>CM060908.1:228098430-233098430 GCA_030737815.1 Allium fistulosum | reverse complement strand
ATTTAATTGATTTTAAATATTAACAAGTGAGATTTGTAAGTTGAATAACTTAAATTTTGAATATAGTGATTTAATTGGATAATTAAATCGACAATTTTATATTTGAAATTCCAGAAATAATTGGAAATTGGATCCAATGTGGTTAAAAATGATTTATAAAGTTATATTAAATCATATTGGAGTTATAATGATGTTATAGAACTTTTAAAATTTAATTAAAAGTTAAATTGTGAAAATTGAATATTTTAATATTTAATTGGCGACTAAAAATAGTCATTTTTCAAATAGTCTCGGATTTCGACGAAACCAGTTTCATCGGATCCGTAATGTGAAATTATTGTAAGATTTCAATTTTCGTAGCAATCGGAGTTGTCATTTGTCCGGGGCAAACCAAAACGCATCGAAATCGGTTTAAATCGTTTTTATTTAAATTTGATCGTTTATTTCCGTAACTCTCACATACGATCGAATTAGCTCCCAAAACACATTCCATTATGTTCGGAACGTGGGTAAAACCTTAGAAATGCCAGCCGGCATGCTTCGTTTGGAGTTCGGAAAATTTTGGATGAATAGTGTTTCGTTGGATTTTCTATAAAAGGACCTCTTTATTTTCATTTGCAACATAAGAAAACCCTAACCCTAATTTCAATGCCCAGCCGCCAGTTTTATCTTCAATGGCCAGAAATTCTCCTCCTTCTTCTTCATTTCCTCCAAATCTACAAACAATTAGCAGAAACCTCTAACTGCAACTTTGTAGAGCATTGCGAGCCCTTCGATTCTATACGGTAATTGGCCACGTTTTTTCTGCTGTCACCCACGTTTTTCACAACCTAGGGATGGCCGAGCTTGATGATATTTGGTCCGAAGATGGAGTGTTGCACGTGCTTTTGTTTGATGCTAGCCGATCGACTTCTAGTTCGTCGATGGTGGAGTATAATTCAATGGAAAAATGGAGGCTATGGGTTGGTTTTGAACGTGATTTTCGAGTTGAGGAAGAAAGGGGAGGCACGGCCCAGATCTGGGGAAGGGAAATGGACGGCCACGATTGAATCTAGGGTTTGAAGTTAAAAAAAAGAATTTGTAAATTATGTATATATTTAATTCGTACAAACTTTAAACTATCATAACTTCTTCATACGAGGTCGAAAAATTACGAAACGAATTGCGTTGGAATCGTTTCTATGAGCTCTTCGCAATGGAGCTGGGTTGGAGTCAATTGGAGTCAGTGAAAATTTTGAGTAAAATTAAACGTGCGTTTAATTTTATTTGAAATAAAATACCGCAACCGTTATTGAAAGCAAGGTGAGAACTTCTCACTCAATCGAATATTTGTTTCGATTTAAATTTTAAATAGTTGAGATTTAAAATTGTTGATAGTGTTGATTGTGATGATTGGATGATAAATTGTTATCTATTGTGTTAAATAGACCATATACGCCGTACATTAAGCAGAGGTTATTTATTAAAAACATATACCGCGATAATTCCACCGTGAAGTGGAATTGGTATTATATATGTATTTAGAGTTGATTTCCCACATTATATAGCGGATGAGACCCTATTGCGCCGCATAATAGCGGATAATATTTATAAATCCCATATACCGCGATATTCCATCTCGAAGTGGAATTGGTATTGTGCTAACATCTATGGATGCAGGGAAACAGGTTGGAGGGATCCAACTTGATTCCTCAAATTATATGAATTTTTTTCATATGTTGTATGAATTTTTTTCATATGTTGTGTGATGAATTATTTATAATTTGTGAATGATTATATCTATGATTGAATTTGTTGAAGGCTATAATTTAGCCGAATGTATTTTTGGTATCGTTGGATACCAGAAATGAATGAAATTTGATTTTTGAAATTAAAGTATGAAATTTTAAGTAAATTCTTTTGAAAGAATCGGGTGAATTTAAAAGAAGGAATTTAAAAGCATAACGTTGATTTTTGAAATCTTATCGAATTATTTCCAAAATATGGGGAAAGATTTTTATAAATGGATTTTGAATAGTATTATTCGAAAGTTGAAAATTTTATTTAAAATGGAATTTTAAATGGTTTGGAAGAGATAAATGAATTTATTTTAAAAGGTGATTAATTTCTAGAAATCAAATTATAATTGATTTGGTATTTGAAAATAAATCTTTGGGAAATCGATATGAAAATTTATTTGATGTTGAATGAGGAAATTGATTTGTGTTGAAATGAATTTTGAAATCAATTTGTAATTGATTTGGTGTGAAGTAAATTTTGAAATCAATTTGGAATTTGATTCGGTGTTTGAAATAAAGGTTTGGAAAATCAATTTGGGTTTTGAAACAAATTTTGAAATCAATTTGAAAGTTGATTTGGAGTTAAAAATGGATATTTGGAAATTTAATTTCACAATGGAATTTGTAAAGGAAAGGGGAAATTTGTTTTAAAAATAAACATTGATTTATTTTGAAGTGTGGAAATAAATTTACAGATTTGGGGTGTAAATTTGAAATAAATCGATAAAGATTTATTTAATTATGATTTGAAATTTGTTTTCAAATGGTTGAAGTGTAAACCATATATCGGGAAGATATTTGAAATTTAATAATTTGGGAAGAATTATTTAAATTGGTTGATTGTTGTGAATGTTGTTGATAGTTAAATAACCAACTATCAATATTTGTCTTTGAAATGGCACTTGATTTGTTTTTAAAACAAACGCTCATTATTTGGGTTAGCCGGGAAAAGACCTTTGTGTCATATAACCCATTCTGAATAAGTGATGCGACGATATGGATCGTATTGAAGACCGGTGTGAAGACCGGGTATTTTCGAAAATGAAAGGACAACCTGTCGAATGTCTCTGCACCGAGTTGCTCCGATATAGAGATTTATATCACTCTTCTTGTGATGGGAAGTCCGGACGTGATTAGAAATTATTCGGATTGCAAGGGCTTCTTTGGAAGTGCCTTCGGTTCCGTTCGATCCCGAAACAGACTTGTATGGATGTATGTCTGACGTTACACTTTGAGATGTAAAGCTGGTTTCTATCAAATACATTTCTGTTGGTGGCGGAGAATTTATTCTCTTAGCTTAACACCCTTCTCTGAGACGTATGAGCTCAGAGGTTATGTAGTTGATGGTTACTAGTGATACATTCCCAATTTGGTAATGTGGCATACGAAGTGCTGTTGATCATTTGTTGATCAAAGCGTGGCTTTGTGAAAAAGCGTGGCTTTGTGAAAAAGCATAGTTTTGTGGAAGAGACTTCGTCGAGCCTCACAACCCGGTAATGGTCGAAACAGGAATGTTGCGGCAAAGGTTTGTAGGGGTAGCGCCCCTAGGGTATGTCATTTCCTTCTGGATAAAAGGTGATATCATGGTATGGAGGCCAGATATTTTACCTATGTTGATGCTGCAAATTTATTATACTTTGTGGTTGTTGCTTTGTGATTGAGGATCCTCGGATAAAGGTCGGTGACGACCGGGGGATGACATAGCTTGTGTGTTAGTTACCTAGTTACAGCTTGGTTAAAGCGTGAGGTAGCGTCGGCTTTGTGTTTGCAGAGATCCGGTTAGGATCCAGGGCGTCTTTCCAAAGGCCTTGTGATTAAGGAAGTTCCTTTGCCTGACCATTTGTTGGAAAATCCAAAGAAACAATACGAACCCTGTACGGTTTTAGCTGTAGAACCTGCCATTTACTTATGGTGGTCACCACTGTTTAGATGGTAGCTATAGTAGGCATACAATAATGGTTGTATGCTGGCTAAGATTAATATTGTATTTTCGAAATTGTTTTCGACACTATGCATTAATGATAATAATATCGAATGATTTTGCGTAGTAAGCATTTTTGACTATCATAAGAAGAAATCTCCTCCAATTCTGCGTTTGCATTGTGTGTGTGGCGGGAGGTCTTATGGTAGTTTCATTTTCCAAAAGCATTGCGAATCTGCTTTATTTTCTTTGTGAAAATAACTGTTTTTAGTTCTCACACCATGACCTGGAGTTTATTGTTTCCTTCCTAAACTCTGGGTGTCCATCATTTCCACACGGGCAGTCTAGAGTTAGGTTATCAGGTCATTCTGGATTCAGGAAATGCTATGGAGCTCAGTGGCAAGCTGGATGGCGAGGCGTATCACTTGTATATGATATTATTTATTCCGCTGTGTATTCTGCATGAGGACAAGTTTGTATAACTGTCCATTGATGTATTATTGTTGTAAAACTCCGATGATGATGTAATGTATAAAATGATATAGTTCTTTGATTTAAAGATTATTCATTTATCTAGTATATGTTGTTCCGCTGCGAATGTGAAATTCTGATGTTGTTTCTGTTTCTGTTTCTATTTTTCTGTTCTTTCATTTTCTTCTGTCTTCTTCTACCTCTTCTTTTTAAACCCTAATGGTTCGGTTTTCCGGCATTCGATTGCGTGGCATTTGATACAGTGGCAGTATTAATGTCGACTTTCGAGCGTCGAAAATCCAGATCGTTACAATAATAATAATACAACTCTTCGTCTTCATCCTCCAGAAATAAGGTCTTCAATCCCTGAAATGCTCAGGCTGACCCGAGCGAATAGAAAGGACAAAACACTCAAGTCGGAACTAAAAAATCTTATGTAAGTTAAATCAACGGTAAATAAATATGAGTGGAACGGCGTCAGAGATGTTTACGGGGTTTGACATCTCCTATCCAATGTCTAACGTGAGTGCAGTAACTTAAGAGATGTTCGGGATTCACATCTCTTAAGGATCCGTTAAACTATCTACTATGTAGTACAATACGCTATTATAATATGTCTACAGTAAACTAAAAGTATTAAAATAGCGTTAAGGCGTTACCCATATCCCCCTTAACACATTTTATATATTCCCATAGTCTATACAGTACCGTACGCTACTCTGAGAGGTTTACACAGAGGGCACCCCATAGGTATGGTACAAAACAAACTCGTAGAAGGTGCGCTAGGGCATGTGAACATGGCACTTGAGGAAATGCTAGGGTAGATGTACCAATTGCACTCCCGGACTGGTGGTAACGCATAACATCTACTACCGCCCACCTTGGAACACACTCCCAAATCAAAAATCAAGGGTGGCCCCAAATCAATCACAAAGTCAGAATATAGTATCGAAGGAATGTGCCCGATCGGAGGAATGACCTCACTTGGTCCGGTATAGCTCCTGATTTTAGTCACATCTAAGTTGACTCACGGGAGTCAGGGTCACGTCATACCTATACAGAAATCATTCACCAAACCATCCTACTTCATTTCTGGAATCTCCACCATGTACATGGTTGTTAAAGTGGTTTTCGGTATTGGCAGAGAGTATGACAATATCCGACCCCGGTCTCTTTAACAACCAATCGCTTATTACACACCGGATGGTTCTTTTACATTTAAAAAGTCAACTCACAATTTATATCAAAATATCATATTCTCAAAACCATATCACTATTCACTTTGAAATCAAATCGTTTCCGAAATCATAATTTCTTTCGAAAATTATATTTCCAAATAGGTTAAATCCTTACTTCAAAGTCATCTTATTCAATTAATTATAACTTTTAAATCTCACTTAGGTTATAACATCATTTAGCTGTATTTGCTTTTAAATCAATGAATTTGAATATCAACACATCAACTTTACTTAGTTTGAATTTTTGAAGAATAGTTTAAGTAGTTATAAATGGGTTTAAATAGATTTTAAATAGTTAAAATACTCTAAGATATTTAAAATAGATTTAAAATAGATTAAATATAATTAAAATAGAATTAAATAGCTTAAAATAGATTAATTAGATTTAAAATGAATTAAAATGGTTTAATTAGTTTAAAATAAATTAAATTGGTTTAAAATAGGTTAAAATAGTTTGTATAGTAAATATTGGTTAAGTAGTTTAATAAATTTGAAAATCTTAATAATTAGAAATTTTTTAAAATAATATATTTTCAAAACAGTTTATATTAAAATATGAATTTGGAATTAATATCAGGTTAAACTATTCATCATTTCACCACATTTGGACCATTTTCAATTTACAAATAAACAAACTAAATTTCTAACCTTCAAATTTTCAGTTTCAAATAAACTATTAAATTTCATAACGTTTTCAATCCATGTTCAAATATCAATTCGAATTACTCCAATTTCAAATATTTCAAAGTTATTTTTCAACCAAATTCAATAGCTCAATTCCGATAGAATTTCTTTTATACTTAAAAATTTAACTTTAAACTTTCAATTAAATTCCTTAAAGCAATTCCTTTAAACCAATTCACATTTCAACACAAAACTTGATTTTTCAATAATAATTCAATTTATATAAATCAATTTTTTTTTTAAAAAATATCATTTACTTAAATTCGAAAATTAAGGAATTTAAAATCATTTAATTTAACCAATCCGGTGTCCGTATATAATTCTCTACCTTAGGGTCAAGTGATACAGATATTTATCATTTCAACCCGCAATTTAATATTTACGGTTATATATCATTTCAAACCGCAATCCCGAAATAAATAACATCCATAAAATCGCTCGAGTCTATCATTTCAACCCATAACGATTTTTCCCTAATCTATAGATCGTTCGGGTATATATCATTTCAACCCATAGTGAACTTGTAGTTTATACGATATAAAATACAACATCCATTCATTCAATATCAAAAATCAAACATCCATCACAATATCATCCAAATCAATCAATAAATATTAATATAGAACTGATAATCAATAACAGGTATTTAACTGGCAATTTATATTAAATAATAAATTAAATAACGATTTAATTCAAATAAATTCAAATTAACTGGAATAACAATTTAAATATATCAAACAGTCATAAATAAATTTTCTAATCGCATCATAAATTAATTGAACTAACATAAGAAATTTTAGAAGTTGAGAGTGGGTCAAATCACTCACCTTTGAATTTAAATCGATTAAAAATCCAATTTAAACCCAAAATTCAAACAGTCTCAGAATTCGTCCAAATCAGCGTCAAAATGCCCGGAATTTTATTACGATCCCAATGCAAGAAACCGCACGTGAATCCAACCTCGTATGTAAAAGATATTAAGATTACAAGATTTGAAGTTTGAAATTTTAATTAAATAAAATAATATTAAAATATGCCACGTCATTACCTTCCTCGACTCAGCAAGGACCAGAACGAAAACCCTAACTCAACCCTAACTCGTATGCGCCGCCACCCCACGAACGTGCGCGCCACCTCGCTGGCCATCGCGGCCGCGCCCTACGCCAGAAGAGGATAGCTCGACCTCGCCTGAAACCCCCTCGATGCCCCTTGCTTGTCAACGTAACCCAGCCACCGCCGTTGATTTATAAACCTAATCGAATTTTTGCCGTTGATCTAGCCGGTAGTTGGCCAAACGAATGGCCCAGATGCCCTCCACTCGTTCCCCTCTATGCAACCATACCCTCCGTTCCACGATCCGACAAAGTTCATCACGACGAGGTGAACGGCCGAGAATAGTTCTTCAATTTCTAGACAAACAGTGGTTCAAATTGGAAAACGAATTACAGATCTGAGATGCGCTCGTCGAGAGCTTCAAATCGATATATAATTCGATATAGTTTGAGGAGTTTGATTTTCAATTTGATTTTTGATTTGGATTTGCAATTGGAGAATTAGGGTTTGCAACCATTGGGAAGGGAGAAGCAAATGGAATTGTACGTACAGACAAATTCAGTTGAGAAACACTAGGGTTTATAACAGGTTATTTATAGATAGATCAGAAATATAAAAGAATGGACCAGATTGGTTTGAAAGTTGAACGATAAACGACCCGAAAAGCCCGTTCTGTCTCCGGAACGAAATGGGCCATCCCATATATCAAAATAGATGTTTTTGATGATTTCAAATTCAATGGAACAGGTTTCAAGTCCTAATTCCATCGTATGAAGAAGTTATGCCAAAATCAGCTTATTTCAATTGATTTCAATTAAGTTGATTTCTAGACGTTTCGAGCCCGTACGATCAAAGGACAAGTCCGATCGCTATGAAACTTGAAATCATACAATAATTCACCGTTACGGATCCGATGAAACTGGTTTCGTCGAAATCCGAGTCAGTGGACAAAATGGATATATTTCAGTTAATTAAATAAATTAATATTAAATTAATTAACCACCTTTTAATTCAAAATTTATAAATTAACCTATTTCACATTTTTAATCACCTGGACATTTACAATGGCTTAATTCAGGTTTATATGACAATTCAATGTTGATTATTACATTAATTACAGTGTTCAATTTCACTGTAATTAAATCTCATTCATTATAATTTAATTTCAATAAATTGCTTTAATTCGATTTCAACATTTATATCCAACCAATTATAAATCTAATAACATAGTTAACATTTGTTTTATATTTTATTAGGATACTCCAATTTCTAACTATTATATTTCCATTTTATTGAAATTTGTCAATTTCACACATATATTCAAATTTAAACCCCGATAAATTTATTTATCCTGGTTTCATTCTTTTATTAATCAATTTATTACCTTATGAATAAAATTAGCATTTCTATTCATTTTGTTGCATTCAAAATTTCAGTTATTGTCTTAATCTTATTAATGTAACATTAAAGTTCATTTAATTCTAATTGATTTTCCATTTAAATTTAATAGACCAAATAAAAAGGTAACTTATAACAATCGTTACCGTAACTTTTAATTACACTTATGAATTCATTATTCACAAACAAATGTTACAATCCTTATAAAATACTGATTTTATTCAATTACCATTAACTATCTATTTCATACAAAAATTAAATATTTACATTTGTTTCTTACATTCAATTTTATAACCAAGTATAACCTTTACATTATTTCAATTGATTGGAATTCCATTCAAGTTGTTAATAATTTACTTTAATTAACATTGTTACCATTCAATTTAGTTATTATTTCATTATTAAATTATAATTTTTTTTTATTTTTTTCAATATTTAATCACAGAATCTTATTAAATTAACCATTTTAATTATCGAAAATTTACGGGTCGTTACAGATCATTCAATATTTATTGTTCAATTCCAACTACTGATTATAAACACGTTCAATATATAGAATTTCATTTCAATATTTGTTATCGCAAAATCTTCGGAATTGTTTATCTCAAAATTTTATTATATTCCATAAACTACAATAACAAACCATTAAATTTTTACTACTATCCATTTTTATTCAATATTCACATTGTATTTAATAATTAAAAATAGCTAAAAGTACGGGTCGTTACACATGTGAATCTCACTTTCAAATAAGAGGAAATTAGTTTAAAGGAAAAAGTTTAATAAAAAATTATTTTAACGGACGTTAAAATACAACTTCCGTATCAAGGACAAGCGCGAAAAATTTGACGATCGTTCCTGCTTTTTTAGTCTGTTTTCCTCTATAAACAAAATTTCTTCTCCACCAAGCAATGGCATTCCAAAACCAAATCAATTTTCTTCCTCAAGCTGATTTACAAGCGCAATCAACTTCCGAAGCTAAGTCAATGGACGTAAATCCACAAATTTCAACAAATCCAGAACAAATAAACGATCAAACTGGGATTTCAAAAAGTAGGGTTTCGACTGCAATGCGTACAGATATAAAGAGAAGACGAAAAAATAATCCATCCACGGCTGTTGATTCGCCTGATGTTGAACAACAAACAAAGAGAACGATAAAATCTAGGGCAGCAAAAACTGTAAAAGAGGACGACATGAAGAGACAACAGCTTTGTGATGAAATCGTCAGTAGAAAAAGAAAGACAAAGGTATAACATCTGATTTATTTTTCTTCAAAATAATATTTCAGTATTTATTAGACAGTAAATGATAATTAGATCGATAGTTATTGAACGATACTTCAATACATCATTTAATTTATTGCATGCATCGTATTGAAGTGTTAGATGATGATGAACATAGCATTCAGTCTTTGACAAAAGACAGACTATAATAAGATGCATAGTTATAGAATGATAGACAAATATAGCATTATAAAAATGATAGAAAAACATTGCATTATAGAATGATAGTTGAATATATCACTTTATTTACTGTATGTATAATGATGCAATGATAAGTGAAAATAGCATTTCCATATTCGATATACGGCAGACAATAATTAAATAGATAGTTATTGAATGATAGTTCAATGTATAATTTCATTTGTATACACAATATTGAAATATGAGATAATAGATGAACATAGCATTCAATTTTTGATGGTTGATAAACAACAATAAAATGCATTGTTATAGAATGACAGACAAATATAGCATTGGATAGAATGATAGACAAACATAGCATTGGGTCTTTAAACTGTAGGAGCATACATTGAAAAAGAGTAATGATAGACAAATATAGCATTGGATAAAATGATAGACAAACATAGCATTGGGTCTTTAAACTGTAGGAGAATACATTGAAAAAGAGTAATGATGGACAAATATAGCATTGGATAGAATGATAGTCAAACATAGCATTGGGTCTTTAAACTGTAGGAGCATACATTGAAAAAGAGTAATGATAGACAAATATAGCATTGGATAGAATGATAGTGTAACGACCCGTCATTTTTTGACCGTTCAAGTCGACAATAATCCACACATGTCCAACTCAAACCGTTCAAAAAGGCAGATGGTTATTGGGGTTAAATAAGAAAAGGAAAGAAAGAACAGAAGCAAACTCAGAATCTTGCAGCGAAAGGAACAAGATATAATAATAAAATAACAGTTCATGAAGCTGTTAAATAAATAAATTTGATTATTATTATACGTACATCATAAATCAGAGTTACATACATATCAGAGATAATACAATAATGCAGCGGAAAAATAATATGGTAGTAGAATACAAATGATGTAATACCAAACTCCGTCTTCGTCCTCCAAAATAGATCTTCAACCTTATCTGAAATGCTCAGGCTGACCCGAGCGTAATGAAAAGACAAAACACTCGAGTCAGGACTAAAATATCTCATGTAAGTCAAATCGAATAAGAAAATATGAGTGTGACGGCGTCAGAGATGTTTACGGGGTTTGACATCTCCTATCCAGTGTCAACGTGAGTGCAATAACTTAAGAGATGTTACGGGATTTTCCATCTCTCAGGGATCCGTTAAACTATCTACTATGTAGTACAATACGCTATTATAATATGTCTACATTAAAGTAAAAGTATTAAAATAGCGTTAAGCCATGGCCCATTCCACCCTTAACACAGTTTATATTCCCAAGAGCATATACAAGACCGTAGTTTCCCCAAAACCGGAAGTCACCAGAGGGCAATCCATATACTAAAGGTACAAACCAAAATCGTAGTGGTCGCGAATAGGATAATCAGTATGACAAGGTACATGAGGCAATACCAACTAGGATAATAGTAGTTGCCTGATCCGGACTGATGTTGGGCATAGCAGCTACTACCCCAACACCGCGAAACAACACTCCCAAAATCGAGGGGTGCACCCAAATCGAAACACAAAAGTAATAGACATGGTAACGAAGGAGTGTGTCCGCTAGAGATGGCGATCCTCAATGGCCCGGCGCGGCTCCTGTTTTAGTCATGTCAAGGGTCATCCAAAATCGTTCTCTTTCTTCAGTCAACACGTTCATCAAACCATCCACTTCATTCTGGATCAACACTCCACGAATATAGTTATTAAAGTGGTTTTCGGTATCGACAGAGAGTATGTCCATATCCGATCCCGGTCTCTTTAATAACTACGTTATATTTTTCACACCGGTTGGATCTTTTACATTTCAAATCGATTCATAATTGATATCAAAATATCATATTCGCTTCAAAATCAAATCAATTTCAAAATCATCATATCTACTCAAAGTATACAATTTCATTTCAAAAATCATTTTTGCCTCAATATCACATTTCGATTTCAAAATCATTTCCGCCTCAATATCTCATTTCGATTTCAAATTCATTTTTCGCCTCAATATGTCATTTCGATTTCAAAATCATTTTTCGCCTCAAAATCTCATTTCGATTTCAAAATCATTTTTCGCCTCAATATCCCACAAAACGATTCACATAACTCGAATTCCAAAATTTAAAATTAAATCAAATCATTAATTTCAACTCGATTCAGCTTCTCAATAAACCATTTCAAATTATCAATTTCAAATACATATTTGAACCACAAAATAAACAATTTCACTTTCAGTATATTTCGAAACTTGAAATATTTCACATTTCAAAACAGCTCATATATTTATATAAGAATATAAGATTCGCTTTAAAACCATTTCGTATTCAAATTAGAATATACTTCAAATTAAACATCCGTATTAAGTAGTTTACTTAATTTCTGGAACAATTCCCATTTAATAAACTTAGATTAATATTCGGATTTCAAGAATTCATTTAAGTATTACATTCCAAATCAATTTCAGTTCAAATCCTATTCAAATAAATTTTATCTTCAAATTTAATTCAATAGTTTCAATTTAGTTCAATTCACAAATTTATTTAAATTTCAATTTAATTCCAAATTAATTAAATCTCAATTTCAAATTAAATTTCACTTCCAAACTCAAACTTGAAATATCATTTCATATAAATTTTCTTAGAAATATTCAGAGTTCGATTAAAAGTCCAATCTTTTAAAACAAATCAACTTTCGAAAATTTACGCCGTATTTCTATTTTTTTTTCTTAAAAATCTAAACTTCAAGTAATTAAACAATTTCATTTACCAAGTTTAAATTCCAACATCTCGAGCTTCAATTCAAAATAATTCAATTTCCATAAATTGGATTTTATTCTTAAAATCAATTCATTTAAATAATTTCAAAACAACTTTTTAAAATCGTTTAATTTAACCAACCCGGTGTCCATATATAATTTTCTAACCTATGGCCAAGTGATTATTTATTTCAATTAAATGTCAGGGATGAATATATATCACATAAACCAATAACAGTGTCATATGTATGTATAACAGGATATATATAAGCAAATAACATCCAAACATTTAAATATCAACCAATAGCATCCATCGAAATAAATCATCCAATAGTCAATACGATTCACGGCAATTTCATAGTTATCAATATCGGGAAATTTGATTTCAATTAAATCTTAATTTCAATTTACTGTCAATTTAAATTTTCAACGGTGAATTCACACGACAATCTATATGACAATTAAATTTTTATCAAATAACGACAAATAAATTCATATCACTTCATAATTTCAAATTTAACTACCATAAATTATTTTAGTCAATTGTGAGCGTATAAACACTCACCTCGATTTTCTGTTGTCGTCGAGACGTTCCGGTTTGGAACTAAAACTGGACGACGCCCAACTTTAGCCCAAATTTCCACCGTCTCCAAATCCATCCAAACTAGTTTCATTTCGAAGCTCTCATCATTACGATCGCAATGCAAAAAGTTTCGTTCCAATCGGACCTCGTATGAAGAAGTTATGCATTTTTAAAGTTTGAACGTATTAAAATGTATATAAATTTACATTTCCTTTTATATTTTTACCACCTCAACACATCTGGGCCGTCCATTTTCATCCCATCAGATCTGGCCACACAAGATCATCTTCCTCCTCACGTTCTCTTCCAGGTTACACACGCACAAAACAAAACCCATCTCCATTAGCTAGGGTTACGTGCCACCGCCTCCACGCTTGACGAAACTTCATCAAACTACCGCCATTCGAAGCGCCTCGGCCACCACCACCCACGCCTACCACCATGATGAACTCGGCCCCACCATTTGCACGCAGCTCGAGAAAACCCGTACACGCTTCCAAGTCAGATCTGGGCGAATCCGTGACGTAAAAGCATAGATCAACCGTATGGATTTGAAGAGCTCGCCGAGATCTACAACTTTGCTTTTGGAATTTTTTGATTTCGTTGAACGGATTGAGAGATAATCGAGGTAGAAGAAGGCACATTTCTGGCCATTGAAAGAGCAAGTGGCGGCTGGAGCTATTTGGATTAGGGTTTTGGGCTTTTGTTTGCAAATTGAAGATGTGAGGTCCTTATATAGAAAAATGGCAAAACACTATTCATCGAAAATTTTCCGAACTCCAAACGAAGCGTGCCGGCTAGCGTTTCTAAGGTTTACCCCATGTTCCGAACGCAATGGAATATGTTTCGGAGGCTAATTCGGTCATCTGGGCGAGTTACGGAGAAAAACGATCAGTTTTAAATTAAACCGATTTAAACCGATTTCGATGCGTTTTGGCTTGCCCCGGACAAACGGTACATCCAATTGACACGAAATTTAAAACCATACAATAATATCACATTACGGATCCGATGAAACTAGTTTCGACGAAATCCGAGACTTTTTGAAAAATGACTATTTTCTCTCGCCGAATTAATATTAAAAACAATTCGATGCGTTTCGAGCTGCCACGGTCAAACGATAACTCTGATTGCTACGAAAATTGAAATCCGATAATAACAAACTATTACAGATCCAATGGAACTAGTTTCGTTCAATTCTGAGACTATTCGAAAAATGGCTATTTTTCAATCGATAATTAAATATTAAAATATTCAATTTTCACAAATTAACTTTAAATTCAATTTTAAAAGTTCTATAACATTACTATACTCCAATATGATAAGATAAAATTTTACAAATCATTTTCAATCATATTCAACTCGATTTTCAATTATTTCTGAAATTTAACTTATTAAATTATCGATTTAATTGTCTAATTAAATCCAATATTCGAAAAATAATTTATTCGACTGTTTAATTTCAATTTAAAATTCCCAATTTTAAATTATTAACTTTTAAATCAAATTTCAATTGTTCACAAATTCCATTTTTAATTTCACAGTAATTAACAATCTTTTACAATGCAGTTTTCCATTATAAATCCAATATAAAAGATTATAGTAGATTCAGCGTTCAATTTTATTGTAATTCAAATTCAAGTTATTTAATTCCAAATGAATTCTTTTATTTCGATTTACACTTTCATTATTGAATCAACCATTTACTTATACATTATTATCAATAGTTTATAATTCATTTACTTTCATTTTCTTCAGCTATCATCTTATTTAAATTCACAGTAATATTAAATTACATTCATTTACGTTGATTTCCATATTATAACTTCAATATTAAATGTAACATTTTATTTATTTTGTCGTTTACAATCAAATTCAATTCAATTCAATTACTTGTTACATTCAAATTTAAATCTTTACTTACGTTCAATTACAAGTTAACATCTTTATCGAATTACAGTTTCAGTTATTATCTGCTTCCAATCAACTGTAATATTAAGTTACATTTATTTATATTAGTTTCAATAACATAAACTTCCATTATTAAATCTACCATTTTATTTACTCTTTGTTTACAATCATAACCAATTTGGTTTACAATCAAATTCAATCCATTATTTACATTCACTACAAGTTAACATCCATATTTAATTTACAAATAAGTTATTTCAGAATTCAGTTTTGTATTTTAACTTGTAATTCACTTTTAACAACACAAAATTTTATTTCCTTCGGATTTTTATCAAAATTTTCATTTTAATTCGTATTTTTAAAGTGTTAAAAATACGGGTCGTTACATTCTCCCCCACTTAAAACTTTTCGTCCTCGAAAAGGAACGGAGAAGGGGAAACCATCATTTAGATATAATTCATTCAAAATATTCTATTTATTTGCAAAATTTAGTTATAGGATTTTTTTTTCTCAAAATTTTCTAACTCCCAGATTTTTGAAAAATTTCGGCAGCACCTCCTTTGCGCGGCTAGGACCGAAAAATTTCACATGGTAATAATTGCATGATATACATCTCATTACAAGAATGAGGCATCCCAAAACATGGGGAACACAATAATATACCACAACATAAACTATAATCCGAGAACGTACCTTTTACTAAGCGTTTATTAGCATTTTAACTTACATTTTGCATTTAGCGCAGAAGCGAGCTCCACAAGCGAAGCGCAACCCCTTTGCTACCTACTAAAATGCTCAATAACCAAGTTAGAACCATGCATATAAAGATAGATCGATATACTTAGCATAAACAACATACATATACATATTTAACTTCAAAACTGAAAATTTTTAAATTCAGGACAACGAACAAATCCCAGTTTTTAGTCTCCTAAACGATACAATTTGACAATGGAATCAAAACAAAAGTTGTTGCATTCTTTTCAGGCTTTCCGGAATATCTAAAATCATCGAATTCGGACCATCCGTTCAAAAGTTACAGCCGTTTTACTACGAGAATACGTTTCAGGTCCGTGCAGGTCAACGACCTTCACGCACACTTTCGACCTTCTAAACTTCAGCAAAATGCAAGGCTTCTAAAACAAAAGTTGGAGCATAGGTTCTGAGGTTTCCAGAAAGTACAAGATCATGAAAATCCGATAAACCAGTAAAAAGTTATGTCATAAATACTAAGGTCAAATGCTATTGGTTTTGTTTATTCTTACACAGGACAGCGATAGACATTTACATTTTTAACCTAGTAAACCAATGAATTTTCTGAAATACTCTAAACAAAAGTCGTGCTACAGATTCTAAGCTTTCCGAAAAGTCCAAGATCATCAAATTCCGATTATTCATTTAAAAGTTATGGTACTTTTAGTTTCAGCACATACCGGACAATTTTAGATTTCCACATTTGTTTGTTATTACAAATACAAACTATCCAATTTAAAATTTCCGGAAAATCAAGCATTAACACAAAGTTGTTAATTTCTTTTATATTTTTGTGAAATAAGTTTACATTAAATTTGTTTTCCGGTTTATTCACTTTATTACATCCACATTTAACTCAAGACAATTTTTCTTCAAATTAAATTGAATACAATTATATTCAACATCACCTTACTTCAAATTGAATTTAATTATTTAAATTTATATTCCATTTATTCAATTTATTAACAAAATGAATCATACTTAATCAATTAACATCCATCTAACAACCATTGCACCACAATATTAACATCCATACAAAATTTCCCACCAAGTCAAACAATTTCAAGTTTATTGACATTTACTTTATTCAAATTTACTTAGTTTCCATTTACAAGTTTTATATTTCATTGATTTAAATCTAATTCATTCCTTTGTATATTTCTTTCACTCTAAATTTTAGCTTAACTTTCCATCTTTTATAATTCCTAACAAATCCAGTTTACTCATTCATTTGCTTTGTTTAAGTTAAAGCAAATTCCCTCATTCAATTTATTTGTTTACTTTATTGTTTCAATTCGGTTAACACTACACCAAAACAGCAAATTTGGCACACCATAAAGCGGAGATTTGATACGGCTCTAAGCCGTATCAAATTTGATACGGCTTAGAGCCGTATCAAATTGCCTCTACGATCCACACCCCCCACAACATCTACAATCTAACCCTACGTTTGAAAGGCCGCGGATCACTACATTTTGCTCGCGCTAGTTTTCATTTCCCGCACTATTTTCAGTTCGCTCCATCCCTAAATTACACAATCCCTAAATTAAATCACGCCCTGCTCATAATCCCTAAATCTCATCACGCGGATCATTTGTGGTTGAAAAGGCAGGAAGGCTTCGAGCTCTTGGAGGATTTGAAAAGGCAGGATCACGCTAGTTTTCATTTCCCGCCATCTTCGTCTCCGTCGAGTACCGTCTCGCCCCCGAGCACCGCCTCCCTGCCGCCTACGAAGACGCAGAACAAGCCCTCCTCTGGCTTGACCGTTCTGCCAACTCCGACACGTGGATGAATAAACACGCGGATTTGTCTAAAGTGTTGGTAATGGGAAGCAGCTCTGGAGCCAACATCGCGTACCAACTAGGACTGAGATCGACGGAGATGAAGCTTGATGAAGTGAAGGTATGGGGAGTGATACTGAACCAGCCGTTTATTGGAGGGGTGGAAAGGACGGAATCGGAGGAGAAGTCGGTGGAGGATACGAGACTACCGTTGGCAGCGAGCGATTTGATGTGGGAGCTGTCGTTGCCGGTTGGAGCGAGCAGGGATCATGAGTACTGTAATCCGGTGCGTGTGGTGGATGGGAGGGCGAAGCTTTTACCTAAAACTATGGTGAAGGGATTCAAAGGTGATATGCTTTTTGATAGGCAGAAGATGTTTGTGGAAATGCTGAAGAAGGAAGGAGTGGAGGTGGAGGTTCTAATGGAGGATGAAGGGCTTCATGGGGCTGAACTGATTGATTCCGTTAAGGCGGATCAATTGATCGAGCAGTGTATGAAGTTCACCACTCAGCAAGCCTCGTTAGCATGCAGCTTGCATATTTATCGCAACCACAATCTTTATATCACTCTGCAGCCTTCAACCATGATATTTAGTACCACCATGCCACTCAATTATCACTTTGTTTAGGGGAGTGAATGATAGGAGTTCATGGAATAAAATGTGGTAGGGATGAAGGAGCAATTGCTGTCATATGCAGGGTTGTTAGTATAATATGATGATTCTGTTGGAAATTTTGAGGCTTTGCTCCCTTCAAGTTCTTCTCGAGCTGGATTTAGTGGTAATTTTCTTATTATTTTTGAATCTAAATCCTAATACAAAGTTCAAGACACACGTATATATTCATCCTTTTCAAGTAAAGATCTGATTATCATTAGTGGTATTTATGTAAGTAGTTCTTTCTAATCTGGGTACTAGTTGTTCTATAGTTGTCACATAATTGGTGGTCATTGGGTTATTATTTGCATATAAAAAATAAGGTATTTCTTGTTTAATTTTGGCAAGCATGTGTAAATAATCTAGACTCAATGAATTGGGAAATATTTGCTATATCTGGGATTGATGATGAATTTAATCTGAATTTAAAACTTGTGTAATCTGAATTTAATAAAAACATCTTTTATCTTCTATCTCTTACAGATCTACTTAGTTCATCTTATGGTTTTCATATGATCTATTACATTGGATTTGAACAGGACCATTTTGACATTTTTTTTTGATAAGCAAATCATGACATGTTTTGCTTCATAAAGATAATGACAAATTTGTACGTGTTTTGTAACTTCAAATGGTTATATCCTATATTACTGTGTTCATGTAACTTCCTTTTCATTTCAAATTCTTCTAATATAGGAAAGTGATATGGTATAACAGAACTTTGCATGTCGTTTGTATAATAGAACTAAAAATTTGTTTTAATTGATCACCAATCCTGTTGATCGAAATCAGTACAAGTACAAAACATAATTCAATTTATTTGGATTCACATGTGCAATTGTAATTAAGTATTAAGACCCAATTTTAAAGCCGTATTGTTGCCTATATTGAAGATTATGAAGCAGAGGGTAATAGTGTTGCAGAAATATAAGTTAGACCAATTCTCTTCTATTTTATTGAAATATCTATTGTGAAGGAATTAACCTTTTCTTCAGTAAAAGTTAGTTTACTGTTTCAGCTATAGGCTTTATCATGACATGAAACAAACTAAATAGTCCAAATTCACTACACCTCAAATAATTGCAAACATCAAATATTTAGTTAGTTAATTAATGGTTTGGAACTTTGGATGCACCTAATAAAGATAGATTTGCATGACCGTTCCCGTTTTGACTTTCAGTTTCACTTATATATGTAATGAAAGTGCGCCAATTATGATGTTATATATTAAGAAATAATTGATTTGAATAACTGGAATCATTTAGAGAGGAATATTGACCTTGACATGCTAGAATGACTAGTTCAGTCAGTGGAATTAATATGGCGTTCATGGCTATAAATAAATTCATGGATTAGTGGAAGTTAACTACATAGTACAAGTAATATATATGCCAAATCTTTAACATCATTTTACACAAGTGTAGACATTTGTATGTTGCCTTTAAAAGCTACAAAATTTATGTCACACAGCTTTAGACACTTTGCTTGTGAAGCTCTTTGTGTACGGACTCATAAATGTATCTAAATTTGACATGTTTAGTTGTATGCTCTAAAGATACCGATACATATATACTTTAGGGTACATGGAATTAATCATAGGCTGCATATAAATAGCAAGTTATACTTGGGTCAGTTTTGTTGCAAAAACACCATTCATCCATTCACTAACAAGTTTATTAAATTCAGATATTTGCTATAATCTAGACTCAATGAACTAAGTGGATCTGTAAGAGATAGGAGATGAAGATGAACAATTTTTTATACCAAGAGAAATCGAAGATGCAATTGATGATGATATAGATGATTGTCTTCACCAATCGGGGAAAAAAAGAAGGCTATCAATCACTCAAGTTCAATTTCTTGAAAAAAGTTTTTTGAGGTAGAAAACAAGCTTGAACCTGAGAGAAAAGTTCAACAGGCAAAGGAAATTGGATTGCAACCAAGGCAAGTTGCAACCAAGGAAATTAGTTACGAAAGCGCATCAGAGGTATCAGAGTATTTCATGCATATAAATGGAAAGAAATAAAGACTGCCAGTATTTTTCTATATAGATGTTATCTTTGTATGTTGCACCACAAATGATTGTTTCGGTCAATAATTCATGTCCAGTTCAACTAAAATGGAATTTTGATTCTGTAAAAAAAAAGTATGCAGAAAATTAATAATATTTAAAGCTCATATTGTATATTTTTCCATGTTCAGAAGCATGCAAAGCTCTGCAAGAAAGGAATGGTTACATTGTATATCTTATATAGAGTTTTTATATCTGTTAAACATTGTATAATTGTATATCCTATATTCATTTTTATACGTGCTAAGCTTGTCCATTTATTTGTATTTTTAATTGACTGCTGACCGTAGGCATCGATGTAGAAGAAGGGAACATGTAATGTGAAAAATAGAGAACAATGCATTATTTTTTTTACTTTAATACATTAATTTGATGCGGCTCAAAGCCATATCAAATTCATGAATTTGATACGGCCCAAAACCGTATCAAATTTATGAATTAGGCAGTGCTTTGAGCCGTATCAAATTCATGAATTAGGCAGTGCTTTGAGCCGTATCAAATTCATCAATTTGATACGGCTTTGGGCCGTATCAAATTATTAACCACGCCAAAATTTGATACGGCCCAAAGCACTGCCTAATTCCATTTGATACGGCCAAAAGCACTGCCTAATTGGCATTTCTGGTGTAGTGTAATTTACTTGTTTAAATTAAATTCACACTATTAACTAAGTATATATTATTCAATTTCAATTGAATTTCTTTTATATTCACAACTATCAAAGAATCTCCACATTTTGTTTTCACAATCGTACTTGTATATTATTTCTTACTTATCATAATATGCATTTTAAACTTTTAAATATTAGGTAAGTTATGGTTATGCAAATTTAGTGTAGTTGATAATATACAACTTATTTTAATTAAATTTTAGTGTTGAGCCTATTTAATAAATCTTCAATTTTTTATTAATCACATTAAGGTTTACTATTGCAATTTAAATTTTTCATTTTTAACCTTCAAATTCTATTTCATTATTTTAAAAAAATTTCAATTTCCATTTTATTCAAAGAGTACAGAAAACATTGAGGGTCTCCCCCACTCGGACTTTTGAAAAATAAACGTCGATAATGCGTGCACTCATTACCGAAACTTATTTTCCAAACATCAAGCGGGGCATACACCACTTATTTATTTCAAAATCATTTGGCAAATTATTCCTATTCAAAATTTTCAAATGATACGTAGATTATTTCCAAACCATTGGTACAAATTTCAAAACATTGGAGTATATATTCTCAAATTTAAAATCATATTCATTTAATTCCATTTCCAATTATATTTTTCAAATTCATTTTTTTTTCATTTGTCAATAATTTAGAAATATTGACAAGTCAACCAATTGACGACGATAATCTAATATTATCATCTCCTACCAACCAATAAAATCAAAGTTATATATCCGTAGTAATATTTATATATAAATATAAGTCAAAACAATATTATGTCAATTTGTCCTATTCGAGTGTTTAGAAATTCCTATCGATGCCTTGGCGTCCCAAGTACCAACCAGACTTCATAAATACTCAACGGAACAAATTAACACAATATAAAATCATTTTTATATCAAAATTACAAATACGCTCTCTCATATACACTCAACTCATTCATATAGTTTACCTCTATTTCAATGAGTTATTCCCCACTAGAGCCAATGTTTATCGCTAAACCAAAGCTCCGATACCAACTGTAACGACCCGTCATTTTTTGACCGTTCAAGTCGACAATAATCCACACATGTCCAACTCAAACCGTTCAAAAAGGCAGATGGTTATTGGGGTTAAATAAGAAAAGGAAAGAAAGAACAGAAGCAAACTCAGAATCTTGCAGCGAAAGGAACAAGATATAATAATAAAATAACAGTTCATGAAGCTGTTAAATAAATAAATTTGATTATTATTATACGTACATCATAAATCAGAGTTACATACATATCAGAGATAATACAATAATGCAGCGGAAAAATAATATGGTAGTAGAATACAAATGATGTAATACCAAACTCCGTCTTCGTCCTCCAAAATAGATCTTCAACCTTATCTGAAATGCTCAGGCTGACCCGAGCGTAATGAAAAGACAAAACACTCGAGTCAGGACTAAAATATCTCATGTAAGTCAAATCGAATAAGAAAATATGAGTGTGACGGCGTCAGAGATGTTTACGGGGTTTGACATCTCCTATCCAGTGTCAACGTGAGTGCAATAACTTAAGAGATGTTACGGGATTTTCCATCTCTCAGGGATCCGTTAAACTATCTACTATGTAGTACAATACGCTATTATAATATGTCTACATTAAAGTAAAAGTATTAAAATAGCGTTAAGCCATGGCCCATTCCACCCTTAACACAGTTTATATTCCCAAGAGCATATACAAGACCGTAGTTTCCCCAAAACCGGAAGTCACCAGAGGGCAATCCATATACTAAAGGTACAAACCAAAATCGTAGTGGTCGCGAATAGGATAATCAGTATGACAAGGTACATGAGGCAATACCAACTAGGATACTAGTAGTTGCCTGATCCGGACTGATGTTGGGCATAGCAGCTACTACCCCAACACCGCGAAACAACACTCCCAAAATCGAGGGGTGCACCCAAATCGAAACACAAAAGTAATAGACATGGTAACGAAGGAGTGTGTCTGCTAGAGATGGCGATCCTCAATGGCCCGGCGCGGCTCCTGTTTTAGTCATGTCAAGGGTCATCCAAAATCGTTCTCTTTCTTCAGTCAACACGTTCATCAAACCATCCACTTCATTCTGGATCAACACTCCACGAATATAGTTATTAAAGTGGTTTTCGGTATCGACAGAGAGTATGTCCATATCCGATCCCGGTCTCTTTAATAACTACGTTATATTTTTCACACCGGTTGGATCTTTTACATTTCAAATCGATTCATAATTGATATCAAAATATCATATTCGCTTCAAAATCAAATCAATTTCAAAATCATCATATCTACTCAAAGTATACAATTTCATTTCAAAAATCATTTTCGCCTCAATATCACATTTCGATTTCAAAATCATTTCCGCCTCAATATCTCATTTCGATTTCAAATTCATTTTTCGCCTCAATATGTCATTTCGATTTCAAAATCATTTTTCGCCTCAAAATCTCATTTCGATTTCAAAATCATTTTTCGCCTCAATATCCCACAAAACGATTCACATAACTCGAATTCCAAAATTTAAAATTAAATCAAATCATTAATTTCAACTCGATTCAGCTTCTCAATAAACCATTTCAAATTATCAATTTCAAATACATATTTGAACCACAAAATAAACAATTTCACTTTCAGTATATTTCGAAACTTGAAATATTTCACATTTCAAAACAGCTCATATATTTATATAAGAATATAAGATTCGCTTTAAAACCATTTCGTATTCAAATTAGAATATACTTCAAATTAAACATCCGTATTAAGTAGTTTACTTAATTTCTGGAACAATTCTCATTTAATAAACTTAGATTAATATTCGGATTTCAAGAATTCATTTAAGTATTACATTCCAAATCAATTTCAGTTCAAATCCTATTCAAATAAATTTTATCTTCAAATTTAATTCAATAGTTTCAATTTAGTTCAATTCACAAATTTATTTAAATTTCAATTTAATTCCAAATTAATTAAATCTCAATTTCAAATTAAATTTCACTTCCAAACTCAAACTTGAAATATCATTTCATATAAATTTTCTTAGAAATATTCAGAGTTCGATTAAAAGTCCAATCTTTTAAAACAAATCAACTTTCGAAAATTTACGCCGTATTTCTATTTTTTTTTCTTAAAAATCTAAACTTCAAGTAATTAAACAATTTCATTTACCAAGTTTAAATTCCAACATCTCGAGCTTCAATTCAGAATAATTCAATTTCCATAAATTGGATTTTATTCTTAAAATCAATTCATTTAAATAATTTCAAAACAACTTTTTAAAATCGTTTAATTTAACCAACCCGGTGTCCATATATAATTTTCTAACCTATGGCCAAGTGATTATTTATTTCAATTAAATGTCAGGGATGAATATATATCACATAAACCAATAACAGTGTCATATGTATGTATAACAGGATATATATAAGCAAATAACATCCAAACATTTAAATATCAACCAATAGCATCCATCGAAATAAATCATCCAATAGTCAATACGATTCACGGCAATTTCATAGTTATCAATATCGGGAAATTTGATTTCAATTAAATCCTAATTTCAATTTACTGTCAATTTAAATTTTCAACGGTGAATTCACACGACAATCTATATGACAATTAAATTTTTATCAAATAACGACAAATAAATTCATATCACTTCATAATTTCAAATTTAACTACCATAAATTATTTTAGTCAATTGTGAGCGTATAAACACTCACCTCGATTTTCTGTTGTCGTCGAGACGTTCCGGTTTGGAACTAAAACTGGACGACGCCCAACTTTAGCCCAAATTTCCACCGTCTCCAAATCCATCCAAACTAGTTTCATTTCGAAGCTCTCGTCATTACGATCGCAACGCAAAAAGTTTCGTTCCAATCGGACCTCGTATGAAGAAGTTATGCATTTTTAAAGTTTGAACGTATTAAAATGTATATAAATTTACATTTCCTTTTATATTTTTACCACCTCAACACATCTGGGCCGTCCATTTTCATCCCATCAGATCTGGCCACACAAGATCATCTTCCTCCTCACGTTCTCTTCCAGGTTACACACGCACAAAACAAAACCCATCTCCATTAGCTAGGGTTACGTGCCACCGCCTCCACGCTTGACGAAACTTCATCAAACTACCGCCATTCGAAGCGCCTCGGCCACCACCACCCACGCCTACCACCATGATGAACTCGGCCCCACCATTTGCACGCAGCTCGAGAAAACCCGTACACGCTTCCAAGTCAGATCTGGGCGAATCCGTGACGTAAAAGCATAGATCAACCGTATGGATTTGAAGAGCTCGCCGAGATCTACAACTTTGCTTTTGGAATTTTTTGATTTCGTTGAACGGATTGAGAGATAATCGAGGTAGAAGAAGGCACATTTCTGGCCATTGAAAGAGCAAGTGGCGGCTGGAGCTATTTGGATTAGGGTTTTGGGCTTTTGTTTGCAAATTGAAGATGTGAGGTCCTTATATAGAAAAATGGCAAAACACTATTCATCGAAAATTTTCCGAACTCCAAACGAAGCGTGCCGGCTAGCGTTTCTAAGGTTTACCCCATGTTCCGAACGTAATGGAATATGTTTCGGAGGCTAATTCGGTCATCTGGGCGAGTTACGGAGAAAAACGATCAGTTTTAAATTAAACCGATTTCGATGCGTTTTGGCTTGCCCCGGACAAACGGTACATCCAATTGACACGAAATTTAAAACCATACAATAATATCACATTACGGATCCGATGAAACTGGTTTCGACGAAATCCGAGACTTTTTGAAAAATGACTATTTTCTCTCGCCGAATTAATATTAAAAACAATTCGATGCGTTTCGAGCTGCCACGGTCAAACGATAACTCTGATTGCTACGAAAATTGAAATCCGATAATAACAAACTATTACAGATCCAATGGAACTAGTTTCGTTCAATTCTGAGACTGTTCGAAAAATGGCTATTTTTCAATCGATAATTAAATATTAAAATATTCAATTTTCACAAATTAACTTTAAATTCAATTTTAAAAGTTCTATAACATTACTATACTCCAATATGATAAGATAAAATTTTACAAATCATTTTCAATCATATTCAACTCGATTTTCAATTATTTCTGAAATTTAACTTATTAAATTATCGATTTAATTGTCTAATTAAATCCAATATTCGAAAAATAATTTATTCGACTGTTTAATTTCAATTTAAAATTCCCAATTTTAAATTATTAACTTTTAAATCAAATTTCAATTGTTCACAAATTCCATTTTTAATTTCACAGTAATTAACAATCTTTTACAATGCAGTTTTCCATTATAAATCCAATATAAAAGATTATAGTAGATTCAGCGTTCAATTTTATTGTAATTCAAATTCAAGTTATTTAATTCCAAATGAATTCTTTTATTTCGATTTACACTTTCATTATTGAATCAACCATTTACTTATACATTATTATCAATAGTTTATAATTCATTTACTTTCATTTTCTTCAGCTATCATCTTATTTAAATTCACAGTAATATTAAATTACATTCATTTACGTTGATTTCCATATTATAACTTCAATATTAAATGTAACATTTTATTTATTTTGTCGTTTACAATCAAATTCAATTCAATTCAATTACTTGTTACATTCAAATTTAAATCTTTACTTACGTTCAATTACAAGTTAACATCTTTATCGAATTACAGTTTCAGTTATTATCTGCTTCCAATCAACTGTAATATTAAGTTACATTTATTTATATTAGTTTCAATAACATAAACTTCCATTATTAAATCTACCATTTTATTTACTCTTTGTTTACAATCATAACCAATTTGGTTTACAATCAAATTCAATCCATTATTTACATTCACTACAAGTTAACATCCATATTTAATTTACAAATAAGTTATTTCAGAATTCAGTTTTGTATTTTTTAACTTGTAATTCACTTTTAACAACACAAAATTTTATTTCCTTCGGATTTTTATCAAAATTTTCATTTTAATTCGTATTTTTAAAGTGTTAAAAATACGGGTCGTTACAGATAGACAAACATAGCATTAGGTCTTTAAACTGTAGGAGCATACATTGAAAAAGAGTAATGATAGACAAATATAGCATTGGATAGAATGATAGACAAACATAGCATTGGGTCTTTAAACTGTAGGAGCATACATTGAAAAAGAGTAATGATAGACAAATATAGCATTTCTACAAATAATGATAGATGAATATAGCACTAGAAAATTGTGCATTCATGGTTGAGAAATAAGATTATAGTTTGTTAAATACTGAATTATTCATTCATAATTTTTTGTACAGGAATCAAAAGGCAAAAGATCAAAGAAAGCAAAAAAAACAGAAGGGAACAAATCAAAGAAATTATCTCAGGAAAAAATTCAGTATAGATGCAGCTTGCTTCCGATGATAAAAAATTTCCGGAAAATTAAGGAAAAAGGAGGTTATCTTGTTGATCAACTAAATTATTTAAAACAAACACCTTTTGAAAAATTTATGCTTGTGTTTTTCAAAGAAATTTTATCCATAGCTGCTTTTACAAAATCATCAAAAACCTTAGATGATATCATAGAAACATTTTCTATCACTGACGAAGCTTTTAAAGTGGGGAATGTTTTTTTAAAGATCAAACCTGAAGATATTTCAATTCTCTTTAGCTTACCTTTGTCTAGAATTAATATTTTTCCATTACCTAAAATGAGTTTACAAATACTTCCAGACAATTGTAAGGATTTTGTACTAAGAAATTTTGGAACAGTAGAGCACATAACAAAGGATCTTACAGTTTCAAAAATAAATAATGTACTAGAAACACAACAATTTCAAAATGAAACTGATTTTCCAAAACTGATTATTATTCTTACAATGATAACCTTCTTCTTTCCCGACAACCAAAGATACTTACCATGGGGATATATTCCTTATATTATTGATCACAACAAAATGAACTCGGTATCTTGGCCAGTTTCAATTCATCATTCATTGATTAGAGCTTTGATGGCTTTCAAAACAAAGCCAAGAAACATGCCAGGTTGTTCCATGCTCCCAATTGTAAGTACAACATTCTAACTTTGTGTTAATACATCTATGTCTATAAATTAAATTATATACATTATATATTTTAACAAGTAATATTTTATTTGTAGTTTTTCCTATGTGAGCATGTCAATTTGATATCTCCATTAGCAACATACTGTTCTACTTTACCTAGATTTGGGAGGTGGAATATAGGAAGCTTGAAAAAAGTCATTTCAAGAGAAGCTTTGATAAACATTGACAAAAGAAAGGTATTATTTCTCACACAAGTACAAGAAATGTATACTGATAGATAGATATATCATAACATAATGTATATTAACAGTTTTCGTTTTGTTATTATACAGTCATAATTTAAATGATAGTTACATATATCATTTCTGTACAAATACAATTTTCTATAGTTGCTACTAAAAAATGATAGTCAGATATAGCATCACATGAAAAATGAAAATTATAAATAAAATTACTTCATTCATTGTATCTTAGCTCATTCATTACTATTTATGTTATTACATAGATTTTTGTTGAAATAAGAAACCTGACTGAAGATGAAAAAGCACTTCTTCAACAAAAAAACCAACAAAAATTTGTTCAGATGGATACAAATGAGAATATTGTGATACAAAAAG
Organism: Allium fistulosum; assembly: GCA_030737815.1. Lineage (NCBI taxonomy): Eukaryota > Viridiplantae > Streptophyta > Magnoliopsida > Asparagales > Amaryllidaceae > Allium > Allium fistulosum. Next base: position 233,069,607 of record CM060908.1, on the reverse strand, counting down.
AAGAAAACTTGGAAGAGACATCAAAAAAGCAAGTTGACTCAATGAAACAGTACATTGAAGATTTGGAAAATAAATTAAAGAAGAGTGAAAAAGAATTAGAAATGGAGAGACAAAAAAGAATAAAAGAAGAAGGCACTATCATACAGTTGAGAAAAGAAATCAAAATGTTGAAATCAAAACCAAGAGAAGATATAGAAGCACCACCATTTGATCTGAATATAACCCAGGAAATAAAAAGGATGCAGGAAGAGAAAAAACAACAGCATCAGAAGGAACCTTCAGAGGAAACAGAAAAATCCCCGACAGTGAATGAAAGAACACAGAAAAAACCAAGCTCTTTAGTTTTGAGGGTTAAAAAGCGCCAATGAAGGAATAAAATTGATCTCAATTGCCAGTATGAAATTGTTCACAGAAAAACAAAGAAAAATGCTGACAATGAAGACCAAAAGGAACAACCTGAAACTGAAGAAGGTCAAAAAAAATACAAGTGAACAAAAACAAGAAGAACAAAATGAAGAATCTGATTATGAAGAGGAATCTGAAACTGAAACAGATGAGGAAGCCACTACAATTGAAAATGAAGAAATAACTGATGTTGATGGATACTCCCCATCAACTAAAGCTTACAAGAGTAAAGATATAACAAAAAGCAGTATTCTAAAATTATTGAATGAAGAACAGCAAAACAAAATTCTTACTTTCTTCAAATTTAATGAAAATGAGAAGTAAGATTTCTGATCTTTTTTCTTTCATTATATTTGTAATTAAATAAAACTGAAAAAAAAAACAACTTGTCAATTATTGATTTTCAATTACAGCACTGTAGCATATCAAAAAGATGAAGGGAACAAAGGAGGAGTCACGATAGTGAAATCTATGCTGGAAGCTGTTCTATTTGAGGGGGTTACAGATGGACAGGTATGCATCAACTCAGAATTATGATAGTAAAAAAATGTATATAAATGTATAAAATGAAAGAATGATAGGTAAACCTAGCATTCAACTTTCAAAGTGCATATAAATGAATTGAATGAGAGTGACAACTAAAAGCAGCATTACTATTTGTAAAATGCAGATAACTGTATAGGATAGGAGAATGATTGTTACAACTAGCATTCATAATTTTTTAAGTGCATATAAATGTAAAAGATGAGAGAATGATAGTTAAAACTAGCATTCGAAGTTTCTAACTGCATATAAATGTATTAAATAAAAGAACGGTATTTAAAAACAACATTGGTATTTGTAAAGATCATATAAATATGTCGAATGTCAAAGATGATTGTTTAAGCTATCATTTGCATTTTTCAGTGCATACAATGAAGTAAACATGTAAATGATAGTGAATACTAGCATAAATATTCCTGGTTCAAAAACAAAATATCCCATAAAACTTACAACCTTTTTTGTTTTCTTAAATAGATTATTGATTGGTTTTACTACAATCAGGAGATGTATGAACACAGTTACTACTTCACTACAATGATGATGGTAAGTATAAGCTTTTCATTATAAATGTTAAAAAATAATACAAAGTATTCTAATGCATATGAATGTGCAGAATGCTATAGCACATGATCAGCAAACTGTGATCAAAGACATAGTAATACCAGCAATAGATGTCATTGTCAAAGATGAATTTACAGAGAAAATTTTCTTCCCTCTACATTACACAAACCATTGGAGCTTGTTGATGCTAAACTATGAAACAATGCAGTGGAGTCATTATGATTCAACAAAACCAAAAACTAGATCAACAAGGACTTCAAACCCCAGCTATAACCAAGCCATCATTCTTGTAAGAAAAGTATAATTTTTATATCAGTCTAACATTAATATACAGCACTAATTTTTCTTCTTGCTGAAAGACAAAATTGAATTAATGTTCAAGAACAAATGGGCAGAAGTAGGAATACTGAACAAAGAATTTCACAAACCTAAAGTGTTGCAACCAAAAAGCCCACCACAGGATTGTGATTCGTAAGTAACTAATTCCATTTCTTCTCTTCTCATTATAGTTTGTGTATTCATCCAACTTTTGTTATTCTTTTTTAAATTACAGCTGACTACATCTAATGATCAAAATGATAGTTAAACCTACAACTGAAAATTTTAAAATGCATAAAATTGTGAAAATGAAAAAAAAACAATAGTTCGAACTATCATTTATATGTTTTCAGTGCTTATGAATTTATCAAATATCGAAAATGATTATTTACACTAGCATACATATTTTTAAATTCTTTTGGACTAGACTAAACATGCAAAACAATAACAAAATATCATTTGTATTTTTAAATTGCACTAGAATGCATTAAATATGCAAAAATGATAGTTAAAACTAGCATTGCTAATTGACAGTTCATTGAACTGCATCTATTGAACAAAAAGATTATGTATAAGATGTACATTACAAACACAGCAATGGTGTCTTTATGAATGCATTGATTAATAGTGTGATAAAAATATAAAGCTATATTTTAGAATTCTAGTGTAAAGAATGCTATTTTATTTTAGCATTATCTTATACTGTAATATTAACTAATATTTCCATATCTGAAACAGGCTTGATTGTGCATTCTTTGTCATGGCAAACTTGAAAAAACTGGACAAAGATGAGATGCGAGATAAATATTCAAATGAAATGCTTAGAAACCTAAGAGCTGCAGTGGTGCTTGACATACTCAATGATCCACAATATAGTTGGTCAATGCAGAAATACTGATACAAATATTCTACATAAGAATAGCTGTTGCATTTTAACTTCTTTGAACTTTAGAATTATTTGAACAGAAACACTTCTGCTAATTAAACTAAGATGGAGTCTGAGATGGAGTCTGACATGGAGTCTGAAATGGAGTCTGAGATGGAGTCTAATATGGAGTCTGAGATGAAGTCTGACATAGAGTCTGAGATAGAGTCTTATTTGTTATACAACGCTTGTATTTTGTTCTCAGTGCATAAACTGCTCAGATGTATTTGAACTTCTCAATTTGAATTTGACTTGATTACAATTGTCTGTTTTCAGTACATGAACTACAATGTATAAACTAAAGATATATTCAACTGTCATTTTTATGTGTTTTCTTATGCTTTTACTGTATTTCTGAAGTGGTAAATAATCATTTACACTGAAATGCTAGATAAAACTAGCATTATACGAAAATACATTTCTTGGTAATTGAACTGTGATGAATAATGCGTGAATTTATCCATATATCATTTATATATGATTTCCAATGTATGAACTCTGTTTCAAGAGTCATGACTACTGTTTACACTGTAACTTGCTTTTAACTGAAATGCTAGATACAACTAGCATTCAACTGTACATCATCATAATGTCAATTAATCACAAAACCACTTATGTAATCTCATTAGCTAATCATATAAACAGTATATCATCATCATCAGATACTTCATTCTTGCACAAACAACATTACTTAGTTCTATACAATAACAGATTATGGGTTTCAATGTTGAAATTGTATTTCAGGTGAAATGCATACTGATTACAATGAAATGCTAGTTACAACTAGCATTGGACTAAAATGATAAGTACATCTAACATTGAATATAAATGTTAATACTGAAGTGCAGAGCTAATACATTTCTTCAATTCATATTATATATTTTGCAATATGATTAAATAATAGATTCCTAAAAAAAATCAACAACAAAAGGAAAATATAAGAACATCAGATATTTCAACTTAAAATAAAATAACCAAAACAGTTCACATTTTATTTTCTAATGAATTCACAAAGTATGACTTCATTCTTCTATAAGCTTTAGCAGCTTTACAATTATAAAACTATTCTATTACACTAACAAAACACATTTTATTTTCTTAACTTTTTGAAGAAGCAAGGCAATTCCTTTTGTTGTGGCCAACTATATTACACAGGCTACATCTGTTTCTTTTACTTTGAGAATATCCAAATCCACCACGCCTCTTTGTAGATGGTCTTCCTGCACCACGAACTTCTTTAGGAGGCCTAAACAAAATATCATTTTCAGCAGCATCTGGTTTATCAAAATCTGGAATTGGATTGATAGCATTAGCATACGAAGATCTGAAAGCATTAACAGTAAAATATTCCTCCACAAAATCATAAACTGATAATCTAGACTTGTTAATGCACTTAATTGCATGCGCACATGAAAAACTAGTAACTCTCCATTGATTACAACTGCATAAACGATTTTTAAGATCAACAACATGTGACTTAGGTGATTTAACTTCAAACACAAATTCCGAGGACTTATAAACATCCCAACCAAAGCCATCATCTACTAACTTAGACAAACGTTCCTCCATAACAGGACAAAGATTTGTTGTCCACAAACAACATTCCTCTCTTCGTCTCGCCATTTGCTCTATAACTTTTACTCGAATACCATCCAAACAAGAAGTTATAGGCATAACTCTATCTTCCAAAATCCATGAGTTGAAACTTTCTGCGACATTTGAAGAATATTCACCATAACGCTTTCCTTGAAAAAACAAATCTGCCCAATGGTCAAAAGGTTTATCTCTAAGAAAATTTTCTGCAGATGTACCCCCAATATCCTTAAATTTAGAAAGATATCGCTCAAAATCATACATATTAGAGGGTTTAGCACAAAGTTTGAACAACTCCACAATAGATGAATCACCTTTAGCTGACTTGACAACAGTACCAATATTCTGTTCCATGTGAAGCAAACAATAGCTATGATATGAAGAAGGGAATATTTTTGGAACACCTAAAATGAGACCCCATTGACGATCAGACATAAAAACTAAAGACCGATCTTCATTAAGCATTCCTTTCAAATGTGATTAAAACCAAGACCAATTAGATTCATTTTCATGTGAAACAATACCCATAGCAAGAGGAAAGAAACCTACAAAATAAACAATTAAAGACAGTTGAGTAGTAAGAAACTTGAATTATAGTAAACATCAAAACCTGTATTAAATGTTAATAATTTCTATTATACACAATTAAATTAGGTTCAAATGATATATGAATATAGCATATGTTATTTTAAAAGTCTTCCAGTTACTGCTGCATAAAATTTTAGCTCTTGTTTTTACATTTCTACTATAAAACATTTCTACTGTAACCAGCTCAATCATTAAACAAAATGAAGAAACAATTCTAGTGTAAAAATGGATGCAGTAAAAATTATGTACAACTTTGAACAATGATAGTTTAATATATCATTACCAGAAAAATAAATAAGTAAAACAAAAGTAAAATGAAACTCATACCCTGGTTACCATTTTTACAAGTAGCAGCTAACAAAACACCTGGTCTTCCCTTCAAAGCAGCAGCATCTAAAAATATTAGTGGTCGACAGTGTTTAAATCCAAGTAGACAAGCACTAAAACCAATACAAACTCTCTCAAACTGATTAGTTAAAGCATTAACTTCCATGGCCACGTAACTACCAGGATTATACTTCTGCAACGCCTCCAAATACCAATTTAAATCGTTATATGACATAGCATTATCCCCATATATTTCTTTTAAAGCCAACTGTTTTCCGCTATAAGCATAATAATATGACAGATTAAAATTGTACTCTCGTCTAAATTCGTTCATAATATCCTTTGGCTTCTTCATAGGAGCATCTCGAATTTGATCAACAATCAAAGATTTAACAAATCTACTTGAAATATTAACTTTATTAACATCTCTAAGACCGACTCCACACGAATGATGAAAATTGTACGTTCTAATAAAAAACCGAGAGAGTAGACCAGGATCCGAATAAGCATTAAGATAAAACTTACAACCATCCTTCAACCAAGAGCAATTAATTGAAATTCTATCAGGAGAGTTTCTTACAAAAATCAAATCATAACCATTTTTAATTTGATATGCCATTAAAAACTCCCGAAAATCCTCAGCTCCATTAAAACAAAAACCAAGAAAATCCACAATAGTTTTTTGAGAACCTTTCTTCAACATATCTTTCAAGTAGTAAGAAGAATCAGCATGTGAATCACTATTAGCGCCAGAATTACTACCAATTGAAGTACTTTGAACACTTGCATAGCCTAATCCACAGCCAGCATTATCAGCTTCCGTACCACAAACATTTTCCTTAACAGTGAACTTATAATATTCACGCTTCTTGAAAATTAGAAAACACAAAATACTAATCAAATCTGAATTGGTATTAATGATTATATTCTTATTCTCGAGAACATAAGATATCTCGGTACAAAATGGACTAAGATGTGGCCAAACTTCATAGATTTCAGTCTTAACAGCAAACAAAGAAGAGCCTGTCGTAAGTCGAGTAGAATAACAATTCTCATTATGTTCAAAAATAACTAGCAAACTATTTGCTTCATCATTGTAGATATCAGTACTGCAAAAGAAATAAAAAAACCAGTTAAAAATGCTAAATTAACATAGAATAACAGATGGATGTCAAATTAACTGCTAAAATGAAAGAAATATAAATGACATGAAAAAGCAGATAATAAATGAACATAGGACAATCAAATTAAAACAAATTATGAATACAACAACAAAGAATGCTATATAAATATAGCATAACGCAACAAATTACATAAAAATTCAGCACAATGATAGATGAACATTAAAATTGTAAAACAATAAACTGTGCCGAATAAAAATAACAGTACATAATAAAATCTTATTTTGCCATTTAAATAAATCTAAAATAGGTACTCAAATTTGAAAGAAGACAAAACTGTGCAACCTACAGAAACAAAAATATAGTTAATAATTGAAAATTATTAGATCAGAGGAAGATAAGAATAAGATCGGAACAAATAAAAGCAACATACCTGAATGTAAGAAAATTGTTTAATAACGATCCAGAGGACGATGAAGATCAACAATAGAGAAACACGATGAAGATCGATAGACGATAGAGAAGATCGAACATAAAAATAAAGAAACAAGCGTCGTTGAATTGAAGATCGATGAACTAAGATCGGTAATATCAGAATTAGATCAACGAGAAATGAAGAAGCAAAATTTAAATTTTACAGAAGTTTGTCCTTGAAACGAAAATAAAAAGCCCGCGTCCTTTAAACGAAAAAAAAGATTCCGCGTCCGTAGACCCAAAAAGAGAAGTAAAAACTTCCTCCAACCCATTTTCCTGTTCAAATAATTCGTTTCTTTCACAAATAGTTTTAGTAAATTCCACACTCTCACAATTGAATATGAATCCAATAATTCAACGTGTTCATAAAAAGGCACAAAGGCATGTACATAGTCTATCAAATAATTACATAAACGATTTTTTCATTATTTTCAGTTACAAATCAAGACTTACGAAGAAAAATTGTCTTGGAATGAACACATAAACAATAATATAACTATAGCTTCTTTTCATTATGCACGGAGGATTCAAATATTGAAAACTATAGCTATCAAAGTTCATAGCTGAAGGTCAATAACAAGGATGTTCAAAGTAATTTTTAGTTTATAAATGTCGTTGTAAATGTTTAGCGTTATTAGATTTTAATTTTTTAGTGAATGTGTAATAAGTTCTACGTGTTGATTCCTTACAATACATATTATGGTGCAATGTTTTTATTCAATTTTTAAAATGAACGAGGGATGCAACTTAGGATTTCTCATTATGACTATAGACTACAAATCAAAATAATGTGATACATGAAATCTCAAAGTGCTAATATAAGTGCCCATTTCATGCTACATTTTTCTTTTGACAATTTTTAGAATTCTCATGGGAAATTCCATTGCAATAATAATAATGAAATCATGGTATTTTTTCTGCAATTTACCATATATTCTGGATAGCACGGGTTCAGACTAGGAACAACTGAGTTTTAATTGTAGGGCACTTCACTTGCAGTATTTGTTATTCGTTAAAATAGAAATAACACACACAACACGCTCATCATCATACCCTCATACTCTACATCATTATTGAAGCGTCAAATTACTATTTTCTAGCACGACTCTTCAAAAATCTGGAAGGACTGAAAGGCATTAAATCAACGGTAGTAGATTCCCCATCCAAAATGAGTTCAGCTAAAGAAGCCCCAGTTGCAGGAGCATTGAGTATACCCCAACAACTATGTCCAGTGGCTACATAGCAGCCCTTTACTCCTGGTAATTCGCCAATAACAGGCAAACCATCACTGCTGCAAGGCAGAAAGCATGCTTGCTCCGCTATTACTTCAGCTCCTTTATCCTTTTGCAAATGACTCGACACTTTTCCTGCTATTTTGTGTAGCATTTCTATTGACGTAGGGTCTCCTATAACCTCCTCGGGGTTTTCTGGTACTTGTAGCTCCTGTGACATTCCGCATATGTACACTTCCCCTGTAGAAATAATAAAAGGCCGACTTCACTATTTTTCCTCATTTTGAAGACGGATTTCGCTGTTGTTTTCTACCAATTATTTCGTTTACCATTGGGGTTCACTCAACCCATATTAAACCCGATCCAACCCACATAAACCCAGTAAATTTGGAACAGATGTGAGTTACAATTTTTAACTCATACTATACACGGATTGGGTGTAATATTTTATTCAACGACGTGGATTACAATTTGTAACTGGTAGACTCTTGTACTGTATGTGGATATGGTGTAATATTTTCTTCAACCCAACTCAGTTTTAATCCGATGCAACCCTTACTTAAACAAATCAATTAATCCCTTGACCCAAGTCATACTTAATATACTAACTATCAAAACTCAAAATGCGCACACAAATACACAATACTGAGAGTCTTCATTCATTTCCGTATTCAATTCACTCAACAACCATTGCCTCAAGGACACGATAAGATGAGAGCATTTGTGGAGCATTTTAAGGGCATTTTGCTGTAATTTGAAATGAATCTCTATCTAAATATATGCAAAAGATTGGAACATGTGAAAAAGCGAATTAAATTTCATTTGAAGTTTTAGTAATGCACTATGAAGTTTAGTTATTTTAATTTTTTTTATCATGTTTTCTTTTGTGTATTAGCTTTATATGACCCGTCCCAACGTATTTTAACCCGATCCAACCCAACCTCAAATGAGATTCAATATGAGTTCAACTTCTTTTGATCTATGCCTATATGGATCGGATGAAGTACTTAACCCAACCTGACCCACCCAACCTGTGCACCTCTAGTTTACAAATTAACATATCTAGGTTATGCAAATTTGGATAGCAAATTTCAGCAAAATAAAAGTCAAATGAAATTTATAGTGGAAGCTAGAAGTACCTGTAGGCCTAGGATAAACTTCGGGATCAAGCATTTTGCCACCAGGTGAATCTTGATAAGAGAGAAATAGAGCATGTGGTGTGATTGCCTCCGTCTCTTTTGGTTGCACCACAATGCTATGTGCTTTTGTCCCGCTAATTCTGAAAATCTCACTTAGAATCCGCATGCTACTTGACCATGGTCCCACTGCAAACACCACAACATCACATTCCAAGACCTTGCTATCCTCATCTCCTTTCTCCCTCACCACCACTCCAGTGATCTTACCACCCTGAGTCACGACTTCTTTAACTTCCCCAATAATAACATTGAGTTTATTAAATTGTGTGCAAGCATCTATAAGTGTTTGAGTGAAGAGCTTTGGATGAACCTGTATATACATACAAAATTATACACGATAGATTGTTTAAGGACAACTAGACTTGATGATCAGTTTTATCACATAAATGGACTACGTGTATATAAGTACAACATCAAAATGGGCTTAAGAAAATATATAATGAAGCCGCAGTTGCGACAGAACATTCATGCACCTACTGTTGCTAAAGAAGGAACCTATATCAACCACTTTAATACGTCGTTTATATGTAATATGATAACAACACACGAAAATACTTGGAAAAATTTTAACACAAAAAAAACCACATAATTAATCATTAACCTAAACACAGCACATACTTAAACAGGGTCGTCTCAAGACAATTTAAGGCCCTAAGCACTCCATTATATAAGCATTTGGTGAATAGACGTTATCTATGGTATTTTCGCATGTATATATTTTTTATTCTATTACCACATCCAACATTGCAAATGCTAAGTTCGTACACTTTTCTTATCAATCTAAGTTATCACTCCCTGGTCCCTGGTCAAAGAAGAAGAAGATTAAGTAGGGTTTTCCAATAATGCGAGTACCCCTTTATTTATATTTTTCCAACTAGTATGATATCTCACATTACTTTATAGGCATGAATGAATAATAGCTTATACACACATTTAAATGTGGAATAATTTTTTTTCTTTTAAATTTTGGCTTTAATGACTTCTTTTATAAATGTACAATTTTGTGTTTACATAAGTTACTTGTGTGCGAGGTGGAGCCTTGGCGCAACGGTTAGGTCACTCGTATGGTGATCTGGGCGCACATGTTCGAGTCCGGAAACAGTCTCTTTGCAATGCGAGGGAAAGACTACGTACATTGTCGACCTCCCCAGAGCCCGCTATCGTGCGGTAGCCTCGTGCACTAGGTTCCATCTTTTATAAGTTACTTGTGTGTGTGTGTCGGTGTGTGTCGGTTGTGTCAGTAGATATTTATGTTACATAAAAGATGCATACATGTAATACAACATTAGTAAAAAAACAATAATACAACGATTAGTAATCGAAAAAAGAGGTTTTACACTAAACTAAAAGATATTTGTTTTGTATATGGAAAATACTCCACTAATAATGTCTTAAACCTAGTCTTTTGATCTAGCCCACATCATGAATCAGTAGAAACACTGATAGGGTAGCCATTTAATACATAGCCTATAAAATATCAACTACCACTAGGAATTTCTCAAGTTTCATGTTTGTGGGTCCCCAAAAAATTTAGGCACCAGGTAGCTGCCTAGTTTGCTTATCTATTCAGCCAGTCCTGACTCTATAGTACATGCAAGGAAACATATAAGCACTAACGAATTTTTTGAATGCATAAGCAAAGGACAAGGTGGCATTTGGCATATGGAAAACATGTTCAGAAGGTCACATGTATAACACAAAGAGGTAATAGGGCTGATGGAGAACCAGACTGCTACCCATTCAAAAGTCAAAGCTACAACAATGTTTTAGGTAATCTCTGATGGTCCAAAGATGCTAACAGAATCTACAACTTTTGACCTGACTGTAACAACTTTGGAGCATGTGCCAGCTTGCTTAATCCATAATCCTTTCTTTTGCTTAACCCACGTCCCTTGACCAAATTCCTGAACAATATTTTCCAGTTCTCTTTCACTTCCATTGATATCAGTTCAAACCCTCCAAAACTCGGTAACTCTAACTCAAAGTAAATAGAAGTGTTTTCAAAAAACACACAAAATTGACAGTGTGATTTTTAGGATAAGTATGAAATTCAAATTTGAGGTCTTGACCTTTAAGACTGTATTCTCTAAGTTAGGGTCTGTCAAACCCCATTAACGCTGCTCTATGAATGATTTTATACTCAATTTTTCTTATTCTCAAAATAATATTTCTTTAATCTAAAGCTCAAATAGTTTTGACGTTTACATAATGGGGTTATGGCTAGGCTATGGATATTAGTTAACGGTGGAATCCTGTGCTCGAATATCACCTATAACAAGAAGAGTAGCATGAATCTATACAATGTGCCCTATGCCCTTGTGTATAAGACGATTATTATCACAAGCTTGATGATCTTTAAGACAATATTTTATTTAATGCCTAAAAGGTGTTTGAATAACTCGTCAACAAAAAGTATTAGTTGCTACTGTTTTGCTTTGAAAATGCATGAGTTAGTTTCTCAAAGATTATTCTTTGATGAAATATGTTATTTGCATTATTAACAATTACTTTTATACTTAATTATACATGTGGATTCACTTGAGTGGAATGTTAAAGAACTAATTAACCATTATCTTTTAGTATAACAACTGCCTCATGACATATCTAGTACAAACATTTTCAATATTTTTTAAATAGAAAAATAAGTTCAGTAAAATGACTGAAATAATGAAAAAATAAAAAGAAGCAAATATGATCAACTTCAGATGGTTCTGGCAAAAACGACGTCAAAACTACTTAGATTAACTTTTTACACAATTAGTAGAGATATATGTTAGCACTTAACATTTTATTTAAAGCGTTGTTACGAACGAGTACACTTTATTCACACTTATTCGATTCTAATAGTTCACACCCAATAGGGGCGAGCATTCTTTGTTTGAACCAAATTGACTGATCAAGCCAAATTGGTTTAGTTAATTCGGTTCGGTGTACTTAGCTAGTTGGCCGGGTTTGGATTTGTTTTTCATTCTATTTGGTTTATTGGTCGGTTTTGATTTAAACAATGAAAATTTGGTTCCACGCATGTAACCAAATATGTAATACATAAAATAATTTTAGTTCCTGCTGCTAATTATTTTATTTCAGCGTTCTCATTTTTGAATGTTGTTTGGAGGAAACAAAGCATCCTCTTCATGGATTTAAAATAACATTCTGTCCACATTTTTGCATTCACATTTATATTTTTCAAATTACTCCAAATATCAAACCTTTTTTAAAAAGTTTGTCCAAAATACCAGAGCAGTTAAGTCCAACCAGCAATGGTACTCAATTCACTCAGCCATGCATTGCTGAACAAGAATAAACAATTTCATTCAACATTTATTGTAGACCCACAAGCAAATCATTTGGCAATGTATTGCGGATCATTTATGAAGATCAACTAGTGTAAAGGTTCAGTAGTTAGTCATTTGTTGTAACAGGCTATTTTGGAGATCAGTGTCCTTAGCACCGCTATTCCTTTATTTGGTACAATAGTCATATGTTAAACTAGATTAGTAGGTGGCGAGTGCAGGATACAGTTTACATCATGCGAAGCTTAACTGTTTCCGACCATACAAAATTAGACCAATTATCCTATAAAATAACATATATATATTTCGTAGGGAAAGACAAATAATACATAAACAAATATTTACCTGAGCCGTAGTTTCAGTAGTCCCAATCGTTTTCAAATTCCCCACACTAGATTCATCAATCCAGCCAGGAACATAAAATTTCGATCTGCCGCTATTGTTACCCTTACTACCCATCAGGCTAAGGGACAGAGCAGTGAGAGGACGATATCCGTAATTTCGCTCACCATCCAATGTCTGCGACAGTTCACGATGGAGATTAAAACTGGCACGCGCGAGAGATGAGAGAGAAGAAGAGTCGCACCAGTCGAGTGCCAGAAAGCCGCCGGATTTCCCAGAAGCGGCGGCAGCAATCGATGACTTTTCGATTAGTGTGATTTTTGTAGGGGCTGCAGAAGAGGCAAGTTTTCTGGATATAAAGTAGGCGGTGGAGGCGCCGATAACGCCGCCGCCGACGATTATTATATGGTTTGGTGATGGCTTTGCATTAGCGGACATGATTACTAACGAGTTGTTGGGTATTTTGGTCTTTTTCTTTTTTACTGAGAGGGGTTTTGGGAGGATTGAAGAAAATGAAAGTACTGCCGCGGCGGCACCCTCCAAAACTGGAGGCATGTTCTTTCTTTTTTTTATATATACTATTTTCTGCGGAAAAATTATGTGCAAGTCGTAATTTGTCAATCTTAACTTATACAGAATCATAAAAATTGCAATTTGTAGATAATTTTGTTTTTAAGAAAATTATGTTGCTCCCAATGCACGCTAAACTGTGTTGTGTGGGGATTAAGGTGTGAGGATTTTTTAAGCACCTTTGTTACCAGCCCTAATTGTTATTTTAAATTTAAAGTGGGTCGCTTCCTATGGTTTTTTTGTAAATTAGGTATTTTACTACTTTAACATCACACAAGGCAAATAACAACATCTCTTATCTCATTTAATTCAAATCTTTAAAACGTGGTAACTTTTTGTGAATTAATCATGTTTAAGAATTGTTTTCACTAATAAACTTTCCAACAAACACGAGTATGGTGGCACGTCCGTTGGACGTATGCATAAAAGTAAGTAAGCAAATTTTCTCTTTGTTACATTTATGGTATTGTCAGAGATTACGGTAAAGTTTTCGGTAGTTGTGGGAAAAAAAGGGGAAACGATATGGCAACCAAACAAAAATAAGGTGTTGTAAGAAAGAGCAAGGGTAGAACTGATGTCGATAAGGCCGTGTAAGTTACATCAACCTATGAATTATCTATGATATTTCAGGTTTAGTTTATAAGAAGTTAATCAACCCATATTAGTGCTAACGTAAAGCGGTACTAAAATTCTTCTTCCGATAAGGAAAACATATGGTTAAGCAAGTTGTTACTTAAATTTTGTATTTAAAAGAGGGATGTCAAAATCTAAGTGCAGTAGAAAACTAATCAGTATTCAATTTTTTTCCAACTAAAATATATTTGTGAATGAACAAAAAGTGGGCAAAGAGGTAAGATTATATGGGAGTGTAAATAAACTGATAGCAAAATAAAAATCTCAGTACTTAAGGGGATTTATGCATGTAGTGAAGTCATGAGTTAGAAACCAACATGCTTTGTAGAAGGGAAAAAAGAATTATTATGTCATTTACTAACGTAGCAAACAATCTTGGCTAAAATTGTAAAACATATGAATAAGAACCTAAATCACCCATTTATAATGAACAAAAGCAACAAAATTGCTTTGGTAGAAATAGGCAGATCCAAGGCTAGTGTGAATTTGTTGATGTTTCATTGTATATATCAATATTAGAGGCTATTTAGGTTGCTGTAGTAATTGTTGCAAGTTCAACATAATTTCATATTTGCTCGTATGTATGAAATGAATGCCGAAAATTTAATGTCAACTTGCTCTTAATTTTTCACTTCCATTGGTGTGCATAGTATAAATTTTAAAGACGTATGAAGGCTCGTAAATTGTTGGTGATTGGTATAAAAGTTTGTTAATTGGCTGAGGTATTGTGCACTTTTTAAAAGTCCTTTCAGATTTGCTCGGTGGCCTTCCCACGGTCCTTTCCATACGAATTAACAAATATTTAGGCATCACCGCTGGTAAATTTAGCCTGTAAATTGTTTAATACTGCATATACGTATTTTCAGAGAAGGAACGAAGGTATAGACAAAGAAAGTGAATACTGACTGTGTATCATAGGAAAGGAACAAATTGTTCTATTTAATACAACTAAAAGGTACAGTGCATTGCATGGTGAACAAAGATTGATGATGTAAGGGGTATGAATTCCGGTAAAAGAAAAATTGAAATGTAATGGTAAATAGAACCAAATAATCAAAGACGGAGCATGGACTTGATAGTTTAGCTAAGTTGGTAGAGCAGATAACCGGTTGTTACAGTTATGAAAGAAAATAAGCAAGCGTTACATTAAAGAGTTGGGTAGACGGAAAGTAGATTCTACAGATTAATAAATTTTGTAAGGCGTAGCAGTTATGACAGCTACTTTATTGCCAATTGCACATTGGGAAAATATGAGGTAGAACAGAAAGATGAGCAAATGTTTTAGTATCGCGCAATATGATTAGTTGTGCGAATGCTCTGCAAGAAAACGCTCAACAACTATCGCACTCTTCGATCTGTAAGAGAAGGTAAAAGGGGATGGAAATCAGAAGAAGCATATATATGTTGACTAATATGAGTATGTATTAAAGTATAGGGAGGTATGTGTAGCATACCACTTCCGGTGTGAAGAAAGCATCTCAATTAACATGTGGTTGACAGGGTGTAGGGTGTTGATGCTCGTTACGGATTTGTGGTTGTTCTGGAAATGTAGACGGTTGTTCTAAGTTAAAGTTTTGCTGCGCAATATTTGGTGTTGTTATGCAATGTTTGAAGTTTTGCTGCGTAATATTTGGTGCTGTTATGGAGGAGGGAAGGTGTAGCAGACGGTTCGCATTGGTGTCGTTGTCTAACTCGTCCTTTGTAGCAGGAGGCGGTGGTATAACGTCAGAAGCATCAACTATTTCAGCAGGAAGTGATCGTAGAAGCTTTGACGCACTGGTGCATTTTCATTTTATTTTGTCCGTGGAAAGGCCTACTGGACTCTCTTGGATGGTTGTTGAACATTTGCTCTGCGGTGGGGGAATGAGTTACTGGAAGTGAAGGAAATAAAATAGCACACATTTTTTGGGATAGAAGTGTACAGTTTAAGTATTAAAACGTGTAAGAAGTAATGGTGAAGATGCGAAACTTTGAATTAAAATTGGGGACATGCGGGCTGAACGGATAGTGGTTGGAAGCATTTGTAGGTGAAAATTAAGTACGCATAAGTTATGTAGTCACAGTGGCATTAGTGTTAGTGTTCTGTAGGTAAGTGGTAGAAGTAAGAGGTAGTTAATGTATGGATGTAGTAGGAAGTGTAAGGGTACTTGTACAGCTATTAAAATATGCAAACTGATTTGTCAACTTGTGAAAACAAATAAGCAATATGTTGTGGAGTTTAAAAAATAGCGAAAAAGTAGAAGATGGTGAGGAAATAGAAGGTTGAAAAATTACCTTTTTCGTTGTGGGTGTAGCTTGGATGAATGAGGGTGTAGAAGTTTTTGGCTGTGGAAGAGTTTATAACTGGGTGGGGATGTGAGTTGGATATACGGGAAAACAGAACACGTAAGGGGACCAGGTGGGTAGTGGAATATGTCAAGGAGAAATATGTGGCAGATGGTTATACTGGGTCGGAGGGGGATAGAAATGCACAAAGTGGTGGTTGGAAGCAGAACACATCATTGTGGAAAAGGAGAACCGCAGGGTGGATTGGAAAAAAATGCAGTAAAACAACAACATGAGGTGCTGACATATGCATTGGGATATCCGTACTATAGCTATGTAAAAGTGTAGATGTGTTAAAGGTTCGGTTGTCCACAGTAGTTGAAATTTTGTACGGAAGAATTAATGTCACGGTTTGTATATGTTTTAAAATGTAGGCAGTACAAATGAGTAGACATAAAAGGGGTGAGTTGGCGTGTATATGTTTTACTTAACCTTAGTTGAAGAGAAAGTTGGTGAAAATTAAACAAATAGTACAACTACTGTGGATTTATGGCTTTCTGAACATCTGTTATTCGGTTCTGCAGCAACAGTAGATGTCTTCTTCTTTTTATAATGTGGTCACAAAATTTTATTTAAACCAAAGTGAATAATTGACTCATTCCCTGTTCCAAAAAGTTGCAAAAAAAACTTTATATTCCAAAATGTTATACAATAAACAGAACTGAAGTGCTACGTGGTATGACTTCTGTACAAAATAGTACAACTAAATATACGAAACAAACGCAGTTGTTGAATGAAGCAAGTGTGGGAAGAAGTAAATATGTGTGTAGTAATTGGTCCACTATAGAGGTTTGCAGAGGATAATTCAAATCAAAGCAATGGCATAACAGTTAAAACGTGGGATAATAAACAGTCGGAGATTACTTAATCCATCTGACTAAGCATTCCGTACGTGTCTATTTCGAAATACTGGTGGAGTGAAGTGGATCATTTGTGTTTCATTTCTCCTTCTTTTATTTTAAATGTATTCCCTTAAACTTCACTGTGGTTTGAATTTAATCTGTTTCACTGAATGGTTTGGAGAAATGTGAATGTCACTGATTTTTGTATTAAGTTGTAGTATGCTGCATGCATGCTTCCAGTACTTGTTGTTGTGCTTCATTGTTTTATTTTGGATCAAATACAAAATATGTACGACCATAAAAATCGAGCAGTGCATAAATTTTTTTGTCTAATGTAACAAATTAAATATGTACTTCCAGTTCCAGTAACAAACAGAGTGAGGTGAAGTGTCTCATGTAAATAGTGCATAACGGAGTAAGAATGTAAAATTAAATAGGGACAAATTTTTTGTAAATACAGCAGTACAGTTTATCTCTGAAAAAAGCATAGTCAAAATGCTGTATTTTCTGATAGCACAGTGTACTAACTTCTGCCGTATCTTATATGTGGAAGGCAGGAAATAATGAGCATAGACCGGCGCAGCTTCTATGTTTTTTGATAACTGGATAAAGCAGTAAATTGACGATGATGTTGAAGAGAGTAGACTGTAGCAAAAGGGAGATATACATATTATGGTGTTAGGGATTTCATCCTCTGAATTGTCGGTGAAGTTGGTGGTTGTCGATGGGTACTATGCTACTCCGGTGGCACCGTTAGTTGTTGGTTGACAGAAAAGGCTGATTTGCATGGGGGAAAGCTAGTGGCTGTTGGTAAAAGCCAAAGCCTGCTCAGTAAAGTAGAGGTGAATGAAAATTTTCCTGCTTGCATTTCATTTATAATGAACCAAACTGTCCATGTAGAAGACCACATAAATCATGCCTACAGAACAAATAAAACACAGAATATTGTGTTAGAAGAAGAATATGTGTATTGTGTAAAAATTACAATCTAACAGTTTGAGCACTTACATTTTGTTTTATTCAGTTGACTTGAGAACAGTGCGTTAAATTTTGGGGTGGAGAACAATGTTGGTGGAGTAGGATAATTGTGTAAAGTTTGTAACTTCTCACCTCCATTGATAAATTGAGTTGAGCACTTAGCCGCCTCGCTCGAGCTCACACTGTTAATCCAAATTGTTGATCCCAAGTAAATCAATAGCATTTCATTATGCAGGAAATAGTAAAGGAAATTAGGTAATAGGCAGAAAAGCAGAACAACAGTAGAACAATTGGAAATCCTTTTGTTAACCGTAAACTCACATCACATTATTTGTACATAAAACAACTGGAGTGAGGTGGTAGCACGAAAAGAAGGCTGTTCAGTTTTATTATACTGTTTGCTTATTTTATGAATTTGGAATGTAAAAGCATGGTAAACATAGCAGGTTATGTGTGAAAAAAAAACAATTGAAATGTAAGTTACAACATAGAAAGTGCAGCAGCGGGATAGGAAGAAGTGGGGAGTGTGAAGTGGAGAGTATCTGGGCGGGTGGGAGAAAAGTGTGGTACGTAAGATGTGTTCAGGGGACGTTCATAATTTGAGAGCACGTTCACAACACATCCTTATAAACAACATTTCGAGTATGTGTTCCAGCTTTACGATGAAGTTCTCCGTTTTTAACCAAATTTTTTGTTGTGCTGCTCGAAATTCCGTGGGATAAAGCGACGTAAAGTTGGTCATGACTGAAAACGTGGTTGGGAAGATAAATTCCAACATGTGGGATGGTTTGTCCCTGTGATTTGTTAACTGTTAATGTGAATGCCAACTGCACGGGGAATTGTTTACGGATAAGGTTGAATGGCAGCTTTATGTTTTCGGAAGGCTTTAATGGTATACATGGAATAAATACCCTTGTACCCTGGAACTGACCAAAAGAAATTTCAACGTCTATAAGGTTTCGATGGAAGACACGATAGATTAGTCTCATCCCATTACATAGTCCAATTCGTAGATCAAGGTTCCGTAGTAACATTATTAGACATCCATCTTTAAGAGTCAATTTATGAGGTGGCGTACCACCTGGGTTAAGCGAGTTCAAGAACTCGGTCTGATATAAGTTAGACATGTCATCTTCTACTTTGTCAAAAGAGTAGTAAATGTGTTGTTCGCTAAGAAATTGTTTTATTATTATGTTATTAGTTTCATCCGTTGTTTCATTTGTTGGTGATAATATTGCTCTACTTAGCATATAGTTTGTATTGCTAAAATTATCAGTTAATGCAGGGAAGATTTCGGTAATCAAAGAGTATAACGAACTTGTACCGTCCCATCGTATGACAATATCCGATGGTAGTTTGATCGTGTCTTCTTCTACGGTGGGTTCAGTACCATTTCCAATGCGCAAAACAAAGTCAGCGTAAGGTTGGTCAGCCCATGCCCTCATATTTTTAGTTAGTTGAAATACTTTAACACTTGACCACAAATATGACCGAACTATACATGCATCAGATGTTTGAGCTCTAGTACCTCCTGGAACAATTGGTAAAACCTGCTGAAAATCATCGCCTAAGATAACAATTTTTCCTCCGAATGGAGCATCCGCATTGGTCAAGTCTCATAATGTTCTGTCAAAAGCTTCGAACGTGTGGCGGTGAGCCATGGTTGCTTCGTCCCACAGCAGAACGGTTGCCGCGGATAAAAGTTTTGCAGTATCAAATTGTTTGGTAATATGACATGTGGACGAAGAGTCTAAGTTAATAGGAATTTTAAATCGTGAGTGTGCTGTTCTACCACTGGGCAACGCAATAGAAGCTATTCCAGAAGTGGCGGTTGCAATTGCGATAATACCTCGGTTTCGTAGATGAGCTAAAATTGCTTTGTACAAAAAAGTTTTTCATGTCCCTCCAGGACCGTCGATGAAATAAATGGAGCTGCTTTTCGAATCTACCGTAACCATGATCGTGTCAAACGCTTCCTTTTGTTCACTGGTTAAATTATTTATTGCTTGTAAATCGGATAATGGTATTTGTATTGACTGTTCTTCTTAAAGAAGAGTGGAATTATTGTACTCCTCAGCTGAATATAAGGAGTTATGTGGTAAATCATAATCAAATATGGTTCTATTATAATGTTTTAGAAGGTTGTTAACATCAAACAGATATCGACCAAGTAAATATGTAGCTGAAAGTGTGGCAGAAGACGTGGATGGGTAATCTTCAGTTAGAAAAGGCCAAAATTCATCCCATAGTTCACGTACACTACATGGTTCACAATATACTAAAATGGTAACAAATAATCGCCTTAAAGCAGGAGGCATATGGGTGTTCGAAGCATTAGTTAAACAATCCTTAATACTGTTATCATTTTCCAGAAATCCTCGGTGTTCGGATGCTTCTTTGAATGTACTGTAAACAGTTCCGTTGACAGTGCATAAGTGTGTGAAAGAAAGTGGGTCTGGAATATGATTTAGTAATAATCGTAAGTAGTAGCGATCACCTTCGGTGTGAGGTACGGTGTATAGTCGACCAATTACTGTATGGTTTATTTGTCTACGTACCCATTCTTTTTGTTCGTAGTTCCACCAATACTTTTCAGGGAATTCGTGGTAAAGGTACTAGCGTGCCTCCTCGTCCGTTAAATTTTGGTTAAAAAATTATGTAAGCATAGTTTTTGTTCTATGTTGGTCAGTTAGAATAGATTGTAAGCTTTCGTCCGCATTAAATTGAAGTTGTTGCTTGTTAGGTAGTCCTATTACAGACAGAGACATGCTACTTAGTTGGAACTTAAATATCCTCCATAGGGACTCTGGTGCACAGATCCATCGGGAGTTAAGGAATTGAGAAATTTCATCAATGGTGGATGATGAAGATACGCTTACGGATACACGATCTGATCCTTTATAAACATACTTATATAGATATTTGACAGATTTAATACTGGAGCAAATTTCAATGTTTATATGACAGTCATATTTTAGAAGCAAATAAGGGTTATAAGGAACGACCCAACGATTGTCAACTGCACTATTAGTTGTTTGACCTTGTACTCCAATGTCACGACGTTTGTAGATGGGGTACGAATCAGTTCCTTGTAAAGTTGATGTCGCGAAGGGTTTAGGAAATCCCTTCTTACATATTCCATCTCGCATGCATACGGCAATGGGGTTGAAACTGCCGCATGGATGATGAATCATGTGTTTAATAACTAACGTGTATGAATCTGGTTCTAATTCGCTATTTAGAATTTCTGCCCTAACCATAGTATCGTAATCGTCGGCAGTATTAAGTTTTATCAGTTTCTGCAAGAATAAGCAAGATATGAGCGTGTGGCAATCCCCTTTTCTGAAACTCTATGACATGAACATGTGCAATGACTTTACCTAGGACATGTTTATCAAATAAATCAACTTTAAGCTGTTCCAATTTTGCATGAAAAACTCGAGTTGTCAAATCAAGACGATCATATGGTTGTTGAAAGGGAAATAGCTCTTGTGTAATCTCAATCTAATTAGGATTACAGGTTACAGTAATAAATAAGTCGGGTTTTCCATACCTTCGTACAATTGCCATTGCGTCGTGGTACCATTGATGCATGTCACGTGGACTACCAATATGGGAGGATGGAAGGACTTTTCTAACCCTAACATTTCCTACAAATAGCACAGGTGCGTAAAATTTTTAAGTATATAGTGTATATTGTTAATAGGGGGAAATGGATGGAATGGAAATTACGTACCGGCAGTTGTCTCCCCATTGGCTAGAGCGTCTTGTAAACCCTGATATAAGTCGGCTCGAATAGTATCTTGGTGGTCTCGAAGATAGCATAGTTGTATAGTTTCAATTTTGACATAAGTATCAACCACAAATTGTTGGAGCAGGCGACCACCAAGTAGTAGAAGAGGCTTTTATGTAGGTCGTACCTACGATGTGTACAATGTGGTAGGTGCGGAGGATACGGGGGAGAGTAAATGTATGTGAGGTATGGTTAGAAAAGTTGTATACGTACAACAAAGGGGAGTACGAACCTGTAACATATGGGAGTAGTAGTATCTACAACTGATTTGGTTATGTCCGGTATTGCAGATGTTTAGTTCCCATCCTTGTTCACCGCGTGGGAGGAGAAGCGGATATTGTAGTAGTTCATAAAATCCTGCTGTATCTGCAACTCGTTGTAGGGTTCCTGATCTTGTTTCAACTATAATATCTCTGTCGTTTGAATTATCTGAGTAATCGTCCCCTATAACGATACCCGCTACCTGTGACGCAGTCGGTAGTTGGTGAAAATGACGATTAACTATAAGTTCTTTTATTATCAGTCTACAATCTTCTAAATCAGTACACTGCCCCAACTGTCTCAGCATATGTACATAAGGGTTGTAAACATCTAAGATTTCTTGCAACGTTTGCAGGATGTCTGCTCTTAATATTGCACTATCCTATTGCCGATTGTCAATCTCATGATCAGTATCATAGATGTACATTTGGAGGTATCTAGGTCTACTACCCGGTAGAGGCAGAACACTTCCGATGCTATGATAGATGGAGCCTTGTGCACGGTAAGAGTATATTCCGTTCCGAGAGGACGCCAATTTTTGATCGATGTTAGCCCCTATAGATGTGAATGCGAAAGCATTGTTATAAGATCTAATGTTAGTTCGAAAATGTGAACCTCTTTCACTGTCTTCAGTGAATAAAGTTAAAAATTCAGGAGGTGGTGGAGGGTAGGAAGTGGTAATTTTACCACTTAAGCAACAATTCCCACTTGTTTCGTGGGGAAATAATTTTGCAGTACAGTGTCAGCAGTTAGTTGGTTGAGGTAGGATATGGTGGAGGAAAGTTTGGGGAGCAGTAAAATTCGACCGCGGTTATAACGGGTTGAAAGGGTAGATTGATGTAGACGTTGTTGTTAGGGAAGAGATGTAACTGTTGCTTCAGTAGGAGTAGCAGCAAATGTTATATTTCAAAAGCGTAACCACAAACAGAGGAACAAAAATATCGTAATATTTCTGGAACAAAACATCGTAAAACATGTAAAACATGAGAATTTATTTTTCCTTTACCACAACTAACGTTTTCATTTTACTGTAAAGTAACATTATTAATTTTTGATGCAACAAAAACCGTTATACATGAAATACTGATACGTTAATTTAATAATTGCATAATGTTACTCCTTTAATTCGTATAATTTTCAAAACATTTAATTAACTGCTTATCATAATTAGTGCAAAATATTTAGCAAGGACCAAAACATTGTACGTTGTTTAGTATTGCTTCCTACAATAGACAACGACATGAATCGTGTACGGGTACGACTTAGAAAAAGTTACAGTCAAACATGTACCAAAAGCATTATTATGTTTGAAAGTTAAGCTTGTATGTAGTAAATTAATAACATTATAAGTGTTGCATAGAAATTTGTACGTAAATATATAACAACTTGAAATCTTGTATTTAGGGGTTTTAAGATTTAAAGAATATAATGCAAAGTTTGTAATAAGTAAAGAGAATCTGTAATATCAATATGCACGAATAAAAATTAAATATTGTTCATGTGATGATTTCAAGTATGGTTTATATTCGCAAGAAAAGTAGAACATAGGTAAAAGATTGCAATTCGTGTAAATATTGGTGTTGTACCGACCGTGGTACCAAAAATTTAGTGAGGTTGAAAAAGGGGGCAAAACTTTTGCATTTAAGAATATATAGTTTTTAAACAGTAAAGTGTTTAAAACAACTAAAATTGGTACAGTCAAAACTGCTGCATACGTGCCAATTATACTGAGTTGAACTTAAGCATATATAAAATCAGTTTTTCCTTGTTTATCAAAAGCGGAACGACAAACAAAAGAAAAAAACGTAATATTTCAATAACAAAACATGCTAAAACATGTAAAATAGGAGATGTTTTTTTTCCTTTAGTACAGTTGACTATTTCATTTTTAAGTAAAGTACCATTATTAATTTTGGACAGAACAAAAACCGTTATACATGATATACTGATACGTTGGTGTTTTTTTGGCCTCGACAGCATTGGTGTTTGTACACAGAGTCCTATAATTAATGAGATTTCTTAATAGTTCATTCTGTACAGTTGGAGCATACATCAGAGAATTGGGGAATCAGTTTTTTTCTTCTATATCAACTGGGGAACCACAAACAGTGCAACAAAATATGGTAAGTTGGAAAAGCTAAGCGAAACTGGTTATTGAACTTCAAATATGATCTTATTCCTATAATGCGAAACAGTAAAATAACAAAAATTCAGCAGTAGCCATCAGAGGCATGCTGGTACACGGAAGTATAAGATAAAAATTGTTTAGCTGTAGGAAAAAACCATATTTCTCGTTATTATTTTCCTTCCCTACTCATCCTGATATCCAATTTGGTTGTCCTTTACGCAAGAATATTTTACAGAGAGTAATAAAAGTTATAAACTAAATCATTTAAATTGTAAATTCGTCAGTATGTACCCGATGCATGCCGGTATATGAAAATAGTAGATAGAAAGTATTTAGTTATAGGAAAAGAGCCATATTTCTCTTTATTATTTTCCTTACCTTCCCAGCCTTATATCCATTTTCTTTGTCCTTTAAGCAACAATATTTTAAAAAGAGTAATACTATGGGTAACTAAATCATTGAAATGGTACATTCGACTGTGATAATTTGTGTAGAGGGCAACTGTTCTACTTTTCCCTTTAGTTAGCTGTGACTATGTTAATTTGTCCATCCTTTCAACAAATTTTAGAAAACTCATTAAAATTGAACATCATAATTTAGTGTTAATTTGTTTATCCCTTTGACAAATATTACAAAAGGCATTAAAATTGCACAGTGTAATTTGATGATGTATAGAGAGGGAAATAAACAACTGTTAGGAAATATTTGTTAAATTAGTTAGACAACTCAACCAATTGAAATTTCATGCCATTGCCAAATTGGTCGGGGTAAACGAAAAAATAATAATATGGGTTGACAGTGTCATTGGATTTTGGGAGGATGGTATTGATAAAAGCTTGTTTTACCCCTTTACTAAACATCGAATGGTTAAACTTGGTAATCATGTGAACATGAGTAGATAATGTACAATCCAAAGCTACAGAATTTAAGTTTTTTATATTTTTGGAGGATAACTTGTGCATTACTATCTATGAAAGTTAACCTTGTGTGTAGTAATTTCAGAACAATTTAAGTTTTGGTTAGAATTTTGAACGTAAATATATCAAAACTTTAAATCATGTGTGTGGAGTTTTTAAGAATTTAAAATTGTAGTGCAGAGTTTAAATCAATGATGATAATATGTTAAAGTACTATATACGAATAAAAATTAAATACAGTTCAGGTGATGCTTTCAACTATGATTTATATTGGGAAGAAAAGTAGAACTTAGCTAACATATTGCAATTTATAAAAACATCACTATAGTATCAACCGTGGTGAAAAAAATTTAGTGAGGTTGAACAGTGTGGCAAAACATTTGCAGCTCAAAATTTATAGTTTTCAAATATCAAAGTGTTTAAAACTGCTTAAATTATGTAAATTCAAAACTGCTGCGTAAGGGCGAATTATACTGATTTGAAATTAAACAGATATGAAATTAGTTTTTTTCTTCTCTATGAAAAGCGGAACTAGAAACAAAAGAACAAAATATCGTAAATTGGAAATGGTAAGTAAAACGGAGTATTGAAATTCAAAAATGATGTATTCATATTATGCAAAAATAAAAAATAAAAAAAATCTAGCATTAGGTATTAGAGGCATGCGGGCAGATGGAAGTAGAAGATAGACAGTAGAGAGTTGCAATTTTACTGTGCAAATTATTATTGGTAAGTGCAAAATACATATTTTTCAAAAGGCTAGCTGGCTAAAACTGGTTAAGAGTGGTAAACCCGAAACTCATGTACGCATATGAATTATATTGGTTTAAAATCAAACATTTAGCAAAAGCATTACTATGTTTGAAAGTTCACCTTGTGTTCCGTAATTTCAGAGCATTTTAAGTTTTGGTTAGCATTTTGAACGTAAATATATCAAAACTTTAAATGTTGGTTAAAATCGTAATGCAGATTTTTAATCAGCAATGATAATCTGTTACAGTAATATTTACGAATAAAAATTGAATACAATTCAACTAATACATGCAACTATGATTTATATTGGGAAGAAAAGTAGAACCTAGGTAACACATTGCATTTTCTGTAAATATAACTATTGTATCGACGGTGGTACAAAAAATGTAGTGAGGTTGAACAGTGAGGTAAAACTTTTGCATTTCAAAATTTATATTTTTCAAATTGCAAAGTGGTTAAAACTGATTAAAATTTGTAAATTCAAAACTGTTGTATACATGCGAATTATACTGATTTGAAATTAAACATATAAATAATCAGTTTTTTCTGATGTATGAAAATGGAACCATGAACAAAGGAACAGAATATAGTACAGTGGAAAGGGTAAGTAAAATTGTGTATGGAAGTTCAAAAATGATGTATTTGTGTTATGCAGAGTAAAAAGAGAACAGAAATTCGGCAGTAGGTATCAGAGGCATGCTGGTAAATGGAAGTAGAAGATAAACAATACTACTTAAGAGCTGGAATTTTAAACAGCAAATTATTACTGCTAACTGCAATACACATATTTTGCAAAATGATGTATTTCATAAATCAAACATATATCAAAAGCATTGTTATCTTTGAAAGTTAACCTTGTATTTAGTAATGTAAGAACATTTTAAGTTTTGCGTAGAACTTTGAACGTAAATATATCAAAAGTTTAAATCTTGAATTTGGGATTTCCAAGATTTTAAAAGCGTAATGCAGATTTTTAATCAGTAAAGATAATCTGTTAAAGTAATATTCAGAAATAAAAATTAAATACAGATCAGGTGATGATTTGATGTATGGTTTATATTGAGAAGAAAAGTAGAACCTAGGCAAAAGATTGCATTTTGTATAAATGTCACTATTGTATCAACCGTGGTACAAAATTTTTAGTGAGGTTGAACAGTAGGGCAAAACTTTTGCATTTTAAAATTTATATTTTTCAAACAGCAAAGTGTTTAAAACTGCTTGAAATTTTCGATAGGCTAACTGTAGTTGAGTCCTATTTCGTCAAAATTCTTTGGTACTTGTATTTAGTAATTTAAGAACATTTTAAGTTTTTCGTAGAACTTTGAACGTAAATATATCAAAAGTTTAAATCTTGTATTTGGGATTTCTAAGATTTTAAAATTGTAATGCAGAATTTTAATCAGTAAAGAGAATCTATTATTTGCAAATAAAAATTAAACACAGTTCAGGTGATGATTTCAAGTATGGTTTATATTGAGAAGAAAAGTAGAACCTAGGCAAAAGATTGCATTTTGTATAGGGACAGTTTGGAACAGGTCCATAATAAGTTTCAAAATACACAAAAAACCCAGTAAAAAAAAGTTTGTAAATTAGGTCCCTAGAATTAAGTTATCGAATAATGGCATACACTTATGCAATAATTCAGTGAATAATTGCAGACATTTATGCAATTATATCAAAAAATTGCAGACATTTCCACAATTATTCACTGAAAAATTGCAGAAATTTCCGCATTTTTTCCAAAAATTTGCGGAAAATTCCGTAATTATTCACCAAAAAAATTGCAGAAATTTCCGCAATTATTCACTAAAAAATTGCATAAATTTATGCAACTTTTGGATATAATTGCATAAATGTCTGCAATTATTCAGTGAATAATTGCATAACTATATGCAATTACTTAGTAACTTAATTCTAGGGACCTAATTTACATACTTTTTTTACTAAGGTTTTTGTGTATTTTGAAACTTATCAGGGACCTGAGCCTAATATTCACTTCTGTATAAATGTCACTATTGTATCGACCGTGGTACAAAATTTTTAGTGAGGTTGAACAGTGGGGCAAAACTTTTGCATTTCAAAATTTATATTTTTCAAACAGCAAAGTATTTAAAACTGCTTGAAATTTTCGATAGGCTAACTGCAGTTTGAGTCTTATTTCGTTGGTACTGATATGGAAGACAATGGTGGACAAAGAATGTGTAGGTCTGACAGTCAGTAAACCAATATAAACCAATGTTTGCATGTGAAGTCTGTTGTAAAAGCGAACACATATGTGAAGTAGACAGTTAGAATCAAATGATGAGGGGAAGAGAAAATTATCGGATGAATTGTCTGGAGGTTGGTTTCCAGCCATGCCTGTCCGTCTGCTTGCAACGACAGATTGTTTAGCCTGTTGAAGCCTTGCACGTTGAGTAACTCGTCGTCGTTCCCTCTGCTGCTGGTCCATAAAGTTGTGCAAATATCAGTTAATATACAGAAATTTAGACATAGCAGTAGGCAGTTGTAGTAATGTGGAGAAATATTGGTGTAAAAGGTAAAACGAAAGGAGTACGTTTTTAAGGTAGGAAGTGGAGTGAGAAGGTGGTGGCAAGTGCATATTTATATGCAGTGGTGGATTAGATATTTCTACAACAGACGTATGCGGAAAGGGAAGTTGTTGAAGGAGTCATAGTTCTGTAAATATGGCTAAAATGGTGGGTTTAACGACCAAAAACCCATTGAGGCGAGCTTAATAGTCCACAGGTGGGATTTTTATCACCTGATCCTTTTTTACGGGGAAAACGGTTGGGTTTACGAAATATATATATAACATGGAGCAGGAACACAGTGGGACGTATGTAGAAATGGAAGTTGTTGAAGGAGTCATAGTTCTGTAAATATGGCTAAAATGGTGGGTTTAACGGCCAGAAACCCATTGAGGCGAGCTTAATTGTCCACAGGTGGGATTTTTATCACCTGATCCTTTTTTACGGGGAAAACGGTTGGGTTTACGAAATATATATATATATAACATGGAGCAGGAACACAGTGGGGCGTATGCAGAAATGGAAGTTGTTGAAGGAGTCATAGTTCTGTAAATATGGCTAAAATGGTGGGTTTAACGGCCAGAAACCCGTTGAGGCGAGCGTAACAGTCCACAGGTGGGATTTTTATCACCTGATCTGCTTTTTACGGGGAAAATAGTTGGGTTTACGAAATATATATATAACATGGAGCAGGAACACAGTGGGACGAAGGAGGAGGAAGTTAATCACAGCAAGTGAAGTCGGTGGGAGAGGCCGAAGGGGAGGAAGCAGGGAATCGAATTTGAGGCGGAGTGAATTGAAAGTAGGGAGGGGACGGAAAATAGTATGAAAAAAAAACATTAAAAGAAAACAAAATGTCAACAGGGGGAAAGGGGATGAGATCGTACCGTCGTAAAGGTGGAGATCGTTCTGAAGCATGAAGCTCAGCATAGCAGCCGAAGATGGCCAGATTTAGACATCATCAGCAGGTACAACAGCAAGCATCGCACTTCAAATCTGCAGTGTCTCGGTTGTCGTGCATGTAGGTTGGTCAGAACATCAATTTCAGACAGTGGTGGTAGTAGATCTATTATGTGGTGAAATCGGCTCCAGATCTACAGTTATTGGGTAGGTAACATCTGGAGGATAGTTGGAGAAAAATCCATGGACTTGATTTGATTTCAGGTGGCAATAATTAGAAGGGGACAAAACATTGATGGAGGATGGTGGCATGACAGCGAAGAGCAACCATGGCGGCATCGCCTGTACTGGTAGGTTGTAGAAGGTATAAGGGGAAGAAGGGAGGGCAGTTTAGGGATGGCGGTTAGGAAAGTGGAGGAGGGAAGTTACCTTTGTTTGCGGTGGAGGGGAAAGTGGGTGCGTATGAAACATGAAAATGAAAAAGGAAGGGAAAGGGAAGAGAATACGGGGAAACGTGGGAGACGGTTGTGGAATGACAGAACTGCCCTGATGGAGTGGTATGTTTTTGTTCTGAACGGGTGGCAATATTAAGAGTGAAAAAGGCTTTACTTTGACCCTTTGACCAAGGTTTTTGCTTTATAGTATAAGATATATATATATATATATATATTATTGATATGTAAATAAAATTTTGAAATTATAATTTTACTTAGCAGTTTTAACTACTTTCAGATAATGCAGTTATTTGCGTTACCACTTTGTATACCTGCATTTATGTGACTGCGTTTATTTTAGATGATTATGGTTTTTTATGTAGTTGTTTTAACTACATTAAGATAATGCAGTTATTATCTTTTAACCTAATTAAAAAGATTTTGTTTTTATTTAATTTTAATACGGTTATAATTTAACCGCATTAAGAAAGTGCAGTTAAATTTAAATGCTTTTAAAAAAATGCAATTATCTTTTGTTTATGGATACATCATATAATGACCCAAAATTTCAGTCATTTGATTTTTAATATTTAATTAATGTACAATTTCGGCTATGATTTAATATTTACTTTAAAGCCTAGGCATTATTATAATATCACTGGATTTCTATGCAAAATGTTTTAGTTATCGAAAGGTAAAAACCCGTCCGTGTTTATATGCGGCGTGGTCTTACAAGAAACCTTTATTTTTAAAAGATTTTTATAACATTAAAATTCAATTGAGGTGTGTTTCTCATGCTGGTTTACCAGACTGATCCGAACGTTATTTTTCTTATAATGCTCGGGTCAGACCGAGCATATTTACAGATTCAGTTTGGATACTTGGATCTTCAAGAGATGAGCTAGATGCCTCCAAGTCGTATTAACGTATATTTATTTCCACTGTTGTTTATTTAACAGCATTTATAAGGACAGGTTGTTATAACTGTCCAGGTTGATGATTTCTTTAGGATATTATGATTGTTATATATATATATATTACAGTTTTTCTTTGTTAAAGATTTGTTGTATATTATATATTACTCGTCACGATGTGAGATTATGTTCTGTCTTTTTCTTTATATTTCTCCAGCAATCTATATTTCTGGCACTTGGGTGCTTGGTACGTGAATACCATGGATGTATTAGTGTCGACTTTTGAGGGTCGAAAAAGTAGATCGTTGCACATGGTATTAAAGCGTAAATTGAGCGAACACCTAGGATTTAGCGGGGTTACTCATTAAGATTGGGTAAGTGAGACCCTAGGATGAGTTTGAGTGAATATATATATAAAGCGTATTTGTTAGTGCTATAAAAATATTTTATATTGTGTTGATTTATCGGTTGAGTGGCTTATATATTCTGGTCGATATAGAAGGAACAACTGTATCGATATGGGTTTCTAAATACTTGAACAAGGCAAATTGACACAATATTGTTTTAAAAATTGGTAAATGAAATAATTTTATCAAGATTTATATTTTGTATATAAAGGAATAATTTCCACAAAATGGATATATATATATATATATTTGTGTGGTTTTTTGTTAGGAAATTTATAATATGTAATTTTTATCGTTTATTGTTTAATTAGTCATGCTCACCCAGTTAGGAGCATTGACTTTTGTTTGATGATTGAGTAGTTGTGCCCAACCAGTTTATGGCATGAACTATTATGGCTGATTAGGAGTAGTTTTATACTTTTCACTTCAAGGGATGGATGGATAGAAATTTTTGGGAACATTAAAAACGAACACCTTGTGAATTCAGTTTGACTATATGACGTTCAATTTCGAGGTGATGCACACCAGTTCGAGTTAGAATTTTCCATTCGATCATTGAAGGCAAACACTTGATACAAAATTTTGATTTGATTCTAAAGTTCTTTGTCATAACATATGGCTATGTAAGGAGAATAGAGGTTTTTAATCAAGGAACCGGATTAGAGTCCGCACTAGAGAAGTCGAGTGAGCGATACTATTTTAGAAGTGAAATTGTATGATCAAGTGAGTGATCGGATTTGGTATTACGTATGGATGGTATATGTACATCGTACGAGCTTTAATAAATTATATGCGATTGCACATTAAATGGTTGGATATTATTTGTAAGTAAGATGTAGTATCATGGAAGCAAATACTAGTTTGACGCTTTTGGTTTCGTGAGTAGAGTTGGTTGCTCTAGTAATAGGTACATATTTATATATTTGGTTTGGTTTGATGGTTTTATACCTCAGATATGGGAGACCGCTTGGTTTTTGTTTTCTTTTGTTGGTTTGGGTCCGTAGTGGAAATTTTTATTTTTCGATTTTCCATAATTTTAAAGGACATAGAAATTTTAGTAATCAAATTCAACTATTTGATTTTGAAAAGTTTAAGGGTTTGGAGGCATTTTTCCTACCTTTGGAATTTCAGGGACGAAATTATTTTAAGGAGGGAAGAGTATAATGATCCAGAATTTTGGTCATTTGATTTTGAATACTTAGTTAATTGTAGATATGGAAATTGACGCAGCGGATATTACAAAACGATGTAAAACGATGAATGTAGTAGTCGGTGGATTGGAAGATACTGAAATGCCCAAATTCGTTGATCCGAAGATACCGAATTCTAGCTATCCCGAACTCGTTGATCGCGCACGATACCGGGTTCAAAGATCTTCAATTCTTCAAGCGTTGATCAAGCGCACTTGATTCCATGAATCGGCTTCTACAATCGTTGAATCGAGCGCACTCGATTAACCGAAAGAGGAGATAGGAGATTACACTCAACTACCAATTTAAATGAAAGCACAAAGCAATCAAAAGAGAATTTTATTCAATATTCAACAACCCTTACAAAATGACACCACTTGCCTATTTATAGGCGTTACAAAAATTACAACACAAATCTGCGCATCTCCTAAGTCGTTTACGACTTACGACTTATGAGTTAGCCTAACTCGGCGATGACTTAAGACACAGTTACAACCCTTTACAAACCTTCAACGACTTAAGACTTAACAAGGGGCACACGCCTTAAAACAGAAAAAGAATACAAACATACGACTTAAAAACAAAGTACACGACTCAAAAGTAACAACATACAACGACTTATACACATACGGAATAGATGACATACGACATAAGACTTTAACGACTTAACATCAGCTTCTTCACGATTTAAAGAATCAACGGTTTTAGATTAACTCGGCATAGATTCTACGGCATCCAGAGCTTCTGCGACTTAAAACATTAGCGGTATTCCAAATCAACGTTTAAAGGGAATCAAGGGCAGAGGTTAACTCGGCAGACACATCAACGGCATCCAATGCTTCGCGACTTAAGACCCAACGACTTAAGCCATTACGAGTTAGAACTTCAGCGACCTATGGTAGGTCGTGGCTTCATTAAGTCGTAACTCGTCACCAGTAGGTCGTACCTTGTCTACATGATCTACCTGCTTGCTATCTCGTTTATCTTCCCTAAGTCGTTCCCACGACTTAAGAGCTTTGTTAACTCGCCTATCTTCACTAAGTCGGTCCAACGACTTAAGGGTTTTGTTAACTCGAAGTCTTTTCTCCCCCACTTGGTTAAGTCGTAGCCCTCTTTCACATGACTCCTTAGGTCGCAAACCTGCTTCTTTAAGTCGGTTACGACTTATGCTTCCTTCCTTAAGTCGGTCACGAGTTATACCTTGAACAAATGAGGGCTGCGCTGCATCATCCTCCCTAGGTTGAGAAAAATTCGACCTCGAATTTGCACCCTCTTCTTCCACAACAGACTCATCCCCATGATATGGTACAAGATGTTTAACATTGAACACATCGGACGTATACAAATCATCTGGTAGTTTCAATTTATAAGCATTTTCATTAATCCTTTTCATGATTTCCACCGGACCAATTTTCTTGGCTTTCAACTTGTTATAAGCGCCTACTGGAAAACGATCTTTTGTTAACACTGCATAAACCATATCACCTTCTTGAAATTCAACACTTCTTCGTTTCAAATCTGCAGATTGTTTATATTTCTCATTTTCCTTCTCCAATCGTTCCTGAACGATTTTATGACATTCCGTCAACCCTTCAACAAAATCAGCAGCTTTCTTAACTGTCTTCTTTGATTGTGGCACTACCGTTAAATCCAACGGTCCTTTCGGTAAGCTCGAATAGACAATCTGGAATGGACTGAACCCAGTACTTCGATTCACAGCATGATTATGGGCAAACTCTGCCTGGCATAACTTCACATCCCAACTCTTCAGATTGTCTTGAACAAGACACCTCAGCAAGTTTCCCAATGATCTGTTTACCACCTCAGTCTGTCCATCTGTCTGCGGATGATAAGCGCTGCTAAAGTTCAACTTCGTTCCCACCATCTTCCACAAACTTAACCAAAAGTGACTCAAAAATCGAGTATCTCTATCCGACACAATAGATTCTGGCAATCCATGAAGTCGATAGATCTCCTTGAAAAACAACTGAGCAACATGAACAGCATCCGCCGTCTTCTTACAAGCAATAAAATGTGCCATCTTCGAAAATCTGTCCACCACCACATATATGGAATCGTTCCCCCTTTGAGTTCTAGGTAAACCCAAAACAAAATCCATACTGATATCCACCCAGGGTTTTATAGGCACGGGCAATGGCATATATAAACCAGCATTAGTCGCAGTTCCTTTCGAAACCTGACAAATATGACAACGCTCCACAAACCTCTCTACCTCATTCCTCATTGATGGCCAAAAGTAGGATTGCGAAATCAACTGTAAGGTACGGTCTCTCCCAACATGTCCCTCTTCGTGTAACTCCTTGATAATCTTCATTCTCAGACTACCCTCCGGTATACACAATCGATTTCCTTTGAACAGAAAACCATCTGTCATTATGAACTCATCCGTCTCCCCATCCTTGACTTTACCAACAAACTTTGCAAAGTAAGGATCATCGGTAAATAATTCTGGCAATATTTCAAACCCCGTCACTTCAACCTTCAATGTAGTTAACAAGTGATTTCTTCTACTCAACGCATCCGCAACACGATTCGTCACTCCCGACTTGTGTTTCACAACAAATGTAAATTGTTGCAGATATGCAATCCACGATGCATGTCTCGCTGAAATCTTGTCTTGCCCTTGCAAATGCTTCAATGCTTCATGATCAGTATACAGAACAAACTCTTTCTGAAATAGATAATGTCTCCAGTGTTTAATAGATTGTACAACAGCATAGAATTCCACATCATATGTACTGTATCTCATCTTCGCTCCTGACAACTTCTCACTGAAATATGCAATTGGACGTCCCTTCTGACTCAACACTCCTCCAATCCCAACCTTGGATGCATCAGTGTGTAGTTCAAACACTAACCGAAAATCTGGTAATATTAGAATTGGTGCAGACGTTAAAAGTTCTTTGATTCGCTCAAAAGCAACCCCGGCTTCCTCCGTCCATGCAAACTGTTTACCTTTCATGCAATCTGTAACAGGCGCCATCACACTACTAAAGTGTGGAATAAACCTTCGATAAAATGAAGCCAACCCATGAAAACTACGAACTTCCGTTATCGTCTTGGGCTGCGGCCAATCTCTGATTGCCTCAACTTTACTTTGGTCAACCTGTATTCCTTCTTCCGATACAACATATCCCAAAAATAAAACACTATGCGTCATGAACACGCATTTCTTCGTTGCAGCATAGAATTGTTCTTGTCGCAATACCATCAGCACTTCTCTAAGATGATTCAAATGTTCCTCTGGACTCCCACTGTAAATCAGAATATCATCAAAATACACCACCACAAATTTCCCAATGAACGGTCGAAAAATCTGATTCATCACCCTCATGAAAGTACTCGGTGCATTGGATAAACCAAATGGCATGACCAACCATTCGTATAGACCCTCCCTGGTTTTAAAAGCAGTCTTCCACTCATCGCCTGGTCTGATACGAATTTGATGATATCCGCTCTTCAAATCAATCTTCGAAAAGATAGTAGCTCCGCTTATTTGATCTAACAAATCATCCAACCTCGGCATTGGAAATCTATATCTCACAGTAATCTTATTCAATGCTCGACTGTCAGTGCACATCCTCCACGTTCCATCCTTTTTGGGTACCAATAATGCTGGTACAGCACAAGGACTTAAACTCTCCTGTACACGCCCCTGCTCAAGCAATTCCTCTGCCTGCCTCCGCAACTCTTCATGTTCCTTCGGACTCATTTGATAATGTGGTCTGTGTGGCAACACAGCACCTGGAACAAGATCTATCTGATGTTGTATATCCCTCAACGGTGGCAATTCCGTTGGTAACTCCTCTGGAAATACATCGTCAAATTCTTTCAAAACTGGTTTAACTTCTTCTGGAATTTCACCTTCTTCACTGCTCTCTCGTCCAATCAACAAGAATACTTCCACTTTGTAGCAAATCGCGATGAACACGATGGACAAAGTTTCGACCTCCAATTCAAATCCGATCAAACAACTTCAATATAAGTCGAACACTTCTACTTGCTCACGGCTCACTCTTCAAGCTTGCTAATCTCAACTTCAAACTTCAAAATGATTAGGCTCCAAGTCTCGATCTAACTATGATTGGTTAGAACAAGCTCTGATACCAAAACTGACGCAGCGGATATTACAAAACGATGTAAAACGGTGAATGTAGTAGTCGGTGGATTGGAAGATACTGAAATGCCCAAATTCGTTGATCCGAAGATACCGAATTCTAGCTATCCCGAACTCGTTGATCGCGCACGATACCGGGTTCAAAGATCTTCAATTCTTCAAGCGTTGATCAAGCGCACTTGATTCCGTGAATCGGCTTCTACAATCGTTGAATCGAGCGCACTCGATTAACCGAAAGAGGAGATAGGAGATTACACTCAACTACCAATTTAAATGAAAGCACAAAGCAATCAAAAGAGAATTTTATTCAATATTCAACAACCCTTACAAAATGACACCACTTGCCTATTTATAGGCGTTACAAAAATTACAACACAAATCTGCGCATCTCCTAAGTCGTTTACGACTTACGACTTACGAGTTAGCCTAACTCGGCGACGACTTAAGACACAGTTACAACCCTTTACAAACCTTCAACGACTTAAGACTTAACAAGGGGCACACGCCTTAAAACAGAAAAAGAATACAAACATACGACTTAAAAACAAAGTACACGACTCAAAAGTAACAACATACAACGACTTATACACATACGGAATAGATGACATACGACATAAGACTTTAACGACTTAACAGCAGCTTCTTCACGATTTAAAGAATCAACGGTTTTAGATTAACTCGGCATAGATTCTACGGCATCCAGAGCTTCTGCGACTTAAAACATTAGCGGTATTCCAAATCAACGTTTAAAGGGAATCAAGGGCAGAGGTTAACTCGGCAGACACATCAACGGCATCCAATGCTTCGCGACTTAAGACCCAACGACTTAAGCCATTACGAGTTAGAACTTCAGCGACCTATGGTAGGTCGTGGCTTCATTAAGTCGTAACTCGTCACCAGTAGGTCGTACCTTGTCTACATGATCTACCTGCTTGCTATCTCGTTTATCTTCCCTAAGTCGTTCCCACGACTTAAGAGCTTTGTTAACTCACCTATCTTCACTAAGTCGGTCCAACGACTTAAGGGTTTTGTTAACTCGAAGTCTTTTCTCCCCCACTTGGTTACGTCGTAGCCCTCTTTCACATGACTCCTTAGGTCGCAAACCTGCTTCTTTAAGTCGGTTACGACTTATGCTTCCTTCCTTAAGTCGGTCACGAGTTATACCTTGGACAAATGAGGGCTGCGCTGCATCAGAAATATTGGTTTAAAAAGTTAATAACTGGAATTTAAATATAGGAATTATTTTAAATAGTTGAAATGTAAATTTAATAGTTGAATTGTTAGTTTAATTTTTGGATAATGATTTAAAATATCTGATTTTGAATCGAACATATATTTAATGGATTTATGGGTTTTATTTATCTCCTTTATATTAATAAATATTAAGGAATTCATTTTATAATTTATTTACAGTAATAAATGGATCAAATAAATAATAAGAAAAAATATGTTAATATAATGACTCGATTTCTATTGACGTATTATTAATTTAATTTATTTGATTTTTCTATAATTTTTAATTTGGAAAATATTTATATTTTTGTTTGACAATTTATCGGCAAACGATAGTGTTTTGTGATTTTTCAAAATCAAATAACCAGTGTATATAACTTTTCTTTTGGGGTTGCATCGCTGTTCTGAGCATGACCATATTTTTGTTTTATCATTCGAAACCTATCCGCAAACTAAAATCTGTTCGTCGAAATGCCGAAAATTTGCAAATAAAAATAAGTCAGTTGCCAAAATTCTCCGATCCCCTTTCTTTCCTTCCTTTGTCTCCCTGCATCCATCTATTTCGTTCCAGTATGCTCAAAATCGAAAAAAAAGAAAAAAAACAATACTTCAAAAATCAAAACCTCAATCTAGAGTCAACGTAAAATTGCAAAATAAATATCTTTGGGATCGTATGGTTGTAGGCTTCGAATCTAGGCGAAAGTTGGATGGTGCGATCGGGTTTTGTAGTGATCGACGTTTAGGACAACAACTAGGGTTGTAATATTTGTGCATTTGAGGTCAAATTAGGTGATTATGTGGTTGGATTTGAGTTTATGGCGTCGAGGAGCATCGGTTGCCACGTTTTGGTCGTGTGCGGTGGAGGATGGTGGAATGCGTCGTCAAGGGGTTTTCAGGTCAGACCCTATAGGTCGCCATGGTGTACGATGGTCGGGCGTGTTATCGAGGGGTGGAGATGGAAGCTTGGTTGACGAGGAAGTGTTTGGCGAAGTCGGGGAGTGCTTTCGTGAAGTGGAATGGGAGGTTGGGTGAAGTATGCACGTGGCCATGCATATGCTCATGTTTTGGTAGAGAGGAGTTTAGGCAGGAGGAAGACATATTAAGTAGAGATAATTAATTAGATTTGTAATTAGAGAAATAATATAGTGTTTAATTATATTTTTAAATCGATAACTTATAAAATGTGATAACTTGCTCATACAAGGTTCAAATCGAACGCAGTGCGTTGGGTTCGTAATGACGATAATTACACTTTGGAATTGAATTGGTGGAGATTGGAGCTTGTAGAATTTCAAGCTAAAATCGAACGCTGTATAGACAGAACTGAAACATTCGGCAATAACTGGAATTTCTATGTTTGGTTGAAATTATTGGCTGTTTGGTAGAATATTCGCTTTTACAAGCGATTGTTATTTAAATTTAAATACAAGAATATTATTAAGAAATCTGGATTTCTCACTATAGTGATTTAAAATTTCCAATTATATATATACCTGTTAATTCTTTTCAGTTATAACCCTGTTATATAGATTTGTTAATTATTGAATCTTGATTGTTTAGCACTATTAGTTATGACATTATTATATGTTAAAAACTTAACCTCTGTAGTGATAAAAATCAACAACAATATTGGTTAAGTGCTTTAGTGGCTATTGGCCTCAATTTAGTATTTTGAAAATATTATTAATTGTCGTTTGGCTTGAAATTGGTTTGTGGATTCAGAGAATGATTTTAAATCTAACTTTTTGGTTTATTGGAACTTTTTGTTTAAAATGGATTTTGAAACTTTCTGTTCACTCTAACCTTTTTAGTTGTCTTTTCAAATATATTCAAAAATGGTTTATAGTTGCTTAGTATTATCTAATAATGTTTAAAGTTGTTTAATTATTTTTTTATAATATACTAAAGTTGTTTAGTTATTATATTAAAATTGTTTAATTATTGTTTAAAAATGTTTAAAAGTTGTTTATTTATATTTAATATTGTTTAAAGGTTATTTATTAATATTTTAATATTGTTAAAAGTTATCTATTTAAATAATTAATATTCTTTGAAGATAATAATTATTATTTATTGATAATGTTTTGGAATTAATAATAATTATTTATTAATAATGTTGTGGAAGTTGATAATTATTTATTATAATAATGTTTGAGGATTGATTATTATTGTTTATTTAATAATGTTTTAAATTACTAATTATTTTATTAATAATATTTTGAAGTTATAATTATTATTTATTTATACTGTTTTGTTGTTGATAATTATTATGATATAATAATGTTTTAAAGTAAATAATAATAGTTATTTATTTACGATGTTCAAAATTAATTAATTTATTTAATTAATTATATTTATAAATAATAAATTGATTTATAAAGGAATTTCATTTAGTAAATTTTTTATAAATGAACGTGGAGTTTTGGATTTATAAAGGATTTTTATAAAGGCTTTATAAAGAATTTTATAAAGGGATTTCGAAAGATTTTTCTAAAGTAATTTTTATAAAGAATTTTTATAAAGGATCTTTATAAAAGACTTTTATAAAAGAACAAAGTTTTATAAATGGGTTTATAGATTCATAAAAGAAGTTTTATAAATAGTTTTATGGATTTATAGAAAGAGCTTATCAATGGTTTTAGAAGTTAATAAAAAGAGTTTTATAAATTGTTTTGGAGATTTATAAAAGAGTTTTATAAATGATTTTAGAGTTGTATAAATACATTTTCTATGTAGTGAAAGTGTAGTGTTTTTGTGAATATACTTATATGTTGAGATAAGTATACAGATATTTTTCCAAGTATAAAACGGTGTATGAAGGGTTTTTGAATATATCTTTGTAAAATTATTTTGATACAAGTGTTTACAAAGCAATTTTAATTCATGAAAGGATTCATTAAAGAGGTTAGTGGCTGCTTATATGCTTAACTAATGTTGGTTTCCCTATGAAAATAAATCCCTGATTTGATTGATGATTGTTTGTTTATTTGATAGTTAAATAACCGACTATCAAACTTGGCCAGTGTTAAACTATTGTTATCGGTTCAGAGAGACCGGGATCGAATATATTATCCAAAAACCACTTCGAACCAACTTAAACGTTCGAATGGAAGACATCTTTAAGATGATTGAAGATGGAGTTCTTGAAGTGCAAGGGCTATTTGCTACTAACCCCGAGGGTGATTCCAAAATGGATGTAATAGAGATAGTGCCTTCAGTTTCATTCAGACCTAGAACGAACTTCTATAGATGAATGCTAGCATTGCATTTCTGCCTGGAGGGCAGTGTTACCATTTCAAGTGGAATTGCTATTTAAAAGGTAATCATAGCCTTAAGCCTCACAAACCGGGAATGACTAAAACAGGGAATGCTTCAGGGCTATGTGAGTCGCACCCCTTAGGGTTTTGTCATTACCTTTTTCAAATATATACATTTATGGATTTGGTTGTGCATGAGGGCTCTCAGAAAAGGTTGTAAAAGCAACCAGGGTGATGAAATATTCAAAATTATACAGTAAGGGGTAGGGGCGGTCCTAATTCACAGAGGGTCTATGTGAGGCCCTCGGTACATTATTTAGAGATGTACTGTACAGATGGTAGTTCCTTACCTTGTCATTGTATGTAATCCATTTTCCAATACAAGCCTTCAGACTTGATTGTATACCTATTATGATGAAATTTAATTAATGTCACAATTTCGGCTATGATTCAATATTTACTTTAAAACCTAGACATTCTTATAATATCATTGGATTTTTATACAAAGTTTTTTAGTTATCATAAGGTAAAAACCCATCCGTGTTTATATGCGGTGTGGTCTTACAAGATACCTTTATTTCAAATGATTTTTTATAACATCAAAATTCAATTAAGGTGTGTTTCTCACGCTGGTTTACCAGACTGATCCGGGCGTTATTTTTGTTATAATTCTCAGGTCAGACCGAGCATATTTATAGACACAGTTTAGATACTTGGAGCTTCAAGAGACGACTTGGATGCCTTCAAGTCGTATTCATGTTATTTATTTTCACTACATTAGTTGTTTATTCAACAGCATTTGTAAGGACATGATGTTATAACTGTCCAGGTTGAGGATTTGTTTAGGGTACTCTGATTGTTGTATATATATTACAAATTTTTCTTTGTTAAAGATCTGTTGTATATTATATACTACCCATCGGATGTGAGATTATGTTCTGTCATTTTCTTTCTTTTTCCCTAAGAATTTGTCTTTTCAGCACTTGGATGGTCGGCACGTGAATACCGTGGATGTATTAGTGTCGACTTTTAAAGGTCGAAAAGGTTGGTCGTTACACATTATTTTTAACTGTAGTAAGAAAACGAAGTTATAACAGCATTACTATAATATAGCTATAATTTAAGTGCATACCAAATGCAAAATTAATTTTTAACTACATATTTATTATTTTTGACCTTAGTGATTTAAATGATAAAATTATTAATATTGAATACGTTATTTGTATGAAAAAGTTACAACTTTAAAAAAATGAAAATCAATGACTAGATGTTTGTATAATTTAACCGTATTAAGAAAATTTAGTTAAATTTAAATGCTTTTAGAAAATGCAATTATAATTTAATAGCATCTTTTGAGTTAATTTAACTGCATTTATATTGTTCATTAATATTAAGGTTTATTTAAATGCTTTTAGAAAATGCAATTATAATTTAATAGGATCTTTTGAATTAACACTTGTAGATTTAGGACACATCAATGTTTTGTGCAACATTAATTATTGTAAAAATTTAAGGTTGATTCACACTTGCACTTTATAATTTAACTATATTAAGAAAATGCAGTTATATTTAAATGCTTTAAGAAAATCCATTATAATTTAACAACATTTTTTTGAACTAATTTACCTGCATTCATGTGATGTACTAATAATTTTGGCTACATTTGATAATTTTATTCAATTTTAATATTCGTTGAAACCAAAACTATTTATAGAACCAAAAAGGTTTGATGAAGGGATATGATCGTTCACCATTGGAAAAGGTTGTGTCTAAAGAAGGAGGAAGAGATTTGTCTTTTCATATAAAAAGAAATAAAAACCTTGATTCAGATTTTTGAAGAAAACTTATGCACCGGTGGACATATTTTTTTCAAAAGTATAAAGTTTTGTAAAAGCTTTTAAAAAAATTATATAAATTTATTTTTATGGTTTACAAAACTTTAAAATATTGATTTTTGGTTCATGTGAGTTTTAACAATATATATCTAAGACAAAAATGATTCACAAATACACAATCTTCAACTGGTCTTCCAATAGACGATCTTCCGAAGCTTTAGCTACATTATAGTAAAGCAACTACAACTGCATTTTCTTAATGCAGTTAAATTGTGCATTAAGATTGAATATAACTGTATTTTATCAATGCAGTTAAATTATAAAGTCCATTAATATAGAATATAATTGCCAAATGCAGCACAAATTATTATCCATCACATTAATGCAGTTATATTGATTCAAAAATGATGTTCAATTATAATTGCATTTTCTAAAAGCATTTGAATTTAACTACGTTTTCTTAATGCATACTCCCAAATTCTCCGATCTATTATCTAAAACCCTAGTCTATTTCATATTCTCAAATCAACGATTACTCGCTTACATTAATCAATATTCTGATTAGTGATCTCTTAAACTCATACACATTCATCTATAAACCAATTCTTATGAGTTATAGAAGATTATACTGTATCGGGCATATCTATGTATTGAAGACATAATTTCTGCCAAAGTTTATATTTTTACCATGTTAGTGTTGAAGACCTATTCAGTAGCTTAAGCAAGTGTACATGCCTATTCCTCCTGACGAAACGAGAATGTTAGTGAGTTAAAGCAAGAATAAGAGATTTTGGGATTGGACGTAGGACGGTGGTCCGAACTAGTATTAAAAGTCCGATGTGCAAGTTCTTTACTTTACTTTAACTTATTTGAAGTTAGCTTATAATATTTTTTATATACTTTAATATATATATATATATATAGTTTAAACATAAAGCATACGATCCAACACACTTTCATTTGGTATCAGAGCAGGATATTTCATAAACGGTAATGCAGTTTATTAAATATATTAACATTGCACACACAAGAAATTTCATAGAAGGTTAGTTTACTACACGACCCCCACTAAAATGAGAATCTATATAGAAGCAAATGGTCCTAAAATTTAGGATGCCACACAAAGTAAATATGAAGTTCCAATTGCACTACTAAATACATGAACTCTCGAACAAAAGACAACTGCAACCAATAATTCAAAAGCTATGAACATTCTCTTCCGTGCCTTAGATAAAAATGAATTTACTAGAGTTATGACATGCAAAACTACCTATGATATATGGAATACTTTACAAGTCACTCATCAAAGCACAAGTAATGTTAAACAATCTAGAATATCTATGTTAAAAAGTCAATTTCAGAATTTTAGAATGAAGGATAATGAAAATATTACTGATATGTACTCCCGTTTACAAGACATTGCATATGCACTAGTAGGATTGGGTGAAACTTTATCTCAATTTGACATCGTTACAAAAATATTAAACTCTTTAACCAATGATTGGGAAAGAAAAGTACTAGTAATTGAAGAAGCTAACGACCTTTCTCAACTAGAGATTGATGAGTTAATAAGTAATCTAATGGCTTATGAAGTGAATTTGAAAGCTAAAAATGTACAGAACTAGGAGAAAAGGACCATAGCATTTGAAATTGAGGAGGACTCTGAACTGGATGAAGACGAGATGGGCTTCATAGAAAAATCTACAAAAAATTCAAAAGGCAGGTAAAGAGAGGAAATAATAATAACAACAATAGCCCAGGACTCAAATATTTTGGCTACAATAAATTCGAACATATCATAAAAGACTGTCTATTACAAAATAATGGAAAGAAGGAATTTCAAGAATAAGGGTAGGTTTGAAACATTCGATAAAAAGAAAAAAATCTACATATCAGGCTACTTGGGATGAACCAGAATTCTCATCATCTTCACATAGCAATAGCGATACC
This sequence comes from Allium fistulosum, assembly GCA_030737815.1. NCBI lineage: Eukaryota > Viridiplantae > Streptophyta > Magnoliopsida > Asparagales > Amaryllidaceae > Allium > Allium fistulosum. Next base: position 233,024,700 of record CM060908.1, on the reverse strand, counting down.
GAACAAGTTAACGTCTGCTTCACGGCCAAGAAAGATGAGGTATAATCCGATTTAACTTATAATAAATTATTTGAATTTTATATAGAACTAGATGAAAAAAATAAAATTCTAAGAAAACACATAAAGAAACCATGATTAACCTAAATAAGGTAGAATTAGAAATAACCATGTTAAAAGATGAGAAAACTATTTTGAAAGAAGTAATTGAAACTCAAAAGGACCTTTAAAGAAATCTGTTTCTGAAAATGAAACAGAAATTTTATTTCAAGAAAAAATAGAATTGTTTATGGAATGTGAATTTTTAAAGCATTCAAATAAAGATTTAGAACTTTCGAATAATAATTTAAATTATAAAATTGATTATTTAGAAAAAGAAATTGATTCCTTACAAAATAAAAATGTTAACTTATGTAAGATGATTAAAGAATTCAAGAAATTCATTTGAAAATTTGACAAATAAACTTTCTGTGTTAGAAAACGAAGTTGATTCTTACAGAAATGATAAGGTTAACCTGTCAACAAGAAAATTTTGAATTAACATCAAAAATAAAAGTCCTTGAATTTGAAAATTTAGAATTTAAAGAAAAACTAGAAAAGATTTCTACGAATTTTCAAAATTGAATAAAGGGCAAGAAATTGATCAAATTTAATAAAGAATTCTAGATCAGCACATAACAAAAATGGTTTAGGTTTTAAAAAGGATAAGAATAATAAAATTCAAAGAAAATTAGTTTTATATATACAAAAAATTAAAAATCTAATAACTCTAAAAGGATAAGGGTATTTTTGAAAATAAGGCGATAAAACTATGGGTTCCTAAAACCAATAATAATCTCATTAGAAAGAAACATATAGATAATGTTCATAATAATATTAATTATTCTTTTGAAGGTTCTACTAAACCCTTCTTGGTATGGTTATCAAAACTTAACTTCTTTTAAAGATTTACCAAACCCTTCTGGGTATGGTTACCAAAAACTTAACCCCAGGACTCTAATGTAGGAAGCGGGTACCAATAAATTTATTTATTTTTTGCAGGCATCCACTCACTTTAGTAAAAAGAGAAGATGGATTCTAGATAGTGAATGTTCCGACCACATGACGGGAAACTCCAATATACTTACAAATATCAGACCAATGGATGGAGATACCATATCTTTCGACGATAATTCAAATTGTTATATCATTGAAATAGGGGATGTCAACAACGATGGTAATCCAAATTCATCCTTAATTATTAATCTTTACCTAGTTAAAAATAAAATTTAAAACATAATCTATTAAGCATTAGTCAGCCTTGCGATAAAGGATTTAAAAATTAAATTTGACAAAGATAGTTGTAATATTTTTGGTCAAAACAAAAGATTATTTTATGAAGGTATAAGAAAACAAAATATTTATATTTTAAACATGAAAGTTAATAATGATAGTAACCTATGTCTTATATAAAATTCGATTCATGGCTATGGCACAAACAGTTCTGTCATATTAACTTTAAATTATTAAATAAATTAGCAAAACATGAAATTGTAAAAGGTTTACCTAAAATTAATTTTAAAGCAAATAACTTATGTGATGTTTGTCAAAAAGGAAAACTAAGACAATGTTCTTTTAAATATATAAATGAAATTTCTACTAATTGACCTTTGGAATTACTTCATCTATATTTATTTGGTTCAACTCAAGTTAGATCAACAAATCATAATAAATATGTTTTTGTAATTGTTGATGACTTTTCAAGATATATTTGGACCTTGTTTTTTCAAACATAAAAGTGATACTTTCGAAATGTTTAGAAATTTTGTAAAAAGAATACAGAATTTAAAAGATTTGAAAATAAAAAATATACGAAGTGATCACGAAGGAGTGTTCAGTAATAATGAATTTACTAGCTTTTGTAATAAAAAAAGGATTAATCATAACTTTTATTTTTCCAGAACACCATAACAAAAAGATGTTGTGGAAAGAAAAAAATATAAATTTACAAGAGCGTGCTAGAACATTACTAAATGACATCACTTTACCTTAGAATTTCTAGGCTGAAGTGTTTGCTACTTGCTATGTACTAAATCGCGTCTTCTTTCGTCCTAAACTAAAGTACCGCTTATGAACTTTTTATCAACGTAAACCTAAAATATTATACTTTAAAGTATTGGAACAAAATGTTTTATTTTAAACACTAAATACAGTCTTGGTAAGTTTGACTCTAAAGTTAATGAAGGAATTTTTATCGGTTATTCAGAAAGAAGTAAAGCTTACTGCATATTCAATAAATGAAATAACTCAGTTGAAGAAACCTTACACATCTCTTTTGATGAAAATTTTAAAACAATAGAAGGTGATACTGAAATAACTAATTTTAATCAACCTTCAGCTGCTATTCAAAATACAGAACAAGATAAATCTAGTGAGTATACTCAAGAAATGAATAACTCGCTAGAACAAAATAAAAACAAGGAAACCCAAAGAATTTTGAAAGATCATCCTATTGAAAATATACTAAGAGATGGAAGAACTGAAGTATTGATTAGAAGACAGCTAAATCAAATGAGTCACTTAGCATTAATTTCTACAAATGAACCCAAAAACCATAAAGAAGCAGGAAAACACGAATATTGGATTATAACTATGCAAGAAAAATTAAATCAATTTGAATGAAATAATGTATGCGAATTAGTCCCAAGACCTAGTGATCAAGCAATAATAGGAACTAAATGGGTATATAAAAACAAAAATGATGAAAATGGTGATACAGTTAGAATTTGTTAACCCAAAAAATTTATCAACACCCTGAGTTTGAAAGCACCAGCCCTGTTCTGACAGAGCAATATCACAGATCACGGATATAGAAAATGAACAGTAAAAGAAAGAAGATAGGGAATTTTTATAGTGTTTCGGCTGTTAATGAAGCCTACGTCCACTTTTAGTTTTATTATAGACTGATCGGTGTTACAAGCACCGTTTGATTACAAGACTTTGATTATCTTTAAGTAGATTGAATCCCCAGAGTTGGAATCCACTGGAGAATCATAGTGAATCCCTTTGGAGATTGTTGTGAGGGAGGTAGAGAGTGAAGAATGTTTCCAGTAGAGCTTCAACAACCAATTCGGAGAAGATCCCGCTTGTGTTGCAGGTATGATGGTATTTATATGGATCAAAGAGCTTCTGGGCCAGACCACTTCATCAACAGCTCACAGGTAGGTAGGGAATGACCTAGGGGGGTTTAGCTCGCGATCCGATCCAAAACCATGGGTCGCTAGCAACCCATGGTCTATGGGTCGCTAGCGATCCATAGACTTGGCTCGTATGCGAGCTAGTGACTTGGCTCCTTTTTCCATTTCCTCCTTAGTTATCTCATTGAATATTCAGGGAGAAGCATGGGTCGCAGCAATCCATAAAGCATGGGTCGCTGGCGATCCAAGCACTTAGGATTTTTTCTGGAGTTTGGAGTTTGGGATGTTTCCATGGTCTTGTGTCGTCGTTGTTGTGTAGTCTCGTTGCACATTGTTCCATTTTGATGACAATTTACTACTTGTTTGTGCTCAACTGCTGATTGGGCTGAAAGAATGCTGGTCTCTTCGTTTAGTCAATCTCAATCGTTGCCCTAGTAATATAGCTTGGCTCTTGTTAACTCCTTTCCTTAGCCTTCCTGGTTAAGTTCTAAACCATTATGATAACACGAGATTGTTCTGTTTCCTATTGGATCCTGCTGGTTAAAAACCCGAATAACATTTGCCCCCCAGAGTACGTCTTCATTGTAAACAAGGCATGCTCTAGAAGTTATCGCTATCCATATTTGTCCGTCGAATTCCAAGTGATCGCATTAGAATTTTGCGGATACATGATAGGTCATGATGTCAGTCATCTAGCTTTGGTTTTGATTGCTATTGCTTGCCGTTACAGATCAAATTTCTTCATGTAGTTCCCGGCATGCTTCGACGATAGATAAATATTAGAGGACAAGTTCGAGAAAAAAATGCCCTAACCTTATGGGTCGTTAGCGATCCATGTGGTATGGGTCGCTAGCGACCTGACTACTTGGACACATTTCACTTTGGAAAGATGGGTCGCTAGCGATCCATAATGGACCGCACGCGACCCAATGACTTAGTATTTTTTTCTTCATTCCTTTTACTCGCCTATATCTATGATTCGAGCCGACCTTCCCTTCTATTCCGCATACGACCCGAACCAGCCTCCTCGCGATCTGAAACCCTAGGCGATTTGATCCATCTTTCTTCATTCGATCCATTGTTTTCTCAGATCTTCCTTGTCCAATCTCTCTGCCTTGATTTCCAGTCACACTGTCGTGCTTCATCAGTTCGTTTTGAAACCCTAGCTCGCCTTTGAATCGTTCCGACCCACCATCAGCTCGCCGTCGACCCATCTTAGCTCACCACCAACCGAAGTACTTGTCACTTGCTTGCCTTTGGAACTGTTGATCCAAGTCTTCGACCATTTTCATGTTTAAAGCTTAATCCAAGGTGGGTCTGCTAATTAGTTTGATAATTACATCGTTTGTGTAATGATTTGATGGCGAGTTTGCATTTGCAATGTCGTTCGCGAGAAGTTCAAGTTGATTTCGGTTTAATGGGTGAAGATAGCCAATTGAGTCTTGAATTTTCTCTCGAAACGACGTTCGAGCTTTGTCCCAATGCTTGACACATTCTGCTATCTTCATCCATTAGACCAGAATTGACTTGTGCCCAGTTTCGTAGATGTTACTGCACGACATATCACCAGTTGGTCCCGATTCTTCCAGATAATTGGGACTTATCCTGTTCGCTTGTTGCACGCTCGGCATTCCTATAGTGAGAAGAGTTTTTCGTGTCGCTCAACAGATCCGTTATCGATCAATGATCGATAACAGGTAAGTGTACAGGAAGTAGAAACAAAAACAAAAAACAAAGTGACATGGGAAATTCTTTTATTCTTCCACTACTAGCGAACTATCTACATGGGATAGAGCATTTGTAGTGTTTCGGCCACCTCGTTTATCCCATATAGATAGCACATTGCACGTGTCCCAGTTCACATTTGAAATCCGACGTGTCGATTACAAGTTAATGTTTCTTTGGAAGTCAAGTGTGGTAGGGGAAGCTATTAGTTTAGGATAGATTTAGCTGACCGTTTCGGACGTGATTTCTGTTATTTAGAATAAAGCAATCATCCATGCGTCGTAAGTCAAGCAGGGGAAGCCTGACACTCTTAGAAGCTGAGTCATCATCCATCGCTCTTTCTTCTGCCACTTCGCATGCTCAGTATGGCCAGTTGGTCCCGGTTGGGCCAATCGTGGATCGAACGCCTCCCAACTTTAGAGTTCTACTTAACCAGTCTGAGAGAGCTTCTTCGGTGGTTTCTGCTAAGGTCCTTCATAACATCTATGCACAACATGGAATTCTAGAAGAGGATGTGCGTCTGCCAGAGAAAGACATGTTCGCTCATATGCCTCCCCCGGGGTACACCGCTTGCCACCGGTACATGTGTTTGAATGGAGTCGTGCCTCCCTTTAACAACTTTCTGCACGAGACTCTTTCGAACTTGGGTATTGCCCCATTTCAGCTTCATCTTAACGGCTATGGTATCTTGACTTGCCTACATGTTCTTTTCATGCGGACGTTCAACCGTGCTCCAAGTTTTGATCAGTTGTGGTACTTTCTGTCATTCAAGAGGAGAGATGACTGCTTCTTCTTGATTATAATGGAAGCTCAAAGAAACTGAAAAATCATCCTACATCTGCAGAGCAACTTGTTGCAATTCAAGACGCAATATTTCTTTGTTAGATGCCCCGAGGGGTTCAATCATCGATGGACGACAGTGGGTAAGTTTCTTTTTTCCATTTATCGAGCTCCGATGCATTGCAATGGAGTTTCTAACTAGCCGTATGTCTCTTGCAGTTATTCCAAGGCCAAATAGAGATGTAGCTCTTGATGAAGTTTGTCAGACTCTAAAGGCTATTGATACCAAGGAGAGATGCGTTAAGGTGTTACTGACCGATGAGAACTTGCGTCGATATGAATTACTGACTCCGGGTAAATCTGTTGTCCAAGTTGAAATTCCCTCTCCCGCCCAATCCAGGGTTCATACAAGATCTACTTCTTCCTCTTATGATTCTAAGGGAGGCACCTCTCAAGAGAGAGAGAGAGCCCTTCTGGAGGATCCACCGAGGAGGGCTACGAAGGAGGAGACACCACTACGACTAGATTAAGCGGTCCGGCTAGAATGCCTCCAATTCTGGAGGAAGCAAAAGAAGAGTTTAAGCATAGAGAAGGCAAGGCCGCGTTGGACTCAGAAAAGGAAGAAGGAGAGTTTGTGAGCAGTAGCGATGAGTCTACTACGAGTGATGGTCTCTACGCATAATCTGATGGCGAGGACTCGGAATCATGTGCCAAACTCTGGGTATGAGCCCCGTTCTTCCGAGCTCTCCTCTCCCTGATATAAGTGATAAAGGAAAAGCTCCAGAGTCCGGAAGGCATCGAGACTCTCCAAGTAAAGATGTCTGAGTGGAGTTTGGGGATTTCAGCGACATTTATGTTGACTTTGATGAGTTCATGAAAGAAGATTTTAAATTTGATATGGCGCCTCCCCGCTCAAGTGATATCGCACCAGAAGTTAGTCCAGTTCCGCGATGGCCGAAGTTAGTCCGATTTCACCTACGAAGGCCGTTTGTTCCGATTCTTGATGATGTTTTAGGCCCACCTTAGAAACACACTACACGCCTCACTAGGATTGAACTCACTTCCTTTCATTCCTTTATTTTCATGGTGTTTATTTTTATGCTTCTGAAACCTTTTATGTATGCTTCATTCTAGGTATGACAAGGGGACAAGGCCTTTATGATGACTTTGAAGAATTCACTAACTCGCAGCAGTATTCCAAGCGCACCTCCAGCCATCATCAATTTCAAGAAACTTAGGAGGAATACAAGAGGAGAAAAGAGTTCGAAGCCGAAACCTGCCACCAAGAAGAAAGAGACCGAGTTCGACCGTATAAAGGCGGGTATGAGAAGAGGAGATCTCTTGAGGAAAGGGATGAACCATCGAAAAGGTCAAAGTTTGAACATCGTCCTCATTCTTCAGAGCTTGCTCCGACACATTCTTATGTGGGCCAAGAAATTCCCATTACTTCTGCCCCAATTCCGCCTGCAACTCATATTTCATCATCTTCTATTATTACTGCTGCCCCCTGTGCTTCTCACCACCACCAAAGACCTACCTATGTCCTTCCTTTAGCCCCCCTAAACTTGAGGCAGCGCTTCCTGGTTGGTTCTTGAAGGGTGTTAAGTTCGACGGCGATCTACACCCGTTCGCAAAGATTCATACATGGCGCACCTCCAAGCTATTCATAGCGACCTAGAATTCCAAGCGTAAAGCATAGCTAATGGCCTGCCCCTTGGGGGTTTCAAGCACTAATGCTGCTCCCAAATAGAAGTTATTGGATGCGCCGTCGATCAAGAGCTTCCACTGCGTGTCTATTTCTGATTGAATTTCCTCCTCGTCATCCCGTATAGTAAATTCGACGATGAAGTCGGCCAACGCTTGCCCATTGATGGCTTTCCTTGGGTGGTATGTGATATCATATTGACTCAACTCTATATTCCACTTGAGTAGTCGTCCAGAAGTTTTTGGTTGGTATAACACATGCTTTTGGGGCTGGTCAGTCAACACTTTAATTGGATGAGCCTGAAAGTATGGTTGCAACTTCCAGGATGCGATCAAGAGGCAATACGCTAGCTTTTCCAGTTTTGGGTAATTCTTCTCAGATTTGTGATTCGTCTGCTAATGTAATACATGGGTCGATGGATTCTCGCCTCTTTCCGCATGAGAGCGGCGCTCAATGCATGCGGTGAGACTGCTAAGTAAATGAATAGATCTTCTCCATCCACCAGCTTTGATAAGATTGGGGAAGCTTCCATGTGTCGTAGCAATTCTTCGAAAGCTGTTTGACAAGCTTTGCTCCATTCGAAGTTTTTCTTTCCCTTCTTCAGTGCATCGAAGAACGGTATGCATTTGTCTGTAGCTTTTTTAGATAAATCGGCTCAATGCTATGACTTTTCCATTCAAGCTTTGAAGTTCCTTCTTATTGCTCGGGACTTGGATTTCTCATAGCGCCATTATTTATTCTGGATTTGCTTTGGTGCCTCGGCACTGACTAATGAACCCCAAGAATTTCCCAGAGGCTACTCCGAAGTGACATTTGAGCAGGTTGAGCTTCATTCCATAATTCCGAAGTATTTCGAACATTTCAGCGAGATTTTCTAGATGGTTAGCAGCTACTCGAGATTTGACCAACATGTCATCCACATAAACTTCCATAGTCTTTCCGATTTGACACTTGAACATGGTATTTACTAGCCTTTGTAATGTTGCCCCGATGTTTTTTAAACTGAACAACATTGCTCTATAGTAGTACAGTCCCAAATCGATGATGAAGCTGGTGTTTTCTTGATCTGGCTCATGCATCAAGATCTGGTTGTAGCCCAAGTATGCATCCATAAATGACAGCAATTCATGCCCCACCGTTCCATCCATAAGCTGATCGATTCTGGGGAGCGGGAAGCTATCTTTTGGGCAAGCTTTATTTAGATCCAAGAAGTCAATGCAAGTTCGCCATTTTTCATTAGACTTCTTGGCTAAGACTGGGTTTGATACCCATTCAGGGTAAGTTGCATCTCGGATGAAGGCGTTATCCATCAGTTTATCTACCTCCTCCCTTAGTGCCTTGGACCGCTCAGGTCCCAAGCTGCGCCTTTTTTCCTTTAGTGGTGTGAATTTGGGGTCAATATTGAGTGCGTGGCAGGCAATTTCAGGTGACACCCCACACATATCGGAGTGCGTCCAAGCAAATAAGTCTAAGTTGGCGCAAAGGAATTTAGTTAGTTCTGACCGCATCTTGTTTCCCAAGTGCGATCTAATTTTCAAGACCCGTGTTGGGTCATCCACATAGACTGGGATAGACACCGTCAATTCTGTCGGTGCTGCACGATCCTCCCACGAGCTCTTTTTTCTAGGGTCCAAAGCCTTGTCAAATCTGCTATGGTCCCCAAGCCAGGGTGGCTCTATAGTTGCTATTCGGAGGGTTCACAAATGTGGAGGGTGTTCCCTACATCCTTTCCTTTTTCCTCTCTTCTTGACTCACGCAATTCTACGATGTAGCATTCCCGGGTGGCGCTTTGGTCTACTTTCATAATTTTGACTCCGTGCTCTGTAGGAAACTTCATTATAAGGCACCATTGGGCCAATGCTATTTTGAAGTTGGCTAATGCGGACCGTCCCAAGAAGGCGTTGTATGCTGACATTTCATCTACGATCACAAAAGTCTGAATGAGGGTGACCCTTCGCTCACCCTCTCCAAGCTCCACAAGTAGGTCAATTGTTCCCACCGGTTGTTTGGGTTCACTGGTAAACCCCTGAATCTTTGTTTGGCACGCGGATACGCTTTTCATGCCAATCTTCCTTTGGGCGAAAGTACATTTGGAGAGTATGTTAACGAAGCGGCCACTATCAACCAACACCCGCCAAACTACCGCAGGTCCGATTCCTACCGTCACCACCATTGGATCAAGAGTTGGTGCCTCGATCCCTTTTGTGTCCTGGTTTCGGAACACTATGTCGTCATTCAAAACCCTTTGTAGCTTGGCCGGAGCTTCATCTTCTATAGCTAAACATGATTCCTTTGGAGCATGTTTCAACGAACTTGCATATCGCTTCATTTCTCTCGAACTTCTTTATGCGGGATGTGGTCCTCCAGATATTGTTCCGAAAATAAGCCTCTGGTCAGTTCGTTTCGACCCTTCTTCGCTGGTTCCAGCTTGATTCCTTCGTTCTCTTGGGTGTTGAGGAGTCGTAGATTGATCGAGGTTTTGTGGCTGTCTTACGTACTGCTGGAGTTTGTTATTCTGGATTAGTTCCTCAATGAGATTCTTTAGGTGGCGGCATTCGTTTATATTATGGTCGTGTGTCTCGTGGAAATGGCAGAATTTCCCTGAGCGCTTCTGCTGCTCAGTTGCATCCTTTCTAGGTGGCTTTTTGCATTCCTCAGTCCCTTGAATTGTGAGAAAAATATTTTCTGGTGTGTCGCTTAGGAGAGTGTAGCCTTCGGGCCAAAACCCTTTGAGCTTTATATTATTGTCGTTACCATTCTTCTTATTGGAGTTTTGACATTTCTCTTTGAATTTCCAACGTACCCACTGGTTCCTTCAGCAGTTCGAGAAGTGTGCGCATTTTGATTCATTGCTACATCGCTTTGCCTGGCATTCGTCAGTTGCACAGTAGTAGACTTCCTTTCCAATTCCTGTGCTTCCTCCAACCTTAGGTACTAACTTGCTTTACGATTGAAATCTTTCCATGTGGTAGGTTACTTCATCTTAATCCACTTTCTGAATTCAGTTTTCGAGTGAATGGCATGGACTAATGCCATAAAAACCATGTCTTCATTGGGGTTGCTTACTTCCGTCACCATGGTGTTAAACCTATTCATGAAAGATTTCAGTGATTCATTATGCCCTTGGAACAATCCAGATAGGGACATGACATCTTTTGGCTGCGTAGTATGGAGTCTAAAATGATCAAGGAACCTTGTCACCAGTTGGTCAAAAGTAGAGATAAATCTCGGTGGAAGCCTAGTGAACCACATTGATGCAACTCCCTTGAGAAAGATAGGAAAGCATCTGCATCTAACAGCTTCAGAGGCATTAGCTCCATCCATATATCAACTGTATTTGTGCAAGTGGGGTTTCAGATCTTTTGTTCCGTCATAGGACGGAATAGTTGGCATTGTGATTTTTCCAGGTATTTCTCATTCAAGATTTCATCGGTGAAGGGAGTCCGAATTGGCGCAGATCCCCATTCATCATCTCTTTTATCTTTACTCTCCTCCATTAATCGTTTAACCATATCCGCTATGTATGCCTTTGATGTTCGGTAGTCCTGAGGATGGCAATCAGTCACTGCGCCAAGTGTTTGGCTTTGCAAACGGTCTTGGTGAGTAGGCTAAGACCTAGGCTCTCCTGTCTTCGGGAGAGCCACTCCTGTAGGGTCCGGTTGGCTTGCGGTTGGTCTAACTGAAGCAGTTTGGGTATTCCTTGCATTAACAAATGCATTAGCATTTTCTTCTAATTTATCATCTTGCTCTCCATCCTCTGAGTCGAAGAGATCTATAACTATGTCTTCCAACGGGGTCTTTGCCCCTTGATTCAAATTCAGAATAGGTTGCCTTGCGACAAATAGAGTACTTGCATTTTCTTCTACGTTAAGTCCTGTTGTCACCCTCTTTTGTGGTTGTTTTCTGTTTCTTCTATGTAGACCGAAGACGGAGGAATTCTCTTGTTCTATGGCAACCGCGAGTTTAGGCATAGTCCTTAGGGCGGGATTCGATTGTAGGGTTAGGAGAGCATTAAGCTTGTCCATTAGAGCCTTTTGGCTACTTTCCATTCTTTAATTGTTCTCATCAACCATTTTGTTTAACTCATCCCTGGTAACAACTTCGTGTTAAATGGAGGATGTTGGCGCCTGATTCCCTAAGTTAGCGCCATTTACTTCAGTTTATTGGGGGTTAACATCTTCTCCAGCTACTACTGCTCCTATAGATCTTCCAGAGGCACTTCTTCTTCTTCCAAGGGCCATTGATTCCAAACAGTGGATTCTTCAAGCAAAGATTAAGGATCTAACTTCTGAACCTATAGGATCTAAAGTAGATAGCTAGATCTGGATCCTGAGTTGGATTTCTCAATGAAAGCACCAAAATGTTAACCCAAAAATGGATCAACACTCTGGTTTGAGTTTGAAAGCACCAACCCTATTCTGATAGAGTAATGTCATAGATCACAGATATAGAAAAAGAACAGTAAAAGAAAGAAGACAGGGAATTTTTATAGTGGTTCGGCTGTTAATGAAGCCTACGTCCACTTTATAGTTTTATTATAGACTGATTGTTGTTACAAGGAGCGTTTGATTACATGACTTTGATTATCTTTAAGTAGATTGAATCGCTAGAGTTGGAATCCACTAGAGAATCATATTGAATCCCTTTGGAGATTGTTGTGAGGGATGTAGAGAGTGAATAATGTTTCCAGCAGAGCTTCAGCAACCAGTCCGAAGAAGATCCCGCTTGTGTTGCAGGTAGGATGGTATTTATAAGGATCAAAAAGCTTCTGGGCCAGACCACTTCATTAACTGCTCGCAGGTAGGTAAGGAACGACCTAGGGCAGTTCACCTCGCGATTTGAGCCAAAACCATGGGTCACCAGTGACCCATGGTCTATGGGTCGCTAGCGACCCATAGACTTGGTTCGTATGCGAGCTAGTGACTTGGCTCCTTTTTCCATTGCCTCATTAGTTAGCTCATTGAATATCCAGGGAGAAGCATGGGTCGTTAGCGATCCATAGAGCATGGGTCACTGGCGTTCCAAGCACTTAGGATTTTTTCTGGAGTTTGAAGTTTAAGATGTTTCCATGGTCTTTTGTTGTCATTGTTTGCATAGTCTAGTTGGATGCTGTTCCATTTTGATGACAATTCACTAGCTGTTTGCGCTCAGCTGTTGATTGGGTTGAAAGAATGCTGGTCTCTTCGTTTAGTCGATCTCAGTCGTTGCCCTAGTAATATAGCTTGGCTCTCGTTAACTCCTTGCTATAGCCTTCCTGGTTAAGTTCTAAACCATTATGATAACACGAGATTGTTATGTTTCCTGTAGGATCCTGTTGGGTTAAAAACTCAGATAACAGAAATTAAGCTATATTGGTTGTTCAAGGATACAATCAAGAGGTAGGAATCGACTATGATGTGACCTTTGCTCCTGTTGCACGACTTGAAGCAATTAGAATACTCTTAGCTTTTGCTTGTCATCATAATTTTAAATTATATCAAACAGATGTTAAAAGTGCGTTCTTAAATGGTTGTATAAAGGAAAATGCTTATGTTAAACAACTACCTTTATCGAAACACGAAAAATATCCAAATCATATTTATAAACCTAAAAAGGCTTTATATGGTCTTAAACATGCACCACGTGCTTGTATGACAGACTAAAAAGCTATTTAATAACTTTCAGTTTTGAAATTAGAAAAGTTGACTCAACACTTTTTATAAAATATGAAAATAATGATTTATTAGTTGTTTAAATATATGTTGATGACATTATCTTTGGTTCTACTAATGAAAAATTTTGTACCGATTTTTCTGAGTTAATGAGTAAAGAATTTGAAATGTTTTATATGGGCGAATTAAATTATGTTTTTGGGTTACAATTAAAAAAAATAGAAAATGAAATTTTATTTCATAGGAAAAATATTGTAAAGATCTAATTAAAAGATTTAGTGTCGATGATGTGAGCAGCAAGCCAACGGCAATAGGTATAACGATTCACCTAAATAAGGATGAAAATGGTAAGGATGTAGATTAGAAACTTTATAGGAGTATGATTAGATCAGTACTTTGTTTGACAGCTAGTCACCCCGATATAATGATAAGTGTGTGTCTTTGTGCCTGATTTCAAGCTAATCCAAAACAGTCATACCAACGGGCTATTAAAAGAATTTTAGGATATCTAATTAGAACTAGTGGTTATGGTCTTTTCTACCCGAAAGGATGTCCCTTTGAATTAGTATCATATAGCAACGCTAATTTTGATGGATGACGTACTGATAGAAAAAGTACTAGTGGTATATGCCACTTTATAGGTCAATCTTTAGTTTCATGGTTTAGTAAGTAACAAAACTGCTTTAGCTTGTGTTCAGATAATTTATATGCAGCAAACACTAAATGATTTTGGTGTAAATTTAACTAAATCACCTTTATGATAACACCTGCGCAAATAATTTGGCAAAAAAAAATCCATAAATCACTTTAGAACTAAGCACATTGATATAGGACACCATTTTTTAAGAGATCATTTTGAAAAAGAAAATATTACTCTAGAATTTGTAAACACTGAAAATCAAATTGAAGATATATTTAAAAACCATTAAACGAAAACATGTATATTATATTACAACAAAAGTTAGGTATTTGTTTGATAAATGATGTAATTTAAAACCCTATTTATATAATCAAAATTTTCAAAATTGTATATATATTTTAAAGACATTTACTTAACAATTTTTCGAAAATTAACATTTAATATATAAATACAAGTTAATGTTAAATAAACTTTGTTTTAAGATAAAATTAGATATACTAATAAAATTTGGTTTTAATAAAAAATTATTAGAATTTTATTAAATTTACAAAAACCATAAATCAACATTAAAACATAAAGTATTTAAAAAGGTTATCCCTGATAATTATCTAATAAAAACAATTAATTATCTAACTAATTATAAAATTCTTTTAAAAAAGTTAAACTATTAAAACATTAGTTATATATATATATATATTAATAAAAAATTTAAAATAATACACAAATCTGAAAATATTTGTGCCTCGAGTGCACTGGTCCACTGGTGATGTTGTTTGATTTCAGACCCGACCCCTATTTTAACTTCCCACTCACCCTTTCTTCATTATATTCAAAATCAATTTTGAATTTTCAGATTTGTGTATTCTAGTGTTTTTGATGACAAAGTTCTAAGGCGATGAAGATACTGGCAACCCTAGATGAGATTACAATTAAGACTCCAGTACATCAGTCGACAGAGGAAGACATACCCGGTCCATCTTCTTCATACCATGCTTCCCCTATGCATACCTCCCCAACATCTAAAGAGCGTATTATTGCTACTCTTGAGCGACAAAAATAATTGATTCGAACTATTCGTGAGGAGCATCTAGAGCAGAAGAGGGTGTTGGGACTTATTCGTTCACTTCTCACATAACAATGCAGATATGTTCGGACTAGAGAGAGTGGAGTTGGCACTAGTAGTGAGAGTAGTGCACTTCAGCCCCAACTAGTCTCTTAGCCTTCTGTTCACGACTTTCAGGCAGGACTACATGACGTTGGAGCTGCAGGACCTTCATTTCAAACACCTGGACATACCAGGATGGGATCTAGAGGGAGAGGACCTAGACCTCACGCCACTGTCATTCATGCTTTAGGATCTCTACTACATCCTCTAGCACCGGCCAGAGAGCACATGGGATTTACTGAGTCAGATCCTACTACTCATTCAAGCTATTATCGCTAGTCCTGATATGCAACCTCTTAGCTTTGGTATCACTTTATGTTTTTATTTCATTATCAGTTTGATTCAGCATTGTTTGTGTTAGTTTGGTTTCTTAGTCTTGCATGTTGTCTTTAGTTACCATATGACATAGACATTTGTGTTTAGAGTTGCATGTTGCTTTTATTTAAAACATTTGTGTTGTTTTGTATTTTTCATTTGTTTTGTGTTCTTGTTCATTGATATTCATTCAGTGATATCCCATGTACTGTACACTATTGTATTAGACTCTTTATTGATATGATAAAGAGGGAGAAAAACTGAACATATGCATACATTCGGAGGGAGTACCAAAATAAAATTATAAAACATTTTTTTGCATATATTTAAGGAGAGTATTGCATTTTGTAACACTTATAGTAAACATCCATTTATGAAAGCATATACGAGTTGTCATCATCAAAATGGGGAGAACAATAGAGCAAGAATTTCTAGTTTTGATGATGAAAACTATAACATAGTTTAAAATAACTAGTCAAGGAAATATCATCAAAGCATCAAAAGAAATAGAAGGAATCGCACTAGGAAGAACATTTGAAGATTGTGTATTTGTGAGTCGTTTTTGTCTTAGATATATTGTTAAAACTCACAAGAACTACACATCACCATTGCAAAGTCTCAAAGACCATAAAAATAGATTTATAGTGTAATGACCCAGAGTTTTAGTCGATTGATTTTGAAATATTTAATTGGTTTTAAATATTGAATTATTATTTCTATAAGTTAAATAGCTTAAATTTCAAATATAGGGATTTATTTGAATAGTGAATTTAAATGATTGAGATATTTAAATAATTTAATCCTGGATTCAATATGAATAATAATGATTTGGAAATCTTATTTAAATTCAGAATAAATAAGAATGGAATAATAAACTTTTAAAATTTAGATTTAAAGCGATTTATTTGGTTTTAATAAAAATTCTTTTAATTAACGTGTGAAAATATCCTTCCAGGGCACTGTCTTGGATTTTGACGAAACCAATTTCATTGGATCTATAATAGTGAATTATTGTATGTTAACGAATTTCGTGATGGTCGAGTGTATCATTTGGTCGTGCGAGCTCGAAGCGCATAGAAATTAATTCAAAGAATTTAATTAATATAGTTCTTTTAAAAAGCTAACTTCAGTATATGATCAAATTAGGTCTCGATAATAGTTTCATTAAGTTCGGAATAGGCTATTACATATAGGACGCCAGTGAGCATGCCTCGATAGAAGTTTGAGATTTTTCGAGCATATAATATCAGATTTTAATTAATAAAATAATATGTATCACATCCTTTCAAGGGCCAACCCATACACGTTCAGGCCATACCCTATGCCACCAACCCATACCTCGTCCATATTAAAAACCCTGTTGCAATTCATTTTCTTCCCGTAAACAAAGAACCCACTCATTCTAAATTTCAAAAATTATAATAAAATCCTTTTCTCAATGAAAATTTATGAATTAGGGGTCTTTGGTATTGTCTTGAGGGGATCTTCTTGTTGGTCTGAGTTTAGTGTGTTCGGTGGTGGTTTAGGAGGGCTCGATAGTTTGTACGAGGAGGAGGGAGATCTAGGGCTTGAATTTTATAGAGGTGTAGGCTTTGATTCAAGAACTGGATGTCGAATTTGGATTTAGAGGGTTGTCTAGAATTGGTAGTGGGTTGCGTGGGTGGTGCGGTCAAGGATAGAGGAAGCCGTCATCTATACGGCGGCTGCTGAGGGGGTGGAGACGTGTTTCGTTTAAGGCGTGCGGTTGTGTTGTGGTGGTGACGAGGTGGAGGAGTTCGAGATGAGGAAGACGATGGTGGCAATCCCATAGTGTTTTATGCTGGGATGGATGTGTTTGAGGGGTTCAAATGATCAACCATGGTGAGGAAGAATATCAGTTAGAAGTGGGAAAGGTTGAGGAAGGTGTATTAGTTTTAAACGAGGGAGATTAAGTTAAGTAAAATATGTAATTAGTGAATTTCAAATTTATTTAAATAATGAATTTTGTAAATTAAATATCTAATTCGTTTTGGGTCTAAATCGAACACGGTTAGTCATGTTAGGATCGTATCAACAAATACTACGTTATGGAACTGGTTTGGCAGAGATTCGAGCTAGTGGAATTTTATGCTGAAATCAAATGCCGTTCGAATTTAGATGAAATCCAAAATGCCTCGGGGACAACTGGAGTGTCGGTGAGTTAAACTCACCTTTTTGGTTAACCAGTATGTTATATAATTGATAAAATTGTTGATTGAATGTTTGGATGATTTAGTGTTTTTAATAGTTGGTTTGGATTTATTCCTGCCCCTGGAGCAGATGACCTTTTATATATACCCGCGTAGTAGCAGATGACCCATATTATATGATTATATACTGTTTGTTATGCATGGGGACAGGTTGGAGGGATCCAATGGGATTCCTTGCCATTGTTGATTTTAATTTCAATAATATTCCTATCATATAAATTATTGGATATTAAACCTAATTGTTGGCTCTATTGATTATGACATTGTTATATGTTCAAAACTTAAACCCCGTAGTGATAGAAAATCAACATCGATATTGGTTAAACGTTGGGTAGCTATGAGCCTCAAATTGGTATTTTAAAAATGCCATAAATTTCCATTCGAGTTGGAGTTGGTTTTTAAGACAGGAAAAGATTTTAATCCTAAATTGGAGTTCGAAAATATTTTGTTCAAAAAGGATTTAATTTCTATTTAATCCAACCTTATTATTTGTCTTTTCTAAGTCATTAGAATGTTTTTTAAAAATTATTTATTTATATTTAATAATGTTTTAAAGATTTTTTATTTATATTTAGTATTGTTTTAAAAGTTTTATTTATATTTAATATGGTTTTTAAAGTTATTTATCAATATTTTAATATTTTGAAAAGTTAATTATTTTAAATAATTAATATGGTTTGGAATTAATAATAATGATTTATAATACTGTTTGAAAATTAATTATTATTAATTATAAAATAATGTTGAAAATTAATTATTAGTGTTACCCGGCCCCTTGGCCCGGCTACAAGACGGTGGCTGCAGAAGTTATAATTGAGCGTAAGCAGGCTTTTAAATCTCCCCGAGATGGCCGAGATGAAAAATCCGAGATATCAGCCAAAATCCGAGATTTGGCAGCCTATTTAGTTATAAGTGTTTTAAATATCGCCCGAGATAGCCGAGATATTTTCCCGAGATATTGGCCAAAATCCGAGATTTAAAACACTGAGCGTAAGTAGGCGTAACGTTAAGTGTTGGTCATCCAAGTTGGACTCGATGAATAGGGGATGATGTGTAATGAATGATGGGTCTGGTGATGGAGTCACCAAAAAACTGTGGGTCAGCACTTGAAGTGAGGATCAGATATTCTCGGTCGGTTGTATACGATCGGTCATTTACAATCATTCATGAGAATGTAGGGTCGGCAGAGTGGATCATTTTCAATGAACTGGGTTGGGTCGGCAACCTTGGTTTGGTCAGGGTGGTTCGACATAAGCAGGTCGGTAATAGTGGGAGTTTGAGTAAGGTTCGGCTTAGATAGGATCAGTGTTGATGGTTCGGTCATTTGGGATCGGCCTTAGAGGAATCAGTTCATGTGGGTCGGCTTTTAGCGGTTCGGCCTTGGAGAGCTAATGTGGGTCGGTCGTACGTGGTTTGGCATGCATCGATCGGTCAGGGTGAGAGAGCTAAGGTAGTTCAATCATACGTGGTTCGGCATGCGTCGATCGGTCAGAGTGAGAGAGCTAAGGTGGTTCAGTCGTACGTTGTTTGGCATGCATCGATCGATCAGGGTGAGAGAGCTAAGGTGGTTCAGTCGTATGTGGTTCGGCATGCGTTGATCGGTCAAGGTGAGAGAGCTAAGGTGGTTCAGTCGTACGTGGTTCGGCATGCGTCGATCGGTCAGGGTGAGAGAGCTAAGGTAGTTCAGTCGTACGTGGTTCGGCATACATTGATCGGTCATGGGGAGAGAGCTAATGTGGCTCGGTCGTACATGGTTCGGCATACTTGGTTCGGTATGCATCAGAGAAGACAATGAGTTACCACGAGGAGTATGGTCGACGCTTCTATGCTTCAAGTCACATCACCACTTGCTTCGAGTCATTTTAGAAGGTGCTTCGAGTCATCCTCAGGGGACCCACAGGTCGGCCAAGAGTGGCTCAGTGTACCTGGGTCGGTCGACCTGGGGCATCACTTGTGGGTCGAGTTGTCTAGGTCGTGGGCTTATGCAGGGATCTAGCCTGTCTTCGTCTATAAATAGAGAGCAGGGGTACAGTTGAAGGGACCTTCTTTTGGGAGAACTCAAGGGAAACTCTGCCATTTTTTATACTCTCCACTTTTTGATTCAAACTTTTATTCAAGTGGTTTGTTTATGGATTGTATTTGTATTCAAGTGATTTAAAAAGTAATGAAGATTCTATTCAAAGTGGACGTAGGCAATTGCGCCGAACCACTATAAATCTGGTGTTCTCATTTCTGTTGTTCTTTTTGCACTCAGTTATGTTATTTCTCTGTTTTAATTTACTTTCTTCATTGATCTCTCTACATAACTCTATTCAAGGATGTTAGTGACCAATTTTGGTGCTAACATTTTGGTGCTTTCACCGAGAATTGAATTCTCAGCTTGATTGGATCTCATCGTCTACTAGTGGATTTCCATATTCGCGAGATAGATCCAGTTGTTTACCAGCAAACTTCCTATTTTACTCAGATTTGAAAGAAATCTAAAGGAAGCTATTAACCATGGGATTGGATTCATTGATGTACGCAAGTTTTTGGTATTGAACGTTGAAGTTTACACTGGAATTATATGAAGGTCGACCCCTCTCTGAAGGTAATTCAACCAATCTCTCATATAGCCAATCTCTCACTCAATGGAGATATTCGACCCCTCACAAAAAAAGCTTACATACCGGTCCCTCTGAAAAGCTTGTATACCGATCGCTTCAAAATCCATATATCCTGATCGCTCCAAAAACTGTATGCGCCGATCGCTTCAAGAACCACATGCACCGAACGCCCCAGAGTATACCAACCCAGTGTATACCGACCAAAAGTATACCGAACCAGTGTAAACTGACCTAGTATATACCGACCCAGAGTACACCGACCCAGTGTTACCGACCCAGTGTATACCGACCCAGTGTTACCGATCCCTCAAGTGCATACCGATCCCTCTACTTATACCGTTCCCTCTCTCAAAAAACTATCCGGTTGATTCCTATACCAAAAAAAATATGGATTGGGTAAGACCCCTATTTTCAAGAAGAAAAACTTTTTTGGGTACGACCGAAATTTAAGAAAAAGGCTCTAATTTTTTTTTCTTTTTCGGGTGGAAACCCACCCGAACCCTAGCCGCAGCGCAGTGCCTCCGCATAGTGAATTCAAAACTCAACTTAATGAAGGAACATTCTATCCATTTCCCTTACATCTTATGACTGACTAGGGCACAAAGGATCAAGCGACAGCCTCTGAATGGTAACAAGGGAACATACAAGCAACCGCTACTCAAACGATACTCCCAAAGGTTGGAGAACATAGATAATATGACTTTAGGCAAACACCAAGATGACTCTAAGCACCATTCCTCACTGACCCAGCACTTCGAATTTAGTGACTCCAAGAAAACCAATGTTTGACTCTAAGCAATTTGTTCCAAATGCTAACAAGGATATCATACTGATCGCGTTTGAGGGGAGTCAACCTCCAGATATATTTTAGCAGCTAGTTAGGTGGAGAACCTCTTACGACCATGGATCATTTCTATTACAAAATGAATCAAAACCAAAGTGAGGAGGAGTGGAGAAGACTAGGAAAAATAACAATACAGGATCGTTGGCTAAGGACTCAGATTCCAGTAGACGAACCAAGATCTCAAAATTCGACTCATATTCTCTTTGAAAGATTCAATCGATAGCCTCTACTTGGAGACTTGCGACTCAGAGTGGTACTGAAAACCAACCTCGAGAGAGTCCACCGCATCCCAGAGAAAATCAGGGGAATCTCGTATATTCCAAGATGCTCATTGATCCTAACATTGGCGATTACAAACACCTCCGAGGTGTGATCGAAAAGCTGATCTGGAAAGGAAAGCATCAATAGTATGTACAAGTCCTGCAGAATGGCGGGCAGCGAATATCTGATGCCTATCAATAAAGAACTATGATTATCAATTAGACTGCTGATGGCCGACACCCTTTGAAAGGAGCTAGGGGCAAAGTTGAATAGCGAGCACACGATGCTGCTTCACTTATCAATGAGATTTATTCCAATCATCTTTGAATTATTTCTATTTCAATTTCAATCATTCTATAAACTACGACCAACTTGAACTAAACTACTTTCAAAACGATGCAGGTGACCATGTACTCAGAGTTAGCCGCCAACCAATCCACACAAACGGTGATCAAACCTATGGAGTTTCATCAAGACGAGCATGATTCGACCGCTCATCATCAACCATATGCCTTTGATTTGGGGACATGGGCTCGAGATGGAAAAGCTCGTCACGGTCAGAGCCCTATACAAAGCGTACATGATTGACCGTCCATTCATCGACCTCCATATTTGATTTGGTGGCCTAAGTAAGGCTTGGAATGAATGTGGCCCGATCATCCATTCCTCGGGTCATAAAGTAAAGTTCGATAAAATACATATGCCTCTCCTGAAGCTCAGTGATGCCAGGATCTAACTAGAGCAGACGTGATTTGATCATCTACACATCAACTCCTACCCGGAATATAAGTGGTAGTTCGAAAGCCCGACTTGAAGTAGCTGTGATGGACTGCCTACTCGTCAACCATCGCTCTCAATACATGGATACGACTGCACCTTGGAACATATGCAACTTAGTTTGTCTACTCAATAATCCATTATGCTCGTTTTTTAGAAAGAGATACGAGGCAAATCGTGCGAGACTTAATTATCCAACCTAGGATGGATGTGATCCAACCATCTATCATATACCTCCTTCCTTGACTTGATTGGAAGAGCTACAATCACCAAGCGAACGACAATAAACCATCCATTTTCAAGTTTCGTCCTTGATGCTGGGGGCATAGTCCCATTCCATGAGCAAAATTGGTTCGACCATTCATTCGACAACATTAGCCTCGACACGGTCAATGAAATACAAATCAAACGGGTGGAAATACGACTACTCTTGAGAAAAATCTCTAAGTCCCTGAAGTGGACTAGAGTACTCTGAGTCCCCAGAGCGCGGACTAGAGTATAAATGAATTGAGAAAAAGCTCTAAGTCCCTAAAGCGGACTAGAGTACTCCCAGTCCCTAGAGCGCGGACTAGAGTATAAACGATTTGAGGAAAATCTCTAATTCTCTGAAGCAGACTAGAGTACTGTGAGTCCCCAAAGCGTGGACTAAAGTTTAAACGAATTGAGAAAAATCTCTAAGTCCCTGAAATGGATAGAGTACTCCCAGTCCCTAGAGCGCGGACTAGAGTATAAATGATTTGGAAAATCTCTAAGTCCTTGAAGCGGACTATAGTACTCTCAGTCCCCAAAGCGCGAACTAGAGTATAAACGACTTGAGAAAAATCTCTAAGTCCCTGAAGCGGACTAGAGTACTCTCAGTCCCCAGAGTGCAGGCTAGAGTATAAACGATTTGAGGAAAATCTCTAAGTCCCTGAAGCGGACTAGAGTACTCCCAGTCCCTAGAGCGCGGACTAGAGTATAAATGATTTGGAAAATCTCTAAGTCCCTGAAGCAGACTAGAGTACTCTCAGCCCCCAGAGCATGGACTAGAGTATAAACGACTTGACAAAAATCTCTAAGTCCTTGAAGCGAACTAGAGTAGTCTGAGTCCCCAAAGTGTGGACTAGAGTATAAATGATTTAAGAAAAATCTCTAAGTCCCTGAAGCAGACTAGAGTACTCTGAGTCCCCAGAGCATGGACTGGAGTATAAACGACTTGACGAAAATCTCTGCATCCTTGACTGTGGACTAGAGCATAAACTGTTTGACAAATCTCCAAGTCCCCGGAGAGTGGATCGAAGCATGAACACAAATTGGGCGCAAGTCGATCAGGGGAAGAATAACTCTAAGTCACCAGAATGCAGAGTGGCGTATAAACATCGATAAATAGATGAATGGATTCCGACCGTTCTCTATTCCACAAACTTCGGCCTGAAATTGACATAAGGAGTAGCTAAGGATGGATTTCGACCATCCAACTTGTGGCCTGGCCAAATCAATGCTGGGGGCAGAAGTAGAAATCACTGAAAGTTGAATACTACAACTCATTATAGCTCTAACTTGGAGTTCTTTACAACTTAAGGCAACGGCTGCAAGGAGGCCTCAATACAAAACCAATCGAAATGACATCCAAAGCTACGGGCGACCGACTATATCATACCTCATACCGAGGGTCAATATCGATCCGCACTAAGCACATACGAATGTGACCGGAATGTCCCTTGAAAAATTATGACCACCAGAGTGTGGAAATGAGAGTAAACTATGAAGACCCGATGATTAATTCTCCAGCACCCTCCTTCGATCCATCAGGAGGAGTATGAAACTGGATGAGCATGACCTGACTGCACTAAGCCCACTTTACCCCGAGGTCTGATTACAGAACATGAACCAAAGTGGACGTGGCTGAACATCCAGTACCCAACTTATGCCCAGAAACTGACGAGGCATCGAAGTATTCTCTTTGGAATGAAAAACAACAATACAATCCAGGATAGGCGAGTCTCAGCCTCCCATCAACTGACCTGATCCCATGATTCAACGGGAAAGAGAGTAAAGCTAAAGGGGGCATGGCCGGCCTTCCTACTTATCGGTATATGCCCCAGACTTGAGGGCACGAGTGAGAAGCAGGATGAATGTGAACTGACTGCTCACCGATCAACACTATGTCTTTGGAGTTTAGGTGGGAATATAAACATAGTTAGGACGAGACTCAACCGTCTATGCGGTACATTTATCAACCCAAGACTGGGAGCAGAAGCGTGATCGTCCAAAGACTGGCTGCGATAGCTCAATATTGAAACTTATATATAGTGTTTAGAACTACTCAAGGCTACAATCGAAAGAATGCCTAGAGATAGAATCATTAAATCGATGCCTAAGCTCGTGGGCAACTGACTATCACTCCAACCCGAAGGACGGGTAAAAGATCATGAATGCACTGAATGGAAAGCGCATTACTCGAATATACAAGAAAATTCAAACTCAAAGCAGGTTCCAGCTATGTAGCTTCATGCAACTCAAGGCTAACCCCTACTCGACATTTTCTTCAACTTGCTTCTAAGCTTGATCTTTGGCCATTTGCAGATAGACGATCAGAGCATTTAGAGCCCTTTACTATCAGACTTAATAACTCATGACAAGACTTTAGGATTCGACCATAGTAACCATCAACATTGACCGTCCCAACCATATTTCACATTGAATGTTATGCAAAATAGTTACATCTGAACTCAAAGAATCCGAGATTGCACCCGCTAAGCTGACAATTGACATTACGGTCAGCCATGGCGACCCTTCACGGGTGCTAAAGATCAGATCATAACTCATTGTAATGATGATAAAAGAATTAGATGGATTTCTCTGAATAAATGATGATATGTTCCCTTGGACCCATTCTGACATACGTGTGTGATTTCACCGACTATCGCGAGCCATGCATTGAATATTAACCCGAAGCTACAAAAGCTAGCGTCATACAACGACCTGAGATGTTTGAAAGACTACTTAAATAGAATATCGAACTAAGCCAATTTGATATCACTTATTTCCCTCGAAGAGCTATCGGAGGACGGAGATAAGCAGACCTCATATCTGAATTCACTACATCAGACGACTACTCGAAGAGTAGTGGAGAACCAACCAACAGATGGAAAATATACACGAATGGAGCATCCAATGATTAGTGTCATGGCGCAGGAGTCGTGTTAATGACTCCTGAGGAATGATCGATCTGCTATGCCCTGAAACTCGATTTCCATGTAACAAACAACGATGCTTAGTATGAAGCCTCGACCGCCAGCCTTAAACTTGCTAGAGAACTTGGAGTGGAAACTTTACATATCTTTTGTGATTCCTGATGGGTAGTATGCAAAGTTAGGGAAGTTAATCTTGCCAGGGGCATTGTCTTGCTCCTTATCTCGGCTGGGTCCAAGAGCTACTAGCCGACTTCACGTATTACATTATTACACACATTCTCAATGAACGAAATGAAAAGAGTCAAGTCACTGGCCAAGCTAGCCAGTTTCAAGGACGTGCAATGGACATACTTTGTTTTGGTTGAAATACTTAATATTCCAAGCATTGATGGATGGAGATCGGCTAGAACTTAGAGGCAGAGCCAGAAAAGGGGCCATGGTTGACTCCTATCAAAGACTATCTACAATAAGGAATTCTTACTGAACGGAGGAATGGAAAACGATAGATCCTCCTTAAAGCTTCACGCCAAATCATCCAAGAAGAAGTCATGTGTAGATAGGAGTTTATCCATTCCCATGCTTCGATGTATCACCCATAATGATATCAAATGAGTTTTGGGTGAAGTCTATGAAGAAGAATGCGGCGATTACATCAGGGGGCAAACCCTGATAAAGAAAATACTCTGCTACTGGTATTACTGGCCAACTATCAATCAAGATGCGGTTGATTATGCTAGACAATGCGTTGAGTGCAAGATGTTTGCAAAAAATATGGGAGCCTCACCGATGAAAATTACTCAAATGGCTAGTCCATAGTCGTTTGCCACTTGTGGGCATTGACATCATCGTCTTCTTGCCGATCCTAAAGGTGGTGCAAAATACGCCATCGTAGCAATTGATTACTTCACCAAATGGGCAGACGAAGAACTTTTAACAACGACCAAGATGAAGAAAATAATCAACTTCATTGTCTGTAACGTCATTTGTCCTTTTGATCTTCCATGATCCATTATAATTGCAAATGGACAGGTTGAACCTGTGAACAAAATCATAAAGTCTATTCTGAAGAGAGGTTTGGAAAAGGGTAGAAGTAAATGGGTGGATGAACTCCCAACAGCATTATGGGCTTATAGAACTACCCATGAGTCTGTAACTGGCCGTACTCCATTCACCCTTGCTTACGGCTCCGAGGTCGTCATCCATGTAGAAGTTGAAGTCCCCTCTCATCGAGTGGCTGATTACAACCCTTATTTCATAAAAGATATAAACATGGAACTGCAATCGAATTGCAATTAAACTAGATGAAATTGGTGATGACTTACGATCATATAAAATGCATCCGGGAGCCAATGGAAAGAATGTGTATACAAACGTGCACATGTATATTCAAAATATTCAATTTCTTGAAATCGATAGAAATTGATTTTTCGCTTGGAGTTATTAAAGAAAAGATTGGATAAGACAGCCAAAGCTTACTAGTCATGTAGAACTGGACGCAGATGGCCACTGATGGAATGCAATCCTGAATTTATATTATTGGGAATCGACCGAGCGTCATGACGACCAAAGAAGGATACGACACTTTGGAAGGATAAAATTGAAGGATAATGACTACTCAGGAAACATGATGGATTTGTTTCTGGAGATTCTAACTTGCTTCGATTCAAAGAACGTCATGTATACAACAAGACGTACTTTGGGGGGCAATTGTTACCCGGCACCTTGGCCCGGCTACAAGATGGTGGCTGCATAAGTTATAATTGAGCGTAAGTAGGCGTAACGTCAATAGTTGGTCAACCAAGTTGGACTCGATGAATAGGGGACGGTGCATAATGAATGATGGGTCGGCATTGGGTGATGGAGTCACCAAAAAACTATGGGTCAGCACTTAAAGTGGGGATCGGATATTCTCGGTCGGTTGTATACAATCGATCATTTGCAATCACTCATGAGAATATGGGGTCGGCAGAGTGGATCATTTTCGGTGAACTGGGTTGGGTCGACAACCTTGGTTTGGTCAGGGTGGTTCGGCATAAGCAGGTCGGTAATAGTGGGAGTTTGAGTAAGTTTCTGCTTGGATAGGATCAGTGTTGATGGTTCGGTCATTTGGGATCGACCTCGGAGGAATCAGTTCATGTGGGTCAGCTTTTAGCGGTTCGGCCTTGGAGAACTAATGTGGATTGGTCGTACGTAGTTCGGCATGCGTCGATCGATCAGGGTGAGAGAGCTAAGGTGGTTCAGTCATACGTTGGTCGCATGTGTCAACCGGTCAGGGTGAGAGAGCTAAGGTGGTTCAATCATACGTGGTTCGGCATGCGTCGATTGGTCAGGGTGAGAGAGCTAAGGTGGTTCAGTCGTACGTGGTTCGGCATGCGTCGATCAGTCATGGTGAGAGAGCTAAGGTGGTTCAGTCGTACATGGTTCGGCATACATCGATCGGTCATGGGGAGAGAGCTAATGTGGCTCGGTCGTACATGGTTCGGCATACTTGGTTCGGTATGCATCAGAGAAGACAACGAGTTACCACGAGGAGTATGGTCGACGCTTCTATGCTTCAAGTCACATCACCACTTGCTTCAAGTCATTTGAGAAGGTGCTTCGAGTCATCCTCAAGGGACCCACGGTTCGGCCAAGAGTGGCTCGATGTACCTGGGTCGGTCGACCCGGGGTATCACTTGTGGGCCGAGTTGTCTAGGTCGTGGGCTTATGAAGGGATCTAGCATGTCTTCGTCTATAAATAGAGGGGCAGAGGTACATTGAAGGGACCTTATTTTGGGAGAACTCCAGGGAAACTCTGCCATTTTTTATACTCTCCACTTTTTGATTCAAACTTGTATTTAAGTGGTTTGTTTATGGATTGTATCTGTATTCAAGTGATTGAAAAAGTAATAAAGATTCTATTCAAAGTGGACATAGGCAATTGCGCCGAACCACTATAAATCTGGTGTTCTCATTTCTATTGTTCCTTTTGCACTCAGTTGCATTATTTCTCTATTTTAATTTACTTTCTCCATTAATCTCTCTACATAACTCTATTCAAGGGTGTTAGTGACCAATTTTGGTGCTAATAATTAGTATTTTAGTAATAATGCCTTTGAAATGATTAGTTATCATTTTAAGATGTTTTAAGGTTAATAATAATAATTTATTTATTTATAATGTTTATTATCAATAACTATTATTATATGATATAGTTTTAATGTAAATAATTGGACTTTATTTATAAATGTTAGATTATAAACAAAGTTTTTTAAACAGATTTGGGTTTTATAAGAGGATTTCATGGCATGGTTTGGAAACTTAAAGGAAGATTATTTAAGGGTGAAATGAGTTTTATAAATGGTTAGATATTTATAAACGAATTTTATAAATGGGTTTATAGATTTATAAGAAGATTTTTATAAATAGTTGCATGGTTTTATAAAGGGTTTATAAATGACTTGAGAAATTATTTAGAAATATTTATAAATGGTTTTAAAGATTATAAATAGTTTATAAGTGATTTAGATATTTATAAAGGAGTTTATAAAGGGTTCAGAATTGTGTATAAAGAAAAATCTTCCTCCGTTCTGTGAATATACTTATACCGTTGAGATAAGTATATGGATATTTTCCAAGTACAGAAAATATAGAGATTTGTGGATATATCTTTGTAAATGTATTTTATTACAAGTAAGTTACAAAGTAATTTTAATTAATGAAAAGATTAATTAAAGAGGTTAGTGGTTGCTTATTGTTTAACCAATGTTGGTTTTCCCTATGGAATTAAATCTTTGATTTGAATGTGTGTTTGTTGATAGTTAATAACCGACTATCGAATTTAGACCCAAAACATAACTTTGGAAATATCTAGGAGAAACACGTTAGTTATATAGCACAGTCATCTCCGATGATGCTGTACTATGCATATAAATCTCGTTTCGCTCTCCTAGGACAAACAATAAGGAAATCCGTCCACTAAAGGTTAGGAGGTGACCTCTACTCTTATCTTTGATTGTTTATTTCCTAAAGAACCGGGGTTGAGTTTACCGAAAATTATCAAATGTTGTTTTAAAGAGATCAGGATCATATATGTTATCATAAAACTACTTCAATCCAGCTCAAGCGTTTCGAAGTAAAGACATCTTGAAGATGATGGAATTGAAGATGGAGCTCTTTGTAGTGCAAGGGCTGTTTGCTACTAATCTTAAGGGTGACCCAAAATGGATGTAGTTGAAACACCCCATACCCCTTAGTATTCCCAAAAAGGGCACACCAAAGGATGTGGTGCGTTATAGGTATAGCTAAAGCATCATATAGACTAAGATTCACAGGACAAATAAGTAAAAAAAATAGGGAAAAACATTAAAATAATAACTTATCATTCAGAATTAAACTTCATTTTATTATAAGTCATAAAAACATAACTTGTCTCAAAAACTCAAAATGTCTCATGTCTCATGAAAATACATCTCAGTCTCATAAAATCAGAGTACAAAAGTAACAATAATAATCATAATCCCTCTCACAAGTGCCAATCCATCATAAGCCAAATGAAAAAGATGAAAAGCAGAAGAATACATCTAAAATGGGAAAACTCCGAAAATGAATCTCCAAGCAACCCGAATCAACTATCCTCAACTCTGCTGGCCTATTGGGGGAAAAAGGAAAGATAGAGGAGTGGGTCAGACAATAAGTCTGGTGAGTGAAAGTAATTACTAGCATTTCTAAGCAAGATAAATATAATAGACTAAGCAATAGTTCTAGCATGAATGGAAAATATAGAAAAGATAAAACTGGCATAAAATATTGTTTCTGATTCTGTTTGACTGTTTGCTTTGATTGTTTGATTTGATTGTTTGCACTTGTCATAAACTGCTGTGATTAGGCTGAAATCCTGATCCTATATCAACTGCTAACTTGATTAGGCTGAAATCCTAATCCTATCCATTAATCGGCCTTTCCTATCTCTGTTGTGCCACTGTGAACAAATCATGTTGGTCACAGCAAAAGACACCTCTTTAGCGCTTAGGACGCAGTAGCGAATTATTTACCCTAATCGATGCCACAAGCTCGGTCATCGGCGGTACACACTAACTGTCACCCCCTATTTGATCCTTTATTTACCCTAATCAGCATAAGCATGCCCATCCTTGCCTACGTGTGAGACCATCAGTCCTCGACTTGAAAGGGAATGCTGCTGGTACAGGTCATAACAAACAAATCTTCTAGCTTTGTGCCCCTTGCCCAAATCCCCAGATTTGAGCCTCTATCTATTGGCCACTTATTTACCTTAACCAGCATAAGCGTGTCCTAGCTTCACCTACGTATGAAACCATCAGTCCTAGACCTGAAAGGGAATGCTGCCGGTATGGGCCCTACTTCTATATTTGCTTATTAACTTAATCCAAGATCTAAGTTTTAAAATAAACCTCATCTGTTATTTCTGCTATATTTGCTTATTAACTTAATCCAAGATCTAAGTTTTAAAATAAGCCCCTTCTATTATTTTCCTTCTTTCTAATTATAACCTATGTTATAATTGTTCTTGCAACTGTTACTCTTCTAATTTCTCTTTTTAGTTATAACAACTTGTTATAATCATGTTTGCAAATATCTGAAATTTGCTTATTTCAGTCTATCCCATTTTATTTCAGTTTTTCTCATTTTACATCTGATTTCTATAAATTTAGTGTTTTCCTATTTTAATCCATATTTGCGAATTCTTCTCTTTTTAATATTTTATTCGCGTCAAAAAGGATTAAATCTCTATAAAAAGAAACTAACATTTACAGGTTAAATTCCAACTTAAAATAGATATAAATAACTGTAAATAGCTGAATAAAATAGACTGAAAAGAAATTCTGAAATTCACTTAAAAACTGACTGTAAATAAACTTACATAAAAACTGTCTCAAAATTGTAGAAAAACCACAACTATTGAGAACCCTATTATTTTAAATTGCTTACAAATCTAAAATAATTACAAAACACTCACATGTAGTCCTTAGCTCTAGTCCTGGGCCTTCCTGGATCCACTTCTAGGGCATAGAATATTTTTATCAAAAAGATTTCCTCCCTAGAAAATTTTTCCATTTAGGGTTCAGCCTCAGGCAATGAACCTAATTGGGAGAAAATCTTAATGAGAAAAATATCTAAGCTTAGGGTTATATTTATAGTGTGGCTTAGGGATCTCAGACTGTCGGATTTGAAGATTAAATCTGGTGCAATCACGTCATAGGCTCACTAGGAACCGTCAGATGCAGCTACGAACGCATAGGATTAAACAAAAAATAAATTTTAAGGTGTTCGGCTCGTACATGGACGTAATATCGTCCAGGCAGAAGTGCGGGTCGACCTAAGCACCTTGGGGGTCGACCTATAGGTCGACCTGACTAAAACAAGGGTCGACCCAAGCCTTTGTATTATTTTTTTTCTTTTCGTTTTTGTTTATTTAATTCTGATTTCTTGTTTCTCTCGTAACTTCTCCATATTAGCTTGGATTCGACAAGTTATATATGGAAATTGATCAGAAAATCGCCACGGACCCAATAGTGCAACTCCCGTAACTCGATTCTAACAATTTCACAAACTTATTTTATTATTTAATTAATTTGTTAATTAATTATTATAGCTCGAATTTTGGGTTGTTGCATTCTCCCCTCCTTAAAGGATTTCGTCCCTGAAATCTCCAAGGACAAAAGAATGAAATAAATATTTTCATCCAAATTCCACAACCACATATTCAACCATCATCCATTGCATCCATTGTCCTTAAGCTTTCTAATGCAATTTATGATATATGCAATAGTGTAGTGTCAATGTCCCCAACTAATGCAAAATATTAAGCGGTCTACTGATTCAGTCTACCTCCTTTTTATGCAATCATGTCCATGCCATGTATCCAAATGAATGCAAATTTCCTAATGATAACTGATAGTTCTACATGCATGCTACAATCATCATCCAAATGCAACAATCATATGCTAATCACTCATTATAGCAACCATGAAATAAAAATGCAAGTGCACACACATCCATATGCATATGCTTTAGTGACCTAGTTAGGCCGATCTCTAAGAGATAATAGTGCCTAGTGTGTGTATATGCGTCCATTAGCATCCACTAGCAAACACTTGCAACCACTTGCGTCCATCATACAACATGTTCTAGTAACATGTTTACATTCATTCCTACCATCCATAGGTTAAATCCTAAGATCTACCCTCCCAAAGGATACTAAAGGAAAGAACCTATTCAAAACTAAAGATGGAAATAGGAATTTCAAGACATACTATCAAAAAGATATGGATAAGAGGTACGTATTTTCTCCTCAGCCTCCCACGTAGCGTCCTCAATACTATCTCCCCACTGCACCTTAACAAAAGGGACTTCCTTATTCCTAAGCTTCTTGATATCATGCCCAACACGAAGGCGACTTGCAAGGTATTCCATAAAAGGGCTTCAAAAGGAGCCATCCCAATTCTAGCCTGAAAACTGTTGTTATAAGTGAATTCCACTAAAGGAAGGTGCTCCTCCCAAGTCCCTCCAAAATCAAGAATGCACATCCTCAACAAATCCTCAAGAACTCTATTAACTCTCTCCATTTGTCCATCCGTTTGAGGGTGATAGACCGTACTCAATCTAAGTTGTGTCCCTAATGCCTCTTGCAAGCTTCTCCAAAATTCGCTAGTAAAGATAGGGTCTCTGTAGCTCATTATGCTAGAGGGAACTCCATGAAGTCGGACTATCTCACAAACATGTATGGATGCCAAATAAGGTGCTGACCTCTTACTCTTGACCGGAATGAAGTGGGCGCTCTTAGTCAAATGATCTACAATCACCCAAATACTAGTATTCCCCGTCCTAGATCGGAGTAAACCATCTATGAAGTCCATCGAAACATTATCCCACTTCCATTCGGGTACATCCAATGGTTGAAGAAATTCGCTAGGCCTCTACTGCTCCGCCTTAACTCTTTGGCACACAAGACACTTAGCCACAAACTCTGCTACATCCTTCTTCATGCCACTCCAATAAAAAACTCTCTTCATGTCCCTATACATCTTATCACCGCCCGGATGAATAGTCGTCCGAGAATGGTATGCCTCTGCTAGAACTGCTCTCATCAAATCACTAGTGCGGGGGACACAAAGTCTTCCATCTCTCCTTAGCTACCCTTTACTATCGATGGAATAGCGTTGGAGATGTCTAGAGACCTCTCCTCTGCTAATCCTATCCAGATTATCCACAAGCTCTGAATCCTCTCGCCGCCTTGAGCCAATCTGATCTATGAGGTTAGGCTTAACCTCAAGTGCTGAAATCTTAGCAAAATCTCTGATAAACTTCCTATAATAACCAGCCAAACCTAGGATGCTTCTAACTTCGGTAGCGTTCTTGGGGGCCTTCCAATCCTGTACTGCTACTAACTTAGCGGGATCCACAGCTAAACCCTCTCTTGAGACTACAGGCCCCAAGAAACGCACCTCCTCACGCCAAAAGTGGCACTTCAAGAATTTTGCTTTCAACTGATGAACACGAAGTGTACTAAGAACCTCCTCAAGATGAATAACATGCTCTTCCATACTCTTGGAAAACACCAGAATGTCGTCCACAAACACTACAACGAACTTATATAGGACATCTTGAAAAACACGGCTCATCAGATCTACAAAATAGGCTGGGACATTGGTCAGACCAAATGGCATAACCAACCACTTAAAGAATCCGTTGGGTGTCCTAAATGTTGTCTTATCGATGCTATAGTCAGCGACCCTAAGCTGATGAAATCCAGTGGCTAAGTCAAGCTGAGAAAATATTGAAGAGCCAACCAACTAATCGAAAATATTGTATATCCTAGGAAGTAGGTAACAGTTCTTCTTCATGAGCTTATTCAACTCTCTATAGTCTATGCAAATTCAAAGGAAAACATCTGCCTTTATAGTGAAGATGACTAGCACTCCCCACTCAGATATGCTCCTTCCGATGAATCCTTTCTCTAATAGCTCACCAATCTACTTACTTAACTCCTTCCTCTCCCTAGGAGCCATATGTCTTACGGGAAATGCCACTGGCTTAGCATTATCATTTAGATAGATCCTAAAGTCGATCTCTCTCTTAGGGGGTAGCCCCCTAACCTCCTCAAAAACATATGGGAAATCTCTAACAACTGGAATTGAATCTAACTCTCCTAGTGATGAATCAAGGAAATAAAGGGAGCTCAACATGACTGACCCCTGTGGGTCGTAAGAAACCTCGAGAGTCCGTCAACTACATGTCTCTAGTCTAACGACTCTCCTCTCGTAGTCCAATATCGCACCACAAGTGGATAACCAGTCCATTCCCAAAATCATCCCATATCTCGAAAATCCTAGTACATAGGCGTCACAATCAAACTCTACTCCTAGTATAAAAAATTTCAAAACCCTACAAATCATGGATAAATGTGCCGATCCTTCTATGGGGTTTGAAACAAATATAGGGTCTACAACTATGGAAATATCTAAGTGCAAACAATCAACCAAGGAACAAGAAATGAAAGAATGCGATACTTCGGAGTCAAAAAGAGTTCAAATAGAAAAATCTAAAATAGAGATCAAACCTTCTACAGAGACTTTCCTACCTCGATCTGGTCCACTATTAGTAGGTGCTGCATCCAAAGCCTATACTTGCGCCATAAGTGCGCCTGCTTTCTGCCCCATCTTCTGAGGACAAGCTTTACTAAGGTGTCCAGGCTGCCCACAGTTGTAACACCTCCCCTTCATCGTGTCCTTCTTACAGTTCTTTGAGTAATGCCCAACCAATCCACAATTTTGATATTTCTCGCCCTTCTTCATCTGTCCCTTTTGAGGTCCTCCTCATTTCTTCTTGTCCTTATCCTTCTTATTCTTCCACCTCTGCTTCTTAGAGTTTTATGATTTAGGAACCTCCTTAACCTCTTCTTCCTTAGCAACATCTGATATAAGGGCCATTTCCACAAGTGACTCATACGTCGCTCCCATAGGTACATGTGTCAATGCCAACCCTTGGAGGGGCTGGTTCAAACCCTTTGCAAACTTGGTAGCCTTATTATGCGGTGTATTAACAAGCTCCATCCCAAACCACGATAACTCATTACACTGATTTATATACTCTTTCACTGAAAGACTCTCTTGCTTCAGACTAATGAACTTTTCCAACAGCATGCTTTCCTCGGCTTGCGACAAGAACTTTCTCTCAAACATTTCTCGAAATCCAAACCAACCAATGTCTCTACCCTCCATTTCTACAATCTCCCACCAGTAAGAAGCCTCTCCCTTCAGCTACTAAGATGAAAGTTGAACTCTTTGCCGGTCCTCCAATCCTAACAGCCCAATATCCACTCCTTATTCCTCAACCAAGTTCGTGCCTCTATGAAATCCTCCATGCTAGAAAATGTCTTGCCTCCTAGACTAGCGATGTCCTTGCATAGCTTAGAAAAATTGGCTGCTGCAGGTGGATTAATGGGATCTCCACCCACCGGTGCTGCATTGGGCGCTTGCCCTTGCACCTCTAGTGCCGTAGTTTGGAGGTATCTACA
This sequence comes from Allium fistulosum, assembly GCA_030737815.1. NCBI lineage: Eukaryota > Viridiplantae > Streptophyta > Magnoliopsida > Asparagales > Amaryllidaceae > Allium > Allium fistulosum. Next base: position 232,989,117 of record CM060908.1, on the reverse strand, counting down.
GAACCGACCAGGGACTTGGACACCCTCTGGAAGATTTGGGGCGTTCGCCATATAATGCAAAGAAAAGAAAATTTAGGCTCGAATCAAAAGAAGGTTGAACTGGACTTTGAGGGGATTTTATAAAAACTCTTTTATACTTGAAAACTATTTCTATAATAAGAGTTTATTTTTGAAAAATACTTTTAGTTTGAAGATATGTTACCTTTCAAAAATACTTTACTTTTAAAATAAGTTTTAAGGAATCCTGTAACCTTACGCTCTAATACCAAATGAAACACCCCACACCCCTTAGTATTCCCAAAAAGGGCACACCAAAGGATATGGTGCGTTATAGGTATAGCTAAAGCACCACAAAGACTAAGATTCACAAGACAAATAAGCAAGAAAAACAGTGAAAAACATTAAAATAATAACTTATCATTCAGAATTAAACTTCATTTCATAATATGTCATAAAAACATAACATGTCTCAAAAACTCAAAATGTCTCATGTCTTATGAAAATACATCTCAGTCCCATAAAATTAGAGTACAAAATTAACAATAATCATCATAATCACTCTGACAAGTGCCAATCCATCATAAGCCAAGTGAAAAGGATGAAAAGCAGAAGAATACATCTGAAATGGGAAACTCCGGAAATGAATCTCCAAGCAACCCGAATCAACTATCCTCAACTCTACTGGCCTATTAGGGGAAAAAGGAAAGATAAAGGAGTGGGTCAGACAATAAGTATGGCGAGTGAAAGTAATTACTAGCATTTCTAAGCAAGATAAAGATAATAGACTAAGCAATAGTTCTAGCATGAAAGGAAAATACAGAAAAGATAAAACTAGCATAAAATACTGTTTCTGGTTCTGTTTGACTGTTTGCTTTGATTGTTTGATTTGATTGTTTGCACTTGTGATGAACTACTGTAACTAGGCTGAAATCCTAATCCTATCTCAACTGCTAACTTGATTAGGCTGAAATCCTAATCCTACCCATTGATCGGCCTTTCCTATCTCTGTTGTGCCACCGTGAACCAGTCCCGTTGGTCACAGCAAAAGACACCTCTTTAGCGCTTAGGACGCAGTAGCGAATTATTTACCCTAATCGATGCCGTATGCTCGGTCATCGCCGATACGCACTAACTTTCGCCCCCTATTTGCCCTTTTATTTACCTTAATTAACATAAGCGTTCTCAGCCTCACTTACGTAGTTACGTGTGAGACCATCAGTCCTCAAACTGAAAGGGAATGCTGCCGGTACTGGTCCTAACAAATAAATCTTCTAGCTTTGCACCCCTTTCCCAAATCCCCAGATTTGAGCCTCTATCTATTGGCCACTTATTTACCCTAATCAGCATAAGTGTGTCCCAGCCTCACCTACGTGTGAAACCATCAGTCCTAGACCTGAAAGGGAATGCTGCCGGTACGGGCCCTACTTCTATATTTTCTTATTAACTTAATCCAAGATCTAAGTCTTAGAATAAGCCTCTTCTGTTATTTCTACTATATTTCCTTATTAACTTAATCCAAGATCTAAGTTTTAAAATAAACCCCTTTTGTTATTTCTTTCTTTCTAATTATAACCTTTGTTATAATTGTTCTTGCAACTGTTACTCTTCTAATTTCTCTTTTTAGATATAACCACTAGTTATAATCATGTTTGCAAATATCTTAAATTTGCCTATTTCAGTCTATCTCCATTTTATTTCAGTTTTTCTCATTTTACATCTGATTTCTGTAAATTTAGTGTTTTTCTATGTTAATCCATATTTACGAATTCTTCTCTTTTTAATATTTTATTTGCGTCAAAAAGGATTAAATCTCTATAAAAAGAAACTAACATTTAAAGGCTAAATTCCAACTTAAAACAGATGTAAATAACTGTAAATAACTATAAATAACTGTAAATAACTGAATAAAATAGCTGAACAAAATAGACTGAAAAGAACTTCTGAAATTTACTTAAAAACTAACTGTAAATAAACTTACATAAAAACTGTCTCAAAATTATAGAAAAACTACAATTATTGAGAAACCTGTTATTTTAAATTGCTTACAAATCTAAAATAATTACAAAACACTCACATGTGGTCCTTAGCTCTAGTCTTGGGCCTTTCTGGATTGACTTTTAGGACGTGGAATATTTTTATCAAAAAGATTTCCTCCCTAGAAATTTTTTCTATTTAGGGTTCAGCCTCAAGCAATGAACCCAATTGGGAGAAAATCTGAATGAGAAAAATAGCTAGGCCTAGGGTTCTATTTATAGTGTGGCTTAGGGATCTCAGATCGTCGAATTTGAAGATTAAATCTGGTGCAACCACGTCATAGGCTCACTAGAAACTGTCGAATGCTGCTACGAACGCACAGGATTAACCAAAAATTAAATTTTAAGGTGTTCAGCTCGTACCTGGATGAAATATCGTCCAGGCAGAAGTGCGGGTCGACCTAAGCACCTTGGGGTCGACCTATAGGTTGACCTAACCAAAACAAGGGTTGACCTAACCAAAACAAGGGTTGACCTAACCAAAACAAGGGTCGACCCAAGCCCTTGTATTATTATTTTTCTTTCTGGTTTTGTTTATTTAATTTTGATTTCTTGTTTCTCTCGAAACATCTCCATACTAGCTCGGATTTCGACAAGTTATACATGGAAATTGATCAGAAAATCGCCATGGACCTAATGGTGCAACTCCCGTAGCTCGATTCTGACAATTTCACAAACTTATTTTATTATTTAATTAATTCGTTAAATAATTATTATAGCTCAGATTTTGGGTTGTTACAGTAGTAGAAGTGGTGCCTTCAGTTTTATTCAGTCCTAGAATGAACATGTATCGATGAATGCTAGTATTGCATTATTGCTTGGAGGGCAGTGTTAGCATTCCAATTGGGAAGTGCTATATAAAAGGTAAATCATAGCCTCAAGCCTCATCAACTGGGAATGACTAAAACATTGGAGATGCAGCAGGGCTAAGTGGGTCACTCCCAACCTTTTCAAAAACAAAGGTATCTCGTAAGACCTTACCGCAAATAAACATGGATGAGTTTTTTACCTTACGATAACAAAAACTCCTTTATAGAAAATCATCTGATATTATAATTGTGTCTAATCGCCAAAATAATAATAAAAAGTAGATGCGATGCATGTGTTGTGTATATCACAACTATACTAGTCATAAAATCAAAATCCGATAAAGCTCGTTTGCTAATTGTGTAGGATTTCCACGTAGGTGCCCTCAGTACCTCGAGAACGGTCCTCCTGCACAAGGATCAGAGTTATCCTTTCGAGGGTCGGTACCTGTCTAGCCGAGGTACATAGGAAAAACATAACTGGCCACCTAGGTCGAGTGCTTCGCTCCCAGCATGCATAAAATAAATCGATAGGGACTTGCTAGAAAGAGAGACGACTACACCCTCATGGGTTAGCTAGGCCCCTTGGCTATGCATACTATATCTGGTTTTAGTCATTTCCGCTGATGAGGCCACGTCCAGTGTTCCAACTCACACACCGTCTCCAAAATAATTATGGAATCCCATATGGACTCCCACACCTTAACAGGTCATGGAATCACACCTGAATTCCACATCTCAATAGATCTTGGAATCTCTCACAGATTCCTACACTCCAACGAGTCACGGAACCACATATGGATTTCAACATCTCAAAATATAACGCATCTCCTCCATTTAACCGTATATGGTTTCGGAATAGGTCATAGGTTCCGAGTCATTTCTTACGAGTACACTCTCCATTTCCTGGGTGCTCCAAAAACCATTCGTCGATTTTCGGAATGCTCAAGACCGGTTCTTTAGGAAATAATCAGACAATACATAAGATCGGAGATCACCCCCCTAACCGTTTAAGTGGATGGATCTCCTTATCATTTGTCCTAGTAGATCCACAAGTTTATATGTACGGTATAGTAACCCGATGGTAACCGTACCATATAATTCCCGCATTTCTCCTAGATAATTCAAAGTTAAAATCCTTTGGTGTTAAGTAGGGAATAATTCTGTACCACCAAAATTAAGAAGGATTACATATGTTGGCCAAGATTTGATAGTCGGTTATTTAACTATCAAATAAACAAACATTCAAATAAAGATTTCATTTCCCACTGAAATCACTAAGCCTCATTTAATTTAATTTTAATAAATTAAATATCTTTATCAAAAATAGCCATATACTTATCTCACCGGAATAAGTATATTAACAAATCAAATCTTCAAAAAATATATTTGAAACCTTTTAAAATAAATATGGAAAGCACCATTCGGTATCGACCATGGATCGCAGTTCAATGGTTACATCTTTATCCCAGAGAAATCCAAACGTAACTTTAGGAAATCTCTACCTCTCGATTTATGCCATGCAATCTCGATTAACTACATTCAATTCAATTTAATAAAACAAAGTAGTTTATAAGTTTATAAAAATTCAATTCAATTACTTATCAATCAAAGAAGTTTATAAAATGATTTATCCTTGATTAATTAAAATTAAACAATCCGTTAATAATTCATTAATTAATTAACATATAATTAATTGAATACGAAATTTCCTATTCGTTCACTTCCAATGTTATAAATCATTAAAAAAAATTACATTTCAGAAAGCTGGACGATATTAGTTCTGAAGGAAATACTAGTCAATAGGAACATAATGCAAAAACTCTCATGTTGATTTGATTTAAATTGAAAGAGAAAGATGCTTTTAAATTTATAACTTATTAAATACATAAAAAATTCCTTTAGTTCAATTATCCTTCTTTTTAAACTCCACTCGGCCCATCAACCCAAAAACCGACCCAACCCTTTCTTACCCTTCTTTCCCCAGCCCTCTCTCTTTTCTCTCATTCGAACAAGTCCTCGCATGCATGAAACTGTGCATGAAACATGCACATGCACTAGACATCTGGCCACCGAATCACACCGCCGACCACCTTCTCAGATCAACCACGACCATGCCATCTTGACTAACTACCTGAAATCATGACATAGCCTTCCATTCGAAAACAAACTCCTCGACCAAAAACTGAACAAAAACCGTGCCCATCAACCGCCTTGCCATGACGCCACTGACCACAATCAACCACCAAATTTACCCCAGAGACTTGCCACCATCTCCTCTTCCTTTTCCCCCTGGCGCGCACGTCCATCTCCCTTCCTCCTCGTCACCACTTCCCTGAACCCGAAACCCACAACACAACCCCCTTAAACCCTAAATCCACCTCTTCTCGCCTCCACACTTCACCGAAAATCACAGCGCCATTTTTCCCAGGTTTGCCACCCCTTAAACCTCCTCCACGCCCAACCCCTTGACCTGAAATCAACTTGATCGCCGCAATTTGCCATTACTCCCAATTCAGATCATCTCTCCTTTGCTACCTCCACACCACACGAAAAATTCCCAAACCATCCCTAAAAATCATATTTTCCCACATCGATCGCAACCATATCATTCATTGGTTAAATCATGATATTCGAATTTTTGGCCATACTGACCTACTCACTGCAAATTGGAGTTTTCTTCCTCCATGCTTAATGAATTCGAATGAAATCAATTTTAAAATGTTCTATACTTAAAAACAAATAACTTTCATTTTGGAATCATGTTTAAAAACGAAATGGATGATGAGCTATGGATTTTGAAAGTTGAAAAGCTATAACTGTTTTAACAAGAAACATGAGCAAAGAAGCTTCCTGGAAGAAGTACAGTATTTCTTTGAGCTGTAGGGGAACAATCTATGCCTAACACTCATGTACCTACAAATACACATATCAGATACCTATACATTTAACATATATCCAAAATTTATTCCAAATCACAGTTTATATATAAATATGTAATATCCAGTAACCAGAAATGAGTGTTTTACTCACTTGTTTTAAAAATGATGAATACTGCTTAGTTAAATTTCCTTCCTCAAGCTTTTAAATGACTCAATCCTTTTTTTTGATGGCAGATCTTGGTTTTTTGTATAATACGTGAAGGAACAAGGCCTGACTATATATATATATATATATATATATATAAATCTGTGTGTGTGAATGGAAGTGTATGGTGCAATGCTAGGGCAGCTAGTATACACATAGCGTGGCTGATGCATGTACAAGCTCTTCATTTTTATTTTTATTTTTCTTTCTCTATGTGGGCTGATTTGATTTTGTATGCTTGATTTGATTTTTTTGTGTGATTTAATTTATAGTATGTGCTTGATTATATGCTTTGTGGGCTTGACTTGAAATTTGTCATGATGAAGCTCTTATATGTATATAAACAAATATATATACACACACATTCACATATACATATTTTTACCATATACATATTTACATATTCACTATTTTATATAACCATATATACATATATATATATACACACTTATATATATCCTTGTCATCATAAAGCTTGTGTGTGTGTATAGTTTATCGTAAGTTTGAAATAGGGAAATATATATATACCTATTTTATCATATTTAGAAATTAACGTTTAAAAAAAATTATATAATCTAATTTATATATTCAGATATCTCCAATATCAAAAAAATCAAATTTTTCGACTTATAAAAGTTAATATTTCAATATTTAAAATCAGTTAATTATTTCAATAACAAATGCTAACAATCCTGGGTCGTTACATTCCTCCCCATTAAAATAATTTCGTCCTCGAAATTTCTAGTACAAGAACACTCAATATTATTCATAAGCCCACATGATGTCCATAGATCATACATATATAGAATCTGATTCAATCACTACTCGCATGCATGGCTCCACTTCCAAACCAGTATCACTCACCTGATTCCCTAGTGCAGACTCTGATCAGGCTCCTTGATTAGGAACCTCTGCTCTCCTTACATAGCTGTAGCTATGATAGAAAACTCTGGTTCCATATCAAGAACCCTCATCAAATGCCCGCCTTCAAAAATCGAGTAATAGATCCTTATTCGGAACGGTGTGAAACACCTCAAAGCCTTGAACTCGAATATTAGATCAAAACTATATGGGAAGAAGAAACGATCAATGTTCATCTCGCACACTTATTTTATTGGTTACCCTAATACCAATTATATTATTAGTAAATTATTTATGAAAAACATTTTCATAAAACAATGCTTAAGTTGTAAAACTTATAAATTCAAACTTTTATTTTTAACTCACTTATCAATCTTTAAACACCCGGGTTTTATTCAAAACACTCTTTGAAACGACACTATATCTTGAGGACTTAAATGTGAGAAATGCGGATTAAGGATCTTAAGGCTAGAATTAACACTAGAGGGGGGGTGAATAGTGTTTTAAGAAATTTGTTAATCTTTTTGAGTTTTATCTTAATTTGTTAACAATGTATACACTAATCAGACACAAATATGAACACAGAATCAAACACAGATGCAAATATAAAGTAAAAGCAGTAAAGAAAAGAACACACCGGATTTTATACTGGTTCGGAGTTACCTTACATCCAGTCCCGCAACACAAGTAGGATTTCCTTTCAACAACAATTCAACAATTACAACCCTCGGTTTCAAGGCTATGAGGTACACCCTCCAGAATGACAATCCTCTGGGTAGAGATACTTGATTTCCGGGGCAACAAGTTCACCCAATTGATTTCCAGGGCTACAATCACATCTTTTCTCGCTTAATTGATTTCCAAGGCTACAATCACACCTTTTCTCGCTAATATATTACAAAGAAGTCTATAACTCTGAATAGCACTGAGAACCTTGTAGAGATAGTGATGTAGAATCAAACTAGAAGTAATCGAGTATGATTCGATGTTGATTTCGGCAGAGTAATGGTATGATTTTGTATTAAGAAATGTGGAAGAAGAAGAGGAGTGAAAACCAGAAAAAAGTGATTAAAAATTCGTTGAAACTAACCCCTATTTATAGAAGATCAACAGCCATGACCATTCATGAAGAGTTATGGCGAATAGACACTTCTTTTGAAATTTGAATTTTGAACTTCAACTGTCACCATGTCGACATAGTGCCTAGGGGCATATCGATATCCCTCAGCCAAAATTGATATTTTGAATTTCTATAAAAATAATATTTATCTTATATAAGAACTATTTAAAACTTTATAAATATACTTGAATATAGTTGAAATTCATAAGTAAATATAAAGAACAATATATACATAATTTAACTATAATTTTATATTTAAATCTAAGTATAAATATTAAAAGTTAAATATATTATTTGAAAAGACATTTAAAATCAGGAGTAATTTGACTTTGAAATTAAAGATGTTTTTGAGGCTAAAATTATTTAAAAATCAGGATAGAGAGTTTTGAATCTTTTAAAAGGAAAGTTTTGAAATCATTTTGAAAACAAGATAATTTTGTAAAATCATTTGAATTAAAATTAGTGGATACAAAACAATGTCCCACTATATTTTCGTAGGTTCCATCCTACTTAGGGTTCCATCCCTTTAACGGGCTCGAAGTGGATTCCATTCCACGAATAAATTGAATATTAAGATGTCAGTGCTTTTCTATGAGTTTTAACAAATATTCCTAATAAAACAAACTTTACCTTGAACTCTTGAACTCTTGATAATCTTGATACTCATGAGTCTTCTATCTCTATATCTTGAATCTCTATATTGTACAGTCTTCATTCTTGATACCTACATCGTTAGATCCTGCATATACATATATATCTAAACTTGTAATATTAGTATTTATATTTTATAATCTATTCTGAGGTTGTTGTCATCAAAACCATCATCTCATGGACTAACATTAAACACGTGGATATTTATTTCAACACTTTTTGAAATGATATTATTTATATTTTAATCCATCACAAATATATATAAATATATACATATAGCCCGAGTAACCCCAAAATTATACCAAGGAACTAGGTGCTACCAAACAGTATTACATACTTCCTTACAAGAAGAATAATACTCAAGAGAAACGTTTACCATCCGAACGCGTCTCTTACCCATTTTTAGTTATTTTCAAGCCACTCGAACCAGTTAATTTAAAATCACTTCTTTCTTTTCAAACCCTTTTTGAAACAATATCATAAATATATTTCCAGCAAATATTTCAAAGAAATATCCAATTCCAATTTGCTTTGGATTCGTTTGGGTTCAAACTCGTCCCAACCGTACAATGACGAAGAGAATAATTTACTAAGGGCACAATACCGTTCACCTAAGCAAACATCCGATCGTCACTTGGAAGATTATTCTGATCATCACAAAACAAATCGGGATTTATTTCCCAAACCAAATCCAAATGAATACCCATTTTTCCCTAAAATCCCATTTCAAAGATATTTATACTCAAATATATTCCTAAACAACTATTTCCAAAACATTGATGCACCAAAAACCCTTTAAACCACGAAAACCATTTTGTCAAAATCATCGGGATTTAAACCTTCGAATTCCTCTTATTTATAAGGCACATTTTAATAAATCAAATTTAAAATGTCTCTTTTTAAAGGAAATCATTCTCAAATATTTATTTCAGAAAAAAAATTTAACTTCCTTATATACATCATTTACCAAGTATTTACTTCAAAAATATTTAAGTTTTCTTTTAATAACTTCTTTTAAATAAATAATCATTAGAAATCAAAATATTAGTGAACGCCTTATATTCAAATTGTGAAACTTAATTCACAAGGAATTCGTTTTAGTGTTTTCATACCCATTCCAGATTTCAAAAAGGGAGATTCAAGATAGATTTCTGGATAATAGTCAATGCTCAGAAATGGATGAGCATGACTGATCAAATCCTAGTTGATAATGATGGAATACTATCACTCTTAACAACTAAGCACAACCAAGAATAACTATGGAAAATTTTCTTTTATATAAAATATATTTCCAAGTAAAATTATTCCATTTACCCATTTTAAAACAATATTGTGTCAATTGGTCTTGTTTGAGTGTTTAGGAAATCCCTATCGATAAAGTTAGCCAAATGCACTGACCAGAATTCTTAAGCCACTCAACAGAAAAAACAACACAATACAATACATTTTTATATCACTAACAAATACGCGCTCTTATATATATATAATACACTCAAACTCATTCTAGGGTGCTACTGATCCTATCTCTAATGAGTCACTCATTCTAGGGCATCACTAACCCTATCCATAATGAGTTCTATCCCACCAAACCCTAGATTCTCGCTTAACCTTCAGCTTGGATACCACGCTGTAACGACCCACTTTTTTGTACTATTTAAACTGACAATAAACCGCACATGTCCAGCCCAAATCGAATGGAAAGGTGGATAGTTAGGGAAAATAAACAAGAAAGAAGACAGAAGAACTAAACAACACAGAATCTCACAGCGGAACGAATTATCTATATTATATAACAAATCTTTACACAAAAACAAAACTAAAATTTTTATATATACAGACATCGATCAGAGTACACTAACTTATTTAGCATGAACAGTTATAACAACATGTCCTCACAATTGCTGAGTAGTATACAACAATGTAAGCAACGAAAATATAAACATCTACGTGAATACGACTCTGGCCTCTAGCTCCTCTCCTGAAGCTCCAAAATATCCATCTATACCTAGAAAATATGTTCGGTTTGACCCAAGCATTTACGAAAAACCACGCCTAGGTCAGTCTGGTTAAACCAGCGTGATAAACACTATCAACTTGATTCTTAAGTTTTAAAACCTTTTCAAAAACAAAGGTATCTCGTAAAACCTTACCGCAAATAAACACGGACGGGTTTTTACCTTACGATAACCAAAAACTCCTTTATAGAATATCATTTGATATTATAATAGTGTCTAATCGCCAAAATGATAATAACAAGTAGCTGCGATGCATATATTGTGTACATCATAGCAATACTAGTCATAAATCAAAATCCGATAAAGCTCGTTTGCTAATTGTGTAGGATTTCCTTAGAGGTGCCTTCAGTACTTCAAGAACGGTTCTCCTAGGTACATAGGAAATACATAATTGGCCACCTAGGTCGAGTGCATCGCTCCCAGCATGCATAAAATAAATCGATAGGGACTTGCTAAAATGAGAGACGACTACACCCTCATGGGTTAGCTAGGCCCCTTGGCTATGCATCATATCTCTGGTTTTAGTCATTTCCGCTGATGAGGCCACGTCCGGTGTTCCAGCTCATGCACCGTCTTCAAAATAATTATGGAATCCTACATGGACTCCCACACCTTAACAGGTCATGGAATCACACATGAATTCCACATCTCAATAGACCTTGGAATCTCTTACAGATTCCTACACTCCAACGAGTCACGGAACCACATATGGATTTCAACATCTCAAAATATAACGCATCTCCTCCATTTAACCGTATATAGTTTCAGAGTAGGTCATGGGTTCCGAGTCATCTCTTACGAGTACACTCTCCATTTCCTGGGTGCTCCAAAAACCATTCATCAATTTTCGGAATGCTCAAGACTGGTTCTTTAGGAAACAATCAAACAATACATAAGATCGGGGATTACCCCCTAACCGTTTAAGTGGACGGATCTCCTTATCATTTTTCCTAGAAGATCCATTAGTTTATATGTACGGTATAGTAACCCGATTGTAACCGTACCATATAATTTTTGCATTTCTCCTAGATATTTCGAGAGTTAAAATCCTTCGGTGTTAAGTAGGGAATAATTATGTACCACAAAAATTAAGAAGGATTACATATTTTGGCCAAGATTTAATAGTCGGTTATTTAACTATCAAATAAACAAACATTCAAACAAAGATTTCATTTCCCACTGAAATCACTAAGCCTCATTTAATTTAATTTCAATAAATTAAATCTCTTTATAAAAAACAATCATATACTTACCTCACCGGAATAAGTATATTAACAAATCATATCTTCAAAAAAATACTTGAAACCTTTTAAAATAAATATGGAAAGCACCACTCGGTATCGACCGTGGATCGCAGCTCAATGGTTACGTCTCTATCCCAGAGAAATCCAAACTTAACTTTACGCAATCTCTGCCTCTCGATTTACGCCATGCAATCAATCATAGATCGCAGTTTGCACAATGGTTACATCGTTATTACAGCGAAAACATCCCAAACTATAGGCAATCTCTGCCCTCGAATTACGCTATGAAAATATACCATTACTTCCCAAAAACTTTTATTTTAATAATTATCTCCAAATAATGCTTATAAAGTTTCTATAATAATTTCCAAGTTTAATGTAGGAAAATGCTCTTTTATAACAGTTTGCTATATAATATTATTTTTAAAAACACTGTTAATATTTGAACAAATTATCCTTGAAATAATAATATTTAATACTGATTAATTCTTAAATAATAATTAACTTTAAATCAAATCATTAAAAGACAACTTTAATTAATAATTAAAATATGTTGTTAACAATTTAAATAATTTAATAACTTTGAAAAACAATAATTAAATACTTTTAAATAACTTTAAAGAATCATAAAATAGTTAACCTTAAATTATTATCAAATAATTATTAATTATCCTCAAAATGTCATTAATAATTAATAATCATCCTTAAAACAACCTTGGTTCAAAAATCAACTTCCAGATTTGGAAAGAGGCTTAGTAACTCCAATGGTACTTAATCAAGTGACCCTTAATTCCAATAACTATCAAGTTATAATCCAAATATTCATATCACATATGTAAATTAAATTCATAATTAACAATTGATCGTTAATACAACACTTATCCAATACTAATCGATTGGAATGTAATTAAATGTCCACACAATTGTAATAGCTGAACGGGATTTATTTCTGCTAAATAAAGGTCCAAATTAACTTATCCAATTAATAATAGTAGAACTATGATTTATTATGCTATACAGGGTCCATTTAATTTAATTAGCGGGACAGTGATTTGCTTCCGCTAAACAAATGTCTAATTAACCACCTTCAATTCAATTTAATAAAACAAAGTAGTTTATAAGTTTATAAAAATTCAATTCAATTACTTATCAATCAAAGAAGTTTATAAAATGATTTATCCTTAATTAATTGAAATTAAACAATCCATTAATAATTCATTAATTAATTAACATATAATTAATTGAATAAGAAATTTCCTATTCGTTCACTTCCAATGTTATAAATCATTAAAAAAATTGACATTTCAGAAAGCTGGACGATATTAGTTCTGAAGGAACTACTAGTCAATAGGAACACGACGCAAAAACTCTCATGTTGATTTGATTTAAATTGGAAGAGAAAGATGCTTTTAAATTTATAACTTATTAAATACATAAAAAATTCCTTTAGTTCAATTATCCTTCTTTTTAAACTCCACTCAGCCCATCAACCCAAAAATCGGCCCAACCCTTTCTTACCCTTCTTTCCCCAGCCCTCTCTCTTTTTCTCTCATTCGAACAAGCCCTCGCGTGCACGAAACTGAGCACGAAACATGCACATGCACTAGACATCTGGCCATCGAATCACACCGCCGACCTCCTTCTCAGATCAACCACGACCACGCCATCTCGACTAACTACCTGAAATCACGACATAGCCTTCCATTCGAAAACAAACTCCTCGACCAAAAACTGAACAAAAACCGTGCCCATCAACCGCCTCGCCACGACGCCACTGACCACCATCAACCACCAAATTCCCCCCAGAGACTAGCCACCATCTCCTTTTCCACCTGGCGCACACGTCCATCTCTCTTCCTCCTCGTCACTACTTCCCTGAACCCGAAACCCACAACACAACCCCCTCAAACCCTAAATCCACCTCTTCTCGCCTCCACACTTCACCGAAAATCACAGTGCCATTTTTCCCAGGTTCGCCACCCCTTAAACCTCCTCCATGCCCAACCCCTCGACTTGAAATCAACTCGATCGCCGTAATTTGCCATTACTCCCAATTCAGATCATCCCTCCTTTGCTACCTCCATACCACATGAAAAATTCCCAAACCATCCCTAAAAATCATATTTTCCCACAACGATCGCAACCATATCATTCATTGGTTAAATCATGATATTCGAATTTTTGGCCATACTGACCTACTCACTGCAAATTGGAGTTTTCTTCCTCCATGCTTAATGAATTCGAATGAAATCAATTTTAAAATGTTCTATACTTAAAAACAAATAACTTTCATTTTGGAATCATGTTTAAAAACGAAATGGATGATGAGCTATGGATTTTCAAAGTTGAAAAGCTATAACTGTTTTAACAAGAAACATGAGCAGAGAAGCTTCCTGGAAGAAGTACAGTATTTCTTTGAGCTGTAGGGGAACAATCTATGCCTAACACTCATGTACCTACAAATACACATATCAGATACCTATACATTTAACATAGATCCAAAATTTATTCCAAATCACAGTTTATATATAAATATGTAATATCCAGTAACCAGAAATGAGTGTTTTACTAACCTGTTTTAAAAATGATGAATACTGCTTAGTTAAATTTCCTTCCTTATGCTTTTAAATGAATCAATCCCTTTTTCTTTGATGGCAGGTCTTGGTTTTTTTTAATAATACATGAATGAACAAGTGAACAAGGCTTGACTATATATATGTTAATGGAAGTGTACAGTGCAATGCTAGGGTGGCTAGTATACACATAGGGTGGTTGATGCATGTACAAGTTCTTTATTTTTATTTTTATTTTTCTTTCTTTATGTGGGCTGATTTTATTTTGTATGCTTGATTTGATTTTTTATGTGATTTGATTTATACTATGTGCTTGATTTTATGCTTTGTGGGCTTGACTTGAAATTTGTCATGATCAAGCTCTTATATGTATATAAACACACACACACACACATATATATACACATTCACATATACATATTTTTACCATATACATATTTACATATTCACTATTTTATATAACCATATACACATATATATACACTTATATATATCCTTGTCATCATAAAGCTTGTATATATATATATATATATATTATCGTAAGTTTGAAATGGTGAAATATATATATATACCTATTTTATAATATTCAGAAATTAACGTTTAAAAAAACTATGTAATCTAATTTATATATTCAGATATCTCCAATATCAGAAAAATCAAATTATTCGACTTATAAAAATTAATATTTCAATATTTAAAATCAGTTAATTATTTCAATAACAGATGCTAAAAATCCTGGATCGTTACATTAGCCTTTGACTTGAGAGTGGTGTCCCTCTGAGCAGATACCTTCTCCTAGTTAGCATCCTAATCCCTTATGGTTCTCTCAAATGATTTCTTCTAGGATTCGAAAGACTTGAAGTTGGTATAATTGATCTCGTTGACTATAGATAGAGCATAGCACAGCTGCTTCCACTTGTAACCTCAGTTAATATGTTTTTGAAGGCGATGGGCATCATATCTACTTCCTCCTTAGAAACATCTTCAATGTCTTGGTTGAACATGACGCCGTGCAAAAATAGGTCTACAAAAGTGGTCTATAGGCATAGCGTAGCAACAGGCAGAGAAGGCGAGGGATCGAAGATTCCCTTTGGTCATAAGGGACTAATGGTAATCAAGGATTGAGAAGTAGGAATTTATTGTTGAAAAGAGGTTTGAGGTTCGGTGTGCGATGGAACGATGTCAGCGGAAGGGCTGCAGCAATCATGGGAATCTTTTAGTCGCTTGGGTAGATCATGCGACTGCTCTTCTTCGGCCTCTCTCTTCTTCCTTCCCCATTTCCCTCTCGCTTTTTGTATCATCCAGTCAGTCATCCTCGGTTTCTTGCTCTTTTCTCCTTCGCCCTTCCTCCTCGATCTAACGATGACTCTGGTAACTGGAGCACAGTGGATGAGAATTAGGAGTTTGGCCCCTGGAACCACCATTATTGTTGGAAAGATTCTTGTACCCATTATGACCCAGGAGACCTGAAATAAGAAGAAAAATGGTATAAGGGTTAGAATTTTAGAACATGGATGAGTGCAAGGATGCATATCTGTGATCCTAATAATATGCGTAGTGCTGATGGCCCCATAGTTACTCTATAGATCATGTTCACATAGGCGTAAAGATTGAGTCTCGCCACCTTCATCTATATTTACTATAAGAGAGAAGTTGAAGTCAGGAGAACCCTTAACAAGGAGATTTGTAATGGAAATGTCAAAATCGCTTAAACCTATAAATGCATCACTAAGAATTCGACCTCAAGGAGTTACTTCACCCAAAGGCAATTAGTCGGTCCTTTAGGCATCTTAGAAGTTCCAATGACGATTTGTTCCGGATGGGGTAAGCTTGAAAGTTTATGACTCTCGCACGGTCTCTCCGAACGACTCACTCTCCTCTACACTAGCATGATAGTCATTGTCGCAATCACCAATTCCCTCTTTCTCCTCTTCCACTATTAGATCCTTCCCTTCTCTCCATCTCATAGTCTTACTCTCTTCCAAGATTGGTTACATTCCAACTCCTTTGTCCCTCTCCCTCGGTACATCACCAATAGCAGGCTCATAAGCTCCTCTTCTAACAGGATCCCCTACATGCATTGCACCCAATGGACCTTCAACCGCACCTGTAGATTCTCATCGAAGCTGCAAGTACAAATGGTCATTTGGGCAAGCACTCTGAAGCTATGCAAAGAAGTTAGGTCAGGGATAGCAATCCTATTAGGGGGAAGCAGCCCTCACCGTCAGAGATTCTTGTTAGTTATGGGATAAGAAGTGGTGGTGTTGAAAGCTAACCTCCCTTAACCCATCAAAAATATAGGCATGCTCGTCACGAGCATCTCGAGCAAGAATGCCTGTGAACAAACAAACAGTAAGTTAACTGCTTGGACAGAGTAAACCCAAACACGAGTAGAAGGAAAGGAACTCGCTTTCGGATAACCAAAGCCTATTTACGGACACCATACGAAGACGTACTCATTTTTTAAGTACAAGTGCTTATTGTGAAGAGATTCGATGACTTTGCACCTACACTAAGCCTCGATGATCAAATAGTAAGGAGCCTCTTGCCTTTAATTGAAACGTAGGAGGTAGGTAAGCTCGTGGAAAATTAGAGCACTATTGAAGAGATTCATGAAGAGCTCATATAAAAAGCTTAGGAGGGCATAACCGTTCAGATGAATTCGAGCTAGAGCCACCCCAAGCTCTTGTAAAACCATGCAAAGAAATGGATTGAAGGGCGGCACAACACCACCAAGACATATATATTTATTGCGAGTCGTATATCCTGGAGGAGGGAGATGCGCATGTTTACCCTGAATAGGAAGTTGAACATCATCCTTTGGAATTCTGTACTGGCAGTTGTGCAGTCAATTCCCCAATATTGCCCCGATATATCCCCGATATATCCCGTAGCGGACTTTTGGAGCAACGATATTCCAATAAAGCAGCCCAATATAGCGGATCCGCTATTATCCCCTATATTGCGGCAATAATCTGCTATATCCCCGATTTTGTTGCCCCGCTATATCCCCCTTTCCTATAAATAAGCATTTTGCTTGATGTCTTGCTTTTAAGTTTTATGGTAACTTCAAAGTTCATGTAACAATGATATACGCTGTTGGTTATTATAACTAGTTCTAACTTTTTAAGTGTCAACTTTGTTTATCTTTACTTTATTATAACTTGTTTTGCTTGGTAGGAAATAATAAGTAATACTTGTTCCTCTTTTTAATGTAGAATGTTCATCATTCCTCTTTTTAAAGTCGTTCGTTATATCCTCGATATATCTACGCTATAAATTTTCGCATCTCAAACGCTATGGAGCGGCAGGGCGCTTTAACTGCACAGGCTGGCAGTATATATTTTGAAGCATTTTTGCAGAAAGGACAGTTGACATTTGATCGGGTAGATTATTCAAGACCCATAGATAGATATATTCATTTAGAGGGGGAGGTTGATTTTGCAGTGGGTCCACTGAAACAACTACACCCCATAACTCGACCGAAATCAAATGTTTGGGCCTAATAGGGATAGAAGGGGAAGCCTAAGCTACAGAGGACCCAACTTCAGGAGTAGTAGATGTACCATCACTCGACTTGAAGCACGGCAATTGACGAGTCATTCTAAATAATAAAACTTGGCATTTAACACGGTCAGGTATGTTTAATTTTGAATAACGAACCCATATGACCAACGATCAAAATCTAAAGAATGTCAACATGTATTAACCAATCAGATTTTGATTGTTGACCAGGGCAAGTGAAAGTGTTAATCTACGCAGTGTCAGCCTCGTGTCCTGTGCATGATGAACATACCCTCCTATGTAGATAACCCACTCATGCTAGAAAATGCATCACTCCGCAATCCAAAACTACTGTCCAGAGGGAAGTAGAAGATTTTTCTTTGTAGGAACACCTACAATGTAGTAATGAAGAATGTTATGTAGTAAACGGTAGAAATGTTAAGTGA
The DNA here is from genome assembly GCA_030737815.1 of Allium fistulosum. Taxonomy (NCBI): domain Eukaryota; kingdom Viridiplantae; phylum Streptophyta; class Magnoliopsida; order Asparagales; family Amaryllidaceae; genus Allium; species Allium fistulosum. The sequence continues at coordinate 232,970,777 of CM060908.1, read as the reverse complement.
TGGAATCGTTTGGATCTCGCAGCCCACCAATATGACCATTCTCAAACGAGAACCGTCTTATCAGAATTCGAGTAGTAGGATGCAATCAGATAGACGTCGACAGGAGTCAGTTATTGGCCGATATTCAGGGTTAGCATGAAATAGCATCTAGCCACAAAATCCAACCAACTCCAACTCCAATCAATACCATTCGAATTATCATCCCCGAACAATCATTGTCTCAACTTAGAGCAATCGACAACCTTAAGTAAATTCAAGGTCTGAATTCCAGTTGAAGAGAAATAGGAGTCGATGATAAAAGCTTTGAGTTGGCAGTGCTAGAGTTGATGTAAAAGGTTTGGCCTGAGTGCTTTGAATAAGATTTTGGATTCGATGACTGAAAGCAGTTGACGGTGGTGTTGGATAGTTAGCGATAGTTGGGAGCAATTCAAGGGTTCGATGGCAAATTCAGGAGAATGCGGATGCCGGATGAACGATGACAAAGACCGATCATAGGAAGTTTAAAAGACTAGGGGGAAGGAGGTTTCAGCACCATGAGAATCGCATGGAAAATTTAAGTGAAAAGTAAAGTTTTTTCTGAGTCCTACTTTTATAAGCTTTAGGGGAAAAAAGCAGTCGATATCGATGGCTTTCTCTCGGTACTAAGAGCACCCAAAAATTGTTAGGAGGTATAATAAAGGGAAAAGCAAGCTATGCTAAGGCATGGTACGATCCCTAGAGCGTAGATCATGTACTTTGCACGAAGAATGAAATTCAGTCTATGCAAAGCGTTTAAAGAGATGTCAACAGGGTGAAAACAATGCTTCGAAGCAATACCTTAACGATTCACTGGAATCACCAGATAGTGAGTCAGAATTTTTCTTGACGCAGAGCATGCTTTATTCTCAATGAAAGCATACTCTGAGGGGCAAGTGTTAAACACGTCTTTAACCGAGCAGATTTCAACTGGAAGTAAAAGGCCAAAACGAAGACGAAATGGCTCATGAACTTGGAAACACACTTAGAAGAACTAGAAGAGAGGACTCAAAAATTTGCAAGTCCATTGGAGCAAATAAGACCACTTGGTATCGAGAGGACCACTCAGTACTGAGTCGGTACCGAGATCTTTTTGTTGCTCTTTGGATCCTACCATCCTCTTGAACTTCGAGTATTACTTTCAGCAATCGTTGACAAGTTCTTTTCTCAGAGAATAGATGAGCAATACCAACGATTGATGAGAAGAAAGCAAAGAAGGTAGGATAATACAAGTTTTATCAAGGAAATCATTGGGAACGAATCAACCTCTATGGAAACGATGTTGGAATACATCAAATCAGAGATAGGAAGGGAAGACAAGAAGATAAGTTTTTCACCCATACAAATCTCTCGGTACCGAGAGGTCCACGTAGGGGATTAGGCCAACGTGCTCTCTCCTCTACCTGTGGGCTAGCATCTGGACCTTGTGCAATTTGAGCCTATGGATCTATAGAGCAGTTTCCCCTATAGAAACTAAAGAAGGGATTCATCCTTTGGATCTTCTTTATCTCCTATCTCTCTGCACAATGGTCACCCGGCTAGGCACTTTTGGTAGTTCTAGGTTTAGGAACTTATCAATTTCTTGTACTAATGACTCAAAATCTCTATCAAATCCATAATCGATAAAAATATAAAGTGGACTTAAGATGGAGATCGCCGAACCACTATACAAATCTTGCATCTCTCTACTTTTCTACACTTATTTGCACTTTTTTATCGTTTTTGTTAGATCTAATCCTACACTCAGTCATATTTGGGTGTAGTGTCACTATGGCATCAACAATTATGAAAAGTGAATTTGAGATGTCTCATGTGGGAGAACTTTCATATTTTCTTGGTTTACAAATTAACCAATTAAAAAATGGCACTTTTACTCATCAAGAAAAATATTGTAACAATCTACTTAAACATTTTGGTATGTCTAGACTTCTAGTAAACCAATACTAATGAGTACTATGGTACATTTAGTTAAAGATTAAAATGGTAAAAATATAGATCAAAAATTATATAGGAGCATGATCGGCTCTTTGTTATACCTAACTACAGTCCTCCCGATATTATGATGAGTGATTTGCTAACTTTCAAGCAAATCCCAAAGAATCAATTTTTCGACTAGCAAAATGAATTCTACGCTACTAAATTAACATTGGAGAATACAAGCACTTTTACCCCAAAGAATGTCCTTTCGAGTTAGTATCATATACTAATGCTGATTTCGGAGGATGTAGGATGGACGGAAAGAGTACGAGCAGTACTTGTCATTTTATTGAACAGTCTCTACTATCGTGGTTTAATAAGAAACAAAATTATGTTTCACTTTCGATATGTGAAGCAGAATATATTTCTACTACTTTGGCATGTGCGCAAGTAATTTATATGCAACAACATCTTCAAGACTTTGGAATATTTTTGCAAAATTTTTCAATATTTTGTGATAAAACAAGTGCTATAAACTTAACTAAAAACCCAATAAATCATTCTTGTACAAAACATACCGACACTCGCCATCATTGTTTATGAGACAATGTAGAAATATAAATAATTTCCCAAGAATTCATCATTTTCGAAAATCGAATAGCTGACTTCTTTACAAAACCGTTAAATGAAAATACATTTATTAAACTACATTGAGAACTTGGAATTTTTTCATTGCAGGAAATTATATATATATATAAGTAACGTTATTGAAATAAATTGATTAGAAATATTATATTTTTATATATAAAAATATAAGGAATGAATATAATTATCTATTTTTTCTATGGTCGAATTTAGTTTTTCCTTAAAACTGTAAACGGAATATAAAACTTCTGGTTAAAGGAATTACAACCATACAAGTACAATTCTATTTTTTTTTCTAAACTGGTATATAAACCTACAGCCTTGACATTTGAAAATGCAAGAAACAAATAGTTCTTAATAAATTTACTCAAAATTAACAAATGCTCCCATCAAAGAACACAACTTCATCTTCGTCAAAATTCACATCTCCTTCAAAAGATAGTTCATCTACACTAAAGATTACTACATCATCAACCAACCACACCGGCTATTCCTCTAGAGGAAAGAAGGTGAACAATCGATTAAATTTAATGGCATATTAAAAACTATTGAAGACTCTACATTGATGATCTTAACCGCTATCAACAAGAAATGCTCAGACTTCAAAAACAGATGTGTTTGGAACAGCGTAGGCAAGGAGAGTATCTTAATTTTACTGAGAGATCTCTATTGGCATTCTGTGGAAAATCACCAACCAAGAATAGTGTTTGTAAAAACTCTCCTATACTTACGAAAACCCCATTAAAAATATACGAGCCCAAGCTGGCAAACTCATAGGAACCAGAGCCATCCGAAGAAGAATCTGATCTTTCAAAAAACAAATAAACCATCATTGTCATATCGATTCTTCTACCATATATATTTATATTGTATTTGTATGTATCTTGTCTCTATGACGATTTCAATAATTTAAATAAACATTGATTATATGAAAACTTCTACAATAAAGCAAAATCATTTTTGAAGCTCTTAAGAAGATAAATAGACCACAAAGGTGGTCTACCAACTCAAGAATATAACAATAAATCATTTCAGATAGTCAAAAATCAAAATATATAATAATTCAAAAAAAATTACAAAAATGGATTTACTGTTGGAATACAATGTATTTAGAAAATTGATTTCGAACGTCTAATTACCTATAGCAATTTTAGAAATTTTTTTACATTAAAATGTCTAAATTATATAATTAAACATCAAATTCAGATGTCAGATTAAAAATTCAAATGACTGAAATGGCTATTTTTACACCATAAAATTTCAATCTCCTACTGTATATATTTCGTCGCCTAATTTTTAAATTCAGACTTCTGAATCTTCTAGAATTTCAAAAATTCTTAACTGGCCAACAAAACATTTACCTTCACTTTTACTTTTCTACTTCATAAATCAAAATGAAAATTTTCATTTACCTCAAAATCCTAAATTTTCCAAATTCGAATCTTCAAAATGGCAACTAAAACCAAACTATCAAAGAAGAGAGCCACCGTGGAGAGTTTGATAGCACTACCAATACAAGAAAAAAAATCAAAATTTGGCTCCATCATGATGAAAGGAGCATCCAACATTTCAAATTGCTCTCAGAGATGAAAATGTTCTCAGCTATCTTCTATAATCTTAATGATTTTCCTCTTACAATCTTCAAGCTTTTACGGACCAAGCTAGGATTACGGGCTAGATAGATTTTCATTAAAATAATTTTAAAATTAATAACTTAAGCATCCAACTCTTTTTAGCCAACCTCAATAGCAAATTCATACGATTACATAGGGATGAATGCTGGTTATGGTAAAGTATATATAGAAATATTGTAAAATTTCACATTAGTGACATAGCGCGAATATTGGGTTGTGGAAGAAATGGAGTAGATTTAGAGGATGTTGATATTAAGGATATAATTCAAAATGAAGTTAGTCATCATCTTTGGAATGACATTAGAGGTAATAGTAAATCAAATGATTTACATTTTTGCACTTTTATTAAGAATGGTAATCAATGCCATTCTTCCATGGCTAGGTAGTCATGAAATAATTTATGATTTAGAGTATAAATCTGTATATTCTGTCAATGGGAATATTGAAGTAAATTGGGCGGCATATCAATTACAAGCTCAAAAATTATTTCAACTGCAAGAAACATATACTTGTTTATGCCGCATGCATCACTGGTCTCCTAAATAGTCAAAACATTCAAGAGAATAGAGATGATGGTATACATATCAAAACAGCAGATAATAAATTCTTTAGGCTTATGCACCTACAAAATCCCTTTCAGAATATGATCCGTTTGAGATATATCTTCAACGTGCGCAAGCTCAAACAAATGCTCAAGCTCAACCCTTCACTCAATAAGATAAATGCAAAAAACCGGCAGTACAAAAAGAAAAGGAAAGTACCGATGATGTAATGAGGAGGAGAGTGATGAAGATACCCAAAATTGAAATAATTTAGAAAGACAAATATCTAGAGGCTTTACACAAGTAAATTATAGAATCGACGGGATTGAAAACAAAATTAATCAAGTGGAAAATTAAGTAAAAGGGATTAAATCACTTTTTTCAAAGATTTGGAAAGTCGTTTCCGAAAGATCTAGATCGCCTTCACTATCTTAGGGTGATTGGTAATGGTAATAGTTTATTACACGTATTCAAAGTTTTCTAACAAAATTTTATTCTTAACTAAAATTAAATTATATTACTATTTGTTATAGACCTTGCATCATGGTGGCTTGTTTGCTTGTTTGGTAGTCTTGCATGGCATGTTACAGAAATGGATCACCTTATGTTTTATCTTTTCTAAATTTTTTTTAGAAGTATGTGATGTCTGTTTACTTTCTAGAAACTTCATAATGTTTGTTGTAACAATTTAATCTTATGTTCTGTAATTTTCAGACGCTTATTTTTTGAAGTTATGCGATTTATCGTAATGTCTTGTTTCATGTCTCTTCCTTTAAGCTTGTCCCATATTATCAAACTTTTATTTTCGTTGATAACAAAGGGTAAAAAAATACGGGCATATTGATAGGGGAAGTTATATTGCATATTTACTCAAATAAAATGTATAGTTGTCATCATCAAAAGGAGGAAAGATCCCGCCTTTTGAGTTTCAATGAGACAACTATACATTTCCGTATGTATACACTCTTATTATATTTGCAGTAATATATTCAAGGAGATGTGATTATCAAACATGGAATTAAGCTTAGATATTGAGGACAAAATTAAGTAGAACCTTGTTATATGTAGTTGAACTAGTTCTTATGTAAAATTTCCTTTACGATGATCACACAAAAACATAAAAAAAAATTGAAAAGCTGAACTTAAAAGAAATATAAACAAAACATTTAGTTTTTTTGGCAATTCAGCCATCTAAATTTATAATTCAGACGTTTAAATACAAATTCGGTATATATTCAGTCGTCTGAATTTTAAACTCAAACGTCTGAATTAGTCTATTTTTAAACTATTTTGTTTTTGGTTTACACTGTGAATTTTCAACAATCTGGATTTAATTTTCAACCATCCGACCTATATGGAAAGAAGTGTCTCTTCACAGAAAATTCAAATCTGGAGAGTTGTCTTCTTCTCCAAAGGTTGCATCTTCTCTAATGGTGATAACCTTTCAAATAGAACCTTTCATACACATAAATACAAGTAAAATTTGACTTTTTATATTCATCAATTCTTACTTACATTATACTCTCTACTCTCTTGTTAGTTATCAAAAAGTGATCAAATTTATAATTCCTTAACTGCACATTAAAATCATCATTTAAAGGAGATTATAGGAAGGGTTTACCTTACTGACTCATTAGTGTTCGTTCTAGAACACACAAAGTCAACAAATTACTACTTTTGTAGTCGAAGTTCTATTGGAGATCTTCAAGCAGGTGAAGTCGTGTTCGGCTGCTTAGGTGTTTTATAAGATACATGTTCCTCTAGGTTAAGTGATAGTTGCTTATTTAATTCCAGAAGTAGTCTGCGATTGGATGTAGGATGGGAAGTCTGAACCAGTATGAAAATCTGTGGTGCACTTTACTTTAGAGCATTTTTATTTAAGCTACTGTTATACAAGTTTTAATTAGTAGAATAATTCATATTACTCGATCCATAACAACTTTCATAAATTAGTGGAGATGAGTGGAGTAAAAGAGAGGAGTAGAGCGGTAAGGGAATGTGAAGAAGGAAACGATTCATGGTTTTCGGGATAAAAGAATTATGTTTTAGAAGGGGAAAGGATTTTTAAAATAAGATTTTTGTGTAATTGCATTAAGGCAGAGATATAAAAAATGGGCGGGAAAACAGTAAAAAATTTGTAGTTGAAACTTAACAAAATAGGACAAAAAATCAAATATGGTTGTGCTTAGCTTTGAAACGCTACCAATAGGTGCTCTTGTAAGCAGGTTTTCTTGTAGTGTTGGTTTGTGACTACAAAAACATCTTAAGTAGCATTTAAAGAACTTGTTTATTATTTCGGCTTGATCTCATTTTGGAGGTGATATGTGGTGCTTAATTGAGCTAGAATCCTTGATGGTTGAACAATTTTTACCAAAGCAAACTCAAGGGTAGGGCATTTCTATCACTAATAATTGATTTGGGTAGGCCATGATGCTTGTCAAGGAAGGCTTTACTACTTGAGGGGAATATATTAAGAGCATGTCAACCAGTACAAAAGTAAAAGAATATTGATTGCATTTTGGAAATTGTAGTATGAAATCCATACTTATATCTTTCAAGGATTGGTATTAGTTGTAATAGTCATGGTGTGTGTGGGTATATTTAACCTTCATTCTTTGACATTTGTTACAACTGATTAAAAAGGTTGAACATCTTCTTTAATGCCAATCCAATGGAAACTCTTCTTAATCTGTGATGTGTTCTTGAAACTCGAGAGTAGCCACACTATAATGATGTATGCTATTCTTCTAGTTGGGTTTCTTTATTGATTTTGGCATTTGGAGCAGTAAGAAATATGTCTTTATAATAGAAAATTCTTGAAATTCTACTTTATTTAGACCACATACCCATGTTTTCTTCAAGTTTATTTCAACTTCCACGTAGTAAGAACCGATAGTAACTAAATGTCTTATGTATTGCATCCAACAACTCTCTATTATATAAATTACAATCAAGCTCAATGATGGGTTCGGTAGTGCTTGTTCCATGCTTTTAGATAAGGAATCTACAATAATGTTCTCTTTCCTCAATTTATATTCAACCATTTATTCAAAATCATGGAGTTTGGTCAGTTGTTTATGGTGAATGCTATGGGTAAGTTTTAATCAAGTATATTTCAAGCTTCTATGATTAGTTTTAAAGAAATATTCCCCACCTAGTGAAATACTAAGTTTGTTTCTCTATCGCTAAAAGAAGTGATAATAACTCTTTTTCGTATGTAGAGAGTAATAAATTTTTCACTTGTAACGCTTGGCATAAGTATGGGATTGGTTTACTGTTGGAATTTTAAGTGAATTAATTTAAAATAATTAATGGTAACAAAATTCATAATGAATGACGTTGTATAACGGTAATATATTTATGAGCTATTATTATTGAGCCGTTGCAAAAAATTAATAGTAATAAAATTTACAATGAATGACGTTGTATAACAGTAATATATTTATGAGCTATTATTATTAAGTTGTTGCATAAATTAACGGTAATAAAATTCGTACCGAATGACAATATTTCAAATCTGTTAACAATCTCTCATTTCGGTAATGCATAAAAATTTCATTCTACTAATTTAAGTGATAGACAAGAAAAAAAATATAAGGCAATGGACTATTTTCTTTCTTCTTCTTCTCCCTCTGTCATTTCTCTGTAGAATTCTTTCAAGCAATTAAATTAGAAAGTGCTAAATTTAGAATGATTTGCTATCATGCAAACAGCAAATCAACAAAATTTTAGAGGTTATTTTAACTTGAAGAGGAGCGGTTGAGAGCTAGCCTTGCACCTTGGGGTTAAGCCACAAATCGTCCTAAAGAAAGCGACGAAGTACGCGACTCGGTCATTTATTGCAGTCAGAACCAACAATTTATGATGATTCCACCTGCTGCAAATAGCCGCAAATGATGAGTTTACTGGAATAGTACTGTCAAACACCAATAGGCCCTTCAGATTCGAGGGGCTGCACTTCAAAAGATGGAGGTAGAAGATGCAGTTTTTCCTGACAATGAAAAAGGTGGTCTATATTCTGGCCACTGATAAACCGCCACTGTCTAATCCACCCACTGAAGCAGAGAGTAGGGAGTAGAAATTCTGGATCAATCATGACTACCTATACAAAACCTTCATTTTAAATGGCCTCTGCAATGTCCTATATGACTACTACAATCTAGAGGACAAATCGATTAAGGAGATCTGGGAGGAGCTGCAGAAGAAATATGACACGGAGGAAGCAGGAGCAAAGAAATACGTAATCAACTGCTACCTCAAATATCAAATATCTGATGATAGATCAGTAGAGACACAGTCTCATAAGCTTCAAAAAATAGCTCATGAGATCGTTTTCAAAGGTTTGACCATTGACGAACGGTTTCAAATTGCAATACATATTGCTAAATTGCCCCTTAGTTGAAAAGAGTTCAAAAAATAAGCTTAGACATAAAACTAAATAATTTTCACTTGAAAGTTTGATTACTAGCCTCTGGCTTAAGGAGGAATCCCAAAAATAAGATATGAAAGAGGAAGTGCTTGCTATTTCCAACAATACTAAGAGGGCTACGGTTCTGAAACTGAATCCTAAAAGCTTTAAGAATCATAACCGTAAGCCTAATCAGAACCGCAACAAAAATGAGAACCTTCAAAAGAACCATACTACACCATAGTAGCAACCTCCTTTAAAGAATGATTCTTGTCAGTTTATTTGTTATCATTGTAACAAACCAGGTCATATGGCATGAAAGTGTTAGAACAGACCTCATCCTACTCCTTGGGCAAACCTAACTGAAGAGCATCCCTAGTTGCTATGATTATAGAGATAAACCCTATAGGGGAATCAAAAGGATGGTAGGTAGATACTGGTGCTACACGCCATGTCTGCTATGACCGTGCTATGTTTAACATGGATGCGACGAGGACAAGAAAGTGCTGCTGGAAGACTCTCACACCACTGTTGTTGATGAGATTGGAAGCATAAATCTAAAGTTTATCCCTGGCAAAACTGTCATATTAAAGGATGAATGCACACTCTAGAGTTGAGAAAGAACATAGTTTCGGGTTATCTTCTTAATAAGGATGTCTTTACTCAACTAGAGGGGCCAATTTGTACACCATCACTATGAATGATATGTTTGTAAGTAAGGGTTATACTACTGAAGGCATGTTTAAGTTGAATGTTGAAAGTAATAAAGTATTTCCTTCTGCTTATAAGTTGTGTTCATTTAATATATGACATGCTAGACTCTATCACGTTAACAAACATGTAATCAAGAATATGAGTAGCTTAGGGTTAATTCCTAATATATCTTTAAAAGATTTTGAAAAATGTGATTTTTGTAGTTAAGTCAAAATTGCAAAACCTCCACATAAATCTGTAATTAGAGAATCTAAAACTTTAGAGTTGATTCATTCTGATATATGTAAACTAGATGGAACTTTGACTAGAAATGGGTATCGCTATTTTACCACATTTATTGATGACCGCTCTGATTTTGCTTATGTTTACCTGTTGAAAAATAAAAGTGATGCATTTGAAATATTTAAATCTTATATAACTGAAATTGAAAATTAGTTTAGTAAGAAAGTTAAAAGGTTAAGTAGTGATAGAGGCACTGAATATGAATCCAGCATGTTTATTGAATTTTATAATTCACAGTGTATAATATATAAACGAACTGCACCATACTCAGCTGAAATGAAGGGTAAAGTTAAAAGAAAAAATAGGACTTTAACTGGATTAGTTATAGCTATTTTACTTAATTCAGTCGCAACATCACATTGGTAGGGGGAAATCTTGTTGACTATATGTTATGTATTGAATAGAATTCCTAAATTTAAGAGCAAAGTTTCTCCCTAGATATTTTGAAAAAATCATAAACCAAATATGTCATATTTTAGAACTTGGGGTTGTTCAGCATATGTTCGTATACCTGGCCCTAAAAGAATTAAATTAGCAAGTAGAGCATACAAATGTGTATTTATTGGCTATGTTATTAATAGCAAAGCATATAGATTTTATGATCTGAATCCACATACTATAATAGAATCTAATGATGCTAATTTTTTATGAACTTCCTTTTAAATTAAGGAATAGTGAGGGCACATCTAGTAATATTATTCCCATAAAAAATGAACAAAATGACTCTTTTAAAAACAAACATAGGAGAAGTAAAAGAGCTAGAATTGCAAAATATTATGGTTCAAATTTTTATGCTTACACTTTATAGGAGGACCCCTAATCCTCCAAGAAGCCTCATCTTCATTAGATGCATATTTTTGGTAAGAGGCTATAAATGATGAGATGGATTCTTTTGAATCCAATAAAGACTTGGTACATAGTTGATTTACCACTTAGTTTTAAGACCATGGACTGTAAATGGGTACTTAAAAGAAATTAAAACCCGATGGAGCAGTTGATAAATATAAAGCCCATCTAGTAGCTAAGGGTTTTAAGCAAAGAGAAAATATAGACTTTTTTATACATTTTCACTGGTAACTAGAATTACATCTATTCGAGTATTAATTTCACTTGTTTCTTTTCATGATTTTATAATACACCAAATGGATGTTAAATCTACATTTTTAAATGGTGAATTAGAAGAGTTAAATTTATATGGACAAACCTAAAGGTTTTGTAATACATTGAAAAGAATATAAGGTTTTCAAGTTAAATAAATCTTTATATGGTCTAAAACAAGCATCTAAACAATGACATAAAAAATTTAACAACTTGATTATTTCACATGGTTTCAAAGTTAATGAGAGTGAAAAATGTATTTGTTATAAATATGAGAACGACATTTAAGCTACTATATATTTATATATAGATGATCTACTTATTTTTGGCTCAAAAATTCATGCTATTAATATGGTTAAATCTATTTTAAGTGCCAACTTTGATATGAAAGACTAAGGAGAAGCAAGTGTAATCCTTGGTATTATGGTCACTAGGTCTAATAAAGGAATTTCATTGGATCGGTCTCATTATATTGAGAAGATATTGAAAAAAATACAATTACTTTGACGGTAAACCTACTTGTTTATCGTATGATCCAAGTGTAAAACTATTTAAGAACACTGGTAAACGTGCAATACATTCTGACTACGCAAGCATTATTGGAAGCCCTTGGTATGTCATTGATTGTACTAGACCCAACATAGCATATGTCATGGGATTATTATGCAGGTTTACTAATAGACCTAGTATTAAACATTGGCATGCTATTGAAAATGTTATAAGATATCTAAAACGAACTAAGAATTTTGGATTACATTATGGAATGTTTCTAGCTGTACTCGAAGGATACACCGATGCAAACTAGAATACTTTATCAGATGATTCTAAAGTAAGCAGCGGCTATATTTTTAGCATAGACGGTGGGGTTGTTTCTTAGAAATCCAAGAAAAGGACTATTTTGGCTCAGTCCACTATGGAGTTTGAGATGATAGTTCTAGAAACAACTAGTGAAGAAGCTGATTACTTAAGAAATCGCTAGTTGAGATTCCTTTGTGTAAAAAACCGATACCAGCCGTGTTGATCCGGTGCAATAGTACTGTAGCTATTGCAAAATTCAAAACCGTTATTATAACGGTAATAGATGACAGATATGTCGTAAGAACAACACTGTAAGAGGGTTACTTTCTTCAAGTACTTTAGAGTAGATCATATTCTCACTAACGAAAATTTAGCAGAATTTTTGTCGAAAGGATTAGCCAGAGAGAAAATCCATAAAACATCCAAACGGATGAGACTATTGACCTTATACACTCACAATGGTAACCAAACCATATGACTGGAGATCTCAAGAACTAGGTTTAATGGGTAAACAACAAGTTGTAAAGTGATAAGAGGTGAACATGATATATTATAAAATGTTTAGAAGCATGTACTCTTGTAGCGATTAAAGGATGAAGTAATAGAAACTCTTAATGAAATCTATAATCTATGTGGAGTGAGATACCAGTTATAGGAATACTCCTAATAGACTCAGCTTTGTGAATGTGGGAATGATGCCATTTCCTATGAAAATTTTAAGGGCAAAAGTTTTCTAGAGCATTCACTAAACCAAGATAGACATGCATGGTCATTAACGCATGGGCTAGTTGAAAGCACTTTAAAAAGGTTATGTGTGATTTGATGTCAGAGATAGAGTTCAAGACCACGTGTTACTCTAGTATATTGTGAATCTTACTCACTATGCAAATGTTCAAATCAAAAGATACATTTCTTTATGTACAATCCTATATTTTTTTAGAAATAGCTTGGAAATATATTTTTTAATAATTTAAGAAGGGGATTGGTGGAATTGTAAGTGAATTATTTTAAAAAAAATTAATGATAATGAAATTCGTAATGAATGACGTTGTACAACGGTAATGTATTTATGAGCTATTATTAGTGAGCCATTGCAAAAAATTAATGGTAATGAAATTCGTAATGAATGACGTTGTACAACGGTAATGTATTTATGAGCTATTATTATTGAGCCATTGCAAAATTTAATAGCAATAAAATTCGTAATGAATGATAATAATTTCAGATCCTTTAACAATCCCTCACTTTAGCAATGCATACAATTTTCATTTTTCCTATTTAAATGATAGATGGGCAGAAAGGAAAAATATAAGGCAACAGGTTATTTTCTTTCTTTTTCTTCTCCTTCTGCCATTTCTCTCTCCGTGGAATTCTTCCAAGCAATTAAATTATAAAGTGTTAAATTTAGGACGATTTGATGTTGTGCAAACAACAAATCGACCAAAATTTTAGAGGCTATTTTATTCTGGAGATGGAGCGGTTGATAGCTAGCCTTGCATCTTGGGGCTAAGCTGCGAATCGTATTAAAGAAAGCGATGAAGTACGCGACTCAGCCATTTTCAGCAATCGGAACCAACATTTACCCTATCTGCAATAGAATTTCCCCAATTGCATAATTAGATGCATCACATTCCAAGTTCCAATGCAAAGCTTTGAACAGAATATGCCATTTCTAGGGTTGATGAATTAGTTTTTCCTAACAATGTCAAATGATAGTTGAGTTTGAGGAGACAAATGAAATGCAGAGTTCTTGAGAAAGTTTGTGAGTGATTGTGCAGTCCATCATATCCTTGTATAAACTTATTACAATGTCGTGATAGTACTAGAAATCATCTTAATGCCTTTAGGTTCTATGGTGTTGGCCAGTCATTGATTACTTATGTCCTTGTTAGATTAATTACCACTCCATTGTATGAGATCATATGACCCTGTGCAGTTAAAGCATTTAGTTGTTCTATAGCGGCGGAGGTGCAAAAAATTATAGCATGAATAAAGCGGGGATACAGCGAAAAATAGCAGAGGTGCAAAAAGTTTTGATAGATTTAAAATTAAACCGTCAAAGTTAATCTAGTCTCACTCTTACATCATTTGTGTAGGAAAAGAATTATTTAGTCTTATATAACAAAATGAAGAATATCATGATTTATGCAGTCCTGACATGGTTACTAAAATAGATTTCTAACTTATGTTGACAACTTAAGCCTTAAACTTAGGTCTTTACCGTGGCTTTATTGATTTGCTTTAAAAGATAACTAGTCAAATTAACCTTTTTATATTAATGGTGCTAAATTGCATGCTAAAATTCATTGATTTAGTGGATGTAGTGAAAAATAACAGGATTTTAAGCAGATCTACTATTCAATAGTTGAAAAGGTGTAGCGGTCGAAGAGCGCTATATACTTTAGCGGTGATTTACCGAGGCTTTACAGGGCTTTAACTGCATAGATGTGATGTGACCTAATAACTCTACTTATTATTGCTGAGCAAAAGTGCATTTTGAATGTTTAATCACCAAGGAATTATCTTGAAAGACCTCTACAAATATAAATGTTTAATAACCATGCAGTTCATTAAATAGATCATATAGAAGGGAATGGGAAGCTTTTTTTGGATATATTATTTAGTCCTCTATAACCAACACACAATCTCCAACTTCCATCATGTTTCTTTACCATAACTACTAGAGAGGAGTAAGGGCTGTAACTTGGTATAATCATTCCTCGTTGCAACATTTCTTCTACCAATTTTCAATTTCATTTTATCAAAGGTAAGAGTGTCCATAAGGACTTAAGCAAATAGGTCTAGGGTTAGGAATGGGGTATTTTGTGGTCAATATGTCTTTTTGGTGGAAGGGTTGTGGGTTTGGTAAAGACTTCTAGAAAATTGGGGGTTATTTGAAGGATTTCTTGTTAGTGTATTTAGTGATGTAGTGGTTCTGTAGTGAAATTATGGTCCGTTGCTTGTATGATGGTTTTGACTTGTAACTTAAAGCTTGGGCTATATGGTTAGACGCTCTTTGGAAACCAAAACCAAAAGTGCACTTGCATATTTCGAGTCTTTTTTACTTTTAAGAAGTCAAAAAGTTTGCATAGTATACTTTTGATTTATAAGTTAAAAAGAAAATGTTCAAATTAAAATTTCAAATTTCGGATTTTGAATCTAAAAAATAAAATAATGAAAATCTAAATTTGAAAATTCCATTTTGAAGTTCAAAATTTCAGTAATACAAAACTTGAAAGTTTAAATTTACGTAATTCAAAATTTTAAAACTAAATTTTAGAATTTGAAAATTCAAATTTTTAATTTAAAAAGTTAGAAATGTAAATTTTTAAAGTTTAGTTTTGAATTTGAAATTTTAAATCTTCATTTTTTAAATTTAGATATTCAAATTTTGAAGATTTTAAAATTTGATACTTCAAACTTAGAAACTTTAATGTTTCAAAATTTGAAAATTCCTTGTTTGAACTATAAAGTTCAAATTTTTAATTTGAAAATATAGAAATAAAAAAATGGTAAATATGAAAATTCACTTTATGAATTAAAAAATTCGAAATTTGGAAATATGAAAGTCGAAATATGGAATTTGGAAAAAAAATCAAATTTTGAAATTTTAAATTTCAAATTATGAAAATTCAATATTTGAAATTTGAAAATTAAGATTTTGAATATTCATATTTTTTAATTTAAAATCTGAAAAGTTTAAATTTTGAAAATTTGATATTTGTATTTTGAAAATTCCAATTTTAAAACCAAATCTTGAAAAATTGAATTTTGTTTGAAATTTCGAGTTGTAAAATTTAAACTTTGCAATTTCAGTTCGAACATTTGAAAATTCAAATACGGAGTTAAAATTTTGACTTCAAAAGCTTTAGTTTGAAAATTTTACTTTCATATTTTTTTAGTTTTTCCAAATTTTGTTGACTTTTTTCTACCATTTGATTTGCTTTCGTAAGTTAAAAAGCAAAAAAGAATTTCTTTTCAATCAAGTTAAAAAATGATTTTTAAAAGTTGATAATTTTATTTTCATACAGGTAAACTTTTTGACTTTTGCTTTTAAGCCGCGAAAGAAAAAAAAGAAGAAAAAACCGGAAGGAAGGCTTAATTTAAGCTATCCAGTGGCCCCTAAGCTTGTTTAAAGGGGTTGCGTGCCTTGCCGAGTGTACCCGCAACACAACATGGCATCCAACCAATGATGGCACCAGTAGTAGTAGTTCAATAGCCATTTATATTTGTTGGCATTGAAATGGTTTATACGAACACATGCCCACCTACTCATTTCACATGTTCACCACTTGCAATCAGCACTTGAATTTCTTGTGATTTGTTAATTTGTAATCCAAGTTCCTTTGCTAGTTTGTCGTTGAAGAAAGTATATTTTGATCCAGAATCAACCAGAACATGGACTGAAGCTCCAGCAATTTGTTCTTGAACTCTAAATGTATGAGTGGTTGGCCCATCTAATAAAGTTTTGAAGGAAATGGCTAGTGGTGCACCATCACAAATTGGTAACTTTTCATGATTTAGTACACCTTCACGATCACTCAACTCATTTTCGCTGGTGAGAAAGCCTTCCATTATGAATAATCTTTTATTTTTGCAATCATGGCCAATGCGTCCTTTCTTATTCCATAAATAATACAAGTCTTAATCTCTTTTTACGGTCATTTGGTAATAGTGTTGTGAAATGGCTGTGGATGGGTGGTTATTGTAGATGTTTGAAGTGGTAAGAAATGGAGGACTAATTGAACTGAATTTGCTTTACAAGCAAGGGTTCACAAATAATATAATAATCGGCTGAAGCAAAATAACATAACAACCTCAAATACACGAAATCAGAGTTACAGAAATAACAAATGAAGTTAGGCTCTATTAAAACCATATTGCTCCAAAAATAACAATACCTCTACGTTTATACCGTACAACCACTTCGCTCCCTCTCATTTCACACAGTAAAAAAAGCATATGTTCAGACCTATTTTTGCCTTTTATGGCAAACATCCATTCTACTAAACTCTCGAGGTTCATCACTAGATTAAAAATATACCGCAGTCGAACAGAACTGACAATGGAAGTATGTGTCATAACAAATGGTAAAAGTACAAGGTCATAATTACAGTTTCAAGGATGTGCTATTCTCAACTGAAATACAAAAATAAAAATAAAGAGGCTTAAATTGTTTTGTATACATATATGTTAACAGAGAGTAGCCATAAGAGCATGGGACTAGGCCAAATAGTTGTAGATTTGTGAATTATTCTTGTCCCTCTCAAGATACTCACGGTCGATGAGGCTTTCTATTCTTTTCTTTAGATCTGCTGGCTTTACTGGAAACTTGAGCTGAAAGTGATATAATAAGACACATTCATAAACATAAATGAATTGATGGGCAAAAAAAATAACAAATAAAATAAAAAAATGGTGCAAGTGGCATCATGAGAATCATATAACCTGTTGAAAAAGCTCGGTTATCAGAAGAGTATGGCTAAGAACTTTCCTTGTTTTCATAATTCTAACAATAGCCGCATCAACCTACAACAGAATCATATCAGTCAGAATTTAATCCTCATGATCATTATACTTATGCAATTCGAACAATGGTACAGTAAAACGATTATGGATCCTAACGAAACATTCAACAAACATCAATACCGAATGCCAGCGATTAACTTGGATTTTTCTGAATAAGAATGTTTAACTTATAAACACAAAAGGAAAACGAAAGAAAGGAGCTAAAACTTTCGATAGTTGTTTGACTAGAAAATGCATTTTGTGTTTTGCATTTTTAATATGCACGTCAAATGATGTGGGAGAGGAGGAAGAGTTGGAGAATCCTAGTTATTCCAACAAAGAGGGAGTGGTAGAAGGAAGATAGTTGACTATATTTTCTGAAAGGCGGAAAACAAGAATTAATCATTTTCAATCTTATATGTTGAAACCATTTCCCGAATCGAATGTTTTCCATTCTCTCCGCCTCCATGTATTTTAAAGTAGACGATGGAAAATACAAAATACAAACTCATTTTTTAACCAAACGCTGCCGAAATTTCTACTCTCAAGCAAAGGAAGCAGAGCGTCTATATTCAAATCCAATTCCTAAGTCTGTTTATTTTGCATCTAAGGCTATCTATGGATACCGGAAAAATCCGAAATCCGTTGTCATCCGTATCCCAAAAATGGATAAATATCCGATATTCGAAAAGTCGGATTCGGAAGTCATCCGCATCTGAAATTATCCATCTGATTTTTATCAAAATGCTAGCTTATTTATGTACATTATGGTAAAATAAAAGATATGTATTTATTTATTTTATTAAGTAAATAGTTTACATTATATGCACTTAATGCATATTAACTACCCAAAACTATTTATTATCATCATATTTGTTAATTTTGCATATTTTTATAATCAGTGTGATTGAAAAACAATGACGTTTAATCAAAGTTTTCAATTTATGTTTCTCAAATCGTTAGCGGATAGGATAATTATCTGATATCTCTCCACGAATGCGGATAGGATAATTATCCGATATCTCTCTTTATCCACGGATGTGGATATCCGATATCCAAAAATGATTTCGGATGCAAATGCGGACATGGTACTGTTCGCATCCGAAAATATCCATCGACGGACCTATTTGCACCAACCAAAGAGAATAGAATCAGAAGTTATGTGTCATATCAAAACTTTCTTTTGGCATATTAAGGAGTATCGTTTGAAGAGTAAAAGCACAACCATTTTCAATTTAGCCAATGTGTTAAACATTAACAGTTGCTAATGTCTAATATAATAATGAGGCAAAGCTGTCAATTAATTTGTACCTGATACTGACGGTCTTGGAATACCCTCTCTGTGGTATTAGTGTTTTCCTCTACCGTTTCCTTCATCTGAATCGCATTTACCTGAGAGAAAACGGATAAAATAGAACGATTGTATTCTCTCTTGGTTTTGCCAACTGCATACTGATGGTAAACAATATATCGCACTTACCTTGATGCGGTAGAGAGGAGCATTAAACTCTTCATTGAACACAAATGTATCATTATCCTCTACATCTCTTCCTTTTGGGAACTACAAGAAAAGATGCCATTTTCATTTTACGCACATAGAATAGAAGAAGAAAAAAAGAATCATAACAGTTAACAAACCTTTTGGAGGACACGGACTTTTCCGCAGGCTAATGACTGCAAAGTCCTTCTAAGTTCTTTATCTTCAATGCCTGTGGACTCTTTGATGTCTTGAAAACTAAGCTTTTGAGCATCATTAAACAGCATCAAAACAACAGTCTGAAACATCAGAAAGCCAATGATATATTAGGATTCTGAAGTGCAAATACACTTAATTTAAGCACGGATTATCCCTCCCTCACCCTACCCACCCACCCACATCAGTGCACAAAAGAGCAAAAAAGTAAATCCCACTTTCTCCTGTTTCCTTCTATCCACCATCCCCGCAAATCATTTACTGACACAAACACTCTCATTTTAGAAGTTTAAAAGGCTTGAGTGCTAATGAATATATGTAAATCTGAAAGGGAGATAAGATTTTCAATTTACAAACGGGTGGTCACACAACAGACTGACAAGTACTCACCTGAAATAATGATACAGCTAATTCCTTTTTGCCCTTTGGAAAATCTGCTTTCAGGACACAATGTCCTAATGAATTTTGCCACATCAACCGTCTTCCACTGTACTTGCTTAAATAGAACTCCTTAAATATATCCTGTTGTGGACACAAAATGAGGTATATCAAAACCATTGCAACATGCTAGATAAGCCATATAGTGAAGTTTATATGATCTACTAATTATCTAATGAATGATCTAACCTGGTAAACATTTAATTCATGAGGAAGTCGTACATTCATTGGCTGATATGTTGGCCAATATCTGAGGAAAAAAGTAAAACAACAACATTATTATGGTAATAACATGTAAGAAATAACAATAGGAGTTGTGTATCACTGTTGCATGTGTAATGAGGCCTACCCAGTTGTTAAAACATGCACACTCATCTCAATACCGGTAGGAAGCTTTGTCCTGGCTTGGGATGATTGCTTGAAGGAATCATTGATTTCTTTTGATAATTCAATGTCCTGAGAAGGTTAATAATAATATATTTAGAAGATGGCACATAAAATTATCTCCTTTTATCTTGGCTCCTTCTAGTCAAATATGCATATACGTTTACACTAAAAAAATTGCATACACTAGCATGCAACAATGTCAAGAAATGTGTGGTATGTGAAGGCAGAAAATTAAATATTGTAAGCCATGTACACTGAAAATCATTATGGTTGGAGTTGAAGAATCAAATTAATTGTGGAGTTAAAGAATCTAACCATTTGTGGAGTTGATGTTTTGATATCTAAACTTAATATTTTCTTATATTCCACTAAAATGCCAATATGCCAAATGCAGGACTTGACTATAAAGGAGCATTAGATGTTGGGTTGCAACTGATCAATAGTGAGGGTGGTTTTCCCAATAGGCTGAGATCAACATAAATGGCATGATAAATATATGATACATCACCATTGGAAACCCAAAACACAAGGGTCAAATTATAGGATATTTTTTCCACGGAATTTCAAACATAAATACCTGTCAATGCACAGAGATTTACGCAATCACAATATGCATGATTCATTCTTTGACAGTTTTGTTTAGTTGTCTTATTCAATACACACTAACAGACACTAACAGAGAGTATGAGTTTCCAAGAGACAAAAATTGCACTTACTACTGCAGATAAAATAAATCAGTACGAAAATAAGACCAGGTACCTTGAACATTCCTTCAAGTTTGGTAGTAAATTGGCTCCCACACTCTGTTTTGAGCTGAAAATTGATATTAAACACTTATATATTTTCACTGAGAGCTTTTGAAAGTTTAGATTTCTCTACTTAAAATAAAAATTAAGAAACAAATTCGATCAAAAGATATATTATCTTTACTTTGCTTATCATCGACTTTTCAGCGTCTATTGAAGCGCTTTTCCCCAGCAACAACCTTTTTGCAAGATCCTTCTTGTAGAAGGCCTCAAAAATATCCTTACCCTGTTCAATACTGCAGTCGGTTAAAATGAATCAATGCATAAGCACACACTTTGTTCCAAGTACGAAGTTAACACCTGAATAAATCTGAACAACACCAGCACTTTATCAAGTATACCCTCCAATTCTTCCTCAGAAGTACCCTTGTTGCCAGCACGAAGCTTTTCGTCAAGAAACTTTGCGATTAGTTCAGCTGGTCTATTCTGTTTCATAGAAACAAAAGATAATTTGTCAGCCTGTATATGAGCATTAAATTTTCATAAGCATGAATTCAAGTCGGAAAGGGGTAAAATTAGTCAGGAGAAGTGTTTTAGATTAAAAATCTGAACAAAAGCTGTTCGGAAAAGTACGTGTTGTAAAACAAACCGATGGTCAATTAGGTTACTGGGTATATAAGTTGCGATATGATTAAGCAGAAAAATACTACAATCAAACACTAATTTATTAACAAATTCATAGTGACATGAAGTTTTGGTACATGGTAAGCTGTGAGGTTGAGCATGGAAAATTTACA
The DNA here is from genome assembly GCA_030737815.1 of Allium fistulosum. NCBI lineage: Eukaryota > Viridiplantae > Streptophyta > Magnoliopsida > Asparagales > Amaryllidaceae > Allium > Allium fistulosum. The sequence continues at coordinate 232,949,155 of CM060908.1, read as the reverse complement.
AGAGACGTTGATTACTTAGCTGGCAACCACGATAAAATATATTTCCTCTGGAAAGGACAAAAACCCAAGGTCTTATTTTTTGTGATTGTGAACGAACTACAACAAAATTTCTTTTTTATGGGAAGTAAGTTTTTTCAAATAAAATTACAAAAACCAAGTATCAACCTGATATCACTGTTGATAAATAGAATGATATAATCATAATATTTGATTGTCTTGTATATACCATTTATAACATGAACCAACCTCACATTTTCTTCAAACTGAAACCTCGCCTTATTCTCACATTGTCTTTCTTCTGCTCAGCATACATTATTTTTTTCCTCTTATCATTCATCACATCCCTTTTACTATATGTGATTTTTATGAGTAAAAGTACATTCCCATAGCTACAATTTACTAAGGGTTTTACCGTTTTCTTAGTGTCCAAAAATCTTCAGAAAAATAGAAATATCTGAATTCTGTTTGTACTGATCCATTTTCCAACTCCCGAAATTTCAAAGCTACCGAAACAAAAGTTGGAATACAAACTCATGTTTCGATAATTTTTAGAAAGACATTTATGATGCTTGCTTGAGGTGGGTAGTGGTGCTAGCTATCTAAATAATTTTATCCTTAGGTATATAAGAAAGGCAGGAACAAAACATTTACAACCCACCATACCAACACACACTCCAAACCCATCTTACCTACATACACGGGGACCAAATTTATGGTCTAGAACTTCAGTTCAGAATTCTTAGTTTGAAGAACCGCAATAAAATATTCCTTCGTTGAGCTCTGAATAAATTTCTTCACTTCTTAATACTTAAACCTAATGGTTCAGACCAACCTGTCTACGTCAATACAAATGTTCCAAATAATTCCACATGGCTGTAATAAAAAATGAAAGGACTTCTTAAAAATTCCTTTTTCATTGGTAAATGCAATTACGATTATTTTGTGCAATGTTTCTCCACATCTTTCAATCTTATAAAGCTTTCCAAGGCAATCGCTGCAATATTCCACCAGCTATTGATTTAATGACCTAAACAGATATGATAATGCTCATCATTTTCACATTCTTCCATAAATAGAATTTGCGCAATTTATACTTGTAATTGCAAATATCTTATAAACCATTTTATCATTTTAATTCATTCTTTTGTTGGAAAGTTGATTAAAATAAGATGAACGCTGACACAGCTAAAATTGATATGTTGGATACTGCTTCCCATGTATGCTAAATTTACCTCATACCTACCACATTGAAGAGTCGTCTCCTTTGTTGAATAAATTGTACCTATTTCGCTACATATAAACATTTTAAGACTACGTAAAGAATAGTTTGTAGGATGAAACATTTTAAGACTTTCCACGTTTTGACATATAAACATTTCACTACATATATTTTTAATACAGTCTGTTTTTGCCTTCTTGGATCATAACACGTAAATAGTTACCCTCTAAAGAGGAACCAAATAAGAGATCGAGAGCTGGAATCACGAGTCTAAACAATGATAGTGACATAATTCCCTTTGATGTATCTAATCATGAGAGATTTATGGCATAATTGCATACATCTCGCAAGGTTACGAGCAAACCTTGTATCCTAGGGCTTTAAAAGAATGTATGATGGCCACTGGGAAGGTATTTCACAAAAAAGATGCATAATTACTACTTCTTGGTTAACTAGAATACTTAGCTGATTCTAATTCAATCCTGTAAATAACCTTACAACCCCCGTTTTCTCCTAAATTTTTGTACATCCCATTACCATTTCCATACCCCCAATTTATTTCTATTTCAGCCTTGAATACTTATTCCTACTTTTTCCTAATGTTATTCAAACGAACTTATTATCAAAAGTTTAGAAATTCCATATTTACAACAAAATTTGATTCAAAGTGCATATACCTTGTATTCTGCAGGGACTTATTTGGATTTACTAGTATAACTTGATTAAATTTCAAAATTGTCTGCAAATTTGAGTTTTTTTTTAATATCTTAATTTTTTCGATTTTGTCTCCATTTTAGTTTTAAGACAGAAACACAATATTTGTAAATTTAGTGCAAAAATATTTATGAAAATTTGGGGTATCTAAGTTTTCAATATTGCCAAAAGAATATGAGCAATAGAAAGACTATAAATTTATATTTATAAATAGTTATGTTTGCTGGTTGAACTTGTAAAGATCAAACATTAATGTCCAACTATAAAATGCTATCCAGAACATTATTCTGCAGATTTATAAATAACGCTAAATTGCCACAAAGAAATATACTGATGGTTTGAAGAGGTGCGAAAGGTGGATCAGATGGAGAAGAAAATTAACTTTGCAGAAGCAATTAGCTCTTAGTGTTGCAGCAGAAGTAACATGGGTAATACATAACGATAATCTCTCAAATTAGACATGTCTGCCAGTTGTCGGGTGCATTGTTATAACAAGCAGTGCTGGCCATAACGCTAACGGCTCTGGCAGTCTAACAATGTTGTTCATGGGTTGGTTTCAAAATAACATGCCTCGGAAAGCATTTGGTACAACAACCTTCACAATATTGGAAATCATGAATATCACAGCACCCAGGCCTGGAAGGCCTTCTGAATCTCACATAAGCATGAAGAACTGTAGTATTGGTCTCACAACATGAGTTTTGTCTACGTCTCAGCTTCGTAAATTTTGGTTGAAATTTTAAAGACAGATATCATGGAAGACATGTTACTGCTAACATCCCAAGTATCAAGCCAAGATCAGTAAAAAATAATAATAAAAAAAAGTACGGACTGAATTCAAGGAAGAAAAAAACAGATAGTATATACATTGAAATTATTTACGAAGCAGAAATGCGCAATTATGGCCTAAACCTCGAATGCAGTCCAGAATATTTACTTTGTACTCCTAATCATTTCATGTCTCTGAAATTGTCGTTTCGCTAAGAATTAGCCGAAAATCCTATATCGGAAGCAAAAACCCAAAGGCATATTAAAGAGGCCAAGGAAAGGCAAAAATATATCAAAACACTGTAACTTTTATGATGCCAACATAGTGGTAAAACAAAACAAAAAGGTTATGCAATAGAAATCAAACCTGGCGAACATTAATGAGATGCTCAAAAGAATCTTTAATGGTTTGTGAGAAAGTTTCATTTTTGAAGAAACTTTCTTCCCAAATCTTATCAAGTGATGCCTTTAACTCTAAAAGACATGAAACAAGATCCTTTTCTTTTTCTTCGTCCATTACAATTGCTTTTCCCGTACCACATACATACGAGCCAAGGGCTTGCTTTAGCAACTCAAGAGAGTTGATCCTATGGAAAAGATTATACATTCTCTGAAGATCTTCGATATGTTTAGCCTCCATTAGCCTTGTGAAACCCTTCAAAAGGTTAAAATAGTTAAGTGGAAGGTTATAGAATTTCATATATTGTGATGGCATACAACCTTGTCAATAATTGCAGAGACATGACGTTCTAAGAGTTGTTTCTCAGCAGTTGCTATAAGAGGCTTCCTTGTATTGGCATCCAAGTAGAGCATGCATCTTTCATTTTCTTCATGCAGCCTTTGCTGCAATATTGCACATTCCATCATATTTCAGAACAAATAAAATAATGTGCAGTAGAAAACAATATACCTTCATTCAGATTGTTAAGAGTACGAGACAACAAAATGAACTTACAAACTTGACTTTTTGCTCTGCCTAGTGCCTAGAAAACCATTTCAACTGGAATTGTTTTAACATAAAATATAGTATGATTTATATTCATACAGATTCATATAAATTTAAAGGTCGGGTCAGAAGAAAATACTGCGAGTAGTGAAACCTCTACAAACACTATTGTTGGAAGTTATCAAGGTGTTAAACTTCAAGCGCATTCTTTCAGTTTGTGACTGTGTATTGGAGGGTGGGTTGTAGGGTGGCTGTTAAAAATAAATAGGACAGGCCGTAAGAACCCAAACGCAAAATGGCACTATGAAGTACCTCAACATGCTTCAAGTACTCAGGAACATCAGACTGCTGCATGTAGTTCACAGCTTCGGAAGCATAAAATTCAGAAGTACATTCAAGAAATGGTTTCTCGAACTTTTCAGCATATATTCCTAAAGCAGTAAACATCTTCAGGAGATGACTAAGTAATGTCCTATTAATAGCCTCCCCTAACCTGGTCAGAAAAAAGAGAGCAATGATCAGGGTCAAGCAATATGCTAAAACACAAGCACATGAATTTAGCACCTTACAGACCTTTGACGATCCATATTATTTACAATGTATGCGAAAGATAACAATGTGTATATAAGGGGCCGGTGGTATCAGTATAAATATGCAGATGATTCTGAATAGCATGCCAAGTATAAAATAAAACAAATAATGTGAACTAATCTAGAATTAAGCCCATGGTCCAGAATACTAAAATCAAAGCACAATGCATGCAAAGGCCTTCGGAACATTGTTTAGCTTACTGCTACGTTCGAGCACATCAAACGAGAGGTGTAGGAATTAAATTATTAATACATAAACACGTTGTCATAGATAAAATCCAGCATATTCCTTCAATATTTTGTGAGTTTATGAAGTCTACGATTTTTAGATGGCTACACTACACCATATTGTAAAACTCCCAACATGGATAAATGAAGTCTTAATAATTCGCTCATAGCTATTTGAAATGATAATTATAACTATCAGAGCATAGGCTTTTTATTGACAGTAGATGACAGCAACATAAGTCCTACATTTTACATCCAGAGCAGGTTATTTCAGTGGAAGCTACTGCTTTACCACTATACTTCAAGTTTATTTATTTGACGCTCCATGATAAAAATTGTGTGCAGATGAACAGGTGATTAGTCTTGTTGTCATGGACTAGCATAAGATATATGTATATGTTCATCTGTCGGTAAAACCTTAGCGTAGTGTTGATGCACATAATTCTGTGTAATGGTAAAAAAGAAGGCTGAGAAAGAAAAACATAAAAACATCTCAAACTTCCATTCATATGGCCATGATATATAAATACTTGTTGGAGGGATCTTCGCAAGATATACATATTTAGAAGCAACCTTAGGGTAGTGTTGATGCGCACAGTTTTTTGTATCGATAAAACAGGAAGACTGAGAAAGAACCTGAAATATTGATAACTTTTCATACGGCCATGATATATAAGTACTTGTTTGAGGTATCTTCGCAAGATATACATGTTTAGACTCAACCATGGTTGAAAATTCCATCATTTAGGGATCCATTTTTGCATTTATTTTATTTTTTACCTTTTTTATAATTCGAATGTACTTTTGCTATCTTGTTTCAGTTTTAATTTTTGGGTTTCAGTTTTCGGTATAATGATGTAATGTCATTGAAACAACTTTTATCAATGATAGCTTTGCAATTTATTCGAAAACTACAAACTATTTCCTGCCCATTCAAATGATTTTCAAACAAACTTCCTTTTCGTAAATAACGAACATAACTTGATTATGTTGTTTTGCATCATTTTGGTGACGTAGACATGTTTAACAAACCAATCTGGCTGTTGAAGCCCAATTAGACACCCTCGGCCTAAAGATCAAAGCAATCATGAAAAGCAATAGCTGTAGTAAAAACAAATGTGCAAATATTCAACTATACCATATAACTACTCTTCAAAATCTCACCTAAGCCCTCAAAAAAAAACTTGAAATGTTGTTTGGCGAACCTCATCCCAATCATCATCGTGAAAGTTACAGCGGGATGGGAAAAAAAAGTTGAAATTCTATCTATATAGAAATAGGCCTATGACCCAATTCCACAGGGATGCAAGGTCAGAAGGGCGGAGAACGATCTATCCTCAGAGAGAACTCCACTGGGTTCAACCCAATCTACTGGATATTGACTATGGCTCAAATGTTTTTAAAATATCCAGGATGAGCAATGATCTTGGTGACTTTGGAAAAATATGCTTTTAGAGAAGAATAATGCAAAGAATTCCCTAGATAAGTAGGAAATATGTATATTTCATGATTATACAGAAGATAAACAATGTTCATGTGAGTGATCTTCTACATCATATGAAAATTTTCACATGTATAAAAGTAAATGTTGTTTATATTTACATTGGAGCTGATGGTAAACCTTCAGCATATCACCATAAAGATAAAGTCAACTCAAGATAAAATAGTTATGGAAGGGAATGGAAAGATGAGAACGTGATCAAATCAATTGATAAAATAAGAGATTAATAAGAAAAGATCAAAACATATGTGCATTACACTTGTGCTGCAAATCTAGCATGTAAGTACTTGTTACAAAGTTTTTCGTGATATTTACTTCATTTAAAGTATATTTGAGTGAACATTCAATCATTTTATGATTTATTTTTATCATTTTATGGTTTATTGCGTCGAAGTTTCACATGTATGAATGTTGTTTATATTTACGTTGGAACTGATGGTAAACCTTCACTGTATTACTATAAAGATAAAGTCAACTCAAGACAGAATAGTTATGAAAGGGAAGGGAACGATGAGAATGTGATCAAATCAATCGATAAAATAGGAGGTTAAAAAGAAAACATTAAAACATATGTGCATTATGCTTGCGCTGCAAATCTGACATGCAAGTACTTGTTATAAAGTTTTCCATGATATTTACTTCAGTAAAAGTAAATTTGAGTGAACATTCAATCATTTTATGATTTATTGCATCAATTTTTTTCCATATTTTGTTTCGGTTCCACTTCTAAGATTATAACCTTTGGTATAAACAAGAATAAAACCATCAATTTAAACAATATAATGGGAATCCCTTCTGAAAAAATTCGCAATTTATTTTGCAAATTTTAGACTTATTTCTTGTCCGTTTGAACAATTTTAGCAAATTCCGTCCGTGGGAGATGAACATAACATTTGTACTTTTCGATCCAATTTATGTTTATGTTCAGCGTCAAGTGCAATGGTCATATCCAAGGTTTTAAATCTTGGATTGTGGTCACATTTCATTTCGAAAATTTTAGAAATCTGATACCGTATCGTGCGAGATCTCAGAAGAGATAAATGTATTTTGGGCATTCATCTCGAATTTACATCTCATTTCCTAGAATTCACCTCGGAACAATTTCAAAATGTATATTATCTTTAATATTGATTTGCACCAAAAAAAAATTATAAATACATGTTATCAAAAAGTAATTTAACTTCCTTGATTTATAGAATATCACTATTGTCATTAGTAGGCCTGTCAACGGACTAGCTTCGGTCCAGGTATCTTAAAATGCAGACCCAAGCTCGATTACAATAATCAAAACGTGAACCCGTCCCGAGCCCGTAGGGTATTCCAAAATCAATACCCGACCCCGGTCCGTCAGGCTTTTTAAGTCCGCTGTGTAATAGTCGTATACCGAACTTCATAATATTTATGTTAAAATCATACTTTAACTTGCATTTTTTGTAAAATTTACATACAAACAATGTTAACATACAAATTGGATGGTGATACAGCTAAGTTGATGCTGCGCGATCTACTGGCGCATCTGATTTGAATTGTTCAAGGCTTTTAGGTCGCCCACGACCTAGTGCAATTTTAGGTCGCTCACGACCTAATGAATCTATAGGTCGCTCACAACCTAGGGAAGGTCGATCACGAGTCAACGGAATCAGTATTAAGGCATGTGAACGAGCTAACGAGTTAAAGGAAAAGGCGCACGAACGACCTAATGATGTTCTCATTCCTTTAGGTCGCTCCGATATTTCGAGTGAAGACTGTCTCGAGCTACGACCTAAGTTAGGTCGCGTGAACGAGTTACGACCTAAGTTAGGTCGCGGGAAGATTTAGGTCGCGTGAAGAATCCCAGAAGCTGATTTCTTAAGTCGCTGAAGGTTAAGCCGCATCCACCTTAGATCACTCGACCTTATGCGCTGAGAAGTTAAGTCGCTGCCTTACATTTTTAGGTCGATCATGTGTTAGGTCGTAAGTCGTGATGGTTTGTAATGTGTTGAGATGTAAATATTGTAAGTCGTGTGTTGTTCTTATGTCGTTGTGTTGTAAGTCGCTGGTTTTTAGGTAGCATTATTTTAGGTCGTAGGTCGTTCACGACCTAAGTGTTGTCAATGTTGAACCGTGTGAGTTGTAAGCCTATAAATAGGCGGGTTGTATCATTTGTAACAGTTAGTTGATTTTGAATAAACTTTTGTTTGAGAGCTTTGTGCCCCTTTTAAAATTGGTAGTTGAGTGTGATCTCCTATCTCCACCTTCGGTTAATCGAGGGCGCTCGATTCAACGATTGTTGAAGCCGATTCACAGAATCTAGTGCGCTAGATCAACGTCGAAGAATCGTAGATCTTTAAACACGGTATCGTGCGCGATCAACGTGTTTGGGATAGCTAGAATCCGGTATCTTTGGATCAACGGATTTGGACCATTCGGTATCTTTTATTTCATCGATTGCTACTTTCATCGTCACATACGTTTTGAGTAATCCGCTGCTGCATCATTTGGTATCAAAGCTAGACTTAGCCAATCATAGCTAAGCCGAGTCTTGAAGCCAATTCTTATTGAAGAATTTGAGGAGTTAGTGAAGCTGAGCTATATCAAGCGAAGCCGAGCTAAGTGAAGTGGTTGAGCGTACATAGTTTGTTCATTTGAAGTTGAAGGCCGTGCATCATTTTGTAAGTTCAAGCCGAGAGTTGAAGTTTGCTTCATTTGACAATGCCGCTGAGAAGAGCTAATTCTCATCAAAATGTTGAAGATTTGTACAAGAGAGAAGATGCTGAACAAATGGAACAACGCATTAGTAACAAATTCAATGAGAAGTTGGATGAAGGTATTGGGAGATTAGAGAAATTGATGATGGACATGAATCAAGGTCAAAGGAGAAGGTCGCCAATCTCGAACCATGGAGGAAACAGAGTTTCGCCATCGGTTGCGGAAGCGAGAAGGGTGTCGCCACAATCAGATCGCGGTAGAAGAGAATCATCAGTTTCGATGAGAAGAGATCACCATGATTATAGAGATGGAGAAAGGAGAACTCAACGTGAGTTTGAGTATGAGCCATATCGTGATGATGAACGACAAAATAAAAGAGACATGCGTGATCGAAGAGATGTTGATGGTCGAGATCGATATCGAAGTACACGTGAGTATGATGAAGAGAGTGATAGAAGCAATATTCATTATCGAGATCGAGACCAAGGACGAAATGCATATAGGGATGTTGAGGATGATCGTCGATGGGAATCGGGGATGAAAACTAAAATTTCAGAATTCAAGAGTGGTATGCAACCTGAAGAATTTCTTGATTGGTTATCTAATGTTGAAGAGATTTTTGACTTTAAGGAAGTTCCCCAACATCGAAGAGTGAAGTTAGTTGCTACACGTTTGAGAGGAAGAGCTATGGCATGGTGGCAGCAAACTAAGCTTACACGGGAAAGGATGGGAAAGTCAAAGATTGAATCTTGGGAGAAGATGAAGAAGTTGATGAAAGCTACATTCTTGCCATATAATTATCAATCGTTTATGTATCAACGATTGCAGAATCTGAGACAGTGAACAAAGTCTGTGAATGATTATGCGAATGAATTCTATCAGTTGATTGCGAGGAATGATATCATGGAGACAGAAGAACAGCTGACAGCTAGATTTGTTGGAGGGTTGAGAATGCAGATTCAAGATATGGTGAATATGTTTGATCCCAGATCTGTTGCTGAGGCACACCAAAAAGCATTAGCTTGGGAGAAGCAAGGCAGAAGAGAAGGTGGTGTGTTTACAAATTCCAACAATCAAGTGAAAGGGGCTAATAGCAATGTGAATGTTTCAAAGGCTGTTGCAAAACCAGTTGTTAAGACCAGGGTCAACAGTGGTATCAAATGTTTTAATTGTCAAGAGGTTGGTCACAAAAGCAATGAATGTCCAAAGCCGAAGAAGCGAGCAATGATAGCTGAGGTTGAGAATGAGGATGAGGAGGCTGAATGTTCTAATTCATTACCGGTTGAGGAGGAAGAATTATTATCGGGAGATGATGGATATACATTGATGAGGAGGAGGAATTGCTTGACACCAAAACAGGAGGAGACTAGCTGGTTGAGGAGTAACATCTTTCAATCAACATGCACTATCTTGGGAAGGGTTTGCAAGTTTGTCATTGATACGGGAAGCTGTGATAATATTATCTCTACAGAAGCTGTGAAGAAATTATCATTGAAAACAGAGAAGCATCCGAAACCTTACAAGTTAGCTTCGTTGAGGAAAGGTGGGGAGGTGAAAGTTAGTCGAAGGGCTTGTGTTAATTTTTCAATTGGGAAGAAATACAAAGACGAAATTTGGTGTGATGTTGTGGACATGGATGTATGCCATCTGTTGTTGGGGAGGCCGTGGCAGTATGATAGAGCTGTGCAACATGATGGGCGTACTAACAGTTATAGTTTCATGTTTGAAGGCACAAAAATTACTTTAGTTCCCAAGAAGCGACAACAAGTTGGAGAAGATTGAAGAGCTTAAAACTTTGCTATCTTTGAAGGAGTTTGTTAAGGAGGTAGAAGAGGAGCCTGAAGTATTTTTGTTGATTGGACGGGAAAGTCATGAAGTGGTTGAGATTCCTGAAGAAGTAAAGCCAGTGCTGGAAGAATTCAAAGATGTATTTCCTGAAGAGTTGTCAACGGAATTACCGCCGTTGAGGGACATTCAACATCAAATTGATCTTGTTCCAGGTGCCGTGTTGCCACATAGACCACACTACAGAATGAGTCCAAAAGAGCCCGAGGAGTTGCGAAGGCAGGTGGAAGAATTGCTTGAACAGGGACGTGTACAGGAAAGTTTAAGTCCATGTGCAGTTCCAGCATTGTTAGTGCCGAAGAAGGATGGAACGTGGAGGATGTGTACCGACAGTAGGGCACTAAACAAGATTATAGTGAGATACAGATTTCATATGCCTAGATTGGATGATTTGTTGGATCAACTTAGTGGAGCTGCTATATTTTCGAAGATTGATTTGAAGAGTGGTTATCATCAAATTCGAATCAGACCTGGGGATGAATGGAAAACAGCGTTCAAGACACGTGAGGGGTTGTACGAATGGCTGGTTATGCCGTTTGGTCTTTCGAATGCACCTAGTACATTTATGCGGGTGATGAATCAGATTTTTAAACCATTTATTGGGAAGTTTGTGGTGGTGTATTTTGATGATATACTGATATATAGTGGAAGTCCAGAAGAACACTTGCAACATCTGATAGAAGTGTTGATGGTACTGCGACATGAACAATTTTATGATGCAACGAAGAAATGTGTGTTCATGACGCAGAGTGTTTTATTTTTAGGGTATGTTATATCGGGAGGAGGTATACAGGTGGATCAGGATAAAGTTGAAGCAGTCAGAAATTGGCCACAACCCAAAACGATAACAGAAGTTAGAAGTTTTCATGGTTTGGCGTCATTCTACCGAAGGTTCATTCCACACTTCAGTAGCGTGATGGCACCAGTTACTGATTGTATGAAGGGGAAACAATTTTCATGGTCGGAGGAAGCGGGGGTTGCTTTTGAGCGGATCAAGGAACTTTTGACGACAGCACCAATTCTAGTATTACCAGATTTTCAGTTGTTGTTTGAGTTACATACTGATGCATCTAAAGTTGGGATTGGAGGGGTGTTAAGTCAGAAGGGACGTCCTATTTCATATTTTAGTGAGAAGTTATCGGGAGCAAAGATGAGATATAATACTTATCATGTCGAATTTTATGCTATCGTGCAAGCTGTGAAACATTGGAGACATTATTTGTTCCATAAAGAATTTGTTTTAGATACTGATCATGAAGCGTTGAAGCATATGCAGGGACAGGACAAGATTGCGGCTAAGCATGCTTCATGGATCGCCTACTTACAACAATTTACATTTGTGATGAAGCATAAGTCGGGAATTACGAATCGAGTGGCAGATGCATTGAGCAGAAGGAATCATGTGTTGACTACAATGAAGGTTGAAGTGACAGGGTTTGATGTGTTGCCAGAATTATTTGTTGAAGATCCTTACTTTGCCAAGTTTGTAGATGAAGTCAAGAAGGGAAAGACGGATGAGTTTGTGTTAGTGGATGGCTTTCTATTCAAGGGAAACAGATTGTGTATACCGGAGTGCAGCTTACGAATGAAAATTGTGAAAGAGTTGCATGAGGAAGGTCATGTGGGAAGAGACCGTACATTACAATTGATTTCGCAATCATATTTTTGGCCTACTATAAGAAGAGAAGTTGAAAGATTTGTGGAGAGATGTCATATTTGTCAAGTTTCTAAAAGGACAGCGACAAATGTGGGATTGTATATGCCATTACCTGTGCCTACCAGACCATGGGTTGATATCAGCATGGATTTTGTTTTGGAATTGCCTAGAACTCAAAGGGGAAATGATTCTATATATGTGGTGGTAGATAGATTTTCCAAAATGGCACATTTTATCGCTTGTAAGAAGACAGCTGATGTCGTCTGTATTGCTCAGTTATTCTTTAAAGAGGTGTATCGATTACATGGGCTACCTAAATCTATTGTTTCAGATCGGAATACTAGATTTCTAAGCCATTTTTGGTTGAGTTTGTGGAAGATGGTTGGAACGGAGCTGAACTTTAGTAGCCTCTATCATCCGCAAACAGATGGGCAAACGGAAGTTGTTAATAGATCATTGGGAAATTTGTTGAGATGTCTTGTGAAAGACAATTTGAAGAGCTGGGAGATGAAACTATGTCAGACAGAGTTTGCACATAATCACGCTGTTAACCGTAGTACGAGTTTCAGTCCGTTTCAAGTAGTATACTCGGCAAGTCCGAAGGGTCCATTGGATTTGACGGCAGTGCCATATCAGAAGGGAGTAGTTAAGCGTGCTTGTGATTTTGTGACCGAGTTGCAAGAGTGCCACAAAACTGTTCATGAACGATTGTTTGCATCAAATGAGAAGTATAAACAATTGGCGGATAAGAAGCGAAGGAATGTGAATTTCAGAGAAGATGATTTGGTTTACGCCGTGTTGACAAAAGATCGTTTTCCAGTGGGAACGTATAATAAGTTGAAAGCTCGAAAAATCGGTCCAGTGGAAATTTTGAAGAAAATCAATGAGAATGCATATCAGTTGAAATTGCCTGATAATGTTCATACTTCTGATGTTTTCAATGTCAAATATTTGATTCTGTATCACGGGGATGAGCTTGTTGTGGAAGAGGACGGTGCAAATTCGAGGACGAATTCTTGTCAATAGGGGGAGGATGATGCAGCGCGATCTACTGGCGCATCTGATTTGAATTGTTCAAGGCTTTTAGGTCGCTCACGACCTAGTGCAATTTTAGGTCGCTCACGACCTAATGAATCTATAGGTCGCTCACAACCTAGGGAAGGTCGATCACGAGTCAACGGAATCAGTATTAAGGCATGCGAACGAGCTAACGAGTTAAAAGAAAAGGCGCACGAACGACCTAACAAAGTTCTCATTCCTTTAGGTCGCTCCGATATTTCGAGTGAAGACTGTCTCGAGCTACGACCTAAGTTAGGTCGCGTGAACGAGTTACGACCTAAGTTAGGTCGCGGGGAGATTTAGGTCGCGTGAAGAATCCCAGAAGCTGATTTCTTAAGTCGCTGAAGGTTAAGCCGCATCCACCTTAGGTCGCTCGACCTTATGCGCTGAGAAGTTAAGTCGCTGCCTTACATTTTTAGGTCGATCATGTGTTAGGTCGTAAGTCGTGATGGTTTGTAATGTGTTGAGATGTAAATATTGTAAGTCGTGTGTTGTTCTTATGTCGTGTTGTAAGTCGCTGGTTTTTAGATCGCATTATTTTAAGTCGTAGGTCGTTCACGACCTAAGTGTTGTCAATGTTGAACCGTGTGAGTTGTAAGCCTATAAATAGACGGGTTGTATCATTTGTAACAGTTAGTTGATTTTGAATAAACTTTTGTTTGAGAGTTTTGTGCCTCTTTTAAAATTGGTAGTTGAGTGTGATCTCCTATCTCCACCTTCGGTTAATCGAGTGCGCTCGATTCAACGATTGTTGAAGCCGATTCACGGAATCTAGTGCGCTAGATCAACGTCGAAGAATCGTAGATCTTTAAACACGGTATCGTGCGCGATCAACGTGTTTGGGATAGCTAGAATCTGGTATCTTTGGATCAACGGATTTGGGTCATTCGGTATCTTCTATTCCATCGATTGCTATTTTCATCGTCACATACGTTTTGAGTAATCCGCTGCTGCATCATAAGTTTACAACAAAAGTACGGAAAAACATCTACATGCAAACAAACAAAATGGTAAACAGATAACATAAATACTCATGTTTTAATACTATGAAAAACTAATGATCGGATCAGACCCAAACCATCGATAGGGCGGTTCGGGCCAAGCTCGGACTGTACCATTGACCGGCCTAGTCATTAGTAGCTCGAAAACGCATTCATGGTATGTTATAACATTCTTAAATTACTAAATATACCTAATAGAACGTGTTAAAACAAAAGAAAGAACACAAGTCCAACACCATTGTCTTAATGGTTATGCGCTTTGGTTTTGTTTCATGAGGTCACATGTTCGAATCATGCGTAGCGTGATTCGAACCATTGAGCATATGTTGGCTTGTACTATAACTATGTATTACCCACGTAAGTACCCAATTTTTAAAAAGAACACAACCCAACGAGTTTTTGATAACATAATATAATATAGTTATAACATGCCTACAACAACCTGAAAAACCATTTTTGACAGTACATGTTACAAAAGGAGAAATAACCAAACAACAAACTTTCTATCCTCTTTTAATCAAGAAAATCTACATCAATAAGTGTGGCGGTTTAAGGTACGCAAATAATGATCGAATCAGAAAATCAATATTAAAAGACAAGTCAAATTTAATTAGCGGATATATTGAAAAACAAACTAACTTCGAAGATTCGTTCCTCTGACCTGAACAAATTATAATTAGGGTTAAGCATAAAAATACGATTATGCAATAAAAAATCCAAGTTCGGTAGAAAGAAATAAGGTTTAACTACATAAAATTTGAATTTTTATATGAAACTGGAAATTAGCAATGGTGAATTTGCTCAAAAATTTATTATAATAGAAAAATTAAATAAAATAACTTAAAATTTTTATAATCTAAAAGATGAGAAGAAACAACAAAAGAAGTAGAACGGTGAACTAGGGTTCAAAAGAATTTTACTGAAAAAAAAAGAACAAAATAATTTTTTTATTAGGTTTTGGAAAAATGAAGAACAAGCTCTCAGTGTTTGTGGTCAAAGAGAAATAATATGTTGTGTTATAATACGGGAAAAAAATAAGGACATGAATTTCAAGCTATGTAACATTTGTTGATTTTTGTATATGCTCTAACCTAATATTAACTTGGAGGTGGTTCTCTTACTATAGTGGAAAAAAGTGATTGTCAATTAGGTTCAAATCATAATGTTCAAATTTTGAATCAAAATGGGTTTTATGTCGTAAATTGTATATTTAAACAAATTTCAACTGCAATACATATCATGATGTTTTTCATATTCTAACCAGTTTTTTATGTTATGTGTTTGCTATACATAGTACTTTCATGAATGAATGATTCGATCATTTCAAGCTTCATTTTGTTTTTGGGTGATATATAGTTTAAATATTTTGTGGATTTCATTTAATGGCATAAAATTAAAAAGATTGCTTTTTTATCTTGTTTTCTTATATTTTGATTTGACTTTTGCTACGTTCAATTTCAACCAAGCAAAATGAGCGTCAATCATAAAAGCACAAAACCAAGGTCATGATACAACAAAACATCAACTGGTTGCTCCATAAAAAGATGTTCGGTCAAGTGTTGTACAACCCAAAGAATCTCATTCGAGGAACTTATATCACTTGAATCCTCACTATCATTGGAATCCAATGAGCAATCTATCGACATTCATCGGAACGTTAAATTCTATCAAATCTCACCCGAGCGATCATATCATCCATACAGGTTTCATGAGTTCAAACGTTTACATCATAAAATTTTACATTAATCGAGATATGTTTTGGTCACTTTAGAAATGATAGAAAATATTTTTCAAGCACTAAGCTAATAACTAGCAGTATTAGAATATGAATTCCAGCTAATATGATTAATCATGATAAACAACTTTATATTAGCAACTATTATAAAAATAGGGTTTGTGATGAAAACTACATTTATAAAGGTTCAACCACACCCAAATGGGTATGGTTTTCTAAAACTTAGGAAATTATAAGAACATTGGGTATCGCATGCTTCAAATGTTAACTTTTTGATACCCTAGTTTATAAGTAGTTGTTTTGATAAGGTTTTCACCCTATTATAATTAACCCATGAAGTCTAACATAGTACGTGGATACCAAAAACAATTATTATTTTTTGCAGGTACACCACATATAAAGGGATATATATTCCAAATGAAGCCACAAATGTGATGTTCAAATTTTCTATGTGAGTATGATATGTGATGTGATAGTTAAAAATTGTGACTATGGTAAGTGGTATATTCTTTAAGATGTTAACATAATTTTTTAATGTTTTGTATATTTATAAATTTATACTAAAGAGTTCTACCTTTATAATCATTCATATTACTTCAATTGAAATCTATTTCCTTTTTGTCGATGGCAAAAGGGGAGAATAGTAATACAACCATATCGATAGAAGGAATATTGACATAGGGGGATAACTATCTACATATCAACTAATTTTAAAATAAACTTATATAGTTATCTCATCAAAAAGGAGGAGAATGTTAGAACCTCGTACTTTGATGTTTTGATAGTGACAACTATACAAGTATATATCGGATACACTAACTACTTATGCAGGAAATAATATCATTTAAACGAAGAAAACTCTGCAATTTAAATTTTATCCAATCTCACCCGAGCGATCATATCATCCAAGCAGGTTTCATGAGTTCAAACGTCTACATCATAAAATTTTACATTAATCGAGATATGTTTTGGTCACTTTAGAAATGATAGAAAATATTTTTCAAGCACTAAGCTAATAACTAACAGTATTAGAATATGGATTTCAACTAATATGATTAATCATGATAAACAACTTTATATTAGCAACTATTATAAAATATGGTTTGTAATAAAAACTACATTTATAAAGGTTCAACCACACTCAAATGGGTATGGTTTTCTAAAACTTAGAAAATTATAAGAATATTGGATATCGCATGCTTCAAATGCTAACTTTTTGATACCCTAGTTTATAAGTAGTTGTTGTTTTGATAAGGTTTTCGCCCTATAATTAACCCATGGACTCTAACGTAGTAAGTGGAGACAAAAACAATTATTATCTTTTGCAGGTACACCACATATAAAGGGATATATATTCCAAATTTTCTGATACTTATGGAAATGAAGCCACAAATGTGATGTGATAGTTAAAAATTGTGACTATGGTAAGTGGTATATTCTTTGAAACCTTAACATAATTTTTTTTAATGTTTTGTATATTTATGAATTTATTTACCCTTATAATCATCATTCATATTACTTCAATTGAAATCTATTTCCTTTTTGTCGATGACAAAAGGGGAGAATAGTTATACGACCATATCGATAGAAGGAATATTGATATTGACATAGAGGGAGAACTATTTGCATATCGAATAATTTTAAAATAAACTTATATAGTTATCTCATCAAAAAGGAGGAGAATGCTAGAACCTCATACTTTGATGTTTTGATAGTGATAACTATACAAGTATATATCGGATACACTAACTACTTATGCAGGAAATAATATCATTTAAACGAAGAAAAATTCTGAACGTTAAATTTTATCCAATCTCACCAGAGCGATCATATCATCCAAGCAGGTTTCATGAGTTCAATTTCATGAGTTCAAACGTTTACATCATAAAATTTTACGTTAATCGAGATATGTTTTGGTCACTTTAGAAATGATAGAAAATATTTTTCAAACACTAAGCTAATAACTAACAGTATTAGAATATGGATTCCAGCTAATATGATTAATCATGATAAACAACTTTATATTAGCAATTGTTATAAAAATATGGTTTGTAATGAAAACTACATTTATAAAGGTTCAACCACACCCAAATGGATATGGTTCCCTAAAACTTAGAAAATTATAAGAACATTGGGTATTGCCAGTTATTAATGGCGCGCCAGGCGCGCGGCGCGGCGTTTGCGTTATTTTCCTTAGGGCACGGCGCATATGAAAAGGCGCGTCAAATGGCGCAAAAGGCACGCGGCGCAAAATGGCGCGTCTTCTGTATTATTTATTGTTTTTTGCTTGTTTTTTATTTAATTTTTCATTTTTTGCATTTCACATAAAATTAGTTTTATCATTTTTTTTATCAATTTGCATTTTTATCTTAAATGACTATTAAAAAGTTAATTTCATAAGCATAACATAAATATTTAATAACAGTTGAGTGGTGGATGACATTTGGAACATCGACTCCAAATCTTTGTCATTAGAGTTCTAAGTCTTACATGTCGTGCTTCTGGCTGTGAGAGGAATTGGAGTGTTTTTGAACATGTAAGTTACATAGATAGTTAGATATATTTATACGATTAATTAGCTATTACTTACTCGTTTTTTTCTAGCTTCATAACAAAAGGAGGAATAGGCTAGCTCAAGCTAAACTAAATAATTTAGTATTTGTTAAATACAATCGAGCATTAAAAAGGAGGTATAACATCTGTGACACCGCTGATCCAATATCCTTGAAGGATATTGATGACGGTAATGGATGGTTGACGGGAAATATGAATGATGCATCGGATGCTGAAGATGAACTTGTATTTGATGATGACGACGACTTGACATGGGGTGCTGCTGCTAGAGCAGCAGGAGTGGAGGAAGCCAGATATCCATGTAGAAGAACTTCCACGTCGAGAGATTTTTCAGTATCTGCTTCATCTCCTTTACGTCTTCACGAAGAAGAAACAAATCTAAATAAGACGGATGAGGAAGACGCTGAAGCTTATGAATCTGATGATGCGGATATTGATTTGGAAAATATGATTGCCGAATCGGATTCGGATTTCTAGTTTATTAGTAATATGTATTATTATTTTGGATTTTGAAAACTATTATGCTTGAAATTCTATGATAATAATGTTATATTTGATGATGTTTCTTTTTGCAAAATACGTAATCTTTGATTGCATATGTTTTAACAAAAAATACTGAACTTTTTAAATTTGTTGTTATATGTTGAATTTTAAAAAAAAATAAACATGCGCAGTAAATCAGAAAGACGCGCGCCATTTGCCGCGCCGTGCGTCAAGGCTCCAAACAGGTGTTGCACCTTTTTGCGCCGTGCGCCATTAATAACTATGGGTATCGCATGCTTCAAATGTTAACTTTTTGATACCCTAGTTTATAAGTAGTTGTTTTTTTATAAGGTTTTCACCCTATAATTAACCCATGGACTCTAACGTAGTAAGTGGATACCAAAAACAATTATTATCTTTTGCAGGTACACATATAAAGGGATATATATTCCAAATTTTCTGATACTTATGGAAATGAAGCCACAAATGTGATGTTCAAATTTTCTGTGTGAGTATGATATGTGATGTGATAGTTCAAAATTGTGACTATGGTAAGTGGTATATTCTTTGAAATCTTAACATAATTTTTTAATGTTTTGTATATTTATGAATTTATACTAAAAAAATTGTGACTATGGTAAGTGGTATATTCTTTGAAATCTTAACATAATTTTTTAATGTTTTGTATATTTATGAATTTATACTAAAGAGTTCTACCCTTATAATCATTACTGTTACTTCTATTGATATCTATTTCATTTTTATCGATGACAAAATGGGAGAATAGCTATAGAACCATATTGATAGAAGGAATACTGACATAGGGGGAGAACTATATGCATATCGAATAATTTTAAAATAAACTTATATAGTTATCTCATCAAAAAGGGGGAGAATGTTAGAACCTCGTACTTTGATGTTTTGATAGTGACAACTATACAAGTATATATCGGATACACTAACTACTTATGCACGAAATAATATCATTTAAACGAAGAAAAACTCTGAACGTTAAATTCTATCCAATCTCACCAGAGCGATCATATCATCCAAGCAGGTTTCATGAGTTCAAACGTCTACATCATAAAATTTTACATTAATTGAGATATGTTTTGGTCAGTTTAGAAATGATAGAAATATTTTTCAAGCACTAAGCAAATTTTTTATGTATTTATTAACCTCCTCAAGATTAGTTAGAACTAGCAGACAGATAAGTTAATATTCGACATAAAATAGCTGCTAGTTTGGTTCTAAGTATTATTTTATTTCTTTTTCCAGTAGAAATTTTTTTTTCCATTACCGTAGAACGAGAGTTCAAACCAGTATAAAAATCCACGATGCGCTTTACCTTGTTATTTTTTATTTCTATTGTAATTTTTATACTGCCAATTTGATATAAATTTAGAAATTATTCATACTACTCGATCCATACACTTACACATTTGAGATTATTTGTTCAATGGAACAATGATTAGAACAAATAGTTCAAAGTTCGTTCGACGATAATCTGGAGAATGTAACCAATCATATTATTTGTTTAGTGCAAGGGTGGTAATTAGACCCGTTGAGTCGGATCTCGACACGACCTAACGGGTCTCGATTCTAGTCGGGTTGGGTTCAGTTGAGTCTAACTTGTATATTTTAAAACATTGATCCGACCCGAAGTTCGATTCAGTTTCGGGTCTGATTGGGTAATAACACTAAAAATGCATATATTTTCTTATTTTTGTCTAATCTTCTAGGACGGATTGGTTTTTATGCTATTTTTCATAACTCATTGAGTTCAAGCCGTGTTCGGATCAGTTTGGTTTGGATTTGTAGATCTCGATTCAAATTGTCCATTGTAGTTTGGTACGACAATAAAATAAACAAATAGTTCGAAGTTTGTTGGAGATTAGTTTGAAGTGTAATCGTATGATTGTATATAAAATATATAATACATTCAACCATTGTTGGAGAGTATTTCGGATTCTAAAAAATGAAAAAAGTTAAACAAACAATAAAATTATGAAAAGGCGCACTAGATTTGCGCCGCGTGCCATTTGCACCATAAGCGTCATTTGCCACGCTTTTTCATGTGCGCCGCGCCATACGGAAGAAAGGCGCAAACGCCGCGTTGCGCCGCACCTTGGGCCATGGCACGCGTCGTAACGCACCTTTCATAACTACGATTCACTATCAATTCATATTAAAAACTGTTTCAAATCTCATTTGTCACCAGAGATCTCGCTCAAGATCTCATTTTCGAACTTGAGCAAGACAGGATTTAGCAAAACGAGACATTAAACTTTTCTTACCTCTTATTTGACGCTCATCTTATCCATGATATTAAAATCTCAAACAGAATTTGAGATAAATATCAATAGAAGATTTCATAAAAAGATGTTTTTTCATTTACATATTTCTTTAACTTCTTATGTGGGTTCGAAAGAACTTGCACTCAAGTGACTTTTTACTAGCCCTCTTTTTTTATTTTTTTATTTTTAACGAGTGAGAAAAAAAGGCGACTTTTATTTTTTATTTCTAAGATTCAAATGAGTAGAATTTATTTAATCAATATCAAATCAATCATATACCCACTCACCTCTAAAAAGAAATTTAATATTATTTTTTTGAATTATGTATGGTAGTAAGTTTATATTTAGATACAACCATCATAAAAATCTTTAAAATGTCAATTTTAGACGCTTAGTTACTCCGAAATAGTCGCAGGATGGACATTAAAATCCGAGATGTACACCCAAGATACACTCATCTCACCCGAGATCTCATCCGATACGAGATACTGCTTGTAGAATTCCCAAGACGAAACGTGACCGAAATCCGAGATTTAAAACTTTGATTCTAAGCAACTCGTCATGGTCTCCACATCTGACCAAGCTACATAACTCATATTTAAAGCTCCTTTGCATATTCCAAACACTCTTTCGAGTATTATAGTTTGGTGTTGAGCACATCCGGAGCTTTTCAGCTCATTCAAAGTAGCGCTACATCCTGGAATCCTCAGCTCAACGATTGCTTGCTTTGAGCTCCTCAACGCATTTATTGTAGTGCTCATATTTGAACACTCTCTCTCTCTCTCTCGAGTCATTTAGCACTAGTTCTAAACTTTAAAGCTACTTAGATTCTCTCTTCAGAAAACCCAAATCTCATTGACTCTCCTTGGAGCTTCACTCCTCCCCTCTTCTCTAAAGCTTCTCAGCTCATCTCAAAACACATTTCATATGCTCATTTCTAAGCTTCATTTATGCGCTAATGGAGTGCTCTGGTTTAGAACTTATTGATTAGCCTCGGCCATGGCATCGTTCAGTATTGACAAACTACACTACCGCAACCAAGCAACATCATAAAATCAAGTAGGTACTCAAGTCGCTTAAGCACTGTCACATCATCATTAATGTATCCTCAAGGTGAGCATTTGTGTCATCCACTTCAATATTTACATGTGAAATTTTGCTTGCCACGTTACCGATCCGCACTCGCAAGCTCTCCACATCTAGATTTGTATCAAATCGCAACCATCTAGATTATCCATCTCATATTCTACACACCTCGTGATTTACATCACCTTAGAAAAGTCAACAATTTGCATCAATCTACATACAATCAATATCAACCATCTCCTTGTGATATGTGACAATCATGTCCGCTACCACATTTCTATCACGTATCAATCTTTGTGATGCAAGTACATCTTCAAATAAATAAAGACCCCACATGCAAAGGGATCTTTTTTAGAATCATTTAGGAATACTTCTCGTACTTGTAATCAATTGTCATCGTTGTACTTCTATCAAAGTGTATCAGCATTCAAGTGACGACGTTAATGATGGTAGACTATTAATGTTATGGGGAACCACTTGAAATATATAACATTTAACCATGGACGTAAGAGCTCTCACTTCGGTCCATGTTATGTCTCGTGCTCATTACTTTTCTGATTAGTTTTCCCTTAAAAACAAAGACAATACATATTTATGTTTAACTATATGTGCTCTTTTTATCCAAACTGCACTGATAAACGTTCAATTGTTTTTGTTCTCACATTTCTCTAGTTTATATTTTTTGCATCACCAAGATTTCAATTACATTTCATCTCAAGATTTCCACACAAGATATCTCGTACAGAAGAGATCTCGAACGAGACAAAGATATCTCAAGTGTACATCTCAGATCTTAAAGTACATCTCGGGATCATCTCAGAGTTGCTTACATGTCCAAAGTTAATGTTAAAATGATTTCCTAAACAATGATTGATTATAAAATGAAAATGAAAATGAAAATTATAACATACTTGATTAGCGTATAAATAAAAGTTCAAACAAATTTTTGAAAAAGAAAGAGAGCTTGATTAGTTGGGTTGATTTGATGATGATTAAATAATATCGTCTTATTTGAACATTGCAGTGAGATGAAGTTGTTTGTTTTGACTCATGGAAACAAAGAAGTTAAAAATATGCCTAAGGGTTGGTGTATAGTATATTAGTATTGGATTATGTAGTTTCTTTTGAACCTACATGGAAATTAAAAAATGTTAGGTAAAAGAAGAAAATTATATAACTTCGGATGAGATCTCGAATTGAGATTTCGATCCATATATCAGATGAGATTTGAATATTTAGACGGATGGATGTCAAATGAGATATGAATGAGATTTCATGTCTCGTCTCGTTAAGTGTGAAAAGGAGATCTTGAGGCGATATATTGGAGATTTAAAACCATGCGCATCACACTTGGTAACATGAGCACTACATAACTTCAATTTTGAGATGTTACACAA
Source organism: Allium fistulosum (assembly GCA_030737815.1). Taxonomy (NCBI): domain Eukaryota; kingdom Viridiplantae; phylum Streptophyta; class Magnoliopsida; order Asparagales; family Amaryllidaceae; genus Allium; species Allium fistulosum. The sequence goes on along the minus strand of CM060908.1, from coordinate 232,925,367 downwards.
AAAATTGTCATATCAATTTTCATTCCCAACTTTAATTTAGGATTTTTTTTTTATGCGTTATATGTTAAAACTCAAACAAAGATCTAAATCTTTAGGTTTTCAATTGGATTTTGAATCCCAATTTGAATTTTACTATTCAACTATTCTCTCATCAAGTTTTGTGGTAACGCTTAAATTCCAATAACAACAAAGCAATTTGAAGTACTTGATTAGAGCTATGAAAAAAATCTTTACATGATGATAGATATACTCTTAGAATTGGTAAGCATTTAAAATACCTAAAATATTTGTGTTAGCGCTTTCTCCCTAGATATATAAAACGTATATCTTTATCAAAACAAGTCGGTATTAGATTAAAATAAGAGGCCTTGAATTGTGAGTTTTAGAAGCATAAGAAGAAGAAAAATGTATGTGTATTTTGTAGTAGTATAGGCTTGAAGGTAGTTTGTTGTCGGTCTTGACAACCCTTGTTTGTCATGACACTTGAGCTCCATCGCCAACATGGCAACTCTTGTTTTCCTTGACATTCAAGGTCGTAAAAACCAATAGGTTGAAGCTGTGTAGTGGGTTTGGACGAAAGATTAATCATCTAGTCAAAAATTAATCAAAGATTAATCAAGTGACGTTTTTGATGAACTAATATACGTTTAATAAAATTTAGATATTCTATACATAATTTATTTGATATTGTATAAAATATACGGATATCGATGTCTAATGGTTGAAATTCAATTTTCATTGTTGAAGATAAATGAAGGCAATATTATATTTTCGGTTAAAATTTTTGTACTATTGAGCGAGTATTCATCCATAACTGTGAAATATAAATTTATACTTGTAACTTTGTAATTTGAAGACAACCGCCTATATGCATAGGTGAACGGTAAACCTCGTCTAGCACTAACGTGGATACTAGATGGGTATGCCTCGTCTAATGCCTTGATGAGTTCTAGACATACGCCTAAAAGGATTTTTACATTACTTGTGTTCCATTACCAATTTGGCAATTTTTGTTTGTTGTGACATTTGTGTTTTTTTACCAATATGAAAAATCATTATCGCACCGATTAGCAACAAATTCAAAATTTAAACCATTACCACTACTAATATTATCAATCTATATGTTATATTAAGCATTAAACACAGCAATAATATGTGAGTGTTGCTTAGTTTAGAGCCGAAACTAATATTTTCTAACATTGAAAAGGATAAAAAGTTAGGACTAAAGTTTGCATACATGATGGTGCAGTATAAACATTTTTATATTGTATTATTTGAGTTAATCCTCATATAAAATTCTGACACTTTATCAAACTATTTTGCTAATCAATCTTTACTTTAATTTTCAAGTTGGATAGTTTAGATTTTGCTTAAAATGGAGTAAGACATTATTAGGCATTGCTTAAGTACACAGCTGGGAAAAAAATAAGCAGCACAGAATCAATTTGCGCTTAAGCATTGCTTAAATGTTGGTTATATGTGTTTTTCATAACATAGTGATCAATAAACCGATGTTTGCTATTATTGATAAATCAGCAAATTGATGCTCAATAATTAATTGAATAATGATAGATTGCCACTGGTGAAAGCATTCAGTGTTTTCATAGCCATTGCTAATACTATATAAACTAAACTATGGATTGTAATGCACATTTGATATCTAAATATGTCATTTGGTATATGTTAAGATTTGTCAAGAAGTGCTTACATTGTACATCTAAATTGGAGGAGAATTGGCTAACCACAAAATTAAAATTGAAAAAACCAAAAAGGAAGCATTGTCATAAATGAGATTTACAAATATATAAAAAAATCTTAGTTATTTAGCTCAAGCATTCACTTAAATATGAGAAGCATCATCTTCGTCATAAAATTATAAATGATCGGTAAACTTATCGTCAATTGTGTTTTTGACATTTCATCACCGATATACACGGACAACGAATAAATTAGGGCTATGGTATCACTAGTACTAGTATACCTTCCATTACTCATGACCAATAACCTCAATAATGGTATATGGTAACAATAAATTTATCGATGCTATAATAATCTTAAATGTGTTCGTTGTTCATATGTTTTTTAATCTTAGTAGGACTACTCCTAAGTGACCGATCACAAGTTCTGTAACTATAGCCTCATTACAAATTACAAATTACAAATAATAAAGCAGAATAAATTTCAAGAACCAGAACATGGATGACCATATTATAATGACTTCCATGAACATTGGTACACAGATTTTTATTAAGAAAGCAGCCTCTGACCTGATTACGAATGTCCTTTAACATTTTACTTCAGCATAATACATAATTGACTCAACATGTCATTCAGAATAGATCGGTTTAAGAGGAAAAAAAGGGTAGACTGGAGACTGGTATTTGGTAAATAATAGCAGTTAAAATTACAAATACTTGTCCTTGCAAGTACAGCTAATAATTCAGATAATCAAACATATCGAACCGAAATCCACTAATTATGAGTGTTTTTACGATCAACAGTAGATATTTGTGAAAAAAAATAACAGAAATATTGGCTTACCTCTCCCGCTCGATTAATCTTAGAAGACCAGTAACAGTTTTGTGCATTACTTCTTTATTTACGGAAAGATGTTTCTCAAAGAGCTTTAATCCCATCTCCCATAACGAGTCAACACCATTAGTTTGTTTAACATAAGTTCTATCAAGATACAGTGCTATGCTACGAATAATCAACATTTGTTCTGAAAAGTCTTGCCAGCATTTCTCAACTAACGACAAAAACACCACCAAATCGGGGCTCTGGCCAACTAGTGATTGCAATGCTGCAGAAATGTGTACTTCACATTCTGCTTTTATTCGCTGGTAAAGATTTCCTCCCAATTTGTGAAGACAGAGATTATTAACAGCCTGTGTTAAAAGACTTTCACATCCAATCTCAAAGGAAAAAACATGAATAAAGCAGTTCTGTAATAGACACAAACCTGATAAAGCTTCTCTGACTCACAGTTTTCTGGCTTCTTCAAAAATATGGCAGTGATAGCAGACTTTAACGTCTCCCACGTATCCTCTTCAAAGTTTGGTGGTATTTTAGGCTTTTCTAAGACATACCAAGAAATTAAATTAGGTTAAAACAGTACAAGAAAACAAAATGAAGAAAATGTTTGGGATACACAAGTTTGCCATCTTAGAAAACATATTATGATCGGTTGCATATACAACAGAAGAACGTTTGGATATAATATATGAGTTGAAGTTGAAACTTTTTTGATTCTACAAATAACTGATTTCATTTATGCAGTTATTCTTTTACACGAATTTTGTCAATATAGAACACTTCAGTAAACTAACTACAAATGTAAACATTTTCCAAACTAACAACAAAAATAGGTAACAGCCATATTAAATACAGTATACAAAAGTGAAACATACAGAAGTGATTTAAAATCACATCATCGAAAAATAAATTTAAAATACACTGGAGCGATATCAAATTGCACCAATGTATTTTTGCCATTATTTTAGAAAGTGATGTGGTTCTGCAAAATGTTTCAAAATGGATTTATACAGTCAACAAAACAGCCTAAAGTTTTTTGAAAAAGAAAAAAGAAATACTCCGTTTACATAGATTTTAAATATTCTCGTAGTATGGAAAGTAGTATTAAAATAGCATATATGAATCACGTTATGAATATTATTTAGTTTTAATATTAAAATGACAAGAAACGCTAGCAATGCGAATTCAAAAAGATACTGAAAGAAATTGAAATAAATAAATATGAAACTATTTTTTTTTCATTGGAATGAGTTCTCCTTTTGTTTTCAGTGTTGAAGTTTTTATAAAAATACCCATCTTCCCATTTGTGTCCTCGTTCTAAGCTTCTAATGTGATTCCCAAATATATATAACTTTATAACACACGATGTTGCAACAAAGATACTCCAATGCTTAAAATCTCATTATTTCTGCTAATATATGTTCTCAATCCCAAGATTTCAAATACCTAACCATCTACAATCCACTTCAAAATGGTAAAACCCACAGATGTACAAAATTTGTGTACTCCAATACATCTAAAGAATAATCAGATATTTCCAACGTCTCTTATGGAAGTCCTCGGGCACAGAATATATATACATATAGAACATTAAAATTCAGTACAAAAAATTAACTAATCTGAACACCTCAAAATGGTACCAAACCCAACCCTTTCTAAATTCAAGAACTTCCACTACAAAAGGACTTAAAAGTTACCTTTGCTAAATTTAATCTTAAGCTGCTTTTTTGGAGCAGGCTGAGGAGAATAAGGAGCAGCAACCTGAGGAGGATGAGGAGTTGCCTTCTTCCTCGACATATTCGAAGCAACTCCAACAAAGCTATTGCTACGATTCGCAGCTGCTGCGATTGCGGATTCCTCGTGATCGACAATCATTGAATCATCGGTGCTGGGATTAGATTTTTTCATTGACGACGAGCTGCTGCTGCTGCAGTTGTTGGGAGCGATTGTTTTGGCGTAAGGGCGCTTTCGAGGAGACATTAATTGATCGATAATCGCATGGCGAGTCAAGGAAGATGCAGATTAGGGTTTTATAAATTTGAGAATGATTTAATATCATTTAGAAGAGGAATCAAGAAGATAACAAAATGCAATTGCTTGAGATTTGTTCACGCACTTCGGTTGGGTCAGGGTCCGGGTCAGGGTCCGGGTTCCGGTTCCGATCCGTTGGTCTAGCCAAACTGTAACTTTTATGTTTGATTATTGCATCAAAAAGTTGTATTTACTCTTCGCTTATTATTAAGCAATAAAGCATGCCCTGTCAGCAATTTTGTTGACATATTTTTCATGCTAGACGCCTGTTTAACAAGTTCTCGAGTCTTGGAATCTCCCCCGAAATGTAATCGCTTCATAATTTCACTTCCTATTGAATGATGATTTCAACAAATATTTTACATTTTGTAAGTTTGCACGTGTTGTTTTATGCATGGCTTCATATAATAGTTTAGCATGTTTCAAATTCTTATTAAGCTAAAATTTTAAATATATATAACAGTTGAACCATTGTTATGTTCACGTGACTGGTTATATGGAAACGGGATAGCGTCAGCTATAGAGGAGCCTGATGTGGATATTTCTTTGTCTCATACGAATGCGGAGTTGACAATTTCTACCTAAATCATTCTTCGGTAATCTTTTTATCCATTGATGATTTATCATACGCAATAACATTTATGCAACCATTATTTTCTCATTGGATAATAATTTGGATTATGCTTACACCTTTTCATTAAGCTCAAAGGTTGCTAAGTTAATATTGCCTTTAACAGAACACCGTGCAATTGAGTTTAAAAAAACATCTGAATTTAATCTCTTGTTTCATTTCCATGAAATATATGACAAGCTTTTGCAAAGATTTTATATTATTTTTGAATTTAGTGTTTGTTGAAAATGGTTTTGGCAAGAAAACAACAAATATGTGTGGAGAAAAACAGTAGAGGAGAGGTACTTTTGTTTATGAAATCTTAGAAATATGATATGTTATTTTAACGATTTAAGTAAAATTAGGTCCAAATGCATGACCACTGTTCCAACTAATAAAACTAGTTTGAAACTTCTAATTTGAGTTATTAAAGGTCTCAGATTCCAACTCTGTGCATACATAATAATAACTATATTGAAAAAAGTTCCAAATGGATGAAATTGGAGCCAGTTCTAAAGGTTGAGTGATACTGGTAGCTGTTGTTTTAGAACTGTGGTATATGTTGGCTGCTGTATTGAATTTTAGACTAATTAAATATTTGGCAAGTTCTATTTTAACACTTCAAACCTCTTTCTGCATCCCTGATTTTAAAAGGAAAACTAATATATATTGCATGTGATTTTCACATATCCATGTTTAACGAAATTACACATGAATCGCAACTCAAATCTCATTTCCAGTTTCAGCATCATCTTTGAAATTTGATGAAAGCCTGACAAAAAGAAACTGGAGTGATGATGGTAGTGGTAAATTTAATGTTCCAAAGACAGTTTAAAAATATGAATACAATTGTTTCACTTTTATTGACACAACAAATTTCATTTGCAGTTTGTGCTGGAATTATATGCAAAGGAATACATGCAGGTTGGACAATAGAGATGCAAAGGAAGGAAAAAAAATAGATTTAGTGCTTTCACTGAACTACTTCATGTTTCATTCTTTTTATGCTATGTAGTTTTGAATTATATGTTGATTAATATTGTATTAAATTCTACAAAATGATGCAGTATGAGATACTTTGCTTGCTGCAGATTCTAAATGTCACTTTATATGATGTTTTTGTATTTGAAAAGTGAACTGATCTTAAATGATACTTGCTATCTTTGTACTAGTTTAAATCTTGAATGGTCTTGTACTGATTTTGAATGTTTTTATATTGATCTTGAATTATACAAACTGAATTGATGAGAATGATCTTGTACATATTTTTATGCAATTTTATTCAAATTGGGTTAAACGGGTTGGGTTCGTTTGACCCATTAAATTAGTGGATTGGGTTGGGTTTACCCATTTAATAAATGGGTCTAATGGGTTGGGTCTATTTTTTTTAAATGGGTTGGGTTAATTTTTAAACCAACTCATTTATACCCAACTCAACCCATTTGACACCCTATTCTTATGATACTCTTGGAATCCATGAGGATTTAAAAGAAATATTTGTTTGAAGGACAAAGTTGAGGTTTTTTCAACCATAAGAACAACTCGATTATTTATTTATCTTAAGTACAAAGCTTTCGTCAAAATACAACAAAAATATACAAATTTGATCGAAAGACACGATAAAATTAGGATACTCGGCGGGATTATTGCGGCGGTGTCGGTAAAAAAAAATCGGTTTTCAACTTTCAACCCATATCGTTGGTTGATGGGGAGAAAACCGATGCAACTTTGGAGAATGATGGCGGCTGCTGCGGTAGTGATGATAGATTAGAAGAGGTCGGCTACGATTTTAAAGTTAGACGACAGCGATAGTTTCAAGGTGGGAGTGCACTGATGGTGGTGATGACAGGGTTGTCAACGAATGCAAACGGTGTTGATATTGTTGTATTCGCATCATACCCGAAAATAAAATCAACATTTGAATCTGTATCTGTTATCTGCATCCGTGGAAATCTATGACAACCCGGCTTTTCAACCCTCGAAAATCGACACTAATACATCCTCGATATTCACGTGCCGCAAATTCAAGTGCTGGAAAACCTTACTGTTAAGATAAAAAGAAAATAAAGACAAAACATAATCTTACACTAATAAAATAACATATATTATTTCAACATATAATCTTTACAGCGGAAAATTTTAAATACATTTATCATAGTTTAACTTAACATTAACATCGATAGTTATACATATTTTTCCTTACAAATGCGGAATACAATAGTACATGAGTGCGGTGGAAATGGATAACAATCTTTAGAAGAATCTTCTAACTCCATACTCCAAACTCTTCCAAAATGCTCTAAACAAAACCTGATTACTAGGCTGTCCGGAAAAATAAGGCACCCAAAGTTTAAGAAAAAGAAAATAAACTCCGGGTCAGTGTGTGGGAAACTCAAAGTACGAGTATTTGGAAAACAAAGGGTATCTCATACGACCACACAGCACACACGAAACGGGTTTTTACCTTATGATAACCAAAACATTTCAAATAACTGAAATTGTTACATTATTAAATTTCAACATAATAGGTTTACAACTAAGTCCAAAGGCACTTATTGGAGATTTGGATTTTCAAGTGAATAGCGAGGTAAGGGACTATCTCTCATACAGTACATCTCTAGAGGGATGCACCGAGGATCGACATCTTCGAAACCGCTGCGAATTAAGATCGGCTTACTCGCAGACCCATCTGGTGGGGGATAGAACCGAATATGATACCACTCCGGTCGTTCCCGACCTATCCGAGAGCTCTCATACCATACACCATATATATTTTTACCCAACGTCATAGCGGGTGCAAAATAAATCTAGAAAGGTGATATCATACCCTAATGGTAGCGAACCACTTAGCTCTAAAGCAACTTATGTTTCACAATTCCCCGGGTGTGAGGCTTGAGGTAGCGTTTACATTTCTTAGAACATTTTCACTTAAAATGCCACATTGTCACTTCCAACAACACACTATTGATTACCACAAAAGTACAATCTCTGAGCTCGTACATCTCAGAGAATGGTGTTAAGTATAAGAGGGGTTACCTCCTACACCACCAAACAGATGTACATTTGTAGAGATCAATGCATTGTGATCTTAGAAATGCAATGTTAGACATTCATCCATACAAGTTGTCCAGGAACATGACAAACCGAAGGCACTCTCCTACCACATCCTATCGGGAATTACTCCTAGGATTAGTAGTGGGTAGTCCTTGCATACGAAGATCCTAGAACGAAGGGACCATTGCTATTTATTTATCTTGGGAGCTACTCTGAAATTATCAACAAGTAATTCTTCCGTTATGAAGATCCCCGCCTTCAACTTCATTGTCTTCAACATATCTTCACTATCGAACTTGTAAATTGGTTCGAAGTGGTTTTTGGATAGGGATCGCCCCAAATCCGATCCCAGTTCCTTCGGACCAATCATCGATAAAATGATGTTTAAGTAAATAGGTGCTTATCATTTGATTGATTACTTTTCTCTTTATCAAAAATATCTCCTAGAGATATATATCTTTAAAAACCATTTCTTTTCAGTATATACGGGATCATTAAACCTCCTTTATTAAATCTTTGTTTAATTGACACCTTTTCTTAAATCTTGGAATAATTCTAAATCATTTTGTCCTTTACTTAGGAAAATATCTCCAAATCATAAATCTTAACCAAAATTTCTTATTTCCAAATCATAACTTTTAAACGGGTCAAAAACAATGTTATTTAAGACATCATTTACTGTAAACCCAAAATAATTAATTTTAAGTATAGGAATTAAATTAATTCCAAATCATTTATTTAAATCTTGACAAAAGATTTCTTATTCCAATACATATCTTTTTAATAGGTCGAAACCATGTTATCTAAGATGGTAAATTAAAATTAGTTAGTATTCAAGTCAAGCGGATCCATAGAAATTATACTAATTTTACTCGATATCAATTTCTATATTCAACCTTTACTATCCGTCGAATAATGGTGAAATCGCCTTTTAAATTTACACAGATAGTACGAGTTCCCTCCTCCGAATTTAATACCAAGCATAATAAAATTATCTCTATACAATCCAAGTTGTATTAAATTTAAAAAGAATTAAATCTTTTATACTTGCCTCGTTTCCTACATTTTGACCTTACCTATTCCTCGCTCAGGAAAAGGCCAGGTGAGCCAGGGCACTGGTTTTTCCTGAACATCTCCTTAGTTCAAGCTCCTCACATCTGGATCTTATGAATAGAAAAATCTAGTCTACTCGTCGGCCTTTTGAACCAAGATTAAATCACTTAACTATAATAGCTTTTCTTTAAATCATTTATTTAAACATTTTTAAAGTAAATTATAAAACCTTAAAATCATCTTTAAAATACTTAATTATTTATTTGAAAACATTTATAAAAGACTTGGAAAAGAATACTTAAGTTTAAAGCCATATTTCAAAAATTATTAAAAGTTCTACAAATAGTGCCTTTAAACTTATTTGATTAAAATAACTTTTCTATTATTTAGAAATCCATTTTTATAACTTAAATCTCTTTTAAAACATTTTAAAAGATTTATAGAATTTATCCCATATGTTTTAAAGAATTAAAATTATTACTTCCAAAGATTTTATCGCTTTAGTTTCTGAACTACCAAAGCGCGACTATTTTGAAAATTTGTTTTGCTCATATTTCAAAATCTACTAAACGAAATCTCGATCTTTTCCTTTTGTTTGAAAACTATGATTATAAGAGTTTGGAAAATTCTTATTACAAAGAATTCTGAATTCGAATCCATCGTATAAATAGATTTAACTTTCTATGGCGTGAACTACCGCTACGCGACGCGCCTATTTTTGACTTAATTTTCATAACTTGTCCAAACTTCACTAAACTGGATTTTAGTGTTTATAAAACATTTATAAACCATTTTAAACTATTTTAAAGAGGTTTAATAATCTCATATATACTATTTCATTTATTAAAGAAAAGTGATTTCCTTTGTGATATTCGACGTGTATTTAATATGACTTGTTAACATCAATAAACAACTATAGTAAACAACCAAACTTGATGATCAAAGCATAGTAAACATCCATAGTAATCATATCACATCATCATCTTTATATATATATATATGTATGTATATATATAGTTTCTCACCTTCATTGGTTACTAACTTCTCGAAAAATCCGATATAGCTTCGCTACGATGGAATTAAAGCCTACGAATCGAGTGTTGGACCTTAAGAAGGGCATGGCCTATGCTTGAAGAGGTGGAGTGCTTGGCCTTGGTTATAGGAGGTGGTGGTCGTAGGGTTTGAGTGAGGAAAGGAGGTGATTTACCTTGGTTTTGAAGTGGATTTCTTATGCATACATATGCTTATATAAATTTAATTTCTTTTTGTAATATTTTTCTTCATAATTTCCTTGAGAAAGGAAGCCACGGAAAAGCTTGAGAATGAGGAAGAAGATGAAGTATAATAGTGTGTAAAATTATAAAGAGAATGTTGGGTATTTATAGAAAAAAATTCGAAATAAATATCTAAATGCATAATTACACTTTTGCCCCTTTCCCACACCCCCTCCATCCTCTCCAAATGCACGACAATGCCACCCCTCTTGTGCCTCTATGTATGTAATGATGATGATGTGTAAGTGAGTTGATGTTTACTTTTTAGGGTAGAAAATTCCTTAGATATTTATATTTTTTACTATATGTAAATTCAAATGTAAATGGTAAGTATATTTGTATGTATGTATATGTTCATGTATATGTTAGGGTGTGTATGTGTTTGTTAGATATGTGTTCAAGTGAAATGAACAAGGTTGCAACAACTTTGAACAACTTCCGTTCATTAAACAGTTGAAAATCGGGAAGCTGATTCCTAGTCATATTTTCACTTATAAATTAATTTACATATAAATGTAAGCAAAATTTGAAAACTAATTTCTTATCATTTTTAACTAATTAAAATGATCGCAATTGATTTATAAAACCATATAACTTAATATTAAACAATCGTTTATGAAAGGTGATGTTATATCGATAAAGCGATACGAATTTTCTTATATTTTCAAATCAAGTATATCTCTTTATAAAACTATTATAAATGATTTATTATCACTTCACAACTAATTAAAATAAATTATTATCATTTGAAACAATTATTTTAATAATTATAACAGTTATCAAATCATTAAATCTCAATTTAAATTCATAAATCAATTATTAAATATGATGCCATTATTGATGATGTCATAAATACATTTATTTTCCAAAAATAAAATAAATAATTTATTTAATATTCATGTTTAAATGGATAAATAAGTGTATGTATCCAGCTCCGTGCGTGACTTCTAATAAATATAGAGCAGTTCATTGATAAAACGGTTTTCGGTCATTTTATCGATATTTTTCCAAAGTATATATTTTTGTAAATATTTATTCAAAATAAGATTACAATCATTATTTATTATTCAAGACAACATAATCTATGTTAAAAAGCTTATATTTGAATATTTTAAAAATAAATATAATTTATCAAAGTGATAAATTTGTGGGTCATTACAGATTCTCCTCCTTAAAAGAATTTCATCCTCGAAATTACAACGCCAAACCCAAAGGTATTTCCCTAAAATATTTATTTTTAAACTTACTCCCATATAGTGTATATAGATCATCCATACGAAATATTTGATTCAATCTACCATTCGAATATACAACTTTACTTTCGACTAGTATTGATCCTTTGCTTCTTTAGTGCCGATTAGGCTTAGAAACTTCAATTTTATTTGCATAGCTCTCAACTATGATAGAAAATGTAAGGATCCGACTACAAATCCTCATCAATGTTTGCCCTAAAGCAGCAAATAATAAATATCAAAATCCTATATTCAAATCTTTAGGCCAAATTTGTGTTACGAAATAATTCGTGTAAAATGCATATATTTTCAAAATATATAGAAAATCTTGGTTTAAGTTTTTAAACATTTCATAAAGATATAGTTTTATTCTTATGAAATTTTCTCAAGTGGTTTGTGTATTTACGTTTGAACAAAGTCATAAATAAAGGACATAATTATATTATACATGCTTAATATTTTACGTTCATCCTTATCTTACACACATCATACTCCTCACATACTTTAGCCATTCTTAGGTCCTTCTAAATCTACTTGAGTTTTCGTAATACTGATATAAACATAACTACCTATAAGTCATACATATATATGCTACTATATACTAATACTAGATAGGTGTTTCCAAATCTTCCAATCTCTCATCATAATCACTCCTCCGAGTCCAACGTTGACGGTCCACTTTCGTATCCAGAATCAAACAAGACTTTTCCATCGTCATCACTATCATCTTGTTCATTATCGGTTTCGTTTATGTCCTCATCTGTTGTATCACATCCACTTCATATGGCAACCATGGTTGGTTCCATGGCACATGCCCCATTTCGGTTGGCATTTCTTGCATAACTTCTCCTTCTTCTAGTTCTTCTAAACCTTGCGCTTCTTCTTCCTCGGGATCCAAAAATTCTTCCTCTTCGTCTTCTATGTCGTCCCAATGAATGGGGGAATCTGACGACTCCTCACGTCAAATAATATGGTCACCATCCATCTCCCATATGACATTACTGTCTCTACTACTGTTGTTTGATTCATGGGATATCATAGTGTTTGGGTCTTCTTTAGGTTCAGATTCTTCTTCCATCGGCTCCTCCTCAAGAATCTCTTCTTTCGGTTCAAGTTCTAAACTTACCAAGTCAATGATCCACATTCTTTCTGAGGCCGGAGTGGTATCTTCGTCACTAGACACTATAACAAGTTCCGGAGGCAGGAAGATATAGGCATTTCGGCCATATGGTAACCGTCTTTATCCAGTTGAATGTATGGATCTAATTCTCCTTCAATAATGGGTTTAATATTGCTAAGTGGTCATTTCTTGGGTTCCTCCTCGTCACTCGAAAGAATGATTAGATTATTCTTCTCACCCCGGTTAGCTCTCGAGGTCTCCCATTTCGAATACTTTCTCCCATAGCTTGAGGGTTTCTACAATTATAAACAACAAACACTTAGATACTAAGTTTTTTTTATTGTCTTAAATAAATCTAATGTTAGGCTATAAATCTAAGTTTATCCCAGCATAAATCCATTTTAACCATATAATTTTAAGGGTGATAGTTTGTTAAGCACATGATATTGTTTCTCCAAACCAATGTTTAGAATATTTCAAATAGAATCCTTTGAAAATTCTCTTCCCAAAAACCCTTTTTTAGATAAAAGTTCTTATTATCCAAAATCATTTTTCCAAAGTATTACTCTTAACCTTCTCAGTGTTATTATTAAACATCTTATAGTCAAACTGTGAAATACTAATCACAAGATGTTTATACTTAAATTTTACTAATCTTGATTTAGACTATCATTCAAGTCATACCAAATCTAAATATATTTTTTTCTCAAAACATGTTTTTTGTATTCAAAATATAATCCTAGGTAAAATTATTTCATTTACCATATTTTCCAAAACAAAAATCATTTTTATATCATTAACAAATACGCGCTCTTATATAATATACTCTCAACTCATTATAGGATGTTACTAAACCTATCTCTAATGAGTTACTCATCCTAGGGTGTTACTAACCCTATCTCTAATGAGACTTTACCCCTATAAGGTTCAGGTGTTCGCTCAACCTTAGCATTGATACCAAATGTGACGACCCGGCTTTTCGACCCACGAAAATCGACACTAATACATCCTTGGTATTCACATGCCACAAATTCAAGTGCCGAAAAACTCGATCGTTAAGGGTGAAAAGAAAATAAAGACAGAACCGAATCTTACACGAATGGAATAACATATATTATTTCAACATATAATCTTTACAGTGGAAAATTTTAAATACATTTATCAGAGTTTAACTTAACATTAACATGGACAGTTATAAATATCTGTCTTTGCAAATGCGGAGTACAATAGTACATGAGCGTGGCAGAAACAGATAACAATCTTCTAAAGAATCTTCAAACTCCATGCTCCGAACTAGTTCAAAATGCTTTAAACAAAACCTGACTACTAGACTGCTCGGAAAAATAGGACACCCAGAGTTTAAAGGAAAGAAAATAAACTCCGGGTCAGTCATGGGACTGGTGTAAGAAACTCAAAATATGAGTATTTGGAAACAAAGGGTATCTCATAAGACCACGCCACACATAAATACGAAATGGGTTTTTACCTTATGATAACCAAAACATTTCTACATGAAATCCAGTGATATTATTTTTAATGACATTCTTTTGAAAACCTTTCAAATAAACATATTCAAATAGCCGAAATTATTACATTTTTAATTCTAGCATAATAGGTTTACAACCAAGTCTGAAGGCACTTATTGGAGATTTGGAATTCCAAAGTGAATAGCGAGGTAAGGGACTACCTCCCGTACAGTACATCTCTAGAGGGATGCACTGAGGATCGACATCTTTGAAACCTGTGCAAATTAAGATCGGCCTACTCACAGACCCATATGGTGGCGGAAAGAACCGAATATGATATCACCCCGGCCTTTACTGACCTATCTTAGAGCTTTCATACCATACACCATTTTTTTTTACCCGATGTCATAGCGGGAGCAAAATAAATCTAGAAAAGTGATATCATACCCTAATGGTAGCGAATCACTTAGCCCTAAAGCAACCTCTGCTTCAGAATTCCCCGAATGTGAAGTTTGAGGTGACGTTTACCTTTCTTAGAGCATTTTCACTTAAATGCAACATTTCCATTTCGAACAACACACTATTGATTTCCACAAAAGTACAATCTCTGAGCTCGTACGTCTCAGATAAGGGTGTTAACACTACACCAAAACAGGGATTTTGCAACATTTTATATTTGTTAATTTCTAACACTTATAAGTGTTACAGCCTAGTGATAATAAAAAAGTGTTAGGATACCTGAAAAAGTGTTGGGAAATATAAATAATATTTTTTATAGACTTCCCAACACATCAATTATAATTTACAACACTTATAAATGTTAGAACAGTTGGTAAATTTGTAAATAACTCACTAAAAATTGGTTCCTTTTGTAATCTTGTACATGCAGCGTTTTTCTAACGCTTTCCCTCCCATCTCCACTGTCGGCCGCCTAATTTTTAATCTAATTAGGGTTCCCGCGTTCCATTCCCATTCGCGCGTTCCATTCCCATTCATGCAACCCTCCTGTTCTTCTCACGTCAGTTCTTCTCGCAACTCTCTTGTGATTTCAAACCTTGAATCAGGTATTTTCTTTTAGTTATGATTGTTCGATGGCAAATTGTTCTGGTCAAACCCAAATTGTTCGATTCCATTTTGTTCTGGTCAAACCCAAATTGTTCAACAATGTTTATCAGTTTATGACATTGGTTGACATGTTGATGTTCAATGAATTTTATGCCTTCCTTTTTCTTTTGTTTCACCTGCACTTGCACTTCTGGTTGCTTTTATTGTATGCTGTTTGTTTGCTAGCTTCGGGTTTGTAGCAGGTAAGGTTGTCGAAGTGGGTTTATGATGATGTTGTAAATGTTTTGTCGGTTTGGTTAATGAAGTGAAATTAGTTTAATTGCATTTGTTTTCAATTTCAATTTTATGTTTATTAGATGGCTAGCTGCATCCATTAATTATAATGTTTTATGAGCTGTTCTAGCAGAGTTGGAAATAAAGAAACAGCTTTTTTCATTATTAATTTTTTTGTCCTGAATCAATTTCATATTTACTGAAAAAATTCCGTGGGTTATTGATGGATCAGGTAGAACCACTCATAAACACAAGAATATTATCAAAGAATGAATGAGAGGAGATGGGAGGACAACTCGGTGGTTTATATAAATAATATGTTTGACCATATGTCATGTGAGAATGTATACCGTAGATAAGAACTTCAGAAGCAATAATGATAAGAGGAAGCGATAAAGGATCCCTTTGCCTTACATCGCATGAAGATTTAAAAAACCTCGAGGTTTCCCATTAATAAGGATTGAGTTCCAACAATTTGAGAGAATTCATCAAATCATATCGACGAATGATTCTGAAAAACCAAAAAATCTAACCCAAATGATAAAGAACTAGAATATTATCTGTGATTTTTCTGTTCTTAACAAAACCAACCTTTGAAGGTAGTATAATTTTTTCAAATAAATTATTTAGTCTGTTAACTGAGATTTTGGAGATAACTTTACTAGAGAAATTGCATAAGCTTATACTCATCACAAACCTTAGAGTTTATTCTTTTGGAATAAGGATGGTGTTTGTAGCATGAATACTCAGTCTAAAATTGGGTTCAAACAATGTTTTAAGGTGTTTGTAGCATGAAGCAAATGGTGTACCAGTAGCACAGTTTGGTTAGAGGAGTTTGTAGTGGTGGTTTGGTTCAGGCAAGGGGGTGTGAAGCAAGGCTATATCCTGTTTTGCTGCACCATTGTTTATCCATCTGCTTTTATTGTATGTTGTGCACCATACTTGTGTGTACTTGTACCTTGACTGGTGTTTGTACTACAACGCCCACCTTTTATTCATGTTAAATTCATCTTTGTTCTACTTGCTGCATCATTTTATATATATCTTCTTCTCATATTTCTTTCTTTCTTCTTGCTTTGGTATTAATTAATCTGTTATATATATACCAAGTGTTAATTATATGGGCTGTTTGTGTATATGAACACAACAACTGTATAAAATAAATTAGCATTTATACACAAATTTCATTGACGGCAAAATGTATCGTTAATATTCAGCCACTAAAATGACTGAACGAAAGGGCGGCTCTAAATATACCCTTTTTACTTATGACTATATATTGCATAAAAACTCCCAACTTTTTCTCACAAGAAAGCGCTCCTTCACCAGTACAAGCAGACTATAAGTGAACGGGCCTTGCTTCTTTCTTTTCACTAAAATTGTTTCTAATTTTTGTTAGATCCTTCAGATCAGTACAATTACTTGGATCAATAAAAGATAATTCATTTTACCATAGTAATTCCTTTGTAATTTAGTTAACATTGCCCATTGTTAGCATGTCCAGATGAACACTCAATTCAAATGGTATTTATTCCGATAACAACAGTAATACTAAGTTAAGCAGAGCGCTCGCTTCAAATGGTATTTATTATGTCTAATTTCCATAACCACTATATATTTAAAGTAATGTCTATTACTTAATTTAAAACATAAAAGCGATAAGGAAACTACAAAATTTTGTTAAGCCTTTTTGATGATCATTAACCACTTAAAATTATTACTTTATTTGTTATTTATTTACGCAGGAAGTTTGGAATTTGATTCTTGATTATAGGTACATGTACATACAAAAATAAAAAAGTATTCATACGTATAGATGTCAAGGTTGTTAAATTAACGTAATAGTCTTATACCGTATATCATTATTCATACGTATTAATATTTGTTTTTGTGTATATGTATAATAGATGTATGGAACATTTACTAATGTGGAGTTTAAATAATGAACATAGAAAGCCAGTTCTTACAGACATATGGCAACCGTATCTTTACTAAATATAGAGTTAGCAGCATTTTCACACTGCTTCGAATGACTACATTACAATGGATTTCTTCTGTTCATAATGATTGCATGTCTACATTTAACTTTTTATGCATTTTGCTCTACCAAGAAATTATAATTGAAATCAAAAAATATAATTAGAAAAATAATTTAAGCTTGAGCATGAAAAAAAATTGGTCTTCAAAATGAGGGAATGAGGCACTATAAAACATTGGTAAATTATTATGTTTCAAAAATAATAAAAATTCATTATTTGGTTAATTCTTTGGCTCCATATTTAGGTATGGAAATTATCAAAGTTAAAAAAATAGTCTACATTGGTGTTTATATCACAAAAATACTCAAATTTATAAATACGTTTTGTTCTTTAAAATGTTTTTTACCAAGCAATTTAAATTTAAACGCTTTGAAACAATTCCATTCAAATACTGTTTCAAAAAATTAACCGAATGAAATGTCCAATATAATTAGAACCATAATGAATTTCTACAAGCAAATAAACCAAGATACATTGATAATGTAAAAACAAATTTTTTGCTACAACCCGTTTGTGAAGCACGGGTTCACACTAGTTATCATGTGTAAATAAAATCAAAATAGGGTTTATTGATCGGAAAAGAAAATCTAATTCCACTATGTGCTACTCATTTGATTGATTCACAGAGATTACATATTCAAGTTTCTATGATCCAAAAATCTAACTCATTCGCTGTTGCAAGGCATGGGGTATCTTTACAACTTAAGTAAGGGCCATGTTTTCATGGCAGTAACCCTTGAGTCATTGACTTGGCCTCTTTTCTCTTCCTTAAGCTGTATTTAGTGACTGAATGCAACATTAGCGGTTATTCATTATGTAAGGGATATGCGTGGGGATATGAGTGGGAGGTTACCTATTCAAGACCAAATGCAAGTAGAAGAGCCTATTGAGGGCGCTCTTGGAAATCTCGTTAATGATGCATTTAGAGTGCATGATATGCCACAGGCTAGCGGTGAAGTGAACTTTGAAGAGATACATGTTCATAAAATGTACCATGAATACAGAAGCAAAGCAAATGAGAAAATATATCCTTCTTGTGAAGATGGACTTACAACTTTAGGTGTAATGGTTGAGCTTCAGAACTTGAAAAAAGAATTTAACTGGTCAGGAAATAGCATGACGAAATTGTTGAAATTATTTAAAAAATGTCTTCCAAAAGAAAATACATTACCCGACAAGTATCCCACCATGAAAAAAATGTTAAAAGATTTGGGAATGAAGGTAAAAAGCATTCATGCATGCGAAAACGATTGCATGTTATTTTGGAAAGAGAACGCTAACATAGTAGAATGTCCTCATTGTCATACACCAAGATTTAAAGATAAGGCAAATGCGTTGGGCATAAAAAAAATGACAACCCAACCGAGGAAAGTTCTAAGACATTTTCCTATAATTCCAAGGCTGACTAGATTGTACACTATACCATGGATAGCTCGTAAAATGCAGTGGCATAAGCATGCCGATCCTTCTTGGAATTTCATGCGCCATCCCGTTGACTCGGCCGAATGGAGAGCAATCAAATGTAAGTGGCTAGAATTTGCAAATGAAGGACGTAATATATGGCTTGGTATCGCTAGTGATGGTTTTAATCCGAATGTGGTTCTCTCCAATAGTTACAGTTGTTGGCCCGTATACATGATTCCTTATAACCTACCCCCTTCGTTATGCATGAAATCACAATTTCAAATGCTAAGTTTATTAATTCCTAGACCGAAAGCACCAAGTCAAGACATTGATGTATACTTAGAACCTCTTGTTGACGAGTTGAAGAAACTTTGGACGGAAGGAGTGGCTTCTTTTGACATGGACAGGGGAGAAATGTTTACAATGAAGGCAATACTATTATGGGGAATCCATGACTTACCAGCATTTGGAAATTTATCTGGTTGCGTGACACATGGTTATAAAGCATGTCCAGTTTGTGCTATAGAGACTGAGTCAGAGTACATTGGTAACAAGGTTGTTTATCCAAAGTATAGAAGATTTTTGAAGGATGACCATCCATATAGATTAATAAAACATGGATGGTATAAGGATACCGAAGATAAAGAACCGCCAACAAGGTTAAGTGGACCATCCCTTTTGGAAAAGCTTAATTGTATAAAATATTTTCCTGGAAAATTACCAAAGAATAAGAAGCGAACAATATATGAAGCTACCGATAAAAGTTTACAGTTGGAGATGGTGACATAGAAAAATTGTCTTGGTATAAGAAGTCAATTTTCTATGACTTAATTTATTGGAGTAGTCATAAAGTGCGACATACTATTGATGTGATGCATATGGAGAAGAATGTTGCAGAGCATCTTATCAACTTAATGTTTGACAAAGGAAATCAATCATCTAAGTTTGCATGGGACAAGATTCATAAAATGAAATGTTGTCAAGTTCTAAAAGATGCCAAACTTCCATCGTGTCTTGGGACAAGATTTGGTAGCCTTGTTACTATTCAACCACCTACTTTGCACATAAAAAAAATATATGAGTATCATATTTTTATGCAATACTTGCTTCCTATAATGGTTCAACATGCATATCCAAAGCTTCGTGAGTTACGACAAGCTATTTTACAAGTGAGTTTGTATTTTAACATAATATGCTCGAAATTTTTAGTTCGAGAACGTGTTCAAGCCGCCAAATATATGATTTCCGAGGCATTGTGTGTGCTAGCACATTATTTTCCTACAGACTTCTTTGATATAAGTGTTCATCTTATGGTGCATCTAGCTGACCAAGCTTTGCTATGCATACCTACAAACTATATATGGATGTATCCATTTGAAAGGTGAGATATTATTTTTACAAGGTTTAGACCTACAAACTATATATGGATGTATCCATTTGAAAGGTGAGATATTATTTTTACAAGGTTTGTAAACATTATTTCAAAATGACAATTTCTAAATATATGTGCATGTGTACTTGTGTGTAGGGCTATGAAAGAATGCAAAAATATACCTAGAAATAAACGCTATATAGAAGGATCAATCGCTAAAGCATATCTTGTTTCAGAATCAGTTAGATATGCAATGAAATATATGCCGAACCCACGTGATGAAAATCATAGTTCTACACAAGCATCCTTTTTAGATGATGGTGATGATATATATGAACGCCCCATCATTGAAGGCAAATATATTAAGCTAACTAGGATGCAACGTGTTCAAATTCGAAGGTGGATACTTTTTAGAATCGATGTTCCCGAGAGAGATGAATATTATAGGTATGAATTTTCTCCATATTATGATAAATACCAATGTCATAAAATAGCGAGTGTATTCACATTATAATATCTAATTTGTAGTGCATATCGCTCCTCTTTAGAAGGTGTGTCTCATGGTAAAAGAAAAGTTACCACAATGGCAGAAGTAGTTGTACAAACTGAATTTATTAATTGGTTGCACAAAAAAGTAAGTTATTTCAATATGAAAATTGTAGGTTTTGTTCCTTTTATGTTAGTCATGCAAATTTGTTTGTTCCTAACAGCTACTAGAAGAAAAATGCATGAACACAATATTGTGGCAATATGTTAGTGGTCCAAAGTGGGAAGCCAAAAGCTATCTCAAGTATAGAGTGAATGGATATATATTCTCTCCTCTACATTACGACGACACTCTTTTGACCCAAGATAGCGGTGTTTGCATGGATGCAATCACCACATTTGTTGCAAGTGCAAAAGATATAAATCCTACAGACGATGACACTACTTGGTATGGTATCATTAAAGATATCATAGAAGTCGATTATTATGATTCTCAACATGTAGTATTCTATTGTGATTGGATAAACATCGCGGATAAGACAAATGGTTGTAAGATTTGTACCGATTCACATTTGTTGATGGTGAACTTGAAAAAGCTCAAAAATTCTAATGGAGAGTATGATGAGCCAGCTATTCTAGCAACCGAAGCAGGTCAAGTTTTCTATGTAAAAGACACTCAAAATCCTGATTGGTCCGTTGTTCGACGTTCTCCGAAGCGCATGACAGACAACATAGATGACTACACAATACCGATTGATTTTCAGTCTGTTATGAAAGAACAAGCCAACTTAGGACCATTATTGAAATGTGTTGAAATGAAATAGATATCATTTTGAAATGAATATTTGTGTTGTTTGATATACTTGGTATTTGGTAAACTAGCATATGAGTTTATGAACGTACATGCTCATGTTATTTGATATATTTTTTGATGCTTTCAGATTGATTTGTGAGCTTTGCTACTTCGGTAGGAACCTGCACATTATGGAGATTATCAACAAAATTAAAAGAAGTTATATTTATTTTATTTGCTATAACATCATTGTAATTAATTGGCATGTTTGACTCTCTGTGTTGTCTACTTGGTTTATCAAAGTTTGGAAGAGCTGATAGTGTAGGTATTTAATATTATTTCTCGACCTACAGTTTTATTTCAAATTATTCTACACAGGAAATTTTTGAAGCATGTTTTTTGAATGAAGAGCTTGAAGCATGTTTTTAGAATGAATTCAGCGAAGATGTCATGCCTGTACTTTGAAATGACATTTTAAGTTTCATTGTATACTAAAATCTTTTTTATGTAGGTCTAAATGTCGAACAATTGCAATGCTAGTGCATCTAAAGGTACAAATGCAGAGTTTGAAGCATATAATCCTCCTCAGACAGGTGATAAAAATACTTAATAAATGTTGATCTTGAGGGTGTTAAAGGTAAAGATGAAGCTAAATGGAGCTCCAGATGCGGAGCCCTAATTCGTTGTCATATACCGATTGGCTATGACGAGTGGAGAAATGTAGATGATTATTACAAGAATATTTTGTGGCAAGAGCTATTGGTATGTCACAAATTCATCTTATTTAGTCATTTATGTTTTGCACAAGATTTATCCTTAGTACTAAAATTTCTTTGTTAAACAGAATGAATTTGACATGGATATAGATGCCGATCTAGCTCGGCCAATTTTAGAAAAAACATTTCCACGATATTATCGTACGGTAAAGTCTACTTTGCAGAATAAATTGCTCAGAGTCGGAGGAACCACCATACCCAAGAATATTGCTATTACTAAATGTCCTGCGGACATTGACAGAGTATGGTGGGAAAAGTTTATAGATAATGAATATTCAGATAAAAAAAGAGCAATGTAGGAAAAACGCTGAAGCCAAAGCTAAAAATACTATCACTCATACACTAGGAAGAAAATCATACCGTAGAGTTTACGATGAAATGGTAAGAAATAGTATAAAAAATATTTCTTGTAAATATTAATAATGAATAGTTAATTAGTTTAAAAATATTTGTTCTTGCAAGTCAAGGAAAATCCGAAAGAGAAAGTTACGCGGACAATGGTTTGGAAGGCGGGACATATAAATAAGAAATCTGGATAAGTTCTTCCATCTGCGGCAAAAGCCTATGTAAGTTCTTTCATACGTTGTTCTACAAATCTGGACAAGTTCTTCCATCGATTTCCAGCATTAATTTTAAATACAGTATGTCGCAAATCTATTCCAATCGTCAAATGCATGCACCTCCCATAAACCCAAAATGTATGAAAACAGAATACTGTGGCATCTTTTCTTTTTAATATTTACAGTCAGAGAATCAAGCTTTGAAGTGCTTCAAAAGCACAAAGCTGCTAATTAACAATTAATCTGAATAACTGTCAGATTTAGAATAAAGAACTTTAGAACACTTATATGGGTTGGTTGATATGGGTTGGTTTGTAAGGCAGCAGTGATATGCAGAGACAAGGATGGTTATGTAGTTAGATGTTGATGAGGATGGTACAAAAATGACAGAGGGATGTTGATATGGTGGTATTGTGGATGGTTAAGTAATGGTGTTTGGTGAATATGTTTGGGGAATATGATGAAGAAATGATAGAGGCAGTGATATGTTGTGTTATTTGGTGAATATGCAACTGTTTATAGTGGAAGATGAGGTTATGCAGGTTGGTGAATAGAAATGTTGAGTTGATTGTGTGAAGCATGCAGTAGTTTAATAGTTGCTGGAAAAAAATGAAGTTTGGGTGCAGAGGAGATTGGGCAGTGGCAAGGTTGGAGGCACAGTAGTATTTGTATTTGTATGTATGCAGAGTTTATGTATGGCACAGAGGAGGATGTGTAGGGCAGTTATCAAACAATTGAAATGGTGAAATTGTATTTGTATTTGTATACTATGAAATGTTTGAAGCTACTAGAAATGAAAGGCGGTATTTGTATTTGGAATGGTAAAGCAAACAATAATTTTTTTTGTTTTTGAAATGAAATGCAAAGTCTTTTTTTTAAACTAGAAATGCAAAAGGAACTAGATAGTGGGTGGTTTCAAGCGGATGTTTGTAGAGCGGATGTTTCAAGCGGTGGTAGGACTGATGGCAGATAGTGGACAGTCGTGATGTATTGTTTGGATGGGAAGTTTGGTTTGTATTTGATGAAGTGGTGGGTGATGCAGTGG
This sequence comes from Allium fistulosum, assembly GCA_030737815.1. NCBI lineage: Eukaryota > Viridiplantae > Streptophyta > Magnoliopsida > Asparagales > Amaryllidaceae > Allium > Allium fistulosum. The sequence goes on along the minus strand of CM060908.1, from coordinate 232,901,179 downwards.
TTTGAAGTCTGTTAGTGCTGAAGGTGGTTGGTTTGGTGGAACTGCTGCAGTGGTTGCAGGCAGAAAGGAAGAAGTGTGTGGGAGGATAGTGACAAGGCAGCAGGTTTGATGACAAATGGGTAGGGGGTTTGGATGGTGTGTGTTCCTTCTACTTCCACCAGCACCATTTTGTGGTCCTGGAAGCGGATGTTGAGGCTGTTTTGGAGGCCCACGTTAGATATCCGGAACCTGTACGTTTTGCCTGAAACCATAATAAAATACAGATTAGTATATACGTGCATGTTTAGGAGAACTAATACAGTATCATTATAAGTACCTTGATCAACGGTGTAGAAAGCTCCGTTTGGACCACGGCCGTTGACAAGGATTCCATCGGGGAATGGGATCATTTTACCCACGTCCAATGCTTGCTTCAAATTCTGGTATACAGTAAAAGAATGAAATGACTGTTGGGTAAAGTCGTGCATGTGATGTTGTTAGCATGTTATACCAAAGAAACTTTATTAAAATTGCAACTAGGATGGATATCATTTGGCAGGTAGTTCAGTGCCAACTATGGACTTCTGTTTTCTTTGATCTAGATTTTAGTAAACCAATCAATGAACTCTGATGTATTATGAATTAATTACTAAATTAAATTATTGTAGTGGAATATATTTGAAATTATGCTATGAATCCAAGTTCTTTTATGTCCTCTCAATTACTCCCACACGTATATGAAATAGTGTTGTTTATATATATGTATTAGCAAATAAATAAATAAATAAATATGTAACTGGATGTTTATTTTGAATATTGAAGTAGAATTTGTCAATTACTTTGACCTGACTTGCAGTTCTCATTTGTTTGTCAGATTTCACTTCCTTTTAATACACTACTTATGTTTTTCTATGTTATGCCCTATTAGATTAAGTTAACCTAATATCATTTAATCCTTATATTATAAACTTTTACATTTTATGACTTTATTGAACAATTTGTCTCATCACATTCAAAATAGCAAATTTGACAGGATCATACACTTGAAGTCTTGAATTTTCTTAATTGTCAATGTATTTCAGGCCCCGCGTATAGAATGATAAGCGAATAATTTATTTTTGCTTATACTAGTTCAAACATAATGTTTTATGTGTACGTGCTTTTGTGCCAGTTTTAGGTATACTCAGAACAATGCAGCTGATAGTTAAGAAGTCTACTTTTTGAATAATTAGAGGTCATTGTAATATTAGTCTATTAGAGTTGTCTTTGTTATAGCCAAACAGTGCCTTTTTTTAGTATATATAAATATTTTGAGATCCGAGGTGTACATTGGAATTGTCTATGAAACGGTCCAGGAATCATCCAAGTACCACTATCAGAACTCCTATAAAAAGGTTACATATTCGACCATTTTATCATCAAAATATTTCATCACTCAATATTTAAAACTTCTTGAATCACTGATAATTATTTATTATTTATCTTATTGCTTCTCAACCGCTAATCTTCTGTACGTATTGAATGCAGGCACTTATGGAGGAAGAGGAAGAAAAACAGAAGTTGGAATGTAGCGGTAACGAGGAAGCAAACACATACGACCTTGACAACGATCCCATCTCTAAAGGTTTTTGGGTCCGATAGAAAGAAAAACTATTGTCGTGCAATTAGCTCCAATTCCTCTGAAAAACAAGTAAAGTTGATGCAAGCTTCAAAAGCAATTGCCGATAAGAATAAAAAGGAAGATTTTCATCAATGGTCATCGAAATTACAAAACCAAGTGGCAAATCAAGTGGCGAATCAAGTGTCGAGCCAAATCAATGAGGCTCTTAAATCATTTGCTTCATCTTTCTTAACTATGATACCGGGGTTACAACATAATCTTAATAATGGTAATGTGACGCCTATGACTGAAACCGCTTCTAACTTGAATAAATCTCCTTCGAATATTGGAGTTGCTAGTATTCCGTCAAATGATGTTGGATCATCTACAAGAGGTAAACAATTTGTAATGCTACTATCACAGGATATGAAGAAGGATGTAGCAAAAGCTTATATTGGAACACAAACTATGTGTCATTTCAAAGAGATAGTTCCAAATATTGAGAAAGTTGTTTGGATAACAGAAGTTTTAGAACCGGAAGCACCAATTTACGATGGTCCTCAAAATGGGCACTACAAGCTTTGTGAATTTTCAGATGGGGGCTTTGTGATATGGCCTGTGTTTCGTCTTCGCGGTATCTAAAATTCTATTGTAATTTGGGTATGATATTGTGGTATTTTGAAATTGGAAAGTTTGTAGCTCATATTATAGTATTATCTAAATATGATATTGTTGCATTTGAGATATGGAAGCATTTTAGACTTCATATTGAATTGATATGATGAATTATATATGATATGGACATCATCATTTATGAGATATTTATGTATGATATGGACTTCATATTGAATTGATATTATATTCATTTGTTTTAAGAATTAAATATTAATTTTTACTAAATAATCATTTTCCAACACTTATAAGCGCTACCGTATATTTCTGTACCAACACTTATAAGCGTTACCGTATATTTCTGTACCAACACTTATAAGCGTTGCCGTATATTTCTTTACCAACACTTGTAAGCGTTACCCCATATTTCTGTACCAACACTTATAAGCGTTACCCCATATTTCTGTACCAACACTTATAAGCGTTGCCGTATATTTCTGTACCAACACTTATAAGCGTTACCCCATATTTCTGTACCAACACTTATAAGCGTTACCCCATATTTCTGTACCAACACTTATAAGTGTTAGTAATACGTATGTTCGTAACACTTATAAGTGTCACAAATTTGGCCGCTTCATTCCTCACAGTCCATTAGTAACACTTAAAAAGTGTTACTGAAATTATTTGTAACACTTATAAATGTTAGGATTTGTCTGTTTTGTTGTAGTGTAAGTATAAGAGGGGTTACCTCCTACACCACTAAACAGATGTACGTTTGTAGAGATCAATGCATTGTGTTCTAAGAAATGCAATGTCAGACATTCATCCATATAAGTTGTTTAGGAATATGATAAACCAAAGGCACTCTCCTACCACATCCTGTCGGGAATTACTCCTAGGATTGGTAGCGAGTAGTCCTTGCATACGAAGATCCTAGAGCGAAGGGACCACCGCTATTTATTTATCTTCGGAGCTACTCCGAAATTATCAACAAGCAATCCTTCCATTATGAATATCCCTGCCTTCAACGTATCTTCACTTTCGAACTTGTAAATTGGTTCGAAGTGGTTTTCGGATAGGGATCGCCCCAAAACCGGCCCCGGTTCCTTCGAACTAATCATCGATAAAAGGATGTTTAAGTAAAAAGGTGCTTATCATTTGATTGATTACTTTTCTCTTTATCAAAAATATCTCCTAGAGATATATATTTTAAAAACCATTTCTTTTCAGTATATACGGGATCATTAAACCTCCTTTACCAAATTTTTGTTTAATTTAAATCTTGGAATAATTCTAAATCATTTCGTCCTTTACTTAAGAAAATATCTCCATATCATATATCTTAACCAAGATTTCTTATTTCCAAATCATAACTTTTAAACGGGTCAAAAATAATGTTATTTAAGACACCATTTACTGTAAACCCAAAACAATTAATTTTAAGTATAGGAATTAAATTAATTCCAAATCATTTTTTTAAATCTTAACAAAAGGTTTCTTATTTCCAATACATATCTTTTTAATAAGTTGAAACCATGTTATCTAAGATGGTAAATCAAAATTAGTTAGTATTCAAGTGAACCGGATCCAAAGAAATTATACTAATTTTACTCGACATCAATTTTCATATTCAACCTTTACTATCCGTCGAATAACGGTGAAATCACCTTTTAAATTCACAAGGATAGTATGAGTTCCCTCCTCGGAATTTAATACCAAATATAAGAAGATTATCTCTATACAATCCAAGTTGTATTAAATTTAGAAAGAATTAAATCTTTTATACTTGCCTCGTTTTTGACATTTCGACCTTATCTGTTCCTCGCCCAGGAAAAGATTAGGTAAGCAAGGGCACTGGTTGCTCCTAAACATCTCCTTAGTTTAAGCATCTTACATCTGGGTCTCACGAATAGAAAAATCTAATCTACTCATCGGCTTTTAGAACCAAGCTTAAATCACTTGATTATAACAGCTTTTCTTTAAATCATTTATTTAAACCTTTTTTAAATAAATCATAAAACCTTCGAATTATCTTTAAAATAATTATTTATTTATTTTAAAACATTTATAAAAGATTTGGGAAAAAATACTTAAGTTTAAAGGCATATATCAAAAGTTATTGAAAGTGCTGTGAATAGTGCTTTTAAGCTTATTTGATCAAAACAACTTTTCAATTATTCAGAAATCCATTTTTATAACTTAAATCTCTTTTAAAACATTTAAAATATTTATAGAATTTATCCCATATTTTTTAAAGAATTAAAATTATTACTTTTAAAGATATTCTCGTTTTAGTTTCCAAACTGCCAAAGCGTGACTATTTTGGAAACTTGTTTTGCTCATATTTCATAATATACTAAACGAAATTTTGATCTTTTACTTTTGTTCGAAAACTATGATTATAAGAGTTTGGAAAGTTCTTATTACAAAGAATTCTGAATCCCAATCCATCATATAAATGGATTTAACTTTCTACGGCGTGAAATCGCGAACTACCGTTACGCGACGCGCCGATTTTTGACCCAATTTTCATAACTTGTCCAAGCTTACCAAATTGGATTTTAGTGTTTATAAAACATTTATAAACTATTTTAAACTATTTTTAATAGGTTTAATAGTCTCATATTCACCATTTCATTTATTAAAGGAAAGTGATTTCCTTTGTGATATTCGACATATATTTAACGTGACTTGTTAACATCAATAAACAACTATAGTAAACAACCAAAATTGATGATCAAAGTATAGTAAACATTAGTAGCAATCATATCACATCATCATCTTTATAAATATAGAGTTTCTCATCTTCATTGATTTCTAACTTCACGAAAATTCGTTATAGCTTCGCTATGATGGAATTATAGCCTACCGAATCGAGCCTTGGACCTTAAAATAGGCATGGAATATGCTTGAAGGGATGGAGTGCTCGGCCTTGGTTGTAGGAGGTGGTGGCCGTGGGGTTTGAGGGAGGAAAGGAGGTGATTTGCCTTGGTTTTGAAGTGGATGTCTTATGTATATATATTTATATAAATTTGATTTCTTTTTCAATATTTTTCTTTATAATTTCCTTAAGGTAGGAAGTCATGGAAAAGCTTAAGAACGAGGAAGAAGATGAAATAGAATAGTGTGTAAAATTATGAAGAGAATGGTGGGTATTTATAGGAAAAATTTGAAAATAAATATCTAAATGCATAATTACACTTTTGCCCCTTGCCCACACCCCTTCCATCCCCTCCAAATGCATGGAAAGGTCACCCCTTCTTGTGCCTTTAAGTGTGTGATGATGATGGTGTGTAAGTGAGTTGATGTTTTCTTTTTAGGGTAGAAAATATTTTAGATATTTATGCTTTTTACTATATGTAAATTCAAATGTAAATGGTAAGTACATTTGTATGTATATATGTGTTCATGTATATGTTAGGGTATGTATGTGTATATTAGATATGTGTTCAAGTGATATGAACAAGGTCGCAACAACTTTGAACAATTTCCGTTCGTTAAACCGTCGAAAATTGGGAAGTTGATTCCCGGTCATATGTCCACTTATAGATTAATTTACATATAAATGTTAAAAAAATTGAAAACTAATTTCTTATCATTTTTAACTAATTAAAATGATCACATTTGATTCATAAAACCATATAAATTAATATTAAACAGTCGTTTATAAAAGGCGTTATATCGACAAAGCGATATGAATTTTCTTATATTTTCAATTCAAGTATATCTCTTTATAAAACTATTATAAATGATTTATTATCACTTCATAGCTAATTAAAATGAATTATTATCAATTAACAATTATTTGAATACTTATAATATATATTAAATCGTTTAATCTCAATTTAAATTCATAAATCAATTATTAAATATGATGTCATTATTGATGATGTCATAAATACATTTATTTTCCAAAAATAAAATAAATAATTTTATTTCATATTCATGTTTAAATGGATAAATAAGTATATGTAACCAGCTCCGTGCACAACTTCTGAAAATTATAGAGTAATTTATTGATAAAATGGTTTTTAGTCATTTTATCGATATTTTTCCAAAGTTTATATTTTTGTAAATATTTATTCAAAATAAGATTAACATCATTATTTATTATTTAAGACAACATAATCTATCTTAAAAAGCTTATATTTGAATATTTTAAAAATAAATATGATTTATTAAAGTGATAAATTTGCGGGTCGTTACAATATATGTATCTAAAAATGCGAATATTTTTATATTTGTACTGAAAATGCGAATACTTATGAATATTCGAAAATAACTAAAAACATCTGTATTCAAAAATTAAAAATAGGGATATTAGAAAATATTTGTACGTGAGAATTTATAATATTTATTAATATATAATATATTTTAATCTAAAATCTGTATTTTCTTAGTTTAAAATTACAATTTTCAATTAAAAGTCTATATTTCCTTTTAAATGTAGTTCCAAATTTTAAAATGATACATTTTGTTCAAATTTGAGTTCTTTTCGGTGGGATGTTTTTCGAATATGGATGTCATCATTTCCTCATTCGTATTCGAATTTTTTTCGGATATCGAATATTCGCATTCACTTTTCAGATATCAAATATTTCTCACAGATAAGAATTTTAGATATTTCAGTACTCGTTGTTAGGCCTAGGCAATGGCAATGAAGAGATCAATTATGTTTTGAAGATGATATAGTGATGGTGGTTAAGGAGGATGTAACACCCCCATTTCGAGGCCTACAAATGAATATCGATGATGTTACAATCATTACCAGAATTATTTTCGAGCGACAAAATAGTATCGGTTTTTATTCAACAACATCAAATAAACAGAGACACAAATTTTCTTTACATTTTTCTTTTCTTAAATCGTGCCCACGCAGGGGTGAATATAAAATAAATATAGATAAATAGTGCCATGCCCGACATATAAAGATACCGACACGAACACTTCATTGGTTATATAGTTTGGTTTTACAACAACGGAATTCGAAATAAAAATTTATTATCTGCTAAGCCTCCTGTTTCATCTTTGGAGCATTTATTTGCCTTCAACAAAACCTGCATAAACTCAACTTACTCAAAAGAGCGCCTATTAGTTTATGGGGAAAACAATAATAAAAACACGGATCGACATAAAGCCTGTATGAGTAATACATTTTCCTAACATAACATATATATAGATCACACCACATCGCCCAACGAAACAGATTATTCCTTTACTAATTCAGCATCATCAATTTCATCTATTATATAGAATGTGTGGGGTGATGTGAGATACCCTAATAATTATGCGGAATGGATCTTACAACTATTATAACACTATAAGAGGTGAATATTGTATTTAAACTTCTTAATAATTAACTTGTAATTCTCAATTTTTTTAATTCAAAGTCATAGATATAAGAAGATTAATATAAATAAATGAAATAATAACAAGCACTGAAGTAAAAGGAAAGACACTAATAATTTTTATAATGGTTCAGATTCTCACTTCTACATCCAATCATATACCCCATATGGAATTCACTATAATAAACCTCCAATTACATGGGTGGCTAGTACACATTGGCTTTGAGTCAAATGACAAGTACACATATCCTAATTTTTTACGAGTGGCAGGACACACCTGACTTCTTGACTTTCCAAGGGTGCTTAAGAACACGTATACAATCATGGCTTTTTGTGAGTGGTAGGAACACCTTTAATGTAATACCTCGATATTCTAATAATAAATAATAATGGATATTAAATGATGAATTAATCAATCTAAATATGGGGAAGCAATATGATCATCTTTCCAATTTTGGAATTTGACGACGGGACTTGCACCATTGCGACCGTCTCATTTTCTGCTTTGTGTCGTATATAAACTTCTTCAATTCGAAGGTCATACGTAGAAGATACAAGTGAAGTGAGTTTTTTAACGGGATTTGGGCTGAATTTGAATATTTGAATTTGAATTCTTAAATGACACTTCATTCCAACTATAAATAGGCCAAAATAGCAAGCCTACGTTCCTTTTGAATTCATTTTCTCTGATTGAATCTTCTTCTCCCTCTTTTTCTCTACAACTTCAAATACCCATAACTTTACCATTTCTCAATAGAATTTGATGAAACCAGCTGCCAATCGATGGATGCGGTGAATACTATGATTTGATATCAATTTGAAGGCGAGATCTGGAGAACCATAGGCGCAACAGTCTGGACAACATAAGTTTTAGGATCTGATTGTCATATTTGAGTGAGTTAACCCACTCTACAATTATATAATGCGGTTAGAGTAATTTGCTATTGTTAGGGGTCTAGTTAGGAGATGATTGTGAAATTATAACAAGTATAAATGAAGAAAAATGATGATTAAGTTGATAATTAGAGTTGACAATAGGAAATCTGAAAATAAGCGAGGATAACCGATCTTTGTAATACAAACAAATTAGCAAAGTAAAATGATGATAGAATTATCATAAGATGATATTAAGGAAAGTTGATAACCAAATATACGATGCTAACCTCGAAAACAAAGAGGAACTAAACGATTAAAACGAACACATGAAGAAAATATAAGACGGAACTATAGTATTGTGCATCACTGGTTGACCAGGTGGGTTATAATCGGTAGACTAGTCATGATTGGTCGACTAGTACAGTTAAACTGGAAGACCTATAATAGGCTAGTTGGGACAGATTGAACTTGGACCTAACCGGGCCGAATGCAATTGAAGGCATTTACGAAAGTGGGACTTTGCATGATGCTTTAGGTTACTTCAAAAGAGGCAATGCGGTACATTATTGACATGATGAGGCATATAAGTGTTCTTGAATATGCGTGTGTCTAATGTGTGTGAAACTGGATGTTTGATTTCTTATCGATGTTTGGATATCGTATTGAGTTTGTTTGATTGGATAGCGTATATTGGGCAAGTTTAATGTGTTATTTATTTATTGAGTAATTATTTATAAGGCACATGTTATGCGTGGAATAGTTGTCCCAGGCAAATAGTTGTTCCTTCAGTGTTCAAAAAGGAAATAGTTGTACCAAGGAAATGGTCGTTCGCTCGGTAATAATGTATTAGTCAATTTGGGAAATTGGTGTTCCCTTGGTAATGTGGATATTGTTGACCTTATTAGATGAGTACATATATTTGCATATAGTGTAAGATAAGACAAAACATGACCTTAATTGAGTAGTCAACCTGTAACGACCCCGAATTTTATATATATTTAAATTAATAATTAATTAATTTTTGAATAAAATTTGTGAAATAAAACGATAAATGGATTGCGAGTTTCCCCGATATCCAAGTATATTTGTATAAATCATTTAAATTTAAAAATATTATATATATGTGAATATATATGTAATTGAGCATACATGAGTAAATTTGATATAATATATATGTATATATTTGATTTGAATTCAAATTGTAAATAAATGGGTTAAAGATAAATTATAATAATAAATATTAGTAGTGATGATTTATGTTAGAAACAAAAATACAAAATTTTATAAGATAAACGATAAAAAATATCAAGTAAACACATTTGCTAAACTTTAACAACTAATTAAAAATAGAAATCATCTATATTACAAGATAATAAGAAATAAATATAAAAGCTTATATAGAAAAGCCACCACTATCTTCATTTGTACAGATATGTGTATACGAATTGTAATAAGAAGATATAAACATATATGTGCACACCTGTCAAAGAATGAAACAAGAAGAAAAGAAAATATCTAGGAACACATAAAAATATCTAAGATCTTATAGACTAAGTATATGTTGCAGGTAAGAATAAAGTGAAAGTATAGGAGACAAGTAAAATAAAATAGATAAGTATGCAAACATGAAAACAAGTAAACAAAAGCTTGTAAAGGAAGACATCAAGATATATTCATATTGTACAGCCGAAGAGATAAGCATGAAGACATAAAGGACTAAAATAATAAATGCTTTCATCTGCCCAATACAACAAAGCTGCAGCCACCAAAAACATATTGTCTCGGCCAGCAAAGATTAAAATATCCCTGCCAAACTATTGTACAAAGCAATATTTTATACCTGTAAACTTCTTTTTATATGTATCACCTTCTACCTAGATTCGTCCATTCAAACTAAGAAAAAAAACTGAAGTGAACTACAACTTCACTTTAAACAAACAAGCTTCATCTCAGTTTTTTCCATCAAACTAAGTTAAAAATCTGAAGTAAATAAGACTCAAACCAAAACAAATTAAATCAAGGCAAACAAGAGAAATCAAGAGAAAAGAATCTTCAGCCTGGGAAAGCTTCAGCTTGCAAATGTTTCAAGTCTGGTTCAAAAGAACTCTGTTCTTTCTTCAAACAACTGTGAGTAACTTTACTTTTAAAGAAATTTAAGTAAGTGATTTTAGTTACATGCTAATTGTTTTGAAATGAAAATATATCTTATGGTATCTGCTGTGAATATATGCATGTATGGTGTGTATGTTGCTCTTATCAAAACATTCTCTGTTTCACCTTCCAATATGCAAGTTTTGATAAAAGAAAATTTAAATCTTGTGATTTTATCTCTGTTTAAATTTAAGTTTAAAATAAAACTAGTTCGCTTAATTATAAGCATCAGTTTTAAATTTGTATTTTTGTCAAAATGATGTTTATTTGGCTCTGGAAACCCAAAATAGCTGATAGCTGAGCTAAACTTAAGTTAAGTCTAAATTCAAACTTTTTAATTCAGGAATTCAAGTATATAATCTTAATTCTTATACCTTAACATGATTTTTAGAGTAAGAATCTTAATTTTTAGACTGAGGGTTGAGGAGCAGTTTAGGATTGTCGAAATTTCATAGTTTCATCGATTCATGGTGATCCTCTGGTTCGTGGTGGTCGAAATTTGTCGTGAAGATAGCTGGAGGAACGGAGGTGATGGGAAAAATGATCGGAGATGCTCACGTTCACCGTGGAGGCAGCGGCAAGCCTTTTTCGTTTGTAAACCTAATTTTGACGTGGTGCTGTATTTCGATTCGTGCATCGTTCTCAGGCGACCGAGTTCGTCGTGCGTTGGGGAGTTGGTGGAGGAGGTGTTGAGGAGTGGATGGCCGAAGTTTCGTGGATTCAGATGATCGGAGCTGCGTGAACGTGGCGTTGCCAGGTTTTGTGGTGGGGTCGATGTCGAGTGTTCCAGGTTTTGAATTTCACTCGAATTCGCGTTCGAGTTGAACTGGCCGGAGTTGGGTGGTTGGAAGCGGAGCTGGGGATGACCTTCGACTTGCTCGAAGCATGGGTGGCGATCGGAAGTGGCGAACGATGATGTGCACGTGCACGGTGGGGAAATTTCTGGTGGGGCTGTGTTTTGGGTGGGTTCGAATTTGCGCAGGGGAGACTCGAAACAAATTGATTGTTTTCTCGGGGAAATGAAGGGAGCGGCTCGAGTTTAACTCGAGTAAACTGGGTTTTGTTCGTTTGCCTGGGAAGAGCTGAAATTCCTCGCGTCGTACTCGAGTAGATCGAGCAGTTTACTCGAAGCAGAAACAGGGTGGCTCGGGTCAGAGTTTTGGTCCAGGTTTTGATACCTGAACTGATTTTCTATTTTAAATTAAATTTAAATTTAATCAAGGTTTAGAACTGGAGATAAAACAAAATGTAAATAAAGATTCCAGTTTGAAATAGAATTCAGTTTTGAAGATAAATAAAAAAGTTTTAAATTCCATTTGTTTTAATAATTTAAAGAAATTAAAGGTATTGACGAAAATTGGAATTTAAATTAGAATTGAATTCGAAAATAAAATTTAAACAAGTTAAATTTAAAAGTAGAACCTGGAATAAGTTTCAAATCAGATTTAAGATTTGGAATTTGGCAATGAGTTAAAATGTTAAAGGAATTTTCTTTAAACCTTATTAAAAGTAAATAAGGATTTATTTTAGATTTTAAATCAAAATTTGAAATGAAAAGGAATTTGAAACAATGTTTCAAAATATGGTAATAATCATTAATCATAAATATAGATGAGTTTACTTTAATTAACAATGATTAATATAAGAAATTTCTTTAGAAAAGTAATTAAAGAAATTTAATAGTTAATGAAATCATTAACTAAGATTATGTGAATAATTAATGTGATAAATTTAACAATAAATTAGATAGATAATAATCAATCGTGGAACTATTAAGTATACTTACTTAATGACAGTAATTATGAAATTAATTATTCAGTATAATTAGTTGAGTTAATTGAATTTGTTCAAGTTAATTTCTTAAGTAAATTCAGAATAATCAGTTGATAATTTTGAAAATATAATTACTTAGGAAAGTAATTAACAGATAATTATCGAATGTAATTTATTGAATAATGATTTGAAATTTTGGGTGAATTGATTTATTAATAAATCAAAGAATTAATTAATAATGGTGATTAATTAAGATGTATTTAATAAAAAAATTAATTAATTGATTCATTAAATAAAAAAATTGATTAGTTAATAATTAAGGGTTAACTAATGAATTGAAAGAGGATTTATTTTAAATAATTTGTAATTAAATTATGATAATTAACTGGATTAGTAATTGATACATCCGATTTAAATTAATCAGTTGATTAATAAATTCACTTGTGAATGTTTGGATTTAACTGAATGATTGAACTGTTTGATATTCTGATCTGTGATGTTTTATGATGTATTCTGATTTGTGTGTGATCTGTACTGTAGTTATTTATCTGGATAAATGTAAATTATTATCTGTGATTCATATATCTGTGATTTGTGATCTGTAAATGAACGATAAGCGTTATAGTTTATATCGCTTATCAACTATATCCTGTATTTTAATCTGTAATGATTCATTGTGTTGCACTATTGAGTAAACCCCTGGACTACACCATACACACACAAATATGGATTTCATGTGGAAATCGGTTAAGTCACAGATAATTTAAATCTAATATTTTTGAAATTAAGATTTTAATTTCAATTGATTTTGAAATTGGAAAATTTGGGTTTAAAGTGAAAAGCTCTTGAAATAGAATTTCAAAGATAAAAGTTATTTTGAATAACTTAATCGAGTTTTGAAAATTTAAATAATTTGATTTAAATTTGAATTCAAGTTGAAATTGAATCCTATGATTTGAAACTAGGGATTAAAAATGTTATAAATGTGTTTATACGAAGTTAAACCATTTTAAAAGTAAAATTTTGAGAATTTGGATTTAACCTAAGGATTTCAACTTGTATAAATCAGATTTTCTGAAATGAAAACTATTTGTTTTCAAAAGATAAAAGCTTTCAGATAAGAAATGGAATTCTAGTTTAATTAAAGGAATTTCAAGTTTGAATTGAAAATTGTTTTTTTCCTAAGTTATAAATGAATTCTTTTTGAAAGCTATGAATTAAATCTGTTTATTTTTAACAGATTTAAAATGATGTTTGTTTAAACCATTCGAAATGAAATTATTTTGAAAGCTATAAGTTAAATCTTTGATTTAAAGATTTAACGAGTTAAATTGAAATGGAAATTGATTTGGGAAAATCTGGGAATGAATCTTTTATTTAAAAGATTAAAATGTGGAAATTGTTTAAACCATTGAAGGTTGTTTAAAATGAATCTTTTTGTTTAAAGATTTGGAAATGGTAATTGATTAAACCATTTGAAGAAAGATTTTGGGTTTAAGTTGTGACTTAATTGAAATCCTAATATCCATATATTTTTAAATATTGCGCTCACTATTCGGGTTAGCCGGGAAAAGACCTTTAAGTCATATAACCCATTCCGAATAGTGATACGTCGTATATGGATAGCATTTGAAGACCGGTGTTGAAGACCGGATATTTTCGAAAAATGAAAGGACAACCTGTCGAATGTCTCTGAACCGAGTTGCTCCGGTATAGAGATTTATATCACTCTTTTGTGATGGGAAGTCCGGACGTGATTTGAAAATTATCCGGATTAGCAAGGGCTTGGTGAGAAGTGCCTTCGGTTTTGTTCGATCCCGGAACAGACTTGTATGGTTACATGTCTGACATTACACTTTGAGATGTAAAGCCGATTTCTTTCAAATACATTTCTGTTTGGTGGCGGAGAATTTATTCTCTTAGCTTAACACCCTTCTCTGAGACGTACGAGCTCAGAGGTTATGTAGTTGAAATTTATCAGCGATATATCCCAATCTGGTAATGTGACATGCTGAGTGTAGCTGTGTGATGATCAGTGTTTGATCATTTGTGATATGATCATTTGTTTGATCATTTATCTTTGTGATCATTGATTGATCATCTGTGGACCCAAAGTGTGGCTTTTTGAAAAAGCGTAGCTTTGTGGATGAGACTTCGTCAGGGCCTCACAAACCGGAAATGGTCGAAACAGGAATGTTGCGGCAAGGTTATGAGGGTCGCACCCTTTAGGGTATGTCATTTCCTTCTGGAAAAGGGTGGTATTATGGTATGGAGCCCTGATACTTACTCATGTGGATACACTTATTTATTATGTGTGATGTTGGTTACCGAGCGCTCGGATAAAGGTCCCAAAGGACCGGGTGATGACATATTCGTGAGTTACCTGTTACAGGGGTAACCCGGCCTTGTTTGGCAGAGAGCAGTTTGTCTCTCGGGACGTCTAGCCAGAGGCGATCCCATTCGGCAGGAGGAAAGGAAGTTCCTTAGCCTGACCATTTGTTGAAAATCCAAAGAAACAATACGAACCTTGTACGGTTTTAGTTGTATTACCTGCCATGGAATGTGGCGGTAACCTGCTTTTGAACATGGTAGCTATAGTAGGCATAAATGCGGAATGCCTATGCTGGCTAAGATTTATATTATACTTTCGAAATGTTTTCTACACTATGCACTAATAATAATATCAAAAAGGATTTGATTTTGCGTAGCAAGCATCTTTGACTATCATAAGAAGAAATCTCCTCCAATTCTGCGTTTGCATTGTGTGTGTGGTGGGAGGTCTTATGGTAGTTTCATTTTTCCAAAAGCATTTCGAATTGACTTTAAAATCCTCTGCTATTTATTTTAAAGATAAACTGTTTTTGTTGCTCACACTAGTCCCATGACTGATCCGGAGTTTATTGTTCCCTTCCTAAACTCTGGGTGCCCACCATTTTCCACACGGGCAGTCTAGAGTTGGGTTTCTCAGATATTCAGGTTGAGTAGATTATCTAGAGCTAGTCAGTCCTTGGATGACTGACCTTGCTTTCCGCTAGCTATGGATTGGAGCATTCTATTGGAGATATTCTATCCACTACTGTTGTTATCGTTTTCTTTTCCGCTGCTATTTCTTGTATCATATCTCTGATGTATATTGATATCTGTTGTATCATATTGTATCAGATTTTGTATCTGTCATTGTATCAATGTTATATATATTAATTTATTCATTTATTCCGCTGTGTTATTTACTTAATGTTGTTATAAGCTCCGAGAAGCCAGATTCGACGTTTGGATCTGCGGCATTTTGAGTACAAGTGAAGTACGGGTGCCGATTTTCGAAGGCCGAGTTTTTGGACTCTTACATTTGGTATCAGAGCTAAGGTTGAACTTTAGCTCAGGAGTATAACACGTTAAGTAGCTCATTAGAGATAGAGTGAAGTAAACTCTAGAATGAGTATCCCTAAGATATCCATCTGTATGCCTCAGTAAATTCTCTTGCTATCCACTGATAGTAAGTGTGAGTGCAAGAAGAGGGGGAGATAGGGGACAAGGGAATATGACTATAAATGGTTAATACCCTGCAACAGTGGAAACAATCTTTTTTCTATCAATCTCTTTTGTTCAGCATCTTTTCTCAATTCTTCGATAATTTCTGGTAGATCCAGAAAGAAAATTCGATATATTAATATGGGACATAAACTCCGAGTAGACCAAAATTGTTTGTTTGGATGTATTGGTTGCTTTGTTTGCTATGGTTGACAGGTACACTTTAGTTTTAAACTGAAAGTTTTGAAATTGTATCCATATGTCTATCTATTCTTTGGGTCCGAATGTATTCTACGAATGGTTAGTTATCCCTTTGGACTAACCGATACCACTGTATATTTCGTAGATCTGGATTACCCAAGTACCTTGTGAAGTGTTAAAACATATTTTTTTCTTGTATCTGTTATCGATATTCTGATTTGGTAAGCCAAATGCAGAATAGCTGTTCAGTTTGATTTGATGAAACATTCTTCATCTATCTTTTTGTCTCCTTGGCAATTTCGAGGACGAAATTCTTTTAAGGGGGGAAGTCTGTAACGACCCCGAATTTTATATATATTTAAATTAATAATTAATTAATTTTGAATAAAATTTGTGAAATAAAACGATAAATGGATTGCGAGTTTCCCCGATATCCAAGTATATTTGTATAAATCATTTAAATTTAAAAATATTATATATATGTGAATATATATGTAATTGAGCATACATGAGTAAATTTGATATAATATATATGTATATATTTGATTTGAATTCAAATTGTAAATAAATGGGTTAAAGATAAATTATAATAATAAATATTAGTAGTGTTGATTTATGTTAGAAACAAAAATACAAAATTTTATAAGATAAACGATAAAAAATATCAAGTAAACACATTTGCTAAACTTTAACAACTAATTAAAAATAGAAATCATCTATATTACAAGATAATAAGAAATAAATATAAAAGCTTATATAGAAAAGCCACCACTATCTTCATTTGTACAAATATGTGTATACGAATTGTAATAAGAAGATATAAACATATATGTGCACACCTGTCAAAGAATGAAACAAGAAGAAAAGAAAATATCTAGGAACACATAAAAATATCTAAGATCTTATAGACTAAGTATATGTTGCAGGTAAGAATAAAGTGAAAGTATAGGAGACAAGTAAAATAAAATAGATAAGTATGCAAACATGAAAACAAGTAAACAAAAGCTTGTAAAGGAAGACATCAAGATATATTCATATTGTACAGCCGAAGAGATAAGCATGAAGACATAAAGGACTAAAATAATAAATGCTTTCATCTACTCAATACAACAAAGCTGCAGCCACCAAAAACATATTGTCTCGGCCAGCAAAGATTAAAATATCCCTGCCAAACTATTGTACAAAGCAATATTTTATACCTGTAAACTTCTTTTTATATGTATCACCTTCTACCTAGATTCGTCCATTCAAACTAAGAAGAAAAAACTGAAGTGAACTACAACTTCACTTTAAACAAACAAGCTTCATCTCAGTTTTTTCCATCAAACTAAGTTAAAAATCTGAAGTAAATAAGACTTAAACCAAAACAAATTAAATCAAGGCAAACAAGGGAAATCAAGAGAAAAGAATCTTCAGCCTGGGAAAGCTTCAGCTTGCAAATGTTTCAAGTCTGGTTCAAAAGAACTCTGTTCTTTCTTCAAACAACTGTGAGTAACTTTACTTTTAAAGAAATTTAAGTAAGTGATTTTAGTTACATGCTAATTGATTTGAAATGAAAATATATCTTATGGTATCTGCTGTGAATATATGCATGTATGGTGTGTATGTTGCTCTTATCAAAACATTCTCTGTTTCACCTTCCAGTATGCAAGTTTTGATAAAAGAAAATTTAAATCTTGTGATTTTATCTCTGTTTAAATTTAAGTTTAAAATAAAACTAGTTCGCTTAATTATAAGCATCAGTTTTAAATTTGTATTTTTGTCAAAATGATGTTTATTTGGCTCTGGAAACCCAAAATAGCTGATAGCTGAGCTAAACTTAAGTTAAGTCTAAATTCAAACTTTTTAATTCAGGAATTCAAGTATATAATCTTAATTCTTATACCTTAACATGATTTTTAGAGTAAGAATCTTAATTTTTAGACTGAGGGTTGAGGAGCAGTTTAGGATTGTCGAAATTTCATAGTTTCATCGATTCATGGTGATCCTCTGGTTCGTGGTGGTCGAAATTTGTCGTGAAGATAGCTGGAGGAACGGAGGTGATGGGAAAAATGATCGGAGATGCTCACGTTCACCGTGGAGGCAGCGGCAAGCCTTTTTCGTTTGTAAACCTAATTTTGACGTGGTGCTGTATTTCGATTCGTGCATCGTTCTCAGGCGACCGAGTTCGTCGTGCGTTGGGGAGTTGGT
This sequence comes from Allium fistulosum, assembly GCA_030737815.1. Lineage (NCBI taxonomy): Eukaryota > Viridiplantae > Streptophyta > Magnoliopsida > Asparagales > Amaryllidaceae > Allium > Allium fistulosum. The sequence goes on along the minus strand of CM060908.1, from coordinate 232,882,918 downwards.
GGAGGAGGTGTTGAGGAGTGGATGGCCGAAGTTTCGTGGATTCAGATGATCGGAGCTGCGTGAACGTGGCGTTGCCAGGTTTTGTGGTGGGGTCGATGTCGAGTGTTCCAGGTTTTGAATTTCACTCGAATTCGCGTTCGAGTTGAACTGGCCGGAGTTGGGTGGTTGGAAGCGGAGCTGGGGATGACCTTCGACTTGCTCGAAGCATGGGTGGCGATCGGAAGTGGCGAACGATGATGTGCACGTGCACGGTGGGGAAATTTCTGGTGGGGCTGTGTTTTGGGTGGGTTCGAATTTGCGCAGGGGAGACTCGAAACAAATTGATTGTTTTCTCGGGGAAATGAAGGGAGCGGCTCGAGTTTAACTCGAGTAAACTGGGTTTTGTTCGTTTGCCTGGGAAGAGCAGAAATTCCTCGCGTCGTACTCGAGTAGATCGAGCAGTTTACTCGAAGCAGAAACAGGGTGGCTCGGGTCAGAGTTTTGGTCCAGGTTTTGATACCTGAACTGATTTTCTGTTTTAAATTAAATTTAAATTTAATCAAGGTTTAGAACTGGAGATAAAACAAAATGTAAATAAAGATTCCAGTTTGAAATAGAATTCAGTTTTGAAGATAAATAAAAAAGTTTTAAATTCCATTTGTTTTAATAATTTAAAGAAATTAAAGGTATTGACGAAAATTGGAATTTAAATTAGAATTGAATTCGAAAATAAAATTTAAACAAGTTAAATTTAAAAGTAGAACCTGGAATAAGTTTCAAATCAGATTTAAGATTTGGAATTTGGCAATGAGTTAAAATGTTAAAGGAATTTTCTTTAAACCTTATTAAAAGTAAATAAGGATTTATTTTAGATTTTAAATCAAAATTTGAAATGAAAAGGAATTTGAAACAATGTTTCAAAATATGGTAATAATCATTAATCATAAATATAGATGAGTTTACTTTAATTAACAATGATTAATATAAGAAATTTCTTTAGAAAAGTAATTAAAGAAATTTAATAGTTAATGAAATCATTAACTAAGATTATGTGAATAATTAATGTGATAAATTTAACAATAAATTAGATAGATAATAATCAATCGTGGAACTATTAAGTATACTTACTTAATGACAGTAATTATGAAATTAATTATTCAGTATAATTAGTTGAGTTAATTGAATTTGTTCAAGTTAATTTCTTAAGTAAATTCAGAATAATCAGTTGATAATTTTGAAAATATAATTACTTAGGAAAGTAATTAACAGATAATTATCGAATGTAATTTATTGAATAATGATTTGAAATTTTGGGTGAATTGATTTATTAATAAATCAAAGAATTAATTAATAATGGTGATTAATTAAGATGTATTTAATAAAAAAATTAATTAATTGATTCATTAAATAAAAAAATTGATTAGTTAATAATTAAGGGTTAACTAATGAATTGAAAGAGGATTTATTTTAAATAATTTGTAATTAAATTATGATAATTAACTGGATTAGTAATTGATACATCCGATTTAAATTAATCAGTTGATTAATAAATTCACTTGTGAATGTTTGGATTTAACTGAATGATTGAACTGTTTGATATTCTGATCTGTGATGTTTTATGATGTATTCTGATTTGTGTGTGATCTGTACTGTAGTTATTTATCTGGATAAATGTAAATTATTATCTGTGATTCATATATCTGTGATTTGTGATCTGTAAATGAACGATAAGCGTTATAGTTTATATCGCTTATCAACTATATCCTGTATTTTAATCTGTAATGATTCATTGTGTTGCACTATTGAGTAAACCCCTGGACTACACCATACACACACAAATATGGATTTCATGTGGAAATCGGTTAAGTCACAGATAATTTAAATCTAATATTTTTGAAATTAAGATTTTAATTTCAATTGATTTTGAAATTGGAAAATTTGGGTTTAAAGTGAAAAGCTCTTGAAATAGAATTTCAAAGATAAAAGTTATTTTGAATAACTTAATCGAGTTTTGAAAATTTAAATAATTTGATTTAAATTTGAATTCAAGTTGAAATTGAATCCTATGATTTGAAACTAGGGATTAAAAATGTTATAAATGTGTTTATACGAAGTTAAACCATTTTAAAAGTAAAATTTTGAGAATTTGGATTTAACCTAAGGATTTCAACTTGTATAAATCAGATTTTCTGAAATGAAAACTATTTGTTTTCAAAAGATAAAAGCTTTCAGATAAGAAATGGAATTCTAGTTTAATTAAAGGAATTTCAAGTTTGAATTGAAAATTGTTTTTTTCCTAAGTTATAAATGAATTCTTTTTGAAAGCTATGAATTAAATCTGTTTATTTTTAACAGATTTAAAATGATGTTTGTTTAAACCATTCGAAATGAAATTATTTTGAAAGCTATAAGTTAAATCTTTGATTTAAAGATTTAACGAGTTAAATTGAAATGGAAATTGATTTGGGAAAATCTGGGAATGAATCTTTTATTTAAAAGATTAAAATGTGGAAATTGTTTAAACCATTGAAGGTTGTTTAAAATGAATCTTTTTGTTTAAAGATTTGGAAATGGTAATTGATTAAACCATTTGAAGAAAGATTTTGGGTTTAAGTTGTGACTTAATTGAAATCCTAATATCCATATATTTTTAAATACTGCGCTTACTATTCGGGTTAGCCGGGAAAAGACCTTTAAGTCATATAACCCATTCCGAATAGTGATACGTCGTATATGGATAGCATTTGAAGACCGGTGTTGAAGACCGGATATTTTCGAAAAATGAAAGGACAACCTGTCGAATGTCTCTGAACCGAGTTGCTCCGGTATAGAGATTTATATCACTCTTTTGTGATGGGAAGTCCGGACGTGATTTGAAAATTATCCGGATTAGCAAGGGCTTGGTGAGAAGTGCCTTCGGTTTTGTTCGATCCCGGAACAGACTTGTATGGTTACATGTCTGACATTACACTTTGAGATGTAAAGCCGATTTCTTTCAAATACATTTCTGTTTGGTGGCGGAGAATTTATTCTCTTAGCTTAACACCCTTCTCTGAGACGTACGAGCTCAGAGGTTATGTAGTTGAAATTTATCAGCGATATATCCCAATCTGGTAATGTGACATGCTGAGTGTAGCTGTGTGATGATCAATGTTTGATCATTTGTGATATGATCATTTGTTTGATCATTTATCTTTGTGATCATTGATTGATCATCTGTGGACCCAAAGTGTGGCTTTTTGAAAAAGCGTAGCTTTGTGGACGAGACTTCGTCAGGGCCTCACAAACCGGAAATGGTCGAAACAGGAATGTTGCGGCAAGGTTATGAGGGTCGCACCCTTTAGGGTATGTCATTTCCTTCTGGAAAAGGGTGGTATTATGGTATGGAGCCCTGATACTTACTCATGTGGATACACTTATTTATTATGTGTGATGTTGGTTACCGAGCGCTCGGATAAAGGTTCCAAAGGACCGGGTGATGACATATTCGTGAGTTACCTGTTACAGGGGTAACCCGGCCTTGTTTGGCAGAGAGCAGTTTGTCTCTCGGGACATCTAGCCAGAGGCGATCCCATTCGGCAGGAGGAAAGGAAGTTCCTTAGCCTGACCATTTGTTGAAAATCCAAAGAAACAATACGAACCTTGTACGGTTTTAGTTGTATTACCTGCCATGGAATGTGGCGGTAACCTGCTTTTGAACATGGTAGCTATAGTAGGCATAAATGCGGAATGCCTATGCTGGCTAAGATTTATATTATACTTTCGAAATGTTTTCTACACTATGCACTAATAATAATATCAAAAAGGATTTGATTTTGCGTAGCAAGCATCTTTGACTATCATAAGAAGAAATCTCCTCCAATTCTGCGTTTGCATTGTGTGTGTGGTGGGAGGTCTTATGGTAGTTTCATTTTTCCAAAAGCATTTCGAATTGACTTTAAAATCCTCTGCTATTTATTTTAAAGATAAACTGTTTTTGTTGCTCACACTAGTCCCATGACTGATCCGGAGTTTATTGTTCCCTTCCTAAACTCTGGGTGCCCACCATTTTCCACACGGGCAGTCTAGAGTTGGGTTTCTCAGATATTCAGGTTGAGTAGATTATCTAGAGCTAGTCAGTCCTTGGATGACTGACCTTGCTTTCCGCTAGCTGTGGATTGGAGCATTCTATTGGAGATATTCTATCCACTACTGTTGTTATCGTTTTCTTTTCCGCTGCTATTTCTTGTATCATATCTCTGATGTATATTGATATCTGTTGTATCATATTGTATCAGATTTTGTATCTGTCATTGTATCAATGTTATATATATTAATTTATTCATTTATTCCGCTGTGTTATTTACTTAATGTTGTTATAAGCTCCGAGAAGCCAGATTCGACGTTTGGATCTGCGGCATTTTGAGTACAAGTGAAGTACGGGTGCCGATTTTCGAAGGCCGAGTTTTTGGACTCTTACATTTGGTATCAGAGCTAAGGTTGAACTTTAGCTCAGGAGTATAACACGTTAAGTAGCTCATTAGAGATAGAGTGAAGTAAACTCTAGAATGTGTATCCCTAAGATATCTATCCGTATGCCTCAGTAAATTCTCTTGCTATCCACTGATAGTAAGTGTGAGTGCAAGAAGAGGGGGAGATAGGGGACAAGGGAATATGACTATAAATGGTTAATACCCTGCAACAGTGGAAACAATCTTTTTTCTATCAATCTCTTTTGTTCAGCATCTTTTCTCAATTCTTCGATGATTTCTGGTAGATCCAGAAAGAAAATTCGATATATTAATATGGGACATAAACTCCGAGTAGACCAAAATTGTTTGTTTGGATGTATTGGTTGCTTTGTTTGCTATGGTTGATATGTACACTTTAGTTTTAAACTGAAAGTTTTGAAATTGTATCCATATGTCTATCTATTCTTTGGGTCCGGATGTATTCTACGAATGGTTAGTTATCCCTTTGGACTAACTGATACCACTGTATATTTCGTAGATCTGGATAACCCAAGTATCTTGTGAAGTGTTAAAACAGATTTTTTTCTTGTATCTGTTATCGATATTCTGATTTGGTAAGCCAAATGCAGAATAGCTGTTCAGTTTGATTTTATGAAACATTTTTCATCTATCTTTTTGTCTCCTTGGCAATTTCGAGGACGAAATTCTTTTAAGGGGGGAAGTCTGTAACGACCCCGAATTTTATATATATTTAAATTAATAATTAATTAATTTTTGAATAAAATTTGTGAAATAAAACGATAAATGGATTGCGAGTTTCCCCGATATCCAAGTATATTTGTATAAATCATTTAAATTTAAAAATATTATATATATGTGAATATATATGTAATTGAGCATACATGAGTAAATTTGATATAATATATATGTATATATTTGATTTGAATTCAAATTGTAAATAAATGGGTTAAAGATAAATTATAATAATAAATATTAGTAGTGATGATTTATGTTAGAAACAAAAATACAAAATTTTATAAGATAAACGATAAAAAATATCAAGTAAACACATTTGCTAAACTTTAACAACTAATTAAAAATAGAAATCATCTATATTACAAGATAATAAGAAATAAATATAAAAGCTTATATAGAAAAGCCACCACTATCTTCATTTGTACAAATATGTGTATACGAATTGTAATAAGAAGATATAAACATATATGTGCACACCTGTCAAAGAATGAAACAAGAAGAAAAGAAAATATCTAGGAACACATAAAAATATCTAAGATCTTATAGACTAAGTATATGTTGCAGGTAAGAATAAAGTGAAAGTATAGGAGACAAGTAAAATAAAATAGATAAGTATGCAAACATGAAAACAAGTAAACAAAAGCTTGTAAAGGAAGACATCAAGATATATTCATATTGTACAGCCGAAGAGATAAGCATGAAGACATAAAGGACTAAAATAATAAATGCTTTCATCTGCTCAATACAACAAAGCTGCAGCCACCAAAAACATATTGTCTCGGCCAGCAAAGATTAAAATATCCCTGCCAAACTATTGTACAAAGCAATATTTTATACCTGTAAACTTCTTTTTATATGTATCACCTTCTACCTAGATTCGTCCATTCAAACTAAGAAGAAAAAACTGAAGTGAACTACAACTTCACTTTAAACAAACAAGCTTCATCTTAGTTTTTTCCATCAAACTAAGTTAAAAATCTGAAGTAAATAAGACTTAAACCAAAACAAATTAAATCAAGGCAAAGAAGGGAAATCAAGAGAAAAGAATCTTCAGCCTGGGAAAGCTTCAGCTTGCAAATGTTTCAAGTCTGGTTCAAAAGAACTCTGTTCTTTCTTCAAACAACTGTGAGTAACTTTACTTTTAAAGAAATTTAAGTAAGTGATTTTAGTTACATGCTAATTGATTTGAAATGAAAATATATCTTATGGTATCTGCTGTGAATATATGCATGTATGGTGTGTATGTTGCTCTTATCAAAACATTCTCTGTTTCACCTTCCAGTATGCAAGTTTTGATAAAAGAAAATTTAAATCTTGTGATTTTATCTCTGTTTAAATTTAAGTTTAAAATAAAACTAGTTCGCTTAATTATAAGCATCAGTTTTAAATTTGTATTTTTGTCAAAATGATGTTTATTTGGCTCTGGAAACCCAAAATAGCTGATAGCTGAGCTAAACTTAAGTTAAGTCTAAATTCAAACTTTTTAATTCAGGAATTCAAGTATATAATCTTAATTCTTATACCTTAACATGATTTTTAGAGTAAGAATCTTAATTTTTAGACTGAGGGTTGAGGAGCAGTTTAGGATTGTCGAAATTTCATAGTTTCATCGATTCATGGTGATCCTCTGGTTCGTGGTGGTCGAAATTTGTCGTGAAGATAGCTGGAGGATGTTACGGCCCAATTAGGTAGAACTCACCCCCAAAAGCTAGCTTGTAAGGGGAGGGTGCCTAATGGGTTATATATGCATCACCTATCCCATACTAGGCGATGTGGGACATTACATTCCACCACTCTTCGAAAGTCCGACGTCCACGTCGGCCTACTCTATTCCCTTATTGACTGATTCGATGGTAGCCCTTTTCCCATTAGACGGCTTCACTCACTTATCAGTTCAAGCCTATAGGTCGCCCCTCTCGTGACTCGAACTTTCGAGTAGTGGTGACCTGCTCTGATACCACTTGTTATGGCCCAATTAGGTAGAACTCACCCCCAAAAGCTAGCTTGTAAGGGGAGGGTGCCTAATGGGTTATATATGCATCACCTATCCCATACTAGGCGATGTGGGACATTACATTAACGGAGGTGATGGGAAAAATGATCGGAGATTCTCACGTTCACCGTGGAGGCAGCGGCAAGCCTTTTTCGTTTGTAAACCTAATTTTGACGTGGTGCTGTATTTCGATTCGTGCATCGTTCTCAGGCGACCGAGTTCGTTGTGCGTTGGGGAGTTGGTGGAGGAGGTGTTGAGGAGTGGATGGCCGAAGTTTCGTGGATTCAGATGATCGGAGCTGCGTGAACGTGGCGTTGCCAGGTTTTGTGGTGGGGTCGATGTCGAGTGTTCCAGGTTTTGAATTTCACTCGAATTCGCGTTCGAGTTGAACTGGCCGGAGTTGGGTGGTTGGAAGCGGAGCTGGGGATGACCTTCGACTTGCTCGAAGCATGGGTGGCGATCGGAAGTGGCGAACGATGATGTGCACGTGCACGGTGGGGAAATTTCTGGTGGGGCTGTGTTTTGGGTGGGTTCGAATTTGCGCAGGGGAGACTCGAAACAAATTGATTGTTTTCTCGGGGAAATGAAGGGAGCGGCTCGAGTTTAACTCGAGTAAACTGGGTTTTGTTCGTTTGCCTGGGAAGAGCTGAAATTCCTCGCGTCGTACTCGAGTAGATCGAGCAGTTTACTCGAAGCAGAAACAGGGTGGCTCGGGTCAGAGTTTTGGTCCAGGTTTTGATACCTGAACTGATTTTCTATTTTAAATTAATTTTAAATTTAATCAAGGTTTAGAACTGGAGATAAAACAAAATGTAAATAAAGATTCCAGTTTGAAATAGAATTCAGTTTTGAAGATAAATAAAAAAGTTTTAAATTCCATTTGTTTTAATAATTTAAAGAAATTAAAGGTATTGACGAAAATTGGAATTTAAATTAGAATTGAATTCGAAAATAAAATTTAAACAAGTTAAATTTAAAAGTAGAACCTGAAATAAGTTTCAAATCAGATTTTAAGATTTGGAATTAGGCAATGAGTTAAAATGTTAAAGGAATTTTCTTTAAACCTTATTAAAAGTAAATAAGGATTTATTTTAGATTTTAAATCAAAATTTGAAATGAAAAGGAATTTGAAACAATGTTTCAAAATATGGTAATAATCATTAATCATAAATATAGTTGAGTTTACTTTAATTAACAATGATTAATATAAGAAATTTCTTTAGAAAAGTAATTAAAGAAATTTAATAGTTAATGAAATCATTAACTAAGATTATGTGAATAATTAATGTGATAAATTTAACAATAAATTAGATAGATAATAATCAATCGTGGAACTATTAAGTATACTTACTTAATGACAGTAATTATGAAATTAATTATTCAGTATAATTAGTTGAGTTAATTGAATTTGTTCAAGTTAATTTCTTAAGTAAATTCAGAATAATCAGTTGATAATTTTGAAAATATAATTACTTAGGAAAGTAATTAACAGATAATTATCGAATGTAATTTATTGAATAATGATTTGAAATTTTGGGTGAATTGATTTGTTAACAAATCAAAGAATTAATTAATAATGGTGATTAATTAAGATGTATTTAATAAAAAAAATTAATTGATTCATTAAATAAAAAAATTGATTAGTTAATAATTAAGGGTTAACTAATGAATTGAAAGAGGATTTATTTTAAATAATTTGTAATTAAATTATGATAATTAACTGGATTAGTAATTGATACATCCGATTTAAATTAATCAGTTGATTAATAAATTCACTTGTGAATGTTTGGATTTAACTGAATGATTGAACTGTTTGATATTCTGATCTGTGATGTTTTATGATGTATTCTGATTTGTGTGTGATCTGTACTGTAGTTATTAATCTGGATAAATGTAAATTATTATCTGTGATTCATATATCTGTGATTTGTGATCTGTAAATGAACGATAAGCGTTATAGTTTATATCGCTTATCAACTATATCCTGTATTTTAATCTGTAATGATTCATTGTGTTGCACTATTGTGTAAACCCCTGGACTACACCATACACACACAAATATGGATTTCACGTGGAAATCGGTTAAGTCACAGATAATTTAAATCTAATATTTTTGAAATTAAGATTTTAATTTCAATTGATTTTGAAATTGGAAAATTTGGGTTTAAAGTGAAAAGCTCTTGAAATAGAATTTCAAAGATAAAAGTTATTTTGAATAACTTAATCGAGTTTTGAAAATTTAAATAATTTGATTTAAATTTGAATTCAAGTTGAAATTGAATCCTATGATTTGAAACTAGGGATTAAAAATGTTATAAATGTGTTTATATGAAGTTAAACCATTTTAAAAGTAAAATTTTGAGAATTTGGATTTAACCTAAGGATTTCAACTTGTATAAATCAGATTTTCTGAAATGAAAACTATTTGTTTTCAAAAGATAAAAGCTTTCAGATAAGAAATGGAATTCTAGTTTAATTAAAGGAATGTCAAGTTTGAATTGAAAATTGTTTTTTTCCTAAGTTATAAATGAATTCTTTTTGAAAGCTATGAATTAAATCTGTTTATTTTTAACAGATTTAAAATGATGTTTGTTTAAACCATTCGAAATGAAATTATTTTGAAAGCTATAAGTTAAATCTTTGATTTAAAGATTTAACGAGTTAAATTGAAATGGAAATTGATTTGGGAAAATCTGGGAATGAATCTTTTATTTAAAAGATTAAAATGTGGAAATTGTTTAAACCATTGAAGGTTGTTTAAAATGAATCTTTTTGTTTAAAGATTTGGAAATGGTAATTGATTAAACCATTTGAAGAAAGATTTTGGGTTTAAGTTGTGACTTAATTGAAATCCTAATATCCATATATTTTTAAATACTGCGCTTACTATTCGGGTTAGCCGGGAAAAGACCTTTAAGTCATATAACCCATTCCGAATAGTGATACGTCGTATATGGATAGCATTTGAAGACCGGTGTTGAAGACCAGATATTTTCGAAAAATGAAAGGATAACCTGTCGAATGTCTCTGAACCAAGTTGCTCCGGTATAGAGATTTATATCACTCTTTTGTGATGGGAAGTCCGGACGTGATTTGAAAATTATCCGGATTAGCAAGGGCTTCGTGAGAAGTGCCTTCGGTTTTGTTCGATCCCGGAACAGACTTGTATGGTTACATGTTTGACATTACACTTTGAGATGTAAAGCCGATTTCTTTCAAATACATTTCTGTTTGGTGGCGGAGAATTTATTCTCTTAGCTTAATACCCTTCTCTGAGACGTACGAGCTCAGAGGTTATGTAGTTGAAATTTATCAACGATATATCCCAATCTGGTAATGTGACATGCTGAGTGTAGCTGTGTGATGATCAGTGTTTGATCATTTGTGATATGATCATTTGTTTGATCATTTATCTTTGTGATCATTGATTGATCATTTGTGGACCCAAAGTGTGGCTTTTTGAAAAAGCGTAGCTTTGTGGACGAGACTTCGTCAGGGCCTCACAAACCGGAAATGGTCGAAACAGGAATGTTGCGGCAAGGTTATGAGGGTCGCGCCCTTTAGGGTATGTCATTTCCTTCTGGAAAAGGGTGGTATTATGGTATGGAGCCCTGATACTTACTCATGTGGATACACTTGTTTATTATGTGTGATGTTGGTTACCGAGCGCTCGGATAAAGGTCCCAAAGGACCGGGTGATGACATATTCATGAGTTACCTGTTACAGGGGTAACCCGGCCTTGTTTGGCAGAGAGCAGTTTGTCTCTCGGGACGTCTAGCCAGAGGCGATCCCATTCGGCAGGAGGAAAGGAAGTTCCTTAGCCTGACCATTTGTTGGAAATCCAAAGAAACAATACGAACCTTGTACGGTTTTAGTTGTATTACCTGCCATGGAATGTGGCGGTAATCTGCTATTGAACATGGTAGCTATAGTAGGCATAAGTGCGGAATGCCTATGCTGGCTAAGATTTATATTATACTTTCGAAATGTTTTCTACACTATGCACTAATAATAATATCAAAAAGGATTTGATTTTGCGTAGCAAGCATCTTTGACTATCATAAGAAGAAATCTCCTCCAATTCTGCGTTTGCATTGTGTGTGTGGTGGGAGGTCTTATGGTAGTTTCATTTTTCCAAAAGCATTTCGAATTGACATTAAAATCCTCTGCTATTTATTTTAAAGATAAACTGTTTTTGTTGCTCACACCAGTCCCATGACTGATCCGGAGTTTATTGTTCCCTTCCTAAACTCTGGGTGCCCACCATTTTCCACACGGGCAGTCTAGAGTTGGGTTTCTCAGATATTCAGGTTGAGTAGATTATCTGGAGCTAGTCAGTCCTTGGACGACTGACCTTGCTTTCCGCTAGCTATGGATTGGAGCATTCTATTGGAGATATTCTATCCACTGCTGTTGTTATCGTTTTCTTTTCCGCTGCTATTTCTTGTATCATACCTCTGATGTATATTGATATCTGTTGTATCATATTGTATCAGATTTTGTATCTGTCATTGTATCAATGTTATATATATTAATTTATTCATTTATTCCGCTGTGTTATTTACTTAATGTTGTTATAAGCTCCGAGAAGCCAGATTCGGCGTTTGGATCTGCGACATTTTGAGTACAAGTGAAGTACGGGTGCCGATTTTCGAAGGCCGAGTTTTTGGACTCTTACACAACCTAGGTTTAATACTGATATTACTCCTTGAGTGCAAGTAAGCAAATTAAGCTATGTGTATAAGGGTTTGGAGACACTAACAGTGTTTTACCAGTCTTTTATAGTATACATGACATAGTTTGTTTCATTCACTCAGATGTATGTATGTCCCGCTCATATTCTCCTTTTATTATTCATATCACTAGGTCGATGAACTCCACTAGCGTAATGGAGCTTGTGATGAAGACTCTGTATTTTAGTATTATATATATTGTAAATATAAACTATGACTCATATATTTGTGTGTATGTGAGTGTTATGGATTGGGATTTGTTGTATAGACATAACTATGTATTTGGATCTATCTTGAATGTAAAATATCTATTGTATGTTGTTTCCTTCCGCTGCGAGTTCAAAAAGTTTATAATTAGACTGTTTTGTTTTCTTATTATCATATCATAATGACTTGTCATTTTTGGCCTTCGAATTGTTGACGTCGATTCGAGCATTAAATATAAGGGTTGAAAAAGGCGGGTTGTTACATGTTATATCAGAACGAAACTTAACCTTAAATTAAGGATTAGGACATGTTAAGAGAGCGTGTTTGTATTTTTCTAAACTATTTACATTATATAAGGATTGAGTACCTATGCATCTACCGTTTACTGTTTTAGTTAAGTTAATTATCTATTAGGGAGTTGTAAATGAATCCCAATCATGGATTGCCAAGTTTGAGTAGCTTAAAAGAGATAAAAACTGGAACAGAGAAAAATACTTGTAGGGTTGAAACCAGAACCAGGAATGATATAAGAATCAAAACCAAGGATATTCCGGGTGTGAACATTCCTCTTTGGTTCCACCGGTATTGGTAAGCGAAAAGCCTGGCCATTATAAACTTTGCAGTACCTGCACTTACTGTATAGAGGGTGTATTCTATTTGACTACCTCTAATTGTTGATTTCCTAAAGATGTAGGGTAACTTCTCCAATTTGAGTGGAAATCCCTATGTTGGAATTAAACCATATTTAATGGTGCAGACATGGTTAAGCACTTATGAGGAAACATTTGACCTTTTGGATTTGATTTGATGGATGCACCAGATAAAGAAGTGACACAGTTTAAAGAATTAAAATTTTGGAAGTGGATATTTATAAGCATGAATATTTTTTAGAATATTTTTAAAAGAAATTAGTTTTGGAAGTTGAAATTATATTATTTATTATGAGGGGATTTATAAATGGATGTTGTATTTATCAAAGATTATAAGAATAGTTGAAAGAATTTTAAAAAGGATTTAAAATTTTTATTTCAAAGCGATGAGGTTATTTTTGCGACTTTTAAAAAAATTGAAGTTTTATAAATAATATTTTGAAAGACGAATGGGAGTTTTAAAAAATTGACATTTGATGAATTCCTTGTTGATAAATCATTTTGATTTGATTTTAAAAGTATAGGAAGAGAATCCTAAATTGTTAAATTATTATGTTTAAAGGAAACGGTTTAACGGATTGGGAAGTGAGTAAGGAAGATCTGATGGTTAAATCTTATGCACTAGAAGCGGTCTTAGGTGCGAACATATCCGCCCAAGAGAATGGGGGCAAATCGTGATAAAGGGTGAGTTATTACCTTTGGATATGGATTTTCATGATGGGTAGTCTAGATCTTAAATCTCACATAGTGCATAAATAATTATTTTGTGATATTCCATGATTTGATGTAGATTATATATGGTGTAGAGCTCTTTAGTAACACGTATGTACTAGTTTCTAAGGGTATGGATCTATTTTGTGTAAACTGGATGAGTCTTTATGATATGATATTGGAAGGAGACTGAGAGATTGGCTTGGATGAGAAGTGGTGGACTAGGCAAGTTATTTCGACTACCATTACACCATTTATGTCAAATCACTTGGATGGATGTTGTTCTCCATGCAAGTATTTTTGTCTTACTGTATATGTTTTGAGGCAGTAGTTATATGTGTCGATAATTGAGTGATAGTTGTAACTGTAAGTATGTGGTTTGGGTTGGATGATTGTTTTATTCATGTTATGGATTATGTTATAATCTTAGTGTGTTTTATATGCTTGAATTCTTATGATTTACCGATGTATACATACACCATATGTTATGCTGAAGTGATTTTTTGTTGCATACATGTAAAATTCACATTTTCCTAGGATGCTTGCATACATGCCTTATATGTCATGTCATTTTATTCATATATGTGGGCCCGACTAATAGATATTTGCATATATATAATGTTATATGTTAGTTGCATACATATTCTAATGCTATGTTATTGATTGCATTTCATAATGTACATAAGCACTACTGTGAATATTTTGATATGCTAGTGAGTACACACACTTACCAATGAATTTGATTATGGGTAGGGCTGTCAATGAGTACCCGAAAAATCCGAAATCCGTCCGTATCCAAAATATGAAAAATTATCCGATATCCGAAAAACGGATACGGATACGGATATGGCCATATCCGTATCCGATAATTATCTGTTCGGTTTTTATCAAGATTATAGCTATTTTTTATGTATTTTAGTACATAAAATGATTGTCGTTTACTATTATATCCCGGTAAAAAAATTAATATGTATGTAAAAAATCAATTTTTACCGCTTAAAATTATTTTTCTTAGTGTTTTTATTATTTCTATATATTTAGTACAAAAACAAATTTATGATAAATCAAAAATTTCTATTTATTTGTTTAGATTTATCAGTTGTAAACTGATCGAAGAATATCCGATAAATATCCGATATCCGTCAGCATCCGTGGATACGGATATCCGATATCTGAAAATAATTTCGGATACGGATACGGATATAGCACTATCCGTATCCGAAAGTATCCGTTTACAGGCCTAATTATGGGTCTATATGCTATGTGGATGTTATTATATGGTTGCTTTCTTTGTTTGTATGGATGGTTGTTTGATTTGGATGGATGATAGCTTAATTAAATGCTAGGATACGTTGTGAATGACATATTAACGATGTGAAGATGAGGGAGCATGCGAATTACATTTATTGTCCTTTGGAAAATTCGAGGACAAAATTCTTTTTACGGGGAGAATGTAATACCTAGGTATTTCAATAATAAATAATAATGGAGAGTAAATGATGAATTAATTAATTTAAATACTAGAGGGGCAAAGTGATCGTTTTCCACTTTGGAATTTGAGATGAGACTTACATCATTGTGATATACTCATTTTTCTGATTCACGTCATATATAAATTTTTTTGATTTGGAAGTCGTACGAAGGAGATATAAGTGAAATAGGTTTCAGGCTTTTAATAAGTTTTTGGCTGAATTTGAATATTTGAATTTAAATTCTGAAACGTCATTTCCCTCAACTATAAATTGGCCTTGACAATAACCGTACGTTCATTTTGAATTCGTTTTCTCCCGTTGAGTCTTCTTCTTTCTCCTCTTCTCTATAAATTCAATTAATCCTAACTTTCCCGTTTCTCAGCAGAATTCGACGAAACCAACGACAAATTGAAGGGTGCGGCGAGTACTAAGATCTGATATCAATTTAGAGGTGAGATCTGGAGAACCATAGATGCAACAGTCCGAACAACAGAGGATTTCATGATTTGATCACCATGTTTGAGTGAGTGAATCCCCTCTATAATTATATAATGCAACTGGAGTGATTTGATATCATTAGGAATTCGGTTAGGAGATAAATACAGATGTATAGCAAGTACAAATGAAGAAACTGGTGATTAAGTTGATAATTATAGTTAATAGTAGGAAATCTGAAAATAAGCGAGGATAACCGATCATTTTGTAAGACAAATGAATTAGCAAAGTGAAATGATGATAGAATGATCATAGGATGACGTTAAGAAAAGTTAGCAACCAAATATACGTTGCTCAACTCGAAAACAAAGATGTGCTAAACAATTGGAATGAACGCAAGAAGAAAAGATAAAACAGAATGCATAGTAACGTATGTCATCGGTTGACCAGTTAGGTTATAATCGATGGATCGATTATGATCGATCAACCGATTATAACCTAACCAGTCGATCGGTGAGGGGCTGGTTAGGCTAGGTTGAACCTTGACCCAACCATATCAAACAGATTCTAGGCGTTTGTGAAACCAAGACTTCGTGTGATGGTTCGGGCAACTTCTGAGGGGCAATGCGATATAGTCTTAACTTGATAAGGCATATAAATGTTGTTGATTATACACGTGTTCGATGTGTGTGAAATTGGATGTTTGATTTATTATCAATGTTTGGATATCGTACTGAGTTTGTATGATTGGATAGTGGATATTAGGCACATTTAATGTGCTATTTATTTGTTGAGTAATTATTTATGAGGCACGTGTTATGCGGGAAATAGTTGTTCCCTCGGTATTCCAAAAGGAAATAGTCGTTCTAGGGAAATGCTTGTTCCCTTATTATTAGCGATATGGTTCAGGAAATAGTTGTTTCGATGAAATGGTTGTTCTCTTGGTGATAACATATTAATTGATCCATAAAATTTGTGTTCCCTTCATAATGTGTATACCGTTGACCTTATTGGATGAGTATATATATTTCTATATATTGCAAGATGAGAGGTGGTATGACCTTAATCAAGTAGACCCGGGTATAGTTTTCATATTACTCCTTAAGTGCAAGTATGCAAGCTAAGGTAGTTGTATATGGTTAGGAGACGCTAACGATGTTTCATCGGTCGTTTTGTAGTATATATGTAACGACACAGGATTTCACCGTTTTGATTTGCAAATATTTAATTAATTTTAAATATTCAAATAATAGATTTTATAATTAAAATAAAACCTTTTAAATAATAAATAATGACGGTGAAATGGTTTTCAAAATTTGTTTACAAAAATATTCAGTTCAAAGAAAAATCGAAAATGTGACCGGAAATCGTTTTTAAAATTTTTGAATTTTCGTTGTCTAAAAGTTGTCAAAAATGTTGAAAATATTTTAATATATATACACGATCATACATATACAAATAAATAATTAGGGCAAGTAATAATATATGGTAGAATGTGTTTACTTAAGTTAATATAAAAGTTTAAATTAGATATTAAAACATTGAAAAGATGTGAAAAAGTGAACATCACACCACCTAAAAACATAAGTACATTGGTATTAAATTCATTGCTCAAGAAGGGACAAGATGATGGCTTGTGATGTGATGTGGAGGGGAGACAAGATGAGGTGACATTCGATTTATGGAGGGTAGTATACTTAAGGGTGTTTTGGTCATTTACCTTATGCATTTTATATAAAAGCAATTTTCATATTTTCCTTCTCATTTCCATTCTCGTTTTCTCAAACTCCACTTTCTTCTTTAGCCTCTTAAACTTTTATGGCTTCCAAAGATTTCTAAAATTTAAAACCTTAGTTTCATTCACTTGAATCTTTAAAGACTTGTTTAAAACACCACTCTTTTCCTTTTTATAACCTCCTCTTTGCCAAAACAAGGCCCTACCATCTCCTTCACCCATGGCCGAGTGCTATGCTTTTCAAGGCCGAACCAATTTGTACCCTTAAAGGCACCAAGACTCCATTTTTATTAAAGAAAGCAAGGATCTAGGGTGGTTGCAAAAGTTAATAAAGGCTTGGTTAGATTTGGTAGCTTTTAGGTGAGAAAAGCTCACATTTTATTTAAAGTTTTAAACTTTATTTCATGGCTTAACTTGGTTGATAATCCATTGGTTGTTTGGTTGTAAATGATATTGGTTGTATGTACATATATGCACTTGTGTAAAATAAGTTATATAACTTTGAAAAACGAGGTCAAAAGTTAAGTAGTAATTGCAAGTTAGGAACTTTTTGTTGTATGTTGTCAATCCATGAATTTGTGCTAGTTATGTATGCTATATGAAGTAGCACTAAAAGCTATTGTATTTACGACATCGAGACCCTTGGTTTAAAAGCGATTTAACTTAAGTATTGAGTTTGAAAAGTTTACACGTTTAAACTTTGATTTAGTTTCCAAAACCTTACATTTGTTTTAAAATCCTTTTACTAAGTTTATAAAGTAGTCAAGGTATAGAAAGATAATGATTGTAAAGCTTCTGATATAAAAATCAAGTTTTGAAATTATGGATCATATAGCGATAATCGCTATGGGTGTAGTTCGTGAAAACGAACTCCTTTTGAAATCAAAAGTTTTTAAACTTAAGTATCTTTTGAAAAGTGTTTTCAAAACAATTTATAAGAAATAAAAGTAAGTAATTATTTATTTATTTAATGATTATTTAATTAATTAAGTAAGTAAGGTAATTAGTACTTAATCATTAGTTAATAAAAGAAATTAGTACTCAATTATTAATTAAGTTAATTATTTTTAGTTAATTAATTAAAGATTAATTATTAATTAATAATTTATTTATGGATTAATTATTGATTAAGGGTTAGTTGTTATCTAAGTTCTTATTAAAGGTGAATTATTAATTAATTAATTATTTATTAATTAATTACTAATTAAGTTAAATTTTAATTAAGATTTAATTAAGACCCAATTAAGGTTTAATTTATTATTTAATAAGGTTTAAATTATTGTTTAATTATTAATTAATGACTAGTTATTTATTTATTTATTTATTAAGAGAATAATTATTTATTTAACTAATATTTAAAGATTAACTATTACTTATTTAAAAGAAAATTAATATTTAATTATGTGTTTAAAGGTTATATTGGGATTTAATTATTTATTTAAAGGGAAAATTATTATTTAATTATTTATTTAAAAGTTAATTATTATTTAATTACAGGTTAAATAATTATTAAATAAAGAGTTTAAATGTTATTAAAATATTGAATAAAAGTTAAAGTTTTAAACTACTTTATTTGTAAAGATCGGTTTTGTTTTTAAAGCAACTCTCTTTTAAGAATGTTCTAATTCGAAGGGATTTCTTTATCGATTACCCTTAAGTGACCCCAATTGAATATGATACCTGATGACATCTGTTTAGCATAATAAACCATTGTTCTACTAATTAAACTGTATTTGACATCTATTGGTAGAATAAATCACAGTTCTGCCGAAATTTACCCAATATATTATGTCGACCTCTATTTAAGCAGAATAAAAACCCAGTTCTGCTATTTTGGTAACTTGGACATTTACCTATATGTTGATTGGTTGTTATTTGTTGATTCCTTTTACATATCTGATTGTTATGTAAGTACCCATGATATAACTTGGAATATTAAACTCAATTAAATGAGAACCATTGTAGTCACTAAGGGTCTTTCTAATTTTTTTGAAATCAAATACTTCATTTTATCCTTTTGATAATGGTTTAAAGCTTATTCCATTTTAAGATACTTAAAGAATAATTTAGCAATTATTTTATTTAAAGATGTTTTGAAGTAATTTAATATATTTTTTAAAATGATTGTTTAAAATTAAATGAAGAATGTTTTAAAAATAATATCTTGTTTATTTCAAGGTGTTTTAAATAATTGGTTTTATCAAAGGAACTTAAATGATTTAAAAGTTTATTTAAGAAGTTTTATTTTAAATAAATAAATTTTATAAAATGAGTTTTATAAATTGAAAAGAGGTATTGAAATTTGGGAAAGAGTTTTATTAATGATTTTGAATATTTATAAAGAAATTTTAGAAATGGTTTTGGATATTTATAAAAGAAGTTTTATAAATGGTTTTGGAGATTTTTTAAGAGTTTTTATAAATGGATTTGGGATTTAAGTAAAGAAGATTTCATAAAATGAAGGCGATTTCTTTAAAAAGAATTTATCGAAAAAATTTATAAAAGAAATTGAGATTGGATTTCCCTAAACTAACCTTCTTAATTTTGATGCTGTGGACATTTATTCCATGCTTAACACTAAAGGAATAGTATTTTGGTTTATCCTTATCTCCGTTTCTTTTAAAATTAATTTTGTTTGATCCTTTAATATGATTTTGGTGTAAGAAATCTTTCATAATGTTTTATGAATATACTTATGCCAGTGAGATAAGTATATGAATATTTTGATAAATATTATGGAAAGAGATTTGACTAAATGAAAGATTTATTTTGAGGCTTTGTAGTTGCTATGGGTAATTAAAATTTTGAATTGTTGTTGTTTGTTTATTTGATAGTTAAATAATCGACTATCAAATCTTGGCCAGTTTTGACTTAGGAAGTGAATAAAAGCTTCGCGTATTAATATGGGTTGAGTTCCCTCGGGAGAACTTATCTGGGTGAAACGTCTCTAGTTTTAAGGGATATATTAGAGATCCTTTGAAACTCAAGTATAGTTCACTTACTTTTGAAAGAACCGAGAATGAGTCAACCGGAAATTATCGGTTGTTGGTTCGGAGAGACCGGGATCAGATATGTTATCTGAAAACCACTATGAACCAACATAAGAGTTCGAATGGAAGACATCTTGAAGATGATTGAAGATGGTGGTCTTTGAAGTGCAAGTGCTACTTGATACTAATACTGAGGGTGTTTCCAATATGGATGTAGTAGAGGTAATGCCTTCGGTTTCGTTCAGACCCAGAGCGAACTTGTATGGATGAATGCCGGCATTGCATTTCTGATTGGAGGGTAGTGTTAGCATTCCAAGTGGGAATTGCGAAAGAAAGATAAATCGTTAACTAATGAGCCTCACACCCTGAAAATGGATAAAACAGGGTAAATGCGGCAGGTCTATATGGGTCGCTCCCATAAGGGTGTGTCATCACCTTTCTAGATTATCATATCATGGATTTAGTTGTGCATGAGAGCTCTCTATAAAGGTTGGGAACAGCCGAGGTGATGACATATTTGGTATTATCCAGTAAGAGGTAGGCCAATTTTGTGTTGGTAGAGGTCGAAAGGTTTTTGTCCTTAGGTACATTTTATCTAGAGGTGTACTATTTTTCAAAAGGTAGTCCCTTACCTTGCCATTTGTTGGAATCCATTCTCGAATAAGCGCCTTCGGTTTTTGATTTTATACCTATTATTATTTTGGTGTACACACATCACAACTACTTAATATATTTACTTTGAACTATTAGACATTATTATAATATCACTGTATTTTATAATAAAAATGGTTTGGTTATCGTAAGTTAAAAATCCGTCCGTGTTTATGTGCGGCGTGGTCTTACGAGATACCTTTATTTTGAAAAGGTTTTCAAATATAGAAATCAACATGGTTTAATTTGTTTTGAGTTTTTCTCACGTTAGTTTTACCAAACTAATATGGGCGTTATTTTCTTATAATGCTCGGGTCAGCCCGTATTTTCCAGATTAGTTGGATGCTTTGGAGCTTTTAGGAGACGAGCTGGATTCTCCAAGACTTATTCACGCATCTTATATTCTTTCACTGTTTTGCCCTATATTTAGTGTTTGTATTTATCAACATTTGTAAGGGCAGACTGTTATAACTATCCAGGCTGATATAGGTTAGTGTACTCTAATGTTGTGTAAAATAAAGATGATTTCTTTTTGTAAAGATCTTTTGTATATTATATATTTCTCGTCACGATGTGAGATTCTATTCTGTCTTTTCTTTCTTTAACCCCAAATGACATGTCTTTTGGAAACTTAAATGATTGGCTCATGAATACCGAGGATGTATTAAGTGTTATCTTTAGGTGTACGAAAGGTGGATCGTTACAATATATGAGATAGACTTGTTTCACTCACTCATACGTATGTCTACCCTCTCATATTATCCTTTTTATTTGTATCTCTAGGTTGATGGAGCTGGGTGATGTGGAGACATGGTGACGACCTTGTATTGTAGATACTGTATAAATTATAAATATAACCCGTGAACAATATATTTTTATGTGTTGTGGATTGGGATTTATTATACAGATCTTACTATGTGTTTGAATCTATGTTGAATATAATATGTCATATTATATGTTGTTTGCTTCCGTTGAAAGTTCAGAAAGTTTGTAGTTAGACACTGTTTTGTTTTCTTATTACCATACCGTAATGACTTGTGATTTTCTATCTTTGAGTTGTTGACATCAGTTTAGACATTAAATCCGATGGTTGAAAAGGCGGGTCGTTACATTTATAATTCAAGTAGCAGTAGTGTAATTCTATAAGGAATTATATCTTTCGAATACAAAATCTCATACTCTTTGGTATGCAGATCCTATAGACCTTCGATTTGAAATCTAAGAGGAATAAGATGAAATCAGAGATAGAGTGGCAAAGAATTCAAGAAAAAACTCTATGATCCTTTATGGTTTGCAATTCTATGAAGAATGAAATTGAAAGAACGTGGATTCGCAAAGTATATGCTTAAAGTAGTAAGAGAACCCTATTACAAAGTAGTTGAGAAGAAAATGTAAGAGAAATGTATGAGAATTGTTATGAAAAATTCATTTTCCAAAGCCTTTATGTAGAAGATGAAGAGAAGTATCATTTGACGAAGGGGTGAAAGGATGTATCTATTTGTTTAAGGTTAAAAATCACATTAATGGTTAGTATGTCTACATGTGCTTCACGGGTCTATCTACATATTCATGTTAATTTTAAAAAACATATCAACGGTTACTATGCCAACATATACTCCTAGGGTATGTCGACATATGCTAGTTGATTTTTGAAAACACTTTATAAAAATTGTTTAAACTCTATAACTTTTAGAATCATAATTGTACTCTTGTAAAAAGGTAGATGAAAATAAAGGTCTTGAAAAAGGAGATTTCAAAGTTGTACTATGGGGCCTTTAACAAATATTTTTAAGGCTCTTTACACACAAACAATTTTGACTAGTTGGTTGTCTTGTGCTCTTCCAGTCTTTGTTTCTTGAATATCGTATGCCCTCCTAGGATTGTGCTAGAATCTTCTATATTCTTGTTATCCCGCCTTTTGGCAAGGTCGTGACTCCAAGGACCTGACTAGAGACCAGTGACAAATCGTCTCGGAAATCAGTTACGCGTAAGGATCACTATGGATATCGGGGGCATTTGTCCGAGTCCGGATCGGGCTACAATCGATGAGACACGTCAAGCAAAGCCATAAGAACCAGCATTCCAAATCTCAAGTCAATCCGAGTTCGTACGCTCAAGTTATCATCGATGCAATTTAGGGTAGACAGTCATGTGTTCGAATCCATAGAAGGAGCTGGCGTTCGAGTCGATCTGGTGACCAGGCTTCGTATCCACGAGATAGTCTGTGTTCGACTCCATCGAATTTCCCCTACTCCGAATCGATGAGCAAGGATACCCTTCGAATCGATCAAGTCACGGCGCTACGAATCGGTTCAAGACAAGTCACGTCGAATCCATAATGCCACTTCACTTCGAATCCGTCAGAGGGTCAAGCATCGAATCCACATTCGTTTCCTTCGACATATCCTTAGTTCGAATCCAACAAGACGCCCCGCTTCGAATCCATTAACTGAGACCTACCTTAATCGATACGAAGAGAATGTTCGTCTGATCGATTCGATGGAGTATTACCTTCGAATCCATTACCTCGAATCCAAGCCATGGATTCAACCCAGTCAAACCGAAGTATAAAGCGGATCGATGTGAGAAGCACGCGCCACGTCACTATAAGCATCGAGTCGACCCTATCGAGTCGAAGGGATCGATTCGAAGCATCCATGTTCCCCAGAAATGCAATATTGAATCGATCATAACTCGAGTTCTACAAGTCCAAATGCCATGAAATTTTCACAGAAGCTTAAGCACATGATGAAGAATGTCCACGCCAAATTTCAGCTCGATTGGATGATTTCTTGATCGATTCGAACCAAGGGTCGAATCGATCCCAAAGTGGGCCCGGATCTCCAGATTTCGGCCATGTGGGCCCCCTGACGTACCAGAACTGGTCTCCCCTCATTTTAGGCGAAATATCAGCCTCCTACACCTATAAATAGAGCCCCTAGTCATTCAGAAAAGGGGTCGGATAATTCTAAGTACTGAAGAGCGCCCAGATTCTGCCAGATCTACTCCAGAATACCGCCGCTGCTTTAGATTGAAAATTAACTTAGAAATTCAGTTGTATTACATTATAAACTACTGTAACCTTCAAGTATCGAGCAATAAAATCATCAAACTTCATAGTGGACGTAGGCAAAACGCCGAACCACTCTAAATCGCTTGTCTTTGCAATTTACTTTCTGTTATTTGGAGTTTTTGTTAGATAACCCACGGTTTTAATTTTCATTCTTCGCTTTTATCTCTTTAAAAACTTCCGAAGAGTGTTGTGCCCATTTTTGGTACAAACACTTTGGTGCTTTCACTGAGAAAAAACCAGCTTTTTTCTCCTGCTCCTTGGATCTACCATCGATACCGGATTGCACAAATCCAAGAGGAAGATCCGGATCTCTAATTCATCATCCTTCCATTCTATTCAGATTTGCATAAAGTCTAGGAAAAGGATTCATCATTCAAAATGGTTAGCACGAGAACCACTTCTACAGCTGCTGGACAAGAAGGTAGGGATGGACAGAATCCTGCTCAACAGCAGCCATCCAACCAAGACAACACTGCCCACTCAGATCCGTCTGGGGCAGTCACTAGACAAGAATTCCAGGTGTTGCTTCAAGCGTTGACTTAGAGTCGGCAACAATTGGCCGAACAGTTGCGTGCTAATATTGAATTGACAAACCAACTGAACCGCCAGGGCCGTAGGAGGTCCAGAAGGGATGATGTTTCCCGCTCATCCACTGAAAGTTCTGCCTCATCTGACTATCATCATAGATCTACCCGTCCCCGATTGGACGGAAGTCATGCTCAAGCTGCTGGATATCAACCCGCCCTAACTGTCGGACAGTTGAGGGTAGGACCGTCAACCAGCTTCCAAGCTGGGCCATCAGCACGAGGTGGTCGTACTCCACAATATACTACGGACAATCATGTCACAGCTGCCATAGTAGAAATAAGGGTTGATACCCGACATCTTCCAGATTCAAGCGATCAACATCAGGGACGTACTTCTGAACCATACGGCCCGGAAGATGCTGAGCCAAGGAGGCGAAACTTGGACCGTCGACAGCGCCCGGTCCAAACTCGCACTGTGGAACCCGACCACACCTTAGCTCAGCATGCTCAAAATGAAGCAATGCCGGACATCTCGACTATGATACGTCAGATGATCCGCGAAAGCCAAGGTCTTACCAACGACGATTGGGGGATTTCTCGGAGTCATACTCCTTTCACGGACGAGATACTATACGCTGAACCTCCTCGGCGATTCAGAATGCCAACTCTCCCTATGTACGAAGGAAAATCTGATCCCAATCAGCACATATTGAAATATGAATGGTCAATGAGCGCCGCAAGGGCCGATGATGCAGTGAAATGTCGAAGCTTCCCTATCTCACTAGGAGGAATTGCAACAATGTGGTTTACAAGATTACCTCCAAGATCTATCTCTTCATTTGACCAATTGGCTAAGAAATTTGTTGAACAATTTCGCATGCATGTCGCTAGACCCAAAGATGTTAACACCCTGTCCAGTGTTACCCAAGCTCGTGGGGAAACACTAAGGCGTTACTTGGAGAGATTCCATGCGGCATGTGTGGAAATTAGTAATCCCAACGACAACTCAATTTTAATGGCCTTGACAAAGGGAATTGATCCCGATTCTGAATTTGGAAACTGGTTAGCCGGAAAGCCACCCGCATCGTTGGACCGTTTCTACTCCAAAGCCGCTCAATTCTTACGGCAAGAGGACGCGAAACAGTCTAGGAAGCAGGACGATGCGAAACCCGGAAATGAGGGAATACAAAGCAATGTAGCAGTTAAACAGTCCGGTGACAATTCCGGAAAAGTTCAGTTAAACATACAGAACAAACAAACTCAGCCAAGAGGTAGCAATGGTCAAAATAAGAAGAGAGATCCGAATCCAGGCCCACGGCGTAGGGCTTTGATGTTCGAAAGTTATACACCATTAAACACATCGCTGGAAAATGTGTACCTACAAACTTGCAACACTGAACAATATAAGAAACCCGCTCCGAAGCGGTCATCAGAGAGGCAGATTCAGACAGGAAAGTTTTGTAGGTTTCATGAGAGTTATGGCCACAATACTAATGACTGTCGTCATTTGCAGGATCTCATAGAAAAGTTGATCAGGGAGAGAAAGTTAGATCAATTCGTGCGGGCACCGCAGTCTGGTGGTGCGGGCCCATCAAACCCAAACCGTGCGCAGGACCAAGAAAGACAAGAGGAACCCGCTCGTACAGGCGGGAGGCTAGTTATCAATACCATAAGTGGTGGTCCTCATCCAGCGGACAGGAGCTGGAGGGAAATGGAGTCGTATGCAAGCTCTATCAGGCATGCGAGCTTCGAATGCTGCAGTAATTGTGAGGATGGAACCCCGGCTAAGCAACAAAAGACGATGTCTGACGACATCATATTTAGAAGCAGAGATGCTGACAAAATCGAAGCCCCAACGATTGATCCGCTGGTCATATCTGCCCAGGTTGGTCCTGCTTGGATGAAGAGGATCCTGGTTGACAGTGGGAGTTCTGTAAACATTCTATTCAAACGAGCTTACGATTTAATGAAGATGGAAGCAAAAGACTTGAAACCCTGCCAATCTCGAGTTCACGGCTTCAATGGGAGTGCAACAATACCCACTGGGATAGTGGAACTACCAGTAGAACTAGGGATTGGGGAACGCAGGAGAGTCCGACTACTGCAATTCGTTGTTCTTGACATCGCTTCACCATACAATGCATTCCTGGGTCGACCAGCCCTTGCTGAATTCAGGGCAGCCATTGCCCCGTGGTGTTTGACTTTAAAATTCCCAACTGACCATGGTATAGGAATCGTTCAAGGAGATCAGGCAGCAGGAAGAGCCTGTTATGTTGCTGAGTTGCGTGAAGCACAGAAGAAGGAGAAAGGAATGGGCGTAGAGGAATCTCTCTGCGTCCGTTTTACTGATAATTGACAACTAGCGCCCAGGCCCCGGCCCGGGCACCACTACCAATTCCTTAAAGATCTTGACCCTAGAGATAACGAAGATAAAGATGAAGTCAAAGAGAATCAAGCGTCTCCAGCCGAACTGACTGTGGACGTCCCAGTCAGTGAGGATGACGACTCAAAAGTACTAAAAGTTGGATCTCAACTGGGAAAACAGATACAACAGGAATTGGTTGAATTCCTTCAAGCAAATCTCGATGTCTTTGCCTGGACGCACTCTGACATGTGCGGAATATCACCGAACATTGCAAGTCACTCCTTGAATATTGATCCGCGACATGTTCCGGTCAAGCAAAAGAGGCGTGGTATGGATCCAGAGAGATCTGCCGCCCTTAAAGAAGAAATTGACAAGTTGCAATCAAATGGTTTCATCCGAGATGCTCTATACCTAGAGTGGGTGTCAAATCCGGTAATGGTTCGAAAACCGAATGGGAAATGGAGAACTTGTGTCGACTACTCCGACTTAAACAAAGCTTGTCCGAAAGATAGTTTTCCACTTCCTCGAATTGACCAACTCGTATACTCAACTGCAGGCCATGAATTGTTATCCTTTATGGATGCTTATTCCGGTTATAATCAAATACCCATGCATCTACCCGATCAAGAACATACCAGTTTCGTGACCGATCTGGGACTCTACTGTTACAGAGTCATGCCTTTTGGTTTAAAGAATGCCGGAGCAACTTACCAACGCTTGGTTAATCGAATGTTCGCTGACCAGATCGGGAAGACCATGGAAGTTTATGTGGATGACATGTTAGTTAAGTCCCGATTTTCCACAGATCACGTCAGGGATTTAGATTCAATGTTCCGCATCCTACGTGAATATGGAATGAAGCTTAACCCGTTGAAGTGCCACTTTGGCGTCGCATCCGGAAAGTTTCTCGGTTTCATCGTCAACGCTCGTGGGATAGAGGCAAACCCCGAAAAGATCTGGGCAATAAGGAATTTGCAAACTCCAAGGACCATAAAGCAAGTCCAGAGTCTCAACGGGAAGGTAGCAGCGCTAAGCAGGTTCATTTCAAAATCCACTGATAAATGCATTCCTTTCTTTGATCTAATCCGGAAGGGAAAACGAAACTTTGAATGGACCATGGAATGTGAAGGCGCATTCCGATCGCTGGTTCAGCATCTCTCTACGCCACCGATCTTGTCAAAACCGATTGATCACGAACAATTATACCTTTATCTGGCAGTATCAGAGCATGCGATCAGTGCTGCTCTGGTCCGAGAAGAGGATCGAGTGTAGAAACCGGTCTATTATGTTAGTAAACGATTGACCAGAGCTGAAAGAAATTACCCCAAGTTGGAGAAACTGGCTTATTGCTTGGTCATTGCCTCAAGAAAGCTTCGTCCTTATTTCCAAGCTCATCCGCTTACTGTGTATACCGATCAGCCGTTACGACAGGTCCTCACGCGACCTGAGACGTCTGGAAGGTTACTCAAGTGGAATATCGAACTGAGTCAATTTGACATTACTTATGCTCCGCGGAAAGCCATTCAGGGGCAAGTCCTAGCTGACTTCATAGCTGAATTTACTGTTCCAGACGACTTACCCGAAACCAACGAATCTCCTGAATATGTCTGGAAACTTTATACAGACGGTGCATCAAACGATCGGTGTTCGGGCGCTGGTGTTGTACTAGAAACCCCCGAAGGTCGATCCATATGCTATGCTTTGAAGTTTGATTTTCACGCAACCAACAATGAAGCCGAATATGAAGCTCTATTGACTGGGTTAAAGCTTGCCAGAGATCTAAGAATTATCGCTATAGAAATTTATTGTGATTCACAGTTGGTTGTGTGCCAGGTACGGGGAGAATATCAAGCGAGAGACCGGAGGTTAGCTGCTTACTTGGTTCGAGTTCTAGAAATACTGGATCAATTTGATTATTACGCCATTTACTATATACCTCAAGATCACAATCAAAAGGCCGACTCCTTGGCAAAGCTGGCCAGCACAGGTGAAGCGCAGCAAATGGGACTTGTCCCGGTCGAAACTTTGTCCTTCCCAAGCATCGATCAAATAAAAACGAATGATGTGTTGGAAACCTCTCCCAGCAGAGAATCATGGATGACTCCGTATCGAAATTATATAGAGAATGGGATATTGCCTGAGCACCGAAATGAGAAAAGGCAAATTCTACGAAAAGCTTCGCGGTTCATAATTCAGGACGGGATCATGTATAGAAAAGGCTATTCTGTTCCACTCCTTCGGTGTATCGCTCACGACGAAGTCAAACGAGTGTTACATGACATGCACGAAGGAGAATGTGGCGATCACACCGGTGGACAAGCGCTTGCTAAGAAAATACTCCGATATGGATATTACTGGCCGATAGTGAACCGAGATGCAGCCAATTATGCCAGAAAGTGCGACAAGTGCCAGAAACACGCTCGAATTCCAAGAGCCCCACCTACCGAGATAACTCAAATGGTTAGTCCCTGGCCGTTCGCTATATGGGGTATCGATATCATCGGCGCTTTACCTCTAGCAAGAGGTGGTGCGAAGTATGCCATCGTCGCAGTTGACTACTTCACGAAATGGGCCGAGGCCGAAGCCCTCGCAACGATTACGTCGAAGAAAGTAATAAACTTTGTAGTCCGCAACATCATTTGTCGATTTGGACTCCCGCATACCATCATCACCGATAATGGGACCCAATTCGAAAGTTCGGAGTTCAAGAATTTCTGCCAACGATTTCATATTCATAAAAAGTTCTCTGCAGTCACACATCCACAAGCAAACGGTCAGGTCGAAGCTGTTAACAAAGTTATCAAATCCCTCTTAAAGAAACGACTGGAAAAGGCTGGGGGCAAATGGGTCGATGAACTTCCTATGGCATTATGGGCTTATCGAACAACTCACAAGACCGCAACTGGACACACCCCATTTTCCTTAGCCTATGGCTCGGAGGCCGTTATTCCAGTTGAGACAGAAGTATTTTCTCACCGCGTAACTTATTACGATCCAAAAACAAATACTATATTACTCGCCGAATCTTTGGATCTGTTGGACGAGAAATGGGAAGAAGCTGATTTGAGAGCGGCCGCATACCGAAGTCGGGTCGCCCTGTTATATAACACCAAAGTTCGACCCCAAACCTTTGAACTCGGTGATCTTGTCCTCAAGAGAATCTACCCGGTTCCTTCACACATGAAACCAAATTGGGAAGGACCGTACGTGATTACACAAAGACTTGGGGATGGCACATTCAAACTATCAACCGTGGACGGTCTAGTCTTACCAAGGGCCTGGAACAGCGAGAGTCTCCGTCGCTACTACATATGACAGGCTTTATTTATTTCATTATGTTTTTTATTCAGCAATTTACTTTTGCATTTCGAAATTAGAATTTGTAATAAGGCAACTGATTTGCCATATTTTCTTATTTCAGCAATAAAATGCCATCTCTTCGAGCCAGAGCTGTGATCCATTAAATACAATGTACAACGTCACGATGCACGAAGAGCTAAATTCCATCACACAGTGGAATTTATTCAAGTAGGGAGTGGCTGTGAAGCAATCAACCACTCACTAAATGAAACCCGAGCTCAGGGGCAAGCCATCACATCAGGCCAAGAAATGGGTTGATACACGACAACCCTTCACTTAACTCCGTACTCCCAGAGTGCGAGGCGGAGTATAAACATTTAACTTAACTCCGTACTCCCAGAGTGCGAGGCGGAGTATAAACATTTTTTCAACTCCGTACTCCCAGAGCGCAAGGCGGAGTATAAACATTTTACTAAACTCCGTGCTCCCAGAGCGCGAGGCGGAGTATAAACATTCATTCAACTCCGTACTCCCAGAGCGCGAGGTGGAGTATAAACATTTTCTTAACTCCGTACTCCCAGAGTGCGAGGCGGAGTATAAACGTTTTCCTAAATCCCAGAGTACTCCGAGAGCGCGAGCTGGGTACAAACTTTTACTTAACTCCGTACTCCCAGAGTGCGAGACGGAGTATAAACGTTTTCCTAAAACCCCAGAGTACTCCGAGAGCGCGAGCTGGGTATAAATATCAACAAACTCCAGACTCCGAGAGCACGAGCTGGAGTATAAACGTTACTCAACTCCGTACTCCCAGAGTGCGAGGCGGAGTATAAACATACGTCAACTCCACACTTATCCCCAATACTGGGGGCAGAACCATAACACATAACAAGTTGAAGACAAAAGGGAATACATTCTCATTTCCACTATCAACAAAAAGAATCTGATTACAAAATGGTTCAAAAAATTGCTACTAGTGGGAGCCGAATCCACATCTATACACGGCTATAGAAAAATCAACAAAATGCTACCCTACGCAACAGAGATTTAAAGAAAGAGTTCAATCTTTCTTCTTCCTTATCTTCTTCTTCGGGGTAGCTCCACCAGATCCGCTGCCTGATTTTCTCCTCGACCGCTTACTCTTTTCAGGCTTGCCCTCCGGCAGCGATATAATGTCAACGTCTTCCTCAGAACTGGAGGCGATGGAAATTCTTCTAGGAGGTCGAGCTGGAGGCATAGGAGTAGTAGCAGGAGGAGGGACATGAGCAGTTTCAATCACTACAATACCGCCCGGTGAAATCACCATTAACGGGGTAGGCCCGGGCGGATTCATACCAACATTCCCTGCTGCCATCTCGGCATCAATCTCAGCAATAATGTCGTCCTCACGGGATACTTGGGCCGCATCGGATGTGCCAATAGCTGGCATAGATGAACTAACGGCCGGAGCAGCCCCACTCACAGCATCGGACGGGTTGACGAAAGGATCGATGGGCTCATTAAGAAGCTCCTCAATCATTTGAGCGCTAAAAGAAAACATATTTGCATCTCCCTCTTCGCCAATCAAGGTAGAAGTAGTGATGGCTTCAGAAAAAACAACCCCTTGTGTTTGATGTGGAACTGATAGAGCAAGAGGCGCAGAAACAATGACTTCAGTCACTGAAATGCGAAAAAACGAAGATTGTTAGCCAAGTGTGTTGCTTAAGGTTCTTCACAACTGAACTACGAGAAGCGTTCAAATACCTTCCTTGGTCTGGACCGAAACGTGGGCAGAATCATCGGCGGAAGATAATAATGGTTGGTCAGGATTATATGCAGGAACAGACTGGGGATCTACCGCACCAGTGGTTTCGGGCAATGTTGGAATTACAGCTCCAACGCTTGTCTCGTGATGCGCGATCCCCGAGCCTTCGCCTGTCTCTAGAGATTGAACACCAAGCTTTTCTTTCGCCATAGAGATCACCGCCTCATGAAGGATCTTCCTCTCATCCTCGGCGAGCAAACGCATCTCCAGCTCAAAGTCGTCAAGTGTTTCATCTGGATGCGCTGCTCTTTTCTCATTCACCAGCCGGGTCCAGGCATTGTACAAGATCATGGAGTCATCTCCCAGCCACGCTAAATTTCTATGTTCCAGCACGTTAGCGTTGTACATGACTAAGAGATCATCAAACTCAGCATCTAGCCTAGACCTCTCCTCCAAGATATTTTCTTGAATTTCTGCTTCCGCAGACTTAGCCTTGACCGCCACCGCAGAAAGTTCGGCCCTGAGAGATACTGCTTGGTCGCAAGCCTCTTGAGCAGTGGCGTTTGCATCGTCCTTCTCCTTCACCATTTCAGTAAATTTGGCCTTGAGCTCGTTCAGCTCTTTAACGGCTAAGTCTCGCTCAGCTGCAATGGTGGTGTTGTGGTGGCCCATCTCTTCTACCGTGGCGCAGTGTTCCTGCTGCATCCTCGCCAGTTTGGCCACGACATCTTCATGTTTCTGAAGTGTTTCAAGCTCTGACTTCCGGGACGTCTCCACTTCAGATTGAAGAACCTGAATGATGCGTTTCTGTTTAACAATGTCAGCATCACGTTCAGCAATAATCTTCGCCCGGTCAAAAGCTACTCTAGAAGCCTTCACGGCTGCCTTGTACCACTCCTTATACTGAGCGTAGAAGTCGCGGATATAACTATGAGCAGTGGTCTCAACGTCCGAAGGAATTCTTTTAAAGTTAGGAGGGAAGACATAGCCATCCATGCAAATTTCAGGGTAGTCATTTTTCATTTGGGCGAGTTTAGCAGCTCCCTCGCTTGTCAACTCAGCCGGAGCTTGTTCTATTATAGCGGCTGTTGTCGGTTCCATTCTTGGCCGCTGAGCATCCGGCCGAGAAGATTGAGAAGGCAGCTGCTGCTGATGAGAAGGCCCTAGGAGGTCTGCTGGGGCCCTGGGAGGCGGAGGAGAGCGAGATCGGGGTCGGTACTGGTATCCCCGGTCTTTGTCGGAATAATCATAGCCAGAACAGCCACGCGAGTAATCTCTGTCTCTATCATAACGTTCTTGACTTGAATAGCTTCGCCCATGATCCCTATCTGTCTCTCTCCTGCGGGAATCGTAAAATGGAGAAGATTGGCGCACATTCCGAAGCCTATCCAGAGTAGAGCCACGTCCTGACATCTCACCTGCGATAAAAAAGAATTACGGATTAGGATCCCATAAAGCAATGTTTACTATGCAAAAGTCATGAAGTGCTGTGGAAGTGTGTGTAAATGTGTAAACCCCCAAACCGACCGGAAGTGTTGACCGCACTTAAAGGAAAGGGCTCGTTCATGTTTAGGACATCTTGAAATTCCTCCAACCCAGGATTATGAGAAATCGATATATAATCTGGGATGGGAATATCGTCAAGCCCTTTGAAAATGTCTCTCGAATGAGAAGGGGCGGCCTCAGAAATCATAACTCCGGAAATGGGAGGAGACACATCCACAGATTTCCACCCCTTAGACTTAAGTTTTTTGGAAACGGCGGCCTTGCCTTTCCGTCTTCCTCCCGACTCCTCCAAGTTTCCCGAGGGGTCAGCCATTGGCTCCGAATCCGTATGGGCTCTTTCTTTGTCACTCGCCTCGATTATTCTGATTCCGAGTGACTTCTTCGCCTTTCTCTTCTTGGTTTTCTTCTTATCTTCCTTCCTGGAGGCGGGCTTTGCCAATCCCTCGACGACTATACTTTGATTGATGTCGATCAAACCAAGAATTCTTAAGTTATAATCGTTTAGCACCGAGTCAATATGTCTCAACTCGCTTGGAACTTCTTGAAGACTTCGGACGATACCCTTGAAACGCCCTCCATCGGGTCTGGAGATAATGGCTGTAAAGGGAATGAAGTGTCAATTTTAATACCAAAGAGCTATTGGTCAAGAAAGCAGGTTAAGGCGCTTACGTCTAGACAACCATCGCCTAGCAAAACCCGGAGGGCACCGAACATAGAACCACTTGTTCTTGAAATAACTCAGTCGGGTCCAAGCTCCCACTACAACTTGGCAATTCCTAACTGCCTCCAGAAATGTAAAAGATGGGCTATCACCCCTACTCTTGAAGTTAAATATGTGTCTGATCTCGGTGGGCCTTGGCGGGCGGAAAAGACAGTCCATAAATATGACAAAGGCACTGTTCAGCAACGCGTGCCCGTTGGGATGAAGTTGTGAAGGAGCGATTCCTAAATATGATAGCATCCCTCTGATATATTGATTGAAAGGAGGGAGAGTTCCGGCCGTGCAAGCATGGCGATAAAAAGCCGTATATCCATCAGGCGGATTGTGCGGTCTATCATCAGCATTAGGTAATAACACATCATCCAGAGATATGTTATGCTTTAAGCATATTCGTCCCAATAAGGATTCGAAGATGTTAGATTGAACCGAATCAACCGGGTCCTCAATAAATATAGCCTCTGGCAATTCATCTGGAGCTAGATCGATTACATCGGCAGGAATATCGGGAATCTCAAGCACCGGAGGAGTCGAGCTCTGTATCTCTTGTTGTTGGGAGCTCGAAGATTCCATAATTAGCTAACTCATCAGAAAGAAACGTTAAGTTCATAAACAGCCCGTGCATGCCCCAGTGTAGTGTGTATGAACGTGCCGTGCAGTGCAAGTGCTGTGCATCACTTAAGCAAATTTAACAGAATGAAGCAAGATGTTCGTACAACATAACTTGGGAATTTGAGAATGAAAATGACCGTCATCGCTGACCGTCACTTCCACACCATCCAAACGCTACGGACCAACTTCAGGTATGAATCAGTTGTATTATTGGTTAAGTCATAGTTCCATCGACGAGCTTCAAAGGGAATTCAAGTTCAAGTCTTTCAGTCAAGTTCGATTATGCAAGGCCGAAGCTCGTCGGAGTGAAGTATGCTAAATTTCATTAAGTTCGTCAAGTTTCGACTGAAAATTGGTCACGTTCGAATCCATTGAGCGAGTCAGAAGAGTTGCACTCCCAGAACTGAAGACGTTTGAATCGATCACCTTGGATCGATACGAGTCGAATCAAAGTGCTTCGAATCGATCAGAAGAGCAAACTTCGTATCGATCAAACTCAATGCCCTCGAGTCGATCAGAAAATTACCACATCGACTCGATTCGATACGAGCCACTTCGATTCGCAAACTTCAGTTTGAAGGCCCCATACCCGGGATCGATTCGAACTATTCCAACGAGGGTCGATTCGAAGCGAAGAGGAGACGAGAATCCTTCAGGAATTTTCTTTCCCCAAGGAAGGTCGCGACACTTCATCGCGTTTTCCCCATCGATTCGACCTATTGGACTTAGAACTCACAACGATTCCCTGTTCTATCATTCTCAAAACTTGACTCGATCCAGTTATTACCTGATTTTGTGTGGTTACAAGTGAGGGCATAAAGGGTTTGTTCGATTCGTAGAAGCGTTTCTCTCAAGGTCTGGGAGATCGATACGAAGAAGGAGCAGAGCAACAGTAAAAAGTGAAAAGTGAGAAATGAATAGGACCCCGGTATATATAGGAGAATTATGACGATTCGCCTCCCGGTATAACTGACCGGCTTCAACAGGTAAGGACATCGACTCGATTCGTTACGACGACTTCGAATCGATCATAACCCGCTACTTCGAATCCATCTCCTGAAAATCTTCTTGCACGTTCGAATTCATCTCAGCAACATCGACTTCGACTCCACCAACTCAGACAACCACATCGAATCCATACGGTATCGATTCGAAGCAAGATCGATTCGAAGAAACCACCGAACAAAGGCTGGATTGAAAGTCTTATCGATTCGAAGCACGAGATCCCTAGGGCCATCAGGTCAACAGTCATCGATTCGAATGGGCACTTCGAATCCATCAAAGACATCTATAAAAATAAAACACATCGCTTTGACATGAATGGGTTACTGGATTACCTTTTTTACCTCGACCCAGGAAAGAATCGATACAAGAAGATAATCATAGGCAATCGTCACAACAATGTTTTAACTCGCTTCTCAAACCGGTTCAGGAGGGGACCGATGCAGATTTCGATAGTAAACTGAACTGACAATGACTTGCGATCACGCAACGTTAATCAAAGTCAAGGTAATACACGTATGCACGTATTTCTGACTAATGTTTGATCTTTATCATTTACAGGGATCGAATGTTCATCTCGTCATGACTCAAAAAACTGACAGCCAGTCACAATTGTACGACGGTCGATTACAGCGATACAGAATGCAACTTTCGGTAAAGCATGTCATAACTGTCCAGTGAGAGACTGCAACTTTTCAAAGCACGTCATGTTTACACAAGACGTACTTTGGGGGGGCAAATGTTATCCCGCCTTTTGGCAAGGTCGTGACTCCAAGGACCTGACTAGAGACCGGTGACAAATCGTCTCGGAAATCAGTTACGCGTAAGGATCACTATGGATATCGGGGGCATTTGTCCGAGTCCGAATCGGGCTACAATCGATGAGACACATCAAGCAAAGCCATAAGAACCAGCATTCCAAATCTCAAGTCAATCCGAGTTCGTACGCTCAAGTTATCATCGATGCAATTTAGGGTAGACAGTCATGTGTTCGAATCCATAGAAGGAGCTGGCGTTCGAGTCGATCTGGTGACCAAGCTTCGTATCCACGAGATAGTCTGTGTTCGACTCCATCGAATTTCCCCTACTCCGAATCGATGAGCAAGGATACCCTTCGAATCGATCAAGTCACGGCGCTACGAATCGGTTCAAGACAAGTCACGTCGAATCCATAATGCCACTTCACTTCGAATCCGTCAGAGGGTCAAGCATCGAATCCACATTCGTTTCCTTCGACATATCCTTAGTTCGAATCCAACAAGACGCCCCGCTTCGAATCCATTAACTGAGACCTACCTTAATCGATACGAAGAGAATGTTCGTCTGATCGATTCGATGGAGTATTACCTTCGAATCCATTACCTCGAATCCAAGCCATGGATTCAACCCAGTCAAACCGGAGTATAAAGCGGATCGATGCGAGAAGCACGCGCCACGTCACTATAAGCATCGAGTCGACCCTATCGAGTCGAAGGGATCGATTCGAAGCATCCATGTTCCCCAGAAATCCAATATTGAATCGATCATAACTCGAGTTCTACAAGTCCAAATGCCATGAAATTTTCACAGAAGCTTAAGCACATGATGAAGAATGTCCATGCCAAATTTCAGCTTGATTGGATGATTTCTTGATCGATTCGAACCAAGGGTCGAATCGATCCCAAAGTGGGCCCGGATCTCCAGATTTCGGCCATGTGGGCCCCCTGACGTACCAGAACTGGTCTCCCCTCATTTTAGGCGAAATATCAGCCTCCTACACCTATAAATAGAGCCCCTAGTCATTCAAAAAAGGGGTCGGATAATTCTAAGTACTGAAGAGCGCCTAGATTCTGCCAGATCTACTCCAGAATACCGCCGCTGCTTTAGATTGAGAATTAACTTAGAAATTCAGTTGTATTACATTATAAACTACTGTAACCTTCAAGTATCGAGCAATAAAATCATCAAACTTCATAGTGGACGTAGGCAAAACGCCGAACCACTCTAAATCGCTTGTCTTTGCAATTTACTTTCTGTTATTTGGAGTTTTTGTTAGATAACCCACGGTTTTAATTTTCATTCTTCACTTTTATCTCTTCAAAAACTTCCGAAGAGTGTTGTGCCCATTTTTGGTACAAATAATTCTTGTAGTCTTTTCTTATCTTTATAGCCTTGATACCTTTTGGTCTCCTTGATTTTCTTCTTGAGTCCATGTATTGATCTATCTCGAAGTATAAGTCATATGTACTTGTATATCCCTATAATATTTCTAAGTAGTGTACTTGTATTTTTAGCACTATAATCTACACAACTTGAAAATTCATCATCATAGTATATTTATATGGTTGTTGTCATTAAAATCAGTACCTATGGTATTAACATCTCCCTTTTTTTATGATGAACACCATCTAAATATTCTTGATATAAAATATAATAATGTTATCTTAACTCTAATTTAACTCCTTTTAAATCTATCAGCTCCTCCTGAGTTAATGCATCTTCAACTCCACCTATAGTTTTCACTATTGTATATATATTATCATTTATGTTTTTTCTCTTCTCTTTGTCATCAACAAAAATGGGTTAAAATGTTAATAGATTTTCATCTTTTCAGGAGTATAGGATGTTTAGTTAAGTGTGTGTAATCAAAATCAATGATATGTAACTAATGTATTAATGACTATACATATGAACAAAACATTATATATAAACACATTTTAAACATTTAGTCATTTATATGTACAAACAAAAATAAAATAAAATAAAGATTACAAAAAGTAATGCAAGCTTACACTTTATGGATAAACATGGATAAACTTCACAATTTCTTTGATGGAACCTTTTCCCATCCGTCATTGCGATAGAATATGTGGTAATTGAATTAGCTTCCCAATCGTCGAGTTTTTCCTTATCAATACTTATCTCTTCATCTAATATTTCCTTATATCCAGTGTTTTCTAGAGTGTTCTCATTCCTTTCTTTTATAACATAAGCAATGAAGCAACAAAGAAAGGCTAATTACCATTTTTGTTTATAAACCATTTACCTTTAGTTCATTTCCTAATGCTTTAGATCTCTTAGTATGGTGCGTAGTGCTCTGTTTGGAGAATTTCTTCAAGATTATCACTCATTTTCTCCTTATAAATGCTCTTTCCAATGTCCTTTTTTCAAGAGTTTTGTTCAGAACCAAAGAAAGTTTTGAGTGAACATGAATTAATTTTTCAGGTTCAAAACGGTGCTTCTATAATTCTAAATTCAGTTCAAAACTTTTCCCACTATTCAAAAATTTTAAAATTCAAAACTGAAGTTACTGTTGTATATGTCGATAGATGCCTTCATTGTGTGTCAATATATGGTCTTTGGTTGTCATGTTGACATGTGCATTTTATGTGTGTCAATATACATTTGTATTTTTGGTTTTCTCTTTATTTAAGTTTTATTCATAAATTAAGTATATTTTACTTTTACAGAAAATAAAATTTTAATATTTATAGAAGTTGTAATAGTTTTACACAATTTACATCCTTTAATTTTATATACATTTATTTTGATTTTATGTATCTAAAAAAGGTTTTAAATGTATTATTTATTTTATGTTTGGAAATTAAAATCTAAATAATTTGTATATTTATTCTATAAATTATACATACACACACACATTATATTTATATTTATTCATTGATAATTATTTATAAAAATCAAAAGATATTTAATTAGAGTAAGTTTCAATTTACCGATCAACAAGAGCTTTGGTCTTTTTTTGCCATGAAGCATTGGTTAGTATCTTCATTGTCTAAACCGGTGTTGCTTGATATTGTGTCGTAATCATCTTATATTGCTGTGAATGCTCCCTTCCTCTTCTTGATTGAATTAGTATGGGGTGAGTTTTGACTTCTTTAGATTTGGGCAGTCCCCTTCAGAAGTTCAAATTTGTCACATTCAGTACACTTAATAGTGCTAATATTTCCTGAGTTGCTTACATTATTATCCATCCTTCGGAGTTCGTTCATTTTCCCGTACTTCAAGAAGTTCTCGAAATAACTTGCCATGAATGAGATTTCATCGTCATTATCTTATCCTTGATTCACTATTATTGAAAGCAGATATTTATTTTCATTTGCTCGGCTGTCTTTCCTTCCCTATAGTTATACTTCATATGGCATTAAACTATCAATCACCTCTTCTAATTTCATTGTACTAATATAATTGGCTTCTTCGATAATCAATTTTTTAATCCCATTCGCTACAAAGCGAGTTTAAGATTTTTTGGACTTTGTCTTCTTCGATGAAATTCCTTCCTAATGATATTGGTGCATGCACTGTGTCCTGAAATCTAGAATACATGTCAGATATAGATACATTTGATTTCATCTTGAGAAGTTAACACTAATTAGTTAGCATATAAACCTTTGTTTATTTCACTTTACTAACGCCTTCACGTGTGACTTGCATTATCCTCCAAATATGCACTTTTAAAATCAGATACTCTATTGAACTCATTTTTATCTAGGGTGCAAAATAAAATATTCGTAGTGTTTGAATTATTGAGTGCTTGTATCTTTTTTTGTTGGACCACTGCGCATAATTCATTTGAGGCTCAGTGTACTCAGTTTGTGTGATGTTCTAAATATTTAAACCATTAGATTGTAAACGAAATTCATCGTATATGACCAATATGCTTAATTACTGCCATTAGAAACGAGTGGTCTAGTAGTGGATTCTCCTCCTACAAATGGGTTAAATAGAGTGTTACTAACGTTACTAGCCATTTATTTTTTTTGAAAATCATATGTCGAGTTTTTGAAAACCACGTACTCTGATACCAAATGTTGGATGATGTGAGATATCCTAATACTTATGTGGAATGGATCTTAAGTTTATTATAACACTAGAGGGGGTGGGTGAAGTGTATTTAAACTTTTAACACTTAACTTATAGTTTTCAAAATATTTAATTCAAAATCATGTATATAAGTTGACAAATATAAATAAATGCAACAATAAAAGGAAGTAAAATAAAAAAGAGAGACGTTGGGAATTTTTCTACTGGTTCTCAATCCTACATCCAGTCATTACCCCATACAGAATTTCACTATAAGAAACTTGTAATTTCGTGGGAGGCAGGTACACCTATAAAACTTGGTTTTGAATTAGGTGGAAAATACACCTATCCTGACTTTCTATGAGTGGAAGGACATACCCGACCTCTTGACTTTCCACTAGTGATCAAGAACACAAATACAATCATGACTCTTTGTAGGTGACAGGATACACCTTTATAATTCAAGTAGTAAAGTAATTCTACAAAAAATCATATCTTTCAAATACCAAATCTCATAGTCTTCAGTTCACAAACCCTATAAACCTCCAGCAGCAGTTTGTAATTGAAATCTAAGTGGAATAGGATGAAATTGAAGATAAAATCACTACAACAATTTGGACTTTTAATAGCGTTTAAAAAACGCTATTAAAGGCTTTTACAGCGTTTTTATAAACTCTGTATATCAACATGTTGTTATAAGTCTATGACCTACGATAGCAACACCAAAAACGCTATAAATGAGTTCTTTTAATAGCGTTTCGAAAATGCTATAAATTGTTTTAATGGCGTTTTTGCACAAGCTGTAAAAACATGTTATAAATAAGAAGAGTTATTAGACAACAAGAATAAAATGCCATAAAAGGTTCCTAACAACACGGTTTTACCAACGATATCAATACTCACTTAACAATAGCGTTTTTGGACTGCTATCAACAGTTGCACATTATAGCGTTTTAAAAACGCTATTGTTACCTTTTATAGCATTTTTTAATGCTATCATCTTATTGCATAAGATTTTCTGTGCCTCTTTTTGACGTTTCAATGCATATACGTACAACAAATTTAAATGTCACTAAGATCATATTTGATTACCAATACGTTATATGTAAACAAATAAAATTGCACCAAAACAACATATGTTCATTATATTTCATAACGTCTGAAGATTACAAATGCAAGTAAACAAAACTAATATTATACGCAAGCAATCTTACTAAAATGATACATAGAAGTATTCAAACACTAAAGATACACACGACACTATATATTACTTCAAATCACCTTGTTGCTACTTGCTAGCACCAAAATGTATTAGTTACCTGTAAAGAAAAAGTTCAATTATTAATCGTAGTAGACATGCTTCAGGAAAAATATGCGTATAAAATGACACTTTTGAACAACAATATATGATGTTTATGAACTTATTCAATTAGCACTATTGTATTTAAACGAGTACAGATACCATTCATTTTTTTTGCAAGGCCCATTCATTTTTTAAAACTTATTTAACTTTTATAAAACTTGATTTATTTCTATAATACCAGTTTAATTTTTGGCAACTTAATTAACTTAGCAAAATCTTTATGGTACTTAATAAATTCTGTAGAAACTTTGGTAATTTAGTTAAATTTTTATAAGACAATTTTTTATCAAACTTGGTTAAATTTTACAAATTTAATTAATTTAGTCGAATGTTTATAAAACTTGGTTAAATTTTATAATAATTAGCCAAATTTTATTAACTTAGTTATTTTTTATGGACTTGCTTAATTTGTATAAAACTTAGTCAACTTCTATAGAAATTAGTTAATTTTTGTAAATTAGGTTGATTTTTATAAATTTATTTAATTTTTACAAAACTTTGATAACTTTGTTAAATTTTTATAAACTTAATTATTATTTTATAAATTTGCTTACCTTTTACAAATTTTTGTCAATATTTAGTTAATTATTTAATTTATGTACAACTTGTTTAACTTATTAAATTTTTATACAACTTGGTTAATTTTTATAAATTTATTTGTAGTTATCCAAAACTTGGTTAAGGTAGAAAATTATTTACTTTTTCTAAAACTTGGTTAACGTAGTTAATTTTTATAATTTATCTAACTTAGTTTAATTTTACAAAAATTAATTATTATTTAATTTTAAAAAACTTAGTTAGTTTAGTTAATTATTATAAAAATTAATTAATTTTGTAAAAAATAATTAACTTAGTTAGATATCATACACACATTTATTAGAAACTTTAATTGCTACAGTGCAATGTTAACTGCTCCCATATTCTCCTCGAAAGATTATCCTACGCACAGTTTATTAGAAACTTTAGTTGCTACAGTTAAGAGTAATGTTTAACCAAATACAACAAAATTATGACCGATGAGTTGGTGATATACGACAAAAAGCAATGGTTGGTATCAAGCAATCCAACTAATTAAACTAAAGAAAAATTGGAAGAAATTGTCTACTTACCACAATAATCACTCTATAAGAGTCTTTAAGAAGTCGAAGTGTAGCATGAGAACCTATATAACCTGCACCTCCTGTCACTAGGACATGTACAACTCTAGCTTCATGGCGAGAAAACTGTATATAATGATGAAGTATTCTAATATCATTTTCCTAACAGGGGAACTTTGATTGTATACTAATTTGACTTCAATGTTGAATGAATTAATAATGTTTATTTAATTTTCCACGAGATTGTTTGAAGCAAGTACTAAAATTGTTTGAAACAAGGTTAATCAACCATTTAGTCGATTAAAATTACTTGCGTTATAAGCAACAAATAGTTTAAGTTTAATTTTTATGCGATGTTATTATCAAGAAGTCGGCAACATTCACTGTAACGTGTGACTGCTGTTCAACAATATCTAATACTAGCAGTAACAAAAGTGTAGCTGTCCCGCATATGAATACATATACTTCAAGATATTAACATACAAATGTATGTACAGGCATGAGTGTGTATGTGCAATCAAATACTGAATGCTGGGCAGGCCAGGAAACACAGAAAATACTATGGGACCACTGCCTGCAACAGCCGTACAACCATCTGCCACCCTGCATGTTCTGCCACCAGTCTACCAAACTTCACTGAAACACAAAACTGTTACACTTCCTCAACCACAAGCTTCTATCCAACCTTCAATTTCCTTCTCAACATCCTCAGTCACCACTGCGTACAACTGTCAACGCTGACCATCCTTGAACAACATTTCCACCTCCATCTACAAAATACCCCTGCCTTCATTCATTTATCCGCCACAAGCATTTCACATACAAACACTGCCTGCAGACATACCCCCTCCACAAAATTGCTATCAACAAACCCAGTCATCACAACTTCATTTCCTTCCAACCACCTTGCCACTATCAACAGACACATCCCCACAACAATCACTACTTCAAACCCACTACAACCATCTTACTGTCAACCATATCAAACTGCTCCACCCTTCATACTCACCCTGTCATATCTCAACACACTCCCTATCAACACTGCCTACATACATCCAAACATAACACCATCCTATAACATTGCCTCTGCCAACCTTCCCTGACACCAAACAACACCATACTTCATCACACACAACAGTGCCTACTCCCTACTTCCATAGCCTGCTGCGTACTTGCATTTCCTTGCTACACAACCTTCCCTGACCACCACTGTCAGCATTTCACTCAAACTTCTACACTTAAAATCCAAACCCTCCTCATCAACCATTAACCATCCTCCTCATCAACCAAATTTAAATTTCTGCACTTAAACTAACTTATGCACTTCTGCCTACCCGCACCATATCATATCAATCTGGTGTGGTTGCTGGGATTCGAGCCCACACCATTTCTTATCCTATCTAGTCGAACAAATTTCTTAGCAAACGTATATGTTATAAACTATAGGAATTAATGACTGAACTCCAAAGAACATCGAATATGCATATGTATAGGTAGAATAAGTGAGTAAAATTTCAAAGGAAAAAGAAGCATAATAGAAAATACCTCATGCGGACTTGGATCGTTCAGTTGTTGCTTAATGGTTCTGTTCTGAATTAAATACTTTGAAAAAAAAGCGAACCTAAATCTCAATTAAAGTATAATCGAGGATAAAGGGAATAAAAGTTACCCCATGAATGCCACCACTACTGCCCAAAATATTATGGTACGTTTGTTCTGTAATAATAAATGCATGGACATGAAAGTAAGATTTATAGAGATGTGGTAATGACAAGTAAGGAAGGAAATCAAGACTTGATATAACTGCGTAGCTAGAAAATGAGAAAGGAGACCTGTGAGTTATTTTATGACCAAATAACAAACCTTGCACGTACAATGTATGACCCATAATGAGAATATGCACAGAACTCTGTGCATTAAAAGAAGTGTTTTTCTGACAAATGCTGCATCACCAGTCTTAAAGTCAGTTTTGATGGTCATATATGGGGTTCATTGATTTTTAAATTTGTGCTGTGACAGTAAGAAGAGTAACC
Organism: Allium fistulosum; assembly: GCA_030737815.1. Classification (NCBI taxonomy): domain Eukaryota; kingdom Viridiplantae; phylum Streptophyta; class Magnoliopsida; order Asparagales; family Amaryllidaceae; genus Allium; species Allium fistulosum. The sequence continues at coordinate 232,838,017 of CM060908.1, read as the reverse complement.
TACCCAGTAGAATCCTTCAAATTTAAAACAAGTTTTAGCTGAAGAAAATTCGACGAACTTTCTTTTTTATTCACTGGAGATTATTCAATATAATTAGACAACTAACAACTTAAGCAACAAGTTGAAATTTGAATTTCTTTTTTTCTTTAGACAAAACGCGCGCGCATGCACAACAATATAAAAGGTTAATGCAGTTTATAGTTTATACTTATCCAGACAGGCCTATCTATCAAATGTTTTGAATCTAGTAAAAGAGGAGGAAAAAACGCTGTTTGCTAATATTTATTTTTCAAAGTTCTTTTGTCAACAGCTACGGAAAAAACGCTGTTTGCTAATCGTTGAAAGCACATTTTCTTGTAGTGATACACATGTCGCTCCTCTATTATCAAGTAGATATGATTAGGACATACCTCTACTTGAAGGTCATATACCAATCTGAATACAAGCCTAGCAGGAACTCCAATTAAGTAATAACTTCCAAGAGTAATATAAGCAACTAGGCCCTATCATCTAGAACCAATACCACGCCTACATTAATTCCATAGACCCATCTAAGTTAATAAAGAAAGAGATGAGTAAATAGTAGATGTATGAACATACCATGTTCCTACGATGAATGAGCAAGGAGCCATCTCTATTCATTCGTCTATATTCATATGATAAATTTAAACATAAATCTAGATAAAGTTCTCATGTGTTATCACTATCTGAAATTCATATATGTGATAGAAGAAACATAATTACATGATTCTTTTACATTTGAACTGAAAATAGTAGTCAATTTATATAGAGAGGGCATCCACTACAAGTTCAGCAGCACCTATAGTTACCATTTTTGATAAAAGATAAGATCAAGATAAAATGAATAGTCATTTGTAACAAGAATGCTGAGCTTCTATACTATTTTGAAGGAGTACCCAGTTGAGTGTTTGTTCAGATATGTTAATTATTTCATGCTTGTTGTAAAATAATAAAATACATAAATCAAGAATATACTTGTGACCACCTACCAGCTACCAGAAGTAGAGAGAGAAGCTAGCAACCCAACAAACATCAAAGAACCATTTCCCTGAAAAGAATTAGCAACAAAGATCTCCTTCTGCATAGTGCTAGTGTCCCCATTAGAAGGCAATAGTAGATTCAAGTGCAGCTTCTGTAAGCACAGCCTGAGGCAAATTAAGTGCCCCATAACCAACAAATGTCCCCAATGCATTTGCAATAGCATTAGCACTTATAATACAAACCATATAGAACCTTGATAATAATGTCAAATAAGACAAGGCTTTGACTTTCAAGCTTATCTGTGCCACAGTGACTTCATTACTAATGGAAATGTTAGCATTGCAAATGCAATGCATAGCCAAATGGCAGTAGTTGTTCTAGATGATATATGAAATGCCTTTGCCTTTTCAGGCATGTGACTGACATTTGGGTGTATTTCTTCAGAGGGTGTAGATGATGAAGTTGGTTCATCTTATGCTTCTGCAAATGATGAGAAGGTAGCAGATGGGGTGTTATATTCACAAAAGCAAAAGGGTTTTGGTTGAATTCTATTCCATTTGAGGAAGGACGTGTTAATTGGTCTATGAAAATGGTGAGAGGATGTAAATGGAATGAGTCCTACTCCACCGCAGCTGATTTTTGCATTGTGAAAAAATAGAGGAAGAAGAAGAGCAAGTCATCATTCAAAAATGATGATGAGGTCATCGGATGATATTGCAATCCAATAAAATGGTGTCACTCAGAAAATTATCAGTGGAAATTTAATGTGGCATACAATCATCACTAATACTCATATACTATGCTATTTGGAGCATACATAAACAAAAATATATATGAATTACGCATAACACCACAAAATTTTGCATTAATGGTTACTTTTGGGAGACAAATTTGTAAACTTTGTGTCAAGACCTAATTAGGGGTGAGCAAATCTCGGTTCAATTTATTAGAGTTTTAGACGTCTTAATTATTTGTTGATCACCATTTTTCTTTCTAATTTTGGTTTCATGATTCAATACTGGATATGTGAAATATTAGTTCTTCTATACTTATATGCTAATTACAGTAATTATCAATATAGTAACTTTAAAAATTCTATTTCTGAATTATTACATACTTCCTAACTTTGTATGAGATGCATCAATGGATACTTTCCATACTCTAAATGTTTATTTATTATATTAATTGCTGAGAAGAAATGTTAAATTAACTTACCATGCTACCTGTTTCTAAAATTATTGCATATTTGCAGATTCCAATTTTCTAACTCTATATCGGATATACCGATGTATACTTTCCATATTCCATCATGTTTATTGATTAAATTGATTACTTACCATGTAGCTTATTATCTAATGCAATTTAAGTAGGCGCTTTATCATATCTTATTAACATGTGATGTAATTTAAGTAATACAATTTTCATCCACCTTTTATGTGCCTTCGACTTTTTTCCCTCTTTCATCTGCACTAATTAGTAATCATGCTCATTTTGTCATAAATTTCAAATTCTTGTTTGAAAATTCATTAATATTATTTATTTACATGGAAGTAAAATGTTCGCACTCTGATTACTAATCTAAACAGTACTAGATTCTAAATGCATAAATGAATTTTCTCATTTAATTATTAATTGCTTTCAATTCAATTGCTTACATTAATAGAATGCTTTATTAATTTACTGTTTCCTACCTAATCAAGTTAGTCATTGTAGTTAGTAAATATATTTTGTACTTAACAATTTATCAGAATTTCAGACTTCAAAATCATGTATTTATTAGGATTGTCTTTTTAATTTGACTTAATGATTCAATATTAGGTGTATATATATATATATATATATATATGATTTATCAATTCTTTCATACTTCATACTAATTTTAATGACTACAATATTCACTTGTTGCAACAAATAACAGTTTTAGCAAAACTTATATTGAGAATTGTTTCACACATATACACATGTTGCTCCTCTAATATCAAGTAGATACACTAATAGGCAATTAACAAAACTTATATTTAGTTCTAAATTTTAAAAAATTATTGAATCTGCTTTTTAGTGATATACGAGTTCAACTTACTAATAATTTAAAATTAGTTAAACTTTTATTTAAAATGGTACTGGATAAAATTAACAAACTTAAATTTTAAAATAGTGTGGAATATACTGATATATGAGTTTAAGTTATAATAAAAACAGTACTACACAGGTATGTTTACATCAAGGGCAACAATTATTTAGTCTACCTCTACTGAACTAATTCTCTCCGCTGTCTGGGAAATCTCTCCGCTCGTCCGTTTTCCGTTTGATTCCTTGCCTTATCTGCTGGCACCTTTGGTGCGCTCGGAATAAACCTATCTTCGAGAATTCTCCTATGGATCCTCCTTCCATTATTCGGCGTGTAAGGAATGATGTTTTCCTGGCATTTCGTGGTAGACCCTTCAGGGGAATTATGAGCCAACGGTCTAGGCGATTGGTGGGTCTCTTGTCTATTTCTTGTGGCCTGGCTTATGCTCGTCAGGGAGTTGGCTGAATTCTTGCCTTTGGGTGTTGGTTTTCTTCCAACGTTCCCGTTCCCCCCCGTTTTTGTTGGTTTTAATGTGGTTGCTAGTTTTGTAGTACAGGTGGCTTCGGCTATCTTGTTTCTACCGGGTTTCTTTGTCTGGCTGCGTCTGGTTCTGTGCTACCGCTTCGGTGGAGGCTCCTTTCTCCTATCTTTGGTACTGCCTTGGTTGTTGAGATGGTTGAGGGATATCCGACTATTCTTTTCCGCATTGACTTCTTCTTGAGGCGCTTGGGTCTTCTTCTTTAGATGTTTGGCTTTGCCTGTGATCGATGAGGTGTTCGTCTTTGTTGGTGAGCCGATGTTTTACCTGATTTCCATCTTTATTCGGATTTTCCTGTGAGTCTCGTCTCAGTTACTGTGGTTTGGATTGGAGGTCTGGCCTACTATTCTGAGTTCAGGCGGGTTGGTGGGTTGCTTGTTGGTGGTTGTATCTGGTTCTCCCTGGCTTGCTGTCTTTTTTTACTGCTGACTTTTTCCTTTTTGTTGTTCTTTGTACTGTTGTTCAGTTTTTCTGTCTGGGAGGTATATGGTCTTCATATGCTTCGCCTATTTTTGTGAGCCACCGGAGAAAGGCGTTTTTTCTCCTTTTATTTATTTATATTCTTTTTGGTAAAAAAAAAAAATTAATAATTTCTTTTCAAAAAAATGAAGGAATCAAGCTGCCAAACTCTTCTAAATCAAATCCTCTACATTAAAACCTAAGTGCACATGATGCAATAAATAACAGTTTTAGCAAACAGTTCAAAAGTTAATTGCAAGGAACAATAGGCGAGACGAACTAATATTGGAATAGGGTTTTTCCAAACAATCATTATGCGCTTTCTTATTACAAACAAACCTAAATTAATAAATTAAAACCTTAGATCCCAAAATCACTGATTAAATTGTGCAAAAAAATTAAAATAAAAAACCGACCTAAAAATTTTGAACAATAGATATGAGGTATCGACTAAATAATGCATCTATAGTTACGTGCAACAAGTCATCGTCAGATCTGGAGGTTTGATCGATAAAGAAAAGAGGCTGCAAGAAGCTACCATGGGCCGAGGATAGTGAAGTACCGATGATCCAGAGGTTAGACCAGTGAAGAGAGGTGCAAAGTGTGGTTTTTGTGAAGAAGAAGACATAACGAGGGATTTTGTGTAGAGTGGTGGAACAAAATAAATGAGAGGGAAATAAAATGTTCTGCCGCTTAAGTTTTTTATTAGAGGGATTGAGGATTCAATGTAACAGCGTAAGTACGCGGTTTATTTAACACTCTAATCATTAAACATAGCAACATGAGTCACAACGCTATTCCCACTTGCAGTTAAAAGTTAATTTTGTTGTAGTGAATGATAAACAATTCATATATAAACTCTATGATCTTTTGAAGATTGCAAATCCATGAAGAATAAGAGTGGAAGAACGTGAATTCACAAAGAATATGCGTGAAGTAGTAAGAACTTGATCAAAAAGTAGTAGAGAAGAAAGAGTAAGAGAAATGTACGAGAACTATTATTAAAAATTCGTTTTGTAGAGCCTTTATATGAAAGATGGAGAGATGAATCTTCTGGCGAAGGGCTAAAAGGATATATCGATTCTTTAAGTTAAAAGTCACATTAACAACTAGTATGTCTACACATGCTTCACGGATATGTCGACATATCCATGTTGATTTTGAAAACATATCACCAATTACTATGTTGACATATATTCCCAAGGCATGTCAATATATGCTAGTTGATTTTGAAAATACTTTATAAAAATTGTTATAAACTATACCACTTTTAACTCGGTATTGTACTTTTATAAAAAGATTCTAGAGATGAAAATAAAGATCTTCAAAAAAGAGATTTTAAGTACATTTTACTGGGTCTTTAACAGATATTTATAAGACTCTTTACACATAATTTTGACTAACCTGTTGTCCTGTGCTCTTCCAGTCTTTGTTTGTTGAATGTCTTGTCCCCTCCTAGTCTTATCCTTGAATCTCATGTATTCTTCTAGTATTATTATTGTCTTTTTAGCCTCGATTCCTCTGGGTCTCCTTGATATTCTTCTTGAGTTCTTGTATTGGTCTGTCTTGAAGTATAAGTCATCTGTACTTATATACCCTGTAATTTTTCTACGTAGTATACCTGTATTTACTGCACTATAGTATACACAACTTGAAAAGTCATTAGTCATAACATTCATATGGTAATGTCACCAAAGTCAATACATATGGTATTAATAGAATGAATATCATGGCAAATCATAATCATAAACAACATTTCAACCATAAGTGTGCCGTACACTTAGCATCTTTTAAGACTATGTCTTATAGTCTATTTTTTCTAGGTTGCCACTCAGGCCTTCCACATCGTTTATAGATTATGTCATTTCTTTTACATTTCAGTAGCCACATAGGCCTTACACATGCTTTCCTACTTAATGTCTCGTTTTAATAATTTAGTTGCCGCTTAGGCCTTACACCATCATTCTTGAATAAATGTTATGTTTTAACATTTGGAACCATCTAGGCCTTATGCCATCGTTCTCGCATAACGTCATATTTAAGCATTTGATTTTCACTTAGGCCTTTAATGTAATATTTTACCACTTAGGCCTTACACCATCAGTCTCAAATAATGTTATGTTTTAGCATTTGGTTGCCACTTAGGCCTTACACCATCTTCCATTTTCAATGTTAATTCAACTATACATCATGAAATCTAGCTTCCACATGGTTTAGTTATCAGATGTCTAGCTACCAAGCTTCAAAACTAAGCTAACGCCTGTCGAACTATCATCGCTTTAAGATTAGCTATTATAGAAATATCGCATGTCTAGGGTGTTATCATGCATTTAAACCTATCGTAATCTAGGATGTTATCGGCACATCTAAAGCTACCGTAGGTCTAGTACTATCATACCAAACTCAATAGCTATCATAAGTCTACTTTTGAAGCTATTGCAAGTTTAACTTTAAAGCTATCGTAAATATATCTTGAAGGCTATCGTAAGTCTAACTTTGTGCTATCGCACATCTAACTTTAGTGCTATCGCATGTGTAAGTTACCGTAAATCTACCTCAATAGCTATCACATGTCTAACTCAATAGCTATCCCTAGTCTAATTTTTAAATTATCGAAAGTTTAACTTTAAGGCTTTTGTAAATCCAACTCTAATAATCTCACATCTAACTTTAGTGCTATCGATGTTTAAGATATTGCATGTCTAATGGAAAATTAGTAATTAAGTGGAGATATGATATTTTCCGTAATAAAATAACTACTTTTTGACCAATTCTTTACACGTGTCATATGCTTCTTTTGTTATGCAACAGAACTCTCCACTACACATCGTGATTTATTTCCTTAGTTAATCTATATTTAATATCTTTGTTTAATTAATTTATTAATCAAGACAATTTCTTGTCTGACCATTTAATTCATATTAATTCAAAAATCATAGGAAAGTTCATAGAAATTCAAAAATATCTTCCTTTATGTTCGATAAAAAATTTAGATTAAAATATTAATTTATAACATTTCTAGTTACTAATTTATAGCCAAAACTACCCATTTATCTTCGAAAATTCAACATAAATAATTCCCACATTCAAAAATTACGAAAATTAAAATTCGTCTCCATTTTAATATAAACATCATACTGAAATTTCAAACCATTTGGAGAAGGTAAATTCATGTTTTACTCTAAAACATATTGCAAACAATGTTATTTAACAGCAAAACAAGTATAAATTCATTCTATTTTCATTAAAACATGATTATCATCATTCAAAGCATCATAAACACATATTATTTGAACCTAAACATATTTGGTGAGGGAAATAGGTAATTATTACTCATTTAGATTAATGGCTTAATTGAAATCTCTCTTCTTCTCTTTAAAATGAAAGCTTTGATCTTCTCCGGTTTAATTTTCCTCTTTTCCTCTCCTTGACAAGGCGTCCTGGCTTTTCTTTTATCTCTCCTTGTTTTCTTTTAATAAAATGAATAAATAAGAGAGATGGTACGTTGCAGGGTTTAAGTGTTAATAATTCGGTCTTGGGCTAAAATATCTCCTTGCCTAGTTTTATTAATTCCTCAACCCCCATCATTATAACATTCCATCTTTATTTCTTTACTCCTTTAGTTCTTTATGGTCGAAATTGTTTCCATAATAATTCTTTGTTCATGATTTAATTAATTTTATTGTTTGTTAGTCTCATATTATGACACTTTAAAATATGTTGTGTTACAGTCTCTCTTCCTCATAAGAATTTCTCATCAAAATTCAAATAGTGTATGACAATGGTCACTGTCATCAATACAAATATACACATAAGTACAACAATTACACTATTACCTACTAATGTAAATCATCAATCAATAATCATAATGTATTAGTGGCACTACAAATACCTATTAATATCATAACAAAATATATTAGTGTCACTGCTAGTACATACAATAGACAAACAAAGCACACTGCTCAAATATCTACATGTCTAAAACAACTCAGGATGGATATTCCTAATCTTATCCTGTACCTTTTTAGTACGATCATCTTTATCATCTCACCATTGGATGCGAATAAGTATAATAATCTTATTTATTAACTCTTTTGTTTCACAGCCTACTACCCCTTTTGGTCGCTTGGCATATGTCAAATATGGTTCTACAAATAAGTCATTGATCGCCCTCGGTTCCACTACAATACTATAGTCGTGCACATATTTCCTCAAATGTAAAATACGAAGACATTACGCACACCCTCTAAACTTTAAGGTAATTTGACTCAATATGTGAATTTACCAATCCTCTCTATCATTAGAAATGGACCTCATATTTATAAGCTAATATCATCAACCTTCCAAAGTGCATAACCCCACGCATCCGTGAAATCTTCATGAATACATGATCACCTATGGTGAACTCTAGTTCCTTTCATCTCTTATCAACATAACTCTACCTTGGCTGTGCAACTTTCATTCTAGCATGAATCAACTCTATCTTCTCGGTAGCATCTCTTACCGAGTTATGTAGCATCCACATTTCGAGGCTCAAAAATAGATAATATTAAGGCTGCAGTCATCCTTAACATTATTCTCTAGTGATAAACCGAGATCAGTTATAGTGTCATTAACATCAAGGGCACAATGGTTTACATTCAAAAAACATTTTCATTAATTCATTTGCAAGTTCATTACATTCTTATCATATAAGCTCATGATTACATTATTCTGATATAATATAATAAATACAACATAATTGCAAGAGTGATATACGAAGATGCTCCATTGGATGATCAAAACTTTAACTACCTAAACGATCATAAACCATGTCATTATAGACAATCAACGATAAAAGCAGTTACACTGCACGGTGGAAATACTTCTAATATTAGCTTGCCTCCTGCACATCTTTGGAATGTTTATTAGTCTAAACCTAAAAACTCTATTGTCAGCCTACTCAATTTTAATTGAGCACCCAAGAGTTTGGGGAGAAATTAAAAAAAATTCAAGTTTAGTCCTTGTCAAACCAAAAATTGATACTTAGTGAGACCACATCACTAAAGCACACAATGAGTTTCCCACTCGCCAATATCTTATCAAACAATATGTCAAACATAACATATCTTGCAACCAAAATGATTAGAACATAATCATAACATCAATATCATGCATAATGGGTTAAAAAGATTAGTCCATCATTCACTAGGGTCAAAGGGTTACACATTCTTATAATTTCTCAATCCCATAAAGTAATCCATTCAGTGGCATAGTTTTCCCCGGATCACTATAAACTATTAATTTTCATAAGCTAACTAAAAATCTAGCGAGCTGACTCAGGCTATAAAGGCCAGAAAATCCAACTGTTTTCTATTCTATTAAGAAGATATTTATTGGTAGTTTCCTAAAATCGATTGGAGAAAATATCCATGGTCTCTTAAATACTGTAGGAGAATACCAACGGTCCCTTAAAATCGGTAGGAGAAAATATAGGTGAGCATCTTTGCTATGAGTTCCTTTGGATGCATAACTAAAAATTTTAGCCTCAATATCAACAATGTCATATGCATTGAAATCACGAACCTGGCCAACTGGGGGCTTAATGGTTAACATGTAGGACGCGACTCTACACCAACCTCTACCCATAAATATATTCTTAAAATTTCAATGATTCATGTCTTTTGATTAGTTCAGGCATCCTAACACAATTTGATCTCCATGATCTCTTGGATGTAATTATACCCACTTAGAAATTTGACCATACCCACTACTGGAACAACCCTAATTGGTCATTAGTTCCCAATCCTATAGTCATAAATATTGGGTAATAACATATAACATGTAAATAAGCATGTCAAAAATTAACATATGCAAAAACAGCTGACCAAGATATAAATTAAACATATAGCACATCATCATTCATCACAACATATGTTCATATAATAACCATTTTATATACAAAAATTACTTGTAATTAAGTAATGACATCCTTCATAAAATTCTTTAAAAAGGGGCTAAACTGTCTTTTCTTCTTTCTAAAAACCTTGTCAAAATACTTAACAAAAACTACATTTTTGTTTAAGGGAATCATAGCCCAATATAGAGTTAAAGGCTATCAAGTGTCATAAAATAAGATATCTTTCTTTTTAAAAACCCATGTTATCGCACATCGAAAACCTGTGTAATACTTATCACACATCAAAAACCATACCTATCGCATGTTAAAAACTTATGTTATCACACTTCAAAAATCTCATCCTATTGTGGGTCAACAATATATGTATCGCATATCAAGTAAATCATAGCCATCACATGTTTACACTGCATGAAACTATCACATATTGGCAAATAAATCTATCGCATATTAACCAAAATAAAGTTGTCGCATGTTGAAAACCCAGGGCTATCGCAAGTTCAAAACATGCAGTCATTGCACGTTGAAAACATATAGCTATCGCAAGTTGAAAACATGTAGATATCGTCGTAAGTTGAAAACATATAGTTAGCGCAAGTTGTAAATGTATAGCTATTGCAAGTTGAAAACATGTAACTATCACAAGTTAAAAACATGTTACTATCGCAAGTTGAATACATATAACTATCACAACTTGTGAAAACCAATAGCTATCGCAAGTTGATAAAACCAATAGCTATCGCAATAGCATTTTTGTAAATATCTGCAAAACTAATTTATCTTTTTTAAAAGTAATAACTTTTCACCGAACTAATATCTTTATCAAATTCTAGTCGGTTAATTAAATTCTATCCAGAAGTCTCGCAGCAAAATCAGAGAGAAAACTTCTCTTTTGTTTACCAATCCTGAATTATATACAATAATTAAGTAATTATTATCCTTAATAATTAAATCCTTTATTTACGGAATAATTAATAGTAATTCAAAAATGCATGGGTAAAATATCCAAAAATTCCTAAACATAAGAATTGACCTCTTTTATAACATATAAAAATTTCGAAGTACAATAATTATTTTTCAATTTAAAATAATTAGAATCTGAAATGACCCATTTTGTCAACTTTAAAAAATTCTTAGTGAATTCAAATTTCATCCAAAATTTGTGAAATTTAAAACACATCTCCTGAATAATATTCTAGACATCATATCAAAAATTCAAAGCATTTGAGGATCGAATGCATGTTTTAACTCAAATCCTATTAGGAAATTCCATAAAATATACAAATTGTAACCATATCTCATATGAATGCTTATCCAAGCCAAATGCATAATTTACAATATAAAATTTAGATTTCTCCTCAAACTCGAATACAAACACATCAAAATAGTAGATATGGAAATATTATACACCTTGATTTTTGGAATGACATTCTGATTCCTTTTTCTTATTTTCCTTAGCCTTTTCTTCTTCTTTGGGTAGTGGTAGAATTTGGCCTAGCTTTTTTTGTTATAAAGAAGTAATATGAATGACGGGAAAAGAAATGATATGAGAGAGTTTTCATCCCATCTTTGCCCTCTTTTATTAAATGAAGTAATCAAGTTCTCTTTCTCTTGATAAAGCAATTCCTTTATTAACTAAATCATGGCTGAATTATTTATGTTATTGCAAATATTCATTTCATAACTTACCCACATTATTTATTTAATTATATTTTAATTAAATATTTGGAATAACTGCAACAAAAATTAAGGGTGTTACAGGCTCCCCTCCTTATAAATGTTTCATCCTCGAAATTCCGATAAGATACAAACAAAAAGCATATCAATCATGCTAACATGTGCCATAAGCACATAAAATCAATACTAATAGCATAACTACTAGTCCAAAGTCTATACAAGATATATAGAACATACATCAAAATAACTTTGAATAAGCCTCTCTAGTCCTATCCATAATCTTACTAGTACAATCACGTTTATCATCACTCCGCTGGACCTTTACTAACTTGACTATCTTATTTCTAAGTTCTTTCATATCTCTATCCATTATATGAATAGGTCGCCTAACGATAGTCATTTCAGGCTCCATTACTAAATCTTCTAAAATCATTGGATCAATAGTAGTCTTGGGATCATGCACATACTTTCTCAAACGTGACATATGAAAAACATTATGGACTCCTGCCAATGTACTCGATACGATATGTGAGATTTTCAATTCTCTCTGTAATAGAAAATGGACCAACATATCTCGGTGTCGACTTTTCCGATTTCCCAAATCGTATATCACCCTTTATTGATTATACTTTCATGAAAATGTGATCTCCAACTAGGAATTTCAAGTCCTTATGCTTTTTGTCTACATAGCTTTTCTACCTTGATTGAGCTTCCTTCATCCTTGCTCGGATTAACTCAATCTTTTTAGTGGATTCTTTTACCAAAATCTGGACCAAGCACTGGTCTATCACCAGTTCCAACCAACGTGCCGGTGATTTGCACGGCCTTCCCTAAAATGCTTTGAAAGGTGTCATTCCTATACTAGTCTGATAACTATTATTATAGGAAAACTCGACTAAGTGCAAATAGTCTTTCCATGGGATCTAAAGTCTAATACAAAGGCTCTCAATAAGTCTTCAAGTACCTTGTTAACCCTTTCTATTTGCCCATAAGTTTGTAGATGGTAAACAGTTGCAATCTTTAACTTTGTACCCAATACATCCTATAAGCTCTTCTAGAACTCACTAGTAAACAAAGGATCTCTATCATTAACAATACTACTTGGTATTCCATAAAGTCTTACAGTGTTCTTCATGAATAATTTTGCCAAAACTAGGTGTCATTCTTGTCGACTTAACAAGAATAAAGAGCGCCCTCTTGATATGTCTATCCACCACGACACAAATACTTTCTTTTTTCCTATTCTACCTTGGTAAGCCATCAATAAAATCCATAGATATAGAATCTCATTTCTATAGTGGCACTTCGAAAGGTTAAAGTAATCCACAGTAGCATTTCCATGAGGGGATATGATCCATCGACTGCAAATGTATCTTCATGAAGAAGATCAATGCAATTGGAATATGGTAAGCTACATTGATAGAATAACATTATAAATTCTAGTTGTCGAAATTAATGTAACAGATTTTCATTCAATGTGCTTAAGTTAATTTAGATTTTACTCGTAAAATTGTCATTCAATATGATTTTAAGTTTTTGTATATGTTTATGGAAAAAGAAATTCTAAATAATGATCTAGAATATGTTGTTTCACTTAATAACCAAAGTTTCTCGATGTCAGTGGAAGCAATTTTGAGTTTGTGGGTTACAAATATTATTAAGGTCGAATTTTCCACAGTCTTCGAATAGACTTAAACAATCGAACTGGATGAACAAACGACGAAGAAATGACCCAAGGACTTGGAAAACATCATAAAAAAGCAAGAAAAAGGAAATATAAAACATAGTCGAAAATAGTTGAAAATCTGGAAAGTCGCATTTTTTTGTCAAGGTCCTTGGGTCAGTATTGAGTTGGCCTTAATCACGACTTGAAATAAATGAAGGATTGGTCAAAAGCAGATGGAAAAATACAAGGGAAAGTCAACCTCAAATTTTCCTTAAGCATGTCCTAAGGTAAACCAAGGATTAACTTGAAGCACGATCCGAAGTCAAGTCGTGTTGGTACCGACATGATTTGGTTGGTACCGACATGAATTTAAGACTTGAAATGGAAAACGATGGATGAAAGGAGCTCTAATATGAAGAGAAAATTGGCTTTCCATACATAAATTCATGTCTGTACCAACCTAATTAGGTCGGTATTAAACTGATTTACTTCTTGTGAGTGATACAATATGACTTGGTCTTCATGCTGGATTATTGTAACTTGGGGATTTGGACGTTTTCAGAGCTGGATTGCGAGATCTATGTTGGATTTTGCCTATAAATAGCAAGCTACCTACAACTTAAAGACGACTTTTCTTTTGGAACTACTTTATCTTATTCCTCCCCAAACCTTCTTAAATCTGAGATCTACCAGATTATGGTCGAATTTGAGTTGCAATCTTTGTATTTCGGAGAGAAAACATAAAATAATAAAATTAAAGTGGACGTAGGCCAGAGAATTTGCCGAACCACTATAAAAATTGTGTATTTTTATTGCTTTTTGATTAGATCCACTATATATTATCTACTTTGGGGGTGTTTGCCATTTTCCATCACAACATTTTTGGTGCTTCCACTGAGAAAGAGCTACTTTAGACAACCTAAAGCTTGAATCTGAAGTCTGGAAGAGATGAAGAGGCCTTCTACCAAAAGCAATTGCAAGGTTAAGTCAATGAGAGCATGGAGGTAGCCACGAGGTGTACTCAAGTTCAAATCCATCCGTTTACCTAACTAGGGAAGAGATGGAGAGGATTATGAAAGAGATGTAAGACGGAATAATAGCTCGATAGTAGGAGATGCTGGATGGATTTTCAGAAGGATGGATCAACAGAGAAAGCCAAAGTAGTTGGAATTTAGAACCAAAGGCTAGAAAGCAATGCAGGAGCATCTGGGGTTGGAGCGGAGCAAACCAGAGCAATGCCCTCATTGTAAAATCAAATTGGTACCGACATGAATATATTGGGGGGACACTATCAATTTGGATTTGGGATGAGTTGGGATGTTGAGAGTGGACAACTTTGGAGCCAGAGATGCAAATCATAGCGCAAATTCGCAACCAGAGGAGTATGTGCCAGAATTTTCCTATGGGAATGGGGGGCGGAATGTAGCTGTGGATCAAAGACCTTCTTTAGATGATAACGACCGAATAGCTGAGATGATCTAAAAAATAGTGAGAGGTGGACCTCCATACCAGTGGTTGGGGGATGTGAACTGGAATCCATTCACCTTTGACATCTAGTATGCAAGGAATCCACCTGATTTCAATCTATCAATGTTGGAACTGTACGATAGAAGAATAGATCCAACCATTCACCTGATGATATATATCCGACACATGGAGGTGTTTGGCACTTCTAAGGAAGTAACGGGATGTTGCTTCCCATTGTACTTGATGAAGCTGGCTGTTATGTGGTTCAAGCAGTTAGAGAATGGGTCCATAAGCACGTGGGCTAGATTGGTACATAGATTCTTGAGAAAGTTTAGAGTTTGCATTTATCGATTGAAAAATGTGAAGATGCTTCCAAGTATCAAGCAAAAAGCCGGAGGGCCCATAAGGGGTTATCTCACTAGATTTTATGCGGCAGCCACTGCGGTTCATAAGCCAGATCCATCGATTGTTCCGATCGCTGTAGTGTTTGGAGTTGGAAATAAGATTGACTTCAAAATTGCTTAGGGAAGGGATCCATCGATGGATCTTACGGAGTTTTATCACGAGGCCGAGAGATACTTGCATCTGGAGGATGATGAAGCTGAGAACGTTGAAGTTAATGATGTGGATGATGGAGGATCGTCCAAAGGTGGATACAGTAAAGAAAAAGGAAAGTAAAAAGATGAAGATAACTTTGGAGAATCGAAGTGGCAGAGAAGGAAATCGAAATTCTTTTCCTACACCGACCTAACTGAAACCCCTAAGAGGATTTACTTAGATGCTAGAGGAAAATCTCCTATCGAAAGCCAGCTAAGATAGAGCCCACGGATCAGGAAAAGAGGTCCAGAAGATTTTGCATTTTCCATAAGATAGACGGACATGAAACGAACGAGTGTAGATGACTTAATGATTTAATAGAAGAAAAGGTTTGGAACAACCGGCTACAATAGTACATGAGGAACCAAATTGCATTGGTACGATAAGAGCATCCACCATCTGTAACAAACACATCTAGATATGACTACAGAGCTATGTCAAGAATGATAATCACTTGATTGGGATGGACGGGAGTCAGATTTGAGTCCTTGGTTTTGCTTTCTGTTTTGGGTAAATAAGACAATAATAACCTCGGGCCACTTACAAGTGTATGAGACCTCGATTGGTCTCCAAGTACGCTCTAAGTTAGATGTCTGGGATATATGCTTAGACTATTTGTTTTTTCTTTGATTTGTATTTTACAACAGAATACTTGATTTTGAAAACACTTAGAATGTAATGACTGATATTGATTGAGCATGGTAGCTCTATCTGAAGAGATGGGGTGATGACCATAAGGTGCAAGTCCCTTTGTCGGAAAGCGGGTGGATTGGACACGTACAAATAGCTAGCCCCCTCGTTGAGGAGTGAGTGGATTGGTTAGCTTGAAATATAAGTCCCCTCACCAGAGAGTGAGTGGATGGATTTGCTTAGATGTTAGGCCCCTCGGCGAAGAGTGAGAAGATTGAACTCCGCATAGATCCAAAGGGATCGAAACCTAGATTGGATGTTGGATGATCCAAAGAGATCGAACCCTAGATTGGATGTTGAACGATCCGAAGAGATTAGACCTAGATTGGATGTTGATTATGTGATCCGAGGAGTTCTAGACTTGGCCGTAGGATTTGAATGCCTTATGATATAAATATTGATTTATGATAACCTAACTCCAGGAAAACACGGGATGACCATGACAATGATAAAATAACTCCGGATGAACATAGGTTGATTATAATTTATGACTAACACTTAAGCAAGGACTAAAGTCCTTAGCTATGATGGTCTAGAATGACCTTTGATTTGCAGGTAAATCTGAAGGAACTGGTTTATTCACTGTGATTGGAATCAATAGATAGCTGGAGAGCTTGACTACCATCGAATGGACTTAAACATCAAATTGGATGAACAAACGATAAAGAAATGACCTAAGGACTTAGGAAATATCATAATAGGTAAGAAAAAGGAAATATCCAAAAATAGTTGAAAAATTGGAAATTCGCATTTTTGTTCGCGGTCCTCAGGTCACTACCGAGTTAGCCAGAAGCGCGATCTGAAGCGAACTAAAGATTCGCCAGAAGCAAGTGAAAAATTACAAGGGAAACTCAACCTCAAATTGGCTTGAAACGCATCCTAAAGCAAACAAATGGTTTGCTTGAAGCGCAATCAAAGTCAATTCACGTCGATACCGAAATGATATGGTTGGCATCTACATGAATTTAAGACTTAAAGGGAAAAAGATGGATGCAAGGGAGCTCTAATATAAAGAGAAAATTGGCTTTGCATGCATAAATTCATGTCAGTTTCGACCTAATTTTCTTCTCGTGAGTGATACAACATGACCTGGTCTTCATGCTAGATTATTGGATCTTAGATTTGGATGCTTTTAGAGTAGGATTGTGAGATCTATGCTGGATTTTTCCTATAAATAGCAAGCTAAGCTACCTACAACTTAAAGAGGACTTTTCTTTTGGAACTTCTTTCTCTATCATCTTCTTCCCTAAACCTTCTTAAATCCGAGATCTACTAGATTATGGTCGGATTTGAGTTGTAATCTTTGTATTTCGAGGAAAAAACATAAGATAATAAAATTAAAGTGGATGTAGGTTGGGAATTTACCAAACCATTATAAAAATTGCGTCATTTTATTACTTTTTGATTAGATCTGCTATATATTATACTTTATGGTGTTGCGCCACTTTTCGACGCAACAAATTTGACCCAAGAAATGATACAAAAGTATTTTCGATAAGCATCAGAGATAAGCAAGTATTTTGGTAGAGAAATCAAATTTTGATTTTCAGTCAAAATGCAGAGGAAGCGTGTGTCTTAAGAAAGAATATTAGTAGGTTATAAAATATTTCTAAACCTATAAGTAAAGAACAAAGTTATGATTATTAATGATGTATTCGCATTAAAATCATTCAATTTAGTTGTTTTATTCTCGGTATGGGATTTGAAAGGACATCTACGATTAGTGTAAAAGGATGTTGGGAATGTCCTAAAATGATATACACAAACAGTATACTAGATTGTTTAATATGGGCTCATTATGCATTGGCAATATGAATTATCATACATACTATATTACCTACAATATCACGCTTCACTTATGTATTTGTTATGTAGAGCAAGTATCAAATCCAAATTAAGTTCGCTAAGTGATAATTTAGAGTTTTCTTGAGTAATTGCGAAATACTAGAGAATAGCTTAAAGAAACAACGAACTCCTTACGAAGGAGTGTATGGACTTGAATTTCATAAGTAATATCGAGTATAGTATTTCAATCCCAAATTCATGTTCAAGCTTATGTTAGAACTTTAAGTTAGAATGTTCCAAATAATAAGTAGTGACCGATTCAGCCAAAGGCTAAATACATCACCTTGAATATCACTACAATGAAAGAAGTATAAATAAATGCATAAATTTATAACTGAGCTAGGGGTGCCAAATGTTGAGAATCCTATAGCATTGCTATATGATAACAATGTCACGATATGATTCATAAATGAACCTAAAACTCACTATATGTCGAAAGATATGCCTCGAAAGGTTCCACATGATAAAAGTAGTTTATCAGCATCGAAGAGAGTTAATTGATAGAGTGGATAGTTAAGACAAAGTAGCACACCCATTCGTTAAGGGACTAATCAGATTAGTTTTGATAAAATTGATTGAAGGAGTCGAGATAAGATTCCATAATTGACCCTACATGCAAGTGAGAGATTAATAGAATTAGGGGTATGCCATATAGGTAATTATGTAATTTGTTATGTATATATACCTAGATAACTAATCTTATTCATAATAGATGTGTTTGATTTCTGTTATAAACTTTGTTATATTGTAATATACTTAATTAAATAATTAATTTGAAGTATATTAAATATAAATCCTTAAATGGTATGTTATGTGATATTAATTACAATGCATTGTAATAATTGGAATTTTATCGCATTGAGTAAAAAAACACATTGTTTTACATATTCCTAATCATGATGTTTCAAGATAGGATATTGATTCATCTATTGAGACAAGAGTATGTAATGCTCTCTAAATATTGGGTAGTGTATTACTGATGACTGCTGGGGACATCAAGGGCTTACGTATTGATAGTTATTGGATAACCATGGAATGAATCACTCTAGAGTTTTCTGTTAGTTAATATAACTAAGATCAAATAGAGAATCTCAAAGTGACAACGTTACACAATTCCCTCGAATAGAGAATACTATGGAACTTCAACATGGAGACTCCACTTTAATTATTATTAAATCATGGTATGATGTCCATTGAAAAAATATAGTCTGGTCTGAGTTGAAGCATCGGTAGTGAAACACTATTCAACAGAGAATTCGTCTCCTTAGTTATATAAGGTAAGTATCATGGTCAACTATAGTCAACTTGAAGTCAAAGTCTCCGGGTAGGGAAGTATGGTCAATAATAATTGTCATTATTAAACCAAGGATTTTGTGTTTGTACAAATCAAGTTGAATGTGGACAGTGTTGAAATTTTGACCAAAATCAAATTCCGTAAGTTCTAATGTGATATATTGTTAACGAAGAAAATTTGTGTAAATATCATAACTACTTGGCACCGCTTATAAAGTAAATTTGGATTTTACCGAAAAGATGTATAAGCAATAAATTTAGCTAAAATTTCACACCATTGTCTATGGTGATGTGTGAACATTAATATTCGAACTATTCGATATTAATAGCCGACCGAATTTACACCGTTGAGTCGCATAACTGTAATGATGAATACTCTAAAAAAACCTTACGATTTAATTAGTTTATTGTAACAACCTGTACCTCTAGACATATCAATCCAAAGCCTAAGAATGGCATTTAAACTCGCGTCGTGCCAATAAGTACAAGTTGTTAGTTTTTATAGTTTGTATGGTACAGAGGAAAATAAAATTTAAAAACATTCTACACTTTCATATCTCACATTGAACGAAATAAGATATAAATACTGAAAATTATCCCAATTAGCATCGTCTCAAAATAGTCTTGATCTATACAAGTATTGATCGAATAGACACTCTAAATGATAATACAACAAAAGCCCAAATGATAAATATAACATAAGGTACATAGGATAATAATTATAAATAGTATATTTCTGAAGTGCTAAATCACCGTCTCCACGCACCTTATTTTGATCATTTCACCTACTACCCTGACCACCTATGGTAGATTTAAAGAGGGAAAAATAAAGGGAATCAACAAGGTCCGATGAGTAAATTATATCTTAATGGTATGGTGTTGATAGGTAATTAAAGTTTAGATATAACCTACACATTCTAGTGGGGTTCCTTTGTGCGCGTGAACTATGTATAAAGAATTAGTTACTTTCACATTATTGGTTGACTATACGCCTAAATCCAGTTATGATTTATGGTAGTTTCCACTTATGGGTGGAAAATACCAAAACTGAATAATCCTAAAATATCTCTAGTGTGTAGTTCACTGACAAACCACCTAACTATATAACTAGTTAGAACTCTAGATAGTAGTAACTCTGGTTGCACCTAACCGAGTATACATCCAATACCCGACCCACTCATCAAATCATAGTCCGACAATACTTGCCATCTATGCATTGGTGCACCAATCGAGTATACATCCAATATGAGACCTCATCATTGAACCACAGTCCGATAATACTTGCCATCTATGCATTGGTTAACCTCCTCGCTAATGTCTGTATCGTAAGCTCTATATCGTTACAAAAGTAGCCATAAGGGTCAGATCCAACCCTTACGTATGATTAACAGATCCTACTACGACGAACGTCTTCACCTACTCTTTCCATCTTCCACTAAAGCTGACTAGGACTGGCTATGAAATATTAAAACTTCTAA
The DNA here is from genome assembly GCA_030737815.1 of Allium fistulosum. NCBI lineage: Eukaryota > Viridiplantae > Streptophyta > Magnoliopsida > Asparagales > Amaryllidaceae > Allium > Allium fistulosum. The sequence continues at coordinate 232,817,341 of CM060908.1, read as the reverse complement.
TTGCGATATAATCGCACGCCATGTAAAGTGTCACATTTAATAACTTCCTGAAGTGAGAACCTAGGATGTCACCAAGTGTGATACTATTCCAGCTTGTTGCATGACTCCATTCGGCCGTGTGAACTCCCAAACGATAAGGAAGTAGGAACAAGTTTTCTCGATCCATCCTGTTAGGAACTGGAGATAGTGGTTTTGATGACAACAACCTTTGTAACTTATTTTATTATAACTTATATACTAACACTATTGTCTAGATATATATGAATGTTATTATGCAGGATATATATAAGGCAGGTACTGATTATTGAAGACTGTACAGTATAAAGATCAAGAATGAAGAAATCAAGTTTGAAGACTCATGAGTATCAAGATCAAGATTTCAAGATAAGTGTCTAGTCTTGTTAAAACTTCATAATAGCATGGAAATCTTCATTCTAAATTTCATTTGGGATGGAACCCATTTCTACCTTCTTAGTGGCTTACAAACCCACGACAAGTAGCTTACAAACCTACGAAAGTGGCTTACAAACCCACGAACATCATGGTTTTGTACAAGTTCTCGAGTCCTGATGTGATGAAATATTCTACAGGAAGAAGCTTGCAAAACTACTTCAAAATGGTTTTTTAAAATGATTTTCAAAACTGTTTTTTTAAAATGTTTTAGCTTTAAAAATTATCTTTTCAAATGATTTTCAAAAAGATGTTTTAGCCTTAAAATATTCTTTGTTTTTGTTTTTAAATAAACTCTTGTTTTAAACTTCGTTTGTTTTTAAACTATCTTCTGATTTTTAAAAATTCTTTTATAATATATATATACTTGAGATTTAAAATCAAATTTATATATACATTCTAAAAATATATTTTTCTACTCTTCTTTATTTTAAATCATAGGAAAATTAGTTTATTTTACTCCAGAATCATTTCATCTTGTTTTCCTTTTAATACCATTTTCAAAACAAATTTTACATTGTTTTTAACTAAGGGATGTCGACATCATGGGATACCCCATGTCGACATGGTGGCCGTTAAATTCAAAAGTTTCAATTTTCAAAAGAAGTGTCTATTCGTTTAAATCTCTTCACGAATGGTTATGACCTTTACTGGTCTATAAATAGCCTTCACAAATGAATTTTTTAACTAACTATTTTTCTTATTTTGTTCACTCCTTCTTCTCCACAAATCCATATTCTAAAATTTTCATATTTTTAAGATCGTGCCGAAATTCTGCCGAATTCTCAAGTGAATCAAATTAGAATCTCATTCTTGTTTGATTCTCTGCCCTCTCTCGAAGATTAAAGTGCTATTCAGAGTTATAGGATCAATTTGTAATCAAAAGTTTATCGAGTCTCTCTATAAGGTGTGGTTGTGCTTGGAAATCAATTGGGTGATCTTGTGTTCTGTAAATCAAGAGAGTTTACCCCAAGATTGAAGACAGGAGGGTACCTCAAGGCCTTTAGAAGTTGTGGATTGTAATCTCGACATTGGTATAATAAAAATCTGTACGAGGTGTTTGCCTTGGTGCAGGACTGGATGTAGGGTAACTCCGAACCAGTATAAAATCCGGTGTGTTATTTCCTTTTACTGCTTTTTATTTACTTTCTACATCTGTGTTTGATTCTGTGATTGTTCTGTGATTAACTTCTGCATTTGTTTGTGTCATAATTTTAATTTAGTCCATATAAGTCTTAGAATCCGTTAAACACTATTCACCCCCCTCTAGTGTTAAATTAGCCTTAAGATCTTTAATCTGCACTCCCTTTCACATCCTACTTGGCCTGCACCAGGTCTAGGTTCAGCTTGGATTTGCTTCAGTAATTCAGACGTCTAAAATTTAATTCAGATATCTGATCCCCTAGTTCAAAAATTCGGCTATAGGTAGTCAAACATCCGACCCTATATTCAGACATTTGACTTCAATTCCAGATGTCTGAATAAGGGTTCAGACATCTGAATTTAGTCAGGTTTGAATCATTTCTTTTTTGTTTTGTTTTTTCTAGCACACATATGTCGAAGTACAACTTTAGGCGTTCGAATTAGTATTTTCAGGTCTGTTATCTTATTCATTCTATTCATCTTCCTTGCGGATTCAATTATAGATGTCAGGTTCATTTTTAACAAGTGCTTTTGGAACAATTTCTATTCTGTTTATACACAACTTCAGGTAATTTATCTCAATAATTGTATGATGTTTAAATTAATTACCTAGATTATTTTACTCAATTACCTCATTTATTTTAATCAATTATCTATCTATTTTTCAAAGTTAATAGAGTCAAATCGAGGTATATTCTAAAGGTGTTTCATTTAGTTTTCATTTATAAAAATCGATTCAATCTTATCATATAAAATCATATCTATAGAATTAGGAGTAGTTTCAATCTAAACTACCCTTCCCTTCGAAGATACAATAGTTATCTTATCAATTTATTACCTAAAGTTTTCCTCCTATTTAATTTCACAATTATTTTTGAATAAAAAACATTGATTCAGATTAAAAATCACTTTTTAAATTCTAAAATGGTATATAAATAAAATTTAACTGCTTATTTACATCATAACCATGTCATAGATAAATCCATTCACCTTATACGCTATTTGAAGAATTTCCCTCTAATCTGATTAGATTTGGTATTACTCGTTTTTGCTTAGCTCATGTAACGCCTCGTAAAAATAAACACAAGTTTATTTAAAAGGAGTTAATAAATAATTATTAATATCCAAAATAGAATTTTTGTAAATGTTGGAATTTGGATATGAAACTTGCACCATTGTGTTCGTAGGGATTTTTCGATCAATTTTCATTTATAAACTTTCACGATCGGAGTTTAAATGAAAAGTTATCAACGTTTGAAGTTTTTGAATAAGAAACAATTCAAAAAAAATAAGGAAGTAAATGTTAATAACTTAACATTAAAATCGTTATTAAATATAAATGTTAACATTGAATATACATGTAAATTAATAGCATACAATAAAATTAAATCTAATTAAGAAAGCGGAGAGGAAATATATAAATCAAATGCAGAAGGATATAAATGGGAGTTAATTAACGTTAAAACAAACTTTAATAAATAAGAACATTAATATTGAAGTAAAGAAAATCAGAAAATAAATAATGTTAATTAAGTCAAAATTGATGGTTTACTAGTACTTAATCTCTATGTAACATTTAATTAAACGTTAAATAGGTGTCTTAACAATTAATAAACTAGTAACGTCCATATATTGAAATCAACAATAAATAAAAGAAAACAGGCGACAAATTATAAAGCCAACTGATCGACACCTTAGAGCTCATCGGTCGACACCTACTATCGACCAGTGGAGATTGGAGATTGGATGATCGATCGGTCAACTAGGTTTAGCTGAAATTGAACCTTGGCCTAACGGTCCGGATTTAATAAATCAAAATTTAACAGATGAAATTAATTTGTGCGCCTATAAATGTAGGCCTAACCTCCTACCTTTCTTCTCATATTTATGAATTAAGGAGCAAACTTTGCCACCTTCTTTTCTCCATAAATTATAAGAAATATAGAAATTATAAAATAGTATATTATATATACATACACATGGAGAATAGCTAAAAATAAAAAAAAAGAAGAATAAAGGGTGGATCAATTTTGCGAAGAAGAGGTAAGTTTTAAATCTAGAACTTTACAACTGTGTTTAATTCATATCTCTTCTCAGATCTATGATTTTAATAAATATGCATATGCTTTAGTATATATTTTGGTAGAAGGAAAAGAGAGTCAAATAAGAAGAATGGATTCGATCTAGAGATTTGGAAGCTTAAAGGCGAGTAGGAAACTATATATTTTTATATAATTTTGGATTTATATCATTATAAATCTTTTCCTTGTATGCTTGAATGTAATTTTGGAGTTGTAGGCTTAAATATATACATGTAATGAATTTGAAAATGATGCCTACATATTCTGTGAATTGTTAGCTTTATTTAGATATCGCATATATTTGAATCTAGAAAGTAAGGGTGAAAATAGTCCCTAAATTTATAATATTGTATAATAATTCCAAGTTTGTTGGTCGAATGATAGATGTTACTAGACATGAATCGGAAGTTATTATAATTTGGATCGGGGTTTAAGTAGTATTGTAATTCATTGGAATGAAGTATGTTGCAATGTAAATTTCTATAAGTTATCAATTTATAAATATGAATAAAAGTGTATCATTTGAAATAACAAGGAATATGCCTAAAAGAAAGAGATATATAAAATAAGGATATTTACCATATTTTGTATCGTCTGTTTCAATAAAAACAGAAAAGATAATTCATTGTAATTCCAAACATAACACAAGTCCACTTTAGATAATTTATAGAAAATTATAGTGCTAACGTTCCCACTTGGGAAGATATAATTCCAACATATTAAAATGCAGAATCCCTAAGTATTAACAGACGTATCATAAGTAAAGATAACAATAATTCAACTATAATTTTAATATATGCAATAAGCTAGAAAATGGATAATAAGCAATGAAATACATGTAAAGCAATGAAATGAGTAATTAAGGAAATAAAGTAAAAAAAGAGTAATTGTGGAAAAGGAACGGTAGGATATACCTAACAGTATCAAGTGGAAGTCAAATAGAAAAAGATATTTAATCTATTAAATTACAACTAAGCGGTAAATAACATTGAGTTGGCGTTAACGAAATAAAAAATAAGTTGGGTAAGTTAACTAAATACCAATAGTTGAACATAAGAGACATAGTAACTAAATAAATTTATGTAGCCACAAGTATGTATTTATGACGGACGTGAAATATTGAATTTAGTCAATAATTTAGATTAATTAAAAATGACTTAGTCATTACTATGGGTTGGAATGTGAGGTCAATAGTGTTCACAATAGAAGTCTAGTCTCGGGAAGGGGCTACCAGCGATTGTCTTTACATTGTACAAATGAGGGACATCTCCAACTATAGGATCCGTGGGATTACACATTCACATATAGGTGAAGGGAATATAGAAAAGCAAGATGGTTCCCCTGGTCGAAGTGTCAAAGGGCCAAGTAAAGTCTACTTCAACCTATGATGGGGTACGTGTTAAGTAACCCAGTGGAATTTCTTTGATTGCATTAGGTAATCTCACTGGGGTAGTGAGCATAGGCTCGGCGTCGTGTTAACAAAGTTAGTAACATATATGTGAGAAGTAAGGCTATACACATAGGTCGAAAGCATCATCGGTCCTGAATCTTTCAGCGGAAAGACAAAGGTACGCCTAAACGGGCTACACCTCCTACTAGTATAGATCACGCTTAGGACATGCACTGCTTCATAGTTGTTTGTTAGTTTGTTTGTTGTTAGGAGGCAAGGCTAGATAAACCTTAGTGGAGGTCTTTGAAACACATAGGATAGCCTAAGGAGCTAAGTCCTCAATAGTCCATGGAGCTGAGTCCATGATACGAAAAATTTAGATAAGTCTTCAAGATGAGGTAGAATATGGCTAAATAGTTATAATGCAGTCACTAGGCAATAATAGGAGTTCCTTAGTATGCATGGCGGGGAGAATGTGATATTGTGTTGATGATGGATCCTAACGCGGTGTGGAGTTACGGATACTAGTGGGGGAAGTAACCAATTCCAAAGGGAGACTCTGGTACCACACACAGACACAGATATATATATATATATATGTAGTTATTGTATATCTCGAGTAGGTGAGGCGTATCATACATGTATATGAAGTCTGGACGACTAAATTTAAAAAGTAAACATAACGTGTATTGGAAAGCAATCGACATAAACTAGTATTATGTATAAAATATGTAATTTACCAGTCACCAGAACGTTGTCAGTCCCTCCTCAACCCACAAGATAGACTTTGAGGGACATGTACTGATACAAGGCAGGAATGGTGGAAGGACAGATTTATTATGCATGCTGTTATCTGAGTTTTTAACCCAGTAGGATCCAAGAGAAGTCGGAACAACTTGGTCGAGTCAGAATATCCCAGAAGTCAACCAAAAGAATTAGAGTAACAAGCCAAAGGAAGCCAGGAAAAAAGAATGAGAAAATCCACTAAGGACATGGATCGCTAGTGATCCATGGCCTATAGATCGCTAGCGATCCATGGGGTTAGCTCAGGGTTCAATCGATTCTCTTACATCATGATCCAAACACATATTCTAGAAGCAATAACTGAGTTTGACGAGATTTTGAGTCAGTTAAATCAAGAGACAAGCACCCATCCAGTCCAATTAGCAGCTAAACACAACTAGCAAAAAAACCGTCATCAAAACAAGGCGACGTGTAACAATACTACATGAACAACATCGACATAAGACGACGAAGGCACTCCATTCACCAAGGTCCAAAAACAGACTGTGTATGGATCGCTGGCGATCCATACATCATCACATGATCGATGCGCTTCATAGGAAACAAAGAAGAGGGAAAATCTAAGCAATCAGATCACATTTAAACATAAACTAAGGATCGATAGCGATCCATAGACCATGGATCGCTAGCGATCCATGGATTTGGCTTGGGTCGCAAGGCAAGTTTCAGTAGCTCCTTCCTGTGATCATCTGCAAGTATTTGCGAAGAGTTGGCCTAAGAGCTCTCCAATCTCTATAAATACTCTCCTATCTACAACATAAATGGGATCCTCCGGACTGGTGGCTGAAACTCTGGAAGCTTTCTTCACTCTTCAACTCCCTCACAATAGTCTTTAAAAGGGTTCACTTTGATTCTCCAATGCATTCCAACCTTGGAGATTCAATCTAGCTAAGGATATTCAAGAGCTTTGTAATCAAATACATCTTGTAACAGTAATCAGTCTATAATAAAAACTATAAAGTGGACGTAGGCTTCGTTAACAGCCGAACCACTATAAAGATCTTCTTTTCTCCTTTCTATTTCTACTTTCTTTTTATATCTATTATCCATATTATTGCCCTGTGAGAACATGGTTGGTGCTTTCACAATCAAACCAGGGTGTTGATCCATTTTTTGGGTTAACATTTTGGTGCTTTCACTAAGAACCCAACTCAAGGTTCAGATCTAGCTATCTACTTTGGATCCGATAAGTCCAAAAGTTAGATCCTCAATCTTTGCTTGAAGAATCTACAGCTTAGAATCAATGGCTCTGGGAAGGAAGAGAACTGCCTCTAGAAGATCCATAGGGGTAGTGATAGCTGGAGAAGATACGAATCATTAGCAAACTGAAGTAAATGGTGCTAACTTGGGAGATCAGGCCCCAGCATCCTCCAGTCAACGATAAGTCATTACAAGGGATGAGTTGAACAAAATGGTTGGTGAGATCAACCAAAAAATGAAAAACAGTCAGAAGGCTACGATGGATAAACTTAATGCTCTCTTAACCTTACAGACAAATCCTGTTCCAAGAACTACGGTTGAACCCGCAACCGCCATAGAGCAAGAAAATTCTTTCGTTTTCGGCTTAAACAGAAGAAACGGGAAGCAACCATAGAAAAGGGTGACAGTAGGAACTATGGCAATCAACATAAAAGGAAATACAAGTACTCCCGCAAGGAAACCAACTTTGAACTTGAACCAAGGAGTGAAAACCACACGAGAGGATATAGCCATGAACCTCTTCGACTCAGAATATGGAGAACAATTCAATGATGATAAGTTGGAAGAGAATGCCAATGCGTTCTATAATGCTGGAAATGTCAAAACTCCCCCAGTCAGAATAACCGCAAGCCAACGGGATCTTAAGGGAGTGGTTCTCCCAAAGATAGGAGAGCCTAGGCTTCAGCTCACTCGCCAAGACCGTTTACAAAGTCAAACACTTGGTGCAGTGACTGACAACCATCCCCAGGACTACCAGACATCAGAGGCATCTATCACGGATATGGTTAAGCGATTGATGGACAAGAATAAAAATAGAAGAGATGATGAGTGGGGATCCACATCAAGTCGGACTCCCTTCACTGACGAGATCTTGAATGAGCGATATCTGGAAAAGTTCACGATGTCAACTATTCCATCCTATGATGGGATGAAGGACCTAAAACCCTATTTGTACAAGTATAGTTGGTACATGGACCGAGCAAACGCTTCAGAAGCTGTTCGGTGTAGATGTTTTCCCATTTTTCTGGAAGGAATCGCTTCCATGTGGTTCACTAGGCTTCCGCCGAAATCCATCTCTACTTTCGATCAACTAGCCACAAGATTCCTCGATCAGTTCAGGCTCCATACCATGCAACCTAAAGATGTGATGTCCCTATCCAGATTATTCCAGGGACGAAATGAATTGCTGAAGTCTTTCATGAACCAGTTCAATACCGCAGTGACAGAGGTTAGCAATCCAAATGAGGACATGGTTTTCATCGGTTTGGTCCGAGCCATTCATCTCGAAATTGAGTTTGGAAAGTGGATCAAGATGAAGCAACCCACTACAATGAAGGATTTTCAATCACAAAACAAGTCAATACTTGAGATTGGAGGAGGCGTAGGAGCCAGAAAGGAAGTCTACTGGCATGCAACCATCGAACGCCGGATGGAGTGATGTGGCAATGAATCAGAATACAAACGCTTCCGGAACTACTGAAGGAATCGCAGGGAAAGATGAAAATCCGAAAAGGAAGAATCAGAATTCCAATAAGAAAAATGGAAACAATAAACGCCTTAAAGGATTCAGGTCTGAAGATTACACCCCTCTCAATGAAACCCCAGAAAATATCTATCTCGCGACACAAAGGACTGAGGAAGCTAAAAAAACCCCTAAGAAGAAAGAAACCGAGCAATATAAGCGCTCAAGGAGTTCTGCCGCTTCCACGAGACGCATGGTCGCAACGCAAACGAATGCCGCCACCTAAAGAACTTGATTGAAGAGCTAATTCGGGAGAATAAGCTCCAGCAATACGTGAGAAAACCACAGAATCCTGACCAGCCCGCGGCTCCTCAAGCCCCTAGGAATCAAAGAAACCAAACCGGAACTAGTGAAGAGGGATCAAAGCGAACTGACCGGAGACTCATTATTGGAAAAATATCTGGAGGCCCACATCCTGAACAGAGAAGTTGGGGAGAGATGGAGCGGTATGCAAGTTCATTAAAGCACGCTCTAAAGGAAACATTTCTCACAATAGAAGATGAGGCTCCAACCAAGCAGCAGAAAACTTTGAATGATGATATTGTATTCAAAAACTGAGATACCGAAGGGATCGAACCCCCAACTCTCGATCTAATGGTGGTGACAGTAGGAATCAGACCTGTTGTGGTCCGACGAGTATTAGTCGGTAGCGGAAGTTCTGTCAATATACTTTTCAAACGTACCTTTGACCAAATGAAGATCTGCATGAAAAGCGTGTCTACATGCCAAACAAAAATCCAAGGGTTTACTGGCGAACTCAAACAACCCGTAGGGACAATTGACTTGCCAGTGGAGCTTGGAGAGGGTGATCGAAGAGTTACCCTTGTTTAGACCTTCGTAATTGTGGACGAAACTTCTGCGTATAATGCCTTCTTAAGACGACCTGCCTTAGCTGATTTAAGAGCCGCTCTGCTCCAACGGTGCCTTACCATGAAGTGCCCAACTGCAAACGAAATCGGGGTGGTCAAAGGAGATCAATGCGCAGCCAGAGAATGTTACATTACAGAGTTACGTGAATCTAGAAGAAGGGAAAGGGGAAGGATGTGGGGGTGAACTCTCCACAGTCGTGAACCTTCTGAATAGCAACTACAGGGCCGCCCCTGACTCGGGGACCATAGCCGATTCAACAAGGCTTTGGACCCTAGAAAGAAGTGTTCGAGGGAGGATCAGGCAGCACTGGTAGAATGGACGGTGTCTGTCCCATTCGATATGGACGTCGACCCAACAAAAGTCTTGAAAATTAGATCGCGCATTGGAAACAAGATACGGTTGGAACTTACTAAATTTCTTCGCGCTAACTTGGATGTGTTCGCATGGACACATTTCGATATGTGTGGGGTGTCACCAGAAATCGCATGCCACATGCTCAACATTGACCCCAAGTTCATGCTAGTAAAGCAAAAGAGGCGCAGCCTGGGTCCTGAACGGTCCAAGGCATTAAGAGAAGAGGTGGACAAGTTAATGGCCAACGGCTTTATCCGTGATGCAACTTATCCTGAATGGGTATCTAACCCGGTCTTAGTCAAAAAGTCCAATGGGAAGTGGCGAACCTGTATCAACTACTCGGACATAAACAAAGCTTGTCCGAAAGACAGCTTCCCTCTACTAAGAATAGACCAGCTTGTGGACGGAACGACGGGACATTAACTGCTATCATTCATGGACGCATACTTTGGGTACAACCAAATCCTGATGCACGAACCTGACCAAGAAAACACCAGCTTCATCACTGATCTGGGACTATACTGCTACATGGGTAATGCCATTCGGTTTAAAGAACGCTGGTAAAACTTATCAAATGTTGGTAAATACCATGTTCAAGCGCCAAATCAGGAAAACCATGGAGGTTTATGCGGATCGAAATGTTGGTCAAATCATGAGTAGATGTCAATCACCTGGACAATCTCGCTGAAATGTTTAAAATACTCTTGAAGTATGGAATGAAACTCAATCCACTTAAATGTCACTTCGGAGTAGCCTCCGGAAATTTCTTAGGATTCATCGTAAGTGCCAAGGGCATTGAAGCAAATCCAGAGCAAATAACAGCCCTACGAGAAGTCCAAGCCCCGAAGAACAAGAAAGAATTGCAAAGCTTGAATGGGAAGGTCGCAGCTTAAGCCGATTTATCTCGAAAGCCACCGACAAGTGCATATCGTTCTTTGATACATTAAAGAAAGGAAAGAAAAACTTCGAATGGAGTGCGGCATGTCAAACTGCATTTGAAGAATTGCTATGACACATTAACCCCCCCAATCCCGTCAAAGCCAGTAGATGGAGGGGAACTATTCATTTACCTAGCAATCTCACCTCATGCGTTAAGCGCTGCCCTTGTGCGTGAAGAAGCGAAAATCCAAGGACCCATATACTACATTAGCAAGCAGTTTACTGGAGCCGAGAAAAATTACCCAAAGCTGGAAAAACTAGCGTATTGCCTCCTGATCGCGTCTAGGAAGCTACGACCGTATTTCCAAGCATATCCTATCAAAGTGCTGACTGATCAGCCTCTGAATCAAGTACTATACCGATCTGAAACTTCCAGACGACTTCTCAAGTGGAACATTGAACTGAGCTAATATGATGTTACTTACCATCCGAGAAAGGCTATCAATGGGCCAGCGCAAGTAGATTTCATCGCCAAGTTTACCATACGAGATGACGAAGAAGAAACACCGTCGGAAGTGGAGACGTAATGGAAACTCTTTGTTGATGGCGCATCAACCAACCTCTGTTCGGGGGAGGGGGCAGTGCTTGAAACCCCCGAAGAACGAGCAATTTGCTATGCCTTATGCTTGGAATTTCCTGCAACAAATAACGAAGTAGAATACGAAGCATTAATAGCAACACAGAAAGTTGTGAGAGAACTTGGAATAAAGTCCGTCCACATCTACAGCGAATCCCAACTAGACGTCTGCCAAGCAAAAGGCAAGTACCAGGCTCGAGGGGAGAACCTTGCACCGTATCTGTCTAAAGCACAAGAGTTGCTGAGCGACATCGAACATTATACCATAACTCAAATTCCACGGAAGAAAAACACTAAAGCTGGCTACTTAGCTAAACTAGTAAGCTCAGAGAAGCTCAATCGTTGGGACCAGTTAGGGTTGAGACTCTGACTGCCCCAAGCATATACGAAAATGGACGTCGATTGGATTCTCGAGACCACCACCGAACCATGAACATGGATGATGCCAATCAAGAACTACTTACTTACAGGAACCATTCCAACTGAACGGAATCAATGGAAAACGCTTCTTCGAAAAGCACCGTGGTTCGTAATACAGGATGGGATACTTTACCAAAGAGGATCCTCAACCGCCCTTCTTAGATGTGTGACCAACGACGAAGCTCGACGGATCCTGAAGGAAGTGAATGAAGGCGAATGCAGAGACCATACTGGGGGGCAAACCTTGCAAAGAAAGTTCTCCAGTACAGATATTTCTGGCCGACAATAAACTACGATGCAGCAGACTACGCCAGACGATGTGTTGCCATAGATTCAGCAAAATTAAAAGAACTCCCTCAATATAATTAACACAGATGGTCAGCCCGTGGCCATTTGCAATATGGGGAATCGACTTGATTGGCGTATTGCCAATAGCTAAAGGAAGGGAATACGCTATAGTTGCTGTGACTATTTCACGAAATGGGCTGAAGCGGAACCGCTGGCTACCATTACTACAAAGAAAGTCATTAATTTTGTTACTAAAAACATTATTTGTAGGTTTGGTGTGCTACAAAAAATCATCACTGATAACGGAACCCAATTTGAAAGCACCGAGTTCAAAGACTTCTGCAAACGCTTTCGAATTGAGAAGAGCTTCTCCGTAGTTGCTCATCTGCAAGCAAACGGGCAAGTGGAAGCAATAAACTAGATCATCAAGTCCACTATCAAAAAGAGACTGACTAGAGCAAAAGGAAACTGGGTTGATGAACTTCCACTCGCACTATGGGCCTACAGGACAACTCACAAAGCGGCAACTGGACACACTCCGCTCGCCTTGGCATATGACTCAGAAGCAATGATTCCCGTCGAACTAGAAGTCCCCTCTCACCGAAGGAAAAACTTTAAACAGAAGAAAATGAGCAGCTCCTATTCGAATCACTGGATATGATTGACGAAAGGAGGGAAGAAGCTGAGTTGAGGACCATCGCCCACCAAAAAAGGGTCACGCGATACTTCAACTCCAAGATTCACAACCAAACCTTCGAAGTAGGAGACCTCGTCCTCAAACGAATCTATCCCGTACTGGGAGCCTTCGAACAAAATTGGAAAGGGCCGTATGTGATCAATCAAAAGCTAAGGGACGAAACTTTCAAATTGACACCCGTCGACGGAATCCAAATTCCCAGAGCATGGAACATCAAATCGCTGTGCCGCTAGTTCACCTGAAAACTATCCTTATGTACTTTCTATTTTTCAGCAAATAAGCCATCCCATGATGCCGGGGCATTATAAATAGGCAAAAACTTGCCCAACTTCTATTAATAAAATTAATTCGCTTTTTGAACCAACAAAATTGTGTTCATAACAGTAACTTGCTGAGTCGACGGGGTCAAATCGACTAAAAACCATACAATTGCTACTTGGGAAAGTGAAATCATGCTCAAGTATGCCTCACCTACCAGCCGGGTCGACGAAAGAAAATCGACTCAAACCGCTGGATCGGCAGAACCCGATCCCCGCCTTCTAAGAACCGGTGTTTCCCCGGCAACATCGGGAAGGCTCAAATAAAAAGCCACGCATCCTGTAAGTCGCACATCAACTCTCTAAACCATGAAATCACGCTCTTAAAACATAAACCCCTCACGTTGCCCGAAGATAGGTAACATTGAGAAGCATAAAAAGTCATGCATCCCTTAAGCCGCACGCCAACTCTCCGAGCTGTGAAATCACGCTCTTAAAACATAAACTCCTCACGTTGCCCGAAGATTGGCAACATTAAGAAGTATTTTAAGTACCGGAATTTCCCCAGCAATACCGAGAAACTCATCTGTCATAGGAATTGCGAAGATCAACCCACTCCCATTATCTGGAGTAACGGGCGCGACTCCAACAAAATCGGAGTGCTACGAATCAGCAGAAAACTCCAATTGCTGACACCCCATGATAAACTATAACATTTAACGTGAATAACGTTTAACTGCTTACAGATAACTCGTATGATGTGCACACACGGGGCAAAGAAGTGCATATTTGAAGATTGCAAAAATTCGAAGAAACGATACTCATAAGTACCAACTCATGCATTTGAGAAGTGATAAGTGGTTTAACTTCCAAAAATTTGCAAAGATTATTCATTAAGTTAATCTTGTAACTGTATGCTTATGAAGTTTCTAATAGCTAATCTCATACCTGTATGTTATGCACTAAGTTTACGTTTTTGTGCATACCTCAAACATGCATATATTATATACTTTCCAAAATCGCATAAAAACATAAGTTGCAAAACTTGTAAAAGAAAAAAATTGAATTGTGACTTAGTCAAATTCCAAGTTTTGGTATGCAAACTATTCGAACTATAAGTTACCGGTCGTTTGTCAAGTGTTTGAAGTAAACATACATGTGAACTGGAGGGCATACACCGACACTTAAATAAAAATGTTATGCTTAAATTTTTTTTCACAAGTTCTGTTACGACAAACAAAGAATTTTGGGCAGTAATCATAGGACTAGATAAAGTAAAATGGAAGTAAACAAAATAGACATAAATGCACAGAACACATATGAGCTGATAAGTAAAGGTACAGTCAAAATATCAACAATGTATTACTTATAACTTTCTTCTATGCAAGGTCAAAATGTGGGGGCCGTACTCACACAATACCGGCCAACAAAAGGAAAAATACAGATGCCATCCGTTCGAGCGATGGAAATTCTATCGGATTAGAAAACCGTCGAACGAATTTAGAAATAAAATTATACCACAAGCGCACGGCGTACACTTTGTAGTACGTGGCGAATACGGGTCGATACGCAGGGAATTGTGAGAGATTAAAAATCTATTCAATCAAATTAGATCAAAGCGAGATGAAAGTTGTTAACTACAAAAAGAAGATAAAGCTAGAATTAAAATGTGATTTAAAAACTATTGAACTAGAGAACAATTTAGAGGCAAATCCACTCTCATATTTTTGTAAATCAACAAACAAACAATTTGTGATCTCTAGCTTTCGATATTAAGTGAAATATTGTTGTCATAAGTATGATTTGTTTATGTTATTAATTAATATAACTCAAACCATCAAACTATAATACAACAACCAAACCACTTATAATTCTCATGAAAATGAAGCCAAAGCAAAAGCTATTTTAAGTATGATCTATTTACTATTGTAACTAGTAATATAGATCATCAAATTTCATTTTTACTTTAATTTCACAATCAAAAATGGATTAGCAAATGATGATGCAAATTGTGTTTATGTTGAATAAGGATAGCTCATTTGCATAAGCAATATAAGCTACCAAACCCACTTGTATAAACTTGCATCAAAACTCACTTCATGAAGCATAAACCAAATGAGATCATAAATCATAAAATGTTGAAATTACATAAGATTTGAGAGCTTCATTGCCCCTAAATTGAAGAGGTTTAGCTACTCATTTGTGGCATTGAAGCAACACAAGTAACTTTCAACATTAAAAAGAGAAGAAAATAGAGAATAAGCAATGAAGAGAATGTAATTAAATTACTTACAACAAAAGAAATTAAGATACATTACTTGCATGAATGTAAAACTATTCTACTAATAAAGAAAAGAAAAGAACATAAATAAAAGCATTAACATAAAAAAAAAGCATGTAGAAAAAGGAGAAGAAAGAGGCTTGGAAGCCATTTTTATTTCATAGAACATTGAGCTTACAATTTGATTTCTTAATTTCCTAAGTAAAATGAAAGAGTAGAAGCTAGTTTCATGTACATAAGAGGGCTATATATACATGCATAAAACCTTAATTCTATTTTTAGGGGGCTTCCTAAAATGCCCTTTAGGAAGTGTGGCCACAAAGTAACCATTAGCCACTAATTAATCCATCATTTGTTGTGCATGAAGCTTTAACCTCCACTTAGTTGTCCATTAACTCATAATTGTACATTTAGGTAAGTGGGTGGGGTCCTCCATGATCTTGAACTCGAATTATTTCCTCTTCATTCCTTTGTATTTCATTTGTGCATGCATGTATCTTCATAAAAACCTCTTCCATATGCATCCAAATTCCTATAAAAATTATCAAAAAATATCCAAGTAAAAATTCTTAAATTTACACAAGCACAAAAATGACCATTTTGCCCCTGAATGAAGATGAAAATAATCGAATTTTGATTTTAAACATGTAAAAATGCCCAAATATGATGTTTATTTAAATAAAAAGAGATAAAATATGGATGTAAATATATGCACATTTACGTGCACATCAAATAACCCCACACTTATTTTTTTATTCGTCCTCGAATAAAGGAAAACTAAGATAAATCCATTTTCGTAGGAAGCACGATTGCATTGAGCGTATGCAACAAGCC
Source organism: Allium fistulosum (assembly GCA_030737815.1). Lineage (NCBI taxonomy): Eukaryota > Viridiplantae > Streptophyta > Magnoliopsida > Asparagales > Amaryllidaceae > Allium > Allium fistulosum. Next base: position 232,801,234 of record CM060908.1, on the reverse strand, counting down.
GTTAAACCTCTAGGTGTCCCTAGTAGGACGAGTGTTGTCTCGTGAGGGTTTTCAGCGGATACTACCCACAAAATCCAGATGCAAAGTGAAAATATTTATAAAATGCAAGATTTATTTACAATGGAATGAATGCAAGTTCTTGAAAATATTTACAAATGACGGATTTACTCTTAAATCGACACAAAAAAGTTAAATATAAGTCTTGGTCATTATCTTGAAAATTTAAGTCATTTACTCATCAAAATTTCCAACAAAAATCAAGTCATCATAACAAATAGTTTAACTCGTTGTTTCGGTTGATAACAAAGTGTAACTATGAAATAAATCCTTAGTTGATTATCAAAGTTTATCAAAGTGGTATTCTCGTTTCTTTTCAATAACAAGCTAAATCAAACAAGTTAAAATGGTGCTTGGATTTCAATTGCTTACTCTCTCTTACTTGAAAATTTCATTGATATTGACAATATTTACATATGCCTAACTCAGGTAAACTGAGGCCAGATATATTACCCGTGCACTGCCTTGCGGACTGATGTGAGGGGAATACAGAGCGTGGCGAGTGAACACACAAGTGTGAACACTTATGGACTGTAGGCATTATTAAAAAGAATTTTTATATACATACACCTAACTCAGATAAACTGAGGCCAGATATATCGATCATGCACTGCCTTTCGAGCTTACGTGAGAAGGGTACAGAGCATGGCGAGTGAACACACGAGTGTGAACACTTATCGACTGTAGGCGTTATTAAAAAGAATTTTTATATACATACACTTAACTCAGATAAACTGAGGCCAGATATACCGATCATGCACTGCCTTTCGGGCTTACGTGAGAAGGGTACAGAGCATGGCGAGTGAACACATGACTCTAGGTGTTATATATATACACACACATATATACAAATGTTTTTTTTAGAAAAAAGAGAGTTTTGCAAAATCATCTTAGCACCATTTAACTTAGAAGATAAAAATGTTATATCCTTTACTTTAAATTTACCATTTTTTTTAAACAAAGATTTTCAATTAGAACGTACTTCATAATTAACACATATGAACCTTCCTATATACTAGTTGAACCATTGTTATTTGTAATCAAACTTCATTTTTATTTTTGTTAAGACAAATAAATTTTCAAAATTTTCAATTTATTAACCAAAACTTATACTTATCCCATAGTGTTTCTCAAAAATAAATCAAAATGCTAAAAAGAAAATGTTTTTGAGATTTTGAAATTTTGAGATTTTTTTTAAAGTTAAAAGAAAAATGAAAGTTAAAAAATGCCATGAAACTAAAAAAAATGAAAATGAGACTCCCTCCCACACTTAATTTTGACTGTGTCCCCACAGTCAATGCATGATATAATGAGGGTAACGGGGAAAACTATGTACATATTTACAAAAGAGGGTTAACATTCTTACTAGACGTAGCTTGGATCATGAAGGATCATGAGCTCCTCCTCTTGGTTATTTGGCAATTCTAAGAAAGGTTTCAGACGATGACCGTTGACTTTGAAAACCGATCCATCCTTGGGGTTTTCTATTTCTACAGCACCATGTGGAAAAACAGTTCGTACCACAAATGGTCCGGTCTATCTCGATTTAAGTTTCCCAGGGAATAAATGAAGTCTTGAGTCATATGAAAGAACTTTTTGGTTAGGTGAAAACGTTTTCCTTAGGATTGACTTGTCATGAAAAACTTTGGTTTTTTCTTTGTAAATTTTATCGTTTTCATACGCGTCGTTCCTAAGTTCTTCTAGTTCGTTGAGTTGTAGTTTTCAGTTTTCACTAGCTTTCTCAAGATCAAAGTTTAAGTTCTTAATTGCCCACAACGCTTTATGTTCGATTTCAACGGGTAAATGGCAAGCTTTACCATAAACTAAACAAAATGGGGACATCCCAAGGTTAGTTTTAAAAGCAGTACGGTAAGCCCAAAGCGCGTCGGTCAATTTCTGAGACCAATCTTTTCGATTTTCAGTTTTCTCCAAGATTTTTTTTATTTTTTGATTTGAAACTTCAACTTGGCCACAAGTTTGAGGATGATACGGAGTGGATAACTTGTGCGTTATCGAGTATTTTTTCATTAAAATTTCAAAAGAACGGTTGCAAAAATGGGTCCCGTTATCACTGATTATTGTGCGAGGTGTGCCGAACCTCGAAAAGATGTTTTCTTTGAGAAATTTCACAACAATTTTATGGTCGTTGGTTTTGCAAGGAACGGCTTTGACCCATTTTGAAACGTAATCGACAGCGAGAAGGATATACAAGTTTCCAAAAGAATTGGGAAAAGGTCCCATAAAGTCTATACCCCATACATCAAAGATTTCGATCGTAAGAATGTGGTTTAGAGGCATCATATCTCATCGAGAAATTCGTCCAAGCATTTGACATCGATCGCAAGTTTTACAAAATTCAAACGAGTCTTTGAAAAGAGAAGGCCAATAGAAACCACACTGAAGCACTTTTTCCGTAGTTTTTCGAGGACCGAAATGTCCACCACACGCTTGATCGTGGCAAAATGAAAGAACACTCCTAATCTCATTATCAGGAATGCAACGCCGGATGATTTGGTCGGGACAATATTTGAACAAGTATGGATCGTCCCAATAGAAATACTTCACTTGGGACATGAATTTGCATTTGTACTGTTTGGACCACGATGAGGGAGTTTCTTTAGTGACTAAGTAGTTCACTATATCAGCGTACCATGGGTCAATAGAAATTGAAAGGAGTTGTTCATCGGGGAAGTTTTCATTGATTGGCAAAGAAGATGGTGCGTTTAGAAGACGAGACAAGTGATCGGCTATGACGTTATCGGATCCTTTTTTGTCTTTAATTGTAAGGTCAAATTCTTGAAGTAAAAGGATCCAACGAATCAAGCGGGATTTGGCATCCTTTTTAGCGAAGAGATATCGAAGCGCAGAGTGGTCCGTGTACACAGTAATGTGTGACCCTATCAAGTATTGTCGGAATTTTTCGAGAGCAAAAACGACAACTAGAAGCTCTTTTTCGGTTGCTGTGTAGTTGAGTTGAGCGTCATTCAAAGTCATACTCGCGTAGTAAATGATGTGAAGGATATTGTTGATGCATTGTCCTAAGACAGCACCAACGGCAAAGTTCGAAGCATCACACATTATTTCGAAAGGAAGATCCCGATTGGGCACACAAACGATTGGAGTAGAAATGAGTTCGTTCTTAAGACGTTCAAAAGAAGAGATATAATCAGAGTTAAAATAAAAAAGAATGTCTTTTCCAAGAAGAGTCGTCAAAGGACGAGCAATTTTGCTAAAGTCTTTCACAAAGCGTCGGTAAAAGCCAGCGTGTTCAAGAAATGATCGAATGTCCTTAACAGTTTTGGGAATGGGTAGGTTTGCAATAACGTCGATTTTCGCTTTATCTACCTCAATGCCTTTATTTGAGATGATATGTCCAAGGACTATGCCTTGTTTGACCATAAAGTGGTATTTTTCCCAATTCAAAGTCAAATGTTTTTCTTTACATCGATTTAGAACCAATTCGAGATGATGTAAACATTGGGAAAAAGAATCGCCAAAGATTGAGAAATCGTCCATAAAAACTTCTAGAAAACGTTCAATCATGTCGGAAAAGATTCCAACCATGCATCGTTAGAAGGTTGCAGGAGCGTTACAAAGTCCGAATAGCATACGTCGATAAGCAAAGGTACCGAATGGACACGTGAAAGTTGTTTTCTCTTGATCTTTGGAAGCGATGGAATTTGGTTATAGCCGGAATAACCATCAAGAAAGCAGTAAAATTCGTGGCCGGCTAAACGTTCGAGCATTTGGTCAATGAAGGGAAGAGGGAAGTGATCTTTTCGTGTTGCGGCATTTAGTTTTCAATAGTCAATGCAAACACGCCAACCCGTTTGAGTACGAGTTGGAATAAGTTCATTTGAATCGTTCTTGACAACGGTTAGCCCAGACTTTTTTGGTACAACGTGAATTGGGCTAACCCATGAACTATCAGAGATTGGGTAAATGATTTCGTTGTCGAGAAGTTTAAGAATTTCATCACGCACCGCATCTTTCATTTTTGGATTTAGCCTTCATTGTGCGTCACGAACAGGCTTGGCATCATCGATTAAATGGATGCGATGTTGAACAATAGCAAGGCTAATCCCCTTTATATCAGAGATCGACCATCCAATCGCTTCTTTGTTTTTCAAAAGAATAGAAAGTAAGGAAGTTTCTTGGTCAAGAGAGAGAGAGAGAGAGTCGCAGAAATTATGACGGGCAATGTTTCGTTATCACCTAAGTATGCGTACTTAAGGTGATCGGGAAGTGGTTTGAGGTCTAACTTCGGGAGTTTTTCGATCAAAGAATTGGGTTGAGATTCGGACTCTACTGGAAGCGATTCAAAGGGAAGAGTTTATTCAATTTCGTTGGGAATTTTGTGATTTTTTTTTCATATTCAGCTTCGCGTTCGTCGCTAAGGTCAATTGTTTCATTTTCGAGGTTTTAGTGAATGGCACTAACTTCCAACATTTGGTCATGAGGTTTGTTCGATTGGCTTTCAAGATTGAAAATGTTGAGATCCAAAGTCATGTTTCCAAAAGAAATTTTCATCAAACCGTTACGACAATTGATTAAGGCATTTGAGGTGGCTAAGAATGGTCGGCCTAAAATCAATGGAACTTGACTCGATGGATTCGTCACGGGTTGTGTTTCGAGAACGATAAAATCAACGGGGAATATGAATTGCCCTACTCGAATGAGCACGTCATCGATTTCTCCCATGGGCTTCTTAATCGAGCGATCGACAAATTGAAGCGTGACTTTTGTGGGTTTGAGCTCACCTAAGCCTAATTGTTCGTACATAGAGTATGGATTCAAATTGACACTCGCGCCTAAGTCTATCAGACATTTGTTAATCGTCTTGTCTCCAATTGTACATGAAATCGTAGAGCAGACAGGATCTTTGTATTTTACAGGCATGGATTGGGATAAGACTTCACTCAAACTGGCGGCTAAGAAGACTTTTTAGGCACTTGAGTGTCTTGCTTTTGGGTACACAAGTCCTTAAGGAATTTCGCGTATGTTGGGACTTGCTGAACGATGTCAAGAAGCGGAATGTTAACTTTGACTTGTTTAAAAATTTCCAACATCTTTTCCATTTGGTCCGAGTGTTTCTTAGGTCGAAGACAATGTGGAAATGGGACACGATACTCGGTAGGCAGGTCTACTCGAGTAGAGGAAGAAGAAGTTTGGTTAGCATTTGATTCAATGTTTGGCTCCACGTTCTGTTCAGATTCGTTCGTTGTTTTAGAAGTATCGAGAGAGGCTTCCAGTAAATCGTTTGGATTAACAACTTGATTACCGATTTGTTTACCGGAACGAAGAGTTGTGATAGCATTCAATTGGGTGACGTTGCTATCTTGAACAACATGGGCTTGATTTGAATTTGCATTTTGATTTTTGGGATTTGGAAGGGGTTGGCTTGGGAATGTTCCTCGTTCACATTCGCTCACAGACGTGGCTAATTGACTCATTTGCATTTTGAGTTTTGCAATTGATTGGTTTGTGTTTTGCATATATGAAGTCAATAAATTTTGCAAATTGTTGTTTGATTGAAGGCTTTGAGTAGTTGCTTTAGTCAATGTTTCAAGAGTTTTCTCAAGTGAAGTTAAACGTTTATCGTCTTGGGGAGGATGAGCAGAATTTGGTTGAAAGTTTGATTGTTGCGGTTGATTATGGGACGGGCCCGCAAAGTTTGGTCGAAAATTTTTGGGTTGAAAGGAAGGATTCGAAGCATTATTCGGAAATGCTTGCAAATTTGGACGAATCGTGTTCGTGTTGGGATTGTTTTGGTTCCACGCAAAATTTGGATGGTTTCTCCAACCAGGGTTGTACGTTGGAGAAAACGGGTCGATCCGCAGGGAATTGTGAGAGATTAAAAATCTATTCAATCAAATTAGACCAAAGCGAGATGAAAGTTGTTAACTACAAAAAGAAGCTAAAGCTAGAATTAAAATGTGATTTAAAAACTATTGAACTAGAGAACAATTTAGAGGCAAATCCACTCTCATATTTTTGTAAATCAACAAACAAACAATTTGTGATCTCTAGCTTTCGATATTAAGTGAAATATTGTTGTCATAAGTATGATTTGTTTATGTTATTAATTAACATAACTCAAACCATCAAACTATAATACAACAACCAAACCACTTATAATTCTCATGAAAATGAAGCCAAAGCAAAAGCTATTTTAAGTATGATCTATTTACTATTGTAACTAGTAATATAGATCATCAAATTTCATTTTTACTTTAATTTCACAATCAAAAATGGTTTAGCAAATGATGATGCAAATTGTGTTTATGTTGAATAAGGATGGCTCATTTGCATAAGCAATATAAGCTACCAAACCCACTTGTATAAACTTGCATCAAAACTCACTTCATGAAGCATAAACCAAATGAGATCATAAATCATAAAATGTTGAAATTACATAAGATTTGAGAGCTTCATTGCCCCTAAATTGAAGAGGTTTAGCTACTCATTTGTGGCATTGAAGTAACACAAGTAACTTTCAACATTAAAAAGAGAAGAAAATAGAGAATAAGCAATGAAGAGAATGTAATTAAATTACTTACAACAAAAGAAATTAAGATACATTACTTGCATGAATGTAAAACTATTCTACTAATAAAGAAAAGAAAAGAACATAAATAAAAGCATTAACATAAAAAAAGCATGTAGAAACAGGAGAAGAAAGAGGCTTGGAAGCCATTTTTATTTCATAGAACATTGAGCTTACAATTTGATTTCTTAATTTCCTAAGTAAAATGAAAGAGTAGAAGCTAGTTTCATGTACATAAGAGGGCTATATATACATGCATAAAACCCTAATTCTATTTTTAGGGGGCTTCCTAAAATGCCCTTTAGGAAGTGTGGCCACAAAGTAACCATTAGCCACTAATTAATCCATCATTTGTTGTGCATGAAGCTTTAACCTCCACTTAGTTGTCCATTAACTCATAATTGTACATTTAGGTAAGTGGGTGGGGTCCTCCATGATCTTGAACTTGAATTATTTCCTCTTCATTCCTTTGTATTTCATTTGTGCATGCATGTATCTTCATATAAGCCTCTTCCATATGCATCCAAATTCCTATAAAAATTATCAAAAAATGTCCAAGTAAAAATTCTTAAATTGACACAAGCACAAAAATGACCATTTTGCCCCTGAATGAAGATGAAAATATGATGGTTTGAAAATAATTGAATTTTGATTTTAAACATGTAAAAATGCCCATATATGATGTTTATTTAAATAAAAAGAGATAAAATATGGATGTAAATATATGCACATTTACGTGCACATCACCATCCAAGCACACAAAAATAGTAAGTGCAGACTCTGCACTTCAACAAAATAATGCAAAATAAATCAAAACCAGATCAGCTACCACCCAAGCTTCTCAGCGCTTCTTTCCACCACTCCCTTTCCAGCCTTTTGTTCGAAGTTTTTTCTTCGCCACGGGAGTGGTTTCGCTGCCAGTGATGTCGACGATCTCCTCGGTGCTGAAGTCCTCTTCCTATTCTGTAACTTTTTTAGAAGACTTGTCTTTCGTTTTGCGCTTCCGAGATCTGTGGGAGCTCTTAGAAGCCTTTATCGCTTCGACCTTCTCATTTTCAATGGCAACCAGTTGTTCTTGAGATTTGCGTGGCTGCTCAATCTGAATTCCTTGCACTCGAACTTCGGTCACCGTAAAGTCACCCTTCAAAGCTATGGAAGGGTCATCCAAACCATGTAGTGCGACGATCTTCTCAGATTCTGGTCCCGGCTGCTAGCCAGACATGGACACATCGACTGGAGCAGATACAGAAAGAAGCACGAAAGCGATAGAGATAGTAACAGGCCTGGGCGCCAAGAAAATCGACGGATCGACAAATAAGGAAGACAGACTTATAAGACCAAAAATGAAAGCATTAAATTCGTCCTGCTCTTGCGGCGTGAGTTGGAAGTTCTCAAACTCGGGAGAAACAAGTAGATTATCTGCACCAGAAGAGCAACTGAGAATGTCAACCTTGTATTAACCGCCTTCACCCTCCTTCGACGGTTCTACAATCCAAAGGGAAGCTTCAAACTCGGAACTTGTTAACGGATCGCGAGGCAGTCCAGGTGGTTCGCCGGGACCGGAAATAAAAGGCTCCGGTAATGCGTCGGTAGTTTCCGCCGTGGCAGCATCGGCAGCTTCTTTCTCTCTTTCAATTTACAAAATCTCCCGGCCTTCAAGCAACGCCTTCTTTGATTCTTCGTTGAGATAGGCGTTCTCTAGCTCTCGCTCGGTATAAACATCCCCGCTATCATGGAAACGGGTCACGATTTCCTCCCAAACAACACCGAGAGTGCGTGGGAATTTAGGGCCTAAGTAACTGATGCTTCCCGGGTGCAGTAGGGAGTTGACTTAAACATTCAAGATGGTCTCATCCATCTTCTCCATCTTTCTCTCGAAAGCGTTCTGAAGCTCCAAATAATCCGCCGTAACAGTGGCCTTATCAACTTCGACATGAGCTTTATTGATGCTAAGTTACGCGACTTGATCTTGGAGCCTGGCGATCATCTCAGCCTGGTCGGAGATGGTCTTATCGTGCGACTTCACGACTTCTCCATATTCGCAATCATTTTATTATGCCTCTCCACAATAAGGTCGTGGTCGGAAATGGTCTTCTTATGGGCCTCAATTGTCGCGCTGCAATCTGCCACCTCCTCTTTTAACATGGCTTCTTCTTTATGAGGCTTCTGAATTTCGTCCCTTTAGACGATCTCTATTCTCTTATGAGCTTCTTTTTGCTCTTTCAGCAAGCCGGTGCTGTTCTTTCTTTCTTGAAGCATCACATCCTTCTCTTCTTCCAGCTGTTTGATTCTGGCGTCGCGTTCCGCTAATGCTCTTTCGAAATCATCCTTCTCTGATTCAAAGGAGAGGATTTCTTGATAGTTGTTGCGGTTCATGTCCGCCAGCTGTTTGCATAATCTTTCCTACCCTTCAGCCTGTTCTAAATCGTTCTGGATTGTTTGAAGGTGGGGCATGTATGTATCTCTACGAACCGGATGAAGATCACGATCGAATTTAACCCCCCTTAAAAACCACCTGGGGAGCGCTGCCTCAAGCCTGGGAGGACCAGATGGAAGAACATAGGCAGATCTCCGATGGGGGCATGAAGAACCGAGGGCAAGAGCCACATGAGATGACGGAACTTGAGTTAAAAATGGAACGTGGACAGAAGAAACCGAGATTTCAGGACCGATTGAGGCGAGCGTCGGAGCGAAGGCCTGTTGTTCAGTAGAATGAGAACCGCGATCGAATTTGGACTTTTTAGGCGGCTCCTCTCGCTCATCGAATGTCTTTCTTTTCTCATACCCACCTTTGTATACCCGGCCCCGTTCCTCTCGTCTCGACGACGAGTTTCAACCTCTAAGTCTTTCCTTCTTCGATATTCCTCCTCTGTCTCGCGAGGCTGATGGCGACTGGAAGACCGTTTCGACCAGTGTTGAGAGTCGGTAAATTCCTCAAGGTCATCGTAAAGGCCGCGTCCTCTCATGGTACCTGACACGAAGAGTAAATAAAGAGACTTAGAAACGAAAGGTAAACATGGAACATATGTGTATAAGTAAGTGTAACCCTAGTGAAACATGTAATGTGTTTAAGAGGAGAGCCTAAAATAACGTCACAAACCGGATCGAGCAGGCGTCGTGGAAGGAATCAGACTAACTTTGGGCGCAACATGACCTTGCCGAGGAGACCCCTCCTTAAACTTAAAGTCTTCCCCCATGAGCACGTCAAAATCGATGTAAGCATTGCTCAAATCTCCGAAGTCTACGCCAGCGTCTTTACGTCGTCTAACTTCTGGAGCATCATCTTTATCACTCATGTCTAGGGGAGGCGAGCTCAGAACAACGGGACTCATCCCTGGAGTCTCGTCGCATGATTCAGAATCTCCATCGTCGGATTCTGCATAGAAATCATCGTCGTCAGTGGAGGAGGACTCATCGCTACTACTCTCAATCACACCCTCCTCCTTTTATATCGCTAGTGCAGCTTTGCCTTCTCTTTGTTTAAACTCCTCTTCTCCTTCTTTCGGAATCGGAGGCATTTTGACCAAGCAACTGACTCCGGTCGTGGCAGCATCCTTTTCCTCGCGAGTCTCTTCAGCCGACCCGTCGGAAACGCCTTCTCATTCTTGAAAAGCGCCCTCTTCGAAATCATAAGATGAGGAGGTGGATCGTGTGCGTACCCTAGATCGAGAAGGGGATGGGACCTCAATTGGAACTTCAGATCTCCCCAGATGCAACAGTCCATATCGAAGAAAGTTTTCGTCAGTCAACAAGACTTTAACGGGTCTTTCCCCAGCATCGGTAGCCTTCAAGGTTTGGAAATTTTCATTGAGAGGCAAGTCCCTGTTCGGCTTCGGAATAATTGTAAGAAGTATTCAACTCGTTAGAAATTCCATAGTGACACGTCGAAACTCAATGAGTTAGAAAGAGCACTTACCCCCTATTGTCCAAAGACGGTTGAACCCCTCAGGACATCTGACAAAGAAGTATTGAGTCTTGAATTGGGACAAGTTGCTCTGCAGTTGCAATGCAATTTTACGATTCCTTTGGGCCTCGATTACAACCAAGGAAGGACACTCATCTCTTCTTTTGAAGGAAAGAGAGTATCTCAACTTGTCAAAGCTCGAGGCATGGTTGAGAGTCCACATGAAAAGAACGTGCATGCATGTTACATTAACGTATCCGTTGGGATGAATCTGAAATGGAGCGATTCCCAACTTGGAGAGAGTCTCTCTCAGAAAGTCGTTGATGGGGGGCATTGCTCCACTCAGGCACATGTACCGATGGCAAGTAGTATATCCCAGAGGCAGCATGTGAGCAAAATCATCTTTCTCCGGGAGGCACACATATTCCTCCGGGATGCCATGCTGTAGGCAGATGTTGTACAAGACTTTAGCAGAGATCACGGAGGAAGCTCTCTCCAGCGGATTTAGAAGAACTTTGAAATTAGGAGGAATCCGATCCAAGACCGGACCGACTAAAATTAGCTGGCCATATTCGGCCTGTGAAGCAAAAGAAGGAGGAGCGACAGATGACGACTCAGTCTTCGAAAGCACAGGACTCCCTCTGCTAGACTTGCGACGAGAAGACGAGTACTTCATTCAAAACAATAGAACTTACGTCCGAAACGGTCAGGTAATTCTACTCTAAAAATAAAAATCCCCCGTACTACACTTGAATTCCGAAGAGATATTGGTTCATACTGACGTGTCGGACTTCCAGTATGTACCGGGGAAAGTGTAGTGTGTTATCTATAGGTGGTAGGCTCGGTGTCCTAAACACTATAAACGCTCTATCCCGTGTAGATAGTACGCTCGCAACTGAGAGAGAAAGGACTTCCCACATCACTTTCTTTTTGAAATTACTTCTCCTACACTTACTCGTTATCGATCAATGATCGATAATGGATCCGTTGTCCAAAACGATGCGGAAAGTCCCTTCTAGTACAGGTATACCGTGCGTGCAAAAGAAAGCAAAATCAATCTGAATCCTCCGGAAGGACGAAACCGATTCATAATGTGTCATGCAAGATCGATAATAGGACCTGGCACAAGTCAATTCTGGCTCAATGGACGAAGACAGCAAAACATGTCAAGCACCGAGGTAAGGCCCGAGTGTCGTTCCGTGAAGAACTAAAGACTCGATTTACTATCTTCCCTCATTAAGCCGCAATCAACTTGGACTCTTCACGACTAACACCACGAATATAACTCCACCACCAAAACGACAAACCAATGTCATAATTAGCAAGCCCACCTTGAATCGATAATCAAGAGGCAAGGAAGGTTGAAGTTCTCGATTTAGTGACCTAGGTAGTGGATCTGCGGCAGAGTAGGGTCAATGACGTTGAAGGAATCAAGTGAAAGTTTGGACAAGGATGGACCACTAGAGATGGTGGATCAAATCATCGAAAGAAGCTTGGATCGTAGAATGAAGTAGAAGACTTGGGTCGTATGATAAATGTGGAATGGATCGGCTCGATATTTAAATAAGAAAAGAAAATATGCCAAAAAATGCTAAGTAGTTAGTTCGATAGCGATCCATCTGCTATGGATCACTAGCGATCCATAAAGTTGCATGCTTTTTGTTTTGAATTTTCCTAGCGACATCCATATGCTACTTTGAGACATGTTGGGAATTTATAGAGTAAAGTTCGGTCTTCTATGACAAGCAATGGCAGTCCAGTACAAAACTTAGCAAGCGACAGTCTAGTCTAATTCAAATTCGTGTAACTCTAACACGACTACTTGAAATTCAACAAGTAGAAACTAAAAAGCGATTACTTCCAGAGCATGCCTTGTTTTCAATGAAGAATTACTTTGGGGGGCAAATCTTATCCGGGTTTTTAACCCAGTAGGATCCAAGAGAAGTCAGAACAACTTGGTCGAGTTAGAATAGCCCAGAAGTCAACCAAAAGAACTAGAGTAACAAGCCAAAGGAAGCCAAGAAAAAAGAACGAGAAAATCCACTGAGGACATGGATCGCTAGCTATCTATGGCCTATGGATCGCTAGCGATCCATGGAGTTAGCTCAGGGTTCAACCAATTCTCTTGCATCATGATCCAAACACATATTCTAGAAGCAATAACTAAGTTTGACAAGATTCCGAGTCAGTTAAGTCAAGAGACAAGCACCCGTCCAGTCCAATTAGCGGCTAAACACAACTAGAAAGAAAACCATCATCAAAACAGAGTGACGTTTAACAAGACTACATGAATAACATCGACATAAGACAACGAAGGCACTCCATTCACCAAGGTCCAAAAATAGACTAAGTGTATGGATCGCTGGCGATCCATACATCATCACAGGATCGCTGTGCTTCATAGGAAACAAAGCAGAGGGAAAAGCTAAGTAATGAGCTTGCATTCAAGCATAAACCATGGATCGCTAGCTATCCACAGACCATGGATCGCTAGCGATCCATGGTTTTGGCTCGGGTCGCGAGGCAAGGTTCAATACCTCCTTCTTGTGATCATCTGCAAGTAGTTGGCGAACAGGCTTAGCCCAAGAGCTCTCCAATCTCTATAAATACTCTCCTATCTACAACATAAACGGGATCCTCCGGACTGGTAGCTGAAACTCTACTGGAAGCTTTCTTCACTCTTCATCTCCCTTACAACAGTCTTCGAAGGGGTTCACTCTGATTCTCCAATGCATTCCAACCTTGGAGATTCAGTCTAGCTAAGGATATTTAAGAGCTTTGTAATCAAATACATCTTGTAACAGTAATCAGTCTATAATAAAAACTATATAGTGGATGTAGGCTTCGTTAACAGCCGGACCACTATAAAAATCTTCTTGTCTCCTTTCTATTTCTGCTTTCTGCATTCTTTTTATATCTATTATCCATATTATTTCCTCGTGAGAATAGGGCTGGTGCTTTTACACTCAAACCAGGGTGTTGATCCATTTTTTGGGTTAACACATGCTCAGCATTGACAAGGGTACTAGATACCAGAGGTATTGCCTTGATCAATAATTATATGTTTTATAATACATTACCATTCCATTGTGAGTATTATCATTAGTGCTCTGATATACTTTTATTTATTTATGAGATATCAACACCAAAGATCCGTACTTTGGTGGACCTGGATTTTCGATTCAGCGAAAATTCGGAATCGCTGAGGTATGGGTTGTTACATTTGGCATCAAAACTTAGGTTAACTGATCAAAGGTATTAAAATATGCCGAGTGAACATATTTGTATTTTTACACACCCACAGATATATATATATATATATGTTATATGCCAAACTCTACAAATTTCAACTATAGAAGTAGTTATAACATATTCCGAGAAGATGGCTAATGCAACTATGAGTTGGAATAATAGATGAAGTAAAAGATATATCCTTATCCCAATCACCCCACGAGAAGTAGGTCATATTGGAAGGCGTTGACTTAAGAAGAGCATGAATGCGACATATGAAAGAGTCCCTGAAGCTGGAAAGTACTTGACTCCCTTGTAAAGCATAGATTGCCCTATGGTTGTAGATCCCCATAGGATTTTAGATTGATGATGGACATTAGGCCCAAATAAATGGGAAGTGAAGCATCTATATGTTGTAGATATTCAAAAGTAAGAATCGAGCTAGCTCTCGAAGGAAGGTGAATATAGGTCACTCCAAGATGGTAGCCAGATTTTTTAATATATTCTGAAGGAAGATAAGTCAGAAGGTAAGTAGAAAAGAAGAAATGTCCAAAATGAGGGACAAATAAAACTCACTTTGCGTCCGACCCTATATGAAAGAATTTAATAAAATGCTTGAAAAATATTTGAAATGATTTTTAAAGGATTTATTTAAAAGTAGAAAACCTTATTTTTGAAAAGTGAGTAAATATTAAAGTTTTCTGCAAATTAGAATATATTTTATATAAATATGAATTTATAGAAGAAATTAATGTTTGTTTAGATCGAAAATTTTAGTTAAAATGGATTTTAATAAAGAGATATTTCTTTTGAAATAAAAAAATAGAGTGTATAAATAACTCATCAATTTTCTAATTATGAGAATAAATAAGTTTTAAAAATTCTTTTAAACGGTGGAAAATAGGAAGTGATACTGATTTTAAGTGGGGTAAAAAGAATGGAAATGAGGTAAGAACTCAAAAACAAAGCAGTGGGCGAATGCACTGCAATAGTTCAATAAAGAAGATGGTAAATTGAGAGAAAAACTATGTAAAGAGAAGCAATTTAAATAAGAGCACTTAGGTAGAAGAAAATTAAATAGTAGTAACATTATTGAATATAGATAGAAATAATGTTAGAAATTTATTTAAAATAATGTTAGTAAATAGAAACAATATAGGAAATTAAAAGAAAATATGAATAATTTCCATATATATGTGTAGTAATTGCACATACCTTTTTAGAAGTCCCCCTCATATGCTATCAAAGTCTTCACTAAAGTTGAAAGTGGAAATAGCATAAGTGATAGAAAAATAATATGATGGAAGTTGTCTTTGTCGACTCTAGTTTTTGGTAAAGTTTTGAAGGATGTTTTAGAGACTTTAACGGTGCATTTTTGAAAAATGGTTTGGTTTACTAATTGGATTTTTAGAGACAAAATTTAATAGATGGTTTGAATTAAAAATCCCACTTTTTAAGAAATAAAATCTTTGTTGTGAAAAGGCTTTGAAGGAAAAGTTGATTTGCAGGAAAAGGAAAGGAACTTTTAAAATTAATTTGCTAACATTTCCTTTTGGACTTAATAAATAAACTTAAATGATAAATCGTAAATTATACTTTTAAAAGTTAGGATGCCTATAATTAAAGTTGGTTAAAATGAGAAGTTTTTTATAGCCCATTTTGAAACAACCATTGAAGAATTTAATAAAATGTTTCTAAGTTTGTATTTTTAAAGATAAAAGCTGTAGGTTAAGCACTTCATGGCTATGAAGTTTAATAATTTTATAAAGGTGGAAACCAAACCAAAATTTTAATATGGAGTATATATGGATGATTGTCTAGATAAGACGGGGTAAAAATTAAGGCTATGAGTAAAATAACGACGAATTCCCATAGAATAGCAATGGCAAACCCTCGTTGGATATAAGGAATGTTAGTTTGAGCCTAGGAATGTTTAATTAAACATGGATGAAGACCATAGAAGAACCTATAAGAAAATGAGAAATGGTATCAAAGTACATTTCTACGAGTTCTAGTGTATACTTGCATGAAAAAAAATACAGAAAGTATATACCAAGATTTGGGAATACTATCAAGGGATTTTGACTAAGAGATGATATTAGTATATTTGGCTGTAATGGTTGAAGTAATTGATGAACCTTTTAGAAGCCAAAAATGTAGGTTAAGATATGTGAGTCAAGCTAGAATGACATCATTAATGTCAGTTGGTGTTTAAAGGCAGCTTCCAGCAATTGTTTATTTTAGGATAGTTGGGTTGTAAGCATTAGTTCTCTTTGTTTGTATAAAAAAGGTGTACGATATTTTATGAGAAAGGTTCTTTTTTATTTCTATGTTGATTTTCTGGATGGAACGCTACATAATGGAAAGCAGAATAAATAAGGAAATCTCATGTAGACACTTAAGTAATCCAAAAAAAAAGATATAAAAGACTGGAAGTTTATAAAATAAATTAAGAAATTTATTTAATTAGCTACTAAAAGAAAAATAAAATTAAAGTCCCAAAAAGTAATAAAATTTTGGGAGATAAATTTTAGCAAGCGAAAGGACATGGAAAGGTCGTTGCGAAACCACTGGTCATTATCCCTATGCCTTAAAAGTTGAAATTTATAAATGAACATATGTGCCGGTTGTTGTTCTAAAATAAAAGAAAAAGTTTTGGAAATTTTAAAATATACCGTGTAGTAGAAAATAGTCGACCATGGATGTTAACTAATTGACTAAATCCCGATTGCATAGGATGTTGCTAAATTAATTTTGAAAAGCAAAAAAACGTAATTTTGAAATTTTTTATTCAAAAATCTTTATTTTGAAAATGAGTTTCTATTTTTAAAATTTCCAACTATTTTTAAATTTAATTTAAAAAGATTTCGAACCAAAAAAGTTGGTTTTTAATTTTGAAATGCCAATGCTTGGCATAAGGAAAAGTCGATGGGTTAGCAAATATGAATTTTATTGTGCAGTAGAAGTGACAGTAAGTAAAATATAGTTAATGATGAGGAAGAGAGCTGTTTTAGCTTTGGAATTTTGTTTTCCATACCTTGTTGATAACAAATAAAAATTGGTTTTTAAAAATAATTCTGATTTAAAATTTTAAAAGTAAATTTCCTTATGTAGACTGTACTTGGGAAGTTGGAAAAAAATTGAGGGCAAAAGAGAAAGTTCCAAGGTACTGTGGAATGGGTATACAAGAGAAAGATGGAAATGTGAAATTCTTCATCTAAATCCTTTTTTCAACAGAAGAATATAGGTTTAGAAAATTGAGATTTCAAAATTCTAGATGTTAGAAATTGTGTGCTAGGATTTTGGATGGTAGGAATTGGATGAGAAATTGGTTGAACTATACTTCTATTCGTAGAAGTGTGAGAAATTCATGTGCAAAAACAAAGATTTTGATTTTTAAAACTTGCATACATATAGAACTATCAGTGTGTATGTGTGTATATAAGTTGTTCGCACCATATTTTCAAAATTGTTTAAAAGAAGTCATTCATATAGGAGGCACTGATTTAATATTATTCCGCATACATATCATATATGTTGTGATACAACATGCACTTGTACACTATTAGTTGCAAAATTGATTGTGCACTAATTTGATGGATAACCAGAATGGTTGTGCATTATGTTATATGATTCAGTCATTGAGGAATTTCAAGGACGGAATTCTTTTAAGAGGGAGAATGTAACACCCATAAAAATAAACAGAAATTAATTAAAAAGGAGTTAATAAATAATTATTAGTACCTAAAAATAATTTTTTTGTAAACATCAAAATTTGGTTACAAAACTTGCACCATTGTGTTCATAACGATTTTCTGATCAATTTTCATATATAAAGTTTCACGATCGGAGTTCAAACGAAAAAGTTATTAACGTTTGAATTTTTCGAATCAAAAACTATGCAAAACCAATTAAGGAAGTAAATGTTAACAATTAACATTAAAATTGGCATTAAATATAACTATTAATGTTAAATATACATGTAAATTAATAGCGTTCAATAAAATTAAATCTAATTAATAAAGCGGAGAGGGAAATAAATAAATTGAATGCAGAGGGAAATAAATGAGAATTAATTAATGTTAAAACAAACATTAATAAATAGGAATGTTAACACTAAAGGAAAGAAAATATGGAAATAAATAATGTTAATTAAGTTAAACTAATAGTTTACTAATGCTTAATCTCTATGTAAAGTTAAATAGATGTCTTAAGAAATTAGTAAAGTTGATATTAAAAATCAACAAAACAAGCAACCAATTATAATGCCAACTGGTCGACACCGTAGAGACCACAGATCGACACCTAGTAGTCGGCCGATGGAGATTTTGCAGGCGACTAGTCAGCTAGGTTTAGCCGAAATTTGAATCTTTTTTAACAGCCCATATTTAATATATTAAAATCTAACGGATGAAATTAATTCATGCTCCTATAAATAAAGGCCTAACCCCCCACCTTTTTTCACATATTTTCTGAATCAATAAGCAAAGCTCCGCTATTTTCTTTTCTCCACGAATTCTAGGAAATATAAAAATTATAAAATACTATATTGTATATATATGTGGGGAATAGTAGAAAATAAAAGAGAAGAATAATAATAGGTGAATCAATTTTGCGAAGAAGAGGTAAATTCTGAATCTAAAACTTTACAACTACGTTTAATTCAAATCTCTTCTCAGATCTATAATTCTAATAAATATGTATATGCTTTAATACATATTTTGGTAGAAGGAAAAGGGAGTAAAATAAGAAGAATGAATTTAGATTTGGTGATTTGGAAGCTTAAAAGTAAGTGGCAAATTATATATTTGTGTATAATATTGGATTTATATCATTGTAAATCCGTTCCTTGTATGCCTGGATGTACTTTTGGAGTTGTAGGCTAAAATATATACATGTAGTGAATTTGAAAACCATGCCTACATATTCTATGGATTGTTAACTTTGATTAAATATCACATATACTTGAATCTTGAAAGTAAGGTGAAAGTAGTCCCTAAATTTATAATATTATATAATATTTTCAGGTTTGTTGGTCGACTGATAAATGTTAGTAAACATGAAGTGGTAATTATTATAATTTGGATTAGGGTTTAAGTGGTATTTTAATTCATTGGAATGAAGTATGTTGCAACATAAATTTCTATAAATTATCCAGTTTTATAACTATAAATAAAAGTTTATCGTTTGAAATAACAAGGAATATGCCTAATAGAAAGAGACGTATAAAATGAGGATGATTACCATTTTTTGTACCGTCTATTACAAAAAAAAAAAGAAAAGATAATTTCTTGTAATTCCAAACATAACAAAAGTCCTCTTTAGATAATTTATGAAAAATTAAGTGTTAATATTCCCATTTGGGAAGATGTAATTCCAAAGCATTAAAATGCAAAAATCACTGAATACAAACCAACGTATTATAAGTAAAGATAATAACAATAATTCAATTATAAATCTAATATATACGATAAGTCAGAAAATGGATGATGAGCAATGAAATATATGTAAAGCAATGAAATGAGTAATTAAGGAAATATAGTAATAAAAAGATAGTAATAGTGGAAAAGGAATAGTATGATATACCTAATGGTATCCAGTGGAAGTCAAACAGAAAAAGGTATTTAATCTATTAAATTAGAAGTAAGCGGTAAATAACATTAAATTGACATTAATGAAACAAGAAACAAGTTAGGTAAAATAACTAAATGCCAATAGTTGGACATAAGAGTCGTAATAACTAAATAAATTTATGTAGCCTCAAGCATGCATTTATGATGGATGTGAATTATTGAATTTAGTCGATAACTTAGATTAATTAAAAATGACTTAGTCATTAGTATGGGTTGGAGTGCGAGGTTAGTAGTGTTGTGCAACATAAGTCTGCCCTCCGAACGGGGCTACCAGCGGTTGTGTATACATTGTACTGATGTTAGACATATCCAATTGTAGGACTCGTAAGATTATACGTTCGCGTATAGGTGAAAGGAATATACCAAAGTAGGATGGTTCGTCCCGATCGAAGTTTCAAAGGCCCAAGTAGAGTTTACTTCATACTTTGATGGGCTGCATGTTAAGTAACCAAGTGGGCATTTCCTTAATTTCATTAGGCAATCTAAATGGGACGGTAAGCATAGGCTTAGCGCTATGTCAGCAAGGTTGGTACCATATATGCGAGGAGTATGGCTGTACACATAGGTCGAGAGCGTCATCGGTCCTGGGATGGTCCGTGGAAAGACAAGGGTTATGCATAAACGGGCTACACCTCCTACCAGTGTAGATCACATTTTAGACATGCATCGCCTCACACTTTGTTTTTTTAGTTTGTTTGTTGTTAGGAGACAAGGCTAGATAACCCTTAATGGAGGTCTTTCAAAAGAATAAGATAGTATGAGACTCTGAGGAGCCGAGTCTTCAATAGTCCATGGAGCTGAGTCCATGATATGAAGCAGCTAGATAAGTTTTCAAGATGAAGTAGAATATGGCTAAATAGTTATAACACCATTATTAGGCACTAACGAGAGTTCCTTGGTATGCATGACAGGGAGGATGTGATACCGTGTTGATGATGGACCTATTGCAGTGTGGAGGTACGGATACTAGAGGGGAAAATATCCTGGTCCAAAGGGGGACTGTGGTACTTATATATATACATATGTAATTGTTGTATACCTCGAGTAGGTGGGACGTACCATACATGTATATGAAGTCAAGACGACTAGATTTAAAAAGTAGAGATAACATGTAAGGAAAGCAATCAGCATAAACTAGTGTTATGTATAAAGTATGTAATTTACCAGTCACCAAAACGTTGTTCTGACTTCCTTCTCATTACAACCCACATGATAGACTTAGAGGGAAAGGTACTGGTACAAAACGGGAATGGTGGAAGGACAGATTTCTTATGCATCCTCAGCACTGATAAGGGTACTAGATACCGGAGGTATTAGCCTTGGTCAGTAATTATATGTTTTATTATACTT
The DNA here is from genome assembly GCA_030737815.1 of Allium fistulosum. Lineage (NCBI taxonomy): Eukaryota > Viridiplantae > Streptophyta > Magnoliopsida > Asparagales > Amaryllidaceae > Allium > Allium fistulosum. Next base: position 232,780,512 of record CM060908.1, on the reverse strand, counting down.
TACTATTCCGTTGCTAATGTTATCATTAGTGCCCTGATATACTTTGGTTTATTTACAGTATACCAACACCAATAATCCGTACTTTGGTGGACTAGGGTTTTCGATTTAGCAAAAATTCAGGTCTATTGTGGTGCGGGTTGTTACAACTAACATTTGTTCTGATTTGCTTCTATTTTTATTTTGATTCCCTTATTTTGTTTTAGAGGAATATAATTTACTTTTTGTTAGGAGATTTATTTTAGAGTTTGAGGAAGAAGAAGAAGAAGAAAATATTAAGATTATACAAGTGGTGGGTTGGGTTTTTAGAATAAAAGAGGTAAGACTTGGCTATATATTTTTGTAGATAGAAATTAGGTAAAGTCTAGTTATAGGGAAATTATTTTTTTATTCATATGTTACTTATCCTTACATATATGCATAATTCCTTTTCTTTTATTTCTTTAAAGAAAATAATGTTTATCTTGATATATGGCTTGGTTTTTTGTTTGTAGTCCAAGCTATTTTTTGCATTGGTGCCTTATTTTATTAACAGAAATAGGTAAGGGTCCTTTTTAAAACCCTTCTTAAATTGCAAAAAAAACATTTGTCTTATCCCAATTAATATCATTAATTATAATTTAAATCAGTACCCTTTTTTATAATTTAAATCAATATCGCTTATTAAAATTCAAATCAATACCATTTGTTGATGTTATATATATAATTATTAACTATTGTAAGGAATCATGAATTGGTATTCAAACATACGTATATATGTGTGTGTGTTGGCATTAATTAGGAACCTTGCTGTTTATTAATAATTTCTCAATCAATCTGTAATTAATTAGTATTAATCTTTCCAAATTCAAAATGGGATTTTCTCTTATTATTTACAAATAAAGAGATGACATACATTTCCGTTAAGAAATGCATTCTTTTCATAACTATATTGTTACCTTCTCTTTTTAAAATATGTAATGTTTCCTTCATTAAGTGCATTATTTTCATAAATATATCGTTATCTTCTCTTTCTAATATACATAACATATCCTTTCATTAATTATAACAATAAATTTCATTATCATATTAATTAATGATTTTCCTTTGAAGCGGTTTAAGGTTTGTGCACGTAAATATCTTTTCTCCTTTTCTTTTAGTGCCCTTTAAAACAATTGTACTATTTTTTTAAATTAATTCAAACATATTTATAAATTTACTGCATATGAACAAGAGTTATAAATTACTTACTAAATAAACCTTGACTTATTCCTGTAATTAACCCTCAAACTTAAACATCATCAAAGCAGGCACAAAACCTAGAATATGCACGATGGTAAATGATCCTTATCTCCTTTATTCGACATCTGTTTTTGACATTTTATATATGAATCTGGGTTAGATAAATCTATTTGATGCAATTGAAAAGTCAGATTTATCAAATTCCTTCATTTGTAAAAATTCAATTTTTTGAACTTCATGTAAAATTGCCAAAATGCCATTTTCAATTAACTATTTATCTTTATTAAAAGTATGCTGTTTTACTTTCTCCCCTCCATAAAAGAATTTCATCCCCGAAATTCCAAGAGATGGAAAATGCAATTTGTAGACTCAACCATCGTCAACAACCATATGTATATGCAATACGTACACTCAAACCACCCTACATAAAAAGCAGCTAAATAAAGCATCCAAACAATTTATACCAAACACATATGTTTCCTACAATTTCTAGCGATATAAGATATGATATCCATACAGATACCAACTACAATCTAAATCCAGCTAGCAACATCCTAAAGTATACTGATAATTTATATATGTATAAAACATGATATATAATGAGTCAAGTCACATCTCAAAACATATGCCATAAAACATACCACACCATCCAATTTCCTAATTTAATAGTAATAGCCTATGACAACCATTCGTCCAGACTTAAATAAACTAATCACTCTAACAAATGAGAAAATGGAATAAATCTTGCAGATTAGAGTCGACATGAAATGATCGGATTCCCTCCTTCCCTTTCCAAGTACTCTCAACTTGATCGTTCTTCCAACCTCAAATTATCTATTTTACTACTAGCATGTAAACTAAATTCAAATCACTATAAATGTACGTGCATTTGTAAACCTCTGCAATTCTTGCAACCAAGTAAGATAAAATGATGTTGACATACACCATAACTGATAACTTGAGCATAAGTGTGCCCTAACAGAAACATAGCCTTATGCAACCCTCAATACACATACACTATGCCTTAAATCATCTAAATAGTATACCGATTACTTCATCTTCAGGTTACTAAAGTAGGACAACTCGAAAGTGGGTGTTATATCACCAATCATTAAATAATTCGAATATCTTACCATCCTTCATTTTCACCTATGGACATCAAAATCGTGTGATCTCTTAAACTGTTGAAAATAGTATAACTTCTCTTCTAATTTCAATTCAACTTAAGCTGTATCTTTTCACTTATGATATCGCTTCTCCAATCCTCTAGCAACCGTGATATCAAGACACCACGTTTCCAGTCTGCAATTTTTTTCCCTAAATTCTATAGCATACAAGCAGTAAACATTCAAGCATTCAAGTAAAGTAGTCGTATTAATTAATCCACTCAAACGTAGCAACCAAAATCCTAAGTCTCAGTGAAGTTCAAAATTTAAGTGAAACCCTAACCTAAAATTGTTTTAGCAAATAAAAGTAACTGACTAGGTGATACATCGTTCACATGCAATTGTTATGCAACACAAACAATGTACCCTTAAGTCGATCTTCATGATATTTTGCTTAAATAAATGTCTTCTTCCAATCAAGGGAATGATCGAAAAGAATCCTGTTACCCACTTCTCAAAATCTTACCAAAATCTCCGAGGCTTATTTTCTATGAAAATCGCCTCTGCATCCTTAGTGAATGCAAATTGCAATATCTTTTACTAAATGAGAACTCTAATTCTTGAATTAGTTATTCCTTGTGTAATCTTAATTACAACTTCATCTAGGATAACTCATGCAATTTGAAGCTCCAAATTTTACCATTCCTTAATACAGCTCAAGATGTAATGGTGCCTTGCCATGTTAATTCAATAGACATAATGTTCAATACTTAAATAATGATATACCTAGGAACTCATCTAGGAACATCTAAGATGGACAATGTCCTATCCTAGTGAACATGATATAGAAGTCATGTCACATCAACCCCAAATAATTACTTGTAGTTGCGGTGACAACTCAAGCATTAATACTTTATAAATTCACCATAGATCATATGCTGTCTGATGGAAACCTACTTACCTAGACTTATAACTTCCCAAGCCAAAGCAAACCCAAGACAAAGCAAACATGTGTGCTGTAATGTTACCCGAAGTGTTGGATAACCGACACCCATCCATAAAACAATCCAAATCATCTATCTCTTCCAACGATATTATAACAACAATTACTTTAGGAACTTGTAAACAACTTAAATCATATTTGGGTAGAAAAACCCAAGGTGGTATTCACTCTTTATCAGGATTGGCGCATACCGAAGAATGCTACAAAGGTTCAATTTTTTTGGTTTAGTCGGATATTATGGGAAGTTTATTAAGGACTTTGCTTAAGTTTCTAACACCATTAAATAAGCTTACGAAAAATAATAAAAGTTTCTTATGGAGGGTGGAGTGCCAACATGCATTTGTTAATTTGAACGAGTTATTGGCTAGTGCTCCTCTATTAATGATTCAAGATGGTACTAAGCCTTATACTATATATACCGATACTTCTAATATTGGACTTAGAGGCCTATTGATGTAGAAAGGAAAAGTAGTAGCATATGCTAGTAAACAGTTAATGGACCCATGATAGAAACTATCCGACTTATGGTCTGGAGTTAGCAGTGATTGTTTTGCACATAAGCCTTGAATACATTATTTATTGGGAGAGATATTTGAGTTATATATGGATCAAAAATCTCTTAAGTATCTATTTCTCTGAAGGATCTAACTCTGAGGCAGCAAAGATGGATGGAGTTTGTAGCTTCATATGATTTCAATATTGCATATACTCTAGGTAAAGGAAATGTAGTAGTAGATTCTTTGAATGGGAAGCATGCGACATTAAGTTCCATGCTATAGGAATGGTGTAATACCCCATAAAATTTGAAATAATTTTTAAATTAATAAATAGGATATTTTACTTAAATTGAATAATAAAGGGCAAAATTTTCATTTTACAAACATTGGAATTTGATGAAGAGAGTTGCCCATTGTGTAAAGTGCATCTTTATGATTGATTTAGACTGGAAATTTGTTCGATTTGGAATCCATATGGAGGAGATATGAGGGGAAATGGTTTTCGAGCTTAGCAGGCTTTGAGGAGAGTACATACGTTCCAAATTTTCAAACTCCATTGCACTCTTCCTCTTCCTCTTTCTTTCCTCTTCTCTTCAAAATTTCAAAATTTCGTATCTTCCAAATTACTGAATGAAATCTGGCTAAAATTGTATCAAAAGAAAGGGTGCGAGTCATACTATGGATCTATATCAGTTTATAGGCGGATTACGAAGGTTTCGAGGTGCTACATTCTAGGGTAACAAAGACGGTACTTGAATTTCAACATTTTGGGGATTTTGGCCGTAATAAAGTGAGCGATTCTTGTTTAATTCACAACATAATACAATCCTACCAATGCAATGATGATTAGGGGTCTAAGTAGACCATAATTACGAATTAAACTGATATTGTATAGATTAGGTTAGTGAATGGTATATAAATATATTCAACAGTAAATCAATTTGAATATATTTTGATTTATATGAAAAATTAGACAATGTAGATGATAATCGATGATGAAAACGTTGATATAATTATTTAATAAAAATATATATTGAAGACTCAATCAAAATAAGATGAATCAAAGAAGGAACGGACCAAAAGATGAATCCAGAACCAAAAACGAGGAAGAAGACATACACACATGGCAATGTAGTTAGCCGACCCATGCATCAGTGGGTCTACCACTGGTAGTTCAGTCGATCAGTCAACTGGTTGAATGATGGTTATGCCAGGTTGAACTCAAAGACAACCAAGCAAATTTGACAGGGATATTTTTATGGAACAGGGACTTACCGTGATGTTTTGGGTAATTTTGGAGTCGACTATGATACCACGACAATGAAATGAAGTGTATAGATACAAATGGATGTATAGATGATTAATGTTGATGGATTTGATTAGTGATGGAGCTATTTGATGTTGTGTTAGTTATATATGATCCTGTAGTGCATGGCGCGGGTTCAAGAAGCATTGAGTTTGATGTAAAGCGATCCTATAGGGAAGACAGTGGGTCCAAGATGGCTTTACATACATATTACACAATCGATTGTAAAGTGATCCTGAAGCATGGATGGGGGTCCAAGACATATTTACATATATGTTAGAATCCAGTAGCACATTAGGGAGGTCCAGGAAACATTTCGTTCATGGTAACATGATCCTATAGTGCATGAGGTGGTCTAGGAAGTGTTTACATTCATGTTAGACATCGATCATATTATACCAGTATCTTTGTAGTATATATGGAATATGCTTATTTCACTCACTCGGACTTATATCTGACCCTCTTCATTTTCCCTCTATAACTGCATTGTTTAGTTAATGGAGCATGTAGATGTGGAGTGCATGGTGACTAAGACCTTGTTATGTAAGTATTATACATAATGCAAATTTACCATATGACCTGTACATAGTGTGCGTGGATTGTGATTGGTATTGTATAAACTTATGAAATGATATAACCGACATTAGTATGGTTTGAATATATGACTATTTTATGATATTATAAATTGATACCCTTCTGTTGTGAGTTCAAAAGGACATAGTTAGAAATATTGTTTTTTTTGTTATCATTTGTTAAGGACTCGTAGTTTTGGTTTTTCTTGGTTTGAACATCAGTAGGCATTAAACCAAATTGTCGAAAAGGCAGAGTGTTACATTTAATATCAAAGAAACAATTCATCCTTACTAAGGATTATGACATATTGAGATAGCGTATTTGTATTTTTTATAAATGTATACATATATATTATATACATAAAACTCAAGTACATATGTAGACAACATTTACTGTTCTAGTTTTATTCGCTATTTATTGGGGAGTTACTATTGAATCTCATTTACAAATAGCTGAAAATGAGCAATTTAGTTGAGATCGGAACATAGACCAACACTGGTAGGGTAGAGACCAGGGCCGGGACTACTACCAAAGTCGATACCATGGATATCCTCAGAGGGAACATCCATATATGGTTAAGACAATATCTAAGACAGTAGGACAAGCTGGTAACCATACCGAATCCATAGCTAAAATATCCAAGGAGCGGTTCCCATTTAAGTGCCACAAAATGTAGATTTTTAATAGCTTTGTAGTGACTTGTCCAATCTGGGTGGGAAGCCTTATGTAACATCCCATAATTTAGAGAGCAGTAATACAAGGAAGATAATTAATAAAATAATTGGTCAAGAAATAACTAAGAGAATTTAATTAAAAATATCCATTAAAGGATATTTAAATGAACAAATATGTAACACCTTAAGTATGGGTAATTTAAGGGAACGGGAGTAATTCATGAAATTATAATTGGCCATTTTTATGTAAAGCAGCAAAGATTTAAATAATTGACTGAAGAGGATTTGAAGGGAAATGAGTATATACACTTAACATATTTTCCCCTTCTTCCACATTCACTCCCGCTCATTCTAAACAAACAAAAAGAAGAACCTTGGCTAACCAGAAATTTAAGAAAGGAGAAGAATAAAATTTAACCAAACGAAAGAGCCTTCATCTCTAAGAAAAAGGAGGACTTTAATCAAGCCTAAATGAGTAAAACTTTCTCTAACTCATTCTAAACCTGTTTGGGTTCGGATTGTAGGTATTATAATGCTAAAAATGATGGTGAATAAGTTTTAAGAATGAAAGAATGGTTTCATTCATACTTGGGAATTAAATGGTAATGATTTTGGTATGTTTTAAGGTAAAATGTAAAACGAACCTCGTCCAATTCATTTAAAATTTTTATGTAATGCTTAGAACATTAATTTGGAGATAAGTTTTTAATGTCATAAATTTCCAAAAATAATTGGATTTTATATGAATTTTCTAAGTTGGGAAAATGCTTAATTTTGGGTTTTAATTATTAAAAAATATGAAAAGTAATAATCTTGACTTGAAATTTTATATAAGGTAAATGATGGAAAATTGGATTTTTGTGAATTATTGGGATTTTTTCCCTATGCTCTTCAAATTAATACAAATTATTTAGTGAAGAAAGAAGTTAACTACAAGTAGTAAATTAACTAATTAATTAATGAATTAATTGTTAATTTTTGAGCAAGAGAGATTATATTTCTAGATTTCCTTAAAACAATACTGAAAAGTTCCACCTTAACTAATGATAATTTGACCTATAAAAGGATTTGGTGGAAAGTGACTACTTTTTATGGGAATAAAACAGTTTTCAGAAAAATTACAACACCGCCAATGGACATGAGATAGCTCCTAATTGTCAACATGCGTTAGCTTATAAAAGTTCGACAATAGCCTTCAAACTTGACACACGATAGCTTATCCACACTTAACATTCGATAGCTTTACTAAGATGGTCTTCGATAGGCTGTGAACTCAACATGCGATTGCTTGTGAACTCAACATGCGATAACTTGTAAACTCGACATGCAATAACTCACATTTGTCAGCCCACGATAGCCTCAAAGCACGATGGGCTCAACTTTTGATAGCTTTGGAATTTAGCATGTGATAGCCTTTGGGGATCAACTTTCTATAGCCTGGGAATGTGGCATGCGATATCTTAGCATGTGATGGGTTAACATTCGATAGATCAACTTTTGATAGCTTCAAACTTTGACATGCGATATCTTAAATTTAAAAGACTCGATAGCTTAAAGGAAAGCGAGGCTTGCGATAGTTAAGGGTGATAAAATTTCCTAAGTAAAGAATAATAAGCTATAATGTAGTAACTTGTTTAAGAAATGGAAAATTTAAACCAAGCATAAGAAACTTATGAGAGGGTAAGTAATATCATTTCAAATAATAGGACATGATGTAAGTCATTAGTGGAAGCTATACGTCTAAACATGATAGTATATACGGTAATGTTGGTGAAAGTATTTAGTGGCAATCTATTGTCTAAGTACGACATAATATTTGGTAATATTGGTGTAAGGCCTTTGTGGCAACCAAACAACTAAGTTTGACATAATATTCGGTAATGTTGGAGTAAGGCTTAGTGGCATCCATAAGTCTCAGTACGACATTATATTTGGTAACATTGGTGTAAGTCTTTAGTGGAAACCAAATGTCTCAACATGGCATAATATTTGGTACATGGTGTAAGGCCTATGTGGCAACCGAACATCTAAACACGACATAATATTTGGTAATTTTGGAGTAAAGCCTTAGTGGCATCCATAAGTCTAAATAAGACATTGTATTTGGTATCATAAGGGTAAGGCCTGAATGGAAGCGTAGTTATCTTCTAATGATAAAATGATGAGTTAAGGTAAAGCCCTAAGTGGCAACCTAAAATGTCCAACCCCGATATTTAAAAGCAGTAAGAATAAGGCTTGTTTGGCAATTGGCATAGAACCTAGTTAGAATACGTTGTGAAGGGTACATCTCACACTTATGTTGGAACTGATGATTTGACTTTAATCATGATATGTTGTTTTATTACATAGTGTGATGTACTTGCTGCTGATTGCTAGAGAGAATAAAACTCGTTTTGTGCTTTTGCGATGTAGTCTCGCTAAATGATTGGTTTTTAAGGTAAGTTATTACTCATACCAGGCTTTATGTCTAACCCTTGTCTTTATTATTTCCCGTATAATCACATGTACTCATTCGAGTAGCCTGAGTTTATGGCTAGGTGGGTAGCTTTTGAAAAATACGAATAAAGCCATGAAACTTAATAGGAGGCTTATTTGGTAATAAAAACTGTTTTAAATTTCCACTTTTCTAAAACCAGATTGTATAACCGGTTAAGTGTTCATATCGACGTCTTCATATGTCGGGAACAACACTACTGTTTATGTTTTATCATACCCCTGCATGAACACGTTAATAGAAATGTAATGATATTGATGTAAAGACCATTTTTTGTAATAAAATTTATTTTTTTTGTCCAGTTTACTTAACGTTTTGAAAAAAATATTGATCCTATTTTGTCGCTTAAAAACAATTCTAGTAATGAATGAAATGTCATCGACGTTCATCTTCGGATCATGAAATTGAGGATGTTATAACTTTACTATCAGAGCCTAGATTAGGGGACACTTAAGTAAAATAGTGTTAAGTATAAATTAAATAATTGGCAAATAAACACTTTGGTGAGGGTATACGCTATATATATATATATATCATATACCCCACAATTTTAACGATCGAATATTTAAATGATTAATTTAAATATTTAATCGGTAAGTAACGGAACACCTCTTATACTCAACTTTTACAAAAGAGGGAATTGGGACTCGATACACCCATAGTTGAGTTCGCTTTTTCGATGCGAGTAAAATGAGTATAAACTTGTCTATTCTTGGAGTCGATGGATTTTTGGATGAATAGTGTGAGATGAAGAGAATTGGGCTAAGCCCAATAGCTTGCCTCTAACTTAGCTTATATGTAGCAAAGCCCTACATTATTCTTATTCACTTTCATTTTCCATGTTCATTTCTCCTTCTCTTCTCTAATCCTCCCATAATAACTCCTTAATCACTTTTAATCCCAAGCCCTAAGCCCTTTAAATAAAATACCTAAATTCAAATAAAAATAACCATAAATCATCTCTTCCCATTCTCTACAAAACTGGCGAATGAATTGGCATGAATAAGAGCTTAAGTGTTGACTTCGAAATTTAAAAAGCGCAAATATTAGGTTTTTGATGATTAGAGCTTGGCTTGGGTTTAAGTAAGGTGAGTGGGATGATTATCCTATTTAATTTCAGTATTATACTTCATTAATTCATTCATTTATAATTATGAAGTATTATATAATGATTTGGAGACTTCTATGCTATGGTTTAGGCTTGTATTCATGTGATAAACATGTTTCCTTTAGCTAATTAATTATATGAACCATTAATCATCATGTTTGGAAAAGTTATTAAGCTCCAAATTAGATTGTGGGTTGAGTAATTGATTTTTAGTGATGTTGTGATTGATTAGAGGCTAATTACAGATATAACTAAGTGCATATCATTGATTAGCAATAATAAAACTAATTTAAATGGTTTTAGAAAAGTTATTAAGCTAATTGCGTGATTAGTGAAGCTTAATTAGTACCCATAAATATTATTTAAAGTAAGAAATGATTTTTACAAGTGAGTGGTTCATTTATAACTATTATTTATGTAAAGGAATAATTTTGATAAATAAAAGTGATATTTTATAAGTGAGTTTATAAAATAGTATAAAAGTGGTATTTTATAAAATAGATGATTTTATAAAATAATAAGAAAGCATGATATTTTATAACATAGTGATGTTTATAGAATAGTATGAATAATAAGACATTTTGTAAAATGCTTACAAGATTTTATGAAATGTATAAAAAAGGAATACTTAATTATAAATGAAGAGATTTAGTATTTCAAAGGCTAAGTGAATTTATAAGCTAGTATTGTATTTTATAACACGATATGAGATTTTATAAAAAAGAGATTTTACTTTTATTGAAAAGATTAAGTAAATATAAGTAAGATATGATTAAGTAATAATAGAATTACTTGTTTAAATATACGTGTATATATATGAGTATGGGCAAGTATACGTATACGTGTATTTGAGATATATAATGATCAAAACGTCGTGTGAATTGTAGCAAGAATTGTTGTATGTTTGGTTGTTTATATACGTCTGCAATTGTTTGATTCTATAGAAATATAATTGTTTACAAGTTTGTTGCAGGCATTTCACGTAGCCATAGTGACTATTACATGCGCTAAGTTGCATGAGAATATATCGGGCCGAGTAATCGCTCCGGTGAAGCTCGAATCGTGATTTGTGTAGTGATGGTGTGTTTACGTGAATGCATGTCAGCATGCACGAATGGATGTATCGACACACATATAAGCTACGCACTAGGCTAGCAGCCCAGGTAGGTCGTTTTGGCATGTTAGAGGAAGCCGGGCCACTATAATCAACCGTAGAACTCTACTAGTGTAAAGAGTAGATTTTTGGCATCGAAACCGGTTTTCGATCACTTATGGAATCCACTTCCAAAACGTCATTAAATGAACCCCGATAGATATCCGATGGGATACAGTTAGGCTCTAGAAGCAAGGCAATTCACCGGGTGAAGTGTCGAAGGAAACGATATGGGAACCAATGACCGTTTGGCGGGGTTTGTCCCTGCCCAGGTTCAAGTTCCTGAATTTCTAGGTTTTCAGTTGACTGAGGGAAAAGTCCAGTCGACTGAATGAAGGGAAATTTGATCCAGAGCCCAAGGGTCCAACACAGTGGACTGGGGCTTATTGGGTTCAGTCGACTGAACCCTTTGGGCAGTGAAGACTTTAGGGATCTTTTCCTCGATTCAATCACGGTTCTTCATAGCATCTTGGCATGACTTCAGAGAGGCTCTAGACTACTCGAGGAGGCGGGATGCAAGGCGAATCTCGTGATTCGTATACGAATGTTAAGAGATTCCTTTGGAATCGATAATGATCACGCACGGGGTCGATATGGCGATTAGTCACACGATCACGTCCAGTGAGTGTGTACAATCAAATGATGTGAATTCGTACCTTCAAGGTTTAACTCTGGGGTACATATAGTTTGGTAAATTGTATTAGCCTTATATTAGTGGCCATGCCTATTATTAGAGCCTGATAGACATCTAGGTACGTTATTGTGCTGGCAATGTCTACTACGGGATCGTGGTAGACGTTTGAGTACATTGGTGTGCCGGCTCTACTTATTATAGGATCAAGATAAATGTCTGGGTACGTTAGTGTACTGACTCTATAATCGCGATAGATGATGTCTGGGTACGTTAGTGTACTGACTCTATTTGTTAATAGATCGTGATAGATGAAGTTTGGGTACGTTAGTGTACCGACTTCATTGGTTGATGGATCGCGATAAATGATGTCTGGATACGATATTGTATTCACTCTATTTGTCAATAAGCCGCGATAGCTAATGTATGAGTACGTTAGTATACTGACCCCAATTATTATTAAGTTGAGACAAATGTTCGGGTATGTTAGTGTATCGACTCTAAGTATGATTGGATCGTAATAGATGTCCGGATACGATATTGTACCAATTCTATTTAATATTGAACCGCGATAGTGTCCATAATCGATTCCACCTATCAGTAATGACAGATATTTACTAATATTATTGCTGCATTTAATTATTTGTACTTCGCGGTAGACTTATATTATGATCACCTTACTTTTGGATGTTGGGTTACTTTTATCATAGTATGATATTTACGTTTCATTCACATTATATTAGTTGTGCTGATATAATCCCCTACTTTTGAGATGGATTATTATACTTGTTTATAGACAGTCCGGATTACCCTTAAGCCACGTTTGTGGAGAGGGCCGGCTGTGATTTATTTGTTCCTGTCTATTTGTATAAAGTTTTGATATACAGTATTTTGAGATAGTTCCCCTCACACCAGGCTTTATGTCTGATCCGCATTTTGTCTTTGTTTGCTTATGTCATGACAACTCTTAGGTACTTGATTGAGTAGTTCGGTAGTCGGTGCTTTAGGGATACGCTAATCGGATGCACGGCTGGAGCAATTTGGAGGCATGCCATTGATATTATGTGATATGTATACTTGGTATTTTATCAGTACATGACATACTTGTTATTTTTATATGACAATTTTATATCATATATTTATTCAGAACTCCGTTCTTTGTGGAGTTGTTTTATTCTAACTTTCTGTACCGATACTTATTTACCAGTTATTTCCGCTAGTGCAGTCTCTTATATATTATTGTTCTAATCTGTTTATGGATGTTTGGTATATTATATATTGTCATTCCGTTGTGAGATCCTATTGGTATCTTGGTTTAGTGTTTTATTTTAAAATTTACCCCAACGATCTGCCTTTCTAGGTACTTTTTAAGGGTGGGTTATTATAGTTGGTATCAGGGCTTAGGCTCAATACTCGGACCAAGTAGACTAGTTTGAGTTAATCAATCTGGTGGTAGGAGATACATAGAGAGAGCGTACTTGTATTTTTCTTCTATATTATACTATATACAATGCTTGTCTTCTAGATCTGAATTGTTTATTCTGCTAGTTGCTAAGGTATCTTCGTCAGGCCATCCGTATGAGAAAAGAGTGCATGAGCGACTTTGGATAGGCGGTGTGTGATACCTGATTAGTTCAGAGACTATTAAGCTACCTACCACAAAAGATGTTCCGTTGCCTTGAACATTTCCAGCAGATTGCGGTTAGCGCTAGAAGTGGTGTGGCCATTTAGGCATAAGTATTTCTTGCTCCACCAGCCCTAGACTCTTCGAAGTAGTATCAGAATTTCTTTAGCCTTAGAGAGAAGCTGTATCTGGGTCCTGAGACTGTTGCAGAGGCACGGTCTAGGACACATGTATAAGAAGGCTCCATTAATATAAGTTTAAGAAATGTTCTCATAAGTAAGATTTTTTTTCGGCATTTGGGGAAGGGGGACTTTGGCTGGGTAAGATGCAGTGTTTGTGTAGCTGATAAGCAGACTTGTTATTCAGAATTTATTCAGGCGTTGCTTTGGTTCTCAGTTCATTTCTGAGACCGAGAAGAGCGTGTAGCTTAAGCATTCCATCCATCTTGAGTAGGATAGCTTGTCAGTGAAGGAGTGTTGACCAACTCAACCTTTTGTTTTGGGGTTTGAGATAGTTGGTACTCCATTGTTATGGGCAAAGAGATTTGCCTTAGGTCCTAAGCATTGGTTGGAGGTTCATTGCTTAGCCTTATCCTTGTTATGTCCACTTTTGAATAACTCTTTGAGATGGTTCTCCTTCGTCAGAATGGCCATGAGATACTGTTGAGGTAATAAAAGTAGAAAGGAACTAAAACTCCAATCGAGGCGAAATGACCATGATATAAGGTAGATCGAGTTTATTTGAAAGAAAAGCTAGCCTAGTGTAACGATCCGTAAATTCACCCTTCAGAAAAATTTCAAAATATCCAAAAATAATATTTTTAAACATAAATGATGATGTTTTAAATAATAAATAATATTGGTGATCTTATTTTGAAGAAACATATAAAAAATATATACACTTTGGTAAATATCGATAAAATGACAAGAAATCGTTTTATCACTAAACAGCTCTTTAGCCATCCGAACTCATGCACGAAGCTGCGTACATACACTCATTTATATATATGAGAATTAATATGTAATAAAATTTTCTATTTTATTTTGAAATTTAAGTTGCCTTTATAACACTATTATAGATATCACTATTTTAGAATAATTGATTTTTAAATTTAAATTTAGTTTAAATAATTTAATAATTATTTTAATTATTAAGTAAGCTCTTTTAATTATTATATAATGATGAAAATATTATTTTCAAACTATATTCACGAATATGTGTATATTAACTAAGAAGAGAAAATAGGACCGAACATCGAAATCAAAATTCCTAACAATTTAACGCGTACGAGTTGTGCAACGTTGTGGATAATATGTAACATACATATACACATATACATGTGCATACATAAAGACATATCCACATGCACATGAACACACATATACACATATAATTATGTATATAAATATTACTAAAAATATATAAGATATTTCCTAAATTCCTTAACTCTTAAGCAAACCCAAAGTCAACACTAACCATCAAAGTACAAGCACATGTCCTTTCCCATGATAGAAGTGACTTGGACCGTGCATGGTGAGGAGGAAGTGATATGGTGGTGCATGTATGGTGATGAAATGGTGATGTATGTGTAGATATTTTTCTTCTCTTCTTTGCCTATAAATACCACACACTCTCCACTTCATTTCTACACATCTTATTCTTCATTTCCAAGCTTTTCAACTCCTCTTTCATGATTTCTCATGTTAACAAAATAATGACAAAATGTTTCTCAAAAGAAATTTAATTATAATATATACATATACATACACACACGCACACATATATACTTAAGCACCACCAACTATTCCAAACTCCACTCTTCCTCTCTACCATCCACGGCCTCACTTCCTCCATCAAAGGCCGAGCCCTCCTCTTCTCTAATCCTAGGCCATGAGCACTTTATCCCATCCCAAGCAAGGCCGAACATCCTATATAAAATGGTTTTAACTGAATCAAAATTTTGAGTTTTGAATTAAGAAATCTTTGTTAAGATTTAAATGAAATGATTTGGAAATATTTTCCTAAGTGAAATATGAGATGATTTAGAATTATTCCAAAATTTAAAAAGTTTTTACGTAATCAAAGGATTTGATAAGAGAGGTTTAATGATTTCGTATATACCAGAAAGAAATTTAAAAGATATATATCTTTTGATGATATTTTTGATAAAAAGAAAGTGATAAACCAAAAGAATAATTCCCTATTTACTTAACATCTTTTTATCGATGATTGGTTTGAAGAAACCGGTGTTAGATATCGGTGATTCCGATCCAAAGACCACTTCGAACCAATTTACGTATTCGAAGTGAAGACATGGAAATGATTTGGAAGATGGAATGTAGGGCTGCTTGTCACTGACCCTTGGGGAAAATTTCCCATATCATATTATGTGACAGTAGTTCTTCATTTGAGATTTTCGATGCAAGGACTTCTCGCTACTAATCCTAGGGGTAATTCCCGACAGGATGTGGTAGGAGAGTGCCTTCGGTTTGTCCTGTTCCTGGATAACTTGTATGGCCGAATGTTTGACGTTGCATTTCTAATTTCATAAATTGATCTCTATGAACATATCATCTGTTTGGTGGCGGAGAAGGAAACTTCTCTTAGCTTAACACCCTTTCTTGAGACGTACGAGCTTAGGAGCTATATGTTTATAGAAATTAGTTATGTGACCATGGAATGGCAGTGTGGCATTCAAAGTGAAACGTGCTATGTAAAAGGTAATCGTTACCTCGGGCCTCATTACCCAGTAATGGCTTAAACTGGGTACGCCATAAGGCTATGTGGTTCGCAACCATTAGGGTACGGTCATTACCTTTCTAGATTACTCTCTATATGTCGAGTATGTGGTGTATGCTATGAGAACCCGGATAGGTCGGTTACAACCAAGGTGATGTCATATTCGGTTTCTATCCAGGCCATGTATAAGTGCCAAATAGGGATAGACTAGTCTTGCCAAATGCAGAGGATTGTTTGTGTATCCTCGGTACATTCCTCCAGAGATGTAATGTACGGAAGGTAGTCACTTATCTGCCATTGTATGGAAATCCATTCTCTAATAAGTGTCTATGGACTTGATTGTAAACCTATTATGCCATCAAATTTAACCAATGTAATAATTTCGGCTAAGATTCATAAGTTTATTTGAAAAGTATTTTTCAAAAAGGATGTCATAATAATATCAAATTATTTTTGCGTAGCAAATGTTTTGGTTATCATAAGGTAAAAACCTGTTCCGTATTTATGTACGGTGTGGTCTTATGAGATACCTTTGTTTTTAAATGTCCATATTTTGAGTTTCTCACATCAGTCCTATGACCGATTCAGAGTTTATTTTCTTTTCCCTTAAACTCAAGGTGCCCTATTTTTCCGGGCAGCTAATTAGTTAGCTGACTTGGAGCATTTTGGAGCATGAAGCATTTTGGATTTTTGTTACTACCACCACTTTCTGCCACGTTTGTACTATGTCTATGTATCTACCAGCACCTGTAGAGATAAGCCGTTATAACTATCATAGCTGGGTTAGTATTTACTATGACTCTGATATCTCATTTTAAGAGTGATTGTATGTACTATCTAAATGATTACAAGTTGTTAAATACGATGCGAGATTCTATTATTGTTCTGTCTTCTATCTTTATTATCTTTTACCCCATGTTAATCTGCTTCTCCAGCACTTGGATTTGCGGAACGTGTATACCGAGGATGTATTAGTGCCAATTTCTTAGGATCGAGGAGGTGGGTTATCTCATTGGTATCAGAGCTTATGGTTGAGTGAATACTTAAGTCTTGATGGGGTTAACTCATTAGAGATAGGATAGTAATGCCCTAGAATGAGTTTAGTCTGAGAGAGCGCACATTTAAAATTCTTATCCAAAAAAGTACATTTAAATTTTATGACTTCCCCAAGATATCTCGTCTATATATTCTAAAGATATTTCCTTACTATATGCAGATAGTAGGATATGAGTAGAAGAAGGGGATGGAGTAGGGGAAGCGGAGATAGCAGTACCACAAACACAAATGGTCGAACTCCAGCTGCCACAGTAATCAAAGAAGTAATAGTTCCAGTGCAAACCTAAATCAACTTTGCAACTTTGTGCAAGAACTATACCAGTTTGGAAGGTAAACCTTTCAAGGGAACGGAATCCATTATAGAATTTCAAGCTTGGATCCGCTTTTATGAATGAATTTTCAAAGGGCTAAATATTGGAGATGAGCAGAAGAGATTCTTGGCTTCTTGGCAGTTACATGATGGGGCTCTTGTCTGGTGGGAGTCCATTACTATGATTGAATCGGAGGATAGTTTTTCTTGGGCACGATTCAAGGAGGTCTTGGAAGAGCAATATATGCTTGGATCTGGAAAATCATGCCTTTACAGAAGCTTGGATTTAAAATAGGGAGAGATGTCCATAGAAAAGTATGCTAACAAATTCAATGAATTGTCACGATTTGGACCCAGTCTAATAGACACTCCTATGAAAAAGAATGAAATGTTTATCTCTGGAATGAAGAAGCAATATCAAGATAGAATGATGACGCATGTGAAAGGGACTTTTGTAGATTTGGTGGATATGGATTTCTGATATGAAACCCTAGGCAAGAAAAATCCACCATAATTCAAAGCAGTAGCAACAACAATTGAAAAAGGAGGAAATTCAACCAGCAAGGGAAGAAACCAGGGCAGGGAAGGCTAGAAGGAGATCGTTTGAAAGATGTAATCTATTATAATTACCAGCAGAAGGGTCACCTTTCCACCACCTGCAAACATCCTAAGACATAAAGGGGAACCTGCTACAATCACCATAAACTAGGGCAGACGATAATGGAATGCCCATTAATAAAGAAAGGAGAGAAAGCTAGAGTTTTTGCCATTAAAGACGAACCTTCCACATCAACGGATACAAAGGTAAAGGGAGTTCTAGAGGGTAAAATTAACGTTAATAAAATATTAGTTAGAGTATTATTTGATACTGGGGCTTCCCACAGCTTTATTTCCAAGAAACTAGTTGATAGACTTGAACTTAAACCAAAAATATTAAATATTCCCATATGGGTGTCTAATCCAACAGGCAGTACGACTAATCTCGTTATGATTTGTAAAGGAATCCAAGTTACCTACCTATCCCAAATTTTTCCATGTGATCTAATAGTCCTCAACTTTGATGAATTTGAAATTTTACTCGGCATGGATTGGGTCTAAATATAAAGCTATTCTTGATTGTAATAAAAGGACTGTACTATTGTAAAATAGAAGAGGTGGGCATTTTGTGAAAACCCTAGTCCAGTAAAGGAAGGTTATCCATATGCGCTCAATTTATTCCAAAAACATATAGAAGAAAAACACATAGAAAGGGATTTTTTTCGATGTTTTTGAAGAAGTAAAAAGTCTACCACCCCATCGAGAAATTGAGTTCCGCATAGATTTACTCCCTAATACAAAGCCAGTTGTTCACTCGATTCAGAAGATGGCTCCAAAAGAGAAGGAAGAATTAAGAAAACAAACCAATGAGTTATTAGAGAAAGGACTGGTAAGACCAAGTCGCTCAAGTTGAGGGGATGTAGTGGTCTTTGCTGCAAAGCCAGATGGCTCGCTAAGGTTGTGTATGGACTTTAGAGATCTAAACAAACAAACGACAAAAAAAAAATATCCTCTACCCTGCATAGATGATATGTTTAACCAACTACATGAGGCTAATGTATTCTCGAAAATGGACCTAGCCATAATATTCCATCAGCTAAGCATAGTAGAAGGTTGCATTCCTTTAACCGCATTTAGAAGCTCAAATGAATTCTACGAATGGCTGGTTATACCTTTTGGGCTAACAAATGCTCCCGCCAATTTTGTAGACCTTATGAATAGGGTATTTAGAGAAGTACTCAACAAATTCGTATTAGTCTTTGTCGATAACATTTTGATATGTTCAAAGACCGAGGAAGAACATGAAGGGCATCTTGAAATTGTATTAAAAATATTGAGGAGAAATGTGCTAAAAGCTAAATTCTCAAAATGCCACTTCTAGGAAAAAGAGGTAAGATTCCTTTGACATGTTGTGTCAGGGAAAGGAATTGCAGTTGATCCAGCAAAGATTGCAGCTATTCTAGACCGGAAACAACCACAAACTCCCAAGGACATTCGCAGTTTCTTGGGATTGGCAGGATATTATCGAAAATTCATTCAAGATTTCTCCAAGATTTCCTCTCACTTAACAAAGCTGACCATGAAAGATGTGAAGTTTGAGTGGACACTGAAATGTGAAAAATCCTTTCAAGAGTTCAAGAAAAGATTAATTATTGCTCCCGTATTAGCAATAATGGATGAAAGCGGTGGATTTACCATATATACATATGCTTATGGGGAAGGAGTTGGTGCTGTTTTAATGTAGCACGGAAAGGTCATCGCTTATGCAAGTAGACAACTGAAGACCCATGAAAGGAATTATGAAACACATGACTTGGAGCTATTAGCCATTGTGTTCGCATTAAAAATGTGGAGACATTATCTATTGGGTAAGAATTCATTATAGTTTATTTCAAATAAACTTTGATTGACCCTAGTAAATAATATTCCTTCTTTAAATAGGTGAAAAGTTTGAGCTCTTCACAGACCACAAATCGTTGAAATATCTTTTCACCCAGAAGGACTTAAATATGAGGCAGCAACGTTGGTTGGAATTCCTCGCATCGTATGATTTGGATATTCTATATACACTAGGAAAGGCCAATGTTGTGGCAGATGCTCTAAGTAGAAAGCAGACCATTATAGCTCATTTAGCGGTGCGTCCAACATTGATTTGTCGAATAAAGGAGAATCAGCTCAAGGACCCGATCATTGAAAAAATAGCCAGGAAAGTAGAAAAGAATGTAATACCGTGAAGATGGGAAGGTTTTAAAGTGGATGAGTAGGGAATCTTAAGAATGAATGAAAGGATATGTGTCCCCATTATTGATGGGGTTAGACAAGAAGTTTTAACTAAATGTCATAACTCATCACTCGCAATACATCCCGGAGTTACAAAGATGTATAGAAATATGAAAAAGACTTTTTGGTGGGGAGGTATTAAGAGAGACATTTCCATCCACGTGAGTAAATGTGAAAATTGTCAATAGATAAAGAGTGATCAACAAAAGACTGCTGGGCTACTCCAACCTCTTAAAATTCCCACTTGGAAATGAGACCAAATATCAATGGATTTCATCGACGGTATGCCTCGATCAAGAAAGGGGAATGAAGGCATTTGGATCATCATAGGTTGGTTAACCAAAAGCGCACACTTCATCCATATAAAGCCAACATGAACTGCTGCAAGTCTTGTAGAAATATATATGAGGGAAATTATTCGATTCCATGGTGTCCCTAGTAGCCTAATCAGTGATAGAGACCCAATCTTTACTAGTAAGTTATGGAAGGCATTGCAGACAGCTTTGGGCACTGTATATCAACCCAGACCGATGGACAAGCAAAAAGGGTAAATCGAGTGTTGGAAGGTCTTCTAAGAGCTTGTATCTTAGATTTTGGAGGTTCATGGGAAAGCTACCTTCATCTGATAGAATGTTATTATAATAACTATTACCAGGCTAGTATTGGCATGGCCGCATACGAAGCTTCATATGGTCATCCATGTAGATCCCTAGTATGTTGGATCAAGACCAGAGATCTATTGGTGCTAGGTCTTGACATGATTAGAGAAGCTTCTGAAAAGGTTGATATGATTAGAAAGAAGATGAGAGAAGCCTAGAGTAGACAAAAAAGTTACGCGGATAGGAGACGTAGAAATTTGGAATTCGCAGTTGGAGATTATGTATTCTTGAAAGTATCTCCAATAAGAGGAGTGGTAAGATTTGGTTTGGTAGGGAAGTTAACACCTCGATTTATTGGACCTTTTCCCATTCTCGAGCGGATTGGTCCATTAGCTTATCGTGTGGAATTGCTCGAAAGGTTGTCTAATGTATACAATGTCTTTCACGTATCTTACCTACGAAAATATGTGCATGATCCAGAGTAGATTATAGAAACAGCGACCCAAGAAGATTTAGAAGTTGAACCTAATTTGGCAGTTATCAGGCAACCTATGTAAATCGTGGATCAAGATAAAAAGCGATTAAGAAGGAACGTTGTAAGGTTGGTTAAAGTCCAATGGAGTGGTGATGCAACAGACTTCCCATGGGAAACAGAAGATAGAATGCAGAAAGCACATCTTGAGTTTAGGATTGATATATAGTTGTATGTTGTATCAAAGTAGTGTACTCACTGACCAGTGGTGTAGTCACTTGTCATATCTTATATATATATGTATCATCTTGTTATATATATATATTTGTTTTCGAGTTATCTTCTTCTTATCACTAATTTCGAGGACGAAATTCTTTTAAGGGAGAAAGTATGCAACGACCCATAAATTCATCGCTTTAGAAAAATTTCAAAATATCCAAAAATAAGATTTCTAAACATAAATGATGACGTTTTAAATAATCAATAATATTGGTGATCTTATTTGGAAGAAACATATAAAAAAATATATACACTTTGGTAAATATCGATAAAATGACTAGAAATCATTTTATCAGTAAACAGCTCTTTAGCCATTCAAACTCGTGCACGAAGCTAGTTACATACACTCATTTATGTATATGAGTATTAATATGTAATAAAATTATCTATTTTATATTGAAATTTAAATTGCCTTTATAACACTATTATAGATATCACTATTTTGGAATAATTAATTTTTTAATTAGATTTAGTTTACATAATTATTTTAATTATTAAGTAAGCTCTTTTAATTATTATATAATGATGAAAATATTATTTTCAAACTTGGTTTACGAATATGTGTATAACTAAGAAGAGAAAATATGATCGAAAATCGAAATCAAAATTCATAATAATTTAACGTGAACAAGTTATGCAACGTTGTGGATAATATGTAACATACATATACACATATACATATGTATGCATAAAAACATATACACATGCACATGAACACAAATATACACATATACTTAAGTATATAAATATTACTAAAAATATATAAGATATTTCCTAAATTCCTTAACTCTTAAGCAAACCCAAAGTCAACACTAACCATCAAAGTACAAGCACATGGCCTTGTCCAACCCTAGGCTGTGAGCACTTTATCCCATCCCCAAGCAAGGCCGAACCACCTAGGAGCTTAAGTCTAAGGGATCGTGAGCTTTAAAATCGAAGTAGCGAAGCTAGTAGCCATTTTTAGGTTAATCGTTTAACCCGAGGTGAGAAACTCATAAACTATAATGATATATATTATTGGATGATATATATGTTTAGATATGATTGTTAATGATGGTTGTTTAATATGGTTGTTGAATATATATGCAAGTCATGTTAATACACATCGATAAACACAAAGGAAATCACTTTTCTTTATTGAATGAAATGGTGTATATGGAATGTTTCAACCTCAAAAATTTGTTTAATATGATTTAGAAATTATTTATAAACATTTAAAAGTGTTTTGGCAAAGTTTAAATAAATATTGAAAATTGAGTCAAAATTAGGCGCATCGCGTAACGGTAGTTCGCAATTTGACGCCGTAAAAATCAAACAAATATATAGAATGAAATATAGCTCAGAATTCTTCAAGATAAGAATTTTCCAAACTATTATATATATAGTTTTCAAATAAAGAAAGAAAATCGAGATTTTGATAGGTAGATTTTGAAATATGAGTAAAACAAGTTTTTGGAAAAATCGTGGTTTTGCAGTTCAAAATCCATAAAGGGATTTCTTTAAAAATGATATTTTTAAAATTATTTAAAAATATGGAATAAATTCTAAAAATATTTTAAAATATTTTAAAAGTGATTTGAGTAATAAAAGTGAATTTCCAAATGATAGAAAATTCGTTTTGATCAATATAGTTTAAAAAGCACCATTCGTAGCACTTTTCGCAACTCATTTCTATAACTTTGGTTTTAAACCTAATAATTCTTTTCCAAATCTTTTATAAATGTTAAATAATTAAGTGTTTTAATGATGATTTGGAAGTTATATAATTTATTTAAAAATGTTTAAATAAATGTAAAGAAAAGCTGTCAAAAATCAAGTGATTTAGTCTTGGCTCTAAAAGCCGACGAGTAGACTGGATTTTACTATTCATGAGATTTAGATGAGGTGCTTAAAATAAGGAGTTGTTCAGAAATAGCCAGTGCCCTGGCTCACTTGGCCTCTCCTAGGCGAGGGATAGATAAGGTCGAAATGTCGGAAACGAGTTGAGTATAAAAGATTAAAATTTTCGTATTTAAAAAACTTGGACTTTATGGAGATAGTCCTTTTATACTTGGTGTTAAAGCTCAAAGAGGGAACTAGTTCTATTTGTGGAATTTAAAAGGTGATTTCGCCATTATTCCGCCCATAGCACTTGTTGAATACGGGAATTGATATTGAGTAGAATTAGATGATTTCAATAGATTCTGCTCACTTAATATTTACTCGTTTTGGATTAACATCCTAGATAACATGATTTTAACTCATTCAAAATTTTGATTTTTGAATTAAGAAATCTTTGTTAAGATTTAAATGAAATGATTTGGAAATATTTTCCTAAGTGAAAAATGAAACGATTTAGAATTATTCCAATATGTAAAAAGGTTTTAAGTAAACGAAGGATTTGATAAGAGAGGTTTAATGATTCCGTATATACCGGAAAGAAATAGTTTAAAAGATATATATCTCTTGAAGATATTTTTGATAAAAAGGAAGTGATGAATCAAAAGAATAATTCCCTATTTACTTAACATCTTTTTATCGATGATTGGTTCGAAAGAACCGGGGTCAGATATGAGTGATTCCGATCAGAATACCACTTTGAACCAATTTATGTATTCGAAGTGAAGATGTAGAAATGATTTGGAAGATGGAATGTAGTTCTTTATTTGAGATTTTCGATGCAAGGACTTCTCGCTACTAATCTTAGGGGTAATTCCCGGCAGGATGTGGTAGGAGAGTGCCTTCGGTTTGTCCTGTTCCTGGACAACTTGTATGGCCGAATGTTGACGTTGCATTTCTAATTACATAAATTGATCTCTATGAACGTATCATCTGTTTGGTGGCGGAGAAGGCAACTTCTCTTAGCTTAACACCTTTTCTTGAGACTTACGAGCTTAGGAGCTATACGTTTATAGAAATCAGCTTTATGACCATGGAATGGCAGTGTGGCATTCAAAGTGAAATGTGCTACGTAAAAGGTAATTGTTACCTTGGGCCTCATCACCCGGTAATGGCTTAAACAGGGTACACCATAAGACTATGTGATTCGCAACCATTAGGGTATGGTCATCACCTTTCTAGATTACTCCCTATATGTCGTGTATGTGGTGTATGTTATGGGATCCCATATAGGTCGATTACGACTGGGCTGATGTCATATTCGTTTTCTATCCAGGCCATGTATGAGTGCTAAATAGGGATAGGCCAGTCTTTCCAGATGTGGAGGATTGTTTGTGTATCCTTGGTACATTCCTCTAGAGTGTACTGCACGGAAGGTAGTCCCTTACCTGCCATTGTATAGAAATCCATTGTCCAATAAGTGCCTACGGACTTGATTGTAAACCTATTATGCCATCAAATTTAACTAATGTAACAATTTCGGCTTAGATTCATAAGTTTATTTGAAAAGTATTTTTCAAAAGGGATGTCATTAAAATTAATATCAAATTACTTTTGCATAGAAAATGTTTTGGTTATCATAAGGTAAAACCCGTTCCGTGTTTATGTACAACGTGGTCTTATGAGATACATTTGTTTTCAAATATCCATATTTTGAGTTTCTCACACCAGTCCCATGACTGACCCGGAGTTTAATTTTCTTTTCCCTTAAACTATGGGTGCCCTATTTTTCCAAACAGTCTAGTAGTTAGCTGATTGGGAGCATTTTGGAGCATGAAGCATTTTGGATCCTTTTGTTATTACCCCCACTTTCCATTATATTTTTACTTTATATATGTATCTACCAGCACCTATAGGGATAGGCCGTTATAACTATTCTAGATGGGTTAGTACTTACTATGACTCTGATATCTCATTTCGAGAGTGACTGTATATACTATCTAAATGATTACAAGTTATTAAATACGATGTGAGATTCTATTATTGTTCTGTCTTCTATCTTTATTATCTTTTACCCCATGATAATCTGCCTCTTCGGTACTTGGATTTGTGGCACGTGAATACCGAGGATGTATTTGTGTTGATTTTTGGGGATCGAGGAGGTGGGTCTTCTCACCTAGTATGTCACTCCTGTGGCCTATGAGAGGCATTTCGCTATGAAATGTCATCCAGCTAAAGTGATTCGTAAGTGCTTTAATTGTGATCGGCTTAATCACTTGAAGAAGGACTATCCTACATTTTTTAAGGGTGTGTAAGCGATGATGACTTGTGCCTTTTAGTCATTACAAGGGGCCTAAAAGGTTTACGACTAAGGAGAATCGAAAGGATCTTATGTAGTTGGGTATGCTCTATTTTTAGGAACTCACTTTTGTTCCTTTCGACACTTGAGCGGTATACTTTATTTGTTTCTAGTTACTCGATAGATGGGCTAAACTTGACACCTTTCATAGTATGTACATTCTTCGTTAGAGATAATCCTTGTATGAGTTACCTTAGTTGCAAAACTGAGATGAAGTAAACAAACGTGCAACCGTTTGAACTTAATGTACGAGCTTTCAAGTTGAGTGGGTTTGGTTGATGAAGTGCGACTTGGATTCATATCCATGTAGAGTTCGATGGATGCCCAATAATGCTCATAGACCGAGCAGATGACTTATAAGCATTTGCTTAGAGTCATTTGTGTTATATATATTTTCCTTTATATCAGTAAACCTCAGGTGATGTGAGTAATCCCATGTATTGAAAGGGACATTTTCTGAAGATTAGTCCATTCACGTGCCAGTTCTTTATCTATAGTTCAATCGTAGAGTTTCTAGGTGATTCACACCAGTTTAGGAAAGGGTTTTTCACTTGATTCTAAAAGATGAGAACTTGAGTTGGATTCTTGGGATGACTGAGAGATTTCCAAAACATGGCCTTAGTCATACGAGGTGATTTCAGTAGTCAGATTGAGGAACTGGATCAGAGTTCGCACGGATGGATTCAGGTGACCGACCGTAATTTGAAAAAGAAATCTTATGAGCAAACGAAGGCTTGGGACGGGCGTCGTGTCATTTTGAATGGTCTTTAGTTGTAAAATTTTAGTGTAGTATAATTGTTGTTGCATGGGATAGTTTGGGGAAGGATTTCTCTATTTGTTTTGTAGCGATTAGGATAATCTTCCAAGTGACGAGATGATACTTGCTTAAGCGAGTGTCGTAGTGCACTTAGTATATTATCCTTATTAACATTGTGCAGTCGAAGTGATTTGAACTCGGGCAGACCCATGCAATCGTAAATCTTCATTTAATGATGATTTAATTAACGCACTTTTCTCCTTTGGAGATTGAGTTCTGTTCGAAAGAAAAGGAGAGTTAAGGCATTGATTGCTGGATTTATTCAAGAGTTTTGAGACTCGATGATCGTGCATATCGTATAGGTTTTCCTTTTCTTAGCATGTATTATGTTCGTGAAAGAGGTTACACCATATAGGCGTTTATTCCTTTTGAATGTCAAACAGACTCGTTGGAGTTTATGGGTTGGCATGCGCGTTGTACTCTTGATTGTTACCGGGCATGTTGGCATAGAAACTTTTAAATACTCATTTTTGTTTACTATTGTTTGTTGTTTGCTATTATTTGTTGCTTGTAGTTGTTTGTTGCTTGTTGTTGTTTGATTGCTTGTTGGTGTTTGCTTGCTACTGTTTGATGTTGTTTGATTTTTATGTTGGCCGATTTCTATTGTTGATTGATTTTTGTTGATTGCTTGCTTGCATGTTTAATAATTTGTATGTTAGTTATTGTTGCTTATTCTTGCTTGCTCTGATTTGCTTATTGTTGGTTGCTTGTTATTGCTTATTATCTGATTTTTGTTTGTAGCTGTTGCTATTGTTTGTTTGTTGCTTGCCTTATGTATTTGATTACCTGTATGGTAGTTATAATTTCATAATTTAAAATAAGATTAAGAGGGATATGGCAGTTGCTATCAGGAATAAATCGCATATCATCCACGCCTACTATGGGGTCGAGATGGGATCTACATGTGTCCACTGCCCTTTGATGGGATTTGGAGTCAGTGGTATATTTTGATACCGACTTACTTAAGCTTACTCTCCAATTGATTGTCATGTATGACTATAGTAGTATTGGTTACTAACCTATGGCTGTACATGTTTGAATTCTATGTTTTTGCACAATCCTCTTTGCATGGTACAATTAGGTACTTGAGAGTTGATGTATAGCTATTTAAATGCTTATTTGATTTGATTTGCATTTAAATAGAGGGAAGCTTTCTTAAGAGAGATAATAATTTTTGGGAAGGTGGGATGACATTGGTCATCCCATATTTCCTAATGTGTGATGCATTCCAATCTTAGGGTTTCTATGATGCTGAAAGAATAAAGGAAGGTACTGTTGGAATTTTTTGAAACTGGGATTCAAGAAGTTTGGTTAGTCCAGTTACTTTCTCGTGCTCATTGGAATTTCGCGGACAACATTCTTTTAAGGAGGGGAGAATGTAACACCCCGCAATTTTAACGACCAAATATTTAAATGATTAATTTAATTATCTAATCGGTAAGTAACGAAATACATCTTATATTCGACTTTTACAAACGAGCAAATTGGGACTTGATACGCCTATGGTTGAGTTTGCTTTTTCGACGTGAGTAAAATGAGTATAAACTTATCTATGTTTGAAGTCCATGGATTTTAGGGATGAATAGTGCCGGATGAAGAGAATTGGGCTAAGCCCATTAGCTTGCCTCTAACTTAGCATATATGTAGCTAAGGTCTTCATAATTTTTGTTCACTTTCATTTTCCACATTAATTTCTCCTCCTCTTCTCTAATCTTCCCTTAATCACTCCTTAATCAGCTTTTGATCCTCAAGCCCTAATCCCTCTAAATAAAATTTCTAAATTCAAATAAAAATCACCATAAACCATCTCTTCCTATTCTCTACAAAACCCATGAAGGAATTGTTTGAATCAGAGCTTAAATGTTGATTTCAAAATTTAAAGAGAGAAAAGATTGGGTTTTTGGTGATTAGAGCTTGGCATGGATTTAAGTAAGGTGAGAAAGACGATTCTCCTATTTAATTTGAGTTATGAAGTATTATGGAATGATTTGGAGACTTCTATTCAATGGTTTAGCTTGTTTTCATGTTATAAACATGTTCCCCTTAGATAATTAATTGTTTGAACCCGTAATCATCATGTTTGGAAAAGTTAGTATGCTCCATATTAGATTGTGGTTTAATTAATTGATTTTGAGTGATGTTGTGATTGATTAAAGCCAATCACATGATATAAATAAGTGCATATCATTGATGAGCAACAATAAAAATAATTTAAATGGTTTTAAAAAAGTTAGTAAGCTAATAGGATTAGTAAAGCTTAATTAGTAGCTATAAATATTATTTAAAGTAAGAAATGCTTTTTATAAGTGAATGGGTCATTTATAAATATTATTTATGTAATGGAATAATTTTTGTAAACAAAAGTGATATTGTTTAAGTGAGTTTAAAAAATAGTATAAAAGTGGTATTTTATAAAATAAATGATTTTATAAAATAAATGATTTTATAAAATAGTAAGAAAGCGATATTTATAAGATAGTGATGTTTATAAAACAGAATGAATAAGACATTTTGTAAAATGGTTATAATATTTAATGAAATGTTTGTAAAAGGAATACTTGATTATAAATGAAGAGCTTCGGTGTTTCAAAGGCTTAAGTGAATTTATAAGCTAGTATTATATTTTACAAAACAAAATGAGATTTTATAAAAAGGAGGTTTTACTTCTATTGAAAAGATATAGTAAATAGAAGTAAGATACGATTAAGTAATAAAAGAATTACTTATTTAAATATACGTGTATATATATGAGTATGGGAGAGTATATGTACTCGTGTATTTGAAAATATAAAACAATAAAAACGTTGTGTGGATTGTAGTTAGAATTGTTGTATGTTTGGTTGTTTATATAAGTTTGCAATTGTTTGATTTTATAGAAATATAATTGATTACAAGTCTGTTGCGGGCATTTCACGTAACTATAACAACTATCATGTGCACTAAGTTGCGTGAGAATATACCGGGCTGAGTAATCATCCCGGTGAAGTCTGGAAAGTGATTTGTGTAGTGGTGGTGTGATTGCTTGAACATATGTAAGCATACACGAATGGATGTATCGACACATGTATAAGCTACACATTAGGCTAGGAGGCCGGGTAGGTCGTTTTGGCATGTTAGAGGAAGCCAAGTCGTTATAATCGCCCGTAGAACTCTACTCATGCAAAGAGTGGATTTTTGGTATCGAAACCAATTTTTGCTCACTTATGGAATTCACTTCCGAAATGTCAACAAACGAACCTTGGTAGATGTTTGATTGGATAGATTCAGGCTTTAGAAGCAAGGCAACTCATTGGGCGAAGCATCGAAGGAAGCGACACAGGAATCAATGACCGTTTGGTGGGGTTTGTCCCTGCCTAGGTTCAAGTTCAGGAATTTTCAGGTTTTTAGTTGACCGAGGGAAAAGTTCAGTCAGCTGAATGAGGGGAAATTCGATCCAGAGCCCAAGAGTCCAATACAGTGAACTGGGTGTTATTTGGTTTAGTCGACTAGGCTCAATCGACTGAATGAATGCCTCATTCAACCGAATCCCTAGGGCAGTGAAGACTTTGGGGGATTTTCCCCTCATTTAATCGTGGTTCTTCATGGCATCTTGGCACAACTTCGGGGAAGCTCTTGGCTACTCGAGGAGGTAGGATACAAGGCAAAGCTCATGATTCATATACGAAAGTTAAGTGATTCCATTGGAATTAATAATGATCATGCACAAAGTCGGTATGGAAATTGGTCACAAGGTCACTTCCGGCGAGTGTGTACAATCAAATGAAGTGAGTTCGTACCTTCAGAGGTTGACTTCGGGGTATGTATAGTTTTATAAATTGTATTGGCCTTATATTAGTGGTTATGCCTATTATTAGATCCCGATAGACGTCTAGGTATGTTAGTGCTCTGGCTCTATGTAACGACCGCCCTACACCTACGGTGCAGAACGGTAGTCAAAGGAAGGAAAAAGAAATAAGATGAAGAAATAGGAGAGAAAAGAATGGAAAAGAAGAAAAAGAAAGCATAAAATAGCCAAATTACATGTCACATATATCACATGGCATCAGAGTAAATATAATAATCAACATAGGTATAGAACAAATAGAGACTGTGATAACAATGTGAAATAATCATCTGAATATAAGATCCACAAATTTATACAACACCATAATAGAATTTATATTGCAGGAAAGTAAATTCAACTGGTACACTGCCTTATAATAGTAAATCAACATTGTCAAGGCTCCACAGTGTCACACAGCGGAAATATAATAACAAATGCACATATAAGTATAAATAACTGTCACCTCCTATCGGTGCACCTGTAGAACTCCATAATTATCCACCTGCTCTCAATCTACTCATTTAAGAGTACCTGAGATAATAAGAGGCAAAGCATAAAACCTCGGGTCAAATAACAGTCTGGTGTGAGCGATACCAAATCTCAAAATACTATAAAACTCGATAATATATGGAACAGTGGGTATATAAATCATACCTGACTTGTCCCTGCAACCACATAGTCAGTACATTAACATAAGTTGCTACTCTATAATATCGTAAAAAGGGTATACCATACTCAGTATTTGTAAGGGTTCCTAGGTATCTCCACCTATAGTCCCTACTCCATATTAAGTAAACTTCAAGTATCTAGTTATCTCCATCCATACCTACTCCACACTAAGTCAAGTCAGGGTATTTAGGTATCCCTACCACAATACCTACCTAGACATCCCTAGGGTGACAGATGTTCCACCGTACTCTTAAGTTTGAAACCCCGCATGGTTGTCTCTTACAGTACTCCGTACCGTCTGACACTAGACCTCCTTGGGGCAGTCCAAGTTACATGACCATCACTACCAGCCCTTGGGTATCACCCGCATATAGTACCCCAGCTCTAAACACGATAGAAAACACTCTGAGTCATTAACGTTCCCTAAGCACAAACACATCCATCGAGCCCTACCCACTTGATATGGATTCGAACCCTACTCACTCGTATGGATTCGAACCCTACTGGCTCACTATAGTTTTTAGGCATGAGCCCTAACACTCAACCCAGTCCACTATCCGCAACCTCACTCCAATCCGAGCTGCCATCCTCAATCCTGCTCTTCGCCTGAGCTCTCGATCAAAGAACCCTACTATCATGCCATCCAAAGCCCGAGGTCCAGCATGATCCATACAGTCCTGATACTATCATTTCAAAGTCTACGCCATACATCATCGAGTCACTATCCGTAGTATTAGACTACGAGGTCGAAGCACCATATCCCTATCTCACCATCAAAATCACCAGGTCGAAGCACCACATCCCCGTCTCACCATCAATATCATTCGTTGTGGGGTAATAACATCAAATCTCTAAACTGTCACATGAACAAACCATACGTCACGCACCATGATATCTCATCAACGTCGATGCCACATATCGGACAAATCGCCAATCGACAACAGTGATGGACATTGACCACTCTACTATGGTCAATATCACCCACATTGGTCTGGTACTTAACCAAAAGGTTAAGTAGAGACCAAACGGAAACGTCCGACATCCACTCTAAAACCAAGATCCATCGGCATGTATCCCAAACTTTCTTCTATAGCTCATCTCGTTCATTAGATTTCCGCATGTGCGAAACTCCAATGTACAAGATGTTAGTTAAAACCAAATCATCGCTAATCGACGTTTTCAACCAAAACAGCCAAATAACAAACAAGCCAAACAATCAAACATACATCCAAACATCCAAAACAACATACATACAACATAAACAATCCATGCATATCAATTGATGTGGGAAAATAACATCAATAATAGATCTAATCTAATAATTCACTAACTATGGAACGTCGATGGAAAATATGTGATATTTTTTATAAATCAATTTAAAAATAATTATATATTCTTTTATAAAAATATAGCCGCTGTATATATATAATAATATCATGTTTTAAAACCAAAAACCATTCCCGAGCGTCAATATAACAATAAATAACCAATCATAGTAAAGTGAGAGACAATATCACTTACCTCATCCAATTGATCCAAATCAACGCCATAGTGTAGATCTCGCTATGACGAGTGCAACTTTAAGAAACCACATCCAAAACGAACCTCGTATGCAAAAGATATGGCCGAAATAAGAATCCATATTATTTAAATATAATTAATTCACTAATTATAAATACGAATTAACTAATTACCTCTCTAATCCTTCTTCCCCAATCAAAATCTACTCCAGGCCGTGCACTAGTGATATGCACACCCATTCCCACTTCCGTCTCTTTTTGATTTCTTGGCCAATACTCGACAAAATCACAATCCGTCTTCACCAAACCGTCTCTCTATGCGATCTATACACCTTGGACCCAAAAATAGGCAACTCGATCAAAGATCCATGCCCGCGACCTGTACGGCCTATTCTTGTCATGCCCATGAATGCATTTTGCACTAAGGGATCGGATGTGCTCAAATTACAAGTGAAGGTGCGCGTTGTCGAGGAGATTCCAATGGTGCTTTCTGTTTCTCCTCTCCTCTCCGATCTCCGATGATCTCTAATCCTAGATCGGCCAAAAAGAGGTCAATCTCGGCCAACGATGACCAATCAAAATTCTACCACGGTCACCGCGTAGCTCTCAACCATACGATCTCAATGAATCCGGTCTCGCGATTTTAGGTGTAGAGGATTTGGAGATATTATTTTTTAAAGGAGAAGATATGAGTTCGGCCATGGATTTTCTTTTCCAGGCAATGAACAGTGAATGGATTTGCAAAAATGGAGGGAGATCCAAATTTGGGGATATATATATATATATAATATTTTATTCCTCTATTTATTTAATTTCTTAAATAAATGGTCACGCGTTTCGAGCCCGTATGATCCCACGACGCGTTCGATCACTACAAAACTCTTCTGCGTACATCACCTCATTTTTCCGAATCCAACGGTACTAATCTCATTGCCATTTGAGACTGCGCCTTGGGATGCTATTTTCATGTATTTCTAGACCGTTTCGGCCATCGGATTATCTGATCTCGAAATATAACTATCCTTATACTTATTCTAATTTTCAACGCCAATCCGAACTCAACGGAAGTGGTCACAAGTCCTGATTCGACCGTATGCGAAAAATCACATTTTCGGGCCTTCATTTAATTAACGATTAAATATTTAAATAAACTTTTAAATATCTGGTCGTTAAATATACGGGTCGTTACATTCTCCCCTCCTTAATGAATTTCGTCTCCAAAATCACAATGTAAAGAGAACGTCTCATAACCCATCGGCCCTCAAAATTTTGTCAGATTCTAGAAAAATTCGGCAAAATCTCCTTTGGACGACTTAGTCAGAAAAACTCTACTACAACAAAGATATGTATACAACTCATATCTTTAACTATACTAGATCATCTATAGCAATCATCAAATAAGAATGCTATGTCAAATAATAACTATCCTGCATGCCTAACAATCATACAAATATAGGCTATCATCTCAAATGCTAACAATCAAATTAAACATGCATACATGAGACCTAACATCCAAAAATAACATCCATGCCTATCCTAGCATGCAGAATACTAAACCATATAGTATAAACATACAATATGATATCCATAATGAAAGCTGATGATAAAAAAAATCCCACCGTCTAAAGAGCTCTGGACTAACGGTCCTCATGCTCCCTACAGTCTACCTTACCCTATCACCTTCGCTTTCATTCCAGCGAACCCCTACTACTCCACTGTCCTCCTTCCAACCTGACTCGTATCACATTTATTGGTACGAATAGTCCTACGAGATCTCGAAGTCTATGGTTCAATGTCGATATCATCTAATCCATTTAGTGCCAAATATCCAAATGCCTCTTGTAAGTTATCCCAAAACCCATTATCGAACAACGGATCTTGGCCACTTACAATGCACTTAGCACACAATGGAATCAAAACAACCACCCTTCAAACAACACAACAAAAATAGATGTTGTACTACTGGACTTAAGGAATACAAATATGGCATCATCTGTCAACTAATCGACTATGACTCAAATGCTATCGCTCTATCCTTAGTCATCGACAATCCTTCAAGGAAGTCCTAAAACATTTGTTCCAACTACCCAAGAACAAACAGTCTCTACAGAAACAACAGCCTCGGTTAGGTCCGCACTGCATCATCTATCCAGACACTACTCAGTGTTAGCACCAAAATTGGTCACTAACCTCGTAGAGAAAGATTGTGTGGAGAATTAAGTGATGAAGGTAAATTAAACAGAGAAGACAATGCTAATTTAAGTGCAGAAAGTAAGAACACCAAATTTATAGTGGTTCAGCGTAATTGCCTACGTCCACTTTGAGATTAGACTTTATTGATCTCCTTAATGATTGATTACAAATACAATTCATGAATCAAATGCTTGAATGAAGTTGTTAAGTAGAGAAGATGAGTCTCCAAAATGGCAGAGTCTCCCCAGTGTTCTCTCCAAAAAAGATCCGTTTTCACTGTGACCCTGCCCCTCTATTTATAGGCAAATATGGGCTGGACTTCCCAAGTGGGCTGGATGGCCGAACACTCTAGCCCCAGTACAGTGGTCGCTGCATACCGAACCAGGTATGCCGAACACCCTAATGCCGAACGATCCTCTCTATGCCGAACGATATGATTGATGTGTGGGAAGTGCAGGATGGTTGTTAGTCGAAGCCGAACGTGCCCCTGCCTGAAGCTCTTGACCGAATAATGCTTTCAGACCAAACGATGCATTCTGGCCGAACGTTAGTGTCATGTTGAATAGTTATGTACACCGAACGTCTTCTAGATGCCGAGTACTCTTGTTGCCGAGTACTCCTGTCGCCGAGCACTAGCTGACACCGAGCACTAGCTGACACCGAGCACTAGTTGACGCCGAGTGCTGCTCGATGCCGAACAGCCCTGTATGCCGAGTAGTCCCGTATGCCGAGTTCCAGCTGATGCCGAGTACTACGCCGAGTATTCCTGGATGCCGATCTCCAGTCGATGCCGAGTACTACGCCGAGTACTCCTGGATGCCGAGCTCCAGTTGATGCCGAGTACTACGCCGAGTACTCCTAGATGCCGAGCTCCAGTTGATGCCGAGTACTAGTTGACATCGAGTACTATAGATGCCGAGCACCAGTGAATGCCGAGTACCACAGATGCCGAGTACTACAGTTTCCGAGTTCTCAGTTGCCTGGTCAAATCTCCAGGAAACACTTGCCCCCAAAGTGTATTACGTGGCTGAATCATGATACGCTTTGAATCGCATATCCCCCGTACTTTGCTTCGAATCTAGGTTAACTCTCAGTGGTGGCGGTGTATGACGAGCATGGTATAAATGCCGAACGAAGCAGTCGAAGCCGAACGTTCCTCATGCCGAACGTAACTCTGCATTCTGAAGCCGAACACTGTGCCTTTGACCGGTTCTACCGGGCATAGCCTCTTCGACTTCCACCTCCTTTCCCTATAAAACCAGGTCTTTCCCTTCTTCTCCCCTTTACTTTTCTTTTTCACTTTTCTACTTCTGCCATTCCTCGAAGACTTGCAATTCCATTCAGCCGTCCGAATTTAAAACTTAACTACTCCATCCCAATCTCCAATCTGCAAAACTAGGTATTTTTCCTCGTTCGATTTAAGTAGACTTCAAACAAGATGGCCGAGTGTGTCATGTAGAAAGCTCTCAAGTAGATCGTCTTTATTGCGTCTTTATCGCCGAACGATGATGCGAGGAGGAATGATTAGGAGTATGTCCACCTATGGGCTTAGTTTTCTTCGTGTCAAACCGAAGTTAAAGGGAAGGAAAAAGAATGAAGGTGCTGGAGGAGGCAAAGGTAGCATTACCTTGGCCGAACAATCCCAGGCCGAGCACCTACTAAAATGCCAAACTATAATTTAGCTGAACGAGCTAAGGCCGAACAATACCCAAATGCCGAACAGTATATGTGCCGAACAACTGACATGCCGAACAAACACACATGCCGAACAGAACTTAGCCCGAACAACACAAATGCCGAACAGTATACGTTTTTGAGTAACTGACCTGCCGAACGAACATACATGCCGAATACTACACCTAGGCCGAACAATATATGTGCCGAACAACTGACATGCCGAACAGCTATAAATGCCGACCAATGATAAATGTTGAACCATACTTAGGCCGAACACCGTAAATGCCGAACGAACGATTGTCTTGCCTAATCAACACAAGGAAAAAGATTTAAGCACACCATCATGTGAAACTGATCCGGATCATTAACTTCCCAGTTTTAGTAGACTTAAACCTGGACTTTGATTAACATTCGTTTTCTGAATTTGAAACTGTAATCACCTCAAGGCGGGCTTTTTTAGACGGTCAGCGATGACGGTCTTCAAAGGCGACGATTCGAAGCTCATTTTTTATATCTTTGAAGTCTTTAGATTCTTATTGCTTGTGCACAATTGCTTACACTAGTTCACACACCACGTGGGGGGAAAGATCGTGTCGTTAATTCTAACGTTCAACGTTTTTTGAGTATAGTTTTCTCAAGCGCTTAGCCAGGTTCGTTATTTATTGGGAATGTCGAGAAAGTCTAGCTCCGCCACTATATCCGACAGGCCTGGGCCGTCATCAAGGCAAGAAGCTGCTGATACTTCTAATCCGTCGACTTCTCCTGCTCATAACCTAGCACCTGATGCCCTGGAGGCAACAATCCTACTAGACAATCTGATCGATTCACAAGCTTCGAAGATCAATGAAGTCGCTCTCCGACGGATATGCTCCATTCACGGGATCCCCTTTGCTGACGTGTTGGTCCCTTCGCGACACGACCGTCCTCATCTGCCCCCAGTCGGGTATACCACCTGTAACAAGTTCATGTGTTGGACGGGCAGCGTGCTTCCGTTCAACTTATTTCTCCGGGATATATTGCAGTATATCGACATAGCTCCGTCGCAGCTGCACCCGAACGGTCATGCGTTTCTATACGGGACCTACTTACTTTTCATGGCCGTCTTCTCCAGACCTCCAACTGCTGGCGATATCAGATATATTTATATGATCAAGAGACGGAAAGACAGTCCTTCCTTCATGTTCCTTGAGCCATATCACAAATGCCAAATCTTGACAGGGGCATGTAGTAAATTCGCCCTGTACAAACAGGAATGGTTTTATGTGCGCTGCCCTCCTGGTTTTGCGAGGAGATGGACAGAAGGCAGTAAGTCTCTCTGCTGAGTCATTATTTGCATTTAACCGGAGTCATGTTTTTCCTAACTCTTTGTTTCGTCTTTCCAGGTGTCAACCCGCTCCCGGAAGGCCAAGGATATTCTGAGGCTGTTGAAGCCATTAGAGCTCTTCCCGCCGAGGAACGAGACATCCGAACCATCGTTTCAAATGAATCACTGTCGGGGTTTGGCTTGCTAGCCCCGGGTCGTCGGATCAGCCTTCCAGAAGGTGTCACCATCCCCAAACCTCCATCCGGTAAAGGGAAAAAGCAGGCTGGATCGCCGTCGCGCCGCACTTCCGACATGCACGAAGAGGGTGAGCACAAAGAAGATGAAGCTCCTGAGACCCAAGGCGAGAATGTGGGTCCCGCTTGGAATCCGGCAGTCGAAGTCTAAGACATTGAGACGTCATCCTCCCCTTCGAAGGGAAAGAAGAAATTAAAATATAAAGTTCAGAAGGAGAAAGTTGGTGGCACTTCAAAAGTCATGCCTATCCCGCCTGAGAAAGAGGCCTCCTCGCAGCATCTGGAGAGTTCTCTAAGGGGTTTGTCGAATCTTTCTATCCCCGACGATATATTTAATTACGGGTTTGACGACCCTGGAGCCCTCAAGTTTTCTTCGCCCGCTAGAGGCAATGCAAGAGTTCAACCCCCAGTCCAGGGAGACAATACTCCGATTAGTAAAGACAAACGAACTGGTCCGTCGGGGGGAACACTAGGACACGCACACACGCATTCCATCATACACTCAAGTTCTTTCTCGTTTCTCAGGTCTTTCTTAACTCGTTGTTATCTCCATTCTTTGTAGGTGATATGGGGCGCTCTCACGGATTCAATCGCCTTCACGGCTCTTCCATACTTCAGAGATGAGCATGAAGGACCGTCTCGCCGACGAGGAGAAGAAAAAAGTCAAAGTCAAAGTTGAATCTGAAATACTGGAACTTACTGACCCACGGAACAGACCTCTGAAAATCATTCTCCCGGGCAGGTCCAAACCACTGGATGTTCCGTCCCCTACTCTTGACTCTGCTTCCTTAGCAAGCAAGAAATCCAAGAAAAAGCGTGAAGGAGAGGAATCGTCGGAAAAAGCAAAGGAAGACAAGAAGAAGAAACTGAAGAAATAATCGATATACTCGTTCAACGAGCTTCTTGCTTAAGTCTTGTAGTTGCTTTTTTCTTTTGTTTTGTATAGATAGGCTCTTAATTCTGAGCTTCGTAGGAGTAACTGTGTAACCCCATTTTGAACTGTTGAATGAAGTTTTGTTTCTTTTTCGTTTGAATGATTCTCTTGCTTTGGTTTGCTGACTAACTGTAGTCATGACTCAAGTTCTTATGAGTTACATTATCTCTCAATCCATTCTCGTGTTGTTCAAACATTTCCAGACGTGGCGTACTTCTTATTCCACGTTTCTCGAGTACTTGGACTCTTTTCTGAATCGGCTCTCCGGGGACTTAGAGTACTCCGATCCGCGCTCTGGGGATTCGGAGGTTTGAAATCGTTTATACTCTAGCTCGCGCTCCGGGGATTTAGAGTACTCCGATCCGCGCTCTGGGGATTCGGAGATTGGAAATCGTTTATACTCTAGCCCGCGCTCCGGGGACTTAGAGTACTCTGATCCGCGCTCCGGGGATTCGGGGATTTGAAATCGTTTATACTCTAGCCCATGCTCCGGGGACTTAGAGTACTCCGATCCGCGCTCTGGGGATTCGGAGATTTGAAATCGTTTATACTCTAGCCCGCGCTCCGGGGACGTAGAGTACTCCGATCCGCACTCCGGGGATTCGGAGATTTGAAATCATTTATACTCTAGCCCGCGCTCTGGGGACTTAGAGTACTCCGATCCGCGCTCTGGGGATTCGGAGATTTGAAATCGTCTATACTCTAGCCCGCGCTCCGGGGACTTAGAGTACTCCGATCCGCGCTCTGGGGATTCGGAGATTCGAAATCGTTTATACTCTAGTCCGCGCTCCGGGGACTTAGAGCACTCCGATCCGTGCTCTGGGGATTCAGAGATTGGAAACCGTTTATACTCTAGCCCGCGCTCCGGGGACTTAGAGTACTCCGATCCGCGCTCTGGGATTTGGAGATTTGAGTTTGTTTATTCGAGTCCGTACGTCGTACAGGACGACGTAGTTCGTCATCCGACTATGAGATATAGAAACACTCGTGATTTGTGGAAAATACGGCATCAATCCTTTATTAATGAAAAATTACTAGACTGCTTGATTACATAGTTAAAAAGAAACTAAACTACAACTGAACGAAAATGCATAGGAAATAACAGTGCCTAAAACAAGAAAGGAAAACATGCTAAATGTAATAGTGCCGCAGATGTTCACTGTTCCACGCTCGGGGGAGTGTCGTGCCATCAACGGTCGCTAGCTTGAATGTTCCCTCTCCAAGCTTCCGTTCAATGACGTACGGACCTTCCCAGCTGGGACTCATACGCGAAGGTACTGGGAAAACTCGTTTCAAAACGAGATCACCCACATCAAATATTCTTGGGCGGACTCTGCCGTCGTAGTAACGCTTGACTCGGTGCCTATGTGCTGCCGCCCTTAATTCGGCCTCTTCACGTTTTTCATCGATACAATCTATTGATTCCAACAAGAGGTCCTGATTCGTCTTGGGATCATAATATGTCACCCGGTGCGATGGAACTTCAAGTTCCACGGGTATAACGGCTTCAGAGCCGTATGCCAAGGCAAATGGAGTGTGGCCGGTCGCGGACTTGTGGGTAGTTCTATAAGCCCATAATGCCGTCGGGAGTTCATCTACCCACTTGCCTCCGACTTTCTCCAGGCGCTTCTTTAGTATTGATTTGATTATTTTATTAACGGCCTCGACTTGTCCGTTAGCTTTTGGGTGTGCAACGGCGGCGAACTTCTTCTCGATGCCGTACTTTAAACAGAACTCTTTGAACTCTCTGCTTTCAAATTGTGTCCCGTTGTCAGTAATGATGGTGCGAGGAAGACCAAAGCGGCATATAATGCTTCGTACAACGAAGTTAATGATCTTTTTAGAGGTAATTGTAGCCAAGGGTTCTGCCTTGGCCCATTTTGTAAAATAGTCGACTACAACTATCGCATATCTCGCACCACCTCTGGATATAGGCAAAGAGCCGATTATGTCGATTCCCCAGATTGCAAATGGCCAGGGACTTACCATTTGTGTGAGTTCCTTCGATGGAGTCCTCGGGATTTTCGCAAATCTTTGACACTTGTCACATTTCCTTGCGTAGTCTGCAGCATCTCGATTCATGGTCGGCCAGTAGTATCCATAGCGGAGGATCTTTTTTGCTAGCGTTTGCCCCCCGGTATGGTCGCCACATTCTCCTTCGTGGACCTCTCTTAAGACCCGCTTTGTCTCGTCATGAGCGATGCACCGTAACAATGGGACTGAGAACCCTTTTCGATACATTAATCCATCCTGGATCACGTATCGCGCGGCCTTTCGAAGGACCTGCCGTCTTTCACTCCTTTTTTCTGGTAAAGTCCCGGTCGTCAGGTACAGTTTGAATGGGGTTATCCATGATTCCTTCTCGATTTCCATTTCCAATATACAATCAACTTTCATCTCATCCATGCTCGGGGCATGCAAGGCCTCAACGGGATACAATCCCATTTGCTGTGCATCGCCTGTGCTTGCAAACTTAGCCAACAAGTCGGCTTCTTTATTCTGTTCGCGCGGGACATGCGAAATGTCATAATGCTCGAGATTCGACAATAGTTCTTGGACCTGAACAAGGTACGGAGCAAGCTTCCATACCTTGGCTTGGTAATCTCCCCGCACTTGGTAAACCACCAAATGGGAGTCACAAAAGATCTCAATTGATTTGATTCCAAGTTCCCCGATGAGCTTCAAGCCAGCAATCAATGCTTCGTATTCTGCTTCGTTATTCGTAGCTAGGAAATCCAGCTTCAAAGCATAACAGATTGATCGGTTTTTCGGAGTTATAAGGACTACACCCGCGCCGGAGCAACGGTCGTTGGATGCCCCATCGGTGTACAATTTCCATCGAACGGGAGGAATGGCATCATGATTATCCGGTTCTGCGGGCATGGTAAACTCAGCGATAAAATCTGCTAACGCTTGCCCTTGTATGGCTCTCCGTGGTAAGTAGGCGATATCGAACTGGCTCAACTCGATGTTCCATTTTAGCAATCTTCTAGAAGTTTCTGGCCGTTAGAGGACCTACCGCAGGGGTTGATCGGTATAAACACTGATTGAGTGTGCTTGAAAATATGGGCGTAGCTTACGTGATGCGATCACCAAGCAATAGGCCAATTTCTCTATTTTAGGGTAATTTCTTTCTGCCCCCGTTAAACGCTTGCTAACATAGTACACCGGCTTTTGGATTTTGTCCTCCTCGCGAACCAAAGCCGCACTTATTGCATGTGGGGATACGGCCAAGTATACGTATAACATCTCGTGGTCTACTGGTTTTGACAGCACTGGTGGACTCTCCAGATGCCTTACAAGATTCCGGAATGCTTCTTCACAACTAGACGTCCATTCGAAGTTCCTCTTCCCTTTCTTTATTATATCAAAGAAAGGGATGCACTTGTCAGTTGCCCTGGATATGAATCGACTTAGCGC
This sequence comes from Allium fistulosum, assembly GCA_030737815.1. Lineage (NCBI taxonomy): Eukaryota > Viridiplantae > Streptophyta > Magnoliopsida > Asparagales > Amaryllidaceae > Allium > Allium fistulosum. The sequence goes on along the minus strand of CM060908.1, from coordinate 232,738,066 downwards.
AGCTACTTTTCCATTCAAGCTCTGTACCTGTTTTATAGTCCTGGGTACTTGCACATCTCGAATAGGTTAGATCTTTTCAGGGTTAGCTTCAATTCCCCTAGCATTGACGATGAATCCCAAAAACTTCCCCGAAGCAACGCCGAAGGAGCACTTCAGAGGGTTGATCTTCATCCCGTAATACCTGAGTATGTCGAACATTTCAGCCAAGTCTCGAATGTGGTCGTTTGACTGCCGTGACTTCACGAGCATGTCATCCACATAGACTTCCATCGTCCTACCAAGTTGGTCCTTGAACATTCGATTCACCAAACGCTGATAAGTCGCTCCTGCGTTCTTTAGTCCGAAGGGCATTACTACATAGCAATATAGCCCAACATCTGTAACGAAGCTGGTGTGTTCTTGGTCCGAAATATGCATCGGGATTTGGTTGTACCCCGAGTATGCATCCATGAATGACAATAGCTCATGTCCTGCGGTGGAGTCGACCAACTGATCGATCCTCGGTAACGGGAAACTGTCCTTGGGGCACGCTTTGTTTAAATCGGTATAGTCTACGCAAGTTCTCCATTTCCCATTTGCCTTTTTCACCAGTACGGGGTTCGATACCCATTCAGGATAGAGGGCGTCGCGGATAAACCCATTGGCTTTGAGTTTGTCCACCTCCTCTCTGAGAGTAGCGGACCTCTCCGGGTCCATTCCTCTCCTCTTCTGTTTAACTGGGACGTATTTCGGGTCTATGTTCAACATATGACTCGTGATGGCGGGAGAAATTACACACATATCGGAATGCGTCCAGGCGAAAACATCAAGATTCGCCCGGAGGAAGTCACTAAGGTCTTCAGTCATTGCGGGGCCAAGCTATGATCCGATTTTCAGTATTCGCGAAGGGTCGCTTTGGCTGACTGAAATATCAACCGTTAGTTCAGCTGGCGCCGCCTTTTCTTCCCTGGGTTTCTCATCGTCGTCTCTCGGATCTATGTCTCTGAAGATCCGAGAATTATGCCCGAGCCAGGGCTCGGGCATTACTTGTCAACTATCCGTATTATGGATGCGGACGGTATTGTCCGCAACCATTCCTTTCTCCCTCCGGTGGGCTTCTCGGAGCTCAGCCACATAACAAGAACGACCAGCCGCTTGGTCGCCATGAACAATACCCACTCCTTTGTCAGTTGGGAATTTCAAAGTTAAACACCACGGGGCCAATGCTGCCCTAAACTCAGCCAGGGCCGGTCGGCCCAAGAAAACATTATATGGAGAATCCACATCCAAGACTACGAAGGATAGAATTCGCACCCTCCGACGCTCGCCTTGTCCCAGTTCAACTGGTAACTCGACATACCCCACTGCATCGGTCGTAGCGCCGTTAAAGCCGTGAATACGAGCCTTGGACGGTTTTAAGTCCTTTGTTTCCATTTTCATTTGGTCATAAGCCTTCTTGAAGATGATGTTGACAGAACTTCCACAATCAATCAAAATTCTCTTCACATATGCCGGTCCGATTGTCGCAGATATGACCATTGGGTCAATGGTTGGAGCCTCTACTTGATCAGCATCCCTGTTTCTGAACACAATGTCGTCTGTCATTACGCACTGCTGCTTGGCGGGAGTCCCATCCTCCACGTTTGAACAGCACTCAAAATCTGCGTGCTTCAGGGAACTTGCATACCGCTCCATCTCTTGCCAATTCTTATCCGCGGGGTGAGGTCCGCCGATGATTGTGTTTATGACTAGTCTACCCACGGTTCGGGCAGGTTCTTCGGGATGACGCGGAGTTGGTGCGCGACCTGGGTTGGACGTCCCCTGTCCTCCTTCTTGTGGATCCTTCACAAATTCTTGCAACTTCTTTTGCCTGATCAACTTCTTGATAGCGTCGTGTAGGTGCCTGCACTCTTCCGTATTGTGCCCATAAGTCTCATGGAAGCGACAATATTTCCCGGTTCGCTTCTGCTCCTCGGTCGATTCTTTTGGACGTGGCTTTCTGTACTGAAAAGTATTACAGGTGGATAGGTAAATGTTCTCCAGAGGTGCATTCAGCGGGGTATACTCACTGTAGCTTGGAATTCTCGATTTCCACTTTCCCGCTTCTCTCTTCTTCCCTTGATTTCTTCCTCCGGACTCCTTAGACTACCCAGATTTGTTCTGGACATTGACTTGGACCTTTCCCGAGTTGTCTCCGGACTGCTTCACAGCAATGTTGCTTTTTACGGACTCTTGGACAAGTCCTGGTGCCTTATCTCGTCTTACCCACCCGGCTTCCTCTCTCCTTATGAACTGGTGTGCCTTCGAGTAGAAACGCTCTAGGGTGGTCGGAGGTTTTCCTGCCAACCAGTCTCCAAATTCAGACTCCGGATCCACACCTCTCATTACAGCCATTAGAATTGCATGATCATTGGGATTACTGACTTCAGTCGCCGCAACATGGAATCTTTGCAAATATTCCTTCAATGACTCCCCAGGATTTTGGATTACACTCGATAGAGACATTACGTCCTTTGGACACGTAGTGTGTATTCTGAATTGCTCAATAAACTTCTTCGCCAACTCCTCAAAATTAGATACGGACCGCGGAGAAAGTCGGGTAAACCACATAGTAGCGATCCCAGATAGAGTGATCGGAAAGCATCTACACTTGGTGGCATCATTTGCTCTAGCTGAATCCATCATCCATTCGTACCTCATGACATGCTGTCTGGGGTCGGTCTTTCCCTCATACGCAGGGATAGTAGGCATATTAAACTTCCTGGGGTACTCTGCTTGCAACACAACATCTGTGAACGGGGTGTGACTCCTTAATACTCCCCAATCATCATTCGACAAACCCTGATTTTCTTTCATCAATTGCCTGACCATGGCTGTCAGGTCTGGTGTCTGTATGGAAGGTGGGAGGTTAGAGTCCGTTCTACGTGACTGTCCATGTTGATGCCTCCTCTCTTAGCGATCTGCCAATCGTGCGTCTTGAGGTTCGACATCATCAGCGTTTTGATGGTTTGGGCCTCCAGCTTCCACCTGTACTCCAGTCCCTAAGTTTCCAGCTGTTTGGGCAGTAGTACCCGTCCGTGCAGCTTCAGTCTTACGGCGTCTACGCCTGGGAGGTTCATCAGAAGAAGTTGAGCTGTCGGATGAGGAATAAGGAACGGTATTGCCCCCAGCATTCTGTTGCTGCTGTTGAGTGAGTTGTGCCATCAGGTTGGCGTTAGCTTGCATCTGCTCTCCTAGTTGCCTCCTGCTTTCCCTGAGTTCTCTCATTATGTCGTTAAACTCTACTCTGGTAACAACTGGAGCTTGGTCCTGGGGGGCAATTCCTACACTTGGAATTGCTGGTTGATTGCTAGGTCCTGCTTGTTGCACGCTAGCAGTCTCATGGGCATCCGCATTATGAGAAGCTGACCTGGTACGTGGTCTCGCCATTGTAGAGTTATTGGTATGAACTCTGAGTAGAATCAACGGATGTCCGTTCAATGAGTCGGATCTTCTTTGGGGGGATTTGTTCAATCCAGTAGCTTCAAAGCAGATCCTTAAGGTCTGAGAATTCAATTCTCAGTGAAAGCACCAAAGTGTTAGCACCAAAATTGGTCACTAACCTCGTAGAGAAATATTGTGTGGAGAATTAAGTGATGAAGGTAAATTAAACAGAGAAGACAATGCTAATTTAAGTGCAGAAAGTAAGAACACCAAATTTATAGTGGTTCAGCGTAATTGCCTACGTCCACTTTGAGATTAGACTCTATTGATCTCCTTAATGATTGATTACAAATACAATTCGTGAATCAAATGCTTGAATGAAGTTGTTAAGTAGAGAAGATGAGTCTCCAAAATGGCAGAGTCTCCCCAGTGTTCTCTCCAAAAAAGATCCCTTTTCACTGTGACCCTGCCCCTCTATTAATAGGCAAATATGGGCTGGACTTCCCAAGTGGGCTGGATGGCCGAACACTCTAGCCCCAGTACAGTGGTCGCTGCATGCCGAACCAGGTATGCCGAACACCCTAATGCCGAACGATCCTCTCTATGCCGAACGGTATGATTGATGTGTGGGAAGTGCAGGATGGTTGTTAGTCGAAGCCGAACGTGCCCCTGCCTGAAGCTCTTGACCGAATAATGCTTTCAGACCGAACGACGCATTCTGGCCGAACGTTAGTGTCATGCTGAATAGTTATGTACACCGAACGTCTTCTGGATGCCGAGTACTCTTGTTGCCGAGTACTCCTGTCGCCGAGCACTAGCTGACACCGAGCACTAGATGACACCGAGCACTAGTTGACGCCGAGTGCTGCTCGATGCCGAACAGCCCTGTATGCCGAGTAGTCCCGTATGCCGAGTTCCAACTGATGCCGAGTACTACGCCGAGTATTCCTGGATGTCGATCTCCAGTCGATGCCGAGTACTACGCCGAGTACTCCTGGATGCCGAGCTCCAGTTGATGCCGAGTACTACGCCGAGTACTCCTGGATGCCGAGCTCCAGTTGATGCCGAGTACTAGTTGACATCGAGTACTATAGATGCCGAGCACCAGTGAATGCCGAGTACCACAGATGCCGAGTACTATAGTTTCCGAGTTCTCAGTTGCCTGGTCAAATCTCCAGGAAACACTACTCACTCTTTTAATTTAGCTACGATCTCCACTAGTCTAGTTTAATGCTTCTGACTAGTTCCAATCAGTTAAATAAAAGTAGTTCTGATGGTCAAACTAGCCATCACACCTAGCCAAAGCTCATCGAGTCCTAGAGTCGTAACCAATGATAAGCTCAGGCATTTCCCACTCTAGGAATATCGCTTCCAAACTGGTACGTCTCCCACTCAAATACGAACCACCACATTTCCCTTCAAATGTCTTGGAAATGTCAAAACTATAGGAGGCTAAGAACTCCAAGCATTGCTATGGGCGAAGATCAAGATCCTCTTAGAGAAAATACACTACCATGATGTGGAATCACTGAACAACTCAAACTCCTCTCCTAACAGACAGTGCCTCCATATTCCCAAAGTGAACTCTATTACCTCCAACTCCAAACCAAGAGTTCGATATTACCTCTCGACATCACTACCATACCTAGTTAAGTACCACATGCAAGTGCGTACAATCGTCTCTTCATTCCCTCTCGGAATGAGTACCATCAATGTACTCATCAACCTCTCGGTCAGACTCACTAACGCATGTCTATACCTCATGTCTCAAACAAATATTCGATCCTCTCCTATACAATAGGCCAACGATACTGCTATCTTGGGTCTATCTAGATTCCAGAGTGCCATAACTAAAGGTTCTACAACGACGTCCTACTCTGAAACAACATGACCCAAGCATCTGACTCCATTCCTATAGAAGTGATACCATCAAAATCTCATCACTAATCATGTCTTGTGCTCCTCTTCCATCCATGGGTAGACGAAAGTGTCATCAATGAACACAAGCACAACCTATTCAAGTGACGACTCTAATCATGGTCCATGAGATCCACAACATATGCCAACACGTTGGTTAGCCTGAACGGCATAACCAACCTAAAATCAAGGTAGTGTATATAACACTATAAACGACACAACCACCCAAATTACTCTTAGTTGGTGCAACCTCACCTCGGGGTCCAACTGAGAGAACATCCTCATGCTATAGAGTTGATCAAACAGGTCATCAACAAATGGGAGTATGAACATGTTCGTTATCTCATCTAGCTCACAACAACCAACAAACAACTCCAAAGAGCCATCCGTCCTACTGACGAACACAACAGGCGCATCCCACCCAAAATATACACCCATGGATGAACCATCACATAAACAGGTCATCCACTTACACCTCTATTCTCCTAAGCTCTTTGGACACCATATGCTTTAAAGGCATATCTACCTATCCAACTCCTCTGACCAGATCGATATGGAACTCTATCTCTATATATGGTGGTAATCCGGTCACCTCCTCGATTATGTCTGGACACTCTCTAGCAATAGGCATAAATGACATCCTATCATGTGGAATATCAAGCGAATATATAAGGCTTCTATACTGGCAACCAATCACTACCATTCGCTCCTCCACAACCCTGATCGTCATCAACGACCTCTCTTTCTCCACCACTATTCTGTATCCCCTTCAGCCAGTCCATTCTTAAACTATAATACCAACCTAACTAAACCCCAAACAATCAATGCCTAACAAACAATCAACCATGACTCAAAAAGGGAAAGATCTTAACAAACCATGTATAGGCTGGCTAAGCCCCTAACTAGGTCTATCACGATCAAATATCAGTAATTATCTCGAGTCTCTATCCCAATATTCTCATAGAATCTAGATATAAAGGAATGAAACCTCGAAGTCAAATAAAATACATATGGAAACACCATATGTGGAAAGCATATCTCAAACGGTGATGCCATTTCCCTTCTCTTTCGTAGATGGAGCAATCGATGAAACCGAAACGACGATCAATACATATGCTTCCTGATCTATCCCTACTTAACTGGTACAGGAAACTCTACAATACTAGGTACTTTTCGATCATCCTCTTGAAGCCCTCGTCAATGTGACGAATTGACCTTCAAGATGATCTCTCTACCCAATGATAAACTTCAATCCTTTTTATGTGGAGTATCAACGGGATTAGATGGTACCTCGATATCATATCGAATCTAACCACATACTCCAACACTAACATATCATTGTACTTTAAATCGGTGAACTCCCTAACCATCCTTGACTTCAAAAAAGTCGAGACAAATATTCTTTAAAGAGAACTATGTACTAGTCCTAAGGAAATCGGTCCTCGAGAATTAGAGCTACAGAAACACTCCACTAATTTATCGTCCATCCTAGGAGCAATCTAGAGTCTAACTTCTACCTCATGCATCATCTGACTCCAAGTCATTAGAGATCCTTCTGCAAGCAACCATCCAATCTTACCTCTCAATAGCCGACTATGTTCCAAGGAAAGGTCTGCCTCCTAGACTCTTATGGCCTATATACAACTTGGCAAAGTCGACTCTAGCGAATTGCAATTGAGCACCATAGCCGTCTAGAACAAACTGGGCATCGAGGAAATAATCCGCACCAACTCTATGAACTATCATATCAATCAAGGATAGCTGCCCCGATCCTTCCCAAACCTCTACTCTAAAGGTAGAGTCAATAGCAGCTTTTCTTTCATGTTAGATCTTTCCTATTCTACCATAAGGATGATCCGTCAATCACAAAGATAACTGCATCAATAGTGCTCATGTGTGCACCCAACTCATATATTATATATACTACTATATAGTTTTGAAAACCAAAATATAAAACAAATATAAACTCTCTCGTATATATACACTCTCTAGATCCAGTCTAAGGCAATAACTCCTACCCTATCTCTACCGGATCATGGTATCAACTAAGGTTAATCGGGTAACCTCGCTCTGATACCAAATGTAATGACCGCCTTACACCTACGGTGTAGAACGGTAGTCAAAGGAAAGAAAAAGAAATAAGATTAAGAAATAGAAGAGAAAAGAATGGAAAAGATGAAAAAGGAAGCATCAAATAACCAAATTACCCATGGCATATCTCACATCACATCAAAGTAAATATAATAATCAACACAGGTATAAAAAATAGAGACTATGATAACAATGTGAAATAATCATCTGAATATAAGGCCCACAAAGTTATTCAACACCATAATAGAGTTTTTGTGTAATGCATATGTACTATGCTTTTCGGTAGTATGGATTGATATTGGGAATGGACAAGATGTCTCATTATGTAGTGGTATTGGATTGTGATAGGAGAGTGGTTTAGTTGAGAAGTGATGAAGGGCATGATTTGATTGTATTCTACGAGCCTGATATTTCTATTATGGAGATCAATTTGTATTTGCCTGATTCATTAAAGGATAAATTGTCGTCTATCCCTGTTACCCGGTTGTTTGACCATGTAACAAGAGGCACGGCACATGCCTCGTTTGGCACACCTCCCCTCGCTCGGCATAGAGCATCGCTTGGCACCAGGCCTCGTTCGGCATTGAAGGGTCATTCGACATCTCACCTCGCTCGGCATAGAGCATCGCTCGGCACAAGGCCTCGTTCGGCATTGAAGGGTCGTTCGGCATCTCACCTCGTTCAACATTGAAGGGTCGTTAGGCATCTCACCTCGTTCGGCATGATAGGGTCGCCCTACATGTTGCCTCTTTCGGCATAGAGGGGTCGTTCGGCATCTTACCTCGTTCGTCATTGAGGGGTCATTCGACATCTCACCTCGTTCGGCATAGAGGGGTCATTCGGCATCTCACCTCGTTCGGCATTGAGGGGTCGTTCGGCATCTCACCTCGCTCGGCACATAAAGGTTGTTCGGCCTGGGTGTGTGGCTCGGCATACGAATGTCGTTCGGCATTGAGGCCTCGCTTGGCACACCTTCCCTCGCTCGGCAATTGCCATTCGGCATCTATGGCTCGGTGCGCAGAAGTTACTTACCACGGGTCAAGGTACGTTGTTCCTAGGCCCATGAGGGAAGTCCAACCCATCTTCATTTATAAATAGAAGGGCAGAGGCACAATGAAATGGACCTTTTTTGGGGAGAACACTGGGGAGACTCTATCGCTTTCAAGACTCATTCTTTTCAATTCAAACTTGTATTCAAATCATTAGTGTATGGATTGTATCCGTATTCAACTACTTGTGAAAGCAATAAAGATTAAAACTCAAAGTGGACGTAGGCAGTTACGTCGAACGACTATAAATCTGGTGTTCTTATTCTCTACAGTTAATTTAGCTTGCATCCCTCAGTTTTAATTTATCTTCTTCATTAATCTCTCTACACAAAACTCTCTTTGGGTGTTAGTGACTAATCTTGGTGCTAACATTTTGGTGCTTTCACTGAGAACAACATTCTCAGGTCATTAGGATCTACTTTGTAGCTACTGGATTGAAGAAATTCCCCGAAGGAGATCCAAGTCATTCACAAGAAGTCCGTTGATTCTACTCAGAGTTTCTACCAATAACTCTACAATGGGAAGACCTCGTACCAGATCAGCCTCTCATAACATGGACTTCAACGAGACCGCCAGCGTCCAGCAAATAGGACCCAGTAATCAACAAGCTAACCTTGGCGCGGGAACTATGGCCGCCCAAAACCAGATGGAAGCTGTCACTAGGACAGAGTTCAATGAGCTAATGAGAGAACTCATGGAAAGCAGGAGACAACTTAGCGAACAGATCCAAGCCAACGCCAACCTTATGACTCAGCTTACTCAACAACAACATTAGAATGCTGGAGGAAGCCCTGCTCCTTATTCCTCCTCCGACAGCTCTTCCTCGTCTGATGAACCTCCCAGGCATAGGCGTCGTAGGATGGAAACAACGCAAATAGGTGCTGCTGATCGATCAACCAGGGATGGTCTGAGTTCTCTACCTGGAGCAATGGCACCTCACTTACACCAAGAAAATCACACTCAAGCTGGAACGGGAAACTTAGGATCTGGAGTACGAGTGGAAGCTGGACAGCCGACACACCAAGGTCCTAATGATACTGGTCTCCAGGACACACACTTGGTAGATCGCCAATGGAGGAGACACCGACCAGAACGGTCTCGCAGGACAGACACTAACCTGCCATCTTCCATACAAACCCCATACCTATCAGCTATGGTCAGACGGCCGATGAAAGAGAATCAAGGCTTATCAAATATGATTGGGGGATATCCAGGAGTCATACTCCGTTCACAGATGTTATCTTACAAGCCGAGTACCCCAGGAAGTTTAACATACCGACTATTCCAGTCTATGAAGGAAAGACTGATCCCCGACATCATGTGATGAGGTATGAATGGATGATGGACTCAGCTAGAGCGAACGATGCAACCAAGTGTAGATGTTTCCCAATAACTTTATCTGGAATCGCTACCATGTGGTTTACCCGACTTCCTCCGCGAACTATCTCCAACTTTGATGAGTTAGCGACGAAATTTGTGGAACAATTCAGGATTCATGCCACTCGTCCCAAAGATGTGATGTCCTTGTCGAGTGTGATCCAGACTCTAGGGGAGTCGTTGAAAGAGTACTTACAGAGATTTCATGTTGCCACAAGTGAATTTAGCAACCCCAACGACCATGCTATTTTAATGACCATGATGCGAGGGGTAAATCCAGATTCAGAGTTTGGAGATTGGCTGGCGGGAAAGCCTCCTACTACGCTAGAACGTTTTTATTCAAAAGCACACCAATTTATAAGAAGGGAGGAAGCTAGGTGGATGAGGCGAGATAATGCACCGGTACGTGGCAAGGAGGCTATGCAGAGTAACATCACTGTAAAACAATCCAGTGACAACTCTGGAAAGGTACAAGTCAATGTTCAAAACAAGCCTGAACAATCTAAAGGATCCGGTGGGGGAAATCCCGGAAAGAAAAGGGAAGCTGGAAAGTGGAAACCAAGGATCCCAACTTACAACGAGTACACTCCTCTGAATGCATCTCTGGAAAATATTTACCTGTCAACTTGTAATACTTTCCAATATCGAAAGCCACGCCCAAAAGAGTCTACTGAAGAGCAAAAGCGGACTGGGAAGTATTGCCGCTTCCATGAGACTTACGGGCACAATACTGAGGAGTGTAGGCACCTACATGACGCTATAGAAAAGTTGATTAGACAGAAAAAGTTGCAAGAGTTCGTAAAGAATCCTCAAGAGGGTGGACAGGGAACGTCCAATCCCGGTCACGCACTAGCTCCACGTCACCCTGAGGAGCCTGCTCGGGCCATGGGAAAACTGGTCATAAACACGATAGTAGGCGGACCTCACCCTGCAGATAAGAACATGCAAGAAATGGAGCGGTATGATAACTCCTTAAGGCATGCAGACTTTGAGTGTTGTTCTAATGTGGAGGATGGGACTCCCGCTAAACAGCAGCGCATGATGACAGACGATATAGTATTCAGGAGCAGAGATGCTGATCAGCTGGAGGCTCCTACCGTTGACCCGATGGTCATATCTGCGACAATCGGGCCAGCACTTGTGAAAAGAATTTTGATTGATTGTGGAAGTTCTGTTAATATCATCTTTAAAAAAGCGTATGACCAAATGAAGATGGAGACAAAAGATTTAAAACCATCTAAAGCTCGTATCCATGGCTTTAATGGTGCAGCAACCGATGCGGTGGGTTATGTTGACTTGCCAGTTGAACTAGGGCAAGGCGAACGTAGGAGGGTTCGAATCCTACCTTTCATAGTTTTGGATGTTGATTCTCCATACAATGTATTTCTAGGATGACCGGCCTTGGCAGAGTTCAGGGCAGCTTTGGCCCCGTGGTGTTTAACTCTGAAATTTCCGACAAACAAAGGAGTTGGTGTTGTACATGGCGATCAGGCGACTGGTCATGCATGCTATGTGGCTGAACTGAGAGAGGCCCAACGAAGAGAGAAGGGAAAGGTTGTGGACAGCTCCGTCCACAACCGGGTCATTGAAAATTGACAAGTAATGCCCGAGCCCTGGCTCGGGCAACATGATTGGATCTGTAGAGACATAAATCCGAGAGATGATGATGAGGAACCCAGGGAAGAAAAAGCAGTTGCGGATGAACTGACGATTGACATTTCAGTCAACCAAGACGATCCGTCACGAGTACTTAAGATTGGATCACAACTCAGCCCCTCGATGACCGACGATCTCACTGATTTCCTCCGAGCGAACCTGGATGTTTTCGCTTGGACACATTCTGATATGTGCGGGATTTCTCCCGCTATTGCGAGTCATATGTTGAACATAGACCCGAAGTACGTTCCAGTAAAGCAGAAAAGGAGAGGCATGGACTCGGAGAGGTCCGTGGCTCCCAAAGAGGAAGTGGACAAACTCAAAGCCAATGGGTTCGTCCGCGATGCCCTCTACCCAGAATGGGTCTCTAACCCTGTACTAGTGAAAAAAGCGAATGGGAAATGGAGGACTTGTGTTGATTACTCGGATTTAAACAAAGCATGCCCTAAGGATAGTTTCCCATTACCTAGAATTGATCAACTGGTCGACTCAAAGGCAGGACACGGGTTATTATCATTTATGGATGCGTACTTGGGATATAATCAGACCACGATGTACATTCCAGATCAAGAACACACCAGTTTCGTCACTGACGTTGGACTGTACTGTTATGTAGTCGAACAACAATTCAAACAAGACCGAGTCAAACAGGGATTCGAACAAGACTGAGTCGAACAACGATTCGAACAGGACCAAGTCGAAATGAAGGAGTCGAATGAAACAGCCAACCGAAGATCCTAATTCGTATCGATCATATCTCCTAATCTACAAGTCCAAATGATATGAAATTTTCACAGAAGCCTGCGTGCATGCTAAAGAATGTCCATGCCTGGGCTGAAAAACGCAGGCGCGACTTATCAGCGCTTGGTGAATCGGATGTTTAAAGATCAAATTGGTAGAATAATGGAAGTCTATGTGGACAACATGCTCGTGAAGTCACGGCGGTCAAACGATCACATTCGAGACTTAGCGGAGATGTTTGATATACTCAGGAATTATGGAATGAAAATCAACCCACTGAAGTGTTCCTTTGGTGTTGCATTGGGAAAGTTTTTGGGTTTCATTGTTAATGCACGAGGGATCGAAGCTAACCCGGAGAAGATTCAAGCTATCCGAGATATACGAGTACCCAGAACTATAAAGCAAGTACAAAGCTTGAATGGAAAAGTAGCCGCGTTGAGTCGATTCATATCCAGGGCCACAGATAAGTGTATTCCCTTCTTCGATGTAATAAAGAAAGGAAAAAGAAATTTTGAATGGATGCCCGACTGCGAAGACGCATTCCGAGATCTGGTAAGGCATCTGGAAAGTTCCCCGGTGCTGTCGAAGCCTGTAGACCATGAAATGTTGTATGTATACTTGGCTGTATCCCAACATGCTATCAGTACGGCTTTGGTTCGCGAGGTGGACCGAGTTCAAAAGCCGGTATACTACGTCAGTAAACGTCTAACGGGGGCAGAAAGAAATTATCCCAAAATTGAGAAATTGGCCTACTGCTTGGTGATTGCTTCACGCAAGCTATGTCCGTACTTCCAGGCACACTCGATTAGTGTTTATACCGATCAACCCTTACGACAGGTACTCCAACGACCGGAAACTTCTGGAAGGATGTTAAAATGGAATATCGAGTTGAGTCGGTTCGATATTACCTACCTACCGCGAAGGGCCATACAAGGGCAAGCACTAGCAGACTTCATTGCTGAATTCACCGTGTCAGATGAATCAAACGATTATGATGTTATTCCGCCTATTCGATGGAAACTGTACACTGATGGAGCATCCAACAGCCTTTGTTCTGGGGCTGTTATAATTCTTGGGACTCCCAAAAACCGATCAATTTGTTAAGCTTTGAAACTCAATTTCCCAGCTACAAACAATGAAGCTGAGTATGAAGCGTTGATTGCTGGATTGAAACTTATCAAGGAACTTTGAATAAAATCGATTGAAATCTTTTGCGACTCACAATTGGTAGTGTACCAAGTTCGTGGAGACTTTCAAGCAAAGGGGCAGAGACTCGCCCCATACCTTGCACGAGTTCAAGAACTGTTAGCGGAGCTTTAATACTACGATATTTCCCATGTCCCGCGCGAGCAAAACAAGGAGGCCGATTCGTTGGCAAAGTTCACAAGTACAGGCGATGCACAGTAAATGGGCTGGGTTCCCATCCAAGTTTTGCAATTTCCAAGTGTAGGCGAAATGGAGATAGATTTTGTTCTAGAAACAGAAATTGAAAAGGAGTCGTGGATGACCCCATTCAAACAATACATACTACACGGAACCTTGCCCGATAGAAAGAACGAGAGACAACAAGTCCTTCGTAAAGCTTCGAGATACATAATGCAAGATGGAATGATGTATCAGAGGGGGTTCTCGGTTCCCCTACTCCGGTGCATCACCCATGATGAGGTAAAACGAGTTTTGATGGAAGTGCACGAAGGAGAATGTAGCGACCATACTGTGGGGCAAACACTCGCAAAAAAGATCCTCCGCTATGGATATTATTGGCCAACTGTAAATCGAGATGCTGCAGACTATGCGAGAAAGTGTGAAAATGTCAAAAGTTTGCGAAAATCCCAAGAGTTCCACCAACGGAACTCACGCAAATGGTTAGTCCTTGGCCATTTGCGATTTGGGGGATCGATATAATCGGTTCCTTACCTATTTCTAAAGGTGGTGAAAAATATGCAATTGTTGCAGTTGATTATTTTACAAAATGGGCGGAAGCCGAGCCTTTAGCCACAATCACCACCAAAAAGGTCATCAATTTCGTCGTACGAAACATTATATGCCGTTTTGGTCTCCCACGAACTATCATTACGGACAATGGAACTCAATTTGAAAGTAGGGAGTTCAAAGATTTTTGCCAAAAATATCACATTGAGAAAAGATTTTCGGCGGTCGCTCACCCTAAAACAAATGGACAAGTGGAAGCCGTAAATAAAATAATCAAGTCAATATTAAAGAAACGTTTGGAAAAGGCTAGAGGCAAGTGGGTGGATGAGCTTCCGACAGCGCTCTGGGCTTACAGAACCACCCTCAAGTCCGTGACTGGCCATACTCCATTCACCTTGGCATACGGCGCTGAAGTTGTGATACCCGTCGAACTTGAAGTTCCTTCTCATCGGGTAACTTATTATGATCCCAAGACGAATCAGAATCTCTTATTGGAATCACTGGACTTTGTTGATGAAAAACATGAAGAATCTGATTTGAGAGCGACTGCATATAGGAACAGAATTGCTCGACATTATAATGAAAAAGTCCAACCAAGAAGTTTCGATGTGGGCGATCTTGTTTTGAAGCGAGTCTTTCCATCCCCATCACATATGAATCCCACATGGGAAGGTCCATATGTCATCGAACGAAAGCTTGGAGAAGGAACTTTCAAGCTAGCGACCGTAGATGGCGCGACACTCCCCCGAGCATGGAATGGCGAACACCTATGCCGTTATTACACTTAGCACAACTATTTCGCATTTTAGTTGTAATTATTTCCAGTTTACGTTACTTTCGTTGTTTTTAGTTATCAGCATGTAATAAGACAATTTAGTCTGTTTTTATTTGTTATGATCAATAAAGGCTTGAAGCCGTCTTTTCCATGAACTATTGTTGTTACCATATAGTGCACTTCAGTGACGAAGTTTAAATTGCGTTATTCTGTCTGGCGTACGAACGCGCATTCAAAACTGAAAAATCTCTAAGTCCCCAGAGTGCAGACTAGAGTACTCTGAGTCCCCAGAGTGTGGACTAGAGTATAAACGACTGAAGAATCTCTAAGTCCCCAGAGTGCGGACTAGAGTATAAACGACTGATAAATCTCTAAGTCCCCAGAGTGCGGACTAGAGTACTCTGAGTCCCCAGAGTATGGACTAGAGTATAAACAACTGAAAAATCTCTAAGTCCCCAGAGTGTGGACTAGAGTAATCTGAGTCCCCAGAGTGCGGACTAGAGTATAAACGACTAAAAATTCTCTAAGTCCCCAAAGTGCGGATTAGAGTACTCTGAGTCCCCAGAGTGCGGACTAGAGTATAAACGACTGATAAATCTCTAAGTCCCCAGAGTGTGGACTAGAGTACTCTGAGTCCCCAGAGTACAGACCAGAGTATAAATGACTGAAAAATCTATAAGTCCTCAGAGTGCGGACTAGAGTGTAAACAACTTCGAAATCTCCAAAGTCCCCTGAGCGCGGACTAGAATGTTCTGAGTTCCCAAAGTACGGATCAGAGTATAAGCGATTCAAAAAATCTTCCAGTCATATGGAAGTGAACTAGGGCTTATATAACTCACAAGGTTTCAAATTTCGACTACAAGTTATACGGTGAGCTAAAGAACAGAAGTCATTTGAAAGACAAACAACGAAATTTTATTCATTAATTCAAAATGAAGTCCTACTACATCTTCTCCCAAACTCGGGGCAAAAAGTATATCTACAACGGCTATGAAAATGAAAAAATAATTAATAATTACATAATCCAGGCTGATTCTCATTGAACGAGCATGATATTTACTTCTTTGACTTCTTCTCCTTCTTTGATTTCTCAGACGACTCCTCCCCTATGCGTTTTCTCTTGGATGTTTTGCTCACCTGTGAAGGGGTGTCAGAGGAAGGAGGAACTTCTGACGGTATGGTCCCATCTGGAAGAATAATCTTCAAAGGCCTATTCAGTGGGTCGTCGAGTTCTACTACTTGAGGCTCGACCTTAATTTCGGCCTTCTTTCTCCCCTCTTCGATGACCTATTCCTTCATGCTCATCTTTGCAGTGTGTTTGGAGGCGCCAGTGATTTCAATCTCGTAATGTTCTTCAACAGGCGATAGATTGTCGGATTTGTCTTTATTAAGCGCCTCAATCACTTGAGCATCAGGTCCGGGGGTCTCTTCCACTTGCGTCGTTTCTCCCGTTTTCTCCTCCTTCTTTGTGGCGGCATCGCTTCTTGGAGTAGGTACGGGATCAGGGTGACCTACGCGGAATCGTAAGAAATAAATGTTAGAATACATTTATCACTCGTTTAAAGTGAGAACCCTTTGAACTCTAAAGGAAAAGTTATGTACCAGTATACTGTTCGGGGAGTTTCACCTTCTGGGATAGGAGATAGAACATGAATACCAAGACCAGGATCTTCGGGATCATACCCAATGTGTTTTTCGAAGGGGTTAAGTGGTAGGCGATTAGTCAGTTGGGTAAGGGAAGGAACTGTAGGCTCGGCTCCGTACGGGCCAGCAATGTCACTTTTTTCCTTTTATGTGGGCAAGTCTTTGCTGAAAAGAACCTTCGCTGCAGATAAGTCCGAAGGCTCGTTCCCCCGAAGGAATTCCTTTACCAAGGCCCCTTCATCAATCTCTTCTGTTCCCGATTCAACTTTCTTAATCTTTGTAAGAGTGTCCCATGCCTCGGCTAGAGATTCGAGGTAACCCTCGCCAAGAGAAGTCAAATCCCGATGCATGAGGACGCGAGCGTTGTATTCTGCTATAAGCGGGTCGAACAAGCACTTGATCTCCTCCCTGCCTGCCTCGGCAGCTGCCTCAAGGCACGAATCGACATTAGAAAGTGCCATCTTTTTACCTTCCTCGCGGGCTATCTCCTTCAGTGCTTCGGCTTTGGAAAGCTCCTCATCTAGTTGTGTTTTGAGGAGTCGAATGGCAACAATCTCATTGCAATATCATTGGGACTACTCCTGAGCAGGACTAACATTTTTACCCGTAACTTCGGGCATTTTAGCTTCTCTAATCTCCCCCTCCTCAGGTGTGTCAAGGGCATCACGTGCTGAAGGCCCAGCTTGCCTTTTACCGTTTTCCTTTATCCAAGGCAAAACCAGTTATGGTGACGCCGTGAGGAAGACTTATTCAACGACCTTCCGCCAACAGGCCGAATTTCGAGAGCATTTCATTAGAAATGATAGACCTAATATCCTTGTCTTCCGCGGGGACAGCTCGGATAGCTTCAACGGCCTCAGAGTACCCGGAGCCTTCAGGACGTGGGCTGATACCTGTAAAAGTAGAGAAAGAATTAGAAATGGTGCAATTCCCACTGAATGCAAGTATTGATCTAGAAAAGAGACTCACTCCCTTCCACCCATCTCCTTGCAAAGCCAGGGGGACAACGCACGTAGAACTATTCCTGCATATACTTGGCGAATTTGCTCCACGCCCCAGTCAGAATTTGACACTTGCTATGCGGCTCAAGAAATACAAAGGATGGGCTGTCGGATTGTCTCTTGAAACGATAAATATAGCGGATATCACCAGGAGTCGGGAGCCTAAAAAGGATGCTCATGAAGAGAATGCACGTGCCATATACGAACGCGTGACTGTTAGGATGTAACTGCGATGGAGCTATCTCAATATACTGTAACAGGTCGCGGAGGGAGGAATTAAATAGTGGCACGCTACCAACCCAGCACATAAATTTATTGCAGGTTGTATATCCGATTGGGGGCAAGTGAGGACGATCTTGTCCCGATGGAACCAACGCATCGTCGAAAGGAATCCCGTGTATTGAGCATATGCGATGAAGAGCGCTTTCGTTAATTCTTGAAGCTTGAGAATCGACCAGGTTATCTATAAAGATCGCTGCATCCAAGGCATCGGGAGCCAAGTTGACGGACGAGATCATGGGACTCGGAATATCTTGTACAGGAGTAGTCGAAGGGTTTGAAGTTCCAACTACTTCCTGTCGTGAAGTTTGCTCATGTCTATCTGAGACTGTGGCAGAGCTGGATTTCCTAGACATCTGTGTTGAATGTTGGATCTGATGAAACACCTGTTTGAACTATACTTGAAAAACGATCGACATTAGACATAACAACAAAAATACTCCCCCCATGTTGTGTGTGAACTAGTGCATCCATTCAAGTATAAGTGCCAAAGAATTACAAGTCACATAGTTGATGAAATAAAGTTAGGCTTTGAACTATCATCTTCGAAGACCGTCATCGCAGACCGTCTACGAGAGCTTGTCGTAAGATGGTTTATGTTTTGAACTCGACATCGACACTGTACGTTGAAGGTTATTATCCATTTTAATCAAGTTAAATTCAGGTTTATGGTTGTCAAAACAGAGGAGTTATCAGTCTGGATCGTCCGATATGCTTAATTGCTTAGGTCCTTGTCCTTGTTCACTGTCATATGTTCGGGCAAAAAAGTAAGTTAAGTCAACAATGCATTGTGTTCGACTAGTATTGTTGTTGTACACCACTCTCCTACCTTTCCTCTCCACCGTTCGACATGCGGCAAGTCATGCCAAACCGCAGTCATGCCAAGCTACATCGCTCGACATTTTGCCATAAGCTCCAACTTCCTTCCTACCCTCCATCTCTACCGCTCGGCACATATGAGTCCTTCGGCAAGTCATGCCAAGCCGCATCACTCGGCACTTTACCCATCTCCTACTTTTCTCCTGCACTCCCTATTACCCCGTTCGACATAAGGGAGTCATGCCGAGACGTGGTCATACCGAGCCACATCGCTCGGCACGCTAAACCCAACTTCAACTTCACTCCTACACTCCCTCACATCGTTCAGCATGCGGAATTCATGCCGAACCACAACCATATGTCCTCCTCCAACTCATTTGTTCGAACAAACTAGATACCCTCCAAGGTGGCCAGACGGTCACCACTCCAATTTGCATGCCACCTTCGACCGACCATATCAACCCTCATCGATTCCTACTAGACCGACACCCTCTTTCATCCTCCTCTCCATTTAATCCTAAGGCTTGCTTAAACCTCGGATCCACCTTCCTTATCTACGCATATTCCTCGGTTAGAGGAAGGTCATAAATTCAAGTCTTGTCCAAAATCCCTAATTGGAGAAAGTCGAGCAAGTGAAAGGTTCGTACCTAGAAGAAGGGGTCGAAGTCTAGTGAGGTGCTCGATTTAGAAGTGGAATCCACTCAGATTTGTTGTTGAGGGTAGTCGAGGAGTAACGTGTAAGGTTCGGGAGTCTAAAGGGAGGTTGAGATGTTGGCGAAAGTCTGGAAAAAGAAGAGTTTGTAAGGATGTTAGAGTGGAGGTAAAAGTAAAAGGGGGAAAGAAGAGAAGTATTGGGTTATATAGGAAAGAGGGAAGGCGAATAGACAGTGACCGGTAGAACCAGTCAAGGCACCTCCCTCGTTCGGCATCAGTATGTCGTTCGGCATTCAATGCCTCGTTCGGCATTCAGGAGATCGAAAGGAAACATGGAGTACTCATGATTCAAAGCGCATCATGTTCATCCACATGATACACTTTGGGGGGCAAGTGTTACTCGGTTATTTTCCATGTAACAAGAGGCACGGCACAGGCCTCGTTCGGCACACCTCCCCTCGCTCAGCATAAAGCATCGCTCGGCACAAGGCCTCGTTCGACATTGAAGGGTCTTTCGGCATCTCACCTCGCTCGGCATAGAGCATCGCTCGGCACAAGGCCTCGTTCAGCATTGAAGGGTCATTCGGCATCTCACCTCGTTCGGCCTAACAGGGTCTCCCAGCATGTTGCCTCGTTCGGTATAGAGGGGTCGTTCGACATCTCACCTCGTTCGGCATTGAGGAGTCGTTCGGAATCTCACCTCGTTCGGCATAGAGGGGTCGTTCGACATCTTACCTCGTTCGGCATTGAGGGGTCGTTCGGCATCTCACCTCGCTCGGCACAGAAAGGTTGTTCGGCCTGGGTGTGTGGCTCGGCATATGAATTCCGTTCGGCACTGAGGCCTCGCTCGGCACACCTCCCCTTGCTCGGCAATTGCCGTTCGGCATCTGTGGCTCGGTATGCAGAAGTTACTTACCACGGGACAAGGTACGTTGTTCCTAAGCCCATGAGGGAAGTCCAACCCATCTTCGTCTATAAATAGAAGGGCAGGGGCACAGTGAAATGGACCTTTTTTGGGGAGAACACTGCGAAGACTCTGCCACTTTCAAGACTCATTCTTTTCAGTTCAAACTTGTATTCAAATCATTAGTGTACGGATTGTATCTGTATTCAACTACTTATGAAAGCAATAAAGATTAAAACTCAAAGTGGACGTAGGCAGTTACGCCGAACCACTATAAATCTGGTGTTCTTATTCTCTGCAGTTAATTTAGCTTGCATCCCTCAGTTTTAATTTACCTTCTTCATTAATCTCTCTACACAAAACTCTCTTTGGGTGTTAGTGACCAATCTTGGTGCTAACAATCCCTATAGTGTGAGAATTTCCAGTTATTTTCATAGAATTTTCTAGTCTTTCTCCCTAAAGAGAAATTAATTTCAGAACTGATCTCGATAAGGATGTTAGACCTATAGTGATGCCTCTCAGGCATATGGCTCCGAAAGAGAAAAGAGAATAGGACAAGAAAGTTTTGAAGTGGTTGGAGAAAGGTTTTATCGAAAAGAGTATTTCACAGCGGGTAGCATCTATCGTCTTTGCTACTTAAGCAGATGGTACCCTCATATTGTTTGTCGATTATCGAAAACTAGATAAGTTGATGAGAAAAAATTTCTATCCCTTGCCTCACACTAATGACCTCTATGATCAACTTATTAGGGAAAAGGTTTTCTCTCAGCTTAACCTAGCCACTAGATTTCATCATTTGAGAGTGGCTGAAGATAATACCTTGAAGACCACATTCCATACACTAGATGGATTATTCGAGTGGGTACTGGGTAGTCATGCCATTCAGACAAACTAACACTCCAGCTTATTTTTTTGACTTAATGAGAAAGACCTTTTAGGAATGGTGAATAAATTAATGGTTGTCCTCATGGATGTCAATCTAATATATTCTAGAAGTGAGGAGGAGCACGAGCTTCATTTGAGAGTGGTGTTGGATGTTTTGAGGAGGAATAAACTAAAGGCAAAATTCTCGAAATGTCACGTCTGGAGAAAGGAAGTTCGTTTCTTTGGACATGTAATATCAGCAGATGGTTTATATTCGATCCAGGCAAAGTAGCAGGTATTAAGGACTGGAAGATACCAGAGATTGCTTTGGAAATCCATAGCTTTTTAGATTGGCTGGATTCAATAGAAAGTGCACTAGGACTTTACAGTTATGGCAGCACCACTGACACGTCTTACAAAGAAGAATTTGTTTTATAATTGGAGTCTTGAGTGTGAGGTGGCATTTGTTAAGTTAAAGGAGCTATTGATGAGCGCTCCGGTTTTGACTATTCCAGATGGTACGAACCTTTTACCATTTGTATTAATGCTTGTGGTACCGAGCTTGGTGCTATCCACATGCAAGAAGGGGTAGCATTTGCGAGCTAGCAGCTAAATACTCATGAGAAGAATTACCTGACACATGACCTTCAGCTAGTTGCCGTCGTATTCACATTAAAGTCCTAGAGCTGTTATTTATTAAGGGAGAGGTCTGTGCTGTTTACAGAGCATAATTCCCTTGAGTAATTGCTCTCCCAATAGCACTTGAATTTGAGATAGCAATAGTGGATGGAGTATCTGTCGTCATTAGATTTAAGGATTGCTTATACTCTAGGAAATAGGAAGGTAGACGTTGATACTTTGAGAAGAAGGCACATTAAGTTGAATTCTACGTTTGGAGTGGAAGTAGACGGATTTCATATTGGATTTGTTTTTCGACCCTCGTTGGAATATGTAACAACCCACCCTGAAATAGGCCTAAATTTCGATCCAGAAAAAGCCTATCAAAACTTAGAACGATCTTAAAGCTGGCCGTTGGTTGGTAAAAAGAACAACACAGAGCTATTTATCTAGATATTCAAAATCTCACAACGGAAGGATAAAATATAATAATAACAATAGTACCCATTTCATTCAGATCTCAAAATATCATTCAAAACCATAACAATATATCCATAATGTCAAAACCCAACAATAACCATACATATCCCTAATATTCTAAAACTACAACATTGTTTTTATTTCATGAGTACATAAAAAACAACAAAAAATAACAAGTAAATAAATATTCTACTACCAAAAGCATCATCAGCTTCTCCACCTTCAACATCGCTCTTCCTAACTTGTGTTGTAATGAAGAGGGAGTCCGAAAAACATATGTCTAGTGAATAAAAATCTCGAGCCTTATTACATCAGTACTTGGACAATATAATTTAAATACGAATATGTCTTATATTCCTACCTACAACATAAGTCTTTTCAATTGTAAGCCCAAAGGCTTTACTCAAACTTAAATAAAAGGCTTTCCAAATATAAACCCATAACTATCCCAATAAACCATATCTATCATCCATAATGTCCTATCAATGTAAAAGATAGTACTTAAGCCACTTAACACATTTTAATGGGCATTAGGTAGACTCCGACTATATAATACCTTATTTAAGGTAGGTCCACATCTTTTGCTACATATAATCCCCAAGTGGAATCCTTACTAGTAACTATTCATCTGACATTGCATAGAATCTCTTCGGCCACTTAATACCCTATTGAAATGGGCTCTTTCCCAAGATATCCTCTACTATGCCTAACCCATAACTCCGACCATTTATTACTTCCTACATAAAGAAGAGGCGGACCCTCACACAACTACTTAATGCCTTCAATCTCTGAAGCAGGCCCTTCTTATTATGACATGTACCTTACGGTGACTTCTCATATTAGCCTGATTATTCGTAGGTATTGGTAGCCAGATTAGCTGGAAAGATTTACCTTAAAAATTTGGGACTAACCATGCATCATCGTAGTTACTTATTATAGACGATGTCTCACATCAGCCCTAGTGTCACACTGTTGGTAGGCAGATTAGCTGGACAGACTTCCGTGTTCTTTTGACTGACCTCGCATCTCTATAACTTAGTCATAATTTGTATCACACTCTACATATATTACCACACATCTCACCGTTTCCATAATCAAGGTCTTATTGGAAATCTTTCTTATTTCGCCTTTAAAATTAATTACCTTCCTAAGGGGGATTTAATAAGATTTAATAACCAATTTAACTACACAATCGTGCATTATCATTATACGTTAATTACATTAATACACATGCATGCTCCTAGTAATTTCTAAGCATACAAAATATATGCCATAACCCATCATTTAAATGTCAATTCTTTGAATAATTATACAAGTCTCTTTCCATATTATCAACCAAAATCCCAATCAATAGATCTATATACAGTTAAAAAGTTTAAACTCAATTTATTACACTAAAATAATGGAACAATTGATGATAAAGACATACAATTCCATTTTTTTGCTCTATTCAACTCCTTTTTCATATAAAAATAAACGAATGAATTTGTATTTAATTTATGGAAATCAGTAGTGCAAACTACGAATAAAATTTGCACCATACACACTATTACACAATCAAAATTCTTTAATCGAATTCAAAGAAAAATAACAATGAGTGGAATAGACGGTAAAATTATAAAAACTAAAAATCTACACAATTTCCCTTATTTTGACATAGACAAATTGAGATTTCAAACTAGAATTGACTTCTCATAATTAAGGAGTTTGGAGGGTTTATAATATGATGTTTTCGCAACCTAAAACTCCCCAAGGCATATTCAAACCCAAATTATACTAAACAATTACTAAAATAGAAAAGCTAAGATTTCCACTCACAGTATAGGCTTACCTTTGCCTCCTTTAGATTTGACACGCCTTTGACAATCACTTATCAGATCTCTTCTTTTTTATACATATATTCAGCAAGGGATTTGCATACACGTTAGATTCAGAAAATTAAAGGTGTGGAGGAGAAGTTGAGAAAATAAATAATAAACAAAGATAGATCTAAAGAATTTCTGATCTGAAACCCTAATGAAGTTTGTTGAATCTTGAAGAGACGAACTGATAGAGCTTCGCTAATATTTCCAAAATATTATGTAAATAAAAGTGAGGGGTCTAGGGTCTTATTTATAGTACTAAAAAAGAACCAAAACCATGGGATTTAAATAACTAAATCCAGAACGTCCAAAATTAAAAACCCTAGCCGCTACCTCATAAGGAGTGGTTGATTTCCCCTATGCCATCGGTCGACCGCTAGGGATCGACCGGTAGAGGTTAGGGGTGACCTCTTTATCTATTTTGAAAAC
Source organism: Allium fistulosum (assembly GCA_030737815.1). Taxonomy (NCBI): domain Eukaryota; kingdom Viridiplantae; phylum Streptophyta; class Magnoliopsida; order Asparagales; family Amaryllidaceae; genus Allium; species Allium fistulosum. Next base: position 232,713,572 of record CM060908.1, on the reverse strand, counting down.
ATTGATTTTCAACCGTTGTTATTTTTATTTAATTTCTCAATTAACATTTAACGTTAACGTTAATTTTAACGTTTCCTTAATCCCCAAGTCTATCTACTGTTAACTTTTGCATTTCAAATTTTAAAACTAATTATTCATTGGAATTTATTTCTATTTGAATTCGAAAAATTCAAGCGCCCATAACTTTTCCGTTTGAGCTCCATTTTCAACATATTATATATAGAAATTGATCAGAATTTCGCTATGAACGCAACGACGTAACTTTCGTGGTCAATTTTCAACTTTTGCAAACTTTCCATTTTTAACCCAACCTATTTAATTTTATTTATCCAATTTATTTATGGTTGATTTTACGGGGTATTACATTCTTCCCCCCTTAAAAATAACTTCGTCCCCAAAATATTTTCTAAGTGGTAAATAGTATAACGCACACTAAGCATCCATGTTATACAACCAAGTTATCTACACATCCATCTACTCATCAAAAGTGCAATGTGATTATATATTGCAGACATACCAATAATGTTGGAATCTCATTCTATATGATATTCCATATATACTATATTTTAACGTCAACAACTATATATTTTTATATTCTTCTATAACACTAACCATTTATTGCAGGAATTATATGAAGATTCAAGATTCTTGAAGAAGAGTATTTGTATGCGTCTAGAGTTTTTTACATATGTTGAAATCTCTCCTTGATATGATATGAATATATTTATAACTCATATAGGCAAGATATACAAAAATGACCAGAAACAGACGGCTGTTTGGACACAAACAGACGGTTGTTTCTGAAGTCAAAAATTTTGTGTACCACAATAAACAGACGGCTGTCTGTTTATTAACAGCCGGCTGTTTTGAGGCAAAAATTGCCTATTTCCTTTCTGGTCGTAATTTGATGAATTTCAGCTGGCTAAAAATTATTTTCAGACGGCTGTTTTTCTATAACGGCTATATTTTTCTGAAGGGTTACTTTCATTCGCGAAGGGATACAACTCTTAATTAAGAGATATGACTATATCTCTTCATAGAAACTTTTCACGAATAATTGCAACCTTTGACTCTTTATAAATACATGTTAGAATCACAATTTAATCAATCTTAATCTCTTGTTTTATATCTTTCTTATTCTCTCTGATTCTAACTCTTGTGTGAAAACAATTCCATATTCAAATCACACTTATTCTTCCATAATTCTTCAAGATTATAAATATACATTTCTACAAGGAGAAGATTATAGGAAGTCTGTACTTTATTGACTCATTCGTGTTATTGCTAGAACACAAGAAGTCAGAAACTTTTGTTGTATTATTGAAGTCCTGTTCAGCTGTTCAGGCACTAAGAAGTCCTCTTCTGCTATTGAGGCATGAAATCCTGTTCTGTTGCTCAGGTCCCCGTTCGGCTGTTCGGGTGTGTTGTTAACCTATTCCTCCGGGTGAAGTGAGGGTTTTTGATTAGTGAAATTCCAGAAGGAGTCTGGGACTGGACGTAGAACGGGAAGTTCGAACCAGTATAAAAATCCTGGTGTGCAAGCTTTTACTTTGCTATTGCTATAATTCCGCACTATTGTTGTTATCTCCATATAAGTACGATCCATACACCCTTTTCATTTGGTATCGGAGCAGGAATCTAATAACCGTTACACAGTTATTTGATAATCTGCTTATATGGCCAACACGGATAACAACGCTATTCCAAATCCTGTCACTGTCACTAACTCTGGCATTGTAGAAGGACAAGCCACTGGACGACCTCCATTCTTCAATGGATTAAATTATAACTATTGGGCGACACGAATGCGTATTTATATGTAGGCTAATGGTTTTGATGCTTGGAATATCACACAAGCCGAATACACTGCACCAACCACTGAATATACTAATTGGTCGACAGCCCAAAAAGCAGAAGCTACCCTAAATGCCAAGGCTATGAACATGTTGTTTTGTGCTCTAGATAGAAATGAGTTCAATCGTGTTAGCATATGCACCACTGCATATCAAATATGGCAAACACTAAAAACAACTCATGAAGGAACAAGCAAAGTCAAGCAAAGCAAGATATCTATGCTTAAAAATCAGTTCCAAAATTTCAGTGAAGCAAGACGAGTCCATAAATGATATGTACTCTAGATTTCAAGATATCAATCATGCCTTGATCAGACTTGGTGTAACATATTCAGATGCAGATGTTGTCTCAAAAATCCTAAACTCTCTAACTGACGAATGGGAAAGAAAAGTTTTGGCAATTGAAGAAGCTTACGATATTTCAGAAATGAAGCCAGAAGAATTAATAGGAAATCTAATGTCATATGAAGTCAATCTGCAGGCAAAACGAGTTCAAACTCAAGACAGGAAGAATATAGCCTTCCATGCTGAAAAAGATGAATAAGAATCAGATGATGAAGATTTAGCATTTATTGCTAAAAATTTCAAAAAGTTTCTCAAATACAAAAAGGGAAATAGAAACAATGGAAAAAGGAACTTTAATAAACCATCTTCATCAGTTCTAGAATGCTTCAACTGTCACAAGAAAGGACACATGCAAAAAGATTGTCCAGACCAGAAGAAATCGAAATACAACAAGTTTAAGAAGGACAAGATCAAGAAAAAAGCATTCTCTGTCACTTGGGATGATTCAGACTCTTCATCTTCTGATAGTAGTAGTGAAAGCGAAAATGAACAAGCCAATGTATGCTTCATGGCTACTGAAAATGAGGTACCAAATTTTACCTTCGATGATATGGTTGAAATTAATACTGAATTAGTTAGTACTATGAAAAATCTCAAGAAAAAGTATAAAGAAGCCGTTGAACAAAAGAACAAAGCATAATTCGAAAGAGATATGCTTAAAGACGAGAAGAAAATATTAGAAGAGGAATTAGAGAAAATCCAACTTTCATCTTCTAATAATGATTCTCAATTAACTTTCTTGAGTCAAGAAATTGAAACTCAAAAAGAAAAGAACGATGCTTTGTCTTCTGAAAATCATGAGCTAAAATCTAAAGTCAAACTGATTGAGTTGGAAAATACTGGATTAAAGGCTAAATTAGAAGATATTTCTAAAAATATCTCTAATTTTAATAAGGGGAGAGAAAATTTATCTAAGATAATTGAAAACTCTCAGCCTTCTACCAGTAAAAAGGGACTAGGATATATTAAGAAACAAATAGCTCCTCAAAATAATTGGAGACAGTTTGTTAAATCAAAATCCACATTGGCTCAATCTAAAAGGAATCAAGAGTTGAAAGCTTCTATAGATAAATCAAAAAGGATACAGACGTCTAAAACCATAAAAATTTGGGTTCCTAAAACAAACAATAGTTTGATTAGGAATAAATATATAAAATCCTTTTTGGAAACTGTTCATAAAAGTCAGAATTATATTTACAAAGGGAATACCGGACCCGAATGGGTTTTGTTTCCTAAGACCTAACTCTTAGGACCCTATAAAAAGGTGGGTACCAATGTTCTTAGTGCTTATGGTGTTCCTACTCCGGATTCCGAATTTTCCACTATTTCAGAACTTAGGGCTAGAACTCTGGGTCTTATGGGTTTGAGTAAACGTCCTCAAAATTTGTCTCACATCACTTTTCAACAATGGGTTGCTAATCGAGAACAAAACCGTCCTCAACCCCGTCAACAACAACAACATATTGGTCATGAGGAAGAAGAAGAGGATGATGATAGCGACAAAATTGAGATTGTCCCTCCGGAATCTACTTCTCGTAATGCTTATGCTATTATTTCTCAAAACCAAGCCAAACTGAGAGCGCGCATGATCAAACACGAGAAGAAGACCGAAAAACGTTTCAACTCTATTCGCGGCTTTCTTAATAAGATTTGGGAGCGTTTGGGTTGTTCCGGAGCCTCCTCTTCTCAAACTTTTGAACCGGAACCTTTTCAATGGACCTCAAGCTCCGGCAACAATGGAGACGAGGAAGTTGCTGATACCTCCGAGGAGTTATAGTTCCCTCTTTTAGTATTTATCCTACCCTATCTTACTATATTATGGATTTATGGTTAAACTATGTGGTTTGTAATATTTTTTTGCTACTCTTGGTCTATTTGTCTTGTGATGGTAGTTATGATACTCTATGGCATGTAATATATCTACGGTAATATCTATGCATATGTTGGTTATTATCGATTTATACATGTCTTTTTGGCGATGCCAAAGGGGGAGAAAATATTCGTATATATAAGCACTAACTCTTTTTTGCAGGGGGAGTTTATATTCAGGGGGAGTAAATATATAGAGATTATTGTATATAGTTGTCATCGTCAAAAAGGGGGAGAATGTTGGAATCTCATTCTATATGATATTCCATATATACTATATTTTGACGTAAACAACTATATATTTTTATATTCTTCTATAACACTAACCATTTATTGCAGGAATTATATGAAGATTCAAGATTCTTGAAGAAGAGTATTTGTATGGTTTTGTATGCGGCTAGAGTTTTTTACATATGTTGAAATCTCTCTTTGATATGATATGAATATATTTATAACTCATATAGGCAAGATATACAAAAATGACCAGAAACAGACGGCTGTTTGGACACAAACAGACGGTTGTTTCTGAAGTCAAAAATTTGTATACCACAATAAACAGACGGCTGTCTGTTTATTAACAGCCGGCTGTTTTGAGGCAAAAATTACCTATTTCCTTTCTGGTCGTAATTTGATGAATTTCAGCTGGCTAAAAATTATTTTCAGACGGCTGTTTTTCTATAACGACTATATTTTTCTGAAGGGTTACTTTCATTCGCGAAGGGATACAACTCTTAATTAAGAGATATGACTATATCTCTTCATAGAAACTTTTCACGAATAATTGCAACCTATGACTCTTTATAAATACATGTTAGAATCACAATTTAATCAATCTTAATCTCTTGTTTTATATCTTTCTTATTCTCTTTGATTCTAACTCTTGTGTGAAAACAATTCCATATTCAAATCACACTTATTCTTCCATAATTCTTCAAGATTATAAATATACATTTCTACAAGGAGAAGATTATAGGAAGTCTGTACTTTATTGACTCATTCGTGTTATTGCTAGAACACAAGAAGTCAGAAACTTTTGTTGTATTATTGAAGTCCTGTTCAGCTGTTCAGGCACTGAGAAGTCCTCTTCTGCTGTTGAGGCACGAAATCCTGTTCTGTTGCTCTGGTCCCCGTTCGGCTGTTCGGGTGTGTTGTTAACCTATTCCTCCGGGTGAAGTGAGGGTTTTTGATTAGTGAAATTCCAGAAGGAGTCTGAAACTGGACGTAGAACGGGAAGTTCGAACCAGTATAAAAATCCTGGTGTGCAAGCTTTTACTTTGCTATTGCTATAATTCCGCACTATTGTTGTTATCTCCATATAAGTACGATCCATACACCCTTTTCAAATAATGAGCTCAATTAATGCTTGAGTGTGTAACCGTGACATATAAGTATGTATGAAAAACACCCTAAACATGCATGAGAATTTTTTCGTGAGTGCAAAGTGACGGTGAAAAGTGTAAAAATCATCTCCTACCGTCCAATCTAGCAACCACGATGCAACCAAAATATAACTTTGGTGAGAAAATTTTACCAGTGAAAAAGCCCAGGATGAGAGATCCTCATCTTTTCTTTGGTCTTCCATGTGATTTCTGCCAAGTTACCTCCCCATTGTACTCGGACCAACCTAATTTCTTTGTTGTGGAGCTTCCTTGTTCCGTTCTCCACAATCCGTGCGGTAGCACGTGATACAATTGGCTCCATCTCAATATTCCCCAATTGATCAGGCTTTATCATAGTTGTGTCATGAAAGCATTTCCTCAAGTGCGAAACGTGAAAAACATTGTGGACTCCTGCTAATCTATCGAGTGGATCCACGCGATAAGCTGGTCTTCCTATTCTTTCCACAACTCGAAAAGGCCCCACAAATCTTGGTACCAACTTTTTTGATTTCCGAAATCTCAGGAGCTTCTTGAGAGGGGAGACATTGATAAACACCATGTCTACAACCTTGGACTTCAATTCTTTCATTCCCTTATATGCATATGATTTCTAGCGAACTTGCGTTGACTTCATTCGGTGCTTAATCAACTCTACCTTCATTTGATGTTTCACAATCAAATCTAGTCCGAGTAAAATTTTGTCGGTGGTTTCCCACTAATAATTTAGCGATTTGCATGGCCTCCTATAAAATGCTTCAAACGGTGCCATACCAATCGTCGATTGATAACTATTATTATAAGCAAACTCCAGTAAAGGTAGGTACTGCTCCCAATGTCCTCCGAAGTCCATGATGCATGCTCTCAGCAAGTCCTCCAAGATCCTATTTACTCTTTCGTTTGTTCATCTGTCTACGGATGGTAAGCGATACTGAGATTCAATGATGTTCCTAAGGCTATATGCAAACTTTTCTAAAACTCGCTAGTGAATAAGGGATCTCTATCACTAATGATGCTGACTGGAATTCCATGAAGTCGAACCACTTCCTTAATATAAATCTATGCTAAAGATGCTGCGTTCATATTGCTCCTAACGGAAATAAAATGGGTGCTCTTAGTGAGTCTATGAACTATAACCCAAATTTCTTCATTACCTCTTTGGCTCTTAGAAAACCCATCTATAAAGTATATTGATATGTGTTCCTATTTCTAAGGCAGGATTTCTAATGACAATAATAATCCTCCATGCTTCCCTTACTTAGCTTTAACCTTTGACGCATTAAACACTTAGAAATAAATTCAGCTACTTTCTTCTTCATCACTGGCCAATAGAAAATCCGTTTCATATCCCTATAAATTTTATCTTCTCCGAGGTGGATAGTCATTCGTGAATGGTAACATTCTGTAAGAACTTCCTCCAACATACTATCAATCCTTCGGACGCAAAAAGCGTCCATCTCTCCTCAAACACCCCTTCTCGTCAACAACCGATCTACTGACATAGGGAAATAGTTCTCCACTTCTTAGGTTATCCAAGATATCAACTATCTCCTCATCCTTATTCTGCTTAAGTTCAATATGGTCCATCAGTATGGAAAACCCAACAATAACCGCACATATCCATAGTATTCCAAAATAACAACATTGTTTTTATTTCATGGGTACATTAAAAACAATAGAAAATAACAAGTAAAAAATAGTCTACTGCCATAAGCATCGTCAACATATAAGCCTTCAGCATCGCCCTTCCCAACCTGTGTTGTAATGAGAAGGGAGTCAGAACAACATATATCTAGTGAATAAAAATCTTGAGCCTTACTACATCAGTACTTGGGCAGTATAATTTGAATATGAATATGTCTTAAGTTTCAACTTACTATAGAAGTCTTTTCAAATGTAAGCCCATAGGCTTTACTTCAACTTAAATAAAAGGCTTTCCAAATATAAGTCCATAGCTATTCCAATAATCCACATCTATCATCCATAATGTCCTATCAATGTAAGAGATAGTACACAAGCTACTTAATACCTTTTTATGTGAATTACGTAGACGCCGACTGTTTAATACCTTATTCAATGTAGGTCCACATCATTTAGTACCTATAATCTAAAAGCAGACTCCTCACTAGTAACTATCTAGCTAACATTGCATTGAATCTCTTCATCAATTTAATACTTCTTATTGAAACGGGCCATTTTTTGAGATATCCTCTACCGTGCCTAACCTATAACCCCAAACATTTATTACTTCCTACATAGAGGAGAGGCGAGCCCTCACAGAACCACTTAATACCTTCAATCTCGAAAGCATGTCCTTCGTATTATAACCCGTACACTACGATGATGTCTCACATTAGCCCGACTATTCGTAGGTACTGGTAGCAAGATTAGCTAGGCAAGTTTACCTTAAAAAATTTGGGATTGAACTTACATTATCATAGTTACTTATTATAGGTGATGTCTCATATCAACCCCGAAGGTACACCGCTGGTAGCCAAATTAGCTGGACTCTTCCGTGTTCTTTTGACCGACATCACATCTCTATAACTTAGTCAAAATTTATGTCACACTCTACGTATATTACCACACATCTCACCATTTCCATAATAAAAGCCTTATAAGAAATCTTTCTTATTTCGCCTTTAACATTATTTACCTTCCTAAGGGGGATTTAATAAGATTTAATAAACTACGCAATCATACATTATCATTATACGTTAATTACGCTAATACATACACACGCACGCCTAGTAATTTCTAAGCATATGAAATATACACCCTAGTTTAGCGTTTAAATGCCAGTTCTTTAAATAATTTTACAAGGCTCATTCCATATTATCAACAATACCAAAATTCCAATATTCATATCCAAAAATCCAATCAATAGACCTATATATAGTTAAAAATTTAAACTTAAAATATTCCATTAAAATAATGGAACATATTGATGATAGAAACAGACAATTCTAATTTTTTCACTCTATTCAGCCCCATTTTCACATAAAATAAACGAATAAATTTATATTTAATTTAAGGGAATCATCGGTGCAAACTACGAATAAAATTCGCACCTTACATACTATTCCATAATCAAAATCCTTTAATCAAATTCAAAGAAAAGGAATAAGGAGTGGAATAGAAGGTAAAATTATAAAAACTACAAATCTACACAATTTCTATTATTTTGACATAAACAAATTAGGATTTCAAACTAGAATTGACATTTGGCGTTGAAGGAGTTTTGAGGGTTTATAATATGATATTTTTGCAAACCAAAACTCCCCAAGGCATAGTCAAACCCAAATTACACTAATCAATTACTAAAATAGAAAAGCTATGATTTCCACTCACAGTATAGTCTTAGCTTTTCCTTATTTGGACTTGACACGCCTTTGACAATATCTTATCAGATCTCTTCTTTTTGATACATAATATAGCAAGGGATTTGTATATACGTTAGATTTAGAAAATTAAAGGTTTGTAGGAAAATAAGTTAAGAAAATAAATAATAAATAAAGATAGATTTGAAGGATTTCTTACCTGAAATCCTAATGGAATTTCCTGAATCTTGAAGAGACGAACTGACAGAGCTTCGTTAATGTTCCCAAAATATTATGTGAATAAAAGTGAGGGGTCTAGAGTCATATTTATAGTAGTGAGACAACACCAGAACCGTCAGATTTAAATAATTAAATCCATAACGCCCCAAATTAAAAACCCTAGCCGTTACCTGATAAGGAGCGATTGACTGCCCCTATACCACCGGTCGACCGCTAGGGGTCGACCAGTAGAGGTCAAGGGATTGACCTCTCAATCTATTTTAGGAACATTGATTTTCAGTCGTTGTTATTTTTATTTAATTTCTCAATTAACATTTAACGTTAATTTTAATGCTTCCTTAATCCCCAAGTCTATAAACTATTAACTTTGGAATTTTAAATTTTAAAATTAATTATTCATTTTTATTTAATTCCATTTAAATTATTTTAAACTCGAAAACTTCAAACGTCCATAACTTTTCCATTTGATCTCAGCTTTAAACATATTATATTGGAAATTGATCAGCATTTGGCCACGAACGCAATGACATAACTTTCATGGTCAAATTCTAAGTTTTGCAAACTTTCCATTCTTAGTCCTATCTTTTCTAATTTGATTTATCCAATTTATTTATGGTTTATTTTACAGGATGTTACATTCTTCTTCATTTAAAAAGGATTTCATCCCCGAAATCTTTTCTAGGGGCAAACAGTGTAACACGTGCTAAGCATCCATGTTATACAACCAAGTTATCTACACATCAATCTACTCGTCCAAAAGTGCAATGTGATTATGTACTGTAGACATACGATAAATGAGCTCAGTCCTAGCATGAGTGTGTAACCATGAAATATAAGTACATGCATGAGAATTTCTACATGAGTGCAAAGTGATGATGAAAAGCGTAGTAATCATCTCCTACCATCAAATCTTGCAACCATGATGCAACACAAATCTAACTTTAGGGAGAAAAGTTTACTAGTGAAAAGCTCGGGATGAGAGTCCTTATCTTTTCTTCGGTCTCCCATGTGCTTTCCGCCGGGATATCTCTCCATTGTACTCAGACCAACCTAATTTCTTTATTGTGGAGCTTCTTAGTTCAGTGCTCCACAATGCGTGCAATGGCACGAGATACCGTTGGCTCTGTCTCAATATCCTCAATTGATCAGGCTCTACCACAATATTTGTGTCATGAAGGAATTTCCTCAAGTGCGAAATGTGAAAAACATCGTGGACTCCTGCTAATTTGTCGGGTAGATCCATGCGGTAAGCCGGTCTTCCCATTCTTTCCACAACTCGAAAAGGCCTAACAAATCTTGGTACCAACTTTCTTGATTTCTCGAATCTCACAACCTTCCTAAGTGGGGAGACTTACACAAACACCGTGTCTCTAACCTCAAACTCTAATTCTTTCCTTCAGGATTTCTAGCAACCTTGCACTACCTTCATTTGCTTCCTAATCACTCCACCTTCATTCAATGTTTCATGAATAAAATGTGGTTCGAGTAAATTTTTATTGATGATTTCTCACCAATAATTTGGCGATATGAATGGCCTCCCATAAAGTGTTTCTAAGGGTGCCATACCAATCATCGATAGATAACTATTATTATAAGCAAACTCCACTAAAGATAGGTGTTGCTCCCAATGTCCTCTGAAGTCCATGATGCATGCTCTCAGCAAGTCCTCTAAGATCCTATTTACTCTTTCCATTGTCCATCTGTCTATAGGTGGTAAGTGGTACTGAGATTCATTGATGTTCCTAAAGCTCTCTGCAAACTCCTTCAAAACTCGCTAGTAAATAAGGGTCTCTATCACTAACGATGCTGACTGGAATTCCATGAAGTATAACCACTTCCTTAATATAAACCTATGTTAAAGATGCTGCGGTTCTACTACTCCTAACAGGAATAAAATGGGCACTCTTATTGAGTCTATCAACTATGGCCCAAATTTGCTTCATTACCTCTTTGACTCCTAGGCAACCCATCTATGAAGTTCATTGATATGTGTTCCCATTTCCAAGTTGGGATTTCTAATAGCAATAACAATCCTCCGAGCTTCTCTTGCTCAGCTTTAATCCTTTGATACGTTAAACACCTAGAAATAAATTCAGCTACTTTCTTCTTCATCCTTGACCAATAGAAAATCCATTTCATGTCCCTATACATCTTATCCCCTTCGAGGTGGGTAGTCATTCATGAATTGTGACATTCTGTAAGCACTTCCTCTAACATACTATCAATCCTTATGACGTACAGCGTCCATCTCTCCTCAAACATCCCTTCTTGTAAACCGCATATCTATCGATGTGGGGAAATTATTCTCCTTTTCTCAGCTTATCCAAGATATCAACTATCTCATCATCCTTGTTCCACTAAATTTCAATACAATCCATCAGTACTGGTCTAACCTCCATTACTACCAAATAATTTTAGTGGGTTCTATTGGCGGTTGGAAGTTGAAATTTGAGAGGACATCTAACTACCTCCACTCATATATAACACCCAAGGTAGCATGCCTCTAGCTAAGGGCGTCGGTGATGAATTCCTTTTTCCGAGGGTCCCAAAGTCGTAGGATGCTATAAGCTCTATCCATCTCTACTGCCTAATATTTAAGTATTTTTAGGAAAATAGATATTTTTTGGTTAATAAATAGTCCAAACCTATCTCCCAAAAGATAGTTCCTCCACATCTTCAAGGACAAAACAATGGCTGCTAGCTCCAAGTCATGCATTGGGTATCTCTTCTCATGGTCCTTTAGTTACTTGCTAGCATAAGCTATCACTCTTCCTTCTTGCATAAGAACTGCTTTCAATTCTGTACCACATGCATCTGTATAAACTGTAAAAGGCTTCTCTCTAGCAGGATGACAAGTACTGGTGCACTAATCAATAGTTCCTTTAGCTTTCCAAACGCTTCCGTGCATTTCTCATCCCAAGCTAAGACTAAATTCTTTTTGGTAAAACGGGTTAGAGAAACTGCTAGCTTTGCAAAATTCTTTATGAATTTCCTATAATAGCATGCTAATCCTAGAAAACTTCTAAACTCTATGGCATCCTTTGGAGTCTTCGAATTTTGAATAGCTTCCATTTTTATAGGGTCTATTGCTAATCCATGTTTCGAAATAATATGCCTAAGAAATCTCACTTCCTTCTTCCAAAAGTGGCATTTTGAAAATTTGGCTTTAAGTTGGTGCCTTCTCAAGGTTCCTAATATCTCCCATAAGTGAGTTTCATGCTCCTTTTCACTTTTGGAAAATACCAAGATGTCATCAACAAAACCTACAACAAATTTGTTTAACTATCCCACAAATACCCTACTCATCAAATCTACAAAGTATGCGCGGGCATTTTTTAATCCAAAAGGCATCACTTCCAATTCACAGAATCCATCTGGTGTGCGAAATACAGTCTTTGGTTTGATATCCTCTGTGATCCTTAACTAATGAAATCCAGTGGCCAAGTCTAATTTGGAGAAGAATTTAGCTCCCCCATGTTGATCAAACAAACCATCTATCCTAGATAAGGGATGCATATTATTCTTCATCAAATTGTTGAGTTTCTTATAATCAACACAAAGCCTTATTGAGATGTCTATCTTAGTGGCAAAGACAATAGGGGCTCCCTATGCCGAAGTACTTTGTCGAATGAATCCTTTCTGCAGTAGCTCCAAGGCCTGCTTATCTAATTTTCGCCTTTCCTTAGGGGCTATATGTCTTAATGATAGAGTGACTGGTCTAGCATCCTTCTCCAGATCAATCATAAATTCAATCTCTCTTCGGAGTGGAAGCCGGAAACTTCTTCAAAGACATCAAGGAACTCGAACTATGGGTATGGATGAAAAGTTCCTTTTGCGATAGGTTCACCGAGTATAGATAAATTAACTCGACTGAATCCTAGGGTGTACAACGAACGTTTAGGTCTCGCCCTTTACAACTCTTAAGCCATACTACCCTCTTATCGCAATCTAGGACTAGCCCGTAGTGCGACAACCAATCAATACCCAAAATAAGTCCATACCCCTAGAAATTTAGAACGTACGCATTGCATATGAAATCAACGTCACATATGTCTAACACTAGGTCTTTGCAAATTGAGAAAAGATGTGTCATCCCCCAAATAGGATTCGAAACTACTATTAGGTTGGTGACAGTTTGGTTTGAAGGTTTAAGGAGTTAATCACATTCCTAGCTATGAATGAATGCGATGCTCCAGAGTCAAATAGAGTATGAATTTTATTTCCTAAAATGAGAGTTATACCTTCCATAGCTGTCTTTCCTTGGACTCTAAGGGGTGGCCTACTCGAAATAGAGGTAACCTTAATGGCGTAGGCTTGCCCGCTTTGCTCTTCCTTCATCATCTTTGCACACTAATTTTTGAAGTCTCTTCCTCATGGCAATGGTAACACTTCCCCTTAAAAGCTTCCTTCAACATATTCACTCTACAATCCTTCGCATGATGTCCTTTCTTTTGGCATCTATTACACACTTGTCCTTCTTTCTTGAATTTTCCTTTTGACTTCTTATTTGCCCAAAATTTCCTTTCTTGGTCCCTCCATGATTCGATAGGGGTGCTGCCTTCTCCTTCCCCATTTCCTTCCCTTAGCATTCATCGTCTATAGTAAAGCCATCTCAACAAGCATCTTATAGGTAGCTCTAGTGGGTATCTGAGTTACCGACCATTCCCTAGGCGGGGAGTTAAAACCTTTGACAAACTTCGTGGCCTTTCTCATGGGTGTATCAATCAAACTCATTCCGAATTTAGCCAATTTGGTAAACTCATTCCGAATGGACCCTTCATTGAATTCATTTTAGGCTTGACTTGATCAATCTCACTACTTCGGCTGAATATTTCAATGTCCATTTGAATTTCTGTTACTTGCTATTTTTGACCACTGAGATGCACTTTTTCTAATGACCTATGCATATTTTGTTCTTCTTTTTCGTGCATTGTTGATCCATTTCATACTACCATGTCTTTGTAGGTGTGCACTATTGTCTCACCACTGTGTTGTGATGCCCGAGCTTCACTGCAGTTGTGTGCATCTATGAGTTGCTTGATTTGTTCATTTCATTGTTGATGTTGATGTATATGCATGTGTGCCATCCTATTGTGTCTTTGGCTATGTTGACCTGAACTATGTGCATTTGTAAGCTGTTTGTTGGTTGTCCAGTGATGATGAACTCTGTTCAGGTGATGTTGTGTCTTGCTTGATGTTTCTAGTTTGAGTTGTTTGCTCTGCCCACTACTCTATTGCTTGAAACTAATACCTGATGTACATGTATATGCATGTACTTGGCTGTTTTCTTAGTTGAGAACTTATGTGGACTCTACATTCCTTTGTTGAACTTATAATTGAATCTTTCCAATGGGCATGTATTTCTCTCTTACCCAATTCACTTTTGTGTGCATTTGGCCTTAGATGTTGTAGTATATATTGGTTCATATAAAGCTCTGAATTGCTTTTCCATTCATTGTGCACACACACACATATGTGTATATTGGTGTGCTTTCTTTTACTGCTTCTGATAAGTGCACTTGAGTTAAGTCCGAAACATGGTTGCACCTATGTACACTGCTTGAGCCCGTATATTTGTCCCTGCAGTTTATTGATACACGTGCGAATGGATTTTATATATGTGCACAGCCCCTATGGCATGTACAGTAATACACTATTCATGTCATATGCTGCTCATGTACATTTATTTTTAGTCCCTGTCTAAAATATGAAAAGAAAAAAAAACCCATAAACTGAGGCAATATTAATATTCAAATTCAATTTTTTTGGTATTTAGGTTTGCTTTTTTTTTTCTTCAGTTACTGCGTTGTTTATTTGACAGGTATACCAGATGGTTGGACACAAGCTGGAGCAAGCAAGTCAAGATTAACATAAAAAAAAACTTGAGTGAGTGAGTTAATATTGTATGTGAGAGTGTATAGAAATGTTGTCTATATGAGAGTGATAGTGAAAGTTGTATTGTATTAGAAAATGTAAATATAGTGTAAGCTAAATGTGTACTATTTGAATTTGAAATAAAATATTTGTTTGAATAAAATATTCGTTCAAATAAATTCTGATTCTATTATTTTATTCTGCAAATATGTATTTAATTCTATGAAAACAAAATAGTACAATAAAAAACAAATTTAATGAATATATATGTTTATTATCATCAAACGAAAATCATAAACCATTGTATTCTACGAAATGTAACTACCCTCCTTGAAATGGGCCTAAATTCTGATCCAGTGAAGGTCTATCGAAACTTAGAACCATCTCAAAGCTGGCTATTTATTGGTAGAAATAACAATACAAAGCTATTTATCTAGATATTCAAAATCTCACAGCGGAAGGATAAAATATAATAATAACAATAGTACCCATTCAATCAGATTTCAAAATATCATTCTAAACCATAACAAAATATCCATAATGTCAAAACCCAACAATAATCGTACATATCCCTAGTATTCCAAATTACAACATTGTTTCTATTTCATGAGTACATTAAAAACAATAGAAAATAACTAATAAATAAATATTCTATTGCCAAAAGCATCATCAACTTCTCCACCTTCAACATCGCTCTTCCTAACCTATGTTGTAATGAAAAGGGAGTCGGAACAACATATGTCTAGTGAATAAAAATCTCACGCCTTACTACATCAGTACTTGGGCAGTATAATTTAAATACGAATATGTCTTATGTTCTTACCTACAACATAAGCCTTTTCAAATATAATCCCAAAGGCTTTACTCAAATTTAAATAAAAGGCTTTCCAAATATAAGCCCATAGCTATCCCATTAAACCATATCTATCATCCATAATGTCCTATCAATGTAAAAGATAGTACTCAAGTCACTTAACACATTTTAATGGGAATTAGGCAGACTTCGACTATTTAATACCTTATTTAAGGCAGGTCCACATCATTTACTACCTATAATCCCAAGGCGGACTCCACACTAGTAATTATCTATCTAACATTGCATGGAATCTCTTCAGTCACTTAATACTTTACTGAAATGGGCCTTTTTTCAAGATATCCTCTACCGTGCCGAATCCATAACCCTGACCATTTATTACTTATATAGATAAGAGGTGGGCTCTCACATAACTACTTAATACTTTCAATCTCTGAAGCGGATCCTTCATATTATGACCTGTACCCTACAGTGACGTCTCACATTAGCCGACTATTCGTAGGCACTGGTAGCAAGATTAGCCGGGAAGATTTATTTTACAAAATTTGGGACTAAACTTGTGTCATCGTAGTTACTATTATAGGCGATGTCTTACATCAACCCTAAAGTCACACTCCTAGTAGCCAGATGAGCTACGCAGATTTCCACGTTCCTTCGGCTGACCTCACATCCCTATGATTTAGTCATAATTTATATCACACTCTATATATATTACCGCACATCTCACTGTTTCCATAATCAAGGCCTTATAAGAATTCTTTCTTATTTCACCTTTAACATTAGTTACCTTCCTGAAAGGGATTTAATAAGATCTAATAATCTATTTAACTACGCGATCATACTTTATCATTATACATTAATTATGCATATACACACACACACACACACAGAGATACGCACCTAGAAATTTCTAAGCGTATGAAATATACCCCCTAATCTAGCGTTTAAATGTCAATTCTTTAAACAATTATACAAGTGTCATTTCATATTATTAATAATACCAAAATTCGAATATTCATATCCAAAATTCCAATCAATAAACCTGTATACAATTAAAAATTTAAACTCATACACCAAAATAATGGAACATGTTGATGATAGAAACTACAATTCCAATTTTTTTCACTCTATTCACTCCTTGTTCATATAAAAATACACGAAGGAATTTTTATTTAATTTATGGGAATCGACAGTGCAAATTACGAATAAAATTCGTACCTTATAGACTATTCCGTAATAAAAATCCTTTAATCAAATCCAAAGAAAAAGAATATTGAGTGGAATAGAAGGTAAAATTATAAAAACTGCATATCTACTCAATTTCCATTATTTTGACATAAACAAATCGAGATTTCAACCTAGAATTGACATTTCGCATTGAAGGAGTTTTAGGGGTTAATAATATAATGTTTTCGCAAACCAAAACCCCCCAAGGCATATTCAAACCCAAATTACACCAATCAATTACCAAAATAGAAAAACTAAAGCCTCGTTTGGCTTGTCGTTTTTAGTTTTTTGTTTTCATCTATACAAAAGTGCATCCGATGTATGTATTGTTGAAAAACAAATAATTTTGAAAAATGAAATTAACATGTAAAATAGAAAACAAGTTTATTTTGTATTTCGTGTTTCGAAAGATGACAAAAGCACGGAAAACAATCCAACTTCTTCATTGTCCGTTGATTGTCGCAATGGCTAAGAATTGTAAATCTTCTTCCCTTATTTTTTGGTATTTCTTAGTACAAGTTGAAAACACAAAACTCAAAATACAAAATGAAAACAAACGGGCCCTAAGATTTCCACTCTTTGTATAGCGTTAGCTTTGCCTCCCTTGGATTTGACACGCCTTTGATAGTCTCTTATCAGATCTCTTCTTTTTGATACATATATACACCGAGAGATTTGTATACGTTAGATTCAAAAAATTAAAGGTTTAGAGGAGGAGAAGAAGTTGAGAAAATAAATAATAAAAAAAGATAGATATAAAGAATTTCTTATTTGAAACCCTAATGGGGTTTTTGAAATCTTAAAGAGACGAACTGACATAGCTTCGCTAATTTTTCCAAAATATTATGTGAATAAAAGTGAGGGGTCTAGGGTCTTATTTATAGTGCCGAGAAAGCACCAGAACCGTTGGATTTAAATAATTAAATCTAGAACATCCAAAATTAAAAACCCTAGCCACCACCTAATAAGGAGCGGAAACCGCCCCTATGCCCCCAGTCGTCCGCTAAGGGTTGATTGGTAGAGGTCAGGGGGTCGACCTCTCTGTTTATTTTGGGAATGTTGATTTTCAGCCATTGTCATTTTTATTTAATTCCTTAATTAACATTCAACGTTAACATTAATTTTAACATTTCCTTAATCCTTAAGTCTATCTACTATTAACTTTTGAATTTCAAAATTTAAAATTAATTACTCATTTGAATCTGAATTCTATTAAAATTATTTTGAATCCGAAAACTTCAAACGTCCATAACTTTTCCGTTTGAGCTCCGTTTGAGCTCCGTTTGAGCTCCGTTTTCAACATATTATATATGAAAGTTGATCAGTATTTCGCCACAAACGCAATGGCATAACTTTCGTGGTCAAATTCAAACTTTTGCAAAATTTCCATTTTTAGCCCTATTTAATTTAATTTAATTTATCCAATTTATTTATGGTTGATTTTATGGGGTGTTACAAAATATATATATGGATTTTCTTTTTGTGATGTGCATTGATAGATCATATTAGGTTAAGTCAAAGGAAAGATGCATCTCTAATTGTTATTATGAAGAAGTTATAATGGGTGAACGGTCAAGTCATTTGGAACATTACTCCAAGGATTTGAAGGGATGCCTGAGGCGGGATGGAAAATTGTGTATATCGTTGGTTAAGGAACAGATTGAGGAGGTTTTAGGTAAGTATCACCGTTCTAGGATGACTATTCATCCAAGAAGAGATAAGATGTATCAAGATACGAAAAGGGTATTCGATTGGTCAGGGATGAAGAGGCATCTAGCAGAGTTTGCAGCAAAGTGTTTGACACGCTAGAGGGTTAAGGCAGAGCAGAAGAAGCTAAGTGGTTTATTACTCTTATTAGAGGTTGAAAGCATTTAGGTAGTGTTCGATTGTCTTACTAAGTAGGTTATTACTCTTATTTACCTAATAGTTGGAGAGAAAATGAAGGTATTTAGGTAGTGTTCGATTGTCTTACTAAGTGTGCATGCACATTTCATTCCGGTCAAGAGCACGAGGATGACAACGACATTGTATACCTTGTATACTAAAGAAGTAGTTCGACTTCATGGATTTTTGGCAAGTACTATAAGATATTAGGACCCATTTTCGCAAGTGAGTCATGGAGGAGCCAATAGGATGCATTGTGAACCGAATCGAACCGAACCTAAGTACAATATATCACCTGTAGATAGATGGATGGACTAAAAAGGCGAACAAGGTGTTGGGGGATCTGTTGGGAGCATCTAAACTTGATTTTTGGAGGAGCTTGTGAAGATCACTTACCTTTGGTAGAGTTCGCGTATAATAAGAGCTATCAAGCTAGCATAGGAATAGCATCACTCAAAGCATTATATGGCAGGCCATGTAAGTCACCTTCATGTTGGTGGGAGTCTAGGGATAAAGTTATTCTTGGACTAGATATGATTAAGGATACTTCGGAGAAAGTGGAACTAATAAGGAAAAGGATGAAGGCCAAACAAGATCGATGAACTCATATTCTGATAAAGAGACCAACATAATTGGAATTTGCAGTTGCGATTTGGTATTCATAATGGTATCACCTTTAAAGTAAGTGATGAGGTTTAGAGTTTGGGAAAGCTAGTGCATGACTTATTGGTCCTTTTCCGATATTAGAGTGGATTGAGAGTTTGGCATTTATAGTGGAGCTTCCAAAGAAGATGATAGGAGTCAATAATGTGTCTTATATATCACATTTATGAAAATGTGCACATGACTCAACCACTGTAATCGCGCCAAGTTTGATAGAGTATGTGGAATTGGTGTAACACCCTACCCTAAATTTTGTTGCACATTATTCCAGATGTTTAGTTAGGAAATAGTTTAATAAATAATATGTGAGAATATATATATATGTATATATATATATATAAGTGTGGATAATTGCTATATATTATATAATTGAATTTCAAACTTTAAATGGAGAATTTGTTTATAGGGAAAGAAATTAAAGGCTTTAATTATATTAGGGAGAGAAATAAAGAAAGAAAGACAACACATTAAATTATTTCCCCTAACACACTCTCCAACTTTCATTACATTTTCGCCTTATTCCCTAACAAGTGAATAAAAAACTAAACAAAAAATCAAGAGCTCTCTGCTAAAACAAATTCAACAAGGAAGAAGAAGAGTAAGAAAAAGCTAGGAAAGGAAAACTAAGGCAATTATCTCCACACAGAACCAACCCAAGTTGAATAATATTTCCATCTCTTTATTGTGTGTTATTAATTTCGAATTTTTAATGAAACCTAAAATTGTTTGTTGAAGTTTATCATGCACATGGATTAAATAATCATTTATAAGAGTTTTGGTTATCATTTAGGATTTTTAAGGAATTTACCTAAGGGGTTTTTGGTGTGGAAACCATGCTTTCGATCCGCAAATTCTTTGAATTTTTAATATGACGTTTGCAAAGATATTTTAGGAATGGGTTTCTAAGTTCATAATTTTATGAATTATTTATTTACTATGAATTTTTGTAATTGAGAAAATGGATAACTTTGGATTTTAATTATTTAAAATATAGAAAATAGTTATTATTCTTTGAAATTTTTATATGTTGAAAAAGAGGTATATTTATACTTCTAGGAATCTTTAGGGATTTTCCCTAAGTAATTATAATTTAATAAATTTCTTCGTGAAGAGGGATTTACTTGTAAAAGGATAATTAATGGCCTAATTTTCTATTTTAGGAAATAAAAAAAATCTCTTTGTTTTGCTGCAAATTTCTGAAAAGGTTTTGATTAACCAATAAAAATTTGGTAAAGAAATTAATTTGATAAAAACTTATTACTTCTAAATGAAATAAATCAATTTTGCAAATATTTGTAGAAATGCCATTATTCAACTAGCAATAGCCCATATTTATCAATGTGTGATAACCATGATTTATCACATGAGATGACTATGTTATGTCAACCTGCGGTATATTTTCATCAACTTGCGATATCTATCATTTTTATCAACTTGTGATAGCTATCATTTTTATCAACTTATGATAGCTATTGAGTTTTCAACTTGTGATAGCTATGAGTTTTCAACCTTCTAGGTTTATGGTTTTTAACTTGCGATAACTATGTTTCTACCAACTTGGGATAGCTATGTTTATGTTAACTTGCAACAACTATTGTTTTAATCAACTTTTGATAGCTATATACATTCAGTTTGCGATAGCTTTAGGTTTTCGACATACGATGGCTTTATTTTGGTTGACATGCAATAATTATATTTGTCAATATGCAATAGCCTATGGTCTTAACATGTGATAGCATGGAGTTTTTAAAAGCGTGATAGCACATTTTTTTGGCATATGATAGCCTAAGTTTTGAAACTCAATAGCTACATCTCTGACATGCGATGGCATATGATTTTGAAAGTGCAAAATCATATTTTATGACACTTTAATTTTTAACTTTTTGTTCGGGCTATGTTTTCCTTAAATAAAAATGTAGTTTTTGTTAAGAATTTTGGCACGGTTCTCAAAGGAAGAAAAGATGTTTATGCCCATTTTCAAAAGGTTTTATGAAGGAGATAATTACTTATGTATAAGTAATTTTTTTGTATAAAAAGGCTACCATATGGACATAAATGTGATGGATGATCCTATATTATATGTTCAATTTTCTATGTTAGCAGTTAGTATTACTTATGGAAAATTGTTAACATGCTCACCTATATGTTATATGCTATCACCTAACATTTATGAACTTGGAGATTGGGAATTGATAACCAGTTTGGGTTGTTCTAATATTGGGTATGGTCAGACTTAAACTCCTGGGTGAATAGAATTGCATTTAGAAGATTAGGAAGATCACATTATGTTAGGATGTCTCGAACTGATCGAAAGACATCATCATGGATATTTTAAAATTAGATTTTTGGGTGGAGATTGAGGCAAGGTCGTGCCCTATCCTCCAATGATTAAGCCCTCGATCGGTCAAGTACACGATTCCAATGCGTAAGGCTTTGCCAAAATTGAGGCAAAATTTTTGGAGTTACCCATAGAAAGGAACTCATAGTAGAAATGTTCACTAATGTTTTTCTTCTATTAGGCAGAAGCCAATATTATTTCCTCTTGCTGGATAAGAGATTTTGGATTATTTGGTTATATTTTTAGTCCAAGTCATTCTGATAGGTTTTTAGTTGGCTTGAGAAAACTAATATAGGTATATAGCGACCTTGGGAAAAGTATGTCATGGACTATTATATAGGATTGGGTAGTTATCGGAATGTGTAACCTTTAGACCCTAATGAATGACAGACTATTCATTTTAACCCATTCATGTATGATAATAATATTGATGTTATGATTTTGTTCTAATCACCATGGTTGCAGGTTGTAACGATCACCTTACACTTCCGATGAAGGACGGTTATCAAAGGAAAGAAAAGAAGTAGAGAAAAGAAGTATAAGAGAAGAAAAGAGAAAGAAAACATAACACAATCGCATAATGTATCATATATCTCACGGTGCATTGAATAAAATATAATAGTCATTACAGATATAAAACATGTGAGATAGTAATAACTACATGAACCATAAAATCAGAGTACACAGGCTCATATAGTTATACAAAACAACAGTAGAGTTTATACAACTGATAAATAAACTCAACTGATAAACTATCTCTAATGATAGTAAGTCAAACACTGTTAAGGTTCCACAGTGTCATACAACGGAATGTGCAATAACAAACTCAAATATAAGTATGAGAAAACGCCACCTCCTGCCGCTCCATCTACAAAACTCCATATGCTATTCACACCTACTCTCTAATCTACTCATTTAAGAGTATCGGAGATAATAATAAGCAAAGCATAAAATCTTATGTCAGATACAATCTAGTGTGAGCGATAAACAATCTCAAACTACTATAAAAATCGATATAGTACATGTAACAAAGGGTATATGAATCATAACTGACATGTCCCTGCAACCAAAGAGTCAGCACATAATGTCGATAATATGTTACTCTACAACATCATAAAGGGGTACTCCATACTAAGTAAAATATCAGGGTGCCTAGGATCCCTATTCATAATACCTACATCATATGACATCCCTAGAGTGGTAGGTGACTAGTGAAGCAACCATAACAAACATAGAATCTGTCAAACAATACTAAATATCGCTCGGTGGGCTCTAAATATATGATAATTCATATGGCCCCCATGTCAGGGACTAATGGAAAATCTCAGTGTTCTATTGTGCTCTCGTATCACGTAGCCTAAATTTAGATTCGTGTCTCGTAATCCAAAGCTAAACATTAGACCCAAAGCCAATGGTCCAGGGTATACAGATCCCTACATGATCCATGGGCGTCCTCATTTACAATACCCTTGTTTCAAGTACAACAGAATAAACTCCAAGTTATCGACGATCCCTTAGCACATGCACATCCATCTGAGCCCTCCTTTTTGCTTAATTTGGGCTGAGCCCTTCTTGCTCAATCCAATTTCCATTATCTAAGAACCCCCCACATTCCCAATCTCAGCTCCATCCAATGTCGAGCCACTATCTTTACTACCTACTCCCACGAAACAAAGTTTTTATCATGATGTTACATCGCCATCCTCCCCTGATGCGAAAGTTCCAACACCTTCAGCAGGATCTATAGAGTCCTAAAACTATCAACCTCGAAGCATCACATCATCGCCTCATCATCGAAATCGCTCATAGTAGAGCAATAACATTAAGACCGTAAGTCGATCGCACGAAAAAACCATCACATCGTGCCCCTTAAAGTCTCCTCACGGTCCATGCCAAAGATCTGTCAAATCAGCCATCATCAATAATGATGTACACTGACCACTCTACAACAGTCAATACCAACCACTTTGGATGTGTACTTAGCCAAAAATGGACAAATACAAACCAAATGAAACGTCTGGCATCACCCTGAAGTCTGAATCCCATCTAAGTCCATCGTCCTCCACCTTCAAGCCAGTCGGCACATATCCTAACCCTCTTGTACATCTTATCTTGTTCGTTGGGTTTTCGATCAATGTGTATGAAACCCCAACGCACTAGATATTTCCTAACACTCGATCATCGCTAAATCGGCGTTTTCAACCAAAAACAAACAATCAAGCGACCAACAAGCATACATACATCCAACATAGTATACACAAAACATGTATAATATGTAGATAACAACCAATTGGGAAATTCTTATAAAAAATAGACTAAATCTAGTAATTCCCTAAAACAATACATAAATGGGAAAATGTGATATCTGATATAAAACCATTTTAAAATACTTTTATATTCTTTTATAAAAGTCAAGTAAGTGTTTAAGTATAATAAAATCACATTTTAAAGTTAAAATCCATTTCAAAAGTTGTTTTAAAACTTTACTAACAATCATAGTATGGTAAGAGACAATAACACCTACCTCAACAAAAGCTTTCCAAACCAATGTCAAGACAAAGAGCACTCCATCATGAGCGCAACGCAAGAAACCACATCCAAATCGGACCTCGTATGCAAAAGATATGTGTAGTATAAAATTTGAGATTAATTAAATAATTCGTTAACACAGTTATAATTAGGTTACCTTAATCCCCTCTTAATCCTTCTTCTCTAAACCATCCCTTGTACACGCCGTGCATATCACCTATACACACGGCTTCTCTCTCCTCTGTTCTCCTCTGTTTCTAGACGAAATCACGAACCATCTTCGCTAATGAGCCACACCATGTGATATCTAAGCCCTAGACTCGAAAAGATGAAGCTCGATCATACCTAGTAGATCGCGACCTAATGCCATGAAATTGGCCAGGCCATGGGCACGATCTGCCTTAGGCTACCGAAGGAGCCACGATCGTGGTGAGAGGTGCGCGCCGCAAAGGATATTCCAATGGTACTTCCCGTTTCGATCATATCCTTTCCAATCTTTGACATATCAAAACCTTAGATGCACCATGGAAAATGAATCTCTGCCAAACACCGACGCACATTAGATCTAGCAAATGGGTTCGAAGTTTCGATCTTAACGAATCTACTTTCATAATTTATCGTTGAGTAAATTGTCGGATTTTGATTTTTGGATGGAAAGGGAAAGAGCGGTCATGATTCTTTAATGGAACAGTAACCGTGAAAATGAATTAGAGAGGAGGAAAGGATTTGGTGATTATTTATTTTAATATTATATTTAATTTATTTGAATTCTCAAATAAATTGCATATGTTTTGAGCTAGTACGATCACACGACTCGTCTAATCGCAATGAAACTCGTCTGCATACATCACCTCATTTTTTTGTTTTTCCAATGGTACCAATTTTGTCACTATTTGAGACTGCGCCCAAGATGATAATTTCACGTATTTCAAGATCGTTTCGGCCATCGAATCGCTCGAACTTCAAATATAGCAATTCTTATACTCATTTTAATTCGCAACGTCAATCCGAACTCAACACAAGTGGTCACGAGTCTTGATTCGATTATATGCGAAAAATCATATTTTTGGACCTTTAATTAATTAACGACTCAATATTTAAATAAATTATTTAAATATCCTATCATTAAAATACGGGTCGTTACGCATGTATATGTCATGATTGACATATTGTTTGTAAGGATACTAGTAAGGAGAGAACCTGTTTCGCTCAAGGTCGAAGTCTCACTAATTATCTATATTTTTTGTTTGAGATGGACTAATATTATTTGCACCAGACATTTTGTTTCATCTAAAGTTTTTGATTTCCCTAAAACTCTCGAGTACTCGATTGAAATTGGGTAGGCTGAGAGTAGGATATTCAAGTTAGACGAATAAGCTTCTAAAGACTGTACGAGGCAAGCTATTATTTAAGAGTATTTTTCCCGCTGTGTTGTGTTAACTGATTTTTTTATTTTTTTGATTGAATCTACATAATGACAGGTTCTGTAATCATTTACTAGTTAAGACTTTAATCATCCTAAGGAGCATCTTCATATGTTGCTCGTGGAGCAATATTTGTATTTATTATATATTTTTTTAGCAAAGCTAGCCGGCTTTATAGTGGGCAGTGCCACTGTATAAATAATGGGAAAGCAGATGCTCTGTACATGCATAGAACAACTACATGGGAGCAAAGAGCCCAAACCACAAAAAAAGGAGAAGAGCACAGGAGTTAGGAAAATTGAGCCTAAGCTACTAAACAAAATAACAAGACTACGCACCTCCAGAGAGGAACTGCCACAACCAATAGTAGACGATTGGCCAATAACAAGGACATACTCAGAGAAGAGTGTAGCCAGATTCGGTACAAAACCCACCGAAGAAGGTGAGTAAATGAATCTCCTATCCCAACTGACATCATAAAACTTACTTTTATTTCTCTCTCCTATCTCACCATCCCTAGTAAGAACCAGACCCTTACCCTCAATGTGATAGAGGAGAAAATGACTCTCACCCACTTCATTACTGATGTAAGCAAAATAACAGTCAGACTCAGGTGAGTAGCGCATATCAAAAGGAGAATCGACCCAGGCCCGCTCCTCAGAGTTCCAAGCAATATTATCAGATAAACCCGGAGTATCATCTTCAATATGGACTTCGCCATCAGGAGGCATAACAGCAGGAGGAACGATAGGAGACAAACTGCCAGGGGGAGGAAAAATGGGGACTTCTACAATGAGAGAATCACAAAGCAGAGAAGAAACAACCTTCGGAACCCACTTATGGATAAGAGGGTTGTGTAATGAATTATGAAAGAATAATAGAGTTATATAATTGAATGTAATGAATTTGCAAATGAATGAATGAAAATGTTTAACTTAAAATTTGCAAACTCATGCGCTTTTGATGTTATGATTCAATAACCGATCTCATTTTATCACTGAAAAATAATACTAAGGATTACTGCAGCATCAATAGTATACATTGTTAAGCCTCAAAATAGGGAATGTTACAACTTTGCATCAGAGCATAGGTTGGCATAAAGCTTAATAAGTTATTTGGAGAACATAATCCAAACAAAATAGAAAGAATAAATCAGGAATGATATAGGGTTATGTTAATGTACTTGTTATTTGCTATGTATATATATAAGTACGTATATCTATATATAATCTCCTATCTATCTTAGACCATTCTTCTGTATCTCATGAAGACTCATATGCAGATTATGAGAATGGGTACTAAAAGTTCATGACTAAACTTAGGAGGCTAGAGCACCACAACAAATGGAAATATTTGGGCAAATGCTAGGAATGCTAATCAAACTAACAACATGAATGCAAATGCTAATGCTAACATGGGTGTTGGAGCAACATTTATTGATATGTGGATGATTTGTCAGTTCTTTGTTAATATGATGCAAGCCGGAGTAGCAGGTGGACTAACTGGAGGTAAGCTGATAATGCAAGAGTTGCTGCACCAAAAGTGGCTATCCGTAACTACTATGTCGCGTTAAGTTAGGATTTTGCTAGCTTTGAAGGAAAACCATTCTTAGGGATGGAGATGCCATTGAGGTGGGGGATTGGCTACTTTAGTATGAGAGGAACTTTTCTGGTCTAGGGTCGAATGATAATAAAATGAGGAGATTGTCTTCAAGGAGATTGCAAGGGCTGCTTTACACTGGTGGAATAGTATTACCATGGGAGTTCTAACGGAGGAGCTTACTTGGGCTAACTTTAGAAAGAGGTTCGAAGAGAAGTTCTTGTCTGAAGCAGATAAGTCAACTTTGTTTAGAAGGTTTTTGGAGTTGGAACGGGAAGAGATGACTATGACGACCGCCCTATACCATCGACACAAATAATATACAAATAGCGCTCTACAGTCGTGCTCGGTCTGTACAGAACAATCATCAAGAAGGATAAGAACAAAAACAACATATAACCTGTCGTATATCTCAAAGCGCATGGATAAAATATAATACATTGTATACAACAAAAGAGACAGTAATAACAATGTGAACCAATCATCACAGTATAATATCCACGGAATTATACATCAAATGTCATAGAGTATAAAATAGAGTCAACTCAATAAATTGTCTCAAAAAATAGAAATAAGCAAGCACGACCATGGGCTCCATAGTGTTGCTCAGTGGAAAAGCGTAGATATATATATATATATATAATACAAGATAGCTCCATCCAGCTCATCCTTCGAATAGCTACTGCATCACCTAGACCTATTATCTAGTCTACTCATTTAAGAGTATCTAAGATAATAAGAAGCAAAGTATAAAACCTTAGGTTAGACAACAGTTTGGTATGAGCAGTAAATGAATTTCAAAATACTATACAGGTAAATATGGTAAGCAACAAGAGTACATTAACCCTACCTAACATGTCCTTGCAACCAAAGATTTAGCACATAACACTATAATATGCTACTCTACAATATCATAAAGGTATCGTATAACATAAAATGATAGATGTCCAGATATCTCTATCTCCAATACTACTCCCAATGATATCCCTGAATGACAGCCCACTAAAAATAAGCAACCATAACATCCATCAAGCAATACCCACTATCACTCATCCTTGTGCCTTGAATATATGATTACTCGTACGACCTCCTTACTACCATGGACTAATAGAAATACCGACGTTCGTTTTACACTCGTATCATGCAGCCAAAAACTTGATATGTGTCTCGTATCCCAAAGTTAGACATTAGATCTAAAGCCACTGGTCCAGGGTATATAGATCCTACATGACCCTTGTGCATCCCCACTTACAATACCCTGCTTCGAGTATAACAGAAAACACTTCGAGTATAGAAAATTCCTTAGCACATTCACATCTGAGCTCTCCTTTGCTCCATTTAGATTCGGAGCCCTTCTATTGCTCAATCCAGTTCTATTATCCAATTACCCACCACATTCCTCACTCTACAGCTCTTTTCTTTATCAAGCTGCTACCTTCGGTACCTACTCCAACCATGAGTCACAAACCGAAATTACGTAGCTTTCATCATACTATGACATCACCATCCAACCTTGATGCGAACGAGCCAACACCTCCAGTAACATCTACAGGACCTCTACTTCATTCCCTAGAGGTTTCACCTTCAATGGACCAACCATGACAACTTAGTACTAAGCTTTTAATGTCGGTACCGACCTCTCCCCTTGGCCAATTATTGACTAAGTTTCTATCTATTTCTTCCTTGCTTGTAGTACTCCATGCCTAGATGCTTTGACCTCAACCTATCCATCCAAACAACTCAGTCCTCACTCCAAAGCATTCCAATTCACATTCTAGAAACAAGTCGGCATAACCTCCAACCCTTAGCCAATCACCTACCTCTTGCCTTGGGTCACGTCTACTAGCCATACTCTATCATCCCATGCCAACCACCGATCTATTTGACCAACAGATACATGTCGACACTGACATGAACAAGTCAGTACCGACTTATGTGCCTAATGGATTGGAACTCGCGACTATAACCCCAAGCTCTTCCCATACTCCAAAGCCTTCCCTCCAAGTTTCATCCAATTTCGGTCATCTTTGCCTTCGATTTTCCAAAATCACCAACTTGTCCTCCTAACATTCAAAACACTAACAAACAACATTAAAGCACACCATACAAAATGGAATAACATGCAATTACAAATAAACAATGCATAAAATTATATCAATCAAGCGTATTCTAATCCAAATCTAAGTAATCAATGAACACATGAATATGAAAAAGGTGGATTTCAAAGCCATTTCTACAAATCAGATTTGAATTTCTCAATGTAGTAAAAAATCTTGTTAAAACCTATAATTCTACCATATAAACATGCATATGATAGTGAGAAGTCATAAACCACCCACTAGTTACCAAATTTAACCAACTTGAGTGTAGATCCAATATGGACAGGGATCAAAAGCAATGCAAATCAGCCAAATCAATGATCTCTATCTTCTAATCAATGATCTATTCACTAATCTTTAATTCAGTTTAATTTAGAGAATAATTTGGGTGATTTTGGACGAATCTAGGGTTAATGGGTGTTTAAATCTTATTTGGAAGAAAGGGAAAAGTTTTAATTTGACTCACCAGCCCTCTATTTATAGGGATTCTTGAGTTAGACTAATGAGCTTAATTAATTACACACTAACTCTGGCTAACAGCTAATAAAACTTAAAACATGCATATATTTCTAACCGTAAGTCCATTTTTTTACTATGACCACTCTATGGAATGGGAAGCCATCTGAAGCAATGGAACTTGTTTGAGACTATATTCGACTCCACTCAAAATTTATAGCTCAAATTAGGTTTTCTGGCTTGAAATGTTCACATAGAAATTAAAAATAATAATAGGTGTGTAAAATGTCCCTATGAGTCATATCCCAACATTATTATATTATACGAACTCATACCGGTAAAATAAAAATATTTTATGATCCTCCGATATGTAAAATACGGATCGTTACAATGACCGTCTTTGAGTATGTTACAAAGTTCAAGGCAGCCATCACTAACATTCTACATAAGAATAATGAGAAGTTCATCCGGGGATTGAATCTGAGGATTGGTAGGGCAATTATGCCATATCTCATAGATCCATTCAGTGTTGTTATAGATATGGATTCGGCAAATGAAAATTTGCTTTCATCTATTAGGAAGAATAAGTTCGTGGAGACTAGGAATTTCTAAGGTAAGAAGAGAATTTTCTGGAGAAAGGAGCTTGGAAGGGTGAAGCCTCTAAGAAAAGGAACTCTGAAGTAGTATTCTACATGTGTGGTAAAAAAGGGCACTTTGAAAATAAGTGTCGCTCAAAAAATACTAAGAAAGGAGTGAAATGCTTTGATTGTGACAAGATGATGCATTACAAAAGGGAGAATCCTCTGTCAGGCAAAGCTAAAAGAGGAAACGTTTTTGCTTCGGAACCTACAACTTCAAGATCGTTTGTAGAGGAGAAGAGAAAGGTTGTGTTAGGAGGTACACTTCTTATTCATACATACCTATTAATGTGTTGTTTGATACTTGAGCTTCATGTTCTCTTAGCTTTAGATATTTAGTTGATAAGTTACACCCTGAACTGACATACCTCATTACCTCTCTGAGGGTTGTGAATCTGATAAGTGGCTATGTAACTCTTGGGATGAGATTTGACAATGTAGAGTTTGAATTGATAGGTTGTATGTTTATGTGCAAATTGCATGTGTTTGACTTTGTGGGTTTTGGGATAATCTATGTATGGATTTGTTAAGTATGCACGATGCTGGGATATTTCGTCGAGGCGAAGTAATATCCATAAGACACACTAATTACTGAGATCAAATCATATACTCATCGAAAGATCAAGTTTCAATCCGTGTGCAATGTTGGATGCCTTGGAAGGAGTGGAGGATGAAATAAATTGGGTTTTCGTAGTAAGAGAGTACATAGATATTTTTGAGCCTCTTATAGGACTACCACCGAAATGTGCCATAGAGTTTCAAATATATCTTGTACCTGGAGTTGAACCCGTAAGTAGACCACCTAATAAAATGAAACCTACCAAGATAAAGGAGTTAAAGGTGCACCTACTGGATGTAGAAGGGAAATTTTTTATTAGACCAAGTAGTTCTCCTTGGGTAGATGCAATTGTGTTCGAGAAGAAACCAGATGGGTCGTTAAGGTTATGTATTGATTATAGAAAGTTAAACGAGAAGGCAATATAAAATCATCATCCTTTGCCTAGAATAAATGATTTATTCAATCGATTGAGTGGAGCCAAGGTGTTCTCACGGTTAGATTTAACATTGACTTTTCATCACTTGAGAGTGGCAGAGGATGGTATATCGTTAACAACTTTTTGGACAAGGCATGGTTCGTATGAATGGTTAGTCATGTCCTTTGAACTGACTAACTCGCTTGCTTTCTTTGTATACTTGATGAACCAATTCTTGGAAGGTCATTTGGATAGATTCATGTTGGTGTTTATTGATGACATCTTAATATACTCTAAGAGTGAAGATCATGAAGTTTATCTCAAAATAGTTCTAGATATGCTGAGGCAGCATTAGCTAAAGGTAAAGTTTTAAAAACATCAGTTTTGGGAAAAAGAAGTGAAGCTTCTTGGACATGCAGTTTTAGGTAATGGATTGTCTGTAGATCTGTTGAAGATCGAAGCTATTAATAATTGGAAAAGACCCGAGACCGTAACTGA
This sequence comes from Allium fistulosum, assembly GCA_030737815.1. Classification (NCBI taxonomy): domain Eukaryota; kingdom Viridiplantae; phylum Streptophyta; class Magnoliopsida; order Asparagales; family Amaryllidaceae; genus Allium; species Allium fistulosum. The sequence continues at coordinate 232,681,552 of CM060908.1, read as the reverse complement.
AATTAGAAGTTTCCTAGGGTTTATTGGCTAATACCGGGGATTTATTAAAGATTTCTCTTGTATAGTGGCACAGATAACTAAACTAACAAGGAAGGACATAAAGTATATTTGGACTAATAAATGTAAAGAAGGATTTCAAAAGCTAAAGCATTTATTGACCAATATGCCCATGTTAGTTTTTTCCAGATGGGAATCAGTATTTGTCGGTGTCTATTATTGCATGTGGAACTGGGTTAGGAGCTGTATTGATGTAGAGAGGTAGGTTCACTGCCTTTGCTTTTTAATAGCTTAAACCACATGAATTTAGATACCCTACTCGTAATTTAGAGTTGACAACAGTGATCTTTTAATTTAAGGTGTCGAGGCACTGTCTTTTAGGAGAACGATTCAAATTGTTTACAGATCATAAGTCTTTAAGGTATTTATTCTCTCAAACGGAGTTTAATACGAGACAACAAAGATGGCTGAAATTTTTGGCAGCACATGACTTTGCGATTGAGTATATGCTCGGGAAAGGAAATAAAGTTTTGGGTGCACTTAGTAGAAAACATCATAATGTAGTGTTGGTGGTGTTATCTAAATGGAACAATTTTGAGGCATTGGCTTCTTGTGGAGTTAGAATGAGATAGACTGCCAGTTCAAGTTAGAATACCACAATGATCTCTTATCTAGAAGTCTGACTAGTATTGATCAAGAGGATCGGTAATAAGCAAAGGGATGATCCATTATTGGTCGATCAGATAATGAGACTAGAAGTAAGAAATGAGATTGAAAAATTTATAAGATTTTTTACTTGACCAAAGAGGTTGGTTGTGAAAGAAGGGACGGTTGAGTGTTCCGTATATGGATAATTTGAGAAAGGAAGTTCTCAGAGAATGTCATCGATCTAAGTTCACTATTGATCTTGGGGGCATGAAAATGTACCAAGATAAGAAGAGGAGTTTTTTCTGGGAAGGTATGAAGAGAGATGTAGGCCTGTAGCTGAAGCAACGTTTGAATTGCCAACAAATAAAAGCAGGGCATCAAAAGCCAAATGGATTACTTTAACCATTAAAAGTGCCGCTGTGAAAATGGGATTCCATATCTATGGATTTTATCGATTGGCTGCTAAGGTGGAATAGTGGAAACGAAAGTATTTAGGTAGTAGTCGGTAGACTGTCCATGAGTGTACACTTTATCCCTGTTAAGTCGGCAAGGATGACACCTAGTTTGGCGAAGTTATTCATGAAGTATATTGTGAAACTTCATGGAATAACGAGTAGTGCTATAAGTGATAGAGATCTTTTGTTTACTAGTGAGTTATAAAAGAGGTTACATGATGTGTTGGATACTAAGCTAAAGATGAGTAACAAAAGGGTTAATAAGGTACTCGAAGATTTATTGAGAGCTTGTGTATTAGATTTTGGAGGGTCATGGGAATACCATTTGCACAGTTGAGTTTTCCTATAATGATCTTTATCAGACTATAAGCGAACGAAACCTTTTGAAGTAATTTATGAAAGGCCGAGCAAATCGCTTGCATATTGGTTAGGGACAGGTGATAGACCAATGCTTAGTCCGGATTTGGTGAAAGAAGCCACGGAAAAAATTGAGCTAATCCAAGCAAGGATGAAGGAAGCTCAATATTGTTTTTGGATAAGGTTAGAAAACTTGCATATCACATCGAGTTACCAAATACTTTGGCAGGGTCCATAATATTTTTCATGTATCCTACCTAAGGAAGTACGTGCATAATCCGAAGACTACCATCGAGCCAATGATTTTCGAAGATTTAGTAGTGGAGCTTGATATGACTATCACTAGACGACCTATTCGCATGGTGGATAAAGATAAAAAGAGCTTAGAAATAAGATATTCAAGTTAGTAAAGGTCCTATGAAGTGACGATGAACAAGACTGTACTTGGGAGATTGAGGACAAGTTTAAAGAGGCTTATCCTAAATTATTTTGTTGTATGTTCTATATTGTTGTAAGTTCTATATTGTTGTATAGACTTTTGACTAGTATATATGCTAGTATTTCTTATCTATGTGCTTGTGACACATGTTTGCATGATTGATATGCTTGTTAATTTTCCTTATCGGAATTTTAAGGACAAAATTCATTAAGAAGGGGAGCCTGTAACACCCTTAATTATGTTGCACATAATTCCAAATATTAATTAGGAAATAATTAAATAAATAACGTGGGAGAATATAAATATATAGGTAAGTGTGGATAATTGCCATATTAATATAATTTGAATTTCAAACTTTAAATGCCGAATTTGTTTATAGGGAGAGATAAAGGCTAATTTATATTAGGGAGGGAAAGGAAGAAAGATAACATATTGAATTATTTGCCCTAACGCACTCTCCTCCTTTCATAAATTTTCAGCCTCATTCCCTAACAAAGGAATAGAAAACTAGAAAAAGAACCAAGGGCTCTCCATTAAAACTAACAAAAAAGAAGAAGAAGAGGAAGAAAATGATAGGAAAAGAAAACCAAGGTAATTATCTACACATATAACCAAACTAAGGTGAATAATATTTCCATCTCTTTACTGTGTGTTATTAATTTAGATTTGTGATGAAACCAGAAATGGTTTGTTAAAGTTTATCATGCATATAGATTGTATAACCATTTATATGAGTTATGGTTATCGTTTGTGGTTTTTATAGAATTTTCCTAAGGGGTTTTTGGTGTGGAAACTATATTTTGATCTTCAAATTCTTTGAATTTTTGATAAGTAGTTTGCAATGATATTTTGGAAATGGATTTCTAATTTCATAATTTTATGGATTATTATGAATTTACTATGAAATTTCTAAGTAAGAAAATGGATGATTTCAATTTTAATTATTTAAAATATGGAATATAATTATTTTGCCCCGAAAATTTTTATATCTTGAAAAATATGTATATTCAGATTTTTGGGAATTTTTGGAGACTTTTCCCAAGTAATTACAATTTAATATGAATTGTTTTGTGAAAAGGGATTTAATTTTAAAAGGATATATAATGGCATAATTAATAGAAAATTTGTATTTAGGAAAGAAGAGAAATTTTTTCTTTGTTTTCCAGCAAATTTCTGAAAAGATTTTGATTAACCCATGAAAGTTTGGCAAAGAAATTTTCTTAGTAAAAATTTATTACTTTTAAAGAAAAAAAATTAGTTTTGCAGATATTTACAAAAATGCCATTAATCAACTTACGATAGCCTCTATTTATCAATGTGTAATAGCCATGTTTTATCAACATGAGTTAGTTATATTATGTCAACCTACGATAGTAGTTTATTTTCATCAACTTGCGATAACTATCATTTTTATCAACTTGCTGTAGCTATCACTTTTATCAACTTGAAATAGCTATTGAGTTTTCAACTTGTGACCGCTATGAGTTTTCAACCTGCGATAGGTATATAGTTTTCAACTTACAATAACTATGTTTTTATCAATAGCAACGTTTTTGTCAACTTGCGATAGCTATTATTTTTACCAACTTGCGATAGCTATACGTTTTCAACTTACGATAGCTTTGGGTTTTCAACATGCGATGACTTTGATTTGGTTAACATGGGATAGTTATATTTGTCAATACGCGAAAGTATATTTGTTAGTTTGCGGAAGATGAATCTTAAGGCTAATTTAACACTAGAGGGGGTGAATAGTGTTTACTTATTTTTGTGAATCTTTTTTAGATTCTTTTAAAATTATGATTAAACAACACATAATCAACAATCATAGATGCAAACTCAAACATATATAAATGCAGTAAAAGTAAAAAGTAAAGAGTTGGAGAGATCACACCACGAATTTTTATACTGGTTCGGAGTTACCCTTCATATAGTTGTAACATCCCCCTACTTGGAGGCCCAAAACTACCAGCTACGGATGCTGTAGTCATCCATAGTTATTAATCCTTACGACCAAATAAGACGATATTAGATACATTGATACAAAGAAACATAAGAATATGGAAAAATTTAAACAGCAAACAAACTCCACATTCCTTTTCAAAATATTCCAATTTGATTACATAATCCCAGTTCGCATACCATGTTCAGATAACATATAATTATTACAAAATACGCAAAGAGCGACATATGAAGATGCCCCCTTGGTTGATCAGAGTATATACATAGGCAAGAAAACAAATTTGCCTTTACAAACAAAACACATAGCAAAAATAAAAGAACTCTAATAACAAGCTTGCCTCCTGCACGTCCTCGGAAGCTTTATTCATCTAAAAGAACACATGGAAACCTTAACTCTCAACTTACTCAAAATCAATTGAGTACCCGAGAGTTTAAGGGGAAAACAAAAACTTCGAGTCAGACATAAAGCCTGGTATGAATAATAATTTACCATCTCAAACCATTTAGATACCTAGTGAGACCATGTCGCTTAGCGGAACGGGTTTTCCCCTCACTAGTATCCTAAACATTTATAAACCATATACTGTGCTCCTATATCCATAATGATTAAAACATAGTATTTCAAAAACATTATGATGATATGCAAAACAAGTAAATCAAATCTGGATTACCCATCCCCGTTCATTTTGACTATCTGTCTCAATTATAGTTTCTAGAATTACTATTAACATGTTAAACGTTTATTGACTATCCGTCTGATATCGTAGTATTCATGGGATCACTAAGAACCTATTGGTAACTCCGATATCTTATCTCTTATCCCAGTTTTCATGGGCTAACTAGGAACATATTGACTAACTGTCAATATCTTAATCCGGATATAGTTTTTATGGGCTAACTACAAACCTACTGGCCTCTGCCAGAATCAAATCATAGTTTTCATGGGTTGACTATGAACCTATTGGCCCCGGCCAATATCTTTGATTAAAATTTTAGCATTTTTTATGTTAGTCGGCCCTTCCCCAAAGTACTGTTATGGATTAATTACAACGTGAATAAGTATATGAAGAAGTAATGCTTCTAAAATCTTTAGTTATGCCATGGTATTCCATTTTTAAAAGTGAGAGTGGGTTGTTTGTTTTGAAACTTTAAAACATGACCTTCGAAACCTCTGGACGACCTCCTTCGAAAGCATAGATTTTTTTCAAAACATAATAAACATACCTTTCGAAGTCCTTGTTGAATTTTCACTTTTGAAACCAATGGTACCTTTTGATGGTATCATAATATTTTTTAAAATAAAGCATCGAAACAAATAAAAGTACCCTTTCGAAAGCACTGGTTTTCCCTTAAAAATCATTCTTTGGGTCAAATGATTATATACAAAAGTACCTCTTTCGAAATCAATTATAAAATTATTTTGGGGAAAAAGTTGATGGTGTCAGAACCATTTCGTCGAAAGCAACCACCTTTTAAATTAAAACATCAAAGGATAGAGTCGAAACCCCCTTTTGACTCCATTGCCTTCGAAACCCTCAACCCCTTTCGAAAGCATTTGGGAAGTGACCTGGCTTTGGCAAAATAAAAATAACCCTTCAAAAGCATTGATGGCTTCAATAAAGTTGAAAGGAAAATAGTGGCTGGGTTTCGACTAGGTTGGGACCAATCCTTTGAAAGCTAACACCTTTACATAGTATAGCAACCTTCTTTAAAGGCTATCTACAAAACCCCTTTTGAAAGCATATGTTTCGACTATGTCGAAAACTTTAAGTAAAACAAGGCTGGAATTTAACTTTAGAAACAAGGTAAGGTTTCGACTCTAATGGGTATCGACTCAGTCGAAAGCCATTCAAAAACTAGGCAGGAGCTTATCTTTTAAAAGTGAACCTTGGTTTCGACCCTGACGAAAGCATTGCTTTCGACACCCTAACTTCCGCTACTTACCAATTCACTTTGTACCAATTCCGTTGATACCATGTGCATTAGGTTCGAATCTAATGGTTTCGACTGGATTGATGTGGAGGTAAAGGAGTCGAAAGGTACCTCCGAAATAGGCGGAACAGCCTTTTTCTGAAATGTTGATTTATAGCTAAATAGGGTAATTACTTTATAACTAACCTACCTATTGTAATTCGTTGATTGGCTACTTTAAAACTTATCAAATACTTTACAATTAGAAACCGCTGCACTAATTTAGATCTAAATCAAAGAAATACAATGTATAAGCCCTTCCATATAAAAAAATCAACATTTGCAGAAAAGTCCCTCTTTAACAATAATTTATTTTCCCTAATAAATCAACTGGGAAAAATCCCAGAAAATCAATTTTATCATGTAATCAAACATATTAAAATTTTAGACTCAATTTCTTCCTGAAAATTTTAAACTCAATTATATCATATTTTCCTGTAGAAATTCATAATAAATTTTCAATAGCTCGGAAAATTATGAAAATTAAAACCCATATCCCAATTCAGATTTTGCTCAACATAAATTTTTTCCATGGCATTCTAAAATCATAAACCCTCAATTTTACCCTAAAACCGTGCTAATTCATATATAATTGAATTAAAATAAATCAACCATAATATAGCTCAAGCATATCATCAACCATAGAATCATAAAAACAAATTTAATAATAAATCCGAAAACATATAATCATAGAATAAAATAGAGATGGTATGAAATTATTATTCACCTTAGGTATGATAAGGAATTTAAGATTTGTTGATTAATCCTTCCTAGCTTTGATCCTTAGCTTTAGATTGAACTTTTCAATTTTCCTCTTTGTTAATGGCCGACTATATTTTTAGTTTTTGGTTTGCGTTTGTGAAGGTGAGAAATGAAACGTGAATGGGCAAGTGTAAGAAGTGTATAGCCATGTATGATAAGGAGGCTATTTTACTAATATAGCCGATGTGTAATCTAATTAACCTTTAAACCAATTTAAAACCCATTTATTTAATTATTAAGCACGACCCTATAATATAATTTATTCAAATCTCAATCCCCTTATCATCATTATTCTATTTAATTTATCTAATTAAATTTCCTAAATAATGTTATCAAAAATTAGGGATGTTACAGACTCCCCCCTTAAAGAATTTTGTCCTCGAAATTCAATAAGGACTAAATACTAAACATAGCAACCATTTGTAACAACTCTTAGCAACCATACTAGTCTAACTGACTAGCAACTATCTATATAAATCTAATATGAACATACTCTCAAAGCAGATCAGGATAAGTATCTCTAATTCTATCCTCTGTCTCCCAAGTACAGTCTTTCTCGTTGTCGCTCCATTGAACTTTCACCAATCTGTCTGTCTTGTTCCTTAATCTTTTCTCATCTCTGGCTACAATCCGAACTGGTTGTCTAACAAAAGTCAAATTTGGCTCTACTACTAAGTCTTCCAACCCTGTTGGAGGAATAGTAGTCTCTGGATCATGCACATACTTGCGAAGATGAGACACATGGAATACATTATGGACACATGCTATACTGCTCGGCAACTCTACTTGGGGCTAACTTCCCCGACTTTCCAAATTGTACCACACCCTTCATTGGTGATACCTTAATGAAAACCTTATCTCCAACTGAGAATTCTAGGTCCTTACGCCTCTTATCCGTGTAACTTTTCTGTCTTGACTGAGCTTCCTTCATACTTCCTCGGATCAACTCAATCTTCTCTGACGCCTCTCTTACCAAATCTAGACCTAAGACTAGTCCGTCTCCAGTCTCCAACCAACATGCTGGTGATTTGCATGGTCTTCCATAAAAAGCTTCAAACGTCGCCATTCCTATACTTGTCTGATAACTATTATTATAGGAAAACTCGACCAAATGTAGGTGATCCTCCCAAGATCCACCAAAGTCCAATACACAAGCTCTCAGTAGATCCTCGAGTACTTTGTTGACTCTCTCTGTCTGCCCATCGGTCTGAGAGTGATACGCAGTACTCATATTAAGCTTTGTACCCATCACCACCTATAGACTCTTCCAGAATTCACTAGCGAACAAAGCATCTTTGTTACTGACTATACTACTAAGAACTCCATGCAGTCTAACTATGTTTTTCATGAACAACTTAGCTAAAACAGGTGCCATTTTGGTTGACTTAACTGAAATGAAATTGGCACTCTTAGTCAATCTGTCCACTGTAACCCATATACTTTCATTACCTCTATTTGACCTTGGCAACCTGTCTATAAAATCCATGGATATCGAATCCTATTTCCAAACTGGAATATCTAATGGCTGAAGCAACCCACTTGACTTCTGATGTTCAGTTTTCACTTGTTGACAGTTTGCACACTGCCTAACCCACAAGCCAATATCCCTCTTCATGTCTTCCCAATAGAAGTTTCTCTTCATATCTTGATACATCTTGGTTCCTCCAGGATGAACCGTAAACTTGGACCGATGACATTCTCCAAGAACTTCTTTCCTCAAGTCCTCAATATTTGGAATACACAATTCTCCCTTCATTCTCAACCATCCCCTCTGGTCAAGGCTAAAATCTTTTAGGTCATCGATCTCAGTTCCAACCTCAAGCCTTCTGATTCTCTCAGCCAACACTGAATCCTTCTTCTGCTTAGAAGCAATTTTCTCAATCAATACTGGTCGAACTTCTAAACAAGACACCCTAGTGGAACTCTAACTAGAACCAGCAGTCGATCATAACTGCACATCACAACTGACTAAAGCTTCTAAATCCTTTCACTCCACCAACATAGCTAACACCACATTCTGATGTTTTCTGCTAAGAGCATCAGCCACTTTATTACCTTTCCCCGGTGTATACTCTATACCAAAATCATAAGCAGCCAAAAAATCTAGCCATCTCTACTGTCTTATATTCAACTCCTTCCGAGAGAATAAATACCGTAAAGGCTTATGATCATATAAAGCTCAAACCTCTCCCCTAGGAGAGAGTGTCTCCATATCTTCAATGCGAAGATCACAGCTACCAACTCCAAATCATGAGTAGGATATCTAACTTCATGCGGTCTAAGCTGCCTATATGCGTAGGCAATGACTTTACCATTCTACATCAACACTGCTCCTAATCCAGTTCCACATGCATCAGTATACATCACCAATCCTTGATTTCCGTCTGGAACTACTAACATGGGTGCATTGATCAACAAATGCTTTAACTTAAGGAATGCTTCCTCGCATTTGTCGAACCAAACAAATTTCACCTCCTTCCCAGTTAGCTTAGTTAAGGGTGCTGCTATCCATGAGAAATCCTTAATGAATCTCCGGTAGTAGCTAGCAAGTCCAAGAAAACTCCTGATCTCAGTCACTGTCTCTGTTCTCTTCCAATTATTCATGGCTTCGATCTTATCTGGATCGATTGACAATCCTTTCTCTGAAACTACATGACCAAGAAATTTTACCTCTTTCTTCCAGAAATGACACTTGGTAAACTTCGCCTTTAGCTGATTCAGCCTCAGCGTCTCAAGTACCACCCTAAGATGAACTTCATGCTCTCTTTCATCCCTAGAGTAAACTAGAATGTCATCTATAAACACCAGTACAAACCTATGCAAATATTATCGAAAACTCGGTTCATCAAATCCACAAATAAAGCAGGTGTATTTGTTAATCCAAATGGCATCACCAACCACTCATATAAACCATACCTAGTTCGAAATGATGTCAAAGGAATACTGTCCTCCGCCACCCTTAACTGATGGAAACCTGTCGCCCAATCTAACTGGGAAAAAACTCTGGCTCCACTCAACTGATCAAACAGATAATCTATTCTTGGCAAAGGATACTTATTCTTAATTGTCCTTTCGTTCAACTTACGATAGTCAATACACATCCTTAACGACCCATCTGGTTTCTTCACGAACACCGCGGCCGCTCCCTAAGGCGAACTGCTTGGTTTAATAAAACTCCTTCCTTCAAGGTCCACTAGTTGAACCTTCAATTATTTCATCTCAGTCGGTGTCATCCTGCTAGGTGGTCTACTTACAGGTTCAGCTCCTGGCACAAGATCTATTCTAAACTCAACAACTCTTCTCGGTGGTAGTCCAGTGATTGACTCAAAGTCATCTGCAAATTCTCTTGCTACACGAACCTGACTTAACTCATTTCCTACCTCCATAGCATTAAGTAAAGCACTAACATTCCAGTTAGTATTCTCTACCGAGATTATCACTCGGTTATGACTATCGGGGTGTCTTAGTGATATCTCCCTATCATGGAAAAATATTCTAGCCTCATACCTACCTAACCAATCCATACACAAAATGATTCTGATATCCACGAAATCAATAACATACAAATTGTAGGTAAACTTATGACTTAACAAGTCAAGTTCTAACTGGTCACATCTTAACCCTAGAGTTGCATACCCTCCTATTGGATTCACAGCCCTTAAGGAAGTAACAAGGTAGGTGGGTACTAAACATAATCTATCAACCAAACACCGAGTTATAAATGAATGTGATGCACCGGTATCAAAAAAGTACTCTAACTGGACTACTCTGAATCAAAAGCGTACCTTCCATCACAGTCTTTGCTTTATTAGCTGTAGTAGGCCTAGCTGGTCCTACAACAAAACTTTTCCTTTGTCCTACCTAACTTGCTCTGGACATTGATTCTTGCAATGCCCAACTTGATCACAGTTGAAACCTCACATTCTTCTTACTTCCAGCTTTCTTCCCATTTCCTGACCGACATTCATTAGCAAAGTGACCCTTCTTGTCACGCTTATAGCAAACTACCTCAGCCTTTGACTTCTTAGCAGTGTCTCCCTTCTGGGATCCCTTCTTTTTAAAGAACTTCCTCTTTTTACCTTAAGAACCCTAAGTTTCCACCGGCCTTTCTTTAGCAAAATCAGTAAGTAACTCCTCATGGAGAATGGCCATCTCCACCACTATATTATAAGGATCATGGACATGTGTCATGGTAATTCTAGCAAGCTCGAGCCTCAATCTCCGAATGAGCCTTTCATTCCTTTTGATATCAGTATCTATAGTAGCATATCCATACCGAGACAGCTCTTCAAACTTAGTAGCATACTCGCTACTGACATCTCTCCCTGAACTAGATCCATAAAATTCCTCATCAGTTTTAACTTAGCAAACTCAGATACAAATTTCTGCTCAAATCTCGTTTTAAAATCAGCCCAAGTTAACTGCTCTTCCGGCACTCCAGGAGTTACACTATTCCACCAATGTAGTGCTGACCCCTACAACTGTCTAGAGGCCAACCTTCTCTTTTACCCATCATTCAGACCCAAATCAGTAAATATATGCTCACAATGCAACAGCCAATTCTGAACCTCTATGGCACTCTCTGTTCCCAAGAATGGCTTCCCACCCAAACTGGTTTAATCTCTACTCAACAAAGCATAATTATTCCCAACTGGAGCCATAGGATTAGCTTCTCCTGCATTTCCAGCAACACCAACAGCAGCTCCTGCTTGCATCAAACCAACAAAGAACTGATACATCGTCTCTATATCTACTGGTGATTTCCAATACCCACATTGGCATCATCATTTTGATTACTAGCATTAGCCTGTCGACCCGGGTCCCTCCTGGTAATGGGTCGAGCATTTACATTAGTTGTGGTGCTTCCTCCACCGAGTTTTCCTCTTCCGTTTCCTGCTTCCATATCTCCTTTCTCGTAAATCTACATACGAGTCTCAGTAAGATACAAAAGAACGGTCTAAGAGAGCGGGGAATATGTACTTATGTATATAGCTATATATAGCAAATACAAGTACGTTACTATAGCGTTAACCCAAACCCCAATCTTATTATCTGATTCATTGGATTATGTTTGGAAAATATTTTAGGTTTAAGTTTCTTTTAAAGTTTCATAAACCTATGCTCTGATACCAACTTGTAACATCCCCCTACTTGGAGGCCCAAAACTTATGGCTACAGATGATGTAGTCATTCATAGTTATTAATCCTTGGAAACCAAATATGGCGATATTAGATACATTGATACAAAGAAACACAAGAATATGGAAAAAAAATTAAACAGCAAACAAACTCCACATTCCATTTCAAAATATTCCAATTGGATTACATAATCATAGTTAGCAGACCACATTCAGATAACATATAATTATTACAAAATACGCCAAGAGCGACATATGAAGATGCCCCGTTGGTTGATCAGAGTATATAAATAGGCAAGAAAACAAATTTTCCTTTACAAACAAAACACATAGCAGAAATAAAAGAACTCTAATAACAAGCTTGCCTCCTGCACGTCCTCGAAAGCTTTATCCATCTAAAAGAACACCTGGAAACCTTAACTCTAGACCTACTCAAAATCAATTGAGTACTTGAGAGTTTAAGGGGAAAACAAAAACTTCAAGTCAGAAATAAATCCTGGTATCAATAATAATTTACCATCTCAAACCATTTAGATATCAAGTGAGACCATGCCGCTTAGCGGAACGGGTTTTCCCTTCACTAGTATCCTAAAACATTTATAAACCATATAATGTGCTCCTGCATCCATAATGGTTAAAACATAGTATTTCAAAAATATTATGATGATATGCAAAACAAGTAAATCAAATCTGGATTACCCATCCCCATTCATTTTGACTATCTGTCTCAATTATAATTTCTAGGATTACTATTAACCTGTTAAACGTTTATGGACTATCTGTCCGATATCATAGTTTTCATGGGATCACTAAGAACCTATTGGTAACTCCAATATCTTATCTCTTATCCTAGTTTTCATGGGCTAACTAGGAACCTATTGAATAACTGTCAATATCTTAATTCGAATATAGTTTTCATGGGATAAATACAAACCTACTGGCCTTTGCCAGTATCAAATCATAGTTTTCATGGGCTGACTATGAACCTATTGGCCCCTACCAATGTCTTTAATTAAAACTTTAGCATTTCTTATGTTATATTCACTACTGGGTCAACCTAACTGGTTATTCGGCCCTTCCCCAAAGTATTGTTATGGATTAATTACAATGGGAATAAGTATATATAAAGAAGTAATGCTTCTAAAATCTTTAGTTATGCCATGGTATCCCCTTTTTAAAAGTGAGAATGGGTTGTTTGTTTTGAAACTTTAAAACATCACCTTCGAAACCTCTAGATGACCTCCTTCGAAAGCATAAGCTTCTTTTAAAAACATAATAAACATACTTTCGAAGTCCTTGTTAAATTTTCACTTTCGAAATCAACGGTACCTTTCGATGGTATCATAATATTCTTTAAAACATAGCATCGAAACAAATAAAAGTACCCTTTCGAAAGCATTGGGTTGCCCTTTAAAAACATTCTTTGGGCAAATGATTATATACAAAAGTACCTCTTTAGAAACCAATTATAAAATTATTTTGAGGAAAAAGTTGATGGTGTCGGAACTGAAGGTGACTACTATGCCGTATAGCTGATACTTTGTGGCTAGATATCACTTAGGATCGTGTAATATGGAGTGTATTATAATCTAAATAAGGAAACAGATAATAATAGTAAAGTAAATAAAAATAAGCATACCAGGAGTTTTTATACTGGTTCGAACTTCCCGTTCTACGTCCAGTCCCAAACTTCCCTCTGGAATTTCTCACAATAACCCCTCACTTAACCCGGAGGAATAGGTATACAACACCTGAGCAACCGATCAGGATTTTTCCACCTCTAACAACTGAAAGAGGACTTTACCCGCCTGAACAACCGAACAAGACTTTAACAGTTTCAATAAAATTGCTTTGACACTTTGTGTTCTTGATAACACTGATTTGTCTTTGATAGTACAACCTTCCGATAATCTTTTCCTCAAGTATGTATGTGTGAGTAAAGATATAGAAAGGAGAATATTTCTTTGAATCGAAGAATAAGTTAATTGATTCAAAGATTCAAGCAATATATGTAAGTTGTGATTGTTTTTTTTTGTAATGCAGAGATAGTAGAGAGTATGATCAGAAAATAAAGTGAAATTCGGTGATTTGAGAAGTGAATCTCATGTGTTTATATAGTAGATAAACATCTACAACTATTCACAAAGAGTTTTGACCAAAGGAAGCAGCCACAACTCTTCAAATTTGGATCGTAACTCTTCGCAAATGGAAGTGTCTCTTCAGAAAAAATAGCTGCTAGAATCGTTCAGTCGACTGAGCAAAAATGACCAGTCAACTGAATGTTCAAAGACTGTGTAAAACAGAGTATAGTTGTGCAATTGAACAGGTTCAGTCGACTGGTCGTTTTGGGTCAGTCGACTGAATTTGAAAAATATAAACGTGTATACATATGTGCACAAGTTCAGTAGGCTATTTATAGATATTCAGTCGACTGTTCGATTTTGTTCAGTCGACTGAATTCTATTGATAATTAAAAATCACCATAGCTCATTTGGTTAGAGCACTTGCCTTCGAAACTAGTGACCCGAGTTCGAGCCTCGCTCCATGCATTTTTTGAAAACTTGATTTTGATTAAAATATGCATGCAAGTTTATTTGAATGTGAATGATGATTCTTGAGGAAAGATTTTAACAAAGCACTAAACTAGACTCTATATACATATATGAACCATACTTTGAGTCGTTGAGTCCGGATGTTGTCGTAGTCGTAGATTCGTGAATTGTTGTCTTGTCAGCAATCAAAACCTATAATCCAACATTCTCCCCCTTTGAAGTGACCCAATTCTTTGGGCATTTGTCTTAGTGATTTTTAGTGAGTTTTTTTATCACTTCTTTAATTCATTTCCCCAAGATCCATATTTTACCAATATAAAATTATTAGTATTTCAATTCAATCATGTCATTTATATATATAAAGATATATAAATGTTTCTTTGCCTATCAGAGTAATTAAATTAGCAAAGAAATTCAATCACACAATGTTTCTCATATTCAAGAGATTTTGTGTCACATAGCCATCTCTTTGATTATTATCTAATTCTGATATAACCACTTTTTTTTAATCTTGATTTATTTCTCAATTCAGTTATTTAATTGATTTACTTCACAACTTGTTTCATGGCCCAATAATTTAATTTCTGGATTAGATATACTCATGCTTTTAGTGTCTAGGAATCTAGGAATTTGTTGCTTATTGTTTTTCCTTTGAATTTATGCAAAGTACTAAAAACAACTCAAGTTTGAGAATTTATCTAGGGGTGCTTATTGCTTACTCAAACAATGTTTGTGTCAAGTAACTATACTCATGTCTGAAAATATTGGTAGTGATCTTTTGAACATTTGGTGATAAGTGTGTTATAGACCAGGCAGAAGAAAAACTACAGGCAAGCAAAATACTAACTTAATCTAGCATACCGGATATGGACTTGCATGAATATAAAAACAGAATGATTGGAGCAATATCAAAATCAGCCTAATGTAAACTTTCAGATGAACATTTTGAGAAGGGTACTGATAGGTTCTCAGATTATCAAACAATTGAAAGTGATCAATCAAACAGTGGGATTTTTAGCATGTTTAATATCTAGGTAGACTACATAGCAATGCATTTTTTTCAACAGACTTGTTAAAGACAAGACTCCCTTGACTTAAATCAAATAGGTGGTTAGCTAAGCTCAGTTCAATACAGTTGCATTTTAGATTATAAGTACAAAGCATATATTTCATTTTTACTATACAATACAATGCAAATTCTTTACTGGAAAATCAGATGTTTCAAGAAGAATTAACAGGTTAAGATTTCAAGCTTCTCATGATCTTATATCAGTTATAAGTCATGATCAAGCTCTTCTAGTTAGCCAATGCCAGATTCAATTATCACTTAACAATTTTTATCTACCTGCTTATCCATAAACAACTGCACCTTTTCTATTGAAAATTTAACAAACTTGATAAAGAAAGCATGTCCACATATTAAATTACATGGCATAATTTTCTCCATCACAACCCACCAGAAACCATCAAAATCAGTTACTCAAATCAGTAGCTCAAGACACATATAATACTTATGTTTTACAAATTCTTTTCAAATAAACAAAGCCACTACAATACTGAAAGGTCTGCATAGACTTAAGAAAGTTTGCCTAGCTATCTTTATTACAATGAACTACTGCATTTTATAAACTCAAGTAAGTCTTCTAATTTTCCAAGCAAGCAAGCTACTCATGCATCTCTACCTGCAACAATATTTTGAGCTGCCTCAATAAAAATGAGACACCCCAAATATTGCAAAGGCAATAAATAGGGTCAGAATAAAATTCTGGTATGAGTGAAACCAATATTAAAACAACTTATAAATTCTTAAAACTGTGCAGAGAACATATATATTTGACACTATTCAATTTCATGTTAAACCTGAGCATATGTACATTTAGATTTATCTAACAAACATACACCCAAGCATACATCCATTCAATCCATTCAGTTGTACATTTACAAACTCCTATGGATTTTAGCTTCCTAAAATCCATAGCATAACCTTTCAATCCCATTTTTTATATTATATGGTCTAAACTCTTGCCTTTGAACACAAAGTGTGCATTGCAAAGGACTCAATTCTGTTAACTTTTGCACAGAGGCCTTCAGGACTTGAACAAGTCATGCACATACCCATCATCCATCTGATGATGAGTAGATCAAGACACCTCTCCTAAATTACTTTGAATTTAGAGACCATGCTCATTTAATTGCTGAGAAATTTTCTTTTTAATTCCAGAGGTGCTCATGTTCTTCCTTTCATTACATAAACCCCAAAATTGATTAAACTCACTCAAGGGTTTACTTCCAATCATACAAAGCATTCATGCAAAATTGCACATCCAAAGTCATTCTGGCTTAATCTTATTTTTATAAAACTGCCTGTATATTTATTTTCTAGAAATTTTCCCATTGCTAGTATAAATTTGATGAAACCATAAGAAATACTATATTTATTTTACTATGAACATAGGATAGAGTTTTTAAGAAAAACCCATAAAAACATTTTGGCTCATGATCTGAACAAATCAGCACATGTTTATAGTATTGCATTGTTCATATCATTTTTAATATGAACTAGGCATGAGCATGAATCTCATGATTCACACTGCCCACTTCATTTCCCTTTGATATCCTATTTCTCAGTAAAAATTTAGTTCATTCTTCATATAAAACTGGATTATAAAATCCATTTCTATAACATGAATATATGTTTGATTACTTATATTTCAAAGCAAAAATTGAAATAATTATAACAACTCAAAACAGATCAAAACATTAACCAGAAATTCAACCCAAAATACCATCCATGATCAACATGTATTTATTCAGAGAATAAAACCAAACAAAAAAAACTTAATATGGTTTTATATAAAAATAATTTGGCTGCCCTTACTTGGGTCTTAATGCCTAAAGTCTTTTAAATGATTATCACTCACCTTCCACTCCTCTTCCCCGAGAATGCTTTAGCTTGAAGACTGTGTGAGTTTCTCCTTTCTATTTTTTTTAATGTGTTACTGTTTTTCCCTCAGAGAAAACCTCTGCTTTCCCTCTTGATTTAAATCATTTTACTAGGGTTTTACTAAAGGAAAAACCCATTTTAACCTTGCATTACTCAGAGAATTAGGTATGTGCAGTTGTGGCTAAATATGTTGTAACGACCCGTAAATTTTAACTGTATTAATATCGTAATTATTTGAAATGTTGTGAAATCTTAAACGATAAAATTTTGAAATATAAATTTGATATTTGGAATACGTCTAGTTAAACATAGCAACTGGTAAATTTTCGTCCGAAAATATGAAAGTTTATTTCGCGCGTAAATTTACTTCAATTTAATCAGTTAAAAAGCGATGAAAATAAAATGTTTTCAGAACCTAAATATTTTTACATAGAAAAATTCTTAAACATCTTTTGAGCAAACGTCATTTTTCGTTTTTCCAAATTCGGGCATCTTTAGCTCCGTCATCTTATTTTTCTACGCTTTTGCTGCATTTGCCGCGATTAGGAAATTCGAATTTTTATTATTCAATCGTATCACTGTTGTCCATATACTATTTTAATCATCTCGTCATGCTGATCACTACGGTACATTTGTTTTCGTACTACGAGCCTGAGAGACGATGAAGTCTACGAAAAATCCTACCATATCGGTTCTGTATCGGTGACAGTCTATTTCTTTTGCCCATTCGACCTCTTTTCTTTTACAACTGGTCCACTATATATTGATTTGTCTTTTCGTGATCTGTCAATCGAAACAGCACTTGCTTTTTGGTATTCCCAAAAAAATTACCTTTTTTATTCGTTCTACATTTTATTAAATCACGGTTTACTTTATATTTTTGTATCTAAGCTGTTCATATTCATGACTGTGCAATTCCTTTCCCTTCCCACTTCCTTGTTTCTTCACCTCCCTTCATGGCCGAAGCATCATAGCCACCATATAAAAAAAACAAAAAAAAAGACATTATCCCACGCCATCTTCAAACCTCTTCCTCACCGTGACTACCCTTCCACCCATCTCCCCTCTCCACCGCATGGCCCACACCACTTCCTCCATGCCTTAACTACACCATGGTCCGGCCGAGCCTCACCACCCTCCCTCTCTCTCTGCCGTTTACCCTGTCCTTCCACACCACCGCTTTATCCCCACCATGGCCGAAACCTTCGTGCCTGCCACTTTGACTCGGTTCCCAGATTCACCTCCCTTCCTCGTCTTCGCCTTTACCCTCTCCTCCTCAACTCACGAATCAGTTAGCCACCGAGTTCGGTCTTCACTCGGCTTGTAGCCAGCCGAGCATTCGCCTATGGTGAGATATCCGTTTTGTGATTATGTTCTAGTTTATATATTAGTCATTTTTTTCATAAAGTTATAATAGTATTTCATAATATGATATAGTATATAACATTATGTGTTAGTATTTGTTACTGATGTTTTGAGAAAGATATACGGTGATTGCAATTTGCAGCCTTCGTACACTTCAAAAGTATGTTGAATTCATATTATATTTTGTTACATACGTATCACTATATGCAGATCTGTTAAACATATGTTTGTATATATATATTTCAGTTTATAGATTTTATAATAATGTTTGTTATATATCAGTTATAGGTACGCATAGGTGAACTCGGGTTTTATTTTATATGTAAATATTTTGTTTTGGAATAGTATATATATATTTAAAAGTATTCTTATATATGTTTAAACTGTTTTAAGAAAAGTTTATATATATAAGCGGAAGATATTTCGACTGTTGTTTTGTTTTATTATAATATATAATGATTTCAATAAAATATATATATATGTTGTAGTTATATTTTGTTAGTCATACGTATAGCTGTTGTTTACATCTTGAGTATATGTGATTGTCGTTCGCATATAAACATTTGAGTGCGTGCATTTTAAATGTAGTATGTGTATATGTTGGATTTTGTAAATTATATCTATATTAGTCTAGGTATTAGTTTATATAAAGTATTGCTTTCAAATTTTAATATCGTGATATGTTTTGATGTGTTTGATAACTAATGTATAATAACGTGGCGTGTTTAGGTGCTTTATGCATGTTATATTAATTTTATGTTATGGTGTCTGCATTTGTGAATTGGTTTTAAGTATGGTTTTCTAAAATATATGCGTGAATTTCAAATGGTTTGAACTAAAGTGATTTTTGTTATCATAAGTACGTATTTTATTATTTTATTTTATTTTGCTTTAGATCAAAATATTTATTTTATGAAATAACAAATATTCTGTATAAATATCAAACCGATTCTGATTCAGTTCATAAATTTATGTTATCAGCTTTGTTCGTCGAACGGGTATCCATCTAGCTTCGCTTTGAAATTCGTGCCAGGATCCATAACTCAAAAATTCAGTATCCGTATCAGTGCCAACTTCTCGTTCATCTATCTTAGCCTCGAAAGGTGAGCAATCACTCACGATTAATGTTCTTTTATTTATTAAATTTGATTTCACTTGAAACGACAATTAAAATATGCTTCTGTTAGTTATTTACACTGTTATATATGCTATTACCTGTATCAGTTCACCTGTGACATCTGACACCATTATCTGTTATATATACAATGGTAATCCAGTTTGGTTGTTAAATGGTTGATTGTTTGATTGTTTACATTGGACGTTAAATTGTTAATGTCATAAGTGATAAATAATTTGAAATTGAAATTGACGTAGGATAGTTAGATTTGATATATGCTAAATTTGATTAGATGACATTTACATAATATGACCTTATTTAAATGTTAGATTAATTGACATGTAGAAATTTAGTTATGTACACCTTGAACCATTGAATGTATGTTGTAAAATTGATGTAGTTTGAAATTGAACAATGGATATCAAGTGAAGAACCATATAATTATTAGTGTAATAATCTTTAATCTCCATGAAATGATAGTGTAGATTTTAGAAATAATTATATTAATTTGCACAAACAACAATGTGAATTAATACGATTATTTCCGGATTATTTGAATTGAGTATTGGATTGATATTGATTGTTGTTATTGCTTGTTTATTTACTTTGACACCATCCCAGTTATCACACTGCAAGTTCCCTTTGCTATGCTTTGATTTTGAATTGAATTGGAATCGGGTTGAAATGATAAATACCCAAATGAACTTGACTTAGGATAGAGAATTTAATAAAACCCGATTGGTCAATAATTTGATTTGATGAATTTAATTTAAAGCAATTTGTAAGTTTGATATAATAGCATTGAACTTAAGTAATTGTTTTAATGAATTGGAAGTTAAATAGAAATTGTTTTGAAGGATAAATTTACTTAATGAATATTGAATGAAATTGATAAATGAACTTAAATTGATTTGAATGTAGATTAAATCATTTTAAATGATTTCGGAATGAAACTTATATACGAACTTGAATCAATATTTGAATTGTTTTAAATAAAATTGAAATTGAATTATAAGATTTTGAAATGGTAATTTGGAAGTTTTGAAACATAAAATTTTGGAAATTGATATATAAAGACAAATGAAATGTTGATTTATAAATTCTAATTGAAATTGGAATTAATTCTGTTTTGAAATATATTAAACGACCAATCGGTGTAATAATTACGAAAGTTATTAAAGAGACCGGAATCGGTTAGGGACATACTCACTGTCTAAACCGAAAACCACTTTAATAACTATACGCGGAGTGTGATCCAGAATGAAGTGGTTGGAATGATGTGCGTGATGACTGAAGAAAGAGAACGATAATGGATAGCCTTGACACTTGTGTCAAATTGGAAATGACTAAAACAGGAGCCGTGCCAGGCCAAATGGGGGTTAGCTACCTCGAGCGAACACACTTCTTCGAAAACTAATCATTACTTGTTGTCGATTGGTGCACCCTTGATTTTAGGAGTGTTGTTTCGCGGTGTTGCGATCGCTGCGGCGATGCGTTCTCACCAGTCCGGATTAGGCAAACGGTAGTTTCACTACCTTGGGTATTGCCTCATGTGCCTTGTCATACTTGTATCCCTATATACGCGACCACTACGATTTGTTTTGTGTTATACCTATGGAGTACTCCCTGATATCCCACTAGTTTACGGTGGAGTTTACAGTGCTGTATAGACTATAACGCTTGTATAAAATGTGTTAAGGGGGATAATGGTAACGCCTTAACACTATTTTGATACTTTATATTACTGATAGGCATTATCTATTTACCGTACACTACTACATAGTAGATAGTTTAACGGATCCTTAAAGGATGGTTATTCCAAACATCCTTTGAGTTACTTGCATTTCAATTGCTATTTCACTTGAGTTGGATTTATTGATATAAGAATGTTAATCCTGACTCGATTGTTTTGTGTCTTGCTTTACGCTCGGGTCAGACTGAGTGTACCAGTATTCGAGACTCACCTTTGGAGTTGGAGCTTCGCCTGAGATCCAGCTATCTATCCAGCTTTTAGATATTCAGTTAATTCCAGTGATGTATTCCGATATTGTATTTGATTATTGTATTCGAGACATCTGTTGTACCTTATTTAACTCTGATATGTATATAGTAGCTTCATGAACTACTATCTTTTGTTTCCGCTGCATTTATTACTCTGTGTCTGTGATCTGTGTTCTATTTATTTACTGTATATGCTCAGTTTTGCCAAATATAATTAACAATTCGGTATTTTGAATCATTCAAGTTCGACATGTGCGGATGCGAATGGTCCAAAATAGCGGGTCGTTACAGTTGGTATCAGAGCTTTGGTAGCTCTAGGCAAAACTTAACATATAGGGTAAATGTATTTACAGAATCACTCTCATTCGAGTTTCAATCTCTTCCTTTTGACTCAATTCCTTCGAATTTTGGAACATTCCATGCGGTTCCGAAATTCATTCCTGTCCCTCACTATTCGTATTCTTCTGAATTCTGGAGTATCACATAACTCCACTTCGAATGATCTTTATAGTGAGTTGGCGGTCCCGCCAATCTCAAATTGATGTGTAAAGGGGTAAAACTCTTTTACGATAGCATCAATTTACCGGAGATTTCCATATCCTCGGTTTACGATGCTATCTATCTCCTGCTATACCTGAATTCTATTTCTTGAGATCGAATGTAGATTTGTCTTGAAATTCTGCATCGATTTTATTCTTGAAGTCACGATTGACCCGGTTAAGGTTGCTCGCGATTTATATAAATTCATCAATCTTCCTATTTTGTTATTAATCATCATATCTTTGTTTCGAACTTATCTTCGAATCAAATTTCTCTTTGATTTGAGTCCATCAAATTTGAAACCCTATCCTTATTTTGAAAATTCATTCCTGTCGTTGAGCAAAGAAATGTATTTGTAAGCTAATATATATAAATGTTTTAACATATGCTGTGGTTTTTGAGTTGTTGATGTTGATTTGGGTTTCCGATCGATTCGTCTGATCAACGCTATCGATAGGATTTTCAAAACACTTGAGCAGAACAAACTGACACAATATTGTTTCAAATTGGGTAAATGAAATAGTTTGTATGATTATATTATAAATATATAAGTAAAATTTTCTGAAAAAAAAAGAAGGGGTAAATTAATTCGTTGTTTGAAATGATAATATTTGATTTTCATCTATTGTTCGATAAATGATTTTATAAACTTGGTTTATAAACTGATTTAGAATTTGAAATGAAATTAGATTAAGAATTTGAGAATTTAATTTCCAATGATTTCGAACTATGGTTTTAAAGGTTTAAAATGCTCATTATTTAAATGTATTTTGACTATAATTTGTTTCCAAAATTTTTTAATGTATATTATTTAAAGTATTTTCAAATAAGAACCGTTTTCAAAGAATTTTAAAATATTGAAATCAGTGCTCTTCTCTTTGTTGCTGGAAAATAATTTCGGTGATGGCAGCCGCATCATCGACATTCATTTTCGAGTTTCGAAGTGGAGAAACCATTCTGTAGCTGTGCTACGGTTTTGTTTGGGAAATATTTTAATTTGAATTTCTTAAGTATGACTTGATTTATATATATATATATATATATATATATGGGAATATTATTTTAAATTTAATTTGATTAAATGTATATAGTATATACATAATTATCTCTAAAGGGTTTGAAATTAAACGGAAATTTAATTCTTAAAATTATGTTCAGTGATGTTTTCAATTATAAATAAAGCTAAATTTTGGATAAATATTTAAACTTGAAATGATTGAATTTGAAAATTTTATTTGTATAGTACTAAATTGCATTTCAAAACAACTTACCTAAATTATTCAGAAGTTAAAATGTAATTGCATAATATACAATAAAATAATTTTATAAATAAAATTTGAGTGTTTATAATAAATGTTATGCACTTAGATTTTAATTAAAAAAATGCTAATAAAGATGATAGAATAATAAGTTAATTGAATGAGATAAATAAAGTAAATTTTGTTCTGAAAGAATTAACAAATTGAATTGAATCAGCTTAATGAAATACCTTGAATTAGATCAATTATTGAATATTAATTGATTTAAAATGCGATTTATATGAGTGGAATTAACAGTTGAACTAACAAATTTAAATCGTATGACTATTTATTGATTTAATATAAATGGATTTAACCAAATTGAAAAAAAAATTAATTTAAATTGAAATTTATATGGTTTAAAAATATGTAATAAGATATATTAAGTGAAATAAACTTAATAATAATTTGGAATAAAAGAATTAAATCTGTTGAATAAAATATGAGTATAATAATAGATTATACAAATTGATGATTTAGAAAGTGTTAATTGAGGATGACTAGATAGTAAGATAATGAATTTAGGAATAGGTAGATTGATTTAACTTAAGTGAAACCAAGTGGATTAAACCAAATTGTTAAATATTAATTAGTTTAATTTGAAATTATATGGTTTAATTGTTTTATCTTGTCTTTTAAATCTATTTTCTTTTTGGTTGTTTCTATTCTCCTACCTCCTTCCTTTTCGGGGACGAAAGGTTTTGAGTGGGGGAGAGTGTAACGACCCGTAAATTTTAACTGTTTTAATATCGTAATTATTTGAAATTTTGTGAAAATTTCGAAATATAAATTTGATATTTGGAATACGTCTAGTTAAACATAGCAACTGGTAAATTTTCGTCCGAAAATATGAAAGTTTATTTCGCGCATAAATTTACTTCAATTTAATCAGTTAAAAAGCGATGAAAATAAAATGTTTTCAGAACCTAAATATTTTTACATAGAAAAATTCTAAAACATATTTTGAGCAAACGCCATTTTTCGTTTTTCCAAATTCGGGCATCTTTAGCTCCGTCGATCTTATTTTTCTGCGCTTTTGCTGCATTTGCCGCGATTAGGAAATTCGAATTTTTATTATTCAATCGTATCACTGTTGTCCATATACTATTTTAATCGTCTCGTCATGCTGATCACTACGGTACATTTGTTTTCGTACTACGAGCCTGAGGGACGATGAAGTCTACGAAAAATCCTACCATATCGGTTCTGTATCTGTGACAGTCTATTTCTTTTGCCCATTCGTCCTCTATTCTTTTACAACTGGTCCACTATATATTGATTTGTCTTTTCGTGATCTGTCAATCGAAACAGCACTTGCTTTTTGGTATTCCCAAAAAAATTACCTTTATTATTCGTTCTACATTTTATAAAATCACGGTTTACTTTATATTTTTGTATCTAAGCTGTTCATATTCATGACTGTGCAATTCCTTTCCCTTCCTACTTCCTTGTTTCTTCACCTCCCTTCATGGCCGAAGCATCATGGCCACCATATAAAAAAACAAAAAAAAAGACATCATCCCACGCCATCTTCAAACCTCTTCCTCATCGTGACTAGCCTTCCACCCATCTCCCCTCTCCACCGCATGGCCCGCACCACTTCCTCCATGCCTGAACTACACCACGGTCCGGCCGAGCCTCACCACCCTCCCTCTCTCTCTACCATTTACCCTGTCCTTCCTCACCACCGCTTTATCCCCACCATGGCCGAAACCTTCGTGCCTGCCACCTTGACTCGGTTTCCAGATCCACCTCCCTTCCTCGTCTTCGCTTTTACCCTCTCCTCCTTAACTCACGAACCAGTTAGCCACCGAGTTCGGTCTTCACTCGGCTTGCAGCCAGCCGAGCATTCGCCTATGGTGAGATATCCGTTTTGTGATTATGTTCTAGTTTATATATTAGTCATTTTTTTCATAAAGTTATAATAGTATTTCATAATATGATATAGTATATAACATTATGTGTTAGTATTTGTTACTGATGTTTTGAGAAAGATATATATATTTACGTGTCTGCTAGTTATATATAATACTGTTTTAAATATATGGTGATTGCAATTTGCAGCCTTCGTATACTTCAAAAGTATGTTAAATTCATATTATATTTTGTTACATACGTATCACTATATGCAGATCTGTTAAACATATGTTTGTATATATATATTTCAGTTTATAAATTTTATAATAATTTTGTTATATATCAGTTATAGGTACGCATAGGTGAACTCGGGTTTTATTTTATATGTAAATATTTTGTTTTGGAATAGTGTGTATATATATATATTTAAAAGTATTCTTATATATGTTTAAACTGTTTTAAGAAAAGTTTATATATAAGCCGAAGATATTTCGACTGTTGTTTTGTTTTATTATAATATATAATGATTTCAATAATATATATATGTTGTAGTTATATTTTGTTAGTCATACGTATAGCTGTTGTTTACATCTTGAGTATATGTGATTGCTATTCGCATATAAATATTTGAGTGCGTGCATTTTAAATGTAGTATGTGTATATGTTGGTTTTTGTAAATAATATCTATATTAGTCTAGGTATTAATTTATATAAAGTATTGCTTTCAAATTTTAATATCGTGATATGTTTTGATGTGTCTGATAACTAATGTATAATAACGTGACGTGTTTAGGTGCTTTATGCATGTTATATTAATTTTATGTTATGGTGTCTGCATTTGTGAATTGGTTTTAAGTATGGTTTTCTAAAATATATGCGTGAATTTCAAATGGTTTGAACTAAAGTGATTTTTGTTATCATAAGTATGTATTTTATTATTTTATTTTATATTTTATTTTATTTTGCTTTAGATCAAAATATTTATTTTATGAAATAACAAATATTCTGTATAAATATCAAACCGATTCTGATTCAGTTCATAAATTTATGTTATCAGCTTTGTTCGTCGAATGGGTATCCATCTAGCTTCGCTTTGAAATTCGTGCCAGGATCCATAATTCAAAAATTCAGTATCCGTATCAGTGTGCGTATCAGTGTCAACTTCTCGTTCATCTATCTTAGCCTCGAAAGGTGAGCAATCACTCACGATTAATGTTCTTTTATTTATTAAATTTGATTTCACTTGAAACGACAATTGAAATATGCTTCTGTTAGTTATTTACACTGTTATATATGCTATTACCTATATCAGTTCACCTGTGACATCTGACACCATTATCTGTTATATATACAATGATAATCCAGTTTGGTTGTTAAATGGTTGATTGTTTGATTGTTTACATTGGACGTTAAATTGTTAATGTCATAAGTGATAAATAATTTGAAATTGAAATTGACATAGGATAGTTAGATTTGATATATGCTAAATTTGATTAGATGACATTTACATAATATGACCTTATTTAAATGTTAGATTAATTGACATGTAGAAATTTGGTTATGTACACCTTGAACCATTGAATGTATGTTGTAAAATTGATGTAGTTTGAAATTGAACAATGGATATCAAGTGAAGAACCGTATAATTATTAGTGTAATAATCTTTAATCTACATGAAATGATAGTGTAGATTTTAGAAATAATTATATTAATTTGCACAAACAACAATGTGAATTAATACGATTATTTCGGGATTATTTGAATTTAGTATTGGATTGATATTGATTGTTGTTATTGCTTGTTTATTTACTTTTACACCATCCCAGTTATCACACTGCAAGTTCCCTTTGCTATGCTTTGATTTTGAATTGAATTGGAATCGGGTTGAAATGATAAATACCCAAATGAACTTGACTTAGGATAGAGAATTTAATAAAACCCAATTGGTCAATAATTTGATTTTTAAAAATATAAAAATAAAACAAAGATTTTATTTGAATAAATAATATGGTTTCGAAACGAAGTGGGAATTTGAATTTTAATGAAAGGAAATGTTAATATTTAATAATCTGAACCAAAATATTAACATAGTAGATGATGAAGGAACGTTGTTTTAAAATTTATTATTTAATAATTAAGTTTGAAATTATTTAATAATTAAGTTTTGAAATTATTTAATAATTAAATAAGATTGAATTATTTAATAATTAAATAAAATTGAATTCTTTGTTAAGTGAAATTGAACTTCTTGAATAAGTGAAATTAAATTTCTTTATTAATTGAGTTTTGAAATTGTGACTAAGTAAATAAATAAGTGAAGTTGAATTTCTTTAACAAGAAATGAAAATGTGATATTTTTGTAATTAATGTAAGACTTGAAATGTAAAGAATTTGATTTGATGAATTTAATTTAAAGCAATTTGTAAGTTTGATATAATAGCATTGAACTTAAGTAATTGTTTTAATGAATTGGAAGTTAAATAGAAATTGTTTTGAAGGATAAATTTACTTAACGAATATTGAATGAAATCAATAAATGAACTTAAATTGATTTGAATGTAGATTAAATCATTTTAAATGATATTGGAATGAAACTTATATACGAACTTGAATCAATATTTGAATTGTTTTAAATAAAATTGAAATTGAATTATAAGATTTTGAAATGGTAATTTAGAAGTTTTGAAACGTAAAATTTTGGAAATTGATATATAAAGACAAATGAAATGTTGATTTATAAATACTAATTGAAATTGGAATTGATTCTGTTTTGAAATATATTAAACGACCAATCGGTGTAATAATTATGAAAGTTATTAAAGAGACCGGAATCGGTTAGGGACATACTCACTGTCTAAACCGAAAACCACTTTAATAACTATACGCGGAGTGTGATCCAGAATGAAGTGGTTGGAATGATGTGCGTGATGACTGAAGAAAGAGAACGATAATGGATAGCCTTGACACTTGTGTCAAATTGGAAATGACTAAAACAGGAGCCGTGCCGGGCCAAATGGGGGTTCGCTATCTCGAGCGAACACACTTCTTCGAAAACTACTCATTACTTGTTGTCGATTGGTGCACCCTTGATTTTAGGAGTGTTGTTTCACGGTGTTGCGATCGCTGCGGCGATGCGTTCTCACCAGTCCGGATCAGGCAAATGGTAGTTTCACTACCTTGGGTATTGCCTCATGTGCCTTGTCATACTTGTATCCATATATACGCGACCACTACGATTTGTTTTGTGTTATACCTATGGAGTACTCCCTGATATCCCACTAGTTTACGGTGGAGTTTACAGTGCTGTATAGACTATAACGCTTGTATAAAATGTGTTAAGGGGGATAATGGTAATGCCTTAACACTATTTTGATACTTTATATTACTGATAGGCATTATCTATTTACCGTACACTACTACATAGTAGATAGTTTAACGGATCCTTAAAGGATGGTTATTCCAAACATCCTTTGAGTTACTTGCATTTCAATTGCTATTTCACTTGAGTTGGATTTATTGATATAAGAATGTTAATCCTGACTCGAGTGTTTTGTGTTTTGCTTTACGCTCGGGTCAGACTGAGTGTACCAGTATTCGAGACTCACCTTTGGAGTTGGAGCTTCGCCTGAGATCCAGCTATCTATCCAGGTTTTAGATATTCAGTTGATTCCAGTGATGTATTCTGATATTGTATTTGATTATTGTATTCGAGACATCTGTTGTACCTTAATTAACTCTGATATGTATATAGTAGCTTCATGAACTACTATCTTTTGTTTCCGCTACATTTATTACTCTGTGTCTGTGATCTGTGTTCTATTTATTTACTGTATATGCTCAGTTTTTCCAAATATAATTAACAATTCGGTATTTTGAATCATTCAAGTTCGACATGTGCGGATGTGAATGGTCCAAAATAGCGGGTCGTTACATATGCCATTTTCTTTTGATTTCTATTTCTGGTTAAACAGTTTGTTTTTCTCTTTTCTGAATGCATGCTATTTGCATGATTTTAACCTGCACATTGTTTTCCTATGACTCAACTTGACAATGTATTCTTATTATACCCGAGTTATTTTTCATGTTTCTTTTTATAATTTTAATTTTCAGTTAACCTATTTTATTATTTATTTCTCTCTTAATTTATTTCAAAAATGCATTCACACTCATAAATATTTCTTGACTGATTTTTATGCATTTTAATTATCAAGAGGATTTTTATTTTACCATCCCATACTTCTCTGATCATATGTATATATACTTTCTATACAATATTCACACCTACTCAATTCATGTGAATTTTTGAATTCATTTTATACTTAATCATTTTCCTCTCATCACTGTATAAAAATAATTATTCCTTGCATAATTACTTCACTCACTTTTGATATTCATTTTCAAGCTATTTTTATTCTTTGGTTATTTATATAATACATATATATATATATATATTTACACATACAATATGTGAATATAATGCTCCTTTTTACTCAGCTATTTTCTCCCCATTCTTATTTTGTCTAACTATCATTCTCTCACTTATTTACTTTATTCATTCTTGGTATTTATTTTCCATTTCTTGTTTTTCTTTTAAAGTAATTTTTATTCTCAAAAATTTTGGGTCTTCACATACTCTCCTCCTAAAAGGAATTGTGTCCCACAATTATATATTAGTTTATTAGTATATTTCAAACATATCAGAAATTCATTCGTCTAAAATCAATCAAATACACTTAAGTAATATTTAAAGTTATTACAGTTCTAGACATACCTTTAAGCAGAAAATAGATTAGGATACTTATCCTTCATCCTATCTTCAGCCTCCCATGTGCAGTCGTTTCCATCTAAACTCCATTGGATTTTAACTAGTTTAATTATTTTATTTCTTAGTTTCTTCTCTTCTCTAGCCACAATGCCCACTGGTTCCTTTTTATAAACCAGATTTTCTTGAATTTCAACATGTGTAGGAGATTCAAGAATGGTCTCCTTATCATGCACCCATTTTCTCAATTGGGATACATGAAATACATCATGTATTTTGCTCAATTCCTCTGGTAACTTCAACCTATAAGCTAAAGTCCCTATTCTTTGAACAATTTCATATGGTCCTATATACCTTGGTGATAGTTTCCTTGTTTTGCCAAATCTCAATATTTTCCTCATTGGTGAAACTTTGTGAAACACATAGTCTCCCACCTCAAATTCTATTGGCCTTCTCCTTTTATCTGCATATGCCTTCTATCTCTCTTGAGCTACTCTCATTCTTTGTCTCACTAATTCAATTCTTGCAGAAGTTTCTTTTACATTGTCTGGTCCAAGCAACACTCTTTCACCAGCCTCCATCCAACATGTAGGAGATAAACAAGGCTTCCCATACAAAGCCTCAAATGGAGCCATTCCTATGGTGGACTGGTAGCTATTATTATAAGCAAATTCAGCTAAATAAATATGATCCTCCCAGTTGCCTCCAAAATCAAGTATGCATGCTCTAAGCAAATCTTCTAAAATTTTATTAACAATTTCAGTTTGCCCATCTGTTTTTGGGTGGTAGGCTGTGC
Organism: Allium fistulosum; assembly: GCA_030737815.1. Taxonomy (NCBI): domain Eukaryota; kingdom Viridiplantae; phylum Streptophyta; class Magnoliopsida; order Asparagales; family Amaryllidaceae; genus Allium; species Allium fistulosum. Next base: position 232,650,591 of record CM060908.1, on the reverse strand, counting down.
TTAGGCTTAGTTCTGTCCCCATAGCTTCTTGAAAGCTACTACAAAACCTTGAAGTAAACAAAGTATCTCTATCACTAATGATAGTTTTGGGGATGCCATGCAATCTCACTATCTCTTTCACAAATAACTGAGCTAGTTTATGGGCATTTCTGTTTGAATTTATAGGAGTGAAGTGTGCTGTTTTTGTAAGCCTATCAACCACTACCCAAATACTATCATTGCCTCTTCTTGTTCTTGGCAAACCATCTACAAAATCCATTGAAATGCTTTCCCACTTCCAGGTAGGCACTTCCAAAGGTTGCAGTAAACCTGAGGGTCTTTGATAATCTGCCTTTACTTGTTGGCATGTCAAGCAATTTGCCACATATTTTGCCACTGCTCCTTTCATCCCTAGCCACCAGTAATTCCTCCTAAGATCATGGTACATTTTTGTACCACCCGGATGTATAGTATATTTTGTTTTGTGATGCTCATTCATAACTTCTTGCTTCAGTTCCTCTACATTTGGTATGCAGAGTTTCCCCTTTTTCCTTAAGTATCCTTTATCATCTACCTCATAGTTTTCCACTGTCATGCCTTGTGATATCATGTTCTTTTTCTCCTTTAAATTTGTATCTTGATTCTGCATTTGTCCTATTTTATCAACCAGTGTTGACTTTAAAGAAATGAGGCTTAATTTACCATATTCAATCATCTCACTGTGTGTCTTATCTGATACACTAGTTTCTTCTTTCACTTCCACCTCACTAAGGATTGTCAAATCCCTGAACTCAGCCATCATTAAGCTTGCTAATTTTGCTTGATGTCTACTTAATGCATCTGCCACTTTATTAGCTTTTCCTGGGGTGTATAATATATCAAGATCATAGGCAGCTAGAAATTCTACCCATCTATGTTGCCTCATGTTTAAGTCTTTTTGGGAAAACAAGTATTTAAGTGACTTATGGTCTGTAAACAATTCAAACTTAGCACCTAATAAATAGTGTCTCCATAGCTTCAATGCATATACTACAACAGCTAGTTTTAAATCATGTGTAGCATACCTAGTTTCATTTGGCTTGAGTTGCCTTGATGCATATGCTATGACTCTACCATGTTGCATGAGCACTGCCCCTAGTCCAGATCCACTAGCATCTGTGTAAACTACTAATCCTTCATTTCCCTCTGGTACTTGTAAAACTGGAGCTTCCATCAATGCTTTCTTCAATAATGTAAAGGCCTGCTCACATTTCTCTGTCCACACATATGGCTGCTCCTTTCTAGTTAGCTTGGTCAATGGAATGGCTATTCTTGCAAAGTCTTTTATAAATCTCCTATAATAGCCTGCCATTCCCAAAAATGATCTCACCTCAGTCACTGATTTGGGTCTACTCCATGCTTGCACTGCTATCACCTTAGTTGGGTCCACACTAACTCCTTGTTGTGATACAGTGTGCCCCAAAAACTTTACTTCATTCTGCCAAAATGTACATTTTGAGAGTTTGGCCTTTAAATCATGTGCTCTCAGTCTAGACAAAACCAGATGCAAGTGTTTTGCATGATCCTCTTCTGATTTTGAATACACTAATATGTCATCAATAAAGACAACTACAAATTTGTCTAGAAAATCTCTAAATGTTCTATTCATTAAATCTACAAAATATGATGGTGCATTTGTCAATCCAAAAGGCATCACCAAAAATTCATATAACCCATACCTTGTATTGAAGGCAGTATACTTAATGCTTTCTTCCTCTACCTTCATCTGATGAAACCCAGAGGCTAAATCTAGCCTTAAGAAGATCTTTGCTCCATTTAATTGATCAAATAGATCATCAATTCTGGGGAGTGGGTATTTGTTCTTGATGGTGACTTTATTTAGTTCTATATAATCAATGCACATTCTTAGTGTACCATCATGCTTTTTCACAAACACCACTGGAGAACCCCAGTTTGAACTGCTAGGCCTTATGAAGCCTTTCTGCTCCAATTCTTCCAGCTGTTGCTTCAATTCTATTAATTCTTTTGGACCCATTCTAGTAGGTTTTTTGATGATAGGACTTGATCCAGGAATTAACCTTATTTGAAATTCAACTGGTCTATTATCTGGTACCCCTACTACCTCTCCAAAAACATTTGGATATTCTCTTATTACTTCTATGTTTTCTAAAATTAATTCCTTCTCAGTCATATTCCATATTTGATTAAGACAATTTGTTTTAGCTATTTCACTCATGACTAAAATATTTTTGCCATTTTCTGTTTTCAAAGATATAGTGAAATTTTCTAAATTCAAAATTGCTTTGAATTTACTTAACCAATCTACCCCTAAAATAATTCATATTCCAGGGTATTTCAATACAAACAAATCAGTTTTAAACACATTTCCTCCTATGTTTAATTCTACTCCCAAACATTTTAATCCTTGCAAACAAGAGCTACCCAAGGGACTTTGAATAAACAAGGGTTTTTCAACTTTGCTGCATGTGAGAGCTAATTTATCTACTATGTCTTGTGATATTAGAGAATGTATGGCTCCAATGTCATATATAACTATGATTGGATAACTTTTAATTAGAAGTATACCTTCCAATTGTCCAGAGCTTCCTGCTGCATTTGCCTTTGCCTTTGTTTCCAATGCTCCTACCTTTGCTCCTTTTTTAAACTCTGGGTAGTTTCTTTTAATATAACCTTCTTTCCCATAGTTATAGCAGCTAAATGGTGCCTTCTTGGCTGCTTGACACCTATTACTCATGTGTCCTTCTTTGCCACAATTATAACAAGTAACTTTCTTCTTAGCTTCCCCAGTGGCTGCTCCCTCCACTTTCTTATCCATATTCTTTTTGTCATAGGGATGTGCTCTATTTTTCCCCTTCTTTTGATTGTTAGCCCTCATGCTCCTAAATTTTTCTCTTGCATTGTCATATTGTTCAAAAGAAAGAGTAAGGTCTATGACTTGATCAAATGTCCTGTCTTTGTATGGTAACATTGCTCTACTCAAACCAGCATTGAGTCCTTGAATAAATCTTGAATTCTTTGATTCTTCATTTCCTATGAGCATAGCTCCATACTTAGACAAACTCTCAAATTTTTGAGTGTATTCAGTCACACTCATTGGTCCTTGCCTCAGCCTTATGAATTCCTCAAGCAATGTTGCCTTAGCTGTTGCTGGGACAAACCTTGCCTCAAGCATCTCCTTGAATTGATGCCATGTTATCTCATTTTCTGGCCTTCCTGTAATGATTACCTCCAACCAATCTAATGCTGCTCCTTTGAGCCTCCTAGAAGCTATCTACCTTTTCCTTTGGTCATTGATTTGCATATCTGCAAATATTCTTTCTAGAGTTCTCAACCATGTCTGCACACCCATAACCCCTTCAGTGCCTTCAAAATCCTTGCCTCCTAAGTTTGAGAATGTCTTCAATAGCTTAGCTAATTCCTCATGAGGATTCTCTTCCCTGTGCACTGCTCCTTCTCTAAATGCCCTTACCAAATCTTGCAGATTAACCATTGGTGTTGTATTGGAGGGTCCTGCTCCATGACTTGGTGGTCTTCCTACCATGATTCACTATTCAATTGCATAGCTAGTTAGTCATATTTCTACTTTAATTATTTTCTGCAATTTATTTCTACTGTGGATATTTATTTCTATCATTACTATATATATATTTTTTTAGAATTTTATCCATACAAGAAGATTGGATAATATATTTATGCTATGTTTTAATAACATAGCTCTGATACCAACTGAAGTGACCCAATTCTTTCGGCATTTGTCTTAGTGATTTTTAGTGAGTTTTTTTTATCACTTCTTTAATTCATTTCCCCAAGATCCATATTTTACCAATATAAAAATATCAGTATTTCAATTCAATCATGTCATTTATATATATGAAGATATATAAATGTTTCTTTGCCTACCAGAGTAATTAAATTAGCAAAGAAATTCAATCACACAATGTTTCTCATATTCAAGAGATTTTGTGTCACATAGCCATCTCTTTGATTATTATCTAATTCTGATATAACCACTTTTTTTTAATCTTGATTTATTTCTCAATTCAGTTATTTAATTGATTTACTTCACAACTTGTTTCATGGCCCAATAATTTAATTTCTGGATTAGATATACTCATGCTTTTAGTGTCTAGGAATCTAGGAGTTTGTTGCTTATTGTTTTTCCTTTGAATTTATGCAAAGTACTAAAAACAACTCAAGTTTGAGAAGTTATCCTGGGGTGATTATTGCTTATGTAACGACCCCGAATTTTATAAATATTTAAAATGATAATTTATTAATTTTTGAATTGATATTTGTGAAATAAACGGTTTAAAAATGAGAAATAATCTGCAATCACATTTCAAAATATAAAATAACATCTCTAAAGTACACCAGTACACCATCTTCCTCTTCTCAGCCGAACAAAAATATATTTAAGTATAGGAAAACATGAAATTACATAAACAAATCTCTCAGCCGAGTAAAATTATGCAGTATTATAAACATAGAATATCTTTGTATACTTGTAAAATAAAGAACAAAGGAAATAGTAAAGTACAAAAGCTTGCAAAAGAACATTATGAAATAAAACAAACTGTAAATAGCATAAGTGTGTAGACAAAGCAATTTATTGCAAGATATCTCTAGCCTCCAAGATCTTGCCTGGTAAACCAAAAATGGTACACAAAACAATTAATGCAATTGTACATATGAACATAGAGATAAGTATGAAACAAATATAAAAATATAAAAGTTTCCAATACAAGCTCACTATCTCACATTTTGTACAGCCGAAGGAAATAAAAATGTAAATGGTACATTAGCATTTAATGTTTGCATCCTCAAGTACACACAACAAATTATCATCAGCCTCCAATTGAAGGAAAAATCTCTGCGTGTGTTTGTACTGGAAGAAAATATCACTTGTATAAAACATTATAACACCCTGTACAAAATAAAGTATCAACCTGTAAACTTACTTTCATATATATCATCTTCTTATTTCTAGTTCGTTCATCTTCAAAGCTGAGAAAACTTGATGTAATTATCATTTAAATCTTCAACAAAATTCAAACTTGAATAACAACTCAAAGCAAACCAGAGAATCAAAAAGAAGTTTCAACAATACAAATCAAAGCCTGGGAAAACAAGAATAAAAGCTTGATTCAAATAGAAGAAGCTCTGTTTTTCTGAAAAATAATAAGGTGAGCAAACCACTTTTAAATTAAACTGAGTATTTTTAGTTGTTGTTTGTTAAGTTGAGATCTGGGATTGCTTTGATATGCATATACATTTGTATATCTCCTCTGTGTAAAATTTACTGGAAGCTCTGCTATGTGGTGTTCTTCAACATTCCAAGTTCTGAACAAAGTAAAGCAGAGGAAATTTTAAATACTTCTTCATATAAACAATTTAAATCTAAGAATTTAAGCTAACATAGTTGTTTAACTTGATTTATTAGCCTGGAAGTTTATTTTTGAAGCACAACAACATAATATAGAAACTGTTTATTTAAGTTGCAGTTTAAAGGAATCAATATGTCAAAAATTTAAACGTTTTAACCCGTGAATTCAATCTCATATCTGGATTTAGCACAGTAAGTTAGGATTTTTAAAATAAGAATAATGATTTTTCAGACAGTATTCGAGGTGTAGTTCGAAAACGAAGCAAAGATGCATTTTTACCAATTCCAGTTAATTCAAACAAATTTAATTTCTGAAATTTGGTGAGAGGCAAGTTTGATGATGTATCAATTCAGGAAAAATGCTAAATATTTTTTTAAATGCAAGGATTTTGGAATGGGATCGAAAGTAGGGTTTCGTTGAACGTTTTATTGATGCTCTGTGAATGCTGGTTTTCGCCCCCATGCTTTGATCGAGTGACTAGTGGTTTTGGGTGAAGGCTGAGGGAGGTATGGTCATGGCGTTGGCGAAGGGGCTTTGCCTCCGGTGAAGTGTGGTGGCAGAACGTGGTGATTTCCAGTGGGTTGTTCGTGATTTGCGTTCGAGCTTCAGGCTCTTTTTCGATTTCGTGGACTTCACGACGAACTGGGCTTTGATTTCGATTGTTGAGTTGATTTGGGGTTTGTTGGTGGTGGTGAGGGTTGCCGGAGGGTCGGCGAACTACCGTGCACGTACACGATGGCGTGGGTGTGTCAGCGATATCGGAGGTTGTTTCGACTCGAATGAAACTCGAGTAGGATGGGAGGAAATGTTTCGATTACCTGGGTACATTCGTGAGTGTGCGTTATACTGCAGTTTATAACTTAAGCTAGTAAAAAGAAAAAAAGAAAGGGAGAAGAAGAAGAAAGGCGGGGCTCGGGTGTAAGCGCGAGTGAGCAGGTGATTTTCTCGAAGCAAAATAGAAGGTGGTAAAACCCGAAGTCGTGCTCGGGGTTTTCAGAGATGGGCTCGGGGAACGTTTACCCAGTTTTTAAGTAAAAATAATTTACTTGATTTATAAATAATTAAGGATTAAAGGTTAATTAATTTAAGATTAATTTAATTGTAATTAAAGATCATTAACTAGATTTTAAATTTAATGATCAGAGCTTAATAAATCAAGTAATTAAGTGTTTAAATCTAATTGTAATTACAAACTGTTAATTAGATGATTAAAGTTAATAAATTTATAATTAGTAGTTAATTAAAGATAATTAATTAAAGAATAATTAAATAATTAAAAGTAAATTATTTAATGATTAAAGTGACTTAATTATTAATTAAGGTTGATTTATTTAATAATTCAAGGTTAATTAATTATGTAATTAACTTAAAGATTAATTAATAAATGATTAAAGGATAATTAATTAAAATGGTTCGTAATTAATTAATGTTAATTAACCAACATTAGTAATTTATTCATAAGTAATTAATCTGATTTAAATCTCTCAGATAATTAATTGATCTTACTTATGGATGTTTGGATTCTATTGGATGACTTGATTGTTTGATATCCCTGATATATGATGCTTTGTGATACATCCTGATTTATGTTGTGATCTGTACTTTACTTATCTGTGACCTTTATATATCTATGATCTGTGAATGAACGATAAGCGTTGTTCTTATACCGCTTATCGAATTATATTTCTGTATTCTGATTTGTGATGATTCATGATGTTGCACTATTGTGTTAAACCCCTGGACTACACCTTTACACACACAAATATGGATTTCATGTGGAAATCGGTTAAGTCACAGATAATTTAAATTTGATGTTTTTGAAATTGAAATTTTAATTTCAATTGATTTTGAAATTTGAAATTTGGGTTTAAAGTGAAAAGCTTTTGAAATAGAATTTCAAAGATAAAAGTTATTTTGAATAACTTAATCGAGTTTTGAAAATTTAAATAATTTGATTTAAATTTGAATTCAGGTTTGGAATTGAATCCTATGATTTGAAACTAGGGATTAAACATGATATAAATGTGTTTGTATGAATCTAAACCATTTAAAAGTAAAATTTTGGGAATTTGAATTTAACCCAAGGATTCCAACTCGTATAAATGAATCAGATTTTCTGAAATGAAACTATTTGTTTTCAAAAGATAAAAGCTTCCAGATAAGAAATGAAATTTCAATTTAATTAAAGGAATTTCAAGATTGAATTGGAAAATGGTTTTCCAAGTTATGAATGAATTGTTTTGAAAAGCTATGATTTGAATCTGTTATCTTTAACAGATTTAAAATAATGATTGGTTTAAATCATTTGAAATGGGATTGTTTTGAAAGCTATAAGTTAAATCTTAAAGATTTAACGAGTTAAACTGAAATGGAAATTAATTTGGAAAATCTGTGAATGAATCTTTTGTTTAAAAGATTAAAGTGTGGAAACTGTTTAAACCGTAAAGGTTGAATCTTTTTGTTTAAAGATTTAAAATGGTAATTTGTTAAACCATTTAAAAAGAAAGTTTTGGGTAATAAGTTGTGACTTAATTGAAATCCCATATCCATATGTTTTTAAATATTACGCTCACTATTCGGTTTAGCCGGGAGAGGACCTTTGGGTCGTATAACCCATTCCGAATATGTGATACGTCGATATGGATAGCATTTGATGACCGGTGTTGAAGACCGGATATTTTTGAAAACGGAAGGATTACCGTCGAGTTACTCTGCATTGGCTGATCCCCGATATAGAGGTTTTATCACCCTTAGTGACGGGAAGTCCGGACGTGATTGGAAATTATCCGGATTTGCAAGGGCTTCGTGAGAAGTGCCTTCGGTTCTGTTCGATCCCGGAACAGACTTGTATGGATTGTATGTCTGACATTACACTTTGAGATATAAAGCCGATTTCTTTCAAATACATTTCTGTTGGTGGCGGAGAATTTATTCTCTTAGCTTAACACCCTTCTCTGAGACGTACGAGCTCAGAGGTTATGTAGTTGAAATTTATCAGCGATATTTCCCAATTTGGTAATGTGGCATGCTGAGTGTTGCTGTGTGATGATCAGTGTTTGATCATTTGTGATATGATCATTTATTTGATCATTTATCTTTGTGATCATAGGTTGATCATCTGTTGACCCAAAGCATGGCTTTGTGACAAAGCGTAGCTTTGTGGACGAGACTTCGTCAGGACCTCACTACCCGGAAATGGTCGAAACAGGAATGTTGCGGCAATGTTATGAGGGTCGCGCCCTTTAGGGTATGTCATTTCCTTCTGGAAAGGGGTGGTATCATGGTATGGAGCCCAGATACTTACTCATGTGGATACACTTTCTTTATGATGTGTGATGTTGGATATCGAGCGCTCGGATAAAGGTCCCAAAGGACCGGGAGGTGGCATATTCGTGAGTTACCTGTTACAGGGATAACCCGGCCTTGTTTGGCAGAGAGCAGTTTGTCTCTCGGGACATCCCGCCAGAGGCGATCCCATGCGGCGGAAGGAAGTTCCTTAGCCTGACCATTTGTTGGAAATCCAAAGAAACAATACGCGACGTGTACAGTTTTAGTTGTATTACCTGCTATGGAATGTGGCGGTAACCTGCTATTGAACATGGTAGCTATAGTAGGCATACGATACTGGTCGTATGTTGGCTAAGATTAATATTATATTTTCGAAATGTTTTCTACACACTATGCACTAATAATAATATCAAAAATGATTTGATTTGCGTAGTAAGCATTTTTGACTATCATAAGAAGAAATCTCCTCCAATTCTGCGTTTGCATTGTGTGTGTGGTGGGAGGTCTTATGGTAGTTTCATTTTCCAAAAGCATTGCGGATTTCAATGTTTAAAACCTTTTGTGTTTGTTTAAAGATAAACTGTTTTTGTTGCTCACACCAGTCCCATGACTGATCCGGAGTTTATTGTTCCCTTCCTAAACTCTGGGTGCTCATAATTTTCCACACGGGCAGTCTAGAGTTGGGTTTTTCAGATATTCAGGTTTAGTAGATTATCTGGAGCTAGTTCATTCATCGGAGTTGCTTATCTTGGATTTGTGGATTCATCGTTGTCTGAAGATCATTTTGGAGTTATCACTTCTATTGATATTGTTCCGCTGCTGTTGTTATCTTTTCTTTTCCGCTGCTATTTCTTGTATCATATCTCTGATGTATATTGATATTCATTGTATCACTCTGTTGTATCGGATATTGTATATCAATGTATTATTCTTTTCTTCCGCTGTGTTATTTACTTAATTGTGTTATAGCTCCGGCGAATCGGATTTGAACGGTCGAATCTGCGGCATTCTAGTACAATGTGAAGTACGGATGTTGATTTTCGAGCGGGCAAAACCCGAGTCGTCACAGCTTACTCAAACAATGTTTGTGTCAAGTAACTATACTCATGTCTTAAAATATTAGTAGTGATCTTTTGAACATTTGGTGATAAGTGTGTTATAGACCAAGCAGAAGAAAAACTACAGGCAAGCAAAATACTAACTTAATCTAGCATACCGGATATGGACTTGCATGAATATAAAAACAGAATGATTGGAGCAATATCAAAATCAGCCTAATGTAAACTTTCAGATGAACATTTTGAGAAGGGTACAGATAGGTTCTCAGATTATAAAACAATTGAAAGTGATCAATCAAACAGTGGGATCTTTAGCATGTTTAATATCTAGGTAGACTACATAGCAATGCATTTTTTTCAACAGACTTGTTAAAGACAAGACTCCCTTGACTTAAACCAAATAGGTGGTTAGCTAAGCTCAGTTAAATATAGTTGCATTTCAGATTATAAATACAAAGCATATATTTCATTTTTACTATACAATACAATGCAAATTCTTTACTGGAAAATCAGATGTTTCAAGAAGAATTATCAGGTTAAGATTTCAAGCTTCTCATGATCTTATATCAGTTATAAGTCATGATCAAGCTCTTCTGGTTAGCCAATGCCAGATTCAATTACCACTTAACAATTTTTATCTACCTGCTTATCCATAAACAACTGCACCTTTTCTATTGAAAATTTAACAAACTTGATAAAGAAAGCATGTCCACATATTAAATTACATGGCATAATTTTCTCCATCACAACCCACCAGAAACCATCAAAATCAGTTACTCAAATCAGTAGCTCAAGACACATATAATACTTAAGTTTTACAAATTCTTTTCAAATAAACAAAGCCATTACAATACTGAAAGGTCTGCATAGACTTAAGAAAGTTTGCCTAGCTATCTTTATTACAATGAACTACTGCATTTTATAAACTCAAGTAAGTTTTCTAATTTTCCAAGCAAGCAAGCTACTCATGCATCTCTACCTGCAACAATATTTTGAGCTGCCTCAATAAAAATGAGACATCCCAAATATTGCAAAGGCAATAAATAAGGTCAGAATAAAATTCTGGTATGAGTGAAATCAATATTAAAACAACTTATAAATTCTTAAAACTGTGCAGAGAACATATATATTTGACACTATTCAATTTCATGTTAAACCTAAGCATATGTACATTTAGATTTATCTAACAAACATACACCCATGCATACATCCATTCAATCCATTCAGTTGTACATTTACAAACTCCTATGGATTTTAGCTTCCTAAAATCCATAGCATAACCTTTCAATCCCATTTTTTATATTATATGGTCTAAACTCTTGCCTTTGAACACAAAGTGTGCATTGCAAAGGACTCAATTCTGTTAACCTTTGCACAGAGGCCTTCAGGACTTGAACAAGTCATGCACATACCCATCATCCATCTGATGATGAGTAGATCAAGACACCTCTCCTAAATTACTTTGAATTTAGAGACCATGCCCATTTAATTGCTGAGAAATTTTCTTTTTAATTCTAGAGGTGCTCATGTTCTTCCTTTCATTACATAAACCCCAAAATTGATTAAACTCACTCAAGGGTTTACTTCCAATCATACAAAGCATTCATGCAAAATTGCACATCCAAAGTCATTCTGGCTTAATCTTATTTTTATAAAACTGCCTGTATATTTATTTTCTAGAAATTTTCCCATTGCTAGTATAAATCTGATGAAACCATAAGAAATACTATATTTATTTTACTGTGAACATAGGATAGAGTTTTTAAGAAAAACCCATAAAAACATTTTGGCTCATGATCTGAACAAATCAGCACATGTTTATAGTATTGCATTGTTCATATCATTTTTAATATGAACTAGGCATGAGCATGAATCTCATGATTCACACTGCCCACTTCATTTCCCTTTGATATCCTATTTCTCAGTAAAAATTTAGTTCATTCTTCATATAAAACTGGATTATAAAATCCATTTCTATAACATGAATATATGTTTGATTACTTATATTTCAAAGTAAAAATTGAAACAATTATAACAACTCAAAACAAATCAAAACATTAACCAGAAATTCAACCCAAAATACCATCCATGATCAACATGTATTTATTCAGAGAATAAAACCAAACAAAAAAAACATAATATGGTTTTATATAAAAATAATTTGGCTTCCCTTACTTGGGTCTTAATGCCTAAAGTCTTTTAAATGATTATCACTCACCTTCCTCTCCTCTTCCCCGAGAATGCTTTAGCTTGAAGACTGTGTGAGTTTCTCCTTTCTATTTTTTTTAATGTGTTACTGTTTTTCCCTCAGAGAAAACCTCTGCTTTCCCTCTTGATTTAAATCATTTTACTAGGGTTTTACTAAAGGAAAAACCCATTTTAACCTTGCATTACTCAGAGAATTAGGTGTGTGCAGTTGTGGCTAAATATGCCATTTTCTTTTGATTTCTATTTCTGGTTAAACAGTTTGTTTTTCTCTTTTCCGAATGCATGCTATTTGCATGATTTTTACCTGCATATTGTTTTCCTATGACTCAACTTGACAATGTATTCTTATTATGCCCGAGTTATTTTTCATGTCTTTTTATAAGTTTAATTTTCAGTTAACCTATTTTATCATTTATTTCTCTCTTAATTTATTTCAAAAATGCATTCACACTCATAAATATTTCTTGACTGATTTTTATGCATTTTAATTATCAAGAGAATTTTTATTTTACCATCCCATACTTCTCTGATCATATGTATATATACTTTCTATATAATATTCACACCTACTCAAGTCATGTGAATTTTTGAATTCATTTTATACTTAATCATTTTCCTCTCATCACTGTATAAAAATAATTATTCCTTGCATAATTACTTCACTCACTTCTGATATTCATTTTCAAGCTATTTTTATTCTTTGGTTATTTATATAATACATATATATATATATATATATATATTTACACATACAATATGTGAATATAATGCTCCTTTTTACTCAGCTATTTTTCTCCCCATTCTTATTTTGTCTAACTATCATTCTCTCACTTATTTACTTTATTCATTCTTGGTATTTATTTTCCATTTCTTGTTTTTCTTTTAAAGTAATTTTTATTCTCAAAATTTTTGGGTCTTCACACCCTTTTTGATGATGATAACTCCATTTCCTACGGATGAATCTTCGACAAGCTTTGTTGACTTATCTCTCCCCTGAATATATTCCTGTAATTGTGCTATAGATTTCTCCCCCTGAATCTATGCTATATATTCATGTAAATAATTAATCTTTTTGACCCCTTAATCTGTGCTTTGCATCGTTTATTCCTGCAAATAGTGTAAAAGAAATATCTTTCTCCCCCTTTGTCATCGACAAAAAGGAGAGTTTATATGATGACATAAATTATATTCCACATAAGTGTTAACATAGAACAATATAAAACAAAATAACTACTACTTATAATGTAAGGTATCAATAAAAATTTAACATTTAAAGTACGCGATACCCAAGGTTCTTATAATTTCCTAATTTTTAGGAAACCATACCCATTTGGGTGTCGTTGAACCTTTATAAATATAATTTTCATTTTTATGAACAGTTTCTATAAAAGTTTTGATATGTATATTCCTAATTAAAATGTTATTTGTTTTAGGAATCCATATCTTAATAGTTTTAAGATCATTAGAAACTGTTTTAATATTTTTAAACCTTCCAAATTTCTTTGGATTTTTCTTATATCCTAGTCCCATTTTATTTGAAGTAGACTGAGAATTTTCTAATATTGTAGAAAGATTTTCTCGTCCTTTATTGAAGTTAGAAATATTTTATTAATATCTTCTAACTTAGTTTTGAGACTAGATTTTTCTAACTCTAATACTTTAGTGTTAGATTTTAAATCATTAATTTCTACTGATAAATCATCATTTTTATTCTTCTGAATTTCTAATTCCTCAGTTATCATAGAAAGTTGAGATGTTAAATTAGAATTAGATTCTTGAGATATTTCAAGTTCTTTTTCAAGAATTTTCTTTTCATCTCTTAGCATACTAATCTCTAATTCATATCTTTTTAGTTTTCCTTGTAACTCTTTATTTTGCTTTTTAGTTTGTTTTGCAAAGTCCACTAGTTCTGAATTAATTTCAACCAAATCTTCAAAACTTAGATCACTTACATCATCATTTGTAGCCATGAAGCATACGATTGCTTGTTCTGTGTCACTGCCACTATCACTATCTGATGATGAAGAATCTGAATCATCCCATGTTACTGAAAATGCTTTCTTCTTGAATTTGTCCTTCTTGAATTTATTTTTCTTTTTCTCTGGACAATCTTTCTTCATATGACCTTTTTTATGACATTCATAACATTCCATGATGGAAGATGATGGTTTACTGCTATTATTGTTATTGTTAGAGTTATTTTTGTAACTCCTGAATTTGTTATTTTTTCTAAATTTCAAAATTTTTTTGAAATTTTTAGCAATAAGTGCCATATCCTCTTCATTTGAATCTGAGTCATCTTTTTCTGCTTGAAATGCTAGATTCTTCTTATCCTGTTCCTGTACTTTCTTTGCCTGCAAATTCACTTCATATGACATTATATTTCCTATTAACTCTTCTGGTTTCATAGTGGAAAGATCGTTTGCTTCTTCAATAGCTAAGACCTTTCTTTCCCATTCATCCGTTAAAGAGTTTAGGATTTTTGATACTATATCAAAATCAGAATTTTTTTCTCCTAGTCCTAATAATGAATGATAAATATCTTGGAATCTGGAATACATATCATTAATGGACTCATTTTCTTTCATTTTGAAATTTTGAAATTGATTTTTAAGCATAGATATCCGGCTTTGTTTAACCTTGTTAGTACCATCATGAGTTATTTTCAGTGTTCGCCATATTTCATATGTAGTATTGCACACACTAACACGAGTAAACTCATTCTTGTCCAAGGCACAAAACAACATATTCATAGCTTTAGCATTTGCAGTAGCATCTAATTTTTGTGTGTTTGACCATGTAGAATATTCAGTTGTGGGTATATTATATTCAGATTGTGTGATATTCCATGAATCTAAACAATTTGCTTGCATATAAATTCTCATACATGTAGCCCAATAAGTGTAATTCATGCCATTGAATAGTGGTGGTCGTGCAGTGGATTGACCTTCAATAAAACTAGTGTTAGTGACAGTGCTTGTGCTGGTACTGTTTTCCATATTAGCCAATTTTTTTATCAAATAACCGTGTAATGGTTATAAGATGCCTTGCTCTGATACCAAATGAAGGTGACTACTATTTCGTATAGCTAATACTGTATGGCTAGATATCACTTAGGATCGTGTAATATGGAATGTATTATAATCTAAATGCGGAAACATATAATAATAGTAAAGTAAATAAGAATAAGCACACCAGGAGTTTTTATACTGGTTCGAACTTCTCGTTCTACGTCTAGTCCCAGACTTCCCTCTGGAATTTCTCACAATAACCCCTCACTTAACCCGGAGGAATAGTTATACAACACCTAAGCAACCGATCAGGATTTTTCCGCCTTAACAACCGAAAAAGGACTTTACCCGCCTGAACAACCGAACAGGACTTCAACAGTTTCAATAAAATTGCTTTGACACTTTGTGTTCTTGATAACACTGATTTTTCTTTGATAGTACAACCTTCCTATACTCTTTTCCTCAAGTATATATGTGTGTGTAAAGATTTAGAAAGGAGAATATTTCTTTGAATCGAAGAATAAGTTAATTGATTCAGAGATTCAAGTAATATATGTGAGTTGTGATTGTTTTTTTTGAATGTAGAGATAGTAGAGAGTATGATCAAAAAATAAAGTGAAATTCGGTGATTTGAGAAGTGAATCTCATGTGTTTATATAGTAGATAAATAGCTACAACTATTCATGAAGAGTGTTGACCAAAGGAAGCAGCCACAACTCTTCAAATTTGGATTGTATCTCTTCGAAAATGGAAGTGTCTCTTCAGAAAAAATAGCTGTTAGAATCGTTCAGTCGACTGAGCAAAAACGACCAGTCAACTGAATATTCAAAGATTGTGTAAAACAGAGTATAGTTGTGCAACTAAACAGGTTCAGTCGATTGGTCGTTTTCGGTCAGTTGACTGAATTTGAAAATATAAACGTGTATACATATGTGCACAAGTTCAGTAGGCTGTTTATAGATATTCAATCGACTGGTCGATTTTGTTCAGTCGACTGAATTCTGTTGATAATTAAAAATCACCATAGCTCATTTGGTTAGAGCACTTGCCTTCTAAACTAGTGACTGGGTTCGAGCCCCGCTCCATGCATTTTTTGAAAACTTGATTTTGATTAAAATATGCATGCAAGTTTATTTGAATGTGAATGATGATTCTTGAGGAAAGATTTTAACAAATCACTAAACTAGACTCTATATACATATATGAACCATACTTTGAGTCGTTGAGTCCGGATGTTGTCGTAGTCGTAGATTCGTGAATTGTTGTCTTGTTAGCAATCAAAACCTATAATCCAACAAGAACCATCTAGTCGAAAGCAACCACCTTTTAAATTAAAACATCAAAGGATAGAGTCGAAATCCTCTTTCGACTCCATTGCCTTCGAAATAACCTCAACCCCTTTTGAAAGCATTTAGGAAGTGACTTGGCTTTGGAAAAACAAAGATAACCCTTTGAAAGCATTGATGGCTTCAATATAGTCGAATGGAAAATAGCAGCTGGGGTTCGACTAGGTCGGAACTAATCCTTTCGAAAGCTAACACCTTTACATAGTATAGCAACCTTCTTTGAAGGCTATCTATAAAACCCATTTCGAAAGCATATGTTCCGACTATGTCGAAAAATTTATATTAAACAAGGCTGGACTTTAATTTTAGAAAACAAACTAAAATTTTGACTATAAAGGATATCGGCTCAGTCGAAAGCAATTCAAAAACTAGGCAGGCGCTTATCTTTTGAAAGTGAACCTTGGTTTCGACCCTGACAAAAACATTGCTTCTGACACCCTATCTTCCGCTAATTACCAATTCACTTCGTACAAAATCCATTGATACCATGTGCATTGGTTTCGACTGGATTGATGCGGAGGTAAAGGAATCGAACGGTACCTCCGAAATAGGCGGAACAACCTTTTTCTGAAACACTGATTTATAGCTAAATAGGGTAATCACTTTATAACTATCCTGCCTGTTGTAATTCCTTGATTAGCTACTTTAAAACTTTTCAAATACTTTACAATTAGAAACTTTTGCATTAATTTAGATCTAAATCAAAGAAATATAACATTTAAGCCCTTCCATATAACAAAACCAACATTTGCAGAAAAGTCCCTCTTTAACAATAATTTATTTTCTCTAATAAATCAACTGGGAAAAATCCCCAAAAATCATAGAAAATTAATTTTATCATGTAATCAAACATATTAAAATTTCAGACCCAATTTCTTCCTAAAATAATGAAATAAATTTTAAACCCAATTATATCATATTTTCCTGTAGAAATTCATAATAAATTTACTGTAGCTTGGAAAATTTTGAAAATTAAAAACCATATCCCAATTCAGATTTTGCTCAACATAAAATTTTTCCATGGCATTCTAAAATCATAAACCCTCGGTTTTACCCTTAAACCGTGCTAATTCGTATATAATTAAATTAAAATAAATCAACCATAATATAGCTCAAGCATATCATCATCCATAGCATTATAAAAACGAATTTAATAATAAATCCAAAAACATATAATCATAGAATAAAATAGAGATGGTATGAATTTATTATTCACCTTAGGTATGATAAGGAATTTGAGATTTGTTGATTAATCCTTCCTAGCTTTGATCCTTTGCTTTAGATTGAACTTTTCTCTTTTCCTCTTTGTTAATGGCCGGCTATATTTTTAGTTTTTGATTTGCTTTTGTGAAGGTGAGAAATGAAACGTGAATAGGCAAGGGTAAGAAGTGTATAGCCATGCATGATAAGGAGGCTATTTTACTAATATGCCCATGTGTAATCTAATTAATCTTCAAACCAATTTAAAGCCTATTTATTTAATTATTTAGCACGGCCCTTTTATATAATTTATTCAAATCTCAGTCCCCTTATCATCATTATTCTATTTAATTTACTAATTAAATTTCCTGAATAATGTTATCAAAAATTAGGGATGTTACACCAGTCCCGTACAATTTCTCGTATAGATTTCTTTTAAATATCAAATTTTGCAATCTTGATTTCAAGGCTACGAGAAACCTTCCAGATTTTTCGAGCTCTGGTTACACTCACTGGATCCGGACGGTACACCAGCACATCCAAGAGTAATTTGATAGAGTTTACAGACTCAGTTTATTGATCTTGAGTACAAATGATCCTATAACTTCCTGAATAGCACTTTGATCTTGTTTTGAATGATAGAGATGAGAGTGATCAGAGTGTAATTAATAGAGAATCAAATCAATAGAGTTTGAAATTGGTTCTGATTGAATTTGAGAATATTTTAAGTTGATTTTCTTTTAGAAATCAACAGAGTAAGAGAGGAGAGAAAGAATGAGAAATTAATGAAAAAAATTCGTTGGAAAATCCTTCTATTTATAGAGAAACAACGGCCATGTCCATTTGCGAAGAGATATGACTAAAAGACACTTCCATTCAAATTTGAAAATTGAAAAATATGTAATTGCCTTAAATTATTTAAATCCAATATTAAAATTGAAAGTAAAAACAGAACATAGCTGAAATGCTTGCATCTCACCAACATATGTAAATTTCAGACCCGAAGTCATTTTATAATTGCTTTTAAACCAAATATTAACTATTTTCTTTCATAGAAAATTCATAATAAATCCATAATAACTTAGAAAATTATGAAACTTGAAACCAACTTCTAAATTAATGTTTTTGATCATATATAAAAAATGAAAATCATTTGGATGTCATTTAATAGGTTTTCCAATCTAAACTTATCATAAAATCTATATGAAACAATATAAATCATCAACAAGCATATATATCCAATTTTAAATGATCATAACTTGGCATATTATTTGCAAAATAATTCGGATCAAACTTTGAAACCGAAATCATTATCAAAAGTGAGATGTAAATCAAATTATTCACCTTAGCTTGGTGTTAAGAAGGTTAAGATTTTCTCTTTGATTGATTTGCTTAAGCTTTCTACTTGAATCCTAGCTTTTCTTCTCCTTGAATCTTCTTAATGGTGGTCGATCGAGCTTGCTTAGGATTTTAGTTTTGTTTGTGAATGTTGAAATGAATAAGGGATGAAGGATAAAAGGGTTTAGGGTATAAGAACAAAGGCTATTCCTATTTATCCCCTTGCCATATTCCTCCTACTTACTTATTTTTAATTCTCTTTTGCTTATACATTCATTAAAGCACGACCCCTTATTGATTAAGAAATCTCAATCCCTTAACGATCTATATTATTTCATTTAATTTATCTAATTAAATGTTCTAAACAATGTTAGTCAAAATTAGGGTCCTTACAGACTCCCCTCCTTAAAGAATTTTGTCCTCGAAATTACAATAAGGTACCCACAACAATCAAACATAAAGGTAAAACATACTATGAAACAAGTCAGGATAAGTATCTCTAATCCTGCTCTCGGTTTCCTTAGTACAGTCTCTCTCATCGTCACTCCACTAGACTTTGACTAATCTAACTGTCTTGTTCCTTGGTCTCTTCTCATCTATCGCAACTATATGAACCGGTTTTCTAACTACAGCCATATCCGGTTCCACTACTAAATCATCTAACACAATCGGTGTAATAGTAGTTTCTGGATCTCGAATACACTTTCTTAGATGAGAATTATGAAAAACATTGTGGACTCCTGCCAAACTATTCGGTAACTCTACTCTATACGTGATTTTCCCGATCCTTTCTATGATAGGAAATGGTCCAACAAATCTTGGTGCCAATTTTCCTGATTTTCCAAATCCGATTACACCTTTCATCGATGACACCTTGATAAAAACATGATCTTCGACTGAGAACTCTAAGTCTTTTCATCTTTTATAAGCATAACTCTTCTACCTAGGCTGAGCTTCCTTCATCCTAACTCGAATTAACTCAATCTTCTCTACAGCTTCTCTAATCAAATCTGGTCCAAGAACTAACCTATCCCCGGTCTCTAACCAACAAATGGGAGATTTGCATGGCCTTCCATATAAAGCTTCAAATGGTGTCATCCCTATACTAGTCTGATAACTGTTGTTATACGAAAACTTGACTAAGTGCAGATGGTCTTCCCATGATCCACCGAAATCTAGCACGCAAGCTCTTAACAAATCCTTTAAGACTTTGTTAATTCTCTCTTTTTTCCCATCTATCTGCAGATGGTGAGTTGTACTCATCTTGATCTTAGTACCTAAAGCCTCCAGTAGACTCTTCCAGAACTCGCTAGTAAATAATGAGTCTCTATCACTTACTATACTACTAGGAATTCCATGCAGTCTAACTATATTCTTCATGAATAACTTAGCTAAAATTTGGTGCTGTCCTGGTCGACTTAACTGGAATGAAATGGGCACTCTTTGTCAACCTGTCCACTATAACCCATATACTATCATTTCCTTGATTCGTCCTTAGCGACCCATCTATGAAATCCATTGAGATAGAATCCCATTTCCAGATTGAAACATCCAAAGGCTGAAGTAACCCACTCGGTTTCTGATGTTCAGCTTTTACCTGTTGACAATTCAATCACTACCTCACCCATAAGCCTACATCTCTCTTCATACCTTCCCAGAAGAAACTCCTTTTCATATCCTGATACATCTTAGTTCCTCCCGGATGAATATTGAACTTTGAACGATGGCATTCTCGAAGAACTTCCTTCCTAATGTTTATCACATTCAGAACACATAGTCGTCCTTTCTTCCTCAACCACCCATTCTGGTCAAGACTGAAATATTTTAAGTCATCGCTCTCTGTTCCATTCCTTAACTTTCTGATTCATTCAGCTAGTAATGGATTATCTACTTTCTTAGAAGCAATCCTTTCGATCATCACCGGTCGAACTTCTAAACACGACAACATAGCAATTTATTGACTAGAACTAGCCTTAGATCTCCATTGTACTCTACATGTAATCAACGCCTCTAAATCTTTCCATCCAGCTACCATCGCCAATACTGCATTCTAATATTTTCTGCTAAGTGCATCTGCAAACTTATTCACTTTTCCTAGTGTGTACTCAATACCAAATTCATAAGTGGCTAAAAACTCTAACCACCTCTACTGTCTCATTTCAACTCCTTTTGAGAGAATAAATATCTCAATGACTTATGACCTGTATACAGCTAGAATCTTTCATCCAAAAGGTAATGTCTCCACACCTTCAATGAGAAAATTACTGCGACTAATTCCAAACCATGAGTTGGATATCTCACTTCATGCGGTCTATGCTATCATGAAGTGTAGGCAATGACTTTAACTTTCAGCATCAACACAGCTCCTAATCCTGTTCCACATGCGTCCTTATACACCACTAAGTCATGATTCCCCTCTGGAACAACTAACACGGGTGCATTGGTCAACAGATGCTTTAACTTAAGGAATGCTTCCTCACATTTGTCTGACCAAACAAACTTCACGTCCTTCTTGGTTAGCTTTGTTAAAGGTGCTGCAATTTGCGAGAAATCCTTAATGAATCTTCGGTAATAGCAAGTGAGTCCAAGAAAACTTCTGATCTCAGTCACCATCTCTAGTCACTTCCAATTGTTAACAGCTTCGATCTTATCCGAATCGACTGACAAACCCTTCTCTGAAACTATGTGACCAATAAACTTAACTTCTTTCTTCTAAAAATGACACTTCAAAAATTTACTTTCAATTGATGCCGCCTCAGCGTTTCAAGCACCAGTCTAAGATAAACTTCATGCTATCTTTCATCCTTAGAGCATATCAAAATGTCATCTATAAATACTAACACGAATCTGTCCAGATGTTCTTGGAAGATTCCATTCATCAAGTCCATGAAGAATGCTAGCGCATTAGTTAGCCCGAACGACATCACTAACCATTCGTACGATCCATATCTTGTCCTAAACGCTGTCGAAGGAATACTATCCTCTGCTACTCTAAGCTGATGGAACCCTGTTTTCAAATCCAACTGGGAAAATACTATGGCTCCACTCAACTGATCGAACAAATCGTCAATTCTAGGTAATAGATATCGGTTCTTTATCATCTCCTCATTCAACTTCCAATAATCGATGCACAACCATAGTGATCCGTCCGATTTTTTTTGCAAACACTACGGCTGCTCCCCAAGGCGAACTGCTTGGTCTGATAAAATTCTTACCTTCTAAATCCACCAACTACACCTTTAACTCCTTCATCTCAGAAGGTGTCATTCTACTTGATGGTCTACTCACCGGTTCTGCTCCTAGTACTAAATCTATCCGAAATTCAATAGCTCGTTTCGGTGGTAGTCCTATCACGGGCTCAAAGAAATCTTCGAATTCTCTAACAATGAAAACTCGATTTAACTCGCCTTCAGCCTCCATAACATCCAACAAAGCACTAACCTCAAAACTAGGGTTTTCTACGAAGTATAATTTGATCACTAAAACTAGGGTGTCTACGTGATATTTTCCTATCATGGAAAAATATCCTAGCATCGTATTTACTTAACCAATCCATACCCAAAATAATTTCGAACCCTACGAAATAAAATACGTGCAAACTGCAGACCTAACAATTCAAACTCTAAGTGGTCACATCTCATCCCAAGAATTGCATAACCTTCTATCGGATTCGCAACCCTTAAGGAAGTAACTAGGTATGAAGGTTCTAGGTTAAGCTTATCTACAAAACAATGAGATATAAAAGAATGTGATGCACCAGTATCAAGTAGAAATCTAACTGATACACCATGAAACAAAAGCATACCTCCCAACACAGCTTTTCCTTTCTCCTCAGATGTTGGTCTTGAGGTTGCTGGTTCCAATGCAATCATTTTTCCTTTTCCATCCTTGGCTGGTTCTTTACATTGGTTCTTATAATGTCCAATCTGATCACGGTTGAAGCACCTCACTTACTTTTTGTCAGCACCCTTCTTCCCTTTGCCTGTCAAGCACTCATAAGCGAAATGTCCCTTCTTATCACACTTATAGCAAACTACTTCGACCTTCCCTTTCTTGGCCGCTCCTCCTTTCTGAGTGCCTTTCTTATGGAAAAACTTCTCTTCTGGTTCTGCTCACTTTGAGTTTCCCTTGCTTTGTTACTATCATGGAAAGTGAGCATCTCCTTATACCTCAAAGCCATCTCAATAATTACATCGCATAGATCCTTAATATGTGGCAGAGTTGCTTTAGCAAGCTCGGGTTTCAATTCGCGGATGAACTTCTCATTTCTTTTGATAACTGTATCTACCGTAGCATATCCGTATCTTGATAACTTGTTAAATTTGGTATCATACTCAAGCACTATAATGTCTCCTTGAACCAACTCCATAAATTTTCTGAGCACAGTTGACTTAGCAATCTCCGATAAGAATCTTTCCTCAAACCTCCTTCTGAATTCCGCCCAAGTCATAGTCTCTTCATTAACTCCCAAGGTAACACTGTTCCACCAATACAGTGCTGCTCCTTGCAACTACCTAGAAGCAAGTCTTCTCTTCTGCTCACCATTAAGCCATAAATCAGCAAAAATACTTTCGCAATGAAGTAATCAATTCTCCACTTTGACTGCGTCCTCATCCCGATAAATGGCTTTCCTCTAAGCCTGACATAATCTCTGCTTAATACTGCATAGTTATTGCCCACTGAAGCTTCTTGATTTCCTCCAACTAATCCTACAGCAGCTCCAACTTGCATCATGTTGACGAAGAATTGATACATAACTCCTATATAAACTAGCGGCGCTCCAGCACCTACATTAGCAGTTTGTGCCCGATTTGGATTCCTTCTAGTGTTTGGTCTGGCATTTCCATTGGTTGTGGTGCTTCCTCTATCAATGTTAATTCTTTTACTCCTAGCATCCATATCTTACTTCCTTAAAATCTGCATTTGAGTCTTTGTAAGACAGAAAAAGAATAACATAAGAGAGATGGGAGAATAGAGATAAAGCGTATACTAATATATAACAAATACAAGTATGTTACTATAGTGTTATCCCATACTCTAAACTTTTCACTAATTCCTTGGGATTATTTTTCAAAATCATTTTAAGTTTAAAATTTCTTTTAATTTTTTATAAACTTATGCTCTAATACCAAGTTGTAATATTCCCTATCTTGAGGCCCGAAGCTAAGCGCTACAGAAGCTACAGCCATCCGTAGTATTAACTTCCGGTCACAAAATACGATAATGTTAATGGTATCCATAATATCAGAAGCACATGAATATGAAATAAAATCAACATAGATTTCAAAGCAACTTTTTTGGTTACATTTCAAATCCAAAATTAATATTCAATTACATAATCCCAAAACAATTCCCAGGTTTTGATCAAATATAATTATTATAATTTATGCCAAGAGCGACATATGAAGATGTCCCCTTGAATGATTAGAGTACTAAATAGACATATCAGTCATAAATACATCACAGCGGAAAGAATATTGAATCACTCCTACATCGCTAGCTTTGCCTTCTTCACGTCTTTGGAAGCTTATTCGTCCAATCCACTAAACCTGAAAAGTCCTTAACACTCAATCTACTCAAAATTTAATTTTGAGCACCCGAGAGTTTAAGTGGAAAACATAACTTCAAGTCGGACATAAAGCCTGGTATGAATAATACTATTACATCTCGATTTACTGATATTAAGTGAGACCACGCCGCTTAGCGGAATGGGCTTCCACTTACAAATATCCTTTTAAAAGCATATCTCTTGCAAATCAAAATTCTGCAATCAAACTGATTAAAACAATAATAGCAAATACATATATGCATAAAAATCAAGAAATCAATGGACTATCCGCCCTTAACTTTCTTCTTCTAAGGTCAACTAATCCTAATGGTTTTGTAAGCTCACCAATAATCTATCTTTGCTCTGTATATTCCCTTATGTGTGTAACATTATTTTAGTCTCATCTGTGGCCAAGTCCTACACACTGGAATTTTGGACTAATATTAGCTACGGCTATTAGCTAAAGTATAGGGCGCGACCCCATACCAGTCCCATCTGGTCTTATAATATCTGAGTCATAAACTTAGGGTTAACTACCCTATTCAAGTTTCATTTCCTGTTATATACTTAGGGTTGGCTACCCTATTCAAATTTGATTTCCTTGTAGACAATCTTTACAAATGATTACCCCTAAAATCATATTTTATAAAACAAGGAAATTATATACTTTGCTTTACTCAAAACACCTATGCCATGATATATATTTCACACAAAGCAATGTTGATGAAATCAATCAATGGGGTTATCTATCCCTTCAAAATAAGTTAAAACCTCTTTTTAACTTAGAAAACTTTAGGCCATGAAGCCAAAGCAATGCCTTTAAAACCTTAAACAATACCTTTCGAAATCATTGAAAACAACCCTTCCGAAAACATTACTTAAACCTTAGACATCCTCATTCAAACCCATTTTAAACTTATCTCCCGAAAGCTTTAGAATCTTCCCTTTGAAATACTTAAAACATATCTTTCGAAACATTCATAATATATCTTCCGAAGGCATTGAGCTTAAGTAAAGGATTGTGGAAACATTATTTCGAAACCATTTAAAATTATTCCTTTCGAAATCATTGGGTTTAACCGTTTTATAACCATTGGGTCAAAGAAAATAGAGCAAAAGTATCCTTTTGAAAGCTTTTAATCCAAGTAAAGGAATTGGGGAAGATGATAGTTTCAAACCCACCCTTTCGAGACCGTTTAAAAGCAGCTATATGACCTTTTCGAAAGCGGCTTCAAAGCTAAAAGGCGAAAGCATCCCTTTCGAATGTATTGTTTTAAGGCTATAAAGAAAAGCGACCTTAACTAATTCGAAAGGTATGAATGTGGCAGCATAGGTTTCGAATAGGTTCAAAAGTGGTTATCCTTTCAAAAGTTTCTTTTAAAACATAAGTAAGCGGCAACTCATTCGAAAGCTCTTTTCTAAAAAAAAAGGAAAACGACAACTTATTCGAAAGCTTCCTTTTAAAACAAAGACAAGTTATTCAAAAGCATCTTTTACAAACAGAAGTAAGTAAAGGATTCTAAAGCTTATAAGAATAACTTCTACCGCTTCGAAAGTGTGGTTTCGACACGGTCCCTTTCGCCTTTCTCCAATGCACTACGTATCAATTGCTTGATACCATGTGCATTGGTTTCGAATGAGTTCATTAGCGGAGGTATGGTGACGAAAGCTAGGATTAGATGTGGCGAAGTGGTAAATCCAAGCAAAATTGATTTTATGCCTTTCAAAGTAATTTCTTTTCACCTAACATGCCTAATTTTTCAAAATGTAATTGGTTGCCATTTTCTTTATCAAAATCCTTTTCCAAAAGGCAGCCGAATTCAAAATTATCAATTAAAAACATTTTAACAAATAAAACCTTCACCTTGTGAAACATATAAAACATTTAAGTCCCTTAACTTAAATAATTTTATAACCATAATAAAGAACTTAGAAAAATTCCCAAAAAATCACCATAATTCACTTTTAATATGTTTCCTAACATATGTAAATTTCAGACCCGAAGTCATTATATAATTGCCTTAAATAATTTTAACCTAATATTAACTATTTTCTTTCATAAAATATTCATAATAAATCCACAATAACTTAGAAAATTATGAAACTTGAAACCCACTTAAAATAATGTTTTTGATCCTATCAAAAATGCAAATCATTTGGATGTCATTTAAGAGGTTTTCCAATCTAAACTTATCAAAAAATCTATATGAAACAATATAAATCATCAATAAGCATATATATCCATTTTTGAACAAACATAACATGGCATATTATTTGCAAAATAATTCGGATCAAACCTTGAAATCGAAATCATTATCAAAAGTTAGATGTAAATCAAATTATTCACCTTAGCTTGGTGTTAAGAAGGTTGAGATTTGCTCTTTGGTTAATTTGCTTAAGCTTTCTACTTGAATCCTAGCTTTTTTTCTTCTTGAATCTTTCTAATGGTGGCCAATCGAGCTTGCTTAGGGTTTTAGTTTCGTTCGTGAATGTTGAAATGAATAAGAGATGAAGGACAAAAGGGTTTAGGCTATAAGAACAAAGCCTATTCCTATTTTCCCCCTTGCCCTATTCCTCCTACTTACTTATTTTTAATTCTCTTTTGCTTATACATTCATTAAGGCACGACCCCTTATTAATTAACAAATCTCAATCCCTTAAAGATCTACATTATTTCATTTAATTTATCTAATTAAATGTCCTAAATAATAATAGTCTAAATTAGGGTCCATACAGTACATCTCTAGATAAATGTATCGGGATCGAACCTATCGATCCCTGCCAACACAGGACTGGCTTACCCCTTACTGGATAGTACCGAATACATCACCACAACGGTTGTGATCAGCAACCTTACCAAAGCACACAAAAATGGCATCGATTCTAAATTTGGTGGTGAAATACCCTAATAGGTGCGACCCACATGGCCCTGCTGCATCTCCCCTGTTTTAGGCATTCCTTGTTGATGAGGTCTGAGGCTACGCCTTTACCTTTTAGAATAGCACTTCCACCTGGAATACTAACATTGCCTTCCAAGTCATGACACAATGTCAGCATTGATCCAAACAAGTCGTTCAACTGATGAACGAACCGAAGGCACTACCTCCACATTACCCACTTTGGAATCACCCTCAAGGTTAGCAACAAGTAGCTCTTGCACTTCTAAGTCTTCATCTTGGATCACGACTTCAAGATATTTCCAATTTGAATGCTTACATTGGTTCCAAGTGGTTTTCGAACAAGCAACTTCTATTCGATCCCGGTCTCTCCGAACCAATGTTCGATAATTTTTTAAAGGGTCAAGTTATCTATTGTGGGCAACTCCACTATCTGGGTGTAAAGATTTTACATATAGAAATACATCCCATACGTTTAAGTTATTATGACCCGCTTATTGAAGTTAACTCCCTTGTATTTATCGCGTTTCAAAAATGTGGTATTGGTGATAAGTACAAGTCGACTTACTTTCAATAAAAGGTGTCAACGTTTTATTATAACTACTTTAATTTGTTTGGTTACTTAATGGCATTGACAAGAGATCCTTTGGTTTAAAAACAATTCATTGAGAGAAGAAAGTCGATTTAAAACATAACCGATAGAGTTTAAAACAGTTTAAATAATAAATAAATCACAATTAAATCATAAATTAAAGCTTAATTAGATCTTAGTTCATCATAATTAAATCAAAATTAAATCAGAAATACCTTAATAAAATTTTGAAATAAATTAATAACTTATCTTTAATTAAATAACATATATTATATTTAACTATAATTAAATAATAATTAATTAAATTATTAACCTTTAATTAAATAAAAATTAAATTAAAATAATTAACTTGAATAAATATAGATTAATACTTAATTACCTTTCAACTTAATTAATCATCAATTAAAAACTTCTAAATTAATTTATAATTAACTTACTTAATTTATGTTAATTAATCACTAATTACTTATCTTAATTACTAATTAATTAATAAATTATTATTCTTAATCAATAATTAACATCTAAAATTTACTTAATTAAGAAATAATTAAATTTTATTCTTACTAATTAATTTTGAAAATGTTTTTTTTGAAAATATTTTAAAAAAACACTTTTAAAACTTGGAATCGTTAAATTTTTCGAACTGCATCCATAGCCACTATCGCTATGGGTGCAGTAACTTAGTATTTACTTATCTAAGTTACCATTCAAACTTCATCCTTTTTACCTTTTCTTATTTTTACACATAAAAAGAAAGGATTTTGAAATCTTAAAACAATGTTGGAAAACTAAAATGGAGACACTTTATAAATCAAACTAGTAAACCATTTGATTTTTGGAAATGGATCTCAAGTCCCTTTTTAACATTTCAAGTTCTAACTTCCAAACCATTTAACCATCATCCAAGCATATATACATAAACCAAATCATATATTGCCATAGCATCACCATAACATCATAGGATCTTAATTTACAACCGAACACATTACTTTAACTTTCGATCTAAAGTCTAATGCTAAAGCATACGTTAACACATGCATATACATCCAAAACAAACCATAATTCAACATCAATATATGAATAATCACATAACCCACCTAAATACAATGGTTAAATCTTTCCAAAAAAAAGTTACAAGTTTACTCATCGAATTCAACAAAATCTTTTTAAACCTTTTGCAAAATGCTTAGGATTTTTGAATCTTATGGAAAAGACCTGATCTTGCTTTGAAATTTTGAAAATTTTCTTAGCCTAAGCACAACATGGTTTGTCCTAGACAATAATGGGTACGACCTTGACTACTTAAGGTGAAGATGTGCTTGTTTTGGAAGATGAAGTGAAGTAGTGAATATAGAAGTGTTTAAACAAGTTTTGGAAGTGATTTCAAAGTAAAAGTTATGATTTTTGCAACTTAGAAAATGAGGTAGAAAGCCATGGAAAAGACTTAAAGGCTTTAGGAGGTTTTGAAAAATGAAGATGAGAATGAGAAAAATGAAAATAAAATTTGTAAATTTGCTTTTATATAAAGTTACATGTCAAATTACCAAAATACCCCTCATACTTTTTCCCTCCTCTCTTCTTGCGCCACCTCACCCCCTCCTTCCTCTCACCTAAATTTTGTCCCCCTCTTTTCCCCCTCTCAAGAGACAACAAAACATGTCTTGTACTTCATTTGTAGTTATGTCGGGAAAAACATCTTTATATTATATAATATATTAACTTTTTATAATAAAATCTTATCTTATATATATACACACATACTTAAGTGTACATACATGTACACATATGCATTTCCATATCAAAATATTTGTAAATGTATTTATGTGTGTATACCAAAGTGTTACGACATTTCCGATAACTTTTAGCCGATGAAAAATCGAAAATTCAGAAAACAAATTCCGGTCACATTTTCAATCTTTCTTCGAACTAATTATTTTTTAAACCAAATTTTAAAATTATTTCACCATCATTTATTATTATTTAAAAATATTTTATTTTAGTTATAAATTCCATTAATTAATTATTAAAAATATAATTAATTATCCATATATTAGGCGATCAAAATTCTGGGTCGTTACAGAATATGTGAGTATATTGGAAAAAGTTCTTAGCATACCTAAAGTGAATAGAGATTCTATCTCAAAAGTCACTCCTTCCTATGATACATAATGATGTATCGATAAGGAGTAATAGAACTTTCTTGGAAAAAGTACGATTAATTGTGAGAGAAGTTGAGTTAACTTCTTTCTATAAGGTTGTATACTTATGAGTAGTACATAAGGTTAAAATTGATTTCTTCTGAATAATAGGTTATAAAATCATACTAGATAAGAGTTTATAAGAAACTCCAACATATTCTAGGTTGAGGAATTGGCAGGTTATGCGAGTTGAAAGACTGCAGGTAATTATTGTTCGTGAGGGATCTTGTATGAATCGCCTCAAAATGAGTTTGGGAACGACTGTCTTTAGATGACAAATTTATGTTTTGAACGTAAGTGTTGTAAAAACCAAATCAGTTTTATATATAAGGCAACTCATAAAATGTTTAAGAATACCTATTACATTGCACTGAGAAACAACCACTGTTCCAAGAAATACCATCTTCAAAGCGAAGGAATTTCTTTTAGAAGTTATTGGTAGTAAATGGATTTGGACATGATCCAAAGATTAAACCGATTATGTGAGATGAAATGAAATTAACCAAACCTAAATGAACACAACGAATTAGAATGTCTAATAAATATTCTTGCACACTGAAGAGAAATAATGAGTTTCTTATCAATGTAGAGCATAAATAATCCTCAGTAGTCAATTAAACCATTTAGATTATTAACTCCACAATATGGTATGATGTGGAAATCCATAGAATATTCCAAGTACGTTATCAAAATATCATTGTCGTAGTTGTACCCAAAGGCATATGATCCGTCGGCTATGATTGTGTCTTCAAGAACAAGGCTAATATAGTTGGAATTTAATGAGCAATGTTGATAAGAATAACATCGTGAATTTCAATTGTTGAGATCAGCGTAGTAGATTCGTTATTCAACTTGCACAAGTCAATTCGGAATTTACTCATAAAATTATCG
Source organism: Allium fistulosum (assembly GCA_030737815.1). Classification (NCBI taxonomy): domain Eukaryota; kingdom Viridiplantae; phylum Streptophyta; class Magnoliopsida; order Asparagales; family Amaryllidaceae; genus Allium; species Allium fistulosum. Next base: position 232,619,632 of record CM060908.1, on the reverse strand, counting down.
CTTGATATGACTTTGTATTTTGGTAATTATGTATTGAAACATAAAATTCTAAATAACGATTTAGAATAGACTGTTTGCACATAACAACCAAAGTGTCTCAAAGTCAGTGGGAGCAAATTGGATTTGTGTGTTTTTGGATATGATCCAAGAGATAATACGAAAGTATCATTCTATAAGCATCAGAATTGATAAGTATTTTAATAGAAAATTATGATAGTTTGATTTTCAGTCAAAATGCAGAGGAAACGTGTGTCTATAAGAAAGAACACTAAAAGGTACATGGACATTTCTAGACTATAATTAAATAACATATTGTTTTTTCAACGATGTACTTATGTTAAAATCAGTAATAGTTTGGTTGTTTAATACTGGATGTTGAATTGGCAACTTATATCTTTTATGTTATGTATAAAGGATGTTAGTAATGTCCCAAAATGATATGCAAAGACACCTTATTAAAATGTTTAGTATGGGACATGTAAAATGGATTCCTTATGTATTGACAATAGAGATTATCATACATGTTGTATTATCTATAGTATTATATCTTTCTTATATATTTGACACATGAAGCGAATATCAAATCCAAGTTAAGATCACTAAATAGTAGTTTAGAGTGTCCTCGAGTATTTATGAAATACTAGAGAATTGTTTATAGAAATAGAGAACTCCTTATGAAGAAATATGTAAACTCAAACATTACGAGTGATATTGAGTATAACGTGTCAATATTAAATTCAGATTCAAACTTTAGTTAAGGAGCTTTAAGTTGGAAATTTTCCAAACGAACGGTTGTGAATGAATCAATGAAAGGCTAAGTACATTGCCTTGAACAGGCTGCAATAAAAGCAACGTATAAATATAAATGCACAAATTTATAACCGAGCTAAGGGTGATTCCAAGTATTAGGAATGCTATATCACTGTTAAATGATAATAGTGATAGCTCACTAGAAGTTAAGAAACATACTATGAATAGTTGCATAAGATAAAGGTAGTTTATCAGCATCGAAAAGAGCTGATTGACAGAGTAGATTATTAAAACAACATAGCAGATCCATTCATAAAGGGTCTAACTCGATCACTTCTCATCAAACCGATTTAATGGATGGGATAGAGATTCCATAATTAGCTCTAAGTGCAAGTGGGAGATTGATAGAGTTAAAAGTATGCCCTTGGGGCAATTATGTAATTTGTTACATATATTTAACTCGATAACCAATCTTGTTCAAAATAAAAGGTGTTTTTTTCTATACTTGATATAATATGTTATATTAATTAATTAATTTAATTAAAAGTATATTTAATAGAAAATTCATAAGGTATTTTTTATGTTAGTAGTTATAAAGTGTTGTAACCATTAGTAATTTATCACAATGAAATTAAACAGACCATTTTAAATATTCCTAGTCACGATGTACCGAGACTGGATATCGATACATCTGTTGAGACTAGAGTATGTAACGTTCTCCAAATATTGGGTAGTGAATTACTCGTGATTGTTGGGGGCACCAAGGAGTAACGTACTAATAGTTATTGGATAACTATGGAATGACTCACTCGATAGTTTTTCTGTTGGTTAATATAACTAAGGTCAAACACAAACATCGATGTGATAAAATTACACAGTTCACTTGAGTTAAGAAATTTTTTAATCTTCAATGTGGAAGCTCCGCTTTGATTATAGTCAAATCATGTCATGACGTTCATCGAACGACTATAGTTGAGTCAATTTGAAGCATTGGAAGTGAAAACTGTTCAAGAGAGGATTCGTCTCCTTAGTTATATGAGGTTAGTATCATGGTCAATTGAAGTTAACTTAAAGTGTAACAACCCGTGATTGCGGTTACCAAATAATAAATTAAAATTGGGATTTTAATTTAATTGGAGCTATTAATGAATTTTTTTATGTGACTAATTTGTTCAAAAGTTAGTTATTTTGAATAAATTAATATTTTGGGCCTAAGTGTAAAATGGAGAATTTAATGGAAATTAATTAGGGTAAATGGAAATTTATAATATTGTAAAATTTTATATGTGTAAAATAGTGCAATATTTGAATTGGGAATTTAATTTACAATTAAATTGCAAAACGGTGATTTTGGGAAATTTTGACTAAAATGTGTTTTGGAATAAATAGGGGTTAAATTGTAAGTTGGAAAATATTGTGATGTAAAATTTTATAACTATAGCTAAATTATTTTGGTAACATATTTTAAAATTTTATGGGTAAATAATGTGTAGTTTGTACTTAGAGAAATTAGCTAACTTGAGATATGGAACATATTCCAAGTCCTAATGGGTATTAGGCCCACTAACCCACTTCCATTAGCCTATAAACCATCTTTTACCCATTTGTTTCAACCAACATCTCATTCCATAACCCCTTAAACCCTACAGCAAAACACTAAATAATGGCCTCCAAACCTAGAGCAAAGCTTCATTAATCTTCATCAAAGTCAAAGAGGTTTTAATCTAATCATTTGAAGGTAATAGCAATCACAAAACCCACCTCGAATCCATTGTTTAATTTCTGAAATTATTTTGTAATCCTCTTTTTTTGTGAATTTAGATTGTAAAACTCTTTGATCTTCTTTTCATTGCTTGGGAAAGAGGTAATATATGCTAGCTGAAATTATAATTAGTTTATTGCTGTTAGTAAATTAGGCATATCTCATTCATCTTAAATTGGAATTAAGATTTTCTTGATGTTTTGGAAAGCATATTCTGTAGCCTATAACTTTTATGTTTTGAGCTTTGCCTAATTTTGTAGTTTGAATGGTCGAAATCACGTTTGTTTGTCGCTGACCTGACAACAAACTACAGGGTTGATAAAATAAAAACCTGAAATTAATTTGGCCATAAGTTACTCGTTTCTTATCCAAATCTAATAATTTTGGATGTTCTGCAAAACTTAGATTTAGGGCTAAAACTTTCATGTTTCGAGTTTCATGAAATTTCGAAGTTAATTTGGTCAAAACTGTGCATTCTTACTATTGTCCCGAGAGCACAACGACAGTGATATAGAATTTAGATCTGAGAATTGTTTTAGTCATGGAATTTTCATCCCCGATCGAAATTTGACGTTCTTGGTCATTCCGGAAAGCTTAGAAACTAAGCTACAACTTTTATTTTATTCATCTTATCAGAATTGGAAGTTTACTATGCCAAAATTGTGATTTTTCATCTCTGGTCTGTTAGTGCATAGCTACAGGCCTGTCTCTTTGCTCCCGTTGTTTTCAGCGCAGAACCCCGACTTTGTGACGCCATCCCGGGCTCGTCCTTTGTCGGATTTCATCATTTTTTGTCTCGTTAAAAAGATGAGGTCGAGATCTTCAACCTTGAAAAGTTTGGCTTAGATCTGGGTGCATTAGTTACTTCGTTTCTATTGCCGAAGTAGCACCCAGAAACTGTTTTACAATAGTGATCATTTTCAGTTATCGTCGGACCAACTTTGAAACATTTTCATTTCTTCGTTTTAAGTCGGAACCGAACGATTCTTGTTGCATATAAAATTAGGAGTACTTTACTACGCTCTTGCAAATTTTCATTAAGATCTGAGTTCATGTGACCCTTCGACAATGTCGTCGAAGTGGGACATTTGTATTGTTTTGACACAGTAGAGTTTTGTGATTTTTGTCCGACTTTGAGACCACGCCGTTTCTTCGTTTAAAGTCAGAATCGAGTAATTCTTTTTGCATTCTGAATTAGGAATGTAGGACTACGTTCCTACTAATTTTCATGCCATTCAGATTCAGTTTGCTAGTCCGAATAATTTTCCGAACTTGGGTTCGCGTCAGTTTTGGACTATTTTCCAACACTTAGAATATTTTCAGTGATTTTCTGGTTTTATCGATTTCTTTGAGATTTGTCTTTGGATTTCATATACGGGCCATATAAAAAGGTTTTAAAAGGATTTTTCACTCCGAAATGGCTTTCAAAATTATTATATAATATTATTTTTAATTATTAAATTAATTACTCCATAATAGGAGAGTTTTCAAAGGCCGTTTTAAAGTGATTTCAAACCAATTATAAATCTGTTTTCCGTAATTATTTTCTATAATAAAATCCCACACTCACACTTTAGCACTTTGAGCGAAGTGGAAAGGTGCTTAAACGGTTGGGAAAAACTCCGGCCTATGAAACCGTGTGTATTTCCTTTCCGGTTAATCCCAGACCTATTCGATTGATCGTTTTGGCCTTTCGGCCTAGTTTACCGATGACATGAGGTGATCTTTTTACTGCTTTGAGTGTGGAAGCTTACTATTGGTTAGTAAACCATTTAGTGCGAACGTGGGGTATGGGACTCACGTTAACACTTTACGGGTTCCTTGCTAAAAGTTCATGACACATTCCTTTTATTACCTTTGGGATAGTGTCTTCGGACTGTCTCCCTTAGAGGTATCGTTTTGGCATCTCTACTTAGATGGCCGTCATACATCTTTACTTAGATGTATCATTTTTGGCATCTCTACTTAGATGGCCGTTATACATCTCTACTTAGATGTATCGTTTTTGGCATCTCTACATAGATGGCCGTTATACATCTCTACATAGATGTATCGTTTTTGGCATCTCTACTTAGATGGCCTGTTATACATCTCTAGTTAGATGTATCATTTTTGGCATCTCTACTTAGATGGCCGTTATACATCTCTACTTAGATGTATCGTTTTTGGCATCTCTACATAGATTTATCGTTTTTGGCATCTCTACTTAGATGGCCTGTTATACATCTCTACTTAGATGTATCATTTTTGACATCTCTACTTAGATGTTTATGTTTTGGCATTTGTGCTTATGTTATGCCGATGATATGAGGCTTATTATACATCTCTACTTAGATGTTTTGTTTTGACATTTGTGCTTACGTTATGCCGATGATATGAGGCTTATTATACATCTCTACTTAGATGTTTTGTTTTGACATTTGTGACTATGTTATGCCAATGATACAAGGCTTGCTATACATCTCTACTTAGATGTTTGTTTCTTCTCTATGTGAGAGTTTGTGGTCTATAGTACTATGTTATATATCGCCTCATTATCTATCATGTTTATCTCAGTTTATTAACTGATTGTTTGGCTAGCCTGACCCGAGTGTTTTTCGCTCGGGTCAGACCGAGTTGTTTCAGGTTAGGTCTCTAGACTTAGCTTTCTGTGCTTCCGCTTGGACATTATCTGCTATGCTGATAGATGGCTCTTTATATTTGTCCACTATTTTGATACTCTGATTATTCAGTCTCTTATGTACATATCTTTGACTCAATTGTGTGGGCGGTGGCTTTGTACCCACCTTTTTGATATTTGGATCTGTATTGACGATATATTGTACCTTTGTTCTGTGACTGTTATGTGACTGTTCTGTGATGATGATGTTATCATTTATTGAAAAAAAAGCGATACCACATTTCGACGTATTCAGTAGATAGTTATAGCTTGATTACATATGGTCGCTTCCATTATACTCTATTCTCCGTTCCAGCAGACAGTATTACTCCGTAATACTCTTTGTTAGAATGGGTCTCGGAGTAGGGCGTTACATCTTGGTATCAGATCCAAGGTTCAGAATTAAGCATAACAAACACAGAACAGACACGTAGTACAATACGTTATAATACGATCCAAATTGAACATATCCACCTTTAGATAAATAAGTTAGGAATATGTGTAGGAATCTATTATATTCCGTAATATTCCTTAATGAATTATCTATCTTTGAATCGTGCTTAACTAAATCTACTGATCATATGTTTAAAGAGTGTCCCAAGCCTCTTTTCTGCCGCTATTTTAAGAAGGAGGGTCATCATTATTCCACTTGTCCTACCGCACCTCCTAGATCTGGCAAGCTTAATACTGCCAAGGCTCCTAAATCTTCAGCTCAGCCTCGAGGTACACATCCTTCCGTTCTCGAAGGTTCTATTTTATTTCATGGTAGATCTTGTAGAGTTCTCTTTGTTATGGGTGCCTCTCACTCATTTGTATCAAAGGAACTAGTTGATACTTTATCTTTGGATGTTACTTGTTTGGTTTCTTCACTAAGGATTGTGAATCCCATCGGCGGATCCACGACCCTTAGCTTGCTTTGTGAGGATATAGATATTGATCTTTGTGGATTTTCTTTCCGTGCGAATCTGCACATTATGGAGTATTTGGGCTTTGACATGATTCTTGGCATGGATTGGCTCGCTTAGTACAACGCCAAAATAATTTGTTGGGAGCGGATATTATTTCTTCGTCATCCTGACTCGTCCGCTCCGTTAGCTATTGCTCTTCAGGATGTTGGGATTTCTGATATTACTTTATTTGCTCTTGATTCACGAGATGAGGATGTGGACATATCTCGTATTCCTGTTGTTCGGGATTTCCCCGATATATTCGAGCCAGTATCAGGCCTGCCGCCAAAGCGGGCCATTGAGTTCCGCATCGATCTCATTTCAGGCTCCCACCCAGTTGGGTGTCCTCCCACGAGGATGTCTACTAAAGAGAATGAGGAACTCAGGAAGTAGTTAGTAGAGCTTGAGGCGAAGCAGTTCATTCGGTCCAGTTCTTCGCCATGGGGTGCTGCTGTGGTCTTCGTTAAGAAGCTCGATGGCTCTCTTAGGCTTTGCATTGACTATCGCAAGCTTAATGAGTTTACCATCAGAAATCGTTATCCATTACCACGGATAGACGATATGTTTGATCAGTTGAGCGGTGCGAAGGTCTTTTCCCAGCTCGACCTTGCCACCGGATTTCATCAGCTCCGAGTTGTGGAAGATAGCATTCCTCTTACCGCTTTCTGCACTCGTTATGGTTCTTTTGAGTGGTTGTTCATGCCATTCGGGTTGACGAACGCATCAGATTTCTTCGTCGATCTTATGAATCGAGTATTCCGGGAATACATCGATAGATTCGTTTTGGTTTTCATCGACGATATTCTAGATCTGAGGCAGAGCGTGCTCATCAATTGCGGATCGTTTTGGATACTCTTCGTCAGCATCAGCTTAAGGCCAAGCTCTCCAAGTTCCATTTTTGGATGAGCAAGGTCAAGTTCTTGGTCCATATTGTATCATATGAGGGTATTTCTGTCGATCCTGCCAAGATCGAAGCTATTCAGAATTGGAAGCAGCCCGAGAACGTTCATGATATTCGCAGCTTCCTTGGTCTGGCGGGTTATTACCGTCGGTTTATCAAGGATTTCTCTCGAGTTGCACTTCCCCTTACGACGCTGACTCGTAAGGGTGTTCGCTTTATTTGGTCTGATAAGTGTGAAGCTTCCTTTCAGCGACTGAAGGAACTTCTCACTCATGCTCCTATTCTAGTGGTTCCAGAGAGTAACCATGATCTTGTTGTTTACACTGATGCTTGTGGTAGCAGGCTCGGTGCTGTGCTTATGCAGAAGGATCGGGTAGTTGCTTATGCTTCCAGGCAACTGCGTCCGAATGAGGTTCGTTATCCTACTCATGATCTTGAGTTAGCAGCTATCGTCTTTGCCTTGAAGACGTGGCGTCACTTTCTATTAGGCGAACGCTTCATTCTTTACACCGATCACAAGTCGCTGAAGTATCTATTCAGTCAGAGGGATCTCAATATGAGGCAGCAGCGATGGCTTGAGTTTCTCACCTCATATGATTTAGATATTCAGTATACTCCTGGCAAGGGTAATCGTGTTGCAGATGCGCTCAGTCGTAAGCACTCGGCGGTAGTTTCTATGATGATTGCCGAGTGTGATATTCTTGAGACTCTATCTTTGTGTGATATTAGAGATCGAGCTCCATCTTCTAATTCTCCGGTCTTATTATTCAGCTTGGTAGCTCGTCCTATCTTATTGGATCGCATTGCCCATGCTCAGCGGCAGGATCCAGACTTATTGCATCTTATTCATCTTCTCGAGTCGGTATCCAGTGATGAGACATTGCTGGATTATTCTCTTGATTTTCATCGGTGTCTTCGTAGGAGGAACCGTATTGTTGTACCATCTGATTTATCACTTAGGCGTGACATTCTGGACGAGTGCCATCGCTCTAAGTACACTATACATCCCGGTTCGAGTAAGATGTATGCCGATATGTGCCGGCTATATTATTGGGAGGGTTTGAAGAGAGATGTTGCAAGTTATGTGAGCAGTTGCATGACTTGTCAACAGATCAAGGCCAAGCATCAGCATCCATCTGGTCTTCTTCAGCCTCTAGAGATTCCATTATAGAAATGGGATCAGATATCCATGGATTTCATTGACGGTCTGCCTCGATCGAGGTCAGGCCATACTTCTATCTCGGTTATTGTTGATCGCTTGACCAAATCGGCTCATTTCATTCCGATTAAGTCCACTCGGACTGCACCTCAGTTGGCCAAGCTCTATGTGAAGGAAGTCGTATGACTTCATGGCATTCCTAGCTCTATCGTGTGTGATCGAGACACCATTTTCACTAGTCACTTCTGGAAGTGCCTACAGTCAGCTTTGGGCACAAAGCTGAATCTCTCTACTGCTTATCACCCTCAGACTGATGGTCAGACTGAGAGGGTGAATCGTGTTTTGGAGGATCTTTTGCGCTGTTGTATTCTGGATTTTGGGGGTAGTTGGGAGGATCATTTACCTCTCGTAGAGTTCTCCTACAACAACAGCTATCAGTCTAGTATCGGCATGGCACCTTTCGAGGCTCTATACGGAAGGCCATGTCGCTCTTCTGCTTGTTGGTTAGAATCTGGCGAGAAGCTCATTCTTGGTCCAGATTCAGTTCGGGAATCTTCTGAAAAGATTGTTCTTATCCGTCAGAGAATGAGAGAGGCACAGGACCGCCAGAAATCCTACGTGGACAACCGTAGGAAGCCTCTTGAGTTCTCCATTGGTGATTTTGTCTTCTGTCGGATTTCTCCCATGAAGGGGGTTATGCGTTTCAGCTCTACAGGGAAATTGGCTCCTCGCTATGTTGGACCATTTCCTATCACGGAACGCATCGGCCCCGTTGCTTATCGTGTGGCTCTACCTGCTCATTTTTTCGGAATGCATGACGTGTTCCATGTTTCTCAGCTTCGCAAGTGTGTTCGCGATCCTGATTCTGTTATTGATCCACTTATTATACCGAATTTAGAGATTTCTCATGATTTATCTATTGAGCAGCAACCTCTTCGTGTGCTTGATTCGGAGGTTAGACGCCTTCGAAACAAAAAGGTCCCGCTCGTGAAGATTCAATGGTCGTCTAATCCTAAGGAGTGCACTTGGGAGACCAGAGAGTTTATCGAGCGTACTTATCCCGGTTTTCTATCTTCATCTGTTGTTGGTGAGCATTTTTACTTCACCTTCGTTTGATTTATTTTGAGGATTAGATGTTATAGATAACTTCCATGATAGGGAATTGCGGGGACGCAATTTTCTTAAGGGGGGAGTCTGTAACAACCCGTGATTGCGGTTACCAAATAATAAATTAAAATTGAGATTTTAATTTAATTGGAGCTATTAATGATTTTTTTATGTGACTAATTTGTTCAAAAGTTAGTTATTTTGAATAAATTAATATTTTGGGCCTAAGTGTAAAATGGAGAATTTAATGGAAATTAATTAGGGTAAATGGAAATTTATAATATTGTAAAATTTTATATGTGTAAAATAGTGCAATATTTGAATTGGGAATTTAATTTACAATTAAATTGCAAAACGGTGATTTTGGGCAATTTTGACTAAAATGTGTTTTGGAATAAATAGGGGTTAAATTGTAAGTTGGAAAATATTATGATGTAAAATTTTATAACTATAGCTAAATTATTTTGGTAACATATTTTAAAATTCTATGGGTAAATAATGTGTAGTTTGTACTTAGAGAAATTAGCTAACTTGAGATATGGAACATATTCCAAGTCCTAATGGGTATTAGGCCCACTAACCCACTTCCATTAGCCTATAAACCATCTTTTACCCATTTGTTTCAGCCAACATCTCATTCCATAACCCCTTAAACCCTACAGCAAAACACTAAATAATGGCCTCCAAACCTAGAGCAAAGCTTCATTAATCTTCATCAAAGTCAAAGAGGTTTTAATCTAATCATTTGAAGGTAATAGCAATCACAAAACCCACCTCGAATCCATTGTTTAATTTCTGAAATTATTTTGTAATCCTCTTTTTTTGTGAATTTATATTGTAAAACTCTTTGATCTTCTTTTCATTGCTTGGGAAAGAGGTAATATATGCTAGCTGAAATTATAATTAGTTTATTGTTGTTAGTAAATTAGGCATATCTCATTCATCTTAAATCGGAATTAAGATTTTCTTGATATTTTGGAAAGCTTATTCTGTAGCCTATAACTTTTATGTTTTGAGCTTTGCCTAATTTTGTAGTTTGAATGGTCGAAATCACGTTTGTTTGTCGCTGACCTGACAACAAACTACAGGGTTGATAAAATAAAAACCTGAAATTGATTTAGCCATAAGTTACTCGTTTCGTATCCAAATCTAATAATTTGGGATGTTCTGGAAGGCTTAGATTTAGGGATAAAACTTTCATGTTTTGAGTTTCATGAAATTTCGAAGTTAATTTGGTCAAACTGTGCATTCTTACTACTGTCCCGAGAGCACAACGACAGTGATATAGAATTTAGATCTGAGAATTGTTTTAGTCATGGAATTTTCATCCCCGATCGGAATTTGACGTTCTTGGTCATTCCGGAAAGCTTAGAAACTAAGCTACAACTTTTATTTTATTCATCTTGTCAGAATTGGAAGTTTACTATGCCAAAATTGTGATTTTTCATCTCTGGTCTGTTAGTGCATAGCTACAGGCCTTAGTCTCCTTGCTCCCGTTGTTTTCAGCGCAGAACCCCGACTTTGCGACGCCATCCCGGGCTCGTCCTTTGTCGGATTTCATCGTTTTTGGTCTCGTTAAAAAGATGAGGTCGAGATCTTCAACCTTGCAAAGTTTGGCTTAGATCTGCATGCATTAGTTACTTTGTTTCTATTGCCGAAGTAGCACCCGGAAACTGTTTTACAATAGTGATCATTTTCAGTTATCGTCGGACCAACTTTGAAACATTGTCATTTCTTCGTTTTAAGTCGGAACCAAACGATTCTTGTTGCCTATCAAATTAGGAGTACTTTACTACGCCCCTAAAAATTTTCATTAAGATCTGAGTTCATGTGACCCTTCGACCATGTCGTCGAAGTGGGACCTTTGTATTGTTTTGACACAGTAGAGTTTTGTGATTTTTGTCCGACTTTGAGACGACACCGTTTCAAGTCGGAATCGAGTAATTCTTTTTGCGTTCTGAAGTAGGAATGTCGGACTACGTTCCTACCAATTTTCATGCCATTCGGATTCAGGTTGATGGTCCGAATAATTTTTCGAACTTGGGTTCGCGTCAGTTTTGGACTATTTTCCAACACTTAGAATATTTTCAGTGATTTTCTGGTTTTATCGATTTCTTTGAGATTTGTCTCTGGATTTCATACACGGGCCATATAAAAAGATTTTAAAAGGATTTTTCACTCCAAAATGGCTTTCGAAATTATTATATAATATTATTTTTAATTATTAAATTAATTACTCCATAATAGGAGAGTTTTCAAAGGCCGTTTTAAAGTGATTTCAAACCAATTATAAATCCATTTTCCATAATTATTTTCTATAATAAAATCCCACACTCACACTTTAGCACTTTGAGCGAAGTGGAAAGGTGCTTAAACGGTTGGGAAAAACTCCGGCCTATGAAACTGTGTGTATTTCCTTTCCGGTTAATCCCAGACCTATTCGATTGATCGATTTGGCCTTTTGGCCTAGTTTACCGATGACATGAAGTAAACTTTTTACTGCTTTGAGTGTGGAAGCTTACTATTGGTTAGTAAACCGTTTAGTGCGAACGTGGGGTATGGGACTCACGTTAACACTTTACGGGTTCCTTGCTAAAAGTTCGTGACACATTCCTTTTATTACCTTTGGGATAGTGTCTTCGAACTGTCTCCCTTAGAGGTATTGTTTTGGCATCTCTACTTAGATGGCCGTCATACATCTCTACTTAGATGTATCGTTTTTGGCATCTCTACTTAGATGGCCATTATACGTCTCTACTTAGATGTATCGTTTTTGGCATCTCTACATAGATGGCTGTTATACATCTCTACATAGATGTATCGTTTTTGGCATCTCTACTTAGATGGCCTGTTATACATCTCTACTTAGATGTATCGTTTTTGGCATCTCTACATAGATGGCCGTTATACATCTCTACATAGATGTATCGTTTTTGGCATCTCTACTTAGATGGCCTGTTATACATCTCTACTTAGATGTATCGTTTTTGACATCTCTACTTAGATGTTTATGTTTTGGCATTTGTGCTTACGTTATGCCGATGATATGAGGCTTATTATACATCTCTACTTAGATGTTTTGTTTTGACATTTGTGCTTACGTTATGCCGATGATATGAGGCTTATTATACATCTCTACTTAGATGTTTTGTTTTGACATTTGTGACTATGTTATGCCAATGATACAAGGCTTGCTATACATCTCTACTTAGATGTTTATTTCTTCTCTATGTGAGAGTTTGTGGTCTATAGTACTATGTTATATATCGCCTCATTATCTATCATGTTTATCTCAGTTTATTAACTGATTGTTTGGCTAGCCTGACCCGAGTGTTTTTCGCTCGGGTCAGACCGAGTTGTTTCAGGTTAGGTCTCTGGACTTAGCTTTCTATGCTTCCGCTTGGACATTATCTGCTATGCTGATAGATAGCTCTTTATATTTGTCCACTATTTTGATACTCTGATTATTCAGTCTCTTATGTACATATCTTTGACTCACATGTGTGAGCGGTGGCTTTGTACCCACCTTTTTGATATTTGGATCTGTATTGACGATATATTGTACCTATGTTCTATGACTGTTATGTGACTGTTCTGTGATGATGATGTTATCATTTAGTATTATGTTTGTTCTGAACCTATTTTCCTTAGCCATTGTAATTTCATTATAAATATCTATTGGATATGTCGAACCACTTGAAAAAAAAGCGATACCACATTTCGACGTATTCAGTAGATAGTTATAGCTTGATTACATATGGTCGCTTCCATTATACTCTATTATCCGTTCCAGCAGACGGTATTACTCTGTAATACTCTTTGTTAGAATAGGTCTCGAAGTGGGGCATTACACAAAGTCTCTGGCCAGAGAATTTCGGTCGATAGTAATTGTTATTATTGAACTAATGACTTTATGTTTGAACTATAGAGGTGAATATGGATGATATCGGAATTTTGATCATTACCAAATTCCATAAGTCCAAAGTGATATAGCTTTGATGAAGAGAATTGGTGTAAATAACTGTCACAACAGGTAACGCTAAATAAGATTGGATTTTACCAAAACCAAATTAGCGATAAATTTGGTCATAATGTCACATCACATGCTAAGTGACGTGTGACCCATTATATTCGATTTGTTCGATATTAATCGCTTGTCAAATTTACACCTTAGAGTCACATAACCTATACGTTGAATACTCCTATAACCACCTGATTTAATTAAATTATAATTGTATAAATTAATTTAATAAATAAATATTTATGAAATTTTAATTATAAATTTTTATTTAATGTGTATTAAACAATATTAAATAATGTGTATATAAAAGTTGCAAATACACTTATCGATATATGATACCGATGTGCATTTAAATTAGATTTAGATGTGTTAAATATTGTTCGGACTTGAAATGGTTTAGAGGCCCATGAAGGGGCTTGAATTTTCTGTTGGGATTTGATGGGGTTAGGCCGACAAAAATTGTAGGAAATGCGGATTACAGATCTTAAGGCAGAATTAACACTAGAGGGGGGGGGGTGAATAGTGTTTAATTAATTTTATGAATCTTTTTGAAATCTTTTCAAATTAAATCCAAACATATGCAATTCACAAATACAGAAACAATCACAGAATCAGACACAGATGCAAATAGTAAATAAAAGCAGTAAAGGAAAGAACACACCGGAATTTTATACTGGTTCGGAGTTACCCTACATCAGGTCCTACACAATTTCTTGTGCAGATTTCTTTTGAAATATAATGTCAATATTACAACCTCGATTTCAAGGCCACGAGATACACCCTCCTATCTCCGAGTCTAAGGCAAACTCTCTTGATTTAACCAGGCTACAAGATCACCTAATTGATTTACGGGCTACAATCACACCCAATTGATTTACAGGCCACAATCACACCGTTTCCAATCACACTATGACAAAGAGAGACTCGATACACTTCGATCTTTGATTACAAATGATCCTATAACTCTGAATAGCACTGAGATCTTTGAGAGGGAGTGGCAGAGAATCAAACTAGATATGAACGAGTTTGATTCACTTAGAATTTCGGTAGAGTTTTGTTAAAACATTTAAAATATAAGAGAATATTTGAGTGGAGAAGATGTAGTGAAGAAATGAAGAAAAACTAACTTAAAATTCGTTGAAAACAACGGGTATTTATAGGAGAAGAACGGTCATGTCCATTTGCGAAAGGTTATGACGAATAGACACTTCTTTTGAAAATTTGAATTTAAAATTCTACGGCTACCATGTCGACATGGGGGGATGAGGGATGTCGACATGCCTATGTTATTTTTGAAAATAGATTTTGCTTTAAAACTTGTCAAAACAATTTCTAAACTTTGTAAACCATTTTGAATATAGTTTAAACTTATAAAAGAGTTTTAGAAAGTAATCTTAAAATAAATAATCTATAAAATAAAAGTAATATTAAAAACTAAGTATATATTTCTTAAAAATATATTAAAGCTAAAATATTAAAATCAAGAGATTGTTTAAAAACCAAGAGAAGATTTTGAAATTAATATGATTAAAAATAGTTTTGGAATTAAGGCTAAAATATTTAAATAGAGAGAGAGATGTCTTTAAAATATAGTTTTGAACAAATCTAAAAATAAGTCATTTTGAAAATTTCGTGGATTCCATTCCACTAGAGAAGGTCGTGGGTTCCATTCCACTAAAGAGGTCGTTGGTTACATCCTACTATTAAAGCGAGAAGGTGGATTCCATTCCACAATTAGAATCCGAATAAAGATTTTAGTGCTATTATAAAGTTTTAACATAAATCTAGACTCTATTACTTATCTTGATATCTTGAACTCTTGAACTCTTGATACTCATGAGTCTTCAGTCTTGATTTTTTCAATCTTGAATTCGTCAGTCTTGAATCTCTATACTCAGTCTTGAATCTTTATACTCTACAGTCTTCATTCTCAGTACCTGCATATATATATATATATCCTGCATATACATATATATCTAGACAAGAATATTAGTATTTATATTTTATAACAAGTCCCAAAGTTGTTGTCATCAAAACCATCATCTCAAGAACTAACAATTTCCCCCTTTTTGATGATTACAACCTATGTTTATAAAATCTACTCCAACAAACTTCGATTCTACTCTAAGTTCCCCTTATTCCAACAAATCCCCCTTAATCAACTAACTCCCCCTTAATCTAAGCCTATCTAACCTATTTTATAATTCTCCCCCTTTGTCATCAACAAAAACTAAGCCTAAACTACATAACTCCCCCTTAAACTAATACTATGGAACTAAATGCTAATAACGAAGTATAATAAGCGAAACATAAATCTAATTTTATTATATATGATGTAACATTACACGTATGAAACATAGACACAAATATATACAAGTACAAAAAATATAAAAACATTAATATAATAACAATCTAACGAGAGTCCTTGATAATTGGTGACTTGTGAATCGAAAAATTAGGGTAATGGAGACAATAGTTTCCCTGTTGTCCGACCAAATTACTATTTTTGTCAAAACAGACTTCTCCAACGCAAATAACTTTATCGTCTTCCTCCATTTGCGCTTCTTCCTTTTGTTCTTCGTCTTCGTCATCCTCTAATGGATTATGAATACGTATGTTAGAGGAATCATCTTTAATCACAATAGGGTTTGCATGATTATCCATTAGAAATTTTTGCAAATTTCTAAGAATCTTGCCTTGTTTCTCTTGTTCCTTTGCCTTCCTTTGAAATGTTGTATTTTTGTTTGATATAGAAGAGGAGGCCATTATTTTATATTTTCAGAAGTTTATTACAGATAAAATGAAGAAGACAAAAAATTTGAAATGTTGTGATTATATAACCACCAAACTGATTTTAGAGGAAAAATCAAAATTTTATATTTTATCGTTGTATGTTGACATGGGGGGTAGGGGCATGTCAACAACCCTTTGAAAATTTTGTTTTTCTTTCTTTATTTAAATATAAATGTTACTATATCTATATTCTATATCTTAGTTATAGAACAAATACCTAGTTCTCTTCTTAATTTAATAAAGGTTGATTGATTCAAGGGTTTGGTCAAAATATCAGCTATTTGATTCTCAATGTTGATAAATTTAAGAGAAATAATCTATTTACTTATATTATCTCCGAGGAAATGATGTCTGATATCAATATGTTTTATTCTAGCATGATGAGTAGGATTTTTGGATAAATTTATTGCGCTTATATTGTCATAATAAATTGGTGATTTTGAAATATTTAATCCAAAATCCTTTAGGGTCTGTTGCATATAGATAACTTGAGAACAAGCCAAAGTAGTAGAGATATAATCTGCTTCAGTTGTTGATAGTGGGACAGTATTTTGCTTTTTACTAAACCAAGAAACCAGAGAATGTCCTAAAAAGTGACAAGTTCCACTTGTACTTTTTTTGGTCTGATTTACAACCAGCATAGTCAGCATTACAATATGAGATTAAATCAAATGAATCATTTTTAGGGTAAAATAGGCCGTAGTCTAAAGTGTGTTTAACATATCTTAGGATACGTTTAACAGCTTTTAAATGGGTTTCTTTGGGTTGAGATTAGTATCTTGCACAGAGATGGACACGATGCATGATATTTGGCCTACTCGCAGTTATATAGTGTAGCGATCCAATCATTCCCCTGTATAGTTTTTGATCAACATCCTTTGACATGTCTTCTTTATTTAAGGCTTCATTGGTTGCCATAGGAGTGGGTTATCCACTAGCAGTGGTCATACCAAACTTACTAACTAGATCCCTAACATACTTTTCTTGACTAATGAAAATACCACTATTTAATTGTTTTATTTGCAATCTTAAAAAGAAAGTAAGTTTACCCATATGACTCATTTCAAACTCTTTTGTTATTATTTCAGAAAACTCTTTGTTCATTTCATTGTTTGTTGATCCAAAAATTATATCATCTACATAAATCTGTACTAATTGGATATCATTTTTGTTTCTTTTAATAAAAAGAGTATTATCTACTTTACCAATTTCAAAATTTGATTGTAATAGGTAAGATCTTAGTCTGTCATACCAGGCTCTAGGAGCTTGTTTCAGACCATATAAAGCTTTCTTTAATTTGTAAACATGATTTGGAAACTTTTCTTCTTCAAAAAGTGGAGGTTGTTCAACATAAACATCCTCTTTAACAAAACCATTTAAAAAGGAACTTTTGACATCCATTTGAAATAATTTAAAATTGTTGTGATTTACGAAAGCAAGTAGAATTCTACTGGCTTCTAATCTTGCTACAGGTGCAAAGGTTTCATCATAGTCTATTCCTTCTTCTTGAAAATAACCTTGCGCGACTAACTTAGTTCCTATTATAGTTTTGTTCTCAGGTCTAGGAACAAGTTCCCATACATCATTTTTGGTGAATTGATTCAGTTCTTCTTGCATAGCAAGAATCCATGAATCGTCAGAAGATGCTTCCTTTGGATTTTTTGGTTCAATGGTTGTTATAAAAGCAACATTACTCATCTTGTTTAGTTGATTTCTAGTTCTAACAACAGATTCAATATTTCCTAGTATATTTTCTATAGGATGATCTTTTAAAAGCCTGATCCTTTTATTAGGATGAACAGTTTCACAATTTGTTTCATTTGATTCATTATTTAAAGTAACAAAATCATCTTCATCATTTATTTGAACAAAATCTTTGAAATTTTCATCAAAAGATACACGCATTGTTTCTTCAATGGTGTTAGTTTTTAAATTAAAAACTCTGTATTCTTTACTTCTATTAGAATATCCGATAAAGATTCCTTTGTCGGATTTAGGATCAAATTTATCCAAATTGTCCTTTGTATTTAGAATAAAGCATTTACTTCCAAAAACTTTAAAATAAGATACCTTTGGTTTCTTATTGAAAAGAAGTTTATATGGTGTTTTATTGGTTAGAGGTCTAATTAACATCCTACTCAAAATGTAACAAGCTTTAGCGACTACTTCAGCCCAAAAATTTCTTGGTAATTTATTATCTGAAAGCATAGTTCTTGCACACTCTTGAATCGTCCTATTTTTATTGTAACGACCCCAAATTTCCGACCCGATTTAAAATTTTAACTTCATCGTTTCAATAAAAATTTTGAAATTATAAACGATCTAAATTAACATCCAAACTTTATTTATAGGATACGTCCAGATAGATATAAATATAGAAAAAATTTCGTCGTAAAATATCATTGAAAATTTCGTCCGCGTTTTACTATACAACAGTTCATTTTAAAATGCGAAATTTTTTATCTTCCGAACCCGAATATTTTTATATAGAAAAACTCTAAACCATCTTCTGAGCAAAACGTCATTTTTCGTTTTTCAAAATTCGGATTTCTTTAGCTCCGTCGATCTTATTTTTCGACGTTTTCTTCAATTTTTCCGATAATATAAAATTCGAAATTTTATAAAAAAATAATCGTACCACTAATATCTTTAAACTGTTTTGATCGTCATGACGTGCTGATACTTACGGTATATTCACTTCTGTGTTTTGAAGTCCGATACGTCGCGGAAACCGTGAAACAGTCAGTCGTACCAGTATCCGTTTAAGTCCGTTTGAGTTCCGTGACCATTAAAATTTTCCACTGACTGGAATTCAACAGTCATCAGCTTTTATTATTACTAGCCTTGAATTCATGTGTGAATTCATGCGTTCCTTTTCCAACGTTTAATTATTATTTCGTTTACTTGCTCCCTTGTATCTGCTGAGACCATTCCTCTGTTTTGTTTCTACACCATTCCACGAATGAAAGAAAAGGCCTATTCATATTTTCTTGCCTGTAACCCATACATACCCTACTTCCTTGTCACGCCACCGCTCCTCTACTCCTTCAGCCCCACACCACCACGCTTCCGCCCTCCCCCTTCATGCTCTTGCCCACATCACTTAACCTCCGCCGAACTCGAACCTTCACCACTCTCTACGTCCCATCTCCTTCACCCTACCCACTGTCCCCTCCTCACTTCGGTCAGTGCTTGCCCCACAACCGCCATATACACACCTTCGGCCTTCCTCGGCCCACCACTGCACCACCTCAACAGTAGCTGACCTTGCTCCGCCTCAACTTGACAGCACCTCCTCCATGTCCACCTCGCCCAAAGTCATGGCGTTAAACTCCTCCGATCCTCTCCTCCGCACCCACGTCCCATCACCGACGTGATCCCCGACGCTGCGTCTCTGCCATCAACGCCTCCACTTCCCTGCAACCTTTCACCGCCATCTCCCACCCTAACGAACTCACCGAGCCCAGGCGACCTCTCCACCGTCCAGCAACCGCACTCTAAGCCACCGTTACACCTCCTCTGACCGACCATGCTCGCCCACGATGATGGCCGAATCATCCCACAACTCCTCTAGCTTCGCCGAGATCACCCTCTGATCTTCGGGTTATGGGCTCGGTCCTTGTTTCCTGGTAGCCAACTCCTCTACTTTTCTACTTCTCTATTGATATTAGTTAATACAAGTTTAGCTGCTTATATTGGTTTACTAAGTTACTGTATGTTTCGTTTTATATATATAAAAGATTTTTCGCACATGTGTAAGTTATAATGTTGTTTTGGGTATTATATTTATTATATAAGCAGATATATCTTTGTTTCATACAATCTCTTATGATATATATGTGTATATGGCAGTATTGATACGAAGTTTATATTGTTCTATAAAATATAATATGTTATACTTCCATATATATATATTAGTCAGTGTATAGGTTTAGATCTATTAGTGATGATAGCTATACTTATAGTATATATATATATATAATATAGCTGCAGTGTCGGTATATATAGATTTTATCTCAGATATGTCAGTCCTATATGGATCGGTATGTTTATTTTATTCATATTGAAATCTTGATCTTTAGTTTTGGACAGAGCTTTAAACTATATTATATCTACAGTCACAGTTGCAAAATTTTGGGTTTGATGTAGTATTATATATAACTTATAAGCTGTGTTCAAAGAAGTGTGCTCAAGGTAGTTATATATTTAATAGGAAAGCATAGACTAGTTTCATATATATGTATATCATATTTCGTATTTATGTTAGTAATATATATAAGGTTACGACAGTGTATATATGTTTTAAAATGTATAAATTTAATATGTATATGTGCATTTTCGAATATAACTATGCTTTTGCTGATTTTATATATATATACATGCTTAAAGTACATACGTTATAAATGAAATATATGTTTACAATATATTATATTATAAAGGAAGCCATATAGTTATGTCGGTTTATATATATGTATTTATGCAAGTTGTACTTAGGTTAGTTTATATATATTGTTTATGTAATTTGTAGTACAGTAAGTTTTACATATATATGTATAGACAGCCTCTTTTTAGAAGTTTGCAGTTGGAAAATGTTAGCTATATATATTTTGACAGTTTTATATATTAGTATACAATGTTTTGAATACAATGTTTAAGGTATATATATAAGTTACAGCATTTTATAATACAGAATTTTATTATATTATAGAGTATATATTTGTTTGGTTTTAAAATTTACATATAGAAACTTTGTTTTAAAATTTAAAACACTGAGTTTGAAAGACATGTATATAAACATTTTGTTAATAAATGTTTGAAATTAGAATATGATTTTATGTATATATATAATTTCATATGTTATATCTATATCAATTCTCTTATACCAATCATTTATCGATCCAGTCCTGATTCGATTTCGTCAATTTCTTTTGTCAGCTTTGCTTGTCAAATTCGCGTTCAATCTAGCTTTGCTTTGGATTCGTAACTCATCTGATTCTCGTTCATCTCTAGCCTCGGAAGGTGAGCAATCACTCACGATTAACGGTCTTTTATTTATTAAATCTGATTTCAAATTGAAAGGACAATTGAAATATACTGCTGTAAGTTAATTACACTGTTATATATGCTATTGCCTGTATCAGTTCACCTGTGACATTTGACACCATTATCTGTTAATTATTTATGTGATGATAATACAGTTTGGCTGATAATTGATTGATTGTTGATGTTTATATTGGACGTTAAATTGTTAGTGTTAAATGAAATAGTATGCAAAATTGAGATGGATATAGGATAGTTAACAATTTTAAAACTGATTTATATGTTAAAATTGATTAGTGAATATGACCCCTTTTAATTGTTAAATTAATTGACAGGTAGAATAGTGATAATTACACTTTGAACCATCGACATATATTGGATTAATTGTTGTAGTGTAAAATTGAAATTGAATGACAAGTGAAAAACCGTATAAATAATTAGTGGAATAATCTTTAATCTACATGAAATGATAGTGTAGATTCTAGAAATAATTTTATTAATTTACACAAATAACAATGTGAATTAATACGGTTATTTCGGGATTATTTGAATTGATTATTGGATTGATATTGATTGTTGTTATTGCTTGTTTATTTACTTTGACACCATCCAAGCTATCACACTGCAAGTTCCCTTTGCTATGCTTTGATTTTGAATTGAATTGGAATCGGGTTGAAATGATAAGTACCCAAAATGAACTTTGACATAGGATAGAGAATTAAATAAAACCCGATTGGTCAATAATTTGATTTAAAAAAAATATAATACGAAGATTTTATTTGAATAAAGAATATGGTTTTGAAATGAAGTTGAAATTTGAATTTTTATGAAAGGAAAATGATTATATGTAATAATCCGAAACAAAAAATTTAACATAGTAGTTGATGAAAGAATGTTGTTTAAGATTTAATTATTAAGTTGAAATTATTTAATAATCAAGTTTGAAATTATTTAATAATTAAGTTTTGAATTATTTAATAATTAAATAAGATTGAATTATTTAATGATTAAATTGAATTGGATTCTTTAATAAGAGAAATTGAACTTTGAATAAGTGAATTTTACTTCGTAAATAATTGAAATTGAGTTTCTTTATTAATAAGTTTTGGAAAATTATTTAAGTAAGTAAATAAGTGAAATTGAATTTCTTTAACAAGAAATAAAATGTGATTTATTGAAATTAATGTAAGACTTGAAATTTAAAGAATTTGATTTGATGAATTTAATTTAATTCAAATTGTAAGTTTTGAAAAAAGGAAGTTGAATTTAAATAATGGATTTAATGAATTGGAAATTTAATAGAAATTGTTTTGAAAGGCAAATTTACTTAACGAATATTGAATGAAATCGATAAATGAATTTAAATTGATTTGAATGTTGAATTAAATTAGTTTAAATGTTTTCGAAATGAAACTTATATACGAACTTGAATCAATATTTGAATTGTTTTAAATAAAGATTGAAATCGAATTATAAGATTTTGAAATGATAATTTGAAAGTTTTGAAATGTAAATTATGGAAATCAATTTAGAAAGGCAAACGAAATGTTGATTTATAAACTCTGATTGAAATTGATTTGGCTTTGAAATTTATTAAACGACCAATCGGTGTAATAATTACGAAAGTTATTAAAGAGACCGGAATCGGTTATGGACATACTCTCTGTCTAAACCGAAACCACTTTAATAACTATAACGCGGAGTGATGATCCAGAATGAAGTGGTTGGAATGATGAACGCGATGACTGAAGAAAGTGAAAGAAAGTGAACGATAATGGATAGCCTTAACACTTGTGTCAAATTGGAAATGACTAAAACAGGAGCCATGCCGGGCCAATGGAGGATTAGCTACCTCAAGTGGACACACTTCTTCGTAAACTATTCATTTACTTTGTGATTGATTGGTGCGCACCCTTGATTTGGGAGTGTTGTTTCACGGTGTTACGATCGCTGCGGCGATGCGTTCTCACCAGTCCGGATCAGGCGAACGGTAGTGTCACTACCTTGGGTATTGCCTCATGTGCCTTGTCATACTTGTATTCCCTATTCGCGACCACTACGAATTTGTTTTGTACCTTTAGTATATGGATTGCCCTCTGGTGACTTCCGGTTTTGGGGAAACTACGGTCTTGTATATGCTTTTGGGAATAAAAATGTGTTAAGGGTGGAATGGGCCATGACTTAACACTATTTTGATATCTTTATATTACTGATAGACCTTATCTACTTATCGTACACTACTACATAGTAGATAGTTTAACGGATCCTTAAAGGATGGTTATTCCAAACATCCTTTGAGTTACTTGTATTTCAATTGCTATTTCACTTGAGTTGGATTTATTAATATAAGAATGTTAATCCTGACTCGAGTGTCTTGTGTTTTTGCTTTACGCTCGGGTCAGACTGAGTGTTCCAGTATTCGAGACTCACCTTTGGAGTTGGAGCTTTGCTTGAAGATCCAGCCATCTATTCTGCTTTCAGTATTCGATGATTCCAGTGATGTATTTTGATTTGTATCTGATGTATCGTATTACTCTTCCGTTGTATCTGGTTTAACTCTGATGTAACTTATATATTTATATAGTAGCTTCATGAACTACTATCTCTTTTATTTCCGCTACAATTATTACTCTGTGTCTGTGATCTGTGATTTTTTATTTACTGTATATGTTCAGTTTTGCCAAATTTAAATTAACAACGCGGTATTTTGAGCAATTAAATTCCGGCATGAGTGTCTACCTATACACTTATAATGGATGCGAATGGTCCAAAATATCGGGTCGTTACAGTTGGTATCAGAGCTTTGGTTCCCGATAACCTTAGCCTGTGGAGTTTAAAGCTCATTAGAGATAGGGTAAACATACCCTAGAATGAGGAGAATCATTTCAGAATCCACATCCTTTGATTCATCTTTCTTATTGAAATCGTTGAATAGAATTTCCTTAAGTTCTATAAATTCCTATCTTTGATTCTAAATCACTTTTGGTATTCCAGGATGGCTACCAGAAGAAATGTTAGAGGCAGGGGTGGAAATGCTCCTGGTCCACATGCTCCAGCTCCCGCAGTCCGATTCTCCACTCTTAGCAAGGAGTATACTCAGCTTGGAGGAGTCAAATTTACTGGCTCCGAGAGTATTATCGAAGCACAACAATGGCTAAAGAGTTTGGAAAGGATCTTTTCTGGCTTGGAGATCGCAGATGCTCAGAAGCGCAAGTTGGCCGCTTGGCAGCTTCAGGATGCTGCACAAGATTGGTGGGAATCAGTCACTTCTCGAACTGATGAGGAAACCATCACTTGGGCCCAGTTTAGGTAGTGATCTATCTAAATTCCTACTAAATAAATTTCTCTCTTATCTCGTCATAATTTTGATTCGTTTCATATCACTTGTAATAGGGATTCCTTTATGGCTCAGTGGATGCCAGCTGCTGGGAAGGCCCAACTCTATCGGTCTTTTATGGATCTCAAGCAAGGCAACATGACCTTCACTGAGTATGAAAGGAAATTCAACGAACTATCCAAGTTCGGACCTGGCTTGATTGACACACCTCTGCTTAAGAATGAGAAGTTCATACATGGCGCACGCCCAGAGTATTACAAGCTCCTCACCGCTCATGTACATGGAACTTTCACTGAGTTGATGGATTTTGCTCTTCGATACGAGGGAAAGCCTAAGGGAACATCTGTCCCCAAAACTCCAGTTACTCAGACACCAGCTAATCAGTCGGGAAAGAGGAAGCAAAATTTTGAGAAACAGAAGAAGAATTGGCAGCAGAAATCCGGGCTTGGCTATTCTCAGAAGAAGCCTATTGACTTATCCTCCATCACTTGTTTCAAGTGCGACCAGAGGGGTCACTACGCCAACAGCTGTCCAACATCTGCCGATGCCGCTGTTCCGCCCCCTCAGAATACCAGGAACGACCTCTGTCACGTATGTCTGCAGCCGGGCCATTTCAAGAGGGATTGTCCTATGTATAAAAAGGGAAAGACGGCCGGAGTATTTGCTATGACTTCTTCCGCCCATGATCCACCTACCCCACCTGCTCCTACTGATAACCAAGGTACACTACAGAGTACTTTTATGTTGCATACTTTACCCGTTAAAGTTCTATTTGATACCGGAGCAACACATAGTTTCATATCTATTGATTTGTGCAATAAACTTGGTTTGGAACCCATCCTTTCATCTACTTTCTTATGTGTATCAAACCCTATTGGAGGGCCCGCTAACCTTAAAAGGGTTTGTAAATATGTCACTCTTATGCATGGCATTCACCACTTCACTTGGGATTTCTATGTCCTTGGATTCGAGGCATTCGATATACTATTAGGCATTGATTGGCTACGGAAGTTCGAAGCCAATATCTCATGCAAAGCTCGAACAGTCTCTCTCATCGATGACAAGAGCATGCCTTTGGTTATAAAAGGCAAATCACCTCAAGAATATGCTGGGAGTTTTATATTTTCACATGACTCCCATCCAAATGAACTAAGCTCTACCCCAGTTGTTCAATTCTTTTCTGATGTATTTGGAGAAGTCAATTCTCTACCACCTCCGTGGGAAATCAAATTCCGCATTGACCTTATTCCTGGTGCCCGACCAGTAGTTCTTCCTCCTCGGAGAATGGCTCCTAAAGAAAAGGCAGAGTTGAATGTTCAAATTGAAGACTTATTTTCTAAAGGCTTGATTCGGCGAAGTCATTCAAAATGGGGTGCTACAGTAGTGTTCGTCACAAAATCGGATGGTTCTCTCAGAATGTGTGTGGACTATAGAGAGCTAAACAAGCTCACATACAAGAACAGATATCCAATGCCCCGCATCAACGATCTATTCGACCAGCTCCATGGAGCTAAAGTATTCTCTCAACTCGATCTGGCTACTGGCTTTCACCAACTCAGAATTGCTGAGGAGAGTATTCCTAAGACAACATTCCGCACTGAGAATGGTTTCTTTGAATGGCTGGTTATGTCGTTCGGTCTTACTAATGCTCCAGCTTATTTCGTCGACTTAATGAATAAAGTTTTCCGGGATGTTCTTAACAAGTTTGTTCTTGTTTTCATCGATGATATTCTCGTCTTCTCTAAGGATGAGGAAGAGCATAGGTCACATTTGGCTTTTGTTCTTGAAACTCTACGCAGTCATCAGCTTAAAGCCAAGTTTTCAAAATGTCACTTTTGGAAGGATGAAGTTCGATTTCTTGGCCATATTGTTTCAAAGAATAGGATTTCGGTCGATCCAGCTAAGATCGCCGTAATCAATGTAAGTTCTATTCTTACTTGTCAATTCTATCAAAAACAACTTATCAATTTCTTAATTCGAATCTTTGGAATTTGCAGGATTGGGAGACTCCCAAAACTCCTACAGACATCCGCAGTTTCTTGGGTTTGGCCGGCTATTATCGCAGATTTATAGAAAACTTTGCTCGTATTGCGGCACCACTTACCGCACTGACCAGAAAGAATGTGAAATTTAATTGGAGTGAAAAGTGCGAAGCAGCTTTCAATGAGATGAAGCGAAAGTTGACCTCTGCCCCAGTTCTTACAGTTATTGACGGTAGCAAAGGATTGACCGTCTATACAGATGCCTGTCGAGATGGACTTGGAGCAGTTTTAATGCAGAAAGGAAAGGTTATTGCTTATGCCGGTCGTCAGTTAAAGACCCATGAAACAAACTACGCAACTCACAATTTAGAGCTTCTTGCGGTTGTATTCGCTCTTAAGCTATGGAGGAACTATCTATTGGGAACAAAATTCGAGTTATTCACTGACCATAAGTCATTGAGGTATATCTTCTCGCAAAAGGATTTGAATCAGAGACAAGTCCGATGGCTCGAATTTCTAGCTGCATATGATCTTGATATTAACTACACTCCGGGGAAAGCAAATGCCGTAGCCGATGCTTTGAGCAGAAACCAAGCTATGATATGTTGTAATCTTGTTGAAGGAATGTTATTCCAGCTTTCCGTCTCCCCAGCTCTTATGGATCGTATTGTAGCCAAGCAATACGAGGACACCTTGCTTTATCGCATCAAGGAAATAGTTCTTGGTAGAGTTGAAAATGCTGATAATAAATTGGGTGCACATGTTGATAGTAATGGAATCTTGAGAATTGATGATCGTATCTGTGTTCCTAATGTTGATGGTCTTAGACAGGAAGTGTTGAGAGAAAACCATAAGTCTTCGCTTTCATTTCATCCCGGTGTCACTAAAATGTACCAGAATATGAAGAAGTTATATTGGTGGAGTGGGATGAAGCGCGATATTTCTACTTATGTTAGCAGGTGCACCACTTGCCAACAAGTTAAAGCTGATCACAGGAAGACAGCAGGTTTACTTCAACCTGTAGAGATTCCAGGTTGGAAGTGGGAGCAAATTTCTATGGACTTTATTGACGGGCTACCAAGGACTAGAAAGGGTAACGAAAGCATTTGGGTGATTGTCGATAGATTGACGAAGTCCGCTCATTTTATTCCAGTTAAGTCCACTCGTACAGCTTCGAGTTTGGCCGAGATATATATGAGGAAAGTTGTTAAACTTCATGGTGTACCATCTAGTATTGTATGCGATAGAGATCCTATTTTCACTAGTAAATTCTGGAAAGCATTTCAGGATACCTTGGGCACCAAACTGAATCTGAGCACAGCTTATCATCCTCAGACAGATGGCCAAACTGAGAGGGTGAATCAGATTTTGGAAGACCTTCTCCGAGCTTGTATTATTGACTTTGGTGGATCTTGGGAAGACCATCTTCACTTGGTTGAATTCACTTATAATAATAGTTATCAGGTAAAGAATTTGAATTCCAAATTTGAATAAGCATATTTGAATTTGAATTAATCGTCTTTAATCAACCAGGCAAGCATTGGTATGGCACCGTTCGAAGCCTTATATGGACGGTCGTGCAAATTGCCAGCTTGTTGGATAGAGTCTGGAGATCGATTAGTGCTTGGTCCAGAAATAATTATGGAAGCTTCTGAAAAAGTCAAAGAAATCAGGGAGAAGATCAAGACGGCACAGGATAGACAGAAGAGCTATGCTGACAAAAGGAGAAGAGATCTCGAATTCGGTATAGGAGACAAAGTATTTCTGAAAGTGTCGCCTTTGAAGAATATTGTTCGATTTGGAAGGAAAGGGAAGCTAGCTCCCAGATTTGTTGGTCCGTTTGAGATTACAGAAAGAGTCGGAACATTAGCATATAGAGTTGCATTACCAGAGAAGTTCGCCGGTGTGCACAACGTGTTCCATGTCTCACATCTTCGCAAAGTTGTACACGATCCATCTATGACCATCCCTACTGCCCAGTTGGAAGAGATAGTTATTGAGCCTGACTTGACTATTGAGCGAAAGCCACTTCGGATAGTCGATCGTGAGACAAAGCAACTCAGAAGGAAGTCGGTAAATCTCGTCAAAGTACAATGGAGTGCGGATGAGCGAGATTGCACATGGGAGACTGAGGATAGTATTCGGGAATCAAACCCCGAATTACTAATTTCAGGTATAACTAAAATTTTTCGAAATCTATATTGACTTTTCTGCTTATTTCATTCCTACTTCACTCGTCTCGTTCCTTTTCGAGGATGAAAAGTTTTGAGTGGGGGAGATTGTAACGACCCCAAATTTCCGACCCGATTTAAAATTTTAAATTCACCGTTTCAATAAAAATTTTGAAATTATAAACGATCTAAATTAACATCCAAACTTTATTTATAGGATACGTCCAGATAGATATAAATATAGAAAAAATTTCATCGTAAAATATCACTGAAAATTCCGTCCACGTTTTACTGTATAATAGTTCATTTTAAAACGCGAAAATTTTTATCTTACGAACCCGAATATTTTTATATAGAAAAACTCTAAACCATCTTCTGAGCAAGACGTCATTTTTCGTTTTTCAAAATTCGGATTTCTTTAGCTCCGTCGATCTTATTTTTCGGCGTTTTCTTGCATTTTTCCGATAATATAAAATTCGAAATTTTTAAAAAAAATAATCGTACCACTAATATCTGTAAACTGTTTTGATCGTCACGACGTGCTGATCCTTACGGTATATTCACTTCTGTGTTTTGAAGTCCGATACGTCGCGGAAACCGTGAAACGGTCAGTCGTACCAGTATCCGTTTAAGTCCGTTTGAGTTCCGTGACCATTAAAATTTTCCACTGACTGGAATTCAACAGTCATCAGCTTTTATTATTACTAGCCTTGAATTCATGTGTGAATTCATGCGTTCCTTTTCCAACTTTTAATTATTATTTCGTTTACTTGCTCCCTTGTATCTGTTGAGACCATTCCTCTGTTTTGTTTCTGCACCATTCCACGAATGAAAGAAAAGGCCTATTCATATTTTCTTGCCTGTAACCCATACATACCCTACTTCCTTGTCACGCCACCGCTCCTCTACTCCTTCAGCCCCACACAACCACGCTTCCGCCCTCCCCCTTCATGCTCTTGCCCACATCACTTAACCTCCACCGAACCCGAACCTTCACCACTCTCTACGTCCCATCTCCTTCGCCCTACCCACTGTCCCCTCCTCACTTCGGTCAGTGCTTGCCCCACAACCGCCATATACACACCTTCGGCCTTCCTCAGCCCACCACTGCACCACCTCAACAGTAGCTGACCTTGCTCCGCCTCAACTTGACAGCACCTCCTCCATGTCCACCTCACCCAAAGTCACGGCGTTAAACTCCTCTGATCCTCTCCTCAGCACCCACGTCCCATCACCGACGTGATCCCCGACGCCGCGTCTCTGCCATCAACGCCTCCACTTCCCTACAACCTTTCACCGCCATCTCCCACCCTAACGAACTCACCGAGCCCAGGCGACCTCTCCACCGTCCAGCAACCGCACTCTAAGCCACCGTTACACCTCCTCTGACCGACCATGCTCGCCCACGATGATGGCCGAGTCATCCCACAACTCCTCTAGCTTCGCCGAGATCACCCTCCGATCTTCGGGTTATGGGCTCGGCCCTTGTTTCCTGGTAGCCAACTCCTCTACTTTTCTACTTCTCTATTGATATTAGTTAATACAAGTTTAGCTGCTTATATTGGTTTACTAAGTTACTGTATGTTTCGTTTTATAGATATAAAAGATTTTTCGCACATGTGTAAGTTATAATGTTGTTTTGGGTATTATATTTATTATATAAGCAGATATATCTTTGTTTCATACAATCTCTTATGATATATATGTGTATATGGCTGTATTGATACGAAGTTTATATTGTTCTATAAAATATAATATGTTATACTTCCATATATATATTAGTCAGTGTATAGGTTTAGATCTATTAGTGATGATAGCTATACTTATAGTATATATATAATATAGCTGCAGTGTCGGTATATATAGATTTTATCTTAGATATGTCAGTCCTATATGGATCGGTATGTTTATTTTATTCATATTGAACTCTTGATCTTTAGTTTTGGACAGAGCTTTAAACTATATTATATCTACAGTCACAGTTGCAAAATTTTGGGTTTGATGTAGTATTATATATAACTTGTAAGCTGTGTTCAAAGAAGTGTACTCAAGGTAGTTATATATTTAATAGGAAAGCATAGACTAGTTTCATATATATGTATATCATATTTCGTATTTATGTTAGTAATATATATAAGGTTACGACAGTGTATATATGTTTTAAAATGTATAAATTTAATATGTATATGTGCATTTTCGAATATAACTATGCTTTTGCTGATTTTATATATATACATGCTTAAAGTACATACGTTATAAATGAAATATATGTTTACAATATATTATATTATAAAGGAAGCCATATAGTTATGTCGGTTTATATATATATGTATTTATGCAAGTTGTACTTAGGTTAGTTTATATATATTGTTTATGTAATTTGCAGTATAGTAAGTTTTACATATATATGTATAGACAGCCTCTTTTTAGAAGTTTGCAGTTGGAAAATGTTAGCTATATATATTTTGACAGTTTTATATATTAGTATACAATGTTTTGAATACAATGTTTAAGGTATATATATAAGTTACAGCATTTTATAATACAGAATTTTATTATATTACAGAGTATATATTTGTTTGGTTTTAAAATTTACATATAGAAACTTTGTTTTAAAATTTAAAACAGTGAGTTTGAAAGACATGTATATAAACATTTTGTTAATAAATGTTTGAAATTAGAATATGATTTTATGTATATATATAATTTCATATGTTATATCTATATCAATTCTCTTATACCAATCATTTATCGATCCAGTCCTCATTCGATTTCATCAATTTCTTTTGTCAGCTTTGCTTGTCAAATTCGCGTTCAATCTAGCTTTGCTTTGGATTCGTAACTCATCTGATTCTCGTTCATCTCTAGCCTCGGAAGGTGAGCAATCACTCACTATTAACGTTCTTTTATTTATTAAATATGATTTCAAATTGAAACGACAATTGAAATATACTGCTGTTAGTTAATTACACTGTTATATATGCTATTGCCTGTATCAGTTCACCTGTGACATTTGACACCATTATCTGTTAATTATTTATGTGATGATAATACAGTTTGGCTGATAATTGATTGATTATTGATGTTTATATTGGACGTTAAATTGTTAGTGTTAAATGAAATAGTATGCAAAATTGAGATGGATATAGGATAGTTAACAATTTTAAAACTGATTTATATGTTAAAATTGATTAGTGAATATGACCCCTTTTAATTGTTAAATTAATTGACAGGTAGAATAGTGATAATTACACTTTGAACCATCGACGTATATTGGATTAATTGTTGTAGTGTAAAATTGAAATTGAATGACAAGTGAAAAACCGTATAAATAATTAGTGGAATAATCTTTAATCTACATGAAATGATAGTGTAGATTCTAGAAATAATTTTATTAATTTACACAAATAACAATGTGAATTAATACGGTTATTTCGGGATTATTTGAATTGATTATTGGATTGATATTGATTGTTGTTATTGCTTGTTTATTTACTTTGACACCATCCCAACTATCACACTGCAAGTTCCCTTTGCTATGCTTTGATTTTGAATTGAATTGGAATCGAGTTGAAATGATAAATACCCAAAATGAACTTTGACATAGGATAGAGAATTAAATAAAACCCGATTGGTCAATAATTTGATTTAAAAAAAATATAAAACGAAGATTTTATTTGAATAAAGAATATGGTTTTGAAATGAAGTTGAAATTTGAATTTTTATGAAAGGAAAATGATTATATGTAATAATCCGAAACAAAAAAATTAACATAGTAGTTGATGAAAGAATGCTATTTAAGATTTAATTATTAAGTTGAAATTATTTAATAATCAAGTTTGAAATTATTTAATAATTAAGTTTTGAATTATTTAATAATTAAATAAGATTGAATTATTTAATGATTAAATTGAATTGGATTCTTTAATAAGAGAAATTGAACTTTGAATAAGTGAATTTTACTTCGTAAATAATTGAAATTGAGTTTTTTTATTAATAAGTTTTGGAAAATTATTTAAGTAAGTAAATAAGTGAAATTGAATTTCTTTAACAAGAAATAAAATGTGATTTATTGAAATTAATGTAAGACTTGAAATTTAAAGAATTTGATTTGATGAATTTAATTTAATTCAAATTGTAAGTTTTGAAATAAGGAAGTTGAATTTAAATAATGGATTTAATGAATTGGAAATTTAATAGAAATTGTTTTGAAAGGCAAATTTACTTAACGAATAATAGAAATTGTTTATATGGTGTTTTATTGGTTAGAGGTCTAATTAACATCCTACTCAAAATGTAACAAGCTTTAGCGACTACTTCAGCCCAAAAATTTCTTGGTAATTTATTATCTGAAAGCATAGTTCTTGCACACTCTTGAATCATCCTATTTTTATGCTCTACCACTCCATTTTGTTGTGGAGTTCTTGGAAAAGAAAAATTATGAGTTATTCCTTTTTGATCACAGAAATTCTCAAAATTTTCATTTTCAAATTCTCGATCACTACGAATAGTTTTGATTTTAAAAAAAAGTTGATTTTGAATTATTTTTGCAAAAGTTTTAAATAAATCAAAAGCATCACTTTTATGTTTCAGAAAAATTGTCCATGTAAACCTAGAATAATCATCTACAATTACAAAAACATATTTATAGTGACTTATCGACTGAATTTGAGATGAACCAAACAGATCTAAATGAAGTAACTCAAGAGGTTTTGAAGTTGAAATCATATATTTCAATTTGAATGAACTCTTCCTAAGTTTTCCTAATTGACAAGCATCACATATACTATCTACTTTTAAATCCATTTTAGGGAGACCTCTTACAAGATCAAGTTTTGAAAGTCTAGTTAAGAGTTTGAAATTCAAATGCCCAAATCTTTTATGCCAAATCTAAGGGACACTTGTATTAGCCAAAAGACATAGGTTATCATTTGAGATTTTCATACTGAGAATATAAATATTTTTCTTCCTAATTCCTTCAAAGATAATATTTGATTTATTATCTTAGATGTGACACTTATCCTTTTCAAATTTAATTCTATAGCCCTTGTCACATAGTTGACTTATGCTAAGTAAGTTGTGTTTTAGATTCCTAACTAACAAAACATCAAAAATAGTAGGAGTTTTAGAGTTACCGACATTGCCGATGCCAATCACATATCCTTTTGAATTGTCTCCAAAGTTGACCAGTCCTCCATCTTAATAAATTATGTCATTCAGTTTCTCCGAATTACCAGTCATGTGTCTTGAACATCCACTATCAAGTATTCGTTTGTTTCTCTTGATTTGCACCATTTGTCCATTGAGTGTTGATTCTTCAAAAGCCATATAACACATCTGTTCCTGCAAAACACACCAATTCGGCATATAACTTGATTTTCTATAATAACAATATGCAGACTTATGAGACAATGATGATTTGGACAATTTTGAACTAGTTTTAACAGAATCTCCAAAAATTGCCATTTTAAACTTTTTCAAAATTCAGATTATGATAACTTTGAAAACCAATGCTCTGATACCAAATATAGGAAATGCGGATTACAGATCTTAAGGCCGAATTAACACTAGAAAGGGGGTGAATAGTGTTTAATTCATTTTATGAATATTTTTGAAATATTTTCAAATTAAATCCAAACAGATGAAATTCAAAAACACATAAACAATCACAGAATCAGACACAGATGCAAATAGTATATAAAAGTAGTAAAGGAAAGAAAACTCCGGAATTTTATATTAGTTCAGAGTTACCCTACATCCAGTCCCACATAATTTCTTGTGCAGATGTCTTTTCAAATAAAATGTCGATATTACAACCTCTATTTTAAGGCCATGAGATACACCCTCCTGTCTCCAAGTCCAGGGAAAATTCTCTTGATTTAACCAGGCTACCAGATCACTTAATTGATTTACGGGCTACAATCACACTCAATTGATTTACGGGCAACAATCACACCGTTTCCAATCACACTTTGATAGAGAGACTCGATACACTTCGATCTTTTGATCTTTGATTACAAATGATCCTATAACTTTGAATAGCACTGAGATCTTTGAGAGAGAGTGTCAGAGAATCAAACTAGAGATGATCGAGTTTGATTCACTTAGAATTTTGGCAAGGTTTTGTTAAAGCATTTGAAATGTAAGAGAATATTTGAGTGGAGAAGAAGGAGTGAAGAAATGAAGAAAAACTAACTTAAAATTCGTTGAAAACAATTGGTATTTATAGGAGAACAATGGTCATGTCCATTCGCGAAAGGTTATGACGAATAGACACTTCTTTTGAAAATTTGAATTTTAAATTCTACGGCTACCATGTCGACATGGGGGATGAGGGATGTTGACATGCCTATGTTATTTTTGAAAATAGATTTTTCTTTAAAACTTGTCGAAACAATTTCTAAACTTTGTAAACCATATTGAATATAGTTTAAACTTATAAAAGAGTTTTAGAAAGTAATCTTAAAATATATAATCTATAATATAAAAGTAATATTAAAAACTAAGTATAGATTTCTTTAAAGTATATTAAAGCTAAAATATTAAAATCAAGAGATAGTTTAAAAAACAAGAGATGATTTTGAAATTAATACGATTAAAAATAGTTTTTGAATTAAGGCTAAAATATTTAAATAGAGAGAGAGAGAGATGTCTTTAAAAGATAGTTTTGAAAAAATCTAAAAATAAGTCATTTTGAAAATTTCATGGATTCCATTCCACTGGAGAAGGGGATTCCATCCCACTAAAGAGGTCGTGGGTTCCATCCCACTATTAAAGCGAGAAGGTGGATTCCATTCCACAATTAGAATCCGAATAAAGATTTTAGTGCTATTATGAAGTTTTAACATAAATCTAGACTCTATTACTTATCTTGATATCTTGAACTCTTGAACTCTTGACACTCATGAGTCTTCAGTCTTGATTTCTTTAATCTTGAATTCATCAGCCTTGAATCTTTATATTCAGTCTTTAATCTTTATACTGTATAGTCTTCATTCTGAGTACCTGTATATATATATGTATGTGTGTGTATATATATATCCTACAAATACATATATATCGAGATAAGAATATTAGTATTTATATTTTTATAACAAGTCCTAAGGTTGTTGTCATCAAAACCATCATCTCAAGAACTAACAAAAATGAAGGTATTGGATGCTTGGATTTTTTATTTTGAAATAAAAGAAAGAGTAAGAGAAAAAGGTGGATCCAGATCCTCCTTTTACTCCTTAGACTCTCTTAATTAAACACTCCAACATTCACTTTCTATAATGACCCTAATTTTATCACTTTGAATTGGAATATTTAATTAATTTTGAATATTCAGACAATTATTTAAATGATGAATAATTCACTTTAATTATTATATTAAGATATATAAACTTCGTCGCATTCTGCCAGTTTAACGTCGTATTTTTATAGATGGATTTTTGTATTATTTAAAATAGTTTTATAGCTTATATAATATTGTTTTAATTATTTAAAGATGATAAGAAATTTATTTTCAAGTTTTGATTACATAAATAAATAGTTTGCTTAAAAACTAAAAATATGACCGAAAATCGAATTTCAGATTTACAACGGTTTGACGAATTGAAATTATTTTAAGTTGTAGAAACCTTTTTTAAACATGCACACACATGCATATACATGCACATATACATAAAAATGTGTATCACAATTAGTGAAATCGAAGTCAAAAGAAATATTTAAACATATATACTCCTTAAGTATAAATAAATGCAACTTGAAAAAAAAACTCACCATCACTCAATCAAGAGAAGACAAGCACATGGAGGGGGAGTGGGTTCGGCCGAAAGTCAAGGGGGATGGTTTAGCACATGGGTGATGGGAGTTATAATGATATTGTTGTAGATATTTTGATGAAAAAGTCTATAAATAGCAGCTTATACCCTCTCATTTCTTCACACAAAATTCTCAAGTCCTCCTTCTTCACAAGTTTATTAATGGCTTACATCACCTCCACTTCTTCTCTAAAATATTTCTCCATCATAGCGAAAGCTCTGCTAAAAATATATACAGAATATACCACCTTAGTTCAAAGTTCAAAGTAGTAGTGATCTACATCCACTTCTCCATCTTGGTCGTGCTCCTTTAAGGCCACCACCACCTCGTCAAGCACCTCCACCTATTCACTTATAGGTCGTGACCATCCCTATAGAGGCCTTGCTCCTTGGGCTTGGAATCAGGTAAGAAAAAGTGTTAAAAGTTAGGAAACAGATCACTATGTACGTGAGAACACTACTTCCATCTTATTTAAATTTATCTTAAAATTATCTACGATTTGTGCTATGCATGTATACTTGGTTGATTAGCATCTTTTGGATGCTAAAATGATTGATTATTAGATGGTTGGTTGATAATATGCTTGCTTGGTACGGAAATTATTCATGGTAAAATACACATAGAATTTACACAAAGGAATCACTTTCCTTTATGAATTATAATGATATATATATATATATAGCATTGTTAACTTCTTTAGAAATGGGTAAAAATGGTTTATAAATGTTTTATAAAGATTAAAACTCATTTCGGCAAAGTTTGAAAATAGAGTCAAAATAAGTGCATCGCGTAACGGTAGTGCGCAATTTCACGCCTTAAAAAGTTAAATCCATTTATGGAATGAAACATGAGTCGGAATTACTTGGAAAAAGAATTTTCCAGACACTTATAACTATAATTTTCAAATAGTAGATAAAAATCAAGATTTCACTTAGTAAAGTTTGAAATATTCAAAATCAAGTTCTCAAAATCGCCGCGTTTTGGAAGTTCGAAAAATATTGGTTTCAACACTTTAAAAATGGATATTATTTTGTATCCACTAATTTTAATTCAAATGATTTTACAAAATTATCTTGTTTTCAAAATGATTTCAAAACTTTCCTTTTAAAAGATTCAAAACTCTCTATCCTGATTTTAAATAATTTTAGCCTCAAAACATCTTTAATTTCAAAGTCAAAATACTCCTGATTTTAAATTCTTTTCAAATAATATATTTAACTTTTAATATTTATACTTAGATTTAAATATAAAATTATAGTTAAATTATGTATATATTGTTCTTTATATTTACTTATGAATTTCAACTATATTCAAGTATATTTATAAAGTTTTAAATAGTTTTTATATAAGATAAATATTATTTTTATAGAAATTCAAAATATCATTTTTGGCTGAGGGATGTCGACATGCCCCTAGGTAGTATGTCGACATAGTGACAGTTGAAGTTCAAATTCAAATTTCAAAAGAAGTGTCTATTCGCCATAACTCTTCATGAATGGTCATGGCTGTTGGTTTTCTATAAATAGGGGTCAGTTTCAACGAATTTTTAATCACTTTTTTTTGGTTTTCACTCCTCTTCATCTTCCACATTTCTTATTACAAAATCATACCATTACTTTGCCGAAATCAACATCGAATCATACTCAATTACTTCTAGTTTGATTCTACATCACTATCTCTACAAGGTTCTCGGTGCTATTCAGAGTTATATTTTTCTTTGTAATATATTAGCGAGAAAAGGTGTGATTGTAGCCTTGGAAATCAATCAAGCGAGAAAAAGTGTGATTGTAGCCTTGGAAATCAATTGGGTGAACTTGTTGCCCCGGAAATCAAGTATCCCTACCCAGAGGATTGGTATTCTGGAGGGTGTACCTCGTAGCCTTGAAATCGAGGGTTGTAATTGTTGAATTGCTTTTGAAAGGAAATCCGTACTTAGTTGTGCGGGACTGGATGTAGGGTAACCCCGAACCAGTATAAAATCCGGTGTGTTCTTTCCTTTACTGCTTTTACTTTATATTTGCATCTGTGTTCATATCTGTGTCTGATTAGTGTATACATTGTTAATAAAGTAAGATAGTATCAAAAAGATTAACAAATTTCTTAAAACACTATTCACCCCCCCCCTCTAGTGTTAATTCAAGCCTTAAGATCCTTAATCTGCATTTCTCACATATATTTCATAATTATCTCCATGAATCTTCCTATATTCTAGTTAAACTATCGTTATTTGTAATCAAACTTCATTTTAATTTTTGTTCAGATAAATAAATTTTCAAAAATTTCAATTTATTAAACCAAAACCATATATTTATCCTATAGTGTTTCTTTAAAAATAAATCAAAAATGCTTTAAAAAAAAAATTCTTTTTTTTGAGATTTTTTTATGTTTTGGAAAGAAAATGTAAAAATAAACCATGAAAAAGAAAAAAATGAAGAAGAGTCCACCACCACACTTGATTTTGACTGTGTCCCCACAGTCAACCCAAGTGGAAGGAGAAAAATAAAAATAAAAAACATGACCTTTATTTAAATGAAAATTAACGGTATTTACACGAGAGAAGAAAGTATATCGTCAAAAAGTAAATGAAACGGTCTTGCAAAGACCGATTCATTTATCTCGTCAAGTATGCGAGACACAACTTAAGCTCGAAAAACCAAACCATAAATGATTTCTCAGTTGAATGTTGATTTGGAAAAACGAATGTCGTTTTATCGAAAGTCGTACGAGTTGTTTTATTTTCGATGATTTTCGAGGTTGATAAAACAATTGATTGAAGTTCAAGTTTATTTTCACCAATTTGAAATTCAAGCATATCATTGAAAACTTCTTTTGAATCATTAATTTCAAAATCAGAATGGTGATTTAAATCTTCCCCTTCAGAATTCGACAACTCGTTTTCGAGAATTCCAAAAAAATTATGTTCATTAAATTCGTCTTCCTTTGTTGGATTATCAACAACTTCACTACATGTATCGTGTTCAAAATCCAAAGCTGTTGTATTTAAATTTTCGAAATCAGAAAAAAGAAGATCGAAATTTAAATCGAGTTTCTTACCCTCAAAAGAATTGAAATCCGGTTCGATTACCAATTTTTCAACAACTTCATTAAAGTCGTCTTTTTCAGTTTCAAAAGTTGTTATTTGAAAATCGTCAGTTTTGGTAAAAGATGGATTATCATTTGACTCGTCACATGTTGGAATTTGGTTTTGTTTCTCACATTGTTTCATATATGTTTCAAACAATGAATCCGTGTGATCATCGTAAATTTCGTTCATTTGCTCTACAAAATCCAATTTATAATTATTAACTTGAGAATTTTCGATTTGGATTTGTTAAGAACAAGAATTTCCAATCGCATCATAGTCAAGTTTATTCCCATTGCCAAATTCGTTTAAAAAGTTGTTTCCATTTTCATTTTGAGTTTGAAATTCATTTTGGATTTCGAAATTGAATTGGCTTGGGTTATAATCGAAAACGTTTGAATTTTGAATTGAATTCAAATTTTGAAATCCTTGACTTGAGTTATTACACAAATATAAATTACACAATTTATTTATCATTTGATTTTGTTGTGTAGAGATTTCAAGTAGAGATGAAATGCTATTTTCGAGATTCGAGGGTGGTTCATTATTTTGAAAATTTTGTGGTTCAAAACTCAAATCGTTTAAACAATAGTTTTTATTGAAATATCCATAAGAATTTGGTGTTAAATTATATGGATTATATTAATTTTCACAACTATCGTAGAATTCATGTGAATATGGAAATTCGAACATTTTCAAGAATGTTTTTGGGTTTTTTTATATAAAGGAAAAATATTTACAAATAATTTTTTTTTCAAAAGGGAAATCGATTTTTGTTTTGTTTTTTAGTCTTTCAAATTTTTTCTTTGTTTTTTTGAAAAGATTTTATATATTTTCTTTTTGGATTTTTTTTTCTAAAACAAAACTAAGTAAATTTTTTATTTTTTATTTTTTAAAAAAAAGAAGGGTAAAAGAATTTTTTTTAATATATATCTAAAAGAAACCCAGAACTTTTAATACAAACAATATGGCCCAAAACAAAACTCAACCAATTTTTAAAACAATTGCAATACAATACCCCAAAATCAAACAATCAGAAAGCAACGCAACCAAAATTTTATCTCTGTTCAAATCAAAATGTGCAAATTTCAAATTGATTCAACAGTCTAATTTAATCGGTGCTTCCGATTAAAAAGCAAGCAGCGATTGTGGTAGCGATTCAAATTCGACAGTGCTTTGCGATTCATTATGCTGTAGGTTGGAGATTTGGGTATTGTGTAACGTCTCGGATTTTTCGCGTTCGAAAATCGACATCCGTACTTCACATTGTACTAGAATGCCGCAGATTCGACCGTTCAAATCTGATTCGCCGGAGCTTATAACACCATTAAGTATAACAACACAGCGGAAGAAAAAGAATAATACATTGATATACAATATCTGATACAATATCTGATACATCAGAGTGATACAACAGAATGATACAACAGATATCAATATACATCAGAGATATGATACAAGAAATAGCAGCGGAAAGAAAATAGATAACATCAGCAACAGATAGAATATCTCCAATAGAATGTTCCAATCCATAGCTAGCGGAAAACAAGGTCAGTCGTCCAAGGACTGACTAGCTCCAGATAATCCACTCAACCTGAATGTTAGCACCAAAATTGGTCACTAACCTCGTTCAGAAAGATTGTGTAGAGATATAAGTGATGAAAGCAAATTAAACAGAGAGGACAATCCTAATTCAAGTGCAGAAAGTAAGAACACCAAATTTATAGTGGTTCGGCGTAATTGCCTACGTCCACTTTGCTCAACTTTATTGATTTCCTTTATGATTGATTACAAATACAATTCGTGAATCAAATGCTTGAATGAAGGTGTTTAAGTAGAGAAGATGAGTCTTGAAAATGGCAGAGTCTCCCCGTATTTTTCCTCCAAAAAAGGATCCCTTTCACTGTGACCCTGCCCCTCTATTTATAGGCAAAGATGGGCTGGACTTCCCAAGTGGGCTGATTGCCGAACGTTCCAGCCCGAGTACAGTGGTCGCCGTATGCCGAGCAAGGTTCGCCGAACGATCTGCACCGAACCATTCCTTCTATGCCGAACGGTGTGCTGGTTAGTTGTGTTGAATGTCTCCTGGATGTCGAGTATTACGCCGAACACCATGAGATGCCGAGTACTCTTGTATGCCGAGCAGCTTCGATGCTGAGCGACATTGTACGCCGGGCAGTCTTGATGCCGAACAGCCTTGATGCCGAGCACTCTGGTATGCCGAGTACTCTTGTATGCCGAGCAGCCTCGATGCCGAGCGACCTTGTACGCCGAGCAGTCTTGATGCCGAACAGCCTTGATGCCGAGCACTCTGGTATGCCGAGCACTTATGGGATGCCGAACACTAGTTGACGCTGAGCATAGGTTGTTGCCGAGTGCCAGTTGATGCCGAACACTACTTGGCGCCGAGTACCCTTGTTGCCGAGCACTACGCCGAGTAGTCTCGATGCCGAGTGCTTTTGATGTCGAGTGCTCTCGTATGCCGAACACTGCTGAGTATTACGCCGAACACTCCTGGACGCCGGACACTATGGACGCCGAGTACTCATGGATGACGGTTGCTTCGCCGAACATTCCTGGATGC
The DNA here is from genome assembly GCA_030737815.1 of Allium fistulosum. NCBI lineage: Eukaryota > Viridiplantae > Streptophyta > Magnoliopsida > Asparagales > Amaryllidaceae > Allium > Allium fistulosum. The sequence continues at coordinate 232,577,528 of CM060908.1, read as the reverse complement.
CGGACACTCTCTGATGCCGAGCACTAGTTGCCTGGTCAAATCCCCAGGAAACACTTGCCCCCCAAAGTGTATCTCGTGGCCAAACGTGGTGCGCTTTGAATCTGGTACAATCCACCTCGGAGGTATCCTCTCGAGAATGCTAGCGAAGGGAGGTGCAAGACGAACGAGCTTGGGATGCCGAACGACATGTTCTGAGCCGAACGTTCCTAGCGTGCCGAACGTCATTCCACCTTAATGCCGAGCGCTCCGGTATTGACCGGTTCTACCGGGTATAGCCCCTTCGACTTCCTCCATTCCCCTCTATAAAACCAGTTCCTTCTCTTCTTCTCTCCTTTTACTTGCCTCATTTTACTTCTTATTTCCTCCGTTCTCACAATTCTGTTCAATCGTCCGAATTTGAGACTTAACTACACCATCTCAATCTTTGATCTGCAAACTTAGGTATTTTTCATCGTATATTCAAACGAGATGTTCGAACGAAGTCGTGTAGAGGGTTTTTGTATAGCTTGTCTGTATTGCCGAACGACATAGCGTGGAGGAGTTAGGAGTGTGTCCGCTTATTGCCTTAGTTTCCTCGTGTTGGATCGAGGTCAAAAGGAAGAAAAAGAATGAAAGGTGTTGGAGGGGGTAATGGCGCTGTTCGCTGCTCCGGCGCATGTGGTCATGTGCCGGACGGTGTAATGGTTAGTTGCCGAACGGTACCTCAGCCGGACAATGCCAGGCCGAACGCTCACTAACAAGTCAAACTATAATTGAGCCGAACGAACTAAAGCCGAACAATGCCCAAATGCCGAACGACTGACACGCCGAACATTGACCTCAGACCGAACGTTGAATCCAGCCGAACAATCCTTAGGTCGAACCGTGACTTTAGCCGAACAATATAATTGCCGAACACTTCACATGCCGAACAATACAATTGCCGAACACTTGACATGCCGAACAATATAATTGCCGAACAACTGACATGCCGAACAATACAATCACCGAACACTTTACATGCCGAACAATACAATTGCCGAACACCTTACATGCCGAACAATATAATTGCCGAACACTTTATATGCCGAACAATACAATTGCCGAACACCTTACATGCCGAGAACACAATTGCCGAACACTTGACATGCCGAACAATATAATTACCGAACAACTGGCATGCCGAACAATACAATTGCCGCACACTTTACTTAGGACGATGAACATTACTAAAATGCCGATCAGTATAAATGTTAAACTACACTTAGGCCGGTTACTCTAGAAATCATACGTCTTTTGAACCTGAAACTGTAATCACCTCAAGGCGGGCTTTTGAGACGGTCAGCGATGACGGTCTTCGAAGGCGATGATCCGAAGCTAATTATTATATCTTTAAAACCTTCTTATTGTCTTTACACAATTGCTTGCACTAGTTCACACACCACGTGGGGGGAAAACTCGTGTTGCTGATTCTAACGCTCAACGTTTTTCAAGTATAGCTTTCTCAAGCATTTAGCCAGGTTCATTATTTATTCGGGATGTCAGGAAAATCTAGTTCTGCCACCATATCTGACAGGCCTGGGCCGTCAGCAAAGCAAGGAGCCGCAGATGCTTCCAACCCGTCAATCTCTCCCGCTCATAATTTGGCGCCCGATGCTCTGGAGTCAACCATCTTACTGGACAATCCGGTCGATTCTCAAGCCTCGAGGATCAATGAGGCCGCTCTGCGACGGATATGTTCCATTCACGGAATTCCCTTTACTGACGTGTTAGTTCCTTCGAGACACGACCGTCCTCATTTGCCCCCAGTCGGGTACACGGCCTGCAACAAGTTCATGTGCTGGATGGGCAGCGTGCCTCCGTTTAACCTATTTCTCCGGGATGTGCTGCAGTATATAGACATCGCTCCGTCGCAGCTGCACCCGAATGGTCATGCGTTCCTATATGGGACTTATTTACTCTTCATGGCTGTCTTCTCCAGACCTCCAACCCCCGGTGATATCCGATACATTTATATGTTCAAGAGACGGAAAGATAGCCCTTCCTTCATATTCCTCGAGCCATATCACAAGTGCCAGATTTTGACAGGGGCCTGTAGCAAATTCGCCCTGTACAAACAGGAGTGGTTCTATGTGCGATGCTCGTCTGGTTTTGCTAGGAGATAGGTTGAAGGCAGTAAGTCTCTCTGCTGAACCGTTACTCGTACTTAATGGGAGTCATGTTTTTCTTAACTCTTCGTTTCATCTTTTCAGGTATTAACCCGCGTCCGGAAGGCCGAGGATATTCTGACGCTGTCGACGCGATTAGAGCTCTTCCGGCCGAGGACCGAGATATTCGAGCTATCATTTCAAATGAATCGCTGTCGGGGTTCGGCTTGCTAGCTCCTGATCGTCGGGTCAGCCTTCCAGAAGGCGTTACAATTCCCAAACCTCCATCCGGTAAAGGGAAAAAACTTGCCGGCCCGTCGTCGCGTCGCGCTCCCGTCGCGCACGATGAAGGCGAGCGTAGAGAGGGTGATGCACCCGACACTCAGGGCGAGAACGTGGGTCCTGCTTGGAATCCGGCAATCGAAGTTCAGGATATTGAGACGTCATCCTCCCCTTCGAAGGGAAAGAAAAAGCTGAAATATTCGGTTCAGAAAGAGAAAATTGGCGACACCTCAAAATCTACGCCTATCCCTCCTGAGAAAGAGGCTTCTTCACAGCATCTGGAGAGTTCTCTGAGGGGTCTCTCGAACCTCTCCATTCCCGAAGACATACTTAATTACGGGTTCGATGATCCTGAAGCTCTCAAATTCTCCTCGCCCGCTAGAGGCAATGTAGGAGTTCAACTCCCGGCTCACAGAGACGATACTCCGATTAGCAAAGATAAACGAACGGGTCCGTCGGGGGGAACACTTAGGACACACACGCACATGCGCATTCCATAACATACTTCAAGTCTTTTTAATTCGTGAATTCTCCTTAATTCGTTGTTCTTCTTTGCAGGTGATATGGGCCGCTCCCACGGACTTGATCGCCTTCAGGGGTCTTCAATATTTCATCACTCCGGACGGGATTCCGGTTCAGGCAGACGCCGGGACCGAGGTGATTATGAGGATAGGGACAATCGTCCGCGCGAGTCGTCTCATCGCAAGAAAGCGCACTATCAATCTTCCCAGTCCCGTGATCTTCCTCCTACAACTGAGCCGGATAAAGAGAAGTCTTTGCAGAAGGGTTATCAGTCTGATGCTGCTCGAGAACAACATTCCAGTTCATCGAGTACGAGGCAAGTTCGAGAGCCGCGTAAAAGAACGGAATTCTCTAAGCCTCCTCCTCCTGCTCCTGCTGTGGACCCGACTGTTGCGGAAAAGATGGTCGACCTTAAGGCCAAGTTTCCGAAGATTTGTTTTGACGGTTTGAAATTCCTCCCGGCCATCCATCACATTCCTGGGCACGTGAAGCAAAGTGCGATTGCCTGCAACAATGACGTCTATGTTCAACATGACGCATTCGTGCACTTGGTGGAGAAGATCTCAGAAGTATCTGTTGAGCGTCAACACGAGATTGACCGTCTGAATCTGGAGGCTGACAGCGATAAGAAAATCATCAAACTCCAAGACGAAGAACTCGCCTCTTATAAGTTAAAGCTAGAAGCCGCTGAACAAGGCGCAAAAGATACTGCCGAGGCAGTTACTCGCTTAGAAGTGGCTCACAAAAAGGAGCTTGACGAAGCAGTTCAGCGCAGCGGCGCCCTTGCCCTAGAAAAAGACTCTGTCCAAAAAGAAAGGGACGCGCTCGCTACTCAAGTCAAAGAGCTGAAAGAACAAATCTCCAAGGAGAAAGAAGACAAAATAGCCGCTCAGGAAGAATCACAGCGGTATTGCAATGAGATTGTTGCTACCCGGCTCCTAAAGGCAAAGCTCGACGGTGAACTTGCCGGGGTCGAGAAAATGAAGGATGAGGCCAGGGAGGAGGGTAAAAGAATGGCTGAGGAGGAGCTTGATTCTCGCCTTGAGGCGGCCGCAGAGACTGGCAGGGAAGAGGTCAAAAGTATGTTTGACCCGTTGATCGCCGAGTACGGAGCTCGCGTCCTTATGCACCGCGACCTAACATTCTTGGGCGACGGCTACCATGAATCCCTGGCTGAGGCATGGGAAACTCTGATAAAGATCAAGAAAGTCGAATCGGGCTCCGAGGAAATCGACGAGGATGCACTGGTGAAGGAGTTCCTGAGGGGGAATGAGCCATCGGATTTATCCGTAGCATTGGCTCTCTATGGCAAAGGCTCTTCCCCTTCGAAAGAGAAGAATGACGAGGCTGGCCCGTCAGAGGCCGACGCTACTACTCCTCACATTGCCGCTCCTTATGCTGCTCAATCGGCTGGTCGGTCGACGCTTGATCCATTTGAGCAACATGCCAGTTACGATCCCGAAGATCCCGGGCTTGGCGTTCATGTGCTGTCACCTATCCTGGAGGGTGAAACCCCGCGCGCCACCGACAGTCAACCTGATCCTGGTAGGAGATTCTTCTTTCTCTAGAAATCGAAGTGATCCCGTCATTTTTCGGCAGTGGTTATTCGTTCTAATGCCCACTTCTTATATTTTCTCACAGGTTGTTCTGACACTGAGCCAACTCCGAGGAGCGATGACGCCAAGGAGGAAGCGGAGAAAACAAGCGACGTTGCTCACGCGGGGGTAACTCCCGGCCCAGACGCTCAAGTGATCGGGGCGCTTGACGATGACAAACTCGATACTTCGTCTCCTGCCGAAGGAAGCGACGAAGTTAAAATTACTGGCGCCTCTGAACATACTTCAGAGATGAGCATGAAGGATCGTCTTGCCGACGAGGAGAAGAGAAAGGTCAAAGTTAAGGTTGAATCTGAAGTCCTGGAACTTACTGACCCGCGGAACAGACCTTTGAAAATCATTCTCCCGGGCAGGTCCAAACCACTAGATGTTCCGTCTCCTACTCCTGACTCCGTCTCTCTAGCAAGCAAAAAGTCCAAGAAGAAACGTGAGGGAGAGGAGTCGTCGGAAACACCAAAGGCAGACAAGAAGAAGAAGTCGAAGAAATGATCGATGCACTTGTTCAACAAGTTTTTGCTTAAGTTTGTAACAGTTTCTTTCTTCCATAACTTGTAGTTTGTATAGGCCCGAATTTTGTAGGAGTGATCTTGTATCCCCATTTTGGACTTATCGAATAAAATTTTAGTTTCTTCTTGTTTGAATGATTTTCTTGTCTTTATTTGGTTTGCTGACACTGTGCTCCGGGGACTTGGAGACTTGAGACTGTTCATACTCTAGTCCGCGCTCTGGAGACTTAGAGTACTCCGCTCCGCACTCTGGGGACTCGGAGATTGGAAATCGTTTATACTCTAGTCCGTGCTCTGGGGACTTAGAATACTCCGCTCCGCACTCTGGGGACTCGGAGATTGGAAATCGTTTATACTCTAGTCCGCGCTCTGGGGACTTAGAGTACTCCGCTCCGCACTCTGGGGACTCGGAGATTGGAAATCGTTTATACTCTAGTCCGCGCTCTGGGGACTTAGAGTACTCCGCTCCGCACTCTGGGGACTCGGAGATTGGAAATCGTTTATACTCTAGTTCGCGCTCTGGGGACTTAGAGTACTCCGCTCCGCACTCTGGGGACTCGGATATTGGAAATCGTTTATACTCTAATCCGCGCTCTGGGGACTTAGAATACTCCGCTCCGCACTCTGGGGACTCGGAGATTGGAAATCGTTTATACTCTAGTCCGCGCTCTGGGGACTTAGAGTACTCCGCTCCGCACTCTGGGGACTCGGAGATTGGAAATCGTTTATACTCTAGTCCGCGCTCTGGGGACTTAGAGTACTCCGCTCCGCACTCTGGGGACTCGGAGATTGGAAATCGTTTATACTCTAGTCCGCGCTCTGGGGACTTAGAGTACTCCGCTCCGCACTCTGGGGACTCGGATATTGGAAATCGTTTATACTCTAATCCGCGCTCTGGGGACTTAGAATACTCCGCTCCGCACTCTGGGGACTCGGAGATTGGAAATCGTTTATACTCTAGTCCGCGCTCTGGGGACTTAGAGTACTCCGCTCCGCACTCTGGGGACTCGGAGATTGGAAATCGTTTATACTCTAGTCCGCGCTCTGGGGACTTAGAGTACTCCGCTCCGCACTCTGGGGACTCGGAGATTGGAAATCGTTTATACTCTAGTCCGCGCTCTGGGGACTTAGAGTACTCCGCTCCGCACTCTGGGGACTCGGAGATTGGAAATCGTTTATACTCTAGTTCGCGCTCTGGGGACTTAGAGTACTCCGCTCCGCACTCTGGGGACTCGGAGATTGGAGTCGTTCGTATGAGTCTGTACGCCGCACAGAATAATGTAATTTATCATTCAATTAAGAGATACAGAAACTTCATAGAAAATGTGGCTTCAAGCCTTTATTAATGAAAATCAACTAAATTGCTCGATTACAACTTCAAAAGGAAACTAAGTCATTATTGAATGGAAACATGCGGAAAACAATAATGCCTATAACAAGAAAGGGAAACATGCTAAATGTAATAGTGCCGCAAATGTTCACTGTTCCATGCTCGGGGGAGTGTCGTGCCATCAACGGTCGCTAGCTTGAATGTTCCTTCTCCAAGCTTCCGTTCAATGGCGTATGGACCTTCCCAGCTGGGATTCATGCGTGATGGTACTGGGAAGACTCGTTTCAGAACGAGATCACCCACATCGAAGATCCTTGGGCGGACTCTGCCATCGTAGTAGCGCTTGACTCGATGTCTGTGCGCCGCCGCCCTTAACTCAGCTTCTTCACGTTTTTCATTGATGCAGTCCAGTGATTCCAGCAAGAGGTTTTGGTTCGTCTTGGGGTCATAGTATGTCACTAGGTGCGATGGAACTTCAAGTTCCATGGGTATTACGGCTTCAGAGCCGTATGCCAAGGCGAACGGAGTGTGGCCGGTCGCGGACTTGTGGGTAGTTCTATATGCCCATAATGCTGTCGGGAGTTCATCTACCCACTTGCCTCCAACCTTCTCTAAACGCTTCTTTAGTATGGACTTGATTATTTTGTTAACGGCCTCGACTTGTCCGTTAGCTTTTGGGTGCGCAACGGCAGCGAACTTTTTCTCGATGCCGTACTTTAAACAGAACTCTTTGAACTCTCTACTTTCGAATTGCGTTCCGTTGTCTGTAATGATGGTGCGTGGAAGACCAAAGCGGCATATAATATTTCGTACAACGAAGTTAATGACTTTCTTAGAGGTGATAGTGGCCAAAGGTTCTGCCTCAGCCCATTTCGTGAAATAGTCGACTGCAACTATCGCGTATTTCGCACCACCTTTGGATAGAGGCAAAGAGCCGATTATGTCGATTCCCCAGATCGCGAATGGCCAAGGGCTGATCATTTGTGTGAGTTCCGTTGACGGAGCCCTCGGGATTTTTGCATATCTTTGACACTTGTCGCATTTTCTTGCGTAGTCCGCGGCATCCCGGTTTACGGTGGGCCAGTAATACCCATAGCGGAGGATCTTCTTTGCTAGCGTTTGCCCCCCAGTATGGTCGCCGCATTCCCCTTCGTGGACTTCCCTCAGGACTCGCTTCGTTTCATCATGAGCGATGCATCGTAACAATGGGACGGAGAATCCTTTCCGGTACATGGATCCATCCTGCATGACGTACCGCGCGGCCTTTCGAAGGACCTGTCGTCTTTCGCTTCTTCTTTCTGGTAAAGCCCCGGTTGTCAGGTACAGTTTGAATGGGGTTATCCACGAGTCCTTCTCGATCTCTGTTTCCAACACAAGATCGATTTTCATCTCGTCTGCACTCGGGGCATGCAAGACTTCCACGGGATACAATCCCATTTGTTGAACATCATCGGTACTCGCGAACTTAGCCAACAAGTCGGCTTCTTTGTTTTGTTCTCGCGGGATATGCGAAATGTCATAACGCTCAAGATTTGATAGTAGTTCCTGGACCTGAACGAGGTACGGAGCAAGCTTTCGTCCTTTTGCTTGGTAGTCTCCTCGTACTTGGTATACCACTAACTGCGAGTCACAAAAGATTTCGATTGATTTGATTCCGAGTTCTTTGATAAGCTTCAAGCCAGCGATCAATGCTTCATATTCAGCTTCGTTGTTCGTAGCCGGAAAATCGAGCTTCAGGGCATAACAGATTGATCGGTTTTCCGGAGTTATAAGAACTACGCCCGCGCCGGAGCAACGGTCGTTTGATGCACCGTCAGTGTATAACTTCCATCGAATGGGGGGAATGATGTCGTGATCGTCCGGTTTGATGGGTATGGTAAATTCAGCGATGAAGTCTGCTAACGCTTGCCCTCGGGTAGCTCTCCGTGGTAAGTACGCGATATCGAATTGGCTCAACTCGATGTTCCATTTTAGCAATCTCCCAGAAGTTTCCGGTCGTTGAAGTACCTGTCTCAGGGGTTGATCGGTATAAACGCCGATTGAATGCGCTTGAAAGTACGGGCGTAGCTTGCGTGATGCAATCACCAAGCAATAAGCCAATTTCTCAATTTTAGGGTAATTCTTCTCTGCCCCCGTTAAACGCTTGCTAACATAATATACCGGCTTCTGGACTCGATCCTCCTCACGGACCAAAGCTGCGCTTATCGCATGAGGGGATATAGCCAAGTAAACGTACAGCATCTCATGGTCAACTGGTTTAGATAGCATTGGTGGGCTTTCCAGATGCCTTACCAAGTTCTGGAAAGCTTCCTCACAGCTAGACGTCCATTCAAAACTCCTCTTTCCTTTCTTTATTATGTCGAAGAATGGGATGCACTTGTCAGTTGCCTTGGATATAAATCGACTTAGCGCAGCCACTTTTCCGTTCAAGCTCTGTACCTGCTTTATAGTCCTGGGCGCTTGTACATCTTGAATGGCTTGGATCTTTTCTCGGTTGGCTTCGATTCCCCTAGCGTTGACGATGAATCCTAAAAACTTCCCTGATGCAACGCCGAAAGAACACTTCAGCGGGTTGATCTTCACAAATTCTTGCAACTTCTTTTGTCTGATCAATTTCTCGATAGCGTCATGCAGGTGTCTGCATTCTTCCGTGTTGTGTCCATAGGTTTCATGGAAGCGGCAATATTTCCCAGTCCGTTTCTGTTCTTCAGTTGATTCTTTCGGACGTGGTTTCCTGTACTGAAAAGTATTGCATGTGGATAGGTAAATGTTCTCAAGTGGGGCGTTTAGCGGAGTGTACTCGCTGTAGCTTGGAATTCTCGACTTCCACTTTCCCGCTTCTTTCCTCTTTCCTTGACTCCTTCCTCCGGACTCTTTGGGCTGCACAGGCTTATTCTGGACGTTGACTTGGACCTTTCCTGAATTGTCTCCAGATTGCTTCACAGCAATGTTGCTCTTAATTGACTCTTGGGCAGGTCCCGGTGCCTTGTCTCGTCGTACCCACCTAGCTTCCTCTCTTCTTATGAACTGGTGCGCCTTGGAGTAGAAACGCTCTAGCGTAGTCGGAGGTTTTCCTGCCAGCCAATCTCCGAATTCAGAATCCGGATCTACGCCTCTCATCACAGCCATTAGAATTGCATGGTCGTTGGGATTACTGACTTCAGTTGCCGCAACGTGGAATCTTTGTAAGTACTCCTTCAGCGACTCTCCGGGATTTTGGATTACACTTGACAGAGACATCACGTCCTTCGGGCGTGTAGTGTGTATCCTGAACTGCTCAATAAACTTCTTTGCCAACTCCTCGAAATTTGATACGGATCGTGGAGGAAGTCGGGTGAACCACATAGTAGCGATCCCAGATAGAGTAATCGGAAAGCACCTACACTTGGTGGCATCATTTGCTCTGGCTGAATCCATCATCCATTCATACCTCATTACATGTTGTCTGGGGTCAGTCTTTCCTTCGTATGCAGGAATGGTTGGCATGCTAAACTTCTTGGGGTAGGACGCTTGCAGCACAACATCCGTGAACGGAGTATGACTTCTTGACACTCCCCAATCGTCATTTGATAAGCCCTGATTTTCTTTCATCAGTTGCCTGATCATGGCTGTCAGATCGGGTGTCTGTATGGAAGCTGGGAGGTTGGGGTCAGTTCAACGTGCCTGTCCATGCTGATGCCTCCTTTCCTGGCGATCTGCCAATCGTGCGTCATGAGGTTCAACATTGTTAACATCTTGATGATCTGGAGCTCCCTCCTCCACCTGTACTCCGGTTCGGAAGTTTCCAGTTCTGGCTTGGTCGCGGTCTCCTGTTGTTCGAACAGCAGCATCTGCCCTTGCAGTTTCAGTCTTACGGCGTCTGCGCCTGGGTGGCTCATCAGAAGAAGTTGAGCTGTCAGAAGAGGAATAAGCAGCTGGATTGCCCCCAGCGTTCTGTTGCTGTTGTTGAGTGAGTTGTGCCATCAGGTTGGCATTAGCTTGCATCTGTTCTCCCAGTTGTCTCCTGCTTTCCCTAAGTTCTCTCATCAAGTCGTTGAACTCCACTCTGGTGACAACTGGAGTTTGTTCTTGAGCGGCAATCCCTGCACTCGGGATTGCTGGTTGATTGCTAGGTCCTGCTTGTTGCACGCTAGCAGTCTCTCTGGCATCCGCATTAAGAGAAGCTGACCTGGTACGTGGTCTTGCCATTGTAGAGTTATTGGTATGAACTCTGAGTAGGATCAGCGGATGTTCTATCAGTAAGTCGGATCTTCTTTAGGGGATTTGCTCAATCCAGTAGCTTCAAAGCAGATCCTTGAGGTCTGAGAATTCGATTCTCAGTGAAAGCACCAAAGTGTTAGCACCAAAATTGGTCACTAACCTCGTTCAGAAAGATTGTGTAGAGATATAAGTGATGAAAGCAAATTAAACAGAGAGGACAATCCTAATTCAAGTGCAGAAAGTAAGAACACCAAATTTATAGTGGTTCGGCGTAATTGCCTACGTCCACTTTGCTCAACTTTATTGATTTCCTTTATGATTGATTACAAATACAATTCGTGAATCAAATGCTTGAATGAAGGTGTTTAAGTAGAGAAGATGAGTCTTGAAAATGGCAGAGTCTCCCCGTATTTTTCCTCCAAAAAGGATCCCTTTCACTGTGACCCTGCCCCTCTATTTATAGGCAAAGATGGGCTGGACTTCCCAAGTGGGCTGATTGCCGAACGTTCCAGCCCGAGTACAGTGGTCGCCGTATGCCGAGCAAGGTTCGCCGAACGATCTGCACCGAACCATTCCTTCTATGCCGAACGGTGTGCTGGTTAGTTGTGTTGAATGTCTCCTGGATGTCGAGTATTACGCCGAACACCATGAGATGCCGAGTACTCTTGTATGCCGAGCAGCTTCGATGCCGAGCGACATTGTACGCCGGGCAGTCTTGATGCCGAACAGCCTTGATGCCGAGCACTCTGGTATGCCGAGTACTCTTGTATGCCGAGCAGCCTCGATGCCGAGCGACCTTGTACGCCGAGCAGTCTTGATGCCGAACATCCTTGATGCCGAGCACTCTGGTATGCCGAGCACTTATGGGATGCCGAACACTAGTTGACGCTGAGCATAGGTTGTTGCCGAGTGCCAGTTGATGCCGAACACTACTTGGCGCCGAGTACCCTTGTTGCCGAGCACTACGCCGAGTAGTCTCGATGCCGAGTGCTTTTGATGTCGAGTGCTCTCGTATGCCGAACACTACTGAGTATTACGCCGAACACTCCTGGACGCCGGACACTATGGACGCCGAGTACTCATGGATGACGGTTGCTTCGCCGAACATTCCTGGATGCCGGACACTCTCTGATGCCGAGCACTAGTTGCCTGGTCAAATCCCCAGGAAACACTGAATATCTGAGAAACCCAACTCTAGACTGCCCATGTGGAAAATGGTGGGCACCTAGAGTTTAGGAAGGGAACAATAAACTCTGGATCAGTCATGGGACTGGTGTGAGCAACAAAAACAGTTTATCTTTAAACAACAACAAAAGAATTTTAAACATTGAATCCGCAATGCTTTTGGAAAATGAAACTACCATAAGGCCTCCCGCACACACACACAATGCAAACGCAGAATCGGAGGAGATTTCTCCTTATGATAGTCAAAGATGCTTACTACGCAAAACAAATCATTGAATATTATTACTAGTGCATAGTGCAGAAAACATTTCGAAAGTATAATATTAATCTTAGCCAACATAGACATTCCGAACTATGCCTACTATAGCTACCATCTAAACAGTGGTGACCACCATAAGTAAATGGCAGGTTCTACAACTAATACCGTACAAGATTCGTATTGAAAGATGGATTTCCAACAAATGGTCAGGCTAAGGAACTTCCATTCCTACTGCCGAATGGGATCGCCTCTGGCTGGACGTCCCGAGAGACAAACTGCTCTCTGCCAACAAGGCCGGGTTACCCCTGTAACAAGTAACTCACGAATATGCCATTCCCCGGTCCTTTGGGACCTTTATCCGAGCGCTCGGTAACCAACATCACACATAATAAATAAGGTGTGTCCACATGAGTAAGTATCTGGGCTCCATACCATGATACCACCCCTTTCCAGAAGGAAATGACATACCCTAAAGGGCGCGACCCTTATAACCTTGCCGCAACATTCCTGTTTCGACCATTTCCGGGTTGTGAGGCCCTAACGAAGTCTCGTCCACAAATCTACGCTTTTTCACAAAGCCACGCTTTGGGTCAACAGATGATCAAAGTAATGATCACAAAGATAAATGATCAAACAAATGATCATATCACAAATGATCAAACAATGATCATCACACAGCAACACTCAGCATGTCACATTACCAAATTGGGAGTATATCGCTGATAAATTTCAACTACATAACATCTGAGTTCGTACGTCTCAGAGAAGGGTGTTAAGCTAAGAGAATAAATTCTCCGCCACCAACAGAAATGTATTTGAAAGAAATCGGCTTTATATCTCAAAGCGTAATGTCAGACACGTAACCATACAAGTCTGTTCCGGTTTCGAACAGAACCGAAGGCACTTCCGAAGAAGCCCTTGCAAATCTGGGTATTCACAATCCCGATTGGACTTCCCATCACTTAGGGAATCTCTATACCAGGAGCTACCTAGTGCAGAGACAATCGATAGGTCATCCTATCGTTTTCGCAAACACACGGTCTTCAACACCGGTCTTCAAATGCTATCCATATACGATGTATCACTTATTCGGAATGGGTTATATGACACAAAGTTCCTCTCCCGGCTAAACCGAATAATGAGCGTAATATTCAAAAACATATGGATAATGGGATTTCAATTAAGTCACAACTCAATAATTCAACTTCCTTTTAAATGGTTTCAATCGATTACCATTTCAAATCCTTTAAACAAAAAGATTTATTTCACAAAGTTCACACAGTTTCACAAAGATCCATTCACAGATTTCAAAACAATTTCATTTCGAATGGGTTAAACAAATCATCATTTTAAATCTGTTAAAAATAACAGATTCAATTCATAGCTTTCAAAAAGAATTCATTCATAACTTGGAAAATCCATTTTTCAATTCAATCTTGAAATTCCTTTAACTTAAATTGGAATTTCATTTCTTATCTGAAAGCTTTTATTCTTTTAAAACAAACAGTTTTCATTTTGGAAATCTGATTCATTTATACGAGTTAAAATCCTTGGGTTAAATCCAAATTCTCAAAATTTTACTTTTAAAATGGTTTAAATTCATACAAACACATTTATATCATCTTTAATCCCTAGTTTTCAAATCATAGGATTCAATTTCAAACCTGAATTCAAATTTAAATCAAATTATTTAAATTTCAAAACTTAACCAAGTTATTCGAAAATAAGTCTTATCTTTGAAATTCCATTTCAAAAGCTTTTCATATTAAACCCCAATTTCCAATTTCAAAATCAATTGAAATTAAAATTTCAATTTCAAAACAATAAATTTTAAATCATCTGTGACTTAACCGATTTCCACGTGAATCCATATTTGTGTGTGTATGGTGTAGTCCAGGGGTTTTAGCAGAATAGTGCAACACAATGAATCATCACAGATCAAAATACAGGATATAGTTGATAAGCGATATAAACTATAACGCTTATCGTTCATGCACAGACCACAGATATATAAATATCACAGATAATAAATTACATCACAGATAATTTATCACAGATCACAAGATAAATCAAGTGTATCACAAAGCATCATATATCAGGGATATCAAACAATTCAATCATCCAATAGGATCCAATATCAATAAGTAAGGTAAGTTAATTGTCGGATTAATTCAAATCAGATTTATTACTTATGAATTACTAATCCGGGTTAATTAATATTACAAATCATTTTGATTAATCATCCTTTAATCATTTATTAATTAACCATTAATAATAAATTAATTAACTTTTAATTTAATTCATCAACCTTTAATTATTAAATAATTAACTTTTAATTATTTAATTCACCATTTAATCAATCATCTTTAATCAATAAATTAACCTTTAATTAATAAAATTTTAATAAGTGATCATTCCTAACCACTTACATTGATTAATAAATCTTTAATTAATTATCATAAATTATTTCTTAACAAATCACATTAATTTAATTAACCTTTAATAAATTGATTATCCTTAATTTATCATTCTTTAATTACTTGGTTAATCAAACTTAAATCATTAATTAATTTATCATTAATTATGTCTTAATCACATTAATTATTTTAAAAGGTTAAGATTTAGTTTAAATGACATTTTATCTTAATTCTATTTTAAATTTCTATTTTACAATTTAAAACTTACAGTTTAAATTCTAAAACAATATACTTCCATACTTAAAAGTTTTAAAACCAAATTAATATTCAAAATTTTAATCATTTCGAAAAAAACAAGATTTAAACTATTAGAATTCAGATTCAATTCAGGTTTTAAATCTTAGTTTTAAATCCCAGTTTATATTTAAACTTGCTTTAAAACTTAAAATCCTGTTATATTACAATAACCCAAGCAAAACGTTTGAATACCCGAGTCTGTAACAACCTGGAATTTTGGACCATTCGCATCCATTATAAGTGTATAGGTAGACACTTATGCCGGAGTTGAATTGCTCAAAATACCGCGTTGTTAATTTAAATTTGGCAAAACTGAACATATACAGTAAATAAATAATCACAGATCACAGACACAGAGTAATAAATGCAGCGGAAATAAAAGAGATAGTAGTTCATGAAGCTACTATATGAATATATAAAATACATCAGAGTTTACAATAGAAGAGTAATACGATACATCGGATACAAATCAGAATACATCACTGGAATCTTTGAATACTGAAAGCAGAATAGATGGCTGGATCTTCAAGCAAAGCTCCAACTTCAAAGGTGAGTCTTGAATACTGGTACACTCAGTCTGACCCGAGCGTAAAGCAAAAACACAAGACACTCGAGTCAGGATTAACATTCTTATATTAATAAATCCAACTCAAGTGAAATAGCAATTGAAATATAAGTGACTCAAAGGATGTTTGGAATAACCATCCTTTAAGGATCCGTTAAACTATCTACTATGTAGTAGTGTACGATAAGTAGATAATGTCTATCAGTAATCTGTAAAGATACCAAAATAGCGTTAAGTCATGGCCCATTCCACCCTTAACACATTTTTATTCCCAAAAGCATATACAAGACCGTAGTTTCCCCAAAACCGGAAGTCACCAGAGGGCAATCCATATACTAAAGGTACAAATCAAAATCGTAGTGGTCGCGTATAAATGGAATACAAGTATGACAAGGAACATGAGGCAATACCCAAGGCAGTGATACTACTGTTCGCCTGATCCGGACTGGTGAGAACGCAACGCCGCAGCGCCCGTGTAACGACCAGTAAATTTAACCGGTTTTAATAATGTTATTAACTGAAATTTTGTAAAATTTTAAACGATAAAATTTTGAAATAAAAATTTAATATTTGAAATACGTCTAGTTAAACATAGCAACTGGTAAATTTTCGTCCGAAAATATGAAAGTTTATTTCGCGCGTAAATTCACTTCAGTTTAATCAGTTAAAAAGTGATGAAAATAAAATGTTTTGAAACCTAAATATTTTTACATAGAAAAATTCTAAACCATCTTCTGAGCAAGATGTCAGTTTGTCGTTTTTCCAAATTCGGACTTCTTTGGCTCCATCGATCTTATTTTTCAGTGTTTTTCTTGCATTTTCCGCCAGTAGAAAAATTCGAATTTTTATAATTAAATCGTACTGCTGATATCTGTATACCGTTTTGATTGTCTCATCGTGCTGTTTTCTGCGGTATATTCATATATGTGTTTCGGTGTTCGGTACGCGGTGAAACCGCATAACGGATAACCGTATCGGTACCCGGTTTGTGCTTGTTTAGTTTCTATTTGTCCCTTCGTTTTGTGCCGAGTAAATTCAAGTAGCCACTTGCTTCATCATAGTTCTTGAATTTTTATTTGACTTTTGTCATTTCTAACATTACAATTTATTTACGGTTGTTCATCTCTCTTGCATTCACTCTCTTTCTATTGTGTTATCCAAATGTTACCTGGTGCGTGTGTTCTGCTTCGAATTGTTCTCTGTGACCTTTTGTTTCCATTGTTTTAACGTATCGGTACTCAAAGGTTTGTCTCTTCGATTTTCACGTGGCTTTTAAAGAAATTAAATTTTGTAACTTATATTTTGTTTTGAGATAACTGTTCATACTTCATATCCTTCTCTAACATTATCAGACTCCACCCCACCCGTTCTCTTTCCCACCATCTTTCTCTCCCATCCATGGCCGCCACTCTCAACCTCCAGACCCACAGCAGTTCGCCGAAAGCCAGAACCTATCAACCGCTTTTCCCAAGCTTAGACCTAAGCCCGATCTGCCTTCCCCGAGCGTGCAGCTCAGCCCCTCCCGAACATCAAACCACCAAGCTGCTAACGCCAGCACTCGCCGAACCCTCTGCCACCATCCGCTTTACCTCCACCAACCCCTTCCATCCGCACCCAAACAACCCCTCCATGCTCGTGCCTCTCCACCACCACTGTTCCCCTTCCTCCCTGCCTTTGCCACGTAGCCGATCCCACACGCATGCAACCTTCCCGCATGCGACCCCTCTTCTTTGTCTACCGAGCCTTGCCTTTCTTCTCACGTTCTTCTGTCTTCTCGTTGTATACATACCAAGGTATTATATATCATTTGTAGTTGAATATGTATATATGTGTAGTACACTGTTTTGTTAAAAAAAGTTGCAGCTTTTGGTGGGTTATAAGATTTTGTGAATATACAGTAGCTTATATTTAACCAGTTGATTTATAAAGAGATATAGATATGCCTTTTGTTATTTATAAAAGCATACAAGGTTTATGAAGTATGTGCATGTTTAGTGTATGTGTGTTTTATTTTAAAAATAAAAGTAAAAGGGATATATGAATGTTACGTGAAAAACTATTATATTGTAGACCATTTGTTTATATTCTACTTAGTTACAGTATAATGTTTTAACTATTATATTTTAGTGCTGCGTTTGTTTTATGGTATAAAGATTTCAAAATAAAAAATTTACAGTAGTATATATATTGATTTTTATAATATAAGAAGAACATGAGTTATATATAATGTTTATGTAGTGGTTATGGTTGTATAAGCCTATATTTGTTTTATAAAATATTAGTTATGTGAGATATGGTATTATATACGTATGTTAGCTATATACGATTTTTTGATATTGGTTATCAATATTATTTTATGTTATATATATAGGGAGATTAGAAACTGTACAAAACTGTTTATATATGTAAGGGTGTATATTTATGTAAAAGTTCATGTCTTAAGAACGTATGGGTTTTATAACACGTTAATTTCTAATGTGTATACAAATGTATATATATAGTTGTCTGGTTCTACATGTTGTCTTGGCATTATATTTGGTACAACATTGACAGTTTCAAATTTTAAGCTCAGTCGTTCATTGAGAATTTTAGTTTGCACCCAAACCGAAAAAAAAATATTCATCCATATATAAGACGTATAATAAATACAAGGTAGGTTGGTCTAGGCATATAATTGTTTTGTTTTCTGTTTTGTAGTACTGGAAAGAAAAGTTATATATCTTATACGTGTGTAATTTAAATGTGATTTATGAAAATTTTATATTATTTTGATATTTGTCTTAAATTAAAATTTTGAAATTATATATATATATAGTATAATAATAATGTATATTTTCTGTTTCTATTCCATTGATTTAATTCGTTTTCATCAACTTCTGTTTATCAGCTTATCCGTCGAATACGTGTCAATTTCGCTTGCTTTGGAATTCGTGCCTGGATCCGTAACTCATCTCATTCTCGTTCTTCTCTCTAGCCTCGAAAGGTGAGCACTCACTCACGATTAACGTTCTTTTATTTATTAAATTTGATTTCAATTGAAACGACAATTGAAATATGCTGCTGTTAGATATTTACACTATTATTACCTGTATCAGTTCACCTGTGACACCTGACACCATTATCTGTTAAATTATTTATGCGATGATAATACAGTTTGGCTGATAACTGATTGATTGTTGATGTTTATATTGGACGTTAAATTGTTAATGTTAAAATGTTAAATAGTGTGAAATTGAACTTGATATAGGATAATTAATTGTTAAATTTGATTAACTGACATTTGTATAATATGATCCCTTTAATTGTTGAATTTATTGACACGTAGGATTTGTTTAATTACACTTTGAACCACCGAATGTACGTTGTTAAATTGATGGTGTATGAAATTGAAATTGAATGACAAGTGAAAACCGTAATGTGATAATCTTTAATCTACATGAAATGATAGTGTAGATTCTAGAAATAATTATATTAATTCGTACAAATAACAATGCGAATTAATACGGTTATTTCGGGATTATTTGAATTGATTATTGGATTGTTATTGATTGTTGTTATTGCTTGTTTATTTACTTTGACACCATCCCTGTTATCACACTGCAAGTTCCCTTTGTTATGTTTTGATTTTTTTGAATTGAATTGAAATCGGGTTGAAATGATAAATACCCAAATGGAACTTTGACCTAGGATAGGAAATTAAATAAAAACCCGATTGGTCAATAATTTGATTTAAAAATAAAACGAAGATTTTATTTGAATAAAGAATATAGTTTTGAAAATGAAGTTGAAATTTGAATTTTAATGAAATTTTAATGTTAATATTTAATAATCTGAAACAAAGGATAAAAATGTAATTAATGAAAGAATGTTGTTTAATTTGAGAAATTGGAATTAAGTTTGAAATTGTTAAACTTTGAAATGATTTAATAATCAAGTTTAAAATTATAATTAAGTTTGAAATTATTAAACTTTGAAATTATTTAATAATTAAGTTTTGAATTATTTAATAATTAAATAAGATTGAATTTAATGATTAAATTAAATTGCATTTTTGAATTTTACTTCGTAATAACTGAAATTGAGTTTCCTTATTAATTAAGTTTGGAAAATTATTTAAGAAAGTAAATAGGTGAAATTGAATTTCTTTAACAAGAAATAAAATATGATTTTTTGGAATTAGTGTAAGACTTGTAATTGAAAGAATTGATTTGACGAATTTAGTTTAATTCAAAATTGTAAATTTTGATTTAATGAAGTTAAACTTAAGAAATTGATTTAATGAATTGGAAATTTAATAGAATTGTTTTGAATGATAAAGTAACTTAATGAATATTGAACGAAATAGATAAATGAATTTAAATTGATTTGAATGTTAAATTAAATTAATTTAATGATTTTGTAATGAAACTAATATACGAACTTGAATCGATATTTGAATTGAAATTGAATTATAAGATTTTGAAATGGTAATTTGAAAGTTTGAAACGTAAATTATTGGAAATTGGTTTTGAAAGACAAATGAATTGTTGGTTTACGAATTCTATTTGAAATTGGAATTGATTTGGTTTTGAAATATATAAACGACCAATCGGTGTAATAATTACGAAAGTTATTAAAGAGACCGGAATTCGGTTATGGGTATACTCTCTATCTAAACCGAAAACCACTTTAATAACTATGCGCGGAGTGATGATCCAGAATGAAGTGGTTGGAATGATGTACGTGTTGACTGAAGAAAGAGAACGATAATGGATAGCCTTGACACTTGTGTCAAATTGGAAATGACTAAAACAGGAGCTGTGCCGGGCCAATGGAGGATTGATACCTCAAGTGAACACACTTCTTCGAACTACTTATACTTGTTGTCGATTGGTGCACCCTTGATTTTGGGAGTGTTGTCTCACGGTGTTGCGGGCGCTGCGACGTTGCGTTCTCACCAGTCCGGATCAGGCGAACGGTAGTATCACTACCTTGGGTATTGCCTCATGTGCCTTGTCATACTTGTATTCCATTTATGCGCGACCACTACGATTTTGATTTGTACCTTTAGTATATGGATTGCCCTCTGGTGACTTCCGGTTTTGGGGAAACTACGGTCTTGTATATGCTTTTGGGAATAAAAATGTGTTAAGGGTGGAATGGGCCATGACTTAACGCTATTTTGATATCTTTATATTACTGATAGACATTATCTACTTATCGTACACTACTACATAGTAGATAGTTTAACGGATCCTTAAAGGATGGTTATTCCAAACATCCTTTGAGTTACTTGTATTTCAATTGCTATTTCACTTGAGTTGGATTTATTAATATAAGAATGTTAATCCTGACTCGAGTGTCTTGTGTTTTGCTTTACGCTCGGGTCAGACTGAGTGTACCAGTATTCGAGACTCACCTTTGAAGTTGGAGCTTTGCTTGAAGATCCAGCCATCTATTCTGCTTTCAGTATTCGATGATTCCAGTGATGTATTCTGTTTTGTATCTGATGTATCGTATTACTCTTCCGTTGTATTTGTTCTAACTCTGATGTAACTTATACATTTATATAGTAGCTTCATGAACTACTATCTCTTTTATTTCCGCTGCATTTATTACTCTGTGTCTGTGATCTGTGATTATTTTATTTACTGTATATGTTCAGTTTTGCCAAATTTAAATTAACAACGCGGTATTTTGAGCAATTCAACTCCGGCATGAGTGTCTACCTATACACTTATAATGGATGCGAATGGTCCAAAATTCCGGGTCGTTACAGTTGGTATCAGAGCTTTGGTAGCTCTAGGCAAAACTTAACATATAGGGTAAATGTATTTACAGAATCACTCTCATTCGAGTTTCAATCTCTTCCCTTGACTCGATTTCTTTGAATTTTGGAACGTTCCCCTCGGTTCCGAAATTCATTCGTGTCTTTCACTATTCGTCTTCTTTCAATTCTGGAGCATCCCACAACTCCACTTCGAATAATCTTTATAATGAGTCGGCAATCTCGCCAATCTTCGAATAATTCGTAAAGGAGTAAACTCCTTTATAATAGGCATCGATTTACCGGAGATTTCTGTATCCTTGGTTTACGATGCTATCTATCTCCTGCTATACCTAAATTCTATTTGTAACGACTTGGATTTTTCGCGTTCGAAAATCAACATCCGTACTTCACCTTGTACTCGAATGCCGTAGATTCGACCATTCAAATCCGATTCGCCGGAGCTTATAACACCATTAAGTATAACAACACAGCGGAAAAAGAATATATCAATTACAAAACATTGATACAATGACAGATACAAAATCTGATACAATATGATACAACAGAATGATACAACAGATATCAATATACATCAGAGATATGATACAAGAAATAGCAGCGGAAAAGAAAATAGATAACACCAGCAGCGGATAGAATGTCTCCAATAGAATGCTCCAAGATAAGCAACGTCAGTCCATGAACTCCAAGAACTGAACTAGCTCCAGATAATCTACTAAACCTGAATATCTGAGAAACCCAACTCTAGACTGCCCGTGTGGAAAATAATGGGCACCCAGAGTTTAGGAAGGGAACAATAAACTCTGGATCAGTCATGGGACTGGTGTGAGCAACAAAAACAGTTTATCTTTAAAACAAGCAACAAAGGCTTTTAAACATTGAAATCCGCAATGATTTTCGAAAATGAAACTACCATAAGGCCTCCCGCCACACACACAATGCAATCGCAGAATTGGAGGAGATTTCTCCTTATGATAGTCAAACATGCTTACTACGCGAAATCAAAACTCTTTTGATATTATTACTAGTGCATAGTGTAGAAAAACATTTCAAAAATATAATATTAATCTTAGCCAGCATACAACATTTCATCGTATGCCTACTATAGCTACTACGTTCAATAGCAGGTTACCGCCACATTCCATAGCAGGTAATACAACTAAAAATCGTACAGGGTTCGTATTGCTTCTTTGGATTTCCAACAAATGATCAGGCTAAGGAACTTCCTTACCGAAATAGAAACGCCTCTGGAAAGACGCCCCGGATCCTAACCGGATCTCTGCAAACAAAAGGCCGACGCTACCTCACGCTATACAGCTGTAACTAGGTAACTAACACACTGACGCTACCTCACGCTGTACAACTGTAACTAGGTAACTAACACACGAGCTATGTCATCCCCCGGTCGTAACCAACCTTTATCCGAGGATCCTCAATCGCAAAGCAACAGCCACAAAGTATAATCAACATAGGTAAAATATCTGGGCTCCATACCATGATATCACCTTTTATCCAGAAGGAAATGACATACCCTAGGGGCGCTACCCCTACAAACCTTTGTCGCAACATTCCTGTTTCGACCATTACCGGGTTGTGAGGCTCGACGAAGTCTCGTCCACAAAACTACGCTTTTTCACAAAGCCACGCTTTTCCACAAAGCCACGCTTTGATCAACCAATGATCAGCAGCACTTCGTATGCCACATTACCAAATTGGGAATGTATCATTAGTAACCATCAACTACATAACCTCTGAGCTCGTACGTCTCAGAGAAGGGTGTTAAGCTAAGAGAATAAATTCTCCGCCACCAACAGAAATGTATTTGATAGAAACCAGCTTTACATCTCAAAGTGTAACGTCAGACACACATCCATACAAGTCTGTTCCGGGTTCGAACAGAACCGAAGGCACTTCCGAAGAAGCCCTTGCAAATCCGGGTATTCACAATCTCGATCGGATTTCCCATCACTTAGGAAATCTCTATACCGGCGCGACTCAGTGCAGAGACAATCGATAGGTCATCCTATCGTTCTCGCAAATACCCGGTCTTCACCACCGGTCTTCAAATGCTATCCATATCGTCGTATCACTATTCAGAATGGGTTATATGACACAAAGGTCCTTTCCCGGCTAAACCGAATAACGAGCGCAATTAAAAATCATATGGATACTGGGATCTCAGTTAAATCACAGCTTAAAGCCCAAAAACTTTTCATTCGAATGGTTAAACCAAATTACCATTTCCAATCTTTTAAACAAAAAGATTAAATTCAAAAACCTTCAATGGTTTAAACAATTTCCACACTTTTAATCTTTTAAACAAAAAGATTCAATTCACAAAGTTAACCCCATTCACAAAGATTCATTCATAGATTTTCAAAACAATTTCCATTTTAATAGATTTACTCGTTAAATCTCTAAATCAAGATTTAACTTATAGCTTTCAAAACAATTCCATTTCAAATTGGATTAACTCGTTCGGTCTTTGAATCAAAGACTCATTTCATAAATTTCAAAACATTTCAATTCTATTTCAAACTTGAAATTCAAATTTAAATCAAGTTATTTAAATTTTCAAAACTTAATCAAGTTATTCGAAATAACTTTTATTTTTGAAATTCCATTTCAAAAGCTTTTCACTTTAAACCCAAATTTCCAATTTCAAAATCAATTGAAATTAAAATTTCAATTTCAAAAATATTAAATTTACATCATCTGTGACTTAACCGATTTCCACATGAAATCCATATTTGTGTGTGTATGGTGTAGTCCAGGGGTTTCACACACAATAGTGCAACATCAATCATAAGCGGTATAATCGATAACGCTTATCTTCATTCACAGATTCATAGATAAAATAAATTTATCAGTCACAAAGATTCACTATTACAATTCGATGTGGGTTTCGGATAACCAACTAGAATCCGACTCCCTGTCGCATCGAAATTCAAGTGTCGTTTTATGGGTCAAGGGTTTCATATTCACATAGTAATATATCACAGAAATAGAAATCACAGCTCAGCACAAAGTAATCCATATCACAAAGCATCATATATCAGGGATATCAAACAATTCAACATTCCATAGAATCCAAACATTCATAAGTAAGATCAATTAATTGTCTGATTAATTCAAATCAGATTAATTACTTATGAATTTCTAATCCTGGTTAATTAATTGCAAACCATTTTGATTAATTATCCTTTAATCATTTATTAATTAACCCTTTGATAATAAATTAATCAACCTTAATTAGTTACTCTTAATTATTTATCCTTAGTTAATTAATCTTAATCAATCTTATAAATTAATTAACTCTTAATTAAATTTCTTTAATTATCATTTAAATGGAATGAAGGTAAATAACTTGTTCAAAACATTTATGGCCTTTTATTAATTAAAGTTTAAATTACCCTCACGGTAATCATTACCAATTTCCATCCCTTGATTTTTGAAATAATAAAGACAACTTCTTCAAATCAAAACAAACAAAATTCCAAACTCCATGACCTCATATTTATATTGAAATCGATAAATACTTTTATCTTGAACTGGATTAACTTTACTTTGGAACTTAGTACATTTATTTTGAAACTTATTTCATTTGGATAAACTTTAAACCAAATCATGTTTTTAAAAAGAACACGGTTATCAGATTTTTAAATACCCTGAACCATTTTTTTCTCAAGTTAAAAACCTGGAAATCATATTTAAAACTACTCGACCCATGCTAACGCAAGCCTGAGCCAACTCCCAAAATCCACGAGATTTTCACTCGAATGCTTCGAGTCCTTCCCGAGTCATTTTCTTTCTCCCCCGTGCCTACTTCTTCTTCTTCTTTTTTTTTAAAAAAAAACAGTTTTATATACCCATGCAAACTCGAGTTTTACTTCGAGTCCAAAGGCCTTCTCGCTCGAGTACTATCCCGAGGCAATGTCGTCTTCCCCAAATATCTCAAGCCACTGATACTCGTGACATATCGTGCACATGTACATCGCCGCTGGCGATCTTTTGGCACCGCCCCTACGTCGAACAAGTCAACGATGATCCCTAGATCGATTCGCGACCACCCAAACTTTCCCATCACCTCGAATTTGAAATTTGAGTTCGAGCTCGAGCCTGGAACCCATGAACTGGAAACACCATCACCTGTCATCGCCTCGTCCCCGACCCTCCAACCACCAGAATGCTTAGAACTCCGGTCAACTCTTCGTCGACATCCCCTCTCTCATCGGCCAAAAGCGTATGCGACTCGATCGCGTATTGATGATGAACTCACCATACTTACGGACAAGTTCAAAAGCTAAACAAAAACCCTAAATCGATCTTGCTTCATAAATTTACCCAATGGAAAAATTATTTCATATTTTTCTCGAAATCGCTGGAGTCCATACTATCTTCATATCAAATTTCAACTTTTGAAATTGATTAAAGTGTTAGAAATTTGTATAAATGCAGTTTTTATTTAAATTCAAACTGCTCGAAACAAACCAATCTAAAAATCTTAAATTTTGTTTTAAAAATCATATATTACAGTAAGCATTCAATCTCTACTCCTGAATTTACAAATCGTTGGAGTTGATTTTTACTTGTTCTTCAATCTCCCCTGTTCTTTTCATCTTCCAGACAGATTTTCAAACTTATACTTATTAAATAAAAATTTTAAACTTTAATTCATGATACAACAAACATACTCTGTTTGAATCTTAAACAATAACGTTTATTTTATCAAGTGATAATGGATTTCGATCAATTCTTGAGTCTGGAAATTAATTACTGGAACAACACATATATTCACTTATATATACACACACACACACACAAAAGATCTACTGATGTGTATAAACATAGTGTATACTGAACACATAACTTAACATGCAACCAATTCAATACTTAAACCTATTTAAAAGTGATGTTACTCACTTGATTTCAGAAGAAAGAAAAGAACAGAGCTTGATTATTTTGAAACTGTCTTGAATTTGCTAGCTGAAACTCTGGCTTGATTGTTTTAAATGGAATCTTATTTAAGTTGTAAACAACATTACTTCAAGTTTGCACAGCTTTTATAATCGAAATGAGGTGAGTTTGACATATAGAATAGAAGTGTACAGATTAATGTATTTCTCAGGTACAAATATTGGACAGAAATATTTTTCCTTGGTGGCTAGAGGATACGGCATTAATTGCCTAAGTCCTTTATGTCTACATATTTTATCTTTCGTATGTACTACTATGATTTTTCTTTTCAAGTGAGCATCGTTAATTATACTTCCTGCACAATGAAGATAAGTATTTTTACTTTTACACTTTGTTTTATTCTTGCCTTTCTTACTTACTTACAGCCTTGCAACTAAATGCTCTTTCCAAAATTATCAAATGTTCATTTTTCCTTGCTTGCTTTAGTACTTTATGTTTTTATATGTTTACTTGTTACTTACCCGTTTGCATTTGATTAACTTCTTTTACAAGCCTCCACTTATCTTTTATTATTTTTGTTTGCTTTATTCATTTTTTAAAACCATTTATTTAAGATTTGAATTCAAATCAAAATATATATATATACACATTCATATATATACCTATATATACAATATTTAAAGTTTAGAATGATTTATACCAATTATATATTGTATTTCTCTATATATTTATTTTTAAAAATACATTTACTTGAAATTTAAATTCAAATCAATATATACTTATATATAAAATTTCAAATTTACTCATATATCATATATACATATATATAATATTTAATTTTTAAGGATTGACACAGAGTTTATCGGTATTCGGGGAAACTCGAATTCATTTATCGATAAATTATACAATTTTATTCAAAACTAAATTTAAATATCAATTTAAATTTATATAAAATTCGGGGTCGTTACACTATTTCTTGAGATCGAATGTCGATTTACCTCGGAATTCAGCATCGATCTTATTCTTGAAGTTACGGTCAACCCGGTTAAGGTTGCCCGTGAATTAAATAAGTTTGTCCATCTCCTAATTCTGTTAATTGAATTATCTTATCTTCTGTTTCAAACTTATTTTCGAATCAAATTTCTCTTTGATTTAAGTCCATCAAAATTTGAAACCCTATCCTTATTTTGAAATCCATTCTTGTATAGTCGAACGAGGAAGTGTATTTGTAAATTAATATTAAAATGTTTTATATATTGTGTTGTTTGAGTTGTTGATGTTGATTTGGGTTTCCGATCGATACGTCTGGTCAACGCAATCGATAGGATTTCCAAAACACTTGAACAGAGCAAACTGACACAATATTATTTTCAAATTTGGTAAATGAAATAAATTTGTTTGATTATATTGTGAAAATATAAGTAAAATTTTCTAGAATTTAATAGGTTAATTAAATTGTTTGTTGAAACGATAATATTTGATTATCATTTATTGTTCTAAATAAATTTATAAATACGGTTTATAAATTGATTTGGAATTTGAAATGAATTTAATTCAGAAATTTGAGAATTTAGTTTCCGGTGATTTCGAACTTTGGTTTTAAAATTTTAAAGGATATATTATTGGAAGTATTTTCAAATAGAAACCGTTTCCAAAGAATTTTAAAATGTCGAAATCAGTGATCTTCTCTTTGTCGCTGGAAAATAATTTCGGTGATGGCGGCCGCATCATCGACATTCATTTTCGAGTTTCGAAGTGGGGATACCATTCTGTAGCTTTGCTACATTTTGTTTTGAGAAGAAAAAAAATAAATATATATTTTGAATTGAATTTCTTCAGTATATTTTGATTCATATATATATGTATCTTATTTTAAAATTTGATTTGATTTGATATAAATATATTATATATAACTCTAAATTGTTTAAGTTAATTGGAAATCTAATTCTTAAATTTTGTTAAAGGATGATTTTAATTATAAATAATACCAAAATTTGGAATAAATATTTAAACTTGAATAATTGAATTGAGAAAATTTTATTCAACTGCATTCTAATACAACCTACCTAAATCATTCAGAAGTTGAATATGTAATTGGATAATATATAAGATAAATTGAATTTATAAATAAAATTTGAGTGTTTATAATAAATGTTATACACTAAATTTTGATTATAAAGATGTTAATAGAGTTAGATAGGATAATAAGTAAACTCAGTTAATAATGAAATAAATTGTTTTGAAAGAATTAATGAATTAAAATTTGATCAACATATGAAAATACCTTGAATTTAAAAGCAATTAGTAAATATAAATTAATTTAAATCGGAACTTTTATGGTTTAAATTAATTTATATGGTTTAAAAATATGTAATAAGATATATTAAGTGAAATAAAATTTATAATAATTTGGAATTAAAGAATTAAATCTGTTGAAAATAAAATATGATTATAATAAAAGATTATTCAAATTTATGGTTTTAGGAGTTGAAAATTGAGGGTAATTGGATAATAAGATAATGAATTTAGAAATAGTTGAGATTTATTTTAGTGAAATCAAATGGATTAAATCAATTATTGAATATAAATTAATTTAAATTTGAATTAATATGGTTTAAATTAATTGTTATTTTGTATTTCAAATCTGTTTTCTTTCCGGTTGTTTCTATTCTCCTACCTCGTTCCTTTTCGGGGACGAAAAGTTTTGAGTGGGGGAGAATGTAACGACCCGTAAATTTAACCGGTTTTAATAACGTTATTAACTGAAATTTTGTAAAATTTTAAACGATAAAATTTTGAAATAAAAATTTAATATTTGAAATACGTCTAGTTAAACATAGCAACTGGTAAATTTTCGTCCGAAAATATGAAAGTTTATTTCGCGCGTAAATTCACTTCAGTTTAATCAGTTAAAAAGTGATGAAAATAAAATGTTTCGAAACCTAAATATTTTTACATAGAAAAATTCTAAACCATCTTCTGAGCAAGATGTCAGTTTGTCGTTTTTCCAAATTCGGACTTCTTTGGCTCCGTCGATCTTATTTTTCAGTGTTTTTCTTGCATTTTCCGCCAGTAGAAAAATTCGAATTTTTATAATTAAATCGTACTGCTGATATCTGTATACCGTTTTGATTGTCTCATCGTGCTGTTTTCTGCGGTATATTCATATATGTGTTTCGGTGTTCGGTACGCGGTGAAACCGCGTAACGGATAACCGTATCGGTACCCGGTTTGTGCTTGTTTAGTTTCTATTTGTCCCTTCGTTTTGTGCCGAATAAATTCAAGTAGCCACTTGCTTCATCATAGTTCTTGAATTTTTATTTGACTTTTGTTATTTCTAACATTACAATTTATTTACGGTTGTTCATCTCTCTTGCATTCACTCTCTTTCTATTGTGTTATCCAAATGTTACCTGGTGCGTGTGTTCTGCTTCGAATTGTTCTCTGTGACCTTTTGTTTCCATTGTTTTAACGTATCGGTACTCAAAGGTTTGTCTCTTCGATTTTCACGTTGCTTTTAAAGAAATTAAATTTTGTAACTTATATTTTGTTTTGAGATAACTGTTCATACTTCATATCCTTCTCTAACATTATCAGACTCCACCCCACCCGTTCTCTTTCCCACCATCTTTCTCTCCCATCCATGGCCGCCACTCTCAACCTCCAGACCCACAGCAGTTCGCCGAAAGCCAGAACCTATCAGCCGCTTTTCCCAAGCTTAGACCTAAGCCCGATCTGCCTTCCCCGAGCGTGCAGCTTAGCCCCTCCTGAACATCAAACCACCAAGCTGCTAACGCCAGCACTCGCCGAACCCTCTGCCACCATCCGCTTTACCTCCACCAACCCCTTCCATCCGCACCCAAACAACCCCTCCATGCTCGTGCCTCTCCACCACCACTGTTCCCCTTCCTCCCTGCCTTTGCCACGTAGTCGATCCCACACGCATGCAACCTTCCCGCATGCGACCCCTCTTCTTTGTCTACCGAGCCTTGCCTTTCTTCTCACGTTCTTCTGTCTTCTCGTTGTATACATACCAAGGTATTATATATCATTTGTAGTTGAATATGTATATATGTGTAGTACACTGTTTTGTTAAAAAAAGTTGCAGCTTTTGGTGGGTTATAAGATTTTGTGAATATACAGTAGCTTGTATTTAACCAGTTGATTTATAAAGAGATATAGATATGCCT
The DNA here is from genome assembly GCA_030737815.1 of Allium fistulosum. Taxonomy (NCBI): domain Eukaryota; kingdom Viridiplantae; phylum Streptophyta; class Magnoliopsida; order Asparagales; family Amaryllidaceae; genus Allium; species Allium fistulosum. The sequence continues at coordinate 232,547,349 of CM060908.1, read as the reverse complement.
TTTGTTATTTATAAAAGCATACAAGGTTTATGAAGTATGTGCATGTTTAGTGTACGTGTGTTTTATTTTAAAAATAAAAGTAAAAGGGATATATGAATGTTACGTGAAAAACTATTATATTGTAGACCATTTGTTTATATTCTACTTAGTTACAGTATAATGTTTTAACTATTATATTTTAGTGCTGCGTTTGTTTTATGGTATAAAGATTTCAAAATAAAAAATTTACAGTAGTATATATATTGATTTTTATAATATAAGAAGAACATGAGTTATATATAATGTTTATGTAGTGGTTACGGTTGTATAAGCCTATATTTGTTTTATAAAATATTAGTTATGTGAGATATGGTATTATATACGTATGTTAGCTATATACGATTTTTTGATATTGATTATCAATATTATTTTATGTTATATATATAGGGAGATTAGAAACTGTACAAAACTGTTTATATATGTAAGGGTGTATATTTATGTAAAAGTTCATGTCTTAAGAACGTATGGGTTTTATAACACATTAATTTCTAATGTGTATACAAATGTATATATATAGTTGTCTGGTTCTACATGTTGTCTTGGCATTATATTTGGTACAACATTGACAGTTTCAAATTTTAAGCTCAGTCGTTCATTGAGAATTTTAGTTTGCACCCAAACCGAAAAAAAAATATTCATCCATATATAAGACGTATAATAAATACAAGGTAGGTTGGTCTAGGCATATAATTGTTTTGTTTTCTGTTTTGTAGTACTGGAAAGAAAAGTTATATATCTTATACGTGTGTAATTTAAATGTGATTTTTGAAAATTTTATATTATTTTGATATTTGTCTTAAATTAAAATTTTGAAATTATATATATATATATAGTATAATAATAATGTATATTTTCTGTTTCTATTCCATTGATTTAATTCGTTTTCATCAACTTCTGTTTATCAGCTTATCCGTCGAATACGTGTCAATTTCGCTTGCTTTGGAATTCGTGCCTGGATCCGTAACTCATCTCATTCTCGTTCTTCTCTCTAGCCTCGAAAGGTGAGCACTCACTCACGATTAACGTTCTTTTATTTATTAAATTTGATTTCAATTGAAACGACAATTGAAATATGCTGCTGTTAGATATTTACACTATTATTACCTGTATCAGTTCACCTGTGACACCTGACACCATTATCTGTTAAATTATTTATGCGATGATAATACAGTTTGGCTGATAACTGATTGATTGTTGATGTTTATATAGGACGTTAAATTGTTAATGTTAAATTGTTAAATAGTGTGAAATTGAACTTGATATAGGATAATTAATTGTTAAATTTGATTAACTGACATTTGTATAATATGATCCCTTTAACTGTTGAATTTATTGACACGTAGGATTTGTTTAATTACACTTTGAACCACCGAATGTACGTTGTTAAATTGATGATGTATGAAATTGAAATTGAATGACAAGTGAAAACCGTAATGTGATAATCTTTAATCTACATGAAATGATAGTGTAGATTCTAGAAATAATTATATTAATTCGTACAAATAACAATGCGAATTAATACGGTTATTTCGGGATTATTTGAATTGATTATTGGATTGTTATTGATTGTTGTTATTGCTTGTTTATTTACTTTGACACCATCCCTGTTATCACACTGCAAGTTCCCTTTGTTATGTTTTGATTTTTTTTGAATTGAATTGGAATCGGGTTGAAATGATAAATACCCAAATGGAACTTTGACCTAGGATAGGAAATTAAATAAAAACCCGATTGGTCAATAATTTGATTTAAAAATAAAACGAAGATTTTATTTGAATAAAGAATATAGTTTTGAAAATGAAGTTGAAATTTGAATTTTAATGAAATTTTAATGTTAATATTTAATAATCTGAAACAAAGGATAAAAATGTAATTAATGAAAGAATGTTGTTTAATTTGAGAAATTGGAATTAAGTTTGAAATTGTTAAACTTTGAAATGATTTAATAATCAAGTTTGAAATTATAATTAAGTTTGAAATTATTAAACTTTGAAATTATTTAATAATTAAGTTTTGAATTATTTAATAATTAAATAAGATTGAATTTAATGATTAAATTAAATTGCATTTTTGAATTTTACTTCGTAATAACTGAAATTGAGTTTCCTTATTAATTAAGTTTGGAAAATTATTTAAGAAAGTAAATAGGTGAAATTGAATTTCTTTAACAAGAAATAAAATATGATTTTTTGGAATTAGTGTAAGACTTGTAATTGAAAGAATTGATTTGACGAATTTAGTTTAATTCAAAATTGTAAATTTTGATTTAATGAAGTTAAACTTAAGAAATTGATTTAATGAATTGGAAATTTAATAGAATTGTTTTGAATGATAAAGTAACTTAATGAATATTGAACGAAATAGATAAATGAATTTAAATTGATTTGAATGTTAAATTAAATTAATTTAATGATTTTGTAATGAAACTAATATACGAACTTGAATCGATATTTGAATTGAAATTGAATTATAAGATTTTGAAATGGTAATTTGAAAGTTTGAAACGTAAATTATTGGAAATTGGTTTTGAAAGACAAATGAATTGTTGGTTTACGAATTCTATTTGAAATTGGAATTGATTTGGTTTTGAAATATATAAACGACCAATCGGTGTAATAATTACGAAAGTTATTAAAGAGACCGGAATTCCGTTATGGGTATACTCTCTATCTAAACCGAAAACCACTTTAATAACTATGCGCGGAGTGATGATCCAGAATGAAGTGGTTGGAATGATGTACGTGTTGACTGAAGAAAGAGAACGATAATGGATAGCCTTGACACTTGTGTCAAATTGGAAATGACTAAAACAGGAGCTGTGCCGGGCCAATGGAGGATTGATACCTCAAGTGAACACACTTCTTCGAACTACTTATACTTGTTGTCGATTGGTGCACCCTTGATTTTGGGAGTGTTGTCTCACGGTGTTGCGGGCGCTGCGGCGTTGCGTTCTCACCAGTCCGGATCAGGCGAACGGTAGTATCACTACCTTGGGTATTGCCTCATGTGCCTTGTCATACTTGTATTCCATTTATGCGCGACCACTACGATTTTGATTTGTACCTTTAGTATATGGATTGCCCTCTGGTGACTTCCGGTTTTGGGAAACTACGGTCTTGTATATGCTTTTGGGAATAAAAATGTGTTAAGGGTGGAATGGGCCATGACTTAACGCTATTTTGATATCTTTACAGATTACTGATAGACATTGTCTACTTATCGTACACTACTACATAGTAGATAGTTTAACGGATCCGTGAAACAACACTCCCAAAATCAAGGGTGCACCAATCGACAACAAGTAATAAGTAGTTCGAAGAAGTGTGTCCACTTGAGGTAGCTAATCCTCCATTGGCCCGGCACAGCTCCTGTTTTAGTCATTTCCAATTTGACACAAGTGTCAAGGCTATCCATTATCGTTCTCTTTCTTCAGTCAACACGAACACCATTCCAACCACTTCATTCTGGGTCATCACTCCGCATATAGTTATTAAAGTGGTTTTCAGTTTAGATAGAGAGTATATCCATAACCGAATTCCGGTCTCTTTAATAACTTTCAAAATTATTACACCGATTGGTCGTTTACTATATTTCAAAACCAAATCAAATTCAATTTCAAATAGAATTCGTAAATCAACATTTCATTTGTCTTTCAAACCAATTTCCAAGATTTACGTTTCAACTTCCAAATTCATTTCAAAATCCTATAATTCAATTTCAATTTCTATTTAAAACAATTCAAGTATTCATTTACATTCGTAAATAAGTTTCATCCAGAAATCATTTAAAATGATTTAATTTAACCTTCAAATCAATTTACTTCATTTATCGATTTCATTCAATATTCCTTAAGTAAATTTATCATTCAAAACAATTTCTATTTAATTTCCAATTCATTAAATCAATTACTTAAGTTCAATGCCATTATATCAAAACTTACAAATTTAATTAAGTTAAATTCGTCAAATCAAATTCTTTAAATTACAAGTCTTACATTAATTTCAAAAATATCACATTTTATTTCTTGTTAAAGAAAATTCAATTTCAATTATTTATTTACTTACTTTATATAATTTTCCAAAACTTAATTAATAAAGAAATCCAATTTCAATTATTTACGAAGAAAAATTCACTTATTCAAAAGTTCAATTTTACTTATTAAAGAATTCAATTCAATTCAATCATTAAATAATTCAATCTTATTTAATTATTAAATAATTCAAAACTTAATTATTAAATAATTTCGAAGCTTAATAATTTCAACTTGATTATAATTTCAAACTTAATTATTAAATCATTTCAAAGTTTAATAATTTCAACTTAATTATAATTTCAAACTTAATTATTAAATCATTTCAAACTTAATAATTTCAAACTTAATTATAATTTCAAACCTAATTCAATCATTTCTCAAATTAAACAATATTCTTTCATCAATTACATCGTAAATATTTTTGTTTCAGATTATTAAATATTAACATTTTTTTTTCATTAAAATTTAAATTTCAACTTCATTTCAAAACCATATTATTTATTCAAATAAAATCTTCGTTTATTTTTAAATCAAATTATTGACCAATCGGGTTTTATTTAATTTCCTATCCTAGGTCAAAGTTCAATTTGGGTATTTATCATTTCAACCCGATTCCAATTCAATTCCAAAATCAAAGCATAGTAAATGGAACTTGCAGTGTGATAACAGGGATGGTGTCAAAGTAAATAAACAAGCAATAACAACAAACAATAACAATCCAATAATCAATTCAAATAATCCCGAAATAACCGTATTAATTCGCATTGTTATTTGTACGAATTTACATAATTATTTCTAGAATCTACACTATCATTTCATGTAGATTAAAGATTATTACATTACGGTTCTTCACTTGTCATCTATTTACAATTTCATACATCATCAATTTAACAACATACATTCAGTGGTTCAGAATGTTATTAAACAAATCCTACGTGTCAATAAATTTAACAGTTAAAGGGGTCATGTTATACAATGTCATTAAATCAAATTTAACATTTAAATCAGTTTTAAAATTTTCAACTATCCTATATCAATTTCAATTCTGCATACTATTTATCATTTATCACTAACAATTTAACGTCCAATATAAACATCAACAATCAATCAATTATCAGCCAAACTGTATTATCATCGCATAAATAATTAACAGATAATGGTGTCAGGTGTCACAGGTGAACTGATACAGGTAATAGCATATATAACAGTGTAATTAACTAACAGCAGCATATTTCAATTTGTCGTTTCAATTAAAATCAGATTTAATAAATAAAAGAACGTTAATCGTGAGTGAGTGCTCACCTTTCGAGGTTAGATGGATAGACAAAGAAGTTCAGTTACGAAATGTAAGCACGAATCCCAAGGCAAACCAGATTAGCACGAATTATGACGAACAAAGCTGATACACGAATCGATGAAACAAACCGAATCAGTTTGATAGAACAGAAATTACATATATTATTTTATTAGGATTAATATTAAAATTTTAAACACCTATAAATACATCTCTAGAATATACGAAAACTAAACTCATGTGTATAAATATAACCCAACTTGATTTGAGATGAACTAGATATACGTGTATATATATAATTTTTAAATCAATTTAAACGTATAGTTAAAAGAATATATATGTATTTGTATTTCAAAACAATAAAATCCCAGAACGTATTATTCCTGTATATAAAAAAAACTAAGTTCACATATATATAACCGAATGCATATACACATATATACAACTTGTACACGTGTTAAAATTTTAAAAGTTAATATTGTTTAACATACCTTTAAGACTATGCTATAATAACATAACTAAAATACTGTAACCTATAAACAGTAGACTATAAACAAATCATGCACAATTTATATTTATAAACATACACATACTTTTAAAATAATAATAAAAAAATATTTAGTAACACAGATATATTACTTTCGGCCCAAAGTATATACACAGTAAATATAAAATATAATATAGCATAATAAACAAACCAACATAACTTCCAAATTTAAACAAATATAACCTGTACTGTAAAACGAAACATACTTTGTTTACATAACTCATTACATGACATATTATACTTACAGAAATGTAAATTACTTATGCCTGATACATTCAAATCCATATTGCTAACATAGGCATATACTGACCTTCTTATATTTATGATGTAAAACAAAAAAAACAAAAAATAACTCACGTATACTTAAAAGTAGATCTGTAACTTGCTTTAACTTTATACATATTAACATGTCATTGTATACAGCAACAAGACATATATAAATTAATATATATATATATATATATAAAACTTTATAATAAAATATATAACTTTCCAAAACTAAAAATATATGCAGCTTTAATACTCATATACTAAAGTTCGTGATATATATTTTATGTAAAGAGAAGATGCCGGTAACAAACAAATGAAATATAAAAATGAAATGAGTTGGCTTCCATCCACATATGCCTCAGAAATTTTGTATGCAATCTATGTATTACTGTGATTATATAAATACAAACCTGTACAAGTGCATTAGACAAAATATGGGGAGCACGGTTTGGATCTGGGGCGTTCAAGGGGAAGGCGAACGGAGGCAGAAGTGGAGGCGCAAGCGGGTTCAGGTTGATGGTAGGGTGGTCGGCTGTTCACGAGGTGGAAGCTTGGTCTAGGCGGAGATGGGTTGAACTCGAGGAAGGAGGAGGAGTTGTGCGGCAAGATCGGTGAGCACGAGAGGCAAGGACGTGATGAATATATCACAATTTGTATTGTGTTGTCAGGGTGGAAGGGAACAATGTGGAGCGGGTGGGAGGTTGCGTTTGGTAGGGAGGTGTGAGGGCTGGCCTCGACGGTGGATGGGATGGTGGCTTCGAGGTGTAGGAGGTGGTGACGTGAGTTGATTGGCGGAGGAGATTGGCTGATGGTTGCGTGCATGAGAAAGGAGCTGGGCAAAAGGAAAGATGGATGGTGAGGAAGCAGAAAAATAAGTAAGAAAAGAACAGCAAAAGGAAAAGGCAATACCTTTTTTCGTTTCTCAAACAAATAGTGAACACCAGAAATGAAAAGGCACGTTAATAAAGTTGGAACCGAGGAAAGAAAAGTTAGGCACGAATTCAGAAGGAAAAAGGCTATTGGTATTTCAGGCTGCAAAATTGAAGAGACGGAATTCAAAAGGGCTCAATCCGGTACCGGTACGATTAGTCGTCCCGTAGATATCGTCGTGAACCAGATGCTGAAATAAACAAACTTATATACCGCAGCGATCGGCAAGACGAGACGATCAAAACGGTATAAAGATATCAGTGGTTTGATTGAATTATAAAAATTCGAATTTTTCTACTAGTGGAAAATGCAAGAAAACCGCTGAAAAATAAGATCGACGGAGCCAAAGATGTCCGAATTTGGAAAAACGACAAACTGAAATCTTGCTCAGAAGATGGTTTAGAATTTTTCTATGTAAAAATATTTTGGTTTTGAAAACATTTTATTTTCAACGCTTTTTAACTGATTAAATTGAAGTGAATTTACGCGCGAAATAAACTTTCATATTTTCGGACGAAAATTTACTAGTTGCTATGTTTAACTAGACGTATTCCAAATATTAAATTTTTATTTCAAAATTTTATCGTTTAAAATTTCACAAAATTTCAACTAATTACGTATTTAAAACAGTTGAAATTTACGGGTCGTTACACTCTCCCCACTCAAAACTTTTCGTCCCCGAAAAGGAACGAAGTAGGAGAATAGAAACAACCAGAAAGAAAAACAGATTTGAAATACAAAATAACAATTAATTTAAACCATATAAATTCAAATTTAAATTAATTGATATTCAACAATTGATTTAATCCATTTGATTTCACTAGAATCAAACTCAACTATTTCTAAATTCATTTTCTTATTATCCGATTTATCTTCAATTTACAATTTCTAAAACCATAAATTTGAATAGTCTTTTATTATAATCACATTTTATTCAACAAATTTTAAATTCTTCTTTATTCCAAATTACTGTTAAATTTATCCTACTTAATATATCTACTCACATATATTTAACCCATATAAATTAATTTAAAACATAAAAGTTTCGATTTAAATTAAATTACATCTATTAATTTCTTTTAAATTCAAGGTATTTTCATATGTTGATCAAATTTCAATTTATCAATTCTTTCGAAACAAATTTATTAATTCTTTCAAACAAATTTATTTCATTATTAACTGAGTTTTATTTATTATCCTATCTAACTCAATTGACATCTTTATAATCAAAATTTAGTGTATAAAGTTTATTATAAACACTCAAATTTATTTATAAAATTCAATTTATCTTATATATTATCCAATTATATATTCAACTTCTGAATGATTTAGGTAAGTTGTATTAGAGTGCAGTTGAACAATATACAAATAAATTTTCCCAATTCAATTATTCAAGTTTAAATATTTATTCCAAAATTTGGTTTTATTTATAATTAAAATCATCCTTTAACCAAATTTAAAAATTAGATTTCCGATTATCTTTAAACAATTTAGAAATATATATAATATATTTATATCAAATCAAATTAAATTTTAAAATAAGATACCTATATATATGTGAATCAAAATATACTGACGAAATTCAAATCAAAATATATTTTTTTCTTTCAAAACAAAACCGTATCAAAGCTACATAATGGTTTCTCCACTTCGAAACTCGAAAATGAATGTCGATGATGCGGCCGCCATCACCGAAATTATTTTCCAGCGACAAAGAGAAGAGCACTGATTTCACATTTTAAAATTCTTTGAAAACGATTTCTATTCGAAAATACTTCCAATAATATACTTTAAAAAAAAATTAAAATCAAAGTTCGAAATCACCGGAAACTAAATTCTCAAATTTCTGAATTAAATTCATTTCAAATTCCAAATCAATTTATAAACCATAATTATAAATTCATTTAGAATAATAAATGATAATCAAATATTATCATTTCAAACAACCAATTTAATTAACCTATTCAATTCCAGAAAATTTTACTTATATTTTCACAATATAATCAAACAAATTTATTTCATTTTCCAAATTTGAAACAATATTGTGTCAGGTTGCTCTGCTCAAGTGTTTTGGAAATCCTATCGATAGCGTTGATCAGACGAATCGATCGGAAACCCAAATCAACATCAACAACTCAAACAACACAATATATTTTAAATATTTTAAATATTAATTTACAAATACACTTCCTCGCTCGACTATATAAGAATAGATTTCAAAGCAAAGATAGAGATTCAAATTTGATGGACTCAAATCAAAGAGAATTTTGATTCGAAAAAAATAAGTTTGAAATAGAAGATAAGATAATTCAATTTCCACAATCGGGAGATGGAGGAGTTTATTTAATTCACGGGCAACCTTAACCGGGTCAACCGTAGCTTCAGGAATAAGATCGATGCTGAATTCCGAGGCAAATCAACAAATTATCTCAAGAAATAGAATTCAGGTATGGCGGGAAATAGGTAGCATCGTAAACCGAGAATACAGAAATCTCCGGTAAGTCGATGCCCATTATAAAGGAGTTTTGCTCCTTTACGAATCATTCGAAGTTTGGCTTGACTGCCGATTCATTATAAAGATCATTCGAAGTGGAGTTGTGTGATACTCCAGAATTCAGAAGAAGAATAGTGAGGAACACGAATGAATTTTGAAAGCCGAGGGAACGTTCCAAAATTCAAAGGAATCGAGTCAAGAGGAAGAGATTGAAACTTGAATGAGAGTGATTCTGTAGATGCATTTACCCTATATGTTAAGTTTTGCCTAGAGCTACCAAAGCTCTGATACCAACTGTAACTGTAACGACCCAGAATTTTGAACAAATTAAATTGAGAATATTTAATTAATTTTAAATATTTGAACGATGATTTAATTTGTATCCCGAATATAACTTTGAAACTGACGTGATTGAAAATTATCCGGAAATGCAAGGGCTTCGTGAGAAGTGCCTTCGGTTATGTTCGATCCCGGAACAGACTTGTATGGATTGTGTGTCTGACGTTACAATTTGAGATATAAAGCTGATTTCTTTCAAATACATATCTGTTGGTGGCGGAGAATTTATTCTCTTAGCTTAACACCCTTCTCTGAGACGTACGAGCTCAGAGGTTATGTAGTTGAAATTTATCAGCGATATATCCCAATTTGGTAACGTGGCATACTGAGTGTTGCTGTGAAATGATCAGTGTTTGATCATTTGTGATATGATCATTTGTTTGATCTTATATCTTTGTGATCATAGGTTGATCATTTTGTTTGACCCGAAGCAGGGCTTTTTGAGAAAGCGTAGCTTTGTGGACGAGACTTCGTCGAGCCTCACACCCCGGAAATGGTCGAAACAGGAAGGATGCGGCAAGGTTCTAGGGAGTAGCGCCCCTTAGTGTATGTCATTCCTTCTGGATAAAGGTGGTATCATGGTATGGAGCCCAGATACTTAACCTCTGTGGTTACTGCATTATTATTATCTATGTGGTTTGTTGCGAATCGGGGATCCTCGGGAAGATCGGTGACGATCGGGGGATGGCATACGCGTGTCAGTAGTTACCTATTTTTGCAGAGGTAACCCGGCCTTGTGTTGGCAGAGATCTAACCGTAACGTTAGATTCTCGGGTCGTCTATTCCAGGGACGTACCCATCGTGGATAGGAAGTTCCTTAGCCTGACCATTTGTTGGAAATCCAAAGAAACAATACGAGCCTTGTACGGTATTAGTTGTAGAACCTGCCATTCACTTATGGTGGCGCCCCACTGTTTGGATGGTAGCTATAGTAGGCATAGTTCGAAATGTCTATGCTGGCTAAGATTTATATTATACTTTCGAAATGATTTCTACACTATGCACTAATAATAATATCAAAAATGATTTGATTTTGCGTAGTAAGCATTTTTGACTATCATAAGAAGAAATCTCCTCCAATTCTGCGTTTGCATTGTGTGTGTGGTGGGAGGTCTTATGGTAGTTTCATTTTCCAAAGCCATTGCGAATTGACTTTAAAATTCTCTGCTATTTATTTTAAAGATAAACTGTTTTACGATCTCACACCAGTCACCATGACTGACTCGGAGTTTATTGTTTCCCTTCTAAACTCTGGGTGCCCACCAATTTCCACACGGGCAGCCTAGAGTTATGTTATCAGGATATTATGGATATTTTGGAGCTTTGGAAGCAAGCTGGATGGCGAGACGTAGTATTTGTATCTGATAGTATTTATTCCGCTGTGTATTCTGTATGAGGACAAGTATAAAACTGTCCATTGTTGTACTGAGTTGTATATTGACTCTGATGATTGATGTATGTATAAAATGATATAGTTCTTTGTTCAAAGATTATTCATTTATCTATTATATATTGTTCCGCTGCGATATGTGAGATTCTGATATTGTTTTCTGTTTCTGTTGTTGTACTGTTGTTCTTCTTCTTTCTTCTTCTGTTCTCTTCTTCTGCCTTTTTCTTCTTTCTAAAACCCTCACTTTTGGAGTTTCCGGCGTTCGATTTCTCGGCAGTCGATAAAGTGAGTATCGATGTTGAATTTTCGAAAGTCGAAAATTTCGGGATGTGACAAAGTGGTATCAGAGCATATGGTTAAGCGACAACCCTGCTCTGTTGGGTGTTACTCATTAGAGATAGAGTCAGCAGTACTCTAGGATGAGTTGAGTGTAATAATAGATATGAGCGCGTATTTGTTATTGAATATAAAATTGTTTTATATTGTGATGATTGGTTTATCGAGTGGTATATGAACCTTCGTCGGCACAGTCTGCGCAACTGGATCGAAGGGGTTTCTAAACACTCGAATAGAACAATTCGGCACAGTATTGTTTTAAATAGGGTAAATGAGATAATTTTGCCCAAAACTATTTTTGTATAGAAAATAAATGTTTTTCTATAAAGTATTATAGTATATGGTTGCATGGATGTTAGGAAGTAATAATAGTGAATTATCATCACTGAAAATTGAATAAGAAATAAATTCACATGCACAAAAGAAATTTAAAGAATATAAATTATAAATGTGATTTGTAATTTAAAACGGAATTCCAGAGGAGTATTTGGAAATGTTTTGAAAGAATTTGAAAATTTTGGAGGTTTGAAAAGTTTAAATCATTTTTGATTTGAAAATGAATTTCGAAGGTTTTGAAAAGTCTTTTGAAGAAATGAAAAGCTCTAAACTCTTTTCGGTCGCTGGAAAATAATTCCGATGATGACCATGGCATCACCGGTGTTCATTTTCGGGTTTCCAAAAGAGAAATTGCTGTCAAATTTTTTTAAATAGGAGTTGTTTGAAAATTTGGGTTTTTGTTTGGAAATTCAAATGGAATTTGAATTGTTTTCAAAATGATTTTTTTTGAAATGTTGCTAAGACTCTGGAATACTATGAAATATAACTAAGTTGATAACTTATACAATTTCAATTTTGGTCGAATAAATTTAACTTAAGGAATGAAGTTAAATCAAAGTAAGTATAAGTGAATCAATTAAATGAAGAGTGAAATTCTTTAAGTGAAACTTGATATTGAAATTACTCTAAGTTGATAATTGAACAAAAGAATAAAATTTGGATTCGAATTGAAAATGAAAGAATGTGAGAACAAACAAATAAAAATTGCGATTGTAAGTGCAAGAGAATAAAATTGAAATGTTAAGATTCATTTTGAATTTGTAAGAATGTAAGACTGAATTGAATTTAGATTTGTGAAAAATAAAGTGAGGTATTAAAAGAAAATTAGTAAGTGACGCTAATTAAATATGGACCAAATGAATAAGGTTTGAACGAATTAAATTTAAAATGAATTGAAATCTAGTTGAAATGCAAGTAGATTTAACCAAAGTGGTAAATTGAAACACAAATCGGATGATTGAACAAAAGAAGTGAACTAAAGATAATCGATAAAATTCAATATTCAGAATTGAAGATAAATTGAATTCCAATAAAAATTGAAATTGTGAATTGAATTCAAATGAATTTGAAATGTAAAATTGAATGAGCATAGATATGTAACTTCAATAGTAAGTTAAAAATGTGTAAACAGTTTATATTTGAAATTTGGAATCGAATTTGCAAAATGATTTGAATGATGTAACTAGATATTATGGCTAGTAGATATACAGGTATAAAGGGAATTGAATTTGATTTCACAGATAATTTGAATTGCTCGACAAAAGGTACGTATTTGAATTATAATATGAGTTTTTGATGATTTCTCTCTAGCCGCTTGGCTTTTTCTTTTTCTTTTTGAAATCTGAGAGTCCGTAGGGACATTTTGTAGTCGTGCCGTATTAGCCGCGCAAAGGAGACGCTGGCGAAATTTTTCGAAAATTTAGGGCGTTAGAAAATTTTTGAGAAATTTTGAAAGTTTAAATTTGAATTTAAACTTAAAATTGAATTGTTAAGAAATCAATGATGTTTTGAACTTATAATTGAAGTTAGAAATTTAGTTAAATTGATAACGAATCTTTAGTAGAAAGATTTGTTTTGATAAATTGATAAAACTATTAGATTGTGAGAAATAGTAGACGAGTTAAGGACATTTTTCCTAACTTGTAATTTCGAGGACGAAATTCTTTTAAGGAGGGAAGTCTGTAACGACCCAGAATTTTGAACAAATTAAATTGAGAATATTTAATTAATTTTAAATATTTGAACGATGATTTAATTTGTATCCCGAATATAACTTTGAAACTGACGTGATTGAAAATTATCCGGAAATGCAAGGGCTTCGTGAGAAGTGCCTTCGGTTCTGTTCGATCCCGGAACAGACTTGTATGGATTGTGTGTCTGACGTTACAATTTGAGATATAAAGCTGATTTCTTTCAAATACATATCTGTTGGTGGCGGAGAATTTATTCTCTTAGCTTAACACCCTTCTCTGAGACGTACGAGCTCAGAGGTTATGTAGTTGAAATTTATCAGCGATATATCCCAATTTGGTAACGTGGCATACTGAGTGTTGCTGTGAAATGATCAGTGTTTGATCATTTGTGATATGATCATTTGTTTGATCTTATATCTTTGTGATCATAGGTTGATCATTTTGTTTGACCCGAAGCAGGGCTTTTTGAGAAAGCGTAGCTTTGTGGACGAGACTTCGTCGAGCCTCACACCCCGGAAATGGTCGAAACAGGAAGGATGCGGCAAGGTTCTAGGGAGTAGCGCCCCTTAGTGTATGTCATTCCTTCTGGATAAAGGTGGTATCATGGTATGGAGCCCAGATACTTAACCTCTGTGGTTACTGCATTATTATTATCTATGTGGTTTGTTGCGAATCGGGGATCCTCGGGAAGATCGGTGACGATCGGGGGATGGCATACGCGTGTCAGTAGTTACCTATTTTTGCAGAGGTAACCCGGCCTTGTGTTGGCAGAGATCTAACCGTAACGTTAGATTCTCGGGTCGTCTATTCCAGGGACGTACCCATCGTGGATAGGAAGTTCCTTAGCCTGACCATTTGTTGGAAATCCAAAGAAACAATACGAGCCTTGTACGGTATTAGTTGTAGAACCTGCCATTCACTTATGGTGGCGCCCCACTGTTTGGATGGTAGCTATAGTAGGCATAGTTCGAAATGTCTATGCTGGCTAAGATTTATATTATACTTTCGAAATGATTTCTACACTATGCACTAATAATAATATCAAAAATGATTTGATTTTGCGTAGTAAGCATTTTTGACTATCATAAGAAGAAATCTCCTCCAATTCTGCGTTTGCATTGTGTGTGTGGTGGGAGGTCTTATGGTAGTTTCATTTTCCAAAGCCATTGCGAATTGACTTTAAAATTCTCTGCTATTTATTTTAAAGATAAACTGTTTTACGATCTCACACCAGTCACCATGACTGACTCGGAGTTTATTGTTTCCCTTCTAAACTCTGGGTGCCCACCAATTTCCACACGGGCAGCCTAGAGTTATGTTATCAGGATATTATGGATATTCTGGAGCTTTGGAAGCAAGCTGGATGGCGAGACGTAGTATTTGTATCTGATAGTATTTATTCCGCTGTGTATTCTGTATGAGGACAAGTATAAAACTGTCCATTGTTGTACTGAGTTGTATATTGACTCTGATGATTGATGTATGTATAAAATGATATAGTTCTTTGTTCAAAGATTATTCATTTATCTATTATATATTGTTCCGCTGCGATATGTGAGATTCTGATATTGTTTTATGTTTCTGTTGTTGTACTGTTGTTCTTCTTCTTTCTTCTTCTGTTCTCTTCTTCTGCCTTTTTCTTCTTTCTAAAACCCTCACTTTTGGAGTTTCCGGCGTTCGATTTCTCGGCAGTCGATAAAGTGAGTATCGATGTTGAATTTTCGAAAGTCGAAAATTTCGGGATGTGACAGTAACGACCCGCTATTTTGGACCATTCGCATCCATTATAAGTGTATAGGTAGACACTTATGCCGGAGTTGAATTGCTCAAAATACCGCGTTGTTAATTTAAATTTGGCAAAACTGAACATATACAGTAAATAAATAATCACAGATCACAGACTCAGAGTAATAAATGCAGCGGAAATAAAAGAGATAGTAGTTCATGAAGCTACTATATGAATATATAAAATACATCAGAGTTTACAATAGAAGAGTAATACGATACATCGGATACAAATCAGAATACATCACTGGAATCTTTGAATACTGAAAGCAGAATAGATGGCTGGATCTTCAAGCAAAGCTCCAACTTCAAAGGTGAGTCTCGAATACTGGTACACTCAGTCTGACCCGAGCGTAAAACAAAAACACAAGACACTCGAGTCAGGATTAACATTCTTATATTAATAAATCCAACTCAAGTGAAATAGCAATTGAAATACAAGTAACTCAAAGGATGTTTGGAATAACCATCCTTTAAGGATCCGTTAAACTATCTACTATGTAGTAGTGTACGATAAGTAGATAATGTCTATCAGTAATCTGTAAAGATATCAAAATAGCGTTAAGTCATGGTCCATTCCACCCTTAACACATTTTTATTCCCAAAAGCATATACAAGACCGTAGTTTCCCCAAAACCGGAAGTCACCAGAGGGCAATTGTAACGACCCCAAATTTTCTATATATTTAAATTAATAATTTATTGTATTTTTGAATAAAAATAGTAAAATAAATTTGATTTAGGTGATGCGAGTTTCCCCGATATCCAAGTATATTTGTATGAATCGTTTAAAAGTTTAAATTCTTGTATATATGAGAATATATATATATATGCATTCGAACATATCTGAGTAAACTTGAAATAATATAATATGTATTTGATTTGAATTTAAATTGTTAATAAGTGGTTTAAAAAATAAAAATAAAAATAATAGTAAATGAATGTAATATTGGATAGTTAAGTTTAAAATAAAATAACGAAAGTAAATTATATATTGATAGTTTAAGTTTGAATAACATAAGCAAAACAAAAAGTGTGCAGGCTGAAAGTTATCAAAGAGATTAAAAATATACTAAAGTTTAAAGTAAACATATGGCTTCACATAATAAAGCAGTAGCATATATAGTATCATTAAACAAGACCGTATATACAAGCATAGTACAAACAATTGTATATAGTAAACAATTATAAAAGGATTCAGGCTGAAATTTTTAAGAAAATAAAATATACAAATAGTGTACAAAGCAATATTTTTAAACAGGAATTGTACAAGCATTTAATGAAGCCACCCAATATTTCTTCTCAGCCGAAACAATATCACCTGCACAATTTTAAGTAGGGGGATATATAGATGTAGGCTTGCAAAAGAAGAAATAAAATAAGGTAATATGGTACATGGTAATTTAATGCAGCCACCAGAGGAAGAAAAAAAATCCCTGTTGATTGTACCAAAGAAATCAAATAATAACATCCCTGTAAAACTTTGTTTCCTATGTATCTCATCTTCATCAGTTCGTCCATAAGCTAAGATAATAAGGTCTGAAGCAATATCATCTTCAACTTTAAAACATCAATAAACAAGGCAAACCAGAGATCAAACGCAAGTGTTCAAGCTTTCGAACTGGAAAATCAAATTTGTAGTTTCAAATCAACAGAGTTCTCTGTTCTTCATGATCGAGGTGAGCAACTTTAATCTTTAAAACCATTTCTTTGAATCCAATGTTTGAGAATCTGTGAGTAAACTTACAGTTTCTTTTCTTTAAAGTTTGGTAATTAGTTTATAAACTTTGGTGTTGCTGTATGATGCAAATGTATGTTTCTGAGATGTTCTCTGGAAAAAAATTAGTATGGGATGTTCTTTAATATTTAAAGTTCTGAGCAAAGAAATCTAAAGAAAATTAATACATCTTCATATAGAACCTTTTAAACTTGAGATTTTTGAACCAAAGCAGTTGTTTAAACTTAAACCATAGTCTGAAAAAAAAAATTTGCTTGAAAGTGAAAGAACTTGACCCTGTAACTAAAATTTACAGTAGAAATAAATCATACGAACTATTTCGAGTATTTTAATTTATTGGTTTGATTTCATAACTTGGATAAACAACTAAAAATAGGATTTTTAAAATAAGTACGATGATTTTTAGATATGTATTCATAGAGCGGTTTCCAGTTAATCGAAATATGGGTTTCGACCAATTCCAGGTGGTCAGAGGCTCTGCCGTGGTCGGGGTTTGGGCCGAGGCTAGGTGAGCGAGCGTGGAAGTCGAGAAAAATGGTGGAAGGGGTGCATGGTGACCATGGCGTCGGCGAAAGGGTGGTTAAGTTTTAAACCCTAATTTTGGACGAGGTTGGAAAAGGGGTTGCTGGGGTTTCGCGCGTGCATCGAGTTGCACATGGGTTTGTGGGATGATAGTATGGAAGGTGACGAGTTCGTGGCCGAAGTTTTGAATTTTCTGGTGGTCGAGGTTGGGCGAACGGCAACGTTTTCAGGTTTGGGTGACTTCGGTGATGAAGTTCCAGGTTGAGGATGAAAGCTCCATTTTGATTCATGAGGGTTTTTGATGATTTGGGGGGTCGAAGTGTGTTGCGGTGATGAAGGGTGAAATTTTGGAGGGTGTGGCGAAGATCGGAGGTGGCTCCGGCAGACGTGCACGTGCACGAGTCTGAAGTGTAGCCTGGTGATGTTGTTTGGGTAGAAGCAGCGTTCCAGTGGGTTTTACCCGAAGTGGTACTCGAGTAAATCGAGTAAGAGACGCGAAGCAAATCGAGTCTGGGCTCGGGTCAAATTGTTCCAGACTTTCAAGCTGAACCTGTTTTCCAGAAAATCTAAAACTAAATTTAAAAATTTAAAACCAGGTTTCAGCTGAGTGGTAAATCAAGATGCAAACAAAATTCAAGATGAATTGGAGTTTGATTTGAAAATTAATAAAGTTAAAAGTTTAAATTGTTTTGATAAATAAAAGTTAAGTAATTAAGAAAATTTTAAATGAAGGTTGATTACTCAAGTGATTAAACAATAATTAATTAATGGCTAATTAGTTAATGTGATTAATTAAGGATAATTTATTAATTAAAGGTTAATAAATTAATGAAGATGATTAAGGAATGATAATTAATTGAGGAATAATTAATTAAAGTAATTAATTAAAAATAATTAATTAAATGGTGAATTAAATAATTAAAGGTTAATTATTTAATAATTAAAGGTTGATGAATTATAATTAAAGGTTAATTTATTTATTATTAATGGTAAATTAATAAATGATTAAAGAAAAATCAATCGAAATGATTTGTAATTTATTAATGTAAATTAACCAGGATTAGTAATTCATAAGAAATAAATCTGATTTGAATTAATCAGACAATTAACTGGTCTTACTTGTGAATGTTTTAACTTGATTGGATGATAAATTGTCTGATATTCCTGATCTGTGATACTTCGTGATATATACTGATTTGTGTGTGATCCGTAATGTAGTTTATTTATCTGTGATAAATGAAATTTTATCTGCTATATATATATATATCTGTAGGATGAGCGTTATAATTATATCGCTTATCAATTATATTTCTATATTCTGATCTGTGATGATTGTATGATGTTGCACTACTGTGTAAAACCCCTGGACTACACTTTTACACACACAAATATGGATTCACGAGGAAATCGGTTAAGTCACAGATGATTTAAATTTGATGTTTTTGAAATTTAAATTTTAATTTCAATTGATTTTGAAATTGGAAATTTGAGTTTAAAGTGAAAAGCTTTTGAAATGGAATTTCAAAGATAAAAGTTATTTTGAATAACTTAATCGAGTTTTGAAATTTAAATAATTTGATTTAAATTTGAATTCAAGTTTGAAATTGAATCCTATGATTTGAAACTAGGGATTAAAGATGATATAAATGTGTTTATATGAAGTTAAACCATTTTAAAAGTAAAATTTTGAGAATTTGGATTTAACCCAAAGATTTTAACTCGTATAAATGAATCAGATTTCCAAAATAAAAACTGTTTGTTTTAAACGAATAAAAGCTTTCAGATAAGAAATGAAATTCCAGTTTAATTAAAGGTATTTCAAGACTGAATTAAAAAATGGTTTTCCAAGTTATGAATGAATTGTTTTTGAAAGCTATGAATTGAATCTGTTTATTTTTAACAAATTTAAAATGATGAATTGTTTAACCATTCGAAATGAAAATTGTTTTGAAAGCTATGAGTTAAATCTTTGATTTAAAGATTTAACGAGTTAATCAAATTGAAATGGGAATTAATTTGGAAAATCTGTGAATGAATCTTTTTGTTTAAAAGATTTGAAATGGTAATTTGTTAAACCATTTGAAAAGAAAGTTTGGGTTTAAGTTGTGACTTAATTGAAATCCCATATCCATATGTTTTTTTAATTGCGCTCACTATTCGGGTTAGCCGGGAAAGGACCTTTGGGTCGTATAACCCATTCCGAATAGTGATACGTCGTATATGGATGGCATTTGAAGACCGGTGATGAAGACCGGATATTTTCGAAAATGAAAGGACAACCTGTCGAATGTCTCTGCACTGAGTTGCTCCGGTATAGAGATTTATATCACTCTTTTTGTGACGGGAAGTCCGGACGTGATTGGAAATTATCCGGATTTGCAAGGGCTTCGTGAGAAGTGCCTTCGGTTCTGTTCGAACCCGGAACAGACTTGTATGGTTACATGTCTGACATTACACTTTGAGATATAAAGCCGATTTCTTTCAAATACATTTCTGTTGGTGGCGGAGAATTTATTCTCTTAGCTTAACACCCTTCTCTGAGACGTACGAGCTCAGAGGTTATGTAGTTGAAGTTATCAGCGATATATCCCAATTTGGTAATGTGACATGCTGAGTGTTGCTGTGTGATGATCAGTGTTTGATCATTTGTGATATGATCATTTATTTGATCATTTATCTTTGTGATCATAGGTTGATCATCTGTTGACCCAAAGCGTGGCTTTTTGAAAAAGCGTAGCTTTGTGGACGAGACTTCGTCAGAGCCTCACAACCCGGAAATGGTCGAAACAGGAATGTTGCGGCAAGGTTATGAGAGTCGCGCCCTTTAGGGTATGTCATTTCCTTCTGGAAAAGGGTGGTATTATGGTATGGAGCCCTGATACTTACTCATGTGGATACACTTATTTATTATGTGTGATGATGGTTACCGAGCGCTCGGATAAAGGTCCCAAAGGACCGGGAGGTGGCATATTCGTGAGTTACTTGTTACAGGAGTAACCCGGCCTTGTTTGGCAGAGAGCAGTTTGTCTCTCGGGACGTCCCGCCAGAGGCGTTCCCATGCGGCGGAAGGAAGTTCCTTAGCCTGACCATTTGTTGGAAATCCATCTTCCAAATACGAACTTTGTACGGTATTAGTTGTAGAACCTGCCATTTACGTACGGTGGTCACCACTGTTTAGATGGTAGCTATAGTAGGCATACGATACTGGTCGTATGTTGGCTAAGATTAATATTATACTTTCGAAATATTTTCTGCACTATGCACTAATAATAATATCAAGATGATTTTACGTAGTCAGCATCTTTGACTATCATAAGAAGAAATCTCCTCCAATTCTGCGTTTGCATTGTGTGTGTGGCGGGAGGTCTTATGGTAGTTTCATTTTCTAAAAAGCATTGCGGATTTCAATGTTTAAAATTCTTTTGTTGTTGTTTAAAGATAAACTGTTTTTGTTGCTCACACCAGTCCCATGACTGATCCGGAGTTTATTGTTCCCTTCCTAAACTCTGGGTGCCCATCATTTTCCACACGGGCAGTCTAGAGTTGGGTTTTTCAGATATTCAGGTTTAGTAGATTATCTGGAGCTAGTTCATTCATCGCAGTTGCTTATCTTGGAGTTGTGGATTCATTCTTGTCTGAAGATCATTTTGGAGTTATCACTTCTATTGATATTGTTCCGCTGCTGTTGTTATCTTTTCTTTTCCGCTGATATTTCTTGTATCATATCTCTGATGTATATTGATATTCATTGTATCACTCTGTTGTATCAGATATTGTATATCAATGTATTATTCTTTTCTTCCGCTGTGTTATTTACTTAATTGTGTTATAGCTCCGGCGAATCGGATTTGAACGGTCGAATCTGCGACATTCTAGTACAATGCGAAGTACGGATGTTGATTTTCGAACGGGCAAAACCCGATACGTTACATGTGGTATCAGAGCTAAGGTTGAACTTTAGCTCAGGAGTGTAACACATTAAGTAGCTCATTAGAGATAGAGTGAAGTAAACTCTAGAATGAGTATTCCTCAGATATCCATCCGTATGCCTCAGTAAATTCTCTTACTATCCACTGTTAGTAGATATGAGTGCAAGAAGAGGACGAGATAGGGGACATGGGAATATGACTATAATCGGTCAATACTCTGTAACAACAAGGAAACAAATTTTCTCTATCAATCTCTTTTGTTCAACATCTTTTCTCAATTCTTTGATAATTTCTGGTAGATTCAGGAATAAATTCGATATATAAAAAATGGGACGTAAACTCCAGATAGGCCAAATTGTTTGTTTGGATGTATTGTTTGCTTTGATTGTTATGGTTGATAGGTATACCTTAGTTCTAAACTGAAAGTTATGAAATTGTATCCATATATCTATTAATTCTTTGGGTCTGGAAATATATTCTACGAATGGTTAGTTATCCCTTCGAACTAACCGATGCCACTGTATATTTCGTAGATCTGGATAACCCGAGTATCTTGTGAAGTGTCAAACAGATTCGTTCTTGTATCTGTTATTGATATTCTGATTTGGTAAGTCAAATGCAGAATAAATGTTCAGTTTGATTAGATGAAACATTCTTCATCTATCTTTGTGTCTCCTTGGTAATTTCGAGGACGAAATTCTTTTAAGGAGGAAAGTCTGTAACGACCCCAAATTTTCTATATATTTAAATTAATAATTTATTGTATTTTTGAATAAAAATAGTAAAATAAATTTGATTTAGGTGATGCGAGTTTCCCCGATATCCAAGTATATTTGTATGAATCGTTTAAAAGTTTAAATTCTTGTATATATGAGAATATATATATATATATGCATTCGAACATATCTGAGTAAACTTGAAATAATATAATATGTATTTGATTTGAATTTAAATTGTTAATAAGTGGTTTAAAAAATAAAAATAAAAATAATAGTAAATGAATGTAATATTGGATAGTTAAGTTTAAAATAAAATAACGAAAGTAAATTATATATTGATAGTTTAAGTTTGAATAACATAAGCAAAACAAAAAGTGTGCAGGCTGAAAGTTATCAAAGAGATTAAAAATATACTAAAGTTTAAAGTAAACATATGGCTTCACATAATAAAGCAGTAGCATATATAGTATCATTAAACAAGACCGTATATACAAGCATAGTACAAACAATTGTATATAGTAAACAATTATAAAAGGATTCAGGCTGAAATTTTTAAGAAAATAAAATATACAAATAGTGTACAAAGCAATATTTTTAAACAGGAATTGTACAAGCATTTAATGAAGCCACCCAATATTTCTTCTCAGCCGAAACAATATCACCTGCACAATTTTAAGTAGGGGGATATATAGATGTAGGCTTGCAAAAGAAGAAATAAAATAAGGTAATATGGTACATGGTAATTTAATGCAGCCACCATAGGAAGAAAAAAAATCCCTGTTGATTGTACCAAAGAAATCAAATAATAACATCCCTGTAAAACTTTGTTTCCTATGTATCTCATCTTCATCAGTTCGTCCATAAGCTAAGATAATAAGGTCTGAAGCAATATCATCTTCAACTTTAAAACATCAATAAACAAGGCAAACCAGAGATCAAACGCAAGTGTTCAAGCTTTCGAACTGGAAAATCAAATTTGTAGTTTCAAATCAACAGAGTTCTCTGTTCTTCATGACCGAGGTGAGCAACTTTAATCTTTAAAACCATTTCTTTGAATCCAATGTTTGAGAATCTGTGAGTAAACTTACAGTTTCTTTTCTTTAAAGTTTGGTAATTAGTTTATAAACTTTGGTGTTGCTGTATGATGCAAATGTATGTTTCTGAGATGTTCTCTGGAAAAAAATTAGTATGGGATGTTCTTTAATATTTAAAGTTCTGAGCAAAGAAATCTAAAGAAAATTAATACATCTTCATATAGAACCTTTTAAACTTGAGATTTTTGAACCAAAGCAGTTGTTTAAACTTAAACCATAGTCTGAAAAAAAAAATTTGCTTGAAAGTGAAAGAACTTGACCCTGTAACTAAAATTTACAGTAGAAATAAATCATACGAACTATTTCGAGTATTTTAATTTATTGGTTTGATTTCATAACTTGGATAAACAACTAAAAATAGGATTTTTAAAATAAGTACGATGATTTTTAGATATGTATTCATAGAGCGGTTTCCAGTTAATCGAAATATGGGTTTCGACCAATTCCAGGTGGTCAGAGGCTCTGCCGTGGTCGGGGTTTGGGCCGAGGCTAGGTGAGCGAGCGTGGAAGTCGAGAAAAATGGTGGAAGGGGTGCATGGTGACCATGGCGTCGGCGAAAGGGTGGTTAAGTTTTAAACCCTAATTTTGGACGAGGTTGGAAAAGGGGTCGCTGGGGTTTCGCGCGTGCATCGAGTTGCACATGGGTTTGTGGGATGATAGTATGGAAGGTGACGAGTTCGTGGCCGAAGTTTTGAATTTTCTGGTGGTCGAGGTTGGGCGAACGGCAACGTTTTCAGGTTTGGGTGACTTCGGTGATGAAGTTCCAGGTTGAGGATGGAAGCTCCATTTTGATTCATGAGGGTTTTTGATGATTTGGGGGGTCGAAGTGTGTTGCGGTGATGAAGGGTGAAATGTTGGAGGGTGTGGCGAAGATCGGAGGTGGCTCCGGCAGACGTGCACGTGCACGAGTCTGAAGTGTAGCCTGGTGATGTTGTTTGGGTAGAAGCAGCGTTCCAGTGGGTTTTACCCGAAGTGGTACTCGAGTAAATCGAGTAAGAGACGCGAAGCAAATCGAGTCTGGGCTCGGGTCAAATTGTTCCAGACTTTCAAGCTGAACCTGTTTTCCAGAAAATCTAAAACTAAATTTAAAAATTTAAAACCAGGTTTCAGCTGAGTGGTAAATCAAGATGCAAACAAAATTCAAGATGAATTGGAGTTTGATTTGAAAATTAATAAAGTTAAAAGTTTAAATTGTTTTGATAAATAAAAGTTAAGTAATTAAGAAAATTTTAAATGAAGGTTGATTACTCAAGTGATTAAACAATAATTAATTAATGGCTAATTAGTTAATGTGATTAATTAAGGATAATTTATTAATTAAAGGTTAATAAATTAATGAAGATGATTAAGGAATGATAATTAACTGAGGAATAATTAATTAAAGTAATTAATAAAAATAATTAATTAAATGGTGAATTAAATAATTAAAGGTTAATTATTTAATAATTAAAGGTTGATGAATTATAATTAAAGGTTAATTTATTTATTATTAATGGTAAATTAATAAATGATTAAAGAAAAATCAATCAAAATGATTTGTAATTTATTAATGTAAATTAACCAGGATTAGTAATTCATAAGAAATAAATCTGATTTGAATTAATCAGACAATTAACTGGTCTTACTTGTGAATGTTTTAACTTGATTGGATGATAAATTGTCTGATATTCCTGATCTGTGATACTTCGTGATATATACTGATTTGTGTGTGATCCGTAATGTAGTTTATTTATCTGTGATAAATGAAATTTTATCTGCTATATATATATATATATATATATATCTGTAGGATGAGCGTTATAATTATATCGCTTATCAATTATATTTCTATATTCTGATCTGTGATGATTGTATGATGTTGCACTACTGTGTAAAACCCCTGGACTACACTTTTACACACACAAATATGGATTCACGAGGAAATCGGTTAAGTCACAGATGATTTAAATTTGATGTTTTTGAAATTTAAATTTTAATTTCAATTGATTTTGAAATTGGAAATTTGAGTTTAAAGTGAAAAGCTTTTGAAATGGAATTTCAAAGATAAAAGTTATTTTGAATAACTTAATCGAGTTTTGAAATTTAAATAATTTGATTTAAATTTGAATTCAAGTTTGAAATTGAATCCTATGATTTGAAACTAGGGATTAAAGATGATATAAATGTGTTTATATGAAGTTAAACCATTTTAAAAGTAAAATTTTGAGAATTTGGATTTAACCCAAAGATTTTAACTCGTATAAATGAATCAGATTTCCAAAATAAAAACTGTTTGTTTTAAACGAATAAAAGCTTTCAGATAAGAAATGAAATTCCAGTTTAATTAAAGGTATTTCAAGACTGAATTAAAAAATGGTTTTCCAAGTTATGAATGAATTGTTTTTGAAAGCTATGAATTGAATCTGTTTATTTTTAACAAATTTAAAATGATGAATTGTTTAACCATTCGAAATGAAAATTGTTTTGAAAGCTATGAGTTAAATCTTTGATTTAAAGATTTAATGAGTTAATCAAATTGAAATGGGAATTAATTTGGAAAATCTGTGAATGAATCTTTTTGTTTAAAAGATTTGAAATGGTAATTTGTTAAACCATTTGAAAAGAAAGTTTGGGTTTAAGTTGTGACTTAATTGAAATCCCATATCCATATGTTTTTTTAATTGCGCTCACTATTCGGGTTAGCCGGGAAAGGACCTTTGGGTCGTATAACCCATTCCGAATAGTGATACGTCGTATATGGATGGCATTTGAAGACCGGTGATGAAGACCGGATATTTTCGAAAATGAAAGGACAACCTGTCGAATGTCTCTGCACTGAGTTGCTCCGGTATAGAGATTTATATCACTCTTTTTGTGACGGGAAGTCCAGACGTGATTGGAAATTATCCGGATTTGCAAGGGCTTCGTGAGAAGTGCCTTCGGTTCTGTTCGAACCCGGAACAGACTTGTATGGTTACATGTCTGACATTACACTTTGAGATATAAAGCCGATTTCTTTCAAATACATTTCTGTTGGTGGCGGAGAATTTATTCTCTTAGCTTAACACCCTTCTCTGAGACGTACGAGCTCAGAGGTTATGTAGTTGAAGTTATCAGCGATATATCCCAATTTGGTAATGTGACATGCTGAGTGTTGCTATGTGATGATCAGTGTTTGATCATTTGTGATATGATCATTTATTTGATCATTTATCTTTGTGATCATAGGTTGATCATCTGTTGACCCAAAGCGTGGCTTTTTGAAAAAGCGTAGCTTTGTGGACGAGACTTCGTCAGAGCCTCACAACCCGGAAATGGTCGAAACAGGAATGTTGCGGCAAGGTTATGAGGGTCGCGCCCTTTAGGGTATGTCATTTCCTTCTGGAAAAGGGTGGTATTATGGTATGGAGCCCTGATACTTACTCATGTGGATACACTTATTTATTATGTGTGATGATGGTTACCGAGCGCTCGGATAAAGGTCCCAAAGGACCGGGAGGTGGCATATTCGTGAGTTACTTGTTACAGGAGTAACCCGGCCTTGTTTGGCAGAGAGCAGTTTGTCTCTCGGGACGTCCCGCCAGAGGCGTTCCCATGCGGCGGAAGGAAGTTCCTTAGCCTGACCATTTGTTGGAAATCCATCTTCCAAATACGAACTTTGTACGGTATTAGTTGTAGAACCTGCCATTTACGTACGGTGGTCACCACTGTTTAGATGGTAGCTATAGTAGGCATACGATACTGGTCGTATGTTGGCTAAGATTAATATTATACTTTCGAAATATTTTCTGCACTATGCACTAATAATAATATCAAGATGATTTTACGTAGTCAGCATCTTTGACTATCATAAGAAGAAATCTCCTCCAATTCTGCGTTTGCATTGTGTGTGTGGCGGGAGGTCTTATGGTAGTTTCATTTTCTAAAAAGCATTGCGGATTTCAATGTTTAAAATTCTTTTGTTGTTGTTTAAAGATAAACTGTTTTTGTTGCTCACACCAGTCCCATGATTGATCCGGAGTTTATTGTTCCCTTCCTAAACTCTGGGTGCCCATCATTTTCCACACGGGCAGTCTAGAGTTGGGTTTTTCAGATATTCAGGTTTAGTAGATTATCTGGAGCTAGTTCATTCATCGTAGTTGCTTATCTTGGAGTTGTGGATTCATTCTTGTCTGAAGATCATTTTGGAGTTATCACTTCTATTGATATTGTTCCGCTGCTGTTGTTATCTTTTCTTTTCCGCTGATATTTCTTGTATCATATCTCTGATGTATATTGATATTGATTGTATCACTCTGTTGTATCAGATATTGTATATCAATGTATTATTCTTTTCTTCCGCTGTGTTATTTACTTAATTGTGTTATAGCTCCGGCGAATCGGATTTGAACGGTCGAATCTGCGACATTCTAGTACAATGCGAAGTACGGATGTTGATTTTCGAACGGGCAAAACCCGATACGTTACAGCAATCCATATACTAAAGGTGCAAATCAAAATCGTAGTGGTCGCGTATAAATGGAATACAAGTATGAAAAGGCACATGAGGCAATACCCAAGGCAGTGATACTACCGTTCGCCTGATCCGGACTGGTGAGAACGCAACGCCGCAGCGCCCGCAACACCGTGAAACAACACTCCCAAAATCAAGGGTGCACCAATCGACAACAAGTAATAAGTAGTTCGAAGAAGTGTGTCCACTTGAGGTAGCTAATCCTCCATTGGCCCGGCACAACTCCTGTTTTAGTCATTTCCAATTTGACACAAGTGTCAAGGCTATCCATTATCGTTCTCTTTCTTCAGTCAACACGAACACCATTCCAACCACTTCATTCTGGGTCATCACTCCGCGTATAGTTATTAAAGTGGTTTTCGGTTTAGATAGAGAGTATATCCATAACCGAATTCCGGTCTCTTTAATAACTTTCGAAATTATTACACCGATTGGTCGTTTACTATATTTCAAAACCAAATCAAATTCAATTTCAAATAGAATTCGTAAATCAACATTTCATTTGTCTTTCAAACCAATTTCCAAGATTTACGTTTCAACTTCCAAATTCATTTCAAAATCCTATAATTCAATTTCAATTTCTATTTAAAACAATTCAAGTATTCATTTACATTCGTAAATAAGTTTCATCCGGAAATCATTTAAAATGATTTAATTTATCCTTCAAATCAATTTACTTCATTTATCGATTTCATTCAATATTCCTTAAGTAAATTTATCATTCAAAACAATTTCTATTTAATTTCCAATTCATTAAATCAATTACTTAAGTTCAATGCCATTATATCAAAACTTACAAATTTAATTAAGTTAAATTCGTCAAATCAAATTCTTTAAATTACAAGTCTTACATTAATTTCAAAAATATCACATTTTATTTCTTGTTAAAGAAAATTCAATTTCAATTATTTATTTACTTACTTTATATAATTTTCCAAAACTTAATTAATAAAGAAATCCAATTTCAATTATTTACGAAGAAAAATTCACTTATTCAAAAGTTCAATTTTACTTATTAAAGAATTCAATTCAATTCAATCATTAAATAATTCAATCTTATTTAATTATTAAATAATTCAAAACTTAATTATTAAATAATTTCAAAGCTTAATAATTTCAACTTGATTATAATTTCAAACTTAATTATTAAATCATTTCAAAGTTTAATAATTTCAACTTAATTATAATTTCAAACTTAATTATTAAATCATTTCAAACTTAATAATTTCAAACTTAATTATAATTTCAAACCTAATTCAATCATTTCTCAAATTGAACAATATTCTTTCATCAATTACATCGTAAATATTTTTGTTTCAGATTATTAAATATTAACATTTTTTTCATTAAAATTTAAATTTCAACTTCATTTCAAAACCATATTATTTATTCAAATAAAATCTTCGTTTATTTTTAAATCAAATTATTGACCAATCGGGTTTTATTTAATTTCCTATCCTAGGTCAAAGTTCAATTTGGGTATTTATCATTTCAACCCGATTCCAATTCAATTCCAAAATCAAAGCATAGTAAAGAGAACTTGCAGTGTGATAACAGGGATGGTGTCAAAGTAAATAAACAAGCAATAACAACAAACAATAACAATCCAATAATCAATTCAAATAATCCTGAAATAACCGTATTAATTCGCATTGTTATTTGTACGAATTTACATAATTATTTCTAGAATCTACACTATCATTTCATGTAGATTAAATATTATTACATTACGGTTCTTCACTTGTCATCTATTTACAATTTCATACATCATCAATTTAACAACATACATTCAGTGGTTCAGAATGTAATTAAACAAATCCTACGTGTCAATAAATTTAACAGTTAAAGGGGTCATGTTATACAATGTCATTAAATCAAATTTAACATTTAAATCAGTTTTAAAATTTTCAACTATCCTATATCAATTTCAATTCTGCATACTATTTATCATTTATCACTAACAATTTAACGTCCAATATAAACATCAACAATCAATCAATTATCAGCCAAACTGTATTATCATCGCATAAATAATTAACAGATAATGGTGTCAAATGTCACAGGTTAACTGATACAGGTAATAGCATATATAACAGTGTAATTAACTAATAGCAGCATATTTCAATTTGTCGTTTCAATTAAAATCAGATTTAATAAATAAAAGAACGTTAATCGTGAGTGAGTGCTCACCTTTCGAGGTTAGATGGATAGACAAAGAAGTTCAGTTACAAAATGCAAGCACGAATCCCAAGGCAAACCAGATTGGCACGAATTATGACGAACAAAGCTGATACACGAATCGATGAAACAAACCGAATCAGTTTGATAGAACAGAAATTACATATATTATTTTATTAGGATTAATATTAAAATTTTAAACACCTATAAATACATCTCTAGAATATACGAAAACTAAACTCATGTGTATAAATATAACCCAACTTGATTTGAGATGAACTAGATATACGTGTATATATATAATTTTTAAATCAATTTAAACGTATAGTTAAAAGAATATATATGTATTTGTATTTCAAAACAATAAAATCCCAGAACGTATTATTCCTGTATATAAAAAAAACTAAGTTCACATATATATAACTGAATGCATATACACATATATACAACTTGTACACGTGTTAAAATTTTAAAAGTTAATATTGTTTAACATACCTTTAAGACTATGCTATAATAACATAACTAAAATATTGTAACCTATAAACAGTAGACTATAAACAAATCATGCACAATTTATATTTATAAACATACACATACTTTTAAAATAATAATAAAAAAATATTTAGTAACACAGATATATTACTTTCGGCCCAAAGTATATACACAGTAAATATAAAATATAATATAGCATAATAAACAAACCAACATAACTTCCAAATTTAAACAAATATAACCTGTACTGTAAAACGAAACATACTTTGTTTACATAACTCATTACATGGCATATTATACTTACAGAAATGTAAATTACTTATGCCTGATACATTCAAATCCATATTGCTAACATAGGCATATACTGACCTTCTTATATTTATGATGTAAAACAAAAAAAACAAAAAATAACTCACGTATACTTAAAAGTAGATCTGTAACTTGCTTTAACTTTATACATATTAACATGTCATTGTATACAGCAACAAGACATATATAAATTAATATATATATATATATATATATATATATATAACTTTATAATAAAATATATAACTTTCCAAAACTAAAAATATATGCAGCTTTAATACTCATATACTAAAGTCCGTGATATATATTTTATGTAAAGAGAAGATGCCGGTAACAAACAAATGAAATATACAAATGAAATGAGTTGGCTTCCATCCACATATGCCTTAGAAATTTTGTATGCAATCTATGTATTACTGTGATTATATAAATACAAACCTGTACAAGTGCATTAGACAAAATATGGGGAGCACGGTTTGGATCTGGGGCGTTCAAGGGGAAGGCGAACGGAGGCAGAGGTGGAGGCGCAAGCGGGTTCAGGTTGATGGTAGGGTGGTCGGCTGTTCACGAGGTGGAAGCTTGGTCTAGGCGGAGATGGGTTGAACTCGAGGAAGGAGGAGGAGTTGTGCGGAAAGATCGGTGAGCACGAGAGGCAAGGACATGATGAATATATCACAATTTGTATTGTGCTGTCAGGGTGGAAGGGAACAATGTGGAGCGGGTGGGAGGTTGCGTTTGGTAGGGAGGTGTGAGGGCTGGCCTCGACGGTGGATGGGATGGTGGCTTCGAGGTGTAGGAGGTGGTGACGTGAGTTGATTGGCGGAGGAGATTGGCTGATGGTTGCGTGCATGAGAAAGGAGCTGGGCAAAAGGAAAGATGGATGGTGAGGAAGCAGAAAAATAAGTAAGAAAAGAACAGCAAAAGGAAAAGGCAATACCTTTTTTCGTTTCTCAAACAAATAGT
Source organism: Allium fistulosum (assembly GCA_030737815.1). Taxonomy (NCBI): domain Eukaryota; kingdom Viridiplantae; phylum Streptophyta; class Magnoliopsida; order Asparagales; family Amaryllidaceae; genus Allium; species Allium fistulosum. The sequence goes on along the minus strand of CM060908.1, from coordinate 232,515,427 downwards.
GAACACCAGAAATGAAAAGGCACGTTAATAAAGTTGAAACCGAGGAAAGAAAAGTTAGGCACGAATTCAGAAGGAAAAAGGCTATTGGTATTTCAGGCTGCAAAATTGAAGAGACAGAATTCAAAAGGTCTCAATCCGGTACCGGTACGATTAGTCGTCCCGTAGATATCGTCGTGAACCGGATGCCGAAATAAACAAACTTATATACCGCAGCGATCGGCAAGACGAGACGATCAAAACGGTATAAAGATATCAGTGGTTTGACTGAATTATAAAAATTCGAATTTTTCTACTAGTGGAAAATGCAAGAAAAACGCTGAAAAATAAGATCGACGGAGCCAAAGATGTCCGAATTTGGAAAAACGACAAAATGAAATCTTGCTCAGAAGATGGTTTAGAGTTTTTCTATGTAAAAATATTTTGGTTTTGAAAACATTGTATTTTCAACGCTTTTTAACTGATTAAATTGAAGTGAATTTACGCGCGAAATAAACTTTCATATTTTCGGACGAAAATTTACCAGTTGCTATGTTTAACTAGACATATTCCAAATATTAAATTTTTATTTTAAAATTTTATCGTTTAAAATTTCACAAAATTTCAACTAATTACGTATTTAAAACAGTTGAAATTTACGGGTCGTTACAGAGTCTGTCTTCGAGTAACTCGCGTTCCACCTTTCTTCGAGAAAAACTCTCGTTTTCACGTGCTTGACTCCGAGACTCGTTCTGCTTCCCAAATCCTGACATCGATAGGCACGCAAATGAAATCGTGCACGTGCACGAGAGCTCTGGCGAACTCCAGTCATCGCCGAGACCAGGTACACATCGACGATGATCTTGCCGACCAACTTGACCACCCTGAATCGTGAACCCACGTCGCATCCGAGATCGAGCTATACTACCCAGACTTCATCAAAACAACCACCAGAAAATTGTCTCGTCCCCCAACCTCTGGCCATCAGAAGCCACGTGGCCTCCCTCGAAGCTTCGCATACGTCTGACGCGTCGATTGGTCCTAGTGCGATCGATTCCGATCGTCTAACGGTGATGCGGAAGTAGCGATTCCAACCGTGAGTAAATATGGTTTTAAACCCTACAACGATCTCATGTATCTCCTATGATCCACTGAAAATCTCGAAACATTTTTCCTATGTTCCCCTACGATCTAGCTACTCTTCCCCTAAATTTCAACGCTTAACTCAACGTAGGTCGCTGGAACTCGACCATTCTTCCTTTCCCGTTCATCTCCCTTATGCTCGAGATTTATCAGCTTAAAAATTGTAATTTCTTCACCTAAATTCACCATTTTGTAATCCAAATGTGACTGTATAATCAGATTCGAAATCGACATATTCGAATTTACTGATGAATATGTTAATCTCCTGTGATTTATTATTTTCGAAAATATTCCCTTGATTTTTATACCAAATATTATTTTTAAAACTAACTTTATATTTTTGTGAACAACTTTGTTACCGACATCACGATGTAAATGTCATTATCCAAAGAGATTTGGAATGTTGAACAGATTTGCAAATAAAACTATTATATAACAGAGATGTGTATTTTAACTGTAATTTTAGTTTCCCAGTAACTTCCTTGTTAATTTCATTTATTTATAATTTTATGATGATGTTATTCTCATATGAACCCTTTCCACCCAACAAACAAAAGCAAAAATGTTTTGAGTTCTGAAAATTTAAATTTTCAAAGAAAATTCTTTTTTTTTAAAGTCTGGGATGAACACAGGCAAGGTTTGCCTGTTTCCAGAGATGTACAATCACACTCATAAATATACTTCTATACATACACATAGACAAGCTACAAATTCAGTGTTACTCGTAGCATTAAGGTCAACCACAGATTCAAAATGAAAATGGTAGTTTGCTCACCTGGAACAGTTTGAAAACAGAGAAGCAGATTTGCTTTGGAAAACTGGAAGTTGTCTGGATGTTGAACTTTGATTTGTTTTTGTTTGAGATGATCTAATACTTGATTTTGCAGTTTGAACTTTTTTTATAGTTTTGCATGATATTACTTTAGATTTCTTTTCAGTTTCGAATGAATTGAGAGGAGAAGGCTGATATGTATGAGGTTGGTATAGATAAAAGAAAAGATGTGTACAGGTGGTATCTTTGTTTAATAAGCATGGCTGAGATGTATTATTTTATATATGTGATATTATTTGCTTTGTACAAATACCAGAGATTTTTATTTGGTTTTGGAGGCTGAAGTGATCTATCTTGTGCGTGCATTAATTGATGTTGTACCACTTATATTTTCTTTTCACTTTCAGCTATACAATATAATCTTTCTCGGCTGTACAAGTTGAAGAAAATTTTATATGGCTTCTATGCAAGCTTTTATACTTTACCTGGTTTGTTTTGGTGGAAAACATGCTGTTGTTATTTCGCTGAGAAGATAGAGGTAGGTACTTTTGTTTCTTATTTTATTTACATACTTATTTATAGTTATGTTATTTTATCTTGAATGTATATTTCTTTTTGCTTTGTTTTATCACTTTATATTTAGAACTTTGCTTTGTCATTTCTTTTGTTCAACTTGACTATGTTTGCTTAGTCTATTTTGTTATGTATTTTATTTTGTCTTTGTCTTGTTTTATAATATTTGTCTTGTTAACACTTTCATTTTTTTATTTCTATTTTAAATGTTTATTTTACAAATCTATATAATTTCATTTCTTAAACCATTCACTTACAATTTAAATTCAAATCAAATATATACATTTCAAATCAACTCAAATTATTTATACATGCCCGTATACATATATATATAAATAAATTCAAATTTACTCATATTTATCCCATATACATATCTATTCACATATATACAAATTTATATAAACAATATTTCTAAATTTAAAAGGATTTAATATATTTTTATTTCGATTCGGGGAAACTCGAATCAATTTATCAATTAATTTTACAATTTTTATTCAAAAATTCATTGAATTATAAATTTAAATTAAATTAAAATCTAGGGTCGTTACAAACTTCCCCCTTAAAAAAACTTCGTCCTCGAAATTCGCAGGCACGAAAATAACACAGAGATAGATGAAGAATGTTTCATCGAATCAAACTGAGTATCTATTCTGCATTTGGCTTGCCAAATCAGAATATCAACAATAGATACAAGAACAAATCTGTTCTAACACTTCACAAAATACTCGGGTCATCCATATCTACGAAATGGCATCGGTTAGTCCAAAGGAATAACTAACCATCTGTAGAACATATCCGGACCCAAAGAATAGATAGATATATGGATACCATTTCAAAACTTTTAGTTTAGAACTAAAGTATACCTATCAACCATAACAAACAAAACAACCAATTCATTCAAACAAACAATTTTGGTCCATCCGGAGTTTATGTCTCATATTAATACATCGAATCTCTTCCTGGATCTACCAGGAACTACGAAAGAATTGAGAAGAAACGACGAACAAAAGAGATTAATAGAGAAAAGATTGTTTCCTTGTTGTTACAGAGTATTGACCATTTATAGTCGTATTCCTCTGTCCCCTATCTCATCCTCTTCTTACACTCATACTTACTATCAATGGATAGCAAGAGAATTTACTGAGGCTTTCGAACGGATATCTGAGGAATACTCATTCAAGGGTATACTTCACCCTATCTCTAATGAGCTACTTAATGTGTTATACTCCTGAGCTAAAGTTTTACCCTCAGCTCTGATACCAAATGTAACGATGAGCGGTCACAACCGGTAGGCTTTCAACCATCCCAGCCCCACCGTGGCTTACACTAATATCCCAAACTTGCTTTTACGGCCAACCTCTCGACTGTCACGGCCTTCGCCTAACCAACCCATCCCTCTCAGGGACATGTAGGGGTAAGAGTCTTCCGTTCGCCACCAAACTGCGATGCCAGAATCCCCTATCATGCTGTAATATAGCAAGATTGGTGTGAACAACAAAAACAGTTTATCTTTAAACAACAACAAAAGAATTTTAAACATTGAATCCGCAATGCTTTTGGAAAATGAAACTACCATAAGGCCTCCCGCACACACACAATGCAAACGCAGAATCAGAGGAGATTTCTCCTTATGATAGTCAAAGATGCTTACTACGCAAAACAAATCATTGAATATTATTACTAGTGCATAGTGCAGAAAACATTTCGAAAGTATAATATTAATCTTATCCAACATAGACATTCCGAACTATGCCTACTATAGCTACCATCTAAACAGTGGTGACCACCATAAGTAAATGGCAGGTTCTCCAACTAATAACGTACAAGATTCGTATTGAAAGATGGATTTCCAACAAATGGTCAGGCTAAGGAACTTCCTTTCCTACTGCCGAATGGGATCGCCTCTGGCTGGACGTCCCGAGAGACAAACTGCTCTCTGCCAACAAGGCCGGGTTACCCCTGTAACAAGTAACTCACGAATATGCCATTCCCCGGTCCTTTGGGACCTTTATCCGAGCGCTCGGTAACCAACATCACACATAATAAATAAGGTGTGTCCACATGAGTAAGTATCTGGGCTCCATACCATGATATCACCCCTTTCCAGAAGGAAATGACATACCCTAAAGGGCGCGACCCTCATAACCTTGCCGCAACATTCCTGTTTCGACCATTTCCGGGTTGTGAGGCCCTGACGAAGTCTCGTCCACAAAGCTACGCTTTTTCACAAAGCCACGCTTTGGGTCAACAGATGATCAAAGTAATGATCACAAAGATAAATGATCAAACAAATGATCATATCACAAATGATCAAACAATGATCATCACACAGCAACACTCAGCATGTCACATTACCAAATTGGGAGTATATCGCTGATAAATTTCAACTACATAACATCTGAGTTCGTACGTCTCAGAGAAGGGTGTTAAGCTAAGAGAATAAATTCTCCGCCACCAACAGAAATGTATTTGAAAGAAATCGGCTTTATATCTCAAAGCGTAATGTCAGACACGTAACCATACAAGTCTGTTCCGGGTTCGAACAGAACCGAAGGCACTTCCGAAGAAGCCCTTGCAAATCCGGGTATTCACAATCCCGATCGGACTTCCCATCACTTAGGGAATCTCTATACCAGGAGCTACCCAGTGCAGAGACAATCGATAGGTCATCCTATCGTTTTCGCAAACACCCGGTCTTCAAAACCGGTCTTCAAATGCTATCCATATACGACGTATCACTTATTCGGAATGGGTTATATGACACAAAGGTCCTCTCCCGGCTAAACCGAATAATGAGCGTAATATTCAAAAACATATGGATAATGGGATTTCAATTAAGTCACAACTCAATAATTCAACTTCCTTTTAAATGGTTTCAATCGATTACCATTTCAAATCCTTTAAATAAAAAGATTTATTTCACAAAGTTCACACAGTTTCACAAAGATCCATTCACAGACTTCAAAACAATTTCATTTCGAATGGGTTAAACAAATCATCATTTTAAATTTGTTAAAAATAACAGATTCAATTCATAGCTTTCAAAAAGAATTCATTCATAACTTGGAAAATCCATTTTTCAATTCAATCTTGAAATTTCTTTAACTTAAATTGGAATTTCATTTCTAATCTGAAAGCTTTTATTCTTTTAAAACAAACAGTTTTCATTTTGGAAATCTGATTCATTTATACGAGTTAAAATCCTTGGGTTAAATCCAAATTCTCAAAATTTTACTTTTAAAATGGTTTAAATTCATACAAACACATTTATATCATCTTTAATCCCTAGTTTTCAAATCATAGGATTCAATTTCAAACCTGAATTCAAATTTAAATCAAATTATTTAAATTTCAAAACTTAACCAAGTTATTCGAAAATAAGTCTTATCTTTGAAATTCCATTTCAAAAGCTTTTCATATTAAACCCCAATTTCCAATTTCAAAATCAATTGAAATTAAAATTTCAATTTCAAAACAATAAATTTTAAATCATCTGTGACTTAACCGATTTCCACGTGAAATCCATATTTGTGTGTGTATGGTGTAGTCCAGGGGTTTTAACACAATAGTGCAACATAATGAATCATCATAGATCAAAATACAGGATATAGTTGATAAGCGATATAAACTATAACGCTTATCGTTCATGCACAGACCACAGATATATAAATATCACAGATAATAAATTACATCACAGATAATTTATCACAAATCTCAAGATAAATCAGGTGTATCACAAAGCATCATATATCAGGGATATCAAACAATTCAATCATCCAATAGGATCCAATATCAATAAGTAAGGTAAGTTAATTGTCTGATTAATTCAAATCAGATTTATTACTTATGAATTACTAATCCGGGTTAATTAATATTACAAATCATTTTGATTAATCATCCTTTAATCATTTATTAATTAACCACTAATAATAAATTAATTAACTTTTAATTATAATTCATCAACCTTTAATTATTAAATAATTAACTTTTAATTATTTAATTCACCATTTAATCAATCATCTTTAATCAATAAATTAACCTTTAATTAATAAAATTTTAATAAGTGATCATTCCTAACCACTTACATTGATTAATAAATCTTTAATTAATTATCATAAATTATTTCTTAACAAATCACATTAATTTAATTAACCTTTAATAAATTGATTATCCTTAATTTATCATTCCTTAATTACTTGGTTAATCAAACTTAAATCATTAATTAATTTATCATTAATTATGTCTTAATCACATTAATTATTTTAAAAGGTTAAGATTTAGTTTAAATGACATTTTATCTTAATTCTATTTTAAATTTCTATTTTACAATTTAAAACTTACAGTTTAAATTCTAAAACAATATACTTCCATACTTAAAAGTTTTAAAACCAAATTAACATTCAAAATTTAAATCATTTCAAAAAAACAAGATTTAAACTATTAGAATTCAGATTCAATTCAGGTTTTAAATCTTAGTTTTAAATCCCAGTTTATATTTAAACTTGCTTTAAAACTTAAAATCCTGTTATATTACAATAACCCGAGCAAAACGTTTGAATACCCGAATCTGTCTTTGAGTAACTCGCGTTCCACCTTTCTTCAAAAAAACTCTCGTTTTCACGTGCTTGACTCCAAGACTCATTTTTCTTCCCAAAGCCTGACATCGACAGGCACGCAAATGAAATCGTGCACGTGCACGAGAGCTCTGGCGAACTCCAGTCGTCGCCGAGATCAGGTACACATCGACGATGACCTTGCCGACCAACCTGACCACCTTGAATCGTGAACCCACGTCGCATCCGAGATCGAGCTATACTACCCAGACTTCATCAAAACAACCACCAGAAAATTGTCTCGTCCCCCAACCTCTGGCCATCAGAAGCCACGTGGCCTCCCTCGAAGCTTCGCATACGTCTGACGCGTCGATTGGTCCTAGTGCGATCGATTCCGATCGTCTAACGGTGATGCGGAAGTAGCGATTCCAACCGTGAGTAAATATGGTTTTAAACCCTACAACGATCTCATGTATCTCCTATGATCCACTGAAAAATCCGAAACATTTTTCCTATGTTCCCCTACGATCTAGCTACTCTTCCCCTAAATTTCAACGCTTAACTTGACGTAGGTCGTTGGAACTCGACCATTCTTCCTTTCCCGTTCATCTCCCTTATGCTCGAGATTTATCAGCTTAAAAATTGTAATTTCTTCACCTAAATTCACCATTTTGTAATCCAAATGTGACTGTATAATCAGATTTCGAAATCGACATATTCGAATTTACTGATGAATATGTTAATCTCCTGTGAATTATTATTTTCGAAAATATTCCCTTGATTTTTATACCAAATATTATTTTTAAAACTAACTTTATATTTTTGTGAACAACTTTGTTTCCTACATCACGATGTAAATGTCATTATCCAAAGAGATTTGGAATGTTGAACAGATTTGCAAATAAAACTGTTATATAACAGAGATGTGTATTTTAACTGTAATTTTAGTTTTCCAGTAACTTCCTTGTTAATTTCATTTATTTATAATTTTATGATGATGTTATTCTCATATGAACCCTTTCCACCCAACAAACAAAAGCTAAAATGTTTTGAGTTCTGAAAATTTAAATTTTCAAAGAAAATTCTTTTTTTTTAAAGTCTGGGATGAACACAGGCAAGGTTTGCCTGTTTCCAGAGATGTACAATCACACTCATAAATATACTTCTATACATACACATAGACAAGCTACAAATTCAGTGTTACTCGTAGCATTAAGGTCAACCACAGATTCAAAATGAAAATGGTAGTTTGCTCATCTGGAACAGTTTGAAAACAGAGAAGCAGATTTGCTTTGGAAAACTGGAAGTTGTCTGGATGTTGAACTTTGATTTGTTTTTGTTTGAGATGATCTGATACTTGATTTTGCAGTTTGAATTTTGTTTTTTTAGTTTTGCATGATATTACTTTAGATTTCTTTTCAGTTTCGAATGAATTGAGAGGAGAAGGCTGATATGTATGAGGTTGGTATAGATAAAAGAAAAGATGTGTACAGGTGATATCTTTGTTTAATAAGCATGGCTGAGATGTATTATTTTATATATGTGATATTATTTTCTTTGTACAAATACCAGAGATTTTTACTTAGTTTTGGAGGCTGAAGTGATCTATCTTGTGCGTGCATTAATTGATGTTGTACCACTTATATTTTCTTTTCACTTTCAGCTGTACAATATAATCTTTCTCGGCTATACAAGTTGAAGAAAATTTGATATGGCTTCTATGCAAGCTTTTATACTTTACCTGGTTTGTTTTGGTGGCAAACATGCTATTGTTATTTCGCTGAGAAGATAGAGGTAGGTACTTTTGTTTCTTATTTTATTTACATACTTATTTATAGTTATGTTATTTTATCTTGAATGTATATTTCTTTTTGCTTTGTTTTATCACTTTATATTTAGAACTTTGCTTTGTCATTTCTTTTGTTCAACTTGACTATGTTTGCTTAGTCTATTTTGTTATGTATTTTATTTTGTCTTTGTCTTGTTTTATAATATTTGTCTTGTTAACACTTTCATTTTTTTATTTCTATTTTAAATGTTTATTTTACAAATCTATATAATTTCATTTCTTAAACCATTCACTTACAATTTAAATTCAAATCAAATATATACATTTCAAATCAACTCAAATTATTTATACATGCCTGTATACATATATATATATATATATATAAATTCAAATTTACTCATATTTATTCCATATACATATCTATTCACATATATACAAATTTATATAAACAATATTTCTAAATTTAAAAGGATTTAATATATTTTTATTTCGATTCGGGGAAACTCGAATCAATTTATCAATTAATTTTACAATTTTTATTCAAAAATTCATTGAATTATAAATTTAAATTAAATTAAAATCTAGGGTCGTTACATATTGGGGGTGGTTGAATTGTTGCGGCGAGTTCAAAGGGATTCGAGGTGGTTCTTGATTTTGGTGGAGGTTGTGGGTATGGCACTGTGATGTTTCTACGTTCGATTTGGGTGTGAGCAATCTGGTTTCGTGAACTGGGCGATGTGGTGTTTGATCGTAGTCAAGTTTGATTGGGGGTCAATTCGAATTGTGGTGGCGAAGTGGTGGATGTGGGTGAATTCGCAGGCAATGAAGGTTGGTTAGTTGATGGCTTTTGGCTATGGAGGTGGAGATGTTCGATTTCAGGCTGGCTTTTTGGGGATTGTTGAACTGTGGATGGCGATTTGGGAGGTAGTTTGCGAGTTAATTGGTTCGGCGAGGTGAAGATGCGTGGGTTGATGGAAGTGGTTGGTCGAGGCAAGTGGATGGTCGAGGCAAGTTGTTCTGGTTGATTGAATGTGAGCTTGGCAGCAGTTGTATTGTATGGTGGCGGCGGCTATGACGATGGGCTGTGCGTCAATTTAGGGGTGAAGTGCAGCAGTATGGTTGATGGAGGTGGTTGAAGTAGCGGTTGTTTGTTTGTTGAAGTTTGTAAGCAATAAGTTGTAGTATAGGCTATTCTGGGTGGTGAGTTGTTGAATGTAAGTGTGGGTAGTTGTAGGTAGTGGTACAGCGGTGGTCAGGTGATGTGGTCGAGCTACAGTACGTATGGGTATGAAGTGATGAAAGATGGTCAGAGGTAGATTGATATGGTAGAAGGCAGTTGTGATATGGTCAGATTTGAGGAAGTGGTTTCTTGTGGAAGTGTTGTTGACAGGGATTTGCATAGTGTGGAAGTAGGAGTTGCGCAGTGCAAATGTTTATTGTATGATATGAAAGCGTGTGATGATTATGTAAGAGGAGTTGAGCAAGGAGAGTATGTATGAGGAGCAGAGAGTAATGGCACAGTTTTGATTGTGTGGGATTGTAGGAGGAGCAGAGAGTAGTAGGAGGAGCAGAGATTATGATGGAATAGTTGGATGTAGAGAAGGCAGTGGAGTGGCTGTGGAAGTGCAAGCAAGGCAGAGGGGAAATGGGTGTTGAATGTGGTAGGGGATGTACGGGAAAGTGGGAGGGAGGCAGAAATGAAGGTTGATGAAGATAGAATGAAGGCAAGGGTTGAGGTGCATAACAACTGTGAGGTGTAATTGATGTGGTCGGGGAACACTGCTGTCGTATGGGATGTGCAAATGTGGGGTATATATGAAGAGGTAAATTGGAGTGTTGATTGTTGTCGAATTGTTTGACAGGGAAGTCGGTTATAGAAGTTGACAGATTTTGGGATTGTTTGCTGTGGAGGATGGAAGCGAAGTGTTGCTTTGGATGGTGTTTGTATGGCAGTGATGGTCTGGTTCTGTTATGTTCTCAGTGGTGAGTTGTAGCAATGTTTTTGAGTTTGTTTGTATTTGATGTGCAGTAGAGGTTGGAAGCAACAGTTTTAGGGGATGGTTCGTGATTGGAGATGGCTTTTGTATGAAGATGGTAAAATGATGGGATGCAGTTTTATTGGAATGCTGCAGTGATGGTTGGTCTGTTTAGGTAGATAGTTGAGTGATATTTGCTGTGAAGTAAGATGGTGAAGTAAGAAGTGTGGTCGACAGCAGAACTGATAGGCAGTAGTATGTAGTTGGTTAATGAAATTATGGTCTGGCCAGTAGGGTATGATAGTAGATAGTAGAATGTGAAGCAGGGAGGTTGGGCTGTCGATATGAAGTGATGGTATGGGTGTATTGCGAAGTGAGTATGTTGGAAGGGAGGGAAAGGATGGTGAGCAGTTTATTTGGTGGTGTTTAAAATGCATAGGGAAGTGCACAGTAACAGTGTAATGAAAGATGTAGACAGTAAAAGAAAATGTAAGCAATGTGATGTAAATTTTGTAGAAAACGAAAATTGTTCAAAGAAAATTATAATTGAAAATAAAATGCAATAATTTTTCTTTTCCTTTTCAATTGCAATTGTGTATTTTTTTTAAATATGAAATGCAATTGCAAATGGAACTAGAAAACTACAATCACACAAACAAAAATGAAAATGACAGACACACAACACAAACTTTTTTTAAATGCAAACTAACACACAAAACAATAACACACAAAAATCAAACGAAAAATAATTCGAAGAATAGAAAATTAAAATCAAAACAAATTCCCCGGCAACGGCGCCAAAAACTTGTTAATAGGCAAATGTTCTATCGATTAGAAAAATGCCGATAAATTTTGAAATAAAATAAAATAACCGCAAGCGCACGGCCTACAATGATAGTACGTGGCGAGTACGGGTCGATCCGCAGGGAATTGTAGATTTTAACTTTCTATTCAATCAAATTAAACCAAAGTCGAGGGATTGTTAACTAACTAAAAGAAAGTAAAAACAAGCTAAAACTAAGGAGAATAAAAATATGAGATTAAAGAGCAATTTAGAGGCAAATCCCCCTAGTGATCACATAAATCAACATAATGAAATTATGATCGCTTTTTGGTCATTTGTGAGATTAGTTAATGCATTTATCATAAGCATGGCCTAATTGTGTTATTAATTAACACACTTAAACCATCAAACTTTAATGTACCCTTTAACCCACTTACTAACTTCAATGAAAATGACATGAAATTAAAAGTAGAATCTATTTTAAGCATGGCTTATTATCTATTGAATTAGAAACATAAACCATCAATTTTTGATTCTAAATCCACTTCCATTACCATGATCATATATAGATGAAGAGGTAATTAGTGATTCATATGACTAAGCATAGCCTATTTGTTTTGAACTACATAAGCTATCAAACTCAATATTAAACACAAAATCACACAAACATCTTGCTTTCCATTAAACACAAAAGAGACATAAATGAGAAATTATGTTGCATCTACAAGATTCAAGAGATCTTCATTACCCTAAATTGAAGGGATTAGCCTCTCATTTGTGTTATCATATCAACACAAGTAGAAAGCAACATGAAATAAACAAAAACAAAAAGAAGAGGAAAATGAAAGCTAATGGAAAAGAGAACTAATCTAATTGCATAAAATAAAATATACATTAGCATGAAAGAAAGAGAGCATGTAAGTAAAATAAAACACTAATTAACATTGCATAATAAAAGGAAAAGTACATGAAATAAAAATGGCTAAATAGCCATGAAAAGAGAAAGAGAGCTTGTCTTTTTTTTGAGCCTAAACTAAACTAAGAGAGACTAAGGAAGATGAGGGTTACATGAAACATAAGAGGTTTTTATACATGTGTTAAATCCTAATTCATATCTTTAGGGAATGCCCAAAATACCCTTGTAGGAAGTGTGGTGGCCAAGTTATCATTAGCTTCAATAATCACCTATTAAGTGTGCATGAAAGTGTAATGGCCATTAGCATGTAGATTAGCTTCTAATTTGTACATGAAGGAAGGTGGGTAGGTAGGGTCCTCCATATCATGCCTTTGAATTATTTCCATCTTCATTCCTTTATCTTCACTCTTGTGCATGCATATATCTTCATGAAACCACTTGTATATGAATTTAAATTCCTACAAAATAATATAGAAATTTTCAATTAAATTTTAGAAAATTAATATATGCACAAAAATGACCATTTTGCCCTTGGATGAAAATGAATATGTGACAATTTGAAATAATTTGAATTTTGATTTAAACAAGTTAAAATACCCAACATAATCATTAATTTAATTTAAATAGGTTAAATATGGTGGTAAAGATATGCACATTTACGTGCACATCACCTACTCCCGTTAACATTTTCCTTAAATGTTAAGATCCCCTTAATGTTAAAATATATATTACCTTTATCTTAAATGCTAACATCTATAAAAAATTTAAATTTAAACTTCATTCAAATTATTTTAGATTCGAAAACTTCAAACATCAGTAACTTTTCCGTTTGAGCTCCAATTGCAAAACTTTAAGTAATAACCTGGAATTTCGAACACTTCGTATTTAAATATCTGAATTAATTAAATATTTGAATCTAGGATTTAATATGGTTAAATTGATTTTATAATCTTGTTAACCCCCTTTTAATTAATAACGAATGATGGTGAACTTGGTTTTGAAAAATGTTTACAAAAATAAATAGTTCGAAGAAATATTGGTAATGTGATCGAAAATTGTTTTATCGATAAACAGCTTTTTACTTAATAGAAGTTGTTCGAACTTGTTATGCTTGTCTAATTAACTAATGTTTTGTTAATTAATAACTAAAAATAATTTGCCTAATAAATCTTCTAGAAGGTATTAGGAATATATTTTAAGAGGAGGGGTAATTTTGTAATCGACTAAGAAGAAGAAGATGTTTTCTTTCAAACGGTGAGGTGTAAAGCAAACATGAGGGGTTTCTTTAGCTGGTTAAAGGAGGAAAAGAGAGGTCCTATGCCTTTATTAAAGTCCACACCACTTATCTCTTCCATTTCATAATTTTACTTTCAAGTTTTGTGTAAAAAAGCTTAAGTATTCAAGCTCTCTTCCTCCCTTCAATCTCTATTTTCCTTAATAAAATCAACTCCAATCCCCTTCAAACATTAACCAAGGCCTTAGATCACCTTAGGAAGCATAAAAAGCAAGTCAAAGTCGAAGAAAGTTGAAAAAAGAAGGAGAAATAGAGGTGGTCGTAAGCATTTAGAAGGAGGGAAGAATAGCCCGGTGTTTGTGAAGGCTAAAGGTAGAAGCTTTGGCTTATGGGTGATGGTAGAAAGTGGGTCTAGCCTTCTAATCCTTATGGTTGGTTGTTAGCAGAGTTATGCGTGAGCTTACTTGTAACGAACCAAATTTTCGACCCTTGAAAATCGACACAAATACATTCACTATATTATATGCCGAGAAATTGAATACCGAAAATACGATTGGTTTGGGGAAAGAAAGAAGATAGAAGACAAGAAGAACTAAACAAACACAAAATCTCACAGCGGAACGAATAATCTATAATATATATAACAATCTTTACACAAAACAAACCTATAATATAAGTATATATAGACATCTATCAGAGTACACTAACCTATCTCAGCATGGACAGTTATAACAACCTGTCCTCACAATTGCTGAATAATATACAACAATGAAAGCAACAGAAAATATAATCATCTATAAGAATACGTCTCTGGCCTCTAGCTCCTTTTCTGAAGCTCCAAAATATCCATCTAAACCTGGAAATATGTTCGGTTTGACCCGAGCATAAAGGAAAAACCACGCTCGGGTCAGTCTGGTAAAACCAGCGTGAGAAATACAATCAACTTGATTCTTAAATTTAATAAGCTTTTCAAAAACAAAGGTATCTCGTAAGACCTTACCGAAAATAAACACAGACGGGTTTTTACCTTACGATAACCTAAACTATTTTTATAGAAAATCCAATGATATTATAATAGTGTCTATGTACAAATACTTATTCAAATAGCTGAAATTGTTACATTAATTAAATTCCAACATACTAGGCTCTACAATCAAAACCATAAAGGCACGTATTGGAGAATGGATTCCATACGAATGACTAGGCACTGGGGTACCACCTACCACAGTACATGTCTAGAAAAATATACCGAGGACCACGCCGGGATCCCCTGCAACACAAGACCGTACTACCCCTAACCTGGATAGACCGAATATGCTATCACCCCGGGTGTTCCCACCCTTTCTGAGCTCCTTCCATGTACCGTAGTAATAAAATAATATCCTAGGGTATCTAGAAAGGTGATAAACATACCCTAATTGGGTGCGACCCACTTAGCCTTGCTGCATCTCCCCTGCTTTTCAATCATTCCTGGTTGATGAGGCTAGAGGCTATGATTACCTTTTAAAGGAATTTTTACTTAGAATGCTCATTGTCCTCCAATGACAATGTACCGATAGCATTCATCCATACAGATCCATTCTGGGTCCGAACGGAACCGAAAGCACTATTCCTACTACATCCATTTTGGAATCATCTTCATGATTAGTAGAGATTAGCCCTTGCACTTCACTGCTCCATCTTCGACTCCATGCTCTTGTTTTCCCATCGAAAACGTACTCGTTGGATCAAAGTGGTTTTCAGATAACTTGTCCGATCCCGGTCTCTTCGAAACAACTTTTCGATATTTCCGGTAAGCTCAATCCCGGTTCTTTAGGAAATAAACAGACGAAAAAAAGATCGAAGATCATTTCCTAACCGTTAGTGGATGGATTTCCTTATCATCGTCCTAGAAGAACAAAACGAGTTTATACGTACAGTATAGCACCTCAAACGGTAACTGTACCATATAATTCTCGCATTTCTCCTAGATGTTTCCAAAGTTAAAATCCTTCGGTGTTAAGTAGGGAATAATTCCGTACCACCAAAATTAAGAAGGATTACATATTTTGGCCAAGATTTGATAGTCGGTTATTTAACTATCAAATAAACAAACATTCAAACAAAGATTTCATTTTCCACCGAAATCACCAAGCCTTATTTAATTTAATTCCAATAAATTAAATCTTTTTATCAAAACAGTCATATACTTATCTCACTGGAATAAGTATATTCACAAACCATTCATTTCAAAAATATTTGAAAACGTTTTAAAATAAATATGGAAAGCACCATTCGGTATCGACCATGGATCGCGGCTCGATGATTACGTCTCTATCCCAGAGATATCCAAACTTAACTTAGGCAATCACTGCCTTCCGATTTCCGCCATGCAATCAATCATAGATCGCAGTTTGCACAATGGTTACGTCGCTATCCCAGAGAAAAAATGCTAAACTATAGGCAATCTCTGCCCTCGAATTACGCTATGAAATTATACCATTACTTTCCGAAATCTTTTAATTCAATAACCATCTCAAATAATACTTATAAAGTTACTATAATAAATTATCAAAGTTAATTAGGAATACTCTTTTATAACGTTTTACTATATAATATATTATTATTTTTTAGACAATATTAATATTGAACAATTTTTTTTTGAAATAATAATATTTTAATACTAATTAACTCTTAAATAATTATTAACTTTTAAATCAAATTTTTATAACATAACTTTAATTAATAATTAAGATATACTTTTAAACATTTTAAATAATTAATAAATTTGAAACAATAATTAAATACTTTTAAATAACTTTTAAGAATCATAAAATACTTAACTTTAAATCATTATTAAATAATAATTATTTATCTTTTAAAACGTCATTAATAAATAATAATTATCCTTTAAATAACTTTGACTCAGAATTCAACTTTCAAATCTGGAAAGAGGTTTAGTAACTCCAATGGTACTTAATCAAGTCACCATTAATTTCATTAAACTATCCAAGTTATAATCCCAATATTTATATAACATCACATATGTAAATTAAACTCAAAATTAACAATTAATTGTTAATACAACACCTATCCAAACTAGTCAATTGGAATGTAATTAAGTGTACACACTAATGTAATAGCAGAATGAGATTTATTTCTTCTAAATAAACGTCAAAATTTAACTTACCCAATTAATAATAGCAGAACAATGATTTATTCTGCTAAACAGGCGTCCAATCAATTTAATTAGTGGAACGGTGTTTTATTCCACTAAACAGATGTCCAATTACCATATTCAATCCCATTTTAACCCAACAGTATTCTGTTTGGCCAAATAAACATCAATATTTAAGGTATATAAATTTAAACAACGTTATCATTAAAATAACGTGATTTAAATCCTGTCCGTTTAAATATATCATAAATTTTTACATGTCCAAAGCTATCAATAAGTTATACTGAAATGTTGTACTCGCTCATTCGAACCCAACGTAAAACTCCACGTGTTAATCCGATTTAAAACGAACGAGATATAAAATTTTGAAGTTAACATGTTAATATATCCCTACTACTAATAATAAGAATTCAATGAACTACTTTCAATTGTATCTTTTTGAAATTTCTAAAATATCCTTTCCTCTGATCTCATGCATTACATTTGTTTTCATTTCATTTGACTCTGGCACCAAAAAAACACTATACATAAGCATTACATAAGCATTATATTTATGTAGCTTAAATATATTTAACCGTTTGAAACTGTTAATCTTGCATACGTCACTAGTAGTAGGAAAATTGAATTCTGAATGCCCGTAAATAAAATTAAAACAAACACTATACATTTAACACTCACCAATTCCATTGGGCCCAAGTCCGCTAGCTCGAACCCGCTACCCATATGCACAATACCTCTTCTTCCTCCATCCTTTTTTTTCTTGCCTATAACAAACTTGCACAGTTCGTGCACGTACACATGCACACGGCCACCTATTGCCATGCCCAAACCCATTAGGCAACTCGCCGTCCTACTCTCATCGCGATGAGCCTACCTTCCTCCGCTCCGACCCTCTGAAGCAAAAACTCGATCGCCAATCCCAAAATACCGAGCACGAGCAAACCAAAGAAAATCGCATCACTAAGGTACTGTGCGCGACACATTTTTGCTTCGATTTCCACCAAACTTCACCACAACGAAGCCCTCTCCAAGCATAACAACCTTCCATCCTTCGTGCTGTTAATCGAGCGTTGTTAATTTTTAAAAAACTTAGAGACTAAGACGGAGAACTTCCATGTTGGAGGTTTTTGCTAATTGTATTCGGATATGGAGTTATCGATTTTTGAATGAGGGGAAATGGTGGAATTTCATTTACGGGTAAGAACTAACGTGAAAAGAAAAATGAAGTAGATGAAGAAGTTTAAGCTCTCTGTGTATATATATATATATTATGCAACTCATTTCAATTGTACAAGTTTTCCAATCAAAGTCATAAATCCATGGAGACAAAAAGAAGCAGCAATAAAACCATTTGGTGGCTAGGTTGAAGGAGACTGCTGATTTGAAAATAAAGTAGCACTATGCATTTGTGTGTGCTATTGGGGAACCAAAGTATTATCATATTGAACTCTAGCAATTTGACTAGGGGAAATCTTGCAAATGGAATAGAAACATCAGGCAAATTGAATAGTAAATATCAATCTGAACCTGGCAGCTAAAATTGCATGCAAATGAATTATGCAAATGAACTATGCAAAGGAGTAAGGAGCATCATAGAGGGTAGTTATCAACTTATCATGCTTAACAGAGAGCATAGAAATGAACTGAATAATTTATGTTTAACTAGAATCAAGATATAAAGATTGATTGCTCAACATCATATCATAAAGCAATTGAGTAAAAAGAATGTTGCGTAGAAATTTGGTATGAATTTTGGTTGAGTTTTGAAAAAGTTAGTTTTGCCGTACACCGCTACACAGTAACACATTCGCGTACGAGTCGCGAATGACAAAAATAAAAGTACGTCCGTACACAACAATGTGAGATGATCATAAAACAACAATAATATAGACAAGTTATCTTAATTTGTGAGATTTCAAAAGTACCAGCATTTGGCGTAAAATACGTCAAATGAAAATATCTTTATTTTCCAATTTCAAAATTATGGAAAATTTCTATAAATTAAACTAAAATGACGTCATCAAATAACGAGTTCAAATTTGAAATATATATTTCATTATAATTTAATTCAATTACGAATATTTAAATAAATTAAATATTCAAATTTGATGACTTAAAAATACGGGTCGTTGCATTCTCTCCCCTTAAAAAGAATTTCATCCACGAAATTCCAGCACAAGAACATTCAATACTGTTCATAAGCCTACATGATGTCCATAGATCATTCATATACAGAATCTGATTCGATCACTACTCGAGTACATAACTCCACTTCCAAACTAGTATCACTCACCCGAGTTTCTAGTGCGGACCTTGATCAGGCTCCTTGATTAAGAACCCATGCTAGAAAATCTTGGTTCCAGATCAAGAGCCCTCATCAAATGCTCGCCATCAAAAATTGAGTAATAGATCCTTATTCAGAATAGTGTGAAACACCTTAGAGCCTTGTACTCGAATATTAGATCAAACTATAAGGAAAGAAGAAACGATCTATGTCCATCTCACACACTTATTTAATTAGTTATCCCTAATACCAATTATATTACCTCTAAATCATTTATGAAAGCACTTTTATAATACATAGCTTAACTTAGAAAATCCCCTATCATCCTCTAAGGTTATACAAAACTATAATTCAAAATTTCAATTTGAATTCACTTAAGAAATTTTAAACACCCAATTTTTATTCAAACACCTTTTGAAACGATATTATATATTTAATCGCAGAAATATATATATATATAGTCAGCCCGAGTAACCCCAAAATTATACCAAGGAACTGGGTACTACCAAACAATATTACATAATCCCTTATAAGAAGAATAATACTCAAGAGAACGTTTACCATCCGAACGTATCTCTTACCCATTTTATAGTTATTTTCGAGCCACTCGAACTAGTTAACTAAAAATCACTTCTTTCTTTCAAACCATTTTGAAACAATATCATAAATATATTCTAGCAAAATACTCAAACAAAATATCAATTCCAATTTGCTTTGGATTCGTTCGGGTTCAAACTCGTCCCAATCGTACAATGACAATGAGAGTAATTTACTAAGTGCACATTTCCGTTTGCCTAAGCGAACATCCGTTCGTTACTTAGAAGATTATTCCGATCATCACAAAACAAATCTGGACTTATTCCCAAACAAATCTAAGGTAATGCCCATTTTTCCACCAAATTTCTTTTTCAGAGATATTTATCCTTAAATATACTTCTAAGAAACTCTTTCCTAAATATTAGCACACGAAAAACCCTTTAAGACCAAAGCTCTCTCCATATAAAATTATTATTTCCTTTCTCCAAAATCATTTTAAATAATAATATGCATTTTTACTTTATAGTAAATCCAACCATACTTTTGAAATTGAATCAAAAATTGTTCTATCTAAACAATTGTATAGCAAGGTCCTAATAGTAACAATCCCTATTAATTAAGAAACTCAGAAATATTCTCAATACTATTTTAACCCTTAAACCTTGAAAACCATTTTGCCAAAATCATCGGGATTTAAATTCCTTTTATTTATTACGCACGTTATAATAAATCAAATCTATAAGTCATTTCCATTTAAAGGAATTCATTTCCAAGTATTTTTTTTTGCAAAAATATTCTAGCTTTCATATATAAACCATCTTTCAAGTATTTATTCCAGAAATATTTAAGTTTCTTTTAATAACTTCTTTTATTAAACCCAATTTAATACAACCAACTTTTATATTCAACCATTTCCAAATATTATTGCAAAATATCCTAAATTTTCTTTTAATAATATTTACTTAAACTCAATCAAATCAAGCTTTATATTTCTAAAATATTCATTCCAAAATATTCAAATTCTCCTTTTAAATAAACGCCCTTAGAAATCAAGTTTCAACTCAACTATTATCAATGAATGCCTTATAATCAAATTGTGAATTTAATTCACAAGGTACTCGTTTTAATGTTTTCAAGTTTCCTATTACCCAATCTAGATTTCCAAAGGAAGATTCAAGATAGATTAATGGACAATAGTCAATGCTTAGAAATGGACGAGCATGAACGATCAAATCCTAGATGATAATGATGGAATACTATCACTCTTAACAACCAAACCCAACTAAGAATAACTATGGAAACTTTTCTTTTATATAAAATATATTTCCAGGATAAATTATTTCATTTACCCATTTTAAAACAATACTGTGTCAATTGGTCTTGTTCGAGTGTTTAGGAAATCCCTATCGATAACGTTGGCCAGACGCATCGACTAGAATTCTTAAGCCACTCAACCGATCAAACAACACAATACAAAACATTTTTATATCACTAACAAATACGCACTCTTATATATAATATACTCAAACTCATTAATTCTAGGGTGTCACTTACCCTATCTCTAATGAGTTACTCATTCTAGGGCATCACTAACCATATCTATAATGAGTTCTACCCCACCAAAGCCAAGGTTCTCGCTTGACCTTCATCTCTGATACCAATTGTAACGAACCAAATTTTCAACCCTTGAAAATTGACACAAATACATTCACTATAATATATGCCGAGAAATCGAATGCCAAAAACCCGATTGGTTAGTGGAAAGAAAGAAGATAAAAGACAAGAACTAAACAAACACAATCTCACAGCGGAACGAATAATCTATAATATATATATAACAATCTTTACACAAAACAAACTTGTAATCTAAGTATATACAAACATCTATCAGAGTACACCAACCTATCTCATCAATGACAGTTATAACAACATGTCCTCACAATTGCTGAATAATATACAACAATGAAAGCAACAAAAAATATAATCATCTACGAGAATACGTCTCTGGCCTCCAACTCCTCTCTTGAAGCTCCAAAATATCCATTTAAACCTGGAAATATGCTCGGTCTGACCCTAAAGGAAAAACCATGCCCGGGTCAGTCTGGTAAAACCTACGTGAGAAACACAATCAACTTGATTCTTAAAGTTTAATAACCTTTCCAAAAACAAAGGTATCTCGTAAGACCTTACCGCAAATAAACACAGACGGGTTTTTCTCTTACGATAACCAAAACTCTTTTTATAGAAAATCCAATGATATTATAATAGTGTCTAGGTACAAATACTTATTCAAATAGCTGAAATTGTTACATTAATTAAATTCCAGCATACTAGGCTATACAACCAAAACCGTAAAGGCACGTATTGGAGAATGGATTCCATACGAATGACTAGGCACTGGGGTACCACCTACCACAGTACACGTCTAGAAAAATGTATCGAGGACCACACCGGGATCCCTTGCAACACAAGACCGGACTACCCCTAACCTGGATAGACCGAATATACTATCACCTCGGGTGTTCCAATCCTTTCTGAGCTCCTTCCATGTATCGTAGTAATTAAATAATATCTGAGGGTATCTAGAAAGGTGATAAACATACCCTAATTGGGTGCGACCCACTTAGCCTTGCTGCATCTCCCCTGCGTTTCAATTATTCCCGGTTGATGAGGCTAGAGGCTACGATTACCTTTTAAAGTAATTTTCACTTAGAATGCTCATTGTCCTCCAATGACAATGTACCGATAGCATTCATCCATACAAATCCATTCTGGGTCCGAACGGAACCGAAAGCACTATTCCTACTACATCCATTTTGGAATCATCTTCATGATTAATAGCGATTAGCCCTTGCACTTCACTGCTCCATCTTCGACTCCATGCTCTTGTTTTCCCATCGAAAACGTACTCGTTGGATCGAAGTGGTTTTCGGATAACTTATCCGATCCCGGTCTCTTCGAAACAACTTTTCGATATTTACGGTAAGCTCAACCTCGGTTCTTTAGAAAATAAATAGACGAAAAAAAGATCGGAGATCATCTCCTAAACGTTAGTGGATGGATTTCCTTATCATCGTCCTAGAAGAACGAAACGAGTTTATACGTACAGTATAGCACCTCAAACGGTAACTGTACCATATAATTCTCGCATTTCTCCTAGATGTTTCCAGAGTTAAAACCCTTCGTTGTTAAGTAGGGAATAATTCCGTACCACCAAAATTAAGAAGGATTACATATTTTGGCCAAGATTTGATGGTCGGTTATTTAACTATCAAATAAAGAAACATTCAAACAATGGTTTCATTTTCCACCGAAATCACCAAGCCTTATTTAATTTAATTCCAATAAATTAAATCTCTTTATCAAAAATAGTCATATATTTATCTCACTGGAATAAGTATATTCACAAACCATTTGTTTCAAAAATATTTGTTAACTTTTTAAAATAAGTATGGAAAGCCACATTCAGTATCGACCATGAATGGCAGCTCGATGATTACGCCTCTATAACAGAGAAATCCAAACTTAACTTAGGCAATCAATGCCTTCCGAATTCCGCCATGCAATCAATCATAAATCGCAGTTTGCACAATGGTTTCGTCACTATCCCAACGAAAACATTCCAAACTGTAGGCAATCTCTGCCTTCGAATTACGCTATGAAATTATACCATTACTTTCCGAAATCTTTTATTTCAATAATCATCTCAAATAATACTTATAAAGTTACTATAATAAATTATCAAAGTTAATTTAGGAATATTCTTTTATAACGGTTTACTACATAATATATTATTTTTAAAAAAACAATATTAATATTGAACAAATTATTTTTGAAATAATAATATTTTAATACTAATTAACTCTTAAATTAAATTTTTATATGATAAATTTAATTACTAATTAAGATATACTTTTAAACAGTTTAAATAATTAATAACTTTGAAATAATAATTAAATACTTTTAAATAACTTTTAAGAATCATAAAATACTTAACTTTAAATCATTATTAAATAATAATTATTTATCTTTTAAAACGTCATTAATAAATAATAATTATCCTTTAAATAACTTTGATTCAAAAATCAACTTTCCAATCTGGAAAGAGGTTTAGTAACTCCAATGGTACTTAATCAAGTCACCAATTATTTCATTAAACTATCCAAGTTATAATCCCAATATTTACATAACATCACATATGTAAATTAAACTCAAAATTAACAATTAATTGTTAATACAACACCTATCCAAACTAGTCAATTGGAATGTAATTAAGTGTACACACTAATGTAATAGCATAATGAGATTTATTTCTTCTAAATAAACGTCCAAATTTAACTTACCCAATTAATAATAGCAGAATGGTGATTTATTCTACTAAACGGGCGTCTAATTAATTTAATTAGCGGAACGGTGTTTTATTTCACTAAACATATGTTCAATTACCATATTCAATCTCATTTTAACCCAACAGTATTTTTTTGGCTAAATAAACATCAATATTTAAGGTATATAAATTTAAATGACGTTATCATTAAAATAACATGATTTAAATCCTGTCCGTTTAAATATATCATAAATTTTTACATGTCAAAAGCTATCAATAAGTTATACTGAAATGTTGTACTCGCTCATTCGAACCCAACGCAAAACTCCTCGTGTTTATCTTATTTAAAACGAACGAGATATAAATTTTCGAAGTTAAAATGTTAATATATCCCTACTACTAATAATAAGAATTCAATGAACTACTTTCAACTGTGTCTTTTTGTAATTTCTAAAATATCCTTTCCTCTGATCTCATGCGTTACGTTTGTTTTCATTTCATTTTACTCTGGCACCAAATAAATTAATAAATAAAAACTTAATTGCCCGATAGTAAACATGATTTCTATTATCGTCGATAATCAGTTATCGATGGTGATCATCCACCTTCGCTAAGTGATCGCCAAAGGGATACTTGAGTCACAGCTTGCAATTGTCATATTTTTTTAGACCTGTTTATGTCATACAAGTATTATGTTTATGTCCGGTTTCTATTTGCTTGTGAGGGTGTGAGTTAGCTACAGGCCTGCTTCACAGTGTATGTACGTGAAGTATTTGTATCTATGGTAAAAGACTGGTTGCTTATGTTGTGTGTTGAATAAAGCTTAGTACCTTTGTACATAGGTATAATTTCCATGATAATATATTCATTTTATGTAGATCGCAAGGTTAAATTTTTTAATTAACTACACTAAGACATTGAAAACCACTTTTAAGAGTGACTTTCTCATTTGTGTAGCTTAAATATATTTAACCGGTTGAAACTGTTAATCTTGCATACGTCAGTAGTAGTGGGAAAATTGAATTCTGAATGCTTATATACAATGTTTTCATAACCGGACCGTGAATCAAACCGTGAGGACTCAGGGTTCGAGGTGTCGAGGGTTCGACCGGTCGAACCGTCAAAAACCGCACACTCTTTTTTGTAAATTAATACATTTAGATGCAACGTATCAATCTTAAGTACACAATAAACCAACATCTTCAATAAAAATATACGATATTAATTCATAATCCACACGTTAATTCTAATATGAAAAATTAAATAAAATTTGCTACACTAGCTGCACTAATTACGAATATAAAACGGGCGGAGATTTGGAAACATATTTTGAAGCGAAGAAATTGCGCATATGGGAGGGTTCAACCGGGTTCAAATGAAAATAAGAGAGAATTACACGACGAGAATGTAAGAAAAACAAAAGAACCGTGGTTCAACCAGGTAAAATTGACGGTTGAACCGTTGGTTTAAAGGTCCGACAAAGGTTTATCGATAAATGAGGTCCGATTGAGTTCCGGACCGTGATGGTCCAAGGTTCAGGG
This sequence comes from Allium fistulosum, assembly GCA_030737815.1. Taxonomy (NCBI): domain Eukaryota; kingdom Viridiplantae; phylum Streptophyta; class Magnoliopsida; order Asparagales; family Amaryllidaceae; genus Allium; species Allium fistulosum. The sequence goes on along the minus strand of CM060908.1, from coordinate 232,489,865 downwards.
TTATTCGAGGTTGGACCGCGGCAGGGTTGGGTCATGAAAACACTGCTTATATATAAAATTAAAGCAAACACTATATATTTAACACTCACCAATTCCATTGGGCCCAAGCCTACTAGCTCAAACCCGCTACCCATATGCACAGTATCTCTTCTTCCTCCATCCTTTTTTTCTTGCCTGTAACAAACTTGCACAGTTCGTGCACGTACACATGCACACGGCCACCCATTACTGCGCCCAAACCCCTCAACCAACTCGCCATCCTACCCTCATCGCGATGAGCCTACCTTCCTCCGCTCCGACCCTCTAAAGCAAAAACTCGATCGCCAATCCCAAAATGTCGAGCACGAGCGAACCAAAGAAAATCGCATCACCAAGGTACTGTGCGCGACACATATTTGCTACGATTTCCACCAAACTTCACCATAACGAAGCCCTCTCCAAGCATGACAACCCGCCACCCTTCGTTTCGCAAATCAACAAACAAATCACTAATGAACCGTAACCCTAGCTTTCGACCAACGTCCATCGTCGATGCTGAATTGAGCCGAAACTCCTCTAAAAATACTACATCCCCATCGATCCCAACGACGCTTACGGCGTCGATCAATTCAAAGTGGATTGAGAGAAATTCCTTTTTGAAGTTTGAAAACATTTTTACCCCCTTTCAGATTTTCAGCAAAAACTCGATCGATAATCGATGAAATTGAGCGTTGTTAATTTTTAAAAATCCTAGAGACTAAGACGGAGAACTTCCATGTTGGAGGTTTTTTCTAATTGCATTCGGATAGGTAGTTATCGATTTTTGAATGAGGGGAAATGGTGGGATTTCATTTATGGGTAAGAACTAACGTGAAAAGAAAAATGAAGTAGATGAAGAAGGTTAAGCTCTGTGTGTGTGTATATATATATATATATGTATATATGTATATATATATATATATATATATATATATATATATATATATATATGCAACTCATTTCAATTGTACAAGTTTTCCAATCAAAGTCATAAATCCATGGAGACAAAAAGAAGCAGCAATAAAACCAATTGGTGACTAGGTTGAAGGAGACTGCTGATTTGAAAATAAAGCAGCACTGTGCATTTGCATGTGCTATTGGGGAACCAAAGTACTATCAACTCTAGCAATTTGACTAGGGACAATCTTGCAAATGGAATAGAAACATCAAGCAAATTGAATAGTAAATATCAAGCTGAACCTCTCAGTTAAAATTGCATGCAAATGAACTATGCAAATGAGTAAGGAGCATCATAGAGGGTAGTTATCAACTTATCATGCTTAACAGAGAGCACAGTAATGAACTGAATAATTTATGTTTAACTAGAATCAAGATATAAAGATTGATTGCTCAACAGCATAGCATAAAGCAATTGAGTAAAAAGAATGTTGCGTAGAAATTTGGTATGAATTTTGGTTGAGTTTTGAAAAAGTTAGTTTTGCCGTACACCGTCGCACAGTAACACGTTCGCGTACAAGCCACGAACGACAAAAATAAAAGTACGACCGTATACAACAATGTGAGATGATCATAAAACAACAATAATATAGACAAGTTATCTTAATTTGTGAGATTTCAAAAGTACTGGCGTTAGGCGTAAAATACTTCAATTGAAAATATCTTTATTTTCTAATTTCAAAATTATGGAAAATTCTGTAAATTAAACTAAAATGACGTTATCAAATAACGAGTATAAATTTGAAATATATATTTCATTATAATTTAATTCAATTACGAATATTTAAATAAATTAAATATTCAAATTTGATGACTTAAAAATACGGGTCGTTGCATTCTCCCCCCTTAAAAAGAATTTCATCCACGAAATTCCAGCACAAGAACATTCAATACTGTTCATAAGCCTACATGATGTCCATAGATCATTCGTATACAGAATCTGATTCGATCACTACTCGAGTACATGACTCTTTCAAACCAGTATCACTCACCCGAGTTTCTAGTGCGGACCTTGATCAGGCTCCTTGATTAAGAACCCATGCTAGAAAATCTTGGTTCCGGATTAAGAACCCTCATCAAATGCTCGCCGTCAAAAATCGAGTAATAGATCCTTATTCTAAACAGTGTGAAACACCTCAGAGCCTTGTACTCGAATATTAGATAAAACTATAAGGAAAGAAGAAACGATCTATGTCCATCTCACAGACTTATTTAATTGGTTATCCCTAATACCAATTATATTACCTCTAAATCATTTATGAAAGCACTTTTATAATACATAGCTTAACTTAGAAAATCCCCTATCATCCTCTAAGGTTATACAAAACCATAATTCAAAATTTTAATTTGAATTCACTTAAGAAATTTAAAACACCCAGTTTTTATTCAAACACCATTTGAAACGATATTAAATATTTAATCGTAGAAATATATATATATATATATATATATATAGTTAGCCCGAGTAACACCAAAATTATACCAAGGAACCTGGTACTACCAAACAATATTACATACTCCCTTATAAGAAGAATAATACTCAAGAGAACGTTTACCATCCGAACGTATCTCTTACCCATTTTATAGTTATTTTCGAGCCACTCAAACTAGTTAACTAAAAATCACTTCTTTCTTTCAAACCATTTTGAAACAATATCATAAATATATTTCCAGCAAAATACTCCAACAAAATATCCAATTCCAATTTGCTTTGGATTCTTTCGGGTTTAATCTCGTCCCAATCGTACAATGACAATGAGAGTAATTTACTAAGTGCACATTTCCGTTTGCCTAAGCGAACATCCGATCGTTACTTAGAAGATTATTCCGATCATCATAAAAAAAATCTGGACTTATTCCCAAACAAATCAAAGGTAATGCCCATTTTTCTACCAAATTTCTTCTTCAGAGATATTTATCCTTAAATACACTTCTAAGCAACTCTTTCCTAAATATTAGCACACCAAAAACCCTTTAAGACCGAAAGCTATCTCAAAATAAAATTATTATTTCCTTTCTCCAAAATCATTTTAAATAATAATATGCATTTTTACTTTATAGTAAATCCAACCATACTTTTGAAATTGAATCAAAAATTGTTCTATCTAAACAATTGTATAGCAAGGTCCTAATAGTAACAATCCCTATTAAGAAATTCGGAAATATTCTCAATACTATTATTAACCCTTAAAACTTGAAAACCATTTTGCCAAAATCATCGGGATTTGAATTCCTTTTATTTATTAGGCACATTATAATAAATCAAATCTATAAGTCATTTCCATTTAAAGGAAATCATTTCCAAGTTTTTTTTATTGCAAAAAGATTCTAGCTTTCTTATATAAATCATCTTTCAAGTATTTATTCCAAAAATATTTAAGTTTCTTTTAATAACTTCTTTTATTAAACCCAATTTAATACAACCAACTTTTATATTCGACCATTTCCAAATATTATTTCAAAATATCCTAAATTTTCTTTTAATAATATTTACTTAAACCTAATCAAATCAAGCTTTATATTTCCAAAATATTCATTCCAAAATATTCAAATTCTCCTTTTAAATAAATTCCCTTAGAAATCAAATTTCTACTCAACTATTATCAATGAATGCCTTATATTCAAATTGTGAATTTAATTCACAAGGTACTCGTTTTAATGTTTTCAAGTTTCCTATTACCCAATCTAGATTTCCAAAGGAAGATTCAAGATAGATTAATGGACAATAGTCAATACTTAGAAATGGACGAGCATGACCGATCAAATCCTAGATGATAATGATGGAATACTATCACTCTTAACAACCAAACCCAACCAAGAATAACTATGGAAACTTTTCTTTTATATAAAATATATTTCCAGGTAAAATTAGTTCATTTACCCATTTTAAAACAATACCGTGTCAATTGGTCTCGTTCGAGTGTTTAGGAAATCTCTATCGATAACGTTGGCCAAACGCATCGACTAGAATTCTTAAACCACTAAACTGATCATAAAACAACAATAATATAGACAAGTTATCTTAATTTGTGAGATTTCAAAAGTACTGGCGTTTGGCGTAAAATACGTCAAACAAAAATATCTTTATTTTCCAATTTAAAAATTATGGAAAATTACTATAAATTAAACTAAAATGACGTCATCAAATATCGAGTCTAAATTTGAAATATATATTTCATTATAATTTAATTCAAATTCGAATATTTAATTAAATTAAATATTCAAATTTGATGACTCAAAAATACGTGTTGTTACATTACTCACCATTGATCATGTATATATGTGTGCATATATGTTTATTGCTTGAATATAAAGTTTAACGTAAAGTTAACTATTAAAGTTATAAATTTTGGAACATACTTGTTTTTGAAAGAAAATGACAACTTCATATTGTGTATATTCACTTTTATTACCCTCTTAAAGACATATCCTAACCTAGACCTTTGTTTACATGTTTAGTTGGATTGTGTGTTGAATTGATGTGAATTTGAAAGTGTTTGTATAGCGATAGTCGCTATAAGATCACTTTAAAATCCCCTTGCTTTAAACTTCTTTGAATTGATGATACGTTAATATGTTATGACATAATATATTTTGGTTATTCTTTACACATATTATTGTGTATGGGTCATCAAGGAATTGTTTTGGAAATTGTAGAACTTGTGAAACAAAATTGTAAAAGTTAGAAGCGAATTAGTCACTATGGATGCATTTTGATAATGTCTTCTATTTGGCGATTTTTAAATTTATTTCGAAAGACAACCATAGGGTTTTCTTTGCTATTTTAATAAGTAAAATATGTGTATTATTATTGTAAAAATATCATGGTGTAAAAACTTATGAAACTGGTCGGATGGAGTGGCAAAAGTTATAGCGAAATAGTCGTTATAAATGCATTTCGAAAAATACTTTGTTCTTAGGAATTTTTAATATGATTTTGAGAGATTTCTTAGGGGTTTCTTTGCATGGGTTTTAAGTAGCATAGGCATACTACTTACTATAGAAAAATTGGATCTTAAATCATTTATTTAAGTGGTGAAAACCAGCCACAAAGTTCATGCTTTTCTACGTTGTTCTCTATCCAGGGCGTTCTACACACTTACAAATGTTATCTTTGGTCTCCTGTAGCACTTATGAACTTATTGCACTGTTTTGTTTTAATGCGACATTTTGACTAGTTTTTCATTATTTAAATTATTTATAATTTATTATCATTGTGGAATCTTTTTATGGAAGTTCTAGTAACATGAACTAGAGTATGAAAAAAAAGATTAGAAGTTTAAATATGTTTTAAATAAATATTTGAGAATTTTTAAAGTAAATGGTTTTAAAATATAAAACATCTTTTTTATTGATTTTTGCCAAAATTTTAAATTAGTTATTTTTAATTAATATTTGGTATAGATGTTTAAAACTTATTTATAAGTACTTTAAAGTATTTATATATAAGTTTGGAAAAGTTAATAACTTTATAAACGAATAAAGGTGGTTTTGATTTTAACACTTAGTTATAATAAATGGTTTTGAGAAGTTAATCAATAGTATATTATCTTGTAAATAAGTATACTTAGATCTCTAAAAAGAATGTTTTAAAGATAATGTTAAGTGTAAAATGGTTTTGGATTTATAGTAACGATGTTTGAGCAACATTTGTTTTAACCCATTTAATTATACTTTTGTAAATGTGAAATCTTGTTTAAGATTTGTGTTTATTCTTATACCATTTGGAATAAAAATATGAATACATTTCTAAATACTGAAAAGAGTAGAAATAAATAGTGAAATGGTAGTATACATGTATATATCTTTTCTAAAGGTATTCAAATATATATATAAGTATTTACAAAGAAGTTTTAATTAATAAAAAAGAATTAATTAAATAAAAAGGGGATTAGAAGTCGCTTTATGCGACTTAATCGTGCTTCGTGTGACTTAGTCATGCTTTATGTGACTTAAGCATACTTTATGTGTTTACTCATTTCTAGAAAGTATTTAATCTTATATTTAGCATTAAAAGCCGGCAAAGTAGATTTATTATATCTATGAGAGTAAAGAATGACGTCCGAGTAGGGTTTAGAAGCAAACAGTGCTCTAGCCTACCAGCTTCACTCTTAACCAAGGGATAATGTAAGTTAAGAAGGTCGAAAACGTGATAAGTATATAAGACTTGGTTCCCATATATGATCGTTTCTACTTTGTACTAGGTAGTCGATTATCTAATTTGACCAATTTAACTTTGGAAGTATATGTAAGCATCATGTACTGATACAATATGAGATCCCCCAGGAAAGACTCGTTCATATGAGTCGTCTCTTTCTTTAAGAACGTATGTATACGATATTTCCCATAGGGAACTCCTTTGTATCATTCATTTACTTCTTAAAGAACCAGAATCGAGTTAATTGGAAATTCACTGATTTATTTTTGAAGACACCGAGATCAGGTAAGTGTATTACTTACTAAAAACCACTTCAAAACTGATATATGAGTTCTACGTTTTGAAAGCGGTTATGAGGTGGAATACTATAGAGTTCAACTGTCTATCCTAAGGTAAGTCCAAGGGAGAGGTCAACGTTAGTATTCATCGAGAAACTTATGCTGGGATCCATAAAGAGAATCTTGAACTTTTCGAGATGGTGAAATTTAGAGTAAGATTTGAGATCTGTTTGAGTGATGAAGACTTGTGTGTTGAGATGATGAACCTGAATTTACCATTACAAATGACATAAAACAGAGTAGGATGCATAGCCCGGGGGTTTATCTAACCCAAAGGGTACATCAACTTCGAATATCTAGAGATGCTTTCGAATGAGGCATGCGAGAGTTGTTGGTATTGGTATCACATGTCCAGGCGTGGACCAATAATGTTTACCTTTGTGACATATTTTATCTAGAGATATGCAAGGTTTTGAAAGGTGGCTTCTGACCCTTGTCAAGAGGTCCGCTTCAGTTTACTGGGGCTGCCTCCAATGGAAATCCTTATGCGAACGTACCTTAGCAGTTTTAGTTGTACTTCTAATATTGTTGTGTTGTGAAATACAAGCAGCATGGCTATTTTTTGATTTATATTCTATACCCTAGACATTATCCATTATATCACCTTATGTACTTATTAGATGGTTCAGTTCTTTCGATGGGAAATCCACTAAGGCGATTTAAACAGTCTCAAAAGTTACTGTAATATCCTAGCTACATTTTTTTGAGTTTCTCATAACAGACTTATGTCTGACACGTGGTTTTATATTTCCCTTAATTCCAGGGGTGCTCTTTCAAGTACTTTGAGAAAGGTAGGTTTTCGTTGGAGCTTCAGAAGACGAGTTGGATGCTTCCATCGACCTATAGTAGTATTTTATTTTCGCTGCAATACTACTATACATATCTCAACATATGTGAGGATAGACAGTTATAACTGTCTAATATGATGATAGTACTTAGGATTGTAACTCTAAAATGCCATGTATCTTAGAGTAGCACTTTGTACTGTCTTTTAATATTATAGGTTATCGTTCTATTGAGAGATTCTGACACTATGTTCTTTCTTCCTTATTCCTTTTCTTTTTATTTTTACCCTACCAATTTGTCTTTTTGACACTTGAGTGCTCGATATATGAATACTGTGGATGTACTAGTGTCGACATTTAGGGGTCAAAAAGGCAAGTTGTTACATCTGTTATCAGATCTAAAGGTTAAGCGAGAACATTGGCTTTGGTTGGGTATAACTCATTAGAGATAGGGTAAGCAATGCCCTAGAATGAGTTGAGTGTATTATACATATGAGAGCATATTTATGTTTGTTATAAACGTTGCCTTAAAGGTAGTTTAACTATGAAAACTAATAATGATCTTATATAAAGGTAACTTATATAAGTAAATTATTAAAGTATAGCTTGATTAATGTAGGGATTAATGATGTTCATTCCTTATCCCTCATTGATTAGTTTAGCTATGCTCGACTAGTTTATGAGCATTGTTATCGTTTGTTTATTGATTATTCATGCTTGACCAGTTTATGAGCATTATTATCATTTGTTGATTGATTAGTTATGTTACACTAGTTTATGAACATTTTTTATTGTTTATTTATTGTTGATTTTTGCTTGACCAGTTTATGAGCAGTTTACCTTTGCACTGCATAGGTTAGGTAGGCAATAATTCTAGATGCATTGAAATGAACACCTAATGAACTGAGTTTCACAGTTTGACTATAAGGCGTTTAGTGATAATGTTGGGTTAGAAGTTTATTCTAATAAATGAAGGTTAGTATTAATTTTCTATGTATGATTTATAAAATATGGTTTGTAAACAAAGAGGATTTAAACTGATATTTTGACAACTTAAAACCCGATGTCTTTGAAATGATTTTTAAGATTTGGAGGAAGTAATAATAACATTACTATTTGAAAGTATTTGAGAATACTAATATTTTGAAAAGAGTTTTTAAGATTTTTTCGAGTTCGAGGTTACTCTTGGAATCGGCGAGTCAATTTAGGAATAAAGTATTTTTATGCTATCTAGTTCGAGTGGCTCGAAAGTGATAAAAATGGGCAAGAGATGTGTTTGATTAGTAATCACTTCTCGTGAGCATTACCTTCATAGTAAGGGAATATATGGTACGACTTGGTAGTACTTGTTTCCATGGTATCATTTTTTTGTTACTCGATCTATATTAATATTTATGAAATTGGTTTATAAATTGAGATCATGATACTTAGTAATATTATACGAAGTATTTCATAGCACTATGAAAATGATTTTGGTTTATCCTAAAAGATTGATTTGAAATAAAACCCGTAGTTTAGTTTTAAATTTTCATTAAATAAATTTAATATAAAATATAGGGTGGTTTAAAAAGAGTAGTTTTGGGTAGTATATATTTTGATATGAATTTTCTGCAGAAAAGATTTGTATATATGATATGTAAGGTACCTTAGTGGTAGTGGCATAGCCCAAATAATCGTGAAACCTTTTTATGTTTTCTCTTAGTAGTAAAGTATGTTTAATAAATAAGTGTAACTTTGACAAGTTGTTTTGTTGACACATGTATCTTGTGCATTAGGATAGTGTCATATATTCATCTCGATATGATATAATTGTTTGATAATTTTTATTTGTCAAAATGAAATGGATTTTTTGACTATTTTGGATAGCCTGAAATTTTCAGATTGTTAAAGAGCTTAAAACTAAGTGTTTTGAAAATATAATGATGAGTTTATATAACACTTGAATTAAGAAGGTAGTAGAAGTAAAACATGTTTTAAAGTTGTTGAACATCCATGTTAAGTACACATTCGATGTTATTGGGCCCACTAATAAATGTCTTTACCTTAATGTTATCTAAGGAAAATAGACTCTAGTCTTGAGTTTGAATAACTGTAACGACCCGTAAATTTCGACAATTAAAAATAGTTAATTTAATTTGATTCTGTGAATTAATTTTGGAAGAAATAAAATTTGTAAATTATTTAATGAAATAATAACCAAAATGGAATATAACAATGTTAATTTGAGCCAATCATTAACAACTTTAATGAAATTCCAATCAATGGAAATAATGAAATTGTTATAACTTGGTTATAAATTTAATAGAAGAAAACAAATGTAAATATTTAATTAACTAATGAAATAATATATTGTGAATGGTAATTGAATAAAATCAAGGGTCCATGAGTAATTATAATATTGGTTCGGAAATGATAAACATATAAAAGTGTGATTGAGAGTTAATGGAAACAATCATTATAAGTTACATGTTTATTTAGTTAGTTGAATTGAAATTGAAATCAATTTTTAATAAATGTTACATTAATGTGAAATGTAATACAATGTTTAGAAGTTGTTAAATTGGAGTATATTAAGGTAATGAAAGGTAAAACAAAGGTTAACTAGGTTTATAGAGTAATAATGGACTTAATAAAATGATTGGAATTAAATCAAATCAGTTGATTGGAATTAATTATAAATAATTGGAATTCAATTTATAATAAATGGATTTATTGTAAGTAAATGAAATTAAATACTACGTTAATTGAAATTAAGATGAAATTGTAAATTATTAATGCACTAAGATATAAACCAATGGTAATTATATCCATAAGATGATAATTGATTTAATAATAGGATTGAAAATGTAATAAATGAAATTTTGGAATTCTTATTTTAATTACTGAATTTTTGAAATTGAGATTAAACAAGGTAAATTGTGAAATATTCCACAGTAAATTGATATAGAAATTTGTTTTAAAGGACTATAAATCACTAGGTAATCCAGAGTGATAGAAATTGTAAATTATTAAATATTGAATCGAAAAGTGATTAATTAATTTAATTAACCTGAAATATAGCCATTTTGGCCGCTGACTCGGATTTCGACGAAACCAGTTTCATCGGATCTGTAACAGTGAATTATTGTAGGATTCCAAGTTTCATAGCGGTTGGACTTGTCGTTTGGTCGTACGGGCTCAAAATGCCTAGAAATCAATTTATTTGAAATCAATTGAAATCAATTTGAAATAAGCTGATTTTAACATAACTTCTTCATACGATGGAATTAGGACTTGAAACCTGTTCCATTGAGTATAAAATTATCAATAACATCTATTTTGATATATGGGATGACCCATTTTCGTTTCGGGAACGAAATGGGCTTTTTGGGTCATTCATCGTTCAACTTTCCAAACCAATCGAGCCCATTCCTTTCTATTTTGTTTTGCCTATATATATATATATATATATATATATATATATCGATATAAACCCTAGGTCATTTCTTATTTCTGATTTCAGTACATACATTTCCTTCTCAACTCCTCATTCCAATGGCAGACTAAGCCTAATTCCCAAATTGCAAATCCAAATCAAAAAAATCAAATTGAAAATCAAACTCCTCAAACTATATCGAATTATATATCGATTTGAAGCTCTCGACGAGCGCATCTCAGATCTATAAATCGTTTTCCAATTTGAACCTCTATCTGTCTAGAAATTGAAGAACAATTCACGGCCGTTCAATCAAGCGTTGATCAATTTCGTCCGATCGACGAATCGAGGACATGGTAGCGTAGATAGGACGGAGGGGAGTTCATCGGCATAGTTTGTTCTTCGAATCAATGGTTGGATTGGGCTCGATAATTCGATTAGGGCTTGCACCTACCGGGGGCGCCTGCCCTATTTCGTGCCGATCGAGGTCGTCGCGTGGTCGTGGATGGGGGTAGGTGAGTCGGCGATGGTGGGTGGCTCGTGCCTTGCCGTGGGTGGCGGAGCGTTGGTGCGAGGTGGCGGGGTTCATGTTTGATCGTGAAATTTGGGGCGGCTCCTTGCGTTCGATAGGCTAGGGTTGCCTGGTAGGAGATGATGACGTGGTATATTTTTATAACGTTATTTTATTTATTTAAATGTTGTTTCCAAATCTTCTAACTTGAATATCTTTTGCTTACGAACTCCATTTCTTGCGCGGTTTTCTCCGCTAGGATCGTATTGAAATTCCGGACATTTTGACGACTGTTTGGACGAATTCTGAGACTGTTTGAATTTTGAGCTTAAATTGGTTTTAAATTCAAAAGGTGAGTGTTTTAACCCACTCAGAACTTCTAAAATTTCTTTTGTTTGTTAAATTAAATTTATGATGTGATTAGAAATTTATTTATGACTGTTTGGTATATTTTGAATCATCATCTCAGGTTTTAAATTTGAACTAAATTGTTATTTAATTTATTATTGAATATAAATTTTCCAGTTAAATACCTGTTATTGATTACCAGTTCTATATTGATATTTATTGATTGATTTGGATGATGTTTGTAATGGATGTTGATTGTTGATATTGGATGAATGGATGTTTTATTTTATATTGTTATAAACTGCAAGTTCACTATGGGTTGAAATGATACATACCCGAATGATCAATAGATTAAGGAAATATCGTTATGGGTTGAAATGATAGACTCGAGCGATTTTATGGATTTTATTATTAATTCGGGATTGCGGTTTGAAATGATATATAACCATAACATTTTAAACTGCGGATTGAAATGATAAATATCCGTATCACTTGGCTCTAGGGTAGAAAATTATATACGGACACCGGATTGGTTAAATTTAATGATTTTGAACTTCTTAAATTATGAATCAATTAAATGATATCTTGAAATAAAATTTGATGTATATAAATTGAAGTATTATTGAAAAATCAAGTTTATGATGAAATGTGAAATGGTTTAAAAGGAATTGCTTTAAGAAATTAAATTGGAAGTTTAAAGTTAAACTTTTAAGTATAAATGAAATTCTATTGAAATTAAGTCATTGAAGTTGTTTGAAAATAACTTTGAAATATTTTGAAATTGGAGTAATCCGAATTGATTTTCTAACATAGATTGAAATGATATGAAATTCAATAGTTTATTGAAATGTTAAATTGAAAGGTTTGGAATTTAGTTTGTTGACTTGGAAATTGAAAACGATCCAAATGCGTTGAAATGAAATGAATAGTTGTAATGACCCAGAATTTGGTCATTCGAAATTGGGATATTTAATAAATTTTAAATATTCAAAAGTTAATTTGTAAGTCGAATAAATTAAAATTCGAATATAGAGGTTTAATTGGATAATTAAATCGATAATTTAATATTTGAAATTCCAGAAATAATTGTAAATCGGGTTTAATATGAATAAAAATGATTTATAAAGTTATATTAAATCATACTGAAGTTAGAAGGATGTTTGCAAACTTTTAAAATCGAATTAAAAGTTAATTTGTGAAAATTGAATATTTTAATATGTAATTGACGACTAAAAATGACCATTTTTCAAAAAGTCTCGGATTTTGTCGAAACCAGTTTCATCAGATCCGTAATGTTAAATTATTGTAAGATTTCAAATTTCGCCTCAATCGGATTTACGGTTTATCCGGGGCAAGCCAAACGCATCGAAATCGTTTTAATCGGTTTAATTTAAATTTGATCGTTTATTTCCGTAACTCTCACATACAATCGAATTAGCTCCCGAAACACGTTCCATTGTGTTCGGAACGCGGGTAAAACCTTAGAAACGCCAAGCGGCCCGCTTCGTTTGGAGTTCGGAAAATTTTCGATGAATAGTGTTTTGAGAATTTTCTATAAAAGCCCCTAACTTTCTCCATTCTTCACAAAACCCTACTAGGGTTAGGGCCAGCCGCCATCAACTGTTTAATGGCCAGAATTTCATCTTCTTCTCCTCTTAATCTCTCTTAATCCGTAAAGAATTAGCAAATACTTTCAACTACAAACTTGAAGAGGATTACGAGAGCTTCAAATCCATACGGATATGATTATCCAATTCGCAACGATGAAGGGGGAAAAAGGCCGCATTCGTTCCTTGTTTATGCACGTTTTTCAATGCAAGGGGAGGGCCGAGTTGCATGTGTTTGATGGTGAAGGTGGAGCTCGGTGTTGGCTTCGAAATGGAAGTAGTTGATCGTGTTGAAGTTCGTCGGAGGTGGTGCGAAAATTGATGAACTATAGGCGGCTATGGGTTAGTTTGTACATGAGTTTTCATGTTGGGGAAGGACGGAGGGGCACGGCCCAGATCTGAGGTAGCAGAAACCAACGGCCCAGATTGATTTAGGGTTTGAAAATAAAAGAAATTTGTAAATTTATATATATTAAAATTCGTTCAAACTTTAAAATAGCGTAACTTTTTCATACGAGGTCGAAAAATTACAAATTGCGTTGGAATCGTTTCGACGAGCACTACGCAATGGAACTGGATTGGAGTTGATTGGAGACAGTGAAAATTTTGAGTAAAATTAAACGCATGTTTAATTTTATTCGAAATAAAATGTTGCAACCGTTATTGAAAGCAAGGTGAGAACTCCTCACTCAATCGAATATATGTTTCGATTTAAATTTTAAATAGTTGAGATTTAAAATTGTTGATAGTGTTAATTGTGTGAAATGAATGATGATTGCTATTTATTGTGTTAAATAGACCCTATACGCCGTATATTAAGCGGAGGTTATTTATTAAAAACATATACCACGATAATTCCACCGTGAAGTGGAATTGGTATTATATATGTATTTGGAGTTGATTTCCCACATTATATAGCGGATGAGACCCTATTGCACCGCATAATAGTGGATAGTATTTTATAAATCCCATATACCGCGATATTCCACATTGAAGTGGAATTGGTATTGTGCTAACATTTGTGGATGTAGGGAAACAGGTTGGAGGGATCCAACTGGATTCCTCAAACATTTGAATTTATTTCAATGTTGTGTGTTGATTTATTTATAATCACCGTGTGATTATATTGTATTGAAATTGTTGACAGCTATAATTTAGCCGAATATATTTTTGGTATCGTTGGATACCATAAATAGATAAAAATTGGATTTTCGAAATTCAAATTGAAAATTTATTGTGAAAATTTATTTTTGATAATTGGATAAAATTTAAAAGGAGTTAAAAGATAAAAGTCTTATTTTTGAACTGTATTGAATTAAATTTCAAATATGGAAAAAAACTTAATAAATGGATTTCGAAAATATTATTTATAAGTTGAGAATTTATTTAAAATCTGGATTTTTAAATAGATTTAAAGAGATAAAGAAATTTATTTTAAAAAGAAAATAACTTTAGAAAATTGATTTATAAAAATTTATCCTATCTATGGATGTTTGGATTATATTGGATGTTGAATTATTTGATATCCCAAATGTGTGATGCTTTGTGATATATTCTGATTTGTGTGTGATCCATTCATCTATGATATATATATATATATATATATCTGTGATCTGGGAATGAAAGATAAGCGTTATAGTTTATACCGCTTATCTGATATATTGTTATATTTGATCTGTGATGGTTGAATGTTGTTGCACTATTGTGTTAAACCGTGGACTACACAATACACACACAAATGTGGATTTCACGTGGAAATCGATTAAGTCACAGATTTTTATCAATTTTGAAAATTGAATTTTTGAACCCAAAATAGTTTTGGAATTGGAATTGAAAGCTTTTGAAAATGAGTTTCAGAAATAAAAGTTATTTTAAATAACTTGATAAAATTGGAAATTAAATCATTTGATTTAAATTTGAATTCAATATTTTGAAATTGAATTCAATAATTTGGGAATTTTGGTTTAAAAGATTTTATAAGTATAAAAGGTGTTCATATGGGTTTTTAACCATTTAAAATATGGTTTTGGAAATTTAAATTTAAATTCAAGTTTTATACTTGAATGGCTTTAAACTGTGTAATTGTAACCAATTTTTCCCAAAACGAAAACTATCTGTTTTCAAATAATAATAACTTTCATAAAGTGAAAAGATTTCCAATTTGTGTCGAAACAATTCAAGTCGAAATGAAATTGTAAATAGTTTGGAAAAACTATAAATTAACCTTTGTGAAGATGATTAAGTTTTATTTTGAAATCAAAGGAGTATTTTAAATGGTGTATCTTTTATATTATAAAAGACTTGAATTGTGAATAGTTTTAAAAGCTATAAATTAAATCTTGATTTTAAGATTTAGTGGGTTAATTCAATTGAAATGGAAATTGATTTGGAAATCTGTGAATGAATCTTTGTGAAACTGGGTAAACTTTGTGAAGTAAATCTTTTTGTTTAAAGATTTAAAATGGTAATTTGTTTAAACCATTTGAAAGAAAGGATTTGGGTAATAAGTTGTGACTTAATTGAAATCCCTATATCCATATGTTTTAAATATTGTGCTCACTATTCGGGTTAGCCGGGAAAAGACCTTTGTGTCATATAACCCATTCCGAATTAGTGATACGACGATATGGATCGTATTGAAGACCGGTGGTGAAGACCGGGTATTTGTGAAAACGATAGGATGACCTATTGATTGTCTCTGCACCGTTAGCTACGATATAGAGATTTCCTTTGTGATGGGAAGTTCGATCGGGATTGTGAATACCCGGATTGCAAGGGCTTCTTTGGAAGTGCCTTCGGTTCTGTTCGAACCCGGAACAGACTTGTATGGTTACATGTCTGACATTACATTTTGAGATATAAAGCTGATTTCTTTCAAATACATTTCTGTTGGTGGCGGAGAATTTATTCTCTTAGCTTAACACCCTTCTCTGAGACGTACGAGCTCAGAGGTTATGTAGTTGAAATTTATCAGTGATATACTCCCAATTTGGTAGTGTGGCATGTTGAGTGTTGCTGTGTGATGATCGTTTATTGATCATTTGTGATCAAAGCGTGGCTTTGTGAAAAAGCGTAGCTTTGTGGACGAGACCTCTTCGAACCTCACAACCCGGAAATGGTCAAAACAGGAATGATGCGGCAAGGTTATGAGGGTCGCTCCCTTTAGGGTATGTCATTTCCTTCTGGAAAAGGGTGGTATCAGGTATGGAGCCCTGGTATTTAACCTATGTGGATACTCCAATCTCATTTACTGTGTGATTGTTGTTTGATCGTGGCGCCTCGGATAAAGGTCCCAAAGGACCGGGGGGTGGCATATTCGTGTAGTAGTTACCTAGTGACAGAGGTAACCCGACCTTGTGTTGGCAGAGATCCGGTTAGGTTCTCGGTACGTCCATCCAAAGGCGATCCCATGGGGCATAGGAAGTTCCTTAGCCTGACCATTTGTTGGAAATCCAAAGAAACAATACGAACCTTGTACGGTTTTAGTTGTATAACCTGCTATGGAATGTGGCGGTAACCTGTTATTGAACATAGTAGCTATAGTAGGCATAGTGTGAAATGCCTATGCTGGCTAAGATTAATATTATACTTTCGAAATGTTTTCTTCACTACGCACTAATAATAATAATATCGAATGATTTTGCGTAGTAAGCATATTTGACTATCATAAGAAGAAATCTCCTCCAATTCTGCTTTTGCATTATGTGTATGGCGGGAGGTCTTATGGTAGTTTCATTTTCCAAAAGCATTGCGGATATTCTTTACTTCCTTTGTTGTTGTTGTTTTAAAGATAATAACTGTTTTAGTTCTCACACCAGTCACCATGACTGACCTGGAGTTTATTGTTTCCTTCCTAAACTCTGGGTGCCCACCAATTTCCACACGGGTAGTCTAGAGTCAGGTTATTAGGTCATTCTGGATTCAGGAGATGCTATGGAGCTCAAGTGGCGAGCTGGATGGCGAGACATATCACTTGTATATGATATTATTTATTCCGCTGTGTATTCTGTATGAGGACAAGTTTATATAACTGTCCAGTGTTGTATATTATTGTTGTAAACTCTGATGATGATGTAATGTATAAACTGATATAGTTCTTTGATTTAAAGATTATTCATTTATCTATTATATGTTGTTACGCTGCGATATGTGAGATTCTGATATTGTTCTGTGTTTTTTTGTTGTTTCTTCTTTCTTTTTCTTATGTCTTCTTCTACCTCTTCTTTTTCTCCATAAAAATTCGGTTTTCCAGCATTCGATTGCTCGGCTGTTGATACAGTGGACGTATTAATGTCGATTTTCGGAAGTCGATAATTCAGAAACGTTACAATAGTTTAATTTGATATGAATTCCAAATTCATGTTTTAAAAATATATTATTTCAAAATTTCTAATTATTAAGATTTCAAAATATTAAACTATTTTAACCTGTATTAATTATATTAAATCATTTTAACCTATTTTAAACCATTTTATTTATTTAAACTAATTAACTTGTTTTAACTTATTTTAAATCTAATTAATCTATTTTAAATCTATTTAATCTATTTTAATTATATTTATTCTATTTTAAATCTATTTTAACTATTTATAACTATTTAAAACTATTTTCTTCTAAATTCCAAACTAAGTAAAAAGGATGGGTTTATATTCAAATCCTTGATTTTTAAAGTGAATGTAATTAAGCGACATTATAACCTAAGTTGGGATTTAAATAGCATATTTGGTTTAATATGATAATTTTTAAATGAGAGTTTAACCTATTTTGGAAACACGACTTTTGAAAGGAAATATAATTTCGAACTATGATTTCAATGTGATATAATTTCGGAAGTAAGTAATGATTTCGAAAATGATATGATTTGAATTGAATATGATATTTTGATATCAATTATTAAATGATTTTGGAAATGTAAAAGAACCATCCGGTGTGTAATAAGCGATTGGTTGTTAAAGAGACCGGGATCGAATATGGAAATACTCTCTATCGATACCGAAAACCACTTTGACAACTGTGTACGCGGTGGAGATTCCATAATGAAGTAGGATGGTTGGCGACGATCCTATATTAGGTATATACGTGGACCTAACTCCCATGAGTTAGCATAAGGTGGCTAAAACAGGATCAATTGACGGGCCAATTGAGGTCATTCCTTCGATCGGGCACACTCCTTCGATACTATATTCTGACTTTGCGATTGATTTGGTGGCTACCCTCAATTTTTGATTAGGGAGTGTGTTCCGAGGTGGGCGGTAGTAGCTGCTATGCGTTACCACCAGTCCGGAAGTTTAATTGGTATATCTACCCTGGCATTGCCTAATTGTGCCATGTCACCTACCCTAGCGCGCCTTCTACGAGTTTGTTTTGTACCATACCTATGGAGTGCCCTCTGACGGCGTCCAGTATGGGTGGGATTACGGTACCGTATAGACTATGGGAATATATAAAAATGTGTTAAGGGGGAAAATGTAACGCCTTAATGCTATTTTAATAGTTTATCTTACTATAGACATATTATAATAGCGTATTGTTCTACATAGTAGTTAGTTTAACGGATCCTTAGGAGATGTGAATCCCGAACATCTCTTAAGTTACTGCACTCACGTTAGACACTGGATAGGAGATGTCAAACCCCGTAAACATCTCTGACACCTTTTACACTCATATTTATTTACCGTTAATTTGACTAACATAAGATCTTTTAGTTCTGACTCGAGTGTTTTGTCTTTCAATTCGCTCGGGTCAGCCTGAGCATTTCAGGATTTGAAGACCTTATTTCTGGAGGACGAAGACGAAGATTTGTACTACTATTATTTATATTCTTCTACTGCATCATACTGTTCCGCTGCATTATTTATTTATCTCTGATATGTGTAACTTTGATTCTGTATTGTATAAGTATAATCAAATTTATTTGTAAACAGCTTCATGAACTGTTATTTGATTATTATATTTTGTCATTCCACTGCGAGATTCTGTAAACTTTTATTTCTTTCTCTTTTTCTTATTCACCCCAGTATCAATCCGCCCTTCTGTATGGTTTGAGTCGGCATGTGTATTTGCTTAAAACGTACAAAAAGGCGGGATGTTATAGTTGGTATTAGAGCTTTGGTTTAGCGATAACCTTAGCTTTTTGGGGTCTGACTCTTTAGTAATAGGGTAGTAATACCCTAGAATGAGTCGCTGAGTGTATATATACGAGAGAGCGTATTTATTAGTGTTATAAAAGGTTTTATATTGTGTTAATTTGTTCCATTTTTTATTTATAAATTCTGGTTGGTGCATAGGACGCTATGACATCGATAGGGATTTCTAAACACTTAATAGGACAAACCAACACAATATTTGTTTTGAAATATAGGTAAATGCAATAATTTTGCCTATTATATTTTCTGTATATAAAATAATAAATTTTATAAATGATATATATTTAGTTGTAATATGTTGGTTGTTAGGTAGTGAAATTAATAAATATTGGTTGGAAATAAGATTTGAAAATAAAATAAATGAAATTTGGAAATTTAGAACTTAAGTTCCGGGGTTTTGAAAATTTCTTTCGAATGATTTTGGAATACAATAATAATATTATTTAGAAGTATTTTCTGATATTAATATTTCTATATGATTTGAAAGAATTGTTTTAAAGAAATTTTGGAAAGGAATAAGTTCTATACTCCCCTCTCCGTCGTTGGAAAATAATTTCAGTGATGAGTGCACGCATCATCGACATCCATTTTCGAGTTTCAAGTGGGAAGGCCATTGTGGTAGTTTTACTACAGATCTATTTTGATAAACAAATAATTTTTTTAAAGTTTAAATATGATTGGATATAAAAGTTATGAGTATATATGTGTATATATTATTTTAAATGATTTGAAATGGAACCCGACATTTAGTTCTTAAATTTCTATGAACTAGAGATTTCAATCATTGTAATGGAATAAAAATTGTAACTATTTAATAATTGAAACTTCTAAATGAAAATAAGAAATGATATACTAAGTTTTAACTGAAATATACAAGGAATTTGAAATTTGTAACTTGTAAACGAAAAGGATATGAAAATAAGGAATGATAACTATTGAACCTTAAGTTAATTAGAATAAGTAAGTCAAACTTGTGTAGTGCATTTTTAAAGACATATATATAACTTACCAATTATAAAAAGTTGAAATGTTAAAAGAATATGTAATGGAAATTTTTACAAGTAAAACTTATGAAATGGAAGTGTTCAATGAAATTTACTTTTATAAATAAGAATTTTGATATGAAAATAGTTATAAACTTGAGTTAAAATTGTAATATTACTAATTAAATGAAATAGAAAATGAGTACTGTAAGTAAAGGATTTTGAACTTAAGTTAATATTAAAACTATTTATAATTAAAGTAAATAATAAAATGAATGTAATGCAATAAAAAAATTGAAATGATATAAATAAATGAAAATGAATTTTTGTAAGTACTAAAGGAAAAATAAATGAAATAAACACTGAATGAATGAATGGGAATAAAATTTTGTAAGAGATAAATGTAAGTTGAAGAAATAATCTTTGTATGAATGAAAAGAAAAACTAAAAAAAACTGTAATTGTTGTGAAAGAAATTTAATAAGAATAACTCAAGTACATTGTAAATTATTGTTTGTTTTGGTTTATGGGTTTTTGGGATAGGATACTTCTAATTGTTTAAGATGTATGAATAATCTATTGAGTTCATCTAAGACTATTGAGTAAATGGTGCATTCAGTAGTTTATTTGTCATTCTAGGTGGTTAAAAATTTCTGAACCTGAACAAACCATTTGTTTGTTTGCTATGGATGGATGGTTGATTATATTGATTTCATGTGATGATTGCATGCTGTGATTGCAAGTGATTGTTGTTTTATATTAATTTGTTTATTAGTGGTTGAAACAACTTTAAATATTTCATTTTACATAACTATTAACTCTTTTTGGATTATATAAGTGAAATACAGGGTATGGAAGCAATTGCTACTGCTTTTGGTTTCATAATTAAGCGTTATTTGCCCGACAAATAGGTACATTCTCGGATTATGATTTTCTAGCGATATTATATTATTTTCCTGCTGTTGGGAAATATTATTTTGAAATTTTTTTGATACATATTATTATTTTCTCCTGAGCCTCTCCGTACAAAGGAGACTCTGCCGAAATTTTTCGTGAATTTTGAACTTAGAAAATTTTGAGAAATATTTTCCAAACTTTATTAATTTGAGTATAAAATGATTTAATTGTTATAAATTGATACATTTATTTAAATTAATTAATTTTGTAAATTTATTTGTTTATAAATTTAACATTTTGAATAAGATATATTGATTTCTAAATTCTTTCTTTTCCCTTCTTTTCCTTTTCGGGGACGAAAAGTTTTGAGTGGGGGAAAGTGTAACGACCCGTAAATTTTGACAATTAAAAATAGTTAATTTAATTTGATTCTGTGAATTAATATTGGAAGAAATAAAAATTTTAAATTATTTAATGAAATAATAACCAAAATGGAATATAACAATGTTAATTTGCGTCAATCATTAACAACTTTAATGAAATTCTAATCAATGGAAATAATGAAATTGTTATAACTTGGTTATAAATTTAACAGAAGAAAACAAATGTAAATATTTAATTAAGTAATTAAATAATATATTGTGAATGGTAATTGAATAAAATCAAGGGTCTGTAAGTAATTATAATATTGGTTTGGAAATGATAAACTTATAAAAGTGTGATTGAGAGTTAATGGCAACAATTATTATAAGTTACATGTTTATTTAGTTAGTTGAATTGAAATCAATTTTTAATAAATGTAAATAAATGTTACATTAATGTGAAATGTAATACAATGTTTAGATGTTGTTAAATTGGAGTATATTAAGGTAATGAAAGGTAAAACAAAGGTTAACTAAGTTTGTAGAGTAATAATGGACTTAATAAAATGATTGGAATTGAATTAAATCAATTGATTGGAATTAATTATAAATAATTGGAATTCAATTTATAATAAATGGATTTATTACAAGTAAATGAAATTAAAAACTACGTTAATTGAAATTAAGATGAAATTGGAAATTATTAATGCACTAAGATATAAACCAATGTTAATTATATCCATAAGATGATAATTGATTTAACATCAGGATTGAAAATCAAATAAATGAAATTTTGGAATTCTTATTTTAATTACTGAATTCTTGAAATTAAGATTAAACAAGGTAAATTGTGAAATATTCCACAGTAAATTGATATAGAAATTTGTTTTAAAGGACTATAAATCACTAGGTAATCCAGAGTGATAGAAATTGTAAATTATTAAATATTGAATCGAAAAGTGATTAATTAATTTAATATTAATTAATTTAATTAACCTGAAATATAGCCATTTTGGCCGCTGACTTGGATTTCGACGAAACCAGTTTCATCAGATCCGTAACAGTGAATTATTATAGGATTTCAAGTTTCATAGTGGTTGGACTTGTCGTTTGGTCGTACGGGCTCGAAACGCCTAGAAATCAATTTATTTGAAATCAATTGAAATCAATTTGAAATAAGCTGATTTTAACATAATTCTTCATACGATGGAATTAGGACTTAAAACCTGTTCCATTGAGTTTAAAATTATCAATAACATCTATTTTGATATATCGGATGACCCATTTTCGTTTCGGGAACGAAACGGGCTTTTCGGGTCATTCATCGTTTAACTTTCCAAACCAATCGAGCCCATTCCTTTCTATTTTGTTCTGCCAATATATATATCGTTATAAACCCTAGGTCATTTCTTATTTCTGATTTCAGTACGTACATTTCCTTCTCAACTCCTCATTCCAATGGCAGACAAACCCTAATTCCTAAATTGCAAATCCAAATCAAAAAAATCAAATTGAAAATCAAACTCCTCAAACTATATCAAATTATATATCGATTTAAAGCTCTCGACGAGCGCATCTCAGATCTGTAGTTTGTTTTCCAATTTGAACCTCAGTCCGTCCAAAAATTGAAGAACAATTCACTGCCATTCAATCAAGCGTTGATCAATTTCGTCCGATCGACGAATCGAGAACATGGTAGCGTAGAGTGGACGGAGGGGAGTTCATTGGCATAGTTTGTTCGTCGAATCAATGGTCGGATTGGGATCGATAATTCGATTAGGGCTTGCACCTACCGGTGGTGGCTGCCCTATTTTGTGTCGATCGAGATCGTCGCGTGGTCGTGGATGGGGGTAGGTGAGTCAGCGATGGTGTGTGGCTTGTGTCTTGCCGTGGGTGGCGTAACGTTGATGCGAGGTAACGGGGTTCATGTTCGATCGTGAAATTTGAGGCAGCTCCTTGCGTTCGGCAGGCTAGGGTTGCCTGGTATGAGATGATGACGTGGTATAATTTTATAACGTTATTTTATTTATTTAAATATTGTTTTCAAATCTTATAACTTGAATATCTTATACTTACGAACTCCAATTCACGCGCGGTTTTCTCCGCTAGGATCGTATTGAAATTCCAGATATTTTGACGCTGGTTTGGTATAATTCTGAGACTGTTTGAATTTTGAGCTTAAATTGGATTTGAATTCAATTTAAATTCAAAAGGGGAGTGGTTTAACCCACTCACAACTTCTAAAATTTCTTATGTTTGTTAAATTAAATTTATGATGTGATTTGAAATTTATTTATGACTGTTTGGTATATTTTGAATCATCATCTTAGTTAATTTGAATTTATTTGAATTAAATCGTTATTTAATTTATTATTGAATATAAATTTGCCAGTTAAATACCTATTATTGATTATCAGTTCTATATTGATATTTATTGATTGATTTGGATGATGTTTGTAATGGATGTTGATTGTTGATATTGGATGAATGGAAGTTTTATTTTATATCGTTATAAACTGCAAGTTCACTATGGGTTGAAATGATACATACCCGAATGATCAATAGATTAAGGAAAAATCATTACAGGTTGAAATGATAAACTCGAGCGATTTTATGGATTTTATTATTAATTCGAGATTGCGGTTTGAAATGATATATAACCGTAACATTTTAAATTGCGGATTGAAATGAAAAATATTCGTATCACTTGGCCCTAGGGTAGAAAATTATATACGGACACCGGATTGGTTAAATTTAATGATTTTGAACTTCTTAAATTTTGAATCAATTAAATGATATCTTGAAATAAAATTTGATGTATATAAATTGAAGTATTATTGATATATCAAGTTTATGATGAAATGCGAAATGGTTTAAATGGAATTGCTTTAAGAAATTAAATTGGAAGTTTAAAGTTAAACTTTTAAGTATAAATGAAATTCTATCGAAATTAAGTCATTGAAGTTGTTTGAAAATAACTTTGAAATATTTTGAAATTGGAGTAATCCGAATTGATTTTTGAACACAGATTGAAACGATATGAAATTCAATAGTTTATTGAAATGTTAAATTGAAAGGTTTGGAATTTAGTTTATTGACTTGGAAATTGAAAATGTTCCAAATGCGTTGAAATGAAATGAATAGTTTAATTTGATATAAATTCCAAATTCATGTTTTAATATAAACTGTGTGACGACCCGGATTTTTTTTAACATCGGATGATTGGGCAATTAACTGGTTCAAATTATGGGGATATTAATAGATCAAACAAACGAATGTCTGATATCTAAAATAGCTGGATATACATGTTAATTTTAAAGCCATATTAGATATTGAATTATAGAATTTCGAAAAAAGATAAAATATGATGAACCTTTTAGAAATAAATCTTGTAAATGTATATGTACACTCCACTATTTAAAACTGAGATAAAACATCCATAAATATATAAATAGATCTATACAAGTTTATGGCAATTGATAGTATATATATATATATAAGTATACAAATAATATATATAGGTGTATCTATACTCATATGAAGTAAAAATATAAGGAAGTTTGAAAAGGGATGAATAAATATATATGTAATATCAAAATGTACATAAGTAATGTATATAAAAGATATATGAAAAACATCAAAGTATGTATACATATTATGACAACAATGCTTGTGGAAAAAAGATAAATATTTATACATATGTGTTTAAACATGTGTATATTCATATATAAATAAAAAGGTAAACATAATAAAGTAAAATATATATAGGAAGGCATAAATGTAAATACGATAAAATAATAACACATATATATGTATACATAAGTGGAGAAGCATATTGTATTTGTAAATATGGAAGGGTATAAACATATACACGAAAAGATACATATACATATATAAAATTCATATAAAAATTCTTGTAAACACATAGGGAGACAAGCATTAAATTATAGCATACAATACATCAAATTCAAATGTACTAAATATTAAATCAACATAATAAATCAATGTCAAGATAGAAATCAAATCAGCAAAACAAAAAATATCTCAGCCTGTACAAAATGTTTCAACTCTATGGCTTATGCTGCAAGCTTACTTTCTCTTATATATTTATATGGTCCTATAACATACCCACGCATGAAAGAAAATAAGAAAAGAAAAAAAATTAAGTAAGATTAGAGCATTCCAACCCAATCAGTTTAAAGTTCAATCTGAAGCAATTCAAGGTTCAACTCAGTTTAATCAAGTAGCAGATCAAAATTCAAAGTACAATTACCAGTTTTTAATATCAAAGACAAGTTGTAAGCTTCAGTTTTAAAGGATTCTCAGATCTTAAGTAATCAAGTGTTCAATTTTCAAAAGAGCAGTAGCTTCCAGTTCTTAGGCTTCTGTTTCAAAGCTCTGTTCTTCATCTTATAACAGGTGAGTAAACTCATTCTTAAACCTGAGATCTGTTTGAATATCTGTTTGCATGTGATCATCTGGGTAGATATGAATCAAACTATGCTTGTATGGGTATATAAATATGTCTGTGTATATATGTACTCTGTGTATATATCTGGCAAACAAGTATAAAGGCCTCAGTAAAAAAATTTACAGGTTAGATTTAGTTCAAATTTCAATTCCACTTGCTCTGATCATCTATGGCTAGTGATGTTAAAACAAAATATGTTTAAAATCACCCTAAGTTAATTTTAAAATTTTATTTCCATGAAAATATGAAATGGTTTTTGTCCGAATGAAGAAACATAGTGAAATTCAAAGTTTATCCAATTTTCAACTTGCATGGATCCAAGTTTCATTAACATCATCCAAATCCATTTCGAAAACAAGGATTTTAAAAACAAAAATCAGGATTTTTAGTTGCGAATTGAGGCTGTATTTGTTGGATGAACGAAAAATGGGTTTTCGTGAAATTCCGGTGATCGGAGAATTTCTAGACCTCGAGATTTGGACCGCATCTTGTTGGAAAGACTGAGATCACCAGAAAAATGGTTGATGATTTTTTTATTCATCGTGGTTGGTGATTGGAGTTGATCTAGGGTTTAAGCCCTGTATTTTGTCAGTTGAAGTCGCGAGGCATATTCGTCGTTGACCCAGCGTTTCAGATGATCGGACCAAGGGGGATGAGTTCGTTGATGGTCGGAGCATCTTCAGCCAGGATGGCGCGGCTTCCGATGGCCTGTCGCGGTGGAGCAAATCGAATTTTAATGATCGAGTAGGTTACAGGAAGAAATATCTGGCCTCGAATTAGCTCGATTTTGATTTAGGAATAATTTTGTGTTTTGGGTTGTTCGAATCGATTTTGGTGATCATCGATGATACTCGAGTGGCTGCAGCGTTGATCGAAGCTGGTCGTGGTGTTGGTGCACGTGTACATGCATATGTATATATCTGTGCTTTGAAGGATTTGGGAAGAAGAGGCTATATCGGGTTCGACTCGAAGTCGTACTCGGGAAGGTTGGGTTGTGGCTCGAGTAATGTATCGAGTTGGCTTGCATTAGCTTAGTAGGTTACAGGGTTTTAAATTTTAAATCAAAACAAAGTTTTAAAAATAAGAAGGAGGGGAGACTCGGGTATTCGCTCGGGTTTTTGTTGGTTGAGCTCGGGAAAATATTGTTTGGGTCCCGGGTGTTGGTAATGATAGTTTAGAAATTTAAATGAATCAAGTTTTTAATGTTTGATTAAAGTAAATAAGTTTTCAAAGATTGTAAACTAGATTTTCCAAAGTGAGATTATTAAACAAGATTTTAAATCGAGTTTCAAAGTTAAATTTTAAAAGTTTAATGTTTTAAAGATAAATTGTTTTGAATATTTAATAATTATATGTATTAGTTAATTAATGGAAGTAATTAAAAGAATAATTATTCAATTTAATTTATTGAAAGGTTAATTACTTAATGTAAGTAATTAAAGATAATTTGAAATTAAAGGTTAATTAATTAATTAGAGGATGATTAATTAATGTAATTAATTAAGGATAACTAATTAAGATTAATAGTTAAGGATTAATCTGTTGAGGGTTAATTAATTTAATTAGCAAATTAAGGTTAAATTAATTAAGGATAAATGTAATTAATGTGAACGGGTGAAGGTTAATTAATTTGTGTTATTAATTAAAGGCTAATTACTTAATGTAATTAAAGAGGATAATTAAGGGATGATTAATTAATGGTTTGTAATTAATTACTGTTAAGTAGGCAGGATTAAAAAGTGATTAGAGAAATTAATTTAATTTATTTAAATTAATTGGAAAGGTGTGACTAATTAATCTTGCTTATGAACGATTGAATGACATTGAATGCTTTGGATTATTTGATGTTTCTAATATGAAATGTTTTGTGATATGATTGGGTTGAACAGTGATAATGTGGTTATCTATCGAGATGAATTGCTGTATAAAGTGACATCTTGTATTTAAAGTTTGTATTGTATTTGAATAACTTGGGTTAAGATGACATGGGACTCAAAGAGACCGGGGTCGGGTATCAGTAAATACCCAAAACCACTTCGATTTGAAATCTTCTATAATTCTTTATAGATTTGATATGTGTAATCAATAGGCTGGAATGAAATAATTTAAGTGAACTGGACCATTGAAACTAAGTAATGGTACTTAGGGGTTGATTAGTGAAATAAGTGTTGACCATAACCAGTTATGAACTCGTAGCAAGGTACGAGTTACCCAGGATTTCAATTATGTTTAAAGCTTAGTATTTCAAATTTGCATGGGCTTACTCACGCTGGTTTCCAGCCTGACCCGGGTGTTACTTTAATGTAATGCTCGGGTCAGACCGAGTATTACAGATTTTAGGTAAGGACGTTCTGGAGCTCAGGAGAAGAGCTGGATGGTAAGAACGTATGGAGTGTTTCCGCTGTGATATTATTTCTGTTTATCTGAGACGTGTGTTTTGTAAATGTCCAGTGTTTATGTATAAGTGTAACTCTAATGTAAAAAAATAATTGTCAGATACATATATTCTTTGTAAACTGTTATTATTTGATATTATATTTTGATCCGCTGCGATTTGTGAGAATCAGTGCTGTGTTTCTGTTTCTTCTTCTTCTATCTCTTTCTTCTCTTTCTAACTATTTGGAATTTTCACGATCGAAAATTTTGGGTCGTTACAAACTGTTTTAAAAATATATTGTTTCAAAATTTCTAATCATTAAGATTTCAAAGTATTAAACTATTTTAACCTGTATTAATTATATTAAATCATTTTAACCTATTTTAAACCATTTAATTTATTTAAACTAATTAACCTGTTTTAACTTATTTTAAATTTAATTAATCTATTTAATCTATTTTAATTATATTTAATCTATTTTAAATCTATTTTAACTATCTAAAACTATTTTCTTTCAAATTCCAAACTAAGTAAAATGGATGGGTTTATATTCAAATCCTTGATTTTTAAAGTGAATGTGGTTAAGCGATATTATAACCTAAGTTGGGATTTAAATAGCATATTTGGTGTAATATGATAATTTTGAAATGAGAGTTTAACCTATTTTGGAAACATGACTTTTAAAAGGAAATATAATTTCGAACTATGATTTCTATGTGATATAATTTCGGAAGTAAGTAATGATTTCGAAAATGATATGATTTGAATTGAATATGATATTTTGATATCAATTATGAAATTATTTTGGAAATGTAAAAGAACCATCCGATGTGTAATAAGCGATTGGTTGTTAAAGAGACCGAGATCGGATATGGACATACTCTTTGTCGATACCGAAAACCACTTTGGAAACTGTGTACGCGGTGGAGATTCCAGAATGAAGTAGGATGGTTGGCGACGATCCTATATGAGGTATATACGTGGACCTAACTCCTGTGAGTTATCATAAGGTGGCTAAAACAGGAGCAATCAACGGGCCAAGTGAGGTCATTCTTCCAATCGGGCACCCTCCTTTGATACTATATTCTGACTTTGCGATTGATTTGGTGGCCACCCTCGATTTTTGATTTGGGAGTGTGTTCCGAGGTGGGCGGTAGTAGCTGCTATGCGTTACCACCAGTCTGAAAGTGTAATTGGTATATCTACCCTGGCATTGCCTAGTTGCGCCGTGTCACCTACCCTAGCGCGCCTTCTACGAGTTTGTTTTATACCATACCTATGGAGTGCCCTCTGACGGCGTCCAGTACAGGCGGGATTACGGTACCGTATAGACTATGGGAATATATAAAAATGTGTTAAGGGGGAAAATGTAATGCCTTAACGCTATTTTAATAGTTTATCTTACTGTAGACATATTATAATAGCGTATTGTACAGCATAGTAGATAGTTTAACGGATCCTTAGGAGATGTGAATCCCGAAAATCTCTTAAGTTACTGCACTCACGTTAGACACTCGATAGGAGATGTCAAATCCCGTAAACATCTCTGATGCCGTTTACACTCATATTTATTTATCGTTAATTTGACTTACATAAGATCTTTTAGTTCTGACTCGAGTGTTTTGTCTTTCAATTCGCTCGGGTCAGCCTGAGCATTTCAGGATTTGAAGACCTTATTTCTAGAGGACGAAGACGAAGATTTGTACTACTATTATTTATATTCTTCCACTGCATCATACTGTTCCGCTGCATTATTTATTCATCTCTGATATGTGTAACTCTGATTCTGTATTGTATAAGTATAATCAAATTTATTTGTTAAAAGCTTCATGAACTGTTATTTGATTATTATATTTTGTCATTCCGCTACGAGATTCTGTTTTTTTTATTTCTTTCTCTTTTTCTTATTCACCCCAATAACAATCCGGCCTTTTGTATGGTTTGAGTCGGCATGTGTGTCTGCTTAAAACGTACAAAAATGCGAGATGTTATAATACCAATGCCCTACTCTTTCTAGCTACTTGCCTAATTCAATGGTTAAAGAAGTCGAAAGGTTAACTCGATTATAAAACCTAGATTTATTTTAGGCCTTCATATGAATTTTAAGAAACTAAAATGAATTTGATGTTTTATATATACTCTTAGGACATAGTACAGTGCTATATGAGTAATAAAGTGAACTAAGTTTTTATGAAATGTTTTATAAATAAAGGTGTGTTGTTATAAAATGTTTATGAACTTGAGTGACATTTTTGTTAATTGTTTCATAAATGATTTTAGTATTAAATGAGATACTATTTGGGTAAATGAATGTTATATAAAGATTAATTGGTATAGTTGAAGAAACTAATAGGATAATATATATAAGTTGTACGTAGATTGTTTTATTTGCACGACAGTCCTTGATCTAGGATTCGAGTACATAGTTTCTAGGTGTTTTACACCAGTGCGAACAAGGATTTTCACTTGATTCTTAATTAGGAACACTTGATATAGATTCTTGATGTGATCTAGAGGTTTTCTATCATAGCATATGGCTATGTAAGGAGAATAAGAAGTTTCTAATCAAGAACCTAACCAAAGTCCGCACTAGAGATGTCAGGTGATCTATACTAGTTTGGAAGTGAAATTTATGTGATCGAACAAGTGATCAGATTGGATATTATATATGGATGATCCAAGCACATCGTACAAGCTTTAAGTATATGCATACTATATTTTGTTAGCTTATGGAGAGTTCAGGGAATGACTCTTTAATTTCTTTTGAGGTAGCATGAATAATCATCTAAGTAATAACCTGATGTTGTTGAGCGTAAGGTATGCTTAGTAGATTATTAATCGTCCTTGTGTGATGAGAGGGTTTTCGAACCTAATAAAACTATGAGCTTTGTTTGCTAGTGATTTTTAATGCAATTAATTATTGATCTGTGCTTTTGTGACGCCCCACCTCTATACTCATGCTAGCCAAGGACACTACGGTGTAATGCCATCGACTAGCACGAAGAATAAGGCTGTTGAGGAGCGACCATCCATGTAATTGCTTTGTGCGAGTACCGATATGTCAGAAAATATAACTTACATTTCAAGAGGAAATCAGAAATATCAAATACAAACTCATACCACAAAGTGGCTAATAGGACTTCGGAAACAAATATAGAAATAAACATAACACAAATCAGTCACAGATATTCATATCATAAAGGCGGAAGCAGATATGAATATTACATATAAAAGTGTACATCAAAATAGTGGTCAAAGAAGATCCACTACAACACAAAAGAATAGATACAAGTTCTAGGTAAAAGAATAATTATACATCAAGGAGTCCATATCTCAAATGTATAATAACAAAAACTACAAATGTAATGTAGTTAGACAAAAGTCAGAAGATGATCCCAGATAAGGAGTCAAGCAGAAGCACCTATAATACCTCGGTCTGCCCCGAGTATTATTTAAGAAGAAAATAATAAACGAATCAGTCTAGCTATAAATATCAGATGAAATGATGTAGGATAAAGATATGATCAAAAACGTATGATAACATAAATGTCATACTATGTCAAGTATACATCAAACAAAGAATCATACAATATCTCAAAAATCTCAAAGCACCAAAAAGAATCACATTCTTTAAATAATTCACCAAAACATAAATATTGACAAAAACATATCAATGCCAATCCACGAAAGTTGGTGAAACACAAATTCTAAAAATCACAACGATAAATCCAGAAATCACAAAGGGGGAGGCCTATCACAAACGGGAGCATGAAAACTCACCAACACGTGTATCATAAACGGAACGCTATTCCATGGTCGCTAACCATAAACCGAACATCGACGCACCTAGAAAGATACGCCCTATGCACAGTAGAACATCGACGCACCTGAAAAGATACGCCCCATGTATAAACTAACATCGATGCACCTAAAAAGATACACCTCATGCCTAGTCGAACATCGATGCACCTAAAAAGATACACCCCATGCAACGACTTAATGAGCCGATTGCTCCACGAACGGTCCAAAGACCATGGGTCGCTAGCCCATAAAAATGAGACGAAGCTCAAAAGAACGGGGTATAGTCCTCCACGTGGACAAAGAGACATCGCACAATGCTAGTCTAAATCACAAAATGATCATCATCGATCATCAAGAAGTGTCGATTACACTAAGCTAGTAAATATAAGAGTTTAGCTTCATGTCCCATAACCACTTGCTTAACTCAAATATTTACGAACAAATTGTAGATTTCCACTCGAAAATTGTCACAAGAGTTTCAATCGAACAAGTCCAAAAATTAACCGACGAAGTAAACGCAAGCGTTTCATACCACTTGTTTTACTAAGCCGTTTAATTAGATTTCTCATACGAATGAGGTAAAGGTTTGTGTATACTAATAGATTGGAAAACGGTTTTATAAACGAGCTTTGTATTAAAAATAGAGTTGAAATCATCTTTGTGAAAGAGTTTGAATATTTACTACTAGTATAGAAACCTTTGTATTTAGAAGTGACAAGTCACAAAAATGATTGTAGAAACAATCAACCATCAAAAATTCACGTTCGAAGATGTGAATCAAAACCAGAGAAATCGATACCGAATCCATCAAAAATGGATAACCAAAAAAATCCCGAAAAAGAAGCCATCGGAATAGTTAATCGATGGCAACAACAAATCAGATGATCACGAATCGATAGAAACAGGAAATCAACAAAAAAACAAAATAATCAATTTTGCTAAAGCAATCAGGTCAGTCAACTGACACAGTTGGTCAGTCGACTGACACCGGGATACATATTTTGTATCCCCAGAGTCAGTCGACTGACCCAGATGGTCAGTCGACTGATGCAGACCCAGGCAATTTCCTGGGTCTGGTTCAGTCGACTGACCCACTAGTTCAGTCGACTGAACCTGCTCCGAAGCATTTTTCATGTTCTGGTTCAGTCGACTGAACCACTGGTTCAGTCGACTGAACCTGCTTCTGAAGCACATTCAGTCTAGCCCCCTTGTAGGGCAAAAATCCAACAAAACGCAATCGAATGAGCAATGGGCACTAGGGGTTTACGCCAATCGGCAACCCAGCCCTATAGGCTCTTCGATGCTTCACCGAAAACATGTTCAAACATCCGTAAAAGGATTTTCACAAAATTGGACTAAAAACCAAAAATTGGTATATTCCCCAAATCAATCAAAATCAAAATCAAATGAACATGTAAAGATGTTAGGAATTCATACCTATCAATCAAAGATAGTTATAGACATAGATGTGAGATAAAAATCTCACCTTTAAACCCAAAAACAATGAATGAGAAGCTTAATCACAAAGGAAAGATCAACACTCTTCACTTCAACCCAAGTATCTTGAATCTAAGCTCAAAAGAAGAACATTCCCTAAGTTAGGTTTAGGAAATTCTGAAATTGAAGAGAGAATGAGTTGGAGATGATGAAGAGGATGCTTACCTAAGCTTCTCTTTGAATTTGGAGCAAGGAATGGAGCTTGCAAAGGAAACTAGGGTTTTGAATTTCTATTTCCAATCTTTTTCCCCCATTAATCTTAAAAGCGTGAAAGTGTTAAGAAATAAGAATGAAGTGAAGAGGAGAGGTGGACTGAGCTAGGGTGTTATGTTAGGTTATTGGGCTAAAACCCAAACCCAAAGCCCCAAGTGAAAAATAGCAAAATTCACTCAACTCCAAATATATCGAAGCTTATACTCAAAAAAGTCGCAAATGCCATTTTGGACTCAATGGAAGTGGTCTCGAGTCCCAATTCGACTGTTTGCAAAAAGTAGCTTTTCGGACTATAATCTGATTAACGATGCTATATTTAAATAAAACATTTAAATATACAGTCGTAAAATATGCGGGTTGTTACAGACTCCCCTCCTTAAAGAAATTGCGTCCTCGTAATACTTAAGAAGAAAATAAAGAGTAACAACCATAAAAGCATATCAACACAAAAGAAAATATGAAATAAGAAGTTCACCATAAAGAGCACGAAAGAGTAAGTCCGGATGTGTTTGCTCGATGAATTCTCAAGATTCCCAAGAGAAATCCTTAGGATTTGAGGACCATTGAACCTTCACAAGAAGAACATCTTTATTTCGAAGGCGTTCAACCTCCGAAGTAATGATACAAATAGAATATTGCTTATAAGTCAAATTTGGTGAAACTTCAATTTCTTCAATTACACCGGGCTCAAGAATAAAAATCGGAATCCCTAAGGTGTTTCCGTATTTGAGAGACGTGGAAAACGTCAAGAATAACAAAAGGATTGAGCCAGTAATAAAAAGGCGATAAGCCATGGAACAATGCGTTCGGTGATGGGAAATGGACCAACATATCGAGTTGCTAACTTTCCCGATCAACTGAAACGCACAACACTCATCATAGGTGAAACATGAATGAACACCAATAAGATCTGGACCTAAAACCAGCTTCTCACCAGCTTCAAGCCATCACAAAGAAAATCGACATAGCCTTCCGTAGAGTTCCTCGAAAGGTGCCATACCAATACAAGATTGGAAGCTATTATTGGAAGAAAAGTCAACAAGTGAAATATGAACTTCCCAACTTCCACCAAATTCAAGATCACATGCATGAAAGAGATCTTCAAAAGTTGGATTCACGATCTCGAATCTCACAAGTGGATAAAGTCATGAGATCATTCCATTCGGATATCACCATGGAAACAACTGCTTGTTGCTCACGACTAAAGACATCGGCAACAAGATTTCCTTTTCCGGGAGTATAAAAAATATCAAGATCATAAGATGCAAGGAACTCGAGCCAACGCTGTTGATGCAAATTGAGTTCCATTTTGAGAAAACAAATATTTCAAAGATTTATGATCGGAGTAGAGAACAAATTTCTCTCCCAAAAGATAATGAACCAAACCCTAAGAGCGAAAACAATAGCCGCAAGCACCAGATCATGAATGGCATATCTAGTCTCGACAAGCTTTAATTGTCAAGAAGCATATGATAAAACACACTCCCTTAACAAGAGAATGGCACCCAAACCAATATGACTAGTATCGGTAAAAACAATAAAGTCATGATTCCCTTCGGGAATCGCAAGAATAAAAGCATCGGAAAAGAGTTCCTTTAATCGATTCTCTTTCCCGACAAGCTAA
Source organism: Allium fistulosum (assembly GCA_030737815.1). Lineage (NCBI taxonomy): Eukaryota > Viridiplantae > Streptophyta > Magnoliopsida > Asparagales > Amaryllidaceae > Allium > Allium fistulosum. The sequence continues at coordinate 232,454,358 of CM060908.1, read as the reverse complement.
GACTTTCAAAATCATAATTAACTTTATATATTCATATTTTTAGAAAAAATAACCTTTTACAAGAATTTACTGTGTCTAACTGTCTCATCAAAGCGTTTAGGAAATTCCTATCGATAACGTTGATCAAGCGCACCGACCAGAATTCTTAAAGCACTCAATGGGCAAAATAACACAAAATCATCTCCTATATGATAAACATGTCTCTTATAAAATTTACAAATATTCTTTGCTCGTTTTAAGAATAAAACCCAAACATACTTATAAATATCTTATTAAAAAGATTTGAAAATTTTAAATTTGTTTTTTTCATCCATAATCAATAAATATAAGGATAAACTAATCGAGATATTCATAGAACACTCAATTCATAAGATGGATGAAATAAGGCAGAGGGTTCGTCAAACCGAATGACAGAACGAACCACTCACAAGAATCATAACGAGTGCGAAATGCGGTAAGTGGAATGCTATCTTCCGCAACGCGTAGCTGATGAAAACTGGTGGCAAGGTCGAGCTGAAAAGACCTTAGCACCACTCAATAGATTGCTTAGGTGATAATCTTAAGACAAGCTCAAATATATTCCGGAAAATTCACAAATTACTTGAATGAGAGAAATAACACTTTCCTCATCAAGTGGGTTTAAAGAATAAAATGATGCCACCGAAATTTGGAAATCATAATCTTTAAAAAACAATAGAAATCTGCTTAACAGATTGAGGATGTCGAAGATGAATAGTCCATATTGGACATAGGATATGGGCTTTATAATGATTAAGCCAATCCTTTCCCAAAAATCAATCTCGAAGCCTAAATAACGCATAACATGCAAATCGGCTCGAAAAGAATAATCACATAAAAATCTCGACATTTTCACAAAGTAAATTGAGTGTTACGGATCCATCAATCGAATTCGCAATTCTCAATGAAGTCATCAAGCCCATAATATTAAAAGAAAAAGAATCAACAAGTTCTTTTGATATAAAACAATAAGATGAACTCAAATAAAAAAGAACTCGAATAAAATAATCACAAAACAAATATCGTCAAGTATAGAATGAGAAATACCTTGACCGAGAGAAGTGCTAGTAGAGGTTTGCACAACATTTAGCTTTCCCTCCTTCTTGCTTGAAGAATGGGACACGCAGATATATGATGACTCAAACTTTTGCAATAGCGACAATTGAGGGGTTTCGGACCCTCATTTGCATACTGGTCCATAGAGTCACAATTGTAGCATCGTCCACGACTAGTGGTAGGAGTCTTTGCTACAGAAGTTTCTTGCTTCCCTTTCTTGTCGGGATTGGGGCCTTTGAACTTAATAGGCCTCTTCGGGCTATTGTTGAAGTTCTGTTTGGCGTCCACAACTTCAACATTACTTTCATTATCGGCCTCTTCAAGTCTAAGAGCGATATCAATAAGCTGATCAAAAGAAACTTCCAGTTTCAGAAGCAAAGGCTTTTTAAGGTTCTTATTAAACCCATAGACGAACCTCTGCTTTTTCTTCAATGGGGTATTAATATACTCGACCCCATATTTAGAGAGAGATTCAAAAGATGCGACGTAATCCGTCACAGAAGATTCACCTTGAACAAGGTCAATAAAGCGTCGGGCTAAACTTACCTTTTCAGCCTCCGGCACAAATTTCAATTCGAACCTTTCCCGGAATTGCTCCCAAGTAAGATCCGCTTCGATAATCTCGGGAAATCAAAAGCTCATACCAATCTAATGCTCTTTCTTGGAGCATGCTAGAGGCCACTTGGACTCGAAGTGAATCAATAAGATCCATGCGGGAAAAGATGCGATCGCATGATCTAAGCCAAGCTTGGATTTCTATAATGGTTTCGAAACCCTTGAACGACCTTCCACCCAAAGCGGTATAATCTCTGCACAAGCGTGCAAACCCGGATTTAGGGTGAGTAGGCGTTGGAACGGGTCTGGCAGCTTGGGCTTTGTTCACAAGATCTTATAGTTGTTGAGCAGTCATAAATACTCCCTCATGAGGAGTAGCACTGGAATGACCGGCGTTGGGACGGCCTGGTCTAACCATTTCTCTTCTCTAAGAAAGGAAGAAAGAAGAGAAAAAAGGTTATTCTCAGAATAAATATCAAACATCCTTGATTGATAAAACAAGGCATCATAAAAAGAAAATAGGATAGAACGGTACGAAGACTCGAATTAAATCCTATGGCATGATTCCTAAGAAAGACTTAGGACAATGATCCTTGCTAGGTTATTCTACATTGTTCCGAAGTTTGGCTCTGATACCAAGCTGTGACGCCCCACCTCTATACTGACACTAGCCAAGGACACTACGGTGTAATGCCGTCGATTAGCACGAAGAATAAGGCTGTTGAGGAGCGACCATCTGTGTAATTGCTTTGTGTGAGTACCGATATGTCAGAAAATATAACTTACATTTCAAGAGGAAATCCGACATATCAAATACAAACTCAAAGCTACCACACAGTGGCTAAGAGGACTTCGGAAACAAATATAGAAATAAACATAACACAAATCAGTCACAGATATTCATATCACAAAGGCGAAAGCAGATATGAATATTACACATAAAAGTGTACATCAAAATAGTGGTTAAAGAAGGTCCACTACAACACAAAAGAATAGATACAAGTTCTAGGCAAAAGAATAATTATACATCAAGGAGTCCATATCTCAAATGTATAATAACAAAAACTACAAATGTAATGTAGTTAGACAAAAGTCAGAAGATGATCCCAGATAAGGAGTCAAGCAGAAGCACCTGTAATACCTCGGTCTGACCCGAGTATTATTTAAGAAGAAAATAATAAACGGATCTGTCTAGCTATAAATATCAGATGAAATGATATAGGATAGAGATATGATCAAAAACGTATGATAACATAAATGTCATACTATGTCAAGTATACATCAAACAAAGAATCATACAATATCTCAAAAATCTCAAAGCACCAAAAAGAATCACATTCTTTAAATAATTCACCAAAACATAAATATTGACAAAAACATATCAATGCCAATCCACGAAAGTTGGTGAAACACAAATTCTAGAAATCACAACGAGAAATCCATAAATCACAAAGGGGGAGGCCTATCACAAACGAGAGCATGAAAACTCACCAACACGCGTATCATAAACGGAACGCTATTCCATGGTCGCTAACCATAAACCGAACATCGACGCACCTAGAAAGATACGCCGCATGCACAGTAGAACATCGACGCACCTGAAAAGATACGCCCCATGTATAAACTAACATCGATGCACCTAAAAAGATACACCCCATGCCTAGTCGAACATCGATGCCCCTAAAAAGATACACCCCATGCACCGACTTAATGAGCCGATTGCTCCACGAACGGTCCAAAGACCATGGCTCGCTAGCCCATAAAAATGGGACGAAGCTCAAAAGAACGGGGTATAGTCCCCCACGTGGACAAAGAGACATCGCACAATGCTAGTCTAAATCACAAAATGATCATCATCGATCATCAAGAAGTGTCGATTACACTAAGCTAGTAAATATAAGAGTTTAGCTTCATGTCCCATAACCACTTGCTTAACTCAAATATTTACGAACAAATTGTAGATTTCCACTTGAAAATTGTCACAAGAGTTTCAATCGAACAAGTCCAAAAATTAACCGACGAAGTAAACGCAAGCGTTTCATACCACTTGTTTTACTAAGCCGTTTAATTAGATTTCTCATACGAATGAGGTAAAGGTTTGTGTATACTAATAGATTGGAAAACGGTTTTATAAACGAGCTTTGTATTAAAAATAGAGTTGAAATCATCTTTGTGAAAGAGTTTGAATATTTACTACTATTATAGAAACCTTTGTATTTAGAAGTGACAAGTCACAAAAATGATTGTAGAAACAATCAACCATCAAAAATTCACATTCGAAGACGTGAATCAAAACCAGAGAAATAGATACCGAATCCATCAAAAATGGATAACCACGAAAATCTCGAAAAAGAAGCCATCAGAATAGTTAATCAATGCCAACAACAAATCGGATGATCACGAATCGATAGAAATAGGAAATCAACAAAAAAACAAAATAATCAATTTTGCTAAAGCAATCAGGTCAGTCGACTGACATAGTTGGTCAGTCGACTGACACAGGGATACATATTTTGTATCCCCAGAGTCAGTCGACTGACCCAGATGGTTTGTCGACTGATACAGACCCAGGCAATTTTCTGGGTCAAGTTCAGTCGACTGACCCACTGGTTCAGTCGACTGAACCTGCTCCGAAGCATTTTTCATGTTCTGGATCAGTCGACTGAACCTGCTTCTCAAGCACATTCAGTCTAGCCCCCTTGTGGGGCAAAAATCCAACAAAATGCAATCGAACGAGCAATGGGCACTAGGGGTTTACGCCAATCGGCAACCCAGCCCTATAGGCTCTTCGATGCTTCACCGAAAACATGTTCAAACATCCGTAAAAGGATTTCCACAAAATTGGACTAAAAACTAAAAATTGGAATATTCCCCAAATCAATCCAAATCAAAATCAAATGAACATGTAAAGATGTTAGGAATTCATACCTAACAATCAAAGATAGTTATAAACATAGATGTGAGATAAAAATCTCACCTTTAAACCCAAAAACAATGAATGAGAAGCTTAATCACAAAGGAAAGATCAACACTCTTCACTTCAACCCAAGTAGCTTGAATCTACGCTCAAAAGAAGAACATTCCCTAAGTTAGGTTTAGGAAATTCTGAAATTGAAGAGAGAATGAGTTGGAGATGATGAAGAGGATGCTTACCTAAGCTTCTCTTTGAATTTGGAGCAAGGAATGGAGCTTGCAAAGGAAACTAGGGTTTTGAATGTCTATTTCCAATCTTTTTCCCCCATTAATCTCAAAAGCTTAAAAGTGTTAGGAAATAAGAATGAAGTGAAGAGGAGAGGTGGACTGAGCTAGGGTGTTATGTTAGGTTATTGGGCTAAAACCCAACCCAAAGCCCTAAGTGAAAAATAGCAAAATTCACTCAACTCCAAAGATATCGAAGCTTATACTCAAAAAAGTCGCAAACGCCATTTTGGACTCAATGGAAGTGGTCTCGAGTCCCAATTCGACTGTTTGCAAAAAGTAGCTTTTCGAACTATAATCTGATTAACGACGCTATATTTAAATAAAACATTTAAATATACAATCGTAAAATATGCGGGTTGTTACAGCTTGTATCTTTTTTTGTGTTAGTCATGTTGGAATTTCGAGGACAAAATGTTTTAAGTGGGGAGAATATAGCGACCCAGAATTTCAAACACTTCGTATTTAAATATCTAAATTATTTAAATATTTTAATCATGGATTTAGTGTGGTTAAATTTATTATATAACATTATTAACCCTTTTTAATTAATAACTAATGAAGGTAAACTTGTTTTGGAAAAATGTTTACAAAAATAAATAGTTCGAAGAAATATCAATAATATGACCGAAAATCATTTTATCAAAAAACAGGTTTTTGCTTAATGGAAGTTGTTTGAACTTGTTGTGATTGTCTAATTAACTAATGTTTCATTATTTACTAACTAAAAATAATTTGCCTAATAAAAGCTTTTAGAAGGTATTAGGAAGATATTTTAAGAGGATGGTTATTTTTGTAATTAATTAAGGAAGGAGAAGATATTTTCTTTCAAATGGTGAGGTGTAAAAAACACATGAGGGCTTTTCATTGGCTAGTCAAAAGGAGGGGAAGGGAGGTCTTTTGCCTTGGTTAAAGTCCACACAATTTATCTCTTTCATTTCATGATTTTATTTTCAAGTTTTGTGTAAAAAAGCTTAAGTACAAGCTCTCTTCCTCTCTTCAATCTTCAATTTCCTTAAACTAACCAACTCTGATCCCCTTCAAATTTAAATAAGTCCTTAGATCACCTTAGGAAGCATGAAATGCAAGTCAAAGTCGAAAAAAGTTGAAAAAAGATGTAGCACTAGGGGTGGTTGTGAGCATTTAGGGAAGAGGGAAGCATGGCCTTGTATATGTGAAGGCTAAAGGTGGAAGCTTTGGCTTATGGGTGATGGTAGGAAGTGGTTCTAGTGTTCTAGTGCTTATGCTTGGTTATTCGCAAGTTTATGAGGTGATTTTACTCACCATTGAATGTGTATATATGTGTGCATATATGGTTTTTACTTGAACAAAAAGGTTAAAGTAAAGATGACTAATTAAAGTTATAACTTTTAAACCATACATGCTTTTGAAAGCAAATAAAAACTTTACATTTCGTATATTCACTTCTATTATCCTATTAAACATGTATCATGGCCTAGACCTTTTTTACATGTTTGGTTGGCTTGTGCGTTGAATTGATGTGAATATGGAAGTGCTTGTATAACGATAGTCGCTCTAAGCGCACTTTAAAATTGCCTTGCTTTAAACTTGTTAAAATTGATGATATGTTAATATATTATGACATAATATATTTTGGTTTTTCTCTACACATATTGTAGTGTACTAGGCAGAAAAAAATTGTTTTGAAAATTGTAGAATTTGTGAAACAAAGTTGTGAAAATTAGAAATGAATTAGTCGCTATGGATGCACTTTGAAAATGCCTTGTGTTTGGCGATTTTTATAGTTAATTTTGGAAGACATACTTATGGGTTTCTTTGCTATTTTAATATGTTTACTTATTACTATAAAAATATCATGGTTTAAAAAGTTATAGAACTGGTTGAATAGGAGTGGCAAAAGTTATAGCAAAATAGTCGGTATAAATGCACTCTGAAAAATATCTTGTTTTCGGGAATTTTTATTATGATTTTGAAAGATATCCTTAGGGGTTTCTTTGAATGTATTTTTAGTAGTCTAAGTATAATACTCACCAAGTTCCTACATTTTCTATGTTTTTCTCCATCTAAGACTTTCTATAGCACTTATAAATGCTCCCTTTGGTCTACTGTAGCACTTCTGAGCTTCTTGCATAGTTTTGTTTTAATGCGACATTTTGACTAGTTTTTCATGATTTAAATGGTTTATAATTTATTGTCTTTATGGAATATTTTTAGGGAAGTTCTAATAACATGGATTAGAGTATGAAAAAAAGATTAGAAATTTAAATATATTTTAAATAGTTATTTACGAATTTTTAAAGTAAAGGGTTTTAAAATATGCTTACTGGTGTTTTTGGGTTTGCACTGTTGTTATTAGGTAGTGGTTCTCGCTTGTTCAGTACGTGCTTACTGGTGGTGTCTGCTGGTTCATAGGGTTTTGTGTTTCTTTGGTCGAGTGTCTACCTACTTTTTCGTTACTTCTCTGGCTACCTTGGCGATTGTGTTACAATGAGGGTGTTTTTAGAGCTGTAGCTTGTGTTGCTTTATTTTCCTTTATTCAGGCCCTCCTCTAGCAACCTTGACCCTGTGCTTACTGGCTATATCCACTAAACGGCTTGGCCTGCTTCTTGGTGATGGCATATTATTGCCTTGGCTTATATATGATTTCTTTCATATGTCAATAGTGCGTTTTAAATGCTTCTATAATCTTGAAGTATATGACACTTCTTGCGGTGGTTTTGGTTTACTATGGAAATGTGTGTCTTTGTTCCTTTCATGATATTATGTTTGTAATAGTTACAGTGTTGTGCTGTCATTTTGCTGGAATTTGGGTTGGTAATCATGTTCATCCGTGGTTCAGTTGATCACCTTATTGCTATTTACTAGTTTTGTAACTAGGGCTTGAAATTTGGGTTGAATAGCTTTAGAACTGCTTTGTGCAGCTTGTTATTGTATGAATAGGTTTAGTCTGCCATATGCAGCTAGATATTGTAAGTTTGCACCCTGTGTGGTGCTTATGTATGTTGTATTAAGTGGTCGGACCACCGTAAAAACTGTCATTAGTAGTTTAGGCATGTTGCCTACCGACTATTCTTTAGCTAGTTAAATTTGTAGTTTAGGCACTGGCCCAACCCTTGTTTCTTATATGTATTTATTAATGTTGTAGTAATAAAAAGTGGACGGTCCACTATAAAACCGGCTGGCTTTGCCAAAAATATAAAACGTGCTTTATTGATTTTTGTCAGAATTTTAAATTAGTCATTTTTAAGTAATACTTTGTATATATATTTAAAACATATTTATAAGTATTTTTAATGTATTTATATATATATATATATAGGTTTGGAAAAGTTAAGTATTTTATAAAAGAATAAAGGGGGCTTTGATTTTAACACTTAGTTATAATAAATGGTTTTGAGAAGTTAATCAAAAGTATATTATCTTGTTAATAAATATACTTATATATTTAAAAAGAAGTTTTAAAGAAAATGTTAAGTGTAAATTGATTTCGGGTTTATAGTAATGATGTGGAGCAACATTGTTTTTAACCCATTTAATTATACTTTTGGAAATGTGAAATCTTGTTTAAGATTTGTGAATATTCTTATACCATTTGGAATAAGAGTACGAATACATTTCTAAGTTTTAAAAAGAGTAGAAATGAGTAGTGAAATGGTTGTATATATGTATACATATTTAGTAAAAGTATTTAAATATATATACAAGTATTTACAAAGAAGTTTTAATTAATAAAAAAATTAATTAAATAAACAAGGGATTAAAAGTCACTCTTGTGACTTAATCATTATTTATGTAACTTAATCGTACTTTGTGTGACTTAAACGTGCATTGTGTGTTTACTTGTTTATGGAAAGTATTTAATCCTATACTTTGCATTAAAAGCCGGTAAAGTAGATTTATTCAATCTGTTAGAGTTAAGAATGATGTTTGGGCAGTGTTTAGAAGCAAATAGTGCTCTAACCAACTGGCTTAACTCTTGACCAAGGTATAATATAAGTTGATAAGGTTGGAAATATGATAAGTATATGAGACTTGGTTTCCATATACGATCGTTACTATTTTGTACTAGGTAGTCGATTAGTCGACTATCAAGTTTGACCAAATTAACTTTGGAAGTATATATAAGCATTGTGTATTGATATGGTTCGAGATCCCCAAGGAGGACTCATCTGCATGAATAGTCACTTGCTTTAAGAATGTATATATACGAGATCCCCTAGTAAGGACTCCTTTACATTGTTCATTTACTTCTTAAAGAACCAGAATTGAGTTAACTAGAAATTCAATGATTTAGTTTTGAAGACACCGGGATCGGATAAGTGTATTATCTACTGAAAACCGCTTCAAAACTGGTATACGATTTCTATGTTTTGGAAGCAGTTGTAGGATAGAAGGCTATAGAGTTGAACTGTCTATCCTAAGGATAAGTCTAAGGGAGAGGTCAGCGTTAGCATTCGTCGGACAACTTATGATGGGATCCATGGAGAGATTCGTGAACAATTTGAGATTTGTTTGAGTGATAAAGACTTATATGTTGAGATGCTGAATGTGACTTCACCGTGAGAATTGATAAAAACAGAGTAGGATGCATAGCCAGGGGTTTAGCTAACACAGATGGTACATCAACTTCAAATATATATATAGATGCTTTCGGTTAAGGCAAGTGGGAGTTGTTGGAATTTGGTATCACGTGTTCGGGTGTGAACTAGTTATGTTTATCTTTCTGACATATGTATCTAGAGATATTCGTGGTTTTGGAAGGTAGCTTCTGACCCTTTTTAGGAGGTCCGCTTCAGCTTACTGGGAATGCCTCCAACGGAAATACTTATGCAAACATACCTATAGTAGTTTTGGTGTACTTCTAACATTGTTTTGTTGTGAGATGCAAGCAGCATAGTTATTTTCTGATTTATATTATATAGCCTAGACATTATCTATTAAATTATGTACTTATTAAACGGTTTGGTTCTTTTGAGGAGAAAACCATTACGATGATTTGAACGGTCTCAAAACTAACTGTTATATGCTAGCTATATATTTCTTGAGTTTCTCATACCAGACTTATGTCTGACTCGTGGTTTTATCCTTTCTTTATTTCCGTGGGTGCTCATTTGTGTAATCTGAGAAAGGCAGGTTTTCATTGATATTCTTTGGAGCTTTAAGAGATGAGCTGAACGCTTCCATCCGCATATAGTAGTATTTTATTTCCACTACACAAGTGTTATGTATATCTCAGTATATGTGAGGATAAGCAGTTATAATTTTACAAGATGATGGTAGTACTTAGAATTTTAACTGAAATGACATGTACCTTAGAGTGGCACTTTGTACTGTCTTTTGATATTATATGTTATCGTTCTGCTGTAAGATTATGATATTATGTTCTTTTTCTTTTCTTTTTACTTTTATCCTAATAATCTATCCTTTTGGCACTTGAGTGTTCAGCATGTGAATAGCGTGGAGGTATTACTGTCGACATTTATGGATCGAAATGGCGAGTCGCTACACTTTATATATGAAAGTTGATCAGAGATCGCCACGAACACAATGATGTAACTTTCATGGCCAAATTCCGACATTTTCGAAATTTCCATTTTTAGGATTATTATTAATTAATTAATTCTTATTAATTTTTAAGAGGTATCACATTCTCCCCCATAAAATGATTTCATCTCTGAAATCCGTAAGGGATAGATATTGTAACACACACTCTACAACCATGTTATACAATAAAGTTATCTACACTACTATCTACTCAAACAAAAATGCAATATGATTATGTATGAAACATACTATAGGTGAGCTCAATCCTAGCGTAAATGCAAGATTGTGACATACAGGAATGTATGCAAGCATCCTGAATATGCATAAGAATCTATAAGTGCAAAAATAATAGTAAAAAGTGTGGCAACCATCCCCTACCATCCAATCTAGTAACCACGAAAAAACCAAAAACCTAAATTTTGGAGAGAGTATGTTTACCAGAGAAAAGCTCAAGATGAGAAGCCTTCATCTTCTCTTAGGTTTCCCATGTGCTTTCCGTTGGGTTATCTCCCCATTGTACTCGGACTAGCCTAATTTCTTTGTTACAAAGCTTCCTTGTTCCATGCTCCACTTTACGTATAGTGGTAATAGGTGCTATCCGCTCCATCTCAACATCTGCTAACTGATTAGGCTTGATTATGGTAGCGATGTCATGTAGTTAGTTCCTCAAGTGCGAAACATAAAAGACGTCATGGACTCCCGCTAACTTATCTGGAAGCTTTACTTGATATGCAAGTTTCCCCACCCATTCCAAAATCGGGAAAGACCCAACAAACCTCGATGCCAACTTCTTTGTTGTACCAAACTTCGTAACATTCCTTAAAGGGGAAACCTTAATAAACACCATGTCTCTAACCGAAAACTCCAATTCCTTCCTTCGCTTGTCAACAGAGTGTAACACCCGATAATTTGGTGTTAGTTATTTAATTAGTAAGTTAATTTAATTAGGCTCTAAAAATAGAATTTGTGCAAATGATGGAATTTAACCATGAAACTAGCACTATTGCGTTTGTGGTGAAATTCTGAGAAATTTTCATATTTGGAGTTTTGCGATCTGAGTCCAAATGAAGAAGTTAGGGACAAAATGCGAATTCAAAACGAAAAATAATTAAATAAGAAATAATTAATGTTTTTATATTAATTACCAAGGCCCACAGGCCGACCCATTATTGGGGACGGTCGACCCCTAGTGGTCGACCGATCACCCAAGGGTGGTCGACCGATCACCCAAGTGTGGTCGATCGGTGGCGACCTGACGGCTCTAGTAATCCTTGGCCGCAACAGGCTGGATTTAACATATTTTAATCTAACGGTTCTGGTTGATTCTAGAGTCTATAAATTCAGGCCTAACCCTCCCTTCACTTCTCATATTTTTATGGAGGCAGTAGCGAAGCTCTGCCATTTCTTCTTCTCCACTTTCTTTATAAATTATAAAAGATAAGATATTTGTATCTATATTCATACAAATCGGAGAAGAGTAGAAATCTAATAGAAAAGAAGAAGAGAACAGAATCAACCATATGCATATTTGGGGTAATTTATATATTTATATATTTGTATCTATTTTCTCTCCCAACCCCAAATCTCCTTTATGATATGTAACTCTAACGTATGTTTATACCCTTTTATACATATCTCTTGGATTAAAAAAGATTTGGAGAAGAATTAAAGGTTCCACTTTAGATCTGGAGATTTGGATCGCTTTTAAAAGGTGAGTAGGAATTTTCATAAATTGTTATAATATGAAAGTTATACCATTGGTTTTTATTTTATTTTTATCCTAATTGGATAACTGTATATGCATGAGTTGTAGGCAACGAATTGAATACAATCTGAATATAATAAATATCGCCTACACATTATTGTTTATGAATTGATTTAGCATTGTATACAACCTGATCTGGGAATTAGTCCTAAAAGTATGAATTTAGAACATTAATTTGAATGAAATTTATTCCAAATCTGAAATAGGTTGCATAATAATGTTATAAAATTGGATATTACCCTAATCATGTTAGAATATAAACTTTTCTATATTTGGAATTGTTGGAATTTAGACCCGCTTAATATTTGTAAATTAGTCTGATTTCTTTCCCTTTTAGAAAGATACAACATTTGATCTTACAAGGAGTAGATGCAAAAGAGAAAGAGATGTGTAAAGTATGAATTCATTGTAGTTTACACTGTCTATTTCAATAATAAAAAGAAATGATTATTCCTTGTAATTTCAAATGATGCAATCTTTTATATTTTAAAGTTAAATTGTTTGGACTAATTTATGGAAATTATAGAGGATAATCTTTTTAGGTATGATTCCAACAATTTAATATGGAAAAGTATATTCTAGTAAAGGTATATAACTAGAACACATTTAATTAAATAAATATTTGTATGTAATTACTGCGATTATAATAGTTAAATAAAAGCTAACATTGACGCTTGCATATAGGATAATTAACCAACGAGACAAGAATTTAAAATGTTGTAACTCCAATAAATGGTAATAAATATGGGAGTTGCAATAATAATTTGATAGGGTAAATGGATTAATGGGACTGATAAATAAAGAAGTTAAATTGATAAAAATGGAATAGATATAAAAGGTTACTAATTTAAAATTAGTAACCATACATAAATGTCCTAGGAAATGTCCATTTGGATTTTATGGACAAATTGATATTTATAAGCATTAAACGGGAATTTCTAGGTAGCTATATATTTAAGGTAAATCTTATTGCCTTGAATAAAAAGGGAATTAGTAAGCTAAGTTCAACGTCTATATAAGATAATATAAATAAAGACTTAAGATGCTTAATTGGACTTAGTGGGTTAGCGATGCGAGGTCAGTAGAGTCACTCGACGGAAGACCGCCCTTCACTTTGAGGCTACCAGCAACCGGATGTACTTACTATTGATGTGAGATATCACTAATCCAATGACCCACGATGACGTGAGAGATTGGGCTTGCTTTCTTAATTGGAAAGTATTAAATGATCCAAATCTGGAATTAAGAGCGATGAGGGATATCTCAATAGGGGTTCGCTCCTAGTTTGAGGTCTTAAGTGGCTGAAGGGTCCGCCTCCCTCCCAAATGGAAGTATTAAGTAACCTAGTGAGATTCCAAATAAATAAATAAGGACGTCTCTAAAAAGGGTTTACTTCAGTGTTGAGGTCTTAAGTGGCTGAAGGGCACGCCTCCCTACCGAAAGAAGTAACATAATGAGATGCCATATTTATAATTAAAGAGTGAGAGTGGATATCTCAGGAAGGGTTTGCTTTGGGTTTAGGGTCTTAAGTGACTATAATGTCCTCCTCTTTCCTATAAAAGAAGTATTAAGTAGCCCAATGAGATTTCTAAGCAATGAAAGCTATATAGTACCATTGAGGAGCATGCTTCTAGAAGTAGGTCTTAAATGTAGAGGTCTACCCATTTTATACTAGGAAGTATTAAGTGGGTTAGGTACGGTCTCTTACATTGCTAAAGCCAAAATAATAAGAGTACCATTTAGGAGCATGCCTTGGGGATAGGTCTTACATGATGAGGTATGCCTTAGTTAAGGTCTTAAATGACCAAAGTCTGTCTATTTTCTAAAAAAAAGGTACTAAGTGGCTTGGGTAATGTTTATTACATGATTACAATTTTATCAGCGATAAATGCAGTAATAGTTGGACATTGAATGTCAAAAGCCATAAATAGTGGTTAGAGGTCAGCTAGGACCCACTGACCATTGACAACATTGTTAGGAAACCACCTTGGAAATAGGTCTTAAATAACGGGGTCTACCTCAATTAAGGTCATAAATGACAGAGTTTTCCTATTTCTGTTTTAAAAGTATTTTAGAAGCTCGCTTCATATTTAGAAGTATTAAGTGACTAATGGGTTTGGAAGTATTGGGTGGTTGATATGGCTTCATTAGTATTTTGTACCTTGGGAAGCGGTAAGTATGTAATTGTGTATGCAATGCAAGGTTAGATTAGAATTGCTTCTCTTAATGGACATAACAATTAAATGGAAACCTATCGGTATAAGTTTATGTTATGGACAATTTATATTTTTCCAGCCACCAAAACGTTGTTTTGACCCACTCCTCATTATAACTCAATGGATATATTTAGAGGAACAGGTCATTGGAACTAGATGTGCTTTATTGTTGGAGAGTCTTCATTCTCTCATGCTCGATGTTGATGTGACAATCTGCTATCCAAGGAATATCATTAATTCCAATGTATTAATCATAGTCGGTATTCTTATCCTATTATTATTTCCACTGTGAGTTTAGATTTCTATCAATCTCTGATAATGCTCATGCTTATTTGCAGGTATCAAATCCAACGATCTGTGCTTTGATGGACTTAGGTTTCAATTTTTGTCGAAAATTAGGCCTATTAAGGTATGGGTTGTTACATTTGTATCAAAACACTAGGTTAGTAGATTAGAGGAATTAGGATAAATTGAGAGAACATATTCGTACTCTCTTATCTAGTAATATTATATTTTTATACTAGATTCTAAGAGTTCTGACTATAGAAGTAGTTGTAGTTCCACTCTGAAGGAATGGGCAAAGAAACTATGAGTTGGAAATATCTTAGAGCTAAGATTTTCATGCCGACTTCGAAGTACCCCATGGAGTGCTGGCTATGCTTAAACCTATGTTGATGAAGAGCATGTGTACGACATATGATTGAATCATGGAAACTATAGGTGTTCGACTTGATGGTTGAGATTCTAGCTATCTTGTGATTTTGAATTTTGAGTTCTAGTCGGAGATACACTATTATTCCAGATGAATGGGATTATATGTCACAATTTTCTGGAAGCAAGTCCTTGTTATGGTGCGGTCATTGATCACCTCTTTGATGGCAAACCGGATTTGTATTTGAATAATTAATGTCAATTCCTTAGTCTAAAATCTATGAGTGAATTTTTATAAAGTATATTTGGAAATGCCTTAGATTTTTGAAAAAGGGTTTTTCGAAGGATTTCTATTCCCAAGGATTTATTTTGGAAATTTTGTGTTTTGGGAAAGTTTTGAAATTTCAGTTTTCAAAGAAACACGTATACCACTAGATTGGTCATGTTATGAAATTTTGGTTTATAAAAGATTAATTCTTTAATTTTTTAAATATTTATATGTATGTATATATCAATAAATGCTTAATATGATTTTCAGCAAGAAAATAGTTTTTCTAATTTGGGAAATTTGTGTTTTAAAAAGGTTTTTGGAAACCCTAAAATATTTATATATATAAATTTGACTTTTAAGAGAAGTTTTGGTACGAAGTGGTTTCTGTTATTTAGAAACAAATATAAAGGAGCATAAATTTAGCTCAGTGACTTCTTCGGTTTATAAAATCGAGGGTTTTTGTATTCTCTCTCTTTAAGGTACGAACAAAATAGGAATGACATTCAACTTTAATGGGATATGTAGTTTGAAGTGTTGTTAAACCCACCAACTATTGGAAGAAATATTTTCGTGTGAAGTAGGCACGAAATAACAGCTGGAATATTTTTGGGTTTTTGGAAGTGTTGTTAGTCGCAACAGTTTTGCTGAGGCTATTGCAATCTTGCCAAGGAAGGGTCTACATGGTAAGGTGGATACTGTCGTGTGGAAGGCAGAATTTTTCTGGATAGGTGGAGCTGAAGATGGTGTGTGGAACGGTCATTAGAATATTAATTAATCCAACCGGCCCTATTGGGTCCGGGTTCAGGTCGTGCCCAAATCTGGGCTAGCGGTCGACCGTTTGACCTAATAGCGGTCGACTGCTATGTGGATTCGAGCCGAACCTGGAACGTTACTATAAATCGTGTCCAAACCTATAGCCATCGCACCTCCTCACTCTCTTCCTCCTTTTCAATTTTTTTAGCCGAACCCAATTCTACCTCCCCCTTCCTCTACTTAACCAAAGCCTCTCTCCTTCATTCCTCCACTAACTGACGCCAAAATCCTTGTGCGTCAGATCTTGCCCCACCACTAATCTGGATCTAAACCCTTTATCTCCCTTTTCCAACCGCCTCTCGGCTCATAGCACCGCCGTGTACCGGCAGCTCTTCCTCTCGTCATCCCGGCCTCACTCCGTGAGAAGCCGCTTTGCTTGACCGGAGCGAGTGAAAGATCGCTATTATCTCAGAACGGTAGACTTTGTTTTCCTTCATAGACGACCAGTAAATTTTGGAGATTTGGCAGCTCTCGGGCTTGAAGAGCTTTTCGTCGCGGTAGGACTTGCACCGATCCTCCGCTTTGAGACTTATGAGCGGGAATATTGCCTGCACTACGTTCGTCTTTTCGATGCACATATGGTATAGAATTTTGATGATGGCAACAGCTACATTGAGTCCAAGGTAAAGGGAGCTCGGATTGAGATGTCAGATAATGATCTTGCTAGGATTTTAGAGATATATGCAGTAGGCACAGATTTGGGCGACATAAAGATGTCTGATCCTGAGATTCTACAACAGATCTTTTTTGGGAATGTCGATGATTGGAAGACCGACAATTTGCAATTGGTGGCCCATCTCGTCGTGCGTATCATTCGGCACAACATCATTCTAAAGTTGGGGAGCCTTGACTAGATCTACACCTTGGTGCAGAAGGCCGCCTATGCTATAATTGGCAGCGTAGCCGTCAACTGGGCTCGTGTCTTGATGCTCCATATGGTCGATCGGGGAGTTGGTACCCCAAGGACTCACTTTCCATATTTCCACTTGCTCACTCGAGTGTTTTGGCATTACGGGGTAAATTTGAGTGGAGAGCTAGTAGTGAGGAAGGTCACTCCCGCCATCAACCGGACCACCACTAAGAGGATGAATATTCCTTTGCCACCTGCCGCACCACCTGTACCACTAGAGCCATAGCACTAGCAGTAGGGGATAGCGTAGGGCGTTGAGGGATATATGTGTCCTAAGCTTGCTGCCATCGTTAGGATCAGGCAGAGCTTCGAGAGATTAGGACGGAGCAACAGCGCCAAAGGCATGAGATTGGGTGCATAGCCGTTATGCTACGACCATTGCGCGATCGCAGTAATGGCTCGAGCTCTAGCCGTGGAGTGAGACCTTCTTACAGTTCTTAGGCAATGTTTTATTTAGGGTTGTATATTTTATTTTCAGCATTTTTTGTTTTCTTTTGAGTTGTTGGGTTGTAAAACTATTAGTTGTCTCTTATAAAAGACATGCACGATATTATGAGTTTCTATTCATTTTTTGTGTTATTGTTTCTGGATATGCGAACCGCTCCTATTTATATGCATAGTAGAGAAAAAAATATAAATATGGGAATCTCGTAAAGACACTTAACTACAAGTAAATGCAATGTAAGACTGGAAGTTTATAATAGTTAGAAATTTTAGCGAAGGACACGACAAAGTTATTTTGATATCAATGGTCATTGCTCATGTTCCTTAAAGGCTAATTTTTTTAATATAGATGTGTTGACATTTCAAAATAAAATGTCAAATTTCTAGGTAAAGATTAGTTGTAGAATTTTGGAATTTGATTTATGCACTTAGCACATAATCGACTTCCGACTATGCTGAAAGTGTAGCTTTATTTATCAAAATTTTTGAGAAGGAAAATATTCCCTTGATTTGAAAAGTTCCCTTTTGGAAAAAAAAAGAAAGAAAGAAAAAAGAGAGGAAATAAAAAAAATTGTGTTTTAGTTTTTTTTGAATCTAAAATTATTTTTAGAGTTTTTGTTCGACTTTTTATTTCAAAGGAAAATATGCGTGTAAATATATTGGGATTATATTTTCCAAATGACGTATAAATTTGAAAAGTGAGAAAGATTTTTGTGAAAACTTTGATTTTAAAAGACACATGTTTGGCGTAGGAAGACAAACAGAGTTAGAAAGGTGCATTAGGTTCGACGATGCGATAAATGCAAGCGATAACAAGGGAAAATCTGTTTTACCCTTAGAATTTCTATTTCCATACCTTGTCGACAACGCGCGCAGGTCTATTTTTAGATTTAATTCCATTTTAGAACTTGAAAATAAGCCTTCTTAAGCGTTTTGTGTGTGCGGAATTTGAATTAAATCCGGGACAGCAAAAAAATTTCCACTGTACTACGGGACTAGAAAGATTATAGTGTGGTAAGAATGTTAAATTCTCCGCCTAAATTCCTTTTTCTGGCGTAGGAGTAAAGTTTAGAAAGCGATTTTTCGATGCGTTAGATTGTTGGATGATAGGTAGTGGATGCAGAATTGGTTGCTTCATACTTTTATTTGTAGGAGTATGAGGCTTTTGGATAAAAAGATTTTTCAAAAAGCTGCATACATGTAGAACTGCCAGTATATATGTAGGTTGTTTGCATTAAGTTTTCAAAAATGTTTTCAAAAGAAATGCATTCATATAGGAGGATCCAATTTAGAATCATTCTTCATACATATTTTCTATGTGGTGATTCAGTAATGCACTATGCACTTATGCACGTTTGGTTGCAAAATTTGTTGTACGCTCATTGGTTGTGTATTTTAGGATAATTAGGAGGCAAAACCTTGACTTAATCATTGGTGAAATTTTAGGGACAAAATTCTTTTTAAGGGAGGAAGAATGTAACACCTGTAATTTAGCGTTAGTTATTTAGTTAGTTAGTTAATTAATTAGGCTCTGAAAATGGAATTTATGCAAACATTGGAATTAGACCATGAAACATGCACCATTACGTTTGTGGTGAAATTTTGTTCAACTTTCATATTAGGAGTTTTGCGATCGGAGTCCAAATGAAGAAGTTATGGATAAAAACGAATATGAAACAAAAATAATTAAATAAGAAATAATTAACGTTTTTATTTTAATTACCCGGGTCCACAGGCCAACCCATCATTGGGAATGGTCGACCCCTAGTAGTCGATTGGTCACCGAAGGGCGATCGCCTAGCGGCTCCAATAAACCTAGGCCGCAATAGCCTGGATTTAATATATTTCGATCTAATGGTTTTGGTTGATTCTAGAACCTATAAATTCAGACCTAACCCTCCATTCTCTTCTCATATTTTTATGGAGGCAGTAGCGAAGCTTTGCCATTTCTTCTTCTCTACTTCCTTTCTGAATTATAAAAGATAAGATATTTATATCTATATTCATACAAATCAGAGAAGAGTAGAAATCTAATAAAAAGGAGAAAAGAAGAGAATCAACCATATGCATATTTGAGGTAATTTATATATTTATACATTTGTATCTATTTTCTCTTCCAATCTCAAATCTCTTTTCAGATCTGTAATTCTAATGGATGTATATATCCTTTTATACATATATCTTGGACTAAAAAGGATTTTGAGACGAATCAAAGGTTCTACTTCAGATCTGGAGATTTGGATTGCTTTTAAAAGGTGAGTGGGAATTTTTATAAATTATTATAATATGAAAATTATCCCATTGGTATTTATTTGATTTTTATGCCTAATTGGATAATTGTAGGTAACGAATTGAATACGATCTGAATATAATAAAGATCGCATACATATTCTTGTTTATGAATTGATTTAGCATTGTGTACAACTTGATCTGGAAATCAGTCTCAAAAGTATGAATTTAGAATATTAATTTGAATGAAATTTATTCCAAATCTGAAAAGGGTTGTATAATAATGTTATAAATTTGGATTATTACCTTAATCTTGTCAGAATGTAAACTTTTCTATATTTGGAATTGTTGAATTTAGATCGGCTTAATATTTGTAAATTAGTTTGATTTATTTCCCTTTTAGAAAGATACAGCATTTGGTCTAACAAGTTAAGATGCAAATAGAAAGAGAAAGAGATGTGTAAAGTATGAATTCATTATAGTTTATACTGCCTATTTCAATAATAAAAAGAAATGATTATTTCTTGTAATTTCAAACGATGCAATCTTTTATATTTCAAAGTTAAATTGTTTTGGACTAATTTATGGAAATTATAGCGGATAATCTTTTTAGATATGATTCCAAAAATTTAACATGGAAAAGTATTTTCTAGTAAAGCTATATAAATGGAACACATTTAATAAAAGTAAATATTTGAACGTAATTACTACGCTTATAATAGTTAAATAAAAAGCTAATAACGATGCTTGCACGTAATATTCGCATTAAGATAATTAACCATTGAGAAAAGAATTTAAAAGTTTGTAACTCCAATAAATGGTAATAAATATGGGAGTTCCAATAGTCTGATAGGATAAATGCATCAATGGGACTGATAAATAAAGAAGTTGAATTGATAAAAATGGAATAGTTTTAAAGGTTACTAATTTGAAATTACTAATCATACATAAATGTCTTATGAAATGTCCGTTGGGATTTTATGGACAAATTGACATTTCTAAGAATTAAACGGGGATTTAAGGGTAGTTAAATATTTAAAGTAAATCTTACTTCCTTAAATAAAAAAGGAATTAGTAAGCTAAGTCCAATGTCTACCTAAGATAATACAAATAAATACATGGGATGGTTAATTGGACTTAGTGGGTCAGTATGCGAGGTCAGTAGAGTCACTCGATGGAAGACTGCTCTTCAATTTGAGGCTACCGGTATTCGGGTGTACTTACTACTGATGTGAGATATCACTAATCCAATGGCCGGTGATTGGACTTGCTTTCTTAACTGGAAAGTATTAAATGATCCAAATTTAAAGTCAGGAGCGGTGAGGGATATCTTTATAGGGATTCTCTTCCGGTTTTAGTTCTTAAGTGGCTGAAGGGTTCGCTTCTCTTTTAAATGGAAGTATTAAGTAACCTAGTGAGATTCCAAATAAATAAATAAGGACGTCTCTAAAAAGGGTTTAATTCAGTGTTGAGGTCTTAAGTGTCTGAAGGGTCTGCCTCCCTACCGAAAGAAGTAACCTAATAAGATACCATACTTATAATTAAAGAGTGACAGTGGATATCTCGGGAAGGACTTGCTTTAGGTTTGGGGTCTTAAGTGACTATAAAGTCCTCCTCCTTCCTATAAAAGAAGTATTAAGTGGCCCAATGGGATTTTCAAGCAATGACAGCTAGATAGTACCGTTGAGGAGCACGCTTCTGTAAGTATGTCTTAAATGACGGGGACCTACCTATTTTCCACTGGGAAGTATTAAGTGGCTCGAGTACAGTCTCTTACATTGCTAAAGCCAAAATAATAATAGTACCATTTAGGAGCACGCCTTGGGGATAGGTCTTAAATGATGGGGTTTGCCTTAGTTAAGTTCTTAAATGACTAGAGTCTGTCAATTTTCTAATAAAAAGGTATTAAGTTGCTTGGGTACTATTTATTACATGACTACGATTTTATCGACGATAAACGCGGTAATAGCTATACATTAAATGTCAGAAGCTTTAAATAGTGGCTGGAGGTCTTGTAGCTATGCCCCGCTGACCATTGACATCATTGTTAGGAAACCACCTTGGGAATAGGTCTAAATGATGAGGCCTACCTCAATTAAGGTCGTAAATGACAGAGTCTGCCTATTTCTCTTTTAAAAGTATTGTAGAAGCCCGCTTCATGTTTAGAAGTATTAAGTGGCTAATGGGTTTGGAAGTATTAGGTGGTTGATATGGCTTCATTAGTATTTCGTACCTTGGGAAGTGGTAAGTATGTAATCGTGTGTTGAATGCAAGGTTAGAGATTAATTGCTAACCTAAATTGACATAACAATTAAATGGAAACCTATCGGTATAAGTTTATGTTGTGGACAGTTTATATTCCAGTTACCAGAACATTGTTCTAACCCCATCCTCATTACAACCCATATTATAGATTTTTAGGAACATGTCACTAGAGCTGGATGTGCTATGTTGTTAGAGAGTCTTCTTTCTGTCAGGCTCGATGCTGATGTGACAATCTGCTATCCAAGGAATACCATTAATTGCATTGTAGTAGTCATAATCAGTATTCCTATCCTATTGTTGTTTCCGCTATGAGTTTAGATTTCTATCATTCTCTGATAATGTTCATGCTTATTTATAGGTACCATATCCAATTATCTGTGCTTTGATGGACTTAGGTTTCGAATTTTTTTCAAAATTTTGGCCCATTAAGGTATGGATTGTTACACATAGGACTTCTAAGGGTCCTGTGTGGCCTTCGTTTGCTACCTAATCATCTTTATCTTTTGTGAGGTCTGGCGGATCAAATCTGGTTCAAGTAGAATTTTGTTGGTGGTTTCCTACTAACAATTTGGCAATTTGCATGGTTTCTCATATAAGGCTTTAAAGGGCGCCATGAAAATCGTTTCTTGGTAACTATTATTGCATGCAAACTCTACCAAGGTTAAATACTGCTCCCAATGTCAAAACTCCAGTTCACCCTTTCCCTCTAACCATCGGTCTAAAGGTGGTAAGCGGTGCTAAGGTTCAAAATCGTTCCTAAAGCTAACTACAAACTCCTCCAAAATTTGCTGGTGAATAACAGGTCCCTATCACTAGAAATGCTAATCATAATCCCATGCAGTCATACTACTTCCCTGATATAGATTTGCGCCAGAGATGTTGCAGTCTTATTACTCCTTATGGGACTAAAGTGGGTGGGTACTTTTAATGAGTCTATCTACTATAACCCAAATAGCCTCATTGCCCATTTGACTCCTAGGAAGCCCATTTATATGGTCCATCGATATATGCTTCCACTTCCTAATCAACACCTCTAAAGGCAATAACAACCCTCCTTGCTTCCCTTGTTCCGCCTTTATCTTTTGGCATGTCAAACACCTAGAGATACCCACTACCCTTTTCCTCATCATCAGCCAATAGATAATCCACTTCATATCCCTTTACATTTTATCTCCACCGGGGTGAATACTTATTCTAGAATGGTGACATTCCGCTAGCACTTCCTCCACCATTGGAACACATAGGCTTTCATCACTCCTCAGCCATCCCCTTTTGTCTCTTGCATATCTACCAATATGGGCGAAATGTTCCCCACTACTTAGCCTGTCTAAAATATCTACTATTTCCACTTCTTTTCTCTATTCTTACTTAATGTGGTTCATCAATGCTGGCCTAACTTCCATCTCTGCTAAATAGCCTAGAGTGTGTTCTGTTCTCGGTTGGAAATTGAATTTCGAGAGGAACTCCAACTGCCTCCACTCATGTATAGCACCAAGAGTAGCATGCCTCTGGCTAAGGGCATCAGCAACAACATTCCCTTTTCTGAGAGTATACCGCATATTGAAATCATATGATGCTATAAACTCCATCCACCAATGCTGCTTATGATTCAAGTATTTTTGGAAAAATAGGTATTTAAGGGATTTGTGGTCGATGAATAACTCAAACCTTTTTCCCAAAAGATAGTGCCTCCACATCTTCAAATCAAAGATGATAGCTGCTAACTCCAAGTCATGAGTTGGGTACCTCTTCTCATGGTCCTTCAACTGCCTACTTGCATAGGCTATCACTCTAACTTATTGCATAAGAACATCTCCTAGCCCTGTACCGCATGCATCGGTGTAAACCATGAAAGGCTTCATCCCATCTAGAATATAAGTACTGGTGCACTAGTTAAAAGTTCCTTCAACCTCTAAAATGCTTTCACGCATTTCTCATCCCATGCAAAAATCAAATTTTTCTTGGTTAAGCGAGTCACTAGGACTACTATCTTTACAAAGTCCTTGATGAATTTTTTATAGTAACCACCTAATCGAAGAAAACTCCTAACTTTCATGGCGTTCTTCGAAATAATCCAGTGTTGAATAACTTCCACCTTTGTTGGATCAATAAACAATCCCTTTCGAAAATAATATGACCGAAAAATTTCACCTCCTTCTTCCAAACATGGCTTTTTGAGAATTTGGCTTGTAGTTGGTGCCTTCTCAAGGTCCTTAGTATCTCCCTTAAGTGATTTTCAAGCTCACCTTCATTCTTAGAGAATACTGGAATATCATCACAAATGCTATGACGAATTTATTTAGCTGCCCTCTAAAGACTCTACTCATCAAATTTATAAAGTATATGGGGCACTCGTCAACCCAAAAAACATTACTTCTCATTCATTCAGTTTGTATAAAGTATGGAAAGAGGTCTTCTACTTGCTACCTTAAGCTATTATCAATTGGTAGAATCCAGTGGCTTAGTCCAATCGAGAAAAGATTTTAGTTCCAACAAGCTGGTCAATTAAGTCATCAATTCTAGGTAAGGGATATTTATTCTTCTTGGTTATCTTGTTAAGCTCTCGATAGTTAACGCATAGCCTTAAAGAACTATCTACCTTAGTGGCGTAGACAACCTGTGTCCCCATTTTAAAGTACTTTGGTAAATAAATCCCTTCTGCAATAGTTCCAAAATCGGCTTATCCAGCTCTCACCTTTCTTTAGGGGCCATATGCCTTAATGGCAGCACGACAAGTCTAGTGTCCTTCTCCAAATCAATCCTAAATTTGATCTTCCTTCGACATTAGAGACTTCTTTAAAAACATTTGGAAAGTCTCGGATTATGGGCACAGATGAGAGCTCATCTTGTGATATGCTAACATAATATAAGTTGCTTAACTCGGTTAAGTTCTGGGGTGCAGAATGAACATTGATATTTCACCCCTTACAACTTCTTAACCAAACGATCCTCCTATCACAATCTAAGATAGCCCCAGAGTAAATAACCAATCCATCCCTAGGATAAGTCCATACCCTTCAAAACCAAGAACATGCGCATTACAGGTAAAGTCGACATTACATATATCTACAACTAGGTCTTTATAAATCAAAGAAAGGTGTGTCGACCTCCTAATTGAATTTAGCACGACTATTGGGTTGGTGACAACTTGTGTTTTTAGACCCAAGGATTTGACTACATTTCTAGCTATGAGTGAATGTGATGCTCCAAATCAAAAAAGATACAAATAGTATTTTCGGAGATAATAGTTGTACCTTCCAATGCAGCTTTTCCTTGGTCTCTAGGAGGAGGTCAACTAGGGATAGGTATAGCCTTAATGACGTAATCCTGCCAACTTTGTCCTTCGTTGCTATCTTTGGACACTAATTGTTGTAGTGTCCCTCCTCGTGGAAGTGATAGAATCTCCCCTTGAACTCCTCCTTCATCAAACTCACCTTACTGTCCTTAGCAACGTGTCCACTCTTCTAATATCTTTGCCATGTCACACCTTCTTTCTTGATCTTTCCTTTGGCTTTCTTATTAGCCCAAAATCCTTCTCTTTTAGCTCCACCTTTACTTTGCACTTGTCCAACCTTCTCTTTCTCTAATCTAAAGCAAAGCCATTTCACCTATCATCTCATAAGTGGCGCTTGTGGGAATTTGGGTCAAAAGTAGCTTTGTAAGTAGAGAATTTAGGCCTTTAACAAACTTCATAGCATTATTTGTAGGAGTGTCAATCAAACTCACTACAAACTTAGCTAACTCTGTGAACTTATCGACATACTCCTTCAACATGGAGTCTCCTCGCCTTAGCTGTATAAACTTCTCCAACTGCAAACTTACCAACTTTGGACATGAATCATGACTCAAAGCAAGCCCTAAATTCAACCCAAGTAATTCCATCTTCTGAATTCTCTTCAACTACAATGGTCCATCGATCCATCCGGTCTCCCTTTAAATGCCATGCAGCCATCCTACTTTTGATCCGGTCTTCCTATCCAAGGTCACTAAATATACGTTCACAGTCGTTGATCCAAGCCTTTATTTCAGCAAAATCTTCAGCTCCTGTATATACCCATCCCCCCATATTATGAAAGTCTTCACACATTTTAGGGAAGTCTAGTGGGCGTTGTGCTACTTGAGCAGGTGAAGTAGCTGGTGCCACTAGTGCAGATTTTTGAGGGATAGGAACTTGATCCATATACCTTAGGTATTACTTAAACCATTCTGGCATACCTCCAATGATGGATATTTCTTGGCTGGTGGGGTTCCCAGCCTCCAAGCTATTTTTTTAGCCATAATCAACTATCTATAGCTTTGAGCTTTTTATTACAACTTCTTAAGATAGTATTATTTGCTAAAATAAAGTTTGCCTAGTGTGTTTGCTTATGTTCATAAAAGAGTGTGTGTATGTGTGTGTATAGGGTTTTAAAAATACTTTCAAAAATATCAAATACGCACTCTTACATATTCCTAACCCCATTGATCGGGTAACCTAAGCTCTAATACCAAATGTAACAACCTTACTTTAAAACAGGCCTATTTTCGAGCTAATAAAAGCCCATCGAACCTTAGGCCCATTCCAAAACCAGCCTTTGGCTGGTAAAGTTGATACAATGAACAATATATACAGAGCTATCTACCTATGCTTTTAGAATCTCACAATGGAAGGGATAAAATATAATAACAGAAATAAGTACCTGTTTCATAAAGATTCAAATTTCAGAAATACAACATATCATTCGAAATACCCATAATACAATATCTCAAAATAACATCAATATGTATAATACTGGATACATCATAATATATCAGAAACATAGACAAATAGATAAACCACTGCAAATATTTTCCGGCGCCTTTGTCTTCTCCATCAACATCTGATTCACCCTAACTTGTGGGTTGTAATAAGGAGGGAAAACAACAACATCTAGTGAATGAAAATCTCAAGCCTTACCATGATAGTACTTGGGTAGTACCATTTAGATAAGTAATATGTCTTACGCATCCTATACTATATCCTACCAAGTATACCTCCAACTATAAGCCCAAAGGCTCTTCCAATCCAATTATGTAACTCTAATGAGCATGCAGCAAACTACCATCAATTATGTCGTAACAATTCGAGAGAAAGTACCTGAGCCACTTAATACCTCTTTAATGGGAATTAGGAAGACTTTGACCATTTAATACATATACCTTAGGCAGATCCACATTATTAAATACTTAAATCCAAGGCGGACCTCTCTCTGGTACTCCAAAACTGACATCGTAAGAATTCTCACTATGCCACTTAATACTTCTTTTATAAGAAGAAGCGGATCGGCAATACCATTTAATACCTTAACCCCGAAGTAGACCCTTACCAAAGATTTCCCACTACCGCACCTAAAAGATAATCCCGAACATTTAATACTTCTTGAGTGGGAAGAAAGCGGACCATACAATGGCCACTTAATACCCCCATTTTAGAAGCAGGCCCTTACTGGGATATCCATTGTATGACCCGTAACCCAAATTGTGATGTCTCACATTAGTTCAACTATTCGTAGGTGCGGTAGGCAGACTAATTAGGTAGATTTACCCTACGGAATTGGGACTAACCTCGCATCCACCATTCATACTTATTATAGATAATGTCTCACATCGGTCTCAAAGTCACACTACTGGTGGCCAGATTAGCTGGGCATACATCTGTGTGCTTTTGACTGACCTCGCATCCATATAACTTAGACATATTCCCGCTCCCCTAACATACTATAACATCTCACTACATTTACGACCTAAGGCTATATAGGGAAAACTCCTAATTTCTCTTTTAATTATGAATTAATTTCCATAGTCATCCTTAACTTCCTTACTATAGGGTTTAATGCTATTTACTAACCTATTTATTCTATACGATATGAATAATACGTTTTTATTAATACACTATTAATATACTTATACATACATAATTTAGGCTAACAAAATATTCCTAAGCGTGCATAGAAATATTCCTATTATAAGATTTTGCTTCCTACACTATTAGTTAAAATGTCAAAAAAATTCATATTTATACAAGCCAAGTTTTCATATAATGATTGCAAAATAGCTAATATCCTTAGCCAGACCAAACAGACTTGTATAAACATATTCAAAAATTAAATTAAAATACCAAACTAATTTTACATTAACATAATAAAATCCATGCCTCTACTTTTAGGAAACAAATTTATAATTTAACCCTTTATATTCTGTTCAACTTCTACATATGTAACCTCGAAACGAAAAAAGGAGTCCATATTTATTTATATTTTTGAAGAAATAGGTGGCGCAAACTACCAATAAGAAAATTCATACTTTGCACACCATTTCCAAATAATATTCCTTTTGAACCCTTTTACCGCAACAATAGAAATTGGAAGTGGAATAGAACATAAATTATTCAAATTTCAAACAACAAATTTTATTCTACTATATTAATGTAAAATAAATGAAATTCCAATAAATCCAAGAATTGACATTTTATTTGGGGGAATTTTGTGGTTTAAGATTTTAGGGTTTTCGAGTACAAAATTCCCCAAGGCATAAAACAAATCCAAACTTTTACCACATAAAGTACTAAAATATGAAAAAACTAAGATTTCCACTTACTAAAGGTTTTCTACTTCCTTTGGATTTGATTCACGCCTTTTCCTAATTTCTCCTTCGAACTTCTTCATTTTGGAATATACAATAATTCTATTGTATATAGATTAGATTCAGAATCAGAGATTAAAGAAGAAAAAAATTAGAAAATATATATATAAAAATATATAAAATCTTACTTTTGAATCCAATTGATTATGAATCGTAGAGTTGAAGAAGAAGACTGATAGAGTTTGGCTAACGTACCAAATATTTTGTGAATAAATGTGAGGGGTCTAGTCTCCTATTTATCACTACAAGAAATTTTATTTTTTGTGGCGCTCAAAAAATGCTACAAAAACTTTTGGTGGCGTTTTGATAATCGTTACGAGAAAACATGCCACTAAAAATCCATGATTTTTTGTAGCATTTATTTTAACGCCACTATAAATGCATTTTTGGCAGCGTTTTTCAAACGCCACCATAAATCTTTTTGTAGCGTTTAAAAAATGCCACCAAAAGATTTTTTGGCGCTACTAATAGAATTTCCAACTTTACCCCTATTTTACGGTTGCATTTACTCAACGCCACTATATATATTTCGGTAGCGTTTTTGAAACGCTACTAAAAGTTGTTTATTATTTTACACCATTTTTTCATGCTATTATTTCCTGTTAATGGTCTATTTTGGTTATATTATATCAATCAACAATCACTCACATAATTATCATATTCAAATAAGTTAATAAACACATTAACCATATAATCAAATAAAATATCCATAACCATTACAATACAATAGTTTTTCGACAAAATGACCTAACTCACATACAATAACCATTTGTATACAAATTTACACATCGGGTACTAATAAATGTTATATCTAACTAGTGCTAACAAAACGTTTGATTACCCATAATTCTTTGTTGCATACACAAGTGAAAGCTAGCATCATCAAGTCCAAATTTGCTCTCTTCAAAAGTACGATGCCTACACAGTTCGATGCCTACACAAGTGAAATGACAATGTAAGCACCTATATTCATACTATGTATTGGGTTCCATAAATGTACATCATAAGAAGATTTATGACGCAAATTTTCCATGAGAGATAATATTCCTTGTAATATTATAATTTGTAGTGGAACTTTAACTCTACTATTATCTTAACAAATCCATTGCAATTTAGCAGTCAAATAGCCTTTTACTTTTAGAAGATAACTTTATAACAAACCAAAATATTTGTAGGTTTTATTACAGTTTAACATAATGTCGTGGCAGTGCAGGAAAAAACATTTTATTGTCGCCTATAAACTTGGACAAACAGAAATGGTCACATAGTACCTGCAGCGGCAAGAGAAACAGCTGTAAAAAGAAATTGCAATGCCATATGAGGTTCCTCTTTGATGCTGAGGCTGTAATTATAAGACACGTAGATAACGCATTATTTGTGAATACAATTCCTGAGATATAACTGTAAGAATATTATGCATTTGTTAACAAATGAATGGGACAATGGATCAATTATTTAACAAGTTCTACGCAGAAGCCACTCAACAAATTTCCAAAGTTTTTATTATAGATGTGGCTAGGTGAAACATGAGTCAACCTTTTAGATGTGATGTAAATTTTCCATACTCCAAATCACCAAAAGACATCAAGTGAGTCAACCTTTCCCTTACAAACTTCGTATTATCATCAGACTTAAACTAAAATATAGTATATAGACTTAATGTTGTGTACTACATATAGAACATGTATTTCTTTTTCCAAAATATACAGTTTAGTATTGAATCAAAATTTGTAGGTAACATCTTTGTATTTATAATGATACTTATACCTTCATAACATTCCACTATTAATATGCTTCAGTAACTACAACTTAGTTATGTACTTAATCCTAAAGTATTAAATGTTGGTAAAAGAAATTAAATTCTCTCTTGAAATTAACTACGAAGACACAACTAAATATAACATGAAGTGCTTATTCTTATATATACCAAATAAGCCTAGGATAGAGTACAAATAATATAAAGATAATCAACCTTTATTTGATAATATACAAGGAAAAAGTATGTAAGCACAAACATTCATGCTAAAGAGATTCAAATACAAAATAAACTAAAAGCTCTAATTTGAATCAGGATTTAAATTATACATCACAAAGTCAGGGGATTTATATTAAGAAGTGTGTACTAGTATGCTAGATTTTGCTTAGTTATAAAATGACACATAAATAAGTGAAACCATTGATTTTTCTTTCCATTGTGTTTTTAGCACTATAATAATATGTTTATTCCTGAATTATATCGTATTTCCGACTAAAACATCAAGATTTGGTATAAAAGATATCAACCGTAACTTAATTTGTTCTAATAAACCAAAAATTCAGAAATATATACCTTGCTAGATGAGATTCAATTAGTTTCTTCGACAACTTTCGGCTCGTCTGAATAGTTGGTGGACCTACAATATACTGTTAATCCACATCAAGCACCTTCTTATAATAACCAGATTTATGTTTTGACACAAATTGAGTTACCTGGCATGCCTTCAGTTTTAATAAATTGAGCTGCAACTTGCAAGCGTGGAGGCATAGGAACATGCGGGAGTAATGGCAGATATGGCATCGTGTGTGAAGAGAACATGAACCGCCTATAAACAAGCAAAGAGAGGGTATCCAATATTCTTGCAATAAGCAAATATTAAAATGTTAACTTTTGTAAATTGTAATTTCTTTTGACTTTCTCTTTGTACACAACCTGCATGCATGTAGTGTGACACACACAGTAATGTACAGATGCACAACCCCCAACCCTATAGTTATACCACCACGACGAACTATCTCCACTTAACTCCTACCGTCCTTCGCTCAGCTTTGGTTGCACATATAAACAGTCCTATGTAGCCTTATCATCTTCCTTCCCCCTATAAGATGAGAAAAAATTAATAATACATATTGCCTATAATTTGACATCTTTCTAGGCAAGCCATTGTTTTCATGTCCATATTTATTCAAGCTCCATGTCCAGATATAGTTTATCATGTAATGGTTTTGGGACGAAAAAGTGATCATAAGTTTTAATGTACAAAAAACTTTAGCAAAAACGACATGAACAATTTCAAAACAATTTGAAATAATGTAAGAGTAACATACAATAATGTGCGTTTAGCAGATTTTGTTTGGAATAACATACATGTCCCAAAAATGGTAGTTTGTATTAAGTACTTAAGAAATACATGCCAACAAAATAGAAACTGATCCAAAGGTGCATAATCATTGATCCTAAATGTGTCCTATGCAACCAACTTAATGATGATGTGGATCATTTACTTTTCAATTGTAAATTTAGTGTAATGATTTAGAAGTGGTGTGGTGTTAAATTGAAATGGCCTATGTCCCAAACCGAAAAACTCAACATCAAAACAATGATCGAAAACACGATTACTAGATTCAAGCAGAAAACAAAAGTAGTCATGTGGGCATGATCGTCCCATTTTTTTTATTAGTTGAACAATCAAACTACCTTTCCTTTCGTCCCGTTTTTTCAAATTTAGATGTGTGTAGATAAAACTCTCTTAGTCTAGGAGAGATGAAACTTCAAGTAGATGATCACATTTTGAATATTTTTTTGTCAAAATTGATAGCATTTGATTATTGATCGTCTACTTGATAACAAAATAGATTCACTTTGCAATCTTAATCTATAAACAATGTCATGTGGTATTCTGCAATTAGAGTTAAGTTAGATAGCCAATGGTGATTGTTCTTAAACTGCATACTGACAGCATACATAGCCAATGGTGATTTCTTAAACAACATAAAAATATATTTTGTATTCACCTATATATTCAGCTTCAATTCTCACAGAGTTGCTAAATGCCAAAGATTAAACTACATACAGAATACCAAATTTCGCAGCATTAAAGCAACATGTAAACTCAAAAAACAAATCAACATAAACATTCATCCAAGAAAATGATATTCGCTGAGCTGAAAGTTTCATTTGAAGAAGTTAATTAATTTCATCGTCATCATTTCCCTTTGGTACTAAAAGTTGGTAGGTGTGTGTATGTGTTTTCAAGTTTACAGTAAAAAGTTCTGGTATACTAAAAAAGAAAATGCTAGCTTACAATCACATATGAAACCTTATAAAGTGTTGTTTTATACCAAAAGAATCTAATAATGAATATTCGTTTATGTACCTTATTTGGTTTCAGATCAAAGAAAGGGCTAATAGCTTTGAATCAACTGATTTAGGTCCATATCATTATTCATATATGTTGTGCCTGCATTCACATAATAGAAATATTGATATTGCGATATCAGGAAGTAATAATAAGATATTTACAAATGTGAAGGAACTGAAGCTAATTTATCCTTCTTGATTCCCATAAGGCAGTGATGTTCTATTTCACCTTTACTTAGTTTTATGGATTACAGAAAAGTATTATACTTCATAGCCAAATGCAACCATTTTAAAAGGAAGATTAAGGGCTGTAACAAACCCTAAAGTAAGATTTAAAAGGCACATAGCTAAACAACACAAAAATAGATATTAAAATGTGTGCACTAGGCAAGCATATTAACAAATTATTATTTAAATAAAAGCTTGAAAATTTTCCTGAAATCCGATGGTTCATTCGTCAGCAGCACAAATGATTTTGTTGAAAGGTCGGTTCTATAATTGTGTCGTGGTGGTCATTCAGTGTTTCTACCCATTGACAAATGTAGTACTGAAACAACAAATTGAGATGCAATGAAGCGTGAAAGCAGAAGCCAGACTGAAGAGGCATTGAATTAACCGAAAGGCAATGAAGACTGAAGAGGCCTGAAGGCTGATGCCAAACTGAAAGACAATGAAGCCTGAAGCCGGACTTAAGAGGAAATAGGGTAGGACCGAGACAACAGACTGAAACCCGATGGCGATCTGGGCGACAATGAGAGGAAGCGGCGATGATTTCGGAGAGGCAGCGATGACAGCGATGGCGATTTGGACAAGGGCGATTTAGGGTATGAGGGAGAGCGACCGCGATTTTGTGAGATTCGGGAGAGATGAAACTGAGATTTTTGCCTTATTATTCTGAAAATTGTGAAGCCTGGAGTTATTCGGCGACTTGTGGAGGGATTTTTTATTCTCTGAAAGTTGGAAATTATGGAGAGAAGAAGAAGAAATGGTAAAGGAAATTTGAGCGGCCACGAAAACTTTAACAAAAAATTCCACGAATTACACTGGCGGGAGAATTAGCCGCGTTTTTTTGTTTATTTTTATAGTGTAAAATTACCAACAATTGCACAAAATTTAAAACGCCACCAATTAATGCAACTAAAAATAGTTTTTCTTGTAGTGTATAGTGGTTAGAAAGCGCCGGAACCGTACGATTTAGGTTGGTTAAAAATAATAAAATCTTAGCTATTCATGGCCTAACCAAACTCTAACCGACCCTCACTGACGGATCGATCGCTTACCCTTAACTGGTCGACCGATCAAGGTAAGGGGATAGACCGGTCCCCTATGTTGGAACGTGAATGTTGTTGCCATTTGTTTTAATTATTTCTTTCCCATTTACCCCTACTGTTGTTAATGTTTTCCTTAAATTTTAAGATCCCTTTAACGTTAAAATATTTATTACCTTTATTTTAAATGCTAAGGTTATAAATTTTTAAATTTGAATTTCATTCGAATTATTTTTAATTCAAAAACTTCAAACGTCGATGACTTTTCTGTTTGAGCTCTGATTACAAAAATTTATATATGAAAGTTGATCAAGGAATTACCACGAACGCAATGGTGTAACTTTTATAGTCAAATTTTGCAACATCCCCTATATAGAGACCCAAAGCTAAGCACTACAGATGCTGTAGTCATCTATAGTATTAGCTTCCGGCGACTAAATACGGCTATGTTAATGGTATCTATAATATAAGAAGCACTTGAATATGAAACAAAACACAGATTTCAAAACAACTTTTCTTCATTACATTTAAAATAGATGTTCCATATTCTTAATAGATAATCCCAATACGTTCCCAGGCACAGGTAAAATATACTTAATACAAAATACGCTAAGAGCGGTATATGAAGATACTCCCTTGGATGATCAGAGTCATATAATCATAATAGACTTAATACAAACACAGCGAAAATACAACAAAACATAGAAGTGCAACTCCTAAATAGCTATCCGTTTGCCTCCTGCATGCCTCCGGCAGCTTTATTCGTCATCCTACTAAATCTGAAAAGACCTTAACCCTCAGCCTACTCAAATTAATTTAGAGCACCCGAGAGTTTAAGGGGAAAACATAATCTTCGAGTCAGACATAAAGCCTGGTATGAATAATATGATACATCCCGGTTTAATATGTTAAGTAAGACCACGCTGCTTAGCGGAACTGGTTTCCCCTCACTAACATCCTTTAAAACATATCTTTGCAAAACCTTCTCCTGCAACCAAAACTGGTTGTAAAGCAATTCATTATGTAGACATACATAAATACCAGGTAATAATGAACTATCTGTTCAAACACATAAGTTTTGTTTGGATAACTTTTAACCTTTGGCTGACTCGGGCCTACCAGACAATATAACTAAATTTAATCTAACACCTATTAGCTATTCTTCTTCTGGACTGTCTATCCTTAACTATCTATTAAATACTTCACTTCCGGATGGTTTATCCTTAATTATCTGTTAAATACTTCGTTTCTGGACGGTCTGTCCCTAACTCAATCATCTTCTAGATCTTCCTGATCCTAATGGTTTTTTGGGCTTACCAATAACCTATCTATATACAAACATATATTCCCTTCGGGGTGTAATCATAATTTTAGTCTACTTATGACCAAGCCCCACACACTAGAATTTTGGACAACAATTAGCTGGGGCTAATAGCTAATGTATAGGGCGCGAACCCATACTAGTCCCATCTGGTATTCTAATATCTGAGTCATTTTCACTTAACGATCCCCTCCCATAATTTTCCTTGAAAAAATTTTCAAAATGATTTAAAACCTTTAAATCAAACTTAAACAAGAAAAATATATAATCTTTATGCTTTACTCAAAATCACTTTACCATGTTATATATATCTTCTTTACTCAAACCTTAGTTGATAAAAACATTTAAACATTTGAAAGTACCTCTTTCTAAACTTTTGAAAACATCTCTTTCAAAACCAAGTGAAATCCTTTAATTTTCTAAGCCAAAAGGCCAAAAACCTTATCTTTCGAAACTAAACATCAAACCTTCTGAAACTATTGAAATCATTCCTTTCGAAAGCAATAAAACTTTAGACATCCTACTTTAAAACATCTTAAAACATTGCCTTAGAAAAACTTTGGAAAACCTTTCGAAACCATTCAAAGCAAACCATTCGAATTCATTGAACTCAAGCCTTTCGAAACCATTGAACTAAAACCTTTCGAAATCATTGAACTCAAACCTTTCGAAACAATTGAACTAAAACCTTTTGAAATCATTGAACTAAAACCTTTCGAAACCATTGAACTAAAACCTTTCAAAATCATTGAACCTTTTAAAACATAAACCTTTTGAAAGCTTACTAGGTTCAATTTAAAACATGTGGAAACTCTTCTTTTAAAATCTTTCGACTTCATTGGAAGCTACCTTTCGACTTTGTCGAAAGCTTTAAAACACATCAATTAAAACAATAGTCCCCTGCCTTTAAAACAATTCCTTCGAAAGCTTTAGGTTATACTTCAATTAGAAAAGTCAGGTAAAACATCTAAGTCGAAGCTTTGATACCTTTCGAAAGCATTGAGAAGAGGCAGGTTTTAGAAATAGGTAAACCTTTCGACTTTGTCGGAAGGTTCAAAACAAAACAAAACAATGATAAAGTGGCAGTAACCTTTCGACTTTGTCGAAAGGTTTAAAACCTTTATT
Organism: Allium fistulosum; assembly: GCA_030737815.1. Taxonomy (NCBI): domain Eukaryota; kingdom Viridiplantae; phylum Streptophyta; class Magnoliopsida; order Asparagales; family Amaryllidaceae; genus Allium; species Allium fistulosum. Next base: position 232,417,950 of record CM060908.1, on the reverse strand, counting down.
TTAAATAATTGACCTGGTCGAAAGCAACCAAATCGACAGCTCCTTTTTGAAAGCAATCAGGTGTAAGCTTTAGGTTTATAAAACAAACATACCCCGACATCTTTGGCAAACAACATTTCGACTAAGTACCCTACGACCTTGTTCAATTCATTACGTACCTAATAACTTGATACCATACGCAATGAACTTTGACCTTGTCGAAGGCTATAACCTTTCGACTTTGTCGGAAGGTCTGGGTCGGAAGGTTTGATGCCTAAAATGGCTGAAACATGCTAAAAGCATGATATTCTTGTTTTTAACTTGAAAAAGATAACTTTTCAACTAACTTGCCTTTGTTTACCAAATTCTCATTGGTTAATAAATACTTTTCAAACAAGTGCTTCTACTAATTTTAGAATTAAATAAGAATTTTTTTTATAAAATGCCTCTTCCCCTTAATTAAATATATAAAACATTTAAATCCCATACCTTAAATAATTTTATATATTCATCAAAACACTTAGGAAAAATCTGGAAAAATTCCAGAAAATCTATTTTAATATGTTTTCCAACATATAAAAATTTCAAATCCAAATAACTATTTATTTAGCCATAAATAGTTTATAACCCAATAAATCATTTTCTTCACTAAAAATTAATATAAAATCCACATAAATTCAGAAAATTATGAAAATTGGAACCCATCTCAAGAATATCATTATGACCTATATTTAAATTTTCAAGGCTTTTGGATGTCATTTAATAGGGTTTTCATATCAAACATTTCATAAATACAAATATGAACATGCATAATTCATCAACAAACAAATATATAACTTTAATCATCAAAACATGGCATATATTTGCAAAAACATTTCAGATCTAATCTTAAAACCGAAAATTTATAAAAAATGGGATGAAGTAATTATTCACCATAGCTTTGATATTAGAAGATGTGAGATTTGATGTTGAATTAGTTGATTATCTTCCTTCTCTTGAATCCTAGCTTTAATCTTTCCTTGAGAACAATAATGGTGGCTGGCCTTAAGTAGTTTTTGTAAAATGGGAATGAACGTGAGTTTCAATTCCTAAGGGATTAGGGTATAAGCCTTTCCTATTTTCCATAATGCCCTTACTCATTTCCTAACACATTAGTTTATGTTTTCTCATTTTAATTTACACATTAACATGGCACGGCTACCCTTTGTTTAATCAAATCTCAACCTATTAACCTTCACATTATTTTATTTAATCTAACTAATTGAATATCCTAAATAATGTTATAAAAATATAGGGTATTACAGACTCCCCACCTTAAAGAATTTCGTCCTCGAAATTACTATAAGGCACACAAAAAACAATCAAAGGTAAAACATATCATCAAACAAATCAGGGTAAGCCTCTCTAATCCTGCTCTCAGTCTCCCAAGTACAATCTTTTGCATCATCACTCCACTGGACCTTTACTAATTTGACTATCTTGTTCCTCAACTTCTTCTCATCTCTAGCCACAATCTGAACCGACTTTCTAACTATGGTCAAGTCCGGCTCTATTACTAAATCTTCTAACACTGTAGGTGCTATAGTAGTCTCCGTGTCTCTAACACACTTTCTAAGATGAGAAATATGGAAAACATGATGGACTCCTATCAAACTATTCGGTAACTCTACTCCATAAGCGAGTTTCCTGATCCTCTCAACAACACGGAAAGGTCCTATGAATTTAGGTGCTAACTTTCCCGACTTTCCAAATCTAATCACACCTTTCATCGGTGAAACCTTAATAAACACATAGTCTCCAATAGAGAATTCCAAGTCTTTCTTCCTTCTATCTGCATAACTTTTCTGCCTAGACCGAGCTTCCTTCATCCTAGTTCGGATCAACTCAATCTTCTCTGCAACTTCTTTCACCAAATTCGGACCAAGAACAATCCTATCCCCGGTCTCTAACCAACATACAGGAGATTTGCATGGCCTTCCATACAAGGCTTCAAACAGTGCCATCCCAATACTAGTCTCATAACTATTGTTATACGAGAACTCGACTAAATGGAGATAGTCTTCCCATGATCCCCCGAAATCCTATACACAAGCTCTTAACAAATCCTCCAAGACTTTGTTAACTCTTTCCGTTTTCCCATCAGTCTATGGATGGTAAGCGGTACTCATATTGAGTTTGGTTCCTAAAACTTCCTGTAGACTCTTCCAGGACTCACTAGTAAACAAAGAATCTCTATCACTAATGATACTACTAGGAATCCCGTGCAGTCTAACCACATTTTTCACAAATAACTTCGCCAGAATAGTTGCCGTCCTAGTTGACTTTACTGGAATGAAATGAGCACTCTTAGTCAGTCTATCTACTATGACCCATATGCTTTCATTTCCTCTACTAGACCTTGGCAACCCATTGATAAAATCCATAAAGATAGAATCCCACTTCCATAACGAAACTTCCAATGGTTGAAGCAATCCACTTAGCTTCTGGTGTTCAGCCATTGCCTGCTGGCAATTCAAGCACTGCTTAACACATAAACCAATGTCCAGTTTCATACCTTCGTAGAAGAAACTTCTCTTCATATCCTGATATAGGTTCGTTCCTCCTGGATGGATAGTGAACTTCGAACGATGGCATTCATCCAAAACTCCTTTCCTCATGTCTCCTACGTTTGGAACACACAGCCTTCCCTTCTTTCTAAACCACCTATTTTGGTCAAGACTGAAATCCTTTAAGTCATCGCTCTTTGTTCCCTCCTTTAGCTTTTCGATTCGTTCAGCCAAAATTGGATCCTCCTCCTGTCTAGACGCTATCTTCTCAATCATTACTGGTCGAACTTCTAAGCAAGACAATACAGCACTTCCTGTAGTAGAACCTGCCTCGGATCTATACTGCACACTACAAGCCGATAATGCTTCCAAATCTTTCCACTCAACAATCATAGCCAAGACTGCATTCTGATGTTTCCTGCTAAGGGCATCCGCCACCTTGTTTCCTTTTTCGGGTGTGTACTCAATTCCAAAATCATAAGCAGCAATAAACTCCAACCATCTCTGCTGTCTCATGTTCAGCTCCTTTTGAGAGAACAAGTACTTTAACGACTTATGATCTATATAAAGCTCGAATCTCTCTCCCAACAGATAATGCCTCCACACCTTTAAAGCAAATATTACGACAGCTAACTCCAAATCATGCATTGGATACCTAACTTCATGTGGTCTCAGCTGTCTAGAAGCATAAGCAATCACTTAACCTCTTTGCATCAACACAGCTCCCAATCCAGTTCCACACGCATCAGTATATACAACCAAATCTTGATTCCCCTCTGGAACTACCAACACCGGTGCATGGGTCAATAAGTGTTTCAAGCTCTGGAATGCTTCCTCACACTTATTAGTCTATACAAACTTCACATCTTTTCACATAACCTTAGTCATCGGTGCAGCTATCCACGAAAAATCCTTTATAAACCTTCGATAATATCCAGCTAATCCAAGAAAGCTCTTTATCTCGGTCACCATTTCGGGTCTCATCCAATTATTCACCGCCTCAATCTTGGTCGAAGACAACCCTTTCTTTGAGACTACATGACCAAGGAATTTCACTTCCTTCTTCCAAAAATGACACTTCGAAAACTTAGCCTTCAACTAATGCTCCCTCAACGTCTCAAGCACAACTCTAAGATGAACTTCATGCTCCTTCTCATCCTTAGAGTATATCAGAATTTCATCTATGAAGACCAACACAAACCTATCCAAGTGCTCTTGGAAAATTTGGTTCATCAAATCCATAAAGAATGTCGGCACATTAGTTAGTCCGAACGGCATAACTTGCCATTCGTACGATCCATACCTTGTCCTAAACACCGTCAAAGGAATACTATCCTCTACCACTCTAAGCTGATGAAATCCGGTCGCTAAATCCAGCTGAGAGAATACCTTGGCTCCACTTAACTGATCGAACAAATCGTCAATTCTCGGCAATGGATATTGGTTCTTTATCGTCAAATCCACCAACCGCATCTTCAACTCTTTCATCTCTGTGGGTGTCATCCTGCTTGGTGGCCTACTCACCGGTTCTACTCCAAGTACTAAATCAATCCAAAACTCAATGGCTCGTTTCGATGGCAATATAGTTACCGGCTCAAACACATCAGCAAATTCTCTAACCACAAAGACTCGATGCAACTCATCATCCAACTCCATAATACCCGATAAAGCATTCACTTCGCAACTATGGTTCTCTACGGTATAAACTATCTGATCACTATAATCCAGGTGACTGAGTGATAATTTTCTATCATGGCAAAATATCCTAGCATCATATTTACATAACCAATCCATCCCAAGGATAATCCCAAATCCCACAAAATCAAACACATGTAAACAACTATCAAAAATATGACCAAGCAAATCAAACTCTAAATAGTCACACCTCATCCCAAGTGTCGCATACCCTCCTATCGGATTTGCAACCCTTAAGGAAGTAAATAAACATGAGGGTTCCAGGTTAAGCATATCTACCAAACATCGAGAAATAAAAGAATGTGATGCACCAGTATCAAATAGCATGCTAACAGACATACCGTGAACCTGTAGCAAGCCTCCTTGAACAGCCTTCCCTTTCTCCTGCATAACTAGCCTTGAAATTGCAGGCTCCAATGCATAAATCTGTCCCTTTCCTTCTCTAGCAGGCACTTTGCAATGGTTCTTATAATGGCCGATCTGATTACAATTAAAGCATCAGATGTTCTTTTTCCCAATTACCTCCTTTCCTTTCTCTTTTCCTTTTTCAATACGACACTCATTAGCATAGTGTCCTTTCTTATCACATTTATAACAAACCACCTCATCTTTTCCCTTCTTTTGTGCTCCTCCCTTCTAAGCATTCTTCTTTTGGAAAAACTTTCTTTTCTGGCCTTGTCCCATCTGGACCTCCTTCATTTTCCTCTTCAAACAAGCTAACGCCTCTTCCTGCCTCAACGCCATTTCTATCACTACATCACTTGGATCTCTTAGGTGCGGCAAAGTAGCACTTATTAACTCCGGCCTTAAGCCTCTTATAAACTTCTCATTCCTCTTGATCGCCATATCAACCATGGCATACCCATACCGGGTAAACTCTTCAAATCTTCTTGCATACTCTAAAACAGACATCTCCCCTTATTCTAGTTCAGCAAACTTCCTAACCAATGCCAACTACGCCATCACCGATATAAACCTTTCTCGAAACCTTCTCCTAAACTCCGTCCAAGTCATTGTTTCCTCATCAACACCAACTACAACAGTATTCCACCAAAATAGAGCAGCGCCTTGAAGCTATCTCGAAGCTAATCTCCTCTTCTACTCGTCGTTCAATCCTAGGTCAGCAAAGATTCTCTCACAATGTAACAGCCAATTTTCCACCTCAATTGCATCTTCAGTTCCAATGAATGGCTTTCCTCCATGCCTGGTATAGTCTCTACTCAAGTTATCATAGTGGTTGACTATCGGAGCCTCCTGAATTCCTCTTCCAACAGAATTCCCTCCGACAATTCCAGTTGCAATTCCAGCTTGCATCATGTTTACAAAAAACTGATACATGGCTCCCAAATCCACTTAGGGAACCCTGACACCAACAGTTTCAGCTTGAGCCTGATCTGGACCTCTTCTAACGTTTGGTTAGGCATTTCCATTAGTGGTGGTGCTATCTCCTCCAAGATTAACTCTGCCTCTTCTTCCTTCCATATCTGTATTCAAGCTTCGTGAGATATAGATGAATAGCCTAACTAAGATACGAGTCTAGAGATATTGCGTATACTTATATATAACAAATACAAGTACGTTACTATAGGGTTATCCCATACCCCGATCTTAACTCTAATTACAAGGGATTATGTTTTTAGAAACCATTTTTTTTGTTAAAGTATTTCATAAACCATGCTCTGATACCAAGCTGTAACATTCCCTGTCAAGAGGACCAATACTAAGCGCTATAGATGCTGCAGTCATCTATAGTATTAGCTTACGGTGACTAAATATAGCTATGTTAATGGTATCTATAATATCAGAAGCACTTGAATATGAAACAAAACACAGATTTCAAAACAACCTTTTTCATTACATTTAAAACATATGTTCCATATTCTTAATACATAATCCCAATACGTTTCCAGGCACATATAAAATATACTTAATACAAAATACGCCAAGAGCAGTATATGAAGATACCCCTTGGATGATCAGAGTCATATAGTCATAATAGACTTAATACAAACACAACGTAAATACAACAAAACATAAAACTACAACTCCTAAATAGCTATCCGTTTGCCTCCTGCATGCCTCCGATAGCTTTATTCGTCATCCTACTAAACATGAAAAAGACCATAACCCCTCAGCCTACTCAAATTAATTTTGAGCACCCGAGAGTTTAAGAGGAAAACATAAACTTCGAGTCAGACATAAAGCCTGATATGAATAATATTATACATCCCGGTTTAATATGTTAAGTGAGACTATGGCGCTTAGCGGAACTGGTTTCCCCTCACTAACATCCTTTTAAAACATATCTTTGCAAAACCCTTTCCAGCAACCAAAACTGGTTAAATACTGTAAAGCAAGTCATTATGTAGACATACATAAATATCAGGTAATAACAAACTATCTGTTCAAACACATAAGTTTTATTTGGATAACTTTTAACCTTTGGCTGACTCGGGCTTACTAGACAATACAATTAAAATTAATCTAACACAAGTTAGCTATTCTTCTTTTGGACTGTCTATCCTTAACTATCTGTTAAATATTTTACTTCTGGATGGTCTGTCCTTAACTATCTATTAAATACTTCGCTTCTGGACGGTCTGACCCTAACTTAATCATCTTCCAAATCTTCCTGATCCTAATGGTTTTTAGGGCTCACCAATAACCTATCTATATACAAACATATATTCCCTTCGGTGTGTAATCATAATTTCAGTCTACTTGTGACCAAGCCCTACACACTGGAATTTTGGACAACAATTAGCTGGGGCTAATAGCTAATATATAGGGCGCGATCCCATACTAGTCCCATCTAGTATTCTAATATCTAAGTCATTTTCACTTAAGGATCCCCTCCTATAATTTTCCATGAAAACATTTTTAAAATGACTAAAAACCTTTAAATCAAACTTAAATAAGGAAAATATATAATCTTTATGCTTTACTCAAAATCACATTACCATGTTATATATATCTTCTTTACTCAAACCTTAGTTGTTGAAAACATTTAAACATTTGAAAGTACCTCTTTCTAAACTTTTGAAAACTTCTCTTTCAAAACCAAGTGAAATCCTTTAATTTTCTAAGCCAAAAGGCGAAAACCTTACCTTCGAAACTAAACATCAAACCTTTTGAAACTATTGAAATCATTCCTTTTGAAAGCAATAAAACTTTAGACATCCTACTTTAAAACATCTTAAAACATTGCCTTAGAAAACCTTTGGAAAACCTTCCATTTTAAACCTTCCGAAATAATTCAAAGCAAAACTTTTGAATTCATTGAACTCAAGCCTTTCGAAATTATTGAACTCAAACCTTTCGAAACCATTGAACTCAAACCTTTCAAAATCATTGATATAAAACCTTTCGAAACCATTGAACTAAAACCTTTCGAAATCATTGAACCTTTTAAAACATAAACCTTTCGAAAGCTTACTGGGTTCAATTTAAAACATATGGAAAATCTTCTTTTAAAACCTTTCGACTTCATTGGAAGCTACCTTTTGACTTTGTCGAAAGCTTTAAAACACATCAATTAAAACAATAGTCCCCTGCCTTTAAAGCAATTCCTTCGAAATCTTTAGGTTATACTTCAATTAGAAAAGTCAGGTAAAACATCTAAGTCGAAAGCTTTGATAACTTTCGAAAGCATTGAGAAGAGGCTGGTTTTAAAAACAGGTAAACCTTTCACTTTGTCGGAAGGTTCAAAACAAAACAATGATAAAGCGGCAGTAACCTTTCGAATTTGTCGAAAGGTTTAAAACCTTTATTTTAAATAATTGACCTGGTCAAAAGCAAACAAATTGATAGCTTCTTTTTGAAAGTAATCAGGTGTAAGCTTTAGGTTTATAAAACAAACATACCCCGACCTCTTTGGCAACCAACCTTTCGACTAAGTACCCTACGACCTTGTTCAATTCATTACGTACCTAATAACTTGATACCATATGCAATGAACTTTGACCTTGTCGAAGGCTATAACCTTTCGACTTTGTCGGAAGGTCTGGGTCGGAAGGTTTGATAGCTAAAATGGTTGAAACATGCTAAAAGCATGATTTTCTCGTTTTTAACTTGAAAAATATAACTTTTCAACTAACCTGCCTTTGTTTGTCAAATTCTCATTGGTTAATAAATACTTTTTAGAAAAGTAATGCCACTAATTTTAGAATTAAATAATAATTTTATTTTATAAAATGCCCATTCCCCTTAATTAAATATATAAAACATTTAAGTCCCATACCATAAATAATTTTATATATTCATGAAAACACTTAGGAAAAATCTAAATTTTTTCCAGAAAATCTATTTTAATATGTTTTCCAATATATAAAAATTTCAAATCCAAATAACTATTTATTTAGCCGTAAATAGTTTATAACCCAATAAATCATTTTCTTCACTAGAAAATTAATATAAAATCCACATAAATTCATAAAATTATGAAAATTGGAGCCCATCTTAAGAATATCATTTCTGACCTATATTTAAATTTTCAAGGCATTTGGATGTCATTTAATAGGGTTTCCATATCAAACATTTCGTAAATACTAATATGAACATGCATAATTCACCAATAAACAAATATATAACTTTAATCATCAAAACATGGCATATACTTGCAAAAACATTTCAGATCTAATCTTAAAACCGAAAATTATAAGAAAATGGGATGAAGTAATTATTCACCATAGCTTTGATATTAGAAGATGTGAGATTTGATGTTGAATTAGTTGATTATCTTCCTTCTCTTAAATCCTAGCTTTAATCTTTCCTTGAGAACAATAATGGTGGCTGGCCTTAAGAGTTTTTAGTTTGGTAAAATGAGAATGAATGTGAGTTTCAATTCCTAAGGGTTTAGGGTATAAGCCTTTCCTATTTCCCATAATGCCCCTACTCATTTCCTAACACATTAGTTTATGTTTTCTCATTTTAATTTACACATTAACATGACATGGCTACCCTTAGTTTAATCAAATCTCAACCTATTAATCTTCACATTATTTTATTTAACTTAACCAATTGAATATCCTAAATAATGTTATAAAAATATGGGGTGTTACAAATTCCAACATTTATGAAATTTTCATTTTTAGCCTTATTATTAATTAACTAATTCTTATTGAATTTTACAGGATGTTACATATCAGGTGTGCTTCACCCATGTTCGTTGATGCTATGGATATTTATTTGGTTTCTTGTGTATTTCATGTAGACCATGTGAGTGATACGTGGTACATGAGAGATTATATTTCGTTTTTTGTTCTTTAGAAATTTCAAAGATGAAATTCTTTTATGAAGCGAGATTATAATAACCCATAAAATTTATAATAATTTTTATAATAAAAAGGATATTTCAATTGTATTAAATAATAAATGGCTAAATGGCAATTTTTAAAACTTTGGAGTTTGACGATGAGAGTTATGTCATTACGTAAAGCGCATCTTTTTGATTGATTTCGACTACAAACATATCTGATTCAGATCCCGTACAAAGGACATACGGGGGAAACAAGTTTCAAGCTTAGTGGGCCTTTCAGTCTAGCAATTCGAATATAAATTTAAAAAATGTGTCGGTTCATTTTTCCCTCCATCTATTTAAACAAAATAGTATGTACGTTCCAAATTTTCAAACTCCATTTTATTTTTCCCGTTCACCTTTCTTTCCTCTTCTATTTATAATTTCAAACATTCATATCTTCCAAAATACTTAATAAAATCTTGCAAAATAGGTATTAACGAAGGGCACCGGATGTACTATGGATCTACTTCAGTTTAGACTTTAGAGGCAGATTATAAAGGTTTTGAGGCGCTACATTCTAGGACAACAGAGATAGTGTTTGAATTTTGCACTGCGAGGTTTTTGATTGTAATAAAGTGAGTGATTCTTGTTTAATTCATGATATGAAAATATCCTACTAGTGTATTGATGAATAAGGGTCTGAATATGCCATGATTATGAATTAAACTGATAATATAATGATTAGATTAGTGAATAATGTGTAAATATAATCAACAGTACATCAATTTAAATATATTTTGATTTATACAAAAATTGGGCACTGTAAATGTAATCGTTGATGAAAACGTTGATACAATGATCTAACAACGATATATATTGAAGATATAAACTAGATAAGATGACTTAAAGAAGAAATGAAATGAAACTAGAACCGAAAATGAGGAAGTAGATGCATACATAGAGCAATGTAGTGCCTCGACCAGTGCAATGATGGATCGACCACCGGTGGACTGGTCATAATAGTCAATAAGTTGAAGACCAAACAATGGACCAGCTGAAGGCTGGTTAGGCTAGCTTAAACCGTGACCTAATCAGGCCTATTCAAAAAGGGCACTTATACGGAACTGGGACCTTGTGTGATGCTTTGGGGCTATTTTGGAGTCGACTATGATACAACAATGATGAAATGAAATATGTAGATATGAATGGACATATAGAAGATTAATGTGGATGAATTTGATTAGAGATAGAGCTATTTGATGTTGAGTTAGTTGTATATGGTCATGCATCACATGAGGTGGAGCAAGGAAGTGTTGAGTTTGTTGTAAAGCGATCTAGTAGCTTAGATGGCTGGTCTAGGACGAGTTTACATACATAATGTATAGTCAATTGTAAAGTGATCCTAAAACACAGATTATAGGTCTAAGACGTGTTAATGGATGTGTTAGATTCTAGTAGACATAGGGCAGGTCTAGGAAACGTTTTGTTGGTGGTAAAATGATCCCGTAGCGTATGAGGCCGGTCCAGGAAGTGTTTACAAACATGTTAGGCACTAATCATATTATACAAGTATCTTTGTAGTATATGTGAAATATACATGTTTCACTCACTCAGACTTATTTTTAGCCCTCTCCATGTTTCCTCTATACTTGTATTGTTTAGGTTGATGAAGTATGGAGACATGGGGTACATGGTGACAAAGACCTTATTATATAAATATTGTACAAACTATAAATACCATATGACCTGTACATAGCATGGCATGGGTTGTGATTGGTATTGTATAAACTTATGAAATGATGTAACTAACATTAGTGTGGTTTGAATATATGACTATTTTTATGATATTGTAAATTTGTTCCCTTCTAATGTGAGTTTAGAGAGGCATAGTTAGAAATATTGTTTCATTCTTATTATCAACTCTCAACAACTCATCTTCTTGGATTTTCATGAACGTCTGTTCAGGCATTAAACCAGAGGGTCGGAAAGGAAAATTGTTACAATTGGAGATAGTTATTGTATTTCTGGACTTAATTTCAAACCATCATTGCAGTTAGTTCCCGATTTGTTGGCAACTTTACAAGTAAGATGAACACTCTTGGGTAGATTTGGTTTTAATAAGAGAAAAGATGCGATGTTAGCAGGTATTCTAGTGAAGAAAGAGACAGGGGAGAAGTCTTCTCATCTACATGGATACTCTTTAAACTCTAGGGGTATCTGATGCGTGATGGTAAACTCTGTGTACCAAAGGTTAAGGGGTTGATCGATGAGATTATATCAGAGGTTAACCATTCTAGGATGACTATTCATCCCGATGGGGACAAGATGTATAAGGATACAAAGAGATTATTTTATTGGCCAGTGATGAAGAGGCAAGTAGCAAAGTATGGTTTTAGATGCCTGACTTATTAGAAAGTAAAGGTTGAGTAGAAAAATCCAAGTGGACTATTACATCCCTTAGATGGTTTGTAGCAGAAATAGGAACATATATCGATAGATTTTACAGATGGTTTGCTTAGGATTAGAAGGGGCAATCAGAGTATTTGGACCATTGCTGATTACTTAACCAAATGAACTCATTTCATTCCAGTATGGTAGGCCACAACAACATGATTGGCTAGGTTTTATGATAAAAAGGTGATGAGGTTGCAAAGAGTTCCAGTAAGCATGGTCAGCGACATGGATCCACTTATTACTAGCAAGTTCTGGAGGAATCTTCAAGATGCCTTAGGGACTTAGTTGAACCTTCACATTGTATGTCATCCAAAGATAGATGGACAGGCCAAGAGGGTGGATATGGCGTTGGAAATTTATTAAGAGCCTACGTTTTTGACTTTGGTGGAGCATGGGAAGATCATTTTCCATTGGTAGAGACCTATAATAACAACTATCTAGCGAGCATAGGCATGACACTGTTCGAGGCCTTGTGTGGACGACTATTCAAATCCCCTTCTTGTTAGTGGGAGACATTAATAGAGTTATACCTAGACCAGATATGTTTCCAGACATTTCTGAAAAAGTAGAGCTGATATGAAAGAAGATGAAAATGGCACATGATAGACAGAAGTCAATAGTTTATTGGAGGCATACGGAGTTGGAGTTCGTAGTATGTGACATGGTGTTTGTGAAAGCTTCACTGATGAAGCATGTTATAAGATTTGGTAGTTTGGAAAGCTATCACCTTGCTTTATATGGCCTTTTTTGATATTAGAGGTAGTAGAGAAGTTAGCTTATAGAGTGGAGCTTCTTGAAAAGTTGGAGGGGGCCACAATATTTTCATATGTTGCATCTACAGAAGTATGTTCAAGATTCAACTATTACGGTTGACCCAGATCAGCCAGAGGACATTGAAGCAGTGTCAGAGTCACCTACTCTTATAGTAGAGCATGAAGTGAAAAGACTTCAAAATAAAGAAGTGAAGTTGGTCCGAGTACAGTAGGGAAATGATCCAACGGAGAGCACTTGGGATCTAGAAGAGGAGATACGTGCTTATTCTAAACTCTTTACTAGTACCTTCCATTTTATTTGTTAGATTACTTAGGCTTATAGGCATGTTCATTATCCACATTTTTTCATTTTAGCATGTTGATATCATAGCATGTTCATCATCCACATTCATCTTTATGTGTTGATTTCACATTTTTATATTTTATTGTATCTTTAGTTATAATATGTGTATGTGTGTGTTATATGGGTATATATTCATAGATGTATATATGGGTGTATATTGGATGTATATCGATGTAGTATACGTTTATACGCTATGAAGCGAGTTAGATTTTCCATCATTTGGAATTTTAAGGAAGAAATTATTTTAAGGGAGAGAATGTAACAACCCATAAGTTTTAATAATAAAGCAAGTAATAGTTAAAGGGTAAGTAATTTTACTAAAAAGGACAAAATATGGATTTTTACAAATGAATGAATTAAGTAATGAAACTTGCATCGTTGCGTTCATCATATTTTCCAGTCAAGTTTCATTAAAAAAAGTTAAAATAGACATACAGATAGAAAATCATGAACAAGAGAATAATTAAAACTAAAATAGGCTAGTTAGGTCTAATAGTCCACTACTACCAAATAAGGTGCTAATATCCCTTCCCCTGCTCATAAGAGACCTACATTCATTCTTCATCTCCTCCTCTCCTTAAAAGGAAAGACACCCTAGATCTAAAATTCTAGATCTGCAAATTAACCATCAAATCTTCATCAAATTAAATAAAACAATAGTCTAAATGATTAGATCAAAGAGAGAAACAATAAGATAGTAATATCCAAGCACTCCGTGGAGTTTGGAGTCTAAGGCAAATCCAGACAATGAAAAAGAACACCTTGGATTTGGGGAATAGCTTTATTTATTGTTAGTGGGAATCTATTTACTTTTTTTATAATATCATACATGCCTCTATTTCATCTTTATGGCCTTTGTTAGGTTAATGCCCATAGTTAATATGAATAAATCATGAATATGTATTATATTGATCTATTAAATGATAATTGGCCATTAATTCTGAAATTAGACTCTTATTGATAAAGGAAGAAGAAAATGAATAGAGAGTAATAATTATTAAACATTCTTATGAATTTGAATAGTAATAGTGTAGATTCAAAAGTGATATGAACCCATTGAATATAACGAAGAATACCTATCATTTAGAAATTGGTTGAAACTACAATAATGATAGAGAAGGTTATAAAGAGATTAGGTTGGAATCAAGTTAACTATAACTAAAAAGATGTAAATAAAATCCAATTAGAAATCTAATTGACCATATAAATGTAGTAAATTGTTTATATAGTGGTAATTAAAGATGTATAAAGTCTGAACAAAATGGGATGTAAAGAGATAGTAAAAAATTCAAGCCAAAGGGAAAACACATAACTATAGAAAATAGATGCTTAAAAATCAAAACCAGATGTTTGGAACTTTACATATTAAACCAGGAAAGAAGCAATGTAAATTTCACCCAATTTAGGCATTTGATAATGATGTTCATGCTTTTGAAATTATAGTTCAGGGTTTGAATTTATGAACCAGACATCTGAAATTTAACGAATTAAAACAAAAGAGTACACGTTGATTTTAGGCCTATTTCCAGCATCTAAAATTAAAATTCAAATGTCTAGCATAAAGGTTTAGGCATCTGAATCTAAAGACGGACATCTGAAAGTTTGAAAAAAAACAACATCATGTGATCGAGCTTCTGAATGTAAATTCAGACGTTTGAATTATTAAATCAGAAGTCCGAATGTCTTTGAAGTGAATAAGCTGAACCAGGACACATAAGAGCTGATATAAATGTTTAGGGGTGCTCTATCTCAACCAAATAGCAATGTTACGATGTTAAATGATCGTATGTGTGTGATATAGGGTAATGCATGAATTGAATATTTGTTTTGAACAAGTATTGATAAATATAACTTAGACTAAGATTGCAAGAGTGTGTAAAATTGTAAAGCACATCAGCAAGGTTAAGGTACATTAATATTGTGAAGTGTATTGATTAATCAATTTAGGCTGCAAGGGTATGTTAACATTGTGAACCATATCAGCATGATCATGATATGTCAATATTGTAAAGCGTAACAAATGGTAAAGTAAAGCCGCAAAGGTGTTTTAATATTGTAAAGCACATCAGCAGGATCAGGGTGCATTAGTATTGTAAGATGCATCAATTGTAAGGCAAAGCTATGTATATTAATATTGTAAAGCATATTAGCAGGTCAGGGTGCATTAATATTGTAAGGCGTATTGAGTGGTAAAGTAAAGCTATGAGGCTGTATTGATATTGTAAAGCACATCAGCAAAATCAAGGTGCATTAATATTGTTAAAAAACATCAATTGTAAGGTAAAACCACAATGGTATGTTAATATTGTTAAGCATATTAACATGATCATGGTACGTTAATATTATAAAGTATACTAATATTATTTGATTTTTCTAGTTGTGTTATTATGGTCATGGGAATGATAATGTTAAAATGCTATGAATAATAGACTAAATTAATAGTAATGAATAAATCCCTATAATGAAAACTTTAATACCGGTCTATGAAAATGTTTTATAGCATGTTGGTAACATATAATTAGAGATATGTTCTCACTCGCCAGGATTATGTCTAACCCTCTTTATATCCCTCTTTTGTACATATCTATAATAGGTTGATGGGGTCTAGGAAGCGCATGATGTGAGCAGATGATGACGGAGACTCGATGGAGCCATACTATTTATATTACTTATATAGTTATCTACTATTTCAAACTCATATAATTCTGCTGAACTATGTACCATGAAATGTTGTTTTTGGTTCTTGATCGAATAACACTTAAGTCTATTTCCAGTTGAATCAGATAATGCTTTTATGTTATATTATATTTTATTCCTTCCGCTGTGAGTTTTGAAAGTGTAGTTAAAAGTAAATATCTATGCATACTGTTATATCATATTTACCCCAACGATCCATTGTTTGCTATTTTGGGAATCCAAGCGTCGATTATGACGTAGGATAAGAAGAATGGTAAATGATGGGTTGTTACAAATAAAGAATGATCAAAACATATAAACTATATTGAAAGTAATATTACCATAGAAAACATATATATGCATACATAAAAAATCAATAGTTATTTGGAAAATAAACCTAGACTTAAACTTGTTTAAATGAATATGATAGGATTTTTTTTCAACTAAAAATCCAATATTTCCTATAGAAAAAAGTTAAGTTATCTCTTTTCAAAATTTTCTATAAAAAAGAATTCAACTTTCCTAAAAAGGTGTGTTCATTTTAACATAACTTTAACTTCAAAAATACATCTTAAAACTTAGTTCCTTCTGAAGAACTTCAAACTAATAAATTTGATTCTATCAAAAAGTTTTAACATTGAAATAAAATACATCCAAACTTCCTTAGAAACTCAAATTATTTTAACAAAATTTCAACTTTTCTCTGTTAGATCTGAGGAGACTCTTTGATTAAAGAATTCAATTCCTATCTTAGATCGAACATAGTTGTATTCAGATGCATTTTGAATAGCATGATGCTTTATACACATTGCATCTTGGAAACATAGAAATAAAAATGAAAATGAAAACATGGAACAAAAAAGCTTATAGAAAGCATAAAAGTGAAAGAGACATAAGATTTTTATAATGCTTTGGCATAATTTTAGCATACATCCATAGTTATCTTCATTATCTGTTTGCACTCTAACATCTTGACTCGGAGTAGTTAGAGACACAAGATATTTTTAATGAAGGACTCGAATATATTTTTAATGAGGGAGATTAAAATAATTGAGTTTCGATGTAACATTTGTGGAGAATGATTTGTTAATTTGTTTACCCCTCGGCCCTCTTTCCGTAGTTGAGATTTACTACATTATTTCCTTATTCCATGGTTTGGTAATTATTGGAGTTTTCACCAATATTTATTTCCATCTGAACAAGGTTTGGGGTCTAATTTGAACGACCTAGGGTGTAGAGTTCAAGTTAATGGTACTAAAGTCAAGGGATTGAATCTGAACGGAAATGAGCAGGGTTGGCGCTTCTTTGGTTCATGCTCAAACGAAATCGAGTCTTGTTCAAAAATTGCTCCTGGTTTACAATGACGACCCACTATTTTTAAAATCTAAAGTCAATTATAAGTGACGTCAAAATACAACCTCATAGTGGATAGATCAAAATTTTAATTTTGTTTAAACGATGATTAAAAAATAAAACCTCATAGTGGAATTAATCATCAGAATAAATAAACATTAACTCCATAATACAATTTATAACATGTATTACATTGATTACCATTTCAATACATTAACTATCAATAACTCATAGATAACATAAAAATGGTATAATAGAATAAACCAGATCAACCATTCGCGGTATAGCCTTCATTCACCTTTCAATTCCTTACTTTTCTCCAACCCGCAACTACACATCTGTACATACACACACACACACACATGTATATATAATAGAAAGAAAAAGGTTTCAACTATGTTTGGAGTGCTTCTAACCCTATAAATTCCAACCCAAGCTAAGGGATCCAGTGGCTTTTGCATAGGAAAAGACTGCCTATGTACCCCCTTTTAGGGGATCATGCCCATGTAGTTCTATTTCCTGCTCCTCTCCTGCATCCAAATACTTATTAGTACATTATAACTATAGCAACCATTGCAACCATCATAAATAATGTAATCAATGCAACTAATGCAACCATTGCAAAAAATAAAAGCGAAAAATAATATTCATACTCATCCATCTCAATAAGTTATCATATAGGGTAAAAGTAATAGTAATAGTAATAATAAAATAATAATAGAACACAACCATTAATCATAAACAACACTTAATGCCAATCCCAACAATCAAATAAGAAGATAACAACACAAATATACTTACATACATATTAATCATCCATTTTAGTAATTCATTACCAATGTAAGTATAAACCATCAAATGTGTGCTAATCATCCCATAAAGTAACACAAATCAATCATCAAATATGTGCTGATCCAATCAACAATAGTGACACAACATCCATCGTCAAATAACCATAATTAACTACCTATCAACTAGTAATAATATCAGTAAAATACAGCACGCACATCAGAATGTGATATCATCATCAAACATCAACATATGTGATAATTACAACTGATAATCAATCACACATTTAACAACCATCAAAATATTATATTTACATCCCTTATTCTCTTAAATCATTTAATTATTGTTTTATTGTAAATTCACCTTTATTTATTTATCTCAAAAACAATTATAATTCTTCTGATACTGTAATATACTTCAAATTCCTTTATTTTACCTCATTTTTTAAATACCCAAAACATCACATTTTAAATCAAAATAATAATCTTCACCAAATTGCATTTTAAAACTATATTATCATTTACAACTTCATTCTAAATAATAAACTTCCTTAATATTTACTAAATATAATTTTTTTTATTATATATGAATTTCCCTAGAAATTCATAAGTAATAATCTTTTTTAATTTCATATTTTAGTTTTGGTAAATTTGTTAAATCATCATTATTTACAGAAACTATCTAAAATCTATAAATGAACTTATAATTTATTTATCGAATTCTCTCATTGTTATTGATTTCATTTCAGTTAACTAATTTTACAATTCAAATCCACAATTAACTATAATTAAATACCCAAAAACATTACAATTGACAATAATATCCAACGAATTCACAATACATTCAAAATATTGTAATAATTAAACATTCATCGATAGAACATAATTTACATCCACAATTATGATTTTTCATCAATAATTACATATTTTATAATTTAAATTTCAATTAATTAAATTAAATAACTCATACCAACATGTTTTTCCAACAATCTTCAAAGTAAACAAACTAAGAGCCAAATCGTTCGAAATTCCACCATGAGTCCAATCAAAGAAATCGTGAATTAATCAGAGTTTGTACGCAAAAGTTATAGAGGTTAGAGCATATTTTGAAACTATTAAATTGGAAAGAATAAAATAGAAAAATAAAATAAAAAATAATTAACTTGTATGCGCACCTTCCCTACACATGGATGATCCAGCAACCATCACACATTGACAACCCATGAACCCACAACTTTGACTGGCCACCACGCTCGCCTTCGGCCTTCGATTAACGTGCAACCACCAGTTATCGCCTTGTATTACTACCGCCTACACAACCATGCCACCTCCACTACCCACGGCAGCTCCTAAAATAGCCAAAAATTCAGTCACTGGTAATGTTTTTAGCCAAATTCGACCACTCCAGGCATGAATTCATGAAATTGAGACCATATCCTTGTTCCGTTCGTCGAGCTCTATCATTTTGACCTTCCAATTGCACCAATTGGTTGCCGAGTCGAAAACCCCTAAATTTATGCCTAAGGTTTCACTAACTAGCACTTTGACTGTGACTTGTCGTTTATTCGAGCACTTTCCAATAAACATACACTTCCCGTTGATTCGCCTTGTCGTGACTTTGAAACAACATGTAATTCGACAGGGTTTGGACACTTTGAATTATAATCACATTTTAATTAATTAGCTAATCACCATTGTAATGAAATTAGCATGATTTCAGCATTAGATGAGAAAATTGAAGATAAAGAGATGATGACTAGGGTTTTGTAACCTCACTTATATAGTTGTTAGGCTGGGTTATGGCTATGTATCCATTTTGACTAGAAACAGCTACGTACGCTGATTAAACACTGTAATGCCTCTATTTGACAAACCCTAACTCCAGATATATTAAAATTATATAACAAATTGATCCGTTCAAAAAGACCTTCGTAAAGGTTATAAATATGACACTAAATTCATTCATTTATTAAAATTTATTTTTAATTATTTTAATAATAGCGTTAAATGTTCGGGTCGTTACAATCTCCTCTCTAAAAGAATTGCGCCCTCACAATTTATCCTAAATACAACTTTCAATCAAAATTAATAAATTCTTGGTATAATCACAAAATATGAGGAAATACACCAATCACAAAGTAGTATATAGCGACCATATAACATTAACTATGATACGGTCAAATTCATCTATAAACTGAATTTTAAATTCTACCCACACATACTTTAGTAACACACTTTCTCAAGCATACAATCCAAACTAAAGTATGTAAAATAACTAGTGTGAACCCGTGCTTCGCACACGGATTGACGAAAATAATTGTATAAATATATGAAGTCGGTAATTGTTGAAAAGCACTATAAATGACTCCGTCATCGAATATTTAGTAGCAGCCAACTTTGAGCAGTAGTGAATAGCATTACATTTATTTAACTTTTGAAACTTGTAAAATAAAGGTATGTTATTATTCGCACTTTGTTAGCAAACGTCTTATTTATTATATTTTTAAAAAACTACACATCACAATGGGTAACAGAGTAATAGTTCGGATTTGTATAACTTTTTTATTCGTAATTATCGTCGAAATATCATTCATGTATGCACGTCAAAGATATTATGCATAAGGAAAACAAAAATCAAGTCAGGCATCATGTTCTCAGATTTAAGTCAGACCACATATTTAACAAATGTGATTATATTTATAGATTACAATGTCCAAAATAAAGCTGCGCCTCATAATCTTAGAGTAAAGTCCAAATACATCAAGGACATAAAATTTGTATTTCAAACTTTAGATAACATAAGATGAAGTGATCATAGTATATAATTTAATATCTTGAACCATTGTTCCTGAATATACATTTGAAGAATAACCCAACATCGGAAGCCCAACATACAAAAGTAATCATTAGACATTAATAATTTATTTTTTTAGTAAGTAAACGAACAGTTGTAATACAAAGTCTGGGCAGTTTTACGTGTAAGAAACCTCAGACTAAATGCTTCTCGATTCAAAGACCTCCTAAATACATCTCATATCTTTCATAAACTTGTTAAGAAATATTGATAAATTATAAATAACAATACCCCTACCCAACCAACCACAGTACACGGTCACACATCAAAATGACTATAGCAACAATGCATAAATATAAAGAAGTTCTTGTTCTCATAAATTAACATTTGTATTGCATGTACTGTAAATAACATCATGAAAAAGAAAAAACTACATTCAGTTTAAGATAGAGAGCATGACATCCCAAGTAGCAATACAATATCTATAATTTGACGGGCAGCCACTGAAGCAAACACACTGAAGGAGTTTTTTGAATAGAAGATCATTCGCACTTCTAGTTTTTCCTATTCATTTAAGATATGCAACACATCAGATTATTTACGATAAGCTTAATGGGTAGAGAGTAGTTAATTTTGATAGGATTAGTTAATCGTTTAGCTGATACTATAACCTGAAGAATAATATGATCGTAATTGATCCATTAGCGAAGGATAATATGCATAATCTAACCACTATGGTACATGTATTCTAAATTATTGCTCCTTGATCCAGGTCAAATCAGCAGAGCATTACACCATGAAAAATCATAACTGAAACACAGCATTAAAAATGTTGCTGCATGACATTTCCATAGAGAGACATGAACATATAAACATGTTATTTCTGGAAGATAGGACCTGAGAGTCTGATTTGAGGCTTGGCATATAAAATGACCAAAGACTGGGATCTAATCATGAGACTGGACTGGACATGAATCTCACCAGAGCTGAACTTGAACTGAACTTGAATCTGTAATGGTTGAGACATGCAAAATCTGATAATAATTAATAAGCTTCAATTAAGACATGGGGCCTGAAATGTTTGAAGGTGCCTCAACTCAGCGTTGTAGTGGTAGGACAGAGCTAAGTAACATGCAGTGATACAGAGTTTAGTGAGAGAACTAAGGTGCAGGTGGAATCTAAAACTGAAGCAGATAAAGAGTGATGGTAAATCTGAAATATGTTGGCAGTTAGAATGTAGCCTTGACTGAGTCTCTAGCATTCATTATAGAGTGAGGTTGATAGTATGAAACTGAGGGTCTGTGACTGCATCCTTGCAATCGAACTGAAGCTTGTGAAGAGGAACTGATTTATTAATTGTTGCCTGAAACATACATAATCGCTCAATGTAGATATCTTCCTTTAAAAATTAGACATAGGATCATCAAATACAGAAAATTTTCCTCTCAGTATGGTTGATAAAGATTGACATACATTACTTAAAGTGTTTTATACGTTTTAATCTACTTCACTAACTTTCGACATGAAAAAATTTTGTCAAAAAAAAGAAAAGGAAGAAAAAATAATTGAATGTGCAAGGAACATATTTCAAGAAATATCCCTAGGAGCATAAAGTTCCAACTTTATTAGTGCTTCTTACTTGTATATACCTCATAAAATATGGATGTTTCAGTTTAAAAAGTAATCAAATAATGAAATAAACAAAATGGACCGCTGACATTGACATTTGAACTTGTACCCATATTTAAAAATTAAACTCCTCCCCGTAGCCATAACTAAAGCAATGCAACACCATTAGCATATAATCACACAATAAACTTGCAATGTTTTCAATCATAGAAGGTGTCTTACACTTGAACTGATCATTGCATTAATGTTACGTAACTAAAATTGATGTTTTTTCATTTTATAAACACCTGGTAGCAAATCTAAAACTTAAAAATGTCCGGAAGGGTTATCATTGTCAGAAGAAAATAAAAACCCACGTTGGTTTAACTAATCTTGCTTGCAAAGTGCTATCAAGCATTCTCAATCTAATGGATTGAGTTTATTTTTTGTAACTCAAACACCATAAGGCCTCGTGCATTGTAAGAAATTTTCATAACCAAAAACAAAAATTGTCATAAATAGCAATCAACAATATTAATTACCATTATTAGTATGAAAATTAACTTTTAGATACCTCAAGAACCATTAGTGTTAACATGAGAGATCCCAAAAATTAAAATCTGTAGAATATAAACCGAATGGTTTATAATATCACTAACTACTAAAATGACACATCAAAATGTCTAAAGCATGGAAATATAGTACCCATTGATTTTAAAGCCATGTGACTTTGTATGAATTGGATTTGTGTGAACCAACTTAGGAAAATCAATGCTTTCCAGACCTAACTTAGCAAATGCAAACCAATACATTCTATTTAAATTTCTCGATCGAATTTGTTTAACCTCGTTTTAAGGGAAATATAACTTGATTCAACTATTTATATTGGTTACAAAGTACTTAATAGTCCAGTTCAATCAAAAAAAAGTAATTATTGCTCTAACAGAAAAAGAAAAAGGGACTACACACTGTAATGTGAAGCTTTAGTAGACTACCTACCATGTTGTATTCGGTTATCCTATTTATCTCCATTATTAGATATAAATAAATAGATACTATGTAAAAAGTGTACCCAATATATCACACTCAGAAATATAACATTAAGCTAAAATGTACTAAACAAAACACAATTAGAAATATAACTTTCTTTCAACAATTCGTATATGGTAATATAAATAACCTCACATTGTTTGAAAATTATTATAATTAAAAAATGTAGTTATTCCATAGTTTGAAAACACCTGTTAGGCAATACAACATTCAATTCGTTGAAGATCACTTGAGTAAAATTGTTTTAATCATATTAGCTAATGCATTTTTTTAAAATTTTATTCCAAAAGCTCAAAAAACTCATTTCAATGGTTATTCTACCAGAAGGATAATTTATCATCTCTCATTTAATCATTCCCACTTAACAGCTAATTTAACCATGTAAGTTTATCAAAATGTAAATGAATAAAAAAAGAGATATTTCTCCAACGATCCTTCCAAAATAATTACTATTTTTTACATCATTCATTATGTAAAAAATATTAGGTGTAAAATATTGTGGATTAATAACTAATAGAAAGTGGAAGAAAAATACATTATTCCCTCGCATTTATCATACATTATTCAGTCAAAATTTGTCCGCAACTTATTGTTTAAATTTTATTGTTAGCAAATTAGAATATGGAAGCCAATTTAATTTTTCTTTCATTATACTGTACCTAAAAAGGTTTGCATGATTCACACGGTAGTTGAGTAGGATTTCAATGTATTTTCTAGCCGGTAGATGCTGGGAGAATTAAAGGCAAATTTATAGCTGTGGGTATAACGGATTTAGTGCAGAAGCTATTGGAATGAAGTTGGTGTCATATACTTGCTTTCACTGTTGGGTATACTTACGAAGTTACTTAGATCATCGACATTATTTGCCATACATCAAATTTGCTTAAAGACGAACAGTTTCATAGATGTATTAAAGTGAGAGGAAAAAGCTCTGTATGTAAGTTCCCACATGTGATAATATGTTCATGTTTAAAAAACGGTTTATGCATCAATTTCCAATGAACTTGTATGTGTATAGACTATAGAGTTAAGTAGCCCTATGGTAGACAATATATGCGTGCTTTATAAAGTTAATCTTAAAATTCTCATTTTGGAGATTGTTGTCCATGTAAAATGAGCTGTTAAATGCTAAGATGAAAACAGAAGTAAAGTATGCATATTTATTTGCATATAAGTTGCATGTCCCTTATTGGAGATCTACAAATAAGTCTTTGTTAATGTTTCCTTTATGATGCTAGAGGAGTACCGCCTATTTTTGATTTGCAGACATTATTATGGTAATAGTTTAAGCTTACATAACCAACAAATTGGACCGCCTATAATTTATTTGAACATGTATGCACTTTTTGGGTGATAGGTACAAACAATAGGAGATAAGGAGCCTACATATGCATGCAAAAGGCAGAAACAACAGGCAGAAGCCAGACTAATGACAGAAGTCAATATATAAATGTTTTCTAATTATGACAACACATATTGCTTATCCTAAAACTTCTAATTATGGCATAATCTAAAGAAAATAATTATTTATTGTACTTATAGTTGTTGCAACGTAATTAATCAAGCATACTTGAAAGACAGTAAGGAGTTTCTAAATTGCCTTTAATCTTGAATTCAAATGTACTCTTTTAAGAAAAAAGAACAATCATTCAGAATGTACATTGTCCTTGTTTGGAATTTCAAGGAGAGAATATTTATTTTTGTTAAATTTATTGCATTACGTAATTAACATACTAAACAATTAAAAATGTAATTAATTGGAAAGTGTTCGTAATAATGTGTTTTTGTTAGATTTTAGTTGTTTTATTATATGCCACACTCCTAGAGTGATTTAGTTCATTCATTTTTATGATGCTACGTGCTTAATAGTTTTAAAATTTTATGTTTTTCCTGAAAGTAACTTAATTATATGTACAAATACGATACATTTCATTAGTTTTATGATCTAAGAGTACAATTATCATAGGAATCAGCAACCTAAATTAGCTGACATTAGTTTAACTTCTAAAACCTAAAACCTGTGTACTGTACTATTGTATATATATAAACCACCAAATATTCAATAAGTATCATCAAACACTGATCACACAATAGAAAAAAAATCTAAATGTCTACACTTCTTTGCCTTCTCCTCCTCATAATAAACTTCAAAACTTCTATTTCAGGTCATGTTTCAAAAGATCAAGAGCTTCCACAGACCAATATCGATCTAATTAAATTCCCTCTAAATTTAGAGTACCTGGAAGCAGAATTCTTCCTATGGGGCGCACTTGGTTACGGGATGGATCGTGCTGCACCTGAACTAACCATGGGTGGTCCAACACCTATAGGTGGCAAAAAAGCAAATTTATCATGCTTAATCAACGACATCATAACATAGTTTGCTTACCAAGAAGTCGGACATCTCAGGTAACTATTTACATAGCATACACTACAGTAAATAAGTATAACTGGTTCTTATAACTGTAATAAGTTTTTTCTAGAGCAATAAAGGCAACAGTTGAAGGATTTCCAAGGCCGTTATTGGACATATCGATGAAGAACTTCATAGATACGATCGATAACGCTTTACATCGTAAACTGAACTCAAGATTCGATCCATATGAAAATGACATGAACTACCTGATAGCCTCGTATATCATTCTGTATGCTGGTCTCACTGGATACGTTGGCCCAAACCCTAAGTTAGAGAGCCCTATTAGCAAGAGAGTACGCATCATTAATTTATCATAATTTCTCCTTTTTTCTTTTCAAGTAGAATCTTAAGACTTTTACTAACAGTTGTTTAGTTCACTTCATCATAAGTTTTCACTAATAAACAAAACAAAACAATGCTACAGACTCAATAGACCACAAGGCCACTGTTTATTGTACTATAATTATATGAAACTGCAGCTTGTAGGGGGATTGCTAGGGGTAGAATCGGCGCAAGATGCAGTGATCAGAACGCTGTTGTACGAATATGCAAACAAAACGGTGGAGCCGTACAGGGTAATGGTGGCTGAGTTCACTGAGTTCATGTTTGCAGCCATGTCAGACTAAGACATTCACAAACTGTACACGTCCATTTCTTATTAGAGCAAAAAGGTTTAGTCAATGTACATGGAACCGCAAGCTGATGAACATAGTAAATCCAATGTTTATACAACTGAACATGAGAAAACTATAGTATAAACATTTTTATGTACAGAAGCATGTATGAAATGCAAGGCCTCACCGGTGTCATGTTTCCAAAGTGTAGTTTGACTATATCTTTAAATAAAGGATGAAATAACGTGAGATTCAAAATTATGCCAATTTGTCCACAAACAAAACTCACAGCATGTAAAAACGAAGCCATAAAGTCCTGAATGTAGTGCAAAAATGGTAGCGCTTTGCAGAAGCTTATATCAACGGATCTTTATCACCCAAATCACAAAGAGATAACTTGGATTGAAAACAAGACGGAATTGAAATTAAAAGCAATAAGACAAGATATTCCACCCAACCACCCACTTTATTGATTCACCAAATTTTTTTTGTTTACAATTAATAGAACAAAGCTAAAATAAACAAAATACCATTGAATCAATAACCAAATTGAGAAAGGGAGCAAATATCTATATGGCTAAATTGTTGGAGAGGAAGAACAAAAATGAAGAAGAGAAAATTATCAAATAGATTTTCCACCATATTTTTATCCTCTCCTCTAGTCTCTATTTATATAATCAATTTACTTAATGCCCAAGTTAACATTAGAGGCAAAAAATAATTTGATTAGCAAATTAGAGAAAGAAATAAACATACTTAAATATGCCTATTTAATCAGAGGAAACAAAATCTTCTCTTTCTTTCTTTTGCATATTTCTTTCCCTCTATGTGTGATTTTGTATCACCAAAATTTAACACTCCACCTTGATGCAAAATCACATATCTCCAACATATCAAACATGCCATATCTAGATCTATCACAACTCCCTATATCTCAATCATACCAAATTACAAACCTCTACCACCGTCCGCAAGTGATGCATCTCCCACATGAGGTGCACCACACAAATCCGGTCTCAAAAACGTTTGTAATACCACAAAGATCTCCGTCTTGTCTTTGTGGATTTTGCAACTCGACACCCGTCTATCACTCGATCTGAGCTCATTACCTGATCACTATCGATCCCCCGAGCATCATCAACATGAAGACCCCTGTCTAAAATATGATCCTCAATGCTAGAATCATAAGCAGTGACCACATTAACCTCTCCACCTTGATGTGGACTAGGTTCTTCAACTGTCACTCGCTTTCCATAGTCGACTACAGAACCAACCAAGCTATAAAGGTTTCCTTCTTCCAATACTCCTCTCATCCTTACACGACCACCTTTCTTCACTCTCAAAACTCCACCTTGAGTCTCATAAGTGCAACCACGGCGATCCAACTGACCGAGAGAAATAAGATTATGTGAAGAAGTGGGTACATGTCTGACTCCAGAGACTTCTCTAACCACACCATCATGCATACGAAACCGGATAGATCCAATACCACAAATCGGTAGCTCTTCTCCATTGGCTGTCCTAATCATGCCGACACTCTTCTCATAAGAAGAAAAATAATTCACATCTCTACATATGTGAAAACTAGCTCCCGAATCCATCTTCCAAGGCTTATTTTCACTAAAGAGGACATCATAAGAAGCATCACTATCGGTACCTTCAGCAAAACCTGCATGTGCATCACTACTAGTATCACCATGCGCAGCCTTTTTCTGATCTCTTTTATAAGCATAACACTTGCTACGTATGTGACCTTTCTTATTACAATAATGACAAGTGATAACACATTTACCATTAGCATCCTTCTTCTTCCAAATTGTATCTTTCTTCGAGTCCCTTGCCACCATAGCCTCACTTTGAATTGATTTCATACCTGACCCTTTTCTTCTAAGCTCCTCATTCAAAAGACTACTTCGAACAGTTTCCAAAGAGATAGTTCCATTAGCATTGGAATTACTCAATGAAACAACCAAAGTTTCCTAACTTTCTGAAAGCGAACTCATCAATAAAAGAGCTTGTAACTCATCATCAAAATTGACCTTCATATTTGCCAATTGATTTATTACATCCTGAAATTCATTCAAATGCTCTGCAACAGACTTCTCTTCATCTAATCTCAGTTGTACCAACTTTCGAACCAGAAAAGCCTTACTAGTAGCACTCTTTGACTCATACAAAGATACCAACTTGTCCCACAAAGCCTTCGCGGATTCACAACTAGCCACATGATGGAAAACTGAATCATCAAGATATTGGCGAATCAAAGCAATCGCCTTCTTATCCATCTTCTTCCATTTTCCCTCATCTACATCAGAGGGCTTCTTTCCATCTCCATCAATCGGATCATGAAGATCATTGAGGTACAGAACATCCTCTATCTTAGGCTTCCAAATACCCCAATTTTTCCCATCCAAAATAGCCATCTTCGAAAATGAAATCATATCCGACATCAATAATTTTTCAATCCAAAATTACTCTAAGCTTTGCGATGATCTGGCTCTGATACCAAACTGTAGTGCAAAAATGGTAGCGCTTTGCAGAAGCTTATATCAACGGATCTTTATCACCCAAATCACAAAGAGATAACTTGGATTGAAAACAAGACGGAATTGAAATTAAAAGCAATAAGACAAGATATTCCACCCAACCACCCACTTTATTGATTCACCAAAATTTTTTTGTTTACAATTAATAGAACAAAGCTAAAATAAACAAAATACCATTGAATCAATAACCAAATTGAGAAAGGGAGCAAATATCTATATGGCTAAATTGTTGGAGAAGAAGAACAAAAATGAAGAAGAGAAAATTATCAAATAGATTTTCCACCATATTTTTATCCTCTCCTCTAGTCTCTATTTATATAATCAATTTACTTAATGCCCAAGTTAACATTAGAGGCAAAAATAATTTGATTAGCAAATTAGAGAAAGAAATAAACATACTTAAATATGCCTATTTAATCAGAGGAAACAAAATCTTCTCTTTCTTTCTTTTGCATATTTCTTTCCCTCTATGTGTGATTTTGTATCACCAAAATTTAACACTGAAAACCTTTACTCATCTATAACAATGCATTTCAACAGGACCATTTTGTAACTCAATTAAACAGCGAAGTGCATAACATAGAAAAATGTTACTTTCACAAATGCTTGACTGAGAATTGTAGGGAAAAGCATACGACACGGATATAACGACATAAATTAATCAGACGAAAAGAGCATTCATTTGCAGGAAGCAAGTTAAGAATGAAATAACGACAGATAATAACAAAGCAAACTAACAGGGAAGAAGCAGGACTAACACCACAGTTACAGGGAGAAGGAAAATTACCTACAACTGCAGGAGAATGGGGACGATGTAAGCCAAGTTGTCGAAGATGCTTTGTGGACAGCCCTCTACGATGACCAGAGAAAAGGAAGACCCTGCGAGGAAGGGGAGGAAGATCAGCGACAGGAACAATATACTGAAAAAGGGTAGCACCGGATAAGCCCAAAATCTGGATTTAAAGGGTTGGCGACGATTTGCAGCTATGGAAGTCAACGTCGAGACAGAGATAAAGGCAAAAACAGGGGATCGTGAATACTGGATGTGGGTAAATGGAATGAGCCGTGTATGAAAAGAAATGAAGATTTGACATTTGAGTTCACAATTTATTTAAGAAATTAAGGGGGCTTCTGAGCGATGGAACTCGAAGACTGTTCAGTTGCCAAATTTCAAGGGGGCCTATGTGAGTTTGAAATTTAACTCACTAATAATAATATAGTATAGATATTTCATTAATAAGGGTAAAACAATATAAATCATAGATAATTCATCTCATATATTTCATAGGTTGATCCAAACATATATGTGCCCATAAATGAATATACACAAATTAATAATCAGCACAGCTCATCCAAATAACACACATGTTCAAAATAATATGGTATCATCATCATACTAAACTATCAACCAATAGCACATGTGTATTAATATCTATGCTAACTATGCCCATCATAATGTGCATACCATCAAACTATTGATGATCTTCCCTATTATCTCATCCTCAAGATATCTGATGTACCATTTCATACATGTATCATCCAAAATATTATGTGTATATACCTATAGTCACATCCTCAAAACAGCATGTCCTAGTTATGGTACACCTTTAGATGATTTGATCATCCATTTTGCTTCAACTGCATCGATCCTTGCTTCGCTTGCTTGTTTTGGATATATGACAAATCATATGACCATTCCTTTGTCAGAGATTAATGGAAAAATTATGGTTTTCAGTGTAGTCGTCCATTAGCCCAAAGCCGACACTAGATCCATTCCTCCGATCTAGGTATTACAGATCCATGCCTCTGATCCAGGGTAGCTATTCCAAGTACCCAATGAGTTTCCTCATAATACCCATGCTTACGAGTACATCAGAAAACACTTCGAGTATTAACGATCCCTTTGCACACGTATTCGATCCCTTTTCTTGCTCTATCTATTTTACCTTCATCCTTAAGGAACCATTCCACATTCCTTTTTTTCCACAATAGAACCTTTAAACATTCTATTTAAGGGTCACCATTCCTAGAACCTACCCTTGTGGATGATCATCCTCACGACTCATTGGGCCATCATCATTGAAACACTTCTAGACATTCTCATTGCATTTTCCATAGTAAAACCCTTCCGCATTCTATCCACGAGCTCCCTTCCTCGTACTCTTCCTTGTTTCATCATCCTTTTAGTGATTTCACCATTTAATGGCAGAGATAACTCGCTCAACCTGCCAAAGAGGGACCTGCTAATAAGAAGAGTTCCAATACAAACCTAAACATTTACCAAAACATTTTTATTTTCAAATCAAGGCTTCCATCTCACTTTAAAACAAATGGCCTCACTTTTTGTTCTAAAAGTATTCCATCAGTTTATAAAATAATTTCTCAAATACTTATAATCATTTTAAACTAATTAAAATAATTTTTGAGAAAACATCATTTGTATAAGA
The DNA here is from genome assembly GCA_030737815.1 of Allium fistulosum. Classification (NCBI taxonomy): domain Eukaryota; kingdom Viridiplantae; phylum Streptophyta; class Magnoliopsida; order Asparagales; family Amaryllidaceae; genus Allium; species Allium fistulosum. The sequence continues at coordinate 232,386,629 of CM060908.1, read as the reverse complement.
AATCAAATCGTTATTTGAAATAGAAATCTTCTGTTTTAAAATATTTATGGAAGCCAAAAAGGGGTTTTGAAATACATATTTTTTAAATTCCGTATAATGGACCTCCTACTTATCCTTAATTCCTTAATGGTAGCCATCAAGTCTTTAGTCACTAAAAACCTCTGACCATTATTACTCATCTTCATGGAACTACTTCACATTTCTTAGTCAAACAAGGTATATACAATCACAATAAGCAAACAATTAAACAACTGAGCAAACAGGAAAAACAATAATCGATCCCAAGAAACAAGCAACAAGCAACAAGCAAAGAAATAATCAACAACAACCAATACAAATGAAAGAGATTCATCTAAACAAGTACGACATGAATTAATAGGTTGAAAGCAAACAAATAAGTAAGCAAATAAGTAATAAAAAAATCAATCATAGATAATAAATAATTGATAATACAAGGCAATTAAGAAAAATTATTCAGACAAGCATGACATAGATTAATTAAATAAACATTCAACGAATAACAATTGAAACCGATCATAGTAAAACAGACTATCAAAACATTATAAATCCATTAGAGACTAATTTAAACGAGCACAATATAATTGATAAATAAACATGGGTAAATAAGCAGCTAAATTGTCCTAATCGCACTTATTTAACCATGTTTATTTATCAATTATGTTGTGCTCGTTTAAATTAGTCTCTAATTGCAATCAACATTATAAAACCATTAGAGACTAATTATTCAAAGTAAACGAATATGACCAACAAGGTGACTATCCCAAGCATCGAAATGGACAATACCTTCTTTATATCTCAACTCTCTTCATCGAAGGGAATAACTAGACGTCCCTAAAGCTCATTAAGGAAAATCACACATAGAAACCATAAGGGTAAATTGTCACAATGGATATCAGGCAAACTCAAGTCTTATCTTACCCCCATCATCTTACACCTCATCTTACAAAGTAGAGTTTTATTGTTCTCTATTGAAAACATTAAACATCTTTTTAATAAAATACATTTTTAACAAGCACCACTAAAGTTCATTATTTGATTAAATATTTTACCTTTTCAACCATTTACTTTTTAAATCAAATCATCCTCATCTTAGTAAATTATTTTTCTCAAAGTATTATAAAACAAGTTATTTTATAATACATCATTTGTTAATGGTATATATATTTTACATAAAATAATTTTCAAATTAGGTGTCTATTTAACCACTTTACCCAAAAATAATTTTCTTTTTAGAACATTATTTATCAAAGTGTACCTTTTTAAGTGAAAACCTTTTCAACAAAAATTAATTTTTAGAAAAAGTTTAAAAATATTTCCATCAAACTATTTTCAAATATTCCTTTAAATAAAATAATTTCTCAAATGAATATATTTACATTATATTAAATAATTCCTTTAAAATATTATATCTTTCTGTAGGAATAACTTTCCTATAAAATATCTTTGAAATAAATCTCCTTCAAATCATATAACATTCACTATAGAGAATGTTTTAACAAAATCTAATTTTCTTCAAATAAGGGATCTCGCTAGATATTCCCTTACAAGGTACTTTCAACAAAAACATTTTTAAATCATCTACTTCCATTAAAATAGCTTTCTTCCTTAAAACAACTTTTTAAACAAATACTCCTCCAACTTTACAATATATATTTTAAAATATCTATAGACAAAAAATATTTCTTTTTCAAAATGGGCCTCAATAAATATTTATACACAGTATTTTAAATTATAATAAGGATACAAAATACTTTTTAACTTATCCCTTTTTTTAAAGATGTTCCCAAATTATAACAGTTTTAGTTAAGACATTCTCATTAAAGCATCTCTTTCAAAATAAATATTTTCAATGAGTTCCCAAACCATAGCACCATTATAAAAATACTTTCTAAAAGATGTTACAAAAAGAAACAATTTTCCCACATTAAAATGTTCCTTTAAATGCTAAATTTAACTTCCAATATCTAATTAAAACACCTTTGTACTAAAACACTTCCAAATATAATATTTTAACAATTATTACTCTTTCTTACAAAAATAATTTCATAAAAATATTTTATTTTTCCAAATTAAATCCTTTAATTTTCAAGAAATAGAACGACACGGAATATCGGACACTTCGTATTTAAATATTTGAATTATTTAAATATTTGAATCTTGGATTAATGTTATTAAAATGATTTAATAAGCTTGTTAACCCCCTTTTAAATCATAACTAATGATGGTAAACTTATTTAGAAAATAATTTACAAAAAATAATTAATTTGAAGAAATATCGATAATGTGACCAAAAATCGTTCTATCGATAAATAGCTCTTTACTCGTTAGAAGTTGTTCAAACCTTTTTTGCATACACTTAATTGCTTAGGAAATCAATAAATGAAGTAAAACATTTTACCATTTATGAAAATAAACTTTTTGGATGATTTCATGGGTGATGTCATCAAAGATATTATAGAAATGAGCTTTTAAGGAAAGACTTAACTTTTAAGTAAAAATGTAAAGGTGTAAAGGTTCATGTGAGAGGGAGGCACCTTTGAACCTTTCATGGAGGGTGGAAGGTGGTAATGATCTCTTGCACAAACCTATAAATGCACCATTAATATAAGAAGTAAATCACAAATTCACAAAAGCTTAAAATGAAGTAAGGTAATAAAAATGTTGGAAGTGCTTAAGCGCTAATCCACTAATTCTTCTCTAAATTTTTCAAGTCTAAACCAAATCAACTCCAATCTCTTCCAAACATTCACCAACACCTTAACACACCTTATGAAGCTTAGATCTAAAGTGAAAGTGGAAGGAAAGTGAAGGAGAAAGGGGGATCTTGGATGGGCTGTGAACAATGGAAGAGAAAGGGAGGTATTGCGTTGGTTAGAAAGTGCTAAAGGTTAAATCTTTAGGCTTTTGGTGATGGTAGGAGGCGGTTCTTTGATTCTTGTGGCTTTGTTCTTGAGTTTAGATTGGATCTAAGTGAGTTATCTCACTATCTTGTCTGTATATATTATGTGTGTATATGTCGTGTGCAAAATATAAAGTTAAAGTGGCATTAACAAATTAAAGTTATAAACTTTGAACCCCTCTTACTTTTGAAATCAAATGATAACTTTATATTGTATAATATTACTTCTATCACCCTCTTAAAGATGTGGTGTGGCCTTGTCTTGACGTTTAAATGGTCATTTGGATTGTGTGTTGAATTGAAGTATCTTTGGAAGTGTTTGAAGCGAGAATAGTCGTTATAAGTGCACTTCGATATCTTTTAATTTTAACTTCTGTAAATTGGATATTTATGATATTAATTTGGGATAATTTGATTTGTTTATTCTCTACACATAATTTTGTATATTGTACCGTAAAGAAATGGTTTGGAAAATTAGAGAAATTGTGAACCGAAGTTGTGAAAATTAGAACAAAAAGGTGGCTATAAATATACTTTATAAATATAGTCTTTTTTCGTGAATTTTATCAAATAAATGGAAAAGTATTCTTAAGGTTTTTTGTCCATGGTTTAAAAGTACCCTAAAGTTATTACTTGCTGTTAAAATTTCAAGTCTTAATCATTTGTCAAATTGGTTAAAACTAGTTACAAAGATTGTGCTTTTCAATGTTGTTTTTAACAAGGACTTTTAACAACATTTATAAATGTTGTAGTAAGTCGCTTATGGTTTTATCTGTTTAAAAATGTTGTTTAAATTTTGTATTTATCTATTCTTTTTAGAGATGTGTTCTAACCCATTTTGCAGTATTTTAAAGTTAGTTTAAAGTTTAAATATATTTTTAATAATTATATATGTATTTACAAAGTAAAAACGTTTTATAATATAATAAATATTTTTCATCTAATTATAAATTAGTTATTTTCAAGTAATATTTTACATAGATATTTAAAACCTACTTAAGTATTTTTAAAGTATATATAAGTTTTGAAAAATGTAATTGACTAGGCTTAACTTTAAAAGCCGACGAGGTGGACTTCTCTATTTGTGAGGGTTAAGATTGATGTCGAGTAGGGATGTGAGCAATAGAGCTCTAACCTACGGGTTTCCCTCTTGACCGACGAATAGTTAAGTTGGAATGCCAAAATTGAGTTAATCTTATTGTTTACTTACTTGTTTAAAAGGTAACTAACTTTGCTTAACGCTAAAAACCGACGAAATAGGCTTATCTCTTTATGAGAGTTAAAATTGATGTCGAGTAAGGATAGGGCAGTAGTGCTCTAACCTACCGGCTTTCCTCTTGAATGAGGAGTAGTTAAGCCGAGAATGTTGGAAACGGGTAAACAATGTCGTTCGTCACTTGTTTATGGAAATTATTAATACTATACATAACACTAAAAGTCGACAAGTAGACTTATTTATTTGTGACATTCAATAATGAAGTGTCTAGTCAAGGCTTTGATGCAACCAGTGCTCTAACTTACCTGGCTTCACTCTTGATGAGGAATAGTGAAGTTGAAATGTCAAAAATGAGTTAAGTATACAAACATTGATTGGTATAAGTAATGTTTTAATTGGAAAGTCGATTAGTCGACCATCGAACTTAACCAAATATTATTAACTTAGATCTTTAATTTTTTTTTAAAGATGATATAAGTATGGAAATGATTTTTTTTGTTGTGACAATATGTTAATACCATTTGTCTTTAACCATTTTTAATTATACTTATGAATGTAAATAGATCTTTAAAAGAATGTTTTAAAGATAAGCATAAGTGTTTAGAAGTCGCTTAATATGTATATTTTGATTTGTAGTGACAATGTTTAAATAACATTAGTCTTAAACCTTTTGAATGGATTTGTGAAAGTACTTAGTTCCTTAATATGTATATTCTGAAGGAAATTATAAGTAAGTAACCTTTTGGAAAAAGATGGAAAAAGCAATGGTTTAAAACAACAAATCTTGTTAATGATTTATGAATATACTTATACCATTTAAGATAAGTATATGAATACTTTTTGAAGTATTGAAAGTGTACAAATAGTAGAAATCAATAGACATAGTTTTATTAAATAAAAAAAGTTTTACTAATAATAGAGTTTTTAATTGATGAAAGATAAATTAAACAAAAAGGGGATTAGAAGTCGCTTACTTGACTTGATCATGCTTTGTATAACTTGATCATTCTTTGTATGTTTACTCATTTATGGAAAGCATTTAGTCGTATACTTAGCACTAAAAGCTGATGAAGTAGGCTTGCCTATCTGTAGGGATTAAGATTGATGTTCGAGTAGGGATATGAGAAATAGAGCTCTAACCTACCGACTTCATTATTGATCTAGGGATAGTGTGAGATGAAATTATCAGAAACATGATAAGTATACGAACTTGGTTTTCATATGCGATCGTCCTCATTATTGTTGAATAAGATCAAATTCATCGATTTAATCTTGAAGAGACCAGGATCGGCAAGTGTTTTACTTATGGAAAACCACTTCAAGATTGAGATATGTTCTATCTCTTTGAAGTGGATATGTTCAAGGTACTGGAAATCATGTGTGGTTTCGAGATTTGTTTGAGAAGTGGGAATCCAATTAGGGATTCGTGTTCTATTCTAGTGTTGAAGATTCCTGTGAAAGATGCCGAACGTGACCTCGACATTGAAAATGGCTAAAGACAGAGTAGGATGCACAATCTGGGGTTTTGTTGTCCTGTGATAGGGTATTTTCAACTCTACATCTATAGTATGCTTATCGACTTTGCGCGCGGAAGTTGATTATATTTGGTTATACGTGGTTCATGTTTATTTTCGGACTTGGGCCTTTGTGTTTACCTTAAGGTTTATTTTATCTAGAGATATACGGCACTCGGAAGGTGGTTTCTGTTCCTTGTACTTGGAGTTTTGATTCGGCTTCTCCAAAGAGATTTCCATGGAAAATCCATTATGCGAACATTCCTTATCGGATTTGATTGTACCATCGAATATGTTGTTGAATGTAACCATTCCAGCTCCGTTATATATTTATATTCTTCACCCTAGACATTATCTATTATATCACCTTATGTACCTATTAGATGGTGGTTTTTTTGAGGGGTTAACCGTTATGGCATTCCATGTGGTCTTAAAAGTACCGTTATATGTTATAAACATATTTCTTGCGTTTCTCATACTAGATTTATGTCTTACGCTTGGTTTTTGTTTTCCCTAAATTCCTCACATACTTTTTCGAGTAGTTTGAGAAAGGTAGGTTTTCAGTAATAAGATTGATGTCGAGTAGGGATGTGAGCAATAGAACTCTAACCTACCGGTTTCCCTCTTGACCGAGGAATAGTTAAGTTGGCATGTCGAAAATGTGCTAATCTTGTTGTTTACTTACCTGTTTAAAAGGTAATTAACTTTGATTAATGCTAAAAGCCGACAAATTAGGCTTATCTATTTGTGTGAGTTAAGATTGATGTCGAGTAGGGATGGAGCAATACAGATCTAACCTACCGGCTTCCCTCTTGAATGAGGAATAATTAAGCCGGGAATGTCAGATACGATTTAATCATGTTGTATGTTACTTGTTTATGGAAATCATTAATACTATACCTAACACTAAAAGCCGATGAGTGGACCTATATATTTGTAAGATTCAAGAATGAAGTGTCTAGGCAAGGCTTTGATGCAACCAGCGCTCTAACTTACCTGGCTTCACCCTTGGATGAGGAATATTTAATTTGAAACGTCAAAAACAAGTTAAGTATATGAAAATTGATTTGTATAAGAAATTGTTTTGAGTGGATTGTCAACCAGTCGACCATTGAACTTAACCAAAGATTATTAACTTAAATCTTTAAAAAGAATATTTTAAAGATGATATAAGTATGGAAATGGTTTTGGGTTTGTTGTGACAATATGTTAATAACATTTGTCTTTAACCTTTTTTTATTAAAGCTAGGAAAGTAAATAGATCTTTAAAAGAATGTTTTAAAGATAAGCATAAGTGAAATGGTTTTCGGTTTGTAGTGAGAATGTTTTAGTAACATTAGTCATAAACCTTTTGAATGGATTTGTGAAAGTACTTAGATCCTTAAAATGGATATTTTGAAGGAAATTATAAGTAGGGAATCTTTAGGAAAAAGATGGAAAAAGATGGAAAAAGAAAAGTTTTAAAGCAAGAAATCTTGTTAATGATTTATTATTATACTTATACCATTTGAGATAAGTATATGAATAATTTTTTAAGTATTTAAAGAGTATAAATGAATAGTAGAAATTGATAGACAATGTTTTATTAGGTAAAAGAAGTTTTACTAATAATAGAAGTTTTAATTAATAAAAGATTAATTAAACAAAAAGTCAATTAGAAGTCGCTTATGTAACTTGATCATGCTTTGTGTGACTTGATTGTGCTTTGTATCTTTACTTGTTTATAGAAAGCATTTAGTTGTATACTTACCATTAAAAGCCGATGAATTATGCTTGTCTATTTGTGGGAGTTAAGGCTGATGTTCGTGTAGGGATACGAGCAATAGAGCTCTAACCTATCGGCTTTATTCTTGAACGAGGGATAGTATGAAATGAAAATACTGAAAACGTTATAAGTGTATAAGACTTGGTTCCATATGCGATCGTCCTCATTATTGTTGAATATGACAAAATTCGTCGATTCAGTCTTGAAGAGACCGAGATCGGTAAATGTTTTACTTATCGAAAACCACTTGAAGACTGAGATATGTGTTCTATTTCTTGGAAGTGGATTTGTTCGAGGTGTTGGAATCCATTTGTGGTTTCGAGATCTGTTTGAGATGTAGGAATCCAACTGGGGATTTGTGTTCTGTTCAAGTGATGAAGACTCATGCCAAAGATACCAAAAGTGACCTCGACATTGAAAATGGCTAAAGGAGGAGTAGGATGCACAATCTGGGGTTTTGCAATCCGGAGAAAGGGTTGTCAACTCCATATATAGATTATGTTTATCGATGTTGCGCGCGGGAGTTGATGGTATTTGGTTCACGTGGTTCATGTTTATGTTTGGGCATAGGCCTTTCTGTTTACCTTTTGGTATATTTTATTTACAGATATACGACGCTCAGAAGGTGGTTTATGATCCTTTTGCATGGAGTTCGAATTTGGCTTCTCCGAAGAGATCTCCGTGGAAAATCCATAATGTGAGCGTTCCTTATCGAGTTTGATTGTACCCCCGATATGTTGTTGAATGTAACTAATGTAACCATTCCAGCTAGGTTATATATTTATATTCTTCACCCTAGATATTATCTATTATATCACCTTATGTACCTGTTAGATGGTGGTTCTTTTCAGGGGATAATCGTTATGGCATTCCATGCGGTCTCAAAAGTACAGTTATATGTTGTACACATATTTCTTGAGTTTCTCATACCAAACTTATGTCGGACGCTTGGTTTTTGTTTCCCTAAATTCCTCCCATACTCTTTCGAGTAGTTTGAGAAAGGCAGGTTTTCTTTGATGTTCTTTGGGGCTCGAGAAGACGAGCTGGATGTTTCACCTACCATAGTATTCTTATTTCCACTGTAATACTATATTATACATATCAGCATTTGTGAGGACATGTTGTTCTAACTGTCCAAGCTGGTAGTACTTTAGTTTTGCAACTCCAAAATTTCTATATGGGAGTAACCCTTTGTACTTTTCTTTTGATATTATATACTACCATTCCGCTAATGAGGTTCTGATATTGTGTTCCTTCTTCCTTATTCTGTTTCTTTTTCTTTTTTTACCCTAACTTTTCACCTTTATGGCACTTGAGTGCTTAGCACATGTACCGTTAATGTATTACTGTCAACATTCGGGACTCAAAAAGTCGGGATGTTACAAGAAATTTTTTAATGAATCACTTCATGTCAAAAATAAGCATTTTTTAATATAATATCTTTAAAATTAGGAATCTAGAATTCATAAATCTTACAAATAAATATTATTCACTTAAAAATAAAAGTGGTTCCATCTTATTAAGGTCGGGTTTTAATTAATTTTACATCGGGTGTGTGTCACTCGGGTTATAACCAACACTTAACCCCTCTTATAAGTGTTCATCCTACCCCCTCATGCTTTATTTATCATCTATACAAAGGTCATCATAAATAAAAATCATTTTAGGATGAGGTAACAGTGGTAAAAAAGTTATACCCTACACACAAAACACACAATTTTCAATCAAACGCTCTCTAGTCCATATTATAACCCGATCTAAGGTATAAACTGAACTACCCAATTGGTTTAAACCTACCCAAGGCTTAGGGAATCCCTATAACTAAGCTCTGATGTCAAGTGTAACGATGCACTATTTTTAGAATCTAAAATCAATTACAAGCTACATCAAAATACGCTTACAACTAATTTCCGATATTAAAAGCATTGTACTGTTGTTGATAAATAATTTTTTTAAAAAAAACAAAGAATAAAAAGGGAAACCTCACAGTGGAATCGATTATCAGAATAAATGAACGTTAACTCCATAAAACAATTTATAATATTTATTATATTAATTCCCATTTCAATACATTAATTATCAATAACCATGGACAATACAAAAACAATATAAGAGAATATACTAGATCAATTATCCGTGATATAGGCTTATCCTCCTTTCAATTGACTATTTTTCATTGGTATAAGTATATATAAAAGAAAAAGAAAAAGGTTTCAGCTATGTTTGGATTGCACCTAACCCTATACACCCCAGCCTAACCTAAGGGATCTGGTGGCTATTGCATAGAAAAAGACTGCCTATATACCCCTTTTAGGGTATCAAACCCACAGTTCTATTTTCTGCTCTTTTTCTACATCCAAATACTTGTTACTACATTACAACCATAACATCCATGCAACCATTGCAATCATCATAAATAATGCAACCATTGCAACCACCATAAATAATGCAGTCCATACAACCAATGTAACCATTGCAATCATCACAACCAATGCAAACAATAAATGTGAAAAATAGTATTCCTACTCATCAATCTCAACGAATTATCATATAGGGTAAAAATAGTAGTAGTAGCAGCAGCAGCAGCAACAGCACACAATCATTAATCATCAACAACATTCCATGCCAATCCCAATTATCAAACAAGAAGATAACAACACAAATATACTTGCATACATAGTTATCATCTATTTTGGTAACCATAATTAACTACCCATCAACTAGTAGTAATAATGGTAAAATATCACACACTCATCAAAAATGCGATATCACCATCAACCATCAAACATATATGATAATTGCAACTGACAATCAATGACACATTCAACAAATATCAAAATAATATATCAGCATCCATCATTCTCTTAAATCATTTATTATTGTTCATTGTACATCCACCTTTATTTTTTTTATCTCAAAAACAATAATAATTCTTCCAAAACAATAATACACTTCAAATTCCTTATTTTACTCCTTTTTTCAAATACTTCAAAACATCATATTTCAAATCAAAAATAATAATCTTCACCAAATCACATTTTAAAACTATATTATTATTAAAACCTCATTCTAAATAATAAACTTCCCAAATATTTATTAAATATAATTTTTGTTATTATTTATGAATTTCTCTAGAAATTCATAAGTAATAACCTTATATAGCTCCATATTTTAGTTTTAGTAAAATTTGTTAAATCATCGTTATTTATAGAAATCATCTAAAATCTGTAAATAACCTTATTTATTATTTATTTATCTAATTTTCTCGTTGTTATTCATTTCATTTCAATTAACTATTTTTCTAATCAAATCAACAATTAATTATAATTAAACATCCAAAAACACTGTATCGACAATAATTATCCAACGAATGCACAATACATTCAAAATATTGTAATAATTAAACATTTATCTATAGAACATAATTTACGTCAACAATTATGATTTTTCATCAATGGTTATATATTTTATAATATAAATTTAATTAATTAAATTAAATAATTCATACTAACGCGCTTTTCCAATAGTCTTCAAACTAAGCCAAACTAGTGTCAAATGTCCTGAATTGCACCACCAGTCCAAAGAAAGAAACTGCTCATGAATCAAAGTTCGTATGCAAAAGTTATATAGGTTGGCATATTTTGAAATTATTAAATTGAAAAGAATAAAATAAAATAAAAAATAATTAACTTGTATGCGCATATTTCCCATACACGCGTGACTCGGCAACCATCTCATGTTTACATCCCATTAGTCCACAACTTTGTTCGGCCACCACGTTTGCCTTTGACCTTCGATTGATCTGCAACCACCAACCATCGCCTCGTACTGCCACCATCTGCACTATACCATCGCCACTAGCCGAGATAGCTCCTAACATAGCAAAACCAAGCCGCTGACAATGTTTTTTTTCCAAAATCAACCACTCCAAGCGACAATTTGTGAAATTGAGACGATATCCATGTTCCACTCATTGAGCTCTATCATTTTGATCCATCAATTGCACCAATTGGTCTCCGAATCAAAGACCTCCAAATTAATGTCTAAGGTTTGGCTAATTGAACTTTGATCACGATTTGCTGTTGATGCGAGCACTTTTGAGAGGAATTAGGGTGATTTCAGGATTAGAGTAGAAAACTGAAGATAGAGGTGGCGACTAGGGTTTTGTAGCCTCACGTATGTAGTTGTTAGGCTTGGTTATGGACTATATATCCAGTTTTCCCCGAAATAGCTACGTATAGTGTTTAAATACTATAACGCCTCTATTTCGCAAACCATAACTCCAAATATATTAAAATTGTATATCAAATTGATCAGCTTGGAAAGACTTTCACAATGATTATAAATACGATATCCAATTCATTGTTTTATTAAAAAATTATTTTTAATTACTTTATTATTAACAGCGTTAAATTTTTGGGTCGTTACATTTACGCTCAAGTTGTTGCTCAAACGAGCCCCCTGGTCTAGTTGATGCCAACTTGAGCACTGCTATGGAGTTTCTTTTGTGAGGCTCCAGTTTATAGAAGGAAACTACTTCAAGTGCTTTAGGCGCCTGGCTTGGCAATAGTCTTGGGTCCATTTGAGCATAACTTGAGCAATTTCATGTTCGTGGGTGCATTTCTTACGATTTTTCTTCATGGGAATTGAACTATGTTCGAGCAGTCTTCGCCTTGAAGTATTTTTTTAGATAAATCTGGGTCAAGTGCCTCTTGCTTTAGGGATATGCTCTGAAGTCCGACTCCAAGTCATATTTTCAGTGACATAAAGCTTGATTTACGTCTTAACCAAGGTCGATTATTTCTTTAATTTCCTTATAATTTTCGAACATCAAAAACGAGAATTTTAGATGCAACTACAAATGCCTCTGTAGTTATTAACAGAGGCAAAAATTCTGTTAAAATTGCCTGTAACGACCCACCAATAAAGTCTCTTCATATTCTGAAACATCTTTGTTACTCCGGGATGAATAGAAAATTTAGATTTGTGATTCTCCTTAAGTACCTCTTCCCTTAGTCCATCTACATTAGGAACACAAACCCTTCCATTTATCTTAAGAATACCCTTCTCATCAACTACTGCATCATACCATCTCTTCGAGTCAATCTCTCTCCTCATAACTTCCTCTCGAATCGCTCTTAAACTTGGGTCTTCACTTTGCTTAGAAACTATACGATGCATCAGAGAGGATGAAGCAATCAACTGACAAAGCATAGCCCTTTTTCTACTCAAGGCATTGGCCACTACATTTGCTTTACCCGGGGTATAGTTGATGTCAAGATCATACGCAGCCAAAAATTCAAGCCATCTCGCTTGCCTTAGATTCAGAACTTTCTGGGAGAAAATACATTTTAGGGATTTGTGATCGGTAAAGAGTTCGAACTTGGTACCCAATAGATGATGCCGCCACAACTTCAAAGCAAAAACCACAGCCAACAACTCCAAATCATGAGTTGCGTACCTAACTTCATGCGGTCGCAACTGTCTACTAGCATAAGAAATAACTTTGCCATGCTGCATTAAAACAGCTCCAAGTCCACTTCTACAAGCGTCGGTATAAACCGTAAGACCTTCATTCCCATTCGGAACAGTAAGAACAGGAGCAGAGGTCAATTTCTGCTTCAATTCATCAAATGCTTTCTGACACTTTTCATCCCAATTAAATTTTATGTTCTTTCGGGTTAAAGCTGTAAGAGGAGAGACAATGCGAGCGAAATGCTCAATGAATCTCCTGTAATAACCAGCTAGGCCTAAGAAACTCCTAACATCCGTGGGTGTCTTAGGAATTTCCCAATCCTGAAATTAGATATACGGCACAAATCAAAAATTTGAAAAAAATTCCGATAATCAAATCGAAAGTAAGAATATGGAACTTACATTTACTACGGCGATCTTAGCGGGATCCACCGAAATTCCATTTTTTGAAACCACATGGCCAAGAAATCTGACTTCCTCCTGCCAGAAATGGCATTTGGAAAATTTCGCCTTCAACTGATGACTTCTCAAAGTTTCAAGCACGAACTTCAAATGTTGCTCATGCTCTTCTTCGGTTTTAGAGAAGACTAGAATATCATCGATAAAAACAAGCACGAATTTGTTAAGAACATCCCGAAATACTCTATTCATGAGATCTACAAAGTAAGCTGGGGCATTCGTTAACCCAAAAGGCATAACGAGCCATTCATAAAATCCATCTTTAGTACGAAAAGCAGTCTTATGAATACTATCCTCGGAAATCCTCAACTGATGGAAACCTGAAGCGAGGTCCAGCTGAGAAAACACCTGTGCTCCATAAAGCTGATCAAACATATCGTTAATACGAGGCATAGGATATCGGTTCTTATGTGTGAGCTTATTCAATTCTCTATAGTCCACACACATTCTCAAGGAACCGTCAGACTTAGTGACAAAAACTACGGCTGCACCCCATTCAGAAAAACTTCTTCTTATCAAACCTCTAGCCAAAAGATCTTCAACTTGAGTCTTCAATTCCACTCTTTCCTTAGGTGACATCCTTCGGGGTGGAAGTACGACAGGTCTGGCTCCGGAAATAAGATCAATTCGAATTCGATTTCTCGATGAGGTGGTAAACATGTAACCTCACCAAAAACATCAGGAAAAAGTTGGACCACTGGAATAGTGTCTAGATTACTAGAAGGTGAATCAAGGGAGAAAACAAAACTCTTGACAAGATCACAAGGTATTTTACATTGGATAATCAGTTGAGAACCTTTATCGTCAATCAAAGAAATGGTCCGATCACTACTAAAAATAACAGCTTCGAACTTGGATAGCCAATCCATGCCTAATAATAAATCGAATCCACCAAAGCCCAAAACATAAAAGTCTCCGGTGAAACGGTGTTCGTCTTTAAAAAGACAAACGCCCTTACAAATCATTCCTAAGTTTGCAGGGCCACCAATGGGATTAGAGACACACAAAGATTTAGAAGCAGGTTCGGGTTTCAAATCATGCTCAAATTTCTCACATAAATTAACAGATATAAAACTATGAGAGGCTCCAGTATCGAATAAAACACGGACCGGTGTAACATGAAAAGAAAGTGTACCTTGAAGTACGGGATCGGTATCTTCAACTGGAGGGGTGGAAGCGGTGACTGCAAAGACGCCAGATGGTGTGCCCTTCTTATACATAGGGCAATCCTTCCTGATATGGCCTGGTTGTAAGCAAACATGGCATAAGTCACGCCTAGTCATCTGTACTGGAGGGACGGCTGCTAAGGATGCTGGTGGACAATCTCTGGCATAATGTCCCTTTTTATCGCATTTGAAGCAAGTGATGTGCGATAAGTCTTTAGTCTTCTTCTGAGGAAACCCCACTCCTTGACGGCTTTGCCACTTCTTCTTCTGGTTACTAAAATTTGACTTTCTCTTGCCAAGGTTACTGGAACTAGACGGGGCTGGGGTGTCAGAAACTTCTGAAATCCTATTCAGCTTCAAACTCTCAAAACGGATTGCCAAATCAATGATATCAGAAAATGGCCTATGGATATGACCAGTCAGCTGCTCTCTATACTCCCTACGCATACCCGCAATGAATTTCTCATTCTTCTTAAGGGGAATCTCAATCAGATGAGGGCCAAACTTTGATAGCTCATTGAATTCCCTTTCATACTCTATGACCTTCATCTCCCCTTGCTTAAGCTCCATAAACTGATTATACAAGTCCGTCCTCCCAGCTTCTGGCATCCACTGGGTAATAAAAGCTTCCCTGTAATTCGGAGAACCAAGGCTAAGCTAAACTTCCATGAGATAATCGTAAGAATATATATATTTCTTATTTAGATAAATCTCACCTAAACTGGACCCAAGAAATATCTTCCTCAGGGGTATGAGCCGTAAAAGCATCCCACCAATCAAGGGCGGCTTCTTGAAACTGCCAAGCTGCTAATTGACGCTTCTGAGCGTTAGTGATGCCAAGTCCAACAAAAATCCTTTCGGCATTCTTAAGCCACTGCTGTGCTCCAACAATGCCCTCGGCTCCGGTGAACTTCTTCCCTCCAAGCTGAGTATACTCTTTACAAAGTGTAGTAAACCTCACTTCTAGAACAACAACAGGTGCAACGACTTCATTGGGGATATTTCCCCTACCTCTGCCTCTAGAACTACGATTACTCATCCTGAAAAGAAGGGACGGCAAGAAATTTATTAGAAGTTGAGTCAAGAAAATGAACCTAGTCAAAAGAATTTACTAAGGAAGGACACCTTATCTATTTTAATCTGCTTAAGCTTTAAACCATTTGTTTCTTAAAGGTTTTTTTTAACACGCTCTCTCAAGAAAGATTCTTCTCATTCTAGGGTAATTAATTACCCTATCTATAATGAGTTTACCCCACAGGCTTAGGTGTTCACTCAACCATATGCTCTGATACCAACTGTAACGACCCACCTTTTAAGCACAAAAATTTGCTTAAATGATAGATAGTTATTTAGGGTATAATAGAATCAATCACAGAACATAGAAAAAAACAACTCAGAGTCTCACAGCGGAAAATAAATAAGTACATAAATAAGTCATGAACTCAAAAGTTACATTATTCTCTCTCTTTAATTACTGAATGGAAAAATAACTGGAATAAAAATGAGTCTAACTGACATGACGAACTAAACCGATAAATAACTGAAATAGTATGGAATCTCCTGAAATGCCTTCGTCTTCACACAAGCTCCTGGAAATGCTCAGGCTGACCCGAGCAAAATGAAAACAAAATACTCGAGTCAGAACTAATATTCTCATGCAGTCAAATAAATTAATGCAAAATAACTTAGGAGATGTTACGGGTTTTTCCATCTCCTAAGGATCCGTCACTATCTATATATAATAGGGTACGCTATAAGATAATAATAATGTCTACTAGTAAAATAAATATCAAAATAACGTTAAGGCTTTACATTGATCCACCTTAACACATTACAGTTTAAACCCAAAATCGTAATGGGCTCGTATAGGGGTAGGTATGACAAGGCACGTGAGGCAATGCCCAAGGTAGGATTCTACCAGTTTACCCTTTCTGGCTGGTCGTAACCCATCCGTGGCCGACCGCGACAATCAATCCAAACAGAAGGGTGCACCCATCGAGTTCAAATCACGATAGTAAAATACGAAAGATCAATGTCGCTAGAGGTAGCTAACCTCAATGGCCAGACATAGGTTCCTGTTTTAGTCATTTTAATTATGACACGAATGTCAAAGCTATCCATCATCGCTCTCTTACTTCATTCCAGTAAACGTCGCCAATTCAACCACTACATTCTGGGTAACATCCACCGCGTGTACAGTTATCAAAGTGGTTCCGGGATTGACAGAGAGTATGCCAATGTCCGGCCCCGGTCTCTTTGACAACCAACGTAATAATTTACACGCCAATTTGCCAATTTATGTTTAAAATGACTCATAACGAAATTTATAAATTCCCAAATTTCTCAAATTCAATTTCTTGTTTCAAAATCCCATTATAAAATATTTCGATTTCAAACTCAATTTCCTCCTTTTCTTCCATTTAACTTAAATACCTTTAAATCCCGAAATGTCAAATTTAAATCAAAATTTTATAAAACTTAAATCAAAACTCCAATTTATTTAAATAAAACATTTTCCTAACTTCTTTTTTTTCAATGCTAAATCCCAAATCTAAACAAAATTTTAAAGAATTTCAAACATTTATATATAAATTTCCATACGATCACCATTTTAAATAAATCTTTTCTTTTTGAGGCCAACGATGTACGATTTAATTTTCTACCTAGGCCAAGTGGTATAAATAAATTTAATAATGGGTATATATCGTCTCAACCCTTCAACAATAAACTTCAATATACAGTCGTATCCAAATATCAAATGGGAAAATTCAACAAATCACAATATACTGACTATCAATAACATGATGAAAGTAGCAAATTAAATGTCAATTTTCCTATACTAGTGTACATGCATGGGTCGTGTGTATCGTGTCAATATGTGCACTTAAAAATATGACCATCAATCCATTCAACCAATTAATACAAAATCGCAATATAGATCAACGACGGACAAACATATGTAGGCGGCCATTTTAATTTTTATTATTAATCGCATTAGATATTAGTTAGTGTGAGTGTAAACACTCACCTCAACTACGCTAGCCCGAGGCGATCACAAATGCAATACGACCGGATTTCAGTACTGATGATCCGAGCGTCCACTACACAGCTAATACGCAGCACAGTCAGATCCAATAGCTCGTACGAAAACTACTGGTTGGTTAACACTCTTCTCTACAGCAAGCTCCTAACTTACTTTTCCTCTTTATCTTATTTCAGCAAACCAGTATCTCGGCCAGCCTAAAACAAACGAAAGCAGCAGCGTTGCGGCTTCAGCTACTTGTTGAAAATCAACGACAGTGAATAGATTTCCTTTTGGAGTCTCGTCTTACATATAATTTCTTTTTCTTTTTTTTTCTTTTTTTTTATACTCTACTCGCTACAGAGGAGGTGGCGACTGATGAGGCCAACCTAAGCGCAGCTACACGCGGTCTCGGTGGCGGCAACCGTGGGCGTCGGAAGGCGATGGGCCAGGTCAGCTCAGTACAGGCAACGAAAATTTTATAATTTTTCTCTGGGTTGGTGGCGGCTGGAACCTAAGCCGGAGGTGGTGTGGTTGTGGTCGGAAGGTGAGGCAGGCGGTGGTGGCAAAGGTAGGTGACGGCGGTGGTGTTTGGAAGGGATGATAGCTCGGTGAATGTTTTGCTTGGGAGTTTGAAAGCTACAGGTTGCTTTAATATAAACGAACGCATTTAAAAAAAGTGGAAGAAGAAAGTTATGATCTTGACCACGTGTCATGATGTGGGTAGGCCGAGAGAAAAATATCCCCTAATTAACAGTTCAAATTTTCACCGATTATACCAATTCCAAAGCGGTTTGCGTATTTATTTTTTTTAGAATGAGAAGGCGCAGGCAAAAATTTAAAGGAAGAGAAAAAAAAATGGTACGTGACCACATAACCATGCGCATAGGCATGAAAGCCTACATATTCATTCTCATCTAATGTTACGTGTACAAATGAATTTTTTTTTTTACCGTTAGTTTAAATGTATATTTTCCTCCGAACGACCGTTCATAAAATACTTCCTCCATATTCATGCGGTTGTTAAATAAATTTCATATTGAAATTTTTAGCGACCAAATATATCGACGAACACTACACCGAACAAACTGAACGTCCGAACATTCGAAACAACCACCGTTGGACTCAGCGTGTTAATACTAACGCGTCAGCATATAGAAAACGGGGTATTTAACGCTCGGTTGAAATTTTGATGATTTTTTTTCGCAATATCGGTTGTTACTACCGTAAATCGACCGTATAAATCAATTCAAACGGAGCTAGTGAAATCAAAATACGATGAACGATCGTCGACGTTTTTTTTTTATTTATATAAATTTCTCTACAATATTTCCGTATAACATATTTAAATTTCTGAAACCAAAATTCCACTGTTTTTATTTACTATTGATTTTACTTTAAATTTCAAATCGTTTAAATTTTTCATTTATAATTTAATTTCCCTTTATATTCATTTTATCCAAACATACGCAATGTTAATTTTAAATTTAAACTTCTAAATTTCTCAATTTAAATCAAATTAAATATGATCGACTAATCATTCAAATTAACGGTAAATTTCAGAACCGTTACATTGCCTATAAATGAATGAGAGGCAGTAGAAGAAAAGCCTTTATAAATCAGCGTATTAATTTGTTAGTTAAAATGCCCTTATTAATGCATGTTCCACATGAGATTGCTTCGTTAAAACAAAAGCAATTAAGGCATTAACAAATGCCCCTACTAATGGATGTGCCATAAATAAATTAATACAGAACTATGTACTTCTAGGGTTAGTCTAATGAAATATATAATAAATTCATATAATATTATACTTTAACATATGAAATGCCAAATGAAACCGCATGTTAATACATTAATTATCATTCAGGCAACAAGAGTAGAAACCCAGAAACCAAAACAAATGAAGTACTTGGTTGTTATCGAAATAGAAACATGAGTCAACCTTTTAGATGTGATGTAAAATTTCCATACTCCAAATCACCAAAAGACATCAAGTGAGTCAACCTTTCCCTTACAAACTTCGTATTATCATCAGACTTAAACTAAAATATAGTATATAGACTTAATGTTGTGTACTACATATAGAACATGTATTTTTTTCTTCCAAAATATACAGTTTAGTATTGAATCAAAATTTGCAGGTAACATCTTTGTATTTATAATGATACTTATACCTTCATAACATTCCACTATTAATATGCTTCAGTAACTACAACTTAGTTATGTACTTAATCCTAAAGTATTAAATGTTGGTAAAAGAAATTAAATTCTCTCTTGAAAGTAACTACGAAGACACAGCTAAATATAACATGAAGTGCTTATTCTTATATATACCAATAAGCCTAGGATAGAGTACAAATAATATAAAGATAATCAACCTTTATTTCATAATATACAAGGAAAAAGTATGTAAGCACAAACATTCATGCTAAAGAGATTCAAATACAAAATAAACTAAAAGCTCTAATTTGAATCAGGATTTAAATTATACATCACAAAGTCAAGGGATTTATATTAAGAAGTGTGTACTAGTATGCTAGATTTTGCTTAGTTATAAAATGACACATAAATAAGTGAAATCATTGATTTTTCTTTCCATTGTGTTTTTAGCACTATAATAATATGTTTATTCCTGAATTATATCGTATTTCCGACTAAAACATCAAGATTTGGTATAAAAGATATCAACTGTAACTTAATTTGTTCTAATAAACCAAAAATTCAGAAATATATACCTTGCTAGATGAGATTCAAGTAGTTTCTTCGACAACTTTCGGCTCATCTGAATAGTTGGTGGACCTACAATATACTGTTAATCCACATCAAGCACCTTCTTATAATAACCAGATTTATGTTTTGACACAAATTGAGTTACCTGGCATGCCTTCAGTTTTAATAAATTAAGCTGCAACTTGCAAGGGTGGAGGCAGAGGAACATGCGGGAGTAATGGCAGATATGGCATCGTGTGTGAAGAGAACCATGAACCGCCTATAAACAAGCAAAGAGAGGGTATCCAATATTCTTGCAATAAGCAAATATTAAAATGTTAACTTTTGTAAATTGTAATTTCTTTTGACTTTCTCTTTGTACACAACCTGCATGCATGTAGTGTGACACACACAGTAATGTACAGATGCACAACCCCCAACCCTATAGTTATACCACCACGACGAACTATCTCCACTTAACTCCTACCGTCCTTCGTTCAGCTTTGGTTGCACATATAAACAGTCCTATGTAGCCTTATCATCTTCCTTCCCCCTATAAGATGAGAAAAAATTAATAATACATATTGCCTATAATTTGACATCTTTCTAGGCAAGCCATTGTTTTCATGTCCATATTTATTCAAGCTCCATGTCCAGATATAGTTTATCATGTAATGGTTTTGGGACGAAAAAGTGATCATAAGTTTTAATGCACAAAAAACTTTAGCAAAAACGACATGTACAATTTCAAAACAATTTGAAATAATGTAAGAGCAACATACAATAATGTGCGTTTAGCAGATTTTGTTTGGAATAACATACATGTCCCAAAAATGGTAGTTTGTTTGTATTAAGTACTTAAGAAATACATGCCAACAAAATAGAAACTGATCCAAAGGTGCATAATCATTGATCCTAAATGTGTCCTATGCAACCAACTTAATGATGATGTGGATCATTTACTTTTCAATTGTAAATTTAGTGTAATGATTTGGAAGTGGTGTGGTGTTAAATTGAAATGGTCTATGTCCCAAACCGAAAAACTCAACATCAAAACAATGATCGAAAACACGATTACTAGATTCAAGTAGAAAACAAAAGTAGTGATGTGGGCATGATCGTCCCATTTTTTTTATTAGTTGAACAATCAAACTACCTTTCCTTTCGTCCCGTTTTTTCAAATTTAGATGTGTGTAGACAAAACTCTCTTAGTCTAGGAGAGATGAAACTTCAAGTAGATGATCACATTTTGAATATTTTTTTGTCAAAATTGATAGCGTTTGATTATTGATCGTCTATTTGATAACAAAATAGATTCACTTTGCAATCTTAATCTATAAACAATGTCATGTGGTATTCTGCAATTAGAGTTAAGTTAGATAGCCAATGGTGATTGTTCTTAAACTGCATACTGACAGCATACATAGCCAATGGTGATTTCTTAAACTACATAAAAATATATTTTGTATTCACCTATATATTCAGCTTCAATTCTCACAGAGTTGCTAAATGCCAAAGATTAAACTACATACAGAATACCAAATTTCGCAGCATTGAAGCAACATGTAAACTCAAAAAACAAATCAACATAAACATTCATCCAAGAAAATGATATTCGCTGAGCTGAAAGTTTCATTTGAAGAAGTTAATTAATTTCATCGTCATCATTTCCCCTTTGGTACTAAAAGTTGGTAGGTGTGTGTATGTGTTTTCAAGTTTACAGTAAAAAGTTCTGGTATACTAAAAAAGAAAATGCTAGCTTACAATCACATATGAAACCTTATAAAGTGTTGTTTTATACCAAAAGAATCTAATAATGAATATTCGTTTATGTACCTTATTTGGTTTTAGATCAAAGAAAGGGCCAATAGCTTTGAATCAACTGATTTAGGTCCATATCATTATTCATATATGTTGTGCCTGCATTCACATAATAGAAATATTGATATTGCGATATCAGGAAGTAATAATAAGATATTTACAAATGTGAAGGAACTGAAGCTAATTTATCCTTCTTGATTCCCATAAGGCAGTGATGTTCTATTTCACCTTTACTTAGTTTTATGGATTACAGAAAAGTATTATACTTCATAGCCAAATGCAACCATTTTAAAAGGAAGATTAAGGGCTGTAACAAAACCTAAACTAAGATTTAAAAGGCATATAGCTAAACAACACAAAAATAGATATTAAAATGTGTGCACTAGGCAAGCATATTAACAAATTATTATTTAAATAAAAGCTTGAAAATTTTCCTGAAATCCGATGGTTCATTCGTCAGTAACACAAATGATTTTGTTGAAAGGTCGGTTCTATAATTGTGTCGTGGTGGTCATTCAGTGTCTCTACCCATTGACAAATGTAGTACTGAAACAACAAATTGAGATGCAATGAAGCGTGAAGGCAGAAGCCAGACTGAAGAGGCATTGAATTAACCGAAAGGCAATGAAGACTAAAGAGGCCTGAAGGCTGAAGCCAAACTGAAAGACAATGAAGCCTGAAGCCGGACTTAAGAGGAATTAGGGTAGGACCGAGACAACAGACTGAAACCCGATGGCGATTTGGGCGACAATGAGAGGAAGCGGCGATGATTTCGGAGAGGCAGCGATGACAGCGATGGCGATTTGGACAAGGGCGATTTAGGGTATGAGGGAGAGCGACCGCGATTTTGTGAGATTCGGGAGAGATGAAACTGAGATTTTTGCCTTATTATTTTGAAAATTGTGAAGCCTGGAGTTATTCGGCGACTTGTGAGAGTTGTGGAGGGATTTTTTATTCTCTGAAAGTTGGAAATTATGGAGAGAAGAAGAAGAAATGGTATAGGAAATTTGAGCGGCCACGAAAACTTTAACAAAAAATTCCTCGAATTACACTGGCGGGAGAATTAGCCGTGTTTTTTTGTTTATATTTATAGTGTAAAATTACCAACAGTTGCACAAAATTTAAAACGCCACCAATTAATGCAACTAAAAATAGTTTTTCTTGTAGTGTATAGTGGTTAGAAAGCGCCGGAACCGTACGATTTAGGTTGGTTAAAAATAATAAAATCTTGGCTATTCATGGCCTAACCAAACTCTAACCGACCCTCACGGACGGATCGATCGCTTACCCTTAAGTGGTCGACCGATCAAGGTAAGGGGATAGACCGGTCCCCTATGTTGGAACGTGAATGTTGTTGCCATTTGTTTTCATTATTTCTTTCCCATTTACCCCTACTGTTTTTAATGTTTTCCTTAAATTTTAAGATCCCTTTAACGTTAAAATATTTATTACCTTTATTTTAAATGCTAAGGTTATAAATTTTTTAATTTGAATTTCATTCGAATTATTTTTAATTCAAAAACTTCAAACGTCGATGACTTTTCTGTTTGAGCTCTGATTGCAAAACTTTATATATGAAAGTTGATCAAGGAATTACCACGAACGCAATGGTGTAACTTTTATAGTCAAATTTTGCAACATCCCCTATATAGAGACCCAAAGCTAAGCACTACAGATGCTGCAGTCATCTATAGTATTAGCTTCCGGCGACTAAATACGGCTATGTTAATGGTATCTATAATATAAGAAGCACTTGAATATGAAACAAAACATCGATTTCAAAACAACTTTTCTTCATTACATTTAAAATAGATGTTCCATATTCTTAATAGATAATCCCAATACGTTCCCAGGCACAGGTAAAATATACTTAATACAAAATACGCTAAGAGCGGTATATGAAGATACTCCCTTGGATGATCAGAGTCATATAATCATAATAGACTTAATACAAACACAGCGAAAATACAACAAAACATAGAAGTGCAACTCCTAAATAGCTATCCGTTTGCCTCCTGCATGCCTCCGGCAGCTTTATTCGTCATCCTACTAAATCTGAAAAGACCTTAACCCTCAGCCTACTCAAATTAATTTAGAGCACCCGAGAGTTTAAGGGGAAAACATAAACTTCGAGTCAGACATAAAGCTTGGTATGAATAATATGATATATCCCGGTTTAATATGTTAAGTAAGACCACGCTGCTTAGCGGAACTGGTTTCCCCTCACTAACATCCTTTTAAAACATATCTTTGCAAAACCTTCTCCTGCAACCAAAACTGGTTGTAAAGCAATTCATTATGTAGACATACATAAATATCAGGTAATAATGAACTATCTGTTCAAACACATAAGTTTTGTTGGGATAACTTTTAACCTTTGGCTGACTCAGGCCTACCAGACAATATAACTAAATTTAATCTAACACCTATTAGCTATTCTTCTTCTGGACTGTCTATCCTTAACTATCTATTAAATACTTCACTTCCGGATGGTTTATCCTTAATTATCTGTTAAATACTTCGTTTCTAGACGGTCTGTCCCTAACTCAATCATCTTCTAGATCTTCCTGATCCTAATGGTTTTTTGGGCTCACCAATAACCTATCTATATACAAACATATATTCCCTTCGGGGTGTAATCATAATTTTAGTCTACTTATGACCAAGCCCCACATACTAGAATTTTGGACAACAATAAGCTGGGGCTAATAGCTAATGTATAGGGCGCGAACCCATACTAGTCCCATCTGGTATTCTAATATCTATGTCATTTTCACTTAACGATCCCCTCCCATAATTTTCCATGAAAAAATTTTCAAAATGATTTAAAACCTTTAAATCAAACTTAAACAAGAAAAATATATAATCTTTATGCTTTACTCAAAATCACATTACCATGTTATATATATCTTCTTTACTCAAACCTTAGTTGATAAAAACATTTAAACATTTGAAAGTACCTCTTTCAAAACTTTTGAAAACATCTCTTTCAAAACCAAGTGAAATCCTTTAATTTTCAAAGCCAAAAGGCCAAAAACCTTATCTTTCGAAACTAAACATCAAACCTTCTGAAACTATTGAAATCATTCCTTTCGAAAGCAATAAAACTTTAGACATCCTACTTTAAAACATTGCCTTAGAAAAACTTTGGAAAACCTTCCGAAACCATTCAAAGCAAACCATTCGAATTCATTGAACTCAAGCCTTTC
This sequence comes from Allium fistulosum, assembly GCA_030737815.1. NCBI lineage: Eukaryota > Viridiplantae > Streptophyta > Magnoliopsida > Asparagales > Amaryllidaceae > Allium > Allium fistulosum. Next base: position 232,361,350 of record CM060908.1, on the reverse strand, counting down.
GAAACCATTGAACTAAAACCTTTCGAAATCATTGAACTTAAACCTTTCGAAACAATTGAACAAAAACCTTTTGAAATCATTGAACTAAAACCTTTCGAAACCATTGAACTAAAACCTTTCAAAATAATTGAACCTTTTAAAACATAAACCTTTTGAAAGCTTACTAGGTTCAATTTAAAACATGTGGAAACTCTTCTTTTAAAACCTTTCGACTTCATTGGAAGCTACCTTTCGACTTTGTCGAAAGCTTTAAAACACATCAATTAAAACAATAGTCCCCTGCCTTTAAAACAATTACTTTGAAAGCTTTAGGTTATACTTCAATTAAAAAAGTCAGGTAAAACATCTAAGTCGAAGCTTTGATACCTTTCGAAAGCATTGGGTAGAGGCTGGTTTTAGAAATAGGTAAACCTTTCGACTTTGTCGGAAGGTTCAAAACAAAACAAAACAATGATAAAGCGGCAGTAACCTTTCGACTTTGTCGAAAGGTTTAAAACCTTTATTTTAAATAATTGACCTGGTCGAAAGCAACCAAATCGACAGCTCCTTTTTGAAAGCAATCAGGTGTAAGCTTTAGGTTTATAAAACAAACATACCCCAACCTCTTTGGCAAACAACATTTCGACTAAGTACCCTACGACCTTGTTCAACCCATTACGTACCTAATAACTTGATACCATACGCAATGAACTTTGACCTTGTCGAAGGCTATAACCTTTCGACTTTGTCGGAAGGTCTGGGTCGGAAGATTTGATGCCTAAAATGGCTGAAACATGCTAAAAGCATGATATTCTTGTTTTTAACTTGAAAAAGATAACTTTTCAACTAACTTGCCTTTGTTTACCAAATTCTCATTGGTTAATAAATACTTTTCAAACAAGTGCTTCTACTAATTTTAGAATTAAATAATAATTTTTTTTTATAAAATGCCTCTTCCCCTTAATTAAATATATAAAACATTTAAGTCCCATACCTTAAATAATTTTATATATTCATCAAAACACTTAGGAAAAATCTGGAAAAATTCCAGAACATCTATTTTAATATGTTTTCCAACATATAAAAATTTCAAATCCAAATAACTATTTATTTAGCCATAAATAGTTTATAACCCAATAAATAATTTTCTTCACTAAAAATTAATATAAAATCCACATAAATTCAGAAAATTATGAAAATTGGAACCCATCTCAAGAATATCATTTCTGACCTATATTTAAATTTTCAAGGCTTTTGGATGTCATTTAATAGGGTTTTCATATCAAACATTTCATAAATACAAATATGAACATGCATAATTCATCAACAAACAAATATATAACTTTAATCATCAAAACATGGCATATATTTGCAAAAACATTTCAGATCTAATCTTAAAACCGAAAATTTATAAAAAATGGGATGAAGTAATTATTCACCATAGCTTTGATATTAGAAGATGTGAGATTTGATGTTGAATTAGTTGATTATCTTCCTTCTCTTGAATCCTAGCTTTAATCTTTCCTTGAGAACAATAATGGTGGCTGGCCTTAAGTAGTTTTTGTAAAATGGGAATGAACGTGAGTTTCAATTCCTAAGGGTTTAGGGTATAAGCCTTTCCTATTTCCCATAATTCCCTTACTCATTTCCTAACACATTAGTTTATGTTTTCTCATTTTAATTTACACATTAACATGGCACGGCTACCCTTTGTTTAATCAAATCTCAACCTATTAACCTTCACATTATTTTATTTAATCTAACTAATTGATTATCCTAAATAATGTTATAAAAATATAGGGTATTACAGACTCCCCACCTTAAAGAATTTCGTCCTCGAAATTACTATAAGGCACACAAAAAACAATCAAAGGTAAAACATATCATCAAACAAATCAGGGTAAGCCTCTCTAATCCTGCTCTCAGTCTCCCAAGTACAGTCTTTTGCATCATCACTCCACTGGACCTTTACTAATTTGACTATCTTGTTCCTCAACTTCTTCTCATCTCTAGCCACAATCTGAATCGGCTTTCTAACTATGGTCAAGTCCGGCTCTATTACTAAATCTTCTAACACTCTAGGTGCTATAGTAGTCTCCGTGTTTCTAACACACTTTCTAAGATGAGAAATATGGAAAACATGATGGACTCCTATCAAACTATTCGGTAACTCTACTCCATAAGCGAGTTTCCTGATCCTCTCAACAACACGGAAAGGTCCTATGAATTTAGGTGCTAACTTTCCCGACTTTCCAAATCTAATCACACCTTTCATCGGTGAAACCTTAATAAACACATAGTCTCCAATAGAGAATTCCAAGTCTTTCTTCCTTCTATCTGCATAACTTTTCTACCTAGACCGAGCTTCCTTCATCCTAGTTCGGATCAACTCAATCTTCTCTGCAACTTCTTTCACCAAATTCGGACCAAGAACCATCCTATCCCGGTCTCTAACCAACATACGGGAGATTTGCATGGCCTTCCATACAAGGCTTCAAACGGTGCCATCCCAATACTAGTCTCATAACTATTGTTATACGAGAACTCGACTAAATGGAGATAGTCTTCCCATGATCCCCCGAAATCCTATACACAAGCTCTTAACAAATCCTCCAAGACTTTGTTAACTCTTTCCGTTTTCCCATCAGTCTGTGGATGGTAAGCGGTACTCATATTGAGTTTGGTTCCTAAAGCTTCCTGTAGACTCTTCCAGGACTCACTAGTAAACAAAGAATCTCTATCACTAATGATACTACTAGGAATCCCGTGCAGTCTAACCACATTTTTCACAAATAACTTCGCCAGAATAGTTGCCGTCCTAGTTGACTTTACTGGAATGAAATGAGCACTCTTAGTCAGTCTATCTACTATGACCCATATGCTTTCATTTCCTCTACTAGACCTTGGCAACCCATTGATAAAATCCATAGAGATAGAATCCCACTTCCATAACGAAACTTCCAACGGTTGAAGCAATCCACTTAGCTTCTGGTGTTCAGCCTTTGCCTGTTGGCAATTCAAGCACTGCTTAACACATAAACCAATGTCCAGTTTCATACCTTCCTAGAAGAAAATTCTCTTCATATCCTGATATAGGTTCGTTCCTCCTGGATGGATAGTGAACTTCGAACGATGGCATTCATCCAAAACTCCTTTCCTCATGTCTCCTACGTTTGGAACACACAGCCTTCCCTTCTTTCTAAACCACCTATTTTGGTCAAGACTGAAATCCTTTAAGTCATCGCTCTTTGTTCCCTCCTTTAGCTTTTCGATTCGTTCGGCCAAAATTGGATCCTCCTCCTGTCTAGACGCTATCTTCTCAATCATTACTGGTCGAACTTCTAAGCAAGACAATACAGCACTTCCTGTAGTAGAACCTGCCTCGGATCTATACGGCACACTACAAGTCGATAATGCTTCCAAATCTTTCCACTCAACAATCATAGCCAAGACTGCATTCTGATGTTTCCTGCTAAGTGCATCCGCCACCTTGTTTCCTTTTTTGGGTGTGTACTCAATTCCAAAATCATAAGCAGCAATAAACTCCAACCATCTCTGCTGTCTCATGTTCAGCTCCTTTTGAGAGAACAAGTACTTTAACGACTTATGATCTGTATAAAGCTCGAATCTCTCTCCCAACAGATAATGCCTCCACACCTTTAAAGCAAATATTACGGTAGCTAACTCCAAATCATGCATTGGATACCTAACTTCATGTGGTCTCAGCTGTCTAGAAGCATAAGCAATCACTTAACCTCTTTGCATCAACACAGCTCCCAATCCAGTTCCACACGCATCAGTATATACAACCAAATCTTGATTCCCCTCTGGAACTACCAACACCGGTGCATGGGTCAATAAGTGTTTCAAGCTCTGGAATGCTTCCTCACACTTATTAGTCTATACAAACTTCACATCTTTTCACATAACCTTAGTCATCGGTGCAGCTATCCGCGAAAAATCCTTTATAAACCTTTGATAATATCCAGCTAATCCAAGAAAGCTCTTTATCTCGGTCACCGTTTCGGGTCTCATCCAATTATTCACCGCCTCAATCTTGGTCGAAGACAACCCTTTCTTTGAGACTACATGACCAAGGAATTTCACTTCCTTCTTCCAAAAATGACACTTCGAAAACTTAGCCTTCAACTAATGCTCCCTTAACGTCTCAAGCACAACTCTAAGATGAACTTCATGCTCCTTCTCATCCTTAGAGTATATCAGAATTTCATCTATGAAGACCAACACAAACATATCCAAGTGCTCTTGGAAAATTTGGTTCATTTAATCCATAAAGAATGTCGGCACATTAGTTAGTCCGAACGGCATAACTTGCCATTCGTACGATCCATACCTTGTCCTAAACACCGTCAAAGGAATACTATCCTCTACCACTCTAAGCTGATGAAATCCGGTCGCTAAATCCAGCTGAGAGAATACCTTGGCTCCACTTAACTGATCGAACAAATCGTCAATTCTCGGCAATGGATATTGGTTCTTTATCGTCTTCTCATTCAACTTACGATAATCGATACATAGCCTTAACGATCCGTCCGGCTTCTTAGCGAACACTTCGGCAGCTCCCCAAGGCGAATTACTCGGTCGGAAAAAATTCTTGCCTTTCAAATCCACCAACCGCATCTTCAACTCTTTCATCTCTGTGGGTGTCATCCTCCTTGGTGGCCTACTCACCGGTTCTACTCCAGGTACTAAATCAATCCAAAACTCAATGGCTCGTTTCGATGGCAATATAGTTACCGGCTCAAACACATCAGCAAATTCTCTAACCACAAAGACTCGATGCAACTCATCATCCAACTCCATAATACCCAATAAAGCATTCACTTCGCAACTAGGGTTCTCTACGATATAAACTATCCGATCACTATAATCCAGGTGACTGAGTGATAATTTTCTATCATGGAAAAATATCCTAGCATCATATTTACTTAACCAATCCCTCCCAAGGATAATCCCAAATCCCATAAAATCAAACACATGTAAACAACTATCAAAAATATGACCTAGCAAATCAAACTCTAAATAGTCACACCTCATCCCAAGTGTCGCATACCCTCCTATCGGATTTGCAACCCTTAAGGAAGTAAATAAATATGAGGGTTCTAGGTTAAGCATATCTACCAAACATCGAGAAATAAAAGAATGTGATGCACCAGTATCAAATAGCACGCTAACAGACATACCGTGAACCTGTAGAGAGCCTCCTTGAACAGCCTTCCCTTTCTCCTGCATAACTAGCCTTGAAATTCGGGCTCCAATGCATAAATCTGTCCCTTTCCTTCTCTAGCAGGCACTTTGCATTGGTTCTTATAATGGCCGATCTGATTACAATTAAAGCATCAGATGTTCTTTTTCCCAATTACCTCCTTTCCTTTCTCTTTTCCTTTTTCAATACGACACTCATTAGCATAGTGTCCTTTCTTATCACATTTATAACAAACCACCTCAGCTTTTCCCTTCTTTTGTGCTCCTCCCTTCTAAGCATTCTTCTTTTGGAAAAACTTTCTTTTCTGGCCTTGTCCCATCTGGACCTCCTTCATTTTCCTCTTCAAACAAGCTAACGCATCTTCCTGCCTCAACGCCATTTCTATCACTACATCACTTGGATCTCTTAGGTGCGGCAAAGTAGCACTTATTAACTCCAGCCTCAAGCCTCTTATAAACTTCTCATTCCTCTTGATCGCCATATCAACCATGGCATACCCATACCGGGTCAACTCTTCAAATCTTCTTGCATACTCTAAAACAGACATCTCCCCTTGTTCTAGTTCAACAAACTTCCTAACCAATGCCAACTACGCCATCACCGATATAAACCTTTCTCGAAACCTTCTCCTAAACTCCATCCAAGTCATTGTTTCCTCATCAACACCAACTACAACAGTATTCCACCAAAATAGAGCAGCGCCTTGAAGCTATCTCGAAGCTAATCTCCTCTTCTACTCGTCGTTCAATCCTAGGTCAGCAAATATTCTCTCACAATGTAACAGCCAATTTTCCACCTCAATTGCATCTTCAGTTCCAATGAATGGCTTTCCTCCATGCCTGGTATAGTCTCTGCTCAAGTTATCATAGTGGTTGACTATCGGAGCCTCCTGAATTCCTCCTCCAGCTGTATTCCCTCCGACAATTCCAGTTGCAATTCCAGCTTGCATCATGTTTACAAAAAACTGATACATGGCTCCCATATCCACTTAGGGAACCCTGACACCAACAGTTTCAGCTTGAGCCTGATCTGGACCTCTTCTAACATTTGGTTAGGCATTTCCATTAGTGGTGGTGCTATCTCCTCCAAGATTAACTCTGCCTCTTCTTCCTTCCATATCTGTATTCAAGCTTCATGAGATATAGATGAATAGCCTAACTAAGATACGAGTCTAGAGATATTGCATATACTTATATATAACAAATACAAGTACGTTACTATAGGGTTATCCCATACCCCGATCTTAACTCTAATTACAAAGGATTATGTTTTTAGAAACCATTTTTTTGTTAAAGTATTTCATAAACCATGCTCTGATACCAAGGTGTAACATTCCCTGTCAAGAGGACCAATACTAAGCGCTATAGATGCTGCAGTCATCTATAGTATTAGCTTACGGTGACTAAATATAGCTATGTTAATGGTATCTATAATATCAGAAGCACTTGAATATGAAACAAAACACAGATTTCAAAACAACCTTTTTCATTACATTTAAAACATATGTTCCATATTCTTAATACATAATCCCAATACGTTTCCAGGCACATATAAAATATACTTAATACAAAATACGCCAAGAGCAGTATATGAAGATACCCCTTGGATGATCAAAGTCATATAGTCATAATAGACTTAATACAAACACAACGTAAATACAACAAAACATAAAACTACAACTCCTAAATAGCTATCCATTTGCCTCCTGCATGCCTCCGATAGCTTTATTCGTCATCCTACTAAACCTGAAAAAGACCATAACCCCTCAGCCTACTCAAATTAATTTTGAGCACCCGAGAGTTTAAGGGGAAAACATAAACTTCGAGTCAGACATAAAGCCTGATATGAATAATATTATACATCCCAGTTTAATATGTTAAGTGAGACTATGCCGCTTAGCGGAACTGGTTTCCCCTCACTAACATCCTTTTAAAACATATCTTTGCAAAACCCTTTCCAGCAACCAAAAATGGTTAAATACTGTAAAGCAAGTCATTATGTAGACATACATAAATATCAGGTAATAACAAACTATCTGTTCAAACACATAAGTTTTATTTGGATAACTTTTAACCTTTGGCTGACTCGGGCTTACTAGACAATACAATTAAAATGAATCTAACACATGTTAGCTATTCTTCTTTTGGACTGTCTATCCTTAACTATCTGTTAAATATTTTACTTCTGGATGGTCTGTCCTTAAATATCTATTAAATACTTCGCTTCTGGACGGTCTGACCCTAACTTAATCATCTTCCAGATCTTCCTGATCCTAATGGTTTTTAGGGCTCACCAATAACCTATCTATATACAAACATATAATCCCTTCGGTGTGTAATCATAATTTCAGTCTACTTGTGACCAAGCCCTACGCACTGTAATTTTGGACAACAATTAGCTGGGGCTAATAGCTAATGTATAGGGCGCGATCCCATACTAGTCCCATCTGGTATTCTAATATCTAAGTCATTTTCACTTAAGGATCCCCTCCTATAATTTTCCATGAAAACATTTTTAAAATGACTTAAAACCTTTAAATCAAACTTAAACAAGGAAAATATATAATCTTTATGCTTTACTCAAAATCACATTACCATGTTATATATATCTTCTTTACTCAAACCTTATTTGTTGAAAACATTTAAACATTTGAAAGTACCTCTTTCTAAACTTTTGAAAACTTCTCTTTCAAAACCAAGTGAAATCCTTTAATTTTCTAAGCCAAAAGGCGAAAACCTTACCTTTTGAAACTAAACATCAAACCTTTTGAAACTATTGAAATTATTCCTTTTGAAAGCAATAAAACTTTAGACATCCTACTTTAAAACATCTTAAAACATTGCCTTAGAAAACCTTTGGAAAACCTTCCATTTTAAACCTTCCGAAATAATTCAAAGCAAAACTTTTGAATTCATTGAACTCAAGCCTTTCGAAATTATTGAACTCAAACCTTTCGAAACCATTGAACTAAAACCTTTCGAAATCATTGAACCTTTTAAAACATAAACCTTTCGAAAGCTTACTGGGTTCAATTTAAAACATGTGGAAAATCTTCTTTTAAAACCTTTCGACTTCATTGGAAGCTACCTTTCAACTTTGTCGAAAGCTTTAAAACACATCAATTAAAACAATAGTCCCCTGCCTTTAAAGCAATTCCTTCGAAATCTTTAGGTTATACTTCAATTAGAAAAGTCAGGTAAAACATCTAAGTCGAAAGCTTTGATAACTTTCGAAAGCATTGAGAAGAGGCTGGTTTTAAAAACAGGTAAACCTTTCACTTTGTTGGAAGGTTCAAAACAAAACAATGATAAAGCGGCAGTAACCTTTCGAATTTGTCGAAAGGTTTAAAACCTTTATTTTAAATAATTGACCTGGTCAAAAGCAACCAAATCGATAGCTTCTTTTTGAAAGTAATCAGGTGTAAGCTTTAGGTTTATAAAACAAACATACCCCGACCTCTTTGGCAACCAACCTTTCGACTAAGTACCCTACGACCTTGTTCAATTCATTATGTACCTAATAACTTGATACCATATGCAATGAACTTTGACCTTATCGAAGGCTATAACCTTTCGACTTTGTCGGAAGGTCTGGGTCGGAAGGTTTGATAGCTAAAATGGTTGAAACATGCTAAAAGCGTGATTTTCTCGTTTTTAACTTGAAAAATATAACTTTTCAACTAACCTGCCTTTGTTTGTCAAATTCTCATTGGTTAATAAATACTTTTTAGAAAAGTACTGCCACTAATTTTAGAATTAAATAATAATTTTATTTTATAAAATGCCCCTTCCCCTTAATTAAATATATAAAACATTTAAGTCCCATACCATAAATAATTTTATATATTCATCAAAACACTTAGGAAAAATCTAAAAAATTTCCAGAAAATCTATTTTAATATGTTTTCCAATATATAAAAATTTCAAATCCAAATAACTATTTATTTAGCCGTAAATAGTTTATAACCCAATAAATCATTTTCTTCACTAGAAAATTAATATAAAATCCACATAAATTCATAAAATTATGAAAATTGGAGCCAATCTTAAGAATATCATTTCTGACCTATATTTAAATTTTCAAGGCATTTTGATGTCATTTAATAGGGTTTCCATATCAAACATTTCATAAATACTAATATGAACATGCATAATTCACCAATAAAAAAATATATAACTTTAATCATCAAAACATGGCATATACTTGCAAAAACATTTCAGATCTAATCTTAAAACCGAAAATTATAAGAAAATGGGATGAAGTAATTATTCACCATAGCTTTGATATTAGAAGATGTGAGATTTGATGTTGAATTAGTTGATTATCTTCCTTCTCTTAAATCCTAGCTTTAATCTTTCCTTGAGAACAATAATGGTGGCTGGCCTTAAGAGTTTTTAGTTTGGTAAAATGAGAATGAATGTGAGTTTCAATTCCTAAGGGTTTAGGGTATAAGCCTTTCCTATTTCCCATAATGCCCTTACTCATTTCCGAACACATTAGTTTATGTTTTCTCATTTTAATTTACACATTAACATGACACGGCTACCCTTAGTTTAATCAAATCTAAACCTATTAATCTTCACATTATTTTATTTAACTTAACCAATTGAATATCCTAAATAATGTTATAAAAATATGGGATGTTACAAATTCCAACATTTATGAAATTTTCATTTTTAGCCTTATTATTAATTAACTAATTCTTATTGAATTTTACAGGATGTTACATATCAGGTGTGCTTCACCCATGTTCGTTGATGCTATGGATATTTATTTGGTTTCTTGTGTATTTCATGTAGACCATGTGAGTGATACGTGGTACATGAGAGATTATATTTCATTTTTTGTTTTTTAGAAATTTCAAAGATGAAATTCTTTTGTGAAGCGAGATTATAATAACCCATAAAATTTATAATAATTTTTATAATAAAAAGGATATTTCAATTGTATTAAATAATAAATGGCTAAATGGCAATTTTTAAAACTTTGGAGTTTGACGATGAGAGTTATGTCATTACGTAAAGCGCATTTTTTTGATTGATTTTGACTATAAACATATCTGATTCAGATCCCGTACAAAGGACATACGGGGGAAACAAGTTTCAAGCTTAGTGGGCGTTTCAGTCTAGCAATTCGAATATAAATTTAAAAAATGTGTCGGTTCATTTTTCCCTCCATGTATTTAAACAAAATAGTATGTACATTCCAAATTTTCAAACTCCATTTTATTTTTCCCGTTCACCTTTCTTTCCTCTTCTATTTATAATTTCAAACATTCATATCTTCCAAAATACTTAATAAAATCTTGCAAAATAGGTATTAACGAAGGGCACCGGATGTACTATGGATCTACTTCAGTTTGGACTTTAGAGGCAGATTATAAAGGTTTTGAGGCGCTACATTCTAGGACAACAGAGATAGTGTTTGAATTTTGCACTGCGAGGTTTTTGATTGTAATAAAGTGAGTGATTCTTGTTTAATTCATGATATAAAAATATCCTACTAGTGTATTGATGAATAAGGGTCTGAATATGCCATGATTATGAATTAAACTGATAATATAATGATTAGATTAGTGAATAATGTGTAAATATAATCAACAGTACAAATTTAAATATATTTTGATTTATACCAAAAATTGGGCACTGTAAATGTAATCGATGATGAAAACATTGATACAATGATCTAACAACGATATATATTGAAGATATAAACTAGATAAGATGACTTAAAGAAGAAATGAAATGAAACTAGAACCGAAAATGAGGAAGTAGATGCATACATAGAGCAATGTAGTGCCACGACCAGTGCAATGATGGATCGACCACCGGTGGACTGGTCATAATAGTCGATAAGTTGAAGACCAAACAATGGACCAGTTGAAGGCTGGTTAGGCTAGCTTAAACCGTGACCTAATCAGGCCTATTCAAAAAGGGCACTTATACGGAACTGGGACCTTGTGTGATGCTTTGGGGCTATTTTGGAGTCGGCTATGATACAACAATGATGAAATGAAATATGTAGATATGAATGGACATATAGAAGATTAATGTGGATGAATTTGATTAGAGATAGAGCTATTTGATGTTGAGTTAGTTGTATATGGTCATGCATCACATGAGGTGGAGCAAGGAAGTGTTGAGTTTGTTGTAAAGCGATCTAGTAGCTTAGATGGCAGGTCCAGGACGAGTTTACATACATAATGTATAGTCAATTGTAAAGTGATCCTAAAGCACAGATTGTAGGTCTAAGACGTGTTAATGGATGTGTTAGATTCTAGTAGACATAGGGCAGGTCTAGGAAACGTTTTGTTGGTGGTAAAATGATCCCGTAGTGTATGAGGCCGGTCCAGGAAGTGTTTACAAACATGTTAGGCACTAATCATATTATACAAGTATCTTTGTAGTATATGTGAAATACACATGTTTCACTCACTCAGACTTATTTTTAGCCCTCTCCATGTTTCCTCTATACCTGTATTGTTTAGGTTGATGAAGTATGGAGACATGGGGTACATGGTGACAAAGACCTTATTATATAAATATTGTACAAACTATAAATACCATATGACCTGTACATAGCATGGCGTGGGTTGTGATTGGTATTGTATAAACTTATGAAATGATGTAACTAACATTAGTGTGGTTTGAATATATGACTATTTTTATGATATTGTAAATTTGTTCCCTTCTAATGTGAGTTTAGAGAGGCATAGTTAGAAATATTGTTTCATTCTTATTATCAACTCTCAACAACTCATCTTCTTGGATTTTCGTGAACGTCTGTTCGGGCATTAAACCAGAGGGTCGGAAAGGAAAATTGTTACAAGTGGAGATAGTTATTGTATTTCTGGACTTAATTTCAAACCATCATTGCAGTTAGTTCCCAATTTGTTGGCAACTTTACAAGTAAGATGAACACTCTTGGGTAGATTTGGTTTTAATAAGAAAAAAGATGCGATGTTAGCAGGTATTCTAGTGAAGATAGAGATAGGGGAGAAGTCTTCTCATCTACATGGATACTCTTTAAACTCTAGGGGTATCTGATGCGTGATGGTAAACTCTGTGTACCAAAGGTTAAGGGGTTGATCGATGAGATTATATCAGAGTTTAACCATTCTAGGATGACTATTCATCCCGATGGGGACAAGATGTATAAGGATACGAAGAGATTATTTTATTGGCCAGTGATGAAGAGACAAGTAGCGAAGTATGGTTTTAGATGCCTGACTTATTAGAAAGTAAAGGTTGAGTAGAAAAATCCAAGTGGACTATTACATCCCTTAGATGGTTTGTAGCAGAAATGGGAACATATATCGATAGATTTTACAGATGGTTTGCTTAGGATTAGAAGGGGCAATCAGAGTATTTGGACCATTGCTGATTACTTAACCAAATGAACTCATTTCATTCCAGTATGGTAGGCCACAACAACATGATTGGCTAGGTTTTATGATAAAAAGGTGATGAGGTTGCAAAGAGTTCCAGTAAGCATGGTCAGCGACATGGATCCACTTATTACTAGCAAGTTCTGGAGGAATCTTCAAGATGCCTTAGGGACTTAGTTGAACCTTCACATTGTATGTCATCCAAAGATAGATGGACAGGCCAAGAGGGTGGATATGGCGTTGGAAATTTATTAAGAGCTTACGTTTTTGACAGAAGTCAATAGTTTATTGGGGGCATACGGAGTTGGAGTTCGTAGTATGTGACATGGTGTTTGTGAAAGCTTCACTGATGAAGCATGTTATAAGATTTGGTAGTTTGGAAAGCTATCACCTTGCTTTATATGGCCTTTTTTGATATTAGAGGTAGTAGAGAAGTTAGCTTATAGAGTGGAGCTTCTTGAAAAGTTGGAGGGGGCCACAATATTTTCATATGTTGCATCTACGGAAGTATGTTCAAGATTCAACTATTACGGTTGACCCAGATCAGCCAGAGGACGTTGAAGTAGTGTCAGAGTCACCTACTCTTATAGTAGAGCATGAAGTGAAAAGACTTCAAAATAAAGAAGTGAAGTTGGTCCGAGTACAGTAGGGAAATGATCCAACGGAGAGCACTTGGGATCTAGAAGAGGAGATACGTGCTTCTTATTCTAAACTCTTTACTAGTACCTTCCATTTTATTTGTTAGATTACTTAGGCTTATAGGCATGTTCATTATCCACATTTTTGCATTTTAGCATGTTGATATCATAGCATGTTCATCATCCACATTCATCTTTATGTGTTGATTTCACATTTTTATATTTTATTGTATCTTTAGTTATAATATGTGTATGTGTGTGTTATATGGGTATATATTCATAGATGTATATATGGGTGTATATTGGATGTATATCGATGTAGTATACGTTTATACGCTATGAAGCGAGTTAGATTTTCCATCATTTGGAATTTTAAGGACGAAATTATTTTAAGGGAGAGAATGTAACAACCCATAAGTTTTAATAATAAAGCAAGTAATAGTTAAAGGGTAAGTAATTTTACTAAAAAGGACAAAATATGGATTTTTACAAATGAATGAATTAAGTAATGAAACTTGCATCGTTGCGTTCATCATATTTTCCAGTCAAGTTTCATTAAAAAAAGTTAAAATAGACATACAGATAGAAAATCATGAACAAGAGAATAATTAAAACTAAAATAGGCTAGTTAGGTCTAATAGTCCACTACTACCAAATAAGGTGCTAATATCCCTTCCCCTGCTCATAAGAGACCTACATTCATTCTTCATCTCCTCCTCTCCTTAAAAGGAAAGATACCCTAGATCTAAAATTCTAGATCTGCAAATTAACCATCAAATCTTCATCAAATTAAATAAAACAATAGTCTAAATATTTAGATCAAAGAGAGAAACAATAAGATAGTAATATCCAAGCACTCCGTGGAGTTTGGAGTCTAAGGCAAATCCAGACAATGAAAAAGAACACCTTGGATTTGGGGAATAGCTTTATTTATTGTTAGTGGGAATCTATTTACTTTTTTTATAATATCATACATGCCTCTATTTCATCTTTATGGCCTTTGTTAGGTTAATGCCCATAGTTAATATGAATAAATCATGAATATGTATTATATTGATCTATTAAATGATAATTGTCCATTAATTCTGAAATAAGACTCTTATTGATAAAGGAAGAAGAAAATGAATAGAGAGTAATAATTATTAAACATTCTTATGAATTTGAATAGTAATAGTGTAGATTCAAAAGTGATATGAACCCATTGAATATAACGAAGAATACCTATCATTTAGAAATTGGTTGAAACTACAATAATGATAGAGAAGGTTATAAAGAGATTAGGTTGGAATCAAGTTAACTATAACTAAAAAGATGTAAATAAAATCCAATTAGAAATCTAATTAACCATATAAATGTAGTAAATTGTTCATATAGTGGTAATTAAAGATGTATAAAGTCTGAACAAAATGGGATGTAAAGAGATAGTAAAAAATTCAAGCCAAAGGGAAAACACATAACTACAGAAAATAGATGCTTAAAAATCAAAACCAGATGTTTGGAACTTTACATATTAAACCAGGAAAGAAGCAATGTAAATTTCACCCAATTTAGGCATTTGATAATGATGTTCATGCTTTTGAAATTATAGTTCAGGGTTTGAATTTATGAACCAGACATCTGAAATTTAACGAATTAAAACAAAAGAGTACACGTTGATTTTAGGCCTATTTCCAGCATCTAAAATTAAAATTCAAATGTCTAGCATAAAGGTTTAGGCATCTGAATCTAAAGACGGACATCTGAAAGTTTGAAAAAAAAACAACATCATGTGATCGAGCTTCTGAATGTAAATTCAGACGTTTGAATTATTAAATCAGAAGTCCGAATGTCTTTGAAGTGAATAAGATGAACCAGGACACATAAGAGCTGATATAAATGTTTAGGGGTGCTCTATCTCAACCAAATAGCAATGTTACGATGTTAAATGATCGTATGTGTGTGATATAGGGTAATGCATGAATTGAATATTTGTTTTGGACAAGTATTGATAAATATAACTTAGACTAAGATTGCAAGAGTGTGTAAAATTGTAAAGCACATTAGCAAGGTTAAGGTACATTAATATTGTGAAGTGTATTGATTAATCAATTTAGGCTGCAAGGGTATGTTAACATTGTGAACCATATCAGCATGATCATGATATGTCAATATGGTAAAGCGTAACAAATGGTAAAGTAAAGCCGCAAAGGTGTTTTAATATTGTAAAGCACATCAGCAGGATCAGGGTGCATTAGTATTGTAAGATGCATCAATTGTAAGGCAAAGCTATGTATATTAATATTGTAAAGCATATTAGCAGGATCAGGGTGCATTAATATTGTAAGGCGTATTGAGTGGTAAAGTAAAGCTACGAGGCTGTATTGATATTGTAAAGCACATCAGCAAAATCAAGGTGCATTAATATTGTTAAAACACATCAATTGTAAGGTAAAACCACAATGGTATGTTAATATTGTTAAGCATATTAACATGATTATGGTACGTTAATATTATAAAGTATACTAATATTATTTGATTTTTCTAGTTGTGTGATTATGGTCATGGGAATGATAATGTTAAAATGCTATGAATAATAGACTAAATTAATAGTAATGAATAAATCCCTATAATGAAAATTTTAATACCGGTCTATGAAAATGTTTTATAGCATGTTGGTAACATATAATTAGAGATATGTTCTCACTCGCCAGGATTATGTCTAACCCTCTTTATATCCCTCTTTTGTACATATCTATAATAGGTTGATGGGGTCTAGGAAGCGCATGCTGTGAGCAGATGATGACGGAGACTCGATGGATCCATACTATTTATATTACTTATATAGTTATCTACTATTTCAAACTCATATAATTCTGCTGAACTATGTACCATGAAATGTTGTTTTTGGTTCTTGATCGAATAACACTTAAGTCTATTTCCAGTTGAATCAGATAATGCTTTTATGTTATATTATATTTTATTCCTTCCGCTGTGAGTTCTGAAAGTGTAGTTAAAAGTAAATATCTATGCATACTGTTATATCATATTTACCCCAACGATCCATTGTTTGCTGTTTTGGGAATCCAAGCGTCGATTATGACGTAGGATAAGAAGAATGGTAAATGACGGGTTGTTACAAATATAGAATGATCAAAACATATAAACTATATTGAAAGTAATATTACCCTAGAAAACATATATATGCATACATAAAAAATCAATAGTTATTTGGAAAATAAACCTAGACTTAAACTTGTTTAAATGAATATGATAGGATTTTTTTTCAACTAAAAATCCAATATTTCCTATAGAAAAAAGTTAAGTTATCTCTTTTCAAAATTTTCTATAAAAAAGAATTCAACTTTCCTAAAAAGGTGTGTTAATTTTAACATAACTTTAACTTCAAAAATACATCTTAAAACTTAGTTCCTTCTGAAGAACTTCAAACTAATAAATTTGATTCTATCAAAAAGTTTTAGCATTGAAATAAAATACATCCAATCTTCCTTAGAAACTCAAATTATTTTAACAAAATTTCAACTTTTCTCTGTTAGATCTGAGGAGACTCTTTCATTAAAGAATTCAATTCCTATCTTAGATCGAACATAGTTGTATTCAGATGCATTTTGAATAGCATGATGCTTTATACACATTGCATCTTGGAAACATATTCTATAGAAATAAAAATGAAAATGAAAACATGGAACAAAAAAGCTTATAGAAAGCATAAAAGTGAAAGAGACATAAGATTTTTATAATGCTTTGGCATAATTTTAGCATACATCCATAGTTATCTTCATTATCTGTTTGCACTCTAACATCTTGACTCGGAGTAGTTAGAGACACAAGATATTTTTAATGAAGGACTCAAATATATTTTTAATGAGGGAGATTAAAATAATTGAGTTTCGATGTAACTTTTGTGGAGAATGATTTGTTGATTTGTTTACCCCTCGGCCCTCTTTCCGTAGTTGAGATTTACTACATTATTTCCTTATTCCATGGTTTGGTAATTATTGGAGTTTTCACCAATATTTATATATAATAGAAAGAAAAAGGTTTCAACTATGTTTGGAGTGCTTCTAACCCTATAAATTCCAACCCAAGCTAAGGGATCCAGTGGCTTTTGCATAGGAAAAGACTGCCTATGTACCCCCTTTTAGGGGATCATGCCCATGTAGTTCTATTTCCTGCTCCTCTCCTGCATCCAAATACTTATTAGTACATTATAACTATAGCAACCATTGCAACCATCATAAATAATGTAATCAATGCAACTAATGCAACCATTGCAAAAAATAAAAGCGAAAAATAATATTCATACTCATCCATCTCAATAAGTTATCATATAGGGTAAAAGTAATAGTAATAATAATAATAAAATAATAATAGAACACAACCATTAATCATAAACAACACTTAATGTTAATCCCAACAATCAAATAAGAAGATAACAACACAAATATACTTACATACATATTAATCATCCATTTTAGTAATTCATTACCAATGTAAGTATAAACCATCAAATGTGTGCTAATCATCCCATAAAGTAACACAAATCAATCATCAAATATGTGCTGATCCAATCAACAATAGTGACACAACATCCATCGTCAAATAACCATAATTAACTACTTATCAACTAGTAATAATATCAGTAAAATACAGCACGCACATCAGAATGTGATATCATCATCAAACATCAAACATATGTGATAATTACAACTGATAATCAATCACACATTTAACAACCATCAAAATATTATATTTACATCCCTTATTCTCTTGAATCATTTAATTATTGTTTTATTGTAAATTCACCTTTATTTATTTATCTCAAAAACAATTATAATTCTTCTGATACTGTAATATGCTTCAAATTCCTTTATTTTACCCCATTTTTTAAATACCCGAAACATCGCATTTTAAATCAAAATAATAATCTTCACCAAATCGCATTTTAAAACTATATTATCATTTACAACTTCATTCTAAATAATAAACTTCCTTAATATTTACTAAATATAATTTTTGTTATTATATATGAATTTCCCTAGAAATTCATAAGTAATAATCTTTTTTAAATTTAAAATTTTAGTTTTGGTAAATTTGTTAAATCATCATTATTTACAGAAACTATCTAAAATCTATAAATGAACTTATAATTTATTTATCGAATTCTCTCATTGTTATTGATTTCATTTCAGTTAACTAATTTTCTAATTCAAATCCACAATTAACTATAATTAAATACCCAAAACACTACAATTGACAATAATATCCAACGAATTCACAATACATTCAAAATACTGTAATAATTAAACATTCATCGATAGAACATAATTTACATCCACAATTATGATTTTTCATCAATAATTACATATTTTATAATTTAAATTTCAATTAATTAAATTAAATAACTCATACCAACATGTTTTTTCCAACAATCTTCAAAGTAAACAAACTAAGAGCCAAATCGTTCGAAATTCCACCATGAGTCCAATCAAAGAAATCGTGAATTAATCAGAGTTTGTACGCAAAAGTTATAGAGGTTAGAGCATATTTTGAAACTATTAAATTGGAAAGAATAAAATAGAAAAATAAAATAAAAAATAATTAACTTGTATGCGCATCTTCCCTACACATGGATGATCCAGCAACCATCACACATTGACAACCCATGAACCCACAACTTTGACTGGCCACCACGCTCGCCTTCGGCCTTCGATTAACGTGCAACCACCAGTTATCGCCTTGTATTACTACCGCCTACACAACCATGCCACCTCCACTACCCACGGCAGCTCCTAAAATAGCCAAAAATTCAGTCATTGGTAATGTTTTTGGCCAAATTCGACCACTCCAGGCATGAATTCATGAAATTGAGACCATATCCTTGTTCCGATCGTCGAGCTCTATCATTTTGACCTTCCAATTGCACCAATTGGTTGCCGAGTCTAAAAGCCATAAATTGATGCCTAAGGTTTCACTAACTAGCACTTTGACTGTGACTTGTCGTTTATTCGAGCACTTTCCAATAAACATACACTTCCCGTTGATTCGCCTTGTCGTGACTTTGAAACAACATGTAATTCGACAGGGTTTGGACACTTTGAATTATAATCACATTTTAATTAATTAGCTAATCACCATTGTAATGAAATTAGCATGATTTCAGCATTAGATGAGAAAATTGAAGATAAAGAGATGATGACTAGGGTTTTGTAACCTCACTTATATAGTTGTTAGGCTGGGTTATGGCTATGTATCCATTTTGACTAGAAACGGCTACGTACGCTGATTAAACACTGTAATGCCTCTATTTGACAAACCCTAACTCCAGATATATTAAAATTATATAACAAATTGATCCGTTCAAAAAGACCTTCGTAAAGGTTATAAATATGACACTAAATTCATTCATTTATTAAAATTTATTTTTAATTATTTTAATAATAGCGTTAAATGTTTGGGTCGTTACAATCTCCTCTCTAAAAGAATTGTGCCCTCACAATTTTTCCTAAATACAACTTTCAATCAAAATTAATAAATTCTTGGTATAATCACAAAATATGAGGAAATACACCAATCACAAAGTAGTATATAGCGACCATATAACATTAACTATGATACGGTCAAATTCATCTATAAACTGAATTTTAAATTCTACCCACACATACTTTAGTAACACACTTTCTCAAGCATACAATCCAAACTAAAGTATGTAAAATAATATTTCATTAATAAGGGTAAAACAATATAAATCATAGATAATTCATCTCATATATTTCATAGGTTGATCCAAACATATATGTGCCCATAAATGAATATACACAAATTAATAATCAGCACAGCTCATCCAAATAACACACATGTTCAAAATAATATGGTATCATCATCATACTAAACTATCAACCAATAGCACATGTGTATTAATATCTATGCTAACTATGCCCATCATAATGTGCATACCATCAAACTATTGATGATCTTCCCTATCATCTCATCCTCAAGATATCTGATGTACCATTTCATACATGTATCATCCAAAATATTATGTGTATATACCTATAGTCACATCCTCAAAACAGCATGTCCTAGTCATGGTACACCTTTAGATGATTTGATCATCCATTTTTCTTCAACTGCATCGATCCTTGCTTCGCTTGCTTGTTTTGGATATATGACAACTCATATGACCATTCCTTTGTCAGAGATTAATGGAAAAATTATGGTTTTCAGTGTAGTCGTCCATTAGCCCAAAGCCGACACTAGATCCATTCCTCCGATCTAGGTATTACAGATCCATGCCTCTGATCCAGGGTAGCTATTCCAAGTACCCAATGAGTTTCCTCATAATACCCATGCTTACGAGTACATCAGAAAACACTTCCAGTATTAACGATCCCTTTGCACACGTATTCGAGCCCTTTTCTTGCTCTATCTATTTTACCTTCATCCTTAAGGAACCATTCCACATTCCTTTTTTTCCACAATAGAACCTTTAAACATTCTATTTAAGGGTCACCATTCCTAGAACCTACCCTGGTGGATGATCATCCTCACGACTCATTGGGCCATCATCATTGAAACACTTCTAGACATTCTCATTGCATTTTCCATAGTAGAACCCTTCCGCATTCTATCCACGAGCTCCCTTCCTCGTACTCTTCCTCGTTTCATCATCCTTTTAGTGATTTCACCATTTAATGGCAGAGATAACTCGCTCAACCTGCCAAAGAGGGACCTGCTAATAAGAAGAGTTCCAATACAAACCCAAACATTTACCAAAACATTTTTATTTTCAAATCAAGGCTTCCATCTCACTTTAAAACAAATGGCCTCACTTTTTGTTCTAAAAGTATTCCATCAGTTTATAAAATAATTTCTCAAAATACTTATAATCATTTTAAACTAATTAAAATAATTTTTGAGAAAACATCATTTGTATAAGAAATCAAATCGTTATTTGAAATAGAAATCTTCTGTTTTAAAATATTTATGGAAGCCAAAAAGGGGTTTTGAAATACATATTTTTTAAATTCCGTATAATGGACCTCCTACTTATCCTTAATTCCTTAATGGTAGCCATCAAGTCTTTAGTCACTAAAATCCTCTGACCATTATTACTCATCTTCATGGAACCTCTTCACATTTCTTAGTCAAACAAGGTATATACAATCACAATAAGCAAACAATTAAACAACTGAGCAAACAGGAAAAACAATAATCGATCCCAAGAAACAAGCAACAAGCAACAAGCAACAAGCAAACAAATAATCAACAACAACCAATACAAACGAAAGAGATTCATCTAAACAAGTACGACATGAATTAATAGGTTGAAAGCAAACAAATAAGTAAGCAAATAAGTAATAAAAAAATCAATCATAGATAACAAATAATTGATAATACAAGGCAATTAAGAAAAATTATTCAGACAAGCACGACATAGATTAAATAAACATTCAACGAATAACAATTGAAACCGATCATAGTAAAACAGACTATCAAAACATTATAAAACCATTAGAGACTAATTTAAACGAGCACAATATAATTGATAAATAAACATGGGTAAATAAGCAGCTAAATTGTCCTAATCGCACTTATTTAACCATGTTTATTTATCAATTATGTTGTGCTCGTTTAAATTAGTCTCTAATTGCAATCAACATTATAAAACCATTAGAGACTAATTATTCAAAGTAAACGAATATGACCAACAAGGTGACTATCCCAAGCATCGAAATGGACAATACCTTCTTTATATCTCAACTCTCTTCATCGAAGGGAATAACTAGACGTCCCTAAAGCTCATTAAGGAAAATCACACATAGAAACCATAAGGGTACATTGTCACAATGGATATCAGGCAAACTCAAGTCTTATCTTACCCCCATCATCTTACACCTCATCTTACAAAGTAGAGTTTTATTGTTCTCTATTGAAAACATTAAACATCTTTTTAATAAAATACATTTTTAACAAGCACCACTAAAGTTCATTATTTGATTAAATATTTTACCTTTTCAACCATTTACTTTTTAAATCAAATCATCCTCATCTTAGTTAATTATTTTTCTCAAAGTATTATAAAACAAGTTATTTAATAATACATCATTTGTTAATGGTATATATTTTTACATAAAATAATTTTCAAATTAGGTGTCTATTTAACCACTTTACCCAAAAATAATTTTCTTTTTAGAACATTATTTATCAAAGTGTACCTTTTTAAGTGAAAACCTTTTCAACAAAAATTAATTTTTAGAAAAAGTTTAAAAATATTTCCATCAAACTATTTTCAAATATTCCTTTAAATAAAATAATTTCACAAATGAAAATATTTACATTATATTAAATAATTCCTTTAAAATAATATATCTTTCTTTGGGAATAACTTTCCTATAAAATATCTTTGAAATAAATCTCCTTCAAATCATATAACATTCACTGTAGAGAATGTTTTAACAAAATCTAATTTTCTTTAAATAAGGGATCTCGCTAGATATTCCCTTACAAGGTACTTTCAACAAAAACATTTTTAAATCATCTACTTCCATTAAAATAGCTTTCTTCCTTAAAACAACTTTTTAAACAAATACTCCTCCAACTTTACAATATATGTTTTAAAATATCTATAGACAAAAAATATTTCTTTTTCAAAATGGGCCTCAATAAATATTTTTACACAGTATTTTAAATTATAATGAGGATACAAAATACTTTTTAACTTATCCCTTTTTTTAAAGATGTTCCCAAATTATAACAGTTTTAGTTAAGACATTCTCATTAAAGCATCTCTTTCAAAATAAATATTTTCAATGAGTTCCCAAACCATAGCACCATTATAAAAATACTTTCTAAAAGATGTTTCAAAAAGAAACAATTTTCCCACATTAAAATGTTCCTTTAAATGCTGAATTTAACTTCCAATATCTAATTAAAACACCTTTGTACTAAAACACTTCCAAATATAATATTTTAACAATTATTACTCTTTCTTACAAAAATAATTTCATAAAAATATTTTATTTTTCCAAATTAAATCCTTTAATTTTTAAGAAATAGAACGACCCGGAATATCGGACACTTCGTATTTAAATATTTGAATTATTTAAATATTTGAATCTTGGATTAATGTTATTAAAATGATTTAATAAGCTTGTTAACCCCCTTTTAAATCATAACTAATGATGGTAAACTTATTTAGAAAATTTTTTACAAAAAATAAATAATTTGAAGAAATATCGATAATGTGACCAAAAATCGTTCTATCGATAAATAGCTCTTTAATCGTTAGAAGTTGTTCAAACCTTTTTTGCATACACTTAATTGCTTAGGAAATCAATAAATGAAGTAAAACATTTTACCATTTATGAAAATAAACTGTTTGGATGATGTCATGGGTGATGTCATCAAAGATATTATAGAAATGAGCTTTTAAGGAAAGACTTAACTTTTAAGTAAAAATGTAAAGGTGTAAAGGTTCATGTGAGAGGGAGGCACCTTTGAACCTTTCATGGAGGGTGGAAGGTGGTAATGATCTCTTGCACAAACCTATAAATGCACCATTAATATAAGAAGTAAATCACAAATTCACAAAAGCTTAAAATGAAGTAAGGTAATAAAAATGTTGGAAGTGCTTAAGCGCTAATCCACTAATTCTTCTCTAAATTTTTCAAGTCTAAACCAAATCAACTCCAATCTCTTCCAAACTTTCACCAACACCTTAACACACCTTATGAAGCTTAGATCTAAAGTGAAAGTGGAAGGAAAGTGAAGGAGAAAGGGGGATCTTGGATGGGCTGCGAACAATGGAAGAGAAAGGGAGGTATTGCGTTGGTTAGAAAGTGCTAAAGGTTAAATCTTTAGGCTTTTGATGATGGTAGGAGGCGGTTCTTTGATTCTTGTGGCTTTGTTCTTGAGTTTAGCTTGGATCTAAGTGAGTTATCTCACGATCTTGTCTGTATATATTATGTGTGTATATGTCGTGTGCAAAATATAAAGTTAAAGTGGCATTAACAAATTAAAGTTATAAACTTTGAACCCCTCTTACTTTTGAAATCAAATGATAACTTTATATTGTATAATATTACTTCTATCACCCTCTTAAAGATGTGGTGTGGCCTTGTCTTGACGTTTAAATGGTCATTTGGATTGTGTGTTGAATTGAAGTATCTTTGGAAGTGTTTGAAGCGAGAATAGTCGTTATAAGTGCACTTCGATATCTTTTAATTTTAACTTCTGTAAATTGGATATTTATGATATTAATTTGGGATAATTTGATTTGTTTATTCTCTACACATAATTTTGTATATTGTACCGTAAAGAAATGGTTTGGAAAATTAGAGAAATTATGAACCGAAGTTGTGAAAATTAGAACAAAAAGGTGGCTATAAATATACTTTATAAATATAGTCTTTTTTCGTGAATTTTATCAAATAAATGGAAAAGTATTCTTAAGGTTTTATGTCCATGGTTTAAAAGTACCCTAAAGTAATTACTTGCTGTTAAAATTTCAAGTCTTAATCATTTGTCAAATTGGTTAAAACTAGTTACAAAGATTGTGCTTTTCAATGTTGTTTTTAACAAGGACTTTTAACAACATTTATAAATGTTGAAGTAAGTCGCTTATGGTTTTATCTGTTTAAAAATGTTGTTTAAATTTTGTATTTATATATTCTTTTTAGAGATGTGTTCTAACCCATTTTGCAGTATTTTAAAGTTAGTTTAAAGTTTAAATATATTTTTAATAATTATATATGTATTTACAAAGTAAAAACGTTTTATAATATAATAAATGTTTTTCATCTAATTATAAATTAGTTATTTTCAAGTAATATTTTACATAGATATTTAAAACCTACTTAAGTATTTTTAAAGTATATATAAGTTTTGAAAAATGTAATTGACTAGGCTTAACTTTAAAAGCCGACGAGGTGGACTTCTCTATTTGTGAGGGTTAAGATTGATGTCGAGTAGGGATGTGAGCAATAGAGCTCTAACCTACGGGTTTCCCTCTTGACCGACGTATAGTTAAGTTGGAATGCCAAAATTGAGTTAATCTTATTGTTTACTTACTTGTTTAAAAGGTAACTAACTTTGCTTAACACTAAAAACCGACGAAATAGGCTTCTCTCTTTATGAGAGTTAAAATTGATGTCGGGTAAGGATAGGACAGTAGTGCTCTAACCTACCGGCTTTCCTCTTGAATGAGGAGTAGTTAAGCCGAGAATGTTGGAAACGGGTAAACAATGTCGTTTGTCACTTGTTTATGGAAATTATTAATACTATACATAACACTAAAAGTCGACAAGTAGACTTATTTATTTGTGACATTCAATAATGAAGTGTCTAGTCAAGGCTTTGATGCCACCAGTGCTCTAACTTACCTGGCTTCACTCTTGATGAGGAATAGTGAAGTTGAAATGTCGAAAATGAGTTAAGTATACAAACATTGATTGGTATAAGTAATGTTTTAATTGGAAAGTCGATTAGTCGACCATCGAACTTAACCAAATATTATTAACTTAGATCTTTAATTTTTTTTTAAAGATGATATAAGTATGGAAATGATTTTTTTGTTGTGACAATATGTTAATACCATTTGTCTTTAACCATTTTTAATTATACTTATGAATGTAAATAGATCTTTAAAAGAATGTTTTAAAGATAATCATAAGTGTTTAGAAGTCGCTTAATATGTATATTTTGATTTGTAGTGACAATGTTTAAATAACATTAGTCTTAAACCTTTTGAATGGATTTGTGAAAGTACTTAGTTCCTTAATATGTATATTCTGAAGGAAATTATAAGTAAGTAACCTTTTGGAAAAAGATGGAAAAAGCAATGGTTTAAAACAACAAATCTTGTTAATGATTTATGAATATACTTATACCATTTGAGATAAGTATATGAATACTTTTTGAAGTATTGAAAGTGTACAAATAGTAGAAATCAATAGACAGTGTTTTATTAAATAAAAGAAGTTTTACTAATAATAGAGTTTTTAATTGATGAAAGATAAATTAAACAAAAAGGGGATTAGAAGTCGCTTACTTGACTTGATCATGCTTTGTATAACTTGATCATTCTTTGTATGTTTACTCATTTATGGAAAGCATTTAGTCGTATACTTAGCACTAAAAGCTGATGAAGTAGGCTTGTCTATCTGTAGGGATTAAGATTGATGTTCGAGTAGGGATATGAGAAATAGAGCTCTAACCTACCGACTTCATTATTGATCTAGGGATAGTGTGAGATGAAATTATCAGAAACATGATAAGTATACGAACTTGGTTTTCATATGCGATCGTCCTCATTATTGTTGAATAAGATCAAATTCATCGATTTAATCTTGAAGAGACCAGGATCGACAAGTGTTTTACTTATGGAAAACCACTTCAAGATTGAGATATGTTCTATCTCTTGGAAGTGGATATGTTCAAGGTACTGGAAATCATGTGTGGTTTCAAGATTTGTTTGAGAAGTGGGAATCCAATTAGGGATTCGTGTTCTATTCTAGTGTTGAAGATTCCTGTGAAAGATGCCGAACATGACCTCGACATTGAAAATGGCTAAAGACAGAGTAGGATGCACAATCTGGGGTTTTGTTGTCCTGTGATAGGGTATTGTCAACTCTACATCTATAGTATGCTTATCGACTTTGCACGCGGAAGTTGATTATATTTGGTTATACGTGGTTCATGTTTATTTTCGGACTTGGGCCTTTGTGTTTACCTTAAGGTTTATTTTATCTAGAGATATACAGCACTCGGAAGGTGGTTTCTGTTCCTTGTGCTTGGAGTTTTGATTCGGCTTCTCCAAAGAGATTTCCATGGAAAATCCATTATGCGAACATTCCTTATCGGATTTGATTGTACCATCGAATATGCTGTTGAATGTAACCAATGTAACCATTCCAGCTCCGTTATATATATATATATATATTCTTCACCCTAGACATTATCTATTATATCACCTTATGTACCTATTAGATGGTGGTTTTTTTGAGGGGATAACCGTTATGGCATTCCATGTGGTCTTAAAAGTACCGTTATATGTTGTAAACATATTTCTTGCGTTTCTCATACTAGATTTATGTCTTACGCTTGGTTTTTGTTTTCCCTAAATTCCTCACATACTTTTTCGAGTAGTTTGAGAAAGGTAGGTTTTCAGTAATAAGATTGATGTCGAGTAGGGATGTGAGCAATAGAACTCTAACCTACCGGTTTCCCTCTTGACCGAGGAATAGTTAAGTTGGCATGTCGAAAATGTGCTAATCTTGTTGTTTACTTACCTGTTTAAAAGGTAATTAACTTTGATTAATGCTAAAAGCCGACAAATTAGGCTTATCTATTTGTGTGAGTTAAGATTGATGTCGAGTAGGGATGGAGCAATACAGATCTAACCTACCGGCTTCCCTCTTGAATGAGGAATAATTAAGCCGGGAATGTCAGATACGATTTAATCATGTTGTATGTTACTTGTTTATGGAAATCATTAATACTATACCTAACACTAAAAGCCGATGAGTAGACCTATATATTTGTAAGATTCAAGAATGAAGTGTCTAGGCAAGGCTTTGATGCAACCAGCGCTCTAACTTACCTGGCTTCACCCTTGGATGAGGAATATTTAATTTGAAACGTCAAAAACAAGTTAAGTATATGAAAATTGATTTGTATAAGAAATTGTTTTGAGTGGATTGTCAACCAGTCGACCATTGAACTTAACCAAAGATTATTAACTTAAATCTTTAAAAAGAATATTTTAAAGATGATATAAGTATGGAAATGGTTTTGGGTTTGTTGTGACAATATGTTAATAACATTTGTCTTTAACCTTTTTTTATTAAAGCTAGGAAAGTAAATAGATCTTTAAAAGAATGTTTTAAAGATAAGCATAAGTGAAATGGTTTTCGGTTTGTAGTGAGAATGTTTTAGTAACATTAGTCATAAACCTTTTGAATGGATTTGTGAAAGTACTTAGATCCTTAAAATGGATATTTTGAAGGAAATTATAAGTAGGGAATCTTTAGGAAAAAGATGGAAAAAGATGGAAAAAGAAAAGTTTTAAAGCAAGAAATCTTGTTAATGATTTATTATTATACTTATACCATTTGAGATAAGTATATGAATAATTTTTTAAGTATTTAAAGAGTATAAATGAATAGTAGAAATTGATAGACAATGTTTTATTAGGTAAAAGAAGTTTTACTAATAATAGAAGTTTTAATTAATAAAAGATTAATTAAACAAAAAGTCAATTAGAAGTCGCTTATGTAACTTGATCATGCTTTGTGTGACTTGATTGTGCTTTGTATCTTTACTTGTTTATAGAAAGCATTTAGTTGTATACTTACCATTAAAAGCCGATGAATTATGCTTGTCTATTTGTGGGAGTTAAGGCTGATGTTCGTGTAGGGATACGAGCAATAGAGCTCTAACCTATCGGCTTTATTCTTGAACGAGGGATAGTATGAAATGAAAATACTGAAAACGTTATAAGTGTATAAGACTTGGTTCCATATGCGATCGTCCTCATTATTGTTGAATATGACAAAATTCGTCGATTTAGTCTTAAAGAGACCGAGATCGGTAAATGTTTTACTTATCGAAAACCACTTGAAGACTGAGATATGTGTTCTATTTCTTGGAAGTGGATTTGTTCGAGGTGTTGGAATCCATTTGTGGTTTCGAGATCTGTTTGAGATGTAGGAATCCAACTGGGGATTTGTGTTCTGTTCAAGTGATGAAGACTCATGCCAAAGATACCAAAAGTGACCTCGACATTGAAAATGGCTAAAGGAGGAGTAGGATGCACAATCTGGGGTTTTGCAATCCGGAGAAAGGGTTGTCAACTCCATATATAGATTATGTTTATCGATGTTGCGCGCGGGAGTTGATGGTATTTGGTTCACGTGGTTCATGTTTATGTTTGGGCATAGGCCTTTCTGTTTACCTTTTGGTATATTTTATTTACAGATATACGACGCTCAGAAGGTGGTTTATGATCCTTTTGCATGGAGTTCGAATTTGGCTTCTCCGAAGAGATCTCCGTGGAAAATCCATAATGTGAGCGTTCCTTATCGAGTTTGATTGTACCCCCGATATGTTGTTGAATGTAACTAATGTAACCATTCCAGCTAGGTTATATATTTATATTCTTCACCCTAGATATTATCTATTATATCACCTTATGTACCTGTTAGATGGTGGTTCTTTTCAGGGGATAATCGTTATGACATTCCATGCAGTCTCAAAAGTACAGTTATATGTTGTACACATATTTCTTGAGTTTCTCATACCAGACTTATGTCGGACGCTTGGTTTTTGTTTCCCTAAATTCCTCCCATACTCTTTCGAGTAGTTTGAGAAAGGCAGGTTTTCTTTGATGTTCTTTGGGGCTCGAGAAGACGAGCTGGATGTTTCACCTACCATAGTATTCTTATTTCCACTGTAATACTATATTATACATATCAGCATTTGTGAGGACATGTTGTTCTAACTGTCCAAGCTGGTAGTACTTTAGTTTTGCAACTCCAAAATTTCTATATGGGAGTAACCCTTTGTACTTTTCTTTTGATATTATATAGTACCATTCCGCTAATGAGGTTCTGATATTGTGTTCCTTCTTCCTTATTCTGTTTCTTTTTCTTTTTTTACCCTAACTTTTCACCTTTATGGCACTTGAGTGCTTAGCACATGTACCATTAAGTCATATCTTTAAAATTAGGAATCTAGAATTCATAAATCTTACAAATAAATATTATTCACTTAAAAATAAAAGTGGTTCCATCTTATTAAGGTCGGGTTTTAATTAATTTTACATCGGGTGTGTGTCACTCGGGTTATAACCAACACTTAACCCCTCTTATAAGTGTTCATCCTACCCCCTCATGCTTTATTTATCATCTATACAAAGGTCATCATAAATAAAAATCATTTTAGGATGAGGTAACAGTGGTAAAAAAGTTATACCCTACACACAAAACACACAATTTTCAATCAAACGCTCTCTAGTCCATATTATAACCCGATCTAAGGTATAAACTGAACTACCCAATTGGTTTAAACCTTCCCAAGGCTTAGGGAATCCCTATAACTAAGCTCTGATGCCAAGTGTAACGATGCACTATTTTTAGAATCTAAAATCAATTACAAGCTACATCAAAATACGCTTACAACTAATTTCAGATATTAAAAGCAGTGTACTGTTGTTGATAAATAATTTTTAAAAAAAAACAAAGAATAAAAAGGGAAACCTCACAGAGGAATCGATTATTAGAATAAATGAACGTTAACTCCATAAAACAATTTATAATATTTATTATATTAATTCCCATTTCAATACATTAATTATCAATAACCATGGACAATACAAAAACAATATAAGAGAATATACTAGATCAATTATCCGTGATATAGGCTTATCCTCCTTTCAATTGACTAGTATATATAAAAGAAAAAGAAAAAGGTTTCAGCTATGTTTGGATTGCACCTAACCCTATACACCCCAGCCTAACCTAAGGGATCTGGTGGCTATTGCATAGAAAAAGACTACCTATATACCCCT
Source organism: Allium fistulosum (assembly GCA_030737815.1). Taxonomy (NCBI): domain Eukaryota; kingdom Viridiplantae; phylum Streptophyta; class Magnoliopsida; order Asparagales; family Amaryllidaceae; genus Allium; species Allium fistulosum. Next base: position 232,330,553 of record CM060908.1, on the reverse strand, counting down.
TTTAGGGTATCAAACCCACATAGTTCTATTTTCTGCTCTTTTTCTACATCCAAATACTTGTTACTACATTACAACCATAGCATCCATGCAACCATTGCAATCATCATAAATAATGCAACCATTGCAACCACCATAAATAATGCAGTCCATACAACCAATGTAACCATTGCAATCATCACAACCAATGCAAACAATAAATGTGAAAAATAGTATTCCTACTCATCAATCTCAACGAATTATCATATAGGGTAAAAATAGTAGTAGTAGCAGCAGCAACAACACACAATCATTAATCATCAACAACATTCAATGCCAATCCCAATTATCAAACAAGAAGATAACAACACAAATATACTTGCATACATAGTTATCATCTATTTTGGTAACCATAATTAACTACCCATCAACTAGTAGTAATAATGGTAAAATATCACACACTCATCAAAAATGCGATATCACCATCAACCATCAAACATATATGATAATTGCAACTGACAATCAATGACACATTCAACAAATATCAAAATAATATATCAGCATCCATCATTCTCTTAAATCATTTATTATTGTTCATTGTACATCCACCTTTATTTTTTTTATCTCAAAAACAACAATAATTCTTCCAAAACAATAATACACTTCAAATTCCTTATTTTACTCCTTTTTTCAAATACTTCAAAACATCATATTTCAAATCAAAAATAATAATCTTCACCAAATCACATTTTAAAACTATATTATTATTAAAACCTCATTCTAAATAATAAACTTCCCAAATATTTATTAAATATAATTTCTGTTATTATTTATGAATTTCCCTAGAAATTCATAAGTAATAACCTTATATAGCTCCATATTTTAGTTTTAGTAAAATTTGTTAAATCATCGTTATTTATAGAAATCATCTAAAATCTGTAAATAACCTTATTTATTATTTATTTATCTAATTTTCTCGTTGTTATTCATTTCATTTCAATTTACTATTTTTCTAATCAAATCAACAATTAATTATAATTAAACATCCAAAAACACTGTATCGACAATAATTATCCAACGAATGCACAATACATTCAAAATATTGTAATAATTAAACATTTATCTATAGAACATAATTTATGTCAACAATTATGATTTTTCATCAATGGTTATATATTTTATAATATAAATTTAATTAATTAAATTAAATAATTCATACTAATGCGCTTTTCCAATAGTCTTCAAACTAAGCCAAACTAGTGTCAAATGTCCTGAATTTCACCACCAGTCCAAAGAAAGAAACTGCTCATGAATCAAAGTTCGTATACAAAAGTTATATAGGTTGGCATATTTTGAAATTATTAAATTGAAAAGAATAAAATAAAATAAAAAATAATTAACTTGTATGCGCATCTTTCCCATACACGCATGACTCGGCAACCATCTCATGTTTACATCCCATTAGTCCACAACTTTGATCGGCCACCACGTTTGCCTTTGACCTTCGATTGATCTGCAACCACCAACCATCGCCTCGTACTGCCACCATCTGCACTATACCATCGCCACCAGCCGAGATAGCTCCTAGCATAGCAAAACCCAGCCGCTGACAATGTCTTTTTTCCAAAATCGACCACTCCAAGCGACAATTTGTGAAATTGAGACGATATCCATGTTCCACTCATTGAGCTCTATCATTTTGATCCATCAATTGCACCAATTGGTCTCCGAATCAAAGACCTCCAAATTAATGTCTAAGGTTTGGCTAATTGAACTTTGATCACGATTTGCCGTTGATGCGAGCACTTTTGAGAGGAATTAGGGTGATTTTAGGATTAGAGTAGAAAACTGAAGATAGAGGTGGCGACTAGGGTTTTGTAGCCTCACGTATGTAGTTGTTAGGCTTGGTTATGGACTATATATCCAGTTTTCCCCGAAATAGCTACGTATAGTGTTTAAATACTATAACGCCTCTATTTCGCAAACCATAACTCCAAATATATTAAAATTGTATATCAAATTGATCAGCTTGGAAAGACTTTCACAACGATTATAAATACGATATCCAATTCATTGTTTTATTAAAAAATTATTTTTAATTACTTTATTATTAACAGCGTTAAATTTTTGGGTCGTTACATTTACGCTCAAGTTGTTGCTCAAACGAGCCCCCTGGTCTAGTTGATGCCAACTTGAGCACTGCTATGGATTTTCTTTTGTGAGGCTCCAGTTCATAGAAGGAAACTACTTCAAGTGCTTTAGGCGCCTGGCTTGGCAATAGTCTTGGGTCCATTTGAGCATAACTTGAGCAATTTCATGTTCGTGGGTGCATTTCTTACGATTTTTCTTCATGGGAATTGAACTATGTTCGAGCAGTCTTCGCCTTGAAGTATTTTTTTTAGATAAATCTGGGTCAAGAGCCTCTTGCTTTAGGGATATGCTCTGAAGTCCGACTCCAAGTCATATTTTCAGTGACATAAAGCTTGATTTACGTCTTAACCAAGGTCGATTATTTCTTTAATTTCCTTATAATTTTCGAACATCAAAAACGAGAATTTTAGATGCAACTACAAATGCCTCTGTAGTTATTAACAGAGGCAAAAGTTCTGTTAAAATTGCCTATAAATGAATGAGAGGCAGTAGAAGAAAAGCCTTTATAAATCAGCGTATTAATTTGTTAGTTAAAATGCCCTTATTAATGCATGTTCCACATGAGATTGCTTCGTTAAAACAAAAGCAATTAAGGCATTAACAAATGCCCCTACTAATGGATGTGCCATAAATAAATTAATACAGAACTATGTACTTCTAGGGTTAGTCTAATGAAATATATAATAAATTCATATAATATTATACTTTAACATATGAAATGCCAAAATGAAACCGCATGTTAATACATTAATTATCATTCAGGCAACAAGAGTAGAAACCCAGAAACCAAAACAAATGAAGTACTTGGTTGTTATCGAAATAGATAACAATTAATGTCATTGTCATTTCTTAATTACATCAAACAACATCCTCATAAATGCATAGCTATAATAATGTACTAAATTGATTATATATTATGTTGGTGTATTGAACTTGAGGATACAAAATCTACGCGCGCATACACAGAAACCAAAAAATATTGTAGTTTCATATCAAACAAGTAAAATAATTTTTCAAACTAATTTCATGAATGTAAGTCATAGGAGATTAAAGAGATTTGGTTTTTATAGGGAACAGAGTATTTTACATATTATTCCAAATATGATACTATGTTTGATTGTGGCATGTTGTTGTGGCATCAACATGCCTAGGACTTAACCCATTAAGATTGTAAAGTATGTCAAAAACTAAAGTTTTACCTTTTTTTCTTCTAGTTATGTTGGATTAATGTAACATCTTTATGACTTCACAAACCTTAAATGAACATATAATAATAATCATGTATGTAAAAATCTTACCTTATTGCATCTAACGTACATCCAACTAACAATTTGTCTTTACATTGATATATTTTCAGTTTGACCAGTTTGTAGGATCTAGATTAACCCTAGAGGGGGGGTGAATAGGGTTATGGAAAATTTTCACTTATTAAAACACGAAAACAACCTGCAGAGAAGTAAATATGCTGAAAAGTAAATCACACACAAAATTTACCCAGCTTCGGCAACCCCTGCCTACTACTGCATTCCCAGATTTCTATTAGAATTAAACAGTCTCCCGCTTACAAACACTCTAACAGACTCGCACACCCTGCTACCGCCTATAGAGTTTTGCAAACTCGCAAACCCTGCTCACTGAACTAATCCTAACTAGACAATCTGACACAACCTAAAACCTAGGTGGTGATTTACCCTGATTTGATTCTAAGAGTACAAACTTCAAAACAAAAAAACAAGAGCAAAAATAAAATAGAAAACTTTAAAACCAATTTTTCCCTTAATTAAAAATAACCCCGGCCCAAATAAAATAATGAAATAAAAACTAAAGCCTTAATTAATAAGGCCGGCCCTGTTTAATTTTCTCTAGCCCGTTCCTTCTTCTATTTGCTCTGAGAATCTTGAGAAAGAAATATGGCGGCTTCGTTTTCTCTTAGCTCTGAGATTTAGGGCTTTTGCGAAGCTCCGACTCTAAATTGATCGAATCAGTGGTTAATTGCGTGAAGTCTTGTTCGATCGAATCCTCTTTGCGCTCTGGAATTAGGGCTTTCGTAAAACTCGAAGACGCCGATTGTGGTTGTTGCTCCATCGATTGATGCCTGCTTGCCTTGAGATGATTGATTTATTCGATTGTTGCTCTTACAGCTCGGCTGGTTACTTCGACTTGATCTAATTCAACTGGTATGTTATCTGTCCCTTTTGCTTTCTCGATTGATTGCTTGAATTCGATGCATTTTATTTGCCGATGATGATTGGTATTTATAGGGATTTCGAAACCCTAATTCTTCGTCTGATTTGATTTACTTGGCCTTCAAGTCGTTGAATCTTTCCATTTTTATGCAATGCTATTTTGGGAATTTACGTTGAACCCACGGCTTTGATTATACATCGTTCGATTCTTTCTTTGAATTATTTTCCAGAATCTTTCCTAATTTATAATTCCTGATTTTGACTTTTTGTTTTTAGCTTTTTCAACTTGATTTACTTAATTAAAATATACGGATTTGACATTGTTTGTGGCCATGTTGACTTCGACTCTGACTAGATTATGGCTTTGTGAAAATCGGCCTTGAGTTTCTATTGCTCATCCCTGAGTTTGTTTATTGTTCGGTGATGATCACCTGACTTTGTCTTCTCTGCTGTTTGCACACTACTTCCACTGTTTCGACTATAGCTTGAATTGAATTGTTGTATTGGTCTAGTTACTTTTCTCTATAGCATATCTGAATGTCTTCATTTTTCACTTCTGCCTATTCTCTGACCTGATCATGTCTTACACATTCGAGTTCTTTGAGTTGTGTATTCATGTTGTATTTATTGTTGCAGTTGCCTCTGTGTTTGTCCTTCCTATACTTGTGACTTGTGCAGAGTTCATCAGTTTATCCCTGACCTGTACATGTCTGACCTTGATACATGTTTGAGCTTACTGTGTTATTTTATTACTGGTTATACTTCACTGATTTGATATTGTAGCCAGACTAATGTCACTTATGCTCTGGTCTTTGATCCTTGTACTACCTGGTCAGATGCTTCATGTACAGTTCCACTTTGTAACTCTTTTTTTTCATTTGCTATTATCATTGTGCATTGATAGTTGACATACTTCAAGCAGTCTTCATGCTGCTGTTTCCTTCACTTGATATTGTTGTGCACTAGTGTACTTGAGTCAGTGGTTTAATGTGCGGTTTTCATTGATTCTGGACACTGTGATTTGTATTTCTTTGTGCTTCATGATCTTGGTTGAGTTGCTTTGTCTTACTTGACTATTTGCACTTGTGTAGACAGTTGATCATATATGTTGACTGGCCCTTGCATATACTCTCTGTAGTATGATGTACTGTTGCATGCCTTCTCACTTGAAACTGTTGTCATGGTTGCAGTGATACTTTGAGTTGTTGATTGATTGGTTGTTTTCACTTGAGTCGTTTGATGACTTGTTGGATTAGTGTACTTCATTGCACTACTTATTCCAGTGTGCCATGTCTCACTGATGTTGCTCACTTCACTGTGTTGTAGCATTGTGTACATGTGTTTGCATTTTCTTGTAGTTGTTTCTATTTGTGTTGCACTTGAGTTGAACCCGGCTTTTCTTTTGGGTTTGACCTGTGCTCACCTGTCCCTATAACATTATCAAGTGTACATTTTGGTGTGCACGGCCTTGTGGCATGTACAGTGATACACTGTGCATGTCACAAGCTATTCGTGTATGATGAATTCAAATATGATGACGAACAACCCAAATAACTGAGGCAAATATTATTTTCAAAATCCATATTTTATTTTATACTGCAAAAACATTTTATTTTCAATTTTACTACGTCAATGTATATTTTTGCAGATTGCTCAGATGTTGGATTCACATTGGAATGAAGTTGAAGATAAATACGAGTGTGAGTGATATGTAGTGAGGAACTGATGTAACTATGAAATTGTGATGTAATTGTATTGTGACTGAAATTGTATAGTTATAGTGAGAGATTAAAATTGTACTATCAAAATTGTTATAAATATTTGTTTGAATAAAATATTCATTTGAATTCCAATTTTGTGTTATTTATTTTATTCAGCAAATATTTATTTTATCTGTGAAGAATACAATAGTACAATATCAAATACATTTAAATGAATGTATATATGTTTATTATCATCAAACAAAAAACATATACATGCATATTCCACACAGTTAACTCAAGAGCTTGAAAAGGTCCAATACAATGCTCGACAGCCATTCCTATAAATTCATGGGAATCTGTTTTATTGAGAACAAAAATATCAACCATAGGACTCACATCTTTTGATTATATAAAAGAACAGAGATAAGATTATTTCTATTCACAAAGGCAAAAAAATTTAGATAGTGCAAGGGATACAAAGGCTAACCTACTTAAATTCAAGTAAACAGCCTGGGGAGTGCAAGGTAAGCGTTTTTGTTTCTCATAGTCTCCAACCATATTCATCATATATGAATAGTGGGGCAGTTATAACAACTCATCATTTTCGACCTTCTAATTTAACACAACCCAAGCTGTGTAAACCTCGAAAACCGAAAATAATGTGTCATTAAGTTAACATAACAAGAAACAAAACAAGAAATATATTATATTTATTTCTTTCTAAACCCATAGCAGAAGGTAACAACATATAATATAACAAGACATCACTTTATTTCAAACCTATACATTCAAAGTATATACATATATCAAATCAAATCCAATACAAACCACATCCAAACACACACAAATACATAATCGGTATCAATGTCAGATGATCGTTTATATATAAGTCTACATATATAAGTAACGCCATCATCATTCGCACCTTTAGACATTTTTGACCAAGCACAAAATACTCCACCAATCCAGCGATCAAGACAAAAATGAAAAAATATGGAGAGGGTCAGATTACAGTCTGGTGAGTGGTGTACATCTACCTTACTACATACTCTGGTCATTCCTAAGTAATACCAAGATAACTATGGTAAACAATCGTACCTTATTCCTACCTCATCTGCATCCAACAAGTTAGACAAACAATGCAATAACACATGGCTAACTATGTTGTGGAAATAACCTCGCTCACGGTCGGCGTCGTTACAGAACACACTACGTTACACCTCGATGTGGTAGGAATAAATGTCGCGCTACACCCAAATGTTGTGGACCAAATTAGGGTTTTTTCTTGATTAAGAATCAGATGCGTTGGAAACAAAATTAACTGGAATGACAAAAATTAAAGAGAACTAAATTAAAACAGAACTGAAAAATACCTTGTTTGTGTTTAGATCTAACTTCCCTCTTCATTGAAAAAATTAAAGAAGGCTTAGTTGATACTTTTTGCTGGAGTGGGGAAGAAATGGTTTTTAAGTGTGAGACGGAACAGAAAAACACAAATATAAAATAGCTGGGGGTACTTTTGGAACAATTCGAAGAATGAAAAGGAAAGAGTGGGATGTGTGTGTTTTTTCTTCTAAAATGGTAGGGTGGAAAAGACGATAAACGGTATTCTAATAGAATTAGGTTTTGTTTAGGGCATTGTTAACGACACTACGCTTTTGAATATAAGGTCATTTTTTTCAAAAGTTAATTTTTGCTATGAGAGGCACTTAGAGAAACAAGCCACCTCATAAAATTACAATTAAATTGACCAAATTGCCCTTTTAAATATGTACCCTAATCTTCATTTAAGGGATGATCATCTTAGAAACTATAATTCGATAGGAGCCAATTAAAACACGAAATTAGGACGCCGAATTAAAACACTAACTTCAGTCGTAGTACATTGCAAATATTACTACTAACTTAATCTTGTAAGGATTTTCAATTCGGTTGGGTAAGTAGTGAATTCCAAAACAGTTTCAACAACTACATGTCAAATTTAAATATTAAAAATGACCGACCCCAGTTGAAAATATGACTTCGAAGGGGTTTTGTCGTCTGTGCAAATAATTTTCGAAGGAACCTCATCGTTCCCGAAACATTTGCCCAATTCGAAATAACAAAGCCGAAGTAAAATATGTACTTCGACATCACCCTACCGAATTTTCCTTCCACAACTAATAAGCAACCGCCGAACTTGTAAGTCCACTTAACAGGCATTAGTTCGATAAGCACCATGCATCTAGTGACTAATAAAATTTTGTAAATCATCAGCAACAAAGTTCAACAAAGATTGTACAAGTCAAGTTTAATTAAGTTCGTCAACAAAATACATTCAACAAGAATAAAGTTGTACATTCAATTTTTCTAAACAAGCCATTTCGTCAACAACATATCCAAAAAAAAAATTTGACAAACCTTTGCCGGACTAAAATGGTATAAACGAAGATGGCTGGTCGAACTAAATTCATAAATTTGGAAGGCCGGGGCGAAATAAAATTTAAGCTATGAAACCCTACCTTCGACATTAATTTCCTTACTCTAATTTAGTTTATCGAAGATGTTGCTCAAAATTTTTGCAAAAGTTTATTAGGGCGCGGCGGCCACCCATAGGAAGATAGACGTATCAACCAAGCTAATCCAGGCATCCTTGGGAATCGACTGACTCAAGGGTCGCCGACTTATACACCCGGGTTCCTCTCATATAAGGACAGAAAACTGGCCAAAGTGGCTTTAAGGAGATAAAACAGTTAGATCGGCAGAGAAAAGCATACCTACTAAAGTCCTACCGCAATAGAAAAGCGCTAATACAATCGCCCTGCCATCAACTGCTCCCATCCGACGTCTAAAGAAACAACAAACTCTGAGTTATGCCACCTAACATCCTAAAAACGAAGAAACTAGAGTACAGAAAGGCAGCTTGTCACCATATACGCATGTATTGCTACCAACCCTCCAGCTAACAATCATCCCATGGTCTGATCTGCCATACGAACCGTGAATATCCTCAAATAATCTCAACCGTGGATCAAAGGAGGCTTGCTCGTATGAACACCCCAAGCATTTCACCAGGAAAGGGGTTAGATTAAGAAAAATTAAAAGAATAACACTTCCCACCATACTCTTATCATCTTCAAGCATTCTTCATCATCTCCATGTATCTACTGTAATAATATATATACATATAGGGAGAATAATATATACAGTGGACATAGGCATTTATTTTGGCCGAACCACTCTAAAATCCATGTCTCTTTAATACTAGCATTCCATCATTAATTCGCGATCATATACTGCAAACCTAACAACATCGTTAAAAACCCACTTTCCCACAATTCCCGAGGTTGGTTAGTCATTATGTCTCGCTGACGGGAATTTTAGTCAATAATTGGCCCTAGAAGGAGGGCTTGAACCTTCTAAACTCTCCAGCTCCCTTGAACCTTGCCTAGACTCCACACTCAACATGGAAACGAATGGTGTCAATGTGAATGACCACTCGCACGATCGAGACACCAACAGCAACACACCCGCTGGTATTCCCAGCCCTTTCCCCAGAGTCGGCAACGATTTCTGGCATACCATATCTGCTCACATCGCTAGGATGGGAACCTTGAGCCAAGAAGTAAACGGTTTAAGGGCCGCACTAGAAACTCACTCCATCACGAGCCCAGGACAGCTATCAACCTAGGAAATTAACAACTTCCCAGTACCCCCGGTCATCCGTAACTCTTGCGTATTGGCGACCTCCTAGAGTGTGTGGTTGCATCCAAAACAACCATCTATGCGGCCCCGGAGCCACGAGATAACAACATAGTTAGGGGGAGTCGAACGGTCATCGAGATGGTGAAATGCACGAGTCGCGTCTTGAGCCCCTAAGCAATCAAGCTCAGGGAACCCGAGTCGCCTTTGTACACTCCCACCCGCAAAGGAAAGTACCTCATCCTGTGCTTGGGGATGAAAAAAACTGACCATTATGGTCACCTTCATCGCATAGAAGATCTCTTTCCCTAGGTCGCTATCATGTGCCGTATTCCACTGATTAGACGACGTACCACCAGGAGCCTTCGCCCGTCGATGCAAGGTCGTTCCCGCAATGGGTGGAAGCCAGCCTTAGGTACAAAATGATCTGGTTGCACCAACAGATCAACCGAATATAGGCCTAAGGCATCGGTGGTCGCGGCCTGTCCGACGACAAGGATGGGGAACCATTCTCCGTAGAAATCCTCAGAACCCACCTCTCAAGACGGTACATGCTACCGCAAATAGAAAAATATGATGGGAGCATGGACCCATCGGATCACCTTGTCACTTTCAACTCAATCACTAAAGCCGGGTAGCTAATAGGTAATCCAAAGTGTTTGCTATTCACATCCACACTTGTCGACCGGCTTCCTGTTGGTTCTTACACTTAGCTCCCGGCAGCATCTGGTCTTGGGCATAACTACGCTCCAAATTCAAGGCTAGATTTTTTGCATCAAGAACTCATGTCATGATGGCCAGTGAGCTTGCAGTATCATACAGGGCTTGTTAGAAAGTCTCCAGGCCTATGTCAACCGATTCAAGCGAGAGTCAACCCGAGCCCGCGGAACCGATAAGAACAGTCTGATGGTCGCCTTATGCTCAGGCGTACAATACAAATCCCGAATATGGAAAGAACTCCAAAAGAGATCGACCTCGTCCCTTGTTGATTTCTATTAGCACGCAAATGGAATCATGAGGATAGAAGACGTAAATTTTTCAGATAGTGATAACGAGGGACGACGTCCCCTCAAATTTCGCTAGAAAGGAAACAACGACCAAAGAGAATGGAATCGGCAAAACCAAGCAAAGAGAAACTATGACGACGGCCTGAGGCACCGGGCTCGATATGCTAGTTATACTCCCCTAAACAGAGACATGGAAATTGTCTTCCTCGCAACCAGAAATCAAGCTCCCTACCGAAGGCCACAAAATGGCTGGGCGAGGGAACCGCCCAGTAGCAACAGTCAATATTGTCTCTTTCATCAGGTCAGCGGACATTCTACTAACAACTGTCGTGTTCTAAAGGATGAAATCGAGAGATTGATTAGGGAAGGATTGCTTATGGAATATGTCATACAACAAGTAAATCAGAGGATAGCCCGCAAAAACCATCCAATCCAGCCTTCCCCACAATCACTCGGAGGCGTTGTAGCCATGACCGATATTCTTACCATATGTGGAGGGACACACATAGCAAGGAGCAGTCAGAGGGTTCTCAACCAATATCTGAGGGAAGTCTCCACCTCCAGCCAAGTATACTCGTTGGAACGACGGGCTGTTAAGTCTCTCAGAATGGAATAGGAAGACCCTCCAATCACCATCACAGCTCAAGATTGGGGGGCAGTGATGTACCCCCACCATGACCTGATGCTTATAACCGTGTTGATAGCTAGCACCAATGTCCATGAGCTTTCGTTGATAGGGGAAGCTCGGTCAGTGTCATATTCAAAGAAGCCTATGACGCGCTCAAGCTACTGGCCTCCCATCTTGCGCCTTGTGTATTGCCCATTTATTGGCTCGACGGAGTTAGGATAGTCCCCATGGGGGTAGCATAGCTTATAACAACCTTAGGTATGGAACCCACCACAACAAAGATTAAAGTCAGTTATGTGATCCTAGACTGCCTATATTCTTCCAACTTGCTCATCGGGAGACCGACCTTGACCGAATTGGATGCCATAATGTCGTACAATTGCCTGATAATGAAATTCTCAATGCCAAACAGGATTGGTGAGGTTAAGGGAGACCAACAGAAAGTGAGGCAGTGCTATGGGACTTCCCTCTGTCAGGTAGAGAAGGGTGTTCTAATGATTCAAGAGGAACCCACCACCGAGGTCAGTACCCCCAATGGAACCATAGAATGCAACTCACATAAGCGCAACCCCAAGGATATGCGACCAGGTCATCAACATGGTAGACGGTCCTCGGTCCATTGAAGAAACTAAGGCTTTGGAGCCGGCTTCCCTTGCATCCCTTCAGAGGACATGGGAATTAACCTCCAATTGGAATGAGCGGGCGGCCTCTCGATAGGTACCTGGGCCGATTGGCAACATTCTAGAGGGAAAATACATCGAGGGTGGGCATGCTGCAGCCAGCCCAGCACAAAAATCCATCAGTGTGATGTAGAGACAAACACAAGTATTGAAGATGACTCGCTAGATCCACGAATGGGGGACCAGGCGCTCGATGGGGGCCCCGCAACCCCCTGGAATACATATCCAGCGACGAAAGCGATCCCACCAAAGTCGTCTAGATTGGGATCGAGCTTAGTCCGAAGGTCAGAGAAGATCTGATAAAGTTTCTCAGACAAAACAAAGATGTCTTCACTTGGGGGGCACGTCGATATGACCCGACATCGATTCTCGCATAATATGTCATGTGCTAAACATTAACCCAAAGGCAACCACCGTCCAAGAGAAGCAGAGACCCTTAAACGTTGAAAGATATAAGGCATTAAAGGAAGAAGTAGAGAAGCTGCTCACTAATGGCTTCATAAGAGAGGTGGACTACCCGGTTTGGGTCGCGAACCTAGTCTTAGTCCGCAAACCAAACGGTTCATGGAGAACATGCATTGACTTTTTGGATCTCAATAAAGCATGTCTAAAGGACAGCTTTCCTTTGCGCTGCATCGACCAACTCGTGGATGCAACTAGCGGGCACAAACTCCTCACTTTCATGAATGCCTATTCAGGCTATAACCAGATTGCCATGTGTGGCCCTAATCGAGAACACATCTCTTTCACCACCAACACCGGGTTGTATTATTAGCGAGTCATGCCTTTTGGTTTGAGAAACACTAGAGCAATCTACCAGCGTTTAGTCAACCAGATGTTTTCAGAATAACTAGGTCGTTCGATGGAAGTGTACATCGACGACATGCTGGTGAAATCGAAGAGGGCCGATGGCCATGTACCCAACCTCATCGAAACTTTTGGCATCTTCAGAAAGTACAACATGAAGTTGAATCCCGAGAAGTGCTCATTTGTGGTCTGATCTGACGGATTCTGTATGTTGTGAGCACTAAAGGAATCGAGGACAACCTGGATAAGATTCGGTCTATTCAAGAAATGCATGTTCCCAAAAAGATGAAGCAGGTACAGAGCCTCAACAGGATGGTGGCCGCTCTAGGCCGTTTGTTTCAAAAGCTACAGATCGGTGCTTGCCCTTCTTCGACCTTGTCAAGAAGGGGAAGTCCTTCACCAGGGAAAACGAATGCACCAAGGCCTTCGAAGACTTGAAGCGACACTTGGCCACACCTCCAATTCTGTCAAAACCTGTTGATAGGGAAGATCTTTTCCTATACCTGGCGGTCACCAACCATGCAATCAGTGTTGCACTCGTTAGGGAAGAGGAAATGGTGCAACGGCTAATTTACTATATGAGTAAGCGATTGACCGGACCTGAGATAAGGTACACGAGGACCGAAAAATTAGCCTTTTGCCTCGTGATGGCGGCCCGAAAATTGCGGCCGTATCTTCAAGCTCATCCTATCAAAGTTCTAACCAACCAACCACTTAGAAAGATCCTGAGTCGCCCCGACACAGCAGGAGGCTCCTCACATGGTCCATCGAGCTAAGCCAACACCACATCCATTTTCTCCCATGACCGTCAATCAAAGGACGAGCGGTGGCCGATTCCATAGCCGGATGTTTCGACCTGGATGACGAAAGAGAACCCCCTGAAATAAACCTGGCATCTGTATATGGATGGTACATCCAAAGAGAAGGGGGTAGAAGCAGGAAGGTCCTAGCCACCCCCGAGGGGAAAGAGCTCTGCTTCGTCGTCCGGCTTTCCTTCAAGGCCACAAATAATGAGGTCGAATGTTAAGCTCTCTTGGCTGGCCTAAAGATGGCGAAAGAACTTTCGTGGAATCACTACATGCCTACAGTGACTTCGCCATCATCGTCAACCAAATGAATGACCACTTTCAGACAAAGGAAAAGGTTCCGACACTTTACATCACTAAAGCTCAAAGACTTACCAAAGCCTTCGGAGAATTCCGACTAGAACAAATCCCCAGGGAGCGAAACGGTAAGGCGGACCAATTAGCAGAAGAAGCATGCGACCCGGGAGAAACTCTCTTATAGGTACCTATGGATACCCGAAGCACTCCTAGCTTCGAGCTGAGGGCAACCATCGTGGAAATTGATCAGCCTTCTGGAGAAAATTGGATAACAACCATATACAGGTATATCATGAATAATGAGCTACCAACCAACTGTAAGGAGGCCAGAAAAACTTTGCATCGTTCGTTGCATTACACGATCATCGAAGGGAAGCTTTACATGCAAGGATACATGAACCCGCTGCAACATTGTGTGTCTAAAGTTAAAGCCGCCCAGATTTTAGAGGAGTTGCATGAGGGCTTCTATGGAGATCACACCAAGGGGCAAAGTCTTGAAAAAAGGGCCGCTCGACAAGTGTACTACTAGCCCACCATAGTAAAGGATTCTATGAACTATGTGAAGAAATATGACCGATGCCAGCGATTCTCAAAGATTCCCAGGGCTTCTCGGGCCCTTCTGGTCTCCATAACGTCCCCTTGGCCATATGATACATGGGGGATCGATCTGACCGGAAAGCTCCCTAACGCTAAAGTCGGATACAACCACGCAATCGTAGCCATAGATTATTTCACCAAATGGATTGAAGCAGAGCCTCTGGTCAGTGTCATGGCTCCAAAGGTTCTCAACTTCAATATCAAGAACATCGTCTACCGCTTTGGCTTCCCAAAGAAAATTGTTACGAATAACGGAACCCAGTTTGAAAGCATGATGTTCCAAGAGTTCTATGATAGAAATGGAATAAAAAAGGGATTCTCCTCGGTCGCTCACCCATAGGCCAATGGACAAGTCAAGGCAGCCAATAAAACTATCAAGTCTACTTTCAAGAGAAGGCTTGCCAAAGCAAAAGGAAATTGGGCGGAGGAGCTGCCTCTGTACTATGGTCGTATCGCACCTCCGCCCAAACATCGACCGGCCACACACCCTTCTCCCTTTCATACAGGCACGAGGCCATGCTACCTATTGAGGTGGACATCCCGTCCCCTCGTAGGGTGACCTATGACCATGAGCAAAATGATGAGCTCCTCAGGGTCGGCCTAGAAACACTCGATGAACGATGAATGGAAGCGGAAATCCACACCAAGACTTATAAGAGAAAAGTCAAAAAACATTATATTGCATGGGTGAAGCTTCGACAATTCACCGTTAGCGACTTGGTTTTACGTCATGTGTTTGTAAACACTAGGGACCCAACCGATGGGGTGCTCGGCCCGAATTGGGAAGGACCATATGTTATCAGTTCTATGTTAGCTAACAGTGCATATTGTCTATCTCACCCCAATGGGACCCATGTGTCTCGAACCTGGAGCCCAAAACACCAACGGGCTTACTTTATTTAACAAAAGTACTCCATAACTAAGACCTTGGAATGTAACCGTTTCTTTTTGCAGGGAAGAATGGAAGGCCATCTCTCTTTGCCAAGACAATGTTAGCCACGCAAGTTCGGGATACCTGGACAGGGATGAGTTCATACATGCTCATGCACCCGGTCCGACGACTGCCCATATCCAGTCAAGGGACCGCGCGAGCCGCCACTCAAGGTTTTAAATCTCCCCGAGATCAGCCGAGATGAAAATCCGAGATATTAGCCAAAATCCGAGATTTGGCAGCTTGGTTAGTTATAAGTGTTTTAAATATCGCCCGAGACAGCCGAGATATTTGCCCGAGATATTGGCCAAAATCCGAGATTTGAAACCTTGCCGCCACTCTCCTCCTTAATAGAAGGACGCACTCGACGAGGGCGGATTACCGTGCATCCACTTCACCCAGGCACGTTAGGGATGCCCAACGACCTATAGGTCATCCCGGTGCTACTTGACCTGCTTCGACAGACAAACACGAGATATAACTCTTGCATCTTGGGGTGCGTCGACAAGCTGGATGGCAACCGCACAGGTGTGATTCCCTCACCCGTAATGCTCCATGTCCCAGTGGGACGAGACACTATTGTCGAGATTGGCACATGATAACTCAGTGCAATGCCATGATAGTATCCCAGAGGTTTGACATCTGCAGTGTACCCACCAGCAAATAAGTCGGGCTTCATTTTAACCCCTGGTTGTCGGAAAGGGCGCTCGCAAGCAAATAAGTCGGGCTTCATTTTAACCCCTGGTTGTCGGAAAGGGCACCCACAAGTAAATAAGCCGAGTCCTTTTGTGCAAACCCCACCGGCCTCAACTCCAACCTTTGGGTGTTGGAAAGGGCGCCGTAAGCAAGTAAGCCGGGTCCTTCCGTGCAAACCACAAATGTAATGACCCTAATTTTTACTAACATTATTTAGGACATTTAATTAGATAAATTAAATGATATAATGTAAATGGTTAAGGGATTGAGATTTGTATGACCGTAGGGTAGTCGTGCCTAATTAATCTAAAGCCAAAGAGAATTAAAATGAAGTAAGTAAATGTAACAAAATAAGGGCAAAATAGGAATAGGTAATATTCTTATCCCTAAACCCTTAATCCAATTTCATTTAAAATATTCACAAATTAAAACTAAACCAAGAAGTGTGGCCTGCCTCCATTAGAAGAAGACAAGAGGAAGTTAAGCAAGAATTCGAGAAGGAAGCTTAATCAAATTAATTCAAGGGAAAATCTCAACCTTCTTAATAATCAAACTAAGGTGATAATAGATTACATCTCATATTTATTGTTTTCGATTTCTAGATAAGATCCGAACTTATTTTGCAAGAATATTGCCATGTTTTGATTGTTTAAATGGATATACATGCTTGGTGATGATTTATATTATTTCATATAGATTTTATGATAAGATTTGATTTGAAAAACCTATTATATGACATCCAAATAGCTTTGGTTTTTTATATAAGGTCAGAAATATTATTTTAGGTGTGGGTTTCAAGTTTCATAATTTTCTAAGTTGTTATGGATTTATTATGAATTTTCTAGCAAAGAAAATGATTAAATTGGGTTTAAATTATTTTCGACTATTATATGTTAGCTTTGGGACAGAAATTAAAATATGATATAAAACATATTAAAAGTGATTTATGAGAATTTTTGGAGAATTTTCCAAAGTATTTTATTAAAGATATAAAATTATTTAAGGTATGTGACTTAAATGTTTTATATGTTTATAAAAGGAGAAGGGGCAATTTGCTAAATGTTTTAAATTGTTCATTACTGAATTCGCCAGCACTTTTAGAAAATATTTTGAAAAAGAATTGGCAACCAATTATATGTTGACAAATAAAGCAAGTTAGTTGGAAAGATATTACATTAAAAAGTTAAAAATTAGTTTTGTAAAGGATTATTGCTTCGCCACTTTCGCAGCCACCTTTCGACCCCATACTATCGCCTTCAACCTAGTCAAAACTAATACACATGGTATCAATGCCTTGGTACGTAGTGGATTTGAGATATGAAAAAGGTATAGAGTCGAAACATGCTTTCGATGGGGTAGAAGTGGTTTTTATAAACTCGAAACTATTTTGGTTACAAAATGAGGCATTCGAGGGAAATATCTTTCAAATTAGTCAAATACGCCTTTGTTTTAGAAAAGGGATTTCGAAAGAGGTTGTCGCATTTTGTTTTAAAAAAACAAGCATTCGAAGGGGTCGAAACCCCAGCTGCCGCATTCAACCTTTCAAATCAATGCCTTCGAAAGGGTTCTTTTGCCTTAAACTTTGAAGTCGCTTCTCCATGCTTTCGAAAGGGTTGGTTTTGAAACCATCCACTTTCTTTTACTTAGGAATAATGCTTTCGAAAGAATTGCTTTTGCTCCAGTTCTTTTAAGACCCTTAGATATATTGAAAGTTAAACCTAATGCTTTCGAAAGGAATGGTTTTAAAAGGTTTCAAAGCTCTGTTCCACAAACTTTTACTTGGAGCCAATGCTTTTGAAAGGTTTTTTTAAGCAAGGAGTTTTAATACTTTTGAAAGGTATATAATGTAGGTTTCGAATAGGAGATACCCCAATGTTTTCGAAATGTTCACTAGGGTTTTTAAATAGAAGGTTTCCAATGCTTTCGAAAGGCAAGTTTAAAGAGCTTTGAAAAGAGGAATTCTAAGGTTTATAAAGCTTTCGAAGGGGTACCTTCAATGATTTTGAAAGGTTTATTTTAAAGATTTCGAAAGGTATGTTTTAGCTTTTCGGCCTAGTGTTACATGGTATAGTAGATAACTTATTTTGAAAGGGGTACTTTCAACGGGTTTGAAAGGTATTGTTTAAATTTTTTAAGCAAAGGTTTCGAATGGTTTACCTTGGTTTCATAGCCTAAGAGCCTTAAAGTTAAAAGGATTTTTAACTAACTTTGGAGGGATATATAATCCCATTATATTTCATCATCATTGTTTTGTGTGAAGTATGTATATCATGGCAATAATGTTTGAGTAAAGAAAAGAGTATATTTTCCTTGTTTAAGTATGATTTAAAGGGTTAGATCAGTTTGAAAGAAATGTTTTCAAGGAAAATTTGATGGGGTAGTTAACCCTAAGTAAATGACTTAGATGTTAGAATACCAGATGGGACTGGTATAAGGTCACGCCCTATACTTTAGCTAATAAGCCCATAGCTAATATAAGTCCAAAATTCCAGTGTGTAGGGCTTTGTAACAGGTAAGACTAAAATGATGTTACACACCGCAAGGAATATACAGAGAGAGAAGATAGGTTATTAGTGAGCCCGCAAAGCCATTAGGTTCAGTTGACCCTAGAGGAAGATAGTAAAGGGCAGATAGCCCAGTAGTGTGTCTAACAGATGTTAGATAATTGATTATGTCTGGTAGGTCCGAGTTAGCCAATGGTTAATAGTTAGCCAAACAAAACTATATTTTTTGGGATAGTTAATCTATTGATTAACTGATTTATGTGCATATATGATATTTCTACTATTGCTTTAATCAGTTTGATTGCAGGTTTTTGATTTGCAAAAGATATTTTTTAAAAAGGGATATTAGTAAGGGGAAACCCTTTCCGCTAAGCGGCGTTATCTCACTTAATGTCAGGTAATCGATATGTATGGTATTATTCACACCAGGCTTTAGGACTAACTCGGAGTTTATGTTTTCCCCTTAAACTCTCGGGCGCTCAAATTTTAATTTGAGTAGATGAAGAGTTAAGGTTTTTCAGGTTTAGTAGGTTGGACGAATAAGCTTCCAAAGACGTGCAGGAGGCAAAGCTAGCAATATAGGAGCTATTTAGTTTTATTTCCTTTGTAATGTATTAAGACTGATATGTCTATTTAGTACTCTGATCATCTAAGGGGCATCTTCATATGTTGCTCTTGGCGTAATTTGTAATAATTATAATTGATCAAAACCTGAGAATCTTTTGGGATTATGAATCTGAATATGAAATATCGGTTTGAAATGTAATCAAAAAAGTTGTTTTAAATCTGTGTTGATTTTATTTCGTATTTATATGCTTCTGATATTATGGACACCATTAACATTACAGATTTTGTCACCGAAAGTTAATACTATGGATGACTACAGCATCTGTAGCACTTAGCTTCGGCCCTCAAGATAGGGGATGTTACAACTTGGTATCGAGAATAGATTTATGGAAACCTTAAAAAAATCAAACATAAAATGATTTTGTAAACATAATCCTAAGGAATCAGGGAGAAGATTGGGGTATAGGATAACGTTATAGTAACGTACTTGTATTTGCTATATATGAGTGTATGCTTACCCTCTATTCTCCCATCTCTCTTAGGTTAGTCTTATGTATCTTACAAAGACTCGAATGCAGATTTTACGGATGTAAGATATGGATGCTAGAAGTGGAAGAGTTAACATTGGTGGGGGAAGCACCACAACTAATGGAAATGCCAAACCAAATAGTAGGAAGAATTCAGGTCAGGCTCAAGCTGCTAATGTGGGTGCTGGAATACCGCAAGTTGAAATGGCAGCTATGTATCAATTCTTCGTTAACATGATGCAGGCTGGAGTTGCTGCGGGTTTAGTTGGAGGAAATACTGAAGGAGGAAATCAGGGAGCCCTAGTGGTCAATAACTATGCTGTGTTGAGTAGAGATTATGCCAGGCTAAGAGGAAAACCGTTTATCGGAACTGAGGATGTAATTGAAGTGGAGAACTGGTTATTTCACTACGAAAGGATTTTTGCTGATTTGTGACTTAATGATGAGCAGAAAAGGAGGCATTCTTCTAGACAGTTACAAGGAGCAACACTGTTCTGGTGGAACAGTGTTACGATCGGAGTCAATGAGGAGACCATGACTTGGGCTGAATTTAGAAGGAGGTTCGAGGAAAGATTTATGTCAGAGATTGCTAAGTCAACTTTGCTCAGGAAGTTTATGGAGTTGAAGCAAGGAGATATGACAGTGCTTGAGTACGCAACAAGATTTGAGGAGCTATCGAGGTACGGATACGCTACGGTTGACACTGTCATTAAACGGAATGAGAAGTTCATTCGTGGGTTGAAGCTTGAGCTTGCTAAGGCCAAAATTCGCATATTAGAGATCTGTGTGATGTAATTGTTGAGATGGCTTTAAGGCAGGAAGAGATGCTTGCTTATCTTGAGGGTAACAAAGCAGGGGGAGCTCAAGGAGGGTAGAACCAGAAGAGGAAGTTTTTCCATAAGAAGGGAGCTCAGAAGAGTGGAGCTGCTAAGAAGGAAAAGGCATAAGTTATCTGTTATAAGTATGATAAAAAGGGACACTATGCTCATGAGTGTCGGACAGGCAAAGGGAAGAAAGCCGCTGACAAGAAAGGAGTGAGATGTTTCAACTGCGATCAAATTGGACATTATAAGAACCAATGCAAGGAACTAGCCAAGGATGGAAAAGGAAAAGTGTTTGCACTGGAGCCAGCTACCTCGAGACCAATAGCAGAAGAAAAGGGAAAAGCTATGTTGGGAGGTACGCTTTTGATTCATGGTGTATCAGTTAGAGTTCTATTTGATACTGGTGCACCGCATTCTTTTATATCTCATTGTTTGGTAGATAAGCTTAACCTAGAACCCTCATACCCAGTTACTTCCTTAAGGGTTGCAAATGCGATAGGAGGATATGCGACTCTTGGAATGAGATGTGACCACCTAGAGTTTGAATTGTTAGGTCATCTATTTGCTTGTAGTTTGCATGTGTTTCGTAGGATTCGGAATTATTTTGGCTATGGATTGGTTAAGTAAATACGATGCTAGGATATTTTGCCATGATAGGAAAATGTCACTTAGACAACCCGATTGTAGTGACCGGATAATATACTCCATGGAAAACTCTAGTTTTAAGGTTAATGCTTTGTTGGGAATTGTGGAAGCGGAAGATGAGTTAAATCGAGTTTTCATTGTTATAGAATTCATACATATCTTTGAGCCCGTAGTAGGACCGCCGCCGAAACGAGCTATCGAGTGTCGGATAGATTTTGTACTAGGAGCAGAATCGGTGAGTAGACCACCAAGCAAAATGAGACCTACCGAGATGAGGGAGCTAAAGGTGTAGTTGGTGGATTTAGAAAATAAGAACTTTATCAGATTAAGCAATTCGCCTTAGGGAGCCGCCATAGTGTTTGCAAGGAAACCCTACGGATCGTGAGGTTATGTATCGATTATTGGAAGTTGAATGAGAAGACGATAAAGAATCGATATCATTTACCAAGAATTGACGATTTGTTCGACCAATTGAGTGGAGCCAAAGTATTTTCCCAGTTGGATTTGGCAACAGTATTCCATCCGCTTAGAGTGGCTGAAGATAGTATTCCTTTAACGGTGTTTAAGACCCGGTATGGATCATACGAATGGTTAGTGATGCCGTTCAGGCTAACTAATGCGCCAGCATTCTTTGTAGATTTGATGAACTAGGTTTTTCGAGAGCATTTGGATAGGTTCGTATTGGTATTCATAGATGACATTTTGGTATACTCTAAAGATGAAAGAGAGAATGAAATTCATCTTAGAGTGGTGCTTAAGACGTTGAGGCAGCATCAATTGAAAGCGAAATTTTCAAAGTGTCATTTCTGGAGGAAGGAAGTGAAGGTCCTTGGTCATGTAGTCTTAGAGAAAGGGTTGTCAGTAGATCTAGCTAAGATCGAGGCAGTAAATAGT
Source organism: Allium fistulosum (assembly GCA_030737815.1). NCBI lineage: Eukaryota > Viridiplantae > Streptophyta > Magnoliopsida > Asparagales > Amaryllidaceae > Allium > Allium fistulosum. The sequence continues at coordinate 232,308,446 of CM060908.1, read as the reverse complement.
TGGAAGAGACCCGAGACAGTGACTGAGATAAAGAGCTTTTTTTGGTTAGCTGGTTACTATCGGAGATTCATTAAGGATTTTTCGTGAATAGTTGCACCGATGACTAAGCTGACTCAGAAAGACGTGAAGTTTGTCTGGACCGATAAGTGTGAGGAGGCATTCCAGAAGCTGAAACACTTATTGAAAAATGCACCTGTGTTAGTTTTTCCGGAGGGGAATCAGGGCTTAGTGGTGTACGCAGATGCATGTGGAACAGGATTAGGAGCTGTATTAATGCAAAGAGGTAAAGTAGTTTCTTATGCTTCTCGACAGCTCAGACCGCATGAGGTTAGATATCCAACTCACGATTTGAAATTAGCTGTGGTAATTTTTGCATTGAAGGTGTGGAGACACTACCTTTTGGGAGAAAGATTCGAGTTTTATATGGATCATAAGTCATTAAAGTATCTATTCTCTCAGAAGGAGTTGAATATGAGACATTAAAGGTGGTTAGAGTTTTTAGCCGCTTATGACTTTGGTATTGAGTACACACCAGGAAAAGGCAATTAGGTTGCTGATGCGCTTAGTAGAAAACATCAAAATGCAGTATTGGCAATGATAGCTGAGTGGAAAGATTTAGAAGCATTGATTACATGCGGAGTAAATGGAGATCTAAGACTAGACCTAGTAAGGAAACAGCTGTGTTGTCATGTTTAGAAGTTCGACCAAGGATGATCGAAAGGATTGCATCTAAGCAAGGGGAGGATCCATTATTAGCTGAACGAATCAAAATGTTAAAGGATGGATGGAGAGTGATGACTTAAAAGATTTCAGTCTTGACCAGAATGGGTGGTTGAGGAAGAAAGGACGACTCTACGTTCCAAATGTGGGAAACATTAGGAAGGAAGTTCTTGGAGAATGCCATCGTTCAAAGTTCACTATTCATCCGGGAGGAACTAAGATGTATCAGGACATGAAGAGGAGTTTTTTCTGGGAAGGCATGAAGAGGGATGTAGGCTTATGGGTGAAGTAGTGTTTGAACTGTCAACAGGTAAAATCCGAGCATAAAAAACCAAGTGGGTTACTTCAGCCTTTAGATGTTCTAGTTTAGAAATGGGATTCTATCTCAATGGATTTTATAGATGGGTTGCCAAGGTCAAATAGAGGAAATGAAAGTATACGGGTTATAGTAGATAGATTGACCAAGAGTGCCCATTTCATTCCAGTTAAGTTAAACAAGACGGCACCTATTTTGGCAAAGTTATTCATGAAGAATATAGTCAGACTGCATGGAATTCCTAGTAGTATAGTAAGTGATAGAGATTCCTTATTCACTAGCGAGTTCTGGAAGAGTCTACAGGAGACTTTAGGTACCAAGCTTAAGATGAGTATCACTTACCATCAGCAGACAGATGGGCAAACAGAAAGAGTTAACAAAGTTTTAGAATATTTGTTAAGAGCTTATGTACTAGACTTTGGGGATCATGGGAAGACCACCTACACTTAGTCGAGTTTTTGTATAACAACAGTTATCAAGCTAGTATAGGGATGGCACCGTTTAAAGCTTTGTATGGAAGGCCATGCAAATCTCCCGTTTGTTGGTTAGAGACCGAGATATGTTAGTTCTTGGTCCAGATTTGGTTAGGGAAGTTGCAGAAAAGATTGGGTTAATTCGAGCTAGAATGAAGGAAGCTCAGTCTAGGCAAAAGAGTTATCTTATAAGAGATGAAAAGACTTAGAGTTCTTAGTTGGAGATCATGTTTTCGTCAAGGTATCACGGGTGAAAGGTGTAATCAAATTCGGAAAATCAGGAAAATTGGCGCCGAGATTCATTGGACCATTTCCTATTGTAGAAAGGATCGGGAAACTCGCATATAGAATAGAGTTACCGAACAGTTTGGCAGGAGTCCACAATGTTTTTCATATTTTTCATCTAAGGAAGTATATTCGAGATCCAGAAACTACTATTGCACCAACTGTGGTAGATGATTTAGTAGTGGAATCGAATATGACTATAATTAGAAAGCCAGTTCATGTAGTCGCGAGGAATGAGAAGATACTAAGGAAAAAGTTAGTCAGGTTAGTCAAAGTTTAGTGGAATGACGACGAAAGAGACTGTACTTGGGAAATTGAGAGTAGGATTAGAGATATATGTCCCGACCTGTTTCAAGGTATGTTTTACTTTTATGATTAATTTTTATGAGTACCTTATCGTAATTTTGAGAAAGAAATTCTTTAAGGCGGGGAGTTTGTAACGACACTAATTTTGACTAACATTATTTAGGATATTTAATTAGATAAATTAAATGAAATAATGTAAATGGTTAGGGGATTGAGATTTGTATGATCATAGGGTAGCCGTGCCTAATTAATCTAAAGCCAACGATAATTAAAATGAAGTATGTAAAGGTAATAAAATAAGTGCAAAATGGGAATAGGTAATATTATTATACCCTAAACCCTTAATCCAATTTCATTTACAATATTCACAAACTAAAACTAAACCAAGAAGCTTGGTCGGCCACCATTAGAAGAAGACAAGAGGAAGTTAAGCAAGAATTCAAGGAAGTTTAATCAAATTAATTCAAGGGAAAATCTCAACCTTCTTAACAATCAAGCTAAGGTGAATAAAAGATTACATCTCATATTTATTGTTTTTGGTTTCTACATAAGATCCAAACTTATTTTGCAAGAATATTGCCATGTTTTGATTGTTTAAATGGATATATATATATATATGCTTATTGATGATTTATGTTATTTCATATAGATTTATGATAAGATTTGATTTGAAAAACTTATTAAATGACATCCAAATGTCTTGCGTTTTTTATATAAGGTTAGAAATATTAATTTAGGGTGGGTTTCAAGTTTCATAATTTTCTATGTTGTTGTGGATCTATTATGAATTTTCTAGCAAAGAAAATGGTTAAATTGGGTTTAAATTATTTCGGCTATTATATGTTAGCTTTGGGTCAGAAATTAAAATATGTTAGAAAATATATTAAAAGTGATTTATGGGAATTTTTGGAGAATTTTCTGACGTATTTTATTAAAGATATAAAATTATTTAAGGTATGGGACATAAATGTTTTATATGTTTATAAAAGGAGAAGGGGCAATTTGCTAAACGTTTTAAATTATTCATTACTGAATTCGGCATCACTTTTAGAAAAGATTTTGAAAAAGAATTGGCAACCAATTATATGTTGACAAATAAGGCAAGTTAGTTGAAAAGATATTACTTTAAAATGTTAAAAATCAGTTTTGTAAAGGATTGTTGCTTCGCCACTTTCGGCAACCACCTTCCGACCCTATACTACCGCCTTCAACCTAGTCGAAACCAATACACATGGTACCAATTCCTTGGTACGTGGTGGATTGGAGATAGGCGAAAGGTATAGAGTCGAAACATGCTTTCGAAGGGGTAGAAGTAGTCTTTATAAACTCAGAACTATTTTGGTTACAAAATGAGGCTTTCGAGGGAAATAGCTTTCGACTTAGTCAAATATGCCTTTGTTTTAGAAATGGGCTTTCGAAAGAGGTTGCCGCCTTTTGTTTTAAAAAAACAAGCATTCGAAGGGGTCGAAACCCCAGCTGCCGCATTCAACCTTTCAAATATGCCTTCGAAAGGGTTCTTTTGCCTTAAACTTTGAAGCCGCTTCTCCATGCTTTCGAAAGGGTTGGTTTTGAAACCATCCACTTTCTTTTACTTAGGAATAATGCTTCCGAAAGAATTGCTTTCGCCCTAGTTCTTTTAAGACACTTAGATATATTCAAAGTTAAACCTAATGCTTTCGAAAGGAATGGTTTTAAAAGGTTTCAAAGCTATGTTCCACAAACTTTTACTTGGACCCAATGCTTTCGAAAAGGTTTGTTTTAAGCAAGGAGTTTTAATACTTTCGAAAGGTATATAATGTAGGTTTCGAATGGGAGATACCCCAATGTTTTCAAAAGGTTCACTGGGGTTTTTAAATGGAAGGTTTCCAATGCTTTCGAAAGGCAAGTTTAAAGAGCTTTGAAAAGAGGACGTCTAAGATTTATAAAGCTTTCAAAGGGGTACCTTTAATGATTTTGAAAGGTTTATTCTAAAGATTTCGAAAGGTATGTTTTAGCCTTTTGGCCTAGTGTTACAAGGTATAGTAGATAACTTATTTTGAAAGGGGTACTTTCAACTTTTTCGAAAGGTATTGTTTAAATTTTTTAAGCAAAGGTTTCGAATGGTTTACCTTGGTTTCATGGCCTAAGAGCCTTTAAGTTAAAAGGATTTTTAAATTACTTTGGAGGGATAGATAATCCCATTATATTTCATCAACATTGTTTTGTGTAAAATATGTATATCATGACAATAATGTTTGAGTAAAGCAAAGAGTATATTTTCCTTGTTTAAGTATGATTTAAAGGGTTAGATCAATTTGAAAGAAATGTTTTCAAGGAAAATTTGATGGGGGTAGTTAACCCTAAGTAAATGACTTAGATGTTAGAATACCATATGGGACTGGTATAAGGTCACGCCCTATACTTTAGCCAATAAGCCTATAGCTAATATAAGTCCAAAATTCCAGTGTGTACGGCTTTGTCACAGGTAAGACTAAAATGATGTTACACACCGCAAGGAATATATAGAGAGAGAAGATAGGTTATTGGTGAGCCCGCAAAGCCAGTAGGTTCAGTTGACCCTAGAAGAATATAGTAAAGGGCAGATAGCCCAGTAGTGTGTTAACAGATGTTAGATTATTGATTATGTCTGGTAGGCCCGAGTCATGGTTAATAGTTAGCAAAACAAAACTATATTTTTTGGGATAGTTAGTCCATTGATTAACTGATTTATGTGCATATATGATATTGCTACTATTGCTTTAATCAGTTTGATTGCAGGTTTTTGATTTGCAAAAGATATGTTTTAAAAAGGGATATTAGTAAGGGGAAACTCATTCCGCTAAGCGGCGTGGTCTCACTTAATATCAGATAATCGAGATGTATGGTATTATTCACACCAGGCTTTATGTCTGACTCGAAGTTTATGTTTTCCCTTTAAACTCTCGGGTGCTCAAAATTTAATTTAAGTAGATTGAGAGTTAAGGTTTTTCAGTTTTAGTAGATTGGACGAATAAGCTTCTGAAAATGTGCGGGAGGCAAAGCTAGCTATATGAGAGCTATTTAGTTTTTTCCTATGTGATGTATTAAAACTGATATGTCTATTTAGTGCTCTTATCATCCAAGAGGGCATCTTTATATGTCGCTTTTGTTGTAATTTGTAATAATTTTATTTGATCAAAACTTGGGAATCGTTTGGGATTATGTATCTAAATATGAAATATCAATTTGAAATGTAATCAGAAAAGTTGTTTTAAATCTGTGTTGATTTTATTTCATGTTCATGTGCTTCTGATATTATGGATACCATTAACATTACCGTATTTTTTCACCGGAAGTTAATACTATGGATGACTGTAGCATCTGTAGCGCTTAGCTTCGGGCCTCAATATAGGGGATGTTACACCAAGGGCCTCAACTCCAACCTCTGGGTGTCGGAAAGGGCTCTCGTAAGCAAATAAGCTGGGTCCTTCCGTGAAAACCACTTGAGCCTCAACTCAAACCCATGGGTGTTGGAAAGGGCACCCATAAGAAAATAAGTTAGGTCCTTTCGTGCAAACCTCACGGGCCTCAACTCTAATCCCTAGGTGTCGGAAAAGGCGCCCACAACCAAATAAGTCGGGTCCTTCTGTGTGAACCCGACGGGTATCACTAAAGCCACAATCCCCCCAAGGCAAAACATACCCGCCACAATATACTTGTGCTTTTCTTTTATTTGCAGGTACAATAACATAAATGAGAATCTCAAATGCCTCATGATGCAAAAGAAGAGCTCATAACAAACAGGGGCACGACAAACAACTCGCTGTGCTAGTCGCAATCAACCTATTACAACCAAATAAAAAAAGGAAAAAAAGGAAGGGAAAAGAAACAACAAAGACAACCAGGCTACAACCAACAACACGCGACAACCTCCTCACTCATTTGGTCAGGTCAGAGAGTCAATCCGCTCAGCAGTCAGGATGGACGGCATAGGCTCACCCTTCTGGTTAATTTGGCGGCTGCCTCCTCTCGGTACCTCTGGACCAAGCGGGTGTCACCCCCCAGATCACAATAGGAAGGTGGAATTTGTTTATGAAAGTGCCCACCTCCATGTTAGTCAAACGAGCTAACCAATGAGCTTCCCTTTCTTGCTGGATTCACTCTTTCAACCCCTCAACGTCGTCCGAGGGCAAGTAAGTCTGATGGGCATCCAAAAGCCCTCGAAGGCGCCCTACCACCTGCTCAAATCTATCCTTCACCCCCTTCAGTCGTTTAACCTCTTCCTCAAGTGATCCTCGGTCGGCAACAACCTGGTCTCCGACAGCCTCGACGTCGGCCCTGCGGCGGTCTGCCACTTCTTTCTCAACCAACTCCCTGGCCCGAAATGCATCTGCTCCAAGTGCTACCTCTGACTCATGGTTCTTCTCGGCCACACCTTTGGCCACAATAGCTGCCTCAAGCTCATCCACGGCCAGCTTAGCTGCCACCTGGGTCACTTCAACCTCCTCCTTCGCAGCTCTCAACTCTTTCTTCGGTTGGGCAACTACGTCATCTCCACCCAACAAACTTGCTCTGATTACTTCCAACTCCACCATCTCATCTACTGCGCGGGCCCTATTCTCCTCCAACTCCTCCCTCAGGGTAGTCAACCTGTCATGACCTCCCCCCAGTTCGTCCGCAGTCCTCACTATCCACTAAGGACCACCATGAGAAGACTCCCCCACTTCTTCTACAGCCTGCCCCCTAGTAGGTCTCACCTGCAAATTAAAAAGTTCATCGTGGACTCTCATCTTGCATGCGCCCGCTTGAAAATAAGGAAGTCCGAGTTATTGACAAAAGGAGATGGAAGAAAAATGAGAAGGTAAATAGGTCTTACATAGCCAATTCCTTGCACAAGCTATCAACAATAGCCTGTAATCCATGACCCTGCCATCTAGAACGTGGCCGGTGGGAAATCCCTAAAGAATGAACAGCAGCCACTTGGAAGGTTCACAGGAGTCTGTCCAAGCCCTCCTTATCATATCCCAAACTGATCCGCATGGAAATCATCCCAACTTTCTCTTTATTCTCTACATTAGGCCCATAATACACGAAAACATCACATTATCTTCATAAGCTTCACTACAAGCCACCCCCGTTTCATCCACCGCTTGCTCCTCTCCTCCTACATCCCTACCGGTGCCTCTTCCTCTACCGCTCCAGTCCTCGCCCATTTGCTACCTAGGGACTCCTCGGCACTGGAATCTTCATCCACATGAATTACGGAGCAAGAAGCGTCGACGCTACTTCAATGGGCGGCAAAGGAGAGACTGTCATGGCTTTCTCCTGGCATCTTGCCTTGGAAGATCCACAGGGGGATCGTTCATGTGATCCACCTCCTCAAAATTGATCTGGCCCACCGAAATAAGGAAACATAGCAAGTTAGAAAATAAGGAATTAGTCGTGGTAGAGATAAACATAATTAACTACCTAGCGGAGCACCCCGGTTCTGGTTACTAATCAAAGGTGCATAAGGTTCAGAATCATCCCCTTCAAAGTTTGTAGGTCCTGCTCTTCTACGTCCGACGGTCCAGCATCACGACCACTATATTCAGTAGGACCATCACCTGAGGAAGGCCAAGTAGCACTTTCTCCAAGGGCCGAGGGCAATGGCTGGACATAAGTTCCATTATATTTCGCCGAATCATACTCTTGCCATTCCGATTTTATGCTCCGTCCACGCTCTTCATTGCTACTCCGATTTTATGCTCCATTATTGCTCGATTGTCTGCTCCGCCTTCTCCTTTTCGCAACCGCTCCTAACCTATCTATAGCAAATCCTAATAAAATGGTAAGAGGGAATTAGGGAGAAGGACAAACTTTGAAGAAGAAAATTAAGCTAAAGGATAACAAGTTTCATTTTTGAACTGAATGAGAAACTTTGAAAAAAATTAGACTGAAGGACAATGCTAGTTATAACTAGCATTATATTCAGTTTTTACACTGTACAGAATAGCATTATATTCAGTTTTACGTTGTACAAAATGCTAACTATAATTAACATTGTCCTTCAATCTAATTTTTTTAAAGTTTGTCTTTCGATCAAAAATGAAACTTGTTGTCCTTCCATTTAATTTTTTCAAAGTTTGTCATTGTACTTATTTTCCACAAATGGTAATTTGTACGTAATTTGTACGTAATTTGTACGTAGCTTTCATGGTTAACAGCTAAATTTGTACCAGGAACAATTCAATTTGAAACTGTTGCTTTTCATTCTTTTATTAGGATATTTTTAGATCTCTAGCAGCAGCTTATTTAGATTATCTGTTCAAAATTTCCCTCAGCACCCTTGTAGTTGATTGAAAGTAATTGTCTAACTTTAATATTTACCTTTTGGTCATGATTTATCAATTAAATGCGGGTATGAAACCTTATCCATGCAATAATTCATTGTTGAAACTCGAGACAAGTGTAAGTTTTTGGTCACTTTTGCTAACTTGTAAGTTCTGCAAGAACTTGCCAGCAGATTCGATAACATTTTAATCCTTATTTTAATTTTCTCATCATTTATGCAATCTGCACTGTCCATATATATATATATATATATATATGAATATATATATATATTCATTTATAACGATTTATCACACAGATAAATATAATGTTTTAGTTTCAGGACTAAAGCAAAATTCTATTATTGTTCAGCGTAATTTAAGAGAAATAATTAATTAACAACTACACAAATTAACGACGAATGTCGACAAATATGAAAATAGACAAAATCACATCTTAAGATCTTAAAAAACTTGCCCGGTTTCAGTTTTACATGGTTAATACTGTGACAAAGAAGATATTATCTAAACTCATGCTTGCTTAAACCCTACCTATGCTTTGCTTTGTATCAAGGCAACACCACATCAACAAAGTGTACAAAAAATTAAATTACTCCATACATTTTTTTCTTCAGATCGTTATTTAGCGTAATGCAAATGTTACTGCAACATCTTTAATCTGAATCCATATGCTAAAGCAGCAACCCTCAGAAATATATAAAGCCTTTGTTTAAGTTTTTTTTTCTTTTCTTTTTCTTCTTCAATCCGCCTTGAGCTTGTTCTTACATTGTAAATTTTCTCTACCATAGGAAGTAGAAACTGATTGATTTGCTGTAACCCACAAGTTTACTGCATAGAAAATTTGTTTGGAATGACACATAAATCACAGATGCAAGTATAGAAAATGTCAGTTATAACTCTTCACTTCTCAAAATTGAAATATAACTAATAAGTTTGATTTAATTGAATATTTTTTTGCATTTTAATTTCTAAAATCTTGTAACCGAAAGGTCTGTTTGTTGCCCCATGTACAAAACACGCAAAAACTTTCCTGTCATACATCTAAATAGCATCCCCATCCATCTTGCTAGCCTTTCCTTCTAACTTGTACTTTGACCTCTTCTTCTTTGTGATGCTTTAATATATGAATCGAAAGTGCAGGCCACATATTACACTAATATTAGTAATTTTGTATAATATGTTATCAACTGACGATCAAAGGTTTGGAATGAAAGAAGTACTTCACGCTTGGATCCCAACAGTGCTTTAGTATTAAATTAAGTTATTTTGTCCTGTTTTTGAACTTTGGTAGTTTTGGCTCTTGAAAGCAGCTACCATGTGGCTGTTGAAGTCTAAATACATTACTACATTGGAGTTGGATTGTAATGTAAGTGTGACATATGCATTTCATGGTTATATTTCCCATCTAATATAGGAATAATAAGTTTTAACTAACTGAACACCATAACCAACCATTTGTTCTGTTCACTCCATTCACTCTCGTCGCTGGCAACTGAGCGAACGGACGGCGAAACTAGGAGCAGAGACTGGCGACGAACTAGTTTGGAAAACAACTTACAATGGCAAAGCTTTTTCCGTTATAAGCTTATAATGGCAAAAGCTTTGCCCCCTAGTTAACAATTCAGCGCCGCCACTTTCATTTTCTACTTCCCCACCTCTTTTTAGCCGAGAACAAGCCTAGAGCAACCCATTTTACCCCATTTTCCCCCTCCAAACATCCGAATCCGCTAGCTTCTATATTTAATTAAAGGTCATTTTTGAGATACACGCTCGAGGAGATGTCCAGATTACAAAAAAATTTCATCAAAAAGTTCATGCACGGAGAAGGCAATAACAGCGGTGCCGGCGGTGTCGGTAGGAGCGGCGAAGAACAGAATATCGTATTGTACGGGCAGAAGCCAGGAATAGAAGATCTGCTTTTAGCCGTCGAAAATCTCGATAATCAGGGCGGATGCGAAGAGGAAGGCGGTCGCCGCAGTCGCGAAGGCTGTAGGGGTGGTCGAGTGGGTAGGACACGCAGGGGTGTGGCAGATTTCCGCTAGACTCGCCGAGCTTGATGGATTTCAGAATTCGAACCTTAGCGCGGCGAAATTTCCTATGCTTTCCAACTTTCGCGCACTTCCAGAGGGCGAAGTACATGTTAGCACATAGACGAGTTTGACTGTAAGTGTTCCTTTATATGATTAAAATAACTGCAATAAGTTGTTAGTTTAAATATATAGTATGACTTTATTTAACCTTAACAGTCGCGAAGTATCCGTTCGCGGGGTTCGTTAGTGAACACACTTAGATATTTTCATGCACATTTGGAAAATATGGATAGAGTCATAGCACTATTACACAGGCTTGGATTCCACCATTTCTTAAGTAATTTAATGAACCGTTTACTTAAAAAACTAGTTAATTTATCACTCTATAATTTAACTTGTTTGTAATCTACAATTTTAGGAATCACAAATATGATAAAAGGTGATGTGCAATTGTGCGCGGCTATTGCTTTACGGTGGTATAAAACCAACCATACATTCCACTTTCCTTGCGGTGAGATAGGAATTACACCGCTTGATTTCTCCATGCTTACCGGCATCAGCATTGGAGTAGCTGCTTTTCCATCGCTTCCGTTCGATGATGCTCGATGTCGTGATCCTGAGCACGTTCATGATTTTCTACCTCATTTTGACGCCTCCGCTGCGTCATATCAGGCAGGAGGCGCTATTAGAGTCGGCGCTATTCGTGTTGCCATAGACAACATACTCGGTCATTACTCTCCTAATGATGATCTGGAGCTTGCATGATTATTTGTCCTATACCTTATGGTAACTTGTTTTTCAGCACATCGAGGAGTAGTTTGGCTGTTGGGTTTATTAAGGTCGTTGCTGATTTGGATTTTAGCGGTGCTATTCTATATGACTAGGGTACGCCCATTCTTGTGACTTGTGCAGATGCCTCGACATATGGTGCACCATTTTAGACGCATAAGTTTCATTATTTGGTATCTAGGAGTTATTACAGTACTTGTATTTTGAGTATTTCAGGAATTTTCATTTTGTCACTTTGACTTCTGACGCGTCTACTTTTTTCCCCCTTCTGTCCTTTTGGTGCGCAGATAATAGAGGGTCCAGGGATGATGAATCCCATCATGTGTATTCAGTTGCCCACAACCAGATTGATTTGAGGATGTACAGACACCAGATTATATGGCATCCATTTCATGATAGTGTATCTTTTGACATTGATTTTACAGAGATTGCTAGGATGCTTGCCGGAAGGAGATTTCCACTCCTATCTTATCCCTCGACGTTTGGTGCATATTGGTATCTTGGTGAGAGGTGCTGGAGACAGTTGTACGAATTTGATGTTATTCTCGATAATCCACACCCTCATACCTATCGCTGTATGATTTACCCGCTAGAGTAGCTAGACCTAGCGAGGGCAAGAGGTTGGTGGCTAACCAAGGGCTTTATTATTACCGGTCAGTCATACGTTGACTTCTGGCGTAGATTTTACACTAGTTCCACTGATACCATTACCCATGCAGCGGCGATAGATTTAGTCGGTCCTTCCGCTATACGGCACGACATACATCCCCCTGTTGTCGAGGATCTTACCCAGCCCAGCCAGGATTACTGTGCACCCGATCACGTGGCGGCTGCTTCTCACTTCGGATGGACCATGGCAGTTCCTACCATTGGACCAGATCGTTATGTTGATGTGTATCATCCTCCAACGCACGATCATTACCCGGATCCGAACCAGATATCCTACGTTGATCTATATGATATGCAAATGGGGATCAAACATACAGGATATATAGAGCATAGGCGTAGCCTGGACTACGACGATGGTGAGCTATGTCGGCAGGTAGAGGTAGCAGCATGACTGCAAGCACAGCTGGAGAAAGAGCGCAAGAGATTTGCTGACATGCAGATGTACTATGACCATTTAGCTGGTCTGAGCGGTGGTGGAGATGATGATGATGATGAGAGATGTCGTCGATGTCATACACGTCCATGTACAGATGGATGATCTTATGTATTGTAGTTCATTTCTGTTTCTATGTTCTTTCTGTATTTATTCTTTTGCTTTGATGTATTATATACCTACTGTATTTGGTCTGTGTATCGATGTTATTATCATTCATGTTTCTGTGTAGTTGTTGTTATTGTTCATGTGTTGTGTTGTATGATATATCTGTTGTATTCAGTTTATGCATTGACGTCATTATTTTTTATGTTTATGTGTTGTTGGCAACTGTGAATCACTGGAACTGTATTCAAATGAACTAACAACATTTAAAACCAAGTTATTTGACTAACACTGTAAATGTATTTATATAATAAATAGCTAATGGACAAAATGGATAATATAGGTCAGATGGAAAGATTTGAAAAAGCGAGTATTGGGTTGTAATTATGAATATTGATTCGCATGTTTATTGAAAACTAATACAAGCTATTCAATCCGTTTGGCAAGTGGCAGTTAATGTTTAAGTTTATTTTTTACCATGTTTTTCTGTGCTAAATTTAGGGTATTTCCTTTGCTCTCTTCTTCTAATAATTACTTGTTTTCCATTTTCCGCTTCCCTTCTATATACACATACTAGTTCACATATGCTTCTTCACAATAATCTACTCCATCTTCACTACTATCTACATCTTCCTCACATTCATTTACATCTCACACTGATGTCATCCTGACCTTCTTCTATTGAGTCTGATATAGGAGGCTACGTGCCTTCGGAAAGTCCACGAACCGATGAGGATTGGCTTATCGAGTATCAAGAGCAGCACTACGAGGACATTCAAACCGAGTTCCCAGATCTTAGCCAACTAAGACTCCAAGAGGATGTTCAACCTGCATATGAACAACAGGTTGGGCTCCATCCATATAAAGCAGAGATCGGAGTTCCTGCAGACACACAGAAACGCCAAGAAGTTCGTAATGAACGGTTTCAGATAGAGCAGGAAGTTAACTCTCCTCCATTACTATATTGTGTTTGCGGAGTAACGGTTACTCATTCCGTCATGCGAAGCAGAAATGACAGTGGCCGGTGCCATTACAGATGCCATAACTTACCAATTGGTTATGTCTTATATGAATGGATTGATGATCCATTCCCTCGTCAAGCGATGGAATATGCAAACGAACTGGAACAAGAACTAGCTGTGCTACATGACAGGCTAGGTGCACTGAAATTTCTGCATGGTGATGGGCATAACTAACATACTAAAGTATGTACTTTGTTTTCGTTGTACGTTTGAGTATGTTGTTCGTTTAAGTAAGTCTTTTATTGTATGTCCAAGTATGTTCCGGTATGTTCAAGTATGTTGAAGTATGTCGTATGTTGTTGTGCGTTTAAGTACATAATTTAGTCTCCAAATTACATCAAACATACACAACTCATATTAATACAGATGGACATGCATTAAACTAATACAAATCATAAAATTCAAGTTCCATTAAACTAATACTTCAACATAAGCAGACCTAAGACAGTTGGACAAACACATAGACATATATCGTTTGTTGACATGGTACTCACTCAAACTGTTTAATATAATTTACCCACAACTCCTAAGTAGCATGACCAACAAAGTGTGTTTGATGATCCATAAAATAGAGGAAGTCAAAAGTTGATCGGGTCATTTGAAAAACATTGTCGTGTTCTACCTCGGTTTTAATTCTCCGATACCTCCTGCAAGCTCTAGTAAATGTAACGAATGTACTTCTGGTATCCAAATTTCATCTTCTTAGCTTACATTCTGGATGGTTGTTGTAAGCTTCGTTAACGGTGATCCAAAAATATTCATCGATCTCCTCTTCCATGTGTCTTGTATCGGCCTGAATATAAGCTTTGATCAACACCAAATAATCATGGGGAGTCCATGTCTGATTTTCCATTTGCAATCTTATGAACCTCCCATGTCAATACTTAGTGTATAAATAGTAATGGGGATACTTAATGTAGCCATTACTGTCATGTCAATTCCAACAGTGCAGCTACACTGTAGCCATTATGGTCTCTGTATCATACACTGTAGCAGTTAATGTCGTGTCATTTCCACTGTAACCATATACACTTTATTGCCTATACACTTTATAGCCCGTACACTGTATCCATGAGCACTCATATTATTGCCAAGTCATTATAGCACCTGCACACATATACTTTATAGCCTGTACACTTTATAGCATGTACACTGTAGCCATGTGCACTAATATTACCGCCAAGTCATTATAGCCTCTGCAAACATACTGTACACTTGCATTATAGCCTGTACACTTGCATTATAGTCTGTATACTTTACAATTTTTTTTTCTTGTAGCATGTGCATTCCATTATAACTTGTAATTTGTAGTATGCACATTCCATTTTAGTATATCATTTTTTGTCATGTAGTATGTGCATTCCATTTTAGCATGTAATTTGTAGTTTCGTAGCATATGCACTTGCATAATGAACTAACTTCAATTTTTGTCCAGTAGTGTGTACACTTGCATTATAGCCTGTACTTTATAGTTCGGTAGCATGTGAACTTGCATTTTTTCACAACTCTTCATATGCTGTCATATATGCATTCCTATAGCTATATATACGTGCATTCTGATCAAGTCCAACACACCATTGCAGAAAACTAAAACAACCTAATAACTCAAAATACATACTCCTTGACCATCATGGATCCCAACCTATACTACCAGTACTACCAAGACATGAACCAAAGTTACGACAATGAACGAGAAATGGATGATGAGATGGCAGAGTTTCAAAATCAATAAGCAGCGGTCAGATATTCTTACTTTTTTGATGAAGGATTTACGAGCAACAGTCGTGGTAGTATACTTGGAAGGATTGACCGACGATATAAGAGGGACTATAAAGATGGACATTAAAGGCTGATGAGGGACTACTTCATTGACAATCAAACCTACGATATTAATTTGTTCCGCCTTCGATTTCGAATGAGCCCAGATATATTCTCTAAAATTTATCTTAAACTTAATGAAAAAAACTCATATTTCACTTATAGGCTAAATGGAGCACTAGAACCTGGACATTCTCCCCACGTCAAAATCTTAGCTGCATTATGTATGTTAAGCAACGAAACCACTGGTGATCATATGGATGAATATTTCAGAATCGCATCATTAACAACAATAGAGTGCATGAAGGAATTCTGTAAAATAGTTATTGAACAGTTCACCAAGGAATACCTACGAACGCCGGGACCAAATGATGTAAGTAGGATACTAGCCAGAGGAGAAGCTAGAGGTTTTCCAGGTATGCTTGGAAGTTTGGATTGCATGCATTGGGCATGGAAAAACTGTCCAAAAGGTTGGAAAGGAATGTTCACAGGACACAAAAAGGTGCCGACAATGATCCTTGAAGCGGTTGCCACCGATGTTTATGGGTTTGGCATGCTTTCTTTGGAGTACCAAATTCGTTAAATGATATAAATGTTTTAAAACAGTCATACCTATTCTCTGAACTATCTAACGGAAATTCAACGGACGTTACATATAAAGTTGGTAATGTCGAGCATCAAACTGGGTATTACCTGGTCGATGGAATTTACGCAAAGTGGAGAACTTTAATACAAGGCATTAGAGTACCAACAAATGAAAAAGGGAGCTATTTCATAGAAAAAGTGGCAAGCTATAAAAAGGACATCGAACGAACGTTTGGCATCTTGCAAGCAAGGTTTCAGATTTTACGAAATCCTGCTCAATTTCATGATGCAAGAGTTCTATCTGAAATTATGTATGCTTGTATAATAATTCATAATATGATTGTAGAGTCTGAAAGAGGTGGGTGTAAAAATCAAAAGACTAATTACCCAGACTTGTTTAAGGGTTCTAACAAAAGACGCGATAGAAACATAAACTCAATGGAGGAATATGTTGTCATGGTATAATGTATTAAAGATCAACCTACACACTTCCAATTGCGTGACTAGTTAGTGGACCATTTATGGGCACATAGAGGAAGGAATAGTAGGAATCCTTAGGCATGGATTATTGCAGTTGTTTCTGCAATATTACTAGTTTGTTTTGTGTTTGCTAGTTTGTTTACTGTATTATGTTGATGAGGTTTTATGTTTGCTACTTTGCCTCCTGTATTATGTTTTAAGATTTGTATGTTGACCATTATGTTCTATTATTATGGAACTTATTTAATAAAAGGATGTTCGACCTTAATTCAAAATACATAACGGAACAATAAAATTATATCAAGTACATATACAGTACACACATAAACTAAAAGATATTTAGAGATACTACAAAGATTCAACACAAGTACACATCAACCATTACAATGCACCCAAACATCTAAAACTCATCCTTATACGGGCCACTTCCGCTCCCACTGCCTCTAACTTTCTTATACGTTTCCAACTGCTCGATTACTAGTTCTTTCTGTAAAGGAGAAAACTTACTAAAATCACAAGTCATCAGTTTGATGTAATTCTTCTCTCGCATCAAAGCTTTCTTCTCTTCATGGGCTCGTCTCCTGAAATCTCGATCGTCCATGATAGCCTTCTAAAATTCAGCTTCGTTGCGGGTTCTTTGAGCTGAAAAGTTGGCTCTGTGCTCTCTTGTTTCTCTAGCAGAAGTCTCTAAAGTTCCTACAAATCTAGAGAATTCTGCACTGCGCTGCTCCAATTGAATTGACTTATTTCTACCTAGAGGTCGTCCATCACTGCTTCCATATAATAGAGATCTTTCCTACGAACTTGGATCGCTTCCTGGACTTGAACCGGAGTAGTTCATTCTTCTGGCTTTGTATTGTTGCTCGAACATGAAGTTATTTTGATTCTTCCATTTCGGTAAACTAGACAGAAGCTCAAAGCACTCTTGAAATTTGAATGGTTGTCCGTACTGTAGCTGATAGGCCTTACGCGATTCTTCAATCTATAAGTCAAATCCAAAAGTATATGATATATAAAACTACTCAAAAACATTACGGTATCAAAGAAATTTAAAACAATATTGTACTTACAATGTCATAGGGAGCGGCATCACCACTTTGATGCCTATTCTGCAATCTGGTAAGTATTGCCAAATAGTTTTGGCATGCGGCGTTCATAACCCGATAACCTCCTCTTAGCGATCCCCATGTTCTCTTCATCGGTTCCAAGGTGTTGTAAAACTCCACAACTCTTTCCCAAAATTTCCGACCTTTCATATTATTGCCAGAAATACTACCTTGCGAAATGTGTGTCCATGATTTAGCAAGTGAAACATACTGCTCAGAAGTAAACTTACATTTCTTTTTTCTGGCGTTAGCTGTCGTTCCTTCCTCTTCGACATTTTCATCATCAATGTCTTCTATGCCAGGTTCTATCTCCATTGCAAGTGAATCTCTGCGCCGTCTATCGAAAATGCCACTTGGATTTTCGCTTCTTCTTGTTATATTCCGGGCTAGGCTAGGCAAGAAACTCTGCAGCTGCTTCTTCATTGCATTCTTTGTTATTAATTGCATCCGCCTCTTGGTTTTCATATTCCTCCTCCTCCTTTGAATTATCAACAGTTTCTTCATTAGCAGGAGCATTGCATGCATAATAAAATTATCTTTGTAGATTCTGCATTACTTCACGATCACGAATCTTTGACTGTTGCGCATTAAGATGATGATGTTGCATTTGATCGTTCTGCATCATCAAAGACATGTAAGACGAATAATCGTCGTATGCGCCTAATGGAGGACGTTGTTGGTAATATTGTTGCGGGGCAGTAGAATGAATGGGAGGAAAGTTAGAAGGAGCGAGCGGTTGGTAAGGCCGGCTATAGGAAAAGCTTGAATACGGCTAGTATCCGTACTCATGTGATGGACGAAGTTTTTGCTGTTGGTATGATGGCCGTTGGTATGATGGGCGTTGGTTGGAAAATCAGGTGGAATCAGATTGGACGTGGTTTTCTTTCCCATAACTTTTTTGCCGGATCGTTTGGATGAAGAAGACATTTTCAAAAGTAAAGGATGAAGAAGTAAATGATAAGGTTGTGTGGAAAGAGGATATGGTGGAATGGAGGAAGATATATGATGGTTTTTGAACGTTGGAATGGAATGGAACATTGAAATGGAGCCGTTGCACTAGCCGTTGTGGTGCAACGGCCATAATATTATAACGGCAAAGCTTTTGCCGTTATATGTTTATAATGGCAAAGACTTTGCCGTTATAAACATATAACGACAAAAGCTTTGCCGTTATAATAACTAGCCCCTGTTCAGTCAATCTGCTACGAAAACAGCTCCAACTAGCCATGAACTAGCCACGGCGAAGTGCACAAGCCACACCTGGTATCTCCATGGCTTGTTTAAAAACTGAACAACCTATTGTTGATTGTGCCCTAAATATGTTAGGCATTTTGAATTTAATTTTTTTTGCATTTCGTGCTAGCTTCTAGTAGATCAAACAACCTAATTTGTTGTTATGCTAAAAGTTATATTATGATCATATGCAATTGCTGGTATGTCATGTTTTTTATGTTTTAGTCAAATGTTTATACTATATTCTTTTGGTTTTGGTCTTTCATTTGTAGTTTTGTTTCTGAAGTTTAAGCATATATTAACTAAATGGGATTCCATAATGGGATCTATTTGCGGTGATGATATAATATTATTATGTACTATAGGAAAACTAGGCCACGCACTTAGAAACATAGATAGTTGCAAACTTTAATCTGATCTTTTATATCCTTTAACGGAGGCAGAGCTTCTATGAATAGATAGTTACAAACTTTTATCTGATGTTATTGTGTACTATACGTGTTCTTTGCCAAGGCGAGATGAAAGACCCCACAAAGTCTTGCTTCAATTGTAAGTTTTTTTTTCAGTTTACTTTTTATTTATGTGTTCTTTGTTTTATGTTGGTTTACATGTTATATTCCTAAATTTTAGGGTGCAGTTACCAAATGGAAATACGGTGCTAATCACAACTTAATAGCAGGACTCATGATAAAAGCAACAGATAGAAGGAATTTGAAACATATGTTATTTGCACTCGATCTTTATTTATGTTACGTAAAAAGCCCTACTGAATGAGATAATGAAATGATATAATATGGCATACAGAAGTATTATCTTTGTATTATCAAGACATGTATGAATGTAACTTAACCCAATACGAATACAAATAGAGTAACACTATAAATACTCTTGACAAGGCTACAAGCTACGTAATATTTAGATCAGAGATAATAATATCAATACAACTATCACTCTTTTCAATTTTACTAACATGGTATCAGAGCAAACAAAATCTGCCTCACGACAGTAGCGCTTTGTTGGAACTTCGTTATAGTCAAGATCATTACTCGAAGTTGGTCGCGCCTTGTTGACCATAATTAGAGAATAAACTTCTCCTCATTTGATTCGCCTGAATACCCTTGCCCCCTCTCTGATATTGCAGTTCTTTATAAAGAACTACAATACCCTCATATTTCCTTTACTTTTCTTGTTATGCCAGGCCTAGAGATCTGTCAGAGTGAAGATCATCATCTAGCTTCTTTGGCAGCACCATTTTCTTGATCTTAGAACAAAAGTTTATCATTTGATCGACAGTCTGAATCCCACTATTGTATGAATCTCACTAAGCATCAGCCATTGCATTCAAGATTCTGAAATAGCGGAAGGTGACATTGACAATGCCTCGCACACCTCTGACAATTCAAGAACCACCACCCCTCAACAAACAGCCATCCAATAATTGCTCAAAGTCATAGTCAAACCACAAAGCCAGCTAATCATGTACAACTTGATGGATCAAATTATTTGCTTTGGAAGTTTCAGATAAAAACTGCTGTGAGAGGATATGATATTGAAGAATATGTTCTTGGAACATTGATTACACCACCAAGATACACTATAGACAATGAAGGCAAACTGATGATTAATACAAATTATACAAATCATCAGAGGCAAGACAACCTCATCAATTCTTGGTTGCTATCATCAATCAGTGCAAGTTTGCTACTACAATTGATAGGGTGTAAGTAATCACATGAAATTTGGCATATAATAGAACAAGTATTTAACTCACAATCTACAACAAGGGTTATGCATTACAAAAAACAATTGCAAAATCTAAGAAATGATGGTTTGAATATGAGAGAGTATATAACAAAGGTCAACACTTTGTGATCAACTGGCTGCAGCAGGTCACAAAGTATCCGACATTGAGCAAATGCTGTCAATATTAAGTGGTCTAGACGAGGAATATGAAGCAGTTGTGGCGGTTATATCTTCTAAAGAAACACCACCATTTATCCAATATGTGCACTTTATTATTCTTGCTCATAAAGAAAGAATAGAGCAAAAGAAACCAGTTACATAAGAATTTTTTGCTAATTATGTATCAAAGAATCAAGAAAGGAACACAAAAATCAAAGGGGTGTACAATCATACCGTCCTAGAGGCAGGGGTGGAAGATGGAACAACAACAGTAGACTTGGATGTCAAATTTTTGAAACATATGACCATGCTGCAAACAAGTGTTATTTTAGATTTGATGCAAACTACACTCCATCTCAACAAGGAAACAACAATCAAAGAAACTACGCAAGTGCTAATACGGTTAATATTCAGCAAGATTCTAAAGCTCAGAAAGAAAACATTATCAAAACTGAAGATATTCAAGATGAAAGTTGGTTTTCAGACTCTGGGGCTACCAATCATGTGACAAATAACCTAAGTAACTTGAATGTTGACAATCAGGAGTACAGAGGTAAGCGATGCATTCATATGGGAAATGATAAGCCTATTAACATTACTCATATAGGAAAAGCATGTACAAAAGGTGAAAGGAAACTATATCTTAATAATCTCCTAAGAGTACCTTTAATTAGAAAATTTTTATTAAGTGTTTCACAATTTGCAAAAGATAATAATGTATATTTTGAATTCTATTCTAAATAGTGTTTAGTCAAAGATATTCTGACTAATGAAGTTTTTTTGTAGGGTAAGGAGTGTAGAGGTCTATACAAATTCATTATTGACAATGTAAGAAATCAAGATTTTAGGGATAAATGATGTAACAATTCTGAAATCAATCAAGTAAGTAACTGTAAGACCTTTGATATGTGACATTATAGGTTAGGACATCCAAATGCAAGTGTTGTAAAACAAGTGTTGAATAGAAATAATATTTCTTTTAAACAATTTCCATGTCTTATGTTTGCACATACAGTCAAATGGGTAAGAGTCATAAACTTGCTTTTTCGGATTCAATGACTACATATAGCAAACCATTAGAATTAGTTATCACTGATTTATGGGGCCTGCACCTATTAATACCGATTATGGTTTCAAATATTATATTTCATTCATAGATGCATTTTCTAGATATGTTTGGATTTATTTCTTGAAATCAAAATTTGAAACATATAATGCAGTTCTTTAGTTTATTACCTTAGCAGAAAAAAAACTGATTGTCATGTGAAAATTATGCAAACAGATGGTGGAACTGAGTTTCATCCACTTAAAGAATATTTTCAAAGAAAGGGAATTGTTCATAGAACAACATGTCCTTACACTTTTGAGAAAAATGTGCTAATTTAAATAAAACATAAACATATTGTTGAGTCTGGTTTAACACTTCTTGCTTAGGCATCACTACTACAAAATTTTTACCTTGATGCATTTGCTACTAGTGTATATCTAATAACTAGGTTACCAACAAAAGTGTTGCAATTTAAAAGTCCTATGAAAGTTTTTTTAATATTAAACCAGATTATCATGATTTAAAAGTATTTGGGTGTTTATGCTTTCCTTGTCTGAGACCATATAGTACTCACAAGTTAAATTTTAGATCATCTCCATGCATATTTCTAGGCTATGCAGCCAACAAAAAGGGATATAAGTGTTTAGATAGCAATGAAAATGTATTCATATCAAGACATGTAGTATTCCATGGACAAATATTTCCATTCAGTAAAGCAGAAATCAAAACTGCACAAAAAATATATAATTCAAGATTTTCCATACCACCAATACCTGACCTGGTAGAACAAGCAACAACAGAAGCTGTTCAGGAGATCCCATGTCCACAACACACAATGCTCAATTTTGAACCAGGTCATGAACAAAGTGGAGATTCTGGGAGCTCACATCAAGTTCCACAACAAAGCAGCAACCAATCTGAATCCAGTCAATCAATAGATGATTCAGAACTGATCAACAAGAGACCACAACTAGTAGTACTAGTCAACAATCTATTCCTCAAAAAACTGGTCATCACGTGATAACAAAGGCAAAAGAGGGAATATTCAAGCCAAAAATATACAACACAATACTGAAATTAAAGAGCCAAGTACTCATTATCAAGCAATAAAAAGTGAAAAGTGGAAAGCAACCATCAATGAAGAATATGAAGCACTGATGAGAAACAATACTTGGGATCTCGTTCCATTGCCAAAGCACAAAAATATTATAGGATGCAAATGGACTTATAGGTTAAAGAAGAATGCTATTGGCTCAATTTCTAAGTACAAGGCAACATTAGTAGCAAAGGGTATTCATAACAGAATGGATTTGATTTTGATAAAACTTTCTCTCCTGTTGTGAAACCAACATCAATTAGAATAATTTTTACAATTGCCTTGTACAAAAATTAGAGCATCAAGCAATTAGATGTAAATAATGCATACTTAAATGGTGATTTGCAGGAAGTGGCTTATATGGAGCAGCCAACTGGATTCAAGTAGAAAAATAATGAAGAACTTATATGCAAACTAAATAAAGCAATCTATGGGCTCAAGCAAGCACCAAGGGTTTGATTTGACAAACTAAAGTCAACCTTAATTATAGTGGGCTACAGTTCAACTAGACAAGATAACACCTTGTTCACAATGTTTAATTGTGACATAGTAACTTACATAGTAATATATGGTGATGAGTTTCTAATTACAGGAAACGATGAATCAGAGATCAATTGCATCACAAAGCAACTAAACAAGGAATTCTCTATCAAGGATCTTGGCAATTAAAATTATTTTCTTGGCATTGAAGTAAACGGAATTTCAAATACAAATATTCAGCTAAGTCAAAAGAAATATATTACAGAGATTATCATTAAAGCGAAAATAGACAAAGCAAATGCACTACCTACTCCTATGATGAGCAATCTGTATTTAGCTAAAAATAAAGGAGAGCCAATCACAAATGACAAGCATTACAGGAGTATAGTAGGAGCACTGCAATATGCAACTATCACTAGACCAGAAATCCCATTTAGTGTGAATAAAGTAAGTCAATTCATGCAAAGACCATTAAATGAACATTAGAAAGCTGTAAAAAGAATCCTGAGATACGTAAAGGGAACAATAACTCATGGACTAACTCTACAATCATGCAAGTCAAGCAATATCACAGCTTATGCAGATGTAGACTGGGCAGCAGATGTGGATGACAGAGGATCCACAATAGGTTAATGTATATTTCTAGGTCAAAATCCAGTTTTATGGTGCTAAAAAACAAGCAACAATTTCTAAATCTAGTACAAAAGCAGATTGCAGAAGTGTTGCTAGTGCTACTGCAGAAATTATATGGATCGAGTCATTACTAAGTGAACTAAGGATTATAACACACAACAAAGCTACAATCTGGTGCGACAATCTAAGTACAATTGCACTTACAGCAAATCCAGTATTACACTTGAGAATAAAACATAGGGAGTTAGACTTGTACTTCGTTCGTGAGCAAGTTCTAAAAGGAAATCTCAATGTAAATCACACATCAGCGGCTTACTAGAGGGTAGATGTACTTACAAAGCCCTTTTCAAAGAAGAACTTCATTCGATTGAAGCATGAACTTAAGGTTGACGAAGTCAGTAACGATTCAAAAACAGATCACAAACCCTAGATCCAGCTTCAGCTAGATCCAGCATCAGTTCTACATCTATAGCAGATGCATCTACAAAACCAGAGCTAAAGCCAGATTTTGCAGAATCGAAGCTCAAATCGAAGATTAACGAAGCCAACAACAACTCAAAACAATTTACAAAGCTCAATTAGTGCTTCAGAGCATCTACAAAACCATGATTAAAGCGAGATTTTGCAAATTAAAGAGCGGATTTAAAGATTTGAAGAATCAGCAGCAAATTGAGTAAAATCGGAAACTCTAACCCTAGTCAGGTTTGAGGGGGTATTGAATGAGACAATGAAACGATACAATATGACATACAGAAGAATTATCTTTGTATTATCAGTATATTTGCAAGCGGGTTAATGGGCTTATGAATGTAACTCAACCCAATACGAATACAAATAGAGTTAACAATATAAATACTCTTGTACAAGCTATGTAATATTTAGATGAGAGATAATAATATCAATACAACTTTCACTCTTTTCAATTTTACTAACAAGCCTCATTTAGCCCTACTTCACAACTTATTATCACAAAATTAGGTAATTTATTAATATAGGCAGAATGTAGTATTGTTGTTATCTGTTTATTACAAGTTTCAGAAAATTATAAGTTAATTGCTTAAACAACTTGTTTTTGTTAGTTTAGATTTGAACTATGGTGTTTTGTAACTGTATATGTAGAACTTTATGAATAGTGTGAATATATGAATCTCTTTTGCTTTTTGAATGATTTTAGTTGTTATTAGTAAAATATTGTTTTCACCTATAAATTGACATTTTATAGTTGTGATGTAGCAGCGTTCATTTTTTAACGGACAAAATTTTGTAAATAATATATTACAGTGAGTATAAACCGTTTTGTGAAAGACTTATTACAAAGGACAAAAATTGTTGTAAAAGATTTTCAGTTGGAAAATGCTTCGACTTTATTGCAATTTGGTCAACTACAACTTTTTTGAAATTGTTGTTTTAGCTCTATTAAAGTGGTTTTTGATAGTTGCAATAGAGGTGTTTTGTTGTAGTGTTGACAACAATGGTTCGGTCTATCTCATGTCAACCTATGGATAAATCCGAAGTAATTGCGTTTGTAATCTGGTAAAATCCAAAGTAGCCGCATCATTGGATTTATACTACCATTGATTCTATTATCTCTGAATGTTGAGGACTATCTTCTAATAAATCTAAGTTTACCAAGTATCGCCAAAGTATGTGTATAGCAGGATGCTTGTCAAGATGGAGATTTGGTAAAACTGTCTTACCTTACCCAACGCAGCTATTGAAAGGGAACTCATTGTGTAAGCTTCTTGATCTACCCATGGAGATAGACTCAGTATAACTCTAACCAATGCGGCTTGAGCATTCACTAAGGTGAAATTTCCTAGACTTACATTGTATGTATGGAATGATTTTGGAATATTGCATTCACTCAAAAGAATTGCACAATCACAACTGCGTTAAGTGGGATTACTGCAACGTCAGTTAATACATTTAAAACAAGACAAGCTGGATAAAGAGTGTCAAACAATAAAATAGATAGAGATTGTAATTTATGTTCATTATTGAATTCTCCTTCAAAAAATAAAAAAATACATAAATAAAAGGAGGAGAAGGAGAAGGAGAAGGAACAGAGAAAACTGATTCTTCAAGAGAATATACGAGTACGCTTGGTTGCACAGTACATATATATCACAAGTATTTAGTTCAAAAGCATCATCTTAATGTAGGCAGAATACATATAATTTTTGCAACTTTCATGTTACTACGTACATAATAACTTCATTCATCATTCTCATTAAACGGTATCATCTTACATAAGATTACCTTAAAAACATTCATGTGCATCTCGGCACACATGAGAAAACAAACTGGTAGCATTAGTACTAGTAACATATCAAGCATTAGTACTAGTAACATATCATTAATATTTATAGAGCATGCATATATGGAGACACCGTTCAATTAATATCAGAATAGTGCCTCAGAGCGTTCACATATGACCTTTCTGATGCAGAACATCTCGAAGGAGCAATCTTTGACAAATGAGAATCAGAGCTTGAATTTGTTTCGGGACAAGCATCTTCTTCAGAAATAGTATGAAGACTTGCACTGAATGAGTTTCTTCTTCTTGTGTTTGAAAATAGAACAAGAGGAGTAACTGCTGAAAATGGAGCTACAGCAGTTTTATATGCTTCCAAGTATGATGGATTTATTTGGCTTCTTGCCATTGCTTAAAAAGATAGTTGAATGTAAGAGTTTTTTGTGATATTGCTTAAAGTGGGAAGAGATGCCTACGTTTATATAGAGAAGTTTATGGAAAATATGCCCTCCATCCTCTTGCAAAATCACTGATTTTTGTTCACTATGGAGAAGGGCAATTTGGACAGAGGTCATTATGACGCATGCATGACATATAGTTTTTGGTAAAACTTGGTGAAAAGAAAGATACGTCGACCGAGCTCAACTTTGATGGTCACAAAATTGATACAGAAGGCCTTAACAATTGTCATGTATCCCATAAGTCAAAGCATAATCAATGCAATTTGAAAGCTTTTACGGTAGTTGTATGACGTTGTAGGATGAGGTTCTAAATCATACGTTCGAACCAATGAGATATTAAAATCGAGTTATTAAAATGAGTATATGCTAAAATAAAGCCCAACTCCCATGCATTATAAATAAATTATTTTTTGATTTTTTAAAAGTCAGAAAAAAAGCCACTTTATTTATATCGTTTCAAACGCAACATTCTGTATCAATAAAATCTAGCTGTATTATAATTTTTCTGTATCCAATCTACTGAAAAATTAACGAAGATTATTATGGATTGAAAGCTACGATAAATCTTCATTTTGACATTGATTAACTTTTCAATTTCCAAGGATGGTGCATGTTCTATTCAGCAGATATTCAGAACATAAGTTTTAGATGAAACTGTACAAATATCAAAGAAAAAGGTTGGTCTGTTTTTACTTCATTTGAAGTCACTGTCGAAAACTCACTTTAATTACAGCGAGACTGATAAATAATTTCAAAAACTTCACATCATTGAAGTTTATTGACCTCACATTTATCCGCCCAAATGGTTGATTGATTAAGACAATAAAAAGAATTGTAAGGAAATAAACTAAACTCTGTACATTTTGTGATAAAAAATGGATAAGAACCAATTAATGCGAATGTGCTTTCCTCTTTTTCCTTTTTTTTAATTTTATTTTTCAATGGCTCTAAGCAATGGCTTTTTTAAGTAAATGCAAAATTTGGAGGTATCTGCGGCATCCTTTTCTAGTAAAAGCTTTACGGGCAAAGAACGGCATCCATTATTATTATTTTTATGCGATATAAATATACATATTTGTAAGCATCCACTTCCGCTTTCCATGATAAACATATTTCATGAAAATTCCTTCTCAACCAACCAAATTATACAATTTAAACTGCATATGTTTGCAACAAAAAGTGTAAATATCTTACACTACATTGCAAATATATTTATAAACATCTTACTCTTTTATTTTAAATAAAAATTTGAACACCGTAATGTTAAAATCCAACCCGCACATCTCTGCATGGGCCAGCATATAAGTTTGACCAACATCTTTTAATAGAGGAAATCCCTTTTTGTTATATGCAACCAAATTCATATATATACAACTGCACATCTATTATTTTTCACGGTGTGTGACTATTCTTCTTTTCAATATGCGTTCATCACCCACATACAATGCAAAACACCCAACACGTAAAATTGCGCATTACACATTTTAAATATTTGCAATTCTAACCTTTTTAAAATAAAAATAAAAATTTGAAGTCTGCATCGTAAAAATGCACATTATACATTTTAAATATTTGCAACCAATAGAAGACCGTTAATGCATAACAGAAAAATATGAAATCTGTCCATATCCATATCCGAAAAGCGGATAAATATTTGTTATTCGAAAAAATTGATACAGATGCAGATACAAAAATATTCATATCCGAAATTTATCCGTCTGCTTTTCATCAAGATTATGGTTTATTTTATGTGTAGTTTAATATAATAAAAGATATGTATTTTTTAATAAGTTAATAGTTTATATTATATGATTTAATGCATAATAACTAATCAAAATGTTATCGTCATATTTGTTGATTTTGCATACTTTTATAATGAGTAGGACGGAAAAAAGTTTATGCTGAGCCGATTTTTTTTCTGTATATATTTCTTGATATATAGATCGTTAGTGGATAGGATAATTATCCGATGTCCTATTCGTTGATACGAATGTCTAATACCTAAAAATGATTTCAGATGCGGATGCAGATATAGTACTATCCACATTCGAAAGTATTTGTTGACAGATCTAAGTCTAACCTATAAATATTTACTTTCTCTAACTGCAAATATGTATAGTTTGAAATGCATATTTTCGTTGAAAACATTAATACATGATTCGTAAAACTTGTTTTTTAAAGGGCATTTTTCAAGTATTAAGTTTAAAAATAATGGACGGCTCCTAATTTTCACTTATTTAAATATGATGTTGCACATAAGGTCCCTATGTTTGATGTAGTTGTAAGAATAGTCAACCACATCACAATAACTTTGTAAATTATGTTCCTACTATCTAGGATGAGAAAAACGCAAATTAGATTGCGACTTTTTGATAAAAAATGCAAGTTAACTAGAATTTTTCTAATTGTTGTTCAAATATTAAAAAGCATTCATAATTTCATACTTAGTAGTAATTACCATTTAATTATATTTTTTATCAAATAACTACAACCATTACCCAAATTTTATAGAACTTTCGGAAAAAAATCAGAAAAATGTAATAACTTGCGTTTTCTATTAAAAAATTGCAAATTATTTTAGATTATTTAATTTTTAAAAATAGATACCAAATTTTTTCGTCCTCGTTACCCGAAAGTACTTTTCTTAAAACAATGTAAAAACAAGTACTAGTAACTATTTTACTATATTTAAAATAGTACAGTTAATATCTTTATGAAAATAAAAGATTGATAAATATAATCGATTCTCTACCGTGCCATGTAAAATGAGTCATTTATGTTCAGCTGGTGGATAACACTCTAAACTTGGATGAGACACCCGTGCTCGAGTTATGTGCCACAAAGCATGTAATTGTAATCATAAATTTTAACAAGTGATTAGGCCCTTCATATTACCGCATTAGTCAAGAATGTCGTTTCCACCAAGTCTGAGTCGAAAGTCCCATGTACACTAACTACACTATTCATGTAATTTTTCTAGGATTATGGAACCATATGTTACATCAAATGTAAGGTTTACATCTACATTTGGAGAAGAAGCAGTTGATTGCTAAAAAACTGGGACTTTTCTTCGATGCATTTTTTACGCCTTACAACATAATTTGGACATAAACTTGACTTTAAATTCCCTAATTTATCATTCATCGATCTTTATTTTACTATTACCCATTCCCACACTACTTTTAGAAAAAGAGAAATGCAACAACATATGAAAATTTTAATCAAAACATAGTTGAAAACCAAAATCTAATCGAAAATCAAAACTCAATTTAATGTCAAAAATCTAAGTGGAAACCAAAATAATCATGCAGACCAAGTTAAACGTGCGACCAATGCTAGAACGAGGTCGAATCAGTCAGGCTCAGTTTGCCGTGTTATTCTCACACTTTTGTTTAATCCTATTAATTATTAATTTTTAAAACACAATAACTTTTACTAGAAATATCGAATTAACAAACCGTTTTTACCGTTAAATCACAAATTTTATTATTTTTCTACTGATAGTTATCATGGATACGTAAAAGTCGAAATTTCATGATTTTTTCAGATTTGAATTTTAGAAATTTCGAAACACGATCATTTTTTTTTAAGTTGATAAATAAGCCAAGCTCAAAAAGTTACAAAGTATAGTAATTCGAGTATACTCATAGCAATATAACACGAAACCAAATAAACAAGTAAACAAACCCTAACCGAGTTAGGGCATACCAGCGCCTCCACAAACAAACAATAGGAAAAATCAAAAATGGCGGAACACCGAGAGAAATTCTGCTACAAACTAAAAAAGAACTCGCTTAAGCCAAATTTAAAGGCTTAAGGAGGCTTCCAATTCTTCATCGCTGATCTTTACATCCCACAAAGCTCTAATATGGAGCGAAAATCACTCTCATGAGTGGTTTTTGCTTCAGCTTCAACATGCGAGGACAATCCGCTTCTTGAAGCTTTGTCAAGCCTTAGATCTGGAAGCTGTTTGACACAATTTGATGTTTTGCAAATAGATTTAATGGCTTCCGTAGTGCAAGCTTTAAACTTGTTGCTGTTATGCTCAGTATTAGCTAGACTCTCAAGCTCTGTCATCATACTGCTTTCTTCTCTCTCCCAGTTAGATAAGTAAAAAACTTGATTGTTGATTTTACTCCTGTAATGGTTGTATCCTAATCTTTGATCTTTGATAGCCCATTGAATCTTTCTATCATGCTCTTGAAGACTGCTATAAGCGCAATAGCCTCCAGACTTAGCCAGTAAAAATAAAGAAAGATTTCAATTCGAAATATTGAAATTAATATTATTTTTATTAATGTGTGACTTGATACTTCCCTTGCAGTTATCAATCGTAATGCTATTGTTCTAAAGGCATCCATTTGGGTAGTTGCAAATACCACCTCTGTTGATCTCTTCAGATAAGTAACTGCTATTAAGCATGATATCTCCTGATTGGGGAGCTCCTAATCCATTGTTGATACTTGTGGGTTGTGGATTATCTGATAGCTTAAGCTCACAGTTGAAAGAGCGGTCACCTCTATTCAAATCAGGTATGTAAATCATGTTATTAGGAATATTAATATAATTGAAATTATTATTTCTAAAATTAAGTAATTGCTTTCTTCCCTTGTAGGGAAATTCTCTAGTTTGGACAGAGGAGTGGCTACCATCAGCTTTGACTTGAAAGAAATTTTTTCCCTGATGTCCTACTAAAGCACTAGACTTTTTATGATTGTTCGATTGGAGGAAATTCTCGTAAGAGAATTGGCCTTTTTGTAAGTATTCTTCAACCCTAATTTCATTATTGTCTGATTCACTTCAGATTTGGCCCTGCATGCTTGAATTGTGAAAGTTATTACACTTTTGGAGAATGATATTGGATTCTATATCTATTGCTTTCCAAAGTTGAGTACAATCTGTTTCTTTGTTTTGATGAAGCATGTTGTTTCTTTCTTTCCATATAAAATAAACTATTGTGGTTAGAACAACACATGCTTTATCAAAACCCTTTTTCTTTCCTTTGAAAGTTGTTTGAATTTGCTTAATACTGTCTCTGATATTCTGGAGAACTAATTGCTAATTGAGCTCTAATTTATTTTTGACAATAAACCAAATGTGTCTAGAATAAGAACAGACAAAGAAAAGATGTTCAATACTTTCAACTTCTTTCTGACACAGGAGACATTTTGTGTTTACTATGTTTTTGCCCTATTTTTCACATCTATCTCTTGTTGGCAGTCGATTCAAAATAGCAAAATAAGTGCAATGAGCCATTTTAGGACAATTTGCATTGTTCCAAATTATTTTGAACCAGTCAACTTCCATTTCTATTCCTTTGATATAGTCCCATGTGTTTTTAAAAGAGAATTTTCCTTTACTAGATAATTTTCAAATACATTTGTCTTCTTCAAGGCTTGAATCTATTTCTATATTGCTAATTGAAGAGTTGAAAATAGAAGCAGCTGGTTGTAACTGAGTTTTTCAAAGAGAATTTTGAATAATACTTTCCACTTTTGCATTAGCTTCTCCAAATTGATAAAGATTGTTCTAACCAAGCAAAATAATTAAAGATTTTCCATTAATCCATGGATCAAACCAAAGACTTGTTTGCTTGCCATCTTTGAATTTTCTTTCTATCAATCTTATACCAGTTTCTTTGCAATTTAATATAGTTTTCCAAGTATGAGAATGATATTTTTCCACTGGAATAGACCAAAAGTTCTTATTTTTGACATATTTGCCTTTCATCCATTTTGCCCAAAGAGAGTTGCTTTCTAAGAATTTCCAGAATAATTTGTAATTGCATGCCTCATTTAAGTCTTTAAAATTTCTAATGCCTAAGCCTCCAGCCCTTTTTGTTTTAATGATAATATTCCATGAAACTTTATGATGCTTTCCACTCCATATAAAATTGGCACATAAATTTTCAATTTTCTCTATTGTATTGATTGGAATATTGTGAGATTGCATCCAATACATGACAATAGCTGTGATGACAGTATGGATGAGTTCTACTCTTCCTGTTATTGATAGAAGTTTGCTAGACCAACTGTCTAATTTGTTTTGAATTATATCATGTAGCTTGGCACAGTCTTTGTCTTTGATTTGATTGCAGCTAAGAGGAAGCCCTAGGTATTTAATTGGTAGATCACTTTGTTGAAACTTAAGAACGCTAATAATTTCCTGAATATTGCTGCATGACTTACTGAATAAATCTTGCTCTTACTATCATTAATTTGAAGTCCTGCAAATTCTTTGAGATTAGCAAATAATTTCTTTATAGTCACTGCACTCTGAACATCTGCTTTTAGAAAAATTAATAAGTCTTATATCACTTGAAAAAATTATAACAATTGATGTAGTTAAAACTGCATCTTACTGATGCAATTACAATACATCCAAGACATGCAGTTTTTTTACTGCATTTTAGTGATGCAGATATAACTGTATTACTAGCATTATAGTGGTGCAGTTTTAACTGTATTTTAGAAACGCAGTTAAAAACTGCATAGTTAAAACAACAACATAGTGTTGCAGTTTTTAACCGTATTATAGTAACGCATTTAAAACTACATTATAGTAATGCAGTTTTAACTGCGTTAGGTACCCTTTTTTAACTATATTACTAAAATGCAGCCAAAAACTAGATTTTAGTGTAGTTTTTTTACTGCATTACTAAAATATAACTAAAAACTGGATTTTAGTGGTGCATTTCTTAACTGCATTTTAGTGGTGCAGTTTTTAAATACATTTCTAAAATGCAATAAAAAAACTGCACCAATTCAATGCAATGTTCCACTGAGTTACTAAAATGCAGTTAAAAGCTACTAAAAATGAAGTTTTTAACTGCATTATTAAAATACATTTAAAAATTAATATACAAAACTATGTTTTTTTTAAATTTTATTCTTAGATATCAATAATGGATATCATTGGAAAGTTTATTAAATTTGTGATTTAATGGTGAAAACGATTCTTAAATCCGATTAATTTACAAAATGTTATCATGTTTTAAAGATTAAAAATAAATGAGTTGGGAAATGCTAATAACTGTTAGGTGTTATGTTAGAGAAGTAGGGACTTGATTTATATAATTAGTGACTAAGGGACCCGATTTATAATTCAATTATAAATTATGGACCTGATATTCACATTCTAAAATTTTTATTAAATGTAGTGTTCGATCATACAACTATTATTGATGCAAAATATTACAATCAACCCTTACATCTATCTTACTCTTGCCCAAGAATGCAAGAGACCAACCTTTAGAGTTTATTAACCTATTATTCGAGAATTCAGCCAAAATCACAATTTTTGTACATGATAAATTAGATATAAAAATATATGGGTTTCGACTTTCGACAAACAAGATCTATTCCCCTTATGTTGTATGTATCACAATAAATTTAGTTCATAAAAAGGAAGGTAAATACCCATACCCGTAACAACCCAACCCACCTGAAGCCTGAACCAACTCCCGAAAATTCGATCATACCCAGCCTACGTTGGATCAAATATAATTACAATTTGTAACTTGTATTGTATATGAGTTAGCGGTAGTTATTGCTCAACTCAACCCTATTTAATTCCAATCTAACTTTACTTAAAAAACACATATGTAATATTATATTGACATGTGTTATAATATATGTAAATTATTATAAAGAGTGAATATTCTATACAATATTTGTTTTATTTTGTTTAGTCCCACATCATGGGATAATTTCAATCCCAAGCTCCAAAACTTTTACATAAAGGAGCCTATATAATGGAAATAGAACACTAATTTTAGGGATAATTAAAATGTCTCCTTCCACTTTTTCTAATGGCTTCTTATTTCTATATTGTTTATAACACGTTATCAGCAAGATCTCTTCCTCAAATGTATTGGATATTCTAATCTAGAAGATTAGATCCATTTTTTTCCTTTTATGTAGATACATCTCTTTCTCTTAATCAGTTACTGAAATCATATCTATCTCTTCCTCCTATTCA
The DNA here is from genome assembly GCA_030737815.1 of Allium fistulosum. Lineage (NCBI taxonomy): Eukaryota > Viridiplantae > Streptophyta > Magnoliopsida > Asparagales > Amaryllidaceae > Allium > Allium fistulosum. The sequence continues at coordinate 232,273,932 of CM060908.1, read as the reverse complement.
ACTAATGAAATCAGGTTTGAACTTTTCTAGATCTGCTTTTCTAGATTTGTTTTGCGATTAATTTAAATCTATATTTAAGTATTCTTGTTTCAAAATTCTATATCCATTTCCTAATTTTTTAGATTTGGATTTAATTTTTAGTAGATCTTATCTTTTCAAGATCTTATTTTATCATAGATCTAAATTTATAGATCTTATTCCACCGTACATGTATTTTTGTCATTATATTTCAGATCTCATTCTACTATAGATTTAATTTTTTTGCTCTTATTTTTTTGATCTCATTATATTGTAGATCTCAAAATCACACTCAAATAATATATCTTTGAGATTTGTACATGGTTTAAAAATAAAATGTTGTGAATTTTTTGAATTTGGATCTGAATTGATTTCAAACCTGCTTATTATTGCATGTTTTTTTAGTTCATTATTTTGGAAAGCAAGTTTTGAATTTGACAATTTCTGTTGTTGATTCAAATAAATATATTGAACTTGATTGCGTTTTGGTTTGTGATATAGATCTAAGTAATCTATACATGTTTAGTAAATGAAGTTTTCATTTTGAAAACTCTTTGATTTGGATTTTGACTTTGGAAATGATTTTGATATATATAGTTTATATTTCCAGGAGAAATATTTTATTATTTCTTAGAGAAACATATACAAGAATAATGCGTATTTAGAAGATAATATTAAGTTTAGATCCAATATTAATATTGATTTAGCACACCTGAAGTGAACGGAAACATTAATGAAAGCATACATGGCAAACAATGCTCGATATAATGAAAGAAATAAGTTTGAATAACAACCTGAAGCTGTGCAAAGAATTTTTTTCAATAAGAAGTTGTATAACTCAATTTGAGACTTGAAGTCTTGAATTATGTAATGATTTGTTGTAAAGTTTATGACTTGAAATCTTATAGTTATTTTTTTATTAGTCGAAATGTATAAGCTTCTAAACAAGAAGTTTACACAAAATTTGAGAACCTGAAATTCATAACAAATTAATGAGCTTGAAGTTCATGAATTAGAATCCCAAAGCTTTCTTGAAACTGTGTGAAATGTTAAGATTACACTTCCTGAAGAAGTTAAAAAAGATAAATACATCTTAACACAAGATTATGACAGTGCATTCAAGAGATTTCAAAAATCACCAAATGAGTTATATTTTACTTACATCTTTGCATTTACATATTATATTGACCAAATATCCTGAAGATATTGTGTTGTATGACAATTCAAATATGTCTTGAACTAAAAATAATTATTAATTTAGCTTTGAAAAGGGATGTTCATTATTAATAAAATATGAATTCAAATGACATTTTAGTCCATATTTCTCATTTGTCATTCTGTTTATATGTTGTAGTTAGTTTAAAATATTTTCCCCCATTATATATACTTCCAATTATGTAAAAGTACACATGGTCAATTTATAGGTTCTGTGCAATGCGAAATATAATTTCATTTCAATATGTGCAGCTTTAATTTAATTACTCCCTCTGTTGCTTTATCATTGATATATCTAATAGATCCGATCTTTACTAATCGCACTATGTTATAAAACCTAAAGTTTTGAAAAATTATTTTTGGATGCATTAGTCAAACTATTTAATTGACGAAATACATTTTAGTATTATCCAAAGGTGATAACTCATATAACAGACTATTTACGTCTATGGATGTGTGTATGTGTGTGTATCAATCTCTTGAAGAGATGTTTTCTTTAAAATTTATATTGCAAAATCCAACATCCCAGAAGAGATGTTATAGAAATTTTATTTTTGTTAGATTGCAATCCCTTAAATAGAAACACTATTCCTAGAAGGAATATGATATAAAACTTCCGAAGTAATAACAATAATTTATCTCTAAAAAAAGGTATTGTATACCAATATCACACTCCAGAAGTAGTGGTTTTATCTCTTGCATTTTACTTTCATTTGGTGCATCTAATTTTGTTACTGTATTTAAAGTTTGATATGAAATTTCAAAAGCGGTTACAACAAAAATCTCCAGCAGGGATATTTTATGCTACTGTAAAAGTAGTAATTATGTAATTTACGTAAAAGAAATATTGCATATTCATATGACATTTTAATAGTTTGCATATATATTTCTGGAAGAGATAAGTTTGCTCCAGAACTGGTGATAGTAAGATATTTCTAAAAGAGACTTATACATTTGGAAATGATAAAATATCTCTAGAAGAGATTTTTTTATATATTTGGTAATTTTATTAAACCAAATAAATGTATAGAAATTTGATTATGAAGGATTCCAATTTAGTTTAGATCTGATTCTAACTTAAAATTTGAGAGCTATGTAATGTGTATCATATATTTCATTATGATTATATCAACCCTCCCAAATATGTAAGATATCAAACTGTAACGACCCACCTTTCCGAACCCCAGAAGTCGACACTAATACATCCACGGTATTAACATACCAAACAACTAAGTGCCGGAAAGATAGATTGTTAGGGGAAAAAAGGAGATAGAAGAACTAGGAACAAACATGGAATCTCACAACGTAACGAAATAATATATAATATAATCAAGTCTTTACAAAATCCGAGACCCTTTTTTTTATACATATACATATTAGAGTTGGACAGTCATAACACCTATCATTACATCCAAATACGAGAGTACATCTTGGGCCTCCAACTCGACTCCATAGCTCTAAAGCTTCTAAAGCTAACCTGACAAACATGCTTGGTCTGACCCGAACATTATAAGGAAGTAATGCCCAGGCCAGTCTGGAATACCAGCGTGAGTAAACTCAAATCACAAAAAACGTTATTGATTTATTAACTTGAAAAATCCTTTGAAATCAAAGGTATCTCGTAAGACCTCGCCGCACATAAACACGGACGAGTTTTTACCTTACGATAACCAAAACACTTTTATAGAAAATCCAGCGATATTATAATAACGTCTAAGGGTTCAAAGTAAAATATCAAATTAGCTGGAATGCTTGCATCTCACATTCCAACATATTTGGTATACAACTAAAACTGTAAAGCTCGTATTGGAGAATGGATTCCAACAAATGACTGGGTAACTAGGGTACCGCCCGTCATAGTACACCTCTAGAACAATGTGCCGAGATCGTACCTAACAACCCCTACCAACATAGGACCGACCTACCCTTGCTGGATAGTACCGAATATGTCATCACCCCGGTTGTTCCCAACCGTTTCACTGAGCTCATATGCACAACTAAATCTATAAATATGAATGGTCATCTAAAAAGGCGCCGACATACCCTAATGGGTGTGACCCACATAGCCCTGCTGCATCTCCCCTGTTTTAGTCATTCTCGATTGATGAGGCTTGAGGCTATGATTACCTTTTAAGAACGTTTACATTTAGAATTCTCATTGCCCTCCAATGACAATATGCTGATAGTATTCATCCATACAAGTCCGTCTTAGGTCTGAATGAAACCGAAGGCACTATTCCTACTACATCCATTTGGAATCACCCTCAGGATTAGTAGCGATCAGCCCTTGCACCTCACCTCTCTATCTTCGATTCCATACTCTTCATAATGTCTTCAGTTCGCAATGCTTGAGTTGGATCCAAGTGGTTTTCGGATAATATATCTGATCCAAATGACAAGAGCGAAGTTCACCTCCTAACCGTTAGTGGACGGATTTCCTTATCATTCATTCTAGAAGAACGAAACGTGTTTATACGAACATTATAGAACCTTTGACGGCAATTATACCATATAATACTCGTGTTTCTCCTAGATATTTCCAAAGTTACGTGGGTCCAGTTTTGATAGTCGGTTATTTAACTATTAAATAAACAAACATCCAATCAGGGTTTAATTTCCATATGGGATCCACTAAGCCTTTATTAATTCTCTTTAATTAATAAAACCACTTTATAAAAATCTGATCACAATATTTTTTTCAAAACACTATTCCCAAACCCCTTACATTTCCTTTTATACTTGGGAAACATTTATATATTTACCTCAATTTCGTAAGTATATTACCCAAAACATTTTACTTTCATGGCTTGAAACAAAATCATATACTTATCTTACCACTATAAGTATATTTAAAAACTTTTCAAAGTTTTCTTCTTTTCATATCCCATATTAAATAACTAAACATTTCTTCTAAATAAAACATTTCGCTTGTCCTTTATCAAAAAATCCCCTTTTAAAAGCTCATCTCATATTTCAATTAACTTATAACTTTCAAAATAAAGTTATAACCCACTTTTATAAACCCTTAAGTTAATTTATAAACCTCTTTCCAAATCTCTGAAATGATTTATAAACTTTTTTCTATTTTTAAAACTCTTTATATAAACCTTTCTATACTCCTTTATAAATATCATTTATAAAACATCTTTCGTAAAACACGTTAATAACCCGTTTTGATAGTAAAACCCTTTTTATACACAAGTTATCATTTATAAATACCTTTATAAGAATTATATAACTTGAAAAACCATTTATAAACCCTTAGTCTCAAATTGACTAAAGAACTTAAGTAAATTCAAAACCATACTTTATAAATTACAAATGAGGCTTAGCAGTCCCAATGATACTAATTTAAGTTACCATTAAATTTCAATTCGATTCCCAAATCACATAACAGGTATTTACATAAGCTACCATATATGTAAATACAGTTCATATCCAATCAGGAAATAACATGTCAATATAACTAATTGGCATATATAAGTCCAAATAACATAACAACAGGATGGTGATTTATCCTGCTAAATAGATGTCCAAACAATTCAATCAATTTATAGCAGAACGAGAATTTATTCTACTTAACACATGTCCACACAATCAATCCAACAATCAATATATAACAGAACGGTGATTTATTCTGCTAACACATGTCCAAACAACCCAACAATCTACATTATAACTCATTCACAGTTATATGGTTTCTTAATGGTATCAACACTTGAATCACTTGTATTCAAACCATCTTTGAAAAAGAAGTACCTTTAAACAATTTTACTTTTGAAAACCAAAGGATTTAAAACTTTTTAAACCCTTTTAAAAATAATTAATTGTAAGTAAAACCTTATTTAAATCATAATTAAACATAAACAAAGAAAAACAATGTTTCACAATTCAAATCTAAGTTCACCTCATCCAACGGTTCACGATTAGCGGGGCCGATCCATGCATTTCAGGCCAAGTGTTCAACTAGGAAGCTATAACCGACATCAAGGAGAAGCAAGTGGACTGTTGGATTAGGTTGGATCGAGCCGTGGTAGCCGTAGTTCATTAAAGAACGACGATAGTAATTTTGTCAATTTCGGCGAACTGGCTAACTTTCAGGCGGTGCGACCTGAAGGAAAGTTGTAGAGGAGGTCGAAGCCAAGCTAGAGACAAAATCTTGTGGCCAATGGTGGCCGAAGCTCATCAAAATTTGTAGTTGATCAGAAAATGGTGACTTTTGTTCTTTTGATTCGTGTACGAGCTACGATCAACGATTGAAGGTAAAGTTTGTGTTTTTGGAAAGCTAAGAGGCGTGGGTTCTAATGGAAGTGGTCTTGTGGTCAACGGAGGCGTGTGGGAAGCCAACGAGGCAGATGAACGGATGCGGGTGGCTTTGGGTTCGAGTTCACCTTTTTTGGCTCGTCGTCGTTGATGGAGGCATTGTGGGGCTTTGCCATGTGAAGGAAAAAGATGCGGGAGAGGATGATGGTCCGAGTGGCAGTAGTGTCGTTGTGTTAGATGAGGCGGTGGTGGTGCGGTTCATCATTGAACACGAACATACGCGTTCGTGTTCCATGAGCTCATGGTGGAGCTAGAGGGCACGGGAGGTGATGTATCTGGCATAAGAAGGTTCGTCGGAGTTGGGGGTGTCTCGTGGTGGGGTCGCGGTCGTTCTAGGTGGCTGTGGTGGCGGCAACAAGCAGGAGAAGGAGGCAGCCTGGTGAGCTTAAACGTGATGATAGAAAGGAAGAAGGCGGGTTATGTTTTTAAATTGACATTAATTAATAAATTGATGTAATTAGTTATTTAATTATATAATTTAAAAATCGTTTAATTTAAAATTTGTATAAATTGTTTATACGAGGTCCGATTGAGATGAAACTTTTTGCGTTGCGCTCGTGATGACGAAAGCTTTGCAATGGAACATGTTTTGACAAATTTGGAGACTGTTGAAATTTGGGCTAAAATCGGACGTCGTTCGATTTTAGTTCCAAACCGGAACGCCTCGACGACAAAAGAAAATTTCGGTGAGTTAAACTCACCTTTTTGGATAACTAGTATGATATATAGTTGATAAAAACTATTGAATGATTGTTTGGATGATTTACTAGTTTATATTGTTGGATTGAATATTCCCGCCTATTGTAGCGGATGAGACCCTATTACGTTCCCGTGTAATAGCAGATGACCCTTTGTATACGAATCCTGCCTCAAAGTGGTTGATTTAAAATTTATGATTATATAACGTTTGTGATGCAGGGGGAAATAGATTGGAGGTGTCCAATGGGATTTCTCGCTATTGTTGAATTATTTGAATAATATTTCTTTTATATGGATTATCGAAAAATGAACATGATTGTGGACAATGTGGTTATAACATCGTTATATGTTTGAAAATAAAACCCAGTAGTGATAGGAAATCAATATCGATATTGGTTATGTGTTGGGTGGCTATTGGCCTCAAATTAGTATTTTAAAAATATTATAAATTGCCGTTTAAGTTAAAATTGGCTTTTGAGACAAGAAACGATTTTTAAATCCGTAATTGGATTTCGAAAATATTTTGTTTTAAGGTTATCAGTTTAATTATAATAATATTATTTTAATCTATTTAATTATAATAATTTTATTTTAAGGTATTTAATTATAGTAATACTATCTTAAAGTTATTTAATTATAGTAATATTGTTTTAAAGTTATTTAATTATAGTAATATTATCTAAAGGTTATTTAATTATATTAATATTGTTTTAAAGATATTTAATTATAGTAATATTATCTTAAGGTTATTTAATTATATTAATATTGTTTTAAAGTTATTTAATTATATTAATATTATGTTAAAGTTATTTAATAATATTAATATTGTTTTAAAGTTATTTAATTATAGTAATATTTTAAGGTTATTTAATTATATTAATATTGGTTTGAAGTTATTTAATTATATTAATATTGTTTTAAAGTTATTTAATTATATTAATATTGTTTTAGAGTTATTTAATTAAAGTAATATTATTTTAAGGTTACTTAATTATATTAGTATTTTTTTAAAGTTATTTGTTTATAGCTAATATGGTTGTAAAGAATGGTGTTTTAAAGTAATTTCATTTATTTATAATGTTATTGGTAATAATCATTATTGTACAATGATGTTTTGAAGTAAAAGATTTTTAATTATTTATAATTGTTTCCAAGACCCATGAATAGAGTGAAAGACTTGGATTTTATAAAGGAGTTTATAAAATGGTTTGTAGACTTAAGGGAAGATTATTTACAAGATTAAAGAGTTTATAAATGGTTAGATATTAACAAACTAATTTCAGAAATGGGTAAATATATTTATAAAAGAAGTATTATAAATGGTTTAGTGATTTATAAAGGATTTACAAATGATTTTAGAAATGTACAGAAAGATTTATGGGCAACTGAAATGTATAAAAGAATTTTATAAATGGTCAAGAAGATTTATAAAATGGATTATAAATGTTTTTAGAGAATTATAAGGAGTTTATGAATGATTTTTGAATCAAATAAAAAGGGAATCTTTCTCGGTTTGTAAATATACTTATACCGTTGAGATAAGTATATGGATATTTTCTAAGTATTGAAAATATAAGAATCGGTGGATATATCTTTGTAAAGTATTCTTATACAAGTAATTTACAAATGGTTTTATTTATGAAAGATTTATAAAAGAAGGCTAGTGATTGTGTACATGTTGAACCATTGTTGGTTTTCCATATAAAATAAATCCTTGATAGAATGTTCGTTATTCGATAGTTAAATAATTGACTATCGAAATTAGAGCCAAATGTAACTTTGGAAATATCTAGGAGAAACACGTGAGTTATGTGGCATAGTCATCTCCGATGATGCGGTACTATGCATATAAATCTTGTTTCGTTCTCCTAGGACAATGATAAGGAAATCAGTCCACTAACTGTTAGGAGGTAATCTCCGATCTTATCTTTGACTGTTTATTTCCTAAAGAATCGGGGTTGAGTTTACCAAAAATTATCAAAATGTTGTTTCGAAGAGACCGAGATCGGGTATGTTATCCGAAAACCACTTCGATCCAAGGAATGCGTTTCAAAGTGAAGACATCTTGAAGATGATGGAATTGTAGACGGAGCTCTTAAGTGTTTCATTCAGTCCCAGAACGAACTTGTATGGATGAATGCTCTAGAAGGCAGTTTTATCATTCCAAGTGGAAAGTGCTATATAAAAGGTAAAACGTAGTCTCAAACCTCATCAACCAGGAATGGCTAAAACAAGGGAGATGCAGCAGGGCTAAGTGGGTCACTCCCAAGTAAGGTATGATCATCCCTATCTAGAGTCGCTATTATCTCTCATTTGTATGCTTCGGGGCCCATTAACGCATGGGTGATCATATTCTGTACTATCTAGTAAATGGTAGGCTGGTCTTGTGTTGGCAGTGGTTGATAGGTTTGACCTTGGTGTTATTTTATCTAGAGATGCACCGTGACAGGCGGTACCCCAGTAGCCCAGTCATTGTATGGAATCCATTCTCCAATAAGCGCCGTACGGACTTAGTTGTGCCCAACTATGCTGAAATGTGAGATGCAAGCATTTCAGCTATATTCATATTTTACTTTAACCTCTAGACATTATTATAATATATATGGATTTTCTGTAGAAAATGTTTTGGTTATCATAAGGTAAAAACCCGTCCGTGTTTATGTGCGGCGTGGTCTTATGAGATACTTTTGATTTCAAAGATTTTTCTTTTAACTTTAAATCTAATTGGGTGTTTTTTTTCACGCTCGTTTTCCAGTCCGACTCTTGTGTTATTTTATTATAATGCTCGGGTCAGATCGAGCATATTAGAGATTAGTTTGGATGCTTTGGAGCTTCAGGAGACGAGTTGGAGGCTCAGAGACATAGTCACGTAGATGGTTATTTTTTCGCTGTATTCGTTGTTGTATTTATCAGCAATTGTAAAAACAGACTGTTATAACTGTCCACGCTGAAATAGGTTAGTATACTCTGATTGATGTTTTGAATATACATACATTACAGTTTGTTTTGTGTAAAGATTGATGTATATTATAGATTATTCGTTCCATTGTGAGATTCTGTGTTGTTTAGTTTTCTTCTTATCTTCTTCCTTCTTTCTTTTTTTGCTAACAATCGGATTTTCCGGCATTCGATTTCTCGAGTTGTAATATAGTAAACGTATTAGTGTCGATTTTCAAGGGTCAAAAATTCCCTGGTCGTTACACTTGGTATCAGAGCAGAAGGTTAAGCAAGAACCTTGGCTTTGGTGGGGTACTCATTAGAGATAGGGTCAGTAGCACCCTAGAATGAGTTTGAGTGTGTGTGTGTGTATGAGCGTGTATGTGTTAGTGATATAAATATGTTTTGTGTTATGTTGGTTGATCTATTGAGTGGCTTATGGATTCTAGTCAATACGAGTAATTAACGTTATTGATAGGGGTCTCTAAACACTTGAAAGAGTAATTCGACATGGTATATTTTTGAAATTGGGTATATGAAATAATTTTACCTTTATTATATTTTATATATAAATAAATAATTTTTTAGAAATTATTATTGTATGTATGGTGTGCTTGGTTGTCAGAAAGTGATAATGTTGATTATTTTCATTTGTTGTTTCTTGTTGTGCTCAAATAAAAGTTGTTGATATTATAAAGCAAACAAGATAAACAATTAAGAAAATGGTTTATTATATAACCCAAGTGAGATTATATGAATATATAGTTTATAAATGTTACTTTAAATTGAAAGGAAATGGAATGTCATAAGTATATTATAAATATAGTTTATAAAAGCAGTGTATAAATTAAAAGGGTTTAAAGGCTGGGGATTTGAGAACTTAAATCCCGTTAATTTTGGAAACGGTTTTTCAAAATTTTGGAAAATAATAATAATATTATTTGAAAAATATTTATGACTAATATATATATATATATATATATTTGAAATGGAATTTAATGGAAATAAAAGCATTGAACTCACTTCGGTCGCTGAAAAATAATTTCGATGATGACTGCAACATCATCGACATTCATTTTTGAGTTTCTGAGCGATGGATTGCTACCATTGGAGTTTTATTATGGTAAAACTAGTTTTGATTTTAAAATTCAAAAGAATGATTTGGTATACCATAAGGATTATGTATATATATGATTTCAAATTGATTTGAAATAAGAACTGATGTTTAGACTCAGATAATTTTCATTTAAGTGTTTTATGGAAATATAAGAAAATAAGTTAGATAACTTATAAATTTTGAAAATGAGGAAGTTAAAGCAATGTTATAAATTGTTGAATATGAATGCAAGAAAAGTAAATTTGAAATTGAACTATGTAATGAAATTTAACTTAAATTAAGTTAAATAAAAGGAATTTGGAAACGAAATTTAGCCTAAGTTAGGCTAAATGAAAGAATTTTAGTAAGTGAAATTGGTGGTGATTGAAGTGGATTAATGAAATGAACTAATTAAATTAGTGAGTTGATTGGAATGTTGGTTAATAGAATTGAATTGAAATTGAACAATATATTGAGTTAAATAAAATTAAATTTGATTTAAAATGAATATGACTTAAGTTGTGAAGTGATGACGAACATGAGTGGTGTTGTATAGATGTTTATAATAAACTTAAGTAAAAAGGGGATGGAATGATGTTTAAGTGATATTAGTATTGAAAGGAATATACTAAGTAAATAATAAATGTGAATAAAGCAATGTGAATAGTGATTGTGAATAATTGAATGTGAATAAAATAATTTGGGATAGCTAAGAAATCAACTAAATAAATCCATAAGTTGTATGTATATTATTTTATTTGCATAACGGTTTGATCCAGATTCGAGTACATGATTTCGAGATGATTTATATCGGTCCGAGTTGGGATTTTTCATTCAATTCTCGATGACGAACACTGGATATGGATGTTTGATTGATTTTGAAATTCTCTATCATAGTATATGGCTATGCAAGGAGAATGATGGTTTCTAATCAAGGAACCAGATCTAAGTCCACACTAGAGTGGTCGTGTGAATGATACTAGTTCGGAAGTGAAATTGTGTAATTGAGCGGGCGATCGGATTTGATATTGCGTACGGATGATACATGTACATCGTACGGGCTTTAGCAAAGAAAATATTGGAAATTGAAATTTCAAAATAATATGATTATGATTATATGATTGGATATCATTGGTAAATAAGATGCAGGTATATAAAAGCAAGAGTTAGTTTGATGCGTTTGATTTCATAAGTAAAAATTGGGTTGCCCGACTAAAAGGTACATGTTTAAATCATTGTTTGAATTTGATGGTTTTATGGTTGAGCCACTTGGCTTTTGTTTTCTTTTGTTGCTTTGGACCGTAGTGGCGAGTGGTAGTTTTTCAATCGTGTCGCGCAAAGAAGACACTGGTGAAATTTTCCGTAAATCTAAGACGTTAGAAAATTTTTGAAAATTTTTAAAGAAATTTTTGATAACTAAAATTTGATTTTGAGTTATAACATGAAATGATTGAATGAGATGGAATTAGTTGGAATCTATGAATGAATTTGGAAACTTAGTAAAAGTAATAATAAAGTTTCAATGAGTTAATTTTTGGGAAAAGTAAATGCTTAAATAAAAATAATTTGGTAAGTTATTTCAACTAATTGGTTTTAAAAAGTAACGGGTTTGGGCATTTTTCTTACCTTGGCAATTTCGAGGACGAAATTCTTTGTAAAGGGGAAAGAATGTATCGACCCAGAATTTTAGTCATTTGAAATTGGAATATTTAATTGATTTTAAATATTGAAAATTTATTTTTATAAGGTAAATAACTAGAATTTCAAATATAGCGATTATTTGATAATTAAATTGTTGAATTTAATAAATGGAATTGTTTAAATAATTGAATCTTGGATTTTTAATTGGGACAAAAATAATTTCAAAGCTCATATAAATCCTATTAAATAAGAATGAAGATAATAAAACTTTTAAATTGGATATAAAAGTGATTTAATTGATTTTGAAAATAACTCGTTTTAATTAACGTATAAAAATGGCCTTCCCGAGCACTGTCTTGGATTTTGACGAAACAAGTTTTATTGGATCCGTAATAGGGAGTTATTGTATACTGACGATTTTCGTGGCCATTGGCCGTATCGTTTGGTCGTGCGAGATAGAAACGCGTTGAAAATTTATATCAGAAATTTAATATAATAACTGGGTTTGAAAACCTATCTTCTGCATATGATCGAATTAAATCCCGAAACAAGTTCCATTGTGTTCGAAATAGGGGTATAACATATAGAACGCCAAGCGGCATGTCTCGATAAGAGTTCAAAATTTTCGAACGTTTTATAGCTTGATAATTTAAATTTAAATAATAAATATATACTTTAATATGTCCATTCCTCATCATTTCATATCCATACTTCGCACTATTCACTCCATACTTCAACCCATACTCCTCCATGCCCACACCATGTCATTTTCCTCTATAAAAGCATCACTATAAACAAAAGAAAAACAAAATTTCACAATTCAAATCAAACTTCACCTCATCCAATGGTTCACAATCATCGGGACCGATCCATGTACTTTCAAGCCAAGTTTTCAACTAGGAAGTTATAGCCGACATCAAGATGAAGCAAGTGGATGGTCGGATTAGGTTGGATCGAGCCGTGGTAGCCACAGTTCATTGATGAACGACGATAGTAATTTTGTCAATTACGGCGAATTGGCTAACTTTCATGCGATGTGACCTGAAGGAAAGTTGTAGAGGAGGTCGAAGCCAAGCTAGAGACAAAATCTTGTGGCCGATGGTGGCCGAAGCTCGTCGAAATTTTTAGTTGATCAGAAAATGGTGACTTTCGTTCTTTTGATTCATGTACGAGCTACGGCCAACGGTTGAAGGTAAAATTTGTGTCTTTGGAAAGCTAGAAGGCGTGGGGTTCTAATGGAAGTGGTCTCGTGGTCAACGGAGGCGTGTGGACGGTGAATGAGGCAGGTGAACGGAGGCGGGTGGCTTTGGGTTCGAGTTCACCTTTTTGGCTTGTCGTCGTTGATGGAGGCATCATGGGGCTTTACCATGTGAAGGAAAAGGATGAGGGAGAGGATGATGGTTCGAGTGGCGGTGGTGTCGTGGTGTCAGATGAGGCGGTGGCGGTGCATTTCGCCGTTGAACACGAACTGACGCGTTCGTGTTTCGTGAGCTCGTGGTGGAGCTAGGGGGCATGAGAGGTGACGTGTCTAGCATAGGAAGGTTAGTCGGAGTTGGGGGTGTCTCGTGGTGGGGTCGCGGTCGTTTCAGGTGGGCATGGTGGCGGTGACAAGTAGGAGAAGGAGGCGGCCTGGTGAGCTTAAACGAGATGATAGAAAGGAAGAAGGCGGGTTAAGTTTTTAAATTGAGGTTAATTGATGTAATTAGTTATTTAATTATATAATTTAAAAATCGTTTAATTTAAAAATTATATAACTTGTTCATACGAGGTCCGATTGAGACGAAACTTTTTGCGTTGTACTCGTGATGACGAAAGTTTCGTAATGGAACTAGTTTGGACGAAGTTGAAGACTGTTGAAATTTGGCTAAAATTGGACATCGTTCGATTTTAGTTCCAAACCGGAACGCCTCGACGACAAAAGAAAATTCCGGTGAGTTAAACTCATCTTTTTGGATAACTAGTATGATATATAGTTGATAAAAATTGTTGAATGATTGTTTGGATGATTTACTAATTTATATTGTTGGATTGAATATTCCCGCCTATTGGAGCGGATGAGACCCTATTACGTTCCCGTGTAAGAGCGGATGACCTTTTTTATACGAATCCCGCTTCGAAGCGGTTGATTTAAATTTTATGATTATATAACTTTTGTGATGCAGGGGGAAAAAGGTTGGAGGGATCCAATGAGATTCCTCACTATTATTGAATTGTTTCAATAATATTTCTTTTATATGGATTATTGAATAATGAACATGATTGTGGACACTGTGGTTATTATGTTTGAAAATAAAACCCAGTAGTGATAGAAAATCAATATCGATATTTGTTACGTGTTGGTGGCTATTGGCCTCAAATCGGTATTTTAAAAATAATATAAATTGCCGTTTAAGTTAAAATTGGTTTTTGAGACAAGAAACTGTTTTCAAATCCGAATCTGGGTTTCGAAAATATTTTTTTTAAGGGTCATCTATTTAATTATAATAACTTTATTTTAATATATTTAATTATAATAATATTATGTTAAGGTATTTAATTATAGTAATATTAACTTAAAGTTATTTAATTATAGTATTATTGTTTTAAAGTTATTTAATTATAACAACTGTGACGACCCACATTTTGGAAGGTTTAAATCGACAATAATCCACACATGTCCAACTTAAATTTATAAGTTATGAACTTATTTTAATCTATACTATTTTCAATTATAAGTTCAAAACTATTTCCATATATTTAACAAATTATACATAGAATATTTTTTCACAACAAAACTTGTTTTAATCGAAAATAAATTTCTTTTGGTAGCAATTTTCACTCAGAAACTCGAAAATGAATACTGGTGGTGCTGCAGTCATCCCCAAAATTATTTCCCAGTGACCAAACGTGTTTAATGCTTTTACTTTCTTCAAAATAATCATATTATCTTAAGGTTATTTAATTATATTAATATTATCTTAAAGTTATTTAATTATTTTAATATTGTGTTAAGGTTATTTAATTATATTAATATTGTGTTAAGGTTATTTAATTATAGTAATATTATCTTAAGGTAATTTAATTATACTAATATTGTTTTAAAGTTATTTAATTATAGTAATATTATCTTAAGTTTATTTAATTATATTAATATTGTTTTAAAGTTAATTAATTATATTACTATTATTTCAAAGTTATTTAATTATATTAATATTGTTTTAAAGTTATTTAATTAAAGTAATATTATTTTAAGGTTATTTAATTGTATTAGTATTGTTTTAAAGTTATTTGTTTATATTTATTATGGTTTTAAAGAATTATCAAAATGTTAATATTTTGGGAAAAGTTAATTATTTCAAGAATAATTATGGTTTGAAATTAATAATAAGGATTATTAATAAGGTTTTGAAAATAAATTATTATTATTTATAAAAAGTGTAAAGATTGTTTATTATTGTTTCTTAAACAATATTTTGAAATTATTAATTATTATTTTTAAGTTGTATTAAAATTAATAAATTCCATTTATTTATAATGTTATTATTTATAATCATTATTATATAATGGTGTTTTGAAGTAAAAGATTTTTAATTATTTATAATTATTTCCGAGACCCATGAGTAGAGTGAAAGACTTGGATTTTATAAAGGAGTTTATAAAATGGTTTGAAGCCTTAAGGGAAGATTATTTACAAGGTTAAAGAGTTTATAATGGTTTGATATTTAAAAACAAATTTAAGAAACGGGTTTATAGATTTATAAAAAAAGTTTTATAAATGGTTTAGAGATTTATAAAGGATTTATAAATGATTTTAGAAATGTACAAAATAAATTTATGGGCGATTGAAATGTATAAATGAATTTTATAATGGTCCAGAAGATTTATAAAATGTATTATAAATGTTTTTAGAGAATTATAAGGAGTTTATGAATGATTATTGAATCAAGTAAAAAAGGAATCTTTCTCAGTTTGTAAATATACTTATATCATTGAGATAAATATATGGATATTTTGTCCACGAGCATAGCTCAGGTTGTCAAGGCCACTTAGCGACTATGGAATAAAGTTCCTTGAGGTCGCGGGTTGAAGTCCTGGTAGATTGAGCTGTGTTTCCCATTCAAGGCTAGCGATTGCGTACATGCTGAACCATTGTTAGTTTCCCCTATAAAATAAATCCTTGATTGAATGTTTGTTATCCGATAGTTAAATAACTAACTATCGAAATTAGAGCCAAAAGTAACTTTCGAAATATCTAGGAGAAACATGTGAGTTATATGGCACGTCATCTCCGATGATGCTGTACTGTGCGTATAAATCTCGTTTCGTTCTCCCAGGACAATGATAAGGAAATCCATCCAGTAACGGTTAGGAGGTGATCTCCGATCTTATCTTTGACTGTTTATTTTTTAAAGAACCGGGGTTGAGTTTACCGATAATTATCGAAATGTTGTTTCGAAGAGACCGGGATCGGGTATGTTATGAGAAAACCACTTCGATCCAGCGAATGTGTTTCGAAGTGAAGACATCTTGAAGATGTTGGAACTAGAAATAGAGCTGTGTTTCATTCAGTCCCAAAACAAACTTCTATGGATGAATGCTGATATTACATTGTTGCTTGGAAGGCAGTATTAACATTCCAAGTGGAAAGTGCTATATAAAAGGTAAAATGTAGCTTCAAACCTCATCAACCGAGAATGACTAAAACATGGGAGATGCAGTAGGGCTTAGTGGGTCGCTCCCATGTAGTGTTTGATCATCCTTATCTAGAGTCGATATTATCTCTCATTTGTATGGTTCGGGGCCCATTAACGGAGGGGTGATCATATTCGGTGCTATCTGGTAAAGGGTAGGCCAGTCTTGTGTTGGCAGTGGTCGATAGGTTCGACCTTGGTGTTATTTTATCTAGAGATGCACCGTGACGGGCGGTACCCCAGTAGCCCAGTCATTGTATGGAATCTATTCTCCAATAAGCGCCGTACGGACTTAGTTGTGCCTAACTATGCTGAAACGTGAGATTCAAACATTTCAGCTATATTCATATTTTACTTTGACCCCTAGACATTGTTATAATATAAATGGATTTTCTATAGAAAATGTTTTGGTTATCCTAAGGTAAAAACCCGTCCGTGTTTATGTGCGGCGTGGTCTTACGAGATACTTTTGATTTCAAACATATTTCTTATAACTTTAAATCTAATTAGGTGTGTTTTCTCATGATGGTTTTCTAGACTGACTCGGGTGTTATTTTATTATAATGCTTGGGTCAGACTGAGCATATTACAGATTATTTGGATGCTTTGGAGCTTCAGGAGACGAGTTGGAGGCTTAGAGACATATTCACGCAGATGGTTATTTTTTCGCTATATTCATTGTTGTATTTATCAGCAATTGTAAGGATAGACTGTTATAACTGTCCAGGCTGAAATAGGTTAGTATACTCTGATTGATGTTTTGAATATACATACATTATAGTTTGTTTTGTGTAAAGATTGATGTATATTATAGATTATTCGTTCCGTTGTGAGTTTCTGTGTTGTTTAGCTTTCTTCTTATCTTCTTCCTTCTTTCTTTTTCCTTAACAATCGGGTTTTCCGGCATTCGATTTCTCGGCATGTAATACAGTGAACGTATTAGTGTCGATTTTTGAGGGTCGAAAATTCCTCGGTCGTTGCACGAACGTCATACAATGAACCACTCGGGATTTTGTACATCTTTTACATAAATGAATCGACTTGCTTCAGATGCTAGAATGACAGGCTCATCACATTCTCCATTACTGCTTTTAAGCTTCTTTAGGTTCACCATTAACAAATTAGAGTCTGGACAAATATTAACGCATTCGCAATAGAATATTACATGTTGAAAATCATAATAATCAACCTCAATGATCTCCTTGATAAAACCATACCATGTAGTATTATCATCCATAGGATTTAAATCTTTTGCACTTGCAACAAATGTTGTAATTGCATCCATGCAAACACTGTTGTCTTGTGTTGAAAGAGTGTTGTCATAATGTCGGGGAGAGAATACATAGCCATTGATCCTATATTTGAGTTGAGTTTTGGCTTCCCATGTTGGCCCACTGACATAATACCATAACATTGAATTTATGCATTTTTCTTCAATTAACTATTAAAACCACTAAATTATGTTAAATAAAGTCATATTTTTATGATTAAACTATCATTTTATGGAAGCTTAACAAACCTTCTTGTGCAATCAATCAATGGACTCAGTTTGTACTACAACTTCTGCCTTTGTATGAAGTCATTTTTTTTCACATTGAGCATCTTCTAATGACAATATATATTCGCTACAAATTAAACATGTTTTAAGTAAATATAAAGTCAAATGAAATCTATAAAAAACACTAACCTATAATAATCATCTAGATCTGGTATGTCCATTCTAAAATGTATCCACCTTCGAATTTGTGTGCATTGTACGCCACTTAGCTTGATAGTTTTACCCTCAATAATGGAACGTTCATATGTATCATTACCATTCTCATCCAAAAATGGTGCTTGTTTAGAGCTATGATTACAAACACGTGAATCTGGTATATACTTCATTGCATACCTGATGAATTCTGAAACAAGATATGCTTCAAAAGTCGACCCTTCCACATATTGCTTATTGCTTGGTATGTCCTTACACTCCTTCATAGCTCTAGGAAAATATAAAAACATGCATTTTTTATATTACTGCTGAAAATAATCCGTGCAATAATTATTTTAAATAATTTGTCACCTTTCAAATGGATACATCTATGTATAATTAACTGGTGCGCAGAGTAGTGCTTAATCATCTAAAAGATTTGGGAATGTCTGTAGACTGCATACATGCTTGCGAAAAAAATTACATATTATTTTGGAAAGAGAATAAATATGTCGTTGAATGTCCTTATTGCCATACTTCAAGATTTAAAGTTAAAGATGAAGGTAAAATTGTAAAAGTCACAAAAAAACCAAGAAAGGTTTTAAAATATTTTCCAATAATTCCCAGCTTAACTAGGTTGTACACTATACCATGGATAGCTCGAAAAAATTTATGGCATAGTGAAGCAAAATCTTGTTGGTATTCCATGCGTCATCCTATTGACTCAGCTGAATGGAGATCTATTAAGAACAAGTGGTCGAAGTTTGCTAATAGTGCACGAAATGTTGGGCTTGGAATTACTATCGATGGGTTTAATCCTAATACAACCCATTCAAACAGTTATAGTTGTTGGCCTGTGTATATGGTTCCTTATAACCTTCCTCCTTCATTATGCATGAAATTAGAATTTCAAATGTTGTGCTTATTAACTCCTGGACCTAGAGCAACAAGTCAAGATATTGATGTATATTTAGAACCTCTTGTGGATGAGTTAAAGCAACTTTGGACGATGGGAGTGCTTACATTTGACATGGACAAGAAAGAGTATTTCACATTGTGTAACGAACGAGATTTTTCGACGCTCGAAAGTCGACATTAATACATCCACTGTATCAAATGCCGCGCAATCGAATGCCGGAAAACCGAACCATTAGGGTTAAAAAGAAGAGGTAGAAGAAGACAAAAGAAAAGAAAGAACAGAAAAACAGAAACAGAAAAAATATCAAAATCTTACATTCGCAACGGAACAATATACAATAGATAATCACTAGTCTTTAAAATAAAAGACTATATCAGTTTATACATACAGCAATCAGAGTCAATATACAACTCAATACAATAATGGACAGTTATATAAACTTGTCCTCATACAGAATACACAGCGGAATAAATAAACAAGTACGGTAGTACGTCTCGCCATCCAGCTCATCACCAAAGCTCCAGAATATCCAGAATGTCCTGATAACATAACTCTAGGCTGTCCATGTGGAAAATTATGGGCACCCAGAGTTTAGAAAGGGAACAATAAACTCCAAGTCAGTCATGGTGACTGGTGTGAGATCGTAAAACAGTTATTTTCACAAAGAAAATAAAACAAATTTGCAATGCTTTTAGAAAATGAAACTACCATAAGGCCTCCCGCCACACACACAATGCAAACGCATAATTGGAGGAGATTTCTCCTTACGATAGTCAAAGATGCTTACTACGAAGAATCAGTTGATATTATTATTAATGTCTAGTGTGGAAACATTTCGAAAGTATAATATCAATCTTAGCCAACATACAACCATTATTGTATGCCTACTATAGCTACTATGTTCAATAGCAGGTTACCGCCACATTCCATAGCAGGTTATACAACTAAAACCGTACAGGTTCGTATTGTTTCTTTGGATTTCCAACAAATGGTCAGGCAAAGGAACTTCCTAACACCGAAATGGAAACGCCTCTGGAAAGACGCCCCGAGAGTCAACCTGCTCTCTGCAAACACAAGGCCGACCCTACCTCACGCTGTACAGCTGTAACTAGGTAGCTAACACACAAGCTATGTCATCCCCCGGTCGTTACCGACCTTTATCCGAGGATCCTCAACCACAAAGCAACAACCACAAAGTATAATAAATTTGCAGCATCCACATAGGTAAAATATCTGGGCTCCATACCATGATATCACCTTTTATCCAGAAGGAAATAACATACTCTAGGGGTGCGACCCCTAACAACCTTGCCGCAACATTCCTGTTTCGACCATTACCGGGTTATGAGGCTCGACGAAGTCTCGTCCACAAAGCTACGCTTTTTCACAAAGCCACGCTTTTCCACAAAGCCACGCTTCTTCACAAAGCCACGCTTTGATCAATAATTGATCAACAACACTTCGTATGCCACATTACCAAATTGGGAATGTATCACTAGTAACCATCAACTACATAACCTCTGAGCTCGTACGTCCTAGAGAAGGGTGTTAAGCTAAGAGAATAAATTCTCCGCCACAAACAGAAATGTATCTGATAGAAACCAGCTTTACATCTCGAAGTGTAACGTCAGACACACATCCATACAAGTCCGTTCCAGGATCGAACGGAACCGAAGGCACTTCCAAAGAAGCCCTTGCAATCCGGGTATTCGCTAATCACGTCCGGACTTCCCATCACAAGAAGAGTGATATAAATCTCTATACCGAAGCAACTCGGTGCAGAGACATTCGACAGGTTGTCCTTTCATTTTCGAAAATACCCGGTCTTCACACCGGTCCTCAAATGTTATCCATTCACGACGTATCACTATTCGGAATGGGTTATATGGCACAAAGTCCTCTCTCGGCTTAACCGAATAATGAGCGCTTATTTTAAAAAACGAATTCAAGTGCCACTTCAAAGGCAAATATTGATAGTCGGTTATTTAACTATCAACAACATTCACAACATTTCCCAAATTATTAAATTTCAAATATCTTCGCAAGATATATATTTTCCACACTTCATCACTTTGAAAACCAATTTCAAATCATATTTTCACTCGCGAAATAAAATTCCCGAATGTTATTTATTTCCACTTTTCCTTTACAAATTCCATTGTGAATGTAAATTTCCAAATATTCACTTATACATGATTTTCAAATCGTTTTCCAAATATTCACTTTCAACTCCAAATCAATTACAAATTGATTTAAAAATTTATTTCAACCCCAAATCAATTACAAATTTATTTCTAAGTTTATTTCAAATCCCAAATCATTTTACAAATCGATTTCCAAATTTATTTCAACACAAATCAATTTTCATTCAACATCAAATAAATTTTCACATCGATTTCCTAATTTATTTATCTTTAAATACTAAATCATTTATCAATTGGATTTCAAACAAATTTATCACTTTTTAAAATAAATTTCTTTATCTCTTCCAAACCATTCAAAATTCCATTTTAAATAAATTCTTCAACTTTTCAACAATATTACTCAAAATCCATTTATTAATATCTTTTCCCATATTTTTGGAAATAATTCGATAAGATTATCAAAAATCAACTTCACGCTTTTAAAATCCTTCTTTGAAATTAATTCAATTCTTCAAAAGAAATTCACTTAAAATTTCATTCCTTAATTTCAAAAATCTGATTTATTTATTTCTGGTATCCAACGATACCAAAAATACATTCGGCTAAATTATAGCCTTCAACAAATTCAATCACATATATAATCATTCACAGATTATAAATAATCAACACACAACATATGAAACCAATTCAAATGTTTTGAGGAATACTGTTGGATCCCTCCAATCTGTTTCCTTGCATCCACAGATGTTAGCACAATACCAATTCCACTTCGATGTGGAATATCGCGGTATATGGGATTTATAAAATATCATCCGCTATTATGCGGCGCATAGGGTATCATCCGCTATATAATGCGGGAAATCAATCACCAATATATACATATTCCAATATATATATTGCTATATATATATAGATATATCCTACTATATCTAATATCACAACCAAACATCAATCAATAACTGCAATCCAAATTTTCAATTTGAGTGAGAAGATCTCACTTTTGCTTATGCATGTAATACATTTCCAAACCGACTTGCTTCTTTAAAGATTTTGACCTAGTGTAAACAATCATATGATTTTATTAATATTCGAACCAATCGAAAAATTAATTTCCATTTAACAATTTTTTTTAAATTAACAGTAAGCTAAATATTTGTATACATCTTTTTCTGTAAAAGCAATAGTTTTCTTTACGGTAAATAAATAACAGTAATTCTATTTACTGTTTTAACCTTATATAAATTTAATTCCTTTTATCTATATGTATATTTACTCTCCTTTCGAAATTACATATATATATATATATACCTATATAAATTTCATAAAAACCCAACTTATATAAATTCTTTCAATATCTAAAATTCCTTTTTTTTCCTCCCTTTTTTTCTTCAAAATCCTTTCTGTATATAATTTTTTTCTGAATATCTATATATATGATAAATTGAATAATAATAAAAAACAAAACAAAACAAAACTGCTTTCGAATTGCTTCACTGTAAATTTTCCCCAGACTAGACTTTTTCTTCTATCCTATAAACACATATATATATTGAATCTGATTAAAATAAAACCACCCAATACCTACTGTCTTCAGTCGTGAAGCCACCATCCACTCAACACACGGCAACATCACCGACGACAACGCGACCACACTGCTCCCTCATTCCATTCGAACGAACCCTGATAGCATCGAAATTCCCTTTTTCCTATAAATCGATCGCGACTTCTCATGTGCCGAACCCAAGTCATAGCCGCTATCGCTGCCCCCCCAAACAACCCCCCTTCACGCGATCGACAACCAAGCCCTAGCTCTAAACACTCTGTGACCCCAAATCGATCGCCAAGCCATGCTTCTTTACTCCCCCGAGTCGAATGTCAAGACCCTAAATCTGGAGACGACGCGACCATTAATTCAGTTGACAAAAGGGATTCGTTTGAACGAAGGAATCGACTTCGTTTGTTCGTTTGTTTCACTGGAGAGGCTCGTGATTTGTTTAACAGAGAGGAGGAAATAGGAGATGCATTTTTTTTCGGTCGAAAGAATTTGATTTGCTCGATTTTGAAAGAGGCGGCTTCGGCCATTTTACTTCCTTTTGTTTTGATTTCGAACGACATGGGAAAAGAAATTTGATTTTTGATTTAAAGAAACGAGCGGCCATTTCTCTTCGTTTAGATTTTTTTCTTTTATGAATAGTTCGGCCATTATATTTTCTCAGATTCGATCTGGGAAAAGAAAGAGAGGTTGCATGTTTTGAACGAGAAGAGGAGACAACTAGGTCGATGGAAATCAGATGCTAGGGTGGCTACTAATTTAACTTTTATTTTTTTTATATTAAAAAAAATTCTCGATTAAATTTTCAGTGCATTTACTTACCATATGCTCACACAACAACTCCAAATGCTATGAAAATTGAAATCCGATAATAATACAATATTACGGATCCAATGGAACTGGTTTCGTCAAATTCCGAGACTGTTCCCTAGAACGCTATTTTTAAATATCGATTTAAACGATAAATTTTCAAAACTGAACAAACAGTTCCAAATTCAATTCTGAAACTTCTATTATCTTCAGTATAATCAATATAAATTTTCTAAGCCTTCAGATTATTTTTAAATCAGCTTAAACTGAAGATTCAAATTTATACCCAGATTTAACGATCAAATCCAATAATTAATCGCCAAATTTATTCTGATATCTCGAATTTCAAATTAAACAATCATTCGAATATTTAAACCCAATTAAATATTCACATTTCAAATGTCAAAAATTCAGGGTCATTACAATCTTCCTCCCTTAAAAGAATTTCGTCCCGAAATTACAAGTTAAGAAGAATGATCCAATCCCCGTTTATCATTTTCCCAAACCAAACAGTTTTATCAACTTATCAACCCAAATCTTTTTATCATAAAAGATCCATTATTACTTTAACTAATTTTCCAAGATCAACCATAAGTTCCAAATAATATGGTTTTCTTAACAATTCAATTTTCATTTCAAATTCAAATTTTGAATTCAAAATTTTCTCAAAAATTTTCTAACTCTCTAAATTTTCAAAAAAATTCGCCAGCGTCTCCTTTGCGCGGCTAACTCGGTACAACTACAAAATGTCCCTACAGACTCCCAAATTCCAATAGGAAACAAAATGCCAAATGGCAAAATCAGAAACCTAATCAAATTTCATACTGAAATTCAAATACATACCTTTTGTTGAGAAATTCAAATTCATCTTCAAAATCCAATTCCATTTTCCTTAGCCTTTACAATCCCTGTTTACTTAACTGAACAATATCCAAATTTACTTATTGGATTCCAAATACCCATTTTACTTAAGAATTTCATTCTTTATTGCTTAAGTTCAATATAAGTATTTACATACTTCTTATATTTATTTTCACTTCACTAACAAAGTTATGTATTCAAATTGAATTCCACTTTGCATTTTCAATTCCATTTGAATTCAATTTACTTCATTTTAGATATTGAATTCTATTTACCTTATCTCAAATTCAATTTTGAAATCGTTTGTCGTTAAGTGAAAATTTTCAAAAATTCCAAATCTTTTCTAACTCCCAAAATTTTCAGAAAATTTTGGCGGAGTCTCCTTTGTACGGAGGAGCTTTTGCAATTTGACAAAAGATATAAATATATATACATCGACCCACTCGGTCGGAAAAGCAGAAAAACAGTTCATATTTCCTATTTTTATTGCGTAGGCATACCTTTTTAGCATTTTAAGCAAAGCAGTTTATTTATTAGCATTTGCGCAACCAAAATGTAGCCAAACGGCCCCCAAAAACATGTACTTACTCAATTCAAATATGTAAGTGACATATATAGGAAATTCATTTACATTTCACTTATTTTCAATAGCAAACACATAGCTTTCATAAGCAAAACATTCAAAATTAATTCCATTAACAATTCATACGGTTTTAATTCAACTTTAGTCACTTACGACCAATTCACATACCATTTCCATTTACTAATTTAATTCAATTAGTATATTCACTTATCCTTTTAAATTTCAAATTCCCATATTTAGTTCATCCAGAATTTATTTTATCAATAACAAGGAAATTTCAATTTATTTTTCTCTACTTACTTGAATTTATATGCCAATTCAAATCATTTTCAATTTAGCTCACCATTCAACTTTAATTTAACTAATTCAACTTCCAATTCATTATTTCATGAATTAATAAATTATCAAATCAGTTTACTTGAATTCGATCATTTTATTTCCAAGTTTGGATTCTTATTCAACTTGATTCAAATCAAATCTTATTCCATTATTCAATTCCAATTCATTTATTTACAAATGTAACTTCATTTGTTCATTCACAAATTCATTTTTTTTCTTTCAATTTGAATCTTATTTTAATCAAATTTCAATATTTTTATAAGTCATCAAACTTATCTACATTCCATTAATGAATTTTATTTCAAATATCTTTCTGGAATTCTATTTCAATTATAAATCACATTTACAATTTATATTCACAAATCTCGTTTGTATATGAATTCATTTCCTTATCTTTTCAATTCATATTTATAATTTCCTTTTGTTAAATGGATTTATCTTCAAATCTTTGGTTATACCATTATTTCTTATTCAATTTTCATATAATAATGATAATATTTCAATGTTATCACTTCCTAACAACCAAGCATCCATATACTATAATAATTCATAGAAAATCATTTCTTTTCTATACAAAAATAGTTTAGGGCAAAATTATTTCATTTACCCTATTTTAAAACAATATTGTGTCGGTTTATCTTGTTTAAGAGTTTAGAAACCCCTATCGATTACAGTTGGCCAGACAGCACCGACAAGAATCTATAAACAATCAACCGATAGGTCAACACAATACAAAACAAATTTTTATATTCACTAACAAATACGCACTCATATCTATTATTACACTCCCACTTATTCTAGAGTACTACTGACTCTATCTCTAATGAGTAACACCCAACAGAGTCAGGGTTGTCGCTTAACCAACAGCTCTGATACCACATGTAACGATCGAGATTTTTCGACGCTCGAAAGTCGACATTAATACATCCACTGTATCAAATGCCGCGCAATCGAATGCCGGAAAACCGAACCATTAGGGTTAAAAAGAAGAGGTAGAAGAAGACAGAAGAAAAGAAAGAACAGAAAAACAGAAACATAAACAATATCAGAATCTTACATTCGCAGCAGAACAATATACAATAGATAATCACTAGTCTTTAAAACAAAAGACTATATCAGTTTATACATACATCAATCAGAGTCAATATACAACTCAATACAATAATGGACAGTTATATAAACTTGTCCTCATACAGAATACACAACGGAATAAATAAACAAGTACGGTAGTACGTCTCGCCATCCAGCTCATCTCCAAAGCTCCAGAATATCCAGAATGTCCTGATAACATAACTCTAGGCTGCCCGTGTGGAAAATTATGGGCACCTAGAGTTTAGAAAGGGAACAATAAACTCCGAGTCAGTCATGGTGACTGGTGTGAGATCGTAAAACAGTTATTTTCACAAAAAAAATAAAACAAATTCGCAATGCTTTTGGAAAATGAAACTACCATAAGGCCTCCCGCTACACACACAATGCAAACGCAGAATTGGAGGAGATTTCTCCTTATGATAGTCAAAGATGCTTACTACGAAGAATCAGTTGATATTATTATTAATGTCTAGTGTGGAAACATTTCGAAAGTATAATATCAATCTTAGCCAACATACAACCATTATTGTATGCCTACTATAGCTACTATGTTCAATAGCAGGTTACCGCCACATTCCATAGCAGGTTATACAACTAAAACCGTACAGGTTCGTATTGTTTCTTTGGATTTCCAACAAATGATCAGGCAAAGTGTAAAGACCCAAAAGTTGGCCTTCGAAAATCGGCACCCGTACTTTACATCGTACTCGAATGCCGTAGATTCAAATGCCAAATCTGGTTCTCTGGAGCTTATAACACAGTTAAGTAAATAACACAGCGGAATAAAAAGAATAATACATTGATATACAATATCTGATACAACAGAATGATACAATGAATATCAATATACATCAGAGATATGATACAAGAAATAGCAGCGGAAAAGAAAATGATAACATCAACAGCGGATAATCTCCATCTTCAAAACACTAATCCAGAAAAAGCTTGAACTCCCAATAACGATGCACAAAAGATAAGCAAGTGCAGTCCGATCCAAAGACTGAACTAGCTCCAGAAAATCTACAAGTCCTGACTATCTGAAAAACCAAACTCTAGACTGCTCGTGTAGAAAATTTTGAGCATCCAGAGTTTAGGAAAGAAACAATAAACTCCGGATCAGTCATGGGACTGGTGTGAGCAACAAAAACAGTTTATCTTTAAAACAAATAGCAGAGAATTTTAAAGTCAATTCGCAATGCTTTTTGAAAATGAAACTACCATAAGACCTCCCACCACACACACAATGCAAACGCAGAATTGGAGGAGATTTCTTCTTATGATAGTCAAAGATGCTTACTACGCAAAAATCAAATCATTTTTGATATTATTATTAGTGCATAGTGTAGAAATCATTTCGAAAGTATAATATTAATCTTAGCCAACATACGACCAGTATCGTATGCCTACTATAGCTACCATCTAAACAGTGGTGACCACCGTACGTAAATGGCAGGTTCTACAACTAATACCGTACAAAGTTCGTATTGGAGTTTGGATTTCCAACAAATGGTCAGGCCAAGGAACTTCCCATTGCCACATGGAAACGCCTCTGGAATGACGTCCCGAGAACCTAACCGGATCTCTGCCAACACAAGGCCGGGTTACCTCTGCAAAAATAGGTAACTACTGACACGCGTATGCCATCCCCCGATCGTACCCGATCTTCCCGAGGATCCTCGATTTCCAACAACCACATCAGAATAATAATGCAGTAACCACATAGGTTAAGTATCTGGGCTCCATACCATGATACCACCTCTATCCAGAAAGAAATGACATACACTAAGGGGCGCTACTCCCTAGAACCTTGCCGCATCTTTCCTGTTTTGACCATTTCCGGGGTGTGAGGCTCGACGAAGTCTCGTCCACAAAGCTACGCTTTGTTCACAAAGACATGCTTCGGGTCAAACAAATGATCAACCTATGATCACAAAGATATAAGATCAAACAAATGATCATATCACAAATGATCAAACACTGATCATCACACAGCAACACTCAGCATGCCACATTACCAAATTGGGATATATCGCTGATAAATTTCAACTACATAACCTCTGAGCTCGTACGTCTCAGAGAAGGGTGTTAAGCTAAGAGAATAAATTCTCCGCCACCAACAGAAATGTATTTGAAAGAAATCGGCTTTATATCTCAAAGTGTAATGCCAGACATGTATCCATACAAGTCTGTTCCGGGTTCGAACAGAACCGAAGGCACTTCTTACGAAGCCCTTGCAATTCCGGGTATTCACAATCCCATTCGGACTTCCCATCACAAAGGGTGATAAAATCTCTATACCGGGGACCAGTCGGTGCAGAGACATTCGACGAGTTGTCCTTTCGTTTTCGTAAATATCCGGTCTTCAACATCGGTCTTCAAATGCTATCCATATACGACGTATCATTATTCGGAATGGGTTATATGACACAAATGTCTTTTCCCGGCTAACCCGAATAACGAGCGAAATCTTTAAAACATATGGACATGGGATTTCAATTAAGTCACAACTTAATAATTCAAACCCTTCTTCCAAAATAGTTTAAACCAATCATCATTTCAAATCTTTAAATAAAAAGATTTATTTCACACCGTTCACCTCGTTTCATAAAGATCTATTCATAGGTTTCAAAACACTTCAATTTCCAATTGGATTAACTAGTTAAATCTTTAAATTAAAGATTCAACTTATAGCTTTCAAAACAATGTCATTTCGAATGGTTTAAACAAATCATCATTTTAAATCTGTTAAAAATAAACAGATTCAACTCATAGCTTTCAAAAAGAATTCATTCATAACTGGGAAAACCATCTTTCAATTTATACTTGAAATTCCTTTAAATTGGAATTTCATTTGTTATATATACGAAAGCTTTTATCATTTGAAAACAAACAGTTTTCGTCTAAGAAAAATCCAATTTTATTTGCACGGGTTAAAGTCCTTGAATTATATTCACATTCCAAAATCAATACTTTTTAAAATAGTTTAACCCATATATAAACATCTTTAATCCCTAGTTTCAAATTTTAGAATTCAATTTTAAACTTGACTTTAAGTTTTAAATCAAATTATTTAAACTTCCAAAACTTCATCAAGTTATTCAAAATTAAATTTCATCTTTGAAATTCCATTTCAAAAGCTTTTTGCATTTAAACCAAAATTTCCAATTTCCAAAATCAATTAAAATTAAAATTCCAATTTCAAAACATCAAATTTTAATTATCTGTGACTTAACCGATTTCCACGTGAAATCCATATTTATGTGTGTATAAGTGTGGTCCAGGGGTTTCACACAATAGTGCAACATTAATCATCACAGATATATCGATAAGCGGTATAATCGATAACGCTTATCTTCATTCACAGATTCATAGATAAAATAAATTTATCAGTCACAAAGATTCACAATTATAATTCGATGTGGGTTTCGGATAACCAACTGGAATCCGACTCCCTGTCGCATCGAAATTCAAATGCCGTTTTACGGGCAAAGGGTTTCATATTCACATAGTAATATATCACAGAAACAGAAATCACAGATCACGGCATAAATCAGGATGTATCACAAAGCATCATATATCAGGGATATCAACACAATTCACATTCAATAGAATTCAAACATTCATAAGTAAGGTCAGTTAATATCTGATTAATTCAAATCAGATTAATTTCTTATGAATTACTAATCCTGGTTAATTAACATCGATAAATTACAAATTAGTTTGATAAATTTTTCTTTAATCATTTATAAATTAATCAATCTTAATTAATCAATCAATCTTTAGTCATTAAATAATTATCCTTTAATTATTTAATTATCTTTTACTTTATTTATTTGATTAACCCTTAATTTATTACCATTTAATTAATTATCCTCAATTATAAAATTTTTCTTCTTCAAAGCTTCATTTTAAATTTAAAGATTTAAAATGGATACAAATTATCTTTAACAAGGTTTTAAACACATTTCTAAACTTCTTTTATTTTACAAGTTAAAGAAATACTCATTTAATAAAGAAGTTTAAAAGGATATACAACCAAATTCATATTCAATTTCAAATCAATTTGAATTATACTTTAAACATTTCAAATTGTTTAAAACACTTTAAAATTTTAAAACCTTCCTACACTTCAAAACAAATCAATACAGGTTTAGGTTAAACCTGTTTTTCTGAAATTTACCCGAGTCTACACAAAACTGCTTCGAGTCCCCTACCCAAAAACTTCGAGTTGTTCTCGCGAAAAACTCGCGTCCTACCCGAGATCCATCTTCTTCCAAAAGCCTAAAATCGACTGACACGCAAACGAATTCGTGCACGTGCACGCTGCCGTTGACCAATTCCAGGTGACACTACAACGTTGAACAAGTCGACGATGATCCACGCATCGATTCTCGATCGCCAGAACTCCAAAGATTTCTCGAACTCGAAATCGAGAGTTCGAGCCAAACCTGGAAACAGTAACCCAACCTCAAACCAAAACCTGTCATCACCGATTGCTCCACGCTCCGACCACCAACGGCTACCCAACTCCGGCCGTGAACTCATCTCCCTTCCCTCCACCAAACCCCAAGGTCGCGTGGCACTCGATACATCGTAGGCGGAGAACGATACAAGGATGTCAAACCTCACCAAACTAGGTTTAAAAATTTTAAACCTTCGCCGCCGCCTCCACAAGGCTTTGATTAACCTCCGACCATTTTTCCTCAACCCACGGCAGACTCCTCTACCTCCAGAAAGAAATCCACTCCTTCCAGTTGCCTAGATCAACCCCGGCATCTCGAAATGCCAATAACAGGAAACTACAAACTGCTCAAAATCTTGATCACTAAAAATTTGAATCTTTGCTTTAAAATTCACATTTAAGTATGCGTATTCAATTTATATTCATGAAATTGTGAATTAAGAAACTCGAAAATTACCATATATGAAGATGGTTCTGTAGTTTTGAGCATTTCCAGTGATATCACAAGTTTGTTCACTTAAACAAATTTTTAAAACTAAAGTTTATGGTATAGCAAACATATTTGTTCAAGACTTAAGTCTGAACATGGGTTGAATCGAGATCAAATAAATTTCGAACCAAGTTTGAGCCTGAAAACTAGAACAGGGATCCTCAACTTTACAACAGTGAACAATGTATATATTTACAACTAAATTATTCACAGCAGTTTATACTTGTATGTTAACCATATATATTATCACAGAGAACACATTCAACCATATTTAAATTTTAAGTTTATAAAAGGTTACTCACCAGCTCTATGGGAAAGAACAGAGGTGTATCTATAAGGATTTTTGAAGCAGGCATACTCACATTCATCCAAATATTCACAAGTATTTCACATATAAATATACAACTTACTTATCTATCCACACAAATCCTACTTAAAGTTTAAAGGTGGGAGTTACTCACAATCATAAAGATATCAAAACAGTTAAGCTTCAAAAAAAAAGTAGGAGTTGCTCACAGGTTTTTAAAATGAACAGAGGCTCCTTCATTTAGCAACAGGCTTGAAATATACAGGCTAACACTCTTCTTTGATTCTCAGTGGTTTGCTTGATGATGTTTAAATGAAGTTTTGTCTTAGTTTTAAAAAGAAGTTTACTTGTATTTGCTCAGCTCGAACAGATATGAAGATATATAGGAAAAGAAAGAAGACAGGGATATAAATATTTTCCTTTGCTTGCTACATTTTGTTTTCTTGAACGAACTGGAACAATATAGATGTGTATATGTGGAGAGAAGGGTGTTTGTACAGGCTGATAAACTTGGGCTTGCATTAATTGATGTTGTACAGGGTGTATTTTCTTTTGTTTATATCATATAGGCACGGCTAAAGGTTGCTTTAGAGGTATGGCTGAAGTGATTCAGTTATGGGCTTGTACAACTTTACTTTGATATGCTTTGTACTTTATCTTTTATTTTTGTTTACTTGCATCATTTTTTTTTTGACTTCGGCTGATAAGATCATTTTTGGTATGTTAGAGGTGTCTTGCTTTACATATGTGAATTTATTTGCTTTGTTATTGTTATGTTTTGTATGTATTTTGTTTGTTTCTTTTACTTGTTAATGTAAATAAGTTTCTATTTTTATTCAAATTTCATTTAATTATCAATTCTAATTCAAAAATTCAACAAATTATTAATTTAAATTAAATTTAAATCTGGGGTCGTTACACAAAGGAACTTCCTTACACCGAAATGGAAACACTTCTGGAAAGATGCCCCGAGAGTCAACCTGCTCTCTACAAACACAAGGTCGACGCTACCTCACGCTGTACAGCTGTAACTAGGTAGCTAACACACGAGCTATGTCATCCCCCGATCGTTACCGACCTTTATCCGAGGATCCTCAACCACAAAGCAACAACCACAAAGTATAATAAATTTGCAGCATCCACATAGGTAAAATATCTGGGCTCCATACCATGATATCACCTTTTATCCAGAAGGAAATGACACACTCTAGGGGCGCGACCCCTAACAACCTTGCCGCAACATTCCTGTTTCGACCATTACCGGGTTGTGAGGCTCGACGAAGTCTCGTCCACAAAGCTACGCTTTTTCACAAAGCCACGCTTTTCCACAAAGCCACGCTTTTCCACAAAGCCACGCTTTTCCACAAAGCCATGCTTTTTCACAAAGCCACGCTTTGATCAACAATTGATCAACAGCACTTCGTATGCCACATTACCAAATTGGGAATGTATCACTAGTAACCATCAACTACATAACCTCTGAGCTCGTACGTCCCAGAGAAGGGTGTTAAGCTAAGAGAATAAATTCTCCGCCACCAACATAAATGTATTTGATAGAAACCAGCTTTACATCTCAAAGTGTAACGTCAGACACACATCCATACAAGTCCGTTCCGGGATCGAACGGAACCGAAGGCACTTCCAAAGAAGCCCTTGCAATCCGGGTATTCACTAATCACGTCCGGACTTCCCATCACAAGAAGAGTGATATAAATCTCTATACCGGAGCAACTCGGTGCAGAGACATTCGACAGGTTGTCCTTTCATTTTTGAAAATACCCGGTCTTCACACCGGTCTTCAAATGTTATCCATTCACGACGTATCACTATTCGGAAAGGGTTATATGGCACAAAGTCCTCTCCCGGTTTAACCGAATAATGAGCGCTTGTTTTAAAAAATGAATTCAAGTGCCACTTCAAAGGCAAATATTGATAGTCGGTTATTTAACTATCAACAACATTCACAACAATCAACCAATTTAAATAATTTTCCCAAATTATTAAATTTCAAATATCTTCGCAAGATATATATTTTCCACACTTCATCACTTTGAAAACCAATTTCAAATCATATTTTCACTCGCGAAATAAAATTCCCGAATGTTATTTATTTCCACTTTTCCTTTACAAATTCCATTGTGAATGTAAATTTCCAAATATTCAGTTATACACGATTTTCAAATCATTTTCCAAATATTCACTTTCAACACCAAATCAATTACAAATTGATTTAAAAATTTATTTCAACCCCAAATCAATTACAAATTGATTTCTAAGTTTATTTCAAATCCCAAATCATTTTACAAATCGATTTCCAAATTTATTTCAACACAAATCAATTTTCATTCAACATCAAATAAATTTTCACATCGATTTCCCAATTTATTTATCCTCAAATACTAAATCATTTATCAATTGGATTTCAAACAAATTTATCACTTTTTAAATAAATTCCTTTATCTCTTCCAAACCATTCAAAATTCCATTTTAAATAAATTCTTCAACTTTTCAACAATATTACTCAAAATCCATTTATTAATATCTTTTCCCATATTTTTGGAAATAATTCGATAAGATTATCAAAAATCAACTTCACGCTTTTAAAATCCTTCTTTGAAATTAATTCAATTCTTCAAAAGAAATTCACTTAAAATTTCATTCTTTAATTTCAGAAATCCGATTTATTTATTTCTGGTATCCAACGATACCAAAAATACATTCGGCTAAATTATAGGCTTCAACAAATTCAATCACAGATATAATCATTCACAGATTATAAATAATCAATACACAACATATGAAACCAATTCAAATGTTTTGAGAGGAATCCTGTTGGATCCCTCCAACCTGTTTCCCTGCATCCACAGATGTTAGCACAATACCAATTCCACTTCGGGGTGGAATATCGCGGTATATGGGATTTATAAAATATCATCCGCTATTATGCGGCGCATAGGGTCTCATCCGCTATATAATGCGGGAAATCAATCACCAATATATACATATTCCAATATATATATATATATATATTGCTATATATATATATATATCCTACTATATCTAATATCACAACCAAACAGCAATCAATAACTGCAATCCAAATTTTCAATTTGAGTGAGAAGATCTCACTTTTGCTTATGCATGTAATACATTTCCAAACCGGCTTGCTTCTTTACAGATTTTGACCTAGTGTAAACAATCATATGATTTTATTAATATTCAAACCAATCGAAAAATTAATTTCCATTTAACAATTTTTTTTAAATTAACAGTAAGCTAAATATTTGTATACATCTTTTTCTGTAAAAGCAATAGTTTTCTTTACGGTAAATAAATAATAGTAATTCTATTTACTGTTTTAACCTTATATAAATTTAATTCCTTTTATCTATATGTATATTTACTCTCCTTTCGAAATTACATATATATATATACCTATATAAATTTCATAAAACCCAACTTATATAAATTCTTTCAATATCTAAAATTCCCCTTTTTTTCTCCCCTTTTTTTTTCTTCAAAATCCTTTCTGTATATAATTTTTTTCTGAATATCTATATATATGATAAATTAAATAATAATAAAAAAACAAAACAAAACTGCTTTCGAATTGCTTCACTATAAATTTTCCCCAGACTAGACTTTTTCTTCTATCCTATAAATAAATACACACATATATATATATATATTGAATCTGATTAAAATAAAACCACCCAATACCTATTGTCTTCAGTCATGAAGGCACTATCCACTCGACACACGGCAACATCACCGACGATAACGCGACCACACTGCTCCCTCATTCCATTCGAACGAACCCTGATAGCATCGAAATTCCCTTTTTCCCATAAAACGATCGCGACTTCTCATGTACCGAACCCAAGTCATAGCCGCCATCGCTGGCCCCCCAAACAACCCCCCTTTACGCGATTGACAACCAAGCCCTAGCTCGAACACTCTGTGACCCCAAATCGATCGCCAAGCCATGCTTCTTTACTCCCTCGAGTTGAATGTCGCGACCCTAAATCTAGAGACGACGCGGCCATTAATTCAGTTGACAAAAGGGATTCGTTTGGACGAAGGAATCGACTTCGTTTGTTTCACTAGAGAGG
Source organism: Allium fistulosum (assembly GCA_030737815.1). Taxonomy (NCBI): domain Eukaryota; kingdom Viridiplantae; phylum Streptophyta; class Magnoliopsida; order Asparagales; family Amaryllidaceae; genus Allium; species Allium fistulosum. Next base: position 232,237,972 of record CM060908.1, on the reverse strand, counting down.
CTCGTGATTTGTTTAACAGAGAGGAGGAAATAGGAGATGCATTTTTTTTCGGTCGAAAGAATTTGATTTGCTCGATTTTGAAAGAGGCGGCTTCGGCCATTTTACTTCCTTTTGTTTTGATTTCGAACGACATGGGAAAAGAAATTTGATTTTTGATTTAAAGAAACGAGCGACCATTTCTCTTCGTTTAGATTTTTTTCTTTTATGAATAGTTCAGCCATTATATTTTCTCAGATTCGATCTGGGAAAAGAAAGAGAGGTTGTGTGTTTTGAATGAGAAGAGGAGACAACTAGGTCGACGGAAATCAGATGCTAGGGTGGCTATTGATTTAACTTTTATTTTTTTTTATATTAAAAAAATTCTCGATTAAATTTTCAGCGCATTTACTTACCGTATGCTCACACAAAAACTCCAAATGCTACGAAAATTGAAATCCGATAATAATACAATATTACGGATCCAATGGAACTGGTTTCGTCAAATTACGAGACTGTGCCCCAGAACGCTATTTTTAAATATCGATTTAAACGATAAATTTTCAAAACTGAACAAACAGTTCCAAATTCAATTCTGAAACTTCCATTATCTTCAGTATAATCAATATAAATTTTCTAAGCCTTCAGATTATTTTTAAATCATCTTAAACTGAAGATTCAAATTTTTATCCAGATTTAACGATCAAATCCAATAATTAAATCGCCAAATTTATTCTGATATCTCGAATTTCAAATTAAACAATCATTCGAATATTTAAACCCAATTAAATATTCACATTTCAAATGTCAAAAATTCAAGGTCGTTACACATTGAGAGCTATGTTGTTGTGGGGAATTCATGATCTACCTGCATATAGGAATATATCAGGTTGTGTGGCTCATGGTTATAAAGCATGCCTACATAATAACCACTTAAAACCACTTAAAGGGAGGAAAAAAAACTGTGTGGAATAACAAACATAAGAATCAATAAAAATCTAAAATTCACCGAACTGCACATTATACGTTAATGTACACGAATATCCACCATTTTCATGTATATGCATTTTAACATAGTTGTTAGAATATAGTTTCCTAAGAGTAATATTGTATATTGAAGTAGCTGCTGGATAAAAACTACAAAAATATAGGCCAGCACGTACAATAACTCAAATCTAAATATTTATATACCCAAGCAATACTAGGTTCCTTTGAGAAATCTCTCCATCAGATTAAAATTCTGTAAATAGGAAAGTTAAGCCAATCCCAATAAAAGTTTTTCATTCCTACAAGCAAACTAAATGGTAATCTTGCATGAGCATATTGATTTCAATATGCATGAGTAAATTATTACATATTTCATCTTCTAAGTAAACGCAAAGTTCACAGGCTGAATGGGGACATTTAGATGAATTAGTATATCCAATAAAAACAAAGTTTAGACTTTATGATATTAATATATGGATAAAGATGCAGAAACATGGACGAATACATGAGATGCAAATTACAGTAAAGAATTATAACACATCTTCATCTGCGTTGCATTAAAGGGAATGCAAGTTTTGTCTAGTCAATTCAATTGGAACTTGACGCATGCATGCATGCGTTTGAAAAGAATTTGTGGACTAGAAGTCAGTACATGTATGCATAAAAATTCAATAACATGTCAAGAAAATGATTAATAAGATATATAAGTTTTTCATTTTCACAAATAAATTTTACAAAGCCAACTTCAGTGCAAATGGATAAATTTGTGCATGTATTTTCAAACAATCCTTACAGTTGAAATAGCAGACTACAAAGGTTTCTACAGAAGGGTTCTAAAAGATTAGTCAAATCTACAACCTATGTGAACTATTAAATGGCCTTAACAAATTTACATCATGTTGAAAACCATATTTTGACAACCATGTGCATTTTAATTATCCAACATGGATCTTTCTGTAATAAAAATTACAATGATAATGAGAAACATTTTACCGATCTTATCACTGAACAAAGATTTCTACTATTCTTATCACCCTCCACTATTGGATTCATTTCTACCTACTCAATTATTTTATATCTTCGATTTACTGTTTTGGTAAGAAATAAAGAATTACAAATCTAACCACATAATTTAGTTATCATAACAAATTTAAATGACCTCATTACAAGTTTGTTCAGGGAGCACGATTTTGTTTTACAATCGTAGAGTAAGTGTGAAAAATGCATCACTTAAAAGGTCCATACCATTAATAAGTAACTTACCAACTAAAAATGAGTGTTATGTTCACAGTTAACTTTGTAATGGAGCAAAATAAATGCTCCAATAACTTTCCAATATAGTTTTACAATAAAATTAAGCTTTAGTTTTTGTATACTAAAGCCAATTGGGGTATATTTCTGCCAACTAAACTATTTATAATCCTAAAGGTGACAAAACTCAAATTTCTAAATTAATCCAATAAATTAATTTTAATAAACTAATTTAAAAGAATCAAAATATTAAAAAAATTCAAATATTTAAAATTAGAAAATAAAAAGTGACCTAACCATTAAATGATTTTTTATTTGTTGAATAATAAAATAAAAATTTATAACACTATAACTTTATTTCCACAAATATCAAATTCAAAAATACCTTTGTTTCAAAAAAAATATCATATGAAGTATCTACTCTTAATTGTGGTTTTTGAAAACTATTTAGAAATTTCAATACTCTTGAGTGAACTAAAATGATTCAAAATGAATTCTTATAACAAAAATGAAGATAAAGAGTGAAATTCGGAAAAAAAAAGGGAAAAGAATATATTTTCAAACAAAATTTAAAACTCAAATTTATTTTATCACTTCCAATGAAGAATTTATATAGCACATACAAAAATTTCATTGAAGTTTTAGAAAATAATATAAACAATAAAAAATTAAGTATCAAAATTCATATTTGAATATAAATTAATATGGTTTTTCACTACTGAGAAATTCTAGTACTTTTAAGTGAATTAGAAAGATAAAAAAATCAGAAAAATAACTTTGAAACAAAACAAATAGATTTCAAGACTTGAAAAAATTAAAATAGTTTTTTTTCTTTCTAAATTCAAATTATATATAGCACCATATAAAAATTTTGTGGAAGTTCAAGAAATAAATCTTACCATAAATATTTGTAAACATAAATTAATGTCTGATTTAAAATTACAAAAACAGATATAATATCTTTAAAAATATGTTTGACTCCAACTTTATTTTATTTTCTAACTTTGCTAAGAAGTTTTTCACATAAATTCCATAAGTTTGTTATGTGTATTTTGCCCTAATATTTTTGCAAGTAATTTAAAAAACAGTTTTAGTCCTATTCCAGTACTAACATAGCGTATATTTTGAAACTTGACATCTACAAAAAAATAAAAAAACCAAACAAAAAAATGATCTGAGTAACATATGAACCATTTTCCTTCCATGTTATGTATTTTGAAAAAATATAGATTCTGAAACTTGTTAACTGAATTTTTTCCGAAAGAAAACTGAATGTTTAATCAATAATTTTCATCAATTTCTACTTTATGTCAGAAACTTTGTATAGTAAGTAACTCAAAAAATACCTACTCCACTACAGTACTTGACGAAACCCTAGAAAGTGATAGCTACTTCAGTTGAGAATCGAAGGTGGGGCTCGCTGATGCACAAGACGACAAGAATAGCTACTCTAGTACAGTATCCGATGAAACCCTAGAGAACAATGGTTTCTCCAAATCAGACTGCATTGAAGTTGAAGGCCAAGTCGATGGTGAAGAGTAAGATTACAAACGGTGATTCCATTTGAATTCGAAAAAGAAAATTCAATTGATTTTGATATTCGCAAGAGAGGATACGAGATGGAGAAAAACCTAGATCTGCACGCACTAAAATGCGTTAGAAGGGTATAGAGGCAGAGATTACTAAACTATCCTCGTAGTTCACCGTATTTACATCGTCAATGGGTATCCTAACGGCTTAAACATAATAAAGGTAAGTTAACACAAATAACCGTTGGGATTTTATAACGATTATAACTGTTATAAATTAAGAGTATAAGTGTTGCAAATTGGCTGATTTGGTATAGTGATGTTGTATTGCTGGAACTATTACACGTTGAACTACTAAATTAGGATGAGGAATGGGAAGGATGTAAAGTGCTGAAAGTAAATAACACCGAGACTTTTATAGTGGTTCAGGCTGAAAGTCCTACGTCCACTGTCCTTTCCTTATTTAGTCATTGCTTGTATAGCTGAGAGGCTTATTACATTGAATCTAAGAGTTTCCACCATTAATGAGTTTTTGTTTAGAGCTCTAATGTAGGAAAGTACTACCTAGTTTTTGTTCATTATGTCCAAAAAAATCACTTGTGCCTTGGGATTGCCGCCTTTTTATAGCCAGCATGCCGTGATGCCAATCGTTGAATGCCTTCTCTTTAGATCGATGATCTAGTTGACTATGAGCGGTCTTGATTCGAACGTGTGTCACCTGGTTGAGTGTGACTTGATGCGAGTTGCTGAGGTGATGTTTTTTTACATACCTTTTGGATATCTTTCATTCATCTCGACTGTTGGTCTCGGCCTGGGCTATCTAAGCCGTTGATTGTTATGGTTTATTGAGTTGTGTTAGGCTTTGGAAACTGATGCTCTTGGTCAGACTTCTTACCTCAGCTGAATTATGATCTCGACCTTAGTTGACACATTGGTTCATGCTCTCGGATTGCAGATTTTTGTTAGAAACCGAGAGATAAGTCTCGAAATTACAAGCCAAGGAGCTTTCCTTTTGAATATTAGTAATTTGTACTTTGCAGAAATTATAATGTAATAGTAGTATTTGTATATCACCAAAGAAAGGTTTTTATCTTCTTTTAAAATTTAAATTTAGTGCACCAAAGAAAGGTTATAGTGTTTCAAATCATATTAATTTAACACTATTTATATAAATCACTAAAAAATTCAACATGATTCCAAATGTCAATATATCAAATCATCAAAAATATTTGAGATAATATTAGCTACTATAGAGCATTCATTAAGTAAATTTTGAAAACGGCCAACCTATAACCGGTAGTAACAAAATAAATTCAGTTGGATGACAAAATGCTATAATATGATAGCATACTAATGTTTTTGAGTTCAAATCTGCTCATTGATAGTATTTAAATTTGTATTATAAAATTGTAGGGAAAAGCATTCTTATATAAGGGAAGTATAAAATTGAATTCATTACCAAATGAGCAAGAAGATTTTTTATAAGACAAACAATAATTATTTTTGGTGAAATACAGAATGATAAATTTAAACCCTAGAGCTAGGGCATGTGTAAACGTAATTAATAATTTGTATTGTGTACTGTATTTAGGAAATCACACTACATTAAGAAATTTTGGAATCTAGTTGTGTATTATAGATGATGTGCATACAACATTATACTAAAACACAATTAGTCATTCCAAGATTATTATGTGTTGTCCAATATATTTTTTCAGGCGACATTTCGATGCAAGTTGACTATGAAATGAGGAAGGAATGAATGCTAGACTCAAAGGAAATCAAGTATGAAGAGCAAACAAACATGTAGAGGAAAAATTGTCTAAGTACAGGGATTGGTACCGATCCGTGGAAGGATCGGTACCGATCCATCAAAATGACATTATTTTCCCCAGTACACTTAGTATTGTTGAAGATATCAATGCAAGAAAGAAGATTAGAGAATTTTGATAAGTCTATGGATTGGTGTTGATATATAAATCCCTCCATTGAGCCAATTTTCTCAATGAATTCATGAAGGAACAAACTTGGAAGCATCGAAGAAAGATTGGAGTAAGCAGCAAAGCATATAGACTAAAGAAACATAGAAGAAGAGATAAGAAATGGATCCGTACCGATCAGCGGATGGATGGGTACTGATCCATCTAGATCGTTAGATTTGTTCTATTTCTTCTTGATTTTTTTCCTAATATGTTAGACCTAACTATTTGATAAATTCCACTACAATCTATCGGCTCTAAAGCCCAATTACAACCTGCTACATCTATAAATAGAAGATTATCTTCAACCAAAATTGGACTTTTGATTTTAGCACTTTCCTTATTCATATGGTTGGGGAGACTTTGCTATTACCATTCTTGGGATTGAATCTTTGTTTGTACTTGTAATTTTGGTAAATTTAGTGTGAACCTAACAAAAAGATACCTTAAAAATGAACATATGCATAGTTAAACCACTATAAAACTTGTGTTTTCTATCTTTCTTACTATTATTATTACCTTTGCATATCTTTCTATTAAATTTAATACTATTAGACACAATTCTACGATGTACGATTGTTATTTCTACAAAATCTATAGCTTTGTGGGTGTTGGACCAATTTTTAGGCTAATATTTTTTGGTGCTTCCACTAAGATATAGAAGGTATAAAGATTTGGATAAAATATCCAAGAGAGGCTGATAGAATGTGGTCGAGGAAGAACTAATAAAAACAAACATTGAAGAACCTGATGGAAAGAAAGCTGGAAATGCTGATAGGAGTGATAGATATACTACACCTCCATCAGATCTGGTGACAAGAGAGGAATTGGATTGAATGACGACTTTTGTGAATCAAAAGATAAAAGCAACGCATCGGAATGAAAGAGCTAAATAGGTAGAGCCCAAGGGATTTTGGAGTAAGAGGAGGATATCCAACTTGATCAAATGAAGGGAATTATATTGGAAGACATAGGGCAGAAAGGGAAAGATCCGGCAATGGAGATGCAAATAGAGAAGGAAATTAAAACAATTGAACTAGAGTCAACAACTGCGCTCCGGGACAGATTGGTGTTGACCCATTTAGGGACCATGATAGTAATGATGCTAATGAACGTAATGGTCATGCTATGAGTCTTAGTGGTGGAAGATTTCGAAGAAATACTAATAGAAATGCACATAGGAGAAGTTGATCTAGATGACATAGTCAAGATCGAAAACATAGAAGGTCAGCACAGATGTACTATTTAGAGATAGGGTGATCTAAGCATCAGTCTGCTAGCCATGTACGCTTAGGAAATAACCGTAATGGTCATTCGCTAAGCGGAGCACACGTTATTGCACTCAATGTCCACCATCTAGGAAGAAGCAAAGGCATTGATGAGATGATCAATAAAGCAATCCGGAGATTACATAAAAAGGATAAACAAGAAGATAATTCGAAGGTTGCATTCAGTCAAAGTCCATTTTAGTGGAGATTAGCATGGTGGAATATCCAAGGAAGTTTGTGGCGTTAATGATGCCAAGTTATAATGGATTGGCAGATCCTTTACAACACTTATTGAAGTGTGAATGACACATGGATGATGCTAGGATGGATAACTGATGCAGCAACGGAATAATCAAAAACGAATGTGACGATGAAAGTAGCAATCGATGGAATAGAAGATACCGAATGGCCCAAATCCGTTGATCCAAAGATACCAGATTCTAGCTATCCCAAACACGTTGATCGCGCACGATACCGTGTTTAAAGATCTACGATTCTTCGACGTTGATCTAGCGCACTAGATTCCGTGAATCGGCTTCAGCAGTCGTTGATTCGAGTGCACTTGAATTCTGAAAGTGGAGATAGGAGATCACACTCAACTACCAATTTGAGAAAGAGGCACAAAGCACTCAAACAAAAGTTTTATTCAAAATCAACTAACTATTACAAATGATACAACCCGCCTATTTATAGGTTTACAACTCACACAACTGAAATCTGGACAACACATAGGTCGTGAACGACCTAACACCCTGCGACCTAAAAACAGACGACCTAAAATGGAACAAAAAAATACCATACAACATATACGAGTTACAAACACAAGTTACAACACATAAGCGACTCAAGAAATTACACATAACGACCTAATATACACGGCAGCAGCGACCTAACCTCCTCCAGCGACTTAAGGTCTTGCGACCTATTCATGAGCGACCTAAAATACAAGGCTTGCAACCTATCTTCTCAGTGCATAAGGTCGAGCGACCTAAAATAAAGCGGCATCCACATCAGTGACCTAACATAGGTCGTATCTCGCTTCCGCAACCTAACTAGGTCGTAACTCATCTTCGCGACCTAACATAGGTCGTATCTCTTCTCCGCGACCTAACTTCCCACGACCTAAGATGGAGCGACTTATATTCCAGCGACTTAACTTAGGTCGTAACTCAAAACAGTCAACATCCGAAAGGATGGAGCGACCTAAAATTGGTTCGCTAGGTCGTGAGCGACCTAAGGATTCAGTGAAGAAGTTAGACCGTAACTCCTTATCTCTTGACTTGTTAGGTCGTGAGCGACCTAAGGACCATGAGCGACCTTCACTAGGTCGTGAGCGACCTAAGGAATCACTAGGTCGTGAGCGACCTAAAGGCCTTGAACAATTCGAATCAGATGAACTAGATCGCGCTGCATCATCCTCCCATTGTTGACAAGAATTCGTCCTCGAATTTGCACCTTCCTCTTCCACAACAAGCTCATTCCCATGATACGGAATCAAATATTTGACATTGAAAACATCAGAAGTATGAACATCATCCGACAATCTAAACTGATATGCATTCTCATCTATTTTCTTCAAAATTTCCACTGGACCAAATTTACGAGCTTTCAACTTATTGTACGTTCCCACTGAAAAACGATCTTTTGTCAACACGGCGTAAACCAAGTCACCTTCTCTGATATTCACACTTCTTCGCTTCTTATCCGCCAGTTGTTTATACTTCTCATTTGATGCAAGCAATCGTTCATGAATATTTCTGTGGCACTCCTGCAACTCAGTCACAAAATCACAAGCATGCTTAACAACTCCCTTCTGATATGGCACTGTCGTCAGATCCAATAGACCCTTCGGACTTGCTGAGTATACAACTTAAAACAGACTGAATCCCATACTTCGATTAACAGCATGACTATGTGCAAACTCTGCCTGACATAACTTCATATCCCAACTCTTCAAATTATCTTGTACAAGACATCGCAACAAATTTCCCAATGATCTATTTACCACTTTCGTTTGCACATCTGTTTGCGGATGATAGGCGCTACTAAAATTCAATTTCGTTCCAACCATCTTCCACAAACTTAACCAAAAATGGCTTAGAAATCTAGTATCCCGATCTGAAACAATAGATTCAGGTAGCCCGTGTAATCGATACACCTCTTTAAAGAATAACTGAGCAACACGGACGACATCAGCTGTCTTCTTACAAGCGATAAAATGTGCCATTTTGGAAAATCTGTCTACCACCACATATATGGAGTCATTTCCCCTTTGAGTTCTAGGCAATCCCAAAACAAAATCCATGCTGATATCAACCCATGGTCTAATAGGCACAGGTAATGGCATATACAATCCCGCATTCGTCGCTGTCCCTTTAGAAACTTGACAAATATGACAACTTTCCACAAATCTTTCAACTTCTCTTCTCATAGTAGGCCAAAAATATGATTGCGAAATCAACTGTAATGTACGGTCTCTCCCCACATAACCTTCCTCATGCAACTCCTTCACAATCTTCATTCGTAAACTACCCTCTGGTATACACAATTGATTTCCTTTGAAGAGAAAACCATCCACCAACACAAACTCATCCGTCTTTCCATCCTTGACTTCATCTACAAACTTCGCAAAGTAAGGATCATCAACAAATAATTCTAGCAATACATCAAACCCTGTCACCTCAACCTCCATTGTGGTCAACAAATGATTCCTTCGACTTAATGCATCTGCTACTCGATTCGTAATTCCCGACTTATGCTTCACCACAAATGTAAATTGTTGCAAGTAGCCGATCCACGAAGCATGCCTGGCTGCAATCTTATCCTGTCCCTGCATATGTTTCAATGCTTCATGATCAGTGTATAAAACAAATTCTTTATGAAACAAATAATGTCTCCAATGTTTCACAGCTTGCACAATAGCATAAAATTCCACATCATAAGTGTTATATCTCATCTTTGCTCCTGATAGCTTCTCACTGAAATATGCAATAGGTCGACCTTTCTGACTCAACACCCCTCCAATTCAAACCTTCGATGCATCAGTATGTAACTCAAACAACAACTGAAAGTCTAGTAATACTAGAATTGGTGCTGTCGTCAAAAGCTCCTTGATCTGCTCAAAAGCAACCCCTGCTTCCTCTGTCCATAAAAATTGATTCCCCTTCATACAATCAGTAACTGGTGCCATCACGCTACTGAAGTGTGGAATAAATCTTCGGTAGAATGATGCTAAACCATGAAAGCTTCTAACTTCTGTTATCGCCCTGGGTTGTGGCCAATTTCTGATTGCTTAAACTTTATTCTGATCCACCTATATACCTCCTTCTGAAATAACATACCCCAAAAATAAAACACTATGCGTCATGAACACGCATTTCTTCGTTGCAGCATAAAATTGTTCCTGTCGCAGTATCATCAACACTTCTCTCAGATGTTGCAAGTGTTCCTCTGCACTTCCACTGTATATCAGTATATCATCAAAATACACCACCACGAATTTCCCAATGAATGGTCTAAAGATTTGATTCATCACCCGCATAAATGTACTTGGTGCATTCGAAAGACCAAACGGCATAACCAGCCATTCATATAATCCTTCTATCGTCTTGAATGCTGTCTTCCACTCGTCCCCTGGTCTGATTCGAATTTGATGATAACCACTCTTCAAATCAATCTTCGAAAAGATAGTAGCTCCACTAAGTTGATCCAACAAGTCATCCAATCTAGGCATAGGAAATCTATATCTCACAGTATTCTTGTTCAGTGCCCGACTATCAGTACACATCCTCCACGTTCCATCCTTCTTCGGCACTAACAATGCTGGAACTGCACAAGGACTTAAGCTTTCCTGTACAAGCCCTTGTTCAAGCAATTCTTCCACTTGCCTTCTCAACTCCTCGTGTTCTTTTGAACTCATTCTGTAATGTAGTCTATGTGGCAACACAGCTCCTGGAACAAGATCAATTTGATGTTGAATGTCCCTCAACGGTGGTAACTCCGTTGGCAACTCTACAGGGAATACATCTTCAAATTCTTCCAGTACTGGCTTTACTTCTTCAGGAATCTCAACCACTTCATTACTCTCACGTCCAATCAATAAAAATACTTCCGGCTCATCTTCAACTTCCTTAACAAACTCCTTCAAAGATAGCAAAGTTTTAAGTTCTTCAATCTCCTCCAACTTGCTTTCTTCTTGTTGTCGCTTCTTGGGAACTAAAGTAATCTTGGTACCTTCAAACATGAAACTATAACTGTTGGTACGTCCATCATGTTGCACAGCTCTATCATACTGCCATGGTCTCCCCAACAACAGATGACATACATCCATATCTACAACATCACACCAAATTTCATCTTTGTATTTCATCCCAATTGAAAAATTAACACAAGCCCTTCGACTAACTTTCACCTCCCCACCTTTCCTCAACTAAGCTAACTTGTAAGGTTTAGGATGTTTCTCAGTCTTTAATGCCAACTTCTTCATAGCCTTTGTAGAAATGATATTATCACAGCTTCCCGCATCAATGACAAATTTGCAAACCCTTCCCAAGATAGTGCACGTTGACTGAAAGAAGTTACTCCTCAACCAGCTAGTCTCTTCCTCCTGCTTTGGTGTCAAGCAATTTCTTCTCATCATCAATGTATATCCATCATCACCCGATAATAACTCTTCCTCCTCATCCGGTAATGAATTAGAACCTTCAGCCTCTTCATCCTCATCTTCAATCTCAGCAATCATTGCTCGCTTCTTTGGCTTCGGGCATTCATTGCTTTTGTGACCAAACTCCTGACAATTGAAACATTAGATACTACTATTGACTTTGGTCTTTGTAACTTCAGTAACAACTGGCTTTGCAACAGCCTTGGAAACATTCACATTGCTACTAGCCCCTTTCACTTGATTGTTGGAATTTGTAAACACACCACCACCTCTCCTGCCTTGTTTCTCCCAAGATAGAGCTTTTTGATGTGCTATGGCAACAGATCTGGGATCAAACATATTCACCATATCTTGAATCTGCATTCTCAACCCTCCAACAAATCTAGCTGTCAACTGCTCCTCTGTCTCCATGATATCATTCCTCGCAGTCAATTGATAAAATTCATCTGCATAATCATTAACGGTCTTCGTTCCCTGCCTCAAGTTCTGCAAACGTTGATACATAAGAGATTGATAATTGTAAGGTAAAAACGTAGCTTTCATTAACTTATTCATCTTCTCCCATGATTCAATCTTTGACTTTCCCATCCTCTCTCGTGTAAGCTTAGTTTGCTGCCACCATGCCATAGCTCTCCCTCTCAAACGAGTAGCAACCAACTTAACTCTCCTATGCTCAGGAACTTCCTTAAAGTCAAAAATTTCTTCCACATTAGATAACCAATCCAAAAATTCCTCAACTTGCATACCACCCTTGAATTTTGGAATTTTAGTTTTCATCCCCGATTCCCATCGACGATCATCTTCAACATCCCGATATTGATTTCATGCTTGGTCTCGATCTCGATAATGAATATTACTTCTATCACTCTCTTCATCATAATCATGTGTATTTCGATATCGATCTCGACCATCAACATCTCTTTGATCACGCATGTCCCTTCTACTATGTCTTTCATCATCTCGATATGGCTCATACTCAAACTCACGTTGAGTTCTTCTTTCTTCATCTCTATACTCATGGTGATCTCTTCTCATCGAAACTGATGATTCTCTTCTACCTCTATCAGATTGTGGAGACACCCTTCTCGCTTCCGCAACCGATGGCGAAACTCTGTTTCCTCCATGGTTCGAGATTGGCGACCTTCTCCTTTGACCTTGATTCATGTCCATCATCAATTTCTCTTGTCTTCCAATACCTTCATCCAATTTCTCATTGAATTTATTGCTAATGCGTTGTTCCATTTGTTCGGGATCCTCTCGCTTATACAAATCTTCAACATTTTGATGACGATTAGCTCTTCTCGGCGGCATGGTTGAATCTTCACAAACACTTCAATTCTCGGCTTGGACTTACAAAATGATACCAAATGATGCACGGCCTTCAACTTCACTTAGTTCGGCTTCGCTTGATGTAGCTCGGCTTCACTAACTCCTCAAACTCTTCAATAAGAATTGGCTCCAAGACTCGGCTTAGCTATGATTGGCTAAGTCTAGCTCTGATACCAAATGATACAGCAGCGGAATAATCAAAACGAATGTGACGATGAAAGTAGCAATCGATGGAATAGAAGATACCGAATGGCCCAAATTCGTTGATCCAAAGATACCGGATTCTAGCTATCCCAAACACGTTGATCGCGCACGATACCGTGTTTAAAGATCTACGATTCTTCGACGTTGATCTAGCGCACTAGATTCCGTGAATCGGCTTCAGCAGTCATTGATTCGAGCACACTCGAATTCCGAAAGTGGAGATAGGAGATCACACTCAACTACCAATTTGAGAAAGATGAACAAAGCACTCAAACAAAAGTTTTATTCAAAATCAACTAACTATTACAAATGATACAACCCGCCTATTTATAGGTTTACAACTCACACAACTGAAATCTGGACAACACATAGGTCGTGAACGACCTAACACCCTGCGACCTAAAAACAGACGACCTTAAAAGGAACAAACAAATACCATACAACATATACGAGTTACAAACACAAGTTACAACACATAAGCGACTCAAGAAATTACACATAACGACCTAACATACACGGCAGCAGCGACCTAACCTCCTCCAGCGACTTAAGGTCTTGCGACCTATTCATGACCGACCTAAAATACAAGGCTTGCGACCTATATTCTCAGTGCACAAGGTCGAGCGACCTAAAATAAAGCGGCATCCACATCAGCGACCTAACATAGGTCGTATCTCGCTTCCGCGACCTAACATAGGTCGTAACTCATCTTCGCGACCTAACATAGGTCGTATCTCTTCTCCACGACCTAACTTCCCACGACCTAAGATCGAGCGACTTATATTCCAGCGACTTAACTTAGGTCGTAACTCGAAACAGTCAACATCCGAAAGGTTGGAGCGACCTAAAATTGGTTCGCTAGGTCGTGAGCGTCCTAAGGATTCGGTGAAGAAGTTAGACCGTAACTCCTTATCTCTTGACTTGTTAGGTCGTGAGCGACCTAAGGACCGTGAGCGACCTTCACTAGGTCGTGAGCGACCTAAGGAATCACTAGGTCGTGAGCGACCTAAAGGCCTTGAACAATTCGAATCAGATGAACTATATCGCACTGCATCAATAACTATGTGAACTGTAGATGCTGCACATTGTTTTTAGAAGGATTGGCTATGATGTGGTTATATAGGCGTGAGCCAGGATCCATATTATCTTACGATCAATTATCGAACAAATTTATGAATCAGCTGTGAGATCAATTTGTGCAACCCAAAGATGCCCTTTCATTAGAAAATATTCAGCAAAGGAAAGGAGAATAGCTAAAAGGCTATTTGAAAAGGTTCAATGAAGTAATGACTAAGGTTATATATCCAAAGGATATCTTGGTATTGACGACACTGATTGGTAATTATATGGCTGAAAGTTAAGAGGATATACCCTAGAGGCTATTCCGCAATTTGTGACATATCTTAATTTTGAAACCAATTTCATTTGAAATAAAGCATGTTTTCGATGATTGTTTTATTTTATACACAACGTTATATTGTAATATAAATAAATAGTTAAATAATCATTTAACATATATAAATAGAAAATCCTAAATAAAGTATTATATAATTGTAGTTACAAATGTTGTAACCATGAATATCGAATCGTAAGTCAAAATACTTTGTTTTAAATATTCCTTATCAAGATATTTCAAGAAAAGTATATCAATACAACCTTTCAGATCAAAGTATGTAACACTCTCCAAATTTTAGGTAGTGTCAATGCTACTAGGAACTCCAGGCACTACACCACAAAGCTGTTTTAGCCACACCCCTATCCGCCTTATTTGATACGGCTCAAAGCCGTATCAAATTTGATACGGCTAATAACCGTATCAAAACGTTTAGATATGGTTTTTAGCCGTATCAAATTTGATACGGCTTTGAGCCGTATCAAATTCGTGCCTATTTTGGCTGGAAAATCATACACCCTGCAAAGCACGATCTCCCCTAACTTTCATTCCTTCCCTCGTTTTTTTCGTTCTCCCTCCGAAACATAAATATCGTTCTCCCAAGTCTCTTTTTCCCAAATTCGCGTCCGTTAACATCCAAAATCACGCAAACGCAATCCCTAATTTAGGGTTTTTCATCGGCACAATCTCTCCCAGCTTCTGCTTCTGCTACAGCTTCAGATTGTTGAGGTATTGAAAAACTAAATTATATTGTTGAGGTATTGATAATCGTTTGCTAATTATTTGTTTAATTATCTTTTGTACGTAGAATGTCAAATTGATCATACGTAACTTCCTTTTAATAGAAATAGAAGTAATAGTATAAATTTAGAAGAACATATTGCATGTCGTTGACAGTCAATGTTTATAGTAACCAAGGTAAAAAAAATAATGAATAGCAAGCACCAGTTGGATTCAATGGCTCAAATTAGCTAGGTTACTTTAAGTCCAATTTGATTTGACCCTTCTATTTAAAACCAAATTAGCTAGGTTACTTAGGTGCTTGCTTTTACCATCTCCATGACATGGAAGTCTATTGATGTACGTACATAATTCCTATCCTGAAGATTTATAATGTCATTCAGTAAAATTACCAATACAGTGCAATAGACACACACACATCCCCTTATTTAAAAATAGAAATAAAAATGGTAGAGATACAATGATCTATTCATCTAACATCATCGCTAGATCGATGCATTTTGATAGTATTTTTATATTAAAAAAATGGGGATTTGGTGGAACAAACGAAACCAACATGAATGTTTTCTTTAAATTAACATTATCTCGTAACTGCAAGCAAGCCATTTATGGTACTGTACGTACGACTTATATTGCCTCTTTTTAACTTGTACATTTGTTGGACTTGTTAGTTCAACCATTGTTCATTAGTTTGTTGTAGCTAATGTTAGCAAACTTATATTTACAACATTATTTGAATTCCTAAATTACTCAACTGATAGAGTAAAGAAACTAGAAATTTACATTGTCATTTGTTAGCTTTATGCTGCTGCCTAAGAGGCATAAACTTGGGGCTGAATGATGTGAACCATGTGTTATGTTTGTGTTTTGGGGAATAATCAAATTCAATTTGGGAGTTATGTTGTATATGGTTCTGGCATTATATATGGTTTTGATATTGTTGTATAAGTGGATAAAAGTATTGTTAATGGCGCAAGCCAAGTATCAGGAGAGGGGTAATGCGTAGACATTACTCCGGTGCTATAAAATAGCGCCGTTGTAATGGCAAATTTTTTGGAAACAGTTTGGTGTAGCAAAAAAAATTAATTTCTACATAAATTTTGTAAGTATAGCAAGAAACAGATATATATATAAATAATAGAATATAAATTACAATACACTTCATCATTTTGATAATTTTGAGAATAAGTTTAAATTTTACTCTAATATTAAATCAAAAAGTGTTAAATGTTTATCTGGCTTAGTTACACTTCTACAATTAGCATAATTTTCTGGCTCAGAATATATTGCATGAGAAGATGTACCAACTGCAAATTATCTCAACATGTATAGCATCCATTTATAACAATTTGCACCAACGGGAGCCTGTCTACAATTCATCTATTATTGTTATTTCTGGCATAATCACCAGTCGGTCTATATACAATGCTATCTTACAATATAAATGTTAACCTCAAGTTCAATTAGAAGGTGACACTTTCTGAGTCAACCTTAACAATTCTACAAGAAATCCATAACTAATAAAAATACAAAGAAAAATCATGCTAATTACATTGATGCTTACTTTTCCTCTGTATTGTTAATCTTATTAAATATTGTTATGTATGTATATATATATATATTGTATAAGAAGTGTAGAGTCGCCAGGCAGTAGTAGGATGAAGGTGGTGGTTGAGGAGGGGAAGTGATTTTATATCAGATAGTCAGTAGTATAATAGTGTCAATGAGATGGTCAGGGATTTCTGGTAGTGGCCGAAGGAAATGTACAGTGTGTTTGTAGTGACAGGGGAAGATGTTTTCTTGATACAGATGGATGTTTGGTGGTTAATGAAGTAGTATAGGAAGCACTGTGGCAAGTGATGTTAGTCTAAAGTTGATGTAGATGTGGTCGATTTGTTATGATTAGGGCAGAGGGGTATAGTTTTGTGGTTTGAAGTATTTGAATGTGATGTATTATTGTATGGTATTGTGGCAGCAGAACTTAGAAGTTAGGCAGTAGTTTGATTGTGCTTTGAAGTGTGCACTTGTTTGATGAATGGTGTGCAAGGTAGAGCAGTAAGGGGTATGTGACAAAAGCAAATGTTGTAATGTGAAGTTCTAGTTGTAAGTGATGTTTTGGAGGAACAGTGCATAGCAGGTTTTTTTTGGGGTTTGAAATGGATGTTTAGAAGGATGAAGGTTTGAGTTGACAGTGATCGTTTGCCTTGTAGTTTCTCAGGCTAGAGGAGCTGCTGTGGGATTGGAGAAAGGCAGTTGTGGTTGAAATGGTGGTCAGTAATGTGGCATTGGAGAGTAGGGGAAAAATAGGAAGATGGTGATTGCCTTGTGATTGATTATTGACTGTGATGGAGTAATGGAAGTGGTGAAGCAGTAGACGGTGGTCTGTTGTTTTTGATGTGGTGGGCAAAGGAGGCCAGAAGGTGTTTGTGGGTGATTGTTGTGTGATGAAGTCAGTGTTGCTTGATGTAGAAGTTTTTGATGTATGAGATGATGTAAGTGTGATGGTTGTGGTGATAATTGCTGGTTGGTAATGTTCAGGAAGTAAACGGTGGAGTGGTGTAGTTATGGCAGGGGGAATGGGTGTCGCAGTAGTTTGGTTGGATGGTAGAGTAGTAATGCAGCTGCTTTGTAGAGTTTGTGATGGTATGGTCAGGTTTTGTGATAAGCAGAAGTTGGCTGATGTTTCTCTGGTGTTGTAGTTAAGCAAGAAGTGGTGAACAGAATTGTTGGCAATGAGTTTAGTAGGTGTTGACAGACAATAGTAAATGATCAGTGGTGATGGTCATGTTTAATGCTAACTATGAAGTTTGGTGATGGTTGTTGTTGGTAGCTTTCAGTGGTGTGTTTGAATGGTTGCTGTTAAGTGGAGGAGATGTATTATTGGAGTTCAGGCAGTAAGGATGTTTGTAGTAAGTGGAGGCTGTTGGTGATGGGTTGTATGGTGTTAGGAATTTGCTTACTAATAGTAGGGCGGTAGGGGTAAGATATGAATGTAACAGTGGTTGGCAGGAAGAAGTTGTCGTAGGAAGAAACTTGTATGGAGGTTTGTGACAGTGAGTTAAAATGGGTAGACAGAGAAAACTTGTTGGCCTTGCAGAGAAGTGAAGTTGACGGTGTAGTTTGATGGGGCTGGCGTTTGTATAGTGTGATGATCTGTTGGGTGGTAAGGGGAAGAATAATGGCAGTTTGTGATGAGTTTGCAATTGACAGTAGTAGGCTGCTGTATACAGTGGTGAGGGAGGCAGTGTGCACAAAGATATGCATAGTTAGATGGTGATTGGTGAGAAATATTGGATGAAGCAAGACTGATAAGTAGTATCAATGAGGTGTTTTGGTAGCAATGCAAAATGCAGAAGTTGTAATTTAAAATTAAAAATGTAAATTGAAAAGTGAAATTTTGGCAGAGAAGGGTGGGAAATGAAACCTAATTGAAAATGTAAAAAATTACTAAACAGATTTTATTTTTCTTTTAGGAATGAAATTGTGTAATTTTTTTAAATAGAAATGTAAATGCAAAGTAGAAAAGCAAAAAATACAAACAAATGCAAGCAACAATCACACGTACACACAACAATTTTTTTTAAAAAAAAAAATACAGAAAAGCACACAAAACAAACACACGATAAAATCAAATGAAAATAATATGAAAAATAGAAAATTAAAATGAAATCAACTTCCCGGCAATGACGCCAAAAACTTGTTCGTCGACGGAAATTCTATCGGTTTAGAAAATCGTCGAACGATTTTATAATAAAAATAGCCGTAAGCGCATGACGTATAATTTTAGTACGTGACGAGTACCGTCGATCCATAGGAAATTTTTTAAATTTTAAAATTTTCTATTCAATCAAATTAGATCAAAGTTATGAGTTTGCAATTGACACTATTTATTTTATATATGAGATGAGATTAAACAATTGTTTATTCTTAAGTATTGTTTATTTTTTTTAAATGAAAAATGTAAAAAGAAGAAAAGACAATGTAAATGTATGAAATGGAAATGAGATGAATTTTTTTTTTGAAATGAAAATTGCAAATGCAAAATAAAAAGTAACAAATGCGAACATACACTCAAACAAATGCAAAGCAACAATTATTTTAAGGCCAATAAAATCAAACTTGGGACTTTTAGAGTACGTCCTATATATACGCTCATATATATATATATTATATTTACGTCTAATGTTCTACTATATATGATATAGGAGGGCAATATGTCTTCCAGTATAGACAAAAAGTGGATAAATGAATCTGATCAAAGATCTACATACTATATAGACGGGGTGAAGAAGTTTATTAGTTTTGTTGATGAAAATGGTGGTAAGAAAGGAGTGTATTTATGCCCTTGCACTCGGTGCGAAAATATGAAGACGATCAAATTAGATGACATTCATTTTCATTTGCTTAGATGGGGTTTTATCCAATCATATACCGTATGGTATTTTCATGGGGAAAAAAGGGTAGAGAAGGAAAAACAACAACCAGTTAGTCATGCCACAAGTACCGACGAGTCCGAACCTATTATGATGGAAGATCTAGTCAATGATGTAGATAGATTTCATCATTTTCAACCTGAAAATCCGTTGTCTGATCATGCTAATGTTGGAGAGCCGTCTACGGTTAATGGCAGTTGGCAGGCCAATGAAAGTAAGAAGTATAAATCACTTTTTGGTAGCGCAAAAGAGCCACTGTATCCTTCATGTTCAAAAGGTTTGACGAAGCTGTATGCCATTGTGAAACTGAATAGCTTGAAGACCCAATACGGCTTTTCAAATAATGGTGTGACTGCACTCCTCGAACTAATAAAGGAGTTACTCCCAGAAGGTAACACGCTGCCGACAAAGTACTCCGACGTGAAGAAGTTAATTAAGCAAGTTGGGATGAATTACAAAACTTATGATGCATGCATCAATGATTGCATATTATACTGGAAAGATGATGCGAATAGAGTTTCGTGTACAAATTGCAACGAACCAAGATATATGACATCATTCAACGAAGAAAGAAAATGCATCAAAGTACCTCGAAAGACATTAAGACATTTTCCTTTAATTTCTAGATTGAAGAGATTGTATAGTGTACCATGGATAGCAGATGCGATGACCTGGCATGGTCGTGCCAAGTCTGATCCAACCGTAATGCGTCATCCATGTGACACTTCTCAATGGAAAGCCGCAGATTATTTTGACCAAACGTTTGCTGTCGAGCCACGAAATGTCACACTTGGAATAGCAACAGATGGTTTCTGTCCACATGCTTCTCTATCTAACCCTTACAGTTGTTGGCCAGTAATTGTAGTACCATATAATCTTCCACCGTCTATGTGCATGAAACGAGAGTTTTCAATGTTAACACTGTTGATTTCTGGACCAAAACAACCAGGGAAGGATATTGATGTTTATTTACAGCCGTTGATAGACGAGTTAAAGCAGCTATGGGAAGGAGTCGTTACATATGATTCATTAAATAAATCTGAATTCATAATGAGAGCTAGGGTGTTGTGGGCAATCCATGATCACCCTGCTCTTGGGACTTTATCGGGATGTACAACTCACGGTTATTTTGCATGTCCGGTTTGTGGGGAAAACACTTGTTCTTATCATCTTCCTGAAAGTAAGAAAGTGTGTTACATGGGACATCGAATGTTTCTTCCTAAAGAACACAAGTTTCGATACGACAAGACAAATTTCAATAACGAACAAGAATTTCAACGTCCTAAACGGACATTGACCGGTTTTGAAGTTGAAAAGAAAGTAGCAAATATCAAAATGAAAGTTGGTAAACACAAAGAAGAAATTAGTCGAAAACGGAAAAAGTCAATTTATGAAGAAGTTGACAATGTTTCTGCATGGTACAGGAGGTCTATCTTTTTTGATTTACCATATTGGAAAGCAAATATGATTCGCCATAATATTGATGTTATGCATACGGAGAAAAATGTCACAGAGCATCTCATCAGCACCGTTATGGAACATAAAGATAAGTCAAAAGATGGCATTAATGCACGCAAGGATTTGAAAATCATGGGTATAAAACAAAAGTTGTGGGTGATGGAAGATCCTGAAACAAATAAAATAATCATACCAAAGGCAACTTTCACTTTGAGCAAAGAGGAAAAGATACGGTTTTGCACCGTTTTGAAAAACCTAAAAGTGCCCAACAAATTCTCTTCAAACTTCCACAACAATGTGAGCATCAATCCTCCCGAACTAAGAAATATGAAGTCACATGATTACCACGTCATAATGCAACATTTGCTTCCGGTATTGCTTCAACATTCTTATCCACAACATAAGGATCTGCGAAATGCTATTCATCGTATTAGTCTATTCTTTAACATTTTGTCCTCAAAGGTGATCAATAGGGAACACCTTATAAAAGCAAAGGCTAGTTTGGTAGAAGCAATGTGTGTTTTTGAAAAACATTTTCCACCTGCATTTTTTGATATCAGTATCCATCTTATGGTTCATTTAGCCGATGAAGCATTAATTTGTGGTCCTGTCAGATATAGATGGATGTATCCCTTTGAACGGTAAATAACTAATTTCAGTTATGTACATTAGTATTCGATAGAAATAGCTATTATGCACAATATATAATTGATCACATTCACAGGTTGATGAAAACATATAAAGGATATGTGCGCAACAAAAGATACATTGAAGGTTGTATTGCAGAAGGATATATTGTACAAGAAGCTAGCCTTTACTGCATGGAATATATGCCAAACGGAGGTGATGGCAATCATAAACATACCCGCGAAGCGTTTTTAGACGAGGACGATGAGTTTGCTGGTGAGATACCTTTAGATAATGGTAAAGATATAACGTTAACCCAAGTGCAGTTTGAACAAGTACGTAGATGGGTCCTTAATAAGTATGATGGATTGGATGAATGGAAGAAGTAAGTTCACACCTTTGTTTTGAATTTCCATTTTTTAATTCAATTTATGTATTCGGTTTGATATGTGTTTTCCGTAGGAGGTATAACTCCTATGCGAAAAGTACTAGATTTCAATCACGAGGCAGAGGTACAACTGTCGAAGTCGTTCAAAGTTTTACTCTATGGTTACGCAACGAGGTATTACAGCATCTTCAGTAGTTCACGTTATAAGTTGGCAATACACCTTCGTGACCATGTTTTGTTTTATTTATTGTATTCTATGTAGTTGTTGAAGTGCATCGATGTTGATCCAACTCTCTGGCGGCTAGTGCATGGGCCGAAGTTCACGGCGCTTAGTTATACTAAGTACCAAGTGAATGGTTTTTTATTTTCCACGAAAATGTACGAAAATCGTATGGTAACACAAGATAGTGGTGTATGCATGAAAGCAATTACAAAATTTAGAGCGAGTGGTAAAGATAAAAATTATAAGGAAGCAGAAACAACGTATTACGGAGTCATTCAGCAGATTCTTGAGTTGGATTACACTGACTTCAAACAAACAGTTTTTTATTGTGATTGGGTAAAGGTCGAGGATAAGATCAATGGTTGCAAAATAGATCCTGTTTCAAATTTGATCATGGTTAATTTAGGGAAATTGAAGAGCAAAGATAACGTGAATGATGAGCCATTTATTCTTGCATCAGAAGCGAGTCAAGTGTTCTACTCAAGAGATTTAAAAAGTAATGGTTGGTCTGTGGTTTTGCATACACCAAAACGGTTGACTACAAATGTGGATGACATTGAGTTTCCTACCGTCTATCAATCGGCTTTTGAAGATAATGAAAAATTAGAAGACCTTACCAAAACCATTTGTTAACTGATGAATTGTTAATGTGATTGGGTAAATGCTTTTTTACATTTGTTATTGCCATGACTTGATGGTTGATGAGAACGCTTTTATTGGCCAAACAACAAATTTTACATTGATGTTGATTTCATTTTTATTTCAGGACAGCTGAGGTGGTCAAAACTTATTGGGTATTCAGAAATTCCAGCATTTTACAGTTATGACACAAAATCCAGAATCATCACATTCATCATGTTCAGAAGAAAAAATAGTTGATCAAAACTTATTTGGTATTCCAGTCTCAGAAAATGCTGGAAAAATCGCCACTATGCTTGGTAAACTAGTAAGAGCTCATGTGCCGATATCATACATAAGTTGGAACAAAGTACCCGACGCATATAAGGATGATGTTTGGAACCAATTGGTGGTAAGTTTTTACTTTGATTCATTTATGACGATATTTAAAAAATATTTATGGTCAGTGACTCTATTTGCAATGTATATGCACTACCTGTTACAGTTGGTTTCTGAAACCTGTTTTAAGTCTGATAGAATTGATTAACTTGTTTATGTATTTTACTTTTTGCAGAAAATGTATGCGCTCGACCCGCTTTCAAAGGAAATATTTTTAAAAAGAATGTCCGAGGCGTTTAGGAGACACAAAAAAAACTTGAGAGCAAGTTTTTATGACACTTTCGACAATGACGAAGAACGAATGAAGAATTGTCCACCTACAATTGCTCAAGAAGATTGGAACGAGTTCATAAAAAATGAAGCAACGCCTGAAGCGAGCGGAAGAAGGGAGTTAGCCAAAAAAAATAGATCATTGCTCAGTTATGCTCACCATACAGGCCGTAAAAGTCACGCTAGAATAGAACACGAAATGGTAATTTATATTCATTTTTGTTCCAAAATGATAAAAATCACAACTAACATATTTTATATATTACAGATCGTTGCAAATCCGTCTGCAAATATCAACCGTCGTCTTGTATGGGAGAAGACACACACGAAAAAAGATGGTAGCATATCAGATGCCAATTCTTCGTACTTCGTAAGTTATTTTTGCTCCTAAGGTTAAACATGAGCAATTTTCTTTCTTTTATGCACTATGTGTCCATATAAGTATTATGCAATCTCAGGATCAAATTGCAAAATTGAAGGAAAAGATTACTGATAGTGATGAAGAAAAATTGACAGTGGATGAAGATATCGTATCACAAGTGATGGGAAAGGATACAAGGGGTAGGAGCCGCGGTGTTGGGACCGTCATACCAAAGACTAATATTAAGGCTTCTGCTATTGCACATAA
The DNA here is from genome assembly GCA_030737815.1 of Allium fistulosum. Classification (NCBI taxonomy): domain Eukaryota; kingdom Viridiplantae; phylum Streptophyta; class Magnoliopsida; order Asparagales; family Amaryllidaceae; genus Allium; species Allium fistulosum. Next base: position 232,213,608 of record CM060908.1, on the reverse strand, counting down.
ACGATTGAAACATGTTTGTGGAGACAATGCTGAGTTGAAAATGAGGATGGGAAGTTTGGAGGGTACGGTGGGAAATTTGGAGAGTACAGTAGGAAATTTGTCTGGGAAAATGGAGCTTCTGATCAACATGGTGGGAAACATAGAAAAAGGAGAATGCAACACACAACCCGATGCTTCTAAATTCGTTGTTTCTCAATCCCAGGATACGACCAATGTGGTGAACAATCAAAAATGTGAAATCCTCAACTCTGATCTAGACATAATAGCAATAGGTATTTATTAGTTGTTTTTTATTCTTACTTGTTTTCGATGCAGTTATTTTGTTGGATAGATGTAGACAATAAATTTTATTGCAATAGGTACTGTATGTCGAGATTCTACATCGTCCAAAATCCATGGGAAATCTGTACCATCCACACATGAAAAATTGGTTTTGAACAATATACTGCTACCAGATGAGAGAACAAACAAAATAAATCATCAATTTGCAGAGACCTTTGTTGATGTTGGAGTGGGTGGGTATGTGTGCCATCCGAAGATTATGATTCGATATCTTTAGCAGGTAATTCAGTATTTCATTTCGTGTAGATATCATTATATTGCATATCACAAGAATTATACAAGTACGATTCACTACATATTTAGCGTACACCCAACATTTGCCCACAGCGGATAGATTGGCAAATTGGGGGCATGAGTGTAAAGCCATAGTGTGTACTTCGCAATAACTACAAAGAAAATCATGACATTTATTACGGATTGTGAATATAGTACTTATCTATGGAGAAGGCTACTCCTTAATTTAGATCTACAGCATGACACTACGGCAACGTATCTCGAATTTGAAGCGGAGTTTTCCATCCAAATTAATTATGATTGGATTCTTGTTAATGTGAATGTTGACACTACATACACATAAACTATCATTGTTAAGACCGCTTTCTTCTTTGTTTCTTGTCTCCTTCTGATGGATCATCTTGATCTTCTGGCTTTCGCGAACCTGGCGATTTCCCATTATATAATTAAATAATTCCCACAAAAGGTTTTTAATTATACATATGTAATGTATTTAAAACTCTTTCGTAACATTGTATACATTTGAAATGAAACCAAAATCTTAAAGTAGCTATAAGTCATTTCATACATCTTTCTAACGTCCTTCGCATTCCTGATTCTTTCAAATCAAATAAAGTAATTATAACGAACTATTTATAACAACAAACATCTAGCAATTTTTTTTATTTTTTGTAACAAAAAGGAGAACTACTTCTACTCCGATTGTGAAAAGCAGAGGATTGCAGAGAGCTGAGATGAGTGGTTGCATGCTTTTATAAAATGTATTTTCATACAAAAATCCATTATAATGGATGATTCAATTCTTTCTTCCAAAATAGAAGGTTGGATCTCTTAATTAGTTTACCATACCAGTCTGAAAATCTTAGCACTTTTTTCTCAATCTGTTATTTACAGGTAGTCAAGCTGTAATTATAATAGAAGGGTTTGCCTTACTAAAACTATACTCCGAAGCATTTCCTAATTTTCAGAACTGGTGGAAAATGCAATCTGCAATTATATGTGCTGAAGTTAAAACACTACATTATATATCATGCAAAATTGTATATCCTTGCTGCCACATGATGGCCAAAAGCTTCATGCTTTGAATATGAAACTAAATGTATAAACTCATTGAATGCTTTGAAGGCATATATTCTGCAGTTAACATACCTCTGCTATTATCGGCATAGTGCAATGCATGGCCAGCAGGCCCAAGTCTTTGGCGAGTGTTATTCTCCAATGAGCAACAATGTAAGTCTCAGTAGCAGAGTTGCCATTGGCTGTACAAGCTGGAGCAAAGCTTCCTTCATCATATCCAAGAGCAGCCACTGCTCTTGGTTCGTTAAATGTCATCCAGTTTTTTACTCTATCATCAAGCATATTGAAACAGAAATCTACATAGTCCACTACTCTTTTGCTTATTAGTCCTGTATATTTTTTCTCTAATGCATTTGGAAGTCGTAGTGGTATAAATTTGCATATGGAGTGATGCCTATGCGTGAAAAATAACGCTTAGCTTTTTATATCAAACAATTTATGTACATAATTTTAATTAATTACCTTGTGAAATCATGTAGTCAATCAATCTGTTGTAATATGCTACGCCTTTCTAGTTAACTTTGCCTACACAATCTGCAAGAAAACAATAAGTCAAACATCATTAAACTTTTACAACTTTTCACTTTTGAATTAGAGATTTGTAGTTTGAACGAACCTATAAAAATCCTTGACAAAGAAATTATGACGTGATATGCATCAAAGTTCATCTTTTTCATGATATTCACATCCTTCTGCATAAAGAAATTGAGATAGTCTTGTGAGCCTTGGCCATTTAATAAAAGATTTCGAGTGTTGAAAAAATTCTTTGCAATGACAAGCATCTTTCCCTGCGATCGTGTGCATTTAACTTTGCTTGGTGGCATTCCAACTTCATGATTATGCTCTTTTATGAGTTTCGTAACTGACCATATCCCATCCGCTCTTCAAATTACTTTAAGCATCGTTTTACAACCCTCTTTTATAGAAGCAGCTCCTTTTTCTTGCCTTCTTACCAGCAATGATTCTCTTTTCACGACTGTATCCTTCTCTTGAACAAACGAACCGAAGCATGATACTGATTCACTACATTTTGATCTACATGATCGAGCGATTCGAACAGAAAACCCAATCCCGCCTGCATAAGCGATATAAAAGGTTTTGGCTGCCTCACCAGAATCGAATTCCATACCTATAAATGGTTCAAGCCTTGGATCACAATCAACTTCAAACAACTCTCTTCTGACTAGCTGTTCTACAAGTTCAGGTTAAGGTTCGATTGACTCCTGGTGATAATGTTGATTATGATAGTGACCTTGACTGTGATGATAAGATTGACAAGTGCCTTTTAAGTCTATAAACAAATATACCTACAGTGTCCACTGCATCACATACCATGTTGTTACATTATTCATAGCAGTGTATTGACATTTCATGTATTAAAAATACAATTCAATTGGTATTATGTTTGCTCTATTTATTTATTAGAGATATATTACTGCATAGTTTAAAATAATGATATATGAAATTCAATTTGTAGAGTTTGAGCTGTGCACATGGCTTCATGGCGTGCTCCAAGAAAATGCTGGGAAATCAGTTCAACTCAATCAACATTGGCATGCCTAAATATATGAGGAGAAGCTTGAAAGAAGTGCAAAAAGTTGGGCACTTCACATGGCATTAACTATATTAGTTTCATTTGTGTTTGGACATGTAGTAATTTGTGTTTGCAACTTGTGTCACTTGTGTTTGGATCTTGAGTACTTCATTTAATTTTTGTTTGATAGTTGTGGAACAAGCTTTTTTTTTAACATTTTGATGTAGTAATTTGTGTTTGTAGAGTTTGATGTTCGTTTGACTATGTCGTTCGGTGTTGTCCCCTTTGCTTCCTACCATGTTAGTTTGATGTTGCTTTGTTTCGACTATGTTATATAGATTTTCCTACCGTGCTGAATGGAATACTATATACTGAATTGAAGTATTAAATCTCTAAGATACGGTTCGTGGCCGTATCTAAATCTCTAATTAGATACGGCCTATGGCCGTATCTAATGGGAGAAATAGATACGGCCTATGGCCGTATCTAATAGGAGAAATAGATACGGCCCAAGGCCGTATCTACTTGTCGAAATAGATACGGTCCATGGCCGTATCTATTGGGAGAACTAGATACGGCCCAAGACCGTATCTATTTCGACAAGTAGATACGGCCTTGGGCCGTATCTAATTGGAGAAATAGATACGGTCCATGGCCGTATCTACCTGTCAAAATAGATACGGTCCATGGCCGTATCTATTGGGAGAAATAGATACGGCCCAAGACCGTATCTATTTCGACAAGTAGATACGGCCTTGGGCCGTATCTAATTGGAGAAATAGATACGGTCTTGGGCCGTATCTAAATATTAAACACGCTTATTTTTGATACGGCTTTTGGCCGTGCCTAATGACTTTTGATACGGCCCTAAGCACTGCCTAATTAGCCTTTGTGGTGTAGTGAGGAGGTTACATACTTGTTGTTATTGAATGGCAACATAATGACTTGACCAAGAGTTTCATACTAGTTAATAATAACTAAGGTCAAATAGAAACTTAATAATGTTACACAGTTCTTTCGACTTGAGAAAATATGAAACTTCGACCTGAACATTCTACGTTGGTTATAATTAAATCATGGTATGATGGCCATTGAAAGACTATAGTTGGATCAAAGTTAAAGCATAGGAAATCAAAGGATGCTTAATAGGGAATTCATATCCTTTGTTATACATGAGAGGTTAGTATGATGGTCAACTATGGTTAGCTCAAAGTCAAAAGTCTCTGACCCGGGCTTATCAGTTAATAATAAGTGTTATTATATAACCAAGGACTTTAGAGATAACTAAAAAGTTGTATGTGGAAATTGTTGGAGTTTTGGCCATTACCAGACTCAAATATCAGACAGTGATATACTGATAACGAAGAGAACGTCCTTATGATATATCATTGCTTAAAGATGTTGCTTAAATCAATCTAAAATATGATTTCATTGAGAAGATCTATAAGCGATAAATTCTGCCAAATTATCACACTATCAACTAAGATGACGTGTGGACGCTAACATTTGAATTGTTGAATATTAATCGTTGACTGAATTCTCACATGTGAGTCGCTCCACCAAAACTGCGCAGTCTTCAAAATATCACCATATTTAATTAGTTTATAATGCGTAATAATTTAATTAAATTAATTAATATACAAGATTTACAAACTATGATTTCTTTAAGTGGTTGGAGTGCCATTAGTAATTTTAGTAGCATTTCGTAGATATCTACATGCCATTTGTAATTATTTGGGTTATGTATAAGCGCTATACATGAACATACCAATGTGTAATATTAATACATGTTTATATTGACTTAAATATGCAAACACCCAATAAATAAAGAGGAGAAAATGGGGGGCGACCATATTATGACGATGAAGGGATTTCTTTTGCTTTGAATTTAGGAGTCATTAATGGTAGATAACTCTCCTAATAACTCTTCTATAAATAACACCCAAGCTACTTTATTCTCTTGATAAAAATTAAAAAGTGATGAAAAAAGGAATTTTTAATTCCTAACCTCCACATTAATAGCGGCACCCTTGCTCCATTTGAGAAATCTAAAAGCCTAATCTCTTTTAATGATGATAGTTCTTCGATTCTTGCAAGATCAACAAGGTGAAATCATATTCCTAGGAGATAATGCAGATCAAGGCATAACAAGCAACAAGATCTCAAAAGTAATTTTATATTTCCATAGATTCATTAATGTTATGTCCAAACCAGTGGATGTGATGATATTACCATGTTTTGAATAATTGTAGAATTAATAGATGAATAATTGAATCTTATATGCAAATAAACATGTTTTGAATCATAAATCATTTGATTTTAAAAAAGTTGAATTCCGACCTATGATAAAATTGATAATGTTAAACTTTTTTATATCAAATATTGCTTAATTTTATTATAGATATACATTTAAAATATAAAATATATGTTTGACCTAGTTAAACTAAATTTGAATTAAGATATTTTAAAGTTTCAAATTTTGGATTTAGATAAACTTCTTCTTGATTAGTCAAGCTATCTAGATATTTTATAATTGATTTGCGTACGCGCGCGCACACACACAGATATATATATGTATATATATAGACACATACATATATACACATTGTATGTATATGTATATAATATTTTTGAAATTATCACTAGTACAAAAAGGACCTATTGGTTCGGTTCTTAAAACCCTTTTGCTTTGGTTCAACAACCGAGGCAAAATGGGGAAGTAGCAACAGGGTAAGCCCTATTACTTCGGTTGTTTAACCAAAGCAATTGACTGTAATTTGCTTCGGTTCTATAGACAGCCGACACAATTGATATATCTATTTGCGTTGGCTTTATTTGACAACCGAAACAATATGTTGTCGTTTGCTTATGTTGGTTAACCCCCTAATAATTCTTCGGTTGTCATATAACAACTAACGCAATTGCCTTATGTTTTAAAAAAAATAGCGATGGTAATTAATATATTCGGCGATTGGCCCCACTAACAGATGCACAATATTTGATATTCAGAAGTCAATATGTATTCAGAAATAGGCTAACGGTATTTAGATGCATAATATGTATTCAAAAGTAGGTTAACAATATTTAGATACATATCCATAAGTAGACTAATTACATGCATAGTACACTATAAATAAGTTAATTTGCAGTGTGAAAATACATGTTCTGTACCACAACAAAAATCCACTACTACTAAGTAGATACATATCCATAGGTTAACAATATTGGTAGCTGTTGCCGCTGTAAAGAGATTATCAATGACTGATGCTGCTGCAATCAACAAAAATCGACTACTGCTTCACCTACAATTAAATAAACCATCCATGTTAAATTTATGAAAATTAATAATGTTCTTACAATAAGAATCTTCGCCTAGGTGCAATTTACAAACTAGAAAATAGATATAATGTGTTATAACAAAATACAAACTACAAAGACCTAAAATGAAGGAAGAAGAATAATTACACACAAATATGTATATATCTACACCAATGCAGGCCTAATGTGCAAGGGAGATGGGATAAAATGTCATGTCTATTATGATATCAAAAACTAGTATAGATCCTAACGCTGTACGATTAACGAATTTTTTGATAAGTTACTTATCTCACCCTGAGAGCTTAGCCTGTACTTTCATAAACATGAAAATGAAAACCAACCAATGAAAAAAAATTATGTTGTCCTAAAACTTTGGATTAGGAACCCAAATGATCGATAAGGTTGAATCGATATGATTTCTACTTATTAACCTTGAATATAAACCATTGAAATGGTGTCAGTAAACTTCTTTGGTAAAGTATGATAACCAGAAAATAAAATATTACAAAGAAAATCCAAACATCTAATTAAATACTTCAACTGTTAAATGAATTAAATTTGAACAGTTGCAACTTGTAGACCATAGAGAGCTAGGCTTTCGCAGAATCTTCACAAAATTTGAGAAAGTTAACATGCGGATTTGTAAATTGATATATGCTGCAAATATTAAAAATATTTTGGGATAAAAACCATAATAGACAAATGGACTTTGAGATAAAGCTGTATAATGTTAAATATATAGTCCAAAAACTTTATACGTTGTAATTGCAAATACAAAAAACTATATAATGAAGCAGGTAAACACATATAAATTTTGAATGCATATAGAGATGCTATTTGCAAATACAGAAAACTGTATAACTTAGATGATTGACAACTTAAAGTACTCCCTCGTGCCAGAATCTTAAAAGCAAACTTGATGGTCCTCATGTGATCAAGTGTGGGATCAAAAAAGGGGCATACCATTTGGCCCCTCTTCCAACGATGTGGTGGGAAAGAAAATATTTGGAAAAAATGTAATTCAACAGTAACTAATTAAGCATGATCTTAAGCAGAAGCTTTTTCAAAAGCTACAAGCTGTACATTCTAAATCCACTTCTAACAATATCCGAATTATGAAAATGTTATCTACTAGAAACACATGCCTAAAAATTAATTACTTCTTACTAAGAATACAGAGCCTAACATACAATCTAAAGCAAATATCAGGAAGCAGAAGAAAAATACAACTAACAGGTCCAAAATTTTACTCCAAATTTTCCTCAATAAACAACCTAATAAAGTCATCAGTCTAATAGAACAATAACCAAAATGCATGCTACTACCATGTTTCTCAAAATTAACTATTTCAGGATATTCAAGAGGTTCCAAGCAGTTCAACCTGCAACCATGCAAAAAATACGGACAAATGCTGCTAAAAATAAGCCTAAGCTTTGACTAATATGTTTTTCAGATCATTTCTAGCATTTCATATCAAGATTTCTGTTTTAATTTTTTGGTCACTTGTGCTTTAATTTGTTATGCACCAGGTCCAGGTCTTTCAATTTATTCTGTATTTGACGTTTTATTTTATAACCACGTACTAAAACTACCCATCTGTACTACTACATCGTCCCTACATTTATTTTATCCTCGGTACTTAATAGTATGTTTTCGCTGTGTCACGTGTATTCTCATTTTCCATAACTTTTAACTTTAATATGACTTTTTCACTAAAACCATAACACAACTATAACACTGACAAAAATAAATTTTCATTTCACATGAAAGAAACAAGTTGTTAACCAATTCCATTTCATAACAAACTCTTCAATATAGAAACTATCATAATTTTTCAATTTTTTTTATCTTTTATGGACCATTATTTGAAGGTGCACCGCTCACTGATGCATGTTCTTATTATCCTTATTGTTTTTAATTACTAATCTTAGGTGCAACATCATGCTATTATGGATGAGGAAATGTGATGAATGCCCAATAAACGTGATAAATTATTTATTTATTTCATGTTTATATTGTAACTAACATTGGAATCAACACTATATTGGATGTAAGAATTAAAAATTGATAACTACAAATTGTTATGATTGTTCACAGTGTTTATAGAAGTAAATTAAAATACATTGCAAATGTAGTATGGACTTTTTTGTATTTTGATTATGTGATCTTTCTTATTCCTAAAGTTCTTTTTCTACTGTGATCAGAAGATGATTTTTCTTCAATGCATTTCATTTATTATGTTGGTTTAATGAAAATTTTGAACATTTGGTTCAATATAATGTAACACCCCAGATTTTTGATAACATTATTTAGAAGATTTAGTTAGATAAACTAAATAAAATAATATGTTGATTAGGGTATTGAGATTTGATTTATTTAAGATAGTCGTGCTTTTTAAACTAATGAATTAAAAAGGGTTTAATATGAATTATAGGAGGGGTATTATGGGAAAGAGACCATTCCTATATCTCCTTCCTTAGGCCGTGTATTATGTACACATTCATTCCATTTCATAATTTTCAAAATCAAAGCCGGCCACCATTGACATGGAAAGAAGAAGAGGAAACTAAGGAAAAGCTTAGGGAAAAGCAAATTCAAATCTAAACTCAATCAAATCTCAAGCTCCTTAATCTCTAAAGCAAAGGTGAATAATGTTTACATCTCCAAATTTTTATGGTTTCGGTTTAAGATTAAATACGAATTATTTTGCAAAGATTTTCCATGTTTTTGAATGATAAAATGACTATATATACATGTTGATGATTTATGAATGTTTATATAGAATTTTATGACATGTTTTAAGATGAAAACTCTATTAAATGACATCAGTTAGCCTTGCAAATTTTTATGGTGATCTGAAATGATATTTTAAAGAAGGGTTTCAATTTTCAGATTTTTCTGAATTTTTGTGGAATTATTATGAATTTTTTCAGAAAGAATAATGGTATTTTTTATTATAAAATTATTTACAGGAAAATTAATTATTGTTTGGATCCAAAAAAATTATATGTTGAAAAGAACGTATTAGTTGATTTTTTGGAATTTTTCCAGAATTTTCTAAGATGATTTAATAGTTATATAAAATTATTTAAGGTATGAGACTTAAATATTTTATATAATTATAAAGGAGAAAGAGGCTTTTTCAGAATTGTTTAAATTTCTAAATAAGGAAAGTCGGTAGCAGTTTTGAATATAAAAATCAGGCAACCAATCAGATTTAGACAAATAAGGAAGGTTGGGTACAAAAGAACTATTTTAAAGTACAAATAAATAGTTTTTCTACTATTTCCACTCTTTCGGCAAGAGGTTCCGCCTCCATTCCAAACCTTCCGACAAAGTCGAAAGGTGTCAAACCTTTTGGCTAGGTCAAATAACCAATGCACATAGTATCAGACAACTGATACGTAGTGAATTAGAAGGAGTCGAAAGGTTTAGGGGCGAAAGGTAAGAGCTTTTGAAGGAGATGAAACCTTGTTTTGGTTTAAAGGAAAATACACCCGCAAGCTTACGACAAAGAGCTTTCGACAATGTCAAATGGTTTAAAAGCAAAAGGTTTCGATTGGTTTGCTTTCTTGTTTTAATTGATTCGACGAAGTCGAAAGGTATAGCTTTCGACAAGGTCGAAAGCATAGTCGCCGCTTCCAAACCTTTCAACCCAGATGGAGTCGAAGGTAATCTATTGTTTTCTAAATTTTCCACCTCTCCATTGATTTCGAAGGGTTGGTTCCAACACCAACACTTAATTGTTTTCGAATAGTTTCGGAAAGTTTTATAAAGGTTTCGAAGCAGTTTCCTTCGACTCCAATGTCTTTCTGATCCTTTTGTTTTACTTGAAGGCGTAATCCAAATGTTTTAAGCCGAATCGTTTTAAAAGGTTTCGAAGTAGTCAACTTCGAATGGTTTCAAAAGGTTTCCACTTGTTTTTAAATTAAACCCAATGACTTCGAAAGGTTTTAAGTTTCAATGCTTTCGAAAGGTTTTCAATGATTTCTTAGGAATGGTTCCCCAGGCTTTCGACAAAGTCGAAAGGTGAGACCTTTCGACTAGGTCGGAAAGAAACCTTCTGACAAGGTCAAAAGGTGGGACCTTTCAACAAGGTCGAAAGGTATGGTTTTTAAATGTTTTTCAAAGGCAAAGGCTAAAGATTTTTAAAGGTGGATGTCATAAGTTCTAAAGCTTATAAAGGAAAGGGTTTTTTAATGGTTTTGAAGGAGTTACCTTCAATTGTTTTGATGGGATTTTTAATGGTTTCGAAGGAGTTACCTTCAATGGTTTTGTAGGGTTTTTAATGGTTTTGAAGGAGTTACCTTCAATGGTTTCGAAGGATTTTATTAATGGTTTTGAAGGATTTACCTTCAATGATTTTGAAGGGTTTTATTAATGGTTTTAAAGGGGTTACCTTCATTGTTTTCGAAAGGTTGTTTAATTGTTTTAAACAAAGGATTCGAATAATATGATTAGGCAGATAGCCTGAGTGTTTTAAGTTATAAAGGATTTTAACTTATTTTAAAAGGGTAGGTAATCCTTATTGAACATCATCAACATTATTTTGAGTGAAGTATATTAACATGGCAAAATAGCTTAGAGTAAAGCTAAAGATATGTTTTCCTTGTATATATATATGATTTGACGGACTAAATCATTTTGAAAAGGTTTTCATGGAAAATTTAAAGGGTAGTTAACCAAAAGAAAATCTGGGCAGTAAGCTCATTTAAATTCGAATAGCCAGTCTAATTTTAGGGCAGTCAGCCCAGAGGCCAGTTAGTCTAGATAAGGGCAGTTAGCCCAAATATGAACAGTTAGTTCATTTGTTAGCATAATAGACCTTGCAACTTCTTAAGGACAGTTAGTCCACCCTTTTTATCCTGTTTTATGGACAGATAGTCCATTATTTAGCATAAAGGATATTGATATTTTGGTATAATCAAATTTAGGACAGTTAGTCCAGAAATGAGCAGTTAGCTTAGATTTAGGACAGATAGTCCATTTATTTCCAGTTTTAGCATAATGGATCTTGATATATTATTATTATTATTATAATTAGTTGATTAACCAGTTTGGTTGCAGGAAAGGATTTGCAAAATATATGTTTTGAAAAGAGATATTAGTGAGGGGAAACCCGTTCCGCTAAGCGGCGTGGTCTCACTATATATCAGTATACAGATATGTAATAGAAATTACTCATACTAGGCTTTATGTTTGACTCGAAGTTTTTGTTTCCCCTTAAATTCTTGGGTGCTCAAAATTGATTTAAATAGGCTGAAGGTTAAGGTATTTAGGTTTTAGCAGATTTTGGCGAATAAGCTTCCAAAGACGAGCAGGTGGCTGACGGATAGCTAAATTTAGGAATTCTGTTTTAAGTTTGTTTCCGCTATGTATTATGACATTTATGTCTATATTTCTTTGATCATCCAAGGGGGCATCTTCATATGTTGCTTTTGGCGTATTGTTGTAATTATATTTAATCGTTGCCTGGGAATACGTTGGTATTTTTATAACTTGTATATGATTCGTTTCAAATGTAATCACACAAATTATTATTTTTAGAAATTTGTGATTTTGTTCATATTCAAGTGCTTCTGATATTATGGATACCATTAACATTACCATATTTCGTCACCAGAAGTTAATACTGTGGATGACAGCAGCATCCATAGTGCTTAACTTTTGGCCTCCAAATACGGGATGTTACAACTTGGTATCAGAGCATAGGTTTATGAAAAATTTAATTAAAAATGGTTTTGAAAACAATAATCCAAAGGAATTAGAGTAAGATTGGGGTTGGGATAATGCTATACTAACGTACTTGTATTTACTATATATAAGTAGATGCTTTATCTCCATTCATCTATCTTTGATTAGGTTATATTTTTGTATCTCATGAGGTTTGAATACAAATATAGATGGTAGAAGAAGCATAGTTAACCTAGGAGGAGGAAGCACCGAAAGGAATGCCGGACCTAAAGCTGGGAGGAACCAAGGTCAGGCAGAGAATGTTGGTGTAGAAGTCTCGTAGGTCGGAATGGAAGCCATGCATTAGTTTTTCAAGAATATGATGCAGGCATGAGTTACAGCTGGATTGTTAGGAGGAAATGCTACAGGAGCAGGGGTTCCAGAAGTTCCGGTAGTTAATCATTTCGCTAAGATGAGCGGTGATTATGTGAAGCTAGGAGGGAAGCCTTTTGTGGGAACGGAGGATGCCATTGGAGTTGAGAACTGGTTGTTGCACTGCGAAAGGATTTTTGTAGATCTAAGGCTCAATGATGAGTAGAAGAGAAGGTTGGCATCCAGGCAGCTTCAGGGAGCCCCACTGTTTTAGTGGAATAGTGTGAAAGCGACAGTTGATGAGGAGACAATAACCTGGGAGGATTTTAAGAGGAGATTCTATAAGAGGTTTATGTCTGTGATGGCACAGTCAGCTTTGATTAGGCAGTTTACTGAGCTGATGCAGGGTGAGATGTCGGTTGTTGAGTATGCTAGGAAGTTTGAATAGTTGGCCCAGTATGGGTATGCTTCTGTAGATACAGTGTTGAAGTGGAACGAGAAGTTCATCAGAGGATTGAAGCCGGAATTGGCTAGTGCTACTTTGTCCCATCTTAGAGATCCTTATGATATTGTTGCGGAGATGGCTTTGAGGCAGGAAGAAGTCCTTGAGTCTCTGAAGAAGAGCAAGGTAAAAGGGTCTAGGTTGGGCAGGGCCAGAAGAGGAAGTTCTTTCTCAAGAAAGGTGCTTAGAAGGGTGGAGCAGCCAAGAAAGCGAAGTCTGAGGTTGTCTGCTATAAATGCGACAAGAAAGGGCACTTTGCTAATGAGTGTCGCTCAGGGAAAGCAAAGGATGTGGCTAAGGGGAAGAATGTCAGGTGCTACAACTATGACCAGATAGACCATTACAAGAACCATTTCAAGGAGCCCGTTAGAGATGGTAAGGGCAAGGTGTATGCATTGGAGCCTGTTGCTTCTAAACCAACATTCCAGGAGAAGGGAAAGGCAGTTCTTAGAGGAACGCTTCAGATTCATGGTATGTCCGTTAGCATTTTATTTGATACTGGTGCATCACATTCTTTTATATTTAGATGTTTGATAGATAAGCTTAACCTTGAATCCACATATTTAGTTACTTCCTTACGGGTTGCGAATCCAATACGAGGGTATGCAACTCTAGGGTTGAGGTGTGACCAGTTTAAGTTTTACTTGTTAGGTCATACTTTTGTGTGCAGTTTGCATGTGTTTGATTTTATGGGGTTCGGGATTATCCTTGGTATGGATTGGTTAAGTGAGTACGATGCTAAGATATTTTGCCAGCGTAGGAAAATATCACATAGACACCCAGATAGTAGCGACCGAATTGTTTTCACCATAGGAGGTTCTAGCGTTGCAGTGTTTGCTTTGTTGGGTGCTTTGGATTCAAATGATGGGTTGAGATGAGTTTTTGTGGTTAGAGAATTCACAGATGTATTTGAGCCTGTAGTTAGATTGCCGCTAAGGCGAGCTATTAAGTTTCGGATAGATTTGGTTCCGAGAGCTGAACCAGTGAGTAGGCCTCCTAGCAGAATGGCCCCTTCAGAGATGAGGAAGTTGAAGGTGCAATTGGTGGATTTAGTGGGCAAGAGTTTTATCAGGCCAAGCAGTTTGCCGTGGGGTGCAGCGGTAGTGTTTGCTAAGAAGCCGGACGGATCGTTGAGGTTATGTATCGATTATCGTAAGTTGAATGAGAGGACGATAAAGAATCGATATCCATTGCCCAGGATTGATGATTTGTTCGACCAACTAAGTGGAGAAAAGGCACTTTGTCAGTTGGATTTAGCAACAGGTTTCCATCAGCTCAGGGTAGCAGAGGATAGTATACCTTTGACGGCGTTCAGGGCCAGATATAGGTCGTACGAATAGTTAGTCATGCCGTTCGGACTGACGAATGCTCAAGCTTTCTTTGTGGATTTGATGAACCGGATTTTCTGAGAGCACTTGGATAGTTTCATACTGGTTTTCATAGATGATATCTTGATTTAATCTAAGGATGAAAGAGAGCATGAAGTTCATCTTAAAGTGGTACTTGAGATGCTAAGGCAGCATCAGCTGAAAGCGAAGTTTTCGAAGTGTCACTTCTGGAAGAAGGAGGTGAAGTTTCTTGGTCATGTAGTCTAAGAGGAAGGATTATCAATGAGGATCCGACTAAGATTGAGGCAGTAAATAGTTGGAAGAGACTCGAGACAGTTACTAAGATTAAGATTTTCCTTGAGTTGGCTGGTTATTATCGGAGATTCATTAAGGATTTTTCGCGGATAGCTGTATCGATGACCAGGCTGACGAGGAAGGATGTGAGTTTGTATGGACCGATAAGTGTGAGGAGGCATTCCAGAGTTCGAAACACTTATTGACCTATGCACCGGTATTGGTTGTTCCAGAATGGAATCAAGATTTGGTAGTTTATACCGATGCGTGTGGAACATGATTAGGAGCTGTGTTAATGCAGAGAGGTAAAGTGATTTCCTACACTTCTAGACAGCTTAGACCACATGAGGTCAGATATCCGGAGCATGATTTAGAATTGGCTGCAGTGATTTTTGCTTTGAAGGTGTGGAGACGTTACCTTTTGGGAGAAAGGTTTGAGCTTTATACAGATCGTAAGTGGCTAAAGTATTTGTTCTCTCAGAAGGAGCTGAACATGAGACAGCAGAGGTGGTTAGAGTTCATAGCCGCTTATGATTTTGGGATTGAGTACACACTAGGGAAGGGCAACAAGATTGCAGATGTTCTTAGCAGGAAGCATCAGAATGCAGTGTTAGCAATGATGGCTGAGTGGAAAGATTTAGAAGCATTAGCAAATTGAAGAGTGTAATGATCAGAAATTTTTGACCTTCGAAAATCGACATCAATACGTCCACTGTATTACATGCCGAACAATCGAATGTCGGAAATACCAGATCGTTAGGGAAAAGAAGAAAGAGGTAGAGGAAGAAAATAGAAATAACAACATAGAATCTCACAATCGCAGTGGAACAATATATAATACATAACAACTGATCTTTATACAAAAAGAACTATAACTGTTTTTATACATTACATCATCAGAGTACAACACAAATCAATAGCATAATACTGGACAGTTATAATAACTTGTCCTCACAAAAGCTGAATATACATCCCATAATACACAGCGGAATATAAATCGGATGTGGATAATACGTCTTCGCCATCCAGCTTGTCCCCTGAGCTCCATAGCATCCTATCCTGAATCTGTAATAACCGGTCTGACCCGAGCATTATAATAAAATAACATCCGAGTCAGTCTGGAAAACCAGCATGATAAAAACTCACTCAATTTGAATTATTAAAGTTTTCAAAATCCTTTTAAAAATCAAAGGTATCTCGTAAGACCACACCACAAATAAACACGACGGGTTTTTACCTTACGATAACCAAAACATTTCATATAAAATCCTCCGATATTATAATAGTGTCTAAGTACAAATACTTATTCAAATAGCTGAAATGCTTGCATCTCACGTTTCAGCATAGTTGGGCACAATCAAAACTGTACGGCGCTTATTAGAGAATGGATTCCATACGAATGACTAGGTACTGGGGTATCACCTGTCACAGTACACGTCTAGAAATAGCGTACCGAGGACCACGCCAGGATCCCCTGCCACACAAGACCGGACTATCCCTAACCAGGATAGACCGAATATGTTATCACCTTGGGTGTGCCCACCCTCTTTCGAGCTCCATCCATATACCGTAGTAATAAATAATATCCGAGGTTATCTAGAAAGGTGATAAACATACCCTAATTAGGTGCTACCCACTTAGCCTTGCTGCATCTCCCCTTCTTTTCAGTCATTCCTGGTTGATGAGGCTAGAGGCTACGATTACCTTTTTAAGGAATTTTTCACTTAGAATTCTCATTGTCCTCCGATGACAATGTTCTGATAGCATTCATTCATACAAGTCCGTTCCGGGTCCGAACGGAACCGAAGGCACTATTCCTACTACATCCATTTTGGAATAATCCTCAGGATTAGTAGCGATTAGCCCTTGCACTTTACTGCTCCATATTTGACTCTATGCTCTTGTTTTCACATCGAAAACGTATTCATTGGATCGAAGTGGTTTTCGGATAACAAATCCAATCTCGGTCTCTTCGAAACAACATTCGATATTTACGGTAAACTCAACCCCGGTTCTTTAGGAAATACACAAACGAAAATAAGATCGGAGATCACCTCCTATCCGTTAGTGGACGGATTCCTTATAAACGTCCTATAAGAACGAAATGAGTTTATACGTACAGTATAGCACCTCGAATGGTAACTGTACCATATAATTCTCGTATTTCTCCTAGATATTCCCAAAGTTATATTTTTGGTCTAGATTTGATAGTCGGTTATTTAACTACCAAATAAACAATCATTCAACCAAATATTCCATTTTTCCACTGAATAACTCCAAATCTCTTTTTAATTTAACTTAATAAATTAAATCTCTTTATCCAAAATATATACTTATCTTATCGAGTTAAGTAAATTCACCAAAACTATTCTTTCAAAGATATTTGGAAAACCTTTAAAATAATTTGGAAAGTACCACTGCGGTATCAAACCATGGATTCACAGCTCAATGGTTACGTCGTAATCCTAGAGAAATTCAAGACTTAACTGCAGGCACTCACTGCCTCCGATTACGCCATGCGAGTGTACCAATACTTTCCGAAAACTTTGTTTAAAAATTTTCACAATAATACTTATGAAATTTCTAAAATAATTTTCCAAGTTAAACTCTAGGTAAACTACTTTTTAAATAAAAGTTATTATATAAAATATTAATATTTAATAGTTTATCCTTTTTAAATAATAATACTGGTTAATCCTAGATAATAATTAACTTAATATAACTAACTTAATTCATAAATTAATATACTTTAAACAAATTTAAAATAACTAAATAATTAATTTTCTGAAATATTCTTAAACACATTTAAATTTTCTAGTTAATATTTTAAAATCCTTCTTTTTAAATAAACTTAAATTTTCCAAAAAATATATTTTCAACTCCAATATAGCTAGTCTAATTATTTATAAATCCCTCTCGATTTATTTCCAGATTGATTTACGTTCCAAATCCGTAAATCCCTTTTTCACATTTCTAAGAATAAATCTACTATTTATTTTTAAACCGATTTACCCATCCCCTTATAAATCCCCACCGTGAATTTATAATTCCCATTTATCCACTGACAATTACTTCACTTTATTTATAAACTTCATTTATAAATTCCATAGTCTCATTTCCCGTTTCATCACTGTTTCACAACACTTAATCGATTTTTCATCGATTTCCTAAATTAAATTCCATTTTTAATTTAATTTCTTAAATAACCCAAATATATTCCAAAGCCCACTAATTTCAGATCTCACTTTCCTTTTATGATTTAAAATCTTATTTAAATCTGGAACATCAATTTCCTATTTTATTTTCAAATTTCCTTTTTATTTTCCCAAACTATTTTAAATCTCGATTTTAAAAATAAACCCTTTTTTTTACTTAAACAATATTGCTTAACTTCTATTATTTAAAATCCTTTAATTTAACTTATTTCCAAAATCCCTATTTTTCCTTATTTCAAAATTATCAAGCCCAATTTTGAAATCAAACTATTTACTTTACCCAATATTCATTTCTTAAAATAAATCCAAAATTTTACAACGAATATTTTTACTTCCAATTTTCCCTTTTTAATCTCCTTTTAACTTAAAAACATTTATTATTGGCTTCTAAAAATACCAAAGTCCAGGCCAAAACTACCATAGCATCCAATAGATTCAAATTTGCACTATAATCTATCACAGGTTACTTAAACAAATCATATATCAATATATATGGAATTAAATTCAACATTTTTGAGGAATCCAGTTGGATCCCTCCAACATGTTTACCTGCATCCATAGATGTTAGCACAATATAAAAATACCAATCCCACTTTGAGGGGGATATCGTGGTATATAGGGTCATCCGCTATTATATGAGCGCATATGGTCTCATCCGCTATAAATATGCGAGAATATCAATCACTCCAATATATATACTACTATATATATAATAATATCACATTCAACTGATAATAATTATCAAATTCAACAATCAACCAATAATTAATTTTAACTATTTAAAACTAATTGTTGTAATCCAAAATTGAGTGAGATTAACTCACCTTGATTTTTAATTGACGCTTTCATGTTTCGTTTCCATTTAATTCCGACGCATTTGAAATTATCTAAAAATTATATGAGCCATAAATTCATCCAAACCAGTTCCTGTGCGTCATATTCATCGATACAAACACAACGCAACAACCCGCGTCTCGATCGGACCTAAAACGAACGAGATAAGCAATTTCTAAGCATTGAAATTTCTTAAATCAATTTATATTATTAAAATTTCAAATAAATTTCCTCACCGGCCCATAACCATAAAAACTCGACCTGCTACTATTTATCTTCTTCCCCTCTTCATTTTGCTCGAATACGAACACAGTGATACAAGAACCACAGTGCACGCCGTATCCATACACCACCCATCCTCTCACCGTTCGACGATCTAAAGCCGCGTACGAACTCCGCTCGTCTCACTCTCTGAAATCACCTCACTCAAACAATACTCGACCACACGTACAAGAATCGACCTGGAACAAATCTCACGCATGACCCCCATAATATCGCGACCACCAATTCTCAACCGCTCGCTACCAAAACGTTATCCTAAGTGCTATTCTCCACCACAAACTCAAATGTCAATCCCATATCTCGAATCAATGGCCGAGACCCGAAGATGCCCTAACCCTAGCTGCTCTGACATAAGTTCGAACATCCCAAAACCAGACCGCATCCCATAAAATGTACATCAGATTGAAGAGGAATCAAAAACTAGAATTTAGAAATAGTTTTCACGATTTTTAGTTTTGAAGAATTAAAGAAATAAATTTTTTTAAAGCTCCATTTCTCTTTTTTTCTTTTTTTGTAAGCTCGGCTGTGATGTTTAAAAAGGTGAAAGGAGGGATAGCGTGTATTACACGGCAGGGAATAGTGATATGAGGGGAGGTGAAAAGTTCTGATGCGAAGATGGTCAATCAATATAAATATATATATTTATTTAAATTTTAAATCGTCTCGAATTCGTAGCTTAAAATCTCGACCTCCTATCGAGGCATGCCGCTAGGCGTTTATAATGTTACACCCGTATTCTGAATGTAATGAAAAAGGTTTCGAGTCCTAATTCGATTGCATGGAGAAGATAGCTTTTTGGGCCCAATTATTATATTGAATTTTCGATATAAATTTCAGCGCGTTTCTATTCTGTACGACCAAACGATAACTCCAAATGCTTCGAAATTTAAAATTCGATAATAATGCACTATTACGGATCCAATGGAACTAGTTTCGTTGACATTCGAGACAGTGCCCCGGAAGGCTATTTTTAAAAATCAATTTAAACGACATATTTTTAAACTGAACAAATCACTTCTAAATTCAATTTTAAAGCTTTTATCATCTTCAGTATTATCAATATAAATTTTATAAGCCTTTAAATTATTTTTAACAAGCTTAAAACTCAAAATTCGATATTTTACCCAATTTCCAATTATTTAATTCAATAATTAAATTATCAAAAAATGGTTATATTTGAAATTCAAGTTAAAAATCAACTTTTTAAATATTTAAAATCAATTAAATATTCCAATTTCAAATAACCAAAACTTTGGGTCGTTACACAGAGTGCAGTGGAGATCTGAGGCTGGGTCTAGTGGAAATACAGTTGTATTGTCTTGTTTGGAAGTTCGACCAGTGTTGATCGAACGGATTGCTTCTAAGCAGATAGAGGATCCTGTGTTAGCTGAACGGATTAGAAAGCTAATGGAAGGAACCAAGAGCGATGACTTGAAAGATTTCAGTCTTGACCAGAGTGAGTGGTTGAGAAAGAAAGGAAGATTATGTGTTCCAGTTGTGGGAAACATAAGGAAGGAAGTCTTAGCAGAATTCCATCGTTCAAAGTTCACTAAACATCCCGGAGGTACTAAGATGTATCAGGATATGAGGAGGAGTTTCTTCTGGGAAGGTATGAAGCAGGATATTGTTTGTGTGCAAGGTGGTGCTTGAATTGCCAACAAGCAAAGGCCGAACAACAGAAGTCAAATGGTTTGCTTCAGCCGTTAGATATTCCAGTATGCAAGTGGGATTCTATATCTATGGACTTCATTGACGGGTTGTCAAGGTCGAATAGGGGTCATGAAAGTATATGGGTCATAGTGGACAGATTGACCAAGACTACCCATTTCATTCTAGTTAGGTCAACCAAGACAACACTTGTTTTAGCGAGATTGTTCATGAAGAATGTGGTTAGACAGCATGGGATTCTGAGCAGTATAGTTAGTGACAGAGGTTCCTTGTTCACTAGCGAGTTTTGGAAGAGTCTGCAGGAAGTTTTGGGAACCAAGCTTAAGATGAGTATCGCTTACCATCCGTAGACAGATGGGAAAATGGAAAGAGTTAACAAGATCTTGGAAGATTTGTTAAGAGCTTGTGTTCTTGATTTTGGGGGATCATGGGAAAACAATCTGCATCTAGTCGAGTTTTTGTATAACAATAGTTATCAGACTAGTATTGGGATGACACCGTTTGAAGCTTTGTATGGGAGGCCATGCAAATCTCCCGTATGTTGGTTGGAGACTCGGTAGAAAAGATTCTTGGTCCAGATCTGGTTAGAGAGGCTGTAGAAAAGATTGAGGTCATTCGAGCTAGAATGAAGGAGGCTCGGTCTAGGCAGAAAAGTTATGCAGATAAGGGACGAAAAGATTTGGAGTTCTCAATTGAGGACCAGGTTTTCGTCAAAGTATCATCAATGAAGGGTGAGCTTAGATTTGGGAAGTCGGGGAAGTTATCTCCTAGGTTCATTGGACCTTATCCTATTCTTAAGAGGATCGGAAAACTCGCTTATAGACTTGAGTTACCGAGCAGTTTGGCAGGTGTCTACGATGTTTTTCATGTTTCTCATCTCAGAAGGTGTGTTAGAGACGTGGAAACTGCTATTGCACCGACAGTGCTAAATGACTTAGTGGTAGAACCGGATTTGACTATAGTGAGAAAGCTAGTTCACATTGTTGCGAGAGATGAGAAGAGGCTTAGAACCAAGATGGTCAGATTATTCAAAGTCCAGTGGAGTGATGACGATAGAGATTGTACTTGGGAGGTTGAGAGCAGGATTAGAGATACTTATCCTGATTTGTTTGATGGTATGTTTTACCTTCTCATTTGTTTTGTGTACCTTCTTGTAATTTCGAGAACGAAATTCTTTAAGGAGGGGAGTCTGTAACAACCCAGATTTTTGATAACATTATTTAGGAGACTTGGGTAGATAAACTAAATAAAATAATGTGTTGATTAGGGGATTGAGATTTGATTTATTTAAGGTAGCCGTGCTTTTTAAACTAATGAATTAAAAGGGTTTAAAATGAATTAGAGGAGGGGTATTATGGGAAAGAGGCCATTCCTATATCTCCTTTCTTAGGCCGTGTATTATGTACACATTCATTCCATTTCATAATTTTCAAAATCAAGGCCGGCCACCATTAACAAGGAAAGAAGAAGAGGAACCTAAGGAAAAGCTTAGGGAAAAGCAAATTTAAATCAAAACTCATTCAAATCTCAAGCTCCTTAATCTCTAAAGCAAAGGTGAATATTGTTTACATCTCCAAATTTTTATGGTTTCATTTTAAGATTAAATCCGAATGATTTTGCAAAGATTTGCCTTTTTTTTGAATGATAAAATGACTATATATACATGTTGATGATTTATGAATGTTCAAATAGATTTTTATGACATGTTTTAAGATGAAAACCCTATTAAATGACATCCATTGGCCTTGCAAATTTTTATGGTGATCTAAAATGATATTTTAGAGATGAGTTTCAATTTTCAGATTTTTCTGAATTTTTGTGGAATTATTATGAATTTTCTAAGGAAGAAAAATGTATTTTGGATTATAAAACTATTTACAAGAAAAATAATTATTGTTTGGATTCGAAAATTTAAGAACGTATTAATTGATTTTCTGGAATTTTTCCAGAATTTTCTTAGATGATTTAATAGTTATATAAAATTATGTAAGGTATGAGACTTAAATGTTTTATATAATTATAAAGGAGAAAAGAGCTTTTTCAAAATTGTTTAAATTTCTAAATAAGGAAAGTCGACAGTATTTTTGAATATAAAAACCTGGCAACCAATCAGATTTAGACAAGTAAGGTAGGTTGGGTACAAAAGAACTATTTTAAAGTACAAATAAATAGTTTTTCTACTATTTCAACTCTTTCGGAAAGAGGTTCCGCCTCCATTCCAAACCTTCCGAGAAAGTCGAAAGGTATCCAACATTTTGACTAGGTCAAATAACCAAAGCACATGGTATCAGGCCATTGGTACGTAGTGAATTGGAAGGAGTCGAAAGGTTTAGGGATGAAAGGTAAGAGCTTCCGAAGGAGATGAAACTTTGTTTTGGTTTAAAGGAAAATACACCTGCTAGCTTTCGACAAAGAGCTTTCGACAATGTCAAATTGTTTAAAAGAAAAAGATTTTGATTGGTTTGCTTTCTTGTTTTAATTGAAACCTTTCGACAAAGTCGAAAGGTATAGCTTTCGACTAGGACGAAAGTATATTTGCCGCTTCCAAACCTTTCGACCCAGATGGAGTCGAAGGTAACCTTTTGTTTTCTAAATTTGCTGCCTCTCCATTGATTTCGAAAGGTTGGTTCCAACACCAACACCAACACTTCATTGTTTTCGAATGGTTTTGAAAGGTTTTATAAAGGTTTCGAAGCAGTTGCTTTTGACTCCAATGTTTTTCTGATTCTTTTGCTCTACTTCAAGGCATAATCCAAATGTTTTAAGCCGAAACGTTTTAAAAGGTTTCAAAGTAGTCAACTTCGAATGGTTTCGAAAGGTTTCCACTTATTTTTAAATTGCACCCAATGACTTTGAAAGTTTTTAAGTTTCAATTCTTTCGAAAGGTTTTCATCGATTTCATAGGGGTGGTTCCCTAGGCTTTCGACAAAGTCGAAAGGTGATACCTTTCGACTAGGTCAAAAAGAAACCTTCCCACGAGGTCGAAGGGTGAGACCTTTCGACGAGGTCGAAGGGTGAGACCTTTCGACAAGGTCGAAAGGTATGGTTTTTAAATGTTTTTCGAAGGAAAAGGCTAAAGGGTTTTAAAGGTGGATGTCATATGTTTTAAAGCTTATAAAGGAAAGGCTTTTTTAATGGTTTTGAAGGAGTTACCTTCAATGATTTCGAAGGTTTTTATTAATGGTTTTGAAGGAGTTACCTTCAATGATTTCAAAGGGTTTTATTAATGGTTTGAAGGGGTTACCTTCATTGTTTTCGAAAGGTTGTTTAAGTGCTTTAAACAAAGGATTCGAATAATATGTTTAGGCAAATAGCCTGAGTGTTTAAGTTATAAAGGACTTTAATTTATTTTAAAAGGATAGGTAATCCTTATTGAACATCATCAACATTACTTTGAGTAAAGTATATATAACATGGAAAAATAGCTTAAAGTAAAGCTAAAGATATTTTTCCTTGTATATATATATATGATTTGACGGACTAAATCATTTAGAAAAGGTTTTCAAGTAAAATTTAAAGGGTAGTTAACCCAAAGAAAATTCGGGCAGTCGGCTCATTTAAATTCGAACAGTCAGTCCATTTTGAAGGCAGTCAGCCCAGAGGACAGTTAATCCAAATAAGGGCAGTTAGCCCATATATGAACAGTTAGTTCATTTGTTAGCATAACGGACCTTGCTACTTCTTAAGGACAGTTAGTCCACCCTTTTTAACCTATTTTATGGACAGATAGTCCATTATTTAGCATAAAGGATATTGCTATTTTGGTATAATCAAATTTAGGACAATTAGTCCAGAAAGGAGCAGTTAGCTCAGATTTAGGATAGATAGTCCATTTATTTCCAGTTTTAGCATAATGGATCTTGCTATATTATTATTATTATTGTTATGATAATCAGTTGATTAACCAGTTTGGTTGTAGTAAAGGATTTGCAAAATATATGTTTTGAAAAGAGATATTAGTGGGGGAAACCCGTTCCGCTAAGCGGCGTGGTCTCACTATATATCAGTAAATGGAGATGTAACATAAACTATTCATATAGGCATTATGTCTGACTTGAAGTTTTTGTTTCCCCTTTAACTCTCGGGTGCTCAAAATTGATTTGAGTAGGCTGAGGGTTTAGGTTTTCAGGTTTTAGAGATTTTATTAAATAAGCTTCCAAAGACGAGCAGGTGGCTGACGGATAGCTAAATTTAGGAATTCTATTTTAAATTTGTTTCCGCTGTGTATTATGACATTTATGTCTATATTGCTTTGATCATCCTAGGGGGCATCTTCATATGTTGCTCTTGGCGTATCATTGTAATTATATTTAATCATTGCCTGGGAATACGTTAGGATTTTTGTAACTTGGATATGATTCGTTTGAAATGTAATCACACAAATTATTGTTTTTGGAAATTTGTGATTTTTTTTCATATTCAAGTGCTTCTGATATTATGGATACCATTAACATTACCGTATTTCGTCACCAGAAGTTTATATTGTGCATGACTACAGCATCCATGGCACTTAGCTTTTGGCCTCCAAATACGGGATGTTACATTTAAATAAACTAAATTTATGCATATTATTTCAAAATTTAGACATACGCTCTATATGTCTCCTTCTCTTAACTTTTTATGATCACTGTAATTAGAAAAATGAAAATTATTAGTATTAATTAAGGAGCATTAATTACATAATTATTCATATGGCTATAAAGTATGATAAAATAGGCAACAATTGCAGTTTGTCAATAACTTTCTCACTTTCCATCTTCTCAGGCTCATGTATGCAGATAGTGATTAATCTTTATAACGATGAACATTAGTGGTATTAATTAAAAGGCATTCGTTTCATGATTATTCATATAGTCTGAAAAGTAGAAAAATATAGGCATCAGACTTTTATAATCCCAACCTTTATTCAGAAACAGTCCTAGAAAAGTCGAAAAAAGTAAATGATGCAGAACTTACCCCTCCAACCCCACAACCAAATGAATGGACAATTACATCCAGTTCTGCCTGATGTAAGTAACTAAATTATCCTGAATTTCATCCATCTCTTGTTTCCTATAAGAATCATCGTGTTTAAACTCCTGCAATAAAGAGATTGTTTTAAAACTTGAATCGTATAATTATTTAACATAAAATATGAAGGAGAAAAAACTAGAGTGGTACCATTTGTAAATCGATGTTTTGATGGTGGTATTTTTTACTATCTCATACTTATACCTCATCACATAATATACACAATTCGTTGATGTAGATTATTGAGGACACTATAGCAATATTTTAAGAAAATTTAATAGTCAGTTTAAAATGAATTTATATCCCAAATGACGTACAATTTTTTTTGGTTAGAAAACCAATCACCTTAATAATCCTCCATTTCAAGGTATCTCCTCGAGTACTCTTACCACCATATCCCTTATAAATTTTAAAGGCCTTACACATGTTAGAAGAAAATTCATACATCCATGAATTAAACAAACTTAAAAACAAAAAAACCAGACATAGTGCATGCTCAGTCAGAAAATCATTGCTTCATCCAATTCTGAATTTCAGTTTTTACTGATCAAAGAATTGGTATACTTCATGTTCACTAAACATAAACCTACAACTTACATGTCTAACAAATATTATTATTATTTACTAATCATTGCCTTATCAAACCAACGAGTTGGTCTATAAAACTATAACTGATATTCTATAACTTACATGTTGACTTACGCGTTAATTTTTGAAATACGCTTGCGTTCGGCCTAAGGATCAAAAACATAAACCTCATTATTTTCTAAACATAAAACAAGCAGTAGACAATGGATCCTACAGTATGAGATCTATAGGATGTAAAAATCAATGGAAAACTTGTAAATTAATTACTAAAAGCTTATTGTTCATACCCTTCGTAGTGCGGGGCTAAGAGCAAACTCTTAGATTGTGATTGACACCTTGTGTTCGAGATATATAAATTAGTCGCATTTGGACATTTCCACACTTAGGAACGGTTACGGGGACACATAAACCCGATGGTCTCCACTTTGAGGACACTGCACATATTATTTAACCACCTACACATTATGTAAACATATAATCGACATTATTAAGCATGGAAACACAATAAAGGGAAAAAACAACGTTGATACACATAATATTGGGATTGGGGGGCTGCATCCAAAGTTTGGTACAACCTTCTATATTTATGTTTTTTTTTCGTTTATGTTTGTGTCCACTTTCTAGTCATGCTACTATTTAATCAAGCATTTAGGGATGGCTTTAAGATTTTGCTAATTTTATCTGGAAACAAAGCTAATTTAATTTAAAACGGAAAATCAGGTAGATATGTATTCTTTTTAATAAGGTATTTATTGAGTTTGTATATGAGTAAATCATCTGACAAAATTTTACCAAAATGAAAGCAAGTTAATGACATGTTGAACCAGCTGGAAATGACAAAAATGAAAATCATTGCGCTAATCCTATTATAGTCCACGTATAGGAGTGAAATAGTCTACATGTAGGAAAGAATACTTACATGATGTAAACCTGAAACCATGATGCATTCAACCACGCCATACTAAGGAATTAAATAATGTCTTCCCTTGTGATATTGATTTCAAAGTCCTTGTCGTATGAAAATAAATCCTTATTCACTTGAATTGTATTGATGGCGTTATCATCAGATGGCTCTAGAACTACTAGGTCATGGAAATACCGGCACTCTTCCATTAAAGTTTTGAGGATCCCTTCATCCACGATTGTATTACGCTTTGCAGACTCATTTGTAATCGAATTCGTGACCTTGTAATTATTACTTCCAATCATACTCTTATCTGGTTGAGATGTGGATCCCTAGTTCCAAATTGTAAAGCACCTAAATTTTAATCATAACAAGGATATTTGTCGTAATTCCGTTGTAATTAGCAGTTGCTAAAAAATATTTCCCCTTAGGTTACAAATGTACAAATATGTTTCATTTTAAGTTTGAATTGTGGAATATATTTCCTCCTAGGATTTTCAAATAATTTTGCAATCTTATCGTATAAGCTCTATTGGTTATGTTAATTCAGTAAAGGATAAGTAAACTACTTTTTAGAAATGTTAAATATATCATACATTGAAATAAAAGATTCGGATGCAACATTTACATTATAATCTTTTCTGGTTGATGAAACCAAATATTCTCAAAAAATTAAATGTAGAAAAAAGTACAATGAGATAATAATGTTACAGTCGCTTCCTAGTGCATATTGATATAACATTAAAATATCAAACATCAGCTTTCACTTCATATTTTAGCAAGGCAACCTTTCATTTTGTTTTGCTTCACAACATATAATATATGTTAAATGTAATCTATATTTATTTCATTTTGCATCCATTGGATCAATAACACCATGATATATTTATTGATGAAATCTAAATGATGGCTTTAGTTATCCTATTTCTAGACATGCATATTGCTTCTGGCAATATGTGAAATATAAGGGAATGATGAACATGCTTAGCATAACATAACCAAAATATTTGAACTCAAGGAATGGGTACAAACAACAGCCAGATAAAAGGATAAAATGCATAACTATACCAAGTAATATCAAAACTTTAAAACCCAAAATACATTATTGAAAATTTTGTCAAGGGTCTCAAATGGGGTTGTTTGAAAAAAATTCAGGATAGACTTGGAAATTGGAATGTTATTGCAAGTATGGAAGATCCACTAACTTATTCGATCAAATAAAATACTTAATCATCTACTTAATGAGCATAAGAATGTATGAATCACTTAAAAATGATTTAGACACATTAAGACAATTTCCAATAAGCATACCACCACTTTCAGTCGTATCTCATTGTAGATCCATCTGCAAAGTCTAAAACACATTAGAAAAAAATAAAAATATTGCCTTGAGCCATACTCCAAAGCTAATCTTAGGCTTCCTTGTATCCCTCATTTTTTAATATTGGAAATTTGAAAATGAAGAGGGCAAAAAATGGAGGATAAGTGATAACTCCATGAATGAAACTGAGAGAGGAAGCAGTATTAAAAACAAATATAAAATATCAAAGGAAATATATAACAAAGAATAATTAACAATTATCACTTTATGAATGAAAATAGGAATGATGAATGGTCAAATTGAACTAAAGTTGACGAACAAAAAACTTCAATATACATGTGGTTGTATTCTTTTAAATTTTTCATTAGACCAAATTCACCAAACTAAATAGATTTGAATCTTGTTATGACTAAAGATTATGGTTTACATATATAATATGCATATTCGTTGGTTTTAAAATTAAAATCGAACTGAAAAACAACCATCAATAAAATTAAAATTTAGATCCTACATCCGTAACAATATTATGTAATATTATTGGATCAACTTATCTAGTTTTTATGTTTTACATGTCTTTGGACATGTAAATCCGTTGATCTAATTTGACTGCTGGAAACTACATCATCATTAATTCTTTACAATCAACCTTCAAATTTGGTCAATTATAGAACTCAAGTTTAGGTAATGAAAAAAAACGATAGTTGATGTAGCGACCCGTCGTTCCGTACCCTTTGAGTTGATAATAATTCACTCTTGTTCAACCCAAAGTGTACGAAAGAGCGAATAATTTGGGTAAAGAAGAAGAAAGAGATAGAGGAAAATAGAACAACAAACATAGAATCACACAAACGCGGCGGAACAAAATATAAAATATAATAATAGATTTTTATACAAAGAATCTGTAACTGTTTTATACTTACAATCATCACAGTACAACAATCAATACATCAATCTGAACAGTTATAATAACTTGTCCTCATACAGCGGAATATAAATCAAGTAGGAAATACGTCTCTATCATCCAGTTTGTCTTTTGAGCTCCACAGCATCCTATCCTGAATCTGTAATACTCGGTCAGACCCAAGCATTATAATAAAATAACACCATAGTCAGTCTGGAAAACCAGCGTTGGAAAACACACTCAATTTGAATTATTAAAGTTATCAAAATCATTTGAAAAACAAAGGTATCTCGTAAGACCACATCACACATAAACATGACAGGTTTTTCCCTTCTGATAACCAAAACATTTTATAGAAAATCCAGTGATATTATAATAGTGTCTAAGTACAAATACTTATTCAAATAGCCGAAATTGTTACATTAATTAAATTCCAGCATACTAGGCTTTACAAACAAAACTATAAAGGCTCGTATTGGAGAATGGATTCCATACGATGACTGGGCTACTGAGGTACCGTCCGTCACAGTACACCTCTAGAAAAATGTACCGAGGACCTCGCCGGGATCCCGTACAACACTAGACCGGGCTACCCTAAACCGGGCTACCCCAAACCTGGATAGTACCGAATATGTTATCACCCTGGGTGTTCCCACAATTTAAAAATCGAGCGCTCCCCTTTTCATGCACAACCATATCCATAATTTATATATATTTCCGAGGGTATCTAGAAAAGTGGTAACATACCCTAATTGGGTGCGACCGACTTAGCCTTGCTGCATCTCCTCTATTTTAGTCATTCTCGATTGATGAGGCTTGAGGCTAACGTTACCTTTTAAGAACAATTCCACTTAGAATGCTTATCGTCCTCCAATGACGATGTTCTGATAGCATTCGTCCATATAAGTTGTCCTGGGTCTGGATAAACCGAATCATTGTCTTCACTATCTTCAGGATATCCATTCGTAACGTTCAAACCGGATCGAAGTGGTTTTTGGATAATTAAATCTGATCCCGGTCTCTTCCAAATGATTAACGAAATTGGCCAATATTGATAGTCGGTTTTTTAACTATCAAATAATATCCATAGGCAGTCACTAGACCATTATTTATAATTTTCCTAATTTATTTTCAGAATATTTTTATAAGCTATATATTCTAATTTCTTCCAATATTTCAAAATTTGAAACCAATTCAAATTCTAATACCCATAACAGAATTTTCCTAAACCATCCCAATATCTTAGAAATATTTTCCTTCGATTCCATTTACAGTTCAATAATTGAAAATATTTCTTAATAATAATAATCTCGTAGGAGAAATATTTCAAATCCTTCCAGTTCAATACTTTGGGAATAATTATAAGTATATTTTCCAAAAATCAATTTATCTCCAATACTTAGGAAATATTCCATTTATTTCACAATTCACAAATCCTTTACAAATTTCATTTTAAATCCCCTGACTCGTTTTTAACGAACTTAGTTCCGGAATTCTTAATTAACTTCCTTTTAAATTTCCCAAGTCAATTTCACTCGCCTAAACCCCCAATTACCATTTCAAACTCCTTTTATGAATTCTAAATTCATTTTGAATTTCTATATTTAATCACCTTGGAAATTAACTTAAATTTCAGCATTTCACCATAACATTACTTTTTCAAACCACTCTCCATCTACCAACTTAACTTACAAACCTTGAGGTAATTATAAATCGCTTCAATCTTTTGCCTTCAAACTATATATATATATATATATATAATAAATATTTTATAGAAAAATAATTTAATTTCAAAACAAGGTTAAGTACTATTAAAATATCAAAGCACTTTTAATTAAGTATTGATAACTCATTTCCAATTCATTTGAAATAATAATCAATTCGTTTACAAGCTTATTAATAAAACTTAAATTTTCTTTCACTAATATAAAATATTTGATTAACCCACTTTCTGAAATATTCCAATACTAAATAGTTTTAAAATTTCATAGTTTAATAAATAAATTCCTTTCTTGTTAAAAACAAAAATTAACTTCTAAATAAAAATATTTTTTTAAAATTCCAATAACCAATTCCAATTTATAAATTCCTTTCGATTCACAACACATTGATTTCCTTTCCAATTCCCTTTCCAATTCACTTTCCAAAAATAAACTCTACTTTTTTTCCCAAAATCTATTTTCATATCTTGATATAAATCCACAGTGTGAAATTTATATTTCCAATTTACCACTGATATCTTTTCCTCTATTTAAAAACATCGTTTAACAATTTACAAACTCCCTTGGTTTTACTTGTTTATAAAAATCAAATCTTATTTATAAAATCTCATTCTATAAATCCATTTCCTTATAAATTCCATTTATTTTTCAAATTTATTTTCAATATCGATTTTTAACTTCTTTCCATATTCTTTCCGGAATATCATTTTAAAATCCAATCTTAAAAATCCCTTTATATGATTTATTTTAAAGTCCCTATTAAAAATATTTTTCCAAATAGTTAAGTACGAACCAAAAAATCAAATTATTATTTTATCCAACTCGATTTCCTTTAAAATAATCCAAATTCCAATATAAATGTTTTTATATCTAAAATCCCTTTGATTCCTTCAAATTCAAAAATAACATTTATGGTAGTTAATATACCCAAATTTCAGGCCAGCGCTACTATAGCATCGAATTATTCAAATCACAACAATAATCTATAACAGATTATTCTAACACATCATATATTATTATATATGAAAAAAAATCAATATAAATTTGAGGAATCCAGTTGTATCCCTCCAACCTGTTTCCTTGCATCCACAGATGTTAATACAACATAAAAATACCAATCCTAGTTCGAGAGGGATATCGCGATATATAAGGTCATCCGCTATTATGCGAGGCGCATAGGGTCTCATCCGCTCCAATAGGCGGGAAATATATCCAACTACTAATATATATACTACTGTAGGTATATAATATAACATCCAACTAATAATAGTATATCATTTCATCCGATCAATCAATAAATGATTTTATCATTTTAAAATCAATGGCAGTAATCCAAATGAGTGAAATTTTACTCACCTTGGTTTTTAATTTGTAATCCGTTCCAGTTTTGAATTAATTTAAAATTCCACTGCGTAGATTTCACAGCTACGAACCCAAACTCGACCCGTTTTATGATTTTGGACCTCGTATGCAAATTTTATAAAATTTTATTAGCTATCTAAATTTAAATTCCTAATTAACTAAACAAATTATATAATTAGTTTTAATCAAAATACCTCTTCCTCTCAAACAAGCTACAATCCCAGGCCAGAACATCTCCTATGGTCGATCCTCCTTCTTCTTCTTCCCGCTATCACCACTGATTAGTACCTGCTCCTCGCAATACGGCTTCAGGGATTTTTTTCAGATCCACTTCGAAAACCATGAGACAACTTTGTCAATCATCATTGAACAACTTCGATAATCATTAAACCACTTTATGAGTTTTTTTTGAATGACTTCGATAGTGTCAACCCACTCCATGAATTTCTGAATGACTTCGACTCGCTACAACTTCGTGAACAGTTGAACTACTTCGAACACTCCTCACTGCATTGGCCACCACTGTTCCAATCAGTATAAGCTGCCGCTATCACCTACAATCGCAGCCACCCCCTGACCTTCCCCGCCACTCCAGCACCCACACGACTGGAGGGGCTCCAGTTCCTCCCAAAAAGAATACGATTTCCCAAACTCCATCGAACCACCTCAAATCGTCACCTTCGACACTCCTCTTCTCGACAAACCTATAGCAACAGACGTCGCATCCCATCTTCGACCAAAATTCCCAAAGTCCCAATTTGTGACGACGTTGACATCGACCTCCAAGCGAACCACCTTCGGCCGCTACGCTCCTTCGAACTCGAGACAAACTCTATTTTGATGCACACGATCGTTGAATTGCCCTCTCTCTTTTTTATATATTTATGGCTGCCGTAATTTATTTTTAAATTACCTTCGTTCGATTTCTTTCTTTTGAATTGCTTTAGATAGCTTCAACTTTGAATTCGAATTGGAAACGAAGGGAGAGATATGCTCGTTTTTTTTATGTTGAACGAGGTTTCGTGAGGAAGAAAGAATAACGCGATTGAACAGAAAGAATGAAACCGGGACGTTGTCTCAATATAACGTAAAGGAGAAGGTATGCACGATTTTAAAAGACTAGGGGCGGCTATGATTGACTTTGATTTGATTTGATATTCAAAATATACCGCTTTGCATAACTCAAAATTTTGAACCACTATTAAGGCGTGCCACCAGGCATTCCTAATGCTATACCGCTCTTTCGAACCCAATGGAACGAGTTTCGAAGCCTAATTCGATCGTATGGAAAAGATAGCTTTTTAAATCGACTATTTAAATTAAATTATTTCTAGGCATTTTCAGATTGCACGACCAAACGGTAAATCTAATCGCTACAAAAATTAAAATCCGATAATAATACACTATTAAGGATCCAATGGAACTAGTTTCGTCGAATTCTGAGACTATGCTCCGGATCGCAATTTTAACGCGTCAATTAAATTGATGATTTCGAAAATTAACGAAATCACTTGAGTTTCCAGTTTTAAAATCTTACTAACTAAATTATAATTCCAAATCCAATATTTAAAACCATTTAAATTTTCAGGATTAACCGTCGAAAAATCCGGGTCGTTACAGTTGACTTCACCTAATCAAAATCAGAAGATGTGTAATTTTTATAAAGTTGAAAGTTCAAGCGAATGTATAGTAAAAATAATTTTCTACACCGCTCAAACTCATTGAAAAATAAATTTAAAAGCATATTTAGCTAAAACTATGTACCAAAGGTTTTTCTAGATCATACACATATTTTTAAGATTTACAGTAGCACCATATGCTTTTATATAGCTAGAACTCAAATGACTATATACTTTTTTAGCTAGAATTGTATACATTTTTACAAAGTTTTAAGCTAGAACTCAAATGCCTATGTATTTTTACTATGTAGAACTGTATACTTTTTTACAAAATTATAAGATCTCATCGTTTCAGAAATGATAATGAATATGGTTAATAAAAAGCTTCTGAAAACCAGAATTATAAAACTTTACAAGATATGATTGTACATACTAATATCTATTATCAAATAAGGCCTGAAAATATCATGATGCATATATTTGCTATTAGTAAAACAAGGCATATTGAAAAATGTGCACTGTAATTGCAATTACAGGAAAATAGGGTCGAAGGAAATGACACAAATTCATAGAATTTTATTATAAACTTGGTTCCAATTTATGTATTGTTAAGTCTGGCACATCATTCATAGTTAGCACCTATGTAAGCATTTTTTTATTTTGTAGTGTGCTATAATTGACTAAAAAAATTGTCATATTTACCGTATCATTATCTCTTAGAAGCACGAAACTTTTAGGCTATTGAATAAAACTACCAACCGCTTCACCGATCATGCTGTGATGTTTAGTTGAAACCGAAAGTGGGGTTCCTTCATGACTTGACTCCACTAAATCAGTTCCAACCTTCTCATGATCGGTCAAGATTTGTTGATTGTGACATAGATCTTCAGGCCTTGAAGCAGGATATACCATGCCACGACCCACTATGATAATTTTAGAGTCCAAATTCATAGCTAGACAACATTTTGTTGGTTTCTACAATGGAAGCATAAAACCATTATTTTTTACTTGTCAAATGCATAAAATCATAAACAAAAATTAAAATCAACTTTGGAATTGTTTACCTGCAACTCTGCAAAGGGTTCCATCTGTTGAGTTTTGTTTGCGACTTGTAATTTGGTCGCGTGTACTGATTCATAGCTACTGCGATGACTGGTATGTTGTTGATGTCCATATAAATAGGCATCTGTAATAATATGTTAGAGCTAAAATAAAAATTTTAGAGTTAAATTAAATAAAAATAAAGATAATAAAATAAAAATCAAACCTTTAAATCCAGCTTGGTAGATCAGTAAGCAGGGTTTTCGGAGGCTTTTAGACAATTTTTCCATGAAAACTACAACACTGAAAGCAACAGACAAAAACACAATCTCTGCAAAACATGATTAAAATGATAATTTTTTTAAATGAACAGAAATTAAAGAACTAACAATGAATTCAACCAAATTATAGTTAGGTAAAAAAATAAAGAGATTGACTAAAAACTATTTGGATAGAACCTTCAAGTTGATTTAGATTGGAAATAGATATTTTAGTTTTTTTTCAATTGTAGTATACGTATGAAACAAATATATGGGAGAGATAACATAATGAAATTTTTTTAAATGGGAGGAATGTAAAAAAATGATAGGAAACAAATGAGGAATGAAAAAATCATAATAATAACTGGAGAAGAGGAAGAGATCTCTGTTTGATTACAAAGAAATAATGATTATGAGTTTATCAAAAGAAATAATGATAACATTAATTGCTACATTAATGATGGTATTTTTGTGGAATATTGAAAAATTTTGGGGTCTAAAAGGAAAATTGTACCAAAAATCAAGGAGAATACACTATTCAGTCTGAGAGTGAATGAGAGATAAGAATACTAAGAGTTATATATCCTCTTTCTTATATAATAGAATAGATACCACATCTAGATTTGAATATGGAGTACAAACGACAAAAACCAGTTTATACCATATTACATTTAATGACAATGGTCAAAGTTTATAATTTGTTTATTTAATGCATTTTAGTATAAAGCGCTATAAAACTATCAAACATTATCAAATTTAAATTAATTTTCTGTTGATATTGCGTTGTGTACTACCAAGAGTGGGTAATGCTGCAAACATTGAAATTTAAGAGCAACAATTGATGTTATGACATAATTGAACAACGATTTATTACTAAATTCACCCAGTATAGCTTTTTTTATTCAAACTTGGGGTACAAATAGCTAAAATAAAATGTAATTACGTAGAAAAATGCTTAAAGCTTTAAAAAATCTCAAATGATACTTCCTGAAGAAAAAAGATTGACACTGCAACAAAAGGCTTAAACAAATATTCAAACTCAATAGAAAATCCAACATATTGAAATACAAAATTTAGCCCAAAAAACCACATAGAAGTTGATAAACGAAGATTATATGTATCATGACATAAGTTTTAAGCATTAACCAAACTCCAAATCATATACCTAAGTTTACCAATCATTCGGGCAACCAAATATTTTCATATATCCTAAGTTTACTAAGAGAGTATATTGTATCTACTCCATACACATAAGTAAAAGCGGATACAAAGGAAGAACAACAAAGTACGAAAATAATACTCATAAAAGCGAGATCTGAGGCAAGAACGCTGGATTTCTATTATGAATTAGCTAGTATCTGACGAAATCAAAGATCGATCGATCACCAGCACTGGATTGAATTTCTAGGGTTAGGAAGTTTCTCTTTTTTTTCGAAGTGTGGAAGTGCGTTTAAGTTTTTTCTCCAAGTGTATTTGAAAAAGACAAAGCATGATTGGGCTGCCGTAATCTCCCCATTCATGTGCTTCTCACGCCACCTAATAATATGTTTTTATGTTTTAATCCTATTGCGTCAGTTCTAAGTATGAACCGACGCAAATAACAGATGACAGGGCTACTAGTTTTGTTGTTGGTCTATTGTGTCGGTTCTTACTAGGAACCGACGCTAATAAAGATATTGTGTCGGTTATCGTCAGGAACCGACGCTACATAATCTATTGCTTTGCTTCATTTGCATCGGCTATCTTTGACAAACGAAGCAAATTTTTTCATCTTATTTGCTTCTCCTAATTTGCTTCGGTTGATGTACTAGAACCGACGCAAATGATATCTATTGCTTCGGTTGCCATGACAACCGACACAAATGAGGCAAAGCAACATACATGTTTTGCACTAGTGTATATATATAACATATATATATGATATTATAATTTATTTAATTATGGTAATACATCATACATATGTGTGTGTGTATAACATACACATCTCATATTGTTATTGAGTCATATTATTGTGTTGTATTTTTTTACATTTTAAAATACATTAAGTTGGATGAACAACTCATTATAACTAGTAAATGTAGAAGTTCCATATGTGGAATGTGCAATATTTGAATTTATGTGTATGTATATGTTATTCACATGTCATGTTATTATTGTTCTATATTACCATGTTGTATACATACCATATCTTGCAATATACACCTTATATTTATGAAACACAAACACATTAAATTAAATGAATAGCTCCTATGTCTAATAATTATAGAAGTTTCGCATTTGGAATGTGAAAGGTTTGAATTTATGTGTATGTATATATAATTCACTGGTCATGTTATTGTAACAACCCAAAATTTAAGCTATAATAATTAATTAACGAATTGATTAAATAACAAAATAACTTTATAAAATTATCAGAATTGAGCCATGGGAGTTACACCATTGAGTCCATGGTAATTTTCTGGTCAATTTCCATATATAGTTCGTCAGAATCTGAGTTAATATGAAGAAGATACGCTAGAAACAAGAAATGAACAAAACGAATATATATATATATATATAATACAGGTCAGGTCGACCCTCCCCATGGCTAGGTCGACCTACCATATGTATTGGTCGACCTGGCGGTCGACCCGCCCGTGCATTTGAACGCAGTTTCGTCCAGGTGCAAACTGTGATGTGTTTTTCAACTTTTCTTCGATCCGTCCGTGCTTCCATCCGACGGTTCTCATCGAACCTAGGACGTGGTTGCACTAGATTTAATCTCCAAATCCAACGGTATGAGATCCACAAGTGACACTATAAATAAGACCATAGGCCTAGCTATTTTTCTCATTCAGATTTTCTCCATCTGGGTTCATTGCATGAGGCTGGACCCTAAAAAGAATATTTTTCCAAAGAGAAGATCTTTTTAATTAAAATATTTTATACCCTAAAAGTGGATTCAGGAAGGCTATGGGAAAGAGCTAAGGACCACAGGTGAGTGTTTAAGTAATTATTTTAGATTTTTATATAATTTAAAATAATAGGGTTTCCAATAGTTGTATTTTTTCTACAATTTTGGGATAACCTTTATGCAAGTTTATTTTTAAGTAAATTTTAGACTTGTTTTCCAATCTATTTTCTTTTAGCTATTCTATTTTAGTTATTTCAATTATTTACTGTTAATTATAGCTTTCCCAATTATTTACAGTTATTTATGGTATTTACAGTTATTTACTGTTATTTAAATTTTATTTACATCTATTCTACGTTGGGATTTATTCTGTAAATGTCAGTTTCTTTTTAATTTCCTTTTTATGCGAATGGAATAAATAGAAGAAAATAATTCGTTGATATGGACTAAAATATAAGAACACTGAATTAACAAAAAATGGGATGTAAAATAAGAAAAACTGTAATAAATTGGACTTAGACTGAAATAGGAAAATTTAAGACATTTGCAAGCATAGTTATAACATGTAATTATAACTAAAAGGAGATAATAGAAGAAATAACAGAAGTAGCTTATTTTTAAACTTAGGCCTTAGGTTAAGTAAATAAGCAAAGCTATAACACACAGGTTATAATTAGAGACAAAATAGAAAAAGGCTTATTTTAAAGACTTATACTAAGTTAATAGGCAAAGATAGAAGTAGGACCCGAACCGGCAGCATTTCCCTTGGGACACGCTTATGCTGTTTAGAGTAGATAAGTGGTCAATAATTAGAAGTTCAAATCAGGGGATTTGGACAAGGGGGGAAAATAGATTTTGTTTGTTAGGACCCGTATCGGTAGCATTCCCCTTCAGTCAGGAACTGGTGGTCTCACAACACACGGAGGTGAGGCTGGGCACGCTTATGATGTTTAGGGTAAATAAGAGGTCCAAAGAGGGAGCAACAGGTAGCGCAAGCCTAACGGTGGTTGAGCGTGCGGCCTCGGTGCTGGGAGATAAGTCGCTATTGAGTTCCAAGCACTAAACATATGTCTTTTGCTGTGGGACTCACAGGATGCCCGCAGTAGGCACAACAGAGATAGAAGGTCGATCAAAGGTTAGAATTAGGACTTCAGCCTAATTAAAATAGGATTGGGATTTCAGCCGAATCAAAGAAGTTTTAGAAAAGTGAAAACAATCCAATCGAACTATCCAAGCAAAGTAAACAGTTAAACCGTATTTTATTCCAGCTTTATCTTTTCCTTTATTTCCTTTTATACTAAAACAATTGCTAAGTCTATTATCTTTATCTTGCTTAAACATGCTAGTAATTACTTCCACTCACCAGACTTTTAATCTGACCCACTCCTCTACTTTCCCCCTTCCCCCCCCCCATAGGCCAGCAGAGGCAGGGACAGTAGATTTTGGAATTTCTTGGAGGTTCAGCTACGGAGTTTTTCTTCATGTATTCTTCTTCTTCTTTTCAGTTTTATTTTTGTGTACTGGCAATTGTTGAGAGGGATGATTTTGTACTCTGATATTGTGACTGAGATGGTAATTTTCATGAGACATATGTATTTGGTATTTTGAGACATATTTTGGTTATGACTTATTTATGAAGTTTTTAATGTTAAATGAGTTATTAATTAAATGTTTCCGCTGTTTTATTTAATTGTCTTGTGAATCTTAGTCTCTGTAAAGTTTTAGCTATACATACAATGCACCACATATTTTAGTGTGTCCTTTTTGGGTATACTATGGGGTGTGGGGTGTTTCACTTGTTATCAGAGCCTAAGGTTATAGAATTCCTAAAAACTTGTTTTAAAAATAGTATTTTTCCAAAAGTAACCTATTTTTAAAAGTAGCATATCTTCAAACTAGAAGTATTTTTTAGAAAGAAACTCTTATTATAGAAATAGTTTTTCAAGTATAAAAGAGAGTTTTTATAAAAATCCTCTCAAAGTCCAGTTCAACCTTCATTCGATTCTTTCGAGCCTGAATTATCTTTTCTTTGCATAGTATGGCTGACTAGTTCCGTAGAACTACGGTACCAGAGGTGCAAGGGCAAGCGCCCAACCCAGCACCAGCAGGTGTAGATCCCATTAATCCACCTGCAGTAGGCAATTTTTCTAAGCTATGCAAGGACTTCGCTAGTCTAGGAGGCACGAGCTAGGTTGGAGGATATGGAGCGAATGTTTAGGCTATTAGGATTGGAGGACTGACAGAGAGTTCAGCCTGCATCTTGGCAGCTGAAGGGAGAGCTTAAAGAGGTTCCT
The DNA here is from genome assembly GCA_030737815.1 of Allium fistulosum. Taxonomy (NCBI): domain Eukaryota; kingdom Viridiplantae; phylum Streptophyta; class Magnoliopsida; order Asparagales; family Amaryllidaceae; genus Allium; species Allium fistulosum. Next base: position 232,173,021 of record CM060908.1, on the reverse strand, counting down.
AAGTCAGAAAGCTCTAGGAAGTCGTGGTGGAAGAACAAGAAGGAGAAGGACAAGAGGAAAGAAGGCGGACCTAAGAAGCAGATCAAGAAAAGCGAGAAATGTAATAACTATGGATTGGTTGGTCATTACGCAAAGGACTATAAGAATAAAAGGATGAAGGGAAGGTGTTTCAACTGTGGGTAGCCTGGTCACCTTAGAAGAGCTTGTCCTCACAGGACGGGGCAAAGAGCAGGCACACCTACAACGAAAGTACAGGCTTTGGATGCAACACCTTCTAGTAGTGGACTAGATAGAGGTAGGAAAGTCACCGTGGAAGGTTTGATCTCTATTTCGGATTTTCCTATTTGGACTCTTTTTGATTCAGGAGCATCACACTCTTTCATTTCTAGTTCCTTGGTTAATTGTTTACACTTAGATATCTCTTTAGTAGCATACTCCATAGTTGTTTCAAACCCCATAGGAGGATCGACACATTTATCCATGATTTGTAGGGGTTTGAAATTTTTTATCCTAGGCGTAGAGTTTGACTGTGATGCCTATGTACTGGGATTTTCGGGAATGGGATGATTTTGGAGATGGATTAGTTATCCACTTATTGAATGATATTGGACTGTGAGAGGAGAGTCGTTAGACTAGGGACATGTATCGGTAAGACTCTCGAGGTTTCTTGTGAGCCATAGAGGTCAAGTCATGTTGAGCTTCCTTTATTCCCTTGATTCATCACTAGCAGAGTTAGATTCAGTTTCGGTCGTTTGAGATTTCCCGGATGTCTTTGAGGAGGTTAGGAGACTACCCCCTAAGAGGGAGATCGACTTATTTAAATGACAATGCTAAGCCAGGGCATTGCCCGTGAGACACACGGCACCTAGGGAGAGGAAGGAGTTAAGCAAGCAGATTCATGAGCTATTGGAGAAAGGCTTCATTAGAAGGAGCATATCTGTGTGGGGAGCGCCAGTCGTCTTCGCTACTTAGGCGGATGGTTCCCTTTGACTTTACATAGACTATAGAGAGTTGAATACGCTCAGGAAGAAGAACCGTTATCCACATCCTAGGATATATTATCTTTTCGACCAATTAGTTGGCTCTTTAGTATTTTCTCAGCTTGATTTAGCCACTGGATTTCATCATCTTAGGGTACCTAACGATAGCATTGATAAGATGGCATTTAGGACACCCGACAGATACATTGAGTGGTTGGTTATGCCTTTTGGGCAAACCAATGCCCCGGTCTATTTTGTGGATTTGATGAGCCGTATTTTTAAAGATGTCCTAAGTAAGTTCGTAGTAGTATTCGTGGAAGTCATTTTGGTGTTTTCCAAGAGTATGGAAGAGCATGCTATTCATTTAGAGGAGGTTCTTCGTACACTTCGTGTTCATCAGTTGAAGGCAAAATTCTTGAAGTGTCACTTTTGGCGTAAGGAAGTGCATTTCTTAGGGCATAGAGAAGGTCAGCACATGAAAAGAATTTGAGAAACAGTTTTGTACATTTAGGTTCGAATTGTGGAAATCCAAAGAGTGGTAGGCAAAGATTGGAGATGCATAATAGATTCAGTTGAAAGAGAAGAGGAAAGTCCATGTGTAAATGATTGCAAAAATTATAATTGTTTCAGATAAGTGGATTTAACGGTAGTGCCTTAGAATAATTATAAGCATAAAAGAGGAATAGAAACAAAAGACTTTAGTAAGGAAATGAGATTACCAAAGTTTAGGAAGGTTTCTCCTAGGATAGTAAGAGGAGAATCCACTTTATGTCTAGCCCAATAAAATGAAATTTTTAGAACTGAAAAATTGAAAAAAAAATTAATTGTTAACATTTTTGAGGAAGTAAGTATTGGGTTTTTGGAAAAAAAATGATATGAAATTTAAATTTGTTTTTATATGATTTAAATTTTGTTAAAAATGAAATTATTTTTGAAGAATTATAGGGCATATATATATATATATATATATATATATATATATAGCTCGCTAGTTTCTTTGGAGGTAACCAAAGATTTTAAATATAAAAACCTAGAGTGTATTAAGTATCGAAAATGTAGGTTGCAACATTTATTGTTGTAATAGATGTTTTTGTAGAAAATAAAAGGGGGCATAGACTATAAAATTATTGCTATAGTAGGTGACTCCCAAAGGAAATGTTTTTGCATAGTATATAAGATTTATTAGTATTTATTTTAATTAAATCCATACACTAGTATTTTTGGGTTGTAGTAACGATGTTTTACGCAACATCTGTTTTGACCCAAATAGAAATGTGTTTTGAAAATGATTTCTAAGTATAGAAAAAAAAGTGGTTTGTAAGTACACTTATTATTTAAATAAGTATAAGGAAATGTTTTCTAGTTATGAAAATATTAAAACATTTTTGAAAATGAGTTTTTTTGAAAAGAAAAGTGTAAGTTAGATACTAGGAATTTAATAAATTTCATAGAAGACGCCTATCGTAAGAGAATATAGATTGAACATACTTTAATTTTTGGAATGAAATGAATAATGATATAACTGTCTATGAAACCAAATCACAAATAAGATGTTTTGTGCAAGTTATAAGGAATGCGTGAAAGAGATGTACAAGGTATGGGAAGCACCATATATTTTATAGCCTATTTTGAAAAATATAAAATAAGTTCCTTGTAATTTCACATAAACATGAAGTCCTCTTTTAAAAAATTCATAGAAGGTTTTAGCGTTAATAGTTTCTCATAAGAGAAAGTAGTTCCAATACATTAAGGTATAGAACCATTGAATGTAATAATTAATGACAGTGTTAGTTAGGAGATATATTATAGAGAGCCTTAGTAGAAAAAGCTAAGCAGTGGAAATTTCGTATTTCTTTTTCATCGATTATGCGCATTAGTTGCTTGCCTTTGTAGAAAGTCCCGATTTGTAGTAAGTTAGAAACTCCTCCAAGATTAGGTAATTAGAAAGTTAAGAGGTTTTAATAAAATAATTGTTCTTATCTACTCCAGTTTTTGCAAAATTGAAAATCTATGAAAAGAAGATGTTTTGAAAACATGTGAGGACATTTTAAAGATATCTTAAAGAAAGATGGTTTGGTGAAAAATTAAATAAGTTTTTGGATGCGAAAAGCTTAGTAACTGTTAAATTTAAAACCCCAAATTCTTATGGAAAACTATAAAGGTCTTTAAAAGAAAAGAGGAATAAGTTTTGAACATGGAATTTGTAAGTTTCCCTCTAGGTTTGGGGAATAATGTAAATTTAAAAAAGCTGTAAGGATGCAAGTCTAGAAAGATAAAATGTTAAGTAACCAAGTACCTTTGAATTTAATAGAAACTTGAAAATAACACTTTTAAAGACAAATTTTTTTGGATTTGATGTTTTAAAAATTTAAAAGATTTAGTTTTTAAATGAAATAATAAATACCAAACCAAATTTTATTTATTGTGGAGTAGATAGGAATCATTTTCTATGTGTGATGGAAAAAGTGTAAGGCTATATAGGAGATAACAGTGATTACTTTTAGAAGTAATAATAGAAGTTTCCGTAAAGTATACAGGACACTAGTGAGAACCTAGGAATGTTGCCTCATGTGTGTAGACAATATAGTAAGGGTGATATTAGTAAGATAGTAAGATACATGTGGTTGAGAATGTGTATTTTGGAGGAACTTGGAAGGAGCATCTTCCTTGAGTGGAATTCGCATATAATAATAGCTTTTAAGCTAGCATTGAAATGGCACCTTTCGAAGTTCTTTATGAAAGACCGTGCAAGTCACCTTTATGTTGGTTAGAATCTACAGAGAGATTGCTACTTGGACCCGACATGGTAAGAGAGACTTCAGAGAAGATTGATTTGATTAGGAGAAGATTTGAATCTATTATCCACATCTCTTTGATAATAAATTTTGAATTTCCTATTTCCATCTTTAGTTTTGAATAGGTTATTTCCTCTATTATCCTTTGGGAGGGTAAATCTTAGGATTTAACCTATGGATGGTAGGATTTGATATAAACATGTTATTAGAACATGTTCTGTATGATGGACGCTAGTGATTGCAAGTGTTTGCTGGTGGATGCTAATGGACGCATATACTTACACTAGGCACTATTATCTCTTAGGGATCGGCCTAACTAGGACACTAGAGCATATGCATATGGATGTGTTCGCATTTGCATTTTTATTTTATTTTCATGGTTGCTATAAATGGATGATTATCACATGATTGTTGTATTTGGATAATGATTGTAGCACGCATGAAGAACTATCAGTTATCATTAGGAATCTGCATTCATTTGGAGACATAGCATGGACATGATTGCATAAAAAGGAGGTCGAATGAATCAGTAGACCGCCTAATCTTTTGCATTAGTTAGGGACATTGACACTACACTTATGCATATATATCATGAATTGCATTAGAAAAACTTAAGGACAATGGATGTAATGAATGATGGTTGAGTAGTTGGTTGTAGAATTTAAATGAAAACATTTATTTCATTCTTATATCCTTGGAGATTTCGAGGACGAAATCCTTTAAGGAGGGGAGAATGTAACAACCCGAAATTTAAGCTATAATAATTAATTAACGAATTGATTAAATAATAAAATAACTTTGTGAAATTATCAGAATTAAGTCATGGGAGTTGCACCATTGTGTCTGTGGCAATTTTCTGGTCAACTTTCATATATATTTCGTCAGAATCCAAGTTAATATGAAGAAGATACGCTAGAAATAAGAAATGAACAAAACGAAAAAAAATATAATACAGGTCACGTCGACCCTAGGGTCGACCGTCCCCATGGCTAGGTCAACCTACCATATGTATTGGTCGACCCAGCGATCGACCCGCCTATACATTTGAACGCAATTTTGTCCAGGTACAAACTGTGACGTGTTTTTAAACTTTTCTTTGATCCTATGCGTCTGACCTTCCATCCGACGGTTCCTATCGAACCTATGACTTGGTTGCACCAAATTTAATCTTCGAATCCAATAGTCTGAGATCCAAAAGTGACACTATAAATAAGACTCTAGGCCTAGTTATTTTTCTAATTCAGATTTTCTCCATCTGGGTTCATTGCCTGAGGCTGGACCCTAAAAGGAATATTTTTCAAAGGAGAGGATCTTTTTAATTAAAATATTTTATACCCCAAAAGTGGATCCGGAAAGGCCATGGAAAAGAGCTAAGGACCACAGGTGAGTGTTTAAGTAATTATTTTAGATTTTTAAGTAATTTAAAATAATAGGGCTTCCAATAGTTGTAGTTTTTCTACAATTTTGAGATAACCTTTATGCAAGTTTATTTACACTTTACTTTTAAGTAAATTTTAGACTTGTTTTCCAGTCTATTTTCTTTTTGCTATTGTATTTCAATTATTTGCAATTATTTACTGTTATTTATAGCTTTCCCAACTATTTACAGTTATTTACGGTATTTACAGTTATTTACTATTATTTACGTTTTGTTTACATTTATTCTACGTTGAGATTTATTCTGTAAATGTCAGTTTCTTTTTAATTCCCTATTTACGCGAATGGAATAAATAGAAGAAAATAATTCGTTAATATGGACAAAAATATGAGAACACTGAATTTATAGAAAATGGAATGTAAAATAAGAAGAACTGTAATAAATTGGACTTAGACTGAAATAGTCAAATTTAAGACATTTGCAAGCATAGTTATAACATGTAATTATAACTAAAAAGAGAAAATAGAAGAAATAGCAGAAGTAGCTTATTTTTAAACTTAGGCCTTGGGTTAAGTAAATAAGAAAAGTTATAACACACAGGTTATGATTAGAGACAAAACAGAAAAAGGTTTATTTTAAAGACTTATACTAAGTTAATAAGAAAAGATAGAAGTAGGACCCGTACCGGCAGCATTTCCCTTGGGACACGCTTATGTTGTTTAGGGTAGATAAGTGGTCAATAATTAGAAGTTCAAATCAGGGGATTTGGACAAGGGGTGCAACTAGATTTTGTTTGTTAGGACCCGTATCGACAGCATTCCCCTTTAGTCAAGAACTGGTGGTCTTACAACACATGGAGGTGAGGCTGGGCACGCTTTTGCTGTTTAGGGTAAATAAGAGGCCAAAGAGGGAGCAACAGGTAGTGCGAGCCTAACTGTGGTCGAGCGTGCGACCTCGGTGCAGGGAGATAAGTCGCTATTGAGTTCCAAGCACTAAACATATGTCTTTTGCTGTGGGACTCACAGGATGCCCGCAGTAGGCACAACAGAGATAGAAGGTCGATCAAAGGGTAGAATTAGGACTTCAGCCTAATTAAACTAGGATTGGGATTTCAGCCCAATCAAAGCCGTTTTAGAAAAGCGCAAACAATCCAATCGAACTATCCAAGCAAAGCAAACAGTTAAACCGTATTTTATTCCAGCTTTATCTTTTCATTCATTTCCTTTTATACTAGAACTGTTGCTAAGTCTATTATCTTTATCTTGCTTAAACATGCTGGTAATTACTTCCACTCACTAGACTTTTAGACTGACCCCCTCCTCTACTTTCCCCTTTTTGCCCCCGTAGGCCAACAAAGGCAGGGACAGTAGATTTCGGATTTTCTTGGAGGTTCAGCTGCAGAGTTTTTCTTCATGTATTCTTCTTCTTCTTTTCAGTTTTATTTTTGTGTACTGGCACTTGTTGAGAGAGATGATTTTGTACTCTGATATTGTGACTGAGATGGTAATTTTCATGAGACATATGTATTAGGTATTTTGAGACATATTTTGGTTATGACTTATTTATGAAGTTTTTAACTTTTAAATGAGTTATTGATTAAATGTTTCCGCTATTTTATTTAATTGTCTTGTGAATCTTAGTCTCTGTAAAGATTTAGTTATACCTACAACGCACCACATCTTTTGGTGTGTCCTTTTTGGGTATACTAAGGGGTGTGGGGTGTTTCAATTATTATCGTTTTGTATTACCATGTTATATACATATCTCATTTTGCAATATATATCTTATATTTGAGAAACACAAACACATTAAATTGGATGTAAAACTCATTATATCTCATTTTGTATATAACATAAACACATTTGAATTAAAATAAAACATTAACTTTAAATATAAACTAGGTCTAAATGTTAATTAGTTATTTATATAGGCCTATTAAGATCCACTTAGAGAATTTTTTGAAATTTATCCCATTTCTGCCACCGTTAAACAGACCAGACCCAATAATGGGTACATGATAGGTAATTTAAACTTTAGGGAATTCCTTGCATACCAGATGTTCGAAGTGAATGGACTCTTGTCCATTTCATCAATCTCATATACCCTCCCTTGATTGTGTAACATGCGATGTATCATCTTGGCTGAATGCTCTTCGGCTAGCAGAACGTTTCACCATTGCGCTTAGTGCGCCTCGCCATGTCCTCTTCCTTGTGGGTTGACCTCGAATGGATTCGTTAGTCCATGGTTATTTGGTCCCATTTAAACAGCCATTCATGTACTAGTAATGCTTATATTTACTTCAGGTGGGACTCTTTTCTCTGGTTCAATGGGTCTCATACCTGTTGGATCGATTCTGCTTTGTTCGAAACTAACCCAACTTTGTTCGATTTTTATTTGGTTCGGTGATCAAGAGAAATGTGTTTCTCCTTATCCATCTTGCATTGGATTTTGATACTCCATGACATTAGCATCATCATGCTGCTCAATAGAGTTCCTTGTGCCATTTTGATTTCCAAGAGTATGCAATGCAATCATTTGCTCAAAGTGTCTTAGTAACACATCCATCATTTCTTGTTGTTTAGCTAAGAAGAAGGATTCCATTATGACCATAATGGAATGTACTTCATCCTTGATGAATGGTTTCTTTGATTAGTCGTTCCTACTTGATCGCTTTTGTAACGACCCGTATTTTTCGATGGTTAATTATGAATATTTAAATGATTATAATATTGGATTTCGGGTTATAATTTAGTGAGTAAGATTTTAAAACTGAAAATTCAAGTGATTTCAGAGTTTTTGAAATCATCGATTTAATCGACGAGTTAAAATAGCGATTCAAGGCACAGTTTGGGATTTTGATGAAACCTGTTCCATCGGATCCGTAATAATGTATTATTATCGGGTTTTAAAATTTCGTAGCATTTGGGGTTATCGTTTAGTCATGCGGTATACAAACGCGCTGAAATCAATATCGAAAATTCAATATAATAATTGGATCCAAAAAGCTATCTTCTCCATATGATCGAATTTGGACTCGAAACTTTTTCCATTGTGTTCGGAATGGGGGTATAACATTATAAACACCTAGTGGCACACCTCGATAGGAGATCGAAATTTTAAGTTGCTAAAATGAGATATTTTCAATATCAAAATTTATATATCAAGTCAAAAATCAAATCGTAGCCGCCTCCTTCAATTTAAAACGTATATGCTACCCCCATTACCTTAAATCATGTCTTTCTCCTCTCAGTTCATAATCAAGTCGAGCCGCCATCATCTTCGTTTAAATCGCAACAATTTCTGTCTCCTTCATCAATATCGTAAAAACGAAATAAAAAAAAGAGGGGATAACAGCATCGCGAGCCCTCCTTCCTCTCATTATTCTATTCAAAATCATTACTCAAAAGAAATATATATAATGGGTATGGTCAGATTAAAATCGCCATCACCATCGCGATTCTTGGGTTCGGCAATAGTGAGGCGACGCGTAGGCGGTGGAGATGCACTCGCATGCGGCCATCAATGGAATGGCTTATCAAATCGTGCAGTTGTAAGGGGTTCGAGTTCGAGACGGTCGCGTTTGAATCGGGAAGCAACGATAGGGGAAGATGAGCTTCGTGAACAAGTCGCAATTTTCAAACAACGTGGAGCTATCGGAGGAAGGAAGTGATCGGCCTGGGTATGTCGAAGTCACGAGGCAAGCTAGTAGGTGCAGTTAGGGTCTTGGGTGGCTGCTTGATTTGGGGTTCGTCGCACAGTAGTTGGGTTGCGTGATAGGCTTGGTTGATCTGAAGTGCAGTGATGAGCTGTTATTCCCTGTTGTGCTATTGTTTGCGAAGAAGTGATGGCCTGAAGCTGAAATGCATTGAAGGGATGTGTGGCTAGCTTCTATGTCGCGGTGAGTTCCGTTCAGGTTGAAGCTACAAGCTTGATTGAGCATTTGGAAAGAGAAGTTAGTTTGGGCCGAGCCAAAAAGTTTAAAGGTAATCCATTAACTGATTACCGTAGTTAGGGATTTAATTTTATAATATATATACATATACATATACATATACATATATATATATATAAACAAGTCTCATAAATATTTAAAACTTTTATTTCGAGGTCAAAATCGCATGAACTGGAATTGTTGGATTTGTAATGTCCTAGAATACTAAATAGAATTGGAGCGGATTGCAAATAAAATCAAGGTGAGAAATTCTCACTCATTTGGATTACCGGATTAAATTTTAAATACCGAAAATTAATTATTTAATGATTGGATGAATTTATAAATTATTATCTGTTGGATGTGATATATATAGTAGCATATATATGCTAGTATTTGGAGTGATATTCATGAACATTATAGCGGATGAGACCCTATGCGCCCCACATAATAGCGGATGACCCTATATACCATGATATCCCCCTCGAAGTGGGATTGGTATTTTTATTGTTGACTAACATCTGTGGATGCAGGGAAACAGGTTGGAGGGATCCAACTGGATTCCTCAAAAATGTTGATTTATTTATATATATATATATAATATATGATGTGTTAGAATAATCGGTTATAGATTATTTTTGTGATTGAATAATAGGATGTTATGGTAACACTGGCCTTAATTTTGGTATTTTAAAATACTATAAATATTATTTTGAAATTGAGGGATTTAAAAGGAGGTTTTGAATATAAAATATTTATATCGAAATTTAGACTATTTCAAAAGAAGTTCATTTGAAAAAAAAATTGATTTTGAGATATACTCAACTATTCAAGAAATATTATAATAGAGATTTTAAATAAAAATATTTATCTAGAGGATTTTAAATAATGGATTTTAAATTGATATCCTGAGAAATATAGAAAGGAGTTGAAATCGATATTTAAAATGGATTTGAAAAATAAACGGAATATATTAAGGAAAATGATGATCAGTTGATAAATTGGGAATATAGATTTACGATGTGAAATTATATCGAGTTATGGAAATCGTTGGGAGAGAAATAGTGGAATCTATTTTTGAATATGAGAATGGTGATAAAATTGAGATATAACCGATGTGATACGAATCGAGAAGGATTTATAAATTGAATTTGACAATAATGGACTTCTAAGATAGATTTTTGTCGAGAAATTAAAAATTATTTAAATGGGATTTTTAATTACTTTGCTATATAACTTAAACTATTATTTAGATTTAGAATATTCCGAAAAATTAGTTATTATAATATTTAATATTTATGGAAATAAATTCTAATTTTATTAATCAGCTTTGTAAATTAATTAGTTATTGAAAATGTTTTGGATATGAGTTATCAATGTTATTGGAACATTTTGGTTTACTTAAACATATTTTAAAAATAAACTACTATTCCTTAAAAATACTTATTACATATATATAGTTTTAAAGGATTGAATTTATTTATAAATCCTCTCGATGTTGGAAGTGAAGTTTGTTAAGCGAGTATGATTTTAGAAGAGAAATCTTATAGTGGAATTTTAGGAGCTTAGAGAAAATTTCCAAAGTGTTTAAAATACGAGAAATTCGAAAAATGAACTAGAATTCATAAAAGAAGTTAGAAATGGGTATTTGGAGATATAGGCAAGTGCATTCGACCTTGGAAATATTAAGGGATTTACAAATAAAATTTGTAAAGAATTTTGAGAAATAGGAAATAAATGGACTTCTTCCTGAATATTGGAAATAAAAGATCTTAGGGAATATGCTTATAATTATTCCTAAGTATTGGACGGGAAGAATTTGAAAATATTTAACTTCGAGATTTTAATTATAGGAATATTTCAAAGGGATGGATTATAATTGGAAGCGAGAAAAATATTCTAAGTATTGAAATGACTTGGAAATATCCTGTTAAGGATATAAGAATTTGAGTTTGATTTCCATTGTAAAAATATTGGAAGGGTTTGAACATATATATCTTATAAAGATATTTGAGTATATTTTTTTGGAAAAGTTATAATAAGGCCTGGTGACTGCTTATTGATGTTTTAATGATAGTTAAATAACCGACTATCAATATTGGCCAACTTCGTTAATCGTTTCGAAGAGACCGGGATCGGATTTAATTATCCGAAAATCCACTTCGATCCGGTTTGAACGTTACGAATGAATACCGAAAGATGATGAAGACGGTGATTTGGTTTGTCCAGACCTAGGGCAACTTGTATGGACGAATGCTATCAGAACATCGTCATTGGAGGATGATGAACATTCTAAGTAGAATTGTTTTCTTGAAAGGTAACGCTTAGCCTTGAGCCTCATCAACCGGGAATGACTAAAATAGGGGAGATGCAGCGAGGCTAAATGGGTCGCACCCAATTAGGGTATGTTATCACTTTTCTAGATGTTCTTGGGAACCTATTATTTATGGAAATGGTTGTGCATGGAAGGAGCGCTCGATAGTAAGGGTAGGAACACCCGGGGTGATAACATATTCGGTCTATCCAGGTTAGGGATAAACCGGTCTTATGTAGCAAGGGATCCCGGCGTGGTCCTCGGTACATTGTTCTAGAGATGTACTATGATGGGCGATACTCCAGTGGCCTAGTCATTCGTTGGAATCCATTCTCTAATACAAGCTTAAAGTTTTGTTTGTAGAGCCTAGTATGATGGAATTTAATTAATGTAACATTTCAGCTATTTGAGTAAGTATTTGTATTTAGACACTATTATAATATCACCGGATTTTTCAATAAAATGTTTTGGTTATCGTAAGGGAAAAACCCATCATTTTTATGTGTGACGCGGTCTTACGAGATACCTTTGTTTTTCAAAAGATTTGATAACTCTAATAATTCAAATTGAGTGTGTTTTCTCACGCTAGTTTTCCAGACTGACTCGGGTGTTATTTTATTATAATACTCGGGTCAGACTGAGTATTAGAGATTCAGGTTAGAGTGCTATAGGGCTCAGGAAACGAGCTGGATGACAGAGACGTATCTCCGTACTTGGTTATACTTCCGTTGTACGGGGACAAGTTATTATAACTGTCCACACTTATGTATTGATTATTGTACTCTGATGATTGTAAGTATAAAACAGTTACAGATTCTTTTATATAAAAATCTGATATTATATATTATATTTGTTCTGCTGCGATTGTGAGATTCTGTGTTTGTTGTTCAATTTTCTTCTATCTCTTTCTTCTTCTTTACCCTAGTTATTCGCTCTTTCGTACAATTTGAGTTGAACAGAAGTGAATTACTATCAACTCAAAGGGTACGGAACTGCGGATCGCTACAGCTTTCGTGTGCATAATGTTCTCCTTCTAATAGCAACCTCTTAGGTTATTGATTTCTATTTGGTAACTTCATGATCCGGACTAATTTCTCAGTGAATGAACAAAAATGTTTGGGTCGAAAGTGACCAAATACCCTAACTAGAGATCATGTAGTTTAAGAACCTGAGTGTGATGTAGTGTTAATTTTCAAGTGGGTCTATATCTCTACTTAGTGGAAAATTACATTTGAACACTTCTATATTATACGGACAGTGGATAGTAAATAAAAATATCATGTTCTAACTTAATTCAAATTAGATATCACAAGCAATATATACTAGAAAGCAAAAATAGATTAAATAATACAATGATAATGTAAAAAATAAATGAACGATATAGCAGTTAAGAACCACTAACTCAACTGGTTGGTGGAATGAAGTTCTAGACATAAGTTCTAAAGATAATGAATTTGAACCACTGAGACGTCAAAATGTATGCTCTGTTTGAATAAAATTGCACTCTTACCATCAAAATAAAAATACAACAGATTTTATTATGATTCGTCAGCCTCAAGTCCACATTTACTTTGATCTCTCTATGATTGTCGTTTATCTTGATTACAATCCATTGCAAAATATCATGAAATATGAAGAGATCAGCTTGAAAGTCTATTTGATGGAGTTTTGGCGTCTGGCCAATTTATCCCCTTCATGGCTGGGTATTTATAGGCGTAATTCGAGGTCTTTTCCGTAGATTGCAAAATATCCTAGTTAAATCGTTCATATCCTCTTTTTACCTGAGATCCAATAAAATAGAAGAATATGTCAAATCTTGGTTGCATGCAATTTTAAACGTGTTGGATCATAACGCGTTGGTTCCGTAGATCAAGATTCGGTCCGATCCATATCGTCATGGAGAGGATAGAAAATATTCCAAGTGTTGATATCTACCGAATTATTCATCAATAAGACTGGATGGATCAGTGATTCAATACCTATTGGGGTGACTCGCACTGTGTTTGGGTAATGGGCGCACATGGAAAAAGGAATAGTCTCATATCATAAAAAATAATGGAGGTGATGTGGTATATATATGAGTTTGATCGCATGTAACAACAAGGGATTTCTTTTGTTAAAGGATGTTAACCAAACTCATATGTTGCCCCCACGTAGGGATGTGTGGACCAGATTTCAACATGGTATAGGAGCCGATGGTAACGTCCAAGACAATAGACAATGCGCAAGAGATCTGTAAATCGTGGTGGTTGGCAGTATAAGCTTAAATAGTCAGACTTAAGGTGCAGCTCGATCATGGTACGTTGGATCTGGTAGAATGGCACGGGAGCAGAGTCTCGATATGGTGCAGACATCGTGTTGGCGTAGCGGAAGATGCATATATGGATGCAAACCAAGGTGGAGATCTGTTGGGGTATCTCGCATTGTGTGTGGGTAATAGACGCACATGAGAAAAAGAATAGTCCCACATCATGAAAAATAATGAAGATAATGTGGTATATATATGAGTTTGGTCGTATATAACTACAAGGTATTTCTTTTGTTAAAAGATGTTGACCAAACTCATATGTTGCCCCACGTAGGGACGTGCGGACCAGATTTCAACAGAACTAGATCGTGATGACTCTAAGAATACTTGGCTCCGTTTCTCCTTGCTCGTTTTATCAATTATCCCTCAATTTTTCGTCCACTTCTTTTCGACCTGTTCTAATTCCTTGTGAGACCTTACAAATTTTCTCATGGCAAGCTTATCTGAATATATATTATTTTATCAAATTATTAATGGATGCATATAATAAATTATGCAGCAAGAACTATGTTATTAACTAGAGACTACATAGGTCAATTACATTACATACACACACATATATATATACATATATATATATATATACACACATATACATATATATATATATATATATATATACATATGCCTGTATGTATATGTGTGTGTATATAATTTTTCATATCCATTAAAAGGTATGCATCTTAGAAAGGATCAGTTATCAGATAGACAAAAAAAGGAAGAAAATAGATACGTAGATGACACACGAAAACAAAGCAGTAGAAGTGACATATCAGTAGACCATACTGGTACTACACTCAACTATGTCTACCACATATACACTGCATGCAGCCTTCAATTAAAACCAGAACAAGGCCTCACAGTGTTGACATATAATTTTTCAGATGTGCAACATCTCGATGGAGTAACGGAAGTTGATTTTGTTTCAATTCCATCTTCCTCAAATATGGTATCAAGGCTTGCTCTTAACGACTTTCTTCCTGTGTTTGTAAATCGAACAAGAAGAGGAGGAGCTACCGCAGAAAATGGAGCTTTAATAGTCCTTGGAGATGCTTCTAATAAGTAAGATGAATTCAGTTGAACTCTTGCCATTGCCATAAAGGAAAGTGGAAAATAGTAGTTTTGTGTTAAATGATTATTCTGATTCTTTACTGACAAGGGATGTTACAGTGTGTCTATATATATAGAGATTGTAAACAAATGCCCTTCACATTCTTGCATATTTACCTCTGTTGTTTCATCAGAAGTTGTGTCCTTAGGTCCTGCAGGAAGGGTAAGTTGGACCACAGCATAGAAGAAGTGATATTCTATCTTAGCCTGGTTAAAAAATATATGGGTGATGAATTTATGTTTAATACGAAGTCCCTCTCAGAAATTCACTTTCGTATATCTGACTCGTTGTTTCTACTGAAAAAAATCCTTCAAAATCATCGAAGAATTGATTTGTTTTATTTTATAACATTTATCCTTCTTTTATCCACCACAGGAGTTTTTGGATTATGTTTTGTCAAATTACATGTTAAATCACTGATCCAAATATATCGGATGAGCCACTTGGTTGGTCCTTTTAAACCTCCAAAACCACGTAGAATGCTGTTTTAGTGAATCTGAGAATACATATACAGCTTATCATTATGTTAACAGTGACCTTACTCAGCATTTATGCCGAATAACTTTCAAATTAATTCTTTGTTATTTGCAAATCTTATACAATATATCTTATTAGTGGATCTATCTCAACATTTTTCTAATTCTCGTTACTTTAAAATTAAAATACTCCACTTTCCTTGGATCACTCAATCCTTAAGCATTATTCATCTAATGAGCAATCATCCAAGTTCGAATCCCACTAACCACATTTTCTCTGATGTATTTCAAAGTTATTCAACCTTCTTTGATATTCTCTATCTAAAACAAGTTGCAATTTGGAACTCTATTACCCTCACTTTATCTTACACCATATATCTTATTAGTGGATCTATCTTAACAACTTTCCAATTTTCTTATAATTTTAAAATTAAAATACTCAACTTTCTTTGATGCACTAATTCTTAAATATCATTCATTTGATGAAAACTCCACACAAGTCCTACAAACGTTTTGAAATTATTTTAAATAAGTAAGCATGTCCATTTTGGTATCTTATTGGTTCTATTTTTCAAAATTAAAACATATTTGGTAAAAAAATAAATATCAATAAACATGTACAGTAATGTATTAAGAGTGAAAAATAAATTAATAAATCATTTATACATATATGATAAATATAATATTCACTAAACCTTCATTTTATTCAATTTAAGAGCTATACTTTTCATTTAATGGTTTTTTTTCAAAGCACCGTTATGCATTATCATGTATTTTCTTAATTTTTTTGGTGTATTGCGAATGTTTAGAATTTATATAATATACTTATAAATTGGAACTTGAAAAAATGTTAATTTTAGCGGCAAATTTATAACTTTTTGGCGATAATATTTACGATAGTTTTTAAATATTAATAACTAATGTTGTTCATGTTATATTTATTTTTACCAACCAATGAAACTAAAGTCGACTTACACTAAATAATAGTTTTAAATTTACTTATTTCTTAACTTTTAAGAAATTGGTTCATGTTTACTTAATAACAAACATGAAAACAATATGGTTACTATTGCATGTCATATCTTGTACTTTGTATCCTTTTAGTGGAGCTCTCTTGACAGTTTTCTAATTTTTTCATAATTTTAGAATAAAAATATTGTACTCTTTTTGATTCACTAAGTTATTAAGCATTATTCATTTGATGGGACCTGTACCTAAGTTCTAATTCCACTAACCACATTTTCCCTAATACATCTTAAATCATTTAACCCTCTTTGATTCTATTTATCTAAAACAGGATGCAGTGTGTGTTGAATATTTTTTTTATGAGAAAGAGGGAGAGAATATAAGAAAGAGGCTTTTTTTGTTGGAAAATTTTCTTTTATTGATGGTAGATTTCTTGCTTGATTGCTTGATACAAAATGGTGAGAGAGCTCTTCTATTTATAGGAGTCCATAGACTATTCTAGAAACATGACTCTTTAAACAATTCTAAAAACATGACTCCATACATAATCTTATTTCTACTAGAAAATTCAAGAGCTCTCAGCAAACTACTGTAAATACAAGAAGACTCTAGAAAATATAATAACAAGAAGCTTCTAGAAATTAACCATAACAAATCAAGTTTAATATTTCAACACCTCCATTTAAACTTGATTTGTGACTCCAAACAATTTCCTCAACCAGACAAAATTTTCATGCTTAAGAGGCTTGGTGAAGATATCAGCTACTTGATCATGCGTCTTCACGTAGTCTAGTTGCATATCCTTTTTGGCGACACACTCTCTAATATAATGATAGCATGTATCAATATGCTTGCTTCGATCATGAAAGACTAGATTCTTTGCCAAAGCAATTGCTGACTTGTTGTCCATGAAAATCTTGGTCGGCTCCTCTTGTGGCAATTTCAACTCCTTTAGCATATTTCGTAACCGAATTGCATGGCAAACACATGAAGTAGCAACTACATACTCCGCTTCGCATGTGGAAAGAGTGACAATCGACTGTTTTTTCGACATCCAAGTGAAGGCTGTATCTCCCATGTAGAATATGAAGTCACTTGTGATTTTCGGTCATCCATATCTCTACTCCAATCGCTATCGCTATATCCAACGAGCTCGTAATTATCAAAAACAGAGTAGTACAAGCCAAAGTTTGATGTGCCTTTAACATAGCGAAGAATCCTCTTTGCTACCTTCAAATGAGTTGTGGTTGGATTCTTCATGTATCGACTCATAACTCCTACCGCATATAGAATGTCGGGCCTTGTACACGTTAAATATCGCAAGCTTCCAACCAAGCTCTCGAATAGTGTTGAGTCCACTTTTTCTCCTTCCTCATGCCTTCATAACTTGATTCCACATTCAATCGGCATGCAAACTGGGTTAGAGTCATCCATCTCGAACTTTCTCAATACTTCCTTAGCATAACCTTCTTGAGTGATTAGGATGTCTTTATCTTCTTGTTTTACTTCAATACCAAGGTAATAAGACATGAGCCAAATATCAGTCATCTCAAACTCCTTCGTCATCTCTTTCTTAAACTCTATAAACATGCTTGGATTGCTACATGGACATTTGATGAAGTTTCTTTCTTGGAGGTACTTGTCAATTCGAGCATTCCAAGCTCTTAGAGCTTGTTTCAACCCATAAAGTGTCTTCTTTAGCTTCAAGACCTTGTCTTCTTCTCCCTTGACTTCGTAGCCTTGTAGTTGCTTGATATAAATTTCTTATTCAAAAACTCCATTTATGAAGGCAGATTTCACATCCATTTGATGTATCTTCCATTGTTTTGAGCTGCTAAAGAAATTATTAGTCTAACAGTTTCTAGTCAAGCGACTGGAGCGAATACCTCATCATAATCAATGCCAGCTCCTTGACTATAGCCTTTTACCACCAATCTCGCCTTATATCTTTCGACTTCTCCTTTGGCCTTTTTCTTTGCTTTGTACACCCACTTCATACCAATTGCCTTGTGTTCTTTTAGAAGTAAAGCTAACTCCCATGTGTCATTTTACTTGATGGCCTTGATTTCTTCGCTCATAGAATTTTTCCAATTCTTCTTTTGCAAAGTTTCTTGGAAGTTTATAGGCTCACAATCCGAAAATATACAAAAGAGAGTAAAATTGTCTTGATTTTCTATTATCTCGTAAATTTCTTGAAGGCTTTTTAAGCGTGGAGCCCTTTCACTTGAGCTCTCATCTCTTGACAACTGGTGGTTGGTGAAGCTAGTAGGAAAGTGGTCTCCTTGCTTGATTGTTCGATCCTTGGTTGTTGCATTTCATCTCCTTCAAGGTATGGAAAGAAGTTGTAATTGTCATTATGTGATCTCCATTCCCATTCTCCTTCTTCATCGAACACAATATCTTGACTAATTATTATCTTCCTCTTATCGGGATTGTAAAGCTTATAGCCTTTGGAGTTGGTGTCGTAACCAGTGAAAATATGCTTCTCACTTTTGTCATCCAATTTGCTTCTCTTCTCGTCTGGTATATGTACATGAGTTATTCTTTCAAAGACTCTTAGATGAGAAATACCAGGCTTTCTTCCACTCCATGCTTCTTGTAGTGTCTTTCCCCACACACTTTTTGTTGGAGATCGGTTTGATAGATAAACCGCACATGCCACAGCTTCCGCCAAAAATTCCTTTGGCAGCCTTTTACTTTTAAGCATGCTCCTTGCCATCTCAAGAATTGTCCTATTCTTCCTCTCTGCTACTCCATTTTGCTGGGGGATCTAGGCACTGTCAGCTGTCATTTGATTCCATTATTTTCACAATACTTTTGGAATTCTTTTGATGTGAACTCTCCTCCATGGTTGGATCTTATGGCTTTAATCAAAGGCCACTTTCCTTCTCAACTTGGGCCTTGAACTTCTCAAAAACCTCTGATTTCTCCTTTGAAAAATACACCCATGTTTTTCTTGAAAAATCATCGATGAAAAGAAGGAAATAGTTACTCTTACCAAGTGAACTTGGCTTGATCGGACCACACACATCCGTATGTATGAGTTCCAATGGCTTTTTAGCTCTTGAGTATGACTCCTTTGAAAAGCCCATTTTAAATTGCTTTCCAAGTAAACATCCCTCGCACACTTGATTACGATGACTTATGCATGGTAATCCTCTTACCATTTCCTTCTTGGAGAGCAATTCTAGTCCTCTGAAGTTAAGATGTCCAAAACGAAGATGCCAAAGCCAAGAGGCATCTTTGTAGCACACCTTAAGGCATTGTGCGACATCATTTTGAATGTTGAGCACAAACATTCTATTTCTTGACATTGGTACCTTAGCAATAAATTTATTTGCACCGTCTCTTATAGAAAAGTTATTATCTTTTAATCGAAATCATAACCTTTCTCTAAGAGTTGTCCTAGGCTCAAGATGCTGCTCTTCATGTTTGGAACATAATAAACATTAGAAATGAATTGGTGCTCTCCATTCTTCAGTCAGATAAGAATCTTTCCTTTACCTTTCACTGCTATCTTTGATTCATCTCCAAATGCAACGTTGCCCTTCACCGATTTATCAAGCTCCACAAACTTGTTTTTTCTTCCACACATATGGTTGCTTGCACCGCTATCTAGGTACCATCGATTTTCCTCACCTTTTTCATTTTCTTTGTGAGCCAGTAGTAATGTACCATCCTCTTGATTTTTTTCTTCAACGTGATTGGTTTTCTCTTCAACTTTATTGTTTCTTGGAGCTCTACATTCGGAAGCATAATGTCCAAATTTCTAACAATTGTAGCATTTAACGCATGACTTGACATACCTTGAATTTCCTCTTCCACGACCTCTTGTTGAACTTTCTCCTCTTTTATTGTTGTTGTTGTTGTTGTTGTTTTCATTGTTGGGCCTCCAAACTCATCCATGTCCATATCCATGACATCTTCCTCTTTCTTGGCCAAAACCCCATCTTTGTTGGCTTCGGTTATTTTCTTTCTTTTTTGAATCAATCTGTGTCTTAAGAACTTGCTTCACAGTCTCTTCCTTCTTCCTTTTCTTTTCTTCATAAGCTTGCAATGAGCCTTGAAGTTCCTCTATTGCCATGGTCTTCAAGTTTTTTGTTTCTTCAATGATGGCGACAATATGTTCGAACTTTGAATCTAATGATCTAAGAATCTTCTTCATGATCACTACATCATCTAACTTCTCACCATTTCTTGTTAGATTATTACTAACCACTAAAAATCTTGAGAAGTAATCAAAAACAAGCTCACCTTCTTTCATATGCGAAGTTTCAAACTCTCCTCTTAAAGTTTGAAGACGTACCTTTTTGACTTGATCAGCTCACTTGTAAGACGTTCGACGCTTCTTCCAAGCTTCTTTTGCTGACTTTGATCCCGAAACCTTCTTAAAAGTATCATCATTCAATGCTTGATTTATTAGATAGAGAGCCTTCTTGTCTCTTGTCCTTGAGTTTCTCAATTTATCCCTTTAAGTTTGAGATAAGCTACCTTTGTAACGACCCACCTTTTTGGACGGTTAAAATCGATAATTACCACATATGTCAAAATCAAACTATTTAATAGGGAGGATTGTTATGGGGTAAATAAGAAAAAGAAGAGAAAGAATAAAAAAACAAACACGGAATCTCACAGTGGAATGACAAAATATAATAATCAAATAACAGTTCATGAAGCTGTTTTACAAATACCATTTGATTACACTTTTACAATATATCAGAGTTATACATACATCAAGAATAAATAAACAATGCAACAACATGAAGAAGTGGAACAAATATAATAATAGTAGATAAATCCCCGTCTTCATCCTCCAAATGAAATGGTCTTCAATACACTGAAAAGCTCAAACTGACCCAAGCATAATGAACAGACAAAACACTCGAGTCAGAAATAAAAGTGTAGGATCGATTTCACCCTAGAGGGGGGGTGAATAGGGTGATAGTGTTAATTATAAAAATTATTGTGGAAGCGTATATTAATTTTAACACAGATCACAGCAGAATAAACACAGCACAGATAACAGCAGAATAGTAAATGCAGAAAATAGAACGACACAGAATTTACCCAGCTTCGGCAAAACCCTGCCTACGTGCTGCCCCCAAGGTTTCTACTAGAAATTAGATAGTCCCTCGCTTACACTCGTAAACTCGCTATACCCGCTATTGACTAATCTAACTCTACGCTCAAACCCTGCCACAACTCAGCCACTGAGTTGCGAATTCTCAAACTACGCCCCGTAGTTTGTCCCTAGTCACACGACTAGTAAATACAATGGTTTAAAAAGGAAAATACAAATTTAAAACACAATTAAAAATATAAACCCTAATTTTTAATATTAAGCCTTATATAAAACTTTAAACCCAAAGATTAAAATAAAGGCCGGCCCAAAAATGATTCTTTCTCTTTTTATCGACCCGTTCCTTTGTTTGTGATAATGGAGGCTCTTGTTTCTTCGTTCGTTCCTCTTCCTTCAAAAATTAGGGCTTTAGGAAATTCGAAGATGCCGACTTCAAATGCTCGATTGACACTACTACAAAACAGGCCATTTGCATCGGTTGTTTACCCCCCTTTTGCATCAGTTCAACAACCGATGCATATGCAACCGATGCAACAAGCTTAACACTTTTGCATCAGTTCTGAAACCGATGCAAAAAGGTCCTTTTTGCATCGGTTGTTTACCTCTTTTTTGCATCAGTTCAACAACCGATGCATATGCAACCGATGCTACAGGCTTAACACTTTTCCATCGGTTCTGAAACCGATGCAAAAAGGTCCTTTTTGCATCGGTTGTTACTAACAACTGATGCAAAATATCATTATTACAGTACTCAAATAGACTATATATATATATATATAGATTATAACAAACAATTATTGCATGCAATATTACAATCATTCAAAATTAAATTCGATGGCAAATACAAACTGAATAACATAATACCAAAATAAGCATATATCAATTACAGTGTTAATAATCTATACAAAATAAGTGTGGATACATCAAACTGTGCAACCATCTAGTTACATCAAATAACCTGCTAGTTACCTCAAACATACTTCTGTGCAAAAAAAAACTACTGCATACATACATAACTTGTACATCACCAAACCTCTCACTGCCTTGTTTCATCACCAAACCTCTGATCATCCTTTTTCATCACCAAAACTGCTGTGTCCATCCCTTCTTCATCACTGTCAATACCCTCAAACAAACATATAACCTCCACCACTACTCACTTTCCATCAACAGTGCCTTGCCTCCCCTTTTTCCTATGATCACAACATTCACTACATCATATAACCCACTTTCTCAGCTTCGACAACCTCACAACCTTGGTTCAAGCATCTCAACCCCCTCCATCAACTTACTGTCAACTGCATATAATAACCTCTCCTACATCTCCTACCAGATATTCTCTATTTATTTTTTTAGTAGCCATAATATATTCAACAAATTCAACTCTTCAGCTCCACTAAAAATTAATGACTTATTTCAAAAATGTCATACGGTATGCATGATGCAAAATAATAATAACTTTAGCATCAAGCTATAAGATTAAACCTCATTACGCACTTGAATTATTTTTTAGGAAAATCAACGAAATCTGAAAAATTATGGTGATTTTGAATGAGCAGAAAAACCCAAATATTGAAGAAAACCCTCGTTCTACAAAGAAAAAAGCAATTGATGAGAATCTAACCTGGCGGCAAATGATGGCAGCTTGTACTGCAATTTCAGCTGGAGAGATTCAGTAGAGTGAGCGACTTAGAATCGAAATAATAAATTGAGCAGTAGATTTAATCGAAAAAATGTGGAATATCGTATAGATGGAATAGAAATTAGTAAATAAAACTAAACGCAGTATCCTGCAATGTTTTAGTTTGTCGCCATATGACGATTCAAAGGAACTTACATTTAAAACTAGTTCTTTCATCAGTTTTTTTTCCTTCTCCAAAATGGGTTACTATGCTGAAAGATTATAATTATTGATACTTAAAGCTTCTATGTTAATGATGATTGTAGGACCAAACTGACTGTGCATCAGGGCCAGTTGAAAACAACCCTAAATGCTCCATAGAAGGATTTGAATTCACTATTTCGTTCATACCACGATGAGATGCCCACTCCTCCCTGCAGAGAATAAAAACGATATGTTTATTAGCGGAAATGAACAAAATACAAAAAGACACCAATAACACAATTAAGAAAAGAACTCAACAAATGTCCATGCAGTGTTTAGCATACAATCATATTTTCACTGCAGGGATGTAAAGATATGGTATCTTATTAGAGTCATCTTCTTATCTCATCCTCATCATTCAACTGATTAGCATCAATCACATGACTTTTCGTTTTCAATAATTTTTTATCTTAGACTTTTATTTTTGGTCAAATTTGAATATTTTAGAGCATTTATATTACTTTCTTCCTATTTCAATTCAGATCTTCCTTTTCATCATTTTCTAACCACACACACAATATATATATATATATATATATATATATTCTTCTCACTGCTGCATCGTTTTAAGGTCTTTGTATGTGTACATACACTATAAATCTTATGTTTTTTAACTTTGGTTCATTTGTGTGTCACTACTAATTTGTCTTTTACTCACATTTGTAAGCAATCCCAACTCCAACCTTCCCCTAACTTTAACTTTTTGATTTCTCCTACAGTTACAGAATTTGTTTGCTTTTTTTTAAAGGAAAAAAATGCTTCTAGTCTCATACTTATTTTGAAGATGGGTGCAAAATAAATCATACGATTAATCCATTGAACAAGAAACTTTTAGACTACATACCAAATAATCAGTTCAATACATAACTTGCTCATATCCAAAACAAATTTTCCTACTTAAGGCATCTAGAAAATTATAACAGACAATCTAGAAGAAAAAAAATATAGTTTAGAGAAAAAACCACAAGCACTTCTACATGTACACAAGTGAACTGCATGTAATTTACCATGTACACGGAGTTAAGATAAACCATCAACTTACTGTCAACTGCGTAAATAGCAGTAAAAGAAATGATATTTTACTCACCATATAATCATTTGGTTATCCCAGGAGTGAAGATCAAAGGATCCGATATCAACCTTGCAACAGAAGAAACGATAAAGTATTAATAGCCGGGAAATAAGATAAAAAAGACATATCTACTGTGATCATTAAATATAAGGAAACCAGTAATCACCGAATATAGAATACAGAAAATAGTCTAAGACTTGTTCATAGAAACACATGAAGCTTGGCTACTTTACCTGACATATAATATGGAGACAAGTAATATATTTCACAAATGGTGACTTATCAATCAGAGATTGAAGATTACTGCAAAAATATTGATGACAAACCTCTACTGCTATTGCTATCAGAACTGACCAATCCTCACCTGACCTCTGCACTGCCAACAAACTTTAATTTCCTCTCCACCAAATCAACCAGCCCCATCTCCTTCAGCAGCCAAACCTCACCAAAAAATCGAAATCGCAACCTCACTGCTGAAAATTACAACTACGAGCATTGAAAACAGTAACCTCAAAGCAGTTCTGCAACCAAATTCCCCTCATAGTTGAACTGCTCAACCCACCACTCATGACCTCCGCCAACCGCCTGCAACCAGTCGCAACTTGTCACAACCACGACTTCGACACCCTCAAATTTCTGAACCAGCAATCGGCCGCAGCACCAACCTCACTCGAAACTCGAGCAACCCACCCCCGAACATCACCGAACCACGCTCCTTCAACTCCTGAATCCTCAAATCGAACGCAATTTCACTTCAATTTTCGATAGCGACAACCATACCCTCAACAACGATCAACCTAAGCACCCACAGTAATCACCCAATTCGCGACAACCAACGACCACCTTTGCATCTCAATGTCACCCGAATCCAAAACGCGAACCTAGCTATCTGAAACTAACTTCACCACCTCGCCCACCTCAACAATCCCCAATTCGACCTGAATCCGCCTCCATCACCTAAATCGAATCAAGAAAATTGGCTGAATTGTGAAAGTTTGATTGAATTGTGAAATTGGGGCTAATCGTGAAAGTTGGATTTCGATTTTTTTTGTATAAGCTTTCTGATTATATAAACAAGTACGCGTGTAGTTGTTTTTAAGGAGGAGATTTTTTTTTCTGGGAGTGGGTTATTGAGGAGAAAGGAGTACATTTGTTCAAAATAGATACTTTGGAGCCAATTTTTCATTATTTCCCTCCTAAATTTCATATTGCCATCAACATGTAGTTGCATCGGTTGACTTTAAAACCGATGCGACTAAAACTATTTGCATCGGTTGTTGGTGAGAACTGATGCAAATTTGATTTTTTTACTACCTATTGCTTTCCACGTATCAATTGCATCGGTTATTAAGATAGAACAAATGCAAATAGTTCTATTTGCATCGGTTTTTACTTCAGCCGATGCAATTGAGGCGAAGCAATATGCACTTTTTGTACTAGTGTGAATTAGATGATTCAACGTTCCTTTGTGTCAATCGATGGTCTTTGTTAATTACTTCGACTACTTCGAATTGATTGAGTTCAAGAAGACTTCGGTATGTGATTTTTGCTCCTTTTCTTTTCCGATTGAATGCTTGAACTCAATTATGATTCGAGTTGTATAAGTTATTCTTCTCTGTTGTACTCAAACTCGAATACATTTTAGCCGATGATGATTATGGGTTTATATAGGATTTCACTTCCTTTAATTTCGTTCGTCAGATATGTGTTTGAATTTTTCAATTGATTATCTTGGCCGGTTGATTTTGTTTTGATGCTCAAGATGGTTTCTGACTTCTTCAATTTTGTATATACACGTATATTTCTTTCTTGCTCTTCACGGTGTTAAATTTGAATCGTTCACCACGTCTCTGACCTGTTCATATGCGTATATTTTTGGTTACTTGGTTTCCACGGCATTGTTTTCGAATTTGTAATTTCTTGATGACCACGGTTTCAATTCTGGTTTGACGATATTGAGTGCTCGACTCTGGTCATTTCTAGTTTGTGAACTGTTGCATGACTTCGTCATTGATTGAGTTGGACTTAGTTTTGATTCTCTTGACCATTTAAAAACTGCTGTTGACTCGATTTGAATCACTTCTGTTGTCTGCATTGTGTACTCGAGTCTGATTCATATATATGCTGCTTGATTGGCATTGTGTACTTAATGACATATTTGTATATATACATATGTGTTTGTGAGAAAATAATTGCTATATCCAATTTACTTCATATATACTTAAGGCTATACATTTGAGTCTTGTGTCTTGTCTCCTGTGCATAGCATATTGAACTGTTCAGGTTGTTTTGTTGCATTCATACTTCACTTGTGTATTGTTCATCATGTAGTCTTGATACGTGCATGTCGTATCTGGTTGTTCACTAGTCTTCGAGACATGATTGCATTTGTGGTTGCACTTCAGTTTCTTGTATATGTATACAAGTGTTCACTTGATTCATTGAGCTTGCATTTGATTTGTAGCTGTTGTTCTTGACTTCGAGTTGCACTGCTACATGATGCTTATATTTATCTGGACTTGTTTGATTCTAACCCATGCTTTGTGTACTTTGGTATTTGCAGTTATACTTCATTTGATCACTGTTCTTGTTGACTTTGGCTTGATAATGTTTGACTGGATTTGCTTTGAGCTTGAGTTGTTGGTTGATTTTTGAAATTGTACTTGAGTTGAATCCAGTTTCAAAAACTCGGGTTTGACCTTGTACTTTAATCGTCGAGACTTTATTTATACTGCACCTGAGTTGAACCCGTCTTTTATTTGGGTTTGACCTTGTGCTCACCTGTTCCCGTAGCATTATCAAGTGTATATCGGTGTGCATGGCCTTGTGGCATGTACAGTGATACACTGTGCATGTCACATTGTTTGTGTGTGATGAATTCAAATATAAATGATGACGAACAACCCAAATAACTGAGGCAAATATTATTTTCAAAATCCACATTTTATTTTATACTGCAAAAATATTTCTTTTCAATTTTACTGCGTTAGTGTATATTTTTGCAGATTGCTCAGATGCTGGATTCAAACTGGAACGAAGTTGAAGATAAATACGAGTGTGAGTGATATGTAGTGAGGTCCTGATGTAAATATGAATTGGATTGTATTGTAACTGAAATTGTATGTTTATAGTGAGAGCTTGAATTTGTACTATTCAAAATTGTAATAAATATTTGTTTGAATAAAATTTCTGTTTGAATTCAAATTCTGTGTTATTTATTTTATTCAGCAAATATCTATTTAATCTGTGAAAATAAAATAGTACGATAGAAAATACATTTAAATGAATATATATATGTTTATTATCATCAAACAAAAATCATATAGATGCATATTCAACAATCTCCCACTTTTGATGATAACAAACATATATTTAAGATTTTGAATTTGAATTTGTTAAATGTATTTGATCATTCAATTTGCTCCCCCTATTTGAATGCTCCCTCTCTACATAATACTCCCCCTTCATATATGCATGAGAATAAAAATATGCAAATGTGCTTAGATGCAAATTGAAAATATTTGACCTTTATTTTACCAAAATCTTAACTTTTCTCTCCCCCTTTTGTTATCAGCAAAAGAGTAATTGTGTTAGAAAAAATAGAGATAAAGTGATAGACATTAAAACACTATTAATTCCCAATCGAGTATAAATATTAAATTTCAATAAAAAATCAAACTAAAATCATGAATACTCTGTTTGACGCATATTCCACTTTAGAATGATAGGGATGATGTCATCATATAAAACCATATAGTTGTGTCTATTTGTGGTATATTTATATCAGGAATTTGAATATCTACTAACCATGCATAACCGTTAGGACTTTTAAATGAGATTAGTAGTATTCCAAAAAAATTAAAAAAATGAATTCAAGTATCTTCTAACCACGCATAACCGTGAGGACTTTTAAATGGGATTAGAATCAACTTGTCTATTTAATTAATCAATTTTAATATGCGTTCCATATATGCATAACCGTGAGGACTTTTAAATTAGCATGGAAGCACATAATCAAAAATCAAGTAATTCACCCATGCATAACCGTGAGGACTTTTAAATGAGAGTGAATACTTTGGATGTTTTTATTCGTTAAAAATATAAAATGAAAAACGAATGATTCCCGTTTAAAATACCACATATTGACATTCTATATTAGATTTTGATGAGTGATGGTTGATAGAAATATGATAGAAATAGAAATGGTCATGGAATTTTTGCCAACAAAAAGTTTTTATAACTCTTGTTTAAATTTCTAAAGAAATTTACTAAATATACCGTATCGAGTTATAATATATGATTAATATCAACACTCATCACTTTTTTTAATCATTATTTATCTTTTCGATAATTAGTAGGGGTCAGATTAGTTAATGTAGTGATTTAAAATCAATTTCAAAAATAATTCTAAAATAACTAATCTGAAACAAGGTCAAAAATGATTTTTCTTGAAGGGTTTATCTAAGAAAAATATCTGTTAATTGAAAATTATTTGAGATGAAAAATATGCAGATATTTTCTTTGAAAAACGATGCAATTACTGAATGTTAAATCACGTTCCACTAGTATTTTTTTCATCAACTAGATTGCCAGTGTAATCTGCATCTGAATTTTTCTTTCACTCAACATTATCAATGTTATAGACCAGACTTATGAACCTGAAACAAATTTCTTTGAAATCATTTTTAACATCCTGAAATTCATTTGAATTTGAATTGAAGCCGTTGAAATAAACAAGTAAACAAATATATCTACTTGTAGCATGAGAAATCAGTAATCATTCAACATCACAATTAATCCAAGCAATTTTATTCAAAGATGATTGGTCAACATTTTGAATAAGTCAGAATTAACATCATCAATTATTTCACATAACTGGCTGATTTAATTCGGATTATGGTGCAGATTATCACATTGAATGTATCGTTCAAAATAATTACCATTACCTGTTTTACCTTTATGACAATCTTTCGTTGTTTGCCCATTGTGAATCTATCACCTTTATACTAGGCTAAGGAACTTTGAATTGTCGCCCGTTGTGTTTCTGGAACAGCCAGAATCCAGATAACACCGATGTTGTTCCTTAGCCTGCCACCACACCTACACGGTAAAATATTTTTGTGACCTATTTGTTTTTATAGGTCCATGGTTGTTAGTGGCAGAATAATTTGAAAAATAATTTTGTGAAGACCCATAACTATTTATATATGTTCCTTTTGGCACCCAGATTTGTTTAACTTTGAGAGATTCTATATTTGTGCCTTTTGGAACCCAAATTAGAATTGTTTTTACATGTTTGGGTCTAAACCAACAATTATTGTGTTTGTGTCCAAATTTTCTACAAATAGTGCACATCGAACTTATTTGTTTAATTTCACTTCTATAACGTTCTTTTTGAGTATACCCAAGTCCTTGTTTATCAATATTGACAGTTTGTTTCCCTAATAGCATATTCAACGATCTTTCACTTTTGGAAAATTTATCTAAAGTAGTAGACAATTGTTGGACTTGTGATTTAAGTTATTCGTTTTCATTCAATAATTGAGTGTACCTTTTGATAGAATTTTCTCTTCTCGTATTTTCACTTTCTTTTAAAATCAGAATTTCATTTTCAAGTGATTTTATATTAATTTCTGATTTTTTAATCTCATCTTCGAATGTTGGACACTTATCACACTTAGGGATTCTACTTTGATAGTTTTTAACTAACTGTTCAAGCTGTTCATTTGTTTCTATCAAACTATCTCTTTGTGATTCAAGTTTAGCGTATCTCTCCTTGAGTCATTCAAAACAACCGTTTACTTCGTGGAAATAAATAAGCAACTCAGAATGGGGTAGTTTTGAAACCTCACTTGGCTCGTCATCATCACTGTCAGTTATATCACCTCGTAGACACAATTCTGCTTTTTCACTTTCACTGCAAGTGCTTTGATCTTCCTCGTCTGTTTCATCCCAAGTGGCTGCAAAACTTTTCTTTTTCTGTTTGTTTCCACGGTTGAATTTATTTTGTGGACAATCGGGCTTGATATGACCGGGTTTGTTGCACTTATGACAGATGATCTTCTGTTCTTCTGAGGAGTCTAGTGCTTTGGATATTCTGCTTTTTAACTTTTGGTTTAGAGCTGAATTTCCATGTTTGTGATTCCACTTTTTGAATTTGTTTATTATCAGCTCTAGTTCTGCTGCACCATCATCATCATCATCGTCACTTTCAATTGTTCCTTTAAGAGCTATCGATTTCTTTCGAGTATCTCCTCCTTCACGCTCTTCTTTGAATTTCATCTCTAGCTCATATGTGGTGAGATTTCCGATGAGTTCTTCAACTTTGAGTTGTTTGAAATCTTAAGATTCTTGAATGGCAGTCACTTTTGCTTCAAAGCTTCGTGGAAGGACTCTGAGGATTTTTCGGACTATTTCCAATTCTGTGTATGAGTTTCCAAGAGCCTTTGATTTGTATACGATATTGGAAAGTCATCCGAACATCTCTTTGACATTTTCTTCCTTGGCCATTGTGAAGTTTTCATATTCGCTGCTTAGCATGGCAAGGCGAGATTCTTTGACTTGAGATGTTCCTTCGTGAGTCACTTCGAGTGTGTGCCATATTTCCTGCACAGTTAGACAATGTGAGACACGATTAAATTCAAATTGATCCAATGAACAAATAATAGAATTCATAGCTTTAGCATTAATATTTTGTAATTTATTCTCTAGCTCTGTCCATTGTTCCTTCGGTTTTTTAATTTCCTGATTATCTACAGTTATAGTTGGAGTTCTATAACCTGTCTCAACAATATCCCAAGCGTCAATGGTTTCTAGAAAAATTTTCATCCTATTTTTCCAATAAGCATATTCACCATTGAACATTGGTGGTCTAACTATTGACTGACCCTCAGTAAAAGCATTATTAAAAGAAGTCATTTTAAAAATTCAAATTTTTAAAACAAAAACTGATTTTTGAAAAAAAAATTGAATTTTTAAATCAAAAATTTGACTCTATTCCTAGCTTTAATACCACTTGTAGGATCGATTTCACCCTAGAGGGGGGGTGAATAGGGTGATAGTGTTAATTATAAAAATTATTGCGGAAGCGTATATTAATTTTAACACAGATCACAGCAGAATAAACACAGCATAGATAACAGCAGAATAGTAAATGCAGAAAATAGAACGACACAGAATTTACCCAGCTTCGGCAAAACCCTGCCTACGTGCTGCCCCCAAGGTTTCTACTAGAAATTAGATAGTCCCTCGCTTACACTCGTAAACTCGCTATACCCGCTATTGACTAATCTAACTCTACGCTCAAACCCTGCCACAACTCAGCCACTGAGTTGCGAATTCTCAAACTACGCCCCGTAGTTTGTCCCTAGTCACACGACTAGTAAATACAATGGTTTAAAAAGGAAAATACAAATTTAAAACACAATTAAAAATATAAACCCTAATTTTTAATATTAATCCTTATATAAAACTATAAACCCAAAGATTAAAATAAAGGCCGGCCCAAAAATGATTCTTTCTCTTTTTATCGGCTCGTTCCTTTGTTTGTGATAATGGAGGCTCTTGTTTCTTCGTTCGTTCCTCTTCCTTCAAAAATTAGGGCTTTAGTAAATTCGAAGATGCCGACTTCAAATGCTCGATTGAAGTAGATGATTCAACGTTCCTTTTTGTCAATCGATGGACTTTGTTAATTACTTCGACTGCTTCGAATTGATTGAGTTCGAGAAGACTTCGGTATGTGATTTTTGCTCTTTTTCTTTTTTGATTGAATGCTTGAACTCAATTATGATTCGAGTTGTATAAGTTATTCTTCTCTGTTGTACTCAAACTCGAATACATTTTAGCCGATGATGATTATGGGTTTATATAGGATTTCACTTCCTATAATTTCGTTCGTCAGATATGTGTTTGAATTTGTCAATTGATTATCTCGACCGGTTGATTTTGTTTTGATGCTCGAGATGGTTTCTGACTTCTTCAATTTTGTATATACACGTATATTTCTTTCTTGCTCTTCACGGTGTTGAATTTGAATCGTTCACCACGTCTCTGACCTGTTCATATGCGTATATTTTTGGTTACTTGGTTTCCACGACATTGATTTCGAATTTGTAATTTCTTGATAACCACGGTTTCAATTCTGGTTTGACGATGTTGAGTGCTCGACTCTGGTCATTTGTAGTTTGTGAACTGTTGCATGACTTCGTCATTGATTGAGTTGGACTTAGTTTTGATTCTCTTGACCATTTAAAAACTGTTGTTGACTCGACTTGAATCACTTCTGTTGTCTGCATTGTGTACTCGAGTCTGATTCATATATATGTTGCTTGATTGGCATTGTGTACTTCATGACATATTTGTATATATACATATGTGTTTGTGAGAAAATAATTGCTGTATCCAATTTACTTCATATATACTTGAGGCTGTACATTTGAGTCTTGTGTCTTGTCTCCTGTGCATAGCATATTGAACTATTCAGGTTGTTTTGTTGCATTCATACTTCACTTGTGTATTGTTCATCATGTAGTCTTGATATGTGCATGTCGTATCTGGTTGTTCACTGGTCTTCGAGACATGATTGCATTTGTGGTTGCACTTCAGTTTCTTGTATATGTATACAAGTGTTCACTTGATTCATTAAGCTTGCATTTGAGTTGTAGCTGTTGTTCTTGACTTCGGGTTGCACTGCTACATGATGCTTATATTCATCTGGACTTGTTTGATTCTGACCCATGCTTTGTGTACTTTGGTATTTGCAGTTATACTTCATTTGATCACTATTCTTGTTGACTTTGGCTTGATAATGTTTGACTGGATTTGCTTTGAGCTTGAGTTGTTGGTTGATTTTTGAAATTGTACTTGAGTTGAATCCAGTTTCAAAAACTCGGGTTTGACCTTGTACTTTAATCGTCGAGACTTTATTTATACTGCACCTGAGTTGAACCCGTCTTTTATTTGGGTTTGACCTTGTGCTCACCTGTTCCCGTAGCATTATCAAGTGTATATCGGTGTGCATGGCCTTGTGGCATGTACAGTGATACACTGTGCATGTCACATTGTTTGTGTGTGATGAATTCAAATATAAATGATGACGAACAACCCAAATAACTGAGGCAAATATTATTTTCAAAATCCACATTTTATTTTATACTGCAAAAATATTTCTTTTCAATTTTACTGCGTTAGTGTATATTTTTGCAGATTGCTCAGATGCTGGATTCAAACTGGAACGAAGTTGAAGATAAATACGAGTGTGAGTGATATGTAGTGAGGTCCTGATGTAAATATGAATTGGATTTTATTGTAATTGAAATTGAATGTTTATAGTGAGAGCTTGAATTTGTACTATTCAAAATTGTAATAAATATTTGTTTGAATAAAATTTCTGTTTGAATTCAAATTCTGTGTTATTTATTTTATTCAGCAAATATCTATTTAATCTGTGAAAATAAAATAGTACAATAGCAAATACATTTAAATGAATATATATATGTTTATTATCATCAAACAAAAATCATATAGTTGCATATTCAACAAAAAGATCTTATGTAAGTTAAATCAACAGTAAATAAATATGAGTGTAACGGCTTCAGAGATGTTTATAGGGTTTTACATCTCCTATCTAGTGTCTACGTGAGTGCAATAACTTAAGAGATGTTCGAGATTTCCATCTTCTAAGGATCCGTTAAACTATCTACATACATAGTACAATACGCTATTATAATATGTCTACAATAAAGTAAAGTATTAAAATAGCATTAAGGCATTACCCATATCCCTCTTACCATATTTTTATATATTCCCGCAGTCTATACAGTACCGTAATTCCTCCGTAAACTGGAGGGCTATCAGAGGGCACTCCATAGGTACGGTACAAACCAAACTCGTAATGGGCGCGATAAGGCATGTGACAAGGCACGCGAGGCAATGCCAGGGTAGGATTCTACCGTTTGCACTCCCGGACTGGTGGTAACGCATAGCAGCTACTACCGTCCACCTCGGAACACACTCTCATAATCAAATCGAGGGTGGCCACCAAATCAATCACAAAGTCATAATATGGTATCAAAGAAATGTGCCCGATAGGAGGAGCGACCTTACTTGGCCCGGTATAGCTCCGGTTTTAGCCACATCAAGCTGACTCGAGGGAGTTAGGGCTACATTAATACCTCATACAAAATGGTTCGCCAAACCATCCTACTTCATTCTGGAATCTCCATCACGTGCATAATTGTTAAAGTGGTTTTCGGTATTGGCAGAGAGTATGACAATATCTGATCCCGGTCTCTTTAAAACCAAACGCTTATTTCACACAAGATGGTTATTTTATATTTCCAAAACCGATTCATAATTGATATCAAAATATCATATTCTCCAAAAAATCATATCACTTTCGAAATTTAATTCACTTTCGAAATCACATTCATTTTCGAAATCATTATCAATTTCGAAATCATATTCACAAAACAAGTTAAACCCTCATTTCAAAATCATCATATTTATGCAAATTATGTCATTTCACTAGAAAGTATCATTTTCAAATTCCAACGTAAGTTATAACATCATTTAACCATATTCGCTTTTAAATTAGGGGTTTAAATATAAACAATCACTACAAGAAAACTGATTTTTTGTAGCGCCCAAAAACCGCCACTACGTATTTTTAGTGGCGTTCCGATAATCGTTACGAGAAAACATGCCACTAAAAATCCTGGAGTATTAGTTGCACTTTTTTAAACGCCACCAAATTTTTTTTTTGATAGCGTTTTTATAACGCCATAGAATTCCTTTTTTGTAGCGCCTATTTACCACCACCGAAAAGGTTTTCTCCTCCATGATACTTTTTTATGGCGTTATCTAAATTTTTTGTAGCGCCTGTTTAACGCCACCGAAAGGGTTTTCTCCTCCACGTTACCTTTTCATGGCGTTATATACATTTTTTGTAGCGCTTAATAAACGCCAGCATAAGTGTACTTGAGTTTTTAATCACTCTTTTGTAGCGACATTTTAACGCTACCAAAATAAATAATATCCAGTAGCGTTTGTTTCCCTCCACCTGCTACTCCAGATTTACCCCTGATCTAGCATCCAATTATATAATAACAGAATACGCAAGCACATACACTTTTGAACACAATATATTAAACAACTACAAAATACGTATACGCATTGAAGATCCACAAGATACATAGACATTCATACATCCACATACATAGGTGTCGACAAAAAGCTACCCGTACACATACACAACCAAACTACCATAAGTGTTATAACCAAAATACCATAAGTATCATAACCGTACATATACATCTGAAATAAACGTCTGAAATAACCAAAGTACGGAGCAAAACCTGAACCACCATAAAAACCTGAACTACCTGTCATTGCTGATGTCTTCAAAACCTGAACTACCTGTCAACAAAGAACATAACAAAAGAGTGAGAAAACAAAACCTGAACTTAAAACTGCTTAAATAAGCAATGTACTGAAACAAAACATATGGACGACAATCGACCACTTCTCTGCACTGCCACAACACTCAACTACCTTGCCACTTCTTCCTACACTATCACTGTACTGCTCACCATCAATTCATACATAACTCATCACCATCAATTCAACTAACATTCCACCACAATCCATACATAACTCCTCACCATCAATTATTTTCCCTCCCCTAAACCTGAACCACCAATCACAATCATTCAATCACAATTCGAATATAACACCCCTACTTATGTACTTTTATCATTTTACCAAAAATCTATCTGCACTTTAGCTGCTAGCATTCCTAATGTATATATAAAAAAATTATATACCTTTTATTTTGACTTAATAATGATTTTTTCCATTGGCCAAGCTATGGGAACGCCAAAGCAATCATCCATGCATGTCAGACCCGATGTTGGTCTCCATATCTCTACATCTGGAACTATCACCAGTTCAATCCAAACTTTTACAGCATTACGTCCCAATGGACGACAATGGAACATCGTTATCGGATCAGTTGATGCAATACTTCCTTCAGCCACTACGTCTGCTCCACCCAAATCGATCAACTGGCATTTGGCATCCTTTTGCATGGTTGCAATCGGTTGAAAGAAAAGAGATTATTATGCACAATGTATACATGCACATTAAATAAACTTTCATACACAGTTAACTTCTTCAAATTTGAAAATTAATACTTACATTTTGCGATTTATTCATGACCATATGTGCGGATTTCATGGGAGAATTCACAACATTTTCAGTATCATCACGACTCTCATCTAGTTTTTCTTGATCAGCTTCTACTTTTGATCTTGGCCATGCTACTTTCCTACCAACTGCATCTCCAATGCACGACATATCAGATGTGGGTCGCCACAAATAAGCATCTTTATTTACTACTTTGTCCACCCAAATCACAACAGCAGACGGACCGAGTGGAATACCATTAATAGTATATTTTGGATCAATGGCGTGGATTCTTCCTTCGGCAACTACACCTTCACCCTCGGTCCAACCGTAAATCTTGCAAGTGTCTTCGATGATGCTGGTACTCTAAAAATGAGAAGTGAAATTCAAGACTTTAGTATGCTATACAAAAACAATGAATATGTGTTAAATTTTTATTCAGATGGGGGGTGTGCTCGCTGCATTTTAGACATCAATAAGCTCGCAGCATATTACACTAATATACTTAACGTGAAAAAAATTATCGTACTGGCTGCACTACAGTTCAACCGTGTTCGCAGCGGGACCTTGATGCAAACTGATGGCCAAGCAACTACCTTATTCTTAGTGTCTGCTAAGACTGCCATTTCAGGTGTAGGCCTCCATAAATAAGTATCTTCTTTATCCACTGAATCTATAACAACCCTCCCAGCATTTGGTCCAAGACGAATGCCATTGACAACGTCATCTGGGTCCATGGACAACAGCCTCCCATGGCCAATAACTCCAGAGGTTCCATCCCAATTCAACAGCAAACATACTTCGTCGTCGCTCTACAATTTACATATATTTATAATTAATCCATGCATGAATTCAAAGCCTAAGTCTAGCAAATTATAGAATTACTGCATATAAATTCAAAGCCTCAGAATGTACAAACCAACAGTTTCCTCTTACCAAACCAACAGTCAACTTCACCGCCTCCTCTTCACTACCTCACATCCACACAACTGACATATTTCCAGTGCCTTCCACTCCACAAAAGACTATTTATGCTCCAACATTTACCACTCTCAACCATCGAGCCAGCCAATACCCAATCGCAAACAAACCCGCGACCTCCATCAATGCTACTTGCACCCACCAAATTCTCGAAACACGCAACCTCAACCTCCTCTTAGCAAGCAACCATTGATTCACTGAACCACTTCAACAGAACATTCATATACTCAAAGAAATCAAAGCAGATATCCCAACAGATCATTACAATTAGGGTTAAATCAACCATTTCAGTAATAGTTTAGGAAAAAATACGAAAATAAGATGCATTCAAATTCATATAAAATCCAAATAGAATCACAAAGTCGATTTAAAAGATTCATACCTGAATATACCTAATCGATTTAAAAGATTCATACCTAAATATACCTAGATCTACTGGCTGCCGCGACTCGATGTTGAGTAAGGGGGAAACGACGGAGTTGACGATGATACTTGAGTGCGATGAAAATTTAACACGATTAAAAGGGGAAAAAAAATTTCTGAAGAAGAAAGCAAATTAGGGACGAGAATTTTGTTAAGTACGAGAGTAAAATGATAGGTTACATTTATTTAGTTCGCGCGGACTCATTTTTTTAGAAGCGGGAAACGTGAATTATTTTTTGCCACGTTTATATTATTTGGTAATCTATTTTTTGTTGCATTCACAATAAAACGCCACCAATTTTTGCAACTATAAATGGTTTTTCTTGTAGTGAATTCAACCTTGCACCGTTTTGAATTTTTGAAATTAGTTGGGATAGTCATAAACGGTAGTTCATTCTGGTAATTGTACTTCTTTCTAGCATGACCGTTGGATTTCGGTCTTACCTCTTAAGTTGGAATTTAAAGAGCTTTATGAAATCTGTAATTTTAAGTTTGCTTTAATTAATGAAGTTTATTCTCCTGAAAACGATCCTTCTTGGAATTTTAGTTTTAACAGAATTTTAGTAGGTTCAACCCTTAGGCATCTTTCTTTGCTTTATGCTAGATTAAATCTTTATAATATTGATAATGATAATGATATTATTAGTTGGGAATGGGATAAGAGTAAGAAATATACTTCTAATTCTTTTTACAGATTTATTAATTTTTCGGGTATAATAAACAACTCTTTTAAATTTATTTGGAAATCTAATGCTCCTCCTAAATCTAAAATTCACATGTGGTTAATACTGCATGGAAAACTTAATACAATAGAATTTTTAAAGAGAAAAAACATTCAAAATGATAATAAATGTTATTTTTGTAATCTGCATCTTGAAGATATTAAACATATATACTATGATTGCATGGATTCTTATTACTTTCTAAATAATACTCTTAAAATTTTTAACTTTAATATAATAACTAAAATTTCGCATTGCGACTTCTACTGGAATAATTTAAGATTTAGGTTCAATAAGAATATTAGATTCTTACTTGGCACTTTATTCATTATTATTTGTTGGTATATTTGGTTTGAAAGAAATCAAAGAATTTTTAATAATAATAATAGTCATTTTAACAAATTGATTTTTACAATTTCTTCATTTTGTTTTAATTGGATTTCTAATCCCAAATATAAATTAGCTAAAAATAACCTATTTAAAGGGTATCTTAATAAAGTTAGTTATAATATTAACTTTTTTAAACACAATAATAATATATTTAACATTCACAATATTAGTATTGATATCTTTTCATATTTATATGATGATTTCACTGTTAATCATAACTTACTTATGATCAAAGGTTCATAAGAATTTTTTAAGATTTGTTTCAATTATTGCACTAGTCATTGTTGGTATTAGTTTATAAGTAATTTAATTCTTTAGTATTTGTGCAGTTAGTCTTATTTAGGATTTTATTTCCTTCCTCTTTAATACATATATATGTATATAAATTATATAAATATACATATATATGTATCATTCTAATTTTTTCCTTAGTCATCTTTCAGACACAAGTATGGGTGATAAGGCTCTAGGTTCACTTTGCAGGTACTCATGTCTTCAGATTGCAGGATTTCGGATTGTAGAGAGGTTATCAGAGCAGAGTTTCCCTCTCAAGATCACTAGCAGTTCCACCACAGATACTAGACACTTTCCTCTCCATTATGGCGTACTGTTTTCAGGAGGATCTACTCTTCTGCTTGGCACTTCTTTCTTTTGTACAAAGTCTTCAGAGCGGATTTTCCATTCAACATCATGTTCAGTTCCACTTCAGAGTAGTTGCTTTTCCATTCCTTTCGAACCAGATGCATGGAGATTCCTTCTTAGTTTGTGATGTCATCTAGTATTTTTGGCTTTTCTATAGTTTTTTAGGTACTTCTAACACCTTAATATCAGGCGGTGGCCATGCCGGAGCTCAATATCAGGGTGTGATGGGTGGTGGCCTTGCCGAAACTCATCTTAGGGGTACCTGAGCCTTTTTGATACTTGTATCTAGTTTTGTTACCTGCCAGGCATGTTGGCAGCGCCTTATTTGTGTGATATATATAGTTGCATGTGTGCTCTCCTCTATTTATAGAGGATCGCACATTTTTCTCAAAAAAATAGTTTAAAATAGATTAAATTAGATTAAAATAGTTTTAATTAGTTAAATAGATTAAAATAGGTTTAATATAGCTTAATAATTTAATATAAAATGGTTTGAAAATCTAAATAAATATGAATTTAAAATAATATATTTCTAAACAGTTTATCTTAAAATAATTAATTTGAAAGTAATATCAAATTAAACTATTTCTTCCATTTCAATAAATCTGGACCATATCCAGCTTTCAAATTAACAAACTCAATTTTTATCTTTCAATTCAGATTCTCAATAAAACCATTTAAATCTATATCGAATTTCAAATCCATGTTTGAACTATAAATTTAAACTACTTCAAATTTAGTAGATTTCAAAGTTTAAATACTCAAACATTTTCAATAACTCAATTTCGATAAATTTCATTTATATTTCAAGATTATTTGAAATTTTAATTTAAATTATTTTAAATAATTCATTTGAACCAGTTTCAATTTCAACATTTAAAGCTTGGATTTTCAAAAATAATTCAGTTTATATAAATCAAATTTTGTTTCAAAATATCATTTAAATGGATTCAAAAATTAAGGATTAAAAAATCATTTAATTTAACTAATTCAATATCCGTATATAAATTTTTACCATATGGTCAAGTGATTTAGATATATATATCGTTTCAACCCGCAATAAATTAAAATTTATGGGTATATATCATTTCAACCCGTAATCACGAATTAAAATTCAAAATCCATAAAATCGCTCGAGTCTACCATTTTAACCCATAACGATTTTCTTTATCTATAAGTTCGTTCGGGTATGTATCATTTCAACCCATAGTGATTTTCCTAACAATAAACTAAGGGAACTTGCAATGTGATAACAACATATAAATAAACATACATCCAATCATCCAAATATCAACAATTTACATACAGCATAATCATCATTCAAATAAACCAATAACTAACAAAAATTTACTGGTTATCATTAACAGGTATTCAACTGGCAATTTAAAAATTAAATATTAAATTAAATGGCGATTAAATTCAATAAAAGTCGGATTAAACTGGAATGACAATTTAAATATACCAAACAGCAACTAGTCTATTTCTAGTCACATCATAAATTTAATTTAACTAACATAAGATAGTTTAGTAGTCGTGAGTGGGTTAAAACACTCACCTCTGATTTTTCGATGATTTAAAATCCAAATAAAGGTCTAAATTTGAAAAGTCTTAAAATTTGTCCCAGCTAGTACAAAAATGTCCAAAATTTCGATACGATCGCAACGGAGAAAACCGCGCGTGAATCCGAACTCGTATGCAAAAGATATTAATGTAAGAACGATTGGATTCTAAAAATTTAAATTA
The DNA here is from genome assembly GCA_030737815.1 of Allium fistulosum. NCBI lineage: Eukaryota > Viridiplantae > Streptophyta > Magnoliopsida > Asparagales > Amaryllidaceae > Allium > Allium fistulosum. The sequence continues at coordinate 232,131,641 of CM060908.1, read as the reverse complement.
AAATAAATAATTATAAACAATACACGTCACCTATGCGAAACCCTACCTCCATCGCGTTCGCCCCAGCCAACCTCTCATGCAAACCCTACATGAGATGCCGCTACTTCAACCCATACGCACGCCACCACGAACGATAACCACCTCATCAGAGCACGTCACTGTCCAGCTGACACAAGGTCGCGCCTCCTGGCCACTCACGCGCTGCTCCAAGATCACCTGGTGGTGGCCGCCGTCGCCGTTCTTCTATGCCATTTTCTGGCAAACCCCTCGACTTCCAGCATGAATGAACAACAGATCCGATGCCTGCTCGACCTCACCTTCCCAACGCCTCCTCCCGATCGTCAAACGGTCGACGATCCACCGTTGGATCGTAAACCCTAGAAATGGACGGACGAGGTTCTTCGTCGATTTCTGGTCAAATAATGACTCCAAAGAAAAAATGAATAGAAGATCTAGGTTGCGCTCGTCGAGAGCTTTCCAACGATATATAATATGACATAGTTTAAGGAGTTTAAATTTTTCGATTTGGTTTTGATTTGCAATTGAATTTAGGAATTAGGGTTTCTGCCATTTGAGAAGGAGGAAAAGAGAGATAGAATTGTACGTACATGCAGAAATAAAAGGCTGCTAAGGTTTAGGAAAGAAAGCTATTTATATGGACACGAACATATAAGAATGAATGGACAATTCGAATTGGTTTGAAACGACAATAGCGACCCAAAAAGCCCGTTCCACTTCCGAAACGAAAGTGAGTCATCCCATATCAAAATAGATGTTTCAATATTTATAAACTCAATGGAACAAGTTCCAAACCCTAATTCAAAAGTATGCAGAAGTTAGCTTTTAAAATCAGCTTATTTCAATTGAATTCATTAAATTGATTTCTACGCGTTTCGAGCTCGCACGATCAAACGACAAGTCCGATCGCTAGGAAACTTGAAATCCTACAATAATTCACCGTTACGGATCCGATGAAATTGGTTTCGTCGAAATCCGAGACAGTGGCCAAAATGGCTATTTTCCACGTTAATTAAATAAATTATTGTTAAATTAGTTAATCACCTTTTAAAATTTTAAATTTAATAGTTAACAAGTCACATCATTCTTGATTACCTAAACATTTATAATCATTTAAAACAAATTCCCATGTCCAATTCAATATGAAATATTGCACTAATTACAGTGTTCAATTATAACGTTAATAAATTCATTGATTATAATTTAAATTTCAAATAAATTCATTTATATTGATTTCACTCTTATTATTCACTCAACTATCATCTTATGGATATAGTTAACATTGATTTATGTTTTATTACATAAACATTCTACAATCATCATTTTAATTCATATTAACTGCAATATTTAAGTAGATTAATTGCAATTGATTTCCAATTTATTTCAACAGATTAAATAGTGAAATGATAATTAAACAATTGTTACGAACACATTTCTATGTTTATTATTTACAAACCAAGCAAATAAATTAGCATACTGATTAATTATTCTATATTAACCAATTTCAATTAATTACATATAATCTTACCATTTAATTTATTTTCTTATTTACAGTTTATAACCAAATTAACTTCACAGTTATCTCAATTACTTGAAATTACGTTCAAATAGTCATCGATTACATTAAATTAACATTATTAAATCATATTTTAACATATTTCCCATTAATAAATCATAAATTTAAATTTCTTACAATATTAAATTTCCAAAATCTTATTAAATTTATTATTTTAATTATCGAAAAATACGGGTCGTAATACTCTTCCCCACTCAAAACTTTTCGCCCTCGAAAAGGGAAAAGAAGGAATTAAGGAATTAATATATTTTATTCAAAATATTCAATTTTATAACAATTAATTTACATAATTAAGTATTTTAAATAAAATATATCAATTTATTAACAATTAAATCCTTCATATTCAAGTTACTTAAAAGTTCGAAAATATTTCCACTTTTAAAAAAAAATTCTAAGTCCTAAATTCATGAAAAATTTCGGCCGAGACTCCTTTGCGGTTAGGTCCGGGAGAAATAATAATATTCATAGTATCAATATATATCATATTTCAAATATAAAATATCCCAAACCACGGGAAAACAATAAAATTGCTATAAAACCGTAATCCGAAAACATAACTATTTGTCGGGAAAACAACACTTATTTATGAAACCAAAAGCAGTAGCTATTGCTTCCATAAACCTGTATTTCACTTATATAATCCAAAGAGGTTAATAATTATGTAAAAAGAGAAATATTTAAGTTGTTTCAATTATAACAAAAAAATCAACACAACATAACAACAGTCACTTGCAAACAAACAGTATAACCATTATATGAAATCAAAGTATCCATCGTACATTCATAACAACCGAAACCAATGGTTTGTTCTGGTTCAGACAATTTAATCGTACAAGGTGATAAATAAACTATCAAGTATACCCTACGCTTAACAGCCTTAGATAATTATTTAATAGATTATTCATACATCCTTAAATAATTAGAAGTATCTTTTCCCAAACATCCCATAAGCCAAAACAACCAAGAATTTCAAATAGTATTTATGTTTATTCTTATTAATTTCCTTTCACATAATTTACTGTTCATCTGTTTTCATTCATTCATACAATGATTATTTTATTAATTTAACTTCATTGCTTACAAAATTTATTTCTCATTCTTTCATACAATGCAATTTTCCATTAAATTTATATTCATTTACTTACATAAATTATTTCCATTCAATTATTTAAAATAATCAATGAATTCATTATTGAAGGATTACATACATTTTATTTCAGTTTAATTCACATTTATTAGTAAAATTATATACTTGATTTCCATTATTTATTAATATTCATTAGTGCATAAATTCATACTTATGTTCCTTAACTTTTTAATTTACATTCATCCTTCCTTATATAGTGTCATTGAATATTAAATCTATTTTCTGAATCATTTCAACTTTTCTGAAGTTATAATCATTTACTTAATATAGTATTCACTTTTACTAATCATTTTAATTATAAATAACTTCAAACATTAACTTAAGTTTATAATATCCTTATAAGTCTTAATTTTTCATTTATAAACAAAATTCCATTGAACACTTTCATTACTTAAGTTTTACTTGTATAATATTCTATTGCATATTCCTATTTAACATTACAACTATTAAAGATTTCTGGTAAGTAATATATATGTTTTAAGAATGCAATTGAATGTTACACAGGTTTATCTTATTCATTTAGTTAACAAATGCTCAATAATTATATCTTCTAAATTTTCATATCTTTTAAATTACAAGTTACAAATTTCCAATTCCTAAGATATATCATTAATCACTTAGCATCTAATTTCTTATTTTTCATTTTTGAAGTTTCCAATTATTAAAATAGTTAAGATTTCATTCATTATAATAATTAAAATTTCTAATTTTACAGAAACTTAAGAACTAAATACCGGGTTCTCATTCAAATCATTTGAAATTATATATATATATATATATGTGTGTGTGTGTGTGTGTGTGTGTATAGACACACACACACACACTCATAGCTTTTATATATCAAATCATATTTAGAAATTTTAAAATTAAGATTTATTTATCAAAACAAATGGGTAGTAAAGCTACTATAGTGACCTTTCCACTTTGAAACTCGAAAATGAAAGTCGATGATGTGGACGTCATCACCAAAATTATTTTCTAGCGATAAAAGAGGGGACTACAGAACTTATTTCCTTTTAAAATTCCTTTTAGAACATTTCTTTCAAATCACATTGAAAATATTTATATCTGAAAATTCTTCCAAATAATACTAATATAATATTTCAAAATCTTTTGAAATCAAATTTCAAACCCCAGAACTTAAGTTCTCAAATTTAAATTCATATTCATTTTTATTTGTAAGTCCAATTCTGCAATTAATATTTATAAAATTTTACTTCCTAACAAACAAACATATCACATACAACCATATACATTTATAATATTATTCTTTTATATACAAAATATAATACTAGGTAAAATTATGCCATTTACCTATATTTCAAAACAATATTATGTCGGTCTGCCCTATTAAGTGTTTAGAAATCTCTATCGATGCCATGGCGTCCTATGTACCGACCAGAATTTATAAATACTCAACAGAACAAATTAACACAAGATAAAAACATTTTATAACACTAACAAGTATGCTCTCTTATATATATGCGCTAAAAACAACTCATTCTAGGGTATTACTACTCTATCTCTAATGAGTCAAACCCCACAAAACTAAGGTTATCGCTAAACCTCGCTCTGATACCAAATGTAACGACCCACCTTTTTGGACGGTTTAAATCGACTATAACCACACATGTTAAACTCAAACCATTCAATAGGGAGGATTGTTATGGGATAAATAAGAAAAAGAAGAGAAAAAATAAAAAAACAAACACAGAATCTCACAGTGGAATGACAAAATATAATAATCAAATAACAGTTCATGAAGCTGTTTTACAAATAACATTTGATTACAGTTTTACAATATATCAGAGTTATACATACATCAATAATAAATAAACAATGCAGCGGAACGACATGAAGCAGTGGAACAAATATAATAATAGTAGACAAATCTCCGTCTTCATCCTTTAAATAAAATGGTCTTTAATACACTGAAAAGCTCAGACTGACCCGAGCGTAATGAAAAGACAAAACACTCGAGTCTGAACTAAAAGATCTTATGTAAGTTAAATCAACAGTAAATAAATATGAGTGTAATAGCTTCAAAGATGTTTACGGGGTTTACATCTCCTATCCAGTGTCTACATGAGTGCAATAACTTAAGAGATGTTCGGGATTTCCATCTCCTAAGGATCTATTAAACTATCTACATACATAGTACAATACGCTATTATAATATGTCTACAGTAAAGTAAAGTATTAAAATAGCATTAAGGCGTTACCCATATCACCCTTACCACATTTTTATATATTCCCGTAGTCTATTCAATACCGTAATTCCTCCGTAAACTGGAGGGATATCAGAGGGCACTCCATAGGTACGGTACAAACCAAACTCGTAATGGGAGCGATAAGGCATGTGATAAGGCACGCAAGGCAATGCCAGGGAAGGATTCTACCGTTTGCACTTCTGGACTGGTGGTAACGCATAGCAGCTACTACCGCCCACCTCGGAACACACTCCCATAATAAAATCGAGGATGGCCACTAAATCAATCATAAAGTCATAATATGGTATCGAAGAAATGTGCCCAAGGAGGAGCGACCTCACTTGGCCCGGTATAGCTCCTGTTTTAGCCACATCAAGCTGACTCGAGGGAGTCGGGGCTATGTTAATACCTCATACAGAATCGTTCGCTAGACCATCCTACTTCATTCTGGAATCTTCACCACGTGCACAGTTATTAAAGTGGTTTCGGTATTGGCGAGAGTATGACAATATTTGATCCCGATCTCTTTAACAACCAAACGCTTATTTCACACCAGATGGTTCTTTTACATTTCCAAAACCGATTAATAATTGATATCAAAATATCATATTCTTCAAAAAATCATATCACTTTCGAAATCCATTCATTTTCGAAATCATTATCACTTTCGAAATCATATTCAAAAAACAAGAAACCCTCATTTCAAAATCATCATATTTACGCAAATTATGTAATTTCACTAGAAAGTATCATTTTCAAATTCCAACGTAAGTTATAACATCATTTAACCATATTCGCTTTTTAATCAGGGATTTAAATATAAACAATTCAACCTTGCACCGTTTGGAATTTTTGGAATTAGTTTAAATAGTCATAAACAGTTTAAATAGTTTAAAATAGTTTAAAATAGTTTAAATAGTTTGAATTAGATTACAATAGCTTAAAATAGTTTAAATAGTTTAAAATAGATCACATTGGATTAAAATAGTTTAAATAGTTTAAAATAGGTTAAATTAGATTAAAATAGTTTAAAATAGTTTGAAATAGATTAAATTAGATTAAAATAGTTTTAATTAGTTAAATAGCTTAAAATAGATTAAAATAGGTTTAATATAGCTTAATAGTTTAATATAAAATGGTTTGAAAATCTAAATAAATCTGCATTTAAAATAATATATTTTTAAATAGTTTATATTAAAATAATTTATTTGAAAGTAATATCAAATTAAACTATTTCTTCCATTTCAACTAGTCTGGACCATATTCAGCTTTCAAATGAACAAACTCAATTTTTATCTTTCAATTCAGATTCTCAATAAAACCATTTAAATCTGTATCGAATTTCAAATCCATGTTTGAACTATAAATTTAAACTACTTCAAATTTAGTTGATTTCAAAGTTTAAATATTCAAACATTTTCAATAACTCAATTTCGATAAATTTCATTTATATTTAAAGAATCAACTTTGAAATTTTAATTTTAATTCTTTTAAACAACTCATTTGAACCAGTTTCAATTTCAACATTTAAAGCTTGGGTTTTCGAAAATAATTTAGTTTATATAAATCAAATTTTATTTCAAAATATCATTTAACTGGATTCAAAAACTAAGGATTAAAAAATCATTTAATTTAATCAATCTGGTGTCCGTATATAATTTTCTACCCTATGGTCAAGTGATCCGATATATATATCATTTCAACCCGCAATAAATTAAAATTTACGGGTATATATCATTTCAACTTGCAATCCCGAACTAAAATTCAAAATCCATAAAATCGCTCGAGTCTATCATTTCACCCATAACGATTTTTCTTATCTATAAGATCGTTCGGGTATGTATCATTTCAACCCATATTGATTTTCCTAACATTAAACTAAGGGAGCTTGTAGTGTGATAACAACATATAAATAAACATACGTCCAATCATCCAAATATCAACAATTTAACATACAGCACAATCATCATTCAAATACACCAATAACTAATAAATATTTACTAGTTATCATTAACAGGTATTTAATTGGCAATTTAAAAATTGAATATTAAATTAAATGGCGATTAAATTCAATAAAAGTCAGATTTAACTGGAATGACAATTTAAATATACCAAACAACAACCAATTCATTTCTAATCACATCATAAATTTAATTTAACTAACATAATATAGTTTAGCAGTCGTGAGTGGGTTAAAACACTCGCCTTTGATTTTTCGACGATTTAAAATCTAAATAAAGGCCCAAATTTGAAAAGTCTTCGAATTCATCCAAACAAGTTCCATAATGTCCGAAATTTCGATACGATCGTAACGGAGAAAACCGTGCATGAATCCGAGCTCGTATGCAAAAGATATTAATGTTTGAACGATTGAATTCTAAAAATTTAAATTTAAATAAATAAATATAAACAATACACATCACCTATGCGAATCCCTACCTCCATCTCGTTTGTCCCAGGCAACCTCTCATGCAAACCCTACACGAGCCACCGCTACTTCAACCCATATGCACGCCACCACGAACGATAACCACCTCATTAGATCACGTCACTGTCCAGCTGACCCTAGGTCGCGCCTCCTGGCCATTGGCGCGCTGCTCCGATGTCACCCTGTGGTGGCCGCCGCCGCCGCGACCCTTCTATGCCATTTTCTGGCGAACCCCTCAACTTCCAACACGAACGAACAACATATCCGAGGCCTGCTCGACCTCACCGTTGGATCGTAAACCCTAGAAATGGACGGCCGAGGTTCTTCGTCAATTTCTGGTCAAACGATAACTCCAATGCAAAAATGAATAGCAGATCTAGGCTACGGTCGTCGAGTGATTTCCAACGATATATAATATTACATGGTTTGAGGAGTTTAAATTTTTCGATTTGGTTTTGATTTGCAATTGTATTTACGAATTAGGGTTTCTGCCATTTGAAAGGAGGAATAGACAGATATAATTATACGTATAGACAGAAATAAAAGGTTGCTAGGGTTTAGGAAAGAAATCTATTTATATGGACACGAACAGATAAGAATGAATGGACAATTTGAATTGGTTTGAAATGGCAATAGCGACCCGAAACCCCGTTCCTCTTCCGAAACGAAAGTGGGTCATCCCATATCAAAACAGATGTTTTCGATATTTTTAAGCTCAATGGAACAAGTTCCAAACTCTAATTCAAAAGTATGCAGAAGTTAGCTTTTAAAATCAGCTTATTTCAATTGAATTCATTAAATTTATACCCGTTTCGAGCCCGCACGATCAAACGACAAGTCCGATCGCTACGAAACCTGAAATCCTACAATAATTCACCTTTACGGATCCAATGAAACTGGTTTCGTCGAAATTCGAGATAGTGGCCAAAATGGCTATTTTTCATGTTAATTAAATAAATTATTATTAAACTAATTAATCACCTTTTAAAATTTTAAATTTAAAAGTTAACAAGTTACATCATTCTTGATTACTTAGACATTTATAATCTTTTAAAACAAATTCTCATGTCCAATTCAATATGAAATATAGCACTAATTACAGCGTTCAATTATAACGGTAATAAATTCATTGATTATAATTTAAATTTCCAATAAATTCATTTATATTGATTTCACTCTTATTATTCACTCAACTATCATCTTATGGATATAGTTAACATTGGTTTACGTTTTATTACATAAATATTCTACAGTCATCATTTTAATTCATATTAACTGCAATATTAAAGTAGATTAATTGCAATTGATTTCCAATTTATTTCAACAGATTAAATAGTGAAATGATAATTAAACAATTGTTACAACTTACAATTTCAAAAACATTTCTATGTTTATTGTTTACAAACCAAGCAAATAAATTCACGTACGTATTAATTATTCTATATTAACCAATTTCAATTAATTACATATAATCTCACCATTTAATTCAACATTTAAATTATTTTTTTATTTACAGTTTATATCCAATTTAACTTCACAATTATCTCAATTACTTGAAATTACATCCAAATAGTCATCGATTGCATTAAATTGCATTATTAAATCATATTTTAACAAATTTCTCGTTAATAAATCATAAATTTAAATTTCTTACAATATTAAATTTCCAAAATCTTATTAAATTTATTATTTTAATTATCGAAAAAAACGGGTCGTTACCACCTTTATTTTCTGGTTCAGTGTAGCCTTTCTCCACTATTTCCCATACGTCATGTACTCCAAGAAGAGCCATCATCCTTAAGCTCCAGTTGTCATAATTGTTCTTGGTGTGCATTGGAACTTGTAAGGGAACGCCGTTATTCGCCATCTCTATCTTTTTTGAAGGAATCTTAAAGCTCTGATATCATTTTGTTGAATATTATTTTATGAGAAAGAGGGAGAGAATATAAGAAAGAGGCTTTTTTTGTTGAAAACTTTTCTTTTATTGATGGTTGATTTCTAGCTAGATTGCTTGATACAAAATGTTGAGAGAGCTCTTCTATTTATAGGACTCCATAGACTATTCTAGAAAAATGACTCTCTAAACAATTCTAGAAACATGACTCTATACATAATTCTTATTTCTACTAGAAAATTCAAGAGCTCTCAGCAAACTACAGTAAATGCCAGAAGATTCTAGAAACTATAATAACAAGAGGCTTGTAGAAATTAACCATAACAAATCAAGTTTAATATTTCAACAGTGTGGAACTCCATTATCCTTATTTTTTGTAATAAATTTTAGAATAATGAAGTTCAATAATATACTTTTACCTTTTTCCTTTAGGCCTCTTCCTACACTATAAATTCTATCAAAACCAAATCCTATAACCCTTTGTAGTTATTTTAAATAAGCTAGCATGATTTATTTCGATATATTATCGATTTTGGTTTTCAAAAATAAAACTTTATTAGTAAAAAATGAATATCATTAAACATATACAGTAAAACTGTTAAGAGTAAAATATTAACTAATGAGAAAACCTTCATATTTATTTGGTTTAAGAGTTATAGTTTCCATTTTAATGAATTTTTTTCAACAGGATAAGAGTCTCAGGTCCTTGTTTTTGATGTTGTTATAGGAAAAGTCCCTGTAGAAATGATATGTAAATTTGGTCCCTATTTTTTAAAAATAAAAAATGCAACGTGCTTTGCACTTTTCTAACAGAAAATGCAAGGTAACCTGCACTATCCTGATTTTGGAATTTTTTTCGAAATTTTGAAATTTTTTAACAATTTTCAAAATTTTGAAAAACACAAGTTAACTTGCACTTTCTATCAGGAAAGCGCAAGCTAGTTTGCGCTTTTTGATTTTGAAATTTTTGAAAAGTGCAAGGTAACTTGCGCTTTCTATCAAAGCGCAAGCTAGTTTGCACTTTCTGATTTTGAAATATTTTTGAAATTTTTGAAATTTTCAAAAAAAAAATTAATGTTTAAAAAGCTCAAGCTAACTTGCGTTTTTTGATTTAGAAAAAACAGGGACCTAATTTACAAACTCATTTCTACAGGGACTTTTCTAATAACAACAACAGATATAGGGACCTTTCGTGCAAAGCCTCTTTTTTCAAAGCATTATTATACATTATCGGATATTTACTCAAAGTTTTTTTGTTGAGTATGTGATTACGTAGAATTATTTATGTACATATCATTAGTACTTAAAAAAGTTAGTTTTAGTGCTAAGTTTGTAATTTATTGTAATAATATTCATGGTAGTTTATGTTCTTTTCGGATGTTAATAACTATTGTGGTTTATATTACATTATTTTTACCAACTAATGAAAATGGATGTTGACTTCACCAAATAATGGTTCTCAATTTATTTATTTCTTAACCTTTAACAAATTGGTTTCTATATGCTGAACAACAAGTATGGAACCATGATGGGTTGCTATAGCATACCATAATTACAAAAATTGGGCGTTTAAAATTTCATGATGGAAAACGATTAGCTTGTATTTAAAGGGTCCTACAATTAGTTGAATTTACCTGAATTTGAATAAACAAAGTGCATCCACCATATTTCTTGCATGATAGAACACCGAGGACTATTTCCGCATTTGGATCCTTTATGAAACTTGATTGAATTAATAAAGTCCTTCAGATTGATACAATATTTCCATACTTATGAAGATTTGGAAGATATTTGAGATAATTGCTCAAATATATTGCCTCTTTTATATGCATTAAAGAGAGCAATGGATTAGCTACATAAGAGGAAGAAATATTTGAAAAAGAGTGAAGTAATTAATTAATTTTCTAATTAGATGATTAAAGAAGGAATCTTATCAGATGCATAAAAAGTGTGGAAAACTGAAAAACTAATATGGTAAATGTTTCCCGTATGATTCGGAGAATTGATTAGGTATTGATTTATGACTATAAATCAATTACTTCAACCTCAAGTAATAATCCCTATATAAAAGTAGGGATTAGGATGAATAGAAGCATCAGAAACAAATTATCTTCTCTTTTGTATTTCCTTATATTCTTCTTAGTCTCCATTATCAATCTTGTAATTCTTCTCTCTGAAAGTAATAAAATCTCCTCTCCCCAAGTGGATGTACATTATCTTGCGATAGTGGAACCAATATAAATCTGTGTGTAAACTCTCTATTTACTTTCTTGTATGATTTGTTGATTTGCTATTTTATTTTCGAGTTCTGTTTGTTTTGTCACACTACAACACGATCTTATTGCTTTCACATGTATTAGGGTTGATTTTCAATCATTTGTGTAAATTCACTCCTACAATAAAGTCCTTGATATAGTATTATTTACCTCCACTGTTATTTTTTTTAGGAATTCCATAATTTTATTGAGTGAAAATTTATCATTAGTCATGTTAATTTTACATAGTAATGCTTATTGTTGTATACGTTAGTTTTATTTTTATTGATTGTTGATAGAAATAAAGATTTACCTTTGACATGCTAAGCAAAAAATGAGATCAAACTTTCAAACATTTACAATTATGGAATTAACATTTACTATTATTTATTTTAGTTTCAAATATGATTACTTATTGTTGTTTGTTGGTTTAAAAATCGTTATTTTATGGTATCGAAATTTATTATAATTTAAGTTTCAAAAACGTTAAGTGTTATATGTTTTTAACAATTATTTTTTCTTTTCCTAACAATTGTATCAATGTCGTGTGCGTAGTACGGGTTTACACTCGTTGATTTGTTTTATTGGGTGTGAATAAGGGTAGGTATGTGTAAACTGATGATGCTTTAGAAGCAAGTTTAAGTGAATAACAACTATAACTGATAAAAAAAGATCCCACATAAACGGAATTACAAAATTGAACGACTCTACAGAACAACTCCACGGCTTAATCCATTGCGTCAATAACATGCATTCTTCAATATCTCGTAAAGTGAAAGATTTGATTCAATGATCTCCATAAAATAAAACTTCAAATATTTTTTATTGAGTCAATAACATGCATACTTCAGTTGACTATTTGGTTGTATAATTTTAAATATATAAAAAATGAAACACTGAAGCAGCTTTTCATTAGTTTCAACTAATCATATAATTTCTTTTTGAATTTTTTTAAATTCCCACAAGGATATAAGTCGTATATTTATAATATGTTTGACAAAAGATATTTTAATTATTTGAAACAAAGTAAAATATTAAAGAAAATATATAATAAAGAACAACTCACCAGTAAGTGTTAAAAATTGTTTATATTGTTTTACCCTTTTTATTGGGAAATGAATATTATAGAGTTGGAAATGTTGGATCAGATGCATTGATAGTGGGGTTAAAAGAGGTGAATTCCAAAATGGTTTCCTAATTTTTTTAATTTTCACAAAATTTTATTTTGTGTTTGTGCGAATAAAATTTATTTATACTAAATCAAAGTTGGTATTTATCAATAAAAAGAGTTTAAAAAATATTTTAGTTTATTTAAGGGTATTTTTACTCACACTCCAATTTTGTATATGAGGAGTCCAAAATTTATGAGCATTCTATACAAAACCAAATTGATACGAGGAGTGCACATCTTATTAATAAAATATTTATTTTTACCGTTTTTGCCCTTAGTGAAAACATTATAATCATAAATATTTTCGTTTACTCACTCCTTCTCCTACTTTTTCAAAAAGGAAATAATAATGAGAACAAATAATTCAACTTGAGCTTCAAAAGTAGATCCAAAATTTATTGAAAAGGTGATGGGAATGTAATTTTTAAAACTAATTTATCATGCAGTTTTTTTAAATATGGTAAAATGTTCAAGTTTAAAATTATATTTAAATATTTGTAGACCATAATTAGCTTATATTGTGTTCTTCAACAAAATCTGAATGTTGAATGCTTTTTTGAGTAAGAATTTAACCTTATCTCTTTCATATTTGCAATTCCATCTAGATATGAGTTGAATTCTCTATTATTTGGCTAATAATTTTGGATTAAAGTTAATGATAATTAAAGGAAAAATTATTGTAAACAAAAGAAAGGTTAATTATGTCAATTTGATTTTAATTTTATGAGAAGACTAGTTTGATTCGTAACCATTGTAAAAAAGAATCTTTTTTAAAAAATGGCCTCCTCATATTCAAAACTGGAGTGTACTCTTATTTAATTTTATTAAAATATTTATTTGTTTGTTATAGCTTAATAATAATATTTTATTATTAATTTAAATTTAAAATTCAATTTGCATATTTAATTTTGCTTTAATTTTATGTTTAAATATTTTTTTATCTTCATATTCAAAATACAAATACAAAAACTATATTAAAAGTATCAGCTAATAATAAGAAATCAACCATTATGACCTATGATTAATAAATGTCAAGGTTATAACATATGTCTTTGGGGATACACATATATTAAATGACTAAGTTTATTCCAATACTAACAATAATTAAAAAAAATCGAGCATCAAATTTTAGCTAACTTATACACACACGCATATATAAACAAAAATTTTAATGTGTGTGTGTATGTATATGTCTATATATATAATCTAGAAAGTTAAATTTAAACGTGTTTGACTTATTCAAAATAAATACCTAAAATATATAAATATAACAATTAAATTTTTTTATTTCGGCTGCCAACAAATATATGTATATGTCATACTTTTTTGATAAAGTCCCAACTGAGAATAATTACCTTTAAAAAATTCAAAATTTTAGAATTTAAATTTATTTAACATTTCAATAAATAATAATAAATCTTTTTTTATAACCGATATCTAAAAGTGTGCTATGTCGTTTCCATCAATCGTTGATCATCCAAAACAAGTCGGTACCTACTTGTTGTCCAAAATAGCTTGGTACCAACCTGTTTGACCGAATAGCTCGAAATAACTTGTACCATTTTGCAACATTCTTCTAATTCCATATAGAGGTGTCCCAAGAAGTTGCAACATCTACCGCGTTGTCAAACAAGTCATTTCGTCCTCGTTTGAATCTTCTATGTCTAGTTGAAATCTGCTTTGGCTCAAAAGCGAGTGAACATTTGCCCCCCAAAGTATGCCTTTCGAACGTAAGGTGTACTTTACTCAAGAACAAGTCCATCAACAATCATTCTTTGGTAGTTGAGCTCTCCGGCCTTCCATCGATCTCGATTTTGGTGAATCGTCTGGTTCCTTCGGATTCTCTTGTCAATCAAGGGTAGTTCCAAACCTATTATAGCCTAAGACTTTAGTTTCTGCTTAAGTGTAGTTCATACATCACAATCATTCCGATTTAATTTGAAGTTATTACATCACATGCCCCAAATCATCATGTGTTCATCTGGGATCTATTAGCTTTATTCTAATTACAAGGCGTTCATACCTTTTTATCAAATCTATTTTCGTTCTAAGGTTCGATCTCTCCGGATCATTTACATCTAAGTTAGCATGCGATCTCTCTAGATCATTCGTAATCCAATCTAGAATTCGATCTCTTCAGATCATTTAATGTTTAAGTTAAGGAGATGATCTTTCTAGATCGTTTGGCATTCTATTGAAGGGCTCGATCTCTTCGGACAGTTTATTGCCCAATCTAGGGTTGATCTCTTCGGGTCGTTTATCATCCAATCTAGGGTTTGACCGTTCCGGGTCGTTTATAGACCAATCTAGGGTTTTGATGTCTCCGGATCCTTACTGAGCCCGCTTGCTCTCCTGCAGATGAACTCAACGTCCAAGCAAGCCCATCCACTCACTCTTCGATGCGGGGACTTACTTTTCATACTAGCCCATCCACTCGCTCTTCGGTAAAGGAGCTTGCACGCTGCACTCCAGTCCCGTCTCTCCGAACAAGGCTTAAAGCGATCAATATCGTACAAGTCCATCCACTAGCTCTACGATGATGGAACTTGCACCCTGCACTCCGGTCCCGTCTATTTGGACGGAATTTAAGGTGATCAATATCGTCGTCACATTTAATATGGATTTTTCTAAAATCAAATATTCAAGTCAAGCCAATCAAGCAGAAATCTTAATTCTTCATCATAGAAATCCAACTCAGAGCATGTCTAAAGACCAATCTAGGTATCGTACACGTGTAAGCGGCCCATGGTTATTATTATCTTAATTAGCCATCTCAAACATCCAACTCAGAGCGTACCTAGGGATCGTTTGGGTTATCGTACATGTGTAAGCGGTCTGAGAGTTAAATTGCATCATTTATTTAAAGTCCGGGTAAGGGAATCGATCTTGGCCCCAATCCATCTCGATCATGGGGTTTTCATCTAATAGAAGTCCTTGATCCATAACTTCATTCCGCCCTCCGTTCTAACAGTGAGCTTCTGGTTTGAGCTCCTGCTATCGTGCATCCGTATTCCGATTTGCCACACTAGCTCCATCATCGCTCATTCCTGACATTAAAGCTCATCCTAGATCCAAATAAATTGTGCTCCTAAGTAAATTCCTCTTGGTACCGATTGGTTTAGGTCATAGGGCATCATTTTAGTTTGTTTGGCTCTAACTCCAGATGCTCCTACATTGGTTTATGGTATTTTGTTCTGAATTCCAACTGCTCCGGCTGTTCATTGTTGATTTATCCTTCTAAAAAATCCCTCTAGCATTTCCTGTTGTTAAGCCATTATTCCATCTTGTATTTCATTCGTCTTTCCATCCACTCTTTGGTCACGTAGAAGGATTGATTAGAATTTGAGGACACCTCCTGGTTGCCCCATGCTCTGATTGACTTCCTCCAGCCTTAGATATGGTGTAAGGCCTCTTCATCTTCCCTAAATCTTATATTCAAGCTTCAAGTCTTCAGATCTAGCTTTGTTCTTGGTGAAAGCACTAAAATGTTAATTCAAAAAATGGATCAACACCTAGAAATCATATGAATGCACTAGTTCAGATTAAATAAATAGAAAAGCGGTAAAAGAGGACATAATTTTTGTAGTGGTTCGGCATAATCTCCGGCCTACGTCCACTTTGATCTTTGTTAGTTGTTCTCTCTCTGGATTGCAAATAGTTTTCTTAGATCTGACCACAATTTACTGGAGTTCAGATTTACAATGGATTTTCTAAGTGTTTTAGGAGGAAAGTAAAAGCGAAGAAGTTCCAGATCTCGGAGTTAGAAAGCTGGAAGATAATAGCAGAAAAAGATCCCTCTTTGGTTGCAGATAGGCATGTATTTGTAAAGGGAACAGTAGTGTTGGGCCAGAAATCCACCTAGAGCAGAGTCTGGCATTAGCCCGAAGTCACGTGCCAAATTGCAGAATCCCCCAAGTTAACTAAACATGGCGGTACCTACTTAAACATGTTGGTACCTACATGTTTCCTTAGTTAGAATCACTTTGAATATTCTTGCATCCTTCTTCTTACTTTATTTTAATGTGTCCCATGTTGTTTCCATCGATCGTTGATCGTCCAAAAAAAGTCGGTACCTACTTGTTGTCCAAAACAGCTTGGTACCAACCTATTTGTCCAAATAACTCAAAAAAACTTGTATTCTTTTGCAACATTCTTCTAATTCCATGTTCAGGTGTTCCAAGATGTTGCAACATCTAACGAGTTGTCAAAAGAAGTCGGCACCTACTTGTCGTCCAAAAACAAGTCGGTATCTACTTGTTGTCCAAAACAAGTCTGTACCTACTTGTTTTCTTAGTGTATTTTTGGTTGAAACTTTCCCGGTCTATTTCCTTTTTTAATCTAAGAGTGTTTACCAATTTTCAATTCATTTCGTCCTCGTTTGAATCTTCAACGTCCAGTTAAAATCTGGTTTGGCTCAAAAGCGAGTTAACAGCTGTTGTCTGTGTTTATTATATTGTTGTTGTATATTGGTATATTATCGTGTTATTTGATATAGATTTAGTTGAAATATTGTTGAGTTATGTATGTGTGATTGAAGGTAAGAAATGCAGTATAAATACTGCAAAAATGTTTTAGGGATGGTGTTGGTACGACGTCGTTAAATCAGAATTTAACATTTTAGGATGGCATTGGTAAAGATGTCAAATAGTCACCGGGAAGGAATCCATACAATGTCGGTAGGTTAGCGTCGTGAGGTCGTCGACATGGGGTCGGTAAGGCGGCATCATCGAGGCATCGACGCTTGTCTATAAATTACCCCACAGATGTTGTTGATAATGCGTTGAAAAAGCTGTTTTCAATTTGGTATTTACCGACGTTGCATACGATGTTGGTGCATTGTCAGTATGCTCTTTACCGATGTCAAGCTGACACCTTACTGGCATCGGCAAAGTGTCCATTTGTATTAATGAAAATCAATTTTTGTATTTATCAATTAGCAATAAAACCTTATCCATTTTTAGAAGAAAAAAATTATCGTTAAAACGCAATGATTAAGTTTTTATTTAAAGACTATTTTATGCAACATATATTGTACGTAGAAGACAATGTTCAATGAAAATAATATATTACTCTTTATTTAATTATATCGCTTACATAAAATAGAAACATATGTAAACAAACAAACAATATATACGTTTATATTGTTTACCATCAAATTGGGGAGACAGTTATAACTATCGAGTCGGCCCCAGACCCGATCCGTCGGGTATGGATTGAGTTTTATCGGGTTCGAGTTATACATTTTAAAACCTAGGCCCGACCTAATTTTATTTGTGTAATAACAATAAAAGTATATATTTCAATGTTTTTTAGTTTGATTTTCAGACCGGGTAGGTTTGAGTTGAATTTGAATAGGTCTTTATGGTATTTTTTATCATTCAAATCCTACCCAAGGCGCATCGAGTTCGGTTTGGGTTCGGGTCTTCTTAATTCGATTCGGTTCGAGTTTGTGTTTCTCGATTCTGATTATAGGAGAGAAGATACGAAATTCAGGATTTCAATATGATTTCTCTTTATAACAAAACATCAGTCATCCTTCTTCTAGCCAACACCGACTTCAAGGCTAGGCAACCTAGGAAGTTGAATAAGGCAACCCCCATTAAAGGGCAACATACCATACTGAAGCTTTAAAACTTATATATTAAATTTCATTTAACTTTTTGTTACATGTGTGTAACGACCAAGGGTTTTGCACCAGTTAATTATCGTCGTTAGACGATTAAATTGGCAAGCTATTTGCTAATGGGAGTTTTAAATCGGGTTGAAATTCTTTTAAAAATTTGTGAAGGGATTATGTGGGCTTGAATTTTGGCCCACGTTTCTTTTGTTTTGGGTGCTGTGATAATTATCGAGTAAATACCCAGTTCCTCCTTCATTCTTTTCACCGCAAGCCCAAAAACAAAACAAAACAACGAAAAAAAATGTGCTGCTCGTTCTCATTCCTCTTTGCTCTGAAATTAGGGCTTTGGAGAATTTTTGAAACCGCCAACTTTTGTTGGTTGATCGAATAGATGATTATGCATTGCTAGCTCTGTCGATCGACTATCTCCTTGAGTTGCATTCGGCTGCTTCTTGATTGAGTTCGATTTAACAATCTGGAGTTGTGCTCTTCGAGATAAGGTGAGTGATTTTTCACTCACATCCTATAATCAAATCTTAAGTATTTCGTGCGTGGTGATGTTGATTTCCGACTTATTCAATTCGTATATTTTGTCACTTGATTTCCACGGTGTTGATTTCTGACTTGGTTGGATTTACTTGGTCATCCCGGTATTGTTTTTTTTTCTGGTACTTTGACTTCGGTCACTTTGATTTTGTGAAAATATTTTAGGTTCGGCACTGTCTTGATTTGAAACTGCTGTTTCATGATTTTTGAACTAGTTTTCGACTGTGACTTCGACATTGCTTTGAATTGTAGTTTGAAATCTCCTCTGTCTTTGTTCGAACTAGTCGTGTCACTTGCTTATGCTCCTACTGTTTCATTTGATATAGATATGTTTGTGTATACATATATATATATATGCATATATGTATACTTGTATTTATATTGCTTGCTTGTCTCGGCTTTGGCTTTGTTCGAACTTGCCACCATGGTTTGTTCATCTCTGCTTGATTTTGTTCGCTGTTGCACCATTGTTTTGTCTGGTATTTGTTTATATGATATTGTGATGAGTTGCATTGGGCTCATGTGCACTAATGCATCGAGTCTACACTAGATTGAGTCATGTTTGAACTGGTATGGTGCAGTGGGACTATATAGTCTGCAATGCTTGGAGATTCATGTATGGTTGCAGTCTTTAGTCTCATTGATGCATTGCATTTTTCCTTGAATCACTGTGTATTGGTTCCTGCATACTCTGTGGATCAGTGATGCATTGTTGTCATATATATATATGTATATATGAACTAGTCGCTATATTTCTTCTGGTTTCATGATGTATTGTTTAAGTTAGTCTGCACTTCCCTATCTACTGTCTCTGGTTTCACTTTTGAAGCTTGATTCACTTATATTTGAGTCTGCACTATGCACTGTATGCATACATGTTGTGCCTGTTATTGTTAAGGCAGAACACATTGAATTTATGTCTTTAAGCTTGGGCATGTGTGCTTCAAGTAGTCCGGTTGTCACTGCTGTGTGGTTTGATGCACTTATATATTCTATGCACTGTACTTCATTGTGTCTGCACTTTGATATTTATGTTGTCAGGCTTGTGTATATATACACATGTTCAATTTTACTTTGGTATCGAATCAGATCTTTTGGGTCTGGTCTTTGATGATGCTTGACTACTTGTTGTATTTGCATGCCAGGCTAGTTTATTCTGTTTCACTGGTCTTGTGCAGTTACTCCTTGTAGTTGTGCATTGTATCAGATGTATACATACATTTCTGTAGGTATATATGTGAATGTTAGTTCGTGTGTTTAAGTCATGTGCAGTCCTACTTGATCTTTATTTCACTTGAGTCTGTTGCATTCCACTATGTTGCATACATTGGTCCATGAGTGTTGAGGCTTCTCTTGAGCTGTATTGGTTTGTATAACTGTGTGTACATATGCGAAAACATATGTATATATGAAGTCTGAAAGTAATTGAGTTATTGTCTGCATATCAACTTGTTGAAGTCACTTCTGGCCTTGAATATGTCACTGTTATCTTGTTGTACTTGATTCAGTGCACTTGAATATGTACTGTCACTTTGCTGGGTTTGTGTGAATCTGACCATTGATTCATGATGTTGCATCACTTGATGTTCTGGCCTTCTCCGACATTGCCTTTTGTGTGATTGAGTTCAGTTTTAATATTTGGAGTAGTGATGACGTCATATTCTGCAGTGGCGAGGCAGTGCACGTGAATGTGTACTACAGCCAATTAGAATTGAAGTATATGACGTCATATTCTGCAGTGGCGAGGCAGTGCACGTGAGCGTGTACTGCAGCCAATCAGAATTGACGTTTTATTTGGTAATTTCAATTGCTTGAATTATTTCGTGGGGTAATTCAATATTTTGAAAGTGTATTTCGATTTGGTTTAATTTGATTATTTTATGGTTATCTAATTATCTATTAGATAATTAGATTATGTTGTTTCTAATGATTTATTTGATAATTAGATTTTGCTGTTAATTGCTGTTTTTGTAACTCCGTTGTTTCTAATTATCTTCATTGATAATCCTCCTATTTATCTTTGTTGATGATTTGGCTGTGCTGATTCACTGTTTAATGCTGTTACGTGTTATATTCACCGTTATCTGATTTTCTTATTAGAGGATTGGATATGCAGGATTTATAGTGATTATCATCTATTTTTTATTTTAATTATTATTGCTTCCATGCATTAATTACTGAGTTTGAATTAGACTGATCCGAGTATTATTTTCTTTTGAATTGATACTCGGGTCAGACCAAGTTATTACAGGCTGTTGATATCTCGCTTTGGGATGCTGCTTGAGCTATGAAGTCTCTTCATATCGTTTGGAGTAGTCAGTGTTATTTTATAGGATGATATGTATTTATGTATATTATTTATAATAATGTACTTGTATAGATAACTTTCAGTGTCAACAATTATAGTTGGGTCACATGTATTGTAACTGACTTTGGTTATATATGAGATTTTATATTATCTGTGTTCTGTGTTATTACTATATATGTTGTCCTGAACTACTATGAACCATCGTAGTTCGTTTTATACTGGAATTGAATATGTCGATGGGAGTAAATAAATAATGAGAGGAAAATAAAATATATACCACTCCTATCGAGATAATCAATACTAGCGTAAGGCCTAACTACGGATGGACGCTCCTATCCAGCCTTATTCTTCATAATAACAGACAGTATTTCTTTTTAATACTCTTTGTTATTGTGAGCATAGAGGTGGGGCATTACAATTGGTATCAGAGCAGGGGTTCATGGACATAATATAGAACAGAACTTAGATAGAACATGTGTCACAACTATTTGTTGATGTTTTTATTTGTGCCTTTGAGTCAAAACTAAAGTTTTGAAAATATGATGAAATTTTTTAAATATCTTTAGTTAAAAATAAAAGTGCAATTGTGTTATGATGATTTGATTAATTTGTGTTATGTTTATCAGTGTGCGCAGCGGAAACAGTGAGACTACCTTCGCTGAGTACAGTTGATAACCCTTTTGATTTAAAAATCAAAGTATGAAAATGAAATTAATTTTTATTGTGTTTTTTAACCAATGGTTAAATAAAATAAAATAAAATTTCTAGATGGATTAGGAATAAGAGTATTTATTGGAATTGAAAGTTCTTGTAAACCTAATATGATTATTTATGGGTTGTTGCTTGGTTGTATATTTAAAGAATGTTCATGCTTTGAAAATGGACATTTCTGCAATCAAGTTTAAAAAATTCCTAAAAAGAATTTAAAAAGCGATTTGTACTTTATTGTATCAATCGCCTGATGAGTAATTAAGAATTCCGGTCGATGCGTCTGATCAGCGTCATCGATAGGAGTTCCTAAACACTTGAGAGACAATGTGATACATATTTTGGTATGAATGTTAATTTTGTATTTGTTGTATTTAATTCATTCACGAATTTTGTTTTTTTCTAATTATCTTCAGTAATAATTCTTCTATTCATCTATGTCGATAATTAGAATTTGCTGTCGTGAATTCTGTGTTTTCTAATTATCTTCAGTGTTAATTTTTCAATCCATCTCGGTCGATAATTAGGAATCGCTGTTTGTGATTTTTGTGTTTTCTAATTATCTAATTGATAATTAGATTTTGCTGATATTGTGTTGATGTTGTTACTTAGATGTTTTTATTTTTGTTTTCTTTGAAAATTTCGAATCCGATTTGAGGATCTGCAGCGATTGTAGTTATGTAATTTTGTTGAGATTTTTGCTGATTTTCTTTTATGCTAATTGCATATTTGATTAGATTTTTGCTGTTTTAAATTATCTTCATCGAAGATATAGTCGAGTGATTTCTTTGTTTATATTGTCATAAGATGTTGTTGTTTTCTAATTATCTTCAGTGATAATTCTTATATTTATCTTTGTCGATAATTAGTCGTTGTCGTTATGACTGTTTTCGCTGTTTTGATGATTTTCCAAGTGATCTCATTCGTTTAAAATAAATGGTTTTCAGATTGTTTTGTGTTTTCAAAGGAACGAGGAATCGAATTAAATGTTTTAACAAAAGTGCGGACTATGAACCCTCACTTTTATTAATTCTGGAATTGTTCATTTGACTACATCGAACAACTTTTATAAAATACCCGTTTTTGCACTTTCAGTCAACGAGAAGGAGAGATTAAACGTCGTAGCAAAAGTGCGGATGTGACGACCCACCTTTCTGACCCTTGAGAACGACACTTAATACATCCATGGTATTCATGTGCCGTTGCCCAAGTATCTGAAAGACGAGTTGTCATGGGGTAAAATATAAGAAAGGAACAATAATCTCACAATGGAACGGTTAAATATAACATAAAAATAAGACAGTACATATGGATACTCCTAACATGGAGTTATCAGAGTTACAACAAAAGTACTACCATCAGTCTAGGTAGTTATAACAACCTGTATTTAAATATACATACATAGAGCTAACATCTCATAACAGCGGAAATAAATAACTAGATAGATAAGGAGCCTCCTTCTCGTCCACCATCTTCAAAAGAGCCCAAAGAAACCTGTCATTTTCGGACTACTCAAATATAAATGAGTACCCGAGAGTTTAGGGAAAACAAACAATTCGGGTCAGACAATAAGTCCGGTATGAGTAAACTCCAAATAAAAAAAATAAAACACACAAAATAACCGGTGAGACCACGTCGCAAAAATGCAGAACGGGTTTCCCCTCACAAGGACAACCTCCAAGCATAAAAGAATGGACACAAATAATTAAACATCGCGAAGAGCGCAAGACGCTTCCCGATGCAATTAAGAAAGAATCAACCCAAAGATTTGAATCGAAAATAAGGAAAAGGAATTTTTCCAACAATGACTAGGAGGGCGCGCCCCCCTTACCGAAAGTATACCTCTAGAAAATATACTTGAGAACTACGATGGCTCTCGGAAACCTCCAAGCCGGACCCCGCCAACCTTACCGAGTATCCGAGTATTTCACATCTCCGTGCGCATACAACCGAAACCAATCTAGAGTGGATGTGAAAATACCCTAATGGGAGCAACCCCACATAGCTTGGCCCCCACTCGCTCTTTATTTAGTCATTTCCGATAAAGGATATCAATACTCTAAATGAGCAACAAATCGTCTTAGATTGACGAAACAAAAACAAAAGGAAGAAGGGTATCGAAATTGATAGTCAAGATATCAACTATCGGGGATAACAAAATGACCGTATATGGAAATTAAATCTTATACTTTTTCAATGCTTGGAAAATTTTCATATACTTATCCCATCGGTATGTATATTCACAAAACATTTGGATGGATTTCATATTTCAAAAGCATACTTAGATGGGTCAAAAACAATTATCTATAAGAAATGCAAATGTTTTCCATAATAATTATAAAGATCATTTATGGAAATCAAATCTCCTACACTTGTCACGTTTCCGATATTCTCGACTTACTCTACCCCTCGCCCAGAAACAAAGCCAGGTAAGTCAGGGCACTGGTTGCTCCTAGCCTTGCCTAGACACTTCGGTTCCAGGTCTCACAGATAGAGGATCAATCTACTCATCGGCTTTTAGTGCCAAGTATAGGTATACTTACTTTCCATAAATAACCTATTTAAATCATTATATAAATTTTGAAGCTCCTTTAAAATACTTTAAACAAAGATTTAAAACTTCCATTCAAATCATAACTTAAACCCATCATCTTTAAAGGAGAATACGACCAAGAGGGGTGAAGCTCCCTCTTAATCAAATGAGATAGCTAAAAGGGGTGTTATTTCCTTTTAACCAAAAAGTCACTAAATGTCAATCCTAAGTTAAAAGGTGGTGTAAGTTCCCTTTTACTAAACATTAAAGTTATTGCTTATAAACTGGTCGAGCACAAATCAAACAACCAAACAAGAATAATAACAGACTCATTATTATTAACAATTTACAATCAATAGTTAACACAACATTTATTAAAATGTGAATGAGTCAAAGGAAAGAGATTAAGATTACACTCACTGTAAAATAATTGAATTATACTCACAGAATAAGTTATACCCACTAAACTATGAAAACAAGGAATATACTTACAGAATAAGTTATACTCGCTAAACTATGAAAATAAGGAATATACTCACATCCTATTTTCTTTGATGAAGACTTGAAATACTTCACCTTTGATAATGAATTTTAGTTCTTTTCTTTTAGTTTGTGAATGAATTAAAATGAGATATGGACATGGCTATTTATAGGTGAAGAGAAGGGTACTTTAGTAATTTCCTATAGCCTAACCTGATTCGACCAGATTTTGGTCCAATAGAAACTAGCCATATGGCCTAATTTGATTCGACCACATTTTGGTCCAATAGAACACATCCTTGTGGCTTAATTTGATTCGACCACATTTTGGTCCAATAGGAATTCTCCTTATCAACTATGGCCTAACCTGATTCGACCAGATTTTGGTCCAATGGCAACCATCCACATGGCATAACCTGATTCGACCAGATTTTGGTCCAATGGCAACCATCCATATGGAATATAATAATCATTATGCTATTTTGTTTTATTAGGCAAGGTTAATAATTCTTTCTTGTTTTATTAGACAAGTAATTATACTATTCTGTTTTATTAGGCAAGGTTAATAATTCTCTCTTGTTTTATTAGGCAGGGTTAATACTTTTAGATATAAAATCCATTATTTAATCATTTAAAAACATATTAACTATTCATGTTCAAAGTGATTAAATTATGGGTCGTTACATCCTCCCCTCCTTAAAGGAAATTTCGTCCTCGAAATTAATCGGATAAACTCTAGATATCAAAGAACCCAAATGATATCATATATACCACACAAAGATACAAGGAAAGTGACTTTAACACAACTGGTGAGTACACTAAAAAGAAACAACAAAATACAAACAACAACTACAACAACTCGGGATAAGAATCCCTAATATAGTCCTCAGTTTCCCAAGTACAATCTCTAACATCTCCACTCCACTGAACCTTAACAAGATTCACAGCCTTCTTCCTTAATCGCTTTATATCTCGAGCGACAATACGAATAGGCCGCCTAAGAATGGTTAGGTTAGGCTGAACCTCCAAATCAACTTGTTGTCCTGGTTCTACTATCATTGAAGAGTCGTACACATACTTACGTAAATGAGATACGTGAAATACGTTGTGCACATCTGATAGTTGATCTGGTAACTCTACTTTATATGCAAGTTTACCAATCCGATCCAGTATGGGAAAAGGGCCAATATATCGAGGGGCTAACTTCCCTGTCTTCCCAAACCTCACGACACTTCTCAGAGGAGAGACTTTTACAAATACTAAGTCCCCGACTAAGAACTCTAGATCCCTACGCCTTTGATCTGCATAACTCTTTTGCCGATCTTGCGCTTCCTTCATCTTTCTTCGAATATCAGCTACCTTCTCATTGGCTTCTAAGATTATGTCGGGTCCAAGAACAAGTCTATCTCCAGATTCAACCCAACACGAAGGAGAACGACATGGACGACCATAAAGAGCTTCGAAAGGGGCCATACCAATGCTTGCTTGATAGCTGTTGTTATAAGTGAATTCGACTAAGGGTAAATGATCTTCCCAAGAACCCCCGAAGTCTAGAATGCATGCTCGCAATAAATCTTCCAAGATCCGATTCACTCTCTCCGTCTGCCCATCTGTTTGGGGATGGTAAGCTGTACTTAGACTTAGCTCAGTCCCTAAAGCATTCTGCAGTCCCTCCCAGAACCTACTAGTGAATATCGGGTCTCGGTCACTTACAATACTATGAGGAATCCCATGGAGTCTCACAATCTCCTTCACATACAAACTCGCCAGACTCGTAGCAGTCCTAGTCAGCTTAACTGGAATGAAATGGGCACTCTTGGTTAGTCGATCAACTATAACCCAAATGCCATCATTACCTCTTCTTGACTTAGGAAGCCCATCAATAAAGTCCATAGAGATCTGCTCCCACTTCCACTTTGGGATCTCAAGTGGTTGAAGCAATCCAGCTGTCTTCTGTTGGTCACTCTTAATCTGCTGGCAGTTTGCACAACGACTCACAAAGATTGAAATATCTCGTTTCATCCCCTTCCACCAGAATACCCTCTTCATGTCTTTGAACATCTTGGTCACTCCTGGATGAAAAGATAACTTTGAATGGTGGCATTCGGCTAACACTTCTTGCCTAAGTCCATCAAAGTCTGGAACACAAATACGCCCACTCATTTTCAATATGCCCCGAGGGTCAATCCCAAAGCTAGAAACAACACCTTCTTCAACATCCTTCTTAAGTCGAGCCAATATAGGATCTGCCTCTTGACTGGATGCAATTCTCTCTAATAATACTGGCTTAACTTCTAGGTTTGCAACCATTGCTACATTCCTACTCAGTGCATCAGCAACGGCATTTGCTTTTCCAGGGGTATAAAGAACCTCTAGATCATAAGAAGCGAGAAACTCCAGCCATCTTTGCTGCCTTAAATTCAAATCTTTTTGGGTAAAAAGGTATTTTAAGGATTTGTGGTCCGTGTATAACTCGAACCTTTCACCCAAAAGATAATGTCTCCACATCTTTAGTGCGAAGACAACAGCTAAAAGCTCCAAATCGTGTGTAGCATAATTTTTCTCATGCGGCTTTAGCTGTCGACTCGCATAGGCAATAACTTTCCCATGCTGCATCAGAACTGCTCCCAATCCGGTTCCACAAGCATCTGTATACACGGTTAAACCTTCGCTCCCATTTGGAATGGTTAATACAGGAGCACTGGTCAACTTCTCTTTCAATCCGTTGAATGCTTGATCACACTTAGAAGTCCAAACAAACTTAACATCTTTCTTTGTTAACTTCGTCAGATGAGAAGCAATCTTCGAGAAGTCCTTGATAAACCTACGGTAGAAACCAGCCAATCCCAAGAAACTTCTAACTTCCGTCGCACTTTCGGGCTTCTTCCAGTCTTGAACTGCCACAACTTTAGCTGGGTCCACCGATATGCCTTCTCCCGAAATAACATGCCCTAGAAACCTAACTTCGGATTTCCAAAAATGGCACTTGGAAAACTTAGCCTTCAACACATGGCTTCTTAAGGTATCGAGTACGACACGGAGATGATATTTATGTTCCTCCTCTGTCTTGGAATAGATAAGAATGTCATCAATAAAGACAAGAACAAATTTATTAAGAATATCTCGAAATACTCGATTCATTAAGTCCACAAAATAAGCGGGTGCGTTAGTCAATCCAAACGGCATAACTAACCACTCGTAGAAATTTTCAGGAGTTCGAAAAGCTGTTAAGGGAACACTCTCCTCTGCCACTCTTAATTGGTGGAAACCGGTGGCAAGATCTAATTGAGAAAATATCCGAGCACCGTGGAGTTGGTCAAACATATCGTCGATCCTTGGCAAAGGATATTTATTCTTAATAGTCCTTTTGTTCAACTCTCGATAGTCTACGCATAACCTTAGAGAACCGTCCGCCTTTGTAACAAAGACGACTGGCGATCCCCAACTTGAGGTACTATGTCGGATCAAGCCCTTCTGCAATAAATCATATGTCTGCCTTTCTAACTCCCTCTTCTCTTTTGGAGCCATCCTTCGTAAGGGTTGTACAATAGGTCTAGTTCCCGGAACCAAATCAATACGGAACTCGACTTCACGGTGAGGAGGTAAACCTTGCACCTCGTCAAAAATATCTGTGAAATCTCGAACAACCGGCACATCTCCTAGCTCCGCTTTAGCTACTTCGAGTGAATAGAGAAAACTTCTCATTAACTTCTTAGGCTCTTCACAACTAATATCAACACCAACATCTCCTGCATCACTAACTCTAACGAGCCTTCTACCACAATCTAAGATAGCTTTAAACTTAGATAACCAATCCATTCCTAGCAACACTCCAAAACCCATAAACCCAAGAACAAACAAGTCAAAAGGAAAGAGATGATTTCGATAAGAAATAGGTACATTTAGACACACAGTGTCAAGATTTGTCGGACCTCCAATTGGGTTTGACACACAAAGAGAATTACTTATGATAACATATTTAAGGTTTAGTTTGTCCATTAGATCATAAGAAATAAAACTATGGGAAGCTCCTGTATCAAATAGCACCCTTACAGGAATATCATAGATGGATAATGTACCTTGTAACACTTGCTTCCCTTTTTGATCTGAAGAAGTGGATGGTATCTCTTCAATGGTAAAAGTCTGTCCTTGAGATCCCTTTTTAGGAAAAGGGCACTCATTCTTCATATGTCCCGGCTGGCCGCAATTAAAACATGTGGCAATTGGGCAATGATTTGCAAAGTGGCCCATCTTATTGCACTTGAAACAAAGAATGTTGGCCAAGTTGGTCTGCTTCTTCTGTGCTGGAGCGCCATCTTCGGGTTTCTTCCCTGCACCCTGCTTCTTTCCCTTAAACTTACGCTTGAAGTTTGGCTTTCCTTCAACTGGTATAACTGATAAAGGCTTGGCACTTATTGCTGGTACTGCACCCTTTTGGACTCCTTCCTTAATATCAAGAGCCTCAAACCTCAAAGCCATGCTAATAATGTTGGTGAATGTACCCATAAGATGATTGGTCATTTCACGATGGAACTCTGGTCGCATTCCATTCACAAACATTTCATTTTTCTTGAGCGGTGTGTCTATCAATCCAAGTCCAAAACGGGACAAAGCATTGAACTTATGCTCGTACTGCGACACAGTCATATCACCCTGCTTTAAGTCAATGAAACTTCTAAACAACTGAGTTTTCCCGGCTTCTGGAATAAACTGTGCTTCAAAAACTTCCTTGAACCGGGCCCAAGAAAACTCCCCCTCCGGAGTACTAGCTGTTTCTGAATCCCACCAATCCATCGCTGACTTTTGAAGTTGTCGCGATGCCAACAGCCGTTTCTCCGCATCCTCCAACCGAAGATCTCCAAATATTCTTTCACAAGTTCGAAGCCACATCTGCACTCCAAGAATATCTTCAGTCCCATAGAATGGTTTCCCGCCCAAAGTGGTAAAATTCTTACATAAAGCTGCAAAGTTCATAAGGGTCTGAACTTGCGGTAACATTTCCTCTACCGGATCTACAGCTGACATAGTAGCATTTCTAGGTACCCTGCCATTGGTAGCCGTGCTAGTTCCAGATCCTTGCCTTCCTCCTCTTCTTGTATTCATTTTCTATTATCTGAATAAATAACAGGTATCTTTAGAATACAAAAATAGGATTAAAATGGTTGAAGAAAATAACACCAAAGGATCTAAAACTAGATTTTAGAGGATAAATATTATTATTATAAAAATTACAAATACGCTCTCTGAAGAGTAACTCATTCTAGGGCATTACTTGCCCTATCTCTAATGAGTTGTACCCCAATCAGGCTAAGGTGTTCGCTCAACCTGGCTCTGATACCAACTGTGACGACCCACCTTTCTGACCCTTGAGAACGACACTTAATACATCCATGGTATTCATGTGCCGTTGCCCAAGTATCTGAAAGACGAGTTGTCATGGGGTAAAATATAAGAAAGGAACAATAATCTCACAATGGAACGGTTAAATATAACATAAAAATAAGACAGTACATATGGATACTCCTAACATGGAGTTATCAGAGTTACAACAAAAGTACTACCATCAGTCTAGGTAGTTATAACAACCTGTATTTAAATATACATACATAGAGCTAACATCTCATAACAGCGGAAATAAATAACTAGATAGATAAGGAGCCTCCTTCTCGTCCACCATCTTCAAAAGAGCCCAAAGAAACCTGTCATTTTCGGACTACTCAAATATAAATGAGTACCCGAGAGTTTAGGGAAAACAAACAATTCGGGTCAGACAATAAGTCCGGTATGAGTAAACTCCAAATAAAAAAAATAAAACACACAAAATAACCGGTGAGACCACGTCGCAAAAATGCAGAACGGGTTTCCCCTCACAAGGACAACCTCCAAGCATAAAAGAATGGACACAAATAATTAAACATCGCGAAGAGCGCAAGACGCTTCCCGATGCAATTAAGAAAGAATCAACCCAAAGATTTGAATCGAAAATAAGGAAAAGGAATTTTTCCAACAATGACTAGGAGGGCGCGCCCCCCTTACCGAAAGTATACCTCTAGAAAATATACTTGAGAACTACGATGGCTCTCGGAAACCTCCAAGCCGGACCCCGCCAACCTTACCGAGTATCCGAGTATTTCACATCTCCGTGCGCATACAACCGAAACCAATCTAGAGTGGATGTGAAAATACCCTAATGGGAGCAACCCCACATAGCTTGGCCCCCACTCGCTCTTTATTTAGTCATTTCCGATAAAGGATATCAATACTCTAAATGAGCAACAAATCGTCTTAGATTGACGAAACAAAAACAAAAGGAAGAAGGGTATCGAAATTGATAGTCAAGATATCAACTATCGGGGATAACAAAATGACCGTATATGGAAATTAAATCTTATACTTTTTCAATGCTTGGAAAATTTTCATATACTTATCCCATCGGTATGTATATTCACAAAACATTTGGATGGATTTCATATTTCAAAAGCATACTTAGATGGGTCAAAAACAATTATCTATAAGAAATGCAAATGTTTTCCATAATAATTATAAAGATCATTTATGGAAATCAAATCTCCTACACTTGTCACGTTTCCGATATTCTCGACTTACTCTACCCCTCGCCCAGAAACAAAGCCAGGTAAGTCAGGGCACTGGTTGCTCCTAGCCTTGCCTAGACACTTCGGTTCCAGGTCTCACAGATAGAGGATCAATCTACTCATCGGCTTTTAGTGCCAAGTATAGGTATACTTACTTTCCATAAATAACCTATTTAAATCATTATATAAATTTTGAAGCTCCTTTAAAATACTTTAAACAAAGATTTAAAACTTCCATTCAAATCATAACTTAAACCCATCATCTTTAAAGGAGAATACGACCAAGAGGGGTGAAGCTCCCTCTTAATCAAATGAGATAGCTAAAAGGGGTGTTATTTCCTTTTAACCAAAAAGTCACTAAATGTCAATCCTAAGTTAAAAGGTGGTGTAAGTTCCCTTTTACTAAACATTAAAGTTATTGCTTATAAACTGGCCGAGCACAAATCAAACAACCAAACAAGAATAATAACAGACTCATTATTATTAACAATTTACAATCAATAGTTAACACAACATTTATTAAAATGTGAATGAGTCAAAGGAAAGAGATTAAGATTACACTCACTGTAAAATAATTGAATTATACTCACAGAATAAGTTATACCCACTAAACTATGAAAACAAGGAATATACTTACAGAATAAGTTATACTCGCTAAACTATGAAAATAAGGAATATACTCACATCCTATTTTCTTTGATGAAGACTTGAAATACTTCACCTTTGATAATGAATTTTAGTTCTTTTCTTTTAGTTTGTGAATGAATTAAAATGAGATATGGACATGGCTATTTATAGGTGAAGAGAAGGGTACTTTAGTAATTTCCTATAGCCTAACCTGATTCGACCAGATTTTGGTCCAATAGAAACTAGCCATATGGCCTAATTTGATTCGACCACATTTTGGTCCAATAGAACACATCCTTGTGGCTTAATTTGATTCGACCACATTTTGGTCCAATAGGAATTCTCCTTATCAACTATGGCCTAACCTGATTCGACCAGATTTTGGTCCAATGGCAACCATCCACATGGCATAACCTGATTCGACCAGATTTTGGTCCAATGGCAACCATCCATATGGAATATAATAATCATTATGCTATTTTGTTTTATTAGGCAAGGTTAATAATTCTTTCTTGTTTTATTAGACAAGTAATTATACTATTCTGTTTTATTAGGCAAGGTTAATAATTCTCTCTTGTTTTATTAGGCAGGGTTAATACTTTTAGATATAAAATCCATTATTTAATCATTTAAAAACATATTAACTATTCATGTTCAAAGTGATTAAATTATGGGTCGTTACAGCGGACTATGGACCCTCACTTTTACTTGTATGGTTAATTCCGGACTCGTTAATTGAATCATACACAGTGGAAAGTAGCTAGTGGTTAGTAAACCGTTTAGTGCGAACGTGTGGTATGGGACGCACTGTTAACATTATTCGGATTACTAATCAAAAGTTAGTGACACTTATGTTGGGCTTTCGAGCCACTATGCTGGACCTTCGGGTCATATGATGGACTTTCGGGTTAATTACCAGTTCTAGACCTTCGGGTCATATGTTGGACCTTCGGGTTATTTGTTGGGCGCCAAAAAGTTATGATGACAGTACTTGGTAGGTTCGGCCATATGTTGATGCACGTGCGGCGTAGATTAGACTCGCCATATGAGGGGATCGATCCACTAATAGCTGTCTCTAGTTATCTAATTGGTAATTAGAGAGTGCTAATTCGTTTTTTCTAATTATCTGCAGGTAATTAGATATTTGTTGATTTGAGTTCTAATTATCTTTGTTGATAATTAGATTATGCTATTTTCTAATTATCGTATCGGTAATTAGATATTTGTTGATTTGAGTTCTAATTATCTTTATTGATAATTAGATTATGTTGTTTTCTAATTATCGTATCGGTAATTAGATATTTGTTGATTTGAGTTCTAATTATCTTTGTTGATAATTAGATTATGTTGTTTTCTAATTATCGTATCGGTAATTAGATAATTATTGATTTGAGTTCTAATTATCTTTGTTGATAATTAGATTATCTTGTTTTCTAATTATTGTATTGGTAATTAGATATTTGTTGATCTGCGTTCTAATTATCTTTGTTGATAATTAGATTATCTTGTTTTCTAATTATCGTATCGGTAATTAGATATTTGTTGATTTGAGTTCTAATTATCTTTGTTGATAATTAGATTATGCTGTTTTCTAATTATCATATGGTAATTAGATATTTGTTGATTTGAGTTCTAATTATCTTTGTTGATAATTAGATTATGTTGTTTTCTAATTATCGTATCGGTAATTAGATATTTGTTGATTTGAGTTCTAATTGTCTTTGTTGATAATTAGATTATGTTGTTTTCTAATTATCGTATCGGTAATTAGATATTTGTTGATTTGAGTTATAATTATCTTTGTTGATAATTAGATTATGTTGTTTTCTAATTATCGTATCGGTAATTAGATATTTGTTGATTTGAGTTCTAATTATCTTTGTTGATAATTAGATATTTGTTGTTTTCTAATTATCGTTTTTGATAATTAGATAATTGCTTATTTGTGTTCTAATTATCTTTGTTGATAATTAGATATTTGCTAATTTTGCTGATTATGAGATTTTCTAGCCTCTGATTGATTCTAGATTATGTTGGTTATATTGAATTGCTGTTTTCTAATTATCATCATTGATAATTCTTCTACTCATCTCTGTTGATAGTTAGAGTTTGCTGATTATGAAGTTCGTGCTTTCTAATTATCTTGTTGATAATTAGATATTTGCTAATTTTGCTGATTATGAGATTTTCTAGCCTCTGATTGATTCTAGATTATGTTGGTTATATTGAATTGCTGTTTTCTAATTATCATCATTGATAATTCTTCTACTCATCTCTGTTGATAGTTAGAGTTTGCTGATTATGAAGTTCGTGCTTTCTAATTATCTTGTTGATAATTAGATATTTGCTAATTTTGCTGATTATGAGATTTTCTAGCCTCTGATTGATTCTAGATTATGTTGGTTATATTGAATTGCTGTTTTCTAATTATCATCATTGATAATTCTTCTACTCATCTCTGTTGATAGTTAGAGTTTGCTGATTGTGAAGTTCGTGCTTTCTAATTATCTTGTTGATAATTAGGTATTTGCGGTTTTGTGATTTGTAATTTTGTGTTTTCTAATTATCTTTGTTGATAATTAGGTTTTGTTGTTTTCTAATTATCGTATCGATAATTAGATATTGTTGTTTTGTGATTTCTGTATTCTAATTATCTAATTGATAATTAAGTATTGCTGATAATTGTATTTATTCAGTTTTGTTGTTTCTGATTATTTATTTGATAAATAGATTTAGTTGTGAATTTGTGAATTTCTTTTATGAAATTAGAAGATTTCTTTGGCGTTTGTATCCCTAACCTTTATATTTCTAGCTTAACCAGTTTATGTTAGAAAAATAATTTTTATTAACGACTTTAATTATGAAAATTGCGGGGACGCAATTTTTATAAGGAGGGTAGTGTGTAACGACCAGGGGTTTTGCACCAGTTAATTATCATCATTAGACGATTAAATTGGCTAGCTATCTGCTAATGGGAGTTTTAAATCGGGTTGAAATTCTTTTAAAAATTTGTGAAGGGATTATGTAGGCTTGAATCTTGGCCCATGTTTCTTTTGTTTTGGGTGCTGTGATAATTATCGAGTAAATACCCGGTTCCTCCTTCATTCTTTTCATCGCAAGCCCAAAAACAAAACAAAACAAAACAACGGAAAAAAAAATGTGTTGCTCGTTCTCGTTCCTCTTTGCTCTGAAATTAGGGCTTTGGAGAATTTTTTGAAACCGTCGACTTTTGTTGGTTGATCGAATAGATGATTATGCATTTCTAGCTCTGTCGATCGACTATCTCCTTGAGTTGCATTCGGCTGCTTCTTGATTGAGTTCGATTTAACAATCTGGAGTTGTGCTCTTCGAGATAAGGTGAGTGATTTTTCACTCACATCCTCTAATCAAATCTTAAGTATTTCGTGCGTGGTGATGTTGATTTCCGACTTGTTCAATTCGTATATTTTGTCACTTGATTTCCACGGTGTTGATTTCTGACTTGGTTGGATTTACTTGGTCATCCCGGTATTGTTTTTTTTCTGGTACTTTGACTTCGGTCACTTTGATTTTGTGAAAATATTTTGGGTTCGGCACTGTCTTGATTTGAAACTGCTGTTCCATGATTTTTGAACTCGTTTTCGACTTTGACTTCGACATTGCTTTGAACTGCAGTTTGAAATCTCCTCTATCTTTGTTCGAACTAGATGTGTCACTTGCTTATGCTCCTACTGTTTCATTGGATATAGATATGTTTGCATGTACATATATATGCATATATGTATACTTGTATTTATATTGCTTGCTTGTCTCGGCTTTGGCTTTGTTCGAACTTGCCACCACGGTTTGTTCATCTCTGCTTGATTTTGTTCGCGGTTGCACCATTGTTTTGTCTGGTATTTGTTTATATGATATTATGATGAGTTGCATTGAGCTCATGTGCACTGATGCATCGAGTCTGCACTAGATTGAGTCATGTTTGAACTGGTATGGTGCAGTGGGACTATATAGTCTGCAATGCTTGGAGATTCATGTATGGTTGCAGTCTTTAGTCTCATTGATGCATTGCATTTTTCCTTGAGTCACTGTGTATTGGTTCATGCATACTCTATGGATCAGTGATGCATTGTTGTCATATATATATATGAACTAGTCGCTATATTGCTTCTGGTTTCATGATGTATTGTTTAAGTTAGTCTGCACTTCCCTATCTACTGTCTCTGGTTTCACTTTTGAAGCTTGATTCACTTATATTTGAGTCTGCACTGTGCAATGTATGCATACATGTTGTACCTGTTATTATTGATGCAAAACACATTGAATTTATGTCTTTGAGCTTGGGCATGTGTGCTTCAAGTAGTCTGGTTATCACTGCTGTGTGGTTCGATGCACTTATATATTCTATGCACTGTACTTCATTGTGTCTGCACTTTGGTAATTATGTTATCAGGCTTGTGTATATATACACATGTTCTATTTTACTTTAGTATCGAATCAGATCTTTTGGGTCTGGTCTTTGATGATGCTTGACTACTTGTTGTATTTGCATGCCAGGCTGGTTTATTCTGTTTCACTGGTCTTGTGCAGTTACTCCTTGTAGTTGTGCATTGTATCAGATGTATACATACATTCTGTAAGTATATATGTGAATGTTAGTTCGTGCGTTTAAGTCATGTGCAGTCCTACTTGATCTTTGTTTCACTTGAGTCTGTTGCATTCCACTCTGTTGCATACATTGGTCCATGAGTGTTGAGGCTTCTCTTGAGCTGTATTGGTTTGTATAACTACGTGTACATATGCGCAAACATATGTATATATGAAGTCTGAAAGTAATTGAGTTATTGTCTGCATATCAACTTGTTGAAGTCACTTTTGGCCTTGATTGTGTCACTGTTATCTTGTTGTACTTGATTCAGTGCACTTGAATATGTACTGTCACTTTACTGGGTTTGTGTGAATCTGACCATTGATTCATGATGTTGCATCACTTGATGTTCTGGCCTTCTTCGACATTGCCTTTGTTGTGATTGAGTTCAGTTTAAATATTTGGAGTAGTGATGACACCATATTCTGCAGTGGCGAGGCAGTGCACGTGAGTGTGTACTGCAGCCAATTAGAATTGAAGTATATGATGTCATATTCTGCAGTGGCGAGGCAGTGCACGTGAGCGTGTACTGCAGCCAATCAGAATTGACGTTTTATTTGATAATTTCAATTCCTTAAATTGTTTCGTGTGGCCAATTCAATATTTTGAAAGTGTATTTCAATTTGGTTTAATTTGATTATTTTGTGGTTATCTAATTATCTATTAGATAATTAGATTATGTTGTTTCTAATGATTTATTTGATAATTAGATTTTGCTGTTAATTGTTGTTTTTGTAACTCTGTTGTTTCTAATTATCTTCATTGATAATCCTCCTATTTATCTTTGTTGATGATTTGGGTTTGCTGATTCGCTGTTTAATGCTGTTACGTGTTATATTCACCGTTATCTGATTTTCTTATTAAAGGATTGGATATGCAGGATTTATAATGATTATCGTCTATTTGTTATTTTAATTATTATTGCTTCCGTGCATTAATTACTGAGTTTGAATTAGACTGATCCG
This sequence comes from Allium fistulosum, assembly GCA_030737815.1. Taxonomy (NCBI): domain Eukaryota; kingdom Viridiplantae; phylum Streptophyta; class Magnoliopsida; order Asparagales; family Amaryllidaceae; genus Allium; species Allium fistulosum. The sequence continues at coordinate 232,093,938 of CM060908.1, read as the reverse complement.
AGTATTATTTTCTTTTGAATTGATACTCGGGTCAGACCGAGTTATTACAGGCTATTGATATCTCGCTTTGGGATGCTGCTTGAGCTATGAAGTCTCTTCATATCGTTTGGAGTAGTCAGTGTTATTTTATAGGATGATATGTATTCATGTATATTATTTATAATAATGTACTTGTATATGTAACTTCCAGTGTCAACAGTTATAGTTGGGTCACATGTATTGTAACTGACTTCAGTTACATATGAGATTTTATATTATCTGTGTTCTGTGTTATTACTATATATGTTGTCCTGAACTACTATGAACCATCGTAGTTCGTTTTATACTGGAATTGAATATGTCGATGGGAGTAAATAAATAATGGGAGAAAAATAAAATATATACCACTCCTATCGAGATAATCAATACTAGCGTAAGGCCTAACTACGGATGACCGCTCCTATCCAGCCTTATTCTTCGTAATAATAGACAGTATTTCTTTTTAATACTCTTTGTTATTGTGAGCATAGAGGTGGGATGTTACAATGTGTTAGGAACTCAATTGAATATGTACCCTATTAGATCAAAATAATTCTATACCTCCACTCCTTTACTGAATAAGGGTGTGTTCTTAACGAACGTAAATGGAGAATCTAAGCGGGGCATTTGAACGGGGCATTTGAATGGGACGTTGAGTGAACAATGAATGTGTTTGGCGCTACGAACGAGGTATTTGAGCGGGATATTTAAGTTGTGATTTTTAGTTTAATTGATTTATAATTAATTAAAAAATTAATTTTAATAAATAAAATGGGTTAATGATTTTCAAAAATAAATAGATAAATAAATTGCTCGGGTTTGGTTCAAATCAACTCCATAATGTAGTGCAGTTTGATACGATCGCAACGCAAAAAACCGCTTCTCAAACGGACCTCATTTGCACAAGTCATTGATTTTAGAAATTCAGAAGCAAAATGAATTCATCTGAACAGGATATGGAAGGAGTTAACCACACTTGGACGTTAGACACGTCAGATGCGTCACAAAGGAAAACGGGGCAAAATAAGTCTCCGATGGTACCTAAGTATATGGTCTACTTTCATAGTCTGACAATGCATTAATGTCAAAATAGTTTGTTTCATAATATTTCATGTATATACTTACCGATACTTGTATTGCTTCAGTATAAATGTATTTACATCATGGATATATGTGTTGTATTGTTCTTACATAAATCTAGTGATATCTCCGGAGATTCATTATATTTTATTTAGCAGGGAAATAGGCACAAGGACAAGCTTAGAAAAACAAAATTAGATTCAAGGACACCAAATTTGTTTTTTTGGATGAATGACAATGCTAGCTGTAGCTAGCATTTGTATAGTGCAAAACTGAATATAATGCTAGTTCTAAACTAGTATTTTGTACAGTGTAAAAGTTGAATATAATGCTAATTACAAGTAGCATTTGTCCTTCAGTCTAAAAATAAAACTTGATGTCCTTCAATTTAATTTTCTTAAAGTTTGTCGTTTTCCTTATATTTAATTTGTACATTTACAGCTATAGCTTATAATTTTTTAAACATATGTTTCTTCATAGTTTGTTATGAACAAAGTTTTGTGTTGAATTTTCAATTCATAACCTTTTAGTTTTGACTACTTGTTCTTGTTTTAGAAACTGCTTTCATATTATTTTATATTCTACAATTTAAATATGTAAAAAGATATATACTTTTTTTTCACTAGTGAAAACTATTCATATGGGCAGCAAAATTAAATTTGAATAGGGCAACCTAATCTCTTGAGTCGGTCCTGCTTATTTTTTTTATAGAATAACGTTAATATCTTGACTTTACATGCTGCAAATTTGTAACACTTGTGAAGTTTAAATACACTACGAGCAAAAAATGAATTAAAACAATTTTTTATCAAGTTATTCATTTAATATCAAATCGGTCTAGTTCAATAAATTAAAAGTTTAAAATTTCGTGGACACAGAAGTACAGAGTGATTGCTACTACAGTATAATGTATTGGACTAAATATATCATTTCAAGTTATCTATACTATACTATTATTACTGAGTTAGATTTCAAGAGCACACAAGCCTTCTGAGTATTTTGTGAAATGAACGGTCACGACTCCCTTCTTTTTCTTTCATAACATCTCTTCTGACATTCTTTCAATTCTTCTTTATTTGTACAATCATCTATCTTCTAAATAAAAACACATAAGATCTTCTTTGATGGTGAAGAAAATCTTCCATGATCAAAAAGAATTTCTACCTTTTTAGAGGGTGTCCTCAAAGTCTTCTAACCCCTCATTCCCATCGCCTTGCTAGGTTTTCCCCTATAGGAAAATGTACACCATCACGATCAAAAGTTTTTTTCCTAATTTATTGCATCCACTCTTTCCACTAACTATTTATCAAAATAGACGAAAACGGTCACAACATAGTCGGATTGAAAGAAGTAATCAACACAAAGAACTTTGCAAAGAGGTTGGTCTAATTCTTCTTCTATACTTCGAAACCCTAATTCATTTTATCCTTGATTAATCAATTTCTATGTTTCTTCTAACTTTAAGGTTGAAATTTTAAATTTTGTTTATGGTTTGAGGCTTTAAGGAGAAGTCGTTTATTTTTTCCATGGATATCTTTAACAATCATTGGTCAGATGAGTACAACCTAAGTATTTTTATACTTTACATTTTTACTCTTAGGTGAGAAAAACTACCATATGGAATTAACCAAGGAAAACAAAATAAAAGCTGACATTTAGTGAGCAAGACTAATATATAAGAATTTGAGTGGAGATTTCTCACAAGTTAAAAAAATTGGTGTAAAGAAACAAACTTTCAAAAATAATAAGAAACTATAATTATCCAAAAAATTAAAATCTTATTATCTATATATCTTAGTGTGAGCCAAGATAGTCTACATGGTGAAATTTTTGCCTAATTTGATTTTGTTATTAATGTTCTCATATCATCTATATATCTTATAGGTTACCTTAGTAATGATTTTGAGCTAATGTGTATTCATGTCTAAACGGGCAGTTCATGTCATATCACTATATTATGTCTGACCAGATTTATTTAACAACATTTCTCTCCATTAGTATGTTAGAACAAATTGATTTAAGTGTTTGACAGTTCATTTCACTATATTTTTTCAATTCTCGTGCTTATGTGTAGTGTACATTTTTTGATCAAGAGTATTAAGTAGAAGACCACAACTCTACATGCCATCTTTTTTGGTAGGTACAAAATTATTTCTGTGTGTGCATATATGTATCTATGATTTTAGTTCCTCATATAACTTGATTTATACCAAAATATATAACTCTGTTGTACACAGGTCCTATAGGTACAAGATCTACAGTGATGGGTGTGTTTGAGCATACATTCTTTGCAATATTGCTTACGTGGGGATACTATAAAGGTATATTATTATCAATATGATGATTTTAAAATAGATAATTTGATGTTGTAAAAATAAACCATATGACTTTGATCTAATTATATAATAAAAGTATTGTAATCATCCTCTTAAATATAGTGAATGGTGTCTTGTTCCCCAAATATATCTGATATCTTAATGCTAATACATTAAAAAAATATCATTGATGCTCTGTTTTCTTTACATATATTCACGATTTGAAGTAATTTTGTTTTTAGTTGTAGTTAATATTGTGGTTGAAGGAGCAATTGATAATCTAAAGGTTCAAAAATTAATATAAATGTTTATTTGTTTTAAATGACAACAAAATTCCCTTGCAACATCCGAACATCAAATGACAATAAAGGTATAAGTCTTCAATTTTACATTGTGATTTTGTTGCTCCCTTATTATTACCTTTTATTACATATTTGGGCTACAAAATGTGAGTTTGGATATATACCTATTTTAAGAAGATTTATTTGGATTTACAATGATTTAATGGATGTTTTGAATGGCTTTAGTTGGCTTATGCATAAGGTTTAATACCGTATTCAATCAATCGTTGCTTACCATCAATGAAGCTGCTCGTAGAGGGTTTAATTTCATAATGTTGTATTTCTATTCAAGCATTTTTTCAAAATACCTTACCTTCAAATATGTAATATTTGGACGATTAAACTTTTTAATAACAGTTAGACATAGAAATGCTATCAAATATTCATAAAAACACAAATATGTCACAAAGCATGTGAATATATTAAACTAATATAATTTTCAATGAATCTGCTGTAATATGAGCTCAAAATCATTAATTATTTTTTTATACGTTATACTCTTTATAAGTGTATTTGACATAATTTTTGGAAATTTTATGAATTAAGTTGCCAATAAATTGGTACATCAATGTTAACCTTAGTCGTACTTCTACCATCAAATAAGAACAGTAAAAGTTAGCAATATTTTCATTAGCATCCAAGAATGGTATCTGGAAGTTCTATTTTCTGTGATATAATTTACATTAAATGAGTAGTTTATTTACCAAAAGTTTGGTTGTATTTATTCTCTATGTATTTGTATGTGTATTATTACATGCATTCATCATAAATCTATACACTTCGTATTTGTGTAATTAATCTGAAAAAACTCAGGATGCATATGTGACATGTAAGTATTCACAAGAAGAAGGGTACAGCAGTGCTGCTTACAGCAAATATTATGTTAATAGCTAACTTATTCCAAACCCATAGTGTTATAAATGAACAATATTAATTTAAATCCTTGACAATCATTTATATGTTTAGTTTAGAGTACCAAACTATTACTTACACATGGAACAACTTTCATCTGGGTTAAAGACTGGAGGATCAAATAATAAACACGAAAGTAAAAAAACGGTGTTAAAAGTTTTGGAAAGTTATAACCCATTTTAATCATATCTACATGACGTAAACTATGGGTATGGCAAATTTCACTTTCAAGGCAGCATGTCCACAGCACAAAAACATCCTATCGATTACTTTTTACTGATCCTTCATCAATTTCCAGCGAGAAGTACTACTTTAGAATTGGTAAATAAATTGTTGTAGGTGCATGAAGGAAATCAACTATGTTGCTTCGGGTAAATTAATACATAATTTTGTTGGCTTAACTTCATACGTTATATCTTCTAATTACATACATGAATTTATGCTAAGTATTACATGTTTGGTTTTTGTTTTTATATTTCTCTTCTTTTAATGAAAAAGACAAGAAATATCAGTTAGTGTTTCTATTAATACCAAATTATTGAAAAAAGCAACAAAAATTATTTATTTTTCTAAATATTTTATTTGAACTCTTCTTATATAATATTGTACACTGTCTATGATCTTGCAATAAGTTCAAAAGTAATCTCTTATGTAGACAAGTAGTTTTACAGGTCATAGTTAAGTAGTAGCAACATCATAAGTCTTTTTTTACAAGAAGTGCAGTGCACTCATTTATTAGTTATGAGAATGTTTTAAATATTACTAAAAAAAGATATCAAATAAAAGCATAATTCTCTTTACAAAATATTATTAATGCTTAAAGGAAATTTTGTTTTATGATGCATTTGTAATGTGACAATCAATGACTAATGCAGTGCACTCATTTATTAGTTATGAGAATGTTTTAAATATTACTAAAAAAAGGTATCAAATAAAAGCATACATTCTCTTTAAAAAATATTATTAATGCTTAAAGGAAATTTTGTTTTATGATGCATTTATAATGTGACAATCAATGACTAATGCAATCCAATCTTTAGAGCTGCTGCTTAAGATTAAGACAAATTTGAATCTTAAGATATTTTTAAGTGGTTTTTTTTACCGCAATTTGTGATCAAGTGGCTCATCTTTTGTTCTTACATTTTTCTAGATAAAGAAGGAAATGGAAACTAATTCACCAATAAAGTTTGACAACACGGTATTTTTGTTGAGGGTCAAAGAAATACTGACATGGAATGGGAAGTTTAGAAGCAAGAAGAAGAAGAAAAGGGAAGTGAAGGAGAAGTAGAAGATTAAAAGCATGTGGAGCTTGATGCTGAGAGACTTCACAATTCAATAGAAAAAAAAGCTAATAATAACCTATAGAGAGTGGAAATAAAAAATAATGAAAGTCATGATAAGTTAAAGTCTACAAGTGGAGTACATTTTATTTTATGTTTAACGTGTAGCCCTTTTAGCTTAACAGCCTTAACTGCCATTGTCACTGAGAAGTACATATCATCGTTCCATGATTAGTTTATATCTGCATTTCTGAAAAACCAAATAATGCTATTATAAGTTGTATATTATTTTAAATGAATGAACTTTCGATTTCTATTATTTACTGCTCTTCATCATTGGTTAACATTTCATTATGTTTTTCATATTTGTAGGTATGGGTGAGTGATTATTGTTTTATGTGAGGGTATCTTATACTATATATATATACATATATATACACATACATATACATATACATACATACATATACACACACACATCATGTATGTTTAAAAACTATATTATAATGAAACAAGATATGCGAATAATTATCTAAGATGTAGTTTAGCAAATACATCTTCATAATATGAGGATGTATTGAAATTATCATATATATAAACTAGATATATGGAGAGCTATTAATATACAGACTGAATCCTCGGTCTATACGCTATATTTGAGTGCTTCATCTATAAACTTAGGAGAATAATTATGAAGATATATATATATATATATCACTATATTCTTTTGTTATCATGCTACTGTAATAAAGGCAGACATCTATGGATTTAGACTTTATATTTGCTATAACAACTATGATAGATATATTTATTGTTAACACTACTTTTTCAACGACCTAGCATTCAGCGGTCTACGACTTACCGACCTAAAGGACTCAAGCGACCTAAGCAACTCCTGAAGCGACCTAGCGACCTAACGAGTTAGCGACTTAGCGATCTAGCTAGTTAGCGACCTAGCGGCCTAGCGAGTTAGCGACCTAGCGGCCTAACGAGTTAGCGACCTAGCGATCTAGCAATTTAGGAAAAGGGGACGACTTAGCATGTTCCGGGGTAAAGCCACACGACCTAACTCTTCCATTAGGTCGCTCACGACCTAAATCTTGCCGAGATAACTTCTGAATTCATTGCACTAAGTCGCTCGCACTCAGTATCTCACCCAGAATGGCTCCATTAAGTCGCCAACGACTTAAGCTAACTCGAGAAGATCCTTAGGTCGCTCATGACCTAAAACCCAACGACCTACGACCTATCACCAGAATTTCCCTATAAATACCCCGCCTACTCCACATTGAAGGTGGACTTTTTTTCCAGACTTTGAAGCGTCGAAACTCTGCTGCATTCACGACTTCTACAACACTTCTACTACCAAAAACATTCCAAACTACCTAAGGAGATGATCAACTACATTCAAGATGAATTCGAGAATCTATTTCGCACCGTATTGCTAATTACTTGTATCGATTGTTGCGTAATCGAAGGAATTCTTGTAAAGCTTGTAATCGAACTTGTGATAAAGAAGATAAAGTGGACGTAGGCTTGATTTTGAGCCGAACCACTATAAAACTGCTGTCTCTTTACTTTTCTGCTATTATCTGCTTGTTTTAGTTCCCGTACCAACGGGTGGTGCTTTCACTTTACTAATACTCACACCGGGGTGTTAGCGTTTGATTTTTACGTTAACATTTTTAGTGCTTTCATTGAGAATTGAACTCAGGAGTGTTCTCACCATTGCTTCACAAAGATTTGTTGAAAGATTCTCTTTAAAAACCAGAAGTCTATCTGAAATCATGGCTCCTGGAAGAAAGAGTAGATCTACTAGATCTGGAGATGCTAATGACAGGGCTGCCTCCTCTCCAGTGCCAAATCAGGCGACTCCTATTGTTGGAGTCACAAGGGCTGAACTTGACGATGTTGTGTCTGGGTTATACCAACAAATGGAAGCTCAAAATGCTTTGATGATGGACAGGTTAAACGCTCTGCTTAGGATGAACCGACAACCAAAAAATAATGAACCAACCTTTGCCAAAGATACTCATGATTCCTAAGAGAAAGATATTCCTCAAAGAGCAGCTAGCACCGCCGAAGGGGCACCTCCCCAAGCTGGAGGATCAAGGCCGCAGCCGCCTCTTCGCGAACGTTTGTTCAGGCAAACTTCCGAAAAAGTGGCTGACGTCTACCCGGCAAGGCCTCTGAACGATGAGGAATACCTATCAGGAATGGTTCGCCAGATTATGAAAGAAAGTATGCAAAGGAATGAAGATGAAAATTACTGGGGGTTTGCTCCAAGCAAGACTCTGTTTACCGAAAGAATTCTAAAAGATGAATTTCCAAAGAAATTTGTTCCCCTACTATCCCAGCCTATTGGGGGACAAGTGACCCTAATCAATTCTTGTACAAGTATGACTGGCATATGACAGGTGCCAGGGCAACAGATGAGATTAAATGTAGATATTTTCCTATCTATTTGGAAGGAGTGGCTCTACTTTGGTTTACAAAGCTACCAGTCCGATCGGTGGATCAATTCTCTGACTTAACTCGTAAATTAAAGGAACGGTTCAGGTTGTATGCTTCAAAGGCCAAGGACATAATGTCATTGTCCAGCCTCGAACAAGCTCCTAGAGAATCTATTAAATATTTCTTGAACCGCTTTAACCTAGCCTTGGCCGAAGTGGATAATGCTGAGCCTCGAATGATTCTAACTTACTTGATGCGAGCCATCTATAAAACAAGTGAGTTCGGAAAATGGTTGAAGATGAAGGAACCAAATTCACTGGAGAAGTTTTATAAGAAGGCTGACGAATTTATGCGTCTGGAAAATCTTCCTACACCAACAAAGGTGGTTGTGGCTGAAATTGAAAACAACCATGTGGCTGAAACTTCTAACAAGAAAGAGTCTGGTGGTCAGAAAGGGGAAGATAACGGTGGGAAAAAGCAGAAAGATATGAAGAAACCTCGTCGTTTTCTGAGTTTTACTCCTTTGACCGAGACTCCAGAGAACATCTTCTTCGCAACCAAGGATGCTATCGAATACCCTGAGCCACCTAAGATGAAGCTTGGAAAAAAATTTGTGCCTAATGGAAGATTCTATCGATTTCATAATCAGCCCGGCCATGACACTAATGAGTGTCGCCATTTGAAGAATTTAATTGAAGAGCTGCTGCGACAGAATAAACTGCAACAGTATGTCAAGAGGAACAGAGGTGATCCTGCCTCATCTACTCAGGGGCAACAACTTCCTGCTCGTCAATCTGGCTCAGGTGAAAAGGCTGTGGTACAGGAATCTGAAAGGCCTGTTATTAATGTAATCACAGGGGGTCCTCACCCAGCAGGCAGAAGTTGGGGAGAGATGGAGCGGTATGCTCATGCTCTGAGACATGCCCCGAAAGAAGAAACTATTTTTGTTTTGGAAGATGCTGTGCCTTCAAAACAGCAAAGAACTTGTCACGATGACATCGTATTCAGAGCCAGAGATTCTATGGGAGTTGAGGCTCCCACCATGGATCCGTTGGTAATAACCGCCGATATTGGACCAGCTATTGTGAGAAGAGTGCTTGTCGATTGCGGCGCTTCTTGTAATATCCTCTTCAAAAAGACCTTTGATCAAATGAAGATTCCAATGGCTGATGTTCAAGCTTCTTCGCAAAAGATTGTTGGGTTCACTGAGGAACCAAAACAGCCCATCGGAACCGTCGACTTATTTGTAGAACTTGGTGAAGGGGAAATAAAAGTGGTCTGTAAGCAAACTTTTGTTATTGTTGATGAATTTTCTACTTATAACGCCTTCTTGGGACAACCAACTCTTGCTGCATTCAAAGCTATTCTCGCCCCATGGTGCCTAACTATGAAATTCCCTACTGATAATGGTGTTGGTGTTTTGAAAGGGGACCAGGATGCTGGGCGGGAATGTTATCTCATAGAGTTGCAGGAGGCGAAGAAGAGAGAAATGGGAAAGGGTGCGGCAGCTCCGCTCCGCATCAAAGAACCCACCTTGTAGCAAGTACGGGGTGGACCCTGCACTGGTGAGCATAGTGGTGCGCGGAAGGAAATTGATCCCAGAAAAACCAGTGCAGGGGAGAATAGAGTGGTGCCGGTAGAAGTAACGGTGCCAATACTTGTTGACCAGAAGGATCCAAACAAGGTGCTAAATGTAGGTTCACAACTCGATGTGACAGTTCAGAATATGCTAATATCATTCTTGAAAGCAAACCTGGATGTATTCGCTTGGAGTCATGCTGACATGTGTGGATTATCTCCAGAAATCGCAGTGCATGCCTTAAATATTGATCTGAAATTCGCACCTGTAAAGCAGAAAAGGAGAACCCAGGGTCCTGAAAGGTCAACAGCATTGAAAGAAGAAGTAGATCGGCTCATGGAGAATGGCTTCATCGGAGAATCCACTTATACAAATTGGGTTTCTAATCCGGTGTTGGTTAAAAAAGCAAATGGAAAGTGGAGAGTATGCATCGATTTTTCAGACTTGAATAAAGCATGTCCCAAAGACTGTTTCTCGTTGCCCAGAATCGATCAGTTGGTGGATGGAACGGCCGGGCACGAGTTATTATCTTTTATGGATGCTTACTCAGGATACAATCAAATCATGATGCATGAGCCAGATCAGGAGGACACAAGCTTCGTCACTGATGTTGGTCTTTACTGCTATAAAGTCATGCCCTTCGGATTAAAGAACGCGGGGGCAACTTATCAAAGACTCGTTAATGCCATGTTCAAGCCTTAAATTGGCAAGACTATGGAAGTATACATTGATGATATGTTAGTGAAATCAAAGAAGGCAGTAGACCACATGGACCATCTGGCAGAAATGTTCACGATCCTCCGAAAGTATGGAATGAAGTTGAATCCTCTAAAATGCTCGTTTGGGGTTGAGTCCGGGAAATTCTTAGGTTTCATTGTGAGTGCTAGGGGCATTGAAGCCAATCCTGCTCAGATCACTGCCTTAAGAGAAGTCAAACCCCCTAGAACGAAGAAGGAATTGCAAAGCCTCAACGGGAAAGTCGCTGCTTTGAGTCAATTTATTTCCAAGGCCACAGATAAATGCATTCCCTTCTTTGATGCTCTGAAGAAAGGAAGGAAGAATTTCTAATGGAATCCTGAGTGTCAAAAAGCTTTCGATGAGCTGATTCATCATATGGAAACGCCTCCAGTACTTTCTAAGCCCAACAATGGTGAAGATCTATTCATATACTTAGCAGTTTCATCTCATGCTCTCAGTGCAGCATTGGTACGAGAAGATGCAAAAGTTCAGCGTCTAGTTTATTATATCAGCAAAAGATTCACTAGGGCAGAGATGAATTATTCGAAGTTAGAAAAGCTCGCCTATTGTTTATTGATCGCATCCAGAAAGTTGAGGCCATACTTCCAGGCTCATCCTATCAAAGTCCTCACTGATCAACCACTAAAGCAAGTCCTATTCCGCCCTGAAACTTCGGGTCATCTTCTGAAGTGGAATATCGAACTTAGTAAATACGATATCACCTACCATCCCTAAAGAGCAATCAATGGACAAGCCTTAGCAGATTTCATTGCAGAGTGCACCGACAAAGGTGACAATGAGGAAAAGGTAACTGATGACATCCCGATCCGATGGAAATTATATGTTGATGGTGCAAGAAATGACTATTGTTCAGGAGCTGGGGTTGTGCTTGAAACCCCCGAAGGGCGGTCATTGTGTTATGCATTGAGATTAGAATTTCCTTCGACAAATAATAAAGCCGAATATGAAGCACTTATTGCCGGTCTGAAGATTGCAAAAGAACTAAGCATCAAAGTATTGCAGATCTTCAGTGATTCCCAGCTTATTGTATGCCAAGTCAAGAGAGAGTTTCAAACTAAAGGAGGAAATCTGCCAGCTTACTTATCTAAAGCCTGTGAACTTCTCGATGATTTTGATCATTATACAATCAACCATATCCCCCGGGAAGAGAACATGAAGGCGGATTCTCTCGCGAAATACTCAAGCTCTGGTGAAGCTCAATTATTGGGATTGGTCCCTATAGAAGTCTTGACAGCTCCGAGCATTGATGAGATGGATGTTGATTGGATCATGGCTGTATCTCAAGAACAAGAGTCATGGATGACCCCAATCAAGGAATATCTACTCAACGGCTCCTTGCCAGAAAACTCAAAAGAACGCCAAAAGCTCTTAAGAAAAGCCCTAAGATATGTAATTCAAGGCGACCATTTGTACAGACGAGGATTCTCGATGCCATTACTCCGATGTGTAACCAAAGAAGAGGCTAAGACAATTTTGGCTGAAGTGCACGGAGGAGAGTGTGGAGATCATTCAGGTGGCCAAACTCTTGCAAAGAAAATTCTTCGCTATGGTTATTTTTGGCCGGATATTAATCGAGATGCTGCTAGCTACTCCCGAAAGTGTGACAGATGCCAGAGATTTGCAAAAATCCCAAGAGCACCTTCCACCGTGCTAACACAGATGGTCAGCCCATGGCCATTCGCCATTTAGGGAACAGATCTTATTGGGCTTATGCCGATTGCCAGATCTGGAATCAAATTTGCCATTGTTGCTGTTGATTATTTCACTAAATGGGCTGAAGCTGAACCATTGGCTACTATTACCTCTAAAAAGATGATAAATTTTGTGACTAAAATTATCATTTGCAGGTATGGTGTACCTCAGAAGACAATAACAGACAATGGTACCCAGCTCGAAAGCGAAGAATTCCAGGAATTTTGCAGGCGATTCAAGATCCGAAAAAGCTTCTCAGCAGTGGCTCATCCGCAGGCAAACGGGCAAGTGGAAGTAGTGAACAAAATCATCAAATCAACCATCAAAATGCAACTGGAAAAAGCAAAAGGTGGTTGGGTTGATAAGCTGCCACTAGCACTATGGGCATATAGGACTACCCACAAAACTGCGTCTGGGCACACTCCATTCTCATTAGCATACGGATCAGAAGCGATGATTCCAGTGGAAATAGAAGTCCCCTCGCACTGGAGAATTCATTTCAGCCAAGCTGAAAATGAAAAGCTGCAACTTGAAGCACTTGACTTACTTGATTAAAGAAGGAAAGAAGCTGAACTCAGAGTTGTAGCTCAACAGCAAAGAATAGCCAGGCACTTCAATTCTAAAGTTCGCCAACGCAGCTTTGAAATTGGGGGTCTAGTCTTGAAAAGGATTGACAGCAACAGGAGTGTTTGGGCCAAACTGGGAAGGGCCGTATGTCATAGGCAAAAAACTTCTCGATGGCACTTTCAAACTCACAACTGTCGAAGGAGATCCAATCCCGAGAGCCTGGAACAGCAACCACTTGCGTCCATATTTTACTTAAAAGCTATGCTTAAATTTGTAAAATAATTCTGGATGTATCATTCTTGTATTGTAATCCATTGTAAAATCTGTGTGACTCAGCAATAAAAACTATAAAGTGGATGTAGGCCCAATTCTTGGCCGAACCACTATAAATCTTGTGTCTTCTACTGCTTTAAATTGCTTATCTTATTTCGATGTGCAAATATCTTAAATATGTTGCTAAAACATCAATTTAATATTGTAGGCAATCAAAGCAAAGCTTACCTATTCAACGCGTCACAAACCCAAGCGATTCCCATAAATCAAACAACTTACCAAAGAAAAGAACATAAATTTGAGAATGATGACGATGAATCGCTCGGTGGTAGTTGATGAAAAGACATGGACAAGCAGACAAAAGCTGCCAAAATGGAATCTTGTCTCTCACCCAAGAATGTTGGTGGGACCACCCAAGGGGGCACCTTCCCAAGATAGAAGGTTCCAGGCCCTTGTTACTTGATTGCGATCGTTTGTGCAAACGAACATCTAGTCGGGTAGCTTGCGTCTGTCCCATGGACCCACTTAACTGTGAGATGCAAACTTCCTGACAAACCAAAAGACCTCTTCGGAGGCACAAGCCCTCTTCGGAGGCACACAAACAAAAGACCTCTTCGGAGGCAAAAGCCCTCTTCGGAGGCACACAAACAAAAGACCTCTTTGGAAGCAAAAGACCTCTTCGGGGGCATACAAACAAAGACCTTCAACGAGGCAAAAGACCTCTTCGGAGGCACAATCCCTCTTCGGAGGCACAACTCTTCGTAGGAGTCCTCTTCGGAGGCAAAAGCCCTCCACCGGGGCATGCCCAAATCGAAATGCTTCTCTCGCCCAAGAATGTTGGTGGGACCACCCAAGGGAGCACCTTCCCAAGATAGAAGGTTCCAGGCCCTTGTTACTTGATTGTGATCGTTTGTGCAAACGAACATCCAGTACGGTAGCTTGCGTCTGCTCCGTGGGACTATTCAACTGTGAGAAAGTAACTTTCTGGCAAAACCGCACAAAGCCCTCTCCCGAGGCACAAATCAAAAAAGAAAGCCCTTCCCAAAGGCATATCAAACAAGCCCTCTCCCGAGGCACAAGTCAAGAAGCCCTCTTCGGAGGCACAAAGCCTTCTTCGGAAGCACTAAACAAGTGAAGCCCTTTAACGAGGCACATCCAAAAACTTCGTCGATGGAACCACCAAAGGGGCACCTTCTCAAAAAGAAGGTTCTAGGCCGCAGCTAAACACTCGTGATTATTTGTGCAAACAAATATCCGATAAAACAGCTGACGTCTGTCTCGTGGGCCCATTCAACGATGAAATATAATTTTCTGACAAACAGATCAAAGCTTTCTTCGGAAGCTCACTTCACTACGTAGGGGAGTCCACTTTTCAAAAAAAATAAAAAGTGACCATCTCCGAAAGTCGAAGTATTTTTTAAAAAAATTTCACCGATGCAAGGCACACTCTATCAAAAGCAAAATAATATTTCCTCAAAACGAAAGAATTGTTCTCTAGAATAAGAGTATAAGTCTTTTCGGAATATTGCAATGAGCCATGGTATGGGGGCATATAGTTAAGTTATATTAATAAAAACAACGCTCAAACAGCATACCACGAGCTCACTGTAGTATCATACAAAGTAAATAAAGAAACTTGTGCAAAAACAAGGAATAAATGCATTCACAAATACTGACAAGAGATTGTACAAGTAAAAAGTGTCATTTTTATTCCATACTATCAAATTTTTTGTACATGTACAGGTTTCAAAAAGCGGGGGCCGGTACCCGCACAATCTCCGGTCGATACAAGCAAAAGACAAAATATCAAAACAAGACAAATATAACCAAAATCATTTCTTCCTCCTCCCGCCGCCTTTAGAGCCTTTACCCGGCTTAATGACTAACTTCGCAGGCTGGGTTGGATGAGTTGCGGGAGAAGGAGAAAGAGATGCAATTGGGTCATCTTCTGTTTTCTGGTCACCAGCGGAAGTGTCCGTCTTCTCATCATCAACAGAAGCACCTTTCCTTTTCTTCGAAACCCCGCGCTTTCCCCTCTTCTTTAAAGAAGATTCACTGCCCAGAGAAACAAGATCAGAAAGTTTCGTATCATCGGCAGTGAATCTCTCCGGGGTCTTCTCGCCCTCTTCAAGTTCCTCGGCCTTTTGCTCTTGAGAAGCCGCTGGGTCGTCTAAGTCTCGAAGTGCATCTATTTGCTCCTCTTGCGACCCCGGTTGAGAAGCAGAAGGAGGAATAACTTGAAGAGGTGGAGGAGCAACAGCTGGGGGAGGCGAAGCTGGTACATCACTTTTTATTTTCGCTACAGAAGAAGAAAAGTTAAAAACATCAATATTTCCCGCAAAGAGAGGAGATAGTGGCACGTCAAAGCTTAAGTAATAGGCAAAAAGTTCATCAAGCTCATGTGAAGCGAACGAGCAGTCCACTTGAGCCAGATCGGAATTGAAGTTACCTGGAGAACTTGGGTTGATCACTTCAATTTCATAGTCTTGGGCCTTAGTGCTCTCTTGGGCCTCTTCTTCAGTGTGAACAGTTGGGGGCTCAGAAGTTGTGATTCAGTTTCGGCTTTTGCAGCTTTTGCAGGAGACAGGGAATGAGAGTTAGAACCGATGATATCAGGGTCAACCGAAGCCGAAGGATGAGTGGGGTCAGCCAAAGGTGCCTTCCCCAGATGTTCTCCTTCTACTGCTTCGGCTCGCTCCCTGGCAAGCTGTTCTTTTCCTCTAGCCAAAGCAGCACGACCGCCGTCGTCCAAGTAACAAGCTTCCAAATCCTTCTCTGCATAACCAGCATCTTTAAACATTTCATTTATTGCCTCCCACACTTCGGCCAGAGTAATTTCGTATTTTGGGCCCAAGAACGAGAGACTTCCTTTCCCTAAGATACTAAGAACGTAAAACTCAAAAAGTGTGGAGCTGATGGTGGCCTTGGTTGTTTCGTGCGATTCTTCAGCAGCCGCTTTTCCGGTAATGGCCTCATCACGCTCCTTTTCTGCTTTTGAAAGTTGAGCTTTTAACATAGTGATCTCTAAGTCTTGGGAGCTGACTTTTTCCCGCAGCTGGACGGTGTCGTTGCGGTATTTCTCAACAACATGTTGTTCCGCTTCAAGTTTGATCTCGGCATCTCTCCGAGCAGCATGCGCATCTCTCACTTGCTTTTGAAAAATCTCTTCCTTTTGAGAATGCGAAGCGGAAGAGGTAGCAAGGTCCTCCTTAAGTTTCTTAACTTCGGTTTCAAGCTCCTCATTGTAGGCAGTAATGTTTTTCATTTCCACATCATGTTGATCAAGAATTTTCTGCCATTCAGACTTGTCATTTTCCATAGTCAGCATTGCCTCAAGATTTGCACGATTGACTCTTTGAAGCTCGTCGACAAGTTTCTGCCAGCCAGACATCCTCTCGATATCGAGTTTGACAACATCAAGATTTCTTAACATGGCTTGCTTGTCAATCGGTACCAAGTCTAAGTCGAAACGCACTCCTTTTAAGCAATAGTTCGGGAATCGACTGTGGAGTGTAGGCGGAGGCTTTTCGACTTGATAGGGAGGCCTGTTGATGATTGTTTGGATATCAGTTCTTTTAAGGGCAGGAGAGCTGGGAGGAATGTCTAAAGAAATGGAAGCAGCGGGCACTTTAGGGACTTCAGAAGAAGACTTGTCATCGAGTTTGGCCCGCTTGCTTGGCTCCTCAATTATGTGTCCCTTTCCCCTGTCATCGTGGGATTTTCTTTTAGGGGAATCGTCTTCTCTTTGAGAAGAGTCATGGCGATCGTCAGTTCTCCCATATCGCTCCTCGTAAGCTTGCCTCTCTCGAGCTTTTCTAACCGCTCGTTCCTCATCAGTTTCCTTGGGGGAAGGGAGATAGCGTCGAGGATCGTAAAAATCACGCCTTCCATAGCTTCGAAAATCATCATAGTACGAACCGCTTAGTCCCATTGGAGAATCTGAAAATGAAAAAGAGATAGAATTTAGAAATCTCCAGGAAAAGGAATTTAAGTGCGAGTAACTGCTAAAAATCCTAAGTGTGTGTGGCGTGCAAACTACGCGCGTCAAGCTACAAACCACTCTTCAGCCTAGGAGTGATGTCGGCTTTTACAATGGGGGTCAATTCTTGGGTTGACGGAAGTGGTCATAAGACAGATGTTGCCTCGACCGATGGAGAGATAAGCTTAGGAGCAGTAATATCGTCTTTGAAAAGCTCTTGAGAGGTCACCAAAAAATCGCTTAACCCCCCGAAGATGTCATCACCGTTGTGCCCGGCCAAGTGAGTCACACTAATAGTTCCTTCTCCAGCATGCTCAGCACTTTTTGTGGCCGAACTTTCCTTCTCTATCCCCTCATCAACTTCCGTGGTGGCTTTCCCAGGACATTGAGGGGGTTCCTCCTCTTCGATAACCGAAAGAAGTTTAGATTTGCCGGAAAATTCTGCACTCTCAGCAGAACCGGAGCATTTTATCAATGAAGCTTCTGCAATTAGTTCTTTCAACGCAAGTTCTTTTGCAGGAGCTGGGGCATCAGATGTTTCCGGTTGAGAAGTAGGGGCATCATGAAGCTGAAGGGATCGGGAAGGATGTAAAAGGCCAAATTGATGAAGAAACTCATCTTTCAAAAGAAATTTGATACTCCTCTCTTCGGCGGCAACAACGCTTAGCCTTTCAAAAGTTGGATTGTGGCTGGAGTCTTTAGAAAGAAGAGGAAGTGCTGTAAAAGTAAAGGATGAAGTTAGTACTTAATAACTCGGATCTTGAAAAGCTCAAGAACGGAAAGTACAGAGATAGGCAAGCTTACTTCCTACTCTCCAAATGGCGTAGAATCCTGGGGGACAACGAACAAAGAAAATTGATTCAAAAACCCATGGGCGCTTTCAGGAAGATCAGTAATTAGTTTACGATTCCTGGCACTCCTCACAAGTACAATAGAAGGATGATCTTTATTCTTCGCAAATGTGCATAAATAGAAAATCTCTTCAAAGCTCGGAAGACGGTCAAGTGTCCTCCTAAACAGTACACACAGTCCCATCAAGATGGCATAGCCATTGGGATGCAACTGGAAAGGAGAGATAGTTAATCGGAGAAGGAGCTGTCGAAGGAAAACGTTAAAGGGAGGAATAGCTCCACTTGAGCACATCTGATGATTAACTACGATAAAACCAAGAGGTGGCTTATCAGCAGTATCGTTTACCCCAGGAAGCAAAGCGTCTGCTTCAGCAATACCAAACTAAACACATAATTGACTGAACACCCGTTGATTCAGAGTGGTTGAAGTTCTTTCCGGGGGATTATCCAAGAGATTAGCTATTGGGAAGACCTCTCCAGCTTGTCCTACTATCTCTTCTTGTTGAGAAGTCATTCTACAAAAGGAACTAGACATTCAAATATGAAGGTGCACGTTTCCTAAAAGCGTGTAAAGTGTTGTGCAAAGCTACTGAAATAACAAGTAAATAAAATAAAACTTGAAATAGTACTGATTGATACACGTCAATTCAGGAAGTCTCAAGGCTTGTTATTAGATCAAAGTTAAGTGTAGTATCAATGCAGATAACATTTAGCAATAAGCAGTTATAGCTGTATACATTTTGTGTTGATACTTCATTTAAATTAGTCGATTCACATCACTTCATCTTTAATCAGATTCATACTGTTTATTTAAGTAAAATATCGTTTCTTTGACCTAATCCATCACTCGATGTGGGCAGTCGATGATGAGTATATTCGTCCCGTTCGTCTGCAAATGTTATATTTAACAGGTTGATTAGCATTAAAGTTAATACAATCTGTAAAGAAGTGCAACAAGTTCAGGCAGGTCATCTCGGCAGTTCAAGTTAAATGCTGTAAATTTTTGCAAGTAGTCAAGCTCGAGCGACTTAGCATAGGTCGAAGCTTCCTTAAGTCGTACTGTTTAAGTTAGAAAGTTCAGCAATGATATGTTCCTACGAGTTAAAAAGTGCCTAAGACAAAGAGTTCAAGGCATGAAACTTCAGGTCAAGGCAGTGCAAATTTGTCTAAGTAATAGCTCGCTCAGGTGTAACCACGACCTAAACTTCATGTCGCAAAGAGTTAGGTCGTTGAAAAGAGTTAGATCGCTGATTTAAGTTAGGTCGATGATTCGTTAGGTCGTTCGGCTTCCCTTAAGTCATGAAGGGTTCTTAGATCGTTCGATTCACTAGGTCGCTCCTGAAGTAGCTCGGCGATATCAAGCTATCTCCCATCAAAAAACCTAAGTCCTATTCTCCAATCACCTTCTTCCACGCGTCCACCACCATTTGCATCACTCAAAATACCACGGCGTAACCCGCCATCCACTAACCCGTTAACCCCATCATCTCCTCCAAATTTCCAGAAAACGTTACTAACTCCACAAATTCAAATATAACTATGTGAAACCCTAAGCTGATCCATTCTCAAAGCAATCACCAACGATTCGACAAGAATCAGAGTGTGAATCGAAGTATAATTTTACGACATGGTAACGAAAATTGTATGAAGGAATTGATGGTAAACGCGGCGAATAGATGATCGGAATTACCTAAATTCACTGTTGTAATCGACGATTGGAGATAAAAAAGTGAAGATTTCGTGTTAATCTTTGAGCTCGAATGTAGTAATGGCAGCAGAGTGTAAGCAATAGAGTGACTAAGACGAAGCGAGTTAAGTAACTTATAGGCGGGAAAAATAGAATTCGAATCGGCCTAAAGCCACCTGACGGCTCCAGCGACTCACGACTTAGCAACTCAGAGGGCACGAGTTAAAAGTGTCGAAGCACACGACCTAGTCCCTAGGTATATACTTCGAGGGGCAAGTGTTAACACTACTTTTTCAACGACCTAACATTCAACGGTCTACGACTTACCGACCTAAAGGACTTAAGCGACCTAAGCAACTCCTGAAGCGACCTAGCGACCTAACGAGTTAGCGACCTAGCGATCTAGCGACCTAGCGGCCTAACGAGTTAGCTACCTAGCGATCTAGCGAGTTAGCGACCTAGCGGCCTAACGAGTTAGCGACCTAGTGATCTAGCGATTCAGGAAAAGGGGACGACTTAACATGTTCCGGGGTAAAGCCACACGACCTACCTCTTCCATTAGGTCGCTCACGACCTAAATCTTGCCGAGATAACTTCTGAATTCATTGCACTAAGTCGCTCACACTCAGTATCTCACCCAGAATGGCTCCATTAAGTCGCCAACGACTTAAGCTAACTCGAGAAGATCCTTAGGTCGCTCACGACCTAAAACCCAACGACCTACGACCTATCACCAGAATTTCCCTATAAATACCCCGCCTACTCCACATTGAAGGAGGACTTTTTTTCCAGACTTTGAAGCGTCGAAACTCTGCTGCATTCACGACTTCTACAACACTTCTACTACCAAAAACATTCCAAACTACCTAAGGAGAAGATCAACTACATTCAAGATGAATTCGAGAATCTCTTTCGCATCGTATTGCTAATTACTTGTATCGATTGTTGCGTAATTGAAGGAATTCTTGTAAAGTTTGTAATCGAACTTGTGATAAATAAGATAAAGTGGACGTAGGCTTGATTTTGAGCCAAACCACTATAAAACTGTTGTCTCTTTAATTTTCTGCTATTATCTGCTTGTTTTAGTTCCCGTACCAACAGGTGGTACTTTCACTTTACTAATACTCACACCGGGGTGTTAGCGTTTGATTTTTACGTTAACATTAATTAATATTTTAATTCAGTAGACCCAGTTCTTTGTCAACAGTTATCATGTATATTGATAATATCATATACTGATTGTTCTGTCTATGTTATAAAAGCAGTTAAAAAACAAGGTTAACACAACCAAATATATATATCATGTTTTCTATGTTGCATTAAAATAAGATTCAATTTAATGAACTATGTATTATGTAGTAGAAACATTATTTTATGATATGTCTTTAGCACTATTTTATAGAAGCCATGTTTTTTACTGCTTTCGTGTTTCACCATAGTGCATCTGCTGTTTTTTAAATTACTACTGACGAGTACACTTTGCCAATTTAACTTTTTCGCCTACGTATATGTTTGAGAGCATTTAGTCATATTACTACATTGACTCAATAAGGATTGTCTACTAATTTTAATACTTATATTTGAAATTGGAATAATGTTTCTAATTCCCTGTAAATAGTATATTATGATTATTTTTCAAAATAATTTAATTTTTTAATTGCAACAAATATGTTTTTTCCATATCCGTGTTCGAAGCACGGGTTCGCACTATAATATCATATCAATTAAACTGTAACAGTTTATTCTGATGGCCTTGATTGAGCAATTGCTTTTTGAATTAATTGCACATTTTGGAGGTATTTGATAAGTCATTTTCCGGAAAAACAACAAGGACGAAGGACGGTCTCGGCCTCTTTCAATTGAATTCCTTCCTTTCATTTAATTTCTTTTAAATATTAATAATATCAGCAAATAACTTATACACCATAAATAAAATGAAGGCTGCGTGCTCTACTTCTTTTATCAACTGAAGAGAAGATCTCTGCCTTCTATCTCTTTTCTTGTTATCTTAGCCGTTCATTCAGGCTTTTGTATTTGTGTATCTGGGCTCTTGTCTTTTGGCTCATATAAACTTGTATAAGTATAACTGCTTTGGAATGAGATTATTATTCTGCTTTTATCAAAACAATTACATTCTCTTAACAAATCTTAATATGGTATCAGAGCCAATTGCTTAACAGCACTAGATCAAAGAAAGATACAAGAGAAAAACTATTCCATCAGTGATTCATCATTGGAAAAATCCTTACCCATCAGATTGCATAAATCATCATTTGGGTAAGAACAAGATTATCTTCTCAAATCTAAATGCCTTGCCAAGCTATATACTGGCTGCATTCAGATTATCATTAAAGATATCTTGTTTCAAGAAAGCAGCAGAAATCAGATTCAAGAAAAAAAAATCATCTCAGCAAATCAGAAAACAAGATCAGTGCCACGCCAAGATCCATCAGATAACTCTCATCATCTGGATCTGGCTGCAACATACCTGTTTCACTAACTTCTTGAGAATTTTTTTCTTCAAGAACCTCATCTAAAGCCTTCCTTCCCTGTTATCTGATATTGATACTTCATCATGACAGATGATCAATCCGCTACTTCTAACAATGCCCATTCTGAGCAGCAAACTGATTCTACAGCAAGGCTAATCAAATCTGTCACCAACCCACAGAGCCAACTCATTACTGTTCGTCTTGATGAAAACAATTATCTGTTGTGGAAACTGCAGATTGAAACTGCAATCCAGGGTTATGGCCTTGAAGATTTTCTTCTCGGCACAACACCAACTCCACCAAAATTCATTGTCCAAGAAAATAAAATAGTTAGCAATGAAGAATACATCAAACATCACAGGCAAGATAGATTGATATGTTCCTGGTTATTATCATCTATAAACACCAATCTTTTATCACATGTTATTGGATGCAAATCTGCCTGTGAAATTTGGTCAACCATTGAAAAAGTTTTCAATAGTCAATCTGCAGCAAAAGTTATGTATCACAAGAGACAGCTACAAAACATCAGAAAGGAAAATGGATCTATGAGAGAATATCTGTATAAAATCAAAACAATCTGTGATCTGCTTGAGGCTGCAGGCCACAAAGTATCTGACTCTGAACAGATTTTAACCATTCTAAATGGTCTGAGTGATGAATATGAAGCCGTAGTGGCAGTTATCTCATCACATAAAGTCTTACCATCTGTGGATGATGTTCACTCTATACTACTGGCTCATGAAGCCAGGATAGACAATAAAAAGCCTCAAGAATCTGAGTTTGCCATCAATTACACCACCAACACAAGAAACAAGAATCAAAACATCAATAAAAGTGACAAACAATCTCAGAGAGGAGGATACTCCAACAGATCAAGGGGAAGAGGCAAGTACAACAACAACAATAGACCCAAATGCCAAATCTGTGAAAGAGTTGGACATACAGCTGTAAAATGCTACTTCAGATACTCAAATCAGAATAGCAACAATTCAAGAAATGATAATCACAGTGCCAATGTGGCTCAAGCAGGCCCTAGCAGTCAAGCAGACAACAAAGATCACTGCTCAACTGAAAATGGTCAACTAGAACATGTGCATGAAGACTACTGGTATCCTGACTCAGGGGCAACTAACCATATAACTAACAATCTTGAAAATCTAAATCTTGGCAACAAGGAGTATAGAGGTAAACAGTCTATCTGCATGGGCAATGGTAAGTGTATCAAAATTTCTCATGTGGGAGGTGCTTCTATTACAGGAAAAAGGCAACTGTTCTTAAATAATTTACTAAGAGTACCAAAAATTAAAAAGAATCTTATAAGTGTATCTCAATTTGCCAATGATAATAAGGTTTACTTTGAATTCTTTCCTAAATACTGCCTTGTTAGAGACATTCTAACTAAAGATGTTTTATTGCAGGGTGATGCTGAAAAGGGACTATATAGATTTAAGTCCATCAACTGTACCAACTTTGCAAAGGGGCAAAAATGTTGTAATCAGTGTGAAATAAAAAACTACAATAGTGTATTCGACCTTTGGCATTGCAAGCTTGGTCATCCTAGTACCAAAGTTGTTAAACAAATTCTTACTCAAAATTCTATATACTGTAATGATATTTCTCTTCCATATATATGTACTCACTGTCAAATGGGTAAGAGTCACAAATTGCCATTTGGTAACTCTTTAACCAAATATTCAAAACCCCTTGAACTTATTGCTACTGATCTCTGGGGACCAGCATCAACATGTTCAGATTATGGTTATAAATACTACATATCTTTTGTAGATGCTTATACCAGATACACCTGGATATATTTCTTAAAGAACAAATCTGACACTTGCAAAGTTGTTTTAGATTTTATTACTATGGCTGAAAAACAATTCAGTTCACATGTCAAGATTATACAATCTGATGGTGGAACTGAGTACAAACCCCTTAAAGATTATTTTATCAAAAAGGGAATAATTCACAGAATTACATGTCCCTATACATCTGAGCAGAATGGGTTAGTAGAGAGAAAACATAGGCACATAGTTGAAAAAGGGCTTAGCTTACTAGCTCATGCAGGCTTACCTCTAAAATTTTGGCCTGAAGCCTTTAACACGGCAGTTTATCTTATTAATAGACTGCCAACCAAAATTTTAGAGGATATAACCCCTATTGAAAAATTACAAGGGGTAAAGCCAGACTATCACAGTCTAAAAACTTTTGGGTGCTTATGTTTTCCCTATTTGAGACCGTATAACAATAATAAACTAAGCTTCTGATCTAGGGCATGTACATTCCTTGGGTATGCCACCAATCAAAAAGGGTACAGATGTCTAGATGATAGTGGAAAACTTTTTATTAGCAGACATGTGGTATTCAATGAAACTATATTTCCCTTTAAAAATTCTGAAGTAAAAACAACAAGCAAGGTTTATAACCCTAGTGTATCAATACCTGATCTACCCATATACTCTGAGAATGAGAATCAAACAAAGGTGATGAGGACTACTGAAAATCATCAAATCCACCCAGTTGTATCTGTTCAGCAAAATTCCGATTGGATTGATGATCTCAGTCCTGCCAATCAGTCACCTGCTATCTCAACAAATGAAGAAAGTCAAAAAACTCAAGATCAACAAACTAACTCAAAAGACAACACTGATCACGAAGACACTGGAAGCTTACCTCATATTGATTCCACAGTCCAATCCAGCCATCCAATGATCACTAGAGCTAAAAGTGGTATCTTCAAGCCAAAAGTGTACATTGCCAATACTAGTCTTGATGAACCATCAAGCTATGAACAAGCTGCTAAGCATAATAACTGGAAGGCAGCAATGGATGATGAGTATAACGCTCTTATAAAAAATAAGACTTGGGATCTTGTATGTCCACCAGCACATAAAAACATTGTTGGATGTAGGTGGACATACAAGATAAAAAGAAACTCTGATGGAACCATCAGCAAGTATAAGGCAAGACTTGTTGCCAAGGGTTATACCCAACAGTATGGGTTTGACTTCACTGAAACCTTTTCTCCAGTAGTCAAACCCTCTACTATAAGACTTATTCTCACAGTTGCACTTCACAAAGGTTGGAGACTAAGGCAACTGGATGTCAACAATGCCTTCTTAAATGGCATATTAGAGGAAGAGATCTATATGAAGCAGCCACCTGGCTATGAACAAAATTCTAACCTTGTGTGCAAACTAAACAAAGCTATTTATGGCCTCAAGCAAGCACCAAGAGTATGGTTTGACAGACTAAAATCAACTCTAATATCAAATGGATATCAGTCTATCAAATCAGATACTTCACTGTTTATTAAAGCCAATCAGTCATCTACTATTTACATTTTAATCTATGTTGATGATCTTATAATTACAGGTAACAACCAGGATGAAATCAATCAAATTATCTACTATCTAGACAAGCAATTTTCAATCAAGGATCTTGGTGACCTCAACTATTTCCTAGGAATTGAAGTTTACAGAGCAACAAATTCTGAGATAACACTGTGTCAAAGGAAATACATATCAGAACTTCTGGCCAAAACAAAAATGGAAGATGCAAAACCCATGCCAACACCAATGATAAGTAATCAAAGCTTATCAAAAAACAGGGGGGAAGCCATAAATAATACTAAACAATACAGAAGTGTTATAGGAGCATTACAATATGCTACTATAACACGACCTGACATTGCATTTAGCGTTAATAAACTTTCTCAATTTATGCAGAATCCTCTGGACGAACACTGGAAAGCAATCAAAAGAATTCTCAGATACTTAAAGGGAACTATAAATCATGGCTTATCTATTAAGGCTTGCAAAGACCTCAATCTAACTGGGTACGCGGATGCTGACTGGGCAACAGATTCTGATGACAGAAAATCAATCACTGGATACTGTATTTTCATTGGTGGAAACTTGATATCATGGTGTTCAAAAAAGCAATCAACTATCTCAAGGTCAAGTACAGAGACAGAGTACAGAAGTGTAGCCAGTGCAACTGCCGAAATTATGTGGTTACAGTCACTTTTGAATGAATTAAAACTAAAATCAGATATCAAGCCAACACTATGGTGCGATAATCAAAGTGCAGTGTATATGACAGCCAACCCTATTCTACACTCCAGAACAAAACATATTGAGATAGATCTACATTTTGTTCGTGATCAGGTCTTACAGGGAAAATTACAAGTTAATCACTTACCTGCTACTTACCAGAGGGCTGATACTCTCACCAAGTCCTTATCAGTGAAGAACTTCGTGAAATTCAGGTCAGAGTTGGGTGTAACTGAAATCCAACCTTCGCTCCAGCTCAACAAGACTGTTTCTCATCAAATCAACGAGCAGACGAAAAAGGAACATCACAGTATCCATTCTTTCCTTGACCCAGAGCATAATTGCTCAGATCTTCAGGAAATCGAAGAACAGAAGAAAAGGACTCATCACAGTTTTCAACTTGTCCTTGAGCCAAAGCATAGGCGTTCAGACCTTCGAGAAATCAAAGACCAGAAGGAGAAGGAACATCAACTGAAGTGATCAATCAGGGTATCGCGTATTTTTTTTCTCACAAACCCTAACCCTAGAAAACGAGTTAGGGTTCGAAGGTAGGAAATAAAATGAAGGCTGCGTGCTCTACTTCTTTTATCAACTGAAGAGAAGATCTCTGCCTTCTATCTCTTTTCTTGTTATCTTAGCCGTTCATTCAGGCTTTTGTATTTGTGTATCTGGGCTCTTGTCTTTTGGCCCATATAAACTTGTATAAGTATAACTGCTTTGGAATGAGATTATTATTCTGCTTTTATCAAAACAATTACATTCTCTTAACAAATCTTAATAACCATGTCCTATACAACTTTTTTTTTTTTTACAGTTTTAGACAATTACCATGTATTGCGTAGAAGGATATATTAAGTTAGTTACTTTTACAACTTCGTATTTGAATTTTTGGGTTCAATTTGCGCAACATAACAGCAGCATTTCCCACTTTGTATATCTGCAGATGTTTGGCAGCAATTCAATCGTTAAATTATCATCAACTTCCAATATTTGGAGATTTGTTTGGCATGCATTGAAAAATGCTTGCAAAGTTGTTTAAATATGGGAATGAGACGTGGGACAAAGTAAAGCCTTTAGAGGCGTTTGATTTGACATTCAATGCATATTGTTAGCAAACACAAATAAACCAGTATATGACACCTAAGAACATGCACTTCTGGTCATATCTTTGCATAAAATCCAAATTTAATTGACTGAGATCACACGGCACTAACGAAAACACCACACTTTTTTTCAAAAAGTTCCTTCACGGACTTATATACGAGTTAATATTTTATTGCATGAACGTGTCATGTTACCTGCAATCTTTCATGTTTCTACTAAAATATAAATCTGTCATTTTCGATTACTTCCATTACAAAGTTCACAATATGATGGTCTGCATGGATTACCCCTGAACTCTCTTTAGCTAGTACTAGTACAACCGTGGTGGAAAAACCGTACTCACGCACATGCATTTTCTTAATAATGTGAATAATTTCTTATCAAATATATTATTATTGTGTGTTTAACTAAAATTGATGAATTTATATATACTGTGTGTGTTGTATGGTGTAATAAATTTTTAGTAACAATGCATATTTAATGTAAGAATTTCTTTAACTGCATATGTTGCTAACTCATATGCCAGAATTGAATGTTTAATTTAAAATTTAAACAATTTCTTTAACTATATTTTTTAATATCTTTCATATGAATACGGAGAATACGGTCCAATAACCAAACCAACAAATAGCAGTGAGCTCTAATTTGCATTTACATTTCTATGAGCCAATGTGCACTCTATGATGTCGGACAAGTATAAACTAACGGAGATGATTAAAATGTATTATTTCCCTACTTGTGTCAGTGAAGCTCACGTTTTATGCGTGGTACAACTTCACTTATAAACTTGTTCTCTAACAAAGGCAACAAAGACATAATAGTTGTACCCATCCAACAAGCCTAGCACAAATACATAACAAATTGGTTTGTGTACATGATGCCAAAAATCAGTACTTATTTTTATAATAATATTATAAAAATCATAAACTAATATGAAGATTACTTTGTATTTCTAATTTCTGAAAATCCTATTTAATTTGAACCAAACTTAGAGCATATCCAACAAATATGAATATATATTTTACAAAATGTGCACTTGAATTTTGTAATCGATAATTTTCTCCAACAGAATGTAACCAGCCGCTTGTTCAACAGACGCCTGATGTTCAAAAGCCTGTTGAACATGCGTCTGACATTAAAAAATTATAATATATTTCAAGAGTTTGTTGAACAAGCGTCTGACAATATGACGTTTTTTGAACAAGCGTCCATCACAATCTTGAATCCTCAAACTTCCGATCCCAAAATCCACACCATTGAGATTTCTGCACTCTGTTGGAAAGCAAAACGGGTGCACATATTACATTTTGTAATATCCAATCAGCTGTTGAAGATGCTCTTATGATACAAATTAAAGATCTTATTCATTCGTTAAACTTAAAACATCAAATTAGGAAATATAATGCATGATTCACAATACTTTACACAGGGGAGGCTGTCGCATTAAACCTTTGAAATAAGGCTAAAGATATAACTAGAATAAGACTAATTACATGAATTGTGTGTGTAGTAAAAACATCACAAAGACCCGGTTGTTATAATAATCAGATATTGAGATACACTTGGAACTAATAACTCAGGTATGACTTAACAAAGGTAAGAATTGCTGGATATGATTAGGATTATGGACATGTGGATGATATAATTGAGGTACAATGATTTAGATAAAAAAATAAAGCACAACCAAACTTTTTTGTATCCATACCCTTTGAGTTTTAAATATGAAAAAGACGGGGCAAAAAAAAAAAAAAAACCATAAACATAGCCTGATCCATGGACTATTTTGTAACTGAAGATGTTATGGACCTGGTAAAAACTATATAACTTAGAAATTAGCGATGCCAACCTCAACTCTCTCAAGTAGCACTTCCATAAATCTACGTAGTGCCAACCTCCTTGCAACCCAACATTAATATAAAAAAGCCCAATTCTATTCGTACCCCACTATTTACCTTTCAAACCCCACCATTTAAACAAAAAATATCACACTTCATATTTGCTTTTCCTACTCCAAGAATATACAAAAACCACTCCAAGAATATAACACAAGGCTTATATTACTTTACTCTTTCAAAAACATAATATTAATAATGAAAAAAAAATAAAAAAAATAAAATGATAGATGAATGTATAATTCATAATTATTTCATACCATTCATCAAAGGTGTAATCTACAAAAAAAAGTTACAATAAAGTTCAAATCAATAACAGTTGTTCAGTAAATTAGGTCCCGTTTGACTTGTCGTTTTTAGTTTTGTGTTTTCGTCTATATAAAAATGCGTCCGTTGTATGTATAGTTGAAAAACAAGCAATTTTGAAAAATGAAATTAACATGTAAAATAGAAAATAAGTTTATTTTGTTTTTCGTGTTTCGAGAGATAATAAAAGCACGGAGAACAATCGAACTCTTTCGTTGTCCGTTGGTCGTCCCAACGGCTAAGAATTATAAATCTTCTTCTCTTATTTCTTGCTATTTCTTAGTGCAAGTTGAAAACACAAAACTCTAAATACAAAATGAAACAAAACGGGTCCTTAGATTTTATATAATATATTGCATTAAACTATGTTAGTTTACATTCCTAGTTCATTACGCAGTAGGGTTTCTAACATTCCAAGCTACCTAAGAACAAGGTTTGTATCTATCCCAAGTTAGAATGACAATATGGCATAAAAAAAAATCTAAAATCAAACGACAATATGAAAAAATTAAGCAAAAAGGCAAATCTAACATAAAACATTATCTTATTCAAATCTATTATTGTCTTCTTTAAATATATTTTTCTTATCATATTTTTACATGGTTACATTACATAATAGAATGGAAAAGTAGAATAAACTATAGACTGTCTAATAAAATAACATTTCAGGATAATTCTGCTTGAGGATAAATTAGTCTTTTTTTTTAACGGGTGACAAAGGCAAATTATGGGGTGTTAATAGAATCGGCCTATAAAACATATCCAACTTTTTCATAAAGTAATTAAAAAAATCTACAATCATCCATTCAAATATTCTTAAACTTTTAGGCCTTTTTTTCATGATGTGATTTACCGACTTCAAAATGGAAGTGCTTCCTAAAGACAACTTACAGGAGACAGGTACGACTACCAATGGGTTGTCACCGCTAGAGAAGTCGAGGCGGTAGGAAAAGGAGATTTATGGTTCTTCATCTTTGGAAAAGTTAAGCGACAAGGAATGAGGATGAGAACGGGGGATTTAGGGTTAAGCAGGAGTTAAAATCTGCAGTGGGTCTGGTTATACATACACACATATACATATATATAGAAACACACGCATACAGATAGGTGCGTTTTCGACGAACGGTACCGAGGCATTTGAGCAGGATATTTGAACGGTGAAGTTGGTTGAACAGAAAATGTGTTTGGCGGCGAACGGGCTATTTAAGCGGAGAATCTGAGCGGAATATTTGAAATGTACATTTTAAATTTATAAATTGCTCGGATTTAGTTCAAACAAACTTCATATAGAACACTTTAGTATGATCGTAATGCAAAAAACTGTGTCTTAAACGGACCTTGTTTGCACAAGTACTAATTTTATAACTTTGGCT
Source organism: Allium fistulosum (assembly GCA_030737815.1). Classification (NCBI taxonomy): domain Eukaryota; kingdom Viridiplantae; phylum Streptophyta; class Magnoliopsida; order Asparagales; family Amaryllidaceae; genus Allium; species Allium fistulosum. The sequence goes on along the minus strand of CM060908.1, from coordinate 232,062,926 downwards.
TAAAAATTTAGATTTAAATTTAATATAACTATTAAAACATTTTGAATACATGTTCATTGTTCAATGCAGCATATTGGTACGTTTAGCCAGCGTGCGATTTTGTGGGCCACGTTTAGCCAGCGTGCGATTTTGTGGACCAACTTCCGTTAGGGCGTCCGACGCTTCGAACGCGAACATAATTTTACCTTGTTTATTTTCTCGCGTAGAAACCCATAGATTGAGTAGGAAATGGGGCAAAAGATATCACCGGAACCGTAGGGAGAAAAGGGAAGCATTATTTTGACTTTAGAGAGTTTCATTTTAGCTATTTTATAGTAGGCAAACCCTCTAACAGTCCTTGATAAAAGTGACGGCGAGTGGCTATCAGAAATTGATACACACACGTTTGTAGAATCGTAGGACATTTCATAATTAATGGAAAGAAAATTATTTTATAATTAATTAATGAAGATTCTAGAGCAATTAGTAATGGATTTTAAATTTTAATAAAAGTCAATTATGGTTATTGAAATGAATTATAAATTAGTATTTCTATTATAATAAACTATATTGAGCCTTTAAAAATACAACGTCGCTCCTCCATGAATTTTTTTTAAAATAATATGGATAAGAGTGACCTTTTTTTTCTTTTTTCCTTTTAAATTGGGGTTGTCTCCCGGTTAGGGGTAGCTTAGAAGTTTAATGGGGGTTGCAAACATAACTATATTAAGCTAATCTAAACATCATTAACATGCACTCAATACATGTTATGTTCACGGATTTAAAAGATAATTCACTTTTAAATGTGTTTATTATTTATGGGTCGCATGATAAAATAGATGGGAGGTTCTTTGGAGTGAGTATCCAAAGTTTAGATCACTTACCGTCGGTCATTGGGTAATATGGGTGGCTTCAATGTGACTAGATTTTTAGGAAAATGATTGTCTAGAGGAGGCGACTGTTCATTTATGGACAAGTTTGATCAGTTTATTATTAATGAGAATTTGATTGAATTAACACTTACCAATAGGTGCTTAACTTGGTCAACCTCAAAAGAGATCCCATCGATGGCACATCATGACCGTTTCTCCATCAGTGAAGAAATGGAAGTTGAATTTCCCACTTTGCATGTTAAGGGGCCCCCCGATAGTTTATTCAGATCACTATCCTATTATCTTCCATTGTGAGAACCAACACTTAATTCATACGACTTTTCAATTCGAAAAGATCCGGCTCCTTGAAAGACATTTTTCTAATTCAGTTACTAATAAATTGCTTTCTACCAGTAATGACAATATTAGATATATGGGCATTACTAAAGGCACTCTATTTTTTGGATATGATGGGGTTTTAAGGTGGTCACTTAATTTAGGTGTTTTTCGGTATGAGGTCATCATGTATAGTATAATTTTTTTGATAGAGGCTGTCCGAATCTTTTGACCCCCTCATATCTAAAACCATAGTCCTATTAACAACGACCTAATGTAAACTCGATCAATAGAATTTCAATCGTGTCTTTTTGAAATTTGATAACACTCTAGATAACATCCTTCTTGACCATTCATCAATGGAATATCATCAATGATTTACAATCTCCACCACCATCCCTTTCCCGACCACCAGTCAACGAAATCCCACTATCGATTTGCAGCCTTTACCACCAACAAAACTGTTTGAATAAATGTGCCTATGACTAACATGACCTTTTCATTCATAGTGCATACATAATAGAAACAACATTATTGTAATAAAATTATTTCGTTGCATTATTAAACACACTTGAGTGCGTGCATTTATACCGGTTTCAATAAAATAAAAGATGTGCTTAAATTCAATAGTTATTTAACATTGATTAATTATTGATTTATACACATTGAATAATCCTTTATATTTATTTCAAAATATATGTATTCAATAAGTTAAATTTCTCTCTCGAACTCAGTTTTCAAATTCATTTCATTATATAAATTTACATATTTAGCTCCTTAAATATAATTTACAATTTACATATGACCATTCAAACAAAATATTACTATTCACTATTTTCACAAAATAATTTATGCCCGGTAAATTGTTAACTTAATAAAATATACTCAAAATAAAATTCACCCAAAATTCAACTTAAATAATTTATTTTAATAAAATTCAGTCTATTAAAAATGTACCAGGAGTCGAGTTGTTACATTGTCTCTAAGTCATCTTGAGCTTTGTATATGATCAACATCCTAATAATGTACGTAGTTAATTGCAAAGTCTAAACTTATAAGTCATTCGATCCAATCTGGTAACATTGTCTATGACAGAGACTTTGACTTATAGTTGAATATCAATGCTAACCTTCTATGTCGAAGGAGAAGAATTCACTATTGAATTGTGTTTCACCTCATATGTTTTGAATAACCCCAAACTATAACCATAGCATAAATCCTAAATGCCATGTAATTTATCATAATCAAAATGAACTATCATCCATAGAAGATTCATTATATTCTAAAATTTAAAGACAACTGCACATCAACATGTTTAGATCTTCTATTTGACTTAGATACAATTAACCCATAAAAGATTCTAGTTCAACATTATTAAATTACCATATATCATATGGAGGGTATTACGTACACTAGTCACAACGGGTATATCATATCTCATTCTAAATACATAATGACCAGGAATATTTAAGGATATAAGTATGATACAATGGTTACGAATGCAATCACAACTACTGTAACACCTCCACAATTTTACGAACTTAAATAATTAAATTAAAAAGAGTAAAATCATAATTTTAACAGAAAAAATAAAATAGTAAATTTCTATAAAATTACAATTAGGCTTTGGGACATATTCCATTGCATCCAAAATGTTATTTACAGTCAGAAAACATATATAATTCACTGAATTTGATCAAACTGGCTAGAAATTAGAAGAAGTCAAACCTAGTGTAATTTTCGTAATATATTAAATTCGAGATTTTAGCCTAGATATTGTATTTTTCATCTTAAATAGATCTCTAGCCTATTTCTTTTTCACTAGTAATCTTCCCTCCATTTTTGAAACCCTAATCCTTAAATAAATTTAAATTCTCCAAATTAATTTCTAAACCACCAAATCAAATCCAAATTAAATTAATTAATATATATAATCGATCGTTGTGAAGAGAGATACGCAAATTAATGGAAGCCATCGAGAAATTTGTCATTTTGAAGGCATGTAGTTTCTAGATAGAAAAGGTGAAGGAAAATCTATATCAAATCGGAGAAGGTGCATGGAAAATCAGTGAATGAGATTTATCATATTTGTGTGTATATTGGTAAGATGTAGTAATTCACCTCTTATGATCTTAAACCAAATTATAATGATGTAAATAATTAAAAACCGATTTTTTTATATATACTCCAGAATAGGATGTAGTATGCCATGGACCAGATAATTTAAATTTTTTTTATCGATTATAATTAGCAAAAGGTAATCTTCTTCTAATTAAAAAGTGTGAAACATAAAAGTGTTCCAAACTAGACATATTATATATCAAAATTATAGTTCTCAGTGATATGAATCCCCTGATGGTGTTCTTTTATTGATTGGATATACGGATTGATCAAAAAACACATTAGAAATTTTGATAAACGTGAATCGTCTATTATGATCCAACGGCTAAGATTGTCTGCAACGGTGGGATTAGCTGAGAGGGCCGGGGTCGAGATGACTAGCGGATACATGAATGGCATGGTAACCGAAGTGCTGTGGTGGAACGTGATTGGCGAACAAAGTTTTGGTTCGACGGCGACACAATGAATGTGTCAGATGGAGCTTCGATATGTGTAGTCGTGTGTTAGGGGAAACCGTAAATGCAGAAAATAATAATAATATAATAATTAAGATATTAAATTAAGTAATTACTGCAATGCCCTTGTACTTTAAATGCTTATAACTTTCGTATATGACCTTTATTTCATACGTGGTTCATTGCATCAGGATCATGGTGATATGAGGAACATTTTGGTATGTTGTTTGCTGTGTTTTTAACTACTTCAAAAAGGTGTCTTATTTTAGTAGATTTTGTTATATTGGGGTTCTATTAGAATGTTCTGGGTACGCATATGGGGAAAGCAGTCCTCGATTGTACTAGTGAAGTTTGACAAGATGAGTTGGGGATTGATCCAATGGCTTCATTAACCGTCTGGCCATGCCGAATTTTGGGCTTGATCTGATAGTGTCATTGACCATTAGGCGGATGTCTAGCAGAGACTTGACCCTAGTAGCCACATATGTTTTTAGCATTCAAGCTAGGACTTTAGGCCAGGTCGTTTGCATACGTTTTCGACATTCGAGCTGGAACTTTGGACTTGGTCATTTGCATACGTTTTCGGGATTCAAGTTGGGAATTTAGGCTCGGTCATTTGCATACGTTTTTGACATTCGAGCTAGGAGTTTGGACTCGGTCATTTGCATATGTTTTTGGCATTCGAGGTAGGACTTTGGGCTCGGTCGTTTGCATACGTTTTCAGCATAAGAGCTGGGACTTTAGGCTCAGTCATGCGCATACGTTTGTGGCATATGGGCTGGGACTTTAGGCTTGTCCATGTGCATATATTTGTGGCGACGACGTGTTGGGACTTTGACCTCAATCATGACATTGTGTTTTGGTATATGATTAGATATGAGTTAGATTTTAGTGTGACCTTATCCTATGTTGTCACCATATTATTATATTGTATTCAGCTTACTTGTTGGGTGCAAATGACACGGGTTAAGGTATGTTTTTTGAGCATAAATATTGTTTTTACTATGTATTAGTATTATACGCTTACATGATGCGTTTCATTCATCAGACATATGTTTAACCTCCATCTATCATTTTCTTCTTTTAGTTTTACTCTGATAAGTCGATAGAGAGAACTGGTGGTGACTTGGAGGTGTGATGGTATGATGGGGACACACATTTATCTATTAGTTATCTACTATTTTTATTTCTTTTATTCTCAGGCATTATATATTTCCATTTCCATTATGGAGAGAGATGTTATGGTTTTATTCGATACTATATTGTTATCTGAGATTGTATTATTGATTTCTATTATATTTAATTCCTTCTGCCGTGACTTTAAGAAAGTGTAAAATATTGTAGATAGCTCTATAATCTATTTAAAAACATTCCGCTGTCTGTAAAGTCCGCGATGTCAGTTCCACTTTTAGACGTGGATCGGGACGTAGTAGATGAAGAGTTATTACATTAGGTAGCAGAGCTTAGGTTAGGCGATTCCTATTAAATTAGGGCATATGAAAGAGCATATTTGTAATTTCTATTATATATATATACATATATTATTATTACGCCACACCTCATATAGTTTGATTTGTAAAGGTAGTTGTTGGCCTATACCTTATTGAAGTAAACAACTACAAATTAAATAAATATTGATATTTAAATAGTTTGAGGTGGTAGATAAATCCATCACATTTGTTTAAATTTACTCCATACAATATTACTAAAGGTGAGTTTATATGCCAAGTAGCAATGGAGTAAATTGTGGGACTAGGGCTGTATAAGAAGGAGAGTAGAAATTTAAGGTCCATAGGTTTACATGGTGTAATGAGGGTACTTAACCATTTTTTGATCGTAGTTGGGCTTGTGTAAGTTAAGATCTACTCCAATTAAAGTAGTTACATCAATTGAAATGTTTTCCCTAAATAGTTAGAAGTAATAGTTTTTGAGGTTTTAAGGAAGATTATAGAAGTTGAAGTTCGTTTACTATTTTAATAATAGCTCCTTTAGTAAGCTTCAACATAAGAAAATTTAATAAGACTAAAATTTTCAAAAGCATTTTAAAGGTTTTATTTTTGTAAATTTTTTTAATGTAAGCACATTTTTACACTTATTTTAATATGTACTTTTCTTTCGGCAAAAGAATCTTTTGAAAGGAAAATAAAAAGTAAGTAAGACGCATCTTTTTGAATGTCTTCGTTTTATAAATATTGTCACAATTTGAAAAATTAGCTAAAATAGTGCACTTTATTTGCACTTTTGTATAAATTTCTAATTTATAAATTTGAAAAAGGCGTGATGTATAAGTTTATTTTTCTAAGGCAAACTTGAGCTATTTTGGGTAGAATCTGAATTGAAGAAAAAGAATTTAAAATTATTATTTTATAACTTATGGAAAATTTCAATTTTAATATGTATTTATATTTGAGTAGAAATTGAAGGGTTTGTGATATAAACTTTTGAAAACATGCATTAATGGATGATTTAAAAAATTTGGAAATTATTTTCAAATTCGGTACAAATATAGTTAGTAACCAAAGGTGGATTTCAAAAAAAATTATGTATATATATGATGTATTTGTTAAAAGGTATTGGAGATTGACTAGTCACAAGATAAAATGAATTTAAATATATTATTTTTGTACGAACATTAGTTACTATTTAACGGAGATTGAAATTGATTTGTTATAAAAAAATTGATTTATATTTATATGTGTACATATATACACATATGTGTGTGTGATAAAATGATTATAAATCATATGAAATAATGTTTTAAAAATGAAGTATGAGTATTTTAGGAAATAACCGAAGTTAAATCAAATCTAATTATATTTTGAGTAATTAATATTAAATCAATAAAGCTATAAGGAGCGGTCGGCTGTTAACCGATTGGTCGTAGGTTTGAATTTTGGAGGTTAAGTATTTTTAAAAATGTATATTTTAAGAATTATTGAAAAGAAATTAGCATTAGAAATTGAAAGTATATTAATTATTTATATATGGACATATGAACAGATGTGAAATGATTAAATCAAAATAAATATGAGTTATAATATCTTATGAAATAATTTAACATGAAACATACAAAGTAGAACTTTTTGAATATTTATTTTAGTGGAATTTAAAGAAATTTTTTTGAACAAGATTCAAACCCTTTTGTTACCAAGAGAAACGGTGAAGTTTAGGTATTTAAAAATGGAAAGCAAAGAGAATATATACTAGTGTATACATAATGGCCCAAATCAAGGCCCAACTCCAGTATACTTAAAATTTTTACAAGGCCCACGAAGATAAAAGGCCAAGCCCACACCCTACTTTTGCTGGAATAAATATCAGAAGCTTCTCGGTTTAAGCCACTTGAATGAAATCTACAACTCCTCACTTTCCAAAGCAAGAAGCAGAAAGTTTCTTCTGAACTAATAATGTCATTCTGAAACGTTCAACCTTTCTCCATCTCTTCCTCATAAAACATTAACTCCTCATCTGCTAGCTTACAGAAACTATCTTGAATTCTCTCCTTTAGCTTGATTGTCCCAGATTTGAGTTGCTGGTTGGTTTATCCTACAATTCTATAGGATTTTCCTCCCCAACCGATTTCGATGCAAAAGATAAGATTTTTCCCTAATTTGCTCTATAGATCTGCTCTCTCATGCAAGTGCTGATTCAATTTGTATAATATCACAGAGAAAACTGGCTTCCAGAGAACTCATTTTTCCATTTGACATATTAATTTGTTTCCGACTTAATAAATCCTGTAATCAAGTTAGCGTAATGAAAATTAATCTAAAACGGGAAAGAATTCATACCGCTTCCATGCTTTTAGATTTAAGAGGTGAACAGTTCATGATCAGGTATAACCAGCCCTACTTACATTACCCATTCATAGCAAATCTCTTAATCTGTTTGGTTGTTTCTGTTCTACATGTGTTTAGATTTGGTAGATCTAATGGTAGTATAGTATAAGCCTAGATTTGCTTACAGATTGATAGTTCTGTATTGTGAATCATGTTGAGCACCCTGTTGTTTCTTTCAAGCTAGATACACCATACAATGGAAGTAAAAGAATTTGATTTGCAAAAATGTGTTATGATTTTATGAAATGTTTACTTTAATTAATAGAGAAATTTGTGGTTTTCAAATCTTGCTAGTATTGTGAAGAATAAGATTTGGGACCAACTATTTTGATTTAAAAGACTAAATTGAAAAGGTATTGATAGTTTCAATTGAATTTGATTAATGCTAGAGAGTAGTTACATGGCCTATAGAGTTTGAGTTGATTAAGATGGACTGGCTAGGATAGTCGATATATCTTTATGGTAAGGACTTGCTAGAAACGAATGTTACTGATTTGTGATATAGAGTACTTAAATGAATAAAGGTATTATTTATGAATGTTGGAAAGAAAACAATATTTTTAATACAGTAACGAAAAGGGGGAAAAAAAATTTCTATTTTGAATCGAGATAATATTATTTATTAAGTAAGGTGAAAGTTAAATAAATAGTAAACTAAATTTTGGAAGGCTGTTTAAATTTTAAACAAATAATAAAATGGCTATTTTATGGAGTTTAAGAAAAATAAACATTAATTATTATTTAAGTAATAAAAATAAGTGGTTTTTAAGAATAATAAAGTGATATTTTCAATAGATATTTTTGGATATATTATTACTATATAAATATAAATAAAAAGTATTTTTGTGATTTAATGTAGAATGTTGTTATTGTTGAATGATATATAATAACAAAGAGGCTATGAAAAAAAATGATTCCAATAAATATTATTGCTTTGATGTAAAGTGATAATAATATTATTGTTTTTAAGGAAATTTTATGAAAATTATTATTTTTGCGTTGAATAGGGATGTTTGGAATATTAAAAGTAATACGTTGAAAATTAAGGGATTATACTATTTTGAGATGTTAGAGGTTAGCTATTTAATCTAGCAAGTGATATGGATTGAGTTGCTTTCGAATGAAGTTGTATTAATATGTGTTTTATCTAATTACTAACTCGATTAGTAGTCGTTTTGAAATTTTTTTGAAATGGTTTTGAGTATTTAAATATAAATGGATACTTCATAAGCTTATATTAAAATCCATGGTTAGACTTCATGAAATAATTTAAGAACTTTGAAATGATATTTTAAAAAGAATGAAGCTTGAATTTTTTTTCAAGTTTGTTTAGTAAAATTATATTCAAGTTTGAAGAAAAGGAGTTTTAATATCAAAATTCTTTGAAAATGAATTTTTGAACTTAGAATTTTGATAGGAATATTTTATGAGTTTTGAAATAAATATGGTTTTGATTTTAAGTATAAAGAACATTTTAAATATAAAACTAGGATTTTGTTCAAGTTATTTGGATTTGAAGAAAATAGAGGGTATTTATACTTAAATTCTTTAAAAAAGGATTTTTATGGAATTTTATAACTCGAAAAATGATTTTTGAACTATTTTTAAATTAATAGAATTTGATTTTGAGTTTGTTATAGTAATATTGCTTTCATAAAAAAAATAAGGGATCATCCACTTGTGATATCTATAAATTAAATTATGTGGTTCGCCTAAAATCCTAAAATGTTAGTACACTTAGAGGGGAGACACCGTTTGTTATCACGTTTTCATACCTATGGACTTAAAGAAGGAGTTTAGTGAAGTATGTCAAATGATTCGAAGAGGGTTTACATTGGTCGAGGACGAAGAAGCAAGTGATGGAGCACGTTGCAAGGTATTAGATGATGGAGATTGACTAGTAGTGCAATCTATTTAAATATAACATATACTTGGATACTATATGATTGGAGACACCTTAGTGATATGCTAAGGGATGGAAACTACATAGGATAGACATGCATAGAGAGTTCATGGTAAGTAGCTAGGTGGGTGAAGGATTCACTATCGAGATATATCATGTGAGAAAGTTAGCATCATAAGTTGTTGGGCCTTGCTCAATTTTATAATGAGTAGAGAATTCAGCACTTTTGAGCGAGCTTCTTGAAAAGGTGAATGGTGTTCACACGTTTTATGTTTATCCCATCCGCGAACACACATTAATGATATAACGATTATGGTAGAGACTAGTCGGTATATGTGGTGAATGTAGAATACTCCATAGGCGTATTCACATCTTAGGACTTGATGTGATATAGCATAAAAATGAGGAAATGATGTGGGTCTAAGTACGGTGAATAAAAGGTTTGATGAGAGTATGTGGGAACTCGAAGAGAGAATCCAAGTTTTCCATCACAAGCCCTCTTCCAATAAGTTTCCTTTTTAGTTAGCTTTAAGGTTAGTTTGCTTGTTAGGTCGTTGCCTATTTACATGATTGCTTTAACTAGCTAGTTAAAATATGCATGGATGTATGGATGTTAGGATTGGTTGTATGAACATTCTTATGATGTGTTTTGGTTGTTGTAATTGATTTGTTTGAGATATATCCTTTAACAACCCGCATATTTCACGATTAAATATTTAAATGTTTTATTTAAATATAACATCGTCAGTTGGATTAAATTCCAAAATATGGCTTTTTGTAAATAGTCGAATCCGGACTCGAGACCACTTCCATTGACTTTAAAACGATGTTTACAACTTGTTTAAGTATAAACATCGATATGTTTGGAGTTGATTAGGATTTTGGTATATTCAATTGGGCTTTGGGTTGGGTTCTAGCCCATTAACCCAATAAGAAACCCAAACTCTTCTATCTAATAGCTCCCACTCCAGTCCTCTTCATTCATTCATTCCATTTTCTAAATTCCTAACACTCAAGCCCTAGGAATAACGGTGGGAAGAGGAAACTAAAATTCCTAAGCCTTGGTTTCTCTTAGGAATTCAAGTTCTAGTTCTAAAATCAAAGAGAAGCTCAGGTAAGCATCATCTTCATCTTCTCCATCTCAATCCCTCTTCAATTTTCATAATTTCCTATGACCTAACTTATGAAATATTTTCATATGATCATAGATTGGAGCTTCTAGAGTTGTGATTGAAGTGGAATTGATCTTTCCTTGTTTTAGAGCCTCTCAATTGTTGTTTTTGAGTTTAAATGTGAGTTCTTGAACTCACATCTATGCCTATAGCTTTCATTGTTGTTAGGTATGAATTTCTAACATCCATTTCATGTTCAATTGCTTTTGATTTGAATTGGTTTGGTGAATTTTTCAATTTTAGTTTTGAAGTCAAAATTTATGAAAATCCTACTATGGATGTTTGAACATGTTATTTGGGGTGTATCGAAGAGCCTATAGGGTTGGGTTGTCGCTTGGCATAAATCCTTAACCTCCATCGCTTCCGAGTTGTTTTGGCCATTAATGGCCTAGGCAAATTTCGGCCCAGCTCAGGCAACCAGACGTCTGGTAGGGGCTTCTAAAAAAAAATAACGAACACAGAAAGAAATGGCAAAGCCTAGGGTCAGACGTTTGGTCAAACCAACCAAACGTCCGGTCCTGTTAAATTTTGACTATTTTGCCTATTTTTGAATGGATTTTCAATTTTCATCGATTTTTGACGATCCGAAAAGCTATTGTTAATCAATACCGACTTTGATGACTTCTTTTCTGGATTTTTTGTGTTTGCATTTAATGGATTTGATATCGATTTCCATGGTTTTGATTCATGTTATTGAAATGTGAATTTTTGATGATAGATTGTTTTTACAATCGTTTTTATGATTTGTCACTTTAAAATACAAAGGTTTTTATGCTAGTAGTAAATACTAAAACTCTTTCACAGAAATGATTTCAACACTACTTTTAATATAAAGCTCTTTTTAAAACCGTTTTCCAATCCATTAGTATATACAAACCTTTAGCTCATTCGTATAAGAAATACAATTAAACGATTTAGTAAAACAAGTGGTATGAACGCTTGCGTTTACTTTGTCGGTTAATTCTTAGACTTGTTCGATTGAAATCTCGTGACAATTTTCGAGTAGAAGTCTACAATTTGTTCGTAAATATTTACGTTAAGCTAGTGGTTATGGGACATGAAGTCTAACTCATTATTTAATAGCTTAGTGTAATTTACACTTATTGATCAATGGTGATCATTTTGTGGTTTAGAATAGCGATATTCGATGTCTCTTTATCCGCGTGGAGGACTAGAGCTTCGTCTCATTTTTATAGGCTAGCGACCTATGGTCTTTTAAAACTGTTTTTATGGAATTCGGTCTATCGGGTGTACCGTTGTACTACGTCGTTGTTACGACTTATTTGAGTTTTAGGTTCCTCGGACGTACCGTTGTACTACGTTGTTGTTCCGGCTTATTTGAGTTTCAGGTTGCTCAGACGTACCGTTGTACAACGTTGTTGCACTAGCTCTATGGGTTAGCGACCCATGAGATAGCGTCCCGTTTATGATACACGTGTTTGTGAGTTTTCATGCTCCTGTTTATGGTAGGCCTCCCTCCTTTTTGTGATTTCTGGATTTCTAATTAATGATTTCTGGAATTTGTGTTTCACCAATATTTGTGATTTGCATTGATAAGCTTTATCAATATTTGTGACTTGGTGAATAAAATAAAGAATATGACATTCATTTTGGTGTTTGAGAAAATTTGAAATATCGTTTGATTTTTGTTGTTATCAAATATATTTGTCATATCTCTTATCTTATCTCATCTTACATGATAATTATAGCTAGGCTAATTCGTTTATTATTTTTCTTCTTAAATAATACTCGGTTCAGACCGAGGTGTTTCACGTGCTTCCACTTGACTTCTTAGCAGGGACTAGCTTCTGACTTTTGGCTAACTACGTTAGTTTAGTAGTTTTTGTTTTTATACATTCGAGATAGAGACTCTTTTATGTATACTTATCCTTTTGTGTAGCACATGTACCTATTCTTTTGGCATGCAGTGGATCTTGTATGACCACTACTATGATGTTCGCTTTTATGTGTTATATTCATATATGTTTCCGCCTTAGTGATATGAATATCTGTGACTAATTTTGTATTATGCTTATTTTATATTGATTCTGAAGGCCAGTCACTGTGTAGTTGATTTGAGTTTGGATTGGATACGTTAGATTTCCTCTTGAAATGAAATGCATGATATACTATCCAATGTATCGTTTCTCGCTCAAAACAATTACACAGATGGTCGCTTCTCAACGGCCTTATTTTTCGTGCTAGTCGACAGCATTATCCCATAGTGTCCTTGGCTAGTGTGAGTATAGAGGTGAGGCGTCACAGCTTGGTATCAGAGCTAAACTTCGGAACAATATAGAATGTTTTGACAAAAATCATTGTCCTAAGTCTTTCTTAGGAATCGTGCCTTAGGATTTAATCCGAGTCTTACGACCCGTTCTATCCTATTTTCTTTTATGATGCTTTGTTTTACCAATCAAGCTTATTTGAATTCATTATGAGAATAACCTTTTCCTCTTCATTCTTTCTTAAAGAAGAAGAGATGGTTAGAACTGGTAGTCCTCGCGCTGGTCAATCCAGTGGTCTTCCTCTAGATGGCGTATTTATGTCTGCCTAACAACTTTTGGATCTTGTAAAGATTCAAAGGTTTATCTGTGCTTTGATAAGAACCCCAAAAAGGTTTTACCTCTGAAATTAGAAGTGCCTTTCGACCAGCTTGTAGATATCACTCTTCGACTTAAAGAGGCCGATAACGGAAGTGATAGTGATGTTGGAGGTGCCAAGAAGATCGTCAATAACAATAAGAAGAGGCATATTAAGTTCAAAAGCTCTAATCCCAACGAGAAAGGGAAGAAAACAACTTCGGTAGCAAAGACTTCTACCCTTGATCATGGAGTATGCTACAATTGTAGTTCTAAGGACCACTATGCAAATAGGTGTCCAAGGCCCATTTCTTGCCGTTATTGTAAAAGTTCGGGTCATCATATATATACATGTCCCAAATGCAATGCAAGAAAGAGAGAAAGCTGAATGTTGTGCAAGCCCCCAGTAACCCTTCTTTTGGTCAAGGTATTTCTCATTCAATTCTTGATGGCATTTTTTTGTTTCGTGATTATCCTATTCGAATTCTTTTTGATACGGATGCATCCCCTTTTTTTATATCAAAAGAACTTGTTGATACTTTTTCTATAAATATTATGGGCTTGATGACTTCACTGAGAATTGCGAATCCGGTTGGTGGATCCACAACACTCAGTTTACTTTCAAAAAATGTCGAGATTATTTTATGTGTTTATGCTTTCCGATCCGATTTGCATGTTATGCGCTACTTAGGTTTCAGAATTGATTTTGGAAAAGGATTGACTTAATCGTTATGAAGCCCATATCCTATATCCCGAGAGAACTATCCATCTTCGACATCCTCAATCTGTTAAGCAGATTTCTATTGTTCTTAATGATTTCGATTCCAATTCGGTGGCATCATTTTATTCTTTAAACCCACATGATGAGGAAGATGTTATTTCCCTCATTCAAGTAGTTCGTGAATTTCCCGATATCTTTGAGCTTGTCTTAGGATTACCACCTAAGCGATCAATTGAGTGGTGCTAAGGTCTTTTCAGCTCGACCTTGCCACCGGTTTTCATCAGCTACGAGTTACGGAGGATAGCGTTGCATTTACCGCATTCCGCACTCGTTGATTCTTATGGGTGACTCGTTACGTCATTCGGTTTGACGAACCCTCCAACTTATTTCATCCATCTTATGAATCGAGTATTCTGAGAATATCTCGATGAGTCCGTCCTTGTATTCATTGATTATGGGTGAAAACAGCAATTTAAAATTGCAAATGTTTCTAATAAGATATATTTATAAGTATAATTGGATTTTGTTCTTAAAACGAGCAAATAATATTCGTAAAATTTTTAAGAGACATGTTTATCATATCGAAGATTATTTTGTGTTATATTGCCCATTGAGTGCTTTAAGAATTCTGATCGATGCGCTTGATCAGCGTTATCGATAGGAGTCTCCTAAACGCTATGATGAGATAGTCAGACACAGTAAACTGACTTGTAATAAGTAATTTTTTTTTAAATGACGGTTACATAAAGTTAATCATAATTTTGAATGTCTTAACTTTTCGGGAAAGAGGATCATGAAATAAATGATTTAGCATAGAATCTGCTTTTCAAAAAAAATAAAATTAAAAGAACTTCTTTCCGATGCTCCTATTCTGGTGATTCCCGAAGGGAACCAAGGCTTCACTATTTATATCGATGCTAGTCTTATTGGTTTGAGAGCCTTTCTCATGCAAATGGAATGTGTTATCGCTTATGGTTCTAGACAATTAAAGCCTGCCGAGACTAGATATGTCACTTATGATTTAGAGCTTGCGGCTATTGTTTTCGCTCTTAGAATTTGGCGTCGTTATCTTTTGGGAGAGAAACTTGTTCTCAACACCAATCATAAATCTTTGAAGTATTTATTTTCTCAAAATAAACTTAATTTGTGTCAACAACGTTGGCTCGAATTCCATGCATTTATGATCTTGTTATTCTCTATACTCCCGGAAAGAGAAATCGTGTTGCCGATGCCCTTAGTCGAAAGCAACAAGCGGTTGTTTCCATGATGATATCCGAATGGAATGATCTCGAGACTTTGTCTACTTGTGAGATTCGAGATCATGACCCCAATTCATGTTCATCTCTTGTTTTATGTAGCTTTCAGGCTCATCCTTCTCTTTTAGACCGCATTCTTAAAGCTCAAAAGCAAGATCCTAAATTGGCTCTACTTAGCCAAAGTTGTAGGGATAAAAATAAGGTTGATAGTTTGAAAGACTTTGATATTGATGCGCATGGAGGCATTCGAAAATTTGGTAGACTTATTGTGCCAAATATTAGTGATCTTCGTAAAGACATTTTAGAAGATTGTCATCGTTCTAAATTTACCATTCATCCTGGTAGTAGTAAAATGTACATGGACATGAAGCAACTTTATTATTGGGATGGATTGAAATCTGATATTGCTAACTTTATTAAGCGTTGCATGACTTGTCCACTCGTAAAGGTCGAGCATCAAAGGCTCGTTGGGTTATTGCAACCTTTGGACATTCCAGTTTGGAAGTGGGATCAAGTCTCCATGGACTTTATTGACGGTCTTCCCCGTTCTCGTTCGGGTCATGACAGTTTATGGGTGATTGTAGATAGACTTACAAAATCCACCCATTTTATTCCCGTTCGGTCCAATCGAACCGTACCTCTTTTGGCCAAACTCTACGTTAAAGAAATTGTTAAATTGCATGGAATTCCTACTTCAATTGTTAGTGATCGTGATCCATTGTTTACTAGTGGTTTTTGGAAAGGTCTTCAAAAAGCTTTGGAAACGAAGCTTAATTTTAGCACCACTTATCATCCTCAATCCGATGAACAAACAGAACGTGTGAATCAAACTTTTGAAGATCTTCTTCGAGCATGTGTTCTTAATTTTGGTGGATGTTGGGAAGATCATATTTCCCTTGTTGAGTTTTCTTACAATAATAGCTTCCAATCTAGTATTGGTATGACACCTTTCGGGACACTCTACGAAAGGCTATGACGATCTCCTTCGTGTTGGCTTGAAGCGGTGAGAAGCTGGTTTTAAGTCCAGATTTCATTCGTGATGCCACAGAAAAGATTGACCTTATTCGTTATAGGATGAAAGAAGCTCAGAGTAGACAAAAATGCTATGCCGATAATCGAAGAAGGAATTTAGAATTTTCTGTGGGAAATTTGATATCCATTCGTGTTTCACTTATGAAGGGTGTTGTGCGTTTCAGTCGATTGGAAAAGTTAGCACCTCGATATATTGGCCCATTTCCCATCACCGAACGTATTGGTTCCGTGCCTTATCGTCTTTCATTATCGGCTCAATTTTTCGCTATTCATGACGTATTTCACGTCTCTCAACTACGGAAAAGCCTTAGGGATTCCGACTCTATTCTCGAGCCTAGTGTTATTGAAGAAATTGAGGTTTCACCTAATTTGACCTATGAGCAACATCCTATTCGTATCATTGCTATGGAGGTTAAACGCCTTCGAAATAAAGATGTTCCGCTTGTGAAATTTCAATGGTCCTCAAATCCTAAGGATTATCTTGGGAATCCAAAGAATTTATCGAGCGAACACATCTGGATTTACTCTCTCGTGCTTCTTAAGGTGAACTTCTCATTTTAATCTTCTTTTTGGTATTGTTATGTCACGGAATGGTTGTAACTTTTTATTTTCCTTCTTGATTATTGCGAGGATGCAATTTCTTTAAGGATGGGAGTCTGCAACAACCCGCATATTTCACGATTAAATATTTAAATGTTTTATTTAAATATAATGTCGTCAGTTGGATTAAATTCCAAAATACGACTTTTTGTAAATAGTCGAATTCAGACTCGAGAGCACTTCCATTGAGTTTAAAATGACATTTACAACTTGTTTAAGTATAAACATCAATATGTTTGGAGTTGATTAGGATTTTGGTATTTCAATCGGGCTTTGGGTTGGGTTCTAGCCCATTAACACAATAAGAGACCCAAACACTTCTACCTAATAGCTTCCACTCCAGCCATCTTCATTCATTCATTCATTCCATTTTCTAAATTCCTAACACTCAAGCCCTTAGAAGAATGGTGGGAAGAGGAAACTAAAATTCCTATGCCCTAGTTTCTATTAGAAATTCTAGTTCTAGTTCTAAAATCAAAGAGAAGCTTAGGTAAGCATCCTCTTTATCTTTTTCATCTCAATCCCTCTTTAATTTTCATAATATCCTATAACTTAACTTACGAAATATTTACATATGATCATAGATTGGAGCTTCTAGAGTTGTGATTGAAGTGGAGTTGATCTTTTCTTATTTTAGAGCTTCTCAATTGTTGTTTTTGAGTTTAAAGGTGAGTTCTTGAACTCACATCTATGTCTATAGCTTTCATTGTTGTTAGGTATGAATTTCTAACATCCATTTCATGTTCAATTGCTTTTGATTTGAATTGGTTTGGTGAATTCTCCAATTTTGGTTTTGAAGTCAAAATTTATGAAAATCCTACTATGGATGTTTGGACATGTTATTTGAGGTGTATCGAAGAGCCTATAGGATTGGGTTGTCGCTTGGCATAAATCCCTAGCCTCCATCGCTTCCGAGTTGTTTTGGCCATCAATGGCCTAGGAAAATTTCTGTCCAGCTCAGGCAACCAGACGTATGGTAGGGGCTTCTGAAAAAAAATAACAAACATAGGAAAAATGGCAGAGCCTAGGGTCAGATGTCTGGTCAAACCAACCAGACGTCTGGTCCTGTTAAATTTTGACTATTTGCCTATTTTTGAGTGGATTTCCAATTTTTATCGATCTTTGACGATCCGAATAGCTATTGTCAATCAATACCGACTTTGATGACTTCTTTTCTGGATTTTTGGTGTTTCCATTTGATGGATTTGATATCGATTTCCATGGATTTGATTCATGTTATTGAAATGTCGATTTTTGGTGATAGATTGTTTTTACAATCGTTTCTATGATTTGTCACTTTAGAATACAAAGGTTTTTATACTAGTAGTAAATACTAAAACTCTTTTACAGAAATGATTTCAACACTACTTTTAATACAAAGCCCTTTTTAAAACCGTTTTCCAATCTATTAGTATATACAAACTTTTACCTCAATCGTTTGAGAAATCCAATTAAACGACTTAGCAAAATAGGTGGTATGAAACGCTTGCATTTACTTTGTCGGTTAATTCTTGTACTTGTTCGATTGAAATCTCGTGACAATTTTCGAGTGGAAGCCTACAATTTGTTCGTAAATATTTAAGTTAAGCCAGTGGTTTTAGGACATGAAGCCTAACTCATGTATTTACTAGCTTAGTGTAATTTATAATTATTGATCACTGATGATCATTTTGTGGTTTAGAATAGCGATATGCGATGTCTCTTTGTCCTCGTGGGTGACTACCCCGGTCTGTAGAGCTTCGTCTCATTTTTATGGGCTAGCGACCCATGGTCTTTTAACCATTTTATAGAGTTCGGTTCATAAGGTGTACCGTTGTACTACGTCGTTGTTCCGGCTTATTTGAGTTTCAGGTTCCTCGGACGTACCGTTGTACTACGTCGTTGTTTCGGCTTATTTGAGAGTTTCATGTTCCTCAGGCGTACCGTTGTACTACGTCATTGTTCCGGCTTATTTGAGTTTCAGGTTCCTTGTGCGTACCGTTGTACTATGTCGTTGCACCGGCTCTATGGGTTAGCGTCCTATGGGATAGCGTCTCATTTATGGTACACGTGTTGGTGAGTTTTCATGCTCTCTTTTATGATAGGCCTCCCCCCTTTTTGTGATTTTTGGATTTCTAATTGATGATTTCTGGAATTTGTATTTCACCAATATTTGTGATTTGCATTGATAATCTTTATCAATATTTGTGACTTAGTGAATAAAATAAAGAATATGACATTCTTTTTGGTGTTTGAGAAAATTTGAGATATTGTATGATTTTTATTGTTATCAAATATATTTGTCATATCTCTTATCCTATGTCATCTTACATGATAATTATAGCTAGATTGATCCGTTTATTATTTTTCTTCTTAAATAATACTCGGGTCAGACCGAGATGTTTCAGGTGCTTCCACTTGACTTCTTAGCAGGGACTAGCTTCTGACTTTTGGCTAACTACTTTAGCTTAGTAGTTTTTGTTATTATATATTCGAGATAGAGACTCCTTGATATATACTTATTCTTTTGTGTAGCACATGTACCTATTCTTTTGGCATGTAGTGGATCTTGTATGACCACTACTATGATGTTCGCTTCTATGTGTTATATTCATATATGTTTCCGCCTTTGTGATATGAATATCTATGACTAATTTTGTGTTATGCTTATTTTATATTGATTCTGAAGACCACTTAGCCACTGTGTAGTAGATTTGAGTTTGGATTGGATACGTCATATTTCCTCTTGAAATGAAATGCATGATATACTATTTGACGTATTGGTTCTCGCTCAAATCAATTACATAGATGGTCGCTCCTCAATAGCCTTATTTTTCGTGCTAGTCGATAGCATTACCCTATTGTGTTCTTGGCTAGTGTGAGTATGGAGGTGGAGCGTCACATATCGGTTTAGTTTTTACTATATTGGCTTGTATGTATACACATTCAAACCTAGGATAGAAACCTTTTGTCAGGTTTCTAAATTTTATTAGATAATTTTATATATGCTATTTCTTTAAATAATGGTTTACCGAGTGTGTATATGGATGGGTTGTTTACTTGCACTTTGATTGTGATCAACAGAAGGTAATCGCATTTTAATCAAAAAGTGTGAAGTATAAAAGTGTTCCAAACTTGACATATGTATCAATAGTTCCCGATGACACGAATCCACTGGTGGTGTTTTTTTTATCGATTGGATGTTCGGATTGTTAAAAAAATGCATCAAAAGTGTCAATAACTGTGGATTGTCCTTTTCAGTCCAACGGTTAAACAACGACGATACGATGGTTGAGAGACATGAGTGTGTAGAGGAGGTCGAGTAGGAGCCCATGGCGGTGTTCGATCATCATAAATCATTGTGTGGTGTTGTAGATTGACTTGGGTTCATCGACGACAGTGGGATTGGCTGAGGCGGCTGGAGTCGGGATTGCTGGTGGAGACGTGAAGGGCGTGGCGACCTGAGTGATGGTGGAACCAATTGGCGTAGGTGTTTGGGTTCGATGGCGGCGACACAGTGAATGTGCCGTATGGAGCTCTTAGGGGTGTATTTGTGTGTTTAGGGAAACTATATATGCAAATAATAATAATAATATAATAGTTAAGTATTAAATTAAGTAATTACTATAATGCCTCTGTACTTAAATTTTTATAACTCTCACATATGACGTCCGTATCATGCACGGTTCATTGCATCGGGATTATGGCGAGACGACAATCATTTTGGTTTATTGTTTGTTGTGTTCTAACCTACTTCAAAAAGGTGTCTTATTTTAGTAGGTTTTGTTATATGAGGGTTAGGATGTTTTGGGTACACGTATAGGGAAAGTAGTCCTCGCTTGTACTAGTGACATTTGGCGAAGGCGAGGGGATTGATCTAATAGCTCTGTAAAAAATGGGCTGATGACGAGTTTTGGGCTTGATCCCAATAGTGTCGTAGACCGTTAGGCGAATGTCTAGCATGGACTTGATCTCAATAGTCACATGTGCTTTTAGCATTCGAGCAAGGACTTTGGACTCGGTCGTTAAGATATGTTTTCAGCATTAGAGCTAGCACTTTGGGCTCATTCATTTGCATACGTATCCGGCATTCGAGCTAGGACTTTGGGCTTAGTCATTTGCATACGTTTTTGGCAATCGACCTGGGACTTTGACCTTAGTCTTTGCATACATTTTTGACATTCATACGTTTTCGGCATTCGATGGGATTTTGGGCTTGATCATTTGTATATTTTCAGTATTCAAGCTGGGACTTTGGGCTCAGTCATTTGTATATGTTTTTGCCATACGAGCTGGGAGTTTAAGCTCGGTTGTATGCATACGTTTGCGTCATACAAGCTGGGACTTCAGGCTTGCCGTGTGCATATGTTTGTGGCGATACCAAGTTAGCACTTTAGGCTCAATCGTGGCATAGTGTTCAATATATGATTGGATATGTGTTAGATTTTAATGAGTCCTTATCATATGTTGTAGCTATAGTATTACATTATCTTTAGCTGACTTGTTGGGTACATGTGATAGAGGTTAAGGTTTTGTTTTTGAGCATAAGTGTTGTTTTACTAGGTTATTTGTATTATACACTTATATAATGTGTTTCACTCACCAGACGTATGCCTGACCCCCTCTACCATTTTCTTATTTTTAGCTACACTCTGATAGGTCGATAGAGAAGACTAGTGATGACTTGGAGGCGTGATGGTACGATATAGATGTATATTTATCTATTAGTTATCTATTGTTTTATTTCATTTATTCCCGGACATTATTTTATTTCCATTTCCATTATGGAGAGAGATGTTGTAGTTTTATTTGGTACTATATTGCTGTCTGGGATTGTATTATTGATTTCTATTATATTTTATTCCTTTCATTGATCACTTTAGAAAGTGTAGAATGTTGTAGATAACACTGTTATCTGTTTTGTATATTTTACCTCAAAATGATCCACGTTTTTTCATGCATGAATCAAGGCATCATAGATGATGGGTTGTTACAACTACGATTGTCTAGATGCATTATATTTAGGATTGGCTAGATGCATTATCTTTAGGATTTTCTACATGTACATATTTAACATATTTAAAACATTTTATATCATATATAACAACACAAAAACTGAAAACAAAAATCAAATAATACTTTTATTCCAAACAAAATTCAATTATAAAACTTAAGATTATATAGTAAATTATATAATTGCCTCTAGGATGCCTCTTAAATGTATTATCGTCTAGATTAACTTCCTCCATGTCACCAACTCATGTCACCCATATTCAACTAATTTAATTAAGCCACACCAACCAACTTACCATAGCATCCCTACATGCCAACAATTCAACAGATTGAAAGCTGGGCCACTAGATGAACCTTACCGTAACGACCCGTATTTTTAACCATTTTAAATTATTAAATTTGATATTATTATTGAACAAAAATGGTTAGAAATAAAAATTTAATGATTTATTAATGTAGTTTATTGAATATGAACTTGAATAAATTTTTGAAATAATCAATTTCGAAGATTTAGACAATAACAAGTATTGAAATGCAATTTTATATATTGGAAGTGTTTAAAATCAATAGCAAGAACTAAATAATAAATTTTGAATTATTTAGATGAAAATAAAATAATTGTTTGATAACTAAAATTCATCTAAAATTCTAATATTGGAAATTATTTAAATAATTGAATCCTTAATTAATATGAATGAAAATGATTTCAAATGTTTATTTAAATTTTATTAAGCAAGAATGAAGATTGTTTACTTTTAAAATTGAATTTAAAAGTGAATAAATAGAAATTGGAAATTTTATGTTTTAATTAACGTGTAAAAATAGCCTTTTTGGACACTGTCATGGATTTCGACGAAACTAGTTTCATCAGATCCGTAATAGTGAATTATTATAGGATTTCAAGTTTCGTAGCGATTAGACTTATCGTTTGGCTGTGCGAGCTTGAAACGCGTATAAACGAATTAAAGAAATTTAATTAAAATAATTTGATTTTGAAATGCTGTCTTCTGAATATGATGGAATTGGCTTGCGAAACTTGTTCTATTGTGTTCAGAATAGGGGTATAACATATAAAATGTTAGGCAGCACGCTTCGCCTGGAGTTAGGAAAATTTATGTGTGAATCGGGTCGAAAACTTATATAATAAGACACGTTATATTTCATTTTCGAGTAAACCTAACCCTAAATTGCGTAGCCACTCTCTTATTCGATTTCAATGGCTGAAAATTCACCACCTTCTACCCTCAATTTCTCTTCATCCACTCAACGATATCGCTCGACTTCAACTAGTAAAATGGAGAGCTCGATCTCTACTCCATGTTGGACGGTCGGATCGTCGAATTTCGCGATGAGGTTCTTGATTTTCTGCTGCATTCGAGCCGCTGCACATGAGTTCGCGACCATCATTTTGTACGTGTGAGGTGGCGGCTATTGTTGGGCACGGCGGCTGGGCTACGGGAGGTGGCTTGGCTAGTGCATCGAGGAGATTCGTCGTTCATAAAAAATGTAGTCACGAACGAAGTCGCGTTCTGGGATGAAGCAGCATGCGTTGGCCTAGGCTGTTGCGTGAGAGAGGAAAATGTAAGGATTCATTTAGTTAATTTTTAATCAAGTGTTAATTATATTTTAATTATCTCAAATATTAATAAATTTCATATCTTTTTCAACGAAACAAGTCGCATTACGATCGTATCGACGTCGTCTACAACATGGAATTGAATTGGAATTTATTTGAATATGGAAAAAATTTCAATTTCAAATAAAGGTTAGTATTTTTAAACGCTCACAAAGACAAAAATATTTTTGTATTCGTTAAATTGATATCATGAAGTAATTTAATTTTATTGGATGTTGTTTGGTAATTTAGTTGACATTTAAATCGATATATGATTTGAACTGATAGAAATTTAAATTCACAATTACATTGAATTGGAATTAAATTGCTAGTTAAACTCCTGATTATTGATAACTAGTTAATTGTTGTGATATTTTGACTGTTTGGATGTTGATTGTGATGGATGCCTATTGGTTGATGTATTGGATTTATTTGGGTGTTTATTTATTTTATATATATCCCTGTTATCACCTTGTATATTATTGACAGTATATAAAACTATTATTTGAATTATTTTGAATAAATTAAGAAATATGTTGAATTGATATAAACCTACATTTATTTGGATCGAAATGATATATATCCATCCCTGAAATTAAAATTGAAATAACTGATCACTTGACCATAGGATATAAAATTATATACGGATACCGGATTGGTTAAATTAAATGATTTTAAATTATTGGATTCGAATTTATTCAAGTGATTTTGTTTCATAAAAATAAAATTGAATCGAAATATGGGAATTGGATTATTTTCGAACTCAAGCTTGAAATGTGAAATTGGTTGAAGAAATTGTTTAAAGAATTAAATTTGAACTTTTACTGGAACTTCGAATTTATTTAAGTAAAAGCGATATAAATGGGTATTTCTTAATTTGGTTGGAATTTGAATTATTTTAAAGATTTGAATCTAAATTCGAACATTGAAGTTTAATTTGATTTAAGTGATTTAAATCGGTAAATTAAAATTGGACTTGAAATTTACTTAATTTGAAGGGTTTAAAATAAGAAGTGAATTAAAATTTAAACAGTTGAATCGAATTATTGAATAGAATTTGAAGTTAAAAATGAAAATCGAAATTGAAGTTAATTTGAATTTAAATCGAAATCGAAATTATTTCAAAATGAAAATGAAAATTGAAATTGATTTGAATTGAAACTGAAATTGAAGTTAATTGGAATCGAAGTTGAAATTGAGCCGATTTGAATTGAATTGAGATTGAAGATGATTTGAATTTAAAGACTTGGAATTGAATCGGTTTGAATTTAAACTATTTTCAAAATAAATTATTTTAATACAAACTGTTTAAAATCTTTTTTTAAATATTCAAAATAATTTGATTTTCCAAACTATTTTACTATATAAATCATTTTCAATACTCAAATTAGTTTATATCAAACTATTTTAACTATTTAAACTATTTTAAAAACTATTCAAACTAATTTCTGAAAATTCAAAACGGTCGGAGTGGGAACTATTTATATTTAAGTCGTTGATTTAAATGCAAATATGATTAAAATGAAGTTATAACTTAAATTGTAATTTGAATTGAATTTTGAAGTAAAAATGACATATCGAACTGAATTGACACATTTTGAACTAAATATGATACATTAAAATGAAATGGATTTTGAAGCGATTATGATATTTCGATATCAAGTATGAATTGTCTTTGGAATATAAAAGTACCAACCAGTGTGTAAAATGACGTTTGGTTGTTAAAGATACCGGGGCCACTTATCCGCATATTCTTTGCCAATATTTGACCCATTTAAAAAAAAACTGTGTACGCGGAGGAGACTCCAGAATGAAGTGGTTGGATTTGATGTACATTTGTTGGATTTGAAAATAGAGAATGATGATGGATAGACCCTGGCACTTGTGCCACTTTGAAATGACTAAAACAGGATGGTTTGACAGGGCTAAGTGGGCTAACTACTCCTAGCGGACATCGGTTCTTCGATTTTCTTCTTGGACAGACTATACTTTTTATGTTGGTTTAGATTGGTGCACCTTGATTTGGGATGACCTCCCTTTGACTCGATATGGGATGGATGGACGCGGTGGGCGATCGTGGGTACAACACATTACCACCAGCTCTACGACCCGAACTGTTAGTATCCTACCTTTGGCATTGCCTCACATGCCTTGTCATACTCTTATCCTTGTACGAGACCGCTATGAGTTTAGTTTAGTGCTGTCGTATCATGGCGCATCTCTATCCCTCGACGTGCTACTGGGGCGTTATATGCAAACTGTACGATAATGCTTAAAACGCGTTAAGGAGGATTAATGTAAAGCCTTAATGCTAAGAAAAATATTTATTTTACTGATTAGATTTTACAAATATAGCGTATTCTACTATATATAGATATTTTGACGGATCCTTAAGAGATGGAAAATCCTGTAACATCTCTTGAGTTATTGCACACACGTTATACACTGGATAGGAGATGTAAAACTCCATAAACATCTCTGACGCTATTATACTCCTGTTATATGTGATATTGATTTAACTCACATAAGGTTATTTTAGTCCTGACTCGATGTTTTGTCTTTTCATTGCGCTCGGGTCAGTCCTGAGTTTTTAGCGCATTGAAGATCATATTTTCTGAAGGACGAAGACAAAGATTTGGTATATTATTATTACTAGTATTATTTCACCACATTGTTGTTCAGCTACATTGTTTTATTTTGTTCTGTTGTGTATATAACTCTGATAGATATTGTAAAATTTTAATAAAATGCATAGTATAAATAGCTTCATGAACTATTTATTTGATTATTATATTTTGTCATTCCGCAATGAGATTCATTATTTGTTTTCTTCTTTTCTTATTTTTCTTAATTAACCCCATTGATTATCTATATTTCATATTGTTTGACTTGGACATGTGTGGATTATTGTCGATTTAAACCTTCTGAAATGCGGGTCGTCACACCTACGTACTAAGTGTCCATTCAGGTACTCTAAATAGACCTCATACCCATATGAGAAATGTGACTTTCTCTCTTCTCCTCCTTCATTTCTCATTTCCAACTTTGGAAATTTCTAAAGAGCACAAGAGCTATTTTGTTGAATGTTTAAAATAAAGATGATTTCTATCCTTATGGAGGACATAGAATAATGACATTAGCAAAGTGGACGTAGGAGAATTCATTCTTCAAACTACAATAAAACCTATGTGTCTCTTTTCCCTTATGCTTACTTTATACTTTTTTCTAGCAGAGGACAATTATGCCAAAAAGAATTACTACATTTTGGGAGAGCGATTAGTGAAAATTTAGTTAAGCATTTGGCGCTTTCAACGAGAAATTTTAAATGGCTAATTACCAAAGTACCTTTTTCATTAGAAATTTGTAAAAAGTAAAAAAAAAATCACAAGCTACAAAGATTATGATAATACAAGTTATCAAAGATTCATTCTGAAATAATGATCTTTTATTCTAAAAAGGGAAAATTACGGAAATGTCTTTACAATAAATTTTTGAATTTTTCATAAAAGGTATAAGAATTCCTAATGTTATAAAATAAAAATGAAAAACAAGTCAAATAAAAATGTTGATTTTTAAAATAAAAATAAATATTTTTTCCAAAATATGTGAAAGTTTATAACTTACGATAGGTTAAAAATACATAGGGAAAATATTTTGCCTAAGAAAACTTAGGACAACTTTATCAAGTCAAAAAAAGCTTATAATAACTTTTAACTTGCAATACTTTTTGGGCCATTACATATATTACCGATGATGATTTTTCTATCGATGGATTTGGCACAAGCTTCATATTAGTATATAGCTACAAAAGGAAAACCAATAACCTTTGATCTATAACAAACACCAATGCAACAACCACCAAAGACTAAGCAAAATTGTAAGAATGAGAGAACCTCCAACAAACCATAGTGGAGAGGTCTAATCACCTATAGTATGCCATGTTGGTTGAAAAAAAAGTAAAAACCTATTAGGGTTTTCATAAGGAAAGTGGAAGATAAACGAGGCCCAAATTTTGCAACTCGATGATTAGATAGACTACTAAAGCGGTTCAAATGGAACCAAAGTGAGAGGCTCTACCACTCGTGTTAAATCTTGTATTTTGACGGCAGTAAAGAATAATATATGATTACAAGCATTGTAGGAGTATCTGTATTTCTAAGATGATTTTGCTTGATGCATATTCTCGCACTCCACCTCTTCAATTAACAAATTAATTCAGACATCTCAATTGCTAACTAAACCAGAGGATTCTTGATTTAGAATCTCAATTAGTGGGTACTATTCATTATTATAAATAGTTATAATTTTGTAAAACCGCATGACATTCCTACATCATTACGTAAGCTTTCGCCATGCTTATATAATTTGTTTACTATTCTTCATATTTTTTAAATACTTACAAAAAATTAATGCCTCTATTTCAAAAAAACTGGAACAAGATACCAGTGGTATACTAGTGGTACTTACTATAGTCGATTGATTGTACCTAAATGAGAATTTTAAAAGAATTGCGCAAACGATTTTGGTTTAAGGAACTGCAACTCTTTTCCTCATATCTCATCCCTAAAGTCGTGACCCCTCATCATATCCCAAAGTCTCTATATAAATTGACGCCTCTGTATTATCAAAAACAATTTTTCTTACACTACTATTATATAATCGATCAACTTCAATCTCTTGAGCCCTAATTCTCATCTCTAATAGTGGAGCATTCATATTTGGATTATTTTCTAATTCTCTTCTATCATATGCTCTTTCTTCAATGCAAAGAGATTCTTGTAGTGTATAGGACATTGGTACAAAAACTAATAATTGGTATTTTAAGATAAAAAGATTTCCATTTATTCTTTTGTTCAAGTTGAGTTGGAAGTAAAGTTAAGCAGTTCAGCCAATGTTATTAGTACATGCTCCTTGATTTAAGAGAGAGATTGTTTAATGCAAATTCTAGAAAGGAGTTCTACAAAAGGACGTAAAATACGCGGTTTAAACCAATATAAAAACCTTGATGTGCTTACATTTTATACTTTATTTGCTTTACAATTGCATTCTATTGATATTCTACTAAATAGTTCAGCTAACTATTACAAACATATAATTCAGTATTTAGCTAAATACACTTTGGCCATATACCCGATCCTACTATTCCTTTAGTGGTATTGTAGCGAGTCATTTCTTACACCATAACACAATTTGCAAATATACTTATACAATTAAAAATTCTTTTCCTATATCAATGGTTATTAAATTATTATAACGACAAAATTCACGTACTTCCTGACCATAATGGTAACATGATTTTTTCTCTCATAGACAACTCTACTTAAAATCCTAATAAAATAAATAAAACTCAATCAAACCATATCCTCAAAATTTATCATGATTATGTTATACCAATCATCATTCCCTCCTATTCTTTCTTGACCTTGTTTCCTCCTCTTCTTCATTGATTTAGGCGATCCAAACTTCAAATATGTTGTTAAAATTATGGAGAATCCAAATAAGTTTATGTATGGGCTAATTTAATATTAAAATCAATAAGAAATTAGAATTTATTTGATTTTAAGATTCAAGATTTAATAATTTGAGGAAAGTGAAATTAACATGTGTTACCTTTGTAGCTTTGTATAAGAGTAAGGAGAAATTTGTATTTATTTTGGTTTAAGTTTAGTAAAAATGGTGTATGCTAATTATATATCTTTTTTGATGTAAATTAAGTAACAAGTGGTGTACATAATTAACCTACAAAATTTTGAAAATGTATTTAATATTGCCACTATCATTTTTAACACATTTCTAGAAGGTTTGTCCACTACATGACCACCTTTGTTTAATGGATTTAATTATGCATACCGGTCTACACATATAAGAATTACCATGGAAGCAAATGACTTTGACATCTAGGATGATACTCTAAATAAACATTAAGCTCCTTTTACTAAATTGATTACTTGGATAGTTGTTCAATATGATGCAAATCTCAATGAATCAAAAGCTATGAATATATTATTTTATGCGTTAGATAAAAATAAATTCACTAGAGTAATGGTCTGCAAAATCATAAATGACATATGGCACACATAACCAATCACGCATGAAGGCATAAACAAGGTCAAATAGACTAAGGTCTCCATGCTTAAAAATGAATTACAAAGTTGAAATAAAGCCAATCAAATATTATTGAAATGTACTCTAGATTTCAGGATATATAACATGCTCACATCACACTTGGCGAAAAATTCACTTATTTGAGGACTTTGATAAAACCTTTAAATCCTTTAACCGATGAAATGGAGAGAAAGGTAGTTGATATAGAAGAGGCTAATAATATCTCTTAATTAAAGGTTGAAGAGTTGATTTATAATTTATTATCATATAAAGTGATTCAACCGGCTAGTATAAATTAGGCAACATAAAAAGACAATAACTTTTCAAGTAAGGGATAATTCAAATTTTGATGGAGACAACTTCATTTTTATAGCCAAAATTACAAAAAATTAGTTTTTTTGAATAAAAATCATGTTTTTGGTAATAATAATTGCTTGCATCTTCAAAATGCTGAGTGTAATAAGGTGTATCACATAATAAAGACGTACGGAACTAAATAAAGAAAAGAATCGCTAAAAATTAAAAATGGAAAATTCAATAAGAAGAAGTAGGCTATCCTAATCACTTGGGGCAACTCAGATTCTTCATCATCATTAGAAAATGAAAACGACTTTGACAGGAAAATGTATGGTTCTTGGCAACAAATAATGAGTTAAATTTGAAAATTTCTTTGGAGGATCTATTAGAAATTAGGATAGAGTTGGATGATAAGGTTGAGACTCTTAGGGAAACCAATAAAGATGCAATTAGGAAATTAAATAGAGTAGAGTTAGATATAGAAATGATTTTAGATAAATAAATAATTTAATAGAATAACTAGAAAACTCACAAAAATCTTGCTATCAATTGACAACCCAAAATTTCTGTATTAAACAATGAAATCGTGGAATACTTCAATGAAAATTATCAAAAGAAAATTATTTTTAATTCAAACTTAAAATTATTAAATAATGAGGTAAACGAACTTAAGTGAACTTACAAAAAATTTCTAAATTCAATAAAGGAAAAGAAATTTTGACCAACATTTAAAAATCATGAAATAACAAAAATGGATTTGGATTAGAAAAATTAAGAAATATAAGTAGACCGTGTAAAAATAAATATAGTTCTTTATATATCGATTTTAGAAAGTCCAAAAATAATGTTCCAAACCTACGGTAGATAAAAATAAATCAATAAAATTTTGGATTTCAAAAACTAATAATAGTCTTATTAGGAAAAAATATGAACGAATATTTTTTAAATATGTATATAAACTAATAAGTACCCTTTTAAAGGGTCAACTAAACCCATTTGTGTACGGTTATCGAAGATCTAACCTGTAGGACCCAAACGTAGGAAGTTGTTGTTAATATCTTTATCTCTATTTTTCACAAGTACCCAATAATATAAAGGATACTTGATAGTGGATGTATCAAATATATGATGGGAAACACAGGCATCTTAATAAATACCACATGATGAAGGAAACATCACCTTTGGAGACGACTCTAAAGGATATGTCGTTGGCAAAGGGGACACCTACAACATTGGTATATCTAGTTCTCCTTTAATCGCTAATGTCCTATTAGTAGAAAATTTAAAATGTAACATACCTCGTATAAGTCAGCTTTGGGACTACGGTTTTAGAATATCTTTAAAAAAGAGAAATGTAATATTTTTGGTAAAATGAAAGACTAATTTTAAAGGCTTGAGAAAAAATTATTTATATTCTTAGCATGAAAGTTAATCATGATAGTGAAATGTTCATACTCACAAATTTTAATGATTTATGACTATACAATGAATGATTTTGTCGTATTAACTTTAAATACATAAATTATCAAAAAGGCTAATTCTATTTAAATACGAAAAGTTGCTGAGTTGTCCCCACAAAACTGAAATAACCATTATGCCCATGCTTTTCCTATGTATACCCATCTTATTGTTAAATTTTTTCTTTATACCCTTTTCTATTAAAAATCAAATTCGTAAAAAATTCCAACATTGAAACAATCATCATAGCAAAATTACACAACATCATAAAATTCAAGTTTTATTTCTTCTACTGACGGTGAATTTTTAAATTTAAAAAAATCAAAACAACATAAAACTCAAGCTTTTCCCTCTTTTGATTCCATTAGATTTGTATTGTCAATCATCAAAATCTATCAATTCAAACATTAGATTTGTGAATTTATCTAAAATTAAATTTAAGGTTTGTTGGATAAGAGGAATAGAAGTAGAAAAATATGATGAAAGATAAAAATGGTGAATGATATATGGGCAATTTTTCGCTGATTTTGTTTTTTAAAATTTAAGGGGCTACTCAGCAATTTCACATGTCTAAATAGAATTAGTCTACCAAAAAACGACACCATTACCAAAATTGAATTTTAAAGTTGAAACTCTCAGCGATAGTTGTCTGGCTAGAAAACTTAAAAATTATTCTTTTATATCTAAAAATGTGATTTCTACAAAATAACTATTAGAATTACTTCACCTTGATTATTTGGACATACATATGTACAACCACTAAATCATAACTAATCTGTTTTGTATGATTTTTCAAGATAGATTTGGATTTTAATTTTTAAAATATAAAAGTGATATTTTCGAAAATTTTAAACTTTTTGCAAATAGAATTCAAGTTTTGTTTTTTTTGAATAAATAATATTAGAATTGATCAAGGGGCGAATTTTAGAATGAACTTAGTAATGAATTTTGTAATAAAAAAGGATAAGTCGCAAATTTTCATTTCCTAGAAAATCGCAGCAAATGGAATTATAGAGAGGAATAACAGAACTTTACAGGAATGTGCAATAATATTATAAATTAATAGTGCAACCACCAAAAAAATTTCAAGTCAAAGATATCACTATTGCCTATTTTGTTTCTAATCGTGTTTCTACAAGACCCTTAACTAAAAACAATCCATATGAATAATTTAATGATAAGAAATAAAAACTGTCATATTTTCATGTTTTTTGCCTTAAAATATTTTATTATAAATATAAAAGATCAATTAGGCAAATTTGATCCAAAGCAAATGAATGTACTTTTATTAACAACTTCTAAAGAAGACAGGACTATAGAATTTTCAACAAACAAACTATTATAAGTGAAGAAACTCTCCATGGTCGTTGATTAAAATTTTAAATTAAATGGCGATGATATAGAAAATTCTAAAATAATGAATCAACGGACTTTGAATTTACTTTACAAGAAAGGAGTAATAACAACAATCAAGAATAAGTCCAAGAAAATATATTTAAATCACCACTATGAATTTTAATGGATCATTAATTGAATAATGCTTAGGTGATGTATACTCTAACATAAAAACTAGAAGTCAACTAAATCAAATGAGAAACATGACATTGGTATGTAATGTTGAATCTATATATCATAAGGAAGCCGCTAATGATGATTACTACATTTTAGCAATACAAGAAGAACTTAATAGATTCAAACGAAAGGAGATTTACGAATTAGGCTAGGCTATAATTGGTATAAAATAGATCTATAAAAAAAGCTAATGAGAATAGTGATATTATATGAAATAAAGTTATTTTAATAGCTCAGGTGTATAACCAAGAAAAAGGAACTGATTACGATGAAACTTCTGCCCTTAAAGCTATAGAAAACGTTATATATTGAACAACACCTTTATATAAGAATGGAAAATTGTCAGACCACATTTACAAACATATAAAGGCACTTTACAACCTAAAGCAAGCACCATGTGTATGGGATGAAAAATTAAAAAGTTCGGCTCTGAAATTGGTGAATTATACATTAAACTATTTAATAAAATAGAAAAGAATGATTTATTTGAAAATCTCTCCTTAGATTCTTAAATAAACACCTAATCTTTGAAAGAGATGGATGAACCACCTAGCTATTAATTTTCTTTTGATGTTTTCTTTATTTTGATGTTGTTTTTATAGAAGTAGAATCATCAAATAGTGGCCATGAATGGAAGAAATAAAGTAGAAAGAAAAAGCAACAATGCAAAAAAAGTAAGAAACAATGACTTATTAACAGTGCAAATTTATGGTTATGATACTATCTGTAACAACCCGCATTTTTTGAGTGCTCTATATATTTAATTTTTTAGATATTTAGATATTTAATTGGTTGATTTTATAGATGAGCGGAAAACTCAATCTTCACAGACGGACCTTTTAGGACTCGGAATTATTTCCATTGGATCTAGATGGTCCGAGCGAGCCAGAATGAGTATAAGCATCGATATGTTTTGACTATTTGGTTTTGAGTTAGGAGATCGAGTTCGGTTCGTAAATCTAGTGACTTGAAAAGTTAACTTTTATGTATGATGGAATTAGGTCTCAAAGCTAGTTCCATTGATTTTGAAATAGGGGTATTTGGCTAGGAGCGCACTTCGGCACGCTTCAGTTGGAGTTCATAAAATTTTAGGGTGAATAATGCCAGATATATTATCTATATAATGACCCCTTCTCTCTTTATTTCCTAAATCAGATCCATACAAAACCCTAGCCGTCAAAATCGAATAGCTTCATCCAATGGCCACAATTCACCATGACCACCAGAGGCCAAAGTTCCAACTAGGAAATTGGGGAGGCGAGGTGATCAGATAGTTGGATCGTCGAATAGAGGAGTGGTTCATCGTGGATATGGAGTTGAACGATGTTGTGCTTTGGATCTCGTACTTGACGACGGTGGAAATTTGGAGGTCAAGGGTAGCCGCGTTGGGTCGGCAATGGTCGAGGTTACCTTCTGTAGCAATGCGGTGGCGGCTAGGGCGACGTGGCGGTGATGCGGTCGAGTTGAACGTGATCGTGATTTTTTGGGTGGCTCTCGATGGTGACGGAGAATGGAAAGTTCGGACTAATGGCGTAGGGTCGGGCTTGGCTAGGGGAGTCGGTGATTGAGTCGCGGTAGCTGGTGGTGGCTCATGGCAACGCTAAGACGAGGATGATCGAAGATATATTTAGGCGACCCGGGTTTGGTAAGGGTTAGGGTAATTAATGATGTAATTAGTAAATTTAATTATATTAATTAACTCAAAATCTTATTAAAATCATAACTATTTCATACGAGGTTGGATCCACACGCGTTCAGTCGCATTAGACTCGCAGAAATGTCTTCTTCGTCTTCGAATTGGCATGGTTGGGAGTGGAGCTTGCAGATATTCAAGCTAAGATCAAATGCTAGATGGAATCAGAATGCTTCAGTGATAACTTAAATTTTAGTGAGTATAGCTCACCTCTTTGGTTAAATCAGTATGTATAGTAGATAATATTTTATTGTTTGTGTTTGGTTGAAATTATTGGCTGATTGGTCAAAATATCCGCTTTGAAAAGTAATTAGTATTTAAAATTGAAATATAGGAAAATTTGTAGAGAAATCCGAATTTATCGTAATTGTGATTACTAATTTTCAGTTATATTCCTGTTGTTTCATTTCAGTTATAGCCCTGTTATATGGATTGTTAATTGCCAATTCTTGTTTGTTTAGCACTATTAGTTATGACATTATTATATGTCTAGAACTTAACCCTTGTAGTGATAAAAATCAATAACTGGTTAAGTGTTTTGGTGGCTATTGGCCTTAATTTAGTATTTTTAAATACTATTAATTGTTGTTTGGCTTGGAATTGGTTTCAGATTCCGAGAATGATTTTAAAATCTAATATCTGGATTTTCTAGAATATTTTTCTTTAAGCAAATTATGAACTTCTCTATTTTACCCTAACCTTTTATTTGTCTTTTCTAAACCATTTAAAAATGTTTTTAAAGAAGTTTAACTATTGTTTAATAGTGTTTTAATTTTTTTTATTTATATTTATTTGTTTTGAAGTTATTTATCAAAATTTTAATATTGGACAAAATTATTTATTTACATAATTAATATTTTTTGAAGATAATTAATAATTATCACTTATTAAAAATGTTTTGAAATTTATAATAGTTATTTATTAATAACATTTTAGAATTATTAATAATGTTTTGGAAGTTAATTATTATTTAGTATAATAATGTTTGAAGATTAATTATTATTATCTTATTAATAATGATTGAAATTATTAACTATTATATTTATAATGTTTGAATTAATAACTATTATTTATTAGTAATGTTTTGCTATTAATAATTATTGTTATATAATAATGTTTTGAAGTGAATAATTCCTATTTATTTATAATGTTTTGAAGTTATTAATTATTTTATTAAAAATGTTTTGGAGTTAATAAATTGATTATAAAAGGAATCTCATTTAATAAAAGAGATTTATCAATGAGTTTATGAATGAAAATGGCGTTTGGATTTATAAGATTTTTTTAAAGGCCTTATAAAGGATTTTTATAAAGAAGTTTATAAAGGATTTTTGGATATTTATAAAAAAAAGTTTTATAAATGGTTTTGAATATTTATAAAAGAGTTTTATAAATAAACTTCGAGATTTATTAAGAATTTTATAAATTGACTTGGAACTTTAGTAAAGGAGATGTTCATAAATAAAAGAGATTTGTTAAAAAGGATTTATTGAAGAAATATATAAAAGAAATTGAGATTGGATTTCCTTAAATTTGACCTTCTTGCTTTTGGTAATGTGGACATGTATTCCATGCTTAATAACGAAGGAATAGTGTTTGGGTTTTCCTTATCTCTGTTTCTTTTTAAAACAATATTTGTTTTAATCCTTTTGATATGATTTAAAAAAAAAGAAATCTTTCATAATGTTTTGTGAATATAGTTAAACCGTTGAGATAGGTATATGAATACATTTACAAAGTAGGGAAAGTGTAGTGTTTTGTGAATATACTTATATCGCTGAGATAAGTATATGGATATTTTTCCAAGTATTGAAAGGAGTATAAAGGGTTTGTAAATATATCTTTATAAAAGTATTTTGATACAAGTATTTACAAAGTGATTTTAACTAATGAAAGGATTAATTATAGAGGCTAATAGGTGCTTTGTGCTTAACCAGCATTATTTTCCTTTAGAAATTAAACCTTTGGATGAATTATTTGTTATTTGATAGTTAAATAACTGACTGTCAAATGTTGGCCTGTTTTAAACTACCGTTGTCGATTTGGGGAGATTAGGATCAGATACATTATCTGAAAACCACTTTGAATCGACATAAGCATTTCAAATCTGAATTTCTTGAAGATACTTAAAGATGGAGCTTTTAGAAGTGCAAGGGCTACTTGCTACTAATTCCAAGGGCGATTCAAAAATGGATATAGTAGAAGTAGTGCCTTCGGTTTCATTCAGACCTAGAATGAACTTGTACGGATGAATGCTGAAATTGTATTCTGCTTGAGCAATGTTAGCATTCCAAGTAGGGTTGCTATCAAAAAGGTAACACATAGCTTCAAGCCTCATCAACCGAGAATGACAAAAATATGGAATATGCAGCAGGGCTAAGTGGGTCGCACCCATTAGGATATGTCATCACCCTTCTAGATATATATATATATATATATATATATTCATTTATGGATTTAGTGGTGCATGAGAGCTCTCGGTAAAGATTGCAAAGAAATATGGATGATGACATATTCGGTATTATCAAGGAATGGGTATACCAGTTCAATGTAGCAGGGGTGTAATATGTCCTTATTGACCTCGGTACATTTTTCTAAAGGTGTACTATGACAGACGGTACCTAGTAGCCCAGTCATTGATGGAATACATTCTCTAATAAGTGCCTTCGGACTTAGTTATAAACCTATTATGCTAGAATTTAATTAATGTAACAATTTCGGCTATGATTCAATATTTACTTTAAACTCCAGACACTATTACAATATCACTGGATTTTCTTTAGAAATATTTTGGTTATCGTAAGGTAAAAAGTCATCCGTGTTTATGTATAGCACTGTCTTACAAGATACCTTTATTTTGAAAGGTTTTATAACATTAAAATCCAATTGAGATGTGTTTCTCACACTGGTTTATGAGACTGATCCAGACTTTATTTTCTTATAATGCTCGGGTCAGACCGAGCATATTTTCAGATTTAGTTTGGATGCCTTGGAGCTTTAGGAGACGAGCTGGATGTCCAAGATGTATCTCATGTATATTCTCTATTTCTTTTGCATTTTTTGTTTTATTTGTCAGCATTTGTGAGGACAGGTTGTTATAGCTATCCAGGCTGATGATTAGTGATTAAATGTACTCTGATTTTGATGTATGTATATTACAGTTTTCTTTTGTAAAGATCTGTTGTATATTATATATTACTTAGCATGATGTAAGATTACGTTCTGTCTTTTCTTTCCTTTTCCCTAACAATCTTTCTTTCTGACACTTGGATGCCCGGCACATGAATACAGTGGATGTATTAGTGTCGACTTTTGAGGGTTGAAAAGGCGGGGAGTTACACTATCTTTGGTTCAATAAATGAAAATTTATGTAATTTCAAATATAATGAAAAATGAATTTGTGTTGTCATATATAGTATTTGTTTCTTTTGATTACAAATTGAATAACTTAATAACGGTATTTTCCTTAGTCAAGAAAAATATTAGTAAAGATTTAAATAATTGTTATGATATGGAATAAACGAGTAGTAAGCCAACACATATGAGTACAAGGCTACATTTAGATAGGGATGAAAATGGTAAAGAAGCAGATAAAAACTTTATTTAAGTATGCTTCGATCCACTCTTTACTTAATTGCAACTCAACTTGATATATGATTAATATGTGTTTGTGTGCCAGTTTCAATCAAATCCAAAAGAATCACACTTACGAGTGGTAACCATGATTTTGCAATACTTGATACGAACTAAATATTATGGACTTCTATATCTGAAAGACTGCAAATTCTAGTAGCTATCGTAAACTGATGCTGGTTTAGGAGGCTATAAAATAAACAAGGAAAGAACAAGTAGTAACTATCACCTTATAGGCCATTATTTGGTTTCAAATTTTAGTAAAAAGCAAAAATGCATCACGTTATCAACATGTTAAGCATAATATATTTTTGCTACACTGACTTGTTCTCAAGTAATTTATATGTGATAAACATTATGTGACTTTGGAGTTAAAATTAATTAATCTCTTATATCATGGTAATAAAAGCATGGTCAATCTATCAAAAATTCTGATCAATCATTCTCGTGCCCAACATATTGTTGTAAGATATCATCTCTTATGAGATTGTGTTGAAAAAGAAAGTATAACTTTAGATTTTGTAAATACATAAAATCAAATAAAAGATATTTTTTAAAAAGCCTTTGAACGAAAATTCATTTTTAAAATTAAGTCATGAACTCGGTATTTGTTCATCAACTAAATTAAACTAAAAATATTTTGAAAGAAAAAAATAAATCTATAACATGTTTTATTCTGAAAGATATTTTTTTAAATTCAAACTTGGAAAAGAACCCCTCATTGTGTAAAAATATATAAAGGGATAAGTTTTGGTTGTTCGAAGGCACAAAATTAGTTGACCTATTCAAGCAGATAACTTTTTTCTAATTTGTAGAAAATTTAAAAAATGCTATGTTATTTAATATTTAAAATAAAAATAAATATAAAAATAAAAAAGTTTACAATAATTTTTTCAGATTTATGCACCCATTGGGGATCGAACCTTAGAGTGCTATGTTGAAATAATTAGCCTTTTCCACTATACTATATTAGCAATCAATATGGGAAGAAAACAAACACTATTAATATAGTGCAGTGAACTAGGTTGGTTGACTGGTGGGATTTCAAGCTGTCAACTACTAGTATCCTAAAGGGTACAATTTAGAATTGTGCATACATTTTATGTATAAAAATTATCATAGTAGTGAATAATACATTTTTACTCCTCTTTGAAAACTACCAAATGATTTATTCCAAATTCTCTAATAAAAAACCCTAGCTGCTTCTGAATTCTTGAAAAAAAATCAAAATTTTGCAATGACAAGATAAAAGATATCCATTATAGAGACTCCATTATCATTTCAAGCATGTATTGTCTCTGACTAAGTTAGAGAATGGTTGAACCATGATGAGG
This sequence comes from Allium fistulosum, assembly GCA_030737815.1. NCBI lineage: Eukaryota > Viridiplantae > Streptophyta > Magnoliopsida > Asparagales > Amaryllidaceae > Allium > Allium fistulosum. Next base: position 232,023,359 of record CM060908.1, on the reverse strand, counting down.
ACGCCCTTAAGCTATCTAAGAAGACTTTCACTTTTCAAAATCATTAAGGACGGATTGTAATGCTTGAGTACACCCTTCTTATAATTTAAAATCCATGTTTGGAAAAAGTGGTATAATTAATATTGTTGAGTCAAAAATTGACACAACAGCTCAGATCAATTAAAAATAGAGAGTAAATAGATTAAAAATTAGAATAAATAGCAAACACACAAGAATATCTAGTGGTTCAGCCGTAAATGAATGCCTACGCCTACTTTAACTTCATTTTCTATTTTTTGACACGAATACAAACGAGTCACACGGTTTTAAATCTAGAAATAAACGTGAATCCAAATTTGACAGTAATTCGTTGCCAAGTTTGAGCTATGGAAAGGAGCGTGAAGATCAAGGGTTAATAAGTCCTTTCTACATTGCCCTAATATTTGTATTTATAGGCAAAATTAAACATCAGAGTCGCTAAATAATGGAAGACCTGGTAAGAACTTAGATCCACGTGATTAAGAAGGAAGAATAAGTGATTTTCATAACAAAAATCATGTTGGTACCAACCATAATAAAGTCGGAACCGACCATAACTTGGTTGGTGTTGTTAACAAATAAATTCGCTAACCCCAAAAGTGTAGTAAAATTGTGTAAATTCAAAGAGAGACCCCGTTGAGGCCAATCGAAGTGAGTTCTCATAACATTTCTTAGTGTAGTCATTAAAGTCGAAGTCATGAAAGTTTAATATCGAAGTCAAATATGCTGTTAAGGTTTAGATTCGAAGTCAGGTATGCGATGCTAGTACAAGTTCAAAGTCAAGTGTACTATGCTAGAACCAGTTCGAAGTCAAGTATGCAATGCTAGTATAAGTTAGAAGTTAAGTATACTATGCTTGAATAAGTTCAAAGTCAAGTACGCTATGCTAGAACAAGTTCGAAGTTAAGTAGGCTATGCTAGAACAAATTTGAAGTCAGTATGCTATGCAAGTCATAGATCCGAACAATCAATATGTGAAGTCAAAGGATAATTCAATTCACAACTTCAAATTCAATCAATATGCTATGCTATGTAGTTGTCTAATTTTCAAATCATTATGTGTACAAGGTTCCAATAGTACAATAGGCTTTACAAATCCCTAAATCAATTTAGGATTTACAAAGTTGAAAAAGTAAGAAATGAGATAAGAGAATCCGTCCTCCAAAAATAGCACCCGTAGGTCCATATTTATAGTGGTTGAGCGGCTTTAACATCTTAGGCATTATTCAATATGTACTTCGACGGCAGCATTAGCAATGACTTCGATGACCCATAGGGTTATTAGTCGAAGACAGCACCGTGGCATTGATAAGTAAAACACTGGTTCGTGGTGGCCCTATCCAATATATTATCGGTGTCCTTGATGACTTTGTTGGTATTGATGGTGTTCTTCATTTACACCACTTTGCTCGGATACGCGACGTCTTCGATGTGCTTGTTCAAGGATTATGTGCGATATGATCATTAATGAAGTGGTTGATGTAGCTTTATGTTCCTTTGACATATTCCTAAATAAATACTCTCAACATACTTGTGAGGTCCGGTGTCATCTTAATGCCATGTTGATGACCTACGAGGTTATTGTTAAAAAGCCTGCTTTGATCATGATAAGTGATGGCACATCAAGTACATTGAGGGTGACATGTCTTCGAAATGATGACATCGTGAATGAAGTGTGTCTCCTTGTCATAGAAGTTGGTATATATAAAATTTAGCATCAATGAAATACGCTATGGTCACTTTGACAGTCATTGATGGCTTACAAAGTGGGTTGCAACTAATCCCTTTGCCTACTCGGTCATATGTGACATTGTATATACTCCTTTGTTAATGCAGTGCAGTACGCTATCTTTTTGACTCCGATCCATAAGTGCTTTAATGGTTTCATGTCTTCGATAATAGCTATGGTACGCAATGTGACTGAGAAACAATTACTAATATAAGCACTGTCACTTTGATAATAGAGATGGCTAATGAAGTCATGACACATCTAACTTCTTCGATGAGAATTGTAGTAGTAACATTTGACCCCTAGTGTAGAGGAGCCATTGACTTTTCAAGTCAATAGTGTCGAAGTCATCCATTTCCTGCCTTTTGGTCTTCTCGCGCTTATCTTAACAATTTATCTGAATCCAATACAACGATTCTAATTTACTTACTTTCTCCTATAAATATATAGGCCTTTCTTTCTTTCTTCTTTCACATGCAATTAAATAAAACTTAAACAAGAATCAAGTTTCAAAAATTAGCTGCAAACTCAACTTCTTTAGTAGCGATTTTTTACACTCAAGTACAACATTCACTTAATCAATTCTTACATTATTCTGCATGAATCTTATGTTAAAACCATGACTAAGAATCTTTTTGAATCGGGAATCAAATCCGATCGTTTGACTCTAATAATCCAAATTTCGCTGTCGATTGTGACTGTTAATCTCCCCTAATGTTGGATTAATTGTTTAATGGTATTGATTTATTGATTTAGGGTTTTTTTTTGTTTTGAAATGGGTAGCATATCAAACCCGAACCCATTACTATTAGCCGTGGGTTGGAATCGACGCTCACAGAGTCGTTTAAAAGCTTAATATTAACTTAGCCAATAACATAAGGTTTTTTATATCATGGATAGGTTTTAATACTATTTGAAACTGGTATGAAAATTGGTATACTCTAAGTTTATTAACAACAAAGATGACCTCGACATTGGATTTTATCATATTAACATTGGTCATTCTTGATGACGTTTTGCCTTTTGAAGTTAATAAAACTTTATGTTGTCTCGTTATCTTTCTATCTAAAAGTTTTTGTATTGTAAGTAGTTAGAGTGAAGCTTATTGACCCACCCGAAGTCATATTTATTATTATTGATTAAATACCATAGATAGGACTATAAGTAACTCAAAGTCATAGACTTTTCTCAAGAAACTTGAAGTCATGGAAAGAAAAAAAGGCATCTAGGTTGATCATACACGACGCTAATTGGTTCGATACTAGTTTTGTGGTAGTTAATAACACTCTTTATTAATAAATTAAGGTCAATAACGCTGAAGTCATTTCGCATCTCATCAACTAAGTCGAAGTGTGTCTACCATTAATCTAAAATTTAGAAGTCATCGACAATAAGCGTTCTGGTTTACCTCATCAACATTATTATTAATATTCTTATCGACAATACTGTTTTGACGTCTGTCTTCAAGCATTGTTTAATGGATATAGCCTTTTTATTTTTCTTTACCTTTTCATAATCACTTTTAACATTGTAAGTGGAGTCTATATGCCATTGACATTCTCACCACCATTGTTTTTCTCATGTTATAATTTTTTATAACTAATTATCATGTTTCCAATTCACGTCACTGTTATCTATCAATTTAGGTGACCCTACTATTTTTGGTGTTAGTTATGGTTATTGGACTTGTTAGTGTTCTAGCTTAAATTTTACAATACTACCAGCATGAACCCATCAATGTCATATATCTATTTGCTTTTAATTTCTATATGATCCCCCTTCATGAAATTCTCTTATCGAAATTGAACTTAAGTTCCTAAACAAACTCAACATGTGACGTTTAAGAATCACTATCTAGTGACTATTACATACTCTATTACTTCAAGAATAATTAGATTACTCAGACAACTAAACTTTTAACTTTGCATGTAACAAATATTTTAGAAAATAAGATTATAATTATTTCTTAAATGTGAAATAATATCACCTGACAAGACAATGGAAAGTAAGCAATCAAGTAAGAAGCCCATTAAAAAGATTGGCAAAGAATCCAAACCCTCCCCTTCGACAAGTAAGAAGGAAGATATTATTACGAATCTATCATACATCACCACCCAGGCTGAGGTGGATTCCATTCTTGGACAATTTGGTATTACTAGGGTTGAAATAGTCCCCGAGGGCTCTTTAGACAATATTTGCAACCAACCAGAGGGATATTTTTCCTTCTCTACCATTCATATCTAGCCTACCAGCTACCTTTCCTTCCCTAGATTTCACTTAAGGAATTCGAAACATCTAAATATTGCACCGATCTAGTTCTTACTGAATTCCTATACATACTTGACCTATTTGGAGGTCTTAGCTTAAGAGGTTGGGCTCTCGTCTCTTAGTCCCAAAACTCTTCATCACATTGCTAGACCTACTAAAGTGGAAGAACAACCAAACCAATAACTATACCAAATTCACCCTCATCCAAAAAGCTTGATTTCTGAATGTGTTAACAAAGTGAGGACATGGGAAACTCAGTTTTTTTCATCAAATGTTTCTTTGGTATCAAAGGAACATTCTCTACTGCTAGTAAATTTCTTCTCCTTGCTTATCCATGTTGGTTTACTTTTCTTTGCTAATAAATATTTTTCTTTAGGACTCTGCCCCCAAAAACCTAAAATCGGATGACCAAAGAACTGTGGACTCTCAAATTCAAATAGAAGATAGTTGAGGAAATAGGCTCACACTCCTAACCCCATCGAAGCTCTTTCATTATTTTATCATCCTTGATCACCATAAGGTACTGGGAGAGCCACTGATGGTTAAATTCAATTCTCATGGAAAAGGTTCATTGGTGAGGGGTAAATCAAAACTGTTCACTTCTAAATCTCCAATTCAACAATATATTGTTGGTAAATTTTAATACAGCCCTAAATGAAATTCCTAAAGTTACCAGTTTACTATCTTTTCCTTTCACTTTAGGCTCGTCTTCCCTTGCTGTAGCTCCAAAGGGAATAAGGGTTTAGGATAGTGCTCCTAAAAAGATAAAAAGCAAAGATGTAGTTTTAGCCCCAACTCAATAAATAAAAACTGCCTCCTTTGAAGACTCGATTGCTCAAGCTATTGAAGAATTAGATTAAGAAGAAATAGAAAATGATGCTCTTGCTGACGCTCCTTTTCCTCCCTAAGATAAAAGGCCCAAATTTGTGGGTGACTTCACCTCCATTGTTATAGATGAGATGGGGCATGCAAATATTGTTCTAAGTCCCAAAGCAGCACATTTGGACAAAGCTCATGAAAAGCCCAAAGAGGCTCAAGCTGAGATACCCAAGGAGACTCAAACTCCAAACCCACTTCTTAATATTACATTTCCTTCTACCCCAAGGTCTATCAGCCGCATGTGCACTGAACTCGGACTGATTCTCTCTCCACATGATTCTCTTCCTTCGAGAACTCAAACTCGAACTTCATTAATGAATTTTGAGGAACTTGTGTAATCGGCCATTCAGTCTCCTTAAATCACCTCCCTTGGATCATCGCAACCTATGTTTTATTCTAATGACCACTTTTCCTGATCCTCAAACAACTTTTATCGGTACATTTTTTGTTCATTTGATTAACTTTAACTTTATAGATTACATTTTAACTTTGACATGTTATGTATTCTAGGGAGGAAAGCACATGCTTCTTCTTCGAGATTCCTCTCAAAGGCAATCCAATGAGGTGGTTGAGCTTAAAGAAAAGGTCTCCTCACTTCAAAAATAGTATGATTGACATTACTATAGAGAGAGATGAGGCAATCCTTGAAAATTAAAAGCTTGCTTACTCCCTCGAGGAAGAAAATAAAGCCAGGCAGCTGTTAGAAGAAAGTATAAAAAACTTAGAAGTTGACATTGAGTCCACCAACAGACTTATAGCAAATCTAGAGAGGGTGACCAAGGAGAACACTGAACTTGCCAAGGGAAACAGACTTGGACTTTCCATCTCTTCTGGCCTTGATTGAAAAGTGTAAGAGAAAGTCCAGTCTTAGGGTAAAACGAACAAAAAGGCTTTTGAGGAAGAATTTCTTGTTGAGGAGGAAATCAATGATGAAATTTTCTATCATTTGATGATGCTCTTATTGATAAAGGGCCTTGATGAAGAAAAATACGGCAACGATGATGATAACAATGATCATGGTGATGATCATAATGACACCAATGATGATGATGGGATAGGTGATGGAATGGGATTCTCTGATCAACTAGACAAAAGGGATGGGTTGGGCGACGCTAACTAGGATTCGGCTGTTCAAGATACAGAAACTGTCGACATGCAAGACCCTTCAAAGAGGGAGTTTCCTAATAAGAGCAGCGCCTTCCAAGGCTAACAGTCCAAAGAGAAAGGAAAGATCTTGTCATCTTCAGTTCCAGTCTCTCAAGTATGGATCCCTTTATCCAAATGCCTCAACCTATCAAGTAACTTTAAGTTAATACATTAATTGTTTTAGTTAAGGAGAAAACCGAAATATTATTATGTCATGATGTTGAAAAGAAGCAAATGAAAATAGGCTATCTAAACAGAGAATTGGATAAACAACTGGAAGAATACAATGAATTGTCTAAGAGTTACAAGAAGCTTGCTAAGAGTGCGTCAAAGTTAAGATATTTAAAAGAAAGAGAAGTCACTCCTAGGATGAACAAAGCCCATCATCATCAGGAAATACTCATGAAAGAGAATTCCGAACTAATGACCCTTTTTTGGATGCTAATTAATGACAGAAATTCCTTGGTGGAGTTTGTGCAAAACTTATTTTAGGGGTAAATTTGTTGATTTCTCATACTTAGGTGACAATTGTGGAGGTTTGCTCAAACGCTTTCATGGTAGATATTTGGATGAGTATGGGTCCGTACCCCACCCCGCAGTGTGTTGGAACCTTCCCAAAGTGGCCTCTATTCCACTTTCTTCTCTTTCTCTTCCCCTCGGAAAGCTCAAGTACAATAGGAAGAGTTTTATCTCTGAAACATATAAGAAATCAATCTTGTATGGACCTGAATATTTGTAATATGTAACTTTGTCTTCTTATAGATTATGTCGCTTTAGTTTCCTTATCCTTAGTCTAATTTCAGTATATTGTACAGAATAAAGATCTCTCAACTAGTCCAGTCTCTAGGGATCTTTTGATTAAATTTGCCAAGCTAAGAAGAGATTTTAAGGAAAAATCTTCAATTCTCAAACATCGCAATTGGCAAGATATTGCTTCCTTAGAGATTTACAAGAAGTTTACATCCATTATCCTCATTCCTGTTTTGACTTCCTAGGTGATGAAAAGGATAAGTTGTTCAAAGAAATCCAATCTTATCACTCCAAAATAATATGTGGTCGTGATAGCCCTCCAATAGGAGAATGGGATTATCGTTGTTTCCCTCCTGTTTACACCCTAAAAGAAATTAAGGCCTCCTTTGATTCTATACTTACGTTGTCTGCTAAGTTATTCGAAAAGGCTAAAATCACAGTCTCGAAACTTTGAATGTTGATTTAATGTTTTTGAAATAGAATTGTGATGTAACCTTAATTTTTATATTACTTGTGAACTCGGCTTATTATCAATAGAAAAGCTTAATTCTCATATATTAATTCTTGTTTCCCTTATTCTTAATAAAAGACTCAATTAACGCATTCACATGATTCTCTAGATGCTTCACGAGTTATTGAGATTAAAGATAGGTTGCTTGCCTATGCAGAAGAGAAACGATCATTCCAAGACGAATCAACCTTGCGATTCCTAGATAATCCTGAGGTGTAGGAGTGGCATATGAACTACTTCATGTTGAAATCAACATTTAGGACTTACAAAAGGATGACTGCTCGCATAAAGGAGCAACTTAAAGAAAATGAAAACGAGCTTCAGGCATTGGAAAAGAGAACCGACACAGTTCGAGGATACTGTATTTTAAATCGAAGTTGGCATTGAGATTGCTAAACTTCACCAAAGAATAAGTGATCTTGAAGTAGATCTAATAAAGAGCAAAAGTTATTGCCAACTTTTAGAGCTCATCATGAGTGAAGGCAAATTCGACCTTCCTACCCCTGCTCCTGGTAGAATGACCAAATCTTGGTCTTTGGCGAGCTAGGAATTCTCAACTATAGTGAACCCACCCTCGAGCTTTATTGATGAAACGATCTCAAGTTGGGGTAGAAAGGTTAAATTTGAATGTATCTAGCATTTTAGTAAGAAATGGGATGAGAAAGTATCTCAATGCATTAGTGAAAATTAAAACAAAGCCCAAAGACTCGATAGTGAGAAATATGATCTTAACTAGAAGATTGAAGATTAAAGAGTATGGTTTGTACTTTTCAAGGTTCCAAAAAGACTCTCCATTGCTCTTTAAAAACTTAGATTGCTTCTATTAATGATGCAAATATCATTCAGAAGAAGGAAAAGAAACTTAATTTTTTTTGGATGTGGTCATTTGTCACATTGTCGATCCTTTACTTGCCAAGGACTTGGAAAAGTCAACACAAAACCTTGAGCTTTAGCAATGATCAGCTCTTAAATAGATTTTCCTTTCTGTCTGATTTTTTTACCTACGACTTTGTATATAATATACTAGTTATAAATGAACTTGTATCAGAATGAAAATTACCTCGAACGTAAGCATGTGGCTTTGAATTGAATTGTATGATTATCTTGCTTTTGTACTCCAAGATTTTGATGCCTAGATCAATATTCTGATTGTTAAGATAATTGAAATTTTCATATTAGAATTTTCTCTCTCACAAAGACCAAGAAATATGTTCAACAGTTAATAAAAGAAAACCAGAGATCTATCTGATTGAAAAATTCTAGAAATTCATATCCGATAATAACAGGAAAAGGCCAGTAACCCACATCTGGAAAAAATAGAAGATCGAAAATCAATATCTGATAATAACAATAGAAGTCAGAAATCCATATCTAGCAATAATAAGAGAAATATTGGAAATCCATAAATGGCAATAATGAAAGAAGACCAGAAATCCATATCTGACAATGATAAAAGAAGAACATAATTCCATATCTGGCAATAAAGGAAGACCAAAATCTATATTGGCAATAGTAGAAGAAGATTAGAAATCCACATCTGATAATAACAGGAGAAGGCCACCACATTTGGCAATAATAGAAGACCAAAAATCAATGTTTGCTAATAACAATAGAAGACCAGAAATCCATATCTGGAAATAAGACTAGAAACCCATATCTAGCAATAATAGAAGAAGACCATAAATCCATATCTGACAATAATGAAAGAAGACCAAAAATCCATATCTGGCAATAATAAAGGATGCTAGAAATCCATATCTCGCAATAATAGAAGAAGACCAAAAATCCATATCTAGCGATAATAGAAGAAGACCAGAATCACTTGTCTAGTGATTGAAAATTGCATTTGTTGGAAATCATAAATAACTCATATTTAATGGACTTTCCTCTAGTAGATATTTTTTGACTCGAAGCGCTACTTGGCTCGGATTTTGATAGATTTGGAGCAATACTTGGTTCTAGTTTTGATAGATTTTTCTCTAGAAGATTGGTTGGTTAAGAGCACTACTTTGGCTCGGATTTTGATAGATCTTCTGCTAGAAGATTGATTGACTGGGCACATTACTTTGGCTCAAACTCCTTTTCACCGTCTTAGGTGATGATTTAGGTCTATTGTCCAGTGCCTTTGGTTAGCTATATTGAACATGACCAAAGACTTACCCAACCTTCCTCTAGGAGGTGCTTCGATGAGGCCTTTGATGACGACACTAAAGGCTTGTTTAGTGCTTTGGATAGGCCAAAGGCTTACCCATCCTCCCTTTAGGAGGCGCTCCAATCAGCCACGTAGGCAGGGGTTGAAGGCTTGCAGAAACTTTGGACAGGCTCATTTCCAAACGTGCCCAAAGGATTACTCTAGCCTCCCTTTAGGAGGTACCTTAACCAAGCCTTTGATGATGAGGTTAAGGGCTTATGCTCTGGCCAGCCACTTAGGCCAGACTTAAGGCTTAGTCGGTGCTTTGGTGAGGCCCTTTTGGATGAGATCAAAGGCTTACTTTGTCCTCACTTTAGGAGGTTCTTTGTTTAGGCGACATTAGCTGGAGACAAAGGTTTTAGCCCCTTGCTACATCTTAGGTAGTATATAGGCTTTTCCATTATTTAGAGGAGTCTTACTCCTCAACCATGTGATTCACTTGTTTTTTTCAAAATTTTATCCTTATTGACGATTGACTTAACATTTTCATTCAAATTCGTTCAACTTTCCTTGCCCTAAGAAGTTATTGATCATGCCTTCTAAGCTTTGGCATTGATTTGTTCCATGTCCATTAGCTTGATGATAGTAGTAGTATAGCCCTCCAAGTTTCCTTTCATTCTTCAGATGTTTCTTCTTTGACGGCCAATAGTCAAGTTCATCTTTGGTTAGGAGGTAAATGTTCCATAGGAGGTTTGGAAATTCGAGATGTTTTTGAGAGTGATCTTCTTAGATGGCATTTTACTTTTTTGATTGTGATGGGTTCCTTAGCTTCCACAACAATTTTTTTTAACGAGTCCCGAGTTTCCTTCTGTTTTTGGGAGTGGTCAAGAATACTTTCCTACCTTCTAGTTAATCGTTTGAAGTCCTTTATCATTTCCTTTAAAAAATGGTTCCCCTAGCTAGAAGTTGAACCTTTCTTCTTATTCTTAAGAAGGCATTATCTCTCTTACATTGCTTTCCCAGAGCAAAAATCGGGGATGGTCCTGGATGGAATGGATTCATGCTCCATTTTTTCGGTCATAAGACGCTATTCATCTTCTTTTATTTTCCATGATTTACAATGCTCCAATTCTTAACACATACTCTTCGTGAAACCGAGGATCATTAATGATTGGATAGGTGGGCCTAGTTATTCTAGGTTCAGAGGATCCTTGTTCAGACATCTTAACATGATTGATCAACATTGTGTCCAAGCTAAAGGCAGGTTGGCTTGGAATGGGATATGGTTGGTTGGGTAGATTCCTTAAACTATAAATATGCATACTAGAGTAGTTCGATGTAGGCTAAGGTAATTCCACTTGAGATATGAAGTCGGAGTTTTGGGCCCTCCCTCTAGCGTTGAAATATTAACGAATAAAATCGCAAACCCTCAAAAGTGTAGTAAAACAACATAAATTCAAAGAGAGGCTCTATTGAAGCAAGTCGGTGTCATCAAGTTGAAGTGAGTTCTCATAGCATTCCTTAGTGTAGTTATCAAAGTCGAAGTCATGGAAGTTTGAAGTCAAAGTCAAATTGCTGTTAAGGTTCAAGTTCGAAGTCAAGTATGTGATGCTAGTACAAGTTCTAAGTCAAGTGTACTATTCCAAAACAAGTTCGAAGTCAAGTATGCGATGCTAGTACAAGTTTGAAATCAAGTGTACTATGGTAGAACAAGTTTGAAGTAAAGTATGCCATGCTAGAAAAAATTCGAAGTCGCCTATGCTAGAACAATATCGAAGTCAGATATAATATGCAAGGCACAAATCCAAACAATCAATATGCGAAGTCAAAAGATCATTGAATTCACAACTCCGAATAGAATCAATATGCTATGTTATGTACTTGTTTAATTTCCAAATCCTTATGTATACAAGGTTCCAATAGTATAGTAGGCTTTACAAATCCCCAAACCAATTTTGGGTTTACAAAGTTGAAAAAGGGTTTACACGTTGAAAAAGTAAGAAATGAGATGAGAGAATTTGTCCTCTAATAATGGCACTACTAGGTCCATATTTATAGTGGTTGGGCGGCTCCAACGTCTTTGGTGTTCTTTATTATGGACTTTGATGGCAGAGTTAGTAATGACTTCGATGACCCACAGAGTTGTTAGTCGAAGACAACACTGCGACATTGATATAGTAGAGCACTGGTTCAAGGTGGACATATCCAATATACTGTCGGTGTCCTCGATGACTTCATGCGTATTGATGGTGTCCTTCATCAACAACTTCTTTGCTCAGATATGCGGTGTCTTTGATGTGCTTGTTTAAGGATGATGTGTGATATGATCATTAACGAAGTGCGGCATAGCTTTGTGTTCCTTTGACATCTTCCTAAATCAATACTCTCGACGTACCTGTAAGGTGCGATGTCATCTTAATGCCATGTTGATGACCTGCAAGGTTATTGTTGATAAGCCCGCTTTGTTCACTATAAGTGAGTTGCACATCTAGTACATTGAGGGTGACATGTCTTCGAATTGATAATGTCGTGAATGAAGTGCGGCACCTTGTCATGGAAGGCAGCGTCTATAGAGCTTAGCATCAATGAAATGCGCTATGGGCACTTCGACAGTCATGATAGCTTATGAAGTGGGTTTCAATTGATCTCTTGCCTACTTGATCATATGCGACATTGTATATACTCCTTTATTGATGCAGCACAATATCCTATCTTTTCGACTCTGATCCATAAGTGCTTTAATGGTTTCATGTCTTCGACAATAGCTATGGTATGCGATCTAACTGAGAAGCAATAACTAATATCGGCACTGACATTTCGACAATAGAGATGGCTTATGAAGTCGTGGCACATTGAATCTCTTTGAATGAGTTGTAGTAGTAACAGGTGCAACATCACTCTTTCTTCATTCTTTTTAATATTTTAAAGTTACAAGCTTTATTCCAAAAAATTGCTCCATCAAATCATGTCGGTATTGACATGATTTATCCTATACAAGACTTGCCTCATTCTGCGAAGTACCAGAGTAGTTCAGTTACTTGTTTAAAAGTGGGTCCCCCGTGAGTTCATTTTGTTACTGATCATAATCATGTCTGTACAAACAATATTTTCCTTGCACCAATCTTGTCCCAATTCCTAATGGTCTATCATTCCATCATTCCAGACAATCCCTTAAGTTCTTGATCCATTCCTTTATCATCTTGAAGCCCAGATTCACTAAGAAGTCGCTCGGTTCAATTACTAGATAACACTTGCCCCAAAGTATGCTTTCATGAAAAAAAGCATGCTTTGAATCGAGGAAAGAAATCATATTTCAACTACATAGGACTCCATAGTTGGTTATCCATCATGTCTGAAGCATCACGCCAATTCCAAGTGCTTCTGCTCAATGTTTAAATAACCGTCATACCATTCCTTTTTTGCAGTAAAGTTGGAGCTTTTAAGTTTTGGAAGATACATTGTGGCTCAATCAGATAGGCTTCTCCTGTCTTTCTTTTCTTTTACCTTTCTTGTTTTCTTTCTTTTTTTCATCGAGGAACCAAAAAATGTCGTTATCGACTATAATCATGTCGGTACTGACATGATTTCTGAGATGTGTTATATATACCAACACTTAGAGAAATTTTTGGCATTTCGACTCATTCTCAGGCACTCTGTTATCTTTTGTAGTTCCGACTTTTCCAACCACCATTACCATTGCCCTATAGCCACCAATGCCATAGCCAATTTGGCCATCGTCGCCTTAAAATTAGCCTTTCTAGAATCCAAGCGAACCAACCAATTCGACCAGATCTTAGTTCCAAACCAACTAGGTTTCCACTTAACCCCGAATTCGATTATGCTTCACTCTCCATTATGGCCAAGTTGAACTACTTGCGGGTGGTAGTGTGAACTTTAGGTAGACATCAAAGCCTTATGGGTCTACCCTCGAGTCTCTCTTTACCATCCATGCTTGGTGTCACATCATGTTAGCAAAGGCTCCACCCTGAGTTCTTCCCAAGTTAGCCTATGTTCTTCATGTGATGATCTATCATATTATAGGAAAAGCAATTGACTTTTGTCAAGTTTTGGTTGACTGTGAATTTGGTGACTCGACTTCTATAGGATAGTTTCAAGAAATAATCACAATGAATGCACTATAGTGTCCAACTGAATCACGTGCCAATGCTTCTAACCGAATACCACAATCTAGCGAACCTGTGAAGAAAGATCCATGTTGCTCCAGATTATAGTTCCGTTATCGTATAATATATGATAATTGGTGAAATCTAACACACTTTTCCACAACGTGATGGAGCTCTTTGCCAGCACGAGCGGGCTATCTACACAGAGTGTTCGCATACAATGTGCTCTAGACAGAAGACATAAACAATATAGATTCACACTTCATACGCTCCCGGTCAATGTGCAGACTTCGATTGGTTAACACACATCGATACTAGTATATTCCTTATCATAGAAGCGGCATTTGCCTTTTCATTCCTCCGGTAGAAGAGGGCTCTTCTATCGCTAAAGCGTCTACTTCCAGTCCGGTTGAATTGAGACATTCTATTACATGGGAACTCCAACTCCAGGCTATCCTAGCAGTTCATCCTCGTAGCCTTTATACTCTAAGGGAGAATCTATGTATTCTCATGTCCTGGATAATCGTCACGATCAACCATCATCCAAATGGACCATAAAGGAACTCTAAATAATCTATATTAAGCATAGAATTCCAAAAGATGAGGTCCTCCTACTTACACTCGATCAAACGACTCATCTCCTACCACCTAGTTATACAGCATGTAACATGCACTTGCACCTGTCTGGGGTTGTGCTGCCTTTAATGTGTTCCTTAAATTCTTCCTTTAAGAGCTCGGATTGGCTCCTACTCAAGTGCATCCTAATGGCTATTCCTTGCTTAGCTCCCTTAATATCATTTGCATTAAACAACTAGCTCGTTCGTCTAAGTTTTCAAAGCTTACTTATGTGTTAAGCTTTAAAAGGAGAAATGAAATACCTTCTCAGCTAATTATTGAAGCATTCAATCACTGCAAAGTTGGTGATGTGCTTTATAACAAGCTCAACTACTTCAAAATCAATTATTTCTTTGTTCACTATCCTAAAGCCTTCAATCTCTTATAGTTGTCTGGCTATAAGTTCCCTTATCCAATACCTCCTCTATGCTTGGGTTTTCTTCGCCCAACCGACAAACATTCTCTCCGTATCCTTCATGGATCTCTTCAAACAAGTCATTTTCAATGCTCATTCCAATAACTTTGCACTCTAGAAGGGGATTGATTCAAACTTTGGTAAAACTTCTTATCTTCTCATGAACGCTAGGATGCTCCACTTCCATTATCTATACAATGGCATGAGCATTATTCCTAATTCAGTCTCTACCTAAAGAACTCAAGCTACTATCGATCCTTCTTTCCCCAGCCCATGACTTTAATGTTGAAGACCAGGGGGATGAAGAAGGTTAATCAGGTGAGGCAAACCTAAGAGAAGGAAAGGGGAGAGAAGTATATAACCAAAGAAGGAGATGAAGGGTGAGAGTAAAAGGAAGATGGAGTAGGAGAAAAGGAAGGTGATAATGAAAATGATAATGATGGGGAGGCGACCTATATGGGGAGACATCTCCCGAAGGCACTATAGTCATAATACCTCCTCGACCGAAGCGACTAGTCATCAAATCTTCATAGCTTGCGCTCGGACTGTGCCTTGAACTAATCGAAGAATCAACTTCTTTCGTAGGCTCTCCTTATAACATCTTTTATGCTTTAGGCAATCTTGCGAACCTCCCCGCCTTTGGTTTCAGAGGAATAAACTTTAAAGATATTCTCAACACCATGAATTCAGATACCCTTTCGAGGGACATTCTTGAGGCTACCGAGGGTGATGAAACTCCATCTCTAGAACCCCTTAAACATGGTCTAGGTTATTTTGGGAAACATCAACATTTCACACACTTCTAATGTTATGAACACAAACACTTAGCATTTGTTCTTAATCTAATGCCTTAATTCTGATATAACTCTTCACCTTTTCAGGTACAATAAGGATACAATGTTTCACAAACTCCATGTAGGCATAGACTAACACCAATCTTCAACCCCCAAAAATTATTACCGATGCCCTAGCTCTTACTAGGAAACTGACTTTGAGCAAAGAAGAAAAGAACAAGATCGATGAGACATGGAAGAAAAGCAACGTCATCATGATAAACAAAATTGACGTGATGTCGAGAGAAAACAACACTGCCAAGAGGAGTAACGGGAACCACACGAGCATGCTGGGCATGAACTCGATCCCCAATAACGTCCTCACTCTCATTCTTCCCAACAACAATCATCATCTCATCAGGATCTTCCTCTACCATCTCATCCTCTTAATGTCGCTATTTCTACTTCCTAACAGTCCAAAGCCATTACCCTTACACAATCAATGAAGTCTCACAGGATCGAACAAAGAAATCTCTTCAAGTCATGCTGCTCCTCCTTCGCCCCCTGAAGGCCAATCTGTTGTTATTACCACAAAGATGCAGGTGGCTCTGCCTTGCTTCTTCTTGGAGGAGGTGATGTTTGATTGCAATGTCAAGGTCCTTTCTCATAGTGAAGCTAACAAATGCATCGATAAACTTTAGGGGTTGTGGAATAGCTCTTCATGTGGAAAAAGCTCACTAGAGGCCTCTACGATGTCAACCTGGCTAACTAGTTGATCATCAGTTCCTTTGCCTCGAAGAGGGATAGCCACAACGAACATAAAAAACTTACAAGGAAGAATTGGTGACAATTACTAATAAGAGAGATGAGAAAGAAAAGTTGGCCAAGGACTCACAAGCAAGAATAGCCAAGTTATGCAAGGTTCACACATAAGAGACCCTGGTTATTAATTCACAACTGAAGACCGCTCATGCTTCGAATGTTAAGCTCTAAGAAAATCTCAATGAGAAATAAGATTAATTTGCAGTGCTTCAAGCCAAAGTTAAGAGTTAACTTTAAAGCTAAAAAAAATTAAAAGAAAAAGTTTGAGTCGAGCTCACCAGCGTCAAAGGGGAAAATTCAAACCTCAAACAAAGGCTATCCAAACCGTCGACGAGATGGAAGCTACTCTTCTCCAAATCTTTTATAAGTGATAGGAATGAAAAATCTAAAGTGGCATGGAGATAACTATCCGAAAACACTTGCCGATGCTTAGGAGGGAATCCTACATAGGGTCAAGAGCAAGTGGTAATGACGATGATGAAGAGTAATTGAAATTAACATTTTTGGACGAAGACAATTTGGTGGCCCTGGAAAAGGGAATTAAAATCTTGGCAATGGAAGCTGCATCTAAAGGGCAAGCATAGGTTGAGACTCATGCTAATCCCAGCTCATTGGATCATGAAGAAATTTCCATTCCAACTCCTAAAGAGTCACCGGTAGATATCATAACTTCTATGGTGTCCACTTATATGGCTGCCGTAACTGAGATGCTTTTCCCACTACAATTAGCATTGATACTTCACCTCTCACTTCTACAGCCATTCAACCGACCAAACCTAACCTCGAGGAGGAAGAAATCATCAAGTCCCCACCAAAGGGCACTCTAGTGGGTCAAGGTATATCTCTAGTCTCTCCAGTCTTCGAGAAACTTTAGTTCTCCTATGAGGATGTCACTAACCTATACCTTACTCTCTGTCAAGTTGCATGTCATTCCTTGTCGCTCCCTCCGCCACCAGCTATCATGCATCAGGCCCAAGTATCGCTAAGATAATGTCCAGCTCCTATACACCAACATTCACTCATCCAATTCCTTTTTCAAGCTCTGGCCCCGAGATAGATTTAGAGAAAATATGGACACTAGAAAGGCTGGAAGACGTCAATACATCTCTTGATGATGTGGTGACAATCATCAACACGAAGGACCCTGACCCCACTCTGGTGAAGAGGATAATGATTGAAATTTCCAAAATCAAGGTTAAACAAGAGCCTAACACAAAAAAGCCTCCTCTCGTGATTCCAACTTAGATTCTTTATACTGCTGGCATTTTGGCTAAAACTTCCAAGTTCCGCACTGACTGTAATAGTGATTACGATTGGGTGGAAGATTCTGAGGGCCATCTTAGGCGCTAATAGGAGGGTGAAAGATCGAAGAGAAAGTCCCCTTCCTCTGAGAAGGAAAGGAAAAAGGAAGTCGACGAGTGGGAAGCAACATTATGGATGGTTTTGTTGCTCCTTTTGTATTGTGCTTCTATTTTAGCATCATTTTGTACATAACGGACGTTGTGTGAAAGTGACCTTCGCAAACCTTATATAAATTGCTATGTAAAAAAGATGTTTTATTTAATCTATTTCTTATTTATATTACTGCTTTTTTCATTTCTTTATCTATATACTTGCCTACGTATATAACATAATCACTTGTAATTCAATTACATTTACGTTATAGATGCATGTGTCTGTGCAGTGCCATTATTTGCTATAACATTGTACATATAAATAAATTTCTACATATGCTCAGTATTATGTCATTACTTAGTTTATTTTATCATTTCCAATATACTTCTTACTTAGTTAGAATTTTTTTTACCTCTTTTGGTAACTTTACTTATCTTGGCTGAGTGTATCTCGCTCAACCGTAAATAGAGCTGTACTACTTTAGCCAACTCTTTGTTCATCCTTGTTTATCTTCAGCCGAACGTATTCCATTTAGCTGCGAACAAGGCCGTACTCATAGAAGACATAATCTTGCACTGGCTTTGATTTTTAAGAATCTACGTCTTGGATGTCCATCTCTGGGCATCCACCCTTGATCTCACCTATCTTCGAGGGACGTCAAAGATATCTCGCCAATCAACCTCATTCATCATCAGCCAATAATATCACATTGGGCTATAAACATGGTTCTATTTGCAAATGATTTAGTTATACTCCTATCTCTATGAGTGAATATCTTGAATGTCGATCACTGGGCAACCATCTTCGACCTGTCTATCTATGGGAGAAGGGCAAAAGCATTCATTGACCATCTTCGCTTATTTTCGACCAAGCATGTCTCCCGGGCCGTAAGTTTGGTTGTTCTTGCAAAAAGATATAATTCTACACTGGTTCCTATCTCTGAAATCTAGTGTCTTAGTTGCCTATCTTAGGCCATCAATTCTTGACCTCACCAATCTCTGAGTGCTAGTCAAAGATTAGATGTGTATGGGAAATCGTCCGATCAACCATAGTACAATTATACTCCTTTAAGCTTATCACAGATCATGGGAGTTCATCGATACTTATCTCTGGATACCTATACATCTTGTTTTCCAAAACATGAAATGTAAAACTCTACCGCTGATCACTTCTTTGATTAAAAAGGATTTGGAGATGAATTTAAGGTTCTACTTAAGATCTGGAGATTTGGATCACTTTTAAAAAGTGAGTGAGAAATTTTATATATTGTGTATGATTTTAAATCTATTTCATTGGCATATGTTTGATTTTTATGCCTAAATCAATTTTATTTGTGAATTGTAGGCTTAAATTAATATAGAAAACTATTGCCTACATATTCTTATTTTAGATCTAATTTGAAACATGTTCACACCTAGATTTGAAAATTAGTCCCAAATATTTTTGAATTTAAATGTTGTATATTTTTATTCCAAATCTATACTTGGGTGTAAAATAGGATTTTTGGATTATTGCCAAAATTTATGCTAAGTTGTAGATTTTCCACTGTTTAATTTTTGGGAGTAACATTCGTTTGATTTTTACGAAACTTTGAATCAGTTTTTCTGTAATTGCAATGGGAAGAGTCAACCACTCTTCACGATGTTTGATTATAGTTTATTGTCCATTCTATCATGTTTGGACAGTTATCTTATTTTGTCCATTCTATCAGGTTTGGACAGTTTTCTTGTTTATCCATTGTCTAGTTTGGATTTTTCTCGGATAATTTCCATTCTTTCAAATCTGGTTTTAATATTAATGATGTCCATTCTTATTTGGATTTATTTCCTGATATCTATTTCTGCTCTTGCCTAGATGAATGTTATTCTTGTGAGGTAAACACTAGTTCCGTATTAGCGGCATGGTCTCATAGAACTTTTATATGTTCCCTATTATTTGAGTTATCTCACGCTGGTATTTCCAAACTGATATGGATGTTATTTTATTATAATGTTCGGGTCAGACTGAGTATTTTCCCAGGTTGTCCATGGTGTTATAGAGGTCTTGAAGGGGAGCTGAAGATTCACCTATCGTAGTATTTTATTTTCCGCTGCATTATATAGTATACCTATTGGCATTTGTAAGGTCAGGATTTTATAACTGTCCAGCTGATAAAGTTTGGTTTTAACTCTGATATACTCGGTATTTTAGAGTGACAGTTTCTACTATCCTTGTTTTATTATATGTTATAAATTCCACTGTGAGATTCTATTTTTCTCTTTTCTCTATTCTTTTCTTTTTATTAACCCTAACAATCTACCCTTTTGTTGATTGGATGCGTGACATTGGAACACAGTGGTAGTGTTCGGTGTCGACTTTCAATAGTCGAAAAGGCAGGTCGTTACAGCATGGTATCGGAGCACGAGGTTCAGCGAGAAACTTGGCTTTGGTAGGGTTTGGCTCATTTGAGATAGGGTAAGCGACAACCTAGAATGAGTTTGAGAGTATTATATATACAAGAGTGTATTTTTTAATGTTTTAAAAATGTATTATGTTAATTGGTCTATTGAGTTTTTATGAATTCTGGTCGAGACTTAGGATGCCACGGTAACGATAGGGGTTTCTAAACACTCGACCAAAGTCGACGGACATGGTATTGAAAATTTTGAAAATTTTGGCAAATTTAATATTTCGCCTAGGATTATATTTTAAATATATAAAGGAATTATTTTCAAAAACTTTATATAGTTATAAAGTGGATTGGTTCAAATGTGATAATATTTATTTATTATCACTATTGTTTGTTCGGTTATGCTTAACTTAAAAGAGAAGCATTGACTGTTGTTTGTTAATTGCTAAATTGTGATTGGCCTAATTAGTAGCATCTATCGCTTGATTTAAAATGAACCCTTTGTGAATTAATTTTCACAATTTGTCTATAAAGGTGATCGAAGAAAAATTTAACTTGAAAATTCACCTTTTAATAGTAGTGGATTAAGGATTGAACTTTATAAAATGTTTATAAATATAGTCTAAATGTTAAGATAAAAACATTTAGATAACAGACATTTGAGAAAATTTGATTATATTAAAAAAGGATTATTATAATATGAAATGATTTTTATACAAAGGAAATTATATAAATTTAGTTTATAAAATGTGTTTTAAAATGGTTTTTTGAATCTAAATCCTAGAATTTTGGGAAATAATTTCAAAGGAATTTTTGAGAAATGGAATAGTAGTACTTATGAAAGTATTTAAAAGTAAAAATATTTTGAGAAATATAATTTTAAATGGAATGCATTTTCTTTGGGATAATTAGAAGGAAATCGTTTTAATTAGTTTTGTGGTAACCAGAATAATCTTCTAAGTGACGATCAGATGTTTGCTTAAGAGAATGTCATGGAGTACTTAGTAAATTATTCTCTTTATCATTGTGCGATCGAAATGAGTTCAAATCCGAATAAACCCAAAGTGAGTTTTAATAAATAAATTGTTTGAAGTTAATATACATCAGAATATATGCTTTCAAAAGAATGAGTTTTTGAAATAAAACCAGGTATTTAAATTTTAAGTTCCCTAAAAGGAAATCGATTTAACAATAAAAGTATTTCTAATAAGAGATAGCTTTAGTAAATAAGAATTTTCCCTTAGATAAAATATAGGATAATTTAACATAGGTTTAAATTGGGTTAAATTGGATGAGAAAGTTTTGATAAACATTATTTTATTGAAACCATATAATTTCTTAAAAACATCTTAGTAGTGTAAAACAATTTGTTGATTGGGTCAACCCATAAATATTATTTATTTTAACATTCTAAGTAAAAGGCGTTAATAGGTTGACTTAGTTTTAAGAAACTATAATTTGACTTGATCTCCATCGAAATCTTTAAACAGTAAAATAAAATTTATATGTACTCTTAGGATATAGAAGAGTATTATACAAGTAATAAAGTGAAAATAAGTTATAATTTGATGTTTTATAAAAAAAATGACTTTATAAAATATTTTAAAGCTTGGGTGAGAATTTATGAAATAAATCATAAATAATTTTAGTATTAATTAAAATAAGAAGTGAAAAATATAAGTGAAGAAAATAATAATAATAATAATTTAAAGTAATAAAGAAACAAATAAAATTTAGAATATAACTTTCCATTTTTTCCAAGTGAGTTTGGATAATCTTCTAAGCAATAACCAAAGGCTAATGAGCAAAACGATACGCTTAGATAATTATCTATCTTTTTGGACAATCAAGAAAGTTTTGAACCTAAGTTAAAATTTGTTTGTTAGTCATTTGACATTTTGAAACAATGTTACGTGATAAGTTTTCCCTTATGGAATTTGATTGACTGTTAATGTTAGTTTATTCCATCATGGAATTTGTTTGATTTGATTGAATTGAATCGATTGACTGTGGGATTTCATATACCGTTGTCTATAAAATTTAAATGTATAGACAAAGGATTTTGAATTGTTGTTATAAGGACCTAAATCCTGGTGATTTTGTAAAAGGTGATTTTTGAAGATTTTAGGAAAGGAATGAACTTATTCACTCTAGTTGATGTTTTTGGAGGAACCGGAATACCACTTGACGCTCCATGTTGTTTTGATTCTAGAGTTTCACAATAATTTATTTCGAGAAATTTCTTCCCTGCCATTTTGATTTTGATCTTTGATTTTTCTCGTTTGAGAAATTTGAAAATAAATTTTTGATTGAAAAACCCGGGTATTTAGATCTAAATTATAATTTGAAATAATTGGATGCATAACATCTATTACAGAATATTCTCTGTATTTTGTTGCATATGATTAAGATATGGTTGTTGATTTCATATAGATTTATATTAGACTAGTTTTTGCATGTAGAGTTACATCACATTGCTTTGGTCAGCCTGATTTTCTTTAGATTTGTAAGTACAGGTACGCAAGAGATTGCTATTTGATTCTTGTGCACCTGCATTTGCATAGAAAATAATAAATTACCTGCCATGATATGAATCCAACGTAAAGAGGTATGTGTTTGCGCCAAAATGGGTCACAAACACCCAATTGTCGATGAAAGCACCCGTTTATAATCACAAATCACAGATAGAAAATGTGTAGAGAGAATAAATGTGAAGAACACTCAAAAAATAAAAAGAATGTAGTAAAAACACATGAATTATAGTGGTTCGGCTATCTCCGGCCTACGTCCACTTTGAAGAGTTGCTATTTTATTGATAACCATTCGCTGGTTACAAGAATATAGTTGATAATAATCAAGTTACAATGGAGTTCGGCAGAGTAGCGGCATAGAGGAACTAGAAGCCCCCTTTTCTGAAGCTCTTGGACTGCTATTTATAGGTGTAGGCTACAAATATCTCGCCCAGATCTCGGAAGACTCCTCTCACGTGGGTGGGCCCATGTGATAGATCCCAGGCGATTTCGACTCGATCCGTGATCGATGCGAATGAGATTCGTATCGATCCAAACTTTGCCCAATTGAGCCAAGATCGATTACAAACGTTCTTGAGGTTGTACGCAAGCTCTTGTGAAAATTTGGTGGCATTTGGACTTGTAGATTGTGAGTTATGATCGATCAAAACTTATGTTTTCTTTAGGCTGCTTCGTTCGTATCGATACCCTTCATATCGCTCTTATTCGCATTGGTCTGAGCACGTGTCTGCAGGTTGACGTGGCACTAATTTCACGGATTGATCCACTTTTCGTGCCGAGTGATTGAGTCTTTCATATGGATGCGCCTCGTTTGTATCGATACAGCTTGGCCTTGTTCGTATCGGTCCACTGCTGCTCATTCGTATCGATCACTTAGTAGTTATTTTGTATCGATAAATGGACGACTCCTTCGTATCAATCACAAAGTAGTCACATTCGTATCAATGGGTGATTTCGTATCGACCTGTGGCCGATCGATATGAACTATCTGAAACTAGATCGATACGAAATAGACTCCTGCATTACTTACTGATGGATACGAAGTAGACAGTCACGGATGGATACGAATTGGATATTGATTGACCGATACGAACAAGTTGGAGATGATTGATTGATACGAAACCGTGTATGTCTAATGGATACGAACAAGGTCGATACGAAGGAGGCCGCCTTTGGATGGATACGAAGAGTGTAGTTCCGGATGGATGCGAACGGAAATGATGCGAAGAGGGTGAAACGATGGATACGAACGAATTGATTTCCAAGTTTGCATCGATCATATCACGAGCATACGAACTCGGATTGACTTGAAATTTGAAACGTTGGCTTCCACGGCTTTGCTTGTCATGTCTTGTCAATTGTAGCTTGATCCGGACTCGGTCAAAATTCATCGATATCCATAGTGAGCCTGCATATAACCGATCTTTGGCACGAATTGTCTTTGATTTCCAGTAAATTTCTTGGTGTCACGGCCTTGCCAAAAGGCGGGATAACACTTTCCCCCCAAAACATGCCTTGCGATAGGAAGGTGTGTTTTGTAGTTCGATAGGCTGGATGTTCGTATCTTGTTAATGACCTGCAAAGAAATTGATAATTTTATCTGTCTGTGAATAGTGATCGTTCGCGATCGTATGCCGTTCGGGGTGGTATGTGACTGTTCGCAGTTGGATGTCATTCAAGGCAAATTGTGACCGTTCGCGGTCGGATTCCATTCGAGGCGAATTGTGACCGTTCGCGGTCGGGTGCCGTTCGAGGCGAATTTTGACCGTTCGCGGTCGGGTGTCGTTCGTGGCAAATTTTGACCGTTCGAGGTCGGATGCCATTCGAGGCGAGTTATGTGTGCCCGGGGGGACTTAGTATCATTAACATCAGATTTCACGTTCAAGTGAGTTTCTAAATTGTTTGTGGTGGTGGTTTATCGCCATCTCAGAGTATGTCTAAAGACCGTTCGCGATCCCATACATGTGTAAGTGACTTGACCGTTATAGAATTATTAAAACCAAATTTACATTCAAATGAGTATTTCAACAGAAATGTCCAAAAAAAGCAAGTCCAAACAAGATAAATAGAAAACAAAGGCAAAATAGAGACGTCAAAGTGCAAACACCTACACTGATGCGATTGATAGTCATATCAGAGCATGCCTGAGGATTGTTCGTGATCCCGTACATGTGTAAATGACTTAATCGCGTTGGTGTGGAGTTTGCCACTTATTTTTCATTATTTCAATCAGTTGATGACAAGCTGACACCTTGATCCCGAGCCGTTCCCAGTTGGTGCAGGTGGTGGTCGTTCTTGCTCCACCGTTGTGGCTCGCCTCCTTACATATTGCGATAGCAGGCCATTCTGGATATGTCCTTCTATCTCATCCCTCAAGTGTCGGCTACCATTTGTGCTATGACCATTTAGCTCGTGGAATAAGCAATACTTGTCTGATCTTCTTTCACTGTTGGTCGGATCTCTCCTTACTGGCTTTCGATAAGGAACCTGCCCCTTGGTGTCCTGGTAGATCCATTCCAAAGTTTCATTCAACTCCGTATAAGAGGGGAATCTCGGTTCCTTTCGCGGTCGTTTTGGTTCATCGCCGTTATCCTCGGCTTTTCGTTTTCTTTTATCCTTGCCTGAATCTTTTTTGGGAGGATTTCTGCCTTTGACTGCATAAACTTCTACTCCCTCTCCTTCCTCTCTTTCAACATTTGTATCCTCTAATCATAGGAATCCTTCGGCCTCATGATAAAATTCTCCTAGATCCATAGGTGGATCCCTTGTCAGTGAATTTTTGAACTCCCTTCCATCAGCTATGCCAGCTACGGCTGCCATTAAGACCATGGATGGATCTGGACGATCCACCGATGCTGCTGCTGCATTAAATCGTGTTAGAAAACTCCTCAATGATTCCCCAGTTTTCTGTTTTAGCGTCGCCAGACTCATCACATTCTTGGGCCTCGAAATGTGAACTCTGAGCTGCCTCATAAACTTCTCATTCAACTCGGTCCATGTTCCAATGGAACCGCTCTCCAATTGTCTAAACCATAGTGCTGCTATGTCTGTCAAATACAATGGGAAGCACCAGGCCATGACCTCCTCTGATGCCCCGAGTACTTCCATGTGCCTCATATACCTTGTCAGATGAACCGCAGGATCCATCCTCCCATCATATGTCTCCAGCGTTGGTTGCTTGAATGGAGGCGGGTTCCTGGCATGCCTAATTGCGGGAGCGAAGGGGCTCTTGTTCACATCTTCCAAGTCTCTATTCACTAATCCGCCTCACATGGCTCGTCTAACCATATCCGCCAATCTGTCATTGTCGTCAAGTTGTAGTCCTTGTCTGCTGCCTCCAATCTGCCCCTCGAGTTCACGAGGAAATTCTGGAATCTGCCGTCCAGGACGAGCATCTGTTCCTCTATCAATTCTGTGTTGAACAGCTCCACCTGGTACCCTGCCTGAGGTTGGATCAACATGCTCCTGGTGGGTGCCCCCAAGATCTGGTGCTGCTCCTGATGGTCCTGCTCTATTCTGAATTCTGGTTGCTCTGTGCTCTTGATCCCTATCTCCGACATCCTCTGCAGTTGCGTTAACTTGATTCTGCACCCCGGTTTGTCCAGCTTGTCGAAGCATATTCTGCATCAACTCCTCTTGTCTTTTTAGAAGCTCTTCATGCATAGCTCCCATCATCATCTCCATCTTATCTCTGGTGATGAAAACTAAAGCCTGATTTTCTCCTGAGGAAGCCTCCTGACTCCCATCATGCTACTCCTTTCAGCCCTCTGTCTTCTCGTCGATTGCCTTGTCATAGCTTTCTAGATCCAAGTCTTTAGGTTTTCAAATCCACAGTCCAAGCTGTAGAATCCCTGAGCGCTAGCCTTCCCAGTGCAAGCACCAAAATGTTTGCGCCAAAATTGGTCACAAACACCCAATTATCGATGAAAGCACACGTTTACAATCACAGATCATAGATAGCAAATGCGTAGAGAGAATAAATGTGAAGAACACTTAAAAAATAAAAGGAATGCATTAAAAACACACGATTTATAGTGGTTCAGCTATCTCTGGCCTACGTCCACTTTGAAGAGTTGCTATTTTATTGATAATCACTCGCTGGTTACAAGAATGTAGTTGATAATAATCAAGTTACAATGGAGTTCGGCAGAGTAGCGGCTTAGAGGAGCTAGAAGCCCCCTTTTCTGAAGCTCTTGGACTGCTATTTATAGGTGTAGGCTACAAATATCTCGCCCAGATCTCGGAAGACTCCTTCTCTCACGTGGGTGGGCCCACGTGATCGATCCCGAGCGATTTCGACTCGATCCATGATCGATACGAACGAGATTCGTATCAATCCAAACTTTGCCCAACTGAGCCGAGATTGATTACAAACGTTCTTGAGGTTGTACGTAAGCTTCTGTGAAAATTTGGTGGCAATTGGACTTGTAGATTGTGATTTATGATCGATGCAAACTTATGTTTTCTTTAGGCTGCTTCGTTCGTATCGATACCCTTTGTATCGCTCTTATTCGCATCGGTATGAGCACGTGTCTACAGGTTGACATGGCGCTAAATTCTTGGATCGATCCACTTTTCGTGCCGAGTGATCGAGTCTTCCCTATGGATGCGCCTCGTTTGTATCGATACAACTTGGCCTTGTTCGTATCAATCCATTGCCGCCTGTTCGTATCGATCATTTAGTGGTTATTTCGTATCGATAGATGGATGACTCCTTCGTATCGATCATAAAGTAGTCACTTTAGTATCGATGGGTGATTTCGTATCGACCTATGGTCGATCGATACGAACTATGTGAAACTAGATCGATACGAAATAAACTCCTACATTACTTACCGATGGATACGAAGTAGACAGTCACGGATGGATACGAATTGGATATTGATCGACCGATACGAACAAGTTGGAGATGATTGATCGATACGAAACCATGTACATCTGATGGATACGAACAAGGTTGATACGAAGAAGGCCGCCTTTGGATGGATACGAAGAGTGTAGTTCCGGATGGATGCGAACGAAACCGTTCGAAGAGGGTGAAACGATGGATACGAACGAATCGATTTCCAAGTTTGCATCGATCATATCTTGAGCATACGAACTCAGATTGACTTGAAATTTGAAACATTGGCTTCCACGGCTTTGCTTGTCATGTCTTGTCAATTGTAGCTTGATACGGACTCGGACAAAATTCATTGATATCCATAGTGAGCCTGCATATAACCGATCTTCGGGACGAATTATCTTTGATTTCCAGTCAACTTCTTGGTGTCACGGCCTTGACAAAAGGAGGGATAATAGTATGTAATAAATTTAGAAAATTTAAATTGGTTGATGATTTTATGCCCTAGATATAGGAGGCCACTAGGCTTTTGTTTTCTTTGATTGGTTTGGAGACCATAGAGGTGATTTGTAGTTGTTCCGATCGAGCCGCGCAAAGAAGACGCTGGCGACACTTTTCGAAAATTTTACTAGTTAGAAATTCTTTTAAGAAATTTTTTAAAATTTCGATAACTAAAATTTGATTTTCTAGGTTATATGTTGGAATGAATGAATGATAAATAATTAGTTTGTATAGGTGAATGGATTTGCAAGACTTGGAAATTTTAAAGTCTATTCTATCTAAATGGGTTTTGAAAATGTTTAGTAACTCATTATAATTATAGTTTTAAACTTAAGGGTTTGGAAGCATTTTCTTCCTTAGGAATTTTGGCGACAAAATTCATTTAAGGGGGGAGAGGAGTATGTCACAACCCAAAATTATGGTTTTTGATTTTAAATGTTTAATTTATTTTAAGTATTTAAATAATTGAATTTTGGAATTTAATAACTTATAATTCGAATATATGGGATAATTAAATTTTATGTGAAATTGGCCTTCTAAGACACAGTCTAGGATTTCGGCGAAACTAGTTTCATTGAATCCGTAATTGTGAACTATAGTGTGTTGTCAAATTTCATGATGACTGGACTTATTGTTTGGTCGTGCAAGATAGAAAGGCATTGAAATTAATATCGGAAATTTATTATAATAATTGGGTCTAAAAACCTATCTTCTACATACGATCGAATTAGACCTCGGGATAAGTTCCATTGCGTTCGAAATTGGGATATAACATACAGAATGCCAGGCGGCACATCTTGTTTGAAGTTTGAGATTTTTGTGTTTGTCAAATGGGATATTTAAAATTAAATAGTATATATGTTTGTATGAATGTGCGTGTGTGTGTGTATTTAACCCATGTCCTATGCACATACCCCTACATGCTACCCATACCCCAAGCACGTTGACCCATACCCATATTCCACTATATTAATCGCGTGTATCATCAAACCAGGGGGATTTTCTTTTAGTTTTCAAATTTAAAACCTCAGCCAAATCCAACGGCCAAAGTTCATCGGTGACGATCGACTTCATTTCAGGCGAGGTTGTCAATTGGAGAATTGTAGAGCTCGACATAACATAGCTATTCAATAGAGGAATTGTTGTGAAACACGCCATGGTGGCCGAATATGGGTTGCACTTGAGGGAAGTTTTGAGTTCGGTTGTGGTGATCTGGGCGGCGACGACGGCGTAAGAGGGGTAGCGCGAAGGCGTGGATGGAGGAGGGGGATGGTCGCATGGGTTGGCGGCGAAGTTAGGGGCAGCGACAGCAAGTCAAACTTGCGAGATTGATTCCCTATATCACATTAATTTGGGAATGAAGGCAGTGAGGGTATATATGTAATTAAATGAAGATTTGTAATTTATAAATTTTAAATTTATCGATTACTTAAAATTTGCATAACTCCTTCGTACGAGGTCGGATTCGAACGCCATTTTTTGCATCGGACTCGTGTCGCCGAGAGCTTCGCGATGGAATTTTTTTGTTAGATTTCTAGAAAGTGAAAATTTAGGCTAAAATCGGACAATCGTTTGGTTTTAGTCCAAAACCGGGGCGTTTCGGGAAAAATGAAAATATTTTTTATAGCATATGTATGGTTTTAAAAAAGTTTATTGATTATTTAGATGTTAATAAATTGTTAGATTGATTGTTTGGTTGGATTTCCATTCGAAAAATGGATGAAATATATATTTGATTGTTATAAACCCATATGATTATCTATATATTATCCATAACCATTTTTTTGCAAGAAAAATCTGTAGAGAGACCCTAAGGGGATTCTCGCCCATAAATTATTTATTTACATCCGTATGCTGTTATTAATGGTTAATTGAAATTAATTCATGATATTCTATTCAATAGTTTAAATGTCGTTATAGCAATTTTCGCTATACCGTCGTTTATTCAATTTCATCCACAAACCCTGTCATATGAACTTGAGCTTGTGTTTCCACTAAACAGGATATGAAAGTTCATTAATCATTTTGATTAATAATAATTTAAAATAATTAATCATTTTAACTGATGATTTTGAGATTAATTAGCCAATTTTATAAATGGTGATTAAAATTAGTTTATTTTTCGACTTAATTAATCATTTTGCTAATAATGTTTTATACTTAATTAATCATTTTAACCAACGGTTATTTCAGTTTAATTAATTATTTTAATTAATGATAATGAAGTTTAATTAATTTATTGAACTTAATTAATTATTTCAATTAATGATAATTGAAATTAATAATCATTTTAGTTAGTGATATTTAAAAGTAACAAATCATTTTAAATAATGATATTTGAATTTAGTTAATCATTTTAATTAATGATTGTTTTAAATTTAATCAATTGTTTTAACTAGTGATTTTTGGAATTTAGTTAAATTATTTTAATTAATGATGTTTTATAATTAAATAAATCATTTTAACAAATGATGTTTTAATTAATCGTTTTAGCTAATGGAGTTTGAATTAAATTAATTCAATTAATTTATGATTATTTGAACTTAATTAATATTTTAATTAATGGTATTTAAAATTACTTATCATTTTAATAAATGATGTTTTGAGATGACTTATTCAGTTTAACTAATGATTATCTGAATTTAATTAATATTTAATATTAATGATATTTAAAGTTAATTAATTGATTTAATAAAAATGATTAAAGTAAATTAACTAATGTAATAAAATTGCTTTAATCAACTAATTTAAAGTTAATAAACTGATTTAATAAAGATTTTAACGTTAATTTACCAATGTTATAAAAGTGTTTGGAAATAATTATCTATTTATTTAAAGCTAATGGATTTGTTTATTTAAAAGAGATTTTAAATGTGATTAATTATCTTTCTTGATAATTAATTTCTTTCTAAGGTTATAAAAAGGAATTACAACTCGATTATTGGGATGTTAGGTTGGATAATCTTTTGGGTGTTCGATCTGATGTTGTTTTAGTCCTTCGAGGTTGCACACTTGGAAAAATTAGTTTCTTAACATTTTAACAATCAGGAACTAATTCTAAAAGTGTTTTACCAATGTGGAAATATGGAAATCAAGCATAAGTTCAGTTCGTTTCTAAAAATAAAAAGTTTGATTTGTTTATGGAAAGAAATTATTTTCGTAAAGCGAATCACTTATATGGAAATGATTTATTTGTATAATTAGCACTAAACATTAAAGAAGTAAACTTGTCGCTATTTGAAAAGTTAAGAATAATCATTGGACATGACTTTGAGGTAACACTGCCTTGATTTGTCTGGTATTATTGATAACCAAGAAATAGTAAAAGTTTGAATTCAATGAGTGGTGATAAGTATACAAGACTTAATTTCCATGTACGATCATTTTATATCCTCGATAGTTGGCATCTCAGCTATTGGTTACCTCAGCTTCTTTGTTATTGTCATTCTAAGGCGATTTATTACTTCGTTGAGCTTTGTTACCCATTATCAAAAATAAATAAAACCAAGGCGTGAAAAAGGGGGGCGCATCTTCCAAGTCATTATTGTGCTTGGCCATTCTGAGACGATTTATCGCTCGTTTTAAGCATTGATATCCAACATCGAAAAAACTAAAGCCAAGGCTAAAACACCCCATACCCCTTAATATACCTAAAAGGATACATTAAAAGGCGTGGTGCGTTGTAGGTATAACTGAAACTAATAGAGACTAAGATTCACCAGACAAAAATAGGTAAAAACAGCGGAAACTAAAATAATAACTTATTTAAAACAAAAGCTTCACAATTGCTTCATAAACCAAAAAAGTCAAAATCCAAATACAACATACATGTCTCAAAACCCAACATGTCTCATGAAATTAAAACTCGTAGTCTCAACAAAAATCAAAGTACAAATATCCCTCTTAAGTGCTAGTACAAAGAAAGAACCAAAAGCTGAAAAAGTAGAGAAATACATAGTAGAAACTTCTCCAAGAAACTTCCAAGCACTGCAATCTACTGCCCTCTCCCTTGATTGCCTATGAGGTAAAAGGGGGAAAATAGAGGAGTGGGTTGGACTAAAAGTCTGGTGAGTGAGAGTAACTACTAGAATCTTTAAGCAAAGTAAAAGTAATAGACTCTTCAATAGTTCTAGTATATATAAAAGGAAACAAAGGAAATAGGAGAGATTGAGCTGGAAATAAATTCGAATTAACTAGTACTCAATTAATAAGATAGGTTAACTTTGATTGTTTGCACTTGTCCTTGATAGCTGCTTTGATTAGGCTGAATTTCTAATTCTACCCATTGATCGGCCAGCTACTCCATAGAATCTATTGTGGACTGGACGTTTCCCTACACAGTAAACTTTGGTGTCTACGAAAGACACACTTACTAAGTTCTTGGAACTCATAACGATCTATGAGCCATCATAGGAAGCCGCACGTGTGCCACCACTAAGCTTGCATTCTTGTTGTTCCCTCTTTTGACCTTTTATTTACACTAGACAACATAAGCGTGCCCCTCGCCTCACTTCAGGATTATGTGAAGCACCTCGTCTCACTTTAGGGTTATATGAAACACCATGTCCATAGAAAAATAGGGAAAATGCTGTTTGTACTGGTCCCTATAAAACAAAAATCTTGTTCCGCCCCTTGTTCAAATCCCTTGATTTGAACTACCATAGATTGACCGTTTACTACCACTATAAGTATAAGTGTACCCCTCGCCTCACTTCAGGATTATGTGAAGCACCTCGTCTCACTTCAGGATTATATGAAGCACCATAACCGTAGAAATATTAGGGGAATGCTATTTGGTATAGGTCCTACTTCTTATCTTTGCTTATTAAATTAGATAAATTATTTAAATAAGCCTTTATTTTTATCAATTACTATTATTGCTTATTAATTTATCCTAAGTCTTAAAATAAGCACCATAGTTTCCGTAGTTTACCATAGTTTCCATAGTTTATCAATTTATAACTTACGTTATAATAATGTTTATTACTTAACCCAAGGTCTAAGTGTGAAAATAAGCTTCTTTCTTCTTTTATTCTTTTTAGTTATAATCCTAGGTTATAACTAGGCCAATCTTCTTAATTTAGTCCAATTAATATCATAATTAGGCATAATTTCAGTCCAATTCCATTTATATTACAGTCTTTACATCTTATATTCCATTATTTCAAATTTCTTCTAATTTAATCCAATTTTGCGTTAATTCTATCCTAATCCAGACGCAAAGAAGAAGAAGGAGGAATAAAAGAAAACTTAAAATAGAAGGAAATCCAAGGCGTGGGAAGAAGATGTAAATAACGCATAAATAACAGTAAAAAAACTAAAATACTGTAAATAAACTGTAATTAAATGAAAAGGTTATAATTAACAGAAATAAACTAAAATTAACTAAAAAGAACAGCTAGGAGGAATAGACTGAATATAATTCTAAAAACTGTAAATAAATTACTAAAAAGGTTGTTCCAAAAAATGTAGTTAAACTACAACTATTGGAAACCCTATTATTTTAAATTACTTAAAGAAATTTAAAATAATTGCAATCACTCACCTCTGGTCCTTAGCTCTTTCCTTTAGGCCATCACGGATCCACTTGGGGTTGTTAAAATATTTTTATTAAAAAGATTCTCTTCTTGGAAAATTATTCGTTTTAGGGTCCTTCCTGAAAAGGTGAACCCAAGCAGAGAAAATCTAGAATGAGAAAAAGTGTTATGCCTAGGGTCTTATTTATAGGGGTAGAAGTGGATCTCAGACCATTAGATTTGGAGATTGAATAGGATGCAACCACGTCATAGGCTGAATAGGAGCCATCAGATGGAAGCACGAAAATACTAGATTGATTAAAAGAATGCAAAACAACGTTGTAAAATCGCACAGCATGAAGGAGTTCCTCCTTCGCTTCATTCTTGTAGGTGGGTCGACTTCAGGTCAATCGCCCTTAGTGCCAGGTCGACCGGCCGGTCGACCTGGACCATGGGATGGTGGACCTCTAGGTCGACTCCCCTATATATTTATTTTCTTCCTTTGATTTTTGGTTATTCCTTTTCTCCTCCATACTTGCTTGGATTTTTACGTTCGATATATGGAAATTGACCAAAAAATTACCACAGACACAATGGTGCAACTCCTGTGGCTCAATTCTGATAATTTCAAAAAGTTATTTTATTATTTAGTTAATTAATGAATTAATTATTATGGGTTAAATTTCGGGTTGGTGCATTCTCCCCTCCTTAAGGGATTTCGTCCCCAAAATCTCCAAGGATAAAAGAATGTACTAAATGTTTTCATCCAATTCTACAACCAACTACTCAATCATCAACCATTCATCCATTGCCCTTAAGTTTTTCTAATGCAATTTATGATACTTATGCAATTAGTGTAGTGTAAATATCCTTAACTAATTTAAAATATTAGGCGGTCCAATGATTCAGTTGACCTCCTTTTATGCAATCATGTCTGTGCCATGTATCCAAATGAATGCGAAAATTTCCTAATGATAACTGATAATTCTATATGTGTGCTATAAACATCATCCAAATGCAATAACCATGTGAAAATCATCCATTTATATCAACCATGGAAAATAAAATAAAATAAAATGTGCACATATCCATATGCATATACTCTAGTATCCTAGTTAGGCCGATCCCTATGGAATAAAAGTGCATAGTGTACCTATATGCGTCCATTAGCATCCACCAGCAAACACTTGCAATCACTAGCATACATCATTCATAACATGTTCTATTAATATGTTTACATCAAATCCTACCATCCATAGGTTAAATCCTAAGTTCTACCTTCCCAAAGGATAATAAAGGAATGAACCTATTCAAGACTAGAGATGGAAAATAGGAAATTCAAAATCTTATTATCAAAGGAATGTGGATACGAAATACAAATTTTCTCCCAATCAAACCAATCCTCCCCGAAGTCTTCTTAACTATGTCGGAACCAAGGCAATCCCTCTGTAGACCCTATCCAATGCAAAAGCGACTCGCACGGCCTTTCATAAAAAAACTTCAAAAGGTTCCACTCTAATGTTAGCTTGAAGACTATTATCATATGAGTTTCACTAAAGAAAGATGCTTTTCCTAAGTTCCTCCAAAATCAAGAATATCCATTCTTAACCATGAGTGCCTTACTACCTTACTCATTTCACTTTACTGTCTTGTTTAGTCTGCACACATGATACAACATTCATAGGTTCTTACTAGTGTCCTATACATTCCACGGGAACCTCTATCATTACTTCCAAAAGTAATCACTGCTATCCCCTACATGGTCTTGCACTTATTCCTACTACACCTAGGAATTGATTTCTCTATACTCCATATTTATAAGAGTTTGGTTGGGTATTTATCGTTTCAAAAACTAAGACTTATAAATTTTCAAAACATCAAATCCAATTTTTTTTAAATGTTATTTTTGAGTTTCTATTAAATTCAAAAATACTTGGTTACTTAACATTATTTCCCAACCTAAAGGGAAAAACTTTCAAATTCTAAGTCCAAAACTTATTCCTCGTTTGCTTATAAAGACCTTTTCAGTTTTCTATAAAAAATTTAATTTTCAAATTTTAATTTTATTAAGTTTTTCATTTCCAAAAACTTATTTACTTTTTCACCAAACCATTTTCTTTTAAAATATCTTTAAACTGTTTTTATGTGTTTCCAAAACATCTTCTTATTATACCTCATGGTCTCATACCTTAATGTATTGGAACTACATTCTCAATGAGAAAATATTAATGCTAAAATCTTCTATGAACCTTTTTAAAAGAGAATTTCATGTTTATGTGAAATTACAAGGAACTTTTTTATATTTTTCGAAATAGGCTATACAAAATATGGTGCTTTCATACCTTGTATATCTCTTTCATGTATTCCTTATAACTTGCACAAAACATTTTTATTAGTTTCATAGAAAATCATACCGTTATTCTTTTCATTCTAATAGATTAAAATATGTTTAAATTATATTCTTCCATGATAAATATTTTCTAATATCTAACTTACACATTTTCCTTTCAGAAAAACTTATCTATAAAACTATTTTAATATTTCCAGAACTGCAAAAACACTTCCTTATACATATTAAAAATAGTAAGTGTACTTTACAAACCATTTTGTTTATGTACTTAGAAAATACCCTCTTTAAAATACATTTTTATTTAGGTTAAAACGGATGTTGCATAAAACACCATTACTACAACCCAAAAAAAATACTAGTGTATGGATTCAATTAAATAAATACCAATAAATCTCATATACCTATGTAAAAATATTTCTCTTGAGAGTTACTCACTATAACAATAGTGTTATAGCCTATGCTCCACTTATTTTTCACGAAAACATTTGTTATAACAATAAAAGTTGTAATCTACATTTTTGATACTTGATACACTCTAGGTTTTTATGTTTAAAATCTTTGTTTACGTACAATGAAACTAGTGAGATATATATACTCCATAATTCTTCAAAAAGAATTCCAATTTTTTATTATATAAAAACCAACTTAAATTTCATACCATTCTTCAAGAATCTCATATTTATTTTCTAAAAGAAAATATTAACAATGAAAAATTTCAATTCTAACAATTACATTTTTTTTCAACTTCTTAAATTTCGAAAATTTCATTTAATTGGGCTTGGCATAAAGTGGATTTTGTCCTTACTAACCTAGGAGTACTTTTGTTAAATCTTGGAAATCCCATTTCCTTACTAAAGTCTTCTGTTAGATTTATTCTAAGGTACTACTGTTAAATCCACTTATATGAAACAATTATAATTTCTGTAATTATCTACACATGGGTTTTCATATTTTCTTATCAACTGAACCTATTGTACATCCCCTAACCTTTGCCTTCCTCTCTTTGAATTTCCATAGTCTGATCCTAAATGTACAAAACTGTTTCTTAAATCCCTACCATGTGTAGACATTCTCTATGCCTCAATAAACACACTTCAAAAGTGATACTTCAAGAACACTGTCTTCAGCTGATGAACACAAAGTGTACGAAGAATCTCCTTTAGATGAATAACATGCTCTTCCATACTTCTTGGAAAATACCAAAATGCCAACCACGAATACCACCGCGAACTTTATTTTAGGACATCTCTAAAAACATGATTCATCAAATCTATAGAATAGGCTGGGACATTGATTAGCCCAAAAGACATAACCAACCACTCAAAGAATCCATCGGGTGTCCTAAATGCGGTCTTAGCAATGCTGTCATCAGCTATCCTATGCTTATGGAATCCAATGGCTAGACCAAGTTGAGAAAATACTAAAGAGCCAACTAACTGGTCGAAAAGATATCTTAGGGAGTGGATAATGGTTCTTCTTTGTGAGCTTATTCAATTCTCTATAGTCAATGCAAAGTCGAAGAGAACCACCTGCTTTGGTAGCGAAGACAATTGACGCTCCCTATTCCGATATGTTTCTTCTTATGAAACCTTTCTCAAAAGCTCACGGATCTGCTTGCTCAATCCCTTCCTTTCCCTAGGCGCTATATGCTCTATGGGTAATGCAACTGGCTAGCAAAGTCAATCCTGAAGTCAATCTCTCTCTTAGGGGGTAGTCCCCTAAACTCCTCAAAGATGTATGGAAAATCTTTGATGGCAAGAACCGAATCTAACTCTGATGATGATGAATCGAGGGAATAAAGAAATCTCAACATAACTGACCCTTGCGGGTCGCAAGAAATCTCGAGAGATTTAGCGATGCATGTCTCTAGTCTAATGACTCTCCTCTCGTAATCTAATATAGCCCCATATGTGGATAGCCAATCCATTCCCAAAATCATCCCATACCCCAAAATTCCCAAAACATAGGCGTCTCAATTAAATTCTACGCCTAGGATAAAAATTTTCAAACCCTCACAAACCATAGACAAGAGTGCCGATCCTCCTATGGGGTTTGAAACAAAGATGGGGTCTACTACTAAAGAAATGTCAAAGCACAAAAAATCCACAAGAGAACTAGAGATAAAAGAGTGTGATGCTCCAGAATCGAAAAGAGTCCAAATGGGAAAATCAGAAACAGAAATCAAATTTTCCTACCTAGATTTGGTCTGCTACTGGAAGGTGTTGTATCCAAAGTCTGAATCTGCACGACCGGTATACTAGCTCCCTGTCCCGTCCTTTGGGGACAATTCCTACTCAAGTGACCAGGCTGCCCTTAGTTGAAACACCTACCTTTCATCATTTTATTCTTACAGTCCTTTGCGTAATGACCAACCAATCCACAGTTATTACATTTTCCACTTTTATTGATCTGCTTCTGTAGTCCGCCTTCTTTCCTCTTGTCCTTATCCTTCTACTGCTTCTTAGAGCTTGTAGGAACCTTCTTCAGCTCTTCTTCCAGCTACCAAGATATAGATTGAACACTCTGTCGGTCCTCCAAACCAACCCGCCTAAACCTTTGCTCCAAATTCTCAAAACTAACCCGCGTCTCCTCGGAATCCTCCATGCTAGAAAACATTCTGCCTCCTATACTGGTGAAGCCATTGCATAGCTTAGAAAAAGGGGATGATGTGGATGGATTAAAGGGATTTCCACCTACTGGTGTTGTATTGGGCACTTGCCTTTGCACCTCTAGTACCGTAGCTCTACGGAACTAGTCAGCCATTCTATGCAAAGAAAAGAGAATTTAGGCTGGAAAGAATTGAAAGAAGATTGCACTGGACTTGGAGGGGATTTTTATAAAAACTCTTTTATACAAAAAAAAACTATTTCTAAGAGTTGTTCTCTGAAAAATACTTTTTAAAGGAAGTTATTTTGAAAAATACTTTACTTTTAAAATAAATTTTCAGGAATCCTGCAATCTTAGGCTCTGATACCAAGTGGAACACCCCACACCCCTTAATATACCCAAAAGGACACATTAAAAGGCATGGTGCGTTGTTGGTATAACTGAAACTAACAGAGGCTAAGATTCACAGGACAAAAATAGGTAAAAACAGCGAAAACTAACATAATAACTTATTTAAAACAAAAGCTTCACAATTGCTTCATAAACCAAATAAGTCAAAATCCAAATACAACATACATGTTTCATGAAATAAAAACTCGTAGTCTCAACAAAAATCAAAATACAAATATCCTTCTTAAGTGCCAGTACAAAGAAAGAACCAAAAGTAGAAAAAGTAGGGAAATACATAGTAGAATCTTCTCCAAGAAACCTCCGAGCACTTCAATCTACTGCCCTCTCCCTTGATTGCCTATGAGGTGAAAGGGGGAAAATAGGGAGTGGGTCAGACTAAAAGTCTGGTGAGTGAGAGTAACTACTAGAATCTTTAAGCAAAGTAAAAGTAATAGACTCTTCAATAGTTCTAGTATATATAAAAGGAAACAAAGGAAATATGAGAGATAGAGCTGGAAATAAATACGAATTAACTAGTACTCAATTAATAAGATAGGTTAACTTTTATTGTTTACAATTGTCCTTGATAGCTGCTTTGATTAGGCTGAATTCCTAATTCTACCCTTTGATCGGCCTGCTACTCCATAGAATCTAGTGTGGACTGGACGTTTCCCTACACAGTAGACTTTGGTGTCTACGAAAGACACACTTATTAAGCGCTTGGAACTCATAATGATCTATGAGCCATCACTGGAAGCCGCACGTGTGCCATCACTAAGCTTGCGTTCCTGTTGTTCAATCTTTTGACCTTTTATTTACACTAGACAGCATAAGCCTGCCCCTCACCTCACTTTAGGATTATGTGAAGCACCTCTTCTCACTTCAGGGTTATGTGAAACTTCGTGTCCATAGAAAAATAGGGGAAATGTTGTTTATACTGGTCCCTATCAAACAAAAATCTAGTTGCGCCCCTTGTTCAAATCCCCTTGATTTGAACTACCATAGATTGACCGTTTACTACCACTATAAGCATAAATGTACCCCTCGCCTCACTTCAGTATTATGTGAAGCACCTCATCTCACTTTAGGATTATGTGAAACACTATAACCATAGAAATATTAGGGGAATGTTATTTGGTACAGGTCCTACTTCTTATTTTTGCTTATTAACTTAGATAAATAATTTAAATAAGCCTTTATTTTTATAAATTACTATTATTGCTTATTAATTTATCCTAAGTCTTAAAATAAGCACCATAGTTTCCATAGTTTACCATAGTTTCCATAGTTTATCAATTTATAATTTACGTTATAATCATGCTTATTACTTAAACCAAGGTCTAAGTGTGAAAATAAGCTCCTTTCTTCTTTTATTCTTTTTAGTTATCATTCTAAGTAATAACTAGGCCAATCTTCTTATTTCAGTCCAATTAATATCATAATTAGGCATAATTTCAGTCAAATTCCATTTATATTATAGTCTTTACATCTTATATTCCATTATTTTAGATTTCTTATAATTTAATCCAATTTCGGGTTAATTCTATCCTAATCCGTACGCGAAGAAGAAGAAGTAGGAATAAAAGAAAACTGAAAATAGAAGAAAATCCAAGGCATGGGAAGATGTAAATAATGCATAAATAACAGTAAATAAACTAAAATACTGTAAATAAACTGTAATTAAATGAAAAAGCTATATTAACAAAAATAAACTAAAATTAACTGAAAAGAATAGCTAGAAGGAGTAGACTGAAAATAATTCTAAAAACTGTAAATAAATTACTAAAAAGGTTACTCCAAAAATCATAGTTAAACTACAACTATTGAAAACCCTATTATTTTAAATTACATAAAGAAATTTAAAATAATTACAATCACTCACCTCTGGTCCTTAGATCTTCCCTTTAGGCCTTCACGGATTCACTTGGGATTGTTAAAATATTTTTATTAAAAAGATTCTCTCCTTAGAAAATTATTCCTTTTAGGGTCCTTACGAAAAGGTGAACCCAAGCGAAGAAAATCTAGAATGAGAAAAAGTG
The DNA here is from genome assembly GCA_030737815.1 of Allium fistulosum. Taxonomy (NCBI): domain Eukaryota; kingdom Viridiplantae; phylum Streptophyta; class Magnoliopsida; order Asparagales; family Amaryllidaceae; genus Allium; species Allium fistulosum. The sequence continues at coordinate 231,982,617 of CM060908.1, read as the reverse complement.
TTAGGCCTAGGGTCTTATTTGTAGGGATAGAAGTGGATCTCAGATCGTTGGATTTGGAGATCAAATAGGATGCAACCACGTCATAGGCTGAATAGGAGCCATCGGATGGAAGCACGGAAGGACCAGATTGATTAAAAGAATGCAAAACAACGAGGTAAAATTGCACAGCATGAAGGAGTTCCTCCTTCGCTTCATTCTCGTAGGCCGATCGACCTTCCGGTCGACCGCCCTTAGTGCCAGGTCGATTGGCCAGTCGACCTGGACCTTGGGATGCTTGGGATGGTCGACCTCTAGGTCGACCCCCCTTTATATATATATTCTTCCTTTGATTGTTGTTTATTCCTTTTCTCCTCCATACTAGCTCGGATCCTGACATTCTATATATGGAAATTGATCAGAAAATTACCATGGACACAATGGTGGAACTCCATGGCTCAATTCTGATAATCTCACAAAGTTATTTTATTATTTAGTTAATTAACAAATTAATTATTATGGGTTAAATTTTGGGTTGTTACAAAGGTGCAAGTGGGAGCCAAGCTCTGTGGGTCGCACCCATCAAGGTATGTTCATATCATCTAGAGAGGTTTCGGCATGTATGCATTGATGTGAAATATGCGGATGCTCGTGTGAAGCGGGGTCTAGCTTGGAAGTTCCCGAGAGTGGTATATTTTATCTAGAGGTATACTTTCATGGAAGGAGGGAGCACCTCCTAGTTATGTTGGATAAATTCATTTTAATTATTTGATTCGAACCTTTGAATCAGTTTTTATGTAATTGCAATGAAAAGAGTCAACCACTCTTCATGATGTTTGATTATAGTTTTTTTTGTCCATTCTATCATGTTTGGAGAGTATCAAGATTGGACAGTTATCTTGTTTATCCATCCTGTCTAATTTGGATTTTTCTCGGATTATTTCCATTCTTCCAAATCTAGTTTTAATATTTATCATGCCCATTTTTATTTGGATTTGTTTCCTGACATTTATTTCTGCTCTTGCCTGTATGGATGTTATTCTTGTGAGGTAAAAACTCATTCCGCATTAGCAGCATGGTCTCACAGAACTTTTATCTGTTACCCATTATTTGAGTTATCTTACACTGGTATTTCCAGACTGATCCGGGTGTTATTTTATTATAATGCCTACGTCAGACCGAGTATTTTCCCAAGTTGTCCATGGTGTTATGGAGGTCTTGAAGGGGAGCTGAAGATTCACCTATCGTAGTGTTTTATTTTCTGCTATATTATATAGTATACCTATCAACATTTGTAAGGTCAGGATTTTATAACTGTCCAGCTGATAAAGTTTATTTTTAACTCTGACATCTCTGTATGTTTGGAGTGTCATTTTCTACTATCCTTGTTATATTATATGTTATCAATTCCATCATGAGATTCTTTTTTTCTCTGTTCTTAGTTCTATTCGTTTTATTTACCCTAACAATCTATTATTTTGTCGATTGGATACGCATTGGAACATGGTGGTAGTGTTCGGTGTCGACTTTCGATGGTCGAAAAGGCGGGTCGTTACAATTTCTCATGTCATAGTTTTTATGGGATCACTATGAACCTGTTGATCTCTTTCAGTGAGATCACTAACAATCTATTGTCCTCTGCCAATAACATTTTCCATACATAGTTTTCATGGGCTTACTAAGAACCTGTCTAAACCAATAATCCTTTGATCAACCTTTGGACATCCAATATTATGGTCTGTCTGACCTCCTGGATGTAATTCAATTCACATAGGAGTTAACTCAATGTATATTCACTACTAGATCAACCAAGCTGATTATTCTGCCATTAACACCCTAAAATGCAGTAATAGGTTGATTATGAAGTGAATATGTTTATAGAAGCATACATGATAACTGATCAAAACATAATGATATAAACATCTATGACTTCATTCCTTGTAATCATTTTTCTAATGAAACATGGTTAATAACCTTAACCAACTATCTTTAGCAAGGAAAGCTTCTTCAAAAATTCTAAAGTTAAATGCCATTTCGAAACTTTTTCATACTACTATGTATTTACTTTTAAAAAAAATGAGATTGGGTTTCTTGTTTGAATATTAAGGCTTTCGACCAGATCCTTAGAATCATTGTGACATCATGAGTTACCCTCCATCACCCTCCCTTTCGAAAGCATTACTTAAAATCTTAGATCTTCTATTTACAAACCATCAAAACATACCTTTTGAAAGCATTGAAACCTTCCTTTCGAAAACTTAAGGATATACCTTTTGAAAAACTTAAAACTTACCTTTCGAAAGCTTTTAGTTCAAGTAGAATTTATGGAAACATGACTTCAAAACCATTTGAAAGTATCTCTTTCGAAATCATTGGGTTTAACATTAAATATAACTATTGGGTCAAAGAGAACAAAAGTAAAAGCTTTGCTTTCGAAAGCATTTCTTAAGAAAAGAATTGTGGAAGAGGATAGCTTCGAAACCATCCTTTCGAAAACATTGCCTCCGAAATAACTTGTAGAAGCAGCTAAAAGGACACTTTCGAAAGCATTGGGAAGGCGGCTTCAATATTAATAAAATAAAAGCCTTCCTTTCGAACTCATTATTATAAGGCTATAAAGAAAAGCGGCCTTTAACCAATTCAGAAGGTATGAATGTCGAAGCTAGGTGTCGAATAGGTTCAAAATGTGGCAACTCTTTCGAAAGCTTATTTAAAAACAAAGGCAAGTTGAATCGATTCGAAAGCTAATAAAAGTAGCTTCGACCCCTTTGAAAGCATCTTTTAAAAATAAAGGCAAGTAATGTTTTCGAAAGCTTATAAGAATGATTTCAACCCCTTCGAAAGCATGCCTTCGTCACAGTCCCTTCCGCCATTCTCCAATACACTACATACCAATTGCTTGGTATTATGTGCATTTGTTTCGAATAGGTGTGAAAGGTCTAACTGGGCATAGTGACGGAAGAAAGCTAAGGAAGTGGCGAAGTTGTAATTCAAAACAAAACTAGTTTATTGCCTTTCAAAGAAATTCTTTTTTACCTAACTTTCCCAATTTGTCAAAATATGATCGGTTGCCCACTCTTTATCAAAATTATTTTCTAAAAAGGCTGCCGAATTCAAAATTTACAATTACAAACATTTTAACAAATAAGCCATCATCCTTAACAAAACATGTAAAGCATTTAAGTCCCTTAACTTAAATAATTTTATAACTATAGTAAAATACTTAGGAAAATTCGCTAAAAATCAAAATAATTCGCTTTTAATATGTTTTCTAACATATATAAATATTAGGCCCGAAGTCATTATATAATTTCCTTAAATAATTTAAATCCAAAATTATCTATTTCTTCCATTTAAAATTCATAATAAATTATCCACGGCTTGGAATATTATAAAAATTTAAACCCATCTCCAAAATAATGTTCTACATAACAAACCCCAAACTTCATGGCATTCGAAAATCAATTTGCATGATTTTAACCTTAAAATTGAATTATATTATCCCACAAAAATCCTTGTTTAAATTATAACATGGTATATAATCAAATCATATCATCATTCATCCATCCAAACATTTTTAAACCTTAAAATCGAATTTAAACATTTAAGAAGACATATATGATTTGATTTAGATTATTACTTACCTTGTTTAGGTAAGGAACTTGAGATTTGTTATTTCTTTGATCTTCCTAGCTTGAATCTTAGCCTCTAATTGATTTTAAACTCCTATTCTCTTAGGTTATGCCGGCCTTGTTTCTCCTTTGTTTATGTTTTTTATTTATGAAAATGTGAATGAGAATGAGATATGGGGTTTAGGGGTTGTGGTATACGGCTACTCCCATATTACCCTTGCCTTACTCTCTTAAGTATTTAACTTATAAACCATTTTTACAAAATCCATTTAGTTAAAGCACGACCCTAATTAGATCTCAAATCTCAATTTCCTTATCACTCTAATCTCTACATTATTTTATTTAATTTATCTAATTAAATCTCTTGAATAATTCTGTTTAAAAATAGGGGTGTTATAGAAGTAGGAAGCTTGGTAGCTAATAAAGATTTTTGTTTCCATTGTATTAAGGATTCAGGTTGCATCATCATATGTAGGGCGGACTCTTTACTATTTTCTATTATATTTTACCCCTATGTAGGCACCTTATTCGGTTTAATTTTGATAAAAGTATATGTAAAAATGCTAAAGTAAATTTTAATGTAATGAAAAATATTAAGCTGGTTTGTTTACTTATCTATGTTTAAATAATAAATCTGAACTCACTTTCGTCGTTGGAAGATAATTTTTTGATGACTGCAGCATCATCATTGTTCATCTTTAGGTCTCGAAGTAGGGGATGTTAAAGTTTGGTAACATAGCGTAGGTTAGGGAAACTTAAGTAAAAAAAGAGCTAAGAAAAGATGTGAGCGGTACTTAGGATAAACTGAGCAATCTAGGAAGAAGATGCACTACTATATATATATAACATTCTTATGTGATGCTATATATATATATATATCCTTTTATTGTTATTTCACTCCCTATGTTTTCATTTCTGATGAAGACTTGCTTAACAGAAGGGAGCAAGTTTAAGAAGGGAGGCTGAAAGTATGCAGACTATTGAAGGAACAGGGAGAGAATTCCAAGGGTAGTAGGATAGGAAGCTGCACAACTAGCAAATGAGGTAGGCATGGATGTAAATGTCTTATTTAGGCACATCATGGCTTAGATGACAAGGGAAGCTGCACTAGATGCAGTTCAGCCAAGACCTACATGGGGAGAGAGGACTTCCTAAAGGTAATCAAAGATTTTAGAAATCTTTAAGGGAAGGCATTAACAAGGAAGGAGTCTATAATAGAAGTACTAATTGGCTAAGAAGTTATGAACGCATATTTGGAGACTTAGGATTGAATGATGCGTACAAGAGAAGGTTGGCATCATGACAATTGCAGGAAGATGCACTAGACTGGGGGAAGACTGTAATTGCTGAGACCCTCAGAGGAGGAGTTTAAAGAGAGGTTTGATGTGCAATTTATATCAGAATCTCTATATAGTGTGCTACTGAGAGTGTTTATTGATATAAAGCAGGATGACCTTACAGTAGAGGGGTACATCTAGAAGTTCAACTCTTTAGTTAAGTAAGGCTGGGAGATTGTCAATACCTCGATGAAGAAGAATGAGAAGTTTATCAAGGGCTTGAAGCAAGGTCTTGATCATAAGGTGATGGCTCATCTAACATCTTCTTTTGAGTTTGTAGTTGACATGACTAGAAGGTATGATGGGATTTACTAGGAGTATAGAAGGTTGGAGGCGAGAACCAAAGCAAAGCAGAAGAAGAAGTTTACCCCATATATGAATGGCAAGAAGGAAGCAAAGAAAGGGAAGGGATGCAGCTGTAAACACAAAGACTGTATGTTTTAACTGCGAAGAGTAGGGACATTATGCTTCGAGGTTCCTTATGCCTAAAGAATCTGGAAGGTGAAGTGCTTCAAGTGTGATAAAGTAGGACATTTGAATTAGGACTGCCAGAGCTTAAAGTGCAGGTTTATGCTTTGAAGGGACCAAGGGAAGGACTATATACCAAGGAAAGAGGCAAAGGGAAAGTCATGAAAGGTATGACTTTGATTTCTAGTATTTTAGTTAGAGTATTATTTGATACTGGAGCTACACATTCATTTATAGTTAAAGATTTGGTTAATAGACTTGGCTTTGGAGTACCAATTTAGTTACTTTCATACGTGTAGCAAACCCAATAGGAGGTTATGCTACTCTCGGGATGAGCTGCGCTAACCAAGATATTGAGTTAGGAGGGTGTAACTTGTGATCCCTATGTGTTTGACTTCGAAGGCTTCAGATTTTTTCTAGAGTTGTACTTGTTAGAGAAGTATAATGTAAGTGTGCACTGCACTGAAAGGATAATTACCCCGAGTCATCCAGACTACCGAGATAGAGTATACGTGGTCTTGGAAGAATGTAGAGAACTACGCAGGAGTGTTTTATTTTCTTTAACTTTGGAAGAAGAAGATCTTGGAGTAGTACATGTAGTGAAGGATTTTCGAGATGTGCTTGAACCAGCTTTGGGGTTACCACCTCTGAGAGTTGTGGAGTTTTGAATGAATTTCTTACCAGGGACCAAACCGTTTAGTCGACCCCCAAGTAAAATGCCACCAAAAAGATGGAGAAATTAAAGAAGTAATTGGCAGAGTTAGAAGGAAAAAGCTTCAAAAGGCCATGTAGTTCGCCTTGGGGAGCAGCAGCAGTGTTTGTGAGGAAGTATGGTAGGTCATTAAGATTGTGTACTGACCATTGGAAGTGAAATGAAAGGACAGTGATGAATAAATATCCTTTGCCGAGAAATGATGATCTGTTTGGTCAGTTAAGTGGAGCTAAGGTGTTTTCACAGTTGGACTTGGCTACAGGATTCCAACAACTGAGAGTTGTAGAGGAAAGCATTCCTTTGACTGCATTCAGAATAAGATATGGTTCATATGAGTGGTTGGTTATGCCATTTAGGCTGACCAATGTGCCTGCATTCTTTATAGACTTAATGAATGGGATCTCCTAAGATAAGCTAGATAGATATGTGTTGGTTTTCATAGATGACATCTTGGTATGCTCTAATGGTGAGGAGGAACACGTATTTCACCTAAGGCTTGTGTTAGAGACGTTGAGAGTTATTTTTGGAAGAGGGAAGTCAAGTTCCTAGGCCATGTGATTTCAAAAGAAGGCTTAGTAGTAGATCCTACTAAGGTTGACGTAGTAAATAGATGGAAGAGAACCGAGATTGTGACCGAGGTGCGAAGTTTCTTAGGATTGGCTAACTATTACCGGAGATTTATCAAAGACTTCTCCCATATATCTATGCCGATGACTAGGCTGACCAGGAAGGGTGAGCATTTTGTTTGGGCACAGGAGTGTGAGAATGCATTCCAGGAAATGAAGTGTAGATTGACGAATGCACCTGCGTTGGTAATACCTAAAGCTAATAAAAGTATGACCATATACACTGATGCATCAGGTTCATGATTAGGTGCAGTATTGATGCTAAAGGGTAGAGTAATTGCTTAAGCATCTAGGTAGTTCCAACCCCATGAAGTTAGGTATCTAACACATCATTTGGAGTTGGTAGCAGTTGTCTTCACATTGAAGATTTGGAGACAATATCTCTTTGGGGGTGATTTGTGTTGTTCAGAAACCATAGTTCAATGAGATATTTGTTCACTTAGAAGGAGCTGAACTTAAGGCAATATAGGTGATTAGTGTTTCCAACATCATTTGATTTTGGGATAGAGTATATCTCGGGAAAAGGCAGCAAAGTAGTTGATTTCTTAATCTAAAAATAGCAAATTTTTGTTTTGGTTATGAAGAGGAATAGATCGTTTTAGAAACATTATCTACGTGTGATGTGCAGTTTTGGTCTAGTGCAGGTTCCATCAGTACATCTAGAATACTATCATGCTTAGAGGTGAGGCTTGCACTGGTAGAAAGGATAGCTAAACTGTAGAAGGGAGATGAGTTCTGCGCAAACATAGTAAGGAATTTTGTCTTAGAAGTCGGAGAAGTAGAGCTAAAGGGATTCAGTGTTGATAAGGAAGGCGGACTGTGGAAGAATGGTGGTTGTATGTCCTAAGTACAAATGAACCACGAAAGGAAGTACTAGACGAATTTCATCGTTCAACGCCCGGGAGGTATAAAGATGTACCGAGATATGAAGAGAAGGTTCTTTTGGGAATGGATGAAGAAAGACTTGGGAGAGTATGTGAGAAGATGTCTTACATGTCAGCAAGTGAAGGTAGAACATCAGAAGCTAAGTGGGATCCAACAACCTTTAGAGGTTCAAATGTGGAAATGAGATTCAGTATCCATGGACTTTGTAGATGGGTTGCTTATGACAAGGCCAGGGAATGAAGGAAAATGGGTCATAATTGGCAGACTAACTAAGTGTGCCCGTTTCATTCCAATGAAGGCTAAGAGGCCTGCGTGGAAGTTAGCAGAACTGTATGTGAAGGTAATAGTAAGACTACACGGGGTGCTCAGTAATATTATTAGTGACCAAGATTCATTGTTCACTAGTGCGTCTTAGCGAAGTTTGTAAAAGGTATTGGGTATGGAACTATGCATGAGTACTACATACCATCCACAGATAGATGGGCAGACCGAGAGGATCAACAGGGTCCTAGGAGACTGACTAAGAGCATGCATATTGGACTTCAGTCGATTTTAGGGGGATTACTTACGTCGAGTAAAGTTTTCACATAATTACAGCATCAGAGTAGTATTGGGATGTCTTTGTTTGAGTCATTGTATGAAAGGCCCTGTAAGTCGTCTGCATGTTGGTTGGAGGCAGGGGATATGATTGTGTTGGGACCAGTTGTGGTAAAGGATGCTACTTAGAAAGTAGAATTGATATGAGCTAGAAGGAGGGCGGCGCAGTCTAGACAAAAGAGTTATTTAAAGGATGCCACTGAGGAAGAAGGAACTGGAGTTCGCAATAGTCGATCAAGTGTTCATGAAGGTTTCTTCACTGAAGGGCGTAATGCACTTTGGGAAACCTAGAAAGTTAGCACCTAGATATGTAGGACCATTTTCGATCATAGATAGAATTGGAAAGGTGGCGTATAAGGTGGATCCGCCTTGTGTTTTTACAGGGATTCATAACGTGTTTCATGTACCACATTTGCAAAAATGCATTAGATCTGGGTGTAGCTATTAATCCGAGCGTAGTAGAAGAATTGGTCAAATAGCTAGTTATGACATATGTGCGTGAGAAGCAGCTTCGAAACAAGGAAGGGAAGCTGGTCTGTGTCCAATGGAATGCAGGTTGGGAGGACTGCATATGGGAAATATAGGATAAGGTTAAGAAGTCCTATCTAGAGTTATTCATTTTAGATAAGTGCATGAACAATGTATCAAGTTGTATTGATGCAGACCTTATATGTATGTATGAATATTATGGATGGTTACTGTATTACTATATAGCACTAGTAGGTTTTATATGTATAGATTGGGAATTCATGGGTATGCTTAGGGTAAGCATAAACTAGAGGACAAATCTCTACTGAACTGTAATTGAATTTCATGGGCGGAATTCCTTTAAAGAGGGAAGACTCTAATGACCCGAAATTTAAATTAATCAAATAAATTGATTAAATGGCCAGAACGGCCAAAAAAAGAGAAAGAATGGGAAATAAATAAATGGATAAGGTGTATTTGGGCCCAAGCCCAAATAATTGTGGGATAATAAACATTGCTCATTTCTATTCATTCATTTCATCCTACCTAAAATAAAATAAAAAACTAAGGAAGAACTTTAATGGTTGTGGCTTAGAGAGGGAAAATAGAAGGAAGACAAAGAAAATGCAAGCTAAAAGGGACTAAGAAGACTAAAGCTAAGCATCTTAAAGATCTACGTGAGCAATACTTAACCTTTCTATATTAATCCCTAATATATGGTCTCAGTTCAGATTTGTATGTTTTTAAGTATGGGGCACATACGGGTATCTATTAAATATAAAGGTTTAATGAATGTTTTTGGGGAAGAATAGATAAACACAGGATGATTTTGGAGTAGGGTGATACAGTGCCAAGAAAAGCAGTAAACGAAACCTAATAAAAGATACGCAGGTGGGACTAGAGAGAGACTAGGTCGGTAATGGGTAGGGGTTCTGCTCTAGAAAGAAGGTTGGAAGGGCTATTGATGCTGGGTAGGGATGCTCACTCGAATGCACACCTTGAGAATGTGAGGAGAGGCATTCGACTTCCAAGGACTATGGGGCCATTCCATAAGTTAAATAAATGTTTAAAGTGTATGCACATCTTAGGTATGTGAGGAGAGACATTCATGAATGCACACCCGGGGAAGGAGAAGAAGGCATTCAACAGCACGGGGCACAGTATTAAGTATGTAAGAACTACGCGGGGCACAGTATTAAGTATGTAAGAACTGCATGGGGTGCAGTATTGAACACTTTATAGGAAATATTAATAATAAATAAAAATTGCACGAGGTGCAGAACTAAATACTTTAAGAAGAACAATAAGACATGCACGGGGTGTAGTATTGAGTAGCTTAAAGGGTAAGTACGACCTGTATGGGGTGCATTATTAAAAAGTTAAAGGAGAAGTAAGATGATGCATGGGACGCAATACTTTAGTGGATAAAATAATAATATAAGGTTGGAACCATGTGGGGATTGTACATGGTGCGCATTGGTAAAGTATTGTGATGAAATAAAAGAACAAACTAAATGGGGTTGAATGAAGACTGCATTGGGGTGCAAAAGTAAATAAGGACCGCTTAGGGAAGCAAAAGATGTGACGTGGATAAGAACCAACTACGTTAGTATTTTGAATGTTCCACTCTTGATGGTTGAATAGTTAGGGGGAAACCCGACTTGTGCAGTACGGTTTGATCTCAATTTATGATTATTTTTTGTAAGTATTATTCACACCAGATTTTATATCTAACCCATGTTTTTATTATTGTTTTCCCTATAAACTCATGAATGCTTATTTGAGTGGGCTGAGTTTATAGGATAAGACATGTTTGAAATAAGAGTTGTAGTACAAAGATCGAAGATGGAGCTGGAGGCTTGGTAGCTAACAAAGATTTTTGTTACCGCTGTATTAAGGAGTTCATATTGCATCATCATATGTGGGCCCAACTCTTTACTATGTTTATTTTATATTGTATTTGACCCCTGCATGGGCATATTATTGTGTTTAATTTTGACATAAGTATATGTAAAAAATGCTAAAGAAAATTTTTATGTAATAGAAAAATATTTAACCGCTCTGTTTACTTTATCTGTGCTTAATTAATAAAAATGAACTCACTTTCATTGCTAGGAGATAATTTCGATTGTGACTACAGGATCATAGACGTTCATCTTTGGGTCTTGATGTGAGGGATGTTATATATAAACTTAGAAACCTCTTTATCAAATTCAAGAATTGCTTGGTTTCCAAAAAGGTGCCATGAAAATTTTCTCTTTTCAAAAGACTTTTCACAAGAAGTTTTTTTCCTTTAAAAGTTGGATTTTAAATTCAAAAAAATCATGTTTAAACCCAATTGTCATACCAAACCATTTTTTCAGAACATCTTTTATATCTTAAATCAATGACAAAAGGAGTAGATAAGGAAAACTTCCATTCTATTATTTTCCTATTACTCATGTTATTTTCGCTTCCACCTTTGGCAGAGATTTTAATAGCATACGAGGGAGACTTCTAAAAGTTACATGTAGTTGCAACATCTATCTAAGCGCCTATCTATATATGCAATTACTGCGCGTCTATGAAATTTATCCATTATTCCTATCCTTTTCCAATTGCTTTTCTCCTATATTATTTCTAACTAGATTACTAATCCTATTTTTATATACAAATTCCAAATGCTATTTCTATCTAATTACTTGCGATCGACCAGCCCAAGGAGGGGGTCAACCGATGGGGGTCCCATATTTATTATTATTTATTTTCTATTTTCGTTTTATAACTAATTTCGTTCCAAAAACTTCAAATGCTAATAACTTGTTTGTTTGAGCTCCGATCATGAAACTCCAAATATAAAAGTTGTTTAGAAAATCACTACGAAAATAATTGTGCAATTTTCAAGGCCAACTTTTGATGTTTGTTAAAATTAGATTTTTGGAGCATTATTAACTATTTATAATTATCTTTAATTTTATCAGGTGTTACAGACTTCGTGCCATGATTTAACTATAATCAAAGCAGAGCTTTCATATTGAAGATTAACGGTAGAAAATTATCCAGTGAGCCATTCCATGGTAATCCAATAAATATTTTCTATTTAACCTTAGTTATATTAACCAGTAGAAAATTATCCAGTGAGCCATTCCATGGTAATCCAATAAATATTATTACGTAATCCCTTTGTGGCCTAAGCAGTCATGAGTAATACACTATCCAACATTTGTAGAGCATTACATAATCTAGTCTCAACAGATGCATCGATATCCAGTATTAATACATCTTGACTATAATGTTTAAAATCGTATGTTTATTTTCATTATGTTAAACTACTCATGGTTACAACATTTTGTATCTACTACCATAAAATATACCATCTGTGGATTTTCTATTAAATACACTTTTAATTATATAATGTAATTAATATAACACTTTATATCAAGTGTATAATAGAAAGAAAACACATTTTGTTTCGAACAAGATTGGTTATCGAGTTAGATGTATGAAACAAATTACATAATTGCCCCTAGGGCATACCCCTAACTCTATCAATATCTATTTTATATCTCGGGGTAGGTTAAACATATCGTAGGTGTATATGAAGTCAAAATGACTAATTTATGAATAATAGACATAACACGTAATGGAAACCAATCGGCAAAAGCTAGTTGTTATCCACATAATTTCCAAAGAATAAAAGCAATGGCATTTATGTCAATATTGAAGAGTAATAAGGTAATTGATAATGCCGAATAACAGCATGTCGTGAATCGTCTATATAACAACAAGCGTCATACAAATTAACAAGGTAAAAGTAACGTCGAAAGGCTACAATGTTGAAGGCTACGATAAAGAACTATGCCGCCCTTAAGAATTGGAGGCATCTCGCATAAACGAATAATGCCAAAAATGTGCGACATAATGATGTAGTTATGATGTCATATCAATAAGCAATATCGAAAGTATGGAGAAGAATCAATGTCGATCCTCATCTTTAAGAGTTCATAAACAATGTCGCCCCTCATCGTTATCACACTCCATTCATACCATGCTCCGTCAATACCGCACCTAATCAATAGGCAGCATGTCATAAATTAGGTGAGGACATCACAGACTACTAGCACTACCTTTATTCGATGATAAAACTCTTCAATACCGCCTTTAAAACAATATCGTATAAGGTCGGGAATGATATCGCAGTCAATCAATATTGGCTCTGGTCGATGCCGCTTCTTGTTAATATCAAGAATCAATGTTGTTGTAGAGCAATGTCACTCGTATTCATGATGGCTTACTTCAATGTCGCGTTCCATTGAGGACATATATCATTTATTCCATATTACATTAATACTGCACTTTGTAGATATCGCCGTAGACCTTTGAAGCGATATTGATGAAGAACATTGTCAATGTCCATGAAGGCTATCAAGGTAGATGCTGCTCTATAACGATGCCACTACATATTAATGTTGCACCATAATATTGCCCATCTATATTAATACTACATCATATCAATGTTGCTTCAGGTTGATGTCATCTCCTATTGAAGAGGAATGCCCACGATAATCTATGATGCTCAGCGTCATCAAGGTTGTCGATGATTATGCATGCCGAAGATAAGCCAAACCGAAGATGGCATAAGGCATCACGCCAAATCCCTCTACACGTATAAATATGTACCTAGGGGCATGGAGGAAGGGGCACTCATTTCTTTCCTCTATTCTCAAAATTAAACTCTTGTAATCCTAAATTCATTTAGAGAAAACTTCTGACTTGATTGTAATCATCCTCAATTGGAATGAATGAGAACTTGGACATGCTAATTACAATGATCATGCATCTTCAACATTATTAAACACAAGCATGCTTATAATGAAGCTCTTTGGACCTAAAGCAAACGTGATACTATTCACATAGGATCACATGAACTTCGGTCCAAACTAGTTTTTATATGCATAGCCTCTATTTTGCCTCATACATATATGGACATTGGACTATGGACATAAGGACTGTTTATTTAATTCATTAACATGCTTAATGGGCTATTGCATACATTTACTACTTATCTTCTCTCTTATATCGATATATGACTTGGGAGTTGAAGTGTTTTATCCCTAAAGACCAAATAGATTTTTGAATATATTATTCCATGTGACCTTAAGGGATCTCGAATATCTTATTTGAAGTGACCATAATAGATCTCGAATATTATATTCCAAGAAATCATATTAGCTTTCGAATGTGTAACATCCAAAGCATATAGGCATTATGGATCCTTTCCTAATGATATGCATTTGTACTTAGGTTTGAATGCTAAGCTTGTTCTTGATTTGATTAACACAAACTAAAGCATGCTTGGTCATATCGACATATGAATCCAATTCAGGGATTGACTCATCATTCTGGGCATCAATGATGTTATACCAATTATTGGTTTAACATTTTGGTGCTAGAAGGAGGGCTTGAACCTCCGTCCCCCTATAACTCTCTCCATTAGTTGCATGAAGTTTTTTTTGTTCTAGGAAATTGAGGAGATCAAGGCGAGTAATGCTCCAAATGAAGAAGTTATACAAATGGCGACATTAGAAGAAATTGTTGTTCCTAACTTCAAATTAGGGAGCATTAAACGTGGGCAGCCATCAGAAAGGGTAAAGCCTACCGGTAGCGATGTTCAGATTAGAGATCTAACACATCAAGTAGCAATAACGAAAGATTTGTTGGAGAAGATCCTTGCACAACAATCTTACAAAACTTCCAAGTTCACTGAAGGGATCGAAGTTGAATCACCGAGAAGAAATCTGGTGGCTTCTTTACTTAAAAGCAAAACCAAACTTGTTATAACTCCACAAAAGAAAAAGGGTCACCAGTAAGCTAAAGCAATCGAGCTTTCTCCATGATCATTGGCAGATAACAAAGTTAAGGTAGATTACCAAGGGAGATTGGAGGAGAGGTCCAAGGAGCAATCTGGAAGTTCAACCTCCAAAGGATACAAACCTGTTAGAAGCAATTACCACAATGATGATTCTTATGTAAGAGATATGGCCAATAAAATTGTAAAGGGCATGCTTAATCTTAAAGGAAAAAGAACTCTTAATGAGAGGGTCAACAATAACCACGGAGAAGCTCCCTTCATAGATGAGATCATGTCCACCAGGATCGCGTCAAACATCAAAATTCTGGCCTTAAGATACATTGGAACTATTGATCCCGATGATCATTTAATAGCATTTGAAAGTCAGATGGACCTTTACCATGCATCAAAAGTAGTGCATTGCAGAGTTTTCCCCACTACCTTCCAGGGCACAGCAGCCAAGTGGTATATACCTTATCGTGAAAGGACTATCTACTCCTGGAAAATATTTGCTATAAGTTCTCGGCATAATTTTTTAGTTGCAAAGACCCCACAATTGACTGCAACATACTGGCTAATATTAACAAAACCATGATAGTTATTGGGCAATTATCTTAAGAGGTTTAATGCCAAGCACTAAAGGTAGAGGATATGACCGATGGAGACAAATTGAAGGCTATACTTTAGGGTTGATTGTGCAAACACCCTTCTGGCGAGAACTTTACCTTCATGATTGTAGAGATCTCTAGGACTTCCATTTTCAAGCTGACAAGTTATCCACATGGATGAAATGTTCCATGCCAGGAAAAAGTCCCAGAAAAGGAAGGAAATGGAGAATTTAGCAATAAGAAACCAAGATGTGAGGAGATTCCAAAGTCCAATTATGTTCCTTTAAATAAACCAATATCCTACATCTTCGCTACAGAAAAAAAGGTAGTGGCTTTCTAGTCCCCTACAAAGCCAAGAATTACCCTGAACCAAAAAGAGGGAGAGAGTACTATGGTTATCATAAAGCAAACGGGCATAAAACGGACGAGTGTCGAGTATTAACAGGAATAATCCAGAACATAATCCGCTCTGGACTTTTGAAAGAGTTTATCAGAAATGATCAAAAAATTGCACATTCTAATGAAAGCAACCAAAGACTCATAAAGAATCCAGCAAACTTGGTAGAAGGTGATATTTAACCTAATTTCATTCCACCCCTTAACATAATTGATGTTATCTTTGGAGGTCTACATTTAGCAAGAAGCAGCAAAGGAGCTAGAAATCGCTATATTAGAGAAGCAAGAGATGGAGTTTTCTCCATTCAAGAAGGGCCATCGCTTAAGAATCCCAATTACCAAATTCAAATGCACAACTTGACCATCACACTATAGGAATTAAGAGGAGTTTGTCATCCCCACAACGATCCGCTTATGATCACTGTTCAAATTGGGTTCTCTGTGGTTACAAAAATTCTTGTCGATACTGGAAGTGTTGTCAATGGAAGCTTTAATGACGCCTTTGATCAAATAGGAATTCCAAAGGAAAAGCTAAAGAAGAGCTTTGAGCCCATTTTGGGTTCAATAAAAAAGAATCAACCCCCATGGTACAGATAAAGCCTCTGGTGCTGATGGGAATTCCGCCAAACTTTAGGACCTTCGAAACTCTCTTTGTCATTATGGATCAAGCTTCATACTACAATGCCTTCTTTGGGAGACCAGCTCTAGATGAAGTTGATGTTTTTTTACACCAAAATACTTAACGGTAAAACTCTTAACCAAAAAGTTTGGGCAACCATAAGGGGAGACCAATTTAGTTCTTATGAACTGTACTTTGCCACTCTTAAGCAATATAAATGGAAAAATCTTTCTTGCTATGACTCGAGGAAAAATGAATTAAATAAATATAATATTAAAAAGCCTTTGGATGAGGGTTCTTCAAGTAAATCATCTAAAATAAAAACAAAGTCTATTGAGAAAACTAAGCATGCATTAAGAAAATTCA
Organism: Allium fistulosum; assembly: GCA_030737815.1. Taxonomy (NCBI): domain Eukaryota; kingdom Viridiplantae; phylum Streptophyta; class Magnoliopsida; order Asparagales; family Amaryllidaceae; genus Allium; species Allium fistulosum. Next base: position 231,966,097 of record CM060908.1, on the reverse strand, counting down.
ATTTCTCTAAAAAGAAAAGGAAGTGAAAAGAAACAAAACTAGTGGAATACGAAGTAGAAAGCGTGGAGATCATCACTAAATTAGATTGTAGAGGTGAGAAAGAAAGAATGAAGCCCACAGAGGACCTTTAGAAGGTATGTTTGGATCATGTTGATCCAACAAAGATCATAAAAATTGGACAAGAGTTGGATAACAAACTTAGAAGAGAACTAATTTAATTTCTGCAATCTAGTAAAGATGTGTTCGCTCGGACCCATTCAGATATGGTTGGAATAGATCAGACCGATATGTGTTATGCTTTGAACATTGACCCGAGTATCACACCTATTCGGCAGAAGAGGAGAAAGTTTGATAAAGTTCAATCTAATTCCTTGAAAGACGTGGTCTAGAGGTTTCTCGAAAACAGATTCAACAAAGAAGTACTCTACTCGAAATGGTTAGCCAATCCAGTACTTGTCAAAAAATCTAACAAAAAGTGGAGGACGTGTATTGATTATACTAATTTGAATAAGGCATGCATGAAGTACTGGTACTCCCTCCAATAATAGACTAATTATTTAATGCGACAAGTGGATGTCAACTTTTGTCCTTCATGGACGCTTATTCCGGATACAACCAGATTTCAATGTTCAAACTAGATGAGGAAAATACTGGTTTCATAATAGATTGGGCAACATACTGTTACAAAGTAATGCCTTTTGGGTTGAAGAATGCCAGGGAAACATACCAAATGTTGGTTAATAGAATGTTCAAAGGACAAATTGGCCGAAACATGGAGGTATACATGGACGATATGCTAGTATAATCTCAAGAGGAAAGCAACCATCTGAAAGATCTTGAGAAAATGTTTAGGGTATTAAGGAAATATCAGTTGAAGCTCAACCCACAAAAATGTTCTTTTAGATCTCAGCTAGGAAGTTCTGGGGATATGCAGTCAGTGCTAAGGGAATCGAAGCCAACCTCAACCGAATTTCGGCTATCAAGGAAATGGTAGAACCCAAGACAAGTAAAGATGCAATGAGCTTAAAACGGGAGAGTAGCAATGTTTAATAGATTTATCTCCAAGGCCACTGACAAATGCATTCCATTCTTCAATGTGATTAAGAAGGAAAAAAATTTTGAATGTGGGGAAGATTGTCAATTTTTTTAAGGAATTAAAAGACCATCTTGAGAGGCCAGCAATCTTGCCCAGTCCTATGGATGGGAAGAACCTGTACCTTTATATGACTATTTCTGAACATGCCGTTAGTTCAGTTCTGGTAAGAGAAAATAAGGGAACTCAACTTTTAGTATATTATACAAGTAGGAGGGTCAAAATACAGAAATCAGATATCCTGTTATATAGAAATTAGCATCCTGCTTGATGCTCACTGCACAGAAACTAAGAGCCTACTTTTAAGCACATCCAATTAAGGTCTTAACCAACTTTCCCCTCAAGCACGTATTTAGCAAACCTGCAGCTTTAGGAAGACTAGTAAAATGGGGAGTAAAACTCAGCCAATATGGTATTGAATTTCTACCTTGAGTGACAATAAAAGGACAAGCCCTAGCTGATTTTGTTAATGAAAGTATAGGGTTTATTAAAGAACAATAAGAAAAGGAGAAGGATTTAAATCCTAAATGGCAATTGTTCATGGATGGAGCTTCAAAAGAACAAGGTGCTAGTGCGGGATATGATTATTACCCCCGATGGACATCGTTTACTCTATGCAATGAAGTTGGGATTTCTAGCCACTAATAATGTAGCAAAATACGAATCAATGGTGGCATGACTCACCTTGGCCCTACAGTCAAAAATCTCTAGAATTGAAATTTTTAATGATTCCCAACTAATGATAAATCAATTGAATCAAACATATCTGGTGAAGGATGCCAAGTTGGTCCTATATATCAAAAAGGTGTTAAAAATGTTAACCCAATTTGAAGATTTCTCCATACATCGAGTACTAAGAGGAAAGAATTCTCAAGCTGATTCTTTGGCTAAATTAGCTAGCTTGCGAGGAGTGCCAGAAACATAATTGTACCAGTAGACTACCAACCACACCCCAGTATAAAAGAGAAGGCACTCGGAAGAGGAGTCGAAAAATGGAAGTGAAACCCTTCGAGAGAAATTTTTTCATCCAAAGATGAATGACTAGTACAAGAACAATTGGATGATGCCCATTTTTGAATATATTATAAATGGAAAATTGTCGACAAAGAAAAAGGAAACAAGAAGAATAAAACACTAAGTTCCAACTTTCGTCGTAATGAATGAAAAATTCTATAGGAAAGGATATTCACTCTCTTATTAAAATGTGTTGAGTCGGAAATGGGAGCAAAACTGGTAAGTGAAGCCCACGAAGGGTTTTATGGAGACTATTCTAATGGCATAAAGTTAGCTAAGCAGGTTATGAGACAAGGCTTCTATTGGCCTCAAATGACTAGTCATGCCATCGATTATGTGAAAAGGTGTGAAAAGTGCCAAAACTTCTCTAAACTCTCACGTTTTCCACCTAGCGAATTGACTTCGATTTTAAGCCCATGGCTATGGGAAATTGACCTAATCAAACCACTACTATATCCAAAGGAGGAGCTAAATATGCCATGGTAGCCACTGACTATTTCCTAAAATGGGTAGAAGCAAAACCGCTTCCAAATATCATGTCAGGAAATTTCTCAAGTTTGTAATCAAAAATATCTTTATCGGATTTGGAATTCCACATAAGATTATATCTGATAATGGAAATCAACTTGGGAGCAAAGAATTTACACAATTTTATAATAGAAATGAAATCATCAAGAGCTTTTCATCTGTAGCATACCCCAAGCTAATAGAGTTGTTGAAGTAGCTAATAAGACTATTAAGACCATTCTTGAGAAACGATTAGACAAGGCTAAAGGAAATTGGATAGAAGAACTACCTCTTGTACTTTAGGCATATAGAACTTCCACTAAAATTGCAAAAGGACATACCCATATTCCTTAACGTATAAATGTGAAGCCATGCTCCCGATTGAGGTTGAAGTACCTTCTTATTGAAGGATTGCATATGCATTTGATCCATGTCAAGAATTAAAGACAGATTCCTTGGAGTTAATCAATGAGTTATGAGATAAAGCAGTCGTACAGACGGTTGAATATCGACGAAGAATATCCAAATATTACAACTCTAAATTAAGAGAGATCGTTTCAAAAAGGAAACCTAGTGCTTCGAAGAGTCACGACAAATACTAGGAATCCAGCAGGATGGATCACTTGGGCCAAATTGGGAAGGACCCTTAATCATACACAAAGTAATCCCATCAGGGACCTATAGACTATGTCGACCCGATGGCAACATAATAAAGAGAACATGGAATGTCAAGAATTTGTGACCATATTTCCCGACAATGAATGAATAAATAAGTTAAAACAAAAATATCTACTAGATCAATTATGGAAAGGAGTAAGAATCTCATAAAATAAAAAATCTAAATGGTCACTTATGATGGCAATAAGAGGCTTGATCCAAACTAAGATCACTACAATCTTCTAGAGGATGATCTGTCAAAAAATTAGCCATTAGCACCTACAATCTTCAAAAGATCTGTCAAAAATTAGCCATTAGCATTTATAGTCTTCGAAAGGAAGTCATGTTACAATCTTCTAGAGGAAGATCTGTCAAAAAATTAGCCATTAGCGCTTACAATCTTCAAAAGGATGATCTGTTACAATCTTCTAGAGAAAGATTTATTAATAATTAACCGTTAGCGCTTACAATCTTCAATAGGAAGATCTGTTACAATCTTCTAGAAGAAGATTTGTAAAACATTATCCATTAGCACTAACAATCTTCTAGAGAAAGATGTGTCATAATATTCTAGAGAAAGATCTGTAATCGTAACACCCTGCATTTTTACATTAATTAATTAAAATAGAACTTAATTAATAAATAATAAACTGTGAAATATGAAATTTCTACAAATGTTGGAATTTGGCCATGAGACTTATATCATTGGATTTGTGGTGATTTTTTAATCAATTTTCATACATCAACTTTTTCGATCAGAGTTCAAGCGAAAAAGTTAGTAGCATTTGAAATTTATAGTGTCGAAAATAATTATATATATATATAAGTATGGTAATAAAATCAATTAAGACTAATTAGATGTTAATAATTATTAATATTCAAATTAAGATCTTCGAGATTTGTAAAATGGATATGAATCGATAAGAATCAATTAACAAACTAAAACAAATGCATACAATCAATTAAACACAACAACAAAATCAACGTATGTTGATAATTCACAAAAAAAACCTCATAGGCCGACCATGGCCTCCTTAGGTTGACCATGGCGGTCGACCATGGGCCTAGGACGTTCGACCCGAAGGGCTTCTAAGAAGTGATGGAAAATTGTTTGTGTGGTCCAGATCTAATCTATTTTCATCTGACGGTTAGCCCTTATTTGAACCTCCATAAATTGGGACCTAGGGCTTCACTTCCAATTCATTATTTTTCTAACAAGTGCGAAAGCTCTGCCATTTCTCTTTCTCCTCCAGAATTTCTAAATACACAAAAGTATAATATATTGCATGTATACACTTTGGAGAAGAATAGAAAAGGATAGAGGGTAGAAGATAGATTCAAATTAGGTTGCTACATCAATGGTAAACTTTTGGATCTGGCTCTAACTAATAAACCTAAATCCAAATCTCTTCTCTCTAGTCCAATCTCTAATAGATCTGTATAAAATATTGTCCATGAATCCGAATAGGGAGTCAAAAAGTGAATAATATCGATAATATGGTCAGATCTAGATTAAATCTAGAGATTTGGTAGCGCTATTCAAAGACGAGTGGGAATATTATATGTTTTTATATAATACTAGATTATATTGTTGTAGATCTATTTCTATATGCTTGAGTATGAAAATTTAATTTCAAATGAATTCATATATATGAAATGTTGAAGACCGTAAACTTGCTTATAAATTTGGAGTGAAAATTATAGTAGCGTAATGATTAGTTTTAATTCTGCAATTACATAATGATTAGTTTTATTTTTATAATTACGTATTGATTAGATTTAGTTTTGTAATTGTGAAATGATTTTAATTATCAATTTTACATCGGATTTATTAACCGAAAACATAAAGAATTGAGATTACATTTTATTTGATGTTGATGAATGAGACTGAAAATAAAGCTAACCAGACTTTTGGGATTTTAGTGATATTTTAATTTATTGGAATGTATGCTATTAGAAATGGATTTCCATATATTATCAAATTCAAACTAAATAAAAGTGTGGTGTTTGAAATGACAAGTAATCAATATAAACTTATAAAAAATAAAGAGATATATGAAATAGAGATTGTTACTGTATTTTATACAATCTATTTCAATAAATAAAAGAGAATTTCCTGTAATACAAACATCGCACAAACTAACTCTTTTGGATAAGATATGGAAATTTACTGTGTAACAGTTAAATTGTTAAAGATTGGAATATATAGTAAACCCCAAAAGCGGAATATTGGAATAAGAATGTAGCTTAATGGTTAACAAAATGGAAACTAATGAAAATATAAGTCTGAATTATAGGCAAGAAAAAGAAATAAGAACTGGAATAGAAATAAAAGGCTGAACAAATGAATGTTGTAGCAACGATATTGATGTTTGAATTTGAGAAGCGTTAAATGAAAGTAATGAAATAAAAGATATATGCATAGTAAGACTAAAGACTTAAAGTTGAATATAAAATCTATTGAGACGATAAAGAAAATAAAAAAAGAATAAGTATACGTTAGTCTGAAATATGTGTATAAGTAGCTTCGGATGTGCGTTTATGACAGGTGTGAGTAATTATAAATTATTTGATATAATTATAGTGTACCAATGTTCTAAGATCGCTAGACTAGGTTGGGATGCTAAAAAATAAGAACATATTCAACCAATAGGACCCGTGATGAGCGTACGATTTCGTACTAGAGGGGTACCCCTAGGTTTTGACTGTGCTTATTGCCTTGATTATAAATTGTCTATCATAATTATAAATATATGTTATAATTATGTCAAGGCCTAATGTGCACAGTCAAATTAGGTTTGCTTCAAAAAATTTAAGTTTTTAAGTGGGGGTATTACCTTGATTGCACCAGGCAATGTAAATGGATGGTTAGTGAGATCATACTTATGCACATGGCATGGAAAGTCTAGTGTGTCTAGGTACCAAAATGAGTTGCAACAAGTGTACGTAACAGGCTGGAGTGCTTGGGTACTATAAACTAGGGTAGGAGTTTCATATTTCTCTAGCTTGGCTTCAATCTCTAGCGTAACGGGAAGGACAGAATTACACCTATCTGATCTCTTCCGCCTACCAGGATTTATTTAGTTAGGTTATGCAATGCCACGGTTGTTTGTTAGTTGTTTGATGGGGGCAAGGCTAGTTAACCCATACAAAGGTTCCTTCAAAAAATGGACAAGGTGGTCGTGCATGGAGCCTAAAATTCATGATAAGAACCAGACAAGGGTACATAAATGGATGGCATATGTAATGAAAAATCCCTAAAGCATTAGGACCTTATGGACCGGAGGTTGTGGATTAGAGGTCATCAGTGCAAACGGCAGGATTTTCTTGATAATACGATGGCGATGGATCTTTATGAGGTGCTGAGTGGTTGATACATTTGGGGATAATATCTAGGTCTATTAGTGGACTTGGGATGTGTGTGTGTGTGTATTGCTATATAAACATAGATCTATATGGTGTAGATGGGTATAATTTGTACATAGCAATGGAGTCATAACGATTAATAATAAAATCTAACATAACATGAAATAGTGAACAACCGGTATAAGCTAGTGTTATGTGTAAGATGTATAATTTACCAGTCACTAGAGTGTTGTTTTGACCCACTCCTTATTACAACCCATAGAATTTAGAAGGGTGGTTACTCGTATTGATTTGGAATTATTGTCTGGCTAAGGCCCTTGACATTTGAGATGTCGATTTTAGTCTGTATTTATCCTGATCTAATATATTTTCTTATATTAGCTATGAGTTATTACCATTAGTGCTATAGTATGTTTTCCTTTTTCTAGGATACCAAACCAATGAACCGTGTTTTAGTGGACTTGGATTTTCGGTTTAGCGAAAATTCTAGGCCCACTAAGTGCGGGTTGTTACACTTGGTTTTAAACGTGGTTAGTCGATTCCTAAGAAATGGTGAGTGAATGTATTTGTGTTTTGACTATAAATATAAATATAGTATATGCTAAAATCATAAGAATTCCATCTATAGCGTAGTTGCATATGGAATATCCTTAGAACTGGATGGTACTTGACTCCCTAGTCGAGCTTTGATAGCCTAAAGATTGTTGATCCCCAATTTTGATTGTCGATTGATGATGAACAACAAGTCCAGATTAAGGGATAAGAGTCCATATGTTATAGAAAGTGGAAGATGGAGAAGTCCCTGAAAAGGGTGTGAAATGGTCACTCCTGATTTATGACTGGATTTCTGGATCTTTGGAAATGGAACGAATGATGTTCTTAAGATAATAGTCAGAAGTCCACTTTGAGTCCAACCCAACTATAATTTTTTTTTGGAAATTGAGGAAAAGTATAAACTGTACGCTTTAAAAGAACTTTTAATGAAAAAAATAAGTAAAAATTATTGAGAATATATAAATATATTAGAGGTTTTGTAAGAAAATATATATATTTAGACTTCAGTAAAGAAAATTTTTGTCTGAGGTTGTTTTCTTTTATAAAGAAATGATGGAGCAATATAGCTCGTGAATCTTTCTATGTAATGAATGTTTTTAAGATACAAAAAGGTCTGTATGGGTAGACAATATAAGTGGTACATATTTGGAATAGAGTAAAGGGTTTAGAAAAGAAGATAAATTGAGTTGTATGTAGTTGCACTACAGTAATAAAGAGATGGTAAATTAAGAGAAACAATTGGAGTTAGTGTAGTTTAGGATGAAGGGTTAATTAGTAAGAAATTCTAAAATTAAATAACAGAGCGGATTAATTTATTTTAATTTGGTTGGGATTTGACATATTTTAATCCATTAGAGTGAAAAGAGATAACATAATAAGTTTATACGAATCAATCAAGTTACAAATAAAGGTGTTTGTTTGAAATAATATGGAACGTAAATGCAAAGGAAGAGGTGTACAAATTATGGAAACCCGTATTTCGCATTGTCCATTTCAATAAAAAAAATAAAACATAATTTCTTGTAATTTCACACAAGACACGAACCCTCTTTTAAGTGATTCATAGAGAATTATAGTGTTAACAATCCCCCTTGAGGGAGAAGAAATTCTAATGCATTAAAATATAGGATTCTTAAATATTATAAAAAGTGTAGTAATTAGAAATAGTGTTAGTAAATTTTATTAAAAATAAAGCTGGTAATCTAATTGGAGAACCTAAACAAAGGAAAATACACGTTTTCCATTGTTATGCGCCTTTAATTTAGGTATCTTTTGAAGGTACCCCTTTTATGGTAATTGAGACTCTGCCCATATTGGATGTTTGAGAGAGTAGGAAATGTAAAGAAATTGATTGGATGAGAGTTGTTCTTATCTACTTCATTTTTTATAATTTAAAAGTTGTGAAAGGTGTTTTATAAACATGTAAAGTATGTCTTTGGAAGAAATGGTTTGGTGAAATGAATAAATTTTTGAAAGAAGAACTTAATAAATGATCGAATTAAAAATCCTAGATTTTTGTGAAATAAAAGTCTTTAAAAGAAAAAGCTGATTTGATTCTAAACTTAGAATTGCTAATGTTATCTTTTAAGTTTAGGGAATAAGTTAAATTCAAAATTCTTAAAATGTATGTCTTGAAAAGAGTTAAAAATGCGAAGTATTTTTCAATTTAACAAAAATTTACAAGTAACACTTATAAAGACAAGAGTTTTAGGATTAGATATTTCAAAAAAAATTGATGTTTTTATTTTTGTAGAAAAATGATAAAGACCAAACCAAGATTTTAAATATGGATTAGATAGGAATTAGTGCCTTGGTGAGATGGGGAAAAAGAATAATGTTGTTAATACTACAATCCACATCGAAGAGGTTCAATATGCCACGACTTCATAGGCCAACACTATTGTCTAAGTGACAGCATCGGTATTAGTAAATTGCTTCTCAACCACATCGCATGCCATAGCTATTGTCGAAGACATGAAATAATTAAGGTACTTATGGATCGTCGTCAAAGAGATGGGATACTTCGCTGCATCAATAAATGAGTACATACAATGATGCATATGACCAAGTAGGAAAATGGATTAATCACAACCCATTTCGTAAGCCATCAATGAATGCCAAAGTGACCATAGCGCGTTTCATTGATGAAATGTTCTATAGACATTGCCTTTAATGGATTCAAAGATACATCACCGTCAATGTACTAAATGTGCCATACACTAGTCATGACCAAAGCAGGCTTACTGACAATAACCTTGAAGGTCATCAACATGGCAGTAAGATGACACCACACCTCACAAGTACGTCGAGAGTATTAATCTATGAAGATGTCAAAGGAACACAAAGCTATGTCACACTTTGTTAATGATCACACCGCACATCATCCTTAAAAAAGCACATCGAAGACATTGCTTATTTACGCTAAAGCGGTGTCGGTGAAGGACACCATCAATACCCACAAAGTTATCAATGTTGTACTATATCAATGGCATAGTATCGTCTTCGACTAACAACTTTATGGGTCACCGATTTCAACACAGTACATTGGGAAGTCACTCCTTAACAACACTACCTAATGACAGCATCGCTCTTCATCAATGGTTGGAGCCACTTCTTTTGATTAATTAACAAAGGAGCTTGTGTCAAGTACTACCAAAGTTGATCCGGCCAAAGATGTAAGACGCGAAGTGTGTCATTATCAAGTAAGCCTAGTATATAACAGCATGAAGGTCACCGAAGTCATGATCAATGCGGCCACCGAAGTCTATACCAGAGGATGTCGAAGACGTTGAAGCCGCCTAAACCTTATAAATGTGGACCTAAGGGTGCCATTTTAGGGGACGGATTCTCTCATCTCATTTCTTACTTTTTCATCTTTATAAACTCTAAATTGATTTAGGGATTTATGGAGCCTATTATACTATCGAAAACTTGTACACATAAGGATTTGGAAATTAAACAAGTACATACCATAACATATCGGCTCAATGCGAACTTGTAAATTGGATGACTTTTTCACTTCGCATATTGACTGTTTGGATTTGTGATTTGCATAGCATATCTGACTTCGAACTTGTTCTAGTATAGCATATCTGATTTCAAACTTGTTCTAGAACATCATACCTAACTCCGAACTGGTACTTGCATAGCGTACTTGACTTTAGACTTAAACTTTAATAGCATATTTGACTTCGACTTTAAACTTGCATATGCTCATATGACTTCAACTTTGGTGTCAAAACTAAGGAATGTTACAGGAATTCACTTCGATTTAATGACTATGAATGGCCTCAATAGTGTCTCTCTTTGAGTTTACACTATTGGGGTTAATGAATTTATTCGTTAACATGTTGGCGTTAGAAGGAGAGGTCAAACCACGGACTTTGTTAAAATCCCAAGTGGAGTTACCTTAGCCTGCATATTTAGGGTTTAAAGAACTTACCCAACCAAGCATATCCCATTACAAGAAAACCTACCTTTAGGTTGGAACAATGCCGATCAATCATGTTAAGATGTCCGAACGGATCCTCTAAACCTAAACTAACTCGACCCACTTATCCAAATGATCCTCGGCTTCACAAAGAACAAGTGTTAAGGATTAAAGCATTGCAAATCAAGGAAAATAAAAGAAGAAGAATAGCTCTTATAACCCAGATAAATGTAGCATAAATCCATTCCATCTAGGACTATTCCCAATTTTTGCTCTGGGAAAGCAATGCAAGGGAGATAATGTCTTCTTAAGAATAAGAAGGCTGATTCAACTTCAAGCTTGGGGAACCATTTTTTGAAAGGAAATGACAAAGGAATTTGAATGATTAACTAGAAGGTGGGAAAGTATTCTCGGTCACTCCCAAAAACAAAATGAAACTCTGGACTCATTAAAGAGAAACTTGTTGTGGAAGCTAAGGAACCCATTACAAACAAAAGAGTAAAATGCCATCCGAGTAGATCACTCCCAAAAACATATTGACTTTCCAAAAACTATTCCCTTAACACCTCCTATGAGAACATTTACATCCTAACAAAAGATGAACTTTACTATTGGCCATCACATAAGAAACATCCAAAGAATGAAAGGAATCTTGGAGATACTGCTACTATCACCAAGTTAACGGAAATGGCACAAATCAAAGCTGAAGCTCGGACGACATGATACATAATTTCTTAGGGCAAAGAAAGTTGAACAAATTTGTACGAAGGTGTTAAGTCATTCATCAATAAAGATAGAATTTTGAACAAAACAAGTGAATCTACATGGTCGAGGAGTAAGACTCCTCTAAATAATGAAAAGCCTAAATCACCACCAAAGATAGCAGTAAGGGACTAAAGCCTTTCTATAAATCTAACGTGGCCTACACAAAGCACCTCCTAAAGGAAGGATGGAGTAAGCCTTTTGTCCCATCCAAAAAGGCCTGATCAAAGCAACGACTAAGCCTTTGGTCCCTCCTAGGCCTGATCGGAGCATAATCCCTTAACACTATCATCAAAGTCCTGGTTAAGGCATCTCCTAGAGGAAGGCCAGATTAATCCTTTGGGCCTGTCTGGAAATAGGCCTATCCAATGTTTCTGCAAGCCTTTAACCCCTGCCTATGCGGCCTAGTTGGAGCACCTCCTAGAGGGTGGACGGGTAAGCCTTTGACTTATCCAAAGCACCTACCTAGCCTTTAGTGCCATCATCAAAGGCCTCACTGAAGCACCTTCTAGAGGGAGATCAGGTAAGTCTTTAGTCCTACTTAATATAGCTAACTAAATGCACCAGAAAACATACCTAAATCATCACCTAAGATAGTGATAAAGGTTCTGAGCCAAAGTAGTGCTCCCAATCAATCAATCTTCTAGAAGAAGATCTATCAAAATCCAAGCCAATGTAGTGCTCCCTACCAACCAATCTTCTAGAGGAAGATCTATCAAAATCCAGGCCAAATAGTGCTCCAAATCTATCAAAATCTAAGCCAGATATGGACTTCTAGTCTTCTTTTATTATTTCAAGATATGGATTTTCGGTCTTCTTGTACTATTGCTAGATATGGATTTCTGATCTTCTTTCATTATTGCATGATATTGATTTTTAGTCTTCTTCTATTATTTCTAGATATGGGTTTCTGGTCTCATTGCCAGATATGGATTTCTGGTCTTTTATTATTAACATCAGACATTGATTTCTCATCTTTTATTATTGCCAAATGTGTGTTACTAGCCATCTCCTGTTATTATCAGATATGGATTTCTAGACTTTTTCTATCAGATAGATCTTTGGTATTTTGTTATTAACTGTTAAATGGATTTCTTGGTCTTTTATGAGAGAAAATTCTAGTATGGAAATTTCAATTATCTTAACAATCAGAATGTTGATCTAGGCATCAAAAAGCTTGGAGTACAAAAGCAAGATAATCAGACAATTAAATTTAAAGCCACATGCTTACATTTGAGTTAACTTTCATTCTAACACAAGTTCATTTATAACTAATATATTATATACAAAGTCCCAGATACAAAAATTAAATAGAAAAGAAAATCTATTTAAGAGCATATCATTGCTAAAGCTTAAGGCATTGTGTTGACTTTTCCAAGTCCTTAGCGAACAAAGGGTCAGTAATGTGACAAATGGCCACATCCAAAATTTATTTAAGTTCCTTTTCCTTCTTCCGAATGATATTTGCATCGTCAATCAAAGCAATCTGAGTTTCTAAAGAGCATTGGAGAGTCTTGTTGACACCTTGCAAAGTACAAACCATACTATTTGGCTCTTCAATCTTCAGGGTAAGATTATATTTTTCATGCTCAAGTTTTTTTACTCTTCAATCTTCTGGTTAGGATTATCTGGGAATCGCAAAGTTGAGTCATCTTGGGATGATTCTTTCTCTTCTACATAGGCAAGCAACCTGTCTCTCAATAACTCGTGAAGCATCTAGAGAATGATATGTACACACTAGCTGGGTCTCCTATTAAGAATAGGGGATACAAGAATTAATATATGAGAAACAAACTTTTCTAGTGATAATAAATAGAGTTCACAAGTAGTAAAAAATTAAGGTTGCATTGTAATTCTATTTCAAAAACATTTAATCAACATTCAAAGTTTCGAGAGTGCAGTTTTAGCCTTTTCAAATAACTTAGCGGACAACGTAATTATAGAATCGAAGGAGGCCTTAATTCCTTTGGGGGTATAAACATAAGGGAAGCGACGATAATCCCATTCTCCAACTGGAGGGTATCATGGCTACGTATTATTTTGGCATGATAAGATCAGATTTTACTGAGCAACTTATCCTTTTCATTACCTAAGAAGTCAAAGCAGAAATGAAGGTAACATATGTAGACTTCTTGTAAATCTCTAAGGAAGCAATGTATTGCCAATTGTGATGTTTTGAGAATCGCATATTTTTCCTTAAAATCTTTTCTTAGCTTGAAAATTTTACTCAAGAGATCATTAGAGACAAGACTACTTGAGAGATCTTTATCCTATAAAACATATTGAAATTAAACTAAGGATAAGGAAACTAAAGTGATAAAATCTATAAGCAAACCAAGTTACATACTACAAATATTCTTGTTCATACAAGATTGATTTTTTATACATTTCATAATGAACCTCTTCCTATTGTACTTGTGTTTTTCGAGGGAAGAGAGTTAGAAGAAATGGGGTGGAGGCAACTCTGGGAAGGTTGCAACACACTCCAAGGTAGGGATCGGACCCATACTCATCCAAATTTCTACGATGAAAACATATAAGAAAACCTCCACAGTTATCTCCTAAATATGAGAAATAAACAAATTTATCCCCGAATAATCTTTTTATAGAAACTCAACTAGGGCGTCTCTGTCATCCATTAGCATCCGAAAGAGGGTCATTGGTTTGGAATTCTCTTTCATGAGTATTTTCCGATGACGACGAGTTTTCTTCATCCGAGGAGTAATTTCTCTTTCTTCAAATATCTTAACTTTGACACACTCTTAGTAATCTTCTTGTACTTCTCAGACAATTCGTTGTATTCTTTCTGTTGTTTGTCCAATTCTCTATTTAGACGGTCAATATCCATTTGTTTCTTTTCAAGCATCTCGTCATAACAATATTTTTGTTTTCTCCTTAAGTAAAACAAATGTATTAACTAAAAGATACTTAGCGTGAGGTGTTTGGATAAAGAGATCTATACTTGAAAGAGTGGAACTGAAGATGAAGAGATCTTTCGTTTATTTTTGGAATTTTGGCCTAGGAAGGTGCTACCCTTATTTGGAGGGTCCTTCTTTGAAGGGTCTTGCAGGTCGAAAGTTCCTGTATCTTGAACAGCCGAGTCCAAGTTATTGTCGCTAGATCCATCCTTTTCATCCAGTTGACTAGAAAGACCTATTCCATCACCTCCCCCATAATCATCATTGCTGTCATCACGATCATCCCCTTGATCATCTTTGTGATCATCATCATCATTATTATTATCATCGTATTTTTCATCTTTTTCTTCATCAAGATTTGGTTCTTCATCGATAGAAGCATCATCGAATGATAGCCACTTTTCATTATCAATTTCTTCCTCAGCGGGGAATTCTTCCTTAAGAGCCTTTTTTATCTCAAGACTGAACTTTCTCTTACACTTTTCATTCTAGGCTGGAAGAGATGGAAAGTCCAAGTCTGGGCATTTCCAAATGTTATTGGCATATTCTATATACAAAGCATTTTCATAGCACTTCTCAGTGATTTTGGGAAGAGCAACATCAAGAAAGGAGGTGACCTTTTTCTTGGCATCGTTGATAATGTTGTTTGAATAATCTAGTATGCTAGACTTCCTTTGAAGTTGGTCTACTAGCAATTTGTTCTTCTTAATTATCTTAGAGTTTTCCTTAGCAAGCTTAGTGTTTTGCTTGGTTACCCTCTCTAGATGTGTTTTTAAGTATGTTAGACGACTCAAGGTCAGCTTCCAAATTTTTGGTTCTTTCTTCTACCAACTGCCTAACTTTATTTTCTTCCTTCAGGGAGCAAGAAAGTTTGCCTTTCTTAAGGATTGCCTCATCTCTCTCCATGGTAATGTCAATCATGCTATTTTGAAGCGAAGAGATCTTTTCTTTGAGCACGATCACCTCATTGGATGGCCTTTGAGAGGCATCTCGAAGCATGGGCTTTCCCACCTCGAATACATAACCTGTCTAAGTGAAAATGAATTTATGAGGATAAGTTAATTAAATAAACGGAAAAACGTACTGATAAAAGTTGTTTAAGAATTAGGAAGGTGGTCATCAGAGTAAGTCAAGGGTTGAAATGACCCAAGAGAAGTAAATGAGCGAGATTGAATAACCAATTGGACAAGTTCCTCAAAATTCATTGATGAAGTTCGAGTCTGAGTCCTCGAAGGAAGAGGAACATCTGGATAAAGAATCACCAACTTCAGCTTACATGTGGCTGATATAATTTGAGGAAGTTGGAATTGTAATATTAAGAAAGGGGTTGGGAGTTTGAGCCTCCTTGAGTGTCTCGGTCCGAGTCTCTTTAGGCTTCTCTGGAGCTTTTTCCTAATCTACTGCTAAGGGACATAGATTAATATTTACATGCTACATCTCATTTATGACAATGGGGGTAAATTCACCCGCAAGTTTGGACCTTATGTCTTGGGAAGGAGAAGGAATGTCAATAAGAGCATCATTGCCCATTTCTTCTTCATTTAATTCTTCAATATCGTAGGTGATTGATTCTTTAAAGGAAATAGATTTAATAGGTTAATTGGGGCTGAAACTACATCTTGACTTATTCTATTCTTAGATGCACCATCTTTAACCTTTGTTTCATTGGGAACTGCAGTAAGGGCAGACACGTCTAAAGTAAAAAAGGAAAAAAGTCAGTAGCATAGTAATCCCGTTTCTAACAATGATAAAACTTACCAACAGAATCCAGTTGAATAGGAGTATTAAAGATAAAGACTCCTAATTTGCCTATTACCAACGAGCTTTTGCCTTGAGAATTGCACTTTACCATTGGAGGTTCTCCCAAAATTTTATGGCCATCCAAATTAATAGAGTACCGACATATCTTGGCTGGGGTTAGCAGTCTAAGCCTGCTCCCCATTTTCTCTGCTGCTTTAATTAGCGACATCACGAGTTTTTGATCCTACTGATTTAACTATTTGCAGGCAGAGCCTGAAAAGAAAATACCCATTAGTAAAGAAAAATAAACCACATGGATAAGCAGGGGAAGAAATTTACTAGCAATAGAAAATGTTCCCTTGATACCAAAACATTTGACGAAGAAAAACTGAGTTTCACATGTCCTCGTTTTGTTAACACATTTTGAAATCAAACATTTTGGATTATGATGAATTTGGTGTAGTCAATGGTTTGGTTGTTCTCCCACTTTAGCAAGGCCAGCTATGTGATGAACAATTTCGGGACAAAAAGAAGAGAGCCCATCCTCTCGAGCTAAAACCTGCAAACAGGTCAAGTATGTATAGGAATTCGGTAAGAATTGGGTTGGTGCAGTATCCAGATGTTTCATATACCTTAAAAGAAATCCAAGAAAGGGAATATAACCGGTATGCTAGATATGAATGGTAGAGAAGGTAAAATATCCTTCTAAAGGGTTGTAAATGTTGTCCGAAGAGCCTATGGGAATAGCTTCGACCCCGGTTATACCAAATTATCCAAGAATGGAATCCACCTCAGTCTGGGTGGTGATGTATGATGGATTCATAATAATCTCCCTTCTTTCTAACTGAAGGGGAAGGTTTGGACTCTCTACCAGTCTTCTTAATGGGATTCTTATTGTATTGTTTACTCTCCATTGTCTTGCCAAGTGATACTATTCCACATTTAAGAAATAATCATAATCATATTACCTAAAATATTTTTTATAAGCAAAGTTAAAAGTTTAGCTGTCTAAGTAATTCATTTATACTTGAAGTAACAAAGTATGTAACAATCACTAAATGGTAATTCTTAAATGGCATATACTGAATTTGTTAAGGAACTTAAATTTTATATATACAGCATCAATGAATTCACATTAATAATATTGAGAAACTTGAGTAATAGAATGCTAACAAATCCCATAACCATCACCAACACTGAAATAGTAAGGTCGCCGACATCGATAGATAACGGCGACACGAATTGGAAATGTGATAATTAGCTAAACAATTTTATAACATGGTAAAAACAATAGTGTTGAGAGTGTCGATGTCATATAAGGTTCCACTTATAGTGTTAAAAGCGATTATGAAAAAGTGAAGAAGAACGGAAAGGTATAGCCATTAAACTTGCTTGAAGACAAACGTTAAAAGAGTATTATCGATAAGAATATTAATAAGAATGTCGATGAGGTAAACCAAAACGCTTATTGTCGGTGACCACTAAGTTTTCAATTAAGGGTAGCCACACTTCGACATAGTTGATAAGATGTGATACGACTTTGGCGTTATTGAATTTAATTAATTTACAAAGAGTGTTATCAACTACTGCAAAACTAGTGTCGAACCAATTAACATCGTGCCTAATCAACCTAGATGTCTTCTTTTCTATCTATGACTTTGAGTTTATTGAAACAAATCTATGATTTCGAGTTACTTACAGTATCTATGATATTAATTAACAGTAATATCTATGACTTTGAATGAGTCAATGAGCTTCATTTTAGTTACTTACGTTACGAAAACCTCTAGCTAGCAAGACAAAAAGACAACATAAGGTTCTATTAACTTCGAAAGGCAAAACGTCATCGAGAATGATCAATTTTATTATGATGAGAGCCAATGTCGAGGTCACCTTTGTTGTTAATAAACCTAGAGTATACCAATTTTTATACCAGCGTCAAACAGTATTAAAACGTATTCAAGAAAACGACCTTTATTTATTAGCTAGATCAGTGTTAAGATTCTAGGCGACTTCGTGAGCATCGATACCGATACAGAGCTAATAGTTGTGGGTTCAGGTTTGATATGCTACCCATTTTAAAATGGGAAATCCTCAAATAATTAAACCAATACCATTAAGAAATTAACCCAACATTAGGGGAGATTAACAATCACAATCGACGGGGAAATTTGGATTATTAGAGTCAAATGATCGAATTTGACTCCCAATTCTAAAAGTAAAGAAATCTAAGGTAAACCCTAGCCATGGTTTTAACATAAAATTCATGCAGACTAATATAGTAATTGATTAAATGAAAGATATACCTAGGGGTAGAAAATTACTACTAAAGGACTTGAGTTTGCAGATAATTATTGAATGCTTGATTCTTATTCAAGTTTTTGAATTGCATGTGAAAGAAGAAAGAAAGAAAGCCTTGTATATTTATAGAAGAAAGCAATTGAATTAACATTTGATTGAATTCAGATTAGTGGTTGAGATAAGCACAAGAAGACCAAAAGGCGGGAAATGGATGACTCCGACAATAAGACTTCAAAAGTCAATGGTTTCTCTACACTAGAAGGGCAAATGTTACTACTACAATTCTCATCGAAGAGGTTCAATGTCCCATGACTTTGTAGGCCATTACAATTATTGAAGTGACAACACTAATATTAGTAATTGCTTCTCAGTCACATCACATACCATAACTATTTCAAAGGCATGAAACCATTAAGGCACTTATGGTTCGGTGTTGAAGAGATGGGATACCGCACTGCATCAATAAATGAGTTTATACAATGTCGCATATGACTAAGTAGGGGAAGAGGTCAATTGCAACCCACTTTGTAAGGCATCAATGAATGCCAAACTAACCATAGTGCATTTCATGATGCTAAGTTCTATAGAAACCGACTTTCATGGAAAAAAACTGTACTTCGTTCATGACGTCATCACTTTGAAGACATATCACCGTCAATGTACTAAATGTGACACTCACTAATCATGACCAAAGGAGCTTATGTTCAGTACTGTCGAAGTTGATCCGGCCGAAGGCGTGAGATGCGAAGTGTGTCATTATCAAGTAAGCCAGTATATAATAGCATGAAGGTCACCAAAGTCATGGTCAATGCAGTCATTGAAGTCCATAATAAAGGATGCCGAAGACATTGAAGTCGCCCAACCCCTATAAATATATGGACCTAGGGGTGCCGTTTTGGAGGACAAAGTCTCTCATCTCATTTCTTATCTTTTCAAATTTATAACCCTAAATTGATTTGGGGATTTGTAGAGCCTATTGTACCATTGAACTTTGTACACATAAGGATTAGATATTAAACAAGTAAATAACATAGCATATCGGCTCAATGTGAACTTATGGATTGAATGAATTTTTGACTTCGCATATTGACTCTTTGGATTTGTGATTTGTATAGCATATCTGACTTCAAACTTATTCTAGTATGACATACCCGATTTCAAACCTGTTCTAGCATAGCATACCTGACTTTTAACGGGTACCTGCATAGCGTACTTGACTTCGAACTTAAACTTTAATAGCATATTTAACTTCGACTTCAAACTTGCATAAGCTTGTATGACCTCGACTTTGATGTCTACGCTGACGAATGTTATGGGAACTCACTTCGACTAGCCTCAATAGAGCCTCTCTTTGAGTTTACACTATTGCAGTTAATGAATTTATTCATTAACAATGGTCATGGAGGAGAGAGTGATGACTACTTTTGGAAAAGTAACAAGGAATAACCGTAGAGTGTAAGGATACTAGAAAAAGCCTAGGAATATTATGTTGATATGTGTGTAATCCATAAAGATGATATTAAAGGACACTTCTATAAGCTTTGGAATATGCTTATATAAGGCTTATGAATAAAGGAAATACTAAGGATTGAGAGTACTATTAAAAGAATGAGATTAAAATAGGA
The DNA here is from genome assembly GCA_030737815.1 of Allium fistulosum. Lineage (NCBI taxonomy): Eukaryota > Viridiplantae > Streptophyta > Magnoliopsida > Asparagales > Amaryllidaceae > Allium > Allium fistulosum. The sequence continues at coordinate 231,946,129 of CM060908.1, read as the reverse complement.
TAGTAATAGATGGTAATGAGACGGTAAACACACATGGAAGATATTGGTAGATTTAAGTTGGGAAAGCAAAAGAGGAAATGGAAATGATTATTTCTCTAAGCTTAGTTGCCATTTAGTATGAAAATTATAGATTGTATTTATTATTCACTCCAGAGGAAGTATGGTTATTCCATAATTGGGTATGGAATGGAAGAGAAGAATAGACCTTATTCATCATAAGTAATAAAGGAAGGATAAGATTTGAAGATTTTTGCTGAGGGGTGGCCGGTTAACAAGGTCCAGAATAATTCTGGCAGTAGTTAATGGTATTGTGTTTTCTTTGGGTGTTAGTTTTTCTTTTTGTAGGTTGTAAGAATTAGTTGTTGCAATGGATTGCGTAAGTTTTGGAGAAATGTTCCTTTTTAGGTTTTTTCTAGGTAGACCGCAATGATTTGAGAAAACAGTAAAAGCGAGATTTCATGAAGTCACTTAACTAATGAAAAAGAAAAGAAAATAGTTGAAACTTAAAGTAAAGTAATAAATTAAGAAAATTTATTAACTAACTACTAAATAAACGTAAAATGAAAATGTAGTTCCCAAAAATAGAAATTTTTCAGATGATAAATTTCATAAGACAAAGGATAGGATTACGGAGAGGTGAGCCACGGGTCAAGGTTCCTATTCCTTGAAGATTGAAATTTAAAATTCAACATGATTCTTGGTTAATATTAATAAGAAAGAAAAGTTTTTGATAACTTAGAAATTTACCGCGCAATTAAGTGGAGTCCGTTATGGACAATGGATAGTTGGTTAAACCCTGATGTCAAAAATGTGAAAAATTATTTATAAAATGCAATTATGCATATATTTTGAAAAAGAAATTTTATATGTAAAATTCAATTTTTTTGCTATAAGTATTATGAATTTGAAAAAAAAATACACTTATCTTTGGAAAGATTTTGAGTTTTAGAAATTTAAAAATACCGCATGTTGACATTGGGGATTAGTTGGTAAGTTAGTTGGTGTAGATTTTACTACATTGCTGTATTTGTAGTAAAATGGATACGGTGATTAATAAGGAAGCTGTTTTGTTTGTGGAAGGTTTTCTAGGGTACCCTATCGATGAGTGGAAAATTTAAAAAGACGAGTTTTGAATCATCAATGTTTTTGAACTTGAAAATTAAAAGTTACTTATGCAAACTATACTTTGGAAGGTAGGAAAAAGGAATGGGGAAAAGGAGTAGATCCAGTGGTGCAAAGGAAAAAAGTTACGTAAGAGAATGATGGAAATATGGAATTTTTCATCTAGACCATTTGCAAGTATAAGAAGATAGGTTTAGAAAACTGAGTTTTACCAAATTTGGATGTTAGCAATGGTGTGCTAGGAATTTGGATGGAAAGGATTGGATGGAAAATTTGCTGAACTATGTTTCTCCTTATAGGGGTGTGGGAAAATTTCGGTAAAAATAGTTTTGATTTTTCAAAACGCTGCATTCGTGTAGAACTATCGGTATATTTAGGATGTTAGCGCCATATTTTCGAAGTTGATTTAAAAAGAAATCATTCATATATGAGGCGCCAATTAGAATGATTGTTCATGCATAACATATCTATTGTGATGCAATATGCACATGTGCTTGGATTATTGCAAAATTGGTTGTATACTAAGTGATTGTTGATGTAGAATGAATGTGCGATGGTTTACATGAACGAACCCTTGTGGAATTTCAGAGACGAAATTTTTTTAATGGGAAAGAATGTAACACCTCACGTTTTTACATTGATTAATTATAATAGAAATTAATTAACTAATAATAATAAGCTCTGAAAAATGGATTTTCTCTAAATTTTTGAATTTTGGCCACGAGACTTATACCATTGGATTCGTGGCGATTTTCTGATCAATTTTCATATGTAAACTTTTCGATCGAAGTTCAAACGAAAAAGTTATTAGCGTTTGAAATTTTAGCGTTGGAAATAATTATATATATATATATGGTAATAAAACCAATTAAGACTAATTAGACGTTAATAATTATTAGCATTTAAATTAAGATCTCATAGATTTATGAAATGGGTAAGAATTGATAAGAATCAATTAACAAACAAAAACAAATGCACACAATCAAATAAATGCAGCAACAAAATCAATGCACATTGATAATTCTCAAAAATAAAACATATAGGTCGACCGTGACCTTCCTAAGTCAACCATAGGTGGTCGACTAAAGCCTAGGAGTCGAGCCGAAAGGACGTTGAGCGACTATGAAGTATTGTTCGTGCGGTCTAGATCTAATCTATTTTCATTTGACGGTTAGCGCTGATTTGAATCTCTATAAATTAGAACATAGAGCTTCACTTCCAATCCATTATTTTTCTAATAAGTGTGGAAGTTCACCATTTTCTTTTCTTCTCCATAATATCTAAATACATAAAAAGAGAATGGATTGCATACATCGAAGGTAAACTTTTCGATCTGGTTCTAATTAATAAATCCAAATCCAAATTTCTTCTATCTAATCCAATCACTAATAGATACATATAAAATATTGTCTATGGATTCAAATAGAGAGTCAAAACATGGAGAATATAGATAATAGAGTCAGATCTGGATTAAATTTAGAGATTTGGGAGCACTAATTAAATGTGAGTGGGAATATTATATGTTTCTATATAATATTAGATTATATTATTGCAGATCTATTCCTACATGCTCGAGTCTGATAATTTATTTTCAAATGAATTCATATATATGAAATGTTGAAAACTGTAAACTTGCATATTAATTTGTAGTGATAACTATAGAAGCATAATGGTTACTTTTAATTCTGTAGATATGTAATGATTAGTTTTATTTCTGTAAATACGTAATGATTAGATTTAATTATGTAATTGTGAAATGATTTTAATTATCAATTTTACGTCGGATTTATTAACTGAAAATATAATAATTGAGATTCCATTATATTCGATGTTGATAAATGAGACTGAAAATAAAGAAAATTAGACTTTTGGGATTTAGTGATATTTTTATTTATTGGAATGTATACTATTAGAAGCGGATTTCCGTATATTATCAAATTCAAACTTAACAAAATTGTGAGGTTTGAAATGACAAGTTGTAACGACCGGGATTTTCGACCCTTGAAAATCGACACTGATACATCCTCGGTATTCACATGCCGCAAATCCAAGTGCTGGAAAGTTCGATTGTTAGGGGAAAAGAAAATAAAGATAGAACAGAATCTCACACGAATGGAATAACATATATTATTTCAATATAAAATCTTTACAGTGGAAAATTTTGAATACAATATCAGAGTCTAACCTGGATTCAGCCTGGACAGTTATAAACCTCTGTCCTTACAAATACTAACAATCAAACAAAAACAGAAGCATCTCTTATATAAAAATTTTTTAGTTTGTAAACAATTACTAAAACCGATGATGATTAAAGTGTTAAAAAATTTCCACTTAATTTCCAATATATATAAATATACGAATAGACATCGTGAGAATGAAAATGTATTTAATTTCATATGGAACTTAGAGTGGAAGTAGATTTAGATATTTACTAATTTTAATTTTCATTTTAATTCAAATTAATTTGAATTTTTTTCGTTACACATGTTCTGTACTTGTATTATTCGTTTATGTTCAATTCACTTCTCTTTTAGTTTCAAGTGCATATAACAATTTTTGTATTTTGATATAATGCAAGTTGAACTTTTTATTTTGTGTTTTGGTTGCTTTATCATTTTGTATTAATGACCATATATTCTAATTTGTGACTATAAATTATGAGACAATCATGCCTACTCGACGTGTGATTTTGGTGGATTGTGAGGATATGTTTCAATAACAGAGAATTTATGTTTAAGTCTATTTATTATTATATGCTCGATATTGTATTATTAGACTAATACATCCTATTACTTTATTATATAAGTTCACTCTTTGATCATTTTTCTTCACATTAGGAATTGTTAAAGGAAAAACTGATTTGGATAAAATAAAAAATGTATTCTTTAGATAGATTAAAAAAATTGAGCATTTTTTAGTTGGATTATTTTGATAGCAAAATAATCTAATCGTTTATTCTTTCATTACAAAATTAATATCAAATTACCGGATTAAAATTTTCATGATTATATTTCTTCTCTCATCCTTCATGAACTTTAATACTTCTCCAAAACTGTTTTTTTCTATTTCATCCTCAAAATAATAAAAGTATAATTCTCTAATTTAAGTAATTTATAAAATTTGATATTATAAAGGGTTACACATACTAATTTCAATCTCTATAATCTTCATCTCCTTCCATTTAAGATTTTACTATTATTATTTTATTTAGTGAAATTTGAAGTAAAAGGATATTTTGAGAATTGATATTTGACTACAATATACAATTTTGGAATGTAAATTTAATGCTCCTTTTTTGTTCCAAATTAGATTGAAGAATCAATTACATTTGATTCTTGAATTAGTTCTCTTTGATAGTTAATTTAAACTTTACATGTTTGTCTTTCAGTTTAATTGATCATCAATATTATTAATGATTTCAGACTAAGATTCAGTCATGAATGAATACTATATTTTCCATTCTTAGTATTCAATTACTTATTTTAGATAAATGTTAATCAATACCGATTACATAGGTTCTTTAATAAAATTAAAACTTAAATGAAGTGTATTTCTAGTATTTTTAAAATTGATTGAAGTTTAAAATAAACATTTTAGAAACTTAAAACAAATGCGTATATTATATTGTAATAAATTTAGTCTGGACCGCAATTGTAAAAAAAACAAATGATGTAAGATTCATTTTAGTTTATGGATAACAAAATATTAAATGACTATAATTTTATTTTTGATGCCTTACTATTATATTTTTGTTTTTGAATATTACATGTAAGCTGAAACTATTATAACAAAATAAAATTTTAGTCATTTGATGCCTTACCAAGGAGTAAAATTGGACTGTGTTATCCCGCCTTTTGGCAAGGCCGTGACACCAAGAACTTGACTAGAAACCAATGACAGTTCGTCTTGGAGATCGGTTATACGCAGGCTCACCTTAGATATCGATGAATTTTGTCTGAGACTAGATTGAGCTATAATTGATAAGACATGACTAGAAAAGCAAAGAGATCCAACGTTCAATTTTCAAGTCAATCCGAGTTCATATGCTCAAGTTATGATGGATGCAAGTTGAAGGGAAAGGCCCTGTTTTCGTATCCATCAGTGAGCCCCATTTCGTATCGATCAATATTGACCTCTTCGTATCCATCGGCAGAAGGTATGGTTGAATCCATCAGGTTTCTCCTAATTCGAATCCATAACTGTACCTAGACTTTGTATCCATCAAGTTGAAGTCCTTCGAATCCATCAAGTACAGTCATTTCGTATCGCTCGACTGAAGCACATCACGATCGATACGAACGAAACCACACTTGAATCCAGATGTTATTGATACCTTCGAATCCATCGAGTCAAGGCGGTGAAGTCTCCGGGATCGCTCGATCAAATGGGCGAAGAAAGCGGATCGATGCACATGTTATGCTCCATGTCATCACGAAAGCGCGTGACGCCATCGATTCGAAGCCATCAATTCAAATGAATCGATTCGAACGAAGCAGCCTAACGAAGATCATCATTTCAAATCGACCATATCTCGAGATCCATAAGTCCAAATGCTATGAAATTTTCACAGAAGCTTATGCACATGTTTAAGAATGTCCATACCAAATTTCAGCTCGATTGGACGTTTTCTTGATCGATTCGAATGGATTTCGAATCGATCCCAAAGTGGGCCCAGATTTCCTAAAGGCGGGCGCGTGGGCCCCCTCACGTGCCAGAAGTAGTCTTCCGAAATTTAGGCGAAATATCAGCCTCCCACACCTATAAATAGAGCCCCTAGTCATTCAGAAAAGGGGTCGGACAATTTTAAGAGCTAAATGGCGCCCAGAGTCTGTCAGATTTACTCCAAATCACCACTACTTCCTTAGATTCATATTATAATCATAAAATCTGTTGTACTACGCTATAATAAATTGTAATCTTCAAGTATCGAGCAATAAAATCATCAAACTTCATAGTGGACGTAGGCGAAACGCTGAACCACTCTAAATTGTTGTCTTCTGTGCAATTTACTTTCTGTTATTTGGAGTTTTTGTTAGATAATCCTCATTTTTAATTTTCATTCTTCACTTTTATCTCTTCAAAAACTTCCGAAGAGTGTTGTGCCCATTTTTGGTACAAACAGACTGTATAATGCCTAACTGAAAATTTCACCCTATTGGGTTGGGTTCATAAAACTCTAATGCCATTTAACCAACCAAACAACAACTTGAATTCATGTAGGTTTTGGAAGAGGATTAGCAGCATCATATACTGAGGGTGGAAGCATACAGAAATATATGCTTAGCTCATATGCTTTGCCTCCTAAAACAACTGTTGCATCGATTGTAGCTACTACTGTGGTCGTGGGTGTTGCAGCAACTCTTCTTCTTAAAAGATCCAAATCTCATGATACACTAGAGTTCGCTTAATAATCCATTCTGATCCTGTTTCTCTTATCATAATATATAATTATAACATTCCTGTTATTGCCAGTCGATTATTGATTCTGTTTTCTTTTAAAGATAGAGCTTGACAAAACCATGCGACGACTACCAAGGTTCTGGTATAATGTCCAGAATGTAAAGGTGAAGGATTTGTTCTTAAGAAGCCATCAGAACAAAGAGCCAATAGAGCAAGATTGCTTGTGAAAAACATGGCATTCCTTTAGTTTTATAGTGCAACCTGTATAACTCCATATATATAATGTGATCTATTAACATTGCCAATCATAGTTTGAGCTATTGGTTTTGCAAGGAGAGTTACTTTTATGGACATTCTTTCAGCTGAGGTAACTATTTCTTGTTTTCATTTAGTTATACTGTAGTGAATCCTTTACTTTTGATATGTGTTCTTTTGATTATTACAAACTTGAAAATAGTACTAGTAGTTGCCAGCAATTTAGATTACACTTCTCTAGAAACAGCCTAAACGTTTATTTTAACAAATATTCACTATATTTGTGTTCAAGGGCTATGTGGATACTCTTTGGAATACACAGTGAAGAATCAAAACAAGTTATCTAAAATATTTTCAAAGGTTGGACAGTCTATTACTTACTGATGCAGCCCAGAATGGTGAAGTGATAGGTCGCGAGCGACCTAACCAATTCTTGAGTCGAGAACGACCTAACGGGACGCGAGATAAGGAGTTGCGACCTAACTTCGAAGATGTAATGCGAGCTAACAAAGTCCTAGGTCTCGAGCGACCTAACCATGCAGTGCAAAATGAAGCAAAATTAGGTCGTGTTCGACCTAAGTCCAAGGTCGCTGAAGAAGGGCGCAAACGACCTAACTCGCATGCCGCTCCTTTAGGTCGCGAACGACCTAACTCACGTGTCGTGTCGATAGGTCGCTCAAGTGATAGGTCGCAGGAAGATTGTCTTGAGGCTCTGTTCTTAGGTCGTAAGACCTTAGGTCGCTCAAGAGTAAGTCGCGAAGCCTAAGTCGCTGGTTGTTATAAGTCGCTGAAGCTCATGCCGCCTGGATCTCTTGAGTCGCATTATTTTAGGTCGCTATGTACTAAGTCGCTATAGTTTTGAGTCGTGTTTGTTTAGGTCGCAGGTGTTGTTAAGTCGCTCGTATTGATAGGTCGCTGCCGACCTATGTGTTGTAATGTGTTTGTATTTTCTTTAAGTCGTAGGCCGCGTGCGTTGTAAATAGGTCGTATGATGTTGTATTTTGTTAGGTCGTTGTAGTGTAAATTCTTTAGGTCGTAAATCGTGATGTTTAGGTCGTGAGCGACCTATGTGTTGTACAAATTTGTGTTGTGTGAGTTGTAAGCCTATAAATAGGCGGGTGGTATCATTTATAACAGTATAGTTGATTTTGAATAAACTTTTGTTTGAGAGCTTTGTGCCTCTTTTAAAATTGGTAGTTGAGTGTGATCTCCTATCTCCACCTTCGGTTAATCGAGTGCGCTCGATTCAACGATTGTTGAAGCCCATTCACGGAATCTAGTGCGCTAGATCAACGTCGAAGAATCGTAGATCTTTAAACACGGTATCGTGCACGATCAACGTGTTTGGGATAGCTAGAATCCGGTATCATTGGATCAACGGATTTGGGCCATTCGATATCTTCTATTCCATCGATTGCTACTTTCATCGTCACATTCGTTTTGATTATTCCGCTGCTGCATCATTTGGTATCAGAGCTAGACTTAGCAAATCATAGCTAAGCCGAGTCTTGGAGCCAATTCTTATTCAAGAGTTCAAGCCGTGCATCATTTTGTAAGACCAAGCCGAGAATTGAAGTGGTTGTGAAGATTCAATCATGCCGCCGAGGAGAGCTAATCGTCATCAAAATGTTGAAGATTTGTATAAGCGAGAGGATGCCGAACAAATGGAACAACGCATTAGTAACAAATTCAATGAGAAGTTGGATGAAGGTATTGGGAGGTTAGAGAAATTGATGATGGACATGAATCAAGGTTAAAGGAGAAGATCGCCAGTCTCGAACCATGGAGGAAACAGAGTTTCGCCATCGGTTATGGAAGCGAGAAGGGTATCGCCACAATCTGATCGAGGTAGAAGAGAATCATCAGTTTCGATGAGAAGAGATCACCATAAGTATAGAGATGAAGAGAGAAGAACTCCACGTGAGTTTGAACATGAACCATACCGTGATAATGACAGACAAAGTAGAAGGGATATGCGGGATCATAGAGATGTGGGTGGTCGAGATCGTTATCGAAGTACATCTGTTTTTGATGAAGATGGTGGTAGATGTAGTGTTCATTCTCGAGATCGAGACCAAGTACGAAATGCATATCGGGATGTAGAAGATGATCGCCGATGGGAGTCGGGGATGAAAACTGAAATTCCAGAATTCAAGGGAGGAATGGTAACAGAGGAATTTTTGGATTGGGTTTCAAATGTTGAGGAAATTATTTACTTCAAAGAAGTTCCCGCGGATCGAAGAGTGAAGTTGGTTGCTACGAGATTAAGAGGGAGAGCTATGGCGTGGTGGCAGCAGACTAAACTTACACGGGAGAGAATGGGGAAGTCAAAGATTGTTACATAGGATAAGATGAAGAAATTGATGAAAACTACTTTCTTGCTGCACAATTATCAATCTCTTATGTATCAATGTTTGCAGAACCTAAGACAAGGGGCGAGATCAGTAAATGAGTATGCAGATGAATTTTATCAATTGATTGCGAGGAATGATATTATGGAAACAGAGGAACAGCTAACAGCTAGGTATGTTGGAGGGTTGCGAATGCAGATTCAAGACATGGTGAATATGTTTGATCCCAGATCTATTGCTGAAGCACATCAGAAAGCGTTAGTGTGGGAGAAGCAAGGAAGGAGAGGTGGTGGTGTGTTTATGAATTCCAGCAACCAGAACAAGGATGTTAGTAGCAGTGTGGATGTTTCCAAAGTCGTCAGTAAGTCAAATGTGAATGAAGTCAACAAAGCAAAGGTCAATAGTCATTTCAAATGCTTTAATTGTCAAGAGTTGGGCCATAAAAGCAATGAATGTACAAAGCCCAAGAAGCGAGCAATGATTGCGGAGATTGAGAATGAAAATGCCGAGGTAGAGGGTGTCAATTCTATACCAGTTGAAGAAGAAGAATTATTGTCTGGGGATGAGGGTTGTAGTTTGTTGTTGAGGAGATCTTGTTTAACACCAAAGCAAGAGGATGATGCTAGCTGGTTGAGAAGCAACATTTTTCAATCAACATGCACTATTCTGGGGAAAGTTTGTAAATTTGTGATTGATGCAGGAAGCTGTGATAATATCATTTCTTCAGAAGCCGTAAAGAAGTTGTCATTGAAAACAGAGAAACATCCAAATCCCTAAAAATTAGCTTGGTTGAGAAAAGGAGGGGAAGTGAAGGTGAATCGAAGAGCATGTGTTAATTTTTCCATTGGAAAGAAATACAAAGACGAAATCTGGTGTGATGTGGTTGACATGGATGTATGTCATCTATTGTTGGGGAGACCATGGCAATACGATAGAGCTGTGCAACATGATGGTCGAACCAACAGCTATAGTTTTATGTTCGAGGATATACGAATCACTTTGGTTCCCAAGAGGCGACAGCAGAGTGAAAACAAATTGGAGGAAATCGAGGAACTAAAGACTTTGTTGTCTTTAAAGGAATTTGTTGATGTGGAAGATGAAGTCGAGTGTTTTCAACCACCGAAGTTTGATAAAGAAGAAGTTGATGATTTTCAACCACCAAAATCTGATGAACTTGAGGTTGAAAATTCACAACCAGCAAAGTTTGATGAGGATGAAGAAAGTGTGTCAGGAGATGAAAGGGGTGATTTATTGGTGAAGAAAGTGGATTCGACTAGTCTACAAACAACAAGGGAGTTTGATGAAGAAGTGGAGAGTAGTGCAGAAGTATTCCTATTGAATGAGAACGAAACCAGTAAAGGTGTTGAAATTACCGAAGAGGTTAAGTCAATGGTGAATAATTGTGAAGAGGTAATTCCTGCTGAGTTGACCAAGGAAATACTGCCACGGGGAAACGTACATCATGTTAATCAAGTGTCAAATGCTATTGTACCATATATGCCACGTAACCATATGTGTCTGACAGAGCGGGTAGAGTTGAGAAGAGTGGTTGATGGGTTACTGTTCAAAAGAAGGCAATTGTATACCCCTGATTACAATTGGCGAATAAGAGTTATCAAAGACTTACATGTAAAAAGACACGAGGACCGTGATCATAACATGCAGTTGATTACAACATATTGTTTGGGGCCGTCAATAAGGAAGGAGATTGAAAGGTTTGTTCAGAGAAGTCAGAGTTATCAAATTTCGAAGAAAACTGCGACGAAGTCAGGATTATATACGTCATTACCTATACATACTAGATTATGGGTGAAGGAAAATATGGAATCTGTGTTGGGTTTGATGGCGACGTAAAGTGGCAACAAATCTATCTACTTGATGGTTGAACGGTTTCTTGTTGGTACTTACAACAAGCTAGATACTGGAAGGATTGATCGTTTGGAAGTTGTGAAGGAAATTTATGAGAATGATTGTAAATTGAATTTGTCGGATCATCTTCCTATTCTCAACATTGATAATATCAAACACCGGGTTCCATTTTTCAAGGTCAAGAGTATCGAAGACGAAGAAAGTGCTAATTCGAGGATGAATTTCTTTCAACATGGGGAGGATGATGCAGCCCAGAATGGTGAAGTGATAGGTCGCGAGCGACCTAACCAATTCTTGAGTCGAGAACGACCTAACGGGTCGCGAGATAAGGAGTTGCGACCTAACTTCGAAGATGTAATGCGAGCTAACAAAGTCCTAGGTCGCGAGCGACCTAATCATGCAGTGCAAAATGAAGCAAAATTAGGTCGTGTACGACCTAAGTCCAAGGTCGCTGAAGAAGGGCGCAAACGACCTAACTCGCATGCCGCTCCTTTAGGTCGCGAACGACCTAACTCACATGCCGTGTCGATAGGTCGCTCAAGTGATAGGTCACAGGAAGATTGTCTTGAGGCTCTGTTCTTAGGTCGTAAGACCTTAGGTCGCTAAAGAGTAAGTCGCGAAGCCTAAGTCGCTGGTTGTTATAAGTCGTTGAAGCTCATGCCGCCTGGATCTCTTGAGTCGCATTATTTTAGGTCGCTATGTACTAAGTAGCTACAGTTTTGAGTCGTGTTTGTTTAGGTCGCAGGTGTTGTTAAGTCGCTCGTATTGATAGGTCGCTGCCGACCTAAGTGTTGTAATGTGTTTGTATTTTCTTTAAGTCGTAGGTCGCGTGCGTTGTAAATAGGTCGTATGATGTTGTATTTTGTTAGGTCGTTGTAGTGTAAATTCTTTAGGTCGTAAGTCGTGATGTTTAGGTCGTGAGCGACCTATGTGTTGTACAAATTTGTGTTGTGTGAGTTGTAAGCCAATAAATAGGCGGGTGGTATCATTTGTAACAGTTTAGTTGATTTTGAATAAACTTTTGTTTGAGAGCTTTGTGCCTCTTTTAAATTTGGTAATTGAGTGTGATCTCCTATCTCCACCTTCGGTTAATCGAGTGCGCTCGATTCAACGATTGTTGAAGCCGATTCATGGAATCTAGTGTGCTAGATCAACGTCAAAAAATCGTAGATCTTTAAACATGGTATCGTGCGCGATCAACGTATTTGGGATAGCTAGAATCCGGTATCTTTGGATCAACAGATTTGGGCCATTCGGTATCTTCTATTCCATCGATTGCTACTTTCATCATCACATTCGTTTTGATTATTCCGCTGCTGCATCACTTACAGTACCAAAGTTTAATATATTTGTTCTCATCCATGAAGGTATCTCCATTGTCTAAAAGGTTGACCTCTTTGTAGTTCATTTTTTGCATTTTAGTATAACATAAATATGTTATTATGTTTCAAAATTTGCAATGTTTATAGATCTGTTACCAACCTTTATAAAAGTAAGGAAAATATAAGTACATCACGTGCTAGAAATATTCATTCAGCCGCAGCAGGAATTACATATCAAAAACAGAAGACGGCTTTTGAATTGTAGAATAGTTGTGCTAGAGTTTTTTTATTACTGTTTATTCTTATATTTTCTTTAACTTTTAGAATAGCCGTACCAATTTTTTTCAATATGAGCAGTTTTTCTTATATTTCATACTTCAAAGTACTCACTTATTATATCTTGCATAACTCGCAACCTCGCTGTTAGAGGCTTAGAGCATTGTTTTCCCGTTTGCTGCCAATTGTATTTATTCGTATGGTCTGTAACTTGGGGCTTAGAACATTCTTATATTACCATGTTTATCCACTGATATTCTTTAATCTAATAATTAATTTTTGGGGGTTGCCCCAAAAAAATGAACCTTTAACAGAACCTAGGATGCAAGTTGTCTTCTATTTGGTCATTTCCATCTCTACTTGCGTTGTTTTATTTACTAAATGCTTTTTTTCTTTTGTTGCTACTCTTAACCAAAGGGTGGAATGAAAAGGTGGGGCTTTAAAGGAATGCCTACAAGTCATGATACTTCATTGACATACAGAAATATCGGTTCTACCGGACAAAGAGATGCTCGAGGAAAGGTATGAATATTTAGTGTTACTGCACCACTATGTGTTAGTCTTGCTAAATTAGAAAGATAATTTAGAACGCTAATGACAGATTTTATCATTGCTTAATATTTGACCTTAAATAAATTTATTTTTAGGTTGCTAAAATGTCAGTTACCTGATAAGTGCTCAAGAAAAAACTTATGTTGTCAGAAGACTTATCTTTCCAAATAAATCGCTTGGATTATTAGCAGATACCATTTTTAAAGCTGGTCTGCAAAAAATATGTATATGAAAGTTGATTAATTTATTTAAATTAGAAAACCGATCTTGATATGTAATCAGGTTTTTAAAGGAAAAAAAACGCCTGGGCACATGGGAAACCTGTAGAGAACTGTGAAAAATGTCTAGGTCTACAAAATTGACCCAGCAAGAAATTTAATGTGGGTGAAAGGCCAGATATCATTTTTATTATCTGGTACTCAAAATTTTCTCTGTATAAATTTTTATTCAAGACTTCTTGACATTAAATTATTGTATGAAATTTATTTAAATTGTAGAATTGATTTACTTATTACCAGTGCAAGTTGAATGCTTCTATCAAAACCAGTACTTTGTCTACAATCGAATATCCAAGAAATAAGGGCAATTTCATTAGCAATAGATCGTAATGGATTGCATATTTTCTTGTTTCAGGTATCGGGCGCTGAAGGCAACTCTGTATTCATCAACGATGCCGTTTACAAAAATCCTACCAAAGACGAAAACATAGTAAAATAGCTATTGTTTCCTACTTATTTTATATTAGGAGAAGCTGTGACGCCCCACCTCTATACTCACGCTAGCCAAGGACACTACGGGGTAATGCCGTCGACTAGCACGAAGAATAAGGCTGTTGAGGAGCGATCATCTGTGTAATTGCTTTGTGCGAGTACCGATATGTCAGATAATATAACTTACATTTCATTTCAAGAGGAAATCTGACATATCATATACAAACTCAAAGCTACCACACAGTGGCTATGTGAGCTTCAGAAACAAATATAGAAATAAACATAACACAAATCAGTCACAGATATTCATATCACAAAGGCGAAAACATATATGAATATATCACATAGAAGTGTACATCAAAATAGTGGTCAAACTAGATCCACTACATCACAAAAGAATAGATACAAGTACTAGACAAAAGAATAAGTATACAACAAGGAGTCTATATCTCGAATGTATAACAACAAAAACTACTAAGCTAAAGTAGTTAGCCAAAAGTCAGGTGACGGACCCTGATATGAAGTCAAGCAGGAGCACCTGAAATACCTCGGTCTGACCCAAGTATTATTTAAGAAGAAAATAATAAACGGATCGGTCTAGCTATAAATATCAGATAAAATGAGATAGGATAAGAGATATCACCAAAAACCTATGATAACAATAATGTCATACTATAACAAGTATACATCAGATAACAACAAAAATAATACAATATCCCAAATATTCTCAAACACCAAAAAGAATGTCATATTCTTTAAATTATTCGCCAAAACACAAATATTGACAAAACATATCAATGCCATTAGCACCAATTGGTGAAACAAAAATTCTAGAAATCAACAACCAGAAATCCAGAAATCACAAAGGGGGAAGGCCTATCACAAACGGGAGCATGAAAACTTACCAACACGTGTATCACAAACGGAACGCTATTTCATGGTCGCTAACCATCAATTTTGAGCCGAAGCTCCATAAACGGCCCGAAGACCATGGGTCGCTACCCTACCAAATTGAACCGAAGTACCACAAACGGAGTTTTTAGTCCCCACACAAACAAATAGACATCGCACATCGCTAGTCTAAATCACAAAATGATCATCATCGATAAATAAAAAGTGTGAACCACACTAAGCTAGTAAATAAATGAGTTTAGCTTCATGTCACATAACCACTAGCTTAACTTAAATATTTACGAACAAATTGTAGATTTCCACTCGAAAATGGCACAAGAGTTCAATCGAACAAGTTCAAGAATTAACCGACGAAGTAAACGCAAGCGTTTCATACCACTTGTTTTACTAAGCCGTTTAATTAGAATTCTCATACGAATGAGGTAAAGGTTTGTATATACTAATAGATTGGAAAACGATTTTATAAACGAGATTTGTATTAAAATAGAGTTGAAAACATCTTCGTGAAAGAGTTTAAATATTTACTACTAGTATAGAAACCTTTGTATTTGAAAGTGACAAATCACAAAAATGATTGTAAAAACAATAAATCACCAAAGATTCACATATGAAAATGTGAATTCAATCCATAAAAATCAATATCAAATCTGTCAAACGGATATTCCCAAAAATCCAAAGAAAGAAATCATCAAAGTCGATAATAAGTGATGACAACTATCCGGATTAACAAAAATCGATTAAAATAGGAAATCCACACAAAACAACCTAAATAGGCAAAAATGAACGTTTCCAGACGTCTGGTTTGGAATCTAGACGTCTGGATTTGTTTTCTGGAAATAGTTCAGAAAACCACCCAGACGTCTGAGCCATGACCAGACGTCTGGTCTTGAATCCAGACGTCTGAATTTGTTCTTTGGAAATAATCCAGAGAACCCCCAAACGTCTGAAACTTCAAGTCGGACGTTTGAGACCCATCCAGACGTCTGGTCCTGTATTTCAGACGTTTGGAATTAGTCTCTGCTCTTTTTTTAATTATTCTGCGTGCATATATTTTTGAACATGTGACTCATTTTCTCAAATAATTAAAATGATTGATTATTTTGTTGATCGGAGGAGATGGATGTACCAAAGAAAAGGACTGAGAGGCTCAATAAAAGAAGATTTTTATAATGGTATAAAGGTATTTGTTGAATTCGCTTTAAGTAATAACGGAAACGATCCAGAAATTCGTTGTCCGTGTAGTAGGTGTAGACATTTAAAGTATTTGTTACCAGATATTGTGAAAGTTCATTTATGCCAAAAAGGTTTTGTACCCGAGTATTATGTTTGGGATCGGCATGGAGAAGTTGTAGCAAATACTTCTGTAGAGTCTGAAAGTGTCGTTAACGAAGCAGTTACGATGACCCGTATAGAAAATATGGTCGAAGATGCAGCACGATCAATGTTTCCTATGGTTGAAGTTGACAACGATGATGGAAATGTTGAAGAACCAAATATTGAAGCAAAAAAATTTTATGATTTACTAGATGCTGCTAAGAAACCTATTTGGGATGGTTGTAAAACGGCACTCAGCTGTCAGTAATCGCAGAATACATTGCGATGAAGTCAAAATACAACATCACTGAAGCTGGGTTTACGGCTGTTGTACAAGCTGCAAAAAGACATATGCCGCCCGATAATCTAATGTGTGAAAATCACTATGAAGTTAAAAAACTTATGTCGGCTTTTGGTTGACCTTATCAGAAAATAGATACATGTTTAAAAGGTTGTATGTTGTTTTGGAAAGAAGACGCAAACCTTAGAAATTGTAAAATTTGTAATCGGGAGAGATACAAACCAAGAAAAAAGAAGGGGAAGGAAGTTCCGTACAAGCATATGTATTACTTACCCATCACTCCAAGGCTTCAAATATTATATGCATCTTCTGTAACTGCATCTAATATGAGATGGCATAGTGTGAGAGCGGAGGAAGAGGGTACGTTGACACATCCAGCCGATGGAGAAGCTTGGAAGCATTTTGATAAAACGTATCCAAATTTTGCAGCGGAGAGTCGAAATGTTAGATTAGGACTATGTACGGATGGTTTTTCGCCATTTTCTCAATTTGGTTCTAAATATTCATCCTGGTTCATTATCGTCACACCGTATAATTTATCTCCATGGATGTGTATGAAAACGCAATATATGTTTCTTACGTTGTCGTTCTTGGCCCCGACAATCCGACAGAAGGAATCGATGTATATTTACAACCGTTGATTGAGGAGTTAAAAATATTATGGAACGAAGGAGTAGAAACATACGATGTGTCCAAGAAGAAAAAATTTCGTATTTTGCTTCTTTGTTGTGGACTATAAGTGATTTTCCTGCCTATGCAATTCTTTCAGGATGGAGTACTGCCAGTCGTCTAGCATGTCCATATTGCATGGATGAAACACAAGCGTTTTCTTTACCTCATGGTAAGAAAATGTCATGGTTTGACTGTCATCGATATTTTCTCCATGTAAATAATCCCTTCAGAGGAGACAAGAAAAACTTTTTAGCTAATAGAGTAGAAACTAGACAACCACCGACGATATGGTCAAGCGAAGACATATATGAACTTGTTAGGGACTATCCAAAGATATATGAAACTGGAGTGCAAACAGAAATTGAAGGCAAATCGATTGTACATAACTGGTGCAAACAAACTATTTTTTGGGAGTTGCCGTATTGGAAACATCTTATGCTTCGTCATAATATAGACGTGATGCACAATGAGAAAAATGTATTTGATAATGTTTTTAACACAATTTTGAATGTGAAAGGGAAGACGAAGGATGATTTTAAATCAAGATGCGATATAGAAGAATTATGCAAACGTCCTGAGCTTCATATGAAACCAAATGACAGTAAAAAACCCAAAGCATGTTACGAATTAGATAATAATCAAGTTAAAGTTGTGTTGAAATGGGTGGAAGGGTTAAGATTTCCTGATGGAATATCATCAAATCTTCGTAGATGTGTTGACTTTAAAAACGGTAGTTTAAGCGGAATGAAAAGTGTGACGACCCGGATTTTTTAACATATGTTAATTGGGTAAACAAGTGATTTGAAGTTATCGGAATATAAATTTTATAAGTCGAACGAATAAGATTCTGACAATAAAAGATATCTGGATATATATAAATGAATTTGAAAATATAATAGAAGCTAAATTATAAATATCTGGATAAATATTTATTTGATAATCTACTAATATAATTATTTAACATTAGCAAATTATTCCTTTAGAACAAATAATGTGTTGTTAAATAAATAAATATATATATATATTTATGGGTTGATTTTAAATTTTATTTTTAAATTAAAATTGAATTAATTTGGAAATTCAAAAGGATAAATATCTTAAAATATTTTGGATTTCAAAATATATTATATATGATTTTATTTCTTTTATATAATTGGTTTTATATTATTTTCTTTAAAAGATTTATTTATATAAATAAAAATAATGTATTTACTTAATAAGAAATATATATATATAGGTTTTATAAAAATCATTTAAATTTTTTTTTAATAATAAACTCATCATTTAAATTAGAATAAAATACCTATAAATATATATAGAGAAATTTATAAAAACTTTAATTGTGGATAATATATAAAATATATATATATATAACATATACAAGGTTGATGATGTAAAGTATATATACAATAACAACAACACATGAGGATAAAATACATAACTATATACACATGCTTACAAAAGGATATACATACATATATCAACTCATATAATAGTATATGTATGTACACAAGAGGACAACCTCATAAATGCATTTCAAATTAAATGGCAAATCACCCAAAACTTCATATCAAAGAAATACAGAAGATAAATACATACAAAAAAAAGGAAGCTTGCTGTGTACACCAAAGGAGCAGCAGTACACTCTTTCACATATATTCACTCTGTCTTCTTTCCCCATTCATTCGAACCCAAACTAAAAATAAATAAAAAGTTCCTACCATCTCACAACTTAAAGAAATCAAAACTGAACAACACAACTAAGTAAAGATCAGAGATCAGTTTTCAAGTTTCAAATCTGAGCATGGCTATAAATTCGAGGCAATTAAATAAGCAAGATCTGATTCAACTCATAAACATCAAGTATTAGATTCAAATTCAACATCAAGTATCAGGCCAAAGATTCAGGCTTCAGTTCAAATAACAGTTCAGATCAAAGCAAGGAAACTTCCAGGCTTCTTTGTTAATTCATAGTGAGTAAATTAAGCTTAAAACAATTTTAAATTTGATGCATGTGGTAAATGTTTGAAGTAGACTATGATGTACGTTTGAATATATGTTTGCATGATTGTTTTAAAGCTGAATGTTTATATATGTATATAGCAAATTTGTGTGCATGTCTGAACACCAGAACCTCTACCATGTTCTTCATTAACAGGTTTTCAATTTGATCAGAATCAAAAATTCAATTTTCCTAATCATTGTCAGGCAAAGATATATAAATGAAAAATGTTTATAATAACAAGATTTGAATTTTAAAAATATTTTAAATAGAACTTGATGATAGTTTTAACTGGAATGTGAGATTTACAGTAAAAACTTTTATATATCAAAAATTCGATGTGATCGATTTGTGAATTCAGGTGTATAAGTTGAATTGTCTTCAAGAATAAGGATTTTTAAAAGAAGAATCATGATTTTTAGGTTGGTGATTCGTGGGATATTGAATGTTGATCGGAAATGGGGTTTTGAGCCTTTTTTGATGATCGGCTAGTTTAGGGGACTCGAGATGGTGGTTGAGGCTAGCCTGGAAGTAGGCATTGTCGGAAAAAATACTCGCCAGATTTTACAACCATCATGGCGGCGGCAAATGGTGAAAGTAGGGCTTTGGATGGGTTTTGGTCGAAGTGAAATTGTGGGTTGTCGCGCCGTCGACAGTGAATCGGAATTTTCCGGTCAAGGGGGAAACGAAGGAGGGGATCATGGCGAAGCTTCAGGCAGAGGTTCGAGACCACTGATGGTCGGTGTCGACGAGACAAGGCGGTTCTTGGCGATGGTTTTAAATTCCTGTGGGTTCGTTCGAGCAAAATTTTGTGATTGTGATCGTTTGAGAATTCTGGGTGGACTGATGGCTTGAGGAGGTCGTAGGTGACTCGTCAGCGGTGGTAAGAGTGATCGGAGTATCGTCGATGATCGGTGCACGTGTACCAATTTTCCTGTACACTTGAGTTTGGGTCCTGGAACGATGAGTTTTGCCCGAGTTTTGTCTCGAGATAGGGGAGGTATTACTCGAGTTGGTTATCGTGTTGTTCGCGTGAGGGTTTAAGCATATCAGTTTTAAATTTTAACAAGTTTGTAAGTTTAACAAAGTTAAGTTTAAAACTAATTATCTTTAAACTATTTTAAATAGTAATTGATTATTAATGTTTGTTAAGTAAAGTTGAGAATTTATTTTTAAGTTATTAATTAAGTTTATCCTTAAGATGTTTTTAAAAGCTTAATTAATCAGACAATTAAGTAAGTTAATTAAAAGAAGATAAAGGGTTTTAATTTTAATTAACTTAAAGCCTTTTAAGTTAAGGAAAATTTAATTCCAAGGTTATTAAGCAAGATTTTAAATGATAATTAAGAAGGTAATTAAGATAGATGATTTATCATTTAAATTAATTAATTGATTGATAATTAAAGATTAATTAATAAGTAATTAAAGATTAATTATTGATTAAGATGTTAGTAATTAAAGAGTAATTAATAATTAATAAAATAATAATTAATAGTTGTGATAAATTATTGATTAATTAAATTTAGGTTAATTATTCAATGTAATTAATTAAGGTTAATTAAGGTTAATCAATTAAGGAAATTGTCTATCTTGTTTAATTAAGGTCTTATTCTATTAAGGATAATTAATGTGAATAATAAAAGAAAGGGATACATTATCAATTAATTAAAAAGGCTTATCTAATTAAAGTTAATTGAGCAAGATTAAAGGAAATTAATTTAATCAGTGGATTAAATTAAATTAATTAAGAATTATTTGACTATCAATCTTGCCTATAGATGATAAACTTGTATTGAATACCTTGGTTTGTCTGAATATCTCTGATATTGAGTTGTGATGCATTGTGATATGATATGATGAGTTGTACTGGGATATTGTGAGTTATCTATTGATAATTGGTTTGTTGTGAGAATAAGAGAACCTACATTTAAAATTGATTTGTATCCACTTAAGCAACTAGGATTAGGATGGCATTGAAAAAGAAGAGACCGGGATCGGGTATCAGCAATTACCCAAAACCACTTCGTTTTGTAATCTAAATTCTTTATAAATTTGATTTTAAAAGTAAACAGGCTGGAATGAAATAAGTTAAGAATCATGGATATTTTAACTGAGTAGTGATTCTTAGATATTGTTTGAAATAGGTGATTGACTTAAGTAAGTTGAGAACTCGTAGGAAGGTACGAGATACCCTGGTTTGCAAATAAGTTTTATAACTTAGTATTTCATGTTATATGGGTTTACTCACGCTGGTTTCCAGCCTGACCCGGGTGTTACTTTGATGTAATGCTCGGGTCAGACCAAGTATTATAGATTTTCAGGTAAGGACGTTCTGAAGCTCAAGAGACGAGCTGGGTGGCAGGAACATATGGAGTGTTTCCGCTGTGATATATTTCTGTTTATCTGAGATATGTGATTTGTATATGTCCTGTAAAGGACCCGATTCTTTGACTTCCGAATATTGACATCAATACGTCCACTGTATCGACTGCCGAACAGACGAATGCCGGAAAACCGAATTCTTAGGGTTTTTTTTAAAGAAGAGGTAGGAGAAAAGATAGAAAAAAAGAAAGAAGAAGAAGAAGGTAGAAGAAAAAGAAAAGAAGAACAACAGAACAACATCAGAAACAGAAACAATATCAGAATCTCACATTCGCAGCAGAACAATATATAATAGATAATCACTAGCCTTTTAAACAAAGAACTATATCAGTTTTATACATACATCAACAGAGTCAATATACAACTCAATACAACAATGGACAGTTATATATACTTGTCCTTATACAGAATACACAGTGGAATAAATAATATCAGATACAAATACTACGTCTCGCCATCCAGCTTGCTTCCAAAGCTCCAGAATATCCAGAATATCCTGATAACCTAACTCTAGGCTGCCCGTGTGGAAAATTGGTGGGCACCCAGAGTTTAGAAGGGAAACAATAAACTCCGAGTCAGTCATGGTGACTGGTGTGAGATCGTAAAACGGTTTTGTTTATCTTTAAAACAAATAGCAGAGAATTTTAAAGTAAATTTCGCAATGCTTTTGGAAAATGAAACTACCATAAGGCCTCCCGCACACACACACAATGCAAACGCAGAATCGGAGGAGATTTCTCCTTATGATAGTCAAAGATGCTTACTACGCAAAATCAAATCGTTTTTGATATTATTATTAGTGCATAGTGTAGAAAAATCATTTCCAAAGTATAATATAAATCTTAGCCAGCATAGGCATTTCACGTTATGCCTACTATAGCTACTATGTTCAATAGCAGGTTACCGCCACATTCTATAGCAGGTAATACAACTAAAACCGTATGCGTCACGTATTGTTTCTTTGGATTTCCAACAAATGGTCAGGCTAAGGAACTTCCTATTCCACGAATAGAACGCCTCTGAAATGACGTCCCAAGAACCAAACCGGTTCTCTGCCAACACAAGGCCGGGTTACCTCTGCAAAAATAGGTAATTACTGACACGCGTATGCCATCCCCCGATTGTCACCGATCTTCCCGAGGATCCTCAATTCGCAACAACCACAAAGTAATAAATTTGCAGCAACCACAGAGGTTAAGTATCTGGGCTCCATACCATGATACCACCTTTATCCAGAAGGAATGACATACACTAAGGGGCGCTACTCCCTAGAACCTTGCTGCATCCTTCCTGTTTTGACCATTTTCGGGGTGTGAGGTCCGACGAAGTCTCGTCCACAAAGCTACGCTTTATTCACAAAGCCATGCCTTGGGTCAACAAATGATCAACCTATGATCACAAAGATAAATGATCAAATAAATGATCATATCACAAATGATCAAACACTGATCATCACAGTAACACTCAGCATGTCACGTTACCAAATTGGGAATATATTGCTGATAAATTTCAACTACATAACCTCTGAGCTCGTACGTCTCAGAGAAGGGTGTTAAGCTAAGAGAATAAATTCTCCGCCACCAACAGAAATGTATTTGAAAGAAATCAGCTTTATATCTTAATTTGTAACGTCAGACACACAATCCATACAAGTCTGTTCCGGGATCGAACAGAATCGAAGGCACTTCTCACGAAGCCCTTGCAATTTCGGATAATTTTCAATCACGTCCGGACTTCCCGTCACTAAAGGTGATAAAACCTCTAAACTGGAGATCAGTCGATGTAGAGTAACTCGACGGTAATCCTTCCGTTTTCAAAAATATCCGGTCTTCAACACCGGTCATCAAATGCAATTCATTACGACGTATCACATATTCGGAATGGGTTATACGACCCCATGGTCCTTTCCCGGCTAACCCGAATAGTGAGCGATTATTCAAAAATAAGAGTGGCATTCAAATTCATCCAATTCACAACAAATACCATTCAAGGTAATTATTGATAGTCGGTTATTTAACTATCAATAAAGATGCGCAACATCATCAGGTTCCAAATAATTTTCCAAATTATTTATTTTCCAAAATATCTTTACTAGATATATAATTTCCACACTTCAATAAAAATAAATCAACGTTTATTTTTAAAACGAATTCCTATTTCTTTTATAAATTCCATAGTGAATTTATATTTCAAAATATCTACTGATATACGATTTTCAATCGTTTTCAAATATTCACTTTCAATTTATCTTTACAAAGATAAATTCTCAAAAAACGTTTCATTTCATATTTGGAAAACATTTCCATACTTATTTAATCATAAGTAATTCACAAATCTATTTATTTTCAACCTTGGAAAATATTCAATATACTTAAATCAATATTAAGTATATATTTCATTCTTTAAGGAAATCATTTACTATAACATCTATTTGAGTCAAAACGAATGTTATGTAAAACATCGTTACGACGACTCAAAATCACTAGTATAGGGATTCGGATTTTTAAGATAGATATATAAATCCCAATACTACAAAAAAATATTTTCTTTCGAAAATCATTTACTATAACAATAGTGTTATAGTCTACCATTTCCTTATTTTTTGAAAACGTCTATTTCAACAATGAATGTTGAAATCTATGTATTCGATATTTTATACATTTTAAAAATGTCTTTTTAAAATAGTTAACTTTGTTTTTATTCAATAATATATTCACTGTCCAAAATCGTGAATATAATTCACTTAACCAAATTTCAATCATCTCTACACATTTTATTTCAATAAAGATTCGCTATTTTAAATCGCGAATATATCTTCTTTAATCACCTTCTATATTTAATTTATCAAATTTAATTGATTTCGAATTTATAAAATGACGTTTATAAATTCTATTTCTATTTTGTAATAACTTTGATTTATCAATCTCCTTTTATTAACTTCTAGAATTCACTTATCAAAATAAGTGATTTCAGATTTATAAACAACGTTTATAAATCACATTTATATTTATAAAAACTTTAATTTATAAATCTCCTTTGTTAACTAATTCAATTCATAACTAAATTTTTTTATACCAACTATCCATATTATAAGTTGAATACTTATAATTCATTTATTCTACAAAATCATTTCCATTTATAAGTTCACAATTTATGAATTTCATTCACTTATAAATTCTTAAAAATTCATTTTAACGTTTATAAAAACTCGTTTTATAATCCCAATCTTTTAAAGTTATAAATATCAATTTTGTACATCTTTTACATACATCGTTTCTAATAATTCAAAAAAATTCCAATTAAAATCATTTTATAAATTACTTAACTATTTATTTCAAAGAAATTACCTTTTGGTTATATTTCACAACGATCTTAACTTTTATAACTCTAAAAATTTATACGTTTATTTATTTAAGATGAATCAACTTAAAATTTTAATAAAACGTATATTTTCAAAAATCACTTTAAAATCTCTTTTAAAGTCAACATCGTCATTTTTAAATTTCAAAAATGAATCCGACGATGCAACACACAATTTTAGTCAAACACAACATCATACATCATATATCATCATATGATAACAGAATATATATCAATATCCGTAAATAAATAAATACTGTTGAGGAATCCAGTTGGATACCTCCAACCTGTTTCCCTGTATCCACAGACGTTAGCACAATACCAATTCCACTTCGAGGTGGAATATCGCGGTATATAGGATTTATAAAAATATCATCCGCTTAATAACGGCGCAATAGGGTATCATCCGCTATATAGTGCGGGAAATCAATCAATCCAATATATACATATGCCAATATGTATATATTGCTATATATATATATAGATATATCCTACTATATCTAATATCACATTCAAACAGTCAATCAATCAATCAATAAATAACTGCAATACAAAAATTTATTTTGAGTGAGAAAAATCTCACTTTAGCTTTTAATTTTCCATCCATTATCATCCTGACTCGATTTTTCTTGCTTTATACCTTGTATAAACAATTTACAATTTAAATTAACATTCGAACCAATTAAATAACCAATTTTTTTTCTTTGACAAATTTATCTAACTAATTATTAAATTTCTCTTTTTAAATAGATTTATTTAATTTAAATTTATCTCTATTACTTTCATTTACTATATATATTTAAAATCAAATCAAATCTGTATATATATAAAAAAATTTGTAGATAAACTAAAACTACCTTATCGTAATAAATTATATTTTCTGTTTATCTATATATGAATATATTCATTGTAATAAAATTTCACTTTAAACAAATATTTTTAAATCTCAAACAAAAATTCCTTTATATTCATTTTTTTCTTTCGGTATATATATAAATTAAAAATCTGTATAAATCCTTTACTGTATATATGCTTCCAGATGAAAATAAAATTTTAAAATTACCTAAACTTTAAGAACTGCTGTACCTCATCTGCTTGTCACGCTCGCGACCTCAAGAATGCCACCAACCACCTCGTACGCGACTTGCCTTACTGCCTGAGCACCACGACTGCATGTCGCCAGAACTATCGCGACTGAAATGCATCCTTCCCAAATCGCACGCCAAGACCAGATCTTCGCCATCACGTGCTCGCACGCTGTCGCGAATGCCAGTCACGCATCGCTGACCCTCCACGCACTCGCGAGCTCGAGTTCCTACATCGCCTGCCGATTTGCTTTCTTGTCTTCGAGCCTACGCCCACGTGCGCGCCCAAACCCCAGCGCCGAAGAAGTTGCCACTACGAAGCCCTAGATCCCCCGATCGAACGTGAGCTGGGTCGCGACTTCCCATTTTCGCCGTGATAGGCGACGCCTCCCCTTGCGAATTCATTCGCATCCTCCTCTCTCTCTCTTTGATTTTTTCGAATAGCTGAAGGGAAGGAGAAAAGGGGCGAACGTGACTCGTTAGTTTGAATTTGATTTGGGAAAGAATGAGCGGCCATTATTAATTTCGAACGAGATGATTTCTTCTGAGTTTAGATTTGTACAGAAGGAGGCGAGATATTTTAAAATTTAAACGAGACATGCTCTACACGATCTCACATCGTGGTTCTAAGCGTGATTTAAGGCGTGAGGTAAGGGAAGAAGACGTGCTAATGTTTTGACTAGATTTCAAATTTTAACTTTAAATTTTTTAAATTGAATTTCATTTTATTTCAACACGTTTGCATATCGTATGGTCACGTATTAACTCTGAAAAATACAAAAATTGAAATCCGACAATAATACAATATTCTGGATCCAATGGAACTGGTTTCGTCGAATTCCGAGACCGTGCCTCAGACGGCTATTTTTAAATTCGATTCGAAAAAAAAATTCAAAACTGAACAGAACAGTTTCAAATTCAATTCTGAAAGTTTCTATTATCTTCAGTGTTATCAATATGAATTTTAAAAGCTTTCGAAATATTTTTCTTCAGCTTAAATTTGAAGATTTAAATTTTTATTCAACATTCAATAGATTAAATTAAAAAATTGCCAAATTCAGAATTGATTTGGGGATTCAAATCAAATTACCATTCAAATATTTAAAATTAATTAAATATTTTCAATTAAATTTGTTCAAAATTCTGGGTCGTTACAAACTTCCCTCCTTAAAAGAATTTCGTCCCGAAATTACAAGTTAGAAAAAAAAGTCCTTAACTCGTCTACAATTTTTCAACAATCCAAATAGTTTTATCTAATTTTTCAAATCAAATCTTCCTACTAAAGATTCATTATTAACTCAACTAAATTTCAACTTCAACTTTAAGTTTCAAACAATCATTGTTTTACTTAACAATTTAAATTTAAATTCAAATTCAAATTTAACTTTCAAAAATTTTCTCAAAAATTTTCTAACACTCTAAATTTTCGAAAAATTTCGCCAGTGTGACGACCGCCCATGACCCCTGCACCGAATCAAGAGATAGTGCGCTGTAAAGTGTGCCAGGCGACCATGGACGATTGCCAAGGTAAATTAAAACAACAGAATCTATCGTATTACTCACAGCACATGGACAAAATACAATAGAAAATATATATAGTGAAGCTTCACAGGATAGAATCTCATCAATAAAACTTCATAATAGTTGGATACAAGCATCTGAATAGTCAATACATCAAGCCTCACTACAACACTCAGAGGATATACAAACAGCGGAACACCCAGTACATATAGTAAGAAGATAATATGTAATACTCCAGCTCGTCTTCGTCATCAGCAACGTGGAAAGCAAGAACAGCACCTGTCACCTGCTACCTAGTCTGCCCGTCCCAAAATGGACGAACAGCCCAAGGCAATAAGAGTTAAAACATAAAGCCTTGAGTCAGACAACAGTCTTAGTGAGCAGTAAATTAACTAACAACATACCAAAAGAGCATAAAGGAAAAGGAATAGGAATACAACCCTCCCACTCCACCTCTTTCTACAGTGATAGCCCCCAGACACACACTAAGCAGAAGCAAGCATAGCAAAGCATACAATTTAAAGTAAAGCAAGAATCACTCGAGTCAAGGGCGATGTTTTCCAAGTACAAACCCCCAAGGCCTAAACCAAGATCAGATAAGCACCCAGAAAATACCGCTCTTGAGACCGAATGACGATACAACCAAACATCCATGACTCTGGCTATCACTTGAAAGTACACGTGTAGTACTAAGGACCGTGTAATATGGATATATGATAATACAGAGTATAGAGATGATATTAATACTATAAATAGTGCGGAATATAAAAGCAGTATAGTAAAATGACACCAGGAATTTTTATACTGGTTCGAACTTCCCGTTCTACGTCCAGTCCCAAAATACCCTCTGGATTTAAACTAAACCCCTCACTTAACCCGGAGGAATAGGTATACGACACCTGAGCAGCCGAACAGGAATTTTCCGCCTCAACAGCCGAAGAGGACTTCAACTTAATACAAATAGTTTGTTGACGAATGTGTTCTGAATAACACTGATTGTCTTTTGATAGTACAAATTTCCTATAATCAAATCCTCAAGAGTATGTAAGTGTGTGAAGATTTAGAAGGAAGATAATCACGAGGAATCGAAGTATATGAAGTAATTCAAGGATTCTAGTGATATTGAATGAGAATGAATGCTTTTTATTTACAGAGAATAATAGAGAATAGATTTCAGAATTAAAACATGAAATGGTTGTTGTAGAAGTGAATTGAACATGTTTATATAGTTGTAGAATAGTTACAATCTTTCATGAAGAGTTTCAATCAAAAGTTGTGTCCGTATCTCTTGGATTGAAGGACATTCCTCTTCATGAACAATCGCAACTCTTCAGAAAACTAGCCGTTATGTTCAGGTCGGTTGACCGAGGTTTCTGGTCGGTCAGCTGAGTTTCAAACCCATACATAGAAAAATGTATATCTGTGCATTTGACACAGAGTCGGTCGACCGAGGTTTCTGGTCGGTCAGCCGACCTGTAGTCAATTGCACAGTACACACTAATTTATGTATATATCAATATAAATCAATTTTTGTGTGTGTGTGTGACTACTTGAGGAATGATTTTAACAATATTCTAAGACTCAATAAAATAAAATATTCATACTAATCTCTGGATTGTAGTCTTATCTCCTTTGTAGTTCACAATATACGTTTATTCTCTTTTTGTCGCTTTCATATAGTATTCTCTTTGTATTTCGTCGTATGATCTCTGAAGCTTGTGTCATGAATCAAAACTCATGAATCAACATCACTGTTATCATTGCCTTGATATCACCGTTAATTGAATGACCGGCACATTCTTTCAGCCGTCCGTCAAGGGCTAATGGAAACCCCGGTTCTAGACATAACTCTGCACGTCATCGTGATCCATGCCTAGGACTATCGAATCTGCCCAGAGTACTTGACTATCAATCATTAGCCTTCAGGGACTATCGAATCTGCCCAACGTACTCTTGCTTTGAGCATGCTAGAACCTTCAACAACGATGAGATCTCAGCCTCCTAGTCATCCTCCTCGACGACTGTTTCCATACTAGCTCAAGCGCCTCTCGAGCAAACCATTATCCTCAACTCGAACCATTTCACCGAGTTATCAACATGCTTGGAATGA
Source organism: Allium fistulosum (assembly GCA_030737815.1). Classification (NCBI taxonomy): domain Eukaryota; kingdom Viridiplantae; phylum Streptophyta; class Magnoliopsida; order Asparagales; family Amaryllidaceae; genus Allium; species Allium fistulosum. Next base: position 231,916,613 of record CM060908.1, on the reverse strand, counting down.
TCCCGTCTGGATTAGACCAAGGCTATCTCATATCATACTTCGCCTCATCATCGTAGCAAAGTCTCATCTCAACATCATCATCGAATCTATCCATATGAGCTTCATCATCCACTACATATGCCACGAGCAGCTTTTCCAATTCAAGAGCCTTTCCCTTAGCTTTTGAATCATCTTCGACCAACTTGTCTAAATCAAATCATCAATCATCTAATTCATAGCAATCAATCAAGTCAAACATTAATCCAAGTAAACAAGCATTCAAATATGATCAAAATAGACAATATTAACAATAATGGCAATTTCGTAAATAAAGAGTAGAAAGTCTAACAAGCATGAAAACATGAAGAATATCTCTACAACTTGATGAATGAACTTGCATAGGTTAATCATGTAGTAAAATGGTTGTCAAATCATCATGAACAATGGATCTACATGGATCTACACTTAGGTTTACAAAAATGCATGGAAATCACTAATCTAACACCAAATCAAGCCAACGATCCGATATACTCCTTTGGATCCGTGTGAGAGATAATCACCACTCACCAAATCACCAAAACAACTCAAAAGCAACACAGTTCAGATCTGGACAGCGAAGGATCCAACTTGATCTATCACCAATCCGCTTCAAACGATGAAATCTCTCTTCAAAGAATGTAGATCTTCAATCTATGCTCTTCGATCTTCGATTTGATCTTCAATATGGATGGAAGGAATCACTAGATTAGAGTGGAGAAAAGAAGTGAAGAAGTGTAGAAGTCGAGCGCTCAAAATGGCAGCACTTCGTCGCTTCGAAATCCGGATTCCAAAATGGAGCAAAGCCCTCCTATTTATAGCTGAAATCTACCTAACTCGGCCGCCTTCTTAAGTCGTAACTCGGAATTAGGTCGTCCCCGACTTACGACCTAAAACCCCCACCGACCTAAAGCCTTCGACCTAACAACTCAACAACCCAAGTCTCTACGACTTACGACCTAGTGAGACAACCCATCCTACGACCTAACGACTTAACAGCTCACGACTTAACACGATAGCCGACCTACGACTTAACTGGGTATAAGACATAACCACAGCTCCGACCTAGCGACCTATCTCAACCCAGGCTTACGACCTAACTAACAAAACACCCCATAGGTCGCTTACGACCTAACTGCTAAAACACGCGTGACCTAACAATGCCACGACCTAACTACTATGCTGACCTACGACTTAACAGCTTAACGACTTAACCCCTTAGGTCGTCTAACGACCTAACTACTAAGTCGTTAGCTCGCTTATCTCCTAGGTCGGTCAACTTTCTCAGTCTCTTAAGTCTCTACCCTACCTAAGTCGTTAACTCTTAGGTCGGTCAATTCCTTAGATAGTCTATCTCTTAGGTCGCACCCTTCCTATGTCGGCCACTCGACCTAAGCCACCATATACGACCTAAACCACTACCCCCAACTACCTTAGGTCGTCGCCGACCTACCCCTTAAGTCATCCACTACCTTAGGTCGCTCCAACACCCTACGACCTAAGCTACTACGACTTAACTCCTAATTCTCCGAATTCCTTAACTCGGTCACGACTTAGGACTTAACAAAATTCTATCCAAAATCTGAAACGACTTAACAACGCTAAAAAAAATTCCATATTTTACGAACTTTTCGATCCGTAAAAATACGGGTCGTTACATTCTCTCCCCCTTAGGAATTTCGACCCCGAAATTCCAAACAAATAAGAGCAAACAAAGGTTATTCTGCATGCCTACCATCCATAGCAATCAACAAACCATGCATCCAATTCTAGCTTAGCATGCAGAATTCTAACACTAGAACAAGTTACAATATCGTGAGATGACGTGACACCTTAGGGCCATACCTTGAAGAGTTCAGGATGAGCTGCCTTCATCCTCTCTTCCACCTCCCATGTACAGTCGTTATCATCATCACTCCATTGTATCTTGAGCAACTTAACTACCTTCCTCCTAAGCTGTTTCGTGTCGGTTTCCACAACACGAACCGGCTTACGAGGTCTCTTATCGACCAGATCAACTTCAAAATCTTCACAGCTATCAACAGAAACCACTGAATTCGAGTCGTGCACATACTTCCGTAGATACGATACGTGAAAAACATTGTGCACACTCGACATCTTCTCTGGTAACTCCAATCTGTAGGCGAGCTTTCCAATTCGCTCGATGATCGGGAATGGTCCAACAAATCTCGGAGTCAATTTCCCTTTCTTCCCGAATCGAATAACATTCTTCAGTGGAGAAATCTTCACAAAAACCATATCACCTACGTCGAATTCCAAATCCTTATGACGCTTATCGGCATAACTTTTCTGACGGTCTTGGGCTGCCTTCATTCGTTGCCGAATGATCTCTATCAAATCCGAAGTCTGTCGAATCATCTCCGGCCCAAGTATCAACTTTTCTCCAGTTTCTAACCAACATGTCGGAGAGTTACACGGTCTTCCATACAATGCCTCATACGTTGCCATACCAATGCTCGACTGGTAACTGTTGTTATACGAAAATTCCACCAAATGAAGATGATCTTCCCATGATCCTCCGAAATCCAAAACACAAGCTCTAAGAAGATCTTCCAAAACTTGGTTGACTCTCTCGGTCTGACCATCTGTTTGAGGATGATAAGCTGTACTCAAACACAACTCAGTTCCCAAAACTTCCTGAAAGCTCTTCCAAAATCCACTAGTGAACAATGGGTCTCGATCGCTCACTATACTCTTCGGAATACCATGGAATCGAACTATCCACTTAACATACAACTCAGCCAACTTTGATGCAGTCCTAGTCGATCGAACAGGAATGAATCTTGCACTCTTAGTCAGACGATCCACAATGACCCAAATCCCTTCATTTCCCGTTCTGGTTCTAGGTAATCCATCGATACTTGTTCCCACTTCCATGTAGGAACTTCTAATGGCTGAAGTAATCCACTTGGCTTCTTCTGTTCAGCCTTTACCAACTGGCAGTTCATACACTTGGAAATAAAATTTCCAACATCCTTCTTCATACCTTCCCAGTGGTAGGTTCTCTTCATATCCCGATACATCTTATTTCCACCTGGATGAATAGTCAATTTCGAGTGATGACTTTCCTTCAGAACTTCATCTCTCAATCCATCTATATCGGGAACAACTAGTCGTCCTTGTTTCCGAAGCCAACCTTCTCCATCGACCTCGAATCCTTTATCCTTTTCTGGGTCCAATCCAGATTCTAAATCACGGATAATCTTGACAAGCTTATCGTCTCGCTTTTGGCTCTCGCCAATCCTTTCCGCAAGAGTCGGTCTTATCGATAAGTTTGTCAACATCTCAGGTTCCAATTCGCATCTGGGCCTGAAATCAAATCCAGCTAAATACTCAAGACTCTTCCATTCTGAAAACATGGCTCCCAATCCTGCATGTCTTCGACTTAACGCATCTGCCACTGCGTTACCTTTTCCCGGAGTATAAGCTATACCGAAATCATATGATGCCAAAAACTCTAGCCAACGTTGCTGCCGAAGATTCAAATCCTTTTGGGAGAAAAGATACTTCAACGACTTATGATCTGTAAACAACTCGAATCGAACTCCCAATAGATAATGTCTCCACATCTTCAGAGCAAAAACAATCGCCGCCAACTCCAAATCATGAGTCGGGTAATTCCTTTCATGCGGCTTCAGTTGTCGACTTGCATACGCAACAACTTTATCCCTCTGCATCAGCACTGCTCCAAGTCCAGTACCACATGCGTCGGTGTAAACCACCATCTCATCATTCCCACTTGGAATAGTCAAAACAGGAGCACTAGTCAGTCGCTCTTTCAGGATTCTGAAAGCTTGCTCACACTTATCTTCCCATCTGAACACTTGGTTCTTTTTCGTCAATCTTGTTAACGGTGCAGCCACCTTGGAGAAGTCTTTGATAAACCATCGATAATATCCTGCTAATCCAAGAAAACTTCTCACATCAGATGCATTCTTAGGTCTAACCCAATCCTGGATTGCTGCCACCTTAGCGGGATCAACCGCTATTCCACTTCCAGAAATCACATGGCCTAAGAACCTCACTTCGCTCTTCCAGAAGTGACACTTCGAAAACTTAGCCTTCAGCTGATGTTTCCGCAAGATTTCCAAAACAATCTGCAAGTGCGTCTTGTGCTCTTCTTCAGTTCTGGAATAAATCAGAATATCATCCACAAACACAAGCACGAACTTGTTCAACTGATCTCTGAACACTCTATTCATAAGATCCACAAAATATGCTGGCGCGTTAGTCAATCCAAACGGCATTACCAGCCACTCAAAGAAACCGGATGGTGTCCTAAAAGCAGTCTTCGGCACACTATCCTTTGCCACTCTCAACTGGTGAAATCCCGTTGCCAAATCCATCTGAGAAAACACCTTAGCTTCGTGAAGCTGATCAAACAAGTCATCTATTCTCGGCAAGGGATACTTGTTCTTCTTAGTCACCTTATTCAGCTCACGATAATCCACACACAACCTCAGCGATCCATCCGCTTTGGTTACAAACACAACTGGTGCACCCCATTCGGACACACTACGCCGAATGAATCCTTTCTGTAAAAGATCATCAACTTGCACCCACAACTCTTGCTATTCCCTAGGCGCCATCCGCCTAAGAGGCATCACAACAGGTCTGGCTCCTTCTACTAGATCTATACGAAACTCGATCTCTCTATGCGGCGGTAACCCTTTGACTTCGTCAAAGACATCCTCAAATCCATTAACGATTGGCAACGATGACAGTCCATCCCGTGGAACAACCAGCGAATACATGAAGCTCATGAAGACGCCTTCTTCATGCTTACATCGTATCACAATCTTTCGCCCCTCCACATTCTCGACTGCCACCTCCAACCTCTCACAATCAACCTTTGTCGCATACTTCCTAAGCCAGTCCATACCCAAAATAATTCCGAACCCCGCAAAGTTCAGAACAAAGCAATCACAAACAAAAGAGCAATCATGACTCGATACAATCAGACCACGGCATAACATACACAAACAAGACGAACCCCCAACTGGATTAGTCACAACCAATGGCCTATCAACAATATCCGGTTCTAAACCCAACCGGCCTACAAGTTCATTACAAACAAACGAATGCGACGCCCCAGTATCAAACAGAACTCTAACTGGAACATCACATAGAAAAAGAGTACCTTGAACCACGACACTCTTTCCTTTCTCTTCAGCGGTAGGAGCTTTTGAAGACGATGGAACAGCTCCCAAAGCATAAGCTTGCACAATCTGCTTGTCCTTCCGTGGTTCTGGACAATCCTTCCTGATATGCCCTGGCTTGTCACAGTTGTGACACTTCATTGGTACCTTCGGATTTTTGCAATCCTTAGAGAAATGGCCCTTCTGTTGACAATTGTAGCAAGTCACTTCGCCCTTCGGCTTCTTCTGGCCATCCCTACCCTTCTGCTGTTGCTGCTTCCTTTTCTTGTTTCCACCTTGCTGTGGTTTAGACTCTCCCTAGGTCAGAGCAACAACAGATCCTTCCTTAGGAAACAGACTCTCATGCCTGAGAGCTTTCTCCACAAGCTTCTCAAATGAATCGTCCAAATGATCCACCAACTGCCTCCCAAGATAACTGTCCAAGCCTATCACAAACTTCTCATTCTTCTGATAAGCAGATTCAATATACGACCGGGCATACTTGGACAAAGCTTCAAACTCAGAAACATACTCAAGAACTGGTCTTCCTCCTTGCTTGAGCTCCACAAACTTCTTGAACAGAACAGACTTCTGAGCTGTAGAAATGAACTTAGCTTCAAATCTAACTTGGAATTGCTCCCAAGTGATCTCTTCCTCCGGAGTATCAATAGTGATAGAGTTCTACCAATCCGAAGCTCTCCCTTGAAGTTGTCTTGATGCTAACTTCCTCTTAGTTGCATCCTCAATTCCCAAGTCACCAAAGATCCTTCTACAAGCATCTATCCACCTCTGGACTTCAATGGTTGATTCTGTTCCCAAGAAAAATTTTCCTCCAAGAGCAGTATAGTCCTTACACAACTTAGCAAAATCCACTGGTTTTGGAGTTTGAACTTGAACTCCAACATCCACCGATGGCCCCGGAGTTGGCATCCTTCTCATGATCGAAGTCATCATAGCTTCGAACATAGCAGCATAATCAGCAGCCCCTTCAGTAGCACGGCCTTCCCTAGCAGCTGGTCTCCCTCTTCGACTCATTCTCAATATCTATAAAAAGGAATGATTAGCACATCTAGAGAAACAACTGCATAAAGGACTCAAACTTTACTCAGCTACTATATTATATATAGTAATCATCCATCAAAATACAATTACGTCTCTCATACGTAGTTACGTCAGCGAGCGTTGGGTAAAATCGATTAACCAATGCTCTGATACCAAATGTGACGACCGCCCATGACCCCTACACCGAATCTAGAGATAGTGCGCTGTAAAGTGTGCCAGGCGACCTTGGACGATTGCCAGGGTAAATTAAAACAACAGAATCTATCGTATTACTCACAGCGCATGGACAAAATACAATAGAAAATATATATAGTGAAGCTTCACAGGATAGAATCTCATCAATAAAACTTCATAATAGTTGGATACAAGCATCTGAATAGTCAATACATCAAGCCTCACTACAACACTCAGAGGATATACAAACAGCGGAACACCCAGTACATATAGTAAGAAGATAATATGTAATACTCCAGCTCGTCTTCGTCATCAGCAACGTGGAAAGCAAGAACAACACCTGTCACCTGCTACCTAGTCTGCCCGTCCCAAAATGGACGAACAGCCCAAGGCAATAAGAGTTAAACATAAAGCCTTGAGTCAGACAACAGTCTTAGTGAGCAGTAAATTAACTAACAACATACCAAAAGAGCATAAAGGAAAAGGAATAGGAATACAACCCTCCCACTCCACCTCTTTCTACAGTGATAGCCCCCAGACACACACTAAGCAGAAGCAAGCATAGCAAAGCATACAATTTAAAGTATCACGACCCGACTTTCTATGCCCAGAAAGACGTATCGTGAATTAAGAAAGAAAGGGATAGAAGAAGAAAAGAAAGAAAAGAAGAAAGAACAACAACATCAGAAACTCACAGCGGAACGAATGAAATATAATATATCATATAAAATATTACATAGTATCATATACATCAGAGTTACACAACTTATACAACACATATTAGACAGTTATAAACATCTGTCTAATTCATACAACTCAAGTATCACAGATACAGACACAACATATACACAGCGGAATCATCATATATCTACACGGTGAAGCCTCCTGCTCCAAATCTCCTCCAGAATTCGTCAAAGCTAACCTGAATCCCTCGACTACTCAATACAATATTGAGTACCCAAGAGTTTAATAAAACAGAAAATAAACACTTGGGTCAGACATGGGTCTGGTGTGAGTAAACGGTTAGATTGCTTAACTTTGAAAACCTTTGAAAACAAAAGTATCACGTAAGACTCCCCACACATAAACATGGGTAAGTTTTTACCTTACGCTAACTAAAACATTTGATAGGAAATCCAGTTATATTATAATAGAGTCTAGGGTTTCCAAGTAAAATACAGAAATAGCTGAAATGCTTGCATCTCACATTTCAACATAGTTGGGCACAACTAATACGTACGGCACTTATTGGAGTTTGGATTCCATACAATGGCAGGGCTACTGGGGTACCGCCCGTCACAGTACGTGGCCTAGATCACCGTACCGAGGAGTACGCCCGCTCCCCTGCAACACAAAGCCGGAACCATCCCTTACTGGATAATTCCGAACAAGATAATCCCGTAGTTGGCGCGACCAACCACACACTAAGCCGAATAAAAGAAAAGGGACCTCTAGACAGGGATCTATCTTGCTCTCAGTGGGTGCTACCCACGAAGCCTTGCTGCACCTTTAATCAGAACATATCACTTAGAATGCTCATCGTCCGCCTGACGATGTGCTGAAAGCATTCAATCCATACAAAAGATTACTCAAGATGAACTCTCAAACTAATCGCAAGTCACTTTTGCGATCCTACCTAGTTCGGATTCTAAAGATACTGTTCTCTCTTTACCAATTAAAACATCCATGACTCTGGCTATCACTGTTATCATTGCCTTGATATCACCGTTAATTGAATGACCGGCACATTCTTTCAGCCGTCCGTCAAGGGCTAATGGAAACCCCGGTTCTAGACATAACTCTGCACGTCATCGTGACCCGTGCCTAGGACTATCGAATCTGCCCAGAGTACTTGACTATCAATCATTAGCCTTCAGGGACTATCGAATCTGCCCAACGTACTCTTGCTTTGAGCATGCTAGAACCTTCAACAACGATGAGATCTCAGCCTCCTAGTCACCCTCCTCGACGACTGTTTCCATACTAGCTCAAGCGCCTCTCGAGCAAACCATTATCCTCAACTCGAACCATTTCACCGAGTTATCAACTTGCTTGGAATGATCCCGTCTGGATTAGACCAAGGCTATCTCATATCATACTTCGCCTCATCATCGTAGCAAAGTCTCATCTCAACATCATCATCGAATCTATCCATATGAGCTTCATCATCCGCTACATATGCCACGAGCAGCTTTTCCAATTCAAGAGCCTTTCCCTTAGCTTTTGAATCATCTTCGACCAACTTGTCTAAATCAAATCATCAATCATCTAATTCATAGCAATCAATCAAGTCAAACATTAATCCAAGTAAACAAGCATTCAAATATGATCAAAATAGACAATATTAACAATAATGGCAATTTCGTAAATAAAGAGTAGAAAGTCTAACAAGCATGAAAACATGAAGAATATCTCTACAACTTGATGAATGAACTTGCATAGGTTAATCATGTAGTAAAATGGTTGTCAAATCATCATGAACAATGGATCTACATGGATCTACACTTAGGTTTACAAAAATGCATGGAAATCACTAATCTAACACCAAATCAAGCCAACGATCCGATATACTCCTTTGGATCCGTGTGAGAGATAATCACCACTCACCAAATCACCAAAACAACTCAAAAGCAACACACTTCAGATCTGGACAGCGAAGGATCCAACTTGATCTATCACCAATCCGCTTCAAACGATGAAATCTCTCTTCGAAGAATGTAGATCTTCAATCTATGCTCTTCGATCTTCGATTTGATCTTCAATATGGATGGAAGGAATCACTAGATTAGAGTGGAGAAAAGAAGTGAAGAAGTGTAGAAGTCGAGCGCTCAAAATGGCAGCACTTCGTCGCTTCGAAATCCGGATTCCAAAAATGGAGCAAAGCCCTCCTATTTATAGCTGAAATCTACCTAACTCGGCCGCCTTCTTAAGTCGTAACTCGGAATTAGGTCGTCCCCGACTTACGACCTAAAACCCCCACCGACCTAAAGCCTTCGACCTAACAACTCAACAACCCAAGTCTCTACGACTTACGACCTAGTGAGACAACCCATCCTACGACCTAACGACTTAACAGCTCACGACTTAACACGATAGCCGACCTACGACTTAACTGGGTATAAGACATAACCACAGCTCCGACCTAGCGACCTATCTCAACCCAGGCTTACGACCTAACTAACAAAACACCCCATAGGTCGCTTAGGACCTAACTGCTAAAACACGCGCGACCTAACAATGCCACGACCTAACTACTATGCTGACCTACGACTTAACAGCTTAACGACTTAACCCCTTAGGTCGTCTAACGACCTAACTACTAACTCGTTAGCTCGCTTATCTCCTAGGTCGGTCAACTTGCTCAGTCTCTTAAGTCGCTACCCTACCTAAGTCGTTAACTCTTAGGTCGGTCAATTCCTTAGATAGTCTATCTCTTAGGTCGCACCCTTCCTAAGTCGGCCACTCGACCTAAGCCACCATATACGACCTAAACCACTACCCCCAACTACCTTAGATCGTCGCCGACCTACCCCTTAAGTCATCCACTACCTTAGGTCGCTCCAACACCCTACGACCTAAGCTACTACGACTTAACTCCTAATTCGTCGAATTCCTTAACTCGGTCACGACTTAGGACTTAACAAAATTCTATCCAAAATCTGAAACGACTTAACAATGCTAAAAAAATTCCAGATTTTACGAACTTTTCGATCCGTAAAAATACGGGTCGTTACAGCTAGCGTCTCCTTTGCGCGGCTAATACGGTACGACTACAAAACGTCCCTACGGACTCTCAAATTTCAAAAAGAAAAGGAAAAAGCCAAGCGGCTAGAGAAGAAATCAGCAAATCTCATATAGCAATTTAAATACTTACCTTTAGTCGAGCAATTCAAATTTATCTTTGAAAACAAAATCCCAATTCCTTTATAACACCTGTATCCTACTAGCCATAATATCTAGTTACAGCATTCAATTATTTTGCAGATTTCATTTACAAAATTTCCAATATAAACTGCTTATACATTTTTAGCTTACTATTGAAGTTACACATTCTTTTATATTCAATTTTACATTTCAATTTCATTTGAATTTAATTCACAATTTCAATTCTATTTGAGTTCAATTTATCTTCAATTCTGAATATTGAATTTATCTATTAACTTTCGTTTACTAATTGATTCTATTTGGATTCTATTTGCCTTTCATTTATAATTATTGAATTCAATTCATTTTCAAATTATATTTACTTTGTCATTCCTTCAATTAGTTTCGCTTACTAATTTTATTTCAATACTTCACTTTATTTTCCACAAATCTGAATTCAATTCGGTCTTACTTACTTACAATTTCAAAATGAATTTTAACATTCAATTTTATTTTCTCGCATTTGCCATTGCAAATTTATTTCATTAATGAATTTTAACTTTCAATTATCTTCTTGGAATTCTATTTCAAATTATAAATTCATCTTACAATTCTTTTTACATTAACAATTTCTATTTGTATATGAATTCATTTCTTTTGAGTTAGATTTTTATTTAAACTTTAAATTTTACAAGTTATCAACTTCATAATATTTCATAAATATTTTTATATAGTATTCCAGAGTCTTTTCAACATTTCAAAACCATTTTGAAAACAATTCAAATTTATCCTTTGAATTTCCAAAAACCAAACCCAAATTTTTCAAACAACTTTCATTTAAAACAATTTGGTAGCAATTCCTCTTTTGGAAACCCGCAAATGAACACCAACGATGCCGCGGTCATCATCGGAATTATTTTCCAGCTACCGAAAAGAGTTTAGAGCTTTCCATTCCTTTAGTATACCTTTCAAAACATTTGAAATCCATTTCCAAATCAAAAAGGAATTAAACTTTCCAAATCTCCAAAATTTTCAAATTCTTTTCAAAACATTCCCAAAAACTTCTCTGGAATTCCGTTTCAAATTACAATTCACATTTATAATTTACATTCTTAAATTTCATTTGTACGTGAATTAATTTCTTAACTTTGGAGTTACGATTTCAATTTCTTATTTAATTTCAATATAACAATGATAACATTTCAATGTTATTACTTCCTAACAACCAAGCAACCATATACTATGATAATTCGTAGAAAATCATTTCTTTTTTATACAAAATAGTTTTGGGCAAAATTATCTCATTCACCCTATTCAAAAACAATATTGTGCCGAATTGTTCTATTTAAGTGTTTAGAAACCCCTTCGATATAGTTTTGCAGACTTTGCCGACGAAGGTTCATATACCACTCAATAAACCAATCATCATAATATTAAAACAATTTTATATTCACTAAAAAATACGCGCTCATATCTATTATTACACTCAAACTCATTCTAGAGTACTACTGACTCTATCTCTAATGAGTAACACCCAACAGAGCAGGGTTGTCGCTTAACCATATGCTCTGATACCACGCTGTAAGGACCCAAGAGTCAGCGGTCACAACCGGTAGGCTTTTCAACCATCCCAGCCCCACCGTGGCTTACAATGATATCCCAAACTTGCTTTTACGGCCAGCCTCTCGACTGTCACGGCCTTCGCCTAACCAACCCATCCCTCTCAGGGACATGTAGGGGTAAGAGTCTCCCGTTCGCCACCAAACTGCGAAGCGAGAATCCCCTATCATGCTGTAATATAGCAAATGCGATCCATTACGACGTATCACATATTCGGAATGGGTTATACGACCCCATGGTCCTTTCCCGGCTAACCCGAATAGTGAGCGATTATTCAAAAATAAGCGTGGCATTCAAATTCATCCAATTCACAACAAATACCATTCAAGGTAATTATTGATAGTCGGTTATTTAACTATCAATAAAGATGTGCAACATCATCAGGTTCCAAATAATTTTCCAAATTATTTATTTTCCAAAATATCTTTACTAGATATATAATTTCCACACTTCAATAAAAGTAAATCAACGTTTATTTTTAAAACGAATTCCTATTTCTTTTATAAATTCCATAGTGAATTTATATTTCAAAATATCTACTGATATACGATTTTCAATCGTTTTCAAATATTCACTTTCAATTTATCTTTACAAAGATAAATTCTCAAAAAACGTTTCATTTCATTTTTTGGAAAACATTTCCATACTTATTTAATCATAAGTAATTCACAAATCTATTTATTTTCAACCTTGGAAAATATTCAATATACTTAAATCAATATTAAGTATATATTTCATTCTTTAAGGAAATCATTTACTATAACATCTATTTGAGTCAAAACGAATGTTACGTAAAACATCGTTACGACGACTCAAAATCACTAGTATAGGGATTCGGATTTTTAAGATAGATATATAAATCCCAATACTACAAAAAAATATTTTCTTTCGAAAATCATTTACTATAACAACAGTGTTATAGTCTACCATTTCCTTATTTTTCGAAAACGTCTATTTCAACAATGAATGTTGAAATCTATGTATTCGACATTTTATACATTTTAAAAATGTCTTTTTAAAACAGTTAACTTTGTTTTTATTCAATAATATATTCACTGTCCAAAATCGTGAATATAATTCACTTAACCAAATTTCAATCATCTCTACACATTTTATTTCAATAAAGATTCGCTATTCTAAATCGCGAATATATCTTCTTTAATCACCTTCTATATTTAATTTATCAAATTTAATTGATTTCGAATTTATAAAATGACGTTTATAAATTCTATTTCTATTTTGTAACAACTTTGATTTATCAACCTCCTTTTATTAACTTCTAGAATTCACTTATCAAAATAAGTGATTTCGGATTTATAAACAACGTTTATAAATCACATTTATATTTATAAAAACTTCAATTTATAAATCTCCTTTGTTAACTAATTCAATTCATAACTAAATTTTTTTATACCAACTATCCATATTATAAGTTGAATACTTATAATTCATTTATTCTACAAAATCATTTCCATTTATAAGTTCACAATTTATGAATTTCATTCACTTATAAATTCTTAAAAATTCATTTTAACGTTTATAAAAACTTGTTTTATAATCCCAATCTTTTAAAGTTATAAATATCAATTTTGTACATCTTTTACATACATCGTTTCTAATAATTCAAAAAAATTCCAATTAAAATCATTTTATAAATTACTTAACTATTTATTTCAAAAGAAATTACCTTTTGGTTATATTTCACAACGATCTTAACTTTTATAACTCTAAAAATTTATACGTTTATTTATTTAAGATGAATCAATTTAAAATTTTAATAAAACGTATATTTTCAAAAATCACTTTAAAATCTCTTTTAAAGTCAACATCGTCATTTTTAAATTTCAAAAATGAATCCGATGATGCAACACACATTTTAGTCAAACACAACATCATACATCATATATCATCATATGATAACAGAATATATATCAATATCCGTAAATAAATAAATACTGTTGAGGAATCCAGTTGGATCCCTCCAACCTGTTTCCCTGCATCCACAGACGTTAGCACAATACCAATTCCACTTCGAGGTGGAATATCGCGGTATATAGGATTTATAAAAATATCATCCGCTTAATAACGGCGCAATAGGGTCTCATCCGCTATATAGTGCGGGCAATCAATCAATCCAATATATACATATGCCAATATGTATATATTGCTATATATATATATAGATATATCCTACTATATCTAATATCACATTCAAACAGTCAATCAATCAGTCAATAAATAACTGCAATACAAAAATTTATTTTGAGTGAGAAAAATCTCACTTTAGCTTTTAATTTGCCATCCATTATCATCCTGACTCGATTTTTCTTGCTTTATACCTTGTATAAACAATTTACAATTTAAATTAACATTCGAACCAATTAAATAACCAGTTTTTTTTCTTTGACAAATTTATCTAACTAATTATTAAATTTCTCTTTCTAAATAGATTTATTTAATTTAAATTTATCTCTATTACTTTCATTTACTATATATATTTAAAATCAAATCTGTATATATATAAAAAAAATGTAGATAAACTAAAACTACCTTATCGTAATAAATTATATTTTCTGTTTATCTATATATGAATATATTCATTGTAATAAAATTGCACTTTAAACAAATATTTTTAAATCTCAAACAAAAATTCCTTTATATTCATTTTTTTCTTTCGATATATATATAAATTAAAAATCTGTATAAATCCTTTACTGTATATATGCTTCCAGATGAAAATAAAATTTTAAAATTATCTAAACTTTAAGAACTGTTGTACCTCATCTGCTTGTCACGCTCGCGACCTCAGGAATGCCACCAACCACCTCATACGCGACTTGCCTTACTGCCTGAGCACCACGACTGCATGTCGCCAGAACTATCGCGACTGAAATGCATCCTTCCCAAATCGCACGCCAAGACCAGATCTTCGCCATCACGTGCTCGCACGCTGTCGCGAATGCCAGTCACGCATCGCCGACCCTCCACGCACTCGCGAGCTCGAGTTCCTACATCGCCTGCCGATTTGCTTTCTTGTCTTCGAGCCTACACCCACGTGCGCGCCCAAACCCCAGTGCCGAAGAAGTTGCCACTGCGAAGCCCTAGATCCCCCGATCGAACGCGAGCTGGGTCGCGACTTCCCAATTTCGTCGCGATAGGCGACGCCTCCCCTCGCGAATTCATTCGCGTCCTCCTCTCTCTCTCTCTTTGATTTTTTCGAATAGCTGAAGGGAAGGAGAAAAGGGGCAAACGTGACTCGTTAGTTTGAATTTGATTTGGGAAAGAACGAGCGGCCATTATTAATTTCGAACGAGATGATTTCTTCTGCGTTTAGATTTGTACAGAAGGAGGCGAGATATTTTAAAATTTAAACGAGACATGCTCTACACGATCTCACATCGTGGTTCTAAGCGTGATTTAAGGCGTGAGGTAAGGGAAGAAGACGTGCTGATGTTTTGACTAGATTTCAAATTTTAACTTTAAATTTTTTAAATTGAATTTCATTTTATTTCAACACGTTTGCATATCGTATGGTCACGTATTAACTCTGAAAAATACGAAAATTGAAATTCGACAATAATACAATATTCCGGATCCAATGGAACTGGTTTCGTCGAATTCCGAGACCGTGCCTCGGACGGCTATTTTTAAATTCGATTCGAAAAAAAAATTCAAAACTGAACAGAACAGTTTCAAATTCAATTCTGAAAGTTTCTATTATCTTCAGTGTTATCAATATGAATTTTAAAAGCTTTCGAAATATTTTTCTTCAGCTTAAATTTGAAGATTTAAATTTTTATTCAACATTCAATAGATTAAATTAAAAAATTTAATTGCCAAATTCAGAATTGATTTGGGGATTCAAATCAAATTACCATTCAAATATTTAAAATTAATTAAATATTTTCAATTAAATTTGTTCAAAATTCTGGGTCGTTACATGTCCAGTGTTTGTGTATGTGTGTAACTCTGATGTATTAAAATGAAATTGACAGATATAGTATTCTTTTGTATAACTGTTATTACTTGATATTATATTTCATCCGCTGTGAATGTGAGATTCTGCGACTTGTTTTCTGTTTCTTCTTCTATCTCTTTTCTTCTCTTCCTAACTATCTGGAATCTTCGGAATTGAAAATTTCGGGTCGCTACAAAAATCCACGACTGTCACATAATGATGGAAAATTTATTTCCCTTTATGTTTAAAGAACTACTGCCGTTAAAAGTTTGGAAGGTAGTAACGGAGCTTAGTATGTTTTATAAAGAGCTTTGTTCGACTACTTTAAAAGTGCAACGTTTACGTAAACTTGACGTAGATATTCCTATATTGCTCTGCAAATTAGAGAAAATATTTCCGCCGGGTTTTTATAATGTAATGGAACATTTACCTGTTCATCTCCCATCTAAAACACGACTTCGAGGTCATGTCCAATATGGATGGATGTATCCATTTGAGAGATATGTAATATGTTATCACGTAATTTAATTGCATTTTCGACCATGAAGTTAATGTAAATTAATTTTGCATAGATATCTAAATCATCTGAAGAAAAAAGTGAGGCAAAAAGCACGAGTTGAAGGTTCTATATGTAAATCTTACATCGAAGAAGAAGCTTCGTTCTTTTTCTCTCACTATTTCAGTGACCATGTGAATATATCATTTGAAAGTGTTCCTCATAATGACGAAGGCGACGGATAAGAGTCCTCTCAAGCAATGTTATCTATTTTTAGACAACATGGTCGGCCTTCTGGAAAATGTGTAGAAATATGGCTAGACGATAAAGATCTTGATGTAGCACACACTTATATTCTTCTAAATTGTGCCGAGGTTGCACCGTTTGTTAGGTAAACTGAAATAATAATTTGTGTTTTATTCTTTTCTATAATGCATGCGCGTGTATAATCTAATGTAATAATTTGTTTATATATACAGTGTTTATGAACATGAACATCCGAACAGAGATCTCAGTAAAGAATTTTCCGGTTGGTTTTCAAATTACGTTTATGAGCCAAGAAATTATGTTGTTGACGAAGGGTTGAAACATCTTGCGATGGGACCAAAATGAGTGGTTAAGACATATCCAATATATTTCGTCAATGGATATAAATTTAACACCAAAGAATACGGTGCAGAAAAATTAATGAATAATACTGGTGTATATGTAAAAGGTAGCGACGATCCAGAAAATCACATAAATGATTTTTATGGCGTTCTAACACAAATTTTGCAACTGACATATTTCTCATGACCCGCGGAGGAGGTGTTTCTATTTAGATGCAATTGGTTTAGCAATGTTCCAGGTTCTGGAATTAATGTGCACAAGGATTATAATCTTATCAAAATAAAGCATACATCGCACTATCACAAGTACAATCCTTTTGTACTAGCCAAACAAGCATTGCAAGTTTATTACGCTCCTTATCCGTCTCTAAAAAGAGATAAAGCAAATTGGTCTGCAGTTTTTAAAACAAAGGCCAGATTTACATTCGATGGGAAGAATATTCCAAACGAACAAGCTTATCAGGCAGATCTTGAGGAAAATAACGAAATAATAATTACAGACGATCATACATATTTTGGTCCTTTGATCGATGAATCAAATGTTTTGGTAGAAGCATTTGACAGTGCAGAGGAAAATATCGTAGAAAACAAGACCGAATCTGAATCAGAAGACGATGATGATTGATTAAAATCCGAATCTGATTTTTTTTCAATTGATGTAACTATGTTGAATTCTTGATGTATTATGAAATTGATGTAACTATGAAACCAAATCTGTACGTTTACCATTGTTTACATGTTTTATGTCATTTCCATTTGTCATTTATTTAGCAATTTTTATTAAAAATGCAATGTAATCTGCTTATCGTCGGAACATGAGACCCATTATGAATCAGGTATTACACACTTCCATTTCTATTTCCATTTCACTCATTAATTTAGCAATTTATACCGTTGATGTCATTTACGTATGAAATATACTTCATTATCATGTTATTATTCTCTTTTGAAATGATGTGTATATATGTCACAGGATTATTATAATGTCATTTAGAGGACGGAGCTCTTCCTGATCTTTAGGAGGCGATGGCAGTGGTCCATCGCAAGCATCACAGCGTCCTATAGTTTCATTAGTACCTAGAGCAGAGGGGTAAGAATTAAATTTTATTCAGCATCTTATTTTATTCTTTTTGATATACATATGTACTTATCTGTATCATATTTAAAAACAAGGGGTTCGACCTACTTCCCTCGAAGGTTGTGTTGGACGTTTCTAGAGCTTCTTACCGGAGTAGGATGAGTGCGTGTTGCCGAAGTGGATAACATCCATTCCCACATAGTAGAGTGTATTTGGCAGGATGTCCTAGTAAGTATATTTTTCTGTTTTCCATTTTTAATTCGTTTTTGTCGTTTTTTTTACTGTTTATCGTTTACAGTTTAATATTCTTTTTGCTTTTTATCGTGAAACACAAACTGAGATAGACATTCAGACAAATGATATGCAGTTGGCACGAGGGTATTGGATGAAGAAGATGCGTAAAAACTATAGGGACTCGATATCCGAAATCAAGAAATCATGTAAGAAACCACGTTGGATGGGGGAGAGCGTATGGCAAGCATGGTTGGGATACTGGAAAACTGACGAGGCGAAGGCAAGTATACTAATTTTTTTAAAATTATTTGACTGGTAGTAAATATCAAAAAATACATGATCGATAAATAATGTATCAAATTTTGAATGTACAGGCAGAGTCGGAAAGAAACTTTGCAAACAGAAATAAAATCCCATCACTCATCGCGGAGGGTCGAAGTCATTTCAGCAGTATCGGCAGGAGTTGGTAAATTTACTTAATGCAAGTTGTAAATAGTTTGTGCTATATAATTTCAAATGTACAATAATTGTATGTAAAAATCAATTTCAAGAAGCTAAGGCGCATGGTCCCGTGGGCTATATGGACGTGTTTACTCGTACGCAAGCTGTCGAGCATGTAAATCCGGACGGGACAGTTTCGTATACATGGCACGACGATAAATCCACCAAGAGCCATGTAAGCATATTTCATTTTATGCAGTATTAGTAATTGTTCTACTTGTTAAAATATAATGAAAGAAGATATGATGATATTAATTTGTTAATGCAAGAAAAGTTTATGGAGCAGCGCCAGAAACTTCTTGCTGATACGGGTCGAGATCAGCTGACGACGGATGAGGAGGGCTATTTTTGAGTCAGTTATGGATCCATCGGAGCATGGCAGACGATACGGATTTGGCAATCAAGTGGTAAGTAAATAATATACTGGGTATCATATAAGTTTTCAAATTTAGTACATTGGTTTTGAGTCACTTCGTTATGAAAATATTATGCATTACCAAAATATATTAATTCGTTACTTGAATGTCATTTCAAAAATAAAAATAACGAAAAAATCATGTTATTTAATTTAGTTTGCCAGATATATGCATATTTTTAATTCAGTACATACACTTACAGAGATCACACAGCTAAATTAAATATTTATTACAGGCCAGCAGTCAGAGACGGGGTAGGCAGACTAGAGCTCAGATCGATCTAGCAGAGATCGAAGATTTGCGGGCTAGAGTGGCGTAGCTGGCGGATCAGAACCATCGGCAGGCCATAGAGACCACACAGTTGCTAGACCAGCGTATCGCCGAGTACATGTAGTAGTATGGGGGTCGCTTCCCTTCCTCTGCTGGCTCAGGTTCGGGAGGAGATTGATTGGTTTGGTCGGTATGTTTTTTTCTGTTTTGCATGATTTATGTACAATGTTATGATATACTTAGCTGTTTTGTTGCATAATTATGTGGATGTTGGGGATGTAGGAATTGGTAGAACATTTGGTGTTGTGGATATTATTATGTATTGTACATTAGTTTGGGTAATGGTTATGTGTTTTGACTTAATTTTATGTATTTTTTGTTCGGTGAATTGTATATAGTTTGGTTTTTGATATTTGGTTGGAATATTATATATTGAATTATGTATACTGAATTCTGCAGTATTAGTGGAATAGTGTTTGTTTGGGAAATGTGGATGGAAGACTATATTGCAGCAGAAATATAGAAAAAATTCAGCAGATTTCCGACGGTAGCCGACGGCTTTCAAGTTATATTTTTCCGACAGCTTTTAGTCCACTTTTTCCGATGGTTTCCGTTGTCGGAAGCCGTCGGAAGCCT
This sequence comes from Allium fistulosum, assembly GCA_030737815.1. NCBI lineage: Eukaryota > Viridiplantae > Streptophyta > Magnoliopsida > Asparagales > Amaryllidaceae > Allium > Allium fistulosum. The sequence goes on along the minus strand of CM060908.1, from coordinate 231,896,522 downwards.
TCGGAAGCCGTCGGAATCCCACACGGCGAACTGTGTCGAAAGCCGTCGGAATTACTGCACCCCGACGCCTTATTTTCCGACGGCTTTTTCCGACGGCTTCCGACGGCCGCCGACGGTTTTCAGCCGTCGGAAAATGTCTTTTCCCTTGTAGTGAGAAGCTCTAAAGCAAAGGAAAGATCAACTACTCTTCAATTTCAACTCTAGAAGCTCCAATCTAAGATCATAAGCAATATTTCCTAAGTTAGGTTATAGAAAATTTTTGAAATTGGAGAGAGATTGAGATGGAGAAGAAGAAGAGGATGCTTACCTTAGCTTCTCTTTGATGTTGGAGCAAGAATTTGTATTTCCTAATTAAACTAGGGTTTGGAACTCTAATTTCCTTTCTCTTCCCCCTTTTTGCTTTAGCTAGAGAGTATTAGGAAAATGAGAATGTATGAAGAGGAGAGGGGGTGGAGCTAGGGTATTAGATGGGTTGATGGGCTGAAACCCAAACCCAAAGCCCTAAATGAAAATATCAAAATTCTACTCAACTCCAAACATATCGATGTTTATACTCAAAAAAGTTGTAAACATCATTTTGGACTCAATGGAAACGGTCTCGAGTCCCAATTTGACTGTTTACAAAAAGTAGCTTTTCGGAATTTAATCTGATTAACGATGTTATATTTAAATAAAATATTTAAATATACAATCATAAAATATGCGGGTTGTTACAAGAAAATACTTCCGAACTAGAACCGTTAGTTGCTGACGCAGGTGATATAAATCTTGTTTTCAGGAGTATTTTGAATTCAAATTAGGATAGTTACCATGCATTTACTTATTAAGAGTATTTTTTTTTCCAGGAGGTGGTTAATTAATTGCCAAACAAGAAAATAGTAAAAGGTTCTGTTTTCTACATTTTAAACATCTTTCATGTGTGCACAACATCAAACATTATGATTTTATATGCTTCAAAGAGTCAATATCCTAGAAGCTAAGATAACTCTCATTTCTTTAATAGTTGTCGCATTCATATTGTTTATGACTGCCTATGCCATTTCACAAGTGTTAACTGTTTTTTGTTTGCTTGCAGTCACACTGCGATAGTAACAATTTGCAGATTCATGATCATGATACTCTCGAAAATTTGGTCAAAAGAAAGTGCAAGTTATGGAGTTGGCAGAAGAACTTAGTTGTAAAAGGAATCATAGCAAGCGTCGGTCTAATTCTTCAGTACACTTCATAAAGCTTGGACCTGATGCGTGGAAGGTATGGGTGAATGTGTAGCGGTGGAATCAGAAGCTTTTTTATTCAGACCAAATTCAGAGAACTCCACTACTAAAGAAGCTATTGGATCAACCGTCACGTGGCCCAAAGAATTCATCTCCTTGGCCTAGTAGGTATGTGCATTTTGGTTTTATGGGTTATGGTTAGTAATTAGAACTTGATATGTATTTTGTAACTAGTTATTACGTATTTTGAAACTATTTGTTATGCGTTAGACCATTGTGAATGTAAAAACTTATCTATTCCTTTTGGAATGTGTTTGAACTTTATGAATGTAGCTTTATAGTCTTATAGTATGTGTGATTTTGGTTGTTTTATGATAATATTTATTAATTATTAAATATTGATACAGGCGTATTGTGTGGATGTTGCAGCTAATTAATTTTTTTTGTTTTGCATTTATTTTACAACGGGCCAAAATAGTTGCAAAAGATGAAAATGACAACGGGCTTTGGATGTTGTAGCTGAGATCAATTACAACGGGCTAGTTCGCTTGTATTATACTCTACAACAACGGTCCATGTTGGTTGCAATATCATGTTTTTCAAACAAACTGACTCATATTTACAACGGTCCACAAAAATGGTTTACGTCCGTTGTAAAATCTTTTACATTTATTACAACGTCGCATAATAAGACGGGCGGTGGCCCGTTGCAACAGCTATTACAATAGGTTTTGACCATTGTAAAAAAGTTATTTTGTGGTAGTGCATCTTGAATATGAATATTTAAAATGACATGTTTATTATCATTGTGATGAATTTCTTATGGTTACAACACATTGTAGCTACTATCACAAAAACATATCATTTATGGATTTTTTATTAATATACTTAGAATAAATAAATAATATAACATATTATAACAAGTCATTTACAACAAAAATTACCTTATTACAACATCAAAAAAACGTTGTAATAGGGGTTTTGCAATGTTTTTACAAACGTTGTCTTAGGTCAAGTTGTAATAAAGTCGGAGTAATTTACAACTTTTTTCTAGCGTTGTATGAAAACGTTGCAATAAACTTTGCTCCAACGTTTTTGAGATGTTGTAATAAAGTCTTTTACAACTTTTATCTGATGTTGTAAATCACTAATATAAATATCGAAAACCTTTTTTACAACTTCAACAGATTGGTGTGTAAAAACTTATCACAACATTTTATAAACATTATAATATAGTTTTTTTTACAACTTTTTATTACTGTTGTAGTTAGGGGTGTTATGGTTGCGGTAACCGTCGTTATTATCACCAACCGTAACCGTAACCGTTGTTGACGGTTATAAATTCTTATAACCGTTACCGCAACCGCCTATGACGGTTAACCGTCGTATTTTCAATTTTGAAGCATGTCGTACATATATTTTCAATTATATGCATTGTGATGATAAATTGATATAGCTCTAACTGTTTTTTGCAAATTTATTTATTTGTTTATAAATGTATGCACATGTTATTAGTTCATTAAGACACATATTATTAATGTACATGCTATTTCTTTAACTTAAATTACTAATTTTTATAGTTTAATGTTGAATATTACACAAAACAATCATGTACGGTTGGTATGGTTAACCGCGGTTTTCAAAATTTTCAACCGTTACCGTTATAGATGGTAACCGCATGAACGGTTGGTACGGTTGAACGGTTGAGCGATTCAACCGTAACAGCCCTAGTTGTAGTATGTTTTTTTACAACGTTTTTTGAATATTGCAAAATATTTACTGCAATTTTTTAAAAGCACTATATGCATTCCAAGCTCTAGCTACATCTCAGAATAGTATTACAGCAAATAGAATAATGTTACCATAGTAACTTAAATATATAAAACACGAACAAAATGGAACACATTTCCAAACCGCTTCATTAGAAATAAGCTAACATATGTTCCAACACAGATAAAATACCATACAAACAAAATATCATTGCTTTCAACACAACACGGACAAAATATCATAGTTTCCAACACACACACATGTTAGACCATATATACACAACAAAAAGATCAAAACATACCAACGCACAATGGTCTAATCGACAACGACGACGAAATCCTTGTGCCAAGCAATTTTGGAAGCTAATACTACCATGATGCGATGGTGTATATGACTGCAAACATAATTAGCATGATAAATTAGTCGGATACAACTAGATTAAGTCTCATAAAAGAACAATATGATAGAAACTTATCAATGGGAAATACTATTTGAATATGAGAAGGTGATGTGTAATAGCATACTGCTTGTAAGACCAACATAAACAAAAAAGAACTAAAAATCAACTGTCAAATTTAGATCAGTGGGAAGTTTAACTTACCGATTCACCCTTACAGTAATATCCAAAAAACTCACTAATGTAAATGATAGTAGAAACCTTTGAAGTCAGACCCAAATCAAATAACCAAAATGTAGTCTTTCTGCTACCCCTATACTTCATAAACTCCTCTAACGTCCTAAGCAATGTAGTACTTATTCTCTAGTCTCTACACTACTGGAAACTCATCAATCTGTAGAAATCAGCAAGCTCATCAATCTGCTTAGCAGCACTAGAATATGCATTAAAAGACTTCATACGGTCTATATATTCCATACCGAAAAACTTGTCTAGAAGTTCATCTAAAATCTCACATATATAGGCATAAAGCTGAAAACTGTCCTTGGCAATAGGGTATAATGCAATCAATATCAATCTACTGTCCTTGGCAATGCCAGTGGGATAAAGCTCTAAAACACAGTCTAAAAGCTGCGGCACTAGACTCATCTTACCCAAAACCTTTTCAGGTTTCATACCTTTCAATGGTGCTTGACTAGGGCTTTTATTATCATATCTATGATCATATATGTGTATCCTATCTTCTTTGAATATAACTTGAAGAGTTCGATCCAAATATAAAGCATAAGCACGAACAAAAGTAGAATAGTTGCATGAATTAGAATGAGCTTCATCATGGAATTCAGACATATTTAGAAGGCGTGTACCTTTATGGGTAGCGAAGAATATTTGAAACTGAAAATATGGGTTTCCTTTGGTTAAGAGGCAATGTATGAGCATGAGTATTTTAAGGCAATGATCCAGTTGTGTGTTTTGTGTAAACGTCTGGATAGAGCAATGATGCAGTCGCATACATTTTCCTATGAGAAGGTTGTTAGATTTAGGATCTCTCTAATGTGTCTTTCTTCTACAGGGTCTTCATCTTGACTAGATGCTTTTGCTATTGCCACATCGAGTTCGGGGATGGTGTCGCTTGTGACTTTGGCAATTCTAATGCTTATTTGATCTTTAACTATTCCAAGGGCTTTTCTAGGTGTGTTAGGAACCATTTCCTTTGCTCAACCTGGTTATAGGACTAGAAAGTAGTTAATATACTAAGCAACTTATGTCCGCATATTGTAAAACAAAGTAAAATAACCAAAAGGATAAACAGTTAAAGTATAGCTAGATTACAGGATGTTTAGAACATCTATAACAGTCCAGTTAGGCTGTTACTGACATTGACATGAGAAAGATCAGTATAACAAATAGGAAAAAATATGTACATTCTGAATGAACGAGCGTTTCTGATAAAGTAATTAGATCACTATGTCATTCAATATGTGCACCAAACTTATCTCGATACCAAATCTAAACTTGCAACGACTTAAACATCAAAGGAAAGTACTCAGACAAAAGGATCATATGACCCAAGGGTAAATTTATTAATCAAAACAGGAAAAAGTATGAAGGTTACAACTAAAAAATGGTGATAGATGAGTGGAATCTCAAAGATTATGATCAAATCTATCAATATCAAGATGAAAATTGAGTTTAAATCATAAAAAATTTACATTTTTGCAGTAGGCAAAACCCATACAAAAAAACACAAGATTTGGCCACTTTCGCAAAAAAAGTGACCTTGTGTCTTAATTTAACGAACCAGTTTTTCTGATCAACAACGGATAGGTATTCAAAGAGGCACTGATCAATGAAAAAAAAATTAACAATAAACTCTAAGTCAATAAAATATAGACGTGATCGATTTAGGATTTTACCTCTCGACTAATTCAATTAGCAAGATCAAATACGAGGATTTTAGCCTTCACAATCCCACGTCAAACCCTCCAACTACCAACCCCTCGCTGCTCTAGACATCGCCAGTCCTTAGCCACCATCGCGCACCTAACTCCAGCTCGTATCTCCCATGTCACCAACTTTCGTTGTGCTACCCAGAAGTCACGCGCCTAAATGCCTCTGCTTGTGCCATCTCGCATGCCGCCAGCGCTTGACGTGCGCCGTAGCGTCTCCAAAATCGCAAATCCCTAGCTACGTTTCTGTGTCGCCCAGGCACCCCACGTGAGCCTCCTTGATGCGTGCGCTTTTTTCGTGAGTGATTTAGGGCAGGAGAGGAAAGAGGGTTCGGATCCTAATTTAAGTCGGGAGGGGAGGTTGTACAAAGATGAGGTAAGGATGGGAAACTAGGGTTTGGGTTAGGGCTTTAGAGTATTTAGGTCCAATAACAAAATGAATTAATCTCTCTTCTTCAAATTGCAAAACAAATCCCAATTTAAATTCAATTCAAAATTATTTTACCTCTTAAATTTAGAATCACCACAAAAATTTCATGCTTTTATCTTTGTCTGAAATAATTTTTCCATAGTTAAATCACCTCGTTTTGGTCTTAAACAATTTTAAAATAATTGTTTATTTCTCAAAATAATTCAAAAATCAAAAACGTCATTTGTTTCACCAAAATAAAATTTTAAATTACTTTTGGATTCATAAAACATTGTTCAAATTTAAAATTTGAATTTTAAATCACTATTCTTCTTTTTAGTCCAACATAAACCCAAATATCAACTATATTGAATTAAAGTCGGTAGAAATTCCCAAAATATTCTTTTATCTCATTTGCTAAATATTTTCGCTCTTTATCCCTTTTGAAATATTCCCACAATTGAAATCTATTTTAAATCCAAACATCCATTTTATTTATTGAAATCCCAATTCAAAAATCCAAAAATATATTTCATTGTGTTTATTTTTATTTAACTCTATACCAAGATGTTAAAGTGATAGTCGCAAACGGCATGTGTAGTGGTCAAGAGTTGCGGATGGCGTGCGTGGTGGAGCTGACAAAGTGTCGCGTTAGTTAGAGGTGGCTTTTGGTATAAATTAGCATGAACAATTTGGAATGTATGGTTTTAGAGCAGAAAATAATTTTTAGTACAAGCATAATTTACAAATTATAAACAAATATTATTAAAAATTCGAGAAATAGCTTCGAAAAGAAACGTCGATAATTTGCCTTAATTTACAGCAGAAATTAGCATCAAAAAATTTCTGTTAGTAAATTAATGCAATTTGTAATAGTTTAGTAACGAATATAATAAGTGGACGTTGATAATACAAAAGAATTTGGAATAGAAAATGATTTAAATTATCCTTTGTCAATCGCTCGAAAATCCGTTGCAAATTTAGCAATGGAAAATTCCACAATTACAATCTGCTGCTATTTTCAGCTTTTGTTGTAGTGCTAGATGTTTCTTTTATTAATTACAAAAAATTCCGAGGAACGAGATTTTAGAGTATAAATTATTAATTGTAATTTACTAATTATTCATAATTAACTATAATAAATTATTAAATGTAAAAAATAGTTATTAATTATAGATAACAATTATTAATTATTTATTAATAATTGTTTGTTATTAATTATAATAATTTTTTATTTATAAATTATTAATTATAAATTACCATTTATAAATTATTTAAGTATTATATATTTGTTATTAATTACTATAATATTTTAAACAAAACTAAAAATATTCAAAAAAAATTAACATATATCTATGAGTAAAACTACTTTAAAAAAGTTGTAGTAAGTTAATATCTAGTTGTAAAAAAAAATTAACGTTTTTATAACATTTTTAAAAATGTTGTTAAAAGAGCAATACGACAACGTTTACAAATAAAAGTTGTAAAAAAAATAAGTTTTACAACCTTTTTAAATAGAATGTTGTAAAAAGTCCAGTTTTACAACGTTTTACTAAAAAAAGTTGTAAAAATGAAGGTTTTTACAACGTTTTTGTCGAACGTTGTAAAACAGGATTTTTTACAACGTTTATTGTACAAAGGTTGTGAAATGAAAGTTGTAAAAAAAGTGTTTTTGTTCTAGTGTAAATAATATAAAGAAAATACATTTTATTTTGAACGAGATTTTATTACAAAGTTATTAATTTACAGTAAATTACATAATTGTCCATATGACATTCCCTTAACTCTATCAGATATATCCTTTTGATATATGTGTGTGTATAATGATGATGATGTTACAAGTTTTGTATACTACACACATATATACACACACACAGATATATATATATATAACTCTTTCATTTATGAAAATTTTATATACCAAACATTTTATATTGAATACCATACATTTTGATATTAAGGTATCCGGTCACACAAAGAAAAAGGTTAATCAAAAAACATGTGTTCTTGGTTCAATTTATCAAGCATACGTTATTGACGAAGTAGCCATATATTTCAAATATAATTTCAGCGATCAAGTTAATTTAAGTTTTAAAAGTTTCCATCGCAATGGCAATAATATCGTGGTTGATTCAGTTGACGATCTTTTATCTATATTCAGGAAACATAGACATCCAACAAGTAAATGGATGGATTTTACATATTTCGCTACAACCAGAGATCTCAACTTAGCAGAGGCAATTGTACTTCTTAATTGTACTACCCAAGGCTTTGAGACATTTCGAAACCGAGAAAAGCCAGGTCAACTCTTTTTTTTAAACGATTGAAGAGGCGGATTGAACGACTATTGGGGCAGCTGAAGGCACTATTTGACTTGCCATGGTTTGGACTTGCACCTCTTTCCTGGCATTCCCGCATTGACTCAAAGAGTCGGGAAAGACAGTGAAAAAGAGTTATACTGGGGGCCTTATGGGGAAGGGCCCAGCCGGGACAGCACACCCCCCACTTTAAGCGCACCTCTGTATCGACTGAATGACTCTATTCATGGACTTTTGGGACTTCTTCCTCTCCTTTTCAGTCGAGCCAGTTTGAACTTCCGCAGTTCCTTCCTTGGCAAAAACAAGTTAATTAAAGGAAGAAAATCATAATGGCTAACTCAATAAACAACATGAGGATTGGTTTAAAAAATATGTAAGTATAACGTGTTAAATATTTTTAAGTATACACAATATTCACGTGGGCTAATTAAAATTAAATCAATTGGTTGATAAGATAAAAAGATCATGAATATTTCTTATAAGGAACTTGTACCCAATTCATTGCGACCATGAATCAAACCATTCCGCTGTCGACAGACCAACTTAGCTAGAATGTCGACCGGGATAGCCAGGCTCCGATTTTCAAACATAAAATATATCTAACCATGTTTGTGAATGTATTTAAATTTTGGATGGAAGAATATGAAAAGAAAAAAAAAGTTCTCAACAACGAGGACCATATCAAAGATGACAATGAGATTATTATGAAGTGTTAAGAAAATAATTGAGTTAACTAACTTGATACGACGATCATAGTCATTTTTATTCACTTGTCACTGGATTGACAGTAGATCGAATATTGGAGAAAGACATATATATACAAAGATTATCCTCTTATATACAAAGATTATCCTTTTATCGAAATAAATTAGAAAAGAAAATATCAAAGGTATGAACCACTGGTGTTGACAATGACAAAACAAGCAATACAAGTCTATCATACGCGTTATTCGGAAGGATGATAGATAAAACTGGTGGTTGTTATTAAAACAAACTAAAATAACCGTGTCATCTAACCACTCAAATGACCATGGTTTTGAAAATTTTAAGGTGTAGTACACCAACGACATTTGCATCACAGTTAACGCAAATTTTATTATAAATTTTACCCAGCAACCTACTTCTAAAAACTACACAGCAAATCGTCTGCCCTGCAAAGAGCGAAAACGAAATGGAACCATGTTCTCCACTGCCCCACATAGTAATCTTTCCATTCTTGTCGAAAGGTCACACCATCCCTCTCCTTCATCTCGCCCACATCATCCACGCCCATCATCTCGCCACCCTCACCTTCTTCACCACTCCCGGTAACTTCCCTTTCATTTCTCATTCTCTGACCAAAACCACCGCCGACATCATCCAACTTCCCTTCCCCGCCAACGTCCCCGACCTCCCTCCTGACATTGAAAGCACCGACCAACTCCCTTCCATGTCCCTCTTCCTTCCCTTCATCTCCGCCACCAAACTCCTTCAACCCCACTTCGAACTCTCCCTCTCCAACCTTCCCACTAAACCCGCTTTCTTGATCTCCGATGGGTTCCTCGGTTGGACCATCGACTCCGCCTCCAAGTTCAACGTTCCGACCATCTTCTCCTACGGCATGGGCAACTTCGCCATGACCATCTCCTCCCTCGTCCCTTCCAACCTCCCTCCCTCAGATCATAAATTCAAGATTCCAGCTTTCGAGCATCTGGAGTTCACCAAGGCCGACTTCAAACCTCCATTCCACGACCCTACTCCATCTAGTCCACTGCATGAGTTTGTAACAGAACAAATAAACGCTACCAGAAGATCAAGTGGCATCTTAGTGAACAGCTTCTACAAGCTCGAGGAAAAATATTTCAACTACTGGAACAAAAACAGAGGTCCAAAGGCCTGGTGTGTTGGTCCATTATGTTTAGCTGAAAGAAAAAGGACCGCAAAAAGAACAGAACTGATAGAATGGCTTGATGCAAGAACGTCAGTGGTATACATAGCGTTTGGGTCACAGGTAAGAATGTCACCGGAGCAGATGCAGGAAATTGCAGTTGGACTGGAACGTTCAGGAGTGGAATTTTTATGGGCATTAAGAGGTGACGTGAAATTAGAATCAAAGAAAGGAAGGATAGAGAGGGGGTGGGTGGACCAGCTGCAGATATTAAGACATGAGAGCGTGAAGGTTTTCGTGAGTCATTGCGGATGGAACTCGGTGCTGGAGAGCATATGTGCTGGGGTTCCGATAATGGCATGGCCAATGATGGCGGATCAGAATCTGAACGCGAAGATGGTCGTGGATGAACTGGGGATCGGAGTCAGGGTTTGGCCGGACGATGGTAGTAAGTTCGGGTTGGTGAAAGCAGGGACTGTGGAGAAGGCAGTGGACGAGATGGTGAATGGGGAAGTTGGGAAGACGGCGAAGGAGAAGGTGGAGAAGTTGGCGGCCGATGCAGAGATGGCGATGGACAAGGGTGGATCGTCGATGATGGAGTTGAAAGATTTGATTGATTGGATGTCGGCATCGCGTGTCGGGATTAGGTGATCATGTATGCGGAAGTCGTGTTTGAAGTATTGATTACTGTAATAAATTAAGTTGATTGATGTAATTAGAATAATGTTTTCAAGATTAAAGTGCTATATTTTGATAATTGACTGCTTTTGTTCGTTTAAATAATTCCAGATTATTAGAAAATTCAAAAACCGTGTGCTACTGAATACTATTATCCAAATAAAGTATCATACATTATAGCACGCTACATAAGTCAGTCTATTTTCGTAAGATTAGTGGAAAATTCAAGATTCACGTGCCAGTGAGCACTACATGACATATATTTCTGCCTAATTCTTTTCAAAAAAGCAATGTGACACATAAAGTGTTTTAAGATTAGGTTTTAATTCATGAAGCATAATCATATTCAAACGTACATTTAATAACGAGTGGATTCAAACATGTATCTATTAAAGAACATTGCAGAAGATTCTCCAATTTATTATTTACTAATTGTATTTATAGTTTCCCCAGTTATAATAACATCATCCTATCGTATAATTACTTGAAATACAAGTAATTTAAATATAAACTGAAGTTATGTATCATTAAGTCATGAACTAAGTCATTAATAAAGACGTAGACTATATTGGTTAATCGTCGCTTCTTTTTTCCCATCTTCTTTTCTATATTATGAATTGTTTACTTCTAATTAATTTAACATAGCATCAAAGCTTAATCTGGTATTTCAACACGATATCAGAGCAGATTTTGATCCTGTTGGAAATTCTATTATTTGATTTTTCAAAGCATCCCCTTCTTTATCTTTAGAAATCATATTTTTATCATCCATGCATCAACTTGGATTTAAGACCTTGCGAAACAATTTATGAAAGATGTTCCTATTCCAGTCCTAGTTTTAAGTTCTCCTCTAATTGGCGTCAGTCTTTCGACAATAACAGCAATGAATCCTGATTGAAATTACTCTTCTAATCTAATATATAGAAATCTCCTTATTGCTGTTTTCTTTTCCCGGATTACGATTTCGCATTGGAATTACTCTTCCAATCCTGACTGGAGTTCCGCTTTCAGTTCCATAGAAATTTCCTTATTCCTATCTTCTCTTTTCGGATTTCGACTCTAGATTTTGGTTCATTATTATCGTCTTTATAGACAGTTGTCAACCAATCAGATCTAAACTTGTATTTGACGAAAATTCTTTAGCAACATTAGAAATCATTGTTTTGCATCTTTGGATGATTTAGGTGGCATTGCTAATTTCAAATTTCTTTTCGCTCGTGTCATCTGTTTTGACAAACTCTAGTTACTACGTACGCATCTTGAGTTTGAGGGGATGTTAAAGAATATTGCAGAAGATTTTTCAATTTATTATTTGTTAATTGTTTTTGTAGTTTCACTAGTTATATGAATATTTTACTAACATATAATTACTCTCTTCTTCTTCCCCTTTCTTCTTCTTCATATTACGTTTTGTTTTCTTCTAATTATTTTAATAGTATTAAGTGCATGCCCAACATCTAGAGATGTATTTAATACATGCCCAGCTGAGCGTGTATTAAATACATAGGACATCCAGATTTGTCTTTAGTAGATGTTAAGCGGTGGGCGTAATGCTCAGAAAAAAGCCCGAAAATGTTAGGCATTTTAGCTCACTTAAGGTTATACATTACTTGCCTTAATATTAAGGTAAGTAATCTACTGAAGATGCTTTGATTATCGTCTTGAATTATTAGCACTATATTTGTAGTCCATATAAAATATTACATTTACGCATTACTTGAACACTTATTAATACATTAACAGATAAGGTTGTGTTCATTACATTTATAATACATTGAGCAGAGCTAATAATCTTACACCTTTACCCTTTTTTTCTTTACTGAAAAAACCCACTAATCAAAGTGGAAAAAAGATTACTAAATGAATACATGCTAAAAAAAATATAACAATACAAGAATATTATAAATAAATAAAAAGTATCTTTTATTAAAACTGCTAAGAATGCAAAATACAACATTGTTAAGGTCATGGAAATGAAAAATGTTAAATATAAGTATTGAAAGCTACCGAAGGTAAAGTTTTTGAAATATTCCTCCCACTTAAAAAAATGTCTGCTTTAGGTTGGTGAAGAAAGTGCATGAAGAATTATTACAACTAGTTTGCATAAGGCTAGTTGCTTTATTAGAGAAAAAAAATGACCATATCATATAGTTCCATAACTTTTAATCCATCTATAAAAGAGCCAAAACTGAAAAGCTCACTACTACAAGTCATTTAATTAGAGACTGAAAATTTCATTTTCTAGTTGGACAACCTGGTCTTTAATTAACAACTAAAGACTGATCAAAGATAAGGATTACCATCACTAGACTATTTCTCAAGTCCCAAAAAGTATTTGAGACTGGAATTTCAGTCTTAAAATCTAAAGACTGATACTCGGTTTCAAAACAATTTTAGAAACCGAATTTTAAAGACTGAAGTGTAGTTTTTAATCTGTCTCAAATTACAAATATATTTAAACTTTAATATTCACACTAGATATATATAGGCGTATGCCCACATATTAACATGTATAAGTTTACTTTGCATATACTAACATATACACACACACACAGATATATATAAGTTTGTATACATGTATGATTTTGGTAGATTAATTATTTTCAAAGATAAAAGTACATTTGGAAAAACTCTCAACACAAACAAATCTAGTAGAAACAAGCATAACCCACTGAATATACGAGCACAAACCACTACGTATACAAATATATTACGGTCTGACCTGCTAATCAAAATTATCAAATCACGATAGAAGCTGTCTTAACCGGTTAACCAAAGTTGTTGATTTGAATCAAACACATAAAGTTCTCTCATCATAGCACGTCATCATTAATTGCACTAATCATTTAAGTGAATTCTCCATGTTTTCGCACAAAATCACACTTTAACGAACACATTTCAATGTAAAATCAAAGCAGCCAATTGAAAATATCCATAACTCCCAAGCATCCACGTTGGAATTTCACCTTGATAAAAAAAGTTAAGATTCTAAACTATGTATTAGAGAACTCAAGACTTAAAACAAAGCTATGTAGAACATTAGAAGCAAAGTAAACCTCAGGGAATAACTGATTATTATCATCTAACTGTGGCGAACCACCTTTCTAACCCCTAGGAACGACACTTAACACATCCTCGGTGTTTATGTGCCGTTGTCCAAGCATCAAAAAGATGAATCGTCGTGGGGTAAAATAAAGAACAAAATAGAAAACCTTACAACAAAACTGCTAAATAAAACATAACAATCAATAGTATATCAGGTTACTCCTTAACTAGAAGTTATGAAAGTTACACAAAAGTACTACAAACAGCTTAGGCAGTTATAACATCCTGCCTTTACATATGCTAAAACAAAATACATGCACAAACTAGATAATACAGCGAAATAGATAACTAAGAAGATCAAAGCCCGCTGATCGGACACCACCTTCAAAAGAGCTCACAAAAGAATTGCTACTCTCGGACTACTCAAATAAAATGAGTACTCAAGAGTTTAGGAAATACAAACAACTCGGGTCATACAATATGTCTAGTATGAGTAAAACTTTTTAAACGATAGATGTGAAATTAAACACAAACATGTGAGACCATGCCACTAAACATGGAACAGGTTTACTCCCATATAAATCTGAAATGACCCACTTGAAATTTTTTTTTTAACAGTGCCCATTTTAATCAAGAAAATATTTAATTCCAATTTTCTTCTATCCAGGATCTTTATGCCAATAAGAATATTGGTTTGCTTAAATCATTTTACTTATATATATGAGGATATATAAGCTACTTCCTACTTGAATCAGAGTATAAAAGTTTGGAAGAACAAATCTATTTGGGATCATTTTTAAGAAATAACCCCTACATAACAATTATGTCAAAAGCCAGGTCTTCTAAATATACATGGATCATTGCATGATTATTGGTTTCAGGTCTAAAGACTTGGCATTTTATATGAATTCCCATAATTTCATTACTGTACCAACTGTGCTTTTGCTTGTGCATGTGTGTGTGCATGTTTCTGTGCATGTGTGTGTGCATGTTTCTATGCATGTGTGTGTCAGTGGGAGACTCAGGTACCTTATTATTTCTTTTTCTTTTCAACAAAATGTCCGAGTCTACCCTATACTTAGGTTATAAAACAGAGCTGAAAACTTAACTTAAAACTCTTTAGTGCTGGCTTAACCCAGGCTCAAGGAAATGGTCATGTTAGCCACATTCACTTGCATTTTTTTTCTTAAGCAAAGTACATTCCCTTTTTGTTTTCTTTTCTAAGCTACTCAAATCCTCACTCTGTTAGATTTTATTTCAACTTAAACATGAATTTCTCTCACCAAGTATCTAGTTGTTCATTTAGTTTATGAATTCTCACAATCTCAGGTTTTCTATCATCATAAATGAATTAACCAGAAGGCTTAAAAACTTCATCACTTAGTAAAACATTTTCAAATAAAATCCATAAGTTTCAGCTGAAATCACCCCCTTAAGTTCAATACTTACAAACCAGTGAATAACCATACATTAATTTTTCCAAGCAAATTTAAAACAAAATAACTTAACATAGTTCAACATAAATATCTAATTTAACTTTAGCAAAGTCTTTAAAAATAGCATCCAAATCCTTAAGCAGTAAAACATCCAAAGCCTGATCAAATCATTCCTACTTTCCTGCAAAATCACCATGAACTGCCCCATATGAACATGAGACACCCAATGGTGCATAAACACAAAAGGGTCAGACTAAAGTCTGGTATGAGTAATCTAACCGAAAACATGATTTTTATAACACATGCATATTCATATGACTTTAAAATGGATAAAGGAACTCAGTGCCACTCTTGTGCATGTTTCTGTGATACATGTGTATACACATCAGTGCACAACAGATTATATATGATTCAATGGTTTAGTTCAGTGATTACAACCATAAGATTCATCCATAAAACATTATAAACCAATCAACATATTCATCAATCCAATCATCAAGTCCTTTCTACTAGGTTACTGGCCATTAGGGATTTTACCCAAGCCCTCTCTTGAACCTATTTCTATTGTTCACTATCAAGTATGTTAGGGTCTTTAGCTACTTTCTTTTGTTAAACCACACACTGCCTGGGACATATCTCTGTTAACCCAGCACACTCAGGCCCCTGGGTATAAACATACCATGTGTGAGCTTGCAATGTTCCCCTTGCCAAGCCATACTTTGTAGCCCTAAGATCCAAAGTCCTTAGTTAAATTACTAAGTGTTAATTCCTTTTCCATAATGGTGCTAATCCCCTCTGCATCTCATTATTTAATCATAGAAAAATAAACAATTCAACTAATATGTAATCATCCAGGCATTGGTAAGTCATGATCTCAGAAGCAAACATTCAATCATGAAAATAGATGTGATTTCTTAGCACATTATTTTGCCTATGGGTTTTAATGGATCAAGTTATAAACTTATGGTCATAAATAGTTTACTAGTTATCTCCTCTAACCTCTGGTTCAATCAGATCCTTATTAATCTTGCAGAGCTGGCTAAACCATAAGTATATTTTGACTTGGGGAGTTCATAAAACATAGAAGCTCAGCACATGTACAACATTGCACTTCTACATTTTCTTTTGTTTCAGTTAACATGTGACATGAGCAACAACACAATGTTGCAGCCCCATATTTCTTTCCATTTTTAGACCATATATCTACCACATGAATCCTGGGATTTTTGTAAATAATTTTATGAAGAAAACCCATAAAAAGAAATCACTCCATCTCAGAAATTAATTCACAGCACATATGAACATTTTAAACATGAAATCCATGACTCTTATTTCTGGGTAAATCACTATGAAGGGTTTTACACTTGACCAGTTGATTAACAAACCCAAAATCATCAAATCATAAAATAAACATAACTTGCAAAAATGAATTATTAATTCAAATAGGCTGCCTCAATATTCAGGACTTAATGCCAAAGTTTTCAGTGAGGCTACTCACACTTAATCCTTCTTCTTCCTAAGCTTTATGAACCCCTTTTTAGTCTTCTGCCTTCTTCTATTTTTCCCTGGTTTATGTCTTATTATTTTTCTTTAAGTGATGAGGAGCAAATGGGTATGATTTCATCACACCAAGCCTCTTTATATAAATCCTGGCTGTTACTAGGGTTTATGGAATTACCTAATGTCAGTTCTACCCCATAATATAATCTGCCTTACACTTGATTCATAAAAGAAAAAGGGTATGTCATCTCTGCTAATTTTTCCAGAAAATAAACCTTATTCTTTTTAATTTTTTTCCCCGGGTCATGTTATATGCATGACTTTAGTTTTTGTCCTAAGCAAAAGAATTGCTGGAAATGGATAAAGTGTTTATCTAAAGGTTCATACCATTTTCATGCAATTTCTGTTTTCTTCCAGAAATTGTTTGCTTGTGCACATGTACATGTATGCCTATTTTTTTCTTTATTTCTGCCTAGCTTTCATTTTTCTCTATGCCAGATTTTATTAAGGACATTATCCTATCTTTATACATATGTATTTCTGAATTACTTATTTTAATTTATATATTGATTTCTGTTTAATTTTATTACACAAAAAACTGTGTGCATGTGTGTACACTATCTTGTGCACATGTACATGTTTTAAACCATGTATCTGCAATTCAGTTTCCTATTTCTATCTTTTCAATACAATTTTAAACAAATATGAACTAAATTAAATCATGAAATTTCTCACAAAAATCAGGGTTATTACACATACCCCTCCTTTTAGGAGTTGTGTCCCACAATTCTTTCATACTTAACTTAAGTACCATTGCTCTCCAGAAAAATAAATTTTCTGACCTCAAACCATTCTCAAGCCAGTCACTTGATTAATCATTATGCATAAAAAAAATCATAATGCATATTCAATCAAAACATTCATCAATATAAATAAATTTACCTTTCATTTAATCAAACAGTTGTGGATAATCATTTCTAATTTTATCCTCCACTTCCCATGTGCAATCCTTTGGGTCAAGACTCCATTGCACTTTCACTAATTTAATTTCTTTGTTTCTCAATTTCTTGGTTTCTCTAGAAACTATGCCCACTGGCTCCTTTTCATAGATCATTCTAGGATCAATCTGCACAGCCTTAGAGGATTTTAGGATTTCCTCTTTATCATGAACCCATCTTCTAAGTTGAGACACGTGAAAAACATCATGCATTGCTCTCATTTCTTCTGGTAACTCTAGCTTATAGGCTACAGTTCCTATTCTTTCTAAAATTTTATATGGCCCTATATATCTAGGAATCAACTTTCCTTGTTTTCCAAACCTTAGAACCTTTTTCATGGGTGATATTTTGATAAATACATAATCTCCAACATCATATTGTACTGCCTTTCTTCTTTGATCTGCATATTTCTTTTTCCTATCTTGGGCAGAAGCAATTCTTTTTCTGATCAAAGCTATCTTCTCAGAAGTTTCCTTTACATTTTCTGGTCCTAAGACCACTTTTTCCCCAGATTCAAGCCAACTTGAGGGTGATAAACATGGTCTCCCATAGAGAGCTTCAAAGGGTGCCATGCCTATGCTACTATGATGGCTATTGTTGTATGCAAATTCAGCTAAAAGATATGATCCTCCCAACTTCCTCCCTAATACAATACACAAGCTCTCAACATGTCTTCAAGCAATTTGTTCACAATTTCTGTTTGACCATCAGACTGAGGATGGTATGTTGTGCTTAAGCATAAATCAGTCCCCATTGCTTTGTGAAAACTCTGCCAGAATTTTGAAGTGAAGATGGTGTCTCTATCACTTACTATAGTCTTTGGTATACCATGCAGTCTAATTATTTCTTTAATAAACAACTGGACTAGTGTATTTGCATTTCTTTCTGATTTCAGTGGTATAAAGTGGGCTGACTTGGTTAACCTATCAACCACTACCCAAATACTATCATTTCCCTTCCTAGTTCTAGGCAAACCATCAATGAAATCCATTGATATGTCTTCCCATTTCCACTATGGTATTTGTAAATGTTGAAGCATCCTTGAGGGTTTTTGATATTCAGCCTTCACCTGTTGGCAAACTATACATTTGGATACATAGGTTGCCACTGCACTCTTCATACCACTCCACCAATAATCCCTCTTGAGGTTGTGATACATTCTTATGCTTCCTGGGTGTATAGTGTATTTGCTTTTGTGGTAAGCATCCAAAATTTCTTGCTTCAATTCATCAATTCCTGGAACACATATTCTTTTTCCTTTCTTCAAATGGCCTTGATCATTCAATTGAAAACCTTCCACTGCCTCACCATTTAATATCTGAGTTTTCTTTCCAAATAAAAATGGATCTTGGTCTTGTAGCTTTACAACTTTATTCTTCAATTCTGATCCCAGAGTAATAAAACTTAATTTTCCCATTTCTACATTCTCACTGCATAGGCTCATATTTTCTATGTTATCACTTTCTATCTCTGATTCAATTAATAATGATAAAGTGTTAAACTCTTTTACCATCAATCTAGCCATGTTAGCATGTTGTCTACTTAGGGCAGCTGCTACTTTATTAGCCTTCCAAGGTGTGTACAATATTTCAAAATCAAATGAGGCTAGGAGTTCAATCCACCTTTGTTGCCTCATATTTAATTCTTTTTGTGAAAACAAATATTTAAGTGATTTGTGGTCTGTATAGACTTCAAATTTTGCTCCTAACAAGTAGTGTCTCCATAACCTAAGAGCATATACTATAGCAGCCAATTCAAGGTCATGAGTAGCATACCTTATCTCACTTGGTTTCAACTGCCTAGAAGCATAAGCTATCACTTGATGTTGTTACATCAACACTGCCCCAAGCCCTTGTCCACTTGCATCAGTATACACCACCAAGTTTTCATTTCCTTCAGGTATTTTAAGAATTGGAGCTTGTACTAGTGCTTCCTTTAATTTCCCAAAGGCTTTCTCACACTCCTCAGTCCAAGTGAACACTTGATTTTTCCTAGTCAATCTGGTTAATGGAATTGAGATTTTTGCAAAATCTTTTATAGATCTCCTATAGTAACCAGCCATCCCCATGAATGATCTGACTTCAGTGACATTGGTAGGTCTTTTCCAAGCTTGCACTGCAATGACTTTATTGGAATCTACCGATATTCCTTTTTCTGATATAATATGACCTAGAAAATTCGCTTAGTTTTGCCAAAAAGTGCATTTTGAAAATTTGGCTTTTAATTCTTCCTGCCTCAGTTTCTTGAATACCATATGCAAATGATTTTCATGCTCTCTAACTGACTTAGAGTAAATTAGTATATCATCAATAAATATCAATACAAACTTATCCAAGTATTCTCTAAAAATCCTATTCATCAAATCAACAAAATAGGAAGGAGCATTGGTCAAGCCAAATGGCATTACTAAAAATTCATATAGTCCATATCTTGTGTTAAAGGCTGTATATTTTATGCTTTCCTCTTCTACTTTCATCTGATGAAAGCCTGAGGCCAAATCAAGCCTAGAAAATATTTTTGCACCACTCAATTGATCAAAGAGGTCATCAATTCTTGGTAGGGGATATTTATTTTTTACTGTGACTTTATTTAATTCCCTATAGTCAATACATAACCTAAAGGATCCATCTTGTTTCTTAACAAAAACTACTGGTGCTCCCCATCATGAGCTACTGGGTCTAATAAAACCTTTTTCTTCTAATTCAACCAATTGCTTTTTCAGCTCCATCAACTCCTTAGGCCCCATTCTAGTTAGTCTTTTAACCATTGGGCTAGCTCCTGGAATTATCTTGATTGAAAACTTAACTGGTCTATGGTTTTGAACTCCTCTCACTTCACCAAACACATCAACATATTGATTTACTATGGGGATCTCTTCTAATGCAGGCATGGGTTTTTCATTAGATAATGTAAAAAGGTTGGCTATACTTCTATTCTGGTTTGCCTCACAAAGAACAATTATTCTTTGCCCATCAGAAACTTTCAATGATATGGTGGATGTCTCCACATTTATGATAGCCTTATACCTACTCAACCAATCAACTCCTAGAATAATCCCTATGCCCGGATATTGCAACACATATAGGTCTGACTCAAACACATGTCCTCCTATATTTAATCCTAGTTGCATACATATCATACCCAGAACACATGAACTACCTATAGGGCTTCTAATTAGCAGTGGCTTATCAACAATCATACAGTTCAATTTTAATTGTTGTGCAATATCATGAGAGATCAATGAGTGTGTAGCCCCAGTATCATACACTACTGCAAAAGGTATTGAGTGAATAAGCAAAGTACCTTCAACTTGACCATGCTTTTCAACACTTGATCCCTCAGTTGCCTTGCCTTTCCCTTCCAAAGCCCCTAATTTTCCTTGCTTAAAATCTGGACAATTCCTCTTTATGTGACCTTCCTTCCCACAATGGTGACAATTGAAGGATGCATGCCTAACATTTGTGCATCTATTCTTCATATGCCCCTCTTGGCCACAATTATAACAAGTGATCTTCTTCTTAATCTCAGTAGCCCTGACTTCTTCTGATTTCTTGGTGGAAGCTATGTCTGTTTTCTTCTTATCATAAGGGTGAAATTTTCCCTTCCCCTTCTTGTTTTGGTTATTCTTGAATGCCCTGAAATTCTCTCTAGCTTTATCATGTTGTTCAATGCTCAGAGTCAAATCCAAAACTTGATCAAAAGTTTTGTCCTTGTATGGTAGCATAGCTCTACTAAGGCTAGGGTTCAACCCTTGAATATATCTTCCATTCTTAGCCTCCTCGGTAGTGATGAGCACTGCACCATACTTTGCCAATGATTTAAACTTCTGAGTGTACTCAGTGACACTCATAGCCCCTTGCCTTAATTTGATGAATTCCTCCAGCAAAGACTCCTTAGCTGATGCAGGGACAAACCTACCTTCCAACATTGCTTTAAATTGATCCCATGTCACTTCTCCTTCAGGTCTTCCAGTTATGATAACCTTCCACCAATCCAAAGCTGCTCCTCTCAATTGCCTGGATGCAATTTGCCTCTTCCTTTGGTCTTCAACTTGCATGTCTGCAAAGATTCTTTCTAAAATTCTGAGCCAATTTTGAACTCCCATAACCCCTTCTGTGCCATCAAAAGTCTTGCCTCCAAGATTGGTAAAAGTCTTGAGTAGTTTGGAAAGCTCTTCATGTGGATTTTCCTGCCTATTGCCTACTCCATCCCTTATGGCTCTCATGAATTCTTGCACATTCACCATGGGTGGTTCACTTGTTCCTACATTTTGATGTCTGGGTCCTACCATAGCTCTATGGATATAATACTTAGGTTAGTATATTTTGCCTAATACTCTATAGATTAATTCATTTTAATCTATCTCTATTCTGTCATAATAGATATTAATAATGTAAACATTAACAAACAAAGCATCCAAAGCAGTCAACACTTCCATACATCCAATGCAAACAAGTTCATACAAAAATTTTGCTATGTTATTTTACAACATAGCTCTGATACCAAATGAAATGACCCACTTGAAAGAAAGAAAAAAATTTAAACAGTGGCCATTTTAATCAAGAAAATATTTAATTCCAATTTTCTTCTATCCAGGATCTTTATGCCAATAAGAATATTGGTTTGCTTAAATCATTTTAAACTTATATATATGAGGATATATAAGCTACTTCCTACTTGAATCGGAGTATAAAAGTTTGGAAGAACAAATCTGTTTGGGGATCATTTTTAAGAAATAACCCTTACATAGCAATTATGTCAAAAGCCAGGTCTTCAAAATATACATGGATCATTGCATGATTATTGGTTTCAGGTCTAAAGACTTGGCATTTTATATGAATTCCCATAATTTCATTACTGTACCAACTGTGCTTTTGCTTGTGCATGTGTGTGTGCATGTTTCTGTGCATGTGTGTGTCAGTGGGAGACTCAGGTACCTTATTATTTCTTTTTCTTTTCAACAACATGTCTGAGTCTACCCTATACTTAGGTTATAAAACAGAGCTGAAAACTTAACTTAAAACTCTTTAGTGCTGGCTTAACCCAGGCTCAAGGAAATGGTCATGTTAGCCACATTCACTTGCATTTTTTTTCTTAAGCAAAGTACATTCCCTTTTTGTTTTCTTTTCTAAGCTACTCAAATCCTCACTCTGTTAGATTTTATTTCAACTTAAACATGAATTTCTCTCACCAAGTATCTAGTTGTTCATTTAGTTTATGAATTCTCACAATCTCAGGTTTTCTATCATCATAAATGAATTAACCAGAAGGCTTAAAAACTTCATCACTTAGTAAAACATTTTCAAATAAAATCCATAAGTTTCAGCTGAAATCACCCCCTTAAGTTCAATACTTACAAACCAGTGAATAACCATACATTAATTTTTCCAAGCAAATTTAAAACAAAATAACTTAACATAGTTTAACATAAATATCTAATTTAACTTCAGCAAAGTCTTTAAAAATAGCATCCAAATCCTTAAGCAGTTAAACATCCAAAGCCTGATCAAATCATTCCTACTTTCCTGCAAAATCACCATGAACTGCCCCATATGAACATGAGACACCCAATGGTGCATAAACACAAAAGGGTCAGACTAAAGTCTGGTATGAGTAATCTAACTGAAAACATGATTTTTATAACACTTATGCATATTCATATGACTTTAAAATGGATAAAGGAACTCAGTGCCACTCCTGTGCATGTTTCTGTGATACATGTGTATACACATCAGTGCACAACAAATTATATGTGATTCAATGGTTTTCAGTGATTACAACCATAAGATTCATCCATAAAACATTATAAACCAATCAACATATTCATCAATCCAATCATCAAGTCCTTTCTACTAGGTTACTGGCCATCAGGGATTTTACCCAAGCCCTCTCTTGAACCTATTTCTATTGTTCACTATCAAGTATGTTAGGGTCTTTAGCTACTTTCTTTTGTTAAACCACACACTGCCTGGGACATATCTCTGTTAACCCAGCACACTCAGGCCCCTGGGTATAAACATACCATGTGTGAGCTTGCAATGTTCCCCTTGCCAAGCCATACTTTGTAGCCCTAAGATCCAAAGTCCTTAGTTAAATTACTAAGTGTTAATTCCTTTTCCATAATGGTGCTAATCCCCTCTGCATCTCATTATTTAATCATAGAAAAATAAACAATTCAACTAATATGTAATCATCCAGGCATTGGTAAGTCATGATCTCAGAAGCAAACATTCAATCATGAAAATAGATGTGATTTCTTAGCACATTATTTTGCCTATGGGTTTTAATGGATCAAGTTATAAACTTATGGTCATAAATAGTTTACTAGTTATCTCCTCTAACCTCTGGTTCAATCAGATCCTTATTAATCTTGCAGAGCTGGCTAAACCATAAGTATATTTTGACTTGGGGAGTTCATAAAACATAGAAGCTCAGCACATGTACAACATTGCACTTCTACATTTTCTTTTGTTTCAGTTAACATGTGACATGAGCAACAACACAATGTTGCAGCCCCATATTTCTTTCCATTTTTAGACCATATATCTACCACATGAATCCTGGGATTTTTGTAAATAATTTTATGAAGAAAACCCATAAAAAGAAATCACTCCATCTCAGAAATTAATTCACAGCACATATGAACATTTTAAACATGAAATCCATGACTCTTATTTCTGGGTAAATCACTATGAAGGGTTTTACACTTGACCAGTTGATTAACAAACCCAAAATCATCAAATCATAAAATAAACATAACTTGCAAAAATGAATTATTAATTCAAATAGGCTGCCTCAATATTCAGGACTTAATGCCAAAGTTTTCAGTGAGGCTACTCACACTTAATCCTTCTTCTTCCTAAGCTTTATGAACCCCTTTTTAGTCTTCTGCCTTCTTCTATTTTTCCCTGGTTTATGTCTTATTATTTTTCTTTAAGTGATGAGGAGCAAATGGGTATGATTTCATCACACCAAGCCTCTTTATATAAATCCTGGCTGTTACTAGGGTTTATGGAATTACCTAATGTCAGTTCTACCCCATAATATAATCTGCCTTACACTTGATTCATAAAAGAAAAAGGGTATGTCATCTCTGCTAATTTTTCCAGAAAATAAACCTTATTCTTTTTAATTTTTTTCCCCGGGTCATGTTATATGCATGACTTTAGTTTTTGTCCTAAGCAAAAGAATTGCTGGAAATGGATAAAGTGTTTATCTAAAGGTTCATACCATTTCCATGCAATTTCTGTTTTCTTCCAGAAATTGTTTGCTTGTGCACATGTACATGTATGCCTATTTTTTTTCTTTATTTCTGCCTAGCTTTCATTTTTCTCTATGCCAGATTTTATTAAGGACATTATCCTATCTTTATACATATGTATTTCTAAATTACTTATTTTAATTTATATATTGATTTCTGTTTAATTTTATTACACAAAAAACTGTGTGCATGTGTGTACACTATCTTGTGCACATGTACATGTTTTAAACCATGTATCTGCAATTCAGTTTCCTATTTCTATCTTTTCAATACAATTTTAAACAAATATGAACTAAATTAAATCATGAAATTTCTCACAAAAATCAGGGTTATTACAAAATCACCATCCAAATGCAAAGAATGGATAAGTAATTAAACACCACGAAGAGTGGTTGACTCTTCCCGATGTAAATAAGGAAATAAATTTGAAGGTTCAAATCAAATAAGAAAAGAAAAATGTCCAACAAATGACTAGGAATGTGCACCACCCTTGAAGCATGCCTCTAGTAATTCACTTTTGAGAAAATCTCATATACTCCGTGACACTTCTCGGACAATACCAAGCCGGACCCTACCAAACCTTACCGAGTATTCGAATATTTCACATCTAATAGCGCTACTGAATCCAAATCTAGATGAGATGTGAAAGTACCCTAATGGGAGCAAAATCACATAGCTTGGCTTCCTCTTGCGCTTTGGATTAGTCATTTCCGACAAAGGATATCAATGCTCAACGAAGCAACACGTCTTAGAATGACGATAATAAAGAAGCTGAAGTAATGGATGACTAAGAAACCAACTATCAAGGATATAAAATGATCGTATATTAAAATTAAGTCTTGTATACTTACCATCACTCATTGAATTCAAACTTGTATTATTTCTTGGTTAACAATAATACTAGACAAGTCAAGGTAGTGTTACCTGAAAGTCATTCCCCACGATTATTCTTCACTTTCGATAGCGACAAGTCTACTTCTTCGATGTTTAGTGCTAATCATACAAATAAATCATTTCATATAAGTGAATCGCTTTACGGAAATTAATTCATTTCCATGAACATTTCAAACTTTTTCTCTAAAAAAACCCGAATTCGTACTTGGCATCACATTACAAGTATTAGCTTTAAAACACTTTGTTAAAAAAGTTTACTAACTTTGAAACATCATTAAAAAGGATTTAACAACTTAAAACATCCTTATTACATTGATTAATTAACTTTTAAAACTTCGTTAACTAAGTTGATTAATTAACTTCAACAACCCTTAATTAAAAGGGTACATCATTAATTCAATTAATTAATAATATAATTAATTAAATTATTTTTATAATAATTAAATATCATTATTTAAAAGTGATTAATTAATTTAAAACTTTATTCGAGGAAAGATTAATTAAGGTTAAATAGATATATTAACTTTTAAAAGTCATTAGTTAAAAAGATTAATTAATTTAAAAACATCATTTGTAAATTGATTATTTAATCTTAATCCATCATTATTAAAAGATTAATTAACCTTAAACATCATTAAAAAATGATTAATTAATTTCAAAACATCATTAACCAAGTGGTTAGTTAATTTAAACACATCATTAATAAGTTAATTAGTTAACTTTAATCCTTATTAATTAAATAATTAATTAAATCAAATAATTAATTAAATTAAATAATCATTATTAAATTAAATAATCGTTATTAAACTAATTAATTATTTTTGAAAACATCATTGATCAAAAACTTACTTAACTTGTAAAATAATTCAAAGCACGATAATGAAACCAAACAGTTTCGATAAAAGTGATTTTCCGAAAGTGCCGATATAGCGACTATTGCTATACGAGCAGTTCGGAATTCAAGTGTATGACATTTTCAATACAACCAACCATCACAAAGTAAGGGGATGAACATACATACATGGTAGTTTACAATGATTCAACATGTAACAAGCATTTATTAACAACGGAATTAGTTTACTCTTAGGTTTTCATATAACTTATGATTCACTTACTAACTTCCCAAAGCGACTAATTTTCAAAGCAACAAATCAATCCAACAACCAAACCATTATTACAACTATACAATAAGCGTTCAATAGCTACAATATGAGCATGAATATAGTTTAAACTTTATGGTTCAAAGGTGGAAGCTTTACTTACAAAAACACTTCTTACTTAATCGGATCACCACAACAAGTCGCCGAACTTACGTTCAATAGCTCACTCTTTTTGGCCCTTAGTGGGCTGTCATATTGGGTTCGGCTTGGGTACTATGGGGCTCGGCCTTAGATTTTTTTAGGTGGAAATGGCTTTTTTCGTAGAGAAGAGGTATGTAAGTGGATGTAGGTGATTTTAGACTTGGTTTTAGAGTATATACACTAACTTTTCTCTTAGGAAAAGGAGATGGAAGCCATGGAAGTATATTTGGATATGAAGAGAAAGGAAGTGAAGAAGTAAATGATAATGTAAAGTGGAAATGTGTGGAGGTAAAAGGTATTTATAGGAAATGAGGAGGGTAGTTTAGTAAATTGACTTTAGGAATTAAATATAATAAAGTGGGCATGAATTATGGAAGATCCATCCTCTCCCATAGCTCCTTATACATGTTGGTCATGGGGCATATCCTCTCCATGCCTCTAAATCAAGGAGCTACTATGATGTGTTGCATAAAAGGTGGGATATGTTACATTTATATATACACTTTACATAGTTTATGCATAAAAGGTCACATCATGTTTTAACGTTATAATTAACTTATCATATGACATATGTGCATGTGTGTGCATGTGTATATGAGTGATACAAAAATGTACATAACGTTTTCAACGACTTTCTGAGGCCGAAAATTCGAAAATTCGGAAAACGTTTTTCGGTCACATTTTCTATTTTTATTTGAACTAATTATTTTGATAAACAAAAATTTGAAAATGATTTTAATATCATTAATTAATGTTTAAAATATGTTTATTTGGTTATTAAAATCCATTATTTGAATATTTAAAAATGATTTAAATATTTAAATATAAAGCAATTAATTTACGGGTCGTTGCACTAATTATCGTAGTCTCCTTACCTCTTATGAAGTTATCCAGTAAACGATATTTGAAACCAAAATTGCAACTACAAGACCAAATGATGAATTACTAAGAGGGATATTTCAAGCAAAAGCAATGTAGAACTAAGCGTATAAAAGAGCACGTATTTTAGGAAAAAGCATGACCTTTCACACAAGTACATATTTTAGAAGAAGATCTTACTTTCTAGGAATGGAGCAAGAGTTGTTTTGTGAAGAAATTAGAGAACTTATGTATGTGAAAAAGCCTGTAAGAAGACAAAATAAATGGATTAATTTTACAGGAAAATATTGTCAAGGACAAAATTTCTCAGCATTTTAGCCTCAAGGACCGGCCTTCGGTATTTTAGCACGAAGGATAACTTTTGAATTTCAGTTCTGAGGCAGCACAAGAAATTAGCGACCCGGACAAACACGCAAATGAGTCTGGAGTGGCATCAAGCTTAGGCAGGGTTGTCAACAAGGGCGGTTACTGTGATGGTGTTGGCTGCGAGGGTGGTTGGTTCGACGGTGGATAGCAACGGCTAGAGTTTTGAAGTAGCTCAATTTGAAGTCATTTGATGATGGAAAACTGATGGCTCTGGTGGTAGGGACGCCATGGTGAAGTGGTGTTTTCGAAGAAACAAAAATTCGAGAAAGAAGAAGAGCAAGTCGAGGATGAAGAAGAGCAATCCATGGAAGAATTAGGGAAGAAGAAGTGGTATCAGCTATTAGGTAGCAGTTTTCCAGTTTGTGTGTATCATTTTCGAAAATATTTATTATTTTTGAGTTTGTGATTTTTGTTGTATAACAAAATTATTATACTGTAATAAATTCACATTTTGAAGTGAACATTTTTTAATTGTTATTTTGTTTTTTGCATTAATATTGGTTTGATTAATAATGTATTGCTGCGTTGAATTTAGTGAGGATCAGTTTTTAGGTATTTTTTTTGATTTTTCAGAGTATCATTTTTAAAAATAATGTAGTGTGGAAGTTTTTTACTTTTTTGTTTGTTTGATTATATAAAAAAATGAAGTTGTTACATAGTAAATATGATTATCATTGAGTTGAATTTGTGTTTCTTAGTATTAAATATTTAATGAATTTTGTTTTAGTACAGTTTTCTATTAATTTGAGAATCAGTTTTTAGGTATCGGTTTTGTAAAAACTGTTTTATTTT
Source organism: Allium fistulosum (assembly GCA_030737815.1). Classification (NCBI taxonomy): domain Eukaryota; kingdom Viridiplantae; phylum Streptophyta; class Magnoliopsida; order Asparagales; family Amaryllidaceae; genus Allium; species Allium fistulosum. The sequence goes on along the minus strand of CM060908.1, from coordinate 231,867,448 downwards.
TTACCTAAAGATAAACCGCTGTCGTGCTCGCCATTGTGCACATTACCTTAGTTGAATGGAATTCATGCTTATGCTGGAGTGGAGCCACTCGATCTGGCTTGCATCGAAGTATGGAGATGCTTAAGTCAAAACATCGTTATATGAGATAACAATACAATTCATGAGCTTGATAGATGTTGATTATGGGTGGTCTATTTGTGCTTTAAATATGATGATGAACTGATTTTCTACAAGGATAATTGTTATAATTGAAATGCATGTTCAAGAATGAACTGTAAACTTAGATAATGGTAATCAAATTTGATAAATTTGAGAACCTAAGAGATTATGGATGGTTAATTTGAGTATCAGCTGTTAGGTATCAGTTTTAGTTGTCAATAGCAGTTTTTAGGTATCAGTTTTTAGTTACTTAGTTACCAGTAGCAGTTTTTAGGTATCAGTTTTTAAGTTAAGAATTTTTGGTAGCATGTGATGGCGGTAGATGGTGTTAGTGGCGGCGGCGAGGCTGGTAGTGCAGGTAATGGTGTGAGTGGTGGTGTGACGAGTGATGGTTGATAATTTTGACGGTTTGTCCTTATGACTAATTTGATAGAATGTTTGTCCTTACCACTAATTTTGTGAGAATATTTGTCCATGGGGCTAATATATCGAGGTTGTGTCCTTGAGGCTAAAAAAATACAAATTTTTGTCTTTTATACAAAAACCCCTTTTATTTTACTGCATGAAAAAGAAGTTTAATTTGCAGATGGAGTAAGTGGCGAAAGTTTATGTGGATGAGGACCATAAACTAAGGAAATGGTGAATTTTTTTTCTATGAAAAATTTATTAATCTGAAAACCATCACTCAAAAACTATGACATGGATTAGTAATTATAGCCAAAAGATTTAAACAAAGTTAAAGAAATCTCAGTCATCAAATGTTTATCACTTTAAATACCGATTAGAGACTAGAGTATGTTTTAAGACAGTCTTTAAGTTGTACAATTAAAGATCGCTTTTCATCCTTTAATATTAACAAATAAATACTCAATTTACCTGTCATTAGTCGGTCTTTATATATAAACTAAAAATTTTCAGTCTTTATTTTCTGGTCTTTAATTGTATTTATTTTTGTACTGGCTTGAGAAGATAAAACACCATGCATCCATACTACAAAGATGATCGATATCAAACAAAAAATAGAAGTATGCATAACAAAATAGAATCAGTAACATGAGAAATAATGTAACTAAGAAATTAAATGAAAATGTCTGAACTAAATGGTCCAATACATGAATTATATGGACTAGTATAGGATATAACAATTAATGGTAATAATGGCCATATGGATTACACATCCAAGAATTTTCAAGAATCATCCTATTTCTAGCACACCTGAAATACCAAAATATACTACTAAAGAACATCACTTTAAAGACTGAGGATTAGTAACTGAAACTTTTCGGTCTTTAATTAGAAACTGATTAAAGGCTGAAAATATTATTCTTTAAATTCTGAAATTAAAGACTGAAATTCGGTTTTTAACCAATCTTTAATGTTTGAAGCTATTTAGACACTGACTTTCAGCCTTTAATTTAGTTTCTAATTTGAACTCTATATAAGCAAATAAGTAACATCCAAGATTCTCTATCTTTTTAAAATTGAATGGTTAGATTTGGTGATTTGTGTGAATGATGGATTAAAAATCAAAACTCTTTCTTTAATAAGTTCGAAAATTTGGAAAATTATTGTATTTCACCCATGACCAATATCCACTTCCCATAACTCATGCACTGACCCTTCTTTCACAATAAAGAAGCTGATGCATATCATCTCCTCCTCTACTAAGCCATTTTTTCATGTCTCAGGGCAAAGTGCATTCATCAAAACCCAAATATAACATCATAGAATCTCAAAAATTGCATCACTAACTGAGACGTATAAGTAGAATAATTTTTTTATAGTTACTAGAAGATATGAGCATACATTGAATGAACTTCCACATTGAGAAGAGTTTAGATGAATTTTGGTAGAAATATATTTAGATAGTTGTATAATTCTACAACTGATTTGCAATCGTCCTTTTGTAACAATCTAAGTGAAGCAAGGTTATTTATTCCAAAACTCAATCTTGTTAGGCTATGGAAGAAGGCTTAAAAATTTAGGTGGAGGATAATGGAGTGGCACAAGTAGGAGAAGAGAGAAAACCGAGGAAAAGAACCGGGGAAGCAGCGACATAGAGGCGAGAGGAATAATGGAAAGTTTTGTAGCTAGTAGAGAATGGAGTGTAAGAATGGTAGCGTTGAAAGTGAACAAGAGGACAAAAGAACTGAAGTTGTGGGGATAAGGGTTCTAAAATGAGGGATAAATTCATCTGCCCTCAACTTTCATGTCCTTTGTATCCATTTAAATCTCAACCATTCACTGTCTCTTTGTAAAATCAATTAATGGGTCCCACATGAAAAATAAATAGAGTAGATTTGATGTAGACAAGAGGCGTACAACTTGAAGGACAGAGGATGCTATAAAGAAACCATATAAATTCGGCCAACTGTTATGTTTTACTAAGTGAAGATTGATGCATCTAGTTCAAAAAATTGTAGTTGGATTTCTTAGGACAAAATGTACATGTAAAGCATTAGTATAAAAATATCTTGTATGTGAGCATCATGTCTATACTATATTTATCCAATTAAGGTGATAAAGTGAGATGATATTTATTGTCATTTCTACTGATAAAAATTTAGTTACTCTTATGTTATGTATGTATATAAAACTCAATCAATATATGATAATTATTCACTTATAAATTGAACTTTCCATCTCATTTGCCAAGAATAACATGTATTCAAAATATATTTCTGACATTTTTAGCATAGCTAAAAAAAATTATATTAATATTTAAATTTTGCATTATCTGTGACCCACTAAAGAGTATATTTCGGTCTTAAATATCCCGTTTAAAAAAAATTAAGACTGAATTTTCTACCTTCATATTTTAAGACTAACATGTCAATCTTAGATTATGTTGGAGACTAGAGGATGAAAAGCTGAAATTTCCGTTTTCAATTCGTCTTTGAAACTTATTTAAGGACCGAATTATTTTGATCCAGAATGAACTTTTCTGTTTTACTTCTATGTTTTGTTGTAGTGGTATAAAACAATATATGATGTAGACAACATATGAGTGAGAGTTTTATCCCATTTATTAGACAGCAAGAAAAGAATGTAATAGCTAAAATATCGCTTCATTCATCTAAATCATATGAGACCTTCAAAATATGTCCAAACAAGTTATTCCTATTTTTAGGCCCACCCATGGAACAACATCTATACTAAAATACCAAAGGAATGTCGATTTTTTTAAGTGTTATTGTGAAGAGTCAATGCATCATATAAATTTTTTAACATATGTATTGAAACCTTAGGAGGATTGTGTTTGTCCGAAATAAGAGAAAAGTAGAGTCAAGGAATATGGTATTCACAGATTAAGTCTCAAGCATCTCCTAATATGAAACTGCCATCTAATAATTGATTATCTTGTTGGGAGTCTATTCTCAAGTTAAAGGAAAATTTTGATTTGTATAACATTTTCAAGTTCCACTAGATTAAATAGATGTCTTTATGAATCCTTGAGCAGCTAGATGTCTATATTTAGAATTAATAACCTTGACCATAATGAATTGACTATCAGATATATGACCCAATGTGTAGAAGAGCATGGTTGGAAAGCATCCTAATGAGACCTAATGCCAAATTCCCAATTCCCTTCCTCTTTGAGCAAACAGATTTTACATCATTAGCACAAAAAAAACTGTTTCCTAAAAAGTTCCCTAAAAAATGAGATGAGATATTTATGAGAAAAAAATGAGAACCAATAGAACAAAGACTAGATTTAGGTACCATTCTTTTACCGAGCTGGGTAGTCAAAGTTGGCGTCTGGGTCCGACGCGTCTGGCGTGGCCCCCACTCTGCTGCCTAGTTAGAAGCAACGGTGGGAAATGAACCGTTTGCGTCAGACGTGTTAGGATAAATTGAGAGAACATATTCGTACTTTCCTATCTAGTAATATTATATTCTTACGCTAGATTCTAAGACTTCTGACTATAGAAGTAGTTGTAGTTCCACTTCGAAGGAATGGGCAAAGCAACCATGAGTTGGAAATATCTTAGAGCTAAGATTGTCATGCCAACTTCGAAGTACCCCACGAAGTGCTAACGATGCATAAAGCGCTGTTGATGAAGAGCATGAGTACGACATATGGCTAAATCCTGGAGATTGGAGATGTTTGACTTGATGGTTGAGATTCTAGCTACCTTGTGATTTTGGATTTTGAGTTTCAGCTGGAGACACACAATTATTCCAAATGGATGGGAAATTAGGTTTTGTATGTCCCAATTGTCCGTAAGCAAGTTTTGGTAGGGTGCATTCATTGATCACCTCTTTGATGGCAAACCAAATTTTTATTTGAATAATTAATGTTAATTCCTTAGTCTAAAACCTGTGAGAGAATTTTTATAAAGTAAATATATTTTGGAAATCCCTTAGATTTTTGAAAAAGAGGTTTTCAAAGGATTCCTTTTCCCAAAGATTTATTTTGGAATTTTTTTGGAAAAGTTTTGAAATCATAGTTTTCAAAGAAACATGTATACTACTAGACCGGTCGTGTTAAGAAATTTTGGTTTATAAAAGATTAGTTCTTTAAACCCTTAAATATTTATATGTATATGTGTGTGTGTGTATATATATATATATATATCAGTAAAAGCTTTTTTAAATATCTCAATGGGTGGTTCCATCATTTATAATCGAAAAGAAAAGTTACAATAGGTTTTTCAAACCAAAAATAAGTTTTCTCTTCTTTAAGTTTTCCCAATTCCCAATTATCTTGATGGATATCAAGATAAGAATCTTCATAAACCGGGTTATCTTTGTCTTCTTTAGTGGATCCCTCTTGTTCCTGTTTCGTCTTCTTCGTTTCGTAAGTTGTTTCTACATCGCTTTCTTCCCTTTCTGAGGTTTCTTTCAGTTTCTTAGTACCAATAGGCGATGGTGATACTCCAAATTCGGGGGTCAGAGAGTTTCATAAAACGTTCTTGGTGGAAAAAAATGTGAGTGAAAGGTCCCACTGAATCGAATTTGATCCATGAATCTAAGAAATAGTGAGAATTCTTGATCTCATTCAATATCTCTCTAAATTCGAAGATCTAGGATTTGAATTGATATCTGGAATTGAGATCTCATTCAAAGAGAAAGATAGCAAATATCTGGAGTTTATTTTTTTTATCCTATATGGATGACCTGATCCGCAAGGACCATGATTTGGAATTGTTTGATCGTCTTTCTCCGAGGAAGAAGCGAAACATAATCAACTTGAATTCGGGACAGCTATTCGAAATCTTAGGGAAAGACTTGATTTGTTATCTCATGTCTGCTTTTTGTGAAAAAAGACCAATTGAAAGGGAGGGTTTCTTCAAACAACAAGGAGCTGAGGCAACTATTCAATCATCCGTACCCTGCTAAAAAACCAATCCTTGTTCACCATCCACACATTGTCTAACCAAATCCAATTCTCTCTCGATATGTTCCTCAAAAAATCCAATTCGTGCTGATTCTTCCCCCAACTAATGAAGAGATCTTGGCGGAATTGCCATATATGAAATTGAGCACAATTTTGCAAAGAAATACCCCACTTGTTTCTCGAGAAGTTATGGGAAACGTGCTGATATTGATTTTTGGCAAGAAAATAGTTTTCCAATATGAGAAATATGTGTTTTAAAAAGGTAATTGGAAACACTAAAATAATTATATATATAAGTTTAACTTTTGAGGGAAGTTTTAGTATGAAATAGTTTTAGTTATTTAGAAACAAGCATAAAGGAGCATATACTTAGCTCAACGATTTTTCAATTTATAAACCGAGAGTTCTTATATTTTCTCTCTTTAAGGTACGGACAAAATAGGAATGACATTCAATTTTATTTGGGGTATGTAGTTTGAGGTGTTGTTAACATACCAGCTATTGGAAGAAATATTTCCGTGCGAAGTAGGCACAAAATTAGCAGCTGGAATATTTTTGTGTTTTTGAAATTGTTGTTGGTCGCAACGGTTTTGATGTGGCTATCATAATCTTGCCAAGGAAGGGTCTACACAGTAAGGTGGATACCATCATGTGGAAAACATAATTTTTCTGGATGGGTTAAGTTGAAGATGGTATGCGGAACGGTCATAAAGATATTAATTAATTTAACCGCCCTATTGGGTCCAGGTTCAGGCCGCGCCCAAATCTGGGCTAGCGGTCGACCAGTTGACCCAATAGCGGTCGACCAGTTGACCCAATAGCGGTCGACCGCTAGGTGGAATCGGGCCGAACGTGAACTTGGAACATGACTATAAGTTGCATCCAAACCTTCAGTCGCCGCAAAACCTCCCCACTCTCTTCCTTCTCTTCAATTTTTAGCCGAACCCAATTCTATCTCCCCCTTCCTCCGCTTAATCAAGGCCTCTCTCCTCCATTTCTCCACTAACCGACGCCAAAATCCTTACGTGTCAGATCTTACCCCGCCACTAATCCGGATCTAAACCATTTTCTCCCTTTTCCAACCGTCTTTCAGCCCATGGCACCGCCACGTACCGGCGGCTCTTCCTCTCATCATCCCGACCTCACTCCACAAGAAGTCGCTTGGCTTGACCGGAGCGAGTGGAAGATTGCCACCTATCTTGGAATGGAGGACTTTGATTTCCTTCATGGACGACCAGCGAAGTTCGGAGATTTTGCCGCTCTCGGGATTGATGAGCTTTTCGTTGCGGCAGGACTTGCACCGTTCCTCCGTTTCGAGACTTATGAGTGGGAATATTACTCGCGCTTCGTTCTCCTTTTCAATGCACAGATGGTGTAAAATTTCCATGATGGAAATAACTATATTGAGTCTGAGGTGAAGGGACCTCTAATTGAGATTTCAGATGATGATCTTGCTGGAATTTTGGAGGTATCTACAGTAGGCGCATATTTGGATGATATAGACATGACTGATCCTGAGATTCTTCAGCGGATCTTTTCTGGAAATGTCGGTGATTGGAGGACCGACAATTTACAACCGGTGGCCCGTCTCATTGTGTGCATCATTCAGCCTAACATCATTCCAAAGACGGAGAATCTTGACCAGATCTACACCTCAGTACGGAAGGCCGCCCATGCTATAATTAGCGGCATAGCCGTCAATTGGGCTCGTGTCTTGATGCTCCATATGGTCGATCAGGAAGTTGTAACCCCGAGGACTCCCTTTCCATATTGCCACTTGTTCACTCGAGTGTTTAGGCATTATGAAGTAAATTTGAGTGGTGAGCCTGTATTAAAGAAGGTCCCTCCCGCCATCGACCGGACCACCAATAAGAGGATGAATATTCCTTTACCGCCTGCCACACCACCTGTACCACCACCGAAGCTGCATCACCAACAACAAGGGATAGCGCAAGGCGCCGAGGGATATATGAGTCTTGAGCTTGCTGCTACCTGACAGGTTCGGGCGAAGCTATGAGAGATTAGGACAGAGCAGTGCCAAGGGCGTGAGATTGGGTGCATAGCTGCATGCTACGACTAGTCCACAGTCGTGGTAATGGCTCGAGCTCCAACCGCGGAGCGAGACCTTCTTATAGTTCTTAGGCGATGTTTTATTAGGATTGTTGTATCTCTTATTTCCAGCAATTATTCTTTTATTTTGGATTGTTGGGTTGTAAAACTGTTAGTTGTCTCTTATAAAAGCATGCACGATATTATGAGTTTCTATTCGATTTTTTATGCTATTGTTTTTGGATATGCAAACCGCTCATATATATAGGCATAGTAGAGAAGTAATATAAATATGTGAATCTTATAAAGACACTTAACAGTAAATTCATTGTAAGACTGGAAGTTTAGAATAGTTGGAAATTTTAGCGAAGGACATGACAAAGTTATTTTGATATCGCAGTTCATTGCTCATGTTCCTTAAAAGAAAAAAAAATAGACGTGTTGACATTTTTAAATAAAATATCAATTTTGGGTAAAGGTTAGTTGTAGAATTTTGGAATTTGTTTGTGCATTCAGCGCATGACCAACTTTCGACTACGCTGAAAGTGTGGCTTGATTAATCAAACCTTTGAGAAGGAAAATATTTTAGAAAGTTCTCCCTTAATTTGAAAAGTTTCCTTTAAAAAAAAAAGAGTTAAGTTTTTGGTTTTAGTTATTTTTGGCTCTTAAATTATTTTTAGAATTTTTGTTCAAAATTTTATTTCAAGGAAAAATGCGCTTCCAAATATATTGGGATTTTATTTTCCAAATGACTTACAAATTTGAAAAGTGAGAAAGATTTTTGGAAAAACTTTGATTTTGAAGGCCACATATTAGGTGTAGAGAAGACAAATAGAGTTAGAATTTATGGTTTAGTGATGCATTAGGGTCGACATTGCGATTAATGCAAGCGGTAACAAAGGAAAAGCTGTTTTAGCCTTGGAATTTCTATTTCTATACCTTGTCTATGATGCACGTAAGTCTATTTTTAGTCTTAATTCGTTTTAGAGCCTGAAAATAAGCTGTAATGCCCTTGAATTTTACTTAACATTATTCGAGATATTTAATTGGATAAATTAAATAGAATAATGTGAATAATTAGGGAGATGAGACTAATAAATCCAATGGTCGTGTCTTAATGAATGAACTAAAATAAGACTTAACTAAGTTTAAAAGGAGGAATTTTCCTAAGGAGTAAACTTGGAAATGGGGCTACATTTCTTAGTATAAATCTCTTTCTCCACTTTAATAAACTTTTACTTTCTCATTCATAACTCTTCACCTATATTTCGACCGACCATTAAAAGCTTTAGGAAGAGTTTAAGTTGAAGAAAAAACTAGGAAATTATCCCATTCTCCAATCAACTAATCAAGGTGAATAATCATGTTTATCGTCTCATTTTTCTGTGTTTGGATCGGTTATGGGTTATACCTGATTCATGTTTGTGATTTTGGCTAGGATATAACCATTTAAACCTTTGTTTGGATAAGACCTAAGTGTTTTAAATGTTAATGGGCTAATTAACATGTTTTTATTTGGTTTTGGTTAAATTCCGAGTTGTTTTGATCTTCATATGCTTTGAAATTTTAATATGTTGAAGTATATGATTTATCGGATTTTTGGTGATTTTTGGGGATTTTCCTTAGTGATTTACTAAGGTAATTAAATTATTTAAGCCTAAGGGCTAAACTGCAATAGTGCTTCCGCCTTGGTCAAAGCCGGAGGGAAATTGCTTTCAAAAACTGATTTGGGGAAGAAGTATAGTGTTTTAAGAAAAAGTTTGACTTTGGTATATTTTTTATTTTTCGAAAGTATAGGAGGAAGCCTCTTGACCAATCAGAATTAGACAAGCAAGAAGAACCATCACTTCCGTGGGCCTAGAATTATTTCCGACTCCATAAGCCCGCTTTTACCCTTTTGACAAAGTCGAAAGCATCTTTCGTCTAAGTCGGAAGGTAAGCCTTTTCCTTTCATATAAGTCGAAAGGAAGAGAGGCGAAGGGATGGAGGTCGCTTCCTTGGCTTTCGAATGGAAATGTAAATGCTTTCAAATTAATAAGTTTCACAGGGGTATCCTTCGACTCCATCATTTTTATAAAAACAAAATTTTTATACTCAAGGGTTAAGAAGGGGATCTTCGAAAGCTTAAACCTTCAAGAGTATTGTTTTAAAATGTTTTCTAAAAAGGTGTATTAATACCTTTCGGCTAAGTCAAAGGGTTAACCTTCCGACATGGTCGGAAGTATACTTTCGAAGGGTTGGTTCCAACACCAACACTTCATTTTTTTTGAATGATTTCGAAAGGTTTGATTTCGAAAGGTTTTGATTTCGAAAGGTTTGATTTCGAAAGGTTTGATTTCGAAAGGTTTTGATTTATAAAGGTTTTGGTTTCGAATTTGAAAGGTTTGATTTCGAAAGGTTTTGAAGAGGTTACCTTCAATGATTGCGAAAGGTTTTGAGTTTCAATGATTTCGAAAGGTTTTGAGTTTCATTGCTTTCGAAAGGCTTATAAATGGTTTTATAAGGGGGGATACCACAGGCTTTCGACAAGGTTGAAAGGTATAACCTTTCGACTAGGTCGAAAAGAAGCATTCTGACAAGGTCGAAAGTTAGGTCCTTTTGACTAGATCGAAAGGTATGATTTTGTGATGCTTTCAAAAGGAAGGCTTCCGAAGGGGCTAACTTCGGAGGGTTATTTGATTTCGAATGAGACTTCATTCGAAGGGTTTTAAAGGGCTATTTTTAGCCATTTTTCTTGAGTGAAGTTTTGCTAATTCGAAGTGGTTACTTCGAAGGGTTATAACATAAAATACTTATCTATGTTTGAATATGTAAGGGGGATCCTTATTTAAATTGAATGTTATAAAACCTTGGGGACACCACGATGGGTTTAATGTTTTCGATACATAGGTTGGGGGTAGAAAAAGAAATATGCTTTTGAAAATATACATTGGGCTATCAATGTGTTTTTATTTAATTTAACCTAATTGGGGCAACCAATGGGAATAGGTTAAACAGGTGGTATACCTGGGAAAAATAAATAATCATGGGGATCATGAATTTTTATACATAATCATGGAGATCATGATATTTTAGTTGGCCAAGTGTTGGGTTCTTGGTTTACCTAGGAAAACCATGGAATGTGCGGTGGATAGCCCACATCAAATTTCTAAAGTAAAGAATGTTTTGCAAGAGGTGATTAGCCTCAGGATTTGGCACCCAAGGGTTCATAGTCATCCTAGGAAAACTATGGGGTGTGCGGTAGATAGCCCACACCAACTTTTATAAAACAATGTATGATGAATAATTTGCATTTATTTTGATGAATTTGTGACGGATATTCCTATTAAAGTTTTGACGGATAGTCATTTTAAAGATTTTAGAGGGAAACTCTAATAAATTGATTTTAGATGGGAAATCTAATATATTGCTTTTAGATGGGATATATAATAAATTAGTGGATGGGATATCTAATATATATGATTTATGGCTTTATTTCATATCATGTTAAGACTAATCATTTTGGGTGCAGGGGCATAGTAAATGATTTACATGTTTTGTTTAGGGTACTAGTAAGGGGAAACCCATTCCGCTAAGCGGCGTGGTCTCACTAGATATCTATTTATGATAAGAGCCGATAGGGGATTATTCATACCAGACTTATTGTCTGACTCAAAGTTTGTGTTTCTCCACAAACTCTTGGGTACTCAAAATTAATTTGAGTAGTCTGAGAGTGGGAGACTTTCAGGTTTTTGGACGAATAAGCTTCCAAAGACGTATAGGAGGCAGTGCTAGTTATATAGGAGCTATTTTGTGATTTCCGCTGTGATGTACTAAGAACTATAAAGTTCATATTTATTAGTTCTCTGATCATCATAAGGGGACATCTTCATATGTCGCTCTTATCGTATTTTGTACATGTATATATGATCTGAACGTGGTTAACGTCTAGGATTATGAAATTAAATCTTAAATTGAAATTCATAAGAAATGAGAAATTCTGTTTTATTGAAGTTTAATTTTTTTTCATATTCTTGTGTTTCTGTGTTGCCAATAGTTTCAAGATTCTGATTTCGGTTACTCAGAAATAACACCTATGGATGACTACCGCATCCGTAGCAGTTAGTTTTGAGCCTTCGGAAGCGGGATGTTATAAGTTGGTATCAGAGCATGGTCTATGTACTTAAAAGGAATTTAAATCTTAAAATATTTTTAAAGCATAATCTAATGAATCTAAAATATGGTTGGGCTTGGGTAAGCGTTATAGTAACGTATGTGTACTTTGATATAAATACATAAGTATGTATTCCCCACTCTTTTAGACCGTTCTTCTATATCTTACCAAGATTGGATTTTAGGTAGTAGGGAAGTAAGATATGGAGGCATGAAATAGAAGAGTGCATCAAGGTGGAAGACGCACCGCAACCAGTGGAAATGTTCGATCCAATACTAGGAGCAACCAGGGTCGAGAGGAAAATGCAAACCCAGATGCAAATGCTAATGTTGGTGCTGAGATTCCGCCGGTTGATATGGGGATAATGTATCATTTCTTCATGAATATGATGCAAGCTGGAGCAGCTGCGGGAGTGTCTATAGGGAATGGTGGAGGAGTTAATCCGGTGGTCCCAGTTAGCAATAATTATGCCAAGCTGAGCAGGGATTGCACTAGTGTTGTAGGGAAGCCTTTTCTAGGAACCGAGGATGCAGTAGGAGTGGAGAACTGGCTATTGCATTGTAAGAGGATATTTACAGATCTTGGCTTGACAGATATGTAGAAGAGAAGACTTGCTTCAAGACAATTGCAGGGAGGATCACTGTTTTGGTGGAATGGAGTTACCGTGGGAGAGCCAAAGGAAAATCTGAATTGGTCTGAATTTCGAAAGAGGTTCGAAGTAAGATTTCTATCAGAGGTTGCCAAGTCAGCATTGCTTAGGAAATTTGCAAATTTAGTCCAAGGGGATAGATCGGTGATTGAGTATGCTATGGAATTTGATGAGTTGTCCCGTTACAGATATGCTACTATGGATACTGCCATTCGGAGGAATGATAAGTCTATCAGGCGGTTGAATCCCGAGATTGCCATAGCAACCATGCCAAACCTCCGGGATCTGTGTCATATTGTTGTCAAGATGGCTATTTGGAATGAAGAAATGCTTTCTACTTTTGGAAAAGGGAAACCAGTTGAGGTTCAGAATTTTCAGGATAAGAAGCGGAAGTTCTTCAAGAAGAAAGGTAACCAGTCGGGGGTAGCAGCAAAGAAGAGCAAGGCTGATATTTTCTGTTGCAAGTGTGACAAGAAGGGGCACTATGCTAATGAGTGTCGCTCGGGTGATGGAAGAGCAATTGCAGTGAGGCCGAATGTGAAGTGCTACAACTATGGCCAGATGGGGCATTACAAGGACAAGTGTCCCGAGGCTGCTAAAGATGGAAAGGGAAAGGTCTTTGCATTAGAACCATCATCCTCTAGAGCAACGGCTGCTGAGAGAGGAAAAGCTGTGACAAAAGGTATGCTTATGATTCATAGTACTCCGGTTAGGATACTATTTGATATCAGTGCATCGCACTCATTTATATCTCAGTATTTGGTAGATTGCTTATTTCTGGAACCTTTATACCTTATTACTCCTTTAAGGGTTATGAATCCTGTAGGAGGGTATGCAACTCGGGGAATGAGATATGACCAGTTAGAACTTGATTTGTTAGGTCATATGTTTGCATGCAGTTTATATGTTTTTGATTTCGTGGGTTTCGGGATCATATTGGGTATGGATTGGTTAGATAGATATGATGCTAGGATATTTTTCCAAGAGGGGGAAATATCATTGAAACACCCTAATAGCCGTAACCGAGTTATTTAATCAATAAGGAGTTCGAACGGAAATGCTTATGCGTTATTAGGTGCTATGGAAACGGAAGCAGAGTTGAAGCAGGTTTATGTAGCAAGAGAGTTTGCGGATGTGTTTGAACCAGTTTCAGGCTTGCCGCCGAAGAGAGCAATCGAGTTTCAGATAGATCCCGTGCCGGGTGCTGAACCCATAAGTAGACCACCTAGTAGGATGGCACCAACCGAGATGAAGGAATTGAAGGTGCAGTTAGTGGAATTAGAAGGAAAAAATTTCATCCGGCCAAGCAGTTCGCCTTGGGGAATGGCCGCGGTGTTCGTGAAGAAGCCATATGGTTCGTTAAGGATGTGTATCAACTATCGTATGTTGAACGGGAGGACGATCAAGAATAGGTATCCTTTGCCGAGGATCGATGACTTATTTGATCAGTTAAGTGGAGCAAGAGTGTTTTTCCAGCTGGATTTGGCGACAGGTTTCCATCAGCTAAGAGTGGCAGAGGACAGTATTCCTTTGACGACGTTTAGGACCAGATATGGGTCTTACGAGTGGTTGGTTATGCCATTTGGGCTTACTAATGCGTCAGCTTTCGTCATGGATTTGATGAACCGGCTTTTCTGAGAGAACTTGGGTAGGTTCGTGTTGGTTTTTATTGATGACATTTTGGTATATTCTAAGAATGAGAATGATCATGCAGATCATCTTAGAATAGTGTTGGAGATGCTAAGGCAACATCAGCTGAAGGCAAAGTTCTCCAAGTGTCATTTTTGGAAGAAGGAAGTGAAGTTTCTTGGTCATGTAGTTTCCGAGAAAGGTTTAGCAGTTGATCCAAACAAGATCGAAGCTGTTAACAATTGGAAAAGACCAGAGACAGTAAGTGAGATTAGAAGCTTTCTTGGTCTTGTAGGTTACTACCGAAGGTTCATTAAGGATTTTTCGCAGATAGCGGCATCATTGACTATGCTAAACAGGAAGAACATGAAGTTTGTTTGGTCTGACAAATGTGAGGAAGCGTTCCTTAGATTGAAACATTTGTTAACCAATGCGCCCGTGTTAGTAGTTCCAGATGGGAATCAGGGATGTGGTACTGGGTTAGGTGTTGTGCTAATGCAGAATGGAAAGGTTATTGCCTATGCTTCTAGACAGCTTAGACCGCATGAAGTGAGATACCCGACTCATGATTTGGAGTTGGCAGCGGTAATCTTCGCATTGAAGGTGTGGAGACATTATCTTTTGGGAGAAAGATTTGAGCTATTTACGGATCATAAGTCTCTACGGTATTTATTCTCTCAGAAGGAGCTGAACATGAGACAGTAGAGATGGCTGGAGTTTGTTGCCGCTTATGATTTTAGCATCGAGTAAACACTGGGAAAAGGAAATAAGGTGGCGGATGCGCTTAGCAGGAAACATAAGAATGTGGTGTTAGCTATGTTAGCGGAATGGAAAGACTTGGAAGCACTGGCTGTTGCAGTGTGCAGTTGAGGTCGATTGTTAGATCTAGTCGGAATATCGCCATGATGTTTTGTTTGGAAGTTCGACCAGTTCTGATCGAACGAATTGCTTTTAGGCAGAAAGAGGATCTATTGTTAGCCGAGAGGATTAAAAGGTTATAAACTGGAATCGAGATTGATGATTTGAAGGGTTTTATTCTTGACCACAGGGGTTGGTTGAGAAAGAAGGAATAGTTATGTGTTCCGGACATTGGAGACCTTAGGAAGGAAGTTCTTAGGGAATGTCATCGATCGAAGTTACGATTCATTCTGGGGGAACCAAGATGTATCAGGATATGAAGAGAAGTTTCTTCTGGGAATGAATGAAGAGGGATGTTGGCTTATGGGTAAAACAGTGTTTGAACTGTCAGCAAGTTAAAGCCGAACATTAGAAGCCAAGTGGTTTTCTTCCGCCTTTGGATGTTCCAGTTTGGAAGTGGGACTCGATATCCATGGATTTGTTTGACCGGTTGCCAAGTTCAAACCGGGGTAATGAAAGTATATGGGTCATAGTGGACAGATTGACCAAGAGTGCCCATTTCATTCCGGTAAGGTCAACCAGGACGACACCTATTTTGGCTAAGTTGTTCATGAAGAACATCGTTAGACTGCATGGAATTCCTAGTAGTATCGTCAGTGATAGAGATGCTATGTTTACTAGCGAGTTCTGAAAGAGCCTACAGAGTGTGTTAGGCACTAAGCTTAAGATGAGTACCGCATATCATCCTCAGATGGATGGGTAGACAGAGAGAGTCAACAAGGTACTGGAAGATCTGTTGAGAGCTTGTGTGCTGGATTTTAGTGGTTCTTGGGAAGATCACTTACACTTAGTGGAGTTTTCCTATAATAATATTTATCAGACTACTATAGGAATGATGCCTTTTGAAGCTCTATATGGAAGGCCATGCAAATCACCAGCATGTTGGTTAGAGACCGGAGGCAGATTTGTCCTTGGTCCAAATTTGGTGAGAGAAGGGACGGAAAAGATCGAGTTGATACGGGAAAGAATGAAGGAAGCCCGGTCTAAGCAGAAGAGTTACGCAAACAAAAGGTGTAAGGACCTAGAGTTCTCAGTTGGAGAGATAGAGTTTTCATCAAGGTATCGCCGATGAAAGGTGTGGTTCGGTTTGGGAAGACCGCGAAGCTAGCACGGTGATATGTTGGACCATTTCCTATATCAGAGATGATTGGGAGACTCACGTACCGAGTAGATTTACCGAGCAGTTTGACTGAGGTCCACAATGTGTTTCATATTTCTCATCTTGGGAAGTATGTTCATGATCCAGAAACTACTATCGCTCCGATGGCACAGGAGGACTTAGTGGTAGAACCGGATATGACTTTTGTGAGGCAACCAGTTCGTGTTGTGGCAAAAGATGAGAAGAGGTTAAGAAACTAGACAGTCAGGTTGGTGAAAGTTCAGCGGAGCGACAACGTGAAGGACTGTACTTGGGAGACAGAAGACAAGATCAGGGCTACTTTTCCTGAGCTGTTATAGATGGTATGTTCTATATAGGGTTTATATAGAATTTGGCTAGTAGGTTATACTAGCTTAGCTTGCATGGGCTATATGCTTGTTGTTTTGACCTTACTGAAATTTCGAGGACGAAATTCTTTAACGGTGGGAGTCTGTAATGACCCTGAATTTTAATTAACATTATTCGGGATATTTAATTAGAAAAATTAAATAGAATAATGTGAATAATTAGGGAGATGAGACTAATAAATCCAATGGCCGTGTCTTAATGAATGAACTAAAATAAGACTTAACTAAGTTTAGAAGGAGGAAGTTTCCTAAGGGGTAAACTTGGAAATGGGCTACATTTCTTAGTATAAATCTTTTCCTCCACTTTAATAAACTTTTACTTTCTCATTCATAATTCCTCACCTATATTTCGGCCGGTCATTAGAAGCTCCAAGAAGAGTTTAAGTTAAAGAAAAAGCTAAGAAATTAAAGCTAGGAAATTACCTCATTCTCCAATCAATTAATCAAGGTGAATAATCATGTTTATCATCTCATTTTTCTATGTTTGGATCGGTTATGGGTTATACCCGTTTCATGTTTGTGATTTTGATTAGGATATAACCATTTAAACCTTTATTTGTTAAGACATAAGTATTTTAAATGTTAATGGGCTAATTAACACATTTTTATTTGGTTTTGGTTAAATTTCAATTGTTTTGATCCTAATATGCTTTGAAATTTTAATATGTTGAAGTATATGATTTAATAGATTTTTGGTGATTTTTAGGGATTTTCCTTAGTGATTTACTAAGGTAATTAAATTATTTAAGCCTAAGGGCTAAACTGCAATATTGCTTCCGCCTTGGTCAAAGTCGGAGGGAAATTGCTTTCAAAAATTGATTTGGGGAAGAAGTATAGTGTTTTAAGAAAAAGCTTGACTTTGGTATACTTTTTACTGTTCAAAAGTACATGAGGAAGCCTCTTGACCAATCAGAATTAGACAAGCAAGAGGAACCATCACTTCCGTGGGCCCAGAATTACTTATGACTCCATAAGCCCGCTTTTACCCTTTTGACTAAGTCAAAAGGTACCTTTCGTCTAAGTCGGAAGGTAAGCCTTTACCTTTCGTCTAAGTCGGAAGGTAGGAATGGTGTCGGAAGGAAGAGAGGCGAAGGTATGGAGGTTGCTTCCTTGGCTTTCGAATGGAAATGTAAATGCTTTCAAATTAATAGGTTTCGAAGGGGGATCCTTCGACTCCATCATTTTTATAAAGACAAAATTTTTATACTCAAGAAGGGGTTTCGAAGGGGATCTTCGAAAGCTTAAACCTTCAAGAGTATTGTTTTAAAATGTTTTCTAAAAAGGTGTATTAATACCTTTCGGCTAAGTCGAAGGGTTAACCTTCCGACATGGTCGGAAGTATACTTTCGAAGGGTTGGGTCCAACACCAACACTTCATTGTTTTTGAATGATTTCAAAAGGTTTGATTTCGAATGGTTTTGATTTCGAAAGGTTTGATTTCGAAAGGTTTGATTTTGAAAGATTTTGATTTCGAATTTTTTTGATTTTGAAAGGTTTGATTTCGAAAGGTTTTGAAAGGGTTACCTTCAATGATTGCGAAAGGTTTTGAGTTTCAATGATTTCGAAAGATTTTGAGTTTTATTGCTTTTGAATGACTTATAAATGGTTTTATAAGGGGGATATCCCAGGCTTTTGACAAAGTCGAAAGGTAGAACCTTTCGACTAGGTCGAAAAGAAACCTTCCAACAAGGTCGAAAGGTAGGACCTTTCGACTAGGTCGAAAGGTATGATTTTGTGATTCTTTCAAAAGGAAGGCTTCTGAAGGGGCTAACTTCGGAGGGTTATTTTCTTTCGAATGGGACTTCCTTCGAAGGATTTTAAAGGGCTGCTTTTAGCCATTTTTCTTGAGTAAAGTTTTGCTAATTTGAAGGGGTTACTTCGAAGGGTTATAGCATAAAATACTTATCTTTGTTTGAATATGTAAGTAGGATCCTTATTTAAATTGAATGTTATAAAACCTTGGGGACACTAGGGTGGGTTTAATGTTTTCGATACATAGTTTAGGGTTATAAACAGAAATATGCTTTCGAAAATATATATTGGGGCTATCAATGTGTTTTTATTTAATTTAACCTAATTGGGGCCACCAATGGGAATAGGTTAAACAGGTGGTGTACCTGGGTAAAATAAATAATCATGGGGATCATGATATTTTGATCGGCCAAGTGTTGGATTCTTGGTTAACCTAGGAAAACCATGGAATGTGCGGTGGATAGCCCACATCAAATTTATAAAGTAATGAATGTTTTGCCAGAGGTGGTTGCCTTAGGATTTGGCACCTAAGGGTTCATAGTAATCCTAGGAAAACTATGGGGTGTGCGGTGGATAGCCCACACCAAGTTTTATAAAACAATGTACGATGGATAATCTGCATTTATTTTGATGAATTTGGGACGGATAGTACTATTAAACTTTTAATGGATAGTCATTTTAAAGATTTTAGAGGGGAACTCTAATAAATTGATTTTAGATGGGAAATCTAATATATTGCTTTTAGATGGGATATCTAATAAATTGGTGGATGAGATATCCAATATATATGATTTATGGCTTTATTTCATATTATGTTAAGACTAATCATTTTGGGTGCAGGGGCATAGTAAATGATTTGCATGTTTTGTTTAGGATACTAGTTGTTGATTCATGAGTTTTGATTCATGACACAAGCTTCAGAGATCATACGACGAGAATGCTATATGAAAGCGACAAAAAGAGAATAAGTGCATACCGTGCACTACAAAGAAGATAATCTTATAATTCAGAGATTAGTATGGATATTTTATTTTATTTGAGTCTTAGAACAATGTTAAAATCATTCCTCAAATAATCACACACGCACACAAAACATTTTTTATCAAAAAATATGTTCACTGTGCATATAACACCAGGTCGGCCGACCGACCAGGATCCTCGGTCGACCGACCCTGTATCATATGCACAGTGACTTTCTGTTTTGTATACGTTTTTCAACTCAGCTGACCGGCCAGTTTTTCCGGTCGACCGACCAGAGAAAAACGGCTAGTTTTCTGAAGAGACGCGACCTTTTCATGAAGAGTAATGTCCTCTATTTCAAGAGGTATGGACACTACTGTTGACTAAAACTATTCATGAAAGATTACAACTCTTCTACAACTATATAAACATATTCAATTCACTTCTACAATCACCGATTATTGTTTATATTTCTGAAATCTAATCTCTTTTCATTTCTGCAAATAAAAGCATTCACTCTTATTCAATATCACTAGAATCCTTGAATTTATTCATATACTTCGATTCTACGTGATTATCTTCCTTCTAAATCTTCACACACATACATATTCTTGAGGATTTGATTATAGGAAAGTTGTACTATCAAAAGACAATCAGTGTTATTTAGAACACATTCGTCAACAAACATTTTGTATTAAGTTGAAGTCCTCTTCGGTTGTTGAGGCGGAAAAATTCCTGTTCGGCTGCTCAGGTGTCGTATACCTATTCCTCCGGGTTAAGTGAGGGGTTTAGTTTAAATCCAGAGGGTATTCTGGGACTGGACGTAGAACGGGAAGTTCGAACCAGTATAAAAATTCTTGGTGTGCTTACTTTAATTTTTACTTTACTGTTATTACCAGTTTCCGCATTAATATACCATATTACACGATCCTTAGTACTACACGTACTCTTTCATTTGGTATCAGAGCAAGGTCATCTTATAACCATCACAAAGTTATTTGATATTTACTTATTTTTAGTAATATGGCAACCACACAAATTAACGATGTTAACACTCACACTAATTCTAGTTTCACAGAAGGTCAATCGACTTCACGACCTCCACTTTTCAATGGTATAAATTATAATTATTGGTCAACTAGAATGAGAATCTATATGCAATCAAGTGGGTTTGATATCTGGAATATTATACAAAGGGCATACACAATTCCTACTGGAGAATACTCGACTTGGAGTAACACACAAAAACTAGATGCTACATCAAATGCTAAGGCTATGAATATTTTATTTTGTGCATTAGATAGAAATGAATTCAATAGAGTTAGTATGTGTACTTCCGGCTATGAAATTTGGAGAACTCTTAAAGTTTCACATGAAGGAACGAACAAAGTTAAATTGAGCAAAATTTCTATGCTGAAACATCAATTTGAAAACTTTAAAATGAGGCCAAATGAATCTATAAATGACATGTACTCTAGATTTCAGGATATTTATCATGCTCTATTGTCTCTTGAACAAAAGTTTACTGATTTTGATGTTGTTACAAAAATCTTGAATTCTTTAACGGACGAATGGGAACGAAAAGTCCTAGCTATTGAAGAAGCAACTGATTTGTCAACATTAAAACCAGAAGAATTGATAGGTAATTTAATGTCCTACGAAGTAAATTTGCAGGCAAAACGAAATGGAGCACAAGAAAAGAAAAATGTAGCATTCCAAGCAGAAAAAGATGATTCCGACTCAGATAATGAAGATATGGCAATGATCGCTAAAAATTTCAAAAAGTTTTTGAAATTCAACAGAAACAAATTCAAGGGAAACAAAAATAATTCCAACAACAATTCTAATAGCAGCAAACCATCATCTTCAACAATGGAATGTTATGAATGTCACAAGAAAGGACACATGAAGAAAGATTGTCCAGATCGCAAAAAGAATAATTTCAAGAAGGACAAAAACAAACGAAAAGCTTTTTCAGTCACTTGGGACGACACTGACTCATCATCCTCATCAGAGAGTGAAAGTGATAATGAACAAGCAAATGTATGCTTCATGGCTTCGTCAGACGATGTAAGTGATTTTACTTTTGAAGATTTAATTGAAATAAATTCTAAATTAGTAAATTTAACAAAACAACTTAAAAAGAAAAATAAGGAGTTGCAAAGAAAGTTAGATAGAACAGTTTTAGAAGTAGATATGTTAAAAGATGAGAAGGTAATATTGGAAGAAGAACTTGAAATCTCTCAACAATCGAATTTTAACTTATCTTCTCAAATTACGTCAATATCTGAGGAACTAGAAATTCAGAAAAATAAAAATGATGTTTTACTTTTTGAAAATAATGATTTAATATCTAAAATTAAGGATTTAGAGTTAGAAAAATCTAGTCTTAAAATAAAATTTGATGATATTTCTAAAAATGTTTCTAATTTCAATAAAGGAAGAGAAAATCTTTCTAGTATACTAGAAAACTCTCAAACTTCCAACAATAAATCTGGACTAGGATTTAAGAAACAAAATAATTATGCTAAAAGTAAAATTAATAATAAAATTAAGAAAGATATTAGGAAAACAGTTTATTCAAATACTAAAACTATTAAGATATGGATTCCAAAAACCAATAATACATTGATAAGGAATAAACATATCAAAAGTTTTATGGAAACTGTTCATAATAACAAGAATTATGTTTATAAAGGGAATTCTGAACCCGTATGGGTTTGGCTTCCTAAGATCTAACTCTTAGGACCCTAAAAAGATTGGGTACCAACTTTTTATAATTTTTTGCAGGTACCACATAAAAAGAGAGGAAAATGGATTTTAGATAGCGGTTGCTCAAAACACATGACTGGAAACAAAGAAATGTTATCAAACATTATATACTCAAATGGAGGAGCAGTCACCTTTGGAGATAACTCAAAAGGGTATATCATCGGCAAAGGCAATGTCAATAGCAACGGTACATCTAATTTACCTCTCATTACTGATGTTTTATTAGTTAAAAATTTAAAACATAATTTATTAAGTATTAGTCAACTATGCGACAAAGGTTTTAATATAACTTTTTCAGAAAATAAATGTAAATTTTTTGATAAAAATCACAACATTATTTTCGAAAGAAATAGAGATAAAAATATTTATATCCTAAATATGAATGTTAATAATGATTCAAATTTGTGTCTAGTAGCTAAAGAGAATGATTCTTGCCTTTGGCACAAAAGATTTTGTCACATAAATTTTAATACCATCAACAAACTTGCTAAAAATAAATTAGTTAAAGGGTTACCCGATATAAAATTCAAAACTAACATATTTTGTGATGCATGTAAATTAGGAAAATTAACAAAATCTTCTTTTAAATCAAAGAAAGTAATATCTACAGAACAACCACTTGAACTTTTACACATGGATCTTTTTGGTCCAACTCAAGTGCAATCTATTAATCATAATAGATATGTTTTTGTTATTGTAGATGATTTCTCTAGATATACTTGGATTTTCTTTTTGAAAAATAAAAGTGATACTTTTGATAATTTTAAAGTTTTTGTTAAAAGAATTCAAAATATTAAAACTTTGAAAATTAAAAATATAAGAAGTGATCATGGAGGCGAATTTGAAAATGAAGTTTTTGAACAATTTTGTAACAAAAAAGGTATTAACCATAATTTCTCTTTTCCTAGAACACCACAACAAAATGGAGTTGTAGAAAGGAAAAATAGAACGTTACAAGAATGTGCAAGAACTTTACTAAATGGAACAACTTTATCGAAACAATTTTGGGCAGAAGCTGTAGCTACTGCTTGTTACGTACTGAATCGCGTTTCTATTCGACCATTAACTAAAAATACAACATATGAACTTCTAAATGGAAGAAAACCAAATATTTCATACCTAAAAGTTTTTGGTTCCAAATGTTTTATTTTAAATACTGAAGATCAACTAGGCAAATTCGATCCAAAATCCGATGAAGGTATATTTGTTGGATATTCGGAACGAAGCAAGGCCTATCGAATTTATAATAAACGAACTCAAATTATTGAAGAAAGTTTACATGTTTCTTTCAACGAAAATTTTAAAAATATAAATCCGAGTGTTACTATTGATTCTGATGATGAATCTACTCAGAATGAGAATATTAGTACAAATGAAAATCTTGATATTCATGAAACCAATACAAATGTAACTTCTAATTTAATAAAATCTCCACCTAGAATTTTAAAAGATCATCCTGTGCAAAATATAATTGGAGAAGTTAATACGAATGTTAAAACCAGACATCAATTAAATCAAGCTGGTCATGTTGCTTTTCTTTCTAACATAGAACCTAAGAATATAAAAGAAGCTTCAACTGATGACTACTGGATACTTGCCATGCAAGAAGAATTAAATCAATTCGAACGAAACGAAGTTTGGGAACTCGTTCCTAGACCTAGTGATCAATCAGTCATCGGTACTAAATGGGTTTTCAAAAATAAAGCAGATGAACTAGGAAATATAACAAGGAATAAAGCTAGATTAGTTGCACAAGGATATAATCAAGAAGAAGGTATTGATTACGAAGAGACGTTTGCTCCAGTCGCCCGACTTGAAGCAATACGAATATTATTAGCTTATGCATGTTTTCATAATTTTAAACTATATCAAATGGATGTTAAAAGTGCATTTTTAAATGGATTCATAAAAGAAAATGTTTTTGTTGAACAACCACCTTTGTTTAATCATGAAAAATTTCCGGATCATGTATATAAACTTAAAAAGGCGTTATACGGTTTAAAACAAGCACCACGTGCTTGGTATGATCGTCTTAAAAGTTATTTATTAGAATCTGGTTTTGAAATCGGTAAAGTAGATCAAACACTTTTTATTAAGAAAACTAATAAAGATATTTTAATAATTCAAATATATGTTGACGATATTATTTTCGGCTCGACAAATGAAAAATTATGTCAAGAATTTTCAACCATAATGACAAATGAATTTGAAATGTCTCATATGGGAGAATTGTCATATTTTCTTGGATTACAAATTAAACAAATTGAAAATGGAATTTTTATTAATCAAGAAAAATATTGTTATAATTTAATCAAACGTTTTGGTCTTGAAAATACTGCTGCCAAACCAACTCCTATGAGTACAACGGTTCATCTCGATAGAGATGAAGATGGCAAAAGTGTTGATCAAAAGTTATATCGTAGTATGATAGGTTCTTTACTTTATTTAACAGCGAGTCGCCCCGATATTATGATGAGTGTCTGTTTATGTGCTCGATTTCAAGCAAATCCCAAAGAATCACATATGAGAGCAGTTAAACACATTATTCGTTATCTAACTAAAACCAAAGATTTCGGACTATTTTATCCGAAAGAATGTCCTTTTGAATTAGTTTTCTACAGTGATGCTGATTTTGGAGGAAGTCGGACGGATCGAGAAAGTACGAGCGGAACGTGTCACTTCATTGGACGTTCCTTAGTCTCTTGGTTTAGTAAGAAACAAAATTGTGTTTCTTTATCAACATGTGAAGCAGAATATATATCTGCTGCTTTGGCATGTGCACAAGTCGTATATATGCAATAGACATTACAAGATTTTAATTGTCATCTTGAAAAATCAATAATTTATTGTGATAATACCAGTGCAATAAACCTTTCAAAAAATCCGGTCAATCATTCCCGAACAAAACACATAGATATTCGTCATCATTTTCTTCGTGATTGTTTGGAAAAAGGATTAATAAATCTAGAATTTATCAATACTGAAAATCAAATAGCTGACATTTTTACTAAACCACTAAATGAAATTTCTTCTATAAAACTAAGACGAGATTTAGGTATAATGTCGTTTAAAGACTTATGAATAAAAAAATAAAATAAATAAATAAATATATATATATATATATATAATGATGAAAAATATAAAATTATTTTTCTGACCAAAGCGGTACTCGAACTCATGACTTCTGACTTGTATGTTAGATGTTGTAGTATAGCCACTTGGGCTATGGGTGTTTCTTGTTCCACCTCTGTTTCTAATTTACATCATTGAAACTTAATTTCAGAATATACTATTTTTTTTAACTCTAAAGCATTGTATGTCATTCATTTGTAAACAGTTTTTGTTTAAAGAATTCTGTGATTAAAACTAAAATTTGATTTTAGACCACTATTTTTTTAGAAAATATGGTTATATATATACATACATATGTTTATTGAATAGAACATCAAATACAAAACAAAAACTTAAAACAAAAATGTCTTCTAACAATGATGTCTACAATTCTGAAAATTCTCATCTCTCTTATACTTCCCCGGACGATGACTATTCTGATCGTATCCCCGAAGGTGGTCCTTATCCTACATTTCCAATGCCAAATCGTGTTTTAGAATTTCCCTCTCCAGATAATGATCCTCGACACAGGTGGAAACCTTGGGAAGACTCTCATACAGGTTATACACCTGATAAAAAGAAAGGGAAAAAGGAAATGGTAGTAACTCCATCAACCAAACAAAAGATTGATGAAATTCATCACTACCAACAACAACAGATGAATATGCAAAGGGAACTTTATTACGAACAGAAAGTCACGGCAAGACGTTTAAGCTTCCTTGAAAAGATTGCCATGAAATTTTGTTCATCTAAGAAGGATGATGTTGCTGAACCTTCTTACAGAACTCCATCTCCCTCTAACCATGTTCAATCTCCAATAGCTCCAATATGGTCACCGGTAGAAAACGTTCCATCTCCAAATTCATGGGAACGTCGATGCTAATTCATCATGGCTATATTTTAGTATATATATGTTATTTTTTTATATAAGCTGTATAAATAAATATGATGTAATAATATGATTATATTTCTATAATTCTTATTTAAAAAAAAACAACAACATGACATGCTTTCGGTCGATCGAAATGCCTGAACCGGTCAACTGAAGCTGTCCCGAGAAGTTTAAAAAAAAAAAAACAGATTTCTTCCAAATCGGTCGACCGAAATACCTGACTCGGTCAGCCGAACGTATTTCCCGAATAACAGTAGAATATTTTTTAAACTCGGTCAACCGAATTCCCTGCACCAGTCGACCGAAGCTTTTCCCGAAAGTTTCAGCACTGTTCTGAACCTAAACTCGGTCGACCGACCCAGGTCCTTCAGTCGACCGAACGTGTTATTCTGCTAAAATTGCCTTCATATTTTAACCCAACCCTTCACCTTTTTATCTCACCTCTTCACTTTACTCTTCCACAACAGATTTGAACCCTAGCCCCCATTACAACCTTTCTAAACTTCTTCAAATTCTTCAAGAAAAATGGCTCCCAAAAAGAAATCTAAGACTACCGCTGGCCAATCTTCCTCAACTCCTGTAGATTCTCAAATTGCTTCTTGGTTAGTAAGTGAAAAAGCTTTAGAAAGATGGATAAAGCTTCAAGCTGCAAAAATCTTTGAGGAGTCTTTTGTAAGTTATCCTGATTTTACCGCCTACGGTGTTGAAAACGCCGCTCTTGAAAGTGGTCTTGATGCTTTTCTTGACCATAGGAAAAACAACTTGAAGATTAATCATATAATGGTCAAGTTATTCTTAGCAAATCTCAATCTTGTCAATCCACCTAGAAACACTAAAAATTGTGTTTGGACTTCGGTATGTGGCACATCGATGTTTCTCTCCATTGATCGAATGAATCATATTTTAAATGCTCGACCGGGTGGAATCTCATTACATGATGTAGATTGTAATCCATCAACTCGTGACCGCCTAAGTCACTTATTCTTTGAAGATGATGCTACCGACTTAAGGCAAACTTCATCTCTCCGACCTAAAGCACGACTTTTTCATCGATTCATGATGAAGTCTATTGTTCCAAGAGGAGGGTCGTACCACTTAGTATATCCCGAAAACTTCAAGGCGTTATATGCTATGTGTGGAAACATTCGGGTAAATTGGACACAACTTCTTATGGATGAATTCCTTACATTCAACCAAGGAAAAATGCTCCATATTTACTATGGAGAATACATAATGCGGTTGATTAACAACTTTGTCACTCATGCACCGGAATCCGAAACATCCAAAGTTCGTACCTTTGACTCACGAACAATAAAATTGATGAAGTTACCCGATGCACCATCCCAAATCACAACCTTTCAGCAATGGCGTACCATTCCACGAGAACAACTACGTCGTAGCTATTCTACTCCTCAACCCTCCACTCATTCCACAGAACGTTTAACTCGTCAAACCTCTATCCAAAGACCACCTCCCGGTACTAGCACAGCGGCTGCCATAGATATTTTAGCCCAAAATCAACTAGCTTTGGATTCTCGCCTTCGAAAAATTGATGGCCGTTTCAAAAAGATCAAAGGCTTCTTTGTAAATTTATGGGATGCCTTATCATGCTCTTCTGAAGCCGGTGCTTCATTTGTTGCTCCTGGAAAAAGACCCGCACCAAATTTCTCTTGGTTTACATCCGAGAACACAAGTTCCAGCACATCGGCAACTCCCGCACCTACCACTCACAGACGGGGTAAGGAACCGGCTCCTCTCGATGAAAATCTTCATCCAGAACAGTGGGATACCGACGATGATGAGGAGTAATTGTAGTATTTTTTTTAAATTTATTTTAACTTTCAAGAATCTCTTATAGTTTATTTTGTTTCTTAATTAATTGTTATGTTATGTTCTAAGCAAACATCTTTAAATTATTTCTAATTAAGCTCAAAAAATGTACCATGTAAATTTAAAATGTTTTTTTTGCATTACTTCAATCTGTTATAAGTATTCCTTTTTGTCGATGACAAAGGGGGAGAAATGTATGCAAATTAACGAATTTTTGCCGAAAAGTCGCCATATATTCAGGGGGAGAACTATAATATATATGTCAATATTACTTCGTCACATAAGTATTGTCATCAATCAAAAAGGGGGAGAATGTTGATTCATGAGTTTTGATTCATGACACAAGCTTCAGAGATCATACGACGAGAATGCTATATGAAAGCGACAAAAAGAGAATAAGTGCATACCGTGCAGTACAAAGAAGATAATCTTACAATTCAGAGATTAGTATGGATATTTTATTTTATTTGAGTCTTAGAACAATGTTAAAATCATTCCTTAAATAATCACACACGCACACAAAACATTTTTTATCAAAAAATATGTTCACTGTGCATATAACACCAGGTCGGCCGACCGACCAGGATCCTCGGTCGACCGACCCTGTATCATATGCACAGTGACTTTCTGTTTTGTATACGTTTTTCAACTCAGCTGACCGGCCAGTTTTTCCGGTCGACCGACCAGAGAAAAACGGCTAGTTTTCTGAAGAGACGCGATCTTTTCATGAAGAGTAATGTCCTCTATTTCAAGAGGTATGGACACTACTGTTGACTAAAACTATTCATGAAAGATTACAACTCTTCTACAACTATATAAACATATTCAATTCACTTCTACAATCACCGATTCTTGTTTATATTTCTGAAATCTAATCTCTTTTCATTTCTGCAAATAAAAGCATTCACTCTTATTCAATATCACTAGAATCCTTGAATTTATTCATATACTTCGATTCTACGTGATTATCTTCCTTCTAAATCTTCACACACATACATATTCTTGAGGATTTGATTATAGGAAAGTTGTACTATCAAAAGACAATCAGTGTTATTTAGAACACATTCGTCAACAAACATTTTGTATTAAGTTGAAGTCCTCTTCGGTTGTTGAGGCGGAAAAATTCCTGTTCGGCTGCTCAGGTGTCGTATACCTATTCCTCCGGGTTAAGTGAGGGGTTTAGTTTAAATCCAGAGGGTATTCTGGGACTGGACGTAGAACGGGAAGTTCGAACCAGTATAAAAATTCTTGGTGTGCTTACTTTAAATTTTACTTTACTGTTATTACCAGTTTCCGCATTAATATACCATATTACACGATCCTTAGTACTACACGTACTCTTTCACTAGTAAGGGGAAAACCCGTTTCGTTAATCGGTGTGGTCTCACTAGATATCTATTTATGATAAGAGATGATAGAGGATTATTCATGCCAGGCTTATTGTCTGACTCGAAGTTTGTGTTTCTCCACAAACTCTCAGGTACTCAAAATTAATTTGAGTAGTCTGTGAGTGGGAGACTTTAAGGTTTTTGGACAAATAAGCTTCTGGAGACGTGAATGAGGCAGTGTTAGTTATATAGGAGCTATTTTGTGCTTTCCGCTGTGATGTACTAAGAACTGTAAAGTTCATATTTATTAGTTCTCTGATCATCATAAGGGGACATCTTTATATGTCGCTCTTATCGTATTTTGTACATGTATATGTGATCTGAACGTGGTTAACGTCTGGTATTATGTAATTAAATCTTAAATTGAAATTCCTAAGAAATGAGAAATTCTATTTTGTTGAAGTTTAAATTTTTTCATATTCTTGTGTTTCTGTGTTGCCAATAGTTTTAAGATGCTGATTTCGGTCACTCAGAAATAACACCTATGGGTAACTACAACATCCGTAGCAGTTAGTTTTGAGCCTCCGGAAGTGGGATGTTACATAAGCCTCCTTATGCGTTTTGTGCATGTAAAATTTGGAGTAAATCTAGAGCAACAAAGAAATTTCCACTGTACTACAAGTATAGGAAGATTATAGTGTGGTAATAATGTTAA
This sequence comes from Allium fistulosum, assembly GCA_030737815.1. Lineage (NCBI taxonomy): Eukaryota > Viridiplantae > Streptophyta > Magnoliopsida > Asparagales > Amaryllidaceae > Allium > Allium fistulosum. Next base: position 231,837,684 of record CM060908.1, on the reverse strand, counting down.
ATTATCCGCCTCAGTTCCTTTTTCCAACATAGGAGTAAAGTTTAGAAAGCCATTTTTCGATGCATTAGATTATAGGATGGTAGGAAGTGGATGCAAAAATTGGTTTCTTCATACTTCTATTTGTAGGAGTATGGGGGTTTCTGTTGAAAAGATTTTTCATAAAGCTGCATACATGTAGAACTTCCAATATACATGTAGGTTGTTTGCATCATATTTTTCAATTTTTTTTTCTTCAAAGAATGCATTTATATAGAAGGATTTGATTTAGAATCATTCTGCATACATATTTTCTATGTGGTGATACAGTAATAGACTATGCACTTATGCATGTTTGGTTGCAAAATTGGTGGTACACTCATTGGTTGTGTAGTTTAGGAAAATTAGGTGCCAAAACCTTGACTTAGTCATTGGTGAAATTTCCGGAAGGAAATTATTTTTAAGGGGAGGGGGGAGAATGTAATACCCCGTAATATGGCATTAGTTTTTTAATTAGTTAGTTAGTTAGTTAATTAGGCTTCGAAAATGGAGTTTGTGCAAACGATAAAATTTAACAACGAAACTTACACAATTGTGTTCGTGGAAAAATTCTGAGCAACTTTCATATTTGGAGTTTTGCGATCAGAGTTCAAACGAAGAAGTTACAGATGGAAAGCGAATTCAAAACAAAAATAATTAAATAAGAAATAATTAACGTTTTTATATTAATTACCCAGGTCTACGGGCTGACCCATCATTGGGACGGTCGACCGCTAGCGGTCGACCGGTGGCGACCTGGCGGCTCCAGTAAACCTAGGCTGCAACAGCCCGGATTTAATATATTTTGATCTAACGGTTCTGGTTGATTCTAACACCTATAAATTCAGGCCTAGTCCTCCCTTCTCTTCCCATATTTTTGTTAAAGCAGTAGTGAAGCTCTGCCATTTACTCTTCTCCACTTTCTATCTAAAATATAAAGATAAGATATTTGTATATATATTCATACAAATCAAAGAAGAGTAGAAATCTAATAAAAAGGAGAAGAAAAGAGAGTCAACCATATGCGTATTTGAGGTAATTTATATATTTATATTTGTTTATATTTTCTCTCTTAATCCAAAATCTCTTCTTAGATATATAATTCTAATGTGTGTCTATACCCTTTTATATATATCTCTTGGATTAAAAAGGAATTGGAGATGAATCAAAGGTTCTACTTTAGATCTGGAGATTTGGATCGCTTTTAAAAGGTGAATGACAATTTTTATAGATTGTTATAATATGAAAATTATCCCATTGGTGTTTATTTGATTTTTAAGCCTAATTGGATAGTCATATATGAGTTATAGGCAATGAATTGAATACGATCTGAATATAATAAATATTGCATATATATTCTTGTTTATAAATGGATTTAGCATTATATACAACTTGATCTGGAAATCGGTCCAAAAAGTATGAATTTAGAATATTAATTTTAGTGAAATTTATTCCAGATCTGAAATAGGTTGTATAAGAATGTTATAAATTTGGATTATTACCCTATCTTGTTAGAATATAAATTTTTCTATATTTGGAATTGTTGGAATTTAGATCCATTTAATAATTGTAAATTAGTTTGATTTCTTTCGCTTTTTTAAAGATACAGCATAAGATCTAACAAGAAATATATGCAAATATAAAGAGAAAGAGATGCGCAAAGTATGAATTCATTGTATTTTACACTGTCTATTTCAATAATAAAAAGAAATGATTATTCCTTGTAATTTCAAACGATCGAATCTTTTATTTTAAAGTTAAATCTTTTATTTTGTACTAATTTATGAAAATTATGGAGGATAGTCTTTTAGATATAATTCCAACAATTTAATATGGAAAAGTATATTCTAGTAAAGGTATATAACTAGAACATATTTAATAAAAATAAATATTTGTACATAATTACTACGCTTATAATAATTAAATAAAAAGTTAATAACGACGCTTGTGCATAATATTCACATTTAGGATAATTAACTAATAAGAAAAGAATTTAAAAGGTTGTAACTCCAATAAATGGTAATAAATGTGGAAGTTGCAATAAATTAATATGGTAAGTGGATTAATAGGACTGATAAAAATGGAATAGATATAAAAGGTTACTAATTTAAAGTTAGTAATCATACATAAATGTCTTAGGAAATGTCCTTTAGAATTTTATGGACAAATTGACATTCATGAGCATTAAACGGGGATTTATGGGTAGATAAATATTTAAAATAAATCTTATTACTTAAATAAAAATGGAATTAGTAAGCTAAGTCTAATGTCTACCAAAGCTAATATAAATAAAGAATTAGGATGGTTAATTTGACTTAGTAGATTAGTGATGCGAGGTCAGTAGAGTCACTCGACGGAAGACTGCCCTTCACTTTGAGGCTACCGACACTCGGGTGTGCTTACTACTGATATGGGATATCACTAATCCAATAACCTGTGACGATGTGAGAGATTGGGCTTGCTTTCTTAATTGGAATGTATTAAATGGTCCAAATTTGGAATTAGGAGCGGTGAGGGGTATCTCCATAGGTGTTTGCTTCTGGTTTGTGGTCATAAGTGGCTGAAGGATCCACATCCCTCCTAAATGGAAGAATTAAGTAACCTAGTGAGATTCCAAATAAATAAGGATATCTCTAAAAAGGGTTTACTTCAGTGTTGAGGTCTTAAATGGCTGAAGGGTGCGCCTCTCTACTGGAAGAAGTAACCTAATGAGATGCCATATTTATAATTAAAGAGTGAGAATGGATATCTCGGGAAAAGTTCGCTTCAGGTTTGGGGTCTTAAGTGACTATAAAGTCCTCCTCTTTCCCATAAAAGAAGTATTAAGTAGCCTAATGAGATTTCAAGCAATGACAGCTAGATAGTACCATTGAGGAGCACGCTTCTGGAATTATGTCTTAAATGACGGGGTTTGCTTATTTTCCATTGGGAAGTAATAAGTGGCTTCGGTACAGTCTCTTACATTGCTAAAGCCGAAATAATAATAGTACCATTTAGGAGCACGCCTTGGGGATAGGTCTTAAATGATGGGGTCTGCCTTAGTTAAGGTCTTAAATGACCAGAGTCTACTTGTTTTCTAATAAAAATGTATTAAGTGGCTTGGGTACTGTTTATTACATGACTACGATTTTATTGGTGATAAATGGGTAATAATTGGACATTAAATGTTAGAAGCCTTAAGTAGTGGTTAGAGGTCTTGTAGCTAATACCCATTGACCATTGACAACATTGTTAGAAAACCTCCTTGGAAATAGGTCTTAAATGACGTGGTCTACCTCAACTAAGGTCGCAAAGGACAAAGTCTGCCTATTTCTCTTTTAAAAGTATTATAAAAGCTCGCTTCATATTTAGACGTATTAAGTGGCTAATGGGGTGGAAGTAATGGGTGGTGGATATGGCTTCATCAATATTTTGTACCTTTGGAAGGGATAAGTATGTAATTGTGTGTGCAATGCAAGGTTAGATTAGAATTGCTAACGTTGATGGACATAACAATTAAATGGAAACTTATCGATAAAAGTTTATGTTATGGACAGTTTATATTTTTCCAGTCACCAAAACGTTGTTCTAAGCCCTCCTCCTCATTACAACCCACATGATAAATTTAGAGGGATAGGTCATTGGAGTTGGATGTGCTTTGTTGTTGGAGAATCTTCTTTCTCTCATGCTCGATGTTGATGTGAAAATCTGCTATCCAAAGAATACCCTTAGTTCCAAGATAGTAGTCACAGTTAGTATTCTTATCCTATTATTTTTTCTGCTGTGAGTTTAGATTTCTACCAACCTCTAATGATGCTCATGCTTACTTGCAGGTACCAAATTCAACGATCTCTACTTTGATGGACTTGGATTTCGATTTTTGTCGAAATTTAGGCCCATTAAGGTGAAGGTTATTACAACCTCTTTCCCTTTTATTTGGCCGACCATATAAAGGCCCTATGTGGACTAATTAATCATCAAAACCCATTAGTTATTATATTATTTAAATCCAATTCAAATCCTTATCAGTATCATATATCGATATGCACATATACAACTTTTATATCCGTACCCAATAAATTACTATTAGCCCCCCAACGTTTCTAGAGGCAACCCTATTTTATCAAATACATTAAATATAATAAATACAATAATAATTAATATTTTATAAACAATAATTAATTTATAACTTTATAAATCAATTAAATCAAGCGGTGTTTCGGAGACTGAATAGATTCGGTTGTGCGATTCACAGGTGTGAATTTAGCAATGATTAATATTTAAGTAATTTAAATATTAATGTTCATACGTCATTTTAGTTAGTGGTGTGATAGTTTGACCTAATTCATCACTTATAAATTATCATTTGTAAAATCCAATTTTACAAATTTAAGTGGTATCGTTTAGTAACGATTATTTACACCCATTTTCTTCGTCAACACTATATCACTTAGGACTTATGGAATTTTATTTTGGTTAAAATTTCAATATCATTTTCATTCAACTAAGTTAGTTCATAAACGAAATCCTTGGTTCAATAATAACATTTATTTTTAACCATACTACTCTGGCCAATAATTTTTATTTTGGGTTGATTATAGTTGACCTTGATACTAACCTCATATAATTAAGAAGATGAATTTTCTATTGAATAGTATTTCACTTCCACTAGTTCTATTCAAAAACTCAACTATAATCATTCGATGAACGTCATGCCACGATTTAATTATAATCAAGGTGGAGTTTCCACATTGAAGTTCAATAGTATTCTCAAGTCGAGAGAACGGTGTAATATCATCACACGAGATTTACTATTCGACCTAGTTGTTTTTAACCAATAGGAAACTCTCATAAGTCAATCCATAGTTATGCAATAATTACTAGTCCATAACCCCTTGGCGCCCCTCAACAGCCATGAGTAATATACTTACCAACATTTGGATAGCGTTACGTAGTATGGTCTCAATGGATATATCAATATCCTTTCTTGAAACATCTTGACCAAGCATATTTAAAACATGTTATTAAAGTGATAAATTTCTCATGATTACAACATTTTTTAACAACTATCACGTAACATATTATTTAAGAATTTTCTAATTATATACCTTAAATTAATTACAAAATTAATTACATCACTATATAACGAAGTATATATTATAAGTCAAATACTTTTATTTTGAACAAGGTTGGTTATCAAGTTAGATATATGTAACAAATCACATAATTTCTCTTAGGACATACTCCTAACTCGATCCGTCTCCTCCTTGCACTTGGAGTCAATTATGGAATTTTATTCCCCTTCCTCCGATCGGTTTTCTCAAAAGTAAATAAGTTGGTCCCTTAGTGAACGGATATGCTATATTGTCTTAAATATACACTCTATCATTCATCTTTCTCAAACACTAATACACTACATTATCATGTAGAATTTTCGGAGTATGTTTCTCAACTTTTAGTGAGCTTTAGTTTCCTTCAGAATATGTATCATAACATTATTATCATATAACAATGACATAGGATTCTCAACATTTGAAATCACCCCTAGCTCAGTTAAAAATTTGTACATTTATATATTTAAGGGCAAGGATCGGCTACACCTCAATCCCTCATGATTTCCGCTACACATTCTAAAATAAATAATAATTGTAGTGACAAGAGAGAAAGTACTATTATTTAAATTAGAACTAGTGGTTGAAATCAGGGTGATTAGAGTTGTAGCAAAAATGAGGTGTAGTCAATCCTTGCCCATACACATAGACATTGTTTTTATTGTGGTGCAATTCAAGGCGATGTACTTAGCCTTTTGGTTCAATCAGCCACAACCACTTGTTTGAAATATTTCTAGCTTAAATCTTCTTAACTAAGGTCAAATGAACGTAGGATTGACATACTATGCTTGACATCACATATGAAGTTCGAGTCTGAATATTTCTTTATAAGAAGTTCATTGTTTATATAAATAATTCTCTAGTATTTCAAAAATACTCGAGAATACTCATTACTATCATTTAATGATATTAATTTAGATTTGATACTTTCTTTACATATTAAATATGTAAGCGAAGTACAATATTGCAAACAAAATAGCATGTATGATGATTCATATTGCCAATGCATAAGGAAACCATCATACATGCTCCATGTTAATCATTTTAATATGGTGTTTGTGTATATTATTTAGGACATTCCTAACATCATTTTATACCGATTATAAAATATATCTTTTCAAATCCTATGTCGAGAATTAAACAGCCAAACTATAACTGATTTTAACATAGGTATGTCATTAACAATAAACAATATGTTGTTTATTTATAGTTCAAGAAATATCTAAGTATCTTTCAATTTACTTTCTTATAGACACGTACTTCCTGTGCATTTTGTTTGAAAATAAAACTATTTAATATTTCCGCCAAAGTATTTGTTCAATTTTGATGCATATTGAATGAAACTTTCATATCAGTTCTTAGATCATATCTGAAACCCACCAAATTAGTATCGCTCCCATTGACTTTGAGACACTTTGGTTGTTATATTTAAATTTTCTATTCTAAATCATTATTTATAATTTTTTGTTTCAACATGTATGTACCAAAACCTAAAGTCATACCGGATGATAATTTGCGAGTAAAATTGGAATTAACTTAAGTACACTAAGTGATGAATCTTTAATGTTAATTTCAACAATTGAAACTTACAATATTATTCTTATTAACATTGCTTACTATATCACAACTGCATTGGTCTTCTTCTTGAAGACTCATTTGCTATCGATGGAGCATATTTTTTCAAGAATGACTATCAAAATCATATTTTGATAATGTATTGGGAATCCAATTTGGATTTGTGCATCGTGCCATATTGAAGAATCCATACTCATAATCGCTTATGGACAATTGAGGAAAATATTTTCTTGACATCTATAAGAAAATCATAGTTTCTCATTAATGTAACACCCAACCTCTATACCCATACCAACAAAGAGTATTATTAGATAATACTATTTGATGATACAAAGAATAAGGTGATATTGGGCTATCATACATGAATATTCCTTTAGACTAATACCAATACAATTTTCAAAATCTCATATAACTCACCTCTACGTTCTTGGTATTAGCACAAAGTAATAAACACGTGTTTTGGGATAGAACAACGTACGATAGAAAATAAATCACAGCGTTATCAGCATAGCGATAACGTATGTAAGATTGCAGAATAGGGATCTTAAGGCTAAATTAGCACTAGAAGGGGGTGAATAGTTTTTTTCTAATTTATATGAATCTTTTTAAAATCTTTTGAAATTATATTTAGAATTATACAATTATTAATTACCAAAACAATCATAGAATCTAAACATAGATAAAAGTAAATACAATAAAAGTAAAAGGAAAGAACACACCAGGATTTTGTACTTGCTCGGAGTTACCCTACATCCAGTCCCGCACAATTTCTTGTACGGATTTCTTTTTAACTAGTAAATGCAAATACAATCTCGATTTTAAAGCCACGAGACACACCCTCCAGAATCCCGATCTCTGGGTAGAGTCACTTGATTTACGGGCTACAAGCACACCCACTAGATTTACGGGCTACTAAGCACACCCACTAAATTTATGGGCTACTAAGCAAACCCAATTGATTTACGGGCTACAATCTCACCCACAAGTATAGTTGATTTGATAGAGTTTTACAGACTCAGATCTTCAATCTTGATTAAAAATGATCCTATAATTCTTTAATAGCACTTTGATTTTGACTGGAGTGAGAGAGATGATAGAAATCAGAGAACAAATGATAGAGGATCAAACTAATGGTGATTGAGTTTGATTCTGGCAGAGTATGGTTATATTTTTGTTTAGAAATGAAAGAGGATAAGGAGGACAGAAGAAGAATGAAAAATGATAATGAAATTCTTTAGGAAGATAGGTATTTATAGAGGAATAATGGTCATGTCCGTTCGTGAAGAAATACGACGAATAGAAACTTCTTTTGAAATTTGATTTTTGAAAATCACGGCTAGAATGTCGACACATAGGGGTAGAGTATGTCACCATACTCTTTGTGATTTTGAAAAACACTTTAAAATATTAATTTGAAAATGTATTGTTTTGCAACATAATTTGATACTTTGTAAACATGCTTAAATATAATTTATACACTTTTAAATCATAATAAAACTTGAGTAAAATTATATGATAAGATTTTTGAAAAATAAACCAATATAAATCAAAATTTAATAAAAACAATAACTTCGTAAACTATCAGAAACTTAAAATAATATTTATAAGTATAAGAAATTGAAAACTATTTAAAAGTTGATTTGAAAAGAATATTTAAAAACTTATTTAAAAAGAGACAGAGATCAAGTTATATTAGAGTTTTAACATAAATCTATGACTCTATAACTTATCTGGAATATCTTGAAATCTTGAACTCTTAAATACTCATGAGTCTTCATTCTCTAGCTCTTGAGTCTCTATATCAACATCTTGAATCTCTTCAATCTTTACTTAATATTGTATAGTCTTCTTAAATAATTGCATGTCTAATATTCTGCAGTATATACTATATACCTTAATAAAAAATTAGTATTTATATTTTATATGATTTCCTAAAGTTGTTGTCTTCAAAACAAATACCTCAGGTACTAATAATCTCCTCCTTTTTGATGGTGACAACTTTGTATATAAAATAAAATATAACTCCCCATTAATCTACGACTAATGTATAAAACTCCCCCTTAATATATGCCCAGTATTTTATGAATTTCTCCCCCTTTGTCATCAATCCAAAATAACTAATTATAACTTCAATTCTAACCCTAGCTCTTAATACTAATTCTAACTCCCTTTAAATAAACACCATATACTCATAATGATATAAATATATATAGAAATATTAAGTGATATGATCATGAAATGCAAAATGACAAGAATGATATATAAGAAATGATAAGTGATGCACAAATCATTATTAGTAACCAAACCATACTATATATTCATTTAATTATAATATTTACAAACCAATCAATCCATACGCACAATAAAGTCAAGTTAAAGTAAAAATACATACTACTCTTAAATTAAACGAAGAAGAAGTCCTATTCTAACGAGAATTCTTAATGATAGGAGACTTATGAATGGGACAATGAGGATAATGAAGGCAAAAGTTTCCCTTTTGTTCGACGAGATTCCCATAGAATCGCATCGAAATGCCTTTCTTGCTCCTTGATCATTTGCATTTGACTCAATTCTAAGTGTCTTTTGTTTCATAGGATGAAAGAGAGAATGTTTTTGAAAGATTCAAATGTTTGTTCGAGGTTTTCGGTTAATTTTTGAATAGAAGAAGCCATTATTTACGATTTGGAATTTGGGAATGGAAAGAAAGAAGAAAGACAGTGGAAAATGGGTAATTTCTGGTCTCAGTGTGTATCTAAAGGGGTGGAAAGTCATAGGAATTGAATAGACATTTGCTGTCTATTCAATCTTCAAAATTAATTTTTTTTAAAAGGATACCGTTGTATGTCGACATACATGTTTGGAACTGAGATGTTGGTTTTGATGACAACAACCTTTATAACTTATCTTATTATAAAATATATACTAACACTATTGTTTAGAAAGATATGTATATGCAGGAACTATGCAGGATATATATATGTGTGCAAGTATTGATTACTGAAGACTGATCAGTATAAAGACTCATGACCCAAGATTCAGAATGGAGATATCAAGATTGAAGACTCTAGAGTATCAAGATCAAGATTTCAAGATATGTGTCTAGTTTTTGTTAAAACTTCATAATAGCACGAAAATCTTCATTCCAAATTCATTTAGGATGGAACCCTGAAATGACCCACCTTCTTAGCCTAAAGTTTTTTTTATATATATATATATACAATGGTCATTTTTAATCAAGAAAATATTACACTCTAATTTTTCTTCTATCCAGGATCTTTATGACAATATAAAAATATTGGTTTGCTCCCCTCATCTTAAATTTTACATATGTGAAGATATATAAGTTACTCTCTACTTGAATCAGAGTATAAAAGTTTAGAAGTAGAAATCTGTTTGGGAATTATTAAAAGGAATAACTCCTACATAGCAATAGTGTTTCTAAAAACCAGATTTTCTAAGCATAGTTAGATAATTGCATAACTATTGGTTTCATGTCTCAAGACTTATCATTTTGCATGTATTTCCATAATTTTATTACTGTATGAACTGTGCTTTTGCATGTGCATGTGTGTGCATGTTCCTGTGCATGTGTGTGTCTGTGCTCTTGCATGAGCGTAATTTTTCCTCCTCTTGTTAGCAAAAGTAACTGAGTCTACCCTATATTTGGGTTGTAAAACAGAACTGAAAATTTAACTTAAAACTTTTTAGTGCTGGCTTAACCCAGGCTCAACAAAATGGTCATGTTAGCCATATTCAACTTGCATTTTTCTTAAGCAAAATACATGTCATTTTGTTTTCTTTTCAAAGCAACTCAAACCCTCATTCTGCGAGATTTTATTTCAACTTAAACATGGATTTTCTTATGTCAAATATTTGGATATGCATTCAATCCACAAATCCTTTCAATCTCAGATTTTCAACCATTTAAACTAACTGTTATTGAATCTTGAAAATTCCATTTCTTAGCAAAGCATTTGCAAAACAAATCACATAAGTTTCAGCTGATATACATACTTGCAAAACAGTAGTTCTAACAATACATTAGTTTTCTAAGTAAACTTAAACAAAATAGCTTAACATAATTCAGCCTAACATCTATTTTAACTTCAACAAATCTTTAAATATAGCATCCAATTCCTTAAGGAGCTAAACATCCAAAGCCTGATCAAAGAAATTCCTACTTTCCTGCAAAATCACCATGAACTGCCCCATGTAAACATGAGACACCCAATGGCGCATAAAACACACAAGGGTCAGACTAAAGTCTGGTATGAGTAATCTAACAGAAAACATGATTTATATGACACCTATTCATATTCAAATAACTTCAAAATGGGTAAAGGAATTCAATACCACTCTTGTGCATGTTCCTGTGATACATGTGCATATACATCAGTGCACAACAAACCATACATGATTCAATGGTTTAGTTCAGTGATAACAATCATAGGTTCCATCCATAAAACATTATAAACCAATCAACATATTCATCAATTCAATCATCAAGTCTTTTCTACCAGATTACTGGCCATCAGGGATTTTACCCAAGCCCTCTCATGAACCTATTTCTATTGTTCACTATCAAGTATATTATAGTCTTTAACTACTTTTCCTTGTTAAACCACACACTGCCTGGGACATATCACTGTTAACCCAGCACACTCAGGCCCCTGGGTATAAGCATACCATGTGTGAGCTTGCAATGTTCACCTTGCCAAGCCATATTTTGTAGCCCTAAGATCCAAAAGTCCTTAGTTAAATTACTAAGTGTTATTTTCCCCTTTCTCATTCCTATGCTAATCCCTTATGCATACCATATTTTAATCCGAGAAATAAACATCCAGCCAACATGTATTCATCCAAAGATTGGTAAGTCATGTTCTCATAAGCAAGTATTTAATCATGCAAACAGATGTGATTTCTAAGCATATTATTTTTGTCTATGGGTTTCAATGGATCAAGCTGCAAACATATGGTCATAGATAATTTTATGGTTGTCTCCTTTTACCTCTGGTTCAATCAGACCTTTATTAATTTAAGATCTGGCTAAACCACAAGTATATGCTTTGATTTGGAGAGTTCATAAAACATAGAAGCTTAGCACATGTATAACATTGCACCTCTACATTTATCTTTATTTTAGTGGATATGAGACATAAGCAACAACACAATGTTGCAGTCCCATATTTTCTGTCATTTTTAGACCATATATCTATAACATAAATCCTGGGTTATTTAAAATAAATGCATACAGAAAACCCATAAAAATCTACTTTATCTCAAAGTTAAACCACAACGCAGATAACCACATTTAAACATGAAATCCATGACTCTTTTATACTAGATATGTCACTATAAAGGGTTTTACACTTGAGCAGATCATTGACAAGCCAAAATTATCAAATCATAAAATGAACATAGTTTTCAAAAGTGAAATATAAATTTAATTAGGCTGCCTCAATATTCAGGACTTATTGCCAAAGTTTCCAGTGAGGTTACTCACTTTAATCCCTCTCTTTCCCTAAGCTCTTGAATCCTTTTTGGTCTTCTGCCTTCTTCTAATTCTAATGGCCAATGCTCCTACTTTTCTCTGGCTTATATTTTTATTTTTCTTTAAATGATGAAGAGCAAACTGTGAAAGGTCTTACTACACTAAGCCTCCTTATACAGAACCCTGGCTGCTACTAGGGTTTAGTGAAATTACCCATTGTCATTTTTACCCTATAAAACATGATCTGCCTCTCATTTTGATTCAAGAGAAAAAGGGTATGTGGTCCTTGTTTTTATTTTCAGAAATAAGCCATATCCTTTTACCCTGGTCATGTTATATGCATGACTCTCATTTTTCCAAATTAAAGGAATTGTTGGAAATGGATAAAGTGTTTGCTTAAGGGTTCATGCCATTTCCATGCAATTTTTGTTTTCTTCCAGCAAGTGTTTGCTTATGCACATGTATATGTATGCCTATTTTGCCTAATTCCATATTTCCTTTCTTTAAATAATTTTTAAGTTTATTCCTGCCTAGCTTTTATTTTCTTTGTGCCAGATTTATTTAAAGACATAATCATATCTTCATACATATGTATTTCTAAATTATTTATTCTAATTTATATATTAATTTCTTCCTATTTTATTATACAGAAAACTATGTGCATGTATGTGCACTATCTTGTGCACATGTGCATGCTTAAACCATACTTTTGCAATCAGTTTTCATTCCTATCTTTCTCAATGCAATATTAAACAAATATAAACTAATTTAAATCATCAAATTGCTCACAAAATCAAGGTTATCACATATACCCCTCCTTTTAGGAATTGTGTCCCACAATTCTCTCATACTTAACTTAAGTATCATCAATTCAGAAAATCAATTTTTTTGATCTCAAACCATTCTTAAGCTAATCACTTGATTAAACTCTATGCATATTAAGACAAAAATCACAATGCATATTCAATCAAAACATTCATCAATATATATATATAAATTTACCTTCCATTCAATCAAACAGTTGTGGATAATCATTTCTGATTTTATCCTTCACTTCCCATGTGCAATCATTTAGGTCAAGACTCCATTGCACTTTCACTAATTTAATTTCTTTGTTTCTCAATTTCTTGGTCTCTCTAGCAACTATGCCTACTGCCTCCTTTTCATAGATCATCCTGGGGTCAATTTGCACATCCTTATGGGATTCTAGGATTGCCTCCTTATCATGAACCCACCTTCTCAGTTGAGACATATGAAAAACATCATGCATTGCTCTCATTTCTTCTGGCAACTCCAGCTTATAGGCTACAGTTCCTATTCTCTCTAGAATTTTATATGGCCCTATGTACCTAGGAACCAACTTTCCTTGTTTCCCAAACCTTAGAACCTTCTTCATGGGTGATATTTTGATAAATACATAATCCCCAACACCATATTGTATTGCCTTCCTTCTTTGATCTGCATATTTCTTTTGCCTATCCTGGGCAGAAGCAATTCTTTTTCTGATCAAAGCTATTTTCTCTGAAGTTTCCTTCACACTCTCTGGCCCTAAGACCACTTTTTCCCCAAATTCAAGCCAACTTGAGGGTGATAAACATGGACTCCCATAGAGAGCTTCAAAGGGTTCCATGCCTATGCTACTATGATGGCTATTGTTGTATGCAAATTCAGCTAAAAAGATATGATCCTCCCAACTTCCTCCCCAATCCAATACACTAGTTCTCAACATGTCTTCAAGCAATTTGTTCACAATTTCTGTTTGACCATAGATTGAGGATGGTATGTTATGCTTAAGCATAAATCAGTCCCCATTGCCTTGTGAAAACTCTGCCAAAATTTTGAAGTGAAGATGGTATCTCTATCACTTACTATAGTCTTTGGTATACCATATAGTCTAACCACTTCCTTGATAAACAACTGGGCTAGTGTACATGCATTTCTCTCTGACTTTACTGGTATAAAGTGGGCTGACTTGGTTAACCTATCAACCACTACCCAAATGCTATCATTTCCCTTCCTAGTTCTAGGCAAACCATCAATGAAATCCATTGATATATCCTCCCATTTCCACTGTGGTATTTGCAAAGGTTGAAGCATCCCTGAGGGTTTTTGATACTCAGCCTTAACTTGTTGGCAAACCATACATTTAGATACATAGGTTGCCACTGCACTCTTCATACCACTCCACCAATAATCCCTCTTGAGGTTGTGATACATTCTTGTGCTTCCTGGGTGTATAGTGTATTTGCTTTTGTGGTAAGCATCCCAGATTTCTTGCTTCAACTCATCAATTGCTGGAACACATATTCTTTTTCCTTTCTTCAAATGGCCTTGTTCATTCAACTGAAAACCTTCCACTGCTTCACCATTTAATATTTGAGTTTTCTTTTCAAACAAAAGTGGATCTTGGTCTTGTAACTTTACAACTTTGTTTTTCAATTATGACCCCAGAGTGATAAAGCTTAACTTTCCCATTTCTACATGCTCACTGCATAGGCTCATGTTTTCTACATTATCACTATCTATCTCTAAATCAGTTAACAATGATAAAGTGTTAAACTCTTCTATCATTAATCTAGCCACTTTAGCATGTTGTCTAATTAGGGCATCTACTACTTTATTAGCCTTACCAGGGGTATAAAATATTTCAAAGTCATATGAGGCTAGGAGTTCAATCCACCTTTGCTGCCTCATATTCAATTCTCTTTGTGAAAATAAATATTTAAGTGACTTGTGGTCTGTGTATACTTCAAACCTTGCCCCTAACAAGTAGTGTCTCCATAGCTTAAGAGCATACACTATAGCAGCTAATTCAAGGTCATGAGTAGCATATCTTACCTCACTTGGTTTCAATTGCCTAGAAGCATAAGCTATCACTTGATATTGTTGCATCAATACTGCCCCAAGCCCTTGTCCACTTTCATCAGTATATACCACCAAGTTTTCATTCCCTTCAGGTACTTTGAGGATTGGAGCTTGCACTAGTGCTTCCTTTAATTTCCCAAAGGCTTGCTCACACCCTTCAGTCCAAGTAAACACTTGATTTTTCCTAGTCAATCTGGTTAACGGGATTGAAATTTTTGCAAAATCTTTTATAAACCTTCTATAGTAACCAGCCATTCCCATAAATGATTTGACCTCAGTGACATTGGTAGGCCTTTTCCAAGCTTGCACCGCAATGACCTTATTGGGATCCACAGATATTCCTTTTTCTGATATAATGTGGCCTAGGAAATTCACTTCATTTTGCCAAAAAGTGCATTTTGAAAACTTTGCTTTCAAGTCTTCCTGCCTCAATTTATCAAATACCATATGCAAATGATTTTCATGCTCTCTAATTGACTTAGAATAAATTAGTATGTCATCAATAAATATCAATACAAATTTATCCAAATATTCTCTAAAAATTCTATTCATCAAATCAACAAAATAGGAAGGAGCATTTGTCAAGCCAAATGACATTACTAAAAATTCATAAAGTCCATATTTTGTGTTAAAAGCTGTATACTTAATGCTTTCCTCTTCTACTTTCATCTAATGAAAGCCTAAAGCTAAATCAAGCCTAGAAAATATTTTTTCACCACTCAATTGATCAAAGAGATCATCAATTCTTGGTAAAGAATATTTATTTTTAATTGTGACTTTATTTAATTCCCTATAGTCAATACATAACCTAAGAGATCCATCTTGTTTCTTAACAAAGACTACTGGTGCTCCCCATGATGAGCTACTGGGTCTAATAAAGCCCTTTTCTTCTAACTCAACCAATTGCCTTTTCAATTCTATCAACTCCTTTGGCCCCATTCTGGTTGGTCTTTTAACCACTGGGCTAGCTCCTGGAATTATTCTGATTGAAAACTCAACTGGTCTATGGTTTGGAACTCCCCTAACTACACCACACACATCAATATATTGATTCACTATGGGGATTTCTTCTAATGCAGGCATGGGTTTTTCACTAGACAATGCAAAAAGGTTGGCTATATTTTGTAATGCCCCAAAATTTTGAGGAAAATGATTTTTAATAAAATGATTCAGTTTAAAATATTTGGATCAAATATTGATGGAATTTTAAATTAAATAATGTGCAGAGATATGTGTGCACATGTACACTGGAAATAGCACAAGGAAGAGATTTAAAATTTTTTTGAAAAATATATATATGAAAGTAAATTCCTTATCTAAAGCATTAGATTGTAATTTAAGCATAACATAAGTTAAAAATGAAGTATATGCTTAAATGTATTTTCTGTGAAACAAGGAGAGATTAAATAAATAAATATTTTTACACATGTATATTCTGTGAGCAGAAAATGTCAAAGCTAAGCAAAAGAGTAACATTAAATAGGTATAAAACATAAAACAGGTATGTATGTTATGTATAGGCAGAAATAGAAAGAAGGGGAATTTCCAAAAATAAGCAAATGAATAAATATAGTCACACACTTTTAACATGACTTGAGTGAGTGGCCATTTTCTGAAAAAGTAAAGAAAAGAAAATGCAGCCTTTAATTTGTTAATATGGCCGGGGGTAATTAGGGATAAAAATGAGAAAATGCAAACAATGCATGATGCCAGCCAGGACAGAAATGGAATTTTGTCTTGAGAAAAACCCTAGTAAAAATATGCTTATAAATAAGTAGTTATGGCCAGAGAAATTGTTTTACCCGAGCTACTTATAATAGGAAAGGAAGAAAACATTTTAAAGGAAGAGAAAATATACTCAGGGATTTTCTGGATCAATAAGAAGAAATAATTAGGTGAGTAATCTCACTAGATTCATGGCATTAAGACCTGATATGAGGTAGCCAAGTTTTTATGTTGCTATTGATATTTTCTGACTTTTTTTAATCACTGTTATATTAATGTTGCTGAATGGATTTTTTGAGCTGAAATAATGTTTATTATGGATGCTCTTTGGATGGATTTCTTTGATCTGTTAGAATGGTTGCTATGGATGTGCATACTACTATTTACTACATTTTGAAAGAAATAAAAACTAAGGCAACAAACCTTAAAATCAAGGGAGGAATACTCACAACTAATGGGGATCTATGGCAGGGAATTCTTCTTTAGAAAAAATAATAATAATAAATATATTATGAGCTGCATTATATTTTATATAAGTGCTGAGGCTTAAGAAAGGAAAATGTAAGGGATGCAATAGAAATTTCTATGTGCTGATTCCCTAATGAAATAACAAAATTCACAAGATAAAAATTGTGATTCAGCTAGATCTTGAATCTAGTTCAATCACAGTTACTTGTAAATCATAATAACATAGCATGCCATGGCTCCACCCTCAGTTGTAGATGTTCTTTTATATGATTTAAAGTTAAGACATCTTATAGCAATATTTATGAAATGATTATCTGTTTGTTTTGAACAGTATACTTGCAAGATATAGGGAGGTGTTTTTTTTATATACACTGTGACATGTCCACATAGCTATCTGATGATAGGATTTTAACCAACACTACTAGTAAATATACTAGGGTTATGAGCCAAGAAGGCTACTGGAATGCTTGTCATATTTGAAGTATGCAAGTTGGCACATGGTTTGTTTAAGCCCTGAGATCTTTGTGCAATGATGTGAATTAGTTCATTGCAATGTGTCCCTGTGATTCCTTACTAGCAGATGAGGCTAGGGATTTAAATTAATGAAAACAACCTATAAATGAAGAAATAGGAAAATGAGTATCTCCTAGGTTGGTTGGGATGGAACCCTGGTTATTCCATTGAAAATACACACTGTAGATTGATATTCATGATTGAATAAATAAATTTGTGTGAATAGATGATAGATAAAGATATCATTCTTGTATCAAAGTGTATGTAACATAATACAGCAGTGGATTAAAGAAATTACATGCATACAAAATAAGTATTAAGGCTCATCACCCAGAGTTTAATGTTTTGAATGTTTTTGATATTTCTCATACCAGATCTTAGATCTGACCCTTGTTTGCTCATGGCATATGGGGGTGTCTCATTTTAAAATGAGGCAGCCACTCATGCTCTTTCAGGGAACGCAGGCACTAAGTAGAAAATGAAGTTATGGCTATTGTGGAGGAGTGAATGAACATGCTAGCTAGTTTCAATAAGAGCTTAAAATGATTATATCTGCATGTATTTAGGAAAAATTATGTTTCTAAGATTTCCAGTCATGTAATGAATATTCTATGGTTAGTGATCAAGTTGCTCTTATGTTCTGTAAAGTGTTGGATTAAATTAGTTGTTCTGTCGAAATTGTTGTGTGTTAAGGTTTGATTTTTTTGAAGTAGTGTCTGGAACATAAACAAGAAAAATATGCTCAAGTGTTAGCTAAGAAAACCTGGTAAAGAAATCTACAGGTATGTGAGCAATTGCTTTGCATAAATTATATTATGTATTAGACAATCTTAAGTCATTTTAAAACACTGAGTTTTGGAGTAAATTCAGAATTTACCTTGAAGTATACCTTTAAGTATCTAATTGTTTTTCCTCTGAAATGTATCTACAAAAGGTTCAAGTCTACTTTCTAAATTGTTTTGAGAAAAGTAAATGTATGGGAAAGCTTCAGGTATGATGCAAATGACTGGCATTTCAATTGCCATGATCAGGTATCTGGTGTGACACTAGGCACATGAGTTAACCAGCTTCAAATAAGTGAAGTTTAGGTTGATTATGTTTGGTTGTGTTTTGACAGTAAAATGCCTTTCAAAAGCTTTAGGTCATTTAGCAATTGTTTTACCATAACCAATTTTCAAAGTCATAACAGATATACAATCTGGGCAGGCTTGCACAAGCAAACCTGGAATTATTCTTATGAATATTTTTAAGTTCAAATTCTTGACATAGCAAATCTTATGCAAATACACAACTCACTATGTGTCATGTGGGCTAAGATTAAGGCAAACAAGTCACATAGATTGAATCTTAAATAAGAAAGTTTTTAGAAAATACATAAGTGGAAAATGATAAGTGAATATATCATTTCTGGCCTCAGCCAAATATCAATACCTTTGATCCATGATCTGAAATAAAAATCTCAAGAATCTTGAGATTTAACTGTCATGGTAAATTGATATTAAAAAAACTATCAATTAGAATGAGCAAGTTCATATAAATTAAATACGCATAGGATTTACTGACTTATTACAAATATTCAAAAGTATATAGTAATTAACTTTAGGCAGAAATTGCTCAAATTCAAATCAAACAGAATACTCTTGTTTAACAAAAAAATATATACTCTGAATTTAAACAAGAGAAACACATACATCTCCATATGTATGTGTATATTATTTGGGATACACTGATATATTTATATTGGTAATGAGTTTTGAATCCTGGTTGAATTGTTTGAAAGAAAAATGACTCCGATAATTCAAAGGAAGTTTAAATCAAACTTAAAAGTGCAAATGAATATAGGTGGACATCCCGATACATATAAATTAAATGTACATATGCATGTACATATATTTATATATATGTAAAAAAAATCCTTATGAAATTAAGGTAGAAATAGGAGGGTCATTTCAGTTGGTATCAAAGCACTTGGTTGCATTGATTGTTAAGTATTATAGAAATGTATTATGTCTATTTGTTTTGGATGAAATAATTTATATAAGAAAATAGTAGTTATAGAAGTACCCATAATATACTAATACCATTTGCCCAGAATTTAGTTAGCAGACCATGGTAGGAAGAGGATCTCATCACAATGCAGGACCCAGTGCACCTCAAATGCTCGATATGCAAGAATTTGTGAGGGTTTTAAGAGATGGATTGGGCATAGGCCTGAGAACCCACATGAAGAGCTTTCAAAACTACTAAAGACTTACACCAATTTGGGAGGCAGGAGTTTTGAAGGAACTGAGAATGTGATGGAAATTCAAGCATGGTTGAGAACACTTGATAGGATTTTCAATGACATGCAGTTAGATGATCAAAGGAAGAGGCAAGTAGCTTCAAGACAACTGAAAGGGGTAGCTTTAAGCTGGTGGGAGGTGATCATAGCTGGAAGAAATGAAAATGAAATCACTTGGAATCAGTTCAAGGAGATGTTGGAGGCAAGATTTGTACCAGCATCAGCCAAGACCACTTTGCTTGAAGAATTTATCAAACTTAGGCAGGGAACTTTGAATGTCACTGAATACACTCAAAGGTTCGAGGGGCTATCTAATTATGGAGCAATGCTAGTGGCAGATGAAGCATCCAAAAATGATAGGTATATAAAAGGTCTGAACCCAGGACTTAGCAGAGCTATGCTACCATATGCAGATAGAACTTTTGATCAAGTAATTGATCTGGCATTGAAACTGGAACAACATGACAAAGAAAGAGAGAAATATAGAAATTTTAAGAGCAACAACAAGAAGGATAAGGGAAGATATCACCCTTATGATAAAAAGAAGGAGGAGGCAGACAACAAAAAGGGCAAAGACACAAAAGCCAATGATGTTAAGAAGAAATTGGTTTGCCATCATTGTGGTAAAGAAGGACACATCAAACCAAGGTGCCCAGAGTTAAAAGGAGGAGCCTTCAAATGCTACCTATGTGGGAAAGAGGGGCATATGAAGAGGAACTGTCCTGAGAATAAACAGCAAGGGAAATTGGCAACTTTGGAAGGTAAAGGCAAATCTGCAGTGAAAATTGATGCTGAAAATCATGGCCAAGTGGAAGGTACATTACTCATTTGTGCCATACCCATACCAGTAGTATATGATACTGGAGCAACACACTCTTTGATTTCTTATGAAATAGTTAAAGTGTTAAAATTAAACTGCATATTGGTTGAAACCCCATTGCTTGTACAAAGTCCCCTAGGGAGTTCTAGTGTTTTGAACATGAATTGTGTGGATGTGGAGTTAAACATAGGAGGAAATATTTTTATTTCCAATTTATATGTTTTAAATTACCCAAATATAGGAGTTATATTGGGGGTAGATTGGTTAAGGCAATTTAAAGCCATAATTAGTTTAGACTCATCCACCATATCATTGCAAAATTCTAGAGGCCGGAGGATCACAGTTTTATGTGAAGTAGCTAAGGAAGGGAAATTATATCATTTAGTTGACTTAGAAAAAGATCTCAGTGAACTAACCATAGAAGAAATTCCCATAGTTAATGAATACTTGGATGTGTTTGGGGAAGTTAAGGGTGTTCCACACCATAGACCAGTTGAGTTTCAAATTAATCTCATTCCAGGAGCAAGTCCAATAATCAAGAAACCTTATAGAATGGGGCCAAGTGAACTGAAAGAATTGAAAAACCAGTTGGAAGAATTAGAAGGCAAGGGATTTATAAGGCCAAGCAATTCCTGCTGGGGTGCTCCAGTAGTGTTTGTAAGAAAACATGATGGTACCTTGAGAATGTGCATAGATTACAGAGAACTAAATAAAGTAACCATCAAGAACAAATACCCATTGCCTAGAATAGATGATCTCTTTGACCAACTTAGTGAAGCCAAAATATTTTCTAGATTAGACTTAGCCTCAGGATTCCATCAAATGAAGGTTGAAGACTCAAGTGTTAAGTATACTGCATTTAACACAAGATATGGCTTATATGAATTTATGGTTATGCCATTTGGCTTGACAAATGCTCCTTCATATTTTGTTGATTTAATGAATAGAATATTTAGAGATTATTTAGACAAGTGTACTGATTTTTATTGATGACATTTTGATTTATTCCAAGACAGTGGAAGAGCATAAAAATCATTTGCATTTAGTTTTGTCAAGATTAAGGGAAAATGATTTAAAGGCAAAATTTTTAAAATGTTCATTTTGGAAAGAAGAAGTACATTTTCTTGGGCATGTTATCTCTGCCAAAGGAATATCAGTAAACCCCAATAAGGTAGTGGCTATCCAAGCATGGAAAAGGCCTAGTACCATCAGTGAGATTAGATCATTCATGGAGATGGCAGGATATTATAGGAGATTTATAAAAGATTTCTCAAAAATATCATCACCACTCACCAATTTAACTAGAAAGAACCAAGCCTTTGTATGGACAGAAAAATGTGAGCAAGCTTTTATCAAAATAAAAGAAGCTCTGATTAATGCACCAGTATTGAGAGTGCCAGAAGGAAATTAAAACTTAATTGTATACACTGATGCAAGTGGCTTTGGGTTAGGGGCTGTGTTGATGCAGCAAGACCAGGTGGTAGCCTATGCATCTAGGCAATTAAAGCCACATGAAACAAGATATGCAACCCATGATCTTGAACTAGCAGCAGTTGTGTATGCTTTGAAACTTTGGAGACATTATTTGTTAGGTGCCAAATTCATTTTGTACACTGATCATAAGGCATTGAAATATTTATTCTCACAAAAAGATTTGAACATGAGGCAACATAGATGGGTACAGTTCCTAGCTGCCTATGATTTAGATATACTTTATACACCAGGCAAGGCAAATAAAGTTGCAGATGCCTTGAGTAGACAACATGCCAAAGTAGCCATGTTGATGATGGAAGAATTTAAGGATTTGTCTATACTTACTGATTTGGAAATTGAGGAAAACAGTGAGGTACAAATGATGCCCATTGAAGAAGATGAAGGTAAAGGGAAATTAAGTATGATATCTCTGCAATCAGATTTACTTCTTAAGGTTGGGGAAATGCAGAAACAAGACCTAAACATGGTGGAATATGAAGTGGGAGACTTTGTTTTTTTCAAAGTTTCACCTATGAAAAAGGTTTTGAGATTTGGCAAGCAAGGTAAGCTCACACCAAGGTATGTTGGACCCTACAAAGTTCTGGAAAGAATTGGTTCATTGGCTTACAAATTAGAATTACCAGAGGAAATGAAAGCAATGCATAATGTTTTTCATGTGTCCCAACTTAGAAGATGGGTACATGATAAAGAAGACATTTTGGAAAAGCCTACCAAAATTCAAATAAATCCTGACTTGGTTTATGAAAAAGAGCCAGTGGGGATTATAGCCAAGGAAGAAAAGAAATTAAGGAGCAAAACTTTGAAACTAGTAAAGGTCCAGTGGAGTAGTGATCCTAATGACTGCACATGGGAGTTAGAGGATAAGATTAGGATGGATTATCCTAAGCTTTTTGCAAATTAAAAGGTAATTTTTTTTTCTTCTGGAAAAATTTGTTATGCATGGTTGATATGATTGAATATGTTTTGTTTATGCATATGCTTGATAGATTTTCTTAAGGTCACTGAATGCTTGTTACAAATACTAGAAATTGTGAGGACACAATTCCTAAAAGGAGGGGTGAATGTAATGCCCCAAAATTTTGAGGAAAATGATTTTTAATAAAATGATTCAGTTTAAAATATTTGGATCAAATATTGATGGAATTTTAAATTAAATAATGTGCAGAGATATGTGTGCACATGTACACTGGAAATAGCACAAGGAAGAGATTTAAAAATTTTCTGAAAAATATATATATGAAAGTAAATTCCTTATCTAAAGCATTGGATTGTAATTTAAGCATAACATAAGTTAAAAATGAAGTATATGCTTAAATGTATTTTCTATGAAACAAGGAGAGATTAAATAAATAAATATTTTTACACATGTATATTCTGTGAGCAGAAAATGTCAAAGCTAAGCAAAAGAGTAACATTAAATAGGTATAAAACATAAAACAGGTATGTATGTTATGTATAGGCAGAAATAGAAAGAAGGGGGATTTCCAAAAATAAGCAAATGAATAAATATAGTCACACACTTTTAACATGACTTGAGTGAGTGGCCATTTTCTGAAAAAGTAAAGAAAAGAAAATGCAGCCTTTAATTTGTTAATATGGCCGGGGGTAATTAGGGATAAAAATGAGAAAATGCAAACAATGCATGATGCCAGCCAGGACAGAAATGGAATTTTGTCTTGAGAAAAACCCTAGTAAAAATATGCTTATAAATAAGTAGTTATGGCCAGAGAAATTGTTTTACCCGAGCTACTTATAATAGGAAAGGAAGAAAACATTTTAAAGGAAGAGAAAATATACTCAGGGATTTTCTGGATCAATAAGAAGAAATATTTAGGTGAGTAATCTCACTAGATTCATGGCATTAAGACCTGATATGAGGTAGCCAAATTTTTATGTTGCTATTGATATTTTTTGACTTTTTTTAATCACTGTTATATTAATGTTGCTGAATGGATTTTTTTGAGCTGAAATAATGTTTATTATGGATGCTCTTTGGATGGATTTCTTTGATCTGTTAGAATGGTTGCTATGGATGTGCATACTACTATTTACTACATTTTGAAAGAAATAAAAACTAAGGCAACAAACCTTAAAATCAAGGGAGGAATACTCACAACTAATGGGGATCTATGGCAGGGAATTCTTCTTTAGAAAAAAAATAAATAAATATATTATGAGCTGCATTATATTTTATATAAGTGTCGAGGCTTAAGAAAGGAAAATGTATGGGATGCAATAGAAATTTCTATGTGCTGATTCCCTAATGAAATAACAAAATTCACAAGATAAAAATTGTGATTCAGCTAGATCTTGAATCTAGTTCAATCACAGTTACTTGTAAATCATAATAACATAGCATGCCATGGCTCCACCCTCAGTTGTAGATGTTCTTTTATATGATTTAAAGTTAAGACATCTTATAGCAATATTTATGAAATGATTATCTGTTTGTTTTGAACAGTATACTTGCAAGATATAGGGAGGTGTTTTTTTTATATACACTGTGACATGTCCACATAGCTATCTGATGATAGGATTTTAACCAACACTACTAGTAAATATACTAGGGTTATGAGCCAAGAAGGCTGCTGGAATGCTTGTCATATTTGAAGTATGCAAGTTGGCACATGGTTTTTTTAAGCCCTGAGATCTTTGTGCAATGATGTGAATTAGTTCATTGCAATGTGTCCCTGTGATTCCTTACTAGCAGATGAGGCTAGGGATTTAAATTAATGAAAACAACCTGTAAATGAAGAAATAGGAAAATGAGTATCTCCTAGGTTGGTTGGGATGGAACCCTGGTTATTCCATTGAAAATACACACTGTAGATTGATATTCATGATTGAATAAATAAATTTGTGTGAATAGATGATAGATAAAGATATCATTCTTGTATCAAAGTGTATGTAACATAATACAGCAGTGGATTAAAGAAATTACATGCATACAAAATAAGTATTAAGGCTCATCACCTAGAGTTTAATGTTTTGAATGTTTTTGATATTTCTCATACCAGATCTTAGATCTGACCCTTGTTTGCTCATGGCATATGGGGGTGTCTCTCATTTTAAAATGAGGCAGCCACTCATGCTCTTTCAGGGAACGCAGGCACTAAGTAGAAAATGAAGTTATGGCTATTGTGGAGGAGTGAATGAACATGCTAGCTAGTTTCAATAAGAGCTTAAAATGATTATATCTGCATGTATTTAGGAAAAATTATGTTTCTAAGATTTCCAGTCATGTAATGAATATTCTATGGTTAGTGATCAAGTTGCTCTTATGTTCTGTAAAGTGTTAGATTAAATTAGTTGTTCTGTCGAAATTGTTGTGTGTTAAGGTTTGATTTTTTTGAAGTAGTGTCTGGAACATAAACAAGAAAAATATGCTCAAGTGTTAGCTAAGAAAACCTGGTAAAGAAATCTACAGGTATGTGAGCAATTGCTTTGCATAAATTATATTATGTATTAGACAATCTTAAGTCATTTTAAAACACTGAGTTTTGGAGTAAATTCAGAATTTACCTTGAAGTATACCTTTAAGTATCTAATTGTTTTTCCTCTGAAATGTATCTACAAAAGGTTCAAGTCTACTTTCTAAATTGTTTTGAGAAAAGTAAATGTATGGGAAAGCTTCAGGTATGATGCAAATGACTGGCATTTCAATTGCCATGATCAGGTATCTGGTGTGACACTAGGCACATGAGTTAACCAGCTTCAAATAAGTGAAGTTTAGGTTGATTATGTTTGGTTGTGTTTTGACAGTAAAATGCCTTTCAAAAGCTTTAGGTCATTTAGCAATTGTTTTACCATAACCAATTTTCAAAGTCATAACAGATATACAATCTGGGCAGGCTTGCATAAGCAAACCTGGAATTATTCTTATGAATATTTTTAAGTTCAAATTCTTGACATAGCAAATCTTATGCAAATACACAACTCACTATGTGTCATGTGGGCTAAGATTAAGGCAAACAAGTCACATAGATTGAATCTTAAATAAGAAAGTTTTTAGAAAATACATAAGTGGAAAATGATAAGTGAATATATCATTTCTGGCCTCAGCCAAATATCAATACCTTTGATCCATGATCTGAAATAAAAATCTCAAGAATCTTGAGATTTAACTGTCAAGGTAAATTGATATTAAAAAAACTATCAATTAGAATGAGCAAGTTCATATAAATTAAATACGCATAGGATTTACTGACTTATTACAAATATTCAAAAGTATATAGTAATTAACTTTAGGCAGAATTGCTCAAATTCAAATTAAATAGAATACTCTTGTTTAACAAAAAAATATATACTCTGAATTTAAACAAGAGAAACACATACATCTCCATATGTATGTGTATATTATTAGGGATACACTGATATATTTATATTGGTAATGAGTTTTGAATCCTGGTTGAATTGTTTGAAAGAAAAATGACTCTGATAATTCAAAGGATGTTTAAATCAAACTTAAAAGTGCAAATGAATATAGGTGGACATCCCGATACATATAAATTAAATGTACATATGCATGTACATATATTTATATATATGTAAAAAAAAATCCTTATGAAATTAAGGTAGAAATAGGAGGGTCATTTCATATTTCTATTCTTGTCTGCCTCATAAAGAACAACTACCCTTTGTCCATCAGAAATTTTCAAGGATATGGTGGATGTCTCCATATTTATGATAGCCTTATATTTACTCAACCAATCAACTCCTAGAATAACCCCTATGCCCGGATATTGCAACACATAAAGGTCTGAGTTAAACACATGTCCCCTTATATCTAACCCCAGTTGCATACACATCATACCCAGAACACATGAGCTACCTATAGGGCTTCTAATAAACAGTGGCTTATCAACAATCATACAATTCAATTTTAATTGTTGTGCAATATCATGAGAGATCAATGAGTGTGTAGCCCCAGTATCATACACTACTGCAAAAGGTATTGAATGAATAAACAAAGTACCTTCAACTTGGCCATGCTTCTCAACATTTGATCCCTCAGTTGCCTTGCCTCTTTTCCTTCCAAAGCCCCTAATTTTCCTTGCTTAAAATCTGGACAATTCCTCTTTATGTGACCTTCCTTCCCACAATGGTGACATTTGAAGGATGCTGGCCTAACATTTGTGCACCTATTCTTCATATGCCCCTCTTGGCCACAGTTATAACAAGTAATCTTCTTCTTAATTTCAGCAGCACTGGCTTCTTCTAATTTCTTGGTGGAAGCTGTGTCTACTTTCTTCTTATCATAAGGGTGAAATTTGCCCTTTCCTTTCTTGGTTTGGCTATTCTTGAATGCCCTGAAATTCTCTCTAGCCTTATCATGTTGTTCAATGCTCAAAGTCAAGTCCAAAACTTGATCAAAAGTTCTGTCCTTGTATGGTAGCATGGCTCTACTAAGGCTAGGGTTTAGCCCTTGAATATATCTACCATTCTTAGCCTCCTCAGTGGTGATGAGTACTACACCATACTTTGCCAATGATTCAAACCTTTGAGTGTACTCAGTGACATTCATAGTCCCTTGCCTTAATTTGATGAATTCCTCTAGCAAAGACTCCTTAGCTAATGTAGGGACAAACCTACCTTCCAGCATTGCTTTAAATTGATCCCATGTCACTTCTCCTTCAGGTCTTCCAGCTATGATAACCTCCCACCAATCCAAAGCTGCTCCTCTCAATTGCCTGGATGCAATTTGCCTCTTCCTTTGGTCTTCAACTTGCATGTCTGCAAAGATTCTTTCCAAAATCCTGAGCCAATTTTGAACTCCCATAACTCCTTCTGTGCCATCAAAAGTTTTGCCTCCAAGGTTGGTAAAAGTCTTGAGTAGTTTGGAAAGCTCCTCATGTGGATTTTCCTGCCTGTTGCCCACTCTATCCCTTATGGCTAATACTCTATAGATTAATTCATTTCAATCTATCTCTATTCTATCATAATAGATATTAATAGTGTAAACATTAACAAACAAAGCATCCAAAGCAGTCAACACCTCCATACATCCAATGCAAACAAGTTCATACAAAAATTTTGCTATGTTATTTTACAACATAACTCTGATACCAAATGAAATGACCCACCTTCTTAGCCTAAAGTTTTTTTTATATATACGAGTGTATATGCACGCCCGGATGGGCCTGCAAATCACAATGTGCATGCATTTATAGTTGTACCTCTAAAAGTAAATTTGACAGTATCATTGTCTGTATAAACTGAACCTAAAGCAGCATTTGAGAAGGTCAAAACAACTGAAGAACAGCCATGAACCAATTTTTTTATAGTACTAAAATTTTATTATTTATTTCTTTTGTTTTAGTTTATATTATACTACTGAAAATGGAAATGATACTTGTACTTATACATCGATATGCTCATTTAGCTAATATGGAAACATATTATATGCATCATCATTTCACAACATGGCTTTATCTCTTCTACCTCTTCTACTATCTAGTCTAGTAATAGGGAGAATTCAATGCATAAGACTTTCACCATAGCTTTTGTTATACATATGAACTTCTATCCTTGGTTCTGACGTTTGACTCCTGTTTATAAAAATATTAAAAAAAAGAGAAACAAAAGAAGAAGCGAAACTAAACTACTATCCGGCTTTACATCAACAAAGTAGTTGAGTCTTAATAATTCAATTCACAAAGCGATAAAAGCAATCAATTTCTAAGTTGATGAAATTGCACTAAGTTTTATACAAATTTTGAAGTAAAATGTGTATATATGTCTACTAATAAAAGATGTATAAATTAGAAAGTTTTTAATTACATGTTCTATATGTAATTATTGTATTTTATTTAAATCACTTTAAATGTTTAATGTTTCTTATTTAAATGTTCGGTGTGTATTATTATATATTTAATTTTATAGTATGTATGTGTATAACATTTACATGAAAAAGTTTCGCCTTAACCTCGAAACTTAAGCATTGCCTTATAACTAAAAAAATATATCTCGTGTAAGCTTTCACCTCTTAGAACATTGATATATACATACACACACAATTGCTCACTAAAGTACTGTTGAATTTGTTCAAATGGATATTCAAATATCTCGTGTATGACTTACTACCTGATAAAGTTTTCTATCTATGTATATGTTGTGAACATTTTACACAATTATGTCAGGTTAAATTATTGATTTATTATGAAGAAAACATGGATAATGGTAACATTATTAATTCATTTTTGCAATGAGTTGGAAGTAAATATATATAATAGTCTTGTTGATGCCAGCACAATTAATGGGTTAATATACATATTGTCATGGTTGTTTGGAGCATTAAAATATAAATCAAACAATTCATGAAAAAAGATTATCAAAATATTTTTACAGTAAATAGTTAGAAAAATATGGTATGATTTATATATTAAATTCAAGCACAATTATGGCATGTAACATGTAATAAAAGGAATCTGGAAGTATTTGATCAATATTTATGTATTGGCATCTTGTACCAATGAAGGAAAATGGAAAATGGACAAATATAGCGGCTGTACATAGTTCATTTCCAGATGTTGGATGAAGAGATTAGATACATAGAACAATGAACATTTCACAGAAAATTAATAACTAAAACCTAGTACAGTAGAAGGTAATAGAATACAGTGCTAGATATATAGATACATGAAAAGACGAACATTACACAAAAAGTAAATAACTGGAACCAAGTATAATAAAACATAATGCTATCAAGAACAATATGCGGTGCCTAGGACTGGGAAATAAATACTTACTCGGGAAGACTTTATATACTCGTTTCACACTAGCAGCACTGTCTATATAGTCACTGCATCTTGCCTTTTCGCTTCATTACTCTATAATGGTTTTCGCCTCAATTGCATCTGGTCTCAACAACGTTTCTAGATCAGAATTCTGATCTAGAGTATTGCTTCAGCACCTGTGTTTTAGCATTTAATATATGTTCGGATGAAAGATCTGCATGCATACTCTGCAAACTGCTTCAGCTCACCAGCTTTAACTCATTAATTTTAGCTCTTTTATCTTCAGCTTCTCCACCTTTGCCAGCCTAATTGTCATTAGATTTAATTTCTATCATAACCACTTCAATGTTAATGAAATTCTATTTTTGTCATGTATTTATAGAAATGCACCAAGATATGTTTCAGAATTTCAAAGTAAAACTTTATAATCATTAATCTGATGCTCAATGTAACATAACTACATTACTGAAATCAGTCCATAACCTAAATGTTAGAATTAAATGTACCTCTTTTCCAACGAAGAAAGCGTAAATGACTGTCCCCAAGATATTTGTGTTTTACAGCTTGGTCACTAATTCTTCCTCGAAATCAAAGGCAGTTACTGAAGGAACATATGGTTCTCAATCACCATTCAATCATCAAAAATAACTACAAAATCAAAATTTCATTATTATTAGAAGAATATATACTGAATAATAAGCATAACTTTAGCTAACAATGAAAACTAAGATCACCGACAACTCTTTTTCACCAAATACCGACTTAAAATACATCAAAAGTAAACCCATATATATGTATTAAACTGGTTGCTTTCGTGAAACAAAGAGCTTGCATGGAACTGTGTATGTGAATGCACTGTGTGTACTAATATCTTGTGTTAGTGCTTTCTTGTGAACATGTTTAAACTATATTTCCTATTAGCATAATACACACTCATCGCCTAGATCATTTGAGTATAGACAACACTTGTCTCATACATACTTGAAGAAAAGCCACTTCCTTGGCAGTTTGATCATAACTTACAACCTTTTTCCTCCTCGGTTTAGCAATTGTGTGCCCTTTAAAATTGGGATAGCATCATGCTTCGTTGTATGTAAAACCCACATCCCAATACACTATTATTTTCGTTGTTGGTTCAGGCATAACTAAAGACTGGTGCTTATTTACTTCTATTGCAGAAGTGGTTAATTTCATTA
This sequence comes from Allium fistulosum, assembly GCA_030737815.1. Taxonomy (NCBI): domain Eukaryota; kingdom Viridiplantae; phylum Streptophyta; class Magnoliopsida; order Asparagales; family Amaryllidaceae; genus Allium; species Allium fistulosum. The sequence goes on along the minus strand of CM060908.1, from coordinate 231,806,415 downwards.
AATGCTTAGCACTAATCAAATGAAGCATTGGGTCTAAACTTCTGTTTAGAATATCCAAAAATTTAATGTACAAACCTTCAATCAATTCTCTATGTTCTATTTTTTAAGGCAAACACTTGCATGTGGTTTACCTTAAATCTTGATTTCATTTATTCATAATCTGTAGCAACTTCTGACATACAATGTACTGCTGAAATATACAATCATGTGTTGTTTTTAACAGCATCAAATGAATATTTCTGAACTTTATACATACCTAACATATGTGTCTTTCTATTATTTCACCTAGAATCATGTTCATAAGATGCAAATCATATATTTTGCAATGACGCATAGAAATATCAGTCATAAAAAGGACTAAAAAGAAAGAAAAAAATGTAATATGCATAGAAGTGCCTTCAACTATCATTATATCACTTGATGTAAAGCATAAGATGTCAAATTCAATGCCTATTTGTCCTGCTAGAGCTAAGCCTAGTAGCTCAATATAATCTTTTATTAGCTCACTAACTTTATCTCCAGCCTGCAAAACATTAAAACCAAAGATGTATACCATTAAGTGCAAGAAAATGTCCCTTGAGTATCCATTCATTAGAATTTCAGTTCTCAGCTATCAATGATTACATTTGAAGCAAAGTGGTTTAAATATTCTCAAAAGCAAGGTGGCACCGAACATCCTCATTAACAGGTTGAGTTTCTGAATTGGTTCAAGTGAAGGTAAAAAATAGAAAAAGAACTCGCTGGATTTGCTGATGATAATCAACCATGAAAATTCATTCAAATTGAAAAAAAGAAAAAAAATCTCATTTATATCAATTTACACGTCACTCTACAAATTATGATATATATTTGTGTGTGTATGTGTATATAAACACAATCATGATGTTTTTAACAGAATATATAATTAACTATCGCTAGCATGTATTATAGTATGACCACTTAACCTGGTAGAAATCTTCTATGACATTTTTCTAAATATGAATACAACAGTAATACATAAGCGTACATTAGCTCAAATCAAGATTATTAAAAAAAGTTGGATTTCATAATTCTTTTGAGTGATCAATCAAATGGCATTGAGTACGATGAGCAAATATAGACTTGTGTTCATTATTAAAAAAAATTACATAAAATTTACACTATTAAGCTGATGTTGCAATGGTTCCTTTTGTCAAAATGCAACAACAATTAAATATACACTATGTAATTCTATGGAAGAGAAGAGAAAGACAATGAGGGATTTTAACTTACCTCGTAAAAAAACAACAATAAAAAACATCGAAAAAAAATATGTTTGACAGGATAAAAAGAAAGAAAATGTAAGACTTGAGTAGAAAGGTTGTGAATAGTGGTAGTACCTTTACTAATAGAAACCAACGAAAGTAGAATCTCCATGGACTTCCACCCGTACCTTCTGCAATAATAGAAGGTGTGATCTCTAAGTTAGAACTGGTAAGTAGTGGAATTTTGTTGCATCATTATCAACGGTTTCTGAATTAGAAAGGGTTTTCATGGAGGCATCTGCTGCTGATGTCAAAATTATGTAATGATGAAGGATCTCTTAGATCTTGATTTCTCTTGGTCATCCAATGCGTTAACAAACCACAAAGACTCTGTTAAGTAAGATCGATGTATTAAAAATATAAATAAAGTAGTACACTAACAAAGTGCATCAACTATTCGTTATACATATAGAAGTTTTCAAAACCATGAATCTTTCTTCAAATGAGGATATAAATGTACCACACATGTTCGGAGACTTTCACCAAGAATTTAATGTTTGCGGTGAATGAAAAGTGTGTATCCTTAGCTATCATGAGTGAAGTATATTTAAATCATACAAATTTGGCGTGTACATAATCCAAATAGTGCACACAAATGTAGTTATATTATTTTGAGCATACAAATGTAGTTATATTATCCCTAAAAAATAGTAGATAGTTGGCTAGCATAATTTAGAAGCACTATGAAATGGCAAAGTAATGTTTATTTTTTAAAGATCGGATAAAATCAGCATATGCTCAAATTTGATAGTGTTGAAACACAACATACACTTAGAAATATAATCATGAAAGTTTCAACACTTTAGATGAATTCAAAATCATGTTATCCTAGCAAGTTGTAAAATATAAAATAACGATAATTAACACTCTGTTTTGAGTAGATTAGTGTTACTCGACATTGATGCAAACTACAATAAAGGTATGTGCATATGTCATGTCAAAGAACTGCTATTATAATCAGAATGATTTTCATGCATCACCCATAATCTAGGGCTGGATTTCATGATCATGTTGCCAAGAGCATGAACATTTCATGTTAGAAATAGACTGTATAGTTTGGAAACGCTAAATCATGTTATTTACATTTTTAAATTGCATATAAGATTCAAAATGGAAATGATAAAGTGGTCAACATATAGTCTTAGGAAAAGAATAGACAAAGTACGAACTCAATATGTGTGCTTAAAAGATTTATCATTGTCACGGTATTTTAAAGTGAAAACAAAGATCTATATCTGGTGCGAGCAAGAAAGTAAACGATGAATTTGTTACATCAAAACGATGAATCATAAATTCAAAAATATACCTAAATGATGGTAGATGAATTTCATATGATTCGTTTGGAGATCAACCGATAAGCATAACAAATTCGTATTTGTACATCTGAAAACAACTAAAAGCAAAAATCAAAATAAAGAATCAAAATTTGAAATAATAAACTAATCCTAATTAGGACAAAGACGTATTTAAAAAATGTAATTTCCTATGTATTGGCTAACTTATCAAATATACATATTTCTTACTGTCTATTGGATAATCAGTGATGATTGCACAATTTGCATTTAAATTCACATGTAGTCTATCAAACATTGTGTCTAAATACTATTAGGTTCATTACTTGATCTTGTACTACTTGCTTTTATGATACAAACCTATATTCATAATACAGTACTTAAAAAATTGTCATCTATATTGTTTCATGAGTTGCAAAAAAATAAGATTCAACAATGACCATATGTATCCTCTCATCATAAACAAATAATTCAGTTTTAGAGATCTTATTACCAAACAACCATTGTAGGATCCCCATCATAATATTTTATAAGGATTTAGGTTAATGTCTCAAAAATTAGTAATTACCAACAACGAATGAAAACATCCATTAAAATTACCATTTGTTAGATATGATACAACCAAAAAGAAACTTCAAAATTCAAATTTCCAAACTACCATATTCAAAGATCCAAACAAACATCAACGACTTAATCCTTTGTTTCAAATACGTAATAACCTAACAACATCTGAATTCTTGATATATTTTCCTCCTATTGCACATACACTAAAAACAACTAAAATGACTAAATATACTATCATTACCTTCAGATTAACACTAATAACAAACCTAAAAATCGACGTGAAACCCTAAAACAATTACATCATGATTCAGCTGGCCATATCCAAAGGGAAAGTGCAAGATGAAAGGTTTATTTTGTTTTTAAAATGTTCGTATTCATTCATTCTGTAGATTGAAACCACTGTATTTTATGATAGTGCATAAGGTACTTAGCTGTCTTTTTTTGCAAGATAAAAGTAGCAGTTTTAGGTAACAAAAACAATTGGAACTGAAAATCTAAATACTAATCCTTTTATTATTTCTTATACCATGGGACCCTCTTATGCAATCATCAATAAAGAAGAAAAGCAATAAAAAACCTAGTATCCAATCACATTAAACAAATTAAGAAGAGAAAATATACCTTTAGCAAAATCGTATGACCACAAAAAAGTTGAAGCTTTTCCATAGTCGTAGTATTCATCGCAGCAACCGAATTATTGCCGTTGACCGCCTCGTCGATGAACACCTATTCGCACCCCTCTTCCTCCCAATAATCACCATGACATAATCCTTCTTCCCTTGCTATTTTGAAATAAAACATAATTAAGTCAAATCAGGTCTAAACTTTAACATCAACAAATAAAAGCTAATTATCCTCGTTGATCACCTTATCGACGACCAACCTAGCCTTCTTCCTCTCAATAATCGCTAGGCAACATCATTCGGTTTGGTGATTGGTGATAATAATGACGTCGACTAGTTCAATAATAAGAGACGTCGATCGATTTGGGGATTGCAATGGCACTTCGATTGATTTGTGAATTTGTGATGGGAGACTTCGATCAATCCGATGATTGTAGTCATATGTCAATCGATTTGGCGATTAATTAATAGTTTTTTGAAGATCAGGTTTAGCAGGAAAGTGGAATAAAATGTGTCTGAGAAGAAGCGGAGAGGATGAGAATGAAAAAGCGGACAAAACTGTAAACGAAAAGGGCAATTTTGGCACTTCAAAAAGACACGGACGAATCATGTACAACGAACTCTTATTATTAGTAGTAAAGATATACAGTGGTCATTTAATCAAGAAAATATTACACTCTAATTTTTCTTCTATCCAGGATCTTTATGACAATATAAAAATATTGGTTTGCTCCCCTCATCTTAAATTTTACATATGTGAAGATATATAAGTTACTCTCTACTTGAATCAGAGTATAAAAGTTTAGAAGTAGAAATCTGTTTGGGAATTATTAAAAGGAATAACTCCTACATAGCAATAGTGTTTCTAAAAACCAGATTTTCTAGGCATACTTAGATAATTGCATAACTATTGGTTTCATGTCTCAAGACTTATCATTTTGAATGTATTTCCATAATTTTATTACTGTATGAACTGTGCTTTTGCATGTGCATGTGTGTGCATGTTCCTGTGCATGTGTGTGTCTGTGCTCTTGCATGTGCCTAATTTTTCCTCCTCTTGTTAGCAAAAGTAACTGAGTCTACCCTATATTTGGGTTGTAAAACAGAACTGAAAATTTAACTTAAAACTTTTTAGTGCTGGCTTAACCCAGGCTCAACAAAATGGTCATGTTAGCCATATTCAACTTGCATTTTTCTTAAGCAAAATACATGTCATTTTGTTTTCTTTTCAAAGCAACTCAAACCCTCATTCTGCCAGATTTTATTTCAACTTAAACATGGATTTTCTTATGTCAAATATTTGGATATGCATTCAATCCACAAATCCTTTCAATCTCAGATTTTTAACCATTTAAACTAACTGTTATTGAAGCTTGAAAATTCCATTTCTTAGCAAAGCATTTGCAAAACAAATCACATAAGTTTCAGCTGATATACATACTTGCAAAACAGTAGTTCTAACAATACATTAGTTTTATAAGCAAACTTAAACAAAATAGCTTAACATAATTCAGCCTAACATCTATTTTAACTTCAACAAATCTTTAAATATAGCATCCAATTCCTTAAGCAGCTAAACATCCAAAGCCTGATCAAAGAATTTCCTACTTTCCTGCAAAATCACCATGAACTGCCCCATGTAAACATAAGACACCCAATGGTGCATAAAACACACAAGGGTCAGACTAAAGTCTGGTATGAGTAATCTAACTGAAAACATGATTTATATGACACATATTCATATTCAAATAACTTCAAAATGGGTAAAGGAATTCAATACCACTCTTGTGCATGTTCCTGTGATACATGTGCATATACATCAGTGCACAACAAACCATACATGATTCAATGGTTTATTTCAGTGATAACAATCATAGGTTCCATCCATAAAACATTATAAACCAATCAACATATTCATCAATTCAATCATCAAGTCTTTTCTACCAGATTACTGGCCATCAGGGATTTTACCCAAGCCCTCTCATGAACCTATTTCTATTGTTCACTATCAAGTATATTATGGTCTTTAGCTACTTTCCCTTGTTAAACCACACACTGCCTGGGACATATCACTGTTAACCCAGCACACTCAGGCCCCTGGGTATAAGCATACCATGTGTGAGCTTGCAATGTTCACCTTGCCAAGCCATATTTTGTAGCCCTAAGATCCAAAAGTCCTTAGTTAAATTACTAAGTGTTATTTTCCCCTTTCTCATTCCTATGCTAATCCCTTCTGCATACCATATTTTAATCAGAGAAATAAAAATCCAGCCAACATGTATTCATCCAAAGATTGGTAAGTCATGTTCTCATAAGCAAGTATTTAATCATGCAAACAGATGTGATTTCTAAGCATATTATTTTTTTCTATGGGTTTCAATGGACCAAGTTACAAACATATGGTCATAGATAATTTTTTGGTTGTCTCCTTTTACCTCTGGTTCAATCAGACCTTTGTTAATTTAAGATCTCGCTAAACCACAAGTATATGCTTTGATTTGGAGAGTTCATAAAACATAGAAGCTCAGCACATGTATAACATTGCACCTCTACATTTATCTTTATTTTAGTGGATATGAGACATAAGCAACAACATAATGTTGCAGTCCCATATTTTCTTTCATTTTTAGACCATATATCTACAACATAAATCCTGGGTTTTTAAAAATAAATGCATACAGAAAACCCATAAAAATCTACTTCATCTCAAAGTTAAACCACAACATAGATAACCACATTTAAACATGAAATCCATGACTCTTTTATACTAGATATGTCACTATAAAGGGTTTTACACTTGAGCAGATCATTGACAAGCCAAAATTATCAAATCATAAAATGAACATAGTTTGCAAAAGTGAAATATAAATTTAATTAGGCTGCCTTAATATTCAGGACTTATTGCCAAAGTTTCCAGTGAGGTTACTCACTTTAATCCCTCTCTTTCCCTAAGCTTTTGAATCCTTTTTGGTCTTCTGCCTTCTTCTAATTCTAATGGCCAATGCTCCTACTTTTCTCTGGATTATATTTTTATTTTTCTTTAAATGATGAAGAGGAAATTGTGAAAGGTCTTACTACACTAAGCCTCCTTATATAGAACCCTAGCTGCTACTAGGGTTTAGTGAAATTACCCAATGTCATTTTTACCCTATAAAACATGATCTGCCTCTCATTTTGATTCAAGAGAAAAAGGGTATGTGGTCCTTGTTTTTATTTTCAGAAATAAGCCTTATCCCTTTACCCCGGTCATGTTATATGCATGACTCTCATTTTTCCATATTAAAGGAATTGCTGGAAATGGATAAAGTGTTTGCTTAAGGGTTCATGCCATTTCCATGCAATTTTTGTTTTCTTCCAGCAAGTGTTTGCTTGTGCGCATGTATATGTATGCATATTTTGCCTAAGTCCTTATTTCCTTTCTTTAAATAATTTTTGAGTTTATTCCTGCCTAGCTTTTATTTCCTTTGAGCCAGATTTATTTAAAGACATAATCATGTCTTCATACATATGTATTTCTAAATTATTTATTCTAATTTATATATTAATTTCTACCTATTTTATTATACAGAAAACTGTGTGCATGTATGTGCACTATCTTGTGCATATGTGCATGCTTAAACCATACTTTTGCAATCAGTTTTCATTCCTATCTTTCTCAATGCAATTTTAAACAAATATAAACTAATTTAAATCATGAAATTGCTCACAAAATTAGGGTTATCACAAACCCATTTCTCTTCTTAGTGGCTTACAAACCCACGACAAGTAGCTTACAAACCTATGATAAGTGGCTTACAAACCCACGAACATCCTAGTTTTGTACAAGTTCTTGAGTCCTGATGTGATGAGATATTCTGTAGGAAGAAGCATGCAAAACTACTTCAAAATGGTTTTTCAAATGATTTTCAAAAAGATGTTTTAGCCTTAAAATATTCTTTGTTTTTGTTTTTAAATAAACTCTTGTTTTAAACTTCATTTGTTTTTTAAACTATCTTCTGACTTTTAAATATCCTCTTGTAATATATATATACACCTAAGATTTAAAATCAAATTTATATATACATTCTAAAAATATGTTTTTCTACTCTTCTTTATTTTAAAACATAGGAAAATTAGTTTATTTTACTCTTGAATCATTTCATCTTATTTTCCTTTCAATACCATTTCCAAAACAAATTTTACATTGTTTTTAACTAAGGGATGTCGACATCATGGGATACCCCATGTCGACATGGTGGTCGTTAAATTCAAAATTTTCAATTTTCAAAAGAAGTGTCTATTGGTTTAAATTCACGAATGGTTATGACCGTTACTGGTCTATAAATAGCCTTCACAAACGAATTTTTTAACTAACTATTTTCTTCACTCCTTCTTCTCCACAAAAACCATATTCTAAAATTTTCATATTTTTAAGATCGTGCTGGAATTCTGCCAAATTCTCAAGTGAATCAAATTAGAATGTCATTCTTGTTTGATTCTCTTCCCTCTCTCAAAGATCAAAATGCTATTCAGAGTTATAGGATCAATTTGTAATCAAAAGTTTATCGAGTCTCTCTATAAGGTGTGGTTGTGCCTGGAAATCAATTGGGTGATCTTGTGGCCCGTAAATCAAGAGAGTTTGCCCCGGACTCGAGAGACAGGAGGGTACCTCAAGGCCTTTAGAAATTGAGGATTGTAATCTCGACATTGGTATAATAAAAATTTGTATGAGGAGTTTGCCTTGGTACAGGACTGGATGGAGGGTAACTCCGAACCAGTATAAAATCCGGCGTGTTATTTCCTTTACTGCTTTTTATTTACTTTCTGCATCTGTGTTTGATTCTGTGATTGTTCTGTGATTAAGTTCTTCATTTGTTTATATCATAATTTTTAAATTAGTCCATATAAGTCTTAAAATCCATTAAACACTATTCACCTCCCTCTAGTGTTAAATTAGCCTTAAGATCCTTAATCCGCACTCACTTTCAATTGGTATCAGAGCATTGGTTTTCATAGTTTTCATAATCTGAAACTTGAAAATTGTTTTAATGGCTACCAACACTGGTAATGTCAACTCTGGCACTAATTCGTTTAACACTAACACTAGTTCATTAGTAGAAGATCATTCTAATGTCAGACCACCATTTTTCAATGGCAGTAATTATGCATATTGGGCTTGTAGAATGAAAATTTATTTACAATCAATAGGATTAGACACTTGGGATATCACACAAACTGAGTATGTTGAACCAACTACCGATTTTTCCCAGTGGACTACTGAGCAAAAGAATGTTGCACAAAATAACTCAAAGGCCATGAATATATTATTTTGTTTACCAGATAGGAATGAGTTAAATAGAGTGTATGTTTGTAAGTCTGCATTCAAAATCTGGAAAACTTTGCAAGTTACTCATGAAGGAACAAGCAAAGTTAAACAGACTAAAATTTCCATATTAACTAATCAGTTTCAATTGTTTAAAATGCATGCAAATGAGTCCATTTCTGACATGTATTATCGATTTCAAGATATTGTTCATTCACTAATTGCACTGGGAAAAAGCTTTTCGGAGGAAGACTAAGTCATAAAAATTCTAAATTCACTCACTCCAGAATGGGATCAAAATACACTTGCAATCGAAAAAGAAATTGATATCAATCTAATGAAAATAGAAGAATTGATTGGAAATCTGATGTCTTATGAAGTTCAACTGCAAGGAAGAGAAAACAAGGCTACAGAAAGAAGTCATTATCATTCAATGCAACAACTGAAGATTCAGAACCAGACAGTGATGAGGAGATTGCTTTCATGACAAGAAACTTCCAGAAATTCCTAAAATATAGAATGATGAATAATTACAAAAGAAATGATCAAAGGAATTCCAGAAATAATACGGAGAACGTCAACAATGATAGATGCTACAATTGCAATAAAGTCGGGCATCATAGAAAAGATTGTCCATATCCAAATAAACAGTTGTTCCCTCCAAACAATGATTCATCGAGGAAAAGAAAGAAAGCATACACAACAACTCTTGATGACTCAGACTCATCATCCAGTGATGATGAAAAGAAGACGGATAATTCAAATCTGTGTTTCACTGCTATTCATGAATCAGACGACGATGAGAGTATGGATCTAAAAATAGGTACGTATTTACAGTATTTTTAATTTTTCTTGTTTGAATGGATGCTTGTTTGTTTTCTTGATTTTTTTTTAAATTCCTTGAATTTTAAATTCAAATTTATCCCTTGAAATTTGAATTTTAAATTCAAAAATAATATTATTTTAATAATATTTTAAATATTAAATTATTAATATTTAAGTATTATTATATTTAATGTTATCATAGGAATTATATAAGTAGAATATAAGATATAATATATACATTTATTAGAAATTAGGAATATACACTTGTCCTTTGATTCAATAGGCACATGTCGACATACGTGGATACCCCATGTCGACATGCCCCTCAGAAATTTGATTTCAAAATTTGAATTCAAACTTTTGAATTTCCCTCCACTTTTCACCAACTTCAATGCTCTGGAAAGATGCCTCTTGACTAGATAACATGTCTATAGAATCTCTATTTAATTCACTCTCCTTATCATCACTTTTCACTTTTATTTCAAATTTCAAATTTACCTTCATTATCTTCAACTCCTCTCAAACTTCTTCAATGACCTATTCAAGCACTCCTAACACCATTAGGCTTCCAAAAGCTATCAAAAACTTTCTTTTTAATGACCCGGAAGCTATCAAAGCTTACATCAACTATGTAAGCTTTGGTAAAATTCATACGGGGAAATTTGTTATATTTGAAGATTTTCCTTCTTATGAAATTGAAAATCTTTTTCAACAATGTTCTATTCTTAGTGTAGTAGATAACAAACAAAATGATTTTTTATGTTATCCAAATCTTGTTAAAATGTTTTATGCGAATTTGAATCGTAGTTTTTATGATAGGCAAGATGGAAAAATTTGGAGTAGTGTTAAAGGAACACAAATTGTTTTGGATTGTGAAATTTTAGGAAATATTTTGGGATGCAAGTATACCGGAATGAATCTCTTGGAATTTCAAATAAATGAAAATGATCGAGAGACATTTCATCACATCTTTGAAGGGGGTGATAATTTTGAATTCAAAAATCATTATTTTCGTCCAAAAGCAAGAATTGTTAACCTTCTTATTCAACATACCCTTATACCAAGATTGGGAAACTACAACAACCCAACTTTGAAAGTTTGCAAAGCTCTTTTTGAAATTTTTGGAAATTATGATATCAATTGGGCTCAAGTTATTTTAGATGAGCTAAGGCCCAAGAATTTTACTATGGGTGAAAACACATTATATCATGGAGTTTATCTCACTCGGATTTTTAATTACTTTGGAGTTGATTTCAAAAGGGAAGAATTTATAACTAGAAAAGTGTTCAACCATGGAAACATTTCTCTTATGAAAATTCCATTAGTGTTTCAACCATATGAAACACTTACGGAAAAGGAAGAAAGGTTTGCTCACGAAGAGATGGAAGAAATGGAGGAAGAAGAAGAAGAAGAGGAAGAGGAAGAGGAAGGAATGGAAATTGAAGAGGAGGAAGAGGAAGATCAAGAAACTTCCTTAGAGAGTATTGAATATCCTACTAATCCCGCTAATCCATCCAATAAGACCATTCTCAATAATCAAAGAATTATAGTGGAAAATCAAAAGACACTCAATAGATCAATGAGTAAGAAAATGGATAAGGTTTCCACTAAAATCAACAAGTTCATCGGGAAAGTTAGTAGAAAACTTGGACTATCATCTTCTTCATCTTCATCTAATTAGTTTTAGTTCATGTTATCTTGTTTGCTTCAAGTACTATCCGTGTATTTTCCTTTATTTTAGTTAATATTATATTATTTTATGTAATGTTGACTAGAATCATTAATGAAATCTTTTATTTCCTGTTATTCAACTTCACTTGTCTCTATAATTGCTTGTTTTTATATTATACAAATTTTAGTTGCATAGATTTGTTCATAATATTCAAAACAAAGCAAATTGTCACTTTAGGCAGAGGCATGTCGACATCCCCCATCCCCCCATGTAGACATGCAATGGGCAGAAAGTAGTTACACTTTCAAATTTTTATTTCATTTAACTAACTTGTGTCTATTCATTTTAAACGACTTTCTACCCCTATTTATACCTGTTTCTTCCAAGATAAATTATCAAACTTCATTTCTAGTCACTCCCTTTCATATTTCTTCCTATTTCTTGAATTATGGCTTCACCGATTAAGAATCTAAGTGATAATATTGAGGAAACTCTCACTTCCTTCAAGAATATCCTTACATTCATACTTCGTAATCAGCACCACTTAGAATTGAGTCAAATGCAGATAACCAAGGAGCAAGAGAGACATTTCGACGCCCTTTGTTGGATGATCTCAGCCCTTAACAAGGACGATCTCGAAGGAAATCCACCAGTCACTCTCGATAAAGATAAAGAAGAATGGGATGCCATCAAAACAGACCCTATCTTTGGAGAAGATGGATGGGTGGAAGTACCAAGGAATGTCTAGTCATTTTGTATATTATTTGTTTGATTTGATTGGTGTGTTTTAAACTTGATTAACTTGACTTATTTAAAACATTTGGTGTGGTTTGTATATATGATTGGATTGAATAATTACTGTAAATATGATTAGATGATGATTGATTTACTTCTGTATTACACTTATGATCACACTCATGATCACATTTCACATTTATAATCACATTTCATACTTATGATCACACTTAGCACTTATTACACTTATATATGGATTACTCTATTGTATTATGGTTGATTATCTTATATCAAGTTTAGGGAATTTATCAGTAAGAAGTTTTTGTTTATGACATAGGGGGAGAAGTTATAAAATAGTAGTTGGCTTGGAGTAAGGGAGAGTTATGATTGGAGTAAAGGGGAGTAATGGAGTAAGGGGGAGTTATGATAGGAGTTATGGTATGGTGAGTATATTTTATAAATACAGGTTATCATCATCAAAAAGGGGGAGATTGTTAGGAACTGTGATTTTGGTTTTGATGACAACAACCTTTTTAACTTATCTTATTATAAAATATATACTAACACTATTGTCTAGATAGATATGTATATGCAAGAACTATGCAGGATATATACATATATACATATATATATATATATATATATATATATGCAGGTATTGATTACTGAAGACTGATCAGTATAAAGACTCAAGACTCAAGATTCAGAATGGAGATATCAAGATTGAAGACTCTAGAGTATCAAGATCAAGGTTTCAAGATATGTGTCTAGTTTTTGTTAAAACTTCATAATAGCACGGAAATCTTCATTCCAAATTTCATTTGGAATGGAACCCATTTCTATCTTCTTAGTGGCTTACAAACCCACGACAAGTAGTTTACAAACCTACGACAAGTGGCTTACAAACCCACGAACATCCTGGTTTTGTACAAGTTCTAGAGTCCTGATGTGATGAGATATTCTATAGGAAGAAGCTTGCAAAACTACTTCAAAATGGTTTTTCAAATGATTTTCAAAAAGATGTTTTAGCCATAAAATATTCTTTGTTTTTATTTTTAAATAAACTCTTGTTTTAAACTTCGTTTGTTTTTTAAACAATCTTCTGACTTTTAAATATTCTCTTATAATATATATATACTTGAGATTTAAAATCAAATTTATATATACATTCTAAAAATATATTTTTCTACTCTTCTTTATTTTAAAATGGAGGAAAATTAGTTTATTTTACTCCAGAATCATTTCATCTTGTTTTCCTTTCAATACCATTTCCAAAAAAAAATTTACATTATTTTTAACTAAGGGATGTCGACATCATGGGATACCCCATGTCGACATGGTGGCCGTTAAATTCAAAAGTTTCAATTTTCAAAAGAAGTGTCTATTCGTTTAAATCTCTTCACGAATGGTTATGACCATTACTGGTCTATAAATAGCCTTCACAGATGAATTTTTTAACTAACTATTTTCTTATTTTCTTCACTCCTTCTTCTCCACAAAAACCATATTCTAAAATTTTCATATTTTTAAGATCGTGCCGAAATTCTGCCGAATTCTCAAGTGAATCAAATTAGAATCTCATTCTTGTTTGATTCTCTACCCTCTCTCGAAGATTAAAGTGCTATTCAGAGTTATAGGATCAATTTGTAATCAAAAGTTTATCGAGTCTCTCTATAAGGTGTGGTTATGCCTAGAAATCAATTGGGTGATCTTGTGGCCCGTAATCAAGAGAGTTTGCCCCGGACTCGAGAGACAGGAGGATACCTCAAGGCCTTTAGAAATTAAGGATTGTAATCTCTACATTGGTATAATAAAAATCTGTATGAGGTGTTTTCCTTGGTACAGGACATGATGTAGGGTAACTCCGAACTAGTATAAAATCCGGTGTGTTCTTTCCTTTTACTGCTTTTTATTTACTTTCTGCATCTGTGTTTGATTCTGTGATTGTTCTATGATTAAGTTCTGCATTTGTTTATATCATAAATTTTAAATTAGTCCATATAAGTCTTAGAATCCATTAAACACTATTCACCCCCCTCTAGTGTTAAATTAGCCTTAAGATCCTTAATCCGCACTCACTTTCAATACATACCTAGGGTATGTCGACATATACATACAAATTTTCAAAACTATTTTGTTTTGATATTCTAATATATTTAACTTATACTATTATACTAGTTATGATTTTCAAAGATGATAATCAATGTATAACAGTAAGGAAACAGATTATTCATTAATATTAAGGTAGAGAATATATAGAACATAAGAAAATGAAAAGATACATAGATTCAAACTACACTTAAATTAAAACAACCAAATACAACACACTTAAACAACTACATATTAACTAGAAGGATATGGATGAAGAGGATGATGAAGAGATTCCAAGCCTTCGTTTCACTTTTCCAAAGAATTTGTCCATTTTGTTGGAAATAGTGTTTAACTTCTTACTCATGGAACGCTTAGGAACCTTTTTGTTTTCAACAATCTTCTTTTGATTGTTGAGAAGGTTTTGATTGGTTGGACGGAGTGGATATTCAATGGTTTCTAAGGAGGTTTCCACCTCCTCTTCTTCTTCGATATCCATTTCTTCCCCTTCTTCTTCCTCCTCCTCTTTATGTGCTAACCTCTTTTCTTTCTCCGCAAGTGTTTCATATGGCTCGAAAATTGGTGGAATTTTCATAAGAGCTATATTTGCTTGATTAAACACTTTACAAGAGACAATTTCCTCTCCTTTAAAGTCAACACCAAAATAGTTGAAAATACGGGTAAGGTAAATACCATGAAATAATGTATTTTCATGGTTGGAAAGATTTTTGGGATAAAATTCATCCAAAATAACTTATGCCCAATTTATGTCATACCGACCATAAATGGCAAAAAGTGCTTTACAAACTTTCAAGGTAGGATTATTAAAATTTCCCAAACGAGGATTGATAGTATGTTGCAAAAGAAGATTAAGAATTCTAGCTTTTGGATGGAAATTTCGGTTTTTAAACTCCAAATTATGATCACCTTCAAAAATGTTATGAAAAACTTTATGATCATGCTCATCAATTTTGAAAGAAGTAAGGTCTATTCCGGTAGATTTGCAATAAGAATGGTACCCAAAATTTCACAATTTAAAACGATTAAAGTTCCTTTAACACTACTCCACAGTTCTCCTTCTCCACCTTCATGAAATTTCCCTTTTAGATTTGCGTAAAACATTTTGACAAGTGTGGATAACAAGAAAAATCGTTTTGAGCAGCATCAATTAAACGGAGAATTCCATTTTGAAAACAAAGAGTATCAATTTCATAAGTAGAAAAATCATTAAAAATTGCAAACTTTCTAGTAGAAACTTTTCCATAATTCATATAGCTAATATAAGCTTTCATGGCTTCTTGATCATGGAAGAGAAATTTTTTGATAGTTTTGGAGAGTCTCATGGATGTTGGAGTGCTTGAGGAAGCCATTGATGAATGTTTTGAGGAGATAAGAAAGTTGATGAAGGTTTGAATTTTTAAATGAAAGGTGAATTGAATGAAAAGAGATGGAGATAATAAATAGAGAATCAAATGACATGTTCTCTGGTCAAGAAACACCTTTTCAAAACATTGAGGTAGGTGAAAAGGTAGAAGGAAAATTCAAATTTTCAATTTGAAATTCAAATTCAAATTCTGCACATGTATGTCGACATATGCTAGGGGTGTATATCGACATATTCATTGAATTTTTCAAAATTGATTTGTTTTTAACTACATCCTATTTTATTTTACATATAACTATTTACAGTTATTCTATTTACAGAAAAATATATTAAAAGTAGTTAAAAATTATTTTAAATATATTTTATATCATTATTATATTATAAAAATATACAAAAATTTAAAAATCATACAATATTTAACCAATATTATTATTAATCTATAGGATATTCCTAATGATCAAACAATCAAAAATTCAAATGATATAAAGCTTTTAATATATTAAATGCGCACCTTTTTCTGATCCTATTTCACAATTTATATCTGAATTCTGTATTACTGTGAAGCACATGTTGGCTATTCCTGTATCTGATTCATTTTCACTTGATGATGTGTCCGAGTCATCTAGTGTTGTAGTATAGTCTCTTTTCCGTTTTCTAGATGAATCAGGTTTTGGTATGGTTTTCAATTTCTCGGGATGCAGACAGACTTGTTTTAAGTGACCAGGTTCATCACAGTATAACATCTGATGCCACTTCCACTTCAACTTCCGTTTCCAGGATTTTCGTTGTCGTTTCTTTTAAAATTGTTCATCTTCCTATATTTTAGGAATTTTCTTAAGTTCCTTGTCACGAAAGCAATTCCTTCATTGCATTATCACTATCTGAATCTAGATTATCCTTCATTGCATTAAATGCTATGGATTTCTTCTCTATTGCTTTGTTTTCTCTTCTACCGTGCATGTGTGCCTCAAAAGACGTAAAATTACCAATTAACTCTTCAATCTTTAGTTTGCTAATATCATTAGCCTCTTCGATTGCAAGAGTCTTTTGGTCCCATTCAGGAGTAAATGAATTGAGGATTTTTCTAACCTGATCCTCCTTATAGAAACTTTTACCCAATTAAGTGCGTGTACTATGTCTTGAAATCTACTATACATATCAGATATGGACTCAATTGGACTCATTTTAAATAACTGAAACTAGTTTGTTAACATGGAAATCTTGATCTGTTTAACCTTACTTGTGCTTTCATGTGTAACTTGCAAAGTTCTCCAAATTTTAAATGCAGACTTACATATAGATACTCTATTAAATTCATTTTCATCTAATGAACAGAATAGTTTATCCATGCACTTAGAGTTACTTTGTGCAGCTGCTTTTTGTTCAGTAGTCCATTGGAAAAAATTAGTCTCGGGTTTAGTTACCCGGTTTATGTGATATTTCAAGTGTCTAATCCAATTAATTGTAAATAGAGTTTCATTATACATGACCAATATGCATTACACCATAACAGCCATTTTATAACACTTATTTTTTTCAATTGCCAACACTTATTCGTGTTGTAGATTAATCACAACAATATGCGTTGCTACGGTAGAAATGTGTGACCCAATATGATATTTACATTTTTTTTGTAACACTTGTTTATGTTGGAAAATCTGGTTAAGTTGAAATAAACCGAATGTTGTTGGGGGCAAAAAAGAAAATGAGCGATTATTTTCATCCATAGCCCTAATCCTCTTCTCAACGTTTATTCCTACAACCATCCAGCGGCTTCTTAAAAAAAATTACGAATCGGTTTCGCAGAGGCTTGATATAGTTCAGGGAATCGCGAGCGATATCATCCAATTTCGACTTCAGACTTCAAAGGATTGTGATATCATTCGCGACTTTAGACTTTAGGGAATTGCGACTTAAGGGAATCGCGATATCACTCGATTTCGATTTCTGAGAATCGCGATATCAGGCTATTCAATTTCGACTTCAGGGAATCGCGATATTAGGCTATTCGATTTCGATTTCAAAGGTGATTTTCATTCTTGAACCTGATATGTTGATTGACTGAACATGAATATGTATTACTTTGTTCAATTTCGGATAATTTTTTAGTTCATTTACTGTTTGATTCAATATCAAGTTTCCATGAGTTACTTATTAATTTATTGATTGATTGATTTTTTTCTTCTACCTAGTTAATTGATTAAGTAGTATTCATTTTATTTTTTAAAATTGTTTTAATAAAATGTAGGTTGTTTGTATATTTGTGATACTGTAAGTAACGTGTACTCTATCTTTGTGTAAACAATCACGTTCTGTTAGTGAAGAAAGAAAAAAACTTTTGTTACTTAGAAATAGATTATACTCCAAATCCGTTAATGAGTAGATTTGCTAGCAAGATACGATACCTAAGGATAAATCCATGTTGTTGTAATTAGGCCAACATATTTTCTATGAAGAACAAATTATTCAAGTCATCTTGTCAGAATGGTCCTAGTTAACAATAGAAGCCTTGCACTAAGTGAATACAAAATAAATCTGTTCAACATGATTGCAAAATGATGTTTAAATTCAGGAGAACAGTAAAATTTGTTATTGATTGAACCTCGAATCACTTGTTTTGTAAACTAGTGCCTTGCACTAAGAATGAAGTCATGTTGCTCTGAATTAGCAGACAAGAACTATCCTAGCCCTGGTGAATGAAAAAATAACTGCTAAACGTGACTTTAATCTAATGTTTATTTTTCAAAGAAATATAAGATAAGTAGTCCAAAGCCTTATCCTTTAAGCCACTACTGTTTGTCTGATTATTCAAATTCATAAAAATTGCTATTGAAAATGCTTTTAAATGCTCTAACCTTAATATGAAAAAGAAAGATGTTTTAGGTCACGTTACAGAATGTAAACCTGTATAAAAAATCGATATACAATTATTCATATAAAAATTTGGTAATCTTGTTGAACTTTATTTCTACTGAATATGTAAAGTTTATTATAATAAAAATGCCTCACTTCGGCACATATCAATTTTATTCTTGGGCTGCTTATTTTAGGGATTGTACTCTAGAATGTTTTGATTAACTTTGTTGTTAGGTCAAAAACTATTCTAGATGTTCACCATCGAGTAACTTTAATAACTTTTCTATTGAAGAAAAATTTAGACCAGTTGAGTTTTAAAATAAAAATCTTTTCACGGAAGATATACATGTAAATAATATATATATATATATATATATATATATATATATATATATATATATGACCTAGAAGAAATGAAATATATATAAACAAAGGTCATGCATTCGAAGATTGTGAAAGAGATGAAAGAAGCAAAGCTAAAAGAGATCCGTCGTGAGTAAAATCAAAGCTTTAACTGAAAATTTAAAATGAACCTAAAGTCTTGAACAATGCAAATAGGAATGAACATCATGAAAAATGCACCGTCACATGCTTATAATTTGCTGCAAGTTACAAAACTTCTGACTGAAGCATAACTAAACAATGATAATCACTTATTTGCTTTATATATGAAATTTTATGATATTGGTGCACTTTCTAATGTTATTTGACGCAATTTTATTATGTATTCTACAGTTTAAACAAGTTTCTACATTTCTGCACTTTAAGCTCTATGTATGTCATTTCATGATATTTGTGCAGTATTATTGTTATGTTGAAGCTATTTGATTCAGTTTTTGTTTAGTATTCAGCAGTACTATGCAATAATAATAGTCGTAATCTTTGCATGATAATTGCTTAGTCCAGTTGCTAATTATCCTTCCTCTTGGAAATTAGCTATTTTAAAAGTCACCTTTTCTACACTGATGGCTAAGGGAATATATTCTTATTTATGCTTAAATCGTTTAATTGTGAACAATATTTTTCTTTAACATGCCAAAGGGTAAAACTTTCACTTTATGTCTAATTTAAATTCAAGAGAGTGGATTAAAAGTCCACACAGAAATACTGAAGAATATAAGAAAAGCGTTCGAGACTTCATGAGTTCTGTGAAGAACCACTCATCCCCCAACACTAAAATATGCACTTGCCCTTGTACTTAGTGCAGAAACTCTAAAAAGCTCTCATTGGAAGATGTTGAGAAACACTTACACTACACCAAATCATTGAATTGGCAACATTTCATATTTGTCAATTTCTAACACTTATAAATGTTACAAACTACCAATAGTAAAAAAACGTTAGAATACCCGAAAAAGTGTTGGTAAAAAGAAATAGTCTTTTGTTCGATCCCCCATCGATCCAGCAGGCGCGAGAACAGTGGCCGTGATATGTCAATCCAGTTGAGCCATCGATCCGAGCCGTGAGTTGTCGGATCGTTGAAGTCGGCATCGATGGGATGTCAATCCAGTCGATATTCAAGTCGGCATCGACAATCGATGTTGAAGTCGACGCGATTTTGGGGAGCTAAGAAAATCCTAAATCAAATTGAAAGTTATGTGGCCGAAAACTGGTAAGCATGAGAAAATAGCGTATATGGATAAATTATAGAAGACTCCCCTTATTAATAAGTTATTTATGGATTTACCAATTTTTGCAACGCATATTTGTGTTGTAAAGCTCGACTGGATAGCGACGACACGTCATTCTTCAAGCTCAACATCGATAGTAAATTTCTTTTTCTTTCTCTATGTTATTTCATTTGCTAATTTATAATTTGTTTGTATTTGGAGAATTGTTGATTATAATAAGTGCAAATTCTGAGCTTGATATTAGTACAGCTTGAAGAATTCAGATATGTTTATGAATTTCTTAACACGGGTAATTTCTACGGATACAAATTTCTACATATTCTAATTTCTTCATGTATGTTTCCTAAAACTATTGAAGATTAATATATTGAGATGAAATTAAAAAAACTTCAAAATTTGTTGCTTTGATACATCACAGAACAAAGTTTTTCACAGAATGATTTTTAGATCGTGGCTGAAAGAAATTAATATTGAACACTACTACTGATTTGTACAGGTATTTTAAATTATTATAATATATATATATATATATATATATATAGTGTATCTGCATGTTTGTGTAATTACAGGCTATTGTGTGTGTGTCAGTGAAGTCAGTTAGTATTTGTTACCAAAACCTCACTGTACTTATGATATAAAAGTTGTCATATTTTATCTCTTTTCTAGTGCAATAGCAAATAATCTGACATCATGTATTCAGGGCCGGCTGAAGCAGTTGGGTTGCCCTAGGCAACCCAAAATTTGGCGCCAAAAAAAAAACCAAGTGAAATAGTGTCGCTCCAGGCAGCCGGAAGGAAAAAACTGAAAAAAAATTGCTCAAGCAAGAAATTGAACCTAGGACTTCAGTGCTGGGAAGCTTGCCCACTACCAATGCACCAGTACCAACTATCTATTATAGTAAGCAATAGAGTACTTAAAATATGAAATTACTTAAACCTTTTCTCTTCTCCACCTGTTGCCCCCACCCGGGGGGTTGCCCTAGGCGGCCGCCTGGCTCGTCTAGCCCTAGAACCGGGCCTGCATGTATTATATTGGAATAATCAACATATTAAGGAACGATAATATATTTTGCTTGCTTTGTACAGGAGAGTAAATCATTCAATCACATATCGAATAAGTAACATATGAAAGTGTGTGTGTGTATCATTGAAATAATCTTTAGTTCTACCATAAAGCAGGTATATTAGAATAGACTATATTAAGTAGTTAGATCTATATCAACTTTAGTTACAGACTATATTAAGAAGTAATATATAACTCTTCTCATTGTTGTCCTTGTGTCGTTGTAGTAAAAATATCGATGATTTGTGCAATCAACTCAAAAAAAGCTTACTTAGATTTACTTAATAAGCTTCAAAGCTATGTAGCAAAACAAATATTCCAATTAGGCATATTAGAAAAAATATAATTTTATTTTAATGAAAAAAAGATTAAGGATGGCTACCTATAAGGTCTACCACATTAGGATTTCGCTTGGTTCCACTACTTATAATCCTTTTATCCCAATACTCTTTTGTCAGCTTTTGCTTTATTATCTAAATAATCCGTTTCTTTTTAATCTTGATAAGTTGCTATAACTTGTGTCTAATAACCTCATACACTTATATACAAAAAAGTTGTACTCGTAAATATTATAAATATGTCCATTTTAATTTCATGTTTACTTCAAACTCTATACACAGCTATATACATGTGCATTACCATGCATTATATACATTTCAACAAGCTTAGTAGTTCTGTACTTCAACATGAACTTAGGCATCTATTCCTTCCACAACGGATTTAAATTCAATCATCCATTCCATGCACATGCTCAGATTTGATTCAGCTCCATTTCAGCATTCACTAGATCTTTATGGCTGCTCAGTTTAATGCATTTGATGTATATGTTCTCAAGTACCTTTACTTTTACTATCCTTTTATGGCTGTAACTACTTTTACTTTCACTTAATGGCTAGTTTTTCTACCTTGTTAGTATAACTACCATGCTACCAGCATATTGCATCTCCCCAATAACTCCACATTCTAGCATATTTTTCAATATTGATCCTACCATGCTCCACACTTAAATTTGTATCAATAAAAATTTCTCATGCTCAAATATTTTTCGACACCTTCCTTGCCCAACCTCTGTTTTTCACAGTTTTATTACAACCCGACAAATTATTTCGGGACCTCTTTAGGAGACAACTACCCATTCTTTCCACTCTTGATTCTTCTCTTGTACCTTTGCTGCCATGTTATTGACATCTCTTACACCAAAAACTTGCTTCTCTCCTACTGAAGTCATGGAAAATGCGTAGTTGAATGAGTTTTCTAAGTTGTACAGCTGATTTCATAACTCAGCTGAAGTATTATTAAGTTCATAATTAGCAAGCACTCTACTAACACTGCACTTTAAAATATATTTTGTGCACCTCAATTTACCGACCAAAAAATGGTTAATATGAGAATACAATCAATCATCCACATATCAACAAAAAAAAGATATTAACTTACCAAAAAAATGTCATCCTAGCCCAAAATTATATTTATCATCATAGGATGTTGATTGAACTCTACTTCACCAGGCCTCAGCTACAACTAAAATTCGAGAAAATCGATTGAGAAAGTAAGCTTGATGGGATGTTCTTTTATTCTTCCCATTTGTTTACATTATTTATCCATTTGATTTGCTTGTTTCTCTCTTTTTCCATTTTTTGATGGGCATAACACTTATCTTGTTGAAAATTAAACTTGACTTTGGGCTAGATTATTGGACTTAATTTGGGCCACAAATAAAGAAGTAAAGCTAAAAGAGAATTCTAGAGAAAGTTAGAAAGAACCATCTAGATAGAATTATCTAGATATATGTTGTCATGGTAGAAGAGGTTTTAGAATTTTCCATTCTCAAATTGTAATAAAATAACTAGAATCTAGAGTTTTCTTATCTGAAGATATTTTGTATGAACGTTATAGAAAACTCTAGATAATAGTTTTATACTGTAGGATCAAACACATCTCCACCGTTCATTTGAGATGTGAATTACTATAAATAGAAGTGGTGTATTTCAATTGTAAGCAAGCAAAACAAAATTGTAAGCAAAAGTTTGTAATAAAGTACAACTTTCTCCTTTAAAATCAATCTCTCATTTCACACTTGCTATCCAATCAATCTTCAACTTGAAAAATTGCTAACATTGGTATCAGAGCAAGGTTCTTAGTCAAGAAAATATGGCAAGCGGCATGACACCATTTCAAGTTCCATTGCTAAAGGAGTACTATGATAATTGGAGTATTCGCATGAAGGCGTTGCTCGGTTCACAAGATGTGTGGGATATCGTTGAAAATAGGTATATTGAACCCGTCGATATCACCACTTTATCCCAAACTCAAAGGGATAATTTGAAGGATTCAAGAAAGAAGGATCGTAAGGCTCTTACTCTTATTCATCAAGGCTTGGATGAATCTATGTTTGAGAAGGTAGCAAGTGCGCAAAGTAGTAAGGAAGCATGGGAGATTTTGGAGAATGCATTCAAAGGCATCGATAAAGTGAAGAAGATAAGACTACAAACTATGCGAGGTGAGTTTGAAGCTTTACATATGAAATCAACCGAATCTGAATCGATTGATGATTATTTTTCACGAGTTTTGGCATTAGTAAATCAAATGAAAAGATATGGTGAAAAATTGGAGGACTCTAGAGTGGTCGAGAAAATTCTACGATCTTTAGATTCAAAATTCGATTACATAGTTGTAGCTATTGAAGAATCTAAAGATCTAGAATCCATGACCGTTGATCAACTCATGGGATCACTTCGAGTCCATGAAGAAAAATTAAAGAAAAGGGTTAAAGAAGAGCCATTGGAGTAAGCTCTTCAAACCAAACTCACCTTAAACGAGAATGAAACATTTAGAAATATAAGAAGTTATAGCCAAAGAGGAAGAGGTCGAGGTCAAAGCTGTGAAAGAGGTGGTTACAAATTTTTCAATAAAGAGGAGTCAAAGCGCATATGCTACAAGAGGTCGAGGAAGAGGAGGAAACATGAAACAAAATGGAAGACCAAGGTATGATAAAACACAAATTAAGTGTTATAATTGTGATAAATTTGGGTATTTTGCTTTCGAATGTAGATTTACTTCTAATAAAGTTCTAGAGAGATCTAACTTTGCTAAAGAAGAGGAAGAATATTCTACACTACTTTTGGCACAAAAGGAAGATGCATGTGGTGATAACAATACATGGTATTTGGATACAGGGGCTAGCAATCATATGTGTGGAAGAAGGAACATGTTCACGGAGCTTGATGAATCAGTAAGTGGAAACATTTATTTTGGTGATGAATCTAAAATTCCGATTAAGGGAAAAGGAAAAATATCAATTTGCTTAAAAAATGGAAAGTATGATTTTATCTCTAACGTATATTATGTGCCTAATATGAAAAGTAACATTCTAAGCTTGGGGCAACTTTTAGAAAAGGGATACGACATTCATATGAAAGATCATAGCCTTCTCATGAAAGATGCTAAAGGAAATCTGGTTGCTAAAGTAGAAATGTTAAAAAATAGAATGTTTCCACTCCATATTTCAAATAATATTGCCAAATGTTTAAAAGCATGCTATAAAGATTCATCATGGCTTTGGCACTTAAGATTTGGACATCTTAATTTTGGGGGTTTAAAGTTGTTAAAGAATAAAAACATGGTGAAAGGTTTACCACGAATCGATCATATGAATCAACTATGTGAAGGATGCTTATTTGGTAAACAACCAAGGAAAAGTTTTCCAAAAGAATCCAACACAAGGGCTAAAGAACCACTAGAGTTAATTCACACCGATATTTGTGGTCCAATAAAACCGTGCTCACTTGGAAAAAGTAATTACTTTGCTTTGTTTATTGATGATTATAGTAGAAAAACTTGGGCCTATTTCCTTAAACAAAAGTCCGATGTATTTGATGCCTTTAAGAAATTTAAAACTTTTATAGAAAATGAAAGTGGTTATAAGATAAAAGCCATGAGGTCCGACCGAGGTGGAGAATTTACCTCTAAAGAATTTGAGAAATTTTGTGAAGAAAATGGAATTCACCGTCCCTTAACCGTCCCGTATACTCCACAACAAAGCGGGGTCGTAGAAAGAAAGAATAGATCTCTACTTAATATGGCCCGGAGTATGTTGAAAAGTAAGAGAATTCCAAAAGAATTTTGGGCCGAAGCCGTTGAATGTGCAGTGTATTTAGCTAATCGCTCCAACTCGAAGTGTGTGGAACAAAACCCCCGAAGAAGCTTGGTGTGGAAGAAAACCATGTATAACACATTTGAGAGTATTTGGAAGCCTAGCGTATGTCCATGTGCCGGATCAAAGGCGTTCCAATTTGGATGATAAAAGTGAAAAATATATATTCATTGGCTATGACTCAAGGTCAAAAGGGTATAAGTTATATAATCCTATAAATGGAAAAGTTGTTGTTAGTCGAGATGTGGAGTTTGATGAAAAAAACACTTGGGATTGGAGCACACAAGAAGTTGATTATAATTTCCTTCCCTTTTACGAAGAAGAAGAAAGCAGTGATGTGCAAGAAGAGCCGACTAGTCCAACACCGTCATCTCCATCAAGCACTCATCAAGAAACTCCACAAGAAGAAAGCTCAAGTGAAAGGATGTCGCGCATGAGATCTTTACAAGAACTATACGAGGTAACACCACTTTGTGATAATATTACTTTATTTTGTCTTTTTGCAAATTGTGAGCCAATAGATTTCAAAGAAGCAAAACAAGACAAAAGATGGAGGAGTGCTATAGATGAAGAAATCAAAGTTATTGTGAAAAATGATACATGGAAGATGGCTGATTTACCTAAAGGACACAAAGCTATTGGAGTAAAATGGGTATACAAAGTAAAGAAGAACGCTAAAGGAGAAGTTGAAAGGTACAAAGCTAGATTGGTAGCCAATGGGATACAAGCAAAGAGCATGTATAGATTATGACGAGGTATTTGCTCCTGTTGCCCGTTTAGAAACTATAAGATTATTAATTTCTTTAGTGGCTCAAAACAAATGGAAAATATATCAAATGGATGTGAAATCGGCTTTCTTGAATGGTACTATAGAAGAAGAAGTTTATTTGGAGCAGCCACTTGGTTATAAAATTAAAGGACATGAAGATAAAGTTTTAAAATTGAAAAAGGCACTTTATGGTTTGAAACAAGCCCCTAGAGCATGGAATACTAGAATTAATAAATATTTTCTAGAAAATAACTTTATAAAATGCCTCCATGAACATGCTCTTTACATAAAAACAAATCAAAGTGGAGATATCTTGATTGTATGTTTATATGTGGATGACTTAATATTTACCGGAAATAATCCAAAAGCATTTAAGATTTTAAGAAGGAGATGTGTTTAGAGTTTGAGATGACCGATATTGGACTCATGTCATATTATCTTGGTATCCAAGTGATTCAAAGCGAGCACGGAATATTTATTTCACAAGAAGCATATGCAAAGAGAATATTGAAGAAATTTAAGATGGATGGAAGTAAACCAGTTAATACTCCAATAGAATGTGGAACAAAGCTCTCAAAATATACCAAAGAAGAAGATGTGGATCCCACATTATTCAAGAGTTTGGTTGGTAGCTTAAGATACCTCACATGCACAAGACCCGATATACTTTATGGTGTTGGACTCATTAGCCGCTATATGGAAGCTCCTACAACATCACACTTGAAGACTGCAAAAAGGATTCTTCGATACATCAAAGGTACCATTGATTTTGGTTTGTTATACTCAAGTTCTAATAATTTCAAGTTGATTGGTTACAGTGACAGCGATTGGGTTGGAGATGTTGATGATCGTAAAAGTACGACCGGATTTGTCTTCTTCACGGGAGATATAGCCTTCACCTGGAGCTCAAAAAAGCAACCAATTGTGACGCTTTCCACTTGTGAAGCTGAGTATGTTGCTGCTTCAACTTGTGTTTGTCATGCTATTTGGCTTCGAGATCTATTGATGGAATTGCATATACCACAACACAATGCAACAGAAATTTACATGGATAATAAGTCAGCTATCGCTTTAGCCAAGAATCTTGTCTTCCATGAACGAAGTTCACACATCGATACACGTTATCACTTTATTCGAGAGCGGATTGCAAAAAAGGAAGTACAAGCAAAGTTTATTAACTCAAAAGAGCAAGTAGCAGACATTTTTACAAAGGCATTAAAGAATGAAGACTTTCAAAGACTGCGGAAGATGCTTGGAATGACAAAGTCAAGTTTACGGGAGGATGTTGAAAATTAAACTTGACTTTGGGCTAGATTATTGGACTTAATTTGGGCCACAGATAAAGAAGTAAAGCTAAAAGAGAATTCTAGAGAAAGTTAGAAAGAACCATCTTGATAGAATTATCTAGATATATGTTGTCATGGTAGAAGAGGTTCTAGAATTTTCCATTCTCAAATTGTAATAAAATAACTAGAATCTAGAGTTTTCTTATCTAAAGATATTTTGTATGAAAGTTATAGAAAACTCTAGAGAATAGTTGTATACCGTAGGATCAAACACATCTCCACCGTTCATTTGAGATGTGAATTACTATAAATAGAAGTGGTGTATCTCAATTGTAAGCAAGCAAAAAAAAATTGTAAGCAAAAGTTTGTAATAAAGTACAACTTTCTCCTTTAAAATCAATCTCTTATTTCACACTTGCTATCCAATTAATCTTCAACTTGAAAAATTGCTAACATATCTGACATATGTATTCTTTTGCTTAATTTGTTAATAATAACTATGTTTGCTTTTATCTATCAAACTAATTTATTGCCTGTACCTACCTCTACCATACTTAGACTATACCCTAATGCATTTGTTTTAAGTACATAAAAGTATTTATGGAACAAAAATGCATCAATTTATATTGTGTTTTGCTTATTATGCACTTTTGAATGAACTGTTACTTTGCAGTATTCTGTTTGGTATAGGTCTCAACTTAATGTTATCTTAAATGCAGAGGCACTTCCGATAGTAAGAGAAGTTATTGTTGAGTAATTACACTACACCACTGTGGCCTTTGTGCCTCAATTTAAAACTGAGGCCCTGTGCCTTAGTTTTAAATTGCCTCAGTTAAACTGAGGCACTACGCCTCAGTTTAAAACTAAGGCCACCGTGGCTTCAGTTTTAAACTGAGGTGCCTCAGTTTAACTGAGGCACCGTGCCTTAGTTTAAAACTGAGGCCAAACTGAGGCAAGTACAAGTAGCCGCATTATATTCTCCTCTCAAGCAATGTCTTGAACTGATTATTAGATAAACAATATGAATTTTAAATGCTATCAAACATGTCACTGGACAAATTCAAGTTCACTAAACTTTACAGATAAACAATATGAACTTTAAATGCTCTGTAGAACTAATTATTAGAAACATAGGATTATGATTAATTACTATTCACTCGTGCATGCCAAGGAATTCATGCATGTGTACATTTTACATTTGTTTATGCTTAAATCGTTTTAATAATGAACAATATTTTTCATTAAAGGCCAAAGAGTAAAACTTCCTATTTATATCTAATTTAAGTTCAATAGAGTGGATTAAAAATCCACATAGAAATACCGAAGAATATAAGCAAGGCGATCGAGACTTCATGAGTTTTGTGAAGAATCACTCATCCTCCGATGCTAAAATATGCACTTGCCCTTGTACTAAGTGCAGAAACTCTAAAAAGCTCTCATTGGAAAATGTTGAGAAACACTTGATTATACATGGTATAGTTAAAACGTATAATATGTGGTTTTTCCTTGGAGAGATGAACAACAATAACACAATGGTGAATTATGCATAAAATATTATTCCAAAGCCTCATATCCAAGATCAAATTCAAACCGACCATTGCGTAGAGGGAGCTCTTAGAAATCTCGTAGATAATGCTTTTGGAGTGCATAATATGCTACAAGCTAGCGGTAAAGAGGATGTTCAGTGGATAAATATAGGTAATTCTTGTTCTTTCCATGGAGAAAAGTACCAAGAATACACAAACAAAGCAAATGAGAAACTCTATTCTTCTTGCGAAGACGGACTTACAACGTTAGGTGTAATTATTGAGTTTCATAACCTTAAGAAAGAGTTTAATTGGTCGGGAAATAGTATGATCGAGTTATTAAAGCGATTAAAACGTTGGCTTCCAAAAGAAAATAATTTGCCTGACAAGTATCCCGCGATGAAGAAAATGTTAAAGGATTTGGGAATGGAGGTGAAGTACATACATACATGTGAAAATGATTGCATATTATTTTGGAAAGACAACATTGATGTAAAAGAATGTCCTCAATGTCATACAACAAGGTATAAAACAAAAAAAACAGTGTTAGGAGAGGTCAAATTAACGAAGGAACCAAGAAAAGTTTTAAGACACTTTCCTATAATTCCAAGATTAACTAGATTATACACTATACCGTGGATAGCTCGTAAAATGCAATGGCATAAGAAAGCTACACCCTTATGGAATTCCATGCAACATCCTATAGATTCAGCTGAATGTAGATCGGTCAAAAATCGATGGCCAGAATTTGCTAGTGAATGACACAATGTTTGGCTTGGTATTGCTACCGATGAGTTTTATCCAAATGGAGTCCTCTCCAATAGTTATAGTTGTTGGCCCGTTTATTTAATACCTTATAACCTACCCCCTTCATTGTGTATGAAATCACAATTTCAAATGCTGGGTCTATTAATTCCCGGACCAAGAGCATAAAGTCAAGACATTGATTATACTTGGAACCTCTTATAGATGAATTGAAGCATCTTTGGGTCGAAGGAGCGTCTGTTTTAATACAGATAAGCAAGAAATTTTCAATATGAAAGCAATATTACTATAGGGAATCCATGATTTTCCAACATTTGGTAACTTATCTGGTTGTGTGACGCATGGTTATAAGGCATGTCCTATTTGTGCTACCGAGACCGAATCAGAGCACATCGGCAACAAGGTCGTTTACCCAAAGTATAGAAGGTTTTAAAGGATGGTCATCCATATAGAGCATTAAAACACGGATGGTATAAGGATGTTGAATGCAAAGAACCTCCAACTCGGTTAAGGGGCTCGTTTCTCTTAGAAAATCTTGAGCGTATCAAATATGTTCCTGGAAAACTACCACAAAGCAAGAAGAGGATGATTTCTAAAGCTTATACTAATGAAGATTGTTTTGTCGATG
This sequence comes from Allium fistulosum, assembly GCA_030737815.1. Taxonomy (NCBI): domain Eukaryota; kingdom Viridiplantae; phylum Streptophyta; class Magnoliopsida; order Asparagales; family Amaryllidaceae; genus Allium; species Allium fistulosum. Next base: position 231,775,971 of record CM060908.1, on the reverse strand, counting down.
AGGATGAAAGATCAGCATGGTATAAGAAGTCAATTTTGTTTGACTTAACTTGTTGGAGCAGTCATAAAGTTCGTCATACTATTGATGTGATGCATACTAAGAAAAATGTTGCTGAGCACCTTATCAATTTTATGTTTGATAAAGGAAAACAATCTTCTAAATATGCATGGAATATGATTCACAAGTTACAATGTTGTCAAGTTCTTAAAGATACAAAACTTTCATCATGTCTTCCAACTAAGTTACATGGCCTTATATGTCTTCAACTACCCAGTTTGCAATTAAAAAGACATATGATTATGATATTATTATCCAATATTTGCTCCCTATCATGGTTCAACTTGCATATGCAAAGTGTCGTGAATTAAGACGAGCTCTTTTACAAGTAAGCTTGTACTTCAACATAATATGTTCAAAATTTCTATTTCGGGAGCATGTGCAAGCTGCTAAAGATATGATTGTTGAAGCATTATGTGTCTTGGCCCACTATCTTCCAATGCAATTTTTTGATATAAGCATCCATTTGATGGTACATTTAGGTGATCAAGCTCTACTTTATGGTCCATTGAACTATATATGGATGTATCAATTTGAAAGGTAAAATATTATTTTTGCATTCGAATTATTTCACCTAAGGGCTATGAAGTAACTGACTGGAAACATTCATATTAACTTTTGTGTACTAGGGCTATGAAGGATTGCAAAGACATACCTAGTAATAAAAGGTATATAGAGGGATCAATTTCTGAAGCATACCTTGTTTTAGAATCAGTTCGATATGCAATGGAATATATGCCAAACCCACGTGATGGAAATCATAGCTCTAAACAAGCATCCTTTTTAGATGAGAATGGTGATGATAAATCTGAGCGTTCCATCGTTGACGGTAAACCTTTAAAGTTATCTAGGGTGCAACGATCGCAGATTCGACGATGGATACTATTTAGAATTGATATACCAGAATAAGATGAATACTATAGGTTATACTTTTTTCACTCTTTTCATATACTTGTAGCATATATAGTCAAGCATATATATATACACACACATACATACATACATACATTTACCGTAATATTCAATTGTAGAGAATACCATTTATCTTTAGAGGATGGTGCTCATGGTAACAGGAAAATTATCACAAAGGCAAAAGTAATAGTCCAATCTGAATTTATTGATTGGTTACACAAGAAGGTGTGCTACTTATACTCGAATGTATTACGTTTCTTTTTCAACTGATGTTATTTTATTATTATTTTTAATTTGTAACAGCTAGTGGAAGAAAAATGCATGGACATTATGTTGTGGTTGTATATCAGTGGTCCAAAGTGGGAAGCCAAAACTTATCTTAAGTATAGAGTGAATGGCTACACATTCTCTCATCAACATTATGATGACACCATTTCAACACAAGATAGCGGCATCTGCATGGATGCGATCACTACATTTGTTGCAAGTTCAAAAGGCCTAAATCCTATGGATGATGACACTACTTGGTATGGTGTTATTAAAGAGATCATGGAGGTTGATTAATATAATTATCAACATGTATTTTATTGCAACTGGGTGAATGTTAGAGATAAGACAAATGGTTGCAAGGTCTGCCCGGAGGCCAATGTGTTGATGGTGAACTTGAAGAAGCTCAAGAATACTAATGGAGAATTTGATGAACCTGCTATTCTCGCATCTGAAGCAAGTCAAGTATTTCACATAAAAAACACGCAAAATCCCGATTGATCCATTGTTAGACGCTCTCCTAAATGCATGATGGATAACATAGATAATTATGAAATACCAACAATCTTCAATCTATTTTGGAAGAACAACCAAACTTAGAACCATTATTGAAATGCATTAAATAGAAATCAACTTATTGATTGGAACTATTTTGCATGTATTTTGCTTATTTTGATCCATGCATTAACTCTTATTGATGTAATGTACGATTGTGTTGTGTTATGAGATATTTTGCTTGTTTTGATCCATGCATTAAATATTTAGATAGTTTGGGTGTTATTCAACTTATGATAAAACACGACATGTGATATCCTTTTATTTGATGTCTTCCAAGTGTTATATTACATCATATTATTGTTTGCCTCTTTTTATGCAGATTTTCACTAAATTGATAAACAATTCCAGCGCCAGTGCAAATTTAAGTACAACAGTGACTATTGAACCTCACCCACTTAAAGGTAAAAGGCACTTTATAATGGTTGGTGTTGATGGTGCAAAGGGAGATGATGCGGCTAAATGGAGTTCACGTTGTGGTGATTTGATTCGTTGTCATATACCCATTGGCTATAAAGAATGGAGGAATGTAGATGTCTTCTATAAGAATAAACTATGGGATGGACTTTTGGTATTTCAACACACTCTTATTTACATATTTAATTAATTTTTTTTTAGTTTTAGAAAATGATCATGTTATTTATTCACCAATTAACTACTTAATTATATTTTCATTATCATCAAGTCATCATCAAGTTTAAATTATGGTGTATATGACCGTTTCATGAATTTTTTTCTCCCTTTCTTGTAATAGGAAGAATTTGACATGGATGTAGATCCTACCATAGCTCGACCGTTATTGGAGAAACATTTCCCACCATTTTATAGAACAATGAAGTCATCATTACGAAAAAGTCTTCTTAAGGTTGATGGAACTATGATTCCCATACGTGTTGCTATTGATAGATGTCCAAAGGATATTGATAAAGTGTGGTGGGAAAAGTTTGTTGATATTGAGTATACCAATGAAATGATGGATAAATGTAAAAGAAATGCCAAAAATAAAGCAAAATGTTTGATCACTCATACTATAGGAAGAAAATCTTACCATAGAGTGCACGATGAGATGGTATAGAAAACAAAACAAGGGAGTGGGAAATTCTGGTAATGTGTATATTCCAGGTATTGTTGAATACATGTACATAACTGTTTTAGATATTCAGTGCTATCGAAGAAAAGAAATGCCTTTAATGTCTGTTAATAAAAAAATTAAAAAACCATCTGACCAGTTCTGGATTTTACCACCTCAAAAATCAAAACATGTCATTGCATATGTGAAGTACTTAATTTCAAATTATCGTCCTTGCATATTTGCTTGTTTTATTTAATGTCCTTTTATTGTTAAATCACGTATTATCACCTTGATTACTATTTGTCATTCTTTTTAGTATAAATTTTAATTAAATATGATATTGAATGCATGTAGAGGTACATATAGAAGAAGCAGAAGAAAAGAGGAAATTGAATGTTAGTTCTAGTGGTAATGGTGAAGTAGAAGATCTTGAAAATGATCCATTGCGAAAGTTTTTGGTTTCGATAGAAAGAAAAATTATTGTCGAGCAATTAGTTCTACTTCTTTTATGAAACAAGTAAAGATGAATCAAGCGGTAAACGCTATAGCTGAAAAAAGGCAAGCCGTGGATTTGTCTGTTTGGAAATTGGATAAAGAAAGGCAAGTAGCTAATCAAGTTAATGATGCCATCAAATCAATTACTTCAACTTTTATGAAATTTATACCTGATTTGCAAGAAAAGCATGTTGCAAGTCATGTGGTGACTCCACATACGGAAGATGCTTCTAATTTAGGAGATTCTCATATGAACAATAATCTAGTTGCCACTCCAACCGTTTCATATAATGATATTCATTCATCTACAATGGAAAAGAACTATGTAACGTTATTGTCAAAAGATTTAAAGATGGATGTAGCCAAAGGTTATGTTAGAACACAAACAACTTGTTATTTTAGGAAGGTGATATCGAATGTAGAGAAAGTTATTTGGGCGGTTGAAGTTCTTGAACCAGATGCACCAGTTTACGATGGTCCTCAAAATGGAATGCACAAGCTATGTGAATTTTCTGATGGAGGCTTCGTTATATGGCCAGAGTTTCATATTTAGTATTTGTAGACTTTAACTATGAACTATGTCTTACCTTTTGTTATTGCAATTGGTATTAGTATTGAATTGGTAAACTATGCATTGATAACTTAATTATTTATTGAACTTCTCTTTTATTAATTGATACTCTGTTTTATTACCAATTATAATATTGTTTATTAATATTAATTAGGTTATAATTTGCTAAATCAAGGTAATATTTCATATTAAATATAGTTTACATTATATCTTTTAACATTCAAACCATTATATCTTTCAACATTTACATTAGTGATAAGTGTTTATTTGTTTGTATTTATTTGTAACGCTTATAAGCATTGGAATATAATTTTCCCAACGCTTATAAGCGTTGGAAGATATTTTTTCCCAAACGCTTATAAGCGTTGGAAGATTTTTTTCCCAATGCTTATAAGCATTGGAAGATATTATTTCCCAACGCTTATAGGAGTTGGCGAAAAAATTCTTCCAACCCTTATAAGTGTTGCAAATTGATGCCCACGTTCATATAGCAACACATATAAGTGTTACTGAAATTCTTCGCAACGCTTATACTCTTGGGAATCCTCTGATTTGGTGAAGTGATGTGTAGTTATTGCCATTAAAAAGTGGTCTAACAGTAGATTGTTCTTCAACAAATGAATTACTAATAAGTGCATTAACCATGTTACTAACAGTACTATTACCAGTGTTGGTAGCCATTTAAACTTTTCAAAAATCAGATTATGAACACTTTGAAAACCAATGCTCCGATACAAAATTTAAGATTGCAGAATAGCGACCTTAAGGCTAAATTAACACTAAAGGAGGGGGGTAAATAGTGTTTTCTAATTTATATGAATCTTTTTGAAATCTTTTGAAATTATATTTAGAATTATGCAATTATTAATTACAGAAACAATCACGGAATCAAAACACAGATATAGTAAATGCAGTAAAAGTAAAAGGAAAGAACACACTAGGATTTTATACTTTTTTAGAGTTACCCTACATCCAGTCCTGCACAATTCCTTGTAAGGATTTCTTTTCAACTAGTAGATGCAAATACAATCTCAATTTCAAGACCATGAGACACACCCTCCAGAAACCCGATCTCTGAGTGGAGTCACTTGATTTTCGGGCTACAAGCACACTCACTAGATTTACAAGCTATTAAGCACACCCACCAGATTTACGGGTTACTAAGCACACCCAATTGATTTACGGGCTACAATCTCATACACAAGTATAGAGGTTTGATTTGATAGAGTTTTACAGACTTAGGTCTTTAATCTTGATTACAATTGATCATATAACTCTTGAATAGCACTTTGATCTTTATTGGAGTGAGAAAGATGATAGAAATCAGAGAATAAATGATAGATAAAAAAAAATGGTGATTGAGTTTGATTCTGGCAGAGTATGGTTATATTTTGTTTAAAAAATGAAATTTGATTTTTGAAAATCATGGCTAGTATGTCGACATATTGGAGTAGAGTAGGTCGACATACTCTTTGTAATTTTGAAAAACACTTTAAAATGTATTGCTTTGTAAAATAATTTGATACTTTGTAAACATGCTTAAATTTAATTTATACACTTTTAAATCATAATAAAACTTGAGTAAAATTATATGATAACATTTTTAAAAATAAACCAATATAAATCAAAATTTAATAAAAACAATAACTTAGTGAAATATCAAAAACTTAAAATAATATTTTTAAATGTAAGAAATTGAAAACTATTTAAAAGTTGTTTTGAAAAGAATATTTAAAAATTTATTCAAAAATAGAGAGAGAGAGAGAGAGATTAAGTGCTATCAGAATTTTAACATAAATCTATGACTCTATAACTTATTTGGAATATCTTCAAATCTTGAACTCTTCAATACTCATGAGTCTTCATTCTCTAGCACTTAAGTCTCGATGTCAAAATCTTGAATCTCTTTAATCTTTACATGATACCGTACAGTCTTCTTAAATCATTACCTATCTAATATCCTGCACTATATATATATACCTTGATAAAATGTTGGTATTTATATTTTATATGATTTCCTAAAGTTTTTGTCATCAAAAGCAATATCTCAAGAACTAACAACATATAATAGAGAATATACAGAAGTCTATGTGGGACTGCACAAGAATCAAATGCCCACTATATATCAAATAAATACAATGTATATGTCCAATACATACTTCTCAACATCATCAACATATATGAGGCAACTTAAATAAATAAAGATATGCTAGACCACTAATAAACTAGCCTCCAACTATGCCCCACAATCATAAGCTGGTCACTTCATATCTAAACCTAAAATGTCTCGGACTGACTCGATTATTATATAAATAAAACAGATCAAACTATGTCTAGAATGTAGATGCCAATATATAATAACAACTGGCATGGTGTACATAAATATATCACAAATAATATAAGCATCCTAAGTGTATCCACATCATCCAAAATCATGCATATAAAATGTACCCATCGAAACGAAGTCAGTCATCACATCAAATGGCATAAAATTGAAATGGGTGAATCATCAGCAAACAATCAAACAACTGACAACTACAACATTCTGTAATGTACGTCATGACCACCGGCCCTAGTGAGAGACAATAACTCTGGACTACATAGCCCGTAGAGATATAAAATAATATAATATGCAGACTTATTATATAACATATAAACATAGCATATCACACAATTAAAAATAAAGATATATTTTAACCAACGGTTATAATAAGAGAACGTACTCTCAACTAAATACACCTAACAGATATATAAATATACAGTAAATCCATAAATTTCTTAGCCAAAGGCTCTAAAAGAGAATGGCAAACGAGCACACAGCTAGTCTCCAATGTCATAGTAAGACAACATGCAACTGTCTTATGTTATGTTACCTCATATGACAGACAAGCACGCAACAAGTTTCTAACATCATGTAATCATGTTCCCTATCGAGGTGATAACATCAAATAACTCATAAGAAAAGAATCTACCTAAGTCATCCAAATGGGAGACTGGCATACCACAACACTACGCCATGAAAAGCTAATGACTATAGCCAATTTCCTACAGTCCCTTAGTTACTCCTAGAATTGTGACACTCATATCCATCTCGTGTCATAAACATGCTGCAAGTCTACATTATGCATTGGTCATGACTCCTACTTACCCTTGGTAACAGACTGTTGGTCCTTAAGTGAAGTCTGAGCAATGGCTCTAATGAGAGTAATAACTCTTAGCCCACAAACTCAACAAAGTGACATCACAAATCTAGGGCACGACCTGCAATCAGGACGATTATGATGGATACTAGCCTATTTGGCGGGTCCTAATCACGTGCTCTCCATAATGGCGTGAACCCTACGATGTAGATTCTCGATGAATACTCTCGACTAGATGAGTCCCAATGAGAGTAGTAATAAGTACTCTTGACTCATTACATCCAAATGAGAGTATCTGAATATAATAAATCCTCGACTACCGGCCTTAAGAATAAATAATAATACTCGGCTAGTTAGACCTTGGAGAATAATCTGTAACTTCCAACCAACGTAAATCGAACTTGTAGCCCTTGGAGAGAAATAGACTATTGACTACTTATCTCTATAAGGAGTCACCTTTAGACGATATCGTAAATTCTTTTCCTAAACCACAATACAACATAAGTGACATTTACTTATAAGAAGTAATCGAACAAAGATCAATCCAAGTGTCTCATACCACCTGGTATTACTCGCTCATTTACTCAATGCCCGTAAACTACACTCGGTAATATTCTTGCAATGAGTCCAATGAATAAGCAGAGATATATCGCTGAAAGTCTATACTAGATGGTATTATAATTCTGTTTATTCAATATTCTCAACACACAGAAATATAATCAACCATGCACATAATTCATGTAGAAAAGAATTTTTATTTATAGAAAATAATTTAAGCCTTTATATATAATACGTATTAAAATACTATTTTTTCCTTGCTATTTATATAAAGCCAAAAATAACAATTTATTCCTTATAAATAACTTTCGAAGCTCTTTTCTATATTTTAAATCATTGGAAACCTCTCTTATAACCAAATATTACTTATAAAAATCATTGTATAATTTTCGACAATTAAATACAATTTTAAAAAGGAATTTATAAACTCTAAACCAATTTCCCTTTTTATTTCAAGATCCATATAGTATATTACAAAACTCTCAATTATACTCATATATCATGAAATACACTTTAAAAACTATACAATATTAATTAGAAACCATCTCATATTTTTTCTAGAATTTTATAGGAATTTTAAATAATCATTGATAGTCAAAAATCAATTTTCCTTTAATAGATTAATATTTTAATAATATAATCCATACCAATTTAAATGAAATATTTCTTAAAAATGATTTCATAATCATAAAGTATAAGGTTTATATTTATTAAATATATTTATTTATTTAAAAAAAAAATATGCAAACCAATAACAATCAGGCATAGGCCTGAAAATTCGATCGGGTCATGCACCGATCCACCTATCATGACCTGCAATATGTAATTTTTCAAGCCATAACCATTTGCTAGCGACTCCGACCACTCGATGCCACTCCATATGAAGCTTACTACAATACCATATACTACAGTACAACCTAGCAATTCCGACATCATCATTTCAATAAAATTCAATCATGGCTAGAGCAAAATAGTGAACTCAAGGAGAGAAGCAATACATAATTCACCCTTCATCAATCAATAAATAATCCAAACATTTAGACATAGATTGTGAGTTGAATTTACTCACCTTGGCCAAGAGAGGTTCCATACTTCATACCACAATTCATAGCATCAACAAACCGAACTTTTCATCTTCTCTAAAAATGCAACATGACACTAAATTATTTCAAACTCCAACTTTGAAGCTTCATAAAGGTGCAGATCCTTATTAAGAGGCTTGCTTTGAACTTTCATGATTTATAGAATTTTATATGAATTTTTGAAGAAGAGGGAGGTTTTCATTATTTAGTTTTGAAATTTGGAAAAATGAAAATAAAGAGAAGGTAAGTATACGTGAAATGATAATGTTGATGGAGGGGGAGAATTTTAGACTTTAGAAGTGTCTAGATATATGCATGGTGGGCTTGGGCTTGCATTAGAACCTTAGGCTTTATGAAAACATTAATAGAAATAATTCTTTTATCCTTTTCTTTTCATTAGTTATTCTATTATTCTACCATGACAAACTAGCCCAAAACTTCAAATAAAATCCATATTCACTTTCCATAAGTGTTTACAATTATTCTATAATTGTTACAATATTTATTTTCTATAATTTAACCTATTTGAATATTTGTTTCCATATTTACATTATTAGGCCCATTTACTAGAATAAATTTATAAATCCCTTTTATAAGTGAAATAAAAATTCACTTCCTTTTAAAGTAAGTTCCTTGTTTTCTTTACTTTTTAATATTTATCTTTACAAAAATTATTTATCATTATTAATTATAATTTAATTGATCCTTAAAAATGTCCAAACTCATTTCAAACATCAAATTTTGCTCAAATAAATTATTTCCTTACTTTATAAAACATTTTCCTATACAACTTTCCTAATTGTTTCCATTTATCCAGTTTTTAAATATTAAACCCATTTTAATTGGTTATACCTTTATTTTAAATCTCAAATAAATTCTATATTTCCAAATCACCACAAACCCAATATTCACATTTTATTATTAAAACTCATTTAATTAGTTAAATTAATATTATTAATTAATTAATTCTCAACATTGGATTGTTACAAAATCTTCCTTAAGGAAAATTGCTTCCTTACAATTTCCTGTAGGGAAAATCCATAATGAGCTAAAAATTCTAGCTAATCTACACCCCTATTAATTAAAACAAATCACAAACATAATACACAATGCTCCACCTTTATGATCTCGGGCTAGCATAAATAATGATCTGCATAACCCATCAAGTATTAAATAGAGCGACTCGAATCCAATTATTAGATCTTTTAGTAGTGGCTTACCCAAAAATTAATGACCATCCTCCTCACCCACCGTCTATAATCATGGACTATGAGTTTGAACAAACTCATTTAGAAGACTCTGATACTTGCACAACGTATCAAAAATACAATAAGTTGAAATTTTCGAAATTTTTTGGAGTAATTTCTGTGGTGTGAAGTGTATTACAAAAATCCGCAATACTCAAAACACAATATAAATTCATTTAAGAGTCAAGATCTAATAATTCAACATTTTGCTCTTTGGACATGTATATACTTCTTCTCAAAAAAAATACTCGAAAACTTTTCAATCTCAAAATTATTTAATACAAAAATAATACTTTACTAAGTTTTACCTTTAAATCACTGAAATGTTTCCAAAAATTCTGTTCACTATATTAATTCTTTTCAAATCCATCTCTCACTTTGAAAATCTTAAAACTGGGTAAAATTAATTTATTCCATGGATTTTTAATTTCAAATCCATTTTCAGAAAATTTAATTCTCAAAATACTCCTCTTAAAACTAACTACCTTTCAAAAACAAAATTCAACAACGCTTCATTAAGTTCAAAACACTTTATCTTAAACAAATGCCTTTCCAAATAAATTTCTCTAAGTATTCATAAACATTAATTGCATAAAAAAAATCTTAAAATTTTCTAATATTTGCTATACTCCAAAACCTCAAAAGGTAATTAACAAAAAATTTATAGCTAGCAATCATACTTCTCTAAAATCACAAACCATCAAAACTTATTATGGTTTAAAGTTATAATCAATAGCTTTAATCAACCTAAAATTTAATTTTCTTTAAGTTCAATTTTCACTTTCTTTTAAATAAGCTTACAAAACGTCTTCCAAACAATCATTTAATTTAAAAGCTCAACTTCCCAAAATATTATGTTAATGTCAAAATCTTAAGTAGTGTTTGGTTTAAAAACGAATTTTTGGTTTACTATTTTCAAATATGTATGTCAAATGTGAGAAGAGTGAAGTGATGACGGATGTGATGTGTAACACCCCTATTTTTATTGACATTATTCAGGAGATTTAATTAGAATAAATTAAATAGAATAATGTAGATAAGGAGATTGAGGTTGATTAATAAAAATATTGTGGTCGTGCTTATTAAACTTAAGGAACTTAAAAATGGTTAAGTACTTAAAAACATAGGCATAAGAATAATTGCGACCCATGTTTCCCACTCTTATACTATCCCCCAACCAATACACGTTCATTTTTATTCTCAAACAAAAATACATATAACCGTAAGAAGGAACAAGGCCGGCCATAGGAAGATAGAAGAGGAGAAGAAAATCTAAGAAAAGCTTAGGATTCAAGCTAGAGGAAAATCAATCTCAAACAATCTCTAATCTCCTTATCTCAAGCAAGGTGAATAATAGTTTCTACATCTCTATTTGGATTTTTACATCAAATGGTTTCAAATTTATGGATAAATCTATTTTATGATATGTGAATGATGATATGCTTGATTTTGATTTATAAAAGTTTAAACAAGGTTGTTTTAAAAAAAAGATATACATGATTTTAGGGTAAAACCGAGATGAAATGATGTTCAAATGTTATGGGAAAATTTTATGTTATAGAAAACATGATTTTGGAGTTGGGTTTCAATTTTTATAATTTTCCAAGCGGTGGAGAATTTATTATGAATTTTTTAAGGAAAATATGATTATTTGGGTTTATAAATTATTTTGGGAAAATTTACTAAGAATTTGGGTCAAAAATTTTATAATGTTAGATTACATGATTAAAGCGATTTTTGGGGATTTTTACTAAGTGATTTAGTATGAAAATTTAATTATTTTGATAGGAGGACCTAAATGATTTAATTGTTTTATAAGAGGAATGGCTTATTTGTTAAATGATTAATTATTTTAGATCTGAGAAAATTGCGGCAAATATTATCCAAAATATTTAAAAAGTTATGAAAGCCAATCAAACGTTTACAAGTAGGCAAGTTAGTTGCAAAAAGTTTACTTATTTTGGAAAAATCAGCTTTTACGCAGAAAAAGTTGGTTCCGTCTTCTTTGGCAAACCTTTCACCTCAGACCTCTCGAACAAGACCTTTTGACTTCAATGACCAACAAGGTTGAAAGCAATGCACATGATATCATTCAGGTGGTATGTAGTGAATTGATTTAAGTCAAAAGGTATGGTGTCGAAGGGTTGCTTCCAAAGGAGATGGATCGTTAGTTTATTTTGATTTGAACAATCACTTGCCTGTTTTCTAAAGACCTTTCGACAAGGCCGAAAGGTTTGGTTTTCAAAAGGTTGTTTTATAATACCTTTTGACACAGTTGAAAGGTTAGGTTTTAAAAGGATTTAAGATACCTTTCGACAAGGTCGAAAGGTTTGGTTTCGAAAGGATGTTTCAAAGGGATTTTGAAAAGAACTGCCGCCTTTATTTTATTCAACCTTCCGAAGGGGCCGAAAGCAGGAGCTCTCGACATAGTCGAAAGGTTTAAATGTTTTCCCCAATGTTTTATAAAGTAGAGGGTGGTTTTGAAAACTTTCACCTATGACCCAAAGTAATATCTTTAAGTGTAAACCCAATGCTTTCAAAAGGTTTGATTTTCAATGGTTTCGAAGGGTTTGGTTTTCAAGGGATTTGAAGGGGTAACCTTCAATGCTTTCGAAAGGGATACTTTCAAGTGATTTTGAAGTTATGCTTCTACCCTTATATAATAATACTTTTAACATGGTCGAAAGGTTTCGAAGGAGGGGTTTTAAAGTATTATAAAGGCTGGAGCCTATTGTTTTAAAATTTATGGTTTATGCTTTCGAAGGGGTAGAAAGCAAACCTTTCGAAGGGGTCGAAAGGTTGCTTTCGAAAGGGTTGAAAGCAAAGCTTTCGAAGGGGTTGGAAATTTTTTTCCTTTAAACTTATAAAATGTTGTTTAACCTTGGGGATACCGAGGTGAGCTTAATGAGTTCAACATAATAGTTGGGGATAAATGGGATATAACCTAAATTAGGGATACTAATGGAAATAGGTTAATCATGTGGATAGCATGAGATAATTATATTCATGGGGATAACATGAGTTAAGTGGCCAAGTGAAGGGTTCATAGTTATCCTAGGAAAACTATGGGATGATTGATGGATATTCAACATCAAGTTGGAGGTGGATAGTCTCCATATGATTGAAGAAGGGTTAATAGTTATCCTAGGAAAACTATGAGATGATTGATAGATAGTCAACATCATGTTGGGGATGGATAGTCTCCATATGTTTAAGGAAGGGTTTATAGTCATCCTAGGAAAACTATGAGATGTGAGATGGACAATCCACATCCACTTAAGTAAAATGAATATGGGATGGATAGTCCCTCTTTGAGGCAAATTAAAATCTAATAGGGGATGGGAAGATCCTAAATGTTTTTAAGCATGTATATCATCATAATATTTAGAAAATGTATGTTTTAACCATTGTGGAGGCAGGAGCACCGAATATTGTTTTATAAAGGTTTTAGAATATTAGTGAGAGGAAAACCCGTTCCGCAAAGCGGCGTGGTCTCACTAGATATCTAAAAGGATCGAGATGTTAGATTATTATTCATACCAGGCTTTATGTCTGACTCGAAGTTTTTGTTTTCCTCTTAAACTCTCGGGTGCTCAATTGATTATGAGTAGTTTGAGGTTTAGGGTTTTCGGGTTTTCCTTAGACGAATAAAGCTTCCGAAGGTGTGCAGGAGACAACTAGTTATTTAGAGTTTTCTTTTCCGCTGTGTATTTGGATGTAAAGGTAGATTTATTACCCTTACTATATACTCTGATCAACTAAGGGGGCATCTTCATATGTCACTCTTGGAGTATTTGTAATAATTATATTTTTGCTTATCATGGTTAACGTTTTGGGATTATGTAATGAACATGAAATGTTTTGATTTGAATATGGAAATATGTTTTTGAATTGTCAAAAATTTTCCCATATTCTTATGATCTGTGCATCAATGTATCTAGCACCGCCGTATTTGGTCGCCGAAGATTAATAACTATGGATGACTGCAGCATCCGTAGCCGTTAGTTTTGGGCCTCCAAGTAGGGGGGATGTTACATGATGGAAGGAAGATGAAGGGACGACGAAGGGGATGAAGGAAGGAATGATAGACTGCTTCTCGTGCTTCTATTGTTTTTGAAAACATGGAATATAAGAAAAGTTGTTTTCTATTTTGTATGTTAATTTTATTTTCTAAACTGGCCGTTTTCAACAATATATATGTATCTTGCGTATTTTTGTATGGATGAAAACTCAAAACTAAAAATGACAAACCAAACACAGCCTTGATTTTCCACAAATCAAAAAATTTACAACTCGTTGTGAAAAGTCATAACAAAGTAATTATGAATAAGACAATTGCTCACATAATTTCCAAATTATTTATACTTCGAAAACTCATTTTACTACAAACAATACTTAGCCATCACTTATGGAAAATTTTATTAATCAATACAACTATCACAATGCATAAGTTCTTGTAAAAACTCTTTTCAACCACATAATTTCTAATTCCTAAAATACATATTTCATACGCTCTGAAATATTTTTTGCTTTATTTATTATAAAATTACAGTTTAACAAAATAATTAACAAAATCTATACTTTATTCAAAATATTCAAAAATACTTCCTTTAGTTTTATAAAATTTTCTCTAAGTATTATTTCACTTTTCTCTTTAAAACTTTTCTTCACAAAAATACTTTTGGTCTACATAAAAAATTTCAAAACAATAGATCCTTCCCTCAAGCTCTAAAATACCATAATAGTTCCAAAAATTTGAAAGCTTAAATATATAAACATTTTTATCACTATGCACTACATTATAAACATTTTCAAAACATTCACCCAAGTCATAACCAAACATACAACATGGTAGGCATATAATTACAACATCATATATCATACAATTTCAAATTCTATAATATTTACAATTTATCAACAATGCCACACCATGAATTTTAGCGGCTTACTTTGCTGACGGCTGCAGTGTTGACTGTGTAATCAGCATTGCCTTGCCATCGATCTCAGTCTTCCACTAATACCTGATGGCTGCAATCATCATATAAAATATCTAACTTGTGATAATATCTTTATTATTTCCAATACAATTTACTTTATAAAATAATACATCTATAATTTTATATTAAAATATTTACTAAAATATCTTTATAAAATACTACTTAATTTTAGTAAATAATGTATATATTTTTCTCATCAAAATGTTTTATAACATTGCTCAAACCACCATCTATATTCTTCCAAAATAGCAATTCTTCATTTTCTAAAACATTATATTTATTTCGAAGTATTCTTAATATCATTCTTATCTTTTCAAAACATCTATTATAACTTTCCTTGAAATATTATTTCAAAACTTTAGTTTTAACACAACTCGAAACATTTTACTTCTTTTTGAAGTATCACTTCACTTTTCAAAACTTTGTGTCCAAATATCTCGTCCCAGTGTTTAGGAACCCTTATCGATAACGTTGATCAGACACATCGTCAAGAATTCTTAAAGCACACAATGGACAAATTAACACTATATTAACTTCAAAAGCTCCTTCAAAAATTTATTTGTAGGAATGCTTTAAATAACTTGATTTTTATAAAGCAATTTCTTGCTTCTAATAAAACAGCTTGCCAAAACTATTTATATTCCAATAAACTTGCTTCCTAAAAAATTATGTAATTATATGAAAACATCATTTAATACTACACTTATATGTATGCATATATACTTTACTAAAAAGATTTTTAACCCAACATATGATTGCTTGCATTGAAAATATTTGCAAATAATCTATATATACAAAATCGAATAATCATTCATATACAACAATCTAAACAACCACTCATCAACCATTCATGCATACAGACAAGCAAGCTTTTCAATTTAAATTTTATCTCAACTTATTCAATCATATTATATATATAAATATGCAATATAAGAGAAATAATTTCCCAATGTCCCTTGCAATAACTTTAATATTAATGACACCGCAAGGTTCTATATAATAAGACTTAAGTGAAATACTTACCTCGAGTGATAACTTCTACCGAATACCACATTCAAGGTTGGTACGTCAATGGTCAATCAATCAAAGCATTCACACAATAAAACCCAAACATCAATCAACAATCAAAACAACCAAACAATCAAGATGCTTAGTAAAATGCAATCCATCGACTTTCATTGCACACTCAGATATTTAATGAATTAGATTACTCCATTCAAAGCCATATAAAGGTCTAATATTCTTCGACAAAATCTAACCCTAATGGTCAGGCAATAGCTTCTACCTTCACTACCCTCATCAATTACTCTGTATCTCATATTGAGTAGAACTTTCAGAAGGTAGAAGAGATTAATATTAGATGGTAAGAAAACATTGAATACTCCTATCATCCCTTACTTTAGGGTAACTACCGAACACACCCATGGGGATAAGGACTCTAAGTCTCAATTAAGGCCAAGATTCGTGTCTTAATTATATATTGTACTGTTTAGAACATGCTCTGATACCAATTATAACTTCCCACCTCTATACCCATACTATCGAAGAGTATTACTAGGTAATACTGTCTGATGATACGAAGAATAATGTGATATTGGGCTATCACACATGAATATTCCTTTGGACTAATATAATTACATTTTTCAAAATCTCATATAATTCTACGTACGTTGTATTGGACAAAGTAATAAACACGTGTGTTTCTAGGATAGAATAATACATAATATAAAATAAATCACGTAGAACATAGAGTCTTCAATGGAGTGAAAACATATAATAGAGAATATACAAATTCTATATGGAACCAGTATGAACCGAACACTGCATGATACAATACATGTAGAAATCTCCTCATACTAAGCGTCCTAGCTATCTGCACAAATTATCAAATGGATGCCATATAATTTGCCTCTGTACATCATCAAGTCAATCTGGTTAGAGGAAACCGAATATACATGAGGGGATTCATTCTCCCTAGTCCTCCTACTGTTCGCACACCAGAATAATGAAACAGGAAAGAAACTAGATGCATCAATAGTCACTGTCATGAAATGGAAGTTCCTGGAATACTCAAAATACCAATATTGTAACAACTCCCAGAAACCATACAATGAAACTTTTGAATCAAACATGATGCACTATGCGTCCAAACATCTGTATAGGTACGCAAGAATAGGAGTACCCCAATCGTAGGCAACGGTAAAGTCAAAATCCGAACCAACTACGGCCTCAATATTGGTGACCTGTAAACTACTACTAGAGGTACTGAAAAATAAGTTCCCCATTGAGTATAGAAAAAACAATCTAGCAAGCTCTAAATTGTGCTCTGGGGAATACTCCGTCAATATGTTATCCATGTCACCTGTAATCGCGCTGACACTAATAGAAGTAGCAAACTGATAAGATCTTGGCGAAGTGTTTAAATGTGGAAAAATATCCTGAACAAGTGTGGGACCACACCACTAAACGTCATATTGAATCGGTGTGGAAAAGCAATCACTCCTATACCGATGCCAGTGGGCATAGAAAAGTCGAACGGTGTAATCCCTAACTCACCGCAAGGTAAATGAAATGTATGGGTGGTTTTATACCACCGTAGAGCGATGGCATAACACAATTGGACGTCTCCTTTAATAACATTATTGATGCCTATAATTTTAAATTACATAACAAGTTAATACACTATAATAAATCGATGGAATTTTTTTTAAACTAAAACGATTGATTAAATTATCTAAGAATGATGAAATCCAAGCTCATGTAGAATGGCAACAACTCTAGGATTATTTGCCAAATTCTTGTGAAATTATTTTAAGGTATTAGCTAACAAACCTCCGAAACGGATATTCCATGACTGTTTATGTTAGAGAACCTTATATTATCACAAAACCAATTGGTGATGTGAAGGGAGGTCTCGTAGTATTTATGCATGATTTATATTGTAAATTGTCCGATGTGGGACTAATTTCAACACGCCCCCGCACGTGTGGCGTATCATCAGCCAAACACGTGGACATTCAATGAGGGTGACGTGTGACACAATTAAACCCGCTCTGATACCATGTTAGAGAACCATATATTATCACAAAACCAATTGGTGATGTGAAGGGAGGTCTCGTAGTATTTATGCATGATTTATATTGTAAATTGTCCGATGTGGGACTAATTTCAAAAGTTTAAGATAAACGAATTCATAAATATACTTTTTAAAATGATAATTTACTTTAATTATGCCATGAAAAAATATCCTTGCATGCTTTTAGGCTTAATCCATGATCTACGGTTCCTTTTAGATATCTCAGCATTCTTTTAACTGCCTTCTAGTGTTCATCCTTTGAATTCTGCATAAATTGACACGCTTTGTTAACATTAAAAGAAATTTCTGGCCTTATTATGGTTTCAAATTATAATACACCAACAATGCTTCTATATTATTTATCATTAAGTATCGGTTCTTCCTTGTTTTTTAATAGATGTTGATTTGTTATCATTAGTTTAGGCATTGAGTTTACACCATCCGTCTTGGCTTTGATCGTTATTTCTGTGATATTTTTTTTGGCTTAAGAAGATTTCTTAATGTGATTCTCTTTTGACTTCTATGCACAGAAAATAATTTAGTGCTCTAAGATATTTGATGGAAAATTTCTTGTCTAAGTATTGAATAAGATTGTTGATTTCTGCATCATTGTTACCAGTAATGATCATGTCACCAACATATATTAGAATATGCATAGTTGATACACTATCAATTTTAATAAACAGGAATTATCTGATTTAGCAAACTAAAAACTTAAACTTATCAATGTTGTTTTCAGTTTGTTAAACTAGACTATAGAAGCTTGCTTAAGTCCATAAATGGCTTTATTGAGTCTGAATACATATTTCCTATCTTGTTTATAGCATGATGGTTGCTCCATATAAACTTCTTCCTGCAAATAACCATTTAAAAATGCATTATTCACATCTAGTTGTTTGATATTCCAATTTCTATGTAATGCTATAGTAAGAATAATTCTGATTGTTATTGACTTTACAACTGGAGAAAAGGTTTTGCTAAAGTCAAAATCATGTTGTTGAATATATTCCTTAGCCACAAGTCTTACTTTATATTTTGCAACTGTTCCATCTGGATTTTTCTTTAACTAGTATGTCCATCTGCACCCTATAACATTTTTATGTCCTGGTGGATAAACCAAATTCCATGTCTTATTCCTTATAAGTGCATGATATTCTTTATCGATGACTTTCTTCCAATTTGAATCTTTTACTGCCTGAATAAATGTTGTTGGCTCTTCTAATGCAACAGTTGTAGTGTAGATTTTTGGTTTAAAAATTCCACTCTTTAATCTTGTGATCATGTGATGTCTAGTTTGAACATATGAATTGTCATGTGCTTGTTCTGTTGTGTTAGCTCCTATCTTCTCTTTTTGTATGCTTGAGTCTTCTTGATTATTTTCTTGAGTGCTGCTTTGTGTCTGACCAGTTGCATATGTAGTAGTGTGGCTAAGATGATCAGGTGGCTCTGCCTGTCCATGACTTGGTTCACTGAACATTGTGAGTTGAGGATCAGAGCCAACTTAATTTTTCTTAACCCATTCTTTATTCCACTCGGTAGAATACAAAGATATGGATGGTATTGAGCCTTTTAGATTGTAAAACTTTTATGTTGGCATCATATCTTTATTAGACAAACGAAATGCATACTCATTAAATACAACATGTCTATTTACAAATACTTTTGCATTTCTATCAAAACATCTATATCCTTTTTGGTTTGTTGAATACCCTAAAAAGGTACACGGAATTGATCTATAATTTAATTTATGACTATTGTAAGGCCTTAAGCAAGGAAAACACAAGCATCCAAAAGTTCTTAAATTTTGGTATTCTGGCTTTATATTGAATAATTTTTCTATTGGACATTTATTTTTTGAAACTCTAGTTGGAAGTCTATTAATTAAACACAATGCTATACTAAACGAGTCTGCCAAAATTTTAGAGGAAGAGATGCTTGTGCTAAATTGTAAGACCAGATTCTACTATATGTCTATGCTTTCTTTCAACTAGTCCATGCTGCTCATATGTATATGGACATGTAATTATATGCATTATTCCTTTCTTTTGAAAGAAATCACTGAGTGGTTTATACTCAGTATGATGCAGTAGCATACCTCGAATCGAGAACGAGTTTACTAGGTTGCTCCACCTTGAGTCGCGATGAAGTCCTGGCTCGCGAAACAGCTCCAGTCGATCGTTCCTCTTCTTTAGGTCGTAGACGACCTACCCTAGGTCACGAAGCTCCAGCTGATCATTCCTCTGCTTTAGGTCGTGGACGACCTACCCTAGGTCGCGAAACTCTAGTCGATCATTCCTCTGTTTTAAGTCATGGACGACCTATCCTAGGTCGCGAGATGCTCCAGCGAGCTACGAAGTTAGGTCGCGAATGTCCATCCTAAGTCGCAAGATGCTCCAGCGAGCTACGAAGTTAGGTCGCGAATTTCGCTAGGTCGTGAATTCTTCTGGTAGGTCGCTGCTATGCATCTTCCTTATATCGAAGTCCAGTAGATCGCGAAGAGGCTTAAGCCGCTGAAGTTTAGGTCGCTGCTTTGTTAAGTCGTGTACTGATGTGTTGTAACTTTCTTTAAGTCATTTGTATTTTGTATTCTTAGGTCGTACTGTGTATGTTAGGTCGTGATAGTTTTAGGTCGCATACGACCTATGCTATGTTGTAGCGTGTGTGGTTGTAAACATCTATAAATACCGGGTTTGTGTCACTTGTAATGGTCAGTAAAATTTGAATAAAATTTCTTTTGTGTGCTCTTGTGCCACCATTAAAATTGGTAGTTGAGTGTTATCTCCTATCTCCACCTTCGGATATTCGAGTGCGCTCGAATCAACGATTGTTGAAGCCGATTCACGGAATCTAGTGCGCTAGATCAACGTTCGAAGAATCGTAGATCTTCTCTCACGGCATCGTGTGCGATCAACGTGTCGAAGATAGCTAAAGTCCAGTATCTCGCGAGATCAACGTATTAGAGCATTTTGGTATCATTAATTCATCGATTCATATTGCTTCATCTAATCGTTTCATCGATTAGTTTGACACGAAATCTTCATTTCGTCGTCAAGTGTTATTTCCGCTGCGTCATTTGGTATCAGAGCTAGATCGCAAGGAGTTTGCGTAGATTTTTGGAGTTTGTGCGAGATTTGCATCATTTGGAGAATTGGGTTCTCGAGATTTTGAAGAGATTTGTTCGTTTGGTTATTTTTGAAGATTTCAACAAGTGGGCAGTTTTGATTTGAAGATTTTCAGATCGAAGTGTAGTTTTTGTTGGAATTTGTTGAAGAGTGATCATGCCTCCGAGAAGAGCTAACCGTTATCGCAACATTGATGCTTTGTATGGGAGAGAAGAGGCCGATGAGATGGAGCAAAGAATTAACGAAAACTTTAATGAGAAGCTTAATGAAGGGATTGGTCGATTAGAGAGAATGATGTTGGAGATGAATCAAAATCAGAGAAGGGTTTCACCTGAATCGAGCCATGGGAGAAGTAGAGTTTCACCACATTCATATCGAGAGAGAAGTGTTGATATTGATCATAGAAGTGTGGATCGAGATTGTGATAGAAATGTTGATGATCGAAGTCATG
The DNA here is from genome assembly GCA_030737815.1 of Allium fistulosum. Taxonomy (NCBI): domain Eukaryota; kingdom Viridiplantae; phylum Streptophyta; class Magnoliopsida; order Asparagales; family Amaryllidaceae; genus Allium; species Allium fistulosum. The sequence continues at coordinate 231,754,369 of CM060908.1, read as the reverse complement.
ATAGAAATGTGAATGATCGTGATCGGAGGAATGTAGATCGAAGAGATGTTGGTGGAAGAAATGGTGGTAGTAGAGATGTTGGTGGAAGAAATGGTGGTAGTAGAGATGTTGGTGGTCAGGATCGACATCGATATACATCAGATATTGAAGAGGAGTTTGATGGTGGTAGTGTTCATGGACGAGGACGAGGTCAAGGAAGAAATCATTCGGAATGGGAGTCCGGGATGAAAACTAAAATACCGGAATTCAAGGGAGGTATGCAGGCCGAGGAATTTCTTGATTGGCTAGCTTATGTTGAGGAAATTTTTGACTTCAAGGAGGTTCCGGAAGATCGTAAAGTGAAGTTGGTTGCTACTAGGTTGAGGGGGAGAGCTATTGCGTGGTGGCAGCAAACCAAACTTACTAGAGAGCGGATGGGGAAGTCGAAGATTGTTGCTTGGGAGAAGATGAAGAAGTTGACGAAGGCTACTTTCTTACCCTACAATTACCAATCACTGATGCATCAGAGATTACAGAACCTGAGGCAAGGGACGAAGACTGTTGCTGATTATGCTGATGAGTTCTACCAGTTGATTGCTCGTAATGACATTATGGAGACAGAAGAACAATTGACCGCTAGGTTTGTTGGGGGACTTAGAACACAGATCCAGGATATGGTGAACATGTTCGACCCTAGATCTGTGGCAGAAGCACATCAAAAGGCGTTGGCTTGGGAGAAACAAGGTAGACGTGGGGGAGGTGTGTTTCCAAGTTCTACAGGGCAGAACAAAGGAGCGGGTAGTAGTTCTAATGTTCCTAAAGCATCGAGTAAGCCGGTTGTTCATGAAGTGGCTAAACCAAAATTCAACACCAATTTCAAATGCTATAATTTCCAGGAAGTGGGTCACAAGAGCAACGAATCTCTGAAACCGAAGAAGAGAACTATGATTGCTGAAGTGGAAGATGAGGATGTAGAAGAAGATCTCAATTCACACCGTGATGAGGAGGAAGAAGAGGTGTCGGGAGACGAGGGATGTAATCTGATGCTACGGAGATCTTTTTTAACCCCAAAGCAGGAAGAGGAGTCGAGTTGGTTGAGGAGTAACATTTTTCAGTCAACGTGCACTATTTTGGGGAAGGTCTGTAAATTTGTCATTGACGCTGGGAGTTGTGATAATATCATTTCAATGGAAGCTGTGAATAAGTTGAAGTTGAAAACGGAGAAACATCCTAGTCCTTATAAACTTGCTTGGTTGAGGAAAGGAGGAGAAGTGAAGGTAGAGAGGCGAGCTCATGTTCCATTTTCTATTGGGAAGAAATACAAAGATGAGATTTGGTGTGACGTGGTTGACATGGATGTTTGCCATTTGCTGTTGGGAAGGCCAAGGCAGTACGATCGAGAGGTACAGCATAATGGTCGAACAAATAGCTACAGTTTCTTGTTCGAGGGCACGAAAATCACTTTAGTTCCGAAGAAGCGACAGCAGAATGAGAACAAGTTGGAGGAGATTGAGGAATTGAAGACTTTGTTGTCCTTGAAGGAGTTCGTGGAAGAGGTAGATGAGAGCCCTGAAGTTTTTATGTTGATTGGGCATGAAAGTAGTGAAGTTACTGAAGTTCTAGAGGAAGTGAAGCCAGTTTTGGAGGAATTCAAAGATGTGTTTCCAGAGGAGTTGCCGAAGGAGTTACCACCGCTTAGAGATATACAGCATCAAATTGACTTGGTGCCAGGTGCTGCAATGCCTCATAGACCGCACTATCGGATGAGTCCAAAAGAACATGAGGAGTTGAGAAGACAGGTGGAGGAATTACTAGAACAAGGGCGTGTTCAGGAGAGTTTGAGTCCTTGTGCAGTGCCAGCTTTGTTGGTACCGAAGAAGGATGGAACGTGGAGAATGTGCATAGATAGTAGAGCATTGAATAAGATTACGGTGAGATATCGATTTCCTATGCCGAGACTGGATGATCTGTTGGATCAGTTGAGCGGTGCTGTTGTGTTTTCAAAGATTGACTTGAAAAGTGGATACCATCAGATTCGTATTAGACCGGGTGATGAGTGGAAGACTGCTTTTAAAACTCGGGAGGGTCTGTACGAATGGTTGGTGATGTCGTTTGGCTTGTCAAATGCTCCGAGTACAGTCATGAGAGTCATGAACCAGATTTTTCGACCATTTATCGGGAAGTTCGTAGTTGTATATTTTGATGACATCTTGATCTATAGTGGAAGCACTGACGAACACCTACAACATTTACGGGAAGTATTGTTAGTTTTATGACGTGAGGAATTTTATGCTGCAATGAAGAAGTGTAGCTTCATGACTACAAGTATTCTATTCTTGGGCTATATTGTGTCGAAGGATGGTATTCAAGTTGATCAGAGTAAAGTTGAAGCTATTCGAAATTGGCCACAGCCTAAGACAATAACAGAAGTGAGGAGTTTTCATGGTTTAGCATCATTCTACCGAAGATTCATTCCACACTTCAGTAGCGTGATGGCACCAGTTACGGAATGTATGAAAGGAAAGAAGTTCGTTTGGACTGAAGAGGCTGATTCTGCTTTTCAGAGAATCAAGACACTCTTGACCACAACGCCCATTCTTAGATACCCAGACTTTCAGTTACTCTTTGAGCTAAATACTGATGCGTCCAAAGTTGGAATTGGGGGAACGTTGGGTCAAAGGGGTCATCCTATTGCCTATTTTAGTGAGAAACTGACGGGAGCTAAAACGAGATACAGTACTTATGACTTGGAATTCTATGCTATAGTCCAAGCCATAAAGCATTGGAGACACTATCTATTTCATAAAGAATTTGTGCTATACACTGACCATGAAGCTTTGAAACATTTGCAGGGGCAAGATAAAATTTCAGCAAGGCATGCTTCGTGGGTTGCTTATTTACAACAGTTTACTTTCGTGGTGAAGCACAAATCAGGAATTACTAATCGAGTTGCCGATGCATTGAGCCATAGAAATCATTTGCTAACAACTATGCGAGTGGAAGTAGTGGGATTTGATTTGTTGCCAGAGTTGCTTATTTCAGATTCTTATTTTGTGAAAGTGCTGGATCAGGTGCAGGAAGGGAGTTCTGATGATTTTGTGGTGAAAGATGGATTCTTGTTCAGAGGAAATCGATTGTGTATTCCGGATTGTAGCTTGAGGTTGAAGATTGTCAAAGAATTGCATGAAGAGGGTCACGTGGGCAGAGATCGTACATTGCAGTTGATTTCACAATCATATTTTTGGCCTTCTATGAGGAAAGAAGTTGAAAGATTTGTAGAGATATGTCATATTTGTCAAGTTTCCAAAGGGACAGCGACGAATGCGGGATTGTATATGCCATTACCCGTGCCTACTAAACCATGGGTTGATATCAGCATGGATTTTGTTTTGGGGTTACCAAGAACTCAGCGAGGGAATGATTCCATATATGTGGTGGTGGATAGATTTTCCAAGATGGCGCATTTTATAGCTTGTAAAAAGACCGCTGATGCAGTCCGTGTTGCTCAGTTATTCTTTAAAGAAATCTATCGTTTACATGGGTTACCTGAATCTATTGTTTCTGACCGAGATACGTGATTTCTAAGTCATTTTTGGTTGAGTCTGTGGAAGATGGTTGGAACGAAACTGAAGTTTAGTATCGCCTACCATCCTCAAACAGATGGGCAAACGGAAGTGGTGAATAGATCGTTGGGAAACTTGTTACGATGTCTTGTGCAGGATAATTTGAAAAGTTGGGATATGAAGTTGTGTCAGGAAGAGTTTGCTCATAACCATGCTGTTAACTGAAGCACTGGTTACAGTCCATTTCAGATTGTATATTCAAGCTTGCCAAAGGGGACGTTGGATTTAACGATAGTGCCACAACCGAAGGGGACAGTCAAGCGGGCTGCAGATTTTGTTGATGGGTTGACAGAATGCCATAGAATCGTTCAGGAACGATTGGAGAAGACGAATGAGAAGTATAAACAACTAGCAGATAAGAAGCGAAGAAGTGTGGACTTCAAAGAGGGTGATTTTGTGTACGCAGTATTGACGAAAGATCGTTTTCCAGTTGGAACATACAACAAGTTAAAAGCTCGAAAGATTGGTCCAGTAGAAATCTTGAAGAAGATCAATGATAATGCATATCGGTTGAAGTTGCCAGATCATATTCATACTGCAGACGTTTTCAACGTTAAGCATTTGATTCCGTACCATGGGGATGATCTTGTTGAGGTAGAGAGAGGAACAAATTCGAGGTCGAATTTTTGTCAACAAGGGGAGGATGATGTAGTAGCATACCTGGAATCGAGAACGAGTTCGCTAGGTCACTCCGCCTTGAGTCGCGATGAAGTCCTGGCTCGTGAAACAGCTCCAGTCGATCGTTCCTCTTCTTTAGGTCATGGACGACCTACCCTAGGTCGCGAAGCTCCAGCTGACCATTCCTCTGCTTTAGGTCGTGGACGACCTACCCTAGGTCGTGAAACTCCAGTCGATCATTCCTCTGTTTAAGGTCGTGGACGACCTATCCTAGGTCGCGAGATGCTCCAGCGAGCTACGAAGTTAGGTCGCGAATGTCCATCCTAAGTCGCGAGATGCTCCAGCGAGCTACGAAGTTAGGTCGCGAATTTTGCTAGGTCGTGAATTCTTCCGGTAGGTCGCTGTTATGCATCTTTCTTATGTCGAAGTCCAGTAGATCGCGAAGAGGCTTAAGTCGCTGAAGTTTAGGTCGCTGCTTTGTTAAGTCGTGTACTGATGTGTTGTAACTTTCTTTAAGTCGTTTGTATTTTGTATTCTTAGGTCGTACTGTGTATGTTAGGTCGTGATATTTTTAGGTCGCGTACGACATATGCTATGTTGTAGCGTGTGTGGTTGTAAACATCTATAAATACCGGGTTTGTCACTTGTAATGGTCAGTAAAATTTGAATAAAATTTCTTTTGTGTGCTCTTGTGCCACCATTAAAATTGGTAGTTGAGTGTTATCTCCTATCTCCACCTTCGGATATTCGAGTGCGCTCGAATCAACGATTGTTGAAGCCGATTCATGGAATCTAGTGTGCTAGATCAACGTTCGAAGAATCATAGATCTTCTCTCACGGCATCGTGCGCGATCCACGTGTCGAAGATAGCTAAAGTCCGGTATCTCGCGAGATCAACGGATTAGAGCATTTTGGTATCATTAATTCATCGATTCATATTGCTTCATCTAATCGTTTCATCGATTAGTTTGACACGAAATCTTCATTTCGTCGTCAAGTGTTATTTCCGCTGTGTCACAGTACCACCATAAGTTTGGATAATTTTAATTTGATGGTTAATTTGTTTTTCTACTTGAGTAATAAAATGTACTAGTGCGAACCCGTGCTTCGTACACGGGTATGGAAAAAATACTTTTGTTGTAGTTAGAAAATTAATTTTTTGTTAAGGTTATAGTTTAACTTATGTGTATTTTAGTACCACAAAAGATACATATTTATAGATGCTATGTTTATCCTAACTGCAAGTATTTGCACTTGAATCTAAGGATGCAATATGTTTGCAATGTAATAACAACTGAAAACATTTTGCTAACAATGACATTTTTTCGTATAAATAAGAGAAAGAACATTTCAAATGATGAGAAAAGTTACTCTTTAATTTTATAGTTAATTTTTTAGTTGCAACCAAAACTTTAGTTTCATCTCGATCATTCATACCCTTAATTTGATATGTGATGGTTTAAAATGAAATTTATTACTTCTGCGCTGTATTTAATTATAATTATTTGCACTAAGAGACTATAATTTGCATTTTTATATGAAAATGTAAATGCAAACATTTGAATTAATGTACATTGCTTATTAATGATGAAGTCATATATATATTTGCATTAGCGTGAATGTAGAATTTGACCAGTTTCTTCTTTATATGCTATATGGATTTTTGCTTAATAGAGAAAAAAAATTATGATTTTATGATGAAATAAAGTTCCAATTCTGGCTTTTCTGCAAAAAAAGATAATAGCATTTTATATTTAAAATTGGCACTGTCTATATGACATAGTATTTTATAGTAAATTCAAGAACGAGGACCTATCTTATATTTTATGGTTAAAATGAATGCTTGATATATTCTGAAACTTAATAAAGATGCGAGCCAAAAGTTTCCTGAAATAAAAATGAACCCCAAAACATATAGCATCAGTTCCATTGCAGAATGAGGTAATTCAACTGCATAGGTATGGTAACCAAAGAAAAGTTAAGGGAGGAGCAGAGGTACAGTTAACACTGGAAGCAGCGAAGTAAAAAACATAGTGATGAAAGAGAAAGACCAAGATTTGGGTAGATGAAATCATTATACGAACTATAATAACATCTTTTTTCATTGTTGAGAAGGGATGGAGCATTGTGCTCGAAAGGCATATTTGCTTCTAACTCTCTACCCTGCCTCAAACACAGTTGACAATGAAACTACTAGGCCAAGCAATTATTTCATCTAAGACATTTGTTTCACTGTAAAAAGTAAGGAAGTTGAGGACACTAACATTATTTAATGTTCGGTACTTGATGACACTGACGTACATAATGAAAAGAATAACTAAGCAGTACATTGAGGAAAGACATATATTTTACCGCTAAAAAAGGTTTTGATGTGTCAAGACATTGTTATTCGCAATCACGTAAAAGTGTCGCAAAACCGATAGTAACCAAAGAAATGTTACTAAACCAGTTTACAGTTCTGGTACAGAATGCTACGGTGCAGAACCGTTACAAAAATTGTTGTAATAGTATTATACCTATTGAGATGTCCGAGTCCAGAGAGTATCTGTTTCCTTGAAACAATATTGCCGCCGTAGTAGGTTTACGGTTGTTAGCAATTTACTTCCCAGGATGAAATGGGCCAGCCCCGCGGTTGCAGACGGAGCGCCGACGAACTGAAGAGATTATAGCACTAGAATAGAGGTCTTAGAGGAAGAAGGAACAGAATTAGAGAGAGAGAACTTGTCTGTTTCTCATATTCTGGCCGCCTATTTATAGGCTGGAGGAGGTGCCTATTCGGAGCGGTCGCGACTGCTGGAAAGGTTGCGACCCTTAAACCAACAGCAGTGACCGTTGTATGTGTGCGCTTGGAAGGAAATGGCCGCATCTGGTGACCGTTCAAACGAACGGACACGTCCGCTCGAAAAATAGACGTTTTGGCGCATGCAGGCCCAAACGGCAGTCGGCGGCCCATTTAATCACAAGACCCCAAGAGCCCCAAGGCCCAAGGCCCTATCTTTGGCATATTTAATATTAATATACATATACATGCCATGCCACATTGCCTCATCCCTTCCATTCCTTGTCCTTATTCCTCTTTTGTTTTGATTTAGTATAGTGGGTTGTGATATATATGGTGATATTGAAACAAATATCCCATGATGTGGGACTTTGTTTCAATACACACTATAGTTCTTCCACTTCCTATTTCATTCATTTCTAACAGACATGTTAATGCTTAGGACGGGAAGCTTGCCCTGACAACGTATACTTTTAGATACGGATAGTGTCATATCCGCATCTGCATTCAGAATCATTTTCGGATGTCGGATATCCGCACCACGGATACAGACGGATATCGGATAATTATTATATTCTCTAACGACTGGTAGATCAAGTAATATGAAAAGAAAATTTTACTTTAGTATAATTTTTTCCAATCCCATTGATTTTAAAAGTGTTAAAAATAAACAAATATGATCATAATAGATAGTTTAGAACTATTATCTAACAGGCTTTTTACAATGGGCAATGCCCGTTGTAATATGTGTTCCACAACGGGCAGCCGACCGTTGTAATAGGCGATGTTGTAATAGGTTGACCATATTTTACAACGGGCAATGCCCGTTGTAATAAATCTTTTTACAACGGGCAATGCCCGTTGTAATACACTTTTTACAACGGGCAATGCCCGTTGTAATACATGATATTGCAACGGTTTCTGACCGTTGCAAAATAAATGCAAATTTTAAAAAAAATTACAACAACATACATCCATACCAATAATGAATAATTTAACGAGTAATAAATATTATCATAAAACAACCAAAATCATTTCATTTCAAGTGTGTTTGCATTTCATTTACATTTTCACCGTGCACTGTACATTTCTTTATAAAACATAAAAAAGAACAGTTACAATCACATAAACATTGCCTATCACCCCTACACTGTGCACGTGCACAATACAACCAACAACCAACAAGCAACCCAAACCACTACCCCAACCCTGTATCATTGTGACAGCCCCATCATCCATACTACCCACTGAATTGTCCTCCACCACTTCACCATAAAAACTGTCTGCACACTTTCAAAAACTACTCAGACCATTACCCCTGCCATCTCAACCATACTGCCTGTTGCCATTTCCAGTACCAACATTGCCAAACTGACACAAAATCCCACCACTTCAGACTGCAACCTTCACACTTCTCTCTTCAAAATTTCTCAGTCCTCCCTTACACTTCAACAAAACATCACACACCCACCACAACTCCTTTCATTCACACAATACTTCAAAACTGCAGCCTTGCCATTCACTATACATACACACTGATACATCACACACCCACCACAACTCCATAACTCCATAATACATCAACCATCAACATTACCTGCAACTGCGCCTCCATACTCAGATTAGACAAATTTTAAAGTTTGTATAGAGCAAACCAATAAAAAGCACAAATTATCTTACCATTTGGCTGGTAGTTCCAACTAATCCTAAGCATGAGTCTCGTCGCAAATCTTTTAACTGATCACCCTCCAAGCTTTTGATTGAGCAAGTAAATCATCATATTTATGATATGATAACAAACTGATCGGTTAAATAGAGTAAATGATCCAACATCTTGTAATTTTTTTTAAAAAAAAAAGGTTCGAGGATTTGTTGTAATATTCAGTCATTTATCAAAAGCTGTATCTTATCGACTTATGAATTTATACAAGACAATAGTGTACAACTTTCTGAGCTTGGAAATATTTTGGCTTCAGTATACCTTTTGTGATTTCTTCTTTCGATTTCCCAGTAACTTTAGAAACTAATTATGTGTAATAGTCTGTATTTGCATCAAGTTCTTTTTCTGGAATAGGATCATGAGAATCACGAGTATTCAGCTTGGGAACTGTGGTAGAAAACACTTTGCATACCAAAACAAAAGTATGAATAATTTAAGCCGAAAGTCCCATTCTCTACGTGTAAATGGAAATCAACATGTTCGCTCCATATCTATACTTTTTATACATTTGAAATCATGGATTTGTTTAGTGGTTTGAACAGAGTTTGAGATAAACATATAATATGTTCTAAACTTGAGATAGAAGAAATAAATTTACAAAGATAGGAGTTACACTTACAGGTTAAAACTAACAATATAAAAAGAGAAGAAAGAAGAATATCTAAGGTTTAGCAGTTCCAAAGATTAGGATGTAATAAATAACGTATCTAAGGTCCAAACAAATGACCTACAGAACCTAAGTGGTCACACAAGCATCTAAAATTACTTATATCTAGGTTTATTGCGTTCAATACCTTCAATGCACCAATTATATTCAAGTGCTACCTAAACATGCACATGGCCTGATCATATTGGCCCTGCACACTTCCCAATCAACTTAAGGCATGAACTAGACTGATAGCCTGAGTTGCATAATCTATGTTAGCACTTCAATATTAAAATATATATAGAAACAGTTTTAAATTATTAATGAAATACATAATCATTTATGTTTATAAAAATAATTTGGGAGATGTTTCCAAATTTACTACTTTATTTTCCTTAATAATAAGGAGGCACCACAAAAGAAACAAATTAACCTTTCTCGAGCTTTTTTCTGTTGGTAATCAAGCTTCTAATTGGAAGTTTAAATATGAACTAATTTCCAAACGAAACTTATTTCCTTCTACAAGTTAGCAAACGATGCTCTGTTCATCAATAGAAAATTTTGAAGAGTAACTATGTTTTTTGACATTTGTTCTTTTTTGGTAATGTTAACTATTTATGATTTTTTTACACAGACAACTAAAAGCATTTTGGATAATTTACTTGATCACTTATGTTGTGCTTGCTTTCTGTGGTAATATATTAATTGTACGATACCTGATAAACATTTTTACTTACACTTTTCGTATTATATTTTGAATAGAATTCATCTTTTCTTAAAACAATTATTCAGTGTGATTGGTTATAGAAATATTTTTTATCAACCATTATTCAAATATCGCAGCAAATCATGGTACTTTGTTTTGTGGCCAAAATATCTATTATAGCATCGATATATATAATTTTATAATCAACAATTTTCGTGCAGGCAAAACAGGCCGAAATACATAGATGTAACTGGAATTGACAATCAAACTTATGTAGTGCAACTCAACAACTGAGCTAATTAACGAATTTAATCCTCCATTTAAGCATGATAATAACTTTTACGTTCTTTTTTAAAATATCATGACATCAGAATCAGAGAGCAAATTAGCCTACTAGCTCAATATTTGACATTACCATGTAAGCTTGACTTTGAAATTTTGAGAATACAAAATAAGAATTTCAGCACGTAGAGTAACAAAAGAAAGAATAGAATGGTTTACCTAGTGGGATAGTCTGCAAGATTTTCTTCTCAATTTCATCTCCAAGCCCAGCAGTCATATCAGATGCGATGACAAACTGTTGCATAACCATCCTGCCTGAACTCGCAAATCCATTCAACCACAAACTTCCTTCTCTCATCCAACTGTAACTACCTCACAACTGCAAATACAAGTCAATTCCATCACCAAACAAAACTCCACCATACATAACAGCGACAACCATACTTCCAACCACTGTCAATACAGTGCAACCACAAACCATACAAATTCATGCACCTTTTTCATAGCACTGCCTACATCCACAACCCCGCGAAACTCAATTCCATTGCCTGCCTTCCTCCTTATACCACTGCAGCAACTAACATCACAAACCATCCCCTTCACAGCACTGCTCCACCATTACAACATTTTCCACAGTCACAACACTTCATATCTACTACTATAACTTCACACACTTACCACTTTCAATCTCCACATCTCCACATCTTCAACTTCTCTACATTTACAGACCACCCAACTCCAAAGTACATTGCATCACCCAATCACCTCTAACCTATCACCCATCCACACCACTGCCTTCTACAAACATTCCAACCTCCACTCAGCCTCCTCTTCTCCACTTAATACAACTACCATCATTCCCTAACAGTTCATTCCCGAACTTCCCCTCCCATTGCCTAGTCCACCTTCTCCAATCTCAGCTGAACACCACATTGCTTACACTCTAGCCTCTTCCAAAATCCTGAAAATCATCGTCTCCTTCATACAATCAACCCCTGCTGCCATCCCCCTGTCACCGACCAAACAACCACCATTACAAACAGCTGCCATCACCCCAACCATTGGCCCACTGACAATCACTCCAGACCTCCACCAAATCACCGCGACCACCCATTCAATCTCAAACCCAAAAATCGAAAAGAAAAAAAATTCCAACCCCATACAAACTGCAATCTCTAACCCTACCCAACCACAACATCGAAAACACTATCGCAAATCCCAAAACTGCCATCGCCTCGCCTAAACCCAATCACCGACTAGACACCAACCACCCTCGTTCGAATCAAGTTACTGGGTTGCGAATTTGTTTCTGGTATTTGGGCTGCTGATTTTTTATTTTGAGTTGAGAAATTGAGTGTTTGTATAGAGAAAGTTGCATCGCAACAGCCACTAGCTAAATCGCCACTTGAACTCGACTTCCTTTTAGTTTCGAATTTGGATTGAGAAATTGGAGAAGCCCTGATTTGATCGAGAATACGGCAGCTTCAATTTTTCCAAAACCCTAGTTTCGAGCAAAGAGAAGAGGAACGAGCAGGAACGAAAATAAAAGGGCTGGCTTTTTTTAATAAAGGGTTTCTGGCCATTGTAATTTGTGAATAGGTTAATTTGTGACTGTGCATCTTTTACAACGGGCAATTTGTAACCGTTGTAAAGTTGGCATCTATTACAACGGGCCTGAATGGACCGTTGTAATAACTTTCTATTACAACGGCCAACCAATGCCCGTTGTAAAAAAGCGGTTGTATATGGCATCTTTTACAACTGGCCTGACTGGACCGTTGTAATAGTCCTCTATTACAACGGGCAACCAATGCCCATTGTAAAAAGGACGTTGTAATAGGGTATTTTTGTCGTAGTGGCCAAATCTTGGTCTTTCTCTTTCATCACTATGTTTTTTACTTTGCTGCTTCTAGTGTTAACTGTACCTCTGCTCCTCCCTTAACTTTTCTTTGGTTACCATACCTATGCAGTTGAATTACCTCATTCTGCAATGGAACTGCTGCTATATGTTTTGGGGTTCATTTTTATTTCAGGAAACTTTTGGCTCGCATCTTTATTAAGTTTCAGAATATATCAAGCATTCATTTTAACCATAAAATATAAGATAGGTCCTCGTTTTTGAATTTACTATAAAATACCATGTCATATAGATAGTACCAATTTTAAATATAAAATGCTATTATCTTTTTTTTTTGCAGAAAAGCCAGAATTGGAACTTTATTTTCATCATAAAATCATAAATTTTGTTCTCTATTAAGCAAAAATCCATATAGCATATAAAGAAGAAACTGGTCAAATCTACATTCACGCTAATGCAAATATATATATATGACTACATCATTAATAAGCAATGTACATTAATTCAAATGTTTGCATTTACATTTTCATATAAAAATGCAAATTATAGTCTCTTAGTGCAAATAATTATAATTAAATACAGCGCAGAAGTAATAAATTTCATTTTAAACCATCACATATCAAATTAAGGGTATGAATGATCGAGATGAAACTAAAGTTTTGGTTGCAACTAAAAAATTAACTATAAAATTAAAGAGTAACTTTTCTCATCATTTGAAATGTTCTTTCTCTTATTTATACGAAAAATTGTCATTGTTAGCAAAATGTTTTCAGTTGTTATTACATTGCAAACATATTGCATCCTTAGATTCAAGTGCAAATACTTGCAGTTAGGATAAACATAGCATCTATACTATTATATTATTGCTGACTTGCATGTCAAGAGTACGGAAACCTCCTTAGTTTTTTGGAAAATTTGCAAACATAGGCTTGTTTTGGTAAACAATAACACAAATAACATTCTTTTGATAATAATTACAAACATAGGCCTGTTATTGCCAGGTAGACGATGGCGAATTTTCAAAATGCGCCTTCGGGCGAATTTTCAAAATGCGCCAAAAGGCGACTTTCGAAAATTCGCCCAAAGGCGCATTTTGAAAATTCGCCTTTGCCAAAACCCTGCACACATATTAACCAGACAGCAGCCCCCTCTTCATTTTCACTCTCTCCCAACTCTCCCAACCAAAACCCAAAAGACACAAATTCCTCAAAACCTTCCTCCACTTTCATTTCTTCAATTTTTATTCAAATTCTTTCACAAATTAGTCAATGGCAAGCACGTCAGGTATAGAACAAGAAATAGGTATGAATCTATACCCATAATTTGTTGTTTATAATTTAGGGCATGAATTTTTTGCAATCTAACTTCATGAAAAAAATTGTGTTTGTAAAGTAAATCATTTTAACATCACCATTGATAAAGCATTTACAACACTATCATTACAAGTATTTGTACACATTTTAGTCTTAGATTTTGAACTAAGTTAGAAGTAGTTTATAAAAGCCATATTAAAAAAGGTTCTTAAAAGTAACTTAAGATTATTGTTATAAGCAATTTATATGAACGACAAGGAGTTTACGTGCATTCATACTACTTTGTGGGTTAGGAGGTTGTCAATTTTTAATTAGTGTATATTTTTTTATCGAAATGAATTGATTTTTAATATTTGTATTTTGTAGAGTATGTTGAGATGGAGGCTGGACCCGTTGATGGAAGGGTATTATTTCTTCAAGCACAGCATCTTACTTCTAACGACATATGGATGCAAGTGGTTTTTTTTTTAAATATAATTATGTGTCAGTTGGTATAATTCCTGCTTTTTAATTGTATTTATCATTTGATCAGCGTGACGATCCAGATACAACTATAGATCACTCCACGTCGGTGAAGAAAGTGACTTCAAACCATCCAGGAGTATTGGCTGAGATTGAGAGAGCTGGTTTTTTTACACATAATGAAGTTAGGATACATCCAGCTTAACCACTATCTTATCACTGCTTTGGTAGACAGATGGCGACCGGAGACCTCCACTTTTCATTTTCCTGTTGGTGAGATGACGATTACATTAGGAGATGTAGCCGTGTTGTTAGGTTTGCCTATTGAAGGCAATGCAGTGGCTTTTGGAGAAGTGGCATATGACTATATGCAATTGTGTCATGATTTACTTGGTCTTGACCCACCCCCCGAACAAACAAGGGGCAATGAGTTCGTGGAAGTCATGTGGTATAGACGTCAATTGTCGCACGATATTCCTGCTGATGCTACAGAGGCTCAGATTCAGCAGCGAGCACGTGCTATTATTTTGCACATCATTGTTTTCCGATTGATGTGCGACCATACAAAGACTCGGGTAGATCTGAAATGGCTACCGTATATTGCTGATTTAGGGGAGTGTGGTAAGTTTTCTTAGGGCAGTGATGTGTTATCTTATACATATATGGAGTTATCCAGGCTCTCTCTTTTGGAGAATAAATCTATTGGTGGATGTCAGACACTAGTAAAGTTTGAAACAAACTTCAATAGTTTACTGTTTTACATGATTTGTCTCATTTTTTATCGTAATTTTTTCTTATAAATGCAGCTTTGGTCGTGGACTTATCTTCCGATCGAAAGATTGTTAGTGACAAATGTTGTTGTCAATCAGTCGATGCCGCTTGGGTCTCGGTATATTTTTTATCCTTTTAAATTAATTAAACAGTGCAATTTTCATGTGTAATATTCAATTGTTAACATCTTATAACAGGTGTGTAGGACCAAAAAAACGCGCCAAACCCCAAGACGGAGTGTGAAGTTCTACCGCAACGAGTTAGATGTGCTGGAGGATGAAATGATGACATGGACACCATACACACAGGATGTGCTAGCACAGCTTCCAGCCATGTGTATAGCTGCTAGATACTTGTGGACTGCGAGAGTACCACTCATATCTTACACCCAGACGGCATTTCACTTACCCGACAGGGTTATGAGACAGTTTGGCATGATGCAGCATATACCGGATGATGTGCCACCCTGCACTTCTACGTACAATGCAGAGAAGTATGGAACCTACATTCAGTTGTGGAATGAGCGTCATACAGCTACCCAGATTGAGAGGGAGCCCACCATCACGCTAGAGTGTACAAATGGTGGTACTGGAACATAACACAACGATATGTTCTTACGGCGCTAGTGGAGGCAGTGTATAGAAGTCTGTACGTTCCTAGAGCACTACTTGAGAGGAACGTGGTAAGTTGATGTTGTAAGTAGTATATCAATTACTTATGATAGTTTTGTCTTTTGCTAATTTTCATTCAACTTTACAGGCAGCTGGTATAAGCAGGGCTTGGGAAGAAGCAGAAAATCTTCGCAAACGACAAACCGACGAGGAGGGTAGGAGGATGTGCACTAACATCCAAAGGATTCTAGATGCTGTGTTATGCAGGAATAAACTTGATAGGCCGAGAGCTCCATCTCCACCTCTAGCGCCTCCAGCGCTTGTGCACACACGACGTCGTCCTAGAGGAGGTGCGGGTTCATCGTCACAAGGCACCTCGTCACAAACTGCACCGGTACACGAAGAATTTGTTCCTGGCCCATCTCAACCAATGGCCGCATTACCTTCGTCCTCCACTGCCCGCAGAGAACGGAGTAGTAGCAGCAGCAGCAGTAGCAGTTCGAGACTATTGGTAACGCGTCGGCAAAGAAGAAGCCCGTGCGAATTTCAGGAGCTTCACGACTAAATCGATAATGTTGTTTGATGCAAATAGTTAGAGGTGATATGGAAAGTGATATGTAATGTACAAACTAATGTTGTTTGGATTTGTAAAATGTTGTTAAATTTGTGTGGTTGTGTTTTGTTAAATGTATGTAGTTGCGTTTTGTTTGTGTAATACGCTGTAGTCGGGGATTGAAATTGCTGCTCTGTTTGCAGCAGCTGGTTTCTGTGGGCGAATTTTCAAAATTCTCCAATGGGCGAGTTCTTGAAATTCGCCAATGGGCGAATTCCTATAATTCGCCCAAAGGCGAATCTTGAAAATTCGCCAATAGAAACCTGCACTGTTATAACCAATTAGCCCCTTCTTCCTTTTTCATTTCTTTTTGCTTTAAGGTCGAACCAAAAACCTAAATTTGTGCAAAATCATTCGTAGAAGTCATTAAGGTTGGTATTTTGTCCAATTTTTTCCTCTATTCTCACAGTTGTTGATGTATAGTACGCCATTCTTCAATTTTGTTCAAATCAGAAAGTAAATCGACCCATGGTTGTAAGTTTGACTAATTTGGGTATTTTATTCAACTTTTCTTCTAGGTGAAAATGGATGATTGGGAGATCGATGATCAAACGATGATGGAAATATATGACAATTACGAGCGGAACAAGGGCGCAGACGATGAGGTCGATTTTGTTCCGGAGACCCAAGTGGAAGATCTACCAACAGTGGATGCTACAGAGACAAATGAAGAAGTAGAGACCGAACTTGTTTGTGCTACGCAGGCAAATGTCATACTCGAGAATCCCCAACCGGTTCAAAAATCATTGCATTCCAAACTGATGACTATACTTGCTCATCAAAACCCTGATAGATCAAGTTCTAGCATCATGGGACGTTCAGTACTTTGCTATTGCGGAGTTGAATGTAACTTTGTTGTTTCCAAAAGTCAGAGAAATGCAGAACGTCGGTTTTAAGGCTGTAAAGCGTATATCGATGCACAGACGCATCAGGGGGTGCATAGTTGTAATTTTTTTGAATGGTTTGATCCTCCACTGATAGAAAGGAGGGTCCAATACGCGCTTGAGATGCAAGCTAAGGTTAGTCGCTTGGAGAGGATTAATATTGCAATTCGCAATGAAATGCTTGCAAGGTGCTACCGGTTACCACGTGATTGACCGTATGTTTTGATGTATTGGTAGTAAAGTAGTATCCGGTGGTTGTTGTTTGTATATACTTGCTTTTTATCGTCTGCCCGTCCTGTATTTTCTATTGAGAGGTATTCCGTAGTTCAACAGACTAATAATCTGTTTTATATCGTGGTTTAGGCTGGTTTTTAATTGGCGACTTTTCAAAAGTCGCCTTTGGGCGAATTCTCAAAACTCGCCTTCAGGCGACTTCTGAAAATGCGCACAAAGGCGACTTTTGAAAAGTCGCCTATTCATAAACTTCTTTATATCTAGTCAGCTTAAGCACTCACCTCCTCATAACACACCCCAAGTTTTTTCCAGATCCGAAGAACCCATTTTCTTTTAGCTTACATTCCCAAACACCAAGCCTCAATTTCTTTCGATAATCTGTTGGTTGTTGCCATAGAGTCGTTGCTGGTCTACGCAAACGTCTTCACTATATCCCTGCATAGAAATTGGTAAGAAAATTACAAACCCTAGCTTTGTTACATCCATTAAAATATTTCCATATGAATGGACAGAAAGTGGTTGGTCAAATAAAAACTATTTGTTTGTAGAATGGCTAGAAATCTCATTCACACACTTTGCTACTACAACGGTGAACTGATCGTCGACGAACAGAAAAACGGGAAGTATGTCGACGGTTTTTGTAAACCAGGGAGAGTACGCAAATGTTTCACACTATTTGAGTTGAAAGAATCTGTTTACAAAGCGACAAAAATAAGCGCAATCGAATTTGATATTGAGTTGGTCGTTAACTGGCCTACGGATTCGGGTTCAAAAGCAATAACACATTCAGACGATGAGGATGTTGAAGTTATGTTTTCTGCGGTTACCAAATCCATTGAGTTGTACGTTGGGAAAGTTGCAAAAGAAAATCTGCAAGAACATGTACAATCTCCTATCGTTAACACAGGATTATGGCATTTTACAGAAATGTTGGAAACTGATATTCCTTCAGCAAGCTTAGGTTCTCCTACTTACAGTAATCCATATGTACATGCTGGGGGTCATGGTCCTCCTCCCATAAACTATGGTTTCATGCATTACATGATGTCGCAACCAACTCCAGAACAGTACTTTCCATACTATACACCACCAACAATGCATCCAAGGTATCATTTTTATCATTGGTATTTTGTATGTACCTTTTTAAATTACAATTGCCTAATACTTTCTTCTAACACATTCAACTTCCAACAACAAATGCATCTACAAAATGTCCGTGCTGAACAACAAAATATTCATTTGTCGCAACCGGTATATCCTACTCCATCACAAATGTATGCTATAAGTCAAAGGTTTGTTTAGCAATTTATTTGGGTAATGTTTCCTATCTACTCTAGCTTCGTACTAAAATACGGTTGTAAACAGATGTACAAGTCTTGAGGATACTGCTACAAAATGTGGTGCTGGACCGTCACAACACTCACATGATTCCAATATTGACACTAATATGGATGTTAATATAGATAGAGACACCAGACATGTTCCTTAAATTGATAGTATGGTTATTGCGATGACTAATAATGATGCGTGTTGGGTAGAACGAATGCAGGTGAACAATGAATCGTTAAACTACGATTTTCCACGCATAGATGATGCTGAAGGTGATGGTGAAGAAGCTCAAATGGAAGTACCGTTGGATGATGATCTATGTACTGCACAAATGATGGCAAGATCGGTCGTTGCTAACCTGCAATTTGCTGGGGAAAAATTTTCAACCGCGTGCATACAAAATGGATTTGCTGTTGGAATGGTATTTGAAAGTAAGCAAAACATGCTACACCAATTAACCGAATGGTCAATTCTACATGGAGTTTCGTACAAGCCGATCAAGTCGAATAAAACTATATACACTGCTATATGTAATGTTGACACTAACTATCCATGGAGAATACATGCAATAGTCTCAAAGAAATCGCAGTCTGGCTGGTGGGAAATCAGAAAGTTGCCTAGCGAACATACCTGTGTCAATCCTACAGTTAATTCCAACCACAAGCAAGCCACTTCTAATTTTCTGGTGTCAAAAATCATGTCATTTGTCAAGGCCGATTTGGATATCACAGCAAGTACAGTTCAAGTGCTTGTCGACGACCAACTGTTCATTAAAATTAGTTACATGAAAGCTTGGCGAGCATTAAATAAAACAATAGAAAGAATTTATGGTGACTGGGCCGAATCGTATGCGACTTTGCCTCAATATTTTGAGGAAATAAAGAGAAGTAATCCGGGGACTGTTGGACATGTGACCCACGATGAAGTTGGCGTATTTGATCATGCGTTTTGGGCATTTAGCCCTTGCATTACAGGTTTTTTACACTGCCGGCCATTGATATGTATTGACGGGACACATTTGTATGGTAAATATAAAGGAACGTTGCTTGTTGCTACTGCTGTAGATGCGGATGACTGTCTGTTTCCATTAGCTTATGCAGTTGCCGAATCCGAGTCATATGATAGCTGGGGTTGGTTTTTTTCTTGCATGCGTGAATTCATTCACAGTGTTTGCAATCGTCGTATTACTTTCATATCGGATCGGATGAAAGGAATTCCGAAGGCTTTACAGGAGAAGTGGCGAGAACCACACAAACATAGGTTCTGTGCACGACATCTTAAAGCTAATTTTCAAACAGTGGGTTTTAGGGATAACCGACTTACAGCTATATTTTATTCAGTTGCATGTGCTTCAGAAGAAGTTGAGTACAACAAAATCAGAGAAGAAATTAAAACTACAAATTCACGGGCTCATGAATGGATTGAAAGAAGTTTAGGGAATTTTGAAGAAAATTGGACCCTGTGCAAAGATGATGGAGGACGCTTTCATGTTATGACCACCAATGCATCCGAAAGTTTTAATGGTGTGCTGAAAAGTGCTCGATCATTACCTATAAAGGCGTTGGTTGCACGAACCTTCTTTCGATTGGTTGAATATTTTTGTAAGAGACGAGAGACGGCGGATGCTATCACAACACGTTTGACTTCAAAATGGGAAGCTAAAATAGCAGATCGAGCTATTGAAGTACGTCGTTGTAAACTAGTTCGCTTTAGTCGAACAGAATGGCAATTTATTCATTGCTACGTACGACGATGAATTTAAAGTGTTAATTGATGGTCCTAACTGCTCATGTACATGCAACATCCCCCTACTGCAAAAAATACCATGTGCCCATGTAATGGCGGCTTGTTTGGCACAGGATTACAGTGCTAACAGAGCACATCATGAGTTCGCATCAGAGTGGTACTCTATTCGAAGTTACAAAGCTTCATATCAGGCAGAGTTTCATCCCATGCGTGATAAGAGATACTGGAGACCATACACTGATCCACATATATTGCCTCCACCTACAAGAAGACAACCTAGACGACCTAAATCTACGAGGATAAAAAACGTTATGGACGAGCATCAAACGCCTAAAACAAACAGGTGCAGCAAATGTGGATCACAGGGCCATAACAGAAAGCGATGTATTGTGTATTCAATTTTAAACGAATGTAATTTCTATGTATCAAACTAACTAGTTATGTGTCGAACTTAAATGAACTTCGCAATTGTTAGATTTGCAAGCGGATATCTACGAAAGTTGTTAGATAAGAAATTATATATGTATGTGATTGTTAAACTCTCTGCCTACTGTCTTGTTTATATATAGGGTTTTGGCGAAGGCGAATTTTCAAAATGCGCCTTTGGACGAATTTTCGAAAGTCGCTTTTTGGCGCATTTTGAAAGTTTGCCCAAAGGCGCATTTTGAAAATTCGCCATCGTCTACCTGGAAAAAACAGGCCTATGTTTGTAATTATTATCGAAATAAGGTTATTTGTGTTATTGTTTACCAAAACAGGCCTATGTTTGCTAATTTGCCTAGTTTTTTTTTAACTCAACGGTCACGTTTTATGTTTCATGCTTCTCCTACCAGCTCTCCGATTCCTCCTTCATCCGTCGGCTACAAACAAAACGAGTAGGGTTTTTCACGCCTGCTCTCTGATTCATCGTTGTTCCATCATGTCAAAATTTATTCCATACTCTAAAAATTGAACTCCAGGCGATTCTTTCATGCGATTTCTCCCCTACCAACTCTCTGCTTCGTCCTTTCATCTACAAATTAAAAAGTAGGGTTTTTATTGCCTGCTCTCCATTTCATCGGCGTTCCGTCGACTAAAAATTGAAGGGCTCCGGTTTCCAGGCGATTGTTCTGCCCGGTTTCTTCCATCGCAATTATCAACATCGTAAGGAAGGTAATTTCTATTTTACTTTTCGCCCTGCTTTTTGGATGCGTTCTGTCTATTTCATCATTGCTGATATTGATGGATTTAGACGCGTTTTATTACTCATTTTTATTGGATTAGTCCGTTTTCGCCCCTCTTTAAGCTTTTCTGCATAGGCTAGCTAGAAAACTGCATAACATGCCTGCCAAAATTGTGTGCGATCCTCATATATCGTAGAATGATTTGAATTAGGAATTTTAATCTTAGATACTTAGTTATCTGGGTGGTTTGAATATGACTATGGTTCTAAAGACTCATATTATATGCGGAGATATAATCTACAGACTTTATATGTAGGTGGATAGGGATTAAGCATGAGTATGGATTGCTTGTGGAACTAAATGACGGATGCATTGCCGCTGTAATGGTGACACTGGGCTGCAATTCTGGAATAGTTGACTGTGCACTGGATTTTGCAAAACATTCTGACGCAGCACGATAAGCGAATTCGACGATGTAAATCGAATCCGTCCAGGATCTCACACGATTAGCGGAAATAATCGGTGAATCGATGATAAATCGGTGAATTTAAGAATACCCAAAAGCCCAAATCCGTTGATCACGAAGATACCGGATTCTAGCAATCTTCGACACGTTGATCGCGCACGATGCCGTGAGAGAAGATCTACAATTCTTCGAACGTTGATCAAGCGCACTTGATTCCGTGAATTGGCTTCAACAATCGTTGATTCGAGCGCACTCGAATGCCGAAGGTGGAGATAGGAGATAACACTCAACTACCAATTTTAATGGAGGCAAGAAGCACAAACCAATTTTTATTTCAAATTCAACAACCGTTTACAAATGACCTCACATCCCTATTTATAGAGATTTACAACTCAACACACGACTTAAGAAAATTACAACACTTCACAACGACTTACAAAACAAACGACATAAAAAATAACGACTTAACAACATACAGCCACGACTTAAGAAAATACAATCAAGCATCACGCGACCTAACAATCTTCTGCTCTGCTTCGCGACTTAACTTTTTGCGACCTAAAGTAAACAATCAACGACCTAAGGCATCTAGAGCTTCTCGCGACCTTCTGGAAACAATCGCGACCTTCTGGATGAAGTTAGGTCGTTGGAAACAATCAACGACCTAGGCTGGAAACACTCGCGACCTATGAGAGAAGCACGACAACGACCTAATCGGCAATGACCTAATTGCTCGCGACCTAAAGAAGAAGCACGACATTGCTGGAGCGACATAAGGAGGAGGAGCGACCTACGAGCTACTGGAAGAATTCGTGATTCAGGAAGTGCTCTGGTCGTTCGTGACTTAGGGCTGGAGCGACTTACTGGCGATTCAAGGACGCGGCCACGACCTAAGGTAATTTGTTCCTCGCGACTTAGGGTTTCGCGATCCCTATTAGGCTGGGCTGCATCATCCTCCCCTGGTTGAGAAAAATTCGTCCTCGAATTTAAAGGTTCTTCATTGGGTTGTTCATCTCCATAATAAGGTATAAAATGTTTAATATTAAACACGTCAGAAGTGTAAACATCCTCTGGCAGCTTCAATTTATAAGCATTTTCATTGATCTGTTTTATAATTTCTACTGGACCAATCTTTCGGGCTTTCAACTTGTTATAAGCACCCATTGGGAAACGATCCTTCGTTAACACAGCATACACCCAATCACCCTCGTTGAACTCCATGCTTCTTCTCTTTTTATCTACAGCTCATTTATACTTCTCATTCGTCTTCTCCAAACGTTCCTGAACGATTCTATGACAATCTTTCAACTCATCAACATAATCTAACGCCCGCTTAATCACTCCTTTCGGTTGTGGCACTACCGTTAAATCCAACGGCCCCTTTGGCAAGCTTGAATATACAACTTGAAATGGACTGTAACTAGTGCTTCGGTTAACAGCATGGTTATGAGAAAACTCTGCCTGACACAACTTTAAGTCCCAACTCTTCAAATTGTCCGACACAAGACATCTCAACAGATTTCCCAATGATCTATTCACAACTTCAGTTTGCCCATCCGTTTGAGGATGATATGCACTACTAAAATTCAGTTTCGTCCCAACCATCTTCCACAGACTCAACCAAAAGTGACTCAAAAATCGAGTATCTCGGTCAGAAACAATAGATTCAGGTAACCCATGTAAACGATAGATTTCTTTAAAGAATAATTGTGCCACATGAACTGCATCCGTCGTTTTCTTACAAGCAATGAAATGTGCCATCTTCGAGAAACGGTCTACCACAACATATATAGAATCATTTCCCCGTTGAGTTCTAGGCAAACCCAAAATGAAATCCATGCTAACATCAACCCACGGTCTAGTAGGCACGGGCAATGGCATATACAATCCTGCATTCGTAGCTGTCCCCTTGGAAACTTGACATATGTGACATCTATGCACAAATCTTTCAACTTCTTTTCTCATCGACGGCCAGAAATAAGATTGTGACACCAACTGCAAGGTACGATCTCTGCCCACGTGACCCTCTTCATGCAATTCTTTGACAATCTTCAACCTCAAGCTACAATCCGGAATACACAATCGATTTCCTCTGAACAAGAATCCATCTTTCATCACAAAATCATCAAAACTCCCTTCCTACACCTGATCCAGCACTTTCGCAAAATAAGAATCTGAAATAAGCAACTCTGGCAACAAATCAAATCCCACTACTTCCACTCACGTAGTTGTCAGCAAATGATTTCTATGGCTCAATGCATCGGCAACTCGGTTAGTAACTCCTGATTTGTGCTTCACAACGAAAGTAGACTGTTGTAAATAAGCAACCCACGAAGCATGCCTTGCTGAAATTTTATCTTGCCCCTGCAAATGTTTCAAAGCTTCATGGTCAGTGTATAGCACAAATTCATTATGAAATAGATAGTGTCTCCAATGCTTTATGGCTTGGACTATAGCATAGAATTCCAAGTCATAAGTACTGTATCTCGTTTTAGCTCCCGTCAGTTTCTCACTAAAGTAGGCAATAGGATGACCCCTTTGACTCAACGTTCCCCCAATTCCAACCTTGGACGCATCAGTATTTAGCTCAAAGAGTAACTGAAAATCCGGGTATCTAAGAATGGGCGTTGTGGTCAAGAGTGTCTTGATTCTCTAAAAAGAAGAATCAGCCTCTTCAGTCCAAACAAACTTCTTCCCTTTCATACATTCCGTAACTGGTGCCATCACGCTACTGAAGTATGGAATGAATCTTCGGTAGAATGATGCTAAACCATGAAAACTCCTCACTTCTGTTATTGTCTTAGGCTGTGGCCAATTTCGAATAGCTTCAACTTTACTCTGATCAACTTGAATACCATCCTTCGACACAATATAGCCCAAGAATAGAATAGTGGAAATTAGCCACAAGGGCCTCTTTAGCAAGTGGAATTAGTTTCTAGGACGCACAACTGAAATAATTACTTTTAAGGACAAAACATAAAATAATTAGTTTCTAGGGCTTAAAAACCTATGAAATTATGTCCTTGAAAGTAATTGGACTGCTGACTTTGTCCTTGAAAGTAATTATTCTACTGACTTTGGCCTTGAAAGTAATTTCTTTGAATGTTTGTCCTAGAAACTAATTGGACTGCATAGTTTGTCCTTCTGGTGAAATGCCCCAATAGAATACTTGTAGTCATGAAGGTACACTTCTTCGTTGCAGCATAAAATTCCTCACGTCGTAAAACCAACAACACTTCCCGCAAATGTTGTAGGTGTTCTTCAGTGCTTCCACTGTAGATCAAGATGTCATCAAAATATACCACTATGAACTTCCCGATAAATGGTCGAAAAATCTGGTTCATGACTCTCATGAATGTACTCGGAGCATTTGACAAGCCAAACGGCATCACCAACCATTCGTACAGACCCTCCTGAGTTTTAAAAGCATTCTTCCACTCATCACCCGGTCTAATACGAATCTGATGGTATCCACTTTTCAAGTCAATCTTCGAAAACACAACAGCACCGCTCTACTGATCCAACAGATCATCCAGTCTCGGCATAGGAAATCGATATCTCACCGTAATCTTATTCAATGCTCTACTATCTGTGCACATTCTCCACGTTCCATCCTTCTTCTTCGGCACCAACAAAGCTGGCACTGCACAAGGACTCAAACTCTCCTGAACACGCCCTTGTTCCAGTAATTCCTCCACTTGTCTTCTCAACTCCTCGTGTTCTTTTGGACTCATCCGATAGTGCAGTCTATGAGACAATGCAGCACCTGGCACCAAGTCAATCTGATGCTGTATGTCTCTAAGCGGTGGTAACTCCTTCGGCAACTCCTCTGGAAACACATCTTTGAATTCCATCAAAACTGGCTTCACTTCCTCTGGAACTTCAGTAACTTCACTGCTTTCATGCCCAATCAACATAAAAACTTCAGGGCTCTCATCTACCTCTTCCACGAACTCCTTCAAGGACAACAAAGTCTTCAATTCCTCAATCTCCTCCAGCTTGTTCTCATTCTGTTGTCGCTTCTTCGGAACTAAAGTGATTTTCGTGCCCTCGAACAAGAAAATGTAGCTATTTGTTCGACCATTATGCTGTACATCCCGATCGTACTGCCACGGCCATCCCAACAGCAAATGGCAAACATCCATGTCAACCACGTCACACCAAATCTCATCTTTGTATTTCTTCCCAATAGAAAATGGAACATGAGCTCGCCTCTCTACCTTCACTTCTCCTCCTTTCCTCAACCAAGCAAGTTTATAAGGACTAGGATGTTTCTCCGTTTTCAACTTCAACTTCCTCACAGCTTCCATTGAAATGATATTATCACAACTCCCAGCGTCAATGACAAATTTACAGACCTTCCCCAAAATAGTGCACGTTGACTGAAAACTGTTACTCCTCAACCAACTCGACTCCTCTTCCTGCTTTGGGGTTAAACAAGATCTCCGTAGCATCAGATTACATCCCTCGTCTCCCGACACCTCTTCTTCCTCCTCATCACGGTGTGAATTGATATCTTCTTCTACATCCTCATCTTCCACTTCAGCAATCATAGTTCTCTTCTTCGGTTTCGGACATTCGTTGCTCTTGTGACCCACTTCCTGGCAATTATAGCATTTGAAATTGGTGCTGACTTTTGGTTAAGCCACTTCATGAACAACCGGCTTACTCGATGCTTTAGGAACATTAGAACTACTACCCGCTCCTTTGTTCTACCCCGTAGAACTTGGAAACACACCTCCCCCACGTCTACCTTGTTTCTCCCAAGCCAACGCCTTTTGATGTGCTTCTGCCACAGATCTAGGGTCGAACATGTTCACCATATCCTGGATCTGTGTTCTAAGTCCCCCAACAAACCTAGCGGTCAATTGTTCTTCTGTCTCCATAATGTCATTTCAAGCAATCAACTGGTAGAACTCATCAGCATAATCAGTAACAGTCTTCGTCCCTTGCCTCAGGTTCTATAATCTCTGATACATCAGTGATTGGTAATTGTAGGGCAAGAAAGTAGCCTTCATCAACTTCTTCATCTTCTCCCAAGCAACAATCTTCGACTTTCCCATCCGCTCTCTAGTAAGTTTGGTTTGCTGCCACCATGCCATAGCTCTCCCCCTCAACCTAGTAGCAACCAACTTCACTTTACGATCTTCCGGAACCTCCTTTAATTCAAAAATTTCCTCAACCTAAGCTAACCAATCAAGAAATTCATCGACTTGCATACCTCCCTTGAATTCCGGTATTTCAGTTTTCATCCCGGACTCCCATTTGTGATCATACTCTGAATGATTTCTTCCTTGACCTCGTCCTCATCCATGAACACTACCACCATCAAACTCCTCTTCAAAATCTGATGCATATCGATGTCGATCCTGACCACCAACATCTCTACTACCACCATTTCTTCCACCAACATCCCTTCGATCTACATTCCTCCGATCATGATCATTCACATTTCTATCACGATTTCGATCATCAACATTTCTATCACAATCTCGATCCACACTTCTATGATCACGATCAACACTTCTCTCTCGATTTGAATGTGGTGAAACTCTACTTCCCCCATGGCTCGATTCAGGCGAAACCCTTCTTCTACTTTGATTCATTTCAAGCATCATTCTCTCTAATCGACCAATTCCTTCATCAAACTTCTCATTGAATTTATCACTAATTCTTTACTCCATTTGTTCAGCATCTTCTCTTCGATACACATCTGCAACATTCTGATGACGATTAATTCTTCTTGGAGGCATTGCTAAATCTTCAACAAATTCAAATACAAGCTTCACTTCGATCCAAAAAAAATAAATCTCTTTTTTGATTCGTGACTGAGTTTTGATTCGAGATTTATAAACTCCCAACTTGTTTGAAATTTCACGAACACCCAAATAAACAAATAACTCAATTTGAACTCCAAAAACTTCAAATCTCGAAACTTCACACCCAACGAACTTGGAAAAGTTCATTTCCTCGCTATGATACCAAATGACGCAGCACGATAAGCGAATTCGATGATGTAAATTGAATCCGTCCAGGATCTCACACGATTAGCGGAAATAATCGGTGAATTGATGATAAATCGGTGAATTTAAGAATACCCAAAAGCCCAAATCCGTTGATCACGAAGATACCGGATTCTAGCAATCTTCGACACGTTGATCGCGCACGATGCCGTGAGAGAAGATCTACAATTCTTCGAACGTTGATCAAGCGCACTTGATTCCGTGAATTGGCTTCAACAATCGTTGATTCGAGCGCACTCGAATGCCGAAGGTGGAGATAGGAGATAACACTCAACTACCAATTTTAATGGAGGCAAGAAGCACAAACCAAATTTTATTTCAAATTCAACAACCGTTTACAAATGACCTCACATCCCTATTTATAGAGATTTACAACTCAACACACGACTTAAGAAAATTACAACACTTCACAACGACTTACAAAACAAACGACATAAAAAATAACGACTTAACAACATACAGCCACGACTTAAGAAAATACAATCAAGCATCACGCGACTTAACAATCTTCTGCTCTACTTCGCGACTTAACTTCTTGCGACCTAAAGTAAACAATCAACGACCTAAGGCATCTGGAGCTTCTTGCGACCTTCTGGAAACAATCGCGACCTTCTGGATGAAGTTAGGTCGCTGGAAACAATCAACGACCTAGGCTGGAAACACTCGCGACCTATGAGAGAAGCACGACAACGACCTAATCGACAGCGACCTAATTGCTCGCGACCTAAGGAAGAAGCACGACATTGCTGGAGCAACATAAAAAGGAGGAGCGACCTACGAGCTACTGGAAGAATTCGTGATTTAGGAAGTGCTCTGGTCGTTCGCGACTTAGGGCTGGAGCGACTTACTGGCGATTCAAGGACGCGGCCGCGACCTAAGGTAATTTGTTCCTCGCGACTTAGGGTTTCGCGATCCCTATTAGGCTGGGCTGCATCACATTCATATATATTACTGCTTGGTCAATACTGCTTATTGGATGTGCTGTTGGACTGTGCTTATTACAAAAACGCATATGTTGGAGAATGGAGATAAAATAAAATGATGCACCTAACATGGTTACT
Source organism: Allium fistulosum (assembly GCA_030737815.1). Classification (NCBI taxonomy): domain Eukaryota; kingdom Viridiplantae; phylum Streptophyta; class Magnoliopsida; order Asparagales; family Amaryllidaceae; genus Allium; species Allium fistulosum. The sequence goes on along the minus strand of CM060908.1, from coordinate 231,725,482 downwards.
GAAACAAATTGCACAGTCTGCTACTGAATTGGATGAGCCAGAACCATTCCAACTGAGGCAGTTTTTATGCTAGGTTGTTCCTGCACTGCTAGCTTTGCATACTAGGCTAGAATTCAGATTTGATAGGCATATTGAAGTGAGTTGTGCATGAAGGAATGAATGCATGGAGGCCGTAAGAATGAGGCAAGTTGGAACTGTGACGGTGCACAGTCAGAACATGCATTAACGTTAAATAAAGCATGTGTAGGTGCTGAAACCACACAAGAGGCTAGCTGTGCGAAGGGTGAGCAGCTGCATCTTCCGCGTGGCCAAGAGTGAGTGCATGCATGGAGAAGAACCATAGGCTGATTGGATATCGATTCGGGCCAGTACGAATATGGTTGAATGAGATGACATCTGTTGTCGAGCAGCTTAAGGTGGGTGTTGTACATGAACTGCATGCTGAGATTAGGTGTTCTGAAATGGAGTGATAGGCTGAGATTTTTAATTAGTACATCTATTTTTCTTGATGGAGCATAATTGTTATGGTCGTTGCCTCGGTAAAGGACATAGGTTGCTGTTGGTGCAGTGACATGTATGCTCGGACATATATGATTTTATGATATGTGTCATGTTGAAGTACATGATTATGAAAATGGTATATAATATTGTTTAAATGAAATTCATGTGTTTGTCAATGTATTGGATCATATACATACCTTAACCTTGGAGTACAAAATATTTCTATACAGATTCGTTTTCAAATCTGTATACTAAAAAGGATTGCAATAGTCAGATAAACTTAAATTTTGTTTTCCTAACTGAATAAACTTGAAAAATAGCATTTCGCCCCCAAATTCAAATTAAATTCCATTCAGAATTATTCTTAAATATTTTGATAATTGTTATGCTAGATTGTATAATATTATTTTGGAGATTTGCAAATTGGTTTGCTTACATATATGTTACTGCGTGAAAACATAAAATATTCATACTTATCATATTTCCAGTCAAACACACGCGCACCCTAACCATGTGAACATAGCATTTTTGTTAAAACTACCATGTTGCTTTGCTTTATGATATGAGCGCTGTCGGGGGATAAGTTTCATCACTAAATCTATGAGCCTTGATGCAGGTAAACATAGGAATTGGGTTGTTCATTCAAAATTTAGTAAAAAATATATTCAAGGGAGTGCCTCTAATGATGAAAATCAATAACCAAAGCCATCGATGTAGATCAAAAAGGAATTAGTTAGAGAATCAACCATTTCTTCGCAATTCAGATGTGTTAGGTGAGTATCTATTTATTTGCTAATTTTCATTTCTTCTCTTTCCATAAATCATTATTTTTAACGTTAAATCCAGTTGTATCTATCAACAGTTCCCCTTCATATCGATATATGAGTTAATATTATGTCAGTTATTCAGGTTGATTTTTCGATAAATAATATTCCTCTATTTTTTTAACTAAATAATGAAAATGAAGCATACATAAGGCAGTTTGATTGAAAGAGAAGCAATGAAGGTGTGTCTATTTCTATTGATGTTTTTTTACTGAAGGTTCAAAATTGTGAATAGAAAGTTTCTGTTTTTTTTTGGAACTAATTTTGTCCTCCTGTTTCCGTTTAAGATTAAGAAAGATTTATCTTTCCACTTTTACATCGTAACTCTCATACTTTAACTGTAAAAATGAATTTAAATATACATCACTACTATTAGTTTGTATATTGAATTTTGAACCTACTCATGTTGATTTTTTTCTACCCATGAGCATTACCTTTTAATAGCTGAAAAAATCATTTTGTTTCAAAATTATTCATATTACTGTCATCTGTATGCTGGTGAACAACGTAAAGCATATTTTGGCATCTCATTTTATGTTTCAAAGTTTCAACTTATTCTCCATCCCTAAATCAGAGTTGCGCATCTGCTTTTTGTTGATGATGAACACCTTTAGACTGTCCGCTAAAATATGTAATTTAGAGATATTTTCCACATCAATATGTATATTGTCAATGATAAAGTAAATAAATATCTACTACTATCATCGCTAATTCTAACTGTGTTTTTCTTTAAGACATGCCTTCGTTTCCAAGGGGCAGCATACGATGCACTAACATTTGCTGGAAATAATTGCATTGTGTTTGTACTTAACATATTCACATATCAATGCTTTCGCCGTATCATTTTCCGTACATGCAAAGAAATTGGAGTGGTGGATAAACTTTGCAAGTTCATAAATCCGTAACTGAATGTCACTACAACAAAACAACCATATTACAACCTTTCATTTACAACCAGCAAAAATTGACAGTTGTAATAGGTATTTTTTTAACAACTGTTCTATTTCAGCAGTTGTAATAGGTATTTTGTAATAACTGTTCTATTTCAGCAGTTGTAATAAATACACTTTTAACAACTATATTTATACAGCAGTTGTAATATTTATTTATAACAACTGTTTTCAACCGTTGTAACAAGTATTATTTATCAGGTTAATAGGGATTTTTGATTTACCTCCTTTCATTTCTTTGGCCGCCCAGACGCCAAAAAAAACCTAAATTGCTCTCCCTCATTTCATTTCGTTTTCCCTCCTTTCATTTCGTTTTCCCTCCTTTCAATGATTTAGTTCAAATTAATCGCAGATTCTACGATCCAAAAAACCCTAAATCATCGTCGTCATTAATCGTAGACCACAACTATCACTCCTAGATGGCTCAAGAGCTCGCCGCTTGTACTCGATCCAGAAACCCCTAAAAAAACCTAGATCGCAGACTCGCCGCTCGTCATCATCATCGCCGCTCGTAGTCGTCGTTGCCGCTCGCAGTTTGTGCTTGCTTTGCTGGCTGTGTACTTTTCTAGGCTATTGCGGTTTCGGTATGTTCTGTCTTTTGGTTTGTACATTTTTCTAATATGATAAAATTTTGCTTTATTCTGGATAACAGTTCAAATATTTATAAACTATTATCAAATGTTAATGCTAAAATATTAGGCTAAACTATTTGAGAGAAAAATAGGATTTTTTTCTGAATTTTCTTGATATACTTTGACTGAAAATCTTCATTGTTTGCCGGAATGATTTTTTTTGTATTTTTTGTTAAACAAATCAATGTTTGCGAATTGAGTCAATACTAGAAACGAATTTGTCTGCAAAAAAAAACCGAGTTAATGTTTGTTGACAGAGTTAAGAAAATGATACATACTCGCTAATTTGGTGCAAAATGTGTGCATGTTTACTTTGCATTTCCTTTTGTAGTGGAAGTATTCTGTATTTTAATAAAGATTTGCCTTTTGTACAACTATTATTTTGAATGTTAGCCCTTATACACTTTTATAAATATCAAATCAAATAAGTGTTTCACAAAGGAAACACATATAGTGGAAGAAAATGCGTCTGTTGTTATAATTTGTGCAAATGCATAGAGATATGTAGCTTGTTTACTTGTCATTCGTACATTAACTAGTGGGTAGCATGAATAAAACCATATAAAAAAAGAAGTGCTTTAGAAGGTAGATGGACGAACATATAAAAGAAAAGAATTTCAAACTGAACTGGTTAAGTGTCTGAAAGTTAATGCAAGTAAGCTAAGCAGGCATGTTGGAAATTTCAAAGTGAATTTTAAATACAACTGAAAGGGACGCGGAAGATGATCTTAAGGCTATTTAACACTAGAGGGGGGGTGAATAGTGTTTTAAGAATTTCTTTAAAACTTCTTTGATTTAAATTGAATTAACTAACTTAATGCAAATACAGAATCACAGATCAAATCACAGAATCACAAACAAATGCAAATGTAAATAAAAAGCAAGTAAAGGAAAGAACACACCAGGAATTTTATACCGGTTCGGTGTTACCCTACATCCAGTCCCGCACAACCCGTACGGCTTTCTATTCAACAATAATCAAGATTACAATCCCTTGATTCCAAGGCAACGAGGTACACCCTCCAGATTCTCAGGTCTCTGGGTAGAACCACTTGATTCACAGGACACAAGTTCACCCGATCGATTTCCAAGGACACGATCACACCTTTATAACCCCACACAAGTTTCTTTGAGTACAAATGTATCTATAACTCTGATAAGCACTGAGATTCTTTGGAGAGAGTGGCAGAGAATCAAACTAGAGATATTCTGGTTTGATTCACTTAAGATTTCAGCAAAATATGGATAGGATGATTAGAAAATAAGATAAGAGAGTAAAGAGGAGAGAAAATAAAGAAAGTAGTTACTGGAAAACGTCCATAACAGTCTCTATTTATAGAGAATGAATGGATGTGTCCATTCGAAGAGATTTAAACGAATAGACACTTCTTTTGAAAACAACCTTTGCTGTAACGGGAAGCATGTCGACATGACAGGTAAATAGGATGTCGACATGGTCTAGTAAAAAGTGATGATTTGCTTTACTTTGAAAATGATGATTTAAAACATATGCAACTTTATTCAAATGGACTCTATGTATTTGTAGAAGGTATTTAGAAGTAGAAATACTTATGAATGTATATATGTATATATACTAAAATATATTTAAAATCAAAGTAAATAAACTAAAGTAAATATAATATTAAAATAGATTTTGAGGCTAAAATATCAAGGACAATTTTGAAATCAAAATATAGCAAAATGATAAATATGATTTTGAGGCTAAAACATTTTTGGAAATGTGAACGAAGGTTTTTCTTTTGAAAAGGAATATTTGAAAATCATTTTATAAAACAAGAGATAATTTTGAAAATCATTTTGAATCAAAATTAGTGAATAACAAAATAGGGCTACTATCCGTTCCACTAGATATTTCGTGAGTTCCATCTCACTAGGGTTCCATCCCTTTAACAAGAACGAAGTGGATTCCATTCCACGAGTAAATTGGATAAAAAAGAATGATAGTGCTTTCAAGGAGTTTTAACAAATATCTAACCTAACTATATTATTTGTCTTGAACTCTTGAATATCTTGAATCTCATGAGTCTTCAATCTTGAACTCTTGATCTTTGTCTTCATCAATTTTGTTTTCTTTACTGTACAGTCTTCTTTTGTTGATACCTGCATATAGATTTCCTGCACATATATATTTTATAACACTTCTATAGTTGTTGTCATCAAAACCACTATCCTATGGACTAACATTCTCCCCTTTTTTGATGATGACAACCTTTGTTTATAAAATATTTATATTCTCCTTATAACTCCCCCTAAATCTAATAACTCCCCCTTAATCTATGCCTAACTAACCTATTTTATACTTCTCCCCCTTTGTCATCAACAAAAAAAATGACACTAACTCCCCCTAAATCTATGATATTAATGATAGTGTTATCATTAATAATACTGAAACTAGATATAACAATGCACTAAACATCGTATACTTAGAGTGTTATATATGAGCAATATAAGAATAAGAATAATAAGTGTAACCACAGATTATTTTATTCATTTCAATATTACTATATACATGACTATTTAAACTTATAAACACATAAATAACTAAAACAAGAAAATAAACAACTCAACGGTTGTTTTTGATGATGTGAGACTTGTGGACAGGACAATTTGGGTAATGGAAACAGAAATTTCCATGTTGTTCCACAATGTTCCCATAAGCATCAAAACATACTTCCCCTACACATACTGCTTCATCATCAGTTTCTTCCTCCATTGGTTCTTCCTCTTCTTCTTCGTCTTCGTCTTCTTCTCCTTCTTCATTTGCTTCTATGTTAGAAGAATCTTCAATTACAATTGGATTGGCATGATTATCCATGAGGAATTTTTGAAGATTCCTCAGAATTTTCCCTTGTTTCTCTTGCTCTCTTGCCATTCTCAATTGTTGAACTTGCATTTCAGTTAACATCTGCAGCGAATCATTAACTTTCTCCTCTATTTTGATGACACGAGCGAGTATGGAGTTTTGGAAAGGGCCATGTGAAGGAGAAGGGAAAGAAACCGGTGATATTTGATTAGGATTGGATGTGGAAGCCATGGATTTGATGTTTCTAGAAAGTAGAATGAAGAAATAATGATTGGAGGGAAGAGAAACTCGGAATGGGTGAGTTAAATAACCACCCATTCAAAAATTAGAGGGAAAAAAACGAACTGTTATTTTTACCGTTGCATGTCGACATGACGCATGAATACCATGTCGACATGGTGTTGCAAAATGCTATGGTTAAGAAAACATTCATATATACCCTATGTATACTACTATACTATATACTATATTTCAGAAAGAGAACATATACCTAATTCTCTTCTTAACTTGGTGAAGACAGGTTCTCCTAAAGGTTTGGTTAAAATATCAGCTATTTGATTTTCAGAATTAACGAAATCAAGAGAAATTTTCTCTTTATTTACGTTATCTCTTAGAAAATGGTGTCTAATGTCAATATGTTTAGTTCGGGCATGGAGAGTTGGGTTTTTGGACAAACTAATGGCACTAGTGTTATCACAGAAAATTGGAGATTTCGTGATAGATATACCAAAATCATTCAAGGTTTGTTGCATATACAAAACTTGAGAACAAGCTAAAGCAGCAGAAACATACTCTTCTTCAGTTGTTGATAGGGAAACAGTATTCTGCATTTTACTGAACCAGGAAATTAAGGAATGACCTAGAAAATGACAAGTTCCACTTGTACTCTTTCGGTCTGACTTACACCCAGCATAGTCAGCATCACAGTAGGAAACTAATTCAAATGAATCATTCTTAGGGTAGAACAATCCATAATCAAAGGTGTGTTTAACATATCGAATGATACGTTTCACAGCTTTTAGATGAGTTTCCTTGGGTTGAGATTGATATCTTGCACAGAGACAGACACTGTTCATGATATCTGGTCTACTAGCAGTTATATAGAGAAGTGATCCAATCATTCCTCTATACAAGGTTTGATCTACGTCTTTGGATAGATCATCCTTACTTAACGCTATATTGGTTGCCATGGGAGTTGGTTTTTCACTCACATTGGTCAAGCCAAACTTACTAACTAACTCTCTCGCATACTTCTCTTGACTGATAAAGATACCATTATCTAATTGTTTGATTTGTAATTCTAGGAAAAAGTTAAGTTCACCCATATGACTCATCTCAAACTCTTTTGTCATAATGTCAGAAAATTCTTTGTTCATGTCAGAATTGGTTGATCCAAAAATAATATCATCTACGTACACTTGTACAAGTTGAATATCATTTTTGTTTCTTTTAATAAAAAGTGTGTTATCTACTTTACCTATTTCAAAATTAGATTGCAAAAGATAAGACCTAAGTCTATCATACCAAGCTCTAGGAGCTTGTTTTAGACCATACAGGGCTTTCTTTAATTTAAAAACATGATTTGGAAATTTTGTATCTTCAAAGAGTGGAGGTTGTTCAACATAAACTTCCTCTTTTACAAAACCATTTAGAAAGGCACTCTTGACATCCATTTGAAAAAGTTTGAAATTATTGAAATTAGCGAATGCAAGCAGAATTCTAATAGCTTCTAATCTTGCTACGGGTGCAAAGGTTTCGTCATAATCTATACCTTCTTCTTGACAATAACCTTGTGCAACGAGTCGAGCCTTATTTCTAACGACCTCACCTAATTCATTTAATTTATTTTTATATACCCATTTAGTGCCTATAATGGATTTATCCTCAGGTCTAGGAACAAGTTCCCAAACATCATTTCTGGTGAATTGATTCAATTCTTCTTGCATAGCAAGAATCCATGAATCATCAGTTGATGCTTCCTTTGGATTTTTAGGTTCTATTGAGGATATAAAAGCAACATGACTCATACTGTTTAATTGATTCCTAGTTTTAACAACAGATTGCATATCTCCTAGAATATTTTCTACAGGGTGATCTTTTAAAAGCCTAATCTTTTTATTTGGATGAAAAGTTTCATTTGTAGCATCTACAGATTCATGATTAGAAATAACTAAGTCATCCTCATCATTAGTCTGATCAACTTCTTTGAAATTTTCATCAAAGGAAACATGTAAAGTTTCTTCAATAGTGTTTGTTCTTAGATTAAAAACTCTATAAGCTTTACTTCTGTTAGAATATCCGATAAAGATTCCTTTGTCGGATTTAGGATCAAACTTATCTAAATTATCTTTTGTATTTAAGATAAAACATTTACTTCCAAAAATTCTGAAATAAGATACCTTAGGTTTCTTATTGAAAAGAAGTTCATAAGGTGTTTTATTGGTTAGAGGTCTAATTAAAATCCTTTTCAAAATATAACAGGCTGTTGCAACTGCTTCAGCCCAAAAATGTTTTGGTAATTTACTATCAGAAAGTAGAGTTCTAGCACACTCTTGAATCGTCCTATTCTTACGCTCAACTACTCCGTTTTGTTGTGGAGTTCTTGGAAACAAAAAATTGTGAGTAATTCCCTTCTGATTACAGAATTCCTCAAACTTCTCATTTTCAAATTCACCACCGTGATCACTACGAATAGTGATGATCTTGGAAGAAAGTTGGTTTTGAACTCTTTTTGAAAAACTTTTAAAATAATCAAAAGTATCACTTTTATGTTTCAGAAAGATTGTCCATGTATATCTGGAATAATCATCCACAATTACAAAGACATATTTACTATGGTTGATTGATTGAATCTGAGATGGACCAAATAAATCTAGGTGAAGTAACTCAAGAGGTTTTGAAGTAGAGATCATATCTTTAAGTTTAAAGGAACTTTTTCTAAGTTTTCCTAATTGACATGCATCACATATACTATCTACTTTAAATTGCATCTTAGGGAGGCCTCTTACTAGATCAAGTTTGGATAGTCTAGATAAGAGTTTAAAATTCAAATGTCCAAATCTCTTATGCCAAGTCCAAGGGTCACTTGTATTGGCCAAAAGACATAGATTATCATTTGAAATTTTCATACTAAGAATATAGATATTCTTTTTCCTAACTCCCTCAAAGATAATATTAGATTTATTATCTTCGATGTGACACTTGTCTTTTTCAAATTTAATCCTATATCCTTTATCACATAACTGACTAATACTAAGTAGATTATGTTGTAGATTTTTAACTAACAAAACATTTGAAATAATAGGAGTTTCAGAATTACCTACATTGCCGATGCCAACCACATAACCTTTTGAATTATCCCCAAAATTAACCAATCCTCCATCCTTGTAAATAATGTCATTGAGTATCTCTGGATTTCCTGTCATATGTCTTGAACATCCACTATCAAGTATCCACTTGTTTTTCCTTATTTGCACAGCTTGTCCATTGTGAATAGATTCATTTGTCGCCATGAAGCAAGATTCCTGCACAGTGAGCAACTTTTGTAGACTACCTGATTCTATATAACTATCATGCATCAATTTATGAGACCACAATGATTTGATCATTAAAGAAATATTTTTAGGAAACATTTCAAACTTAGCCATGAACTTTTCAAAAATTAGATTATGAATACTGAAAAACTTGCTCTGATACCAAATGAAAGGGACGCGGAAGATGATCTTAAGGCTATTTAACACTAGAGGGGAGGTGAATAGTGTTTTAAGAATTTCTTTAAAACTTCTTTGATTTAAATTGAATTAACTAACTTAATGCAAATACACAATCACAGATCAAATCACAGAATCACAAACAAATGCAAATGTAAATAAAAAGCAAGTAAAGGAAAGAACACACCAGGAATTTTATACTGGTTCGGTGTTACCCTACATCCAGTCCCGCACAACCCGTACGGCTTTCTATTCAACAATAATCTAGATTACAATCCCTCGATTCCAAGGCAACGAGGTACACCCTCCAGATTCTCAGGTCTCTGGGTAGAACCACTTGATTCACAGGACACAAGTTCACCCGATCGATTTCCAAGGACACGATCACACCTTTATAACCCCACACAAGTTTCTTTGAGTACAAATGTATCTATAACTCTGATAAGCACTGAGATTCTTTGGAGAGAGTGGCAGAGAATCAAACTAGAGATATTCTGGTTTGATTCACTTAAGATTTCGGCAAAATATGGATAGGATGATTAGAAAATAAGATAAGAGAGTAAAGAGGAGAGAAAATAAAGAAAGTAGTTACTGGAAAACGTCCATAACAGTCTCTATTTATAGAGAATGAATGGATGTGTCCATTCGAAGAGATTTAAACGAATAGACACTTCTTTTGAAAACAACCTTTGCTGTAACGGGAAGCATGTCGACATGACAGGTAAATAGGATGTCGACATGGTCTAGTAAAAAGTGATGATTTGCTTTACTTTGAAAATGATGATTTAAAACATATGCAACTTTATTCAAATGGACTCTATGTATTTGTAGAAGGTATTTAGAAGTAGAAATACTTATGAATGTATATATGTATATATACTAAAATATATTTAAAATCAAAGTAAATAAACTAAAGTAAATATAATATTAAAATAGATTTTGAGGCTAAAATATCAAGGACAATTTTGAAATCAAAATATAGCTAAATGATAAATATGATTTTGAGGCTAAAACATTTTTGGAAATGTGAACGAAGGTTTTTCTTTTGAAAAGGAATATTTGAAAATCATTTTATAAAACAAGAGGTAATTTTGAAAATCATTTTGAATCAAAATTAGTGAATAACAAAATAGGGCTACTATCCGTTCCACTAGATATTTCGTGAGTTCCATCTCACTAGGGTTCCATCCCTTTAACAAGAACGAAGTGGATTCCATTCCACGAGTAAATTGGATAAAAAAGAATGATAGTGCTTTCAAGGAGTTTTAACAAATATCTAACCTAACTATATTATTTGTCTTGAACTCTTGAATATCTTGAATCTCATGAGTCTTCAATCTTGAACTCTTGATCTTTGTCTTCATCAATTTTGTTTTCTTTATTGTACAGTCTTCTTTTGTTGATACCTGCATATAGATTTCTTGCACATATATATTTTATAACACTTCTATAGTTGTTGTCATCAAAACCACTATCCTATGGACTAACAACAAACTTTTGTAAATATGTATATGAGAAGGGAGAAAAATAACTGCTGTACTTTTTCAAGATAAACGAGTTACAAATAACTTTATTTTTGTTGTTTCAGTCCATTCACCTACTTCATTCCAGACAATGTTTGACCTCCACTAGAAGTTCAATTGGTCTGTAAATTTTTGATGAGACTGAGATTGATAGGGACGCCACTATAAACAAATTAACATCTCATTTTTGTGTTTCGTACGAATGTATGGGATTATCATCATATTCATCCCGAACTGAGCCAAATGATAATGGATGTTAAGTTAATAATATATATACCCAAAGAAATGATAACCATTTTCACTGTAAAATGATAGTCCTTACACTAACCAAGCCTATAAGCAGAAATCACATGGGATTAAAATTTCCACTGAGATCTCAATACATTTTGGTCATGGTTATCTTTTTAATGTACAAACATTTCCGCTGAGATCTCAATACATTGTGGTGCTTGGTGTTGGGTTTGTATTTGTTGTCTTGGAAGAAGAAGGTAATGGTGCAGTTTTTAGTGTCTTGGAAGAAGAAGGACATAGAATCAACTCAATACTCAAATCGATCACACAGAACAACACAATATTCTATTAAGAAAGTTAGCACAACTGCAAAATTTATAATCAGTGTTGCATAAATCATAAATTGATTTACCTCTGCAACACGATGCCAAGCTGAACAACGGCGATGGCGCCGGACAGCCTAGGTATATATCAGTTTTCATGCAAGACAATGACAATATGTCTCTATTTACTATTTTAGTGCATGTTACTAGAAATCATCTATGCTTTTTAATTGAACAAACGGTACAAGTTGAATTTTTTTATGCAGCCTTGGTATATGTTAGTTTATACATCATTGGTACAATACATGTATTAAATTATTAGCTAATTTGGAATTTCCGCCATTTCATGTTTTGGATTTGTTGGGTGGCAAACTGGTTTGTATAAAGGGGATGGCTAATGATTGGCCTTACCATTGTATGCATCCCACATACTATCAAATATGCGTGTTGCAGGATGATGAAGATGGTGCCATCAAGTTTTGGAGCAAACTTTGCAACCTCGGACCTACTATCTACCGATGTTGTGAACCTCGGGTTCCATTGGCCTTTTCAAGGGATAAACAGTATCTTTTGCTTTCGGATAATCCTAGATGTTTACAAGAGATATACTAGTACAACATTGCTACTGGAGAAGACAGGTAATATTGAAATCCAGGACCCAAATCTTGTCTTGTTATCATTTGACCATTATGCTGAAAGCCTAGTTTCACTTAAAGGAGTAAATTGTAATTCGTATTAATAGCTCTATTCAATCTGTATAACATCTTAGTGTCCCTTTTTCTTTTTTAGCCCTTGTTGTTAAGATCTACGATTTGACTATTTTGAGTCGATGACATTTTAGTACCTGAACTTGAGCAAGATAATGCACTGCAAATAGTTAAACTTCTCTTTGCTTGTATTTATGTTTTACTACTTCTGAAGTCCAATTCTGTCATAGGATACATTATATTTGCATTATGGTAAGCAATATATAAAAGATTGTTATATTGAAGGCAGCGTGGACTTCATATTTGGGAATTCTACGGCACTTTTAGAACATTGTCATATTCACTGTAAATCTCAAGGATTCATAACAGCTCAAAGCAGAAAATCTTCTCAAGAATCAACTGGATATGTGTTTCTGAGGTGTCTTTTAAATCTTGTCATTTTGCCAGCAAATATTTCATTTTTCACTTTAGTTTAGATTTTTTTTTTCTTCTTCTTTTATTCTTTATGATGTTGCATCTCCCCAGCAGTGTAGATATCAGTAGTAACTGTACATGCAAGCAAAATCCAGTTGTGATTTCGTATGGAAGTAGAATGCCGGGCACATGAACTGAACATGTGCTACTTGTCATTTTATTTTTGACTTGTCTACTCATATCCTTTGCTATATGTTATAAGTAAATTTATGATCAAGAAAAATCATCTTCTATTGTAGAGAAATGCTGATAATCTAGGCATATTTCATTTCACGTTCATCTGCATACAATAGGAATATAAATGTAGTGTTGTCTGCTAACTGATAGGCAAATGCAGATGCGTCATAACTGGAAATGGATCAACCTCATATATGCATCTTGGGCGACCATGGGGCCCTTTTGGAAGAGTTGTTTTTGCTTACACATGGATGGATGCATGCATTAAACCTGTTGGTTGGCATAACTGGGGCAAACTGAAAATGAACGAAATTTCAGCAGCAGCCTAGAAAGTGCAAATTATTGGGTTGTCAAAGGAATGTTGTCACAGAAGCAACAATCGCATCTACCAATCTCCTTAGGGTATGGGTTGGCAAAGGCTTCGTTGCCTTCGACTAGTGTATTTCCTTAGGGTATGTGTTTTGCGATACAAAACTTTATCTTTCTTATGTATTTTGTGTTGTATCCTATTTTGGAATGGTCATGTGAGAATGTTGTTTTGGTACTGTTTTAGTTGGTGATGTGAATGAATACTTTAGATTATTTTATTTGGTATGCATTGTGTTTTGTTAGAATTATATAAATATTAATATTTATGAATGAATTTGATTCAGTTATGTATATTTATAGTTTTGGTAAATTATTAAATGGTGCATGCAATTATATTTTTGGATTTAAATTGCAATTGATGTGGTTGTAATTAAAGTATATTACAATTGTTGTAAAATGGTTATTTGCAAGGGTAAGAAACAGTTGTAATATACAATATCACAACGGTTATATGCAACTAAAGAACACAGTTGTAAAAAATTGATATTCTTTTACAACTTCTTAAAATACGACTGTGGTTCCACCGTTGTAATATATCTTTTACAACTGTGTTCTACCGTTGTAATATGCCTCTTTTGTTGTAGTGTGTAATATTAACATGGCCTGCACTTGCTCATAACCCCATTTGTAATCTTTTGGTATCTTGGGTAAAGTTGGAATAGTTTTGCTATCTTCAATAACATATGAATTTTATGGGATAGGTGCAAAATGTTAAGTTCAATTGAAGTTAAATAATTTAGATTTGATACATTTCTTAATAATTCATAATAAATTACACTTTTACATTTTCAAAGTTTATTCATTGGAAATCAAATAAACAACAACTTAAATAGAATCTCATTTAAATTTAATTTAAATTCTGTACACTAGATTAACTTACAAATTTGTCTCTACTTAACTTCTTACATTTTTATTTATTAAAGTAATTATAAAAATCTATATTTATTATATTAAATTAAATTTTTAATAAATCTCTTAAAACTATATTACATATTTTATTAAATTAAGTTTTAAACCATTTAAATTATATATTTCGCGTTATTTTAAAAAGTAAATGACTTCCACTAAAATTCATACATCCATGGTTTGATCGTTTGGAGAAAAACGATTAAGATGTCTCGCCAAAGTTAGCACAATATGTACACTTTCGTGTCTGTATCACTATATTTACAGGATATTATGCCTCTTGGGGATGAGTGCATATTGCAAATTTTGTAAACAGGGATTCATATCTTCTGCTGTTATGCTAGACTCCTAATTGGGTATGGAGCAGCGTGACAACAATAGAAATAGAAAATTAGCCAGACAAGCAACCTCCCATTCTGATAATTCAACTCCGATAATCAACCATGGTGTATCAGTCTCTGCTGAAGGTGGAGACAACAACGCTACTGTTCTACCCACACTATCATCCAACAGAGAAAGTGGCCAAATAGCTTCATCTATGCCTAATGTAAGTACTCTCTCCCATATTGTTATATGATGTATTATAGGCACAGGTTATGTAACAACCTCACTTAATTCTCGCTTTCACTAACTGGTTGGTAACTCAAACGCGGTCCTTATTCCTCCAACTGTGAAAAGAAGATACAGGAAGTCCACTGCAAACTCATTACCAACCAACCTAAAGGAATTTACTTCTGCTAACCCTGAATTTTGTCCCCTTGCATCTCAGCAGAGGAAACATCTTCATACTTTGAATGGTGTAGCAAATCTTTCTTCGTCGTCGTGTTTACATTCATTGTTCCCTCCTCTTCCTCCTACTTTTACTTCTTCTCTGTTTGGCTCTATTCGCATAGCACTAAACATTGACCAAACAAACCAGTCATCCGTTAAGGAGGTTAATGGTATTATTGATATAATTTTGACATTCCCCACACACTTTTGGTTCATGCAACCATAAACCGTTACACATACTGCCTGCATAAAAGCATGCCACACTATGTCAAAGTATTAGCTACGTATTACCTCCGCACTGTATTTCCACTCCCATTTCACCACCAACATAGGATTCAATGCATATAATTTAAACACAATTACATTGAAGACGCATCTGAATGTTAGGTTATTCCTTCAGTTCATATTACGATCAACCATATTAACAATCATTTTATCGTATCCTAGCCATTTTACAATTTCCAGGGCTCTGTTTCTGTAGTAAACCCAATATCCTCTACTGCATAGCTGTAGTCGATATGTTTGAACACCACGCTCTATCCACTGTCTTTTGTTTCTTTATTTCACCAAGAAGAAACCATTTTAGTACGTCACTTTGCAGGTAGATGTCCCGTGGCATAAACATACACACTTCCTACCAGTCATAGTTTGAATGAACAATCGACAAATACACTTGCACGTTCTTTGCGCCCTGTGTGCCTTCTTCAGGATATAGGTGTTGTGCCAGCTGCTAATTAGTGTTGTCTCCTTTAGGTCCTGTTTTGTTACACAATTTCATCACTTGCAATGTACATGTAGGTAAATGGAAGAAACGGCGCAATCGAGTTCATGTGCTGCGGTCGAAGAATATCTACACATCTTCAAATTTACGCCATGGTAACTTGATTTTTCAGTACTCTCATTCCTATTTTTTTCCTTTCCCTTCCACAACTGAGTTTCATGCTTTTAACTGCAGTGTGTAGTCTTCCTTTATGCTCTCTTGTACCATCTCAGAGAGGGGATAAAGGCGTAGAAAATTTAATAGATAACAAAATATCCAGCTATGATCTTCGGTTTTGCAACCCATTGACTAATGTTTTCCATGCCAATCCCGACCTAGCAACAGATAATATACATCAATGTTGGTTTTTCTATGCCTTTGTTTTGATTGTCATATTACTTTCTCATGTTAACAAAAAATTTGTACCCCTGCTTAAACTATTTTAGGTCGTATCTTTAAATCATGGGATTTCGGACCTCCCATGAACACTTGTAGTTATTGATGTTCCATCGTTTGGTACGCGGAGAGAAACTGTAAGGATGATATCCCCAGCTCTGCGAAGTACTCCATTTGTTGTCAAGTTGGAAAAGTTTGCTTGCCTTCATTAAAGGAAACCCCTCCTCCTTTGAAAAATCTGCTAGATTATGCACAAGGTGGAACAATTTCCCGTTTCAGAGAACAAATTCGAATTTATAACTCTATGTTTGCATTCACATCAATGAGTGGACATGTAGATAATAGTGTTAATGATGGTAAAGGAGTTTATATATTAAGATTAAATGGTCAAAATCATCATAAAATTGGATCTTTTCTTCCTGTTGATGGTGTGCCCAAATTCGCACAATTATAAATTTATGACACCGAAAATGATAAACTAATACGTATGTTTGATGAAACAGATGAACTGGCAAAGGTTTTTAGAATGGAAAGGGATCAATTCAAAGTAGCTGATTAACATGATGTTAGCATTCGAATTCTTGCTGGAAGGAACAATGATGGGAGGCAGTATAACTTACCTACTTCTTTCGAGATTTCCGTTTTTATAGTTGGTAGTGACAATCAACTGAATGAGCATAGAGATATTATCTTAGAAGAGAAAGCAGGCATCCTACGTCGTATAAATGAGAAACATCCATGCTTCATGGCAATGCAGTATCCAATCCTTTTCCCTTATGCTGAAGATGGACATAGGTCGTCTATTGAATACCGTAATGCTTAGTTTGCCTCTGATGGTGAAAGAATTTACGTAACAATTCGTGAGTACTATGCTTTTCGCTTGTAGAATAGGGAAAATGAAGGACAAACTTTGTTAAGAGGGGGTCGTCTGCTACAACAATATATTGTTGATGCATACATAAGCATTGAGGAAGATAGGTTGAGGTGGATTAGAAATAAGCAATCGAACATACTGTTAGAACTTTATAAAGGATTGGAAGATGCTGTGCTTGCAGGGGATACATCTGCTAAAATGAATGGTAAACGTATAATCTTACCTTCTAGTTTCACTGGAGGTCCTAGATATATGGTTCAAAATTATCAAGATGCGGTGGCTATTTGTCGATGGGGTGGATGTCCAGATTTGTTTATAACCTTTACCTATAATGCAAAGTGGCCTGAAATCAAATATATGCTTAAATTCATTCCAGGTCAAAAACCTGACCATCGACTGGATATCATTGCCCGTGTCTTCCACATAAAGCTCAAACAGTTTATCAAAGATGTGTATGAAAATGGACACTTTGGGCAAGCTAGAGCAGGTACAATCTTCATGCTTTCCTGCATATACACCTATATGCCCTATAAAACACCATTTTAGTGATTTTATTACTTATCAAATTATAACTTTACAATTCGTGTTTCTTTACAGTTATATACATAATTGAATTTCAAAAAAAAGGATTGTCACATGCTCATATCTTCCTATTTCTTCATTCAGACGACATACCAAAGACTCCATTGCAAGTTGATAGGATTATAAGCACTGAGGTGCCAAACCCTTTCGTCGATCCAATCGGTTACGATGCAGTTCGATAATTTATGGTTCATGACCCATGTGGTCTGGCTTATAAACGTGCACAGTGTATGGAAGGTATTGTTTATGGAAAACATTACCCGAGGCCTTTTACCAACGATACAAGCTTTGACAAAGATGGTTTTTTGATTAATAAATGTCGCAAAATGGCCATTCTATTCTTACATCAGCGAAAATTACAGTTGACAATGGATGGATCATACCTCATAATGTTGATTTATTAGTTAAGTACAATGCGCATATAAATGTAGAGGTATGCAATAAAACTAAGTCTGTAAAATATTTGTTTAAATATGGGACATGATAGAGCAACAGTGATCATTGAAGAAAATGTCAACGATAAAGAAAGAGCACCCTATGAAGCTGACGAGATAAAATATATCTCGATTGTCGCTATGTTTCAGCTTCTGAAGCATGTTGGTGTATATTTGAGTTTGAGATGCAGTATCATAAACCGTCTATAGAAAGACTACCTTTTCATCTCCCAGGAGAACATACAATAACTTTCAAAGATAATGATACCATATCTCAAATGGTTGGTAGTCAAAATATTGAACTAACCATGTTCACAGAATGGATGAGAACTAATATGCTACATGCAGATGCAAGGACTTTGGCATATGTAGATTTCCCAACAAAGTGGGTATGGTACAAAGACGAGAAGCAATGGAAAAGAAGGCAACAAGGTGATAAAATAGGTAGGATATTGTAACGACCCAAAACTTTTAGTGATTTTATTTGTTAAATTAATTGAAATTTTGTGAAATTTTAAACAATAAAATTTGAAAATAAAAATTTATTATTTGGAATACGTCTATTTTAATATAGCAACTGGTAAATTTTCATCTGATAATATTGAAGTTTATTTTCCTGTGAAATTTTATTTCAATTTAAACCGGTTAATAACAGTTGAATTTAAAAGTTTTCCAAAACCTAAATATGTCAACAGGAGAATATTTATTTAGAGCATTCTGAATCAGACTGCGAAATTCGTTTCGCGAAATTCGGACGTTTCTAGCTCCGTTTGGATTTTCCCGTACGAAATAGCAGCATTTTCGGTACCGATTATCGACTTTTGATCGGATGATCGTACCACCAATATTTGTATACCGTTTTGATCGTCTCGTCGTGCTGAGCTCAGCGGTATATTTATTTCTATATTTTAAGATTCGATACGCGACGGAAACAATAAATTATTCGTTGTAGCGGTACCGAAAATTTGTGACTTTCCAACTTCTTACCATTTCAAAATTGAAATTGAAACGTGCTGCCCAAACATATATTAATTTGCCTTGAAAGTTCAGCTGAATCATAGCCAAACCGTCACCTATCGTTTCGATTCTTCATTGTTTTGAAATTGGTAACGGTTCAAATTTTCTTTAACGTGTCAGCTGAATATAGGGGTGATGGTTACCATTCCTTTTACATTTCTTTTATATATTTTGTTCTGTCAAATCCCCTTCCATTTGTTCTTTCTTCTTCTCCACCATTTCTAGCCCATTCATTTATTCTCACCTCCCCTCTCTCTTCACAAAACTCGATCCCATCTCCTTCCCTCCGCATTTATCCTCCACACAGCCTCCGTCCTAGCTCAGCCGAACTCCTTTCCATCCACTTCACCACGGCTCCACCTAAGTAGTAAGGCCGAGCACTGTCGAGTGCCGCCACCAACCCAGTGCAGCTAGCCTTCGTTCGCCAGTAGCTCACCTCCAACCTTCGCCGAGCACTACATCCGATCAAAGCCGATTAGCACCACCATTTCAGCCGCCTTACCTCCTTGACGAGCTCATCCTTCCACACATCACTACTCCGGCCTATTAGTTGATTTGTATATCTCTCTATATATGGTAGGAAGCAACTGTTGTTCTGGTTGTTTTGAAATTTCGTTGCATATATTTTCTAATTTCGGTGATTAGTTGTTTATATATATAGGTTTGGATCTGCTGCTTTATACATATAAAAGCATACTTCATCACATATTTACGTTACATACATATATGGTTGATACGTATGTATATATATATTATACATTCACTACATATTAGTTTTACAGTTTGCATATACTTTTTTTTATATATATATAACGTTTTGGGGTTGCGTGAGTTTTATATATATATTTAGTTTTCAAATATAAAGGTCTATAATAATTTATATAAAGTGAGTTTATACACATGTGTTTGGTTTATATCTGTAGATTTTACTATAAGTGTATCATAACAATTTTCATAATAAGGTATGTTTACTTATATCTGGGCTTACAATTTGCAATATCGTTTTATATATCTTGGAATTTTTTTTGTTTGTTTGAAAGAAACGGAATCGCTGGCAATATTGTTGATAACAGCGGGGAATACGTATATTATATATTACATATTTTGTTTAGATTTTTGTAACTATTAGTATATATGCTATGTTAAATAAATATGTTATTGATCGTGAAAATACGAGTGGATTTGAATTATTTATATAGTATTGAATATGTGTATAGGAATAGATATCTGTTGGGTCAGTTATATTAGTGTTATATATAAATGGGCTGTATCTTGGATTTTGTTATTTATAATATATTTTGTATATTCGATTCATATTTGACCTGATCTACAAGTATGTATATATATATATATAGTCAGGATATATTTTCTATATTTTATGTTTGCAACTTTTATTTGTATATATGATCTTATATATATATGACTGTTGTTATATGTAAAGTGTCTACATTATATATATTAGTCTAACTATTTTATTTTATATATATATACTATTATTAACATCTAAACGGTTTAAAGGTAATGTTGTATTTCAGCTAATGTATATTGTATATAATGTTAGTATATTCAAGTTTTATAACCTGCTACTTTATAATATATAAGTATTGATTTTTAATATTATATATTTTTTTTAAATTCGAAATGTATTTTAATTTAGAATAAGATTTCTATTTATATATATAAGTCCACTTATACCACTTGTCATCATCGATCGGTTCTAATTTGATTTCGTCAATCCCTTATCTTTCAGCTTTGTCCGTCGTGCTTGTTTCTTCATCGAATCGTATCCATCTAGCGTTGCTTGGAATTCGTAGCTCATTTCGTTGTCAAATTTCTCTAGCCTCGAAAGGTGAGCAATCACTCACGATTTATGTTCTTTTAATTATTAAATTTGATTTAAATTGAAATGACAATTGAAATATGCCGTTGTTAGTTATTTACATTGTTATATTTGCTATTATCTGTATCTGTTCACCTGTGACATCTGACACTATTATCTGTTATTTATATTAATGATATATGCCTGCTATGTTATTATCATATCTATTATCACTCTGCAAGTTCCCTGCTAATATAGAATTCACTATGGGTTGAAATGATACATACCCGAACGGACTTTAGAATATGAGAAAATCATTATGGGTTGAAATGATAGACCCAAGCGATTTTCATTTGATTGAATTTGGGATTACGGGTCGAAATGATATCTACCCATATATATTTAAATTACGGATTGAAATGATAAATATCTGTATCACTTGACCATAGGATAGGAAATTATATACAGACACCGTTGGTCCATATATAAATATTTTGAAAATAAATTCCATGGTTTTGGAAAGAAATATATGGTTTTAATAAATGTTGATTCTTAAATAATTATATATAAATGGTAATGAGGTATATAGATTTAATAATAATATTTAATATAATTAAGATTGAGTTAATACATATAATATGGTTAAGTATTTAAATTTATATTTCAAAATAGATTTTGGTAATAATTTGAATAAGTTAAGGTTGGGAAGATAATTTGAATTTAGTGAAATTGTATTCAATAAAGAATTTTATTTAATTAAACCGATTTGAAACTTATTGAAATTAAGATGTAAGATATGATTTATAACTTGGGTTTGATTTTTAAGTAAGTTAATGAATATTTCTTGTTTAAATAAATTTAAGGAAATATTTAGTAAAAATGTAATTTAAGGCTAGTAAATGATATTGAATCTATTAAGTGAATACTCCCTGATAAAAAAATAATGAAGTTAAATCAAGAGCTATATGAAACTGTTAAATTTAACTTTGAAAATGTTGAATATTAAAGCTTTGAAATATATTTAAAATTTAAATGGTATATTTAGAACTGAATTGAATTGATGAATTGAGCTTTGAATAAATTTGAATTTGGAATTTGAGTTGATTTGAATCGATTTGTGAAATTTGAGGAAATTGCAAATAATTTACTTTATAAATTATTTAATCTATATATACTATTTTGGAAAAAAGATATATTTGAAATGAAAATTATATTTTGGTTTTAAAGTATAAATAAATTTGGAATGACCACGGTGTTATAGTGTATATTTCTACATTGTAGATAGTTCCACGGATCCTTAGAGGATGGTTATCCCAAACATCCTTTAAGTTACTTGTATTTCAGTTGATATTTCACTTGAGTTAGATTTATTAGTATAAGAATGTTAATCCTGACTCGAGTGTTTTGTGTTTTGCTTTACGCTCGGGTCAGACTGAGTGATACAGCATTTGAGACTCACCCTTGGAGTTTGGAGCTTCATTTGGAGATCCAACTATCGATTCAGCTTTCAGTTTTTCCAGTTGATTTGTCCAGAGAGGTCATCTATTCATACTGAAGACTTCACTGTATTTGAGATATTCTGTTGTATTTTATTTTTAACTCTGATGTTTATATAGTAGCTTCATGAACTACTATTTTATCTTTTCCGCTGAGTGTTATTGTATTACTCTGTGTCTGTGATTCTGTGATTGATTTATTTACTATATATGCTGAGTTTTGCCAAATTTAAATTAACAATCTATTGTTTTGAATTATTCAAGTCTGACATGTGTGGATTTATTGTCGATTTGAATGGTCCAAAATATCGGGTCGTTACAGTTGATATCAGAGCTTTGGCTCTAGGCAAAACTTAGCATATATAGTAAATTTATTTACAGAATCACTTTCGTTCGAGTTTGAATCTCTTCCGTTTGACTCGATTTCCTTTGAACTTTGGAACGTTTCTTGCGGTTCCAAAATTCATTCTTGTCTCTCCCTATTTGTATTCTTTTGATTCTGGAGTATCCCATAACTCCACTTCGAATGATCTCTATAAGAATAGGATCGCACCAATCTTTGAATGATTTGTGAAGGGGTGAAACTCCTTCACAATTGGCATTGATTCACCGGAGATTTCTATATCTTTGGTTTAGATGCCGCTATCTCTTGCGATCGAATGTTGATTTTTCTTGGAATTCTGCATCGATCTTGTTCCTGAAGTCACGGTTGACCCGGTTAAGGTCGCCCGCGATTTATATAAGTATATTCATATTCTATTTTGAAATTTAATTATCTCATCTTCGTTCGAGCTTATCTTCGAATCATAATTCCATTTGATTAAGAGTTCCTCTAATTCGAATCTCTATCTTTGTTTGAAATCCATTCTTAAATCATCTTTTGAAAAATCGGGTTTGTTTGTATTTTGAATTTGTTTTATATATCGAAATTATTATTTTGATAAGTATGATTATATTATATATATATATATAAGTGAAATGTTTTCGATGATGATTATATACCCTTTTTAAAATGAGAATTTGAGGTTTCGAAAGGATTTGTAATTTTGAAAAATTATATAAGAAATTTGATTTATCTAAAAATGATTTATAACTGAAGGATTTGAAATTTGAAATTCGAGAATTGAACTCCGGTGTTTTGAAATTGGTTTTAAGATTTTTAAATATATAATAATAATATGATTTAAAAGTATTTTCCGAATAAGAAATGTTTCAAATGACTTCTAATGAGTTTCAAATGATTTCGAAGAAATTTCAAAAGAAGTTTGAGAAAATAGAAGTCCAGAACTCACTTATGTCGCTGGAAAATAATTTCGGTGATAAGTGCACGCATCATCGACATTGATTTTCGAGTTTCAGAGTGGGGGATAGGCCACTTCAGTAGCTTTGCTATGCGAGTGATTTTGTGAAACCATTTTGATTTCAAATTCCGAAGTAAGATTTGATATTCGAAAGATAGATGTATATATATATATATATATATTTGAAATGATTTGAAGTAAGCTGGTGTTTAGTCCTTGAGTTTTGGATCTGATTTGATATAACCCTATCTTTTGGAATTGATTTACTGATTTGTTGGTGATTTCCAACTCTTGGATTTGAACATATGATTTCTTCGACTATTTTGAAGGTTCGAGTACTTCCAAATCGAGGTTAACTTTTCCAAGCTATGTAATTTTGAAAAGTATAAAGTATATAAGTTTGATATGTATGTTTAAAATATGTAGTAATATCATTTAAATAAGTTGAAATTGTTTTGTTAGTAAACAAATAAGGCTATTTTGAATTTCCTAATATGAAATTTAGATTTGAAATGTTTTGAAAAGAATTTGGTCTTCAAAATTTTTTGAATAAAATTTAGTTTAAATATTTTAACTGGGTAACATCTTTGTAAAACTATATATGGAACAAGTTGGAATAGATACATAAGTTGTACGTATGCTGTTTTATTCACATAATTGAATTGATCCAAGTTTGAGTACACAAGTTAGAGGTGAATTACACCATTTTGTGTTAGGATTTTTCATTTGATTCTTGATGGCGAATATTTGATATGGATTTTGGGCTTGATTCAAGAATTCTCTATCATAGTATATGGCTATGCAAGGTGACTGATGGCTTCTAGTCAAGAAACCATATCGAAATCCGCATTAGGGAAGTCGAATGGACAATACTAGTTCGAAAGTGAACTTGTGTGATCGAGCGAGCGATCGAATGTGATTTTGTGAAATGATGACATATGTACATCTTATATCCTAATATCATTGATATACTTGACGCTGAAATGGAAAGTTGTTGGGTTGGATATCTTTGTAATTTAATTGGAATTTTTCTTTTTTGCAAAACTACTATCAATTTAAAACCATTTTCAAACTATTTTTCTTTTATTCTTCTTAAAACGAACTATTTTAAACTATTTTATTTACAAATTATTTACAAAACTATTTTTCAAACTATCTTATATACAAAACTATTCTAAATTCAAAACTTTTAGTAAGCAAAGATGTTCAATCCCATATAGCTCTTCGTACAGCGAAATTTATTTTTTAAATTTTGATCCTGATATAAGATGGACCTTATGTAAATATAAGATGATTTTGAAAACCATTGATTTTGGAAATGAATTATTTGACTTAATTATATTGATTTGGAAATTTGGATTTATTTCCTAAATTTATTATTTTGGAAACTTTGGAACTGAAGATATTTAATTTGGAAGAATAATTTGGTGAAAGCGTATATGATTTTGAAAAATACATTGATATTGAAACAAATTGAAATTGAGAACCTTGTGTTACTAAAAACTTGATTTGGGAGTTATCGAACTTATATATAAAAAATTTGGTCTGTATAAGTATGATGTTGATTCGAAAACTATGGATTTGAAAAGGTACTCAATTTGAAAAGTGAAATCTTATATAATTGAAGTCTATATAAGTGTGATTTGATATACTATTGATTTTGGAAAGTATTTGATTTGAAAATGAAATCTTATATATAATGGACTTTATATAAGTATGATATTTGAAATTAATTTGAAAGGTACTATATGATACATATTTTCGAAGTAAAGATATGGAAAGTGCCTTCTGCTGGATATCCGATTTGTGGCCACATCTTGGATTCATTCTATCGATATTATTCTCTCTTATTTTTGTTTTTCCGAATATGATACTCGAGTGTCCTTCGAATTCCATGGCGTTACCCATGGTCTTACGAACTCGACTGCATAGCGTAATTCGCAAGGCAGTGATTGCTTAAAAGGTACGGATGTTTCCTGGGGGATCCAGGCGTAACCATTGTGTATCTGCGATCTATATTCATGTTAGTGGCGTAATCCGCAAGGCAGAGATTGCTTAAAGGGTATGGATGTTTCCTGGGGGATCCAGGCGTAACCATTGTTATGTATCCTGCGGTCCACAATTTTGTTATCATGGCGAAATTCGCAAGGCAGTGAATGCTTAAAAGGTACGGATGTTTCCTGGGGGACCCAGGCGTAACCATTGTGCATCTGCGATCCATGATTTGTTTGTTTTTTGTTTGGATTGTACTTTCCATATCTGTTTTTAAAAATTTTCCAGTATTTTCACTGGGTGTTGAAACAGGTCTACTAAGTACCTGGAGAATTCTAGTTTTGCGCCTGATCAATGCATTACCAGAGTCTACAGGAACAAGGATAAACTTGTTGAAACATCGAGTTATAAAAGAATTTTATTATAAAGGTATTTTCAACAAAGGAATTCTGTATTAATATTTGAAATTGAATTTCTTATGGCTTGAATTAATTATTCGTACTCGATACTATTCTTTTGAATCTACCTTATCTGCTCAGCTTTATTTATTTACCTATATTCTATTTTTTCAAGTCCTCCTTCTTTTCCTTGTTGACTATATCCTTTTAAATATTGTTTATTTATATACTATATGGTTTAATAGAAAAAAATATTTAGTGTTATAAATATTTTAGAAGTTATTAATTAAATAAAACTTATTTAAAGTAAATGATTATTGATTTATTAATAATATTTGAAAAGTATCTTGAGAAAAAAAAATTAATAAATTTATGAATTATGGATTTAATGTTTTCAAATAGCTTCTTTGTAAATATAAGTAATGATGTAAATAATTGTTTTCAAATATTTTTCATATATTTATAAAGGTGTTATTTAAACATAAATGGCATTTATAAAGGAAGCAAGAAATTTGCAAATGGGTTTTAAAGTATTAAAGATAATTGATTTGCAATTGAAGTTTCAAATGAATATTTTAAGTCAAATTTATATATAGTTTCAAATTAATTGTTTAATCTTGTCTTTTGACCTACCTTTTCTGCCTGGCTGTTCTATTCTCCTACCTCCTCTCTTTTCGGGGACGAAAAATTTTGAGTGAGGGAGAGTGTAACGGCCCAAAACTTTTAGTGATTTTATTTGTTAAATTAATTGAAATTTTATGAAATTTTAAACAATAAAATTTGAAAATAAAAATTTATTATTTGGAATACGTCTATTTTAATATAGCAACTGGTAAATTTTTATCTAATAATATTGAAGTTTATTTTCCTGTGAAATTTTATTTCAATTTAAACCGGTTAATAACAGTTGAATTTAAAAGTTTTCCGAAACCTAAATATGTCAACAGGAGAAAATTTATTTAGAGCATTCTGAATCAGACTGCGAAATTCGTTTCGCGAAATTCAAACGTTTCTAGCTCCGTTTGGATTTTCCCGTACGAAATAGCAGCATTTTCGGTACCGATTATCGACTTTTGATCGGATGATCGTACCACCAATATTTGTATACCGTTTTGATCGTCTCGTCGTGCTGATCTCAGCGGTATATTTATTTCTATATTTTAAGATTCGATACGCGACGGAAACAACAAACTATTCGTTGTAGCGGTACCGAAAATTTGTGACTTTCCAACTTCTTACCATTTCAAAATTGAAATTGAAACGTGCTGCCCAAACATATATTAATTTGCCTTGAAAGTTCAGCTGAATCATAGCCAAACCGTCACCTATCGTTTCGATTCTTCATTGTTTTGAAATTGGAAACGGTTCAAATCTTCTTTAACGTGTCAGCTGAATATAGGGGTGATGGTTACCATTCCTTTTACATTTCTTTTATATATTTTGTTCTGTCAAATCCCCTTCCATTTGTTCTTTCTTCTTCTCCACCATTTCTAGCCCATTCATTTAATCTCACCTCCCCTCTCTCTTCACGATACTCCAACCCATCTCCTTACCTCCGCATTTATCCTCCACACAGCCTCCGTCCTAGCTCAGCCGAACTCCTTTCCATCCACTTCACCACGACTCCACCTAGGCAGTAAGGCCGAGCACCGCCGAGTGCCGCCACCAACCCAGTGCAGCTAGCCTTCGTTCGCCAGTAGCTCACCTCTAACCTTCGCCGAGCACTACATCCGATCAAAGCCGATCAGCACCACCATTTCAGCCGCCTTACCTCCTTGACGAGCTCGTCCTTCCATGCATCACTACTCCGGCCTATTAGTTGATTCGTATATCTCTCTATATATGGTAGGCAGCAACTGTTGTTCTGGTTGTTTTGAAACTTCATTGCATATATTTTCTAATTTCGGTGATTAGTTGTTTATATATATAGGTTTGGATCTGCTGCTTTATACATATAAAAGCATACTTCATCACATATTTACATTACATACATATATGGTTGATACGTATGTATATATATATATTATACATTCACTACATATTAGTTTTACAGTTTGCATATACTTTTTTTTATATATATATAACGTTTTGGGGTTGCGTGAGTTTTATATATATATATATATATTTAGTTTTCAAATATAAAGGTCTATAATAATTTATATAAAGTGAGTTTATACACATGTGTCTGGTTTATATCTGTAGATTTTACTATAAGTGTATCATAACAATTTTCATAATAAGGTATGTTTACTTATATCTGGGCTTACAATTTGCAATATCGTTTTATATATCTTGGAACTTTTTTTTTGTTTGTTTGAAAGAAACGGAATCGCTGGCAATATTGTTGATAACAACGGGGAATACATATATTATATATTATAGATTTTGTTTAGATTTTTGTAACTATTAGTATATATGCTATGTTAAATAAATATGTTATTGATCGTGAAAATACAAGTGGATTTGAATTATTTATATAGTATTGAATATGTGTATAGGAATAGATATCTGTTGGGTCAGTTATATTAATGTTATATATAAATGGGTTGTATCTTGGATTTTGTTATTTATAATATATTTTGTATATTCGATTCATATTTGACCTGATCTACAAGTATGTATATATATATATATTTATATAGTCAGGATATATTTTCTATATTTTATGTTTGCAACTTTTATTTGTATATATGATCTTATATATATACGACTGCTGTTATATGTAAAGTGTCTACATTATATATATTAGTCTAACTATTTTATTATATATATATATACTATTATTAACATCTAAATGGTTTAAAGGTAATGTTGTATTTCAGCTAATGTATATTGTATATATAGTATATAATGTTAGTATTTTCAAGTTTTATAACCTGCTACTTTATAATGTATAAGTATTAATTTTTAATATTATATATATATTAAATTCGAAATGTATTTTAATTTAGAATATGATTTCTATCTATATATATAAGTTCACTTATACCACTTGTCATCATCGATCGGTTCTAATTTGATTTCGTCAATCCCTTATCTTTCAGCTTTGTCCGTCGTGCTTGTTTCTTCATCGAATCGTATCCATCTAGCGTTGCTTGGAATTCGTAGCTCATTTCGTTGTCAAATTTCTCTAGCCTCAAAAGGTGAGCAATCACTCACGATTAACGTTCTTTTAATTATTAAATTTGATTTAAATTGAAACGACAATTGAAATATGCTGTTGTTAGTTATTTACATTGTTATATTTGCTATTATCTGTATCTATTCACCTGTGACATCTGACACTATTATCTGTTATTTATATTAATGATATATGCCTGCTATGTTATTATCATATCTATTATCACTCTGCAAGTTCCCTGCTAATATAGAATTCACTATGGGTTGAAATGATATATACCCGAACGGACTTTAGAATAGGAGAAAATCGTTATGGGTTGAAATGATAGACTCAAGCGATTTTCATTTGATTGAATTTGGGATTACGGGTCGAAATGATATCTACCCGTATATATTTAAATTACGGATTGAAATGGTAAATATCTGTATCACTTGACCATAGGATAGGAAATTATATACAGACACTGTTGGTCCATATATAAATATTTTGAAAATAAATTCCATGGTTTTGGAAAGAAATATATGGTTTTAATAAATGTTGATTCTTAAATAATTATATATAAATGGTAATGAGGTATATAGATTTAATAATAATATTTAATATAATTAAGATTGAATTAATACATATAATATGGTTAAGTATTTAAATTTATATTTCAAAATAGATTTTGGTAATAATTTGAATAAGTTAAGGTTGGGAAGATAATTTGAATTTAGTGAAATTGTATTCAATAAAGAATTTTATTTAATTAAACCGATTTGAAACTTATTGAAATTGAGATGTAAGATATGATTTATAACTTGGGTTTGATATTTAAGTAAGTTAATGAATATTTCTTGTTTAAATAAATTTAAGGAAATATTTAGTAAAAATGTAATTTAAGGCTAGTAAATGATATTGAATCTATTAAGTGAATACACCCTGATAAAAAAATAATGAAGTTAAATCAAGAGCTATATGAAACTGTTAAATTTAACTTTGAAAATGTTGAATATTAAAGCTTTGAAATATATTTAAAATTTAAATGGTATATTTAGAACTGAATTGAATTGATGAATTAAGCTTTGAATAAATTTGAATTTGGAATTTGAGTTGATTTGAATCGATTTGTGAAATTTGAGGAAATTGCAAATAATTTACTTTATAAATTATTTAATCTATATATACTATTTTGGAAAAAAGATATATTTGAAATGAAAATTATATTTTGGTTTTAAAGTATAAATAAATTTGGAATGACCACGGTGTTATAGTGTATATTTCTACATTGTAGATAGTTCCACGGATCCTTAGAGGATGGTTATCCCAAACATCCTTTAAGTTACTTGTATTTTAGTTGATATTTCACTTGAGTTAGATTTATTAGTATAAGAATGTTAATCCTGACTCGAGTGTTTTGTGTTTTGCTTTACGCTCGGGTCAGACTGAGTGATATAGCATTTGAGACTCACCCTTGGAGTTTGGAGCTTCATTTGGAGATCCAACTATCGATTCAGCTTTCAGTTTTTCCAGTTGATTTGTCCAGAGAGGTCATCTATTCATACTGAAGACTTCACTGTATTTGAGATATTCTGTTGTATTTTATTTTTAACTCTGATGTTTATATAGTAGCTTCATGAACTACTATTTTATCTTTTCCGCTGAGTATTATTGTATTACTCTGTGTCTGTGATTCTGTGATTGATTTATTTACTATATATGTTGAGTTTTGCCAAATTTAAATTAACAATCTATTGTTTTGAATTATTCAAGTCTGACATGTGTGGATTTATTGTCGATTGAATGGTCCAAAATATCGGGTTGTTACAGATATAATATGCGCATCCTACTTCTGGAGTACGGTTCTATTTGCAAATGCTGCTAAACGTTGTTAAGGGGCCAACGTGCTATGAAGACATCAGAACAGTAAATGGTACGTTGTATTCTGATTTTCAATCTGCATGTGTTGCCTTAGGATTGTTAGAAGACGACAATGAATGTAATGATGCTCTCTTTGAAGTAGGAAATTGGTCCTTTGGAAAAAGCTTACGCTAAATGTTTGCGACGAAGCTACTATTTTGTGAAATTTCTAATCCATTTGAGCTCTGGAATAAAAATTGGGCAATGTTGTCAGATGACATACAATGGCATCAACAACGCATTCAGAACAACACAACTTTGTTGCTAACGGAAGAGGAAATAAAAAACTACTGCCTGATAGAGCTTGAAAATATACTTAATTTAAATAATCGTTTTTTAGCCGACTTTCCCCGTATGTCAACTCCAAACTTCTCACTGCAACGACCTTACCACAACAGACTAATAGAGTAGGAACTAAGCTACGATTGTGTTGCTTTGGAACAGGAAACCTGCACACTGTTGTGCCAACTAAACATCAAGTAGAAGAGTATATTCGATGTTGTCTCTACGTCAGTGAATGATAACGTAGGAGGTTTTTTCTTCATCAACGACAGTGGGGGCACATGAAAAACTTTTCTTTGGAAGACGTTAATAACAACGATGCGGTCAAAAGGTAAAATTGTTCTGGCAGTTTCATCATCCGGTATAGCATCTTTACTACTTCCAGGTGGTAGAACCGCCCATTCTTGGTTTAAAATACCAATTGATGTAGGAGAAGATACAACATGCGGCATTCCAAAGCAATCAAACCTTGTGCAGCTTATAGTACGAACGTATTTGATTATTTAGGATAAGGCTCCTATGGTTCATCGAAATTCATTGGAAGCTTTCGATCGAACACTTCGGGACTTAATGGACAGTGGTGTTAACTGTTTGGCTGAACGTATATTCGGTGGAAAAACTGTTTTGTTAGGTGGGGATTTTAGACAAGTACTTCCTATCATACTCAAAGGATCACGAAATGCAATCGTCCAATCTTCCATAAACAAATCTCAATTATGGTCTGAATGCCGTGTTTTCAAACTAAACATTAAGATGCGTCTAACGTCGACCGATGGTACACCTTTTGAAATAAGGAAGCTACAAAATTTTACTAAGTGGGTGCTGGACGTAGGTAATAGAAAAGTACCTGCCACTGCATTGCAACAAAGTGCTAAGCCAACATGGATAAAAATACCACCAGATTTGCTAATTGAGCAAACTTCTCATCTAATTGCAGGGATCGTAGATAGTACCTACCCTGACTTGCAAAAACGTTTGAATGAACCAAATTATTTACGTACTCGATGCATTTTGATTCCAATGAATGACTGTGTTGAAGAAGTTAATAGTTAGGTAACATCATCTCTATCTGGATCTTTAACTACGTACCTTAGCGCAAACACAATAAGCCCTGCTTCTAAAGGTATCGAGGATCAACATATATTGTTTCCAACCGAATTTTTAAACACTTTGCGCCCTTTAGGCATTCCTAACCATAAACTCAACCTCAAAGTAGGTATTTCGATAATGCTTCTTCATAATTTAAACCAAAGTATAGGTCTTTGTAATGGCACGCACTTGACTGTCACCCAGATAGCATCTAAAGTAGTTGAAGCTAAAATTATCACCGGTACCAATGTTGGAAATATGGTTTTAATTTTCAGAATTGTCCATACATCGTCAAATATGAAATGGCTGTTTATCCTACGACGTTTGCAGTTCTCGGTAAAAGTTTGCTTTGAAATGACAATTAATAAAAGCCAAGGACAAACTTTGAATCATGTTGGTGTATATTTGCCACGACGGGTGTTTTCTCATGGACAACTCTACATCGCTATATCCAGAACAACATCACACCGAGGTCTTAAAATGCTTATCAACTAGCAAGGTGCAGAGGAAGTTGGTTGTACTGAAAATATTGTTTTCCATGAAATATTCGAAAACTTGTAGCACCCTTTTCTCTGTTTCAATTATATCTTCCAGGTTTTAAGACCTCTTTCAATAAGTTCATTTCTATGACTGTGTAGAAATCATACGTTTTTTCACTTACGCGTGTAACTTTATCGTAGAAAAAATTAGCTTGGCACATTAGTACTGAATGCGACAAAATAATGTGAAGTACCTGTTGATCTGCAAATCGAAGATTGAGTTCTATGTATTTCTTTAGACTTGCTGCATTTTTTTTAAATAAAGACATAAAATTGGGAATGATATTTTACAATTTAAACTTTACCGTAAAGTGTATCTTCACTACAAGGACATACATTGTCACATAAATTTCATACCTTCTTGCGGTTGATATGCAAAATTTATTAGGCAATGTTCTGTATACATCAAATAATTTGGTCACTTTTTTTCCATTGCCTTGACCCTCATTTCTCATAAGGCGTTTGGCTGGCGACAATCCATGTGTGTGGTTCACAACAAACCGTATTTATTTAAAAAATAATTATTGAGTTGGATAACAATTACACCGATACGGACAGGTTTGTTTGGAAATATGCATGTGCATATTTTCCAACCATTGTACATGTTGAAGACATAAAAGGTATTTGGTTCAAACACATCATGTGCTAGGAATTTTTTTAATTTTTATACTTATTAAAGTATCTACATCATAAAATATTTGCAACTTTAGTACAATTCTGTAGTTGAGCTCATTTCAACTATACTTCTCAATATATTGCCTTAGAACTTGATACCGATAATGTTTCAGGAGATTTATTCTTGACAAACATTTTAATGCATACTATGTGCTTTTACATAGTATTAATAGTTGAAATTCCAAAAACTTCCAATCTACGGTGATGAGCTACATTCGATGCATCCAGCTGCCATGTGCCGTTTAAATATTGTTCCCTTTTTGCTATGATCACTCAGGCCTCCGATAGTTATTTCTCCACCTTTTAATGTATTAAATAGACATTAGTTCCTTATACTCCTTTCATAATTCAGTAAGTAAATTACTCAATGCGATAGTTTCAACTATTTTACCTTACTTATTACATTGTCTACTTGCTTAATAATTTTATGCAACAAAATAAATAAAGACACTTATTGCTTAATTTACTGTTATCTGTTGACTATGAACACACACTACAAAAATAAAGGTTAATAGAGACTCTTCTATTTGGTATCTAATCAAAAGATTTTGTCTCTAAGTTGTAGTTAAGACCAACTTGAAACAAATATTTTTGTCTTTAAAATCAGGTCTCAAAAAAATTTGAGACAACAAACATGGGTCTCAACAACATTAAAGACCTAAATGTTGGTTTCAAACAAGTCTTTGAATTGGAGTCTCATTAGAGACAATTTTGGACCTCTAGGCTAATAATAAAGACAAAAGCTAAGATCTCAAATCTGTAACGACCCGTATTTTACGGATCGGAACATCGTAAAACAGTTGACAATTGGTTACATTGTTGATAAGTCATTCAGAATTTTTCTAAGTCCTAAGTCGGTTTGGACGAGTTAAGAGAAGTCTGGGTCGAGTTGCCGACTTAAGAGATTAACTGGGTTAAGGTGGTGACATATGAGTTTTAGGCAAAAATATGGCTAAGTCCTAAGTCGTTCACGACTTAGTATAAGTCGTAAGTCATATACGACTTAGGGGATAGGAGCTACCCAGGGAAATGGCGGGTTAAGAGATTGGAGATAGGTCGTTTGGATGACTTAAGAGGTAGGCGCGACTTAAGGATAGTGGCGAGTTAAATTGTTACCGAGTTAAGTGTTTAAGTCGTTGCCAAGTTAAGTCGACTGGGTGAGTTAACGACCTAAGGGATAGACAACCTAAGGAAGTGACCGAGTTAAGAAACAGCGAGTTAGCAAGTTAAGTAATAGTGCGACTTAAGTGAGTTAGCGACTTAAGGAGGGTACGACCTATGGGAGTTAAGTCGTGGACGAGTTAAGGTGTTAAGTCGTAAGCGACTTATGTATGGGTTGTTAGGTCGCAGGGTATAGCTTAAGTGTTAGGTCGCGTGATTTCTAAGTCGTAAGTCGCGCACTTGTTAAGTCGTAGGTCGCGCGAGTTGCTAGGTCGCTGGGCTTTGGCTTAGTAGTTAGGTCGCAGTCCAGTTGTTTGCGACTTATGTTAGGTCGCGTGGTAGCTTAAGGAGTTAGGTCGTAATGTTGTTAGGTCGCTTCTCAATTGAGTCGTAAGCGCGCATGCTATAAGTCGTGACCGACTTAGGAGAGCTGTTATGTCATGAGTCATAGACAGGTAAGTGTTAGGTCGTAGGAGTTGGGGCGCGCGTGCATATCTGTTAGGTCGGAGAGGCTTAGGTCGGAAACGACCTATGGAGACAGCCGAGTTACGACTTAGTGGATTTTCAGCTATAAATAGGAAGGGTTTTTCTCACTTTTTGGGATCCGGATTTCGAAGCGACGAAGTGCTGCCATTTTGAGAGCTCGACTTCTATACTTCTTCACTTCTTTTCTCCACTCTAATCTAGTGCTACCATCCATCCAAGTTGAAGATCAAATTGAAGATTCAAGAGCTTAGATTGAAGATCTTCATCCTTTGAAGTGAGATTTCATCGTTTGAAGCGGATTCGTGATAGATCAAGATTGATCCTTCGCTGTCCAGATCTGAAGCGTGTTGATTTGAGTTTGTTTTGGTGATTTGGTGAGTGGTGATTATCTCTCACACGGATCCAAAGGAGTATATCGGATTGTTGGCTTGATTTGGTGTTAAAATAGTGATTTCTATGCATTTTTGTAAACCTAAGTGTAGATCCATGTAGATCCATTGTTCATGATGATTTGACAATCATTTTTGTATATGATTAACCTATGCAAGTTCATTCATCAAGTTGTAGAGATAATTCTCATGTTTTCATGCTTGTTAGACTTTCAACTCCTTAATTACGAAATTGCCATTATTGTTATAATTGTCCATTTTGCTTATATTTGAATGCTTGGTTACTTGGATTGATGTTTGACATGATTGATTACTGTGAATTAGATGATTGTTGATTGGTTTTAGACAAGGTGGTCGAAGATGATTCAAAAGCTAAGGGAAAGGCTCTTGAATTGGGAAAGCTGCTCGTGGCATATGTAGCGGGATGATGAAGCTCTTATGCATAGATTTGATGATGTGATGTTGAGATGAGGCTTTGCGAGGATGTAATGAAGCGAGGCATCATGTGATGAAGACTTGGTCTAATCCAGACGGGATCATTCAAAGCACGTTGGTAACTCGGTGATATGATTCGAGTTAAGGGTAATGGTTGCTCGAGAGGCGCTTGAGCTAGTATGGAAATAGTCGTCGAGGAGGATGACTAGGAGGCTGAGATCTCATCGTTGTTGAAGGTTCTAGCATGCTCAAAGAAAGAGTACGTTGGGCAGATTAGATAGTCCCTGAAGGCTAATGTTTGATAGTCAAGTACTCTGGGCAGATTAGATAGTCCTAGGCACGGGTCATGATGACGTGCGGGAGTTATGTCTAGAACCGGGGTTTCCATTAGCCCTTGACGGACGGCTGAAAGAATGTGCCGGTCATTCAATTAACGGTGATATCAAGGCAATGATAACAGTGATAGCCAGAGTCATGGATGTTTGGTTGTATCGTCATTCGGACTCATGAGCGGTATTTTCTGGGTGCTTATCTGATTTAGGCCTTGGTACTTGGATAACATCGCCCTTGACACGAATGATTATCACTCTACTTTAAATTGTATGCTCTGCTATGTTTGCTTCTATTTAGTGTGTGTCTGGGGGCTATCACTGTAGAAAGAGGTTGGAGTGGGAGGGTTGTATTCCTATTCCTTTTTCCTTTGTACTCTTTTGGTATGTTGTTAGTTAGTTTACTGCTCACTAAGACTGTTGTCTGACTCAAGGCTTTATGTTTTAATTCTTATTGCCTTGGGCTGTTCGTCCATTTTTGGGACGGGCAGACTAGGTAGCAGGTGACAGGTGCTGTTCTCTTCTCACGATGCTGATATCGAAGACGAGCTGGAGGGTTGCATATTATCTTCTTATTATATGTACTGGATGTTCCGCTGTTTTGTATTCTCTGAGTGTTATGTAGTGAGGCTTGATGTATTGTCTATTTGGATGCTTGTATTCAACTATTATGAAGTTTTATATGATGGCATTTTATTCTGTAAAGCTTCACTATATATATGTTCTATTGTATTTTGTCCATGCGCTGTGAGTAATACGATAGATTCTGTTGTTTTAATCTACCCTGACAATCGTCCATGGTCGCCTGGCACACTTTACAGCGCACTATCACTAGATTCGGTGCAGGGGTCATGGGCGGTCGTCACATTTGGTATCAGAGCATTGGTTAATCGACCTTACCCAACGCTCACCGATGTAACTACGTATGAGAGATGTAATTGTATTTTGATGGATGATAACTATATATAATATAGTAGCTTAGTAGAGTTTGAGTCCTTTATGAAGTTGTTTCTCTAGAAGTCCTAATCATTCCTTTTTATTGATATTGAGAATGAGTCGAAGAGGGAGACCAGCTGCTAGGGAAGGCCGTGCTACTGAGGGGACTGCTGATTATGCAGCTATGTTCGAAGCTATGATGACTTCGATCATGAGAAGGATACCAATTCCGGGGGCAGCAGTTGATGTTCGAGTTCAAGTCCAAACTCCGAAACCAGTGGATTTTGCTAAGTTGTGCAAGGACTATACTGCTCTTGGAGGGAAGGTATTCTTGGGAACAGAATCAACTATTGAGGTCCAGAGGTGGATAGATGCTTGTGGAAGGATCTTTGGTGATTTGGGAATTGATGATGCAACTAAGAGGAAGTTGGCATCAAGGCAGCTTCAAGGGAGAGCTTCTGATTGGTGGAACTCTATTACCATCAATACTCTGGAAGAAGAGATTACTTGGGAGCAATTCCAAGTCAGATTTGAAGCTAAGTTCATTTCTACAGCTCAGAAGTCTGTTCTGTTCAAGAGGTTTATGGAGCTCAAGCAAGGAGGAAGATCTGTTCTTGAGTATGTTTCTGAGTTTGAAGCTTTGTCCAAGTATACTCGGTCATATATTGAATCTGCATATCAGAAGAATGAGAAGTTTGTGACAGGCTTAGACAGTTATCTTGGGAGGCAGCTGGTGGATCATTTGGATGATTCATTTGAGAAGCTTGTGGAGAAAGCTCTCAGGCATGAGAGTCTGTTTCCTAAGGAAGGATCTGTTGTTGCTGTGATCAGGGAAGAGTCTAAACCCCAGCAGGGTGGAAACAAGAAGAGGAAGCAGCAGTAGCAGAAGGGTAAGGATGGCCAGAAGAAGCCGAAAGGCGAGGTGATTTGCTACAACTGCCAGCAGAAAGGCCATTTCTTTAAGGATTGTAAGAATCTGAAGGCACCGATGAAGTGTCACAACTGTGACAAGCCAGGGCACATCAGGAAGAATTGTCCAGAACCAAGGAAGGACAAGCAGATTGTGCAAGCTTATGCTTTGGGAGCTGTTCCGTCGTCTTCGAAAGCTCCTACTGCTGAAGAGAAAGGAAAGAGTGTGGTTGTTCAAGGTACTCTTTTCCTATGTGGTGTTTC
This sequence comes from Allium fistulosum, assembly GCA_030737815.1. Classification (NCBI taxonomy): domain Eukaryota; kingdom Viridiplantae; phylum Streptophyta; class Magnoliopsida; order Asparagales; family Amaryllidaceae; genus Allium; species Allium fistulosum. Next base: position 231,686,977 of record CM060908.1, on the reverse strand, counting down.
AGTTAGAGTTTTGTTTGATACTGGAGCGTCGCATTCGTTTGTTTGTAATGAACTCGTAGTCCGGTTAGATTTGAAGCCGGATATTGTTGATAGGCCACTGGTTGTGACTAATCTAGTTGGGGGTTCGTCTTGTTTGTGTATGTTATGCCGTGGTCTAGTTGTATCGAGTCATGGTTGCTCTTTTGTTTGTGATTGCTTCGTTCTGAACTTTGCGGGGTTCGGAATTATTTTGGGTATGGACTGGCTTAGGAAGTATGCGGCAAAGGTTGATTGCGAGAGGTTGGAAGTGACAGTCGAGAATGTGGAGGGGCGAAAGGTTGTAATACGATGTAAGCATGAGGAAGGCGTCTTCATGAGCTTCATGTATTCGCTGGTTGTTCCACGGGATGGACTGTCATCGGTGCCAATCGCTAATGGATTCAAAGATGTCTTTGACGAAGTCAAAGGGTTGCCGCCGCATAGAGAGATCGAGTTTCGTATAGATCTAGTTGAAGGAGCCAGACCTGTTGTGATGCCTCTTAGGCGGATGGGGCCTAGGGAACAGCATGAGTTGAGGGTGCAAGTTGATGATCTTTTGCAGAAAGGATTCATTCGGCGTAGTATGTTCGAGTGGGGTGCACCAGTTGTGTTTGCAACCAAGGCAGATGGGTCGTTGAGATTGTGTGTGGATTATCGTGAGCTGAATAAGGTGACAAAGAAGAACAAGTATCCATTGCCGAGAATAGATGACTTGTTTGATCAGCTTCACGAGGCTAAGGTGTTTTCTCAGATGGATTTGGCAACGGGATTTCACCAGTTGAGAGTGGCTAAGGATAGTGTGCCGAAGACTGCTTTTAGGACACCATCCGGTTTCTTTGAGTGGCTGGTAATGCCGTTTGGATTGACTAACGCGCCAGCATATTTTGTGGATCTTATGAATAGAGTGTTCAGAGATCAGTTGAACAAGTTCGTACTTGTGTTCGTGGATGATATTCTGATTTATTCCAGAACGGAAGAGGAGCACAAGACGCACTTGCGTATTATTTTGGAAATCTTGCGGAAACATCAGCTGAAGGCTAAGTTTTCGAAGTGTCACTTCTGGAAGAGTGAAGTGAGGTTCTTAGGCCATGTGATTTCTGGAAATGGGATAGCGGTTGATCCCGCTAAGGTGGCAGCAATCCAGGATTGGGTTAGACCTAAGAATGCATCTGATGTGAGAAGTTTTCTTGGATTAGCAGGATGTTATCGACGGTTTATCAAAGACTTCTCCAAGATAGCTGCACCGTTAACAGGATTGACGAAGAAGAACCAAGTGTTCAAGTGGGATGCTAAGTGTGAGCAAGCTTTTGGAATCCTGAAAGAGAGATTGACAAGTGCTCCTGTTTTGACTATTCCAAGTGGGAATGATGAGATGGTGGTTTACACCGACGCATGTGGTACTGGACTTGGAGCAGTGCTGATGCAGAGGGATAAAGTTGTTGCGTATGCAAGTCGACAACTAAAGCCGCATGAAAGGAATTACCCGACTCATGATTTGGAGTTAGCGGCGATTGTATTTGCTCTGAAGATGTGGAGACATTATCTGTTGGGAGTTCGATTCGAGTTGTTTACGGATCATAAGTCGTTGAAGTATCTTTTCTCCCAAAAGGATTTGAATCTTCAGCAGCAACGTTGGCTAGAGTTTTTAGCATCATATGATTTTGGTATAGCTTATACTCCGGGAAAAGGTAACGCAGTGGCAGATGCGTTAAGTCGAAGACATGCAGGATTGGGAGCCATGTTTTCAGAATGGAAGAGTCTCGAGTATTTAGCTGGATTTGACTTCAGGCCTAGATGTGAATTGGAACCTGAGATGTTGGCAAACTTATCGATAAGACCTTCTCTTGTGGAAAGGATTGGCGAGAGCCAAAAGCGAGACGATAAGCTTGTCAAGATTATCCGTGAATTGGAATCTGGATTGGATCCAGAAAAGGATAAAGGATTCGAGGTCGATCGAGAGGGTTGGCTTCGAAAGCAAGGACGACTAGTTGTTCCCGATATAGATGAATTGAGGAGTGAAGTCCTGAAGGAAAGTCATCACTCAAAGCTGACAATTCATCCAAGAGGAAATAAGATGTATCGGGATATGAAGAGAACCTACTACTGGGAAGGCATGAAGAAGGATGTTGGAAATTTTATTTCCAAGTGCATGAACTGCCAGTTGGTAAAGGCTGAACAGAAAAAGCCAAGTGGATTACTTCAGCCATTAGAAGTTCCTACATGGAAGTGGGAGCAAATATCGATGGACTTTATTGATGGATTACCTAGAACCAGAACGGGAAATGAAGGGATTTGGGTCATTGTGGATCGTCTGACTAAGAGCGCAAGATTCATTCCTGTTCGATCGACTAGGACTGCATCAAAGTTGGCTGAGTTGTATGTTAAGTGGATAGTTCGATTCCATGGTATTCCGAAGAGTATAGTGAGCGATCGAGACCCATTGTTCACTAGTGGATTTTGGAAGAGCTTCCAGGAAGTTTTGGGAACCGAGTTGTGTTTGAGTACAGCTTATCACCCTCAAACAGATGGTCAGACCGAGAGAGTCAACCGAGTTTTGGAAGATCTTCTTAGAGCATGTGTTTTGGACTTCGGAGGATCATGGGAAGATCACCTTCATTTGGTGGAGTTTGCGTACAACAACAGTTACCAGTCAAGCATTGGTATGGCACCGTATGAGGCATTGTATGGAAGACCGTGTAACTCTCCGACATGTTGGTTGGAAACTGGAGAAAAGCTGATACTTGGGCCAGAGATGATTCGGCAGACTTCAGATTGTATAGAGATCATTCAGCAACGAATGGAGGCAGCCCAAGACCGTCAGAAGAGTTATGCTGTTAAGCGTCGTAAGGATTTGGAGTTCGACGTAGGTGATATGGTTTTTGTGAAGATTTCTCCACTGAAGAATGTTATTCGATTCGGGAAGAAAGGAAAATTGACTCCGAGATTTGTTGGACCATTCCCGATCATCGAGCGAATTGGAAAGCTCGCCTACAGATTGGAGTTACCAGAGAAGATGTCGAGTGTGCACAATGTTTTTCATGTATCATATCTACGGAAGTATGTGCACGACTCGAATACAGTGGTTTCTGCTGATAGCTTTGAAGACTTCGAAGTTGATCCAGTTGATAGAAGACCTCGTAAGCCGCTTCGTGTTGTTGAAACCGACACGAAACAGCTTAGGAGGAAGGTAGTTAAGTTGCTCAAGATACAATGGAGTGATGATGATAACGACTGTACGTGGGAGGTGGAAGAGAGGATGAAGGCAGCTCATCCTGAACTCTTCAAGGTATGGCCCTAAGGTGTCGTCTCATCTCACGATATTGTAACTTGTTCTAAGTTTTAGAATTCTGTACGCTAAGCTAGAATTGGATGTATGGTTTGTTGATTGCTATGGATGGTAGGCGTACAGAATAGTCTTTGATTGCTTTGTTTGCTTGGAATTTCGGGGGCGAAATTCCTAAGGGGGAGAGAATGTAACGACCCGTATTTTACGGATCGGAACATCGTAAAACAGTTGACAATTGGTTACATTGTTGATAAGTCATTCAGAATTTTTCTAAGTCCTAAGTCGGTTTGGATGAGTTAAGAGAAGTCTGGGTCGAGTTGCCGACTTAAGAGATTAACTGGGTTAAGGTGGTGACATATGAGTTTTAGGCAAAAATATGGCTAAGTCCTAAGTCGTTCACGACTTAGTATAAGTCGTAAGTCGTATACGACTTAGGGGATAGGAGCTACTCAGGGAAATGGCGGGTTAAGAGATTGGAGATAGGTCGTTTGGACGACTTAAGAGGTAGGCGCGACTTAAGGATAGTGGCGAGTTAAATTGTTACCGAGTTAAGTGTTTAAGTCGTTGCCAAGTTAAGTCGACTGGGTGAGTTAACGACCTAAGGGATAGACAACCTAAGGAAGTGACCGAGTTAAGAAACAGCGCGTTAGCAAGTTAAGTAATAGTGCGACTTAAGTGAGTTAGCGACTTAAGGAGGGTACGACCTATGGGAGTTAAGTCGTGGACGAGTTAAGGTGTTAAGTCGTAAGCGACTTATGTATGGGTTGTTAGGTCGCAGGGTATAGCTTAAGTGTTAGGTCGCGTGATTTCTAAGTCGTAAGTCGTGCACTTGTTAAGTCGTAGGTCGCGCGAGTTGCTAGGTCGCTGGGCTTTGGCTTAGTAGTTAGGTCGCAGTCCAGTTGTTTGCGACTTATGTTAGGTCGCGTGGTAGCTTAAGGAGTTAGGTCGTAATGTTGTTAGGTCGCTTCTCAATTGAGTCGTAGGCGCGCATGCTATAAGTCGTGACCGACTTAGGAGAGCTGTTATGTCGTGAGTCATAGACAGGTAAGTGTTAGGTCGTAGGAGTTGGGGCGCGCGTGCATATCTGTTAGGTCGGAGAGGCTTAGGTCGGAAACGACCTATGGAGACAGTCGAGTTACGACTTAGTGGATTTTCAGCTATAAATAGGAAGGGTTTTTCTCACTTTTTGGGATCCGGATTTCGAAGCGACGAAGTGCTGCCATTTTGAGAGCTCGACTTCTACACTTCTTCACTTCTTTTCTCCACTCTAATCTAGTGCTTCCATCCATCCAAGTTGAAGATCAAATTGAAGATTCAAGAGCTTAGATTGAAGATCTTCATCCTTTGAAGTGAGATTTCATCGTTTGAAGCGGATTCGTGATAGATCAAGATTGATCCTTCGCTGTCCAGATCTGAAGCGTGTTGATTTGAGTTTGTTTTGGTGATTTGGTGAGTGGTGATTATCTCTCACACGGATCCAAAGGAGTATATCGGATTGTTGGCTTGATTTGGTGTTAAAATAGTGATTTCTATGCATTTTTGTAAACCTAAGTGTAGATCCATGTAGATCCATTGTTCATGATGATTTGACAACCATTTTTGTATATGATTAACCTATGCAAGTTCATTCATCAAGTTGTAGAGATAATTCTCATGTTTTCATGCTTGTTAGACTTTCAACTCCTTAATTACGAAATTGCCATTATTGTTATAATTGTCCATTTTGCTTATATTTGAATGCTTGGTTACTTGGATTGATGTTTGACATGATTGATTGCTGTGAATTAGATGATTGTTGATTGGTTTTAGACAAGGTGGTCGAAGATGATTCAAAAGCTAAGGGAAAGGCTCTTGAATTGGGAAAGCTGCTCGTGGCATATGTAGCGGGATGATGAAGCTCTTATGCATAGATTTGATGATGTGATGTTGAGATGAGGCTTTGCGAGGATGTAATGAAGCGAGGCATCATGTGATGAAGACTTGGTCTAATCCAGACGGGATCATTCCAAGCACGTTGGTAACTCGGTGATATGATTCGAGTTAAGGGTAATGGTTGCTCGAGAGGCGCTTGAGCTAGTATGGAAATAGTCGTCGAGGAGGATGACTAGGAGGCTGAGATCTCATCGTTGTTGAAGGTTCTAGCATGCTCAAAGCAAGAGTACGTTGGGCAGATTAGATAGTCCCTGAAGGCTAATGTTTGATAGTCAAGTACTCTGGGCAGATTAGATAGTCCTAGGCACGGGTCATGATGACGTGCGGGAGTTATGTCTAGAACCGGGGTTTCCATTAGCCCTTGACGGACGGCTGAAAGAATGTGCCGGTCATTCAATTAACGGTGATATCAAGGCAACGATAACAGTGATAGCCAGAGTCATGGATGTTTGGTTGTATCGTCATTCGGACTCATGAGCGGTATTTTCTGGGTGCTTATCTGATTTAGGCCTTGGTACTTGGAAAACATCGCCCTTGACACGAATGATTATCACTCTACTTTAAATTGTATGCTCTGCTATGTTTGCTTCTATTTAGTGTGTGTCTGGGGGCTATCACTGTAGAAAGAGGTTGGAGTAGGAGGGTTGTATTCCTATTCCTTTTTCCTTTGTACTCTTTTGGTATGTTGTTAGTTAGTTTACTGCTCACTAAGACTGTTGTCTGACTCAAGGCTTTATGTTTTAATTCTTATTGCCTTGGGCTGTTCGTCCATTTTTGGGATGGGCAGACTAGGTAGCAGGTGACATGTGCTGTTCTCTTCTCACGATGCTGATATCGAAGACGAGCTGGAGGGTTGCATATTATCTTCTTATTATATGTACTGGATGTTCCGCTGTTTTGTATTCTCTGAGTGTTATGTAGTGAGGCTTGATGTATTGGCTATTTGGATGCTTGTATTCAACTATTATGAAGTTTTATATGATGGCATTTTATTCTGTAAAGCTTCACTATATATACGTTCTATTGTATTTTGTCCATGCGCTGTGAGTAATACGATAGATTCTGTTGTTTTAATCTACCCTGACAATCGTCCATGGTCGCCTGGCACACTTTACAGCGCACTATCACTAGATTCGGTGCAGGGGTCATGGGCGGTCGTCACAAAATCAGTCTAAAAAACAACCGTTATCATATAGCAATTGGATGACAAATACAATATATATTGTTTCGTTTTCAATATAAAATAATGACAAAATGGACTACAATATCAGTCCATCATGTGAAATATAATTTGTCCATGTGAAAGCACTGCAACATCAGTATATCCTACTGCAATATAATATAACACAGTGAAATGAAACTAGTGGCAAAACGAGACTGCAATATCAGATTTTGTCAATACACAATACAATACATACAGACCGTATTGTCATTTGCTCAAAATAAAAAAGAACGAATTCTGGGTACAAACATGTTAAAGTCAAAAGCATCTTAGGTTTATACAAATGCAAATACAAAAAAATCTGGGCTTAAAGCAGTGAATACAAATGTACTTAAAGTAAATACAAAAGTAGTTAAAAACAAATTTGGACTAAAAGTGAAAAGGAAATCATTCTGGAAGTACTTTTCCAACATAACATATTTGAGAAGCTTGGAATTTGAGAACCTGGCATATAGATGAAACTCACACAGTTCATTTGTTGCCTTCATTTTGAGTTGGATGGTTTTCACAATGCATTCTTGCTTGGTAGTTTCCAAGTTGATTTAGATCAAGTCGATCTTGTGTTAAAGGTCTTAGTAGCTGCATGAAAGATCCAACTTGTTGGGAAACATTTCCAGAAGCTGATTGAAGAGGCTCATGATAGCTTGACATTGATCGAGTGTTTGTTGGTAAGGAATAGATGGTTGTGCAAATTGATTAAGTGGTTGAGAAAGCCGACTCGATGGTTTAACGAATTAATATACAAACATGGTCTGCACTTTTAAAATTGAATGAAATAATAGAATTAATATACAAACATGGTCTGCACTTTTAAAATTGAATGAATTAATATAATTTTAAATAGCAATCATACGTTTATGTCACAGCAGTAATTACTACAGAAAATGTTAAATATAAAATATAAAGACATAATATATCCAAACAGCAAAGTATATTATGAAAGTGCAAATCATACCTAAGCTCTTCATTTTACAATGTGCAAATATAAAATTAAAAAATTACTTATCACTTCAATTCAGGTAATTACATATTGTTTATCATAAAGTCCAAAAATAAAACTAAATGGAGGATTTTAAAAATTAAGATACTTGAATTCTAACTTCATCGGTTCAATTCAAGTAATTATATATTGTATTTCAAAAAAGTCCAAAAATAAAACTGAAGGAATTCAAAAATTCATATATTTGAATTCTAACTTCATCAATTCAATTCAAGTAATTATATATTGTATTTCATAAAGTCCAAAAATAAAACTGAATGGAGGATTTCAAAAATTAAGATACTTGAATTCTAACTTCATCACTTCAATTTTTTTCATAAAGTCCAAAAATTGAAACTGAATGGAGGATTTCAAAAATTAAGATACTTGAATTCTAACTTCATCACTTTAATTGTTTTCATGAAGTCCAAAAATTGAAACTTCAATTGTTTTCATGAAGTCCAAAAATTGAAACTGAATGGAGGGTTTCAAATGTTAAGATACTTGAATTCTACATGCATAAATCTAATATAGTAGTTAGACCTTGATTAAAATAATAAAAATATCACCTCCAAGTAAACTAACACTATATTTACAGGTTGCAACTATTTGATTGATAGCATATAATATAAGCTTCTCTGGACGTTTGCCTTCACAATAACATCAGAAAAGTTCTAAATTTATTTGTTTTCCAGTTAGTATAGACTTATATGTATATCATATTACTTTTGCGTAATGGACTTGGATTCAAAGCCAGGACAGAGCCGGAAGCCAATATTTCATAGTACCCGGGGGTAAATATTTTACTGTAGTAACATTAATTTGAATGATCATCATAATTTTTAGTTTTCTTTTACTTCTTTTTTTTTACTTGTAAGCACAAAACTTTTAAAGAAAATATGTCTACAATAGCAAATAAAAATAAATAAAATCTGAGTTTGCAGTGACACTTTGACAAAACAAGTATCATTAAGTATTATATAAGTCGACGCAAACAATGATTTAATCACGTAATTATTTATAGGATTTGGTAACTAAAAATATTATGAATAAAAATTGAAATCCCAAAGAAACAAATACATGCGGTGAAATTATTACTACTCACACCTACGATGTTCGTATCTTTCACTATTTTTTATAAGTAGACGCAAGGAATCTTGATTTGGCCCATTTTTAACACCAAAGTCATTACATGTAAATCGTACATCTATTATAGCCGTAAAACAACATAATATTACTTTCACAATATAATTATATACCATCGGGTTCTAAATGAAATGAGCATAAATTTATTGAGTCATACTACCAATTATTTAAAAGAGAAAGCAAATTTTGCCCCTATCAATAAAATTTCAACAATCTTTTAGTCAATTCAAGAAATGCTGCTTGATTTTTTTTCTCAAATGTTTTTATAAGGTTGAATTTTTCTTGATCATATAGTAAACCTATCGAGAAAGATAAATTATATTGTAGGTATTAACTGCATAATTGAATTTTATAAATAATGGTATGTATAAAACAATTGTAATTGATTTAATGAAATATTTTTTCTTTTCAAGTTTTAAAGGTTATACAATTTTGGTCTTAATGTTGTAATGCTATTCAAATTATTTGAAAGTATATAAATAGAATAGATATATTTTGTTGTAGTCTATTAACTTATTTAGATTTCTACTTCAAAATAAGTAAACAAAATTTAAAAAAGTTTAAAATAACTCACATAGACTTTTTGCAACTTGTTGTCAACAAATTCACACTTTGATACAGGAGCACACTTTGATTTCCCCTTCTCTTTCGTTTTCTCTCTTTTAGTATGCCAAGCCATGACACTTTCTTGAAAAACTCATTGGTTTGCCTTTCTCAAGTTCCTTTAAATAATTGAGGATATACAAGATTAATACAAACATTATGTAACGACCCTGAAATTTGAACAATTTAAATTGAAAATATTTAATTAATTTTAAATATTTGAATGATGATTTGACTTGAATTTCAAATTATCAGAAGGAATTGGCGATTAAATTTTTGAATTTAATCTATTGAAAGTTGAATAAAATTTGAATCTTCAATTTTAAGCCGGTTAAAAATAATTTAAGGCTTGGAAAAATTCATATAGATAATACTGAAGATAAAAGAAGCTTCAGAATTGATTTTAAAAGCGATTTGTTCAATTTTGAAATTGTATCATTTGAATTGAATTTAAAAATAGCCTTCCGAGGCACAGTCTCGGAATTTGACGAAACCAGTTTCATTGGGTCCGTAATATTGAATTATTACCGGATTTCAATTTTCGTATTTATCGGAATTGTTTTATGAACATACGGCGTATAAACGCGTATAAAATTTAATTGAATTCAATTTGAATTTCTGTAACAACTAGGGTTTTACCCAAAATTATAATCATCAATAAACGATTAAAGTTGACAGATATTTGCTGTTTATTGTTGAAATTTTTATAACGATAAAATCTTCGTCAATTAACGATTTAATATCGAATTGTTAATTTCTGTTAGAATTTGGAATTTGTAAATCGATTGAAATTCTTTTATTTAAATTTTTATTTGTACGAAATGAATATATACACATAGTTTGAATTTAGCAACATGATTAAACAAAACAAATTAAAGAAAATATTTACAAAAACAAATTAGATTTTAAAAAGAAAAAAAAAATAAAAAAAAATAAAGTAACTCAACCCATACCTCACCCATACCACCCCATACCGATCCCCTTACCCTTATTTCTGCAAATATACGTTGCCCCCCCTTCTCTTCAGTAAAACGAAATCAAACGAAAAATAAACACGAAAAGAAAAAATAAATGGCGGCCACGAGTTTCTTCTTCGTCCCCAAAAATTAGGGCATCGGCTTCGTCTGGTGATTCTCACTTTGGCCTCGTCGTCTCCAAATAGCTAGGGCTTCTTCGATTTTGCTCGTCTTTGGGAGGCCACGGCTTCGACTTCGTCTTCCCCCTCGCATTCATTCACGACCGCTTCTGACGAAGGTGAGTGGTTTTCGCCCCTCACATCTAATTCAGTAACCCTCGATTTTTGTTCGTTTGATTTAGTCACAAATTGTGCTTTGGCCGTCTGATAATTATTGGATGATTGCGATTTTGGCTTGACTAATTCTTATGTGAATATTTGTATATTTTGATCGCCTGCTTCTCACGGCTTTGAATTGTTCAACTATGAGTTCGTAACTGCGACTTGAAATTTTCTGGAATTTGACTACTTTCGTGAGTAACCTATATAAAAAAAAATATACAACTTAAGTATTGATATGATTGCTTGCTATTTTCTGTGATAAATATGCAATGTATAAGTGAAATTCTGTTGTGAGTAAACTTTTGATTTAAAAAGCTTAAATCTGTTCTAATCCTTGATGCATGTGATAAATCAGTTGTAAATACGGTTTGCATGAATGAATGGATGTGAATGTATGTATATAGATAGGATAAGTCTGTGCATATGAATGCACATATATGTATTCTGTTTCTTGTTGAATGACAGTTACAAACCCATTCAAATAAATCCCATTCTCCTCATATAATCAATGTTAGGCATTGATCATGAAAATAATCTTGATTGTAAGAATGTAAACTTATTTTTAAAGATGGTTTTAAGAATTTACATTAAGTGATCATTTCGAATTATAAAATTTACAGTAAAATAAAAATAAAATCTTTCAAAAATGAAAATTCGAGTATTTTAATTTCAAATCTGGATTTCGTAACTAAATTCGTAATGGGAAAAGATGAATTTAGGTAGTTGTATCATGATCTTTAGATCTATGCTTGTTGAGAAAATGCAAGTTTAACTGAAAACACATTTTTGTGAAATTCTGGCATGCCTTTATTCTTTGACTTCATTTTGACTTTGGCATTCACTAGCTTGATATTGGGTATGTTGATCTTGTTCGACTGTGATGTGCATTACAGTTTTGCTTTGATCGATCACTGTCTTGGTTTTTACTTTGTAATAGTTGAACAGTTTCTTTGTGAGCCTCTGGTCTTTGTTGTTGTTGCACTGCATTGTTGTACTGCATATTCCAGTGTCGCTTTATTGAGTTGCATATAGCTCGGTGGCATTTGAGTCATATTGGCTATGAAGTCTGTTGATTTTTCTGCATTCACTTCTTGTTGTGTACTTGTAGTTGTATTTCATTGTTTCGAGTTTCATTGTTGTCTTCATTTTCTTGTGCATGTCTTTGCACTTGCACACTGTAGTTTGTTTAGTCTGGTGCTGTGCACATTGTATACTGTCTGCATTTTGTGTTGGTTTTGATCATGTGCACTTTTATAAATTTGAGTTTTGTTGGGTTGAGCTGATCATTTGATCTTCATGTGTAGCTTGTCTCGACTCAAGTCTGGTCTGCAGTTCTTGAAGTTCATTGTTATCTGTAGCATTGTTGGTGTTGTTCATGTCATTCTTGAACTTGTAGTTCGAACTGATTAGTCTCCAGTTTTCATGTATGTCTGGTCTTGTATTTCTTTTGAGTTATGGTAGCATGTACTTGAGTGATGGTGCCTTGTCTTTGTGTATGGCCATTGCATACAGTTTGGACATATTTATCTTGTTGCAGTTTGAGGCTCGATTATTTGAGTTTGTACACTATGTTGCACCTTTATCTATGCACACGAGCTGGCGGGGCAGTGCACACGGGTACGAATGCACACGTGTGTACGGCAGCCAATCAAACTTTGATGGTTTTAAAGTGACAATTTCAATTGTCTTAAATTGATTTAGTCGATTTGATAAATTATTTATTTATCTCTGTTGATGATTTAAATCTGCTGATTTATTGTTTAACACTGTTTAGTGTTATATTTTCGTTATCCGATTTCTTTGTTAAAAGGATTGGATAGACGGGAATTATTGTAACTATCGTCTATTTGATTATTATTGTCTCTATGCACTCATAAACTGGTTTGAATTAGACTGACCTGTGTATTATTTTCTTTTGAATATAATACTCGGGTCAGACCGAGTATTTTTACAGCTTGAAGATTTTCGAGCAGCGAAGTTAGAGAGAGAGAGTAAAGAATTATTTTTAGTTTCAGAAGAAATTGTATTTTAAGATATTCTGCTGTATCAGTATTAAAATTGTATAAACTCTGATGTATTCAAAAAAGATTTATAGTAATGAAATAAATTCTCATTTGTTTTAATTCAGTGTTATTATTCTGTGTTTCTGTGGCTGATTCTGTTTAAACGTTATAAACTAAATAACAATTCGTCTTTTTGAACGTTTCGAGTTGGTTTAATTACCGACTGGAGGCGGTCAGAAGGGGGAATGTTACAGAGTGGTATCAGAGCTTTGGTTTACACAAAGCTTAGTTTATGACGATTAATATGAATAGTTACTAGAAACACTTTAAAAAGGAAACGTTTTTCAAATCCAAAGAAGTATAAAATTGTTTTTGAAAATTAAGATTTTTAACTTAAGAAAAGTTAAATTGAATTGAGTTGGTATTAATAAATATATGATTTGAAATTTAACTAAAGGAAGTTAAATAAAATTGAACTTGATTTGATAAATTATTGAGATGAAAATTTAAACATGAAAGATAAGTGATTATATGATATGAATTGGGAAGTTTAAATTTAAATAAGTTGTTTAACTTATAAAATGAGAAGTTTAAGTAAAACCAATTGTTAAAATGGTTAAACAGTTTTGTTAAGTAAAACAAAATCTGAATTTCTGAAATGTGATATGAATTTGACTTTAGTAAAAGTTAAATAAAATGATTTGAGAAATGAAATCTAAGTAAAGTTAAATAAAATGGAATTTCAAATAAATTTGAGGCGAACTTAAGTTGTCTGGTGAAAATAAATACAAGTAAAGATAAAATGAAACATTGCTTAAGTAATAGTGAATCAAATTGAATTTGATATCAAAATGAATTAATAAAGTGATGTAATGAATATGAATTTGAATTATATAAAGGAAATTCAGCTTTAATTGTAAAAGTGAATTTGTGAATATGGTGAGTATAAGAATTCAATCAGAATTAGAATATAAACCAATTGAAATTAAGTGTGTTAAACCAAATTGAATGTAAGCAAAGTAAATAAATTTGGTTAAGTTGAATGTGCATTGGTTGCTAGTTGATCGTATGGAAATTCATTAAGTATTAATGAAATTGAATTAATGGAAATTGGAAGCTATGTAAATTGAATTCAAATAGAAAGATAAGCAAATTTAAATAGAATCAAATTTGATTTGAATTGAAAGCAAACTAACTTGAATATAAATTAGTGAAAGTGAACTAATTTAATATTAATGAATGTTAGTAAAATCCAATGTAAATGAATCAAATGCGATTAGATTGAAAATCAATTCAATGATGATTTACTAAAGAACTAGTTGATTATTTTGGAAAATGGAAAACTGATAAATTTATATAATAGTTTAAATTGGAATTTTTGAATTATTATAAACGGTTTAAATAGAAGATTTGAAAAGATTGATATTATGTTGGAATTATAAAATGAATTTGTATAAGTGTTAAAAATGAAATATTAATGGATTTCATAAGTTAATGAAATTTAAAAGTTTATAATTGTGAAGTTATAAAAGGAATCGATGTTGTAAGATAAAAGAGTTTATAAGTAATTTACTTATAAATTAAATTCTGATATAAAACCGAGTTATAAAGGAATGGTTAATAAAGTGATTTGTTATAAATTGAAGTCTTTATGAATAGGAATAGAATTTATAAACATTGTTTATAAATCCAAAACTGACTTATTTTGATAAGTAAATTCTTATAGCTGGTTAAAAGTAGTATATTCACAATTTTGGACCGTGAATATATTATTGAATAAAATGGACATGTTTTTGGGAAAGTGATATTTTTAAAACGAAGATAATTGTTTTAAAAAGATGTTTTCAAAGGCATTGAATATCGAAACCATAGATTTCAACATTCATTGTTGAAATAGACGTTTTCGAATATAAGGAAATGATGGACTATAACACTGTTGTTATAGTAAATGATTTCCGAAAGGAAATGTTTTGTATAGTATCGGGATTTATACATCTATCTAAATTTCGAATCCCTATACTAGTGATTTTGAGTTGTCGTAACGATGTTTTACGTAACATTCGTTTTTGACTCAAATAAAAATGTGAAAGAGAATGATTTCCTTAAAGATGAAATATATACTTAATTTTGATTTAAGTATATCGAATATTTTCAAATATTGAAAATAAAATGGATTTGTGAATTACTTATTTTTAAATAAGTATGGAAATGTTTTTCCAAAAATGAAATGTTGTGAATATCTTCTATAAGGGATAAATGATTTGAAATTCATTTTTGAAGTCGAAGTTGAAAAGTTAAATGAGAGAATTTGAACAATTAGTTCAATTTGAAATTTTTCAAAAAGATTGAATCGTTAAGTTAAAATTGAGTTTAACTTCGACATCAAAGACAATATAAGTTGAGCTTTGAATTTCAGATGATGATTTGGATTGTATGTCTAACATTGCGAATTGATGACATAGCAATTGATCTCTATTAAATATATATCTGTTGGTGGCGGAGAATTTATTCTCTTAGCTTAACACCCTTCTCTGAGACGTACGAGCTCAGAGGTTATATATCGATAGACATCAATTCTGTGTTGAGAATTGACGATGTAAGCGTGAAATCCAAATCGAATGTGAAAGTCGATAATGAATTGGAATTATGAATATGAATTAGGTTTGAGATAACCTTAAATTTTCAAATCGACTTAGAGGGAAATTTTGAAATCCTCTATTTTGTTATGAATATGGAATATGTAAGTTTTAGAACTTATATATACATGAATGCGGTAAATTTGAAGCCGTTAGTTTAGAAAGACATTGTTATGGAAATCTTATGTATGTTTACATAGATGTTATATGTACGAAATGTGAAATGAAAGTACTACATATATGATATTATGTTTTCTAAACTGAGGATATGGAAAAGTACCTTCCATTTATTATTAGAGAAGGTATTGGAACTCGTGACGAGTATCCATTTGAAATTCTTAGCTACGTAGAATTTACATTTAGTCTGAGTGACTATTTGAATCGGAAATCCTTCGCGATAGATCATCGCGATGAGACTAGATTTGATTGATGATTAGCGTAATTCGAGGGGCGAGATGCCCACAGTTACAAGCGATTCCACTGGGATAGTGGCGTAACCGCCGGGTAAACTGCAATCTAATGCCAGGCGAAATTTGAGGGGCGTGATGCCTACAGACACGAGCGATTCTACTGGCATAGTAGCGTAACCGCCGTGTGTACTGCAATCTATGGCGACAACCATGGCGAAATTTAAGAGATGTGAAATCTACAGCCACAAGCGACTCTACTGGGATAGTAGCGTTGTGACGACCCGGTTTTTTTTAGCATCAAATAATTGAGTAACTAACTAATGTAGATAACGTTTGAATTATAAAATCGCTGGAGATGATAAATAAAAAACTAAATAATATATTTCACCATTTTAAATTCAAGATAAAATATCCATTGGTAATGTGACGATCCGGGATTTTGGTAATATTATTTTAATAAACATTTTAATTTAATTAGTTAAAGTACAACTTTCTGTTTTAAAAACAAATATATTGTTTAAGAATAAATATATAGACTTAAGGAATATGATATTGACACAACTATCGAAATAAATATAAAATCTAAAATATAAATACAAGGCAATAAGTATTTAAGCTAAAAATGAGTATTTAAGTTAGAAATAGAAATAAATTATGAAATAAACATATAAAATAATTCTAGAAATATATAAGATAAATTATATAGTTATGTAATAATATAAAGTAAATACATTAACAAATTCTATTAAC
Source organism: Allium fistulosum (assembly GCA_030737815.1). Taxonomy (NCBI): domain Eukaryota; kingdom Viridiplantae; phylum Streptophyta; class Magnoliopsida; order Asparagales; family Amaryllidaceae; genus Allium; species Allium fistulosum. The sequence goes on along the minus strand of CM060908.1, from coordinate 231,670,695 downwards.
CTGTTAAAAATTGAAATTTCAAGCATTAAGACTAAGGCTAAAAGAAAAGAAAATAAATATACATTCAAGAATATAAACTTTAGAATGAAATAAGACATAAGAAAAACAATAAGATGTATGTAAGTTTGTACATAACATTGGAAAGGGATAAGTATGAGATATGAAACATGACACTGTTAATTAATGCAAGCACAACAAATATCACCTCAAGCACGCCATACCTTTTTATCAATGTCAGACATTTAATGTTCAAGTATGCAAGGTTCCATATCAAGCATACAATATTTCTGGTCAAGCATGAGATCATTGACCAAAGAAAACAATATATATATAACTAATCGAAAGAATAAATTAAACTAAAGCAATTTTATATTATGGATGTAAAGTATAAAGCAAAGTAAAGTAAAAGAGAAAATAAGTAATATTCAAATAACAAAATCTAAAAGCAAACAGAACAAAGTATATATGCACATAAAATACCTCTAAACAAAGTAATAGCATAAGTAGGCAGATAAGTGAAAACTTAAAAGTTTTTGTAAACATAGGCTTGCAAAGCAAGGCAAAAGAAAGTATCAACTATCTTAAGTACATACGAAAATTTAAATTAAGATGAGTTTGTAAACAAGAAGGACAAGCATTTAATGTTTATATCTCTAGTACATTATTTCAGCCCCTAGTAGAGATAAAAATCTCTGAACATGTTTGTACCAAAAGAAAAAAAATATAATAACCTGTATATTTGTTCACACATATCTATCTGCCTCATTTCATTTCGTTGCAAAGAAATTTAGCATCTCAGTAAACACATTAACTACTGAAGCCTTATAACAAATTCAACTCAAAGCCTAAATGAAGATCAGATTAAAGAGTGATATGGTTAGCAGTCTCAAAGGCCTGTTTCAAGTTTTAAAAAGCTCTGTTCTTTTTCTATAGCAGGTGAGTAAACCACTTTTATGAAATCTTATAACCGTTATATCTTGTTTGCATACTTGAGAGTGGGTTGTGAAAATGTTGTATCAATATGAAATGTGATTGCATGTCTGATTAGGTGGAGATTTGTGTATGTGTGTCTGGATACAAGTAGGTATATATATATATATATATACACACACACACACCCTCTGTTTAAAACTTACAGGTTCTAAATCTAGATCGAAAAGAATTCAATTTCCTTCCCCAAAATCTTCTATAGCTTGTGATGTTTGAACAAAATGGTTTAAACTTTGCTAGATCTTAATACTAAAAATATTTTAAAATATAAATAATAAATGAATTTACTGGGAGGAAGAAAAGCACAGTAAAATTCAAAAGTATGGCCAAATTCAACTCGGATGGTTTATTGATTTATTTATATAATCTGTTTTGTAATCAAAATCTATGATTTTTAAAAATAGTTTCAAGATTTTTAGTCTTGATTTAAGGGGTAATTTGCGAGTTGAACGGGAAACCTATTTTGGTTAAACTCTGGTGATCGGGGTGATGATAAATCTCGTGATCGTAACCGAAGCTTGCTGGAAGATAGGAAATCATCAGAAAAATACTGGTTGGATTTATAATTCACCAGAGTTGACGAACGTAGTCGATTTAGTTTTAAACCCTAAATTGGGTTGTGTTCGGAAATGGAGAACGGCGTCACCTAGGATGCATCGAGTGGCACGTAACTCTGGGAATGGTGGCGTAGTCGTCAGGCGATGCCAAGGACGGAGTTGCAGCGACAACCGTGATTGGCGATGTGAGTTTCGAGATGATTTCTGGAGATGATTTCGTGGCAGGCAGGTCGATGGGTTCATTCGAACTCGAATTTGATTTCCTGATCATTTGGGGGGTCTGGATGGTTCGGTGGCGAAGGGGTATCGGGGGCGACTTGCTGGCGATCGGAAGGTTGAGCGGAGTTGCCTCATTCAGGCGTGCACGTGCACGAAATATCAGGATTGTGTCAGGGGTTGAAATTGTGGAGGAAGAGAAAGGACTCGAAGGTGTTATCGGGGAAGTTTGTACCGGGCTCGAGCTCATTGTCGAGTCATTCTCTGGGAAAAAAGTTTTTTTTGTTTCCAAATTTTAACAGAGTGATTTAGTTTTGCTCGGAAAAGGTTCGAAAAACTTGTATTTTACTGCGGATGGACTCGAGTTATCTCGGTTGAAGCCGTAACTGGTTTAAATTTTTAAAACAAATCAAGTTTTGAATCAAGTTTAAAATATTTTTAAACGTATAAGTTTTTCCCAGTAAATTATTTAATACGAGTTTAGACAAGTTATAAGTAAAAATGTTCCAAGTTTTAAAGGTGTATTCAAAGTAAACTGATTTGTCTTGAAATAAATTATATATATATCCTTAAGTATATAATTGATTTCTAAAAGGTCTAATGAAGTAATGAAATTAAATATAGAACTTATTTTTACTTAATTAAGATTGTTATTTATTAAGTGTAATCAATTCGTGAAATAAATTTAAGGTTAATCACTTATCGAAATTAAGTATAATTAATTAATGAAGTAATTAGAGGTTTAAAAGGGTTAATTAATTTCTGATTTAAGGATCATTAATTGACGTGAGTAATTAAAGGTTAATTAATTAATGTGAACGATTAAATGATTAAAGAATAGTTAGTTTTTGTGTAATTAATTAATGGTTAATTACTTAATGTAATTAAGGAGTAATTAATCAAGTATGATTAATTAAGATGAATAATTAATGGATGATTAATTGATTGGTTTGAAATTAATTAATGTAAACAAAGCAGGATTTGAAGGTAGTTAATTTATTTTGTGTTAAATTAGTCAGGTTGGGTGGCAAATAAATCTTGCTTATGAATGATTGAATACATGGAATTGTCTGATTTGTGGTGATATTCGACATGATATGTTTGGGTTAAACTGTGATAATATAGTTGTCTATCTGTGATAGAATGACAATGTTAATATGTAATTCTGAATATAAATGGAACTATTCAACTTAAACAGCTTTATTTTTAAGATGATAATATATTCGGAGAGTCCGGAGTCGGGTATTAGTAAATACCCGAAACCACTTCGAATCTGTATAGATTGATATGTGAAATCAATGGGCTGGATTTGGATAATATGGACCATTTAAACTAAGTTGGATACTTAGATATTGCCTTGTGCGAATAAGTAATGACTATATAAGTTGTTTACGTGTAGTAAGTACGAGTTACCCCGGGTTTTAAATAAGTTCTATGGATTGAAATTTCATGTTAAATGAGTTTACTCATGCTGGTTTCCAGCCTGACCCGGGTGTTACTTTGATGTAATGCTCGGGTCAGACCGAGTATTACAGATTTTCAGGTAAGGACGTTCAGGAGCTCGGGAGACGAGCTGGATGACAGGGACGTATGGAGTGTTTTCCGTTGTGATATATTTCCTGTTTATTTGGGATATGTTGATTTGTATATGCCCAGTCAGTGTGTATATGTACAACTCTGATGTATTAAAATAAAATTGACAGATATAGTATTCTTTTGTAAACTGTTATTATTTATTATTATATTTTATCCACTGCGAATGTGAGAATCTGTGATGTGTTTCTGTTTCTTCTTCTTCTATCTCTTTCTTCTTTCCTAACTATCTGGAATTTTCGGGATCGAAAATTCCGGGTCGTTACAGTTGGTATCAAAGCTGAAAGGTTAAGCAAGAACCTTGGCTCTGGTGGGTGTACTCATAAGGATATGGACAATAGTACCCTAGAATGAGTTGAGTGTAATATATATGAGAGAGCGTACTTGTTATTTTCGTATATAAAGATTTTAAATGATTTTATGTAAAAATATATATTGATATATAAAGCAATATTTCTTACTAATAAATGTTTAAATTATTGGTTGTTAAAAATTATTGGAAATAAATAAAATAATAAGAATTAAGTGGTAATAGTAATACAACCAAATTGAAATTAAATAAAGATAAGTTTGGAATGGATTCAAACTGAAATTAAAATCTTGAATTTGGGAAAGAGTTCAAAACTAAGATAATAATGAATTAGTTTCCAGATATGATAATCTTGGTTATTATCATAAATGGTTGTTGTGAAATGCTGTTAAGGAGTAAGCAAGATGAAATGTTTTAGGGAAGTAAAACGTTTAGGCAGGTATGACATATAAATTGGACCTGAAGATGATATAAATTGTGAAGTTTTAAATCTGGGCCAGAATTTGAAAATTGTTTCAAAGTGATAAAGAAATAATAAATAATATTATTTGAATGAAAGAGCTTGATTCAAACAGGAGTAGTTTGAAAATTTAAAGGAATTTGTTTAATAAAAAAAAACCAAAGGTGGTCTAAAATTTAAGGATAACTTGGTGTGTAAAGGAAATAATATGGATAAGGAATATACATACTATCAAGGATGGTTTGAAATAAACTCTAAATGTTGAGTTTTAAATTTGGAATGTAATGTGAAATCCCAAGGTGATAAGTTTTTGAACTTATAAGATTTATTAATGTGAAGTTTAAAATTTGAAGTGGGAATTCAAATCTGAGTAAGTTTGACAAGATTAAATTGAATTTAACTTAAAGGAAGTTAAATAAGTTTGGAACAAACAACCTGAATTGGAAATTTCAAGATGAAATTGAGATTTAACTTAGGAAAGTTAAATGGGTTGATTTGGTAGGGAACTATATGTGATCTCAAATAGGTTTGAGATCCGGAATGGGTAGTGGATGATGAATGTTTTAAATAAATTGGATGATAGATTGGGGTAATATCTATCCCAATATTGGAATTTAATGGAATTAAACTTTAATTTGAAATTACTTAAGTAATTTTGATTTTAAAGATAAAAAAATTAAATTTGAGAAAATGAGGATCACTTTGAACATTAAGATTTGAATGTTTAAAATGAACATGTAAACTGAAATGATTAAGGATTGGTTCCAAGATTGAATTTGGGTAATAAATTGAATTTCAAAGATTTAATTGTTTTAAAAGGGGTTTGAATTATTATTTGAACTTTGAAATAAGTTAAGAAAGATAATTTAAAATGGAATTTTGAGAATTGAACTCAGAAATAAAATTGTTTAAAGATATTGATTTGAAAATAAATGTTAATTGGATTAAGGGAATAAATCAACATTTGAAAATTTAACTCGAATTTATATAATTCGAGATGGTTTAAAATTGAGATTTAAATTGAATTAGTTCAAAATGGAATTTGATTTGAATTGTGGATAATTCAACTTGAATTGGGACTGGATCAATTTAATGGGAAATTGGTTGAAATGGAGATTGGGAAGTTGAACGGTTTGACTCTGGACTATTTTCAAAATAAAATCTTTTAATATAAATCTAATTTTCCAAACTATTTACCATACAACTTTTCTTTTTAAACATAAAACTATCTTAAGCTTATTTTATAACTACTTTTGGAACTATTTAACTATTTTACTACTGTTTTATAAACTTACTATTTTTCTACTACTTTATAACTGATTTCTGTTTTACAACTATTTTGCAATTATTTTACTATTTTTCAATTATTTTATAATTACTTAACTATTTACAGCCATTTTACAAATTAATAATTATTTTTCAACTACTTCTCTATTTTTAAAAATTTTCAAGCTATTTTCTAAATATAAATTGGTCGGAGTTCAAACTGTTATTGAGTAAATACCCAACTGAGATAAGAATTGAAGTGATAATCCGAACGGGGATTAAGGCAAATGTGAATAAGTGAATAAGATCAAAGTGGGAATGTGAATAGAAAGAAAATTGATTTAACTAATAATCAATGAAGAAAAATACGTAGGATGTACGTATATTATTCTATTCGCATAGTGATTTGATCCAGATTCGAGCACAGGATTTCGAGATAGTATTATCGATCCGAGTTGGGATTTTTCGCTCGATTTTCGACGGCGAACCTGGATATGGATTTTTGATTGGTTCGGGATATTCTCTATCATGGTTGTGACTATGCAAGGAGAATGGCGGTTTCTGATCAAGGAACCAGATCTGAGTCCGCACTAGAAAGTCGGGTGGACGATACTAGTTCGGAAGTGAAATTGTGTGATCGAGTGAGCGATTGATATAGCGTACGGATGATATGTGTACATCGTACGGTTTGGGATGAAATTAATATTGAAATTTTGCATAAGAACTGTAAAATGGTTTTCTAAAATAAAAAGGTATATTTTGGTAAATATACAATGAATAAAAGTGAAAATTTGATATTTCTATGATTAAAATTTACTTTATGAAAGCAAGCAATATGGAGAATGACTTTACAAAAGAGTAATCAAAATTTGAATATTTATTTGGGCTAAACAAAGTTATACATCTTTGTTATATATGGAAAACTCCTTTTGTTGAATCTATTGCCAGAAGAAAATGATTTTTGAAAGTATTTGAAGTATAAAGGTGAATTTATACAAGTACAAATTGATTTAAAGATTTTTTTCAAAACTTTTATATATATGTATTTATAAAAAAGAATTTGTGAAAATGATTTTGAGGAAAGGTTTTGAGAACCTATGGATTTGGGAAAAAGGCTTTGATTTTTGGGAAAATCAATATTGAGATTTGGAAAAGCCTATTTTGAAATTTATCGATTTTGGAAATCGATTTGTGTAAAGGAGCCTTGTGTGAAATTCATACTAGGTGTATGATTTGAAATACTGTATGTGTATAGTATAAAGTGTTTTGAGATTGGCTCTGGGGAAAAAGGCGCTCCCTTGAAATGAACTTCTCAGGAGTGCCACAGGGTGGCACTGCCTTGAGCCTCTAAGGGGGAGGTTCTAAAGTTGATCCTGTGAGGAGTCCGGACAAAACTAGTTCCTGAGGATTATTTGTGTAGCGAAAGTCGAGGGGCTGGTGCCCACAGGGGCATTTGGGTTATGCTGTGACGACAGTGTAATTCGATGTCACTGCGATCTACTGCAGACATAGCGAAAGTCGTGTGTGCCGTTGAGAGCCAACAGTCTACGTTTGATTTTACATCGGTAGACTGCGACCTATGTAGGAGTGGAGAAGTTTCATTTTGACAGCGTAAATCGTGTGTGCCGCTGAGAGCCAACAGTTACATGGACTTTTGCTACGACGGCAACGTAACCCTGGATGTAACTGCGATCTGTTGTGGGTTCTATGGTGTAATCAGTTATATGGACTTTTGCTGCGACGGCAACGTAACCCAGGATGTAACTGTGACCATGGATGGGTGTGATGATTTCCAGAGCATTCTCACCAAAGATATTTCCTCTATTTTCAAACAGTTTCTCTATTTTCAATAAAATTATTTTTCCAATATTTTCACTGGGTGTTGGAAACGAGTTTACCAAGTACTTATAGATTTTCAGTCTTACGCCTGATCAACGTATGACCGAATTTCTATAAGCATAAGGATGGACTTGTTGAAACATCGAGTTATAAGAGTATTTTTGTAAAAGCTACTTTGGAATAATATTATATAGATATTTAAAAGTATTTTAAATTTGATTAAAGAGTAATTATCTGATTTTAATTAAGCATCTTCATAAATGCTGGTTCCGTTCCTTTTCGAGGACGAAAAGATTCAAAGGGGGGAGGAATGTGACGACCCGGTTTTTTTTAGCATCAAATAATTGAGTAACTAACTAATGTAGATAACGTTTGAATTATAAAATCGCTGGAGATGATAAATAAAAAACTAAATAATATATTTCACCATTTTAAATTCAAGATAAAATATCCATTGGTAATGTGACGATCCGGGATTTTGGTAATATTATTTTAATAAACATTTTAATTTAATTAGTTAAAGTACAACTTTCTGTTTTAAAAACAAATATATTGTTTAAGAATAAATATATAGACTTAAGGAATATGATATTGACACAACTATCGAAATAAATATAAAATCTAAAATATAAATACACGGCAATAAGTATTTAAGCTAAAAATGAGTATTTAAGTTAGAAATAGAAATAAATTATGAAATAAACATATAAAATAATTCTAGAAATATATAAGATAAATTATATAGTTATGTAATAATATAAAGTAAATACATTAACAAATTCTATTAACCTGTTAAAAATTGAAATTTCAAGCATTAAGACTAAGGCTAAAAGAAAAGAAAATAAATATACATTCAAGAATATAAACTTTAGAATGAAATAAGACATAAGAAAAACAATAAGATGTATGTAAGTTTGTACATAACATTGGAAAGGGATAAGTATGAGATATGAAACATGACACTGTTAATTAATGCAAGCACAACAAATATCACCTCAAGCACGCCATACCTTTTTATCAATGTCAGACATTTAATGTTCAAGTATGCAAGGTTCCATATCAAGCATACAATATTTCTGGTCAAGCATGAGATCATTGACCAAAGAAAACAATATATATATAACTAATCGAAAGAATAAATTAAACTAAAGCAATTTTATATTATGGATGTAAAGTATAAAGCAAAGTAAAGTAAAAGAGAAAATAAGTAATATTCAAATAACAAAATCTAAAAGCAAACAGAACAAAGTATATATGCACATAAAATACCTCTAAACAAAGTAATAGCATAAGTAGGCAGATAAGTGAAAACTTAAAAGTTTTTGTAAACATAGGCTTGCAAAGCAAGGCAAAAGAAAATATCAACTATCTTAAGTACATACGAAAATTTAAATTAAGATGAGTTTGTAAACAAGAAGGACAAGCATTTAATGTTTATATCTCTAGTACATTATTTCAGCCCCTAGTAGAGATAAAAATCTCTGAACATGTTTGTACCAAAAGAAAAAAAATATAATAACCTGTATATTTGTTCACACATATCTATCTGCCTTATTTCATTTCGTTGCAAAGAAATTTAGCATCTCAGTAAACACATTAACTACTGAAGCCTTATAACAAATTCAACTCAAAGCCTAAATGAAGATCAGATTAAAGAGTGATATGGTTAGCAGTCTCAAAGGCCTGTTTCAAGTTTTAAAAAGCTCTGTTCTTTTTCTAAAGCAGGTGAGTAAACCACTTTTATGAAATCTTATAACCATTATATCTTGTTTGCATACTTGAGAGTGGGTTGTGAAAATGTTGTATCAATATGAAATGTGATTGCATGTCTGATTATGTGGAGATTTGTGTATGTGTGTCTGGATACAAGTAGGTATATATATATATATATATATATATACACACACACCTCTGTTTAAAACTTACAGGTTCTAAATCTAGATCGAAAAGAATTCAATTTCCTTCCCCAAAATCTTCTATAGCTTGTGATGTTTGAACAAAATGGTTTAAACTTTGCTAGATCTTAATACTAAAAATATTTTAAAATATAAATAATAAATGAATTTACTGAGAGGAAGAAAAGCACAGTAAAATTCAAAAGTATGGCCAAATTCAACTCGGATGGTTTATTGATTTATTTATATAATCTGTTTTGTAATCAAAATCTATGATTTTTAAAAATAGTTTCAAGATTTTTAGTCTTGATTTAAGGGGTAATTTGCGAGTTGAACGGGAAACCTATTTTGGTTAAACTCTGGTGATCGGGGTGATGATAAATCTCGTGATCGTAACCGAAGCTTGCTGGAAGATAGGAAATCATCAGAAAAATACTGGTTGGATTTATAATTCACCAGAGTTGACGAACGTAGTCGATTTAGTTTTAAACCCTAAATTGGGTTGTGTTCGGAAATGGAGAACGGCGTCACCTAGGATGCATCGAGTGGCACGTAACTCTGGGGATGGTGGCGTAGTTGTCAGGCGATGCCAAGGACGGAGTTGCAGCGACAACCGTGATTGGTGATGTGAGTTTCGAGATGATTTCTGGAGATGATTTCGTGGCAGGCAGGTCGATGGGTTCATTCGAACTCGAATTTGATTTCCTGATCATTTGGGGGGTCTGGATGGTTCGGTGGCAAAGGGGTATCGGGGGCGACTTGCTGGCGATCGGAAGGTTGAGCGGAGTTGCCTCATTCAGGCGTGCACGTGCATGAAATATCAGGATTGTGTCAGGGGTTGAAATTGTGGAGGAAGAGAAAGGACTCGAAGGTGTAATCGGGGAAGTTTGTACCGGGCTCGAGCTCATTGTCGAGTCATTCTCTGGGAAAAAAGTTTTTTTTGTTTCCAAACTTTAACAGAGTGATTTAGTTTTGCTCGGAAAAGGTTCGAAAAACTTGTATTTTACTGCGGATGGACTCGAGTTATCTCGGTTGAAGCCGTAACTGGTTTAAATTTTTAAAACAAATCAAGTTTTGAATCAAGTTTAAAATATTTTTAAACGTATAAGTTTTTCCCAGTAAATTATTTAATACGAGTTTAGACAAGTTATAAGTAAAAATGTTCCAAGTTTTAAAGGTGTATTCAAAGTAAACTGATTTGTCTTGAAATAAATTATATATATATCCTTAAGTATATAATTGATTTCTAAAAGGTCTAATGAAGTAATGAAATTAAATATAGAACTTATTTTTACTTAATTAAGATTGTTATTTATTAAGTGTAATCAATTCGTGAAATAAATTTAAGGTTAATCACTTATCAAAATTAAGTATAATTAATTAATGAAGTAATTAGAGGTTTAAAAGGGTTAATTAATTTCTGATTTAAGGATCATTAATTGACGTGAGTAATTAAAGGTTAATTAATTAATGTGAACGATTAAATGATTAAAGAATAGTTAGTTTTTGTGTAATTAATTAATGGTTAATTACTTAATGTAATTAAGGAGTAATTAATCAAGTATGATTAATTAAGATGAATAATTAATGGATGATTAATTGATTGGTTTGAAATTAATTAATGTAAACAAAGCAGGATTTGAAGGTAGTTAATTTATTTTGTGTTAAATTAGTCAGGTTGGGTGGCAAATAAATCTTGCTTATGAATGATTGAATGCATGGAATTGTCTGATTTGTGGTGATATTCGACATGATATGTTTGGGTTAAACTGTGATAATATAGTTGTCTATCTGTGATAGAATGACAATGTTAATATGTAATTCTGAATATAAATGGAACTATTCAACTTAAACAGCTTTATTTTTAAGATGATAATATATTCGGAGAGTCCGGAGTCGGGTATAAGTAAATACCCGAAACCACTTCGAATCTGTATAGATTGATATGTGAAATCAATGGGCTGGATTTGGATAATATGGACCATTTAAACTAAGTTGGATACTTAGATATTGCCTTGTGCGAATAAGTAATGACTATATAAGTTGTTTACGTGTAGTAAGTACGAGTTACCCCGGGTTTTAAATAAGTTCTATGGATTGAAATTTCATGTTAAATGAGTTTACTCACGCTGGTTTCCAGCCTGACCCGGGTGTTACTTTGATGTAATGCTCGGGTCAGACCGAGTATTACAGATTTTCAGGTAAGGACGTTCAGTAGCTCGGGAGACGAGCTGGATGACAGGGACGTATGGAGTGTTTTCCGCTGTGATATATTTCCTGTTTATTTGGGATATGTTGATTTGTATATGCCCAGTCAGTGTGTATATGTACAACTCTGATGTATTAAAATAAAATTGACAGATATAGTATTCTTTTGTAAACTGTTATTATTTATTATTATATTTTATCCACTGCGAATGTGAGAATCTGTGATGTGTTTCTGTTTCTTCTTCTTCTATCTCTTTCTTCTTTCCTAACTATCTGGAGTTTTCGGGATCTAAAATTCCGGGTCGTTACAAGCGTAACCGCCGGGTGGAACTGTAATCCATGGGGGAACGTGCTTTCCATATCCATTTTTTAAAAGAATGTTTAAAAGTATTTTCACTGGGAATTGAAGCAAGTATGTTTAGTACTTGGAGATTTTTAGACCTACGCCTGGCCAGCGTATGCCTAATGTCTGTGAGAACGAAAATGGACTTGTTAAATTTCGAGTTAGCAAGTATTTTCAAACTGTAAATAGCAAATCAATGATCTGAAAGTAAAATTTCATAATTCCTACTTAATGAACTAAGGAAGAAGATCTTTGAAATGTTTTGAAAGTCCACAGCTTTGGAAGAGATATATTGTATAAATCTCTAACGTGAAGAATTTTAAGTTTGAATCTGAGTGTTGTAAATTAAAAATTTAGTAAAAGACTTTTGGGTTTTGATTTTTGAAAATCAATGAACAAAAGAGAAGATAAACAAAACTAGTGAGATTAAACAAATGAAATGAATCCTATATTCATTTATTTGTAATAAGTTTTAAGTTTAGTAAAAATTGACTAGAGTATAAATATCGATGAAATTTTAACAACCTTTTCCTTTTCGTGGACGAAAAGTTTTTAAGGAGGGGAGTTTGTAACGACCCTGAAATTTGAACAATTTAAATTGAAAATATTTAATTAATTTTAAATATTTGAATGATGATTTGACTTGAATTTCAAATTATCAGAAGGAATTGGCGATTAAATTTTTGAATTTAATCTATTGAAAGTTGAATAAAATTTGAATCTTCAATTTTAAGCCGGTTAAAAATAATTTAAGGCTTGGAAAAATTCATATAGATAATACTGAAGATAATAGAAGCTTCAGAATTGATTTTAAAAGCGATTTGTTCAATTTTGAAATTGTATCATTTGAATTGAATTTAAAAATAGCCTTCCGAGGCACAGTCTCGGAATTTGACGAAACCAGTTTCATTGGGTCCGTAATATTGAATTATTACCGGATTTCAATTTTCGTATTTATCGGAATTGTTTTATGAACATACGGCGTATAAACGCGTATAAAATTTAATTGAATTCAATTTGAATTTCTGTAACAACTGGGGTTTTGCCCAAAATTATAATCATCAATAAACGATTAAAGTTGACAGATATTTGCTATTTATTGTTGAAATTTTTATAACGATAAAATCTTCGTCAATTAACGATTTAATATCGAATTGTTAATTTCTGTTAGAATTTGGAATTTGTAAATCGATTGAAATTCTTTTATTTAAATTTTTATTTGTACGAAATGAATATATACACATAGTTTGAATTTAGCAACATGATTAAACAAAACAAATTAAAGAAAATATTTACAAAAACAAATTAGATTTTAAAAAGAAAAAGAAAAAAAAGCAACTCAACCCATACCACCCCATACCGATCCCCTTACCCTTATTTCTGCAAATATACGTTGCCCCCCCCCCTTCTCTTCAGTAAAACAAAATCAAACGAAAAATAAACACGAAAAGAAAAAATAAATGGCGGCCACGAGTTTCTTCTTCGTCCCCAAAAATTAGGGCATCGGCTTCGTCTGGTGATTCTCACTTTGGCCTCGTTGTCTCCAAATAGCTAGGGCTTCTTCGATTGTGCTCGTCTTTGGGAGGCCACGGCTTCGACTTCGTCTTCCCCCTCGCATTCATTCGCGACCGCTTCTGACGAAGGTGAGTGGTTTTCGCCCCTCACATCTAATTCAGTAACCCTCGATTTTTGTTCGTTTGATTTAGTCACAAATTGTGCTTTGGCCGTCTGATAATTATTGGATGATTGCGATTTTGGCTTGACTAATTCTTATGTGAATATTTGTATATTTTGATCGCCTGCTTCTCACGGCTTTGAATTGTTCAACTATGAGTTCGTAACTGCGACTTGAAATTTTCTGGAATTTGACTACTTCCGTGAGTAACCTATATAAAAAAAATATACAACTTAAGTATTGATATGATTGCTTGCTATTTTCTGTGATAAATATGCAATGTATAAGTGAAATTCTGTTGTGAGTAAACTTTTGATTTAAAAAGCTTAAATCTGTTCTAATCCTTGATGCATGTGATAAATCAGTTGTAAATACGGTTTGCATGAATGAATGGATGTGAATGTATGTATATAGATAGGATAAGTCTGTGCATATGAATGCACATATATGTATTCTGTTTCTTGTTGAATGACAGTTACAAACCCATTCAAATAAATCCCATTCTCCTCATATAATCAATGTTAGGCATTGATCATGAAAATAATCTTGATTGTAAGAATGTAAACTTATTTTTAAAGATGGTTTTAAGAATTTACATTAAGTGATCATTTCGAATTATAAAATTTACAGTAAAATAAAAATAAAATCTTTCAAAAATGAAAATTCGAGTATTTTAATTTCAAATCTGGATTTCGTAACTAAATTCGTAATGGGAAAAGATGAATTTAGGTAGTTGTATCATGATCTTTAGATCTATGCTTGTTGAGAAAATGCAAGTTTAACTGAAAACACATTTTTGTGAAATTCTAGCATGCCTTTATTCTTTGACTTCATTTTGACTTTGGCATTCACTAACTTGATATTGGGTATGTTGATCTTGTTCGACTGTGATGTGCATTACAGTTTTGCTTTGATCGATCACTGTCTTGGTTTTTACTTTGTAATAGTTGAACAGTTTCTTTGTGAGCCTCTGGTCTTTGTTGCTGTTGCACTGCATTGTTGTACTGCATATTCCAGTGTCGCTTTATTGAGTTGCATATAGCTCGGTGGCATTTGAGTCATATTGGCTATGAAGTCTGTTGATTTTTCTGCATTCACTTCTTGTTGTGTACTTGTAGTTGTATTTCATTGTTTCGAGTTTCATTGTTGTCTTCATTTTCTTGTGCATGTCTTTGCACTTGCACACTGTAGTTTGTTTAGTCTGGTGCTGTGCACATTGTATACTATCTGCATTTTGTGTTGGTTTTGATCATGTGCACTTTTATAAATTTGAGTTTTGTTGGGTTGAGCTGATCATTTGATCTTCATGTGTAGCTTGTCTCGACTCAAGTCTGGTCTGCAGTTCTTGAAGTTCATTGTTATCTGTAGCATTGTTGGTGTTGTTCATGTCATTCTTGAACTTGTAGTTCGAACTGATTAGTCTCCAGTTTTCATGTATGTCTGGTCTTGTATTTCTTTTGAGTTATGGTAGCATGTACTTGAGTGATGGTGCCTTGTCTTTGTGTATGGCCATTGCATACAGTTTGGACATATTTATCTTGTTGCAGTTTGAGGCTCGATTATTTGAGTTTGTACACTATGTTGCACCTTTATCTATGCACACGAGCTGGCGGGGCAGTGCACACGGGTACGAATGCACACGTGTGTACGGCAGCCAATCAAACTTTGATGGTTTTAAAGTGACAATTTCAATTGTCTTAAATTGATTTAGTCGATTTGATAAATTATTTATTTATCTCTGTTGATGATTTAAATCTGCTGATTTATTGTTTAACACTGTTTAGTGTTATATTTTCGTTATCCGATTTCTTTGTTAAAAGGATTGGATAGACGGGAATTATTGTGACTATCGTCTATTTGATTATTATTGTCTCTATGCACTCATAAACTGGTTTGAATTAGACTGACCTGTGTATTATTTTCTTTTGAATATAATACTCGGGTCAGACCGAGTATTTTTACAGCTTGAAGATTTTCGAGCAGCGAAGTTAGAGAGAGAGAGTAAAGAATTATTTTTAGTTTCAGAAGAAATTGTATTTTAAGATATTCCGCTGTATCAGTATTAAAATTGTATAAACTCTGATGTATTCAAAAAAGATTTATAGTAATGAAATAAATTCTCATTGGTTTTAATTCAGTGTTATTATTCTGTGTTTCTGTGGCTGATTCTGTTTAAACGTTATAAACTAAATAACAATTCGTCTTTTTGAACGTTTCGAGTTGGTTTAATTACCGACTGGAGGCGGTCAGAAGGGGGAATGTTACAGAGTGGTATCAGAGCTTTGGTTTACACAAAGCTTAGTTTATGACGTTTAATATGAATAGTTACTAGAAACACTTTAAAAAGGAAACGTTTTTCAAATCCAAAGAAGTATAAAATTGTTTTTGAAAATTAAGATTTTTAACTTAAGAAAGGTTAAATTGAATTGAGTCATTTTTAAAAATCATATGATTTGAAATTTAACTAAAGGAAGTTAAATAAAATTGAACTTGATTTGATAAATTATTGAGATGAAATTTTAAACATGAAAGATAAGTGATTATATGATATGAATTGGGAAGTTTAAATTTAAATAAGTTGTTTAACTTATAAAATGAGAAGTTTAAGTAAAACCAATTGTTAAAATGGTTAAACAGTTTTGTTAAGTAAAACAAAATCTGAATTTCTGAAATGTGATATGAATTTGACTTTAGTAAAAGTTAAATAAAATGATTTGAGAAATGAAATCTAAGTAAAGTTAAATAAAATGGAATTTCAAATAAATTTGAGGCGAACTTAAGTTGTCTGGTGAAAATAAATACAAGTAAAGATAAAATGAAACATTGCTTAAGTAATAGTGAATCAAATTGAATTTGATATCAAAATGAATTAATAAAGTGATGTAATGAATATGAATTTGAATTATATAAAGGAAATTCAGCTTTAATTGTAAAAGTGAATTTATGAATATGGTGAGTATAAGAATTCAATCAGAATTAGAATATAAACCAATTGAAATTAAGTGTGTTAAACCAAATTGAATGTAAGCAAAGTAAATAAATTTGGTTAAGTTGAATGTGCATTGGTTGCTAGTTGATCGTATGGAAATTCATTAAGTATTAATGAAATTGAATTAATGGAAATTGGAAGCTATGTAAATTGAATTCAAATAGAAAGATAAGCAAATTTAAATAGAATCAAATTTGATTTGAATTGAAAGCAAACTAACTTGAATATAAATTAGTGAAAGTGAACTAATTTAATATTAATGAATGTTAGTAAAATCCAATGTAAATGAATCAAATGCGATTAGATTGAAAATCAATTCAATGATGATTTACTAAAGAACTAGTTGATTATTTTGGAAAATGGAAAACTGATAAATTTATATAATAGTTTAAATTGGAATTTTTGAATTATTATAAACGGTTTAAATAGAAGATTTGAAAAGATTGATATTATGTTGGAATTATAAAATGAATTTGTATAAGTGTTAAAAATGAAATATTAATGGATTTCATAAGTTAATGAAATTTAAAAGTTTATAATTGTGAAGTTATAAAAGGAATCGATGTTGTAAGATAAAAGAGTTTATAAGTAATTTACTTATAAATTAAATTCTGATATAAAACCGAGTTATAAAGGAATGGTTAATAAAGTGATTTGTTATAAATTGAAGTCTTTATGAATAGGAATAGAATTTATAAACATTGTTTATAAATCCAAAACTGACTTATTTTGATAAGTAAATTCTTATAGCTGGTTAAAAGTAGTATATTCACAATTTTGGACCGTGAATATATTATTGAATAAAATGGACATGTTTTTGGGAAAGTGATATTTTTAAAACGAAGTTAATTGTTTTAAAAAGATGTTTTCAAAGGCATTGAATATCGAAACCATAGATTTCAACATTCATTGTTGAAATAGACGTTTTCGAATATAAGGAAATGATGGACTATAACACTGTTGTTATAGTAAATGATTTCCGAAAGGAAATGTTTTGTATAGTATCGGGATTTATACATCTATCTAAATTTCGAATCCCTATACTAGTGATTTTGAGTTGTCGTAACGATGTTTTACGTAACATTCGTTTTTGACTCAAATAAAAATGTGAAAGAGAATGATTTCCTTAAAGATGAAATATATACTTAATTTTGATTTAAGTATATCGAATATTTTCAAATATTGAAAATAAAATGGATTTGTGAATTACTTATTTTTAAATAAGTATGGAAATGTTTTTCCAAAAATGAAATGTTGTGAATATCTTCTGTAAGGGATAAATGATTTGAAATTCATTTTTGAAGTCGAAGTTGAAAAGTTAAATGAGAGAATTTGAACAATTAGTTCAATTTGAAATTTTTCAAAAAGATTGAATCGTTAAGTTAAAATTGAGTTTAACTTCGACATCAAAGACAATATAAGTTGAGCTTTGAATTTCAGATGATGATTTGGATTGTATGTCTAACATTGTGAATTGATGACATAGCAATTGATCTCTATTAAATATATATCTGTTGGTGGCGGAGAATTTATTCTCTTAGCTTAACACCCTTCTCTGAGACGTACGAGCTCAGAGGTTATATATCGATAGACATCAATTCTGTGTTGAGAATTGACGATGTAAGCGTGAAATCCAAATCGAATGTGAAAGTCGATAATGAATTGGAATTATGAATATGAATTAGGTTTGAGATAACCTTAAATTTTCAAATCGACTTAGAGGGAAATTTTGAAATCCTCTATTTTGTTATGAATATGGAATATGTAAGTTTTAGAACTTATATATACATGAATGCGGTAAATTTGAAGCCGTTAGTTTAGAAAGACATTGTTATGGAAATCTTATGTATGTTTACATAGATGTTATATGTACGAAATGTGAAATGAAAGTACTACATATATGATAATATGTTTTCTAAACTGAGGATATGGAAAAGTACCTTCCATTTATTATTAGAGAAGGTATTGGAACTCGTGAAGAGTATCCATTTGAAATTCGTAGCTACGTAGAATTTACATTTAGTCAGAGTGACTATTTGAATCGGAAATCCTTCGCGATAGATCATCGCGATGAGATTAGATTTGATTGATGATTAGCGTAATTTGAGGGGCGAGATGCCCACAGTTACAAGCGATTCCACTGGGATAGTGGCGTAACCGCCGGGTAAACTGCAATCTAATGCCAGGCGAAATTTGAAGGGCGTGATGCCTACAGACACGAGCGATTCTACTGGGATAGTAGCGTAACCGCCGTGTGTACTGCAATCTATGGCGACAACCATGGCGAAATTTAAGAGATGTGAAATCTACAGCCACAAGCGACTCTACTGGGATAGTAGCGTAACCGCCGGGTGGAACTGTAATCCATGGGGGAACGTGCTTTCCATATCCATTTTTTAAAAGAATTTTTAAAAGAATTTTCACTGGGAATTGAAGCAAGTATGTTTAGTACTTGGAGATTTTTAGACCTGCGCCTGGCCAGCGTATGCCTAATGTCTGTGAGAACGAAAATGGACTTGTTAAATTTCGAGTTAGCAAGTATTTTCAAACTGTAAATAGCAAATCAATGATCTGAAAGTAAAATTTCATAATTCCTACTTAATGAACTAAGGAAGAAGATCTTTGAAATGTTTTGAAAGTCCACAGCTTTGGAAGAGATATATTGTATAAATCTCTAACGTGAAGAATTTTAAGTTTGAATCTGAGTGTTGTAAATTAAAAATTTAGTAAAAGACTTTTGGGTTTTGATTTTTGAAAATCAATGAACAAAAGAGAAGATAAACAAAACTAGTGAGATTAAACAAATGAAATGAATCCTATATTCATTTATTTGTAATAAGTTTTAAGTTTAGTAAAAATTGACTAGAGTATAAATATCGATGAAATTTTCACAACCTTTTCCTTTTCGTGGACGAAAAGTTTTTAAGGAGGGGAGTTTGTAACGACCCTGAAATTTGAACAATTTAAATTGAAAATATTTAATTAATTTTAAATATTTGAATGATGATTTGACTTGAATTTCAAATTATCAGAAGGAATTGGCGATTAAATTTTTGAATTTAATCTATTGAAAGTTGAATAAAATTTGAATCTTCAATTTTAAGCCGGTTAAAAATAATTTAAGGCTTGGAAAAATTCATATAGATAATACTGAAGATAATAGAAGCTTCAGAATTGATTTTAAAAGCGATTTGTTCAATTTTTAAATTGTATCATTTGAATTGAATTTAAAAATAGCCTTCCGAGGCACAGTCTTGGAATTTGACGAAACCAGTTTCATTGGGTCCGTAATATTGAATTATTACCGGATTTCAATTTTCGAATTTATCGGAATTGTTTTATGAACATACGGCGTATAAACGCGTATAAAATTTAATTGAATTCAATTTGAATTTCTGTAACAACTGGGGTTTTGCCCAAAATTATAATCATCAATAAACGATTAAAGTTGACAGATATTTGCTGTTTATTGTTGAAATTTTTATAACGATAAAATCTTCGTCAATTAACGATTTAATATCGAATTGTTAATTTCTGTTAGAATTTGGAATTTGTAAATCGATTGAAATTCTTTTATTTAAATTTTTATTTGTACGAAATGAATATATACACATAGTTTGAATTTAGCAACATGATTAAACAAAACAAATTAAAGAAAATATTTACAAAACAAATTAGATTTTAAAAAGAAAAAGAAAAAAAAAAGTAACTCAACCCATACCTCACCCATACCACCCCATACCGATCCCCTTACCCTTATTTCTGCAAATATACGTTGCCCCCCCTTCTCTTCAGTAAAACGAAATCAAACGAAAAATAAACACGAAAAGAAAAAATAAATGGCGGCCACGAGTTTCTTCTTCGTCCCCAAAAATTAGGGCATCGGCTTCGTCTGGTGATTCTCACTTTGGCCTCGTCGTCTCCAAATAGCTAGGGCTTCTTCGATTGTGCTCGTCTTTAGGAGGCCACGGCTTCGACTTCGTCTTCCCCCTCGCATTCATTCGCGACCGCTTCTGACGAAGGTGAGTGGTTTTCGCCCCTCACATCTAATTCAGTAACCCTCGATTTTTGTTCGTTTGATTTAGTCACAAATTGTGCTTTGGCCGTCTGATAATTATTGGATGATTGCGATTTTGGCTTGACTAATTCTTATGTGAATATTTGTATATTTTGATCGCCTGCTCCTCACGGCTTTGAATTGTTCAACTATGAGTTCGTAACTGCGACTTGAAATTTTCTGGAATTTGACTACTTCCGTGAGTAACCTATATAAAAAAAATATACAACTTAAGTATTGATATGATTGCTTGCTATTTTCTGTGATAAATATGCAATGTATAAGTGAAATTCTGTTGTGAGTAAACTTTTGATTTAAAAAGCTTAAATCTGTTCTAATCCTTGATGCATGTGATAAATCAGTTGTAAATACGGTTTGCATGAATGAATGGATGTGAATGTATGTATATAGATAGGATAAGTCTGTGCATATGAATGCACATATATGTATTCTGTTTCTTGTTGAATGACAGTTACAAACCCATTCAAATAAATCCCATTCTCCTCATATAATCAATGTTAGGCATTGATCATGAAAATAATCTTGATTGTAAGAATGTAAACTTATTTTTAAAGATGGTTTTAAGAATTTACATTAAGTGATCATTTCGAATTATAAAATTTACAGTAAAATAAAAATAAAATCTTTCAAAAATGAAAATTCGAGTATTTTAATTTCAAATCTGGATTTCGTAACTAAATTCGTAATGGGAAAAGATGAATTTAGGTAGTTGTATCATGATCTTTAGATCTATGCTTGTTGAGAAAATGCAAGTTTAACTGAAAACACATTTTTGCGAAATTCTGGCATGCCTTTATTCTTTGACTTCATTTTGACTTTGGCATTCACTAACTTGATATTGGGTATGTTGATCTTGTTCGACTGTGATGTGCATTACAGTTTTGCTTTGATCGATCACTGTCTTGGTTTTTACTTTGTAATAGTTGAACAGTTTCTTTGTGAGCCTCTGGTCTTTGTTGCTGTTACACTGCATTGTTGTACTGCATATTCCAGTGTCGCTTTATTGAGTTGCATATAGCTCGGTGGCATTTGAGTCATATTGGCTATGAAGTCTGTTGATTTTTCTGCATTCACTTCTTGTTGTGTACTTGTAGTTGTATTTCATTGTTTCGAGTTTCATTGTTGTCTTCATTTTCTTGTGCATGTCTTTGCACTTGCACACTGTAGTTTGTTTAGTCTGGTGCTGTGCACATTGTATACTGTCTGCATTTTGTGTTGGTTTTGATCATGTGCACTTTTATAAATTTGAGTTTTGTTGGGTTGAGCTGATCATTTGATCTTCATGTGTAGCTTGTCTCGACTCAAGTCTGGTCTGCAGTTCTTGAAGTTCATTGTTATCTGTAGCATTGTTGGTGTTGTTCATGTCATTCTTGAACTTGTAGTTCGAACTGATTAGTCTCCAGTTTTCATGTATGTCTGGTCTTGTATTTCTTTTGAGTTATGGTAGCATGTACTTGAGTGATGGTGCCTTGTCTTTGTGTATGGCCATTGCATACAGTTTGGACATATTTATCTTGTTGCAGTTTGAGGCTCGATTATTTGAGTTTGTACACTATGTTGCACCTTTATCTATGCACACGAGCTGGCGGGGCAGTGCACACGGGTACGAATGCACACGTGTGTACGACAGCCAATCAAACTTTGATGGTTTTAAAGTGACAATTTCAATTGTCTTAAATTGATTTAGTCGATTTGATAAATTATTTATTTATCTCTGTTGATGATTTAAATCTGCTGATTTATTGTTTAACACTGTTTAGTGTTATATTTTCGTTATCCGATTTCTTTGTTAAAAGGATTGGATAGACGGGAATTATTGTGACTATCGTCTATTTGATTATTATTGTCTCTATGCACTCATAAACTGGTTTGAATTAGACTGACCTGTGTATTATTTTCTTTTGAATATAATACTCGGGTCAGACCGAGTATTTTTACAGCTTGAAGATTTTCGAGTAGCGAAGTTAGAGAGAGAGAGTAAAGAATTATTTTTAGTTTCAAAAGAAATTGTGTTTTAAGATATTCCGCTGTATCAGTATTAAAATTGTATAAACTCTGATGTATTCAAAAAAGATTTATAGTAATGAAATAAATTCTCATTTGTTTTAATTCAGTGTTATTATTCTGTGTTTCTGTGGCTGATTCTGTTTAAACGTTATAAACTAAATAACAATTCGTCTTTTTGAACGTTTCGAGTTGGTTTAATTACCGACTAGAGGCGGTCAGAAGGGGGAATGTTACACATTACTAGAAAAAGAAACTAGCATTTAAAATTACAGTAAAGCAACAATAAACTATTTACTATAGTTGTTTGCTATCTTTATGTGGAATAACTAATATGATGCTGAATTTCAACATATGAGATATGAAATTCATGAATAATTGGTAATTTTAATGTTAAACTACTTTAAAACTCGTAAAAAATTTGGTCCGTAGAATTAAAGACAATTAGAAGTTGACTATGGAATTTTTTTTGTCAGTGAATTTATAGGCAAATTTAAATATGTGCTAAGTTCAGCTTCTATCTATTGCTAAAAAAATATCAGACTTAACTAATTACCACTATCTTATCATGGTCAAGATAACAATGATATAATTGTGTTTTAGGCAAAAATTTTCCAATTTCCATACATATCAACAAATAAGGTTTATTATTTAGCTTTCTTTCCTAAATTTTTTCAATAGAAAGAAAGAAAGTGTAGCTTAGTCATATAAGAGTTAAATTTTGGATTTTAGAGATAAGTGTCATTTAAATCGAAAATGAGTTTGAGCAAACACAAAGCAACACATAAACATATGAAGTTATTTTGTTATCTTTAATGAAATACTTAACGCTAGTGCGTCATGTGAAACAGTGGACACAAAACCAGTAGTGTGACATGTACCAGGACTGGTCGTAGGAGTTTTAGTACCTAAAGCTAATTGTAAAGCAAGACCCTTGTACAAAAACTAATACGATTATCTTAAATTAAAGCATCAAAATAATTTTTTAGTCTATAAATAATGGAAAATGGAACAAAAAGAAACAACTTTCTTCATAACAAATAACTCTAATTATACAGCAAAACTAATTTTAATTCCTTATGAACATTTTTCTAGCCTTCTACCTTGTGAAAATACTAATAATATTTTTATATTCAAGTTCATTGACTATACCTTGTTTAATCGATAATAGTGGCAAACTATTCAATCTTTCTTGTAACGTTGTGGAACGAATGTAAGACCTTATCAAGTTTAGCTTTGAAAAACTTCTTTCGATCGTGGCAACTGTAACTAGTATGGTAAGAATTATTCTATATGCAACCCAAACATTTGGAAATTTTAACTTCATCGAACAAGAATTTATGCAATTAAGCAACTCAATTAATTATAATTTATCAAAATTATTACCCAAATAATTTGAAGAAAAATTCTCTTTTACTAATTGATTCGACTAAAAAACGTTTACTTTAAATTTTCATGAAAATAAACTTAGTTATTTATCAACAAATTTTATATTAACTAGCCAATAAAAAATCCATTAACTATTACCAAATAAATTCTTATTATACAATTATTTCAAACTAACAAATACTTATGAATAACCACAAATTAAATTAGAATTATCCTCATTAAAAATTATCCATTGCATTAGTCCAAATAACATTTAAGATTATGGATTATCCCAAATTTAAGATAAGTCATAACTTACAAGTGCTTTGTTCCATTTTATGAGTACATCTAATTATCAATATATTAAAGTATCGACTTGTTTATTATGATTATGATTATGATTTATGAACAATAGCTAATGAATTATTTTTATACGGGGTAAGTGTACCTTTTTTGTATTTAACTAACACCGCCTCATTCTGCAACAAATTAAATGTCAATTGCCAAACTAGAATTTAGTACCATTTCTACAACTACAAGGAAGACCGAAGATGTCTATGCTGATGAAGTCACAGACTGATTGGAAACTCTAGAGTTGTCCACTGAGTCATCGCCATCAGAGTTCAAGTCGCCTGATGTGCCGCTCCTGAGTCGCAAACAAATCCAAATCAGCGATCACCAATTTTTTTTTCTTCTGCTGCGTCATTCGATATATAGCAAGTAGACGGCGCCCAATCATTTATGCTGTCCAAAGCCTTTATTTTTCCTGCTTTACCAAAAGGCTGGCCCTGACGTGTATATGTCCCTTCTTTTGGTGTTAAATGATTTTGCTTTTTCTCAAACCAGCAAGGTTATAACTTTTACTTTTATAGTGCTTGCAGCTGCACAGAGCAGATATTCCAGCGAGTTTTCAATCACAATAATAGCCTGAAACTGAAACTACAAAAGGGCGATCGAATTATTTTAGGCAGTCAATAAATGGCCAAAGAAGTATACAAAAAAAAAATCATACTACTTTAGGATAAAAATTGGCACTAGTACCCAAAGAGAGTGGATGTCACAGTTCTGTTGCTAACTTAGAACACAACCAAACTTACAGCTTAATATGTGTAATGGCAAAATAATATAAGGTTCGCCACGAACGTGAACATGAACACATCTCCAAAATCAGATATTACAAGCGACCGCTGACTGATAACCAAGAATTATGCCATAACGTTGTCAGTTGAAAATTCTAACACAGGTTACAGCAAGGTTTAAAATAAGATTTTGAACACACAGTAAGAATATTCACAACCATTTATGGAACTAACGCAAACTACGAACGTATTCAGATTTACAGAATTGAACCAACGTTTGATCCATTTCTGAATATGCTGTCATCAAAGAGCCGACTTCCGCAGTGGAATGAAATTGTTTAACTGGAAAAATATTTAACATACAAATTGCCACAAACTGCCCAAATCATTAAATAGTACAAACGTGCTAAAATGGTCCCATACAACATTAACAAAAGCAACTGTAAATTGAATATGTTCAAAGGTAAGTACGTGGTAATCAAAGACACATCACCGTCAGCACAAAATCGTAAATCAATTCAAGAGAAGAACAATTTTCAAATTGAAAATAAACCGACTACCATAAATCAAAACAACAAATACATATAACAAACCATGGGCATATGGAAGTCATTAGATTGTATGTAGCTAGAAATCCAGGATCAACTGAAAATTATAACAATAGATTTATAATTATTGAAATTCATATAGATTTGCAATTAGATTGGGAAAGCTAACCCTTTTTCTTCAAATAATCTTCTCACTGAGTAACTCGATGGTATAAATGACGGGCCTTGCGGAGATTTACGGTTTGGGGAAGATTAACGCAAGTAGATGATTCTTTTTTTCACAAGATGAGGATTTAGGGTTTTTAATTTGATGAGAAGGAAGGTGTCCTTGTGTTTCTGATGCGGAGATTAACGTGAGGATTAAGTGGATGCTTGCATACGTGGGCTGCAGAGACGCATTAAAGACAATTATTTTGTTTACTTTAATAATTTATTAGAGACACGATAATTTTGTCTTTAATTAGACCTTAATTTAAAACCAAAATGGTTTGGGTCTTTAAAAGTGGTCTTAAGTTTATTATTTTGTTGTAGTGACAGCTTTTCAAACAGTTTATTCATTCACTCTTTTATCTTCATTTGTTTCGTCTCCTTTTTGTGGAAAACTATTGGCATGGCCTTATTACATTGGATAATTTTATGCAAATTCTATCAGTATGCAGTTGCCCATTTTTCCATCATACATAGAGTACTATGGCATTTTATACATTGGAAACCAAAAAAGATATTACCTGGTAAGATATATACAAGATTCATGTTGCTATTGCTATCCCGTAAAATTTTATTCCTCATTTTCCAAAAAAATTATTATAGTAATGAAAATATTTACTGTATTAATCTATTCATATGTTACAGGCCCACATCTCAGTGTCCTCAATTTGTTATTCATGTACTGTATGCATGGCGATTAAATAAGTGCATATTTCTTCCTTTAATTTATGAGTTTCTACATTCCATCATTATAATTTGCGCAACAGATAGGTGCAGTAACTTATTACTTTTATATATTCCATCATTATAATTTGTTCAGCAATGAAAACCTTGGTTTTTCCCACTACAAAAATCGGTTCGTATAGCGTCGGACAGGGGCGACGGCTAGCGACGGCTAAAAAAAGCGGCCGTCGCTAGCCGTCACTAGCCGTCGCTCGATCTGTATATCAGCCAAACCCGAGCCTTCTTCTTCCCCATTCTGCAAAACTCCAAAAAAAAAGAAAAAACCCCCCGTCGCCCCGCCGATTCGGTGCTCAAACGTTCGCTCCCAACCTCCCAAATTGATCTGGTATGTGTTCTAACCCTATTTCCTATTCAATTAGGGTTTAATTAGGGTTTATTTGCATGTTTATTGGGTTTAAAAATTGGTTGTTAATGGCATGTTTATGGGTTTGAGATTGGTAGTTACATGGTATACGTATGGTGATAGTAGTATTGTAGGTTGATTTGAGAATAAAATCATTTTATTTCGACGTTGAAAACGATGATTAAAGCATACTATTATGATGTTGGTTATTGTAGAATTAACGATTGGTGATGTGATTTGGATTAAGATGGTGATAACATGTTTAAGATGCTTATTGATAAGTTTATGCAATGTCGGTTGTCGATTAGGTGAAAATTTAATTATTTAGCATGCGTTAGTTATAAGTGTAAGTACACTGCAACTGTGTATTTTGTTCAAATATATCATTTATGCTCATTTTCAATGGCCATGCTAAAGTACTCATAGCCTAAAAGAATTACAATGATTCACTTTTGTCTCATTGTGGAATTTCCAATTAAACGTATATAGTTTAAAATAAAAATAATTCAATTTATTATAAGTGCTAACTTCTAATTTGATTTAAAAAAATTCGTTATTTAAAATTTGACTTAGTTAGCCAAATTTTAAAGTACGTGTTAAAATGTGAAATTTACTTGACAAATATTTATTGAACGTATTATTAAAAATTTTATAGTTGTTAAAATATAAATTAGAAAATTTGTTTTATTTGTGTGAACCCCTTAGACAATTTTTGGCCCCGTCTAACAACTGTTGTATATGATCGTTATATGGATGTTCGTTTTTACACAGAACGGACATCTGTATTCATCTGATACTATATTTGTTGGATTTGTCCCAGTATTGGACAAGTTACAAACGCAATAACGTAATCGCAGTTTATAAATCATTTCAGTTTAAACGGTTAACAAAATTTCGATGGCACTTCCTTTTTTCCCCTGTGTACATGCATTTGTGTACGATACAGGGAATAAAGGGAAGTGCTACCGAAATTTTGTTGAATCGTTTAATCTGAAATGATTTATAAAATATGATTACGTTATTGTGTTTGTAATGGGAAGTAGGATGACCGGCCGTTAAACAAGTATTAACAAGTGTTGTATATATATGATCTGTATTTTATAAAACAATCAAATAATTTATTAAGTGCAATTTACTAAAGTAATAAAATTTAAAAGTTAGTTTGAAACTAATAAATTTATTCAGTCTAATTTATTAAAGTTTGTTTAAAATTTACTAAAGTTAGTTTAAAATTTACCAAATTAATAAAGTTAGTCTAGTTTACCAAATTATTAAATTTACTGAAGTTCAGTCTAATTTGTCAAATTAATAAAGTTTCAGTGAAGTGTTTGTTTGAATTTTCTAATATAATTTTTGCAAATCAGGAGATATGTTCGATTATTTTCTCAATCGTAGTTGGATGTATGAATCCCGAAAAGGTATGAAAGGATCAATAAAGGAAAATTTTGTTAACGGTGTACACGAGTTTATTAGATTTGCTAAATCTAATAATGGAAATAACGTAGACATTCGTTGTCCGTGTGCTAAGTGCAAACATCTGAAGCATTGGAAGGCAGATGTAGTAGAAGTTCATTTGTATAAATTTGGTTTTGTACCGAATTATTATTTATGGGATCGTCACGGAGAGTTTGTTCAATATACACTTAATCCTGTAGTGGAAGAGGATGATAATACAGCGGCAAATCCAATAGAAAATATGGTGCAAGATGCAGCCCGATCAATGTTTCCATCCATTGATCAAGACGACATTGAAAACGAAAATGGTGAAGAACCGACTATGGAAGCTAAAAAAATTTATGATTTATTGGATTCCGCTAAGAGACCATTGTGGGATGGATGTGAAAGTGGAACCGAATTATCTGTAACCGCTGAATACATCACGATGAAATCAAAATTCAATCTTACAGAAGCATCGTTTACAGCAATTGTACAAACTGCTAAACGACACATGCCACCCAATAATTTGATGTGCGATAGTCATTATAAAGTTAAAAAACTTATGTCTGCTTTTGGATTGCCATACCAGAAGATAGATACATGTGTTAAAGGTTGCATGTTATTTTGGAAAGACGACGCTCACCTTAGAAAATGCAGAATATGTAACGAGGAAAGATACAAACCAAGGAAAAAGAAAGGAAATGAAGTCCCTTATAAAAGAATGCATTATTTACCCATCACTCCCAGACTTCAACGGCTATATGCTTCTTCTGCTACAACATGTCATATGCGATGGCACAGCGTGAGAACACCAGTAGAAGGAACATTGATACATCCATCTGATGGAGAAGCATGGAAACATTTCAATAGGACGTATCCTGAATTTGCTCGAGAGAGCCGTAATGTTAGGCACGGTTTATGTACAGATGGATTTTCGCCATTCTCTCAATTTGGTAGTAAATATTCATCATGGCCTATTATTGTCACTCCTTATAACTTACCTCCATGGATGTGTATGAAAACTCCATATATGTTTTTAACGATTGTCGTTCCTGGTCCTGATGATCCGACTCAAGGAATTGATGTTTATCTACAACCGTTGATCGAAGAATTGAAAACACTATGGCGTGAAGGAGTTGAAACATATGACATTTCGAGAAAAAGAAATTTTCGTATGTTCGCTTCTTTATTATGGACTATTAATGATTTTCCCGCATATGGCATGCTTTCAGGTTGGAGCACAGTTGGACGTCTAGCTTGTCCATATTGTATGGAAGAATCACGAGCATTTTCATTAAAGTACGGCAAGAAAATTTCCTGGTTTAACTGTCATCGGTGTTTTCTACATATTAATCATAAATTCAGAATGGATAAAAAGAACTTTAAAGCTAACAGAGTAGAGAATATGCTACCACCTAAAGTTTGGACAAGTGAAGAGATATATGAAATCGTGAAAGACTATCCTAAGATTCATGAAACTGGAAAACAGGTCGACATTCCGGGTAAATCGGACATTCATAACTGGTGCAAGCAAAGTATATTTTGGGAGTTACCTTATTGGAAAAATCTCTTACTGCGACATAATATTGACGTCATGCACAATGAAAAAAATGTGTTTGATAACGTTTTTAATACAGTTTTGAATGTAAAGGGGAAAACCAAGGACGATGCAAATTCGAGACGTGATATATTACATTTCTGTAAGCGGCCCGAACTTCAGTTGTACGACGATAACAAAAAACCCAAAGCATGTTATGAGCTAGACAACAAGCAAGCAAAACTCGTGCTCAAATGGGTGGAAGAACTAAGAAGTCCTGATGGGATTTCTTCTAACCTTCGCAGATGTGTTGACTTGAAAAACAATAAATTGAGTGGGATGAAAAGTCATGATTGCCATATCATGATGGAATATTTCTTACCTGTGATATTCAAAGAACTGTTGCCAACAAAATTATGGAGTGTTATAACAGAATTAAGTATGTTTTACAAACATCTTTGTTCGACCCCATTAAAGGTAGATCATTTACGTAAACTTGAAGTAGAAATTCATGTATTGCTCTGCAAACTCGAGAAAATATTTCCGCCCGGTTTTTTTAATGTAATGGAGCATTTGCCTGTGCATCTGCCATCCGAAGCACTCCTTCGAGGTCCTGTGCAATATGGATGGATGTATCCATTTGAGAGGTGATTTTAAACTCCTTAATATTCTTGTTGATTAGTTGAAAATGTATATTCTTGTACCAATATACAAAATTAATTATTTTTGTTATAGGTACTTGAATCATTTGAAGAAAAAAATTAGACAAAAAGCACGAGTAGAAGGTTCGATTTGCAAATCATACCTTGAAGAGGAAGCTTCTTTTTTTTCTCACACTACTTTAGTGACGATGTGAACTTATCGTTTGTAAGTGTTCCCCGTAATGAAGAAGTTGTTGAGCATGATTCTTCTCAAACAATGTTATCTATTTTTAGACAACATGGAAGACCTGCCGGAAAATGTGTGGAAATATGGTTAGATGATAGAGACTACCATGTGGCACACACATATGTTCTTTTAAATTATGTTGAAGTTGGACCATTTATCAGGTAATACTGAATGATTGTACAGTTCAATTATACGTGTATTTATATATTAATAATTAGGGGAATATAATACATTTATTTGCAGCATATACGAATCACAACATCCATCTGGTGATTTCAGTAAACAATTTGCTGGGTGGTTTGCAAGCTATGTTCACGATCCGAATAACAGTGTTGTTGACGAAGGAATACGACACCTTGCTATCGGACCAAGAAGAAATGTCAAGACCTATCCTATATACTTCGCCAACGGATTTGAATTTAACACCAAAGATTATGGAGCTGAAAAATCAACGTATAACAGCGGTGTATTTGTCAAAGGCAGCGATGATCCAAAAGAGCATATAAAAGATTTTTATGGAGTCTTAAAACAAATTTTAGAGTTGACTTATTATACACAACCGCTAGAGAAAGTTTTTTTATTCAAATGCAACTGGTTTAGCAACGTTCTCGGTTCTGGAATTAACGTACATAAGGATTATAAGTTAATTGAAATAAAGCATACGTCACATTACTATAAATATGATCCTTTCGTGTTAGCTAAGCAAGCATTACAAGTTTATTTTGCTTCGTATCCATCCTTAAAAAAAGATAAAGCAGACTGGTGGGCTGTTTTTAAAACAAAGGCAAGATTTACATTTGATGGAAATAATATTCCAGATGAAGCAGCGTATCAAGCAGATCTTGAGCCAAATTCCGAAATAATAATAGCCGATGACATCGATGTAGGATCGTTGAATGATGAAGTGAATGTTTTAATAGATGCATTTGTTAGTAACGAAGAAAACGATATAGAGTACGAGACCGAGACGTCTGAATCAGAAGATGATGAAGAATGATCACAGATGGCATCGTTTGTTGTATTATGTGATGTACTATTCTGAGTTATGTCATGTGTTATATTGAGCTATGTATTCACTTATGCAATGTACTATTTATTCTGAGCTATGTATTCACTTATGCAATGTACTATTCTGAGCTATGTATTCACTTATGCAATGTACTATTCTGAGCTATGTAATATTCTGAGCGATGTACTATTCTGAGCGATGTATTATTCTGATTTGTGCGTTATCGTTTTATTGTATGATTATGTGATGCTCATTTGATCATTATGCTTTTATATATAATATATGATTGTGGCAGATATGGCTGATAGAAGACGTAGGAGTACATCTCAGCCTTCTCCATCTCAGCCTTCTCCATCTCAGTCTCCTGGAGCTGCAGCGGGTCCTAGTAGCTTAGAGGCAGATACACGCCGAGTTGCAGAGATTATTCCGAAGAGTGTTGGGTAAATGTTAAATTTATTTCAATTATATTATTTAAAATATATAAACTATATAAAATATGCACGTTAACAATTACAGGGGGTTCGAGGTGGAACCATCACAGTTTATTTTACATGTCTCGAAGAAATCATATAAGGGTCGGATGTCAGCAGTTTGGTCGCATTGGGATAACATTCCAGCTCATATTAAAAATGCTATATGGGCCGACTTGATGGTAATTACAATTTATATATTTCTATTG
The DNA here is from genome assembly GCA_030737815.1 of Allium fistulosum. Classification (NCBI taxonomy): domain Eukaryota; kingdom Viridiplantae; phylum Streptophyta; class Magnoliopsida; order Asparagales; family Amaryllidaceae; genus Allium; species Allium fistulosum. Next base: position 231,638,433 of record CM060908.1, on the reverse strand, counting down.
AAAATAATATGTTGTATGTAATTCAAAATAAATTCAATATGCAGGCTGTTGTACGAGTGGAGCCGCATGATTTAGATGTTTTTAGCAATAATTGGAACCAAAAAATGCGGAAGAATTATAGAGAGACAATATCAAGGGCGAAGAAGGCTGGCAAAAAGCCAGGTTGGATGAGCGATGAAGTCTGGAACGGATTTCTCACATATTGGGAGTCAGAAGCAGCTAAAGTAAGCTATGATGAGAATGCTTACAATTATGTTAGTTGCATTATTTTAATCGTGTATCTAAATTAATAGGAAGTAGCAGCAACAAACAAAGCCAATAGGAATAAGAATCCTGGTTTACATCGAGGTGGCTCTAAATCTTTCCAACAGCATAGGAGAGAATTGGTAAATATAAAATATATTTAGCATATGGTGATGCATATCTTCATGTATAACATTTATGCTTATTTTCAATATATCTTATTCGTGTATATCTTCAGTTTGCAAAGTACGGAAGGGAGCCTACAATGGCTGAGGTTTTTAGAGCCACACACGCAGTTGAGTCTGTTGATGATGAGGGGAATGCGACCTATGATTGGACCGACAGCAAAGCTGAAGCAGCGATGGTAAATATGCTAACTCGTGATTCAAATTGTATATATGTAAATTGTATACCAATTATTTCAAAATTATGTTTGTAATTGCAGGGGCGATATGAGGCAAAGGCATCGGCATTGACACAGGCGAGTGGAAGAGCAGAGCTTACAGTTGAGGAGTCCAACAGAATTTGGGATTCCGTTATTGCACCGCCTACTCGAAATAGGTGTTATGGTTTCGGCAATCAGGAGGTAAACCATTTCACTAACTTCATATTAAAAGATCCACATTATTCTCACATCAAAAGAATTATTTATATACTATCCAATTCATTCAAAATTCATGTGAAATACTATCGTATTAACTTCAGTTATTTCACAGGCTGTTAATTTTCAAAGAGCTTATGGCAAATCGATGGAGGAGGAGCGTATTGCTCAGATGCAGAGGCAGCTGGATGAGCTCAACGATTGGCGAAAGGGCCAACTGGCACAGCAGATAGATGAGCGCATTACAGCATTTTATCAGGAGCACGGCTCTATGCCTGGGGAGCAGGGAGATGGATCTGATGATGCCGAGGAGGATGATGATGCATAGTTTTACTATTCTTGTGGGTATGTATTTATGTACGTATTTAGACTAGATTTGATACTTGGGTTTGGATACTTGGTATTTTGGATGATGTTTGGGTTTGGTTATATTTAGATTTGATCCTTGTACCTTGATACTTGGTTTGGTTTTGTATACTATGTTGGTTTGGTTGGTTTTTGTGTTTTTTTGGTTATATTGTTGAATATTGATGTTGTGGGTATTGTTGAGATGTGTTGTTGTTGATATTATTGAGGTTTGAAAAGACGGTTTGAGGTTTGGGACGAGGTTTGATGGAAGGATAGCTGTTGTATGCACAGCAGATTTTGCCCAGAAAAGCGACGGCTAGCGACGGCTAGTAACGGCTTTCTGGGCAAAAAATAGCGACGGCTAGTAACGGCATGTAACGGCGAGTAACAGACTTGCTATGGAAACAACTACCTGCCACGTGGCGTTGACACGTGTAAGATACCGTCGCTTGTCATCGCTATCTTAGCGACGAAGCCGTCGCTTCTGTCGTTGCTTTTCCTGATGGCAAAGGATTGAATAGCGACGACAATTAGCGACGACTAGCAACGGCCACTGACGCATTTTTGCCGTCGCTATACGCTGCCTTTGTTGTAGTGGATCCACATAAAAAAGGTGTATGAAAAATTGCAAACGGACCAACATACAGTGTAACGACCTAGAATTTTGGGTGTTTGAAATTGGAATATTAAATTGATTTTAAATATTTGAAAGTTAATTTTATAGATTTAATAACTTGAATTTCAAACATAACGATTTATTGGGTAATTCCATTGTTGAAAATTAAAATTTTGAAATCTTTTAAATAATTTACATCTTGGATTTTTATTTGGATAAAAATGATTTAAAGGCTTATTTAATTTCTATTAACAAGGATGAAGATAATAAAAATTTTAAATTGAATTTAAAAGTGATTCACTCGATTTTAAAATAACTCGTTTAAATTAACATATAAAAATAGCTTTCCGAGGCACAGTCTCGGATTTCGACGAAACCAGTTCCATTGGATCTGTAATAGTGTATTATTATCGGATTTCAAATTTCGTAGCATTTGGAGTAACTGTTTGTTCATACGGTATAGAAACGCGTGAAATTTAATATCGAAAAGTTAATATAATAATTGGATTCAAAACGCTATCTTCTCCATACGATCGAGTTCGGTCCCGAAACTTGTTCCATTTTGTTCGGAATAGTGGTATAACATTAGGAACGCCAGGTAGCACGCCTCGATCAGGGTTCAGAATAAATATCTAGACATTTTGAAATTTTATATATATATTATTTTCATTTCACATCAGGCCCACCAAAACTTACCATCAGCCACCCAATATGCCTACACCTATTTTTATTTCACTTATAAAATCGCGTCCCTCGCTTTCTCCTTTGTTCAAACACAGGTTACAAAAAAACCAAAGTTCAAAAATCGATATCTTAGCAAATACGAAACGAAAACTTTTGAAACCAATTTCAAAAATCATAGTTTGGCAAGTGCTTCAATCAGATATGCTATTTGAGGGTTGTGGCTTCGTTCTGATGTTCGACAGTGGATTGTCGAGTAGCAGTTGATGACTAGGGTTTGGGTTCCATGGTGATATGAGCATCGATGGACGAAGAGGGTATGGTATTCGAGATCATGGTGAAGTTTGGCACATGGGGTTGAAGTTTGGAGGTGCGCGACGTGAGGAGGAGCATTGCAACATGATAGGGCGGAAGGGGGACCGTGGGTGACGCGTTTTGCTGTAGTGGCTCGGTCAATGATTGAAGGGGTGGAAACGGTCGAGATCGAGGAGAGAAAGTTGGAGGCGAAGTCAATTTGGAAAATCGTGGAGTTTGGATGAAGTATTGGCGTGCGTGTACATGGAGTCGTGCACGGCATGGATACAGGCAAAAGAGGAAAAACAGAAAATGGGGAAGAAGAAGAGATAGCAAGTCAGTTTGCTTCATGGGCTTTGGGCCTAAGTTTTAGTGGGTAATGAATTTAAAATGGTGATTTAGTTATATAAATTGTTTAATTAAAATTCCAATTCTTATAAATTTCATAACTCGTTCGTTTTAGGTCAAAATCCATCGCAGTCAGTCGCGTTGGATTCGTATTAACGAGATCTTTATTATAGGATCAAATTGGTTGAATTTAGAGCTTGCAGAATTTTTAGTTAAATTCGAATTCGAATTTAATCTGAACCAGAATGCGAAAGCGACAACAGAAAATAATGGTGAATAAATCTCACTCAATTGGATTACTGGTTTAAATTTATAATAGTATAAATTATTTATTGGCTGATTGGATGAATTAAAGAATTATTATCAGTTGGATATTATATTATATATATTAGTAGTTGGATATATTTTCCGCCGATTGGAGCGGATGAGACACTATGTGCCCTGCATAATAGCAGATGACCATATATTACCGCGATATCCCGCCTCGAAGCGGGATTGGTATTTTGTGATTATATAACATCTGTGGATGCAAGGAAACAGGTTGGAGAGATCCAACTGGATTCCTCAAAAATGTTGAATTTAATTTCATATATAGTGATATATGATTTGTTTGAATAATCTGTGATAGATTATGATGTAATTTGAATTTATTGGATGCTATAGTAGCGATGGCCTAAATTTTGGTATTATAAATACCATAAATAATATTTTTGGATTTTAAAAGGGAATTCAATGGGCAATTTTGGAAATGAAAATATTTATATTGAATTTTGGGATTTATAAAAAAAGGAATTGAGTTAGATAAAATAAATAATTGAATTTAGATATCTATATGGCTTTTCGTAAAATGATTTCAAATAGAGAATTTTAAATTGAGAATTTATAAACAATGGAATTTAAATAAGATTCTCAAAGTACGAAATGGAAGTTGAATTTGAGGTTTGAATGGTTTTGGAATATAGTTTGGATTATTTAAGAAATAAATTTATAAGTGGAATTTTAATTAGAAATCGATTTATAAATAGATTCTTGTAATATAAACCATTGTAAACTAGAAATGAGACTATTATTTATAAACAATGTTTATAAACAAATTGAAGCGATTATCATTTGATAAGTTGGGGATATAAATTCACGGTGAGAATTTATAATGAGATAGGGTAATCAGTTTAAAAAGAAATGGTAGATTCTATTTTTGGAATGTGAAAAAGGTTATGAAATTGGGGATGTGGTTGATGTGTTATAAATCAAGAGAGATTTATAAATTTGAATTAGTTATACTGGAATTTAAAAGTATATTTTTATCGAGAAGTTAAGTTTGTTTTAAAAAGAGGATTTTTAATTTATTTAACTATGTAATTTAAAACTGTTTAGGCATTGAAATATCTCAGAAAGTTAGGTATTTAAATATTTAAATTGGTTGAAATGAATTCTAATTTTTATAAACAAGCTTTATAAATCGATTAGGAATTTTATAAATGAATTGGAATTAGTTATTGACGTTATTTTAAAGTGCTTGATATTTTTAAATAATTATTTAACCATATATTTGAAATTATTATTATGTATATGGTTTAAAAGTAAGTAACTGGAATTTATTTATAAATACTCTCGAGATTGTAAACTGGATTTTATTTAATTGATGTGATTGTATAAGTGAAATGTTATAGTGGGATTTTTGGAAATTTAGGGGAAATTCCAAAATAGTTGGACTCGGGAACTTAAAATGAATATGAAACTATTAAAGGAGTTATAAATTGTTAGTTGGATTATAAATAAGTATAATCGATAATTTTTGGAAATTATAAAGGGAATTAATAAAATTTGGAAGATTTGTGAGATAAGATGGAATATTCCTAAGTATTGGAATTAAATGGTTTTGGAAATGTTTTAACTACGAAATGATTTTTCTATGTAATGAATTAAATTTGATTTGGAAATATTTCTAAGTGTTGATATGGGTTGAAATATCCTATTATGGATTTAAGTATTTGAAATCATTTTCAAATATTGAAATATTAAAAAAGATTCGAATATATATCTTTGTAAAGATATTTTGAAATAAATGTTTTGACAATTTATAATATGGGCCTAGCGACTACTTATGTGTGTAATTTGATAGTTAAATAACCGACTATCAAATCTGGCCAAATCCGTTGATCGTTTCAAAGTGACCGGGATCAGATTTAATTATCCGAAAACCACTTCGATCCGATTTGAGCGTTGTGAATTGTGATATCGTGAAGATAATGAAGATGGTGATTTTGAAGATTCGGTTTGTTCAGACCCAGAACAACTTGTATGGATGAATGCTATCATTGCGTTGTTGCTTGGAAGGCAGTTTAGCATTCCAAGGAGGATTGCTATTCAAAAAGGTAAACGTAGCCTTAAGCCTCATCAACCGGGAAATGACTAAAACAAGGCATGCAGTAGGGCTAAGTGGGTCACCCTCATTAGGGTATGTCATCATCTTTCTAGATACCCTACTTATACATATTTATGGATTAGTTGTGCATGTGATCTCAAAAAGGTCGGAAGACCGGGATGATGACATATTCGGTACTACTAGTCAAGTGGTAGGCCGGTTCTGTGTGGCAGGATACAAGATGTTCTTGTCAGACCCGGGTGCATTGATCTAGAGATGCATCCATCAGAGGTAGTTCCTTACCTGGTCATAGTATGGCATCCAATATCCACTACGAGCCTGTATGGTTTTAGTTGTATACCAAATATGTTGAAACGTGAGATGCAAGCATTTCATCTATTTTATAGTTTATTTTCTACAAACATTATTATAATATCAGATGATTTTGATATAAAATGTTTTGGTTATCGTAAGGTAAAAAATCATCGTATTTATGTGTGGCGTGGTCTTACAAGATACCTTTGTTTTCAAAGGAATTTGATAACAGTAATAATTCAAATTGAGTGTATTTTCTCACGCTGGTTTTCCAGACTGACTCGGGTGTTATTCTATTATAATGCTCGGGTCAGACCGAGTATTACAGATTCAGGTTATGATGCTATGGAGCTCAGGAGACAAACTGTAGGATTTCAGGCGTATTTCACGTACTTGGTTATCTCCGTTGTGTATGCGTTATGCTGTATATTCAGCACTTGTGAAGACAAGTTATTATAACTGTCCGGATTGATATTGTCGACTGTTGTACTCTGATGATTGTATGAATATTAATTGTTATAGTTTCTTTTGTATAAAGATCAGTTAATATATATTGTATATTGTTCCGCTGCGATTGTGAGATTTTGTAGTGTTGTTTTTTTTGTTCCATCTCTTCTTTCTTCATCCCTAACAATCCGCCTTTTTGTCCAATCTGAATTGACATGTGCGGTTTATTTTTGGTTTAGACTGTACAGAAAAGTGGGTCATTGCATACAGTCAAAACTGAAATCTATATGTTTCAAGTTAATCTTATAAATATGATTATTTCAATCTCATCTTCAAATTATTGGTAAATTTGAATGTGGTCACTCATTTTCTTCAATAATTTTTTATGCACATGAATAAACTTCACCACTAAAAACTCCTTTCCTGGGCATTCAATTCAACATAAGTGTGAGTGGTTTATAGATGTTATTAGATAAGGCATAATGCTAATGGTTCGATGGGGTAGTTGCAGTAGGGTATCACTTTATTGTATAAATATTTCTTAAACTAACTACAGTTCATTATTTCCATCACTCATTTTTATTCTCCTCTATATAACTCTTTTTCCCCTTATTTTCACCTCTATGTGAATCTTGAAGTTTAGTAGAAAACTAAAAGGGTTATGAATCTCTTAATGTAATGTGTAGTTTTTTCCATTTGGAAATGTTTCGGAGATTGGAAGTTGACATTTACAAATCATTGTGTTTCAAAATTACTATATACCATTAGTTTTGCATGAACATGTAGTATCATCAAAGTTTAACTGATGCAACGCATACCAGATCCGATGATACCGCGAATTCCTCCTTAAGTCGCAGCGGCAAAAACCTAGATCGCTCCAACCTTATGTCGCGAGATGCTCTAGAAGGTCACGAACGACCTATGCCAAATACAGTAGATCGCTCCTCCTCCTTATATCCAGTAGGTCGCGAACGACCTATGCCAAATACAGTAGGTCGCGAACGACCTATGCCGCTCGAGCTATCCTATGTCGCGAACGACGTTCCAGTTAGGTCGCGAAGCTTAGGTCGCGAGCTTCCAGTAGGTTGCTGAAGTCTTAAGTCGCTGAAGCTTCCCTTATGTCGCGAGTTTTCTTAGGTCGCTGCCTGATTTTAGTTAAGTCGTTAAGTCTCTATGGCTTATTTCTTATGTCGTTATTTCTTATGTCGTATTGTCTTTGTAAGTCGTTTGTGATGTATTTTCTTAATTCGTGTGAAGTGTTGTAACGTGTGTTGGGTTGTACTTTCCCTGTAAATAGGGGTGTGTTGTCATTTGTAAAAGGGGTTGAATATTGAATAAAAATTGGTTTGTGCTTTGTGCCTCCATTAAAATTGGAAGTTGAGTGTTATCTCCTTTCTCCATCTTCGGATATTCGAGTGCGCTCGAATCAACGAACCTGAAGCCGATTCACGAAATCTCGTGCGCGAGATCAACATCGAAGAATCGTAGATCTTCTAACGCGGTATCATGCGCGATCAACGTGTTGAAGATAGCTAGAATCCGGTATCTTGAGAGATCAACGGATTTGGGCACTTGGGTATCTTCAATTCATCGATTCATCTTGTTTCATCGATTCATTTTCCGCGAATTCATCAATTCGTGAGTTGTTTGATCCTGTAGGCTGCGTCATTTGGTATCAGAGCTAGGAGATGAACTTTTCCAAGTTCGTTAGGTGTGAAGTTTTGAGATTTGAAGTTTGTGTTTGGATTTGTTGAAGATTTGACAATGCCTCCAAGAAGAGTTAATCGTCATCGGAATGTTGCAGATGTGTATCGAAGAGAAGATGCTGAACAAATGGAGCAACGAATTAGTGATAAATTCAATGAGAAGTTTGATGAGGGAATTGGTAGATTGGAAAGGCTCATGATGGATATGAATCAAACTCGACAAAGAGCATCGCCAGGTTCAAATCAAGGTGGACATAGAATTTCGCCGTCAAATTTCGAGAGGAGAAGAATGTCACCAACATCGGATCGGGAAAGAAGAGAACCGTCAGTTTCGGGAGAAAGAGACGTGCATGGTAGCAGAAATGTTGATGGTCAAAATCGACATCGACATGCATCAGATTTGGAGGAATCCAGTGATGGAGGCAGTAGCTCTTGTCGAAACTTTGGCCAAGGGTGAAATCGAAATAGAGATTCCGAAGATGATCGTCGATGGGAGTCGCGGATGAAAACGGAGATTCCAGAATTCAAAGGGGGAATGCTAGCGGAAGAGTTTCTGGATTGGTTATCAAATGTTGAAGAAATTTTTGACTTCAAGGAAGTACCCGAGCATCGTAGAGTTAAGTTGGTTGCTACACGATTGAGGGGAAGAGCTATGGCATGGTGGCAACAAACTAAACTTACACGGGAAAGAATGGGAATGTCGAAGATTGTTTCATGGGAAAAGATGACGAAGTTGATGAAGGCTACTTTCTTGCCTTATAATTATCAGTCTCTTATGTATCAGCGCTTATAGAATTTGAGACAAGGGACAAAGTCGGTAAATGATTATGCAGATGAGTTTTATCAACTGATTGCTAGAAACGATATCATGGAAACGGAGGAACAGTTGACATCCATATTTGTTGAAGGATTGAGAATGCAAATTCAGGATATGATAAATATGTTTGATCCGAGATATGTTGCCGAAGCACACCAGAAGGCTCTAGCTTGGGAGAAGCAAGGTAGAAGAGGAGGTGGTGCATTTACAAGTTCGAGCAATCAGGTGAAGGGGGCTATTAGAAATACTAATGTTTCCAAGGCTGTTAGTAAACCGGTTGTCAATGAAGCTGCTAAGACCAAGGTCAACAACAATTTCAAGTGTTATAACTTTCAGGAGTTTGGTCATAAGAGCAATGAATGCCCGAAGCCTGCGAAGCGAGCGATGGTTGCTGAGGTTGAGGATGAGGATGTAGAAGTAGAATGTTCCTATTCACCACAGGTTGAGGAGGAAGAAGAATTATTAACGGGAGACGAGGGATATTCTTTAATGATGAGGAGATCTTGCTTGACGCCAAAGCAGGAAGAGGAGACTAGTTGGTTGAGGAGTAATATTTTTCAGTCGACATGCACTATTTTGGGAAAAGTTTGTAAGTTTTTTATCGATGCAGGGAGTTGTGATAACATCATCTCTACAGAAGCCGTAAAGAAGTTGGCGTTAAAGACAGAGAAGCATCCCAAACCCTACAAATTGGCTTGGCTGAGGAAAGGTGGGGAAGTGAAGGTTGGTCGAAGAGCTTATGTAACTTTTTCCATCGGAAAGAAGTATAAGGATGAAATTTGGTGTGACGTGGTGGATATGGATGTATGTCATTTGTTGTTGGGAAGACCATGGCAGTTCGATAGAGCCGTGCAACACGATGGTAGGACTAACTGCTATAGTTTCATGTTCGATGGCACTAGAATCACTTTAGTTCCTAAAAGGCGACAACAATGTGAAAGCAAGTTGGAGGAAATCGAGGAACTAAAGACTCTGTTATCTTTGAAGGAATTTGTCAAAGAAGTAGAGGATAGCCCTGAAGTATTTCTGTTGATTGGACGTGAAAGTAGTGAAGCGGTTGAAATTCCTGAGGAAGTTAAGCCAGTGTTGAAGGAATTTGAAGATGTGTTTCCTGAAGAATTACCAAAAGAGTTACCACCGTTGAGAGACATACAACACCAGATTGATCTTGTTCCGGGAGCTGTGTTACCACATAGTCCACATTATAGAATGAGTCCAAAGGAGCACGAAGAGTTAAGAAGGCACGTGGAAGAGTTACTTGAACAAGGGCACGTACAAGAAAGTTTAAGTCCTTGTGCAGTACTAGCCTTGTTAGTGCCAAAGAAGGATGGAACTTGGAGAATGTGTACAGATAGTCGAGCACTAAACAAGATTACGGTGAGGTACAGATTCCCGATGCCAAGATTGGACGACTTGTTAGATCAGTTGAGTGGAGCTGCTATCTTTTCAAAGATTGATCTGAAGAGTGGGTATCATCAGATTCGAATTCGACCAGGGGATGAATGGAAGACAGCCTTCAAGACACGAGAAGGGTTGTATGAATGGTTGGTCATGCCATTTGGTCATTCAAATGCACCTAGTACTTTTATGCGAGTGATGAATCAGATCTTTCGACCGTTTATTGGAAAGTTCGTGGTGGTATACTTTGATGATATATTGATATACAGTGGAAGCACAGAAGAGCATCTACAACACTTACGGGAAGTGTTGATGATACTTCGTCAGGAGCAATTTTACGCGACAACAAAGAAGTGCATGTTCATGACGCACAGTGTTTTGTTCTTGGTGTATGTATTGTCCAAGGAAGGTATCCAGGTGGATCAAAGTAAAGTTGAAGTGACGGGGTTTGATGTATTTCTAGATTTGTTTGTTGAGGATCCTTACTTTGCCAAGATTGTAAATGAAGTCGCGAAAGGGAGGACGGATGAGTATGTGTTGGTAGAAGGTTATCTATTTAAGGGAAATCGGTTGTGTATACTAGAGTGCAGTTTGCGAATGAAGATTGTGAAGCAATTGCATGAAGAAGGTCATGTGGGAAGAGATCGTACCTTGCAGTTGATTTCTCAATCATATTTTTGGCCTTCCATGAGGAAAGAAGTTGAAAGATTTGTGCAGAGATGTCACATATGTCAAGTTTCCATAGGGACAGCTACGAATGCAGGATTGTATGTGCCAGTGCCCGTGCCTACTAGACCATGGGTTGATGTTAGCATAGATTTCGTTTTGGGTTTGCCAAGAACTCAACGAGGGAATGATTCTATATATGTTGTGGTGGATAGATTTTCGAATATGGCACATTTCATAGCTTGTAAGAAGACCGCCGATGTAGTCCGTGTGGCTCAATTGTTCTTTAAAGAGGTTTATCGACTACATGGACTACCTGAGTCTATTGTTTCTGACCGGGATACTCGATTTCTAAGTCATTTTTGGTTGAGCCTGTGGAAGATGGTTGGAACTAAGCTGAATTTTAGTAGCGCCTATCATCCACAAACGGATGGGCAAACGGAAGTGGTGAACAGATCTTTGGGAAACTTGTTGAGATGTCTTGTGAAGGATAATTTAAAGAGCTGGGATGTGAAATTGTATCAGGCATAATTCTTACATAATCATGCCGTTAATCGAAGTACTGGATTCAGTCCATTTCAAGTGGTATATTCAGCAATTCCGAAGGGACCGTTGGATTTGTCAATAGTTCCATTTCAGAAAGGGGTTGTTAAACGAGCTTGTGATTTCGTGAATGAGTTGCAGGAGTGTTACAGGATTGTTCATGAACAATTGCTTAAGTCAAATGAGAAGTATAAGCAATTGGCAAATAAGAAGCGAAGGAGTGTGGACTTCAAAGAGGGTGATTTTGTTTATGCAGTATTGATGAAAGATCGTTTTCCAGTTGGAACTTACAACAAGTTGAAAGCTCGGAAGATTGGTCCAGTAGAAATCTTGAAGAAGATCAATGATAATGCGTATCAGTTAAGGTTGATGGAAAATGTTCATACTTCTGATGTTTTCAATGTCAAACACTTAATTCCGTATTATGGGGAGAAGCTTGTCGAAGAAGAGGAGAGCGTGAATTCGAGGTCAAATTCTTTCCAACAAGGGGAGGATGATGCAGCGCATACCAGATCTGATGATACCGCGAATTCCTCCTTAAGTCGCGGCGGCGAAAACCTAGATCGCTCCAACCTTATGTCGCGAGATGCTCCAGAAGGTCGCGAACGACCTATGCCAAATACAGTAGATCGCTCCTCCTCCTTATGTCCAGTAGGTCGCGAACGACCTATGCCGCTCGAGCTATCCTATGTCGCAAACGACGTTCCAGTTGGGTCGCGAGCTTCCAGTAGGTCGCTGAAGTCTTAAGTCGCTGAAGCTTCCCCTATGTCGCGAGTTTTCTTAGGTCGCTGCTTGATTTTGGTTAAGTCATTAAGTCGCTATGGCTTATTTCTTATGTCGTTATTTCTTATGCCGTTATTTCTTATGTCGTATTGTCTTTGTAAGTCGTTTGTGATGTATTTTCTTAAGTCGTGTGAAGTGTTGTAACATGTGTTGGGTTGTACTTTCCCTATAAATAGGGGTGTGTTATCATTTGTAAAAGGGGTTGAATATTGAATAAAAATTGGTTTGTGCTTTGTGCCTCCATTAAAATTGGAAGTTGAGTGTTATCTCCTTTCCCCATGTTCGGATATTCGAATGCGCTCGAATCAACGAACTTGAAGTCGATTCACGGAATCTCGTGCGCGAGATCAACGTCGAAGAATCGTAGATCTTCTAACGCGGTATAGTGCGCGATCAACGTGTTGAAGATAGCTAGAATCCGGTATCTCGAGAGATCAACGGATTTGAGCACTTGGGTATCTTCAATTCATCGATTCATCTTGTTTCATCGATTCATTTTCCGCGAATTCATCAATTCGTGAGTTGTTTGATCCTATAGGTTGCGTCATTAACTCTTTATTTCTCCACTGTTTACCAATATAACTTTTTATGCTGTGTATAAATGCAAAAATTGAGCTGCATTACGTGCCTCAACTATTCCATATATTCACAATCACTTGCTCACTTTTGCAACAATTATATAAGCAATTCCACACCTATATATATCTCATAAAAATAGCTCTGCCATCATTTAGCGTCTAATCCTTCTACGGCACGTTTAAATTGCCATTGAATGGTCTTCATTTACGTAATATTTATAACTACAACCCTCTTCTTTTAATTAGTTCACAATTATTTTTAGGAAAATTTTCAAACATAAGCTTGTTTTCATAAACAATAACACAAATAACCTAGTTTTGATTATAATTACAAACATAGGCCTGTTTTTGCCAGCTGGAAGAGGGCGAATTTTCAAAATGCGCCTTGGGCGAACTTTCAAAATGCGCCAACAGGCGACTTTCGAAAATTCGCCCAAAGGCGCATTTTGAAAAGTCGCCCTCAAAAAAACCCTGCATACATAAACAAGTTATGTTGGTCCATTTAACAATCACATACATATATAATTTCTTATCTAACAACTTTCGTAGATATCAGCTTGCAAATCTAACAATTGCGAAGTTCATTTAAGTTCGACACATAACTAGTTGGTTTGATACATAGAAATTACATTCGTTTAAAATTAAAAACACAAAAGGTCTAAATTCGTTACGCAGTCATACATCTGATAATGGAAGTTTAGGTCGCTGCAGTACATCGCTTTCTGTTATGGCCCTGTGATCCACATTTGCTGCACCTGTTTGATTTAGGCGTTTGATGCTCATCCATAACGTTTTTTATCCTCGTATATTTAGGTCGTCCAGGTTGTCTTCTTGTAGGTGGAGGCAATATATGTGGACCGGTGTATGGTCTCCAGTATCTCTTATCACGCACGGGATGAAACTCTGCCTGATATGAAGCTTTGTAACTTCGAACAGAGTACCACTCTGATGCGAACTCATGATGTGCTCTGTTAGCACCGTAATCCTGTGCCGAACAAGCCACCATTACATGGGCATATGGTATTTTTTGCAGTAGGGGGATGTTGCATGTACATGAGCAGTTAGGACCATCAATTAACACTTTAAATTCATCGCCGTAGTAATGAATAACTTGCCATTCTGTTCGACTAAAGCGAACTAGTTTACAACGGCGTGCTTCAATAGCTCGATCTGCTATTTTAGCTTCCCATTTTGGAGTCAAACGTGTTGTGATAGCATCCGCCGTCTCTCGTCTCTTACAAAAATATTCAACCGATCGAAAGAAGGTTCGTGCAACCAACGCCTTTATAGGTAATGATCGAGCACCTTTCAGCACACCATTAAAACTTTCAGATGCATTGGTGGTCATAACATGAAAGCGTCCTCCATCGTCTTTGCAAAGGGCCCAATTCTCTTCAAAATTCCCTAAACTTCTTTCAATCCATTCATGAGCCCGTGAATTTGTAGCTTTAATTTCTCCTCTGATTTTGTTGTACTCAACTACTTCTGAAGCACATGCAGCTGAAAAAAATAAAGCTGTAAGTCGGTTATCCCTAAAACCCACTGTTTGAAAATTAGCTTTAAGATGTCGTGCATAGAACATATGTTTGTGTGGTTCTCGCCACTTCTCCTGTAAAGCCTTCGGAATTCCTTTCATCCGATCCGATATGAAAGTAATACGACGATTGCAAACACTGTGAATGAATTCACGCATGCAAGAAAAAAACCAACCCCAGCTATTATATGACTCGGATTCGACAACCGCATAAGCTAATGGAAACAGACAGTCATCCGCATCTACAGCAGTAGCAACAAGCAACGTCCCTTTGTATTTACCATACAAATGTGTCCCGTCAATACATAGCAATGGCCGGCAGTGTAGAAAACCTGTAATGCAAGGGCCAAATGCCCAAAACGCACGATCAAATACGCCAACTTCATCGTGGGTCACATGTCCAACAATCCCCGGATTACTTCTCTTTATTTCCTCAAAATATTAAGGCAAAGTCGCATACGATTCGGCCCAGTCACCATAAATTCTTTCTATTGTTTTGTTTAATGCTCGCCAAGCTTTCATGTAACTAATTTTGATGAACAATTGGTCATCGACAAGCACTTGAACTGTACCTGCTGTGATATCCAAATCGGCTTTCACAAATGACATGATTTTTGACACAAGAAAATTAGAAGTGGCTTGCTTGTGGTTGGAATTAACTGTAGGATTGACATAGGTATGTTCGCTAGGCAACTTTCTGATTTCCCACCAACCAGACTGTGATTTCTTTGAGACTATTGCATGTATTCTCCATGGACAGTTAGTGTCAACATTACATATACCAGTGTATATAGTTTTATTCGACTTGACCGGCTTGTACGAAACTCCATGTAGAATTGGCCATTCGTTTAATTGGTGTAGCATGTTTTTCTTACTTTCAAATACCATTCCAATAGCAAATCCATTTTGTATGCATGCGGTTGAAAATTTTTCCCCAGCAAATTGCAGGTTAGCAACGACCGATCTTGCCATCATTTGTGCAGTACATAAATCATCATCCAACGGTACTTCCATTTGAGCTTCTTCACCTTCACCATCACCTTCAGCATCATCTACGCTTGGAAAATCGTAGTTTAACGATTCATTGTTCACCTGCATTCGTTCTACCCAACACGCATCATTATTAGTGGTCGAACAGCCATACTATCAATTTGAGGAACATGTTCGGTGTCTCTATCTATATTAACATCCATATTAGTGGCAATATTGGAATCATGTGAGTGTTGTGACGGTCCAGCACCACATTCTGCAGCAGTATCCTCAAGAATTGTACATCTGTTTACAACCGTATCTTAGTACGAAGCTTTACCCAAATAAATTGCTAAACAAACCTTTGACTTATAGCATACATTTGTGATGGAGTAGGATATACCGGTTGCGACAAATGAATATTTTGTTGTTCAGCACGGATTTTGTAGATGCATTTGTTGTTGGAAGCTGAATGTGTTAGAAGAAAGTATTAGGCAATTGTAATTTAAAAAGGTGCACGCAAAATACCAATGTTAACAACGATACCTTGGATGCATCGTTGGTGGTGTATAGTATGGAAAGTACTGTTCTGGAGTTGGTTGCGACATCATGTAATGCATGAAACCATAGTTTATGGGAGGAGGACCATGACCCCCAGCATGTACATATGGATTACTGTAAGTAGGAGAACCTAAGCTTGCTGTAGGAATATCAGTTTCCAACATTTCTGTAAAATGCCCTAATCATGTGCTAACGATAGGAGATTGTACATGTTCTTGCATATTTTCTTTTGCAGCTTTCCCAACGTACAACTCAATGGATTTGGTAACCACAGAAAACATAACTTCAACATCCTCATCGTCTGAAAGTGTTATTGCTTTTGAACCAGAATCCGTTGGCCAGTTAACGACCAACTCAATATCAAATTCGATTGGGCTTATTTTTGTCGCTTTGTAAACCGATTCTTTCAACTCAAATAGTGTGCAACATTTGCGTACTCTCCCTGGTTTACAAAAACCACCGACATAATTCCCATTTTTCTGTTCGTCGACGATCAGTTCACCGTCGTAGTAGCAAAGTGTAGGAATGAGATTTCTAGCCATTCTACAAACAAATAGTTTTTATTTGACCAACCACTTTCTATCCATTCATATGAAAATATTTTAATGGATCTAACAAAGCTAGGGTTTTTAATTTTCTTTCCAATTTTTGTGCAGGGATATAGTGAAGACGTTTGCGTAGAACAGCAACGACTCTATTGCAATAACTAACCGATTATCGAAAGAAATTGAGGCTTGGTGTTTGGGAATGTAAGCTAAAAGAAAATGGGTTCTTCAGATCTAGAAAAAACTTGGGGTGGGTTATGAGGAGGTGAGTGCTAAAGCTGACTAGATATAAAGAAGTTTTTTAAGTGGCGACTTTTCAAAAGTCGCCTTTGTGCGCATTTTCAAAAGTCGCCCAAAGGCGAGTTTTGAGAATTCGCCCAAAGGCGACTTTTGAAAAGTCACCAATTAAAAAACAGCCTAAAACACGACATAAAACAGATTATTAGTTTGTTGAACTACAGAATACCTCTCAATAGAAAATACAGGACTGACAAACGATTAATAGCAAGTATATACAAACAACAACCACCGGATACTACTTTACTACCAATACATCAAAACATACAGTCAATCACGTGGTAACCGGTAGCACCCTGCAAGCATTTCATTGCGAATTGCAATATTCATCCTCTCCAAGCGACTAACATTAGCTTGCATCTCAAGCGCGTATTGGACCCCCCTTTCTGTCAGTGGAGGATCGAACCATTCAAAAATTTACAACTATGCACCCCCTGATGCGTCTGTGCATCGATATACGCTTTACAGCCGAAAAACCGACGTCCTGCATTTCTCTGACTTTTGGAAACAACAACGTTACATTCATCTCCGCAATAGAAAAGTACTGAACGTCCCATGATGCTAGAACTTGATCTATCAGGGTTTTGATGAGCAAGTACATTCATCAATCTGGAATGAGAAAGTACTTACAACATCAACTTACCACGTTCCTCTCAAGTGGTGCTCTGGGAACGTACGGACTTCTATACACTGCCTCCACTGGCGCCGTAAGAACATATCGCCGTGTTATGTTCCAGTACCACCATTTGTACCGCTCTAGCGTGATGGTGGGCTCCCTCTCAATCTGGGTAGCTGTATGACGCTCATTCCACAACTAAATGTAGGATCCATACTCCTCTGCATTGTACGTAGAAGTGCAGGGTGGCGCATCATCCGGTATATGCTGTATCATGCCAAACTGTCTCATAACCCTATCGGGTAAGTGAAATGCAGTCTGGGTGTAAGATATGAGTGGTACTCTTGCAGTCCACAAGTATCTAGCAGCTGTACACATGGCTGGAAGCTGTGCTAGCACATCCTGCGTGTACGGTGTCCATGTCACCACTTCATCCTCCAGCACATCTAACTCGTTGCGGTAGAACTTCACACTCTGTCTTGGGGTTCGGCGCGTTTTTTTGGGTCCTACCCAGCTGTTATAAGATGTTAACAATTGAATATTACACATGAAAATTGCATTGTTTAAGTAATTTAAAAGGATAAAAATATACCGAGACCCAAGCGGCATCGACTGATCGACAACAACGTTTGTCACTAACAATCTTCCGATCGGAAGATAAGTCCACGATGTGACGACCGCCCATGACCCCTGCACCGAATCTAGAGATAGTGCGCTGTAAAGTGTGCCAGGCAGCCATGGACGATTGCCAGGGTAAAATAAAAACAACAGAATCTATCGTATTACTCACAGCGCATGGACAAAATACAATAGGATATATATAGTGAAGCTTCACAGAAATAGAATCTCATCAATAAAACTTCATAATAGTTGGATACAAACATCTGAAAAGTCAATACAACAAGCCTCACTACATAAAACTCAGAGAATACAAAGCAGCGGAACATCCAGTACATATAGTAAGAAGATAATATGCAACCCTCCAGCTCGTCTTCGATATCAGCATCGTAGAAAGCAAGAACAGCACCTGTCACCTACTACCTAGTCTGCCCGTCCCAAAATGGACGAACAACCCAAGGCAATAAGAGTTAAAACATAAAGCCTTGAGTCAGACAACAGTCTTAGTGAGCAGTAAATTAATTAACAACATACCAAAAGAGCATAAAGGAAAAAGGAATAGGAATACAACCCTCCCACTCCACCTCTTTCTACAGTGATAGCCCCCAGACACACACTAAGCAGAAGCAAGCATAGCAAAGCATACAATTTAAAGTAGAGCAATAATCACTCGAGTCAAGGGCGATGTTTTCCAAGTACAAACCCCCAAGGCCTAAACCAAGATCAGATAAGCACCTAGAAAATACCGCTCTTGAGACCGAATGACGATACAACCAATCATCCATGACTCTGGCTATCACTGTTATCATTGCCTTAATATCACCGTTAATTGAATGACCGGCACATTCTTTCAGCCGTCCGTCAAGGGCTAATGGAAAACCCCGGTTCTAGACATAACTCTGCACGTCATCGTGACCCGTGCCTAGGACTATCGAATCTGCCTAGAGTACTTAACTATCAATCATTAGCCTTCAGGGACTATCGAATCTGCCCAACGTACTCTTGCTTTGAGCATGCTAGAACCTTCAACAACGATGAGATCTCAGCCTCCTAGTCATCCTCCTCGACGACTATTTCCATACTAGCTCAAGCGCCTCTCGAGCAAACCATTATCCTCAACTCGAACCATTTCACCGAGTTATCAACATGCTTGGAATGATCCCGTCTGGATTAGACCAAGGCTATCTCATATCATACTTCGCCTCATCATCATCATAGCAAAGTCTCATCTCAACATCATCATCAAATCTATCCATATGAGCTTCATCATCAGCTACATATGCCACGAGCAGCTTTTCCAATTCAAGAGCCTTTCCCTTAGCTTTTGAATCATCCTCGACCATCTTGTCTAAATCAAATCATCAATCATCTAATTCATAGCAATCAATCACGTCAAACATTAATCCAAGTAAACAAGCATTCAAATATGATCTAAATAGTCAATTATAACAATAATGGCAATTTCGTAATTAAAGAGTTGAAAGTCTAACAAGCATGAAAACATGAGAAATATCACTACAACTTGATGAATGAACTTGCATAGGTTAATCATGTAGAAAAATGGTTGTCAAATCATCATGAACAATGGATCTATATGGATCTACACTTAGGTTTACAAAATGCATGGAAATCACTACTTTAACACCAAATCAAGCCAACGATCCGATATACTCCTTTGGATCCGTGTGAGAGATAATCACCACTCACCAAATCACCAAAACAACCTAAAAGCAACACACTTCAGATCTGGACAGCGAAGGATCTAACTTGATCTATCACCAATCCGCTTCAAACGATGAAATCTCTCTTCGAAGAATGTAGATCTTCAATCTAAGCTCTTCGATCTTCGATTTGATCTTAAATATGGATGGAAGGAATCACTAGATTAGAGTGGAGAAAAGAAGTGAAGAAGTGGAGAAGTCGAGCTCTCAAAATGGCAGCACTTCGTCGCTTCGAAATCCGGATCCCAAAAAGTGAGAAAAACCCTTCTATTTATAGGCTGAAATCAACCTTAACTCGTCCGCCTTCCTTAAGTCGTAACTCGGAATTAGGTCGTCCACGACCTATAGAGCCACGACCTACGACCTACCGAAACCCCACATCCTACGACCTAAAGCCTTGCCGACCTAAAAGAAATCCACACGACTTAACTACACCAGCCTACGACCTAACAGGGTTACGACCTACGACTTAGCCAAATTGCCGACCTAACACAGATCGCGACCTAACAAAGTCTCCGATCTAACAGGGTAGCCGACCTAACCACTCATCTCCTTCTACGACTTACGACTTAGCGGCTTAACTCCTAAGTCGTTCGCGACTTAACAACTCACGCGACCTAACTACTCACGCGACCTACCAACTTATGCGACCTAACAACTTATGCGACCTAACAAACTAGCGCATCAGCGCACCCAAACGACCTACGACCTAACGAATGATGCAGCCTAGCGACCTAACACAGACCGCATCCTCGCGACCTAACAACTCATCCAGGTTACGACCTAACTCCTTAGGTCATCTAAGGACCTAACTACACTAACTCGCTAACCCTCTTAGGTCGCTGCCTATCCTTAAGTCGCTCAACCCTATAGGTCGCTAACTTCTATAGGTCGCTAACTTTCCTTAGGTCGCCTAATCCTATAGGTCGCTCCAACCGACCTAACCTAACCCACGACCTAAGCCACCACACGACCTATCTCCCATACGACCTAACTCTCACACGACTTAACTTCTTAGGTCGTTCCAATACTTAGGTCGCTCCAATTCACTAAGCCGCTTACCTCTTAACTCACCAACTTCCTTAGGTCGCTCCAAACCTTCATACGACCTAAGACTTAGACTCTGGACGACTTATCAACATTGCGACCAAATGTCAACTGTTTAACGATGTTTCGATCCGTAAAATACGGGTCGTTACATTCTCTCCCCCTTAGGAATTTCGTCCCCGAAATTCCAAACAAACAAAGCAATCAAAGACTATTCTGCACGCCTACCATCCAAAGCAATCAACAAACCATGCATCCAATTCTAGCTTAGCGTACAGAATTCTAATACTAGAACAAGTTACAATATCGTGAGATGACGCAACACCTTAGGGCCATACCTTGAAGAGTTCAGGATGAGCTGCTTTCATCCTCTCTTCCACCTTCCACATACAGTCGTTATCATCATCACTCCATTGTATCTTGAGCAACTTAACTACCTTCCTCCTAAGTTGTTTCGTGTCAGTTTCCACAACACGAAGCGGCTTACGAGGTCTCTTATCGACTGGATCAACTTCGAAATCTTCACAGCTATCCGCAGAAACCACTGTATTCGAGTCTTGCACATACTTCCGTAGATATGATACATGAAAAACATTGTGCACACTCGACATCTTCTCTGGTAACTCCAATCTGTAAGCGAGCTTTCCAATTCGCTCGATGATCGGGAATGGTCCAACAAATCTCGGAGTCAATTTTCCTTTCTTCCCGAATCGAATAACATTCTTCAGTGGAGAAATCTTCACAAAAACCATATCACCTACGTCGAACTCCAAATCCTTACGACGCTTATCGGCATAACTTTTCTGACGGTCTTGGGCTGCCTTCATCCGTCGTCGAATGATCTCTATGCAATCTGAGGTTTGTCGAATCATCTCTGGCCCAAGTATCAACTTTTCTCCAGTCTCTAACCAACATGTCGGAGAGTTACACGGTCTTCCATACAATGCCTCATACGGTGCCATACCAATGCTTGACTGGTAACTGTTGTTATACGAAAATTCCACCAAATGAAGGTGATCTTCCCATGATCCTCCGAAATCCAAAACACAAGCTCTGAGAAGATCTTCCAAAACTCGGTTGACTCTCTCGGTCTGACCATCTGTTTGAGGATGATAAGTTGTACTCAAACACAACTCAGTTCCCAAAACTTCCTGGAAGCTCTTCCAAAATCCACTAGTGAACAATGGGTCTCGATCGCTCACTATGCTCTTCGGAATACCATGGAATCGAACTATCCACTTAACATACAACTCCGCCAATTTTGATGTAGTCCTAGTCGATCGAACAGGAATGAATCTTGCACTCTTAGTCAGACGATCTACGATGACCCAAATCCCTTCATTTCCCATTCTGGTTCTAGGTAATCCGTCGATAAAATCCATCGACACTTGTTCCCACTTCCATGTAGGAACTTCTAATGGCTGAAGCAATCCACTTGGCTTCTTCTGTTCGGCCTTTACCAACTGGCAGTTCATGCACTTGGAAATAAAATTTCCAACATCCTTCTTCATACCTTCCCAGTAATAAGTTCTCTTCATATCCTGATACATCTTGTTTCCTCCTGGATGAATTATCAGCTTCGAGTGATGACTTTCCTTCAGAACTTCACTCCTCAATTCATCTATATCAGGAACAACTAGTCGTCCTTGCTTCCGAAGCCAACCCTCTCGATCGACCTCGAATCCTTTATCCTTTTCTGGTTCCAATCCAGATTCCAAATCACGGAAAATCTTGACAATCTTATCATCTCGCTTTTGACCCTTGCCAATCCTTTCCACAAGAGTCGGTCGGTCTTATTGATAAGTTTGCCAATATCTCAGGTTCCAATTCGCATCTGGGCCTGAAATCAAATCCAGCTAAGTACTCGAGATTCTTCCATTCTGAAAACATGGCTCCCAATCCTGCATGTCTTCGACTTAACGCATCTGCCACTGCGTTACCTTTTCCTGGAGTATAGGCTATACCAAAATCATATGATGCCAAAAACTCTAGCCAACGTTGCTGCCGAAGATTCAAATCCTTTTGGGAGAAAAGATACTTCAACGACTTATGATCTGTAAACAACTTGAATCGAACTCCCAATAGATAATGTCTCCACATCTTCAGAGCAAAAACAATCGCCACTAACTCCAAATCATGAGTCGGGTAATTCCTTTCATGCGGCTTCAGTTGTCGACTAGCATACGCAACAACTTTATCCTTCTGCATCAGCACTGCTCCAAGTCTAGTACCACATGCGTCAGTGTAAACCACCATCTCATCATTCCCACTTGGAATAGTCAAAACAGGAGCACTTGTCAATCGCTCTTTCAGGATTCTGAAAGCTTGCTCACACTTATCTTCCCATCTGAACACTTGGTTCTTTTTCGTCAATCCTGTCAACGGTGCAGCCACCTTGGAGAAGTCTTTGATAAACCGTCGATAATATCCTGCTAATCCAAGAAAACTTCTCACATCAGATGCATTCTTAGGTCTAACCCAATCCTGGATTGCTGCCACCTTAGCAGGATCAACTGCTATTCCACTTCCAAAAATCACATGGCATAAGAACCTCACTTCACTCTTCCAGAAGTGACACTTCGAAAACTTAGCCTTCAGCTGATGTTTTCGTAAGATTTCTAAAACAATATGCAAGTGTGTCTTGTGCTCTTCTTCAGTTCTGGAATAAATCAGAATATCATCCACGAACACAAGTACGAACTTGTTCAACTGATCTTTGAACACCCTATTCATAAGATCCACAAAATATGCTGGCGCGTTAGTCAATCCAAACGACATTACCAGCCACTCAAAGAAACCGGATGGTGTCCTAAAAGCAGTCTTCGGTACACTATCCTTAGCAACCCTCAACTGGTGAAATCCCGTTGCCAAATCCATCTGAGAAAACACCTTAGCTTCGTGAAGCTGATCAAACAAGTCATCTATTCTCGGCAAGGGATACTTGTTCTTCTTAGTCACCTTATTCAGCTCACGATAATCCACGCACAACCTCAGCGATCCATCTGCTTTGGTTACAAACACAACTGGTGCACCCCATTCGGACACACTACGCCGAATGAATCCTTTCTGTAAAAGATCATCAACTTGCACCCTCAACTCTTGCTGTTCCCTAGGCGCCATCCGCCAAAGAGGCATCACAACAGGTCTGGCTCCATCAACTAGATCTATACGAAACTCGATCTCTCTATGCGGCGGTAACCCTTTGACTTCGTCAAAGACATCCTCAAATCCATTAACGATTGGCAACGATGACAGTCCATCCCGTGGAACAACCAGCGAATACATGAAGCTCATGAAGACGCCTTCTTCATGCTTACATCGTATCACAATCCTTCGCCCTTCCACATTCTCGACTATCACCTCCAACCTCTCACAATCAACCTTTGCCGCATACTTCCTAAGCCAGTCCATACCCAAAATAATTTCGAACCCCGCAAAGTTCAGAACAAAGAAATCATAAACAAAAGAGTAATCATGACTCGATACAATCAGACCACGGCATAACATACACAAACAAGATGAACCCCCAACTGGATTAGTCACAACCAATGGCCTATCAACAATATCCGGTTCTAAACCCAACCGGCCTACAAGTTTGCTACAAACAAACGAATGCGACGCCCCAGTATCAAACAGAACTCTAACTGGAACACCACATAGGAAAAGAGTACCTTGAACAACCACACTCTTTCCTTTCTCTTCAGCGGTAGGAGCTTTTGAAGACGACGGAACAGCTCCCAAAGCATAAGCTTGCACAATCTGCTTGTCCCTCCTCGGTTCTGGACAATTCTTCCTGAAATGCCCCGGCTTGTCACAGTTGTGACACTTCATCGGTACCTTCGGATTCTTACAATCCTTAGAGAAATGGCCCTTCTGCTGACAATTGTAGCAAGTCACTTCGCCCTTCGGCTTCTTCTGGCCATCCTTACCCTTCTGCTGCTGCTGCTTCCTCTTCTTGTTTCCACCCTGCTGTGGTTTAGACTCTCCCCTGGTCACAGCAACAACAGATCCTTCCTTAGGAAACAGACTCTCGTGCCTGAGAGCTTTCTCCACAAGCTTCTCAAATGAATCGTCCAAATGATCCACCAACTGTCTCCCAAGATAACTGTCCAAGCCTGTCACAAACTTCTCATTCTTTTGATAAGCAGATTCAATATATGACCGGGCATACTTGGACAAAGCTTCAAACTCAGAAACATACTCAAGAACTGGTCTTCCTCCTTGCTTGAGCTCCACAAACTTCTTGAACAGAACAGACTTCTAAGCTGTAGAAATGAACTTAGCTTCAAATCTGACTTGGAATTGCTCCCAAGTAATCTCTTCCTCCGGAGTATCAATAGTGATAGAGTTCCACCAATCCGAAGCTCTTCCTTGAAGCTGTCTCGATGCTAACTTCCTCTTAGTTGCATCCTCAATTCCCAAGTCACCAAAGATCATTCTACAAGCATCTATCCACCTCTGGACTTCAATGGTTGATTCTGTTCCCAAGAAAACCTTTCCTCCAAGAGCAGTATAGTCCTTACACAACTTAGCGAAATCCACCGGTTTTGGAGTTTGAACTTGAACTCCAACATCCACCGATGGCCCCGGAGCTGGCATCCTTCTCATGATCGAAGTCATCATAGATTCGAACATAGCAGCATAATCAGCAGCCCCTTCAGTAGCACGGCCTTCCCTAGCAGCTGGTCTCCCTCTTCGACTCATTCTCAATATCTATAAAAAGGAATGATTAGCACATCTAGAGAAACAACTGCATAAGAACTCAAACTCTACTAAGTTACTATATTATATATAGTAATCATCCATCAAAATACAATTACGTCTCTCATACGTAGTTACGTCAGCGAGCGTTGGGTAAAATCGATTAACCAATGCCCTGATACCAAATGTGACGACCGCCCATGACCCCTGCACCGAATCTAGAGATAGTGCGCTGTAAAGTGTGCCAGGCAGCCATGGACGATTGCCAGGGTAAAATAAAAACAACAGAATCTATCGTATTACTCACAGCGCATGGACAAAATACAATAGGATATATATAGTGAAGCTTCACAGAAATAGAATCTCATCAATAAAACTTCATAATAGTTGGATACAAACATCTGAAAAGTCAATACAACAAGCCTCACTACATAACACTCAAAGAATACAAAGCAGCAGAACATCCAGTACATATAGTAAGAAGATAATATGCAACCCTCCAGCTCGTCTTCGATATCAGCATCGTAGAAAGCAAGAACAGCACCTGTCACCTGCTACCTAGTCTGCCCATCCCAAAATGGACGAACAGCCCAAGGCAATAAGAGTTAAAACATAAAGCCTTGAGTCAGACAACAGTCTTAGTGAGCAGTAAATTAACTAACAACATACCAAAGGAGCATAAAGGAAAAAGGAATAGGAATACAACCCTCCCACTCCACCTCTCTACAGTGATAGCCCCCAGACACACACTAAGCAGAAGCAAGCATAGCAAAGCATACAATTTAAAGTAGAGCAATAATCACTCGAGTCAAGGGCGATGTTTTCCAAGTACAAACCCCCAAGGCCTAAACCAAGATCAGATAAGCACCCAGAAAATACCGCTCTTGAGACCGAATGATGATACAACCAATCATCCATGACTCTGGCTATCACTGTTATCATTGCCTTAATATCACCGTTAATTGAATGACCGACACATTCTTTCAGCCGTCCGTCAAGGGCTAATGGAAAACCCCGGTTCTAGACATAACTTTGCACGTCATCGTGACCCGTGCCTAGGACTATCGAATCTGCCCAGAGTACTTGACTATCAATCATTAGCCTTCAGGGACTATCGAATCTGCCCAACGTACTCTTGCTTTGAGCATGCTAGAACCTTCAACAACGATGAGATCTCAGCCTCCTAGTCATCCTCCTCGACGACTATTTCCATACTAGCTCAAGCGCCTCTCGAGCAAACCATTATCCTCAACTCGAACCATTTCACCGAGTTATCAACATGCTTGGAATGATCCCGTCTGGATTAGACCAAGGCTATCTCATATCATACTTCGCCTCATCATCATCATAGCAAAGTCTCATCTCAACATCATCATCAAATCTATCCATATGAGCTTCATCATCCGCTACATATGCCACGAGCAGCTTTTCCAATTCAAGAGCCTTTCCCTTAGCTTTTGAATCATCCTTGACCATCTTGTCTAAATCAAATCATCAATCATCTAATTCATAGCAATCAATCACGTCAAACATTAATCCAAGTAAACAAGCATTCAAATATGATCTAAATAGTCAATTATAACAATAATGGCAATTTCGTAATTAAAGAGTTGAAAGTCTAACAAGCATGAAAACATGAGAAATATCACTACAACTTGATGAATGAACTTGCATAGGTTAATCATGTAGAAAAATAGTTGTCAAATCATCATGAACAATGGATCTATATGGATCTACACTTAGGTTTACAAAAATGCATGGAAATCACTACTTTAACACCAAATCAAGCCAACGATCCAATATACTCCTTTGGATCCGTGTGAGAGATAATCACCACTCACCAAATCACCAAAACAACCTAAAAGCAACACACTTCAGATCTGGACAGCGAAGGATCTAACTTGATCTATCACCAATCCGCTTCAAACGATGAAATCTCTCTTCGAAGAATGTAGATCTTCAATCTAAGCTCTTCGATCTTTGATTTGATCTTCAATATGGATGGAAGGAATCACTAGATTAGAGTGGAGAAAAGAAGTGAAGAAGTGGAGAAGTCGAGCTCTCAAAATGGCAGCACTTCGTCGCTTCGAAATCTGGATCCCAAAAAGTGAGAAAAACCCTTCTATTTATAGGCTGAAACCAACCTTAACTCGTCCGCCTCCCTTAAGTCGTAACTCGGAATTAGGTCGTCCACGACCTATAGAGCCACGACCTACGACCTACCGAAACCCCACATCCTACGACCTAAAGCCTTGCCGACCTAAAAGAAATCCACACGACTTAACTACACCAGCCTACGACCTAACAGGGTTACGACCTACGACTTAGCCAGATAGCCGACCTAACACAGATTGCGACCTAACAAAGTCTCCGATCTAACAGGGTAGCCGACCTAACCACTCAACTCCTTCTACGACTTACGACTTAGCGGCTTAACTCCTAAGTCATTCGCGACTTAACAACTCACGCGACCTAACTACTCACGCGACCTACCAACTTATGCAACCTAACAACTTATGCGACCTAACAACCTAGCGCATCAGCGCACCCAAACGACCTACGACCTAACGAATGATGCAGCCTAGCGACCTAACACAGACCGCATCCTCGCGACCTAACAACTCATCCAGGTTACGACCTAACTCCTTAGGTCGTCTAAGGACCTAACTACACTAACTCGCTATCCCTCTTAGGTCGCTTCCTATCCTTAAGTCGCTCAACCCTATAGGTCGCTAACTCCTATAGGTCGCTAACTTCTATAGGTCGCTAACTTTCCTTAGGTCGCCTAATCCTATAGGTCGCTCCAACCGACCTAACCTAACCCACGACCTAAGCCACCACACGACCTATCTCCCGTACGACCTAACTCTCACACGACCTAACTTCTTAGGTCGTTCCAATACTTAGGTCGCTCAAATTCACTAAGCCGCCTACCTCTTAACTCACCAACTTCCTTAGGTCGCTCCAAACCTTCATACGACCTAAGACTTAGACTCTGGACGACTTATCAACATTGAAACCAAATGTCAACTGTTTAACGATGTTTCGATCCGTAAAATACGGGTCGTTACACACGACCAAAGCTGCATTTATAAGAAAAAATTATGATAAAAAATGAGACAAATCATGTAAAACAGTAAACTATTGAAGTTTGTTTCAAACCTGTACTAGTGTCAGACATCCACCAATAGATTTATTCTCCAAAAGAGAAAGCCTGGATAACTCCATATATGTATAAGATAACACAGCACTGCCCCAAGAGAACTTACCACACTCCCCTAAATCAGCAATATACGGTAGCCATTTCAGATCTACCCAATCTTTGTATGGTCGCACATCAATCGGGAAACAATGATGTGCAAAATAATAGCACGTGCTCGCTGCTGAATCTGAGTCTCTGTAGCATCAGCAGGAATATCGTGCGACAATTGACGTCTATACCACATGACTTCCACGAACTCATTGCCCCTTGTTTGTTCGGGGGGTGGGTCAAGACCAAGTAAATCATGACACAATTGCATATAGTCATATGCCACTTCTCCATAAGCCACTGCATTGCCTTCAATAGGCAAACCTAACAACACGGCTACATCTCCTAATGTAATCGTCATCTCTTCAACAGGGAAATGAAAAGTGGAGGTCTCCGGTCACCATCTATCTACCAAAGCAGTGATAAGATGGTGGTCAAGATGGATGTATCCTAACTTCTTTATGTGTAAAAAAACCGGCCCTCTCAATCTCAGCCAATACTCCTGGATGGTTTGAAGTCACTTTCTTCACCGACGTGGAGTGATCTATAGTTGTATCTGGATCGTCACGCTGATCAAATGATAAATACAATTAAAAAGCAGGAATTATATCACCTGACACAAAATTATATTTTTTTTAAAATCACCTGCATCCATATGTCGTTAGAAGCACGATGTTGTGCTTGAAGAAATAATACCCTTCCATCAACGGGTCCGGCCTCCATCTCAACATACTCTACAAAATACAAGTATTAAAAATCATTTCATTTCGATAAAAAAATATACACTAACTAAAAATTGACAACCTCCTAACCCACAAAGTAGTATGAATGCACGTAAAATCCTTGTCGTTCATATAAATTGCTTATAACAATAATCTTAAGTTGCTTTTAAGAACCTTTTTTATTATGGTTTTTATACTCTACTTCTAAGTTCAAAATCTAACACTAAAATGTGTACAAATACTTGTAATGATAGTGTTGTAAATGCTTTATCAATGGTGATGTTCAAATGATTTACTTTACAAGCACAATTTTTTTTCTTGAACAACAAATTATAAGATAACATTGACTTCAAGCCTTAAATTATAAACAACAAATTATGGGTATAGATTCATACCTATTTCTTGTTCTATACCTGATGTGCTTGCGATTGACTAATTTGTGAAAGAATTTGAATATAAAATGAAGAAATGGAAGTGGAGGAAGGTTTTGAGGGGTTTGTGTCTTTTGGGTTTTGGTTGGAAGAGTGGGAGAGAGTGAATGTGAAGAGGGGGGGCTGCTGTCTGGTTAAAATGTGTGCAGGGTTTTTTCGAGGGCGACTTTTCAAAATGCGCCTTTGGGCAAATTTTCAAAAGTCGCCTGTTGGCGCATTTTGAAAGTTCACCAAATGCGCATTTTGAAAATTCGCCCTCGTCTAGCTGGCAAAAACAGGCCTATGTTTGTAATTATAATTAAAAGTAGGTTATTTGTGTTATTGTTTACCAAAACAAGCTTATGTTTGAAAATTTTCCATTTTTTAAAATACTTCATTATGACGGTGTGCTTGATAAACTTTCAGGTTGCGGTGTTTCTCTTCTGGGTTGTGCACATTATCACTACTCTAGCACAAGCTGACCTATGTTGGTGTCATGCTCCTTCTGTTCAGCTGTCGATGATTCATTCCCCTTGACAATGTTGTCATTGCAGTAAGTTCCATCTGCTTCTCCCTTTCATCTCTTTTGTAGTTATAATTAGCATACTAAATTTTGCACCGATAAACTGATGATTTTTTACATGATTTTAGTACCGTATAGCCAAATTTGAAAGCATATGGTTGGTAGAAGCATGTTGGTTACTTTAAACCAGCAACAAATGAACGATTTCATGAATCCAAATAGCCATATTTTGCTTATTCTATTAAAGCGTTATGTAAATGTATTTTCACTGTTATGTGCAGATTTATTCAGTAAATGGAAATTACTTGGATAAGTTCTTCCATGCAAATTTAGTAATTATATTGGCCGTTTGGACTCTTAATTAATGTCACTTATTATTCGTAAGTATATGGCGCCATTTTCATAATTAAGAAATCATAAAACAAAACATAAGAATGGAAGGTCAGCTGCTATCGGTACACAATCTACTAACCATGAAAGGATCAAGGCTCTTTTACTTCTTCATTAATTTTTATTGATATAGATATTCCAAGTGGTTCTCTCATGTTTTATTTAAATTGTTTACGTGATGTATACATTTCGCTACATGAGGAAATAAGATCATATTCAGAGTTATTAATGAGGGGTTAGTACGACTAAAAATAGGTAAATATTTTGATTACCTGAAAATGAAGAAATATGAAGATAAAATTTAAACTATTTATTTTTAGACTAAAATATAAAAATATTTGGACAATAAAATTTCCACTGTAATCTAAGAAAACAGAGTAAAAATAATAACAAACGGACCAATACACCTTCAAAATTGAAATCTATTTGTTTGCAGTTTAATTCTTTTAATTCTGATTGGTTCAGCATCATCCTTATGTTTGGTTAGAATTATTGGTAAATTTAAATAAGATCGGTCATTTACTTTAGCGATTTCTGTTATCCCAACTTTTGGCAAAGTCGAGATACCCAAAGATTAACTGAAAATCAATGATTGTTAGTCATGAACACCGATTGTGCATCGCAGGTTCACCACGGATATCGATGAATTTTGTCCGAGTCCGGATCGGGCTACAATTGACAAGACACGTCAAGCAGAGCCGTGAAAGTCAACGTTCCAAATATCAAGTCAATCCGAGGTCGCACGCTCAAGATATCATCGGAGCAAGTGGAGAACATAACCTCGAGTTCGCACCCATATGAGTCGAATCCATCAGTTTCGACTCCACCTGGTTCGACTCGATTTACTTTATATTCATCAGCAGGGCTTATGTTCGAATCGACTTGAGACATCGTTGGTTCGGATCCATCCATGAGAACATAGTTCGAATCCATGAAAAAGGACCGTAGCTTTGACTCCATCGATCAAGCCTTTGCCTCGAATCGATCACGACATGCCTTGATTCGAACCCGTCAGAATACGCCTTGCTTCGACTCCATTGATCAAGCCTTTGTTCGAATCCAATAGCTCGAATCCAATGGAACGTTCACACCTTCGAATCGCTTCAAACAGTGAAGTCTTCGTATCAATCGGCTAAGGTTACCCAGATCGATTCGAAGGAAGCATGTTTCGAATCGATCACCTCGAATCCACCACGTCTACATAGCTAAAACCCCGGCCACGACTCAGTAAAACTAGGAGAAAAAGGAGGATCGACTCGAAGATTACGCGCCACATCACCACGAGCACGCGTACCATGATCGATTCGAAGCAATCGATTCGAACGAAATCGATTCGAACAGAACGCTGCATCCAGAAATACAACCTTGAATCGATCATAACTTGAGATCTACACATCCAAATGCTATGAAATTTTCACAGAAGCTTGAGCACATGTTGAAGACTGTTCACGCCAAATTTCAGCTCGATTGGATGATTTCTTGATCGATTCGAACCAAGGGTCGAATCGATCCTAAAGTGGGCCCGGATCTCCAGATTTCGGCCATGTGGGCCCCCTGACGTACCAGAACTGGTCTCCCCTCAATTTAGGCGAAATATCAGCCTCCTACACCTATAAATAGAGCCCCTGGTCATTCAGAAAAGGGGTCAGACAATTTTGAGAGCTAAGGAGCGCCCAGATTCTGCCAGATTTACTCCAGATCACCATTGCTGCCATAGATTCAGACTTAGTTCAGCAAATCAGTTGTAATACAACATACGAAATTGTAATCTTCAAGCATCAAGCAATAAAATCATAAAAACCTTGAAGTGGACGTAGGCCGGAGATAGCCGAACCACTATAAATTGTGTGTCACTGTTCATTATTTCTTGATTGCTGCTTATTACTTGCTTAGATTTGTGATTTGTGTGTGAATACTATTGATTCGTATTCATACGCTGGTGCTTTCACTACACTTGGGGTTTGTGACCATTTTTGGTGCAAACACTTTGGTGCTTTCACTGAGAAGAACTAGCACCCGCTACACCAAATTCAAAATTTAGATTTGGAATTTTAAGGATTCAGATCTGACTCTACAATGACTCGACAAACTAGACAAAGAACTGAGAGGAGCCAACAGGCAGGAAGTCAAGAGGCATCCTCTGGCGCTGGAGAAGGGCAAGCTTCGATCTACATTACTAGAGATGAGATGGAAGCGATGAATAACTTAATGCAGGAAAGAATGATGAAAAGCCAACAAGAGATGCTGCAGAATTTCTTCGAGCAGATGAGAGCTGCAGGGACGCAGAACCCTGGACCAGATACAGCGGCTGTGAATGTGGAACAAGGAGCTAGGGCTATGGAACCCAACGGAGGACAGAATATAGAACCAGAAGGCAATCAACAAGGGCTTGGGGGCAGGCCCGCCAGATCCGACGCAGAAGGACCTTTGGAAGGAGCTCAACCGGCTAGGGCCAACACCAATGCTAACGAGCCACCCGAAGAGTACGTACCAGAATTCCCTACAAGGCTCGGAGGGCAAGACAGAGACATGACAAGGGGGCAACCCCTAGATGGAGATGAAAGAATGATTGGCCTAGTGAGGCGACTCATGAGAGGAGGGTTGTCAGGAGGAGGATTGGAAGAAGTTAGTCGGAGTCCGTTCGCTCCGAATATCAGGAATGCAAGGAACCCTCCGAAGTTCAAACTACCAACGCTGAATCCTTATGACGGAAAGTCAGACCCGACCATGCATATCACCAGATATATCAGACACATGGAAGTGCTGGGAGCATCCGAGGAAGTGATGGCACGATGTTTCCCCTTATTCTTATCAGATTTGGCTGCGCTTTGGTTTAGGCAGCTAGAAACCGGATCAATCAGGACATGGGGCGAGCTTGTGGATTGCTTCATGAAGCAGTTTAGGGTTCACGTGACACGACCTAAGAGCGTGATGACTTTGGCATCAATAAAACAAAGGACCGGAGAGTCCATAAAAGATTTTTTGTTACGATTTAATGCAACGGTGACTTCTGTAGATCGCCCGGACCCATCGATGATTTTGATGGCGGCAGTGGCAGGAGTTGGAGAAGGCACCGAATTCAAAGACTCTTTGACTAAGGATCCACCGCAAGATCTTGGAGAGTTTTTCCATGAAGCTGAAAAATTCATTCGATTAGAGGAATCACGAGCCGAGAGGCAGGAAATAAATGTTGCACAAGGCGAAGGAACCGCCAAGGAACAGTCCAGGGCAGACAAAGGAAAGAGAAAGCAGGATGACGCACATGATGGTCCTGATAAACGGAAGAAATTCCGAGAGCCCAGATTCAGGCAATACACAGATTTGGTGGCAGGACTGGAACGAATTTACACTGAAACTCGGGGGCAACTCCCATATCGAAAACCACCTAGGAGAGATCCCACGGAGCGGGAATGCAGGACCGGAAAATACTGCCTATTCCATGAGCTGGATGGGCACACTACCGATGAATGCCGCCACCTGAAGGATGAGGTGGAAGAACATGCCAGGAGTGGTAGATTGCCACAATATGTCAGAGAACGTGCAACGGCGGTCAGGCCCGAACAACTACCGCCTCAACCTAACAGGACTGATCCTGGATCGGGATCACGACTCGTCATCAATTGATCACGATGGCAAGGGCCAATTTCAGGATATGAGCTTTGGTCACTTAGTTTTCTTATATTTGATTTTCAAAATAAAACGGCTATCCCACTTACTCATGTACGGGAACCGGAGAGATCCCTAGGCATGCTCTGAGATGGAAATAGACCGCTCCGCCCGGAGAGGCATTATCTTGTTTTTCCTGGTGTTTGAGATTGAACATCTAGGATTTGAATTTAATAAAGAAACACTTATTAAAATAAACCTTTGACCGGAGAGTTAAAGGATAAACATTAAATATCAATATAAACATGATCGCTTTATGATCCTACCCGGAGAGGCAGGGTCCGGAGTGTAAGAAGTGAGTTGCTTCGTCGGAGAGCGACAGGATCAACTCACTTAAGCATCGTTTCCTATTCACCGGAGAGTGATTGGATCAGGATTCGATAAGAGCCCGGAGAGGCTATGATCGGCCCACGATTTAGGCCATGACATCGCTTAATGTTCAGATACACTGAACCGGAGTGCAGGAGGTGAGTCACTTCGCCGGAGAGCGACAGGATTGACTCGCTTAACGTTGTTTCCCCTTCACCGGAGAGTGACAGGATGGGATCCAGCATGAGCCCGGAGAGGCTGTGATCGACCGACGATTCAGGTCATGACATCGCTTAATGTTCAGATACACTTAACTGGAGTGCATTGAGTGTAGCCGCTTTGCCGGAGAGCGACAGGATCGGCTCACTCATCGTTGCTTCCCCTTCACCGGAGAGTGACAGGATGGGATCCAGCATGAGCCCGGAGAGGCTATAATCGGTCGAGAACGACCAAGACATCGCTATGCGCCCTAGCTGGGGCCAAAGTGCAAGGGATAGAAAGCAACGCCGGAGTGCAATAGGATCTTTCTATTCAATCGCTAAATCTAGAATGGGTTTGACAAGGGTCCGGAGTGACTATCAATAGTACGGAGAGACCGTAGAATTTCATTCTTAACTTCCACTGGAAAAAATTGATAACAATTCGGCTTCGAACAACCATGGACTTGATTGAAAATGCTATAAGCTACGAGTAAAACATGAACTCACTGCATCCGACTTAAGATTGATCAAAACACGCCTTTTACCAAAAAGGCATGTTTTGGGGGGCAAAATGTTATCCCAACTTTTGGCAAAGTCGAGATACCCAAAGATTAACTGAAAATCAATGATTGTTAGTCATGAACACCGATTGTGCATCGCAGGTTCACCACGGATATCGATGAATTTTGTCCGAGTCCGGATCGGGCTACAATTGACAAGACACGTCAAGCAGAGCCGTGAAAGTCAACGTTCCAAATATCAAGTCAATCCGAGGTCGCACGCTCAAGATATCATCGGAGCAAGTGGAGAACATAACCTCGAGTTCGCACCCATATGAGTCGAATCCATCAGTTTCGACTCCACCTGGTTCGACTCGATTTACTTTATATTCATCAGCAGGGCTTATGTTCGAATCAACTTGAGACATCGTTGGTTCGGATCCATCCATGAGAACATAGTTCGAATCCATGAAAAAGGACCGTAGCTTTGACTCCATCGATCAAGCCTTTGCCTCGAATCGATCACGACATGCCTTGATTCGAACCCGTCAGAATACGCCTTGCTTCGACTCCATTGATCAAGCCTTTGTTCGAATCCAATAGCTCGAATCCAATGGAACGTTCACACCTTCGAATCGCTTCAAACAGTGAAGTCTTCGTATCAATCGGCTAAGGTTACCCAGATCGATTCGAAGGAAGCATGTTTCGAATCGATCACCTCGAATCCACCACGTCTACATAGCTAAAACCCCGGCCACGACTCAGTAAAACTAGGAGAAAAAGGAGGATCGACTCGAAGATTACGCGCCACATCACCACGAGCACGCGTACCATGATCGATTTGAAGCAATCGATTCGAACGAAATCGATTCGAACAGAACGCTGCATCCAGAAATACAACCTTGAATCGATCATAACTTGAGATCTACACATCCAAATGCTATGAAATTTTCACAGAAGCTTGAGCACATGTTGAAGAATGTTCACGCCAAATTTCAGCTCGATTGGATGATTTCTTGATCGATTCGAACCAAGGGTCGAATCGATCCCAAAGTGGGCCCGGATCTCCAGATTTCGGCCATGTGGGCCCCCTGACGTACCAGAACTGGTCTCCCCTCAATTTAGGCGAAATATCAGCCTCCTACACCTATAAATAGAGCCCCTGGTCATTCAGAAAAGGGGTCGGACAATTTTGAGAGCTAAGGAGCGCCCAGATTCTGCCAGATTTACTCCAGATCACCATTGCTGCCATAGATTCAGACTTAGTTCAGCAAATCAGTTGTAATACAACATACGAAATTGTAATCTTCAAGCATCGAGCAATAAAATCATAAAAACCTTGAAGTGGACGTAGGCCGGAGATAGCCGAACCACTATAAATTGTGTGTCACTGTTCATTATTTCTTGATTGCTGCTTATTACTTGCTTAGATTTGTGATTTGTGTGTCAATACTATTGATTCGTATTCATATGCTGGTGCTTTCACTACACTTGGGGTTTGTGACCATTTTTGGTGCAAACACTTTTGAATCTGGGCGCTCCTTAGCTCTCAAAATTGTCCGACTTACTCCAGATCACCATTGCTGCCATAGATTCAGACTTAGTTCAGCAAATCAGTTGTAATACAACATACGAAATTGTAATCTTCAAGCATCGAGCAATAAAATCATAAAAACCTTGAAGTGGACGTAGGCCGGAGATAGCCGAACCACTATAAATTGTGTGTCACTGTTCATTATTTCTTGATTGCTGCTTATTACTTGCTTAGATTTGTGATTTGTGTGTGAATACTATTGATTCGTATTCATACGCTGGTGCTTTCACTACACTTGGGGTTTGTGACCATTTTTGGTGCAAACAATTTCTTAATCAACATAGTGAAGAATGGAACAATTTATAAGGTTATTTATTTATAAGGTGGTTATTTTTCCACAACATAGTGAACTTTGTTTTGAACATGCCTTTAATTTTTATAACCTTAGCTACATATTTATTAAGCATACTTATTTTTCCTGATCTTATTTCTTTTTATACTACATGTATAAATTAGTTAATTTTTATATAACTTATATTTGTATTAAAAAAAATAGTTTAGATTGTACAAAACCTATTTAACTTAATTAATGTTATAAGCCTTATTTAATACATATTAAATTTTATAACCAATAGCTACATTTTAAAAACTTATCTGACTGTGAAAAATTGTTATACGA
The DNA here is from genome assembly GCA_030737815.1 of Allium fistulosum. NCBI lineage: Eukaryota > Viridiplantae > Streptophyta > Magnoliopsida > Asparagales > Amaryllidaceae > Allium > Allium fistulosum. The sequence continues at coordinate 231,600,892 of CM060908.1, read as the reverse complement.
AACTTAATTTCCTTTTATAATATTTATTACTTTTTAATAAAATATAGTCTACATAAAAAAATAACAACTAGATAAATTTTTACATAAAACTTAACTACCTTTTACAAACTTTGTTACAATATATAATTTTTCAAATCAATCAATTTAATTATGCTATGTTATGATGATTAAGGCAACGATTCTATCTAATTTCTTAACATGAGAGCTATATGTTAAAAGGAAATATAAAATCGTAAATGAAATATTAGCTATAATTTCGAAAAGTAATAACAATAACATGAATTCTTAGTTACCCAACATTAAAAGCTTATTTATAACAATATCCGGTTCAACATTAAGGTCCACTCTTTTCACCGTTTGAATCAGATCCTGCAACATTTAAGTGGAGCTAGTCATGTACTAAATAGTTCAAAACTGATGAAGAAAAAACCTACAAAAATAAATTAGCTTATATGCATTATTAATCATGAATATTATAACTTTAGAATGTGCATCAAACGGTTTGAAGATGCCTCTACTGATACGATGATGTAATAATGCTTCCACTTTATGTAAGCATTCAATTTTCTTTTCTTCTCTTTTTTTGGAAGTTGGTAAACGTTATTGTCAATTAATGTTTTCATTAAATTAACCGGCTAGAAAATAACATGTATTAAATGATAGCAAAGACCAAAATACATACATGCATACATATATGAGCTTTTGATTATAAGCATTCATTATGATTGGGAAAATTAATTAGTTGTTTATTTTAATTTGTTAACACTACAAGGACGGCAGCAGATAGCGACGGCTTTTAGCCGTCGCCGGCCGTCGCAAGCCGTCGTCAGCCGTCGCTATTTACCTCGTCGCCCAATAGTATCGCGACGGCTCCATCACCAAAATAGTGACGGCTCGCGACTGCAAATGTGCCACGTGGAAATTTTCCAACGACTAAATGACATCACTAGCCGTCGCTACGCGACACAAAAATTTTGCACTTTAGCCGTCGTTAGCCGTCGCTAGCCGTCGCCAGCCATCGCTAATCTGAAGCAAAATTTGTGCATTTGCACAGCCCTTACACACTTCAAACAACAACCATCAAATACCATCATCACAGCCAATATACACTATATTCATCAACTATAGCCATCATATATCATCATATAACATCACTATACATTCAAACAATATAAAATCCAACAAAACTAAACAAAATTATATACAATCCCAATAACAATACATATCATGTCAACCAATACAAGTCATCAAAATATGTACATAGTTTCCCAACCAAAATGTGTACATAGTTTTCCAACCACAACTACAAACCATCAAAATATGTAAATAATATCCCGAAATATATATACACCAAACCAACCAAAATGTGTATATACCAAACTAAGGAATGAGCAAACAAACATACCTATTCCTCGCCATCGCTGCCATCCTCTCCAGGCATCCTCCCATGCTGTTGCAAATAACCTGCAATCCGCTCATCCAGCTGTTGCTCGAAAAAACTCTTCCTCCAATCATTTATTTCATCCACTGTTTTCTTTAACTGAGAAATCTCCTCTTCTTGCTGGGACCTCCTATATGCACTCTGCGATCTCATTGCCTGTAAAATAGTTCATAATTATTTATATATTAAAATTATTTAACTATTCATATGCACGTGTAAATTTATATATTAGTACATGTCAAAATTTACCTCCAGATTTCCATAGCTATACCGCACATTGGTCCGTGAAGGCGGGTCAATAATAGCATCCCAGATATTGTTCGCCTCCTCTAGCGTAAGCTCTTCCCGACCAGTGGACTGTGCTACCCGAGCCCGCTCAGCTTCGTACCTCTCCTGCGATTACAAACAATTGTTTTACATGATAAAAACCGAATTTCAAGTTTTTGAAAATAAAATAAGACAAAATATTTTTATTAACAATAAATAAGTTTACCATTACGGATTGGGATTTGTCATCCATCCACTCGTACGAAACATGGCCTTCTTCATCAGTCCTCTCCACGGCATGCGTCACCATGAACAACTCGGCCATAGTGGGCTCGCGGTTGTATCTCGCAGCCTGAAAATATATATTTATTATTGCTAATCTGAATATAAAATATTTTAATAAAATGTAAACATAGTTTATAAATTTAATTACCAACTCTCTTATGCTCCTGGAAGGATTTGGAGCCACCACGGTGCAATGCAGGATTTTTATTCCTGTTAGCCCGGTTCCGCGCAGATAATTCCTACAAATTAAGATAAATTATCACGTATATATCTTGCGAGATTTATATTAGATTTAAATAACAAAGCAAACATATATTACTTACTTTTGCTGCCGGAGTGTCCCAAAGCCGAAGAAGATCAGTCCATACACCGTCACCCATCCAGTTCGGCTTTTTGGCTGAATTCTTAGCCTTCGACGATGTATCCCTGTAATTTTTCCTCACTCTTTTATTCCAGTGATTTAAGAAAACGTCCATGTCGTCAGGGTCAACGCGGATTGCAGCCTGTAAATTGAAATTATTTTAAGTTATATAGATTATATTAATTTACAACTGAAATTCAAACTACTACTTACAAGTAAATCGGCATGTATTGCGTTCTTGACATGAGGGGGGATGTCGTCCTAGTGAGGTCAACAACCATCCATCCGGCTCTGAAAAGCCTTCCTCGAAACCTGTAGAATATAATCTGATGGCTCCACCTATTTTAAAATACTATAAAATTAATTTGATTAAAATTCAATGTCCATATTTTCTACTGAGCCAAACATGAGGGGGGATGTCAGTCATCCTACTTCACATTACAAACACAATAATGTAATTACATTTTATAAATCATTTCAGATTAAACGATTCAACAAAATTTCGGCAGCACTTCCCTTCTGTTCCCTGTATCGTACACAAATGCGTGTATACAGATTTTGTAACCGTTTAAAATGAAATGATTTATAATATGTAATTACTTTATTGTGTTTGTAACTTGTCCAATATAGGGACAAATCCGACAAATATTGTATCAGATGAATATAAATGTCCGTTCCGTTACCAAAACGAACATCCATATAACGATCATATACAACACTTGCCAGACGGGGCCAAAGCCAATCTAAGAGATAAAAAAAATTCTTTAAATTTTATCAAATATTGTTGTTCTTTTCAAATTTTGACAATGTTTCAACTATTTAAATTTTACTTAATAAATTTGTATATTTAAATTTTAGTTCAACATTCAATTAACAATTTAAGTTCAATATTCATTTCTTTATTTTTTTACGACATAGATTTTAGCGGAATATTTGTTGTTGTTATATTCATTTCTTAATTTCTTTACAAAATCGATTTTAGTACAATATCAGTTATTTTTAAAGTCATTTCCTAATTTTAAAAAAAAATAGATATTTGCAGAATTTTTAATGTTCTCATATTCATTTTTTAATTTTTTGTATAAACTTTATTTTTGTACAATATATACAACCTTTTGCATTTTGGCCGTTGCTAGCCATCGCTAAAATTATTAAAATGGCCGTCGCTAAATCAACAAGATAAATAGAAGAATTTTCAATGAAGATAATTAGAAAACAATAAAAATCTAATTATTAAATAAAAATTTGTCAATTTAAATTCACTTAACAACTTAAATTTGTAATTTATCAATTTCATAAACTATGAAATACTTTCATGTAAATTTATCAATAACCAAGTTAATCATTAATGTACACTATTTTTTCACCTAAAACAACTAACCATGTTAATCGCCAACACTAATTATCTACATCAACCATTTATTCAACTTGATCATGATAAACTAATTAATGTAATACTTAATTCAAGTTCATGATAATAAACTAATTAATCTACCAAATCAACATACAACACTACTAATACCTAATTTAACAACACTACTAATACCCAATCTAACAACAAATCTCAATTTTACAACAAATCATAATTGAATTAGGGTTTAAACTAAACCTAAAAACATCAAATTTACATTCAAACAAGAGATTAGGAGCATACCGACACAAATTTGGGTGATTTGGAGGCGTTGAAGGCTGGGGCGGCGGCTACGGTGATGGGGGCGACGGATTGGGGGAAGGAGGAAGGTTTTGGGGGAGCAAGTGAAGTGAATATGCTGCTCTCGGCTTGGATCTGTATATTGCGTATAGCGACGGCTTGCGACAGCCGCTTTTTTTACCCGTCGCTAGCCGTCGCTAGGCTCCGTCGCTATACGAAGCCTTTCTTGTAGTGTAATGGTCTATGTTTAACCATGCTTTTTGGAACATTTTCAATAACACATGCCGTCAAAAATATTGACTTATATTACACTCATTAACGAATAAATCCAAACCAAATGACTAAACATGGAAAACTGAACCTTTAAAACTGAAAAATAATAAGATTATCGAACTAAACAACTACAAGCTAAAATATAAGTGTCACTTAGGTTTTAGTTGTACATGCATAGAAAAGAATTTTGAACTGATAAGTAGGATTAATTTGTTTTCAAGTTCTTTCAAGTTGATCATAGTAATTCCATATAAAAAATATTTTCCATCAGATTTATTAATCAATGTAGGAAACAATGAATTCTACATTAGAAGTAAACTAATAAATTTTAATGAAGAATCAAGAAGTGTACATACTACAAATTTGTTGGGCTTTTGTAATTGAATTTTTGTTGGCTATATCTTATAAGAAGAGGAAAACTAATAAGAATGTATTGTACAAATACATGCAAATCTTATAGATGTAAAAATCAGCACTTTAGTATAAGGGGCATTTCACTAAAAGGACAAACTTTGCAGTCCAATTAGTTTCTAGGACACACATCCATAGAAATTAATTTCAAGACCAAAGTCAGCAGAATAATTACTTTTAAGGATAAAGTCAGCAGTCCAATTACTTTCAAGGACATAATTTTATAGGTTTTTAGGCCTTAGAAACTAATTATTTTGCATTTTGTCCTTAAAAGTAATTATTTCAGTTGTGCGTCCTAGAAACTAATTGCACTAGCTAAGTAGGCCCTTGTGGCTAATTTCCACTTAGTATAATATAGGTAGAATAACCATATTCAAAAGATCGTCTCTATAGATATAGTCAAGTTATGTGACCATCCATCATTTAAAACCAGTTTCATTAATCTTATACCAAAAGATCATGTATTCAATATCAATTGTAAGCAAAGGGGCCTCAAAAGTAATAACCATGGTAGATTTCGATGTGATATATTCTAATAAGAAGACCATCATTTTGTTGTTTATTTTTATTCAAATTGGACTTTCTGTTTAATTTTAAAAGTGACTTGCAAGAGCCTTATTTCTGCCTGATATGTGTTTTAGAATTAACGTGATTTTTTGTATCACTCTAAAAATTTTAAAATCACGTTAATTGATACAAAAATGATAATAAATAGCTTTGAGCAATTAATGTGCACAAAAATGCATACAATATAAACTGGTAGCTTAATAAATACATATCTTCACTGTATTGAAACACATACGATAAAAATTGGATGGATATTTTTAGAGTGCAGATGCCCTCATATCCACATCCATATTCAATTTTTTGGATATTGGATATGTATCCATGTTTTAGACAAGGATGCAGACGCAATTTAGATTTTTCGAGTATCTATTGACATGCTTACATACAATCATAATTTACTAATTGCTACATGTTGAGTTTATTGTGAATACTCGGATATGTTTAATGGATTCATTATATAAGACAAATTGGATATTAGAGTGATCTTACATTCAAATATCATTTGTAGTGAATTCATTGAATAGTTATCTACAACACATTTAGAGATTATGCTACCTATTAGGTTCATGAGATCTAGGTTGAAGTAAATGTAGTTATAGACAACATGATGAATCATCAGAAAAAGTACAGTGAAGGTAGTAGGTATTGTAATCTGATAGGATCTGCTCATCACACTCACCAAGTGCTGCTACATCTCGGCCTAAAAGAATCATTAAGGTTTTGCAAGATACAGGGAACAATACACAATTCTCCAAAATATAGCAAAGGCAGAAGTAGACAAAGTTTGTTATAACAAATTATTTTAGTAGCATCTTACAATTACAAAACGTATGGCCAAGAATGATTTGCAAATCATATTGTACCAGCTGTCCAAAGTTGGTTACAAATAGCCTGTAAGAATCTTTATATAATGGTGCTATGTAATGAAATAGGGGAGGAAATAAAATGAATCATTTTCTTTACTAAATATTTCTTCTCTGTCTTGCTCTTTTCTTCATCTTCTTCTATTATCTCTCTTATTCTTTCCGTATTTCATTAAATAGAGAACATATCTGTATCATAATCACTGTGGACAAGATCATGTTGCACACGATGCAAATATCGAAAGCAAAAATTCCTGTGGAATTGTCTTCGCATAAAGGTATTCATTCCTATGATATTTGAAGGTTTATCTATATTTTTAATATCACCTAATATAAGAGTTCATTTTCCTTTAAAATTTAAATATTAAAAAGAGTTTATATAACTTGCATTTTCCCCCAAAATTGGAATTTTACTAGATTACAGTTTCACGGTCGACTCCTAATTGATAGTTTGATAAACCCATAGTTTATAATTTACGAGTTAAAGTTTAGATAATTTATAGTTGAAAACAACTACAATCATTAGTATATTATTACTCACCGTGGAATTCACAAATCATTTCTCATTTTTCATGAACCAAACTCCCAAATAACAATCACCATACCACCACACGATCTACCATAGTTCATAACCCATATTTACATTATTTGCCCATGATTTAGCTTCCTAATTGTGGCTTCATCGGTCATTACTATTTTATTCATCACATGATCTGGAATCCATAATCATAACCTAAAAGAGAAATTGAAAACAAGAATTTTATTATTACTGAAAGTATTATTACAATTGTATCATACAGATGAGTATACAACTTTGTATTTATAATAGCTTGAAAGATAATGGGCTGACATATGAGGCCCAGATACATTCTGGCCATCAGATCTTGAGAGATACTAAGAGCCGTTGATAGAACAATTGAGATGCTTTATACATTGTTCAGCCGAGGGTTTGCGATTTTCATCATCTTCTCCAAAATTAATCAAGGAGACTTCGCTCGATCTTGCAAAGTATTGAACCTTTCAGTGCTTTGTAGGATAGGGATTTTTTTGTTGAGATATAGGGTTACGACATATGAAAAGAAAACAGTGAAGAGAGATTAGCGATGGACTTCTGCAAAATCTTTGCTTCGCATTGGTTTTGTAGAGGGTTTTCCATCTTTAGCAGACGTAGGATCTTTGCTTATGAGGCTTGAGTTTTCGCACGCTTGATTGTCTGCAGATTTGGTTTCTGAGAGATCCTTGCCTTGCGACTTTATTGTAGAGGTGGTTGTGTCTTCAACATGAAGTTCGTGCTTCAATTTGAGGAAACCTTGTTTGGACAGTGGTTTGGTCAAGATGTCTGCTTTCTGGTAAGCAGCAGGTATATGATTAATCATTAGATTTCCTTTCATAACCTGTTCTCTTACGAAATATAGATCCAACTCCATGTGTTTAGTTCTAGAGTGTAAAACTGGATTTGCTGCAAGTAGAGTTGTACTTAGGTTATCACACCATATTGTTGCTTTTCTGCTTGTTTTAACTTGTAACTCACTTAGGAGAGATTCAATCCACATTATTTCTGCTGTAGTACTAGCAACACTTCTGTACTAAGCTTCAGTACTTGAACGATACACTGTTGGGTTGTTTCTTTGAGCACCAAGAGATAGGATTCTCCCCTAGGAATATGCAATATCCACTAGTTGATTTTCTGTCATCACAGTCAGTAGCCCAGTCTGCATCAGCATAGCCATTGATATTAAGTGCTTTGCATGATTGTAATGTTAACCCCTGATTTGCAGTCCCTTTGAGATATCTCAAGATTCGTTTGACTGCTTTCCAATGTTCATCAAGTGGCTTGTGCATAAACTGGCTTACTTTATTTACACTATATGTAATTTCTGGTCTTGTTATTGTAACATATTGTAGAGCCCCAACAATGCTTCTGTATTGCCTGTCATTAATTATTGGATTGCCTCTTTCCTTTGATAAACGTAAGTTGCTTGCCATTGGTATGCATAGAGAGTTTGCTTGAAGCATTTTTGCTCTTATCAATATGTCAGTGATGTACTTGCTTTGACTTAAGTGTAAAGTAGTAGGTGAGGTTCTTTTGACTTCAATGCCAAGGAAGTAGTGCAAGCTTCCCAAGTCCTTAACTGAGAATTCCTTGTCCAGATACATTGTGAGATTTTTTATTTCTGTGGCATTGTTCCCTGTAATTATAAAGTCATCAACATATATTAGAACATAAGTAATGGAATCATTGCTAAACTTGGTAAATAGTGAGTTGTCAGATTTTGTGGAATTGTAACCAAGTTTAGCTAGGGTTGACTTTAATTTTTCAAACCACACCCTTGGGGCTTGTTTAAGCCCATATATTGCCTTGTTTAGTTTGCAAACACAGTTTTCATATCCTTTTTGTATGAACCCTTGGGGCTGATCCATGTATACCTCTTCTTGCAGTATACCATTTAGGAATGCATTATTTATGTCTAATTGCTTGATGGTCCAATCTCTTTGCAAGGCAATTGTTAGGATAATTCTAACAGATGTGGGTTTCACAACTGGCGAAAAAGTTTCATTAAAGTCAAATCCTTGTTGTTGTGAATACCCTTTAGCTACTAATCTTGCCTTGTATTTAGATATTGAACCATCAGCATTCTTTTTAAGTCTATATGTCCATTTGCATCCAACAATGCTTTTATTAGGTGGCAGGGGAACAAGTGCCCATGTCTTGTTCCTTATTAATGCATCATGCTCTTCTTTCATAGCAGTGACCCATTTTTTATTTTGAATTGCTTGTTGGTATGTGTTAGGCTCCTCAGTCTCTAACTCTGCATTATATACTTTTGGTTTGAATATACCACTTTTTGCCCTTGTTGTCATATGATGACCAATTTTTGCAGGCTGTTGTCTTTCTTCAATTGATGTGGATTCAAGTTGAGTACTGGATGATTGTATGTCATTCAGTATTTGATGAGAGTCTGAAATAGAGTTGTTTTGTTGAGATGAGTGACTTGAGCTCTCTGATAATTCATTTGGCTCCTGACTTGATTCTTGACTGAGGTCCCTTTGACTTGAAATTGGTGTAGGTTGTTTGATCTGATTTTCATATTCTGTATCTGCTTGCTTTAGAGTAGTTTCCTCCAGTTGACTGGGTATTGGTGGTAGAGAACACTTTGGATTGTACACTTTCTGTGTTGTTTTGATTTCTGATGTATTAAAAGGAAAAACCTGCTCATTGAAGACTACATGTCTAGATATGTAGATTCTTCCATTAGTATCTAAGCACTTGTATCCCTTCTGATTGGTTGCATAACCAAGAAAGGTGCAAGGAGATGATCTGAAACTTAATTTGTTAGAGTTATAACATCTCAAATAGGGAAAGCACAAACACCCAAAAACTTTCAGTGCTTGATAATCAGGTTTAATTTTGTAGAGTACTTCTAATGGATTGTTAAATTTCAGCACTTTAGTGGGTAACCTGTTTATCAAGAACACTGAAGTTGTAAATGCATCTGGCCAGAATTTTAGTGGCATTGATGCATTTGCTAGTAAGGTGAGACCTGTTTCTACTATATGTCTGTGCTTTCTCTCTACAAGCCCATTTTGTTCAGATGTGTGTGGACATGTTATTCTCTGTGTTATTCCTCTCTTTTGAAAATATTCCTTTAATGGCATGAATTCAGATCCACCATCAGTTTGGATGATTTTCAGTTGACAGTTTGTTTGTTTTTCTGCATTTGCTATGAACTGTAAAACTGCATTATGAGTTTCAGACTTAGTTTTTAGAAAATATATCCACACATATCTGCTATAGGCATCAACAAAAGATATATAATATTTGTATCCATAGTCAGAAGTAGTTGGGGCTGGTCCCCATAGATCAACAGCAACTAATTCAAGTGGTTTTTCATAAACAGTGTCAGAGTAAGTAAAAGGAAGCTTGTGAGACTTACCCATTTGACAATATGTACATACATGAGACATAGGTATATTGCCAACAGAAATATTATTATCATATAGAATTTTCCTTACAATTTTTACACTTGGATGTCCCAATTTACAGTGCCAAACATCAAATTTCACACAGTTTTCTCTCTGTTTGATTTCAGAAATATTACACTGCTTATTTGTGGAATATCTTGAATTAGCAACATTGAATTGATAGAGTCCCCTAATTTCTCTACCCTGCAAAAGAGTTTCCTTAGTTAGAATATCTTTGACAAGGCAGTGTTTTGGATAAAATTCAAAATAGACATTATTGTCTTTGGCAAATTGTGATACACTGATTAAATTCTTTTTAATTAGGGGAACTCTCAGCAAGTTATTAAGATAAAATAGCCTTTTTCCATTTATATAAGCACATCCAGTGTGAGTAATGGAAATGGGTTTACCATTCCCCATATGTAAAGAATGTGTACCTTTGTATTCTTTATTCCCAAGATTTAAGTTGCTGAGATTATTTGTCACATGATTTGTTGCACCTGTATCTGGATACCAGTTGTCATCCTGTATATCCTCTAGTTTTGCACATTCTTGATTGTCAGAATTGCCTTTTGTCTCCTGTTGGGCATTGACCATGTTGGCATTGGGAGTGAATCCTCTTGAGTTATTGTTAGCTTGCTGTGATGGAGTATAGTTTGTGTCGAATCTGAAGTAGCACTTATTTGCACTGTGCCCATACCTTTCACAGATTTGACATCTGAGTCTATTACTATTATTGTTACTCCATCTTCCTCTCCCTCTACCTCTGTACTGAGCATTTCCTCTTGAATTATTGTTTGTCTGACTTCTTGTATTGGAGTTTCTTTCTTGTGCTCTGCCTTTACTGTTGCTTACAAAGTTAGCAGAGAATTCTGAGATTACAGGTTTCTTTTGTTCAAGTCTTCCCTCATGGGCAAGAAGAGTGGAGTGGACATATTGAATAGATGGAGTGACTTCCCTTGATGAAATGACAGCAACTACAGATTCATAGTCATCATCTAGTCCTCCAAGTATACACAGCACTTGTTCTGTATCTGAGACCTTGTGGCCTACAGAGGCAAGTTGATCACAAAGGGCTTTAATCTTTGTCAGATATTCCCTTACAGATAAGTTTTCCTTTCTGCAGTTTTGTAATTGCCTTTTATAATACATTATCTTGGCTGCTGACTGAGTGTTGAATACTTGTTCGATGGTTGTCCAAATTTCGTGTGCAGTCTTGCACCCAACTAATTGTGGCAATATGCTTGCACTGACCGATGACAATAGCCAAGAACTGATCAAGCTGTCTTGTCTCTGATGAATTGTATAGTCTTGATTAGTGACTAATTTCCCTTCTTGATTTGTGATATACTTAGGTGGTGTGGCAAGTGTACCAAGAACATGCTCGTCCAGACCGTATCCTCTGATGGCTGTTTCGATTTGAAATTTCCAAAGCAGATAATTTGAATCATCTAGCTGGATGTTGATCAGCTGACTTTGGGGCTTGATAATAGACTTGATCAAATCTTGTGTTCCATTGATGGTTGGTGCAGAATTGCTTGAGGCTGAGGTGTTGCTAGAATTATCTTGATCTCCTTCTGCCATGATGCAGAATTTGCGTTGAGATTCAAGAAGATGGATTCAGGGAAGATTTTCTTGAGATCAAGTTTGCAGCCAGACTCTTTGGATGATGAGATGGGTTCTGACAGAGATTCTTGGCGAGGCAGAAAGATTGGTCTCAATCTTGAAACAGATGAGAACAGAAAAGAAAGATTGCTTTGAATCTTGAACTGGTGAGAGTAAAACTGCTTGAAGCAGCAAAGAGATGATTAGAATTCTGATTATTGAATTCTCAGATGATTCAGAGGCGCAGCCAGGCTTCAGGTGATGACTTTGATTCTGATGAAGTCTAGGCAAGGCGTTTTCTTGCTGTTAGGCAAAAGAGCTCTGATACTATAAAAGAGAAATTGAAAACAAGAATTTTATTATTACTGAAAGTATTATTACAATTGTATCATACAGATGAGTATACAACTTTGTATTTATAATAGCTTGAAAGATAATGGGCTGACATATGAGGCCCAGATACATTCTGGCCATCAGATCTTGAGAGATACTAAGAGCCGTTGATAGAACAATTGAGATGCTTTATACATTGTTCAGCCGCAAGCCTTTTATCTCTAATTTAACCCATTTTTCAAAACTAATTTGTCGTGTTTGCTTCATAACCAACCGTCATTAACTATTTGATCCTTAAATAATGATTACGAATTATACTATATTTCTTATCAAATTTGCAAAAGATTTCAGGTTTTTTACATGTATCTAGATTAAGAAGCATTCGGCGTGAGACTATCATTTTTCTGTTCAAAATTTATGATAAGGCTTTTGTATTATTAATAGTTCATCTAATGAAAGAGAGAACTTATGGCTAAACATTTTTTTGGTATATCGGTTTTTCAATGTTGGATCATTTATGAAATGTATTTCCATGAACAAAGGCTAAACATATTTAAGTACATAGTAGCATTACTACATGTCATAATATTGTAAAACTCTGAAATGTAACATTTTACGTCCATGACATATACAGACCAAATCGTACTTTATGAATTTGTGGCCTTACTATATTTTTGACTTTGTAAACTATATTTGTAAGAACGTTTGCTAAATTTTTATCCTGTCTTGATCTTTCTTGCCCAACGCGTTCATCATTCACACCATCACTTGCTGTAATTAACTCTTACTTGCTGAAGATATAGTTTTTATTATCCTTAAAGATGTGATTATATTTATTTGTTCATTTGTATACGAACTTCTACAGGTTTTTCACAAAATCGGCTACTATGATTCATGAGGGATAATAATTCTCATAAAAGGTAAGGACATTCTAACTTCTTCTCTGTAATAAATACGGTTAGTGCAAATAAACTTCATATTGCTGCCTGTTTATATTCTTCAATTGTACATAAGACAACCAACAGACATACAACAGTAGGAAATGAACTGATCAGTTTACATTTAATGTCGACTGCATTTCATATATTTCAGAGGATTACCAACAGTCACTCGTTATTACTTCTGCATTCTTATATAACCTTCAAGCCAATTATTAGTAATCCAATTAATTCATTTGCAAACTTCCTTTTCTCTTCACCAATTTCCAATCATGGATAATTTACATTCACCAATTGAATCACTTACTGTTGACAGTGTTGGAGCAATAATCCGAGTACGCGTTGCAAGGCTGTGAGACTCCATGAACCTAAAAAGCAAAGATGTTTTTGGATTCAATATGCAACTGCTAGATAACAAGTTATGTAATTGTTATATTCATTTAACCTGTCTTTGGTCAAGCACTTTCTGTTCACATTGCAGTTCGACATAAAAATGCACAGTCAAGGTATTTACCATTTCCTGTTCATCAACTAATCCGACTTAAGATAAAGCCATAGTGTGTTATTGAATTCATCAAATTTGTCATCATAAAAAATGGTTTCCTGCTTCTTAATATTTAAACTGATATTGTCCTTCAATTCAACAAATTTTTTAAATGTGCATACAGATTGCCAATTAATTTCAGCAACTTTTTTACATCATGTCAGCCTATTTGATGCCATCAACTTCTCTAAGGACATTTACTTTACTCCATGTAAACAACGCATACAAATATTTGGTCACTTTTTCAAACATGGTATATATTCGGTGCAGCGAAACATGCATAACAGGTTTTTTATTCCCTGCGTAATCTTTTTATTCTTGCTTGACTATCTGCCAAGTTGAGACATCAGTTTGTTTAACAACATGTTTCAATAAACTGATTTAGTCCATCAACTAAACGCAATCCATTATTATAAATCTGTGCTAAAATTGAAGACATAACTAAAAATACTTTGCATTGAGTGCAGCTAGCCTGTGTTGTCCCGATTGTGCATAATTTTCCTCTTTAAGTATATATCTTTGCATTATCAAATAGTTCCTGGACCATGAATCATAACACTGAATCATTGAAGCATGCACAATATAACATTTTGTGACATAAGGTATAAAAATTATTGTGTTATGACTGACTTGGCTCGCTGCAACACAGAGTGTTTACTCAATTTTTTTCCTTTTACGCATTGATAACTACGATGAAAGCCCCATACACAGAGGGTTTATTCAATGTGCATACATTGGAAAATACATAAAACTTTATGTTAGTTATTATTTGTTATTTCACTGCTATACTACCCATCTGTCTACACACAACTGGGTGACAACATTTACAACAGTTATATAATTTAATATGTAGATGCGTTTGGTAAGGTAAAACCTAATAGGAGCCTGGCAAGTTTTTTTATATTATCATAGGAAGTTAAATATCGATATATTGTACGAATTTTTTTACTGATGCAGCATGCACAAATCAAAGCATGGCTTTAATCATTTCTACTTCGCCTTTTGCATATTGTATTTCAGTATTTCATTTTTTCTGCTAATTTGATCCATTCTTCACTATATCCACTAACAGGTCTACCATTTATTAACTGTCCCGGTACATATCGTTTGCTGTAATGATATTCAGTCTGATTTGATAAATATTCGTAACCAAAGTTATGCTACATACTATAATTAAAACTATAACACATACATTTACTTCGTCCATATCATATGTTTGTATATATGTTATCCGGTTTTAGGCTGAAGCTAAAAATTTAAGGTACAACAAATAATTATCACCTACTGTGTTGAATTATATAAACAAATAGCAGACTCAGTTAATGGGAAAAAAATTGGTTGAACAACATCCACATTTTTGGGTATCCATATTAAAACTACTTGAATTGATCAATGGACATTGTGACGCCCCACCTCTATGCTCACAATAACAAAGGTTATTATAAGAAATAACGTCTGCTATTGCGAAGAATAAGGCTTGTTAGAAACGACCATCTGTAAGTTATGCCTTAGACGAGTATTGATTACATCGATTAGAGTTGTATAAATTACTCCCAAAGATATAAATTCAAATCTAAAACGAAACCACGGTGGCTTATGAAAAATTCAGAACAACTCATAACAACAACAACATAGATAAGTATAATCACATCAGAACAGAAATATCAGATATATAGCGAAAGACAAGTCTGGATACATGTTACAACAAACGATGGTTCACATGAACCAAATGTACATATACATAGCCATCAATACATACATGAGACGAGAGTCAATACACCAAAAGTAACACCTCGAAGCCTAAACAAAAGATGAAGTGAAATCCCAAAAGCTGGAGCTGCAACTGAATCAGAGATAGCGATTATCCTGAAATAACTCGGTCTGACCCGAGTATTATTTAAAAGAAAATAATAAACGGATCAGTTTAATTTAAACTTAGAAGTGTATGCATCATAAACAACCTCAAAGCAAATTAATTATAATCTCGAAGGAGACTATTCAGCATAAATAATCAACATAGCTTAAATGAAGAAATCTCATTAAACTCCATCAAATCAACTTTCAAATTCACAATTGAATTCAAAACAACAATTCACAAAATCTAGAAAACAAAAATAGATAACTAGAAAATCAGCATAAAAGTGGATCGATCCCAGCAGATGGCAAGTCTAAGCTATGCCGCACGTGCATCTCAAATGGTCGAAGCCCACCAAGTACTATCATCATAATTTTTGACGCCCAACAGATAACCCGAAGGTCCAACAAATGACTCGAAGGTCTAGTACTGGTAATTGAGCCGAGGGTCCAACAAATGACCCGAAGGTCCAACAGAGTGGCTCGAAAACCGAACAAAAACATCAAAATCCTCAAACAACAATTCCTCAGCAAATATTTCAATTAACGAGTCCGGAATTAACCGAATTAGTAAAAGCGTGGTTCCATACTCCGCACTTTTGCTAAATCGTTTAAATCTCTTCATCGTTTCCTTGAAATTTGAAAGTGCAAAATTTTGTATTTTAAATAAATAACATTTTACGTATTCAAATGAACAAGTCCGGAATTAATCGAATCAATAAATGTAAGGGTTCATAGTCCTTAATTTTTCTGAAACGTTTAAATCGATTTCTCATTCTTTTGAAAGCGTAAACTGTAAAAATTTTGGAAATTTTTTTATTTTAAAACGATTTTAAAAACACGTGATTAAAAACAACATCTATAGCAATTTCAACAAAGAAATTGCGCTTCACAAAACATCGTAAAAACGGATATCAAATCAGCATTGCGGGTTTTCTTGGTTGCAAGATAGCCGCTAAAAAAATTCACTTTAAATTGACGGTTACTGAAGTCAAAGCAACAGTAATTTTTATACATCAAAATCTCATCAAAACAACATACTTCAATTATAAACATACCGGAGTAAAAATCCGTTATAAAAATAACGGCAACAAAATCTGTTTTAAAACAAAACCCCGGTTCAAAAGTAAATTAATGAAGTAACGGCGCACACTACAATTTGCACGCACAGAACCAATATGGCCTGGGCCATAAAATTCTCATGCACGCACACTACCATAAAAACAAAGTATATTTGAATTATTTACACGCATAGAATACATAAAAATAGCAATGACTGGTTCCTAGTTTTTCACGCATACACTGACGCAACATACTTGCACCAAAAATGCATAAAAATTGAACGTCCTGCCCAAGATTTCAAATGCTACTACCTGGGTACGCGAAGAATTGAAATAGCACAGGTGCCTGGACACGTATGCACTAACAAAAGATGAAGCCTAGACTTGGAACTCATTTATGTGCACACACAACTTTTCACAATTATTTTTGCACACGCTAAAATGAGTTATCAAACAAAGTGACCTGGACTTCACATTACACTATCACGCACACGTACAAAATATTTTTACTCAAGAAATGAAGTGGACAAGAACGACCTGGACCCAGAACTTAGTAATCGTGAGACTCACAATTGCATACAAGTAATAAAGATGCGCATGCAATTATGAAGTTTTTTTTAAAAAAGGGGAACTCAGGTTCTAAAATTTCACGCACGCAAGGATGAGGTAAATAATATTTGCACGGAGATTCTATGCAACATATTTGCACAAAAAAAATAATTTTTGTCTAAACAAAATATACGTGCGCACGTAACCAAGTATATAGCCTGGACCTAACCTTCGTGCTACTGATATTTGCATGTAGTGAGGGATTAGACAAAAATAAATGACCTAACTGACTACTGCCAATTTCATAATCTCGTTCAATACTCACACACACGAGACAAAATTTAAAAAATCTGGACTTGCCTCTATACTGTACAATATTGTAAAAATGAAGTTGATAAAATACTGACTCGGGTCATATATGCACCCATATTATAAAGTAGTGAATGTTTGTACCAAAAATGGGCACAACACTCTTCGGAAGTTTTTGAAGATATAAAAGTGAAGAATGAAAATTAAAACTGTGGATTATCTAACAAAAACTCCAAATAACAGAAAGTAAATTGCAAAGACAAGCGATTTAGAGTGGTTCGGCGTTTTGCCTACGTCCACTATGAAGTTTGATGATTTTATTGCTCGATACTTGAAGATTACAATTGTTAATAATGTAATACAACTGAATTCAAATGCTAAGTGTCAATCTAAAGCAGCGGCGGTGTTCTGGAGTAAATCTGGCAGAATCTGGGAGCTCTTCAGTACTTAGAATTCTCTGACCCCTTTTCTGAATGACCAGGGGCTCTATTTATAGGTGTAGGAGGCTGATATTTCGCCTAAAATGAGGGGAGACCAGTTCTGGTACGTCAGGGGGCCCACATGGCCGAAATCTGGAGATCCGGGCCCACTTTGGGATCGATTCGACCCTTGGTTCGAATCGATCAAGAAATCATCCAATCGAGCTGAAATTTGGTGTGTACATTCTTCATCATGCGCTTAAGCTTCTGTGAAAATTTCATGGCATTTGGACTTGTAGAACTCGAGATATGATCGATTCAATGTTGCATTTCTGGAAAACAGGGAATCTTCGAATCGATCTTACTTCGAATCGATTCGGTCGACTCGATGCCTGCTGCGACGTGGCGCGTGTCTCTCGCTTCGATCCGTTTTTGTACTCCGGTCTGACTAGGTCGTATCCATGGCTTGGATTCGAGGTAATGGATTCGAAGGACCTCTTCCTTCGAATCGATGGACTTAATACTCGTTCGAATCGATTTAGTCTTGTAGCTATGGACCGGTTCGAAGTTGTCTTGGCCTGGGGATTCGAATGCATGGATTCGAAGGTCTCTTCCTTCGATGGATTCGAACTACGGTGTATGCGAGGGTGGATTCGAACTCAAGGCACACGAAGACTCGCTTGATGTAGTCGAACGTGGTGAATGCCTCAATGGATTCGAAGCTACCGGTTCCGCCTGATGGAGTCGAAGCAACTCTCTTCTTGATCGATTCGAACTAGTCTCTTTTTCAAGAATACGAGGCAATGCTTGTCTGATGGATTCGAACATAGGGTTCGCCTATGGATTCGAACCAGGGAAGCTCTACTCCATCCTTTGTCGACAATATCTCGAGCATACGAACTCGGATTGACTTGAAACTTGGATCGTTGGTTCCCACGGCTTCGCTTGACGTGCCTTATCAATTGTAGCCCGATCCGGACTTGAACAAATTTCATCGATATCCGTAGCGATCCTTACGCGTAACCGACTTCCGAGACGATCTGCCACCGGTATCTAGCCAAGTCCTTGGTGTCACGGCCTTGCCAAAAGGCGGGATAACATTTGCCCCCCAAAGTACGTCTTGTGTAAACATGACGTGCTTTGAAAAGCTACAGTCCCTTGTTGAACAATGATCACATGCTTTGTCGAAAAATTGTCTTCTTTGCTGTCGTAATCAATCGTTGTATGATCATGATTGACTGTTAGGCTTTTGAGTCATGACGAGATGAACATTTGACTCATGTTGATGATAAAGACCAAAACATTAGTCAAAAATTACGCGCATACGTGTATTTCCTTGACCTTGGTTAACGTTGCGTGATCGCAAGTTGTTGTCCGTTCGGTTCGCTATCGAAATCTGCATCGGTCCTCTCCTGGACCGATTTGAGATTTGAGTTAAAACACTGCTTTTATGATTGTCTATGATCATCCTCTCGTACTGATCCTCTCCTGAATCGGTATAAGAGTGGACAAGCAATTTTTCATATGGGAACGATTCGCCCATTTGACCGGCGGTATTTAATGGATGCGAAGCAATGTTTCTGGATCCGCCTCGAGTTGATGGTTTCGAAGTAGACACTTCGAATCGATGGGGCGTAGTGCCCAGGTTCATCTTCCGTCGACAGCTTCGAATCGATGGTTCTTTGAATCGATACTGTGTGGATTCGATGCTTGGATGGATTTGCAATTGAGGGATTCGAACTTGACTGTTCGAATCGATGGAGTCGAACGTTCCCCCTGGCTCCTCTGACGCCGTGCTTCGAGTCGATGCCGCGGATTCGAAGGAAAAGTCTCGAAGTTGTCTGGTGTAGATACTTGAGTCCGAGTCGACGAGGTCGCCTGGTCAGCTTCGAATCGATTTAGACTTGTAGTGATCGATTCGAAGATACTGCTTCGAATCGATGGGCTAGACCCGTTATTCCCGGTTGCGTTTGACCGGGAGACGAATGGTCTCGTTTCCCCTATATATACCGGGGTCCTGTTCACTTTTAACTTTTTACTTTTTACTGTTACGAGAGCTCCTTCTTCGAATCGATTCTTCAGAGCTCTACGTCTTGCACGAGTCAATCAGATTTTACCGAGTCTTAAATTCCAATTGAATTCGTCCAGGTATCTAAGGGATTGATTCGAGTGTAGAACGATGAAGACGGGGTTCGAACATTGACTTCAATCCTTTCTTTTGAGAAATACGAAGAGTAGTAAGAACTGAAATGGGTCGACTCGATGGACATACAAGAGATAGCTTTTTCTACTCGTATTGATTCGGGGACAGGTAACCCGAATCGATCGAAGACGTAAGATTTCGAATCGATGCAGGGTTAAGTAAAACGAACCGATGAAGAAAATAATACTTCGAATTGATTCAGGGATAGGTGGTTCGAATCGATACGAAATTTTGCACCGAGGGTTTTGAAAGATCGAATCGATCGATTCGAAGCAGTAATATCCCAATCGATTCGAAAGCGCCGAGTATTGATCGATTCGAAGTTATGCATAGCCCATGGATTCGAACTGCTTCTCCACCCCAAGATTTCATCGAGTCGAACTTATGCAGGGTCGAATCGATACGCTTCGACCCTCATCGATTCGACTCACATTGATTTGAGTCGATCGATTCGAACATCTGTACTTCAGGGGCTTCTACTCTTCTGATTTGCTCTAACATCTGAACCATGACAAATTTCAAGTTGAACTTTGATGGACCCATTGAATTTTAGCACACTTGACTCCGACAAGCTTCGGCCTTGCATAATCGAAATTTAACTAACAAATTAAACCTGAATTTCCTTTGAAGCTTGTCGATGGAACTATGACGTGACCAGTAATTTAACTGATTTATATTTGAAATGGTCAGTGGCGTTTGGATGGTGTGGAAGGGACGGTCAGCGATGACGGTCATTTTCATTCTCAAATTCCCAAGTTATGTTGTTCGGATATCTTGCTTCATTCTGTTAAATTTGCTTAAGTAATGCACAGCACTTGCACTGCACAACATGCTCACACACTCTACACTGGGGAATGCACGGGCCGTTCACGAACTTAACGTTGCTTTCTGATGAGTTAGCTAATTATGGAATCTTCGAGCTCCCAACAACAAGAGGTACAGAGCTCGACTCCTCCGGTGCTTGAGATTCTCGATATCCCTGCCGATATAATCGATCCAGCTCCAGATGAATTGCCGGAGGCGATATTTATTGAGGACCCTGTTGACTCGGTTCAGTCCAACATTTCTGAATCCTTATTGGGACGAATATGCCTAAAGCATAACATATCTCTTGGTGACGTACTATTGCCCAACACCACCGATAGACCGCACAATCCGCCTGAAGGATATACAGCATTCTACCGTCACGCTTGTGCGGCTGGAACTCTTCCTCCCTTCAATCAATATATCAGAAGGATGCTATCATATTTAGGGATCGCTCCTTCACAACTTCATCCCAACGGGCACGCGTTGCTGAATAGTGTCTTTGTAATATTTATGGACTGTCTTTTTCGCCCGCCGAGGCCCTCCGAGATCAGACACATATTTAACTTCAAGAGCAGGGGTGATAGCCCGTCATTTACAATTTTGGAGGCAGTTAGAAATTGCCAAGTTGTAGTTGGAGCTTGGACGCGACTGAGCTATTTCAAGAACGAATGGTTCTACGTTCGATGCCCTCCGGGTTTCGCTAGGCGATGGTTGTCTAGACGTAAGCGCCTTAACCTGTTTCTTTGACCAATAGCTCTTCGGTGTTAAAATTGACATTTCATTCCTTTTACAGCTATTATCTCTAGGCCCGATGGAGGGCGTTTCAGGGTACCGTCCGGAGTCTTCAAGAAGTCCCAAGCGAGCTGAGGCATATTGACTCGGTGCTGAACGACTACAACTTAAGAGTTCTGGGTTTGATCGACATTAATCAAAGCATAGTTGTTGAGGGATTTTCAAAGTCCGTATCCAAGAAGGAAAATAAGAAGAAACCCAAGAAGAGAAAAGCGAAGAAGTCACTCGGAATCAGAATAATCGAGGCGAGTGAC
Source organism: Allium fistulosum (assembly GCA_030737815.1). Lineage (NCBI taxonomy): Eukaryota > Viridiplantae > Streptophyta > Magnoliopsida > Asparagales > Amaryllidaceae > Allium > Allium fistulosum. The sequence continues at coordinate 231,579,142 of CM060908.1, read as the reverse complement.
GAAGAAAGAACCCATACGGATTCAGAGCCAATGGCCGACCTTTCGGGAAACTTGGAGGAATCGGGAGAAAAACGGAAAGGCAAGGCCGCCGTTTCCAAAAAACTTAAGTCAAAGGGGGGAAAATCTGTAGATGTGTTTCTTCCCGCTTCCGGAGTTATGATTTCTGAGGCCGCCCCTTTTCATTCGAGAGATTCTCTCAAAGGGCTTGACGATATTCCTATCCCAGATTATATATCAATCTCTCATAATCCTGGGTTGGAGGAATTACAAGATGTCCTAAATATGAACGAGCCCTTTCCTTTAAGTGCGGTCAACACTTCCGGTCGGTTTGGGGGTTTACACATTTACACACACTTCCACGTCACTTCATGACTTCTGCATAGTAAACATTGTTTTATGGGATTTTAATCCGTAATTCTTTCTTATCGCAGGTGATATGTCAGGGCGTGGCTCCACTCTAGATAGGCTTCGGAATGTGCGCCAATCTTCTCCATTTTATGATTCCCGTAGGAGAGAGACAGATAGGGACCACGGGCGAGGCTACTCGAGCCAAGAACGTTATGATAGAGACAGAGATTACTCGCGTAACCGTTCTGGCTATGATTACTCTGACAGAGACCGGGGATACCAGCACCGACCCCGATCTCGTTCTCCTCCACCTCCCAGGGCTCCAGTAGACCTCCCAGGGCCATCTCATCAGCAACAGTTGCCTTCTCAATCTTCTCGGCCTGACGCTCAACGGCCAAGAGTGGAACCAACGGCAGCTGCTATAATTGAACAAGCTCCGGCTGAGTTGACAAGCGAGGGAGCTGCCAAACTCGCCCAAATGAAAAACGACTACCCGGAAATTTGCATGGATGGCTATATCTTCCCTCCTAACTTCAAAAGAATCCCTCCGTAAGCTGAGACCACTGCTCATAATTACATCCACGACTTCTATGCTCAGTACAAGGAGTGGTATAAGGCAGCCGTGAAGGCTTCTAGAGTAGCTTTCGACAGGGCGAAAGTCATTGCTGAACGTGATGTTGACATTGCAAAGCAGAAACGCATCATTCAAGTTCTTCAATCCGAAGTGGAAACGTCCCGAAAGTCAGAGCTTGAAACACTTAAGAAACACGAGGGTGTCGTGGCCAAACTAGCGAGGATGCAGCAAGAACATTGCGCCACAGTGGAAGAGATGGGCCATCGCAATACCACCGTTGCAGCTGAGCGAGACTTAGCCGTTAAAGAGCTGAACGAGCTCAAGGCCAAATTCGCTGAAATGGTGAAGGAGAAGGACGATGCGAACGCTACTGCTCAAGAGGCTTGCGACCAAGCAGTATCCCTCAGGGCCGAACTTGCTGCGGCGGCGGTCAAGGCTAAGTCTGTGGAAGCAGAGATTCAGGAAAAGATCTTGGAGGAGAGGTCTAGGCTAGATGCTGAGTTTGACGATCTCTTAGTCACGTATAACGCTAATGTGCTAGAACACAGAAATTTAGCGTGGCTGGGAGATGACTCCATGATCTTGTACAATGCCTGGACCCGGCTGGTGAATGAGAAGAGAGCAGCGCATCCAGATGGAGCACTTGACGACTTTGAACTGGAGATGCGTCTGCTTACCGAGGATGAGAGGAAGACTCTTCATGAAGTGGTAATCTCTATGGAGAAAGAAAAGCTCGGCGTCCAATCTCTAGAGGCAGGCGAAGGCTCGGGGGTCGTGCATCACGGGTCAGGTGTTGGAACTGCAATTCCAGCATTGCCCGAAACCACTGGTGCGGTAGATCCCCAATCTGTTCCTGCCTATAATCCTGACCAGCCATTATTATCTTCCGCCGAGGATTCTGCCCACGTTTCGGTTCAGACCAAGGAAGGTATTTGAACGTTTCTCGTAGTTCAGTTGTGAAGAACCTTATGCAACACACTTGGCTAACAATCTCCGTTTTGTCGTATTTCAGTGACCGAGGTTATGGTTTCTGCGCCCCTCGCTTTGTCGGTTCCTCATCAAACACAAGGGGTTGTTTTTTCTGAAGCCATCACGACTTCTACTTTGATTGGCGAGGAGGGAGATGCAAATATGTTTTCTTTCAGCGCTCAAATGATTGAGGAGCTTCTCAATGAACCCATCGATCCCTCCGCCAACCCGCCCGATGTTGTGAATGAGGCTGCTCCGGCCGCTAGTTTATCTATGCCAGCTATTGGCACATCCGATGCGGCCCAAGCATCTCGTGAGGACGACGTTTTAGCTGAGATTGCTGCCGAGATGGCAGCAGGGAATGTTGGTTCTAGTCCGCCCGGGCCTGCCCCGTTAATGGTGATTTCGCCGGGTGGTACTGTATTGATTGAGACTGCTCCTGTCCCTCCTCCTGCTACTACTCCTATGCCTTCAGCTCGTCCTCCTAGAAGAACTTCCGTTGCCTCCAGCTCTGAGGAAGATGTCGACATTATATCGCTGCCGGAGGGCAAGCCTGAAAAGAGCAAGCGATTGAGGAAGAAATCGGGCAGCGGATCAGGTGGAGCTACTCCGAAGAAGAAGATAAGGAAGAAGAAAGAATGAACTTCTTTCTCTAAATCTCTGTTGCGTAGGGTAGCATTTTGTTGATTTTTCTATAGCCGTGTATAGATGTGGATTCGGCTCCCACTAGCAGAATTTTTCATAAACACTTTGTAATCAGATTCTTTTTGTTGATAATGGAAATGAAAATCTATTCCCTTTCTGTCTTCAAATTGTTATGTGTTACGGTTCTGCCCCCTGTATTGGGGAGAAGTGTGGAGTTGACGTGTGTTTATACCCCGTCTCGCGCTCCGGAGTTCGGAGTAGGATGAATGTTTATACTCCGTCTCGCACTCTGGGAGTACGGAGTTAGATGAATGTTTATACTCCACCTCGTACTCTGGGAGTGCGGAGTTAGAAGAATGTTTATACTCCGTCTCGCGCTCCGGGAGCACGGAGTTGGAAGAATGTTTATACTCCGCCTCGCATTCTGGGAGCACGGAGTCAGAAGAATGTTTATACTCCGCCTCGCACTCTGGGAGCACGGAGTTAAGTAAAAAGCTTGTACCCAGCTCGCGCTCTCGGAGTACTCTGGGGTTTAGGAAAAATGTTTATACTCCGCCTCGCACTCTGGGAGTACGGAGTTAGACGAATGTTTATACTCCGCCTCGCACTCTGGGAGCACGGAGTTAGAAGAATGTTTATACTCCGCCTCGCACTCTGGGAGCACGGAGTTGGAAGGATGTTTATACTCCGCCTCGCGCTCTGGGAGCACGGAGTTTAGTAAAATGTTTATACTCCGCCTCGCACTCTGGGAGTACGGAGTTGGATGAAGGGTTGTCGTGTATCAACCCATTTTCGTGGCCTGATGTGATGGCTTGCCCCCGAGCTCGGGTTTCATTTAGCGAGTGGTTGATTGCTTCACAGCCACTCCCTACTTGAATAAATTCCACTGTGTGATGGAACTTAGCTCTTCGTGCATCGTGATGTTGTACATTGTATTTAATGAATCACAGCTCTGGCTCGAAGAGATGGCATTTTATTGCTGAAATAAGAAAATATGGCAAATCAGTTGCCTTATTACAAATTCTAATTTCGAAATGCAAAAGTAAATTGCTGAATAAAAAACATAATGAAATAAATAAAGCCTGTCATATGTAATAGCGGCGGAGACTCTCGCTGTTCCAGGCTCTTGGTAAAACTAGACCGTCCACGGTTGATAGTTTGAATGTGCCATCTCCAAGTCGTTGCGTAATCACGTACGGTCCTTCCCAATTTGGTTTCATGTGTGAAGGAACCGGGTATACTCTCTTGAGGACCAGATCACCGAGATCAAAGGTTCGGGGGCGAACTTTGGTGTTATATAATCGGGCGACCCGACTTCGGTAAGCGGCCGCTCTTAAATCAGCTTCTTCTCGTTTCTCGTCCAACAGATCCAAAGACTCAGCGAGTAATATAGCGTTCGTTTTCGGATCGTAATAAGTTATGCGGTGAGAAAATACTTCTGTCTCCACTGGAATGACGGCCTCCGAGCCATAGGATAAGGAAAATGGGGTGTGTCCAGTTGCGGTCTTGTGAGTTGTTCGATAAGCCCATAACGCCATAGGAAGTTCATCGACCCATTTGCCCCCAGCCTTTTCCAGTCGTTTCTTTAAGATGGATTTTATAACTTTGTTAACAGCTTCGACCTGACCGTTTGCTTGTGGATGCGCGACTGCAGAGAACTTTTTATGAATATGAAATCGTTGGCAGAAATTCTTGAACTCTGAACTTTCGAATTGGGTCCCGTTATCGGTGATGATGGTATGCGGGAGTCCAAATCGGCAAATGATATTGCGGACCACAAAGTTTATCACTTTCTTTGACGTAATCGTTGCGAGAGCTTCGGCTTCGGCCCATTTCGTGAAGTAATCAACTGCGACGATGGCATACTTCGCACCACCTTTTGCCAGAGGCAAAGCGCCAATGATATCGATACCCCACATAGCGAACGGCCAGGGACTGACCATTTGAGTTAACTCGGTAGGCGGGGCTCTTGGAATTCGAGCGTGTTTTTGGCACTTGTCGCACTTCCTGGCGTAATTGGCAGCATCTCGATTTACTGTCGGCCAGTAATATCCATATCGGAGTATCTTCTTAGCAAGCGCTTGTCCACCGGTGTGATCGCCGCATTCTCCCTCGTGTACATCATGTAACACTCGTTTGACTTCGTCGTGAGCGATACACCGGAGGAGTGGAACAGAATAACCTTTTCTATACATGATCCCGTCCTGAATGATGAACCGCGAAGCTTTTCGTAGAATTTGCCTTTTCTCATTTCGGTGCTCAGGCAATATCCCATTCTCAATATAATTTCGATACGGAGTCATCCATGATTCTCTGCTGGGAAAAGTCTCCAACACATCATTCGTTTTGATTTGATCGATGCTTGGGAAAGGCAACGTTTCGACCGGGACGAGTCCCATTTGCTGTGCTTCACCTGTGCTGGCCAACTTTGCCAATGAATCGGCCTTTTGATTGCGATCTCGTGGTATGTAGTAAATAGCATAATAGTCAAACTGATCCAGCGCTTCCTGAACTCGGGCTAGATAAGCAGCTAACCTTCGATCTCTCGCTTGATATTCTCCTCGTACCTGACATACAACCAACTGTGAATCACAATAAACTTCTATAGCGACAATTTTCAGATCTCTGGCAAGCTTTAACCCAGCCAACAGGGCTTCATACTCGGCTTCATTGTTGGTTGCGTGAAAATCAAACTTCAAAGCATAGCATATGGATCGACCTTCGGGGGTTTCTAGTACAACCCCAGCGCCCGAACACCGATCGTTTGATGCACCATCTGTATAAAGTTTCCAGACAATTTCAGGAGACTCGCTGGTTTCAGGTAATTCGTCAGGAACAGTAAATTCAGCTATGAAGTCAGCTAGGACTTGCCCTTGAATGGCTCTCCGCGGAGCATAAGTAATGTCAAATTGGCTCAGTTCAATATTCCACTTGAGTAACCTTCCAGACGTCTCAGGCCGTGTGAGGACCTGTCGTAACGGCTGATCGGTATACACAGTAAGCGGATGTGCTTGGAAATAAGGACGAAGCTTTCTCGAGGCAATGACCAAGCAGTAAGCCAGTTTCTCCAACCTGGGGTAATTTCTTTCAGCTCCGGTCAATCGTTTACTGACATAATAGACCGGTTTCTGCACTCGATCTTCTTCCCGGACCAAAGCAGCACTGATCGCATGCTCCGATACCGCCAGATAAAGGTATAATTGTTCGTGATCAATTGGTTTTGACAAAATCGGTGGCGTAGAGAGATGCTGAACCAGCGATCGGAATGCGCCTTCACATTCCGTGGTCCATTCAAAGTTTCGTTTCCCTTTCCGGATTAGATCAAAGAAAGGAATACATTTATCAGTGGATTTCGAGATGAACCTGCTTAGCGCTGCTACCTTCCCGTTGAGACTCTGGACTTGCTTTATGGTCTTCGGGGTTTGCAAATTCCTTATTGCCCAGATCTTTTCGGGGTTTGCCTCTATCCCACGAGCGTTAACGATGAACCCTAGAAACTTTCCGGATGCGACGCCGAAGTGGCATTTTAGCGGGTTAAGCTTCATTCCATACTCACGCAAGATACATAACATTGAATTTAAATCCTTGACGTGATCTGTGGAAAATCGGGACTTAACTAACATGTCATCCACATAGACTTCCATGGTTTTTCCGATCTGATCAGCGAACATTCGATTAACCAAGCGTTGGTAAGTTGCTCCGGCATTCTTTAAACCAAAGGGCATGACTCTGTAACAGTAGAGCCCCAGATCGGTTACGAAACTAGTATGTTCTTGATCGGGTAGATGCATGGGTATCTGATTATAACCGGAATAAGCATCCATAAAGGATAACAATTCGTGACCTGCAGTTGAGTCAACGAGTTGGTCAATTCGGGGAAGTGGAAAACTATCTTTTGGACAGGCTTTGTTTAAATCAGAGTAGTCGACACAAGTTCTCCATTTCCCGTTCGGTTTCCGAACCATTACCGGATTTGACACCCACTCTGGGTATAGAGCATCTCGGATGAAACCATTTGAATGCAATTTGTCAATTTCTTCTTTAAGGGCGGCAGATCTCTCTGGATCCATACCACGCCTCTTTTGCTTGACCGGAACATGTCGCGGATCAATATTCAAAGAGTGACTTGCGATGTTCGGTGAGATTCCGCACATGTCGGAGTGCGTCCAGGCAAAGACATCAAGATTCGCCTGAAGAAATTCAACCAATTCCTGTTGTATCTGTTTTCCCAGTTGAGATCCAACTTTTAGTACTTTCGAGTCGTCATCCTCACTGACCGGGACGTCCACAGTCAGTTCGGCTGGAGACGCTTGATTCTCTTCTACTTCATCTTTATCTTCGCTATCTCTAGGGTCAAGATCTCTAAGGAATTGGTAGTGGTGCCCGGGCCGGGGCCTAGGCGTTAGCTGTCAATTATCAGTAAAACGGACGCAGAGAGATTCCTCTACGCCCTTTCCTTTCTCCTTCTTCTGTGCTTCTCGCAATTCAGCAACATAACAGGCTCTTCCTGCTGCCTGATCTCCTTGAACGATTCCTATACCATGATCGGTTGGGAACTTTAAAGTCAAACACCACGGAGCAATGGCTGCCCTGAATTCAGCAAGGGCTGGTCGACCCAGGAATGCGTTGTACGGTGAAGCAATGTCGAGAACAACGAATTGCAGCAGTCGGACTCTCCTGCGCTCTCCGATCCCCAGTTCTACTGGTAGTTCCACTATTCCAGTAGGTATTGTTGCACTGCCATTGAAGCCATGAACCCGGGATTGGCAGGGTTTTAGGTCTTTTGCTTCCATCTTCATTAAATCGTAAGCCCGCTTGAATAGAATGTTTACAGAACTCCCACTGTCAACCAGGATCCTCTTCATCCAAGCAGGACCAACCTGGGCGGATATGACCAGTGGATCAATCGTTGGAGCTTCGATTTTGTCAGCATCTCTGCTTCTGAATATGATATCGTCAGACATCGTTTTTTGTTGCTTAGCCGGGGTTCCATCCTCACAATTACTGCAGCATTCGAAGCTCGCATGCCTGATAGAGCTAGCATACGACTCCATTTCCCTCCAGCTCCTGTCTACTGGATGAGGACCACCACTTATGGTATTGATAACTAGCCTCCCGCCTATACGAGCGGGTTCCTCTTGTCTTTCCTGATCTTGCGCACGGTTTGGATTCGATGGGCCCGCACCACCAGACTGCGGCGCCCGCACGAATTGATCTAACTTCCTCTCTCTGATCAATTTCTCTATGAGATCTTGCAAATGGCGACAGTCATTAGTATTGTGGCCATAGCTCTCATGAAACCTACAAAACTTTCCCGTCTGAATCTGCCTTTCTGATGACCGCTTCGGAGCGGGTTTCTTATACTGTTCTGTGTTGCAAGTTTGCAGGTACACATTTTCCAGTGATGTGTTTAACGGTGTATAACTTTCAAACATCGGAGCCCTACGCCGTGGGCCTGGATTCGGGTCTCTCTTCTTATTCTGACCATTGCCACCTCTTGGCTGAGTTTGTTTGTTCTGTATGTTTAACTGGACTTTTCCAGAATTGTCACCGGACTGTTTAACTGCGACATTGCTTTGTATTCCCTCACTTCCGGGTTTTGCATCGTCCTGCTTCCTAGACTGTTTTGCGTCCTCTTGCCGTAAGAATTGAGCGGCTTTGGAGTAGAAACGGTCCAACGATGCGGGGGGTTTTCCGGCTAACCAGTTTCCAAATTCAGAATCGGGATCAATTCCCTTTGTCAATGCCATTAAAATTGAGTTGTCGTTGGGATTACTAATTTCCACGCATGCCGCATGGAATCTCTCCAAGTAACGCCTTAATGTTTCCCCACGAGCCTGGGTAACATTGGACAGGGTGTTAACATCTTTGGGTCTGGCAACATGCATACGGAATTGTTCAACAAACTTCTTAGCTAATTGGTCAAATGAAGAGATAGATCTTGGAGGTAGTTTTGTAAACCACATTGTCGCGATTCCTCCCAGTGAAATGGGGAAGCTGCGGCATTTTACTGCATCGTCGGCCCTTGCGGCGCTCATTGACCATTCGTATTTCAGTATGTGCTGATTGGGATCAGAACTTCCTTCGTACATAGGGAGAGTTGGCATTCTGAATCGCCGAGGAGGTTCAGCGTATAGTATCTCGTCCGTGAAAGGAGTATGGCTTCGAGAAATTCCCCAATCGTCATTGGTAAGTCCTTGGCTTTCACGGATCATCTGACGTATCATAGTCGAGATGTCTGGCATTGCTACATTTTGAGCATGCTGAGCTAAGGTGTGGTCGGGTTCCACAATGCGAGTTTGGACCGGGCGCTGTCGACGGTCCAAGTTTCGCCTCCTTGGCTCAGCGTCTTCCGGGACGTATGGTTCAGAAGTACGTCCTTGCTGTTGATTACCCGAATCTGGGAGATATCGGGTATCGACCCTTGTTTCTGCCGTGGCAGCTGTGACATGATTGTCCGTAGTATATTGTGGAGTGCGGCCACCTCGTGCTGATGGCCCAGCCTGGAAGCTGGTTGATGGTCCTACCCTCAATTGCCCGACAGTCAGGGCGGGCTGATATCCCGCGGTCTGAGCATAATCTCCGTCTAATCGGGGACGGGTAGATCTACGATGATAGTCAGATGAGGCAGAACTTTCAGTGGGTGAGCGGGAAACATCATCCCTCCTGGACCTCCTACGGCCCTGGCGATTCAGTTGATTTGTCAATTCAATATTGGCTCGCAACTGTTCGGCTAACTGTTGCCGACTCTGAGTCAACTCTTGGAGTAACATCTGAAATTCTTGTCTAGTGACTGCCCCAGACGGATCCGAGTGGGCAGTGTTGTCTTGGTTGGGTGGTTGCTGTTGAGCAGGATTTTGTCCATCCCTACCTTCTTGTCCTGGAGCTGCAGAAGTGGTTCTTGTGCTAACCATTTTGAACGATGAATCCTTTTCCTAGATTTTATGCAAATCTGAGTAGAATGGAAGGACTGTGAATCGAAGATCTGGATCTTCCTCTTGGATTTGTGCAATCCGGTATCGATGGTAGATCCAAGGAGCAGGAGAAAAAAGCTGGTTTTTTCTCGGTGAAAGCACCAAAGTGTTTGTACCAAAAATGGGCACAACACTCTTCGGAAGTTTTTGAAGAGATAAAAGTGAAGAATGAAAATTAAAACTGTGGATTATCTAACAAAAACTCCAAATAACAGAAAGTAAATTGCAAAGACAAGCGATTTAGAGTGGTTCGGCGTTTTGCCTACGTCCACTATGAAGTTTGATGATTTTATTGCTCGATACTTGAAGATTACAATTGTTAATAATGTAATACAACTGAATTCAAATGCTAAGTGTCAATCTAAAGCAGCGGCGGTGTTCTGGAGTAAATCTGGCAGAATCTGGGAGCTCTTCAGTACTTAGAATTCTCTGACCCCTTTTCTGAATGACCAGGGGCTCTATTTATAGGTGTAGGAGGCTGATATTTCGCCTAAAATGAGGGGAGACCAGTTCTGGTACGTCAGGGGGCCCACATGGCCGAAATCTGGAGATCCGGGCCCACTTTGGGATCGATTCGACCCTTGGTTCGAATCGATCAAGAAATCATCCAATCGAGCTGAAATTTGGTGTGTACGTTCTTCATCATGCGCTTAAGCTTCTGTGAAAATTTCATGGCATTTGGACTTGTAGAACTCGAGATATGATCGATTCAATGTTGCATTTCTGGAAAACAGGGAATCTTCGAATCGATCTTACTTCGAATCGATTCGGTCGACTCGATGCCTGCTGCGACGTGGCGCGTGTCTCTCGCTTCGATCCGTTTTTGTACTCCGGTCTGACTAGGTCGTATCCATGGCTTGGATTCGAGGTAATGGATTCGAAGGACCTCTTCCTTCGAATCGATGGACTTAATACTCGTTCGAATCGATTTAGTCTTGTAGCTATGGACCGGTTCGAAGTTGTCTTGGCCTGGGGATTCGAATGCATGGATTCGAAGGTCTCTTCCTTCGATGGATTCGAACTACGGTGTATGCGAGGGTGGATTCGAACTCAAGGCACACGAAGACTCGCTTGATGTAGTCGAACATGGTGAATGCCTCAATGGATTCGAAGCTACCGGTTCCGCCTGATGGAGTCGAAGCAACTCTCTTCTTGATCGATTCGAACTAGTCTCTTTTTCAAGGATACGAGGCAATGCTTGTCTGATGGATTCGAACATAGGGTTCGCCTATGGATTCGAACCAGGGAAGCTCTACTCCATCCTTTGTCGACAATATCTCGAGCATACGAACTCGGATTGACTTGAAACTTGGATCGTTGGTTCCCACGGCTTCGCTTGACGTGCCTTATCAATTGTAGCCCGATCCGGACTTGAACAAATTTCATCGATATCCGTAGCGATCCTTACGCGTAACCGACTTCCGAGACGATCTGCCACCGGTATCTAGCCAAGTCCTTGGTGTCACGGCCTTGCCAAAAGGCGGGATAACAGTGAATAAATCAGAGATGTGAGTTTTACACTCACCTAAACTTTGCTTCAAACCAGTTATCACCTAAATCCAAAGGAGCAATAATATTTGAGCTGCCATTAATACTCCTTCTACCGAGCTACTGAAATTTTAAAACGAATGAAAGATGCAGCTTTTACTTTTCCTTTTTAATTTTTTGAATGTCAATACAACAATGTGTGATGGCAAAATTTTTGTACAAGTGCATTAAAGTGGACGTGCTTCAGTGGAAAAGAAAGTACTTGCTGCATGTAAAAATGATGATGGAAAAGTGTTCCAGCATTGCTTTAGAAATTTGGTGACAGCAAGGACAAACAAAATGTTCCAACTTTCTTTTAAAAGGAGTGGTGACAGCACTGTTATAATATGTTCCATTTTGTTTTATATTAGCCTATATTCACATATACACGTGAAGAAGGCAAAAGAAAGTTACAACATACTTAATATTCTTTTCCAAGTGACTTTGCATGATTTGCATATCAAATTTTTTTTTTCAAATCTTAAATTAAAATTTCTATTTTAAATTATTTTTTTCGACAGTAATAAAAATCACGGTTGTTACAGACATATACCTATACCACTCAAAATTACTAACTGCTCACGCTGTCCTCTAAGCATATACTGTGGATTCAATTTTTTCCTTTCTGATACTATGCACATATTACTGTACGAATGAACTACTTTACTATGTATATATTTGTACAGAAAGTTTTTAACACTTCCAACGGCTCGCCCTACTGCTTTTCGCACTAAATATTAACTTCCTAATTGTTTTGTCCTGCTACATGATCTTACCACAGGATGGAGAAATACAAGCAGGGTTAGGCCCACATTTCCTCCCATTGTTCCTTGGCAAACTACGAGAAGGGTCGGTCTACGACATATATGAATTCAACGTCATCCCCGCTGGTGACAGGTGTCTTTCAGTCCACAAGTCAATTAAGATTGATTTCACTGCTCTGACAACGGTCGCCGAGGTTGAAAGCCACGAGGACAACATACCTAACCATAAGTTTTCATTTGCCGACTATCGATCGATAGTTAATAGAACTGATACGATTAAATACCTAACAGGTTAGCATGCTTCATCCTTTCGACTATCAACTTCTTCTTATTCATATACCTATTCCTCAATAACGATCCAAATACACTTCAGTCATTCCATTTAGACGTCATTTGGGTCTTGCATCAAGTTGGTGAGGTTGTCAGTCAATCCACTGGGAATGGTTCAGTGTCCCCTAGGCGCGAACTTATCTTATATCTTTGTGGGTATATTTTACCTTTGCAACAATGGTTTTTTCCATAGCCATTTAACTGAATTTCTAACCTACTCTTCAGTAATCCTCACTTTATGCCGTTTGCAGTGGTACTCGCATTGCGGCACTATGGGGCAAAAAAGCAAACTTGATAGATAACTCAGCTATCAATGACAATACAAAACCAGTCATCCTTACCGTGAAGAATTACCAAGGTCTGTTTCCCCTAGATACATATCCTACTACACTTTGTTTTATACATATGTTAGCACTACTGTTGACCGTGCCATTATTGACAGGTAAGCCAAGCTGAAGCTCAACTACCGCAACATTCGTTTACACAGATCTGGATATTACTGGGTCAACCGATCTACTAAAGAGGTCAGCATCTTTTGCTTCTGTTCATTGATTTTACCCCTGATTTTAATTTCTTTATTCAATCATTTTTTTCCTCTTCTCCAAGCGTATTTTACTGCAGTATGTGATTGTTGACTTTTCATTTTCCCTTCTCCAGTTTTCAATTTATAATGAGAAAACTGGATTTAGATTTTTACGAACTACAATCACTGACCTGGGTACAGGTACTGTTTATAACACATACGATAAAGATGAACGACATAAGATTTTATTATTTTTCTATAATTATTACTTGATATTGCCAAAAAAAAATTAAGCTTGCGTTTAACTGGAAAAATGATAATAGGTTCCCTTCCTTGAATATTACAGTCGTTGTTCATTGATGAAAGCTTACTACATTAATACATTCATAAGCTCATAAATTCACGTAATGGTCATAACTTTACATCTTTAACTCGTTTTTATTTTCGCAAGTGAATAGGTGATTGAAAAAATAAATTCGTATATTTCTGTTCTTTTTTTTCCCATTTATCCTGCTATGTTTTCCATATCTATCGATCATATGAGCATTTCTGTATATAGAACCACCTTTTTTAAGTCAAATGTGTTTGATGGTAATACTTTTGAAAACTGTGTAATAAACACACAATGGTTGCCTTAAAAAACATTGAATGATTATTTGTGTGATTTTTATACTACAGGGTAAACTGTGCAAATTTCTTTTTTCATACGCAAGGGAAGGTAAATGTTGGCTTCTCTTCAATTTTCCTTCTCTTACCAGTTAGGCGTGTGTTTATATCTTCAAATAATTAGTTTACCTGTTTGAAACACTATTGAGCATTAAAACCTTTTTCCCGCTGCTGCCTTTTTTTTCTTCCCAGCTTCCGCAAGCAAAAACTGCCTGTAGTTTCCACTGAAGATGGCCCATGCAAAATCCGTACTGACCTGATCGGTGACAAATGCATCTTCGAAATTATAAGCTCAGATCTCCCATCTGCATATCAGTTAAGGACTATACTAATCCCGATTATACTTCTCTGTGCATTTAAAATTTGTTCATTTCTACACACTGTCGCTGCTATTTCCGGTATACAAAAAGTTCATCACAGTAAGACGAAGAACAATGCCGACAACCGTACCTGCCTCTGTCCATTTAATTTCCACACCATTGTTTTCTAGTCACCTTCCCCTTACGTTTCTCCTTATAACACATGTTCAATGAGGGTTACCATTTACATATCTTCAACCTAACCAATTACAAAAAGGAAAGTAATGATGTCCACCAGAAGTTCATTCTCAGCACTAAAATTAAATACTTATACAGTCCTTGCAGGTGACATATTACTTTCCTTCTCAACTCACTACTAATTAGGGAATAATAATAGTTTTACCTTCCTTTTGCTTTATCATATATTCGTCCCTCTGTACTTTTTCCCCACCATTACCTAATTTTCTCCCTACATTTAGACCATTGCTCTTCCGCAACCACACTCTTCTCCACAATATAATGCCTTCCCAGCTTCCGCTAAACAAAGTAATAAGATCTTTCTCCCCACTCATATTTGCTATTACTCCCCAGCTTTTTAAACTGTTATTTCATTCTTTCTAATATTTATATACTTAATTTTCTTTAGTATATTACTATCGTTCAACAAGTTACTGACTTTTGGTTTCCTAAAGCCATTGAATCGTACTATTTTTGTTTCAGCTCTGCCTTATACTCCACATGCATATATCTGTATGCCTCCATATGTGCATATATATAAATCAACCTGCGTGTATGGGTTCATATTTGTAAACTAAATCAAATCCTACAATTCGCTTTATCCCTACATAAAACCCTACATACTTACTGTGCTGCCTTATATCTTTCATTTCACTGTCCAACCATTCTTTCAAGTAATCATTATACTCAAACTATCTTTCTGTTTTTAACACTCCATATACATTGAATTTTATCTCCTTTCTCGTGCCAGCTGCTACTGTAACCTCTTACGGTGGTTCCATTTACCAATCTGGATTTATCTGCCTGCTTATATGATTTCACCTCTATCTGTGCTCACTTATTTTTACATGTATATTTACTTTTACTACCTGTACAGATGCATTTACATAGTCCTCGCATACAACTCATTTTCCCATCTTTTTGACACCACTACTCCGGGTTCACTTCGAATAATTATACCACAAATAAATAGGCCATATACTTTAATTTTAACTTCTCCCCATAAACTAATTACCTTTTGAAATTCAATAGTTACGAACTCAAAAGTTGTTGTTGCAAAGCATTAGATCAAGTACGTCTAAAACCTTACCAGGCATACGCACTAAAAATACCTTTTTAGCCCAACCGTACATAGTGATGCGTGTAATGTTTGAAAATTTCTTCCTCCGCCACACTGCTCATCGCATGTGTTGGGGAATCTCGGTCTTCCCCGCTTCGTGAAGTTAAGATAGGCACTTTAAGATTAAAAGTAGCAATGGAAGCACAAAAATTTATAATTCTCCAATATGGAGATTCTTCCACTATACAAAAGAATAGTAGGATTACAATAATATGATTACAAAAGTAACTCACACTTGGTGGCTCACTCAAGCTTGAGGATAAAGGTTTCTCAAGCTATCACCCTTTTCTCTCAAAGAGGATCTCTCTAACTCTCAAGTTTTTTCTCACTTTAAGAAGTGGCTTCTTCCTTGGATTCTTGGATGGCTAGTAATATGGCTCCTTCTCCTATTTCTACTACTCAACCTCCGTAAGGAATGGTGGAGATTACATGCATCCGACGGTAGAGATTGATTCTCTAGAATGCTCCACACTTTCTAGGAATTTCTACACTCTTCCATTCTCTTCTTTATTCTTCCATACTCTTTCGCAAGGTTCCAGAAGGTTCCATACATTTCTAGAATATTCCAGAGGGTTCCACACTCTTCCACAAGATTCTAGAGAGTTCTATACTTCTCTAGAGTTCTCCGGAACATTCTAGAAAATTCTAGATTTCTCTAGAAACGTCTAGAATTTTCTAGAAATTCTCCAATTAAGGAGGGATCCCAACAGCATGTACTACCTTAACATTTCTTATTTTATGACCACCTATCATAATACAATGTTCAAATATTTATTAAAATTCTTATTTTACCCACTTTACAATATTCTCATTTTTCCTTTTCATACTCTACTCACCTTATTAATCAAGTAGGAGATTCCAATTCGTTAATATAATACTTCCATAACGTAGCAAGCTATACCTCTATATTTTAGGGAAAAATCTTCGCCTTCAAAGCAAAAATAACAGGCAATAATTTGGACAACGGATGAGAATACTTATCCTGTAATGTTTGCAAATCCCATATCGGAAACTATGGGCCTAACAACTATTGCAACAAATGCGAAAGATAAATCGAATTCCCAATGCATAGGTAACTAGCGGCACTTTTACATCAACGTATATATCTCACTTCAACACTCATCATCCTCTCTATGTTCGCACCTCCTAGGTTCCGTTTGGAATTAATTATTAACGATGACACTGCTTCTGTTCCTATAGTCCTCTTTGACAAGGTGGCAGAGTTTCTTCTCAAGCAAAAGACCGAATATTTATACCAAATTCAGACAAATGAGGTACTTCCCCAAGTTCATAAAGTTCTTCATACAGCTATTATACACCACATTACATAAAACCTCTTATCTCCTTTCTTCCAGCTTTTAACTCGATATTTTACATTAACAAACCCTATATTTTACTTACAGCCTGCAGGTGATAAGAGAGTTACAGGCATTCTCGACCAAGTTATCAGTCGAATTCAAAATTTTCAAGCTAGAGTTGACACATTCATTAACACGGGTAGAAGGAAAAAATTGACTGCAACAAAAATAACTCTAGCTCCTGCTGACAATGGTGCTAGGCCACCCAAACCAAGCAATACTAAGGTACATTTGTCGTCCCCCTCTTATATATGCCCACCTGCCTGCTAGATGTTAAACCCTCTATGCTTTCCAGTTATATGTGCATGTATTTTTATCTCTTCCTAGCCCATAAATTTTCTAACTTACTTAAACACTCGTTAACAAGCCACCAAACTATAGGTTCCCGGTTCCTCCGACGGCAAGATCACTCCTATCAAAGAAATGCCAGGAAGAAAAATCGTACGAATGCCATGTAGCTTTACTTTTCCGTCTTCAAGTATCTAGACTGATGCGAACTGTTGTAATTCATGTCACTGTTATGTTATCTGTTGTCTGTCGTATGTTGCATGTCTTCTTTTCATTGTCAAATAAAGCATTACAACCTTTTGTCCACTATATCTGTCTCCATAAACTGACAAATGGCACTGACTATCACAAACTTTCTTCCCTGACTTGGGAAACAACTAACTATTTCATAACTATTACTATTCACCTTACCTGAATATCGGTTACACAAACTCATTACTTAATGCAAAGACAATGTACAACATGTTTACCATTTGTAAGAAATCACAACATAATTAACTTAAAGTTAATTTATCCATTCATCCTACGTTTCATACCATGGTTGCATAAATGGGTTAACTGCTGCGAACTATTTTTGTAAATCGTACAAAATTTACAACATATAAATTATTTTCTATCCATTATACATATCCATCATTGTTATAAATAATATATCACCAGATGTCATCGTAAATCCCCACATTTTTTTAACATCACCACAGTTATGGTTTTTGCATCACCAGGTCGAAAAACGTTCATACATTCAATATTTCTATTTGTTACCTAAAACCTATCTATTGCAAGTTCAGTTTTCGCTTATAGTTGAACATTCACTTTTCCACCCTTATTGCACAAATATTTCAAGATTAAATTTACACCCTAATAAAATTGTTTTCCCATTAAAACATCATGTTCTCCTAAACTCCCTACAAAATTTATGCCTTACTTTACTACTGGTTTTACAAAGATACTTCTGTATTTATGTCATTAGGTGACAAAACTATAACCCCTACAACATAAAACAATTAGGTCCGGTAAATTACTGCCCAATAACCTAATCACTGCATCCCCACGATCATACACTGATACACCGGCCATTTGCGCTACCATGCTCCACTAAACCCATTGCAACTTGTATATGCAATTCACATAGCAATTTCACCCAACGATTAATCAACTCCTCACACATTTTGTCTTAAATTTCCTTACCCCTTATTCATTCATCAATATATCAACATTTCTACAATCATGTTGACCTAGGCAACAATTACACCATAAATGCAAAGAATTGGGGTTATGGTGTTTTTGTAACCAACAGTTTTCTCCATCAACCAACTTCTACTAATCGTCATAACGACGACAACAAAATCTTCAAGCCAAGAATTAAGGTACTCCTCGCATTGTTACGCTTACCAAACCATAACACTTTTTCTTTCCTCGCTTACAAATATCTTTATTTACCTTTTTCTGCAAAATTAATTCCCCTTCGGGTCAGGTTGACATCCATGGACAGATATCTCCAAACCCCTACTTTATGAATGAAATTCCTCTAACGATCAATATTTTATTAGCTCTCACAAGCTTAATGCAATAATGCCACATACAGGTTGACGAACACATAATACTACTACAATCCATTCTGCGCTCTAAAGGAATCCAAGTGGACATATCCCCACTGATGGTTCTACAGTCCAACATACATATATCGTCAACATAGCTATAAAAATTATGTCATTTCATTCTTCTACTTTATCTAATATATGTTAAAGTCCAGGCACCGCGAGAACTAACTGCTGCACTTGACCGACACAGGATTGAAAAAAGATTTCTTCATAAACTAAAGCAAACAACTTGCTCTCAAATGGTACGATGCAAATAACACCCCACATGTATGTTCGCTAACAATGCATTCCCTACAGCACACACTGCCCTTACAACATTATCTGATTAGGTTCGAAAATACATGTGCTCCCAAAGAGATTTGGAACAAAAAATCAACAAGCTTGAAAACTATATTCCATTTTACACCGCTCCAACACCCAACTGCGCCAACAAGGTAATTCAAGTAAGAAAGTAACAACTATCTGCCACCGTATTTTAATTAAATACTGTTTCTCTATCTCTAAACAGGTAACCGTACGGATAAACAACTCAATTGGTGGTGTGTACATTACTAGCGAAGACTTGCTAAATGTCTTACGCGCCCATATCTTCAACAACTGACGCAGCGGATTAATCAAAACAATGTAGATCGATGAAAGTAGCAATCGGTGAGTTGATGAATACTGAAATGCCCGAATTCGTTGATCCGAAGATACAGAATTCTAGCTATCCCGAACTCGTTGATCGCGCGCGATACCGGGGTCAAAGATCTTCAATTCTTCGAGCGTTGATCAAGCGCACTTGATTCCGCGAATCGGCTTCTACAATCGTTGAATCGAGCGCACTCGATTAACCGAAAGAGGAGATAGGAGATTACACTCAACTACCAATTTAGATGAAAGCACAAAGCAATCAAACAAGAATTTTATTCAAAAATCAACAACCATTACAAATGACACAACTTGCCTATTTATAGGCTACAACACATGCCACAGAAAATTACACAAGTCTTATGTCGTTTCCGACTCATCACTCTACGTTCTACGACTTACGACTCAACGAAAGTATACGACTTACGAGTTACAATACAAAGACACAATCCTGCGACCTACGACTTAAGCACAGAAAATACATCACTTAGGTCGTTGTTGATCTATCAACTTCTCACGACTCAACTTGTTTACAAAGTACACGACTCAACTTAGGTCGGTAACGACCTAGCTACATCATTCCATCGACTTACAAACAGGTTACACGACTCACAAGACTTAACTAGTAGCGCCTCTAAAACAGACGACCTAAAACATGCGAGTTACGACATAAGAACCAGACGACTTAACAGATGCGATGCTTGCAGAATCAACGGCCCAGATTACAACGGCAGGGGACATCCACGGCTTCCGGTTTTAGCAACTTAAGATGGTACGACCTAACTAAGTCGTAACTCGGTAACGACTTATCGCCTGTTCCGTTAAGTCGTACACTACCCAATACACTTCCCTTAAGTCGTTGCCGACTTAAGCCTTGGCATTTTTCAACTTGTGTTGCTCCTCCTGTAGTTTTAGGTCGTAACCCGCTCGAGTTAAGTCGTGGACGACTTATGTCTTCAACTCCGATAAGTCGTGGACGACTCATGCCTTTGCCTTGATTAGGTCGTGGACGACTCATGCCATTTTTGTTAAGTCGGTCACGACTTAGACATTCCATTTCCTTAAGTCAATCACGACTTAGTACTTGGCCTGCATCATCCTCCCCAGGTTAAGAAAAATTCGTCCTCGAATTTGCGTCATCCTCTTCCACCATAAGTTCATCCCCATGATATGGTATGAGATGTTTAACATTGAACACATCGGAAGTATACACATCCTCTGGCAGCCTCAATTTATAAGCGTTTTCATTGATCCGTTTCACAATTTCTACAGGACCAATTTTCCTCGCTTTTAACTTGTTATAAGCGCCTACTGGAAAACGATCCTTTGTTAACACAGCATATACCATATCTCCTTTATTAAATTCAACATTTCTTCGCTTCAAGTCTGCAGAACGTTTATACTTCTCATTTGCTTTCTCCAATCGTTCCTGAACGATTTTATGACATTCCGCCAATCCATCAACAAAATCAGCAGCTTTCTTAACTGTCTTCTTTGATTGTGGCACTACCGTTAAATCCAACGGTCCCTTCGGTAAGCTTGAATATACTATCTGAAATGGACTGAAACCCATACTACGGTTCACTGCATGATTATGAGCAAACTCTGCTTGACATAACTTCATATCCCAGCTTTTCAGATTATCTTGCACAAGACACCTCAACAAATTTCCCAATGATCTGTTCACAACCTCGGTCTGTCCATCCGTTTGCGGATGATAAGCGCTGCTAAAGTTCAACTTCGTTCCCACCATCTTCTACAAACTTAGCCAAAAATGACTCAGAAAACGAGTATCCCTATCCGACACAATAGATTCTGGCAATCCATGAAGTCGATATATCTCTTTGAAAAACAACTGAGCAACATGAACAGCATCCGCCGTCTTCTTACAAGCAATAAAATGTGCCATTTTCGAAAATCGGTCAACCACCACATAAATGGAATCGTTTCCCCGCTGTGTTCTTGGCAACCCCAACACAAAGTCCATACTCACATCAACCCATGGTTTAGTTGGTACAGGTAACGGCATATATAAACCAGCATTAGTCGCAGTTCCTTTCGAAACCTGACAAATATGACAACGCTCCACAAACCTCTCCACCTCTTTCCTCATCGATGGCCAAAAGTAAGATTTAGAAATCAATTGCAATGTACGGTCTCTCCCAACATGTCCTTCTTCATGTAGCTCTTTCACGATCTTCATTCTCAAACTACAATCAGGTATGCACAATCGATTTCCCTTGAACAGAAAACCATCTACCATTACAAACTCGTTCGTCTCTCCATCCTTAACTTTATCAACAAACTTTGCAAAGTAAGGATCATCGACAAATAATTCTGGCAATACATCAAATCCTGTCACCTCAACTTTCATTGTAGTCAACAAATGATTCCTTCTGCTCAACGCATCCGCTACATGGTTCGTAACTCCAAACTTGTGTTTAACAACAAAAGTAAACTGTTGCAGATATGCAATCCATGATGCATGTCTCGCTGAAATCTTGTCTTGTCCTTGTAAAATGCTTCAATGCCTCATGATCAGTGTAAAGAACAAACTCTTTCTGAAATAGATAGTGTCTCCAGTGTTTAATAGCTTGCACAACAGCATAAAATTCCACATCATATGTACTGTATCTCATCTTCGCTCCTGACAACTTCTCACTGAAATATGCAATCGGACGCCCCTTCTGACTCAACACCCCTCCGATCCCAACCTTGGAAGCATCAGTGTGTAGCTCAAATAAAAACTGAAAATCTGGTAAGACTAGAATTGGTGCAGACGTCAGCAACTCATTGATCTTCCCAAAAGCATTCCCTGCTTCCTCTGTCCAAGCAAACTGTTTACCCTTCATACAATCTGTAACAGGTGCCATCACCCTACTAAAGTGTGGAATGAATCTTCGATAGAACGAAGCCAACCTGTGAAAACTACAAACTTCCGTTATCGTCTTGGGCTGTGGCCAATCTCTAATCGCTTTGACTTTACTTCGGTCAACCTGTATTCTCTCCGATACAATATACCCCAGAAATAAAACACTATGCGTCATGAACACGCATTTCTTCGTTGCAGCATAAAATTGTTCTTGTCGCAGTACCATCAGCACTTCTCTCAGATGATTCAAATGTTCCTCTGGACTCCCACTATAAATCAGAATATCATCGAAATACACCACCACAAACTTCCCAATGAATGGTCTAAAAATCTGATTCATCACCCGCATAAATGTACTTGGCGCATTTGATAAGCCAAATGGCATTACCAACCATTCGTATAGACCCTCCCTGGTTTTAAAAGCAGTCTTCCACTCATCACCTGGCCTGATATGAATTTGATGATATCCGCTCTTCAAATCAATCTTCGAAAAGGTAGTAGCTCCGCTTATTTGATCTAGCAAGTCATTCAACCTCGGCATCGGAAACCTATATCTCACAGTAATCTTATTCAATGCTTTACTATCGGTGCACATCCTCCACGTTCCATCCTTTTTAGGTATCAATAACGCTGGTACAACATAAGGACTCAAACTCTCCTACACACGCCCATGTTCAAGCAATTCTTCCACCTGCCTCCTCAACTCTTCATGTTCCTTCGGACTCATTCGATGATGTGGTCTGTGTGGCAACATTGCTCCCGGAACAAGATCGATTTGATGTTGGATGTCTCTTAGTGACGGTAACTCCTTCGGTAACTCATCTGGAAATACATCCTCAAATTCTTTCAAAATTGGCTTCGCTTCTTCTGGAATTCCAACCTCTTCACTGCTCTCTCACCCAATCAACAAAAACACCTCATGCTCCTCTTCAACTTCTTTAACAAACTCTTTCAAAGATAACAAAGTTTTCAGTTCTTCAATCTCTTCTGACTTACTCTCTCCTTGATGTCTCTTCTTTGGAACTAAGATAATCTTAGTACCTTCAAACATAAAACTGTAACTATTGGTCCGACCATCATGCTGGACTGCTCGATCATATTGCCATGGTCTTCCCAAAAGTAAGTGACAAACATCCATCTCTACCACATCACACCAGATCTCGTCTTTGTATTTCTTCCCAATAGAGAATGGAACACGAACTCGTCTATCCACTTTCACTTCTCCTTCTTTTCTCAGCCATGCTAACTTGTATGGATTCGGATGTTTCTCTGTCTTCAACTTCAACTTTGTCACAGCCTCGGTTGAAACGATGTTGTCACAGCTTCCTGCGTCAATCACAAATTTACACACCTTCCCCAGTATAGTGCATGTCGACTGAAAGATATTACTCCTCAACCAACTAGCTTCTTCCTACTTCGGTGTCAAACACGATCTCCTCAGCATTAGATTACAACCTTCATCTCCTGACGCAATATCATGTTTATCCTCCTCAACTGGACTAGAATAATCTCCATCAACATCCTCAACTTCTGCAACCATGGTTCTCTTCTTTGGCTTTGGACACTCATTGCTTTTATGACCCACTTCCTGACAATTGTAACATTTGAAACCATTGTTAACCTTCACCTTCTCAGCCTCCTTCACCACTGGTCTACTGATAGGTTTAGAAACATTAGAACTCCCACTTACACCCTTCACTTGATTGTTGGAATTAGTAAACACACCACCTCCTTGTCGTCCCTGTTTCTCCCAAGCCAACGCCTTTTGATGTGCTTCTGCCACAGATCTTGGATCGAACATATTAACCATATCCTGAATCTGCATTATCAATCCCCCAATGAATCTAGATGCCAGCTGCTCTTCCGTTTCCATAATATCATTTCTCGCAATAAGCTGATAAAACTCATTCGCGTAATCATTAACAGTCTTCGTGCCCTGCCTCAAATTCTGCAAACGTTGATACATCAAAGATTGATAATTGTAAGGTAAGAACGTTGCTTTCATCAATTTCTTCATTTTTTTCCAAGACTCAACTTTTGACTTCCTCATCCGTTCACGTGTAAGTTTGGTTTGCTGCCACCATGCTAAAGCTCTACCCCTCAACCTTGTAGCAACCAACTTCACTCTACGATGTTCTGGAACTTCTTTGAAATCAAAAATTTCTTCAACATTAGCCACCCAATCCAAAAACTCTTCAGCTTGCATACCACCCTTGAATTCAGGAATTTCTGTTTTCATTCCCGATTCCCACTTATGATCATACTCTGAATAATTTCTTCCTTGACCTCGTCCTTGAATACTACCACCATCATACTCTTCTTCAAAATCAGATGCATATCGATGTCGATTCTGACCACCAACATCTCTACTCCCTTCACGTCTACCACCAACATCCCTTCTATCTACATTCCTCCGAACACGATCTCGGTCATCAACATTTCTATAACTGTCTCGGCTCACACTTCTATGGTCATTGTCATTACTTCTTCCTTGATTAGAATGTGGTGAAACTCTACTTCTCTCATGGTTAGATTCAGGTGAAACCCTTCTTTGATTTCGATTCATCTCCGTCATAAGCTTCTCTAATCTCCCAATGCCTTCATCCAACTTCTCATTGAATTTGTCACTTATACGTTGCTCCATTTGCTCGGCATCTTCCCGCTTATACAAATTTTCAACATTTTGATGACGGTTAGCTCTTCTCGGCGGCATACTTGAAAATAATACCAAATGATGAATCTACACTTCACACTTCAAAATTCAAACACAATTCGAACTTAGATCCAAAATGAAATGGATCGAAAACTCCACTCTTGTTGTAAAATAAGATGAACTTGACGAACACAAGCTTCTCAAAACTTCAATTCTCGGCTAGACAATGAAATGATGCTCGATATACCCTCTTCTTAGCTCGGCTTCTCACTTCAAGCTTGGCTATCACTTCAACTTCAAAGTTCTTCAAAAGAATTGGCTCCAAGGACTCGATTTAACTATGATTGGCTAAAACAAGCTCTGATACCAAACTGACGCAGCGGATTAATCAAAACAATGTAGATCGATGAAAGTAGCAATCGGTGAGTTGATGAATACTGAAATGCCCGAATTCGTTGATCCGAAGATACCGAATTCTAGCTATCCTGAACTCGTTGATCGCGCACGATACCGGGTTCAAAGATCTTCAATTCTTCGAGCGTTGATCAAGCGCACTTGATTCCGCGAATCGGCTTCTACAATCGTTGAATCGAGCGCACTCGATTAACCGAAAGAGGAGATAGGAGATTACACTCAACTACCAATTTAGATGAAAGCACAAAGCAATCAAACAAGAATTTTATTCAAAAATCAACAACCATTACAAATGAAACAACTTGCCTATTTATAGGCTACAACACATGCCACAGAAAATTACACAAGTCTTAAGTCGTTCCGACTCATCACTCTACGTTCTACGACTTACGACTCAACGAAAGTATACGACTTACGAGTTACAATACAAAGACACAATCCTGCGACCTACGACTTAAGCACAGAAAATACATCACTTAGGTCGTTGCCGATCTATCAACTTCTCACGACTCAACTTGTTTACAAAGTACACGACTCAACTTAGGTCGGTAACGACCTAGCTACATCATTCCATCGACTTACAAACAGGTTACACGACTCACACGACTTAACTAGTAGCGCCTCTAAAACAGACGACCTAAAACATGCGAGTTACGACATAAGAACCAGACGACTTAACAGATGTGATGCTTGCAGAATCAACGGCCCAGATTACAACGGCAGGGGACATCCACGGCTTCCGGTTTCAGCAACTTAAGATGGTACGACCTAACTAAGTCGTAACTCGGTAACGACTTATCGCCTGTTCCGTTAAGTCGTACACTACCCAATACACTTCCCTTAAGTCGTTGCCGACTTAAGCCTTGGCATTTTTCAACTTGTGTTGCTCCTCCTGTAGTTTTAGGTCGTAACCCGCTCGGGTTAAGTCATGGACGACTTATGTCTTCAACTCCGATAAGTCGTGGACGACTCATGCCTTTGCCTTGATTAGGTCGTGGACGACTCTTGCCATTTTTGTTAAGTCGGTCACGACTTAGACCTTCCATTTCCTTAAGTCGATCACGACTTAGTAATTGGCCTGCATCAACAACGAACCTTACACCACCAACCAAATTACACATGCATCCAATTTCAAACATATGTACATTTGGAATTACCAATATGATTAACAAACATAATATTACTGTCCTATTACAATTAATGGCTATATTTTTTGTCCTCTTTAATTGAGATAGGATTATTTTAGGAGAGAATATATACAAAATATTCACTATACTATCACAACCTTTCAGTTGATTTTACTTCATATCCTAAAAAATCAATACATTGTCGACTAGCTTAACATTAGGTACATGGAAATTTTAGAAACCATATACATATATATATATTGTATATATATATAAACACACACACACTGCATATGCGTAGGATGCTAAGTCATAAAAATACATATCCTATAGGTATATGCTACATAGAAAATAACATGAAACAAGAAGCCTTCCAATTTATACTCCTACTGAATTTTTTAACGGTTATTTTTGAAAACGGTTATTTATACGTGACTATATATATACATATATATACATATATATATATATATTTATATCTGTCTTTGTGAGTATGTATTAATAATTCGCAAACAATTCCTAATATACAGCCGTCGTAGATGATTTTATATTTACAACCAATATTACTTTTGGTTGCACCTCTTAATCTACCTTCCAAATTATAGCTTAACAAGTTGATTTTATGAATAATATTGCTATATATTAATTTACAAAATACTTTCTTCCTCAATCTACATTATTGTACTGTAAAATACAAAAAGCTATAACTGGTTAAGTTTACAAAGGTTTACTGATTCTTTTGTACGACTTTCTAATGGATCGCCTTTGATCATACTCTTTTTGCAATCTTTAATAAAAACAGACTCTCATTGCTAACTTTGATTTAGTACAAAATTATTTTATGATTTCATATTCCACTATGTTGTTATGCACACAATTCAAAGGATATACAATGGATATACCTTTCGGCCAACATGCAATTGCTATAGCAGACTACTGTACAACAAATTAGAACACAAATTTGAAACATATTCTATGCTTTCATTGCTCATTTTTCATACTAAGGTTTACAACCAACATACACACTACAACAAAACAGGCTTTTTACAACGATCAATGCCCGTTGTAATATGTGTTCCACAACGGACAACGGACCGTTGTAATAGGCGATATTGTAATAGGTTACCCATATTTTACAACGGACAGTTAATGTTGTAAAGACCGTTGTAGTAAACTTTTTTACAACGGTCGCCGAACGTTGTAATAGATTGTAATACAAGCTTCTTTGCCCGTTGCAAAATACTATCATACAAGATGGATAGCATGTTTTACAACATTTCATGACCGTTGTAAAAAACATTTTGACAACGGTTTTCGACCGATGTTATAGACTTTAATACAACGCGCTTTGACCGTTGCAGGAAAAATGCAAATTTAAAAAAAAAATTACAGCAACGTATAGGTAGCACATCCATACAAATAATGAATAATTTAACAGTAATAAATATTACGCACAAACAACCAAAATCACATGCGAAAAGACTAAAAGATGGTCATAAAATTCCAACACTCCAAAAAGTCAGATAAGTTTACCTCCTAATTCATAAAGCATTAATACATAACAGTCGGCTATAAATATCAAGTTCTAAGTACAATCATACTAGACTAAGGATATCAAGTTCCAACATTCAACCCTACAACCAATTAATCATCATTTCTCTTTAAATCCAAATCGTCAATCATCAGTCCAATTCAACCACCTCCCATCACGACGGCCTAATTAGGTATATATCTTTTTAGGTAATATATCTTTTTACGTTTATGATTATAATACTCATAATTAGGTATATATCTTTTTAGGTAATATGAAACTGACGCAGCGAATTAATCAAAACGATGTAGATCGTTGAAAGTAGCAGTCGATGGATTAATGTATACTGAAATGCCCGAACTCGTTGATCCGAAGATACCGAATTCTAGCTATCTCGAACTCGTTGATCGCGCACGATACCAGGTTCAAAGATCTGCGATTCTTCACGCGTTGATCAAGCGCACTTGATTCCGCGAATCGGCTTCAACAATCGAAGATTCGAGCGCACTCGAATGTCGAAGGTGGAGATAGGAGATACACTCGACTACCAATTGTAATTGAAAGCACAAAGCTAACAAAAGAGAATTTTATTCAACAATCAACAACCCCCAAATGATACAACTCACCCACTATTTATAGAATTTTTACAACACACGCTTCCCATAAGTCGTACACGACTTAACGAGTTAACAAGAAAATACAAACACTTAGGTCGTTATATGACCTTCAACAGTAACATACAACAACTTAAAAAAATACACGACTTAACAATTCCATGACCTACAAACACATATGCGACATAAAAAGAAACGGAATAAAGACAAGCGACTTAAAGTCAGCGACCTAAAAATGGCTTCTGGAAATCTTCACGTGACCTAAAATCTGCTTCAGCGATGTAAACTTCAGCGACTTAAGAAACTGTTCGCGACCTAACTTTTGCTCGCGACTTATCATCAGCGACTTAAGCAAAGTTCGCGACTTAACATCGCTCGCGACCTACTCCTGCTCTGCTTCATGAATCTCGCTTTCTGCGACCTAAAGAAGAATCATGACTTAAGCTGGAATTGTTCACTAGGTCGTAGCTCGCTTCCATCACTAGGTCGCTGGAGCTCGTTATCGTCACTAGGTCGCTGGCGCGACTTAAAGAAGATGCGGTATTGCAATGTGGAATTCGTGACCTACTGGTATCAGAAGTCTGGCGACCTATGTTCCTCGATTTTAGCTTTCGCAATTTAGGGCTTCGCGAGTTAAAGAGGAGGTGGAGCGAAAATCGTTCGCGACCTAGGGCGGAGGTGGAGCGACCTACGGATCTGGTAACTTCAACTGATTCTGGTTCGTCTTCTTCCTTATGCGCTGCATCAGAAACACTTCTACAATAATAGAAGAAATTGTAAATCAAATCCAGGAAACAACAACGCATCACCAAACATGAACACAAAAATATTGAAAAAGTTGGAAAAAGAATTTAAAATGAGAATCTATAGTAGTTTAATTGTAGACCTGATCTGAAACATATGAGATTAAAACTATAATATAACAGTCTAAAAATGAAAATTTACCTATTGATTTGGTGAAAAGAACCAAAGCATAGGGATTAGTTGCAAAAACGTGTCTAAGAAAACAACTTCAAAAATGAAAAAAATCAACAACTTTTAACTACTTTGAAAATGATGAAATGAAAGTAATCAACAAACAACTTTAAACTACTGTGAAAAAGATGAAAAGAAAGTTACCAAATAAAAAACATCCAGATCCGTCTTTTCGATGATGGTTTTCTACAAAATGAAAACACCTAGATTTCAGATCCAGATGGCTCTAATTCAATAGTTTCTTACAAAATAAAAGATGGTTTTAGATGGCATGAAACACTTTTACAATAATAGAATAAATTGTAAACAAGATCCAGGAGATAATCATGATAAAAGGTTTAAAAATGAGAACATACAGTAGTTTAATTGTAGACCTAATCTGAAGCAGAAAAGATTATGGAAAATCTGGAAACTTTATACAAAAAAAGAATTAAAACTATAATATAACAGTCTAAAAGCGAAAACTTACCTATTGATCTGGTGAAAAGAACTAAAGCATGGAGATTGGATGCGAAAACATTTCTAAGAAAACAACTTCAAAAATGAAAAAATCAACAAAATTTAACTACTTTGAAAATGATGACATGAAAGTAATCAACAAACAACTTTAAACTATTGTAAAAAAGATGAAAAGAAAGTTACCAAATAAAAACTATTCAAATTCGACTTCGTCGATGATGGTTTCCTACAAAATGAAAACACTTAGATTCCATATCCAAATGGTTCTAATTCAACGGTTTCTTACAAAATAAAAGATGTTTCCTTAAATGATTTGAAAGAAATATAGTTTATGAGAATCAAGAGAGAAAATAGAAATTAGAAATGTTGACAAAATTGAAAAACATATTAGAAGATTGAATTAAATAGAAATGGAGATAGGGTTTTAAGAAGATAAATTTGCAAAATAATGGGAAGAGAGGAGGGAGTTACAGAAAAAGGAAAGGGGAACTATCAAAAATACGTTTTCTTAATTATTAATAAATTAAGAGCCAAAGAATGCTAAGAGACAAAACTATGAATAGCAATAAATACAATGGATACATGAATTGTGATTGGAAAAGAGTTGGTGAGTACAATTGCAAATTATTTACTCAAATCAATGAGAGATAAGTATTTGACTTCAGATTGAATGAGAAGTAAGAATACAAATAATCTTTTATTCTTTTTTATATTTAATAGAATAGATGACATTCTCCATTATTGAAGAACTCTCGAGATGCATAAGGAAAGTTGGGGGTTTAATTATTGTAAGTGTACTGTTTAGGCAGTATTAAGGATATTTTATTTGGTTATAGGCCGAGTTTAGTTGGGTAATGGGCTTGCTTGGTGGTTGGAAGTATGTTTACGATGGTGTACATACTTTGGGTGTGTTGTAAATATATTTTCTGTTTTCTTTTTTTAGATTAATAAAGGAAATCAGAATCTTGTTCAAAAACCATTTGGAATATATAAATATTTTAATAAAACTAGTTGAATTAAAATATTTTAAATTTTTTCTAAAGTAAGCCATTTTTCTAAGACGTCCGACCACCTTTTATTATTAATAACATAATAGGAGTTTGACATGAACTATACCTCACATGATACAAAACATGCCATAGATCTTCTAATAACAAAGTGCCTACATACCAAAAACAGAAAATTGAAGGTGCCACGGAACTTATTACCTAACAAAGACAATAGATGCGAAGACCTATGATGGAAAAATGTCAGCAATACCGTACACAATTCCTTTATTAAGATCATCAGGATGATGCAATGTCAAATTGGAGGCTTTGTTATAGCTGAGCATGTGGCGAATGAATGAATAGGTGGAGCAGGAGTCTCAATAGCGACGGAGCTTGTCATTGTCAGAGTTACCAGGAGAGAAGGCAGTGCAATTTAATAGCATATAAACATTATTTTGAATTATTATGAACAAAATATATTTATACAACACAAAATAAATATCTTGTGCAATTTAATAACATGTAAAAATTTGAAATTCACAATTTTAACCCCATTGCCAGTGCACATAATCTAACACAAACATCAAAGTTCTCGCTTGTTAATGAGCTGGATAATAGTCATCATGCAAAACTATTAGAATGGATCAATTTTTTTAGGAATCCAAATGGAATGTAACGACCCAGAATTTCGAACACTTCGTATTTTAATATCTGAGTTACTAAAATATTTGAATCTTGGATTAAATGTTATAAAAATGATTTTATAACCATGTTAATCCCATTTCATTTTATTACTAATGATGGTAACGTGTTCTATAAAAATGTTTACAAAAATAAATTGTTCGAAGAAATATTGATAATGTGACCAAAACTTATTTTATCGATAAATGACTTTTTACTCGGTAAAAGTTGTTACATTTTGTAAGGTGTAAATGAAATTAATTAGCAACAAAAATTATTTTTCCATCTATGGCAAATTAATTATGAATGATATCGTGCATGATGTAATTGGTAGATATTTTAGGAGAGGGGTAGTGTTGTATTTTATTAAGGAGATAAGAAGAAACTTCGGTTAAGTGAGGTGGATTGGAGAAGTGATGTGCACATGGAGGGCATAGTTTTGGCTGGCCAAAGGAGGGGTAGGGGAGGTCTTTTGGCCTTGTTAAAGTTTACACTTCATCTCTCTTTCATTTCATAATTTAATTCCTAAGATTTTGTGAAAAAACTTGTAACGACCCCAAACTTTTAATGTTTTAAATATGAATATTTAATTTATTTAAATTTACAGATTTGATTCAAATTTAATATAATGACTCGATTTTTATTGACATGTTTTTAACTTAATTTATTTGATTTTTCCATTACTTTTAATTTGAAAATATTTAAATTATCGTTTGACGATTTTTCGACTAACGATGGTATTTTTGTGATTTTATAGAATAAGCTAACCATTGTATATTATTATTGTTTTGCGATCGTGTCGCATTCTTGTGTGGGATCGTATTTTTATTTTGTCGTTCGTGGATCATACACGAACGAAATTCTATGCGGCGAGATACCGAAAAATTGTAAATTTAATATAACCCATCGTTTATACACTTCAACACTCCAATACTCCGATCCTTCCTTTCTTTCTTTTCAAATTTCCCGTAACCCTCAAAATCTGAAACAAAGAAAAAGCAAAACTTTAAAAATTAAAAACTCAAAATCCACTCAATTAAAAAAATATAAAGTTTGGATCCTGGCATTCGTATCAAGGAGATCTACGTTTTGTATAGGTTTGAATGGGCTCGACGGAGTTCTGTGAAGCTCGACGGTGAAGGCGTGGGATTGGCTAGACTAGGCTTTATGATTACAGAGGGTATGGTCGACCTGAGACTAAATGGAAGTTAGATTTTGGTTTGTGGTGTCGTAGAGCACCCACGGTGAGAATTTGGTGGAGCGTAGTGGTCTGAAGGTGATCGCATCCAGTCGTGTGCGATCGTAGGTGGCTCTAGGTCGTGGTGGCAAGGGTTGGTTCGGGTGTGAAGGAAAGGGGTCGGCTGTGGAGTACTCGAGACGAGGAGCTCAACGGTAGTGTTGATTCGTCGGATGGTCGATCAAAGAGAGAGAGAGAAATCATGGAGTGAAGTGACGACAATGGTGGTGTAGGTTTCTCATTTACTGTGACTTCTCACCTCTATACTCACACTAGCCAAGAACACTACGAGGTAATGCCGTCGACTAGCGCGAAGAATAAGGCTGTTGAGGAGTGACCATCTATGTAATTGCTTTGTGCGAGTACGGATATGTCAGATAGTATGACATGCATTTCATTTCAAAAGGAAATCCGACATATCAAATACAAACTCAAAGCTACCACACAGTGGCTATGTGGCCTTCAGAAACAAATATAGAAATAAGCATAACACAAATCAGTTACATATATTCATAGCACAAAGGCGGAAATAGATATGAATATAACACATAGAAGTGTACATCAAAGTAGTGGTCATACAAGATCTACTACATCGCAAAAGAATAAGTATACATCAAGGAGTCTCTATCTCGAATGTATAAAAGCAAAAACTATTAATCTAAAGTAGTTAGCCAAAAATCAGATGATGGTCCCTGATAAGAAGTCAAGTAGAAGCACCTGAAATACCTCGGTCTGACCTGAGTATTATTTAAGAAGAAAAATAATAAACGGATTAGTCTAACTATAGATATCATATAAAATGAGATAGGATAAGAGATATGACAAAAACGTATGATAACAATAAGGTCATACTGTGACAGGTATACATCAGATAACAACAAAAATCATACAATATCTCAAATCTTCTCAAACACTAAAAAGAATGTCATATTCTTTAAATTATTCACCAAAACACAAATATCGATAAAGCTTATCAATGCAAACCACGAAAATTGGAGGAACACAAATTCTAGAAATCAACAACTAGAAATCCAGAATACACAAAGGGGGAGGCCTATCACAACGGGAGCATGAAAACTCACCAACACGTGTGTCACAAACGGAACGCTATTCCATGGTCGCTAACCATCAAGTTTGAGCCAAAGCTCCAAAAACGGCCTGAAGACCATGGGTTGCTACCCCACCAATTTGAACCGAAGCTCCACAAACGGGGTTTTTAGTCCCCCACACAAACAAAGAGACATCGCACATCGCTAGTCTAAATCACAAAATGATCATCAATGGTCGATAAGTGTAAATTACACTAAGCTAGTAAATAAATGAGTTTAGCTTCATGTCCTATAACCACTAGCTTTACATAAATATTTACGAACAAATTGTAGGTTTCCACTCGAAAATTGTCACGAGAGTTCAATCGAACAAGTCCAAGAATTAACCGACGAAGTAAACGCAAGAGTTTCATACCACTTGTTTTGCTAAGCCGTTTAATTAGATTTCTCATACGAATGAGGTAAAGGTTTGTATATACTAATAGATTGGAAAACGATTTTAAAAGCGAGCTTTATATTTAAAATAGTGTAGAAATCGTTTTACTGAAAGAGTTTTAGTATTTACTACTAGTATAGAAACCTTTGTATTTTAAAGTGACAAATCACAAAAATGATTGTAAAAACAATCAATCACCAAAAATTCACATACGACAAAGTGAATTAAATCCATTAAAATCGAAATCAAATCCATCAAATGGATATTCCCAAAAATCCAAAGAAAGAAGTCATCAAAGTCGATAATAAGTGATAACAACTAACCGAATCAACAAAAATCAATTAAAATTGGAAATCCACTCAAAAAACAGCCAAAATAGGCAAAATGCACAGTTCCAGACGTCTGGTTGAAAATCCAAACGTCTGGATTTAGGTTCTGGAAATTTTCAGAAACCTTCCAAACGTCTGGTAAACTTTCCCAAATGTCTGATAGACTTCCCAAACGTCTGGTTGGTTTGGACCAGACGTCTGGTAAACTTTCCCAAACCTGTGATAGACTTCACAGACGTCTGGTTGGTTTGGACTAGACATCTGGTCCAATTCTCTACCATTTTTCTTTGCTGTCGTATATTTTTCTTTTCTCCAAGGTCTATAACCAGATGTTTGGACTTGACCAACCAGACGTCTGGTCACCTGGTCTGGGCAACAGTTTGCCTAGGCCATGATTGCCAAAACGATTCGGGAGCAATCAGACGAGCAACGAAGACTAGGGATTTATGACAAGCGACAACCCAGCCTTATAGGCTCTTCGATACACTCCAAATATCATGTTCAAACATCCATAGTAGGATTTTCATAAAATTGGACTTCAAATCCAAAAATTGGAAAATTCACCAAATCAATTCAAATCAAAAGCAAATGAACATGAATAGATGTTAGGAATTCATACCTAACAACAATGAAAGTTATAGACGTAGATGTGAGTTCAAGAACTCACCTTTAAATTCAAAAACAAGGAATGAGAAGCTTTAAAACAAAGGAAAGATCAACCACTCTTCAACTTCAACTCTAGAAGCTCCAATCTAAGATCATAAGAAAATATTTCCTTAGTTAGGTTATAGGAAATTTTTGAAATTGGAGAGAGATTGAGATGGAGAAGATGAAGAGGATGCTTACCTAAGCTTCTCTTTGATTTATAACTTGAGTTTGAATTCCTAAGAGAAACTAGGGCTTAGGAATTTTAATTTCCTCTTCCCACCATTCTTTCTAGGGCTTGAGAGTGTTAGGAAATGTTATGAATGAATGAAGAGGAGAGGGGTGGAGTTAGGGTATTATGTTGGGTTAGTGGGCTGAAATCCAAACCCAAAGCCCAAAATAGAAAAATAGCAAAATTCTACTCAACTCCAAACATATCGATGTTTATACTCTAAAAAGTTGTAAACACCATTTTGGACTCAATGGAAGTAGTCTCGAGTTCCAATTCGACTGTTTACAAAAAGTAGCATTTTGGACTTTAAATCCGACCAACAATGCTATATTTAAATAAAACATTTAAATATACAATCGTAAAATATGCGGGTTGTTACAGACTCCCCTCCTTAAAGAAACTGCATCCTCGCAATATTTAAGAAGAAAATAAAAAGTAACAACCATACAAAGGCATATCAACACAAAAGGAATTTTTTTGAAATGAGAAGTTCACCCTAAGGAGCACGAGGGTCAGTCTGGATGTGTTCGCTCAATGAATTCTCTGGATTCCCAATAGAAATCCTTAGGATTTGAGGACCATTAAACTTTCACAAGCGGAACATCTTTATTTCGAAGGCGTTTAACCTCCGTAGCAATGATGCAAATAGGATGTTGCTCATAAGTCACATCAGGTGAAACCTCAATTTCTTCAATAACACCGGGCTCAAGAATAGAATCGGAATCTCTAAGGCATTTCCGTAGTTGAGAGACGTGGAATATGTCATGAATAGCAGAATATTGAGCCGGTAATAAAAGGCGATAAGCCACGGAACCAATGCGTTTGGTGATGAGAAATGGACCAATATATCGAGGTGCTAATTTTCTCGATCGACTGAAACGCACAACACCCTTCATAGGTGAAACACGAATAAATACCAAATCTCCCACAGAAAATTCTAAATTCCTTCTTCGATTATCGACATAGGATTTTTGTTCACTTTGAGCTCCTTTCATCCTATGACGAATAACGTCAACCTTTTCTGTGGTATCACGAATAAAATCTGGACCTAAAACCAGCTTCTCACCGGCTTCAAGCCAACACGAAGGAGATCGACATAGCCTTCCGTAGAGTGCCTCGAAAGGAGCCATACCAATACTAGATTGGAAGCTATTATTATAAGAAAACTCAACAAGAGAAATATGATCTTCCCAGCTTCCACCAAAATCAAGAACACATGCACGAAGGAGATCTTCAAGAGTTTGATTCACCCGCCCTGTTTGTCCATCGGACTGAGGATGATAAGCAGTGCTAAAATTAAGCTTCGTTCCTAAAGCTGTTTGAAGACCCTTCCAAAATCCACTAGTAAATAATGGATCACGATCGCTAACAATAGAAGTAGGAACTCCATGCAATTTAACAATTTCTTTAATATAGAGTTTAGCCAAAAGAGGTA
The DNA here is from genome assembly GCA_030737815.1 of Allium fistulosum. Lineage (NCBI taxonomy): Eukaryota > Viridiplantae > Streptophyta > Magnoliopsida > Asparagales > Amaryllidaceae > Allium > Allium fistulosum. The sequence continues at coordinate 231,542,611 of CM060908.1, read as the reverse complement.
CGATCCGATTGGACCAAACATGAATAAAATGGGCGGATTTTGTAAGTCTATCTACAGTCACTCATAAACTGTCATGACCCAAACGAGAATGGGGAAGACCGTCAATAAAGTCCATGGAAATTTGATCCCACTTCAAAACTGGAATGTGTAAAGGTTGCAATAACCCACCGGGCCTTTGATGCTCGGCCTTTACGAGTTGGCAAGTCATGCAACACTTAATAAAGTTAGCAATATCGTATTTTATTCCATCCCAATAATAAAGTCGTTTCATGTCCGCATACATATCACTACTACCGGGATGAATGTTAAATTTAGAACGATGAGAATCTTCTAAAATATCTTTACGAAGATCACTAATACTTGGCACAATAAGTCTACCAAATTTTCGAATGCCTCCCGAGCATCGATTTCAAAGTCTTTCAAACCATCAACCTTATTTTGATCCCTACAACTTTGGCTAAGAAGAGCCAATTCGGGATCTTGCTTTTGAGCTTCAAGGATGCGGTCCAAAAGAGAAGGATGAGCCTCAAGGCTACATAAAGCAAGAGATGAACATGAATTGGATTCACGATCTCGAATCTCACAAGTGGACAAAGTCTCAAGATCATTCCATTCGGATATCATCATGGAAACAACCGCTTGTTGCTTACGACTAAGGGCATCGGGAATACGATTTCCCTTTCCGGAAGTATAAAGAATATCAAGATCATAAGATGCAAGAAATTCGAGCCAACTTTGTTGATCCAAATTAAGTTTCTTTTGAGAGAATAAATACTTTAAAAATTTATGATCAGTGTAGAGAACAAATTTCTCTCCTAAAAGATAATGACGCCAAATTCTAAAGGCAAAAACAATAGCCGCGAGCTCTAAATCATGAGTGGCATATCTAGTCTCAGCAGGCTTTAATTGCCTAGAAGCATAAGCGATAACACGTTCCCTTTGCATGAGACCAGCTCCCAAACCAATACGACTAGCACCGGTACAAACAGTGAAGTCTTGGTTCCCTTCGAGAATCACAAGAATAGGAGTATCGGAAAGGAGTTCATTTAAATGATCCTCTTTCCCGAAAAGCTAAGACATTCAAAATTATAATGAACTTTATGTAATCATCTTTTTAGAAAAAATTTACTTTTTGCAAGTTAATTTACTGTGTCTGACTGTCTCATCATAGCGTTTAGGAGATTCCTATCGATAACGTTGATCAGGCGCATCGACCATAATTCTTAAAGCACTTAATGGGCAATTCAACACAAAATCATCTTCTATATGATAAACATGTCACTTATAAAATTTACAAATATTCTTTGCTCGTTTTAAGAACAAAATCCAATTATACTTATAAATATCTTATTAAAAAGATTTGCAAATTTTAAATTGTTGTTTTCATCCATAATCAATGAATACAAGGATGGTCTCATCGAGATATTCGCAGAATACTCGATTCATAAGATGGATGAAATAAGCTGGAAGGTTCGTCAATACGAATGACATCACGAGTCACTCATAAGAATTATAACGAGTGCGGAATGCAGTAAGTGAAATGCTACCCTCCGCAACTCGTAGCTGATGAAAACCGGTAGCAAGGTCGAGCTGAAAAGACCTTAGCACCACTCAATAGATTGCTTAGGTGATAATCCTAAGACAAGCTCAAATATACTGGGAAATTCACAAACTACTTGAATGAGAGAGATAACATCTTCCACATCATGTGGGTCAAGAAATAAAATGATGCCACCAAATTGGAATCAAAATCATTAAGAAAAATAGAAATCTGCTTAATAGATTGAGAATGTCGAAGATAGATAGTCCTCACTGGATATTGGATATGTGCTTCATAACGGTTAAGCCAATCCATTCCCAAAATCATCTCGAAACCTAAGTAGCACATAACATGTGAATCGGATCGGAAAGCACAATTACATAAAATAATATCGACATTTTTACAAAGTAAACTGAGTGTTGCGGATCCATCAATCGAATTCAAAATTCTCAAAGAAGTCATAAAGCCCATAATATTTAAAGAAAAAGTATCAACAAGTTCTTCTGATATAAAAGAAGGAGATGCACCCGTATCAAAAAGAACTCGAATAGGATGATCATGAAACATAATAATGCCATCAAGGACAGAATGAGAAATACCTTGACCAAGAGAAGTGTTACTAGGGGCTTGCACAGCATTCAGCTTTCCCTCCTTCCTACTTTGAAGTATGGGACATGCAGATATATGATGACCCGAATTTTTGCAATAGCGACAATAAAGGGGTTTCAAACACTTATTTGCATAATGGTCCTTAGAACCACAATTGTAGCATTGTCCATGACTAGAGGTAGGAGTCTTTGCTACCGAAGTTGCCTACTTCCCTTTCTTGTTGGGATTAGGGTTTTTGAACTTAATATGCCTCTTCTTGTTGTTATTGAGGCTTTTTTTGGAACCTCCATCATCACTATCACTTCCTTTATCGGCCTCTTCATGTCGAAGAGTGATATCTACAAACTGGTCGAAATGCACTTCTAATCTCAGAGGTAAAACCTTTTTAGGGTTCTTATTCAAAGCACAGATAAACCTTTGATTCTTTACAAGATCCAAAAGTTGTTGGGCAGACATGAATACGCTATCTAGAGGAGGACCACTGGATTGACCAGCGCTAGGACTGCCAGGTCTAACCATTTCTCTTCTTTAAGAAAGAAAGAAGAGGAAAGGGGTTATTCTCAGAATGAATATCAAACAAACTTGATTGATAAAACAAGGCATCCTAAAAGGAAATAGGATAGAATGGGTCCTAAGACTCGAATTAAATCCTAAGGCACGATTCCTAAGAGGGACTTAGGACATTGATCCTTGCTAGATTATTCTACATTATTTCGAAGTTTGGTTCTGATACCAAGCTGTGACGCCCCACCTCTATACTCACACTAGCCAAGGACACAACGAGATAATGCCGTCGACTAGCGCGAAGAATAAGGCTGTTGAGGAGCGACCATCTGTGTAATTGCTTTGTGCGAGTACGGATATGTCAGATAGTATGACATGCATTTCATTTCAAGAGGAAATCTGACATATCAAATACAAACTCAAAGCTACCATACAGTGGCTATGTGGCCTTCAGAAACAAATATAGAAATAAGCATAACACAAATCAGTCATAGATATTCATATCACAAAGGTGGAAACAGATATGAATATAACCATAGAAGTGTACATCAAAGTAGTGGTCATACAAGATCCACTACATCACAAAAGAATAAGTATACATCAAGGAGTCTCTATCTCGAATGTATAAAAGCAAAAACTACTAATCTAAAGTAGTTAGCCAAAAATCAGATGATGGTCCCTGATAAGAAGTCAAATAGAAGCACCTGAAATACCTCGTTCTGACCTGAGTATTATTTAAGAAGAAAAATAATAAACGGATTAGTCTAACTATAGATATCATATAAAATGAGATAGGATAAGAGATATGACAAAAACGTATGATAACAATAAGGTCATACTGTGACAGGTATACATCAGATAACAACAAAAATCATACAATATCTCAAATCTTCTCAAACACTAAAAAGAATGTCATATTCTTTAAATTATTCACCAAAACACAAATATCGATAAAGCTTATCAATGCAAACCACGAAAATTGGAGGAACACAAATTCTAGAAATCAACAACTAGAAATCCAGAATACACAAAGGGGGAGGCCTATCACAACGGGAGCATGAAAACTCACCAACACGTGTGTCACAAACGGAACGCTATTCCATGGTCGCTAACCATCAAGTTTGAGCCAAAGCTCCAAAAACGGCCTGAAGACCATGGGTTGCTACCCCACCAATTTGAACCGAAGCTCCACAAACGGGGTTTTTAGTCCCCCACACAAACAAAGAGACATCGCACATCGCTAGTCTAAATCACAAAATGATCATCAATGGTCGATAAGTGTAAATTACACTAAGCTAGTAAATAAATGAGTTTAGCTTCATGTCCCATAACCACTAGCTTTACATAAATATTTACGAACAAATTGTAGGTTTCCACTCGAAAATTATCACGAGAGTTCAATCGAACAAGTCCAAGAATTAACCGACGAAGTAAACGCAAGCGTTTCATACCACTTGTTTTGCTAAGCCGTTTAATTAGATTTCTCATACGAATGAGGTAAAGGTTTGTATATACTAATAGATTGGAAAACGATTTTAAAAGCGAGCTTTATATTTAAAATAGTGTAGAAATCGTTTTACTAAAAGAGTTTTAGTATTTACTACTAGTATAGAAACCTTTGTATTTTAAAGTGACAAATCACAAAAATGATTGTAAAAACAATCAATCACCAAAAATTCACATACGACAAAGTGAATTAAATCCATAAAAATCGATATCAAATCCATCAAATGGATATTCCAAAAAATCAAATGAAAGAAGTCATCAAAGTCGATAATAAGTGATAACAACTAATCGGATCAACAAAAATCGATTAAAATTGGAAATCCACTCAAAAAACAGCCAAAATAGGCAAGATGCACAGTTCCATACGTTTGGTTGAAAATCCAGCCTTCTGGATTTAGGGTCTAGAAATTTTAGAAACCTTCCAAACGTCTGGTAGACTTTTCCAAACGTCTGATAGACTTTTCCAGACGTCTGGTTGGTTTGGACCAGACGTCTGGTCCAATTCTCTGCCATTTTTCTTTTCTCCAGGGTCTATAATCAGACGTCTGGACTTGACCAACCAGACGTCTGGTCACCTGGTCTGGGCAACAGTTTGCCTAGGCCATGATGGCCAAAACAATTCGGGAGCGATCAGACGAGCAACAAAGACTATGGATTTATGCCAAGCGACAACCCAGCCTTATAGGCTCTTCGATACACTCCAAATATCATGTCCAAACATCCATAGTAGGATTTTCATAAAATTGGACTTCAAAACCAAAAATTGGAAAATTCACCAAATCAATTCAAATCAAAAGCAAATGAACATGAATAGATGTTAGGAATTCATACCTAACAACAATGAAAGTTATAGACGTAGATGTGAGTTCAAAAACTCACCTTTAAATTCAAAAACAAGGAATGAGAAGCTTTAAAACAAAGGAAAGATCAACCATTCTTCAACTTCAACTCTAGAAACTCCAATCTAAGATCATGAGCAAATATTTCCTTAGTTAGGTTATAGGAAATTTCTGAAATTGGAGAGAGATTGAGATGGAGAAGATGAAGAGGATGCTTACCTAAGCTTCTCTTTGATTTATAACTTGAATTTGAATTCCTAAGAGAAACTAGGGCTTAGGAATTTTAATTTCCTCTTCCCACCATTCTTTCTAGGGCTTGAGAGTGTTAGGAAATGTTATGAATGAATGAAGAGGAGAGGGGTGGAGTTAGGGTATTATGTTGGGTTAGTGGGCTGAAACCCAAACCCAAAGCCCAAAATAGAAAAATAGCAAAATTCTACTCAACTCCAAACATATCGATGTTTATATTCAAAAAAGTTGTAAACGTCATTTTGGACTCAATGTAAGTAGTCTCGAGTCTCAATTCGACTGTTTACAAAAAGTAGCATTTCGAACTTTAAATCCGACCAACAATGCTATATTTAAATAAAACATTTAAATATACAATCGTAAAATATGCGGGTTGTTACATTTATGGAGGAAGAGTTTTGGAGGAGGAGGATTAGTTTTTAATAGGATAATTAAGTGTAACGACTCATAAATTTTCAATAATTAATGTTGTCAATTTAATAAGATTTTGGTAAATAAATTTGGAAGAAAAAAAAACTTTGTAATTTAATAATGAAATGTAACAATGTATTTAAAAACTAATTATTAACAATTGGAATGAAATTACAATTTATTGAAGTAATGTAAATTGTTATACTTGGCTATAAATTTATGTAAGAAAACAAATGCAAACATTAAAATTTATAAATGATTTAGTATCAAATAAATGACCATTGAATAAAGATTAGGTATATAAGAATGGTAACATATGTTTGTGAACAATGAATTCAAAAGTGTGATTAAAAGTTATAGTAACGGTTGTAAGTTACTATTTAATTTGTCTATTAATCTAGTTGTAAATGTTACATTTGGGGTATAAAACTGGATACAAGTAAATAAATGTAAGTGTTTTATGGATAAATGAATTAGTATATAATTTATGGTAATTGAATGAATTAAACATTATGTAAGTAATTATGATAATTAGTGGACATAATAAACTTGAGTGTAATATAAAGATAATGATAACATTTATTGCAAGTTACATTTTATTTAGGCTGTTAAATTTAAAGTAGGAAATCAATTACACTTAAATGTAAGTAAATGTTCATTAATATGAGATAGGACAGTAATTGTAAAGTGTGAATGCAATGAAATAAATGGAAATGTATATTTTATTCATAGATAAAAATAAAAGAATGAAACCAAGTTGAATAAATTGATTTAGGTTTTAATTATAATAAATGTAATTGTGGATTTTGTTTGTAATTTATTTTCCAAATATAATAAAATAAACATTTTCTGAAAATCTTATATTTTGGTCAACTTTGGTCAAACTTTGACTTTCATTTGAAAATTTTAAATTTAAATTTTTGAATTTTATTCTTTTTCTTTGAAGCAGAAAATATAATTCTGATATCTGTTCTACTTTTTGTTTCGTCAAATTTCGTTTTATACTTTTTAAATTTGATAACTTTCAGCGTTTTACACGCAATAAATTTCTGTACTTTTATTATATATTTTTTTATATCTTTCATATATCCATCTCTATTTTATCTCACTACTTTTTTATTTTGTTTAGACATTCATTTTATTATTTGGATGGTTATGTGTTTATATCTTTTATTTATGGCTTGGAGAAATAAATGGGTATATGTTATAAAGTCTTAAAGGCTTGCCTTTTTAAAATTTTATTTATTAGATGTCTCTTGTGTATATCTTCTATAAAATTTTATTTATTGAATGTTTCTTTTGTATATATCTTTTATTTAATGGCTAGAAAACAAATCAATTAGACGTATGTTACTTTGTTTTAATTTGGCATACGTTACATTTGCTTTATTTCTTGCCTTTTTATGTGCCTATCTATTTAATTTCCTTCCATAGCCATTCACTATTTTTAGCCGTTCTAGCCTTCTTTGGCCGTGTATTTCCCTTCCAAATTATGCCAAAATCTTGTCCATATATCTCTTCCTCTGATTGAAAGACTTTTGCATACGTTTCTTTTATTAAATAGGAATTAAATCCCCTTTATTATTTTATTGCCATGCTTGTAGCCGTTCATTTTCCCTAACCCTAGCCGCCTATCACTCTTGCAAATCACGTACAAATATTCTCATCTCACATCTGATTCCCATTTTCTTCCTGGAAAATATATTATTACTAGATCTAAATCCATGGCCTCCTTCTCTTTCTCCTCTTCTCCATTTTTATTTTATTTTGTTTATGCATGTCTTGCTCGGCCTCTACCACCTCGAGCCAACCAACTCCACTCCTCCACCACCTCCATGCACGGCCAACATCACCCCTTCATCACCACAAACATGGCCGTGACCGTAGACCTAAGCAACATCACCAAAACTTTGTTGAAACCTAGCCTAGATCACATATTCACCTTCCTCTTCCTTTGCTTGCTCGGCCACAACAATTCCATTCACCTCCTTTCTTTTCCATAACCACTACATCACCATAGCCATGCTTCATGTTTCCTTGACCCATGTCATAGCCATGACCGAGCACATAGAGACTTAGGGCTGAACCAAAATCCCTCTTGCCTTTGACCTTTTAGCCTTCCATTGATTTGTAACCTACCGTCTCTTCAAATTCCAAGCCATAGCCATGTACACATGACCTTTGGCCGAGCCTAAATTGCATCAAAACTACCATGGCCGAGCCAGGTGTGATGTGGTCTAGCCCATTGAGACATGGCCAAGCCACTTGTCTTGTTCTACCAAAGGTTATGTCATTTTCCTTCATATCTTTGTATTGTTTTGGTTTAAAATTTCTTGTGTTGAATCATAATATTATATTTATGATATTGTGTTGTTTACAAGTTTGAATCTTGGCTCTCCATCTACAAAAATCTTATTCGTGCTTTGTCGTGCTTTTCGGAGTTTCGGTTGTGTGTCTAGAATTGTTATCTTCAGCTTTAAAAGGTGAGTTTTATCACTCTAGACATATGTACTTATATTATTGTGAAATGATGACAAGTGAATCTGTATAAATTGATATGTTATTCATACATGCCTGTGATATATTATATGATGTTAAATGCTGTTTATATACCTGTTACATTACCTAATATGTTATTATATGTTCTACTGTTCATTTAATTACTGTATCTCACACTGCAAGTTCCCTATCACTATGGGTTGAAATGATACATACCCGAACGGACATTAGAATAAGGAAAAATCATTATGGGCTGAAATGATAGGCTTGAGTGATTTTATTGTAATTTATTTGACTTGGGATTGCGGGTTTGAAATGATAGAACCCGGATTTTTCTTTTTAAATTATGGATTGAAATGATACATATCTGTATCACTTGACCTAGGTTAGAAAATATTATACAGGCCCATGGTTATATTTTAAATAATATTTTCCTAAAAATTATTAAGTATTTTGAATTTTTAAATGGATGAAATTTGAGCTTAAAGATTTGATTTAATGATTTAAAATATAAGAAGATATTGGTTTTCTATAAGTTAAAACTTTTAAGTCTATAAGTGGTTTTATTTGAAATATAAAAATATATGGGTTTTAAAGTGAATTTTTAAGACCTTTATTGATGATAAATAACTTAATAATATAATTGGATTTAATATGGAATTTTAAATCTAACCTAGTAATGGTAATGAATTTTATTTTATGAAATGGACATGTCTTGTATAATAAAGTTATAGTGATTCCCTATAAGTTAAAATGTATTAGTAAATGGTAAAAATGTATCTAAATTATGACTTAACTTGATAATTGAAAATTTAGTTTTCAAATGGATGTTTTAATTTTAATTTGGTGATAAGATATCTTATTTCTGGAATGGGTATTTAAAATAAAGTGTTAATTTATTTGTTAAAATAAAAAGTTAAGTAAAATAAGGTACTTGAAACATAATACATGAATTATGGTTTAAACTGGATATTTATTTATAAAATTTTATTTTATTAAATCATAAGTTAAATGATATCCAAAGGAATGTTTTTAAAGCATGAAATATGATTTTTATAAATTAAAAATGGCTAAAATTGAAGTTTTGATGTTTCTGAAAGGTTATAATAAAATCTGGAATTTTATTGGTAGCATTTATAAAATGCTGTGGTTAAGATGACATTTGTTAAGTGCTATCATTCCTGAAATTTAACTAAGTTCTGAAACAACTAAATATCTATTACAACACTTTATAAGTGCTGCTGTTTCTGAAACTAAACTGTTTGAAAACAACTAAATATCTATTACAGCACTTTATAAGTGCTGCTATTTCTGAAACTAAACTGTTTGAAAACAACTAAATATCTATTACAACACTTTATAAGTGCTGCTGTTTCTGAAACTAAGCAGTTTGAAAATAACTAAATATCTATTACAACACTATATAAGTGCTGCTGTTTCTGAATTTGACAATGTTTTGAAATATTACTAATATATCTACTGTAGCACTTTATAAGTGCTGTTGTTAGCAGAAAATACAATGTTTTGGAAATTTTATAATTGAATGAATGAACTCAGAAATGCTACAATCTTTGAAATGAATAATATTTGACATTGAATTTAAATGGTTTAATTGAATAATAAATTAAAGGGTGTTATGACTTTCTAAGTATTATGATTTTCAAAGAATAACATTTCTAAATTGTTATGATTTCAAAATATTATGGTTTTAAAGTGTTGGGTTTCAGAGTTGTTATAATTTTGAAAGGTACTATGGTTTTGAAAATGAAATTGTGTGAAATTGCATTTAACTAAGAATTGACTTTAAATATATTAACGTGAAACTTATTGAAATTGAAGATTTAAGAATGTGACTTTACAAAGTGGTTTGGTTTAAGATGATTTAAAGGAATATTTCAAGTTTAATAAATTTAAGGAAATATTCAGTGATTTGGAAATTTGGGTTTTATTTAAATGATATATTGATTTGGTTTTGGAATTTAAATGATATATTATGACTTTGGTTTTTGAAATGGAAATGATATATTGATTTGGCTTTGAAATGAAATAATATAGTATTTAGTTTTGAAATGGATATGATATTTTGGGTTTTAAAGTAAATGATTTTGAAATAAATATCCATGGGTTATAATAACGATTGGTTGGCAAAGAGACCGGGATCAGATATGGGCATACTCTCTGTCGATACCGAAAACCACTTTGACAACCGTGTACGCGGTGGAGATTCCAGAATGAAGTAGGATGGTGGCGACGATCCTATTGAGGTATGAACGTGGACCCGACTCCCGTAAGTTGGCATAAGGTGGCTAAAACAGGAGCGATTCTCGGGCCAATGAGGTAGCACCTCTGATCGGACACATTTCTTCGATACTATTCTATAACTTTGTGAATGATTTGGTGGCCACCCTTCGATTTTTGATTTGGATTGTGTTCCAAGGTGGGCGGTAGTGGCTGCTATGCGTTACCACCAGCCCGGATGCGTAATTGGTATATCTACCCTGGCATTACCTCGTTGTGCCATGTTACCTACCATAGCGAGATTTACTACGTGTTTGGATTTGTGCTGTAGCCTGTGGAGTATTTAGGGTAGCTCCCGATCTGGGGATACGCTAATACTGGATAGACTACTGGGACTATTATGTGTTAAGGGGGATATGGGTACTCCTTAACGCTATTTAAAAGTAAGTTTATTTTACTATTAGACATTATTATAATAGCGAATATTACTACATAGTAGATAGTTTAACGGATCCTTAAAGAATGGGCGATCCCAAGCATTCTTTAAGTTACTTGTGCATTATATTACAGTTCACTTGAGTTGGTTTACATTATATAAGTATGTATGTCCTGACTCGAGTGTTTTGTGTTTTGCTTTACGCTCGGGTCAGACTAAGTGATACAGCATTCGAGACTCACCTTTGGAGTTGGAGCTTTCTTGGAGATCCAACTATCTATTTTGCTTTCAGTTATCCAGTTGATTCCAGTGATTTATTCAGATCTTGTATTTTGACTATTGTATTGAGAGTTCTGTTGTATCCTGTTTAACTCAGATGTGTATATATATTGTAGCTTCATGAACTACTATCTCTTTGCTTCTGCTGCATTATTATATTACTCTGTGTCTGTGATCTATTTACCGTATATTCCGAGTTTTGCCAAATTTATATTTAAAATTCGGTATTTTGAACAATTCATGTCCGACATGTGCGGATGCGAATGGTTGAAAATATCGGGTCGTTATAGTTGGTATCAGAGCTTTAGCTCTAGGCAAAACTTAGCATATATGGTAAATTTATTTACAGAATCACTTTCGTTCGAGCTTGAATCTCTTCCTTTTTGACTCGACTTCTTTTGAATTTTGAACGTTCCCTGCGGTTCCAAACCCATTCTTGTCTCTCCCTATTTGTCTTCTTTTGATTCTGGAGTATTCCATAACTCCACTTCGAATGATCTTTTTAATGAATAGGCGGTCTCGTCGATCTTCGAATGATTTGTAAAGGGGTGAAACTCCTTTACAATTAGCATTGATTCACCAAAGATTTCTGTATCCTCGGTTTACAATGCTATCTATCTCTTGTTATCCCGAATTCTATCTCTTGAGATCTGATGTAGATTTACCCGAGAACTCCACATCGATCTTATTCTTGAAGTCACGGTTGACCCGGTTAAGATTGCCCGAGACTTATATAAGCTTATTCATTCCCTTATTCTGTTATTTAATCATCTTGTCTTTTGTTTTCAACTTATCTTCAAATCATTCTTGAAGTGTTTTTTTGTAAACTAATATTTAAAATGTTTTATTATATATTGTGTTGTTTGAGTTGTTGATGTTGATTTGGGTTTCCGATCGATTCATCTGATCAACGCTATCGATAGGATCTCCAAAACACTTGAACAGAGCAAACTGACACAAATTTATTTTCAAAACTTGGTAAATGAGAAAATTTTGTATAATCATATTATATATATGTATAATTTTCTGAATTTTTATAGTTAATTGAATTGGATGTTAAGAAATAATATTTGACTTTGTATATATCTTATAATCATTGGCTTTTGTTTCATATATAAATGATTGAACTATAAATTATGGTTATAAACTAATTGGGAAATTTTAATGAATTTAAACCAAGAATTTGAGAATTTAATTTCCGATGAGTTCGAACTTTGGTTTTAAGGTTTAAAAAAAAAGATATATTATTTAAAGTATTTTCGAATAGAAATTATTTCCAAAGAATTTTAAATGTTTAAATCAGTGCTCTTTTCTTTGTCGCTGGAAAATAATTTCAGTGATGACTGCAGCATCATCGACGTTCATTTTCGAGTTTCGAAGTGAAAAGACCATTATGTAGCCTTGTTACAGTTTTGTTTTGGAAAATTAAATTTGTTTGAATTTCTAAATTTCTAAAATATGACTTGATTTATAATATATATATTGGTATATGATTTCAAATTTGATTTGATACATATATTGTATATATATTTAGTTATCTCTATAAAAAATTGTTTGAAGTTAACCGGAAATTTAATTCTTAAATTTTATCTTAAAGAATGTTTTCAATTATAAAATGAAGCCAAAGGTTTGAATAAATATTTAAGCTTGAAATAATTGAACTAGAAAGTTTTATTTGTATAATATTCTATTGCATTCCAATATAACTTACCTTGATTATTTAGAAGTTGACAATGTAATTGGATAATGTACAATATAAAAGGATTTTATGAATAAAATTTGAGTGGTTATAATAAATGTTATACGCTTAAAATTTAGTTATAAAGAGATTTATAGAGGTAAACAGAATAAAAAGTTAATTGAATAATTTACAATATAAAATGGTGTTAAAGGAATTATAAATAAATTTGAGTAGTTATAAAAAGCGTAAATAAACTTAATAATATGATTAGATATATTAAGTGGAATAAATTTAATAATAATTTTGGAATAAAGAAGAATGAAATTTAGTGAATAAATTATGAGCATAATAAATGATTTTCAAATTCATGACTTTGGAAAATTGTTAATTTAAGATAATTGTATGATGAGATAATGAGATTTAAAAATAGTTAAGATTTATTTAACTTAAGAAAAAATCAAATGGATAAAATTAATTATTAATGTAAGATGAAATTTTCATGGTTTTAGATTAATTTATTATCTTCTTTGCTTTCCGATCTCTTTTCTTTCAGGTTGTTTCTATTCTCCTACCTTCTTCCTTTTCGAGGACAAAAAGTTTTGAGTGGGGGAGAGTGCAACGACCCGTAAATTTTCAATAATTAAAGTTGTCAATTTAATAAGATTTTGGTAAATAAATTTGAAAGAAAAAAAAACTTTGTAATTTAATAATGAAATGAATGCCAAAATAAAATGTAACAATGTATTTAAAAACTAATTATTAACAATTGAAATGAAATTACAATTTATTGAAGTAATGTAAATTGTTATACTTGGCTATAAATTTATGAAAGAAAACAAATGCAAACATTAAAATTTATAAAGATTTAGTATGAAATAAATGACCATTGAATAAAGATTAGGTATATAAGAATGGTAACATATGTTTGTGAACAATGAATTCAAAAGTGTGATTAAAAGTTATAGTAACGGTTGTAAGTTACTATTTAATTTGTCTATTAATCTAGTTGTAAATGTTGCATTTGGGGTATAAAGCTGGATATAAGAAAATAAATGTAAGTGTTTTATGGATAAATGAATTAGTATATAATTTATGGTAATTGAATGAATTAAACATTATGTAAGCAATTATGATAATTAGTGGACATAATAAACTTGAGTGTAATATAAAGATAATGATAACATTTATTGCAAGTTACATTTTATTTAGGCTGCTAAATTTAAAGTAGGAAATCAATTACATTTAAATGTAAGTAAATGTCCATAAATTTGAGATAGGACAGTAATTGTAAAGTGTGAATGTAATGAAATAAATGGAAATGTATATTTTATTCATAGATAAAAATAAAAGAATGAAACCAAGTTGAATAAATTGATTTAGGTTTTAATTATAATAAATGTAATTGTGGATTTTGTTTGTAATTTACTTTCCAAATATAATAAAATAAACATTTTCTGAAAATCTTATATTTTGGTCAACTTTGGTCAAACTTTGACTTTCATTTGAAAATTTTAAATTTAAATTTTTGAATTTTATTCTTTTTCTTTGAAGCAGAATATAATTCTGATATCTGTTCTGCTTTTCGTTTCATCAAATTCCGTTTTATACTTTTTAAATTTGATAACTTTCAGCGTTTTACACGCAATAAATTTCAGTACTTTTATTATATTTTTTTTATATCTTTCATATATCAATCTCTATTTTATCTCACTACTTTTTTATTTTGTTTAGACATTCATTTTATTATTTGGATGGTTATGTGTTTATATCTTTTATTTATGGCTTGGAGAAATAAATGGGTATATGTTATAAAGTCTTAAAGGCTTGCCTTTTTAAAATTTTATTTATTAGATGTCTCTTGTGTATATCTTCTATAAAATTTTATTTATTGAATGTTTCTTTTGTATATATCTTTTATTTAATGGCTAGAAAACAAATCAATTAGACGTATGTTACTTTGTTTTAATTTGGCATACGTTACATTTGCTTTATTTCTTGCCTTATTATGTGCCTATCTATTTAATTTCCTTCCATAGCCATTCACTATTTTTAGCCGTTCTAGCCTTCTTTGGCCGTGTATTTCCCTTCCAAATTATGCCAAAATATTCTCCATATATCTCTTCCTCTGATCGAAAGACTTTTGCATACGTTTCTTTTATTAAATAGGAATTAAATCCCCTTTATTATTTTCTTGCCATGCTTGTAGCCGTTCATTTTCCCTAACCCTAGCCGCCTATCACTCTTGCAAATCACGTACAAATATTCTCATCTCACATCTGATTCCCATTTTCTTCCTGGAAAATATATTATTACTAGATCTAAATCCATGGCCTCCTTCTCTTTCTCCTCTTCTCCATTTTTATTTTATTTTGTTTATGCATGTCTTGCTCGGCCTCTACCACCTCGAGCCAACCAACTCCACTCCTCCACCACCTCCATGTATGGCCAACATCACCCCTTCATCACCACAAACATGGCCGTGACCATAGACCTAAGCAACATCACCAAAACTTTGTTGAAACCTAGCCTAGATCACATATTCACCTTCCTCTTCCTTTGTTTGCTCGGCCACAACAATTCCATTCACCTCCTTTCTTTTCCATAACCACTACATCACCATAGCCATGCTTCATGTTGCCTTGACCCATGTCATAGCCATGACCGAGCACATAGAGACTTAGGGCTGAACCAAAACCCCTCTTGCCTTTGACCTTTTAGCCTTCCATTGATTTGTAACCTACCATCTCTTCAAATTCCAAGCCATAGCCATGTACACATGACCTTTGGCCGAGCCTAAATTGCATCAAAACTACCATGGCCGAGCCAGGTGTGACGTGGTCTAGCCCATTGAGACATGGCCGAGCCACTTGTCTTGTTCTACCAAAGGTTATGTCATTTTCCTTCATATCTTTGTATTGTTTTGGTTTAAAATTTCTTGTGTTGAATCATAATCTTATATTTATGATATTGTGTTGTTTACAAGTTTGGATCTTGGCTCTCCATCTACAAAAATCTTATTCGTGCTTTGTCGTGCTTTTCGGAGTTTCGGTTGTGTGTCTAGAATTGTTATCTTCAGCTTTAAAAGGTGAGTTTTATCACTCTAGACATATGTACTTATATTATTGTGAAATGATGACAAGTGAATCTGTATAAATTGATATGTTATTCATACATGCCTGTGATATATTATATGATGTTAAATGCTGTTTATATACCTGTTACATTACCTAATATGTTATTATATGTTCTACTGTTCATTTAATTACTGTATCTCACACTGCAAGTTCCCTATCACTATGGGTTGAAATGATACATACCCGAACGGACATTAGAATAAGGAAAAATCATTATGGGCTGAAATGATAGGCTTGAGTGATTTTATTGTAATTTATTTGACTTGGGATTGCGGGTTTGAAATGATAGAACCCGGATTTTTCTTTTTAAATTATGGATTGAAATGATACATATCTGTATCACTTGACCTAGGTTAGAAAATATTATATAGGCCCATGGTTATATTTTAAATAATATTTTCCTAAAAATTATTAAGTATTTTGAATTTTTAAATGGATGAAATTTGAGCTTAAAGATTTGATTTAATGATTTCAAATATAAGAAGATATTGGTTTTCTATAAGTTAAAACTTTTAAGTCTATAAGTGGTTTTATTTGAAATATAAAAATATATGGGTTTTAAAGTGAATTTTTAAGACCTTTATTGATGATAAATAACTTAATAATATAATTGGATTTAATATGGAATTTTAAATCTAACCTAGTAATGGTAATGAATTTTATTTTATGAAATGGACCTGTCTTGTATAATAAAGTTATAGTGATTCCCTATTGTTATCCCGCCTTTTAGCAAGACCGCGACACCAAGAACTTGACTAGAAACCAATGACAGTTCGTCTTGGAGATCGGTTATACGCAGGCTCACCCTGGATATCGATGAATTTTTTCCGAGACCAGATTGAGCTATAATTGATAAGACATGACTAGAAAAGCAAAGAGAGCCAACGTTCCAAGTTTCAAGTCAATCCGAGTTCATATGCTCAAGTTATGATCGATACAAGTTGAAGGGAAATATCATAATTTCGTATCCATCAAATGGCCTGATTTTGTATCGATCAATATTGACCTCTTCGTATCCATCGGCAGAAGGTATGGTCGAATCCATCAAGTTTCTCCTACTTCGAATCCATAACTGTAGCTAGACTTCGTATCCATTACATTCGCATCAGAAAGGAGTTAGCCTCACGCCTGCATGGTTCGTATCCATCAAGTTGAAGTCCTTCGAATCCATCAAGTACAGTCATTTCGTATCGATCGACTAAAGCACGTCACGATCGATACGAACGAAACCACACACGAATCCAGATGTTATCGATACCTCCGAATCCATCAAGTCAAGGCGGTGAAGTCTCCGGGATGACTCGATCAAATGGGCGAAAAAAGCGGATCGATGCACATGTTACGCTCCACGTCATCGCGAAAGCGCATGACACCATCGATTCGAAGTAATCGATTCGAATGAATCGATTCGAACGAAGCAGCCTGGCGAAGATCATCATTTCGAATCGATCATATCTCGAGATCCATAAGTCCAAATGCTATGAAATTTTCACAGAAGCTTACGCGCATGCTGAAGAATGTTCGCACCAAATTTCAGCTTCATCGGATGAATTTTTGATCGATTCGAATGGAGTTCGAATCGATCCCGAAGTGGGCCCAGATTTCCTGAAGTCGGGCGCGTGGGCCCCCTCACATGCCAGAAGTAGTCTCCCGAAATGTAGGCGAAATATCAGCCTCCTACGCCTATAAATAGAGCCCCAGAGTCTACGGAAGAGGGATCTTTTTCTTCTCAAGCGCCCAGACTCTACCGGATTGAGATTGGCATCTTATCCTTACAGTTGAATTCGAATTCCAAACTATAATTCGTTGTTGTTCGCTGTAATCACTTGTAATCATTGAAAGAGAATCAATAAAATCATCAAAACTTCATAGTGGACGTAGGCGATACGCCGAACCACTCTAAATCGCTTGTCTTTGCATTTTACATTTCTGTTTGTTGGAGTTTTTGTTAGATAATCTCTGTTTTGCATTTACATTCTTCATTTTATCTCTTCAAAAAACTTCCAAAGAGTGTTGTGCCCATTTTTGGTACAAACACCTATAAGTTAAAATGTATAAGTAAATGGTAAAAATGTATCTAAAGTATGACTTAACTTGATAATTGAAAATTTAGTTTTCAAATGGAAGTTTTAATTTTAATTTGGTGATAAGATATCTTATTTGTGGAATGTGTATTTAAAATAAAGTGTTAATTTATTTGTTAAAATAAAAAGTTAAAGTAAAATAAGGTACTTGTGACATAATACATGAATTATGGTTTAAATTGGATATTTATTTATAAAATTTTATTTTATTAAATCATAAGTTAAATGATATCCAAAGGAATTTTTTTGAAGCATGAAATATGATTTTTATAAGTTAAAAATGGCTAAAATTGAAGTTTTGATGTTTCTGAAAGGTTATAATAAAATCTGGAATTTTATTGGTAGCATTTATAAAATGTTGTGGTTAAGATGGCATTTGTTAAGTGCTATGATTCCTGAAATTTCACTAAGTTCTGAAACAACTAAATATCTATTACAGCACTTTATAAGTGCTACTGTTTTTGAAACTAAGCTGTTTGAAAACAACTAAATATCTATTACAACACTTTATAAGTGCTGCTGTTTCTGAAACTAAGCAGGTTGAAAATAACTAAATATCTATTACAGCACTTTATAAGTGCTGCTCTTTCTGAATTTGACAATGTTTTTAAAAATTACTAATATATCTATTGTAGCACTTTATAAGTGCTGTTGTTAGCAGAAAATACAATGTTTTGGAAATTTTATAATTGAATGAATGAACTCAGAAATGCTACAATCTTTGAAATGAATAATATTTGACATTGAATTTAAATGGTTTAATTGAATAATAAATTAAAGGGTGTTATGACTTTCTAAGTATTATGATTTTCAAAGAATAACATTTCTAAATTGTTATGATTTCAAAATATTATGGTTTTAAAGTGTTGGGTTTCAGAGTTGTTATAATTTTGAAAGGTACTATGGTTTTGAAAATGAAATTGTGTGAAATTGCATTTAACTAAGAATTGACTTTAAATATATTAACGTGAAACTTATTGAAATTGAAGATTTAAGAATGTGACTTTACAAAGTGGTTTGGTTTAAGATGATTTAAAGGAATATTTCAAGTTTAATAAATTTAAGGAAATATTCAGTGATTTGGAAATTTGGGTTTTATTTAAATGATATATTGATTTGGTTTTGGAATTTAAATGATATATTATGACTTTGGTTTTTGAAATGGAAATGATATATTGATTTGGCTTTGAAATGAAATAATATAGTATTTAGTTTTGAAATGGATATGATATTTTGGGTTTTAAAGTAAATGATTTTGAAATAAATATCCATGGGTTATAATAACGATTGGTTGGCAAAGAGACCGGGATCGGATATGGGCATACTCTTTGTCGATACCGAAAACCACTTTGACAACCGTGTACGCGGTGGAGATTCCAGAATGAAGTAGGATGGTGGCGACGATCCTATTGAGGTATGAACGTGGACTCGACTCCCGTAAGTTGGCATAAGGTGGCTAAAACAGGAGCGATTCTCGGGCCAATGAGGTAGCACCTCTGATCGGACACATTTCTTCGATACTATTCTATAACTTTGTGAATGATTTGGTGGCCACCCTTCGATTTTTGATTTGGGATTGTGTTCTGAGGTGGGCGGTAGTGGCTGCTATGCATTACCACCAGCCCGGATGCGTAATTGGTATATCTACCATGGCATTACCTCGTTGTGCCGTGTTACCTACCATAGCGAGATTTACTACGAGTTTGGATTTGTGCCGTAGCCTGTGGAGTATTTAGGGTAGCTCCCGATCTGGGGATACGCTAATACTGGATAGACTACTGGGACTATTATGTGTTAAGGGGGATATGGGTACTCCTTAACGCTATTTAAAAGTAAGTTTATTTTACTATTAGACATTATTATAATAGCGAATATTACTACATAGTAGATAGTTTAACGGATCCTTAAAGAATGGGCGATCCCAAGCATTCTTTAAGTTACTTGTAACGACCCGACTTCCTACGCCCAGGAAATCGTATCGTTTTGAAGAAAAGAAAGAGGTGAGAAAGTAGAAAGAAAGAGAAGAAGAAGAAACAACAACAGAATCTCAACAGCGGAACGAATAAAATATAATATATCACATAAATTAATACATAGTATCATATACATCAGAGTTACACAAAATATACAACACATACTAGACAGTTATAAACACCTGTCTAGTTAATACAACTCACACATCACAGAGATACAACACAGCGGAAATACAGAATAAACTCTAATCACAGCGGAATCACTATATATCTACACACTGAAGCCTCCTGCTCCATTGCTCCTCCAGAATTCGTCAAAGCTAAACCTGAATCCCTTGACTACCCGTAAAAATTTGGGTACCCGAGAGTTTATGAAAAACAGAAATAAACTTCGGGTCAGACATGGGTCTGGTATGAGTAACAGGTTAAAATTGTTTACTTTGAAAACCATTTGAAAAACAGAGGTATCACGTAAGACTTCCCACACATAAACATGGAAAAGTTTTTACCTTACGCTAACCAAAACATTTGATAAGAAATCCAGTGATATTATAATAGGTCTAGGGTTTTCAAGTAAATAAGAAATAGCTGAAATTGTTACATCTATTAAATTCCAGCATACTAGCCACAACGTGGGTAATACAATCAAAACCGTAGGGTCTCGTAGGGAAAATGGGTTTCCATCAATGGCTGGGCTACTGGGGTACCGCCCGTCACAGTACGTGGCCTATATCACCGTACCGAGGAGTACGCCCGCTCCCCTGCAACACAAAGCCGGACCCATCCCTTACTGGACAGTTCCAAACAAGATAACCCCAGCAGTTGTCGCGCGAAAATCAACTGCCCACACAATCGAATATAAAGGGACATCTAGACAGGAGTATATCTTGCTCTCAAGTGGGGGCTACCCACGAAGCCTTGCTGCACCTCCCCTGTTTTAGCCATTCCCGGTTGATGAGGCTTGAGGTCACGATTACCTTTACAGAACTCATCTCTTAGAATGCTCATCGCCCACCTGACGATGTTCTGAAAGCATTCGATCCATACAAGTTCGTTCCGGGTTCGAACGAAACCGAAGGCGTATCTCGTTACACTCGTATTGGAATCACCCTCAGAGTTAACGACAATAACCCTTGCATTCTGAATCACCATCTCGAATCTATAAGTACTATCTTCGTCAAACTCATTACGGAATCACCCACAGAGTTATACTGACGTATAGTTCTTATACCTCGAGTCTTCACTTGCTCCATTTGAATTTCACGACCTAACGTTATTTTGGATCGATGTGGTATTCGGGTCTCCAGACCTGGAATCCCGGTATACGGAAACCCGATCCCGGTCTCATCGAAATCCAAACGTGTCTTTTAAGGCCAAGTTGTTTTAAAGTTAAACAGTTCACTTTAATTATCAACACAGATAGATAAATCACAATACCACAGATGAATAATTCACATATCAGCATAATGGATAATCTATGATATCACACTTAAATCAACCATCCATATCACAACAGATATTACTCATCTCATTCCTGAGATCAAATCAATCAATGGGAATCCATAACAATCATCAGACATAGGCAAGGATAATAATCATATCATTGATAATCAATTTAAAATGAATTAAATTAACTACCTTATCCTTAATTAATTTAAAGTAAATTAAATTAATCATTTCATCATTATTAAACTTGCTTATTACCATTAATTAACTATCAATTAATTAATCACTATCCCATTATTCATTTAATTAATCATCCCTGATTAATTTTCTTTAATTACGTTTAAGTAATTATCTTTAGATTATTCCCACAAATTTATTTACTTTGATCCAAATATAGAAATTAACCTTACATTACTTCATTTCTTAATTAACTAAAGTTAATTACATTACTCAATTAATTATTAATAAATTTCTTCATTTATTATTCCCAATAAATCCATTTTAAATTCCAATATTAATTATAAAAATTAATAATCTCAAATTACATTTCCAGTTAAGTTAATTACATCAAAGTAATTAAATCTTTAATTTGAACCAAAATATTAATCACCTTTGATTAATCCCAATCTAGTAATTAACTCCTTTAATTACTTCATTAATTTCTCAATAATTTATTATCTCTAATTAATCCTTTGGTTAATTATATAAAGTAATTATACTCAAATTACTTTATTAACAACATCATTTTATTAATTACACTCTGTAATTAAACATCAATTACTTTTCTAAGTAATCATAATTATCACATCATTAAATTTGATTTATCCAAATTAATTAAAATAAATTAACCCAATAAATCAAATTACTCAATTAATTAAAATGAGTAATTAACTCCTTAATTACTTCCCATCAATTAGTTATACTTTAACAGTTATAATTGCTAATTTCAAGTCATCAATCCAATTAACGATTAATAATCAATTATATTGATTAATTATAAATAATCAGTTAACCGTCTTCATTTACCTCTATTGATTTATATACTGAGGTAATTTACTTATATTAATTATTATAAGTTAAATTTTCCATTTGTAAAATAAATTAAGTCAAATCCATAAATTTAAATAGCATATAAATTTCTTAATTCATTTAAACTTCGATTAATACATTAAACCTTAATTTCAAATTTTTTTTTTTTACTTTTAAAATTTCATTTTTAATTCCCGATTTAAAAATGAAGACAATCTAACTTAAACAAGGTTTTAACAACTTAAACCCTTTTTAAAACTTATTTTAAATATACTTACTCTATAAAAGAAGTTTAAAAGGAAATTTTAAAACCATTCTACAATAACTTAAACTATTCAAAGATACTCCTTTTATCTCAAAACTCGGATACTTTTTGAGTTAAGTCCAGATTAACTTTGAATTAACAACTTTACCTTTACTTTAAATCACCATCACCATTTCTTTCGTTTAACCACTTAACATTTAAGAATTGTTTGAGCAACTTAATATATTTTTTTTTAAACTTTAATTTTAAACTAGGGTTCAAAAATTAGATTTGAAGCCAGATTTTAAAAACTTAATTTTAAACTTTTATTACATCAGAGTTTCACAAATTTGAATTACAGTTTTATACTTAAAACTGAAACAAGTTGGATAACCTGTCACAAAAACCCAACCCGAGCCCTGACCTATTTTACTTCGAGTAAAACCCATCTGGACTTCGAGTAAAACAACCCTCTTCTTCGAGACAAGCCCAGGCAACACTTCACTGCTCAAAACAAAATCTCAGAGGCACGGATGTACACCGTGCATATGCACGATCGACACCGCCAGCTCCGATCATCATCGATGATACCCTCAGGTCGGCAATCACCCTCGCACCTAATCACGACCCTCATAACTTCGACAACGACTCGAAATCAAAATCGAACCTCCACTCAGACCTGGATCGACAACTGCGCCCACCACCTCAACCTGGAAACCATCTCGTCCCCGAAATTTCGACCACCAGAGAGTTTGTAACTCCGCCCACTCCATCGCCTACCTCCTTGCTTCCGTCCCCTCGAGTTTGGTTGAACTCGATCAACCAGAGCAAGTGAACGATCCCAAAACAATAAGCACATCAAAACTAGGGCTCCTGACCAAAATCCATCACCGCTGTCGCCACAGTGAAATGCATCACCATCAGGCATTTTCCCCCTTATCTCCGATCATCTACGCACCCCTAGGAAGAACCCAAACTTTTCCAACCACTTGGATCACCAGAACTTTCCCAGACCACTATTTCTGTTCTAACCAGAAATGTAAACTAAAAACTCATCTAAAATATTGGATTCCTCTTTTAAAAATCAAGTTTTGAGTTAATGTTTCAGATTAGATACCTGAAATAATAAATTTAAGTGTTTGAATTTACACTAGTATTCAGTTTAGACTGTTGTTTTTAATTTCCAGAGACTTTCCAAGTTTAACTTTAACTAAATTAAATTTTTAAACATTTATCTATGATGAAACAACAATTATTGTTTAAGACTCAAACCATATTAGTAACTAGGTCAAGAGATACAGATCTTAAATTAGAACTGAGCATGAAACTGGGAACAGAGATACACACCCATATAAACATTCACATATATACTCAAGAATTTATTCATATAAATATCCATAGCATACTTATTTTCTGGATATGATCATGCAACCAAACAGGAGATTAATTTTTTTAAAAGTTATTGTTACTCACCAATATCAGAGAAGAACATTGTTTTTGCAACAGCTTTTGAAATTCTTTGAAGAACTGAAAACTGTTTTCAGCCTTGATCTTCACTATCTTGCTTTTGAATCAGTTGTAGTTGCTTGATGTTGTTATAGAGTGTTTGTGTTAGGATTTTAAATGGAGTTTTCATTTTGGTTTTGCTTAGCTCGAATTTGAATTGAAAAGGTGATGGGGAGAAGCAGTGTACAGGCTTAAGTAAAAACAGTTTGCAGGGTTAATAATTTTTTTTTTTTGATGCCAGAGATATTTTGATACAATGAAGGCTGAGGATACATATACAATTCGAAATGACTTGGCTGGGTGCTAGGGAATGGAACATTTAATGCCATTTGTACTATGATGATGTTATTTTATACTTATCTCTTCCTTAGACTTAAACTACAAGCCACCAGCATAATACAAGATAATGCAAATATACTTTTACTTGGCTTTTGATTCTTGTTGTACTCGAATCTGCATGGTGATCATTCGAACTATTGTTTTCAGATTACCCTGTACAAGTTTTGCTTTGCCTTAACCTTAAATTTCCATTTGCTATGCAGAGTAATTTAAAGCTGGGAAATCTCCTTTTAAATTGTGATGTAGTATAAAAAATGTTCTAGTATATTGTTTGAATATAAAATGTAATAGATGTTGTTTTAATATGTTGTTTATTTATTTAGCATTCGTTTGATTTATTTACAAAACGATAAAATTTATCTCATGTAGTTGTTTCAATTGTATTGTTGTTAACTTGTTTATTTCAATATGTATATTTGTTACTTATATCATTGTATTGTATTTCTAGTTGAATACTTTTATATATATTTTTATCCTTATAATATCATTTAAAATAAATGACACATTTATAAATTTGAAACGATTCATAAAAGAAATTATATATTTTTTTTTTATATTACAAAAGTTCGTTTATCAAATTTTAAAGAGATCAACAAAAGAAATTATTTATTTCACAATATATCCAAAGTAACATTTGACAAATTTAATTAAAAACTCATATATATATTTTAAACTAAAATCTTACAAGTTACACCTTTGTAAAGAAAAATGAAATTCTTTTATAAATAAATATAAATCTGAACCAAATTAGAGTAAGCTTAAAACAATTTAACCATTTATCTGAATATTTAAAACCATATATATATATTTATCAAATAGCTTTGAAAAGTCATTCCAAAATAAATAATAATTTCCAAATCTCTAGAATATATATAAGAAATTTGAAAACAAAATTTATCAATTAAATTAAAACAGAACTTACCTGTCTACGATATATACCAGTATATCCGTTATAAACAGAAAAATCATTTATTAGTTTTAAAAGATATAACTCGCAAATATGATATTTATCAGAAGAAAATATCAATTCAAGTATTATAATTCAAAAATATATCAGATCAATTTAATATTTAATATAAATTATTAAATTGATATTGCTCGAAATTCCGGGTCGTCACATTCCTCCCCCCTTAAAAGAATTTCGTCCCCGAAATTTAAAACAAAGGTAATTTAATAATTTATTTAAAATTTAATTTTAAAACACATGCATATATCAACCAATGCTAACAACCATAGCATCCAATCAATCAATCTATCTATCCAGACAAAAATTCCGAATAGGATTCTCTCGAGTTTCCCCGAATATAAGTACCGGGTTACTCGCTCTATAAAATCCAAACAGTCAATGTTACTAAGCTACCGAGCTCCTACTCCTCTAGGTCTATAAAACAAGATAGGATATCAGACTACAGATGAGTCAGACTCACGACCAAAACTCTCCTGAACAGCCGGTTCCAAACCAGAAATAAAATCTCACACGTACTCCCTCAGAGATACGTGAAACATAACGAATTACAGCTATCCAAACTGGCAATTCACTCCAGAAGAACAAACACTAACTTCTCCAGAACACAGAGAAAATCCAGAACACCTCGGAACTAGCTTTCCGGTCTTACCAAACTATAAAGCTCCTTCGATTCAGAGAAAACTTCAACAACAACGGAGTCTCCAACTTCGAATTCCAAATTTCCTCCGTCTCTAATCCACAAAACTCTTCGGACGATCCTGGGTTTCCTACATCCTTACTGATCAGCTCAACCCTTGCTGATACCTCTCGAAGCAAACTGAACCAAAACAATCAAACAAAATGATCTTTCCAAGATCAACCAAACTCAGAACACAACTCTACTCCAAAATCAGAAGACAGATCTCACTTCTCACATCCGGAAGAGATAAAACAGATGCACCCCAATCTGACCTCAAATCCTGAAAAATTTCCTGTAGAAACTCTTAAATCCAAAACACTGCAATATCTAATTGCTTCCACACTAAACTACTGCCACCATGCTTCCACTGCGCTACTCTGATCTGAAACAAAGAGAATGCTGATGACAAACTCAAGCACAGACTGGACAACACATTCCAAAAATATGGTTCAACAGATCCAAAAAGAAAACTCAGAGGTTCCTCCAAAACCAGAGCTACTTCACCAATCTCAAAAACCATCCTACTACTAAGCTGAACCATCGGTACCACTTCTGGAATCCAGTCGATACCAAACTCAATCTCCAGATGCTACCAAAACTCTGACTTCCTGCAGACATCCAGAAAAATTCTTTGAAACACAAGAGAACACTCAACTATCGCAAGTCACTTTTGCGATCCACCCAGCTTAATTCCAAAGATACTGCCCTCTCTAAACCAAACAGAATAGCTTACACTTATGTAGCCAATCCAGCGAAGAAACGGAACCACTCTGCTGCTTCAGAAATCACCTCAAGAAAAACTGCCCAGCCAGAAGATTTCCTATCCAAAGCTCCTCGAGAAACTCGAAACTCAAACAACAGAAACATTCTGCTGAACACAGTCACAACACCGAAATAGGCATACTTCCTTATCTTATTCCAAAGAAAACATCTTCGGAAATATCCATAGTCACTGCGTCTCATCACACAGCTACTACATCCTGAGGTATCAAGATATCATGACTTACTTTTGTCCAACCGACAGATCCAAACTCTTAAAAATCCGGTTACACGAGCGCGATCATCTTATACTTCAATGATGAACTCTGAATCCTTAACGGCTTCCTTCAGAGATCAACAAAACCCTTTCATCAAACAAAGCTTACTCAAGACGGTATTAGATCTACAGTCTCGACAGATACACTTCCAACCTCTACAAACTCCAAATATTGGTAGTCATGTTACACACACCACTACCCTATCTACCTTTATAACTTATATTGGAAAACCCGAATAGGTATCCCAACAGATAGGTAGAAATATATATATATATATATATCAAAATACAAATACGCTCTCTCAAGATAGACACCACTCCAGAGCCTAGGTATTCACTCAACCTAATGCTCTGATACCACTGTAACGACCCGACTTCCTACGCCCAGGAAATCGTATCGTTTTGAAGAAAAGAAAGAGGTGAGAAAGTAGAAAGAAAGAGAAGAAGAAGAAATAACAACAGAATCTCAACAGCGGAACGAATAAAATATAATATATCACATAAATTAATACATAGTATCATATACATCAGAGTTACACAAAATATACAACACATACTAGATAGTTATAAACACCTGTCTAGTTAATACAACTCACACATCACAGAGATACAACACAGCGGAAATACAGAATAAACTCTAATCACAGCGGAATCACTATATATCTACACACTGAAGCCTCCTGCTCCATTGCTCCTCCAGAATTCGTCAAAGCTAAACCTGAATCCCTTGACTACACGTAAAAATTTGGGTACCCGAGAGTTTATGAAAAACAGAAATAAACTTCGGGTCAGACATGGGTCTGGTATGAGTAACAGGTTAAAATTGTTTACTTTGAAAACCATTTGAAAAACAGAGGTATCACGTAAGACTTCCCACACATAAACATGGAAAAGTTTTTACCTTACGCTAACCAAAACATTTGATAAGAAATCCAGTGATATTATAATAGGTCTAGGGTTTTCAAGTAAATAAGAAATAGCTGAAATTGTTACATCTATTAAATTCCAGCATACTAGCCACAACGTGGGTAATACAATCAAAACCGTAGGGTCTCGTAGGGAAAATGGGTTTCCATCAATGGTTGGGCTACTGGGGTACCGCCCGTCACAGTACGTGGCCTAGATCACCGTACCGAGGAGTACGCCCGCTCCCCTGCAACACAAAGCCGGACCCATCCCTTACTGGACAGTTCCAAACAAGATAACCCCAGCAGTTGTCGCGCGAAAATCAACTGCCCACACAATCGAATATAAAGGGACATCTAGACAGGAGTATATCTTGCTCTCAAGTGGGGGCTACCCACGAAGCCTTGCTGCACCTCCCCTGTTTTAGCCATTCCCGGTTGATGAGGCTTGAGGTCACGATTACCTTTATAGAACTCATCTCTTAGAATGCTCATCGCCCACCTGACGATGTTCTGAAAGCATTCGATCCATACAAGTTCGTTCCGGGTTCGAACGAAACCGAAGGCATTATCTCGTTACACTCGTATTGGAATCACCCTCAGAGTTAACGACAATAACCCTTGCATTCTGAATCACCATCTCGAATCTATAAGTACTATCTTCGTCAAACTCATTACGGAATCACCCACAGAGTTATACTGACGTATAGTTCTTATACCTCGAGTCTTCACTTGCTCCATTTGAATTTCACGACCTAACGTTATTTTGGATCGATGTGGTATTCGGGTCTCCAGACCTGGAATCCCGGTATACGGAAACCCGATCCCGGTCTCATCGAAATCCAAACGTGTCTTTTAAGGCCAAGTTGTTTTAAAGTTAAACAGTTCACTTTAATTATCAACACAGATAGATAAATCACAATACCACAGATGAATAATTCACATATCAGCATAATGGATAATCTATGATATCACACTTAAATCAACCATCCATATCACAACAGATATTACTCATCTCATTCCTGAGATCAAATCAATCAATGGGAATCCATAACAATCATCAGACATAGGCAAGGATAATAATCATATCATTGATAATCAATTTAAAATGAATTAAATTAACTACCTTATCCTTAATTAATTTAAAGTAAATTAAATTAATCATTTCATCATTATTAAACTTGCTTATTACCATTAATTAACTATCAATTAATTAATCACTATCCCATTATTCATTTAATTAATCATCCCTGATTAATTTTCTTTAATTACGTTTAAGTAATTATCTTTAGATTATTCCCACAAATTTATTTACTTTGATCCAAATATAGAAATTAACCTTACATTACTTCATTTCTTAATTAACTAAAGTTAATTACATTACTCAATTAATTATTAATAAATTTCTTCATTTATTATTCCCAATAAATCCATTTTAAATTCCAATATTAATTATAAAAATTAATAATCTCAAATTACATTTCCAGTTAAGTTAATTACATCAAAGTAATTAAATCTTTAATTTGAACCAAAATATTAATCACCTTTGATTAATCCCAATCTAGTAATTAACTCCTTTAATTACTTCATTAATTTCTCAATAATTTATTATCTCTAATTAATCCTTTGGTTAATTATATAAAGTAATTATACTCAAATTACTTTATTAACAACATCATTTTATTAATTACACTCTGTAATTAAACATCAATTACTTTTCTAAGTAATCATAATTATCACATCATTAAATTTGATTTATCCAAATTAATTAAAATAAATTAACCCAATAAATCAAATTACTCAATTAATTAAAATGAGTAATTAACTCCTTAATTACTTCCCATCAATTAGTTATACTTTAACAGTTATAATTGCTAATTTCAAGTCATCAATCCAATTAACGATTAATAATCAATTATATTGATTAATTATAAATAATCAGTTAACCGTCTTCATTTACCTCTATTGATTTATATACTGAGGTAATTTACTTATATTAATTATTATAAGTTAAATTTTCCATTTGTAAAATAAATTAAGTCAAATCCATAAATTTAAATAGCATATAAATTTCTTAATTCATTTAAACTTCGATTAATACATTAAACCTTAATTTCAAATTTTTTTTTTTTACTTTTAAAATTTCATTTTTAATTCCCGATTTAAAAATGAAGACAATCTAACTTAAACAAGGTTTTAACAACTTAAACCCTTTTTAAAACTTATTTTAAATATACTTACTCTATAAAAGAAGTTTAAAAGGAAATTTTAAAACCATTCTACAATAACTTAAACTATTCAAAGATACTCCTTTTATCTCAAAACTCGGATACTTTTTGAGTTAAGTCCAGATTAACTTTGAATTAACAACTTTACCTTTACTTTAAATCACCATCACCATTTCTTTCGTTTAACCACTTAACATTTAAGAATTGTTTGAGCAACTTAATATATATTTTTTTTAAACTTTAATTTTAAACTAGGGTTCAAAAATTAGATTTGAAGCCAGATTTTAAAAACTTAATTTTAAACTTTTATTACATCAGAGTTTCACAAATTTGAATTACAGTTTTATACTTAAAACTGAAACAAGTTGGATAACCTGTCACAAAAACCCAACCCGAGCCCTGACCTATTTTACTTCGAGTAAAACCCATCTGGACTTCGAGTAAAACAACCCTCTTCTTCGAGACAAGCCCAGGCAACACTTCACTGCTCAAAACAAAATCTAAGAGGCACGGATGTACACCGTGCATATGCACGATCGACACCGCCAGCTCCGATCATCATCGATGATACCCTCAGGTCGGCAATCACCCTCGCACCTAATCACGACCCTCATAACTTCGACAACGACTCGAAATCAAAATCGAACCTCCACTCAGACCTGGATCGACAACTGCGCCCACCACCTCAACCTGGAAACCATCTCGTCCCCGAAATTTCGACCACCAGAGAGTTTGTAACTCCGCCCACTCCATCGCCTACCTCCTTGCTTCCGTCCCCTCGAGTTTGGTTGAACTCGATCAACCAGAGCAAGTGAACGATCCCAAAACAATAAGCACATCAAAACTAGGGCTCCTGACCAAAATCCATCACCGCTGTCGCCATAGTGAAATGCATCACCATCAGGCATTTTCCCCCTTATCTCCGATCATCTACGCACCCCTAGGAAGAACCCAAACTTTTCCAACCACTTGGATCACCAGAACTTTCCCAGACCACTATTTCTGTTCTAACCAGAAATGTAAACTAAAAACTCATCTAAAATATTGGATTCCTCTTTTAAAAATCAAGTTTTGAGTTAATGTTTCAGATTAGATACCTGAAATAATAAATTTAAGTGTTTGAATTTACACTAGTATTCAGTTTAGACTGTTGTTTTTAATTTCCAGAGACTTTCCAAGTTTAACTTTAACTAAATTAAATTTTTAAACATTTATCTATGATGAAACAACAATTATTGTTTAAGACTCAAACCATATTAGTAACTAGGTCAGGAGATACAGATCTTAAATTAGAACTGAGCATGAAACTGGGAACAGAGATACACACCCATATAAACATTCACATATATACTCAAGAATTTATTCATATAAATATCCATAGCATACTTATTTTCTGGATATGATCATGCAACCAAACAGGAGATTAATTTTTTTAAAAGTTATTGTTACTCACCAATATCAGAGAAGAACATTGTTTTTGCAACAGCTTTTGAAATTCTTTGAAGAACTGAAAACTGTTTTCAGCCTTGATCTTCACTATCTTGCTTTTGAATCAGTTGTAGTTGCTTGATGTTGTTATAGAGTGTTTGTGTTAGGATTTTAAATGGAGTTTTCATTTTGGTTTTGCTTAGCTCGAATTTGAATTGAAAAGGTGATGGGGAGAAGCAGTGTACAGGCTTAAGTAAAAACAGTTTGCAGGGTTAATAATTTTTTTTTTTTTGATGCCAGAGATATTTTGATACAATGAAGGCTGAGGATACATATACAATTCGAAATGACTTGGCTGGGTGCTAGGGAATGGAACATTTAATGCCATTTGTACTATGATGATGTTATTTTATACTTATCTCTTCCTTAGACTTAAACTACAAGCCACCAGCATAATACAAGATAATGCAAATATACTTTTACTTGGCTTTTGATTCTTGTTGTACTTGAATCTGCATGGTGATCATTCGAACTATTGTTTTCAGATTACCCTGTACAAGTTTTGCTTTGCCTTAACCTTAAATTTCCATTTGCTATGCAGAGTAATTTAAAGCTGGGAAATCTCCTTTTAAATTGTGATGTAGTATAAAAAATGTTCTAGTATATTGTTTGAATATAAAATGTAATAGATGTTGTTTTAATATGTTGTTTATTTATTTAGCATTCGTTTGATTTATTTACAAAACGATAAAATTTATCTCATGTAGTTGTTTCAATTGTATTGTTGTTAACTTGTTTATTTCAATATGTATATTTGTTACTTATATCATTGTATTGTATTTCTAGTTGAATACTTTTATATATATTTTTATCCTTATAATATCATTTAAAATAAATGACACATTTATAAATTTGAAACGATTCATAAAAGAAATTATATTTTTTTTTTATATTACAAAAGTTCGTTTATCAAATTTTAAAGAGATCAACAAAAGAAATTATTTATTTCACAATATATCCAAAGTAACATTTGACAAATTTAATTAAAAACTCATATATATATTTTAAACTAAAATCTTACAAGTTACACCTTTGTAAAGAAAAATGAAATTCTTTTATAAATAAATATAAATCTGAACCAAATTAGAGTAAGCTTAAAACAATTTAACCATTTATCTGAATATTTAAAACCATATATATATATTTATCAAATAGCTTTGAAAAGTCATTCCAAAATAAATAATAATTTCCAAATCTCTAGAATATATATAAGAAATTTGAAAACAAAATTTATCAATTAAATTAAAACAGAACTTACCTGTCTACGATATATACCAGTATATCCGTTATAAACAGAAAAATCATTTATTAGTTTTAAAAGATATAACTCGCAAATATGATATTTATCAGAAGAAAATATCAATTCAAGTATTATAATTCAAAAATATATCAGATCAATTTAATATTTAATATAAATTATTAAATTGATATTGCTCGAAATTACGGGTCGTCACATTACTTGTGCATTATATTACAGTTCACTTGAGTTGGTTTACATTATATAAGTATGTATGTCCTGACTCGAGTGTTTTGTGTTTTGCTTTACGCTCGGGTCAGACTAAGTGATACAGCATTCGAGACTCACCTTTGGAGTTGGAGCTTTCTTGGAGATCCAACTATCTATTTCGCTTTCAGTTATCCAGTTGATTCCAGTGATTTATTCAGATATTGTATTTTGACTATTGTATTGAGAGTTCTTTTGTATCTTGTTACTTCTGTTGTATCTTGTTTAACTCTGATGTGTGTATATATAGTAGCTTCATGAACTACTATCTCTTTGCTTCCTTTGCATTATTATATTACTCTGTGTCTATGATCTGTGATTTATTTACTGTATATAGCGAGATTTGCCAAATTTATATTTATAATTCAGTATTTTGAGCAATTCAAGTTCGACGTGTGCGGATGCGAATGGTTGAAAATATCGGGTCGTTACATTAACCTTAAATAAAAAGTTTAGTGTAATTTAATTATTTAATTATAAATCGATAGCTTAGTAACTGAATAACTTTTCCGTACAAGGTCCAATCGAAACATGGTCTTTTGCGTTGTTCTCGTTATGGCGATAGCTACATGATGAAACTAGTTTTGTTGAATTTGAAGCAAGTGAAATTTTGGGCTAAAATCGAACATCTTTCGATTTTAGTTCAAACTGGAATGCCTAAGTGTCCGTTGGAATTTTAGTTAGTCATACTCACCTTCTTGGATAATCACTGATATATAGTAGATAAAATTTACTATTTATATTTGGATGACTTATTGGTTGATTTGGTTAAATATCCGCTTTGAAACGCGAATGTCATTTAAATTGAAATATAGGAAAATTTGTAGAGAAATCCAAATTTCTTGATATTGTGATGCTTAATTCCAATATATACCTATTTATTTTGACTTCGATTATATAACCATTATATAGATTGTTAAATGCCGAAGTTCGATAGTTTGGCCATAATGGATGTGACATTGACATATGTTAAATGTTGAACCATTTTGGTGATGAAGGTAGTAATAACCTTGGTTAAGCGATATATATTGGCCTCAATATAGTATCTTGAAAAATACTATTAATTGCTGTTTGGTTTGGAAATAGTTTCGATTTGGAAATATGATTTTAAATCCAACCTTTCTAGATTTTCTGAGATATTTTATTTAAGAGTGGGTTCTTGGAACTTCTCTATTTTATTTCAACTTCTTTTATTATTCTTTTCTAATATGTGTATATATGTAAATGTTTTAAAATTATTTTGAAAAGTATCTATCTTTATAGAAAAATTATAATAATAATGAATGTTTATTTTAAAGAAAATTAAGGGGGCTTATATTTTATTTTAAAGAGCTTTTGTTTTTTTAAAGAAGATAGAAATATTTTGGAATAGATATTTGTGAAACATTTTATATAAAATATTGTAATGAAAGAACAAATTTTTAAATGGTATTTTATAAGTTAAAGAGTGATTTATAAGCGATATTTTATAAATAAAGGAATAGATTTATAATTCGTATTTTATAAAAAAAGGGAAATATTATCATTTTGATAAATTGGAGTAATAAATCAAAGTTGTGAATTTATTGTAAAATATGGAATGATCATGTTATGAAACGTACATGAGTTTTATAATTATATTTGGAGTTTGGTTTTATATTTGGAGTTTGTTTTATAAAAGGAGTTTTATAAATGAATTAAGAGTTTTATAAAAGAGTTGTAACAAACTAGGGGATTTATATAATCAGTTTTATAAATGATATTTTATAAAAGGAGTTTTATAAAGAGTATAAATTGTATAAATGATGTTTTATAAAGGAGTTTATTAAATAAATTAGGAGATTTATAAAAGGAGGTTTATAATTATGTTTAGATATTTATAAAGGGGATTTCACGATCTATAAATAATATATTTTATAAAAGGAGTTTGTAAATGTAAGGAGTTTTATAAAGGCATTTTGTAAAAAGGGATTTATAAAAAGACCGAGACCCGATTTCCATAAATGATCATTTTTAATTTACGATGGCATGGAAAGTATTCTTTTCATACTCAACACCAAATTCTGAGGTATGGAAACTCGTCTTTATCTTGAGAATTATGAATGTGTATCGAGGCAAGAATAGTTTTCTACTTTGTTCGATTTCATTGTTAATTAAGAGATAAAACTATTTGAAAATCGAAAAGTGGTAGTAAGTATATTTGGTCTAATTTCTATACGATCTATTTACTTACACAAAATGGAAAGTGTTTGGGTGTATCATTATCAATGTTTTAAATGACATTTATTTTAACCCAATTAATTGTGATTTTGAAAATGAAATCTTTCTTAAGATTTGTGAATATACTTATATCGTTGGGATAAGTATATGAGTACATTTTCTAAGTATTGAAAATATAGTATTTTGTGAATATACTTAAGCTATTAATATAAGTATATGGAAAAGTTTTTTATAAGTTTTGAAAGTGGAATGTTTTGTGAGTAGACTTATAAGTTGAGATAAGTATATCAATATTTTTCAAGTATTGAAAAGAGTTGAGGGGGTTAGTGAACATATCATTATAAAAGTATTTTGATACAGGTATTTTATAAAGTGTTTTAATCGACGAAATGATTAATTAAAGAGGCTTAGTGGTTTCTTTGTGCTTAACCATGCTTGTTTAAATCTCTAGTTGAATTGTTTGTTATTTCATAGTTAAATAACCGACTATTAAATGTTGGCTAGTTTTAAAATTATCGTTGTCGGTTTGGAGAGACCGGGATCGGATATATTATCTGAAAACCACTTCGAACCGGCATAAGCGTTCAAATTGAAGACGTCTTGAAGATAATGGAATCAAAGATGGAGATCTTTGAAGTGTAAGGGCTACTTGCTACTAATCTTGAGGATGATTCCAAGAAGGATGTAGTACAAGTAATGCCTTTAGTTTGTTCTTATCCTGAACAACTTCTATGGATGAATACTGGCATTGCATTATTGCTTAGAGGACAGTGTTAGCATTTCAAGTAGGGTTTGCTAAAAAGGTAAAATGTAGCCTCAAGCCTCAACAACCGGAAATGACTAGAACATGGGATATGCGGTAGGCTATATGGATCACACCCATTAGAGTATTGTCATCAACCTTCTACATATATATATATATATATATATATATATGGATTTGGTTGTGCATGAGAGCTCTTGGAAAAAGGTTGCAAAAAAACCAGGGTGATGAAATATTCAGTACCATCCAATAAGGGGTAGGTCATTCCTGTCTTGGTGGTAGGTCCATGCGAGGCCCTCGGTACATTTTCTAGAGGTGTACAATGGCAGGCATTACCCCGATGCCTTGTCATTGATGGAATCCATTCTCAAATAAGTGCCTTACGGATTTAGTTGTGCCTAACTATGATGGAACATGAGATGCAAGCATTCGAGCTATTTTATATATTTACTTGCAACCCTAGATGTTATTATAATATCATTGGATTTTCTATTTGAAATGGTTTGCTTATCGTAAGGTAAAAACCCATCCGTGTTTATATGCGACATGGTCTTATGAGATAACTTTACTTTGAAAAGTTTTATAACATTAAAATCTAATTGAGGTGTGTTTCTCATGCTAGTTTACTTGACTGATCCGGGAGCTATTTTTCTTATACTACTTGGGTCAGACGAAGCATATTTTCAGATATAGTTTTGGATGCTTGGAGCTTCAGAAGACGAGCTGGAGGCCTCCAAAACATACTCACGTATATTTTATTTTGTGGAAATTAGCCGCAAGGGCCTCTTTAGCTAATGCAATTAGTTTCTAGGACGCACAACTGAAATAATTACTTTTAAGGACAAAATGCAAAATAACTAGTTTCTAAGGCCTAAAAACCTATGAAATTATGTCCTTGAATGTAATTGGACTGCTGACTTTGTCCTTAAAAGTAATTATTCTGCTAAATTTGGCCTTGAAATTAATTTATATGGATGTATGTCCTAGAAACTAATTGGACTGCAAAGTTTGTCCTTCTATTGAAATGCCCCTTTTATTTTCCGCTTCATTTGTTGGTTGTATTTATCAGCAATTGTGAGGACAGGTTGTTATAGTTGTCCATGCTGATGATAGATTAAAGTACTCTAATTTGATGGATACATACTACAGTTTTTCTTGTATAAAGATCTGTTGTATACTATATTACTCGTCACGATGTGAGTTTCTATTCTGTCTTTTTCTTCTTTTTTCCTAACAAACTGTCTTTTCGACACTTGGTTGTTTAGTACGTGAATACTGTGGATGTATTAGTGTCTACTTTTAAGGATTGAAAATATGGGTTGTTACATGTGGTACCAGAGCTTAGGTTGAGCGAACATCTAGGCTTTGGCGGGGTAGACTCATTAGAGATAGAGTTAGTAATACCCTAGAATGAGTTTAAGTGTGTATATATATGAGCCGTATTTGTTAGTGCTATAAAAATATCTTATATTGTGTTGATTTATTTATTGAGTGGTTTATGAATTTTGGTCAATGTAGAAGGAACAACTATGTCGATAGGGGTTTCTAAACACTTGAAAAAGAAAAACTAACACAATATTGTTTTGAAAATTGGGTAAACAAAATAATTTTACCAAGAATTATATTTATATATATAAGAGTAATTTTCATAAATTGATATAGTTATCTATGGTGTGCTTGTTTGTTATAAAATGATAATGTTCAGTTATTATCATTTGCTGTTTGACTAGTCATGCCATCCAGTTTGGAAGCATTGACTATTGGTTGTTGATTGATTATTTGGGCTCAGATAGTTTAGGAACATCTATTGTTTTGGTTGAATTAAATACGAACACCTTGTGAATTCAGTTTCACAATTTGACTATAAGGCATTCGATGATAATATTAAGTTAAAATTTAATTTTAATTAAAAGTTTTTTTTATTACAATCTAAGCAAAGATATATATTTGTGAAATGTTTTATATAAGAAGTGAAATTATATAAGTATGGATTATAAATGGGATTTACAAATCAAAAAAGGATTTAAGTTGAGAATTTGAGAACCTAAATACCGGTGTTTATGAAAATTATTTTTCAAAGTTTTGAGGAAAATAATAATAGTATTCTTTTGGAAGTATGTATTGATAGAAATATTTTAAAATGGATTTTAAATGAGATAGAAAGCACTAAACTCACTTCGGTCGTTGGAAAATAATTCTGCTGATGACTGCAACATTATCGATGTTCATTTTCAAGTTTCTAAGTGCTACCATAATAATTTGCTTTAGAGTTGTTTCGGTAAAACAAATTTTGCTTTAGAGTCCAAAAGTATGAATGGATATACAAGAAAGATATATGTATATTATATTATTTTTATTCCAATGATTTGAAATAAAACTAGGTGTTTAGTTTTTAAATTTACGGTTAAGAGATATTATAAACTCATGGATTTTATCCATTAGGATAGTTTGGTTTGTGCATCTCATTTTGAGATATTCTTCGAAAATTTTCATTTATTGAAATGAAATGGAATTTTCGATGATTTTGGATAGTCGAAAACTTCCAATTTGGTATAAATTGAAGCTAAGTGTTTTGTGGAAATATAAGAAAATAAGTTTTTGTAACTTATAAATTTGAGAACATAGTAAGTAAATCATGTTTTAAACGTGTTAAACATTCTGATTAAGTAGAAAAAATCTGAAATTTGTATATATATTCTTAGGATGTAGAAGAGTATATAAGTTTTAAAGTTATTAATAAACATAAGTGTGTTTTATAAGTTGTTTAAAAATTTAAGAAAATTTAAATGAAATGGTTCGTAAGTAATTTTAGTATAAAAGGGAATATAGTAGAAGTGGAAATGAATGTGAATTAAAAATAATTTTTATAATTAAGAAACCAATGGAATAAATACGTAAATTGTACGTAGGTCGCTTTATTCGCATAATTTGTTCTTGATCTAGATTCGAGTACACGATGTTGAAGTGATTTACACCGGTTCGAGTAAGATTTTCGCTTGATTCTTGACGATGAACACTTGATATGGATTTTTAATTTGATTCTGAAGTTTTCTTTCGTAGTATATGGCTATGTAAGGAGAGCGTAAGTTTCTAATCAAGGAACCTGATCGGAGTCTGCACTAGGGAAGTCGAGTGAACGATACTAGTTCGGAAGTAGAATTTTTGTGATCGAGTGAGTCTAGATTTGTGATCGAGTGATTGATCGGATTTGATATTCCATATGGATGATACATGTACATCGTACGAGCTTTAAAATAATTATATGCTTTGACATTTGAAAATGCAAGTTATATGGTTGGATATCATTTGTAAGTGAGATATGGGTTCATGGAAACAAAAGGCTTGCCTTTTGTTTTGGGTTTCATGAGTAGAGTTGGTTGCTCGACTAATAGGTACACATTTATATTTTCGTTGATGATTTTATACCTCGGATATGGGAGGCCACCTTTGGGCTTTGGTTTTCTTGTGTTGATTTGGACCCGTGGTGGCAAGTTATAATTTTTCCCATCGAGCTGCGCAAAAGAGGTACTATCGAAATTTTCTGTACCATTTGGGATTTAAAAATTTAATAACACATTTTAACTAATTATGTGTAAAAGCGTAAGGGTTCAATGGCACTTTTCTTCCTTTAGGAATTTCGAGAACGAAATTCTATTAAGGGAGGAAGAATGTAAGGACCCAAAATTTTTAACATTTTAAATAGAAATATTTAATTTATTTAAATATTCAAATTTGATTCACATTTAATATAATGACTCGATTTTTATGAACATATTTTTAATTTAATTTATTTGATTTTTCCATAATTTTTAGTTTGAAAAATATTTAATTTATCGTTTTAAGATTTTTCGATAAATGACGGTATTTTGGTAATTTTGCAGAATAAGCTAACCAGTATATATTATTATTGTTTTGGGGTCGTCTCGCATTCTTATATAGGATCGTATTTTTATTTTGTCGTTCATGGATCGTATGCAAATGAAATTATATGCAACGAGCTACCGGAAAATTGCAAATTTAATATAACCCATCACTTATACACTTCAACACTCCAATACTCTGATCCTTCCTTTCTTTCTTTTCAAACTTCCTGTAACCTTCAAAATCTAAAACAAAGAAAAAGCGAAACATCAAAAATTAAAAACTCAAAATCTACTCGACTAAAAAATATAAATTTTGGATCTTTGCATTCGTATCAAGGCGATCTACATTTTGGTATAGATTTGGATGGGCTCAGTGGAGTTCTATGAAGCTTGAAAGTGAAGGCATGGGCTTAGCTAGACCAGGGTTTAGGATTGTAGAGAGTGCAATCGATATAAGGATAAATGGAAGTTAGATTTAGGTTTGTGGTGTCGTAGAGCACCCATAGTAAGAATTTGGTGGAGCACGGTGATCGGGAGGTGATCGCGTCCAGCCGCATGCGATGAGAGATGCCTCTAGGTCACAGTGGAAAGGGTTGGTTTGAGTGTGAAGGCAAGGGATTGGCGGCGAAGTACCCGAGAGGAGGAGCTCAATGGTCAATAGGAGAGAGAGAAATCGGGGAGTGAAGTGGTGGAAATGGTGGTGCAGGTTTCTCATTTGGGCGGGAAGAGTTTTGGAGGAGGAGGATTAGTTTTTAATAAGGTAACTAATCTTAAATAAAAAGATTAGTGTAATTTAATTATTTAATTAAATCGATAGCTTATTAAATGAATAACTTTTTTGTACGAGGTACAATCGAGACATTTTGAATGATGCTATTATGTAGGACTGTCTATCTTGAGGGTGATCCTCAGAAAAAGGACAGCATTAGCTTTCGTCGGAGGACTTATGCAACAATCTATGTGGAGATTCAAGATCTGTTCGAGATGCTCAAATCCATGTAGAGATTCATGATCTGTTCGAGATGTTGGAATCTATGTGAGAATTCGTGGACGGTTCGAGATGTTGGAATCAAAAGGGAGATTCGAGATCTGTTCGAGCGATGATGATTCATCTTATGAGATGCCGAATGTGACTTCACTATAGGTAATGACAAAAACCAGAGTATGGGGAATACCCAAAGGGTTTAGCTAATCTAAGGGTATATCGTTCTGTATCTAGTGATGCTTTCATATATGCATGCGAGGGCAAAGATACTTGGTGCCACGTGATCGGGGGTGGACCAGCTATGTTTTTCATAAAGTATATTTTATCTAGAGATATACGCTACTCGGAAGGATATCTCTAACCCTTGTCTGGAGGAACATTCTCAATGTACTAAGGGCACCTCCAATGGAAAATCTATACATGCGAACGAACCTTAGCGGCATTGACTGTGTACCTAATATTGTTGTAGTGTATACGAAACACAACTATTTTTTTATTTATATTCTACACCCTAGATTGTATCTATAATATTGCTATACATACCTATTAGATGGTTGGCTTTTTTAAGGGGAAAATCATTTTGGTTCGGTTTATCTCAAAAGGTGCTGAGATATGAATGCATCATATTTCTTGAGTCTCTCCCAATGGACTTTTTGTATGACTTGTGGTTTTATTTTTCCCTTAATTCCTCGAGTTCTCTTTCAAGCAGTTTGAGAAAGGATGTTTTTCATTAAATATTCTTTGGAGCTCAAGTAGACGAGCTGGATGTTTCACCTACCATAGTAGTATTATTTCCACTGCATTACTATTATGTATATATCAGCAATTGTGGGAACTGGCTATTATAACTGTCCAAGCTGATGATAATACTTAGGATTATAACTCTGAAATGCTACGTATCTTAGAGTGATGTTTTAATGTCTTTTAATATTATATGTTATCGTTCTTCTTTGAGATTCTAGTGCTATGTTCTTTCTTCCTTGTTTCTTTTTCTTTTTCCTTTTATTTACCCTAACAGTCTGTCTTTCCAACACTTGGGTGTTCGGCACATGAATATCGTGGATGTAACATTTGGGGGTTAAAATGGTGGGTCGTTGCAGCATGGTATTAGAGCTGAAGGTTAAGCGAGAACCTTGGTTTTGGTTGGGTATGACTCATTAGATATAAGGTAAGCGATGCCCTATAATGAGTTGAGTGTATTGTACATATGAGAGCGTATATATAATTGTTATATATAACTAATTTATATAAGTGTAAAATGTAGTTTAATTAATGCGGGATTAATGATGTTCATTATTATCCCTCATTGATTAGATTAGTCATGCTCGACCAGTTTATGAACATTGATTATTGTTTGTTGACTTTTGATTTGTGTTCGGCCAGTTTATGAGCAATTTACTATTTATTGCATGGGTTGGGTAGACAGTATTTCTAAGTGCATTGAAATGAACAACTTGTAGATCGAGTTTCATAGTTTGATTATAAGGCATTCGGTAATAATGTTGGTTTAGTGGTTTATTCTAATATAAGGAGTTTAGTGTAAAATTTATAAGAAAATGATTTTTTATAAGAAAGTAATTTATAAAATATGGTTTATAAACGAAGAGGATTTAAACTGATATTTTGAGAACTTAAATCCTGATGTCTTTTAAAACAAGTAAATAATTTGGGAAATTAATATAAGAAACTGACATCATGATACTTAGCACTATTATACGAAGTATTTGGTACCGCTTTGAAGATGATTTTGGTTAAGTCCCAAAAGTATGACTTGGATGTACTGAACTCACTTCTATCACTTGAAAATAATTATGTTGATGACTAGAATATCATCGGCGTTCATTTTCGGTTTTCAATGTAGGGATGCTACCATAGTAGTTTGCTACAGAGTAGTTTTGGAAAAATAGATGTTGATTTAATCCTGAAAGCATGATTTAATATACAAAAGGTATATGTATATATTATTATTTCAAAATGATTTAGAATAAAATCTAGGTGTTTGGTTCTAAAGTTTTTCTTTAAAGAAATTCGATATGAACTTTATATGTAGAAATTTTTAATATGTATGCTATGTAGGGAGCCCAAGTGGTAGTGGCATAGCCCGAAATAGATGATGAAACCTTTTCATGTTCTCCCTTTATAGTGAAGCATGTCTAATAAATTAGTGAAACTTTATTAAATTATTTTATGGAAATATGTATCCTATGCATTAGGATGCTATGGTATGTGCATCATGTTATAATATGTGGTTTGGCAGTTTTCTATTGTTAAAATGAAATGGAATTTTTGGCGATTTTGGACAGTCGGAGACTTCCAAATTGTTATAGAGCTTGATGCTATGTTTTTGTGAAAATATAAAATTTGGGTTTTTATAACTAATGGATTAAGAAGGTAATAATTTAAATAAAGTTTTAAATTTGTTGAACATCCTTATTAAGTAAAACAAATCTCATGTTGTGTATATACTCCT
Source organism: Allium fistulosum (assembly GCA_030737815.1). Classification (NCBI taxonomy): domain Eukaryota; kingdom Viridiplantae; phylum Streptophyta; class Magnoliopsida; order Asparagales; family Amaryllidaceae; genus Allium; species Allium fistulosum. The sequence continues at coordinate 231,498,978 of CM060908.1, read as the reverse complement.
AGGATGTAGTAGAGTATTATATAAGTATAAATTGGAGTATTATTCTATGAAATGTTTCATAAATGATTTTAGTATTGAATGATATATTTATAAAAAATGTGATTAAAAAGTAATTGGCATGGTTAAAAAACCAATAGAGTAAAGTACATAAGTCATATGTAGATCATTTTATTCGCATGACAGTTCTCGACGGCGATTACTTAAACAGATTCTTGATATGATTCAGATATTTTTTAACATAGCAAATGGTTATTTAAGAAGAATGGAGGTTTCTAATCAAGGAACCTGATCGGAGTCCGCACTAGAGAGGTCAAGTGATCTATACTAGTTTGGAAGTGAAATTTATGTGATCGAGCAAGTGATTAGATTTGATATTATTGCATACAGATGATCCATTACATTATATAGGCTTAAGTACATTTGTATGCTATGTTTTATTTGCTTTGGGAGAGTTTAGGAAACGATTCTCTGAATTGTTCTGGGGAAGTATGAATAATCGACTGAGTAATGATCTGAGACAGTTGGGTGTAAGGTACGCTTATTAGGTTGTTTATCATCCTTGTGCGATGAGAAGGTTTTTAAACCTCGGTAAATTGTAAGCTAAGTGTAACACCCCAGATTTTTGGTAACATTATTTAGGATATTTAATTAGCTAAATAAAATAAAATAATGTGTCGATTAGGGGATTGATATTTGATTTTAATTAAGGGGTAGCCGTGCAATTTAGAACAAATGAATTAAATAAGGGTTTTAAAATGAATTAGGGGAGGGGTAAAATGGGAAAGAGGCCATTCCTATATCATTACCCATGGCTGTGTATTCCTATACACATTCATTTCATTTCAAATTTTTTTATAAAAGAGGTCGTCCACCATTAACAAGGAAAGAGGAAGATGAATTAAGGAAAGCTAAAGGAAAAGCTAATTCAAAATCAAATTCATCCAAATCTCAAGCTCCTTTAATCTCTAAAGCTAAGGTGAATAATGTTTACATCTCATTTTTGATTATGGTTTCGGTTTTAATATGAATTCCAAATATTTTGCAATGATTTGCCATGTTTTTGAATGATAGAATGAATATATATACATGTTGATGAATTATGGTTATTCATGTTGAATTTATGATATGTTTTAAGGAGAAAACCCTATTACATGACATCCAATTGCCTTGCGAATTTTTATAAAGGTCATAAATATTATTTTGGAGATGGGTTTCAATTTTCAGAATTTTTGGAATTAATGTGGATTTTATTCGAATTTTCTAGTAAAGAAAATGATATTTGGGTTAATAATTATTTTCGGTTAAATAATAAAGAATTTGGGTTTGAAATTTTTATATGTTAGAAAACATATTAAAAGAGATTTTCTGGAATTTTTTCAGATTTTTCTAAGTATTTTGATGGGTATATAAAATTATTTAAGGTATGGGACTTAAATGTTTTATATAATTATAGAGGAGAAGTGGCTTTATATAAAAATGTTTAAATTGTTAAATATGGAAAGATGGCATCACTTTTGAAAATAAAAATTTGCAACCAATCAGATTTAGACAAACAAGGCAGGTTAGGTACAAAAGCATAGTTTTAAAGTACAAACAAACAGCCTTTTTACTGTTTTGTCTCCTTCGGCACCAGGTTCTGCCTTCATCCCTCCCTTTCTGACACAGACGAAACCAATGCACATGGTATCAGGCAACTGGTACGTAGTGAATTGGAATAGGGCGAAAGGTATAGGGTCGAAACCATAGAGTTCCGAAAGAGGTGAAACATTGTTTTGGTTTCAAAGGAAAATACGATCGCTTTCTTTCGACAAAGATGCTTTCGACCTAAATGCTTTCGGCTAAGTCAAATAGTTTAAAAGAATGGTTTCGATTGGGTTGCATTTTTGTTTTAAATGATTGCTTTCAACTAGGTCGAAGCCTTTGAGCTGCCGCTTCCTACCTTTCGATCCAGATGGTTTCGAAGGGGTTCCTTTTGTTTTCTAAAAATATGGCCACCTCTCCAATGCTTTCGAAGGGATGGTTTCAACACCATCACTTCATTACTTAGGAATTGATTTTGAAGCAGTAGCTTTCGACTTAAGTGTTTTAAACAACCCTTTTTCTACAAGTAAAGTAAAACCCAAATGGCTTCAAAATAGATGCTTTTAACTCTGTTGTTTTTCTGATCCTTTAGCTCTACTTGAAGTCATAATCCAAATGTTTTTGATCGAAACGTTTTAAGAAGGGGTTTCGAAGTAGTTAACTTCGAATTGTTTCGAAAGGTATCCAAATGTTTTAAATTGAACCTAAAGTTCTTTCGAAAGGATTGTTTCGAAAGGTTTTATTGAATGGTTTCGAAAGGAGTGGTTCCCCAAGGTTTCGAAAGAGTTGAAGGAAAAGGTTTCTCCCTATGTTTTCAAAAGGCAATACTTAAAGGTTCTAGAAAAGGATGTATAAATGTTTTAGAGCTTTCAAAGGAAGGACTTTTATTGGTTTCGAAAGAATGGTTTTCAATGGTTTTGAAAGGTAAGGTTTGGCCTTTCTTCCTAGATAAAGTAAAAGGTTTTACTTGGTTTCAAAGGGGTTACCTTCAAGGGGTTTCGAATGGGTTGTTTAAAGGTTTAAACAAAGGTTTTGAATATATTGTATAGGCAGATTAGCCTAAGTATTTACAAGTTAAAAAGGACTTTAACTTATTGGAAAGGATAGCTAATCCTTATTAAAATTCATCAACATTATTTTGAGTAAAGTGTATATATCATGGCAACATGGCTTAGAGTAAAGCTAAAGATTTATTTTCCTTGTGTACATATATGATTTAAAGGACTAAATCATTTTGAAAAGGTTTTCAAGGAAAATTTAAAGGGTTGTTAACCCTAAGCAAAAAAAATTCGGACATTTTGCAGGCAGTCAGCCTAGATTTCGGACAGTAGTCCAATTTGCGAGCAGTCGGCCCAATTTTATGAACAGATAGTTCATTTGTAGCATAACGGACCTTGCTATTATATGTAGGAAGATAGCTTGCACATTACCTGTTTTGACGGACAGATAGTCCATTTATTTAGCATAATGGATATTTCTATTTTGAAATAATAAGTTTGATAGACAGATAGTCTATTTATTTAGCATAGCGGATATTGCTATTTTGATAAATCAGTTTGATTATCCAGTTTGGTTGCAGGAAAGGATTGCAAAATATATATGTTTTGAAAAGGATATTAGTGAGGGAAAACCCATTCTGCTAAGCGGTGTGGTCTCACTTAATATTAGTAAACCGAGATGTAACAGAATTATTCACACCAGGCTTTATGTCTGACTCAAAGTTTTTGTTTCCCTTTAAACTCTCGGGTACTCAAAATTGATTTGAGTAGGCTGAGGGTTGAGGTTTTCAGGTTTTTAGTCTTGTGGCGAATAAAGCTTCCGGAGGCGAGTAGGTGACTGACAGATAGCTATTTAGGAGTTTCATTTTTGTTTCCGCTGTGTATATTAAGTCAGAGATGACTATATTGCTTTGATCAACTAAGGGGGCATCGTCATATGTCGCTCTTGGCGTATTTTGTAAATGATATATTTAATCATTGCCTGGGAAACGATATGGAGTTATGTAACATGGATATGAATTATGGTTTCGAAATGTAATCAGCAAAATGTTGTTTTTAAAATCTGTGATTTTGTTCATATTCATGTGCTTCTGATATTATGGATACCATTATCATTACTATATTTCGTCACCAGAAGTTAATACTATGGATAACTGCAGCATCTGTAGCGCTTAGCTTTTGGCCTCCAGATATGGGATGTTACACTAAGTTTGCTAGTAATTGTGAATACTGTTAAGTATTGATATGTGGTTGTTTCTTTCTGTTGCTAGTTTTAAATAGGGGAAAATGTAACGACCCGGAAATTCGAACACTTTGTACTTAAATATCCGAATTATTTAAATATTTGAATCTTGGATTAAATGTTATAAAATGATTTTATAACCTTATTAACCCTATTTTAATTAATAAATAATGATGGTAAACTTGTTTAGGAAAATTTTGCCAAAAATAAATAGTTCAAAGAAATATTTATAATGTGACCGAAAATCATTTTATAGATAAACGGTTTGTTACTTGGTAAAAGTTGTTCGAACTTTTTGCAATGGGTAAATGTTATTAATTAGCAACTAAAAGTATTTTTTCCATTTATATCAAATAATTTTGGATGACGTTATGCATGATGTAATTAGTAGATATTTTAGGAGCGGGGTAGTGTAGGAATTTACTAAAGGAGGTAAGAAGAAACTTTGGTTAAGTGAGGTGGAAATGAGAAGTTATGTGCACATTGGGGAGCATGGTTTTGGTCGGAAAAAGGGGGGTAGGGATGTCTTTTGGCCTTGTTGGAGTTTACACTTCATCTCTCTTTCATTTCATAATTTAATTCCTAAGGTTTTGTGAAAAAAACCAAAAATAATTCACATCTTTCCTTCTCTTCAATCTTCATTTAAACAATGTAAATCAACTCTGATCTTCTCCAAACTTTAACCAAGGGCTTATAGCATCATGGGAATAAGGACTAGCAATTCTAATGATGAAGCAAATGAGCGCAAACCCCAAACCATGTTTGGGCCATGAGAAAATAAGAGAGGAGAACAGAGACCGAGCACTAAAATGGGCTAAATGTGGAAGCTTTGGCTAGTAGGTGGTGGTATGAAGTGTTCATATTTTTCTTGTGTGCTTTTACATGTGTTAACATGGATTTAGGTGAGTTTACTCACCATTGAACAAGTGTGTATTTTGTATATATGTGTTATGTTTGAAATATAAAGTTAAAAGTAAAGTTAACTAATTAAAGTTATTGTTGACCCAAAAAGTGGACCACACCCTGGTTTAGATTTGAAAGCACCAGCTCTGTATTCACAGAGCAATATAACAGATCACAGACATAGGATAAAGCAATAAAGGAAAAGCGAAAGAAGATTTTTATAGTGGTTCGGCTATTAACTAAGCCTATGTCCACTTTATATTTTTATTATAAGCTGACTACTATTATAGAGGTTGTTTGATTAGAAGGCTTTAGTTAATCCTAAGTTGAATTGTATCTCTAGAGTTAGAATACACCGGAGAATCACGGTGCGTTCCTTCTAAGATCGTTGCGTGGAAGGTTGGAAGTGAAGAAGAGTTCCAGCCGAGCTTCTGCAGTTAGTTTTCAAAACCCCTTTTATGTTGCAGGAGGCAAGCTATTTATAGAGGTTGGAGGGCTCCTGGGCTAGCCCATCATTTTTAGGTCTAAGGTAAGGTGCAGGCGACCCGAGATGACTTAGTGATCGAAAATTGATGAACTCCATGGGTCGCTAGCGACCAATGGGGTACGTCACAAGCAAGTTATGGACCATGGGTCGCTGGCGACCCATGGGCCATGGGGGCATAGGTCGTACGCGACCCATGGGCCATGGGTCGCAGCGACCCATAGACTTAGTCGATTTTCGCCCGTTGAACTCCTCTTCCTTTAGCCGTATTTCGTAGTTTGTTTGTTCGTGGTCTTCAAGGAGTACATTGGCTGCTGTCGTTAAGGCCACAGAGGTCGATCCTGGACTCCAACACTGGAGATGTCTTCTTATGTATTTGTCATTGTAGTCACATGCTGATGGTAAGTTGCTGGCTGTTTATTCTTAAACCCTTGTTGATTCGCAAGGAAACTGGTTTCTTAGCTTCATTGACTTAGGTTATCATCTTAACCATGTAGCTTGGTCTTTGTTGAACTCTAATCGTAACATTTCCGGTTAGCTCTTGAACATCTTGCGGCTTAAGGCTACCTTGCTTACTGCCAGTATCTGCTAGGTTAAAAACCCGGATAACATTTGCCACTTAGAGTGTGTCTTTGTTGTAAACAAGGTGTGCTCTCAAAGTTATCGTCTTCCATATCCATTTGTTAACCTTCAAGTGGTTGTATCGGAGCACTACGCATAGAATAGCCCAACATCATCGATTATTTTCCTTTGGTTCTAGTTATCATTACCTGCTTCAACTCGTCGTGTTTTTGCTTATAGTTTCCTGGCATGTCTTGGAATGACGGAAAGTTGCAATTGATTGAATTTGAAGTGACCAGGTGGAGCCTTTTTTCAAACATACAGATGCACCAGGTAAAAAGAGAAACTATATGTATATTCAAGTTCTCTCACACACTTTTTTTAAGTTCACTAGCGACCTAAGGGGATAGGTCGCCAGCGACTTGATTCAGCAAGGTTCTAGGGTCGAGTCTCCCATGACCCAAAGAGGGTCGGGTCATTGGCGAACCGAACACTTAGAAAAAATTCCTCCTGATGCTCCCTATTTATACCCGACCTTGCCTTCTTTTCCTCATTCGACCCAATTTTTCGCAGATTCCCCAAGCGATCCATTCCTTCCAGCGATTTTCCTTGAGCTCTCGTTGAATTGATCTGTCGCCTAGATCCTCTTGTCTCCATCTCGCTCAAACGCCATCTCGTGTTGCAATTGATTCATTGAATCCAAGCCCTAGCCGATCCTTGTAAAACCCTAGGCGACCTTTCATCGCTTTCGAGTTCGTCTTGCTTTGTTCCCTTCTAAAGTCTAGCCGACCCACTACTTTGCTCAGGTTCAAGGTGTAGCCAACCCATTGCCTCGCCATACATGAGCTGATCCATTATTGTGTTGTACACGAGCCAATTCTTCACTAGCTCACCCATGATCTAGTTCGTAGCTTGCCAAGTTCAATTCTTGACTCCTCTCGTTCCATCAAACCGATTGTGAGGTGGGTTGCTTGGTTCAGTCCTTGATTGCAATATTAGTATGATGTTATAATGCCCGGCTTTAGCTTGTGACATTCAATTGAGAGAAGTTTGAGTTAATTGTGGTTATACGGAGGAAGATAGTAAATCGAGTTTCATGTTGTTTCCCAGAATGACATTTGGACTTTGGCCCAATGCTTAATACGTCTTACTATCTTCGTCCATTATACTAGAATTAACTTGTTTCTAGGTTCATAAGCACCACCGTACGACATTTCATCAGACAGTTCAAAGAATTTGGGCTTATCCTGTTTAATTATTCCGCACTCGGTGTTCCTGCAACGAGAAGAGCCTTCCATGTCGCTTTGAACAATGGATCCGTCACCGATCATATATCGATAATGGGTAAGTGTACTAGAGGCAAACAAGAAAAACTAAAAATGAACTGACATAGGAAGTTCTTCTTTCCTTTCTACTGCGAGCAAACTATCTACACGGGATAGAGTGTTCGCAGTGCGTTGAGCACCGAGTTCATCCCATATAGACAGCACACTGCACTTGCACCAGTTCATATTTGAAGTCCGGGGTGTTGATTATCAGTTACAGTTCCCTTGGAATTCAAGTATGATGGGGAATATCACAAAATTAGGATAGATTTACCTGACCGTTTTCGAATGCGAGTTCTGTTATATAGAATGAAGCAGCCATCTACACGCCGCAAGCCAAATGGACGAAGTCCAGCGCTTTTTGAAGCTGAGTCGTCATCTACTTCACAAGCCGAGTTTGGTCAACTAGTTATGGTTGGGCTGATCGTGAATCGCACGCCGCCCAACTTCCGAGTTTTACTCAATCCGCCTGAAAAGGACCCTTTGGTGATCTTTGCCAAGGTTCTTCATAACATTCGTCTACAGCATGGAATCCCTGAAGAGGATGTGCGCCTTCCGGAGAAGGATGAGTTCGCTCACATGCCTCCCCTAGATTTACAGCTTGCCATAGGTTCATGTGTTTGAATGGAGTTATGCCTCCCTTCAACGATTTTCTTCGTGAAGCACTATCGAACCTAGGGATCGCTCCATTCCAGCTTCACTCGAACGGTTATGCCATCCTCACTTGCCTACATATCCTCTTTATGCAGAGATTTCATCATGCCCCGAGTTTCAACGAGCTACGATACTTCTTAGCTTTCAAGAGAAGAGACGATTGCCCCTCCTTTATCATAATCGAGGACCAATGAAACCGGAAGATCATTTTGCGTCTGCAAAGTAATTTATCCCAATTCAAGACGCAGTATTTCTTCGTTAGGTACCCTGAGGGATTTAATCATCACTAGACGACAGGGGGTAAGTTTTCTTATTCTCCGTTCGACGAGCTTTGAAGTAGTGCGATAGAGTTTCTAATTGATTACTCCTTTTGCAGTTATCCTAATGCCAAACAGAGACACAACTCTTAATGAAATTTGTCAAACTCTTAAAGCTATTGATATCAAGGAGCGGAGCGCAAGAGTCTTACTCACTGACGAGAATTTGCATCAATTCGGGTTGTTGGCTCCGGGGAGATCAGTTGCTCAAGCTGAAGCTCCCTCCCCTAGTCATTCTAGGATTCATGCAACGCCTTCTTCTCACATGAGTTAGAGGAGGGTCGTGAAATTGGCGGTCCCTTTGAAAGTCCGCTCGACGAGACCCATAAGGAAGGAATCGCAGCTGGCCTAAGCGGTTCTATTAGAATGTCCCTGATTCAGGAGGAATCGAAGATCGAGCCTGTGCAGATAGAGGGGAAACCCGCAATAGACTCGGAGAAGGAGGAAGGAGAATTTGAAAGCAGAAGTGATGAATCCATAGCCAGTGACTATTACTTGTCAAAGTCTGAAGGTGAGGATTCAAAATCATGTGATGCGACATTGGGGATGAGTCCCATCCCTCTGAACTCACCCCCTTCTGATGTTGAGGGTAAGGATAAGGCTCCGGAGGCCGACAATCATCAAGATTCTCCCAATAAAGCTGCCGGGGTAGATTTTGAGGACATTAGTAATGTATTCGTCGATTTTGATGCCCTTATGAAAGATGATTTCAACTTTGATGTGACGCCATCCTATTCTAGCGGTATTGTGCCATCTATCAGTCCGACTCTACCTGTGGCAACTGAAGCTAGCCCTATTCTCCCACCTACAATCGTTCACTCCGGTTTGTGACGACGTCTTAGGCTCATTTTAGGAATACACGACATGACACATTAGGATCACTCTTATATTTATTTTCCATTCTTTCGTATGTTCACCAAATTCTTTGCTTGTTTCTAAAGTTCCAATGGTTTCATTTTAGGTATGACGAGAGGGCGCGGTCTTTACGATGACTTCGAAGATTACACTGACTCGCAACGATATCCAAAGCGTTCTTAAAGTCGCCACCAAGTCCGAGAGTCGGAGGAAGAATATAGGTGGAGAAAAGAACTCAAGGCAGAGGCCCGCCATCAGAAGGAGAAGGATAAATATCGCCATCATAAAGGTGGTTACGAAAGAAAACGGTCTCACGATGACCGAGAAGAGTCCTCGAAGAAGTCTAAGGTTGATCATCGCTCTCATTCTTCCGAACTTATTCCGAAACATACTTCGGGGGGACAAGAGATTGCCACTTCTTCTATCCCCATTCCGCCTTCAACGCATGTTTCATCATCTTCAGCTGTTGCCACTGCCCTTGTCCCTTTTCATCCTCGTCGGAGACCGGCATACACCATTCCTGTAGGCCTACCTAAGCTGGAGGCAGCTCTCCCAGGTTGGTTTCTAAAAGGCGTTAAGTTTGACATGGATATTCATCCCATTCGAAGGGACATTTACATGCCGCGTCTTCAAGGCATTCAAGCTGATTTGGAGTAGGGCGAGAAGTGGGAGAGGCTCTGCAAATAACTAGCTGATACTAAAGGAACAACTATTAGGAGATCCTCTCCTTCGAAGCCGAAAAAGATGATTTTGAAAAGGCGCTAACTGAGCGGGATGCCAACATTAAACAACTGGAGGAGGAAAAAGAGACAGCGGTTCGGGATAGTACGAGGACTGCCAGCTTGATGCAGGTGATGAAACATGCGCACTAGAGAGCCAAAATCGTCTAGAGAGATGAAATCAAAAGGACGCATGCAGAAGAAGCCAAGCCGAAGGAAGATGTGGCTGTCCGTGATTCTATTATCGAAACCCAAAAGAAGACAATTGCCGATCACAATCTGGTTGTAGAGAGGCAAACTAAAACGATCTTCGATCAGGCCAAGACGATTAAGGAGCTACGGGGGACGATCAATGGACTACAAGCTCAGGTCACACAACTTAACACTGACAAAACCTTGATTGAGACGGAGAAGGCTATGGTGACAGAAAATTATTTAGAACTCTAGTATAATTTTGACCGAAAGATGGAGAAACTAGACTTGACGATCTTGAATTTCTACATCAATTCTATATTGCATCAGGGGAGTCTTTCTTATCTTGGCCCGAAGTTCCCACGCACTCTTGCCCTTGTTTGGGAGGAAATCCTATTCTGTTTTGCCGAGAGTGGTGACGTATATACGGATCAGGAGTTGCGGGATGCTTATCTTAACGATCAATCCAAGAAGGCGTTGCTCGAAGGCCAAGAAATTCTCCGGGCTGAACGGGAGATGGAAACCGCCAAAGCGGCTCCGATGATTGCCCCATCTGCCAAGTCGCTAATCTCAAATGTGGGTGACCCTTCGGGGCAACTTCATGACCAACCGACAAGCTCGGGGCTAGATGTTGCTCCCCACGTGGTGGGAATTTCCAAAGATGATGAAGGAAACGAGTTTGAAGTTGTTGTTCATGACCCTACCTCTGGTGCAGGTAATGATCATTCTTTTCTTGAATTCGAGGGACTTCATCTGACGCCACAGGAACAAGAAGAGTTTAATGCTTTTCTTTTTGATCTTATAGGTCCCTCTACTCTTCCTGTTGGCACGCCAGTCGCCTCAGCGCTTGTACACACGGCTATCTTTACATCTTCCGAAATTACATCTGTTCATGTTCATCCCAACTACATCGACGCCTAGCTCACAACCAGGACTGGAGGCTGAAATGATTCAGGCTCTTCATGGTCTGGATGATCCTTCGGCGTCTCTTGAAGGTGATATGACTATCGTTAAGGCCAAAGAGAAAGAGACACCGACAGAGCAGCCACCGAAGACTTCACATGACTTGGTTGCCTTAAAGAAAGAGAAAGTGGAGGCAGTCAAGGCCTCAAAGAGTTCCTGGAAGCGAAGAAAGCGCAAGGGGTTAGAAAGCTCTTCTGGAAAGCGCTCGGAGGAGGAGGAGATTGCTCAAGAAATACAAATTGACATTACTGGCAGCGACACTTCTCTAGAAAAGGCGCAGAAGTTGCCGACCAGAGGTGGGAAAGGAAGTGGCGGCAAGAAGCGTTGATTGGCCTGCTCGAGGAGGGACTGTGTTTTGTTGAATAGCTCGTGGGCGACTTGACTTGTTGTGTGCCTTCTTGAGTCCTTATACCCAAGTGTCCGTACTTTGGGTCTTGGTCGTGGAGTCTATAATTTTTCTTTGTTGGCCACTGTTGTGTGGGTACGGCCCCCATATTTTGATTCTCTGTTCATAAAATTACAAACAACGTAATAGTATCTTGACTTGTAACTATGTATATCTTTTCAAAAATAGACAAACTTTCCTTGAGGAGTTAACTCTCGCTCAGGATTCTTATTAACTTTTGAGATAAAACTTGTGAGTTTATTGTTGTTTGAAATGACAGGACTTGTGGACTCTTTGCATTCAGGTGATTTTATCTCTATGCAGGTATATGCCCCCAAGTTCAAAGGGCTGTTCACTCCAAACAAACTCCAAGTATCTGAAGTCTCCGAGCAACGTAGGAAGCTGGAAAGTTAGAGTTCTTCGTCGCTGCCTATCTCTGAGTGGCGTGAAGAAGCTTTCGTCGAGGGTTCTTCGGTGTCGCCCATCTCCAGGCGATGTGAGAATCTTAAATCTAGGGCTCTTCGGTGTTGGATATCTCTGGGCAACGTGAGGAGCTTGCGTCGAGAGTTCCTCGTCGTCGCCTATCTCTAGGTGATGCGAGAAACTTGAATCTGGGGCTTCTCGAAATTGCCTATCTCCGGGCAATGCGAGAAACTTGCATCATGAGTTCCTCGACGTCGCCTATCTTCGGGCGATGTGAGGAACTTGAATATGGGGCTCTTCGGCGTTGCCTATCTCCGGGCAATGCGAGGACCTTGCATCATGAGTTCCTCGACGTCGCCTATCTCCGGGAGATGCGAGAAACTTGAATCTGGGGCTTCTCGGAGTTGCCTATCTCCGGGCAATGCGAAAAAGCTTGCGTCATGAGTTCCTCGACGTCGCCTATCTCCGGGCGATGCGAGAAACTTGAATCTGGGGCTATTCGACGTTGCCTTACTCTGGGCAATGCAAGGAGCTTGCATCGTGAGTTCCTCGACGTCGCCTATCTCCGGGTGATGCGAGAAACTTGAATCTGGACTCTTCAGCGTTGCCTATCTCCGAGCAATGCAAGGAGCTTGCATCGTGAGTTCCTCGACGTCGCTTATCTCCGGGCGATACGAGAAACTTGAATCTTGGGCTCTTCGATGTTGCCTATCTCCGGGCAACGTGAGGAGCTTGCGTCATGAGTTCCTCGACGTCACCTATCTCCGGGCGATGCAAGAAGATTGAATCTGGGGCTTCTCAGAGTTGCCTATATCCGGGCAATGCAAGAAGCTTGCATCATGAGTTCCTCTACGTCGCATATCTCCGAGCGATGCGAGAAACTTGAATCTGGGGCTCTTCGGTGTTTCCTATCTCCGGGCAACGCAAGGAGCTTGCGTCATGAGTTCCTCGACGTCGCCTACCTCCGGGCGATGCGAGAAACTTGAATCTGGGTTTTTTTGGCATTGCCTATTTCTGGGCGATGCGAAAGACTTTAAACTTGTGGCCCTCTTGATTCAGCCGGGGCACCATCATTTTTCAAAGGGCCACGATCGAGTACCATTGATCCGATGGTTCGAGTCGGTTTGCCCCCGTCGGATCGTTGAGTCATTATTATGCACATAATTTGAATGATTCAAAAAGCAAAATTTATTAAGAAAAACATAGCATATTCTTTGCCTATTTACAATGCCACCAGCATTCCCGTAATGGCTTATTTGCTAAAAATTAGAAAAATACATAAAATTGCTTTTAAATGAAATATCGGTGGAGCGATTCGCTGTTCAAAGCTCTAGGAATTGCGATCCCGTCGACCATCGTCAACTTGAACGTCCCATCTCCAAGTTTTTGATGAATGACAAATGGTCCTTCCCAATTTGGCCCGAAGGCTCCTGGAACCGGGTAAACTCATTTGAGCACAAAATCGCCTATTTCGAAGGTTTGACTGTGAACTTTGAAGTTGAAGTATCATGCAACCCTTTTCTGGTGGGCGGCGATCCCTAGTTCTGCTTCCTCTCTCTTTTCATTAACCATGTCAAGTGATTCGAGTAGGAGTTGCTCGTTTTGTTTTTGGTTAAAATTCAGCCTTCAGTGAGAGGGGACTTCTAGTTTGACGGGCATCATCGCCTCTGAACCATACGCTAATGCGAAAGGAGTGTGGATGGTGGCAGCTTTGTGTGTTGTTTTATAAGCCCATAATGCGAGGGGAAGCTCATCAACCCAGTTCCCCTTTTCTTTTGTCAATCGATTTTTGATGGTGGACTTGATGATCTTATTTATTGCCTCCACTTTCCTATTTGCCTACGAGTGAGCCACTGCAGAAAAGCCTTTCTCAATTCGAAAGTGCTTGCAAAAGTCTTTGAACTCAGCACTTTCGAACTACGTTCCATTGTCAGTGATGATTTTCTGTGGCACGCCAAACCTGCAAATGATATTTTTAGTAATAAAGTTAATAACTTTCTTTGTGGTTATGGTGGCCAGTGGTTCCACTTCGGCCAACTTTGTGAAATAATCTACGGCCACTATCGCATATGTGGCTCCTCCTTTTGCCATCGGAAGGACGCCAATCAAATCGATGCCCCATATCGCAAACGGCCATAGGCTGACCATTTGTGTTAGCTCTATTGATGGAGTTCTCTTAATCTTGCTGAATCTCTGACAGAGATCGCATCTCCTGGCATGATCTGCGGCATCGCGGTTTACTGTTGGCTAGAAGAACCTATACCGAAGAACTTTCTTTACTAGCGTCTTTCCCCCGGTGCGGTCTCTGCACTCGCCTTCGTGCACTTCTTTCAGGATCCGGTGCACTTCATCTTCGGTCACACGCCTGAGAAGAGGGGTCGAGAATCCCCTTCGATAGAGTATTCCATCCTGTATCATAAACCGTGGCGCCTTCCTGAGTAATTTCTTTTGCTGGTTTTAGCCTGCCGAAAGAGTTCCTGCCAGAAGATAATCTTTTATTAGTGTCATCCACATGTCCGGTTCCACAGTGGTCTCGAGAATCCATTCTACATCCATTTCGTTAATGCTTGGATGGGTCAAGGTTTCGACTGGGACGACTCCAAGCGACTGTGCTTCTTCGAAGCTTGCCAACTTAGGCAAAAGTCTGCCTTAGTGTTTTGCTCCTATGGTATGTGGGTTATGGTGTAGTGCTCAATGTCGCTCAGTAGCTCTTGCACTTTGGAGAGATATGGAGCCAGATTTTCACCGCACTCCTGATACTCTCCTTTCACTTGACACACAACCAGCTAAGAGTCACTATATATATGAACGAACGTTATTTTAAGTTCTGTCACAACTTTCAGCCCTGCGATTAGTGCCTCATACTCCACCTCGTTGTTTGTGGCAGGGAATTCCAATCGTAGAGCATAACTAATGTCCCGCCCTTCAGGGGTTTGAAGGACTACCCCTGCGCCCGAGTAGGAGTTGTTCGATTCTCCATCAACGAAAAGATTCCATTGCATGTCTACTTGCGACTGAACTTCCTCTTTGTCGTCCCTTATTGTGAACTCAGCGATGAAATCGGCCAACGCTTGCCCTTTGATTGCCTTCCTTGGGTGGTAAGTAATATCATATTGACTCAATTCTATGTTCCACTTAAGTAATCGCTCGGATGTCTCTGGCCGGTATAAAACTTGTTTCAATGGTTGGTCGGTTAGCACTTTGATTGGATGAGCTTGAAAATACGACTGCAATTTGCGAGATATGATCAAAAGGCAATAGGCCAACTTTTCTAGTCTTGGGTAGTTCTTTTCGGCTTCGGTGAATCGTTTGCTAATATAGTACACGGGTCGTTGGATCCTTGCTTCTTCTCATACGAGAGCTGTGCTCAGCGCGTGCGGGGAAATTGCTAAGTAAATGAATAAGTCTTCTCCATCGACTGGTTTTGATACGACCGGAGGAGTTTCCATGTGTTGTGGTAGTCCCTCGAAGGCTGTTTGACAAGCCTCGCTCCACTCAAAGTTTTTCTTTCCCTTCTTCAATGCATCGAAGAATGGTATACATTTGTCTGTAGCTTTTGAGATAAAACGGCTTAGTGCTGTGACTTTTCCGTTCAAACTTTTAAGTTCTCTCTTATTCTTATGGGCTTGGACTTCTCGTAATGCCATTATTTGCTCCATATTTGCGTCGATGCCCCGGGCACTCATTATGAATCCTAGAAATTTCCTAGAAGCCACCCCGAAATGACATTTGAGTGGGTTAAGCTTCATTCCATATTTACGAAGTATCTCGAACATCTCCGTAAGATTATCTAGGTGGTTAGCAGCTACTCGGGATTTGACTAACATGTCGTCCATATAAAACTCCATAGTTTTCTCGATCTGGCTCTTGAACATTGTATTCACTAGTCTTTGATATGTGCTCTTGCATTCTTTAGACCAAACGACATTACTTTATAGTAGTATAATCCTAGGTCAGTGATGAAACTGGTATTTTCCTGATCCAGTTCGTGCATTAGGATCTGGTTATAGCCCGATTACACATCCATAAATGACAACAATTCGTATCCCGTTGTTCCATTCACCAGTTGATCAATTCTGGGGAGTGGAAAGCTATCATTCGGACAAGCTTTGTTCAGGTCTAAAAAGTCAATGACGGTTCGCCATTTTCCGTTAGATTTCTTGACCAATACCGGATTCGATACCCATTCAGGGTAGGTTGCATCTCGGATGAAATCATTGGCCATTAGCTTATCCACCTCTTCTCTTAATGCCTTGGATCGTTCAGGGCCCAAACTACATGTTTTTCCTTTACTGGAGTGAATTTGGGGTCAATGTCAAGGGCGTGACAAGCAATTTCGGGTGATACTCCGCACATATCGGCATGCATCTAAGAAAATACATCTAAGTTGGCTCGAAGAAATTTGGTTAACTCTGATCGCATCTTGTTTCCAAGCTATGATCCGATTCTCATGACCCGCGTGGGGTCGTCCATACTTACTAGGACTGACATCGTTAGCTCAGCTGGTACCGCCCTATCCTCTTCTGAGCTCTTCTTCCTAGGGTCCAAAGCCTTATCGAATCGGCTATGGTCCCCAAGCTAGGGGCGGTTCTGTAATTGCTATTCAGAGGGTTCCTAGATGTGGAGAGCTTTCCCCACATCCTTTCCTTTCTCCTTTCTTCTAGATTCACGCAATTCTACAATGTAACATTCTCAAGCCACGCTTTGGTCTCCTTTCACAATTTCGACTCCATGCTCGGTCGAGAATTTCATAGTGAGGCACCATTGAGCTAGTGCTACCTTAAAGTCGGCTAACGCAGGCCTTCCTAGAAATGCATTATATCCTAACATCTCATCTACGATTACAAAGGTCTGAATGAGGGTGACTCGTCATTCCCCCTCTTCGATTTCTACAGGTAGGTCAACGGTTCCCATTGGTTTTTAGGTTCTCTGGTGAATCTCTGGATCTTTGTTTGGCATCCTGATACGCTCTTCATACCTATCTTCATCTGATCAAAAGTGCGCTTGAAAAGTATATTAACCAAGCTGCCGCTGTCAACCAATACTCGCCGGACAACTGCAGGTCTGATTCCTATTGTTATCACCATTGGATCAAGAGTTGGTGCCTCAATTACCTTGGTATCACGGTCGTGAAATATTATATCATTTCTCAACACCTTCATCTGATTGACCGGGGTTTCACCATCTATTGTCAAACATGCCCTTTTTGGGACATGCTTTAACGAACTTGCATATCTCTCAATCTCCCCGCAGCTTCTTTGCGCAGGATGCGGTCCACTGGATGAATATTGACCGAGGTTTCACCATCTATTTCTTGTTGGAGTTTTGGTTTCCTCTCTTTGGCTTCCATTCCTCCCTGCGGCCCCTTAGCCATTGCCTGGGTTGCGTGTTTTTGGATTAGGAGTTATGACATTCTGTTCGGTGTTCTTCTATTGCGTTCCAGCAGCCTTTCTTTCCAACTCCTGCGCCTCTTCCAACCTCAAGTATTGGCTTGCCTTACAGTTGAACCCTTTCCTATTAGTGCGATGCTTCATCTTAATCCATTTCCCGAACTCCGTTTCTGGATGAATAGCACGGACTGGGGCCATAAAAACCATGTTCTCATTAGGATTACTCACTTTCGTTACCACCGTGTTAAATCTGTTCATGAATGATCTCAATGACTCGTTGCGTCCTTGAACCGGTCTTGATAGAGACATGACGTCCTTCGATTGGGTGGTATGAAGTCTGAACTGTTCAAGGAACTTTGTGGCAAGTTGGTCAAAAGTAGCGATGGATTTTGGAGGAAGTATGGTGACCACATGGATGCAACGCCTTCTAGGAAGATGGGGGAACATCGGCAGCGTACAGCTTCCGGAGCATTGGCTCCGTCCATGTACCAATTATATTTGTACAAATGGGGTTTTGGATCTTTAGTCCCATCATAGGAGGGAATGGTTAGCTTGGTAAACTTGTCCAGATATCTTTCATTCAGGATCTCGTCGGTAAAAAGGGTCCGACTTGGGGCAGATCCCTACTCATCATCTTTTTTATTTTTACTCTCATCCATTAGTTGCTTGACAATGTCTGCTATATATGCCTCTGATGCCTGGTGGTCCTGGGGGCGACAGTCGGTCACTGCGCCAAGTGTTTGGTTCAGCAAACGATCCTGGCGCTTGGGCTGATGCCTAGGCTCTCCTGTCTTCGGGAGGGCCATTCCCGTGGGACCTAGTTGGCTCGCATTTGGCCTAACTGGGGCAGTCTGGATGTTTTTAATATTTTCAAATGCATTGGCATCTTTCCCAACATAATCACCCTGCTCTCCGCCTTTTGAATCAGAGAGGTTCAAAGCTACATCTTATAGTGGGGTTTTAGCCCCTTGATCCAAATTCATATTTGGTTGTCTTGGGTCAGGTGGAGTGTTTTCATTCTCTTCCAAGTTTTTCCATGCTGTCATTTTTCCCAATGGTTGTTTTCTGTTTCTCCTGTGTAAACCAGAAACAGATGGGTTTTCTAGCTCCACGGCAGTAGCTGGTTCATGGACGGTTCTCTGAATGGGATTTGATTGAAGAGTTATTAGGGCGTTGAGTTTTTCCATTAGAGCCTTTTAACTCTCTTCCATTCTTTGGTTGATTTCCTCATCCATCTTATTCAACTCATCTCTGGTAACAACCTCATGCTGACTAGAGGATCCTGGGGCTTGATTCCCTAAGCTAGTAGTATTTACTTTAGCCTGTTGGGTACCAACTCTTTTTGCAGCTATTGATGCCCCTATGGATCTTCCTGAGGCAGTTCTTTTCCTTCCGCGAGCCATTTAACCTTGTAAGGCAGCTGGATCTTTAAGCAAAGATTGGAGACCTAACTTCTGGATCTATGCAATCTAAAGTAGATAGCTAGATCTGGATTCTGGGTTAAAAGTGGTGATCTAACTTTTGGACTTTGCAATCCAAAGTAAATAACTAGATCTGGACCCTGGGTTGTAGTTTCTCGGTGAAAGCACCAAAATGTTGACCCAAAAAGTGGACCAACACCCTGGTTTAAATTTGAAAGCACCAGCTCTGTATTCACAGAGCAATATAACATATCACAGAAAATAGAAAAAAGCAATAAAGGAAAAGAGACAAAAGATTTTTATAGTGGTTCGGCTGTTAACTAAGCCTACGTCCACTTTATATTTTTATTATAAGCTGACTGCTATTACAGAGGTTGTTTGATTAGAAGGCTTTAGCTAATCCTAAGTTGAATTGGATCTCCAGATTTAGAATCCACTAAAGAATCATGGTGTATTCCTTCTAAGATCGTTGTGTGGAAGGTTGGAGGTGAATAAGAGTTCTAGCCGAGCTTCTGCAGTCAGTTTTCAGAACCCCTTTTATGTTGCAGGGGGCAAGCTATTTATAGAGGTTGGAGGGCTCCTGGGCTAGGCCCTATCATTTTCAGGTCTCAGGTAAGTTGCAGGCGACCCAAGATGACTCAGTGGTCGAAAATTGATGAACTCCATGGGTCGCTGGCGACCCATGGGCCATGGGTCATTGACCTATAGACTTAGTCAATTTTCTCCCGCTGAACTCCTCTTCCTTTAGTCGTATTTCATAGTTCGTTTGTTCATGGTCTTCAAGGAGTACATTGGCTGTTGTCGTTAAGGCCACAGAGGTCGTTCCTGGACTCCGATACTTGAGATGTCTTCTTATGTATTTGTCGTCGTAGTCACATGCTGATGGTAAGTCGCTGGTTGTTTATTCTTAAACCGCTGTTGATTTGCAAGGAAACTGGTTTCTTGGCTCCGTTGACTCAGGTTATCATCTTAACTGTGTAGCTCGGTCCTTGTTGAACTCTAATCGTAACATTTCCGGTTAGCTCTTGAACATCCTGCGGCTTAAGGGTACCTTGCTTACTACCGGTATCTGTTGGGTTAAAAACCCGAATAATAATTATGACTTTTTGACCTTACTTGCTTTTGAAAGAAAATTACAACTTTATATCATATATATTCACTTCTATTACCCTTTAAAACTTGCATTGTGGCCTAGACTTTATATTTAAATGTTTGGTTGGCTTGTGCGTCGAATTGATATGAATATGAAAGTGTTTGTATAGTGATAGTCGTTATAAGTGCAATTTGAAATCTCTTTGCCGTAAACTTTTTTAAACTGGTGATATGTAATATATTGTGACATAATAAATTTTGGATGTTATCTACAATGATTTTGGTGTATGGGATAGTAAATAAATGGTTTGAAAAGTTGTAGAACTTGTGAATGAAAGTTGTGAAAGTTAGAAGCAAAAAGGTTGTTATAGATGCACATTTAAAATGCCTTATGTTTAGGAATTTTAAAGTCAACATTGAAAGACATCCTTAAGGGTTTCTTTGGTGTTTTAGTAAGTAAAATATGTGCACATATTACTGTAAAAATATCATGGTTAAAAAGTTATAGAAGTGGTTGAACGAAGTGGCAAAATTTATTGCACGAATGGTCACTATACGTCTGTGCAGTTAAAGCGCTCGGCAGATTCAAAGCGGTGGAGGTGCAAAAAGTCATAGCGGGGATACAGCGAGGATATAGCGGGATATAGCGGATGGCTCTAAAATAGCATATAAAACTTGTACTTAATGTTTTTACAAATATATAAATGGTAATTAAATGAAAAATTATCATTCAATTGAATTATAATTAATACATAAATAATTCTAAATAAAAACATGAGCGAATATACTTTAAATAAACGTAAAACTATTATATATAACATAATTAAATTTAGTAGAATATTAGAGTATGTTCATTTCTGAAAATATATTAAAAATTAAATCAAATAAATTAGTTTCATAATTTTTATAATGTATAAATGCAATTTTTCAATTCATTTTATTAAAGAAGATATAACGGAAATAGCGGAATATAGCGGGAATAATGAGATATAGTGGAAATAGCAGGGCTTAAAGTGGAAAGGCTATATTTTGGGGCTATATGGAAAAATCGTAGCGGTAGAAATCCGCTATGAGATATAGCGGGGTTATAGCGGGGCATTAACTACACAGCTATACGAGCAGTTTGAAAATACCTTGTTTTTGGGAATTTTTAATATGATTTTGGAAGATATCTTTAGGATTTATTTTCATGGTTTTTAAGTAGTCTAAGTATACTACTTACTGTAATAAAATTGGATCTTAGATCATTTATTTAAGTGGTGAAAACTATTCTCATAATTCGTGTAATTTCTTATTGTTCTCTGTCCAAAACTTTATATAGCAATTATAAATGCTGTCTTTGACCTACTGGAGCACTTATGAATGTTGTCCGAGACCTACTACACCATTTTTGGGATTGTTGCATTGTTTTGTTTTAAACGCGACGTTTTGGCTAGTTTTTCGTGATTTAAATAGTTTATAATTTATTATCTTTGTGGAATTTTTTTATGAAAGTTCTATTAACATGGATTTGAGTATGAAAAAAGGTTAGAGGTTTAAATAATTTTTTAATAATTATTTATGAATTTTTAAAGAAAAATGTTGTAAAATGTAAAACATGCATTTTGTTGATTTTTGTTAAATTTCAAAATGTGGTATTTTTAAGTATAGATATTTAAAACACATTTATAAGTATATTTAAAGTATTTATATATATATAAGTTTGCAAAAGAAAGTTAAGTATTTTATAAAGAACTAAAGGAAGTTTTGGATTATAACACTTATGTTATAATAAAGGATTTTGTGAAGTTAACTAAATGTATATTACCTTGTTTAATAAGTGTGGATATACTTAGATCTTTAAAAGAATGTTTTAAAGATAATGAGAAGTATGAAATGGTTTTGGGTTTATAGTAATAATGTTTAAGTAATATTTTTTTTAACTCTTTTTTATTATCCTTATGAATATAATTAGATTTTAAAAAAGAATGTTTTAATGATAATTATAAGTGAAATGGTTTTGGGTTTGTAGTGACAATGTTTAAGTAACATTTGTTTTAAACCCTTTGAAATAGATTTGTGAATATACTTAGCCTTTTTAATGGATATTTTAAAGGTAATAACAAGTATGAAATCTTTTGGAAAACGTAGAAAAAGTAAAGATTTAACTTATAAAAGAGAAGGGGTTTATAGTAACAATGTTTGAGTAATATTTTTTTACCTCTTTGATTATATTTTAAAATAAGAAATCATGTTAATGATTTATGAATATACTTATACCGTTTGAGGTAAGTATATGAATACTTTTTGAAGTATTGAAAAGAGTACAAATAAATAGTGAATTAGTAGATTACATGTATATATTTTTTATAAAGGTATTTTAAATATATATGCAAGTAGAATAAGGAAGTGAATAGAAGCATCGCATATTCATACGGTTTGGATCCCCTAGGGCGGACTCATTTGTCTGAATCGTCTTTTGTTTTTAGAACGTATGTATACGAGATCTTTTATGGAGGACTCCTATATATAGTTCATTTACATTCGAAGGAAGTAGTAATTGATAGACAAAGTTTCATTAGATAAAAGAAATTTTACTAATTAAAGAGTTTTTAATTAATAAAAGGATTAATTAAACAGAAAATTAATTAAACAAAAAAGGGATTACAAGTCGCTTATTTTACTATCATGCTTTGTGTAACTTAATCATGCTTTGTGCATTTACTCATCTTTGGAAAGCAATTAGTCATGCCCTTAGCATTAAAAGCCAATCAAGTGGGTTTTTTTCTATTTGTAAGAGTTAAACTGATGTTTGATTAGGGTGTAGAAGCAATAATTCTCTAACCTACTAGCTTCATTCTTGACTGAGAGATAGTGTAAGTTGAGAAGGTTAGAACGTTATAAGTATACTAGACTTAGTTTCCATATGCAAGCGTTCCCATTGTTGTTGAATTTGACCAAATAACTTAGGAAATATCTAAAAGAAACATGAGGGTTATATGATACAGTTATCTTTGATGATGCTAAACTGTATGTATAAAATCATCTTGCTCTTCTAGGACAAACGATAAAGAAATCCATTCGGATAGGATATGATCATCACGTTTATGCATTATTTGTTTATTTCTGAAAGAACCGAGGTTAAGTTAGCTGAAAATCTATCGATTGGTTTTGGAGCGTCCGGTAAATTGGGAGTTTATTTATATGAGATGATTCAAAACCATAACCACATCAAAACCACATACATGATCTATGTTCTGAAAGCGATTGTGAAGAAAAGTGCTATAGAGTTGCACTGTCTATCCTATAGTTAAGTCCAAGGGAGAGATCAATGTTAATATTTCAAACGATGTTATCATGTAGGAATGTCTATCTTAAGGGTGAACACAAGAGAGGATAACATTAGCATTCTTCGAAGGACTTATGCTGGAATCTATATAGAGATTCGAGATTTGTTCGAGATACTCGAATCCTTGTAGATATTCATGATCTGTTCGAGATGCTGTAATCCATGTGGGGATTCGTGGATTGTTCGAGATGTTGGAATCTACAAAGAGACTCAAGATCTGTTCGAGTAATGATGACTTGTGTGATAAGATGTTGAATGTGACTTCACCGTCGTTAATGATAGAAACCAAAGAAGGGGGCATAGCCAAAGTGTTTAGCTAACCCGAGGGTGTACTGTTTTGTATCTACTAATGCTTTAAGATATGCATGCGAGGGCGATGATACTCAGTGCCACTTGATTGGGAGTGACCAGTATGTTTTTCCTATGGTATATTTTAACTAGAGATATTCATTGCTCAGAATGATATCTCTAGCCCATGTTAGGAGGATCTTTCTCGATGTACTTAGGGCACCTCCAATGGAAAAATCCATATATGAAAACGAACCTTAGTGGTGTTGGTTGTATACCTAATATTGTTATGGTTGTACATGCAACACAGCTATTTTTTGATTTATATTCTACACCCTAGACGTTATCTGTTATATCACAATATGTACTTATTAGATGGTTGGCTCTTTTGAGGGTAAAACCATTCCGATGATTCGATTGGTCTGAAAAGGAATTGTTATATGAATGCATCATATTTCTTGAGTTTCCCACACCAGACTTTTTATCCGACTCATGGTTTTATTTTTCCCTTAATTCCTCGAGTGCTCTTTCGAGCAGTTTTATAAATGCAATTTTTAGTTGGATATTCTTTGGAGCTTAAGGAAATGAGCTGAATGTTTCCTTTCGTAGTATTCTTATTCTCGCTGCATTACTATTATGTATATATCAGCAATTGTGAGGCCATGTTGTTATTACTATCCAGACTGATGATAGTGCTTAGGATTGTAACTCTGAAATACTATGTCTCTTAGAGTAATAGTTTGTGCTATCTTTTAATATTATATATTATCGTTCCACTATGAGATTTTGATATTGTGTTCTTTCTTCCTTTTTCCTTTTTTTCTTTTTATTTACACTAACAATATGTCTTTCCGACACTTGGATGCTTGGCACGTGAATACCATATATGTATTAGTGTCAACGTTTAGGGTTCGAAAATGTGGGTAGATACATGGAACTTCTTCCAATACGAAGGATGAGTTGTTACGTAAAATCTTATATTGTTGGGTGTGAAGAGTCACAATTGTCATGCATTTCTTGAGTATAATTTCCGGATAGTTTTTGAGGTTCATTTACCATAAAAGGTTTGGATATTAATAAGAGTGCATAGTTTATTATATAAAGATACATGCTCACCATCTTCAATAAAACAATTTATAGAAGCTTGAATAAGATATAATAATAGCTATTGTGCAAGATGGAAAAAATATCTTCTGTTGTATTTTTCAATTTCATGGAACATCTACTAGTACATCTACCAACAAAGACATTAATGTGAGGAATGTTTTATTATAGATGGATATATCAGTTTGAGAGGTATACATAATATTAAAAGTTTGAGTCATTTATGCAATTTTTATATACCAAACATTTGAATACCATACATTTCCATATTAAG
This sequence comes from Allium fistulosum, assembly GCA_030737815.1. NCBI lineage: Eukaryota > Viridiplantae > Streptophyta > Magnoliopsida > Asparagales > Amaryllidaceae > Allium > Allium fistulosum. The sequence goes on along the minus strand of CM060908.1, from coordinate 231,474,478 downwards.
GTATTCACATGTGTATGATGGTGAAAACAAAAAGTATGTATTAATGGTTTTATTTATCAAACATATGTTATCGTAGAAGTAGCAACATATTTCAATTATTATTTCAGTGCTCACGTTAATTAAGTTCTAAAAGTTTTCATCGCAATAACAATATTGTTGTGGAAGATTCAATTGAGGATTTTTATCCATATTTAAGAAACATTGACGTCCAACAAGTAAATGGCAAGAGTTTTAAGATTTCACTACAACTAGAGATTTCAATCTAGATGAGGCAAATGTACTTCTCAAATTTTGATGAATTAACAAATATTGTTAGGTACTTCAAATAGTTAATTATTCTTTTATTTAATTATGCCAAAACTTGTTGTAGATTTAAATTATATCTTGTAAAAAATATTAATTATCAAACAAGTCATTTCAAAGAAGAAAATCATAGTGGCGGACTCAATAAACAATATGAGGAATGGTTTAATGTAAGTATGATATGTTAAGTATTTTTACATTTACACAATATTCACTAGGTATTAGCATGGGAAAATTAAAATTAACAAAATCACGAATATTTCCTATAAGAAACTTGCATTTAAATAGAACCCCATAATAGCGCAGTTGGTTACCACATGCAACGCTCACCTTGAAGGTTCGAGGTTCAATCTTCACCAATTACATATCATTGTGAATTACCTAAAAAATGTGTTGATGGTTCAAGTATACTTTCTTAGAGTTTACAAGTCAAACTTGGTTCTTTGGGTCTTATAAAAATAAAAAACTTGTACTTAATTAATTTTTCAGACATAAAATATTTTCAATCATGTTTGTGAATGTAGTTAAATTTTGCACACATGGATATGACGAATTTTTTTTGTTAACAACCGTGTATGTATTAAAGGTGACAACGATGATACCAAACTAAAAGATTATTATGGAGTGTTGAAAGGAATAACCGAGTTAACTTGATGATACCACGATCAGACATCTTTACCAAATGTTGGTGGATTGATAATAGATCGAATATTGAAGTCGGCCGTATATACAAGGATTACCCACTTAAATATTGTTAGGCACTTTAAATAGTTAATTATTCTTTCATTTAATTATGCCAAAACTTGTTGTAGATTTAAATTATATCTTGTAAACATATTAATTATCAAACAAGTCTTTTCAAAGAAGAAAATCATAGTGGCAGACTTAATAAACAATATCAGGAATGGTTTAAAAAATACGCAAGTATGATATGTTAAGTATTTTTACATCTACACAATATTAACTAGGTATTAGCATGGGAAAATTAAAATTAACAAAATCACGAATATTTCCTATAAGAAACTTGCACTTAAAAAGAACTCTAAGGATAGTGCAGTTGGTTACGACATACGACGCTCACCTTGAAGGTCCAAGGTTCAATCTTCATCAACTGCATGTGACTGTGAACTACCTAAAGTATGTGTGTTGTTGGTTTGGTGCATACTTTTTTAGAGTTTACAAGTCAAGTTTGGTTCTTTGGGTCTTATAAAAAATAAAAACTTGCACTTAATCCATTTATCAAACATAAAATATGTTTGTGAATGTAGTTAGATTTTGCACGCATGAATATGATGAATTTTTTTTGTTAACAATCGTGTTTGTATTAAAGGTGACAACCATGACACCAAACTAAAAGATTATTATGGAGCGTTGAAGGGAATAACCGAGTTAACTTGATGATACCACGATCAGACATCTTTACCAAATGTTGCTGGATTGACGTTAGATCGAATATTGAAGTCGGCCGTACATACAAGGATTACCCACTTATCAAAGTAAATTACAAAAAGAAAATATCACCGGTATTAACCATTTGTGTTTATGAGGAACACAAGTTTATTAGAAGCATTATAAAATTGGTTGTTGTACTTAGTTATTAAAACAAACTAAAATAATCGTTTCATCTAACCACTCAAATAAATGTGTGGAAATGTAATGGACAAAAAAAGACATTAAAAACTTAGACGGAGATGGTTATATCAAAATCTTGGTGCACTTCACATAACTATATATAGTTAACTTTCACTGTAACATAGAAAGTTTTATAAAGACTGAGAGTAGGCTACCAACAACATCTGCAAATCACAGTTAATGCAACTTTTATTATAAATTGTACTCAACATCCTTCGTTTAAATACTACACCTACAAATCGTCTCCTCCACAAAGAGAGAAAAAGGAATGGAACCATGTCCTACACTGCCTCACATAATAATCTTCCCATTCCTATCGAAAGGCCACACCATCCCTCTCCTCCATCTCGCTCACATCATACACAGTCACCAGCTCGCTAGCCTCACTTTCTTCACCACTCCCGGTAACTTCCCTTTCATTTCTCAATCTCTGACCAACACCACTGCCAACATCATCCAACTTCCCTTCCCCACCAACGTCCCCGACCTCCCTCCTGACATTGAAAGCACCGAACAGCTCCCTTCCATGTCCCTCTTCCTTCCCTTCATCTCCGCCACCAAACTCCTTCAATCTCACTTTGAACTCTCCCTCTCCAACCTTCCCACTAAACCCGCTTTCTTGATCTCCGATGGGTTCCTCGGCTGGACCATAGACTCCGCCTCCAAGTTCAACATTCCGACCATCGTTTCCTACGGCATGGGCAACTTCGCCATGACCATCTCCTCCCTCGTCTCTTCCTACCTCCCTCCCTCAGATCATAAATTCAAGATTCCAGCTTTCGAGCATCTGGATTTCACCAAGGCCGATTTCAACCCTCCATTCAACGACCCTACTCCATCTGGTCCACTGCATGAGTTTGTTACAGAACAAACAAACGCTACTAAAAGATCAAGTGGCATCGTAGTGAACAGCTTCTACAAGCTCGAGGAAAAATATTTCAACTACTGGAACAAAAACATAGGTCCAAAGGCCTGGTGTGTTGGTCCTTTATGTTTAGCTGAAAGAAAAAGAACAGTTAAAAAAACAGAACTGATAGAATGGCTTGATGCAAGAACGTCAGTGGTTTATATAGCGTTTGGGTCACAGGTAAGAATGTCACCGGAGCAGACGCAGGAAATTGCAGTTGGACTGGAACGTTCAGGAGTGGAATTTTTATGGGCATTAAGAGGTGACGTAAAATTAGAATCGAAGAGAGGAAGGATAGAGAGGGGGTGGGTGGACCAGCTGCAGATATTAAGACATGAGAGTGTGAAGGTGTTCGTGAGTCATTGTGGATGGAACTCGGTGCTGGAGAGCATATGTGCTGGGGTTCCGATAATGGCATGGCCAATGATGGCGGAGCAGCATCTGAACGCGAAGATGGTCGTGGATGAACTGGGGATCGGAGTCAGGGTTCGGCCGGACGATGGTAGTAAGTTCGGGTTGGTGAAGGCGGGGACTGTGGAGAAGGCAGTGGAGGAGATGGTGAATGGTGAAGTTGGGAAGATGGCGAAAGAGAAGGTGGGGAAGTTGGCAGCAGAAGCAGAGATGGCGATGGACGAGGGTGGGTCGTCGATGATGGAGTTGAAAGATTTGATTGATTGGATGTCGGCACCGCGTGTCGGGATTAGGTGATGATGCATGTGAAGTCGTGTTTACGTATTGATTACTGTAATAAATTAAGGTGATTGATGTAATTAGGTTCAACATTAAAGCACTGTACTTCGATAAGAACTATTTTATGATGACCGAACTGTTAAAAGGAAACAGTTTTTTCTCCTTTCGCACCTTTTAACAGAACGATTTTCAGGCAAACTAGTGATACCATAACCCAACCCAACCATGCATTTTGAAATTCAACTGAACTTCAGTTTTGCACAATCCGAGTGATTGATTTTTGAACTAACGGTTTAACCATTAATTTTATCTAGTTGAACCATTGTTTTCTTACTTTTTTTAGCTTTTTTTTTAGTGCATATCATTCTTCTTTTCTTTACAATTTCAAACAAAAAAAAATTAAATATACAGTTAACAAATAATCATCGTACCAAAATCTAACCAACAAATTTCACTTACTTCGTTCTATGATGCTCCAAACATCTCCAAAATCACTATAAGCTTCATTAAGTTCGTCGCTACCAAGCTTGTGCTGTTGTGCACTGTTACTTGTTATTTCGTTCTGTAATGTATGGTTCAACCGAATGAACTATCATAACCTTAAACCTTTAGTTATCGCGGTTCGACTCAATGTCCACTCAAGGTCCAGTCATGATAACTATCAGTAAAACAACATTTCTGTTTTGATAATAGAATGCTTTTGCTTGTTTTAAACAATCGCATATTACTAGAAAATTCAAAATTCTCGTACTACTGGATAAAATTGTTCAAATATAGTACAACTGTTAGAAGTTATGTCATGTTATAATTAGTCAATAAAGTATGTTTCTATTAATGCGTTAAGTGGTGGTTAAGATTCACATCTGTAGGTTAGCTGTGACGCTCCACTCCGAGACCCACATTAGCAAAGAGTATTACTGGGTAACACTGTCTGCTAATGCGGAGAATAGAGCTGGATAGGAGCGACCATCTATAGCCTTGTCTTAATTATCTATTGAATACGCCGACAATTGTCATACCTTTTTCTTTCTTTCTCAAGTGGATCGACATATCCAATAAATACTTAATACAACGCCATAAGTGGCTGAAGGATCTATCAGAACAAATATGACAACTCCAATGTAATACACATCACAGAATAGTAGATCATCACATACATTTACATATATACATATACATTACAGAGTATACAAAATGATACATGTCAAGTGGTAAAGCAAACCACAATATACATGCGAGTCAAAAGAATACATATCAGAGTTACAACAAAAAAAAACTATACAAAAAGCAATAACAAAAAGGAGTTAGCAGAATAGTCCACGCGGAAGCAAAATAGGCTAAGTCCAATGTACATAACCTGAAATATCTCAGTCAGACCCGAGTATAAAATACACGGGTCAGTCTAGCTAAACAATTCAGTTAGATAAACTAAATGATAATGAACATACAAGGTCATAAAGTACCACAAATATCTCCAAAAGAGATAACCAGATCACCTAACAAAAGATGAATCAAAACAAGCCTCATATCATCGGCAACTCAAATAAACAAAGGATATCATATCCCAAAACAAGCCAAAAGGCAAATAACAAATACCAATAAAGGTAACACAAGTTTCCACAAGGTAATCGCTATATATCGTGTGGTTCAAAGAACCTACCCCGAAAGGCGATACACTAGGGAAATATAATTGTCAAAGAAACAAAAGATGCTCGAGCTCAATACTGTATAACTAGGATCCATACGCCCGAAGGCAATGCCCGAAGGCAAGGAACCGTAGTGGCGAAGGTCCGGAGACCCAGTACTGGACACCACTAACTGGCGGAATGTGTCACAACTCTCAGAAAGGAACCCGAAAAATGTTAACGTGAGTCCCATACCCCACGTTCGCACTAAACGGTTTACTAACCGTTAGTCAATTTCACACTCAAAGAAGTACAAAGTTCACCTCATCTCATCGGTAAACCAGACCCAAAGGTCAAAACGGTCAAACGAGTAGATTAGGAATTAACTGAAAAGATAAACACACGTGTTCATAGCACACGTTTTATTTAATCATTTAATTCTCCTCCCTCTTCGCTCGAAGTGCAACATTGTGTGTTTTATATAGAAATTATAAGTTGGAGAAATGAGCTTTTAATACAATTTAAAAAGATCACTTTATAAAACCCCTGTACGAAATCTAAAAAGAATCATCAAGTCAAAAAATGCGATAACAACTAATTGGAATGGAAATTCACTCAAAAATAGGTAAATAGGCAAAAATAAGCAGTTCCAGACGTCTGATTTAGAATCCAGACATTTGGATTTATTCACTGGAAATTCAGAAACCGTCCAAACGTCTGGAGGGTGGCTTCAGACGTCTGACAGGGTGTTTCAGACGTCTGAAAGGTGGTATCAGACGTCTGACAAGGTGTTTCAGACATCTGAAAGGTTGTTTCAGACGTCTGATTCTGTTTTCTGCCATTTTTATAAATTTCTGCCGTATTTTCTTTTTGCTCTAGGTTTAAAACCAGACGTCTAAACTTGCATTTCAAACGTCTGAAGACCTGGTCTAGGCAACAATTTGCCTAGGTCTAGATGGCCAAAATGGATGGGAAGCAATAGGACGAGCAACAAAGACTAGGGGATTACGCCAAGCGACAACCCAGTCTTATAGGCTCTTCGATACACCCCAAACAATATGTCCAATTATTCACAATAGGATCTTCACCAAAATGGACTACAAAACCAAAAATTGGAAATTCACCAAATAAAAAAAACAAATGAACATGAATAGAGGTTAGGAATTCTTTCCCAACCACAACACAAGCTATAGGCTTAGATGTGAGTTCAAAAACTCACCATTAAACCCAAAAACACAAGAGAGAAGCTATAGAGCAAGGCAAGAACAATCACTCTTTAATTTCAACCCAAGGAGCTTCAATCTAAGCTTAAAAACAAATATTTCCTAAGTTAGGGTTTAGGAGATTTCAGAAATCGAAGAGAGATTGAGATGGAGAAGGTGAAAAGAAGGCTTACCTAAGCTTCTCTTTGATTTTGGAGCAAGAATTTGAGTTTGCAAATGAATCTAGGGCTTAGGAATTTCTATTTACAATCTTTTTCCCCCATTTTCAGTTGAGCTAGAGAGTTAAGGAATGAAATGAGAAGAGGGGCTGAGTTAATGAGTTAGGGTAATTAGATGAGTTAGTGGGCTGAAACCCAAGCCCAAAGCCCAAATAGAAAATAGCAAAATTCTACTCAACTCCAAACATATCGATGTTTATACTCAAAAAGGTCGCAAACACCATTTTGGACTCAATGGAAGTGGTCCCAAGTCCTAATTCGGCCGTTTGCAAAAAGTAGCTTTTCGGACTTTAATCTGACTAACGATGCTATATTTAAATAAAATATTCAAATATACAATCGTAAAATATGTGGGTTGTTACAAGTGGGTACTTGTTTTTTAGTCTAGTAATTCCTATCTTGACCATCGACTCAATGTAGTTTCTTTTTCAATCTTCTGCCTCTATCCTTTACACCGCTAGCTTCCTCTCTCTCCCAATACGATAAACAATCATTAAAAAATCTTCTCATGCTATAAATTTCTCCATTATAATTATTCTGCTTATGACAGTAAGAGATAGAAGGATACTTAGCAGATCTGAGGTCATCGCGACACAGATATGCTAATTCCTTCTCCAGAAAAGAAGCACAGTAGAGATTTGGGTCGCAATCTGCTACCCTGACTTTCACCTTGCTGATTAAACTGGAAGCTTTTCGAGTGAGATAGAAAATGATCTATATGCTTGCTACCAGCTTCTCTGCTCAAATTATCGGCTAAAAATGCAAACTTGGTTTGATCTTTAACTTTTTTTCTTTGACTTTTGGAGGATAATATCACTGTCCGTCTCGATAAGTAACCATCTTTGCTCTTTATTTAAGCTAGCTTTGTTATGAGTACGGTAATTTCTTTCTTTCCATATATTGAAGACTGTAGTGGTAATCAGAATATAAGCATAATCTCTTTCCATGAATTTTGACTTAAATTTGTTGTTGATATGTAAAATAGCTTGTTTGAGATTCATATTTCCATTGCTAGGGATACCCAGCATAGTTTGAATGTGGTTCCAGATGTAATAAGAATAACTGCACTTAAAAAACAGATGATTAACACTTTCATCTACTAAATTACATAAGGAACAAAGTCAATTTGTTTGATTACTCCATTTATTAATTCTGTCCCAAGTTGGTAGTCAGTTATTGATAGTAAAACAGGTACAGAATGTCATATTAGGATTATTCACTTTATTCTATATGCACTCATATCACTCAACATTGGCCAGTTTATTTATAATAACCTCCCAAGTATTTTTAAAAGAGAACTTCCCTTTATTGCTAGCTGTCCATTCCCAATGATCACTATCAGCAGTAAGATCTAGAGGAATTTTGCAAATATCATGTTTATGTGGGTTAGTAATTGGATGTAAATGTGGCTACCATTGATTACTCTTAATGATCATTTCCATTGTTGCATTAGAACCATCACAAATGACTAAATTGTCCCACCCAACTTTATTTATGAAATATTCATTTTTAAACCAGAGATCAAACCATAAACCTGTTTTGTGACGACCCACATTTCGGAAGATTTAAATTGACAATAATCCGCACACGTCTAACCCAAACAATCCGGAATATAGATAATCAATGGGGTTAATTAAGAAAAATAAGAAAAGAATAAGAAAACAAACACAGAATCTTGCAGTGTAACGATGAAATATAATAATCAAATAAACAGTTCATGAAGCTGTTTACTATACATTTGATTATAATGTATACAACATTATCAGAGTTATATATACAACTGGGACAAATAAAATAATGCAGCATGCAACATGATGCAGGAATAATAATAATAATAATAATAATAATAATAATATACCATATCTTTGTCTTCATCCTCCAGATAATAATCTTCAATGTGTTGAAAAACTCAGTCCCGACTCGAGTGTTTTGTCTTTTCATTACGCTCGGGTCAGTTCTTAGTTTTTCAGCGCATTGAAGATTATTCTCTGTAGGACGAAGACGAAGATTTGGTATATTATCATTATTATTATTCCTGCATCATGTTGTCTGCTGCATTATTTTATTTATCCATGTTGTATATATAACTTTGATAATGTTGTATAAATTATTATCAAATGTATAGTAAACAACTTCATGAACTGTTTATTTGATTATTATATTTTATCGTTCCACTACGAGATTCTGTGTTTGTTTTCTTCTTATTTTTCTTAATTAACCCATTGATTATCTATATTCTGGATTATTTGGGTTGGACATGTGTGGATTATTGTCAATTAAACCTTCTGGAATGTGGGTCGTCACAAGTTTCCTCACCAAGTTTAAATTTTCTTTCTATTAATGATTTTCCAATTTTTCTACATGTTAAAACTTGTTTTCGGGTATAAGATTGATTATTTTTTGGCAATATATTCTAAAAATTACTATTCTTATGATATATATTTACACCTCATCCAGTTGGGCCACAGTGAGTCTGCACTAATAAATCTTCAAAATAACTTTAAGTGACAAGTTAAACTGAGATCATTCATGCTTCTAATGCCAAAACCCCCCTTCTTTTTTAGGCCTATAGACGTTATCCCAGCTAATTTTATGATATTTTCCCCTTCATAAAAAGTCAGCACATCTACTTTCTATTTTCCTAATGGAAGCAGTTGGAATATGATATATTTATAACCAATACAAAATGATAGTATATATAACAGTTTTAATGAGTTTCATTCTGCGTGCAATAGATAGTAGTTTACATGACCGAGTTTTCATTCTTTCTTGAATTTTTTTAATAAGCATAGAACAGTCAGAGTCCTTAATCAGATTAACAGATAAAGACAAACCCAAATATTTAATAGGAAGGCTACCTTCTGGAATACTTAAAGAATCTAAAACTTTCTTTTTATACCTGCTGTACTTATTGAAGTATGCTTTACTTTTACATTCATTAAGTTGTAACCTTGCATATTTATATAAACATTCAAAAATTCTGAATCTTATAAAATTTTGCGTTAAACCCATCAGGACCAGGGCTATTATTATCTCCAACATTAAAAATAACATATTCAATCTCTTTAGTAGTGACAAGAGCAAGTAATATTTCTGAAGCATTCTCATTCAAAATATTTTTACAAACAATTTGAGGAAAATAATTTCATTGAATTCTGTAAAATATAGCTCTTCATAAAAATCAACAGCATCCTTAGCAACTTTATCATATGCATTGGAAATATTTCAAACATTGTCAATAACATTGCCTATGTTATTAATATGTTTTCTGCTGCTCATTTTAGCATGAATTTTTTTTGTACAGTCATCACCTAGAGTAAGCCAATCTACCTTTTCCTTTTGTTTAACATTAACTATATTTATATATAACTCTGTAGAAAGGTTTTTCTGATTAGTTAATTTTTTTTAAATATTAACATCCTCGGGATTTTTATCAGCAAGGTCTTGTAACATCTTCCCTTCATTTCTCAACAACTCCATCTTGTTTTTATTCCGATTATTAGTTTTATTCCAATATTTAATTTTAATTTTAGCATTTTTCAAAAACATACTAAACTAGTACTGCTTAGTACCATTACAAGAAAAATTAAAGCAATCTTCCACAAGAACTTTATAATTTTCTTCTAAAACCCAACCATTTTTAAATCTAAAAGGAGTAACTTTTTTTCCCAAATTCTATATTTTGAAAAAGATTGATAAGTAAAGGAGTATGGTCACTAGTATTTTGTTCAAGTGTGCTGTAGATAAAATTAGAAAAAATGTTAGAAAAATCTTTGTTAATCAGAATCCTATCCAGTTTACCATGAATATTTTTCTCCAAACCAGATTTCCAAGTGAATTTATTTCTACTTATATAAGGTTCTAAAAGACCAGTCTCAAGTAAAAATTTATTTAACCTATCTAATTTGCTTTGAGGAATTTTATTACCCCCAAATTTTTCAGAGGCATGCAAAACAGTGTTAAAATCACCCATAATAAGCCAAGAAAAATTATAAATTAGATTCAAAGCTTTAGTCTACACTACATACCATTTCTCTCACTTTCAAAATTACTACCATAAATACTAGTGATTTGCATAAAGAAACCCACAATATTTTTAAATTAACAGTCTATATATTGTTTACCTTTGCTAATATTCATATTTGTCTAAACATTTGAATCCCAAATAATTAAAATTCTATCTTTACAGCCACAATCATTATTATTAATAGATTTTCAATTACTAGACAGTTTTAAACAAAACTTTTCAAAATTTTCATCATTCAATTTGTCTTCAATAAGGGCTATAATAGAGGGCTTATAAACACTTAACACATATAAAATATCAGTTTGTTTAGCACAGGAATTCATTTCTCTCACATTCTAGGCAAAAATAGACATTATAATATAAATTAAAAGGAAAGGAAGATTTAAATTGTACCTGACACAGTAGTGCGCTTACCTCTTCTTTTATTTTCAATACTTTTAGTTTTAAGTCTAGTAGTCATTTCAGCCCAATCTGGATTAATTGAAATGCACTTCTATTTGAAACTTTTTTCTCTTTATTACCCTTATTCTTAGCATTTGTCTTTACTTTTGGGATGTGTAGCTCTGAAATATCAAATTGGTCAGCAGTATCCACCATTTCTGATTCAATTCAAACATTATTCTCTGTTTTTGGAACTTGAATCAGTGAGATATTATTGAGATATATATATTTAGAATATATGATTAGATATTATGATATATGATTAGGATATGACGCAGCAGCGGTGATTCTGTGAAAGTAGCAATCGATGGAATGAAGAATACTGAATGGCCCAAATTCGTTGATCCGAAGATACCGAATTCTAGCTATCTCTTACACGTTGATCGCGCACGATACTGTGAAGAGAGATCTACAATTCTTCGAGCATTGATCAAGCGCACTTGATTCCGCGAATTGGCTTCAACGATCGAAGATTCGAGCGCACTCGAATGTCGAAGGTGGAGATAGGAGATTACACTCAACTACCAATTTAACTTGAAAGCACAAAGCTAACAAACAAGAATTTTATTCAAAAAAATCAACCACCTCAAAATGTACAACACACTCCTTATTTATAGCATTTTACAATCCAGACCCTTAAGTCGTTCACGACTTATGACTCATCATAAGTCGGCAGCGACTCAACCATCACGACTCAGGCACCTGTATTACAACCCACACAACATCTCAAATTTACAACACTTAGGTCGTATACGACCTAACAGACACACGACTCAAAAGTAGACGACTCAAAACAGACGACTTACTATAAGTCTTTTACGACTTATCAGATTACAACACCACCGCCTCCGTCGACTTAACAAATGCGACATAGTACAAAACACATTACAACACATAGTATCACGACATACGACTTAAGTACAAACGACTCAACGTATTTATACAACAGAGTTCAGTAAAACACCTACGACATACGACTTAAAAACTAACGACTTATCAATGCCTCGACTTAAAATTCGGCGACTCAAGAGAAAAAGTGCTACATCACGTCACGCGACCTACCTAGGTCGTAGGTCGTATGCGACTTATCTTAGGTCGTGAGCTCCCTTCTTCAGCATACTTGTTAGGTCGTAGACGACCTAAATCACTTCCCTTAAGTCGTAGCCGACTTAAGCCCTGCGCTGCTACTTCGTTATCTCGTGGCGCTCCTTCTGTAGATCCCAAATGACTTAAGCTAAGTCGTAGCCTCTTTCCCTTAAGTCGTGGACGACTTAAATCTCCTTCCTTAGGTCGTGACCCTCTTGAGTTAAGTCGTGAACGACTTAAGACTTTGCAACCACTTAACTTCTCCACAGAATTCGTAGCTTGCACTGCTTCGACTCTGGCCTGAGCTGCATCATCCTCTCCAGGTTGAGAAAAATTTGTCCTCGAATTTGTAACTTCTTCCACATCAGCTTGTTCATTCCCATAATATGGTACGAGATGCTTAACATTGAACACGTCAGAAGTGTACACATCCTCCGGCAGCTTCAACTTATAAGCATTTTCATTAATCCATTTCACAACTTCTACATGACCAATTTTTCTGGCTTTCAACTTGTTATAAGTGCCCATTGGAAAACGGTCCTTTGTTAACACAGCATATACCAAATCTCCTTCATTAAACTCAACACTTCTTCGCTTCAAATCTGCAGAGTGTTTATACTTCTCATTCGCCCTTTCCAATCGTTCCTGGACGATTTTATGACATTCAGTCAACCTATCAACAAAATCAACAGCTCGTTTAACCGTCCCCTTTGGTTGTGGTACTACCGTTAAGTCCAACGGTCCCTTTGGCATACTAGAATATACAATCTGAAATGGACTGAATCCCGTACTACGATTCACTGCATGATTATGAGCAAACTCTGCCTGACATAACTTCATGTCCCAACTCTTCAGATTATCTTTCACCAGACATCGCAATAAATTCCCCAGCGATCTGTTAACCACCTCTGTTTGCCCATCAGTTTGTGGATGGTAAGCGCTACTAAAATTCAGCTTCGTTCCGACCATCTTCCACAAACTTAGCCAAAAATGACTCAGAAAACGAGTATCCCTATCCGACACAATAGATTCTGGTAATCCATGAAGTCGATAGATTTCTTTGAAAAATAACTGAGCAACATGAACAGCATCCGCCGTCTTCTTACAAGCAATAAAATGTGCCATTTTCGAAAACCGGTTAACCACCACATAAATGGAATCGTTTCCCCTTTGAGTTCGCGGTAATCCCAAAACAAAATCCATACTCACATCAACCCAAGGCTTAGTTGGTACAGGCAACGGCATATATAACCCAGCATTGGTCGCAGTTCCTTTCGACACCTGACAGATATGACATCGTTCCACAAACCTTTCCACTTCTTTCCTTATTGATGGCCAAAAATAAGATTGTGAAATCAACTGTAATGTACGGTCTCTTCCAACGTGGCCTTCTTCATGTAGCTCCTTCACAATCTTCATTCTCAAACTACAATCAGGTATGCACAATCGATTACCCTTGAACAGAAAACCATCCACCATCACGAACTCATCCGTCTCCCCATTCTTGACTTTATCTACAAACTTCATAAAGTAAGGATCTTCAACAAATAATTCTGGTAGCACATCAAACCCTGTCACTTCGACCCTCATTGTAGTCAACAAATGATTCCTTCTGCTCAACGCATCCGCAACACGATTCGTCACTCCCGATTTGTGTTTCACAACAAACGTAAACTGTTGCAGATATGCAATCCATGATGCATGTCTCGCTAAAATCTTGTCTTGCCCTTGTAAATGTTTTAACGCCTCATGATCAGTGTAAAGAACAAACTCTTTCTGAAATAGATAGTGTCTCCAGTGTTTAATAGCTTGCACAACAGCATAAAATTCCACATCATATGTACTATATCTCATCTTTGCTCCTGATAACTTCTCACTGAAATATGCAATCGGACGTCCCCTCTGACTCAACACTCCTCCAATCCCAACCTTGGATGCATCAGTATGTAGTTCAAACACTAACTGAAAATCTGGTAATACTAGAATTGGTGCAGACGTCAGCAACTCCTTGATCTTCCCAAAAGCATCCCATGCTTCCCCTGACCATGAAAACTGTTTACCCTTCATACAATCTGTAACAGGCGCCATCACACTACTAAAGTGTGGAATAAATCTTCTATAAAATGAAGCCAACCCATGAAAACTCCGAACCTCTGTTATCGTCTTGGGCTGTGGCTAATCTCTAATCGCCTCTACTTTACTCCGATCCACCTGTATCCCTTCCTCTGATACAACATATCCCAGAATTAAAACACTATGCATCATGAACACGCATTTCTTCGTTGCAGCATAAAATTGTTCTTGTCGCAGTACCATCAGCACTTCTCTCAGATGATTCAAATGTTCCTCTGGACTTCCACTATATATCAGAATATCATCAAAGTAAACTACCACAAACATCCCAATGTACGGTCTGAAAATTTGGTTCATCACCCTCATGAATGTACTTGGTGCATTCGATAGACCAAACGGCATCACCAGCCATTCATACAATCCTTCCCTCGTCTTGAATGCTGTCTTCCATTCGTCCCCTGGTCTAATTTGAATTTGATGATAACCACTCTTCAAGTCAATCTTAGAAAAGATTATGGACCCACTGATTTGATCCAATAAATCACCAAGCCTCGGCATCAGAAATCTGTATCTGACTGTGATCTTATTCAATGCTCTACTATCTGTGCACATCCTCCACGTTCCATCCTTTTTGGGTACCAATAAAGCTGGTACAGCACAAGGACTTAAACTCTCCTGCACACGCCCATGTTCAAGCAATTCTTCCACCTGCCTTCGCAACTCTTCATGCTCTTTTGGACTCATTCTGTAGTGTGGTCTATGAGGTAACACAGCTCCTGGAACAAGATCAATTTGATGTTGAATGTCCCTCAACGGCGGTAACTCCGTTGGCAACTCCTTTGGAAATACATCGTCAAATTCCTCCAGCACTGGTTTTACTTCTTCAGGAATCTCAACCACTTCATGACTCTCTCGTCCAATCAACAAAAACACTTCAGGCTCCTCTTCAACTTCCTTAACAAACTCCTTCAAGGATAATAAAGTTTTCAGCTCTTCAATCTCCTCCAGTTTGTTTTCTTCCAGTTGTCGATTCTTTGGAACTAGAGTAATCTTCGTGCCTTCAAACATGAAACTGTAACTGTTAGTACGCCCATCATGTTGCACCGCCCTATCATACTGCCACGGTCTCCCTAGCAACAAATGACATACGTCCATGTCCACAACATCGCACCAGATTTCGTCTTTATATTTCTTTCCAATTGAAAAATTCACACAAGCTCGACGTCCAACTTTCACCTCTCCACCTTTTCTCAACCAAGCCAACTTGTACGGTTTCGGATGTTTCTCAGTCTTTAATGCCAATTTACTCACAGCTTTTGAAGAAATTATATTATCACAGCTTCCAGCATCAATAACAAATTTGCAAACTTTCCCCAGAATAGTACATGTTGACTGAAATATATTGCTCCTCAACCAACTACAATCCTCCTCTTGCTTTGGTGTCAAACAAGACCTCCTCATCATTAGATTACAACCTTCGTCCCCTGACACTTCTTCTTCCCCCTCATCAGGTGGTGAATTAGAACATTCAACTTCTTCATCCTCATCCTCAACCTCTACTATCATAGCTCTCTTCTTCGGCTTTGGACATTCATTACTTTTGTGGCCCACTTCTTGGCAATTATAGCACTTGAAACCATTATTGACTTTCGTCTTTCCAACCTCATTCACAACTGGTTTTGCAACAGCTTTTGAAACATTAGCACTAACACCCTTCACTTGACTGTTGGAATTTGTAAACACACCACCACCTCGTCTACCCTGTTTCTCCCAAGCTAACGCTTTCTGATGTGCTTCAGCAACAGATTGGGATCAAACATATTCACCATGTCTTGAATCTGCATTCTCAACCCTCCAACAAATCTAGCTATCAATTGCTCTTCTGTTTCCATAATATCATTCCTCGCAATAAGCTGATAAAACTCATTCGCGTAATCATTAACAGTCTTTGTGCCCTGCCTCAAGTTCTGCAAACGTTGATACATCAGAGATTGATAATTGTAAGGTAAGAACGTTGCTTTCATCAATTTCTTCATCTTCTCCCAAGATTCAACCTTTGACTTCCCCATTCGTTCACGTGTGAGTTTAGTTTGCTGCCACCACGCCAAAGCTCTACCCCTCAACCTTGTAGCAACCAACTTCACTCTATGATGTTCTGGAACTTCCTTGAAGTCAAAAATTTCTTCAACATTAGCCACCCAATCCAAAAACTCCTTAGCTTGCATACCACCCTTGAATTCAGGAATTTCAGTTTTCATCCCAGACTCCCACTTGTGATCATACTCAGAGTAATTTCTTCCTTGACCTCGTCCTTGTCCTCGAACACTACCTCCATCATACTCCTCTTCAAAATCAGATGTATATCGATGTCGATCCTGACCACCAACATCTCTACTACCATCACGTCTTCCGCCAACATCCCTTCGATCTCCATTCCTCCGATCTCGACCATTCACATTCCGATCATCAACATTTCTATAAGAATCTCGATCCATACTTCTATGATTACTATCGATACTTCTCTCTCGATTTGAATGTAGCGAAACTCTACTTCCCCCATGGTTAGATTCAGGTGAAACCCTTCTCTGATTTTGATTCATCTCTAACATCATCTTCTCTAATCTACCAATACCTTCATCAAATTTTTCATGCATACGTTGCTCCATTTGATCGGCCTCTTCTCTTCTATACAAAGCTTCAAGGTTTTGATGTCGATGAGCTCTTCTCGGCGGCATGATTTGAAACTTCACAAACACTTCGATTCTCGGCTTGACTTTCAAAATGATACCAAATGATGTACACGGCCTTCACTTGCTTAGTTCGGCCGAAGCTCTAGATCGTACAAATCAACACTTCAAAACTTCAAATTCTCGGCTCCAAGACTCGATTTAGCTATGATTGGCTAAAACAAGCTCTGATACCAAAAATGACGCAGCAGCGGAATAACAAAATGATGATTATGTGAAAGTAGCAATCGATGGAATGAAGAATACTGAATGGCCCAAATTCGTTGATCCGAAGATACCGAATTCTAGCTATCTCTGACACGTTGATCGCGCACGATATCGTGAAGAGAGATCTACAATTCTTCGAGCGTTGATCAAGCGCACTTGGTTCCGCGAATTGGCTTCAACGATCGAAGATTCGAGCGCACTCGAATGTCGAAGGTGGAGATAGGAGATTACACTCAACTACCGATTTAACTTGAAAGCACAAAGCTAACAAACAAGAATTTTATTCAAAAAAATCAACCACCTCAAAATGTACAACACACTCCCTATTTATAGCATTTTACAATCTAGACCCTTAAGTCGTTCACGACTTACGACTCATCATAAGTCGGCAGCGACTCAACCATCATGGCTCAAGCACCTGTATTACAACCCACACAACATCTCAAATTTACAACACTTAGGTCGTATACGACCTAACAGACACACGACTCAAAAGTAGACGACTCAAAACAGATGACTTACTATAAGTCGTTTACGACTTATCAGATTACAGCACAACCGCCTCAGTCGACTTAACAAATGCGACATAGTACAAAACACATTACAACACATAGTATCACGACATACGACTTAAGTACAAACGACTCAACGTATTTATACAACAGAGTTCAGTAAAACACCCACGACATACGACTTAAAAACTAACGACTTATCAATGCCTCGACTTAAAATTCGGCGACTCAAGAGAAAAACTGCTGCATCACGTCACGCGACCTACCTAGGTCGTAGGTCATACGCGACTTATCTTAGGTCGTGAGCTCCCTTCTTCAGCATACTCGTTAGGTCGTAGACGACCTAAATCACTTCCCTTAAGTCGTAGCCGACTTAAGCCCTGCGTTGCTACTTCGTTATCTCGTGGCGCTCCTTCTGTAGATCCCGAACGACTTAAGCTAAGTCGTAGCCTCTTTCCCTTAAGTCGTGGACGACTTAAATCTCCTTCCTTAGGTCGTGACCCTCTTGAGTTAAGTCGTGAACGACTTAAGACTTTGCAACCACTTAACTTCTCCACAGAATTCGTAGTTTGCACTGCTTCGACTCTGGCCTGAGCTGCATCAGGATATTATGCTATATTTCGAATATATGATTAGATGTTATGAGTCGTATGTAATAAGGGATATATCTTCGGAAGATTTCCAGCTGTTTCCGCAATATATGATTAGATGTTATGAGTGGTATGTAATAAGGGATATATCTTCGGAAGATTTCCCGCTGTTTCCGCAATTCTAGAGTTACCATAAGATAGAGTCTTGGGTATGTATTATAAATAAGGATGCTGGTGATTAATAAGAATTCAAGCTGAGTTTTACCAATTCTTCATGGTATCAGAGCCAAAGAACGATTTTTTTTCAAGAATAATTTGCCATGGCTGATGGTGAAGATCAATTGTTCACAAGTGAGCAGTGGAAAGCTATTTCGGGCGTGATTGGTAATAGTAAAAATCCCAATAATCGATTGAGTGGTAAGTTTGATGATGCTTCATGGATTATCGATACCGGAGCAACCCACCATGTTACAGGGCAACGTTCGTGGTTATTCGACACACAAAACCTTGAGTGTTCTGTTAGTTTGCCAAATGGTGAAAAAGTGATTGCTACTTTGGTGGGATCCGTATGTGTGTCGGACAAAATTACTCTCACCGGAGTACTTTATGTTCCAAATTTGAGTTGCAATTTAATTTTTGTTTCCCAACTTAATGATGATTTACGAACTATTATCCAATTCGATTCTTATATTTGTGCTATACGGGACCAAATGAAGGAGCTGATTGGAACGGGAGTTAGGAGAGATGGACTGTACTACTTTAGCAAATTGGAATTTTTGTCAACAGTTGAAGCAACATCAAATTTGGAGTTGTGGCATCATCGGCTTGGGCATCCTTCCGAAAAAGTAGTTAAGTTAATTCCTTACGTCAAAAATAATAAAGATAGTTTAGATAAAGGGTGTGAAGTATGTATGCGTGCTAAACATTCTAGAGACAATAAAGCTTCTAGAATTTTTGAGAAAATACATTGTGATTTGTGGGGTCCATATCGACACGTTTCGTCATGTGGGGCCCATTATTTTTTGACAATAGTTGATGATTTTTCGAGAGTAGTTTGGATTTATTTGTTGGTTGAAAAATTAGAGGTGTTTCAAATGTTTATGTCCTTTGTTGCTATGGTCGATAGGCAGTTTTCTCAAACAATTAAGGTCGTTCAAAGTGATAATGGAACTGAGTTTAATTGTTTGATTGATTATTTTAATGCAACCGGAATTTTGTTTCAAACTTCGTGTGTGGGTACTCCACAACAAAACGGGAGAGTTAAAAGGAAACATAAACATATTTTGAATGTGGGTAGGGCATTACGCTTTCAAGCAAACTTGCCTATTTATTTTTGGGGTGAATGTGTTCTTGCTGCCGCTCGTTTAATTAATCGTACACCCTCTTCCATGTTACAAAATAAAACACCTTTTGAGATACTTTTTGGTAAACCACCCTGTTTTGGTGCTATTCGAACCTTTGGGTGCTTGTGCTTTGCTCATAATCAAAAGACTAAGGGAGATAAATTTGCAAGTCAGAGTCAAAAGTGTATTTTTATGGGTTACCCATTCGGTAAGAAGGGGTGGAAATTATTTGATCTTGATACAAAGGAATTTTTCGTGTCTAGAGATGTGAAATTTGTAGAGGAGGAGTTCCCGTTTGGATGTATGGAAGTTGTCAGTATAATATCTAGTGAGAATAATGACCATGATATTCATCAAGATTTTGCTGAAATAATGTATGAAGATGAGGATGTTGATCTTTTAAGTAATGATAATGGGTATAATCACATGGACGAAGTTCAAATTGACGCACATGCCATTGTTCCAGAACCAGCGACCGCTGGGACGGAACAACGACCCACTATGCATATTGATGATCGGCCTTTAGATGGGTCTGCTAGGTCTGCGCATGGTTCTGCTTCGGATCAGTTTACTAGTCCACAGGAAATGGGTCGTGGTCTTCGGGAAAAGTTCCTAAATGTTCTGTATTGAGATTTTGTGACACATACGGTTTTTGCTAATGGTCCATCTTCTGATTCTCCTCGTTCCAATCACTCCTTAGGTACTCCTTATCCTCTAGCACATTACATAGATTGTGACAATTTTTCTGTAAATTATCGGAGATTTCTTGCAGCTATAATTAAGGGTAAGGACCCTAAATCATTTAAAGAAGCCATGAAATCCGATGAGTGGCGTCGTTCCATTAAGGATGAGATACGGGCTCTAGAAGACAACGACACATGGACCTTGGAGCACCTTCCTCGGGGAAACGTGCTCTTGGTAGTCAATGGGTGTATAAGACAAAATATTTGTCAAATGGAGATGTTGAGCGTCTCAAATCCAGATTAGTAGTGTTGGGTAATCACCAACAAGAAGGAATTGACTACAACGAAACATTTGCTCCTGTTGCCAAGATGACTACAGTTCGTGTTTCTAGCCGTAGCGGCATCCAAGAATTGGGAACTACAACAAAAAAATGTTCATAATGCATTCCTACATGGTGATCTTGATGAGGAGGTATACATGAAATTACCTCCTGGATTTGAGAGTTCGGATCCAACTTTGGTGTGTCGGTTACGCAAGTCATTGTATGGCTTAAAGCAAGCTCCAAGATGTTGGTTTGCAAAATTGGTGTTGGCTTTGAAAGGGTATGACTTTCTTCAATCTTGTTCAGATTATTCTCTTTTTACATTACTAAAGGCGGTGTTCAGATTAATGTCTTAGTTTATGTTGATGATCTTGTTATTTCTGGGAATGATTCCGCTGCGCTTACCACATTCAAAGCTTATCTTAGTGATTATTTTAAAATGAAAGATCTTGGAAATCTCAAATATTTTTTGGGGATTGAGGTCGCCCATAGTTCATCAGGCTTGTTTTTATGTCAGCGCAAATATACTTTGGATATTATTTCTAAAGCAGGCTTATTGGGGGCAAAACCGATTGGGTTTCCTATAGAACAAAATCATAAGCTAGGTCTTGCAACTGGAGAGTTTCTAGCAGATCCTGAATCATATCAACGAATTGTAGGTCGTTTGATTTATCTTGCGGTTACTCGACCGGACCTGGCTTATTCAGTTCATATTTTGTCTCAATTTATGCAAGCACCTCGAATTGAACATTGGGAAGCGGCTATCCGGGTTGTGCGTTATTTGAAAGGGACTCTGGGTCAAGGTATTTGGCTCCATGCTGATAGTGAGTTGACCTTGGAAGGATGGTGTGATTCGGATTGGGTGGCTTGTCCTCTTACTCGTCGCTCGTTGACAGGTTGGGTTGTGTTCCTTGGTCAATCTCCTATTTCTTAGAAGACAAAGAAACAACATACGGTATTTCGGTCTTCCACGGAAGCCGAATATAGGTCTATGGTTGCAATTACCTGTGAATTGAAGTGGTTAAAAGGGTTATTGTTGAGTTTGGATGTGCATCATCCTAAAGCTATTAAATTATTTTGTGATAGTGAATCGGCGTTACATATAGCAAAGAATCCTGTTTTTCAAGAGCGGATGAAGCACATCAAGGTTGATTGTCACTTTTTTCGTGATGCGATCAATGAAGGTTTGATATCTCCTACTCATGTCTCAACATCGTCACAGTTAGCGGACATATTTACAAAGGCTCTCGACAAGGCTCAATTTGATTTTCTTCTCTCCAAGTTGGGCATTTTTGAATCTCATGCTCCAACTTGAGGGAGGGTATTGAGATATATTTAGAATATATGATTAGATATTATGATATATGATTAGGATATTATGCTATATTTAGAATATATGATTAGATTTTATGAGTGGTATGTAATAAGGGATATATCTTCGGAAGATTTCCTGCTGTTTCCGCAATATATGATTATATGTTATGAGTGATATGTAATAAGGGATATATCTTCGGAAGATTTCCTGCTGTTTCCGCAATTCTAAAGTTACCATAAGATAGAGTCTTGGGTATGTATTATAAATAAGGATGCTGGTGATTAATAAGAATTCAAGCTCAGTTTTACCAATTCTTCATATATCAAACTGCCCAGTAATACGAGGCAGAGCTGAGTCAGTGCATTCTCTATCCTCAGCTACTACAACATGCTCTAGTGGAGGGGGTTTCTCTATGATCATATTTAGATCTTGATAATTGCACTACCAAGGGGCTTTATTAATTATTGTATCATTATTGTCTGTAATTAAATATGGGTTTGAAACTGGAGGGGTTTTAGACTCAAAGACCATTGTATTATTTTGTCCCTCTTATGAACTGCTCTGAATGTTTTCTTTTGATTCTTTTCTTTATATGACTTCAAAAGATGAACTTCCTCGGTAAGGATCCGATCTTCTTGATCAGTGAGCTTCAATAGATTTTCCCTATGATCGGAAATGATACTTTCTTGGTTGATTCGATCACTTTCTCCAAATGAGATTAGCTGTTTATGTGACCTCTCTGAATTTTTTGGATCTGAAGATAGTTTATCCGATTCACTTTCTTGAATATCTTGATTACAAATTTTGGGAATCCAAGCTTGTTTTGGATTGCACCGATCTCTGGTGTGACCGAAGCACTTGCATACTTTACATTTCGGTGGAACCCATTCATTTTCAACCTTTTGAATTATATTTTCACCATTGTACAAAGTAAGATTAATTTCTTCAGGAAGTTCATCAGTTGCGGACACTTCAACAAGGAGACAAACATAATTCAATCTTGTCTTCATAGTTGTGGCTGCATCTATTTTAATGGGTTTCCCAATGATACTAGCCATAACACTAAATGCCTCACGGTCCCAAAGTTTCAGATTCACACTGGGTAATCTCACCCAAATCGGCAATGTTGTTAATAGATCTCTGTCCATTTTTAAAGTTTCAGACCATCTTCTCATTATGATGAGTTTGCCATTGTAGAAAAATGGACCATTTTTTTCAAAACAGAGTTGCAATCTTGAGTTTCTTTGAATTTCACGAGGAAGAAACCGTTTTCTCTTGTATAAATTTCAAATTCGCCTACTGGTTTCCAGACTCGTTGAATATAAGATTTGAAATACAAGTAGTATAGTTTGGTACCCACCACATATACAAGAATTGAATTATTCCAACATTCGGTTGTTCTTTTACAGACTGGTTCTTTAGCCAGGCTATACTTTTTGTTATTGATCTTGATTGGTGCTATATGCTCAAGATTGCACTCATCCTCCATTGGTTCTTGAGGCTGCTCTGCTACTATATCTGTCCATGTTTTTCGGCATCGCTCCTTGTTCAGTGAGAAGGCTGCCGGCTTCCTTTTTTGTGTCATCGAATATCCCTTATTAGATTGTGGAATGATGGTTTTCTGACCATCTTTACCCTTCAGAGTGCCTTTATTGGGAGCCGGTGGCAACTCCTAACCTTTCTTGGTCTCTCTCCATTTTTGCAGCCTGGATTGGACCAATTGGAACCTATCATCATCAATGACGACTCCTCCCGATGGCTTTCTGATGTGAGAAACTTCAGGTTGTCTGATTAGAAAACTTGATTCGGAGAATTTTGAGATATTTTTGTGAGCATTTTGGTTTTCTCCCATGGTTGAGTGGAAACCCTAAATTTCGCTTAGACTTTCTTTTGTCAAATTTTAACATCAACATGCTACATAAGTCAGTCTGTTTTGGTTAGAATAGAAGAAAATTCAAAATTAGCCTGTGCTACTTAGGCCTGTCAAATGGGTTGGGTTGGGTCAAAATGGGTTGGGTCGAGTTTGACCCAACCCATTTATGACCCATTCTTTTTTACCCATTTATGACCCAACCCACTTAATAAGCGGGTTACCCATTTAACCCATTTAAAGATTTAAATTTAATTTGACTAATAATAAACAAATAAATATAAAATAATTCTAATTCTAATTTTTATGTTTTGAGTTCCTATAAAAATTTAAAATTTTAATTTTCATCAAAATTCAAATATGGGGATGTGGTAGCTTATTAATTTCTAAGTACAACTGTCAGTCCCCTAGGAGAACTACAGTGTGTGCTCACACGATGAAGTATCCGTGTGTTTCATACTGTCCGTAATTTAGGTGGGAGTTAATCGGTCGAAGTCCCGCCTGATTCTGAGTTAGAACGAAGGAGTTATTGCAATTGGAACCAAAAAAAAGCGGCTTCTGCACTATGCGGAGTTCAAATATGTGGATGTGGTAGCCTGTTATTTTCTAAGTACAACTGTCAGTCCCCTTGGAGAACTACAGTGTACGTTCACACGGTGAAGTATCCGAGTGTTCCATACTGTCCGTAATTTAGGTGGGAGTTAATCGGTCGAAGTCCCGCCTGATTCTGAGTTAGAACGAATGAGTTATTGTAGTCGGAACAAAAAAAATAGCGGCTTCTGCACTAGGCGGAGTTCAAATATGTGGATGTGGTAGCCTGTTATTTTCTAAGTACAACTGTTAGTCCCCTTGGAGAACTACATTGTGCGTTCACACGGTGAAGTATCTGAGTGTTCCATACTGTCCGTAATTTAGGTGGGAGTTAATCGGTCGAAGTCCCACCTGATTCTGAGTTAGAACGAAGGAGTTATTGCAGTCGAAACAAAATAAATAGCGGCTTCTACACTAGGCGGAGTTCAAATATGTGGATGTGGTAGCCTGTTATTTTCTAAGTACAACTGTCAGTCCCCTTGGAGAATTACAGTGTGCGTTCACACGGTGAAGTATCCGAGTGTTCCATACTGTCCGTAATTTAGGTGTGAGTTCATCGGTCGAAGTCACGCCCGATTCTGAGTTAGAACGAAGGAGTTATTGCAGTCTGAACAAAAAAAATAGCGGCTTCTGCACTAATTCAAATATGAGGATGTGGTAGCCTGTTATTTTCTAAGTACAACTGTCAGTCTCCATGAAAAACTACAATGTATGTTCAAAATTCTTATTTTTCAAATTTATATTAAAATTTAATGTTTTTAATAAATGGATAAATGGGTTACCCATTTATAACCCTTTTAAAAACGGATCAACCCAACCCATAACCCATTTAATAATTTTCATAAATGGGTTGACCCAACCCATTTATAAGTAGGGTAAATGGGTTGGGTAATATTTTGACAGGTATAGTGCTACTGAATACTATACGACATATATTTCTGTTTAATAGACTTTTTTCCACCTGCTTTGTGACATCTCCACTTTTTTTTTTGAAGATGGGTAAAAAGGCCCAAGCCCACAAAGTCAAAAACAGGTAACAGGTAAACAAACCCGATACCACATCTCAAAACAAAACAAACCCTAAAAAAACAGTGCCTCCATACTTCGCTCTCTCCATACTTTGCTCTCCAACTAAGAAAAACAAAAAAATGGAAGAAACCAGGCTGTTAAAATCTTCGAATCCATGAAGAAAGACTTCCAATCTTCATTTCTTCTCTCCACTTGCTTCGCCTCTCTCCCAGTACGAGAGACATTTGTTAAACTTCCCACGCATGCCCTCAATCTCTTCGGTTGTAAAGGGGACATTTTGGAGATGAAGACTCCGATGAGAATTGGCAGATCTGTAGTCAATACGACTCAGATCTGTCGAATCCTCCTTATGAAACCCAATATGAACTTGATTCGTATCCAAATGAGCTCTGTCAGAAGTATTATTGCAAAGATCCCTAGATCTGTAGTCAAAGCAACTCTGATATGGAGATTCGACCCTAGAGAAAGCAGCGCGGTCTCTCTTTGAAGCAAAGTGATCTCTGTTGGAAGTACTTTCAGAAGTAAAATCTTCAGACAAAATATTTCTGACCCTAATATTCTCTGGATGGGCTAATAATTGCTCCAGATGCTTACTCCCAGCTTCATTGCTCCAGTCTTCTGCAAGATTTGGAAATTTGGTTTGATCCTTCCTTTTTTTCCTTGATTTGTGAAGCAGGATTTTACTATTTGTATCAATAGTAATCCAAATCTGCTCTTTACATCTACTAGCTTTATTATGAGTACGAGCATTTCTCTCTTTCCACAAATGGTAGACTGCAGTAGTAATATATATGTGAGCTAGGTCACGATCCATTGTTTTTCCTTTGAACTTGGAATTAATTAGTTGAATAATTTGCTTGAGCGACAGTAGATCATTGTTTTGAATACTCAGTTTAGCCTTAATATTCTTCCATATAAACTGAGAATAACTGCATTCAAAAAATAAATGATTAGAGCTCTCATTATCTATATTGCATAAGGAACAAAGTGAACTAGAATTATTGCACCACTTATTTAGTCTGTCCCAAGTTGACAATTTATTATGAAATGCAAAAAAAGTACAAAATGCCATCTTGGGGCTGTTCACTTTATTCCAAATACAATCATACCAATCAACCTCAATGACTTTATTTCTAATAGCATTCCAAGTGTTTTTAAAGGAAAACTTCCCTTTAATGCTAGCTTTCCATATCCAGTAGTCAATGTCTGCATTATCATCAATATGAATTTTGCAAATTTCATTTTTATGAGGATTGGTAATAGGATGAATTTGGGGTTGCCATTGATTATTAATTATAATAGATGAAACAGTTGCATTAGCATCGCCAAATATCACCAGATTAGTCCAACCAATTTTATTAACAAATGAGTCACTATTGAACCAAGGATCAAACCATAAACAAGTTTCCATACCAGATTTAAAATTTCTTTCCAAGAGAAACTTACCAGTATTTCTGCAATTTAAAATTTGCTTCCATGTGTTAGAATGATTACTATTAGGAGTAATATTCCAAAAATTACCTTTCCTGATATACTTAGCCTTCATCCATCTAGCCCATAAAGAGTCTGCACTAAGAAATCTCCAAAGTAGTTTTAGATGACAAGTAAGACTAAGGTCCTTCATATTTCTAATGTCAAACCCACCCTCTTTCTTAGGTTTACAAATATTGTCCCAACTAACTTTGTGATACTTACCTCTCCACAGAAAATTTGCACATCTGCTTTCTAATTTTTTAATAGTAGCTGCAGGAATATGAAAAGTTTGGAGCCAGTATAAAATTATAGCATAAACCATAGTTTTAATTAATTCAACTCTACCAGCAATAGATAAAAGCTTACTAGACCAAGTTTCCATTCTATCTTGTATTTTATCCAGAAGTATAGAACAGTCTGAATCTTTTATTTGATTAACTGATAGAGGCAATCCCAAATATTTTATAGGAAGATTGCCTTCATTAAATTTTAAAACATCAAGAACATCTTTTTTATAGCTACTGTATTTACTAAAGTATGCTTTACTTTTGTCTAGATTTATCTGCAACCCTGCAAAATTGTTCAAATTGTCGAAAACACTTTTAATAGAAACTACATTTTTCTTATTAGCCTTAATAAAGACCATAAGAACATCAGCATAAATAAGGTGGTTAATACAAGGTTGGATTTTATTTATAGGATTAATGTTCCCTTTTAATGCTTCTATTTCCATCAAAACAGAAAAATATTCCATAACCATAGTAAAAAGATAAGGTGATAGAGGGTCACCTTGTCTAATACCCCTATTGCTTTTAATAAAACCTTCAGACTTTCCCTGAATAAGTATAGAGAAGGTAGGAGTATTAATACATTCCATGATTAATTCACAAAATTTACTGGGGAAACCCATACAATTCATAATGTGGATAACAAAATGCCTATTAACTTTGTCATAAGCTTTCTGAAGGTCAATTTTAAGGCATACATTATCACCTTTTTTAGTATTGAATTTTCTCACCATCTCATGAGCTAGCATAGAATTTTCAGAAATCAATCTACCAGGCACAAAAGCACTCTGGTTTTCAGAAATGATGAAAGGGAGAAAATTTTTAATCCTATTACTTAGAATAGTAGATATAATTTTATAAATAAAATTACAGCAAGAAATAGGTCTATAGTCACCAATTTTAGAGGGATTTTTCTTTTTAGGAATAAGGGTAATAAAAGTGTGATTGATACTTTTCAGAATTTTACCCTTAACCATAAATTCATTAATGACATCATAGATTTGGTTCTTAATATTATCCCATTGATTCTTATAAAACTTTGCATTAAAACCGTCTGGGCCTGGGCTTTTATTATCCCCAGCATTAAAGATAATATGCTTTATTTCCTCTAATGAAATAGGAGCAAGTAAAATATCAGAAGCATTCTCTTTCAAAATGTTTTTGCAAATAATATGAGGAAAATTTGTTTCAACAATATCATTAAAGTATAGCTTCTCATAATAACCAACAGCTTCATTAACAATTTTGACATAATCATTAGAAAGATTACCTGAATTGTCAATGATGTTACCAATATTATTAATATGCTTTCTGTTACTCATTTTAGCATAAAAAAATTTTGTGCAGTCGTCACCAAGAGTAAGCCAGTCTACCTTAGCTTTTTGCTTAGCATTAACTGCATTTTTATAAATTTCAGAAGTTAAATCTTTCTGATTATTAAAAAATTTATTGGCAATATCCTTATCCTCTGGATTATTATCAGCCATATTTTGTAAAAATTTTCCTTCTTTCCTTAGATAATCCAATCTATTATTATTATGATTATTATTCTTGTTCCAATTCTTAATATTGAACTTAATATTTTTCAAAAGCATACTGAATTGAAATTGTTTAGTGCCAACACAAGAAAAATTAAGACAATTATTCATTAAAATTTTAAAATCCTCTTCTAAAACCCAACTGTTTTTGAATCTAAAAGGAGAAACTTTTCTACTTAAATCTTCATTGATAAAGAGATTTAAAAGAAGAGGAGTATGATCACTAGAATTTTGTTCAAGAGTTGAACAAATAAAGTCTGGGAAGATATTATAAAATTCTTTGTTGATTAAAATTCTATCTAGCTTACAATGGATATTCTTAGCCACACCAGACTTCCAAGTATATTTATTCCCACTAATAGTTGGTTCCATAAGACCAGTGTTTAATAAAAAATTATTTACCCTATCAAATTTACTAGGAGGAATTTTACTCCCACCAAATTTTTCTGAAACATGAAAAACAGTATTAAAATCACCCAGAATAGTCCAGGGATAATTATACTTAGAGTTCAGTTCTGTTAGGTTAAACCATAGATCATTTCTATCATTTTCAAAATTACTACCATACACACTAGTAACTTGAATAAGGAAACCACCTATATTTTTAAATTGACAATCAATAAATTGTTTATTTTTATTAATATTTATATTTGTCCAAATATTAGAATCCCAAATAACAATGATTCTACCTTTACAATCACAATCATTATTGTTTGTAGATTTCCAATTACTAGACAACCTAAAACAAAACTTGTCAGAATTATCATTATTCAACTTATTTTCTAAAAGAGCAACAATAGTAGGTTTATACCTGTTAATCATATATAAGATATCAGACTGTTTAGCAGGGGAATTCATCCCCCTGACATTCCAAGCAAAAATAGACATATATAATAATAAAAGAAAATTTAGATGGTACCTGACACTGTAGTACCCTTACCTCTCCTCTTATTTTCAACACTCTTAGCTTTTAACCTGGTTGACATTTCATTCCAATCGGGATTTATAGATATGTATTTTTGTTTAAAAGCTTTCTTCTCTTTATTACCCTTGTTCTTACCAATAGCCTTTGTTTTTGGTATATGCAGTTCAGAGAAATCAAACTGCTCAACAGCATCCACCATTTCCATTTCTGCTCCAGAATTATTGGTGCCTTCTGGGATAACAATAGTTGAGATGTCGAATGGAACAGCATGGCGAGGCAACTGCTTTCTTAAGTCACTTGTACTTTTTACCGTCCGTTCCGGTAGAGCTAAATAAAATACCTTTTGCTTTTTAAAACAAAACTGAACTGACTTTCAAAAAAACAAAAGAACAGCTTATTTAAGTCACTTATTTACGCTTTAGAGTAGCAACTGCTTTCTTAAGTTCTTTGTGAAGAGTTTTAAATAGTAACTCTACATGGTACTAATTAAATAATAAATTTTATATTGGTTTAAATGCGGTTCTGTCTTTTAAATTAAAATATGTAAAACAATTTATCAAAACTACTTATAAAATAAGTTTATATGGCATAAGTAATAAATAGATGTTTTTCATATTTGTACACACTTTTGTAAACTTTTTACAAGGAATTAACAAGCTTTAGAATTGAAATAAGTGATTAAGTATTTTTGGCTCTAGTAATATAATTGCTGTTGAGCCTGCATTCAATATTAAAGCTACTAAAAATTCTCTTCAAAAAAGCAATAAGATACGTAAAGTGTTTGAAGATTACGTTTTTAATTCATGAAGCACAGTAAGATTCAAGCGTACATTTAATAAACGATTGGATTCAAACATGTATTTAAGTACATGCCCAACATCTAGACATGTATTTAATATATGCCTACGGATTTGTCTTTAACATATGTTCAACAAGTGGGCGTAATTCTCAGAACATGAGCCTGGAAATATTGGGCATTTTATCCCACTTAAGGTTGTACATTACTTGCCTACTTGCCTTAATATTAAGGTAAGTAGTGGAAAAAAGGTTATTAGATGAATATTATTTGCTAAAAAAACCTAGTAGTATAAGAATATTATTAACAAATAAAAACCATCTTTTACTAAAACTGCTAAGAACAGAAAATACAACATTGTTAAAGTCATGGATATGCAAAATGTTAAATACAAGTATTGAAAGCCACTGTAGGTGAAGTTTCTGAAATATTCCTCCCACTTCAGAAAATGTCTGCTTTAGGCTGGTGAAGAAAGTAGATGAAGAATTATCACAATTAGTTTGCATAAGGTTAGTTGCTTCATTAGAGAAAAAAATGACCATATCATCCAGTTCCATAATTTTTAATCCATGTATAAAAGAGCCAAACCGAAAAGCTTGAGAAGATAAAACACCTTGCATCCATACCACAAAGATGATCAATATATCAAACAAAAAATAGAAGTAGCCATAACAGAATAGAATCATTAACATGAGAAATAATGTAACTAAGACATTAAATGAAAAAGTATGAACTAAATGGTCTGATACATGAGTTATATGGATTAGTATAGGAAGTAACACTACTAGAGATACAGTGTATTCTAACGGCGATGTTCCAACGCCCTCCAACGGCTTTCAACGGCGCGTTGGATTTTGACATAACCGTCTGAAACTATTGGAATAACGCCGTTTGCGGCCGTTGGTAGCCGTTGGAAAATTTCATGCATAACTCACCGAGACCAGACCTGCAACTCATTATCCTCTTCCCCAATTAACATTTTCCCCCATTCCACCACCTCCTAACCAGCTGCCGTCGCCCCAAACACCATCCCAACCACCTCCGACGCCATCTAGAAGCTGCTCCAGCCCATCTCCACCGTTCTAGCTCTCCAAATCGGCAATTTTGCTAAACCTAATATTTAGGTTTTTTTATTTAGGATTTAATTTTTAATTGTGATTGATTACTACTTGTTACTGTATGCATATTACATCATGTTATCCCCTAATTGCAACTATTATCCCATAATGAACAAGTTATTACCGATTGAAATTTTTTTAATTTATGATATTTCATTAGTTTATGTTGATTTGGTTAGTATTGAACGTATGTGTGTGATAGAGTTTATTGCATTTGGAAGCCGTTAGAACGGATATTGCATTTGTGTGAACACGAGTTTTGTATTTGTGCGAACACGCGAATTGATTTAGTGTATAAATGAATTTATAATAAATGAATTTATAATAAATGAATTTTGTGTACAAATTTTGTGTATAAATTAATTTAGTACTTATGTAATAAAACGGTAAAATATAAACCAATATTAATTAAACGAGTTATATATTTAAATTTAATATAAACAAATATTTAAATCCTTAGATATATTTGGCCCCGTCTGACAAGTGTTGTATATGATCGTTTTAGGGATATTCGTTTTTCCACAAAACGGACAACTCTATTCATCTGATACATCATTTGTCGGATTTGTCCCTGTATTGGATAAGTTACAAACATTATAAAGTAATTATATTTCGTCAATCATATCACTTTAAACGGTTCACAAAATTTCGACGGCATTTCCTTTACGTTCCTTGTGTACACGCATTTGTGTACGATACAAGGAACACGAGGGAAATGCTGCCGAAATTTTGTGAAATCGTTTAAAATGATATGATTTACGGAATATAATTACTATTGTGTTTGTAATGGGAAGTAGGATGACCAACCATCAAAGAAGACACATAAGTGGCAATGAATCAATAGTTGTTTATTTAAAATAAAGTTTTCAGAAAAAATATAAAATATAGTACATGTTTACTAAATCAGTAAATAAAATTTAAACAAAATATAAAATGAACGATTTATAATTTTTTTACTTTATCATAGGTTTTCAAGTAGGAAAAATGGTCAATTACTTTAATGATCGAAGCTGGATGTATCAAAGAAGGGAAATTAATGGCGCAATAAGTGAACATTTTCTGAAAGGGGTACAAGTGTTCATCGAATTTGCTATAAGTAATATTGCAAACGATGAAGAAATTCGTTGTCCATGTAGTAGATGCAAATTGTTGAACTATTTAGTACCGAATATAGTTAAGGTTCATTTGCGCAAATACGGTTTCGTACCCAATTATTTGTTATGGGATCGTCATGGAGAAATTGTAGCCCCTAATAATCAAGAACAGTCGGTGGAGGTCATTAGTGATGAAGTTAGTACGAATCTCATAGAACATATGGTCGAAGATGCAGCACGATCAATGTTCCCTACCGTTGAAATTGATAACG
This sequence comes from Allium fistulosum, assembly GCA_030737815.1. NCBI lineage: Eukaryota > Viridiplantae > Streptophyta > Magnoliopsida > Asparagales > Amaryllidaceae > Allium > Allium fistulosum. Next base: position 231,441,540 of record CM060908.1, on the reverse strand, counting down.
ACGATGTTAACGTCGAAGAGGAACCAAATGTTGCAGCTAAAAATATATATGATTTATTGGATCATGCTAAAAAACCCCTTTGGAATGGATGTTTAAGCGGCTCTCAATTATCGGTAACTGCAGAATACATTGCAATGAAATCAAAATACAACCTTACAGAAGCTGGATTTACGGCTGTTGTTCAAGCTGCTAAACGTCATATGCCACCCGATAATTTATTGTGCGAAAATTATTATGAAGTGAAAAAACTTATGTCATCTTTCGGTTTGCCATATCAAAAAATAGATACATGTTTAAAGGGTTGCATGTTGTATTGGAAAGAAGACATCAATCTTAGAAATTGTAAAATATGTAATCAATAAAGATACAAACCGAGGAAAAAGAAGGGAAAAGAGGTTCCATACAAGCGTATGCATTATTTACCCATCACCCCTAGACTTCAACGGTTATATGCATCATCTGTAATAGTGCATCATATGAGATGGCACAGTGTGAGAACACCTCAAGAAGGTACGTTGGCACACCCATCCGATGGAGAAGCATGGAAATATTTTGACAAGAAATATCCCGATTTCGCAGCGGAGAGCCGCAACGTTAGACTAGGGTTATGTACATATGGCTTCTCACCATTTTCTCAGTTTGGTTCTAAATATTCATCTTGGCCTATAATAATCACACCTTACAATCTACCCCATGGATGTGTATGAAAACTCCATATATGTTTCTCACAATTGTCGTCCCTGGTACTGATGATCCGACACAGGGCATTGATGTTTACTTACAACCGTTAATCGAAGAGTTGAAAATATTATGGTATGAAGGAGTTGAAACATACGACATATCAAAAAAGAAATTTTTTTGGATGTTCACTTCTCTGTTATGGACTATTAGCGATTTTCCTGCATATGCAATGCTTTCGGGTTAGAGTACGACCGGTTGTTTTGCTTGTCCTTATTGCATGGAAGAAACACGAGCATTTTCCTTACCGCATGGGAAGAAAATATCATGGTTTGATTGTCATCGATGTTTTCTTCATATTAATCACCCTTTTAGAAGAGACAAAAAAAACTTCATAGCTAATAGGCATGAGACTCTTCGACCACCAACGGTTTGGTCAAGCGAGGATATATATGAACTTGTAAAAGATTATCCAAAAATACACGAGACCGGACAACAAATTGAAATTCAAGGTAAATCGACGTTTCATAATTGGTGCAAACAAAGTATATTCTGGGAATTGCCTTATTGGAAAAATCTCTTAATCCGTCATAACATTGACGTGATGCATAACGAAAAAAACGTATTTGATAATGTGTTTTATATAGTTTTGAATGTGAAGGGCAAGACTAAGGACGATTTGAAATCTAGACGTGATATAGAGGAAATATGCAATCGTCTTGAGCTTCATATGAAGCCCAATGACAGTAAAAAAACCCAAAGCATGCTACGAACTAGACATCAACCAAGTTAAAGTACTGTTAAAATGGGTGGAAGGATTACGATATCCCGATGGAATTTCCTCCAATCTTCGTAGATGTGTCGACTATAAAAATGGAAGACTGAGTGGAATGAAAAGCCATGATTGTCATGTAATGATGGAAAATTTATTACCCATCGCTTTCAAAGAATTGTTACCGGTAAAAGTTTGGATGGTAATAACGGAACTTAGTTTATTTTACAAGGAGCTTTGTTCAACTACGTTAAAAGTTGATCGTCTACTTAAACTTGAAGAAGAAATTCCTATACTGCTCTGCAAACTGGAGAAAATATTTCCTCCGGGTTTCTTTAATGTAATGGAGCATTTACCTGTTCATCTTCCATATGATGCACGTCTTCGAGGTCCTGTGCAATATGGATGGATGTATCCATTCGAAAGGTATGTTACTATACTGATTATGTAAATGTTAATTTAATTTTAAATAGAAGTTAATACTTAACCGAAATATTTTTTATTAGGTACTTAAATCATTTAAAGAAAAAAGTGAGACAAAAAGCTCGAGTTGAAGGTTCTATTTGCAAATCATATATCGAAGAAGAAGCTTCTTTCTTTTTCTCTCATTATTTTAATGATCATGTGAACTTATCATTTGTAAGTGTTCCGCGTAATGATGAGGCCGTTGAACAAAATTCTTCTTCTGAATCAATATTATCTATTTTTAAACAACATGACCGACATGCTGGAAAATGTGTGGAAGTATGGCTAGATGATAAAGATTACCATGTAGCACAGACATATATTCTTCTTAATTGTCCTGAAGTTGCACCATTTGTTAGGTAATTATCACCTTCCAAGTTTTGTTAAATTTAATACTACACGCGTAAATAAATAATAATGTAATATATCTTATTTGTGTTTGTAGTATTTTTGAATCACAAAATCCAAGCGGCGATTTAAGCAAAGATTTCAGTACTTGGTTTTCAAAATACGTTTCTGATCCCACAAATAATGTGCTCGATGAAGGACTGAAACATTTGGCGTTTGGACCGAAAAGAAAAGTTAAAATATATCCAATATTTTTTGTTAATGGATATAAATTCAACACTAAAGAATACGGTGCTGAAAAATTAACAAACAATACTGGTGTATTTGTTAAAGGCAATGATGATCCTAATAATCATATGAATGATTTTTATGGCGTGTTAACTCAGATTTTGCAGTTGACATATTTTACAAGACCCGCGGAGGATGTTTATTTGTTTAGATGCAACTAGTTCAGCAATGTTCCAAGTTCTGGTATTAACGTGCATCTAAATTATAATCTTATAGAAATTAAACATACCTCACGTTATCAAAAATACGACCCTTTTATACTAGCCAAACAAGCCCTACAAGCTTATTATGCCCCTTATCCATCTCTTAAAAAGGATAAAGCAGATTGGTCTGCGGTTTTTAAAACCAAAGCAAGATTTACGTTCGATGGATAGAATATTCCAGACGAACAAGCCTATCAAGCAGATCTGGAGGAAAATATTGAAATAGCAATTACAGACGATCAAACTGATTTTGGACCTTTAAATGATGAGACAAATGTATTAGTCGAAGCATTTGAGAGTGTAGAGGAAAATGACATAGAACACGAAACCGAGTCTGAATCAGAAAACGACGAGGACGACTGAGTAATATCCGGTAATTTTTATAATTATTCACATTATATTTATCTCTGATTAATAATGCATTTATCCAAAGTTATACAATTTTAATGCCAACAAGTGTATACTCACACACTCAGCACATACACACAACATGACACATTTGTAGCATATTGTATTACATTTTTTAATGGTTCGTCATATCATAATTATTATGAATTGTATATGTATGTATATGGCAGGTATATTATGTCTGGCTCTGGTTCTGGCTCTCGGCGACATGGCTCTTCCCAGCAGATTGGAGAGAGTAGTGGTGAGCCATCAGCTCGTCCAGTCGTTTACTTGCAGCCAAAGGCTGATCAGGCGTAAGTATCATAATTAGCAGCATAGCAATTTAATTTTTTGTACATGACATATCTATAATTGTCTAAAGTTCTATTTTATATTTAACGCAGTGGGTTTGAGTTGGAGCCATCTAAAGTGGTTCTGAACATTTCTAAGCAGGCGTATATGAGCAGGATGAGCGATTGTTGGCCTAAGTGGAGCAAGATCCCCGATGATGTGAGAGAGACCATTTGGCAAGATTTTCTAGTAAGTTTATACCGCTTTACAAAATGATTAATTAAATACAAATAAATAATTAGTAATATTTTATCATTGTACAGGGCGTAGTAGATTTGCAAGAGTCTGACATCAACTTAGTTCAGCGACACTGGAACTCAAAGATCGCTAAGAACTATAGGGAGAAGATGTCAGAGATTAAAAAAGTGGGGAAGAAACCAAAGTGGATGAGCGCGGCTGTATGTGATAAGTGGGTTGACTGGTGGAACTCTGAGGAGTTCAAGGTAAATCTATAATGAATCTCAGTAAATTTTTTAACGTTTAATAAATAATTATTCATTGTAAATTTGCAGGAGGAGTCAGAAAGGAACTCAGCAAATAGGAGCAGGAATCCAGTAACTCATCGTGGAGGCTCCAAATCTTTCCAGCATCACCATGAAGATTTGGTAAATTTATCTATTATCACATTTGTATATTGATCAGTTCAGTAATTAGTTATGTGAAGTTAAATTATCCAAATTATCAATTGCAGGAATGAGCTTATGGGCATCCCGTTGGCTTAGTGGACTTATTTGCTCACACCCACGCATCTAAGCAAGTAGATGAGTCTAGCAAAATCATATATCAGTGGGGTAATCAGGATAAGGTGACTGAGGCATATGTATGCGTTTTTTAATTTCTAATACTTACATCAATAAGTTTATTAATTACTAGCTATGTAAAATAAAAATTACATTCTACTATTTTTCAACTGAATTTTTTTTTCCATTATAGTCAAGGTTACAGGAGACATGGGCATATGCGCTTCAGCAGTCTGGTCATGATGAGTTGACACAAGAGGAGCAAGATAACATATTTGATGCTGTTATGGATCCGACGCAGCGGAGTAGACGTTATGGCTTTGGGAACGTAACGGTAATTGATCCTTTTACATATGTACAACAAATTAGCGTTTAGATATATAGTGCTATAATATTTTATAAGCATTTCCAACCCTTTTGCTATTATTTCTAATTGCAGGCTCGACAAGCTCAAAAGGCCCAAGACAAAGAAGAAATTAAGGAGCTTAGAGCTATGATTGAGCAGCTACAGGAGGAGAATCATCTGTGAGCTGTACAGATGGAGCAGCTGAATCAAAAGCTTGCGGAGTATGTGCAGAATCATGGTACCTTTCCTTCGTCGTCTGGTGCTTCCGGAGGCGACGACGAAGATGCTTGAGGAGGTATGCTTTTTATTGTTTGTGTTTGAACGATGTATATATTGAGTTGGAGATGGTTATAATGTGTTTTAATGTTGTATATATTGGTACGGAGTGGGTGAGAACGATATTTTGATGGCATGTACGTGGTTTGTTGACATGTTTTGTTGGTATTTACGTTGATGGTACGGTTTATGATGTTTGAATGGTTTGGTTTGTTTATATTGGTGTTTAATTGATTTATATGTGTTCTTTATATTGATATTGATATATATGTGTGGAATGGATTGGAAATGTATTGGAAATTTATTGGAAATGGAATGGATTGGAAATGGTGTGACTGGAAGGTTAATAGGCTTGCTGTTGTATAGCAAAATGAACCCAGAATTCCAACGGTTTCCAACGGCTTATTGGACATTTTATTCCAACGGTTTCCAACGGCTTATTGGACATTTTATTCCAACGGCTAGTAACGGTTTCCAACGGCTATTAACCATTGGTCGCCGTTGGAATTTCCGTTGGAAATTATCCATTGGTTCCGTTGGAAGCCGTTGGAAAGCGTTGATTATATTCCAACGGCTTCCAACGGCCGCCAACGGCGCGTAGCCATTGAAATAGCCGTTTAATCTTGTAGTGTAACAATTTAAAATGGTAATAATGGCCATATGGATTTCACATACAAGAATTTTCAAGTGTTGTCATATTTCTAGCACACTACAAATACTAAAACAATATATGATGTAGACAGTATATGAATGGGAGTTTTGCCCCGTTTATGAGATCACCAGAAGAGAATGTAATAACTTAAATATTTCATCGTTCGTCTAAATCATATGAGAGCTTCAAAACATGTCCAAACCAGTAATTCCTATTTTCAGAACTACCCATGGAACAACACCTACACTAAATTCCATAGGAATGTCAAAATATTTTTGTGTTATTATCAGTAGCCAATGCATGAGGTAAAAGTTTCAACATAAAGATGGAAATCTTAGGAGGATTGTGTTTGTCCCAAATAAGAGAAAAGTAGAGTTAATGGAGATGTTCTTCACGGATTAAGTCTCAAGCATCTCCTAATATGAAACTGCCATCTAATCATTGATTATCTTGCTAGGAGTTTATTCTCACGTCAAAGGAAAATATTTGATTTGTACAACATTTTCCAGGTTTTAAGCGGGTGTCCTTGAGCAGCCAGACGTCTATATTTAAAAGTTAAAATATATATGACCGAAGAGCGTGCTTGAAAAGCATCCTAAAGAGACCTAATGCCAAAGGCCAAAAGTCCCTTCCCTTTGGGCCTACGAGCTTTATCACACTGGCGCAAACTTTTTTTAGCTTCTTAAAACGTGTTATAGAATAGAAGGAATTAAGAAGACATTAGAGAAAGAGGAAGAAAATATTTTATTCACTACAGAGATTTATCATTGGTTTTGTTAAAATAAAAAATAAAAAATTGTCAGCACTAAATGCCTTTCGTACGTCATAGCATAATACTTTATTATAAGCACATTTCCCTAAAACACCTTCAGTACACTTAAGAAATTACGAAGAAAGTTTTATTAGAATAGCTAATATAAATGTGCAAAGATACCAGAAGTCTGTGTCATTTAGAACAAACTGAATCCATGGACAAAGTTTGAAAACAAAGAACTGATTAGATATTATTATTATCCAACATATAATAAAACGTGTTAGGGATCATGACTCGGTCTAAACAAATAAATAAAGCACTACTCATATCTACATGTTTCATACGTTGAAAACATCAACAATATGATCTAAGAAAATTCCTTGACCGAATCTTTGTATACTTTTAAGATCTAAGGAGGGAAAAAAACTTAATTTTATATATTCTCAAACAATACAAGTCAACTTTTCTCAATCAAATCAATAATAGATGGCTATAATACTATTTCTTAGATTTTTAATATACTTTAGCAATAATAAATTATAAATCTTATATCTAAATTAAATATATAACCAATATTGATTTAATTAAGAATAAGCGGAAGCATAAAAAAACAAGCTGTAGAAATAGCGGAGAGAGTGATAGTAGATGGTAGAAATACATGTTTATGGTTCGATCTGTGAATCAACCATAAAACACTAGTAGAACTATTAGGCTAGGACGGAGGATCAATGTTTACTACAACAAACTGTAATGTGGACCGGATCATACAGCAAAATCAAAGGAGACCTGATTTAATGCCAGAAACTAGAGAGCTTAGTGTAGTTATAGCAATAGTAAACAGTAAATGAAGCTATAAGAGTCGGTTGTTGCATATATTATCTGTTCGAAAGACTATTGTATATTGGGCTGAGAATACAAGGCCCATTATCAGCCTTTGTATTTCAATTATATAAAAGCCGACTCTCAGTAACCAAATGTGTATGAAAATCATTTTGTATCAATTCAGTTGTATCAATAAAGATATACATCAACTCTCTTTCAATTAGAATTCTGAAACACATCAAATTCAATACAATTTCTATCTTGGTATCAGAGCCAAACAGAATCATCTACAGGCTTAACAGCTTCTATACAAGAACTGATCCATCAGAGAAACCTCATCATCTGGATCAGTTTTACCCATCAGAATTTTTCTATCATCATTTGAGTAAGGAATTTGTTCAAGCAATTACTGCCTTGCCAAGATCTTGCAATCGGCTGCAGCATATTCACAGAAACAAATTCAAGAATCAAGAAAAATCAGAAATCCAGTCAGGGAAGAGATCAAAAACTCATAGAGATCAGAAACTCATCAATCAAAAAAAGGTAAGTGCCATACCAGGAGCAATCAGAGAAGCCTCATCATATTGCTTGGTTGCAACATACCTGTTCAGGGAAGAATTTCTTGATTTCTTCACAATTCCTCTTTCTGATTTTTCCCAATTCTATTTTAAAGAAGTTTCTTCATGGCTGAAGGAAGTAGTGCAACATCAGGTAATGATACAAGCACTTTACTGCAATCAATGGATGTCACTGACAGTTTGATCAAAACTGCAATTAGCCCACATTCCAATCTTATCACTGCACAACTTGAAGATGACAATTATCTTCTCTGGAAAGTTCAAGTCGAAACTGCTGCCAGAGGATATGGTCTTGATGGGTACATTCTTGGCATGATAGCCACTCCACCCAAGTTTATCACTAATCAAGAAAACAAAACTGTGAGTAATGAGGAATATGTTAAATTTCAAAGGCAAGATAGTTTAATAAGCTCTTGGTTGCTTTCTTCAATAAATGTAAAGTTGTTACCACAAGTAATAGGGTGTAAAACAGCAAATGAAATTTGGACTACAGTTGAAAGGATCTTCAATACACAGTCAGCAGCCAAAATAATGCATTACAAAAGGCAGTTACACAATATAAGGAAAGACCGTCAATCCATGAAAGAATATCTCTCCAAGATCAAGAATACATGTGATCTACTTGAGGCAGCAGGACATAAGATGTCTAATACATAGCATGTTTTAACAATATTGAGTGGGTTAAGTGATGAATATGAGGCAGTGGTGGCAGTTATTGCATCACAAGAAACTATGCCATCTATTGATTACGTTCATTCTATACTCTTGGCTCATGAAGGAAGGCTAGACTACAAGAAACCCTCAGATGCAGACATGTCTATTAACTATTCTTCAAATAGTAAAAATAGAAATCAGAACTATGGAATGACAGATCAACAATCTCAGAGGGGAGGTCAGACTGCCAGGGGAAGAGGCAAAGGGAGATTCAATGGCAATAACAAGCCAAAATGTCAGATATATGAAAAAGTTGGACACACTGCTGTAAAATGCTACTTCAGATTCAATGCAAATTATGTGCCGGGATAGGGATCAAACAATCAGAGAAATGGTAATTACAGTGCAAACATGGCACAAGTACAGCAAGATTCAAGTAAACAATCTAGTGGAACCAGAAGTCAAAGTCTGGATGAAATTGCTAAGACAGATCACATCCAAGATGAGTCATGGTATCCAGATTTAGGGGCCACAAATCATTTAACAAACAACTTAGAGAATTTAAATCTGGGCAGCAGAGAATACAGAGGTAAACAGTCTATTATTATGGGAAATGGAAAAGCAATTGAGATCACACAGATTGGTAATGCCTATATCAAAGGTGAAAGACAATTATATCTCAATAATCTATTAAGAGTACCCAGTATAAAGAAAAACCTTTTGAGTGTTTCTCAATTTGCTCATGATAATAATGTTTATTTTGAATTTTACCCAAATTATTGCTTAGTTAAAGATATACTAACTAATGAAATACTCTAGTAGGGTAATGCAGTAAATGGTCTATACAAGTTCACCCTGACTAATAGTAAAGGTTCAAATCAAAGAATGACAAATTGTAATAACAGTGAATTGTAGTCATGTCAAACCAGTAAAAATAGTTTTGATCTTTGGCACTGCAAATTAGGTCATCCATGTACAAGTATTGTAAAATAGGTTCTTAAAGAAAATAAAATTTCTTTTGATGATATAACTTTGCCTTATATATGTTCTTATTGTCAAATGGGCAAAAGCCACAAATTAGCTTTTGCAGATTCTGTAACAGAATACAAAGACCTCTTGAACTGATTTCAACAGATTTGTGGGGCCCAACACCTATTTGCTCAGATTTTGGGAATAAGTACTATATATCCTTTGTTGATGCATGTACAAGGTACACTTGGATATATTTCTTAAAATCTAAGGCAGAAACTTATAATGCTGTTATATATTTATCACTCAAGTTGAAAAGCAGACCAATCATAAAGTTAAGATCATTCAGAGTGATGGGGGTACTGAATACAAGTCTCTTAGTAAATATTTTCTAGATAATGGTATAGTTCATAGAATCACATGCCCCTACACATCTGAACAAACTGGCCTAGTTGAAAGAAAACATAGGCACATTGTTGAGACTGGTCTAACCTTACTAGCACAAGCATTATTACCTTTAAAATTCTGGCCAGATTCCTTCAGTACTACTGTTTATTTAATCAATAGACTTCCAACCAAAGTACTGAATGGAATAAGTCCTTTAGAAAAGCTTTTAGGAGTCAAACCAGACTATCAAAATTTAAAAACTTTTGGATGTTTGTGTTTTCCCTATCTGAGACCATATAACAGTCATAAACTAAACTTTAGATCTCAACCATGTACTTTTATAGGTTATCCAATCAAATAGAAGGATACAAGTGTCTAGATGAAACAGGAAGAATATTTATAAGCAGACACGTAGTTTTTAATGAGAGAATATTTCCTTTTGCCAATGCAAATATTAGAACTACACACAAAGTTTATAATCCAAAGACTTCCATACCAAACATACCAGTAATGCCACATATATGGCATGCTGATGAAACTGAGAAAAGAACAGGAACCTCTGGATCACAACACACTATGTCATCCGGACCATGTCATGATGCAGTAGGTCAGCTTGCTACACATCCTCAGTCACCTGTAGAATCAAGCAATCAAGATCAAAATAGTCATGAAGATCAATCAGATGATAATGCTAATCAGGACAGCAATTCAGAGTCATCTGATGCTGAATTACAGACCAGAACAGGCCATCATATGATAACCAGATCAAAGAGTATAATTTATAAACCAAAGGTTTATACTGCAACTGTATGCATCACAGAGCCTCAAACATTCGAACAAGCATTTAAAGATAAAAACTGGAAAGCAGCTATGGATGAAGAGTATCACACATTAGTGAAAAATAATACATGGAGTCTAGTTCATCCACCAAGCAACAAAAACATCATAGGATGCAAATGGACATATAAATTGAAAAGAAATCCAAATGGGACTGTATCCAGACATAAAGCAAGGCTTGTTGCCAAAGGGTACACACAAGAATATGGCTTTGATTTTAGTGAGACTTTCTCACCAGTGGTGAAGCCAACAACCATCAGAATAGTTCTTACAAATGCTTTAAATAATAACTGGAACTTGAGACAGTTAGATGTAAATAATGCATTTCTGAATGGTGTTCTACAGGAAGAAATCTACATGGAGCAGCCACAAGGATACAAGCAAGACACCAATCTTGTGTGCAAGCTAAACAAAGTCATATATGGATTAAAGCAAGCCCCCAGAGTATGGTTTGATAGGTTGAAAGCCACATTAGTTCATTTGGGCTATCAATCTACCAAATCAGACAATTCCTTATTTATCAAAATTAATAGTAGTCTTATTGTTTACATACTAATATATGTTGATGATCTAATTATAACAGGTAATGATGAGAATGAAATCAAAAGCATCATACAGTATCTTGACAAGCAATTCTCAATTAAGGATCTAGGTGAGCTAAATTATTTCCTGGGAATAGAAGTGAAGAGAAAGTCAGATTCAGAAATCTTTTTAAGCCAAAAGAAATATATCAAGGAACTGCTGATTAAAGCAAAAATGGATGGTGCTAAATTTCAGCCTACACCTATGGTCAGTCATCAACAATTGTCCAATACAGGGGAGAACCAATATTAAATATCAAACAATATAGAAGTATTGTAGGAGCCGTACAATACTCCACCATAACAAGACCAGATATATCTTTTAGTGTTAACAAAGTCTCACAATTTATGCAGGAACCACATGAAGAACACTGGAAAGCAGTCAAAAGGATACTCATATATCTCAATGGCACAACAAATTATGGTATTACACTAAAGAAATGCAAACAACTAAGTATCACAGCATATGCAGATGTAGACTGGGCAACAGATGTTGATGACAGAAAATCAGTGACAGGCTACTATATATACTAAGGCAATAATCCAATTTCATGGTGCTCAAAGAAACAGTCAACTATCTTGAGATCCAGCACGGAGGCTGAATACAAAAGTATAGCTAGTGCTGCCGCAGAAATCACTTGGATTCAATCACTACTTTCAGAAATGAACATTAAAACAGAGATAAAACCAAAATTATGGTGCGACAATCAAAGTACAGTCTACATGGCAGCTAATCCAGTTATGCACTCAAGGACAAAGCATATAAAGATTGACTTATATTTCGTTCGCGAGTTGATACAAAAAGGAAAGCTTCAAGTGAATCACTTACCGTTAACTTACCAACGTGCAGACATACTTACAAAGGTATTATCTGCAAAAAACTTTCATCGATTCAGAGAGGACCTGAAAGTCGAAGCAATCAATGAAGAATAAAACAAAAGTTCCATCTTTTTGTTTTTCACTTCAGATCTATAGTAGCATCAGTCTTCAGATCAAGCCTTGAAGACGATTTGAAACAACAACATACATCACATGTTTATCACTACCTCTTTACTTCAGATCTGCAAAGCAAAGCAAACCGGATCTCAATCTCAGCAAAGTAACACGATGTAATAGATTAGAAAAGGAAAGGCTATAGAAAGGAATCAGCGTAGCCAAAACACCAGAATCGCTCGAGAAAGATAAAAAAAACCTAACCCTAGCATTTGGTTGAGGGGGGGGAGTAAATGAAGCTATAAGAGTCGGCTGTTGCATATATTATCTGTTCGAAAGACTATTGTATATTGGGCTGAGAATACAAGGCCCATTATCAGCCTTTGTATTTCAATTATATAAAAGGTGTCGACTCTCAGCAACCAAATGTGTATGAAAATCATTTTGTATCAATTCAGTTGTATCAATAAAGATATACATCAACTCTCTTTCAATTAGAATTCTGAAACACATCAAATTCAATACAAAACATAGCTGACAAATACAATGAGGATCACTGGACAATAGTGGGGCAATAACAATTTAGTTTTCAAAATGTTTGGAACAAGTTGAGGTTACGAGATCAGTATGTAGATTGGCAAACTTAATTCGAAAAAGATGTCGATCTATGCTTACAAAGCAGTTATGAATCGCTTACCTTCCATTTACTACCTTTGGAATTGGGGAATTCAAGTCAGTAGCCGGTGTGTTTTGTGTCGTCAGCTGGAGGAATCGCATGACCATCTATTTTCCACTGTCAATATTCTGCTTATTTGCTTAATTTCTTACGACCGAAGCTAGGGCTCTCACATGTGTCGAATGCTTTACTACTCAACAGCTGAGTCGGTACAAAGCAAAATTTTGCCAGAACGATGTTTCCAAAAGCCTTGCATTTTTTTTCTCTGGTGGTGTTGATCTATCATATATGGTTCGAGAGGAATAGACGCATTTTGAGAGGAGGGAGATTTCAACAATTCATCGTGCTAAGGTGATTGAAGGAGAAGTAGTCATTCTGGTTTTCAAACATAAGAGCGGCCATTATTCCAAGGAAGAGCGAGCTATGATGAGAATGTGGGGAGTGGTACAATGGAGTGAGATCTGTAAAATTAGATCATTTTGGGATCGTGCTGATAACATGTTATAGAATATAAGAAAATAAGAAGACATTACAGAAAGAGGAAGAAAATATTTTATTCACTATATAGATTTATCATACATTTTCATTACATTAGCTCCTTTATAGAAAGGCCTAGGAGCTTGGCATAGAACTAATCCCACGATGTGGGACTAAACACAAAAACAACATATAGTATATTCACTATTTATATATTTACATATATCATAACAAGATGAGATATTTTGAGAAAAAGTGAAAACCAATGGAACAAAGATTAGATTTAAAGATAATAAGTCTACGTGCTTGAGAAAAAAGAAAAGAACTCCAATTATTAAGAAGATCGCTAGCTTTCCTATAATAGCATAAAAAAGGTAAATTTTTAATCAAGTTTGAATCCTAAATAGGCAACCCGAAAGCTACTAGATAGTACAGCTAATTCCTAGTGATATTATTCATTTGTGAAGTGCTAGGCCAAATCATAGCAAGTTAAATAGATAAATTTCAGTTTTTTTCCCTTCCATTTTTAGATCTTTGTTGGATCCAATAAATCTAATTGTTTTTAAATCCAATCTAAACTATTTTAAATAAAAGCCTTACTTTATTTTATTTTCTCTATAAAAGGTTTAATTTACATATGTTTAATTATAATGTTATAAGTATATCAAATTTACTTATACGTGTAAAGTGCATGTACAACATATATATGGTGTACGTGGTTATGTTGTATATGGTTAATGTGTATGTTTATAGGTATTGAATTTACACCGCAACAAACACATTTATCCCTTTATATGCACATTGTTTTCCAAGGTAATTTAAAAATACATAAATAATATTATTTAAAATTTGATTTTTTAAAGAAAACAAATCATTTTTACAAATTCAATAATTCAAAATCATTTTCAAAATACCTAATTTGTTTGCTTTGTAAAACAGTTTGAAATATATCTAAATACATAAGATCAACAAAAGTAAATTTTAATTTTTTTATACACACACAGATAAAATTTTACACTAAAATAATTATTAAATAAAATAAAAATCATTTCGACCATAAACTTTTTTAAATCCGTTTGTATTAAAATATAATTTTATAAATTAAAATTATTATTTTGTGTGTATACATATACATATACATACATATACATACACATACATACATACATACATACATACATATACATATATATATATATATTGAAACTTGGTCCTTTTTTTTGCCATTAATATAAAATTACAAAATACTATCGGAAAATATAGCCCAGCAATAATAGGCCTACATATTGTAGAAAATTAAAATACGTCTTTTCAAATCCACTCCTTATATCCATTCATATCTTACTTTTCCACGTAGCAGTATACGTTATCACATTAAGCAAAATGTTTATGCTTAAGCCCACTAAGAAGTAATTATGTTTGGCGAGCCCTTATTTTAATCAGACATTAATTATCTTCAACAACCATGTTCTCGTAACCTCCCACGTTCTGGTAGTCGCCCTTTCCAATTCTTTTGGTAACCACATCTCGGGTGTTTCTTCCAAAACCAACCGTAACTGAATCATCATTTCCACCCATCTTACTTGATACATCCGAATTATGAATCAATATCCTTAGTACGCTAGGATTCACACGAAACTGGGGTTATCAAAACATTAACACTGGATTTCATCAACATAGAATCCACTCCACTGAAAACGCAATGATTGATTTGTGCAATCTCTGCAATCTCTACAATCCCTTTTAGTTTTATATATGGATTCCATGTTGTTTTATATCTTCGATTTGGTGAAGATGAGATTATTAAAAAGATTGATTCTTTGCCAGTTTTTGGGTATCCAATTTGTGCTCTTTAGTTTTGGAAATTAAAGGCATCTCGAGGCTAGCGATTTCCTTCATCTTATCGATTTAGATATGTTGCCTCCATCGTTTTTCACTTGATAATAGGAACCAAAATTGAAAAGATTGTCTCATCCTTTTAACCATTGTTTTGGAGTTCATATATTATATGTATGTATGTATGTATGTATGTATGCATGTATGTGTATGTGTATGTGTATGTATATGTATGTATGTGTATGTATGTATGTTTCTATGTACGTACGTATGCACCCAAGTATCGGCTACGTCTCATTTTGCTACACCTCAAATCCCTCAAATTTCAACTATGTCTTCCTTTGCATATTTATTTAAATCAAAAAACGTGGTTGAAATCGGAGTGGATTTGGAGTGTACCTGGTGCTTGCATATATATATATATATTAGAATAACATTACTTTAACATATATAAATATATAATTAAAAAATAAATTAGTTTTTTATGGTCGAACATAACATAGTACATAAATTATTTGAAAAAGAGTCTAATTATACATGTGTGTTTGTGTATGTACACACACACAAATATATATATATATATATATTTGTATATGTATGTGAATATGTATAAATTTATATATATATATATACATTTAAAACTAATTTACTTAACTAAATTTAGTTTTAATGATTTAAAAATTAGAATAAAAGTATATACATACATGCATACATACATACGTACATATATATATATATTCTATACATTAATAATACGCACACACAATAAAACTAATAGATGTGTGTGTGTGTGATTGAATAATAATATATTGATATGCGGACAACAACTATGCATATAAATTCATTCAATGATAATATGGATCTAAACTATAGAGTATAATTTATAAACAAAGGAATTGTACCTCAGGGGATAAAGCTGTAGAAACACAGTTGTTCCAACTAGACTCCTTAGATCTCCTAGGTCTGCACCATTCTTTGCAAGAGATAGGCATACAGCACCATATTTAATTTGTATTAATTGATTGAAGAGCAAATGGAGTTAGAAAAAGGGGAGGGTGATGGTGGATACTTACGGTCAGAACAAGGAAAAGGGGAAGCCAAAATTCAAACAAAAATAAATATGTTAGGCTTACTTAAATAGGGTGAGCTTAACCAAAATATCTTGCATCAAAATCTCCTATACCAAGTCAATACTTCACCCTCTCTTCCTTTTATTTGCCCGACCATATAAAGGCTCATATATGTACTAAAAAACTATTTAAACCCATTAGTAAATTATAATATTTAAATCCAATTAAAATCCTTATCAATATCGTATAGGGATACACATAACTTTTATATACATACCCAGTAAATTACTAATAGAACCACAACATTTCTATTGGCAACCCTATGTTTATTAAATACACCCCATATAATAAATATAATAATAATTAATATTCATGAACATTAATTAATTTATAATTTAATTAAATCAAGCGGTGTTTTGAAGACTGAATAGATTTGGTTGTGCAACTCAGGGGTGTGAACTTAGCCAATGATTAATATTTAAATAATTTAAATATTAATGTTCACACGTCACCTTAGCTAGTGGTGTGGTAATTTGACTTAATTCATCGCCTATAAAATCTTATCTGTAAAATCCAATTTTACAAATTCAAGTGGTACCATTTAATAACAATTATTTATACCAATTCTCATCGTCAACACTATAACACTTTAGAACTTATAAAATTAGGTTTTGGTCAAAATTCAATATTGTCTACATCCAACTCGGTTAGTCCATAAACGAAATTCTTGGTTCAATAGCTACATATATTATTAACCTTGCTAATTTGTCCAGTAATTTTGATTTTGAGTTGGCTACAGTTGACTATGATACTAACCCCATACAACTAAGGAGACGGGTTTTCTATTGAATAGTGTTTCACTCTCAATGGCTCTACTTAAACCCAACTATAATGGTTCGATGAATGCCATGTCATGATTTAATTATAATCAAGGTGGAGTTTGCATATTGAAGTTTAACAATATTCTCAAGTCGAGAGAACTATGTAATATCATAACTCGAGATTTCTTGTTTGACCCAATTGTTATTAAATGATAGGAAACTCTTGGATGAGTCATTCTATTGTTATTCAATAATTACCAATACATAATCCCTTGGTGCCCCTCAACAGCCATGAGTAATATACCATCCACCATTTGGAGAGCATCGCATACTATGGTCTCAATGAATGTGTTAATATCCTTTCTAAAAACATCTTGTCCATGAATATTTAAACAATATGTTATTATATAAAGTGATAAAGTTCTCTTGATTACAACACTTTGTAACAACTATCACATAATATGTTATTTAAGGATTTTCTAATTAATATACGTTAAATTAATTACTTAATTAATTATATCACTATATAACAAAATATGTATTATAAATCAAATACCCTTACTACGAACAAGATTGATTATCGAGTTAGATATATGAAATATATTACATAATTTCTCTTAGGGCATACCTATAACTCTATGAATCTCCCACTTGCACTTAGGGTCAATTAAGGAATTTTATTCCCTTCAATCGGTTTTTTAAAAATGAAAGAGCTAGTCCCTTAGTGAATGGATATGCTATATTGTCTTAACAATCTACACTGTCAATCAACTTTCTCCAATGCTGATAAACTGCCTTTATCATGTGGCACTATTTGGAATATGTTTCACGTCTTCTAGCGAGCTCAAGTTTCTTTTATGATATGTATCACGACATTGTTACCATATAATAATGATGTAGGATTTTCAGCATTTGGAATCACCCCTAGCTCAATTATAAATTTATGCATTTATGTATATATATGTAAAGGAACGGCTACACCTTATTTGGTTACACCTCAATTCCCCTTGATTTCCACCATGCATTCTGAATCAAATAATAAAGTGTTGTGACAAGAGAGAAAAAGTACTATTATTTAAATTAGAGGGATTAAAGGTGTAGCAAAAATGAGGTGTAGTTAATTCTTTCCTATACATACATATTGCTTTTCTTACGGTGCTATTCAGAGTGATGTACTTAGGCTTTGGGTTGAATCGTCCACAACCTCTAGTTTAGAATATTTCCAACATAAAGCTCCCTAACTAAGGTCAAATGAATGTAGGATTGACATATTATCCTTGATATCACATATAAAGCTCGAGTTTGAATATATCTTTATAAGAACTTCATTGTTTGTATAAATAATTCTCTTTTATTTCAGAAATACTCGAGAATACTCATAATTATCATTTAATGATATTAACTTGGATTTGATACTTGCTTTACGTATCAAATACATCAGTAAAGTACAATAGTGTAGACAATCCAACATGTGTGATCATTCCTAGTGCCAATGCATAAGGGAACCATCTTACATGCTCAACATTAATCATTTTAATACGATGTTTGTATATATTATTTAGGACATTCTCAACATCCTTTTATCGATTATAAAAGATCTCTTTTTAGATCCTATATCAAGAATTAAACAACCAAACTATAACTTGTTTTAACATAGGTACATCATTAACAATCAACAGTATGTTGTTTATTTATAGTTTAGAAATAACTAAGTATCTTTCAATGTTCTTTCTTATAGACATACACTTCCTCTGCATTCTGGTTGAAAGTTAAACAATTTGGTATTTCTATTAAAATATTTGTTCAACTCTAATGCTTATTGAATGATACTTTCGTATCAGTTCTTGGATCATATCAGAAACCAACAAACTCAGTATCACTTCCACTGACTTTGAGACACTTTGATTGTGATGCGAACAGTCTATCTAAATCGTTGTTTAGAATTTTCTGTTTCAACATATATGTATCAAAACACAAAGTCGTACTAGATGATAATTTTGCGAGTAAAATCTTATTTAACTTAAGCACATTGAAAGATGAATCTGTAACGTTAATTTCAACAATTGAAACTTACAATGTTATTCTTATTAACGTTGCTTGCTATATTCCAATTGCACTAGTCTTCTTTTCTAAGACACATTTGCTACCGACGGAGCATATATGTTAGAGAGATTTTTTCTCGCAACATCAAATTTCAAATGGGCAATAATATTGCTGATTACCCTATTAGTATTGAATCAATAAATTTAAGTAATATTAAATTTGCCTTTGACATAGTAATTATGTTGTAGAGTGCTTACACAATTATAAAGAAACACTTTAACTGATTGTTAAAATGCCTAGGTTGGTTTAAGTACCGAATTTAGCAAAATGAAAGTCACATAGAACCTACTAAAATCTGAAAGTAATAAATGCAATGAAGTAAAGGATACATAAATTTATGTGGTTCAAATTTTAGAAAATCCTACGTCCATGGGTCAAATATTTTCATTATTTTTCTTCTTCATTTTACAATGCTTTTAATGGTAGAAAGAGTACAAATGTATAAGGTAAATTTTCAAAGAATTAATCAAAAGTCCCTTTCTCTGCTGTAATACTTTTCTATTTATAGTAGAAGTTCTCTCACGGATTGTTGACGTCACCTTTTTACATCTCTCCTGTGCAGTTTGATTTCACCACGTGCCTTCCATCTATTATTTGCTATAATGTACACAGATTGTCGATGTGGCCATGAGCAGGAATGTTTTCTGTTGGTGGGAAGATTTGGATTTAGGTGGAATGAATTTAAGTTTTAATCTTTTGGCGGGAAGTTTAGGTGTTCCAAGATGGTCTTTGTGGGATATGCTCCTTCATTTTTGTCCTGCGCACTTTAGTTAGTGTTACTCTAGGTATTTTGATTTAGGATCAAGTTTGTTTATTTCTCTGAAGAGAATAGCAAGAGCAGCTTTCTTTAAGGTGGGATGGTATCTTCATGAGGAATAGTGGAATGGTGGTATAGTTTCTTGGTGTGTATTTGGTTTCTGTACTTTGTATTGAGCAGTTTAAATGGATTATGAAATACAACTTGATTCAAGTAAAGTGGTTAAATCTGGTAAGACCGATTTGATTCGTTACCATGTAAGTGTGGTTTAGAGGTGTATTATCGTAGTGCCTTGGCGGCCTATTATCGCATGATGGCTTTAGCGCTTCTTTAGTTTGTTAAATCACAATTTTAGTCTAGTTTACTTTGATTAACCTTTTCACTGTGTGGATCAATTTTGTCAAGCTTTTTTATTTACACACTCATTGCAGTATACAAGTGTAGTTATGTGTTTGAGAAAATGTAGCCCGCCTGCGCATTTCGTTACAGTTTATTTATGTTGTGTAGTTGGTTTTATGCAGTATAGACTACTATTATGATGTAGTTTTATTATATGGAAAAAATGGTTTTATAAATGGCGGCATAGGTTCCAATGACTGTTTGTGGCCTAGGCGATGACATCACCATTTGAGGGTATGACAGTGCAACCTTTGGTGATGATGGCGGTGCAGTGTAGAACGCGCGATTCCGAGAAGCTTTAGTATGTAGTTTTCTTTTTGGTGGCCCAGTTCTTATTTGCATTTTTGTCTGTTTTCTTTACCAAGCAACATCTCATCCCCAAACCAATGCACTTTATTATATGATTCATGCTTATGTTCAGCATAATTTTTCATATGAAAACATGTTATGAGTTTTCTTAAGGGCTATGTTGTTTATTGGTTCTAGTATTGTAATTATTCTAAATGCTTCAGGTATACACGTAAATTTCATGGTATGGCTTACTTTCTTCTTTTATGAGGAGACTACTGTGTTATGGGTTTAGCCGATCTTTTAATCATGTTAACTTTACTTTACTGACTTTGCACACAGTGTCATTATACTACATAGTTCCATTGTTAACTAGACCGTGCACCATGTACTGTAACTGGAAATGGGTGTAACATTTTCCCTCCTAAGTCTACGTAACTGCATGTTAGTGCAGACTTGTACTTTACTGGACCTAATTTTCATACCATCTAATCAATCAGTCACCTCAGATTTGATGCTTCTTACACCTGTCATTGTGTGAGTGGTCGTGCTTTTCATACGTGTTCAGACACGTCATTTTGGTTTTCAATAGATTTGCTTAATTTTTTATAAAGATCTCTTCTCATCATTATAATTGAATGATCTTGATTAATAGTGTCGTTTAAATTCGTGGGCTAAGATTTTCTAATAACATATTTATTATTTCTCCTTTCTTCTTCTATTTTGCTTTTGTTTGCTCAGTAAACAGAAAGAAACCATAGACGATTTATGATTTTTACTCCAATTTTCTCTTTTCAAGCCTGATCATCATTAATCTATAAGCCATTTAATTTGCTTCTTCTTTCTTCTTACTTTTCCGTGCTTTATGCGGTTGATTAAATTGTTTAGCGAAATTATCAGTATAAATTGGTTAATTTTCCAATTATTTTAAGGGTGTCGCTTTCTATGTTTTATTTGTTTATCATTCGATCTTTAAATTATTTGTTCAATCATGTACGTATTCAAATTGTCGAATGAAACCTTGACTATTTTCATTTAATTAATTGACTTTGTTCCTTAATTAGAAGCATTTTTTAAACACGAATTCATCATTATTGCTTTTATTGTGTTTAAATTGATGTAGACTATGTGAATTAATTTTGATTCACTCCTTTTCTTTTAGCTATCTCTGCTGATTTTTCTAGTTCATTAGGCCATAATTTGTCCTTTTTAGAGTTAGCCTCGGTTGCTCGTGAGTAAAGTCAAGTTGGGGGCATCTTGGCTAGGTTTGGAATTCTGGGTTATGAATTTAGCTTTCCTACACCCTCTAAAGTATTCATCTACCCCAGATGGATATATTTCTCTCAGCTCAAAACATATTCGATGTGGCTTTTGCATTCCATTACTTCCCATCATTAAAGAATGGTTAGCTACCACTGGTTTATCCCTTATTCTATTAGCCCCTATATCTTATCACCTCCGAGCATGTATCCATTGAAAACTTAACTCCTCACTTTTGTCGTGAACTATTCTTTTTATATTCCATGCGTAAGAGCCTAACTTCCAGATACATTGGATTTTATTATATTTAAGCTACAAAATCTCTTTTTTTGATAACTCCGTGCAATACTTATAGGTAGGGAGATCAATTCTTTTTTATTTTAAAATGGGATGACTTCATTCCACATTCAAAGAACTTGATACTGCCTTGTTCCACCTTTTTCTTACCGCTCTTGAGATTTCTTTCATTGCACTAACTTAAATCTTCTTTTCCTTATAGTTAATTTTCATGATTTTTCTAAGGACAAGCGAGAGCTATTCTCATCTCATAGGATGATGACACTTACTCATGATGTGGAGGTTCGTATATGTTCAGATCTTTTCGTAGAAGACCTACTGCTTGACATAATTTCGTGCATCCACGTTATCGTTTTTGTCGTTCTATTTTTGTCTATGCTTTTGATGCGACTGTGCCACATGGTATATTTTAGTTACATGCACTTCGATGTTTATGCCTCTTTTTTTGGATTTATTCGCATGTTTATTTTATGTATTAAATTCTCAATTACTTTAACTATGCATGTACAATGTCATGGTTGGCAGCCGCCTTTGTGAAGAAGAGACGTGAGAAGAAGAGAATTAGGGAGGACTTAGCGGCAATAAAAAGTGTCTGAAAGCAGTCGAGGATAGATCCCCTCCCCTCCTAATCTGCTCTAACCCCTTAGATTTTGATTCCTACCCCTTCAGTAAATACATTTGCATCTTCATCTTGCTTTTTAGTAATTCCTGGAGAAGGTGATGTTTTTGAACTCTCAGAGCGGATGGGGTGTTTGCTTATCAATGACTTTGTGGTCTGGCCCCTGCTTTATTGCTTCTTCCCCCATCACCTATTACAGACGTCCATTCTGACTTTCATCGAAGTATTTTTAGGTAATTTATCGATTACTTTTGATTCAATCACTTAACCTGTCATCTTCTGATCGATGATTTTTGGTGTATACAAAAACCATGATTTAATTTTACCGTAAGTGCATGACGTCTATTACAGTGTTGTGAGAATATGGGCCAAATCCATGGGGAGTTTGTTAATTTCTAATGTTTATCTAAATTCTAGGCGAGTTAGACGAAATATGTGAAATTTATTCTGATGAAGTAACACTACAAGAAAAATTGCTTTTAACAGCAATGGGGAACAACGTTTAAAAGTTGATTGCTGTTGTTGAACCTTTTATAGGTAGGAAAAACTAAAAACAACACAGTAAAACGCTGAGATTTTTATTCAGCAATTTGTGAAATGTCGTTCCCTCTAAAAATTTCATTACCGCGTAAATTAATTTCCCTCTTCTAGCCAAAATAAGAAACCTAAATCACCTACGCCTCCAAATCTTAATTGCTTCCCTCTTCTAGCCAAAAATAACTCACACAATCCACGTTTACTTCTCAATTCAGGATCAAAGTCAAACCAGGCGATGGTAATAAAATCACAATCACACAATCCACGTTTGCGTCTCAATTCAATGAAATCGCACCTAAGAACCTCACTGCTGAAAATTGCAACTGCGAGAATCGGTCTTTGGAACTTGATGAGGTTGCGGTTGGCTGGGCGGTGCTCGAAGAGGTGGAAATAAAGATTGGTTTTGTTGGCGAAGTTGATCAAGTTGAATAAGTTGAATTGGTGGAGATTGCTGAAGGTTGGTGGGTTCGAATAAGGGGATTTCGGTGAGGCAATTTGTGAAGTTGATGATGATAGTTTGGGGTCTGTTAGGTGGCAAGTTGCGGTGGGTGATTGGAGGAGTTCGCTCGATATTCGTAGGAAATTGATGAATCTGGGATAGTGGTACGTAGGTGAGCAAGCAGTGGTAAGTGGCGCTAAGGGAGAGATGATGGAATCGCTTTAGTTGGTTTGTCATTGGTTAACGGGACTACTGCTGTTGACGGTCGGGGTCACAGATAATTGCAGTGGTAATGGTGGAGGATTTGCTTAATGGTTGAGTTTGGTATCAGAAGTGAAGATGTTGTGTTGAATGATGGTGGTGGTGTTGCTCTGGTATACGGCAGTGTGATTGAAGTGGTTGTGAACTTTTGATTATTGGCAGTAAATGTAGGAGATAGATTTTGGGGGGAAGGTGATGCAGAAGTTATTGAGGTAGACTTGCAGTTCCAAGTTTTGCAGAGGGGAGTGTTGATTGGCAGAAGCTAGGTGGTGCTGATGGTGGAAATGGAATTTAAACCCCACCAGTTGCACTTATGATTTTAAAAAATGCTTTGTCAATTTTTTCTGCACGTACAACAAGTAACCACTGATTTAGAGATTGCTAGGATATGCTTCTGTATTCTTAAACTGTACATTTGAATTTACATTCTCCGCTCTGCTAAATATTTGAATAGGCTGTCTATTTATTATGTAGTATCTTGGTCCAGCTTTTATTTTTCTAGATTAATTTCACATTTATCCTATTATTGTCACTCATTCCATTTTTATTTCTTTTTGGATTGCAGCACGATGTAGTGTTCCAGGGAGGCCAAAGGTGTTTTAGTTCAACAAGCTTTTCAAGTTGCCGTTTCTTTTCTCTTGTTCACGGTATGTTTTCGCCTTTGACATTGCATATCATTTACTTTTTGGGAAGTATTTGGATAAATCACATATTAATTTAGCAGACAGGATGTAGATTCTGGATCTCTTTGAAATCTGATTCATGAAATATTTCCAATTGTCTACTTTACATAACCTTTCTTGTTTTTACTTTTGATTAATTGATGTTATACAGTTCGAAAAAAACAATATCTGTATTGTTTCTTGATTCAACAATTTAAAAAGTTACAGTAAAATTTTCTCTATTTGAAATTTAATTTGAAGTAGTCATAGATCTACATACTTAGTGAATTGAACATCATAAAGTAAAAGTTCACTTTATTTCAGCATTTGCTAAAGTAGTTCAAATACAACCTCCAATTGTTTACATAATGACGACGTGAATAATCATCTTAAGTTTATACTAAGTCACATGGAGATGTCCAAATGTTGCTTAAAGGCTACGCAAGTAGCTCAATCATGTTAACTAATATTTATTTTACCTTAATTCTAATTCTACATGTAAAACCTTTCAAAATACCATGTAGATCCATGCATTTTATATAGTAAAAACCCAGTCGTTCCTAATTAGTTTTTGTGCTGAAGCACTTTCTCTGATGTCTTCATTCTTTTATTTATTTTATACAGATTTTTGAAAGCAAGAAAATTTGATATTGAGAAAGCAATAATCATGTGGGCCGAAATGCTCAGGTGGAGGAACGAATTTGGTGCTGACACTATTCTAGAGGTAATTATAGCTTATTTGCCTTTTTTACTTGCCAAGTTTGATTGAGAAGCACCAGTTTTTTCAAGCTTAGGAGATTCTGCTAATAGAGGGTTTTATACATACATGCATGCATGAATTTATTACTCTTAGACTTTTTCTTTAAAAAAATGCTTTACGAACTCATGTTTAATTCTTACACACGTTAGTAATTTTGGTACCTTTATGTTTTTATTTTATATGCAAATTGATGTGGAGCATAACTGATTCAAGTATTTTTGACGTATGTATACTTAGGGCTGTTACAGTTGATATATTCAACTTTCAAATCATGGTAACAATATGCATGATAACCATTACAAAACTAAAATGGTAATCATTTCAAAGCTCAAAATGGCAACCTTTTAGCTTTTACTGTCCAAACAGTATTGGTGAATGTTTTCGGTGTGAACATATACGGCCTTAAGCCATGAAACTTTGTTGATTAAAGATAAAGCTAGTATATTATTACTGTCCAAACAGTGAAAAATGTTCTTACCGTTTTAAACTGAAATTAAACTCGAGTTAAAAGGGCGGGAAGTAAAGTAAATGATTTTACTAACAGGTGACGGAACGTTATAAAATTGCGAAGCAGCAGAACGCAACAGCTTGTTTACTAAATACCATAGAAGGTCCATGACCGCTTCATTCTTCTCTGATTTTCCAATTTTTCACTTTCTCTCTCCTCTTCAATTGATCTGGTGAGCTTTCAATTTATCGCTTTTAATCTTTCCGATCTAATGGCTGTCGTTAGCTTGTAAATCTACGTGATTGTCTTATTTGTTTTGGATCTGCTTAGGATTGTTTAGTCGTAGCATATACCTTGGGTTTTTGAATTGGATGTTGTATGTTTGTAAGGGTACTGGATTTTTTTTTCTTTTTTTCTTTTTCTAACGATTGGTTGCATGGTTTGTATCAATGTTTGTGTAAAACATTTAATTTTTGGATTTTAAAGCTGTATTTTTTGGTGAAAAAATAACGTTGTTCAATAATTAGGATTGATTAGTTGAGCTGTATTTATTCATATTGATTGATGGGTATTGCGAAAATACTAACTTGTATTATTCAATGAACCGTATAAATAGATTTGATAGTATATTCGATTGTGCTGTAAATGTTATGTATAATGAAGTTATCAATCTGATATCACTATGTTGAATATGTATTGAGTAATGAGTTTGCTACATATTAGTTGAAAAAACTGATAGATGGTTGAAAGCTAAAATGTCTGTATTAGCCTATTAAGCACACATCCTTTTTTTCTGGACTATTTAGTTGGATTGTTGGACTCACATACAAAGATGAATTTAAGAACAAGAAGATACAAGGCGCATGGAATATTTTATTAATTTGCCTTGGTCTTTACCCTTCATTCTAACAATTTAATAATATATAATATATAGTACTTAATTGCTTTGGTTCTCCAGATTGAAAACGAAATTTTCATTTTGGTTTGGCAGTGGTATTTATTATAATAGCATGGCTGGAAGAGGATCACAAACAAGCTTGAGAAAGTATATTGGAGCTGTAAAGGACACGACCACAGTCACTCTTGCGAAAGTTAAAAGTGATTACAAGGTGAAAGTTTCTTCTTTATATGTACTACAACTCCTTAATAATATAGAAACATACATGGATTTTCTTATCTTGCAGCTAATTATAATTATAATGCTGAAATTTGTACAAAATGTAGGAGTTGGATATTGCAATTGCTCGTGCTACCAACCACGTTGAGCGCCCAGCAAAAGAGAAACACATAAAAGGTAACAGTGATTAAGTGACGAAAATGAGTATGTGGTCTGCCATATAAACTGTTCTGTAGCATGCTACATAAGCTCCTATTTGAAATAGAACACTTGGAAATTTGAGTGGGGTATAATTGGTATTAGCATATGAAACTCCTTGTGTTGTATCACATTCAGTTACCCTATAGATACATGCCTTATTAGGAATTCACATACTTCATTTAATCACAATATATATATATGCCAATTGACGTGTTAATATTAATGTATTTAGAGAATTAAGGTAACAATTTTGACGAACAAGTAAATATAGAAGAATCAAATCAAAATTTTACACTACATATTGTGGACCCCCATCAAAAAAAGTGCTAAAATTTGACTACCCCATCAAAAACCTCCCTTAAAACTAAAATTGCAGTCCCTTTGGTAACCCCTGTTTTTTTCGTTTCGGTCCAAAGCCTTGTTCTAATTTAAATTGTGTACTGCTTGCAGCAATTTTCTATGCTATATCTGCTTGAAGGCCTAGAGCAGATGTGGCCTATTGCATTCATGCTCTTGCCAGACGTCTTGCGAAGACACACAACTGGGCGGTATGCTGCTAATCATATTTTGTTTTATTCTTGTACTTCTGTTTTATTTCTCTTTCTTTACTACCGTTTTATAAATTACATTAGTATACCCAAAATATAGCTATTCTTAGCCAAACTTTGAGATGCTACATAAAAGGTGCTAGGTTCGAATTTCAACGGTGATGTAAGTAATTCACTTATGAATAGTCTGGAATATGCGATGTGGTATCGGTGCTTATTATTACCAGTACATTGGGCAATCAACAATAAATACAGATAATGGAGTAATAAAAATATAAAATATAACTTAATCCTCTATAATAATAATAATAATAATAAACTAAGATTTATAAGAATAACAATAAGTTGACTATGATTTACTTCTTGACCCGATCACCACTTATAAGAATATCAATATCACTTAGTAGACAGTTCTTTTTCAAATGACTACCGGAGAAATATGAAGGCTGTCAATGACACTGATATACAATCCTATGCAATAGAGTAAATTTCATTTTATATAGGACATGTTGAAAATTTTAGTTCCAATATTCTTACTTTGTTTTAATTGTGCTTCAAAGGTTCGAATGTGCTGACTCCTTGTTCCCTACTACGTCAAGATTCCAAGTCTCTAGATCGTAGGAGGTATGTTTCTGAACTATTATTTCAACATTTCATTTTATCAGAATCGTGCTCTGCAAAACATTTTTGAATTTGCAACCCAATGCAAGAATAAAAGAGCAGGCTATAAAGAGTATTTTTTAGAATAAAATTGAAAAGGACATAGATTCTGAATTCAATCAGGTTGGTGACTGACTGATTAATTTACATTTTAGGCTTTTGACTGCAAATGTACCACTTGGTATTCAAATGCTGCTTCTCCATTATATCACTTTCACCACTCTGCACCACTGCCTCACATCCTACTTGCATAAGCTTGACAGATATGCTTTTGCTTTACTCTACCTTCACTGTGATTGATGCATTATTCTTGCATCACAAGCCAAATTTCTACTCAGATTTTGGTAACGTTGACATACAACATCAATGTAATTCATTGTTATGTTTTTGACGAATTTTCTAAATATGCTATTCCAGCTAAAAATATTATAGGGAATAGAATTGGCAACTAGGTTGCACTATTCAATGTGAAAACTGAATTAGAGGGTGTGATGATATCCTTGACATTAGAATGTCTGATTTTGATGAAATACCAAGTGATCATACTGTGAATTTGGTGAGATGGTGTGATGTTATCCTTGACATTCTTCATTTGCAACTTAGAAACTATCTATATTCATTTCAGTTTTTGCTTGATTACAATAGTTGAGGGCTTCCATACATAGATATCAAGCTGGAAAGGCTAGATATGCTCGTTTTAGGCAGGCCAACGACTTGTTGGTTGATTCAGGTTGGCACTGTAGCTTTAGGCAGACCAACGACTTAGGCAGACCATACATAGATAACATGGTATAATAGCCAACCTCAATAGCTTAACAGCTTTTCAAACTTGTTTGCATTTGTAATCTAATCAATCAGAGAAGTCTCATAATTTGGATCATAAAATATAACAAGTTAATTAAGTTATACAAAAAAAAATTAAATTAAAAGAAACAATTAAGTTTTATAACAATTTAACTAAGTTAACCAAGTTTAATAATTAAATAATTTTCTAAAAGGTAACTAAGTTTTATAAAACATAAATAATTTATAAAAAGTAACTATGTTTTATAAAAAATTAACTAAGTTAAAGTTCCATAAAAATTAAATAAATTTCTATATACTATCAAAATTTTATAAAAATTAAATAAATTTATAATAACTAATTAATTTTAACAATATTTTTAACTAAGTTATATTTTTATAAAAATTAACTAAATTTATGAAAATTAATCTATTCTATAAAACTTTTATATAAAAATTAACTAATTTTACAAAAATTGACTTACTTTTACAAAATGCAAAGCAAGTTTTGTAAATTATACATTTATAAAATTAAACATATTTAAAAAAATTAACTATGTTTACAAATTATTTATATATTTATACATTGCATTTGAGCAAGCTGCTATCACAAACAATTTATGTATCTACATTGAATTCAATTAAATTCAAAAAAATAAACATAAAGGTATGCAATAATAATCCATTTTTAAACTTATTTCTAGCTATGGTCAAAAAAATTATGCACACGTCTATTGGATGTGCATGCATACTGGTATTAAATATAGATAAAATTGACAGCTCGATCTCTCTGCCATTACCACTAAACAATATTTCATCCTCAACCTTTAGAAAATAAGGAAGGTTCATGTGATCCAATACCACCTCTAGAATTCATTTTTTAATATCCCCTCGTTGGCTTTAACCAACATTTTGCTTTTGTTAGAAAATTTAAAGCCCTTAGCTGGGCTCTATAAATGCTGTAGCAGGCCCCCAAATATGGTGTTCTATAGTCGTGGTTACATAATATGTTTGTTAACTTTTAGAACTTCACTTGATTTGACCATTATGTTTTTACACTCTGTGTAGTAATTTTAATTTGCATTTATGAACTGTAATCTTTTTGTCTATAGCCATTAGCTAATAAAAATTCAAATTACGTTTTTCTTTTGAGTCATATTCTATTATTTATTATTTGCTAATATGCATTTCCACTGACAGAGACATTAGTGCACTCCTCTCTTGAACCATGTCAAGATGCAGATTTCACATTTCCAGTAAACTTTAATTTCAGTGAACACACAATCTATGTACGATGCCGTCCCTATCTAAAAGATTTCATGGAAAAGGTTGCTAGCCTCTTTGAGATCACCATATTTACTGCAAGCCAAAGTATTTATGCAGATAAGCTTCTTAATATTCTTGATCCTAAAAGGAAATTGATTCGACATCGTGTTTTTCGTGAATCATGTGTCTACGTGGATGGTAATTATATGAAAGATTTGTCGGTTCTTGGTCGTGATTTGGCACGGGTTATCATCATTGACAATTCCCCTCAGGTAAATGCTTTCCCTGTGATTTTATGTCAGTATATGTTACCAAATTTAAAAAATAAAAAATAAAATAAAAACAGAAAACTACTACTTCGATGCATGTCAATATATGTTATCAAATTTAAAGAAAGGATTAATTGTTAAGATTTGGATGTAAAAAGAAGGGTAGAAATGGCTGTTAATTTGTTTTGATAAATGTCAAGAACATTTTGAGGTTCTTGCCTTTTATTGCTGCATTTCAAATATTCTAATACACTGTAAAAGATGCTTCATAAACAAAACTATTATTAAATGAGCCCAGCCCACTGATAACCCACTAAAAATTAGATAGCTGCGATTCAAATTATGGGCAGATGAGGACTATTGAATTATGCCCGTTAGTTTCAGGATAAAGAGATATGTCCAATATAGATTTGTATTATGCAGAACAACAGAATATCCCAACATAAGTGTTCGACTCCCACTTTAAACTTAATTAATTTAAAATAAACTTAAGAATTAATTACCAGTTTAAGATATTTTATTTAAATGTCTTTTATTGGTAATTAATTCTTTAAGTTTAGTTTAAATTAATTAAGTCCGAGCCCAACCCTTAAACAAACTCGAGTTTTTGAGAAAAGAAGAAAGTTCTCGGGTCTAAGCTCGGGTTGTTACTGAGATTGGCTCGGGTATTTGTATTAGCTGATTTAAAATTTAAAATAAATCAAGTTAAACATTTTCTTAACTAATTCTTTAAAATAATTAATGTTTTAATTAAGTTTGGGATTAGTTAAAAGTTATAAATTGTTTTAAATTAATTAAGTTTAAGATATTTTATTTAAATGTCTTTTATTGGTAATTAATTCTTAAGTTTATTTTAAATTAAATTAAATTAAAAGGTGTAATTAAGTAGTTAATTTAAAGGGTTTGACCTTATTTTGGGAACGGATTGGTTGGACAAGCATAGGGCTGTCACAGTTGGTAATCCCACACATGAGAAAGTTGTGTTGGACATTCTGTCCACGATCTACAGATGATACAACAAAACAGAAAAGGCAAAGTTCTGGCCTAATCAACGATCTACATATGATACAAACACTATTCACAATTTGTTACACTGACATGGCATACAACTTCACCCTAACTTACATGCAACTACAGTTCCAACGTTGCATCATTACACTATGGTTTTCTTTAGTTTGAATATAATTGCACTGCAATCTTCATCTCAGCCATAACTGCAGTTGGTCATAGTAGTTTAGATCAAATAGTTTTTGGTAGCAAGTCTTTTAACTTAGCCTGTTTCAGTTTGTTTCAGATCGTCTGCTTCAGATTAGTTCTTCCTATTGCTCTCAATGCTTCAGTTCTATGCTTTATTGCAGCAGGTGTTTCAGGACATAGTTTAGTCTACTCTGATCATATTCACTATCTGTCTGGTACATTAGTTTAGCTAGTACTCTAGTCCAGTTCATCATATTGCCAGGTAAATTAACCTTGGGATGGATGCATACTACAATAGTGGGAAATTGATTATCCTCTTTAACCCCATGTACTAGCTTACTTATTAGATTTTATGTAATATAATCAGTAATATTGTTTTCTCTGAAGTTGTGATGGATTTGATGAGTTACCTATTTAAATAGCATGAACCAGCACAAGTCTCTAACTCGGAGCATTGTACTTAAACTTGCAGGCATTTGGGTTTCAGTTAGAAAATGGAATCCCAATAGAGAGCTGGTTTGAAGACCGGAATGATAAAGAACTGCTTTCATTACTTCCATTTTTGGAAAGCTTGGTAGGAGTTGAAGATGTTCGACCAATAATTGCCAAGAAATTCAACCTGCGTGAAAAGGTAGTTGCTTCCTCTTCTTCACTGTTGTCGCTTGACTTAAGAAGGTGATGGCCCAAAAAAAGACTACTTTCTGTACGGGTTCAAACTTGGATGACCGTATGTACTATTACTATTCTTGTAATTCAATTTCTTGTATCTTGACGTTGGTTGTCTTGTTTACAGGCTACCGTTGTTTTTACATTTTTTTATGAAAACCTGAACCTGTACTAAGATGTTGTAGAGTTTCGGAAGTAGATTTTCAAGTCATAAATTGATTAAGGCCAAGTATAATTGTAATGGTGTAATATTTTATTAAATTTGGTTCAGTATCTATATTTAACGTAGCTCTAGTACTATCAATATTTTAGTGGAGATTTATAATCTTGGTAGTACCTTTCTTTTCTTTTTTATTCTTTTATATAAATAGAAGACAGCGTTTGATTAATGCTGTCAATGAAGAAACAACAGCGTTCAATTCGTGCTGTAATTATCTTGAAATAGTCAATAACAGCGTTTTTCACATGCTGTCGAAATAGTTTATGATTCAATAACAGCGTTTAGAAAAAGCTGTTGTAAATAGTTAAAGTAGAATTAAAACATCTTCGACAACTAAATTATTAACGCTGTTGAAACATAATACAGCACGTTTGAAAACGCTGTAAAAACATTATTGACAGCTTGTAAGAAACGCTGTCAAAGAGATGTTTCAACAGCGTTTATCGAAAAGCTGTTGTAAGTTCTGTATATAAGACAGCATGTCGTTATACAGCGTTTGAACTAACGCTGTTGTATCGTATTACAGCGTTTATCAAACGCTGTTAAAAGCCTTTTGTGGTGTAGTGTAAACATACAAAATTACTAAAACTTGAAGAAAAATGAAATTATAGAGAAATAAATAAAGAAAGAAAAAATAACAAAATTTGAGCGATGGTGATAGAATATTTAATATGAGAATAAATAGAAAGTAGATAGATCTATTGGCCTCTTGGCAAACCAATAGATCCCAAATAAGATTGAAACGGTAAAAACAGAAATGAAATAGAATGAAATGTAATAGAAAACTAAATAGAAATAAAATAAAAGATTTTATTGTTGAAATAAAGATTTGATTACATGAAAATAAATTAAAAACAAAACATGAAAAACCTAAATTGATTCCCTAGTGGCATCCTAAATTAAACTCTAAGACAGATTCCTAAATGCCAAGATAATCTCCAATATTTCTAGGTGGAGGTATTTATAGAGATCTCTACATCCAAATCTAAAAACTAGAATGTTCTAGAACTTTTTGACTTGGTCCATCTCTAAAAACTTCAGAAACCTCTTTCTCCAACATACTATAGAAGCCTTTTGATTTTACATGCTCTAGAAGTGTCTCTTTAGGAGATGTGAATGACTAAAAAAATGCATGCTATATGGAATTCGAACCAATGACCTCCTAGTAAATGCAGATCCTCAAACCAGTTGGGCTATAGTATTTTTTATGCAAGAATATACACTTTTTTTCTTATCATAGAGTCTTGAAGTTAAACCATTGTTTTTGAACCATCTCTCCAATAATTTCTTCATTTTCTAACAATAAGGAACCTACAACAAAACACAACAAAACGACCAAGTAATACTCCCTAATGGATAGTAAAATGTATAACTATGTAGTTTAAAATATTCAACATTTTATGTTCATCATCTTCACCCTTCTCTTACTTTCGTGTGCTATAATATCTATGTACTCAGGGTATAGCTCTCGGAATGGAACTGCACAGATAGCTTGAGTTCTCCGAATCTAAGTTGGTCAGGGTTAGGATAGAGCACACACAATTAATGTAGGACAATGCACATCTTAAGGATGACATTTTAGCTAGGGATAAGAAGGAAGCAGATATTCAATCAAAGTTGGAGGAGGTTACCAAGAAATTTGATGATGCTAATTTGAAGCAGATATTCAATCAAAGTTGGAGGAGGTTACCAAGAAATTTGATGATGCTAATTTGCATGGTTCTAAGGTCGAGAAAGAAGCTGGGAGTTCGAGAAGGGTGGTGAAAAGGCTAGAGAGGGAGCTTGCTAAGACAGTGCAACAACTTGATTCTATAGCTTTCAATGTTTTTATAAGATCCATGCTCAGGTAGAAAGGCAGTTATTCCTAGATAAACTTGATGACATCAACGCTGAGGTTAGTTTGGAATACTTGGAGGACCTTAAGTTGATTAAGGAGACTCTTGAATACTGCAAAGAAAAGTGGATGAAAGAGTTAAAGGGGATTCCTATCTCCCTTGTGGAAGAAACATAGGTGGAGATTGTGCCTGACAACAGTGACGTGGGGGAAGAGATGTTTAATGCTGCTGTGTGTCCCAAGAATGCTCCTTTAGATTTCCCTGCCAATGCAGAAGTAAACTTTTGACTATTCTAGTTTTAGATCCTTTTGCCTTTTATAATTACCATGCTTGTTTTGTCACCGCCATACATGTGAACTGCCTATCTCAACTATACTTTTGAACACTTATTTGTAAATATAATGACTTATGAATGAAGTTTCCTCCTACTTTTCTTTGTTGCATCTCTTTTTATATAACTCAGTAGCATATTTTGAATTATTGTTCTTTTTTCTTTCCTTTCTAGGTAAGGAAAATGTGTGTTGGGAAACCCCGATTGTTAAAGTCTTATGGGAAAAATGATTTAATTCATCATTTAAGGGAACGTGTACAGCATTTTGACGAGTAAGCAATGGAGAGGTTGTCAACAAGAGTCACTTTTGTATGTAGAAGGGAAATCGAACTTGAAAAGTCTATTGCACGGTTAAGGAAAGAGTCTCAAGAGCTTTTGTTTAAAATCACACAAGTTATTCATAAACGAGATGCGTTTTATGACTTAGTACTATGCAAATAAGGTCCCTTATTGAAAAATGAACTGCTCCCTCTAGGGCACCCTCATTTGTTATGGTTTAAAAATAGGCTTTGTTATGAGTGAGAATAGTGTTTCTTCATGTATTTTTTGTCTTTAATTGGACAAGACAATCTTCACTTATTGTATGTATGTATTTTATATCTGACTATCCATAAACTTCTTACTTAATTATCTCACATTCATAGGCTATCCTTATTTCTCCAATAGGGATTGTATCTGTTGATCTTCATAAAGGTAGTATTTCTACCCATGTTCTTTGTAAGGGTCAAAATTCTTCGAATGTTTTTAAAAGTTATGAGACACAAATTAGATTACTTAAAACTGCTAGTGCATATCTCATAAAAGAGTGAGAATGGGCTATTGATGATACTCGTAAGGAACTTGGCAGAGAATATAGGGAGAAAGCACGACATCTTGAGGAATTGAAACAAGCTAATGTTCGGCTACATGATTGCATCACTAAGCAGCGTTTGAAAAAAAAGAATTAGTGAAGAAGCTCGAGTTTGTTCAGAGTCGCATTGCTGACCTAGAAAAGTAATTAAAATATGCAGAGAATTGTTATATAGTCATCTATGAAGATGAGATAATAAACCTTAAGACAAAAAAATGATGACTTGTCTCAACAGGTCGCTATCCAACCATCTAAGGAAAACGACTCTAACGCTCTTCAATATCAAGCGGCTCCTACCGCTCCTCTGAATATGGATGAGGATGAGGCATCTCGATGGAAGAAGCGATCTACAATATACTACTAAAATAAGGTTGATGAGTTGAAAGATGTTTATGAAGAACGACTGAATGGTTCATCTGGTGGTGTAAAGGTAGAGAGGCATTCCTCCGCTTATGATTTGTTTGGCCCATTTTCATAAAAGACTAAAATAGACAAAAGCGGAGGTCTTGGACAATTTTGAGCATGTGCATTATACTACTATTGAGCGGATTAATTGTCTTGAAGACCAGATACTGCACTTAAATTCTATTGCATCGACCTTTGTTGGATCTGGGCTAGCCCGCAGCAGAAGTAATGGGTGAATTTCAATTTTTTTTACTATTTAGGAACTTTATTGGGCCTTTTAAAGTTTAATTTATTTAGAACATTTCTAAATTTCTTTTAAATAAAATCATTATTTTATATAAATTTATAATATAATTTTATATTAAGTAATAAATATTATGTTATACATATACCTTTACATATACACATATATATGTGTGTGCATGTGTAACATAGCAAACCATGCAAGGTATAACATGCCCTTACATAAGTACTAAGATTTACACCGTAACAAACATGTTAGCTCATCTAGTATACAAATATATTATCCAAATGCATGTTTATATACTTTAATTTATTTCTATAAAATATTACATATATATATATATATATGTATATATATAAACCATATTTTATTTTAAATAATTATACATATATATATATATATATATGTAAATATATACATGAAATTATAATACTCAATAAATATATAATTATAAGTATGTTTAAAACATTTAAAAAAATATATTAAAATAATTTTTTTATTCTACTATAAACCGAGTAATACATATATATCATTTTTTTTAAATATATATGTATATTAAATGCACATATTCACATTTATATTTGTAATATAATAATAAATATATGTATATTAATACTTTAAAAATATTCAAAAACCATATATATATATATATATTAAAATATATATACTTGATAATGTGCACTGCATAAAATTGATTTTTTTATATATATATATATATATAAATAAATTTTAAATTAATATTCGTATGGATAATAACTAAAAATTAAATAAAATATATTTTGAAACATATTACGAATTTTTAATTTTTTGTAAAAAATCTAAGTGATATTATGTTATTTGAATATTTAATATATAATTTTATAATTTAAAAACAATTTACAAATCATTTTTTTAATTTAGGTTGAATTTAAAATAATAAATTATATATATAATTTTTTAACAAAAACAAATTAGATGATGATTTAACTTTATAAATTATAAAACTTATCTTATAATACATATATATATATATAATTTTGATAATTAATTAGTTTAAATAATATATATATATATATATATATATAATATTTTAGTTTTTCCAAAGGTATTTTATATATGAAACTATATATATATATAATTATAAAACCAAATTTTATATACAATAGAATATAAAATTAAATTATATAGTTTATATATAATTGAATAATATATATTAAATTAATTAAATACTAAAAATTGGTTTTTATTTTTTGAGCCATGCATACTAGGTTGGTGTATGAAAAAATATCTGATATATATATATAACTATATAAACATACAACCAACTTGATTGTGATAATTTATCGATATAATAGAATAATTACCTAACTACTACTACAGAACATGATATATAAATATTAACTCAATAGAATATAACTGTAAATCAGATTATTACCTTATACCAAAGCCAAAAACTCACACCTTGAAGCCTTGAAACGAACTCCTGAATCGAATTCTAATTATGAAGCTGCTATCATCAGAACAACAGACGACATCTATCGATTATTATTTGATTTTATTTGAGCTTGTATTAATGGAGGAGATTGGATGAAGGGCTCGACGAGAGATGATGGGGTTTGGTGGCTTCCAAAAAAGTCCTCAGATAGGTTTGGGTGAGAAGCTTTGTAACGACCTGGAATTTCACTACTTCGATTTACGAATTTTTAATTAATTTTAAATACTCAAATAATAAGTTTTATAATGAAAATAAAACTCTTTTAAATGATAAATAATGATGGTGAATTAGTTTTAAATTTTTTTTTACAAAAATATATAGTTCGATGAAAAACAGAAAATGTGACAAGAATTCATTTTCTGAATTTTTGATTTTTCGTTGGTTAAAAGTTGTCCAAAATGTCATAACACTTTGGTACACACACACATACGTTTAAAAATGTTTTGACATGGAAATGCATATATGTATATGTATATACACTTAAGTATGTATGTATATATATATATATAAGATAAGATTTTGTTATAAAAAGTTAATATATTATATAATATAAAGATGTTTTTCCCGACATAAGTACAATTAAGTACAAAACATGTTGGAGCATGAAATGGTAGGAAATGGACAAGTTTGGTGAGGTGGCACAAGGTGGTGGAGGGTAAAGGACAATGGGTGTTTAGGTAATTTATTTTTCCTCTTGTTTATAAATAGTTTTCCATTCCTTCATTTTTCCTCCTCTTCCTCCTATCATATTTTCCATATCTCCGATCCAAATAGAGAAATGCTTTTTTTTAAACTGTGTAAAATTCAGTGGCTACAACTTCCATTTGTACCACTTCTTCAAGTTTTGAGAATAGTTATGTCAAAAATGCATTTCTTTCAGACTCATTTTTTTAACTCAGATTTTCTAGCCTGAAAATAACACTCCTTCTTTTGACCATATCTCACTCAAAACAAATCTAATTTAGTGATTCTTATTTTAAAATAATAGAAAAAATAATTTTCAAGAACTTTTCTGTTGATCGCTATTTAAAATTCCAAAAGTAACATTGCCATAAATCGAGGAGAAGATGGACATTTTCGAGTTAATTTTGTGTTTTTCCAAGCACTGCAAGTTCTAAAGTATTTCAAAAGAGTTTTTCAAAATTTTGGTGAGTAAATTTCTTAATTTTAGGAAGGTTTTTACCTTTCCATTTATTTACTATTGGGTGGTAAAATAAGATGGTTGTTTGGTTGGATTATTATATGGTTTGGTTGTATATATATTTTGTTTATATATGTGAATGCTTGTGGTTAAGTTAGTGTATACTTGAATGTGAGGGCTAGATTTTTGTGAATGATTTAGAAATGTGATCTTGTTTATTGGGTTTTTGGTATGAATAAGTTGTTATGGATATAATTATATGGTTGTTGTGCTAAGAAAAGTTAAAAAAGTTAACAATCAGGTTTGGTTATCGATGAAGAATCCTTTGTGAAGAGTACGAGTTTTGGTTTGCAATCAAAAATCGATTTCAAAGTTAGAAACTTAGTTTCAAATTTATTTATTTTGTGTTTTGGGAATGGTAGTAAGATTTGTAGTGTTAAGTTTCCAATGAGAAAAGCCAAATCATTTGCAAGTTATGACATCCATGGCGATAGTCGCTATGGATGCAGTTCGATAAAAAATCAATTTTTGAAAAGTTAAGTTTTTATACTTTAAAGTGTTTTTGAAATGTTTTTAAAAACAATAATAATGATTAAGGAAAGTTAGTTAAGAATTTAATAATTAATTATTAATTAATTAGTTGTTATAATTAATGATTAATTAAGTATTAAACAAGGTTTATTAATTTTAATTAACTGAAGATTAGTTACTAATTAGTTATCTTTCAAAAGGTAAGATTAATTTTTAATTAATTATGAGTTAAGTATATAATTTATTTTCAATTAATTATTATTTAAATATTGGGTTAATTATTAATTAACTATTAAGATAATGTTTAATTATAAAATAATTAATGTTTTAATTTAAATAAATTATTTATTTAAGGTTTAATTTATTATTTAAGTTTTAATTAAAATATTATTTAATAATTAATTAATATTCATTAATAGTTAATTATTAATAAAGGTTTAAATTATTATTTAATAATTAATAAAGGATTAATTAAGGATTTAATTTATAGATAAATTATTTATTAAAGGTTTAATTATTTATTAATTTATAATTAAATTAAGTTCAAATTTAATAAAGATCAATTATGATTTAATAAGAGTTTAACTTGTAATTAATCATTTTAAAATGGAGTTTTAAGTTTTTAATCCTTGTTTTCCAAGAATCAAATTGTTTTAAGGGTACTTCTTTTTCAAAGATGGTTTTGAACACTAGGGATTCAAATGTCGATACTATTAAGTAGACAAACAATAATGAAATAGTTATGTATAATTATTGTTTGTGTAGACATGTGTTAGCAGAATAAATCTCCATTCTGCTATAAGTTGATTGTTTGATTGTTTGGACATCTAATAGCAGAATAAATTACCATTCTACTATAATTATTGTTTGTGTGGACATGTGTTTTAGCAGAATAAATTCTCGTTCTACTATAAATTGATTAAATTGTTTTGGACATCAATTTTAGCACGACAAATCACCATCCTGCTATTATATTGTTTGGATATGTATATGCAAGTTGAGTTGTATTGATATGTTATTCGTTGATTTGATAATGGATTTGATTTACATGTATGATGGCATATAATAATTGATAAGTGACATGGAATTAAGTTGAAACTAAATGGTAACTTAAATAAGTACTAATGGGATTGCTAAGCTCTTTTTGAATTTATAAAGTATAGTTTTGGATTAACTTCAATTCTTTAATCAATTTAGGTTTAAAGTTTAAAAATGATTTCCAAGCTATACTATTATTTTTTAACGGTATTTATAAATAATAACTTGTTTATAAAAATGGGTTTACTAAGTAAAAATGTTTATTTAAAGTGATTTATAAGGATGAGTTGCAAAAGATATTTTTTAAAGGATTTTTCTTAAAGAAGATTTACCAAGGGAGTTTTAAATGGGGAAATATTTTATAAATGATTTTAGAGGTTTTATAAATTGACTTATAGACTTATAAAAGTGTTATATAAATTGACTTTGGAAATTTGTAATTATTTGAATTATAAAGTGAGCTTTTAAAAAACGGAATTGTTATAAAGGATAAGAGGTTTGGTTTTATAGTAAGTAATGTTTGTTAAAAAAGGGAATTTGAAAGGAGTAAATTTACCAAATGTTTTGGTAATATATTTATACCATTGACATAAGTATATAAATGCTTTCCAAGTGTAAAGGGGATGTTATGGGTTTTGGGAATAGTGTTTTGAAGAGATCTTTTGATCAGTTTTCTAAAGTATTTTAATTAACGGAAGATTAATTAATAAAGGCTTGGTACATCCCATTGTGAATCAAATCAATGATGAATGATTATTTATTTGATAATTAAATAACTGACTATCAAATCTGGACCAAAACATAACTTTAGAAATATCTAGGGGAAACACGTGAGTTATATGGCACAGTCATCCCCAATGACATTGTACTGTGTGTATAAATCTCATTTCGTTCATCTAGGATAGTTGATAAGGAAATCGTCCACGAATGGTTAGGAGGTGAACTTCGCTCTTATCTTTATCTGCTAATTTCCTTAGGAACCGAGGTTGAGTTTACCGAAAACTATCGAAAGTTGTTTCAAAGAGACTGGGATCGGATATGTTATCTAAACCCACTTCGATCCAACTCAAGCATTTTGAAATGAAGACATCTTGAAGAGTATGGAACCAAAGATGGAGCCATTGAAGTGGAAGGGCTACTTGCTATTAATCTTGAGGAATATTCTAAAATGGATATAGTAGAAGTAGTGCCTTTGGTTTGTCCTTATCCTAGAAAACTTGTATGGATGAATGATGACACTTCATTTTGCTTGGAAGGTAGGTTAGCATTCCAAGTGGGATTGCTATTAAAAAGTTAAGCGTAACCTCAAGCCTCATCAACCAAGAATGACTAAAACAGGGGAGATGCAGCAGGGCTAAGTGGGTTGCTCCCATTAAGGTGTGTCATCACCTTTCTAGATACATATACTTATTTATGGATTGGTTGTGCATGAGATCTCAATAAAAAGGGTTGCAAATTAACTAAGGTGATGAGATATTCAGTACTATCCATTAAGGGGTAGGCCGATCTTGTGTTAGCAGGGGATCCTAGCAAGGTCTTCAGTACATTTTCTAGATGTGTATTGTGATAGGTGGTACCCCGGTGCCTTGTCATAGTATGGAACCCATTCTCCAATAAGCGCCATACGGTTTTGATCGTGATCAACTATGTTGGAATGTGAGATGCAAGCGTTTTAGCTATTTTCATATTTTACTTTGACCTCTAGACATTATTATAATATCACTGGATTTTAATATAAAAGTGTTTTGGTTATTGTAAGTTAAAAACCCATCCATGCTTATGTGCGACGTGATCTTACGAGATACCTTCGGGTTTTAAAAATAATAATTCAATTGTTTGAGTTTACTCACACTAGGCCCATGTCTGACAATGAGTTTTATTTTCTTTCCTTAAACTCTTGGGTGCTCAAACTTGTATGAGCGGCGAAGTAGTTCAAGTTTCATTCGGATGCATTTAGAGGAGCTTGGAGCAGGAGGCTTCATCGATAACTAGTTATTATCTTATTTCCGCTATGTTATATGTATCTTGTATAAGTTAGGTAGGGACAGGCTGTTATAACTTTCCAGGGGTAGAATTGTATTAGTATGACTCTGATGTATCATTTTTGAAATGACTTTGTAAAGTATTATATTGATTAATATATATTTTTTTCCGTTGCATTGTGAGATTCTGTGATTGTTTTTGTTTCTTCTATCTTCTATCTTCTTCTTTCACCCCTAACGATCGGTTTTTCCAACACTTGAATGCTCGACACGCAATGCAGTGGACGTATTAGTGTCGATTTTCAAGGGTTGAAATACCCGTTCGTTAAATTTGGTATCAGAGCGCAAGGCTAAGCGAGAACCTTGGATTTGCTGGGGTAACTCATTAAGAGATAAGGTAATGGAATGCCTTAGTATGACTTTGAGTGTATATATAAGAGCCCGTATTTGTTAATGATATAAAATGGTTTATATTGTGTTGATTTATCTGTTAAGTTGCTTAAGAACTCTAGTCGAGATGTGGGATGCCACAGTGTCGATAGGGGATCCTAAACACTTGAACAAGGCAAACTGACACGGTATTGTTTTGAAATTGAGTAAATGAAATAATTTCACCTAGAAGTATATTTTTTGTATAAAGAATGATTTCAAAAATAGTATAGTACTTTGAGGTTTTATTGTTAGGAGATAATAATATTCTATTATTTTCATTTAGGGTTTGT
Source organism: Allium fistulosum (assembly GCA_030737815.1). Lineage (NCBI taxonomy): Eukaryota > Viridiplantae > Streptophyta > Magnoliopsida > Asparagales > Amaryllidaceae > Allium > Allium fistulosum. The sequence continues at coordinate 231,398,329 of CM060908.1, read as the reverse complement.
TTAGTCATGCTCGTCCAGTTGAGCATTCACTATTGTTAGTGTGTATAGGTAGTTTCCCTTTTTAGGATTTGTGTTAGGTAAATAGAAATAGGGAAAACATTGAAGTGAACACCTTGTGAATTAAGTTTCACAATTTGACTATAAGGCGTTCGATTGTTAATATTAGATTAAAATTTGATTTAATAGAAAATGTTTTCATAAAGTTAGAATATTTTAATATAAATATTTTGAAACAGAATTATTAAGAATGTGTATTTTCATTAAAAAGAATTTAGATTGAAAACTTGAGAACTTAAATCCCAGGACTTTTGAAAAATTGTTTTCAAGGATTGGAAGAAAAAATAATAGTATTATTTGAAAATATTTTTGGTTCAAGTATAAGATTTTGGGAACGAAAAGGTTAAGTGAGAAGTGTTTTCTTTGGATTAGTTTGGGAAAATAAGTCTTGATTGTTTTGTGATGATCTGGATAATCTTCTAAGTGACGATCAGATGTTTACCTAGCGAACGACGCAGGGTACTTAGTAAATTATTCTCTTTATCATTGCACAATTGAAACAAGTTCAAACCTAAACAAACCCAAAGCAAGTTGGTGATAAATGTTTTGTTTGAGATATGCAAAGTATTGTTTCAAAAATAAGATTTGAAATAAGAGTAGTATTTTTAAGTGTAACACCCCTAATTTTATTAACATTATTCAGGAGATTTAATTAGATAAATTAAATAGGATAATGTAAATGTTAGAGTGATAAGGAGATTGAGATTTGAAAACTTATCTAGAGGCCATGCTTAATTAAAATTAAAAAAGGAGTTTCTGGAAATGGTTTATTAGAGAATTAATAAGAAAATAAAATATGGGCCTTAAGGGTAATGGCTACATCCATAATTTCATTACCCTTAAAAATAACGTTTCCATTTCCTTTGCACGTTCATTTTTCATTATTCAAAAACGTAAATCAAAGAAGAAAGCAAACCGACCATTACTTAGGAGGAAAAGAGAAGAAAAATTCATCTAAAGCTAAGGAATCAAGCTAGGGGAATTAATCAAGGATCAATCTCAAATTTCTTATCCTAATCAAGGTGAATAATACTCAAAACCATTTCTATTTTTGTTTTTAATGATCATTTGATTTCGGGTTTAAGTTTAAATCCATTAAGATGATTTTTGATGATGATATGCTTGGATTTAATGATATGATATATTCAAACAAGTTTGTTTGATAATTGTTTTATACAGTTTTAAGGCTAATTAAAATCATTTATTTTGGATTTCAAATGCCATGAGGAATTTATATGTTATGTAAAACATTAATTTGGAGATGGTTTTAATTTTTATAATGTTCCAAGCTATGGAAAATTTGTTATGAATTTCAAAGAGAAATGAATAATTTGGGTTTAAATTATTTTGGCTAGTATATGGAAGAATTTGAATCTGAAATTTCTATATGTTAGATAATATATTAAAAGTGAATTTCTGTGATTTTTGGGGATTTTTCCTAAGTAATTTACTATGGAAATTAAATTATTTTAGATGGAGGACTTAAATGTTTTATTTATTTTGCTTAAGGATGGGCTTATTTGTTAAATTATTTTAATTAGATCAAAAATAATTACGGCAGTTTTATTTTAGAAAGAATTTGAAAAGTTTATGGCAACCAATTAAATGTTTACAAATAGGCTGGTTAGTTAGAAAGCAATTACTTAAAAAGGAATTTCGCTTCTTTCAGACATCACCTTTCGACCCTGTCTTCCGCCTTAAACCAACCAAGTCAAAACCAATACACAAGGTATCGATACATTGGTACGTAGTGGATTAGAGAAAGGCAGTAGGTATGGTGTCAAAACCATGCTTTCGAAGGGGTCGAAACTAGTTAGACTTTGAAGGTCTTTGTCTTACTATCCAAAGAAATGTAATTGCCTTGTTTTCAAAAGAATGCTTTCAAAAGGGTTTAATGTAGCTTTCGAAGAAGCAACTTTCGAATATGTTGCCACCTTTTTGTTTCAAAAAGAATGTCGTCAAATGAGTTGCTTTGTTTTAATTTAATGCTTTCGAAAGAGGTAGTTTTAACCCAGTCGAAACTCTGCCGCCGACCTTATGCCTTTCAAATGGATTGAAGTCATCAACTAGATCGAAAGGTAGCTTTTGTTTTATAAATGAAGTAAGCAACTTCCTAAAGCTTTCGAAAGGGTTAATGGTTTCGAAGGCAATGACTTTGAAAGGTGTTTCGAAGCTATCCTTCAAATGTTTTACTTAAATGATTTAAGCTTTCGAAAGGATGGTTCTAAAGCCAACAGTTTTTCCCCAAATACTTTTACTTAAAGGTTAATGGTTTCGAAAGGGGTACTTACGTTTATATTCACTTTGACCCAAAAGATATTTTTAGAATAAACCCAATGGTTTCGAAAGGGATACTTTCAAATGGTTTCGAAAGGGATACTTTCAAATGGTTTCGAAAGGGGTACTTTCAATGGTTTCGAAGCTATGCTTCTAAGAGTTAATAAGTAATACTTTAATACTTTCGAAAGGTATGTTTTGAGGGTCTCGAAAGAGATGATTTAAAGTGTTTTGAAAGGCCTATGCTTAGTGTTTTGAAAAGAAGATTTGAATTCCTTCAAAGGAGGTTATCCAATGGTTTCGAAAGTAAAAGTTTAAGGTTTCGAAAGCCTTAGTTTTCAAAACAAAGAACCCAATCTCATTTTTAAAGGAAAAACCGTGGCATAAATAAAGGAGTTTTAAAATGACTTTTAAGTATGGAGTTTTTGAAGAAGCTTTCCTTGGTAAAATAATAGGTTAAAGGGATTAACCATATTTCCATATGAAAATGATTTCAAGGATAATAAACCACATGCATTGGTGTTATTATGTTATTGTTTGCTTCTTCTAATATATATATATATATATATATATATTCACTTAAATTGAACCCATAACTATATTTTGTGGAGAAAGGATAGAATAACCAACTAGGTTGACCTAGTAGTGAATATCAATTGAGTTAACTTCTGTATGAGTAGAATTGCATTGAGGAGGTCAGGTAGACTAGAATATAGGATGTCTAAACATTGATTAAAGAAGTTGTTAGATAGACAGGTTCATAGTAAACCCATAAAAACTATGTTTAGAAAAAGTTATTGGTAGGGGCCAATAGGTTTGTAGTGAACCCATGAAAACTATATCCGGATTAAGTTTTTGACAGAAGTCAATAGGTTCCTAGTCAACCCATGGAAACTAGGATATAAGGGAAGTTATTGGAGATACCAATAGATTCAGGGAGAACCAATGAAACAATAAAGATATTGGCAGGGGCAAATAGGTTGTTAGTGATCCCATGTAAACTATGAAACCTACAGGGAGTCCATAAGTTTTAAATAGGTTATTAGTAAGCCCATGAAAACTAATAGGTTAATAGTGACCCTACAAACTACAACCGAGACAGATAGTCAAAATGAATGGGGATGGGTAATCCAGAATTGATTTACTTGTTTGCATATCATCATAATATTTTGAATTGTTATGTTTTAACAATTGTAGATGCAGGAGCACAGTATATGGTTTTTATAAAGTTTTGGATAAGATACCAGTGAGGGGAAAACCCGTTCCGCTAAGCGGCGTGGTCTCACTAGATATCTATCTGGTTTGAGATGGTAGCTATTATTCATACTAAGCTTTATGTTTCACTCGAACTTTATGTTTTCCCCTTAAAATCTCGGGTGCTCAATTAACTTTAAGTAGTTTAAGAGTTGAGGTATTCAGGAACCTCTTTAGATGAATAAGCTTCCGAAGACGTGCACGAGGCAAGCTAGATAGTAGGAGTTCTTTTCTATTTTGATTTCGCTATGTTTTTTGTAAAGACAAAGTTGTTTAATTGCCTATGTTTAGGCTCTGATCATCCAAGGGGCATATTCATATATCGCTCTTGGCGTATGTTGTAATAATTATAATTTCTCTGAACTTGGTTCTTGTATTTGTGATTATGTAATGAATTTGAAATTATTTAAAATGGATTGTGAAAGTTGTTTAATGATTTTAATTTTTTTTTCATATCCATGTTTAACATTACCATATTTGGTCGCCAAGGATTAATAACTTGGGTGACTGCAGCATCCGTAGCCGTTAGCTTTGGGCCTCAAAGTGGGGATGTTACATTAAGTTAACTAGTTCGAGTGGCTCAAAAACAACTTAAATTGAGGAAGAGATGCGTTTGGATGGTAAACACTTCCCTTGAGTATTACCCTTCATAGTAAGGGAGTGTATGATACTGTTTGGTAGTACGCAGTTCCTTAGTATCATTTTGGAGTTTCTTGAGCTATATATATATTCTATTATTAAAATATATTGTTTCAATTCAAAATGTTTTTTAAATAAAACCTGGGTATTTGGATCTTGAGTTTTCTTATGGAAATAAATGCAAAATTAAATAGTTGAATCAAATAGGGGTATATAATCTTAGGATGTAGTGTAGTAATAGCCAAGTTGAACTTAAGTTTAGTTTATGAAATGTTACCATACATAATTTAGTGGGAATAGAATTGGTATTAGGGAGAACCAATTAAATAAGTGCGTAAGTTGGATGTAGATCATTTCTCGTTTCATATAATTATGATCAAAGATTCGAGTACATGACTTTGAGGTGTTTCACACCATTACAGATAAGGATCTATTACTTGATTTTTGACGATGAGCACTTGATGAGGGTTTTTGATATGGGATAATTGTTTTCTATCATAGTTATAACTATGTAAGGAGAACCGAGTTTCCTAATCAGAGAGCCTAATCGGAGTCCGCTGTAGAAAATCGGGCGAGCGATATCGGTTCGGAAGGGAAGTTATGTACTCGAGTGGTGATCCAGTCAAATTTTGCGTATGAATGATCTATGTACATTATACGCACTGATGTATAGTGTTTTGTATTCCTAGGGTGGTTTGTTCTTGGGAAGGGTTGAGGTGTAATTTCCGGGACGAAAATCTTTTAAGGGGTAAGAATGTAACTACCTTGAATTTCACTGCTTTGATTTGCGAATATTTAATTATTTTAAATGCTAAAATAATAAATTTTATAATGAAAATAAAACTCTTTCAAATGATAAATAATGATGGTGAAATAGTATTCAAAATATTTTTACAAAAAATATATAGTTCGATGCAAAATAAAAATGTGGCTGGAATTGGTTTTCCGAATTTCTGATTTTTTGTCGGCTAAAAGTTGCCAGAAGTGTCATGACACTTTGGTATACACACATACATACATTAATATTTTGACATGTAAATGCATATGTGTGCATGTATGTACACTTAAGTATGTATGTATGTCTATATATATAAGATAAGATTTTATTACAAAAAGTTAATATATTATATAATATAAAGATGCTTTTCCTGACATAAGTACAAAACATGTTTTAGCATATTGGAACATGAAGTGTTAGAAGGGGACAAGCTTGATGAGGGGGCACAAGGTGGTGGAGGATAAAGGACAAGGGGTGTTTAGGTAATTTATTTTTTCTCATGTTTATAAATAGCTTTTCATTCCTTTATTTTTCCTCCTCTTCCTCATATCATGTTTTCCTCATATTCAATCCAAATGGAGAAATTCTTTTTTTTAACCGTGTAAAATTCTAGTTGCTACAACTTCCATTTGTACACTTCTTCAAATTTTGAGCATAACTATGTCAAAAATGCATTTCTTTCAGAACTCATTTCTTGACTCGGATTTTCTAGCCCGAAAATAACACTCCTTCTTTTGACCATATCTCACTCAAAGCAAATTCAAATTGAGCGTTTCTTTTTTAAATGATAGAGAAAAGAATTTTCAAGAACTTTTCTTTTGACCACTTAAAAAAATTCCAAGAGTAACATGGTCATAAATCGAGGATAAGATGACCCATTTTCAAGTTGATTTTGTGTTTTTCCTAGCTTTATAAGTTCTAAAGTATTTCAAAAGAGTTTAGCAAAATTTTGGTGAGTAAAATTCTTAATTTTGGGAAAGTTTTTACCTTTGCATTTATTGACTAATGGGTGGTAAAATCAATTGGCTGTTTGGTTGGATTATTTTACGGTTTGGATGTATATATATTTTGTTTATATGTGTGAATGCTTGTCGTTAAGTTAGTGTGTGCTTGAATGTGAAGTCTATATTTTTATGAGTGATGTAAAAGTGTGATCTTGTTTACTAGGTTTTTGGTATGAATAAGTTGTTATGGACATAAATATATGGTTATTGTGCTAAGAAAAGTTAACAAAGTTAACAATTAGATTTGGTTATCGATGATGAATCCTTTGTGAAGAGTACAAGTTTTGGTTTGCAATCAAAAATCGATTTTAAAGTTAGAAACTTGGTTTCAAATTTATTTATTTTGTATTTTGGAAAGTTAGTAAGATTTCTAGTGTTAAGTTTCCAAAGAGAAAAGCCAATACATTTGTAAGTTATGACAGTCGCTATGGATGTAGTTCAATAAAAAGTTCGATTTTTGAAAAGTTAAGTTTTTTATACATTAAAGTGTTTTTGAAATGTTTTTAAAAACAATAATAATGATTAAGGAAACTTAATTAAGGATTTAATAATTAATTATTAATTAATTAGTTGTTATAATTAATAATAAATTAAGTATTAAACAAGGTTTATTAATTTTAATTAACTGAAGATTAGTTGCTAATTAATTATCTTTCAAAAGATAAGATTATTTTTTAATTAATTACGAGTTAAGCATATGATTTATTTTCAATTAATTATTAATTAAACATAGGGTTAATTATTAATTAACTATTAAGATAATGTTTAATTATTTTTTATTATAAATTAATTATGGTTTTAATTTTAAAATAAATTATTTATTTAAGGTTTAATTTATTATTTAAGTTTTAATTAAATGATTATTTAACTAATTAATTGACATTAATTAATAGTTAATTATTAATAAAAGTTTCAAATTATTATTTAATAATTAATAAAGGATTAATTAAGATTTTTATTTATAAAAAATTATTTATTAAAGGTTTAATTATTTATTAATTTATAATTAATAAATAAGTTCAAATTTAATAAAGATTAATTATGATTTAATAAGAGTTTAACTTGTAATTAATCATTTTAAAATGGATTTTTATGTTTTTAATCCTTGTTTTCCAAAAATCAAATTATTTTAAGAGTACTTCTTTTTCAAAGATGGTTTTGAACACTAGGGATTCAAATGTCGATACCATTAAGTAGACAAAGAATACTGAAAAAGTTATATATAATTGTTGTTAGTGTACACATGTGTTAGTAGAATAAATCCACATTCTGCTATAAGTTGATTATTTGATTGTTTGGACATCTGATAGTAGAATAAATTCCCATTCTACTATAATTATTGTTTGTGTGGACATGTGTTTTAGCAGAATAAATTCTCGTTCTACTATAAATTGATTAAATTGTTTTGGACATCATTAGCAGGACAAATCACCATCTTGCTGTTATATTATTTGGATATGTATATGCAAGTTGAGTTGTATTGATATGTTATTCGTTGATTTGATAATGGATTTGATTTACATGTATGATGGCGTATGTAAATAATTAATAAGTGACTTGGAATTAAGTTGAAACTAAATGGTAACTTAAATAAGTACCAATGGGATTGCTAAGCTCTTTTTGAATTTATAAAGTATACTTTTGGATTAACTTCAATTCTTTAATCAATTTAGGTTTAAAGTTTAAAAATGATTTTTAAGCTATACTATTCTTTTATAATGGTATTTATAAATAATAACTTGTTTATAAAAATGGGTTTACTAAGTAATTTTTTTTATTTAATGTGATTTATAAGGATGAGTTGCAAAAGATATTTTTTTAAAGTATTTTTCTTAAAGAAGACTTACCAAGGGAGTTTTAAATGGGGAAATATTTTATAAATGATTTTAGAGGTTTGTATAGAGGTTTTATAAATTGACTTGTAGACTTATAAAAGTGTTGTATAAATTGACTTTGGAAATTTATAATTATTTGAATTATAAAGTGAGCTTTTAAAAAGCGGAATTGTTATAAAGGATAAGAGGTTTGGTTTTATAGTAAGTAATGTTTGTTAAAAATGGGAATTTGAAAGGAAGAAATTTGCCAAATGTTCAGGTAATATACTTATACTATTAAGATAAGTATATAAATGTTATCCTAGTGTAAAAGGGGTGTTAGGGGTTTTGGGAATAGTGTTTTGAAGAGATCTTTTGATCAGCTTTGCAAAGTATTTTAGTTAATGGAAGATTAATTAATAAAGGCTTGGTACATACCATATAGAATAAAATCAATGTTGAATGATTGTTTATTTGATAATTAAATAACTGACTATCAAATCTGGACCAAAACGTAACTTTGGAAATATCTAGGGAAACACGTGAGTTGTATGACACAGTCATCCCCAATGATGTTGTAATATGTGTATAAATCTCGTTTTGTTCTTCTAGGATAGATGATAAGGAAATCCGTCTACAAATGGTTAGGAGGTGAACTCCGCTCTTATCTTTTATCTACTTATTTCCAAAAGAATCGGGATTGAGTTTACCGAAATATATCGTAAGTTGTTTCAAAGAGACTAGGATCGGATATGTTATCTGAAAACCACTTTGATCCAACTCAAGCATTTCGAAATGAAGACATCCTGAAGTGTATGGAACCAAAGATGGAACCATTGAAGTGCAAGGGCTCCTTGCTATTAATCCTAGGGATTATTCTAAAATGAATGTAATAGAAGTAGTGCCTTCGGTTTGTCCATATCCTGGACAACTCATATGGATGAATCTTGGCACTACATTGCTGTCTAGAGGGCAGTGTTAGCATTCCAAGTGGGATTGCTATTAAAAAGGTAAGTGTAACCTCAAGCCTCATCAATCGGGAATGACTAAAACATGGGAGATGCAGCAGGGCTAAGTAGGTCGCTCCCATTAGGGTGTGTCATCACCTTTCTAAATACATCTACATATTTATCGATTGGTTGTGCATGAGATCTCGATAAAACGGGTTGCAAAGCAACCAGGGTGATGACATATTTGTACTATCCAGTAAAGGGTAGGCCGGTCTTGTGTTGACAAGGGATCCTAGCGAGGTCCTCGGTATATTTTCTAAACGTGTACCGTGATAGGTGGTACCCTAGTGCCTTGTCGTAGTATGGAATCCATTCTCCAATAAGCTCCATACGATTTCAATTATGCCCTACTATGTTGGAATATGAGATGCAAGCGTTTTAGCTATTTTCGTATTTTACCTTGACCTTTAGACATTATTATAATATCACTAGATTTTAATATAAAAGTGTTTTGGTTATCGTAAGTTAAAAACCCATCTGTGATTATGTGCGGTGTGGTCTTACGAGATACCTTTGATTTTAAAAGGCTTTTACACATAATAATTTAGTTGTTTGACTTTACTCATACCAGACCCATGTTTGATCCGGATTTTTATTTTCTTTCCCTAAAACTCTTGGGTGCTCAAATTTGTATGAGCAGCCTTGTACTTCAGGTTTCGCATGGATGCATTTGAAGGAGCTTGGAGTAGGAGGCTACATCTATAGCTATTTATTATCATATTTCCGCTGTATTATATGTATCTTGTATCAGTTAGGTAGGGACAGGCTATTATAACTATCCAAGGGTAGAATTGTATTAGTATAACTTTGATGTATCATTTTTTAAATGACATTTTAAAGTATTATGTTGATTAAAATATGTTATTCCGTTGCATTGTGAGATTCTGTGATTGTTTTTATTTCTTCTATCTTCTATCTTCTTCTTTCACCCCTAACAATTGGTTTTTCCAGCACTTGAATGCTCAGCATGTAATATAGTGGACGTATTAGTGTTGATTTTCAAGGGTCAAAATATCCGTTCGTTAAATGCTTATATAAAGGAGGAATTGAGACAAGTTAGCATCTATATCTCTTACCAATTCTCCTTCTCTTATCCATATAAAACAAAGCCCTCTTGCTTCCATCATATGGCCCACCCATCACCTTATCATAGCCGAATACATTAGCCCCCTATATGTGCTTCAAACTCATAACAAAATATTTTTCATTTAAATCCAATTTAAACGCAGATCTATATCGTGTATCGATCAATATATTTATAACTATTATAAGTACTTTTAATAATATTTGTTCACAAAATCAAAATAAAATTCTATAACTAATATTTCATACATATTAATTAATTTAATTATTTTATAAAAGTTATAAACTAGTTAAATCATGTGATCAAGAAGTATTCAACGATTCGGTTGTGCGACTCTTTAGGAATAAATTTGGTCAGAGATTAATATTGAAATATTCGAACATTAACATTCACATGTCACTCAGCAGGTAGTATGATATTTTGGCTAAATTTACCACTTACTTGGTCTTTGTAACATCCAAATGTACTTTGTTAGGCGTTACCCAATTGTGACATTTATTTACACCAATTCTCTTCGTCAAAACTATATTATTTTGGACTTGTGGAATTTGGTAATGGTTAATGTTAGCGCCAAAATTGGTCACTAACACCCAAATCCAGATGAAAGCACCATCCAACGATCACAGATAACAGATAGAATGTATGTAGAGAGTATAAATACGAAGAACAATAAAAATTAAAAGGAAAGCAATAATAAAAGAGGATTTATAGTGGTTCGGTTGACTCCGGCCTATGTCCACACCAGAAATTTCCTTTTTATTGATGTCAGAATCAATTACAGTTACAATCCAGAGTTTTTAGAGCAACAGTGGCGGAGCAGCCTTAGTATAGAAGACGAAGGGAAAGAGAATGAAGATCCCTTTCCTGAAGCCCCGTCTGTTGTATTTATAGGCAAAATCCGGGTTACTGGGCCTTTTGAATGATCCGGGCCCATCAATACCATATTCGATCCAAAACCCAACACTGCGACTGACCCTAAACTCCGAGCATCTGATCTAGTCTTGCCCCAGGAGTGGCTCGAAGCAACCTTATATTTGACTCAAAGTAAACGGGGCTGGAACTCGAGGCCACTCAATGCCGAATCTCCTTCCTCAAAACACCGATCCCAAATTTGTACTATGTCTACCCGGAGTTGAAAACTCAATGACCCAAAGCAGCCGACCCTATATGACATACCGACCCCATATTCGCCGATCCCAAAACTAGTCCGCCAACCCAATGCTAATTCCGCTATAGCCGACCCACTCAAATGCCAATCCACACCAGTGCCAACCAACTCAAATGCCGATCCACTCCAATGCCGACCCACTCAAATGCCAATCCAATCTCACCGATCCCCAAAACCGAGCTGCCAACCCGTGTATGAGACTCACCGACCCGGAGTAAACCAAGGATGCCGATCCCCTAGAATGTCGATCCAATTTCCAAATGCCAACCCGAGTAAAATGGAGTGCTGACTCGGAGTTATGAACGCGCCGAACTGAAGCACTCCTCGAAGCCGACCCACCTTCTGTCGATCCACTCCAACCAGACCAAACCATGAATGATCTCCTCTCCTCGACCGAGCCATGTACGACCGAGCCACCTTGATCGAACGACCGACCCACAGCTGAACTCCAATGACCGAACCATGTTATGCCAATCCCCGGCTTCGTAATCATATTTATCATCTGTGATTGATCATCTATCCATCAAGTTGACTCAAACCCATCGTATTCCAGCCTCGATAAACGAGTAGTCGATCTTGTCAAATTCGCCTGTCCACGGCCTTGCCAAAAGGTGGGTTAACATTTGTCCCCCCCAAACATGCCTTGCGGTAGGAAGGCGTGTTTTGAATTGCCTCAAATCCGACATCTGAAGTCCATATGTTATCCATAGCCTGACCTTCCGATTTATAATCCAATTCATTTTATCCAAGTGCCATTGCCGTATCCTTATCCAAATCTACGACTGCTCTGAGTCGATATCCGATTCCTATCCATCCGAACCCAACAACCAAGTTCTAATCCATCCATATCCAATAACCACATCCATGACCTCTCCGGGTCGATATCCAAATCCGGGACCGCTCCAAGTCCATGCCCAAATCCTGAGTTGTTCATAGCCAATATCCAAATCCGTAACCTCTTCGGGTTCTTGCCAAGTGTAATCCACACTCGGCGACCTATGTTTAGCGATGCCTTAGTGCTCTTGGTTGAGTGTCCCTGAATGTTGAGTAATGCCATAGCTTAAGTCCTAAGCTAAATCCCGATCGCTCCAGACCCTTGCCGAACATAATCCATGCTTGACGACCTGTATAGTAGATAACACGGGGCCTAAGTCCTAGGCCGAACCCTGGTCTCTCCAGACCCTTGCCGAGCATAATCCATACTCGACGACCTGAAACAGTAACCGATGGATATCATGGGGCCTAAGTCCTAGGCCGAATCCTGGTCTCTCCGGACCCTTGCCGAGCATAATCCATGCTCAACGACCTTTTAGCCAAAAAACCAGAGAAAAATCCAATCAAAATCCAATCCGAAATCCAAATAAAACCAGAAATCCACATCAAAAATCAAACTAAGAGACAAACGTCCAAACCGGAACCCAAATCAAAAAACAAACAAAACCAGGAGTTCAAACCGAACTCCAAAACCAAACCAGAAATAGGAAGTGTCCAAGCCAAAGAGAAAAAACTGATTTCACAAACCAAAGCGTCACGGTTTATCATCATCTCAGAGCATGCTTAGGGGTTGTCTCTATCCCCATACATGAGTAAGTGACTTAGCCGTCTGCCCAGAGTTTGCTACTTATTCTAACCATCACGGTTAGTTGATAACCAACCGACCACCATTCCTGGGGCTCATGCCATCGTCGTTCAAGGTAGGCGGTGGCTGCTCATGTTCCACCGCCGCATTCTGAGTTTCGACATATTGCCGCAACTGACCATTCCTTACATGCTCCTCGATTATATCCTTTAGATGCCTGCAGTTGTTAGTATCATGCCCCTCTAGGCCATGAAAGAGACAGTGCCTTCCTGATGCTCTTTCGCGTTCTGAAGGTTCCCTCCTTGCCGGCCTTTGATAAGGAAGGCGATCCCGAGTATCCAAGTATATCCGTTCCAATGTTGCATTCAGTCCTGTATAAGTGGATAATTTTGGTTCTCCCCAGCGCTTCCTCTTCCCTTTATCCTTGTCTTTACCCGAACTTTCACCGGACGGTTCTCCATCCTTAACCATGTTTACTTCCTTTGACCTCATATCCAAACATGCATCCTCCTGTCAAAGAAATCTCTCAGCTTCGTGAAAGAATTCCCCGAGATCCATTGGTGGGTCCCGTATCAATGATACTTTGAAATCTGAATTATCCCTGACTCCTGACACCGCCGCCATTAGAACCATTGATGGATCCGGTCGATCCACCGAAGCAACTACTGCATTAAATTGAGTTAAGAAAGTCTTGAGCGATTCATCTGCCCTCTGTTTAACTGACGTTAGTGTCATCACATTCTTTGGCCTTTTGATGTGAACTCGAAACTGTTTCAAAAACCTGTCCACCGGTTTTGTCCATGTTCTAATTAATCCATCTTCCAGCTGTCTGAACCACATAGTAGCTATATCGGTCAAGTACAGGGGAAAACACCGGGCCATAACCTCCTATGATGCCCCCAGCACTTCCATATGCCTTGTGTACCTCATCAAGTGGTCAGTGGGATCCGTCTTACTATTGTATACTTCCAGAGTGGGCTGCTTGAAATCGGGCGGATTCCTAGCTATCCTGATGTTACGGGTAAACGGACTTTTGTTGACTCCCTCCAAATCTTTGTTTGTCAGACCTCCACGAATGGTTCGCCTGATGATGTCGGCCATTCCAGGCTTCTAGCGTTACCTTCCAAGGGTTGCCCCCTATCTACATTTCCTAACTTCCCTCCAAGTCCATGAGGGAATTCTGGTACATACTCCTCGTCACGTACTCCTGTATTCCTGTTGGCACTGGGCTGCGCATCATCATCTGGTATCCCTCCATGGATTGGCCCAGCATTACCCGGTGGTGTGCCCTCGAGTCTAGGTCCATCCAGATTGACAGTTGTTTGTTGATTGGGGGCTGCCCCCTTCTGAACTACTCCATCTGCTTGCCTGTTGAATCCTTCTGATCCAACTCCATGGATCCGAGCGCCAACAGCTCCTATTGTTCCTATCTATCCAAATTGTCTAAGAAGGGTCTGCATCATTTCTTCTTGCCTTTTCATCAACTGCTCCTGCATAGAATCCATCATAATCTGCATCACCTCCCTAGTGATGTAGATGGATGCCTGATCTGATCCAGCCCCAAAAGAGGCCTCTTGACTTCCCTCTTGATTTCTCCTTTCTGTCACTTATCTCCTTGTCGATGGCCTAACCATTGTTCCTCCCAGAATTCGAGTTCCTAAGCCTTTAAATCCAAAATCCAAGCTTCATAATCCCTAAGTGCTAGCGTTCTCAGTGAAAGCACCAAAATGTTAGCGCCAAAATTGGTCGCTAACACCCAAATCCAGATGAAAGTACCAACCAACGATCATAGATAACAGATAGAATGTATGTAGAGAGTATAAATATGAAGAACAGTAAAAATTAAAAGGAAAGCAATAATAATAGAGGATTTATAGTAGTTCGGCAGAATCCGGCCTACGTCCACTCTAGAAATTTCCTTTTTATTTATGTCAGAATCAATTACAGTTACAATCCAGAGTTTTTAGGGCAACAGTGGTAGAGCAACCTTAGTATAGAAGATGAAGGGAAAGAGAATGAAGATCCCTTTCCTGAAGCCCCACCTGTTGTATTTATAGGAAAAATCCGGGTTACTGGGCCTTCTGAATGATCTGGGCCCATCAATACCATAGCCGATCCAAAACCCAACACTGTGACCGACCCTAAACTCCGAGCATCCGATCCAGTCTTGCCCCGGGAGTGGCTCGAAGCAACCTCATATTTGACTCGAAGTAAACAGGGCTGGAACTCGAGGCCACTCAATGCCGAACCTCCTTCCTCAAAACACTGATCCTAAATTTGTCCTATGCCGACCCGGAGTTGAAAGCTCAATGACCTGAAGTAGCCGACACTGTATAACATACCGACCCCATATTCGTCAATCCCAAAACCAGTCCACCAACGCAATGCAAATTCCACTATAGCCGACCCACTCAAATGCCGATCCACACTAGTGCCAACCCACTCAAATGTCGATCCACTCCAATGCCGATCCACTCAAATGCTAATCCAATCTCACCGATCCCCAAAACCGAGCTACCAACCCGAGTATGAGACTCACTGACCCGGAGTAAACCAAGGATGCCGATCCCCTAGAATGCTGATCTAATTTCCAAATGCCAACTCGAGTAAAATGGAGTGTCGACCCGGAGTTACGAACGCGCCGACCTAAAGCACTCCT
Source organism: Allium fistulosum (assembly GCA_030737815.1). Classification (NCBI taxonomy): domain Eukaryota; kingdom Viridiplantae; phylum Streptophyta; class Magnoliopsida; order Asparagales; family Amaryllidaceae; genus Allium; species Allium fistulosum. Next base: position 231,383,006 of record CM060908.1, on the reverse strand, counting down.
CGAAGCCGACCCACCTTCTGTCGATCCACTCCAACCAAACCGAACCATGCATGATCTCCTCTCCTCGACCGAGCCATGTACGACCGAGCCACCTTGATCGAACGACCGACCCACATGGCCGAACTCCAATGACCGAACCATGTTATGCCGAACCCCAGCTTTATAATCATATTTATCATCCGTGATTGATCGTCTATCCATCAAGTTGACTCAAACCCATCATATTCCAGCCTCGATAAACGAGTAGTCGATTTAGTTAAATCCGCCTGTTCACGGCCTTGTTAAAAGGCGGGTTAACAGTTAAAATTTCAATATCGTCCATATTCAACCCTATAGTCCAAATACAAAGTCCTCGGTTCAATAATATCAATTATTATTAACTAAAATGCTCTTTCTAGAGACTTTGACTTTGAGTTGACTTTAGTTGATCATGGTACTAATCTCATATAACTGAGGAGACGTCTCTTGAATAATGTTTTATTTCTAATGCTTCCACTCGACCCAACTATGTTCGTTGGATGGACGCCATTCTCAAGTCAAGAGAATTGTGTAATTTTATCACATCGATATTTTATTTTTGATATTGGATAAACGGTATTCTCAAGTCAAGAGAATTGTGTAATTTTATCACATCGATATTTTATTTTTGACCTTAGTTATTTTAACCAACAGAAAACAATCGAGGGAGTTGTTCCATGGTTATCTAGTAATTATCAGTACGTACCCCTTGATGACACCAACAGCCATGAATAATACGCTGCCCAATAGTTAGAGAGTGTTATGTACTCTAGTCTCAAAAGATGTATCAATATTCAGTCTCGATACATCTTAACCATGAATATTTGAAGTGGTATATTAATTTTCTTTGTAATAAATTACTTACGATTACAACACTTTGTAACTACTATCACAAAACATACCATTTATGGATCTTCTATTTAATATACATTTAATTAAATTGATTAATTAATATAACATTATATCAAATATATAATAGAAAGAAAACACCTTTTATTTTAAATAAGATTGGATATTGCGTTAGATATAAGTCAAAAATTACATAATTGCCCCCAGGGCATGCACCTAACTCTATCAACCTTGGCCACCTCTTCATCTCGTCCAGCTTCACTTATAAGTGCAAAATCTGGTATGGTCGGGAATCTTAAAGAGGAAATGGTTAAGCGCGTCATGTAATAGATTTCCCTAAAAGGCATGGTTGATGTTTTTACATGCTTTACACCAACCTTAGACTTAAGTTTTCTCTATAATCTACACGACTATGTGTTTAACGAATGTGACCTCGGTAATCACTGGGTAGGGACTAACTACAATCCATGTGTTACTTTTGGTAACGCTTAATGCCACACGTTAGTGGTAATTTCCGGTCTGACAGATCTCCCTTAGCATTTTAACTCTGGAAGAGATTCTGCCTCACCCTCTATGCTGGCCTCTCGAAGACAGGCTAGTGCTCGGAGGCATCTTCTAGATAGAAGAGTTATTGTTATTGATCTTTTAAACTCGGATTCAGATTCCTAGTGTAATTTTTATTGTGATAGTTGTTGACTAAGTAAATGTAATTTCTTTTCGATTAAGCCTAAGCATTGATATCCTATACCCTTAACATGTTATCTATGTGTATGGTGCACAAAGAGCAGATGTAGATCAAGATAGGTTATAAATTCCGTTTTTGTTTGGCGAGCTCTATGTTGCCGTTGCCTTGTTTTCTTTTGTGATGGGCTGCTCTGCCCTATTCCTTCATTCTACGATAGTCCCTTTTCTTTTCCCATTATTTACATGCATGGCATGTGCTTGGCATGGTCTTCTCCATTATTGGCGCAGACTAGGTGCATTTCGACTGTGAAGTCAGGTCGTGCATTTACAACCTTTTTTGATCGTTTCATTTAATAGCTGGTTTGGGCCGTTTATGTAACAACCCACCCCAGAACATGCCTAAATTTCGATCAGAAAAGGCCCATCGAAACTTAGATCCATTTAAAGTAAGTTGTTGGTAGAACTAAGAAAATAACAGTATAGAGCCATAACTAAACCTTCAAAACTCACAGCGGATGGAACAAAGTATAATAGCAAAGTGTACCCATTTATTTCAAAACCATAAAAATGTCATAATACAAAATTCCATAAAACCGTAACATATTATCCATTACAACAATTGTCTAAATGCATAGGTACACATAAAAGCAAGGAATAATAACAAATACCGCCACAAGCCAAGCTTCTCCGTCTCTAAGCAACGTCACCGCCATCACTCCATCCTTAACCTGTGTTGTAACGAGGAGGGAGTCAGAACAACAAGTGTCTCGTGAATAAAAACCTCGAGTATTACCTTTTCAGTACTTAAGCAGTATATTTCAAAATAAGAATATGTCTACAAACACGAAACCATAAAATCATTCAATGCTTCTTTATAAGGAAAGGAGGCGGGTCCAACCACTTAATACCTTCCATTTCAAAAGCAGGTTTCTAAAATCGCATATCCCAATCATACGTCATAAATAGGTAATAATGTAGAGATGGTACCCAAGCCACTTAATACTTCCAAGTAAAAAATAGGCAGATGCTGGTCGTTTAAGACCTTAATTAAGGCAGACCCGATCATTTAAGACCTATTTCCAGAAGCTTGCTCCTCACTGTTACTATCTAGCCGACATCATATGGAATCACATATGCCACTTAATACTTCCAAGTGGAAAATAGACAGACTCTGGTCTTTTAAGACCTCAATTAAGGTAGACGCCATCATTTAAGACCTATTTCCAAAAGCAGATCCCTGTAGAGATACCACCTAACGTGTCCCCTTGACCATTTAATACTTCATCTGGGGAAATGAGGTGGGTCCAACAACTTAATACCTTAAAACCCCAAAGCATGCTCTTTGTCTTATGGCCTATACTCATAATGATGTCTCACATTAGTCCGCTAGTCGTAGGAACTAATAGCTAGATTATCTGGGAAGATTTCCCCTACAGAATTTGGTACCAACCTCGTGTTATTACAAATAGTTAACATATGAATATCTCACATCAATAAAAGTGTACACAGCTGCTGGTAGCTTCAAAGTGAAGGGCAAACTTCTGTCACGTAACTCTATTGACCTCACATCCCTATGACTTAGCCACAAATCAATTACTATATATATATATATATATTCATCTCATTGTTTCATAAATAAGGCCTTATAAGGAATCTTCCTTACTATGCCTTAAAATAATAATTAGTCTATATAAGAGTTTCCACTTATTTCCATCTCATAATCAATTACCGTCATAATGGGGGGGAAATTAAATAAATGCCTAATTAACTACGCTATATACGCAATAATTATACGTTAATTACGTAAATAGAGATAAATAAATATTTGCACCTAATACGTTTTAAATGCATGGATTTTACAATATAACAAGTGCTAAATGTCAGTTCCCTAACCAATTATTATTACAAGTCCATTCGCTTCAAATTCCCAATATTTTATGGGATTCTAATGTCCAAAACAGGAATTAAATTTTCATAACCAAAACTGCAATAACAAATTGTAAATAAAATAGAAACTCAATTTATTACACCAATTTAATGGAATATGTTAAATAATAAGCATAGCAATCTAAACCACATGTTCTATTCAACTCCTCTTTTACAAAGAAATAGATAAGAATAAGTAGTATAAACTACAAATAGAATTCGTAATCTAAACCCCTTATTTTATTGAAGAACCACAATTTGACCCAGAGAAGAAGGAGAAGTGGAATAGACTATAAAATTATCAAAAATTACATAAACGAAATAAATTCCATCAAATTAATGTAAATAATTAGGAATCTCAACATAGAATTGACATATCAAAATAAAAAGGAATTTTAGGGGATATTATCTATCATATTTTCGAAATCCCAAAATCCCTTAGGCATATTCAAATCCAAAAAGAAATACACTAAACAATTGCTGAAAAGAAATACTAAGATTTCCACTCACAGAATAGCCTTAGCTTCGCCTTTCCTAGATTTGAATGCCTTAAATCTCTTCTAGAATATATTTTTTATATATACACATAAAATGGGGAAGAGGTATATATACTTATTAGATTATGAACAGTTGGAGGAGAATAGAATAAGAATAGGTTGGAGGAAGAAGAAATAAATAGAAATAGATTGGATTCTTACCTGAATTCTCTATGGAGTTTCGGAATCTAATTTGAAGAGATAACAATGGCAGAGTTTCGCTATTGTTCCCAAAATATTTGTGGATAAAAGTGAAAGGTCTAGTGTCTAATTTATAGTGGTTGAAAATGCACCATAATCGTTGAATGAGAATAGATTAATAACAGATAAATCTAGAACTTACAACTCATCAAGGCTCCACAACAAGGAAGTGATCAAACCCCATACTCCAAGCGGTCGACCCCTTGAAGTGCTGGGTCGACTTCTTCTCTTATTTTGGAAGGTATTTATTTTATTTTACTATTGCTTTATTTATTTATTACATGCCCTAATTAACTTTTAACATTGATTGCTAATTTTTAACGTTACTTAACCCCCAAGTCTAATCACAATTAATTTCAAATTTCAAATTAGGGAATTGATTATTTATTTGAATCCTATTCAAATTATTTTAAATCTGAAACTTCAAACGCTTAGAACTTCTTTGTTCGAGCTCCGTTTTTCAGCATATTATATATGGAAATTAATAAGAAGTTCACCACGAATGCAACGGTATAACTTTCATGGTCAAATTCCAACTTTTATAAAATTTTCATTTTCTACCATATCACATTTAATTTACTTCATTTATTCATGGCTCATTATACATGGTGTTACATTCTTCCCCCCATAAAAAGGATTTCATCCAGAAATCTTTCAAGGGATGAACAACACAATGCGCAATAACATTTTGTTATACAACTAAGTTATCTATGCAACCATCCACTCAATCAATAGTGCAATGTGATTATGTACTGCAGACATACTAATATGAGCTCGATCCTAGTCAATCCTAGCATGAGTGTGTAATCGTGTCATGAAAATATGTATGCAAATACCCTAAACGTGCATAAAAATTTCTACGCGAGTGTAAAGTGGTTGTGAAAAAAATGTAGCAACCATCTCCTACCATCCAATCTAGCAATCACGATGCAACCAAAATCCTAATTTTGGAGAGAAATTTTCTAAAGAAAGGTTTAGGACGAAGAGTCCTCATGCCTCCCATCAGATTATCTCTCTAATGTACTTGAACCAATCTAATTCTTTATTGTGGAGCCTTCAAGTTTCATGCTCTACGATGCACGCATTGGCATGGGATGCTATTGGCTCCGTCTTAAAATCTCCCAATTGATTAGGCTCAACAACAATTACTATGCTATAATGGTATTTTATCAAATGCAAAAACGTCATGGACTCAAACCAACATAAATTTTTTCTTGTTTTTCCCCATATTGGGAAAAGACCCAATAAATCTGGTGCTTACTTTCCAACTACCCAAATCTTACGCTGCCTAATCAATTCTGACTTTCCAAAGTCTCACAACACAAGTCTGGTTCGAGTATAATTTGTTGGTGGTTTCTCACCCGTAATTTGGTGATTTGCATTGCATCCCCAAAAAATGCTTCAAGGGTGCCATACTAATCATCCATTGATGGCTACAGTCTTACGTGAATTCTACTTATGGTAAGCACTACTCCTAAGGTCCTCCAATGTCCAAGATGCAAGCTCTTAATCAATCCTCCAAGTTCCCATCCATTTCTTCAGTTTGTCCATCGGTCTTTAGTCCGTAAGCGATGCTCTGATTCAACGAAGTTCCTAAAGCTATTAGCAAACCCCTCTAAATATGTTCCTAAAACTAGTTCCACTACTTCTAACGGAAAATTTCTACCACCTTCTTCATAATCTGTTGACAAGAAAACTTGTCAACACCCCAAATTTAAAGTTGAAATTGGTGTAACACTTTTAAAACCTCCCTTCGAATGAGTGAGAATTTTTTGGGTGTTTCAGATGAGTAAAAATGATTAAAACTTGTTTTTGGAACCTTTCAACATAACCGAAAAGGATGACTGTCTTCCAATTAGTCCTTTCGAATGAGTTGGCCGTGGACTATGTCGAAACCACCTTTCGACACGGACCAAGGAGTTTAGGTTGAATCCAGATAATTTCTTGAAATAGTGGAGTTTGAATGGTTTTGACTCTGTCGAAAGGGGAAATACACGTCTAATGGATTTGATTTAAGGCTTCTAGGAGATTTGAGCACTAAGGGTTTTGACATAGTCGATAGAGGAACCTTTCGATCAATTTAACTACAGACATACATATTCATAAAGAAGAAAGGAAATCTAAGCTGCTAAGTAAATGCTATCATTATAATCATTTTTTTATTGAACTTAATTGTACAAATTGACCAAGTCCCCAATTTGATTTGAGAATTAGGGTTTACAAGTTTAAGAAACATACAAGTGAAGATTGGAAGAAATCAGATCCCTATAGTTGACCTTTGGGGTCATATCTATAAGTGTGGGTTTGGAACTTTCGACCTCAAGCTATCAACATGGTCAAAAGGTCAACCCCTTTTGCTTCCGCACATGTCCACTTAGCCATACCTTTCGACCTAGTCGAAAGTCTTTTAACCATCCTTTTGTTGCTGCTTGAGGTTAGGCCTCTTTCTTTTGCTCTGTTCCCCTTCGACCTTGTAGAGAGAGGGTTGCTTGATATCCTTTTGACCTTGTCGAAAGGTCCGTTGTTGTGTTTCTTGACTTGAATGCTGATGTGCCTCATGGTTGGTTTGGACGCTTGCCTTCGATGCTGTCGAAACTAGCTTCCTTTGACCTTAATTGAGTCGAGACACCTGAAAAGGCTTTGTTTCAAATGAATTCCTTCCAAAGCTTTTGCCTTGATTAACTCGAAAACCTATGTTCTTATGGCAGTCCGTGTTTAGCTCTTCCTTCATGGGTGAGAGTGGCTCTAACCATTTCGAAAGACTATGTATGCTTTCGAAAGGGCTAATTTAGTGGAAGACCCCTCCAATGTGCATACAATGAGACGAAGACAAACACCTTGAGCGGTTTAGGATATGTGGAGGAAGCGCATTGCCTATAGACTTCGAAGGGTAGCCTTCGACCTTGTCGAAAGCTCCTTGTTGATGCAGGCGAAACATTCTTTTGACCTCATCGAAAGGTACTGCTGGTGTGTTTTCACCTCCACGTCGGAAGCTGTGACTAACCAGACCATCTTGGTGCTTCTTGATCTTTACCAATGCTCTTGTGTTCCTTCTTTCTTGCTTTTAGTCCTGAGAAAATTTTATGGTAAACATTTAGCCCTGCTAGTATGAAAGAAGCTTTTGTTCTTTAGGACAAAAACTCCAAGGAGCTTCTCTCTTTATTTCCTGTGAAATAGATAAATACCTCTATTAAAACTATAACCTTGCTAGGAGATCTTAAAAAGTAATCTTAATTTTATTGAGTTAATTTCAAGATGTGGTATGTTAATATTTTTGGATAAAATATTCTGAGATATATATGATTAGGAATATGGAATAATATCACCTGATTTGCATACAACGATTCAATTAAATGAACCTTGGGAGAAAGTTGGCTATATTCTTCGGGCATTCCTTCCTTGAGTCGAATCTCTCCTAACACTATTGGTTAATAAGTCTTACTTAGTGAGAAAGTAGTAAGCAATCTAGTGCCAACTTCATTTGGTGATATGAATATCTTGCATTGGAATTGAATTTCAGATTTAATGAAGAATTCACAAACCATTATAAAATTCAATAATAAAATATAGAATTCTTCAAAGTCAGGTACCCAATGGGGGTCTTAATCAAAAATATGAAATTCATGAATTACCAACAAAATTCAAAAGAAGGTTTAAAATCCATAAACCAGGAATCTAGCAAGAGATCATCCAAAATCCATTGAGGAAATCATCCACATGTAATCCATAAATCATCATTGAAACCCTCCAGGAAACGTTAGAACTCACTAAACCAAAAATCTAATGAGTGCTCATTAAAAACTTCAACTCGGAAATCAGAAATACAAAACTCACAAATCCTCATGGAAAATTGATAAAGAAATTCAGAATTTACAAAATCTGGGATCCAAAGATCCAATAAGGCAATTGAGAATATAAAAATCATAAACCTTTATTAAAATTCATAAAGAAGTGTAGGGTTCATCAACTCGGAAAATCGACAGAGGATCGTCAAAATTACAACAAGGAAATGAGGAACATAAGATTCATAAATAATTATAAAAACCAGCAAGGAAATTCAAAATTCATCATATTAGAAATCCTATAAGAGATCATCACAAATCCATTGATGAAGTTAAAAATACAAAATTCATCAATCATCATAAAGATCCATAAGGAAATTCGGAATTCACTAAATCAGAAATCTCATAATGGATTATCAAACACTCAACAAGGAAATAACAAATTCACAAATCATCATGAAAATCAACAAGTAATTCAGGACTCATCAAGTTGAAAGCTCAGTAAAAGATCACGAATAAATCCAAATAAGGAAATTAGGAATGTAAAACTAATCAATCACCACAAAAATCAACAAGGAAATCTAAATTTCATTAAATTGGTAAATTGTTATAAAAAGGGAGCTAAAAAATTCAAGAATCCCAAAAATGTGATTCGAAACCTGTCCATTCTTACTCAAAATCATGAGATCAATGGAAAATCTAAAAATCATCATGCAAACTCAATAATGGGAATCAAGAAATTATGAACTCATGAAACAAGTGATCAATAGGAAATCATCATGAAAATTTAATGGGGAATCGTAACATGCAAAATTCATGAATCATCATAGAAGTCAATGGGGAAATTGAAAATTCATTAAACCAATAATTCAACAAGAAATTACCATAATGTTTAAACAAAGAAATCATGAATACAAAATCAGCAAATCATTGCAAAAATCAACGGGAAATCCATAAATTATCATGGAAACTCCATAAAGGAGTTAAGAAATTAAGAACTCATAAAACAAACGATTGATGGGAAATTATAATGAAAATCCATGTACGTAGAAGTCATAAATCATCTCGAAAGTTAACGAAAGAATTGGGAAACCTTGAAACTAGGAATTCAATATGAAGCCTTTATAGAAATTCTCCAATGAAAATAATAAATAATCATGGAGTCAATGAAATCAATAAATCATCATAAATGAAATCTTCATGAAAAGGAATTGAAAGTTCATAAAATCAGGAATCTAACCAAAATCTTGTTAGGATCCAAACTGACAAATAGATTATTAGGAATTCATTCAATATCAAAGTTAGAAATCTGTCTAGCCATAATAAATTTAGTAAGTCCAAACAACAAACTCGTAGACCTATGGGTTAGTAGAGTTCTTGATATATTGGAGTTGGGTCGCATCTGCAAAGCCTTGTAATTAACTAGAACATTGGTTCCTCATATATTGGTTGAGTTTCTTTTGCTCTAAGGAATCTCCCTATTTCCTGGGACCCATTTGTGGTTTACTCAATCTATTCTTGGAGTGTAGTCTCTACTATCATTAGTGGTAACTTGTTGCTTATTCCATTCTTTTGGCTTTGGTAGAGATTTCCGTTTTTGGTATCATGCTAGGGATCTCTTTTATTCATTTTCCAGTCTCGTGCCTTCTTTTGGGATATGGATTTCTTAATCCTTTTCAAACAATAGATGTTTTTATATCTTGTCTCTTTTGAATATGATTTTGAATTCTTTGTCTGTTTTTGATTATAGCATTGGACATCTTTGTCCTGTCGCCTCTATATGCATCCCTCTTCAGGATTGAAACTTTGTCTCGGTTGATATATAGATTTCTTTCTTTAACCCTTTATTCTCTTGGGTTTTGGCTTTTGCCTTGAGTTGTAGTTGTTTTTTTCCTTATTCTTTTGTTTGGAGCCCCCACTGGGTTGGACGTCTTAGTCCACTCTTTGATGAGCGTCTCTCTGGGCTTGGACATCTTAGTCCATTGTTTGACGAGCCTCTCTTTAGACTTGGACATCTGAGTCTATTATTTGACAAGCCTCTCTTTGGGCTTCCCTTATCTCAAAGGGATGTATAATTAGCCGACCTTTCACCAGAAGGTCGATGATGGGTGCTACCCTGACCCATCCCCTAAGAGATGGTTTTGACGTTAGGGGTTCTCTCTCTCCCTCTAGGAGATGCTACGAAATAGCATCGTAGGCTTATGTCCCTACCTCTAAGAGGTGCCACGGAATAGCGTCATGGGCTTATGTCCCTCCCTCTAGGAGGTGCTATGGAATAACATCGTAGGCTTGAGTTTTTGTATATAAAAATAATTTTTGGCCAATTAAAATAGAGTCTCCTTTGAGAGAAAGAATTTTATAATTAACCCCTCTTAGTATATTGAGGGGTTATCTTTTGAAAAATAGTTTGGACTCATGAATTCTTTTTAATAAAAGAATTTTTCCTAATATGGTATTTTGCAAGAACTTTCTTGCTATTCTCATAATATAAACATGGATCTCAAATATGAGACTAAGAGGTCATGATTCATGAACCAATAGTCTTGTAGTTGAGAATAAGATTCTCTAGTTTGAGTTTCAATAAAATTTTGATGACTTCTAAATCTTTCTCGAAAAAGAATGAATAGGCTTTTCTCTGCCCATAGTTTTTAAGAAAACTTTGAAATATTGAAATTGATCGGTTTGAATTCTTTGGGATGCATTCACTATTGCTATATAATATCTCAAATAAGTTGCATTAATCATCTTTTTGGACAAATATGTATTTGTTTTCTCCCAGGCCGTGGGGTAATTAACCATAGTTTTCTTAAGAAGATATGTTTGCGAAATTTCTTTTAAAATTATTTGCTAAAAATAGAGTTAGTATGTATGAACTTTCCCCTAAATTGACGCTGGATTTGCCGGTGATCTGCTATTTCTTGGAGGGTGGCCTTTGTATTGTGTTGACTGAAATATTGATAATTATCCATTATTAGGCATCTGATTTGTCCTTTCGAGTAGTCATGAGTGCATTGTATTCTAAAAGTATATAGAATGATTTGGTCTAATTTTGTTTTACCTGCAATAGCACTCGATTTTTAATCAGTATATGGTTAATACGCTTCACAAATCTAAGTAGGAATGAAACTACAAATTGAGTTAAAATGATATGAAAAGAGAAAGTTCATAGTTGAGCTAATGCTACGAGTACTCATGGCTTGATAGAGATCTGCATTTAGAATCTGCTGAGCTGCTTTCCTCTCAGCTTGAACAAGATGTCCTTCAGGTTTCTTTGATGAATTCTTGCAAGAACCCTACCCTGGTCATGCCTTGAATTTTCTCTAATAGGACACGACATTCATCGGTTTCATGTCCATTTGCTTTATGGTACTCATAGTAACTTCCTCCTTTATTTGGCCATGGGGCGCTCCGAACCTTATGAGGTGCAGCAAAATTCTCATTTCCTTTCATCTTGGAGAATATGTAGAAGAGGGGTTTGTTTAGGACCACATAATTTTTTTGAAATTCTTTCTTCGACTTCCCTTTGGGTTTTCACTTTCCCTTGGTCTCTAGTCAAGGCGTCTAAAATCAGATTTCTCTTCCTTGGATTCTTGGTGGAATTCTTTCTTAGCATGGTGCATCTCATCCAATTGAATAAAATTCTCTGCCCGGAGAAAGAAATATTGTAGATCTTTGCATCCATTGATATAAAGGTCTTTCTAGAAAGGAGTTTGTTCAATTAGCCCTGATCAAACTGCCATAAGCTTCTCTCTATCAGCTATACTTTCTGCCCTTAATGCTTCTGCACTGAATCTGTTCAAATATTTGCCAAGTAGTTACCTTGGTTTTTTTCTGATGGTGTCTAGCAAGCTAAAGTCCATAGTTGTATCTCTAAATATAGAATATTATACCACGAAGTTGCAAGTAAATTGTTCCCAAGAATAGATGGTTTCCATTCAGTAACTCCTATACCATTTGATAGCTGCTCCTTGAAAAGTAATGGGAAAAAGTTTACAGCGAACTGCCTCTGGAGCATTGTATATGTTCATCCAATTTTCAAAGATGAAAAGATGGTCATCTAGATCAGTTGTTCCATCATATTTTAGTGAAGGAATTTGGATGTGTGGGGGGAGATTTGTTGCCATTATTTCTTCGGAAAAAGGAAGCCTATTGCAAGATAACGTATTCCTCTAAATCAAAAATTCCCTTTTCTTTAAGCGTATTCATCATTATTTGGCGTTGGACGTTTTCTTGGTCAGTTTCATTTCTATGACTACTCATGCTATTTCCTTGGACTGAGCTATTCGATCACTCGAAGGATCCTTTTATTTGACTTTCTCGGTTTAACTCTTGATCTACTACCTTATTTGGAAGTCGCACTTCATCTCCTATTTCCATAATTTTTGTTGATTCCCGAGATGGAGCTCTTTCAGGATATTCTTGTATTGCTACCATTTGTGGCCGTTGATTCTGAGATTTGATCACAATGCCTTCCAATTTTGTTAGGATCAAGGGTTGCCCGACTTCTATATTTCCTAAGTTAGAGTTTCGGACCATGTGATCTTTCAAAGTTAACTGTGAAGCAGCCTCTTCGCTTGGATTGCTGTTATTACTTCTTGCTCTTACCATTTTTCTTCTTTCAAACAACTGATTTTATGCAAACAATCTGAGATAAAGTTGTCAGGGATCGGAGGTTCGGGTTCTCCTTTTAGCGCCAAAATTTTTGACAAGAAAACTTGTCAACACCCCAAATTTGAAGTTGAAATAGGTGTAACACTTTCGAAACCTCTCTTCGAATAAGTGAGATTTGTTTGGGTGTTTTAGATGAGTAAAAATGATTAAAACTTGTTTTTGGAACTTTTCAACACAACCAAAAAGGTTGACTCTCTTCCAGTTAGTCCTTTCGAATGAGTTGACGGTGGACTATGTTGAAACTACCTTTCGACTCGGGCGAAGGAGTTTAGGTTGAATCCTGATAATTTCTGGAAATAGTAGAGTTGGAATGGTTTCGAATCTGTCGAAAGGGAGAATACACGTTGTCTAATGGATTTGAGTTAAGGCTTCTTGGAGATTTGAGCACTAAGGGGTTTCGACACAGTCGATAGAGGATCCTTTCGATCAAATTAACTGTAGACAGACATATTCATGAAGAAGAAAGGAAATATGAGCTGCTAAGTAAATGCTATTATTATAATCATTTTTTTATTGAACTTAATTGTACAAATTGACCAAATCCCCAATTTGATTTGAGAATTAAGGTTTACAAGTTTAAGAAACATACAAGTAAAGAGTGGAAGAAATCAGATCCCTATAACTGACCCCTAGGGTCGTATTTATAGGTGTGGGTTTGGACCTTTCGACCCCAAACTATCGACACGGTCGAAAGGTCAACCCCTTTTGCTTCCGCACATGTCCACTGAGCCATACCTTTCGACCTAATCGAAAGGGCTTTAACCATCCTTATGTTACTGCTTGAGGTTAGGCCTCTTTCTTTTGCTCTGTTCCCCTTCAACCTTGTCGAGTGGGGGTTGCTTGATATCCTTTCGACCTTGTCGAAAGGTCTGTTGTAGCATTTTTTGACTTGAATGCTGATGTGCCTCATGGTTGGTTTAGACGCTTGCCTTCGATGCTATCGAAACCAGTCTTCCTTTGGCCTTGATTGAGTCGAAACACCTGAAAAGGCTTTGTTTCAAATGAATTCCTTCTAAAGCTTTTGCCTTGATTAACTCAGAACCCTATGTTCTTATGGTAGTCGGTGTTTAGCTCTTCCTTCATGGGTGAGAGTGGCTCTAACCATTTCTAAAGACTATGTATGCTTTCGAAAGGGCTAATTTAGTGGAAGACCCCTCCAATGTGCATACAATGAGACGAAGCCAAACACCTTGAGCGGTTTAGGATATGTGGAGGAAGTGCATTGCCTATGGACTTCGAAGGGCAGCCTCTGACCTTGTCGAAATCTCCTTGTTGATGCAGTCAGAACATTCTTTTAACCTCATCGAAAGGTACCGCTGGTATGCTTTCACCTCCTCGTCAGAAGTTGTGACTAACCACACTATCTTGGTGCTTCTTGATCTTTACCAATGCTCTTGTGTTCCTTCTTTCATGCTTTTATTCCTGAGAATATTTTATGGTTAACAAAATCCTTGACCTAGGAAATTCCATTCTCATTCCTATACATTTTCTCTTTTCCTTGTATAGTGGCATTTTGTAAGCTAAATCCCTTATGTTTCCCAAAATCTACAGTTTTGAGATTGAAACTTTTACTCACTCTAGACTGCTAACCTAATTTCCTCATTAACTTCAAGTTTTACCTATGGTATATCGCTAGTTAAGTGTTCTCATAAAATTTCCTTATACTTTGCTTTCCAAATACATCAAGTGGTTTAAATCTCATTCATAAAGTCTACACATGAATAAAACGAGGATATATCTTATACCACATCGTCCACTTTTCCAATAACTAAGGAAGGCAACCAGCGAATATTATCCAAGAACTCCAAAAGAATTTTTTACTAGAAGTTGTCATTTATTATCAACTGATATAAATGATGTTGAGGTTCTAACACTCCTTTCTAAATTAAGATGGGGTATTTTAATATTTCATTCCATTGCTACCCATTTTCTTAATTTTCCTTTTTTGATCTTTAATAAATGTGGTCCATTATTGTTTTAATTAATACCCATAGCAGCTGATTATTACTGTTAGAATTGGACCATTTCCATTTAATCCTTCTTCAATCTTTTAACCTTCTTTAGGTTTCCAAAATCCATTAATTAATCAAATTTCTTTCTTCCTTAAATGCAATATCAAGTTTCCTTAATCAACCCTCATTAGATTACTTTTTCTTTCATTAATTACAAATTTATTGCCCATTAAATTTGTAATTAACATCTATAAATCTTAATCCATCAATTACTAACTAATACACATATAGTCGTAATCTATGCTATATATATATTCTATTCGTTTAGCGTAGTTGTACGATATCTATATCTAACTACTAATTCTACAACTAGAATACTCATTTTCATATTTTAATTTATCGAAGCCATCCTTCCAAAAAGATTACCGTATAATTTCTCATAAATTAACCGCAAGTATAGGTTTTTCTTTGTTTGAAATTACAAGGAATTATTTCCTTTTCTTTTTTTTTTAAATAGATAGTGTAAACTATGGAAAAGAATATCCATCTCTTACACATATCTTTCCTGTCTAGTCCTTGTTACTTCAAACAACACAATTTTATATGGATTTTTGGGAATTGGATAATTTATGGAAATTAAATGGAAATTGCTCCAAAATTAAAATATAGAAATTCATATCCTATGGCCAACCTAATTCACAACTCAATTATAGATCTGGAGTATCTTTACACTTTATCAACTTCTTCAAATAGAGGTTTGGAACCGACTTCAAATTTCCAAATCAGGTTGTACATTCCATTTCTATTTTATTCATATCCTAAAAAACCTTAATCTATCATACCTAGGTCATGATCCACATCTACTCCATAAACTTTTATAAAATCATAACTTTCGCACATAAAATAAAATATCTTCATACAGATAAACTTATTTAAAAATAAGCATTTATTACATCATTTCTTACGATACTTCAAACACAAAGTATCAAATTAAATATCTCTATCTTTGAAAATTTAAACTTTAATAAAAATCTTTATCAAAGATTAAAAATTCCTTTGTTCCCAAATAGGAATAAAATAATCTCCCTTTATAAAACTTTCCTTATCAAAACTTTTTTTCCTTAAAAATTAGACTTTCTAATTTATGGCATTCAAAATTTTCTTGGTTTTCCAAAAAGGAACTTTTGAAAAAACCTTTATCAAAGAGTAAAAATTCCTTTGTTCCCAAATAGGAATAAAATAATCTCCATTTTTAAAACTTTCCTTATCAAAACATTTTTTCCTTAAAAATTAGACTTTCTAATTTATGGCATTCAAAATTTTCTTGGTTTTTCAAAAAGGAACTTATGAAAAACTTTTCCTCTCAATAGCTTACTAAAATAAGGATTTACTCCTTTTTGAAAATAAGATTTTTAACACAAAAGATTCAAAACATAATTATCTTTCCAAAATAATATGTTAGACCATTTTTGCTTTAAAGAGTTTTCTAGCTACAAGAATTATCATTTAAAAAATAGTAAATTTTCCACAATTATCATTTCGAAATAATAATAATTTCCTTCTATAGCATAAATAATATTTATTGCCTTATCACTCAAAATATATTGTTATTTGATGAAATATATCTGATAACGTTGCTCAGAAACTCTTAAAATCTTTGAAACACTTTTCTTTATCAAATCCAATATTATTATTATTCAAATAATTTTTGTATTCAAATTAGGAAAAACATATAAAATTCTCATATTTACATAAATGCTTCTCCTTATACAAAAACATTTAACTTATTTATCATCATTTAAATCCAATCAATGGTCATAGATACCTTTTATAACTTTATACAATATAAAAATAGATGGGGTAGAAAAAGATAACTTCTATCTTACTCTTTTACTCCTTTATCTCATCTACCAGAATTCACAATTCTATTATACCTAAATTCCAACCATCAATCTCTTCATCGCCTTCTCCTTCCTATACCATCGGACGTTTGTTTCTTTCAATTTTCTATTTCTCTATCCCAAAATATTTGTTACTTCTATCTATAAAACCGTAAAGAGAAAGAACTTCTAGGTTTATAAACAAGGAAAAATAGAAGGATCAAAGAACCAAAAATTGTAATCTTTTTTAATCAAATTAAAAAGGTTAACAAATGAAAAATATTCAAGTAATTAATTTACAATTAAAACCATCCACTATTTTGTCTTAAAGAAATTCACCGCATTTAAAATTGCATTACCTTTCCTAACTTTTCTAAAATTAATGGTGGTATATTTCCAAAGCTATCTAAAACCATATTTATATTTTCAAAAATTTCCAACTTATACAGCCTCTAAGAAGGCGTAGAGGGAGGAACTTTCAAATTTATTGCATAGGAGATATATCATAAAAAAATAGAAGAATACAAAAACAAGAAATTTAAAAGCTTTTCTAATCCAATCAAATTTTAAATTAAGAAGTTAATATATGGAAACTTTTTTAACTTCTCAAATCACCAAATTTTAAACTAAAATCACCTACCAAAAATTTTTCACCACCCTTTTTAAGTTTAAAACCTCTTTTCAAACTTTTTAAAACAGACGGTGGTATAATTTAGAAGTCATCTAAAATCACTTTTTATAAAAAAGTTCTGGACTTATAAGATTTTCATTTCAAAATCTTTTGAAAGGCACTTTAAAAATTTTCAAGGGGTTTTCAAAGAAATCTTTTTATCGAAAGGTAGGATTAAAATTTATTCTTTCTTTTAAACCTTTGTACTCTACCCTTTAAAAATCTAATTTCTTCCTTGTGGTGATAAATGTATTCCTTCTTACCCAAGTTTGCTCATTTCCTTGGTTACCTATTTTATTAATAAATAAAACTTTTATTTGTTACCTTCATAAATGTTAATTTATCAATATTAATTGTCAGCCTATCGAACGTTTCCTTAAGGTTATTTATTTCCTATCAACCTTTCCATCTACGATTCATATCTCTCTTACCTTAATCCTTATAGGGCCAATAATGATAAGGAATTATAAGTCCTACAAGGAAATATAAATTTAACTCTAGATATTTTCCAACTAATAGTTGCTTCGCCCACCCTTTTGGAATATGGTAGCAGCTACTTCTATTGTCGAAATTTATAGAGTTAAGCGTAAATTCAAAAATAAGTTGTGTATATATATATATAATATGATTTTTAGAAAATATTTTGAAAAACCTTTTCAAAAATAACAAGTACGCCACTCATACGTATAGTATACTTTCCCCGTTGATTGGATAAACTAGGCTCTGGTACCAAATGTAACAACCCACCCCGAAACATGCCTAAATTTCGACCCAGAAAAGGCCCATCGAAACTTAGATCCATTCTAAGGTAAGTTGTTGGTAGAACTAAGAAAATAATAGTGTAGAGCCAGAATTATACTTCAAGAACTCACAGCGGATGGAGTAAGATATAATAACAAAGTGTATCCATTTATTTCAAAACCATAAAAATGTCATAATACAAAATTCCATAAAAACCGCAACATAATATCTATTACAATAATTGTTCAAATACATGGATACACATAAAAGCAAGTAATAATAACAAATACTACCACAAGCTAAGCTTCTCCATCTCTAAGCATCGTCA
Source organism: Allium fistulosum (assembly GCA_030737815.1). Taxonomy (NCBI): domain Eukaryota; kingdom Viridiplantae; phylum Streptophyta; class Magnoliopsida; order Asparagales; family Amaryllidaceae; genus Allium; species Allium fistulosum. The sequence goes on along the minus strand of CM060908.1, from coordinate 231,364,768 downwards.
CCGCTATCACTCCATTCTTAATCTGTGTTGTAATAAGGAAGGAGTCAGAACAACAAGTGTACGGTTAATAAAAACCTCGAGTCTTACCTTTTCAGTACTTGGGCAGTATATTTCAAAATAAGAATATGTCTATGAAGATGAAACCATTAAAATCATTTAATGCTTCTTTATAAGGAAAGGCGGCGGGTTTAACCATGTATTGCCTTCCATTCCAGAAGCAGGATTCTAAAATCCCATATCCCAATCATACGTCATAAATAGCTAATAATATGAGAGACGGTACCTAAGCCATTTAATACTTCCAAATGGACAATAGGCAAACATTGGTCATTTAAGACCTTAATTAAGGCAGACTCCATCATTTAAGACCTATTTCCAGAAGCGTGATCATCAATGGTACTATCTAGCTGACATCATATGGAATCTCACAGGCCACTCAATACTTCCAAGTGAAAAATAGGCAGTCTTTGGTCAGTTAAGACCTTAATTTTTCTAGACTCCATCATTCAAGACCTATTTCCAAACGCGGACCCCTATAGAGATACCACCTAACGCGTGTAATGACCCTAAGTTTTAGTACCATTATTTAGGATATTTAATTGGTTAAATTAAATAAAATAAAGTAATGATTAGGGATTGAGATATGTGATTAGTAAGGGTAGGCGTGCCATGTTAACAAATAAACTAAAATGAATTATAATGAAATAGATAATGGGAGTTAGATAAGGGGCAAAATAGGAATAAGTATATCCTTATACCCCCTAAACCCTTACACTCATTCATTTCATACGTTCAGTATCAAAATCGAAACATAGAGGCCGACCACCATTAGAAGACACAAAAGGAAGATAAGAAAAAGGAATAAGCTAAATTGACTTAGTAGTTTTATGATCCTTTTGTTCTGTTGAAACTAGAACCGAAAGGTTTTGAAAGGAAAGGGTTTTAAATGGTTTCGAAAGGTTTCACATGTTTTACTTGAACCCAAATGCTTTTGAAAGATTTGATGTTTACAAAGGACTTTAAATGCTTTCGAAAGGTCTAAATGAAGGTTTTGAAGGGGTGGTTCCCCAATGGTTATGAAAGGTTTAAAAGGAAGGTTTCTAATGTTTTTGAATGGCAATGTTAAGTGTTATAAAGATAAGATGTCTAAGGTTTTAAAGCTTTTGAAGGTGATGTTTTTCAATGTTTTCGAAAGGTTTATTATGAAGGGTTTCAAAAGGGTATTTTTTGGCTTTTGGGCTAAGGTTATAAATCAAAGTGGATTACTTGGTTTCGAAAGGGGTACTTTCAATGGAATCGAAAGGGGAACTTTCAAAGTTAAATGTTTTAATCAATAAGGATTTGTGTAAAGTATATATAACATGGAAAAGTGATTTGAGTAAAGAATATAGTATATTTTCCTTTATTAAAGTATGATTTAAAGGATTAAATCAGTTTGAAAGAAAAGGTTTTCAAGCAAAATTTATGGGTAGTTAACCCTTAGTAAAATGACTCAGATTGTAGAATACCGGATAGGACTGGAATAGTGTTGCGCCTTATACATTAGCTATTAGCCCCTAGCTAATTTAGTTCAAAATTCTAGTGTGTATGGCTTTGTCATAGATAAGACTAAAATTATGTTACACACAGAAAGGAATATATATGTACAGAGTTAGATTATTTGTTTATTTTGTATGGTAGGACCGAGTTAGCCAAAGGTTAGTAGTTAACCAAACAAAACTATAGTGTTCGGACAGATAGTCCATTTGTTACCTGATTTATATGCTTTCATGATATTGATATTATTGTTCTAACCAGTTTTGGCTGCAGGATTAAGATTTGCAAAAGATATGTTTTAAAAGGATATTAGTGAGGGGAAACCCATTCCGCTAAGCGGCATAGTCTCACCTAATATCGTATAACCGAGATGTATAGTATTATTCACACCAGGCTTTAAGTCTGACCCAAAGTTTATGTTTTTCCCCTTAAACTCTTGGGTGCTCAAAATTGATTTGAGTAGGCTGAGGGTTGAGGATTTTTAGGTTTTAGTAGGTGGACGAATAAAGCTTCCGAAGATGAGCAGGAGGCTGAAGTTAGCTATATAGGAGTTGTTATGTTTTTTATTTCCGTTGTGTTGTATTAAGTCTATCATGACTATTTAATACTCTGGTCATCCAAGGGGGCATCTTTATAAGTCGCTCTTGGCGTATTTTGTAATAATTATATTTGATCAGAATTACTTGGGAAACGTTTGGGATTTTGTAACTTGGATATGAAAAGTTGTTTTGAAATGTAATCCGAAAATTGTTTTAATCGAAGATGATTTTATTTCATATTCAAGTGCTTCTTATATTATTGATACCATTAACATTACCGTATGTGGTCATCAGATGTTAATACTATAGATGACTACAGTATCTATAACGCTTAGCTTCGGGCCTCTAGATAGGGGATGTTACAACTTGGTATCAGAATTAGGTTTATGAAAACTTTAAACTAAAATGATTTTTGCAAACATAATCCTAAGGAATTAGAAATAAGATTGGGGTATGGGATAACACTAAAGTAACGTACTTGTATTTGCTATATATAAGTATACGCTTTACCTCTATTCTTCTATCTCTCTTAGGCTATTCTTCTTTATATTACGAGGCTTAAATACAGATATGGATGCTATAAGTGGAAGAGTTAACCTTGGGGGAAGCACCACAACAAATGGAAATGCTAGACCGAATAACAGGAGGAACCCAGGTCAGGCACAAGCTGGAAATGTGGGTGCTCGAGTCCCGTAAGTAGACATGGGAGCAACGAATCAGTTATTTGTCAACATGATGCAAGAGGGTGTTGCTGCTGGAGTAGTTGGAGGAGGAGTTCAGGAAGCTCTGGTGGTCAACAACTATGTTATTCTGAGTAGAGATTATGCTTGGTTGGGAGGAAATCCATTTATATAAACCGAGGACACAATCGAAGTAGAGAATTGGATGCTTCATTGTGATAGGATTTTTGCTGATCTAGGGCTCAATGATGAGCAGAAGAGAAGGCTTTCTTCTAGACAGCTTTAAGGAGTAGTGCTGTATTGGTGGAACAGCGTTATAGTTGGAGTTAATGAGGAGACAATGACATGGGCTAAGTTCAAAAGGAGATTTGATGAGAGGTTTATGTCCAAGATTGCAAAGCGCACACTACTCAGGAAGTTTGCTGAGTTGGAGCAGGGGAAGATGACTATCTTGAGTATGCGAGGAGGTTTGAGGAGCTAGCAAGATATGGCTATGCTGCGGTTGATACTAATATTAAGAGAAATGAGAAGTTCATCTGGGGGTTGAAGCCCGAGCTTGCTAGGGCTATGATATCGAACATTAGGGATCCATGTGATGTTGTTGTTGAGATGGCATTAAGACACGAAGAGATGCTTGCTTTTCTGGAGAGAGAAAATGCAAAAGAAGTCCAAGTGGGGGCAGAGTCAGAAAAGAAAGTTTTTCTACAGGAAAGGAGCTCAGAAGGGTGGAGCTGCAAAGAAAGGGAAGTCCGTGGTTGTCTGCTTTAAGTGTGATAAGAAAGGGCATTTTGCTAATGAATGTCGCTCAGGAGATGGAAAGAAAGTGATCGGGAAGAAGAATATCATGTGCTTTAAATGCGATCAAATTGGACATCATATGAACCAGTGCAAGGAGCCTTCTAAGGATGGAAAATGCAAAGTGTTTGCATTGGAGCCAGCTACCTCGAGGCCAACAGCAGAGGAAAAAGGAAAAGCTATGTTGGGAGGTATGCTTCAGATTCATGGTATGTAAGTTAGCATTCTATTGGATACTGGCGTATCGCATTCTTTTATGTCTCATTATTTGGTAGATAAGCTTAACCTAGAACCCGCATATTTAGTTACTTCCTTAAGGATTGCAAATCTGATAGGAGAGTATGTGACACTTGGGATGAAGTGTGACCACCTAGAGTTTGATTTGTTAGGTCATACCTTTGTTTACAGTTTGCATGTGTTTGATTTTGTAGGGTTTGGAATTATTTAGGGTATGGATTGGTTAAGTAAGTACCATGCTAGGACATTTTGCCATGATAGAAAAATATCGCTTAGACAGCCACTCTGTAGTGATCAGATAGTATATACCATAGAAAATCCTAGTTGTGAGGTGAATGCTTTGTTGGGTGTTGTAGAGGTAGAAGATGAGTTAGATCGAGTTTTCATGGTCAGAGAATTCACAGATGTTTTTGAACCTTTAGTAGGATTGCCGCCGAAACGAGCTATTGAATTTAAGATAGATTTAGTACTTAGAGCAGAACCGGTGAGTAAACTGCCAAGCAGAATGATACCTATCGAGATGAGGGAGCTGAAGGTGCAGTTGGTGGATTTGGAAGGCAAGAATTTTATTAGGCCAAGTAGTTCGCCTTGGAGTGTAGCAGCAGTGTTTGCTAAGAAGCCGGACGTATCGTTAAGGTTATGTATCGATTATCGTAAGTTGAATGAGAAGACGATAAAGAATCGATATCCGTTGCCTAGAATTGACGATTGGTTCGACCAGTTGAGTGAAGCCAAAGTATTTTCTCAGTTGGATTTAGCAACAGGTTTCCATCAGCTTAGAGTAGCTGAGGATGGTATTCCTTTGACGGCGTTTAGAACCAGATGTGGATCGTGTGAATGGTTAGTGATGTCATTTGGACTAACTAATGCGCCAGCATTCTTTGTAGATTTGATGAACCGAATTTTCCGAGAGCACTTGGATAGGTTCGTGTTGGTGTTTATAGATGATATTTTGATATACTCTAAGAGTGAAAGAGAGCACGAAGTTTATCTTAGAGTGGTGCTTGAAATGTTGAGGCAACATCAATGGAATGAAAAAATTTTGAAGTGTCATTTCTGGAAGAAGGAAGTGAAGTTTATTGGTCATGTAGTCTCAAAGAAAGGGTTATCTGTAGATCCGGCTAAGGTTGAAGCGGTGAATAACTGGAAGAGACCCGAGACAGTGACTGAGATAAAGAGTTTTCTTGGATTAGCTGGGTATTATCGGAGGTTCATAAAGGATTTTTTACGGATAGCAGCACCGATGACTAAGCTAACGCGAAAAGATGTGAAGTTTGTTTGGACCGATAAGTGTGAGGAATCATTCCAAAGCTTGAAACACTTATTGACTCATGCACCTGTGTTAGTTATTCCAGAAGGGAATCAGGATTTGGTAGTATACAGATGCGTGTGGAACAAGATTAGGAGATGTGTTAATGCAGAGAGGTAAAGTGATTGCCTATGCTTCTTGACAGCTTAGACCGCATGAGGCTAGATATCCAACGCATGATTTGGAATTAGCTGCGGTGATATTTGCATTGAAGGCGTGGAGACATTACCTTTCGGGAGAGAGGTTTGAGCTTTACACGGATCATAAGTCGTTGAAATATTTATTCTCTTATAAGGAGCTGAATATGAGATAGCAGAGATGATTTGAATTTATAGCTGCTTATGACTTTGGAATTAAATACACACCAGGGAAAGGCAATAAGATTGCGCACGCACTTAGCAAGAAACATCAGAATGCAGTGTTGGCGATGATAGCTGAATGGAAAGATTTGGAAGCATTGATATGTAGAGTGCAGTGGAGATCTGAAGTTAGATCTAGTAAGGAAACCGCTATGTTGTCATGTTTAGAAGTTGACCAATTATGATTGAAAAGATTGCTTCTAAATAGATGGAGATCTAGTATTAGCTGAGCTGATCAGGAAGTTAAAAGATGGAATAGAGAGCGATGACTTGAAGGATTTTAGTCTTGACCAGAATGGGTGGTTGAGAAAGAAAGGGAGATTGTGTGTTCCGAATGTGGATGACATTAGGAAGGAATTTCTTGAAATATGCCATCGTTCGAAGTTCACTATTCATCCAGGAGGAACTAAGATGTATCAGGATATGAATAGGAGTTTCTTCTGGGAACGAATGAAGCGGGATGCAGGCTTATGGGTGAAGTAGTGTTTGAACTGTCAATAGGTAAAAGCCGAACATCAGAAGCCATGTAGGTTACTTCAACCATTAGATATTCCAGTATGGAAATGAGATTCTATCTCGATAGATTTTATAGATGGGTTGCCAAGGTCAAATCAAGGAAATGAAAGTATATGGGTCATAGTGGATAGGTTGACTAAGGGTGCCCATTTCATTCCAGTTAAGTCAACTAGGACGACACCTGTTTTAGCTAAGTTATTCATGAAAAGTATAGTTAGACTACACGGAATCCCTAGTAGTATAGTAAGCGATAGAGATTCCTTATTTACTAGCGAGTTCTGTAAGAATCTATAGGATACTTTAGGAACCAAGCTCAAGATGAGTACCACTTACCATCCATAGACTGATGGGTAAACAGAAAGAGTTAACAAAGTCTTAGAAGGTTTGTTGTGAACTTGTGTGCAAGATTTTGGAGGATCATGGGAAGACCATCTACACTTAGTCGAGTTTTCATATAATAATAGTTATCAGTCTAGTATAGGGATAACACCGTTTGAAGCTTTGTATAATAGGCCATGCAAATCACCAGTTTGTTGGTTAGAGACCAAGGATAGGTTGGTTCTTGGTCTGTATTTAGTTACAGAAGCTGCAGAGAAGATTGAGTTTATTCGGGCTAGGATGAAGGAAGCTCAGTCTAAACAGAAGAGTTATGTTGATAGCAGACGGAAAGATTTATAGTTCTTTGTTGGAGATCATGTTTTCATTAAGGTGTCACCAATGAAAGGTGTAATTTGATTCGAGAAATCGAGGAAATCGGCACCGAGATTCGTAGGGCCATTTCCTATTGGAGAGAGGATCGAGAAACTCGCATATAGTATATAGTTACCGAACAGTTTGGCAGGAGTCCATGATGTTTTTCATATTTCTCATCTAAGAAAGTGTATTCAAGATCTAAAGACTACTATAGCACCGACTGTGTTAGAGGACTTAGTAGTAGAGCCAAATTTGACTATAGTTATAAAGCCAGTTCGTATAGTCGCAAGAGATGAGAAGGGGCTAAGGAACAAGACAGTCAGATTAGTTAAAGTCCAGTGGAGCGACGACGAGAGAGACTGTACTTGGGAGACTAAGAGTAGGATTAGAGACACTTATCCTGATTTGTTTGATGGTATGTTTTACCTTTTTTGACTGATTTGTTGAGTACCTTATCGTAATTTCAAGTATGAAATTCATTAAGGAGGGGAGTCCGTAACAACCCTAAGTTTTAGTAACATTATTTAGGATGGTTAATTGGTTACATTAAATAAAATAATGTAATGATTAGGGGATTGAGATTCATGATTAGTAAGGATAGCCGTGCCATGTTAACAAATAAACTAAAATGAATTAGAATGAAATAGATAAGGGGAGTTAGATAAGGGGGAAAACAGGAATAAGTAGATCCTTATACCATAAATCCTTACACTCATTCATTTCATACATTCATTATCAAAATCAAAACATAGAGGTCGGCCACCATTAGAAGACACAAGAGAAAGTTAAGCAAAAGGAAGAAGCTAAATCAACTTAATCCATTCTCAAATCTCAAACTTCTTAATCACAAAGCTAAGGTAAAAAATAACTACATCTCATGATTTTATATGATTTCGGTTTTAGATTGGATTCGAACTAATTTGCAAATGTTTTGCTAGGTTTGAATGATTAATTGGATAAATATGCTTGTTGATGATTTATGATAATTCATATAGATTTATGATATGTTTTAATGTGAAAACCCTATTAAATTATATCCAAATGTCTTGCGACTTTAGTATATGATCAAAAATGATATTTTAGAGATGGGTTTCAATTTTTGTAATTTTCTGAATTAATGTGGATTCTATATTAATTTTCTAGTGAGGAAAATGGATATTTGGGTTTAAAATAATTTATGGCTAAATTATATATGTTTTGGTCTGAAATTTATATATGTTAGAAAACATATTAAAAATGGTTTATAGGAATTTTTGTAGAATTTTCCTAAGTGTTTTAATGAATATATAAAATTATTTAAGGTATGAGACTTAAATGTTTTATATATTTATAAAAGGAGAAGGGGTATTTTGTAAATAAATTAAATTGTTTATTTTTGAAATTTCGGCAGAACTTTTAGAAAAGAAAATTAGCAACCAACAATACTTTGACAAACAAGGCAGGTTAGTTGAAAAGATTACTTTAAAAAGCTAAAAATCAGATTTTACCTGTTTTGACATGTTTCACCACTTACAGCACCCAGGTTTCGACTGGGTACTTGCGCCTCCATCACCATCGAAACCAATGCACGTAGTATCAATGATTTGGTACATAGTGAATTGGCATAGGCGGAAGGTATTGGGTCGAAACAAGGGGTTCCGATGGGATCGAAGCGCTACTTTGCTTTCAAATGAAAATGCGCCTGCTTTGCTTTCGAAAGGAATGCTTTTGACTTGGTTGGCTTCCAACTGGGTCAAATGGTTTTAAAGGAATGGTTTCGAAAGAGGTTGCGCCTTTTGCTTTAAAACGGCTTTCGATAGAGCCGAAACCCCTTGCTGTTGCTTTTTACCTTTCGTAGTAAATGGTTTCAAAAGGATACTTTGTTTTTAAAACCTAGCTACTTCTCAATGCTTTCGATGGGTTGGTTCGACACCATCACTTCTTTACTTAGGAATTATTTTTGAAAGAGTACTTTCGACTTACTAGTTTTATGACCCTTTTGTTCTGTTGAAGCTAGAACCGAAATGTTTCGAGAGGAAATGTTCTTAAATGGTTTCGAAAGGTTTCCACATATTTTACTTGAACCTAAATGCTTTCGAAAGATTTGATGTTTACAAAGGACTTCAAATGCTTTCGAAAGGTCTAAATGAAGGTTTCGAAGGGGTGGTTCCCCAATGGTTTCGAAAGGTTAAAAAGGAAGGTTTCTAATGTTTTCAAATGGCAATGTTAAGTGTTTTAAAGATAGGATGTCTAAGGTTTTAAAGGTTTCGAAGGTGATGTTTTTCAATGTTTTCGAAAGGTTTATTATGTAGGGTTTCAAAAGGGTATGTTTTGGCTTTTAGCCTAAGGTTATAAATCAAAGTGGATTACTTGGTTTCAAAAGGGTACTTTCAATGGAATCGAAAGGGGAACTTTCAAAGGTTAAATGTTTTAATCAACTAGGATTTGTGTAAAGTATATATAACATGGCAAAGTGATTTGAGTAAAGCATAAAGTATATTTTCCTTGTTTAAAGTATGATTTAAAGGATTAAATCAGTTTGAAAGAAAAGGTTTTCAAGGAAAATTTATGGGTAGTTAACCCTTAGTAAAGTGACTCGGATTGTAAAATACCAGATGGGACTGGAATAGGGTCACGCCCTATACATTAGCTATTAGCCCCTAGCTAATTTAGTCCAAAATTCCAGTGTGCAGAGCTTTGTCACAAATAAGACTAAAATGATGTTACACGCAAAAAGGAATATATATGTACAGAGTTAGATTATTTGTTTATTTTGTATGGTAGGCCCGAGTCTGCCAAAGGTTAGTAGTTAGCCAAACAAAACTATAGTGTTCGAACAGATAGTTCATTTGTTACCTGATTTATATTCTTTCATGATATTGATATTATTGTTTTAACCAGTTTTGGTTGCAGGATTAAGATTTGCAAAAGATATGTTTTAAAAGGATATTAGTGAGGGGAAACCAATTCAGCTAAGCGTTGTGGTCTCACTTAATATCGTATAACCGAGATGTATAGTATTATTCACACCAGGCTTTATGTCTGACCCGAAGTTTATGACTTTCCTCCTAAACTCTAGGGTGCTCAAAATTGATTTGAGTAGGCTAAGGGTTGAGGATTTTCAGGTTTTAGTAGGTGGACGAATAAAGCTTCCGAAGACGAGAAGGTGGCTGAAGTTATCTATGTAAGAGTTGTTATGTATTTTTATTTCCGTTGCGTTGTATTAAGTCTATTATGACTATTTAGTACTCTGGTCATCCAAAGGGGCATCTTCATATGTCGCTCTTGACGTATTTTGTAATAATTATATTTGATCTAAACATGGGAAACGTTTAGGATTACGTAACTTGGATATGAAAAGTTGTTTTGAAATGTAACCCGAAAAGTGTTTTAATCTGAGATGATTTTATTTCATATTCAACTGATATTATGGATACCATTAACATTATCGTATTTGGTCACCAGAAGTTAATACTATGGATGACTGCAGCATCTGTAGCACTTAGCTTCGGGCCTCCAGATAGGGGATGCTACAATGTGTCCCCTTGGCCATTTAATACTTCATCTAGGGAAAAGAGGCGGGTCCAACCACTTAATACCTCAAAACTTCGAAGCAGGCCCTTCGTCTTATGGCCTATACTCATAATTACATCTCACATTAGTTTACTATTCATAGGAACTGGTAGCCAGATTAGTTGGGCAGATTTCCTCTACAGAATTTGGGACCAACCTCGCATCATTATAGATATTTATCATAAGGATATCTCACATCAATAAAAGTGTAGACAACCGCCGATAACTTTCAAAGTAAAGGGCATACTTTCGTCATGTAACTCTATTGATCTCGCATCCCTATGACTTGGACACAAATCAATTACTCTCCATATATAGACACACACACACACTCATCTCACCGTTTCAAAAATAAGGCCTTAAAAGGAATCTTCCTTATCACGCCATAAAATAATAATTAGGCTATATAAGAGTTTCCTCTTATTTTAGCCTTACAATCAATTACCTTCCTAATAGAGGAAAAAATTGTAAATAAATGCCTAATTAACTACGCCATATACACAATAATTATATGTTAATTACATAAATAGAGATAAAATAATATTCGCACCTATTATGTTCTAAACGCACAGATTTTACGTTTTAAACTAGTGTTAAATGTCAATTCCCTAACCAATTATTATTACAAGTCCTTTTTCTTCAAATTCCCAAGATTTAACGGGGTTCTAATGTCCAAAATAGGGAATACATGTTCATAACCAAAACTGCAATAACAGACTTATAAATAAAATAAAAACTTAATTTATTACACCAATTTAGTGGAATATCTTAAATAATAAGAATTGCAATCTAAACCCCATATTCTATTCAACTCCTCTTTTACAAAGAAATAAATAAGAATAAGTGGTGTAAACTACGAATAGAATTCGTAATCTAAACCCCTTATTTTATTGAAGAATCACAATTTGACCCAAAGAAGAAGGAGAAGTGGAATAAACTATGAAATTATCAAAAATTACATAAACAAAACAAATTCTATCAAATTGATGTAAATAATTGGGAATCTCAACATAGAATTAACATATTGAAATAAAAAGGAATATTGTGGGATTTTATTTATCGTATTTTTGAAATCCCAAAATCCCTAAGGCATATTTAAATCCAAAAAGAAATACACTAAATAATTACTGGAAAGAAATACTAAGGTTTCCACTCAGAGAATAGCCTTAGCTACGCCATCCTTGGATTTGCATCCCTTAGAATATCTTCCAAAATCTCTCTCTTTTGATATACACATACACAATGGAAGAGGTATATATATTTATTAGATTCAGAATAGATAAAGGAAAATAGAATAAGGATAGGTTAAAGAAAGAAGAAATAAACAGAAATAGGTAGGATTCTTACCTGAATTCTCTACACAGTTTCTGAATTTAATTTGGAGAGATAAAAATGACAGAGTTTTGCTATTGTTCCCAAAATATTTGAGAATAAAAGTGAAAGGTCTAGGGTCTAATTTATAGTGGTTGGAAACGCACTAGAACCATTGAATGAGAATAGATTAAAAATGTAAATCTGAACGTACAACTCGTCAAAAGAGGCTTCACAACAAGGAAGTAGTCGACCCCTATGCTTCAAGCGGTCGACCCCTTGAAGTGCTGGGTCGACTTCTTCTCTTATTTTGGGAAGGTATTTATTTTATATTATTGTTGCTTTATTTATTTATTGATTTCATGCCTTAGTTAACTTTTAACATTAATTGCTAATTTTTAACTTTACTTAACCCCTAAGTCTAATCATAATTAATTTTAAATTTCAAATTAGGGAATTAACTATTTATTTGAATCCTATTTAAATTATTTTAAATCTAAAAACTTTAAACGCTCCAACTTATTCGTTCGAGCTCCGTTTTAAGCTTATTATATATGGAAATTAATCAGAATTTCACCGTGAATGCAACGGTATAACTTTCGTGGTCAAATTCCAACATTTATAAAATTTCCATTTTCTACTATATCACATTTAATTTAATTTACTTCATTTATTTATGGTTCATTTTACAGGGTGTTATAGTTTAAAACCCCTAATGTAGAATATAGTAATATATGATTTTTGTTTAATAATAAACACACACACATATATATTAAATGTGTTTGTTGTATTACTATTACAATATCATAGAAAGAAATGAACAAATAAATATTTTATTTCGATAAAATCTTAACAGTATAGACAATTACAACATGGGATTCCACAATATTTCATATGATATTTTTATATACATCAATTTGTACTCTCTCACTCATAACAATTTCAATACACTATTCACTCTACATTTTTGATCACTCACACGAATGCAATTTTTATCATCTTGATGCAGCCTTCATCCAGATAGTAGTTTGCAATACTTGACAAATAATGAAGCAGTATAAAAAGGAAAATTTGACACTACAAAAATAAAAGTATATTTAAAATCGATATTTTCTCAGTTTATTGGTTTTTTTTCATATTTTAAATAGGCACCAAAAATAATGAACATGGACCAGTATAACAGGTATATACAAGGAACAATACAACATGTTCGTATAGGATCGAAATTTAAAATCAAATCAATAATATGCACTAGCAACTTAAGACATGCATAGTGTATCGCTGTACATGTCTTAAGACCAAGTAACTAGAAATAAAAAAGCATTCTATTTTCAAAAGGTAATGAATATGCATATGTACACATATGAAACTTGCACACATGCACTAAGTACCAATTTTGGCACACTACAAACGTGCAAACCAGCAAGGAATGCACAAGGTCAAGCCCAAATGTTTTTAGGCTCAACATAGTGCACAAGTGCTAGAGCAAGTGGAAGTGTACACAAGGTGAAGCAAAAATGTTTTTAGGTTCAACATAGTGCACAATATAAAACCAAAATTGTTCCAAATAAAGAAAGCAACACAAGGTGCACATATGCACAGCTAAGGCAAACAAATTCAAGTTCAAGTTTATAGTGCAAGTGCACAGGCAAAACATAGACCAGGTTCAAGTGCAAGTGCACCAGACACACAAAACCACATGCACACAAGTTAACCCAAAGAAGTGCATAACTCAAAGATACAACAACACAGCTAAGTTAAGCAAGCATAAGTAAGCTTCGATTACTGTTCAGATTTCAAGAACCGATTCAGGCACACAAGGCAAGTATAAGCACACAGTTAACATCAAACTCAAATAAGGTGGGTGCACACTAATACAAGGGGAAGCACAATAAACACACAACATGTACACAGGTCGGAGACATACAACACGCAAGAAAGTGCATTTCAAAAGCATCAAACAAACACATACACACACAAGGATAATAACATACGTACATAAAAGGGAAGCACACAAAGCAAGTACATGCTCACACAAGGGAAGACACACAATCAAGCATACAGGTGTTCGGTGCATCAAAATCAGTTTGCAAATAAACAAGATTCAACATGGCTCAAGCCACCATAGTGCAACTAAAGGGAATGCAATCATATTCAAGTGCAGTTCAAAAGTGCACAACTAGCAACACAGACAGATATATATATATATATATAATCAAGTAAGGATTGAAGATTTCAAAAGAACACATGTCAAATATATGAGAAAATAATCAAAAGTTTGCAATTGTACAATTTCAAAATTTCAGCCCAAAATCAGAAAATTGAAAAATTCAAAGTCAAAGATGAAGACCACATAAAAGTCAAGCCAAAAATACAAATCCAAAGCCAAGCTAACAAAAATCAAAATTCAGAGCAAAATCAGGATTGAAAAATTCAAATAAAAAATTCCAAAATATATAAAAATTTAGGATGAGTTCTCTCAAATCAATCTTAATACAAACCAAATTCAATATTGGCAAATATGTAGTCGAGTTCGAAACAGGTAAAATCTGTATATCGAAATCATACCCAATTTTCAACTGCAAAAGTCCTAGACCAAGAAAGCAACCGCGCTAGTTAATGCTAGGCTATCAAAGAGATCAACCGGCAAGGACATAAAAGTGAGAATTCATCAATCAATTTCAAATTAGCGGCTTCAGAAATAGAAGGAAGAAAAAACCCTAAAGAGGAAAATAAAAGGAAGAGGGATCGACTTTGCAATGGAAAATCGGATCGGGCCAATAAAATTTGAATATTTTTTAGGTTGTATTCTTACTTTATATAGCTTAGGGTTTTTCTTATTTTAGTTAATTACTGAATTTACTTTTTAAATTAAAAACTCTAGTTTTTAACTTGGAATGAACTACTATGTGTAATTCGGGAAATTCTCTACTCGAGGATAGAGTTAAGATAGGGTTTGTAGGCTTAGGGTTAGAACAATCAGGTTAGCGATAGTCGCATGTTTATAGGGATTTGTAAGCGGTCAATTGTTTAATCTTAGTAGAAATCTTGAGGACAACAGTATGAGATTTAGCCTAAGCTGAGTAAATTAGTATTTTTCTTTTATTTTTACATTTACTCTCCATGCTATGATTTTTATTATTCTATGAATTTATAATAAACCATATTCACCCTCTCTAGGTAATTCGATCCTATAAGTGGTATCGAAACAAGGTAGTCAAAATTACTTTTGTTTAACTATATATAGTTTTAATAATGGTTTTTTTAAGGACAGCCTATAGCTAGGCCACCCATGTTTAATGGTACCAACTATTCATATAGGAAAACATAGATGAAAATTTTTGTAGATACTATTGATGCTTGGGATATAGTTGAAACTAGTTATAGACTGCCTACGGTAAAAATAGACGATCGTGAAGTTCCTAAGCCTAAAGATAAGTGGAATGCAAATGAACTTAGTATCTATTGTTCAAATTCTAAAGCTATGAACTCTATTATTTCTGCCTTAGATAAAATAGAATATAATCATGTTTCTTATTGTATGATTGTGGAGAAAATTTAGCATACACTTGAGGTGACTCTTGAAGGTACATCATAAGTTAAGGAATCTCATCTAGCCTTGCTCTGTAGTGAATACAAGAATTTTGTAATGACAAAAGAGGAAAATATAAAGAAGTTGTATGGATGATTTTCAAATATAGTATTCAAATCCAAAACGTTAGGAAAAGCTTACACATAATTGGAGATAGTCTGAAAAATTCTAAGGATCCTCTCGAGAAGTTTTGAAGTAAAAGTAACAGCAATCCAAAAATCCAAAGACTTGAAATAGATTAAGTTGGAGAAATTAATAGGAAATCTCATCACCTATGAGATGGAGCTAAAAGTCAGGGAAGAACGTGAATGTAGAGATTCAAAAAAGAAATCAATTGTCTTAAAAAGTACAACCGATAATGAGAAAGAAGATGACGCTGTAGCTGAGTTAGCATTATTGAGGGAGTGATTCAAAACATTGATCAGAAAGCATGAAATCAAGCAGTAAAACAACGAATAAAAACCAGCATTGCTAATGTACTGGATGATTCGTAGGAAGAAATCACATGTCATAGATGTAAGAAGCCAGGTCACATCAAACCAAACTGTCTGCTGAATTGATTGACAAAGGAAAGAAAAAGAAGAAAAGGAGTTTCATAGATACTTGGAATAAAAACGAAGAAGAAGAGGAGGAGAACACTGATAGTGATAAAAAAGAGGCAAATTTGTGTCTGATGGTAGAATCAAGTGACAAAGACGATGAACTTAATGAGGTAGCACATTCATCTCGTATTGGTTTACTTTTGGTATATCACAAGTTAAATGGAAATATTGATAGACTTAAAGAAAAATATAATAAACCAGAATCTGAGAAAAATAGTCTACTTGGTATAAATAATGAGTTAGAACTGATGATTCAGAACATTAGAAAATTCAACTTAGAATATGAGAAGTATCAATCTCTAGAGGAAGAAATAGATCCAAGACTAAAATTGGAATCCTTCAAATGAAATTAAAACAAAGTTGACACAACAAGAGAAATTCCATTAAAAGATGCACCTAACTATTGAATGAAAATGTTGCTCTTAGGTTTAAGGTTCGACAACTTGAATCGACTATAAAAATTTAAAGAAGAAAAATCACCAAATATGTTGTTAGATAGTTAGACTTGTTAAATTTTGTGAAACTATATGATGGAGAATTGAAGGGGATGAATGTAGCTTGGTGTCGGAGAAGACAGTTCGCAAATCGGAGTCCGGAGGAAGAAGATAGGAGAGAAGGAGTTGGTGTTGCTGTTGTAGGTCAGATGTCTGGCTGAGAGGGCCAGACGTCTGACGAGGTTCAGGCTGTTTCCCGAGAAGTCCTGCAGACGTCTGGTCCCTCTAGCCAGACATCTGGTTCTTCCTGTGTCTGTCATCCTGAACCTAGCCTCAGACGTCTGAGGTCTGAGGCCAGACGTCTAAGGCGGCGTTATCCTGTTTTTCCTGGGCCGAGTTTCTGAGCTATTTTGTGATTTGTTGAAGGGAAAAGTGGTCTTTGGCCAGGGTTTTCTCTATTAGTATATATACTCTCTTCAGTTTTGAAAGGAGAAGAATTCATGATCTCTAATCAAGGGTTTAGTCCTCTATTAATTAGGGTTTTAGGAAAAACTCTATTTCTTCAATTCTAATCTCCTCAAACATATATTCTTATTGAATAGATCATTGTAATCAGCCTCTTGTACTCTTCTCATTTGGTGATAATAAAAGATCTCTCTCAAAGTGGATGTACACTAACGCGACGTTAGTGGAACCACTATAAATTGGTGTGTGATTTATTGTCTCGTTATTGCTTATTATTCTCTATTGCTTGTGATGTATTGTGATCGTGTTTGGATTTGGTTTTATTGAATTCTTCGAGTGATTGGTTGTTTTGAACTATCTATCACGATCTAGCTTTTCCGCGTGCGTTTGGGGATTTTAGTTTGAGCGGTCTCGATTGAAATCCACCATAACATTTGGTATTGGAGCTTTGGAGTTGGTAGGTGGTTGTTGAAATGCCGGAAATGGAAAACTCTGAAAATTTAATGGTTAGTCCAAGTAGTATAGCGCCGTATGTACGTGGGTCGTATGTGGCGTCGGGATCGCAATTGGTTATCGACAAGTGGAACGGCGATAATGATTTTGAAAAATGGCAATGGAAGATGAAAGCGGTTCTAAGGAGGAATCAGGTACATCGAGTGGTGTTTGATACACATTTGTTGCCGGCGGACATCTCGGATGTCGAGAGAGAGAGGAAATGGAAGAGTGGGCATTTACTACACTTCAACTTGCTATGGTAGAGAATGTGATCTCCGAAATTAGTGGTGAGACCACCGCTAATGGAATTTGGGACAAGTTGGAAGAATTGTATATGAAGAAGTCTCTAACTAATCGTTTGATCTTGTTGCGAACGTTTTTCACCTATAAGATGAAAGAAGGAACTTCGCTAAAGGCACATTTGAATGTGTTTGATGATTTGCTTATGAAGATGAAGGCAGTAGATTTGAAGATTGAGGAAGAGCAAAAGGCGATGATCTTGTTATGTTCGTTGCCGGACCGTTATACGGGTTTCTCAAATAGTTTGATCTATAGCCGGGATACATTGACGTTAGATGATGTCAAGACGGGTCTTCTTAGTGAGGAATTGAGAGATCAAATGAAGGAGTTGAGTGTTGGTAGTAGTGGTGCCGGTAATGGTCAAGGTTTGTTTGCGGAGAAGGAAAGATATGTGAAGAAGGACAACCGGGGGCGTTCTAAATCAAGGAATCCTGATTGGAGAGGAAAATCAAAGAAAAGGAAAGGCAAGTGCTATATTTGTAAGAAACACGGTCATTGGAGAAATGAATGTCCGGACAAGGAGAAGGGTAAAAGGGAAGTAGCATCTTCATTTGTAGCGGTGGAGAGAGGTGTTGGTGAGGAGGACGTAGATGTGTTGACGGCGGTAGCATCAGATGTTTCCGGTAGTGAGTGGGTGCTCGACTCGGGGGCGTCGTATCATATGACGCCTAATAGGAATTGTTTTTCTTCTCTTGTTGCTAAAGATGGTAATTCAATTATTATGGGAAATGATGCTATATGTAGGTCTCAAGGCATTGGTTCCGTGCAAATTCGAATGTTTGACGGAGTGGTTCGTACTCTCACTAATGTACGCTATGTTCCGGGACTTCGGAAGTCTCTTATCTCTTTGGGGCAATTGGATTCTCTTGGATGTAAGATCACTATTGAAAGTGATTGTTTACGGGTTTCGAAAGGGGCACTTGTGGTCATGAAAGGTGCTAGGGCTCATGGTGTTTATTTGCTTCGTGGAGAGACCATAGAAGGTGAAACTTGTGTAGATGTTGATAGTTCTCGTGGCTTGGATGCAACAAGGTTGTGGCATTTGAGGTTGGGTCATAGCTCGGAGAGGAGTTTGGAGATTCTTCGGAAGAGGGAGATGATCGATGGTGAGAGTTTCAACAAATTGGAGTTTTGCGAAGAGTGTGTCTTGGGGAAGCAAACAAAAGTATCATTCGGTGAAGGAAAACATGATTCAAGAAATGTTCTTGAGTATGTGCACACGGATGTATGAGGACCGGCACCGGTAGCTTCTTTGGGAGGAGCAAGGTATTATATTTCCTTTATAGATAATTTTTCTCGTAAAGTTTGGGTGTATGTAATAAAGGCCAAGTCGGAGGCATTTGCAAAGTTCAAAACATGGAAGGCTCTTATTGAGAATGAGAGTGGTAAGTCTTTGAAGGTTCTTAGGTCCGACAATGGCGGGGAGTATGTTTCCGGAGAATTCTTAGAGTTTTGCAAGCATCATGGTATTCAGAGACATTTTACTACACCGGGTGATCCGCAATCAAATGGAGTTGCGGAGAGGATGAATCGTACTCTACTAGAGAAAGCTCGATGCTTGAGATTGACATCGGGTTTGTCTCTGGGATTTTAGGCCGAAGCTTTGTCAACCGCGGTGCATATCATTAATCGAATTCCGTGCTCGGCTATTGATAACAAAATTCCGAAGGAAGTGTGGAAGGGAAAGAGTATTGACTTGAGCTATCTTTGTATCTTTGGAAGTCCAGTTTATGTGCATGATCCGGGTAATGATAAGCTTGAACCAAGAGCTTTCAAGGGGGTCTTGCTTGGCTATACGGATGGAGTGAAAGGCTATCGGATTTGGAATCCGGAAACGAAGAAGGTGACAAACTCTCGTCATGTTACTTTTAATGAGTCGGCATTGTTCAAGGAGAATGAGAGCTCATCGGATATTTCGGATTTGGTTCGTGATGAATCGAAGGAGAAGGAAATTATTCCACCATTTCGTCCAAGTGGTAGAGGTAGAGTAGTTGAAGATGCTTGTGAAGAAAATGCGGATGATGTTACATCACAAAGTCCACGTGGTGCCTCTAGTAGTGTTGGTGATGTACACGAGCCTGGAGAAGTTTCGGTTCAAGGTGGAGCCGAAAGGAGTTTGGGTGAAAATATTGCTACTCGGGTTGGGCGTCGTCCCATAAGACCACCCGAAAGATATGGTGATTGGAACTATCTTAGCTTTTGTGATAAGTTGGACTATGCGCTTCATGTAGTCCAAGATGAGCCAATGGACCTTGATGACGTCATGAATTCGAGTGATAGCTCAAAGTGGATTTGTGCCATGGAGGAAGAGATGCAATCATTAATGAAGAATCGAACTTGGAGTTTGGTTCCGCTTCCTAAAGGAAACTGTGCTATAGGGTGCAAATGGATTTACAAGGTGAAGGACGATGGGAGATACAAAGCTAGGTTAGTGGCTAAGGGGTTTGCATAGAGAAAGGGTATGGAGTATGATCTATCACGATCTAGCTTTTCCGCGTGCGTTTGGGGATTTTAGTTTGAGTGGTCTCGATTGAAATCCACCATAACATTTGGTATTGGAGCTTTGGAGTTGGTAGGTGGTTGTTGAAATGCCGGAAATGGAAAACTCTGAAAATTTAATGGTTAGTCCAAGTAGTATAGCGCCGTATGTACGTGGGTCGTATGTGGCGTCGGGATCGCAATTGGTTATCGACAAGTGGAACGGCGATAATGATTTTGAAAAATGGCAATGGAAGATGAAAGCGGTTCTAAGGAGGAATCAGGTACATCGAGTGGTGTTTGATACACATTTGTTGCCGGCGGACATCTCGGATGTCGAGAGAGAGAGGAAATGGAAGAGTGGGCATTTACTACACTTCAACTTGCTATGGTAGAGAATGTGATCTCCGAAATTAGTGGTGAGACCACCGCTAATGGAATTTGGGACAAGTTGGAAGAATTGTATATGAAGAAGTCTCTAACTAATCGTTTGATCTTGTTGCGAACGTTTTTCACCTATAAGATGAAAGAAGGAACTTCGCTAAAGGCACATTTGAATGTGTTTGATGATTTGCTTATGAAGATGAAGGCAGTAGATTTGAAGATTGAGGAAGAGCAAAAGGCGATGATCTTGTTATGTTCGTTGCCGGACCGTTATACGGGTTTCTCAAATAGTTTGATCTATAGCCGGGATACATTGACGTTAGATGATGTCAAGACGGGTCTTCTTAGTGAGGAATTGAGAGATCAAATGAAGGAGTTGAGTGTTGGTAGTAGTGGTGCCGGTAATGGTCAAGGTTTGTTTGCGGAGAAGGAAAGATATGTGAAGAAGGACAACCGGGGGCGTTCTAAATCAAGGAATCCTGATTGGAGAGGAAAATCAAAGAAAAGGAAAGGCAAGTGCTATATTTGTAAGAAACACGGTCATTGGAGAAATGAATGTCCGGACAAGGAGAAGGGTAAAAGGGAAGTAGCATCTTCATTTGTAGCGGTGGAGAGAGGTGTTGGTGAGGAGGACGTAGATGTGTTGACGGCGGTAGCATCAGATGTTTCCGGTAGTGAGTGGGTGCTCGACTCGGGGGCGTCGTATCATATGACGCCTAATAGGAATTGTTTTTCTTCTCTTGTTGCTAAAGAGGGTAATTCAATTATTATGGGAAATGATGCTATATGTAGGTCTCAAGGCATTGGTTCCGTGCAAATTCGAATGTTTGACGGAGTGGTTCGTACTCTCACTAATGTACGCTATGTTCCGGGACTTCGGAAGTCTCTTATCTCTTTGGGGCAATTGGATTCTCTTGGATGTAAGATCACTATTGAAAGTGATTGTTTACGGGTTTCGAAAGGGGCACTTATGGTCATGAAAGGTGCTAGGGCTCATGGTGTTTATTTGCTTCGTGGAGAGACCATAGAAGGTGAAACTTGTGTAGATGTTGATAGTTCTCGTGGCTTGGATGCAACAAGGTTGTGGCATTTGAGGTTGGGTCATAGCTCGGAGAGGAGTTTGGAGATTCTTCGGAAGAGGGAGATGATCGATGGTGAGAGTTTCAACAAATTGGAGTTTTGCGAAGAGTGTGTCTTGGGGAAGCAAACAAAAGTATCATTCGGTGAAGGAAAACATGATTCAAGAAATGTTCTTGAGTATGTGCACACGGATGTATGAGGACCGGCACCGGTAGCTTCTTTGGGAGGAGAAAGGTATTATATTTCCTTTATAGATAATTTTTCTCGTAAAGTTTGGGTGTATGTAATAAAGGCCAAGTCGGAGGCATTTGCAAAGTTCAAAACATGGAAGGCTCTTATTGAGAATGAGAGTGGTAAGTCTTTGAAGGTTCTTAGGTCCGACAATGGCGGGGAGTATGTTTCCGGAGAATTCTTAGAGTTTTGCAAGCATCATGGTATTCAGAGACATTTTACTACACCGGGTGATCCGCAATCAAATGGAGTTGCAGAGAGGATGAATCGTACTCTACTAGAGAAAGCTCGATGCTTGAGATTGACATCGGGTTTGTCTCTGGGATTTTAGGCCGAAGCTTTGTCAACCGCGGTGCATATCATTAATCGAATTCCGTGCTCGGCTATTGATAACAAAATTCCGAAGGAAGTGTGGAAGGGAAAGAGTATTGACTTGAGCTATCTTTGTATCTTTGGAAGTCCAGTTTATGTGCATGATCCGGGTAATGATAAGCTTGAACCAAGAGCTTTCAAGGGGGTCTTGCTTGGCTATACGGATGGAGTGAAAGGCTATCGGATTTGGAATCCGGAAACGAAGAAGGTGACAAACTCTCGTCATGTTACTTTTAATGAGTCGGCATTGTTCAAGGAGAATGAGAGCTCATCGGATATTTCGGATTTGGTTCGTGATGAATCGAAGGAGAAGGAAATTATTCCACCATTTCGTCCAAGTGGTAGAGGTAGAGTAGTTGAAGATGCTTGTGAAGAAAATGCGGATGATGTTACATCACAAAGTCCACGTGGTGCCTCTAGTAGTGTTGGTGATGTACACGAGCCTGGAGAAGTTTCGGTTCAAGGTGGAGCCGAAAGGAGTTTGGGTGAAAATATTGCTACTCGGGTTGGGCGTCGTCCCATAAGACCACCCGAAAGATATGGTGATTGGAACTATCTTAGCTTTTGTGATAAGTTGGACTATGCGCTTCATGTAGTCCAAGATGAGCCAATGGACCTTGATGACGTCATGAATTCGAGTGATAGCTCAAAGTGGATTTGTGCCATGGAGGAAGAGATGCAATCATTAATGAAGAATCGAACTTGGAGTTTGGTTCCGCTTCCTAAAGGAAACTGTGCTATAGGGTGCAAATGGATTTACAAGGTGAAGGACGATGGGAGATACAAAGCTAGGTTAGTGGCTAAGGGGTTTGCATAGAGAAAGGGTATGGAGTATGATGAGATATTCGCACCGGTCGTGCGCCATACTTCTATACGGATATTACTTGCCATAGTTGCTATTCACGACTTGGAGTTGGAGCAACTTGATGTGAAGACCGCCTTCTTGCATGGTGACTTGGATGAAGACATTTACATGGAGCAACCGCAAGGTTTTGTTGTAAATGGTAAGTCAAATATGGTGTGCAAGTTGAAGAAATTACTATATGGGTTGAAGCAATCACCTAGACAATGGTACAAGAGATTTGATCATTTTATGCTTGAAAACGGTTTCAATAGAAGCATCAAGGATGCTTGTGTGTATTTCAAGAAGTTGGGAAATGATTGTTGGGTGTATTTACTCTTGTATGTGGACGACATGCTCATTGCTTCGAAGGACAAGAATGAAATCAACAAGTTGAAATTGCAATTAAAGTCGGAATTCAAAATGAAGGACCTTGGAGAAGCAAAGAGGATATTGGGCATGGAAATAGAAAGGGATCGAAAGCGTTTTGAGTTGAAATTGACTCAAAAGGAGTACATAAAGAAAGTGCTTTGCCGGTTTAGCATGGAGAGTGAAAAGGCGTCAAATACACCTTTACCTTTGCATGTGAAGCTTTCGAGTAAAGGATCACCTATCTTGGAGAAAGACAAGGCTTATATGGCAAAGGTGCCATATGCAAGTGCGGTTGGAAGCTTGATGTATGCTATGGTGTGTACAAGGCCAGATATAGCAAATGCCGTCGGGGTGGTTAGTCGTTTTATGTCTAATCCGGGAAAATCGCATTGGGAAGCTGTGAAGCTTATATTGAGATATCTTAGAGGTACGTCATCTCATGGTCTTGTTTTTGGCGGTAGTGGGAAAAGGAGTTGCAACTTAGTTGGTTATTGTGATTCGGACTACGCCGGTGATAGAGATAGGAGAAAGTCAACTTCCAGTTATGTCTTCACACTTGGTGGTATGGCCATAAGTTGGAGATCGAGATTTCAAACCGTAGTAGCTTTATCCACTACGGAGGCGGAGTTGATAGCCGCGGTGGAGGTGGCGAAGGAAGCACTCTATTTGAAGCGATTGTTGTGTGACTTGGGTATTGAACACGATAGCATCGATGTTCAATGTGATAGCCAAAGTGCTATTCACTTGGCGGAGAATTTGGCGTTTAGCTCACGGACGAAGCATATAGAAGTGAGGGAGTCATTCTTGGTAGCCATGGATGAGGATAAGCAAGTATATCTTCGAAAGGTGCACACAAAGGAGAATGCGACGGATATGTTCACTAAGGCATTGCCGGTTGGGAAGTTCGAGCATTGCTCGGACTTGATTCGCTTGGAGAAGTACTAGGTGCCACGGGGTGGCACGGTTGAGAGAGATACTTGTGTAGATGAGGAAGAGTATTGGTATGAGATTGTCGTTCTATCTTCTTGGTGTAGTGCTAGTGTACACTCCTAGTGCTCTTGTCTTTGGTGAGACGGTGTTGGATGTTTTCAACATTTCATTGGTGGGTGGGGGCTTTGTGCCTGAACTCGTTGATGGAGTGCAATGAGGGGTGGCTGTGCCGGAACCCGTTGGGGAAACATTCATGTTTGGTTGAAGGTAGAAGTGTTGGTAGTTGGAGCTATCGGTTGTTGATGGTATGGTACCATTGGTGTTGGAGATGGATATAGTGTCAATATAGAGTGTTAAATTTTGTGACACTATATGATAGAGAATTGAAGGGGATGAATGTAGCTTGGTGTCGGAGAAGACGGTTCGCAAATCGGAGTCCGGAGGAAGAAGATAGAAGAGAAGGAGCTGGTGTTGCTGCTGTAGGTCAGATGTCTAGCTGAGAGGGCCAGACGTCTGACGAGCTTCAGGCTGTTTCCCGAGAAGTCCTGCAGACGTCTGGTCCCTCTGGCCAGACGTCTGGTCCTGCCTGTGTCTGTCATTCTGAACCTGGCCTCAGACGTCTGAGGTCTGAGGCCAGACGTCTGAGGCGGCGTTATCCTGTTTTTTCCTGAGCCGAGTTTCTGAGCTGTTTTGTGATTTGTTGAAGGGCAAAGTGGTCTTTGGCCAGGGTTTTCTCTATTAGTATATATACTCTCTTCAGTTTTGAAAGGAGAAGAATTCATGATCTCTAATCAAGGGTTTAGTCCTCCATTAATTAGGGTTTTAGGCAAAACTCTATTTCTTCAATTCTAATCTCCTCAAACATATATTCTTATTGAATAAATCATTGTAATCGATCTCTTATACTCTTCTCATTTGGTGATAATAAAAGATCTCTCTCAAAGTGGATGTACACTAACGCGACGTTAGTGGAACCACTATAAATCGGTGTGTGATTTATTGTCTCGTTATTGCTTATTATTCTCTATTGCTTGTGGTGTTATTGTGATCGTGTTTGGATTTGGTTTTATTGAATTCTTCGAGTGATTGGTTGTTTTGCACTATCTATCACGATCTAGCTTTTCCGCGTGCGTTTGGGGATTTTAGTTTGAGCGGTCTCGATTGAAATCCACCATAACAAGACTATCACCGAAAACAAAAAAGGACTTGGATATGAAAGAGTTGAACAAATTAAGAGGAAGAATTGCAATAAGATCAAGTTCAACGGATAATTTTCAAAATGTTTAGTTTGTGGAAAAATTGGGCATAAATAAAATAAATGCTAAAAAAGGAACAACATAAAACCGTTAAATAAATCTGGGTTCCAAAAGGTAAAAATGTAAATTTTATTACATTTAAACAGGTTTGGTTCCCAATGGTACGGTTATTAATAATAACAGTTTGCTATATAAATTAATTTAGGTACCAAAGATTCCAAATGAAAAGGATGTGGTTCTACATCCTTTTCTAGGCCGCTTGCTTCTTCTACTATTTAGGTACAAAACGGGATAAGGAACAACTACGATAGCGGCAGATTTTGAGTTGTTCTATATGTTTGATGACAAATAATTGCAATGTTCCTTAGTCCAGAAAAATGAAGTGGAGATCAAAATACTAATGGTGAACAAGAATATGACCCTAAAAGTAAGTGAAGGCATGATCTCTAAACCTTGTTTCTCTTCTTGTTATTAGTTATGTATCTATCGACACTGCTGTAGTATAACTACCATACCTTGAGCTCCGTAACTCCGATTTGCAAAATTCAAGTTGTTCTGGAAAATAAAAAGAAGATTCTATAAGATTTATATTTTGTGTTTTCCAAAAATTTGAACTTAAACGAATGAAAAACTACAAATCATTCAATGTATTGTTTGAAAATTGTTTAAGAACTTCCTAACACAGCTATAGTAAATCGATCATATCTTAAACATTATTACTTCGAATTTTGAAATTCTTTTAGTTCTGAAAAGCTAACTGATAACACTATAATTTTAAATTTTGAATTTTTGCTGATTCATTTTATAAAGCCTTTAAAAATAGTGATCATGTCAGTACTTGAAAAGTGTTTCTGATTTATGCAAACAAGTTGTAGTATTTCAAACATAACTTTTGATCGGTTTATTGTTTTGACTTGAAAGCAACTTTGTTGATTAGCAATACTGAATTTATAAATCTTCCAAGTTTAGTACTAAATCAAATTATGAACTTAAAGTTTTCAAATAGT
Organism: Allium fistulosum; assembly: GCA_030737815.1. Lineage (NCBI taxonomy): Eukaryota > Viridiplantae > Streptophyta > Magnoliopsida > Asparagales > Amaryllidaceae > Allium > Allium fistulosum. The sequence goes on along the minus strand of CM060908.1, from coordinate 231,338,402 downwards.
GGTTTCAAATGAATTGAATTTTCAAAACAACAATTGCCAATTTTTTATATACGAATAGTATAAAAGAGCTTGTTGCCATGGCCTCTTCTTCCTTCACTCCTCCAAACCCTAACCCTAAAAACCCAAACCCTGACAGTGACCCACACCTCAATGCAATTATCATCCCCATCCTTCCAATTCCGCTGCTCCCATATAACCCTCACCACTTATCCCATCCGTGAATCCACTTCTAAATTCCTCCCCCTGGCCTGACAGCTTATCCCCTGTATTGCCTCCTGCAACACCTATACTAGTTGCGATAGTTTAGAGCTCACTCTTCAAAAAACTATCCAAGAACGCAGGTAAGTATAAACTGAAAGTCTTCAAAATGTCATTCTCAAATACAAAAGCCATCATTCCTTCTTTAGAGGTGATTCAAGAAGGCCAGAAGTTTTGAGGTAATCGGTTAGTAGGATTCTTTTTAGATAGTAATTATCATATACAGTTGTGTTAAATTATTTGCGTCTTGTATGGAGAAGTCTAGATGATATTAAGACAAAGTCTAATGGAAAACTTTTGTTCTTTCCGTTTAACGATGAAAACCGAAGAACTAAGGGCTCGTTTGGTTTCATTTTGTATTTTGAGTTTTGTGTTTTCAACTTGTACTAAGAAATAAACGAAGAAGTTTAATTGTTCTTCGTGCTTTTGTTATCTTTCGAAACACGAAAAACAAAATAAACTTGTTTTCTATTTTACATGTTAAGTTCATTTTTTAAAATTTTTGTTTTTCAACAATTCATACGATGGATGTGCTTTTGTATAGACGGAAACACAAAACTAAAACGACGTGCCAAACGGGGCCTAAAGTGCTTGAATCCGATCTGATAATTATAAGAGGCAAAGTTTTTATCATTTCACTATTGAACCCTCTATTGACTACATTCAAGAAAGTATTAATTTGGTTCTAGTCTGGGTTTACCTTTCTAAAATTCCAATTATTCACTGGTCGTTGGTCGGGATCAATTGGATTGCTAACTGTTTGGGTCGAGTAATATGCTTTAGCGAGTTAACAGAAAGATTTGAGAGATTTGAGTATGCAAAAGTTCTAGTTGAAATTGAGCAAAACAAGCTTTTGCCTTCTCAAATCCCTATGCAAATCGATAATGGAAAAGATATTAAGGTTCAAGTAGAGTATGCATGGAAACCAGATATTTGTGATGCTTGTGAAGTATTTGGACATACCCTTGAAAGTTGCTACAAACAGGCTCCAAGTTCTTAGCAAAACAAGGTTCCATATGATAACTTTGCAAACTCAACACAAAACTTAAGCGGAACTCATCAATCGCATGCTAATTTAGAGAGTATCAAGTTGCAGACAACTAGAAAAAAATTGGAACAGTGGAAAATAGTACCCTCTAGGCACCAAACGACAGATGAAGAACAAACATGGTAAAAGCAACAGGCAAAGCAAAATTTATATAAGCAAAGAAACTGCTGGATGTATTAAGAGCTACAGCAAACAGAAGAACATTGAAGTAAGAAAGGATCCTATATAGGATCCCTTCTTAAAACATGCAAATAGATCCCCAACAAAAGTGCTCCAATCATTGATGATATTCCCAACTCTTCAAACCAATATGAAATCCTAGAAAACTCTTCTGATGCCAACTGTTCTTTCTTCGAATTTCCTCCCTTATTAAATACCACTTATCAAGCCCATCTGAAACTAACCATTGTCCCTCAATTATGTCCTGACAGTCAACACCCCGCCAACCAAAGAGATATTGCCAACCAACAATCCCATGCACTCCCTTATGCTAATGCAAGTATTAATAAGCATTCTCTTTCATGTTCCCCATCATTTCGTGCACACCCCCATGCAAGCTCCATGCAAAATAAAACATCCCATCCAACTCAATTTACCTTCTTATCCTTTGAATCCACATCTAACATGACTAATTTATTGCACTTCAGCAAACTAACCACAATATCTTCTAACACCTCTCTTGTCAATCCCATCCACTCTCCTATAATTCCTTCTCCTCACGCTGATTCAAACTCATCCCTTCTTCCCATTCCTACCTCATTGAGCATCAATCTTCCTAAATCCCCCTCCAAGAATCCACAATCAAAGTTATCCCCTAAATTAACTAGAAGCAAATCCAAGGATAGAGACAAAGAAATCATCATGAACTTTTATTTGTTCCACCTGTAACCAAACCTGCCTTTGATGGCACCAAACCCACTTTCAAACTCGACATGCGGTCCACCAAGCTGAATACACTACCATCATCAAGCAACTTCACCTCCTTTGATGAATGACAAAATAGGAGCATGGAATATAGGGGGAATGACATTGGCAAGAAAAAGCAAGTTTCAAGCTTGATAAAGGATCATAACCTCCAAATGATAGCACAATTGGAGTCTAAAATCAATATTTCATCTTTACCCAATGTTATTGCTAACATCAAACCATCTTGGAAGTATCATCACAACCTAGTAGAAGCTCCCCATAGTAGGATATTAATCTTATGGAACCTCGATATCTTTCATGTGACCCCTATATCGCAGACCAAACAAACCTGTCATATTCTAATCAAAAACATTCCCATAAACATTTCCTTCCTATGTACTTTTGTGTTTGCGTCAAAAATGGGCACAGACACCCTGTTGTAAGTGAAAGCACCAACATCCAATATTTAGATCCAAACGGAGAAGTGTAGAGTCACAAATCACGGAATAGATTGCAGAAAAGTAAATGAACATGCAAGTTTTATAGTGGTTCAGCAAACTCCGGCCTACGTCCACTCCAATAATCTTTTATTTATACTATAAGATTACAAGTACAGTTGTTTTTGTCTTAGAAAATTAATGGAGGAAGAGATAAATTTTTTGATGAAGGAGAGCCAAAAGAAAACCCAATTGGAAGAAGAAGATCCCTTGTAATGAGCCAAATCCGCTATATTTATAGATGATGACGTGCATGGATCGGGCTGAAATTTCTCTAGAAGAACCTCCAGAGCCATACGACCCGATCCACTAATTTTCAGATTGATCATACATCATTGGAATGATCGGTGCCGATCGTTCAATTTAGCTTCAATGGGGATGCAATTTTTGTGGGTCCTCCATGATGTTAGCTACTTGCTCTCCACATTTCTTGCAATTATGACTTACCATTTGTGGGATATCGCATTTTCCGTGAAGTCGAGTTGAAAAATGAAAATACGGAAGATTGTTCCATATTTGCTTCTTTTGGGGTGCGATCGTTCTGGTGTGTCCACCATGATATTAGCTACTTGCTCTTCAAATTTTGTGCTATTCTGACTTACCGTTTGTGAGATATCGCGTTTTTCGTCGAGTTGGGATCGTTCTAGCTGAAACGATACGATCGTTCAGGAATGATGTAGGACGATCATTCAAGTTTATCCAAATGATGTGCGATCGATATGGTAGGTTCCTCAACATAATATTTTACTATTCTCAAAGTTTCCTATCATTCCGACTTTGCGTTTGTGAGATATTGATAGATCATCATTGATTTGAATTGTTTTATGGATTGATTCATATGGATCATGACCGATTGATTCAACTTCATCGTGGGGCACAACAATCGATGATGTGGATCCCTCATGGTGTAGTGTAGTTGTCCTCCAAATTTCATGTCGATTGCCTTTGTATATTTTGAGTTATGGATCGATCATCGTCGAAAAACCCACTTCAGGGTTGGCTCGAAGCGAGACCCAAGTAATCACCTTTTGATCGAAGTAGATGTTGAGGATACTGGCCTAGAGTCAGACTCGGGTAAAATCAAAATTTTCTCCAAGCAAACATGATTCTAACTCCAAGCATGAAAAATGATCACTGCCGATTGTTTCTTCAAGCAGACTCCAAACAAACATGTATCCAACTCCAAGCAAAAATTCTCCAAGCAATCTCCAAGCAAACATGTATCTGACGCCAAGCACAATCCAATACTTCAAATTTCTACGACTCCAAGCGAACCATGAGCCGATTCCAAGCAAATGGTAAATTTTCCCGGGTCCGACTCCAAGCAAATTGCCACTGATCCGATCAATACTGATCCATCTTCTTTTGTCCATAACTCGAACATACTAACTCCAATCGACTTGAAATTTGGAATGTACCCTTCCTCGTCACTCTATACTAATCGTACCTTGATTAGGTTAGAAATTGAGGATCCAATCCGATCAATTGCCTATGTGAAGTGCCAATTTCATACTTAGCCTTTTTTGAGTGTGTTCCATTCGAATCCATTCAACTATCGTCCATAGTCTCAACTGTAATCGATTTCCAATCCATTCATTTTAGCTGAATCTGTGGTATTCCGGCTTGACCAAAAGGCAGGATAACACTTTATATGTGCTGAAAACTCTTCTGCTCAAAGACAATCCCTACTAGATAGCCTAAGCTACTTGAAATCCACTTCTCTTCCATGACTAGCTCTAAAGATTAGAATTGTATGCTATATTCATCAAATAAAACAGGTGGCTTGCCTTTGACAATAAAGGACACTAATCCTTCGAACAAAGCAACATATGCAGCAGACCTTATTGAGTACCCAATCGAAGGTCTTCACTTAACTTGGAACAATGAGTATAGAACGGGATGCAGAACATTCTCAAAGCTAGATAGGGTTTTTCAAAACTCTAATGCATATACCACCTAGCCAGACATATGCTATGAAGTCTTACTCCCTAATCTTTCTGATCACTCTCCCATTATCATCACCTTTGATCCTAACACATACCACCCACCTTCCAGCTTCAAGTTCTTCAATTCGACATTCTTCATTGCTTGCTGGGAAATTATTAAAGTAGATTTCTTAAAGGCTGCTCATAATTTTTTCAAAAGTTATAGAATTCTCGAAGTAATAAACTCCATTGCTAATTGTCTAATTCCAAAAACCACCAAACCCACAATTGTCAATGATTATAGGCCCATCAGTTGTTGCAACACAATATATACATGTTTACCTAAGGTCTTAGCAAACAGACTAAAAATCTACCTTCCTAGATTGATTTCTAACAATCAAAGTGCCTTGTTGGAGGTAGGAATATTCTGGATTATATTATGCTGAAACATGAGCTAATCAAAGGGTATGATAATAAGTACTTAATAACAAGATGCTGCCTTAAGATTGACCTAATGAAAGCTTATGATTTTTCCAAATGGAAAGCAGTACTCTATGTATGAATAGAATGGGGTTTCCCAAATACATTTATTGGATCAAAGCATGTATCACTATTCCTAGGTTCCTAATGCAAGTGAACAGCTAATTGGGCAGATTATTTGAAGGGACTCAAGATTGAGACAAGACAACACCCTCAGCTCTAATTTGTTCCTAACCATAATGGAAATGTTATCAATTGTTCTAAAATGAAAGTTTGACATTAAGTTGATAGATTATCACCCCAAATGCAAAAACCTCTTTATTTCCTCCTTGTGTTTTGTTGATGATCTTGTAATTTTCTCTAAACCAAACACTAAATCATTGGACAACATATTGCAAGCTCTCTTAGAATTCAAAAGGTTTACAGGACTGCAAATGAATTAGCATAAGTCCTCCATTCTGATTGCAGGACTATACCAACATAGGAAAACTCAAATAGCTGCAAAGCACCAGTTACAAATTATGGACAATGGAATGAAATACTTAGGGATACCTCTCACCACCTTTAGGATAAGGAAAGCACATTGCATGGAATTATATGAAAAGATAAACAACAAGCTAAACATGTGGCAAAACAAATACTTGACACATGTTGGAAGATTAACAATCATCGAATCGATCACCTTTTCCATACAGGTTTATTATTCAAGAACTTTCGTCTTACCCAAGAAACTTCTACATATGATCGAACAATCTTGTAATCATTCCTTATGGTCTGTTCACCCATTCGCTTAGAAGCCAATTCCCATTGCATATAATAAGCTTCTCAAACCATTAAAAGATGGTGGCCTTGGGCATTTATGACCTCAAAAAATGGAATATTATTGCTAATTTCGTGCACTTCAACTCTATAATAGGCAACAACAACTCATTGTGGAAAAGATGGTGCTTGTCTCATTACATCGGAAGTAATGATTTTTGGACCTTGAAGAAGAAATCGAATAGTAGTTGGATATAGCAAAGCATTCTAAAAGTAAGAGAAACTAAATCTGCATTACCAGTTGTCAATAGGGCAGTTTTCAACCTCCTCCTTTTGGCATTCTCCTTGGTCTTTCCCTGGAATAAAATTGTTCGAAAGACTTAGTTATAGTGAAATATTGAAATCGAGAATCCATCAATAAGCCAAAATATCTAACTTCATTTCAGATAACGATTTGACCTTACCATATTCGAGTAACCAAAGAATTAGAGCTGTTTGGAACATGATCCAATCCTCTAAACCTCTCTTAAGCATTCATAATGAGCTGAAATGGGGGCCACAAGCAAAGCAGCACTCAATTAAATATGTATACAATCTGCTTGATAATATTCCTGATACTCCATCCTACTCATGGCACTCAAGAATTTGGGATAACTCAGGAACCCCTTATCAAAACCTCTTCATATGGAGGATTCTGAACAATGCTATGCTCACCCAAGACAAGCTATGTCATTCCGGTTTCCTTAATTCGTCTCTATGCCCAATGTGCGATCAAGCTAATCAAACGAATATCCACCAGTTTTTTGAATGTCCGCTCAACAACGAAATCTGGAACCATGTTCTACAAACTGGATAGTCGTACGTCCCATCCTTGGATAGCAGTGAAGAATGGCTGAACATTTTCAAAGCCATTGGATGGAAAGATTACCGCACCAAAATTCTATTAGCTTCCCTAAAAACAACAATAATAGAGATATGGAAAGAAAGGAACTGTAGGGTATTTAAAGGTGAAAAGTAAAAGGTGGGAGAAATTAAATAGATATGCTGCAAGAAAATAAGAAGGAAGATAGATCACTGGGGAAGTAATGAAACCGATAGTGATACTGTGGCTTGGTTTTTGTTTCTAGTACCCTAGGCTTTTTGTAACGTTCCTTTTTGTTTTTTGTAACGTTCCTTTTTGCTTAACTTTCAAAAAAATTTTGTTTATGCGCGATGATTACTTTCATTGTCTTTAATAACTACTAACAAATCATTGGTTGGAGAATATTTAGTTATGTTAGCCTTTGTTCAATGTAAATGACTTTGCCTTTATTTGATGTAGATGCCTTTGTTGAATTTTTTTTTGAACTTTTGAACCAATCCGACTGATATTGTGGAGTATATTATACTTGTTGATGATTCTTATATTTCACGCTTAACATTTATAGTGTGCATTAATCTTGCAATAAACACATAGATGTAAGACATCACTTCATTCGAGATCATATTTGGATTGAATTTGTATTTTAATTGATTTTTAAATTAGTAAATACATTTGCAAAACCCCTTCTAGAAAATAGAATTTCACAACACCGTTTGGATTTAGAAATTTTACAAATAAGTTAGATTTATTTTTCATTTTCATTATTTTTTGATTTCTTATATCAAAAATACTCTTGTTTTCTTCGGTAAGGAATTTACTCTGGAAAAGATGGTGGTTGACTACTTGAATCTTTTGAAGTTTATCAAAAATTATTAATAGTGATTGAGGAAGTGATGGGTAATGATTAAATTATATTTCATAACCGGAGAAAGGATATGCTAAAATTTCTTGAAAATTGAACAGTTTTTGTAGTATTTTTTAATTCATACATATTTCATGATTACTTCTATTCCTATCATCCTGCTTACTATCCATACACCAAAAATTAATATAGTGTGCAGAAGTTGGTATTTCAAAAAATAAGGAATTATATTTTTTTAACTTGGTTTAAATAATTTATTCTATCTCAAAGCATTTACTCTCACTTAAAAGTCCTCAGGCTTATGCATGGGTGAATAACTTTTAATCTCTTAATATACACTTCCATTCTCATTTAAAAGTCCTCACGATTATGCATTGATGTAACACATATATAAGAGAGGGATAAATATTCAAGTAATTTCTAACCTGATTTAAAAGTCCTAAAAGTTATGCATGATAAGAAAGTGCTCGAAGTTCTTTTTTAAGTAACTACTAACCTCATTTAAAAGTCCTAATGGTTATGCATGGTTAGCAAGTGCTTAACATTCTCCAGTTCATCTTTTCAAAATTTATTTTTTAAGAATTTTCCTTTACCAAAAATACCATACCGCTGTCACTATATAAAGTTCTCCCTAAACCACAATCTAATCATCACTCTAAATTAGGATATGTGTCTAATAAATAAACTATTATGATTTTTGTTTGTATGATTGAAAATTTTAATAATCTTGTCTCTATCTGATTTATAGTTTCAATCAAAATTTATCATTATATCGATTATTATTTTAATTTTTTGATAATAACAAAAGTGGTAGAGAGGTTAAGATTTTGATAAGCCTGCTGATATTGAAGATTTGCTTTATTTTTTCTTTTGGCATCTAAGCAATCGTTTTCTTTTCACATTTAATTTTTTTCTTTGGCATTTAGGAATGAGGATTTTTTTTCATTTGTAATGCATGCACCTGTATAGAGGGGAATCGATGTAGTGGGAGTATCTAAATATGAGGCACTTATGATTACGACACATCAAACACATATCTTGGTTACAAAATCTCAATAAATGTTTGTTATCATCAAAAGGGGGAGATTGTATAATATAGTAATATATAATTTATGTTTGATGATAATGAACACACACACATTAAATGTGTTTGTTGTAGTACTATTACAATATCATAGAAGGAAATAATCAAACAAATATTTTATTTTAATAAAATTTTAATAGTACACACAATCACGATATGAGCATCCATAAGATTTAATACAATGTTTTTGTATACATCAATTTGCACTCTCTTACTTATAACAATTTCAATATAGCATTCACTCTACATTTATCCTCAAGCACTTGAATACGATTTTTATCTTCTTGCTCTAGCCTTCATCCAGATGGTAGTTTGCTTTACCCGACAAACAACGAAGCAGTAAAAAGCAAAAAGGAAAAATTGATACTGCAAAAATAAAAATATATTTGAACTCGATATTGCTTTAGTTTATTGGTATATTTTTCATATTTTAAATAGACACAAAAAATAACGAACATGGACCAATACAATAGGTATATACAAGGACAAGTACAACATGTTCATGTAGGACAAAAAATTAAAATCAAGTTAATAATGCATGAGCAACTTAAGACATGCATGGTGTATTACTGTACATGCCTTAAGGTCGATCAACTTGAAATAAATAAGCATTTTATTTTCAAAAGGCAATGCATATACACATGTGCACATATCAAACTTGCATATATGCATGATACACCAATTTTGGAACACTGCAAACATGCAAACCAGCAAGGAATGCACAAGGTCAAGCCCAAATGCTTCTAGGCTCAACACAGCGCATAAGTTCAGGAGCAAGTGGAAGTGTACACAAGGTCAAGCCTAAATGTTTTCAAGTTCAACACAGTGAACAAAACAAAACCAGAACTATTCCAGGCAAAGAAGGCAACACAAGGTGCACATATGCATAGCTAAGGCAAATAAATTCAAGTTTTGGTTTATAGTGCAAGTGCATAGGCAAAACACAAATCAAGTTCAAGTGCAAGTGCACAAGACAAAGAAAACCATATGCACACAAGCTTAACCCAAAGAAGTGCACAACTCAGAGATACAACAACACAGCCAAGCCAGGCAAGCACATGCATGCTTCAAATGTTGTTTAGATTTCAAGAACAGATTAAGGCACACAAGGCAAGTATAAGCACACAGTCAGCAATGAACTCAAACAAGGCAGGTGCACACTAACACAAGGTGAAGCACAGAAAACACACAGCAAGTACGCATGTTGGATACAAACAACATGCATAAGGAAGTGCACATTGCGAACTGCAAGAAAGCATACACATGCACAAGGATAACAACAAACGTACACATAAGGGAAGCACACAAGGCAAGTACACACTCACACAATCAAGCACACAGGTCTTAAGCGCATCAAAATCGGTTCAAAAATAAACAAGATTCAAAATGGTTCAAGCTACTGCAGTGCAAGTAAAGGGAATGCAATCAAATTCAAATGAAGTTCAAAAGTGCACAACTAGCAACACACATATATGTAATCAAGTCTGGATTAAAGATTTCAGAAACAAACAAGTCAAGTATACGAGAAAAATAATCAAAAGTTTGCAGTTGAACAGGTCCCAAATTTCAGCCCGAAACCACAAAGTTGAACAATTCAAAGTCAAGGACGAAGAATATATAAAAGTCAAGCCAAAAATTCAAATTAAAAGCCAAGCTGACAACAATCAAAAGTCAGAGCAAATTCGAGGTTGAAAAATTCAAATCAAAAATTCCAAAATATATGAAAATTAGGAATATTTTTCTTAAGTCTTCCTCTATATAGACCAAATTCATCATCGGCAAATTTGTAGTTGAGTTCGAAACAAGTAAAATCCGTTAATTGAAATCATACTCAATTTTCAACTGCAAAAGTTTTTCACCAAGGAAGCAACTGCATGCATCAATCGCTAGGCCATCAAAGAGATCAATTGACAAGGACATAAAATCGAGAATTCATCAATCAATTTTCAAGTCAGCGGCTTTCAAAAATCGAAGGAAGGTAAAACCCTAAAGAGGAAAATAAAAAGAAAAGGGAGAGACCTTGCAAAGGAAATGCGGATTGGGCCAATAAATTTTGAAGATTATTTTAGGCTGAATTCTTAATTTATATAGCTTTTTGATTTTCTTATTTTAGTAATTATTGTATTTACTTTTTATATTAAAAATTTTACTTTTTAATTAGGATTGAACCACTGTGTGTAGTTCAAGAAATTTTTAACTTGGGGATATAGTTGAGGTAGAGTTTCTAGGCTTTGGGTTAGAAGTATTAGGTTAGCGTAGTCGCAAGTTTACAGGGTATTTGTAAATGGTTGATTGGTTATCTTAATAGAAATCTTTAGGGCAATAGTAGGTAGGTTTTGTAGAAGTAGGGTAAATTTGTGTGTTGCTTTTATTTTTGCATTTACTCTATTATTATCTATGCTGCGATTTTTATCATTCTATGAATTTATAATAAACTTTATTCGTCCCCCCTCTAGGGTTAATTCGATCACACCTACGTCCAGCATAGTATGTAGCTAAAAAGCCGAGCTTTGGGGCTAAAGCTAATATAATTTGCAAGTACACAAAATGAAAATTTTACAAATGGATTTTATACTGGTTCGGATCGTCTGTTATCCCTATATCCAGTTAATACTTTTATTGCTTAAGTTGGTCACTAATGATCTTTTTCACATTAAAAAGGTTACAAAAAGGGAAAACTATCTCAAACATAATATGGTGTGAGGTGATCAGAGTTCCTGGTTCTAGAAACCAAATTTTCGTTGGGTCTGGTGAGACAATATGCTCTGTTTGACATTGTTTCTATGATAACCAGTGGTCCTTCCCAATTTGGGCCTAGCATCCCCTATGTAGGACTTAGTGTTAGCCATCAGTTTCCTAAATACTAGGTCTCCTTAACAAAATTTTCTTTCTTTATATATGAGTTATACGTTTTCACCATTCGTTTCCTATAGACAGCTGACCTAAATGCAGCTTCGTCCCTCCTTTCTTGAATATGGTCCAAAGCAATTTCCTTCTAACGCATATTCCTTTGCATCACATATGATAGCCGTCCATGTGAAGGTATGTTTACTTTGACTAGTAGCATGATCTTATATTCATATATAAGAGAAAATGGAGTGTGTCCTGTAGGGAATCTTGTTAATGTCATATATGCCCACAAAGCTAGAGGCAGCTCTTCTACCCATATGCCTTTAGCTTTTGACGACCTTTTCTTTAATAGTTTCTTTATGGTTTTGTTGGCATCTTCAACTTGCTCATTGGCTTGAGGATGAGCTCCAAGGAAAAACTTTTTATGGTACCATTCCTTTCACATAGGTCTATGAAATCCTTACTCTCGAACTGTGTCCCATTGTTTGACACTATCTTGTAAGGAATTATAAATTTGATGATGATATTTCTAATCACAAAAGTAATCACTTTCTTTTCTATAATTAATGTAAAGGGCTCAACTTCTACCAACTAAGTTAAATAATCCATTGCCACAATGGCATACTTCGCTCCTCCTTTAGACATGGGGAGTGGCCTTGTTAGATCGATTCTCCAGATGTCAAATGGCTATGAACTGACCATTGGGGTTAGTTCATGAGAAGTAAGTCTTAGAATGCTTGCAAATCTTTGGCACCCATCACATCTTTTTACAGATTCTCGCGAATCCGCCAATGTCGTCGGCCAGAATTATCCCTGCCTCAAGGTCTTCTTTACTAGTTTTGTCCCTTCCGAATGGTCTCCGTAGTATCCTTCATGAACCTCTATCACAATTCTGACTCCCTCTTTGTAACACCCCTATTTTTAGTTAAACATTATTCAGGACATTTAATTGGATATATTAAATAGATATAAACGATCAAGGAGAATGAGATTTGAAAATATTAAGGTCGTGCCTTAATGAACTAAGTAATAAGATTGTTTTAAACTTAAAACACATTAAAGGATATATGAGCGGGGAAAAATAGGTAGATCCACCTTTTATTCCATAAACCCTCTTTCCCTTATATTATTCTCAATTACATATTCATAAAATAACCTAAGAAAAATGAAACTAAGGAGGCCGACCATTCTAAGGGGGAGGAAGACCACGAAATCAAAGTAGATTCATAAATCCAAGCTTAGGGATTCAAGAGCTAGATCATATCTCAACTCCAACAAGAAATTTTAAGGTGAATAATAAGTGTTCAATCTCTATTTTTTTTTTGAATTCGGTTATGGATAATACCCGAATGATTGATGGTTGTTTTGCCAAGTTATGGTTGTTTAATCATTGTTTGGATAGAATAATGGTTATAGGAATTTTTATCAAATTATTTAAATGGGTTTTAGGGGAAAACCTAAGATTTTAATCTCCAAATGCTTGGATCTTCTGATATGTTGTATAAAACATTACTTTGGAGATGTATTTTTAATTCCATAATTTTCCAAATTAAATTGAATATTTTATAAATTTTCTAAGGAGAAAATAGCTTAATTTTGGGTTTTAATTATTTAAAATAATTAAATATTGTTTTTGGCTTTGAAATTTTTAAATGGTAAAGAGAAGGATATTCTCTAGTTTTCGTGAATTTTTAGAATTTTTCCCAAGTGATTTCATTTTATTCCGAATTTATTATGCTTGATAAACATTTAAAAGGATAATTAATTAAAGATATTAATTAATTAATTAAAATATGTTTTGGAACTTGATTATTTAGCGTGGAAGAAATTTTGAAAAGGATTTATAAAGAAAATTGTTTTATCCAATATAAATTGGATAAGAAAAAGGATTTGGTGAAAAGTTTTTGCTTAAAGTAGTAGTGAATCAGTTTTAATAAGAATTACGACAATGCCATATCACCCTTACATCGTCGAGCCTAAGACAAGGTCGCATCCATGAATGTCGACATTGAAGTGAAAGGAAGCATAAGATAGTTACTTCGATAGATATGTAATGTTTCCAAGTAGGCCAAAGCTGACCTCGTTGACAATAGAGTATCAGTAGCAATGTTGTCTTCATGATTTCCCTAAAAGTTTTGAAAGCATAATGTCGACATCGATAACGTCGCATGTTTTCACCACTGTTTTAAATGATGCCGCACCTAACCACTTCGTTTGTTTCATATACTACGGCAGTGACGCCACATGCATTGACTTCTACTTTATATTTAAAGTGGCATATTAGCCAAAGTGATTTAAGTAAGAAGGTTTTATTATGACGTCGAGGGTCTTGAGGTCGATGTGCATTAAGGTCAGCGACCTTATGTGTTGGAGTCGATGCCTTTTGTCTACGACGTCACACATTATCTTTTAATGCCGAAGTGGCTTGTTTTTATATAAACTGAAAATGTTTTAAAAGGTGAAGAGGCCTATGTTTTATAGGGTCGATGGTCCTGTGTCTTTGGCAGTTAGTCACATCTCTACTACTAATAATGTAAATTTATTGAACTAATTTCAACCGTGTCTTTTTGATATACCCGAAATACCCTCTCATTTCTTACTGCCCAAGCACGTAACTCCCACTGCTCCCCCTTTTGTTCCCGATTAAAACCTAATTCTTCTCCCAAAATCATCCCCTTTACTAAATTCAATCCCTCAAAACCCCGATCCCATTCGTCGGCATCATCAGATCCCAAAAATTTGGTTCTCTTACTTGCGAATCCACAAGGCAGCGTCACCACAGACGTATCATCCACAACAGGCTATTGGATGGGTGGCCAGAGATAGCTCACGCGTGCTATCAACTTCTACTTTTCCTTGAAGGTATTATCAGATCCCAAAGATTCGGTTCTCTTACTTGCGAATCAACAAGGCAGTATTTTTATTCACCTTACCTATTTATGTACATCATCATTTTTATATAATTTCAACAATAATTGTTCATGTAATTATACTAAGCATTTGCACTAATAGGAAGTGTTGCTCATTTTTAATTCATTGATTGACTATGAAAGACATGTGACACACCAATAATTAAGTTAATTATATCAACCGATTCCTGCTTTATACAGGTAGTTAAGTTTTTATAATTTTTCCTCCATATTGTTTGGTTTTTGAGTATTAATAAATGTCTTTACAAGACATCTTAGTCCAAAGTTACATGGTTATATGATTCAGTTCTACTTAATGGTCAGACTCATTTTTATAATTGTTCCTTAGATGTTCTATTTGTATGGCCATCTCAATTCGAAACAATAGAAAACATCTTTTGAATATAGGATATTACCTAACCCTATAGTATAATGGTGGTACCCGTTATATGCCTTCAGTTGCTTCACCGAATGGACTTTAGGTACATATTAAAACATTGAGATTTCAATGTGCTGCATAAATATGATATACATATTATAACTTTTGACCACCCTCATTTTATTTTCCAGTTTCTCAATAATCATAGAGCTTTTATACCTTATTTTCCGAGTTGGTTGCCATTGACCATAATAACTTCAGCTGTTCATTTTCTTTTTTTAATATTTTATTTTAGTGATTTAAGCTAGGAAGGAGCATAGATTTAACTTCCAGATAACCAAGAGTTAATGTATTATTATTAGGAAGGGAAATTGGGTTTGATTGGTTTTCTAAGAGGCACTTGAAGGTTTTTGCGCTTCTTATTAAATGAAACAGTTAATAGGAATGATATCAGGTGAAACACTTGCTATGAATGAATTCAGCCTGTGTTAAAAAAAATTTAAATTTAGAAAATAGGATTTGAGAAGAAAACCTCAAAAATTAGAAACCGAAACAAAGAGAAATGTAGATAATGAAAAACATATAGCAGAGACAGGCTATTAGACTCCAAATGGAAGTTTGATGTATTTTCATGATCACATGAGCAATGTCATATTTCCCTAATATATGTATTTTGGAAGGTTTAAATGTACGCAAGAATATTTAGGAGCATTGACCTATCTCCTTATTATTTTGCTAACTTACATTACTCACATTCCATTTTATGTATTAGATAGAACACATATGTATTTAAATTTTATGAGCTACTTCTTACGTATTGATATAAATGTTTAAGAATTCCTTTTTTCGCTAGAAAATTAGATATTTTTTGATCTGGAATTACAGTTCAGTCTGATGCTGACAGTCATTGAATACCTCTCTAAGAAGATTACATATCACTCTAAAAATAGCTCCGTTATATCATTACTTATCACTCTGAATATAAGTGCATATTTATGCAAAACAGTATTATGTGTATCCCATCTAACGTCATTGTAAGATTTCAATGCATATTCCTTCAATAGTTTAAACAATTTTTGTTTCTTTTTAACGATCTCTGCTCTTTTCATCGTCAGTCTTTTATGTACTAATATATGCTTTTTTCTGCATTTAGTAGGTTAGTGGCTGCAATGACCCTAATTCTTAACCCAAAAAAAATATTTTTTTTTTCATACTTAGCTAAGACTACCTAGGGTCATCCTTCCCTATTCTCATATTATCCAGGATCTTTCACAATATAAAAATATTGTTTTAAATCTAAATCATTCCTAACATACATATATGAAGATATCTATGTTATATTCTACTAGAATCAGAGCATGATAATATGTAAGTAGAAATCCTTTTAAATCTATTAAAATGTGATAATTCCCTGATAAAAGATTAATTATTGTATCCTGATTTTTGACCATAGAATCCACTGGAAACATGTACTTTAGTCTGTTATTCTAATTAAGAAATGATCAAGTAATAATCAGGTGGAAGAAAGCTTTTAATATGGATGATTGTGTTAAAGTCTGTATAGTATCAAACTCAGGCTAAAAGAAAGTGGATCATAAGTGAACACAAGCAACATCTAGGCGTAATGGAAACGCGCCTAACTTACACATGAGAGGACACGAGTTCGAGTGCTATGTTGGTCGGTTCAAACCCAATTTTTGTTTTTCTTTTTATTTTTCTCCTGTATGGTTTAAAATCTGATATCTACCTATATCTACACATATATACTTAATTTTTGCCTATAATCTAACATACAAAACAATATTTCTTGCTTTATTATTTTTAAAACCCATTCCTACAACTGTTCTAGGAATTTATATTTATATTTTTGCCCAAATATCAACATGTACACAGATATACATGTACATGTCAATGTCTTTGCTCATTTTCCAGAAAACTGGGTTCAAATGGTTCCTTGCTTCATTGATTTGAAGTGAACATTTGGCCTGACCTATGGTCTAACCATGTGGTTAATCTGACCATTCTTTTATTTGCATTTTACAAACCAGAATCTACCCAAAACATTGATACTCCTTCTTTTCAAAAGCATGTTTATATATGTATGAATCAGACACCTTGTGATCAGATTTATATCATCCTTCCTAACCATAATTCTCTTTTAAAAATGCATATTCAGGGTATATACACTTTTACTTGCATTTGGACATATATCAATATCATGACTTGAAAATATAACAGCTATAATTCTTTCTGGATTTTCCCAATATAATTTCCTATATATCTATCTTTTGAAAGGACTTAGGATGAACTAAAATCATCATAAAATGATTATGCTTATAAAATCCAGGTTTTTCCTCTAAATCAAAAACAACTTTAGCAAATAGATTTTCAAATCAGTTTAACATCAATATCCTTAATACATACCAAACCAGAAATAACCAGAAACAACATAACACGTATTTCTTACAAGTTCTTCCTTCTTAATACATTTAGATAGCCATATCAATCAGGAAATACATGCATGAATTAACACATTCTAGCTCTTATTTCTAATTATCTTAGCATTCTCTATTCCATATCTTTTTAATCTTGCTTACTTAGCTCCATCACAACCTGCAAAAGCATTAGCGGCTGCCCCATTATGAATGAGACACCCCCATGTGCCATGAGCAATAAGGGTCAGATCTATGATCTGGTGTGAGCATTTCTAACATATCCATGATATTAAGCTAAGGATACAGCATAAATGTACCTTGCATAACTTGACAGGTATTATCATGAATGATTAATGTATAAATTAATCAGGTATTCCCATATACATACACAAGAGCAAACATATGCATTAAAACAATTTTTATCTGGAACTACTAAGGTTCCTCATACCAACCCTAATCCCGGAAAGGCCCAAGTTTCCTATATCATCATTTAAGGTTGCCTTTTCTTCTTATAAATTCCTGGCCTCATCTGCTATAAGGAATCAAAGGGACACATTGCCATGAACTAATTAACATCATGGCACAAAGATCTCAGGACTTAAACAAGCCATGTGTCAACTTGTCTACTTCAAATAGGACAAGCATTCCAGCAGCCTTCTTGGCACAAAATCCTTAGTTATATTACTAAGTGTATTCATGTTCATTTTATCAATGATAGCTAGGTGTACAGACCACTTATATACATGAAACATACTAGTTACCTTGTAGACATAATATTGCAAGCAAGTTAAAGGTTACTTTCTAGAGGTATAACACCCAGTCATTCCATCTCACATTATTTAGCATATAAACACCCTATTCAAACATATACCAGAATGTTTGCAACTGAGAATAAATGCATGGCTCTATTGGGTTTATTTTGATTTTGCAAGCAACTATGTTTAGCCAGATTTTTAACCTTGTTTAAACATAATTTTTAGGCTTGTAAATTTTCTGTTTGGTTTAGGGCTCAGCACTTATAGAGAAAGACTCCATTGCACCCTTAACCAATTATTTCAAGCCTCAGCACTATACCATTGTATATGCAGCTCATAGTTTTTTTTTCTTCATTCTTTGTCTTAAGCCATGATTCAGACTAGTTACAAATACTCTCTTACATGTTCTTTAAGGTTTTGGTATAACATATAGGGATGAAAATAGAACAACAAAGTTATACATCCATCATAGCAGATCATATCTCATCAAGCATTCATGAAACCATCAGTAGTCAACATGGTTTGTAAATCAAAACATGCAAAATATAGCATATAAAAGCTTAGCTGCCTAATCTCAGGTCTTAATGCCATGTATATGAGTGAGGATACTCACTTAAATGCTTACACAAGCTTAATCCAGAAAACCCCTCAAATCTTTAGCCTTTTCTTCCTCTTCTTCCTTAGGTTAATTAATTCAGTGAGAGAGTAGTTTTCTGGTTAGGCTCTTGATTTATATAAGGGTTCTACCTAGGGTTTTGGGTGATGCAAAATCCCTATTTTAGCCCAAACCAGAATCATGCATTTGGCATTGCATATTCTCTCCCTCCTAACCCTTAATGTCCCGGCCAATATTTTAAAACAAGGCTAAGTTGTGCCCATTTTCTTTTCTTTTCAGAAAGTGATTACTTTAAGTATTTTTATTATACTTACCTCAAACATGATAATGGTGTGACTTTCTATTTTCTGCCTTTATACATTTGCTTTCTTGCACTTTGGTTCTTACTATTTTAGTGCTTCTTTTACTTATTTTTCCTTTATTAATTTTCTGCTCAAATAATATCTGTATATATATACATTTATACAACTATGGGTGTTAGTTTAACTTTAACCTTCTTTTATTTGCAGAAAACATGTGCATTCTTATATGCATTTCTATACTCCTATTATTCAAATAAAATTTCACTTATTCATTATAAATCAATGTTCTCTTCTGTCTTAATTTCCAGACAAGTCATACATATGCATATATATATATAGATATATATATATACATATCCTCAGGAATTTTAATATTCATGTCTAGGCCTATTTTTCCTTTATTTAAAACATTTTATCTAAATGTTTTCCTTCTTTGTTTTATTATTCAGGAATTCTGGATTTTC
The DNA here is from genome assembly GCA_030737815.1 of Allium fistulosum. Classification (NCBI taxonomy): domain Eukaryota; kingdom Viridiplantae; phylum Streptophyta; class Magnoliopsida; order Asparagales; family Amaryllidaceae; genus Allium; species Allium fistulosum. Next base: position 231,319,011 of record CM060908.1, on the reverse strand, counting down.
TCTTAGTGCCATAACTAGTGTGCACGTGCACACATGCACACAACCTTGCACCACTGAAAATCCCACCTATATAATAATTCTGATTTTCCCCCCAGAATTTTAATCATTTATTTAAAAGGATTTTCCTCAAAATCTTGGGGTATTACAATCACCCCTTCTTTTAGGAATTGTGTCCTCACAATTTGCAACATAATCTTTGAGTACTTCTAATTTCTTAGGGAAAAATTATTCAGCATATGCATGAGCAAATCAATTAGTCACTGTCTATCATACATATTAAACTTTCTTAGTAATCTAAGAATTTACCTTTTAAATTTGCAAAGAGCCTAGGGTAATCCATCCTGATTTTATCCTCTAGCTCCCAAGTACAATCACTAGGATCTATACTCCATTGAATCTTTACAAGCTTCAATGTCTTGTTTCTTAATTTCTTTTCTTCCCTTGCCACAATTCCCACTGGCTCTTTCTCATAGATTAGATCTGGATTAATCTGAACTTCAGTAGGCTTTTCTAAGATTTCCTCCTTGTCATGTACCCATCTCCTTAGTTGTGACACATGAAACACATTGTGCATTGCACTCATCTCCTCTGGAAGCTCCAGCTTATAGGCTAGTGAGCCTATCCTCTCCAAAATCTTGTATGGTCCAACATATCTGGGTCTGAGTTTCCCTTGCTTGCCAAATCTCAAGACTTTCTTCATTGGTGAAACCTTAATGAAGACATAATCACCTACTTTGAATTCCACTGACTTCCTCTTTGCATCAGCATATTTCTTTTGCCTATCTTGAGCTGCTGCCATCCTCTTTCTCACCATTCCTATTTTCTCTGTGATGTCCTTGACATATTCTGGCCCTAGGATAGCTTTCTCTCCTGCCTCAGGCCAACACATAGGTGATAGACATGGCTTTCCATATAGGGCTTCAAAGGGTGCCATTCCAATTGTGCTTTGGTGGCTATTATTGTATGTGAACTCAGCCAAATGGAGATGGTCCTCCCAATTTCCTCCAAAGTCTAACACACATGCTCTAAGCAAATCCTCTAAAATCTTGTTTACCACTTCTGTTTGCCCATCTGATTGGGGGTGATAAGCAGTGCTTAGGCACAATTCACTCCCTATAGCTTCTTGGAAGGTCTTCCAGAATCTTGAAGTGAAGATTGTATCCCTATCACTCACTATAGTTTTAGGAACACCATGCAACTTTACCACTTCTCTCATCAAAGTTTGGGCTAGCCTAGGTGCATTTCTGTCTGCTTTTACTGGTATGAAGTGGGCTACTTTAGTCAGCCTATCTACAATTACCCAAATACTTGTATTTCCCCTCTTGGATCTAGGAAGACCATCTATAAAATCCATAGATATGTTTTCCCACTTCCACTGTGGTATGCTAAGTGGCTGCAACAACCCTGAAGGTCTTTGGGTCTCAGCTTTTATTTGTTGACAAACCATGCACTTAGCAACATGTCTTGCTACATTAGACTTCATTCCCTTCCACCAATAGTCCCTTTTTAAGTTTTGGTACATCTTGGTGCTGCCTGGATGTATGGAATATTTGCTCCTATGGTACTCATTAAGGATTTCTTCTTTCAATTCTATGATGTTTGGGACACATATCCTACCCTTGTACCTTAGGTATCCTTTTCCATCAATGTGATAATCCTTCACTTCCTCCTTCTTTAATAGGAGATACCTCTTTTCTGCTAAGTCTTGATCTTCTTCTTGCATCTTTGCCACCTTCAAGACCAAATTTGATTGTAAAGTAATTAAACTTAACCTTCCTTTACTCCTTTCTTCCTCAACTATCTCCATACTTATCCCACTGCTCTCATCTATTTCCAAATCAGTGAGCATGGTCAAGTCTCTAAACTCCTCCATCATCAACATGGCCACTTTTGCATGCTGCCTACTCAATGCATCTGCCACTTTATTAGCCTTGCCTGGTGTATAAAGTATATCCCCATGAATGGCAGGATACTATATTAGCCAATCTGCCCCTAATATAACTCCTATATTTGGGAAATTTAGAACATATAAATTGGAAACAAATGTGTTTCCCCCTATGTTCAAATTCACATCCACACAAATCATATCTAATACACTAGAACTTCCTAAAGGGCTTTGTATTAACAGAGGTATTTCAGCCAAATTGCAGTTCATTTTCAACCTTTTAACTATTTCATGGGAAATGAGTGAGTGGGTTGCCCCGGTATCATATATTACAGCTAAAGGTATGGTACAAATAAATAGTGTACCTTCCACTTGACCATGGTTTTCAGCATTAGCCTCAATTATGGCCTTGCCCCTACCTTCCAGGTTTGCCACTTTCCCTTGTTGCTTGTATTCTGGGCAATTTCTTTTCATATGCCCTTCCTTCCCACATAGAAAGCATTTGAAAGCTCCCCCTTTAAGCTCTGGGCATCTTGGCTTAATATGGCCTTCTTTCCCACAATGGTTGCAAACTATTTTTCTTTTGGCTTCATTGGGTTTTGCATCTACTGCCTTCTTACCATCTGCCTCTCCTTTCTTCTTATCATAAGGATGGTACTTCCCTTTGTTCTTCTTGTTGCTATTGTTTTTGAAGCTCCTAAACTTATCTCTTTCCTTGTCATGCTGCTCAATCTTCAGAGCCAAATCTATCACTTGATCAAAAGTTCTGTCAGCATAAGGTAATATAGCCCTGCTAAGCCCTGGGTTCAATCCCTTGATGTATCTATCATTTTTGGATGCTTCATCAGCCACTAACATTGCCCCATAGTGTAACGACCCGCAAAACTTAATGGTTTTAAAAGTATATTTAACTGGAAATTTGTGAAATTTTAAACAATAAAATTTGAAATTAAAAATTTATTATTTGGAATACGCCTATTTAATCATAGCAGCTGGTAAATTTTCATCTGATAATATTGAAGTTTATTTTTCTGTGAAATTTTACTTCAAATCAAACCGGTTAATAACAGTGAATTTAAAAGTTTTCCGAAACCAAAATATGTCAGCAGGAGAAAATTTATTCAGATCATTCTGAATCAGACTGCGAAATTCGTTTTTCCAAATTTAGACTTCTACTGCTCCGTTTATCTTAATTCTGGCAAAATAGCAGCATTTCTGGTACCGATTATCGACTTTCGATCGGATGATCGTACCACCAATATCTATATACCGTTTTGATCGTCATGTCACGCTGATCACCATGGTATATTTATTTTTGTATTTTGAGGTCCGGTACGCGCCGGAAAACAATTAACTGTTCGTTGTAACGGTACCCTAAAATTGTAGCTTTACTATTTCTTTGGTTTCAAAATATGATGACGTGCTGTCCAAGCATCACAATTAATTGCTTTAAAACTTTTGCGGAATCAATGGATAGCTGCACGATTCCTTTGGCTTTTGAATTTATATCTAATTTAGGTGGAACGTTTCTTTTGCTCCTTTCTCTCCTTTATTTCTATTTACATCTTTTGAGAGCATAAATAATAAATTGGGAAGCTGACACGTTACCAACATTCATTTGCAAATTTATAACCTTCCACTATCTCTCTCTCTTCTCATTTTATTTTGCCTTACTCATTTTCCTCATTTGTTTGCCTGAAGCCATCATTCCCCTTCCTCCTTCCTCCAAACAGCACACACGTCCAATCTCTCCATTCCCCTCCAACCCGCCTTTACCTCCGGTGGTCCCAACTCCCTGCCGTGCTCCGCCTCATCCCCTGGCGCCAGTAGCCGTGCCACGCAGTCGGCAACCCACACCAGAAACCCAACGTAGAACCGGCCTCTGCCACCTATCAACTCGTCCACGTCATCTTACTTAGCCGATATCTCCTCCCTCTGCCCTTCCCTCCGACCACGTGGTCGAGCCTTCCATCATCTCCGCCGAGCTTTTTCTTCACCGTTGCATTGATGTTCGTTCCACCATATTGCAGCCTTCTGAGTTTTTTTGCGTACGCTTGCATATGAGTGAAAGTGTTAAGGGTAATGTATTTTGGTTATTTAGTATTGATTTTTATGCATAAGTTATATATTCGTTTTCAGAGGCTTATATATACTATATATATAGATCGGGGGTAAGTACTTTTTCCAAGCTCTGATATCTCTTTTGCCTACCTTGATAATTATAAATATACATATATTATCAGACCGTTTTCTTGTTATTTTGTAATATTTTTTTTTGGCCTAATAGATATATTAATCTATATATATGTAATGTTGCTGGTACATATTTTATCGAGTTCAGATTTGCATATGAATAGATTAACATAAATCTGGGTATAATATGTTATATATACTTATACAGGGTCTTTCGTAATATGTGTATCAGTTTATGTAAGCATAAATATGTAGGTACAGTAAAGTAAAGTTCATTCACACACATATAATAGTTTACATTTCATATGAATAGTGAGGCAAGTTTTAATCTATTGTATATAATAATAATATATATAATAAAGTTGCAGAGCTATTTGCATTTTATAAAGCATATTATATGAAGTACATACTGTTCGGAATATGCTTGAGTTGGGATTTTTATATACGTGTGTTTAAACTGATGTTAAAGTATAGAAAGTACATGAGTTATAAACTGTCAGATTTCATTGATTGTGTAAATAATTCGTATAGGATTCTTTGAATAGCTTTTACATAATTGTTATATATATATATAATTGTCTACATAACTGTTATATGTTATATATAGATTCTATTTCTACAGTAAAGGATATGTATGTTTAGCATACACATACATGTTTTTTTTTACGCGATATGTTTTGATAACCATATTAAGTAATTTTATATTGATTTCCAAATATAAGTTGTTTATATATATATAAGTTATATAGGTAGTATATAAGTTTACTTGTATATATATGTACGAATTTGTATAGGTATATTGTGGTTTCAATATATAGGTGAATGTTGTTTTCATGGATTTTTATTTTGATTGAAATTAAGTTATTGATTTGAAAAAAATAAAAATATATATAGTATTTTTAATATATGTTGATCTTAATATATGTGCTTAATTAAAACAATGATTTTTAATATAAAATTGTTGTTCCTATCAAACTGATTCTGATCGTTCCCATCTATTCCTGTCATCAGCTTTGATCGTTCAAATTCGTGCTTGGATTCGTAACTAAAGTTCATCGTCCAATCTATCTAGCCTCGAAAGGTGAGCAATCACTCACGATTAACATTCTTTTATTCATTAAATTTGATTTCAATTGAAACGACAATTGAAATATGCTGCTGTAGTTATTTAAATATATGCTATTATCTGTAACTGTTCACCTGCAGGATATGACACCATATCCTGTTGTTTATATTATATTGTTATTGATGACATATGCCTGTTATTTTATTGTATTATCTGTTATCACTCTGCAAGTTCCTTGTAGTTTAGAATCACTATGGGTTGAAATGATACATACCCAAACGGACTTTAGAATAGGATAATTTCGTTATGGGTTGAAATGATAAACCCAAGCGATTTTCATTTGAATTGGAATTGGGATTACGGGTCGAATGATCTCTACCCGTATATGTTTAAATTTCGGATTGAAATGATAAATATCCGTATCGCTTAACCATATGATAAATATATATACAGACACCATTGGTCCATATATATAAATATTTTAAAAATGAATTCTATGGTTTTGGAAAGAAATATATGGTTTTAATAAATGTTGAGCCTTAAATTATTATATATAAATGGGAATGATTGATTTAAATACATATAATATGTTGAGTGTTTAAAATATATTTCAAAATAGATTTTAAAAATAATTTGAATAAGTTAAGGTTAGAAAGATAATTTGAATTTAGTTGAAATTGTATTCAATAAAGAATTTTATTTAATTAAACCGATTTGAAACTTATTGAAACTGAGATGTAAGATATGATTTATAACTTGAGTTTGATTTATAAGTAATCTAATGAATATTTTTTTGTTTAACTAAAGTTTAAGGAAATATTTAGTAAAAATGTAATTTAAGGCTAGTTAAATGATATTGAATTTATTAAGTGAATATTCCCTGATTAAATAATAATGAAGTTAAATCAAGAGCTATATGAAACTGTTAAATTTAACTTTAAAAATGTTGAATATTAAAGCTTTGAAATATATTGAAAATTTAAATGATCTGTTTAGAAATGAATTAAATTGATGAATTGAGCTTTGAATAAATTTGAATTTGGAATTTGAAGTTGATTTGAATCGATTTGCTAGACTTGAGGAAATTAAATACTTTACTTTTTAAATCATTTAATATATATATATATACTATTTTGGAAAATGGATATATTTGAAATGAAATGATATTTGGGTTTTGAAGTATAAATTTAATTGAAATGACCACGGTGTTAAAATGTATATTTCCACCTTGTAGATAGTTCTGAAGATCCTTAGAGGATGGTTATCCCAACATCCTTTAAGTTACTCGTATTTCAATTGATATTTCACTTGAGTTGGATTTATTTATATAAGAATGTTAATCCTGACTCGAGTGTTTTGTGTTTTGCTTTACGCTCGGGTCAGACCGAGTGATACAGCATTTGAGACTCACCCTTGGAGTTTGGAGCTTCCTTTGGAGACCCAACTATCGCCTCAGCTTTCAGCTCTTCTAGTTGATTTGTTCAGAGAAGTCATCTGTTGTACTGGAGACTTCACTGCATTTGAGATATTCTGTTGTATTTTATTTCTAACTCTGATGTTTATATAGTAGCTTCATGAACTACTATTTTATCTATTCCGCTGCGTATTATTGTATTACTCTGTGTCTGTGATTATGTGATTGATTTATTTACTGCATATGCTGAGTTTTGCCAAATTTTTATTACAATCTGTTATTTTGAATTATTCAAGTCAGACATGTGTGGATTTATTGTCGATTTGAATGGTCCAAAATACTGGGTCGTTACAGTTGGTATCAGAGCCAGGTTCTAGGCGAAACTTAGCATATATAGTAAATTTATTTACAGAATCACTTTCGTTCGAGTTTGAATCTCTTCCTTTTGACTCGATTTCCTTTGAACTTTGGAACGTTCCTTGCGGTTCCAAATTTCATTTTTGTCTCTCCCTATTTGTATTCTTTTGATTCTGGAGTATCCCATAACTCCACTTCGAATGACCTCTATAAGAATAGGATCCCACCAATCTTTGAATGATTTGTAAAGGGGTGGAACTCCTTCACAATTGGCATTGATTCACCGAAGATTCCTATATCTTTGGTTTAGATGCCGCTATCTCTTGCGATAGAATGTTGATTTTCTTGGAATTCTGCATCGATCTGTTCTTGAAGTCACGGTTGATCCGGTTAAGGTCGCCCGCGATTTGTGTAAGTATATTCATCTTCTTTTTGAATATTAATTATCTCATCTTTGTGCGAGTCCTTTTCTTTTTATTTTGAAACTTCCTTTGATTTAATTTCCCCTTAAATTTTTGAACTTCTATCCTGTTGATTTTGGACTCATTGAATGATAGGAAAATATTTTGGTAAATGGCAAAATCTGAAGAGCAGAAAGCAGCCCGTCGGGCACGAAGAGCACTGGCCCGTAAAGAACGGGAGGAAGCAATTGAGGAACAAGAGAGGCTGTGGAGAGAAAGGGCAGAACCGGGTCCTTATGACCATGTCATTTGTTATCGGTGTCAGGAAAAGGGGCATTATGCAGCCATGTGCGGAAAGAGATGGAAAGGGAAAAAGAAGGAGGGCAAGCACTTTCGATCCGAGATTTTCTGTTTTAAGTGTCGTAAGAAGGGACACTTCCCAAGTCGCTGCCTGGAAGTGAAGAAAGTGAAATCGACACTCACAGCATCTACCGACCAGTCAACCATTTGCTACCACTGTAGACAGACTGGACATATAGCCAGAGATTGTTCTGAGAGACAGCGCGGAAGGCAAGCTGTGTTACGTCTTGCTCGAGCTGCTGCCTTCCCAAAGTTCACTAGGGAAGATGGGAGAATAGTGTACTCATGCAAGAAATGTCATAGTTGGGGGCACCTTGATGTGGAGTGTACTGGACCCGTTGAAGCACCACCCGGTAGGATTAATACAGATGCATTATTCTTGTAGAAGTATGGATCAGTGAAATCTCTTTGTATCAGTGGTATAAGTTAAGTTGTATTAAGTAAACTCTATTGTATCCTTTACCTAGTAAAAGTCGATGTGTCGAACTTAAGATTTATAATGATGCTTTACCATTTCGTTTGATGAGAATTTGTTTTTTTCTTTCACTGATGGAATAAATTCCCTTGAATTGATATAGGTTGATATACCTCGAAATCTTGGTTAGGATTCTCATTAAGTAGGATCCCTTTTGAATTTGACTTCGACCTTTACCTCGTTCCGAGATTCATTCTAGAATCATCCTTTGAAAATCGGGTTTATTCGTATTTTGGAAATTGTTTTATATATCGAAATTTTTATAAGTATGATTATATTCTATATATAAAAGTGAAAATGTTTTCGATAAGGATTATATATACCTTTTAAAAATAAGAATTTGAATTTTTGAAAGGATTTGAAATTATATAAGAAATCAATTTATATAAAAATGATTTATAACTGAAGGATTTTAAAATTTGAAATTCGAGAATTGAACCCCGGTGTTTGAAATTGGTTGTAAGATTTTGAAATATATAATAATAATATGATTTAAAAGTATTTTCCGAATAAGAATGTTTCAAATGATTTTAATAAGTTTCGAATGATTTCGAAGAAATTCCAAAAGAAGTTTGAGAAAATAGAAGTCCAGAACTCACTTATATCGCTGGAAAATAATTTCGGTGATGAGTGCACGCATCATCGACGTTGATTTTCGAGTTTCATAGTGGGGGAGAGGCCACTTAGTAGCATTGCTACGCAAGTGATTTTGTGAAACCAGTTTTGATTTTTCAAATTCCGAAGTAATATTTGATATTCGAAAGATATATGTATATATATTTGAAATGATTTAAAGTAGCCGGTGTTCAGTCCTTTAGTTTCGGATTTGAAACCTATCTTTTGAAATTGATTTACTGATTTGTTGATTTCCAACTCTTGAATTTGAAAATGATTTCTTCAACTATTTTGAAGGTTCGAGCACTTCCAAATCAAGGTTAACTTTTCAAAGCTAAGAAATTTTGAAAAGTATGAATTATTTGATAAAGTATATAAATTTGTTTCGAATATTTAAGTATGAAGTAATATGATTTAAATAAGTTGAAACTGTTTTGTTAAGTAAATGAATAAGGCTATTTTGAATTTTTCTAAATATGGGATTTAGATTTGAAATGTTTTGAAAGAATTTGGACTTCAATATATTTTGAATAAAATTTAGTTTAAATGTTTTAACTTAGTAACATCTTTATGAAACTATATATTTAACAAGTTGGAATAAATATATAAGTTGTACGTATGCTATTTTATTCGCATAATTAATTTGATCCAAGTTTGAGTACACAAGTTCGAGGTGGATTACACCATTTTGTGTTAGGATTTTCATTCGATTCTTGATGGCAAATATTTGATATGGATTTTTGGGCTTGATTCTAGAATTCTCTATCGTAGTATATGGCTATGCAAGGAGACTGATGGCTTCTAGTCGAGAAACCATATCGATGTCCGCATTAGGGAAGTCGAATGGACAATACTAGTTCGAAAGCGAACTTGTGTGATCGAGCGAGCGATCAAATGTAATTTTGCGAAATGATGACGTATGTACATCTTATATTATAATATCATTGATATATTTTGACGCTGAAATTGAAACCTGCCATGTTAGAATATCTTTACTTACTAAAAGAAAATTTCCAATTTAAATTACAAAGATATATAACTCATAAAAGAAAAGATATTCAATCCCATATGGCTCTTCATACAGTGAAATTTATTTTGTAAATTTGAACCTTATATAAAATGGATCTTATGTAAGTATAAGATGATTTTGAAACATTTGATTTTGGAAATGAATTGGTTGACTTAAATTATATTGATTTGGAAATTTGGTTTTATTTTCTAAATTTATTATTTTGGAAACTTTGAAACTAAAGATATTTAATTCGAGAAGAAATAATTTGGTGAAATTGTATATGATTTTGAAATCGAACTGATATTGAAACAAATTGAAATTTGAGAACCTTGTGTTACTAAATACTTGATTTGGGAGTTGTCGAACATATATAAAATTGATTTGTATGAGTATAAAATTGATTCGAAAACTATAGATTTGAAAAGGTACTCAATTTGAAAGTGAAATCTTATATAATTGAAGTCTATATAAGTATGATTTGATATACTATTGATTTTGGGAAGTATTCGATTTGAAAATTAAATCTTATATATAATGGATTTTATATAAGTACGATATTTGAAAGTGATTTGAAAAGGTACTATATAATACATATTTTCGAAGTAAAGATATGGAAAGTGCCTTCTGCTTGATATCCGATTTGTGGCCACATCTTGGATTCATTCTATCGATATTATTCTCTCTGATTTTTGGTTTTCCGGATATGATACTCGAGTGTCCTTCGAATTCCATGGCGTTACCCATGGTCTTACGAACTCGACTGCATAGCGTAATTCGTAAGGCAGTGATTGCTTAAAAGGTACGGATGTTTCCTGGGGGATCCAGGCGTAACCATTGTGTATCTGCGATCTATGGTCGTGTTAGTGGCGTAATCCGCAAGGCAGAGATTGCTTACGGGGTATGGATGTTTCCTGGGGGATCCAGGCGTAACCATTTTTATGTATCCTGCGGTCCACCGTTTTGTTGCATGGCGAAATTCGCAAGGCAGTGAATGCTTAAAAGGTACGGATGTTTCCTGGGGGACCCAGGCGTAACCATTGTGTATCTGCGATCCATGATTTGATTCGTTTTGTTTGGATTGTACTTTCCATATCTGTTTTTAAAAGTTTTTCCAGTATTTTCACTAGGTGTTGAAACAGGTCTACTAAGTACCTGGAGAATTCTAGTTTTGCGCCTGATCAACGCACTACCAGAGTCTACAGGAACAAGGATAAACTTGTTGAAACATCGAGTTATAAAAGTATTTTCGAAAGGAAATTTGTTTCGACTATAAAGGTATTTTATTATAAAGGTATTTCCAACAAAGAAATTTTGAATTAATATTTGAAATTGAAATCCTAATGGTTCGAATTAATTATTCATGCCCGATACTATTCTTTTGAATCTACCTTATCTGCTCAGCTTTATTTATTCACCTACATTCTGCTTTTCCAAATCCTCCTTCTTTTCCCTGTTGACTATATCCTTTAAAATATTGTTTATTTATATACTACATGGTATAATAGAAATTTTATTTTTGTGTTTCAAAAAGTTATTAATTAATTATAACATATTTAAAGAGAATGATTATTAATTTATTAAAATGTTGGAAGTATCTTGAGATAATAAAAAGTTTTTATTTTGGATTTAAAATTTTCAATAGCTTCTTTGTAAATATAAGTAATAATGTAAATAATTGTTTCCAAAGGAATTTTGAAAGGTATTAAAGTATTAAAGAAAATTAAATTTCAAATGAAGTTTTAAATGAATATTTCAAGTAAAATTTGTATAGTTTTAAATTAATTGTTTAATCTTGACTTTCAATCTATCTTTTTGTCTGGTTGTTTCTATTCTTCTACCTTCTTCCTTTTCGGGGACGAAAAGCTTGAGTGGGGGAGAGTGTAACGACCCGCAAAACTTAATGGTTTTAAAAGTATATTTAACTGGAAATTTGTGAAATTTTAAACAATAAAATTTGAAATTAAAAATTTATTATTTGGAATACGCCTATTTAATCATAGCAGCTGGTAAATTTTCATCTGATAATATTGAAGTTTATTTTTCTGTGAAATTTTATTTCAAATCAAACCGGTTAATAACAGTGAATTTAAAAGTTTTCCGAAACCAAAATATGTCAACAGGAGAAAATTTATTCAGATCATTCTGAATCAGACTGCGAAATTCGTTTTTCCAAATTTAGACTTCTACTGCTCCGTTTATCTTAATTCTGGCAAAATAGCAGCATTTCTGGTACCGATTATCGACTTTCGATCGGATGATCGTACCACCAATATCTGTACACCGTTTTGATCGTCATGTCACGCTGATCACCACGGTATATTTATTTTTGTATTTTGAGGTCCGGTACGCGCCGGAAAACAATTAACTGTTCGTTGTAACGGTACCCTAAAATTGTAGCTTTACTATTTCTTTGGTTTCAAAATCTGATGACGTGCTGTCCAAGCATCACAATTAATTGCTTTAAAACTTTTGCGGAATCAATGGATAGCTGCACGATTCCTTTGGCTTTTGAATTTATATCTAATTTAGGTGGAACGTTTCTTTTGCTCCTTTCTCTCCTTTATTTCTATTTACATCTTTTGAGAGCATAAATAATAAATTGGGAAGCTGACACGTTACCAACATTCATTTGCAAATTTATAACCTTCCACTACCTCTCTCTCTTCTCATTTTATTTTGCCTTACTCATTTTCTTCATTTGTTTGCCTGAAGCCATCATTCCCCTTCCTCCTTCCTCCAAACAGCACACACGTCCAATCTCTCCATTCCCCTCCAACCCGCCTTTACCTCCGGTGGTCCCAACTCCCTGCCGTGCTCCGCCTCATCCCCTGGCGCCAGTAGCTGTGCCACGCAGTCGGCAACCCACACCAGAAACCCAACGTAGAACCGGCCTCTGCCACCTATCAACTCGTCCACGTCATCTTACTTAGCCGATATCTCCTCCCTCTGCCTCCTTCCTCTGCCCTTCCCTCCGACCACGTGGTCGAGCCTTCCATCATCTCCGCCGAGCTTTTTCTTCACCGTTGCATTGATGTTCGTTCCACCATATTGCAGCCTTCTGAGTTTTTTTGCGTACGCTTGCATATGAGTGAATGTGTTAAGGGTAATGTATTTTGGTTATTTAGTATTGATTTTTATGCATAAGTTATATATTCGTTTTCAGAGGCTTATATATACTATATATATATAGATCGGGGGTAAGTACTTTTTCCAAGCTCTGATATCTCTTTTGCCTACCTTGATAATTATAAATATGCATATATTATCAGACCGTTTTCTTGTTATTTTGTAATATTTTTTTTTTGGCCTAATAGATATATTAATCTATATATATGTAATGTTGCTGGTACATATTTTATCGAGTTCAGATTTGCATATGAATAGATTAACATAAATCTGGGTATAATATGTTATATATACTTATACAGGGTCTTTCGTAATATGTGTATCAGTTTATGTAAGCATAAATATGTAGGTACAGTAAAGTAAAGTTCATTCACATACATATAATAGTTTACATTTCATATGAATAGTGAGGCAAGTTTTAATCTACTGTATATAATAATAATATATATAATAAAGTTGCAGAGCTATTTACATTTTATAAAGCATATTATATGAAGTACATACTGTTCGGAATATGCTTGAGTTGGGATTTTTATATACGTGTGTTTAAACTGATGTTAAAGTATAGAAAGTACATGAGTTATAAACTGTCAGATTTCATTGATTGTGTAAATAATTCGTATAGGATTCTTTGAATAGCTTTTACATAATTGTTATATATATATATAATTGTCTACATAACTGTTATATGTTATATATAGATTCTATTTCTACAGTAAAGGATATGTATGTTTAGCATACACATACATGTTTTTTTTTACGCGATATGTTTTGATAACCATATTAAGTAATTTTATATTGATTTCCAAATATAAGTTGTTTATATATATATAAGTTATATAGGTAGTATATAAGTTTACTTGTATATATATGTACGAATTTGTATAGGTATATTGTGGTTTCAATATATAGGTGAATGTTGTTTTCATGGATTTTTATTTTGATTGAAATTAAGTTATTGATTTGAAAAAAATAAAAATATATATAGTATTTTTAATATATGTTGATCTTAATATATGTGCTTAATTAAAACAATGATTTTTAATATAAAATTGTTGTTCCTATCAAACTGATTCTGATCGTTCCCATCTATTCCTGTCATCAGCTTTGATCGTTCAAATTCGTGCTTGGATTCGTAACTAAAGTTCATCGTCCAATCTATCTAGCCTCGAAAGGTGAGCAATCACTCACGATTAACATTCTTTTATTCATTAAATTTGATTTCAATTGAAACGACAATTGAAATATGCTGCTGTAGTTATTTAAATATATGCTATTATCTGTAACTGTTCACCTGCAGGATATGACACCATATCCTGTTGTTTATATTATATTGTTATTGATGACATATGCCTGTTATTTTATTGTATTATCTGTTATCACTCTGCAAGTTCCTTGTAGTTTAGAATCACTATGGGTTGAAATGATACATACCCGAACGGACTTTAGAATAGGAGAATTTCGTTATGGGTTGAAATGATAAACCCAAGCGATTTTCATTTGAATTGGAATTGGGATTACGGGTCGAATGATCTCTACCCGTATATGTTTAAATTTCGGATTGAAATGATAAATATCCGTATCGCTTAACCATATGATAAATATATATACAGACACCGTTGGTCCATATATATAAATATTTTAAAAATGAATTCTATGGTTTTGGAAAGAAATATATGGTTTTAATAAATGTTGAGCCTTAAATTATTATATATAAATGGGAATGATTGATTTAAATACATATAATATGTTGAGTGTTTAAAATATATTTCAAAATAGATTTTGGTAATAATTTGAATAAGTTAAGGTTAGAAAGATAATTTGAATTTAGTTGAAATTGTATTCAATAAAGAATTTTATTTAATTAAACCGATTTGAAACTTATTGAAACTGAGATGTAAGATATGATTTATAACTTGAGTTTGATTTATAAGTAATCTAATGAATATTTTTTTGTTTAACTAAAGTTTAAGGAAATATTTAGTAAAAATGTAATTTAAGGCTAGTTAAATGATATTGAATTTATTAAGTGAATATTCCCTGATTAAATAATAATGAAGTTAAATCAAGAGCTATATGAAACTGTTAAATTTAACTTTAAAAATGTTGAATATTAAAGCTTTGAAATATATTGAAAATTTAAATGATCTGTTTAGAAATGAATTAAATTGATGAATTGAGCTTTGAATAAATTTGAATTTGGAATTTGAAGTTGATTTGAATCGATTTGCTAGACTTGAGGAAATTAAATACTTTACTTTTTAAATCATTTAATATATATATATACTATTTTGGAAAATGGATATATTTGAAATGAAATGATATTTGGGTTTTGAAGTATAAATTTAATTGAAATGACCACGGTGTTAAAATGTATATTTCCACCGTGTAGATAGTTCTGAAGATCCTTAGAGGATGGTTATCCCAACATCCTTTAAGTTACTCGTATTTCAATTGATATTTCACTTGAGTTGGATTTATTTATATAAGAATGTTAATCCTGACTCGAGTGTTTTGTGTTTTGCTTTACGCTCGGGTCAGACCGAGTGATACAGCATTTGAGACTCACCCTTGGAGTTTGGAGCTTCCTTTGGAGACCCAACTATCGCCTCAGCTTTCAGCTCTTCTAGTTGATTTGTTCAGAGAAGTCATCTGTTGTACTGGAGACTTCACTACATTTGAGATATTCTGTTGTATTTTATTTCTAACTCTGATGTTTATATAGTAGCTTCATGAACTACTATTTTATCTATTCCGCTGCGTATTATTGTATTACTCTGTGTCTGTGATTATGTGATTGATTTATTTACTGCATATGCTGAGTTTTGCCAAATTTTTATTACAATCTATTATTTTGAATTATTCAAGTCAGACATGTGTGGATTTATTGTCGATTTGAATGGTCCAAAATACTGGGTCGTTACACATAGGTTGACAATCCCTCAAACTTCTGGGTGTATTCTGTGACATTCATAGTCCCCTGTCTAAGTTTGATGAACTCCTCAAGTAAAGTGGTTTTTGCTGAGGCTGGAACAAACCTTGCCTCTAACATGTCCTTAAATTGATTCCAATTAATATCATTTTCATTCCGGCCAGCTATGATCACCTCCCACCAACTCAAAGCTGCACCTTTTAATTGCCTTGAGGCCACTTGCCTCTTCCTTTGGTCATCTAGTTGCATATCAGTGAAGATCCTCTCTAATGTCCTCAGCCATGCTTGAATCTCCATTACACTTTCAGTTCCTTCAAAGCTCTTGCCTCCCAAATTGGTATAAGTCTTCACTAACTTGGAGAGCTCCTCATATGGGTTCTCAGGTCTGTGCCCAATTCCATCTCTCAAAACTCTCACAAATTCCTGCATGTCAAGCATTTGTGGTGTGCTAGATCCTCCTTGATGATGAGACCCTCTTCCTACCATATTTCTAAAAGTATATGTATTTCATTATATTAGTTTATAATACTTCGCTTTAATTTTAAATTGGTTGTATCTTTCCTATTTAATCATTGTGTATGTCACATGCACACACATACATTCAGGGAATACTTATAAACAGTCAAATATATCACAAACAAACCTAGTATAAACATAAGCACACAAATATTTTGCTATGTTAATTAAAACATAGCTCTGATACCAAATGCAATGACCCTAATTCTTAACCAAAAAAAAAAAATTTTTTTTTTTTCATACTTAGCTAAGACTACCTAGGGTCATCCTTCCCTATTCTCATATTATCCAGGATCTTTCACAATATAAAAATATTGTTTTAAATCTAAATCATTCCTAACATACATATATGAAGATATCTATGTTATATTCTACTAGAATCAGAGCATGATAATATGTAAGTAGAAATCCTTTTAAATCTATTAAAATGTGATAATTCCCTGATAAAAGATTAATTATTGTATCCTGATTTTTGACCATAGAATCCACTGGAAACATGTACTTTAGTCTGTTATTCTAATTAAGAAATGATCAAGTAATAATCAGGTGGAAGAAAGATTTTAATATGGATGATTGTGTTAAAGTCTGTATAGTATCAAACTCAGGCTAAAAGAAAGTGGATCATAAGTGAACACAAGCAACATCTAGGCGTAATGGAAACGCGCCTAACTTACACATGAGAGGTCACGAGTTCGAGTGCTATGCTGGTCGGTTCAAACCCAATTTTTGTTTTTCTTTTTATTTTTCTCCTGTATGGTTTAAAATCTGATATCTACCTATATCTACACATATATACTTAATTTTTGCCTATAATCTAACATACAAAACAATATTTCTTGCTTTATTATTTTTAAAACCCATTCCTACAACTGTTCTAGGAATTTATATTTATATTTTTGCCCAAATATCAACATGTACACAGATATACATGTACATGTCAATGTCTTTGCTCATTTTCCAGAAAACTGGGTTCAAATGGTTCCTTGCTTCATTGATTTGAAGTGAACATTTGGCCTGACCTATGGTCTAACCATGTGGTTAATCCGACCATTCTTTTATTTGCATTTTACAAACCAGAATCTACCCAAAACATTGATACTCCTTCTTTTCAAAAGCATGTTTATATATGTATGAATCAGACACCTTGTGATCAAATTTATATCATCCTTCCTAACCATAATTCTCTTTTAAAAATGCATATTCAGGGTATATACACTTTTACTTGCATTTGGACATATATCAATATCATGACTTGAAAATATAACAGTTATAATTCTTTCTGGATTTTCCCAATATAATTTCCTATATATCTATCTTTTGAAAGGACTTAGGATGAACTAAAATCATCATAAAATGATTATGCTTATAAAATCCAGGTTTTTCCTCTAAATCAAAAACAACTTTAGCAAATAGATTTTCAAATCAGTTTAACATCAATATCCTTAATACATACCAAACCAGAAATAACCAGAAACAACATAACACGTATTTCTTACAAGTTCTTCCTTCTTAATACATTTAGATAGCCATATCAATCAGGAAATACATGCATGAATTAACACATTCTAGCTCTTATTTCTAATTATCTTAGCATTCTCTATTCCATATCTTTTTAATCTTGCTTACTTAGCTCCATCACAGCCTGCAAAAGCATTAGCGGCTGCCCCATTATGAATGAGACACCCCCATGTGCCATGAGCAATAAGGGTCAGATCTATGATCTGGTGTGAGCATTTCTAACATATCCATGATATTAAGCTAAGGATACAGCATAAATGTACCTTGCATAACTTGACAGGTATTATCATGAATGATTAATGTATAAATTAATCAGGTATTCCCATATACATACACAAGAGCAAACATATGCATTAAAACAATTTTTATCTGGAACTACTAAGGTTCCTCATACCAACCCTAATCCCGGAAAGGCCCAAGTTTCCTATATCATCATTTAAGGTTGCCTTTTCTTCTTATAAATTCCTGGCCTCATCTGCTATAAGGAATCAAAGGGACACATTGCCATGAACTAATTAACATCATGGCACAAAGATCTCAGGACTTAAACAAGCCATGTGTCAACTTGTCTACTTCAAATAGGACAAGCATTCCAGCAGCCTTCTTGGCACAAAATCCTTAGTTATATTACTAAGTGTATTCATGTTCATTTTATCAATGATAGCTAGGTGTACAGACCACTTATATACATGAAACATACTAGTTACCTTGTAGACATAATATTGCAAGCAAGTTAAAGGTTACTTTCTAGAGGTATAACACCCAGTCATTCCATCTCACATTATTTAGCATATAAACACCCTATTCAAACATATACCAGAATGTTTGCAACTGAGAATAAATGCATGGCTCTATTGGGTTTATTTTGATTTTGCAAGCAACTATGTTTAGCCAGATTTTTAACCTTGTTTAAACATAATTTTTAGGCTTGTAAATTTTCTGTTTGGTTTAGGGCTCAGCACTTATAGAGAAAGACTCCATTGCACCCTTAACCAATTATTTCAAGCCTCAGCACTATACCATTGTATATGCAGCTCATAGTTTTTTTTTCTTCATTCTTTGTCTTAAGCCATGATTCAGACTAGTTACAAATACTCTCTTACATGTTCTTTAAGGTTTTGGTATAACATACAGGGATGAAAATAGAACAACAAAGTTATACATCCATCATAGCAGATCATATCTCATCAAGCATTCATGAAACCATCAGTAGTCAACATGGTTTGTAAATCAAAACATGCAAAATATAGCATATAAAAGCTTAGCTGCCTAATCTCAGGTCTTAATGCCATGTATATGAGTGAGGATACTCACTTAAATGCTTACACAAGCTTAATCCAGAAAACCCCTCAAATCTTTAGCCTTTTCTTCCTCTTCTTCCTTAGGTTAATTAATTCAGTGAGAGAGTAGTTTTCTGGTTAGGCTCTTGATTTATATAAGGGTTCTACCTAGGGTTTTGGGTGATGCAAAATCCCTATTTTAGCCCAAACCAGAATCATGCATTTGGCATTGCATATTCTCTCCCTCCTAACCCTTAATGTCCCGGCCAATATTTTAAAACAAGGCTAAGTTGTGCCCATTTTCTTTTCTTTTCAGAAAGTGATTACTTTAAGTATTTTTATTATACTTACCTCAAACATGATAATGGTGTGACTTTCTATTTTCTGCCTTTATACATTTGCTTTCTTGCACTTTGGTTCTTACTATTTTAGTGCTTCTTTTACTTATTTTTCCTTTATTAATTTTTTGCTCAAATAATATCTGTATATATATACATTTATACAACTATGGGTGTTAGTTTAACTTTAACCTTCTTTTATTTGCAGAAAACATGTGCATTCTTATATGCATTTCTATACTCCTATTATTCAAATAAAATTTCACTTATTCATTATAAATCAATGTTCTCTTCTGTCTTAATTTCCAGACAAGTCATACATATGCATATATATATAGATATATATATATATATATATATATCCTCAGGAATTTTAATATTCATGTCTAGGCCTATATTTCCTTTATTTAAAACATTTTATCTAAATGTTTTCCTTCTTTGTTTTATTATTCAGGAATTCTGGATTTTCTCTTAGTGCCATAACTAGTGTGCACGTGCACACATGCACACAACCTTGCACCACTGAAAATCCCACCTATATAATAATTCTGATTTTTCCCCCAGAATTTTAATCATTTATTTAAAAGGATTTTCCTCAAAATCTTGGGGTATTACAGTGGCATAATTCAGCAGTCATATCTGTTAAATCCTTTCAAATGAAATTATGTTCTAAACTTTATACAGCTTAATAAAAGGGAACAAACTATCAAAATATAGCTTTTGATGAATTATTATTTCCAATGTTAGTGACTTTACCTTGCAGTTGTTGATGTAGATATAGAAAACATAGACTTGCCTAATTGATTAGTTTATAAGATTATTAAAAAGAAATATATTATTGCCACTCCAACACAAGATGCACTTTTTAACAAATTAATCAAATTGTAAGACTTTCTTTTAACTATTACTCTTTTTCTGTCCATTTTCTTAAAATATAAATTTCATGAGGATGATTTATTTCCGATGATCAAATAATTTGGTCAGAGTTAGAAACATGAGAAAAAAATCAGTTCAATTTTGTGATCAAAATGAGACAAAATTTGATCATAACATAACTATAATTTGAATATTTACATTCAAAGGTCAGTGTCTATTGTGAATGCATATGTAAAATAACTTACAGTTTATTGTAATGAAGAAATCATAACTTCAAATGCGAACTAAACTTAAAGAGGATTGCAAAAGGGTAGCAGCAGCAGTGTAAAACTAGGTTAACCATCATGGCATGCTCAAACTATTAAGTCAGTGGATATAATTCATCTTTTTTCTTTTGAACATTAATAAAAGATGTACATTAATCTATAGGGAATTCAAAGTTTAAGGTGACAATTTAAGATATAAACTTATATCTTTATGTTTGATTTTTAGATTTTGGTCAGTTCTTAGTTTTAAAGAGAGCAGGATGGTTTGCAATATTAATTCACTGATGAAACAGAAGTATATATTGTAAATTGCGGTTTGATTTCTATATTATTTGTTTATCAAATCCTTAATTGCTAGATTTCAGTTTTTTTATTCATGTGTGATATAATACTTGATTGTGATATTCGACTAAAAATGAAGTTTGAGTGTTTCTTTTATATCGTATAAGCCAAAATAACATAGCATGTCGATTGGTAGTTTATTTTTGTGTGATGCTTTTTTGGTCAGAAATGATTATTATCGCTGTTATTTATATCGAATTTATGAATATTGAGGTGTTGGATGTAATTTTAAGGAAATGCGAATTGCGTAGGGTTTAGTTTGTGGATATTATTAACTGATGCATCATCCTAGAATGGAGAAGATGAGGCAGTTGTTGGAACCTGCATA
Source organism: Allium fistulosum (assembly GCA_030737815.1). NCBI lineage: Eukaryota > Viridiplantae > Streptophyta > Magnoliopsida > Asparagales > Amaryllidaceae > Allium > Allium fistulosum. The sequence goes on along the minus strand of CM060908.1, from coordinate 231,297,711 downwards.
ATTTGGAGAGCTTAGAATGGTAAGTTTACATAATATATATACCAATGATATATTTAAATAGTGCCATTAAAATGAAATGTGTGTTAATGCCATTAATGAAGCCAAAATTTTCTTATTAATGCATAGTATTCTTTGTTATTTAATTCAAAAGACGCAATCATATTTTTATAATAGAAAGCAAGAGGAAGTAAAATAATATAGGTAAGCATTTAAAATCGAACATTAATTTCCTCATTTTTTCCTGCATGGCAAAAAGTAAGAGGTTTACTATGATCTCATAATACTTTACTTCCTATAATAACATGATAAATTGCTTCCTATTATCATATAAAGAATTGATTCCAATGATTAGATGTTAAATTGCTTCAACATATGGGTGTATTTTTGAAAGTATCATACAATTAAAAGTACGATGCGTGAGTATTTTCTAAGCTGCATGTTAATTTCAGGGTGTAAATTTGATAAGATTTCTGGACACACAAAAATTCTTCTTATAAAACAATTAGTATATTCTTTAATATCGACAATTTTCTTTTGATAAGATTAACATAGCCTAATGAGAAATTTGAAATCATTCAGAATCACTTTTTCTTCTTTGAGTCCTACTAAGATTATACTACTTCTTTTTTAGACTCAGATTACACATAATCCTTTGACTACACATTGTAGAAATGAGCACTATTTATTTTACAAGCAAGTGTTCTGTCTGACTTTGCAGCTCTCCCTTTTTACATAATAATAATGATAATTTACAGGTAATATTCATTTATCTTGACATAAGAAGTTAGAACACATGAAAAACTGCATTTTATTTAATATATTGAGAACTCTTAACTGAATGATAATGAGCACAAGGGCCTGTTCGTGGTATGCATTTTCATAATGTAATCTTCTTTTTTCCTTTTTCTTTTTTTCTTTTTTTCTGTTTTTATTTTTCTTTAAAATTTCTATAAGTATTTGATCTTTTTTCTACAACTTTTTGATCTTTTACATTCATGATGCACCAGATGATTAGTTTTGGTTATTGTTCTATATTTGGTAGACCATTTTTTAATGTATTTATGCTAATGGTTGATATGATGATTTCGATATTGCATATATTAAGCATAATAGTATTTCGAGATTTACATAATTTCCAGTTAGAGACTTACCTAAAATATTGATGAAACATGTAGGTCTAAATTTCATTTTGACTTACCTTTTATCTTTGAAGTGTTTTCTTATGCATTAAAGGTATCAGTTAATATTTGTAAACCTATTATGCATTATGTATTTTTTACTAATTTATATTACAAAGTTTTCCTGTTTTCATTCCATTTCCATATAGTAATTTCATTCGTTTACTTTCCATGGTAAGAATTATCATCCTTACTCATATTTGCGCATGCTAAAATATTTTAGCTATTTTTAATGAATAAGCAACATGTTTTTTGGTTGTAAGTCCTATTTTTAAAAGAAACGAAACTTGCATATATGTACCATTTTGTCTTAAGGGAGTTTGCTAAGATGACCTTATAAATACATTAATGTTGTTTATAGTATTTTATCATAATACTAAATTTAATGAAAGCATGATGATTTAACTTTTGATGCTTATTTATGACCTCGGATTTTTTTCCCCTTATTTGCTTTCTTTTTCATTTTTTTCCTGTATTTTATTTCTGTTTTAGTTATGTATTACCGGGTGCAATTCTTTTATTTGTGGAAACATTTCACTGTATTGATGCCAAATGCCTCCTTACTAAACTGTTCATTAATAACCAATTTTAGGGAAAAACGCCATCCATTGATAAGGTTTGTCAAGTATAAATGTGTTTGGAGTAGGGTTCTTCTATCCAAATGGTAATTGGTGTGTGCAACAAGATTGATATGGATAGTTTGACAGCCTTTTGCTAAGATATAATGATATTCAAATTTAAGTACGGTTATCCCCTTTTTGTATCCTCAACTACATAATAGTATGGATATAAGAAATGGAATTAGAAAACATTCCTAAATTGGAGCACAAGCAAGGTTTGATTCAACTTATGATAACTTTACATGCATGCTGAGAATTAATTTCTTTGTCTTACATGCAACTTCGTTTTTTCATGAATTAAGCTTAGTAAAGCTAACAGACATAGGAATTTTTACCTTTTCGGTTCCTCTGCATTTATTTTATGGATTATCTGATCTCAATTTCTCTTTCATAATATTTCAAGTTGAAATGTTGATAACTCATCTATAAGTTGACTATTACTTCAATAATGGAACCTATTGACTGAAATAGTTATATTGAGGCAACCAAATAAATATTAACAAGGATTTGTGCTATCAGTTATACCATTTTCAAGGAAAATTTTATTAGAGAAAAAGTTAATGACACATTTTCGCGCAACAGATATGAACCATTTTTATTTGAAATTTTTTGTTCTGTTTATATGTAGAAAAAACCTATAGTTGATAGAAGCTTGGCACAACCCAGTTATCAAGCTCACAGTAATATTAATATCGTAGTTTCATTATGTGTTTCTATTTAAGCCCTAATTTACTTTCATGAGCATAAAGTATGTTCTAAATAATTGAATTTCAGGTTATAGGTTGGACAACCTCATGTTAATTAATTACCAGTGATTAGCCCAATACAATTAGTTACAACCACCTATAGCTATTATTATTAATATTACATTCCTATAATAAGTAAAAATCAGTCTATTAATTACTGAATTATTTATTGTTATTGGGCTGTAAGTGTACATAAATAGAATTCAATATCAATGAAGTGAAAGAGTTGAATGCTTTAAAGATTTTTTAACACTAGAGCTAACCTTCTCTCAACTAAGGGTAAACTTATAGGCTGATGTGGAGTTAAGAGGCTGGGTTATGCAGATTTAAATGAAGGTTTTATGTAGGTTTAGAATAGAAGGAGAGCGGGTTGTGGGTCCATGAGCCAAGGATAAATCTATTGAGGTACGAGCCTGTGAAATGGGGTTAAGGAGGTGATGGATTATGTGGTGGAAATAAAAGCGGTTGTTTGAGAGGAAGTTAGAAGGCTAGGCTAATTCAACAAGTATTATAGGGAAAGAGAATTGGGTTTGAAGGGATAGGCCCGACTTTGGGCTGGGTTGAAAGGCGGCATAGCTTGAAGTATAAGGCTGAGGTAGCGGGATTAAGGATGAAGATGGGATCAAAGTGGATAGGGCTTGGGACTTGGGACGGCGAAGGTATATAAATGGTGGATGCATATTTTTTTGGAGGAATGGGTTGGCCTACTGCGTGAGGAGTAGGCATGATTGATGCAGTAAATTATGAGGATGACGCCATGTGCTCCTAGGCTTGAATATTCCTAATGACGTTTTGATTTCTTTTTTCAGGACAGAACTGAGCAACTTATGTTGTTGTATTAGTAGTATATTTGAATAAACGTCATATGTCATGTTGAGAGTACATGAGATATATTTTGAATTTGATTATTGACTTATAATCATTTGTTTGTTGATCAGTTTCAATACCGCATAATAGTATATTTGATTGTATATCAACTGTCATGTTGGGACAGTTTTGGTTGTAGTAGCGCATATATGATTTCATGAGCAATTTGAGTGTGTTCATGTGGAGACAGTTTAAATTTTAGCTATCAACTGTCAAGATACTGTATATATGGTATAATAATTTAGAAACATTTTGAGTTTGGTTATGGTCATTTATCAATTTCAGCGGTGTGTATTACCATCTTTATACAATGTTGGAAATTTGCGATATAAGTCATGAATATTAGAGTTAGTCTTTAAAGTATCTTATATACAACATTTGTGATATGTCATGAATGTTTATTCTTTTTTCTTCCAAATTATAATTGCAAGTTGAATTTGTATCAAATGCATCTCCACAAATACTATATAATAATGAAGCGCAAAACAAATATTATATTAGTACAAAAACACAATGCAAAGATGTATTTTCTGTATTGAGTTGAAGATCTATTATATATCAAGTCAATGATTAATTGCAAGCAATTACGCAATTGGAAAACATAATATTATTACAAATTTTAACTTGCAAAAATTGAACCAATGCCAAAAATTTCAACGATTAACCTTTACAGTTGTATCCAATGGTTGTGTCCTTTGCATATCCCTTTCTTCTTACCTCGATCATAATGGCTGCAGTTGAATTAATGTTATGTTATTTTTACAACAATTCAAATGCTATTCTATAGCAATTTTTAGGTTATTACTGTGCTTCAACGTTGCTTTTTATAAGGATAAGACTACACCTTTTTTTCTTTCGATAAAGCCATAAGAAACCACATTGCTTCTATGAACCAGTTCAACTACCTCAAGTAAGCAGATGCATGTCCAAATGGACGTGCATATACACTCGTAACTTATAAAGGTTTTAAGTTTTGTTTCAATAGATGGGTAGTCTATAGTTATTGAAGGTTGACAAGACCAATTTTGACATGAATTTTTCTTAAGCTTAAAAGAATTTAAGTTTTGTCCTCGACCTTGGATAGAGGTCGACGTTGATTTAGTAATGCGTGTGTTATGTTTTGTTTTATTAAAGGTAAAGAACCTTTGGCTTCCACTTCGATATCGTCATTGGCGATACTAATGCCATCAAAAATTTCAAACCTCGATGCTATCATTGGGAATACCAATATAGATAAGCTTAGACATGCTAAAGGTTTTCACTTCGACATTGAATTATATCAGCCTAATAAGGGCGGCAAACCTATTGTTTTATAACTTCGATTTTAAACATTGGGGATACCAATGTTATTTTCTTAAATGAGTTCGACATTGATCATTTGGGGATACCAACGTGTGTCATTTTGAAATGTTATAATTTTAAAGGGAGATAAATTAGTTGGGGATACCAATAGATATAGGTTAAACATGTGGGTAGGTTGAATTAAATTGTAAATGATGGGTTTATAGTCATTTTAGGAAAACAATAGAATGTGAGATGGATAGTCCACATCATGCTGGAGATAGATAGTCTCTATGAGGATAATGGAGGGTTTATAGCCATCCTAGGAAAACTATGGGATGTGTGTTGGATAATCAACATTATTTTAGGTTAAATAAAATATGTATGATGGATAATCCACATAATTTTAAAAAATTAAATCATATGTGATGGGTAGTTAATATGGTAGGGGATGGGTAATCCAAGTAATAATTACATGTGAGATGGATAGTCCACATAATTCTGAATATGCTTATATATGAGATGGGTAGTCCACATAATTGTAAGATGGGTAGTCAGATTAAAATATGATGGGTAGTCAGATTAAAATATGATGGGTAGTCAGCTTAATTTGTGATCGGTATTATTTGAAATTAAGATGGATAATCTAATGAATTAGAATGGGTAATCCAATATAAGTTGCATGATTATAAATGCTATTTTCTATGTTCTAACCATTGTGGTTGCAGGAGCACAATATATGGTTGTTATGTTTCTGTTAAGATATCAATGAGGGGAAAACCCATTCCGCTCAACGGTGTGGTCTCACTAAATATATATTTGGTTCGAGTTGGTAGGTTGTTATTCACACCGGACTGTTGTTTGACCCGAAGTTTTTGTTTTTTCCCTTAAACTCACGAGTACTCATATGAGTAGGTTGGGAGTAAGGGCTTTTAGGTTCCATTTAGATGAATAAGCTTCTGAAGATGTGTAGGATGCAATCTAGCTTTTAGGAACTTTATCTATTTCCATTGTGTAGTGTGGATTTGTCTATTTGGATGTAATGGAAAAGTTGTATAATTGCCAAGTATTTGACTCTGATCAACCAAGGGGCATCTTCATATGTCGCTCTTGTAGTATTTTGTAATAATTATATTTCTATGAACGAGGGATTATGAATAAGATTATGTAATGAATATGAAATATCATTTGTGAAATGAAATGTGAATTTGTTTTATTAAACTATGTTTGAAAAAAAGTCATATTTGTTGGGTGTTTTTCCACCCGTATGTTTCCACCCTTCACCGAACCAAACCAGTTTCTCCACACAGCCGAACCAATCTTGTTTCCACCTACTACCGGATCAATGCTACTTCCATACATAGTCGAATCAACCCACTTCCCCTACATAGCTGGACCAGCCTTCACCGAATCGACCTCCATCCGGTCACAGGCCTCACCGGACCAGCCTTCACCGAATCGAACTCCATCCGGTCACAGGCCTCACCGGACCAGCCTTCACCGAACCAAACTCCAACCTTTGCTCCACACTACCGAACCAGCCACTCCACTGCCCACCGAACCAAACCCAAAGTCTCACCACCGAACCAATCCACATCCCTCTCACTACCGGATCAAGGTGTTGCCGAACCAACACTACCAGGCCAGATTACATCGACCCAGGCCCGCCAACGGCTATATACATCCAAACCCCTACCCCCAGCCTCACTCTATAAATAGAGGGGCAGGGGTACAACAATGGAGGAGAAGTTTTGAGAGCTCAAGCATGGATAGAACTTAAAAACAACTTTCATATACTTGTATCAAAGCTTTGTACTTGTAATCAAAACGAGAAAGGAGAAATAATATATAAAGTGGACGTAGGCACATTCTGGCTGAACCACTATAAATCTGTGTGTCTTTTACAGTTTAGCCCCTGCTTTTTACATATTTGCATTAATCACCCAGATCACTAAAAACAACGTAAAATCAACTAAATCATACGACTTGGAGGTGTTTGCCCATTTTTTGTGCAAACATTTTTGGTGCTTTCACTGAGAGGCGGGAGCTCGAAGTTTCAGCTCCTCCCACTTAACCTTCTTCCTAACAGCGTCATTCATTGCTTGAAAAACATGCCTCCCAGGCAGAAAAAAGACGTTAACAAAGGAAAGAACATTGCAACTAGCAGTATTCCAGATCCAGTGATCACAAATCAAGAGAATCGTCCCATTTAAACAACATTACCAAATAAAGGTCAAGCAAACCCGACGACCCCTGCCACGGAACAGCCAACAGCAATCACTAGGGCAGATCTAGACAGGGTTGTGGCTGAAGTGACTAACCGCTTCACATCCCAGCAGGAAGCCTTGGTGAACCAACTCATGTCACACTTAAGGGATGCTGAAGAGTCCAACCGCAACACTGAATCATGTGGTGAGTCCCAGTCTGGAGGATCTCAGAGACAACAAAGATCTTCCTTCTTCGAAGGAGCTAACGACAGAAGCGGCCATGGTAGGAGTCGAGACCAAGCTCAGCCCGAAGTTAGACCTAAGGAAACGCTTGGAACCGAACCCAACGGGGGAGGTACCGGGCGGAGGTCAACTTTAGCCGAGTCTGTCATACTACCTAACCACAGAAACACCAGTGAACGGGGCCGAGCTAGAGTCCAGCCCGAAGTTGGACCCGAGGAAGTGCTTAGATCAGAACCCAGCAAGGGAAGATCAAGGCAAGGGCCAACTGTAGCTGACCCTAGCATGCTCCCAGAAGATCAAAGGCAGCCACTCTAAAATATCAGGAATGATAGACGATACCATCCCTACAGGTCATCTGGACGGAATCAGTCCCACAGAGCAGAACCAAACTCATTTCTATCTGTTCCAAATTCTGATGAAAGGATGGCACGCTTGTTCAGAGAGTGCGCTTAACGGGATCAAAGAGATCGAGGGATAGGCGCTAGGGTAACCAGCCCCTTCGCCCGCAATATCGAAATTGCCATCACCCCCCGAGAATGGAAAATGCCAACAATGGAACCTTACAAAGGAACCTCCGACCCCGTTGTACACTTACAGAGATACACACATCATATGCTCATGAGTGGAGCAACAAAGGGAGTACTGTGCAAATGCTTTCCACTATTCTTAGCAGATCTAGCTACCTCCTGGTTCTGTCATCTACCCCAAGGATCCATCAGCTCGTGGGAGATGCTGAAAGAAAAGTTTATCAGCCAATTTCGCATTCATGTGGAACAACCCAAGGACGCTTATTCCTTATCCAGTATGAAACAGAAACCTGGAGAGAAGCTGCAGCAATACCTAACCCGATTCAATGCCGCAGCGGCCGCAGTCCAAGATGCCGATGAGAAGCTTATCTTAATGGCCCTCTGTAGTGGTGTGCATCCGGATAATAAATTTGCTAGAAGATTGACAAAAGAAAAACCAGCTACTTTACCCGATTTCTTCCATGAAGCCGGGAAGTATATGAGGCTTGAAGACGCTGCCACTAAGGGGCAATCAGGGCAACAAAATGAGGCAGCTCACGGCAACACGCCCGCTGTAGCAAAGGACGTTCGAAGAAATGATTCTAGAGACAATACTAGGGGCAAGAAGGGAGAAAAGCGCCTATACCGGCCAGGACCGAGATTCGACACTTACACTCCTTTGAATGAAACCATCGAAAACATCTTCCTTGCCACCCAAGACGAAGTTAGATACAAACGCCCACCATACAAGAAGGAATCAGATAACGCACTTAAATCTGGAAAGTTCTGCCGCTTCCACGAGTCTCATGGGCATGATACCAATGAATGCCATCATCTCCGGGACTTGATTGAAGAACATATCAGAAGAAGAAAACTAGAACGCTATGTAAAAAGTCAGAACATGACTCCAGCTCCTGCCAATGAAAACCCAAGGCTACCCTCTCCAGAGATAGGCAGAGGAAATCGCAACACTAGCGGGTCCAGTCAAGAGAAGATAGTCGTCCATACCATCTCGGGAGGACCACACATCACCGACAGAAGCTGGGCAGAGATGGAAAGATATGGAAAGTCACTTAGAAACAATGAAGGCTGCGTTAATTCTGTTATAGAAGAACGCCACCCGAAGCAGAAAGAGAGTGATGACATCACATTCAGTAGGCATGACTTAGAGGGGAGGCAATACCCTCACATGGATCCCATGGTTATCTCCGCCCGGCTCGGTCCAGCCGAAGTTTTCCGAATTCTAGTAGACACTGGAAGCTCAGTAAATATCCTATTCAAGCATGCATTCGACAAAATGAATCTGTCAATAAAGGATGTTTCTCCCTGCAATAAACCACTACACGGTTTCACTGGAGTTGCAAAGATGCCCCTCGGGCAACTGGACCTCTTTGTTGAAATCGGAAGTCATCCCCGCTCCGTTGTGCGGAAGCAGACATTTGTGCTGATAGAAAACCACTCGGCCTACAACGCCTTCTTAGGAAGGCCAGCCTTGTCTGACTTCCAAATTGTCCTGGCCCCATGGTGCCTAAAGATGAAATTTCCAACGGACAATGGAGTAGGGGAAGTAGAGGAAGACCAGGACATCGCTCGAGACTGCTATGTAACTGAACTTCGCAACAACCACAGGAAGGATAAAGGGAAGAGTGTAGAGATTGCCCTCTGCACAAAAAGTTTGGAAGCATAACAACTAAGGAAAGCCCCTCCTCTTCGATATACCAGCGACCCTTTCAATGAATTAGACCCCAGGGACAAAGAGGAGGAGGCCACCGCCGAGCCTGCAGAGGCTATGGAATTTGTATCTGTAGACAGACATGACTCGAGTAGACTATTGAAAGTCGGGTCCCAACTAAAAGCAGAGTTGAAGGAACAACTCATCGATTTTCTCCGCCACAACTTGGATGTATTCGCATGGTCACACGCTGACATGACTGGAATCTCCTCCGATATAGCATGCCACGTACTAAACATTGATCCTACCAAGGTGCTAGTGAAACAGAAAAAGAGAAGTATGGGGGCAGAACGATCAGCAGTCCTCGATGAAGAAGTAAAGAACCTACTTGCCAATGACTTCATACGAGAAGCCATCTACCCAGAGTGGATCGCCAACCCGGTGCTGGTAAAGAAGGCCAATGGGAAGTGGCGAACATGCATTGACTTCTCCAACTTAAATGACGCCTGCCCGAAGGATTGCTTCCCACTACCCCGAATCGATCAGCTTGTGGACAGCACAGCCGGGCACGAACTCTTGTCTTTTATCGACGCATACTCAGGATATAACCAAATTCCTATGCATGCTCCCGATCAAGACCACACTAGTTTCATCACTGACCGGGGATTGTACTGCTACAAGGTAATGCCATTCGGACTTAAAAACGCAGGAGCCACCTATCAGCGCCTCGTCAACAAGATGTTTGCGGGGCTAATTGGACAAACTATGGAAGTTTATGTGGATGAAATGCTGGTAAAGTCAAGGGGAGCCGACGATCACTTAAGCCACCTGAATGAAATGTTTCAAGTTCTTCGCCAATATGGAATGAAGCTGAATCCCCTAAAGTGCTCCTTCGGAGTATCATCAGGAAAGTTTCTAGGATTCATCGTCCATGCCAGAGGGATTGAAGCAAACCCTGAACAACTCCGAGCTCTAAAAGATATCAGAATACCTTCTACCCGAAAGGAAATGCAGAGCCTAAATGGGAAGGTGGCCGCCATGAGCAGATTCATCTCCAAAGCGACCGACAAATGCATCCTCTTCTTCGAAGCTCTAAAGAAAGAGAAAGGAAAATTCGAATGGACTGATGAATGCTTAACAGCTTTCCTTAACTTAATCGAACACCTCCAGAGGCCACCAGTACTCTCAACTCCGAACAAAGGCGAAGAGCTATACCTATACCTTGCTGTGTAATCTCACGCTTTAAGCGCCGCATTGGTTAGAGAAGACGAACGCACGCAGCGGCCAGTATACTTTGTAAGCAAGAGATTTACAGGGGCGGAAGCCAGATATCCTAAACTTGAGAAACTAGCATACTGTTTGCTAATCACATCACGGAAACTGTGTCACTACTTCCAGTCCCATTCCATCAGAGTTCTGGCCGATCAACCACTGAGGCAGGTACTCCATCGTCCCGACACTTCTGGGCGACTACTTAAATGGTGCATTGAACTAAGTCAATACGATATCACTTACCATCCTCGCACCGCCATCAACGGACAAGCCATGGCCGACTTCATTGCCGAATTCACCACCAACGAAGGTAAGGAGCAATCAGAAATAGCAGAAAACATCAAGTGGAATCTCTTTGTGGATGGTGCGTCAAATGAACAAGGCTCGGGGGCAGGTGTGGTAATAATCACTCTCAGGGGAAATAAGCTACACTATGCTATAAGGTTGGAATTCACTGCCACCACCAACGATGCAGAGTATGAAGCAGTGATAGCTGGATTAGAACTTGCCTTAGAAATCAGAGCCAATTCTTTGTGTCTTCATAGCGATTCTCAACTTATTGTAAATCAAATACTAGGAGAATTCCAGGCTCGAGAAGAACGACTCATGGCGTATTTGAAGAAGACCAAGTTGCTTCTCAATCAATTGGATCACTATTTAATAAAACACATCCCTCAGGAGGAGAACCAAGAGGCCGACGAATTGGCGAAGCAAGCTAGCATGAGAGACGGTATTATTTCCGGAGCAGTAGCCATCTCAAAGCAACTAACCCCAAGTTTTGAGCAAGTGAATCTGATAGCTACAACCGAAGAAGCAACTTGGATGACCCCTATCCGAAACTACTTACAAAGTGGCACACTGCCCAACGGGCGTAACGAAGTCAAGAAAATCTTAAGGAAAGCTTCCCGCTACACAATACAAGAGGGCACTCTCTATCGGCGCGGCTTCTCTAACCCCTTATTAAGGTGTGTCGCTGGAAGGGAAGCCAAGGAAATCTTATCCAACATCCATCAAGGAAGCTGCGGAGATCACACTGGAGGGCAGACTTTGGCAAAAAAGATACTCCGATACAGATATTCTGGCCCACCTTAAGCAAGGACGCCTTAGACTTCGTCAAAAAATGTGACAGATGTCAGAAATTTGCTAAGATTCCGCGGTTACCAACAATTGAGATTACTCAAATGATCAGCCCTTGGCCCTTTGCAGTATGGGGTATTGACTTGATTGGCGAACTGCCAATGGGCCGAGGCGGAGTCAAATATGCTATAGTGGCAGTCGACTATTTCACCAAATGGGTGGAAGCAAAACCCCTGAATAAAGTATCTTCAGCAAAAGTTATTAACTTCTTGATCAAAAATGTTCTATGCAGGTACAGAGTCCCACTTAAAATCATTTCGGACAATGGATTTCAGTTTGACAGTGAGGAGTTCGCCAACTGGTGCCAAGAGCATGGAATTCACAAAAGCTTCTCATCCGTAGCTTATCCCCAGGCAAACAGACAAGTCGAAGCCGTCAACAAAATTCTCAAAACTCTAATAAAAAAGAAACTCGAAAAGTCAAAAGGCGCTTGGGTGGATGAACTTCCTACGGCACTATGGGCCTATCGCACATCTTTCAGAACATCAACGGGGCATACTCCTTTCTCTTTGGCATACGGATCGGAGGCTATGCTCCTAGTTGAAACTATAGTGCCTTCCTACCGTAGGATCCACTATAACCCGGAAGAGAACGAAGAGATCCTCTGTATGTCTTTGGATCTAATTGAGGAAAGAAGAAATGATGCAGCCCTCAAGGCAGCAGCTCACAAGCAAAAAGTGGCAGCACAATACAACTCCAAAGTCAAGCATCGCAGCTTACAAAAAGGAGATCTTGTCCTCAAGCGAATATTCCCACGCCCCGGAGCACTAGATCCAATCTGGGACGGACTATATGTAATTCATAAAGATCTCCACAATGGAGCTTATATATTGTCAACAATGGACAGAGAGGTGTTACAGAGGGCATGGAACATCCAACACCTTCGTCTATACTTTTCTTAACTTGTAATGCCCATATGAAGTGAATTAACAAAGAGAATCAGTGGACGTATGCATTTTCGTGCCAAACCACTTTAAAAAACTTGTCTCTTTTTAACTTGTTCCTTTATATCTTGGCTGCTTGTTAGCTTTATCCTTTTCTGTTGAACAAAATCCTGTGTAATGACATTCCCATTCAAGACACGTCACAGCGCAACTTCTCCTGGACAACACGTAACAGGTACTATACGAATCTATGCCCTCGCCAATGAGACACTTTTGCTCCGGCATCCCTTTGCTGCGGGTTAACTCATTGCTCGCGACGGCCCTCAAAGCCAGCTGTAATGAGCCGATTATAAGCCACCGAGAAGGCCGACTATAGCCAAGGCAGCTCATTACGGCGTTCGGCTCGCCGGCAACTGTGAACCTACTTTAAGCCCCAACATAAGGTGTGGCCAGCCAGGGGTAGTTCACGGTTGACGATCGGCACCCACGCTAGCCGGCCACAGTAAATCGAATAATACCCACGATTACGGGCCATAATGGCCCGGGTAGTTGCTGTGCGCGATCTCGGCTCCGATGTGTCTTAAGTACGGCTGTGGTAAAAAAGATTAACTCCCCGCGGAGGCGTAAGATGGGTGACAAATGTCTCCAAGACCCACGGCTAGGGAAAGTGACTACAAAGCCCGTTTGCCACGAACTTAAGCACATCGAAGGCCTTCCGTGATTGGAAGTTTTACTTTTTCTCATATTTCAATTCTACTTAAGGAACTTTTCTCCTGTCCTCTATAACAATCCCTAAAGTATAGGATACAGAGTAAGAGATACTCGTCAATGGGAGTAGGAACTCACAACTAGACACTCGGTAGCATTCCATACTTGGTCACGCAAGACATTCAAAGCCGCCATCTTCAACTAAAAAATGAAGGGCGGTACTTTCTTCTTTTGTGCATAAATACGTAGCTATTTACACATCACATTAACATTGCAAGATATGAAATTGTACTTTAAGCAAAAACTTGACATCAAAACACAACTGAATTACAAGCATATGCATAGCTATATTTCTCATACAACATGTCAAAATAACAAAAGCATTCAAATACGACAGAATCAGCTAAAGTTAAAAATTACACGTCAATAATAATGTTGTTTATTACAAATAACATAATTACAACCTAAAAGTTACGTTACTGTTTTGAGACTAACATGTACAACGATGTCAAGTCCACGAAAAGACATCCAGGTCAAATCAAGGAGCCGGCTGTGTCGGAGCTTTACCCTTGTCCTGTTTCCCGCCTGTCTGGTCAAAGAAAGAATTCATTAGTGATAAGCAACCAAGTTAACAAAAAGACTAGAAGGGAAGACTTACCGGCGCCTGCTTCCTGACCATCCTGATCATCATCCTCTACCTGCGCACCTGCCTCCTCAACGGCAAGCAGCCGCATGCCCTCCTTCACCGCCACCTTCTCCTCCTTGGTAAACTGGACAGTGACCACATCCATTCTGAAAACTGCACCGCCCTCTTTATCCGCATCATCCCTAGCCTCCTCCAGAGCCCGGAGATAAATCCTGGCCATAACTCGGGGGTAATCATCCATCCAGGATAAGTTACCCTGTTTCCAAGTGCGGAAATACATATCCTGGAGCATCTCATCCATCATCCCCTTGTTTTCCTCAAGCTCCCTCATTCGGGCCTCAGAAGCACGTAGCTTAGCAACGGCAGCATCCCTCTCCGATCGGTATCGCGAGCGGTCAGCCTGAAGGGATTTCCTCATCGCCTCCATCTCATCCTTTAGCTTGGTTTGAACCAGCTCTGCAGCCTCAAGCCTCCTGGATAACTCCTCCACCCGCTCGAGATCCGCTTTCCGAACCTCATCCACCATTGCTATAGCCATGTCAATCCGCTCCTTGCAGGCGACCTCCATTTTTCGCATCTCTGCCCTGCTGGCCTCTTCCATAGTCTTCTTCAGTTGCCTGGATGCGGCCTCGTGCTGAGAAAGTTGAATGGCTTGATCGGCAAGTTGCTTAGCCTGGTCGGAAACCATTAACCGTAGCCGAATGTTGGCACTCCCAGTTTCCTCCCCGGCCTTGATTAGTCGGGCATGATGCCCCATCAATTTCCTGGTCTCCTCGGCAACCCGGTCGATGTTCGCCTTAGCTTCATCCCCCAGAGTTACAACCCGGGTGGTAAGCAAGTCAAGGTCCAGGGACTTAGCTTCGTCAAGCACCCGTACCATGGGATTGTGAGGGAGAAGGTGCTCACCAGTAGCCTCATCGAAGGAGATGTCATAAGAGGCCGGGTCCAGGTCTGGATGACCCGCAAACGGATTACGAACCAAGCCAGGGTAATCTATCGGGGTGACAGTTGGATTCTTAGACGGATGTGGAGAAGGCATAAACTAAGTATCCTCCTCCGTGATATCATGAATAGGCTGGAGTGGGGCTGGAGGGCCAGGAGGAGATTCAAGCGAAGATCGACTCCTCTTCCTCTTTTGTACATCTTCTTCAATAACTCCAAGAAGAGGACGATAGCCGACTACGTCTCCAGGGCGGTTAGTAGGAGGCTTCGGTTTGGCAGAAGCTTTGAGAAGTCTATATTGTTCAAGCTTGTGCCGAAGATCTGAGGTCTTGGCCGTTTTGCCTGCTCCTGGAATGAAAACCAAGTGTCATCAGCATGCATTGAGCCATCATTCAAGAATTAAAAAGAATAAAGAGAAATTCACCTTGAATCGCAGAAGTCACCTCAGTAGAAACACTCCCGGAAGATAAATCGGTGCCAGTCCCGGCCTTACCAGCTTTCTTGGGCTTCTCCGCCAAAGTCGGTCCCTCCTCCAACCCTTCGAGAGCTTGGTGGAGAGCGTCATCTGTCCATTCTTGAATAACACCTGCTTGCCCAGGGGGTAAAGCCCTAGTGCCATCACCGCTCTGTCCTTCGCCACCTGCGTCACCGCGATGATCACCATCACTGTCTCTACCACTTCCACTCTTTGCCTCGCCTCCCTCATCCGCGTCTCTTTCCTCCTCCAGATTTTCCTCCTATGGAACATCGGGACATGTGCTGGGGGAGGGTCCATCGGACTTATTGAGTTTCTTCCCCCCGGCAACGGGATGTATCGAGAAGGGTCTCCTTTTGCTGCTCTTCGCCATAGCCCCTCCTTTAGCATTGACAGCCCTCTCCTCCGCCGTGTCTCTCTGCTTGACCACGGACTGATGTGGTAGAATAAGGTTATGCCCCAAAAGTGTAGCATTTCGGATCAAGTAAGAAGCCGACCTGTCCCTTCCCGTAATGGCTTCTATTTCCACAGCCATCTGAACCAGGCAATCGTCTTCCACGACCGCAAAGCCACCTATCACTAGCAAGAAATAAAAGCACATAAGAAGAAGCATTGCAGTCAGAACGGAAATCATAAATAAACTCCAACTTACAGCCAGAGGTGAAGCGACGGATGGAAACAGAGTCATCCTTGATAAAAAATCATTCTTTCTTGAACATGCTGAACTTCGAATATAAGTCCAGGACCGGCTTGAAAGATACGGCTGATTCCAAACTGATATATGGAGACCCCTTCTTATAGCCTCTCAAATTGTACAAGTACCGGATCTCCCGGTTGGAGGGAGGATGCCCGTATCTCCTTTGGAAAATGACAAACAGGCTCACCAGGATGGCGTAGGAGTTAGGCTGAAGCTGAAATGGAGCCACCTTCAAGTAGGTGATGAAGCTGATTATCCAAGCATTGATCGGGGGAATGGCCCCACACATACAATGGTACCTACTATACGTGAAATATCCTTCGGGGGGATTATATGGCATCACTCCCTCCCCCGGCAATAGCATGCGCGCTCTGTCAATCCCAAAAGAGCGAGAAATAACATCAAGCTGCGCGCCTTTGAGAGAACTAGGGAAACAGTCAGGAGGTGAGTTCAGAAGCTCCTGAGGGCCGTACCCATCTACTAATGACTTCGGAGTGGGCCCATGACGTCCCGATCCTGACTGAGCTGGGGACACTGCGGAAGGATCTTCTCTATCCTGGGATCTCTTCTTTTCCGATCGGGTTTCAACTTTATGAGACATTATCTGCAAAACACAAACAAGTACGTCGTAAGGATGTATAGATATAAAACGAGCAAGAGTTTCACTCGCAACTCGGCACTCAAGTTCATTCGGTAAACCAAAGCTTTCACATTCATTCGGTATTAAGTCCATTCGGCACTGAAAATTCTCAAGTTCATTCGGTAAATCAAAGCTTTCACGTTCATTCGGTATTAAATCCATTTGGTACTAAAAGTTCTCAAGTTCATTTGGTAAATCAAAGCTTTCACGTTCATTCGGTATTAAGTCCATTCGGTATTGAAAGTTTTCAAGATCATTCGGTTTGTTCGGCAAAAAAAAAGAGGAAGAAATTCGACCTAAGAAAGTCATTCGGCAGAAGAGAACATACCTGGTCCGGCGGCTAAGATTGGATCGGCACAATAATTGATTCGGCACTCCAATTGATTCGGCGGTTCAAAATTTTATTCGGCTATTTTGATCGGTAAGGAACGACGAAGGCATGGGGGCTCCTACTTATAGAGGAAAGTTGGATAGCCGGACCCGCCGGTTCAGTTCTCGGGCCGAATATGGTTGACCAAATGAACAAAGCGCGGTATATACGAGCCTACGCCCCACTTTGGGGGGCAAATGTTGGGTGTTTTTCCACCCGTATGTTTCCACCCTTCACCGAACCAAACCAGTTTCCCCACACAACCGAACCAATCTTGTTTCCACCTACTACCAGATCAATGCTACTTCCATACATAGCCGAATCAACCCACTTCCCCTACATAGCTGGACCAGCCTTCACCGAATCGACCTCCATCCGGTCACAGGCCTCACCGGACCAGCCTTCACCGAATCGAACTCCATCCGGTCACAGGCCTCACCGGACCAGCCTTCACCGAACCAAACTCCAACCTTTGCTCCACACTACCGAACCAGCCACTCCACTGCCCACCGAACCAAACCCAAAGTCTCACCACCGAACCAATCCACATCCCTCTCACTACCGGATCAAGGTGTTGCCGAACCAACACTACCAGGCCAGATTACATCGACCCAGGCCCGCCAACGGCTATATACATCCAAAACCCCTACCCCTAGCCTCACTCTATAAATAGAGGGGTAGGGGTACAACAATGGAGGAGAAGTTTTGAGAGCTCAAGCACGGATAGAACTTAAAAACAACTTTCATATACTTGTATCAAAGCTTTGTACTTGTAATCAAAACGAGAAAGGAGAAATAATATATAAAGTGGACGTATGCACATTCTGGCTGAACCACTATAAATCTGTGTGTCTTTTACAGTTTAGCCCCTGCTTTTTACATATTTGCATTAATCACCCAGATCACTAAAAACAACGTAAAATCAACTAAATCATACGACTTGGAGGTGTTTGCCCATTTTTTGTGCAAACAATATTCATGTGCTTCTGATTATTGATATGATTAACGTAGCCCACTTCATCGTCGGGAATTAATAACTATGGATGACTAAAACATCCGTAGCAGTTAGTTTTGGGTCTCAAAATGGGGGATGTTACAAGTTGGCATCAAAGCACAGGTTTATGATTAAAAGAATTTTAAATCTAAAGAGTTTTTGAAAACATAATCCTGATGAATCAGAGAATATGATTGGGGTATGGGATTATGCTATAGTAACATACTTGTATTTCCTATATATAAGTATGTATTCTCCCCTCTCTCTTAGATCTTTCTTTTGTACCTTACTAAGGCTCGTATGTAGATTTACGAGAAAGAAAGATACGGAGGAAGGAAACGGAAGAGTGAATCTAGGTGGAGGAAGCACCGCAACCAATGGAAATGCTCGGCACAATACTAAGAGGAACCAGGGTCGATAAGCAATTGCTAATCAAAATGCAAATGCCAATGTAGGTGTTATAACCCCACCAGTACATATGGGGATTATGTATCAGTTCTTTGTCAATCTGATGCATGTTGGAGCAGCTGTAGGAGTAGGTTGAGGAAATGTTGCTAATGCAGGAGAAGTCAATCCCGTAGCGCTAGTTAGTAATAACTATGCCGAGCTGAGTTGAGAATATACCAGTATGGGTGGGAAATTAAACCTTTTTTGGGAACTAAAGATGCAATTGAAGTGAAAAACTGGCTATTGCACTACGAGAGAATTATCGCGGATCTAGGATTGAATGATGAGCAGGAAAGGAGATTGTATTTGAGATAGTTGAAAGGAGCCACTTTATTCTGGTGGAATGGAGTCATCGTAGGAGTGCCCGAGGAGGAGTTGACATAGGTGGTTATTCGAAGGAGATTCGAGGAAAGATTTTTAATTGTCTGAAGTAGCTAAGTCAGCGTTACTCAAGAAGTTTATGGAGTTGGAGCAGGGGAAATGTTAGTATTGGAGTACTCTGCTAAATTTGATGAGCTATCCAGGTATGGATATGCCACTATTGACAGTGTTATCAAAAGGAACGAGAAGTTTATCCGAGGGTTAAGGCCGGAGATCGGTAGTGAAACTATGCCACATAGAGACCCATTGAATGTAATGGTAGAGATGCTGTCAGGAATGAAGAAATGCTTTCGACCTTCGGGAAAGAGAATTCGGTGGAGAACCAGAATTCTCAGAATAAGAAGAGGAAATTATTTAAGAAGAAGGGAACTCAAATTGGTGGGGCTACCAAAAAGGGGAAAGCTGATATAGTTTGTTATAATTGTG
The DNA here is from genome assembly GCA_030737815.1 of Allium fistulosum. Lineage (NCBI taxonomy): Eukaryota > Viridiplantae > Streptophyta > Magnoliopsida > Asparagales > Amaryllidaceae > Allium > Allium fistulosum. The sequence continues at coordinate 231,278,372 of CM060908.1, read as the reverse complement.
ACAAGATGGGGCACTATTGTAACGACTGTCGATATGGTGATGGCAAGGTGGTTGTAGGGAAGCAGAATGTGAAACGCTTCAATTGCGACTAGGTGGGGCATTATAAGAACAAATGTCCAAAAGCGGCCAAGGCTAACAAAGGAAAGATATTTGCTTTGGAGCCATCTACATCAAGACCAGCAGCAGCTAAGAAGGGAATATATATGATGGAAGGTATGCTTTTGGTTCATAGCATAACAGTAAGGGTACTATTTGATACCAGTGCATCGCATTCATTTATATCTCAGTGTTTGGTAGATAAGTTATGTTTAGAACCATCATACCATGTTATTTTCTTAAGGATAACTAATCCAATAGGAGGGTACGCAATGCTAGGGATGAGATGTGACCATCTAGGGTTTGAGTTGCTAGGCTATATTTTTTCATGCAGTTTGTATGTATTTGATTTCGTGGGTTTTGGGATTATATTGGGTATGGATTGGTTTAGCAGATATGATGCTAGGTATTTTGCTAAGATAGGAAAATATCATTGGGACACCCAGATAGTAGTGACCTAATAGTATACTTAGTTGAGAATTCGAGTCTACGAATTTAAGCTTTATTAGGTGCCACAGAAGTAGAAGACGAAGTGAATCAGATTTTAGTTGCAAGGGAATTTGCAGATATTTTTGAGCCGGTTAAAGGACTACCGCCGAAACGAGATATTGAGTTTCGAATAGATCTTGTACTAGGAGTTGAACTCGTAAGTAGACCACCTAGTAGGATGACACCTATCGAGATGAAGGAGAAAAAGGTGTAGCTAGTGGACTTAGAAGGAAAGCATTTTATTAGACCAAGCAGTTCGCCTTAGGGAGCGGCCACAGTGTTCGTGAAGAAACCGGATGGGGCGTTAAGATTATGCATCGATTATCGTAAGTTGATTGAAAAAACAATAAAGAATCGATATCATTTGCCGAGAATTGATGACTTATTTGATCAGTTGAGTGGAGCCAAAGTATTTTCCCAGTTGGATTTAGCGACAGGGTTCCATTAATTGAGAGTGGCAAAGGACGGTATTTCATTGACGACATTTCGAACGAGGTATTGTTCATATGAGTGGCTAGTATGCCATTTGGATTAACCAATGCCCCAGCTTTCTTTGTGGATTTCTTGGAACGGATTTTCCGAGAGCACTTAGATAGATTCATGTTGGCGTTCATTGACGACATTTTGACATATTCTAGGGATGAAAGAGATTATGAGATTCATCTTAGAATAGTGCTTAAGACGTTGATGTAGCATTAATTGAAAGCGAAGTTTTCGAAGTGTCATTTCTAGAGAAAGAAGTGAAGTTTATTGGTCATGTAGTTTCAGAGAAAGGGTTGTCAGTCAATCCAGCTAAGATCGAAGATGTTAACAATTGGAAAAGACCCGAGATAGTGACCTAGATAAGAAGTTTTCATGGATTAGCTGGCTACTATCGAAGAGTTATCAAGAAAATTTCTCGTGAATAGCAGCGCCTTTGACTAAGCTAACCAGAAAGGATGTGAAGTTTAGTTGGTCTAATAAATGTGAGAAAGCATTCCTTGAATTAAAGTATTTGTTGACCAATGCGTCCATGTTAGTAGTTCCAAAAGGAAATCAGGATTTAGTGGTGTATACAGATGCATGTGGAACGAGATTAGGAGATGTGTTGATGCGGAGACGTAAAGTAATTGCATATGCCTCTTGGTAGCTCAGGCCACGTGAAGTTAGTTACCCAACTCATGATTTGGAGTTGGCAGCGGTAATTTTTGCATTGAAAGTGTGGAATCACTACCTGTTAGGAGAGCGATTTGAATTGTATATGCGTCATAAGTCTTTGAGGTATTTATTCCCTTAGAAAGAGTTGAATATGAGACAGCACAAGTGGATGGAGTTTTTACCAGCTTATGATTTTGGTATTGAGTATACACCAGGGAAAGGAAATAAAGTTGCAGATGCACTTAACAGAAAACATCAGAATACGGTGTTAGCTATACTGGCAGAATGGAAGGATCTGGAGGCATTGACTACTTGTAGTGTGTAGTTAAGATCGACTGCTAGTTCTAGTCAAAGTACAGTCATGTATCTTTCTTGGAAGTTCGACCAAAGTTGATCGAAAGGTTTGCTTCTAAGTAGAGATATGATCCATTGCTAGCCAAAAGGATTAGAATATTGGAAGGTGAAACCAAGATCGATGATCTAAAGGATTTTAGTCTTGACCCGAGGGGATGGTTAAGGAAGAAGGGACAATTATGTATTTAGGATGTTGGAAACCTAGAAGGGAAGTTATTAGGGAGTTTCATCGATCGAAGTTTACGATTCATCCTGGGGGAACCAAGATGTATCAGGATATGAAGGGAAGTTTCTTTTGGAAAGGTATGAAAAGGGATGTAGGCTATGGGTGAAGCAATGTGCAAATTGCCAACAAGTGAAAGCTGAACATCATAAGCCAAGTAGATTGCTTCAGCCTTTGAATATACCGGTTTGAAAACATGATTCGATATCCATAGATTTTATTGTTAGGCTGAAAAGGTCAAACAGGGGAAATGAAAGTATATGGGTTGTGGTAGATAGACTAACTAAGAGTGCCCATTTCATTCCTATTAGGTCTACCAGGATGACGCCTGTATTGGCTAAGTTATTCGTGAAGAATATTGTTAGACTGTATGAGATTCCTAGTAGTATAGTTGGTGATAGAGATGCCTTGTTCACTAGTGAATTCTAAAAGAGTCTACATGAAGTGTTAGGAACCAACCTTAAGATAAGCACCGGTTATCACCCACAGATGAATGGGCAGACAGGGAGAGTCAATAAGGTGTTTGAAGATTTGTTAAGACTTGTGTACTGGATTTTGGTGGGTCATGGGAAGACCATGTGCACTTGGTTGAGTTTTCTATGATAATAGCTATCAGGCTAGTATAGGAATGGCGCCTTTCGAAGGCTTGTATGGAAGGCCATACAAATCACTAGCACATTGGTCAGAGGTCGGAGATAGATTGGAACTTGGTCCAAATATGGTAAGAGAAGCCACAGAGAAGATTGAGTTAATCCGAGGTAGGACGAGAGAAGCTCAGTCTAGAAAGAAAAGTTACGCAAATGAAAGGCGTAAGTATTTAGAGTTCTCAGTTGGAGATCGTGTTTTCCTTAGAATATCGCCGATGAAGGGTGTGGTGCGATTTGGAAAGTCAGGGAAACTGGCACCAAGATATGTTGGGCCATTCCTTTTTATTGAGAGGATCGGAAAGCTTGCATACCAGGTAAAATTACCAAGCAGTTTGGCAGGAGTCCATAATGTGTTTCATGTTTCTCATCTTAGAAAGTATGTACATGATCTAGAGACTACTATTGCTCCGACGGCATTGGAAGACTTAGTAGTTGAACTGGATATGACTTTTGTGAGACAACCAGTTCGAATTGTAGCGAGAGATGAGAAGAGCTTAAGGAACAATATAGTCAAGTTGGTGAAAGTTCAGTGGAGCGATAATGAGAAAGATTGTACTTGGAAGATAGAGGACAACATTAAGGATACTTATCCTAAGCTGTTATGATGGTATGTTCTATATTTGATTATATAGACTTAGTATCTGGTAGGATATACTAGCATTGGTTGCACGTTTGATATTCTTGTTTTATAGTCCTTACTGAATTTCGAGGATGAAATTCTTTAAAGATGGAGCCTGTAACACCCCTATTTTTAGTTAAACATAATTCACGGAATTTAATTGGATAGATTAAATAGAATAATGTAAATGACCAAGGAGAATGAGATTTGGAAATATTGAGGTCGTGCCTTGATGAACTAAGTAATAAGATTGTTTTAAACTTAAAACATATTAGAGGATATATGAGAGGGGGAAAATAGATAGATTCACCTTTTATTTCTTAAACCCTCTCCCCATCATATTATTCTCACTTTACTTATTCATAAAACAACCTAAGAAAAAAAACCTAAGCAGACCGGTCATTCTAGGGAGGAAGAAGATTACAAAATCAAAGTAGATTCACAAATCCAAATTAGGGATTCAAGAGCTAGATCAAATCTCAACTCCAACAAGAAATTTTAAGGTGAATAATAAGTGTTCCATCTCTATTTTTGCTTTTGAATTCGGTAATGGATAATACCAGAATGATTGATGGTTGTTTTGCCAAGTTATGGTTGTTTAATCATTGTTTGGATGGAATAATAGTAATTGGGATTTTTATGAAATTGTTTAAATGGGTTTTAGGGGCAAAAACCTAATTTTAATCTCCAAATGCTTTGACCTTCTGATATGTTGTATAAAACATTATTTTGGAGATGGGTTCCATAATTTTCCAAATTAAATTGAATATTTTATGAATTTCCTAAGGAGAAAATAGATTTATTTCAAGCTTTAATTATTTAAAATAATTAAATATGGTTTTTGGCTCCGAAATTTTTATATGGTTAAGAGAAGGATATTCATTCTCTAATTTCTATGAAATTTTTGGAAATTTTCCCAAGTGATTTCAATTTATTGCAAATTTATTATGGTAGATAAGCATTTAAAAGGATAATTAATTAAGGATATTATTTCAAATATGTTCTGAAACTTGAAAATTCAGTGCGGCAGAAATTCTTAAAAGGATTTGTAAAGAAAATTGTTTTATACAATAGAAATTGGATAAGAAAGATGATTTGGTGAAAAGTTTTTGCTTCAAGTAGTAATAAATCAGTTTGAACAAGAATTACGACAATGCCATACCACCCTAACGTCGTCAAGCCTAAGGCAAGGTCGCATCCATGAGGTTCGACGTTGAAGTGAAAGGAAGCGTAAGTTAGTTACTTCGGTAGCTATGTAAAGTTTCCAAGTAGGCCTAATTCGACCTCGTTGACAATAGAGTATTGGTGGCAATGTTGTCTTCGTTATTCACCTAAATGTTTTGAAAGCTTAATGTCGACGTCGATGATGTCCCATGTTTTCACCACTATTTTAAATGATGCCATGCCAAACCACTTCATCTGTTTTATAAACTAAGGCAGTGACGCCGCATGTATTGACTTTATATATAAAGCGGCATATTAGCCGAAGTGATTTAAGTAAGAAGGTTTTGTTACGACGTCGAGGATCTTGGGGTCGATGTGCATTTAGGCCGGTGACCTTATGTTTTAGAGCCGATGCCTCATGTCCATGACATCGCACCTTATCTTTTAATGTCAAAGAGTCTTGTTTTATATAAATTGAAAATGTTTTAAAAGGGAGAAGAGGCCTATGTTTTAGAGGGTCGATGGTCCTATGTCTTCGACCGTTAGCCACAAAACTTATAAAGGTTTTAAGTTTTGTTTTAATATATGGATAACCAATAGTTGTTGAAGGTCGACAAAATTTGTCTTAGGCTTAAAAGAGTTTAAGTTTTATCCTCGACCTTGGATAGAGGTCAAAGTTGATTTAATAATGCATGTGTAATGTTTTATTTTATTAAAGGACAAGAGCCTTAGGCTTACTTCTACGTCGTCATTGGAGATACCAATGTCATTAAAAAATTTAAACTTCGACACTATCATTGGGGACACCAATATAGATAAGCTTTGACATGCTAAAGGTTTTCCTTCGACATTGAATTATATCAACCTAATAAGGGCGGCGAGCCTATTGTTTTATGACTTCGATTTTAAACATTAGGGATACCGATACTATTTTCTTAAATGAGTTCGACATTGATCATTTGAGGATACCAATGTCTCTCACTTTGAAATGTTATAACTTTAAGGGGAGATAACCTAATTAGAGATACCAATAGATATAAGTTAAACATGTGGGTAATATGAATTAAATTGTAACCGATGGGTTCATAGTTATCCTAGGAAAACTATGGGATGTGAGATGGATAGTTCACATCATTCCGGAGATGTATAGTCTCCATGAGGATAATGAACAGTTCATAGTCATCCTAGGAAAACTATGGGATCTGTGATGGATAGTCAACATCATTTTAAATCGAAATCCAAATCGAAAATCCTCAAGCTAATAATTATAAATTGGATTTTGTTGAACAAATGAACGAAATTTACGATGATCACACGGATTCGTTGTTTGAAACATATATGAAACAACGTGATAAACAAAATCAAATCCCAACATGTGACGAGTCATACGATAATCCATCTTTTATCCAAATCACTGATTTTCAAATAACAACTTTTGAAATTGAAAATAACGATCTTAATGAAGTTGTTGAGAACACGGTAATTGAGTTGGATTTCAATTCTTTTGAGGGCGTGGAACCAAATTTAAAATTCTATCTTCCTTTTCTTGATTCCAAAAATTTGAATACAACAACTTTGAATTTTGAACTTGATTTATGCAACAAAGTTGTTGATAATCCAACAAAGGAAGTCGAATTTAACGAACACGAGTTTTATGGACTTTTTGAAAATGAGTCGTTAAACTCTGAAGGGGACGATTTGAATCATCATTTTGATTTTAAAATCGATGATAAGCTTGAATCTGGTGAAGATAAATTTGAATTTCAATCAATTATTCTATCAACCCCAAAAATCATCGAAAATAAAACAACTCGTATGGTTTTCAATAAAACGACATTCATTTTTCCAAATCAACATTCAACTTTGAAATATTTTACGATTTGGTTTTTCGAGCTTAAGCTGTGTCTCGCATACTTAACGAGACAAATGAATCGATCTTTGGAAGATCGTTTCATTTACTTTTTGATGATATACTTTCTGATCTCATGTAAATACCGTTAATTTTCATTTAAATAAAGGTCATTTTTTTTCTCTCCTTTCACTTGGGTTGACTGTGGGGACACAGTCAAAATCAAGTGTGGGGGGAGACTCATCTTCATTTTTAATTTTTCATGGTTTATTTTTGCAAAAAAAAAAGTTTTTATAAGCATTTTGATTTATTTTTAAAGAAACACTATAGGATAAATATATGGTTTTGGTTTATTAAATTGAAATTTTTGAAAATTTATTTGTCTTAACAAAATTAAAAATGATGTTTGATTACAAATAACAATGGTTTAACTAGTATATAGGAAGGTTCATACGTGTTAATTATGAAATATCCTAATTGAAAATCTTTGTTTAAAAAGTGGTGAATTTAAAGTAAAAGATATAATATATTTTTTGTCTTCTAAGTTAAATGGTGCTAAGATTATAGTGCGAAACTGTCCCTTAAAAAAACAAAACAAAAAGAAAAAATACAAGGTACAAAAAAATATTTCTTGTATATATGTATATATTTTTTAATAAACACCTAGAGTCATGTGTTCACACTCGTGTGTTCACTCGCCATGCTCTATACCCTTCTCATGTAAGCCCGAAAGGCAGTGCACGATCGGTATATCTGGTCTCAGTTTATCTTAGTTAGGTGTGTATATAAAAATTATTTTACTAATAATGCCTATAGTCAATAAGTGTTCACACTTGTGTGTTCAATCTCCACGCTCTGTATTCCCCTCACATTAGTCCGCAAGGCAGTGCATGGGTAATATATCTGGCCTCAGTTTATCTGAGTTAGGCATATGTAAATATTGCTAATATCAAAAAAAAATTAAAAGAAAAAATGGAAAGAGTAAGCAATTGAAATCCAAGCACTATTTTAACTTATTTGATTTGACTTGTTATTGAAAAGAAATGAAAATACCACTTTGATAAACTTTGATAATCGACTAAGGATCCATTTCATAGTCACGCTTTGTTATCAACCGAAACAGCGAGTTAAACTATAGTCTATTTGTTATGATAACTTAATTTTTGTTGGAAATTTTGACGAGTAAATGACTTAAATTTTCAAGATAATAACCAAAACCTATATTTAATTTATATGTGTTAATTTAAAATAAATCCTTCATTGTAAATATTTTCAAAAACTTGCATTCATCCTTTTGTAAATAAATCTTGCATTTTGTAAATATTTTCATCCTGCATTTGGATTTTGTGGGTAGTATCCGGTGAAAACCCTCATGAGACAACACTCGTCCTACTAGGGACACCCAGAGGTTTAACGGCTTGTTGCATACGCTCAATGCAATCGTGCTCCCTACGAAAACGGATTTATCTTAGTTTTTCCTTTATTCGAGGACGAATAAAAAGATAAGTGTGGGGGTATTTGATGTGCACATAAATGTGCATATTTTTACCACCATATTTATTCTATTTAAATTGAATAAATGATCATATTGGGTATTTTAACTTGTTTTAACCAAAATCCATATTAATTCTAAATTGTCACATATCTATCTTCATATAATGGCAAAACAGTCATTTGTGTGTATATATTTCTTTGAGAAAAATTAATTGAAAATTTATATATATTTGTGTAGGAATTTGATCTCAAATAGGAGTGGTTTCATGAAGACACATGCATGCACAAAATGAATACAAAGGAATGAAGATGGAAATAATTCAAAGTGAAGATCATGGAGGACCCCACCTACCCACCTACCTTAATGTACAAATTAGAGGCTAATGCACATGCTTATGGAATTAATGGCTTCATGTACACTTAAATGATGATTAGTCGAAGCTAATGATTACTTGGCCTCCACACTTTCTCAAGGGTATTTTGGGCATTCCCTAAAAATATGAATTAGGGTTTAACACATGTATAAATACCCCTTATGTTTCATGTAACCCTCTCCTTCTTAGTCTCTCTTAGTTTAGTTTAGGCTCACAAATAAACAAGCACTTCCCTTTCTCTTTTCATGGCTACTTGGCCATTTTTATTTTCATGTAATTTATTTTTTTATGCAATTTAATATATGATCTTTTCCCTTTCTTGTTTATTTCCTTTCATGTTGTAGTGTAGATTTACTTTCATGCAAGTAGAATAGTTTTAATTCTTGTTAATTAGCTTCTTTTTTCCATTAGCTTTCATTTTCTTTTCTTTTTGCTTTCATGTTGCTAGCTACATTTGTTAATCAAATGACAAATATGAGAGGCTAAACCCCTTTAATTTAGGGGTAATGAAGCTCTCTAATTATGTAGCTTCAACTATTTGTTAATTCATTCTCTCTTTTTGTGCTTAATGATGATCAATGAAGTGTTTTATTTATTGTTCTTGCTTTGAATTTGATAGCCTATATTGTTGACACCAAATAGGCTAATCTTAAACAATCACTAACACAAATGCCTCTTCATCAAAATATGATTATGGTATAAGAAAGTGATTTGAAATTAAAATTTGATGGTCTATATTTCTAATCAATAGTTAATAGGCCATACTTAAAATAGATTTCATTTTCATTGTCAAATTTCATGAAAGTTAGTAAGTGGTTTAAGGGGTGTGTTATAGTTTAATGGCTTATGTTGGCTAATCAATAGCACAAATATGTCATACTTATGATAAACACATCAATTAAAGCACTAATGACCATAAAAGAGAGATTATGATTTCATATGTGTTGAACTACATGATTTAGAGAGTGGAGTTATTCTCTAAATTGTCATTTAACTCTTATATTTGCATTTCTTTTCTTTTAATTAGTTAGCTAATTTTCTAACTCTCTAGCTTAACTTTCTCTTTAACTTTGGTTAATTTGATTGAATAGAGATTTAAAATCATCAATTCCCTGCGGATCGACCCGTATTCACCACGTACTACAAGTGTAAGCCGTGCGATTGCGGTTATTTTTTTTCGAAATTTTTCGACGATTTTCTACCTCAATAGAAAATCCGTCGATTAACAAGTTTTTGATTTGGTAGTGGTGGAGGTGATGTAGATGAAAGATGGTTGAGCAAGTTTCAGAGCAGTGGCAAAGTTGAAGGCAAGAAGAGGTAGCAGTGTTCTGCTGATAGTGGTATGGTGTTTGATGAGAGTGGCAGAGGAAAGCAGTGTTTTGAAGATGAGTGATGGTATGTGGTTTATGTGTTGTTGTGTGCAGGGCTGTTTTTAGAAATGAAACAGTGACACAGAAATGTTAACAGAGAACAGAAAATGAACTAACTGTTGTATTTTTTTTCTTTTTGAAAGTTGTACAAATGAAAATTGTAAATGAAATGGAATTTTTTTTTCAAATAGAAATGCAAATGCAAATCAAACTAGAAAACAAGAAACACAATCAAAATGCAATGAAAAATCATACACAAACACACACAATTTTTTTTCTTTTTTTTAATGCGCACACACACACAATAAACACACAAAAATTAAATAAAAATAATTCGAAGAATAGAAAATTAAAATCAAAGCAACTCCCCGGCAACGACGCCAAAAACTTGTTAATCGACTGATTTTCTATCGAGTTAGAAAACCATCGAAAAATTTCAAAATAAAAATAACCGCAAGCGCACGACGTACACTTGTAGTACGTGGCGAATACGGGTCGATCCGTAGGGAATTGATGATTTTAAATCTCTATTCAATCAAATTAACCAAAGTTAAAGAGAAATTTAAGCTAGAGAGTTAGAAAATTAGCTAACTAACTAAAAGAAAAGAAATGCAAATATAAGAGTTAAATGACAATTTAGAGAATAACTCCACTCTCTAAATCATGTAGTTCAACACATATGAAATCATAATCTCTCTTTTATGGTCATTAGTGCTTTAATTGATGTGTTTATCATAAGTATGGCATATTTGTGCTATTGATTAGCCAACATAAGCCATCAAACTATAACACACCCCTTAAACCACTTACTAACTTTCATGAAATTTGACAATGAAGATGAAATCTATTTTAAGTATGACCTATTAACTATTGATTAGAAATATAGACCATCAAATTTTAATTTCAAATCACTTTCTTATGCCATAATCATATTTTGATGAAGAGGCATTTGTGTTAGTGATTGTTTAAGCATAGCCTATTTGGTGTCAACAATATAGGCTATCAAATTCAAAGCAAGAACAACAAATAAAACACTTCATTGATCATCATTAAGCACAAAAAGAGAGAATAAATTAACAAATAGTTGAAGCTGCATAATTAGAGAGCTTCATTACCCCTAAATTGAAGGGGTTTAGCCTTTCATATTTGTCATTTGATTAACAAATGTAGCTAGCAACATGAAAGCAAAAGGAAAGGAAAATGAAAGCTAATGGAAAAAAGAAGCTAATTAACAAGAATTAAAACTATTCTATTTGTATGAAAGTAAATCTACACTACAACATGAAAGGAAATAAACAAGAAAGGGAGAAGTTCATATATTAAATTGCATAAAAAAAGAAAAGAAAATTACATGAAAATAAAAATGGCCAAGTAGCCATGAAAAGAGAAAGAGAAGAGCTTGTTTATTTGTGAGCCTAAACTAAACTAAGAGAGACTAAGAAGGAGAGGGTTACATGAAACATAATGGGTATTTATACATATGTTAAACCCTAATTCATATTTTTGGGGAATGCCCAAAATACCCTTGAGAAAGTGTGGAGGCCAAGTAATTATTAGCTTCTACTAATCATCATTTAAGTGTACATGATGCCATTAATTCCATAAGCATGTGCATTAGCCTCTAATTTGCACATTAAGGTAGGTGGGTAGGTGGGGTCTTTCATGATCTTCACTTTGAATTATTTCCCTCTTCATTCCTTTGTATTCATTTTGTGCATGCATGTGTCTTCATGAAACCACTCCTATTTGAGATCAAATTTCTACACAAATATATATAAATTTTCAATTAATTTTTCTCAAAGAATATATGCACACAAATGACTATTTTGCCCCTATATGAAGATAGATATGTGAAAATTTGGAATTAATATGGATTTTGGTTAAAACAAGTTAAAATACCCAATATGATCATTTATTTAATTTAAATAGAATAAATATGGTGGTAAAAATATGCACATTTATGTGCACATCAATAATGAATGGTTTATAGTCATCCTAGGAAAACTATGGGATGTGTGATGGATAGTCAACATCATTTTAAGTTAAATAGAATATGTGTGATGGATAATCCACATAATTTTAAACAATTAAACCATATATGATAGGTTGTCAATATGTTAGGGGATGGGTAATCCAAGTAACAATTACATGTGAGATGGATAGTCAACATAATTCTGAACATGCTTATATGTGAGATGGGTAGTCCACATAATTATAAGATGGGTAGTTAGATTAAAATAAGATGGGTAGTCATTTTAAATTATAACATGCAGTCATTTGAAATTAAGATGAATAATCTAATGAACTGGGATGGGTAGTCCAATATAAGTTACATGATTATAAATGCTATTTTCTATGTTCTAACCATTGTGGTTGCAAGGGCATAGTATATGGTTGTTATGTTTTAGTTAAGAATTAGTGAGGGGAAAACCCGTTTCACTTAGCGGTGTGGTCTCACTAGATATCTGTTTGGTTCGATATGGTAGGCTATTATTCATACCTGACTATTGTTTGACCCAAACTTTTGTTTTTCCCCTTAAACTCTTAGGTACTAATTTGAGTAGGTCGGAAGTAAGGGTTTTTAGGTTCCAGTTAGAAAAATAAGCTTCCGAAGACATGCAGGAGGCAATCTAGCTATTAGGAACTTCATCTATTTCCACTGTGTAGTTTGGTTTTATCTATTTGGATGTAATGGCGAAGTTGTATAATTGCCAAGTGTTTGACTCTGATCAACTAAGAGAGCATCTTCATATTGTTATCCCGCCTTTTGGCAAGGCCGGGACACCAAGGAATTGATTGGATTCCAAATGTCGTTTATCATGGATATCGATGAATTTTGTCCGAGTCCGGATCGAGCTATAATTGATAAGACATGACTAGGAAAGCAAAGGAAGTCAACGTTCCAAGTTTCAAGTCAATCCAAGTTCATATGCTCGAGTTATGATGGATGTAAGTTGGAGGGAAAAGAATATTTTCGTATCCATCAATAAGATCCATTTCGTACCCATCAGGAAGCATCGTTTCGTATCGATAGAGGTAGCTGTGTTTTGAATCCATCGAGTTCGTATCGATGGATTTCGTGTCCATCGATAGTTAGTACATCTCGTATCAACTGACCAAATGTCTGCTTCGTATCCATCATGGGAACCTCTCTCCGTATCCATCAAAAGACTCCGGTTCGCATCGATTGACTTTGTGTCCATTAAGGAAGCTATGTGGCGCGTATCCATCAAGGAGAGGCCATCGGCCTTCGCTACTTCGTATCCATCGAGTCAACAAGCCTGGGTGACGTGTCAGATTCGATATGAACAAGGCGAGATTTATGGAGTCGACGCGGTCAACTAGGAATGAAACCCGGATCGAGGCGAAGTGCGCGCACCACATCATCTTAGAAATGCGTGCAACCATCGATTCGAAGGCATGGATTCGAAATGATGGACTCGAAACAAACAGCCAACTGAAAAACTGCAACTCGTATCGATCATATCTCAAAATCTACTGATCCAAATTCGATGAGATTTTCACAGGAGCTTGCATACTCACTAAGGAATGTCTCTGCCAAATTTCTGCTCGATTGGACAAAATCTTGATCGATACGAAATGAGTTCGTATCAATCACAAATCAGGGTAAAACTTTCTGGAAACGATCGCATGGGCCCCCTCACGTGCCAGACCAAGTCTCCCGAAGTTTGAGTGAAATCTCAGCCTCCTACGCCTATAAATAGAGCCCCAGAGCATATAGAAAAGGGATCTTTTGATTTTGAAGCGCCCAGACTCTACCGGATTGAGACTTGCATCCCACTCTTACTTTTGAATTTGAATTCTAAACTGTAATTCACCGTTGTTCGCTGTAATCACTTGTAATCATTGAAAGAGAATCAATAAAATCATCAAAACTTCATAGTGGACGTAGGCAACACGCCGAACCACTCTAAATCGCTTGTCTTTGCATTTTACGTTTCTGTTTGTTGGAGTTTTTGTTAGATAATTTCTGTTTTACATTTACATTCTTCATTTTATCTCTTCAAATAACTTCCGAAGAGTGTTGTGCCCATTTTTGGTACAAACACTTTGGTGCTTTCACCGAGAAAACCAGTTTTTTCTCCTGCTCCTTGGATCTACCATTGATACCGGATTGCATAAATCCAAGAGGAAGATCCAGATATCTAATCCGAAATCCTTCCATTCTATTCAGATTTGCGTAAAGTCTAGGAAAGGACTCCACCACTGAAAATGGTTAGTACAAGAACTGCCGCTACAGCTGCCGATCAAGACGGTCGGGATAGACAGAATCCTGCACAGCAGCCACCATCCAATCAAGACAACACTGCTCACTCAGATCCATCAGGACCAGTCACCAGACAAGAGTTCCAAGTGTTGCTCCAAGAACTGACTCAAAGGCGGCAACAGTTGGCTGAACAGTTGCGCGCTAATGTTGAATTGAACAACCAATTAAACCGCCAAAGCCGCAGAAGGTCCAGGAGGGATGATGTTTCCCGCTCATCTACTGAAAGTTCCGCCTCATCTGACTATCATCACAGATCTACCCGTCCCCGATTAGACGGGAGTCACACACAAGCTACCGGACATCAACCCGCCTTGACCGTTGGACAATTGAAGGTAGGACCATCAACCAGCTTCCAAACTGGGCCCTCATCACGAGGAGGTGCTGTCCCACGTTATACCACCGACGATGGCACGGCGACCGCCGCGGCATAAACAAGGGTCGATACCCGAAATTTGTCAGATCCAAACAATCAACAGCGTGGGCGTACTCCTGAACCATACGGCCCGGAAGATGTTGAGCCAAGGAGGCGAAATACGGACCGTCGACAGCGCCCGGTCTAAACTCGCACTGTGGAACCCGACCACACCTCAGCTCAGCATGCACAGAATGTGCCAGTGTCAGATATTTAAACCATGATACGTCAGATGATTCGCGAGAGTCAGAGGCTCACTAATGACGATTGGGGAATCTCCCGTAGTCATACCCCTTTTACAAACGAGGTATTATACGCTGAACCCCTTGGGCGATTCAGAATGCCAACTCTCCCAATGTACGAAGGAAATTCTGACCCCAATCAACATATTTTGAAATATGAGTGGTTAATGAGCGCTGCAAGAGCTAATGATGCAGTGAAGTGTCGAAGCTTCCCCATCTCTCTGGGAGGAATCGCAACAACGTGGTTTACGAGGTTACCACCTAGATCTATTTCTTCGTTCGATCAATTGGCTAAAAGGTTCGTAGAACAGTTTCGTATGCATGTCGCTAGACCTAAAGACGTTAACACCCTGTCTAGTGTCACCCAAGCTCATGGAGAGACGCTCAGGTGTTATTCAGAGAGATTTCACGCAGCGTGTGTTGAGATTAGTAATCCCAACGATAACTCGATCTTGATGGCATTAACCAAAGGGATCGACCCCGATTCTGAGTTTGGGAATTGGCTAGTTGGGAAACCACCCGCATCGTTGGACCGTTTCTACTCCAAAGCCGCTCAATTCCTACGGCAAGAGGACGCGAAACAGTCTAGGAAGCAGGACGACGCGAGGCCCAGTAATGAAGGGATACAGAGTAACGTAGCGGTTAAGCAATCCGGTGAGAGTTTCGGAAAAGTTCAGTTGAATATACAGAACAAACAAACCCAGCCGAGAGGCAACAATGGCCAGGATAAGAAAAGAGATCAGAACCGAGGTCCACGACGTAGGGCTCCAATGTTTGACAATTACACACCGTTGAATACGTCATTGGAGAACGTATACCTACAGACTTGCAACACTGTGCAGTATAAGAAGCATGCTCTGAAACCCTCGTCGGAGAGGTAGGTTCAAACAGGGAAGTTCTGTAGATTCCACGAAAGCTACGGCCATAATACCAATGAGTGTCGACATTTGCAGGACCTCATCGAGAAGTTGATCAGGGAGAGGAAGTTAGATCAGTTTGTGCGGGAGCCGCAGTCTGGTGGTGCGGGCCCTTCAAATCAAAATCGTTCACAGAATCAAGAAAGAAAGGAAGAACCCGCTCGTACGGGCGGAAGGTTAGTTATCAACACGATAAGTGGTGGTCCCCACCCAGTAGACAGAAGCTGGGGGGAAATGGAGTCGTATGCTAGTTCTATCAGGCATGCGGACTTCGAATGCTGCAGTAATTGTGAAGATGGAACTCCGGCTAAACAACAGAAGATAATGTCTGATGATATCGTATTTAGAAGCCGAGACGCTGATAAGGTCGAAGCCCCTACAATTGACCCACTAGTCATATCTGCCCAGGTAGGTCCTGCTTGGATGAAGAGGATCCTGGTTGACAATGGGAGCTCTGTAAACATCTTACTGAAACGGGCTTACGATTTAATGAAAATGGAAGCGAAGGATTTGAAACCCTGCCAATCCCGAATCCACGGTTTTAACGGGAGTGCTACAATACCCATTGGAATAACAGAACTACCGATGGAATTGGGAGTTGGAGAACGCCGGAGAGTCCGGATGTTACAGTTTGTTGTTTTAGAGATTGATTCACCTTATAACGCATTTTTGGGACGACCGGGCCTTGCTGAGTTCAGGGCAGCCATTGCCCCATGGTGTTTGACTCTGAAGTTCCCCACCGATCGCGGGATTGGAGTCATCCAAGGAGATCAGGCAACGGGGAGGGCCTGCTATGTTGCTGAGCTGCGCGAGGCGCAGCGAAAGGAGAAGGGAAAGGACGTAGAGTAATCTCTCTGCGTCCGTTCTATTGATAATTGACAATTGATGCCTGGGCCTCGACCCGGGCACCACAACCAATTCCAGAAAGACCTTGACCCTAGGGACAATGAAGATAAAGATGAATCTAAGGAGAATCAAGCTTCTCCGGCCGAACTGACTATGGACGTCCCAATCAGTGAGGATGATGATTCGAGGATGCTAAAAGTTGGGTCTCAACTGGGCAAACAGACACAACAGGAATTGGTTGAATTTCTCCGGGCAAATCTCGACATCTTCGCCTAGACACACTCTGACATGTGCAGGATCTCACCGAACATTGCAAGTCACTCCCTGAATATTGATCTGCGGTATGTCTCGGTCAAGCAGAAAAGGCGCGGTATGGATCCAAAGAGATCTGCCGCCCTTAAAGAGGAGGTTGATAAGTTACAATCGAATGGGTTTATCCGAGATGCCTTGTATCCAGAATGGGTGTCCAATACCGTACTGGTTCGAAAGCCTAACGGAAAATGGAGAACTTGCGTCGATTACTCTAACTTAAACAAGGCTTGTCCAAAAGATAGTTTTCCACTTCCTCGAATTCACTACCTTGTAGATTTGACAGCTGGGCATGAATTATTATCTTTTATGGATGCTTATTCTGGCTACAATCAAATACCCATGAATTTGCCGGATCAAGAGCATATCAGCTTCGTAACCGATCTAGTACTCTACTGCTACAAAGTCATTCCATTTGGTCTAAAGAACGCCGGAGCAACATACCAACGCTTGGTCAACCAGATGTTCGCCAACCAGATCGGGAAGACCATGGAGGTTTATGTGGATGACATGCTAGTAAAATCTCGATTCTCCACAGATCACGTCAGAGATTTAAATTTGATGTTCTGCATCCTTCGGGAATATGGAATGAAGCTCAACCCATTAAAGTGTCACTTCGGTGTCGCATCTGGAAAGTTCCTCGGGTTTATTGTTAACGCTCGAGGTATAGAAGCGAATCCCGAAAAGATCTGGGCAATAAGGAACCTGCAAACCCCAAGAACCATAAAGCAAGTCCAGAGTCTCAACGGGAAGGTAGCAGCATTGAGCAGGTTCATTTCAAAGTCCACCGATAAATGCATTCCTTTCTTCGATCTGATCCGGAAGGGAAAGCGAAACTTTGAATGGACCATGGAGTGTGAAGACGCGTTCCTATCACTGGTTCAGCATCTTTCCACACCACCGATCTTGTCGAAACCAGTTGACCACGAGAAACTGTACCTTTACCTGGCAGTGTCGGAGCATGCGATCAGGGCTGCTCTAGTTTGGGAAGAAGACTGAGTGCAGAAACCGGTCTACTATGTTAGTAAACGGCTAACATGAGCTGAAAGAAATTACCGAAGACTGGAGAAACTGACTTATTGCCTGGTCATTGCCTCAAGAAAGCTCTGTCCTTACTTCCAAGCTCATCCTCTTACTGTGTATTCCGATCAGCCATTACGACAGGTCCTCACGCGGCCTGAGACGTCTTGTAGGTTACTCAAGTGGAACATTAAACTGAGCCAATTTGATATCACGTACGCTCCGCGGAGAGCCATTCAAGGACAAGTCCTGGAAGATTTTATAGCCGAATTTACTATTTCAAAGGATCTGCCTGAAACCACTACACCTCCTAAATACATTTGGAAGGTACACACTGATGGCGCGTCAAACGATCAGTGTTCAGGTGCCGGGATAGTACTTGAAACTCCCGAAGGCCGATCTATCTGCTACGCTCTGAGGTTCGAATTTCGCGCAACCAACAATGAAGCCGAATATGAAGCTTTGCTTGCTGGATTAAAACTTGCTTTGGATCTAAAGATTGTCGCTGTGGAAATTTATTGTGATTCCCAGTTGGTTTTATATCAAGTTCTGGGCGAGTATCAGGCCAAAGATCGACGACTAGCTGCCTATCTGGCCCAAGTCCAAGAAGCACTGGATCGATTTGATTACTATGCTATCTACCATATACCCCGTGAGCGTAACCAGAAGGCTGACCCGTTAGCAAAGTTAGCAAGTACACGTGATGCACAGCAGATGGGACTTGTCCCAATCGAAACTTTATCCTCCCCAAGTATTGATCAAGTAGAGACGGATTTTGTGTTTGAAACCGCTCCCAGTAGAGAATCGTGGATGACTCCGTATCGAAATTACATTGAAAATGGGACGTTGCCTGAGCATAGAAATGAGAAAAGACAAACTCTACAAAAAGCTTCGCGGTTCGTCATTCAGAACGGAGTCATGTACAGAAGAGGTTATTCTGTTCCTCTTCTCCGATGTATCGCGCACGATGAAATCAAACGAGTGTTACATGACGTACACGAAGGAGAGTGTGGCGATCACACCGGTGGGCAAGCTCTCGATAAGAAGATACTCCGATATGGATACTACTGGCCGACAGTGAACCGAGATGCAGCAAACTATGCCAGAAAGTGCGATAGGTGCCAGAAACACGCCCGAATTCCAAGAGCCCCGCCTACCGAGATAACTCAAATGGTCAGTCCCTGGCCATTCGCAATGTGGGGCATCGATATCATCGGCGCTCTACCTCTGGCAAAAGGTGGTGCGAAGTACGCCATCGTCGCCGTTGACTACTTTACAAAGTGGGCTGAAGCTGAAGCCCTCGCAACCATTACGACAAAGAAAGTGATAAATTTCGTGGTTCGCAACATCATCTGTCGATTTGGACTCCCGCATACCATCATCACCGATAACGGAGCCCAATTCGAAAGTGCAGAATTCAAGAATTTCTGTCAACTATTTCATATCCATAAAAAATTCTCGGCAGTTGCACATCCTCATGCAAATGGTCAGGTCGAAGCTGTCAATAAAGTTATAAAATCCATCCTAAAGAAACGACTGGAAAAGGCCGGGGGCAAATGGGTTGATGAACTTCCTATGGCATTATGGGCTTATCGAACGACCCACAAGACCGCGACCGGACACACCCCGTTTTCCCTATCTTATGGCTCAGAAGCCGTTATTCCAGTCGAGACGGAAGTGTTTTCCCATCGCGTGACTTACTATGATCCAAAAACAAATGCTATATTGCTTGCTGAATCTTTGGATCTACTGGATGAGAAGCGGGAAGAGGCTGATTTGAGAGCAGCCGCATATCAAAGTCGAGTCGCCCGATTGTACAATACCAAAGTTCGACCTCGAACCTTTGAACTCAGCGATCTCGTTCTCAAGAGAATCTATCCAGTTCCTTCACACATGAAACCAAATTGGGAAGGACCATACGTGATTACACGAAGACTCGGAGATGGCACATTCAAACTATCGACCGTTGACGGTCTTGATTTGCCGAGGGCCTGGAACAGCGAGAGTCTTCGTCGCTATTGCACATGACAGACTTTATTTATTTCATTATATCTTTCCATTTAGTAATTTGTTTCTGCATTTCGAAATTTGAATTTTGTAATAAGGCAACTGACTTTGCCGCATTTTCTTATTTCAGCAATAAAATACCATCTCTTCGAGCCAGAGCTGTGATTCATTGAATACGATGTACGACATCACGATGCACGGAGAGCTAAATCCCATCACGTAGTGGGATTCATTCAAATAGAGAGTGGCTGTGATACGACCAGC
This sequence comes from Allium fistulosum, assembly GCA_030737815.1. Lineage (NCBI taxonomy): Eukaryota > Viridiplantae > Streptophyta > Magnoliopsida > Asparagales > Amaryllidaceae > Allium > Allium fistulosum. Next base: position 231,258,251 of record CM060908.1, on the reverse strand, counting down.
CACTCGCTAAGTGAAACCCAAGCTCGGGGGCAAGTCATTACACTAATGTTAAATAGGATTGACACACAACAATCCTATAATCAACTCTGTATTCCCAAGGGCGCGAAACGAAGTATAAACATTCAACTCCATATTCCCAAAGTGCGAAACGGAGTATAAACATTCAACTCCGTATTCCCAGAGTGCGAAACGGAGTATAAACATTCAACTCCGTATTCCCAGAGTGCGAAACGGAGTATAAACATTCAACTCCGTATTCCCAGAGTGCGAAATGAAGTATAAACGTTCAACTCCGAACTCCCGGAGTGCGAGTCGGAATGTGAACACTAACTCCAATTTCCCAGGATATGGGTTGGAGTACTAACGTCAATCTTAAGTTCCCAGAGTGTGAACAACCGCTCATGAGATGACTTGTATCCCCAGAGTGTGGAGTGATACTTGAAAGCATTCGACAGCTATGACTGACCGCAAGAATGCAGGAGCAAACCTCCAGAGTGGGGATGAAACAATTCATAAGGAAGCGAGTGTAGTTCGACCGCTCAATCCTCACTTATTGCAATCGCAAGCTGATCGTCACAACTTGACCTCGGAACTGGGGCAGATTCAGGTGTTAGATATTACCCGAAACGGTATGATATTCAAGTCTGACTCAGTCTTCGATTACGACTTAAGTCCGAGATTTCCATACTTCGCAGATAAAACAAGCTATGCTTAAGAGTTAAAATAATGCAAGTACACCGAACTGAAGTTCGAACACTGCAACATTTAAGCATAAAAGGAATATAAGTTGAAACAAGAAGACAAAATTTTATTTCAACTAATCAAAAGCGATGGTTCATATACGAGCCTTTCCAAAAAATTCCTACTAGCAGGGGCCGAATCCGCATCTATACACGGCCTACAAAAATAAAAAGATAACAAAATTCCTGACTGCAAAAAGGAAACACATGCCTAAAAAAGTCTATCTAATCCTTCTTTCTCCTCAGCTTCTTCTTCTTCAAGGAGCTACTGGAGCCACCAGTGATCTTTCGTTTTGAGCCTTTCTCCTTAGGTGGGCTACCCTCGGACGAAAGCATGATGTCGACATCATCCTCCGAGCTGGAATCTATGGGGATGCTTCCCGTAGGAGGATTGGAGGAACGGGATCTACAGCCGGGGGCGGGACTGGCGCACTAGTATCAACGAGCGTGTCCCCGGGAGATACAATTATAAGGGGAGTAGGGCCATGCGCTACTGCTCCGCCCTCTAAGCTATCACCATGCGCCGCTGCCGCCATCTCGGCATCAATCTCCGCCAACATATTTGCTTCGCGTTGTGCTCGGGCCTCACTATGTGCTGTAGTGGTCTGAGTCGAGATATCAGAAGTAGATGAGAATCCACCCAGGCCGAATGGTAAGTCTGCAAAGGGGTCACTCTGTCGGCCAAGGAGCTCGTTTATCATCTGTTCATCGAAAGAGAGTGAGCTCCCCTGCGTTACTTCGACCGGCGCAACTGTCGCAACGGAGGTCGCCTCAGAGATTATGGCCTCCTGCACTTGGCATGATTCCTGGGCTACGGGAGGCGCAGCTGGTGCAACTTCAGTTACTGATCAAAGAAAAGAAACATTTGTTAGTATACACTTCTATACAAATTCTTCAGTCCAAATGAACAAGAGATTAGTTCAGAGTACCTTCCTCGGTTTGGCTTAGGGTCGTCTGAATGAATTCAGAAGGATGCTCCTTAATAGGAGATAGATGTGGCTGATCCGGATCATAGGCTGGTATGGGCTGGGAGTCGATCGTCGAAGTCGGCTCAGACTGAGATAACGTGACAATCTCGGAACTCGTAATATGGTGCTCAGCACCATAGCCTTCTCCAACTCCCTGAGACTGGGTACCAAGCCTCTCCTTCTCATAAGAAATCATGGAGTCATGAAGAACCTTCTTTTCGTCATCATTAAGTATGCGGTTCTCCAGCTCGAATTCATCAATGGCTTCATTAGGATGCCCAGATTTCTCCTTATCAACCAGCATGTTCCAGGCGTTGTAGAGATGTGTTGGATAATCGTCGAGCCAAGTCAGATCTCGGTGCCATAGTACGTTGGCATTGTAAGTGACAAGTAGCTCTTCTACCTCAGCCTCAATCCTGGCTTCCGCCTGTCGTACCTTCTCATCAACCCCGGCTTCAGCTTCACGGACTTTTTCCATAGCCGCATCCTTCTCCTTCCGGAGCACCACCGCCTGATCACAGGCCTCCTGCGCGGAGACATTGGCCGCATCCTTCTCCCTTGCAATTTTGGAGAACTTTGATTTCAGATCATTAAGCTCCTTGAGGGTGGTGTCTCTCTCGGCAGTAATGGTGGTGTTCCTATGACCCATCTCTTCAATTGCGGTATAATGCTCTTGTTTCATTCTGGTCATGGCCGAGTTTGCCTCATCGACCTTTTTCAGAGCTTCCATTTCAGATTTACGGGAAGACTCGGCCTCAGCATTGAGCACTTTCATAATTCGGTCCTTTTGACCCAGCTCCTTCTCCAGCTTTTCGATGGCAACAGCCCGATCAAATGCTACTTTGGATGCTTTCCTCGCGGCCCTTGCCTACTCCTTGTACTGAAGGAATATGTCCGCAACATAATCATGGATAGTATTCTCAGCTGTTGGCGGAATTCTCTTCAGGTGTGGAGGAAAGACATAACCGTCAAAGCAGATGTCGGGGAATTCCTTCCTTATTTGTGCCAGTTTGAGTGCTCCTTCCCCGGTCGAATCAGTCACGACCGGTGTAGTAGTTGAGGAGGTGGCTATTTCAGTTTCACGTGGAGGGTCGGACCTTGGAACGTGAGAAGGCGGCTTAGGCCGTGAAGTTTCAGGAGGACGGGTAACTATAACTGTGGGCAGTACAGAGGTCTTGGGAGGAGGAGAGCGCGATCGAGATCGGCGTACGTATCCCCTATCTCTGTCAGACCTCTCCTGACCAAAATGCCCTAAATCATAATCTCTCTCTCCCTCTCTCCTGCGTGGTTCATAATAACGGCGCTTGTTGCGCAGACTACCGAGCACAGAACCGCGACCAGACATCGTACCTGAAAAGTAAAATACAGAGGATCAGTGACCATTTATGATATGCAGTTTACAGTTAGAAGACTGTGTAGTGTCGTGAAGAGTGTATGGATGTGTAACCCCCCGGACCAACCAGAAGTGTCGATCACGCTAGTAGGAAGAGACTCGCTAACGTCGAAGGTATACTGCAGTTCATCCAATTCGACATCATGTTGTGCGGACGCAAGGTCCGGAATTGGAAGGTCAGCGAGCCCTTCGAAGGGATTTTCGGCTTGCAGGGAGGACGCCTCCGAGATTTTAACTCCTGAAGGGGGGCGGTTTAAGACCACAGACTTCCACCTCCCATATTTAGACTGTTTAAAGGCCACTGCCTTGCCTTTTCTTTTTTCATCAGAATCCGGGGTTGCATCAACAGGCCCGACCAATGGCTCCTCATCGGTATGAGTTCTTTCGGAGTCGGCTTCCTCGATTATAATGACTTTGGGCTTCTTCCGCTTGATTTTTTCTCTGGAGACAGTCTTTAGTGCGCCATCAAGCCTTATGCTTTGTCTCCGCCCAATCAACCCGAGAATTCTGAGATTCCGGTCCGTCAACAGCAGTTCGATATTCCTTTCTTCACTTGGAATTTCTTGAAGAACTTGGACTATCTCTTTATAGTAACCGCCTTCAGGCCGCTGGATTATTGCTGAAAGAAAAGAAAAAGCAAATATGAGTTCGATTTCATTCATGAATTTCCTTGTCAACTACTTGGGAAAATGATGGTACTCACGTCTGAACAGCCATCTTCTGGCAAACCCTGGAGGACATCGGACGTAGAACCACTCCGACTTGAAGTAGCTCAGTCTAGTCCAAGACCCTGTGACCACTTGGCAGTTTCTTACAGACTCCAAGAATGTGAAAGATGGACTGTCAGTTCGACTTTTGAAATTGAACAAGTATCTTATATCGGTCATACGGGGAGGTCGATAGAGGTACTCCATAAATGCAACGAACAAGCTGTTCAGTGAAGCATATCCATTCGGGTGTAGCAGAGATGGAGCAATCCCTAGATAGGCCAACACTTCTCTTATATATTCGTTAAACGGAGGAAGTATCCCGGCTGCGCACGCGTGGCGGTTAAATGCAGTATATCCCTTCGGGGGATTATGCGGTCTGTCATCTGGTCCCGGCAATAATACATCGTCCAACTACAGACCATGCCTTAAGAATATTCTCCCTAGCATATCTTCAGAAATATTGGACGGGACAGAATCAGGTGGACTATTGATGAAGGACGCGTCAGGCAACTCGTCCGGAGCTGGACCGATAACTTCGGCCTCGATGTCCGGGATCTCAAGTCTGGGAGGGGTTAGATTCTGAGTTTCTTGCTGCTGTGAACTTGATGGTTCCATAACTAGCTAACTCACGAGAAATCATCATTAGACGATAAAAAGCCCGTGCATTCCCCAGTGTAAAGTGTATGAATGTGTTGTGCAGTGGAAGTGTTGTGCATGACTTGAGCAAATTCTGCAGGATTAAAAGAAAATATGCAAACGACAAAATTTCGAGGTCCAGTAGGAATGACCGTCATCGCTGACCGTCACAACCACGCCATCTAGATGCTAACGATCGGTTCAAGTTAAAGTTCATTATATTTTTGTTGTTTTTGTTAAGTTACAGTTCCATCGACGAGCTTCGAAAGGCGGTCAAGTGTGCAGTTTAACAGTCAAGTCCAGATATGCAAAAGTGAAGCTCGTCAGAATTATGCTGAAGAATGTCAAACATTCGAATCCATCAGGATACAAGTTCGAATCTACCCCGAGAGGCTCATTCGAATCCATCGTGATATCAGTTCGAATCGGTCAAAAGGAGTTTGTTCGAATCCATCGGGGTATCAGTTCGAATCGATACCAGTGAACACGTTTCGAATCGATTGTCAGGGGCCGAGTTCGTATCGATCAAGAAGAGATGACTTCATTTCGATCCTTGGCTGCCAAGTTCATACCGATTGGAAAAGTCTTAGCTTGACATCGATGATGCTCGAATCGACATTTTTCGTATCAATCGTAGATGCAAGATTTGCATCGATCTGAAGCTAAGGACTTCGTAGCGATCATTAACTGATTTTTTCGTATCGATTGTTTCGTATCGATACGATCAATCACCATAACCATCGGTTCGAACTGCATCGCCACCGGTTGATCCCAAGAATCGATGCGAGATCCAGGAAAAATATCACTGTTCTCATCGATTCGAACATGACCCCCATATCGATTCGAAGTCGCCTTTTCCACCCTTTCTTCTCCAATCTGCAAAAAATTGCCATGACTATCATATCTTCGAGGCAGATCTGGTTTTACCAATTGCCAGAGTGGAAGATTGATGAAGAGAGAGTGGATCCATAGCGGCCTTATCATTTAGATTCACAGTTGCTTACCTAGTTTGGAATTGGGATTCGAAGATCTGGAGGAACGAGTTTGATCGAGTCGAAAGTACGGAGTTACTATCTCTTTCTGAATCGATCACAAAGGGCTACTGGCAACAGTAAAAAATAGAAAGTAAAAAAGTGAAAAATGGCAAAGTCCCAGGTATTTATATGGAGCCTAGGGTAGAATCGAGTTGATTCGTCTCCCAGTCCACATGACCGGCCACAGCCAGTTGACCCATGGGTCAAGTTGAAGGCTTTGTTCGAATCCACTTGACCCGAAGTTTCCATCGATACGAAATGGACAGTGAACTATCGGTACGAAGCGCACAGAGAAGACACCTGTAGGCGATAGACTCCATCGATTCGAAATGACTATTTTACAACCATCGACTCTCAACAGTGCAGATCTATCGATGCGAACGTCGATTTCGTATCCATCAAAACTCATCGATGCGAACGATCATTTTGTATCCATCAATGAAAACCGCGTCGATATAGAAAACTGTTTTTCAACTTTTTATATCGATTCAGGAGAGGATCGATATAAGGAGATAGTCAAAGAGCAACCATCAAGCGTTGTTTCAACTTGAATTTCAGATCGGTTCAGGAGAGGATCGATACGAAATTCGATGCAAGAAAACTAACAATGACTCGTGAGCGTGCAACGTTAACAAGAGTCGGTTAATCATTATCACACAGCAGTCAATTATAGCAATATAGAGTACAACTTTCAAATTGTTCAGAGAGAACCTGCAGCTTTTCAAAGCATGTCATGTTTCCACAAGACGTACTTTGGGGGCAAATGTTATCCCGCCTTTTGGCAAGGCCGGGACACCAAGGAATTGATTGGATTCCAAATGCCGTTTGTCATGGATATCGATGAATTTTGTCCGAGTCCGGATCGAGCTACAATTGATAGACATGACTAAGAAAGCAAAGGAAGTCAATGTTCCAAGTTTCAAGTCAATCCAAGTTCATATGCTCGAGTTATGATGGATGTAAGTTAGAGGGAAAAGCATGTTTTCGTATCCATCAATAAGATCCATTTCATACCCATCAGGGAGCATCGTTTCGTATCGATAGAGGTAGCCGTGTTTCGAATCCATCGAGTTCGTATCGATGGATTTCATGTCCATCGATAGTTGGTACAACTCGTATCAACTGACCAAATGTCTGCTTCGTATCCATCATGGGAACCTCTCTCCGTATCCATCAAAAGACTACGGTTTGCATCGATTGACTTCGTGTCCATTAGGGAAGCTATGTGGCTCGTATCCATCAAGGAGAGGCAAGTTCATAACCATCGGCCTTCGCTACTTCGTATCCATCGAGTCAACAAGCCTGGGTGACATGTCAGATTCGATACGAACAAGGTGAGATTTATGGAGTCGACGCGGTCAACTAGGAATGAAACCCGGATCGAGGCGAAGTGCGCGCACCACATCATCTCAGAAACGCGTGTAACCATCGATTCGAAGGCATGGATTCGAAATGATGGACTCGAAACAAACATCCAACTGAAAAACTACAATTCGTATCGATCATATCTCAAAATCTACTGATCCAAATTCGATGAGATTTTCATAGGAGCTTGCATACTCACTAAGGAATGTCTCTGCCAAATTTCTGCTCAATTGGACAACATCTTGATTGATACGAAATGAGTTCGTATCGATCACAGATCAGGGAAAAACTTCTGGAAACGGTCGCGTGGGCCCCCTCATGTGCCAGTATTTTGTAATAATTATATTTCGCTAAATGTGGGATTACGAATGGGATTACGTAATGAATATGAAATATCATGTGTGAAATGAAATGTGAATTTTTTTTGTTAAAGTATGTTTGAAATTTATTCATGTTCATATGCTTCTGATTATTGATATGATTAACATAGACAAATTTTGTTATCGAGAATTAATAACTATGGATGATTGCAGCATCTGTAGCAGTTAGTTTTGGGCCTTAGAATTGGAGATGTTACCCTCTTCCTTAGTTACACATCTTAAATAAGTGATGGAGCATCCCATTTTGTAAAGTATTCCATCAAAGAAGGTATGGTAGGAGGCTTGATATCTTATCTTTCTAGCTTCATTTTTATTTTTTGGCAGGATCCCTTCTAATAAGAAACGCTCGATAAGGGTCATCCAGGACTCTACTTCTTCCTAACCTATAGTTGATCGGATATATTTCCCTTGGGTCTCGTTTTGTCTTTCCTGCCATTCTTCTGTATGGGTTTTAGCTCATTGTGTCCTGGTCAGCACTAGAACCTGTTGAGCTTTGGAAATGCTTGATTCTAATAACTGTGCTATTGGAGTTGCCTTTATTTCATGCACAACCTTTGTGCTTGCCATTTTGGCTAAGGTGTCTATGGGTAAATTTTCTTCCCTTGGGATTTATTTAATGTCGAACTGCTCCAACTGAGAAAGTAATTCTTTAACTGGTTCCACATATTTGGCCAATGTCGGATTTTTCACCAGATAGCTCCCATGTACTTGATTAACTAGAAGTTGAGAATCATTATGACTTTGGAGATGGGTTACCTTCATTACCTACACTATGTTCTGGTCCACAACCAGTGCTTCGTATTTTGCCACGTTATTAGTTGGTTTAAATACTAGCTAAATTGCTCCATAGAGTTTTTGCTTATCCGAGGTAATAAGTATATAGTCAATTCTTGTCCCCTACTTATTAGATGAGCCATCAACTTATAATTACCAACTTAGTGGGACGTCTTCTTGTTCAACGCTGGATTGTTCTTCCTACAGGGTCCCTTCTGCAATGTGTCTGCTAATGCCTACTCTTTAATTGCCTTACACGGACAATATGTGATATCATATTGGCTCAATTCAATGGCCCACTTTAGAAGGCATCCCGACATCTCTAGTCTTGGTAGTATATTTTTTAGAGGTTTATCTATTAGTGCCTTTATAGGATGCGCTTGAAAGTATGGCCGGAGCTTTCTTGCCATTAGGAGCGGGTCGTATACTATCTTTTTGATCATTGTGTATCTCAACTCTGCTTCGCTAAGGTGCTTGGTGTAAAATATATTGAATGTTGAATGCCCTCCTCCTCTCTTATAATTGGTATGCTCATTGCTTGATTCGTTACTATTGTAGATATGTATAGGTCCTTGCCAAGGATCGATTTAGAGAGTATTAGGAGATTGACCTAATGAGATTTCAATACTTCGAAGGCTTCCTTGCATTCCTTGGTCCACTCAAAGTTCCTGCCCTTCTTGATCTAGTCAACAAATGGAATGCATTTGTCTATGGCCTAGGAAATGAACCTTCTCAAGGTAGTTACCTTTCCATTCAAACTCATCATATCTTTAGGCTTCTCTAGTACCTTCATCTTTTTTATTGCATCGATCTTCTCTAGATTGGCCTCTATCCAGGTAGCACTTATTATGTACCCTAGGAACTTTCCTGACTGTATTGCAAACGTACAGTTTTACAGGTTAAGCTTCATTCCATATAACCTTAAAGTGGTAAAGGTTTCTTCTAGGTCCTTTACATGATCTGATGCAGCTTTAGACTTCACTAACATATCGTCCACATATACTTCAACATTCTTTCCTATTTGATCCTCAAACATATTGTTGACCAGCTTTTGGTATGTTTCTCCTGTAATTCTTAAGCCCAAACAACAATACCTTGTAATAATAATGCCCATTGTTTGTTACTATGCTTGTGTGTTCCTGGTCTGGTTCGAACATTGCTATTTGATTTTAACCTAAGTACACGTCCATGAAGCTGAACAACTCATGCCTTCTTTTTGAATTCACTAACCGATCCGTTCTAGGTAGTGGAAAACTATCCTTTAGGCAGGTTTTGTTGAGGTTTGTGAAATCTATGCAGTTCCTCCACTTTTTGTTTGTTTTCTTTACTAACATAGGATTTTCTATCCACTTCAGGTAATATATTTCAAGGATGAACTAATTTTCTTTTAGAATCTGGATTTCCTTATAATTGTAACATCCCCTATCGAGAGGCCCAAAGCTAACTGCTGCAGATGCTGCAGTTATCTATAGTATTAACTTTTGGCGACTAAATACGGCTATGCTAATGATATCTTTAATATCAGAAGCACTTGAATATGAAACAAAGCACATATTTCAAAACATAATTTTCCATTACATTTCAAAACAGATGTTCCGTATTCAGATTACATAATCCCAAACATATCCCACGTAATGATAAAATATACTTTTTACAGAATACGCCAAGAGCGGTATATGAAGATACCCCCTTGGATGATCAGAGTTATGTAGTCATAATTGACTTAACAGCAGAATTTATAACAAAACAAAGAACTACACTCCTAAATAGCTATCCGTTAGCCTCCTACTTGCCTCCAATAGCTTTGTTCGTTATCCTACTAAAACCTGAAAAACCTTAATCCCTCAGCCTACTCAAATCAATTTTGAGCACCCGAGAGTTTAAGAGGAAAACATAAACTTCGAGTTAGGCATAAAGCCTGGTGTGAATAATACTATACATCCCAGTTATTAATGTTAAGTGAGACCATGCCGCTTAGCAGAACGGGTTTCCACTCACTAACATCCGTTTAAAACATATCTTTTGCAAACCTTTATCCTACAACCAAAACTGGTTAAAACTATAAAGCATTATTATGCAAACATACATATCAGGTAACAAATGGACTATTTGTCCAAACACTATAATTTATTTGGCTTACTATTAACCTTTGGCTGACTCGGGCCTACCAGACAAATTAACAAAATATCCAACATCTATCAAACAGACCTCTTCTGGACGATTTATCCCTACCTATTTGTTAAATACTTCCCTTCTGGACGGTCTGTCCCTAACTTAACATCTCCCAGGGTCACCTGATCCTAATGGTATCGCGGGCTCACCAATAACCTATCTGTATACAAACATATATTCCCTTCTATGTGATTCATAATTTTAGTCTTACCTTTGACAAATCCCTACACACTGAAATTTAGGACTAAACTAGCTGGGGCCAATAGCTAATGTATAAGGCGCGACCCTATACCAGTCTCATCTGGTATTCTAATATCCGAGTCATTTTACTTGGGGGATAACTTCCCTTAAATTTTCCTTGAAAAACTCTTTCAAATTGATTTAAATCTTTAAATCATACTTACACAAGGAAAATACATATTCTCTATGCTTTACTCAAAATCACCTTGCCATTATATATATATATATATATATAAATTTTACTCAACCCCTTGTTGATGAAAACATTTACCCCTTTCGAAACCATTAAACCTTGTCTTTCAAAAACATTGGAAAATCCTTTCCTTTTCTTTCCTCGAAAGCTTCAAAATAATAGACATCCTTCTTTAAAATCTTTAAACATTGTCCTTCGAAAACATTGGAATAGCCCTTCCTTTCTTTTCATCAAAAGCTTCGAAAACAAGGGAAAACCTTCCCTTTCGACCCCTTCGAAACCCTTGGGGAACCAGCCCTTCAAAACCTTTCATTAAAACTCTTTTGAAAGCATTAAAATACTAGACCTTTCGAAAGTCTTTGTGTTCAATTTAAAACATGTGGAAACCTTTCGAAACCTTTCGAAACCGTTCAAAGTTTACTGGTTCGAAACCTTTAAAAACCATCTCGGTCGAAACCTTTTGAATTATGCCTTCAAGTAGAGCAAAAGGATAAGAAGCCCATTGAAGTTGAAAGCATATTTCGAAACCATTCAAACTATCTCTTTCGAAACCATTTGGGTTATACTTCAATTATATAAAAAGGGTCTTTAAAACATTTAAGTCGAAAGCTTTTGTTTCGAAACCATTTTCTAAGTAAATAAGTGATGGTGTCGAAACCATCCCTTCGAAAGCATCGGAGAAGGCTGATTTATAAAAACTAAGTACACCTTCCGAAACCATTGACTTCGAAAGGTAGAAAGGCGACGGCTAGGGTTTTCGGCTTAGTCGAAAGTAAATATTTAAAACTAAAGTGCAATCCATTCGAAACTTTCTCTTTTAAATCCATTGATCCAGTCGAAAGCTAACTGAATCGAAAGCCATTTAGTTGAAAGCAAGCAGGCACATTTTAATTCAAAAACAAAGTAACGCTTCGACCCATTCGGAACCTATGGTTTCGACCTCATACCTTTTGCCTTTTGTCCAATTCGCTATGTACCAATTTCTTGATACCAAGCGCATTGGTTTCGATGGAGTTGAGGGCGGAGGAACTAGGTCGAAAGCCAACCAAGGCGGAAGCAGGTGCCGAAAGCAATAAAACAGTTAAAAAGCCTGGAATAAACAATTCCTTTCACCTAACCTGCTTTACGTGTAAAATTTTGATTGGTTACCACTAAAAAGTGCTGCTCATTTTCAGAACCAATTAATTAATTTAAATCTTTTGCAAAACACCCCTTCTCCTTAATTAAATATATAAAATGTTTAATCCCATATCTTAAACAATTTTATATATTCATCAAAACACTTAGGAAAATTCTATAAAAATTTCAGAAAATCCTTTTCATTATGTTTTCGAACATATATAAATTTTGGACCCAAATAATTATTTATTTTGCCTTAAATAATTTATAACCCAATACATCATTTTCTGTTTGTTCTGTGTTTGCCTCTGGACTGAAATAAAAACTAGAGCACATATGAAATTGAAGAGATAAACCCAAATCGCTTCTGGTTATACCCTTGAATGGGCTTGAATCCTCTTTTATTTTATGTTTGTTCTGTGTTTGGTTTTCGATGTGTGCTATTTTTTCTTTTTCCTTTTTGAATCAAAGCATGTTTTGATTCATTTTATTTTATTGTTTTTGCAATAAAATCTGGTAGGGGCCCAGTCAACCTCGCTAGCTTTGCTAAAATAATACATCATTTTCTTCACTATAAAAGTAATACAAAATCCACCATAATTCAAAAAAATTATGAAAATTGAAACCCATCTCTAAAATATCATTTCCGATCTACATTAAATTTGCAAGGCATTTGGATGTCATAAAATAGGGTTTTCATATCAAACATATCATAAAACTAATATGAACATGTATAAATCATCAATAAGTATGTATAAACTTCCAATCATCCAAAACATGGCATTATCATGCAAAATCATTTCGGTTTACCCTTAATTCGAGAAAACTATAAGAAAAATGGGATGCAGTAATCATTCACCTTAGCTTTATGATTAAAGATATGAGACTTGATGTTGAACAAGTTGATTTACTTCTTCTTCTTGAAATCCTAGCTTTATCTTCTCTTGAGATTGAAAATGGTGGCCGGCCTTAGAATAGTTTAGCTTGAGAAAAATGAAATGAACATGTGTTTGAATTCCTAAAGGTTTAGGGTATAAGTTCTAGTATTTTCCTATTTTACCCTCCCTTATTTCCAAACACTTTTGTTAATGTTATCTTGTTTTGATTTACATTTAACATGACACGGCTGCCCTTGGTTAAACAAAATCTCAATCTATTAATCACCTTACATTATTTTATGTTATTTAGCTAATTAAATATTCTAAATAATGTTACTAAAAATATGAGGTGTTACAATCTCCCATCCTTAAGGAATTTCGTCCTCGAAATTACGATAAGGAACACATCAAACAATCAAAGGTAAAACGTACCATCAAAACAAATCAGGATAACCATCTTTAATCCTTCTCTCAGTCTCCCAAGTACAGTCTCTAGCATCGTCACTCCGCTAGACTTTCAGTAATCTTACTGTCTTGTTCCTCAACTTCTTCTCATCTCTTGTGATTATTCGGATAGGCTTCCTAACTATAGTCATATCTGGTACCACTACTAAGTCCTCTAACACAGTCGGTGCCATAGTAGTGTCTGGATCCCTAACACATTTCCTCAGATGAGATACATGAAAAACATTGTAGACTCCCGCTAAATTACTCGATAACTCTACTCTATACGCGAGTTTCCCTATCCTTTCCAAAATAGGGAACGGTCCTACGAATCGTGGTGCTAACTTCCTTGTCTTTCCGAACCTGATAACACCTTTCATCGACGATACTTTGACGAAAACATGGTCTCCAACGGAGAACTCTAAATCTTTTCGTCTTCTATCAGCATAGATTTTCTACCTAGATTGAGCTTCCTTCATTCTCGCCCTTATTAGATCAATCTTTTTTGCTGCCTCTTTTACCAAATCAGGACCAAGAACCAATCTGTCTCCAGCCTCTAGCCAACATGCAGGGGATTTGCATGGTCTTCCATACAAAGCCTCAAACGATGCCACTCCTATACTAGTTTGATAACTATTGTTATACGAAAACTCGAGTAGGTGTAGTTGGTCTTCCCATGATCCCCCGAAGTCTAATACACAAGCTCGCAACAAGTCCTCCGAGATTTTGTTAACTCTTTTCGTCTACTCATTAGTCTGTGGATGGTGAGCGGTACTCATCTTGAGCTTGGTTCCTAATCTCTCCTAAAGACTTTTCCAAAACTCGCTAGTAAATAAAGAATCTCTATCACTAACAATACTACTAGGAATTCCGTGCAGTCTAACCACATTCTTCATAAATAACTTAGCCAATACAGGTGTCGTCCTGTTTGCCTTGACCGGAATGAAATGGGCGTTCTTGGTCAATCTATCTACTATGACCCATATACTTTCATTCCCTTTATTAGTCCTCGGCAACCCATCAATAAAATCCATAGAGATGGAGTCCCACTTCCATACTGGAATGTCCAATGGCTGAAGCAACCCACTCGGCTTTTGATGTTCAGCTTTTACCTACTGACAGTTCAAACACTGTTTTACCCATAAGCCAACATCCCTCTTCATGCCTTCCCAGAAGAAACTTCTCTTCATATCTTGATACATTTTCATTCCTCCTAGGTGAATAGTGAACTTTGAACGATAGCATTCCTCCAAAATCTCTTTTCTTATGTCTCCCACATTTGGAACACATAACGTGCCCTTCTTTCTCAACCATCCGTTTTGGTCAAGACGGAAGTCCTTTAAGTCATCGCTCTCCATTCCTTCCTTTAATTTTCTAATCCGTTCAACCAAAACTGGATCCTCCTCCTGTTTAGAAGATATCTTCTCAATCATTACCGATCGGACTTCTAAACAAGACAACCTAGCAAATCCTTCACTAGACTCAGCCTCGGATCTCCACAGTACTCTACAAGATTACAATGCTTCTAAGTCTTTCCATTCTGCCATCATAGCTAATACTGCATTTTGATGCTTCCTACTGAATGCATCTGCACCCTTATTTCCTTTTTCGGGTGTGTATTCTATTCCAAAATCATAAGCGGCTAGAAACTCCAACTATCTTTGCTGTCTCATGTTCAGCTTCTTCAGAGAGAACAAGTACTTCAACAACTTATGATCTGTATAAAGCTCAAACCTTTCTCCCAAAAGGTAATGCCTCCATACATTCAGCACAAATATAACTGCAACCAATTCCAAGTCATGCGTTGGATACCTAACCTCATGCGGTCTAAGCTGTCTAGAAGCGTAGGCAATCACTTTACCCCTCTACATTAGTACAGCTCCCAATCCTGTTCCACACGCATCAATATAAACAACTAAATCTTGTTTCCTCTCCGGAACCACTAACACAGGTGCATGGGTCAACAAGTGCTTCAAGCTCTGAAATGCTTCCTCACACTTATCGACCCATACAAATTTTACATCTTTTCGTGTTAGCTTAGTCATTGATGCTGCAATCCGCGAGAAATCCTTTATAAACCTCCGATAATATCCCGCTAATACAAGGAAACTTCTTATCTCAGTTACCGTTTCTGGTCTTTTCCAATTATTAACGGCTTCGATCTTTTCTGGATCAACTGACCATACTTTCTCCAAAACCACGTGACCAAGAAATTTCACTTCCTTCTTCCAAAAATGACACTTCGAAAACTTTGCCTTTAGCTGATGCTGCCTCAATGTTTCAAGCACAACTCTAAGATGAACTTCATGCTCCTTCTCATCCTTAGATTATATCAGAATATCACCTATAAAAACCAACACAAATCTATCCAAGTGCTCTCGGAAGATTCAATTCATCAAATCTACAAAGAATGCCGGCGCATTAGTGAGTCCGAACGGCATAACTAACCATTCATACGACCCATATCTCGTCTTGAACGCTGTTAAAGATATACCATCTCCTGCTACTCTATGTTGATGAAATCCTGTTGTCAAATCTAACTGAGAGAATATCTTGGTCCCGCTCAACTAATCGAACAAATCGTCAATCCTTGGCAGTGGATATCGGTTCTTTATCGTCTTCTCATTCAGCTTACGATAATCGATACATAGCTTTAGCGAATCGTCCAGCTTCTTAGCAAATACATCGGCTGCACCCGAAGGTGAACTACTTGGTCTAATAAAACTCTTTCCTTCCAAATCTACCAATTGAGCTTTCAACTCCCTCATTGATGTTGGTGTCATCCTTCTTAGAGGCCTACTCACAGGTTCTACACTAGGCACTAAATCAATCCAAAACTTAATGGCTCGTTTTGGCGGAAACCAACTATAGGTTAAAACACATCCGCGAATTATATAACTACAAAAACGCGATTTAACTCATATTTCAAGTTCATAACACCCAATAAGGCATTCACCTCAGAACTGGGGTTTTCTACAGTATAAACTATCCAATCGCTACAATCTGAGTGCCTAAGTGATATTTTCCTATCTAGGAAAAATATCCTAGCATCATAATTACTTAACCAATCCATACCCCATATAATTCCGAACCCAACAAAATCAAATACATGCAAACTACAAACAAAGGTGTAACCTAACAGGTCAAACTCTAATCGATCACACTTCATCCCAAGCATCGCATACCCTCCTATCAGATTGGCAACTCTTAAGGAAGTAACTAAATATATGGGTTCTAGGTTAAGTTTATCTACCAAACATCGAGATATAAAAGAATGAGATGCACCAGTATTAAATAAAATGCTAACAGATATATCATGGACCTGAAGCATACCTTCTAACACAGCCTTTCCCTTTTCCCGCACTGTCGGCTTTGACGTAGCAGGTTCGAATGCAAACACCTGGCCTTTATCCCCTTTTGTTGGCTCTTTGCAATGGTTCTTGTAGTGCCCAATTTGATCATAGTTAAAACATCTGATCCCTTTCTTCTCAGAAGCCTTCTTTCCTTTGTCTGTCTGGCACTCATGAGCATAATGGCCTTTCTTATCACACTTATAGCAGACCACCTCAGACTTTCCTTTCTTTGCCGCACCTCCTTTCTGAGCATTCTTTTTGTGGAAAAAATTTCTCTTGTGGTCCTGTCCGACCTGGACCTCCTTCTCCTTCTCCAAACAAGCTAAGATCTCCTTATGTCTCAATGCCATTTCCACCACCACATCACACGGATCTCTGATGTGCGGTAAAGTAGCCCTAGCTAACTCTGGCTTCAAACCTCTAATAAACTATTCATTTCTCTTCAACACTGTGTCAACAATGGCATACCCATACCGGGCTAATTCTTCGAATCTACTAGCATATTCCAGAACTGACATTTCTCCTTGTTCCAGCTCAGCAAACTTCCTGACTAAGATAGACTGCGCCATTACTGACAAGAACCTTTCTTGAGACCTTCTCTTGAACTCTGCCCATGTCATAGTCTCTTCATCCACTCCAACGGTTATAGTATTCCACCAAAACAAAGCAGCTCCTTGAAGCTGTCTTGAAGAAAGTCTTCTTTTCTACTCGTTATTGAGCCCTAGGTCAGCAAAAATCCTCTCGCAATGTAGCAGCCAGTTTTCTACTTCAATAGCATCCTTCGTTCCGATAAACGGTTTTCCTCCAAGCCTAGTATAATCTTTGCTCAAGTTAGCATACTGATTAACCATCAGAGCTTCTTGGACTCCTCCTCCAGTAGCATTACCTCCAACTACTCCAGCTGCGATTCCCGGTTGCATCATGTTTACGAAGAACTAATACATGGCTCCCATGTCCACTTGGGGAACCCCAGCACCAACGTTTTCAGCTTGAGCCTGACCTGGACCTCTTCTAGCATTTGGTCGGGCAATTCCATTTGTAGTGGTGCTCTCTCCTCCAAGGTTAACTCTTCCTCTTCTTCCATCCATACCTGTGTTCAAGCCTCATGAGATACAGAAGAATAGCCTAACAAAGATAGGAGTCTAGAGATATAGCATATACTTATATATAGCAAATACAAGTACGTTACTATAGCGTTTTTCCCATACCCTGATCCTATCTCTAATTCCCAAGGATTATGTTTTCAAAAATCATTTTTAGTTAAAGTTTTTCATAAACCTATGCCCTAATACCAAGTTGTAACATCCCTTATCTAGAGGCCCAAAGCAAACTGCTACAGATGATGTAGTCATCTATAGTATTAACTTCCGGCGACTAAATATGGCTATGTTAATGGTATCTTTAATATCAAAAGCACTTGAATATGAAACAAAGCACAGATTTCAAAAGAGAATTTTCCATTACATTTCAAAACAGATGTTCCATATTCAGATTACATAATCCCAAACGTTTCCCAGGCAATGATAAAATATACTTATTACAAAATACGCCAAGAGCGGTATATGAAGATACCCCCTTGGATGATCAGAGTCATGTAGTCATAATTGATTTAATACAAACACGGCGGAATTAACAACAAAACAAAGAACTGCACTCCTAACTAGCTATCCGTTAGCCTCCTGCTTGCCTCTGGTAGCCTTATTCATCATCCTACTAAAACCTGAAAAACCTAAATCCCTCAGCCTACTCAAATCAATTTTGAGCACCCGAGAGTTTAAGGGGAAAACATAAACTTCGAGTCAGACATAAATCATGGTGTGAATAATACTATACATCCCGGTTATTAATTTTAAGTGAGACCACGCCGCTTAGCGGAATGGGTTTCCCTTTACTAACATCCTTTTAAAACATATCTTTTGTAAATCTTTATCTTGCAACCAAAACTGGTTAAAACTGTAAAGCATTATTATGTAAACATACAAATCAGGTAACAAATGGACTATTTGTCCAAACACTATAGTTTTGTTTGGCTTACTATTAATCTTTAACCGACTCAGGCCTACTAGACAAATTAACAAAATTCATCCAACATCAGTTAGACACACCTCTTCTGGACGACCAGTCCTTAACTATCTGTTAAATACTTCCCTTCTGGACGGTCTGTCCCTAACTTAACATCTCTCAGGGTCACCTAATCCAAATGGTTTTGCAGGCTCACCAATAACCTATCTGTATACAAACATATATTCCCTTATGTGTGTATTCATAATTTTAGTCTTACCTGTGACAAAGCCATGCACACTAAAATTTTGGACTAAATTAGCTAGGGTTAATAGCTAATGTATAGGGTGCGACCCTATACCAGTCCCATCTGGTATTCTAATCTCTGAGTCATTTTACTTAGGGATAATTTCCCTTAAATTTTCCTTGAAAAACTCTTTCAAATTGATTTAAATCTTTAAATCATACCTACATAAGGAAAATACACATTCTCTATGCTTTACTCAAAATCACCTTGCCATGTTATATATATACGTATATTACTCAACCCCTTGTTGATGGAAAACTTTTACCCCTTTCGAAACTATTAAACCTTGTCTTTCGAAAACATTGGAAAATCCTTTCCTTTCTTTTCCTCGAAAGCTTCAAAATAATAGACATCCTTCTTTAAAACCTTTAAACATTGCCCTTCGAAAACATTGGAATAACCCTTCCTTTCTTTTCATCGAAAGCTTCAAAAACAAGGGAAAACCATCCCTTTCGACCCCTTCGAAACCCTTAGGGAACCACCCCTTCAAAACCATTCACTAAAACTCTTTCGAAAGCATTGAAATACTAGACCTTTCGAAAGTCTTTGGGTTCAATTTAAAACATGTGGAAACCTTTTAAAACCATTCAAAGTTTACTACTTCGAAAACTTTAAAAACCATCTCGGTCGAAACCTCTTGAATTATGCCTTCAAGTAGAGCAAAAGGATAAGAAGCCCATTGAAGTCGAAAGCACTTCTTTCGAAACCATTAAAACTATCTCTTTCGAAACCATTTGGGTTATACTTCAATCATAGAAAAAGTGTCATTTAAGTCGAAAGCTTCTGTTTCGAAACCATTTCCTAAGTAAAGAAGTGATGGTGTCGAAACCATCCCTTCGAAAATATTGGAGAAGTGGCTGATTTTTAAAAACTAAGTATACCTTCCGAAATCATTGACTTCGAAAGGTAGAAAGGCGGCAGCTAGGGGTTTCGGCTTAGTCGAAAGCAAATATTTAAAACTAAAGTGCAATCCGTTCGAAATCATCTCTTTTAAATCCACCGACCCAGTCAAAAGCTAATTGAGTCGAAAGCCATTTAGTTGAAAGCAAGCAGGCGCATTTTAATTTAAAAACAAAGTAACGCTTCGACCCTTTCGAAACCTATGGTTTCGACCTCATACCTTTTGCCTTCTATCCAATTCGCCACGTACCAATTTCTTGATACCATGCGTATTGGTTTCGATGGAGTTGAGGGCGGAGGAACTAGGTCGAAAACCAACCAAGGCGGAAGTAGGTGCCGAAAGAAATAAAACAGTTAAAAAGCCTGAAATAAACAATTCTTTTCACCTAACCTGCTTTACATGTAAAATTTTGATTGTTCGCCTCTTTTCTTTACCACTAAAAAGTGATGCACATTTTTAGAACCAATTAATTAATTTAAATATTTTGCAAAATACCCCTTCTTCTTAATTAAATATATAAAACGTTTAAGTCCCATACCTTAAACAATTTTATATATTCATCAAAACACTTAGGAAAATTCTATAAAAATTCTAGAAAATCCTTTTCATTATGTTTTCTAACATATATATATTTCGGACTCAAATAATTATTTATTTTGCCGTAAATAATTTATATCCCAATACATCATTTTCTTCACTAGAAAATTAATATAAAATCCACCATAATTCATAAAATTATGAAAATTGAAACCCATCTCTAAAATATCATTTTCGATTTACATTAAAATTTGCAAGGCATTTGGATATCATAAAATAGGGTTTTCATATCAAACATATCATAAAAACTAATATGAACATGTATTAATCATCAAAAATTATATATAAACTTCCAATCATCCAAAACATGGCATTATCATGCAAAATCATTTCGGTTTACCCTTAAATCCGAAATAACTATAAGAAAAATGAGATGTAGTAATCATTCACCTTAGCTTTGTGATTAAAGATATGAGATTTGATGTTGAACAAGTTGATTTACTTCTTCTTCTTGAAATCCTAGCTTTATCTTCTCCTGAGATTGAAAATGGTGGCCGGCCTTAGAATACTTTAGCTTGAGAAAAATGAAATAAACGTGTGTTTGAATTCCTAAGGGTTTAGGGTATAAGTTCTATTATTTTCCTATTTTACCCTCCCTTATTTCCTAACACTTTTGTTCATGTTATCCTGTTTTGATTTACATTTAACATGGCATGACTACCCTTGGTTAAAACAAATCTCAACCTATTAATCACCTTATATTATTTTATTTTATTTAGCTTATTAAATATTCTAAATAATGTTACTAAAAATATAGGGTGTTACAGTACAAATCCTGGTCCAACGTGTGGCACTTTTGTCTCATAAGATGCATATCGTGGTCTATATTGAGAGCATGACATATGATTGTAGGGTCGGTTCCTGTCATATCAGAATGGATCCTAGTAAATGCATCCTTTGACTTCTTTAAGAAACCGATCAATTCTTCACGTAGTTCATTTGTTATATACTTGCCGATTTTTACTGTCATTGTACGATTAGATGGATCTAGCTCTATTTCTTCCAAAACGTCCAATGGTTCTAGGTCTTTTCTTTTCATTCCCAACCCGAGATATATTTCGTTTCTTGCTTTGTCTTCTTTTGGTGAGTTCGTAGTACTTTATGTCCAGATATTATTTGAGAGATACCATGTATATAATAAGTTATACTCATCTGTCTCAGTCATTTATATATAGGTTCGTTTAGAATTTGGCGTAGGTACTATAGTCGTATAATGATATGTTTTAGTAGCTTCCTTGGAACTTAATTCCAATGTAACAATTTTAACTGGCTTTTCTTTTTTCGTTATTATTTAATTCTGGAGACACAGCAGTATAGTTCTGAACAATTTTATAGCTAGAATTCATAGTTACATTGTAAAGTTCCCTAGCTAATAACTGTTCTCCCCCTCATGCTTCCTATCCCTATTAAGGTGGGGGATTTCATAAGAAAATCCTTTTGTGAGATGACTGCGCCCAGCTCTACTAGCGTAGGTCTCCCTAAGAAGGCATTATATTGAGACTGGTAGTCGACCATCAAAAGATTGCATTAAAGGACTTATGGAGTTGGCAAGTTCCAACTGTCATAAGCAGTCTTAATATACCCATTGGGATTGTTATCAAGTTATTAAAACCATAAATCGGTTCGGGGCTTGGTTTCAAAATTTGTTAGTGCATAATTTTGACTACACCAACACCCCGAGGTCAAAGGTATATCTCCAAATACAGTTGAGTGATAGGTCCTAAGTGTGCGGTTAAGTGAGACCTGATGTAGTTAAGTCGGAGATATAGATGGTTGAACTATATAGTCGTGATGGTAAACAGAAAGAAGATAAAGTGTAGAAAATAAATAACATTGAGACTTTTATAGTGGTTCGAGCCGAAAATCCCTACGTCCATTTTCCTTTATTTATTTAGTTACCCTTGTATACTAGAGAGGCTTATTACATTGAATCTAAGTGTTTCCACTATTAATGAGTTTTATAATAGTGTCTAATATAGGAAAGTACAATATGATTTATGCAAGTTCTTTTTGTACCCCAAATGATCCCTTGTGCCTTGGGATTGTCTGCTAATTTATAAGCAATATGACGTAACGTCATTGGTGGAGAGTCTTCACTTTGGGATTGATGACCTGGCTTGCTATGTGCGGCTTAGATTTGAACTTTTTTCATCATCTGGTTGAGTGCATTTTGATGCCGATTTCTGACGTGACGCTTGTATATACAGCTTCTTGGATATCTTCCATTTATCCTTACCATTGGTCTCGGCCTGGACTATCTGAGTCATTGATTCTTGATACTTGTTGAATTGTCTTTAGTTTCAGCAGCTGCTGCCTTTGGTTAAGCTTCTTGTTTCAGTTGTACGGTGATCTTGGTCTCAACCGATACCTTGACTCATGCTTTTGAACTATATGCTCTCGGATACTAAGTCTAGTATTTAAGCTCTTGTTGGAAACTAAATAATGGGCCCCAGAATTACAAGCTAAGGCATTTTCTTCCCAAATGGTGGTAATTTGTTCTTTGTGAAATTATGGTGTAACACATGCCCCCAGAATTACAAGTCAAGGCATTTCTACCCAAATGGTGGTAATTTGTGCTTTGTGGAAATTATGGTGTAACACATGCCCCTCAAAGTTCACCTTATACGGTTGGTATAAGGTGGACTTTGGAAAGAATGGTGTCATATTGTGCTTTTTCCTTAGCTTGTTTGTTCCGTTCCCATCATAAAGTTGATCTTGAGCTTTTGGACACAGTAGTATACTGGGAACTTTTTCGAGCATTGCTTTACTTAGAAAAATTATAAAGATCTAATCTTATCCAAAGGGTTTTGAAAACTAAAGGGTGAAATTTTAAATTGGAATGTGAGGTCAAAAACTTTAAAATCATATTTGCCACATGAAGCTATCTAGGACAAATGATAAGTGAAATTGCTAGAATGCCAAAAGGTGAAATCTAAATCGGGACCATAAGGTCAAACTTTTAAAAATTGTGCTTTCCAATTGAAGTCATATGGACTAAGTGGCAAGAGAAACTATTTTGATGCCGAGAGGTAAAATCTAACTTGAGACCGTGAGGTCAAAACTTTTGAAAACTATGCTTGTCACTTGAAGTCATCTAGGCTAAGTGGCAAGCGAAACTGTTTTGGTGCCAAGAGGTAAAGTCTAATTTGAGACCATGAGGTCAAAACTTTTGAAAACTATGTTTATCACTTGAAGTCATCCGGGCTAAGTGGTAAGTGAAACTGTTTTGGTGCTGAGTGGCAAAGTCTAACTTGAGAAAGTGAGGTCAAACTTTTGAAAACTATGTTTGTCACTTTAAACCATCTAGTCTAACTGGTAAGCATAACTGTTTTGATGCCGAGAGGCAAAATCTAACTTGGGACTGTAAGTTCAAAACTTTTGAAAACTATGCTTATCACTTTAAGCCATCTAGGCTAAATAGTAAGCGAAACTAATTTGATGCTAAGAGGCAAAATCTAACTTGAGACCGTGAGGTTAAAACTTTTAAAAACTAGGCTTGTCATTTGAAGTTATCTAGGATAAGTAGTAAGCGGAACTGTTTTGATGCCAAGAGGAAAAATCTAACTTGGGACCATGAGGTCAAAACTTTTGAAAATTATACTTGTCACTTAAAGCCATCTAGACAAAGTGGTAAGTAAAACAGTTTAGATGTCAAGAGGCAAAATCTGACCTGAGACCGTGAGGTCAAAACTTTTGAAAACTATGTCTGTCACTTGAAACTATCTAGGCTAAGTGGTAAATGAAGCTGTTTTGATGCCGAGAGGCAAAATCTAACTTAAGACCGTGAGGTCAAAACTTTTGATAACTACACTTGTCACTTGAAGCCATTTAGGCTAAGTGGTAAGCAAAACTGTTTTGATGTCGAGAGACAAAATCTAACTTCGGACCATGAGGTCAAAACTTTTGAAAACCATACTTGTCACTTGAAGTCATTTTGGCTAAGTGGTAAGCGAAACTGTTTGATGCCGAGAGGTAAAATCTAACTTGAGACCATGAGGTCAAAACTTTCGAAAACTATATTTGTCAGTTGAAGCCATCTAGGATAAGTGGTAAGCGAAACTGTTTTGATGCCGAGAGGCAAAATCTAACTTGAGACGATGAGGTCAAAACTTTTAAAAACTATGCTTGTCACTTAAAGCCGTCTAGGCTGTGGTAAGCGAAATTATTTCAATGCTGAAAGAGAAAATCTAAGTTGATACCGTGAGTTCAAGTGGATACTTGCTTTGTGAGATCTAAAGGGAAGTCAAGGTCTGACTTTGAAAGGACAAGTTATGTTCGTGCATTAAATTTTTTTGCCAATTGTCACAATTTCATTGGCCTCTCTAAAAACTGCATCCCTTTTCTCTACTCTAGGATGATCCCCATTTTGATTTAGCCATGTGTGTTCTACGGCTAAGGTTCAATTATCCAGGTAGTCTCTACCATTGGTCCTGAAGCTTTTAATAAACCCTTTCCTTCTCTTCTTCCTTACTCATATTTCCGATAGTTGCATTCACCATTAAATCTTGGAGACTTCTATAGATTACTGCAAATCTTCAACTAGAATAAGTAAGTCTTCAATCTTCCTATGGTTTCATTAGTATTTTTTTACCGCTATTAATATTTGCTAACATTTCTCTTTTTTGAATTTATGGAAATTTTGATTTTGACCACCATTATGATATCAACGATTGATTTTAATTCGGGGCATTGTCCGATTAATTAATTTATGATGCCTATTATCTACTAAACCATGATTTTGTCCCCAGACTGAATCTTTCACCTACTTAGGTTTATAATTGCTTTTTGGCAAGATGGTTCTTTGAGAGATTTTAGAACTTTGAGCTTGAGCTATGGAGCCTAATTATAGGCCCAATTCCCTTTTAAATCATAAAACCTTAAACCTTTTAGGTAGAAGTTTCAGAATTCTTATTGAGTAACTAGTTTAACATTGGTCTCCTCTTAGACCTTTCGATGGACAAACCTATAACCGATCAAGGGGAGCAGGAGGATTGGATAAAGAGTTATGGGGTTGAGGGAGTTGAGGTTAAGGCTCCAAGTCTAGAAGGTGACTGTAGTGAACCCCCTGAACGGTTCTTGCTTAGACACTGGAGCAGTTGGCAAGTACGGTATCACTTCCCCTTGCTCCTTTGTTTGTTCATATTCTGGAATTAGTCCAATCCAACTTGGGCTGGCCTCGTATAGCACCTTATCAGCTTTGGCAATCCTGTACTAAAAGAAAGGGTACAAGAACATGACTACTTCCGAGATCCATTACTTATATAGTTTGCATAAGTCATTCGATAGTTCTGCAGTTCCCTTGTACTTCCTTCAATTTTAGAAGAAAATGCCCCTAATCAAACCATTCGGCAAGGTAATGACCACTCATTAGTTTTTTATAAAGGCAGATGATCCTTGAGTTGTTACTAAACTACTAGAGACTTGTAAATTTTCAAACTTTTCTATTTAGTGTGCTCTCACTTCTAAGCTTCGATCACGTTGTTCCCTAATATCTTCTTCTCTTTTATCTCTTTATCCAAACTTAGGAGGGAGAAGGATCCAACTCTCAAGGATCTCTTTGACTCTAGTTATGAGAAGGTGATGAAAATTTTGAAAGGGGAAAGGCTTAAACACGTTGTTCTTACCGAGGCCAATCTCCAGGCTTGTGGGTTGTTATCATCCTTAGCTAGATTTCTTAGATACGATTTCCCTTCAACCGAAAACATCCTCATGGACATGATTGATCTATGTAATCCTGAAGAATCCACCCATTCGAAGCCCAAAAACGTCAAGACCAAAAGACGAGATGCTGCCCCCGAGGGTAGACCTCGATTATGAATACTTTATAGCATGTATTCTAAGATATTTCTTTCATGAAATATAAGTTTGTTTATCTATCCTACTTTCTCTTTTTCACGTCGCAGCGGCCTCTAACGAGATGCTTGCAATAAGAGAGTTGCTTTTGAACAAGCCATCCCCTACTTCCACTTCTACTCGATCGAAGCCAGCTTTGAATGATCCATCTCAAACTAAGAAATATAAAAGGAACATCTCTTCCAGATAAATCAAGAAAACAGCAGTAGCAGCAGCAATGGGAGCTGAATATGCAACAACAATCCAAGGACGCATACCCCGCTAAAGTGGTGCCCACCCCAAACGCTCTTATTTTAGCTTCCTCTTTAAGGAATCACGTGGACCAAGTGATCGAAGTAACCCATTCTGCTATCGATGATTATCTACTCAACGTTGTGGGGAACTCCTGAGTGGAGTTAGCTGATGACATTCGTAGTTTTGGGAGGATGATGAGTATGGGAATGGAGGATCACCTTAGGGTAAAGATCGTTCTCCTTCCTATGAAATGTTTATCCCTTTAGTTTCTGTAATAACCTTCTTTTTTAGGCTTTAGAGGACTTCTCGGTTATACAATGAGGGTTTTAAAATATGAAAGGAGAGTTGGATAGGGCTGATGCTATTAGGAGAAAATTGACCGAATATAAAGAGAAGGCTAAATCTATAGGGAAACAATTTGCCGAAGACAAGGAGAGGGCTGAGAAGGAGGCTCATGATGAGAGGGAGAAGAAACTTTTGGAACTAAAAGCTTCCAAAACCAAAATCACTTAACTGGAAAAGGCGTTAAAAGACCAAAAGACCAAGCGTCAAAAGGTCGAAGTGGAGTTAGCGGAAGCTAAGAACGGGCCTCAGACCTGGTTACTAATGAAGAGACTGAGAAGGTAGTTGCTGCTGAAGTCTTTAAAATTATTTACAAAGCTTATGAGTACAACTGGAACAAGAGTGTAGTTCTCTCTACGGGCTTCATTCCCAATGGTAAAAGGATTAAAGATAGCTTTTCCTTAAGGTATGAGAAAGCCCGAGCCACGGCAAGTATTGAACACTTGGTTCCGAGAGAAGAAGGTGACAAATGTGGAGAGATGCATCATGATTCCCAATTCCAAAATTCCCCTAGCAATATGCTTAAATTGTGGTTTGAAATAATCTTCGATACACATTCTTTATGCTATTGTTTGTTGTGACCATTGACTTTGATTGGTATTTTCATTTGATTTAGGTTCTTGATAAATTATTTCCTTACTGAATTCATTATGTCTATTCTGAAGTAATTTTTCCTTAACCATGTTTAAATAGAGGAAATCCAGTTTCACCTCTCATTATGAAGTATTATGGAAGAGGAGCCAAAACATAAACTCAAAACTGCTAGCGACCATAGGCACCATAATAACCCAACTAAAATCCAGTAGATTAAGGAATGTAGAGTTGTCTAATAAGGTTGAAGAAGTGCACGAAACACATGACCAAACCTGTGCCAAATTGATTAATTCCCTTAGGCTTAGAGGTACTAGGTTAGCCAATCAGATCCTAGATCTTAGAGACAAATTAAAACTTGCTTTAGGAGACAGAGATGAGGTATTTTAAGAATTTGCCCGATTCTCTAAACTGCATCCAAGAGATTTATAGTTGAAAAACAAAAGGCTATGTTTCCTTAGAAGGTTCTATGATCCAAGCCTAATTATAACTCTAGAGGCTCTTCTTGGTTACCCGAGTGTAACCCCAGCTCCTTTAGCTATTACTGAGGGGAAGACTCTTGAAAGCGAATATGTCTCAGAATACGTTCCTCAATGCATTCCAAAAGCTAACCTTAGACGACCCCTAGTAGACTCTTCTCCTTTGGAACTATTTGTATCGAAGGGTGGTTTAGGAAAGGACGTTACTTTTTCCAATATGGCCCGACCCTCAGGTTCCCTTACTGATGCTAAGAGTAGAGGCCTTAAGATAATTTTAGCTACCGAAGAGAAATTTGCCTATCTTAGGAGACCGTGAATTCTATACTTTTCATTTCTCACTATCTATACTAATTCTCCATGGAATGAAATAGGATTTCCTTTATGATGATCTGCATTTTTTGGTTTTAATTCAAATTTCTTTTAGGGGCAATCTGTCCCAACTGCTTAGAACTATAGAGGGACTGTGCCTCTTTGCAACTGAGTCTCGATGATAAAATAGCAGAACTACCAAAGTGAAGCCCTGATCTTAACACCAACATCCATGCCATTTTGAAAGACAATGAATACTTAAAGAGAACTCTCGAAGAGTTATCTAGGAAGATGTCTGCTACTCAGAAGGTAGTGTCGGTTGTTGGCCAAGCTACTTGTGGTTTCTAGCTCATGAGAGTCTACATCTATTCTCCAACAGCAATTAGATGAAGCTCAATGTGGGCGTTCGGTAATCAAATTACAAGAACTTGAAACTGAAAATAAGCGAACTAACGAAGTTACGGTTACTGCCCCTCCAGCTCGCTTAAGGGGTAGAGGTCATGCTGCTATAGGACTTTCTTCTTCTCATAGGAATATAATTGTCTCTTTAGGGTCTCATTCCCAACATTCCCAATCTGAAGGGAGTTTTCCTTTGGTCCCGGTGCCTGACGCATTAAACATTATCATTTGTACCAGGGACGGTCGAATGATCTCATTCAGGAAATTTAAGAAGGAATGGATATCTAAGACATACGACAACATGGAGAAGCATTTCAAATCTCACTTGGAAGGTGTCGTGAAGGAAGCCGAAACAAGGTGTTGGGTACGTTCATACCACCACCGAATTAGAGTGAGAAAGAAGACACCGGACCAAATTCACCAATCACCGAACCATGCTTCTCCAAGCTCCCACCGGACCACCTGCCTCCGGTCCAACTCCACTGCCTACCGAACTAGAGTGCTACCAAACCAGCCACCCTCCATCCACTACCGGTCCAACACCACCGAACCATTCTCCTAGGTATAGCCGGACCACCTCATAGCCGAACCAAACATCCTCCGTTACTTACCGAACCAGCTAACCACTCACCACCGGACCAAGCTATGCACCCACTACCGAACCAAAGCCACTCACCTACCACCGAACCAAACCCCAAACCAACCACTACCGAACCAAGTGATGCCAAACCAACACTACCAGGCCGGACCACACCAGCCCAGGCCCACCAGCAGCTATATACATCCAAGACCCCTGCCTCCAGCCTCACTCTATAAATAGAGGGGCAGGGGTACAACAAGAGAGGACAAGTTTGGAGAGCTCAAGAACGGAGAGAACTTTCAAACAACTTTCAGATACTAATATCAAAGCCTTGTACTTGTAATTTAAACAAGAAAAGGGAAATAATATATAAAGTGGACGTAGGCATATTCTGGCTGAACCACTATAAATCTGCGTGTCTTTTACAGTTTAGTCCCTGCTTTTCATATATTTGCATAGATCACCCAAATCACTAAGAACAACGTAAAATCAATTAAATCCTACGACTTTGAGGTGTTTGTCCATTTTTTGTGCAAACATTTTTGGTGCTTTCACTGAGAAGGGCAGAAACTCGAAGCTTCAGCTTCTTCCACTTAACCTTTTTCCTAACACATCATTCATCGTTTGGAAAACATGCCTCCCAAGCAGAAAAAAGATGTTAACAAAGGGAAAAACATCACATCCAGCAGTCTTCCAGATCCAGCGGTCACGGATCAAGTAAATCGTCCTCCTCCAACAGCAGTACCAAATGAAGGACAGGCTAATCCGACCACTCCTGCCACAGAATAGCCCGCAGCAATTACTAGGGCAGATTTAGACAGGGTTGTGGTTGAAGTAACTAACCGCTTCACGTCCCAGCAGGAAGCCTTGGTGGACCATCTCATGTCACGCTTAAGGGATGCTGAAGAGTCCAACCGCAACACTGAATCATGGGACGAATCCCAGTCTGGAGGATCTCAGAGACAATAAAGATCTTCCTTCTTCGAAGGAGCTAACGGCAGAACCAGCCATGGTAGGAGCCGAGATCGAGCACAGCCCGAAGTTAGGCCTGAAGAAACGCTTGAAACCGAACCCCACGGGGGAGGTACCGGGCGGAGGTCAACTGTAGCTGAGCCTGTCATACTGCCTAACCACCAAAACGCCAGTGAACGGGGTCGAGCTAGAGTCCAGCCCGAAGTTGGACCCGAGGAAGTGCTTAGATCAAAACCCAGCAGGGGAAGATCAAGGCAGGGGCCAACTATGGCCGACCCTAGCATGCTCCCAGAAGACCAAAGGCAGCCACCGAAAAATATAAGGAATGATAGACGATACCATCCCTACAGATCATCTGGACGGAATCAGTCCCACTGAACAGAACCAAACTCGTTTCTATCTGCTCCAAATTCTGATGAAAGGATGGCACGCTTATTCAGAGAGTGCGTCCAACGAGACCAAAGGGATCGAGGGATAGGCGCTAGAGTAACCAGCCCTTTCGCCCACAATATCGAAATTGCTATCACCCCCCGAGAATGGAAGATGCCAACAATGGAGCCTTACAAAGGAACCTCCGACCCCGTGGTACACTTACAGAGATACACACAACATATGCTCATGAGTGGAGCGACAGAGGGGGTGCTGTGCAAATGCTTTCCACTATTCTTAGCAGATCTCGCTACCTCCTGGTTCTGTCGTCTACCCCAGGGATCCATCAGCTCGTGGGAAATGTTGAAAGAAAAGTTTATCAGTCAGTTCCGCATTCATGTGGAACAACCTAAGGACGCTTATTCCTTATCCAGCGTCAAACAGAAACCTAGAGAGAAACTGTAGCAATACCTAACCCGATTCAATGCCGCAGCGGCCGCAGTCCAAGATGCCGATGAGAAGCTTATCCTAATGGCCCTCTGTAGTGGTGTGCATCCGGACACTAAATTTGCTAGGAGGTTGACAAAAGAAAAACCAGCTACTTTACTCGATTTCTTCCATGAAGCCGGGAAGTATATGAGGCTTGAGGATGCTGCCGTTGAGGGGCAGTCAGGACAGCAAAATAAGGCAACTCACAACAACGCACCTGCTGTGGCCAGGGACGTTCGAAGAAATGATTCCAGAGACAATGCTGGGGGCAAGAAGGGAGAAAAGCGCCTATATCGGCCAGGACCGAGGTTTGACACTTGCACTCCTTTGAACGATACCGTCGAAAACATCTTCCTTGCCACCCAAGGCGAAGTTAGATACAAACGCCCACCATACAAGAAGGAATCAGATAACGCACAAAAGTCTGGAAAGTTCTGCCACTTCCACGAATCCCATGGGCATGATACCAATGAGTGCCATCATCTCCGGGACTTGATTGAAGAACACATCAGAAGGAAGAAACTGGAACGCTATGTAAAAGGTCAGGACAGGACTCCAGCTCCTGCCAATGAGAACCCAAGGCTACCATCATCGGAGATCGGTAGAGGAAACCGCAACACTAGCAGCTCTAGTCAAGAGAAGATAGTGGTCCATACCATCTCAGGAGGACCGCACATCGCAGACAAAAGCTGGAAAGAGATGGAAAGATATGGAAAGTCACTTAAAGACAATAAAGACTGTGTCAATTCGGTTATAGAAGAACGCCACCCGAAACGGAAAGAAAGTGATGACATCACATTCGGTATGCGTGACCTAGAAGGAAGGCAATACCCTCACATGGATCCCATGGTCATCTCTGCCCGGCTCGGTCCCGCCGAAGTTTACCGAATCCTAGTAGACACTGGAAGCTCAGTAAATATCCTGTTCAAACATGCATTCGATAAAATGAAACTATCAATGAAGGATGTATCTCCCTGCGATAAACCACTACACGGTTTCACTGGAGATGCGAAGATGCCCCTCGGGCAACTGGACCTCTTTGTTGAGATTGGAAGCCATCCCCGCTCCGTTGTACGGAAACAGACGTTTGTGCTAATAGAAAACCATTCGGCCTACAATGCCTTCTTAGGAAGGCCAACCTTGTCTGACTTCCAAATTGTCCTAGCCCCATGGTGCCTAAAGATGAAATTTCCAACGGACAATGGAGTAGGGGAAGTAGAAGGAGACCAGGACGTTGCTCGAGACTGCTATGGGACCGAACTTCGCAACAACCATAGGAAGGATAAAGGGAAGGGTGTAGAGGTTGCCCTCTGCACGAAAAGTCTAGAAGCATAGCAACTAAAGAAAGCCCCTCCTCTTCGATATACCAGCGACCCTTTCAATGAATTAGACCCTAGGGACAAAGAGGAGGAGGCCACCGCCGAGCCTGCAGAGGCTATGGAATTTGTATCTGTAGACAAACATGACTCGAGTAGACTATTGAAAATTGGGTCCCAACTAAAAGCAGAGTTGAAGGAGCAACTCATCGACTTTCTCCGCCACAACTTGGATGTATTCGCATGGTCACACGCTGACAAGACCGGAATCTCCCCCGACGTAGCATGCCACGTACTAAACATCGATCCTACCAAGGCGCCCGTAAAACAAAGAAAGAGAAGTATGGAGGCAGAGCGATCAGCAGCCCTCGATGAAGAAGTAAAGAATCTACTTGCCAATGACTTCATACGAGAAACCATCTACCCGGAATGGATCGCTAACCCGGTACTGGTAAAGAAGGCTAATGGGAAGTGGCGAACATGCATTGATTTCTCCAACCTAAACGACGCCTGCCCAAATGATTGCTTCCCACTTCCCCGAATCGACCAACTTGTAGACAGCACAGCCGGGCACGAGCTCTTATCTTTTATGGACGCGTACTCAGGATATAACCAAATTCCTATGCATGCTCTCGACCAAGACCACACTAGTTTCATCACCGACCGGGGTTTATACTGCTATAAGGTAATGCCTTTCGGACTTAAAAATGCAGGAGCCACCTACCAGCGCCTCGTCAATAAGATGTTTGCAGGGCTAATAGGGCAAACTATGGAAGTATACGTGGATGACATGCTGGTAAAGTCCAGGAAAGCCGGCGATCACGTAAGCCACCTAGGCGAGATGTTTCAAGTACTTCGCCAATATGGAATGAAGTTGAATCCTCTAAAATGCTCATTCGGAGTATCATCAGGAAAGTTCTTGGGATTCATCGTCCATGCCAGAGGGATCGAAGCAAACCCTGAACAAGTCCGAGCGCTAAGGGATATCAAGATACCTTCCACTCGAAAGGAAATGCAAAGCTTGAATGGAAAAGTGGCCACCCTAAGCCGATTCATCTCCAAAGCAACGGACAAGTGCGTCCCCTTTTTCGAAGCTCTAAAGAAAGACAAAGGAAAGTTCGAATGGACTGACAAATGCTTAACCGCTTTCCTTAACTTAATCGAACACCTCCAGAAACCACCGGTACTCTCGACTCCAAGCGAAGGCGAAGAGTTATACTTATACCTTGATGTGTCATCTCACGCCCTGAGCGCTGCCTTGGTAAAGGAAGACAACCGCACGCAGTGGCCAGTTTACTTCATCAGTAAAAGGTTTACGGGGGCAGAAGTCAGATATCCTAAACTTGAGAAACTAGCATACTGTTTACTAATCACATCACAGAAACTGCGTCACTACTTCCAGTCCCATTCCATCAAAGTTCTGACCGATCAGCCACTGAGGTAGGTACTCCATCGTCCCGACACTTCTGGGCGACTACTTAAATGGTGCATTGAACTAAGTCAGTATGATATCACCTATCACCCTCGCACCGCCATCAAGGGACAAGCCATGGCTGATTTCATTGCAGAATTCACTACCAACGAAGATAAGGAGCAATTGGAAATAGCAGAAGACATCAAGTGGAATCTCTTTGTAGATGGTGCATCAAACGAACAAGGCTCAGGGGCAGGTGTGGTAATAATCACTCCCAGGGGAAATAAGCTGCACTATGCTATAAGGTTGGAGTTCGCTGCCACCAACAACGATGCAGAATATGAGGCAGTGATAGCTGGATTAGAACTTGCCATAGAAATCGGAGCCAATTCTTTGTGTCTTCATAGCGATTCTCAACTTATTGTTAATCAAATACTAGGAGAATTCCAAGCTCGAGAAGAACGACTCATAGCATATTTAAAGAAGACCAAGTTACTTCTCAGCCGATTGGACCACTACTTAGTCAAACACATCCCTCGGGAAGAGAACCAAGAGGCCGACGAATTGGCAAAGCAAGCAAGTATGGGAGACGTCGCCATCTTCGGAGCAGTAACCATCTCAAAGCAACTGACCCCAAGTTTCGAGCAAGTGAATCTGATAGCTGCAACCGAAGAAGCAACTTGGATGACTCCCATCCGAGACTACCTACAAAGCGGCACACTACCCAACGGGCGTAACGAAGTCAAGAAAATCTTGAGGAAAGCTTCCCGCTACACAATACAAGAAGACATCCTCTATCGGCGTGGATTCTCTAACCCGTTATTAAGGTGTGTCGCTGGGAGGGAAGCCAAGGAAATC
Organism: Allium fistulosum; assembly: GCA_030737815.1. Lineage (NCBI taxonomy): Eukaryota > Viridiplantae > Streptophyta > Magnoliopsida > Asparagales > Amaryllidaceae > Allium > Allium fistulosum. The sequence goes on along the minus strand of CM060908.1, from coordinate 231,223,841 downwards.
TTATCCAACATTCATCAGGGAAGTTGCGGAGATCACACCGGAGGGCAATCATTAGCAAAAAAGATACTCCGATATGGATATTTCTGGCCCACCTTAAGCAAGGACGCCTTAGATTTCGTCAAAAAGTGTGACAGATGCCAGAAGTTTGCTAAGATTCCGCGGCTACCAACAACTGAGATTACTCAAATGACCAGCCCTTGGCCCTTCGCAATATGGGGAATTGACTTAATCGGCGAGCTACCAATGGGCCGAGGCGGAGCCAAATATGCTATAGTGGCAGTCGACTATTTCACCAAATGGGTGGAAGCGGAACCTCTAAATAAAGTAATTTCAGCAAAAGTTATTAACTTCTTGATCAAAAATGTTCTGTGCAGGTACAGAGTCCCACTCAAAATCATATCAGACAATGGACTTCAGTTTGACAGCGAAGAATTCGCCAACTGGTGCCGAGAGCACGGAATTCACAAAAGCTTCGCATCCGTAGCATATCCCCAGGCAAACGGACAAGTCGAAGCCATCAACAAAATTCTGAAAACTCTAATAAAAAAGAAACTCGAAAAGTCAAAGGGCGCTTGGGTGGACGAACTCCCTACGGCACTGTGGGCCTATCGCACATCTTTCAGAACATCAACGGGGCATACTCCTTTCTCTTTGGCATATGGATTGGAGGCTATGCTCCCAGTTGAAACCATTGTGCCTTCCCACCATAGGATCCACTATAACCCAGAAGAGAACGATGAACTCCTTCACATGTCTTTGGATCTAGTTGAGGAGAGAAGAAATGATGCAGTCCTTAAAGCAGCAGCCCACAAGAAAAAAGTGGCGGCACAATACAACTCCAAAGTCAAGCATCGTACCTTACAAGAAGGGGATCTTGTCCTCAAGCGAATCTTCCCTCGCCCCGAAGCACTAGATCCAATCTGGGATGGACCATATGTAATTCATAAAGATCTCCACAATGGAGCTTATATTTTGTCAACAGTGGACGGAGAGGTGTTCCAGAGGGCATGGAACATCCAACACCTCCGTCGATACTTTTCTTAACTTGTACTGCCCATATGAAGTGAATTAACAAAGAGAATCAGTGGACGTAGGCCTTTTCGTGCCGAACCACTTTAAAAAACCTTGTCTCTTTTTTAACTTGTTCCTTTATATCTTGGCTGCTTGTTAACTTTATCCTTTTCTGTTGAGCAAAATCCTATGCGTATAGCATTTCCACCCAAAGCACTCCACAGCGCAACTTCACCTGGACAAGACCTAACAGGTACTATGCGAATCTATGCCCTCGCCAATGAGACACTTTTGCTCCGGCATCCCTCTGCTGCGGGTTAACTCATTGCTCACGACGGCCCTTAAAGCCAACTGTAATGAGCCGATTATAAGCCACCGAGAAGGCCGACTATAGCCGAGACAGCTCATTACGGCGTTCGGCTCGCCGGCAACTGTGAACCGACTATAAGCCCCAACATAAGGTGTGGCCAACCAGGGGCAGTTCACGGTTGACGATCGGCACCCACGCTAGCCGGCCACAGTAAATCGAATAATACCCACGATTACGGGCCATAATGGCCCGGGTAGTTACTGTGTGCGATCTCAGCTCCGATGTGTCTTAAGTGCGGCTGTGGTAAAAAGGAATTAACTCCCCGCGGAGGCGTAAGATGGGTGACAAATGTCTCCAAGACCCACAGCTAGGGAAAGTGACTACAAAGCCCGTTTGCCACGAACTTAAGCACATCGAAGGCCTTCCGTGATTGGAAGTTTTACTTTTTCACATATTTTGATTTTACTTAAGCAACTTTTCTCCTATCCTTTGTAACAATCCCTGAAGTACAGGACACAGAGCAGGAGACATTCACTAATGGAGGCAGATGCTCACGACAAGATACTGGACCGCATCCCTTACTCGGCCACACAGGATATTCAAAACTGCCATCTACAAGCAAGATATAAAGGGCGGTATTTCCTTCTTTCATATATGAAAACACATGACTATAATTTATTCGCACCTCACGATAACATTACAAGTCATGAAATTATGTTTTAAACAAGAACCTTACATCAAGCACAATTTGATTACAAAAATATGCATAGCTATATTTCTCATACAACATGTCAAAATAAAAAAAATAAAAAAAAACATTCAAAAGATGACAAAATCAGCTTAAGTTAAAGAATTACACATCAAGAATAGAGCTATTTATTACAAGTAGCAAAAAATTACCACCTAAGAGTTACTTTACTTTTTTAAGACTAACATATACAGCCATATCAAGTCCACAAAAAGAACTTTCCAAGTCTGATCAAGGAACCGGCTGCGTTGGAGTCTTGTCCTTGCCCTATTGCCCACCTGTCCGGTCAGAAAAAGAATTCGTTAGTGATAAGCAACCAAGTTAACGGAAAGACTAGAAAGGAAGACTTACCAGCATCTGCTCCTTGATCAACTTGATCGTCATCCTCCGCCTGCACACCTATCTCCTCAGCTGCAAGCAACCGCATGCCCTCCTTCACCGCCACCTTCTCCTCCTTGGTAAATTGCGCGGTAATAGCATCCATCCTGAAGGCCACGCCACCCTCCTTATCTGCCTCAGCCTGAGCCTCCTCTAGAGCCCTGAGATAGATCCTAGCCATAACTCGGGGATAATCATCCATCCAGGACAAGTTACCCTGCCTCCAAGTACGGAAGTACATATCCTGAAGCATCCCCTCCATCAGCCCCTCGTTCTCTTTAAACTCCCTCATCCGAGCCTCGGAATCCGACAACCCTACGACGGCGGCGTCTCTCTCCAATTGGTATCTCGAGCAGTCAGTCTGAAATGATTTCCGCATCGCATCCATCTCCTCCCTCAACTTGGCTTGAGCAAGCTCCACAGCCTCAAGCTTCCCAGATAACTCCTCTATCTGCTCAAGATCCTCTTTCCGAACCTCGTCCACCGTGGCGATGGCCATATCGATCCGTTCCTTGCATGTAGCCTCCATTTTCCACAGTTCGGCCCAACTGGCCTCTTCCATAGTTTTCTTTAGACGACCGGAAGCGGCCTCGTGCTGAGAGATCTGGATGGCCTGATCAGCGAGTTGCTTGGCCTGGTTGGAAACCATTAACCGCAATCTTATGTTGGCACTCCCAATTTCCTCCCCGGCCTTGACCAGTCGGGCATGATGCCCCATCAACTTCTTGGTCTCTTCAGCGACCCGGTCGATATTTGCTTTAGCTTCGTTCCCCATAGCGACAACCCGAGTAGTGAGCAAATCGAGGTCCAGGGACTTGGCCTCATCAAGCAACCTTACCATATGATTGCGAGGAAGAAGGTGCTCGCCAGTAACCTCATCAAAAGAGATGTCATGAGATGCCGGGTCCAGGTCCGGATGACCCGCAAACGGATTACGTGCTAAGCCAGGATGATCTATTGGGATGACGGTTGGGTTCTCAAACGGATGGGGAGAGGGCCTAAGCTCGGTATCCTCCTTTGTAATGTCGTGAATAGGCTGGAATGAGGCCGGGGGTTCAAGAAGAGGTTCAGACGAAGATCGACTCCTCTTCCTCTTCTGTATATCTTCTTCGATAACTCCGAGAAGAGGACGATAGCCGACTATGTCTCCCGGACGGTTAGTAGAAGGCTTCGGCTTGGCGGAAGCTTTGGAGAGCTTGTATTGTTCAAGCCTGTGCCAAAGATCTGAGGCCTTGGACGTTTTACCCGCTCCTAATATGAAAACCAAGTGTCACCGAGATATATTAAGCCATCATTCAAGAATTAAAAGAGTAAAGAGAGATTCACCTTGAATCGCCGGAGTTGCTTCGGTAGAGGCGCTCCCGGAAGATAAATCAACGCCGGTCCCAACTTTATCGGCTCTCTTGGACTTCTCCGTCCCTTCCAAACCTTCGAAGGCTTGGCGGAAAGCATCATCCATCCACTCTTGCATCTCGCCTACTTGCCCAAAAGACAAAGCCCCGACACCGTCGCCACCTCCAGCGCCTTCTCCTCCATCTTCGCCCTGCTCCTCCTCCATTTCTCCCTCCTCCAGGATATCTGGACATGTGCTGGGAGAGGGACCGTCAAACTTTTTGAGCTTCTTCCCCCCGGCAACCAGGTGTTTCGAAAAGGGCCTCCTTTTACTGCTCTTCGACTCGGCCTCTTCTTTAGCTTGGGCGGCCTTCTCTTCAACCGTGTCCCTCTGCTTAACCACGGACTGCTGTGGAAGGATCAATTTGTACTCCAAGAGTGTTGCGTTCCTGATCAGGTAGGCAGCCGACCTATCTCTTCTGGTAATAGCTTCTATTTCTGCTACCGTCTGAACCAGGCGATCATTCTCCACAACCGCAAAACCACCTGTCGCTAGCAAAAAACAAGAACACATAAGAAAGAGTATTGCAACCAGAGCGGGAATTGAAAATAAAGCTTTGACTTACATCCGGAGGTGAAGCGCCGAATAGAAACGGAATCATCCCTGACAAAAAACCATTCCTTCTTGAACATGCTATACTTGGAGTATAAATCCAGGACCGGCTTAAAGGATACGGCCGATTCTAAGCTGATGTAGGGAGACCCCTTCTTGTAGCCTCTCAAGTTGTACAAATACCGGATCTCCCGGTTTGAAGGAGGACGTCCATATCTCCTCTAGAAGATGACAAAGAGACTCACCAAAATGGCATAAGAGTTGTGCTGAAGCTGGAATGGAGCTACCTTTAAATATGTGAGAAAGCTGACTACCCAGGCGTTGAGAGGCGGGATGGCACCACACATGCAGTGGTATCTGCTGTAGGCAAAATATCCTTCGGGAGGATCATACGGCATCACTCCCGCATCCGGCAATAACATGCGTGCTCGGTCGATCCCGAATGAGCGAGATATAACATCGAGTTGCTCACCCTTGAGTAAGCTAGGAAAGCAATCAGAAGGCGAGTTAAGGAGTTCCTGAGGACCGTATCCATCCACTAATGATCTCGGAGTGGGCCCGTGATGGACAGGTCCTGGCTGAGCTGGGGGCACGGCGGAAGGCTCTTCTCTATCATGAGATCTCTTTTTCTCTGATCGGGTTTCCACTTTGTGGGACATTTATCCGCAAACACAAAAAGGCACGTTGTTAGAACGAAGGATGCAGAAGTATAAAACAAGCAAGTTTACATCAAGACCGTCCGGTATTAGGTTTCATTCGGCAATTCTAGCCCAGTTTTCATTCGGCAATTCTAGCCTAGGTTTCATTCGGCAATTCTAGCCTAGGTTTCATTCGGCATCGAAAGCCCTTACGATCATTCGGTAAAACGAAGAGAATCAACCTTGAAAACTCGTTCGGCAGAGGAGAATTTACCTGGTCCGGTAGTTAAGGTTGGTTCGGCACAGTAATTGACTCGGCAGTTCAGAAGCTAACTCAGCTATTTCGTTCGGTAAGGAATGACGAAGGGATGTGGCTCCTACTTATAGAAGAAGGTTGGATAGCCGGACCAGCCAGTTCGGTTCTCTAGCCGAATATGGTCGTCCAAACTGAAACAAAGCACGACATATGCTGAGCATATGCCCTACTTTGGGGGGCAAGTGTTGGGTACGTTCATACCACCACCGAATCAGAGTGAGAAAGAAGACACCGGACCAAATTCACCAATCACCGAACCATGCTTCTCCAAGCTCCCACCGGACCACCTGCCTTCGGTCCAACTCCGCTGCCTACCGAACTAGAGTGCTACCGAACCAGCCACCCTCCATCCACTACCGGTCCAACACCACCAAACCATTCTCCTAGGTATAGCCGGACCACCTCATAGCCGAACCAAACATCCTCCGTTACTTACCGAACCAGCTAACCACTCACCACCGGACCAAGCTATGCACCCACTACCGAACCAAAGCCACTCACCTACCACCGAATCAAACCCCAAACCAACCACTACCGAACCAAGTGATGCCGAACCAACACTACCAGGCCGGACCACACCAGCCCAGGCCCACCAGCAGCTATATACATCCAAGACCCCTGCCTCCAGCCTCACTCTATAAATAGAGGGGCAGAGGTACAGCAAGAGAGGACAAGTTTGGAGAGCTCAAGCACGGAGAGAACTTTCAAACAACTTTCAGATACTAATATCAAAGCCTTGTACTTGTAATTTAAACAAGAAAAGGGAAATAATATATAAAGTGGACGTAGGCATATTCTGGCTGAACCACTATAAATCTGCGTGTCTTTTACAGTTTAGTCCCTGCTTTTCATATATTTGCATAGATCACCCAAATCACTGAGAACAACGTAAAATCAATTAAATCCTACGACTTTGAGGTGTTTGTCCATTTTTTGTGCAAACACAAGGGTTAAGAATGCATATGAAGGCTTATGAGATGCTGCCCTTTTTTGTATATTGTGTTCCAAATGTACTAATAATCATTTGGATAATCTTCCTATAAACATTAAGGTCCTCTTTTGTCTTTTCGGTTGACTGGTTCCTTCAGCTCGATCCATTTTGCTTATCCTTTGTAATTCCATCTCGGAGTTCTTATTTCCCACGGGCGTCTCACCGTATTAGGGTTTTCGATGTTTATTCTTTCTAGCTTGATGCCATCCTTATGGCTTGGATTGGGATCCTTTCCTAATGCTCATTTTTACTTAGGAACTATATGACCAACATTCTAGTCTTGTTAGTAATTCTATCCAATTCTAATCTTGTGCATGATACTTCTCGATCGTGGCTCACTCTGGCTGGGAACTTACCAGATATTCTCATCTGACTGGAAATCTAAATGGCACCTCTTGTCCATGTCTTACTATCATTGTAATCTACCCAAACACTCTAATCTACCTAAGAATCTATCTAATGCATGGCACTTCCCATCCATGGCTCACTATCATTAGGAATCTACCCAACACTCTAATCTAATTGGGAATCTACCCAATGTATGGCACTTCTCGTCCATGGCTCACTATTATTGAGAATCTACCCAACACTCTAATCTAAATGGGAATCTACCCAACGCATGGTACTATTTGATCATGGCTTATTATCATTAGGAATTTACCTAGCACTCTAATCTAATTGAGAATCTACCCAACGCATAATACTACTCGACTATAGCTCACTATTATTGGGAATCTACCTAACATTCTAATCTAACTGGGAATCTACTCAGGACATTGTACTACTTGACCACGACTCACTATTATCATGCATTCTACGTTTTGATGTCTTTTTAAACCCAGGTGATATTGGCCTTACACTTTGTTGCGCATCACTGTAGGGTGCTTTAATGGTGAGGTCTACTAACTTATCGTTGGGTCCCAATCTACAACCACATATGGCTGGCATCGGTCATCTATAACCATTTTCGGCTGGTGTCAGCCACCTACAACCACTTTTGACTGGTATTGGCCATCTACAACCACTTTTGACTGGTGTCAACTATCTAAAATTACTTTTGAGTTGATGATCATTCCAAAGGAAAACATGAATTTTGGAAACAATGCTTTTTGATTTATAAAAGATTTTTGAAATTGAGTATTTACTATGTTTTATCGCTAGGTAGAAAACATATTTAATTTAAGTTTGAGAAAGATAATTATTTAGACAATTAACATTTTAAGAAAAAAGTAAAACTTTTTATCGACCTCGTCAGATCAATAAAAGAGTTTCGGCCCTTGGACTCTAAATGCAGATATAATATTAGAAAAGTAAAAAGGGGGACATACTATATAAAATTTTATGGGTACCGAGACTAGATTACACTTTCTAAGAGAAGAAAGAGTTAAAACTAAAAGGAGTGTTTTTGGTAAGATAAGAGATTTCTTCAAATATAAAGCTCCATATAGCATTCTTTGTCGTTAGAAGGGTGTATGTGTGTATTCGGTTGAATGAATCTACATAAATTCCCCTTGACACATAGAAACACAGTTAGACATTTATAAAGATGAGATATTTAAGTGCCTATTTAATAAACTCATTCAATCTCCCTTTCTATATGAAGTTTTCTATGGCTAGAGCAAGTCTTCGACACACATCTGTTTCATTCCCATTTGCTTGATGATAAAGACAATAATTCTTTCCTTTCGTATCTTCTTTGATGGGTGGGGTATATTTTAGATAATGGAGCTCTATGTGTTTTCAGAAAGATCCAAGACAGACTATGGTTGAGTGGAGTAAGGACTTGGTCTCGTTGGACCTTCTTCCATGGTCGGATAGTAAAGGTAACCAGGAGGGTTCTTTTAGCAAGGAGAGAGTTTATTTGTTACTATCACGATACTCAAATCCTTAATTTTGTTCACCATATCCTTGACCGCCCCTTGGAGTTGAGAAGACTCTTGGAGAGACTCAGAAAGTTGTCTGATCTGGAGAGCTTGAAGTTCATAACAGGATCATATTCTTCACCATCCTCTTTCTCCTAAATGAGGGTAACCAATCTCTCATTGTTGTCCTCTTCCACGAGCCGAATATGAAGGTTGAGGGGCAACTTTGGGTTTAGCGTCTCAAAGTTAGTCATGGTAGGAAGGATGATGTTACAGGATTTTCCGAGAGGGAACAAAATGACTGAGGTTTGAGGCCCTCCTTCCAGCACCAAAATTTTTAATGTAGAATTTCGTCTACACCAACACCTTGAGGTCAAAGGTATATCTCTAAAAGTAAGTTGAGTGATAGGTCCTATGTATGAGGCTACTGAGACCTGATCTAATTAAGTTGGAATTACGAATGGTTGGACTATAGAGTCGTGATGGTAAAAAAGAAGAAGATAAAGTGCAGAAAGTAAATAACACCAAGACTTTTACAGTGGTTCGGGCCAAAAGTTCCTACATCCACTATCCTTTCCTTATTAGTTACCCTTGTATAGACAAGAGGTTTATTACATTGAATCTAAGTGTTTCCGCCATTAATGAGTTTTAGAATAGAGCTCCAATATAGGAAAGTACTATATGATTTATGCAAGTTCGTTTTGTGCCCCCAAAAGATCCCTTGGGCCTTGGGATCGCCACCTATTTATAGGCAATATGACGTAACGCCATTAGTGGAGAGCCTTTTCTTTGGATATTTAAGCTCCAGAACTGGCTTGCTATGTGCAAGTTAGATTTGAACGTTTGTCTTCATCTGGTTGAGTGCATTTTGACATGGATTGCTAACGTGATGCTTGTATATATAACTTCTTGGATATCTTCCATTTATCATAACCATTGGTCTCGGCTTGGGCTATCTGAGTCGTTGATTATTGATACTTGTTGAATTGTCATTGGTTTCTGCAACTACTACCCTTGGTTAAGCTTCTTGTTTTAGTTGAACGGTAATATTGGTCTCGGTCGATACCTTGACTTGTGCTTTTGAACTATATGCTCTCGGATACTAAGTCCAATGTTTATGCTCTCGTTGGAAACTAAATAATGGGCCCTGGAATTACGAGTCAAGGCACTTTCCTCCCAAATGGTTATAATTTGTGCTTTGTAGAAATTATGGTGTAATAAAATTTCTTCTGGCAAATCCATTTATCAAAAGCTATTTTGATGATAACATTCATAGAACTGCTTGAATCTATGACGACCTTTTTTATTGTGCAGTTTGAAATCTGCACGGTTACTACAAGAGGATCCTGGTGAAGGAATATTTCTCCAACTAAGTCTGGAGGTAAAAGTGATATCTGGAACTACTTTCTGCTTGATGTGATATATAGTTTGATATTCTGTGCGGGCCTCCTGCATATATCACTTTTTTCCTTTTACTCTGTCCTGTTAAACGAGGTCCTCCATGGATGGATGCAATAAGGTTCGTTGGATTTCCTGCTAAACTTTCATTAGGGTTAGGGTTCTAGTTTTGCACTGGGGTAATGGAATCGTCTTTCACGTAGGTCCCCAAATACCCTTTGGATCAGCCTTTCCATTTCATTTTTAAGGTGGTGGTAACTGTTCGTATGATTCCCATTGACTCTATGGAATCTATAGTATGTGCGTGCTACGTTGGGCTCCGCCTTCTTCCCCTTAATAGGTACATTATAAGCTAACTCTATCCTAGTTACTTCATAAATTTGACTTGGTGCATGAGTGGGTGGATTTTTGATTGTGAAGTTAAATTCCCTTGGTCTCTTCGCTGGTGGGTTGTTATACGTTTTTGCCCCAACTTTATTTCCCCAATGGTCTGAACTATCCTTTCAACTAAAGTGCTTCCTGAAGTTTGGGCCTCTTCAGTCTATATGTAATCGCTATTACTCTCATAAAAGGCTTTCATGCTTTTACATGGCTTTCTACTATTTTTGTCCCACAATTTCATTATTTCGTCTTATTTTGGAACGCGATGCCATCAGAAGTGCTTCTTCATCCGTAACCCCAATTCTTATCACCTCTTCTTTAAAATGCTTAATGAAACTTCGTAGGCTTTCATAACTAAGGATTGGTAAAGGGATCCAGAGAGCCTTCACGACTGGTGTGAAAAATTCTATGGAAGTCTGTAGATAACTGCATCTCAGAATGGATTTCTACTAAGGCATATCTCCTAAACCATTTTAATGTTGCCCTTATAAAGTACAATGGGAACAGTTTGTAGTGGACCAGCTTTCTTACTTTCAAGATGCCCATATAGTATTCAAACGTGCATAAGTGATTGATCAGATTTGTTAACCCATCATGCTTTTAAATGGTTGGTGCCTGAAAGATATCCGGGAAGTAATACTTTTCACTCCCACTAACTTTTAGACACTTTGGTTGTTATGCAAACAACCTATTCTAAATCAATATTTAGAATTTTCCGTTCAACATATATGTACCAAAACTAAAAGTCATATAGGATAATAATTTTGCGAGTAAAATTTGAATTAGCTTAAGCATGTTGAAGGATGAATCTGTAACGTTAATTTCAACAACCGAAACTTATGATGTTATTCTTACTAACGTTGCATACTATATTCCAACTGCATTAGTGTTCTTCTCGAAGACATATTTGTTGCCGATAGAGCATATCTATTAGTGAGATTTTTTGTCTCACAACACCAAATTTCAAGTGGGGCAATAATATTATTGATTACCCTCTTAGTATTGAATCAAAAAATTTAATTAATAATAAATTTGTCTTTGACATAGTAATTGATGCAGCCCAGGATGGTGAAGAGTTAGGTCGCGTATGACCTAACGAAGCTTTTAAGTCGTTGGAACGACTTAGTGAAGATCGGCGACCTAACGAGACTTTTAAGTCGTTTGTACGACTTAGTGAAGATCGGCGAGTTAAGGAAGCTTTTAAGTCGTTTGTATGACTAAGTGAAGATCGGCGAGTTAGCGAGCTAAAAGGAAATACACTCATACGACCTAACGAGGCAGTGAAGCGAGTTATATAGAAGAAGAAAACCAACGACTTAAGATAAGTCGTCTACGACCTACGACTTAGTTAAGTCGTCTGAAATCCTTAAGTCGTGAACTGGGTTAAGTCGTCTGAAATCCTTAAGTCGTGAACTGGGTTAAGTCGTTGAAGTCTTATTCCCTAAGTCGTCCATGTTATAAGTTGCATGAAGAAGTTCTGAAGCCGAGAATCTTAAGTCATAAGTCGTCTGTGTTTTGCACTATGTTGTAATTGTTGAGTCGTTGTATGGTGTTGTAACGTGTCGTTTGTACATAAGTCATAAGTCGTATTTGTTAAATCGGCTGAGGCGGGTTGTGTGTTGTAATCTGATAAGTCGTGAATGACTTATAGTAAGTCGTCTGTTATGAGTCGTCTACTTTTGAGTCGTCTATTTTAGGTCGTGGTGTCTTAAGTCGTGGACGACTTATGAGTTGTACATTTTCTGTAGCGTGTGTTGTAACTTCTATAAATAGGCCGGTGGTGCCATTTGTAATAGTTTAGTTGATTTGAATAAAAACTTTTGTTTTGTTAGCTTTGTGCTTTCACCAAATTGGTAGTTGAGTGTAATCTCCTATCTCCTCTTTCGGCATTCGAGTGCGCTCGAATCAACGATCGTAGAAGCCCATTCACGGTATCAAGTGCGCTTGATCAACGTCTGAAGAATTGCAGATCTTCTTTCACGGTATCGTGCGCGATCAACGTGACGAAGATAGCTAGAATTCGGTATCTTTGGATCAACGAATTTGGGCCATTCAGTATTCTTCATTCCATCGATTGCTACTTTCACAGAATCATCATTTTGTTATTCCGCTGCTACACCATTTGGTATCAGAGCTTGTTTTAGCCCATCATAGCTAAATCGAGTCTTGGAGCCAATTCTTTTTGAAGAAGTTTGAAGATTTGAAGTAGAGAGCTTGAAGTTGAAGATTGTACATCATTTGGTATCATTTTGAAAGTATGCCGCCGAGAAGAGCTAACCGCCATCAAAATGTTAAAGATTTGTATAAGCGAGAGGACGCTGAACAAATGGAACAACGCATAAGTAACAAATTCAATGAAAAACTGGATGAAGGTATTGGGAGGTTAGAGAAGCTTATGATGGATATGAATCAACCCCGAAGAAGAACATCGCCAATTTCAAACCAAGGTGGAAACAAAGTACATCTATTGTGGATGAAGATGGTGATAGAGGAAGTTATCATTATCGAGATCATGGCCAAGGGCGAAATCGAGATCGAGATTTTGAAGATGATCGTCGATGGGAATCGGGGATGAAAACTGAAATTCCAGAATTCAAGGGTGGTATGCAAGCTGAGGAGTTTTTGGATTGGTTGTCTAATGTGGAGGAGATTTTTGACTTCAAGGAAGTTCCAGAACATCGTAGAGTGAAGTTGGTTGCTACAAGGTTGAGGGGTAGAGCTTTAGCATGGTGGCAGCAAGCTAAACTTACTCGTGAACGGATGGGGAAGTCGAAAATTGAATCATGGGAGAAGATGAAGAAACTAATGAGAGCCACATTCTTACCTTATAACTATCAATCGCTTATGTATCAGAGGTTGCAAAACTTGAGACAAGGGACGAAATCTGTGAATGACTATGCTGACGAATTCTATCAACTAATTGCAAGGAACGACATCATGGAGACAGAGGAACAATTGACAGCTAGATTTGTTGGAGGGTTGCGAATGCAGATTCAAGATATGGTTAACATGTTTGATCCCAGATCTGTAGCGGAAGCACACCAGAAAGCGTTGTCTTGGGAGAAACAGGGAAGACGAGGTGGTGGTGTGTTTACAAATTCCAACAACCCAGTGAAGGGTGTTAGTGGAAGTTCTAATGTTTCAAAAGTTGTTGCAAAACCAGTTGTGAATGAGGTTGGGAAGACGAAAGTCAATAATGGTTTCAAGTGTTATAATTGCCAGGAAATGGGCCACAAAAGTAATGAATGTCCAAAGCCGAAGAAGAGAGCTATGATAGCGGAGGTTGAGGATGAAGAACCTGAATGTTCCAATTCACCACCTGATGAGGAGGAAGAAGAAGTGACGGGAGACGAAGGTTATAATCTGATGATGAGGAGGTCTTGTTTGACACCAAAGCTAGAGGAGGATTGTAGTTGGTTGAGGAGCAATATTTTTCAGTCGACATGTACTATTCTGGGGAAAGTTTGCAAATTTGTTATTGATGCTGGAAGCTGTGATAATATAATTTCTTCAGAAGCTGTGAGGAAGCTGGCATTGAAGACTGAGAAACATCCGAAACCGTACAAGTTGGCTTGGTTGAGAAAAGGAGGAGAGGTGAAAGTTGGACGTCGAGCTTGTGTGAATTTTTCAATTGGGAAGAAATATAAAGACGAAATCTGTTTCGATGTGGTAGATATGGATGTTTGTCATTTGTTGCTGGGGAGACCTTGGCAGTATGATAGGGCAGTGCAACATGACGGTCGTACCAACAGTTATAGCTTTATGTTTGAAGGCACAAAGATTACTCTAGTTCCGAAGAGGCGACAACAAGAAGAAAACAAAATGGAGGAGATTGAAGAGCTGAAAACTTTATTATCCTTGAAGGAGTTTGTTAAGGAGGTTGAAGAGGAGCCTAAAGTATTTTTATTGATCGGACGGGAGAGTCATGAAGTGGTGGAAATACCAGAAGAAGTAAAACCAGTACTGGAAGAGTTTGACGATGTATTTCCAGAGGAGTTGCCAACGGAGTTACCGCCGTTGAGGGACATTCAACATCAAATTGATCTTGTTCCAGGAGCTGTGTTACCTCATAGACCACACTACAGAATGAGTCCAAAAGAGCATGAGGAGTTGCGAAGGTAGGTGGAAGAATTGCTTGAATAGGGGCGTGTGCAGGAGAGTTTAAGTCCTTGTGCTGTACCAGCTTTATTGGTACCCAAAAAGGATGGAACGTGGAGGATGTGCACATATAGTAGAGCATTGAATAAGATCACAGTCAGATACAGATTTCCGATGCCAAGACTTGATGATTTATTGGATCAAATCAGTGGGTCTGTAATCTTTTCTAAGATTGACTTGAAGAGCGGTTATCATCATATACGAATTAGACCAGGGGACGAATGGAAGACAACATTCAAAACGAGGGAAGGATTGTACGAATGGCTGGTTATGCCGTTTGGTCTATCGAATGCACCAAGTACATTCATGAGGGTGATGAACCAAATTTTCAGGCCATACATTGGGAAGTTTGTGGTGGTTTACTTTGATGATATTTTGATTTACAGTGCTAGTCCTGAGGAGCATGTTCAGCATTTGAGAAGAGTGTTAATTATTCTTCGAGAAGAGCGATTCTATGCAGCTACAAAGAAGTGTGTTTTTATGGCGAGGAGTGTTTTATTTCTAGGGTATGTTGTGTCGGAAGGAGGAATACAGGTTGACCAAAGTAAAGTCGAAGCAATTAAAGATTGGCCACAGCCCAAGACGATAACAGAAGTTCGAAGTTTTCACGGGTTGGCTTCATTCTATCGAAGATTTATTCCGCACTTTAGTAGTGTGATGGCGCCTGTTACGGATTGTATGAAGGGCAAACAATTTTCATGGACGGAGGAAGCAGGGGTTGCTTTTGAACAAATCAAGGAATTGTTGACGACAGCACCAATTCTAGCATTACCTGATTTTCAGTTGTTGTTTGAATTACATACTGACGCATCGAAGGTAGGAATTGGAGGGGTGTTGAGTCAGAGGGGGCGTCCTATTGCCTATTTCAGTGAGAAGCTATCGGGAGCGAAGATGAGATATAGTACATATGATGTGGAATTTTATGCTATTGTGCAAGCTATTAAACACTGGAGACACTATCTATTTCAGAAAGAGTTTGTTCTTTACACTGATCATGAAGCGTTGAAGCATTTACAAGGGCAAGACAAGATTTCCGCGAGACATGCATTATGGATTGCATATCTGCAACAGTTTACGTTTGTTGTGAAACACAAATCGGGAGTGACGAATCGTGTTGCGGATGCGCTAAGCAGAAGGAATCATTTGTTAACTACAATGAAGGTCGAAGTGACAGGGTTTGATGTGCTACCAGAATTATTTGTTGAAGATCCTTACTTTATGAAGTTTGTAGATAAAGTCAAGAATGGGGAGACGGATGAGTTCGTGATGGTGGATGGTTTTCTGTTCAGGGGAAATCGATTATGTATACCTAATTGTAGTTTGAGAATGAAGATTGTAAAGGAGCTACATGAAGAAGGCCCCGTGGGTAGAGACCGTACATTACAGCTGATTTCTCAATCTTATTTTTGGCCATCAATGAGGAAAGAAGTGGAAAGGTTTGTGGAACGATGTCATATCTGTCAGGTTTCAAAAGGAACTGCGACCAATGCTGGATTATATATGTCGTTACCTGTACCAACTAAGCCTTGGGTTGATGTGAGTATGGATTTTGTTTTGGGGTTACCGCGAACTCAAAGGGGGAACGATTCCATTTATGTGGTGGTTGACCGATTTTCGAAAATGACACATTTTATTGCTTGTAAGAAGACGGCGGATGCTGTCCATGTTGCCCAGTTATTTTTCAAAGAGATATATCGACTTCATGGATTTCCAGAATCTATTGTGTCGGATAGGGATACTCGTTTTCTGAGTCATTTTTGGCTAAGTTTGTGGAAGATGGTCAGAACGAAGCTGAATTTTAATAGCGCTTACCATCCACAAACTGATGGGCAAACGGAAGTGGTTAATAGATCGCTGGGAAATTTATTGCGATGTCTGGTGAAAGATAATCTGAAAAGTTGGGATGTAAAGTTATGTCAAGCAGAGTTCGCTCATAATCATGCGGTAAATCGTAGCATCGGTTTCAGTCCATTCCAGATTTTATATTCAAGTTTGCCAAAGGGGCCGTTGGACCTAACGGTAGTACCACAACCAAAGGGGACGGTTAAACGAGCTGTTGATTTTGTTGAAGGGCTGACGGAATGTCATAAAATTGTTCAGGAACGATTGAAGAAAGCAAATGAAAAGTATAAACGAACTGCAGATTTGAAGCGAAGAAGCGTTGAATTTAATGAAGGAGATTTAGTATATGTTGTACTAACGAAAGATCGTTTTCCAGTAGGAGCATACAATAAACTGAAAGCACGAAAGATTGGTCCTGTAACGATCGTGAAACGGATCAATGAAAACGCTTATAAGTTGAAGCTGCCGGAGGATGTATACACGTCTGATGTGTTTAATGTTAAACATCTTATACCATATCATGGGAATGAGTTTGGTATGGAAGAAGAGGGTGCAAATTCGAGGACGAATTTTTTTCGGCCAGGGGAGGATGATGCAGCCCAGGATGGTGAAGAGTTAGGTCGCGTACGACCTAACGAAGCTTTTAAGTCGTTGGAACGACTTAGTGAAGATCGGCGACCTAACGAGACTTTTAAGTCGTTTGTACGACTTAGTGAAGATCGGCGAGTTAACGAAGCTTTTAAGTCGTTTGTACGACTTAGTTAAGATCGGCGAGTTAGCGAGCTAAAAGGAAATACACTCATACGACCTAACGAGGCAGTGAAGCGAGTTATATAGAAGAAGACACCAACGACTTAAGATAAGTCGTCTACGACCTACGACTTAGTTAAGTCGTGAACTGGGTTAAGTCGTCTGAAATCCTTAAGTCGTGAACTGGGTTAAGTCGTTGAAGTCTTATTCCCTAAGTCGTCCATGTTATAAGTCGCATGAAGAAGTTCTGAAGCCGAGAATCTTAAGTCGTAAGTCGTATGTGTTTTGCACTATGTTGTAATTGTTGAGTTGTTGTATGGTGTTGTAACGTGTTTCTTGAGTCGTTTGTACATAAGTCGTAAGTCGTATTTGTTAAATCGGCTGAGGCGGGTTGTGTGTTGTAATCTGATAAGTCGTGAACGACTTATAGTAAGTCGTCTGTTATGAGTCGTCTACTTTTGAGTCGTCTATTTTAGGTCGTGGTGTCTTAAGTCGTGGACGACTTATGAGTTGTACATTTTTTGTAGCGTGTGTTGTAACTTCTATAAATAGGCCGGTGGTGCCATTTGTAATAGTTTAGTTGATTTGAATAAAAACTTTTGTTTTGTTAGCTTTGTGCTTTCACCAAATTGGTAGTTGAGTGTAATCTCCTATCTCCTCTTTCGGCATTCGAGTGCGCTCGAATCAACGATCGTAGAAGCCAATTCACGGTATCAAGTGCGCTTGATCAACGTCTGAAGAATTGCAGATCTTCTTTCACGGTATCGTGCGCGATCAACGTGACGAAGATAGCTAGAATTCGGTATCTTCGGATCAACGAATTTGGGCCATTCAGTATTCTTCATTCCATCGATTGCTACTTTCACAGAATCATCATTTTGTTATTCCGCTGCTACACCCGTAATTATGTTACAAAGTGTTTACATAATTATGAAGAAGCCCTTTAATAGTTTGCCAAAGTGCCTAGTTTGGTTTAAGTACCAAAACTAGCAATATGAAAGTCACATAGAATCTAATAAAAGCAAAAAGTAATAAATGCAATAAAGTAAAGGACACATAAATTTACGTGGTTTGAATTTCAAAAAAAACTATGTCAATGGGTCAAATCTTTTCATTATGTTTCGTCTTCCTTGTATAATGTTTTTAATGGTAGAAAGAGTACAAATGTATAAGGTAAACTTTCAGAGAATTAATCAAAAATCCCTTTCTCTGCTACAGTACTTTTCTATTTACAGCGGAAATGCTATTACGAATTATTGATGTCACCTTTCTACATCTCTCCTTCATCGTTTGATGTTGCCACGTTCCTTCCATCTGTTTATTGCTGTAATATACATAGATTGTTGACGTGGCCATAGGTGAGAAAGTTTGCTGTTGGCAAGAAGATTTGGATTTAAGCGGAATGATTTGAGTTTGAATCTTTTGGCGAGAAGTTTAGGTGTTCCAAGATGGTCTTCTTGGTATATGCTCCTTACTTTGTTCTCCTACGCATTTTAGTTAGTGTTACTATAGGTATATTGGTTTAGGATTGAGCTTGTTTGTTTCTCTCAAGAGTAAAGCAGGAGCGGCTTTCTTTGAGGCGGGATGATATCATCATGAGGAATGGTGGAATGGCGGTGTAGTTTCTTAATGTGTATCTGATTTTTGTACTTTGTATTTGAGAAGTTTAAATGGATTATGAAATGCAACTTGGTTAAAGTAAAGTGGTTAAATTGGTTAAGACTGATCTGATTCGCTATCATGTAAGAGTGTTTTAGAGGTGTATTATCATGGTGCCTTGGTGGCCTATTTTCACATGATGACTATAGCACAACTTTAGTTTGTTAAATCATAATTTTGGTTCTGTTCACTTTGATTAACCTTTCACTGCGTGGTTCAGTTTTGTTAGGTTTTTATTTACACAATCATTGTGGCACACAAAAGTAGTTATGTGTTTGTGAAAATGCGGCCTGCCTGTGCATTTCGCTACAGTTTATTTATGTTGTGCTGTTAATTTTACGCAGTAGACTGGTATTATGAAGTAGTTTTATTATATGGCAAAAATGATTTATAAACGGTGGCATAGGTTCCAACGATTATTCACTACAACAAAAAGAGTCATTTATGGCGGCATATAGCCGCTATTAATCACAACCATAGCGGTTTGATAAGCGCTGTATATCGACATGTTATAAAAAACTGTTGAATATTTATAACACAAAATATGCCGCTATGGTTGAGCTTACTTTTATAACGCAAATTCGCCGCTATGGTACGTTAATTCAATAGCTCATTATAGCCGCTATAATACAGCTAAATCTCAACGGAACTGGAAATCTTTATAACACCATTTTGCCGCTATAAAATATTTATTCAATAGCTCATTATAGCCGCTATAATACAGCTAAATCTCAATGGAATTGGAAATCTTTATAACACCATTTTGCTGCTATAAAATATTTATTCAATAGCAGTCATTTCATGCTATTAAATCAACATGTTATAGTATTTATAAATTCACTACAATTTTATTACCAAGAAAGGCATATCAACAAGTTTACCATTTGAATTGTTTCATTATAAGATCTCATGCAACAAAGCATGCAAAATAATTTGGATAAAAGGAAGATACAAATAGTTCATGTAACCAAAGGGCAAATCAGCGTATGACATCTCATATACATGATATGTAAGCTATCATATTGTATTACAGTGCTAATGAACAATTCTTGAATACAATTGATCAAGGCTCAGGTTGCATCTTCTCACATTCTTCTCGTATGGATTAGAAGAGCGCAGTGGAAAGATATCTCTCACCAAAGCTTGGGAAGACAACCTGAAATCAGAATATGCAAATTGTTATTACTGTAGTCCTTCAGTATAAGCCAAGACAAATGATAATACAAAAGACTTATTTTCATCAAACTCGAACTGTAGTAGTAGAGCACAAATATGTAATGTAGCGAAAATTTCTTTTCAGATGAACTAGTTTGTTATTTTTATGCTAGCTCTAAGAAAATTTTGCTTCATAATAGTTTATACTGGCAGAAGACCGAGGAGATACCGTGATAAGTTTCCCTGCATTTTCAGGTCTTTTTGCGACTTTCATAGCAGCGGCAGCTGCTGCTCCAGAAGAAATTCCAACCTGAAGTATTAACTCAGTATTCCGTTGAACTGACTCTCATTTTTGGCTCAGTTGAAACTGAGCATGCTAGTTCGATTTGCACTGAGTATGACTTCTAAAACTAAACTAACAAGATCTGTTGCAAATAGGATTAGTTGTTACTGAGCCTCATCGTTCATATATAGCAACCTTCCTTTACAGCACATGCACATTGTTCATATATGGCAGGACATATTAATCTACCATTTCACACGTTGTATTAATTGACATTTAACTTCTAACGATTTAAGGTATGAAACAACTAGGATAAAACCTGATAAATTTGAGGGATACAATGCCATTGGGGCAAGTTCAAAGAAATATCCAAGCTTTTTTATGCAACGGAGAGCGAGTGTGGAAGCTCAAACAAAAGGGTAGAAAGATCAAACTTTTAGTGGGGCATGAATTGAATCATGACCTTGATTATCTTAGAGTTGACTATCAAACACTTTTTATTAGGTAATCAAATCTTTAGCGTAATTATCATCGGAATATCCTGATTACATAGTTTTTTCTCTTATTGGTATGTTTTTTTCTGTTAGCAAGGACACTACCACTTATCCACCATTGATGAAAATGAAAAAATTACCAACTCAAGTACCTTACACAAACCTATTTAATTACTCAATGCAATAATCTTCCATGTTATTCATAACTGCCCAGTTATTTATTGTTTAAACTATGGGAAAAGTGTACCTCACGTGTTCGTGTACTAGAAATATTGCACACACTTAGCTAAGTAATATGATATATTACATTACATATGTGCAAGGAAAACACAATTATGGTTTGTGCTCAAAATATTTTCCTTCTTCGAATACAGAATGATCATTTCCATTTAGAGATCAAAATTTTGTTTTTGACCAAGGTTACACAATGCGGTTCTTACTTTGAATTAATCTGAACAACTTTCTAAAATCGGTAGGGTTGGTGATTAAACAGAATAATCTTTTGATTATTGGATTATGTATTGGTATCTAGATTGTGTTATTTTCATAATCATTTTGTATTCAAACTTCCATCCAGTGACATTGATTATCGAGATCTTTGAGATAGGCTTTGAAGAGTAATTTTTACTGCATACAGAAAAACTAGAAATTTTCAGCTCATTGAAAGAATCAATAATATAAACAAGTGAAACATCAGAATTTTTCAGAGATAACCTAGAACTAAATTCCAATTATGCAGAGTAGTAGAAGCTAAAACCTTGCCTGCCCATTTATGAAACTAAATCCATTTATACTATATGTATATAGCAAAGCAATTATTATTCCCAATAAAATTAACCAATCTAAACCATGACTGATACTACTAATAAATCACTGATCTTTCAACTTCAATCATACTCAAAACTAAACAAAATAAAATAATTTATTAAGTAATCTAACATAACTATACACACACACACACATATATATATATATATATACACATTCAAACTGCACTTCTAGAGACGGAATCATAATTTATTAAGTATGAACTTACTATAGTATCTGTAGCAATCATATTCACCAGTTCACCAATTTTCCTAGTGTGAGATTTGATCTAGACTGCACTTCTAGAGACGGAAGAGTGATCACTACTTTGCCTTTTTAGACTACCTAGTAAGCCTAGCCAAAATTGTTCAAGAATCAACCATGGAAGAATCTTCCTGAAACTCCATCATAGACAAAGTGCAATCCCTTTCAAACAATAAAAATTCCTAAAAGAGAATACAAAATTACTCATGATGGTTTATAGTCTATACAACTGCAAGCAAGCTTCATCTATATACAAAATAATACAAAACCAAATCTGTGTATTTTGCACCTGTAACTGATTCTGACATTAAGCAAAAACAGTGAAGTAGTAAAAACATTATTGGTATCGTGAAGTAAAGTACATATATTTCATTACTTCAGGATGAAATGTATCCATGGTTCTTGTGACATTAAGCATAGAAAAAAATGATTACCTATAGTCAGTCACCGAAAAAAACATACATAAGGAGGTTGACTATGTACTTAGTGTTCAGACGGTCAATACCAACTTTATTGCCATAGTTTCTTCATACAGCTCCCCTTTATATTCTGCTAATTTTTTCCCCACTATAAGAAAATGAAAATCTGGTTATTTTTGGTCAGCTGTTAAATGAAAAAAAATATAACCTTCTATATTAGGAGATAAATAAGAAAAAGAAACATTGTCAGACTAAAAAGTGGCATATTAGATTATAAATAGCTAAGTGAACTTACAATGGCATAGTTCTATCGATTTATTCTAAAATTATTTCAGATTTAATCAAGATTCCATGATCAAGCTTATTTAACATGAGGCCACTTAATTACAAAAAGACACTCAAATGACTAGAAAATTTAACTAAACCATCAACATAATCAATTTTCACAGCACATCAACCTCCAACTTGAACATAACTTCTCCTTACAAATTTTCAGATCAACCCAAGTACATGACATACTTGTGCATTCATAGTTCATATTTGTTAACATGCAAGCATGGCCTTTTACCAAATATAATGAGTGAGCCTTTGTAATTTATACGGTAGCCAACCTTTATAAATTGCAATGTAGTTGACATTTATAAATTGAAATTTAGGACAAAATTTATATCAGCTGATTTTAATTAGAATGACAAAAAATACATCAAATCTTGGTTTTATAGTTCACTCATGCACAAAATGAAAAGTTATAAGTAAAGAAGAACACACTACCATAATTCTACTGTAAAAATACTCAACCTAATAGAAATCCATGGTGAGAAGATATACTGCACTTTTTAATGTAATAATAGATAACATCATAAAGCGTGGATACATATAGTAGGGACTATTACAATATGAATACACAGCATGATGTATTAATTACAAATATGATAACCCAAATGCATGTAGTCAAGTAACCCAAATGCATGTAAATAATAAATAAAAAGAGGCTCAGATTTGTTCGTCACAAATGCTCCACCTAAACCCCCAGTATACCACATTTAACACTTCATAAAATTGTTAACTGGTAGTGCCGGAATTTCAACCAGTCACCGTTGGTTGATTGAAACTACGGGTTCCTGTTATTAAATGGCTGCACTTGGTACCTTCTACATAGAAGACCACCAAACTGCCTCGCCATTTTAATGGACTTGGGAAGTATTTTCAATAGATATGAGGGGTTTCAAGGGAAGTTTCCCAAAAATCTCAAATGTCGAATATCTCAAATAATAATAACGACGGCGGCGGCGGCAGCTTCAGCAACAACAAGAATAATAATAATAATAAACCATACAAAAACAGAAACCTTTCCCAAAACAAAATAGAAACTGAAGGACACTCCATAAAGTAATCCAACATTCCACATAAAAATCATCGTTGCCTCATTATACTGGAAGTAACAGAAGTAAAGTTACATAATTTTAATCACAAAATTGGTCAATGGCTGAAGAAGGTTTCCTCTCAATGGTAATTTAATATGTGCCCCCGGAGCATTCATTAACACGATTATCATTGATAATAATGTTAATTACAATTGTACTCACTACAATTATTAATTATGTTAGCCCTTCATGGGTAGTCACAAAATTCATCACCGCCTCATTATACTAAAACTGAGAAAATAAATGAAAACAGTAACATAATTGTGGATAGAGATTGTCCCAATAACCAACAAAATTGCTTTTCTAACAAAAAAACAGTTAAGCAACGCTTTATTGTGCTCATTTATTTGATTTAATCAAGCAATTGAACCCTATCGAGCTTTAAATTAAACTAAGGCGGTATTTGCGAAAGTAAATGAACAGAAACTGCTTAAGTAACAACTGATTATTACCGAAGATGGAAGATTGGAATTTGGTGGATGTTTGTGTTGTGCCCTAGCTGTGCTGAGCTTGGAGTTGCGGACACGATTGCAGTAGTTGGAATCGATTACGTGCCACCCACTCGAAGTCCGAGTCATTGACGTTGTCGATTAAAGATGGAGCTACATAGGGTTTAACTGGATCCGATTAGGGTTTATGAAGGAGGAATGGATCTGAAGGAGTGATTTAGGGATTTGATTCTACTGGTATGGAAGACTAAGGAAAGATGGAATGAAATGAAAGAGGAAAGAGGGGGAGGGAAATAATTTGAGAAAACCGCGGCCACGAAATAATTAGGAGATTTTGCGCTTATTGAAGGCGTTACATGTGAACAGTACAAAACAAACAGAGTAAAAAAACAAATAATTAAAGGCAAACAATAACGCTTTAGAATAATGCGTTATTAAATGGTGTTATTAATAATATATTTTCTTGTAGTGATTTATGGCATAGGAGATGATGACGCCATCTTTGGGTATGATGGCGCAAACTTCGATGAAGATGGTGGCGCGGCCTGTTTTGTTTACCAAGCAACATCCCATCTCCAACCAACGTAATTTGTTATGTGATTCGTGCTTATGTTCATCATAATTTTTCATATGAACACATGGTATGATCTTGCTTCTGGGCTATGTTGTTTGTTTGTTATAGTGTTGTAATTTTTCTAAATGTTTATGGTATACACGGTAACTTTCATGGTAATTGCTTCTTATATGGGAAGAAAATTGCATTATGGGTTTGGTCAATCTTTTAATCATGTTAACTTTAATTTACGGGCTTCGCGCAGTGTCATTATACTATGCAGTTACCTTGCTAAATGGACTGTGCATCATGTGACGTGATCGAAAATGGGTGCAACAATATCCCTTTGGATACAACTACCAAAATCATATTTAGATAATGTATCTAGAATCCATTCTGGATTTGTGCATCGCACCATATGGAAGAAATCAATACTCATAATTGCTTGGTGACAACTAAAGAAAACCTTTTTTCGACATCGATAAAAAAAATCATAGTTTATGTTTAATGTGCAAAAGTTCTAATTAGACATTCTAATGTATCGTGTCCATTTAGGCTTGGTTAATTTCATTTCATCTCACGTACTCAGTTGTATATGTAGATTGTACCCTAACCTATTTTACTACTAATATTTCTTAAAGAAATTCCTTCACCATGATGTTGGTGTTTCTTGGAATAACAATTGTTTCTCAATGCAATAGATAGGTATTCACAAACGTTTTATGAATATCCTTTATTTATGTATAAAACTGATATAGTTTTTAGTTTGAGAAACTTATGTTCATAACATAAATTCGTAAATCAATATTGATTGGTCCAAACTCCTTTAGGGTAGCCCACACAAGATCCCTCATAAACAATTATTACATGTAGTATTTCGACTCCCACAACCTGTCAACTCATTGGCCTAGAATGTGTAGGGGTTTCCTATAAATACTTATGTTGTATGTTCTCGTAAACTATGCTTTAGATGAAATTAATTTTAACCTTATGTACTCGCTCTTAAGTACACGACCTTTCATAAAGAACTCAACTTCACTCATTATCAAATGTGCTTTATTTAACAATGTTCATTTACCCCTTATCGATACATCATTATGTATAATATAGAGGAGTGACTTTGGAGATTAAATCTCTATTCATTTTAGGTACATTTGGAACCCATTTCCAATACACTTATATATTCGATTAAATCGAATTATTTTATTTCGTTTGCATGTTAAGGTTTCTACTATCGTTTTATATTTAATGAACTAATCATAGTATAGGGCCTATGTATCAAATACGGATGTTCATTTTATGATAGTTCAGTTCTGAATTTAACGAAATGAAGGATTATGTTTTGGTACTATTAGACATTAGACTGCATACATCTGTATGTATCAATCTGAAGAGTGCATCAGCTCTTATGCCGCTCCCATTGAATGGGTGCATTGCCTTTAATTGTCTAATATGCAACTCGCTGGTATCATATGATTCATAATCATGTGATTAATGAACTAATTCTCAAAATTGCAGCTTAGTCCATAATTCCAAAATAACTGCATTTTCTAATGCATCATTTTGTTATAAAAAATACCATTATTATGGTTTTATCTTAAATGAATATTCATAATATTCATATTAAGAAATCTATGTTTATTTTTAGTCAATACTGAAAACAGTTATTATTTCATAAATAATATTCTGTTTGATTACAAAAACAATTTCATAACTTAATGCATCAACTAGGAAGTTTTATATAGCATGCTCCCATGATTTCTCCATTACTATAATAGTGTACAAAGTACAAAGCTCCATTACACCACTTAATATGGGCTATTTATTTCATTTATAGTAACTAGTTTATAGTCGAGATTTTTCAGGTCAAATGTCTTAAAATCAAATAAATAAATCTCATAGAGAACAACTTTCTATATGAAATTAAATGTTGGAATAGAGATCTTATTTCACATTCCTTATTATGTATCTATTATTATTTTATACAATTCTTATTTCTGACGTCTCTTCATGAATCTGAAATTATCGTTCATTCACATCATCCAAAATGTGCCTTAAGTTGCATCCACTCTCATACATTCACTTTCCTTTCTAAATGGTCGAACCATTTAAAAGGAAACCCTTATTACAAGATCATAATGAACTCTTTACCAAAAGTGCATTTAGTCATTCCTAACATTTAAGAATATCAAATAAGTTGCGCTTTACGTGAACTGATCAAACTTAAATTACAATGAGAGAATTCCTAGGTACATCTTGTAGCTTTTGATCTAATGCTACATCTAACACAACAAGATTCTCATTGTAAAATTGTATTGAATAAATGATCTTGCATTATGTTTTACTTGCTTATTTCGAATGAACTACTTTCGGTGAAGTATTATATATTACGAGTTATGACCATTCACCATATAACATTCATATGTGATTTAATATGTATCAAATATTTATGTTGTCATATTGTTTTAGAGTTTGAAACTCATAGAAGGCAATACATGGCCTTGGGAAAATACACACGTAAGTGACTAATATGCAAAAATTTATTGGTAAGTATATTTTGTTTTTCCATTTGAATAATAATTCAGTTTATTTGTATATTTTAATCGATAAACATTTTATCATCATATTAATTGCACAAATTTATCAAAGTAGATTAATTTGACTTGTATAGCATATATTCTTACAATATTAGAAAGGTTAGCTGTATTTATTTCATTTTCTAATAAGGCTCCTACTAAATTTTATGTTTCTCAAAATCCCAAGAGAAAACACTAAAATATATCGATTTAACTAGTTAGCGTTAGGATTCGCTTGCCTTAGAATTCTGACTTTGAGTATGCTCAACAAATCATAGGTTCGCAAGCGATGAATAACATATTATCAATTGTATCGTATACAACTCCTTACCCATGATCTTTTTCATAATCACATTTCGACCTTGAGTTTGCTCAACAAATCAAAAGTGACTATTCACTCGTACCTACCATTTCATAGTGGTCTAAGTATAATGTATGTACCTTGAGTTTACTCAATAAATACATACATGTATCTTTACATATCAATCAATATACTAATAATAATACACATAATATATGTAGCTTGAGTTTTCTTAATAACTAGTGAGTATGCCAGTAATTTATTAATGTATAAATGGTAGGGCACAACATTTATATTATAGATTCATAAACTTAAATATATCTTTTGAGTGATAGTGGTTTAGAGAATAATGTATATCTTAAGAAATATCCTCGTGATTCAAGTGTCGGATGCATCTTAAATCACAGTATATGTAGTATTGTAGGTACGTATTTATTCCTTAAATTTAAATTGGGTTTATTAATGTTCCACTTAAGTTTTATACATTCATACTATATAAGTATAATATATTTATAATTTAAGTAACTTATATAATATTATTATGTATATTATTAATTAAATCATATTTAATTAATTTTAGTTTAATATTCAAATAACTAATAAACTAAATTATTTTAAAATTTCAAAAATTTATTTTGTTCATCCTAAACAATTTAAGATGAATATTAACTATAGCACTTATAGTTTTATATACACATATATCATTATATACATAAATTGAATTATTAATTTACATTTAATTAGTATATATATTAAATAATTATTCATTTAATTAAAAAATTAGTTAATCAATTTCTGAATAGTTTTCAAAAATTAATATATTATTTACCTCAAACATTTTAAGATTTACATACACGTAGATAATTTATATGTTTATTTTAATTAATTAGCTATTAATTAATTATTTATTTAAGTAATCCAATTAATTAAATTAATAAATAATTTTGAAAATATTAATTCCCAAA
Organism: Allium fistulosum; assembly: GCA_030737815.1. NCBI lineage: Eukaryota > Viridiplantae > Streptophyta > Magnoliopsida > Asparagales > Amaryllidaceae > Allium > Allium fistulosum. The sequence goes on along the minus strand of CM060908.1, from coordinate 231,195,764 downwards.
ATAATTTTGAGAAGTATTTTATAATTTTACAAAATTAAATTTATATTTTAAATATAGCTTTTAAATTTAAAATTTTTAGACAAAAATTTAAAAACTAGCTCATAGCCTAAATCATTTTGGGCCTTTATATTTGGATAAACTTTGGCTTTCTTCATCCTTCGGGCTAGGCGAGTAACCAGGCAGGTCAGAGTACTTAATTACCCAAACCTAATCTTAGAAACTACATTTCTAAAAACCCTACAAAATGGGAAGACTTTAATAAGTTAGCCATAATATTGCTAATTTAAATCAAATAAGCTATTGGGCTCTGTACTATTAAAGGAACCGGGTTGGCTCATAGCGGGTTAAATGGATGAATTTCAATATTTTTTCCATATTAGATCTTTATTGGGACTATCAAATCTAATTTATTTTAGATCCAATCTGAAATATTTTAAATAAAATCCTTTTTTTATTTAGTTTGTTTATAAAGAATTGATTTAATTTAAATTTAATTATCATCTTATAAGTGTATCAAATACACTTATATGTGTAAAGTGCATGTGCAACATATAAATAGCATACATGGCTAATATATATGTTTATAGTGTTGGAATTGAGCTAGCCTATAGTGGAAGAGATGGGTGAATTTAAAAAATAATATCATTTTAGAATTGGACCTATAAAGTCTAATTCATTTAGAATATATCTAAATTTATTTTAAATAAAATCATTATTTTAATTAAATTTATATTATATTTTTAGATTACGTAATTAATATTATATTATAATATATGTATCATATACATATATGTGCATGTGTGCGCATATGTAACATAGCAATTCATGTAACTTTTGACATGCCAATGTATAAGTTTTGGGATTTACACGGCAATGGACTTGTTAGCTCCTCTAGTATATAAATATATCTCCCAAATGTATGCTATGTGTTTAAATTCATACATGTAAAGTTTTACAAATTATATATATATATATATGTATGTATGTATGTATGTATGCACGTATGTATGTATATTTCATTTTGAATAATATATATATGTATGTATAACTAATTTATAGTATATATATATATATATATGTTTATATATGTATGTAAATAAATGTAAAATTACTTTATATAAAATTGAATTTATTTATTTATAGTTATAAAATACAAAAAAATGTAGTTTTATAATATATATATATATATACTTATTTAAATTTTATTTGAAATTAATAAAATAAAATAAAAAATTCGAACATAATTTAGTATATTAAAGTTTTTTGGTAAAATTTCATACAATATTTTAACATTTAAATATACTTTTATATATATTATAATTAAAACCAATTATTAAACTATTATTAATTTCGCATGTATATTTATATTTAATTTAATTATATAAGAAAAAATAATTTTTTTGTCTAAAACTTATTAATATTAGAATTAATTTTAAAAAATTTAAAAATATTTTATATGATATACATACTGATGATTTAAATTATAAAATTTATTTAATTTAAATAATATTTAAATAAATAATATATATATATATTATTTAATTTTGAAAGTTTATCAGACATAGAATTAAATTTATAAAATTTAAAACATATTTTAAGTTGATATTTTAGATTTATAAAATTTATTTGATTTAAATAATATATATATATATATATATGTATGTATGTATAAATTTTTTTATATTGCCGAAAGCCTTTCAAATGTAAAACTATTTATTTAAATTAAAAAAAATTAAATTTGAATGATATAATTTATATTCAGATTTATAAAACATATGTGATTTAAATAACATTATTTTAATATTGAACTATAATAATTTTCTTAAAATTATGCCATGAGTATTATTGAATATATATATATATATATATATTGATATATAAATATACATATAAATATAAACACATAAACAAACAACCATCATAATGTGACACTATACGGATATACTAGATTCGTCACTGATTGATCTAAACATCATATGATATATAATTGGTAAAACATTAATTTATAATTATAGATCTAAAACTTACCTTTACCAAAGACTATTAAATAAATGTAGAAACGAAGATACGAGCTCCTTTGAATGCTATTCTAATGTTGTGGGTGCTAGCTTCAAATTGTTGACCATCAGCTATCAAATAGCTTTTAATTTATTCGATTTAAGCTTGAAAATTGAAGAGAGGAGGATGAATTTCAGCCTGTAAGGGTGTGGAGGCTCCTTTTTTTTGTAGAGTGAGGTTTCTAATCATTTTATAAGGGAGAGGCTAAAGAGATAAATTAGGATCATGATCCCCTTCCTTCTCTTATTTATTTTCTCTCTTTTAAAATATCAAAACCCAAGCCCATTTCCATCTTATAGCCACCCTTTCCCTGATCTAATCATGGCCAAGATCCACTTGCCCCATATGGGCTTCAAACCCACTTCAAGCCCTAATACATTTCTTCGCATTTAAATTCAATTTAGACACGTATCGATAGCGCATATCAATTAATATATTTATAACTATTATAAACATATTTATTAATATTGTTTAACACATCAATTTCATAACTACTAATTAATTTAGTTAATTTATAGCAATTACAAATTAATTAAATCATATGGTTAAAGGTGTATACAATGTTTCAGTTGTGTGACTCTTTAGGTATAAATTTGGTCAACAGTTAATATCAAACTATTTGATTATTAATATTCACACGTCACTTAACATGCGTGTGATATTTTGGTCAAATTTATCATTTACTTGGTTTCAATAAAATCCAATTTTATTTTGTTAAACATTACTCGGTAGTTATGATTATTTACACCAATTCTCTTCGTTAAAACTTTATCAATTTGGACTTATGGAATTTGATAATGATTAAAATTCCAATATCATCCATACTCAACTCTATAGTCCAAACACAAAGTCATGCTTCAATACTAACAATTATAATAAACTGAAATGCTTTGGCCAAAGACTTTGACTTTGAGTTGACTTCTGTTGACCGTGATACTAACCTCGTAAAACTGAGGAGAGCAATCCTCTCTTGAATAATGTTTTACTTCTAATGCTTCTACTTGACCCAACTATATTTGTTCGATGGACGCCTTGCCATGATTTAATTATAATCAAAGCGGAGCTTCCACATTGAACATCAATATTATTCTCAAGTCAAGAGAACTGTGTAATTTTGTCACCGATATTTTTTGTTTGACTTTAGTTATATTAACCAATAGAAAAATATCGAGTGTGTCATTACATAGTTATCCAATAACTATTGGTACATAACCCCTTGGTGTGTCCAACAGTCATGAGTAATACACTATACAATATTTGGAGAGCGTTATTTACTATAGTCTCAATAGATGCATCGATATCAAGCCTCGATACATCTCGACTAGGTTTATTTAAAACGATATGTTTATTTTATTATGATAAATCACTCATAGTTACAACGTGACGTAACTACTGTCATAAAACATATTATATATGGATTTTTCTATTAAATATACTTTTAATTAATTTAACTAATATAACACATTATATCAAGTATATAATCAAAAGTAAACACCTTTTCATTTTAACAAGATTGGTTATCGAGTTAGATCTATGTAACAACTGCATAATTTCCCCTAGAGCATACCCCTAACTCTATCATATAAATGTTGGGATTTACACCGAAAGGGACATATTTATCTATGTACATGCACATTATTGTCCAAAAACAATTTTAAATTTATAAATGATTTATTTAAATTTTGAACTTTTTTAATAAAACAAATCATTTTCACAAAGTCAATCATTTTAAAATCATAATTCTTTTCAAAATATCTAATTTGTTTACTTGGTAAAACAATTTGAAATAGATATAGATCTATAAATTTAAAATAAAAATATATATTTATAATTTATTCAAAATTAAAATAAAATTATCACAATATATTTAAATACACAAGATTAAAGAAAATAAATTTTAAATTTTAAATTTATTATATATATATATAATTTACACTAAAATAATTATTAAATAAAAGTAACACATATATATATATATATATAATTAAAATCCTTTCGGCCAAAAACTTCTTTTTTTGAATCCGTATGTATTAAATATAAAAAATTTAAATTGAACTAATATTTTTTTTGAAAGGTAATGGGCTAAGGGATCCCGACCCTTCTATTATAAGCAAAAGTTATAATTACATGACCTGAACAAAAGAAAACATAACATGCTGCTGAGCAAAAATGGCATAAAGAGAAAAGCCATAACGAGGGGGAACTAAACTAGCCTCTTATCCTCAGTAGCACTCTCTTATGTATTCTCTAATATAAGCTAGAACCTCTATTCATCCGACCGATATTTATTTTTATTAATTTGTTCATTCAATTCATTTCAAATAAGTCGTATCTTGTTCAATCCAATCAATAGAGCTTGAGTCATACAAACCTAGAGCAATTGCATGATGAACCAAGAAATCTCTCGGACCTATTGTTAAGAAGAGTGAATTATTATTTTCATTAATAGCATTTAACCAACCGGGTAACCATATGCTTCGACCTGCATTGAATGCTAGTCTAGTTGTTGAAGATAAGAGTACATCAAACCCATAGGAAGTCTTACCATGAGCAGATTGTATCCATTGGGCAAATATAGGTTCGATCAAGATTTGTTTTTCCAAAGTACCAAAAGCGAGCATGACGTCATTATGAACACAAAGACCTAAGGTATGGAACCCTAGAAAGAGACTGGCCCAACTTAAATGAGATATGATAGCTTCCTTATGGTCTAACATTCTTGCCAATACATTATCCTCATTCTACTTCGGATTATAATGTTAAATATTCGATCATTTCTCTCCTGTCGGATTATCCATACTAAGATTTTAAGACTGATGAGCAACCTTCTACCATGTAGAGTCCTCCACTACATAGCTTTAAATATAGTAAACCACTCCGGTCTTGAGCTGGAGGAAGGCAAATGAAATCTACAATTTGCTAGTAGCATTTTCCATAACTGAAACACAAAGGGACATTTAAGAAAAAGATGCGTATTGGTCTATGCATGAGTTCCACATAACAGGCAATAATCACTATTGATGATTCCTAGAGAGGCTAGCTTAGATTTGTCTAGCACATTTGCCAAACCGTCCAGAGGAGCAGGTTTTCTTTAGCCCAACTATCATTGTTCCATATTGAAATGACCCAAGCTATTTCACCTAATTTTTACAAGGATTTTTTTTTACATCAATAAATCTCTTAGAGTCATTTAGCCTTCTTACCAAATAATCCAGGATCCTCCTTTTACTACTAATATATTTATATTAGTTCATTAATAAATATATTCACAAACATATGAAGATGTTTGTGACCCTCTTGCTTGGATCAGAGTGTTGTTTAGCAAGAGTGTATCCTGATTGAATTTTGAAATTTCTAATCAACCAGCACATAGCTCATTTTCCATGCATTTTGATATTTAAGTCAGGGTAATTAATCCCATAATCATATGCAGTTGCTACTTAGTAATTTTTGACCATCCCTATAGTGATTGTCTGTTAGTTTGAGATAACAAAGTGATCTCAGATTATATAGCAAGCCACCAAATTTTTAGTTTAATTATTGGGTGTTTACTGAAAGCCAAAAAGGGAAATGATATACTCATATATCATTTTCAACACAAGTGATTTCATCACAAAATTGCTTTACTTATGGCCAAGTCAATTGAGTAATTCTTTCATAATCTATATAGTTGTATTTTTCTTAACCAAATCTATTCTCTAATCCCTGAGTTGCCTCAGCTTGCATCTAATTTACAGGTTGCTTTACTGGGTTTAGAGAATCCAGATTTTATGGTCATTTGACAAAAGTAGTATTTAGATGATATGTGTGCATAACAGGTGTTGTGTACCCTTTGGACTAATGAAGCTGTTCAAAATAAAATGTGTGTTGCTCAAATATTTGAAAGGGTCTTTGTGCATGCATTTGCAAAGAAAACTTCAGATTTTACAAAGTGTATTTTTCTTCCTTTATACCCAAAACTCTGGTCATCTTGATCAATTCGGACCTCATTGTTTTTGAAGTGGGTTAGCCTTATGACTAGATCATCAAACATTAGTGCCTGGCTTTTGCAATGTAAATTCAGATACCAGACACTTGCAAAATCCCTTAAAACATGTACATATCTTTATACAATGCACAAATATATATTGTTTCTTTTATCAAAACACTGCTGCATATAGTCACAAAATTCTTGAAATATTACTTCTAGCCAAACTCAAATTTTTAACTTCAAACTTAAAGTTTTAAGTAACTTGAAATTAACTAATACAGGCATATACCATTTACATATTTTCACCATAACACTCAAACATATATTTTCTTACATAGATTCAACTAAGTCTTTGGTTAATCCCAAACTTAATACATTACTAGATTCAGTTAAATCAACTAAATAAATTCAAGCATTCAAGATCATTACATAACAACCAAAGCATAACTATAAAAAACTTCTCAGATTACATGCAGATAATTCCTTCTAAGTTCTTGTTTAATTCTAATTTAGCATGCTTATACAATCATTCTCATTAGCCATAGCAGCTCCCTATTTAGATCCAGCATTCCCTGAAAGAGCATTGGAGGCTGCCCCATTTTAAATGAGACACCCCAGATGCCATAAGCAAACAAGGGTCAGATACAAAATCTGGTATGAGCAATATCAAAAATTCCATGATATTAAGTAAATGAGTGAGACATAAATATTTTGTACAAGTGGGCATAGCTTCCTTGATCAATTTGCCTGACTTGTTTATGATATACTTATGCCTATATGATCAGTATTTAAGACTAATTATGTACACACATTCAACCATGCAAACATACTTTCCAAATAGAAATACTCAGGAACTATCTTAGCTCCAAACCAACCATCCTAGGAATAACTCAAGTTCCTACTTCATCAGTTTAAGGTTGCATTTACCAAATTAATTCCTAGCCTCATCTGCAATAAAGGAATCACGGGGACACATTGCAATAAAATAATTCACATTATTGCACAAAGATCTCAGGGCTTAAACAAGCCATGTGCCAACTTGCATACTTTAAATACAACAAGCATTCCAGCAGTCTTCTTGGCTCACAATCCTTAGCTTATTTACTAAGTGTTCATGTTTGATCCTATCATGAGTTAGCTAGGTGATTAAATCACAGTGTTCATGAAACATTATATAAAACTTGTAAGCACACCTCAAAGACAAGCTAACATTTGTATCCAAGGGAAATCATATTTTCAAATATTCTAGCTCAAAGAAAATACAAGAATATTTATAACTGGGAATAAAGACTAGACATGTGGGTTATTATTGTTTCATAAGCAACCATGTTTGAACTAAATTCAAGATCTAGCTTAAACAAGATTTCTGGCTCATGGGTTTTCTATTTGATCAAGGGTTCAGCACTTATGGATATTTCCATTGCAACCTTGAATCTTTCATTTGAGCCTCAGCACTTACACAAGTGTAATGCAACTCATATACATTTTGATTTCTATATTTTCCATGCCATATCTAAACCAGTTACAAGTATTCTCTATTTACTTTCATGATTTCATACTTTTACATTTCTGGGTGTAACCAAACAGAGCAAAATACTCAAACATCAAAGCAATCAAAACATTCAGAAACACCCATTAAACATCCATTAAAACCATAGTAATGAAATCAAAAAAAATATGTAGAAAATAACATAAGCTTGGCTGCCTCATAACATGACTTAATGCCATGGGTTTAGTGAGATTACTCACAGAAAATGCTTCTCTTGCTAAATCCAGAAAAGAAACCTTTTCAAAACTTGATTTTCTGCTTGTAAATATTTCCTTCTTTGTTTTCTTAAATGTTTTGGGTAGCAAATGATTTTTCTGGTTTATACTTGGATTTATAAGAGATGTTTTCTAGGGTTTTATCATTGTAAAATCCCATTCCTACCCTGGCCAAGACTCATGCATTTTGCATTTCAAATTTTTTTATTTTCACCTTTAATATCTCGGCCATATGTGAGACCTGCCTCCCCTTTTTCTTTTCCAGAATATATCATATTCCTACCAAGTCATGATAATTGTGTGACATTGTTACTTGTTTATTTTAAAAATCCTCCTTTCTATTTCTGCCTAAAGCAATTATTTTGCTTGCAATTTGTCTTTTTCCATTTTAGTGTTATAGTTTCACTTGCTTATTATTTTTTTCCAGTACTTACAAAAATGTATATTTGTATACATATCTTATCTAGGCTTATTTAATTCCTCTTTAATTTCAGAAACATATGCACCTATATGTATACAGGTTTTCAAATCCTTATAACATATATTTTTTTTTTCTTGGGTTTTAAATAAAATCTATTTACTGATTAAAATAAAACTTTCTTTTCTTATTTTCTAGGATGATCCATATAATTCCAGAAATCAAATATCCATGTTACAAAATCATGTTTGTAATGCTTTTTAATTCTTGTTTTAAATTCAAGAAATCTGGAGTTCTTCTTGTGCCATATCAGTGTGCACGTGCACACATGCACACACACTTGCACACAATTAATTCCACATATTCCTATACAAATAAATTCATATATTTCAAAATTCAACCAAAATAAGATTCCATGAATTTCTGGGGCATTACAATCACCCCACCTTTTTAGGAATTGTGTCCTCACAATTTTTCTCATTTTGACTTTAAACATTTCCAGATTTTATAAAATCTATCAAACATAGCATAAGCAAACAATTCAGTCAAAACAACCATACATATTAAACTTTTTAGGGATTTAGATTTTTACCTTCCACTGCAAAAAGCTTAGGGTAATTCATCTTTATCTTATCCTCTAACTCCCATGTACAATCATTAGGGTCTAGGCTCCATTGAACCTTTACCAATTTCAGAGTTTTGCTCCTCAACTTCTTTTCCTCTTTAGCTAAAATCCCCACTGGTTCTTTCTCATAGACCAAATCAGAATTTATTTGAACTTGAGTTGGTTTCTCTAGAATTTCCTCTTTATCATGCACCCATCTCCTAAGTTGTGATACATGAAATACATTGTGCATTACACTCATCTCTTCTGGTAGCTCCAACTTATATGCTAATGAACCTATTCTTTCCAAAATCTTGTAAGGTCCAACATATCTTGGGGTAAGTTTTCCCTGCTTGCCAAACCTCAACACCTTCTTCATAGGTGAAACTTTGATGAAAACATAATCACCAACTTCATATTCTACCTGCTTCCTCCTTGCATCTGCAAACTTCTTTTGCCTATCTTGAGCTGCTGCCATCCTTCTCCTTACAAGTTCAATTTTCTCTGTAGTTTCTTTAACATACTCAGGCCCTAAGACAGCCTTTTCTCCTGCTTCAACCCAACATATTGGTGACAAACATGGTTTGCCATATAAGGCTTCAAATGGTGCCATGCCTATGGTGCTTTGATAACTATTGTTATATGTAAATTCAGCCAAATGGAGGTGATCTTCCCAATTGCCTCCAAAGTCCAATGCACATGCCCTCAACAAATCCTCCAAAACTTTATTTATTACTTCAGTTTGACCATCTGATTGGGGGTGGTATGCAGTACTCAAGCATAATTCACTCCCCATGGCTTCTTGAAAGCTCTTCCAAAATCTGGATGTAAAGATTGTGTCCCTATCACTCACTATAGTCTTAGGAATTCCATGCAACCTTACTACTTCTTTCATGAATATTTGAGCTAGTTTAGGTGCATTTCTTTCTGCCTTCACTGGTATAAAGTGTGCCACTTTAGTCAATCTATCAACTACTACCCAAATGCTTGTGTTTCCTCTTTTTGACCTAGGCAGACCATCTATGAAATCCATAGATATATCTTCCCACTTCCACTGTGGTATACTTAGCGGTTATAATAGGCCTGAGGGTCTTTGGGTTTCTGCTTTGACTTGTTGGCAAGTCATACACTTTGCAACATGTTTGGCCACATCAGTTTTCATCCCTCTCCACCAATAATCCCTCTTCAAGTTTTGGTACATCTTGGTGCTGCCTGGATGTATAGAATATTTGCTCCTATGATATTCATTAAGTATTTCTTCCTTCAATCCTATATCCTTTGGAACACATATCCTACCTTTATTCCTTAAGTAACCATCCTTATCAAGGTGGTAGTTTGCTACTTCTTCTCCTTTTTCTATTAAAGTTTTCTTTTCTAATAAATCTAAATCTTCCTCTTGCATTTTTCCCACTTTCAAAATTAAATCTGATTGCAAAGTTATCAAACTTAATTTTCCTTTACTCCCTTCTTCTATCATCTCCATGTTTACCTCACTGTTTTCCTCAATTTCCAAATCAGTAAGTAGAGATAAATTTCTAAACTCTTCCATCATTAACATGGCTACTTTTGCTTGCTGCCTGCTCAAAGCATCTGCAACCTTATTAGCTTTTCCTGGAGTATAAAGGATGTCCAAATCATATGCTGCAAGAAACTCAACCCATCTATGCTGCCTCATATTCAAATCTTTTTGTGAAAAGAGATATTTCAATGCCTTATGGTCTGTGTACAAAATAAACTTAGCACCTAGAAGATAATGTCTCCAGAGCTTTAGTGCATATACCACTGCTGCCAACTCAAGATCATGGGTTGCATACTTTGATTCATGTGGCTTCAGTTGTCTTGATGCATAGGCTATGACTTGATCTTGCTGCATCAATACAGCTCCTAGCCCAAAACCACTTGCATCAGTATAAACAATCAAATCCTCATTTCCTTCTGGTACTCTCAACACTGGTGCATTGACCAAGGCCTCCTTGATTTTACTAAAGGCTTGTTCACATTTCTCAGTCCATATAAAGGGTTGATTCTTTCTAGTTAGGTTGGTAAGAGGTGATGACATCTTAGAAAAATCTTTTATAAATCTCCTATAATACCCTGCCATTCCCATAAATGACCTAACTTCTCCCACTATGCTTGGCCTTTTCCATGCTTGGATAGCCACAATTTTATTGGGGTTTACAGAAATTCCCTTGGCAGATATAACATGCCCAAGGAAATGCACTTCTTCTTTCCAAAATGCACACTTAGAAAATTTTTCTTTTAAATCTTTTTCTCTTAATCTAGACAAAACAAGGTGTAAGTGATTTTCATGTTCCTCTACTGTTTTAGAATAAATCAAAATATCATCAATAAAAATCAATACAAACTTGTCTAAATAATCCCTGAATATCCTATTCATCAAGTCTACAAAATATGATGGGGCATTTGTCAACCCAAATGGCATGACAAGAAACTCATATAAACCATACCTAGTGTTAAAGGCTGTATACTTAACACTTGAGTCCTCAACCTTCATTTGATGGAATCCAGATGCCAGGTCTAATCTAGAAAATATTTTTGCTCCACTAAGTTGATCAAAAAGATCATCAATTCTAGGTAAGGGGTACTTGTTTTTGATAGTGACTTTGTTTAAGTCCCTGTAATCTATGCACATTCTTAAAGTACCATCATTTTTCCTTACAAATACTACTGGAGCACCCCAGCATGAATTACTTGGTCTTATAAATCCTTTGCTTTCCAATTCTTCTAACTGTTTCTTCAATTCCTTCAACTCACTTGGCCCCATCCTAGTGGGTTTCTTAATAATTGGGCTTGCTCCTGGTATCAGATTAATCTGAAATTCCACTGGTCTGTGGTGTGGAACACCCTTAACTTCTCCAAACACATCTAAGTATTTGTTAATTATGGGGATTTCTTCAATAGAAGGCTCACTGGAATCCTCATTTAAGTCAATCAAGTGATATAGTTTTCTTTCTTTGGCTATTTCACACAAAATTGTGATTCTTTGACCTCTAGAATTTTGTAATGATATGGTGGATGAGTCTAAATTAATTATGGCTTTGTATTGCCTTAACCAGTCTACACCCAATATAATACCTATATTTGGGTAATTTAAAACATATAAATTGGAAATAAAAACATTTCCTCCTATGTTTAATTCCACATCCACATAAATCATGTTTAAAACACTAGAACTCCCTAATGGGCTTTGCACTAGCAAAGGAGTTTCAACCAGTATGCAATTTAATTTAAGCAATACAACTAATTCATGGGAAATCAGAGAATGTGTTGCCCCTGTGTCATACACTACTGATATAGGTAGGGTACAAATAAATAAGGTACCTTCCACTTGCCCATGGTTTTCTGCAATAGCTTCTACTGTGGATTTGCTTCTGCTTTCCAAACTTGCTAGCTTCCCTTGCTGTTTATACTCAGGGCAATTTCTCTTGATATGTCCTTCCTTACCACATAGGTAGCATTTGAAAGCTCCTCCCTTCAATTCTGGGCACCTTGGTTTGATATGTCCTTCCTTTCCACAATGATGGCATGTTATTTTTCTCTTTGTATCAGTGGTCTTTGTATCATTGACTTTCTTGCTTTCTGTCTCCTCCTTCTTTTTGTCATAGGGGTGATACCTTCCCTTATTTTTCTTATTATTGTTATTCTTAAAACTCTTATACTTCTCCCTTTCCTTGTCATGTTGCTCAAATTTTAAGGCCAGATCAATGACTTGATCAAAAGTTTTATCTGCATATGGCAACATAGCCCTGCTAAGCCCTGGGTTTAAACCCTTAATATACCTATCATTCTTTGATGCCTCATCAGCCACAAGCATAGCTCCATACTTAGACAAGCTCTCAAACCTATGAGTATATTCAGTCACACTAAAAGTTCCCTGCCTAAGTCTGATGAATTCTTCAAGCAATAGAATTTTGGCTGATGCTGGAACGAATCTAGCTTCCAACATCTCCTTGAATTGATTCCAAGTGATTTCATTCTCAATCCTCCCAGCTATGACTACCTCCCACCAACTTAAAGCCACACCTTTTAGTTGCCTTGAGGCCACTTGCCTCTTCCTTTGATCATCCAACTGCATGTCATTGAAAACTCTATCCAGTGTTCTCAACCATGCTTGAATTTCCATCACATTTTCAGTCCCTTCAAAGCTCTTGCCTCCTAAATTGGTATAAGTCTTTAGTAGTTTGGAAAGTTCCTCATGTGGGTTCTCAAGTCTCTGCCCTACTCCATCCCTTAAAGCCCTCATAAAGTCTTGCATATCAAGCATTTGTGGTGTACTTGATCCTGCATGGTGATGAGATCCTCTTCCTACCATAATTGGATAACTAGAGTATGGGTAGATATGGTTAGTTTATCATGAGTATATATTATTATTATTATATATATATATATATATTTTTTTTAACTTTCTATCTGTATTATTATTTTACTCAAACAAACAATCAGTACATATACTTGGTTATAGTACTTTAATCAATCAATACAATCATTCTTAGCTATGAATAATTTTAACATAGCTCTGATACCAAATGAAATGACCCAAGCTATTTCACCTAATTTTTACAAGGATTTTTTTTTACATCAATAAATCTCTTAGAGTCATTTAGCCTTCTTACCAAATAATCCAGGATCCTCCTTTTACTACTAATATATTTATATTAGTTCATTAATAAATATATTCACATACATATGAAGATGTTTGTGACCCTCTTGCTTGGATCAGAGTGTTGTTTAGCAAGAGTGTATCCTGATTGAATTTTGAATTTCTAATCAACCAGCACATAGCTCATTTTCCATGCCTTTAGATATTTAAGTTAGGGTAATTAATCCCATAATCATATGCAGTTGCTACTTAGTAATTTTTGACCATCCCTATAGTGATTGTATGTTAGTTTGAGATAACAAAGTGATCTCAGATTATATAGCAAGCCACCAAATTTTTAGTTTAATTATTGGGTGTTTACTGAAAGCCAAAAAGGGAAATGATGTACTCATATATCATTTTCAACACAAGTGATTTCATCACAAAATTGCTTTACTTATGGCCAAGTCAATTGAGTAATTCTTTCATAATCTATATAGTTGTATTTTTCTTAACCAAATCTATTCTCTAATCCCTGAGTTGCCTCAACTTGCATCTAATTTACAGGTTGCTTTACTGGGTTTAGAGAATCCGGATTTTATGGTCATTTGACAAAAGTAGTATTTAGATGATATGTGTGCATAACAGGTGTTGTGTACCCTTTGGACTAATGAAGCTGTTCAAAATAAAATGTGTGTTGCTCAAATATTTGAAAGGGTCTTTGTGCATGCATTTGCAAAGAAAACTTCAGATTTTACAAAGTGTATTTTTCTTCCTTTATACCCAAAACTCTGGTCATCTTGATCAATTCGGACCTCATTGTTTTTGAAGTGGGTTAGCCTTATGACTAGATCATCAAACATTAGTGCCTGGCTTTTGCAATGTAAATTCAGATACCAGACACTTGCAAAATCCCTTAAAACATGTACATATCTTTATACAATGCACAAATATATATTGTTTCTTTTATCAAAACACTGCTGCATATAGTCACAAAATTCTTGAAATATTACTTCTAGCCAAACTCAAATTTTTAACCTTCAAACTTAAAGTTTTAAGTAACTTGAAATTAACTAATACAGGCATATACCATTTACAGATTTTCACCATAACACTCAAACATATATTTTCTTACATAGATTCAACTAAGTCTTTGGTTAATCCCAAACTTAATACATTACTAGATTCAGTTAAATCAACTAAATAAATTCAAGCATTCAAGATCATTACATAACAACCAAAGCATAACTATAAAAAACTTCTCAGATTACATGCAGATAATTCCTTCTAAGTTCTTGTTAATTCTAATTTAGCATGCTTATACAATCATTCTCATTAGCCATAGCAGCTCCCTATTTAGATCCAGCATTCCCTGAAAGAGCATTGGAGGCTGCCCCATTTTAAATGAGACACCCCAGATGCCATAAGCAAACAAGGGTCAGATACAAAATCTGGTATGAGCAATATAAAAAATTCCATGATATTAAGTAAATGAGTGAGACATAAATATTTTGTACAAGTGGGCATAGCTTCCTTGATCAATTTGCCTAACTTGTTTATGATATACTTATGCCTATATGATCAGTATTTAAGACTAATTATGTACACACATTCAACCATGCAAACATACTTTCCAAATAGAAATACTCAGGAACTATCTTAGCTCCAGACCAACCATCCTAGGAATAACTCAAGTTCCTACTTCATCAGTTTAAGGTTGCATTTACCAAATTAATTCCTAGCCTCATCTGCAATAAAGGAATCACGGGGACACATTGCAATAAAATAATTCACATTATTGCACAAAGATCTCAGGGCTTAAACAAGCCATGTGCCAACTTGCATACTTTAAATACAACAAGCATTCCAGCAGTCTTCTTGGCTCACAATCCTTAGTTTATTTATTAAGTGTTCATGTTTGATCCTATCATGAGTTAGCTAGGTGATTAAATCACAGTGTTCATGAAACATTATATAAAACTTGTAAGCACACCTCAAAGACAAGCTAACATTTGTATCCAAGGGAAATCATATTTTCAAATATTCTAGCTCAAAGAAAATACAAGAATATTTATAACTGGGAATAAAGACTAGACATGTGGGTTATTATTGTTTCATAAGCAACCATGTTTGAACTAAATTCAAGATCTAGCTTAAACAAGATTTCTGGCTCATGGGTTTTCTATTTGATCAAGGGTTCAGCACTTATGGATATTTCCATTGCAACCTTGAATCTTTCATTTGAGCCTCAGCACTTACACAAGTGTAATGCAACTCATATACATTTTGATTTCTATATTTTCCATGCCATATCTAAACCAGTTACAAGTATTCTCTATTTACTTTCATGATTTCATACTTTTACATTTCTGGGTGTAACCAAACAGAGCAAAATACTCAAACATCAAAGCAATCAAAACATTCAGAAACACCCATTAAACATCCATTAAAACCATAGTAATGAAATCAAAAAAAATATGTAGAAAATAACATAAGCTTGGCTGCCTCATAACAGGACTTAATTCCATGGGTTTAGTGAGATTACTCACAGAAAATGCTTCTCTTGCTAAATCCAGAAAAGAAACCTTTTCAAAACTTGCTTTTCTGCTTGTAAATATTTCCTTCTTTGTTTTCTTAAATGTTTTGGGTAGCAAATGATTTTTCTGGTTTATACTTGGATTTATAAGAGAGGTTTTCTAGGGTTTATCATTGTAAAATCCCATTCCTACCCTGGCCAAGACTCATGCATTTTGCATTTCAAATTTGTTTATTTTCACCTTTAATATCCCGGCCATATGTGAGACCTGCCTCCCCTTTTTCTTTTCCAGAATATATCATATTCCTACCAAGTCATGATAATTGTGTGACATTGTTACTTGTTTATTTTAAAAATCCTCGTTTCTATTTCTGCCTAAAGCAATTATTTTGCTTGCAATTTATCTTTTGCCATTTTAATGTTTTAGTTTCACTTGCTTATTATTTTTTTCCAGTACTTACAAAAATGTATATTTGTATACATATCTTATCTAGGCTTATTTAATTCCTCTTTAATTTCAGAAACATATGCACCTATATGTATACAGGTTTTCAAATCCTTATAACATATATTTTTTTTTTTCCTGGGTTTTAAATAAAATCTGTTTACTGATTAAAATAAAACTTTCTTTTCTTATTTTCTAGGATGATCCATATAATTCCAGAAATCAAATATCCATGTTACAAAATCATGTTTGTAATGCTTTTTAATTCTTGTTTTAAATTCAAGAAATCTGGAGTTCTTCCTTGTGCCATATCAGTGTGCACGTGCACACATGCACACACACTTGCACACAATTAATTCCACATATTCCTATACAAATAAATTCATATATTTCAAAATTCAACCAAAATAAGATTCCATGAATTTCTGGGGCATTACACATATCCTAGATGCCTAACGAATGATAGAACCAGCATTGCTTTTGATAATCTCCTTATAGACTAAAGCAATAGAGTGATTCCTTCCGTTGGATGTCTATAAAACCGTCCGATCCAATTGCACCAACTCTAGCTTGCACAGGATGGTATTGGCATTGTCCAAAAGTCTTTGTGCTTTATAAGGTGACTGTTGACCCATTCACTCCATAAGTTGCTATTGTTTGAGAGAATCATTTCAAAATAAGTTAAAACTGCTGCCTTGTTCCAAATTTTTAGGTTTATGATGCCTAAGCAACCATCTTAGGCAATTGAATTTTATACGTAGAAACATGGATTAGTTTTTTAGAGAATATATCTCTGTGTCACAAGAGTCTAATAAGAGCACTGTTCACCATCGAAATGAGTTTCCAGGGAAGAATAAAGTGCCTAGTCCAATAGAAGGTCATTGTAATTGCAACTAACTGTACAATGACCAACCTTCCAGCTTGTGAAAGTTTGGTGTTAGGTCAGGAAGTTAGCTTTTCTGTAATCTTTTCAAATAAACGGGAGACATTTTGCTTTGGTGATCCTTGAAGTTATGAGAGGAAGTCCTAAATAGTATGCATCTTTTGGCATTACCGAAAGCCCAAAATGCATGATAATCTCTTCTTTGACGGAATCTTGAACTCCTGCAATAAGATTGTGCGACTTCTGGAGATTAATGTTAAGTCCAGTTATAAAATGAAAGCTTTGGAGAATGCCTAGAATGGTCAAGATATTTTTGGGGTAGGGTTTGGTAAAGATAATAAAGTCATTTGCGAAGAGTAGATCGGTAATCAAAGGTAGCTTACATTTGGGGTGCATGTCAAGATTTTTAGCAGTAACTTGTTCTACAATTGGTGGGTTAAGAACTTCCATAACAATAATAAAGATATATGCTGATAAGGGATCCTCCTAACGAATACCTTGCATAGCCTTGAAGAAAACATTAGGCCTCTCATTCCTAGTTATACATATATACGTATATATATTAGAATAATATTACTTTACAACAATATATAAGTGTATATAAAAAATTATTTTTTTGCTGCCTAACATAATATGATACATAAATTATTTAAAAAGCAGTCTAATTATGTATATGTATTTATAAATACACACACATATATACATACATACATTTAGAACTAATTTACTTAATTAAATTTATTTTTAATTATTTAAAAATTAAAATGAACTATATAAATAATCCATACATTAATACACACACATTAAAACTAAAACATCTATGCGTATGTATATATGTATATGTATATGTATATAATTGAATAACAATATATGGATAAGGGGATAACATCTACGCATATAAATTTATTCAATGATAATATAGCTTTAAGCTAACATAATAGAATATAATTTATAAACCATGGAATTATACTCAGTAGATAAGGCCGTAGAAACACATGTTGATCGAATAGACTCCTTAGATCTGCACCCTTCTTTGTAAGAGATAAACATACAACACTAGATTAATTTTTATTAATTGACTAGAGATAAAATGGAGCTATAAAAGTAGGAAGATGGTGGTGGGTACTTATAGCCAGAACAAGGAAAAAATGGGAGTAGAAGTTCAAAAAAAACAAGTGTGTTAGGCTTCCTTTCATGGGGTGAGCTTAACCAAAATAGCTTGCATTAGAATCTCCCATGCCAAGTCAATACTAGGCCTTCTCTCCCATTTATTTGGCCAGCAATATAAAGGCCTTTATATGGACCGAAAATCATTTAAACTCATTAGTAAATTATATTATTTAAATTCAATTTAAAGCTTTATCAACTCAATTAGTCCATAAATGAAGTCCTTGGTTCAATAATAACATTTATTATTAACCGTGCTATTATGGTTAGAGATTTTGACTTTTAGTTGACTACAGTTGATCTTATACTAACCTCATACAATTGAGGAGATGAATTCTCTATTAAATAACATTTTACTTCTAATGCTTTAACTCAGACCCAACTATAATCGTTTGATGGATGTCATGCCATGACTTAACTATAATCAAAGTGAAGTTTCCATATTGAAGTTCAAAAGTATTCTAAAGTCCAAAGAACTATGTTATATCATCACTTGAGATTTTCTATTTGACCTAGTTGTTAATAACCAATAGGAAACTCTTAGATGAGTCATTCCATAGTTATCCAATAATTACAAATATGTACCCTCTTGATGCCCCCCAACTGCAATGAGTAATATATTGTCCAACATTTGAAAAGCTTTTTCATACTCTGGTTTCAATGGATATATCAATATCCTTCCTCAAAATATCTAGACCAGGAATATTTAAAACAATACGTTATTATACAAAATGATAAACCTCTGATGATTATAATATTCTGTAATTACTATTCCATAACGTATTATTTAAGGATTTTCTAATTAATATAACTAAAATTAATTACTTAGGTAATTATATCACTATATAACAAATTATATATTAGAAACCAAATACATTCATTATGAACAAGATTGGTTATCGAGTTAGATACATATAACAAATTACATAACTATAACTATGGCATATCCCTATCTCTATCAATTTGGAAAAAAGGATAATTTAGAAATAATAAAGCAAAATTTTTCATTATTAATTATATTTCAAAGTGGATTCATAAAAGGTAGAAAAATTCATAAGGTTATTGATGGACCTTAGGATCTATTTGTAAAGATAAGAATATCATCTGCAGATGATAGAGATGAAATAAGAGGACAACTACTAGAGGTATGTGTTGCATTTTGATGGAGTGAGAATGGTAAAATATATGAGATAAAAGCTTGTTATATCGTGGATGGGCCAGGAGAATTGGCATGACTACGATGAAATCAATAACTGCCATTCGCTACTCGAGATTAACACAACGATCCTTCAAACTTGTGCATTCATGGTTGAAGGATTTGGAGAATTGAAAAAACCATTGTCTAGGATTTTTACTTGTATTTATAAGATGATTTTTGTTTCTGAATGATGATTTATTTACGGTACTATTTGTCCAATAAAAGAGAGAGAGTAAAGAGGACGAAAAAAAAATTAACATAGAATTTGTTTTACATCCATCTAACAAATAAATTAATCTCAATATATAGACATTATAAAAATGGAAATTCCTATCCTTAAATACAAAATATAAAAGCTCAAGAAAACTAAAAGACTTTGACTTTTATTGTAGTTATCCAATGATACCCCTACTAACTATAAGAAAACTCAAAGAAAACAACTTGGATAAAGGAAAAGTTTAATACTTAAGTTCCAATGTCTTTCGATTGAATTGATATAAAAAGAAGTGAGTTTACAACTTAATCTAAATAGTGAATTTCTTCTTGAACTACAAAGATTTAGATTGATGAATTTAGTCTAAGTAACGAATTTCTCTTGAACTACAAAAGTTTCGGTTGAGATCCAACAACACATATTACACTTCCAATTTCTACGAAGTCCACAATAAATATGTGCTTGTAATGGCCATACCCCCATCTTAAGAACACATGAGTGCTCTAAGGAGCTAAAATCTCTCATAGAAGGTAGACCACCTTCACACCCAAGTAGATGACTCTATCAAGTGCTTCATTTTTAACACCATAAGGTATGACTTTAGGCTCATTCTGAAAAAAAGGCTCAACCTCAAAACTGATAGAGTTAAGGGTGTGCCAGAGGGGGAATTATATAATATTTTACATAAATTAACTCTGCATGCAATCTTGTTCGTAATAAAGTATACTTCTGGTTTTGTTTTATAGTATATACACTATTATATTACGATACAAATAATTAACTAATTACATTTACATATATAAGTAGAAAATCCTAAGGCGTAGTGTTTAATTGATTGCAAGTACGAATGTGTTCATAACCATTAGTATTGAATCAATATAGACAAAAACCAACTCTTAAATATTCCTAATCAAGATGCCAAGGACCACTAGCTCAACTGGTTAGTTGTATGGTGCTATAGACATAAGTTCTAAAGGTCATGAGTTAGAACCCCGGAGACATCAAAATGAATGCTCAAATTGAATAAAGTGCCACTCTTACTATCAAAATAGTTCCTAGTTAAGATGTATCGAGAAAAGGATATCGATATATTCATTTTAACTAGTGTATGAAATGCTCTCCATGTGATGGATGGTGATATGCTCATGGACGTTAGGGGCACCAAGAGGATATGTACTTGTGGTTGTTTGGAACAATCACATATTGTCTTAACAAGAGGCTTCTTTAGGTTAATATAACTTATTTCAAGTAGAATATCACATGGTAACAATGTACAAGTAGTCCTTTGACCTCAGAAACTGTCAATCTTAAGTAGCTAGGCTATACTTTGATTATGGTTAAATACTTGGCATGACGACCTTGTTACAAACAAAGTTGGGTATACATTGAACAAATTGAAGTGAGACACTACTCAAGAGAGGATTTGTCCCTTTCATTGTAGAAGGCGATTTGTCCCTTTCGTTATAGAAGGCGGGCATCACATTAATAAGTGTATGACTTAAAAGTCAAAATCTTTGGCTAGAGTAAATCAGTTAATCGATAAATGTCATCGAATTGAACCAAGGACTATAAAAGTTGTTTACACAATTAGATATAGATATTAATAAAGTTTTTATCATAGACTAAAATCTAGATATCTAAGCGATATGGAGATGACAAAAGGAATACGGGTACATAACGATCATTACTAGATCATCTTATTTTAGATCAAAAATTAGATTTTGCCTAAATGGTTTGCAAGCATCGAACTTGGGCCGATATTGTAATTCAGCAAAGTCCATATGGGCCTTAATGTTTAAATTGTTTAAATATTGGCTGAGGGTTGAGTTCACCCTAGAGAGTCGACACAACCATGTTGTTTTTCCAAGTTCGACCAAAAAAAAATTAATTTATAAATTTTATAAATTAATAATAATTACTATAAATGTTATATTAATATTTTGTGATTATTTCAATTATTTATTTTAAACTGGACAGAATAATATATAAAATTTTACGACAGTTCGATCAATTTAGGAGCTGGAAATTAAATAATTAAATGGTGATTAAAATTGGATTCAAAGGCCTATTGACCATGCATGGTCTCCTATCATGACTGACCACATTGTTGAATATGGAAGACTGGATAAAGTCTTCAAGGCAAATTTATGGCTATAAATAGTCCAGCCTACACACCGTTCTCTACTCACGTTTGCTCTCTCTCTAGCCACCTATAACATCTATTGGTGAAGCATTCTTTTGAGCATTACAAACTGAAGTAGAGGAGCAGATAGTGAAGCTCCAAAAGGAAGCAATATGTAAACCATATGTTATGCTCTCGGTAGGACTATATCGGTGAATGGTAATTTTCTAATACACTCACATATGCATGTTTTATATTCATACAAACTTCATGTATCTAATTATATTCATTATTACACCATCTTCAATGTTCAACCATATTAAAAAAAATTCAAAAACTTTTGTGTGTGCCTATAACCGTTTTCAACATAAATACAATTTTAAATGTGTATTTATATAACATATATATTTGTTAAAAACTATTTTCTTCAAACTATTAAAATAACTTAAAATCCAAAATTTATATATATATATATATACTGAACAAATTTTTTAAAATTATGATTTTTAGTTTTAAAATTATAAAAAAAATATTTTTTATATTAATTTTACTATTTTGACTATTATGTGTATGTGTGTTTGTATGTATGAAATATCTATATGATATTTAATAAAAAATTATTTATTTTTGGATCAAGGTAATAAAACTAATAACACACTTTTACATATAATTTTTTAATTACAAATTTAAACTAATTTTAAATTTTTATTTTTATTTTTCAACCCTATTCAATTTGGGCCGAATCAAATTATTTAAAAATTATATTTCTTATTGGCAGTTGTAGTGTGATAAATTATCTTATAATATATATAGTTTTAATTATATATATATTATTTATACTTATATATATATATATATATCATAAATAAAAAATTATTCATAATTTTTAATTGGCCAAAAGAAAAACATTTTTTATTACCTTAGTATAAATATAAATATTATATGATTAATTTTGTAATATTATATTGACTTCAAATAACCAAATGACATCTTATTGACAGTAGGACCCAATGGTCGATTTTCCACTTGAACTCTTAAGATGGTTTATTTATTTATATTGTTGTGATATTTATACTATGAATATAAATACCATAATATATTAAAATATTAAACTAAAACAAACTAAATACATTAATTTAAATCAAATTATTAATAAATATCATTTTTAAACATTAATAATAATTAAATATTTTAATTAGATTAAATAAATTAAATATTATTAACACGCTTTTATTAATAAAATATTAAATTTGATTTAGCGTAAAAAAAATTATTCAAACAAATAGAAAATAAGATCTTGTGCAATTTAATAAAAGGTAAAAAATTTAAATCACCGTTTTTACCCCACTGCTAGTACACTTGGTCCAACAATGGTATCAGATCCCACATTTTGTCTGTCCAAATAATCAACCAACATGTAGGGTACTACTTTTAGAAAAGTAAAATTGCATGGGTCTCTAAGGAAAATGTCCTTAATAAAGAGAAGGATACTCTATTTAAGGAGCACTCTTGAGTGGAAAACCTCCCAATCTCCTGGCCTTTACTTGGCACGTTGAAATGATCTATTGTTAGAGTACCTTTGTGGAAGACTCATAAGTGTTTTTGAGGCTTAGTTAATTCAAATATCATATTTGAATAATATGAAATTAATTCAAAATTATTTTAAATTAAATAATTACATAATGTAGTTTTAAATTTAAATAAATAAATATAAATGTTATATTTATAAATTAATTAAACTGTTTAATTGATAAAATAAATACATATGAATATATATATATATATATATTTATATATATATAACCTAATAAATAATAAATGTTATAATAATTAAATTTTGATATTGTATAACAAAAATAGGAGGTTAAAAATGAATAAAACCCATGAGACTTAAGGGAGTATACATTGGATGTATATAAAAGATATGTGATATCATGAGTTATAACTGTTATACCCATCTCCATTAATTAATCAATAATACTCTATAAAATTATTTCCAAATTATGAATTTAAAATAATAATGCTCTCCATCATTTATAATATAAATAAAGTACCTTGCATATTTATGGTTGTTGATCAAACTCAAGCTATAGAATATCTAAGATGTTTATACTATCTCTAGATAAGCAAGAATGTTTTTGAAACTTTGTGGAGCAAACTAAATGGTTATGTAACCCTCTTTAGGACATAGTGAAATGATGGGATTATAGTGTTCATTGTACTTCATGATTTGTTGCAAACTTAAGGTCATGAAGATAGTTAGGAGCATAATCAAAGCATGTTACAAGTTATATATGAGATATAACTAGTAAAGTGTTACATACTATTTATGAGGACCATGATTTTTGAGCAAACTCAAAGTTGTAGTAACATGATAAACAGATCTTAACAACCACAGAAGGAATTAATTAAATTCCCATATCTTTTTTAAGATTTTTTAGAGATGCAAATTTAAGGGGAACCTTACTAGATAAATATAATAAACTATTCTAATAATTATAAGAAAATATGTAATATTATCCAATCTACATTAATGAATTTACGTAGGTCAAATGGAAACAATGAAGCTGTTTTTTAAAAGGAGCACACTAAAAGGCGCAAACGATATTGACTAGTTAAGAAATGTTAAGATATCACTCGCTTATGAAATGCTTTGACATGTTGTCGCCAATGAGCCATTAGCTAAACATGATAAGGATGCCACACCCGAAAGTATTATGGCATATGAACGTTGGTCAATAGACTATGAACTTGCACACTGCTACGTGTTGTTAATTATAAGCATCGAGCTCCAAAGATAGCATGAAAAAATGAATATTCAAACACCTATAAAAGTTGTATGGTTACCAATCTTGTACAGTGAAGTATGAGATTTCTCGAAAATTATTTTGCATGAAAATGGGCAAGGGCACCACAAATCTCAGTCCGATATCAAGTACTCAATATGATTGGGTACATTAAAAAGTTAGCCGAGCTTTGTACTATACACAACTACAAGCTTTAGACTGATTTGATTCTTAGATCGTTAACTCTGTTATTCGATCCGTTCTTATTAAACTTCAATATGAACACACTGAAGTGTAATGTCATGGCCCTTCTTAATATGTTAAGGACCACATAGAGTAAGTACACGAAGGAACCAACTGCAATTCTTTCTTTCAAGGGTACTTCTTCAAATAGTTTAAAGAAGAGAAAATGTAAGTCTAAGAGTGGCATGAAGGAACCTGGCCAGTCGGAAGCGGGTGAAATAGGTAGATTACAAAAAGTTTCCTATTTTGGATCTATTGGGCCTATGAGGTCTAAATCTTTTTTAGATACAAATGTTAGGTCAAGGATAAGAATTTGAAATGGTTGGGGATAGTTATCCTGTTACACTTGCTGATGCTTGGGAGGAGATTCTCCATTGACAGGTTGAGGCCAGCGAAGGCCTGACTGAAGATGAGATGAAAGCAAAATTTCTGGTTGAGGAAGAGATCATGGCACTAGAAAAAGGCTAGGCTAACCTAGCTAAAGATAGCATGGCTGCAGTAAAGATAGCCATTGAGGCTCCTTCCAATCTTAACACATTGGATCAATCAGAATCATCGACTCCAAAATATACATAGCCAACAATAGATGTTACAACTCCTACGGTAGCCACCGTTGAGGTCACCCGCACTGAAATTATACTATCTGCTGCAATAACTGCTAATGAGCCTTATATTCCTCTTCCTGTTATGCAGCCCCTTCAGTCATCTATTGAGGAGGGCAAAATTGCCAAGTCTCAAATCATAAGATCTTTACCCGGCGAAGGTATTTCTCTCGTCTCCCTAGTGTTCAAGAAGCTTCAATTATCACCTGAGGCACTCTCTGATCTTTACTTCACTTTCTTTCAACTTATAGGTCATTCCTCACTTCCTCTTCCACCACCAACAATTTAAGGCTTGTGTCCTAGCAACAAGTCTACACGTCGACCTTTGTCACTACAGAGCCTACCGTTCCAACTCCTTATTCCAGCACCGACCCATGTCCCAGTTCATAGAAAATTGAGGTGTGGAAGAGGTTGGTGGATGTCAGCCAATCCCAGAGGAAGACATTACTATCATAAGCGAAAAGAGCCTAGATGATCATATCATAATGGTGGAGAGGCTGAAGATTGAATACAAGAATATCAAAATTAAGCTTAAGCCGAGAACTGAAAAACCTACCACAGGCTCCGATAAGCCAAGCCTCATTCCCAAGCTTCATCCTTTGAAAATCAAGCTCCAAAATGTGGTAGTGCTAGCGGTTCTTCAAAGTCCTCTGACCACACTATTAAGGCCCAAGGGCCTTATCATTACAAACACTGAGAGATAGACTACACATTCCGAGGGTGGCACTCTAGAAAAAGTGAAGTCCAAGGATAAGAAGAGTTTGAAGTGGCCTCGTAGCAGGTCCTACACCGTAGGAAAAAGCACAGGAAGAAGAACTAGGTGCTCGACTTGAGCTTTTATGAAAGCAACTCCATTTGCATTTTTGGTGTATTTTGTTTTTCTTTCCATATAGGGTAGCATTATGCTGGAGCGACCCCCTCAATTCTTGTATAAAAAGTGAATGTATATAAAAGACTATTTCTCAGTACAATCTTTGTCGAATTTACATTTATGCACTTCTCATTTTCCTTGCTTATATATTATTTCCTGAATATATAATATTATTATATGTGGTGCTTGATCTTTTATATTATACATGCTTGTGTCTCTACAATGCCATCACTTACCGTAGCTCTATATATATAAGTAAATTTATGTGATTGCTTAGTGATATTTTGTTATTCAATTATGTTTATCATTGCCAAAGTATTTCTTCCTTGGCTAAATAAAACTTGTTATTCATTCGACAAACTTTGTGGTCGGCATTGTTTATTCTTGATTTGGTCCTATCCGATTGTTAGCAAGGTTGTGGTTGGAGAAGCATCCAACTTCGTATCATTTCATGTCTCTACGAACGACATTCTAGATGTCTACCTCTGGACATCAAACTTCAATCTAGCGAATATTCGAACGTTGATCGAATTCGTTCTTTAACCATCATCATTTATCATTGGTCATGCATGGTTTCTCGGGTCATAAGTGTGGTCATAAGTATAAATAGTTCATTCATTCGTCGACCCCTATCTTCGGGGATCGATGTTTATGATGCTTGAGTCTGAGCATCAACTTCCAACCTTTCCTATCTCTATGCGTTAATCGAAATAACTCATTGATCATCATCATTTATCTTCCGTTAGGCATGTCTTGCCAAGCTTTAAATGTAGTCTTGTAAGTTTCAATTGCACATCAATTTCTATCTTCAAGAATGTTTTGGTTGCCAAACTACAGGCTTCCTTCATTGAATTTTCCTATCTCCAAGCATTAGTCAAATATTGTTGTGATAATGTCAAATTGTTTGATCGAGCCCAATGTGACTGTACTCTTCTGACCTGATCATGGGTAAAGGTGTCAATCGATACCTATCTTTAGGTACTTGATTGCGCTGTTAATCGCGCAATGTAAGGTTTAGCTTATAAGAACATGATTCCTTTGGTTCTAGAAGCTAGCTTTATTTATAAACAAAGGAAATGGAAAGTCTTGGCTTATTACATTGCTCATAGATAACTAGGTTGGCTTACTTGTAGAAAATAAAATGAATAAATCGAAGCGAAATAGTCCGTAAGTGTTCGCTATTCCATGCCCACAAAATATGGATCCTATTAACAGTTGCTAGCTTGAAATTTCCATCTTCAAACTTCTGCCAATGGCATAAAGACCTTCTCAATTCAAACCTCAAAGGTACGGTTTTTGACTCGTTTCAAAATGAGGTCCCATACCTCAAAGGTATGGTTTTTGACCATGGCATTGAAGTGTCGTGCTACTCTTTGATGGTGAGCAACTACCATTAGTTCAGTTTCTTTCCATTTCTCGTCGACCAAGTCGAGGGACTCAAGCAAGAGTTCCTCGTTCATCCTGGGATCATAGTGTTTTCTTCGATGGGAAGGAATTTCCAATTCTATTAGAGTCATGACCTCACCTTCGTAAGCCAAAGGGAATGGAGTGTGCCTAGTCGAGGACTTATGGATCATTCTATAAGCCCATGGTGCTAGTGGTAATTCATCGACCCAATTGCCTTTGGCTTTTGTTAATTAGTTACTCGGAATGGATTTGAAGATCTTGTTTACTGTCTCCACCTGTCCATTTGACCATGAATGTGCTACTATCAAGAAGCTCGTCATACTTCGGTACCAATTACAAAAGTCTTTGAACTTCGTACTCTCGAATTGAGTTTGATTATCAATAATGAATTTTTATGGAACTCCAAATCTGCATATGACATTCTTCATAACAAAGTTGATTTCTTTCTTCATTGTGATCATTGCTAATGGTTTTTCTTCAGCCTACTTTGTGAAGCAGTATACAACTACAATAGCGTACTTTGCTCCTTTTTTGACATTGGTAGCACATTGATAATATTAATTCCCTAAACTGTAAATGGCAATAGGCTAACCATTTTCTATAAGCTTTGTAGATGAGGCTCTTGGTATTTTTGTAAACCTTTTGCACCTATCACATTGTTTGGAGTAATCAGCTTCATCTTAGCTGATCGACGGTCAAAGTATCCATAACGAAGTATCATCTCTACTAGAGTCTTCCCTCCGACGTAATCACCACAACTTTTTTCGTGTACATCTAATATGAATTTCTTTGCATCATCCTAGGTGACACACCATAGCATTGGGTTGAGAAACCTTTCATATATGGTACTTCTTCTTGTATTATATATCATGGCACTTTGCGAAGGAGCTTCCACCCTGAATTTTTGCCATTCGAAAGATTTCCCTTCAATAAATAATCTTTAATTAGAGTCATCGATGACTCCTTTTCTTCATCTGTTTCCAGGAGCCAATCGACATCCATCATATGCTTGGAGCGAATAAAACTTCTATTAGAACGAGTCCCATAACTTGTGCATTCCCAAGCTAGCTAGCTTAGCTATGAATCAACTTTTGTATCTCCTCTCTGGGTATGTGCGTTGTTGTGTAATGCTCGATGTCAATTAATAATTCCAAAATCTTCATCGGGTAAGGGGAAGTCACACTCCCTTAGCCTGAAATTCTTTCATGACTTGGTAGACAACCAACTGGGAGTCGTTGAATATATACGATATCTTAATCTCTGATTCTTTCATGATTTTGAATCCCACGATCAAAGCTTCATATTCGTCTTCGTTGCTCGTCATTGGGAACTCAAGCTTTAGGGTGTAGCATATTATTCATCCTTTCAAGGTCATGAGAATCACTCCCGCCATGGAACTTCTTTTGTTGGAAGCTCCATCTACATACAACTTCCATTAGGAAACTCAGACCATATCATCTTCCTCTTCTCCATCCTGGATGGTGAATTCAACAATGAAATCAGCCATCCCGTATCGCCATATTGCCTTTCTAGGATGGTATGTTACCATACTAGCTCAATTCAATGTACCATTTCAATAATCTTCGTAAAATCTCTGATCGAAGCAACACTTGTTTTAGCGGTTGATCAGTTAGTTCCATTATTAGGTAAGCCTAAAAGTATGGTCGTAGTTTCTTCAAAACAATCAACATGTAATATGCAAGTTTCCAATCTTGGGTAGTTCTTTTCTTCTATGGTAAACTACCTACTGATATAATATATGGGTTATTGGATTTTTGATTCATCGCGTATGAAGTGCACTCGGTGCGTAAGCGGATATCTCCTAGTAAATGAATAGATCTTCTCCTTCTAAAGGCTTCAATAAGATTGGTGGTCTCTTAATTTGCTCTAACAATATTTGGAAAGGTTCCTAGCATTCCTTGGTCCACACAAACTCTCCTTTTTCTTTTTTGAGGGCGTCAAAGAATGGTATACACTTGTTTGTCATTTTTGAGATAAACCAACTCCGTGCAACGACATTCCTTTTTAAGCTCTGCATTTCCCTCTTTGATTTTCGGGGTAGCGACATCTTTTAATGCTTGATTCTGATCAGGATTAGCTGTAATGCCTCTTACAATGAAACCCATAAATTTTCCCTATATGGCTCCCAAGAAACACTTCAACAGATTGAGCATCAACCCGTACTTTCAAAGCACATCGAACATCTCCATGAGATCGTCCATGTGGTTCATCGATCATTGTGACTTCATCGACATATCGTCCATACCGTTAGCTTTACGTTTTGGAGATGTTGGCTTCTTGCATGTCCACTTTTAGTAGAGTGTTGGTTCAAGTAGGATTTCTCGGACACTATTGTTCTTGGATGTTCACCCAGCTCTCATGCAAAGTATTGCTGAGAAGCAGTGAGAAGATCTACATTATGTCAAAAGTATCAGGTGTCTAAAACCTTGTGTCAAAACTGAAGAGTGGAGAGGTTTCATAGTTGATGAGAGAGCTTGGCCTTAGAAGAAGGGAAGGTTATATGTTCCAAATACGAGAGACCTTCAGGGGTTGGTTTGGATGAATGCCATCATTTAAAGTTTGTTATTCACCCAGGAGATACTAAGATGTACAGAAACATGAAGTGGAGCTTCTATTGGGAATGAATGAAGAGAGATTATGGAGAACATGACAAAAGATGTTTTTATGTCAATAAGTTAAAGTTGAACATCAAAAACCAAATGGTCTTTTATAGCCTTTAGAAGTTTTAATATGGAAGTGAGGCTTGGTTTCTATGGATTTCATAGACTGCTTGGCAAGATATGAGGACGAGAATGAAAGCATATTGATCGTAGTAGATAGATTTACAAAGTTTCTCGTTTTGTCCCAGTAAAACCTACGAGGACGACAATAAAGTTATCTAAGATTTTTTTGAAGACTACATTGACCTACTTGGTTTCCCAAGTACTATAGGTAGCAAATATGGAAAATTGTTTACTAGTGAGTTTTGGTGGAGCCTATACTGTACTATGAGTTCGGAATTATGTATGAGTAAAGCTTTCCATACTCAGATAGATGGATGGACCTAGAGATTCAACCATGTGCTTGAGGATTTGTTACGAGCAAGTGTATTAGACTTTAGTGGATCTTGGAAGATCACTTACACTTCGTAAAATTTTCACATAACAATAATTATAGTCTAGTATTGAAATAACATCGTTTGAGGTGTTGTATGAAAGACCTTGTAAGTCACTAGTACATTGGTGCAAGATGGGAGATAAGCACATGTTAGGACAGGATTTTATAAGTGAAGCTTCAAAAAAGGTTGAGATATTTCGGCGAAGGATGAAGAAACCCTAATCGAGGTAGAAGAGTCACATCGGTAGAAGGCGGAAGAATTTATAATTTGATATAGAGGATTATGTATTTCTTAAAGTTTCTCTAACGAGAGGCACTATGATGTTCGACAAAACTGGAAGTAAGCCTGGAGATATACCGATCAATTTTCGATACTTCAGAGAATCGATAAAAGAGCCTGTATGTAACTCCTAGTATTTAATCAGTATAAATATAGATATTTTAATATATTTTTAAATAATTAATTTATGGATATTATAACTCAAATAAACTTCTTTTTAACAATAAATAATAATGGTGAAACAGTTTTCAAATTTTGTTTACAAATATATATAGTTTGAAGAAAAATCAAAAATGTGACCAGAAATCGTTTTCCGAATTTTCGGCTTTCGTCGATTAAAGGTTATCAGAAACATTATGAGCGCTTTAGTATAAATATATATATATATATATACATTTGTAAATAAGTTTGGATTTTAGTATATATAAATACACATGTATTTACTTAAGTATTTATAAAGTTTGATGTGACTTTTTAGGAAAAACAAAAATAAATTTAAAAGATGTTTATAATGAAAAGACGCCTTAGGAAAACATGAGTACATGGGCTATTAAATTCATGTTGGCTCAAAGCAAGAAGGGGGCATGTGGAACTAAGGAGGACAAGGTTAGTGTGGTGGCATGGATGTAGTGGTGGGTAAGTACTTAGGGCAATTTAGTAATTTTGTTATTCCATGTTGAATAGAAACAATTCCCATAATTTTCTTTTCATTTTTATCATTCCCATTTTCATTTTTATAAAAACCATCTTCTTCCTAAAGCACTTCCATGGCTTCCATTTGATTTTCATAAGTTAAAAATCATGTTTATTTCCACTTTTAATCCTTAAAAACATTGTTTAAAACCTTCTATTTTATTTCTACACTCCTCTTTACCAAAAATCAAAGCATACCCCCTCCACTGAACCATGGCTGAACCCCCTCCCATCTAGGCCAAACCCACCTTGGCCTTTAAGGCCTTAAAAACTTCATTTTTCTAAGGAAAAGCAAAGGGTCTAGGTCTAATTCAAGTCGTAATGCAAAGTTGGTTGATTTGGTAGCTTTTTGGTGAGTAAAACTCACACCTTTAACTAAGTTTTAAAACTTTAACTATTGCTTATATTTTTTGCAAAATAATTATGATACTTGTTTGGATAAATTTGATGTTGATTTGTATGTATACATACGTGCTTGGATGTGATGTTGTATACACTTGAAAATGGAAGTTAAAGTTAAGTCAGTTAGAAAGTTGTGAATTTTTCTTGTGTATGTTGACTATGGCTTATGTATATGTTTGTGATCTTGATCTTGATGTGCTAAACTAAGGAAAAGTTAGCACTTGATTTGTGCTTTAGTGCGGCATCGAAATCCTTTGTTTAAACTTATTTACACTTGGATGTTTTTATGAAAAGTTTCTAAAGTTTCCAACTTTGCTTTGTTTGGTTTCCAAGTTATAAAATGGGTTAAAGTATAAAAGTTAATGATTTTCAAAGCTATTTGATATGTTAAATTAGTTTTGGAAATTACGAGTCATATAGCGATAGTTGCTATGGATGCAGTTCTTAAAAACGAACTCTTTTTTGCAAATTAAAATTTGTTTTTATCTTAGGATATTTTTGGAAAGTGTTTTCAAAAACATATTATAAGTAATAAAAAGTAATTATTTATTTATTTAATGATTATTTAATTAATTATCAAGTAAGTAAGTTAATTAGTACTTAATTATTAGTTAATAAAGGAAATTTGTACTTAATTATAAATTAAGTAAGTTAATTATAATTAGTTAATTAAATAAAGGTTAATTATTATTTAATTAGTATTTTATTATTAATCAAGGGCTAATTATTATTTTTTTATTAAAGATTAATTATTAATAAATTACACTTTGTCATAGATTGCATACTGCAACACCCAAGAAGTGATGCAGGAAGTGCCAAAAAATGTTGTTATAGGCTAAAAAAGGGCAAAGGCAACACTTTCTCGGTGATGCATTTTGCCGCGTTGCCCTAGAGTCAAAGGTAACATCTTTGTGGCCCTAGGGCAACATCGGTTCTATTGTTGCCACAGGTACCAAATTTACTAAAAAGTGGGCCCCACAATCTGAGCCCCAACATATGGGCCCACATTGTGGGGCCCACTAATTCTGTGGCCCACCTTTATGGAACCCTGTTGTGGGGCCCATATTCATTAATCTATGGTAACAATTTTACCATCCAATGGCAACACTTTGCCAGTTTATTACCACATTTAACATCACATACTGCAACATTATATCATATCTATGGCAACACCTTTTGCAATTTAAATTGGTAATGTACTGCAACATTATATCATATCTATGGCAACATTATACTGCAACATTATATCATATCTAATGGCAACATTACACCGCAACAAAGAACTTTTCATTTCAGAATAACCAGCAACACAAGTTTTACTTAGTCAAGTACAAAATAACAAACATACTTAAAAACATAGCCAGTGTATTCATAGTTACAGCCAGTACATACTAAATTCTACTTTTTAACAGTACATTCATATTTGCGAGCCTCCAGTGCCATCAGTGCCTCTAGTGCCATCACTGCAGACGGTCGCACAAAGATCCCCAACATCAATTTGCATGTCATGGTTTGCTTCGCCAAATTTCTTAAGCACCCATGTCAAGTTCTCCCGAACTTTTTGGTTCACCTTTGCATCAAATTCATTTTGGACCTTCTTGTTCACCTTTGCTTCGACTTCGTCGACTATATTTTCCCTTATCTTCCCTGCCAGCTCCTGTATGTATGTGCTTGTTGTTGGGGCATATTTTGAAACTTCTGCAGACTTTTTGTGTCGTCCTATAAGCCAAGATGGACCATGCGACTTTCCATCAGAAATCATTTCTTGAACAACTCCATCACTTCCTCCTTCACGTATTGCTTTTTCAATCTTATCCTGCAAAATAAAGCAGTTTCAAAATGTGACATAAAATAAAATTAACAATTCTGAAACAAGTTTCTTAAACAAGAATTATTTTGCAATATCTATTAACAATTTTAAAATGGATTCAGAAAATATCCTACTATAGGTTTCAACAAAACAGGATCTAATTCTACAAAAATGTCGATGCGCAAAATGAAGCATTTTTTGACATCTGATTGAAGAGAAAATAAAATTCTTACAATTCTATACTTCATTACTGAAGTATCAGTCTTGTACACCTTTCCTTCTTTCCGCTTGTGAGTTTTAACAAAAAGTTCTCCATCTGATTCGTTGGACTGATACAAATTAAATGAAAAAAGTTAGACAGCAAAAGGATATCAAACCAATTTTTCCAGAACATATATCACTAATCAATTCAGAAATTATACTCAAAGTCAAAGCAAAACTAAGGTAAATAAGATCGCCTTTACATAAAACAAATCTCGGTTCAAATAAAGGACATAAACCACAAGTGCACACAAGCTAAAAGTCTCGAGCAACTCACAGATGCAAAAATGGAGCAACAGTAAGTTCTCAAGCAGCTTACAAGTGCAAAAATAAAGAAACAACAAGTATAAAATCACAACATATGTAGCAACAATATCAGAGCTTTTTCAAGCATAGTATCAAGTGATGTATCAGTTTTGCAAAATTCAAGGCTGAGCTAAGGAAAATTTGCATAGTAAATATCCCATATGTCTATGCTTTCAGATTATTAACTGTAAGCACAGAGATGGATTGGACCCATATTTAATGTTTAATATGCATCTAACTTGCAGACATATATTGACCAAATGCGTACAAATGCATGAGCATGACGGACACTGGTTTGGAAAAGAAGAATTGAGTTTTCTATGCCAAAGGGGGCAAAGAAAGGCTCATTTATATTTTTATAGATTTTATGTACTTTTTTAGAAAATGTTATTAATAGCTATTGAGTCGTAAATTAATATGAAAATGCAAAAATAATAAACAAATACAATAAAAATTAATACATTAAAATTGAAATAAAAACATTTGCTTGATGATTAATGTGACAGATCAGATTATATAGCTTGCTTGTTATTCTTTTAGTTACAAACTTCTATATCATAAACAGAACATATATTACTAATATTTATTTTGCTTATTTGTTTAAGTGAGGTGATATTTTATTTTGGAACATATATGTAGTTATTTTAATTTTAATTTTGGAACATATATCGCTTTGCTAAATAAGGAGAGGAATTTCAGATAAAATAAAATGCATACCTCCAGCCAACCAAAAAATAAGCAAAATACATACCATCTTATGCTGAATTTAGGAAAAAAGTTTTGGACTAGCAGTGTGTGTGTCTGTATACGATTTCCGACTTGCACAATTTGTAAGGGACTTGGACTACAAAAACATGAAATAAAGATGTTTATCTGCCTGATTTGAATGAATAAAAATGGAAAAAAATTCTGTGATTAAACCTAAAATTATACCTGAATTTTTTCATCTCCCCAATACATCAAGAGTACTCTGAAATCCGCAAGTGGAATTTCGTCCGGCTTATTTTCAAGCCTCTCTTCATCAGTTTCATAAGCCGTATAATGTGCCTTTTTAATACGACTCTTGTACCCCCTCCAAGAGTCACGAATTGACTTCAAAACCCAATATTCACATTCATCCGGAATAATATACCGTTGCTTAAATACAAATCAAACATTAAAAAGAACAGTCATGCTACTTTTGTGACAAGTTTCATATATTTAAGTAAAATTCAGCTAAGTTTGCAAATTACCTTGACATAGTTCCACAGCGTGCCTTTCAAACTTGAAGGAACATCAAACCAAGACTTGTAAGTAAGTGGAAAACTCCTCTTCAGTGTTCCTAAAAAAGCACTCAGTTCAGACATTACTTGGTCATCGTCTGAAACAGGTTGGCCCCGATGATTCATTTGGATTAGAACTCTTTTGTCATATGACCTTGAATGAACTTTACCCATCTTTGTTTTTCCTCCTGAACCTTCTGGGAGCTCCCACTACTGTTACAAAGTACATACAATAGTAATGAGAAGGCTAGACATAACATAAATGAGAACTTAAACTATTAAAATCAGAATTCAATTAGATAATACCTTCAGCTTCTTCTACTTCATCTTCTTCGTTTTCAATATTTGTCGAGACAAAAAACTATAATCTTATTACTTGATATTATTCTTGAATCAAGTCTCTGTGGTTTCAATCATATTTTCAATTTAGATGCATGTATAACTACTCTAAAATAGAAAAAAAATATCATGATAATCATCTAAAAATATTGATACACTGCTTACAAACATATGATTATTTTCGTATAGTAATAATACTTTGAGCCGACCCTAACTTGCTTGGAAATTAATGGATTAGTTGATGCAATAATACTTTTGAATGAGATTTGCTTACTCAACTTTGCATGTTCAAATGTGAATTGTTTCAAAGTACATTTTTCGTGCATGGGTGATGCTTCTATGTTTATAGAATACAAGTCTAAGGTGTATTGGCTGATTTAGAAGACTAGTGACATTACAATTATATATTAAGCATCAACACAGTTTTTTTCTGTGAACAAACTTCATAATAATGTAACTGCAAATGCATTGAATCATGTCACAAACGAAGAAAACAAAAACCAAAGTGAGGCACAGATATTGCTCAGTTCATGGAATTGAGATAAAAAAAGAAAAGAATATACAACTTGTTATCAACAAACCATTAAAACATAGCAAATAACAACACTCGCTTCACAACACCAATTTGATTTTTCTCTCAGAATCAATCTTCAAAATTACTATCAAGATTGGACTTCAAAAAATCATTCCCGTATCAAAAATATGAGACAAAATATAGAAAGGTAATTCTTACCAGCTAGCAAAAGTGAAACAATGAAATGGAACTCACCGATGAATAATGAATCTTCCATAAGTTTTAAAATAAATGTTCACAATGTTTATATATAACTTTGATTTATAATCAGAAACTACAGCCCCCAAGCTTAAATTTGATTATTGTTTTACATTTTTGTAGCACCAACTTAATTGCTACTAAAAATGCAAGCATATGGTCTAGGCTTTTGTTACAAACCTTATAAGTGACTTGTTATAAATATAATGACTTGCTTGTGTACCAAAAAAAAATCCTAAGTAGCTTGCTATAAAAGTTAGTAAATTGTTTATGTAGGAGAAAATTTCCCAAAATAAATTGTTATAAAATTATTACCAAACCTAACATTTAGTTTACAAATAGTACTTTAATAGATCAATTCATACTAGCATTAATAAACAAAAATAAAGCGTACAATTTTCGCAAACATTGATAAAAGTACCTTAAGTTCTTCAAGAGGTTGACAGCTAGCGAAGTCCATAAGGTAAATAGGCTAGCGAAGTTCTTCGGGAGGTTGACAGCAGCCAAGCTTGACATACTCTAATGAAACGGATGGTTGGTGCAGTGAGGAGCTACAGGCGGCGAGATGGATGCCATTCGACGAGAAGTTTAGGTAGGAGTTTTGACACAGATAATTTGGGGAAACAAGTTCAAGGAACCTTCTGGGAGTACGTATTTTGTTAAGTGTTTGAGTGAAACCCTTTAATATTTTGTTAACTTTTGCCACTTTGTTTTTGCTTCCCGCATTAAAAATTATTTCAGCCCGCTTTTTTTCATCCCGCACTCATTTTTTATAATATTTTTATAAGTCTATAGCTACTGCAACATAGTGTTGATATCTATGCTAACATCCTGAAGCTAATGTTGTAATAGACAAAAATCAGCATAGCTATCGTTACATTGTAGCTAGCAACATCTTGTATTTTCGTTGCAATAGGCCATCTATGGCGTAGTGTTACTTATTTATAAAAGGGTTTAATTGTTAATTAATTACTAATTAAGATAAGATTTAATTAGGAATTAATTAAGATTTAATTATTATTGAATAAAGGTCAAATTATTATTTAATTATTAATTATGTTTTAATTATTTATTTAAAGATTAGATATTATTTAATTATTTATTCAAAGGTTAATAATTATTTGATTTTTTATTTTAAAGTTAATTTAGGATTTTAATTATTTATTTAAAGGTTAAATTATTATTTAAATAAAGAGTTTAAAGGTTATTTAAATATGGGATAAAAGCTTTTGATTTTAAATCATTTAATTCTGAAGGTTGATTTGTTTAAGAAAATTGCTTTCAAAAGAATGTTTTAAATCCAAGGGATTTCTTTGTCGATTACCTTTAAGTAACCCTAATTGAATACGAAACCAATGACATATGTTTAGCAGAATAAAACACCATTCTGCTAATTAACGTATATTAGACATCTGTTTAGGAGAATAAACCACCATTCTATTATAATTCACCAAGAAGATTACGTTTGACATATATTAAGTAGAAATTAAACCCGGTTCTATTATTATGTTAACTAGGACATTTACCAATATGTTGATTGATTGTTATTGGCTGATTCATATTACATATCTGCTTGTTATGTAAATACCCATGTTATATTTGTAAGAACCTTTGTGGTCGCTAAGCCTCTTTTCGAATTTGTAAAGTCAAATATTTAAATTTTATCCTTTTTGAAAATGGTTTAAAGTTTATTATCATTTTTTTATAATATTTAAAGGATAATTAAGAAATTATTTTATTATAACATTTGAAGTTAATTTAATACATTTTAAATAATTGTATAAAGTCATTATTTTGTTAATAGGATTTAAAGATAATAAAATAAAGGATGTTTAAATAATAACTTGTTTATTTAAAGGTGTTTTAAATAATTGATTGTTTATCAAATGAATTATATTGATTAGAGTTTATTAAAGAAGTTTTGTTTAAAACAAGGAAAGTTTATAAAAGAGTTTTATAAATAAGTTTGGATATTTATAAAGGAAGTTTTATAAATGATTTTGAATATTTATAAAAGAGACTTATAGATAAACTTAGAGATTTATAAAGAAGTTTTATAAATGAATTTGGAATTTTAGAAAAGGAGAATTTCATAAATGAAAGAGATTTATTAAAGAAATTTATAAAATAAATTGAGATCGGATTTCCCCAAATTGACCTTCTTAATTTTGGCGGTGTGTACATTTGTTCCATGCTTAACACCGAAGGAATAGTGTTTAGTTTATCCTTATCTCTATTTCTTTTTAAATAACTTTTATTTGATCCTTAAATATGA
Source organism: Allium fistulosum (assembly GCA_030737815.1). Lineage (NCBI taxonomy): Eukaryota > Viridiplantae > Streptophyta > Magnoliopsida > Asparagales > Amaryllidaceae > Allium > Allium fistulosum. The sequence continues at coordinate 231,156,359 of CM060908.1, read as the reverse complement.
TTTTCAGATCTGAAATCTTTCACAATGTTTTGTGAATATACTTATGCTAGTGACATAAGTATATGAATATTTTGATAAATATTTTGAAAAGAGATTTAAATAAATGAAAGATTTATTTTCAGGCTTAGCAGTTGCCAAGGGTAATTAAATCCCAGAATTATTTGTTTGTTTATTTGATAGTAAAATAACTGCCTATCAAATCTTAGCCAATTTTGACTTAGGAAGTAAATAAAAGCTTCATGTGTTCATATGGTTTGAATTCCCTCGAGAGAGCTCACTCTACTGAAATGTCTCTAGCTTTAAGGGATATATTAGAGATCCATTAGGGACTTTGGTATAGTCCGCTTACTTCTAAAAGAATTGGGAATGAGTCAACCGGAAATTAATGGTTGTTGGTTCGGAGAGACCGGGATCGAATATGTTATCCGGAAACCACTTTGAACCAACATGAGCGTTCGAATGGTAGACATCTTGATGATGTTTCGAAAATGGAGTTCTTTGAAGTGCAAGGGCTACTTGCTATTAATCCTAATGGCGACTCCAAAATGGATGTAGTAGAGGTAGTGCCCTGGTTTCGTTCAGACCTAGAAAGAACTTGTATGGATGAATGATGGCATTGCATTTATGTCTAGAGGGCAGTGTTAGCATTCCAAGTGGGAACTGCTAAAGGAAGAAAAATTGTTACCTAACGAGCCTCATACCTTAGAAATGTCTAAAACAGGAAAGATGCAGTAGGGCTATGTGGGTCACTCCCATAAGGGTGTGTGATCACCTTTCTAGATTATCATATTATGGATTTGGTTATGCATGAGAGCTCTCTATAAAGGTTGGGAACAACCAAGGTAATGACATATTTCATACTATCCAGTCAGGGGTAGGTCGGTCCTGTGTTGGTAGGGTTGCAAAGGTAACTGCAGCCTACAGTACATTTTATCTAGAGGTGTACTATCTTTTGGAAGGTAGTCCCTACCTTGCCATTTGTTGGGATCCATTCTCCAATAAGCGCCTTCGGTTTTTGATTATATACCTATTATTGTTGTAACGTACATCACAGCTGCTTAATTATTAATATTTTAAACCCATAGACATTTTTATAATATCACTGGATTATAATAAAAATTTGTTTGGTTATTGTAAGGTAAAAACCCGTCCATGTATATGTGCGACATGGTCTTATGATTACGCTTTTTTTGAAAAGGTTTTTTAAATGTAGAAATCCATATGTTTTGATTCGAGTTTTACTCACGCTGGTTTACCAAATTGACCCAGGCGTTATTCTCTTATAATGCTCAGGTTAGCCCGGGTATATTTTCCAGATTTGGTTGGATCCTTTGGAGCTTTTAGGAGACGAGCTGGATTCTCCAAGACGTATTCACGTATCTTATATTCTTCCGCTATTTTTGTTACTTTGATTTCTGTCTATATTTATTAGCAATTGTAAGGACATGCTGTTATAACTTACTAGGCTGATAATAGGTTAGTGTACTCTGATGTTGTGTATAATAAAGATGATTTGTTTTTGTAAAGATCCTGTGTATATTATATATTTCCCGTCACGATGTGAGATTCTATTCTGTCTTTTCTTTCTTCACCCCAAATGACCTGTCTTACGGACATTTAAATGATCAGCACACGAATACCGAGGATGTATTAAGTGTCGTCTTTAGGTGTAAGAAAGGTAGATCATTACGCTATAGGGTTGAGTTATCGAATGCATTATCGGTGTCAATATTGTGTTTCATATATTACATTTAAGGAAGTGTGTCTGGGACCCTGATGCGATAGTAAGTCCTAGAGCTATGAAAGACTTGGTTGCTAAGCCAAACATGACTTATGTGAGAAGCCTCTTTGGGTAGTTGACCGTATAGATGAGCTTCGGAATAAGGTTGTGAAGCTTGTGTGAGTGTAGTGGAATGACAACCAAGATAATTGCACTTGGAAATCGGAAGATAAAGTAAGGAGAACATATCCCAAGTTGTTTGCTTAGACTTGGCATGTATTTTTGCCATGTTTTGTTATAGACCATATGTGTGCGCGCGCGCATGCGTATGTGTTATCATGGTTGATTTTGTTATGTACTAGTAGACACACCAGTACACTTTGTTTGAGACATATGGGTAGGGAACTTATGTTATGTTAGAGTGGGAATGAGAAAGAATGAATCCCTACCGTACTTTATTTAAATTTCGGGGATGAAATTCCTATTAGGGGAAAGCCTAAAACAACCTAATATTTTAATAAATAAATAAATAGGAATTAATCTTGAGACTAAAGATTTAATGTCCTAATTATGAAATTAAATAGGATAACATGTGGGGTGAATAAAGTAAATATTAGAGGGATTTTTATTTACTTGTTGCTATCTAAATTGAAATGAGAAATATGACAAGTATTTAGGTATATATTTACTTATTATATAGCAATTTAATTTAATTTAAGTAAATGGATTAGATGGAAGAGCGTGATAAGGGCCAATGGCCCAACTCCTTATGAAATAATAAATATAACTACTTTTTCACTTTTATTTATTCTTGATAGAGTTAGGGGTATGCCTTAGGGGCAATTATGTAAGTTTTTACATATATCTAACTTGATTACCAATCTTGTTCGACATAAAAGGTGTTTTCATTCAATTATATACCTAATATAATGTGTTATATTAATTAATTAATTTAATTAAAAGTATATTTAATAGAAAATCCATAAATGGTATGTTTGTGATAGTAGTTACAAAGTGCACTAACCATGAGTAATTTGTTACAATGAAATTAAACATACTGTTTTAAATATTCCTAGTTAAGATTATCGAGATTGGATATCGATACATCTATTGAGACTATAGTATGCAATGCTCTCTAAATGTTAGACAGTATATTACTCATGACTGTTGAGGGAATCAAAAGGATACATACTGATATTTATTGGATAACTATGGAATGGCTCACTCGATAGGTTTCTGTTAGTTAATGTGACTAAGGTCAAGTAGAAAACGTTGATGTGACAATATTACATAATTCCCTCGACTTGAGAACACCATCGAGCTTCAATGTGGAAACTTTGATTTGATTATAGCGAGTGGAGCATTGATGTGGAACACTGTTCAAGAGAGAAATCATCTACTCGGTTACATGAGGTTAGTATCATGGTCGCCTAGAGTCAACTCAAAGTCAAAGTCTCTGTACAAAACAGTTTGATTAATTGTAATTGTTATTATTGAATCACGGATTTTTTGTTTGGACTATAAAGTTGAATATGGACGATATTAGATTTTGACCATTACTAAAGTCCATAAGTTCTAATGTGATATAGTTTTGACGAAGAGAATTGGTGCAAATATTTGTCGAATGGGTAACACTTAAAAAGTAAAATTGGATTCTACCGAAAATATGTACAAGCAATAAACTCGGCCAAACTGTCACAGCACTAGCTAAAGTGACGTATGAACATTGATATTTAAATTATTCAATGTTAATCGCTGGCTGAATTTACACTTGCGAGTCACATAATCGCATAAGTAGATTCATTGATATACCACATGATTTAATTGCTTTCTAATTGTTTTAAATTAATTAAACTAATTAATATTTATGAAATGTTAATTAGTTTTTTATTTAATGTATTGGGTACTATTAGAATTTTTGGGTGCCAATAGCAATTAAATAATTAGGTGGATGTATAAAAGTTAAATATGTACGAATCGATATTCAATATCAGCATAAAGTTAAATTGGATTTAAATGTGATTAATTCCTAATGAGTTTAGAATGATTTAAGGCCTATTTAGCCTTATCTAACAGCTATAAGAGAGCAAGAGAGGGGCTAAAGATTCATAAAAGTTGGATCCAGATTTGGTAATAAAGAGGGAGTAAATAAAGCTGAGAATATCTCGTTTGCTCTCTATATAAAAGGCCACACTACCCCTCATGGTTTAAAGTTACTTTTTCTCTCCCTCTCCTCTATAATGGCTACTATTTCCAACCCCCTTAAGCCATAGATTCGAACATCGAATAAAAAATCAAAAGTTGTACTCCAAGCAGTTACAAAGCTAGGAGCTTGAATCAGGATCAAATCTAGGAAAGTTTGCCAATCAAAATGCAAATCTAAGGAAATATTTTTGAGGTAACATCCTATAATCTATGATTAACATGTCATTACGTCAATATAGTTAACTAATCTATATTTGAATGAATTTATATGCATAATTGTTGTCCCATTTAATTGTTTGATCATACATATGTATATGGAAATCTATAAATTTCACTATCTAACAATTCTATTTGTTTGAAATTATAAAATTTAATATATATATATACACACACACCATAGTAATATAATTATTAATAATTTTTTAAACATTAAAATCTATTTTAAATTGATTTAACACTGTCTTAACTACAAATATAAATGAACAAATAAATATATGTAATTATATATCCAAAACTATTTTATTATGTATCATAAATTACTGTTAGAGAAAAAAATCAAAATTTAAATACAAATTTTATGTATATATGTGCATGTATTAACGTTCATGTAACATGTATTAACTGGTACTATATATGTATATATTAATATTTTTATTTTATAAAATTGTACTTTATTGTTTATAGAATTAAAAAAACAATATGTATATACATACACACACAAATTTATATATATATATTATTTTTAATTTTGGTCGTAAGTCACGTTACTTAAAAACATAGATTTTAATTAGCTTATTAATTATTTCAATGGATTATTATTAAAAATGTACAGTAAAATATCATTTTTTGGAAATTATATGACATAAATATATTTATGATATTTTATTTCATTTTACATATAGTATTTTTCAATATAGATCTATAGATCCAAATCTGTTTTTAAACTACTTTACTAATTAAACAAATTATGTATTTTGAAAATGAATTTTGAATTTTAAAATTCTTAATTTATTCAAAATAAATTACTTTATTTATATTGTTGATATCTTTATATAATTTTATTATATATATATATATGTGTGTGTGTATATTTTAAATCTGTAGATCTTGATATATTTTTAAACTATTTTACTAATCAAACAAATCAGATATTTAAAATGAATTATAAATTATAAATTATTGACTTATTCAAAATAAATTACTTTATTACGAAATAAATATTCAAAATTTTAAATATTATAAGTATATATATTTGTGTGTGTTTATAATTTAACTTTATTTTGGGCAGTAGTGTGCATATAAAGGGCTAATATGTCTATTGCGGTGTAAATCCCAACACTTATATATGGACACATTATGCCATATACAAATTTATATGTTGAATGTACACTTACAAGTATGTGTGTATTTGATACACATATACACTTTATATGTTACATATTTATACAAAATCAAATCTTTATATAAACTAATTAAATAAAATAAAGATTTTATTTAAAATTATCTAGATTTGATCTAAATCAATATAGAGTTCATTGGCCCAATAAGGTCTAAAATGCTAAAAAAATTGAAATTCACCAAATTAACCCACTATATGTTGGCTCAGTTCCAACAATGGTATCAGTGCTTTATAGCCTGTAGTTTAATTAGAAGTATTAGAGCTAACAAATTAAAGCCTGTCCATATATAGAGTGTCTAAAAAAGTAGCGTCTAAGGTTGGGTGTATTGACCCGGATATTTAGTTATTTGAAATTAGGATATTTAATTAATTTTAAATATTGAAAAGTTAATTTTATAGGTTAAATAACTTAAATTTCAATTATAGCGATTTATTGGATAATTTAATTGTTGAATTTAATAATTGAAAATTGGTTAAATAATGGAATCTTGAGTTTTAAGTTAGATAAAAATAATTTCAAAGCTTATTTAAATTCTATTAATAAGAATGATGATAATAGAACTTTTAAATCTGATTTAAAAGTGATTTAACTGATTTTTGAAAATAACTCGTTTAAATTAACGAGTAAAAATAGCCTTTCAGGGCACTGTCACGAATTTCGACGAAACCAGTGTCATTGGATCCATAATAATGAATTATATTACGCCATCAAATTTCATAGTGATCAGGCATATCGTTTAGTCATGCAGGATAGAAACGTGTTGAAATTCATATTAAAAATTTAATATAATAATTGGGTTCAAAAAAGCTATCTTCCCCATACGATCGAATTAGAGCTCGAGACTAGTTCCATTGCATTCGGAACAAGGGTATAACATATAAAACACCAAGCGGCACGTCTCGATTGGGGTCCGAAATTTTATAGCTAGATATTTTGAATTTTAAATTATATATATATATATATATATATATATTAGACCATACAAGCCATGACCAATCAACTTCAAACCAGGCCCGTACGAGCCCATCCCTTCCCCATGCACCTTTGACTGTACCCGTTCCCGTTTAAATGAATGCCTACAGCAAAAACGTGAGTGTTATTTTCATTTCAAAATTTATAATCAAATCAAATACTCTATGGAAAATTCTAAAAAAAAAATTTCTTGGTTTTATCTTGCTTAGATCTTCATTTAGGTAGGAGATTTGATGGAGTTTGGTGATGGGGGTGAGTGCGGCAGCCCAGAACAGTTGGGTTGTGGGTTTTAGAAACTAGGGTTGGCAATTGCTTGGAATCGAAGAGGAATGGGATCAAGCGGAGCCTAGATTTGGATTCGTCGTTGAAAATGGATTCTCGGGAGATAAATTCATGAAACTCGGTGCCTTGGTCGATTGCGTAACTTGGGCAAGGTCGACGAGAGGTAGAGATGTCGCGATCTAACTTGGGCCTCGGCCGTCATGTGAAGGGGATGGACGCATCGAGTTCGAGGAGGGGAAGCGTTTGGTAATGTCAGATTTGGGGTTAGGTGGCCAGAGCGTGGTGCCAGCAAGTGACGTGCACATGCATGGTCGCTTATCAGTAGATGATGGAAGAAGGGATTGGGGAAGGAGAGGGTGAGGGCATTAGTGTAATTTTTTTAAGTTGTAATTAGTTTATATTATTTAATTAAAAATCGTTCGACTAAAAATTTCATAACTCTCTCATACGAGGTCGATTCAAGGCACGGACTTTTGTGTTGCGCTCGTAACGACGTAAGCTTCGCAATGAAATTTCGGTGAGTTAAACTCACCTCTTTGGATCGCTGGTATGATTTATAGTTGATAAAAATTATTGAATGATTGTTTGAATAAATTATTATATTTATTAGTTGGTTTGGATATATTCCCGCCCATTGGGGCGGATGAGACCCTATTACGTTCCCGTGTAAGAGCGGATGACCCTTTGTATACGAATCCTGCCTCGAAGTGGTTGATTTATATTTTAAGATTGTATAACATTTGTGATGCAAGGGGAAATAGGTTGGAGGGATCCAACAGGATTCCTCGCTATTATTGAATTGTTTCATAATATATTTGATATGGATTATTGAAAAATAAATCTGATTGTGGAAATTATAGTTATAACATCGTTATATGTCTGAAAATAAAACCCAGTAGTGATTTAAAATCGATATTGATATTTGTTAAGTGTTGGGTGGCTATTGGCTTCAAATTAGTATTTTAAAAAAAAATACTATAAATTGCCGTTAAGACGGAATTGGGTTTTGAGACAAGAACGTTTTTTTTAAATCTGGAATTGGGTTTCGAAAACATGTTGTTTGAGGATTATTTAAGTTAATTAAATATATTAATATTATTTTAAGTTATTAAATTATAAATATTAATTTAAGGTTATCTAATTATAATAATATTCTATTAGAGTTATTTAATTATATTAAAATTATTTTAAAGTTATATAATTATATTAATATTTTTTAAAAGTTATTTAATTATTTTAATATTGTTTAATAGTTATTTTTTTATAGTTAATATGTTTTAAGAATTTATAAAAAGGTTAATAAATTAAAAGGTTAATTATTTAAGAATAATTATGGTTTTGAAATTAATACTAAGGATTATTAATAAGGTTTTAAAATAAATTATTATTATATATAGAATGGTAATGATTAATTATTTTTATCATTTCTTAAACAATATTTTGGAATGATTAATTATTATTTTAAGATATTTAAAGTTAATGATTTCCATTTATTTATAATGTTTATTGTTAAAAATTATTATCATATAGTGATGTTTTGAGGTAAATGGTTAAAATTATTTATAAATGTTTCTGAGACCCGAAAATGGAGCCGAAAGACTTAGATTTTATAAAGGAGTTATAAAATGGTTTGAAGCATTAAGAAAGGGTTATTTGCAAGGTGAAAGAGTTTATAAATGGTTAGATATTTATAAACGAATTTAGAAACGAGTTTATAGATTCATAAAAAAATTATTATAAATGGTTTTATGGATTTATAAAGGCTTATAAATGATTTTAGAAATACACAAAGAGAATTTATGAACGATTGGGATATATAAAAGAATTTTATAAATGGTCTAGGGGATTTATAAAATGAATTGTAAATGTTTTAAAAGGGATTATAGGGGATTTATAAACGATTTGAGAATCAAATAAAAAGGAAATCCTTCTCAATTTTGTTGATATACTTATACTGTGGAGATAAGTATATGGATATTTCTAGGTATTGAAATATAGAGATTTGCGAGTATATCTTGTAAAGGTGTTTATATACAAGTAATTTACAAAGTGGGTTTTATTTATGAAATAAGGCTAGTGGTTGCTTATATGCTTAACCAATGTTGGTTTTCCCTATGAAATATAATCTTCGTTAAATGTTTGTTTATTTGATAGTTAAATAACCGACTATCAAATCTTGGCCTAAATATGTAATCCTTCTTAATTTTGGTGGTATAGAAATATTCCCAACTTAACACCGAAGGATTTTAAATCTGGAAATATCTAGGGGAAATGCGGGAATTATATGGTACAGTTACCATCGATGGTGCTATAATATACGTATAAACTCGATTCGTTCTTCTAGGACAAATGATAAGGAAATCCGTTCACTTAAACGTTTAGGGGGTGATCCCCGCTCTTATGTATTGTATGATTATTTCCTAAAGAACCGGTATTGAGCATTCCGAAAATTAACGTTTGGTTTTTTGGAGCACCCGGGAAATGAAAGAGTGTATTCGTAAGAGATGATTCAAACCCGTGACCACTCCGAAAACCATATATGGTTCTATGGAGGAGATTCGTGATATTTTAAGATGTTGGGATCCATGTGTGATTCCGAAAATTGTTGGCGTATGGGAATCCAGGTGTGATTCCAAGATCTAATTGAGATGTGGGAATCTATGTGTGATTCCGAGATCCATTAGGGTATTGGAATCCATGTGGAATTCCATGATCTATTTGGTGATGGGGCATAAGTTAGAATGCCGGACGTAGCCTCATCAGCGGGAATGACTAAAACCAGAGATAGGAGGCATGGCCAGTAGGGTTGGCAAACCCATAGGGTGTAGTTGGCTCCTCCTAGATGTCACTTATAGTTTTTATGCATGCATGGGGCGATGCACTCGGTCTTAGCTAGACCAGCTATGTTTTTCCTATGGTACATCACTAGGGATGTATGCTGCTTCGAAAGGATATCTCTGATCCTTGTGCAGGAGGACCATTCCTCGAAGTACTGAAGGCACCTCCATGGAAATCCTACACAATTAGCGAACGCGCCTTATCGAATTTTGATTATATACCTAGTATTGTTGTGATGTACACTCACGAGCATCACAGCTACTTGATTATTATTATTTTCACCTTTAGACATTATTATAATATCAATGAATTTTCTGTAGAAAATTTTTTGGTTATCGTAATGTAAAAACTCATCCGTGTTTATGTGTAGCGTGGTCTTACGATATACTTTTTTATTTCAAATATTTTTCTTATAACTTTAAATCTAGTTGGATGTGTTTTCTCACGTTGGTTTTCCAGACTGACTCGGGTGTTATTTTATTATAATGCTTGGGTCGGACCGAGCATATTACATATTAGTTGGATGCTCTGAGCTTCAAGAGACGAGTTAGAGGCCCAGAGACATATTCATGTAGATGATTATTTTCCGTTGTATTCATTGTTGTGTTAATCAGAAACTGTGAGGACATGCTGTTATAACTGTCCAGGCTGAAATAGGTTAGTATACTCTGATTGATGTTTGTATATACATATATTGCAGTTTTGTTTAAAGATTTATGATATATTATAGATTACTCGTTCCGCTGTGAGATTCTGTGCTGTTTAGTCTTCTTTTTATCTTCTTCCTTATTTCTTTTCCCTAACAATCAGGTCTTCCGGCATTCGATTACTCGGCATGTGATACAATGGACATATTAGTATCGATTTTCAAGGGTCGAAAAACCCGGTTCGTTACATTGGGTTTGAGTAATCAAGTACTCTTCCCTACCTAACTACTGGCCTATTGCAAAAGGATAAGGTAAGCCCAAAGGTTATCCCTAAAAATTGATTTGGGCCTAGTGCTAATTTTCAAAATTTGCTTTGAAATAAGAATAATATTTTAAATTTAAAAGGTTGAATTTAACATAAGTAATGAATTTATATGTTATAAAATTATTTTCAAAATTATTTTGAAAAAAATAATTATTTTCAATAATTATTAATAATTAATTTGAATAATTAAATGAATAATTAATTAAATGTTAATTGATTAAATTAAGTAACATATATCTAGATATGTGTAACATTATCTTTAAATGTTAAGGTAATATCTATACTATAAAGCAAAACCTTGGTCAAAGCGGTCAAAGTGAAGCCTTTTTCAAGTTTCCTAAAATGCCCATAACAGTATGCACTAGCCAATGTTTATATGTAGACAAAATGGTAAACACAGTCACACCACATTCCAGTAACTGCAATCATCCACCACATTTTCCACCATCAAGCTTCTTTTAAAATAACTGACTCCCTTATTTTCAGTTTTTAGTCTGTCGATCACCGCTCCATATTCAGTTGGAACCAACGCCAAAATATTTCAATTAAATAAGAAGATTTTCCAATTGCAAGAACTTTGTATACCAAAGGCATACAGCCCTACGGGAATTCCATTTGAGGTGGTTGGTTGATGATCGACATGGGTGTTGTTTCCAGGTTTTCTTTGTTTCGACTGTGTTGCTATTACACTTGATATGTTTGTACTTATTGATTTGTGTATGACATTAAACCTGTATTATCTTGAAAATATATTTTATCTACCCTATGTTTTCTCATTTTTTGTACAACATGTTGAAAAGTAAGGAAAGTAGTGACTAATTTAAAAATTAAATACATGGATATGATTAACTGATGCCAAATCTAAAGCACTTTTCATGATATTTGAGAGGTTACTCATGATATATATTTTTTCCATCTTTTGGCTGATTTGTTAGAACATTAGATTCTTCCTATATCATAGTAGCAGGTTCTAGAGTGTTTTTGATTGAAAAATTCATGTGATTTTATTTCAACTGTGACTTACATGCAATATTCACTAATTTTTCTTAATGTTCCAAATGGTTCAGAGTACTTTCGATGGATGCTCCAATGATGTTTGACATATTTCCTGATCAATTATTTTCATTTTCTTCACCTATTCAATGTTTACTTTGTGAAGTTGGTTTCATCCCAGTAGTTACTTTGCAGGCTCATTGATTTAAAAACTGACATCAAAAATGGAAACCATGCAGGATTTAAATATCATAACTCCTAAACTTCTTTGAACTGTGCATAATTATATGTTTGGGTAAACCTATCAAAAGTGAGATTGGAGCTTAGTCATTACAAAAATAATTCCAACCAGTTTCTTCATTTCCATATATGAATTTTACGAAAGATTTTAATAATGGGACAATTGAGTTAATCATGACTGATATCATCTTTCCTGTATCTGTCTGCAACAGGGTTTTTTATTTGTAAGTGCATTTGTGCTATGTTTTCGACTGAGTGATTAAATTGAGTTGCTTAGGTTCGTTGATTGTAAGCAGAAATGTTTAAACTGTAATGTCTAAATAAATTCATTTATATGGTTGCTGACTGAGGATTAAAATTTTCCTTTTAGATTGATGGATGATGCCAAAGAACAAATTATGTGGTTAATGACCGAATTCTCAAAAAAATGTGAAAATAGATCATGGATTTTCCTATTGAAAGGTGTAGAAATGTTGCATTCTGTTATGTCATGGTTTACTATTTTTTGTTACAACTGCTTAATTGCATTCTATAGATGTCACTATGTATTACTTATTTGAGTTGTACCATCATAGTGGAGCATTTCAATATTAATTTGTTTTGCATTAGAACAATCAGCACACCACTTTCTTCGTGGATGTGCAATGCAAGTCAAAGTGAAGCCTTTTTCGAAATACTCAAATCGCTCTTCTCAAAAATTCGAAATATATAATGTAGGGACCCTTTTGTCATTTTGTTTCGCCACTTAACCACTACAACCATTATCCCACAATTTGCTAAGCGGTTTCTCAGTTTCTGTTAATTATATGCAAATATTGTTCATCGTATGGCTTTCAACTATGAGATTCTTATGCTATTCTTTCACCTTCAAATCTCAAGATCATCAAGCTTTGGGGTCAAATTTGAATTTAAGTCGTGATCCCAAATAATTTAACTTGAAGTTCGCTGAATCAAGCGTCATGATGGGAAGTTAATGAGATGAATGCTGAAGCACTATCAATTGGATTATGAATCAGATTGCTATGAGACCACTACCCCTGCTTTGATTGTATAATGAAAGGTATGAAATTTTACCTAGACATAAAATGCAAAGTATGAGTACAATATTTGAAATTTTTGGGATTTGGAGCACGTTCATATGAGTTTTACGGTATAACTTTATAAAATGAGAAGAATTTTTTCCTCAGTTATTATTGCAACAGATAAAAATAGAAAATCGGGGATGCATGGCTTCTACTGCTGCTTTTAGATGGCTAAGATCGGAGGCAATTTTGTTTACCCTATTCATATCTAATCATTTCCTATTACGTAAATGATATAATCTTATGGAATATAATTCAATTTCTAATGTGAAAAAAGGTTTTCCCTCTGTTTGGTACTGTTAGTACTGCAATTGATATTTTTGCATTGCAAACAGTTCACAACATTTGCATCAACTAAGAAGTAAGGTTAGTTATCATGTTCAATATTTTACTGGAAGCTTCATGATTTGATTATACATTGTAAAATATGAGTTTCTATTCATGTAAGATTTTATAATTTTTATTTACTAATGCGATATGGAATTGTGTAGCTGCACAGGGCATCAACCCAGAAGTAAAGTAATTGCACATGGTATTTACCTAATATTTGATTTTCCTCTTTTAACCGTGAATTAATATTTGTGCCTTCGATAATGTTAATATAAGCAGTATTTTATTTGTATAAGAGGTGCATGTATCTGACATCATTGTGACCATACATACTAAAAGGTACAAATTATGAATAATGTATGTAGGAGCAACTCAAAAGTTAGTGCTTGAGATGGTGAATCTGAGGGGACTTGGTATTTCTCACGTCAAGAGTCACTTCCAGGTAATTTAGGTCTTTCATATATATATATATATATATATATATATATATTGGGATGTTGCTTAAGTTTTTTATCTAGGACATACATTAATATTATGTTTTGTAAATCAGATGCATAGAAACAAGAAACTAGATGATGTAGAGCAAGTGAAGTGTCGCGCCACTTCTTCTTCAAGTTTTATTTCATGCCTTTGGAGTGCCACTTTAAACTTCTTTTTGTATATCTTATTGTATATAAAGATAACACTAATAAAATTGATCTAAAGCTTATTATCAAAAGAGATAGAAGTTAACCGATGATCTGTTTATACATACAGTTCTGTTCTTGATTTATTAATTTTATTATCCAGTTATATTTTGTTACAATTGTTATCTGATTTATAGCTATACAGTTTTAGAGTATGCTAACAGAATAGTATACATGTTGCATGACCAGTTATATTTTATAACAGTTTTAGCTATTCATATTATATTATCCAGTTATGATAGGCATATTATATTGTAAACTAGATTTATAGCTGTACATATTGTATTATCCAGTTATATTTGGTTACAATTGCATTTTGATTTACAGTTGCATGACCATAAATACTATACATTATAACCAATATTGCCTTAATTTAATTCACAATATACTAAAATGTTTCAGTTCTCAAACAGTTATATCCTAGGTACCAAAATATAGATAATGAATATTATATATATATAATATATATATATATAACAACATATACTCTATGTTACAGTCAACTGAGAAAATAGTTGATAACTTTGCTTACTATATATACTTATTTCTTTATGCATGAAAATGTCTCGGCAATGAATTTAACTGTTCCAAATTTTCATCAATGCATGGAAATCTTTACAGGTGGAAGAAGAAACAGAAGCCGAAATGCTGCACAAAAATGCTATACTCGCATTTGTATTCCAAAGATTAACTACTATTTCTAATGAAGAAAATCTTCTTCTTTAGGAATCAAAGTTGGTGTCTTGGTATGCATAAACATGCAAGAATAATTCATAATTCCACAGCTTTATTAGGTCAAGTAAGGTTGGTTTAATTTAAATCTTATTTCCATATTTGATATAATAAAGGACAATGATCCATTATATTGTTGACAATAGGAAGCAGTAAAAATATAATTAACGAAATAACAAGCCAAATGATAACAGAAAGAAAAGGAGGTATGTTTGTTTCTCAAAAAGCAAACGAAAATAACAGATGCAATTGATTGACTCATGAGTTTAAGGCATGGGATGTAAATTCATTTCCAGCTCTCAAGCAAGCAAATATATGAAGACCTATATATGAATAAACATGGACACACGCATCCCAATATAAATTTGAAAAGCAAAGTTGGGATGTACATATGAATTGCTAAGGAATTGAAAAACAATTGCACAAGTGTCTGTGTATAAGTTTGTTAGTAGCTAGCTATTACAACCGAGAGAGGAAAAAGAACAATGCCAAATGTTTACAGTAAATAGAATAACCAAATGCAGCTACTTGAATAAGCAATTATAATGCATTAACGAAAAAAATATATAAATACTACGCATTAAGTGGCGAGCGATCATGGACTGAGGCAAACACAAAAAAAATTCAATTCCTTCTTAGCACACGTCCAACGGACGTGCCATCATACTCGTAATTATATATATAATTTTTGAAATTAATTATAATTAGTTAAAATCATTTTAAATAAATAAATTAATTAAATGTTATTTAGTATAATACAAATGTATGAGATATATGTCTATAACTATAATTGTTATAGTCCATATATTCGATTTAAAATGTATAAAATGAAATTAATTAACTATGGTTTAATTAATAAAATTAATGTAAGATTGTACATAAGATTATTATATAAGTTAATTAAATTATAAAATGTTATACAAGAATTAAACTTATATAATATAAATGTATAAAAAAAGATTGAACAGAAAAAACCCTAAATAGACCTAAGGAATAAATACATATGTATAGCACATATATAATAGACGTGTCTGACACTTGAATCACGAGAGTGTTTCATAGGAAATACATTATTTCATAGGTTGATACCACTTAATTAAATATATTAAAGATAATGAATCTTTGATATAAGTGTTTTCCTCTACCATTTATATATTAATAAATTAGTTGCATACTCTTTGGTTGTTGAGCAAACTCAAGCTAGAGAAGTTATGTGAAGCATTATTAATATATTGAATGGACGAGTTAAAATAACTCTATGTATTTGTTAAGCAAACTCAAAGTACATATACTATACTTCAACTGTCGCGAAATGGTAAGTACGAGCAAATAATTTCTTTCGATTTGTTGAGCAAACTCAAGGTCGAAAAGAGATTAGGACAAGGAACCATGGGTTATGAGTTATATATGATACAACCAATAAGGAATTATCCATCATTTGTGGAGCTATGACTTATTGAGCAAATTCAAGGTCAGGGTCCTAAGACAGACGAGTCCACACACACTGGTGAAGTTGAAAGACTTCTATGTCTTGTTTTAGGGTTTGAGGAAACATAAATGACTATTGGGAGCCTTATTAGAAAAATAAAATGGTAATATGTCACTTTTCTAAAATTTTAAGAACATCTACTGTATAAAATTTCAATAATCTACACCGATAAATTTATACAATTAATATAATTGATAAAGTATTTACCAATTAAAGTAAATAAATGAATTTAATTAATATTAACAAATAGAAATATAAAATATACTTACCAATAAATTTTTGCATGTTGTCCGATGCAACTATCTAATTATACGACCGTTAAATACGTTCATAGCTTGATCACTTATGAGTTTACTTGTCCGAGGCTGTGTACTGTCTTCAGTGAGTTTTGAACTCTTAAAGCAATACAAGGATATGAATATTCGATTCATTTCCAATCACATATAAGTGTTATACAGAGAACAATCACCACTTGGAATATATGAAACCTCGATGAAATTTTTTGATTTCAAATAAGCAAGTAAACCATAGTGTGAGATCATGTATTCAGTAAGAATAGTTACAATCATGATCTTGTTGTGTTAAATGTAACACTAGACCAAAAGCTAAAAGATAAGTATAAGAATTAGATTACTAAAATGTTTGTTTAAAGTGCAATATATTTGTTATCCTTAAGTGTTAAGGATAACCAAATGCACTTTTATAAAGAGTTCTTTATGATATTATAGTAAGGGCTTCTTTTGAATGGTTCAATCGCTTAGAAAGGAAAGCGAATGTACGAGCATAGTGAGGACGAAGGGAGTGAATGGTCAATTTTGCTTCATGGAAAGACATAAGGAACGAGAATTGTAAAATAATATTTGATACATAACATTGGAATAAGAAATATGATTTCTATTCTAAAATATATTTCCAAATAGAAAATTGTTTTCTATGAGATTTATTCTTATGAGTTCAAGATATTTGATCTGAAAACCCATCAATTGTAAACTGGTTACATTAAATGAAATAAGTATCCTGCATTAAGTGGTTGAATGAAGCTTTGTATTTCATACTAGCAATGATAGAAATAGTAGGACCATGCCATAGAGAATTTATTAGTGGCATCAAGTTAAGAAAATTATTTCCATAAAACATACCAAACATTATTTATGAAATAATAACATTTTTTCAATGTTAACTAAAAAAATACATGGTTTTATTTTAGTATGAATACTATGAATATTCATTATAAAATAAAACTAAAATAGTGGTTGTTATATAGCTTTTTAACCCAGCATAATTCAATAGGAGTTAGAACTTAAGGACTATGGCAGAAGGGCTTTAAACTTGAATAAGGCATCCAAAAGAACACGCCAAAGCACTCAAGAAGAATTACCCAAAAATCCACTAAGGGGATGGATTGCTAGCGATCCATAAGGAAGCTTCATGGGTCTTTCAAGTCACTTGCATCATGAATAAATATCTCTTCTAAGTACATTTGCCAAATTTCATAGCCTTCAAAGCAACCTAGTTCGAGAAGTGAAGACCCATCTGATTCTATTCATAGTTCAATCTAATCTTTGCATGAATCATCATCAAAACAAGGAAAATAGCTACAAAATTACATGGAGAGCACCTACATAAGACAGGGAGTGCAATCCAAAGGAAGAAGCTCAAAAATCCTCTAAGACATGGATCGCTAGCAATCCATCACATTATGTTGGGTCATTATGAATTTTTTAGAGAACCTTTGTATCATCAAGTGTAGGCTTCTGGCGAAGCAGCCTAGCCCAATTTCTCTCCAGTGCCTATAAATACAATCCTCCTTGCAACATAAAGAACATCTTCTGGACTAGCAGTTGGAACTCTGCAAAGATTATTCTTCACTCTCCTCCTGATACACAATAGTCATCTAGGGGTTTAATGTGATTCTCCAGTGAACTCTTGTACTTGTGAGTTGATCTAACTTAGAATTCTCAATCCTATTATAATCCGATTCAACTTGTAACAATAGTCAGTTAATAAAAAGTTATAAAATGGACGTATGCATCATTAACAGCCTAACCACTATAAAAATCTTCTTGTCCTTTTATTATTTCTTCTCTTTTTACATTTATCTTCTATACTATTGCTTTATAAGAACAAGGATGGTGCTTTCATACTCAATCCAGGGTGTTGATCCATTTTTAGGTTAACATTTTAGTGCTTTCATTGAGAGCCCAACTCGGGCTTAGATTTAGCTATCTACTTTGGATCAGATAGGTTCAGAAGTTAGATCCTCAATCTTTTCTTAGAAGATTTGCTTTTGAGCATCAATGGCACCAGGAAGAAACAGAACAACCTCCGGAAGATCCATAGGAACTACCATTGTTGGAGAAGAAACTAACCCTCGGTAAATTGAAGTCAACAACCTCAACAACCTGCAACTTGGAACTAACATTGGATATCAAATGCCAGGATCATCCACTCGGCATGAAGTTATGACTAAGGGAGAATTGAACCAGATGGTTGATGAAATTAACCAGAAAATAGCAAACAGTCAAAAGGCTCTTATGGAAAAGATAGATGCTCTCTTAGCTCTCCAATCACTAACTACTCCCAGAACGACAACCGAAGCCATGGCTGCTACAGAGCAAGAGCTTTCTTTCGTTTCTGGCTCAAGTAGAAGAAACATAAAATTGAAGCAAAAGAAAGTAATGCGGAGCTCAAGGCGGCACGATATTGGAAAATGCTAATACTCCGCCCACTGTAAAAGCACCTACTACAAACCTGAACTTAGGAGTGAAAACTCCATGGGATGTCATACTAGTATATGATATTGACTCTGAGGAAGGCGAGCAACTTAAGGGAGGAGAATTTAACTCAAATGATTGAACTCTACCTGCAAGACCAACCACCTACCAACGGATCTCTGTAGGAGTGACTCACCCGAAGACTGGAGAGCTTAGGCTTCAGCCAGCCAACCAAGACCGTTTGCAAAGTCAAACACTTGGCGCAGCTACTAACAACCGACCTGCGGATGAATGGGCAAGTGAGGCATACATTGCGGACATGGTCAGACACTTGATGGGAGAAAGAAAGGGTAGAAAGGATGATGATTGGGATTCCGCTCTGAGCTGAACTCCCTTCACTGATAGTATCCTGAGGCCAGAGTACCCCAAGAAATTCACCATGCCACCAGCTATGCCCTCCTACAATGGAACTACCGACCCTCAACAGCACTTGTACAAGTATGTTTGGAATATGAATGGTGCAAGGGAAACAGATGTAGTTCATTGCAGATGTTTCCCCATCTATCTGGAAGGAGCTACCTCCATGTGTATACTAGACTTCCTCCGTGATCTATCTCAATCTTTGACGAGCTAGCAAGGAAGTTCTTGGATCAATTTAGACTACACACGGCTCAGCCAAAGGACGTGATGTCTCCATCCGATTACTTCCAAGGACCCAATGAATCACAAAATCGTTCATGAACCACTTTAATACAGCCATCACCGAAGTGAGCAATCTAAATGATGATATGATTTTTATGGCTTTAGTGTGCCTGATCCATCTAGAGATAGATTTTGGGAGATCGATTAAAATAAAGCAACTGACCACCATGAAAGAATTTAATCGAAAGGCAAGTCGGTACTTGAGATTGGAAGAGGCAAATACGTTAGAAGGTAAAAATAATGATGCAGCCAAATGAATCAATTTAGAGTAATGTGGTGGTCGGTCAAAACGGCAAGAATTCTGAAGTAGCTAATGGAAAAGATGGGAACCACAAAAGGAAGAACCGGGATTAGAATACCGGCAAGGGAAACAGAGGGGGAAGAAACTCAAAGGTCTGAAACACGGGGAATACACTCCGTTGAATGATGGCTTGGAGAATATTTACTTGGCAACTTAGGGAAGAGAAGAGTACCTGAAGTTGCCTCGGAAAGAAGAGTCTGAGCAACAAAAGTAGTCGGGGAAGTTCTGTCGCTTACACGAAACCCACAACCATAACACAAACGAATGTCGCTGTTTGAAGAACATGATTGAAGAAATGATTAGAGAAAACAAGCTCCAACAGTATGTGAAGAAGCCCCGAAATTCCGATTAGCCAACCGAACCTCATACTCCTAACTCCCAAGAAAACCAATCTGGATCTAACGAAGATGGATCCAAACAATCGGTACCATTTCGGGAGGTCCTCATCCGGCACAGAAAAGTTGGGGAAAGATGGAAAAATATGCTAGTTCGCTTAAACATGCTCCAAAGGAAACTTGCTTTGCGATCGAAGACAGGACCCCCATTAAATAGCAGAGGATTCTCAATGACGGCATCATGTTTTGAAACTGGGATAGCGAAGGAATAGAAGCTCTAACTTTTGATCAAGTGGTGGTGATGATAGGAGTCGGACCCGCTGTCGTACGTCGGGTGTTGGTTGATACTGGAGGATCAGTAAACATTCGGTTTCAACATACGTTTAACCAAATGAAGCTAAACATGAAGGATGTCTCTGTGTGCCAAACCAAAATCCAAGGATTCACTGGTCATCCGCTATAATCGATTGGCACAATCGATCTGCCTGTTGAACTCGGAACAGAAGATCGGAGAGTGGTTCTCACCCAAACCTTTGTGATAATTGATGAGATCCCGACCTATAACGCATTCTTAGGATGGCCAGCCCTCGCTATTTTTTAATTATCCTGGCACAATGGTGTATCACTATGAAACTCCCTACGGAAAACAGAGTTGGAGTGATAATGGGAGACCAAAGTGTCGCAAGGGAAAGCTACGTTGCTAAATTACGTGAAAGAAGAAGGAAAGAAAAGGGGAAGAGTCTGGAGAAAATTCTCCACATTCACGAACCGTCAGCATAGTAACTACAAAACTGCCCCTGGCGTGGGGACCACAACCGATTCGATAAGGCTATGGACTCTAGAAAGAAGAGTTCAGGGGAGGAATGGGCAGCATCGACAGAGATTACATTGCCTATCCCTGTAGACATGAATGACCCGACAAGTACTGAAAATAGGATCACATCTTGGAACCAAGATGCGACAAGAATTAGTCAAGTTTCTTCACGCCAATTTGTACTTGTTCGCTTGGATGCATTTCGATATGTGTGGGATATCACTGAAGGTAGCATGTCACACACTTAATATCTATCCCAAGTACACTCCAATGAGGCAAAAGAGGCGCACCCTGGGACCGGAGCGGTCTGCTGCACTAAGTGAGGAAGTGGATAAGCTATTGGAAAACGGCTTCATCCACGATGCAACCTATTCCGTATGGGTATAAAATTCGGTTTTGGTAAAGAAGTCCAATGGGAAGTGGCAGACTTGCGTTGATTACACAGATTTGAACAAAGCCTGCCCAAATGATAGCTTTCCATTCCCCAAGATCGATCAGCTTGTTGACGCCAGGGCAGGCTACGAGCTACTATCATTTATGGACACCTACTCTAAATACAATCAAATCGTGATGCCTGAACCCGATCAAGAGAATACTAGTTTCATTACCGACCTTGGATTATATTGTTATCAAGTCATGCCCTTTGGACAGAAGAACGTAGGGGCAACCTACCAACAACTAGTAAACATAATGTTCACAGATCCGATCGGGAAAGTGGTGGAAGTATACGTGGACGACATGCTTGTCAAATCACGCATATCATAGAATCACTTAGACAGTCTCTTAGAGATGTTAGAAATATTGCGATAATATGGAATGAAGCTCAACCCATTGAAATGCTCTTTCGCCGTTGCTTTTGGCAAATTACTTGGTTTCATTGTAAATGCAAAGGGTATTGAGGCTAATCCGGAAAAGATTACCGCCCTAAGGAATGTCAAAGTCCCCACGACTAAAAAGGAATTACAAGTCTAAATTGAAATATCGTAGCGCTGAGCCGATTCATTTCCTGAGCGACTGACAAATGCATACCGTTCTAAGATGCAATAAAGAAGGGAAAGAAGAATTTCAAATGGAACGAAGCCTGCCAGACGGCCTTTGAAGAATTACTCCGTCATATGAAAACTCCACCGATCTTATCCAAGCCGATAAATGAGGAAGATTTGTTCATTTATCTTGTTGTGTCGACCCATGCTATGACTACAACATTGGTACGTGAATAGGCTAGGGTCCAGCGTCCCGTCTACTATACCAGTAAGCAGTTCATTGGAGCTGAAAAGAATTACCCGAAGTTGGAAAAACTTTCCTATACCTTGTTGATCACATCAAGGAAGCTACGACCATATTTCCAGGCTCATCCCATCAAGGTGTTGACGGATCAACCCCTAAAACAAGTGTTGTATCACCCAGAGAATCAGGTCGACTTCTGAAGTGGAATATCGAGTTAAGCCAATATGAAATCACTTATCACCCTCGAAGAGCTATCAATGAACAGGCATTGGCAGATTTAATCGTAGAATTTACCGAGCGGGATGGTGAAGAAGAAAGCACTTCGGACATGGTGCCACGGTGGAAGTTGTTTGTTAAGCCATCACTCTCAAAAGTCACGCATTTCGTAGGTCGTGCACTCTCAAAAGTCGTGCATTTCTTAAGCCATCACTCTCAAAAGCCGTGCATTTCGTAAACTGCACACTCCCAAAAGCCATGCATTTCGTAAGCTGTGCACTCCCAAAATCCGCGCATTTCATAAGCCGTGCAAGCACTGTTTGATGTTGCCCTAGCATCATCAGCAAACCGTTAATATTTTCTAAGTATCGGTATTGTCCTAACAACACCGGGAAAATTTTCTATTGCAGGACTAGCGAGGATCAACTCTCACTATAAAAAAGAATCAACATGAGTCCAGCAATGTCACAAAACTAGAATCGACAAAGAATTCTGATCGTTGACATTCGGGTCACAAGGTCCAGAAGATAGGAACCGAAAAGTAAATTTGGTTATAGACATCAGAGGAATCGCTTGGATCAATCGGTCATTTATCAAGTGTTCGGAGTAAACAACCCTGTGAAGTAGGGGGCACACACCAACATTTAGTTGAAAGGAAAACTACTACACAGTCCTGTTATGCCGAACAAAGAATTTTGGAAATCACAATAGATCTAGTTGTAAAACTTAAAAGATGCATACATAATGTGTGAAATCACGGAAATAAAGGCATTATATACCACAAAACACGGCATGACAATATGAAGTATAGAAATTGCAGAATAAGCAATCACGTCAGGTACACACATAAGTGGTATAAAAAAAGCTAAGTACGTGATAAATAAGAAAGAACACAAAAGTGACAACATTAGAAGCATTAATCTTTTCAATTCTCTTAACATTTTATGTACAAAGTCAAAATGTCGGGGCTATACCTACACAATATCGGCCAAGAAAAAGAAAATTACAGATGCTACAACAAAAAATTGGTAAGTGCAGACTCTGCACTTGTATAAAATACATGTTGAACAAATTAAAATGCTAAAAAATAAGGCTCCACTATCACTTGAGCCTGCTACTTCCTTTCCCGCCTTTGGTCGAAAGTTTCTTCTTCCCCTTAGCATCCCCACCGGGAGTCGTATCACTACCAGAGATATCGATTATAGGCTCCATGACCATGTCCCCTTCTTGTTGCTTGACCCCCTCGGAAGACTCCCCCTTAGTCTTGCGCTTGCGGGACTTGCGGGAGCTCCACAAAGACTTTCTCTCCTCTATCTTCTCCTTCTTAGCTACCACCATCTGCTGCTCGATTTAGCTTGGCTAGCTAGCTTGGTATGTTTGCTCTCGGGTGTCAGCTGCTGTTAAATCATCTTCTAGAGATACAGAGTGATCGTCCAGGCTGTGCAATGCAACAATCTTCTCGGATTCCGGCCTTGGTTGCAAGCCAGACACAGGCGTGGTGATCAAAACAGCTACAGAAACAACATTGAAGTAGTCGAGATAGCAGTAGGCCCCGGGACAGGAGAAATTTGCAGTTTGATGGGTAAAGGAGACGAACCTATAAGATCAAAAAGAAAAGCATTCAGTTCATCTTATTCTTGTAGCGTGAACTGGAAGTCCACAAACTCGGGAGAAACAAGAAAGTTACCTGCATCAGAAGTGCGACCATGAATCTTAACCTCATACTCCCCACCATTTCCTTCTTTAGATGGTTGCACAATCTTGGGCGAAGTTTTAGGACTTCCAAGGCTTTGAAGATAGGGGCTGAAAGGATGGATAACAAAGCAATACCGGTCAAAGCCAGAATGATTCCTGTCTGATCATGAAGTTGCTTAGATGATTTGCCAGGCCTAGAACTGAAAGCTCTGATAGTGCTTTAGCAACTGCAGCTATGCCAGCATCGGCGGCTTCTCGCTCCTCTTTAACCCGAATAATCTCTCGACCCTCTACCAAAGTCCACTTTGATTCTTCGTTCAGATAGGCATCATCCATCTCTTGTTTAGTGTACATGTCCTCGTCTTCTAGGAAATGGGCCAGGAATTCTTCCCAGACCACAGCACGAGTATGCAGGAATTTGGGTCCCAGATAACAGAGACTGCCCTGATTCAACAGGGAATTGACATAGAAGTTCAAGATGGTGTTATCCATCTTCCTTTCGAAGGTATCTTATAGCTCCAAGTAGTCCGATGTCACAGCGGTTTTCTCGACTTTGACTTTGGTCTTTTCAACGTCAAGTTGCGTAACTTTTTCTCAAAGCAAAGCAATCACTTAAGCCTGGTTAGAGATGGTCTTATCTCGAGATTCCACCATTCCCGCATAACCAGCAATTGTTTTCTTATAAGCTTCGATAGTTTCATCATGGCCAGTAATGCATTTTTTGAGCCTCGATGATCTCAGCTGAAGTTTGAAACTCCTTTTTCAGCTTGACTTCATCAGTATGGGCTTTCTTGATTTCATCTCCGAACACGATTTCAATTTTTGCGTGAGCCTCCTTCAATTCCTTTAGCAAACTAGCGTTGTTATTACTATCTCGAATGGCAGCATCTCTCTTTTTTGTTAATTGATCAATTCTGGCGTCACGTTCCGTCAGCATCCTTTCGTAATCATCCTTTTCCAACTCGAAAGAAAGAATTTCTTGATAGTTGTTACGATTTGTGTCCGCCACGATCGAATTTAACTCCCTTCACGAACCAGCTAGGGAACGCGGCTTCAAGTTTAGGTAGACCAAACGGGAGAATATAAGCAGGCCTCCTACGAGGGCATGAAAAACCAGAAGTTGGCACAACTTGAGTTGACGGAGTCTGGGTTGATGGAGCTACCTAAATAGTAGAAGACGGAACCTCAATTTCGATAGAAACTAGAGCCGAGGCCGATGTATGGTGCTCGGAAGGATGAGGATCACGATCTACTTTTGACTTTTTGGATGGCTCTTCCCGATCATCGGGAGTATTCCTCTTCTCATAGCCACTCCTATAAACTCTGCCTCGGTCCTGTCATCCCGACGATGAGCATCAACTTCCCAATTTTTTCTCCTCCTCCATTCTTCCTTAGTTTCTTGAGGCCGGTGGCGACTTGAAGTCCATTTCAACCCATGTTGTACATTTGAAAATTGTTCAAGATCTTCATAAAGTCCACACCTCCCATAGTACCTAATATAAGAAAAAAATGAAAGAACTTTAGTGGTAGCAAATGAGCTTAAATAATGCATATATAAGTGTACGTGACCTTAGTAAAGTATGTAACGTGTCGTAGGCGCCCTAAATGGAATTCACAAACCGGGTCGGGAAGCGGCTATAGTGGGAGTTAGGATAGTTCTGGAAACAGCATGATCAAAGTGAGTAAACAATCCCTCAGACTCAAAATTATCTCCCATGAGTTCTGCAATGTCCATATAAACGTTGCTCAAGTCCCCAGAGTCGATATCGGTTTCCTTAGGCGAAGAACCATGAAGTTATCCAGTTGTTGGGGGAGCGTCTTTAGCAATAACTTTTGAGGAGGCGAATCCAGGAGAATAGGACTCATTCTTGGAGTTTCATCACATGATTCGAGATCTCCATCATTGGAACGCGCATCAAATTCCTCGTTGCTAGAGGAGGAGTCATTATCACTTCCGCTCTCAATTTCATCTTCCTCTTTTTCTATGATCATTGCAGCCTTGCCTTCTCATTGTTTGAACTCCTCTTCCCCTTCCTTCGTGATCGGGGGCATCTGGTTCAGATTAATAGCTCCGGTCGTAACGCCCTTTTCTTCACCAATTTCCTCAGTTGATCCAGCGGATAGACCTTCTCCTCCTTGTAGACCGCTCCTTCGGAATTGTGCGATGAAGAAGTGGAGCGTGTTCTAATCCTAGAACCGGTAGGGGATGAAATCTCAATAGCGATTGAAGACCTCCCGGGATGTAACAATCCGCAATGAAAATTCTCGTCCGTCAGCAAAAATTTGACCGATCTCTCTCTAGCATCTATGACCTTCAAAGTATAGAAGATAGAGTAAATGCTGGATCTTAATTTGTCCTCGGAATAACTGTAAGAAGCATTCAGTTTATTAAAACCCCGCACCATCGTAATATGTCTTAATGAGAGAAGAGAAAACTTACCCCATGCCATCCAAAGACGATTAAACCCTTTAGGACATCTAATGAAGAAATATTGGGCCTTGAACTGTGATAAGTTTCTTTGGAGTTGCAACATGGTTTTGCGATTTCTCTTAGCCTCAATAATCATAAGAGACAGACATTCCTCTCTCTTCTTGAATGAAAGGAAGTACCTCAATTCATTGAAGCTTAGGGCACAATTGAATGTTCGCATAAACAAAACATGAATATAAGTCAATTGCATAACCATTGGGATGAATTTGAAATGGGGCTATTCCCAAATTCAAAAGATTGTCTCTCAAGAAATAGCTGAATAGGGGAACTACACCATTCAAGCACATGTACCGACGGAAGACGGTGTACCTCGAAGGTGGCATGTGTGCAAACTCATTTTTCAGTGGAAGGTGCACATCGTCATCCAGAATACCATGATGTAAACAAATATTGTGTAGAACTTTGGCAGAAATGATAGTAGAAGCTCTCCCCGAGGGTTAAGTAAAACTCTAATCTTCGGAGGAGTTCGATCGACGATGGGACCAATCGTCACCAATTGACTATATTGAGCCTATGGTGCCGAAGAAGAAGGCGTTACTGGAATCGTTTACGAAGGCATAACTGATGTCGATTTTGCTTTCGAGAGTACCGGGCTTCCTCCACTGGATTTACGTTGAGATGACGGATGCTTCATTCTATATAACAGAACTTGTATCCAACATGGTGAGGTAACCCTATTTTTAGCTAGAAATCCCCATATATTTAACTACTGAATTTCGAAAAGGCATTGACTTGTGCAGACTCTTTGGATTCCAAGCTTTTACTGGGGCAAGTGCAGTGTGTTATCTATGTGAGATAGCTCGGTGTCCTGAACACTACGAATGCTCTATCCTGTGTTGACAGTTCACTCGCAGCAAAAACAGGAAAAAGCTTTTCGTATCATTCATTAAAGTTATTCCTCCTACACTTACCTATTATCAGTCGACGGTCGATAATGAATTCGTTGTCCAAAGCGACATGGAAAGCTCATTCTATTCTTAGGTACACGAGCATGCAATAGTAAGACTAATCCAGGATGATCAAGTCCATAGTAAAGCACCTTGTTGGAACCATCAAGGCCATGAACTAATCGATTTTGATTTATTAGATAAAGATAGTAGAATGCATCAAGTGCAAGGCCCGAATCCACTATCTACCTCCAATAAATTGTAATCAACCAGCTTCATTCTCCTCGATCATCGCAAATTCAATGGCAAACACACCCAATACGATAACTATGTTATTATCAACCTCGAATTGAAGGAAAACGGGTTCGACTTCGGGTTTATAGCAATCCAAGCTATGGTTAGCCGTCTGCAAGGTCGGTAGCGATCCAAGAAAGCGGTGATTCTAGTGCTAGGGTTCGGCCTAGGGTGATGGCAAAGGTAGTAGAGGTCGGCGGTAGTTGGCTCTAGCGGTAGAAATCAACGGTGGTGGTAGCAAAAGATTGTTTGGTCGTGGTTGGTTCAGGTCGCAAGAAAATTCAGTAAGGAAAAGTAGGAAGGGTCGGCTCAAAGATAGTACTAAATAGGAAAGATTTTAGCGAAAAAAAATCAAAGTGATTGAATAGCTAGCGAGCCATTACCTATCGCTAGTGATCCATCATCTCACGTTAATTTTTGCTCGAACTTTTCAAACTCAACCCCCTCGGCGTTCGTGTACGCTTTGGACATCACAGAGTCAAAATTGATATGTTCCATGAATAATGATGATCCATATCCCAAACCCAATAAAAACTGAAATGTCAAAAACAGTACTTCACGGTAAGCCTAATATGATAGATTGGATTTCATGGAATAGAAATTCAAGGACGAACAGTTCCAGAGCTTACTTTGTTTCAAAAGAAATCATACTTTGGAGGGCAAATGTTAACTGGGTTTTTAACCCAGCAGAATTCAATAAGAGTTAGAACTTAGAGACTATGCCAGAATGACTTGAAACTTGAACAAGGCATCCAAAAGAACAAGCCAAAAGCACTCAAGAATAATTACCCAAAAATCCACTAAGTGGATGGATTGCTAGTGATCCATCAACCATGGAACACTAGCGATCCATAAGGAAGCTTCATGGGTCATTCCAGCCTCTTGCATCATGAGTCCATATCTCTTCTAATACATTTGCCAAGTTTCATAGCCTTCCAAGCAACCTAGTTCGAGAAGTGAAGACCCATCTGATTCTAGTCATAGTTCAGTCCAACCTGTGCATGAATCATCATCAAAACAAGAAAACTAGCTACGAAATTACATGGAGAGCACCTTCATAAGACATGAAGTGCAACCTAAAGGAAGAAGCTAAAAAATCCTATAAGTACATGGATCGCTAGCCTATGGATCGCTAGCGATCCATCACATTTTGTTGGGTCGTTATGAAATTTTCAAAGAACCTTTTCATCATCGAGTATAGGCTTCTAGCCAAGCGGCCTAACCTAATTACTCTCCTATGCCTATAAATACAATCCTCCCGGCAACATAAAGATCATCTTCTGGACTGGTTGCTAGAACTATGTAGAGATTATTCTTCACTCTATTCCTCCCACACAATAGTTGTCCAGGGGTTCACTATGATTCTCCAGTGAACTCTTGTACTTGCGACTTGATCTAACTTTAAATATTCAATCATATTGTAATCTGATTCAACTTGTAACAGCGGTCGGTTAATAGAAAGTTATAAAGTGGACATAGGCTTAATTAACATCTGAACCAATATAAAAATCTTCTTATCCTTTTACTATTTCAGCTCTTTTTACATTTATCTTCTATATTATTGCTCTGTAAGAACAAGGCTGGTGCTTTCACACTCAATTCAGGGTGTTGATCCGTTTTTTTGGGTTAATAGTGGTTGTTATCCAGCTTTTGTGGATAAGCCATATTTGGACGATTCAAAATGACCAAACGGAGAAAAAACCAAGCAGCTATCCAGAGCAATTATAGTCAAACTCGGATATCGAAAAAGATAAAGAAGAGAAGTCATGAAACTTGCCAATAAGCTTCAAAACATCAACTCATTTCACTCGCATGACCAAAGTTTGAGATTCATGCAAAGCATGGATCGATACCGATCCATGAACATGGGTCGGTACCGATCCCCAATATTTTCTTAAATCCATCAAAAATTCAAACTACATGATGTCAAGGTGTTTGCAAGGCATAACATGTCAAGTGAGATGGTTCGTTGGCCAGATACAACATAAACACTTTATGGACTAACCAAGTGCAATTAATCAACATTCAACCCAATAAATTCAATCAAATTCAAGCTCATATCAACACAACTTGATGCCAAGGACCAAGATACACGTCAACAAAGTATTTATGAGAGGGAAGTCATGGTCCAGGAAGCAATTTTGTGGATCAGTACCAATCCTTGGTATGGTTTGGTATCGATCCCTGAACATTAATGATGTGGCCACTGTCATTTGCAGCTAGCACTCCTTGGAAGTGGGGATAATGGGAGAGAGCATAGGTGCGAAAATTCCGGCAACCCTCATCTATTTATAGATGAGGAGGTCGACGTTTAGAGGAATCTTTTTCGGCTCTCTTAAATTTTTTATATACTTCTTTGATTTAGGGTCCATCACCGATCCATAAGAATACCTCTTGTAGATAACATCCAAACCAATAACAAAGTTAAAAGGATGTACGCAACGATTAGCCGAATCACTATAACGTTTGTGTGTCTCATTTACATTGTTCACTTTTTCCTCTCCACTTTAATTCTCTAGGTATTTGTGCTACATTTTGGTGCAAACATTTTGATGCTTTTACTGAAAAACTCGAATTTGTTAACTTGAAATGTAAACTTTGAAAAGATGATAAGGCCATCAACTAGGAAAACCACCGCTGGAGGAAGCCAACAAGGACTTGTTGGTAGTCAAGAAATGTCCTCAGGATCTAACCGCCCTTCCATGTATATAACTAGAGATGAGATAGAAACAATGATGACAAATATGCAAGAGACAATCATAGCTTGACAGGAAGAGATGATGGAGGGATTCTTCGGAAGAATGGAATAATGACAAACAATTGGAATGGTTGATAACGAAACGAAGGCCAAAAAGCAGGACAAACGCAATTGGAATCAAAGCAGAGCAGGTTGAACCAACCCCCGCAGGAGTGCCTTAGATTGACACCGATCCAAGGACACGGATCCGTACCGATCCAAAAACTCATGAGTGCAATGTGGACCTGAATCTAGAACTTGGAGATGCTCATAGGGCTGTCAATGGATAGTCGAAAAATTCGAAATCCGTCAACATCCATATCTGAAAAGTGGATAAATATGATATTTGTAAAAATGAATGCGGATGCATATAAGAAGACGTTCATATTTGAAAATTATCTGTCTGGTTTTTTCAAGATTATAGTTTAAAGTATGTGTAGTTTAGTACAATGAAAGATATTTATTTATTGTTTTATTAAAGTTCATATTATATGCCCTAAGTGCATATTAACTACACAAAACTATCTATTATCATCATTTTTGTTTATTTTTAACACTTTAATAATTAATAGGATTGAAAAAAGTTTATGTTAAACTAAAAATATTTCATTTATGTTTCTTGATTTATCTATCGTTAGCGAATAGGATAATTATTCGATATCTGTTTGTATTCGCGGACATGGATATCTGATATCAAAAACTAACTTTGGATACGGATATGTCACTGTCCACATCCCAAAGTATCTATTGACAAGCCTAGATGCTCGTTTTAGGAATGCTGCTAAACACAAGAATGTGAATCAGAATGTGAATGTACCGCCAGAGGAGTACGTGCCAGAATTTCCATATAGGAATGGGGGGCAGAACGAAAATGGGAAGCAAAGACCTCCATTAGATGACGATGATAGAATTACTTAGATAGTCGGGCGAGCATTGAGGGGTGGAACATTGATTAAAACTTGGAAGATGTCACTAGAAATCCATTCACACCTAACATATGTAGCAAAAAATCCACCCGATTTCAAGCTGCCGACACAGGATCTGTATGATGGAAAACCCGATCCAATGGTTCATTTGATGAGATACATCCGACATATGGAGGTGTTGGGGGCATTTGAAGAAGTAATGGGATGGTGTTTCCCTTTGTATTTGATAGACTTAGCGGTGATTTAGTTCCAACAGTTTGAGAACAGTTCCATCATCACGTGGACTGAGTTAGTAAATAGATTAATGAGGCAGTTTTGAGTCTATAGTTCAAGACCAAAGAATGTGATGCTGTTATCGAGCATGAAGCAAAGGGCTGGAGAGACCCTAAGGAGTTATTTGGCTAAGTTTAACATGGCAGCTGCTGCGCTTCATAGGTCGGATCCATTGGTGGTTCTGATGGTGGCATTTTTAGGAGTTGCTAGTAAAAACGGATTTTAAGGTTGCTTTTGGAAGTGGATTCACCATTGGATCTCGTGGAATTTTACCATGGGGCAGACCGAACTTGCATCGGGAGGATGCTAAAACTGAAAAGGCAGAGATTAATGCGCTGGATGACGGAGGACCTTCCAGGGGAGGAGTTGGTAAAGATAAAGGAAAACGAAAGGTGGATGATGGTTTTGGAGGATCAAAGCAGCAAAGATGGGAACCAAAATTCTCTTCTTATACTAAATTGAATGAAACCCCCGGAAGGATTTACCTTGATACCAAAGGGTAGATACCCTATCGAAAACCGATGAGGAGAGAACCCACCGACTGAGAGAGAAGGTCAGAAAAGTATTGCATATTCCATAAGTTGGATGGGCACGAAATAAATGATTGCGGCCACCTTCGCGACCTAATTGAAGAAAAGGTTAGGAACAACCAGTTGCAACAATATGTGAGAAACCGAGCTACAGTGACGGAAAATGAGCAACCATCATTTGCAGAAAATGGAAGCGACCTTGGATCTACGTCAAGGATAGTTATCTCATAATTGAGATAGCAAGGAGTCAGGTCTATTTCTCGTACCCTGTTTTTGTTTTCAATAAATGATACGATACTACAGCCAAACCACATACTCATGTATGAGACCTCGATCGGCCTCTTTGCAAACTCTAAGTTGGATATTTAACTCTGGTGTTTAATGTGATGGTTATTATGACTTTTGTTGGATGTTTGAATTTAGTTTCTGTGAATGAATGCTAAGTTTTAAAAAATCGCTTAAATGCGATAACTGATAATGATTTCAAAACACCAACAGAGATTGGTTACCCCTTGATATGGATTTATGAACTATTTAACACGGTTTTCCCAACTGGAGAGATGGGACAACAAATCGAAAGGTACAAGTTCCCTTGCCGGAGAATAAGTGGCTTGGCCTTGTACTATAGTAATTTCCTTTATTGGAGAGTGAGCAAATGAGATTGCTTGGACGTTGGGTCCTCTCATTGGAGAGTGAGCGAATTAGACTCAGCAAGGATCCAAAGAGATCGAATCCTAAATTGGATGTCAAAAGATCCGGAGAGATCGAATCCAATATTGGATATTAAATGATCCGGGGAGACCATGGATTTTTCCCAAGGGTTTAGGAATACTATGGATTCAACAAACGATCCAGAGAGATCGAGGAATAACCTAATGATTGAGGGTGGTCAGGAACTAAATTGGTCGTCGATTACACAACTCAGAGAGATCAAAAACTAGAATTTGGTTTTGAACAGCATTTGACCTTAAAATAATTCGATAGCGGTTATCGAATTGAGCCACTGATTTTGATATAAGGTTGTTAAGTCCCGGATGAATGTGGGACGATTCTGGTTTATGATGTAATGTATAATATAACAATTCTGAGAGAACACGGAGTGAATGTTTACGACTAACACTCAAGTTGGGACTCAAGTCCCTAGCTATAATTGGTCTAGAATGATCTTTGATTTACAGGTGAACCGAAGGACCCGGACGATTCACCGCATTTAGTTGGTTAATGG
This sequence comes from Allium fistulosum, assembly GCA_030737815.1. Lineage (NCBI taxonomy): Eukaryota > Viridiplantae > Streptophyta > Magnoliopsida > Asparagales > Amaryllidaceae > Allium > Allium fistulosum. The sequence continues at coordinate 231,123,051 of CM060908.1, read as the reverse complement.
CCATAAAATTAAACTACTAGTGTTTTATCAATTTTCATGTTTGTTCCTGAGCAAAGTACACTATCTATTCACAAGGCATGCTTTAGGGGTCAAATGTTATTCGGCTTTGCGGCCAAGCCATATTTGGACGAGTCGGAACGACCAAAAAGAGAAATGGCCAAGCAACTATCCAGAGCGATAACTATCGAACTTGAATATAAAATAAGATCAAGAAGTGAAGTCATGAAACTTGCCAAGAAGCTTCAAAACATCAACTCGCTTCACTCGCAAGACCAAAGTTCGAGATCCATGCAAAGGCATGGATCGGTACTGATCCCCAATATTTTCTCAAACCGTCAACAACTCACACCACATGAAGTCAAGGTGTTTGCAGGGCATAACATGTTAAGTGAGATGGTTCGTTGGTCAGGTACAACACAAACACTTGATGGACAAACCAAGTGCAATCGATCAACGTTCGGGCCAAAAAATTCAAGCTTGTATCAACACTACTTGATGCCAAGGACCAAGATACAAGTCAACAATTATTCATGAGAGGGAAATCGTGGTCCAGGAAGCAAGTTTGTGGATCGGTACCGATCCCCGACATCGTTTGGTATAGATCCGTGAACATTGATGATGTGTCCACTATTAATTCGGTTAGCACTCCCTAGAAGTGGGGACTTTGGGAAAGAACATGAGTGAGAAAATTCCGACGACCCTCAGCTATAAATAGATAGGGAGGGTGATATTTTGAGGCATCTTCTTTGGATCCTTTAACAATTTTCTATACTCCTCTGATAGGAAGTGGACATAGGCAATGATTAGCCGAACCATTATAAAGTTTGTGTGTCTTGTTATTTTACGTTTTCATTTCCTTTCTTTGCTTTTTCATCTCCAGTTTAATTCTCTAGGTGCTTGTGCCATATTTTGGTGCAAACACTGGTATTTTTGATGTACAAGAAAATACAGAAGTATCTAAATTTATTTAAAATTATTTTAGAATTATGGACTGAGGCATAGTTTAAAGAAATAATTCTTTTTATATGAGTATGGATCATATGGCACTAGTGAATTATATCTCAAACAATAAAGGCAAAGAACCCATTAATTGGGAGCGACATAAGAGTTAACGAACTCTTCGGATTGATACATATAGATGTATGCAATCGTAAGAAATACAAAATGGTTCCACGTACTTTGTTATATTCACCGATGAGTTATCACAGAAATGAATATGTGTATTTGATACAATGTAGTATATCTATGATAAGCTCATGGAATATATAACTTGCAATAAAAAATAATATGATTCGATTTGATTGAATTGGTGAGTATATTAGAGAGAGTTTCAAATGTACTTAAAATGAATAAATATTCAATCTAAAAAGTCACTCCTCCCTATGATACATAATGATGTATAAATAAGGAGTAAGTTTTGTTGAACAAAGTTTGTTTAGTGGTGAGTTATGTTGAGTTAACGTCTTTCTATAAGGTCATGTGTTTAAGAGTAGTACACAGGGTTAAAATTAATTTCATCTAAAAGAATAGTTTCCAAAATCATACAAGATAATGGTTTATAAGAAACCCCAACATATCCTGGCCAAGGAGCTGGTACGTTATGCGAGTCAAAAGTCTAATGTAATAATTATTCGTGAGGGATTTTGTATAAATCGCCCTAAAAGGAGTTAGGAAACGATCGTCATTGGATGAAGAATTCATGTTTCGAACACAAAGTATCATAAACTAAAACTAAATTAGTTTTATATATAATGCAATTCATAAAGTCTTTATGAATACCCATTGAGTTCTACTTAGAAATAATTGTTGTTGCTAGATATACCAATTTTTTAGCAAAGGAATTTCTTTTAGAAATTATTGGTAGTATAATGGATTTGGATAAGTTCCAAAGGTGAAACTAATTACATGGTATGAAATGAAATTAACCAAACCTAAATAAACACAATGCATTAGAATGTCTAATAAATATTCTTGCACACTGAAGAGAAATCATTAGTTTCTTATCAATATCTAGAATAGATAATTTTCAGTTGTCAATTAAACCATCAAGTGTGTTGACTCTGCTATATGGTATGATGCACAAATCTGAAAGGATCCAAGTACATTATCAAAATATGATTTGATAGTTGTACATGAAGGGATATGATCCATTGGTCGCAAATGTGTCTTTAAGAGAAAGACTAATGCGGTTGAAATATAGTGTGCAAGATTGATAAAAATAAAATCATAAATTTTAATTGTTGAAATTAGCATAATAGATTCACCATTCAATGTGCTCGAGTTATTTAAAATTTTCTCATAGCATTATCACTTAATATGAATTTTTGATTGGTGCATATGTGTTGAAATAGAAAAATCAAAATAATGATGTAAAATAGACTGTTTGCATATAACTACCAAAGTGTCTCGAAGTCAGTGGGAGCGATATTGAGTTTGTTGAATTTTTGGATATGATCCAAGAAACGATATAAAAGTACCATTCTATAACATCATAATTGAGTAATTATTTTGATAGAAATATTAAATAGTTTGATTCTCAATAAAAATACAGAGGAAGCGTGTGTTTATAAGAAAGAACCATTAAAAGGTATATAGATATTTATAAATTATAAATAAACAACATATTGCTGATTGTTAACGATGTACTTATGTTAAAATTAATAATAGTTTAGTTGTTTAATGCTTGATATTGGATTTGTAAATTATATCTTCTATAATATGTATAAAGGATGTTGGGAATGTCCCAAATGATATGCAAAGACACCTTATTAAAATGTTTAATATGGAACATGTAAGATGGATTTCTTATGTATTGACAATAAGAATTATCATACATGTTTTATTTTTTACAACATCGTAATTTGATTATATATTTTATGCGCAAATATCAAATCCAAATTAAGATCACTAAATGGTAGATTAGAGTGTTCTCGAGTATTTAGAAAATACTAGAGAATTGTTTACAGAAACAACGAACTCCTTATGAAGGAGTGTTTAGACTCAAATTCATAAGTGTTAGCGAGTATAATATACCAATATTAAATTCATGTTCAAACCTTAAATAAGAAGCTTCAAATAGGAAATGTTCTAAATGAATGGTTGTAGCTGATTTTACGAAAGGCTAAATACGTCGTCTTGAATAGTGCCACAACAAAGCAATGTATAAATATAAATGCACGAATTTATAACCGACCTAAGTATGATATCAAGTATTGAGAATACTATATCATTGTTATATGATAATAATGTAATAATTAGAACTCACTGGAAGTCAAGAAACATACTTCGAATAATTCCACACAATAAGGTAATTTATCAACATTGGTGAGTGTTGTTTGATAGAGTAGATGATTAAAACAACATTGTAGATCCATTCATGGAATGTTTATCTAGATCGGTTCTCATCAAACTGATGGAAGAGATGGGATATAGATTCTACAATTGTCCCCAAGTGCAAGTGAGAGATTGATAGAGTTAGAGGTATGCTCTAGGGGAAATTATGATATTTGTTACATATATCTAAGCCGATAACCAATCTTGTTCAAAATAAAAGGTGTTTTCTTTCAATTATATACTTGATATAATATGTTATATTAATTAATTGATTTAATTAAAAGTATATTTAATAGAGAATCCATAAACGGTATGTTTTGTGACAGTAGTTACAAAGTATTTTAAACATGAGTAATTGATCATAATGAAATTAAACAAACCGTTTTAAATATTCCTAGTCGAGATATATCAAGACTGGATATCGATACATCCGTTGAGACTAGGTTATATAATGCTCTCCAAATGTTGGACAGTGTATTACTTATGACAATTAAGGGCACCAAGGGGTTACGTACTGATAGTTATTGGATAACTATTGAATGACTTAATCAATAGTTTTCTGTTAGTTAATGTAACTAAGATCAAACATAAAATATCAATGTGACAATATTACACAATTCCCTCAACTTAAGAATACCATCGAGCTTCAATGTAGAAACTTTGCTTTGATTATAGTCATTTCATGGTAAGGTGTCCATCGAATGACAATAGTTGGGTTGAGTGGAGCATTGGAAGTGAAATATTATTCAAGTGAGAATTCATCTCCTTAGTTATATGAAGTTAGTATCATGCTCTACTGAAGTCAACTCAAAGTCAATGTCTTTGGCCAGAGCAGTTCGATTAATAATTATTATTATTACTGAACCGAGAATTTTGTGTTCGGATTATTTATTAAATATGGATGATATTGGAATTTTGGCCATTACCAAATTCCATAAGTCCTAATGTGATATAGTTTTAAAGAAGAGAATTGGTGTAAATAATTGTCACTAACGGGTATTGCGTAAACAGGAAAATTGGCTGAAGGAAAAACATATCACGTTTTTTTGCCTAAGAGACGCGTATATTTTTTTTTCTTTTTTAAGGACGCTGGTTGTATAATTTAGGCTGAAGGAAAATCTTTACAAAAAATTAAATCATGCGTCTTCTTCAATCTCGTTCCTCTTCAATCTCGATCTCAAATCATGCAAACTACCAAAAATTAAATTGATCTTTGCTTCTCCTTGAATAAACTTCGCCTCTCCGTCTTCCCAAACTCCCTGTTGTTATTCGCTTGAAGATGCCGACTCGAAGATGCATCTCACTTCACCATTTCTCTCAGATGAAGATCGAGATCGTCGCTCCTCCATTCTAGATTGCTTGAGTCGAGTTCGCCGTCCTCGCTGTGCTTTGTGATGTCGAGAATAGGAGATGCTGCCGTGAGCGCTTTGAATTTGAGTGCGTCATCACCTGCTTGTGAATGCTATGGAGTTCTAACACGATGTTGATCTTAACTGAAGGTTGAACCTTGATTCGGTAGTAAGTCCTAGTGCTATGGAAGACTTGGTTGTTGATCCAAACATGACTTACGTGGAAAAGTCTTTGGATAGTAGACCAAGATGTAAATGAGCTTTGGAATAGGGTTGTGAAGCTTGTGCGAGTCTAGTAGAATGACGACTAAGCTGATTGTACTTGGGAAACGTAGGATATAGTTAGGATGACTTATCCATTGTTGTTTGCTTAAACTTAGAGTGTATGTTTGCCATGTTTTGTTATGGATCATATATTTATATATATATATATATATACAAGTGTTTATGTTCTCATGGTTGATTTTATTATGTATTAGCAGATACACTAACACATTTTGTTTGGGGCATAGAGGAAGAGAAATTATGTGTTTATTTTAGAGTAGGCATGAGAAAGAATGAATTTTATAGTACCTTGTTCGAATTTCAAGGATGAAATTCCTATGAGGAGGAAGCCTGAAACAACCCAATATTTTAATAAATAAATAAATTAGAATTAATCATGATATTAAAGATTTAATGATATAATTATAAAATTAAATAGTAAAATATGTGGGGTGAATCAGGTAAATATTTTGGGGACATTTATTTACATGTTGCTCTCTAAATTAAAATAATAAATATATAAGTATTCAGTTGTATTTTTGCTAATTATGTAGCGATTAATTTTAATTTAAGTAAATGGATTAAATGGTTTTATCTTCATAAAACAAAAACAAAACCTTTGAAACTCAATAATGGTGGTAGCGGCCTAGAAAAGAAGAAGAAGTAGATAAAAGCTATGTAACTTAAAGACTATTATAGATCAAGCAAATCAAAAGGTTTAGATTAGTAATACAACACCCATTTTACTATTTTTCGTATATGTTGAATGCTTCTTTAATTGATATGATAGTTTTCATATATGTTAAATGTTTATGAATGATAGAAAAGTGTTTTAATGAATTTTTGGATTGAAATGACTTTACTAAAGGATGTTTAGCAATGATTCACTATCTTAATGATTTTTGAATGATGTGAAAATTTAATATGATGTTCTAAATGAATTTTATGGATACTTTTTAATTTTAAGAATTTTCCATGTTTTAATAATTAGTTATGAACTTAAAAGAACCCGCAAATTTTTGGAAATCGAAAGAAAATAGATGAGGTTTTGGTAAAAATACACTTACAAAATTATTAAGAAATTTATAGGATTTTATCAGTAATTTCCTATATAAAAATCATGTGTCTAAAAGCTTAATTTGAATGCCGAAACCATATATTGTTATTACTGAGACTAATTTATACATATATGTTAAGTAACAAGGGGAAAGATCTTATGAAAGTGCTATAACAATAATATTAAGGACACTATCGCTAACTAAAAGTGAAGGAAGAATGAATCTGGAGGTGACTTGTGTAAAAGGGTAAGTGGTTGGTGCGTTCAAACGTCGGGCTTTACTGCTTGTATCATGTCTAAAGTGATAAACATGAGTGCAATTATGAAAAGACTGGATCAGTATTGAAAACTAAAATGAATTAAGAAAAGATTGTTTAAAGCCTTAAGTAAAATAAATTAGGAAAATATAAAAAGAGAATCTAAAGTGAATTCCAAAGGTGGAGTGTAACGACCCGCAAATTTCAGTTGTTTTATTTATTTAATTAATTGAATTTTGTGAAATTTTAAACGGTAAAATTTTGAAATATAAATTTGATATTTGGAATGCATCTAATTAAACATAGCAACTGGTAAATTTTCGTCCGAAAATATGAAAATTTATTTCGCGCGTAAATTTACTTCAATTTAATCAGTTAAAAATTGATGATAATAAAATGTTTTCCAAACCTAAATATTTTTACATGGAAAATTTGTAAATCATCTTCTGAGTGAGACGTCATCTTTCGTTTCATCAAATTTGGACTTCTGTTGCTCCGTTTATCTTAATTTGGTTAGAATAGCAGCATTTTCGGTACCGATTATCGAGTTTTGATCGGATGATCGTACCGCTAATATCTGTATATCGTTTTGATCGTCTCTTCGTGCTGATCTCTACGGTATATTTATTTTTGTATTTTTAAGGTCCGGTACGCACCGAAAACTATAAAACGTTCGTTGTATCGTTAGCATAAATCGTGACTTTACCAATTCTTTGATTTCAAAATCTGATGGCGTGTTGTCCAAGCATCACAATTAATTGCTTTAAAAACTTTTGCTAAATCAATGGATAACTACACGTCCCTTTGGCTTTTGAATTTATATCTAAAATAACGGTGGAACGTTTCTTCTGCCCCTTTCTCTCTTTCATTCTATTTACTTTCCTTTTTGAACGGTTAAATCACTGTTCTCTCCTTCATTTCTTTTTCCCTCTGCCAATTCTATTCCTTTCACTTTTCATATTTACAGAAGCTCAAATAATTTTCGTACCATTTCACCTTGAAATTGAAGCAGTTTACACCTTCGCAATCACCACCACGTCACCAGAGCGAACCCCAGCCTTCGCCAGACCTACCAGCCGAGTCTCCCTCCATCACCCTCTCCTTCTAGCTCACGTACCTCCCTCAAAGTCTGCCGCCCAACCGAGAATCACTTGCTTCATCCCATTAACTTTCGGTCTCTCTACCAACCACTGATTCCCACACCACCACGACGCGCCAGCCCACCACCCAAACCTTCACCCTACCGAGCAATTGAACCCAAAACCCACCGATCCACAACTCCTCCTCTCCCCTGAACTGATCGAACAGCCATATATGATCTCAGCCCCACTCTGCCTCTACCCAGATCTGCGCCTCCACGTACTCGCTCTCCCCATCAGCTCCTGGCGAGCCCAAGCTCGCAACACCTCACGTGATCCACCCTCCTCCATACGACCTGGTAGCCGACCTCCCACATAGCGCCTAGCCCAGCCTCCTCTGTGAGTTGTACAGCCACCTAGGCCGAGCGTCGCACTCCAGGCCCAAGCCTCGTGCAACAGTCGGTGATGATCATCCCGCTCATACAGCCTTTATTCTCGTGTTACATATATAGGTACCGGTTTTAATATATATAGGATTTATATTATAAGTGTTTGGTGAAAGCGTGCTGTGCATATGTATAGGTTTCCAGAAACTTTTTGTAGATGTCGTATTTATATATGTGCTTATAATGATGGTGATTTTAATATATATACGTATTTGTTTATTTAAACATTGGATTTTAAGTATATATTAATATGTGCAGCTGTCTATAAGGTATGGCTATGGTTGTCTACAGATAGTAGTAAGTTTTATATATTCTGTTATATATATATATATATTGTTTTGTAGTATGCCGTGATATGTATATTTATACAATTTGGCACATTTACGTTAATATCAAATGTTCGGGAGAGTATACATATGATGTGTTTTAGTTATTATATATTTTATATTATGTTAGTTATATATTATATATATGGGTTAGTTTTTGAAGTTATAAAGTTTATACAGTTTACAAAAGGTAGGCATGTTGCTGTATATATATTGATTTCTATGTATTATATCTGGTTCACGATATGATGTTATGTATATATATTTACAACAGTTTTGTTTATTCTTATTTCTTTTTCTGCAATATATATATTTATACAGTAGCCTAAGAAAAAGTATATAAACTATGGGATTGTCTGTAGTGAATATATACTATAGTAGTATTGTTTTAAAAGTATGCTAATCACTTTTGGTATAAAATTTTAACCTGTGTGTTTATATAAACCTATATGAGCTTGTTCATATATATATATATATATGTTATATATATAGTTTGAATTTTTGAAGATAAAGCTGGGGTTTTTGATATTATATTTATATCTATGGGCTGATTTATATAAATAGTGAAATGTTTATTTTATATAATCTAGAATTTTGTAAAAAAACATGTGCATATATATATATATATAGTTCATAAACTATAGGTCAGTTTATATAAATAGTATATAGGTTTATAGTTTATACAGTTTGTATATGTTGTAGATATAATATGTAGTCTACAAAATCTGTTGGTTTATATATATAAACTTTATATATGTTAGTTTATATATATAATTAAATAAACATTTGCAAGTTATATATGTATATCTTGTATATAAAGTTTATGTATATTAATAGATGTGGATCATATGATATGATAAGTATATAGGTACATATACAGTTAATTTAAGTTGAAATGTATATAGACTTTAAACTAAAATAATATATATATATATGAGTTTGATTTAATAATGATTTGAAAGTTATATTATTATTTTTGTTTATATTTGTCTTGAATCGAAATATTTAAATATATATAAATAATATAATAATAATGTATATATTTTCAGTTTAGAAAAAAATGATTCTGATTGGTTCTCATCGATTCATATTTATCAGCTTTGTCGATTAATTCGTGCCAATCTTGCTTTGCTTTGGAATTCGTGCTTGGATTCGTAACTCACCTCATTCTCGTTCATCTCTAGCCTCGAAAGGTGAGCAATCACTCACGATTAATGTTCTTATATTTATTAAGTTTAATTTCAATTGAAACGTCAATTGAAATATGCTGATGTTAGTTATTTACATTGTTATATATGTCATTTTCTGTATCTGTTCACCTGCGACATCTGACACCATTATCTGTTATTTATATTGTTGATATATGCCTGTTACTGTTGTTATTTTATTTTCATATCTGTTATCACTCTGCAAGTTCCCTGTTAGTATAGAATCACTATGGGTTGAAATGATACATACCCGAACGATCTGTAGAATAGGAGGAAATCGTTATGGGTTGAAATGATAAACCCAAGCGATTTTCATTGAATTGAATTTGGGATTTCGGGTTGAAAAGATATATACCCGAATATGTTTTAAATTGCGGATTGAAATGATAAATATCCGTATCACTTGACCATAGGATAGAAAATTATATACAGGCACCGTTGGTATATATATATAAACGTTTTGGAAATGATTTCTATGGTTTTGAAAAGAAATATATGGTTTTGATAAATATTGATTTTTAAGATTTATCAAAGTTGATTAAATAAAGTTGATAAATAATATGTTTAAGTATTTATTTAATATCTATATCTTCGAATATAGAATTTATAATTGATTAAAATTATATTTATTTAAGAATTATACTAAAATAAGTTGATTTGAAATGTATTGAATTTGAAAAATTTAAGAAGTGATTTACAACTTGAAATCTGAGAGGTGACTTAAATGGATATTCCAAACGTATAAATATTTGAATGAGATATTTTGTTTATTTAAATTGTAAATTGAAATTGAATTTAAATGTTATGGAAATGATTAAGTTAATATTTCAAAACTAAATAATTGTAAAGGGAATCTGATATGTATATAAATTTATCGAATTTAGTTTTGAAATGTTGAATATTTAAAGCTTTGAAATATATTAAAATTGAAACGGCTTATTTTATGGTTCAGATATGTATTTGAAATCGATAATTTGAAATGGTTTATTTAGAAGCTAAATCGAGTTGAAACTGATGATTTGAGATTTGATTAAATTAAATTTTTGGAATTCGAGTTAATTTGAATCGATTTGTGAAATTTGAGGAAACTAATTTATTTTATAACGAAATTTAATATCTACACTGTTTAAAAGGAAAGTGTTATGATTTCCAAAATACCGTGATTTCCAGACTATGATTTCGAAAGCATTATAACTTTGGAAAGTAATATGATTTTGAAAATGGATATATTTGAAGTGAAAATGATATCGTATTAAATTGGGTTTGAAATGATAATGATATTTTAGTTTGAAGTATAAACTATTTTGAAATGACCACGGTGTTATAATAACGATTGGTTGTTAAAGAGACCGGGATCAGATATGGACACACTCTCTGTCGATACCGAAAACCACTTTGACAACTGTGTTCGCGGTGGAGATTCCAGAATGAAGTAGGATGGTGGCGACGTTCTTAAGGTATGTTACGTGGACCCAACTCCCGTGAGTTGGCATAAGGTGACTAAAACAGGAGCGATCTCGGACCAGTGAGGTAGCACCTCTTCTCGGACGCATTTCTTCGATATTATACTCTTACTTGTGATTTGACTAGATGGCCATCCTCCGATTTGGGAATGTTGTTCGAGGTGGAACGGTAGTGGCTGCTATGCATATCCATCAGTCCGTGTGCGTAATTGGTATATCTACCCTGGCATTCCCTAGTTGTGCCGTGTCACCTACCATATCGAGCTTTACTACGATTATGATTTTAAGATCCGACCGCGTTAAGGTTCTCCATCCCCTTAACGCTATTTTCCGATATGATTATACTTTACTTATTTAGACACTATTATAATAGCGAATATTACTACATAGTAAATAGTTTAACGGATCCTTAGGGGATGGTTATCCCAACATCCTTTAAGTTACTTGTATTTCAGTTGATATTTCACTTGAGTTGGATTTATTAATATGAGAATGTTAATCCTGACTCGAGTGTTTTGTGTTTTGCTTTACGCTCGGGTCAGACTGAGTGATACAGCATTTGAGACTCACCTTTGGAGTTGGAGCTTCGCTTGGAGATCCAGCAATCTATCGATCCTGCTTTCAGTTATTCTGTTGATTCCAGTGATGTATTCAGATCTTGTATTTGATTATTGTATTGAGACATCTATTATAATCGAGACTTCTGTTGTATCTCGTTTAACTTTGTTATATATATATATAGTAGCTTCATGAACTACTATCCTTTGTTTCCGCTGCAGTATATGTTGAGTTTTGCCAAATTTTATTTACAACGCAGTATTTTGAGCAATTCAACTCCGGCATGAGTGTCTACCTATACACTTATAATGGATGCGAATGGTCCAAAATACTGGGTCGTTACATGTGGTATCAGAGCCAGGTTTTAGGCAAAAACTCAGCATATGTAGTAATTCAATTACAGAATCACTTTCGTTCGAGCTTGAATTCCTTCTTCTTTGACTCGGTTCCTTTGAATTTTGGAACGTTCACTTCGGTTCCAAAGTCCATTCGTGTCTCCCCTATTCGTGTCTTTTTCTGGAGTATCCCATAACTCCACTTCGAATGATCTCTATAATAACTCGGCGGTCTCGCTAATCTTCGAATAATTTGTACTGGGGTGAAACTCCTTTACAATCGGTATTGATTCACCGGAGATTTCTGAATCCTCGGTTTACGATGCCGCTATCTTAAGCTATACCTGAATTCTACCTCTGGTAATTGAATGTCGATTTGCGTCAGCATTCTACATCGATCTTATCTATGAAGTCACGGTTGACCCGGTTAAGGTTGCCCGCGATTTATACAACTTTATCCACCTTCCTGTTTGAAATACAATCATCTAACCTTCGTTTTGAGCCTATCTATTTTTAGATTAGGATTCTCTTTGATTAGAGCCCCTCTATATTTGGATCTCTATCCATGTGTTGGGATCCAATTCTGAAATCATCGTGTGAGGGAGTGTATTTGTAATTAATATAAAATAGTTTATGTTGTGTTGTTTGAGTTGTTGATGTTGGTTTGGATTTTCGATCGATTCGTCTGATCAATGCTATCGATAGGATTTCTAAAACACTTGAACAGAGCAAACTGACACAATATAACTTTCAAATTTGATAAATGAAATAAATTTGTATGATTATATTATAAATATATAAGAAAAATTTTCTGGAATTAAAAGTTAAACAATTTGGTTATTGAAATTGATAATATTTGATTATCATTTTTTTTGTAAGTCATTGCCTATTGCAAAGTGACTGTTGTTTTTAAATTTATTTGGAATTGAAATGAATTTGAATTGAGAATTTAAGAATTAAATTTCTGGTGATTTCAAACTTTGTTTAAAGTCCTAAAATGTATATTATTTAAAGTATTTTCGAATAAAATGGTTTACAAAGAATTTTAAATGTTTAAATCAGCGCTCTTCTCTTTGTCGCTGGAGAATAATCTCGGTGATGACGGCCGCATCATCGACATTCATTTTCGAGTTTCGAAGTGGAGAAACTATTCTGTAGCCTTGTTACGGTTTTGTTTTGAAAAAAAAAATATACTTTGATTTGAATTTCTTCAGTATAATTTGATTTATATATATATATAAGTATCTTATTTTAAAATTTAATTTTATATAAATATTATTATATATATATCTCTAAGTTGTTTGAAGTAAATCGGAGATTTAAATTCTTAAATTTTAGATTAAAGATGATTTCAATTATAAACTGAAGCCAAAATTCTTGGATAAATATTTAATTGAGAATAACTGAATTGTAAAATATTATTTGTATAATACCCGATTTCATCTCAACATAACTTACCTAAAATTTTCAAAAGTTAAAAATGTAATTGGACAATATACAATATAAAATGACTTTATAAGGAAAGATTTAGTGTTATAGTAAATGTTATACATTTAAATTTTAGTATAAAGATGTTAATAGAGAGAAATAGAATAATAAGTTAATTGAATATTAGATGAGACAAATAAAATCTGTTTTGAAAGAATTAATAAAAATTGAAATTAGATTAACCTATGGAAATACCTTGAATTTTAAGTCAATTATTGAATATAAATTAATTTAAATAGAAGTTTATATGGTTTAAATTAATTTATATGGTTTGAATATATGTAATAAGATATATATTAAGTGAAATAAACTTAATAATAATTTGGAATAAAAGAATTTAATTTGTCGAATAAAACATGAGTATAATAAATGATTATACAAATTGATGGTTTAGAAATTGTTAATTGAGGATGACTAGACATAAGGTAATGAATTCAAAAATAGATGAATTGATTTAACTTAAGTGAACTCAGTGGATTAAATCAAATTGTTAATTATTAATTAGTTTAATTTGAAATTATATGGTTTAAATTAATAGTCTTATCTTGTCTTTTAATCTATTTTTCTTTTGGCTGCTTCTACTCTCCTACCTCCTTCCTTTTCCGGGACGAAAAGTTTTGAGTGGGGGAGAGTGTAACGACCCGCAAATTTCAGTTATTTTATTTATTTAATTAATTGAATTTTGTGAAATTTTAAACAGTAAAATTTTGAAATATAAATTTGATATTTGGAATGCATCTAATTAAACATAGCAACTGGTAAATTTTCGTCCGAAAATATGAAAATTTATTTCGCGCGTAAATTTACTTCAATTTAATCAGTTAAAAATTGATGATAATAAAATGTTTTCCAAACCTAAATATTTTTACATGGAAAATTTGTAAATCATCTTCTGAGTGAGACGTCATCTTTCGTTTCATCAAATTTGGACTTCTGTTGCTCCGTTTATCTTAATTTGGTTAGAATAGCAGCATTTTCGGTACCGATTATCGAGTTTTGATCGGATGATCGTACCGCTAATATCTGTATACCGTTTTGATCGTCTCGTCGTGCTGATCTCTACGGTATATTTATTTTTGTATTTTTAAGGTCCGGTACGCACCGAAAACTATAAAACGTTCGTTGTATCGTTAGCATAAATCGTGACTTTACCAATTCTTTGATTTCAAAATCTGATGGCGTGTTGTCCAAGCATCACAATTAATTGCTTTAAAAACTTTTGCTAAATCAATGGATAACTACACGTCCCTTGGGCTTTTGAATTTATATCTAAAATAACGGTGGAACGTTTCTTCTGCCCCTTTCTCTCTTTCATTCTATTTACTTTCCTTTTTGAACGGTTCAATCACTGTTCTCTCCTTCATTTCTTTTTCCCTCTGCCAATTCTATTCCTTTCACTTTTCATATTTACAGAAGCTCAAATAATTTTCGTACCATTTCACCTTGAAATTGAAGCAGTTTACACCTTCGCAATCACCACCACGTCACCAGAGCGAACCCCAGCCTTCGCCAGACCTACCAGCCGAGTCTCCCTCCATCACCCTCTCCTTCTAGCTCACATACCTCCCTCAAAGTCTGCCGCCCAACCGAGAATCACTTGCTTCATCCCATTAACTTTCGGTCTCTCTGCCAACCACTGATTCCCACACCACCACGACGCGCCAGCCCACCACCCAAACCTCCACCCTACCGAGCAATTGAACCCAAAACCCACCGATCCACAACTCCTCCTCTCCCCTGAACTGATCGAACAGCCATATATGATCTCAGCCCCACTCTGCCTCTACCCAGATCTGCGCCTCCACGTACTCGCTCTCCCCATCAGCTCTTGCCGAGCCCAAGCTCGCAACACCTCACGTGATCCACCCTCCTCCATACGACCTGGTAGCCGACCTCCCACATAGCGCCTAGCCCAGCCTCCTCTGTGAGTTGTACAGCCACCTAGGCCGAGCGTCGCACTCCAGGCCCAAGCCTCGTGCAACAGTCGGTGATGATCATCCCGCTTATACAGCCTTTATTCTCGTGTTACATATATAGGTACCGGTTTTAATATATATATATAGGATTTATATTATAAGTGTTTGGTGAAAGCGTGCTGTGCATATGTATAGGTTTCTAGAAACTTTTTGTAGATGTCGTATTTATATATGTGCTTATAATGATGGTGATTTTAATATATATACGTATTTGTTTATTTAAACATTGGATTTTAAGTATATATTAATATGTGCAGCTGTCTATAAGGTATGGCTATGGTTGTCTACAGATAGTAGTAAGTTTTATATATTCAGTTATATATATATATATATTGTTTTGTAGTATGCTGTGATATGTATATTTATACAATTTGGCACATTTACGTTAATATCAAATGTTCGGGAGAGTATACATATGATGTGCTTTAGTTATTATATATTTTATATTATGTTAGTTATATATTATATATATGGGTTAGTTTTTGAAGTTATAAAGTTTATACAGTTTACAAAAGGTAGGCATGTTGCTGTATATATATTGATTTCTATGTATTATATCTGGTTCACGATATGATGTTATGTATATATATTTACAACAGTTTTGTTTATTCTTATTTCTTTTTCTGCAATATATATATTTATACAGTAGCCTAAGAAAAAGTATATAAACTATGGGATTGTCTGTAGTGAATATATACTATAGTAGTATTGTTTTAAAAGTATGCTAATCACTTTTGGTATAAAATTTTAACCTGTGTGTTTATATAAACCTATATGAGCTTGTTCATATATATATATATATATATATATGTTATATATATAGTTTGAATTTTTGAAGATAAAGCTGGGGTTTTTGATATTATATTTATATCTATGGGCTGATTTATATAAATAGTGAAATGTTTATTTTATATAATCTAGAATTTTGTAAAAAAACAAGTGCATATATATATAATTCATAAACTATAGGTCAGTTTATATAAATAGTATATAGGTTTATAGTTTATACAGTTTGTATATGTTGTAGATATAATATGTAGTCTACAAAATCTGTTGGTTTATATATATAAACTTTATATATGTTAGTTTATATATATAATTAAATAAACATTTGCAAGTTATATATATATATCTTGTATATAAAGTTTATGTATATTAATATATGTGGATCATATGATATGATAAGTATATAGGTACATATACAGTTAATTTAAGTTGAAATGTATATAGACTTTAAACTAAAATAATATATATATATGAGTTTGATTTAATAATGATTTGAAAGTTATATTATTATTTTTGTTTATATTTGTCTTGAATCGAAATATTTAAATATATATAAATAATATAATAATAATGTATATATTTTCAGTTTAGAAAAAAATGATTCTGATTGGTTCTCATCGATTCATATTTATCAGCTTTGTCGATTAATTCGTGCCAATCTTGCTTTGCTTTGGAATTCGTGCTTGGATTCGTAACTCACCTCATTCTCGTTCATCTCTAGCCTCGAAAGGTGAGCAATCACTCACGATTAATGTTCTTATATTTATTAAGTTTAATTTCAATTGAAACGTCAATTGAAATATGCTGATGTTAGTTATTTACATTGTTATATATGTCATTTTCTGTATCTGTTCACCTGTGACATCTGACACCATTATCTGTTATTTATATTGTTGATATATGCCTGTTACTGTTGTTATTTTATTTTCATATCTGTTATCACTCTGCAAGTTCCCTGTTAGTATAGAATCACTATGGGTTGAAATGATACATACCCGAACGATCTGTAGAATAGGAGGAAATCGTTATGGGTTGAAATGATAAACCCAAGCGATTTTCATTGAATTGAATTTGGGATTTCGGGTTGAAAAGATATATACCCGAATATGTTTTAAATTGCGGATTGAAATGATAAATATCCGTATCACTTGACCATAGGATAGAAAATTATATACAGGCACCGTTGGTATATATATATAAACGTTTTGGAAATGATTTCTATGGTTTTGAAAAGAAATATATGGTTTTGATAAATATTGATTTTTAAGATTTATCAAAGTTGATTAAATAAAGTTGATAAATAATATGTTTAAGTATTTATTTAATATCTATATCTTCGAATATAGAATTTATAATTGATTAAAATTATATTTATTTAAGAATTATACTAAAATAAGTTGATTTGAAATGTATTGAATTTGAAAAATTTAAGAAGTGATTTACAACTTGAAATCTGAGAGGTGACTTAAATGGATATTCCAAACGTATAAATATTTGAATGAGATATTTTGTTTATTTAAATTGTAAATTGAAATTGAATTTAAATGTTATGGAAATGATTAAGTTAATATTTCAAAACTAAATAATTGTAAAGGGAATCTGATATGTATATAAATTTATCGAATTTAGTTTTGAAATGTTGAATATTTAAAGCTTTGAAATATATTAAAATTGAAACGGCTTATTTTATGGTTCAGATATGTATTTGAAATCGATAATTTGAAATGGTTTATTTAGAAGCTAAATCGAGTTGAAACTGATGATTTGAGATTTGATTAAATTAAATTTTTGGAATTCGAGTTAATTTGAATCGATTTGTGAAATTTGAGGAAACTAATTTATTTTATAACGAAATTTAATATCTACACTGTTTAAAAGGAAAGTGTTATGATTTCCAAAATACCGTGATTTCCAGACTATGATTTCGAAAGCATTATAACTTTGGAAAGTAATATGATTTTGAAAATGGATATATTTGAAGTGAAAATGATATCGTATTAAATTGGGTTTGAAATGATAATGATATTTTAGTTTGAAGTATAAACTATTTTGAAATGACCACGGTGTTATAATAACGATTGGTTGTTAAAGAGACCGGGATCAGATATGGACACACTCTCTGTCGATACCGAAAACCACTTTGACAACTGTGTTCGCGGTGGAGATTCCAGAATGAAGTAGGATGGTGGCGACGTTCTTAAGGTATGTTACGTGGACCCAACTCCCGTGAGTTGGCATAAGGTGACTAAAACAGGAGCGATCTCGGACCAGTGAGGTAGCACCTCTTCTCGGACGCATTTCTTCGATATTATACTCTTACTTGTGATTTGACTAGATGGCCATCCTCCGATTTGGGAATGTTGTTCGAGGTGGAACGGTAGTGGCTGCTATGCATATCCATCAGTCCGTGTGCGTAATTGGTATATCTACCCTGGCATTGCCTAGTTGTGCCGTGTCACCTACCATATCGAGCTTTACTACGATTATGATTTTAAGATCCGACCGCGTTAAGGTTCTCCATCCCCTTAACGCTATTTTCCGATATGATTATACTTTACTTATTTAGACACTATTATAATAGCGAATATTACTACATAGTAAATAGTTTAACGGATCCTTAGGGGATGGTTATCCCAACATCCTTTAAGTTACTTGTATTTCAGTTGATATTTCACTTGAGTTGGATTTATTAATATGAGAATGTTAATCCTGACTCGAGTGTTTTGTGTTTTGCTTTACGCTCGGGTCAGACTGAGTGATACAGCATTTGAGACTCACCTTTGGAGTTGGAGCTTCGCTTGGAGATCCAGCAATCTATCGATCCTGCTTTCAGTTATTCTGTTGATTCCAGTGATGTATTCAGATCTTGTATTTGATTATTGTATTGAGACATCTATTATAATCGAGACTTCTGTTGTATCTCGTTTAACTTTGTTATATATATATATATAGTAGCTTCATGAACTACTATCCTTTGTTTCCGCTGCAGTATTGTTATATTACTCTGTGTCTATGATCTGTAATTATTTTATTTACTGTATATGTTGAGTTTTGCCAAATTTTATTTACAATGCAGTATTTTGAGCAATTCAACTCCGGCATGAGTGTCTACCTATACACTTATAATGGATGCGAATGGTCCAAAATACTGGGTCGTTACATGGAGGCGGTAGCCAGAGGAAAAATGCATTAGTAAAGTATGAAATCAAGGATCATTGCCAAATGACGAAAGGGCTTGCCAAGGCATAGTGTGGAGACTATGCGTAAGGACGGGATGAAACTTAATTAAATAAAGCTTCCCTAATACAGACCCAAGGGTAGTGATTGCCGAGGCTTGTTAACTTTCGGTGGAAATTTAATGCTAAGATTTATTAACTTTCGAAGGAGAAACAATGTTATGATGTATTCGCATTTAGTAAATGGTTAGGTCTAAACCTATTGACTTTCGAAGGGGTAAGTCAATATTAAAGCTTAAAGCCAAAGTGGATACTTATAATTTGGAAGTCGGTTCATAACATCAAATAAAAGCTTTGGTGTTAGGCCATAAGTGGCAAACGAAAGTCTATTCATGACATTAAACGAAAGCTTCGATATATATATATATATATATATATCTGTGTGTGTGTGTTTAATAACTATGGTGTAAGACTAAATTGGTAACTGAAGGTATATGTTCGTGGCATAATGAAGAAGTCAGAAATTAGGCCAAAATGGAAAATCTGAATGATAATCCTAGAGGTCATCATTAGGATATTATAATAAGTAGAAACACTTATGAAGGAAATAATGTGCGTGGTTATGAACTATGTTATGATGTTCACTATCTTTGATATTTTTATATTCAACGGTGAGGGGAAATCTCGTTTCGTGCTTTAGCGGTGTTATCTCACTATATGCTATGCTTAGGGAAATTTATTACTAATACCAGGCTTTATGCCTAAGCCATGTTTCTATTATTTGTTTCCCATAAACACAAGGGTATGAGTAGGCTGAGTTTATGGGAATTGGTAGGTTTCATTGGGAAGATGAATAAAGTAGTTGAAGGTGAAGTAGAAGGTTGTGCTAATAGTAATAGTTGTTTTGTATTCCGTAAGTGTTCATATTGGCATCGCCATATGTCGAGCATGGCATAGATATATATGTTCTATTTATATTTTACCCATGCTTTGGTACAGTTTGGTATATTGGAATTTTAAGAATTAAAAAAAAGATTGTATATGACATCTATTTGACTGCTCTGTTTACTTAAACTGTTGAATATATAACTGCTCTCATTCTACCGTCTGAAGGTATTTCCAAGAGGACTCTAGCAAACTGGGATTTCATTTTTGGTTCTGGGGATGAGGGGTCTTACACTATATAAAATTTATAAAAAAAATTAAGTGCCCATTCCATCACACTAGAAAATAAATTTTTGTTTCATAACATACCATCTTCTTGGCAATGGAATTCCATTCTAGAGAAATTAGTGGTAGTGTGATAGACTTGGATAGGATCTGAGAGTTGGATAGAATACTAGAATATATAAACATCGGTATTGTTAAAATTATAGATATAAATCATTGTTGAAAGAAAATGTTACACCCATATTTTGCAAATATTGATAAGGGAGAATTAATGCAAGCACTAAGCCAAAACAACTGTGCCCACAATAGAAGTTGGACAATGAAAAAGAAGCAAGAAAAAAAGGTGAAGTCCAGATAGTACTGCACCGAAGTCTTAAAATAGTGCCAAAAATAAGGACAACGTTTTTCCATTGAGCATGGCTTCAATACTAAAACACTTCATCGGTAACCTGAGATAGCCACAAAGTATAAAGACTACTCTGCAATATCAACACTTACTTTAAAGGGCAGAATTGTGGCACAGCCTTCAAGTACCAAATATGAAGGCTGTGTCACGGTTCCAAAAGTAAGCCCTCATAAGTTGGAACTACGGCGCAATCTTTAAGTAACAACAAGATGTAGGGATTGTGCTATGGCCCTAAAAGCAATACTAGTGATATAGAACTGTGGCACAATCTTTAAAGCAATTATAAGCAATAGGGATGTGCCGCGATAAACTAACATTAAAGTGGCAGGGCTGCGGAGCAATCTTATATTAACATTGAAGCAATAAGGATGCACAGCCATCCTGATTTGACATTGTAGTGACAAAACAAAGCTGCAATTCCAAAGAAGTACTGCCCAACAAACACAAAGACCTTCGCTACACCAAATAAGTGATTTTGCAACATTTTATATCTGTTAATTGCTAACACTTATAAATGTCACAGACCGCTAACAGTAAAAAAGTGTTAGGATACCTAAAAAGTGTTAGTAAAAATAAATAGTCTTCTGCATTAATTTTGCCAATGCATATAAGTGTTACAAAAATCGGTAAAATGTAAATAATTTAATAACAAAAGGAGTCTTTTGTAATTTGTAAATACGATCTCTTTTCCCACGCTTCCCCATTACTAAACAGATTTTGGCCGCCTAAAATTTAATTTAGGGTTTGCTCTTCCTCACAAAAAAACCAACGTCCCAAGCACTTCCCAAAATCAACGGCGTCCTTCAATCACTTCAACATCGACTTCAACCACTTTGTTGATAGCTCGGGCGATTAGATTGACATCTCGCGGCTATTGTTCTTTCGGTAGTTCTCTCGGTGACTTGCTCAATCCTGCTCCCCCCTCTCGGCGTCTTCCTTCGCTATGGATGCTGCAGCGTATGTGCCAAAATTTCATTTATCCCCTTTCTTTTTTCAATATTGCATTTTCTTACTTCCTCGTAAATTCCATGTTTTAGATGGAGTTCTGCATCTGCCTGCTGTTGACGCCTTTGGGATACGTGCCTGGAATCGTTTATGTCGTTTACAATATCGTGGCCTTTAATCCCGATCAGCATAAAACTAGCGAGGTTTATGAGCCATTGTCCTAGGTTTGATGGCATTTTTGAGTTCGGTATCTATTATTTACTCTTTCCCTTCAGATATGTAATATTACGTGACAAATTGTTTGTTTGATTCTCGTGTTTGAGAGGTGGTACATATTGAGCATTTAAGGTCAAGGATTTCACATTCTGCTTTAAGTTTGCTAAATCTGAACATGTATCGAATAAAGATTAATATATTGTTAAATGAGTATTTTATCCATACCTTTGTTTTTCCCGATTGAAAAAGTCATCTGTGAACAGGTATATTCAAAATTGGGTCTTGCAGGATATTAGATTTGATTTAATAGCTTTCTGAGTTTATAATTTCTGCGATAAAGATTTTAATCTGGATGAGTTCATGTTCTTGCTAACAGTTGACATTTGATTAGCTCTCCCATGTTTTTGACTGGGGAGGTAAGAAATGATATGCATTATGTAGCTATGTGACATAGCCGTATGGACTTACAGTAGTAGATAAACTGAAACTAAATTATCGTTGTCACTGTATATAGGCAGCATGGGTTGCAGGCCAGTATGCATACATAAAATTTGCTGACCAAAACAATTTCCGAAGAGCATTGCAATTTGTGGTTGTTGGGATGCGTGATCCTGATCTTTCTGTACGAGTTGATTCAGTTTATGCGTTGCGATCTTTTGTTGAAGCTTGTAAAGGTGTGTATTTTCCTTTTGTTTTGACCAATGTGATAAAATAATTTTCTAATAATATCCTATAATTTTTTATTCGAATTTCTCTTGCAGATCTAAATGAAATTCGTCCAATCATTCCACAATTACTTGATGGTAAGCCCATTTTTATTAGTTTGGCCTCTTGAATCTGATTTCTCACACATTCCAACGTTGTCTACAGAGTTTTTTAAACTTATGAATGAAATTGAGAATGAAAATCTTGTTTTCACGCTCGAGACAATTGTGGACAAATTCAGGGAAGAAATGGCACCATATGCTCTTGGGTTATGCCAAAATTTGGTATTCTCAATTATATACTAGTAAATATTATGCGATACAAACATTTTATTATCACGCCTTGCTAATATACTCAAATTTATTTACTTTTATAGGCTACTGCATTTTGGAGGTGCTTGAATACAGTAGAGGCAAATGATGATGATCTTGGCGCCTTAGCTGCTGTTGGTTGTCTTCGAGCAATAAGCACAATACTCAAATCCGTTTATAGGCTTCCCTATCTTTATGTTCAAATTGAACCTACGCTTCTACCAATAATAAGAAAGATGTTGACAACTGATGCCAAGGTATAGTCCGTTATATACACTATTGACTACATATCCTTACTAGTATTGGCTATTGACCCATGTTATTTTTGATTAAGTGAATGTAGAGATGATAAACTTCAGCCTTTTGTAATGGTTACAAAAATATTTTATTTTCTTGATTTATCAAGTAAAACATCTCCAGCACTGATCCTGTACCCAGATTCTGACTTAAAACTAATTAAATTTGCAATTGAGAAATACCATCCATCCGTATTGAAACAAAAAATATATATAAAAGCACATATTTGAATCTGAAATTTTAATTTTATTGTTCCCAAAACAAAACAAGAATAAAATTGGGGAATTAAGCTGTAGGTATAGATGTACATGTTAAAAATATGAATCATTTGAATCTATGATTCACAATTCAAACACACGTTTGATCTACATTTGAATTGTATGACTTATAATGTGAATTCCATTAGGAGAACATCTCCTTTAGCCTAGAGAATTTAGCATCACTTAGCTTTCTAGATCTTATTGAAAATAAAAATTAAGTTTATGTAGTGTATATACACAATTTTTGGTTTTTTTATCTTGTAATCATACATTTGTCAACGAAAATTAACACTAAGAAATCAAAAAATTGTAAAAATAGTGAATCATAATCTACTGCATTATACTCCAAACTATAACATCAAAAGCTTTAAAAAACAATAAATCACACATCATAATCATATAATTGTGCTTTTGATTTGGAGAATAAATGAGGCGTCGCAATGGTTCCTTGTGCACTAAATCTCGTTTTAAGCTCAAAATATGAATACAAATAACTGTTTTTACAATCACTTATGCTACCATAGTTTTTGGGGTGAACAAATATTTGGATCATGAATGAGTAACCTTATAATCAACCCTATGCGTTTAAATAAATATAGACCTTTTAAAATGGCTGTCAATAACTTTTTAGTGATTTATTTGGAAACTTAATGTAAAATTGACAGCTAAAAGAAATATACTGTTTCGAAAATTTTACTAATTTGATCGCTTTTCATTGTGAAATTTTAATATTAAATAGCATGTGAAATTATATGTAAAGTATTTGGAAGATCAAGCATAGTCTGTGCATTGAGAAATTGTAATATTGAAATAAATTTTTATGGGATGTTCCTGAGACATGTGCAAAATCTAGTTGCAGCAGCATCTTGCTCAAGGCGGTAAGATCACTTTATGATTCCAAAACACTTTGTCTCATTATCATTATGTCTTATTTCATAATCATAATATAATGATACTGCACTAGTTGCGTATTGTTACAGATAATCTTTAAATACTTATCTATTATATATTTACTTTTGCGACTCACAAAAGTTTCATAATTCTGCTCAAAAAGGTAAAGTTCACAAATAGCATCTTCGACTTTAGTTCACATGCTCATTTTATTTCATATACCAACCAAATTGGTTAAATTTGTTTCCATTGATCTCACCTTGGCTGTGTATCCTTTTTCTTACCAATTCATGAAGATAGCTGTGTTACTAACTTATTTACTCATCCTAATATGTCTGAAATCATGTCAATGTAGTGTTTGTAGTATGATGAATTGTGGCAGAGTAAAATTTGTTTATGGCAGTTTTGTACTAGATGGGATGTTGAATCGTGGTGAACTTGGGGTTTTGGGTTGCGGATGGTGATGACTGGCTGGGGTTGTGACAGGTGAGTGTATTGATATGGAGTAGGAGTGTGAGGTTGGCAGATGATTGAAAGTGGTTAGTGGAGATTGAACTGTGAAGATGGCGGAGGTTTGTTATCGACAGTGGAGTGGGGTAGATTGTTGTAATTTGTTGGAGCTTGGTGGTTTGGATGGAGTTGTTGCTGGGCAGTGGTATGTTTGTAGTATGGTCGGTTAGTGGGCTTGTATGACAGTTGTAATCTTGGTCGGGGAGTATATGTGAAAGCAAGGCAAGTGGTTATGGCGAGAGATTGGAAATGATGTACTGCAGTTGAGAAGTGAAGATGGCAGCAGAGCAACAGTACAGGGAGAAGTGAAGATGTGCACGATTGGTTGATAGTGGTGGAATGATGAAAGTCAATGGGGAAGGTACAATCAAAAGGAAGGATGCAAGGGTGTTGTGCAAGCTATTTTTAAGATGTGCAGTGGAATGTTGTAGGTCCGCAGTAGTGCACGATGATGTTTGGGGTTTTATGATCGTCAAAGAGTAGATGGAGAAGTGGGGTTCTGTTGAACAGTGGGCAGTGGATGATGTTAGCAAATCTTTACCATCATGTTTATTTTTAACGATTAAACGTTGCCAGCATGCACCGAAATTTTTTTTGAAGCTTATGTTGTAATAATATCTGAATATATGACATTGTGGTATTTTAGATATGTAAATAATTGTTTATGATATATTATACTACATTTGCAAAGCCTTTAAACTTTGCATTGAATATGTATGATGAATTATTTGTGATATGGAAACCATTATTTGCAGTGTGATTATATTTAAACTTTGCGTTTAAGTTTTGGTATATATATATATGTGTGTGTTACTAAATAATCATTTTCCAACACTTATAAGCATTACCGTGTATTTCTATACCAACACTTATAAGTGTTACCATATATTTCGTTACCAACACTTATAAGCATTACCGTATATTTTTGTACCAACACTTATAAGTGTTACCATATATTTCGTTACCAACACTTATAAGCGTTACCGTATATTTAGGTACCAACACTTATAAGTGTTAGTAATACGTATGTTTGTAACACTTATAAGTGTTACAAATTTGGCCGCTCCATTCCTCACAGTCCATTAGTAACACTTAAAAAGTGTTACTGAAATTATTTGTAACACTTATAAGTGTTAGGAATTGCCTGTTTTGGTGTAGTGCTTATAGAAGAAACGTAGCAACAAACTACCCACATGCACATGCAAAGCCACAATAAGAAACTGCCCCGAACATATGACAACTGCATGGTTTTAAGCACTCCAAAACATCACTATCAAAAATGGATCATTGGGAACTACGCCTCCATAATTACACAAGAGAGCAATGTTACACAACATTCAAACGACAATAAAGCACAACGCCAAGAGTAATCAAAGCCAAACTGTACAACCTAATAAATAAGACTGGCTTCCATTTGGAAGCCTAACCACACCACTAGAACCCAACTTATGCAGTTCTAGTAATAATCTGGATTGTAGCTCAGCCCCTATAAGAACAAAGCTTAATGAGGAAGAGCCAATAAAGCTCAACCCCCATAGTCTCAAACAAATAAAAACCCATATCAAGTCATGGATTATTCAAATTTTGGGTTTCCCGCTTCAATTTCTAGCTCCCTACCCATGTTCAAAATTCATCAACTCAAACCACAGTTTCCCATCGAAGATCTCATTAGCAATCCATGTATAGAAAATAGGAAACATTGATGATTGACATGTGGCCTAATCCAAAGGAAAAAATCAAAAGAGCGAAAGGTGGACGATAGTAGTCCCTGTGAACCTCTATATACTGTAAATGAATAAGGAAAAGTAGTAGAAAATGGGGATTTTTTACTTTATTCATTTTAAGCACTAAAATCAAAAATTGTACTCTCTGCCATTTTCACCTAAACTAAGAATAAAAGAAGAAGATATGGATACTTTCCCATTGATGTAGGATTCGTTAACATTCGAACTACATAAATTCTCTATGTCATTTATTGCTTTTACTACTTTACTTCTTTCTATCTTTTGTGCTAAAATTGGAATGTTTTGCTTAATGAATTGGATAGAGACCTTTCGTAGAATTCCAAATATTTTCCCTCATAATTGTGTAAGCACTACAGCACATAATTACTTCATCTAAAGGCAATTTTAATATTACTTAATCTTGTTGATTCTTAATCATGAAAGCATTCAGCATTGTGATTACTTAAAAATATATTTGGTTGTTTCCGAGACAAAAAATCTCATTAATAGAAATAACTTTGTTAATTGAAATGTTGAAATTAGCGAATTACTTTTGGCCAACACTCTTAAGTCCATTCAATTTCTACACACAATTATCCAACAATTTGATTTTAATTTTGGCACATGGATGTTGAAACGGAACTTCTAAATAATGATGTAGAAGAAGCTATTTGCACATAATAGCCAAATTGTCTTGAAGTCAGTGGGGACAAATATGGTTTGTTGGCTTTTGGATATGATACAACAATGGCATCCAGCAAGCATCGGAGTTTAGCAAGTATTTTGGTAGTGATATTGAATAATTTGATTTTCAAGCAAATGCAGAGGAAGTTTGTGGCTTTAAGAAAGAAAATTGAAAGGTACTGAAACATTTCCAATATTATAAGTATAAAACTGATTATTAATGATGTACCCGTGTTAAAATCTGTTTATTATATGTTTAATCCTCGATGAAGAATGTGGTTAAAACATCTTTTATACTTGGTATAAAAGGATGTTGGGATTGTCTCAATCAGTATATACAAATAGAACATTAAAATGTTTAATATGGAATATGTGATATAGATATCTAATGCATTGGCAATAGGATCATCGTGTCTGTTATGTCATATGGTATATTAGATCTTGCATATACACTTGGTGTATTAACCGAATATTAAATCTAATGTAAAATTACTAAATGGTAGTTGAGAGTGTTCTTGAGTACTTATGAAACACCAAAGAAAATGTTTATGGAAATAACAAACTTCTTATGAATGAGTGATCGGACTCAAACTACATATATGACATTGAACATAGAAATTCAATCTTAAATTCATGTTCAATCTTAATTAAGGAGCTTTAGATTAGAAATGTTCCAAACGAGAAGTCGTGGCAAAATTATTATAAAGGCTAAGTACATTGCCTTGAATAACTCCACGGTGAAAGTAGTATTTATATGCAAAAGTTTATAAAAGAACCAAGAGTTGTTTCTACCAGTAAAAATCCATTAACGTATTGTGATTTCAATAATGAAATATAGATTACAATGAGGATCGACAATTTGATAAGAAATCGAGATGTGTTCTTCGTAATGAGCACGTGTTAAAAGAGTTTGTCGGTAACCTGGAAGCGTAATCAAAAATTAGAAGAAAATGATAATACTGCAGTCCATTCAGTGAGGGACCTTCTCAGTCTATTTTAGGTGGAGCGATCGAAGGTATGTGCATAAGGTAAATAATTGGCCTAGAGTGTTGGTAGGAGATTGATAGAGTTGTGGGTGTGCCCTAGGAAAAAATTATGTAATTTACTACGTAATTTGACTCTTATAAAAGAATCTTGTTTTAAATGATGTATGCATCTTGTTTTTTTTATATGCTTTTATATGTAGAGATAAATAATGAAATTAATACATTAAATATATATAAGTTGGAAATTCTTAGGAGAAGTATTCTATTGATTGCAGTTACGAACTTGTTCGGAACTATAAGTAGATGTATTTATATTATATATATAACACTTACCCCTTAAGTGTTATTAATCAAGATGTATCGAGAAAAGGATATCAATACATCTTTTGAGCCTAGTTTTCGCAATGCTCTCTATATGATAGATGGCGATTTACTTATGACTATAAGGCATGAAGGGGTTACGTACTTATAGTTTTTGGAAGAATCACTGAACGACTCAACGAGAGTATTCTATAGATTAATATAACTAAGTCAAAATAGAATATCTCAAGTAACAATGTCTAGTAGTCTTTTGACTTGAGAGTACTACTAAATAAGTATGTAGACTATACTTTATTATGGTCAACCACATAGCATGGCAACCATGTTATGACCATAGTTGGGCACATGTTCAAATGCTTGAAGTGAAATACTACCCAAAACATGATTCATCTTCTTCATCATAGAAGGTTAGTATCACCCCAATTTGTAAGTCAATTTAAAGTCACAATCCCTTGCCATAGTAAATCTATTATTCAATAAATATTATCATATTAACAAGGATTTTAAAGCGATCTACGTAATTAATATGGATATTATTAGAGTTTTTGACCTTAGACCAGATTCTAGATATCTATGTGCTATAGCAATGATGAAAAGAATATGTGCATAGACTTTCATTACTAGGTCATCTAATTTTAGATTGGAAATACAATTTTGCCTAAGTGATCTGCAAGCATTTACTTCAACAAAGTGCACCCAGGCTTCGATATTAATTTAAATATTCATTGTGGATCGAGTTCATTCATGACATTCAATACAACATCGTTGTTAGTTATTTCGAATTTTACTCAGGATAAAATTAATCCATAAATGTTATAAATTAATAATAATTTAATACAAATGTTATATTAATATTTATAGCTAATTTTAGTTATTCATTTCAGGCTTAAAATTAGACAGAACCATGTATAAAATTTATACGACGGTTTGATCAATTTTTGAGCCAGATTTTAATGAATTAAATAATGATTCAAATGGAACCAAATGAGTATTTCCCCATGCTAGGTCAACTCTATAGGTCGGCTATGGATGGGGGAATTTGGGCCTTTACCAAGTCTAAATATATAGAGGATATTATGGAAAGAAAGGTGACCTTCGACTATAAATGCCAATAGCCTCCACCATATTTTAACACTGGATCTTCAGGTCTTCTGCCTACATATATACCCGCCTACCCTATAGCATTGACGCCATTTTCTCATTTTTGCAACATAAAAATGAGGAGATAGCGGTGCTCTAAGAGGACAAACTGAACAAACCACCTATCGACTCTCGGAAGGATTATTTCCATGAAAAGTTAATGCTTCTAATTTAAATATATGTATCCACATATTATCGTTTACCATCATCCTATATAAATGGTTACAGTGTTTGGCAAATTTTAAAAAATAGTAATTTCAAAATTATATGTGTGTGTATAATTTTTAAAATCTTCTAAACAGAACTATATATTTAATGTATATACATATATTTAAATAACAAACACACACACACACACACACACACACATATATATATATATATATATATATATAAATACAATGTGTATATATGTGACGATCGCCCATGACCCCTGCACTAAACATAGAGATAGTGCGCTGTAAGGTGTGTCAGGCAGCCATGGACGATCGCCAAGGTAAGTTAAAACAGCAGAATCTATCGTATTACTCACAGCGCATGGATAAAATACAATAGAGAATATATATAGTGAAGCTTCACAGAATAGAATCTCATCAATTAAACTTCATAATAGTTGAATACAAACATCTGAATAGTCAATACATCAAGCCTCACTACATATCACTCAGAGAATTATACAAGCAGCGGAACATCCAGTACATATAATAAGAAATAATATGCAAGCCTCCAGCTCGTCTTCACCATCAGCATCGTGGGAAACTAAGAACAGCACCTGTCACCTGCTACCTAGTCCGCCCATCCCAAAATGGATGAACAACCCAAGGCAATAAGAGTTAAACATAAAGCCTTGAGTCAGACAACAGTCTTAGTGAGTGGTAAATTAACTAACAACATACCAAAAGAGCATAAAGGAAAAAGGAATAGGAATCCAACCCTCCCACTCCACCTCTTTCTACAGTGATAGCCCCCAGACACACACTAAGCAGAAGTAAACATAGCAAAGCAAACATTTAAAGTAAAGCAATTATCACTCGAGTCAAGGGCGATGTTTTCCAAGTACAAACCCCCAAGGCCTAAACCAAGATCAGATAAGCACCCAGAAAACATTGCTCTTGAGACCGAATGACGATACAACCAAACATCCATGACTCTGGCTATCACTGTTATCATTACTTCGATACCACCGTCAATTGAATGACCGGCACATTCTTTCAGCCGTCCGTCAAGGGCTAATGGAAACCCCGGTTCTAGACAGAACTCCGCACGCCGTCGCAGCCCGTGCCTAGGACTATCGAATCTGCCCAGAGTACTCGACTACCAATCATAGTCTTTAGGGACTATCGAATCTGCCCAGCGTACTCTTGCTTTGAGCCTGCTAGAACCTTCAACAACGATGAGATCTCAGCCTCCTAGTCATCCTCCTCGATGACTATTCTCATACTAGCTCAAGCGCCTCTCGAGCCAACCATTATCCTCAAACCCAAACCCTTTCACCGAGTTATCAACATGCTTGGAATGATCCCGTCTGGATTAAACCAAGGCTATCTCACATCATGCCTCGCTTCATCTCATCATGGCAAAGCCTCATCTCAACATCATCATCAAATCTATCCATATGAGCTTCATCATCCGCCACATATGCCACGAGCAGCTTTTCCAACTCAAGAGCCTTTCCCTTAGCTTTTGAATTATCTTCGACCATCTTGTCTAAATCAAATCATCAATCAACTAATCTATAACAATCAATCAAGTCAATCATTAATCCAAGTAATCAAACATTTAAACATGGTCTAATAAACAATTATAACAATAATGGCAATTCTAGTAAATAAAGAGTCTAAATCTAACAAGCATGAAACATGAGCAATATCTCGATAACTTGATGAATGAACTTGCATAGGTTAACATGTAGTAAAATGGATGTCAAATCATCATGAACAGTAGATCTATACTTAGGTTTAAGAAAATGCATGAAAATCACTATTTTAACATAAAGTCAAGCCATCAATCCGATATACTCCTTTGGATCCGTGTGAGAGATAATCACCACTCACCGCATCACCTAAACACTTCAAAAACAACACACTTCAGATCTGGACAGCGAAGGATCTAACTCGATCTACCAAAATTCCGCTTCAAACGATGAAATCTCTCTTCGAAGAATGTAGATCTTCAACTTTAGCTCTTGGATCTTCGATCTTGATCCTCGATTTGGATGGAAGGAATCGCAAGATTAGAGTGGAGAAAAGAAGTGAAGAAGTGTTGAACTCGAGCTCTCAAAATTGCAGGACTTCGTCGCTTCAAAATCCGGATCCCAAAAAGTGAAGAAAAACCGGGTATTTATAGGCTGGAAATTCCTTAAGTTGTCCGCCCCCTTAGGTCGTCCACGACCTAAAGATCCCCGACTTACGATCTAACAGATCCCCCGACCTACGACCTAACAGAGATGCGGCTTCGCGACTTAACAAAAGTCGCGACCTAACACACACACGATCTAGCACTTAGGCACGACCTAAGACTCAACCGACCTAACTGGAACACGACTTAGCAATCTAACGGCTTAAGACCCTCACGACTTAGCGACTCATCCAAAGTCGCGACCTAACTAAACACAGGGTCTCTCGACCTAACACCTAAGTCGTCTGGACGACCTAACTACCCATAACTGCTAAACTTAGGTCGCTCATGACCTAACTAAGATGCCGACCTAACGACTTAAGCACCCACGCGACCTAACATAAGTCGTCTACGACCTATCCCATAATCCTTAAGTCGCTCAAACGACCTAGCTACCTTAAGTCGTCCACGACCTAACTTTCTTAGGTCGTTAACTCGCCCAGTTTCCTAAGTCGCTACTCCTATGCCGCTAACTCTTAAGCCGCTAACTACTAGGTCGTTGCCGCTAATTCTTAAGTCGCTACCATCCTTAAGTCGCCTACTAACTTAAGCAGTTAACTCCTAAGTCGTCTACTCCTTAAGTCGTCTAAACCCTTAAGTCGCCGACTCTCTTAAGTCGCCGACTCTCTTAAGTCGCCAACTTCTTAAGTCGCTCTATTCCTTAGGTCGTCTACCCTTCTTAAGTTGGTCAATTCTATAGGTCGCTCCACTCTCTTAAGTCGTCCCAAACTACTGTACGACCTAAGCTACTACACGACCTAACTCCCAGACGACCTAAGCTCCATCACTCGACTAAACTTCTACACAACTTAAGCTACAACACGGCTTATCTCCGGACGACCTAACTTCTACATGACTCAAGCTCTAGCCGACTTATCAATAATACGACCTAATAACATCGGTTACAAACCTTCGATCCGTAAAAATACGGGTCGTTACAATATATATATATATATATATATATATATGTATATATATATATGTATATATATATATATATATGTATATATATATATATTAAAGTTTATTTTCGACAAGTTTAAAACAAAATAATGATTCTAATCCGAATAACATTTATTTATTTGTTTGTTTTAAACCAAAAAAAATTTACTTAATAAATAAAATCTAATTTTGTAAATATGATTTTTGATTTTAATAAAATAAATTATTTCATCTCTTAATGGTTTTGAATTTTGAGTTATATATATGCACGAATATATGTATACATATATATATAACAACTTTCCTTTCTCTTTGGTTTACTGTAAAAAATAATTTATAATTTTATTTACTAAGTCAAAAGATTTAAAATAAATACATATTTTTAATTTTTCAAACGTATATTGCTTCAGCCAAAAAATATATTTAATATGTATGTATGTATAATTTTAGTATATGCTTATGGCTGAAGCATTTACAAAAAATATTCGAATAAGTCAAAACATTTGAAGAATTGTAAATTAATTATATATACTTATGTAGCCAAAAATAAAATTGATTATACATATATTTCTTTATTATATTTATATTTATATATTTTTTCATTTAATAAGTTTCTTACAACAAATAAGATTAATTAATAATTATTTTATATTAAATATATATGTTAAATTTTACTTATACATATACGCATGTTATTAAATATAAATGTTTAATGGTCGAATTTTAAAATAAAAATTACGTACTTCTAGGATAATTTATTGTAATATTATTATGCATATATATCACACTTAGACATCCTAATGACCATAGGAAAAGTAGTCAATTCTTCCCATGAACCCTTAGTGTATGTTACAATATATATGTATGTGTGTGTATATATGTAAAGTTAATATCACGAATATGAATATTATAACATATCAAATGTAAATTAAAATAAATTATAAACTAATTTTAAAATAAATTATTAATAAATTTCTTTTAAATATTAACATTAAATATTTTAATAAAATCAATTAAATTAAAATATTTGAAATCTCTTTTATTAATTAAAATACTAGTATAAACAAAATATTATTTAAAAATAAAAATAAAGATCTTGTGCAATTTAATAAAAGGTAAAGATTTTGAAATATACCCTTTTAACCCCGTTTCCAGTGCATCTTATTCAATAGGGATGACGATTTGCTACACCAGTTAATCTGCTCTCTCCTCTGTTAGCTGATAATTGTTCTTTTGTATATAAGCTCGGCGTAACTGAGATTAGTGATCGATTATTTGATATTCCTTCTAAGATCAATTGCTTTAGAGGCACACATTCTTGTCGGTGGTGTCGTTGCTTCTACTTTCCTTAACTCAGATTATAACCCCCCATCATCCAGTCTTCTATGCTTGTTTTTGTGAAATTTCACGATAGTAATCGAAAGTATTGCTTTGCCAGTATCTCCCATGCTTGTGAATGAAACTATATTGCCTACCACTATTATACCCATTTTCAAGTCGAATGAAATTGTAGATTGTACTATCAGTGTCTCTAGCTCTGAAAGTACTACTTCTACTATTGTTTTTAGGGGTGGCTTCAAGAAGAATCTCCAATAAGAGACCAACAGAGAAGCTCCTAAATGTTAGCTTTTCTTTTCTCATCAAAACCA
Source organism: Allium fistulosum (assembly GCA_030737815.1). Lineage (NCBI taxonomy): Eukaryota > Viridiplantae > Streptophyta > Magnoliopsida > Asparagales > Amaryllidaceae > Allium > Allium fistulosum. The sequence continues at coordinate 231,088,396 of CM060908.1, read as the reverse complement.
AGTAATGTCAGTGAGTGTTATCCTTGTAATTTTGAATTATGATGTGAGAGTAGGATCACTATTTCTCTGTTTGAACCAATTGAGGCGAGAATCGATTTTGGCATGATCAACTTGTCGGATTTTTCCTTGACGAAAATCTTCCTTTTCTAAAATACTGGTTGATGAGATAATGGAAGCTTAAAGGTAGAATTACGATGAGGTGCAATAATTCAATGTTTTTCTTTGAATTTTTTTACATGGAGAACAGAATTAAAATCCTTGAAGCTGAGCCAACTATTATTTTAAGGAAACCATTCGTTATTATTTGTTTATGTCCATCTGTGGATGGTGCTTATAAATAGGTTCTCTCTATTCCTAATTGTGTTTCATTCTCTAAAATCCCTTTTATGTCACAATCCATAATTGGTATTGATTGGTTGGCAAACGAGATTTGCGATATGATTTGTTTTGACGTTGCGACGGTAAAGTGAGATAGGCTTTCATATATGCGAGTGTTGATTGGGATCAAACCGGAGAAGCTTTTGCCTTTTGTCCTTCTGGTTGAACTGACCCCTAGGTAGGTTGCTATTATGGAAGTTAACTATAAGTGGAAACCTTCAATCTGTACTACTTGCCAAGAGGAAAATGTGGAGAAAAGGGTGCAGACCTTTGGTTATAAATAATCTAGCCTCCACAAATTTGCTGGTCCACTTTTCAGTTCTATCTCATAACTGCCTACAACCTACTCATGCACATTGGTGAAGCCTTGATCAACACTGCAAATTGAAGGTAAGGAGGAGATTATGAGGATACAAGAGAAAAGTAACAAGCAAATAATATGTTAGACTCTCTGCAAGACTGCTTTTTTGAAAGGTATACAGTTTTGGATTATTATTTCATGTTAACATATATATATATATATATATATATCTATACTTGATCACCTTATCCCCTCTTAATATAGGTACGACCATATATTAAGGAACATTTTTCTAATATATATATATATATATAGAATTAATTAATTTAATAACTAACTTTATACATGTATATATATACATGTTAAATATATTTATCTATTATTTTGTTTTCAGCGAAACAAAATTTAGATCCAAATATATTTTTTTTATTTTATTTATATATCACCGTTTTACGCAAAATTAGTTTAAATATGTTTTCAATTACTAAATAAAAAATTTATAAGTCTTTACTATATTGGATTTAAAATAATAATATTATTTTTTCCATATATATATATGGATATCCTTATAGATATTAAATTAAAAAATCATTTTTTTTCTTTCAGATCTCAAACTAAAAAATAATAATTTACCTATTTATTACTAAGTTAAATTAAATCAGAGCTTAAATATTTGAGGTTCTCAAACTAGTTTTTTAATTTGACCGTTATCCTTTATTGCTCGCTGCAAAATAAAAGAAATTTATACATATTATTTTGAATAAGTCAAAGTTTTAAATTTAAATTTGCAAAACCTTTTATTTTAAAACCAAAAATAATATTATATATATATTTGTGTATGTATGTGTATATATCTTGTATATAGATACATATATTATTAAATACAAATATTTACAACAAATAATAAATTACAATTTATAAGAATTTATATATACATCTTTTAAATTATAAACATTGCCAATGCAAGCTGGTTTAACATTTTTCATACCACTTTATATAAATATGAACAGGTTTAATACATAATACCTTAGCAACTATAAAGACATAGTATAGAACTGGAGCGAGACTACAGTGTTTAGACTTCATGAAAAACCAACAAGAGAGACTAGTCCTCCTAAAATGAGGAGGAACTACTACCATCTATAGAAGAATCAGGTAATATTCATTAGTATCTATAATTTTATATGATTTTATTTGTAACATATATATTGACATTATATATCATCATGACAGTTTACTAACTGTCAACCTGGTTTTTAACCAAGCAAAATTCAACCGGATGCAGAAGGTCAAGATGAAGACAAAACAACTTGAGAACTTGGAAACATGGTCAGAAGGATAAAATAGTGAAACTCAAGAAAAATCATCGCTTTTAGAACCAAAAAACCAGTTGATACCGAGAGGTTTCCTCTCAGTACCAAGAGGTTTTTCCTCTTACTTTTGCACTAATAACTACATACACTTCATACTGTACTCCAACCTCTCGTGGTCAAGTGCTTTTTTAAGAGTTTAGTTAAGCAATTCTTCGGATTGATGAGAAGAAAGTAAAGAAAGCAAGATAGTTCAAGTGTTATCGGGAGAATCATCATAATCAACTTAAAGTCTATGGAAAAAAGCTTGAAACACATCATGAAGAGATGGAAGAATGATGCAAGTGAAAGACGAGTGTCTCCACTAAACAAAACCACTAAGTATCAAGAGAAATCTCTCGGTTCCCAAAAGTTTTTATAGCCTCTAGGCCCCACGCGTTCACTTGTACGACATTAAGCTTGCTTCTGCATTTCAATACAAGCGGGCTTCTGAACCTATACAAATGTTTCTTTATAAATATCAACCCTATTATTATTAAAGAGGGATCTTCACACTAATCTTAGACTCTACTTCTTTTTCATATTATATCCCCCTCATTCAATAGTCACTTAGACAGTTCTTGTTGGCAATTCTAAGCTCTAAACTTGTCGATAATAATAATATAAATTGGATGTAGGCCAAAGATTGTTGAACAACTATAAAAATCTTAGGTCTTGCTGTTCTTTTTTTGCTATTTACTATTATTTGCCAAATCTAGGTCTCATAGGTTCCCTACAACATTTCTTTGGATGTTGATCTACTTTTAGCATCAACATTTTGGTGCTATTATGGAGAAAACTGAATCCGGGCTTAGATCTAGCTCTCTACTTTGGATTGGAAAGATCCAGAAGTTAGGTCCAAAAAACTTGCTTGAAGAACTTGAAGGATTGTTAATAGAAAGTCATGGCACCAAGAAGATCCAATAGATCCTCAAGAGTTGTGGCTGGTGGTGATGAAGGGAATGCTCACCAAATTGAAGTTAATAATCAGCAAGCAATACCAGGATCCTCTACTCAACAGAAAGTAATTACCAGAGAAGAGCTGGATAAGATGCTACAGGAAATAAACCAGAGGATAGTCAAAAAGTTTTAATGGATAAGGTGGATGCTTTACTAATTTATAGCCATGGAGAACCAGAGAACTGGAAGAAAAACTTCCCAATATTAGAAAAGTAAAACTCCTCTATTTCTGGCCAAAACAGAATGGATGGAAAGCAAAAACGGAAGGTAGGAATGGCTAGAGTTATCGAAGGACTTGTAAGAGGAAGCAGGAGTGCATCCCTACAAGAAAACCATATTTGTTGGGAAAATTGTAATGGATAAGGTGGATGCTTTACTAATTTATAGGGAAAATTGTAACCTTCTAAGAACCCAATTTGTTGGGAGATCGGCAATGTTGGGAAGGTCCCAAACTGCTCGACTGATGGGGAAAATCGGCCCTAACCTTTTGAGAACCGGCGTTGCCTAGAGATAGGTGATGTTGGGAAGGTCCCAAACCGCCAGGCCGGGGAAGGGGGTGATCGGCTCTAACTTCTGAGAATCAGCATTGCTCAAAGATAGGTGGTGCTAGGAAGGTCTAAGCCGCTGGGTCAATGGGGAAAATTGACCCAAACCGTTAGGTCTATGGGAAAATTAAATCGAACCGTCGGATCGACGATGAAAATCGACCATCCCCTTTTGAAATTCGATGTGGCCCGTGGATGGGTGATGTCGAGAAGGTTCACTTACGCTCGATACGATTACATAATTTGACCTCCTTCTCTAGGAATCTGGCGCTGCTCGGAGATAGGCCACATTAGGAAAAAGTACCACTGGCCTTCAGGAAGTCATTGTTGCTTGGAGATTGGAAGCACCAAAGAAATAATGCTTAGAACCGAGCGATTAAATCACTTGTTTTTAGAGATTGGAACCAGTATACGAAAAGGATCTCTGCAGCTACTCTAGCAACAGAGTGGGCCATGCTCAGTTAAGAATAGGCGAGGATAGTCGAAGAGAACCAATAGTCGAAATTATCAAACTTACCTAATCCTAGAGTAGGACTAGGAAGCAGACGTGGACAATATGATAAATTGCGGCAATATGTAATCCCTCAAAAATGCCCTAAGTCTGGCATTTGGAATAATAAGTCTTGTGAACAAGTATATATATGCAAAAAACCAGTCGAAAGGATCCCAACCAAGTTCAAACAGGAATAATCACAGAGTACAACTAAATAATAGTTCTATTCCGCCAGGTAGAACAATTTGGCATCTACAAATAGACCTAAGTAACAAGATGTAACTAAAGCAATAATGTGAATATTATTTACATGCACGAAATTGCGGTAAATAAGCATATTGCACAAAAAAGTATATAATATAGGAAAATTGCAGCATAAATAGTTATATTATATACATGGGCACCCACAAACGGGCATAGTACATAAAGAAACAGGAAAAAAAACTGAAGAGAGATTACAGGACCAAAGTTAATTTTTCATTATCATTAGATTTTTATGTGAATAAAACAGCGTGGGTCATACCTGCACAAGTTTAGCCTGTTAAAGACAAAAAGCAAAAGATGCAAACTCAATGACTACACGACATAAAGGATAAGCTGCCACCCTTGCTTCCTTCAAGTATTCTTCACTTCTTTCCCCTTTTGCCACCTTTATCAACAGATGTATAACTCTTGTGCCTTTTCTTTTCTTCTCTAATTACCCTTCTTGGGGGAATGTCGCTTTCCAAGTAGGTAGACTCTTCATCGATCACGATATATGGCTCCTTAGATTAGCCGGTCGGAGTCTCGGTGGGCTTTGACATTGGAGGCTGGATCTTCAGTGCAGGAATCTTGAGTCTTGGGCTTATCGGCTTAGAAGGATCAGGCTCGGTGACCCCAGGCTCTTTCTTCACTATGATTTTATCTATATCCGCCTTCAACCTGGCAGCCATGGTCCCGTTATTGGTAGAGTCTGAAGCATTATAATCGTTACATCTTCCTTCTAGGGCACAGAAACATTCTCCAAGTTCTCTAGGACGGCTATCTTCTCAAATTAGGTCTGTTAACCCAAAAAATGGATCAACATCTTGGTTTGAGTGCGAAAGCACCAGCCCTGTTTTTACAACGCAATAATACAGATAATAGGTATAAAAAGAACAGTAAAAGAAAAGAGACAAGAAGATTTTTATAGTCATTCGGCTATTAACGAAGCCTACGTCCACTTTATAGTTTTATTATGACTGATTGTTGTTACAAGTTGTGTTTAATTACAAAGCAATTGATTATCCTTAGCTAGATTGAATCCCCAAAGTTGGATCCACTGGAGAATCACGGTGAATCCCTTTGGAGATTGTTGTGAGGGAGATGAAGAGTGAAGAAAGTTTCTTGCAGAGCTTCAGCAACCAGTCCGAAGAAGATCCCGTTTGTGTTGCAGGTAGGACGGTATTTATAGAGATTGGAGAATTTCTGGGCCAGGCCCGTCCTTCATTTGCTTGCAAATGGACATAGGATGATCTAATAGAGCTTAGCTCGCGACCCAAGCCAAAAGCACCATGGTATATGGATTGCTAGCGGTCCATAGCAATAGCTCGAGTGCGAGCTACGACTTAGCCCCACCTTCTTCTTTGCCTGGTTTAGGTCGATGTGATTCCTTGATCAAGTTTGGATCGCTGGTGATCCATGGTATATTGATTGCTAGCGATCCATACACTTAGCATATTTTGGCTTTCTTCGCTTTCCATGGGCCTTAGCGACCCGGTTATGAAGCATGGATCGCTGGCGATCCATGGTGTATGGATCGCTGGCGATCCATGCACTTAGACTTTTTCTTGACTTTGATGTTTGGCATGCTTTTGTTGCTTTGTTTCGATGTTGTTCGTGCAGTCTCGTCATAGTTTCTTTGTTTTGATGACAATTTACTTGCTAGTCGTATTTAGCTGCTGATTGGACTAGACGGATGCTTATTTCTTGGTTTAGTCAAACTTTGTCGTTGCTTTTGTATTATGACTTAGCTCTCATTAACTTGTTGCCTTAGCCCTTTTGGCTGAGTTCTAAGTCATTCTGACTTCACCAAGTCGTCCCGTCTTCTCTTGGATCCTGATGGGTAAAAAACTCAGATAACAAGGTCCTAGGCCAAAACTAGAGGTAGGAGCAGTGACGGTAAGTCCTACAGAGACAGAGGTAGATGTGGTAAAAATAGCTACGGTACCAAACCCTGTATAGCTGGAGATGAAGAAGGAAGGTGTGGTTGACTTACAAGTTGACAGACAAAATAGTAAATTTTAGAAATGGACTCTAGAGAGAACTGAAGCCTCTTAAACACCGGAGAGACAAGAGATATACCTACACCTAGGTTACAATCCCTGTAGGAAATCGCAAACTCCCCCTCTTCTTTCCTATGCTCTTGAGACTAAGACAAGAAACGGAAATGTAAGGCTCAATAGTTGCAGCTGCAGTGGAGGTTGGAATCACATGGGTATTTGGTGAGCTAACTCTCCTAGATGCAGGAATGGTCACTGCCGGCTCTATGGATTTTAAAGCGAATGTTTCGTGCTAACTCGATGAGCTTGGGCCAACAAGAGCCATGGCAGCAACAACATTGGCCTCTTCTTTAGCAAGGATGGCCTCTCCCACTGCAAGCATGTTAATGTCTGATACGTCGAGGTACTGTACCATCGGCTCTTCCTCGGAGTGGTTATCTACATCACGTGTAGCACGACGCAACACATCTTCCCAGTCATTAGCAAGGGGGTAGTAATTCCCCAACCACTTCAAATTTTTATACATGATAATGTTGGTGTAAAGGTGTTGGAGATTTTTGTTGAGCTCATCCCTCTCCCTAGCCTTGGCCTCCTGAAGCACTTTTAGCTCTTGTTGCGAGACTACCGGTTCGATGTCGTTAGCGAGCTTTTTAAGTCGACGAAAGCTCCAAATCATCGACAAGCTTCTTTCTCTCTTCGTGGGGCTTTTTTTCTCCACTTGAAACCTCTCGAGCTCGGCAGCCTACTCCGAGATGGTTTGGTATCTGGATCGAATAATCTCATTTTTTGAGCGATAGCCTGAACCTTCTTGTATACTTGCTTCTTGAACTCCGAACTTTTAGCAAGGACAACTTTTAACTTGTTTCTCATCATGAGCTTAGTGGCAACTTGGGCACTCTTCATCTCTTCATGCAAGCTGTCTGACTTGTCCTTTGCTTCGAGGGCGGCATCCCACTCCCTGGTGACCTTCATCAGGTACTCTTCTCTTTCCTTCAAAATCCTCTCATAAATTGCCTTCTCGGAATTGAAGGACTGGATGTTGGTGTAATTATTCTGTTCACATCGGAGAGGGCTTTGCATAGCTTCTTCCACTTCTATCTAGTGTCAATATGTTTTTGGAGGTTTCAAGCATCCTGATCCCCTACTTCTTTCAAAACTTCCTCAATATCCAGGTCAAACTTCATGCTATCCAAGAAGAGAATTCAGAAACGCGGCATGTAGGCATGGAGGACCAATCGGAAGAGCAAATGAGGGGGTAGAGACTCCCTTGGAAGTAGGTATAACTGTTGTAACTAGAGCATGAGAAGCGGGAACTTGTTGTTGAGAAGTGGTTTAAGCTTCGGAGCGTGGGGGAACAATGTCGGAAGAAGGGCCATGACATTTGGCAAATTCTCTATGGTGTTTAAATGGATCATGTGTCAACTTGTCTTCAGCTTCTCTCTTCCTTTTCTCCCTCTCTTTTTCTTCTTTTCTCTTTTAATGATCCCTATCAACCCGACGGTCTTCATCGGCCTCCCAGTCCTTCTCCGCCTTTCGTCGTCGGTCTTATGGTGACCTAGGTAGCTGGAGTGAGCCGGATATAGGTCGGGTGTCTGGCATATGTACTCACTTCCATTGCGTGAAAGAGCCATGTATCTGTCATGGCCTATGGAACCTGAAACTAGTTAGTATATGGATTAGGACTTCAAAAAATGAAGGAATGCAGGGATGTGCGTTCGTGATCCTAGTGAAGTGTATGACAATACGTACACCAAAAGAGCCATGTATTACGTCAATGATGTCGTACATCTTCTCATCGGCTTCTCCATGACATCTTCTCATGCTAATACGTACACCAAAAGATAAAAATTGATTTGAGGTTGTTGGAATGAAGTTTGTTGCATTGGAGCTTTTTGTAATGAAGGATTGGTTGGTAAATTCAAATTTGGGATTTGTCCACCTTGCGTGTCATCCAGTTGATTAAAAAACCCTTCAAAACCCCATGTTCTATCAAATTGTGTCTGTCTAGAGGAAGAAGTACTTTGTTGTGGTGCTTCTTAGATAGCAGCAGGCGTATAAGATGTTTGTCCAGTTGCATTAGTCCCTTGAAATAGTTGTTGCATCAAATCCAAATTCTCAAGCGGTCATTTTCTATATTTCACAACACTGGGTCCAATTTCCTACAAATTAAAAAAAATCAATAAAAGATTTAAAAAACAATATGAATAATAGCTTTACATGATCACTCCACCATTTCTCGCTGCCAGTAACAATTTGTCTACTCTCTACCCAGCCAGCACAAGTTTTGTTGCACAAACTTTCCCATTTAACACAATCACTTCTAAGACTACCATATTTATGTCGAATTTCGAGTTCGTCTATCGATTAAACTCTTGTATTGTTTTCTACAGCTCGGTTGAACTTAGCTATAACTTTGTGCACCCCTTTTTTATTACTACCAAATGTAGAATATGCTTCTATAGTACATTTCAGCATAATTTGAGTAGCTTTGAACGACCATTGATGTGGAGTCTTTCGAGTTGACATTCTGAATTGAAAAAATTCTAAAAAAATATAGATTGTAGATAGGAAAAAAATACAGACGGAAATATAAAAATATACCTGAATATTCTTTCTGATCGACGGCAAAGAAATATAGAAGGGAAGGGTTGGAAATGTGAGAAGTTGGAGAGGAAGGAAATGAATTATATAGAAGGAGGAGAAAGAGGAGCCGTTGGAGATCAAATCCACGACACATTGTTTTATAATAATATTTATTGCCAGTACTAAACCAATCATGCAATCAAAATGGTGGAAAAAAATACAAACTTTATCAACAACACTAATAAATTATTGTTCAAAAAATTTGAGCTTTAGCAATCTACCAACTCAACAACAACAAAAAATCATACAAACTTTATGTATGGAAATACTTAATTTGGGTATTTGTAAGACATGGAACAAATTGTTTTATACTTGCTCAAAATTCCCCATATGTCAAATCCTTCTGATTTCCCGATCAAAACAGATATTATTAAATCACTTTATAAAATAAGGGATCACATTCCTATATAAATTCTCCTTTAAATAATATACTTTTTCCATATCAAAGTATTATTTGTGTATATTACTAAACATAATTATGTCAAATTACCTCGTCTATGTATTTAGGAATCCTTATTGATAACGCTAATCATACGCGTTGACTAAAATTCTTAAAACACTCAACGGGCAGATCGACATAACAAATTCCAAATCCTCTTCAAAAACAAATATCATTATTACTTTCCTTATAAAAAATTCATTTATTTATTTTGAATATATCCTTAAATTCTCATATATACATTTACTTATATAAAATAAGTATTAGTTTCTCCAAATAGCTTTTTATCTCCAAAAAATATATTTCTTCAAGATATACGCACACACACATAAATAAATCCTTGCACTACTTTTTAAAATTCATATTTCACTTTGAAATATTTATATAAATAAAATTTCTTATTCTTTGAAATTCAAAGCTTGCTTTCATTATTTCTATTTATTTTTATAAACTCATATACAACAATATCAATCAACCATCCAAATATACCATATATCACATCAAGCGAACATTCATATCATTCAAATAAAATTCATTTTAACATAGCACAATCACACACAACTATTCACATCATACGTGAAAACTATTTTAGTTTTCTTTTGAAGAATAAATATTATTATTATAACTTTTTACTTAATAAATTTTCAATATAGATGCATGTATATAAATATATTGATCGACCCTTTCAATCATTCACAACTCGCACTTCATAAATGAGACTCTTATAAAAATGGGTAAAATAACATAAGTTTCACTCTACTAAGGCCAAAATACATCTCTATCTTTGTATTGTTCTAACCTAAGCTCTGATACCATTATGTAACGCCCCGGCTCCAGTGACCAAAATATCAAAGGGAGTTTACTATCTCATAGCTCAGATCAATGGATGCGGAAGGAGCGATCTCTCTTATACACTACTTTGGATCAATACAGATATGTTTCAATACCTGAATATATTTGAAATAATACATATCTTGTCTCGACACAAGGAAATATACCCAAGTTCTAGAATTGAATTATACAACTTTAGAGATAGATAAAAATTTCCAAAATAACAGAATCAAAGTGAATAAAAATAATGAATTTTATATCACATCTAAAAATTTAATACATTATTTCATCATTTATGCAACTCTTCACAAAATTACATCACATCACGAAATTTCAATATATGAACAAACAGAGTAAATATTCTCGTCGTCCTTTGTACTAACTCCCTATCGCAACCCACAAAGCATACAGTCATATATTGACCTGTAAAACAACCAAAGACTGACCCGAGGTTGTTAAATAAATAACAAACCTAGAGTCAGGTTAGAAATCTAGCTGTGAGTGTAACCGAGTTCAAATAATAATATAATGAGTGCAATTTGCTTAAATATAACTCCATTCAGTTATAAACATAAAGTTATCACTATAGTCAACACCCATAAATAATTTTTAATAACCTGTAATCAAAACCATTGCTAAAATAGATTTCCAAAATTGTTTTCATTTAAATAATTTCAACAAAATCACTTCAAAATGGATTACCAAATTACCTCTATAAAATTACTTTATTCGCGAAAATTTCATATATTCAGAAATCATATACGACAGGTCTTCATTGCAAACACTATTAAATTACTAGTTTTAAATATAAATAATTTATCAACATATTTCCTAATTTGTATAAAACTAATGTTTGAAATGCGTTTCACATATCAATTTGCAAATATGATTTATCCTAAAATATCTTTCCAAAACATTATGCAAAATAGTATTTCTCCTTTATTTATTTAAAATTACTACTTTTCATTTATTGAAACCATTTCTAAAATACTTGATAATTTCATTAATACTAAACAACACAGTATCACCAAATCTAGTTTAAATAAATATCTTTATCTTTATCTTTACTACTATTAGAAATAGAATTCATTGAATAGATTTACTCGGTGTCTTTTTGAAATTCAAAATATACCCTTTTACATCTCATAGAGAAATAGTATTCAAATATGGGGATGAAGCATGTTATTTTCTAAGTACAATTGTTAATCACCATGGAGAACAATAGTATATGTTCATAAGCTGAAATATCCAAGTGTTCCATATTGTCCATAATTTAGGTGACAGTTCATCGGTCGAAGTCTCGCCTGATTCCGAGGTAATATGAAGATGTTATTGTAGTCTGAACAAAAATAAATAGCAGCTTCTACCTAGGTGAGGTTCAAATATGATGTAACCTGTTATTTACTAAGTATAATCGTTAGTCGCCATGGAGAACTACAATGTGGTTCGAAGAGATGAATTATCCAAGTATTCCATATTGTCCGTAATTTAGGTGGGAGTTCATCAGTTGAAATTTCGCCTGATTCCGAGTTAGTAAGAAGAAGTTATTGTAGTATGAACAAAAATAATAGTGGCTTCTACCTAGGCGGAGTTCAAATATGGGGATGTACCTTGTTATTTTCTAAGTATAATTGTTAATCACCATGGAGAACTACGTTATACATTCAAAGGATGAAGTATCCGAGTGTTTCATGTTGTCCGTAATTTAGGTGGGAGTTCATTGGTCCAAGTCTCGCCTAATTCCAAGTTAGTAAGAAGAAGTTATTATAGTCTGAACAAACACTACACCAGAAAAGACTTTTAGTAGCGTTGAAAAAACGCTACCATAACTTATGGTAGCGTTTTAGAGAACGCTGCTATACGACATGCAACTAAAAGTCTAAAACTTTTTGTTGCGTTGTAGTAAACGCTACCAAAAGTCACTTTTAAATGCAACTATAGATATTTTCTGTAGGATTTAAAAAACGCTACCAAAAGTCACTTTTAAATGCAGCTATAGGTTTTTTCTGTAGGGTTAAAAAAACGCTACCATAAGTCTTCATTTTTTGGTTGCATTTTTTGTTTATATGCTTTTTTGATTTTCAATCGCATAATTTTCATATATTCAAACAAACAATTAAATCGCATAATTAGCATATACAAACAATCAATCATATGATCATCATATTCAAATAATTGCAAAAACATGCTAATCTCACAATCAAATATAATATCCATAATCAATTCGATAGTAGTTTTTCAACAAAATAAATCACATACTACAAGCATTCACAGACAAGTTTCCACAAATGGTACTAACAAAATACGACAACATATATAACAATTAAATTCATCTTCGTTGCTTGATTACCAATAGTTCTTTGTTGTCGACAGTCTTCACTTCGAAATAGCTAATTACCTGCAAACGAATTTAACAATCAACAATATATATATATGTGTATATATATATATGTATATATGTATATATATATATGTATATGTATCAATAATTTCAAGTGTATCAATTGTTGTGGCTCTGCAGATAAACACGTTTACCATAGAGGATATGTACTGAAATGTTGTGGCTTTGCAGATAAAAACATAAATGTTGTGATACAGATTTTTTTTTTAATACCCGAATAAACAGAACTAAAACTTAATGTTGAGATATGATGTACTGAAAAATAATACTTACTAGAACTTGATTCTTCAATGGCATATGCTGCTGGCCAAGCTATCGTAGTACCAAAGGCATCTTCCATGTACGTACACTCAGATGTAGGTCGCCATAGCAAAGCGTCATTACCTCCACCATTGATTATAATACAGGTTAAAAACGCTAGCTTGGAAGACATGACATTTAAAAATACGACCGTGAGACAGGTTACAAAATTTTAAAGTGAAATCGGGATTTAAAATGTGAACATAAAAGAAAAGACAAAGGAACAATATAATGAAGACCACATATAAAGTAGGATTTCAGATGTATATAAATGATTGAACGCTTTAACCAAATAATGTAAAAGAAGAGTCGGATTTCACATGTAGTCGTGTGCTTTAGGATTCAGTTCCATTAGACTAAGAAACAGGTCATAAACTAACCACATGTACAAACACATGTGCTTTGATCATTACAAAATCACTCGCTAATTTTTTTCAAAGTTTGTTCTTTTCCCTAATTTCCTCTGTTTAAAACGAGTCCTTGTCCTTAAAAGAAAGTAAAAGATTTGGTTTTTAAAGCCCATCTTAAGATGGCCTCAGCAAGACAAGTGTGGTGTTATTAAATTTTACATACTAATAATGTTAATTCTAAAAAGTGATCAAGTCTAATAAATAATCAAACAAGGGAGATGGTATGTTGTTAAGATTATATGACTGTTTATGAGAGCTTATATTGCAAACTATATGGTAAATCTACATGTTCAATTTTACAGGAGGGTTCGCTACATCGTGCAAATATGTAAGTCCTTTCGCAGCTCCAAGAGCAATCTTTATTCGCGTGTTCCATTCAAGTGGGGTTTTTCCAGGAGGTAAATCTACATGTTCAATTTATGATACAAAATCCAAAGTCATAAGCTATATGATTGAAAGAATAAGAAAACTGCTATTAGCCAAGATGTCAAGTTTGATGAAATATTATGAACATAATTTTTCCTTTTTTATGTCATACGGTGACAGATGCTTCTCCTGCTATTGGGAAATTCCCATCAAATGAAATGAACGCAAGTACAGACGATAAGCCATCGAACAATTGCATCAAGGATATGACAGTACTGCAAATGAGTGAAGGAGTTGGTGAGGTATGCTCTACTAGCTCTTCAACCAAGGTTAACACATTCTCAACCAAAAATTTGACATGGGTACCTCTGAATGGCATACAAAAGACAAGAAGCGGGATATAAGATACGGAAGTGTGAACAAAAACGTTGATTCAGACAGCATTATCAATCGAAAATCAAGAAGAATAACATCAAATAGCATTTCTGATGAGTCATTCATGTCTGATATCAGCTGCCAGCAGGCAAAATGCATGATGATTTCTGAAGCTTGTAATGTGAATGGAGATAGACAGATGAGTGCAATAGAAAATGGAACCCATGCATTACTTCCACCTAGAAAAATCCATCCCCTTTCAATCATATAGCTTATTCTTTCGGATTTTTATAGATTTTGGGTTGATAGTAGTCAATACATGCAGGGTGGACTTGGATTGGCAATTTGCAGGGAAAATAAATTCAACTTTTTGGCTTAATCATTGATATTTTGGTTTGTTCATTTCACAAATCATAGATCCTAGGGTCGATTTTGATAAAATCTCATAACGGTTTGTATAAGGGAAAATGATTCGCTTGGAGATCTTATCAGTGATCAAATCTTTTGTTAAAAGAAAGACAATATTTATTACAAAACAAAAAGGAGAAAACTGCAATATTAAGCAATTTATGTATGCCATAATGATCACTATAGTTTCTCTATTAGTAGCAATATTAAGCTTTAAAAGGGAATCGTTGTTCAAATCAAAAGCCATTGAGCTAGGATCTTCATTCAACAAATCGTTCATTTACTTCAGCCAACATTGGCCTGAAGATGCTTTAAATGATCCAAAATACGGAAGATATCGTAAAATATAATAAAAATCAAAGAAATCAAAGTCGTATGACAAGTTTCATTAGATTTATTTGATGCTAAGTGATAAGGATAAGTGTACCTTCAAATCCTCCATGTAATGCCAACTTACAGAATCCTCAGCAACTGGAGCTCTAATTATATTTACACAAAATCTATGACATACCTCAATACATAATATGCCTAGCATAACAGCTGAAAACAGAATGGTTTTAGAATGCAATATGATTAGAGCACACGTGTATATAGAACAAGTAAAATGTACATCAACTGCTTAAAGTTTATCACTTCAATGCACAGAACCAAGTCCTGTGTGCAAGTATGAGAATTTATAATAGAATTATCTTACTAGCACATATTATCCTGTTAGAGGGTTAGTAGCAATTATCCTAGAAAGCATAAATACAAAATGATGGTATTTTACACACGCTCACATAACACACTCATGTGACATGTGATATTTTACATACACTTTATAAACAATGTTGCTTTTATATTCATAACACACTCATGTGACATGCTACATACACTTCATAAACAATGGTTCTTGTGTATGTTAACAAAATTTCATGGTAATAGTTAGTCAGATGTCATGTACAATCAGGAATAATACTTAACAGACATTACATATGTTTAGAATATCATGGGTAGCAGGTCTACCCAGACTCCCATTATCTGCAGTACTGGACATTTTCGGAGATTAATGATTCAACAAAGGGACATTGTGCATGAGTCCTGACAGTAAAAGCTTGCCATATTCTATTGTTTATAAAAAAACACTGTAACTTGAAATACCATTTCAAACTTCGTATATCTGTTATGGATGGACAAATAAGGTTTAGTGAACTATCATATTAAATTTGTAAATAAGTGAACTATCATGTTAGATACTACCTTGAAATAGTAAAGAAAACTATACCTCGGTTTTTGGTTCTCCCTTTCAAATATACATCTTTGATCTAACCCAAGATTGAATTACTCGTTCTGTGCACTCCAAAACCATAAAGAATGAGTGTTTCGGCATTGACACTTCTAACATCTCTACACAGTTCATCGGCTTTTTATTGATCATAGGCTTGTGAATAACAACTTGCATAGAATCTGAGTTCAATATGCCATCCTTTCCAACATGCATTAGATTTCTAGTTCCCATGAGAGTAATTGGCACCACTGGCACACCAGTTCTCACAACAACACTGAATGCTCCTTTCTACATAAAAGAAAAGGATGGAACATTTCTCATAATAATTATGGTAAGAACCAACTAGGAGTGAGTATAAAGAGCAACCTATTAATAAACAACTAGGACCAAATATTAAAGCAAGCTATCATGTGTTCGAAGATAGCAATATATATCACTTGACCTTGCAAAACTAGTTTAGTGGTGAATAAATTAGAAACGATACATATGATATAACCTAAAAGAACATACTAAGAGCAGTTCTAACAAAAAAGTGGGTCAGTTGATAAATTATTAATTTATTTATACTGACCTACTTATAACCACACCAATCAAGTTTACAAGGCATTTATAATACCAGACATGTTTTTTATATTGTTCTAGACATTCAAATTGAAATGATAATCAATCATAACCGTAACTTAATATGATCCCTTAACTAGCAATCTTGGGAAACTAGTCACTAGTTGGAAATGCCCTAATAATGAGAGTATTGAACCTTTTTTGACACTGTCAAGGACTACTACATTGAAGAGTTTCAGATGCTAAGGTCTGAAATTAATTTTGGTTTATTAAACTAGCATAACATTTTGATAGTTTACAAGGTAAATAAAACAAACAATGTAAAGCAAATCAGCTTTTTCTGACGTTGAATGGCCCCAATTTGCCATCCTTGCTCTATATGCCTTCCACAAATAAAAATACGGATGCACCTTTTTTCACCAACTCAATGCCACGTTTAAGATAGTCCTGTATTCTAGGAAACGATATATTCAATAACCATTATGCCCAAACTAGAGTTGTAAGTTAATTACTTTATCCTCGCTTAAAATTAATATAAATAAAGAGTCACGGAATGGTAGTTAATTTTCAAATGTCTATTGAAACCATGTCTTACCAACATAGGCCAAAGACCCTAGGGGTAAGCATAGCTTAACATATGCATACTCTACTGCAGAAGTATATTTCGGTACACTAATCACTTCATAAAAGCTAAAGACCACTATTTTCATAACAATACTATTAAATATCAGTTGTCTGCATTTCTATTTAACCTAGAGAATACCAAAAATCCAACAATTTCTTTATTTTCATGGCCTCTTTCTCCTTAGAATTATTTCCAGTGCAGAACCACAGAATGTAGGTCACCATTGTCACTAACCCTTTGTAATTTACATCTCCATTTGTTATGGAAAGGACTGACTTTAAAAAAATCAAGACATATCAGTGTATTTTTACAGATCTGAGTCGTTGGTACAACTTCAGGAAATAACTATTTATTCCTAATGGGCAGTCTTCTGAAATAGGTTCGTCCAAATTAATATCGTTTGAACAATGTGTCTAATAAACATCAAGTACAAACTACAATAAAATTGTTTTATTGGATAAATATACAAATAAAAGAGTGCATAAAGATAGAATCAATACCAATTGACTTCTATTATCCATTCTCCTCAATGGAATAATTCCCAAAAGAAACATTGCCCATCCAACAATTGGAAACAAAAAATACTCCCTATGCTAATAAACTTGAAATCCTTAACTTGTCAAAAGTGTATAAATATCAAGAAAACTTAGATGATTGGAGAGAAACACTGAAGGCACATCCCAAGATGGCAGATTCTTCATACCAACCAACTCAAACTGGAAAATGGAGCAATTGTAATAGAAGCCCAAATTTTAACAATCGCATGATGAGCTCTTCTTCTATATCGATCAAAAAGTAACACAAAATGATGTATAATCACCATTACAATAGATAAAGAGATTGCAGCAATTGTAGTCATCGTGTAAAAAAATATTGCTCTTACTTTTGAACTTAATTGGAATTCTGCACCTAAAGCAAAATCCCAAGTCAAAAAATGTTTTAAAAAAAACCTAGTATATTGGTAGTTTATAAATCACCTGTTATTGAGTAGGGTTCATTTTCAGGTGAACCCAATTTTGCAATTTTTGATCGATAATTGTGTTTCTATGAATCTTTCAACTTGTAAGATCCAGTTGCATGAATTTCAACATTTGCGGAAATTTCTTATTCGAAGACCTCAAGAAAACCACTAACGATAAAATAAATAAATAGGTAATTATGCAAACACAAGTGAAATGGTGGTAAAAGTAGGAAATTACCATTGGTTTTGGCAGAAATTGGACATGGAGAGCTCCATTTAAGTGGAGCAAATGGAAGATGTGCTTTAAACTTTGGGAGAGTTTCCATTGATTTCTTCTAATTATGTTTCTTTTGGGTTTATCTATTTGGTGAAGGGGGAGAAGATAATGGGGGAAGAAGCTATATGACGATTTGGTGCTTCTGGTGTGTTAGTCGATTAATGATGATTTTGTGCTTTAAAGGTAGAGTAGATCAACGAAGTGGTATTTGGAGGTGGATTAAGGAGATGGCGACTTAGGTTTTTCTAAGAGCGTTGTTGTGAAGTGGAAGTAAAAGAAATGAAAATTTAACGGTACTTGAAAAAAATTTCACGAAAATTTTAGGCGGGACAAGCAAATATTAACCTTAGCGTTTCTCCATTTCCCCTAGAGCCTATGGTAGCACTTGATTTACAAACGCTACCAATATTTGCAACCAAAAGTAGTTTTTCTTGTAGTGAAAAAAATAGTGGCTTCTTCCTAGGCGGAGTACAAATACGGGGATGTAGCCTGTTATTTTCTAAGTACAACTATTAATAACCAAGGAGAACTACTGTATGCGTTCATATGTTGAAGTATTCGAGTGTTCCATATTGTTCGTAATTTAGGTGGGAGTTTAAAGGTCGAAGTCTCGCCGATTCCGAGTTAGTATGAAGAAGTTAATGTGTCTGGAAAAAAAATAGCGGCTTCTGCCTAGGAGAAGTTCAAATATGGGGATGTAGCATGTTATTTTCTAAGTACAACTATTAGTCACCATGGAGAACTACAGTGTGCATTCACAAGATGAAGTATCAGAGTGTTCCATATCTATAATTTAAATGGGATCTCATCGATCGAAGTCTCGCCTGATTCTGAGTTATTATGAAGAAGCTATTGCAGTTTGAACAAAAAAAAATAGCAGTTTCTGCCTAACATAGCCTATTATTTTCTAAGTACAACTGTTAGCCGCTATGGAGAATTACGGTGTGCATTCATAAGGTGAAGTACCTGATTGATCCATATTGTTTGTAATTTAGGTGGGAGCTCATCGGTCGAAGTATCGTCTGATTACGAGTTAGTATGAAGAAGTTATTGCAGTCTGAACAAAAAATAGCGGCTTCTTCCTAGGCGAAGTTCAAATATTAGGATGTAGCCGGTTATTTTTTAAGTACAATTGTTAGTCACCATGAAGAACTACAGTGTGCGTTCACAACATGAAGTATCTGAGTGATCCATATTTGCCCTAATTTAGGTTGGAGTTCATCGGTCGAAGTCTCTCCTGATTCCGAGTTAGTATAAAGTTATTACAATCTGAACAAAAAAATAGTGGCTTTTGCCTAGGCGGAGTTCAAATATGGGGATGTAGCATGTTATTTTGTAAGTACAACTGTTAATCGGCATGGAGAACTACAATATACGTTCATAAGCTGAAGAATCCGAGTGCTCCATATTGTCCGTAATTTAGGTGGGAGTTCATCGGTCGAAGTCTCGTTCGATTTCGAGTTAGTATAAAGAATTAATTGCAGTCTAAAAAAAATAGCGGCTTCTGCCTAGGTGGGGTTCAAATATGAGGATATAGCATGTTATTTTTTAAGTACAACTGTTAGTCACCATGGAGAACTAAAGTGTGCGTTCAAGAGATGAAGTATCCAAGTGTTCCATATTGTCTGTAATTTAGGTGAGAGTTCATCGGTCGAAGTTTAGCCTGATTCTGAGTTAGCATGAAGAAGTTATTGCAGTATGAACAAAAAAATAGTGGCTTCTACCTAGGCAGAGTTCAAATATGAGGTTGTAGCCTTTTATTTTCTAAGCACAACTATTAATCACCATTAAGAACTACGTTATATGTTCATAAGCAGAAGTATCCGAGTGTTCCATATTGTTCGTAATTTATATGGGAGTTCATCGGTCGAAGTCGTGCCTGATTCCGAGTTAGTATGAAGAAGTTATTGCGGTCTGAACAAAAAAACAGCGGCTTCTGCCTAGGCGGAGATCAAATATGGGGATGTAGCCTGATATTTTCTAATACAACTGTTAGTCGCCATGGAGAACTATAGTGTGCGTTTACAAGATGAAGTATCCGAGTGTTCTATATTATCCGTAATTTAGGTAGAAGTTCATTGGTCAAAGTCTCTCTTGATTCCTAATTATTATGAAGAAGTTATTGCAGTTTGAACAAAAAATAGGAGTTTCTGCCTGGGCAGAGTTCAAATATGGGGATATAGCCTATTATTTTCTAAGTACAACTGTTAGTCACCATGGAGAACTAAAGTGTGCGTTCAAGAGGTAAAGTATCCAAGTGTTCCATATTGTCTGTAATTTATGTGAGAGTTCATCGATCGAAGTTTTGCCTGATTCCAAGTTAGCATGAAGAAGTTATTGCAGTATGAACAAAAAAATAGTGGCTTCTGCCTAGGCGGAGTTCAAATATGAGGATGTAGCCTTTTATTTTCTAAGCATAACTATTAATCACCATTAAGAACTACATTATATGTTTGTAAGAAGAAGTATCCGAGTGTTCCATATTGTCTGTAATTTAGATGGAAGTTCATCGGTCGAAGTTGCGCCTGATTCCGAGTTAGTATGAAGAAGTTATTGCGGTCTTAACAAAAAAATAGCGGCTTCTGCCTAGGCGGAGATCAAATATGGGGATGTAGCCTAATATTTTCTAAGTACAACTGTTAGTCCCCATGGAGAACTATAGTGTGTGTTCACAAGATGAAGTATCCGAGTGTTCCATATTGTCCGTAATTTAGGTAGGAGTTCATCGGTCGAAGTCTCTCTTGATTCCTAATTATTATAAAGAAGTTATTGCAGTTTGAACAAAAATAGGAGTTTCTGCCTGGGCGGAGTTCAAATATGGGATATAGCCTATTATTTTCTAAGTACAACTGTTAATCACTATGGAGTACTACAATGTGCGTTCATAAGATGAAGTATCTGAGTGTTCCATATTGTCCTTAATCTTGGTGGGAGTTCATCAGTCGAAGTATCGCTTGATTTTGAGTTAGTATGAAGAAGTTATTGCAGTCTGAACAAAAAAAATAATGGCTTCTGCCTAGGCAGAGTTCAAATATGGGAACATAGCATGTTATTTTCTAAGTACAACTGTTAGTCACCATGGAGAACTACAGTGTGCATTCATAAGATGAAGTATCCGAGTGTTCCATATTGTTCGTAATTTAGGTGGGAGTTCATCGGTCGAAGTCTAGCCTGATTCCAAGTTAGTATGAAAAAGTTATTGAAGAATGAAAAAAAATAGCTGCTTCTGCCTAGGCAAAGTTCAAATATAGGGATGTAGCCTGCTATTTCTAAATAAAACTGTTAATCACCATGGAGAACTACAGTGTCCGTACATAGGATGAAGTATCTGCGTGTTTCATATTGTCTATAATCTAGGTGGGAGTTCATCGGTCGAAGCATTGTCTGATTCCGAGTTAGTATGAAGAAGTTACTGCAGTTTGAACAAAAAAATAGCGGCTTCGGCCTAGGCGGAATTCAAATATGGGGAAGTAGCATGTTATTATCTAAGTACAACTATTAACCACCATAAAGAAGTATGGTATACATTCATAAGCTAAAGTATCCCAGAGTTCCATATTGTTTGTAATTCACATGGGAGTTTATCGGTCGAAGTCTCGCCTGATTCCGAGTTAGTATTAAGAAGTTTTTGCAGTCGGAAAAAAAATAGCGGTTTTTTCCTGGGCATAACCTGAAAAGGTTATTGAAGTCTGAGTTAGTATGAAGAAGTTAAGCAGTATAAACTTAAGAAAGATAAATATGAAATTACTGGTTTCTAAAATAAAAAATAGTAATTTGAAAGCTGGTTTTCACAAGAGTAACTTGAAAGCATAAAAGACATAAATCTACAAAAGGGTTGTAAAGAAACAATTAATCGCTGATATATTTTGATACATTTTTGCTCACAGCTCACAGTAGCTAAAAGAGCATAAGCATGTAAAAGTACAAATATTATTTCCATTTCCAGTAGTATAAAATAATCTAAAAAAAGAAAGGAGTTATAAAACTACGAATGCTTTCAAGTTATTGGTTCTATGAATGCTTTTCGGTTGTCTCAGTCTTCTCGGTCGTTGCCTCAGGTTCAGTTATGCTAGCAATGCTACTATCAAATCTACTTCCACGTATGCAACTAGAAATGCATGCATGTTGTGATTAAAGGCAGACCCATCTGGACGTGCATATATACTCGCCCTCATAAGATGAATAATCATCAAAAACAGATCATAACAAATCACAATATTACTTATCTTCAATCAATGCCTAAGGAAGTAACTTTTTAATCCAACCCCTATGATATAGGCTTGTACATTACCTTTGAGCGATATCAATAGCAATAATATCCAAACGGATTACAAAACAAGTAGCAATCCTTTTAAAAGGGTGAAATTACCAAAACCATTTCCAAATAGGAAAATATACAAAATCAAATATATATTTTTTTAATTGGGAATTTTCAATAGTACAAATACAATCAAAATATCTCTAGTATATCTTATACAAGACCCATACAATAACCTTTCGATGATTCTTCAAAGAAAAGCTTGTATAAGTAAACTATTCAACATTTATAGTTTAAACTTAAATTCATACTATTTCAAAAATAAATCAATCTTTATTTTATAGAAAGCTTTTCTACTTTAAAATCCAAATAAAATATTCATATATGATTTTAAATTAAATTTAATTGAAATTCATTATTTTTGACTTGAAAATTATTTAGCATAAAATATCTTTGATAGAAAAATCCCTTAAAATTTATTTATTTCAAATTTATAAACCAGAGAAAAATTATTTCAAATAATATTTGCAATTTTATTTTCTTTTGAAATCAATATATATTTATACATTGTTTTATCTATATAAACCAGTTGAAATTCCCTTATAATTCAAGATAAATACATATACTGTAATTCATATTTAATAAAAATTAAAATATATATCAACTTCATTTTTAATAATACAATTTCACCTTATTTTAGAAATAAATTCAAAATAAAATTCTTTTAAAATACCATAATAGCTCTAAACATTCATATCCTATTTTTCATGTAAATAATTCAAATCACTCATATTAATTTAGTGTTTATATCGTCCAAAACAATCAATATCAAAGTATAGAGCATAGTAATTAACTAATCATAATTCAATTCAAACCATCATCTGTCAAATAATTCAGTCATCGGTCATCTACTAATAATAATTAGGGCTACCAAGCCATCATTAATCACATGCAATCAAATTCATATCCATAAATATATGTATAATCATAAGTTTAATTCTTTATTGCCATATTCATAACCATCATTTTCTTAAACCATTTTGATTTTTAAATTATTATCAAAGGAAGCACCTAATTTACATAGATACAAATGTAACCATACTTCTAAATGAAGTATTATAAATTCATCCATAGGATTTGCAAAGCCTATAAGGTCATTAACATGGTGTACATCAAAGAAGAATCAATACAAAGGAGTTATCACTCACATCAATTGTGTCAAAGCATGGATGAAGAAAAGCGTATGGAAGTGTATGCTAACATAAACATCTACCATAAAACAAAAGGAAACAAAAAGATAGGTTATAGTCATCGAAATTAGAAAATAAGGTTAAGGTTAACTCATCTTTTGATTTCTGATAACGTTCTGCTCGCTCAAGAACTTATTTCCCAGATCGATCGGAAGATCAGGGGATCTAATGTTGTCTTCAAACTGGACATGGCTAAGGCCTACGATCGTATGTCCTGGTTTTTCATCATCAAGGTATTAAGGGCTTTCGGGTTCCCGGAATACCTTATTGACTTGGTGTGGAGGCTCATCTCCAACTGCTGGTTCTCTGTGCTTATTAATGGATCGGCTTATGGTTATTTTAAGGCCGGTAGGGGCTTGCGTCAGGGAGACCCTCTATCGCCAACTCTCTTTGTGATCGCGGCAGAGGCCTTCATTCGCGGTCTCCAATCCTTAACTATCTACGGCCAGATTCAGCGTTTCGGGATTCCGAGGGGTTGCCCCCTAGTGTCTTCCTTGTCCTTCGCTGATGACGTAGTCATTTTCTCTAATGGCAGCATCCCCTCTGTCCGTCGGCTTCTTAATTTTCTTCATCAATATGAACGTTCATCGGGCCAACTTGTTAACCCTGCCAAGAGCTGTTTCGTCCACGCAAAGGACATGCCTCCCTCCCGTGCCTTATGGATCGAGTCGGTCTTTGGCTTCAAGGAAGCCACCCTTCCCCTTCCTTATTTGGGAGTTGTCCTGTACCGTGGTAGAAAGGTCAATGCTCTTTTCGACCCCATAACTGATAAAGTGAGGGGTTAGATTTTACGCTGGAATGCTTCTCTTATTTCTCAGGCTGGTCGTCTTGTCCTTATCAAATCCATTTTAAACTCAATGGGTACTCATGTTTTCGCGGCTATGACCCCTACTTCTTCCTTCTTTCGGTCTTACCGTTCTTTGGCCTCTTCTTTCTTCTGGGGCAACAGAGATAGCGCCCGTCGTCACCATTGGGTGTCATGGGATGTGGTGTGTCGGCCCAAGAATGAAGGCGGTCTGGGTCTGCGAAGACCTAAGGACCTTTGCGCCGCTTTTGCCTGTAAATTATGGCATAGATTTGGCGCTAACAACTCCTTATGGGCTACGTTCCTCCATGCGAAATACCGTAGTCTTGAGGGCTCTAACTTCTCAGGTTCCCCGTCTTTTGCTAGTGAAACCTGGAAGCACATGCAGTCGGTAAAAGCCTGTTCCGACAATCACGGTGGTTCTTCAGGATGGGATGGATCTTCCTTTTCCATTTTGAGAGCTTGGTCTACGATTAGGGTGCCTAGCCCCATTCGTCCGGTGTTTTCTTTTATCTGGGACTCTCGTATTCCTCCCAAGGTCTCTACTCTGATGTGGCGAATTATCCATGATGGTTTGCCACTTGACGAGAACCTCCAAAGAATCGGCATCCCTTTCGCTTCTCGTTGTAGATGCTGCGGTGATGGGGATACCGAATCCCTTAATCATTTGTTCTTTGGTGGCTTTACAGCCAGATCGTGCTGGAATTACTTCGGTAACCTTATTGGTATGCATCGGATGGCGTGTTCTCCTTCTGATCTCCGGAACTCCTAGTGGTCTGGGAATGCTGGTAAGTCTCTTCGTGCGATCATTTTCCGCTTGATTCCTTGTCTCATCTGCTGGCACCTTTGGTGCGCGCGAAACAAGGCAACGTTCGAAGATGCTCGTATGGATCCTCCATCTATTATTCGGTGTGTTCGGAAAGACGTCTTCATTGCTTTCCATGGACGACCTTTCAGGGGTCGCTTAAACTCCCGTGCGGAGCATCTGGTCAGACTCCTCTCTATTTCGTGTGCTTCGTCTCACGCAAGACTGGGAGTAGGTTGATCATCGTGTGCGAGCGCTGGCCTTCACCCATCGCTCGTTGCCCCTCCCCCCTTTTTTCTGTTTAATGTGGTTGTTAGTTTTCCAGGAGCTGTATCCAGGGTTTGGTTGTCTTGTTTGTGATGTCCGGCCTTTTCTTCTCTGGTTCCTTGGTGGTTACTGTGGTAGCTAGGCTGCTTCGGATTGACTAGGTTTTCCTTTTGGCTGTTGGTTTCTCGGTGCTTCATGGCTGGTTTTTTCTCCCTTGTTCCGTGCTCCCTATCTTGGAGTGAGCTGTCCAAGGAGTTGCTGGTTTGCGCCTTTTAGATCGCTCTTTTGTTGGTTTGGTTTGGAGGTCTGGCCTTTTCCTTCGGGTCAAGGCGGGTTTGTGGAAGCTGGTGGATCGTGTGTCCCTTCCTCTCCACTCAATCCGGGTGGTTTAGCTTATGGCGGTTCTTTTCTTTTTGGTTTTCTATGGCTCAGTTGGGTTTTGGTTGTCTGGTTTCGGGTTGCGGCCTCCATTTGATCGCTAGTTTTTGGTGGTTTCTCTGTGGTTGTTCGGCGGCTGCGACTGGTCTTGATCTACTATTTTGCCACTGGTTTGGCGTTGATGGCGTCTGCTTTTCTCTGATTGCCATCTTCCGTGCGTTCCTGTTATTTGTTGGTTTAGCGCTTACTAGTTGGCTCTCTTTTGGTTCGGCTTGGAGGTCTGGCCTTTTCCTTAGGGTAAAGGCGGGTTTGTGCTTGTTGGTGGATCGTTTCCTCATTCTCCTCCTCGGGTCTTCAGTGTTTTGGTTTCCGCTGTTGTTTTGCGGTATTTCCTTTTGGTGGTTTTCGTCCCATCTTGTTTCCTATTTTGTGAGCCCTCGGAGAAAGGCGTTTTTTCTCCTATTTATATATTATATTTCTTTTAAAAAAAAAAGGTTAACTCATCTTGTTGTTCTTGCTTTCAACCATCCATCACTAACCCTACTTCACTACCATCAACCAATGTCTACACAAACACCACTCCTCGATGTTGCCTTCAACCCCTTACACCACCAGCTCGATGCCACCATGTCGCATGCTACCCTAAATTGTGCAACCCCTCCACATACCGCATGCTGCTCGTCGTCACTGGTCGTTCGTGTCAACTAGGTAGATTCTATTATTTTCTTTTGATTTTTGCTCCGTGAAATTAGGGATGAGAAGTAGAAGATGGAAATGGGTTTGGGACTTTTATTATCAGGTGTATGTAGTAATTGAAATGGGATAAGGATTAGGAGGATGGGTACATATGGGTTGAGGACTTTGGTCCAATGAAAGAAAATGAATTATTTTTTTCTTTTAAATTAAACAATACCCTTAACTACTTATTACCTAGCCATTATTTAATACCCGATCAAAATTTCGCTTAAGGTGTTTTGATCCAAGTTTTATTTTATTTTCATAACGAATTTTCTTTTATTGAAATTTTGCTTTGTGATTTCAAAATATTTTAATAATTTTTTATTTTCCAAAAAAGTTTCAAAATTTCACAATATTATTTATTTTTCCAAAATAAAATTTTAAACAACTATTGGATTTTAAAATACAATTCAGATTCCAAATTGAATTTTTAAATCAATATTTCTTTTTCTTATAATCAAACAAATCCAAAAATTCTTTTTTGTTAAATTAAATTAAATTAAATATCCAAATAAATTCTCAAAATCCATTTTAATATATTTAGTTTATTTTACTTCAAACAGGGATGTTACAGCTCTAATGGATTTAAGAATTTAAAATAATAATGCTCCCCATCATTTATAGTATAAATAGAGTACCTTACATATGTATGTATGGTTATTGAGCAAACTCAACCCTAGAATATCTAAGGTGGTGTTTATATCATTTCTAAATAGGTAAGAATGTTTATGTTACTTTGTTGATCAAACTCAAGGGTTACATAACTTCCCTTAGGATAATTTGTAATGATGGGCTTAGGGTATCTAATGTACTTCATGATTATTAAGCATGTTCATAGGCAAGAAAATGTTAAAAGTATGTTAGGAGTTATATGAGTTATAACTAGTAAAGTGTCATTTATTTGGGCTATAATTGGTTCAGCAAACTCAAGGATGTAGTAACATGATAAATGGATCTGAACTCCTACTGGAAAATTTATAAAATTCTTATATCACTTTTAGGGGTTTAGGGAGACGCATAATTCAGTGAAAGACTAGGTAAATATAATAAACTAATCTAATAAGTATAAAAACATAGGTAATATTATAAAATCTACTTAAAATAAGCTTACATATAATATGATTGATAAAATTTATTTATTGATTAAAATATACTAATTGAAATGAATTAAAGATTGACAAAGAAATGTAAAATATATTTATCAATAAATCTTTTAGCATGTTGTCACTTCAAGACCCATGCAATAGTTAAAATTATATAACCATTAAAAAACGTTCGTTTCTTGGTCACCTAAGTGTTAATTTTCCCAAGACTATGTATTTTCCTTTTTGAGTTTTTAACTTTACAACAATACATAAGTATTGGGTATTTGATCGATATTCAATCACATTCAAAAGTTATATGGTAAATAGTGATGTTCATATTATATAAAATCTCGATGAAATTGTTTCAATCAAAATGGGCGAGTAAACCATAGTGAAAGATCATGTGTTCAATAAGATTGAATATAATAAGGATCTTGTTGTGTTAAAGAAAACCCTAGGCCAAAGTACTACATACATACCTAGGAATTCAATTGTTGAAATGTTAATTTAATCAGTTTACTCAAATGCAACTTATTTGGCATCCTCAAATGTTAAGGATGACCAAATGCATTTCAGTAAAGAATAGGTACCTTCTTGTATTAAAGGGTTTTTCTTTTAAATGGTTCAACTTAAAAAAGAAAAAAGCAAAATTTGGGAAAAGTAATAATATTGGCAAGGTTGGGATAAAGAGAGTGAATGTCACTTCTGCTTCATGAAATGATATCGAAAACACAATTTGTTATTATATTTGTAGATGCTTAATACAAGAATAAAAAATATGATTTTTATTCCAAATGTATATTACTTATAGAAAATTATTTTCTACATAATTTATTTCTTTTAGTTTGAGATATTTGATCAAAAATTATCAGTTGTAAATTAGTTACAATAAAGGAAATAAATAGCATGTAGTAAGTGGTTAAATGGATCTATGTAATTCAAATGTTGTTATTGTAATAGCAAAAATAGCAGGAGCATATCATGCAACACTTACTAGTGGACGCATCAAGTTTTGAAAGGTTATTTTCATGCATGTTCAATATTATTTCTGAAATAATAGTTATTTTCAGTATTGGTCGAAAATAGAAGTAGCTTTGTTATAATATGAATATTATAAATATTTGTTATAAAATAAATATGTGCTTAGACATTTTGATGATGGTATTTATTTTCATCACAGTTGTGATGTGTTGGCTATAGTAAATATAAATGCTTATAAAATATTTAACAACAAACTTTGGGATTATAGACTCCATATATTTAAGAAATATTATTTAATCATATGATTATAAATCATATGATATTTATGAATTTTTTCTCAAGTTACCAAGGGCAAAGCAACCCAATTGACGGAAGCAAAAAAAGAGTTAACAAACTTACTGGATTGATACATACAAATGTATATAGTTTGATGTCTTATATTACCAAAATTGGATCCACTTACTTCGTTAAACTCACCAATAAATTATTTAAGTTATGAACATGTGTATTTAATATATAAGTTAGGTATCTATGATGAGTTCATAATATATAAAATAGAACTATATAATAAAATGTGCAAAGTGAATAAAACAATTCGGTTTGATCGAATATGTGAGTGTATAGAAAAACATTTTAGTTGTACCTAAAATCGAATAAGACTCACCCTCAAAGTCGCTCCTCCCTATGCTAAATAATGTTGTATGGATAAGGAGTACCCGAGTTTTGTTAGGAAAAGAACAATTTTTAAAGAATGAAGTTGAGTTCCTTCTTTCTATAAGGATATGTACTTGAGAGTAGGTATATATGTTAATTTTAATTTCATCTAAAAGATTTCATATAAGATATAAATTAGGAAGGAACCTCAGTTTTAAATAACTTAAGATATGCATTTATCCAATTTACCTTATGGACATAATTTTCATAAACTCAAAAGAAGATCTATTTTATAAGAGTCTATAGGAATAATAAAATATTTTGATTTCTTATTACACCGCACTGAGAAACACATTGTTGTTTCAGTACATATCACCTTCTTACTGAAGGAATTTCTTTATGAGAAATTAGTGGTTGTGTGACGGACTTGGATAAGATCCAAGAGTCTAACATAGTAAAACGTTATATAGATTAAGTAAATTTAACCATGCCTGACCGAAAGGATATGATCCATCGACAACATTTGAATATAGACTCTACCACAATATCCTCACTTCTCAATAAGACAAGGAGAGTGTAGAATTTACCACATCGCAAGATTCTTTAAAATTGAAATGAATTTTAAGTACATTAACAAAATATGATTTTGATAGTTGTACCTAAAAGGATATGATCCATCGATAGCATTTGAGTCTTCAAGAAGAAGATTATTGCAGTTGGAACTATATAAAGCAGTGTTGAAGGAAATAACTTTATTAATTTGAAATGTTGAAATTACTGAAGTAGTTTTGCTAGCCAACAAGCTTAATTCCATTCGAATACTATCCGAGTATTAGCTTATTGATGTTCAAACAAAACTTCTGTATAATGAATTAGAAGAGACTATTTGCACATAACGACCAAAATATATTGAGGTCAGTGGGAGTGATAGTTTGTAGGTTTTTGCATATGATCCAACAGATGATACAATAATGGCGTCTAACAAGCATTAGAGTTGAGTGAGTATTTTCGTGGAGGTATCAAATAATTTGATTTTCAGTCAAAATGTAGAGGAAAATTGTGTCTTTAAGAAAGAAAATTAAAAGTTACTAAAACATTTCCACTACTTATGCAAACAACGTACTACTTATTGATAATGACGTACCTGTATTAAAATTGGTTTATTATATTTGTTTAAATCTTAATGTAGGATTATTTGATAGAGACATCTTTCCACTTGGTATAAGAGGACATTGAGATTGTCCCAATTTATATACACAAATTTCATATTAAAATGTTTAAATATGAAACATATGACATAGATCCCTTATGCATCAGCAATAGGGATTATCATGCATGTTATGTTATGTGGTATATTATAAATTGCTTAAAGACATGGTGTATTAAGCAAATATCAAATATAAGGTAAAATCACTAAATGATAATTAACAGTGTTATCAAGTATCTACAAAATACTAGGGAATTGTTTATGGAAACAATGAACTCCTTATGAAGGAGTATTCGGACTCAAACTTCATTAGTTATATTGAATATAGTAAGTCAATTTTAATTCAAGTACAAAGGAGCTTTAAGTTGGAAATGTTCCAAATGAGAAGTTGTGGCAGATTCAACTAAAGAGGCTAAGTACATTGTCTTGAGTAGTGCCACAATGAAAGCAGTATATATATGTGCACAAATTTATAAGAGAGGTAGGTGCAGTTCACACCATTGAATATCTAAGAACATATTGTGATTTTAATAACACAATATATATTGCAAAGCATACTGATAGCTTGATAAGAAATAAAGATATGATCCTTGTTGTGAATATGTGATAAAAGATTTAATCAGTAATGAAGAAACGTAATCGAAAAGTATATACAATATAATAATGTCACAGATCCATTCACTAAGGCCCCTTCTCAGTCTAGTTTTGGTATACATATCAGAGGTATAGGCATGGGGCACCATATTTGGCCTCAAGCCCAAGTGGGAGATTGCTAAAGTTAAATGTGTGCCTTAGGAAAATTATATAATTTATTACGTAACTTAACCCTTATTAAAGATTCTTTTCAAAATGATATATGCATCTAATTTTTTCTTTGGTATATGTTTTCATATAGATATATAAATAATATATTAAACATATATACATAGAAAATCCTTATAAAGGTATTTTAACGATTGTTGTTACGAATGTGTCCATAACACGAGTATTAAATTAATGCGTACATAAATACATACATACATATACACACACATACACATACCCTCTCCTTAAATGTTCTTAGTCAAGATATATCGAGAAAAGGATATCGATACATCTATTGTGACTATTATATGTAATGATCTCCATGTGATTATGATATACTCATGACCATTGGGGATTCCAAAGAGTTATGTACTTGTGGTTTTTTGGAAATATCATAGAATAACTCGATGAGAGTCTTCATAGGTTAGTATAAATAAGTAAAAATCGAAGATCTTAAGGTAATGATGTACAGTATACTTTAGACTTGCGGGTACTATAAATCTTAAGTGGTTATGCTATACTTTGATTATAGCTAAATACTTGTCATGGTGAACTTGTTATGATCATAGTTAGGTGTACTTTGAACTACTTGAAGTGAAACACTACCTAAGAGAGGATTCATCTCCTTTGTTATAGAAGGTTAATATCACTGCAATTGATAGTCAACTTAAAGAAAAAAAATCCATAGCAAGAGTAGAAGGGTTAATCGATGAATTTTATATGATTGAATCAAGGACTTTAAAGTGATCTATTCAATTAAAAACAGATATTAATAGAGTTTTAAACTTAGACCAAACTCTAGATATCAAAGTCATATAGTGATGACATAACGAATACGCGTATAATCTATCATTACTATGTGAGCTTATTTGAGATCAGAATACGATTTCACTGCAAGCATTGAACTTAGCCAAATATTATGCTTCAGCAAACTCCGTATAGGCTACAATGTTTAAATTATTTAAATATTGATTATGGACTGAGTTCACACTAGAGAGTCAGCACAACAGCGTTGTTAATTTTTTCGACTTTGACCTAGGGTAAAATTAATTTATAAATGCTCTAAATTAATAATAAATTAATGCCAATATTGTATTATATTTTGTGGCAATTTTAATTATTTACTTAAAGCTTAAAATTGGACAAAACAATATATAATAATAATATAATGGTTTGATCGGTTTAGAAGTTAGTAATTAATCAATTAATTGATGATTCAAATTGAAGTCGAAGATGTCTTTGACCTTGCTTAGTCAACCCCTAGGCCAGCCACATATGGGGCTAAAGGAAAGCTAAACCCAATCTTCAAAGGCAAGAGCAAAATGTGGAGAAAATGGTGCAAACCCTTGGCTATAAATAATCTAGCCTCCATACATTTTTTGGTACACTTTTCTATACTCCCTCATTAATGTTCGCCTCTACTCATATCCATCGGTGAAGCCTTGATTCGGCATTGTAAACTGAAGGTAAGGAGGAGATTGTGAGGCTCCAAGAAGAAATAATAAGCAAATAACATACTAGACTCTCAGTATGACTACTTTAGTGAAAGGTATACACTTCTGTATTATTATTTCACATTAACACATATAAATCTATGCTTGATCACCTTGTCACCTCTATTCAGCCATATATTAAAAAATCATTTTTATAATTTATATGTATATAATTGAATTTAGTAATTAACTTTATGCATGTATGTATACACACACACACATGTTATATTGCTTTCGACAAAAAAAATTATATCTTAGTATATTATATATACTATTTTATTTTATTCATATATAAACATTTTAAGCAAAATTATTTTAAATATTTTTTGGTTATTAAATATAAAAATTAAATATCTTTACTGTTTCGAGTTTCAAAAAAAGTTTTATAGGTATATGCGTGTGTGTGTGTGTGTATCTGTGTGTGTGTGTGTGTTTATGTATATGTTAACATCCGTACGCATATTAAATGTAAATAAAATTATTGCTTTCTTTCAGATCTTAGACTTAAAAAACATTTATTTTATTTTATTAGCAAGTCAATTTAATCATAATTTAAATATTTTAATTTTTCAAACTAGTTTTGTAATTCAGCCAAACTAAAAATAAAATTATTATCCTTTATACTGGCGACTACAACTTAAAAAAATGTATATATATTATTTTGAATAAGTCGAAGTTTAAAATTTGGATTTTAAAATTACTTATTTTTAAACCAAAAATTATATATATATATAAATGTACATATATTATTAAATATTAATAATTACAAGAAATAATAAATTTCGATTTATAATGATTTATATATATGCATATTTTAAATTATAAATTTTTTATACACACACATGTCTGTGTATCTATATAAAACTTTACATGGCCAAATAAAAAAATTATTTATGTTTATAAGTGTATGTGTGTGTGTGTAATTTTATAAGATTTTGTTTATGACATTATATTGACATTATATCACAATAAACTTTCTTTTCACCGTAGGACACAATGGTCAATTTTTCCCTTGAACCCCCAAGGTAGTTTATTTATTTATATTGCTGTGAAGTTTATATTATGAATGTGAATATAGTAAAATATTAAAATATAAGATTAAAATAATCTAATAAATTACTTTTAAATCAAATTATAAATAAATATTATTTTAAACATTAACAGTAAACAATTTTTTTAATTAAATTAAGTAGACTAAAATATTATCAAATCTTATTATTAATTAAACACAAAATTTTATTTAGTAGAAACTAAATATTATTTACCAAAACACAAGATAAGATCATGTCCTATTTAAAGGGTAATTTTTTTTGAAATTCACCCTTTTTTCACTGCTACTAGCACGCCTGATCCCACATCCATAACTTTATACCTTCTATAAAAACAAAATCCTATCCCCATTTTCTCCTCGTTGCATGGTCAGCCCCCCTATATGTGTAAAATGAGCTTGAGCCTAACTAATTTAACAATTAAATTAATTATTTAATTAATTCATTTAAGCCTAATTTAGAATTAAATCAAAATATAATAATTATATTGTGTTTTAATTAATTTTAAGCTTCAAATAATTAGTTAAAATGCAACGAGAAATTAATACAAAATTTGTATTAATTTTGTTAATTAATTAATCTATAACATTTGCAAAATTGTTTGAACTTGAAAGCTAAGAAACAACGTGGTTATGTTAGCTCGCCATGTGAACTCGGTCCTCGATTAATATTTAAATAATTCAAATACTAAAGCCTATACAAAATTTGCTAAAGTACGATATCATGCACAACTTCATCGCTCATAAATTATTTAGCAAAATCTAACTTTTGATCTATATAATACTACACCATGTAAAGTCATTTTGTGCATGTAGCCTTTTCGTCATTACTATATCACGTAGATATCTAGAGTTTGGTCAACTGTCAAAAACTCTTACAATATCCATAGTTAATTGCATAGACAACATTAAAGTACTTAGTTCAATTCGTTAATATATTGGATTAAGTGAATTACTCTTACTAGAGATTTTTAACTTTAAGTCAACTAACAATTAAAGTGATGCTAACGTTCTATAGTGAAGGAGACGAATCTTCTCTTGAGCAGTGTTTCACTTCAAGTAGTTCAACATACCTAACTATAGCCATAACACAATTTCTATGTAAGGTGATCGACTATAATCTAAGTACATTATAGTTGCTTAAGATCCACGGTACCCTTAAATCTGAATATTACTACACGTCGTCACTTGAGATCTTCTATTTTTACTTAGTTATATTAGACAATAGAAAACTCTCGTTGAGTCATTCTATGATTGTTCCAAACAATAATAAGTATGTAACCCCTTGATGTCCTCCATTTATCATAAGTAATTCATTGTCTATCGTATGGAGAGCTTTACATACACTAGTCTCAACGGATGTATTGATATCCTTTTCTCGAAACATCTTGACTAGGAACATTTATGGAGTAAGTATTTAAATATTGATTCATTACTCAAGCTTATAAACACTTTCGCAATAGCAATCGTTAAAATACTTCTCCTAAGAATTATCTATTTATGTATGTCTAATATGTATAAAACATTACTTATATCCAATATAACAATATATACAATAGAAAATTTGTAATGACGTAAAAAATTAACGTTGTTAATATTAAAATAATTAAAAATGGATTTTTAATTAAAGATGAATTGGGTATCATATTTATAACCATTACAAAGGTCTTTCCGAGCTGATGAGTTTAATATATAATTTTGATGGGTTTGGAGTTATGCTTTGCAAAATATAGGAGATATAGTGTCTAAATAACATATATAGCTGTTTTGGGCCAAACCAGATACGCGGTTCATAACCTAGCTGAAGCGGGTACATAAGTGAGGCTACGGAACCCTAGTCATTACCTCTATCTTTAATTTTCTTCCCTAAGTTTGAAATAAATCAAATTGCTCTTCATAATGAATAGAAAATTAATTAGAAAGTGAATAAATCTCGAAGTGTCCAAACCATATCGAATTATATAAGGTGTAACGACCCACCTTTTCGACCCCTAAATGTCGATACCGATGCATCCACGGTATCCACATGCCAAGCACTCAAGTGTCAAAAAGAAAGATTGTTAGGGTAAAATAAAAGGAAAAAGGGAAAAAACAAGAAAGAAGAGAACAAAACATCAGAATCTCACAACAGAACGATAACATATAATATCAAAAGACAACACAAGGAATTACCTTAAGATACATAACATTTCAGAGCTACTATCCTAAATACTATAATCATCCTGGACAATTATAATAGTCTAACCTCACAAATGTTGATATGCACATACTAGTAGTGTAGCGGAAATAAAATACCACGGTAGGTAAATGGAATGTAACGACTTGACTTTTCGACCATCGAATGTCGACCCTAATACATATACAGTATCCGTGTACCCAACACTCAAGTATCGAAAAGACAAAAAGTTAGGGTAAAATAAAAGAAAACGAATAGAATAAGAAAAGAAAAACACAATATCAAAATCTCACAATGGAACAATAATATACAATATCAAAGGAATAGTACAAAGCATTACTCTAAATGCAGAAATATCATCATTATTAAACCTAGGTAATATCATCAGCCTAGACAGTTATAACTGCATGTCCTTATAATCCTGATATATACAATATAGTAGAGCAACTGAAATAAGTATACTAAAGTAGATAATCATCTAGCTCTTCTCCATAAGCTTCAAAGCATCCATACCTAAATTTGGAAATATACACGGGGCTGACCCAAGCATTATAAGAAAATAACACCCAGATTAGTCTAGTAAACCAGCGTGAGAAAACTTATGAAACATGAAACATGTAACAGTAAAAATTGAGACTGTGTAGATTCACGTAACAGTTTTTCCCTTAAAGAAACCAACCATTTATTAAGCTCAATATAGTGATATGATAGATAATGTCTAGGGTATAAAATAAAAATCATATCAAATATTTGAGGCGCATACATTCATTACACCACAATATGTTTAGGGTACAATCAAAATCGCTAAGGTCATTCGTATAATGGATTTTTCCACGGAGATCTCTTCGGTCGACGCTAAATCAAATCTCCTACACAAGGGTCAGAAACTACCTTCCATCATCATATATCTCTAGATCAAACATACCTCAAAGGAAAACATAGCTGGTCAACACCCTAACACGTGATCCAAAATATCAACAACTCCTGCCGGCCAACAATCGATAAGCATACTCTAGATATGAAGTTGACATATCCTATCGTGTGTTTGCAAAACCCCAGACTATGCCCCTACTCTTTTTTCTGTCATTTCTGATGTCGAGGCTACGTTCCACATCTCTCACACAAGCCTTCATTACTCGAACAAAACATGAATCCCCAAATGGATTCCCATATCTCGAGCAGATCATGAATCTCTACATTGATTCAAGCATCTAGAATAGATCCCGAATCTCCACATAGATTCCCTTTCTCAGCCGCTTCCAAAATATAGAACACGTATACTAGTTTTTAAATGGTATTCGGTAAGTAAAACAGTTAATGATCCTGGTCCCTTCACAACTAATTCGATGAATTTTCGGCTAACTCAATTCATATTCTTTCAAAAGTAAGCGAAAGCTAGAGACATTTCGTACCGATACTCCTCCTTTGGGGTTCTTATTGGTATGAAATCGTAGAGCCTTTCAATAACTCCTTGAGTTAATATTAGGTCAAGATCGATAATTGATTATCTAGTCAAAATAATTGCCTATACAAATCACGATTCGTATACTTAACTCATTTTCAAAATTCCAACTTAACTATTCCTTGTCCAAGAGTAAAGCCAGGTAAGTTAGAGTACTGGTTGCATCAAAGCCTTGCCTAGACACTTTATTTTTTAATCTCATAAATAGATAAGTCTACCTCGTCAGCTTTTAGTGTTAAGTGTAGTATTAATAATTTCCATAAACAAGAAGAAATCAACACGATTAACACATTTTCTGACATGCTGTTCCTTAACCAAGAGGGAAACCGGTAGGTTAGGTGTGACGACCCACCTTTCTGACCCTTGAGAACAACACTTAATACATCCATGGTATTCATGTGCCGTTGCCCAAGTATCCGAAAGACGAGTTGTCATGGGGTAAAATATAAGAACGGAACAATAATCTCATAATGGAACGGTTAAATATAACATAAAAATAAGACAGTACATAAGGTTACTCCCCAATATGGAGTTATTAGAGTTACAACAAAAGTACTACTATCAGTCTAGGCAGTTATAACAACCTGCCTTTAAATATACATACATAGAGCCAACTTCTCATAACAGCGGAAATAAATAGCTAGATAGATAAGGAGCCTCCTGCTCGTCCACCATCTTCAAAAGAGCCCAAAGAAACCTGTCATTTCCGGACTACTCAAATATAAATGAGTACCCGAACGTTTAGGGAAAACAAACAATTCGGGTCAGACAATAAGTCTGGTATGAGTAAACTCCAAATAAATAAAAATAGAACACACAAAATAACCGGCGAGACCACGTCGTAAAAATGCAGACGGGTTTCCCTTCACAAGGACAACATCCAAGCATAAAAGAATGGACAAAAATAATTAAACACCGTGAAGAGTGCAAGACGCTTCCCGATACAATTAAAAAAGAATCGATCCAAAGATTTGAATCAAAAATAAGGAAAAGGAATTTTTCCAACAATGACTAGGAGGGTGCGCCCCCCTTATCGAAAGTACACCTCTAGAAAATAAACTTGAGAACTATGATGGCTCTCGAAAACCTCCAAGCCGGACCCCGCCAACCTTACCGAGTATCCGGGTATTTCACATCTCCGTGCGCATACAACCAAAACCAATCTAGAGTAGATGTGAAAATACCCTAATGGGAGCAACCCCACATAGCTTGGCCCCCACTCGCTCTTTATTTAGTCATTTTCGATAAAGGATATCAATGCTCTAAATGAGCAACAAATCGTCTTAGATTGACGAAACAAAAACAAAAGGAAGAAGGGTATCGAAATTGATAGTCAAGATATCAACTATCGAGGATAACAAATTGACCGTATATGGAAATTAAATATTATACTTTTTCAATGCTTGGAAAATATCCATATACTTATCCTATCAGTATAAGTATATTCACAAAAAATTTGGGAGGATTTCATATTTCAAAAGCATACTTAGATGGGTCAAAAACAATTGTCTATAAGAAATGCGAATGTTTTCCATTATAATTATAAAGATCATTTATGGAAATTAAATCTCGTACACTTGTCACGTTTCCGATATTCTCGACTTACTTTACCCCTCGCCCAGAAACAAAGCCAGGTAAGTCAGGGCACTGGTTGCCCCTAGCCTTGCCTAGACACTTCGGTTCCAGGTCTCACAGATAGAGGATCAATCTACTCATCGGCTTTTAGTGCCAAGTATAGGTATACTTACTTTCCATAAATAACCCATTTAAATCATTATATAAAAATTTTGAAGCTCCTTTAAAATACTTTAAACAAAGATTTAAAACTTCCATTCAAATCATAACTTAAACCCATCATCTTTAAAGGAAAATACGACCAAGAGGGGTGAAGCTTCCTCTTAATCAAATGAGATAGCTAAAAGGAGTGTTATTTCCTTTTAACCAAAAAGTCACTAAATGTCAATCCTAAGTTAAAAGGTGGTGTAAGTTCCTTTTAACTAAACATCAAAGTTATTTGTCATAAACTGGCCGAGCACAAATCAAACAACCAAACAAGAATAATAACAAGAATAATAACAGACTCATTATTATTAACAATTTACAATCAATAGTTAACACAACATTTATTAAAATGTGAATTAGTAAAAGGAACGAGATTAAGATTACACTCACTGTAAAATAATTAAATTGTAGTCACAGAATAAGTTATACCAACTAAACTATGAAAGCAAGGAATATACTCATAGAATAAGTTATACTCGCTAAACTATGAAAGCAAGGAATATACTCACACAATAAGTTATACTCGCTAAACTATGAAAGCATGGAATATACTCACATAATAAGTTATACTCACTAAACTATGAAAGCAAAGAATATACTCATAGAATAAGTTATACTCGCTAAACTATGAAAGCAAGGAATATACTCACATAATAAGTTATACTCACTAAACTATGAAAGCAAATAATATACTCACAGAATAAGTTATACTCGCTAAACTATGAAAGCAAGGAATATACTCACATAATAAGTTATACTCACTAAACTATGAAAGCAAAGAATATACTCATAGAATAAGTTATACTCGCTAAACTATGAAAGCAAGGAATATACTCACATCCTATTTGCTTTGATGGAGACTTGGAATACTTCACCTTTGATAATGAGTTTTAGTTATTTTCTTTAGTTTGTGAATGAATTAAAATGAGATATGGACTTGGCTATTTATAGGTGAAGAGAAGGGTACTTTAGTAATTTCCTATAGCCTAACCTGATTCGACCAGATTTTGGTCCAATAGAAACCAGCCATATGGCCTAATTTGATTCGACCACATTTTGGTCCAATAGAACACATCCTTGTGGCTTAATTTGATTCAACCACAATTTGGTCCAATAGGAATTCTCCTTATCAACTATGGCCTAACCTGATTCGACCAGATTTTGGTTCAATGGCAACCATCCGCATGGCATAACTTGATTCGACCATATTTTGGTCCAATGGCAACCATCCGCATGTCATAACCTGATTCGACCAGATTTTGGTCCAATGGCAACCATCCGTATGGAATATAATAATCATTATGCTATTTTGTTTTATTAGGCAAGTAATTATACTATTCTGTTTTATTAGGCAAGGTTAATAATTCTCTCTTGTTTTATTAGGCAATTAAGTATACTATTCTGTTTTATTAGGCAAGGTTAATAATTCTCTCTTGTTTTATTAGGCAAGTAATTATACTATTCTGTTTTATTAGGCAGGGTTAATACTTTTAGATATAAAATCCATTATTTAATCATTTAAAAACATATTAACTATTCATGTTCAAAGTGATTAAATTATGGGTCGTTACATCCTCCCCTCCTTAAAGGAAATTTCGTCCTCGAAATTAATCGGATAAACTCTAGATATCAAAGAACCCAAATGATATCATATATACCACACAAAGATACAAGGAAAGTGACCTTAACACAACTGGTGAGTACGCTAAAAAGAAACAACAAAATACAAATTACAACTACATCAACTCAGGATAAGAATCTCTAATATAGTCCTCAG
Source organism: Allium fistulosum (assembly GCA_030737815.1). Lineage (NCBI taxonomy): Eukaryota > Viridiplantae > Streptophyta > Magnoliopsida > Asparagales > Amaryllidaceae > Allium > Allium fistulosum. The sequence goes on along the minus strand of CM060908.1, from coordinate 231,047,296 downwards.
TTTCCCAAGTACAATCTCTAACATCTCCACTCCACTGAACCTTAACAAGATTCACAACCTTCTTCCTTAATTGCTTTATATCTCGGGCGACAATACGAATTGGCCACCTAAGAATAGTTAGGTTAGGATGAACCTCCAAATCAACTTGTTGTCCCGGTTCTACTATCATCGAAGGGTCGTGTACATACTTACGTAAATGAGATACGTGAAATACGTTGTGCACATCTGATAGTCGATCTGGTAACTCCACTTTATATGCAAGTTTACCAATCCGGTCCAGTATGGGAAAAGGACCAATATATGGAGGGGCTAATTTCCCTGTCTTTCCAAACCTCACGACACTTCTCAGAGGAGAGACTTTTACAAATACCAAGTCCCCGACTAAGAACTCTAGATCCCTACGCCTTTGATCTGCATAACACTTTTGCCGATCTTGCGCTTCCTTCATCTTTCTTCGAATATCAGCTTCCTTCTCATTGGCTTCTAAGATTATGTCGGGTCCAAGAACAAGTCTATCTCCAGATTCAACCAAACACGAAGGAGAACGACATGGACGACCATAAAGAGCTTCGAAAGGGGTCATACCAATGCTTGCTTGATAGCTGTTGTTATAAGTGAATTCGACTAAGGGTAAATGATCTTCCCAAGAACCCCCAAAGTCTAGAATGCATGCTCGCAATAAATCTTCCAAGATCCGGTTCACTCTCTCCGTCTGCCCATCTGTTTGGGGATGGTATGATGTACTTAGACTTAGCTCAGTCCCTAAAGCATTCTGCAGTCCCTCCCAGAACCTACTAGTGAATATTGGGTCTCGATCACTTACAATACTGCGAGGAATCCCATGGAGTCTCACAATCTCCTTCACATACAAACTCGCCAGACTCGTAGCAGTCCTAGTCAGCTTAACAGGAATGAAATGGGCACTCTTGGTTAGTCGATCCACTATAACCCAAATGCCATCGTTACCTCTTCTTGACCTAGGAAGCCCATCAATAAAGTCCATAGAGATCTGCTCCCACTTCCACATTGGGATCTCAAGTGGTTGAAGCAATCCAGCTGTCTTCTGCTGGTCACTCTTAATCTGCTGGTAGTTTGCACAACGACTCACAAAGATTGAAATATCTCGCTTCATCCCCTTCCACCAGAATACCCTCTTCATATCTTTGAACATCTTGGTCACTCCTGGATGAAAAGATAACTTTGAATGGTGGCATTCGGCTAACACTTCTTGCCTAAGTCCATCAAAGTCTGGAACACAAATACGCCCATTCATTTTCAATATGCCCCGGAGATCAATCTTAAAGCTAGAAACAACACCTTCTTCAACATCCTTCTTAAGTCGAGCTAAAATAGGATCTTCCTCTTGACTGGATGCAATTCTCTCTAATAATACTGGCTTAACTTCTAGGTTTGCAACCATTGCTACATTCGTACTCAGTGCATCAGCAACGGCATTTGCTTTTCCATGGGTATAAAGAACCTCTAGATCATAAGAAGCAAGAAACTCCAGCCATCTCTGCTGCCTTAAATTCAAATCTTTCTGGGTAAAAAGGTATTTTAAGGATTTGTGGTCCGTGTATAACTCGAACCTTTCACCCAAAAGATAATGTCTCCACATCTTTAGTGCGAAGACAACAGCTAAAAGCTCCAAATCGTGTGTAGCATAATTTTTTTCATGCGGCTTTAGCTGTCGACTTGCATAGGCAATAACTTTCCCATGCTGCATCAGAACTGCTCCCAATCCGGTTCCACAAGCATCTATATACACGGTTAAACCTTCGCTCCCATTTGGAATGGTTAATACAGGAGCACTAGTCAACTTCCCTTTCAATTCATTGAATGCTTGATCACACTTAGAAGTCCAAACAAACTTAACATCTTTCTTTGTTAACTTCGTCAGATGAGAAGCAATCTTCGAGAAGTCCTTGATAAACCTACGGTAGAAACCAGCCAATCCCAAGAAACTTCTAACTTCTGTCACACTTTCAGGATTCTTCCAGTCTTGAACCGCCACAACTTTAGCTGGGTCTACCGATATGCCTTCTCCCGAAATAACATGCCCTAGAAACCTAACTTCGGATTTCCAAAAATGGCACTTGGAAAACTTAGCCTTCAACACATGGCTTCTTAAGGTATCGAGTACGACACGGAGATGATATTTGTGTTCCTCCTCTATCTTGGAATAGATAAGAATGTCATCAATAAAGATGAGAACAAATTTATTAAGAATATCTCGAAATACTCGATCATTAAGTCCACAAAATAAGCGGGTGCGTTAGTCAATCCAAACGGCATAACTAACCACTCGTAGAAATTTTCAGGAGTTCGAAAAGCTGTTAAGGGAACACTCTCCTCTGCCACTCTTAATTGGTGGAAACCGGTGGCAAGATCTAATTGAGAAAATATCCGAGCACCGTGGAGTTGGTCAAACATATCGTCGATCCTTGGCAAAGGATATTTATTCTTGATAGTCCTTTTGTTCAACTCTCGATAGTCTACACATAACCTTAGAGAACCGTCCGCCTTTGTAACAAAGACGACTGGCGATCCCCAACTCGAGGTACTATGTCGGATCAAGCCCTTCTGCAACAAATCATATGTCTGCCTTTCTAACTCCCTCTTCTCTTTTGGAGCCATCCTTCGTAAGGGTTGTACAATAGGTCTAGTTCCCGAAACCAAATCAATACGGAACTCGACTTCACGGTGAGGAGGTAAACCTTGTACCTCATCAAAAATATCTATGAAATCTCGAACAACTGGCACATCTCCTAGCTCCGCTTTAGCTACTTCGAGTGAATAGAGAAAACTGCTCATTAACTTCTTAGGCTCTTCACAACTAATATCAACACCAACATCTCCTGCATCACTAACTCTAACGAGCCTTCTACCACAATCCAAGATAGCTTTAAACTTAGATAACCAATCCATTCCTAGTAACACTCCAAAACCCATAAACCCAAGAACAAACAAGTCAAAAGGAAAGAGATGATTTCGATAAGAAATAGGTACATTTAGACACACAGTGTCAAGATTTGTCGGACCTCCAATTGGGTTTGACACACAAAGAGGATTACTTATGATAACATATTTAAGGTTTAGTTTATCCATTAGATCATAAGAAATAAAACTATGGGAAGCTCCTGTATCAAATAGCACCCTTACAGGAATATCATAGATGGATAATGTACCTTGTAACACTTGCTTCCCTTTTTGATCTGAAGAAGTGGATGGTGTCTCTTCAATGGTAAAAGTCTGTCCTTGAGATCCCTTTTTAGGAAAAGGGCACTCATTCTTCATATGTCCCGGCTGGCCGCAATTAAAACATGTGGCAATTGGACAATGATTTGCAAAGTGGCCCATCTTATTGCACTTGAAACAAAGAATGTTGGCCAAGTTGGTTTGCTTCTTCTGTGCTGGAGCGCCATCTTCGGGTTTCTTCCCTACACCCTGCTTCTTTCCCTTAAACTTACGCTTGAAGTTTGGCTTTCCTTCAACTGGTATAACTGATAAAGGCTTGGCACTTATTGTTGGTACTACACCCTTCTGGACTCCTTCTTTAATATCAAGAGCCTCAAACCTCAAAGCCATGTTAATAATGTTGGTGAATGTACCCATAAGATGATTGGTCATTTCACGATGGAACTCTGGTCGCATTCCATTCACAAACATTTCATTTTTCTTAAGTGGTGTGTCTATCAATCCAAGTCCAAAACGGGACAAAGCATTGAACTTATGCTCATACTGCGACACAGTCATGTCACCCTGCTTTAAGTCAATGAAACTTCTAAACAACTGAGTTTTTCCAGCTTCTGGAATAAACTGTGCTTCAAAAACTTCCTTGAATTGGGCCCAAGAAAACTCCCCCTCTGGAGTACTAGCTGTTTCTGAATCCCACCAATCCATCGCTGACTTTTGAAGTTGTCGCGATGCCAACAGCTGTTTCTCCGAATCCTCCAACCGAAGGTCTCCAAATATTCTTTCACATGTTTGAAGCCACATCTGCACTCCAAGAATACCTTCAGTCCCATAGAATGGTTTCCCGCCCAAAGTGGTAAAATTCTTACACAAAGCTGCAAAGTTCATAGGGGTTTGAACTTGCGCTACCATTTCCTCTACCGGATCTACAGCTGACATAGTAGCATTTCTAGGTACCCTGCCATTGGTAGCCGTGCTAGTTCCAGATCCTCTCCTTCCTCCTCTTCTTGTATTCATTTTCTATTATCTGAACAAATAACAGGTATCTTTAGAATACAAAATAGGATTAAAATGGTTCAAGGAAATAATACCAAAGGATCTAAAACTAGACTTTAAAGGATAAATATTATTATTATAAAAATTACAAATACGCTCTCTCAAGATTAACTCATTTTAGGGCATCACTTACCCTATCTCTAATGAGTTGTACCCCAATCAGGCTAAGGTGTTCGCTCAACTAAGGCTCTGATACCAACTGTGACGACCCACCTTTCTGACCCTTGAGAACGACACTTAATACATCCATGGTATTCATGTGCCGTTGCCCAAGTATCTGAAAGACGAGTTGTCATGGGGTAAAATATAAGAACGGAACAATAATCTCAGAATGGAATGGTTAAATATAACATAAAAATAAGACAGTACATAAGGTTACTCCCCAATATGGAGTTATCAGAGTTACAACAAAAGTACTACTATCAGTCTAGGCAGTTATAACAACCTGCCTTTAAATATACATACATAGAGCCAACTTCTCATAACAGCGGAAATAAATAGCTAGATAGATAAGGAGCCTCCTGCTCGTCCACCATCTTCAAAAGAGCCCAAAGAAACCTCTCATTTCCGGACTACTCAAATATAAATGAGTACCCGAACGTTTAAGGAAAACAAACAATTCAGGTCAAACAATAAGTCCAGTATGAGTAAACTCCAAATAAAAAAAATAGAACACACAAAATAACCGACGAGACCACGTCGTAAAAATGCAGACGGGTTTCCCCTCACAAGGACAACATCCAAGCATAAAAGAATGGACAAAAATAATTAAACACCGCGAAGAGTGCAAGACGCTTCCCGATGCAATTAAGAAAGAATCAATCCAAAGATTTGAATCAAAAATAAGGAAAAGGAATTTTTCCAACAATGACTAGGAGGGTGCGCCCCCTTATCGAAAGTACACCTTTAGAAAATATACTTGAGAACTACGATGGCTCTCGAAAACCTCCAAGCCGGACCCCGCCAACCTTACCGAGTATCCGGGTATTTCACATCTCCGTGCGCATACAACCGAAACCAATCTAGAGTAGATGTGAAAATACCCTAATGGGAGCAACCCCACATAGCTTGGCCCCACTCGCTCTTTATTTATTCATTTTCGATAAAGGATATACATGCTCTAAATGAGCAACAAATCGTCTTAGATTGACGAAACAAAAACAAAAGGAAGAAGGGTATCGAAATTGATAGTCAAGATATCAACTATCGAGGATAACAAAATGACCGTATATGGAAATTAAATCTTATACTTTTTCAATGCTTGGAAAATATCCATATACTTATCCTATCGGTATAAGTATATTCACAAAAAAATTGGGAGGATTTCATATTTCAAAAGCATACTTAGATGGGTCAAAAACAATTGTCTATAAGAAATGTGAATGTTTTCCATTATAATTATAAAGATCATTTATGGAAATTAAATCTCGTACACTTGTCACGTTTCCGATATTCTCGACTTACTCTACCCCTCGCCCAGAAACAAAGCCAGGTAAGTCAGGGCACTGGTTGCTCCTAGCCTTGCCTAGACACTTCGGTTCCAGGTCTCACAGATAGAGGATCAATCTACTCATCGGCTTTTAGTGCCAAGTATAGGTATACTTACTTTCCATAAATAACCCATTTAAATCATTATATAAATTTTTGAAGCTCCTTTAAAATACTTTAAACAAAGATTTAAAACTTCCATTCAAATCATAACTTAAACCCATCATCTTTAAAGGAAAATACGACCAAGAGGGGTGAAGCTTCCTCTTAATCAAATGAGATAGCTAAAAGGGGTGTTATTTCCTTTTAACCAAAAAGTCACTAAATGTCAATCCTAAGTTAAAAGGTGGTGTAAGTTCCTTTTAACTAAACATCAAAGTTATTGCTCATAAACTGGCCGAGCACAAATCAAACAACCAAATAAGAATAATAACAAGAATAATAACAGACTCATTATTATTAACAATTTACAATCAATAGTTAACACAACATTTATTAAAATGTGAATTAGTAAAAGGAACGAGATTAAGATTACACTCACTGTAAAATAATTAAATTGTAGTCACAGAATAAGTTATACCAACTAAACTATGATAGCAAGGAATATACTCACAGAATAAGTTATACTCGCTAAACTATGAAAGCAAGGAATATACTCACACAATAAGTTATACTCGCTAAACTATGAAAGCATGGAATATACTCACATAATAAGTTATACTCACTAAACTATGAAAGCAAAGAATATACTCACAGAATAAGTTATACTCGCTAAACTATGAAAGCAAGGAATATACTCACATAATAAGTTATACTCACTAAACTATGAAAGCAAAGAATATACTCACAGAATAAGTTATACTCGCTACACTATGAAAGCAAGGAATATACTCACATAATAAGTTATACTCACTAAACTATGAAAGCAAAGAATATACTCACAGAATAAGTTATACTCGCTAACTATGAAAGCAAGGAATATACTCACATCCTATTTGCTTTGATGGAGACTTGGAATACTTCACCTTTGATAATGAGTTTTAGTTATTTTCTTTAGTTTGTGAATGAATTAAAATGAGATATGGACTTGGCTATTTATAGGTGAAGAGAAGGGTACTTTAGTAATTTCCTATAGCCTAACCTGATTCGACCAGATTTTGGTTCAATAGAAACCAGCCATATGGCCTAATTTGATTCGACAACATTTTGGTCCAATAGAACACATCCTTGTGGCTTAATTTGATTCGACCACAATTTGGTCCAATTGGAATTCTCCTTATCAACTATGGCCTAACCTGATTCGACCAGATTTTGGTCCAATGGCAACCATCCGCATGGCATAACCTGATTCGACCAGATTTTGGTCCAATGGCAACCATTCGTATGGAATATAATAATCATTATGCTATTTTGTTTTATTAGGCAAGTAATTATACTATTATGTTTTATTAGGCAAGGTTAATAATTCTCTCTTGTTTTATTAGGCAATTAATTATACTATTCTGTTTTATTAGGCAAGGTTAATAATTCTCTCTTGTTTTATTAGGCAAGTAATTATACTATTCTGTTTTATTAGGCAGGGTTAATACTTCTAGATATAAAATCCATTATTTAATCATTTAAAAACATATTAACTATTCATGTTCAAAGTGATTAAATTATGGATCGTTACATTAGGGCTCTATTGCTCTATCCCTACGCGATATCAATCTTAAATCTCACAAATAGGTAAGCCTTGCTTTGTCGGCTTTTAGTGTTAAGCATAGTTAATTACTTTTCAAAGAAGTAGCTAAACAATTAACCATTTTTTCCATTTAGCGATTCTAACCCCTTTCCAGAAACATTTGTATATACTTTTAAAATACTTGAAAATACTTATAATAGGTTTTAAAACATTTATCCAAAATATTACTTGATAATAACAGCTTTACAATTTTTCTTAAAACTTGAAAAGAACATGATTTTAACAAAATATCTCTTCTTTAAAAATTCACAACTAATTTTTAAATACAAACCAATTTTTAAATACTATAATAATAATTAGTAAACACTTGTAAAAAGAATGAAGCAAAATACTTAAATTTAAATATCTTTTTAAACCTTTTAAAGTCCAAAATCAAGGTTAAACGGGGCATTTTTTGCATAAGTGAAGTTTTGGCCACTTTTCGAGAAGTTACCTAACTTTTTACTGTCCAAGCTTTTACTAGCAACCAACATACATATAAAACATTATAAATTTGATGAGAAACCCCTATGGATCTCTCTAAAAAGTTCCATAGAAATAGCCAAAAACAAGGCTAATTTCAACTGCATCTATAATGGCTATTGCTATAAGTGCACTTTCTAATCCGAGTCCAATATAAACCAAAGTCCATCTATAACCTATGTGCTTTGTTCAAGGTCTAGTAAAAAGTGTTGCAAGTCCATTCAAGTCCATTCCAAATTTTTTCAAGTCCATATACATGGATTACATATGTCAATTGTCTTTAAAGTGAGAATCCAAACCAATGTTTTAACATATGTCAATAACATTTCAAACAACATAAACACAGCCAAACAAAGCATATATATGTTATATTTTCCATTCAAAATGAGGTGTTAACTCACCTTTAACCTTACAAATAACCAAGATCGAAGAATCCAAGTCCAAACCCAAGCTAGCAACTTCCTTTCTCGCCTTCCTCTCTTGCTTTTGCACTTGCCTTTGCCCTTCCTCCTCACAATTTTCTCACGGCCATTCGGGGGGGGGGGGGTGAGAGTATGGCTTCACTTCTTCAAGTTTTAATATTTTGGAAGGTGTTCTAATATTTTCCTAAGGCTTTACTCCAAGTTTGATTTGATTTGGAGTTTATTTGAAAATATTTTTCTTTAGGAAAATGTGAAGAAGAAAAAGCCATTGATTTTATAACTTAAGCTTTGTGAAATTTGTGATTTATTCCTAATGGTATGCCCCTCCTTATATAGGCTCAAGATGGTACTCTTTTTCCTTGCACTCACCTCCTCAACCATGCCATGGAAGCTTTACCTTCCATCGCTTTTCCTTTATGTATATAACTAGTATACCCTTTGCATAATATCTCTTATGCATATGGAAGCTTCTATAACATTCCAAGCTTTATGAAGAGGTGTGTGTGTTAATTAGTTGCTAATGTGTTTATTTTATCATTAGACAAGTGCACAAGAGTTTGAACAACTTGTATCGATCGAAAAGCTGTTTACCGATAAACTGATTTTCGGTCACATTATCGACTTTTCTTCGAAGAATATATTTTTGTAAAAAATTTCAAAAACAAGTTTCTTATCATGATTTATTAATTAAATGATGTTTAATAAGGTTATAAAATCATATTTATAACACTTAATTATATTTCAAAATGTTTCGATATTCGAAGACGAAGTGTTTGAATTTCAGGGTCGCTACATTCTCCCTTACTAAGAACGTTTCGTCCTCGAAATTCAAAAAAGAACAATAGTCAAAGGAGATAGATGAAACGGGATATATATAGTACTGCTGAAACTATACACAAACTAAACTGCAAACTGAAATGCATACTAAGCGACTCCACCTCAAGCGGTGAGTACACTACAACAGATATACGATACTAAGATAAGAAGGTATCCTTGTCTATAAGTAACTCTGGATAGAACTCCTTCAAAATGTCCTCCATCTTCATTGTACCATCCTGAGCATCCTTGCTCCTTGGCATTTCTAACCTTAACAAAGGAATAAGCACAAAAATACTCATATAGCATTCACAATCACTAGCAACCAATGCTCATGGTTCGTGCAAGTTCAAACTCTCTCATCGTCCAAGGACGATAAACAATCTACTAAGCATACCTTACGCTCAACAACCTTAGGTCATCACTTAGACGATTATTCATGCTACCTCATAAAAAATCAAAGGGTTATTCCCCAAACTCTTTATAAACCAACAGCTTACAAATGTACTAGCCCGTACGATGTATATAGACCATCCGTACGCAATATCTGACCCGATCACTTGCTCAATCACATAGATTTCACTGCCAAGCTAGCATAGATCACTTGACCTCTCTAGTATGAACTCTAATTTGGTTCTTTGATTAGAAACCTCCATTATCCTTGCATAGCCATATACTATGATATTAAACATGGGGATCATATCACGAATCCTTATCAAGTGTCCGCCGTGAAGAATTGAGTGAAAAATCCTTGTTAGGACCGGTGTAAACCACCTTGAAAACATGTACTCGAATACTCGATCAAGAACGGTCATGCAGATAAAATGATCTATGTACAACTTATCTATTTATCAAGTTGGTTTCTTAACTACACCAATTCCTTTTTAATCACATTCATTTATACTAATAGTATATCATTCAATACTAAATCATTTATGCATCATTTCATAAATCATAACTTCAAGTATATTATCATTTTATAACTTAAGTTCATACTTGTGCATCCTAAGAGTATATAGAAACGTAAAAAAAATTTTACTTAACAAGAATGATCTACGATTTAAAATTGTTTCAACTTACTACCTTCTCAATTTAAGTGTTATATAAACTCAATTCTATATTTTCAAAACACTTAGTTTCAAGTTCTATAACAATTCGGAAGTTTCCGACTATCCAAAATCGCCAAAAATTCCATTTTATTTTAACAAATGGAAACTACCAAATAACACATCTAAACTTAACAAAGTTCCAATTTATTCACAGAAAACTCTAGAACTAAACACCGGTTTATATTTCAAATCATTTTAAAATAATATATACATATAACTTTTGTATATCAAATCTTACTTTGGGATTAAATCAAAATTCATTTTACCAAAATAACTTTGTAGCATCCTACACTTTGAAACCCAAAAATGAACGATGATGATGTTCAGACATCAGCGAAATTATTTTCAAGCGATAGAAGTGAGTTCAGTACATCCAAACCATATTCTTGCTCCTTCACCAAAATTATTCCAAAGCGGTATCAAAACTTCGTATAATAATACTAAGTATCATGTCTCAATTTCCTAAACCAATTTCCCACTAATTTACTTTCAAATATTACTATTATTGTTTTCATCGAAATCTTGGAAAAAAATGTCAAAGACACTGGATTTAAGTTTTCAAATTCTTTGTTTAAATCCCATTTGTTTATAAGCTATGTTTAATAAACCATACTTATAAAGAATTGTTTTCTTATGTAAATCCTTTCACAAATATTTATTTCCAAAATATTATATCCTTTATTTTTTATTATAGTAAACATCTTTTAATAAATTTTAACTTCTAACCCAACATTGCCACCGAACATCTTATAGTCAAACTGTGAAACTTAATTCAGAATGTTCTTTTAATGTATTCACAATTACTGTATACCCACCCCATGATGTAGAAAGGTAAAGCTGCTCATAAACTGGATGACCACAAATCAATAACAACCAATACACAATGTTCCTAACATGTCAAGCATGACTAAACAATCAAGGTTATGGGATATTAACTATGAAAAGTACTAATATCAAACAAACACGTATAGGTAAACCATAAACATATAATATACCCTCAAGAATCTGCTTCCCCTTGGTAGCAGCAGAAATGTAAGATGCTAAAGCGAGTGCAAAAACTCTAGGTTGTTGTCCCATCTGAAGCATCGGACAACTCCTAACTATATAACCGGGTTGATGCCAGTTATAGCAAGTCCTCGGTGCAAACTACACCTTTACCGTCTATGGCTCAATCTTCGGAACCTTTGCAATCGGTGCTTTAACCATCTACACTCTAGCCACCTGCCCTTCTTTCCTAGACTTACAACTCTAAGCAATGTGTCTCTTCTTCCTGCACATACGGAAAAATACACTAGAAATATCTCTTGGAGGCTGAGACTTCTGCTTGTTGCTTCGGGTTGATGCAGATATAGATGGCTTGGGAGTTGAATCGAAATGATGTGTTTATAATATCCTTGAATGCTCCTTGGATATGATCTGTCATACCCTTACATACCATGTTGCACCAACTAATCCAGACCTGGACTTCGATGATAGTCTCAGTGATGTTGGACCTCTTTCTACCCAAAACCTCAAATCCATGCCATATCGAAGCAAAGTCTTTCCATGGCCGAACCTGCACCACATCTTCTATTACATCTCTCTCAGCATTAGAAGCTCTCGCATCTATAGTTCTTACTACCTAATCAAAGCGGAACAACTCTAGGAAACTAAATGATAGAGTTATCCAAATAGAGGGTTACAAAGAAAAAGATATTCCTAAGGAATAATTTTAAAAGTCTAGTTTCCAAAATACAAATACGCTCTCCTATGTATAATACACTCGACTCATTCTAGGGTATCGCTTACCCTATCTCTAATGAGTCATACCCAACCAAAGGCAAGGTGTTCGCTCAACCTTTGGCTATGATATCAGATGTAATGACCCAACTTTTCGACCCTCGAATGTCAAGAGCGATAAATCTATGGTATGCGTATACCGAGCACCTAAGTGCCATAAAGATAGAAAGTTAGGGTAAAATAAAAGAAAACGAATAAAACAAAAAAAGAACACAATATCAGAATTTCATAGAGGAACGATAATGTATAACATCAATGGAACAGTGTGAAGGGTTACTATGAATGCAAAAATATCAGAGTTACTAAAGCCTAAGTACTGTCATCAGCCTGGACAGTTATAACTATTTATCCTCACAATGCTGATATATATAATACAATAGTGCAGTGGAAACAAGAATACTACAGTAGGTAATCATCCAGCTCTTCTCCATAAGCTCCAAAGCATCCTTAGCTAAATCTAGAAACGTACATGGGGCTGACCCGAGCATTATAAGAAAATAACACCCAAACCAGTCTAGTAAACCTACATGAGAAAACTTATGAAACAGGTAACAGTAGTCATTGAGACCGTCGGATTCCCATAGCAGTTTCTCCCTCAAATAAACCAACCATTAATTAAGTTTAATATGGTGATATGATAGATAATGTCGAGGGTATAGAATATAAATTATATCAATTAGTTATGGTGCAAACATTCATCACACCACAACATATGTAGGGTAAAATCAAAACTGGGAAGGTTCGTTCACAAAATAGATTTTTCCGTGGAGATTCTTCGGTTGACGTCGAATCCAATCTCCTGCACAAGGGTCATAAACTACCTCCGAACGTTGTATATCTCTAAATAAAACATACCTAAAAGGAAAACATAGCTGGTCCACACCTTAACACGTTATCCTAAATATCATCAACTCCCATCGACCAATTATCGATAAGCATACTCTGGATATGGAATTGATATATCCTGTCGTGGGTTTGCGGAAGCCCAGACTATGCCCCTATTCTATTTTCTATCATTTCCGAAGTTGACGCAACGTTTGGCTTCTCTCACATAAGTCTTCATTACTCGAACAAAACATGAATCCCCAAATGGATTCCCACATCTCGAGCAAATCACAAATCTCTACATGGATTCGAGTATCTAGAACAGATTTCTAATCTCCACGTAGATTCCCTTTCTCAACCGCTTCCAAAACATAGAACTCGTATATATACTATTTTTGAAGTGGTATTCGATAAGTAAAACATTTACCGATCCCTGTCTCTTCAAATCTAGTTAATGAATTTCTGACTTACTCAGTTCTGGTTCTTTCGAAAGTAAGCGAAAGCTAGAGAAGTTTCGTAAAAATACTCCTCCCTGGGGGTTCTTATTGGTATGAAATCATGAAGCCTTTTGATAACTCCTTGAGTTAATAAGGTCAAGATTGATAATCGACTAATCAGTTATCTAGTTAAACAATTGCATATACAAATCACGACTCGTACACTTAACTCATTTTTGATATTCCAACATAACTATTCTTCATTCAAGAGTAAAGCTAGGTAAGTTAGAGCATAGGTTGCATCAAAGCCTTGCCTAGACAATCCATTATTGAATCTCACAAATTGATAAGTCTACCGTGTCGACTTTCAGTTTTAAATATAGTATTAATGATTTTTACAAACAAGAAGAAATCAACACGATTAACATGTTTCTGACATTTTTCGACTTACTATTTATCAGCTAAGAGAGCAACCGATAGATTAGAGCTCTATTGCTCCGTCCCGACTCGACATCAATCTTAACTCTCACAAATAGATAAGCCTTACTTTGTCAGGTTTTAGTGTTAAGCATAGTTAATTACTTTTCAAACACGTAATTAAATAATTAACCATTTTGGCCATTTAGCAATTCTAACTCCTTTTTGGAAACATTTGTATATACTTTTAAAATACTTGAAAATGATTGTAATAGGTTTTAAAACATGTCCAAAATATTACTTGAAAATAACAACTTTACAGTTTTCCTTAAAAGCTTGAAAAGAACATGTTTTAGCAAAATCTTTTTTTTAATTCACAACTAATTCTTAAATATTCATAGATATCTCAAACCACTTTTAAAATACTCTAATAATAGTTATTAAACACTTGTAGAAAGAATGAAGTAAAATACCTAAATTTAAATATCTTTTCAAACCTTTTAAAGTCCAAAATCAAGGCTAAACGGGCAATTTTACACTAGTGAAGTTTTGGCCACATTTTTACTTAAATGTTTACTATCCAAGCTTTTAATAGCAACATAGATTATAAATATGGTGAGAAACCCCCAAGGATCTCTCTACAAAGTTCCATAGAAATAGCAAAAACAAGGCAATTCACAACTGCCTCTATAACGACTATCGTTATAAGTGCACTTTCAAACCGAGTCCAATCCAAACCAAAGTCCATCTATAACATATGTGCTTTATTCAAGGTCTAGTCACAAGTCATACAAGTCCATTCCAAGTTTGTTCAAATCAATATAAATGGATCGCATATGTCACTTAACTTTAAAGTAAGACTCTAAACCAATGGTTTAACATATGTCAACAATAATTCAAACAACATAAACACAATCAAACACAACATATATAAGTTATATTTTTCATACAAAGTGAGGTGTTAACTTACCTTTAACCTCAAAAATAACCAAGATCCAAGAATCCAAGTCCAGAACCAAGCTAGCAACCTCCTTTCCCTCCTTCCTCTCTTTCTTTTGCACTTGCCTTTGCCCCTTCTACTCATAATATGCTCACAGCCATTCAATGGGGTGAGAGTATGGCTTCACTTCTTCAAGTATTGATATGGTGGAAGGTGTTCTAACATTGCCCCAGCGCTTTACTCCAAGTTTGAGTTGATTTACAGTTTATCTGCAAATATTTTGCTTTAGGAAATAATGAAGAAAAAGAAGAAGCCATTGATTTATAACTTAAGCTTTGTGAATTTTACGATTTATTCCTAAGGGTATGCCACTCCTTATATAGGCTCAAGACGGTGCTCTTTAACCTTGCACTCGCCCTCCTCCCCACCATTCCATGGAAGCTTCACTTCCCATCACTTTTCCTTTATGTCACTTCTCCTTTATGCATATTACTCTTATACCCATCTCATAATATCTCTTATCCATATGAAAGCTTCTAGAACATTTCAAGCTTTATGAAGAGGTGTATATGTAATTAGTGGCTAATGTGTTCATTTGATTATTAGACAAGTGCATAAGAGTTCAAACAACTTATATCGATCGAAAAGCTGTTTATCGATAAACCGATTTTCGGTCACATTATCGATTTCTCTACGAAGAATATATTTTTGTAAACATAATTCAAAAACAAGTTTATTATCATTATTTATTAATTTAATGATGTTTAAAAAGGTTATAGAATCATATTTATAACACTCAATTATATTTCAAAAAGTTTTCGAAGACGAAGTGTTCAAATTTCAAGGTCGCTACAGGAAGCATCCAGCTCATCCCTTGAAGATTGAAAGAACATCAATGAAATCCTGCCTTACTCGGATTATTTAAAAGAGCACCCAAGGAATTAAAGGAAAGATAAAAACAAGAGTCGGACATAACTCTGGTAAGAGAAACTCAAGAAATATGTGGCTACGTATAATAGTATCTGTCGAGACCACCCGAATCATCGGAATGATTTTCCCCTTGAAAAAACCAAACCAACTAATAAGTACATAAGGAGGTATAATCGATAGTGTCTAGGGTGTGGAATATAATCAAAAAATAGTTGTGCTACTTACATATCATAATACAATAATACTAAAAGTACAATCAAAACCGCTAAGGTACGATCGCATATGGATTTCCGTTAGCGGTGCCCTCAGTACATCGAGGACGGGTCTCCTGACCAGGGTCAGAATCTACCTTTCGAAACCATGTATATCTCTAGATAAAATATACCACAAAGGTAAATACAGCTGGTCCATGCTTGAACGCGTGACACCGAATACCATCAACTCTCGTTCACCTTAATCGAAAGCATTTCTAGATATTTAGAGTTGATGTACCTTAAGTTAGCTGAATCCCCGGCTATGCTCCTACTCTATTTTCTACCATTACCGATGGTGAAGTCACATTTCGCATCTCTCACACAAGTCTCTAGGGTGTGGAATATAAATAAAAAAATAGTTGTGCTGCTTACATCTCATAATACAATAGTACTAAAAGTACAATCAAAACCTCTAAGGTACATTCATATATGGATTTCCTGTTAGCAGTGCCCTCAGTACATCGAGGACGGGTCTCCTAACTAGGGTCAGAATCTACCTTCCAAAACCACGTATATCTATAGATAAAATATACCACGAAGGTAAATATAGTTGGTCCATGCTCGAACATGTAATACTGAATACCGTCTACTCTTGTGCACCTCAATCGAAAGCGTCTCTAGATATTTGGACTTGATGTACCTTAGGTTAGCTAAACCCCCGGCTGTGTTCCTACTCTATTTTCTACCATTACCAATGATGAAGACACATTCCGCATCTCTCACACAAGTCTTCATTACAATAACATATCTTGAACCTCTCCATGGATTCTAGCATCTCGAACGGTTATGAACCTATATATGGATTCCAGCATAAGTCGTCTGATGAATGTTAATGCTGACCTCTCCCTTTGACATAACCATAGGATAGACAGTTCAACTCTATAACATTCCACTCCACAACCGCTTCCAAAACATAGAGCTCGTATATCAGTTTCTAAGTGGTTTTGGGTAAGTAATACATAAGTATACTTATTGCAACCTAGACTCTTCAAAACTAAATTGGTGAAATTCTGTTTAACTCAATTTCGATTCTTTTAGAAATACGCAAACGATGTAAAAGACCAGGGGATCTCGTATATCACGTTCTTAAAGCAACAGATGTTTCATACTAATGAGTCCTTCTTGGGGGATCTCAAACCGTATGAAGCCGTGAAGCTTTTATATACTCCTAAGTTAATTTGATCAAGTTTGATAGAATAAAAATAGTCACATATGGAAATCAAGTCTTGTATACTTATCACCATTTCCGACCTTCTCAATTTAAGTTATACCTCGGTCAAGAGAGAAGCAAGGGAGGTTATGTAATGACCCGAAATTGTGATCATTTGATTTTGAATATTTAATCAGTTTTAAATTTTAAAATATTTGTCTAAAATGGTTTAATAACTTGAATTCAAATATAAGGATTGTTTAAAATGTTTGAATTGTGAATTAATATTTGAATAGTGTTTTAAATAACAAAATTTATAATTGAATGTTAATTTAATTAATAAAATGGTCTTATTTAACTCCTTGTGAATTAATAATTAATAACGCTGAATTCAATTTCTACATTTATTTGCAATAATAAATAGTTCAAATATATAATCAAAAAATTTATTTTTATTTTTTTACGACTTGATTTTTATTGACATACTTTTAATTTAATTTATTTGATTTCCATAATTTTTAATTTGGAAGATATTTAAATTAATCGTTTGATGATTTACGGCAAACGACAATGTTTTTGTGATTTTTCCAAATATGCTAACCGATTTATATTATTATTGTTTTGGTGTCGTGCCGCTATTTTGAGCACGATTGTATTTTTGTTTTGTCATTCGGAATCCGTACGCAAACGAAAAGTTGTGCAGCGAAATGCCGAAAAATTTGAAATAAAAATAAGTCAACGCTTACACATCTTACACACCCGACATAAAATGTTTTCTTCTGTCCTTACGTCGTTCATCACCAAAACAAGAAAATAAGTAACCTCTTAGCTTCAAAAATTCAAAACAAATTGTACACCTAATGGAAAATTAAAAAGTTGGGTTCTTTGTGTTTTTATTGTGAGATCTTCATGTTGAGGGGATTTGGAGGGGTGCGGCATAAGATTGCTGGGATCGACGGTGTCGAGCTTGAATATAAGAAACTAGGGTTTTGATTTTGATCAAATTGAGGCGACGAGAGGCTAACTGGGATTTGGATTTGGGTTCGTAGCATTGTAGAGCATCTCGAGAAGGAGGTTGGAGAGGGGCGAATCAACCTAGGGTGGCACGACATTGCGTGCATGGAAGTTCAGTGGCCTAGGTCGTGAATTATACGGGGCCAATGAGCTTTGATTAATAGGGTCCGATGAGTGGAGTTTGAGAGAGAGAGAGAGAGTCGGTGGTGTCCTTGGTGGGTTTCGTGGATGGTGGAGTAAAAATTTGATTGAGGAAGTCATCCATGGTTGCGTTCATAGGACCAGGTGTGCACGAGTTTAAGCAAGAAGATGATGAGTGGGAGAGTTAGTTTGGTAATTATAACTAAGAATAGTAATTAAGAATTTAATTATATTTTAAAATTCGTAAATCTTATAAATACAATAACTTGATCATTCTCGTTCAAATCTAACGCGATCAGTCATGTTGGATTCATAATGACGATATCTACCTTTCAGAATTGGATTCGTGGAAATTGAATCTTGTAGAATTTCAAGTTAAATTCGAACGATGTTCGATTTTAGAGGGAATCAGAACGCTTCAGTGATAACTGGAATTTCAATGAGTTAAACTCATCTTTTTGGTTAATTAGTATGATACATAGTTGATAAAAATTATTTATTGCCTACTTGGATGTTGAATTGATTGTTTGGTTCGAATAAATTATCGTTTTTGAAAATGGATAATGTATAAAATGATAAAATAATACTGATTTAAAATAATTACGTTGTTTAAATAATAACATAGTTAATTTAAGCATACTTCTTTAGTGTTATCTATTTGGCCACATAGTCTAATAACAAATGAAAGAGTTTATTTTGAATGATATTTTTTAGCAGAATAAATCCTCATTCTGCTATTATATTAATTTGGGTATACATTTAAGTGTCAGTTAATTTATACTGGATAAGTGATGTGTTAATAATTGATTATTAATTATGGATTTGTTTTACATATATGCATGCTTATGTAAATACCTGTAATTTAACTAGAGAAGTTAAATTGAATTTAATGGCAGCTTGTTTAAGTACCATTGAGATCGTCGAGCCTCTTTCTGGATTTGGAAAGTTATGGATTTAAATCAACTTCATATTTTATAATTTGAAGTAAAATGTTTTATTTAATTATTATTTTAACAAGCGTTTGTTTAATTTATATTTTACAAAGTTTTTTATAAAATTTATTCTTTAGCAAAGTTAATCATTATACTTGTAATGTTTTAACATTAATTATTTTCTTAATGTTGTTTAAAGATAATTAATTTCCTATCAAGGTTGTTTAAAGATAATAAATTATTTTATTATTGATTATTTAAAGTTAGTTAATTATTGTATTAGAAATGTTGCTTGAAATTTTGTTAATTATATTTTGAAAGTGGTTTAAAGTTATTTTATTATATTTATTAAAATGTTAATTATTATATTATTTACAATGTTTTTAATTCTATTATTATATTATTTAAAAATGTTTAAAATTTATCTTTTTGACGTTAAAGTTTTTATTTATTATAATCAAATAATAAATTGTTTACAAAAGTATTTCTTTTATAAAATGGAATTATTTATAGGAGTTTATGTATTTGAAAGAGGTTTGGAATTTGAAAAGAAGTTTAGGCTTTGAATGATTTTAGAAAAGAGGTTTATAAATGGTTTAGTGATTTGAAGGGAAGTTTTATAAATGGGATTTTGAGATTTATAAAAAGCGTATTTTTATAAATTAAACTTGAAAATTTATAAAGAAGCTTTATAAATAGATTTGGAAATTTATAAAGGAGATATTTATGTAATAAAGAGATTTATGGAAAGGAATGGTGTTCTCGGTTATTTATATCTCCACTTTAGTGACGTTTGGGTTTGATCATTTTAATATGATTTTGAAATATAAAATCTCTCTAAGTGTTTGGTGAATATACTTATAGCATTTTATAAGTATGTGAAAAAGGTTTTCTAAGTATTGAGAGGAATGGTTTGTGAATATACTTATCCCGGTGAGATAAGTGTGTGTATATATATATATAAATGTTTTTGGAAAGAGATTTAATTAATGAAAGATTAATTTTGAGAGGCTTAGTGGTTTCCATAGGAATGTAATCTCTGTTTTGAATGTTTGTTTGTTTGATAGTTAAATAACCGACAATCAAATCTTGGCCTAAATATGTAATCCTTCTTAATTTTGGTGGTATGGAAATATTTCCATACTTAACACCGAAGGATTTTAACTTTGGAAATATCAAGGAGAAATAATGGGATTATATGGTACATTTACCGTCGGTTGTGCTATATTGTATGTATAAACTCATTTTGTTCTTCTAGGACAAATGATAAGGAGATCCTTCCACATAAATGGTTAGAGGGTGATGCCCGCTCTTTTGTATTGTCTGATTATTTCCAAAAGAACCGGTATTAAGCATTCCAAAAATTGATTGATTGGTTTTGGAACATTCGATAAGCAGGGGAGTGTACTTGTAAGACTAACCACTCCAAAACCATATACGGGTTCGATGCTTAGAGGAGATTCGAGATTGGTTTGGATGTTGGAATCCATGTGTGATTCCAAGACCCGTTGGGGTATGTGAATTCATGTGTGATTCTGAGATCTTTATTGAGACGTGGGGATCCATGTGTGCTTCCTAGACCCGTTGGGGTATGGGAATCCATGTGTGATTCCGAGATCTCTATTGAGATGTGAGAACCCATGTATGGTTCCAAGACTTGTTGGGGTATGAAAATCCATGTAGGATTTCATGATCTGTTCAGGTGGCGGTGCGTGAGCTGAAACACTGAACGTAGCTTCACCAGTGGTAATGACTAAAACCAGAGATAAGATGCATGGTTAGGGGTTTAGCTAACCATAAGGGTGTAGTCATCTCATTCTTAGAGTTAGCTGATGTTGTTATGCATGCATGGAACAATGCACTCGGCTTGACAGCTTTTAGAGTCAGCTATGTATTTCTTATTGTACATCACTAGGGATGTATTGTTGCTTCGGAAGGAACTCTGAACATTGTGCAGTAGGACCATTCTTGAAGTACTGAGGGCACCTTCGTGGAATCCTACGCAATTAGTGATCGAGCCTTAACGATTTTTTATTATATACCTAGTGTTGTTGTGATGTACAATCACAAGCATCATAACTACTTGTTTATTGATATTTTTGCCCTTAGACATTATTATAATATCACTGTATTTTTAATATAAATGGTTTGGTTATCATCATGTAAAAACCCGTCCGTGTTTATGTGAGACATAGTCTTATGAGATACTTTATATTTTGAAAGTTTTTATAACATTAAAATCCATTTAAGGTGTGTTTCTCATGAAGGTTTACTAGACTGATCCGGGTGTTATTTTATAATAATGCTCGGTTCAAACAGAGCATATTTTTAGATTCAGTTTAGATGCTTTGGAGCTTCAAGAGACGAGCCGGATGCCTCCAAGACGTATTCACGTATATTCTATTTCCGCTGCATAATTTGTTTATATTTATCAGCACTTGTGAGGACAGGTTGTTATAACTCTCGAGGCTGTTGATTTATTTGTTGCTTTGATTGATATATATGTATAACGAAGTTCATTTTTCTTTTATAAAGATCATTGTTATATTATATATTACTCGTCATGTTGTGAGATTATGTTCTATCTTTTCTTTCTTTTTCCCCAACAATCTGTCTTTCCGGCATTTGAAAGCTTAGCACGTGAATACTGTAGATGTATTAATGTCGACTTTTAAGGGTCAAAAAGGCGATTCGTTACAAGTTAGAGCACTGGTTCATTCTAAACTCTCACGAATAGAACATGTCTACTTTGTCGGCTTTTAGTGCTACGTATAGGATTAAATACTTTCCATAAACGAGTAAACACACAAAGTGCGATTTAGTCACACAACTAATTTCTAATCCCCATATTTAAATAACAATTATCTGTAAATACTTGTATATATATTTAAAATACCTTTACAGAAGATATATACATGTATACTATTTGTCTATTCATTTCTAATCTTTACATTATTAAATATATTCATATTCTTATCTTCGAGGTATAAGAATATTCACAAATCTCTTAATAAGATTTCACATTCCTAAAAGTATATTCAAATGGATTAAAAGAAAATATTATTAAAATATTGTTACCGTAAACTCAAAACCATTTTATACTTGTCATTATCTTTAAAATATTCTTTTCAAATATCTACTTATTTTCAAAATTATATTTAAACGGATTAGAAACAAATGGTATTAAACAATGTCACAATAAAACCAAAACACTTTTATACTTTTCATTATCTTTAAAACATTCTTTTTAAAGACCAAATTATATCTACACTTAATATACATTTAATTAACCTCTCAAAACCATTCATTTTAGCTTAATGCTATAACAAACCACTTTATCCTTTTATAAAATACTTAACTTACTTTTCCAAACTTATATATATAAATACTTTAAAAGTACTTATAAATAGACTTTAAATATCTATATAAAATATTAATTAAAAATAACTAGTTTCAGATTTAACAAAAAATCACAAAATAGCATGTTTTATATTTAAAACCCTTTACTTTAAAAATTCACAAATAATTATTAAAAATATATTTAAACTTGAAACCACCATTAAAATACTCTAATTAATGTTATTAAACGTCCCAAAAAAGATCGCAAAAAATACTTTATTTAAATAACACTTCTAACCATTTTAAAGTTTGAAATAGCAAATAACAATATTTAACAGAACTACAATCAAAAGTTCAGGAACATCCTTAAAGTGTTGCGGTTGGAAAAATGTTGCAGTTTCATGTTTTTGCCATAAAACCGATTTTAAAGCCCTAACAGTTTGACCAGTTTTCAACTAGCTATTAATCAATTTAAATTCTAATTTTTTACAAAGTACTTTACTTATATTACTTAATAAATGTATAAAGAAACCCCTAAGGATGTTTTTACAAAATCCTATAAAAATTCCCAAAAACAAGGCATTTCAAAGTGCATCTATAGCGACTATTTTGCTTCTAACTTTTCAAACTTTGTTCTATCATTTCTATAATTTTTCAGGCTTTTTCCTTGTTTTCCTATACATTGTTATAAGTGTGGATCAAAACAAAATTATAGGCTTTCATAATATATTCACATATAACCATTTTAAGTAAGTTTAACACAAGGGATTTTGAAGTGCACTTATAGCGACCTTTCTCGCTTCAAACACACTTCAATGCCCCCATACAACCAAAACAAACATGTAAACACAAAGTAAAGGCCACGTTACATGTTGCAGAGGGTAGCAGAAGTGAATATATTACATAGAAAACTGTCATTGCTTTCAAAAGCAAGAGAGTCCAAAGTTATAACTTCATAAGTTGATGTCTTAACTTTATATTCAAGCACAACACATATATACACATTATATACTTTTCAATAGTGAGTTAACTCACCCTAAACCAAGTCAATAACCAACCACAAGCCACTAGAATCCATGAACACTTCCTACTATCACCAAACATTCAAATATCCCACCTTTTGCTCCAAAATTGCTCACAGCCACCTCCTTCCTTCAATATTGCCCTGAACCTATTTTGATTTGGGGTTTATGCTCCTTTTCTTCAAATTTTGACTTGGTATTCCTATCTTCTATTTTGTGATAGGCCCTTTGCCAAAGTTTGATGAAGTTTGGACTTGATTTGCATTGTTTAGGAATTGTTAAAGAAAAGGGAGAAGAGGATGAAGACATTGTTTTTCTATGTTTATAAATTTTGCAAACCTATTTCTTTAACACTTAAGGAGTTTAAATAGACTTTTCCAAGGGGTTACCATCCACCTCTTACCCTTCAAGGAAGGTAAACCATGAATGCTTCCTTCCATGTGCTTCACTTCCACCTCAAATCCCTTAGGAAATATCTCCTCAAAATACTTCTACCCTATGACATCACCCATGACATCATCCTACCACACTAATTACCATTAGTGCAAAATATTTTTAGTTTCTATTTAGTTACACATTAATATTTAATGAACTCCCAAAAAGTTCAAATAACTTATATCGATTAAAAAGCCGTTTATCGATAAAACGATTTTCGGTCACATTATCGATTATTATTCAAACTATTTATTTTTGTAAACACTTTAGAAAGTTTTTTAACATTACTTGTTAAATAAAAGGGGGTTAACAAGGTTATAAAATCACTTTTATCACATTTAACTAAGATTCAATTATTTAAATAATTCAGATATCTAAATACGAAGTGTTCGAAATTTCAGTTCGTTGCATGAGGATTCAAAGCTCTCGATGAGGAAAATGGGATCTGAGATTGCTTTTCCATCTGATCCTCCGTTTGACTAGAAATTGATGATTTATTCATGGCCCTCGAATTTAGGGTTGTGGAATAAACGGTGAAATAGCTCTGATAGGACAATCAGAAGGTTGCAGCTTAGAGAGGAGACCAAGGATTATCGATCTAGTGGTTCGGATCTGTTCAGAAGTGTTGGGGTGACTGGAATTGACCAATTTTCAGCCATATTTTGTTCATAGAAAGGCTTTCCAAGTAGTGGTGTAGGGTGGTGCGGCTCAAGCGAAGGTGCCGTGGGTGATGAGGGAGGTTATGGTGGTGTCATATTTATCGATGGTGCCCGGTAGTGGTGATGGCGGTGCAGTGAAGTTGCGGTTGACGGGTTTGAATTGGATGCATATGTGGGGAGGAGGAATACGGTGACGTATAAAATATATTTTACTTTTTTTATTAAATATTATCGTATATCTTCTAAAATCTATATCCTTTACATATGAATTCTAATCCAAGTGAAGTTTCTTTCGTTGGACTTGTGGCAGAATTTCGGATGATTTGATGCTAGGTTTGCTAAGTTTAGAGGCTATTTGAAAAAGCATGTTGGTATGAACTGTCTAATTTAATTAATTAAATGTTAAATTATAAAATCCATAAGTATTTATGAAAACCCGTATTTATTGGTATATGATGTGTTCTATAGGTGACTATTTGGCTGTTATGATAATTTGTATGTATTGTGCCTTGGATAATTATTGTTGATTGTTGTATTTTTGAATATTAAATTAAAATAGATTCTTTGATTTGAATTAGAAAATAATTCATTGGAATAAAATATATAGTGATAAGAAAAATAGACAATAAGTGATAAATGAGGTTATTTATTGATTTTTGATGGTGTTTGGGAATGATGGTGGTTTAACAAACTTTATTGAAATCAAAATATGAATTATATAAGATAATTATTTATGAATTTTTGAGAAAATTCGTAAATAATATCTAAAATTACATTATAAATTTAGATTTGGAAATTTTATTATTATTTATGAAATGAAATGGGACATTAAATAATAATAATATGAATTTCAATGCAAATAGTACCGTTTTGTGTAAATGACAAAATGATTAATTACGGTTTTTATAGTAGAAAATATTATTGTTATTATTTTTTTAGAACTAATATAAAATGGTATTTTATGAATAATAGTAGTAGTAAATAAATGTTTTCCAAATTGTTTATGGAGAAAATAATTATTATTTTAAGATCGATAGAAATAAGGAGTTTCGATGATTTAAAACAGAATGGTGTATTTTTGTAATAAACAGTAACAAGCTAGTTTTGAAAAGTATTAAATAGGTTTTAATTTATATTATTATTTTGATGTAAAATACAATAATAATATCATTTTAAAAAGCGATTTGATAATGATTACTATTTTTATTTAAAATACAATGTTTGGGGTATTTGAAGAAATGAAAATGCAATAAATAATATAAAGAGTATATTATCATTTAAAAAGGAATTATATTGTCTTTGGATGAAAATAAAGGTGACTTTATAATAACAATAATAAAATGATTTTATACTTGATAAAATAATGGATGTAAATCTATTATTTGCATTAATTATCACATATATTTGATATTTGATTACGGTATCGCATTTTGATGAGTGTGCAATATTTTGCCATTATTTCTACTATATGATGGGTAGTTAATTATGGTTATTTGACAATTGATGTTGTGTCATTAATGTTGATTGGACTAGCACACATTTGATGGGTTATATTTACATTGATGATGATGGGTGTAAGTATGTTTATCCATTGTGTTTTTCTTATTTGATGGATTCAGGTTACTATTAGATATTGTTGATTTTCGATGGTTGTGTGATATTATTGTTGCGGTTGACCCATATGATGATTTGTTGAGATGGATGAGTAGAAATACTATTTTCTACTTCAAATATTTGCCTTAGTTTCACTCGTTTCATTGGTTGTGATGGATGCAATGGTTACATTAGTTGCATTGGCTGTGTTGGTTGCAATGGTTGCATGAATGCTATTGTTGCAATGTACTTTACAAGGATTTGGATGTAGAAGAAGAGCGGGTAATAGAACAATGTGGGCTTATCCCCTAAAAAGGGTATGTTTGCAGTCTTTTTCTATGTAGTGGCTATCGAGCGTATAGCCATAATGTATAGAATTAGGCGCAGTCCAAACAAACTTGAAACCTTTTTTCCTTTTATTATATGTATAGTGTATTCGCATGTTTTTAGGTGAAAGCAAATAAGGGAGAAAATGGTCTGAAAGAAGTCTTACATGATGGATTGATATATCTCTTGCAACATAATTATAAAGATGTTGTTTAATAATTGATGTAATGAAATATATAAATTATGTGGTGCATTTTATTTGAGTATATATGATTGTTAAAATGATATGTATGTATATATATACATTGATGTTCAAATTAAGCTGTGAGGTTTCTTATTTGTTCATTATTTTAGAATTTGTAAATATTTATACCCACGGTCCACTGTCTTTAATGTCTAGATTTAGTTGTAAGCATTTCAACATTGTTTATGATTGAATTTAGATGTTAAAAATAGTGGGTCGTCACATTGAGTATTAGAGCTTAGGTTTAGCGATTCCCTAAGCCATGTATAGGTTTGACCATTAGGTTATAATGATTTTCATCTTAGTTTATAAAATATAATAGGGGTGAGTAATATTCAGGTAGAACCGAATTAACTGACCAAACCAGTTCATTTCAGTCAGTTGGGTTCAATTATGAAATTATATCGGTTTGAATTCAGTTTGTGAAATAATTTTATTTTGGTTATCAATTTAACCGAATTAACCGAAAGTTTATTATATTATCCAAATTCATGGCATTGTAATACTCTTAATACTTGGTTTAGTAATAAAATACAAACTTTATCTATTGAAAATAGGTTATTTTTTCTTATATAAACTTAAAAAAAGTACCCAAAATAGTTTATATAAACATAAATTTATGTTCTTCTTTGAGTAAATCAATCACTTGAATAGCAACATATGATAATTTCTCTTACGTACCTTTTTAGTCTGGTTAAATCAGTTACCGACTGAATTAACCAAAATTAATTCGGTTTGATTTGTTTCGGTTTGATTCGGTTCTAATTTTTTCCAATTTCAATCCGGTTTGACATATTTTACTTATAAACCGACCGGACCGAGCAAACGCTCACTTCCAAAACATAGAATAGGAGAATGCTTTGATTGATAATTATATGTTTTATGTGTATGGGTTGTTTGTTAACCACTGTCACCTCACCCTAAAATGATGTTTATTTATGATGATGGAAGATAAATAAAGTAGGAGAGTGTATAATGAACAATTATAAGAGGGATTAAGTATTAGTTATAACATAAGTGACACAGCACAACCAATGGTAAATTATAAATGAAACCTGACTCTAATAAGATGAAATCACATTTTGTTTTTAAAGTGAAAAATATTTGTTTGGAAAATTTACAAAGTATACATTTCTGATTTTAAAGATATCATATAAAAGGAGAAAAAATGTTTTTCTTAATATAAAGTGAATTGTCAAAAATTCTGTTGAAAAAAATGATAACAAAGTATTTAATTTGGCTAAATATTTTAGTGTAGATATTTTTATGAGAAAGAGTAAATGTTGTGAAAATATTTTATTTGAAAATATTTTAGTAAAAAAATGTTTCAATTGAAGTTGAATTTAGCCTTCAGAAACATTTTAGCGTAGAAAAATATGAATTTTTTTAAAACATCTTTTGGAAAGTATTTTTATAATGGTATTATGGTTTGGGAACACTTTGTTAATAAAGGAAGATTTTATTTATGGAAAAAGAATTTTTTGTTAAGAAGTGTTCTTTTTGAAAGTATTTTATGAAAGGATGTTTTGGTTGAAAATATTTTATTTTCGAAGAAATACTTTAATGAGAACACCTTAGCTAAATTTGTTTTAATTTGGAAACATCTCTTGAAAAGAAAGGTATATGTTGAAAAGCATTTCGTTACCTCATTTTTTATTTAGAATACCTTATAAAAATATTCTATTGTGATGCCCCACCTCTATGCTCACAATAACAAAGAGTATTAAAAGAAATACTGTCTGTTATTACGAAGAATAAGGCTAGATAGGAGCGGTCATCCGTAGTTGGGCCTTACACTAGTATTGGTTGCCTCGATAGGAGTGGTATATATTTTTATTTTTCATCTCTTATTTATTTACTCCCATCGACATACCCAATTCCAGTATAAAACGAACTACGATGGTTCATAATAGTTTAGGACAATATATATAATAATAACATAGATAAGCTAAATGCGAAACACAGATAATAAAAGTCTCATATATATATATAACTAATGTCAGTTACAATACATGTGATACAATACATATGATACAACTACAACTGTCGACACTGGAAGTTACATATACAAGTACATTATTGACAATAATATACATGAATACATATCATCCTATACTATGACACGACTACTCCAAAAGATATGAAGTGACTTCATAGCTCAAGAAGCAACCCAAAGCAAGATATCAACAACCTGAAATAACTCGGTCTGACCCGAGTATTAAATTCAAAAGAAAATAATACACGGGTCAGTCTAATTCAAATTCAGTTATTAATGTACGGAAGCAATAATAATTTAATAATCAAATAGACGACAGTCACAATAAATCTTGTATATCCAACCCTTCAATAAGAGAATCGGATAATAGTAGATATAACACTAAACAGTGTTGAATAACAAATCAGCAAATTCAAATCATCAACAAGGATAAATAAAAATATTATCAATGAAGATAATATGAAAACCCCAGAATTGCCTAAACAGCAATTAACAACAAAATCTAATTATTAAATAAATAATTAGAAACTCATAATCTAATTATCAAATAGATAATTAGACAATCTCAAAATGATCCAATCAAACAAAATCAAAATATAATTTCAAATATTGAATTGAACACAAACAATTCAAACAATTGAAATATCAATTAAAAATGTCAATTCTGTGTGGCTGCAGTACACGCACGCGTGCACTGCCTCGCCACTACAGCATATGAAATCATCACAACACCAAATGCTAACAGTAAATCAAAACTGCAGAGGTCAAGTCACGGATATCCTGACTCAACACAACTGCAAGCACTACAGTGATGAAATACACAAAAGCTCAGTGAATCAAAATGCAAATGAAATCAGTGCATCAATGCAATGCAACCCAACAAGGGCAAAATTGCAATAAAAGAACTACAGCCACCACAAGAATACAAGGGCAAACTGCAACTAAAAACTGCAGCACCACAAGATCACAGGGCAAGATTGCAACAACAACTCAAATGCAAGCACACTCAAGGCGCAGTGTACATCAAACCAGAGAATACAAACTATGGCACAAAAGCACCAATACCAACAGAAGCATAAATGAACACAACCATACGGCGAAACTCAGATCAACTAAGACTAGACAGTCCATACATGTCAACCAGACAGCAAGTAAGGTCGAAAAGTACTTCATGTACGAATGCACATCTGGATGCATGAATAACACTCAGTGCCAAAATATACGAAGTCAACATGTATGCAACATTGAATTGAATTGGACAGCATAACTCAATTAATGCCGAAGCCATTGAACAGCGGGTCAAAGCCAAAAATCTATACAGAACAGTTCAACGTGACAGCATGTGGAACGAAACCCAAAATGCTATCAAGTGAATATGCAGACAGTGACCAAAATCATCAATACAATGGAGTACAACTTCAAGACCAAAGAAGAAAACCAACCTCAATGACAATGTTTCAAACAAATTCACAGCATAACTCAGGTTCAAAAAGAACCAACAACAAATGCAATGTATCACTGGGACACAACTACATAGACCACATAAGTTGACAATGCAACTTAAACTTCTCAATGAACACATGAAACAATATGCCAATTGCCTCAAATGGTCAAGACAGCTACAATGAAGCTATAGTATTCGAAACAACAAATCGACACAAATCAAATCAAATTGAACTAGTGGCTAAAAACAAAGTGATCAAGAAACATCAGCAACATAGAAAATATGATATCAAGTCAATGCAGCAACATCAAGCAGAAAATGCACAGAGATAGGGTATGCAGATAGAACCCAAGTATAGATCCAACTATGCATGCATACACACATACAAGGGTATATATGCACACATATTAATCCACACATATATATACACGCTGCAAATATAAGTGCAGGCAATAAAAGAGGCAAACAAGTGATGTACAAATGAATGCATCATTGGCCAATGCAAGTGCAGACTCAAGTGCTACCAGATAACAATGTAGCATGAAGGGAACACATAGAACAGTGAACAGAGTCGAGGCTACAACCCAGTTCAATATGCAATGTACCCAAACAAGTGAAAACAACAGGTGACAAGACTCAAGTGTAATGCACAGTCCAACTAAAAGTCAACAAGCTCACAAACGACTCAAGACTACACAATTCAAAGATATGGCGACACAGCACCAAAACACAAAGGCTACACGTCTGAAGCTCCAAGGTAGGCACAACAAGAAGTATATAAATGACCAAATACAATACAACGTGGGAGTATGACAGTAAGCAGTGCCAAAAGAACAACTAGTCGACTACAACAATGTGCAAGTGAACAGTAGGTGATATAATACCGAACCAAATGAATGACACCCCAAGTGCACATCTACAAACTGTGATAGCCAAGTAACAAAACAAGACAGAGGTAGCAGTTTCAAAAGCCAACAATGAATTCAAAGTAACTGTTAATGGTCGAAGACATAAAACAGCAGATGAAATCGAACAAGGTCGAAAGTCAAACAAATTCAACATCGTAAAATCAAGTGAAAGCCGAAGCCATCAAAATTCATGAAAGCAGATAACAAAGTCAGAAATCATCAAATACAATTCCATGAAATCAAATGGCCGAAAACATTATCAAGTCATGTAATCGCCTAAACAAAGTCAAGTGAATTTTTGAACTAGATGTGAGTGAATAAAATCACTCACCTTTGTCGAAGAACTCAAATCCAATCGCAGCCGAAGTCCTCCTCTTTCCCCCCTTCAGATCGCTGTAGCACGAATGCAAACCCTAATTTCACAAAGAGGACGAACGAGTCACCATTTTTCTTTTTTGTTTGTTTAGTTTTAGGGTTTCGAACGAATGAAAGGAAGGAGCGGGTAGTGAATGATTATCACGGCAACAAAAAAAAGGAAGTGGGCCAAATAAATTTTAAAGCCCGTCAACACTTAACAAATTATTTAAAAGATCTTCAACAGATTAAATCTCCCAAACACAATTAGCTAGCAGAATTAATCGTTTAATGACGATTATAAATTGGTGCAAAACCCCAGGTTGTTACAGACTCCTCTCCTTATAAAAATTGCGTCCCCGCAATTTTCATAATTAAAAGTCGTCAATAACAATTATTTTTCTAACATAAACTGGTTAAGCTAGAAAAATAGAGGTCGAGAACACCAACGCCAAAGAAATCTTTTAATTCCATAAAAGAGATTCACAAATCCTCAACAAAATCTAATTATCAAATAGATAATTAGAAAACAATCAAAACTGAATAAATACAATTATCAGCAATATTTATTAGAAAACACAAATCACAGATCGCAAAATCCCAAATATCTAGTCATCAACCAGATAGTAAAGAACAACAAACATCCAATTACCAAAAACGATACTCAGAAATCTCAAATCAACAAATATCTAATTATCAAAAACGATGATTAGAAATCTCAAATATCTA
This sequence comes from Allium fistulosum, assembly GCA_030737815.1. NCBI lineage: Eukaryota > Viridiplantae > Streptophyta > Magnoliopsida > Asparagales > Amaryllidaceae > Allium > Allium fistulosum. The sequence goes on along the minus strand of CM060908.1, from coordinate 231,015,135 downwards.
ATTATCCAAAACGATAATCAGAAACAACAAATATCTAATTATCAAAAACGATAATCAGAAATCACAAATCAACAAATATCTAATTATCAAAAACGATAATCAGAAATCACAAATCAACAAATATCTAATTATCAAAAACAATAATCAGAAATCTTAAATATCTAATTATCAAAAACGATAATCAGAAACAACAAATATCTAATTATCAAAAACGATAATCAGAAATCACAAATATCTAATTATCAAAAACGATAACCAGAAATCTCAAATATCTAATTATCAAAAATGATAATCAGAAATCACAAATCAACAAATATCTAATTATCAAAAACGATAATCAGATATCTCAAATATCTAATTATCAAAAACGATAATCAAAAACAACAAATATCTAATTATCAAAAACGATAATCAGAAATCTCAAATATCTAATTATCAAAAACGATAATCAGAAACAACAAATATCTAATTATCAAAAACGATAATCAGAAATCACAAATCAACAAATATCTAATTATCAAAAACGATAATCAGAAATCTCAAATATCTAATTATCAAAAATGATAATCAGAAATCACAAATCAACAAATATCTAATTATCAAAAACGATAATCAGAAACCTCAAATATCTAATTATCAAAAACGATAATCAGAAACAACAAATATCTAATTATCAAAAACGATAATCAGAAATCTCAAATATCTAATTATCAAAAACGATAATCAGAAACAACAAATATCTGATTATCAAAAACGATAATCAGAAATCACAAATCAACAAATATCTAATTATTAAAAACGATGATCAGAAATCTCAAATATCTAATTATCCAAAACGATAATCAGAAACAACAAATATCTAATTATCAAAAACGATGATCAGAAATCTCAAATATCTAATTATCCAAAACGATAATCAGAAACAACAAATATCTAATTATCAAAAACGATAATTAGAAATCACAAATCAACAAATATCTAATTATCAACAAAGATGATTAGAACTCAAATCAGCAAATATCTAATTATCAACAAAGATAATTAGAACTCAAATCAGCAAATATCTAATTATCAACAAAGATAATTAGAACTCATATCAGCAAATATCTAATTATCAACAAAGATAATTAGAACTCATATCAGCAAATATCTAATTACCTGCAGATAATTAGAAACAACAAATATCTAGAAATCAATTAAGATAATCTAGAAAATCAACATAAAAGGTGGATTGATCCCATCAGATGGCGAGTTTTTAGCTACGTCGCACGTGCATCAACATATGGCCGAAGCCTACCAAGTACTGTCATCATAATTTTTGGCGCCCAACAAATGACCCGAAGGTCCGCAGAGTGACCCAAAGGTCTAGTACTGGTATTTTACCCGAAAGTCCATCATATGACCCGAAGGTCCAACATATGACCCGAAGGTCCATCATAGTGGCTCGAAAGCACACAAAATCATCAAAACGGCAAATATTTCAATTAACAAGTCCGGAATTAATCGAAATAGTGAACACACATGTCCCATACCACGTGTTTTACTAAATCGTTTGATTCTCTTCATCGTTTCCTTGAAAGTGTAAAATTGTGTATTTTAAATAACAACATTTTACATTCTCAAACGGACAAGTCCGGAATTAAGCGAAATAGTAAAAGTGAGGGTTCATAGTCCTCAATTTTGCTGAATCGTTTAAATCGCTTCCTCATTCTTTTGAAGGCGCAAACTGTAAAATTTTTGAAAATAGTTTTATTTTAAAAACAATTTTCAAACACGTGATTAAAACAGCAATATCAGTAGCAATTTCGAAAAGGAAATTGTACTTCCCAAAACACCGTAAAATCGGATCTCAAAATCAGCAATGTGGAATAACCACTTGAAAATCCACTTTAAAATTGACGGTTACTGAAGTCAAAGCGACAGTAATTTTTATACGTCAAAATCTCATCAAAATAATTCACATCAAAATATAATACCAGTGAATTTTCATTCATTCAAATATCAACAAAACACCGTGCTTCAAAATTTTAGCACCGATGTAAAAATCCCGTTATAAGAATAACGGCAACAAAATACGTTTAAACCAAACACCGGTTCAACGTATAATTAATGTAGTAACGTGCTCCCAAATAAACAAAGAAATCACTCGATTATATCTTCGATGAAGATAATTCAAAACAACAAAAATCTCAACAAAAATCACATAACTGCAATCGCTTCGAATCCTCAAATCGGATTCGAAATTTTCAAAGAAACAAAATAAACCCAGCTATGTAAACAACAAATGAAATTTATTTCAATTTCATATTTTGATTTTTAAATCAAAAAGGTTATCAACTGTACTTAGCGAAGACAGTGTCACTGCTTCCGCTGCGCACTCTGATAAATAGAACACAAATTACTCAATCATCAAAACACAGTTTCACTTTTATTTTTAAATAAAGATATTTAAAAATTTCATCATAATTTCAAAACTTTAGTTTTGACTCAAAGCACAACTAAAAACATCGCCAAATAGTTGTAACACATGTTCCATCTAAGTTATGTTTTATATTATGTCCATAAAAACCTCGCTCTGATACCAACTGTGACGCTCCACCTCTATGCTCACAATAACAAAAAGTATTAAAATAAATACTGTCTGTTATTACGAAGAATAAGGCTGGATAGGAGCGGCCATCCATAGTTGGGCCTTACACTAGTATTGGTTACCTCGATGGGAGTGGTATATATTTTTATTTTTCATCTCTTATTTATTTACTCCCATCGACATACCCAATTCCAGTATAAAACGAACTACGATGGTTCATAATAGTTTAGGACAATATATATAATAATAACACAGATAAGCTAAATGCAGAGCACAGATAATAAAAGTCTCATATATATATAACTGATGTCAGTTACAATACATGTGATACAATACATATGATACAACTACAACTATCAACATTGGAAGTTACATATATAAGTACATTATTGACAATAATATACATGAATACATATCATCCTATGCTATGACACGACTACTCCAAAAGATATGAAGTGACTTCATAGCTCAAGCAGCAACCCAAAGCAAGATATCAACAACCTAAAATAACTCGGTCTGACCCGAGTATTAAATTCAAAAGAAAATAATACATGGGTCGGTCTAATTCAAATTCAGTTATTAATGCACGGAAGCAATAATAATTTAATAATCAAATAGACGACAGTCACAATAAATCTCGTATATCCAACCCTTCAATAAGAGAATCGGGTAACATTAGATATAACACTAAACAGTGTTGAATAACAAATCAGCAAATTCAAATCATCAACAAGGATAAATAAAAAGATTATCAATGAAGATAATATGAAAATCCCAGAATTGCCTAAACAGCAATTAACAACAAAATCTAATTATTAAATAAATAATTAGAAACTCATAATCTAATTATCAAATAGATAATTAGACAATCTCAAAATGATCCAATCAAACAAAATCAAAATATAATTTCAAATATTGAATTGAACACAAACAATTCAAACAATTGAAATATCAATTAAAAATGTCAATTCTGTGTGGCTGCAGTACACGCACGCGTGCACTTCCTCGCCACTAAAGCATATGAAATCATCACAACACCAAATGCTAACAGTAAATCAAAACTGCAGAGGTCAAGTCATGGCTATCCTGACTCAACACAACTGCAAGCACTACAGTGATGAAATACACAAAAGCTCAGTGAATCAAAATGCAAATGAAATCAGTGCATCAATGCAATGCAACCCAACAAGGGCAAAATTGCAACAAAAGAACTGCAGCCACCACAAGAATACAAGGGCAAACTGCAACTAAAAACTACAGCCACCACAAGATCACAAGGGCAAGATTGCAACAACTCAGATGCAAGCACACTCAAGGCGCAGTGCACATCAAACTAGAGAATACAAACTATGGCACAAAAGCACCAATACCAACAGAAGCATAAATGAACACAACCATACGGCGAAACTCAGATCAACTAAGACTAGACAGTCCATACATGTCAACCAGACAGCAAGTAAGGTCGACAAGTACTTCATGTACGAATGCACATCTGGATGCATGAATAACACTCAGTGCCAAAATATACGAAGTCAACATGTATGCAACATTGAATTGAATTTGGACAGTATAACTCAATCAATGCCGAAGCCATTGAACAGCAGGTCAAAGCCAAAAATCTATACAGAACAGTTCAACATGACAGCAAGTGGAACGAGGCCCAAAATGCTATCAAGTGAATATGCAGACAGTGATCAAAATCATCAATACAGTGGAGTACAAGTTCAAGACCAAAGAAGAAAACCAACCTCAATGAAAATGTTTCAAACAAATTCATAGCATAACTCAGGTTCAAAAAGAACCAACAACAAATGCAATGTATCACTGGGACACAACTACATAGACCACATAAGTCTACAATGCAACTTAAACTTCTCAATGAACACATGAAAAAAAATGCCAATTGCCTCAAATGGTCAAGACAACTACAATGAAGCTGTAATATTCGAAACAACAAATCGACACAAATCAAATCAAATTGAACCAGTGGCTAAAAACAAAGTGATCAAGAAACATCAGCAACATTGAAAATATGATATCAAGTCAATTGAGCAACATCAAGCAGAAAATGCACATAGATAGGGTATGCAGATAGAACCCAAGTATAGATCCAACTATGCATGCATACACACATACAAGGGTATATATGCACACATATTAATCCACGCATATATATACACGCTGCAAATATAAGTGCAGGCAATAAAAGAGGCAAACAAGTGATGTACAAATGAATGCATCATTGGCAATGCAAGTGCAGACTCAAGTGCTACCAGATAACAATGTAGCATGAAGGGAACACATAGAACAGTGAACAGAGTCAAGGCTACAACCCAGTTCAATATGCAATGTACCCAAACAAGTGAAAACAACAGGTGACAAGACTCAAGTGTAATGCACAGTCCAACTAAAAGTCAACAAGCTCACAAACGACTCAAGACTGCACAATTCAAAGATATGGCGACACAGCACCAAAACACAAAGGCTACACGTCTGAAGCTCCAAGGTAGGCACAACATGAAGTATATAAATGACCAAATACAATACAACGTGGGAGTATGACAGTAAGCAGTGCCAAAAGAACAACTAGTCGACTACAACAATGTGCAAGTGAACAGTAGGTGATATAATACCGAACCAAATGAATGACACCCCAAGTGCACATCTACAAACTGTGATAGCCAAGTAACAAAACAAGACAGAAGTAGCAGTTTCAAAAGCCAACAATGAATTCAAAGTAACTGTTAATGGCCGAAGACATAAAATAGCAGATGAAATCGAACAAGGTCGAAAGTCAAACAAATTCAACATCGTAAAATCAAGTGAAAGCCGAAGCCATCAAAATTCATGAAATCAGAGAACAAAGTCAGAAATCATCAAATACAATTCCATGAAATCAAATGGCCGAAAACATTATCAAGTCATGTAATCGCCTAAACAAAGTCAAGTGAATTTTTGAACTAGATGTGAGTGAATAAAATCACTCACCTTTGTCGAAGAACTCAAATCCAATTGCAGATGAAGTCCTCCTCTTTCCCACCGTCAGATTGTCGTAGCACGAATGCAAACCCTAATTTCACAAAGAGGACGAACGAGTCGCCATTTTTCTTTTTCGTTTGTTTAGTTTTAGGGTTTTGAACGAATGAAAGGAAGGAGCGGGTAGTGAATGATTATCACGGCAACAAAAAAAAGGTAGTGGGCCAAATAAATTTTAAAGCCTGCCAACACTTAAAAAATTATTTAAAAGATCTTCAACAGATTAAATCTCCCAAACACAATTAGCCAGCAGAATTAATCGTTTAATGACGATTATAAATTGGTGCAAAACCCCGGGTTGTTACATCTATCGAGGACCATTTTGGAAAAGAATATTTCTGGCTAATGGATACTTCAAAATATAAACTGAAAGCTTTTGGTAGTATTTGTTTAAAAAGATGCTTTGAGGGAGAAAATTATTGTAACGATTGTAAAATATTTTAAACTATTTCTATTAAAGATACCTTGTTGGGGAGTATCTAGTGAGTACTCTTATTTTAAAGAAAAGAGTATTTTATTAAACATTATTTACAATGAATATTATATGATTTAGAAAAGATTTATTTTAAAGATACCATACAAGGGTTATTTCCATGAAAAAGTATTTTATTTGGAAAGAATTGTTTCCTCAAAGGATGTATTTGAAAACAATATAATGGAAATATTTTTATTTATTGGGAAATCATTTTGTTGGTTGAAATAATTGAAAATAATTAATGGAAGTATCTTTATTTGAGAAGCGTATTTTTGGATAAAGAATGCAATGTATTATTTAATTGAGAAGAAAAGTTCATCAAAAGAGTGCGTTTGATTTTAGGAAACTTCTGTCTGAAAATTTGATTTTTGTTGAAAAGATTTTCACTTAAAAATGTACTCTTTGATATATGATGTTTTGAAAAGAAACATATTGTGGATAAATAGTTTTGGTTGAAAAATATCCAAGTGGAAAATTATTTTATAAAGAAGAAATGATGTATTATAAAATATTTAGTTTTGCAATACCTTAAGAGAATATTTTACTATGGTGAGAATAATTTCATTTGAAAAGTATATAGTTGAAAAAGTAAAATATTTATTTGAATAACAAACTTTGGAGGTGTTTATTAAAAAGGTATTTTATTAAAAAAAATTTTATTTGGAACTTTAACTGAGAATTACAAAACTAGACTTTTTAACATAGGGTGTAATCTGATGGGGTAAGATGAATTTTGAGTTTGCCTGACACCCATGACGATGTTGCTATTAAGACTATTATGTGCAATTTTCCCTAATCAAATATGGGGACATCTAGTTGTTCCCTTCCATATAGAGAGTTAGGATATGAAGAAGGGACTGCCCATTTTGATGTTTGGGGTAGTCACCTTGTTGGTTGTATTCATTAACTTTGGATGAATTATTATGCTGCATTGTTTTTTGTTAAATTATTTAAGGAAATTTAGTTAATTTAACTGCTTATTTACCCATTCTACTTATTAATCTATGTTATGCTCGTTTGTATTAATTTCTTAATATTGTATCATGTTGTTGATTGTTTATTTTACTATGATTGATTTTAATCATTTGTTTTTTTACTTATTTGGTTCACTTATTATTTCATGTCATGCTTGTTTAGATTTATCTCTTTTGCTTGTAGTCGATTGTCTGTATGCTTGTAGCTTGTTTGTTTTGATTGTTTATTATTTATTTGGTTGTTAACTTGGTTGCTTGTTGTTTGACATATTGTAATTGTATATACTTTGTTTGACTAAGAACGTGAAGAAGCTCCAGGAAGATGAGTAATAGTAGTTGGAGGCTTTTAGTGGCTAAAGACTTGATGGATACCATTGAGGAATCAAGGAGAGGCGGGAAGTCCATTATATAGAAAGTTTAAAAATATGAAATTCAAAACCTATTTTTTTCATCCACAAATATTTTAAAGCAAAGAGTTTTTATTTCAAAGGATGATTTGATTTCTTATATAAGATGGTGTTTTCTCTGAATCGTTTTTGATTGGTTTAAAACGATGGAAAATATTTTGAGAATTTTTTTTATAAATTAATAGTGTATTTAAAGGAAAAAAAGAGACAGATCTTTTTTTAGAAGTGTTAACCCAAAAAATAGATCAACACCTTGGAGTGTGATGCGAAAGCACTAGCCCTGTTAGAACAGAACAAATATAATAGAAAAGCTGTGGAAAAATAAATAAGCATGGAGAATTTTATAATGGTTCGGTTGTTAACTAATCCTACGTTCACTTTATAGCTTTGATTATTGATTGTATATAATTACAAGGTATTTTAGAATGAACAAGTCACAAGTACAAGTCCTAGAATTGCTTATAGGAACTGCCTTGGTAACTACTGAGTAGAGAGAGTTAAGGAAATGGCAGATCTTCCGTGTAGAAATGGCAGAAACCAGCCCCTCTCTTAGTTGCTCTTTGGTTTGTATTTATAGTGACAGCAGCCATCTTGGACCAAAAGCCCGCTACTAGAGAAGTCCAGAAAGTGACCCCGGATAGCACAAGGAAAATGGTGACCACTCGAATTAATGGCTAGATTCGGTGCTGAATTAAGGCCCTTAATTCGTAACCGAATCTAATCCTTGACCTTTGGGCGGCCAAACTATTTTATGTTGAGTTTATTGCTTCATTTAGATGCTCTCCACGTAATTTAGTAGATTGTTGATGAGGTTTGATCATCGTTCTTCCATGACTTAGATTATCCTGCAGTTTGGACCGTCACGTCTTTATTCTTGATGATAGACTCTCTAGAAATCTATGAAACTTCAAGAATATGCATAGGAGGACTAGAGCATCACTTGTGCCAAGTGTGAGTAGGCCAGGGCATAGCATCTATATTCGATACCGAATTAAGATCCTTAATTCGGGGATGAATTTAGGTGTTTGACCCAATCATGTTGAAACTTTCCTAAGTCCTTCTTTTGTCCTTTCTAAGTGCTCTTGCCAATTTCAAGTCATTCTGATTCCATCTCGATGTTCTCATCAATTCGGGATGAATTTAGGTCCTTAATTCGGTGATGAATTTAATTGGTGAGGCCAAACCACTCCAAACCTTTTCTAAGTCCTTCCTTGAGTTTTTCTAAGTGTATATGTCAAGTTCCAAGTCGTTTTGATCTAAGACCTTAATTTGGGGTTGATCTAAGGCCTTAATTTGGGGGTTTGATCTAAGGCTTAATTCGTGGATGAATCAAGGACTAAGCTAATTTTTCAACCAAACTTCCTGAGCTCAATTCCCTAGTCCTTCTGAGTATCTTTACCAAGTTTCTAGTCGTTCTTTATTTGTACCGGCGTTCTAGCTCCTATTGACTTCTGCTTGGTTAAAAACCCAGTTAACATTTGCCCTCAGAGTACGCTTTTGTTGGAAACAAAGTGTGCTCTGGAACAAGACAAGTTTCAGATTACTATCTTGTGAATTTCAATCGATTACTTGGATGTCGTCTGGAGACGTTGCTTCTACTTGGTTGATTGTCCATTAACCGTTTGTTCTGGTTTTAATTAGAATTCCAATTAACTGGCAATGCTATCTACACCCCAGAGATTACATAGTGCTTTAGTTAACTTCTTGCGATGATTCTGGGATGGTGGCAATTTTGAAGGGAGATGGTCGAATTTTGGATTGTACTCGGCTGGCAGTGAAGCGAAGTTTTGCCTCAGACGAATGTATGCCATTCCAAAGTCAAGTCTTGCTCTCCTTCTTCAACTATCTCTTTTCGAGGACATAGCTAAGTTCCTATCGCAGTTTGAATTCTAGTGCGACAATTTATTCCAAAGTTGGATATAGTTCATGACTCCATCATATCGCTTTTTCGTTTCTATACTTCCAATGATCCTGAAAAGAAAAGCTTCCCACGTCGCTTCGGATAGTGGCTTCATTATTGATTTCTCATCGATAACGGGTAAGTCTCAAGAAAGATAATCTTAAAGTACGACGTGACTCATTTTTCTAGCATAAGTGAGCTATCTACATAGGATGGTCCATTTGTGGTGCTTGCGACACTGGACTCACATTGCATAGATAACACACTGCACTTGCCCCGGTCAATGCTCAGAACCCGACTGGTCAACATACGCTAACCTCCCTTGGATTCTGGGCATTGGTCATACGAGGATATTATTCAAAGTAAAACATACCTGACAGTGTGAGCGCCAAGGTTTATTGTTAGAATGACTTTTTGGTCATCCTGTCTTTAGTCTGGCGAAGGAACTTCCACTTCTTCGGAAGCTGGATCCTTTGCATCTTAGGCTTTGAATTTTATTTCTGTTATGTCAGGATGATTGATTACGACTGAATTACAAGGCACATTTGCTCTTGTAGAGCTGTCGCTAAATTTGACCCCTCCTCTAAATGAGTTCATGGCCTTATGAGTCTTGGACGAAAAGGGAGGGGCAAGCAGTGATTTCTCGAAGCTTGTCGGCCTGTCGGTCTTCCTTTTTTAATTGTCTTTACATTGGAGTAGCTTCCGCTGTTTTGCAACTTTGTGCGTGTAAATAATACTGCTGTAGTCATTTTGACATATTCTATTACTTAGCTCCATTCAAAGTTGTGACGTAGCTTGGCTTATCCGATTTCGTGGATGTTCTTGTTTAGTATCGGTCGAGTTCATTTCGACCAAGTGTAGGCGTATATGCTAGAGTCCACAGGGCTGATCAATCTTAATACTAAGTCCATACATTTTCTGGGGACTAGGTTTCCTAAGCAATATGTTTGACAGCTCCCAGCCTAATTCGTATGGTAGTTCCTATCTCCGGGAACTAGTGACTTTTCTATTTGATTCCAAGCCCTGAGTTTTCAATGCTGTTAGTTCCTTAACTACGATTGAATTCTTCCGAGTTGACATCATTGGGCAATGTCGTTCTGGATGTATGTATTGGAAAGATGTGTCACCGCCATTTTTTGTCATAGTAAATTCTTCTAACTCCAGTGTTGAGATTCTGATCATGCATCAGTTTCTATCTTTGAAAACTTCTGCATGAATGACTTAACTCTATGGATTTATCCTCGATGTTGTGAATCTTCGGTCAATGAAAAATTCCTAAATGCTAAGACCTTTATTTCCTTTAGTGGCAATTTGTTGCCAAAATGCTCTGTTTTGCAAAATAGAATTGTTACCTAACCAACTCCACGGTTATTCATGTTTGGACTTAGTAAGGTTCCCTTCGACCAAGTATTTGTGCGTGTGTCCCTGTTCACGGGAGGTAGACAATCTCTTTTGAATGCCTATATTTAGGTGTTTATGAGAGATGGAAAGGTGTGGGGCAAATGATTCAATCGTCCCCGGTCTGGCTCTCAGTCCTACTCTGGTGTTGAGGAAATCCGATGATTTAATTTTCCATGATTTTCCTCGCTTGTCCTTAGCCGTGCGTGCCTTTCTTGACTGCTATTGTTATCACAGAAATCATGTTCATATGTCAGTTCCTATCTTCGAGAACTGGTAACTCAATTGCTTGGTTCCAAGCAACATTTGCTCGAGGCTGCATATCTTTGGGCTGCATCAAAATTCTTTCTAAGTAGTATAGAAATTCAATTATGCACCAGCTTCTATCTTTGGAACCTAGCACGCGAACGATTCGATCCTATGGATTTCACTTCAATGCAGCCATATCTCCGATCAGCGACCGATTCCTTTAATGAAGCGCTAAACCATTCAATTGGTCTGAGACAGGATATGTCTTTCTGTTGTCGCCTATCTTCAAGCAACAGCCACTTTCTGAAGATGAGGGTAGAAAGTTGGTTGAGCATCACCTTCTATCTTTGGAAACTAGCGCATCGATGGTTTATTACTGTAGGTGTTTCTTATCAACCCTACAGATTGGAGTTTTCCTAGCGTTGTCGATGCAACACCAGTACTTAGTAAGTTGGATAGTTACCTGGTGTTGTCAGGGCAACATCGGTACTTAGAAAATAGAAAGTTTCCCAGTATTACTTGGGCAACACCGGTACATAGGAAGTAGGAAGTTTCTCAATGTTGTCGGGGCAACACCGATACTTAGGAGGTTGGGATTGATTTTCCCATTGATCTGGCAGTTTGAGTCGATTTTCCCATTGACTTGGCAGAGCTGTATTTCAATTGAGTACTAGCTGCAGTCTTCAAAAACTAGTACTTTGAGGACTGGATCATAAGAGTCTTCCTTTAGTGTTGACAGTCTTCGGGCAGTGTTAAAGTCCTGTAAGTTGGGATAAAATCGTTCATCTAATCCTGTAGTGTTGGGTGGATTCCTTTCGACATAATGTAGCTGCTTTCTCAACATGGCCTAATTCCGGGCTAGGCCACATTCCGGAGGAATGAGAGTTTAGGGCGTTTCCATTAACTAGCTTTGTTTATAATCATCACATGCCCCCATTGGGGATGTAGGGCCATTATTTAACCAATTCCATGGTTATTCATATTCGCGTAGGGTCGAATTTCCTTCAATCGATTTATGTTGTAATCTGACTTCCATTAATGGAATTTGTTATTCCCAAGTGGTAATTCTCGAGCACTTATAGAAAATTAAACACTATAGAGCGAGTCGTTATATTGCCCCCGATGCAATTGTGCTCTTCCGATATTGATCATGGACCGGTAGAGTTCGGTAGTGCTTATCTTGAATCTGTGACAATTAATCTTGCTTGTTTAAGGCCATATGCATTATGCTAGGCCAATAGAATTGTTGCGGATATCCACCTTTTTCATTAGTTCTAACCTTCGAGAATCAACTTTTTAGTTGCTCGATTCTGAGCATTCTATCCTTGCCATTGTCTATCTTCGGACAACAGCTGGTTTTTCGTAGGCAGGAGTCGAAGTACCCGATCAATTTTTGCAGGCTGAATATTCCAAGGGCGACTAACGTCCAGGCCGCGGTGAACATATAACAGTTGAAGGTTATCCTTCCTGACGTCGCTAGTCTATGAGCGGCATCAGATTCTTAAAAGACAAGTTATTTCCACCGGACGTTGTCGATTTGATTCTGGTAATGCCTTCCATCGTCGCCTATCTCTGGGTAACGCCGAATTTTAAGGAGTTCGATTCTCTTGCCGATGTGACAGTCTTGATTTCCCGATGTCATCGGGGCAACATTAGTGCTTAGGAGGTTGGGCCAATTTCCGTTCTGATTTTGCAGTTATTCAGTGTATTATATTGCTTAGCCCTGTTCTAATGGCTAAAATTCTCCATTCGGCGTAGCAGACCATGGTGTGATTTGATTCATATTGACCAAGTGCAAGTGTGTGCCCCCACTCCATAGGCCTGGATGCTCTGAACGCTTGATCTAAACACTTGGGATGAGACCAGTTACCCTGGGTGACTCTCTGGTTGCCCATAGTCTATGTTGTATGATAGCTCCAGTCTTCGGGAAATTATGGTTTGAATGCAAGATTTTGAGCAATTTTCGCTTCGATCGTGGTCGAGCTTCTCCAAGTGTGGTATTAAGGTTATGTCCACGTGTCGGTCTCTATCTCCGAAAACCCACGAACAGCTCAATCCCATGGGTTATCCTATGATGTTGGGTTTTGGCAGGTATGTGCTGATTCGCCAATCTGTTTGATGATCTAAGCACTTAAGATCGAGTTTCACTGTCAATCCTGTAGTTTGGAACCTCTATTGCACTGGCAGCACCACTCTCTTGGAAAGCGGGGATTGATTCCTACCAATCCTTCAACAAATAAATTTCCCGACGATGCCGATACTTAGGAAGTTCAGGCAAGCTATCGGTGTTACCAAAGTAGTATTGGCAGCTTAGAGATAGAGGGGTTTGCTAGCATTATCGGAGCAGTGCTTGTACCCAGGGAGTTGGAGTCAATTCTTCTGTTGATCCGACTGTTCTGGAGTCAATACCTCTTGTTTGGAGAGTAAGAAGCATTTCCTCAGTTATGTGCGCTGCTTGTGTATCGCTTGTAAGAACACAATTCCACCAATTCAAGGAGCGATATGTAGCTTATAGAATAGTGTATTAGGGTATTGCATACTTAAACACGGTTCCACTGGTTCAAACAGCTTCGTGCAGCTTACGGTGTGGTGCACAAGAGGAATGCTAACTTGGATACGGTTCCATTGGCCCAAAAAGCAACGCACGGCTTATGGGATGCGCACGAAGAGATATTGTGTACTTGAATGCATTTCCATCGGTTCAAACAGCGAAGGAGCAGAGCGTACTTGAACGCAGTCCATCGTTTCAAGCAGCGAAAGAATGGAGTGTACTTAAACCCAGTTCCATCGGTTTAAGCAGTGAAAGAATAGAGCGTACTTGAATGCAGTTCCATCGGTTCAAACAATGAAGCAGTGGAGCCTACTTGAATGTGGTTCCATCGGTTCAAGCAGCGAAGGAATGAAGTCTACTTGAATGTAGTTCCATCAGTTCAAGCAGCGAAGGAGTGGAGCATATTTGAACACAGTTCCATCGGTTCAAGCAGCGAAGGAGCGGAGCGTACTTGAACGCAGTTCCATCGGTTCAAGCAGCTAAAAAATGGAGCATAGTGAACGCAGTTCCATCGGATCAAGCAACTAAGGAATAGAGTGTACTTGAATGCGGTTTCACTGGCTTAAGTAGTGGAGTGCGACATATGGATGTACATGGGAGTTTGGGCCTTCCTGACGCTGTCGGGGCAACGTCAGTTCTTAGAAGGTATGGATTGATTTTTCCCATCGATCCAGCATGGTTTGAGTCGATTTGCTTCTGTCGACTCGTCGGGTGACTTTCAAGAATGCAGTTCCATTAGTTCAAGAAGCGAATGGAATGGAGCGTACTCAGATGTAGTTCCACTGGTCCGACCAGTAAATGAATGGTTTTCGAGTCGATATGACCCTATCGACTCAGCAGATTGCTTACATGAATGCGGTCCCATTGGTTCAAGAAGCAAATGGAAGGAGCATACTCGGACATGTTTCCACCAGTCCAAGCAACGAATGAATGGTTTTCAAGTCGATCTGACCCCGTCGACTCAGCAGGATGCTTACATGATCGTTGTTCCATTCCTTCAAGAAGCGAATGGATGGAGCATGCTCGAACGCGGTTCCACCGATCCAAGCAGGAAATGAATGATTTTCAAGTTGATCTGAACCCATAGACTCAAGAAGCGAATACCTTTATTGATAAAATAAAGAGAAAGGCAAATCCTACCTATTTACAGTGCCCCCAATGTCCTTGGGTTGCTTATTTAGGGAAATAGAAAATACATAGATAAGGCAGAGTAAAGTTGAATCGCATTCGGATGCTACATAATGACCAGTTTTTTGTCAGTTGGCCGGGGCCCCTCTTTGCTGGGCCTAGGCAATTTCCCTTAAGTAGGTAGACCCTAGAGTCTAATGGCTTCTTCGTCGTTCTGTGGCTTCTTCACGTACTCCTGGAGTTTGTTTTCCTTATCAACTCCTTAATCAAGTCCATCAGATGTCGACATTCATTAGTGTTATGCAAATGTGTCTCGTGGAAGCGATGGTATTTCCCCGGTTGCTTCTGCCTCTCGGAGGCTTTCTTTCTAGGCGGTTTGTTGTAGCGTTCAGTTCCCTGAATTGCAAGATAGATGTTTTCCAGACTATTGGGTAATGGTGTATAGTCCTCTAGCCTAAATTTCCTTAGGCGTTTTACATCCGTGTTTTTCCCATCACTAGAGTTCTGATTTCTCTTTTTTGGCTGACATTATTCCCTACATCTCTGGCAGTTACTGTGAAACTGCTTCCATCCTAATTAACGGCTACATTTCTCTGAACCACCTACTTTGGTTGTACATTGGCAATCTTCCCTTCCAGTGTGTCAACCTCTTCTAATCTTAGATACCAACTCGCTTTTCGGTTAAATTCCTTCATGGTGATTGGTTGTTTCATTTTAATCCACCTTCCAAATTACTAGTCCGGATGGATAGCTCGGACCAAAGCCATAAAGTGCATATCCTCATTAGGATTGATCACTTCAGTAACCGCAGTAAACCGGTTCATGAAAGATTTTAGTGACTTATTGGGTCCTTGGAAAAAGCCAGATAGAGACATCATGTCTTTTGACTGAACCGTGTGAAGTCTACACTATTCCAAGAATTTCGTTGCCAACTCATCAAAAGTCGAAATAGATCTTGGGGGGAGCCTTATGAACTACTTGGATGCGATTCCTTCCAGAAAGATAGGGAAACATCTACAGTATACAACATCTGAAGCTTGAGCCCTATCCATATGCCATCCATATTAGTACAAGTGTGGTTTAGGGTCTTTTGTCCCGTCATAGGATGGTATGGTGAGCACAGTAAATTTCTTAAGATATTCCTCCCTTAGGATATACTCATTGATCGGAGTTTGGCTTGGTGCAGAACCCCAGTCGTCGACTTTCCTACCTTTACTTTGTTCCATCAAGTGTTTAACCATATCCATAATGAATGCCTCGCTAGTTTGGTAGTCCACAGGTTGACTATCAAGGGCTATGTCAAGTGTTTGACTCTATAAATGGCCTTGGTTTGCCAACTGAAGCCTAGGCTCTCCATTCTCCAAGAGATCCGCTCCTGCAGAATTCTGTTGGCACGTGGTTGGCCTTATAGTGGCAGTTTGAACTTCCTTTCCGACATTTTTCCTGCCTATGTCGACATTCAATTCCAATCCTTTATTGTCAAGTTGGATGTCATCTTCAAAATCGAAAAGAAGCATTGCAATATTCTCTTGTAGAGCATTTGCTCCAAGATTTTTGGTGCACAGCGGGTTGTGCTCCAATAGGTGGAGTACTTCCATTTCCTTCAATAACAATTCCAGTAGCTCCACCAACCATCTCCTTTTGCTTTTTCTTGCCATCCCTCCTATGCAAGCCTGAGATGGAGGAATTCTCCTGCTCCGCAGCAGCGACAGTTTCTGGCCTAGTTCTTCGAGTGGTTGGTGGTTGTAGTGCTAGCAAAGCATTTATCTTGTCCTTAAGAGCTTTTTAGCAATCGACCATCTTCTAGGAGAGCTCATTGATCATCTGGTTAAGTTCTCCTTGGTCACTACCTCTTGTTGATTAGAGGATTCTGGAGCTGCATTACCCATATTGTTTACTTCGATATGTTGGGGTTTGCTTCATTACCGCCAACCGTTGCTCCTATTGATTTTCTAGAAGCACTTTTCTTTTTGGCTTCCATTGGTCCCCAATAGCAGGATTTTCATTTTCTCCAAAGTAGGGTTTGTGGATCCAACTTTTGGACCTATCTAATCTAAAGTTGATAGGTAGATCGAAGCCTAGGTTCATTGGTTCTCGGTGCAAGCATCAAAATGTTAACCCAAAAAATGGATCAACACCCTGGAATGTGATGTGAAAGCACCGGCCCAACTAGAACATAGCAAATACAATAGAAAAGAAGTGGAAAATAAAATAAACACGGAGAATTTTATAGTGGTTCATTTGTTAATTAGGCTTACGTCCACTTTATAGCTTTGATTATTGATTGTATATTATTACAAAGTGTTTGAAAATGAACGAGTCACAAGTACAGATGTTAGACTAATTCTAAGTCCTAGAATTACCTATAGAAACTGCCATGGTCACTATTGAGTAGAGAGAGTTCAAGAAATGGCAGGGCTTCTGTGTAGTAATGGTAGAAACCAGTCCCTCTCTTAGTTGCTCTTTAGTCTGTATTTATAGTGGTAGCAGCCATCTTGGATTGGAATCTCGCTACCAGAGAAGTCCAGGAAGTGACCTCGGATAGAACAAGGAAAATGGTAACCATGAATTAAGGGCTAGATTCAATGCAGAATTAAGACCCTTAGTTCGCTACCAAATTTAATCTTGGCCTTTGGGTGGCCAGACTCTATTATATTGAGTTTCTTGCTTCATTTAGATGCACTTCATGTAATTTGGTAGATTGTTAATGAGGTTTGATCATCGTTCTTCCATGACTTAGATTATCCTGCCGTTTAGACCGTCACGTCTTCATTCTTGATGATAGGCTCTTTGAAAATCTACAAAACTTCACGAATATGCATAGAAGGACTAGGGGATCACTTGTGCCAAGTGGAATGTGCTAGGTCTTAGCACCTATATTCGATACCGAACTAAGGTCCTTAATTAGGGGATGAATTTAGGTGCTTGGACCAATCATGGTGAAACTTTCCCAAGTCCTTCTTTTGCCTTTTCTAAGTGCTCTTGCCAAATTTCAAGTCATTCTGATTCCATCTCGATGTTCTCCTTATGAATTAAGTTCATTAATTTGGTGATGAATTTAATTGGTAGGGCCAAACCACTCCAAACCTTTTCTAAGTCCTTGTGTTTTCTATATGTACATGTTAAGTTCTAAGTCGTTTTGATCTATGGCCTTAATTCGGGGGGTTGATCTAAGGCCTTAATTCGGGGGTGAATCAAGGACTTAGCCAATTTTTCAACCAATCTCACTGAGCTCAATTCTCTAGTCCTTCTGAGTGTCTTTACCAAGTTTCTAGTCGTTCTTTCTTCGTACAGAAGTTCTAACTCCTATTGACTTCTGCTTGGTTAAAAACCCAGTTAACAAAAAAGAGATGGAAGCTTTGATTTGAAAAAAAATGTTTTGGTAAATGTTTTGCTTTTAAGGTAGCTAGTAGTTTCCTCTTTTGTATTTTGGATGAGTTATCCCGGTCATTGGATGAAGGAGTCACTATGGAAAGTGGAACAATGATAAACAATGAGGCGAAGGTGTGACGCTTCGACGTGATGACTTCAACCTTTGTTGTGTTTATTCTACATTCGATTTGGACGTCTAGAGGTGTTCCAATGATTGCCACTCGATTGACTTGATCGATGGAGTCGTGATGATGATGGTCCACCAAGGCAGGTTCGTAGGAACTAGTAGATAGAACATTGAAGGGTTCTATCATGGAAAACAAAATATTGAAGGGTCCTGTAATGATGAATGGAAATAAATAGAGCAATGAAGGGATCAGATACGCATTCGAAGGGATTGTTGATACTCAAAGTGTTTTCCGATGTAATGTAAGCAAGGGTATTGTGAGGATGCTCACTAGGTACTTTGTCGGCTACCCTAGATCATTGAAGGTATCTGTATACCCTGGATTGTTGAAGGGATCTAGTGTCACCTATGGGTTGGCGTTCTGGTACATAGAAAAGTGAAAATTTTCCACTAATCCCTGAAAGTTGATGGTCATACAAATTATCATATATCTATAATACATAAGTGATGCAAGGATTGACGCAGTTGCAGCATAAGTAGAAGGCCAAATCATTTGAAGAGTGTAGCTATAACTAGACAAATATTATTTTTGAGAATGTGACCAAAAGTAAGCGCACATGATATTTTGGATGGTATACGTATGACACGGTACACCAGTTATCTTGAAGATGAGACTATGAGAAAGATCATCAAGTTTGAGGGAATACATAATATGATGGATGGATAATTAGCATAGAAATTAACACACACGTGTTATTGGTTGATAAATTAGTATAGTGATGATACCACATTATATTGAATATGTTTGTTTATTTGGATGAGTTGTGTTGATTATTAATTTGTGTTTATTCATTTATTGGTGCATGTACTTTTGGATCAACCTATGTTTTGTTGTGGACTTTAATTATAGTCAATAATAGTTGAATTATTGAAATGCATAATATGAGTTAGTCCATGATTGATATTGTCTCACCCTTGTAAATGAAATGTTATTTTACATACTATAGTTTAGATTGCATGGTTGAGAAAGTGTATGTGTTATATAATATGTGTGTATAGAAATTTAAACTCAATATATGGATAAACTGATTATATCATGGATAATGTTATATGGACATATACTACTTTATGAGTAATTAACTTGCAATCGACGTATTTCCTCCATATTTTGTGATTAGATCAATAAAGATGATTTATTTATTTTGTTAAAAGTTGTATTTAGGGGATTGCGAGGGCGCAATTCTTTTAAAGGTGGAAGATTGTAACGACCCAAAAATTTAACACTGTTAATATTAGACTAATTAAAAATGGATTTCTAATTAAAAGACTAATTGGGTATCATATTTATAACCGTTGTAAAGGTCTTTTTGAACTAATAAATTTATATAATTTGATGGGTTTGAAGTTATGGTTTGCGAAAAAGAGACGATATAGTGTTTAAGTAGCGTATGTAGCTGTTTTAGGCCAAATCGGGTACGCGGTCCATAACCTAGTTGAATCGGCTATATAAGTGAGGTTATGTAACCCTAGCCGTCATCTCTATCTTCGGTTTTCTTCCCTATAGACTAGGCGATTAGCAAATTAACTAAAAAGTGACTAAATTTCAATGTGTCCAAACCTTATCAAATTATATATTCGAGGCTCTCGACGAGGCAAAGAGATGTCTAAGATTAACTTTTCCATTCGACGCCCTGGTTGAATAGAAATTTATGATTTATCACAACCGTAAAATCTTGAGTTTCAGAACCAACAGTGAACCCGTAATTATAGGATGATCAAAAGGTTGCAGCTTGTAGAGGAGACCAAGAGCTATTAATCAACAGTTCAGATCTGGTCAAAAGTCTCCGAGGTAGCCGAAATTAGCCAATTTTTGGCTATATTTCGTTCATGGTAGAGGCATTCTAAATGGCGGCACAAGGTAGCATGGCTCAAGCGAAGGTGTGGTGGGAGATGAGAGAGGCCGCGGTGGTGTCGGATTTGCCAGTGGTGGCGAAGGCTGAGCGGTGAAGTTGCGGTTGATGGGTTCGAATTAGATGCATATAGGGGAAGGAGGAATACGGTGATGTATACGGTATATTTTATTTATTTTATTAAATAACGTCGTATATCTTCTAAAATCTGTATCTTTTACATTTGAACTCTGATTCACGTTCGGTTTCTTCTATTGGACTCGTAGCAAAACTTTGGATGATTTGGCGCTGGGTTTGATAAGTTTGGAGATAGTTAGAAAATGTGCATTGGTATGAACTGACTAATTTAATTCATTGAATTTTAAATTATATTATTTATGAAAAATCATATTTATTGATATATGTTATGTTCTATGAGTGACTATTTGGTTGTTATGATATTTTGCATGTCTTGTGCCTTGGTTGGGTCATTATTGTTGATTGTTATATGTTTGGATGTTTAACTAAAATAAATTCTTTGATCTGAACTAGAAAATAATTAATTGGAATAAAGTAGATAATGGTGAGAAATATAGATAATAATTGATAAATGAGGTTATTTATGGATTTTGACAGTGTTAAAATGATGTCGGTTTAACAAACTTTACTGAAATCAAAGTATGAATTATATAAGGTTATTATTTACGAATTTCTGGGAAATTTCATAAATAAAAACTAAAATTATATTATAAATTTAGATTTGAAAATTTTATTATTATTTATAAAATGAAATAGAACTTTAAATAATAATTCTATGAATTTCAATGCAAATAGTATCGTTTTGTGTAAATGACAAAATGGTTTATTATGGTTTTTATGGTAGAAAATATTGTTATTGTTTTTCTAGAAATAAGATAAAAAGGTATTTATGAATAATAGTAGCAGTAAGGAAATGTTTTCCAACAATATTTCTATAGAAAATAATTATTATTGAGATAAATAAAAATAAGAAGGAGTTTCGATAGTTTAAAATAGAATGTTATATATTTGGAATAAATAGTAATGAACTGGTTTTGGAAAGTATTAAAGTGGCTTTAATGTATATTATTACTTTGATGTAAAAATAATAGTAATACAATTTTAAAAAGCATTTTGATGTTAATTGCTATTTTGACTTAAAATACGATGTTTGGGGTATTTGGAGAAATGGAAGTACAATAAAGAATTTAAAGTGTATATTATCATTTAAAAAGGAATTATTATTGTTTTTGTCTGAATAAATAAAGGTAACTTTCTAATAGCAATAATAAAACGATTTTATATTTAGGAAAATAATGGATGTATGTACATTATTTGGATGGTTGTTGAATGTGTGATTGGCTATTTATTGTAATTATCATATTTATTTGATGTTTGATGATGATATTGTATTTTTATGAGTGTGTGATATTTTATCGTTATTGCTACTAGATGATATGTAGTTAAACATGATTATTTGATGATTGATGTTGTGTCACTAATGTTGATTGGACTAGTACACATTTGATGGATTATATTTACATTAATGATGATGTATGTAAGTATAATTGTGCGTTGTGATTTTCTTATTTGATGGATTGGGGTTGTCATTGAATATTGTTGGTGTTTGATGACTATTTGATATTATTGTTGTGGTTTCCCCTTATGATGACTTGTTGAGATGGATGAGTAGAAATACTATTTTCTGCTTCTACTATTTGCATTAGTTGCATTCATTGCATTGGTTGTGATGGATGCAATGGTTGCATTAGTTGCATTGGTTGTGATGGTTACAATGGTTGCATGGATGCTATGGTTGCAACATACTAACAAATATTTGGATGCAAGAGAAGATTAGGAAATAGAACTATGTGAGCTTGATCCTCCAAAAGGGGTACGTAAGCAATCTTTTTCTACGCAATAGCTATCGAACCTATAACCATAGTATAGGGTTTGGCTCAGTTCAAACATATTTGAAACATTTTTCCCTTTTATTTTATGTATATGCATATTTGTAAGTTTGTAGGTGAAAGCAAAGAAGGAAGTTAAGAGTCTAAAAGGAGCCGTATCTACATGATAGATTAGTATATCTCTTGCTTCATAATTATAAAGATGTTGCTTAATAATTGATGCAATGAAATGCATAAATTATGTGGTGTGTTTTGTTTGAGTAATATTTGATTGTTAAAATAAGATGTATGTATATGTATACATTGATGTTTAAATTTCACCGTGATGTTTTCCTTTTATTCATTATTTTAGAATTTTTAAATCTTTATCCTCACGGTCCACTGCTTTTAATGTCTGAATTTTGTTGTAAGCCTATTTTGACGTTATTTATAATTGAATTTAGATGTTAAAAATAGTGGATCTTCCTATAAATAAAACTAGAAACATACTTATTTCGAACAAGATTCTACACAAAAGTTAAGTTATATAACAAATTACATAATTGTCCCTAGGTTAAATCTTTAGCTCTATCATATCGGTACCGATCCATGTGTACCAATCGATACCGATCGATACACTTAGCAAAAATTCATCCAACATTGGTTGACCAAATCTATCGATTCAGGTTCCATTTGTATATTCGCTAAGTCCTAACATCTCAATATATAGTACACTACACATTATAGGATCTATTAATACATATAAAGGGTTTTTATCTCAATTTACACCATACTATACATTTATACGATCTAATCATATATGTAGAATTTCTAAGTGATGTATAGTCATTGTTTAACATATAATCAATATATAATTCATTTATGTCGGTGATTGCGTCCCATCCTGTAATCCCCTAGCTCTTAGGTACATTTCTATGTTAGCTAACTTAGCCTATTTTTTTGGCCACCGGTTGGGCTTGTCAACCGGACTTTATTTCATATTATTCTAATATTATTATTAACCGGCTGTGTAGTCTATCACTACACTACCGTCTTTCTCAAAATATATAATTCATTTAGGTTGTGAATCTAGTAGTATTCTTAAGGTTAATTCATATAAATAAACATATACAAAAATATAGACCATAATACCATTTGAAGTAGTTTCCTACTCACCTTAGCAAAAGTCATCAATACTTATGCCATGCCGTAGAGAAACTAAATACGAGTATAATACAAGAAACTGCATCTGAAACAGTTGTTGCAATTATTAAGAGCTATGGGCTTTTTAACGGTTTCGGTTTTCTTCTCCATAATATTTTCGTGTTGATTCCCAATGGCTCATGGTTGTCCCGTCGCGCACGCCACACCACCTCCACGCAACCATCGACCATTGGGCATTGTCGATGGCACTGGCGTTCTCCTCCGCCCCACTCCAATCGTCCAAATCACATCTTGATGTCGTGATCTCTCTGTACCCGCGCACGACATTCCTGGAACCGAAAAAAAGATGCAACTTCTCTTCCTTGCTGCCATCACCTCGTCCTGCTCCGGCTCTGATGATCTATACCATTACACTCCTCATCCGAGGACTAACACACCCACATAAACCAATGTGCTAATGGTTGGTTGTCGGAAAAGTTTGTGAAAGTTCATCTCTCGTCGGAATTTGCATTCCGACCCCCTAGACTGATAAACACCATAAAACCAACATCATTAATCACCTCTCATCAATACGAACAAAACTTGATTTGGCTTACCTCCAAAATCATCCCCTTCAGCGAATTTGTATTTCCTGCCACCACAAGCAAAATTAGGCCAACAGTTGTCATTTGCTTAAAAAAGAGGGGGAGTACGGCAGAGGGTTATGGGTTTCATGGAAGTGAAGAGGAATACATGACTATGGCGGTCATCGAATCGGTGAATAGTAACATGCTATTTATGGGATGGTTACTGGGTTTTGGCATTTTATTTCATTTATTTAATTAATTCATTACACGTTTAATGGTCGTACAACTTGTAAGAACATCAAATTATGATGATTTTTCAATGCCTCAACTCGTCTTATTTTTCTCGCCAATGGTATAAGATATGTCAGCATCCAAGACTGTGCTTCGGAAAGTCATTTTCGCATGTTTCTGAATCATATGAGCTATAGGAATGCTCAATCTTCGAAATTCTTTAACCATGTGGTTGGTGTAATTTTTCTACATCCAATGTCCATTCATGGAAATCGGGTGCCTGTCAGTGCATCTACATTGCTAAAATATGTATAACTACCGAAAACCCCAAAAATATAGAATAGAAATTTTTATTCATCTCGCTGGCCTGGTTGGCCTCGAGCCCCGCTTTGCGTCAGTGCATTAAAGCAACTAAACTAAGCTGTAGGCCACAACATAGGGAACAATACAATTTGCAGCCTATAGCTGATTGGCAATAAAAGAAAGAAAACCAACATTAATGATGAGTAATGCTAAGCACACCAGCACACTTTCCAGGTGTGCTTGTACTTGTTATCTAATTGGAGAGAATGTAAAACTTCAATCATTAACTACATGTTGTCAATAATTGTCTACCCATTTCCACCAATCAAATGACAAACACAAACGCACTCTCCTTAAAAGAGAGTGTGCTTAGTATTTCTCTTCCGTAGAAACCCTGCCAATATCACATGGTCGCAATCAATTTTCTTTAAGATCTATATGCTTTCTTTTTTCCTCTATCAAATTGTTCAACAAAATAGACAAAAGAAAGAATATTGAATATATGAACCTTGTTAGCATCATCATCTCCTTTCATCTATTTCACTGTGGTATAAGAACTATGATCTACAAACAAACAACACTTAACCTACATATGCTATAAAAAAATGTCGCTACATCGTGCTTGCTTACTTCAGAACCCAGAAAGAAAAGGCCGTGGAGAGTATATGTGATCTACTGTGTATTCATCAGTAGTTGCAACAATGGGCCGCACCTCCTAACAATTTGTCCCATAGGCAACTCATTTGCCTCGGCGACTGATAATGCGCTGTGTAGTAATTTTGTATACAGCCAAATTGACAAAATTTCCAACTGTGAATGTATCTAACTTCATGTGAAAGGTTGAACTCTTCTACCCACATGCCCATGCTTACATCTTCCATTTTGAACATCTGAAAATGAAATTGACTGATTAATCTTTAGTGTATTTCTTAGACCTATTCATGTTACAAATAATGTTTCAAATTCATAATTCTTTTCTTTCTTATTTCTTTTCTTTCATTAACATGTAGTAGTAGAAAACAATTATACAAAAACATGGAATTGTAAGTAGCAACCATATAGAGGCAGTAGTGAAAAATAATCACATTAAGCATCTACTCGAATTTTTTTATCCACTCCTGCTGTCATTACATGATTGTTTCTCACAACTCTGTCAAGCTCATACAAGACGACCAATAACTTAGTTTATCACTAGTCTGGAGGAAAAAGAATTATAATCTAATGTCATGTGCGTTTTAAAATTTTGCAACGATAACCATAAAATTTTGCAACGATGAGTCCTATGAACAGGGTTTATGAGAGATAGAACTGGGGGAAAATGAAAAGAAAAAAGAGGGATTTTTTCTGACACAAATATTTAACTTTTTTAAGAGTATGAGTAATAAAATATGTGGTTCGAATAACCACTTAGTCTGGAGTAGAATCACAATATGATATTGGAATTGATGATATTTGACGGTTTTGAAGTTTTAACAGCCCGTGACTTTTATTTTATTTATTTATCTTTATACTCACCCGTAAACTTTGATTAGCATGCTTGGAGATTATGAAGTGTGCAATGTCGCTTGAGATTATGTAGCCTGGCCCATTGGCATAGGGAGGATATATCAACTCTGGCCATTCCTACAATTTCACAGAATATAATAAGTTAAACATACCATTGAATCAAATAAATAGAAATTGTGCAACTTATAATTGATATAAAAGCAATTATAGAGGATTCTAAGTCTGCAATACTGCAATTTCAAAGCGTTCTAACTCAAGATCAAACGAGTAGAGTATTTAGAAGAAGAACATAACTAACCTCGTGTGTGACAGCCCATTTTCCATTTCTGAGGGGCCTGTGCTTGAGATTAATATTGCCCAAGTAAAGAGATTTATTACTTGCTACTAAGTTACTAATTTCCCCTAATATAACATCCACTCTAACGAATGTATCATCATCACACTTCATAATATATTCGGCAGTGACATTGCTAACCTGTATGATTATGATACAACAATTGTTAAGTAGACTATCGAGATAACCAAGACTTAAGGTTTAGAGGGAAAAAATCAACATGTTTACAATGTTAATAGGCATAAATTTCTTGATGAATATGTCAAAAGGATTTTGAATACAATTAGAGTAGTCCACGAGTGTATCTGATGCAAGTAAACATACAAACAACATAAATTTGTATTACTCACCCCATACTCACAGATAGCTATAGTTTTAAGAACCACGAGCTCGTAGTGATCTATAAATGGCAAAATAATAACATCTCCAAAATATTCTGCTTCCTTCTTCAGCAATGCATTCACCTCCAATTTTTTACCCTACAAAAATATACAGCTTGTGATAATTGCGAGTCCAGTTGTTATTATTCAGACGAGCGTTACAGCACGCGTTTCGCGCGTGATGAAGGCATGTGTTTTGCGCGTGAATTTATATATGATTAACACATCTAAGAGAAAATGATTTGCAAAAATATTTAATCATGTTTTTACATTGAAATCACGTGTAGTTAATTTAAATTTTTATTTCTATGTTATAACATTTAATTTTTTGTTAGTTTGAATTTTATTTATATTATTAATCAATGAACAACGAATTTTAAATGATGTTTTTTTATTTAAATGATATTTATTTGTTAGATCTTATTCTTAAGCGTAGAGGGATAATTTGAATTTGTAAAGAAATTTAACAATTTTAACTTAGTTTGAATAGTTCTAGTCCAGCCTAGAAATAATAGGTTAAAAATAATATAAATAACATCTGCATTTGATTAGTATTTTACCGATTTTTCTAGGTACTTGTACGTGGAATAACAGATAATAATTAAATTATATACGAGTAAAGGATATTTTGAAAAGTTCAGGGTCGGACCAAAAGTTTACGCTACCAAGCCAACTATTAACAAAGATATATTATTATTATTATGGTGAATATTGTGGTACGTAAGAATAGAAAAACGTGCATCATTGACTTTTTGTTGTTTATTATAAATATTACTTAGGCAACGGTGGCTTCCTATTCATATAGAACAAGCTATAGGTCTGATTGCAGTATTGAGGAAATAAAAAAGCTCCAAATAATAGAGAACGTATCAATACTTTAGAGGTCCTTTCACTTCCATGAACTGCTGCTGCTGCTATTACTATTACTACTACTAGTACTATGCTCTCTAAAGAGAAACCTAAGCACTAACGTGCTGCTAAATTCAGTAATGATCAAGAGATGATTTTCTTCCACTTCTCCAATTTAGCATCCAACCAGTTTCTATGTAGTTGTCATAATTTTGAGGACAAAAAGCAAGAACCCTTCCTACATTGTGATATTAGCAACATACAATATTTTTTTCCGACTTAGCCTTCAGCCTGCAATTTTTTTCACCACCAGATCCACTTATCAATTTAAATCCCCAAATGTATGCTTTTCATTCTTTTCCTTGTTCCTATTAAAACAGTGTAGCCATTTTGAGAAAATTTGATCTGGTTTGAGCTAAGAAAAAATGAATTAGGTGGTTGCTTTATTTGACTAAAACTAAACTATCGTTTGTGGAAAAAAAGAAGGAAAAATACACTAATTTTATAACATATGGATAAACTAGTCATAATTTAAATTGGGCAGAAATGTGCTACATTTAAGAAACTAGCCTATTTCATGCTTTCAGAGCATGTATAATTTTAAGAAGACAAGATCTTTGACGAGCTACATAAATTTTATAATACCATTAAACGTCATAATAATATGAAATTTTTGTGGGTATGGTTCCAATAAAATTAAAGAGTACAAAAAATGATACACACACGTGCGCACACGAGATTTTTTTTGCACGTGCAACACACGTGCATATAAAAACCCCTACAGAATTATTAAATTTAAAATTTCTATTCAGTTTGATGTTTATGTTTCAAAATTTACATTTGAAGATCGATGTTAATTTTTGTTCACGGTGGAATTCGAACATTTAACCTCTTGTTCGCATATAAAGGTATTTTTGAAATTTCACAGTCGGACCAAAAGATTGTGTTTCTATTCCAACTACTAATAAAGATACACACATAATAATGAAACGCTTACCAATGCAACAAAAAAACGAGCAACTGCATACGAAGACTTGATGTCCGGATACTGCATCCAAGATTTCCTGACAGCCATGCGCTCAGAAAAATGATTAGGAGCAGACAAAATACCAATAAAAAGATAAATGGAGTCATTTGGTATAGGAGGCAACTTCCATTTTTCTGACATTTCCAAAACATTCTCAATTGAAAAGCTTGGGTGAGATGTTGGCAGAGAGGTTGCATATACTGAGTTCACTTGCACGTTTCCTTTTATTACTAAACCAGTTGCGTCTTCAAGTGTAAATCCCTAAAACAAAACCAAATTAAAAAAAAAATTAGAACTTTTGCTAACCTTTATTGTAAGCTCGTAGTATTTCACATGACTTATGACTGTACATACTGGTCGATATGGAAATGAAGTTACATGACGACCTCCAACATAAATGTGATATCCTTCCATCCCAGCTCGAATGGTCATGACAAATACCTTCCCTTTTTCGAAAGGAAATGGCCATGTCATTTCTGGCTTCCTTGGTCGGCCTATGAATCGATTTAACCATGAAGTTGACTTGGGTTCCTTCAGTTCAGTCATATTGTCATGTATCCATTTCTCGCATTTGTTGTACCCATCAACTGTTGAAAACGAAGATTTAAAGTTTGTGAGCTAGTTATGTTAGAAACAACTTATCGTAGTCATGTCTTCCACATTACCATAGTAAATGGATTCATTGTTGCAAATATATGTTTTTTTTCCTGTTACATTCTTAAATTGAAGGCTTTAAAATTTTCAACCAAGATGGAAGTTTAATTTGTTTCGTTACAGGAGGGGGAAAAAACCCTCTTTGGGTGGTTTGACAGACCATTTATTTTACATGTAACTTTGTTCAAATCGATTAAAAAACAACACCTAATGCATACAGCTTTGTTGCTTAGTATGAAGTTCTTTTGTTAAACCAGGTCCAACGGAGAATTGGATCTGCTTGATTAGAGTAACATAACTAGGTTAAACATAAAAAAGATTCTCATCAGTCAATCTATGAGGTTCCTCTCCAATACTGGATTCAGACAAATATTCCGGTAGTTTGCAGTTACTAGTCCATTTTAAAGAATGATTTATGATGTCACATACTAAAATGGAAAGTATGTGAATGATATGATTAAAAACATGTTAAAAGTAAATTATGTAGTAGTTATTTTCTTTAAAGCTATGTTTTTCATTTATTGTGTTCAAACTTCATAATTAAAACAACTGTTTGTGCGATATATATTTGCCATATCTTAGCTTTTGTCATGTCGTATAAGATATGATACTAGAAGATACTCAAACCCATCAAAATAAACATTTACCACAATTGAATATGATGGGGAAGGTACTCATATTAACTTCTCTAATAAATTTCCCATTAACAAATGGTTTTGCAAATAAAGAAAAAAAAAGGATTTTCACTCGAAGTTCTTCTTTGTGCAGGTAATAAGTTTCAAGGACAACAATTCTGAAAAATTAGTTTTAAGGACAAAGTACGAGAAAAAGATAAATGAAGTTATCATTTCCAGTTATACAAAAATAATGATAAATGAATTTATCATTTTTTAGTAAATTGTCCTTAAAACTAATTATTCAGAATAATTGTCCTTAAAACTTATTACCCTGTAATAAGAAGCCCTTCAACCTAATTTCCACGAAAAAAATATGCTATTGTGTCATGTTTATTTGACAATGTCCAAGTACAGATAATGGCCCCTTCATCCACTTACCCAAACTAGTTGACCATTTTTGAGAGTGCAGAGAGCATTTTACCGCTCACTTGTCATTTATTGGATGAGTAATTTGTAATAGAGTGTAGCAAGTGGTTGTATAAAACATTCACTTGTACTTCAACCAAAGATTTCTATAGTCTAAATCACCAACCTCTTCTAGTCATAATTCTTGTAGGGTTCGATGATTGAACTAAGCTAAAGCCTTGTTCTTTTCACATATGTACATTGTTGAACAGTAGCTAACATAAATAATAACATACCAGTCTCATCATCCTCATCAGACTCCAATCCTCTACATCGCAATGAAGTGCCCCATTGCATCCTATAACACGTATTAACCTCGATAACCGGCTTCCCACTCCAATCTCCCTTCAACCTTGGGTTAAAATGCAGAATTTTAGGTGCATCCTCCGCGCTAAAACCTTTTAATCCTAACAGCTCCACTACAAACTGTGACTTATTATCAGCTTTACTACCCTTTTCAACCACACCAATCAATGTAATGCTAGAACCCACTTCTAACCCACAGTCAAATTTCAATATCTCGTCTTTTGACAGCTTTCCATTTTTGGTTACATGGTCGGAACAAGTTTCATTCTTTTCCTTACCAATCGACTCCTTTCCATCGAATTTGTATCCCTTTACCTCTTCCCACGCTTTCGCGCCAAAGACGTAGGCGTTGTTGGCCATGGATTCGAGGGCCGTAAGGTTACCACCCCATTTTCGGTGGCGAGGATGGATGGAGGAGGTGGCGGAGAGGCTCTTGTAGTTGATACGGGGTTTATATTGCTTCCGATCCGGAAGCGGATCCGAATTCGAAACCGACCGGAGCAAATGGAGGGACTTGAACGCGATGAAGAGGAAGTAGGAGGAGATGATTGCGATTAGGAAAAGATGATGAGGCTTGCATTTTCGAGGGTTTTGGTTTTTGAAATTCATTTCTATGGATTTTGTTTTCTTCATTTTAAAAATTCTGAATAAAATTTAGAAAGGCGATCAAGAAGTGACAGGAGTGCGATTGTTAAATTTGGTGTTTGACGAGGGTTTATTTGATCAATTATTCTAAACAGAGAGGATCAGTGCAAGTTTGTATGAAACTGCTAGTTAATGTAGTTTTATTATAGAAATGTTAAGTTTAGCATTTGTAATTAATTAATGTTGAAACAGAGAGGATCTGTGCCTTTATTTAAGTTTGTATGAAACTGTTAATTAATGTTGTTTTATTATAGAAATGTTAAGTTTAGCATTTGTAATTAATTAATGTTGTTTTATTATAGAGATGTTAAGTTTAGCATTTGTAATTAATTAATGTTGTTTTATTATAGAAATGTTAAGTTTAGCATTTGCAATTAAATCTCTCTAATTTTTTCGGGTAACTGCAGTACAAAAATAATTTAAATCTCCATAATTTTTTCTGGTAAAAAACACTGCAATAAAAAAACGGTGATTTCATATCCTGTGATTTTTAAAAATAAATAAGTGTTAGATATGTTTGGATCAAAAATGGTACAAACACCCAACGAAGAATCAAATATATCAACTATAAAATAAAATAGAATAAAAACAAGAAAAGAACACTCAATTTTAAAGTGGTTTGGCAAATGCTCCGGTCTATATCCATTTAATTGTGTAACGACCTGTATTTTCGACCATTCGCATCCACACATGTCGGACTTGAATTGCTCAAAATATCAGATTGTTAATTTTTATTTGACAAAACTCAACATATACAGTAAATAAATAATCACAGAATCACAAACACAGAGTAATATAACAATAAGCAGCGGAAATAAGAGAATAGTAGTTCATGAAGCTACCATATATATATAACAGAGTCAAAACAAAATACAACAGAAGTCTTGAATACACAGGAGTCTCGATACAATAGTCAAATAACAAATCTGAATACATCACTGAATCAACTGAGTATTTGAAAACTGAATCGATGGTTGGATCTCCAAACGAAGCTCCAACTCCAAAGGTGCGTCTCAAATGCTGTGACACTCAGTCTGACTCGAGCGTAAAGCAAAACACAAACACTTGAATCAGGATTAACATTCTTATACCAATAAATCCAATTTCAAGTGAAACATCAACTGAAATACAAGTAACTCAAATGATGTTTGGGATAACCATCCTCTAAGGATCCATGAAACTATCTACTATGTAGTAATATACGATATTAACAACCAACCGTTATTATAACACCGTGATCATTTCAAAGTATCATACTTCAAAACCAAAATATCATATCCATTTCAAAACCATATCAATACGATATCATTTCTCACTTAAAATAATATTCATTTCAAAAATCATAGCACTTCAAAGTTATAACACTTTCGAAATTAAAAAGCTTAGAAATTATAACACTTTGGAAATCATAACAGTTGATAACATAATACTTTGAAATTCATAACTTTGAAATCATAACTTCCCACTATAACAGTTTAGATATTAATAATAGTAGATATAATAAAATAGCTTATATAAAATAGTTATAGGTTAAAATAGTTTATATTAAGATAATTATTAGTATATATATATTAAATAGTTTATATTAAAAATAGTTTCCTCAAATTTCACAAATCGATTCAAATCAACTCGAATTTCAAAAATTCAACTTTAATCCAAA
Organism: Allium fistulosum; assembly: GCA_030737815.1. Lineage (NCBI taxonomy): Eukaryota > Viridiplantae > Streptophyta > Magnoliopsida > Asparagales > Amaryllidaceae > Allium > Allium fistulosum. The sequence continues at coordinate 230,982,425 of CM060908.1, read as the reverse complement.
TCTCAATTCATCAATTTCAACTCAATTCAGTTTCTCAATTAAACCATTTCGAATTATATCGATTTCAAATACAGATTTGAACCATAAAATAAACCATTTCAATTTTAATATATTTCAAAGCTTAAATATTCCACAATTTCAAAACTAAATTTTGATAATTCATTTATATCTTAGATTCACTTTACTATTATTTAGTTTTTGAAATATTTACTTAATCATTTCAATCACTTTTAAATAAAACTTCAAATTACAAATTTAAATAAACCAAATATCTCATTTCAATTTATGTAAATTTTGAAATATTCACTTAGATCGCTTTTAATCAAAATTAAGTTATAAATTCATATCTTTAAAACCCCAAATTTAATAAATTTCAACTCAAACTTATTTAAGTATAATTCTTAAATAAATACAATTTCAAACCATTTTCTATTTCTAGTTCCATCCTTAATTTAATAAAATTATTATAAACTCTATATTTGAAAATATAATTTCAAATAAATACTTAAACATATTATATATTAATTAAATCAAACTTTATTAAATTAAATCTTATTATTAAACTTATTTTATAATAAAACTAATTTATATATATTTAAAAATAGTAAAATTATAAGTAAATTCTTAAAATTTATAATTTCAAACTAACTTATAATTTTAAAATTTTCAAACATAAAATTTTTAAAATTCAAGAATTTAAAACATATATAAAATAACATTTATATATTTAAAATCAATATTTATATAAAACCATACATATATTCTCCTTTAAAACTCGGAAAAATTATTTCAAAAAAATATATATAGACCAACGGTGTCTGTATATAATTTTCTATCCTATGGTCAAGTGATACAGATATTTATCATTTCAATCCACAATTTAAATATATACGGGTATATATCATTTCAACTCGCAATCTCAAATTCAATTCAATGAAAATCGCTTGTGTTTATCATTTCAACCCATAATGATTTTCTCTTATTCTACAGATCGTTCGGGTATGTATCATTTCAACCCATAGGGAGTTCTATACTAACAGGAAACTTGTAGAGTGACAACAGATATGATAATAATATAATAGGCATATGTCATCAATATAAATAACAGATAGTGGTGTCAGATGTCATAAATGAACATATATAGATAATAGCAAGTATATATATATATAGCAATGTAAATAACTAACAGTAGCATATTTCAATTGTCATTTCAAATGAAATCAAATTTAATAAATATAAGAACGTTAATCGTGAGTGATTTCTCACCTTTCGAGGCTAGAGAGTTAGACAACAGAACAAGCTACGAATTCCAAAGCAAATCAAGATTAGCACGGATGCGATGAACAAAGCTGATAATAGGAATTGACGAAATCAAATCAGAACTAGATCGATGAAGAAACTAGATCGATGATGATAAATGGTATAAGTGAACACATATATATAACTGTATAACTATATATACATATAATCATATTCTAAATTCACACACAATTTAAATTAAATAAATACTTATATACATACTTATTAAAATGTAAAATATTTATACATTAAATATATATATATATATATACATATAAATAAACATCATTTTATAGAACAAATATATCACCTTTATATATATAAGCTAATATATTATGCATATTTGTTAAAACCAGGTATACACAATACATCTTACTTATTATACATATAAATAACCAATATTTGCTAAAATTAAGTAAACTTACTATATAGAAATTTATACAGAACTTTTATAATACTACAGAGCCTATATATATATATATGTGTGTGTGTGTGTGTGTGCAATTTAGAAATCAATCGTTATAATGAAATTAATATAAAACGACTTGCTAAAATAAACATACCGACTCAAACAGATACCATAGAACTTATGCCATACAACAGCAAATGTAGACGAGCTAAAAATCTACATAGATAAGGAAATGTTTAGATCTGGAATGCCAAAATAAAAACCAGTATGTAAAATTTTACGCATACTCATACTAATATAGTAGCTAACGGTAAGCATGTATAATACATACATTTCCAACAGATCCAATACATAAGCTAATATAACTTATCCACCTTAAACAACTTTATAGATTTTACGTATATAAAATTTAAGAATTCATATAAACTTATACAGTTTTATAAATAACAAAACAAAATTTATATAATACTAATATAACTTACTCCACGGATATTTATTAATATATGTGCACTAACAGGAATCTACTACAACATAATTTTATATTATATAAACTGACATAGCTATCTTACTTAAAACAATATATATATTATGTAATTTATATAACCTATATGCAGCAGTATAATATATATAACATACATCAGATCTATGTATGCTAACATATAAACAAAACTTATACATAACTTATATAAAACATATATATATAACTCAGTTAGATTTTTATATAGCAGATAGTTAAAAGTGTAAGCAAATTACATAAAGAAGCAAATTTCTCAAGCAAGAGTGGTAGGCAGAGAAGCAAGCAAGGAGTGGATGAGATGGTCTCAGCCGAACAAGAGGAGGGGGGTGGCATCCTCGGGAGAGAAGGATGGCCGAAGTATGCGAGCAAGAGGAGGGAAGCCGAGAGGAAGAGAGGAAAAAATGGAAAGCTCGGCTACAAGGGTAGGGTGTGGGTCCATGTTTGGTGGGGAAAGATGAAGGGCGGAGGCGGCAGGTTGCTTTTGTGTGGAGGGCGGTCTCTGGGCTTCGGTTGTGACGTGGAGTGGGAAAGCAGTGAAGGGAAGAAACATGGAGCTGCAGACGAAATGAATCAGTGACGAAAAATAAAAGAAAACTTAGCTAAATTTTATAATATATTTGCTTTGAAATGAAACTGTTAGATCCAAACAGACAGGAGATAAAATGAACCAGCTATATGAATTGTAACCGAGGAATAGTGATAGCCAGCTATTACATCTAGGAATTATAAAAGTCCTTTGGCTACATGTTTCAACAGACGGATAGCTGAAAAGACAGAGGAACAAAAGAGTTGAAATTTCGTATCCGATACAGATATCTGTTTTGCGAGTTTCGTCGCGCAACGGACACCGAAAGACAGATATGAATATACTGTGGAGGTCAGCACGACGAGACGATCAAAACGGTACACTGATATCAATTGTACAATCGAGTTATTAAAAGTCGATATCGGTATTGAAAATGTTGTAAATCTGTCAAAAATAAGATAAATGGGGCAATAGCAGTTCAAATTTGATGAAATGAAATATGACGTCTCACTCAGAAAATGATTTATAAGTTTATTGTATAAAAATATTCAAGTTTGGAAAACATTTTATTATGATCAAATATTAACTGATTTAGATCGAAATAGAATTACACAAATAAAATAAACTTGCATATTATCTGATGAAAATTTACCATTTGCTATCTTTAAGTAGACGTATTCCAAATATTAAACTTTCAATTCAAAATTTTATTATTTAAAATTTCACAAAATTCAGTTAATTACGTTAATAAAATTAATAAAAATTTACGGGTCGTTACACTCTCCCCCACTCAAAAAATTTTGTCTCCGAAAAGGAAGGAGGTAGGATAATAGAAACAATCAGAAAGAAAAATAGATTGAAAGACAAGAGAAACAATTAATTTAAAACTATATAAATTTCAATTTAAATGAATTAATATTCAATAATTTGGTTAAACCCATTTTATTATATCCATAAATAGTCATTCGATTCAAATTTGTTAGTTCAAACTGTCAATTCGGATCATAAAAATTTCATTTAGTTTTAAATTGATTTCCATTCACTTATTTATATAAAGATCAATCACTTACATAATTTGTTTTCCATTAAAGATTTAAGTCATTAATGAATCATTTCATAAAATATTACTTAAGCTTCTATTGCCTTACTTAAGTTTATAACCTAATTCGGTTATTGAATAAAAATTAAGTTTTTGTATTCGCCCTTGAAGAGAAAAGAAATATTTAAATATATCTAAAAAAATTCAATTAAAACATTTAACCTCATTCACTTAGTAAAAATATAAGATATATTTAAAACATCCTCCTAGCATTATGCAAAGTTTTTTCAAAAGTCTAAAACAATGTTAGAAATTTATATCAAAACATTATAATAAGCTTTAAAATAAAGTTCCTTAAATCCAATAATTTATCAGACTCGTTATTTTTTTTAAAATAAGTATAAACTCAAGATTATTAAACTGAAACTAATAGTATACTTAAAATCTTACATTAAATTTCTAAATAAAAGTATAAAATTTCATATCTTCATAATTAATTTTACACACTTGTTTAAAATGAATATTCAAATCATGGAAAAACATTTATTATGGTTTAATACAAAATTTCAAACAGTAAATAAACCAATAAATTTACTATTAGTACTTCGAAATCAAGTAACTATTTCAAACTCTACTTCCAAAATAGAGATTCAAATTTTATTTGTCAAGTATATTACTATAAATAAACTTCGCAAATCAAAATTTTTCCCATTTATATAATATCTTTAAATTATACATTCAAAGAAACTTATACAAATTTTATTTGAAATATTCATTAGAAAGCTTCATTTGAAAATCAATTATCTTTAATACTTTAATACTTTCCAAAACTCATTTGTAAAATTTCTTACTTCATTTATAAATACCATTTAAATATTTAAATAACACCTTTATAAATATATGTAAACTATTTGAAAACAATTATTTACATCATTACTTATATTTACAAAGAAGCTATTGAAAACATTAAATCCATAATTCATAAATTTATTAATTTTATCTCAAGATACTTTTCAAACATTATTAATAAATCAATAATCATTTACTTTAAATATGTTTTATTTAATTAATAACTTATAAAATATTTACAACACTAATAATTTACTATTAAACCATGTAGTATATAAATAAACAATATTTTAAACATTTTAAATTATTTAGAAAGAAAAAAAAGATCAAAATATCCTTTATATAGTACTTTATCAGAATACTTTTATAACCCGATGTCTTAACAGGTTTATCATCATTCTTGCAGACTCTGGTCGTACGTTGATCAGGCGTAAGACTAGAAATCTCCAAGTACTTAATAGACCTATTTCAACACCCAGTGAAAAATACTTAAAAACAGGTATGAGAGGTACCGCTCAAAATCTAATGTCAAACAATGATGATACAATAGCAGTGGCCCGCTGCTGATCCAGTATTTACGCAATGGGCACAAAACTTTCCATAAGATCCTTCCACCTTCCGGATTCCAGAAAAATATCGTAGCCATTTTGTAAACAAAGGACCATCGACCCCTGCTGCAGTGGTACGCTGCTGATTCAATGATTTACGCAATGGATGCACTTCCTTCCCGGAAGATCCATAAACAACAGATCCCAGGATCGAAAGCGCCTCCATTGGATAAACTAAAGAACCATATACCCTGAAAAAAATCGAGGAACTCATGAGTTTAAGTCCGGACAACCATATCAGTTCGAATCCATTTCTGAATTCACCCAAGTCCATTAGGGTTTATCGGTCGAATCCATTCCTGGATTCCCCAAGTCCATCTGGGTCGAAGCATATCATAATATACTTCTTCGCGGAGGGTACTTCCCCATACCTCTTACTTCAAAATATAACATACCATATATAGTACCCTTTCAAAATCATAGCTTCAAATATCACACTTATATAAATTCCATTATATATAAGATTTCATTTTCAGATAAAGTACTTCCCAAAATCAAAATCGCGAACATATCAAATCATTCTTATATAAATTCCATTATATATAAGGTTTATCTCTTCAGACCGAATACCTTCCAAAATCAACAGTTTTGAAAATCATCTTATACTTATATAAAGTCTGTCTTATACAAGAATCAAAAAATTTCCAAGATCAATTTTGTTGTATGAAAAGCCATATGAGATTCATAATTAGAGGAGTCCTAATCGAAGAGAACTCAAATCACGAAAACGGACTCGGGATATGATAATTAAATTACAAAAGATGAAGATGGATAGCCTTATATTAATCGTGGGTGATCTTAACTGGGTCAACCGTGATTCCAGGAATAAGATTAATGCGGAAATTCAATTTCCCGCTTGGAAGGGAGAGAAGTGACTTCACCAAAGATATCCAAAAACGGTTGGACACCAGGATGGAGTCGAGATTACCAGGCTGAGAATCAAGCGAAAGGATAATACCGCCTGCTAAAACCCATAGGCAATCGACATTCGATCAAAGAGAATTACCCTGGTCTTCTACTAGAGAACATTCGGGATTAACAGGAGATAACAGCATCTAAACCGCAGATACAGAAATCTCTGGTGAATCGATGCTTGTTGTAAAGGAGTGTCACCCCTTTAAAAATCATTCTAAGATTGGCGGGACCACCGATTCATTATAGAGATCAACAGGAGTGGAGTTATGGGATACTCCAAAATCAAAAGAACACGAATAGGAAGACAAAGATGGATTCCATAACAAAAGGGGAGTCCCGGAATTCAAAGGAGATCCGAATCAAAGAGGAAGAGATTCAAGCTTGAACGAAAGTAATTCTATAATTAAATTTACTCTATATGCTAAGTTTTCCTAAAACCTGGCTCCGATACCAACTGTAACGACCTGTATTTTCAACCATTTCCATCCACACATGTCGGACTTGAACTGCTCAAAATATCAAATTGTTCATTTTTATTTGGCAAAACTCAAAATATACAGCAAATAAATAATCACAGAATCACAAACATAGAGTAATATAACAATAAGCAGCGGAAACAAGAGAATAGTAGTTCATGAAGCTACCATTTATATATAACAGAGTTAAAACAAAATACAACAGAAGTCTTGAATACACAAGAGTCTCGATACAATAGTCAAATAACAAATTGGAATACATCACTGGAATCAATTGAGTATTTGAAAGCTGAATCGATAGTTGGATCTCCAAACGAAGCTCCAACTCCAAAGGTGCATCTCAAATACTGTGACACTCAGTCTGACCCGAGTGTAAAGCAAAACACAAACACTCGAGTCAGGATTACATTCTTATACCAATAAATCCAATTTCAAGTGAAACATCAACTGAAATACAAGTAACTCAAAGGATGTTTGGGATAACCATCCTCTAAGGATCCATGGAACTATGTACTATGTAGTAATATACGCTATTAACAACCAACCATTATTATAACACCATGGTCATTTCAAAATATCATACTTCAAAACCAAAATATCATATCCATTTCAAAACCATATTAATACGATATCATTTCCCACTTAAAATAATATTCATTTCAAAAATCATAGCACTTCAAAGTTATAACACTTTCGAAATTATAAAGCTTAGAAATTATAACACTTTGGAAATCATAACACTTGATAACATAATACTTTGAAATTCATAAGTTTGAAATCATAACTTTCCACCATAAAATTTTAGATATTAATAATAGTAGATATAATAAAATAGTTTATAAAATAAAATAGTTTATATAAAATAGTTATAAGTTAAAATAGTTTATATTAAGATAATTATTAGTATATATATTAAATAATTTCCTCAAATTTCACAAATCGATTCAAATCAACTCGAATTTCAAAAATTCAACTTTAATTCAAATCTCAATTCATTAATTTCAACTCAATTCAGTTTCTCAATTAAACCATTTCGAATTATATTGATTTCAAATACAGATTTGAACCACAAAATAAACCATTTCAATATATTTCAAAACTTAAATATTCCACAATTTCCAAACTAAATTTTGATAATTCATTTATATCTCAGATTCACTTTACTATTATTTAGTTTTTGAAATATTTACTTAATCATTTCAATAACATTTAAATAAAACTTCAAATTACAAATTTAAATAAACCAAATATCTCATTTCAATTTATGTAAATTTTGAAATATTCACTTAGATCACTTTTAATCAAAATTAAGTAATAAATTCATATCTTTAAACCCCCAAATTTAATAAATTTCAACTCAAACTTATTTAAGTATAATTCTTAAATAAATACAATTTCAAACCAATTTCTATTTCTAGTTCCATCCTTAATTTAATAAAATTATTATAAACTCTATATTTGAAAATATTATTTCAAATAAATACTTAAACATATTATATATTAATTAAATTAAACTTTATTAAATTAAATCTTATTATTAAACTTATTTTATAATAAAACTAATTTATACATATTTTAAAATAGTAAAATTATAAGTAAATTCTTAAAATTTATAATTTCAAACTAACTCATAATTTTAAAATTTTCAAACATAAAATTTTTAAAATTCATGAATTTAAAAAATATATAAAATAACATTTATATATTTAAAATCAATATTTATATAAAACCATATATATATATTCTCCTTTAAACCTCGAAAAAATCATTTCAAAAAAATATATATATAGACCAACGGTGTTTGTATATAATTTTCTATCCTATGGTCAAGTGATACAGATATTTATCATTTCAATCCACAATTTAAATATATACGGGTATATATCATTTCAACCCGCAATCCCAAATTCAATTCAATGAAAATCGCTTGAGTTTATCATTTCAACCCATAACAATTTTCTCCTATTCTAAAGATCGTTCGGGTATGTATCATTTCAACCCATAGGGAGTTCTATACTAACAGGGAACTTGAAGAGTGATAATGTAACAACCCGCATATTTTTACGATAATATATTTAAATGATTTATTTAAATATAGCATCGTTAGTTGAATTTGAAGTTCGAAATGTGACTTTTTGTAAACGGTCGAATCCGGACTCGAGACCACTTCCATTGAGTCCAAATTGGTGTTTGCGACCTTTTTGAGTATAAACATCGATATGTTTGGAGTTGAGTAGAATTTTGCTATTTTTCTATTGGGCTTTGGGTTTGGGTTTCAGCCCACTAACCCAACAAAATACCCTAACACTCCACTCCCTCTTCATTCATTCATTCTATTATTTCCTAACACTTGTTAAAGGAAAGAATGGGGAAGGGAAGGGAAATTAAAATTCCTAAACCTAGATTACTAGGAAATTCAAGTTCTTGCTCTAAAATCAAAGAGAAGCTTAGGTAAGCATCCTCTTCATCTTCTCCATCTCAATCTCTCTTCAATTTTCAGAAATTCCTATAACCTAACATAGGAAAAAACTTCACCTTTGATACTAGATTGAAGATTCTAGAGGTGTATTGAAGAGGAATTGGCCTTTCCTTTGTTTAAGAGCTTCTCATTCGTGTTTTCGGGTTTAAAGGTGAGTTTTTGAACTCACATCTACGTCTATAACTTTCATTGTTGTTAGGTATGAATTCCTAACATCTATTCATGTCCATTTGCTTTTGATTTGAATTGATTTGGTGAATTTTCCAATTTTTGGTTTAAAGTCCAATTTTATGAAAATCCTACTATGGATGTTTGGACATGATATTTGGGGTGTATCGAGGAGCCTATAAGGCTGGGTTGTCGCTTGGCATAAATCCCTAGCCTCCGTCGCTCGTCCGATCGCTTCCGAATCATTTTGGCCATCATTGGCCTGGGCAAATTGTTGCCCAGAAAAGGCAACCAGATGTCTGGTTGGAAGGTCCAAACGTCTGGTTAGGGCAGCGGATGAAAAAAAAATACGGCAGAAAAGAAAAAAATGGCAAAGACTTGGACTAGACGTCTGGTCCAAACCTACCAGACGTCTGGTTAGTTTCAGACGTCTGGTTAGAGTTCAACCGTCTGGAAGGTTTCTGGAATATTTCCAGAACCCAAATCCAGACGTCTAAATGAACCCCCAGACGTCTGGAACTGCCAATTTTGCCTATTTTGGCTGTTTTTGATTGGATTTCCAATTTTTATCGATTTTTGTTGATCCAATTGGTTGTTATCATTTATTATCGACTTTGATGACTTCTTTCTTTGGATTTTTAGGAATATCCATTTGATGGATTTGATATCGATTTTTATGGTTTTAATTCACATCGTCGAATGTGAATTTTTGGTGATCGATTGTTTCTACAATCGTTTTTCTGTGATTTGTCACTTTTAAAATACAAAGGTTTCTATACTAGTAGTAAATACTCAAACTCTTTCACACCAATGATTTCAACACCATTTTTAATACAAAGCTCGTTTTCAAAACCGTTTTCCAATCTATTAGTATATACAAACCTATACCTTATTCGTACGAGAAATCCAATTAAACGACTTAGCAAAACATGTGGTATGAAACGCTTGCGTTTACTTCGTCGGTTAATTCTTAGACTTGTTCGATTGAAATCTTGTGACAACTTTCGACTGGAAATCTACAATTTGTTCGTAAGTATTTAAGTTAAGCTAGTGGTTATGGGACATGAAGCTAAACTCGTTTATTTACTAGCTTGGTGTAATTTACACTTCTTATTGATCGATGATGATCATTTTTGTGGTTTAGACTAGCGATATGCGATGTCTCTTTGTCCACGTAGGGGACAGTACCTCGTTTTATGGAGCTTCGGCTCATTTTTATGGGTTAACGACCCATGGTCTCTTGACCATTTGTGGAGCTTCGGCTCAAATTTGATGGGGTAGCGACCCATGGTCTTCGGGCCGTTTGTGGAGCCTCGGCTCAAATTTAATGGTTAGCGACCATGGAATAGCATTCCGTTTGTGATACACGTGTTGGTGAGTTTTCGTGCTCCCGTTTGTGATAGGCCTCCCCTTTGTGTTTTCTGGATTTCTAATTGTTGATTTCTGGAATTTGTGTTTCACCAATTTTTGCGATTGACATTGATATGTTTTGTAAATATTTGGGGTTTGGCGAATAAGCTAAAGAATGTGATATTCTTTTTGGATATTTGAGATGATTTGAGATATTGTATGATTTTTGTTGTTATCTGATGTATACTTGTCACAGTATGACATTATTGTTATCATACGTTTTTGTCATATCTCTTATCCTATCTCATTTTATATGATATTTATAGCTAGACTGATCCGTTTATTATTTTTCTTCTTAAATGATACTCGGGTCAGACCGAGGTGTTTCAGGTGCTTCTACTTGACTTCTTATTTGAGACCATCATTTGACTTTTAGCTAACTACTTTAGCTTAGTAGTTTTTGTTTTTATACATTCGAGATAGAGACTCCTTGATGTATTCATATTCTTTTATTTAGCACTTGTACCTATTCTTTTGTTATGTAGTGGATCTTGCATGACCACTACTTTGATGTACACTTCTAGGTGTTATATTCATATCTGTTTCCGCCTTAGTGATATGAATATATGTGACTGATTTGTGTTTTTCTTATTTTATATTTGTTTCCGAAGGCCACATAGCCACTGTGTGGTAGCTTTGAGTTTGTATTTGATATGTCGGATTTCCTCTTGAAATGAAATGCATGTCATACTATCTGACATATCGGTACTCGCACAAAGCAATTACACAGATGGTCGCTCCTCAACAGCCTTATTCTTCGTGCTAGTCGACGGCATTACCCAGTAGTGTCCTTGGCTAGTGTGAGTATAGAGGTGGGGTGTCACAGCTTGGTATCAGAGCCAAACTTCGGAATAATATAGAATAATATAGCAAGGATCATTGTCCTAAGTCTCTCTTAGGAGTCGTGCCTTAGGATTTAATTCGAGTCTTATGACCCGTTCTATCCTATTTCCTTTTATGATGTCTTGTTTTATCAATCAAGTTTGTTTCATATTCATTTTGAGAATAACCATTTTCCTCTTCTTTCTTTCTTTCTTTCTTAAAGAAGAGAAATGGTTAGACCAGGCCATCCCAGCACCGGTCAATCCAGTGCTACTCCTCAGGATGGAGTATTTATGTCTGCCCAACAGCTTCTAGATCTTGTAAAGAATGCTCAAGCTGTCGGACCTATTCCTGAGCCTACTCATCCTAAATCTGGATTTGCACGCTTGTGCAGTGATTATACCAATTTGGGTGGAAGGCCATTCAAGGGTTTCGAAAGCGTTATAGAAGTCCAAGCCTGGCTTAGATCATGCGACCGCATCTTTTCTCGCATGAATCTTGTGGATCTACATCGAGTCCATGTGGCTTCTAGCATGCTCCAGGAGAGAGCATAGATTGGTATGAGCTGTTGATTTCGGAAATTATTGAAGCGGATCTCACTTGGGAGTAATTCCGGGAAAGGTTCGAGTTAAAGTTTGTGCCGGAATCTGAAAAGGTAACTTTAGCTCGGCGCTTTATTGACCTTGTTCAAGGTGAATCTTCTGTGACCGACTATGTCGCATCTTTTGAATCTCTCTCTAAATATGGGGTCGAGTATATTAGTACGTACCCCATTGAAGAAAAATCAGAGGTTTGTCTATGGGTTGAATAAGAACCTCAAAAAGCCTTTACTTCTGAAACTAGAAGTTTCTTTTGATCAGCTTGTAGATATCGCTCTTCGACTTGAAGAAGCCGATAAAGAAAGTGATGTTGAAGTTGTGGGTGCCAAACAGAACTTCAACAACAACAAGAAGAGGCCTATTAAGTTCAAAGGCCCTAATCCCAACAAGAAAGGGAGGCAAGCAACTTCGGTAGAAAAGACTCCTACCTCTAGTCGTGGATAATGCTACAATTATGGTTCTAAGGACCATTATGCAAATAAGTGTCCGAAGCCTCTTACTTGTCACTATTGCAAAAGTTCGGGTCATTATATATCTTCATGTCCCAAACTTCAAAGGAAGAATGAGGGAAAGCTAAATGTTGTGCAAGCCCTTAGTAACACTTCTCTTGGTCAAGGTATTTCTCATTCTGTCCTTGATGGCATTATTATGTTTCATGATCATCCTATTCGAGTTCTTTTTCATACGGGTGCATCCCACTTTTTTATATCAAAGGAACTTGTTGATACTTTGTCTTTAAATGTTATGGGCTTGATGACTTCATTGAGAATTGCGAATCCGGTTGGTGGATCCACAACACTCAGTTTACTTTGTAAAGATGTCGAGATTATTTTATGTGATTATTCTTTCCGAGCCGATTTGCATGTTATGCGTTACCTAGGTTTCGGAATGATTTTTGGAATGGATTGGCTTAACCATTATGAAGCCCACATCCTATGTCCCGAGAGGACTATCCACCTTCGACATTCTCAATATGTTAAGCAGATTTCTATTGTTCTTAAAGATTCGGATTCCAATCCGGTAGCATCCTTATATTCTCTAAATCCGCATGATGACGATAGTGATGATGAGGAAGATGTCATTTTCCTCATTCACGTTGTTCGTGAATTTCCCGATATATTTGAGCCCGTTTTAGGATTACCACCTAAGCGAGGAATTGAGTTCAGAATTAATCTAATCCCTGGAGCTCTACCTATCACTCATCCTCCTTATCGTATGTCCAATAAGGAAAATGAAGAGATGCGTAAACAAGTATCCGAATTGGAAGGAAAACTGTTTATTCGTTCTAGTTCCTCTCCATGGGGAGCTTCGGCTATTTTTGTGAAGAAATCCGATGGTACACTTAGGCTTTGCGTAGACTACCACAAGCTTAATGATCTCACTATCAAGAATAAATATCCCTTACCTCGGATTGATGATCTATTCGATCAACTTAGCGGTGCTAAAGTCTTTTCACAATTAGACTTAGCAACCGGTTTTCATCAGCTTCGAATTGCAGAGGATAGTATTCCTTTGACGTCGTTCCGTACTCATTATGGATCTTATGAATGGCTTGTTATGCCATTTGGTTTATACTCCAGCTTATTTCGTTGACCTTATGAATCGAGTTTTCAAAGACTTCCTCGATCGATTTGTTCTCATCTTTATAGATGATATTCTTGTTTATTCTAAAACCGAGGAAGAGCATGAAAAAAACCTTCGAATTGTGTTGGAAACTCTTAGAAGCAATCAATTGAAAGCAAAATTTTCTAAGTGCCACTTTTAGCAATCTGTGTGAAATTTTTAGGACATATTATTTCTGAATCCGGAATTTTCGTGGATCCTTCAAAGATTGAGGCGATTCAAAATTGGAAGAGACCGGAGAGTGTGACGGAAATTCGTAGCTTCCTTGGATTAGCGGGCTATTACCGTCATTTCATAAAAGACCTTTCTAAAATTTCCGTGCCTCTTACTAGTTTAACAAAGAAGGGAGTCAAGTACATTTGGTCAGACAAATGTGAAGCTGCTTTTTAGAAATTAAAAGAACTCCTTTCCGATGCTCCTATTCTTGTGATTCCCGAAGGGAACCAAGACTTTATTGTTTATACCGATGCTAGTCGTGTTGGTTTGGGAGCCGTTCTCATGCAAAGGGAACGTGTTATCGCTTATGCTTCTAGGAAATTAAAGCCTGCCGAGACAAGATATGTCGCTCATGATTTAGAGCTCGCGGCTATTGTTTTCACCCTTAGAATTTGGCATCATTATCTTTTGGGAGAGAAATTTGTTCTCTACACCGATCATAAATCTTTGAAGTATTTTTTTTCTCAAAAGGAACTTAATTTGCGTCAACAACGTTGGCTCGAATTCATTGCATCTTATGATCTTGATATTCTCTATACTCCCAGAAAGGGAAATCGTGTTGCCGATGCCCTTAGTCGTAAGCAACAGGCGGTTGTTTCCATGATGATATCCGAATGGAATGATCTTGAGACTTTGTCCACTTGTGAGATTCGAGATCGTGAATCCGATCCATGTTCATCTCTTGTTTTATGTATCCTTGAGGCTCATGCTTCTCTTTTAGACCGCATTCTTGAAGCTCAAAAGCAAGATCCTGAATTGGCTCTTCTTAGCCAAAGTTGTAGGGATAAAATTGATATTGAAGGTTTGAAAGACTTTGATATTGATGCTTGTGGGGGTATTCAAAAATTTGGTAGACTTATTGTGCCAAATATCCGTGATCTTCGTAAAGACATTTTAGAAGATTCTCATCGTTCTAAATTTACCATTCATCCCGGTAGTAGTAAATTGTACACGAACATGAAACGACTTTATTATTGGGATGGAATGAAATCTGATATTGCTAACTTTATTAAGCGTTGCATGACTTGCCAACTCGTTAAAGCCAAGCATCAAAGGCCTGGTGGGTTATTGCAACCTTTAGACATTTCCCATTGGAAGTGGGATCAAATTTCCATGGACTTTATTGACGGTCTTCCCCGTTCTCGTTCGGGTCATGATAGCCTATGGGTGATAGTAGATAGACTTACAAAATCCGCCCATTTTATTCCCGTTCGGTCCAATCGGACCGTACCTCTTTTAGCTAAACTTTATGTCAAAGAAATTGTTAAATTGCATGGAGTTCCAACTTCTTTTGTTAGTGATCGTGATCCATTATTTACTAGTGGATTTTGGAAGGTCTTCAAAGAGCTTTGGGAATAAAGCTTAATTTTAGCATCGCTTATCATCCTCAGTCCGATGGACAAACCGAGCGTGTGAATCAAACTCTTGAAGATCTTCTTCGTGCATGTGTTCTTGATTTTGGTGGAAGTTGGGAAGATCATATTCCTCTTGTTGAGTTTTCATACAATAATAGCTTCCAATCTAGTATTGGTATGACACCTTTCGAGGCACTTTACAGAAGGCCATGCCGTTCTCCTTCGTGTTGGCTTGAAGCCGGTGAGAAGCTGGTTTTAGGTCCAGATTTTATTCGTGATTCCATAGAAAAGATTGACCTTATTTGTCATAGGATTAAAGAAGCTCAAAGTAGACAAAAATCCTATGCCGATAACCGAAGAAGGAAATTAGAATTTTCTGTGGGAGATCTTGTGTTTATTCGTGTTTCACCTATGAAGGGTGTTGTGCATTTCAGTCGATCGGGAAAATTAGCACCTTGATATATTGGCCCTTTTCCTATCAACGAACGCATTGGTTCCGTGGCTTATTGCCTTTTATTACCGGCTCAATTTTCTTCTATTCATGACGTATTCTACGTCTCTCAATTACGGAAATGCCTTAGAGATTCCGATTCTATTCTTGAGCCCGGTGTTATTAAAGAAATTGAAGTTTCACATAATTTGACTTATGAGCAACATCCTATTCGTATCATTGCTACAGAGGTTAAACGTCTTCGAAATAAAGATGTTCCACTTGTGAAAGTTCAATGGTCCTCAAATCCTAAGGATTTCTCTTGGGAATCCAGAGAATTCATCGAGCGAACACATCCAGACTTACTCTCCCGTGCTCCTTAAGGTGAACTTCTCATTTCAAAAATTTCTTCTTTTGTGTTGTTATGCCTTAGTATGGTTGTTACTTTTTATTTTCTTCTTAAGTATTGCGAGGACGCAATTTCTTTAAGGAGGAGAGTCTATAACAAGCCACATATTTTTACGATAATATATTTAAATGATTTATTTAAATATATCATCGTTAGTTGAATTTGAAGTCCGAAATGTGACTTTTTGTAAACGGTCGAATATGGACTCGAGACCACTTCCATTGAGTCCAAAATGGCGTTTGCGACCCTTTTGAGTATAAACATCGATATGTTTGGAGTTGACTAGAATTTTGCTATTTTTCTATTGGGCTTTGGGTTTCAACCTACTAACCCAACAAAATACCCTAACACTCCACTCCCTCTTCATTCATTCATTATATTATTTCCTAACACTTGCTAAAGGAAAGAATGGGGGAGGGAAAGGGAATTAAAATTCCTAAACCTAGATTACTAGGAAATTCAAGTTCTTGCTCTAAAATCAAAGAGAAGCTTAGGTAAGCATCCTCTTCATCTTCTCCATCTCAATCTCTCTTCAATTTTCAAAAATTCCTATAACCTAACATAGGAAAAAACTTCACCTTTGATACTAGATTGAAGATTCTAGAGGTGTATTGAAGAGGAATTGGTCTTTCCTTTGTTTTAGAGCTTCTCATTCGTGTTTTTGGGTTTAAAGGTGAGTTTTTGAACTCACATCTACATCTATAACTTTCATTGTTGTTAGGTATGAATTCCTAACATCCATTCATGTCCATTTGCTTTTGATTAGAATTGATTGGGTGAATTTTCCAATTTTTGGTTTTAAAGTCCAATTTTATGAAAATCATACTATGGATGTTTGGACATGATATTTGGGGTGTATGGAGGAGCCTTTAAGGCTGGGTTGTCGCTTGGCATAAATCCCTAGCCTCCGTCGCTCGTCCGATCGCTTCCGAATCATTTTGGCCATCATTGGCCTAGGCAAATTGTTGCCCAGAAAAGGCAATCAGACGTCTGGTTGGAAGGTCCAGACGTCTGGTTAGGGCAGCAAATGAAAAAAAATATACGGTAGAAAAGAAAAAAAATGGCAGAGATTTGGACCAGATGTATGGTCCAAACCTACCAGACGTCTGGTTAGTTTTCAGACGCCTGGTTAGAGTTCAGACGTCTGGAAGGTTTCTAGAATATTTCCAGAACTCAAATCCAGACGTCTGGATGAACCCCCAGACGTCTGGAACTGCCAATTTTGGCTGTTTTTGATTGGGTTTCCAATTTTTATCGATTTTTGTTGATCCGATTGGTTGTTGTTATTTATTATCGACTTTGATGACATCTTTCTTTGGATTTTTGGGAATATCCATTTGATGGATTTGATATCGATTTTTATGGTTTTAATTCACGTCGTCGAATGTGAATTTTTGGTGATCGATTGTTTCTACAATCGTTTTTTGTGATTTGTCACTTTTAAAATACAAAGGTTTCTATACTAGTAGTAAATACTCAAACTCTTTCACAACAATGATTTCAACACTATTTTTAATACAAAGCTCGTTTTCAAAACAGTTTTCCAGTCTATTAGTATATACAAACCTTTACCTTATTCGTAGGAGAAATTCAATTAAATGACTTAGCAAAACAAGTGGTATGAAACGCTTGCGTTTACTTCGTCGGTTAATTCTTAGACTTGTTCGATTGAAATCTTGTGACAATTTTCGACTGGAAATCTACAATTTGTTCGTAAATATTTAAGTTAAGCTAGTGGTTATGGGACATGAAGCTAAACTCATTTATTTACTAGCTTGGTGTAATTTACACTTCTTATTGATCGATGATGATCATTTTTGTGGTTTAGACTAGCGATATGCGATGTCTCTTTGTCTACGTAGGGGACAGTACCTCGTTTTATGGAGCTTTGGCTCATTTTTATGGGCTAACGACCCATGGTCTCTTGACCATTTGTGGAGCTTCGGCTCAAATTTGATGGGGGTAGCGACCCATGGTCTTCGGGTCGTTTATGGAGCCTAGGCTCAAATTTAATGGTTAGCGACCATGGAATAGCATTCCGTTTGTGATACACGTGTTGATGAGTTTTCGTGCTCCCGTTTGTGATAGGCCTCCCCTTTGTGTTTTCTGGATTTCTAATTGTTGATTTCTGGAATTTGTGTTTCACCAATTTTTGCGATTGACATTGATATTTTGTCAATATTTGGGGTTTGGCGAATAAGCTAAAGAATGTGATATTCTTTTTGGATATTTGAGATGATTTGAGATATTGTATGATTTTTGTTGTTATCTGATGTATACTTATCACAATATGGCATTATTGTTATCATACGTTTTTGTCATATCTCTTATCCTATCTCATTTTATATGATATTTATAGCTAGACCGATCCATTTATTATTTTTCTTCTTAAATAATACTCGGGTCAGACCGAGGTGTTTCAGGTGCTTCTACTTGACTTCTTATTTGGGACCATCATCTGACTTTTGGCTAACTACTTTAGCTTAGTAGTTTTTGTTTTTATACATTCGAGATAGAGACTCCTTGATGTATTCATATTCTTTTGTTTAGCACTTGTACCTATTCTTTTATGATGTAGTGGATCTTGCATGACTACTATTTTGATGTACACTTCTAGGTGTTATATTCATATCTGTTTCCGCCTTAGTGATATGAATATCTGTGACTGATTTGTGTTATGCTTATTTTATATTTGTTTCCGAAGGCCACATAGCCACCGTGTGGAAGCTTTGAGTTTTTATTTGATATGTCGAATTTCCACTTGAAATGAAATGCATGTCATACTATCTGACATATCGGTACTCGCACAAAGCAATTACACAGATGGTCGCTCTTCAACAGCCTTATTCTTCGTGCTAGCCGACGGCATTACCCAGTAGTGTCCTTGGCTAGTATGGGTATAGAGGTGGGGCATCATAGATAACATATATGATAATAATATAAAAGCCATATATCATCAATATAAATAACAGATAGTGGTGTCAGATGTCATAGGTGAATAGATATAGATAATAACAAGTGTATATATATAGCAATGTAAATAACTAACAGCAGCATATTTCAATTGTCATTTCAAATGAAATCAAATTTAATAAATATTAGAACATTAATCGTGAGTGATTGCTCACCTTTCGAGGCTAGAGAGTTAGACAACAAAACAAGCTACAAATTCTAAAGAAAATCAAGATTGGCACGGATTCGATGAACAAAGCTGATAATAGGAATTGACGAAATCAAATCAGAACTAGATCGATGACGAAACTAGATCGATGATGATAAATGGTATAAGTGAACACACATATATATAACTGTATAACTATATATACATATAATCATATTCTAAATTCACACACATTTTAAATTCAATAAATACTTATATACATACTTATTAAAATGTAAAATATTTATACATTAAAAATCTATGTATATACATATTTAAATAAACAGCATTTTATAAAACAAATATATCACCTTTATATATATATATATAAGCTAATATATTATGCATATTTGTTAAAACCAGGTATATACAATACAGCTTACTTATTATACATATAAACAACCAATATTAGCTAAAATTAAGTAAACTTACTATATAGAAATTTATACAGAACTTTTATCATACTACAGAGCCTACATATATATATAGACTAAAATATACAACTTATACAACCGGTTAAATATAATACCAATATAGGCATATATATATGTGCAATTTAGAAATCAATCTTCATAATGAAATTAATATAAACTGACTTGCTAAAATAAACATACCGACTCAAACGGATACCATAGAACTTATGCCATACAACAACAAATGTACATGAGCTAAAAATCTACATAGATAAGGTAATGTTTAGATTTGGAATTCCAAAATAAGAATCATTATGTATAATTTTACGCATACTCATACTAATATAGTAGCTAACAGTAAGCATTTATAATACATACATTTCAAACAGATCTAATACATAAGCTAATATAACTTATCCACCTTAAACA
Source organism: Allium fistulosum (assembly GCA_030737815.1). Lineage (NCBI taxonomy): Eukaryota > Viridiplantae > Streptophyta > Magnoliopsida > Asparagales > Amaryllidaceae > Allium > Allium fistulosum. Next base: position 230,962,274 of record CM060908.1, on the reverse strand, counting down.
ACTTTATAGAATTTACGTATATAAAATTTAAGAATCCATATAAACTTATACGGTTTTATAAATAACAAAACAAAATATATATAATACTAATATAACTTACTCCATAGATATTTATTAATATATGTGCACTAATAGGAATCTACTACAACATAACTTTATATTATATAAACTGACATAGCTATCTTACTTAAAATAGTATATATATTATGTAATTTATATAACCTATATGCAGCAGTATAATATATATAACATACATCAGATCTATGTATGCTAACATATAGACAAAACTTATACATAGCTTATATAAAACATATATATATATATAACTCAGTTAGATTTTTATATAGCAGATAGTTAAAAGTGTAAGCAACTTACATAAAGAAGCAAATTTCTCAAGCAAGAGAGGTAGGCAGAGAAGCAAGCAAGGGGTGGATGAGATGGTCTCAACCGAACTAGAGGAGGGGGATGGCATCTTCGGGTGGCTCGGGGGAGAAGGATGGCCGAAGTATGCGAGCAGGAGGAGGGAAGCCGAGAGGAAGATAGAGAAAAATGGAAAGTTCGGCTACAAGGGTTGGGTGTGGGTCCATGTTTGGTAGGGAAAGATGAAGGGCGGAGGCGGCATGTTGCTTTTGTGTGGAGGGCGGTCTCTGGGCTTCGGTTGTGACGTGGAGTGGGAAAGCAGTGAAGGGAAGAAACATGGAGCTGCAGACAAAATGAATTAGTGACGAAAAATAAAAGAAAACTTAGCTAAATTTTATAATATATTTGCTTTGAAATGAAACGGTTAGATCCAAACAGACAGAAGATAAAATGAACCAGCTATAGGAATTGTAACCGAGGAACAGTGACAGCTGTAACGACCCAGAATTTTGAACAAATTAAATTGAGAATATTTAATTAATTTTAAATATTTGAACGATGATTTAATTTGAATCCCGAATATAACTTTGAATTTGGCAATTAAATTATAAAATTTAATCTATTGAAACTGGATAAAAATTTGAATCTTCAATTTAAAGTTGAAGAAAAATATTTTTTGAAAGCTTTTAAAATTCGTATTGATAATACTGAAGATGATTGAAGCTTCAGAATCGAATTTGAAGATGATTTGTTCAGTTTTGAAATTAAATCGTTCGAATCGATATTTAAAAATAGCCGTCCGAGGCGCAGTCTCGGAATTCGACGAAACCAGTTCCATTGGGTCCGTAATATTGAATTATTATCGGATTTCAAATTTCGTATTTTTCTGTGTTAATACGTAAGCACACGGTGAGAGAACGCATTTGATTTTAAATCGAATTCAATTTAAAATTTAAAATTATATTAATTTACATCACCACGTTCCACGCCTAAAATCACGCGGTGATCACGAACGAGATCGTGCAAAACTTACTGCTCTCATTTCAAAGTAATGCCTGAACTCCTTCTCTTCATTTTAAAAATCGAATCGTGCCCCTCATTTTCAAATAGAAAACGCTCTCGTTCAACAAAAATGGAGTTCAGATTCAAAGGAAAATTAAATGGCCACTGCCTTCTTTCAATTAACACGAAATCGAAACCCCCTCTCGTTCATAAGACAATGGCCGAGCTAGTTAATTTCAAAGCAAAGTCGCGTTCAATCTGAAGGAGGCGCTCGAGTTAGACAGCGACGAACTCGATTGAGGTGGCTCGCGATCGTTCGCGCGGGGCCAGGGTTCTCACACGGCCAGAGGAGGCTCGCGCAAGCTCTCGCGTGGGTTCTCGAGCGCAGGGCGGTGGCGAAGTCTGGTAGGGCTAGGGATTCGCGAGCATCGCGAGGAGGTAGGCGCGGCGGTGATTTCGAGTCGCGTGTTTCGTTCGCATGGAGGCGACGACTTGGCGATGAGGAGCAAGTGCGTTCGTGTTCGAAGTCGTATTCTCGCGAAGCAGATCTGGGACGCCTCGTGGCCACACGAGCAGTTCGAAGTGGTAGGATAGCCGGAGATGGATGATCGATCTAGGGTTCCGCGATGGATCTTCAGTGATGGGATCGACGATGGCTTCGAGGCAAGCCGTGCACGGGTTCGTAATCGTTTGGGATTTAAATCTGCAGTTAGGTATAAAACAATTTATTCTTCAATTTTAATTTTTTTTATGTATAAGTATATACAAAGAAAAGAAGAATAACAAATGGAAATATTAAATGTTGTAAAGTTTATATAAAGGATTTTGATTTTTATCTATATGGATTAATCAAATATTTTGGCTAATAAAGATAATTTGTTAAAGTAAAACAGTCTTAAACCAAATCATTAATAAATTGATAAGTGATTATCCGTTTTGTTCGAATATTAATCGAATTGTATAAATATTTATACAAGGTTAAAATTGCAAAGGAATCAAGCCGAGAATGAAAAATGGATTGCTAATAAAAGCCAAGGTGAGATCTTCTCACTCAAAAAAAATTAAAAAGTGGAATTTTCAGTTATTTATTGATTGATTTGATTGCTATTGGATGTGATATTAGATATAGTAGGATATATCTATATATATATATATAGCAATATATACATATTGGCATATGTATATATTGGATTGATGATTTCCCGCCTCGTATAGCGGATGAGACCCTATTGCGCCGTTAGTAAGTGGATTTTTATAAAACCCATATACCGCGATAATTCCGTACTGGAGCGGAATTGGTATTGTGCTAACATCTTTGGATGCAGGGAAACAGGTTGGAGGGATCCAATTGGACCCCTCACATTGATTGAATTTATTTCTACTGTGATGTGATAATCTGTGAATGATTATTGATGTTATTGAATTGATGTCTGGAAATTGTTTGAAAGCTAAAATTTAGCTGAATGGATGTTTGATATCATTGGATTCCAAAAATAAACGAAATTGAATTTTTGAAATCAAAATAGAAATTTCTAAGTGAATTAATTTTAGAAATTGAATAAATTTTGAAGAAAGGAATTTTTAAGGTATAAAAAGTTAATTTTTATAATCTTATCGAATTAATTCCAGAATCAAGTGAAAATGTTAAATAAATAAATTTCGTAAAATAGTGATTATAATTTGAAGAATTTAATTTAAGAATTTGGATTTTTAAATAGATTGAAAGAAACGATTGAAATGTATTTCCTTAAAAAGGAATTTATTAAAAGAAGATAAGTTGGAAATCCAACTAGAAATTTAATCGATAAATTGAAATAAATTGGGAAATCAATGTAAAATGATTTCAATTTGAAGAATCCATTTTAAAACAGAATATTGAATCATTTGAGAAAAAACGAGGAATTTACTTAGTAGTGATAAATAAATTTTTAAATCAATATCGAAATTGATTTGGGATTGAAGTTTTTATAAATAGAATTGGAATTTATAAAAGTTGTTTATAAATCCGAAATCACTTATTTTGATAAGTAAAAATATAGAAGTTGATAAAAAGAAGATTTATAAGTCGAAGTTGTTATTAAAATAGAAATAGAATTTATAAACGTGTTTATAAATTCAAAATCAGTTGAATTTGAGAAATTAAATATAGAAGATTTTTAAAGAAGATATATTCGCGATTTTGGATAGCGAATTTTTATTGAGATAAAAATGTGTAGAAATGATTGAAATTGGGTTAAGTGAATTATATTCACGATTTTGGACAGTGAATATATTATTAAATAAATGGATTTATTTTTGAAGAAGTGATATTAAAAATGAAGTTAAACATTTTAAAGATGTTTTAAAATGTATTATGAATCGAAAGCATAGATTTCCACAGTTCTTGTTGAAATAGACGTTTTCGAGAAATAAGGAAATGATGGACTATAACACTGTTGTTATAGTAAATGATTTTCGAAAGGAAATGTTTTTATGTAGTATTGGGATTTATATATCTATCTTAAAATCCGAATCCCTATACTAGTGATTTTGAGTCGTCGTAACGATGTTTTACGCAACATTCGTTTTGACTCAAATAAAATTTATGAAAGAGAATGATTTCCTTAAAGAATGAAATTATACTTAATTTTGATTTAAGTATATCGAATATTTTCAAATGTTGAAAATAAATAGACTTGTGAATTTCTTATTATTAATAAGAATGGAAATGCTTTTCCAAAATGAAATGAAACGTTTTAGAATTTATCTTTGCAAAGATAAATCGAAAATGAATATTTGAAATCAATTGAAAATCGTATATCTGTAGATATTTGAAAATATAAATTCACTATGGAATTTATAAAAGAAAAGGGAAACTGTCTAGAAAAATAAATATTGATTTATTTTTGAAGTGTGGAAATTTTATATCTAGTAAAGATATTTTGGAAGATAAATAATTTGGAAAATTATTTGGAATCTGATGATGTTGCGCATCTTTATTGATAGTTAAATAACCGACTATCAATAATTACCTTTAGATAGGTATTTGTTGTGAATTGCTTGAATTTGAATGCCACACTTGTTTTTAAATAAACGCTCACTATTCGGGTTAGCCGGGAAAGGACCATGGGGTCGTATAACCCATTCCGAATATGTGATACGTCGTTATGAATTGCATTTGAAGACCGGTGTTGAAGACCGGATATTTTTGAAAACGGAAGGATTACCGTTGAGTTACTCTACATCGGCTGATCTCCGATTTAGAGGTTTTTATCACCCTTAGTGACGGGAAGTCCGGACGTGATTAGAAATTTATCCGGAAATGCAAGGGCTTCGTGAGAAGTGCCTTCGGTTCTGTTCGATCCCGGAACAGACTTGTATGGATTGTGTGTCTGACGTTACAATTTGAGATATAAAGCTGATTTCTTTCAAATACATTTCTGTTGGTGGCGGAGAATTTATTCTCTTAGCTTAACACCCTTCTCTGAGACGTACGAGCTCAGAGGTTATGTAGTTGAAATTTATCAGCGATATATCCCAATTTGGTAACGTGGCATACTAAGTGTTGCTGTGAAATGATCAGTGTTTGATCATTTGCGATATGATCATTTGTTTGACCTTATATCTTTGTGATCATAGGTTGATCATTTTGTTTGACCCGAAGCATGGCTTTGTAGAAAGCGTAGCTTTGTGGACGAGACTTCGTCGAGCCTCACACCCCGGAAATGGTCGAAACAGGAAGGATGCAGCAAGGTTTTAGGGAGTAGCGCCCCTTAGTGTATGTCATTCCTTCTGGATAAAGGTGGTATCATGGTATGGAGCCCAGATACTTAACCTCTGTGGTTGCTGCAAATTTATTACTTTGTGGTTTGTTGGAATCGGGGATCCTCGAGAAGATCGGTGACGATCGGGGGATGGCATACGCGTGTCAGTAGTTACCTATTTTTGCAGAGGTAACCCGGCCTTGTGTTGGCAGAGATCTAACCGTAACGTTAGGTTCTCGGGTCGTCTATTCCAGGGACGTACCCATTGTGGATAGGAAGTTCCTTAGCCTGACCATTTGTTGGAAATCCAAAGAAACAATACGAGCCTTGTACGGTTTTAGTTGTAGAACCTGCCATCTAATATGGCAGCTATAGCAAGCATACTATAATGGTACCTATGCTGGCTAAGATTTATATTCTACTTTCGAAATGTTTTCTACACTATGCACTAATAATAATATCAAAAAGAATTTGAATTTTGCGTAGTAAGCATCTTTGACTATCATAAGAAGAAATCTCCTCCAAGTCTGCGTTTGCATTGTGTGTGTGGCGGGAGGTCTTATGGTAGTTTCATTTTCCAAAAGCATTGCGAAATTTACTTTAAAATTTTTCTGTTGTTTATTCTAAAGATAAATTGTTTTACGATCTCACACCAGTCACCATGACTGACTCGGAGTTTATTGTTCCCTTCTAAACTCTGGGTGCCCACCAATTTCCACACGGGCAGTCTAGAGTTAGATTATCAGGATATTCTGGATATTTTGGAGCTTTGGAAGCAAGCTGGATGGCGAGACGTAGTATTTGTATCTGATAGTATTTATTCCGCTGTGTATTCTGTATGAGGACAAGTTTATATAACTGTCCATTGTTGTATATCGACTCTGATGATTGATGTATGTATAAACTGATATAGTTCTTTGTTTTAAAAGACTAGTGTTTATTTATTATATATTGTTCCGCTGCGATGTGTAAGATTCTGATATTGTTTTCTGTTCTGATGTGTTCTGTTGTTTTTCTTCTTTCTTCTACTCTTTTCTTCTTCTTCTGCCTTTTTCTTCTTTCTTAAACCCTCACTATTGGAGTTTCCGGCACTCGATTGCTCGACAGTCGATAAAGTGAGTATCGATGTCGAATTTTCGAAAGTCGAAAATTCCCGTATGTGACAGCGTGGTATCAGAGCATATGGTTAAGCGACAACCCTGCTCTGTTGGGTGTTACTCATTAGAGATAGAGTCAGTAGTACTCTAGAATGAGTTGAGTGTAATAATAGATACGAGCGCGTATTTTTTAGTTAATATAAAAATTGTTTTATATTGTGATGATTGGTTTATTGAGTGGTATATGAACCTTCGTCGGCACAATCTGCAAAACTGTATCGAAGGGGTTTCTAAACACTTGAATAGGACAATTCGGCACAGTATTGTTTTAAATGGGGTAAATGAAATAATTTTACCCAAAACTATTTTTGTATATAAAAGAAATGATTTTCTGTAAATTATTACAGTATATGGTTGCATGGTTGTTAGGAAAGTGATAACATTGAATTATTATCAATATTATATGAAATTGGATAAGAAATTGAAATCGTAACTTCAAAGTTAAGAAATAAATTCATATACAAAAGGAATTTAAGAATATAAATTATAAATGTGATTTGTAATTTGAAACGGAATTCCAGAGAAGTTTTTGGAAATGCTTTGAAAGGAGTTTGTAAATTTTGGAGATTTGAAAAGTTTAAATTCTTTTTGGCTTGGAAATGAATTTCAAAGGTTTTGAAAAGTATTTTGGAGGGATAAAAGCTCTAAACTCTTTTCGGTCGCTGGAAAATAACTTCGGTAATGACTGCAGCATCATCGATGTTCATTTTCGGGTTTCCAAAAGAGAAATTGCTGCCAAATTGTTTTAAATGGAAGTTGTTTGAAAATTTGGATTTTGTTTTGGAAATTCAAGGGATAAATTGAATTGTTTTCAAAATGGTTTTGAAAGGTTGAAAGGACTCTGGGATACTTTATAAGAATATTTATGGAATATGATTGAATTGATAACTTATACAAATGGAAATTGTTAATGTAAAATATGTAAATGTGATTGGAATTAAAGTTCATTAACAAATGAAATCTATAAATGTGAATTGAAAGTATAAGGAAATAAATTCATATATGAATAAAAATTATGAATATGAATTGTAAATATGATTTACAAATGAAAATAGAATTCAAAAAGGATAATTGAAGATAAAATTCATAATGGAATTAGTAATGTGAATGTATAAATGATTTTATAAATCAAGATGTAAATAAGTCAAAGACTTATAAAAATATTTGAAATTTGATAGAAATGAGATGCAAATTGAAAATGAATGAATTTGTGAATGAATAAAATTGCAATTGCAAGTGCAAGAAAATGAAATTCAATATTCAGAAGTTAAATTAAATCCAAATCTAGTTGAAATGGTAAATTAAATTCAAATGAAATTTGAAATGTGAAATTGAATGAAATAGAATATGTAACTTCAATAGTAAACTAAAAATGTATAAGCAGTTTATATTGGAAAATTTTGTAATAGAATTTGCAAAATGTTAGTTTGAATGTTGTAACTAGATATTATGGCTAGTAGTATACAGGTGTAAAGGAATTGGGATTTTAATTTCAAAGATAATTTGAATTGCTCGACAAAAGGTAAGTATTTGAATTATAATATGAGTTTTTGATGATTTCTTGTCTAGCCGCTTGGCTTTTTCTTTTTCTTTTTGAAATCTGAGAGTCCGTAGGGACGTTTTGTACCTGTACCGTATTAGCCGCGCAAAGGAGACGCTGGCGAAATTTTTCGGAAATTTAGGGCGTTAGAAAATTTTTGAGAAAATTTGAAAGTTTAAATTTGAATTTGAAATTTAAATTTGAATTGTTAAGCAAACAATGTTGTTTGAAACTTAGAATTGAAGTTGGAAAAAAAATTTAGTGGAATGATAACAAATCTTTAGTAGAAAGATTTGTTTTGAAAATTTGATAAAACTATTGGATGTTGAAAAATAGTAGACGAGTTAAGGACCTTTCTTTCTAACTTGTAATTTCGAGGACGAAATTCTTTTAAGGGGGGAAGTCTGTAACGACCCAGAATTTTGAACAAATTAAATTGAGAATATTTAATTAATTTTAAATATTTGAACGATGATTTAATTTGAATCTCGAATATAACTTTGAATTTGGCAATTAAATTATAAAATTTAATCTATTGAAACTGGATAAAAATTTGAATCTTCAATTTAAAGTTGAAGAAAAATATTTTTTGAAAGCTTTTAAAATTCGTATTGATAATACTGAAGATGATTGAAGCTTCAGAATCGAATTTGAAGATGATTTGTTCAGTTTTGAAATTAAATCGTTCGAATCGATATTTAAAAATAGCCGTCTGAGGCGCAGTCTCGGAATTCGACGAAACCAGTTCCATTGGGTCCGTAATATTGAATTATTATCGGATTTCAAATTTCGTATTTTTCTGTGTTAATACGTAAGCACACGGTGAGAGAACGCATTTGATTTTAAATCGAATTCAATTTAAAATTTAAAATTATATTAATTTACATCACCACGTTCCACGCCTAAAATCACGCGGTGATCACGAACGAGATCGTGCAAAACTTACTGCTCTCATTTCAAAGTAATGCCTGAACTCCTTCTCTTCATTTTAAAAATCGAATCGTGCCCCTCATTTTCAAATAGAAAACGCTCTCGTTCAACAAAAATGGAGTTCAGATTCAAAGGAAAATTAAATGGCCACTGCCTTCTTTCAATTAACACGAAATCGAAACCCCCTCTCGTTCACAAGACAATGGCCGAGCTAGTTAATTTCAAAGCAAAGTCGCGTTCAATCTGAAGGAGGCGCTCGAGTTAGACAGCGACGAACTCGATTGAGGTGGCTCGCGATCGTTCGCGCGGGGCCAGGGTTCTCACACGGCCAGAGGAGGCTCGCACAAGCACTCGCGTGGGTTCTCGAGCGCAGGGCGGTGGCAAAGTCTGGTAGGGCTAGGGATTCGCGAGCATCGCGAGGAGGCAGGCGCGGCGGTGATTTCGAGTCGCGTGTTTCGTTCGCATGGAGGCGACGACTTGGCGATGAGGAGCAAGTGCGTTCGTGTTCGAAGTCGTATTCTCGCGAAGCAGATCTGGGACGCCTCGTGGCCACGCGAGCAGTTCGAAGTGGTAGGATAGCCGGAGATGGATGATCGATCTAGGGTTCCGCGATGGATCTTCAGTGATGGGATCGACGATGGCTTCGAGGCAAGCCGTGCACGGGTTCGTAATCGTCTGGGATTTAAATCTGCAGTTAGGTATAAAACAATTTATTCTTCAATTTTAATTTTTTTTATGTATAAGTATATACAAAGAAAAGAAGAATAACAAATGGAAATATTAAATGTTGTAAAGTTTATATAAAGGATTTTGATTTTTATCTATATGGATTAATCAAATATTTTGGCTAATAAAGATAATTTGTTAAAGTAAAACAGTCTTAAACCAAATCATTAATAAATTGATAAGTGATTATCCGTTTTGTTCGAATATTAATCGAATTGTATAAATATTTATACAAGGTTAAAATTGCAAAGGAATCAAGCCGAGAATGAAAAATGGATTGCTAATAAAAGCCAAGGTGAGATCTTCTCACTCAAAAAAAATTGAAAAGTGGAATTTTCAGTTATTTATTGATTGATTTGATTGCTATTGGATGTGATATTAGATATATTAGGATATATCTATATATATATAGCAATATATACATATTGGCATATGTATATATTTGATTGATGATTTCCCGCCTCGTATAGCGGATGAGACCCTATTGCGCCGTTAGTAAGCGGATTTTTATAAAACCCATATACCGCGATAATTCCGTACTGGAGCGGAATTGGTATTGTGCTAACATCTTTGGATGCAGGGAAACAGGTTGGAGGGATCCAACTGGACCCCTCACATTGATTGAATTTATTTCTACTGTGATGTGATAATCTGTGAATGATTATTGATGTTATTGAATTGATGTCTGGAAATTGTTTGAAAGCTAAAATTTAGCTGAATGGATGTTTGATATCATTGGATTCCAAAAATAAACGAAATTGAATTTTTGAAATCAAAATAGAAATTTCTAAGTGAATTAATTTTAGAAATTGAATAAATTTTGAAGAAAGGAATTTTTAAGGTATAAAAAGTTAATTTTTATAATCTTATCGAATTAATTCCAGAATCAAGTGAAAATGTTAAATAAATAAATTTCGTAAAATAGTGATTATAATTTGAAGAATTTAATTTAAGAATTTGGATTTTTAAATAGATTGAAAGAAACGATTGAAATGTATTTCCTTAAAAAGGAATTTATTAAAAGAAGATAAGTTGGAAATCCAACTAGAAATTTAATCGGTAAATTGAAATAAATTGGGAAATCAATGTAAAATGATTTCAATTTGAAGAATCCATTTTAAAACAGAATATTGAATCAATTGAGAAAAAACGAGGAATTTACTTAGTAGTGATAAATAAATTTTTAAATCAATATCGAAATTGATTTGGGATTGAAGTTTTTATAAATAGAATTGGAATTTATAAAAGTTGTTTATAAATCCGAAATCACTTATTTTGATAAGTAAAAATATAGAAGTTGATAAAAAGAAGATTTATAAGTCGAAGTTGTTATTAAAATAGAAATAGAATTTATAAACGTGTTTATAAATTCAAAATCAGTTGAATTTGAGAAATTAAATATAGAAGATTTTTAAAGAAGATATATTCGCGATTTTGGATAGCGAATTTTTATTGAGATAAAAATGTGTAGAAATGATTGAAATTGGGTTAAGTGAATTATATTCACGATTTTGGACAGTGAATATATTATTAAATAAATGGATTTATTTTTGAAGAAGTGATATTAAAAATGAAGTTAAACATTTTAAAGATGTTTTAAAATGTATTATGAATCGAAAGCATAGATTTCCACAGTTCTTGTTGAAATAGACGTTTTCGAGAAATAAGGAAATGATGGACTATAACACTGTTGTTATAGTAAATGATTTTCGAAAGGAAATGTTTTTATGTAGTATTGGGATTTATATATCTATCTTAAAATCCGAATCCCTATACTAGTGATTTTGAGTCGTCGTAACGATGTTTTACGCAACATTCGTTTTGACTCAAATAAAATTTATGAAAGAGAATGATTTCCTTAAAGAATGAAATTATACTTAATTTTGATTTATGTATATCGAATATTTTCAAATGTTGAAAATAAATAGACTTGTGAATTTCTTATTATTAATAAGAATGGAAATGCTTTTCCAAAATGAAATGAAACGTTTTAGAATTTATCTTTGCAAAGATAAATCGAAAATGAATATTTGAAATATCAATTGAAAATCGTATATCTGTAGATATTTGAAAATATAAATTCACTATGGAATTTATAAAAGAAAAGGGAAACTGTCTAGAAAAATAAATATTGATTTATTTTTGAAGTGTGGAAATTTTATATCTAGTAAAGATATTTTGGAAGATAAATAATTTGGAAAATTATTTGGAATCTGATGATGTTGCGCATCTTTATTGATAGTTAAATAACCGACTATCAATAATTACCTTTAGATAGGTATTTGTTGTGAATTGCTTGAATTTGAATGCCACACTTGTTTTTAAATAAACGCTCACTATTCGGGTTAGCCGGGAAAGGACCTTGGGGTCGTATAACCCATTCCGAATATGTGATACGTCGTTATGAATTGCATTTGAAGACCGGTGTTGAAGACCGGATATTTTTGAAAACGGAAGGATTACCGTCGAGTTACTCTACATCGGCTGATCTCCGATTTAGAGGTTTTTATCACCCTTAGTGACGGGAAGTCCGGACGTGATTAGAAATTTATCCGGAAATGCAAGGGCTTCGTGAGAAGTGCCTTCGGTTCTGTTCGATCCCGGAACAGACTTGTATGGATTGTGTGTCTGACGTTGCAATTTGAGATATAAAGCTGATTTCTTTCAAATACATTTCTGTTGGTGGCGGAGAATTTATTCTCTTAGCTTAACACCCTTCTCTGAGACGTACGAGCTCAGAGGTTATGTAGTTGAAATTTATCAGCGATATATCCCAATTTGGTAACGTGGCATACTAAGTGTTGCTGTGAAATGATCAGTGTTTGATCATTTGCGATATGATCATTTGTTTGATCTTATATCTTTGTGATCATAGGTTGATCATTTTGTTTGACCCGAAGCATGGCTTTGTAGAAAGCGTAGCTTTGTGGACGAGACTTCGTCGAGCCTCACACCCCGGAAATGGTCGAAACAGGAAGGATGCAGCAAGGTTTTAGGGAGTAGCGCCCCTTAGTGTATGTCATTCCTTCTGGATAAAGGTGGTATCATGGTATGGAGCCCAGATACTTAACCTCTGTGGTTGCTGCAAATTTATTACTTTGTGGTTTGTTGGAATCGGGGATCCTCGAGAAGATCGGTGACGATCGGGGGATGGCATACGCGTGTCAGTAGTTACCTATTTTTGCAGAGGTAACCCGGCCTTGTGTTGGCAGAGATCTAACCGTAACGTTAGGTTCTCGGGTCGTCTATTCCAGGGACGTACCCATCGTGGATAGGAAGTTCCTTAGCCTGACCATTTGTTGGAAATCCAAAGAAACAATACGAGCCTTGTACGGTTTTAGTTGTAGAACCTGCCATCTAATATGGCAGCTATAGCAAGCATACTATAATGGTACCTATGCTGGCTAAGATTTATATTCTACTTTCGAAATGTTTTCTACACTATGCACTAATAATAATATCAAAAAGAATTTGAATTTTGCGTAGTAAGCATCTTTGACTATCATAAGAAGAAATCTCCTCCAAGTCTGCGTTTGCATTGTGTGTGTGGCGGGAGGTCTTATGGTAGTTTCATTTTCCAAAAGCATTGCGAAATTTACTTTAAAATTTTTCTGTTGTTTATTCTAAAGATAAATTGTTTTACGATCTCACACCAGTCACCATGACTGACTCGGAGTTTATTGTTCCCTTCTAAACTCTGGGTGCCCGCCAATTTCCACACGGGCAGTCTAGAGTTAGATTATCAGGATATTCTGGATATTTTGAAGCTTTGGAAGCAAGCTGGATGGCGAGACGTAGTATTTGTATCTGATAGTATTTATTCCGCTGTGTATTCTGTATGAGGACAAGTTTATATAACTGTCCATTGTTGTATATCGACTCTGATGATTGATGTATGTATAAACTGATATAGTTCTTTGTTTTAAAAGACTAGTGTTTATTTATTATATATTGTTCCGCTGCGATGTGTAAGATTCTGATATTGTTTTCTGTTCTGATGTGTTCTGTTGTTTTTCTTCTTTCTTCTACTCTTTTCTTCTTCTTCTGCCTTTTTCTTCTTTCTTAAACCCTCACTATTGGAGTTTTCGGCACTCGATTGCTCGACAGTCGATAAAGTGAGTATCGATGTCGAATTTTCGAAAGTCAAAAATTCCCGTATGTGACAGTGACAGCCAACTGTTACATCTAGGAATTATAAACGTCCTTTGGCTATATGTTTCAACAGATGGATAGCTAAAAAGACAGAGGAACCAAAGAGTTGAAATTTCGTATCCGATACGGATATCTGTTTTGCGAGTTTCGTCGGGCAATGGACACCGAAAGACAGATATGAATATACTGTGGAGGTGATCAGCACGACGAGACGATCAAAATGGTACAGAGATATCAATGGTACGATCGAGTTATTAAAAGTCGATATCGGTATTGAAAATGTTGCAAATCTGTCGAAAATAAGATAAATGGGGCAATAGCAGTTCAAATTTGACGAAACGAAATATGACGTCTCACTCAGAAGATGATTTACAAAGTTATTGTATAAAAATATTTAGGTTTGGAAAACATTTTATTATCATCAAATATTAACTGATTTAGATCGAAATAGAATTACACAAATAAAATAAACTTGCATATTATCTGATGAAAATTTACCATTTGCTATCTTTAAGTAGACGTATTCTAAATATTAAACTTTCAATTCAAAATTTTATTATTTAAAATTTCACAAAATTCAGTTAATTACGTTAATAAAATTAATAAAATTTACGGGTCATTACAAATTGATTTCTATTTATTATCCTTTGTTTCTGTAAAGCGTCCTTATAACTCGGTTCTTTACAACTCGTTAAGAATCCAACATTGTTTTTTCAAAAGTGTATTTCCCAACTCGTCGTAATTCATAGTTCAGAATAGAGATCAGAGAAGAAGTCTTTATGAAGTGAGCCTCTCCTCTTATTTAAAGATGAAAGTTGGTAAATTTGGCTCCAAAATTCCCTGCATAGTTTCTCCACATTCACCACGTCATCTCACAAAAAGCTTGTGACCAACCCAAGCCATGTGCAACAACTCACACCTGAGTTGTGCACCTCAACTCAATGCCGAGTTGAGGTTGACCCGGGTTGACCTATGGTTTGCTTAGGGTTTGGCTCGAAGCAACTTCAATGTTGAGTTGTGTCTTCATTCATTCCTCGCTTCGAGTTTTACTTTGGGTTTTCCATCATTTATCCTAGGTTCCAAACTGCGTTTGACTCGGATCTGACTTATGCACCCAAGTAGTGGTAGATGAGTTGTGGCAACTTATTCATTTTTGGTTATATCCCTTGCGCCTTCTCACTTTTCTATATGGTGATGTTTTCCAAGTGTGTGTGTTCGTTTCTCCATCGTTCCTTACATTCAAGTCTTTTCATAGAATGCGAAAGTTTACCACTTACAATTTTCCCCCCAAAGCATGCCTTGTGAATATAAGGTTTGCTTTGCTCGAGAACAAATATCGAAGATGGCAAATTGTCTACATCTGAACTCTCTGATTGTCTACCAGAGCAATCGTGGACAATCATCCAGTTCCTTCAGATTCAATTGCAAATCAGAGGTTGTTCTAGACCATCATATCTAAGGACTCGGGTCCTTGCTTAAGTGTTAGTCATAAATCATAATCATTCCGTGCTCTTCCGGAATTATCATAATATAAATTAATATCAATATCATTCCATATTCCCCAAGGATTATCATATATCATTATCAATATCATATATCATGCATTATAAATCCGGAATTGTCCATGTTCTTTCGAGAGTTATCTATCATGTATCAAGCTATCAGTATTGTCCCATGTTCATCCGACAATTAATATATCTTATATTATGTGATCAGGCATCATCCTTCCTTATCAGCCATTTCCATCAATTAGTATGTTACATATAAATCGTCCAGTAGTGTCCATCATCACATCATAAGTAAGTCCAGCCGAATCGAGGCAATGACGTAATCCAGTATCCAATATCGAATAGTTTTTAAGGCGTTCAAATCCCCAAGTTCAGTTTCTAATCTCTCTAGATCACATGATTGATGTCTAGTTTAGGTTCCGATCTCTTGAGACCGCATAATCATATATCCAATTTTGTTTTTGATCTCTTCGGATCACCTAACCAATATCCAATCCAATCTTTGATCTCTTTGGATCATATATCCAATCCAATTACCAATCTCTCCAATCACATAATCAATTTCCAGATTGAGCCCAATCTGCTCGCTCTCCAGCTAAGGGACCTAATATTTGAGCAAGACCATCCTCTTACTCTTCAGTAAGGGGACTCACTATCCAAGCCGGTCCATCCACTCACTCTCTGGTGAGGGGACTCGTTGTCCATACAAGTCCATCCACTCGCTCTCCACCAAGAGAATTTATACTTCACGGTTCATCGCCCAATCTCTTTGGTCAGGGGAACCATGTCCAATCAATTTATATATTGGTTTCGAGGGGTAACCAATCTCCATTGCTGTTTTCTCATGTTCAAAATATCCTTTAGCTACCCATCCACAAAGTCTGACCGAAGTATCAAGCTAATACCAAAATATATAATCCTATTGAGGACCACTCCTAGACTTCCAACCCAGAGCATGCCTTGGGACCGATCAAGGTCATGTATATGTGTAAGCGGCCTAACAATAATCCTACATCATTTATTTAGAAAAAGAAGCAAGGTACGAAAATCAAACCTTCGATTCATTCCAATCGTTGGATAATCATTCCCAGCCCATATCAGCGACCGCATCCAGATACATATGTTGCAGATGGTGGTCGCTCCTACAATACCACCACAGTTTGTGATATGGTAATCTGACTTTTAACGTATTGTGGTAAGTGGTTACTCTAAAACTGTTCTTCGATCAAATCATGCAGATGCCTGCACTCATTCGTTTCATGCTCATTCAGTTCAGGGAATAGGCAAAACTTTCCAGAACTTTTCTCCTAATCTGTGGGTTCTCTCTTTGCTGATTTTTGGTAGGGAATCTGCCCCTGGTATTCAAGTAGATCCTCTCTAGGATCTCAATCAGTTCAATGTAGGAGGAAAACTTTGGTTCCCTCCTTTGTCGATTCGATCCACTGAAGCCATTGTCAGCTTTTTGTTTTCCTTTTTCCTTTCCATATCCTATTTTGGATGGTCTTCCATCATCCATAGCATTGACATCAGCACCTTTAGCTCTACGTCCACCTGGTGCAAATATCTCTCCGCTTGATAATAAAAATCCATTAAACTACTAGTGGATCCCTCTTTACAGCAATTTTGAAACCAGTCTTACTCATGACTCCCAAAATCATCACCATCAGAACTATTGATGGATCTGGCTTCTACACCACAGTGACTGCTGCGTTGAACCTGGTTAAGTAAATCCATAGGGTCTGTCTAGCCCTTTTTTCATACTCGAAAGTGTTATTACATTCTTTGGTCGTGTTATGTGAACTCTAAACTACTTCATAAACCTATTCACCACTTCGGTCCATGTGCTAATGGGCCCATTCTCCAGTTGTTGAAACCATATTACTGCCAAATCTATCAAATATAATGGAAACACTATCCCGCCACTTCCTTTGAATCCCACAATGCTTTCATATGTCGAATATATCTCATTGAGTGAATGATCGGATATGTTCTTCTATTATACATCTCCAGCGCTGGTAGCATGAAATCTAGTGGATTCCTTATGTGTCGGATGTTTAAGGTGAATGGTTCCTATTCACATCCTCCAAGCTCTGTTCTTGGTGTCCACTTCTTAGTACCCATCTTACCATCTCAGAAATTCTTTTGTTGTCATCCGATGGAAGTCTCTGATCTATACCTTCATCATGCCCCCTGTTCATGCAAGGAACTTCTGGCGCCAACTCATGTTGTCGTGCATTCGCATTCTGACCTTCATTTTATGGCTCAACATCATTCCTCATGTGTGCTCCATCTCATACTAGATCAACATCAATCATGCCCCTGCCTCCTTAACTCGGCACCAAGTTGTGAACATAGGTAGGCACTAAGTTGAGAGGTTTCCAATGGGTTGGCTCTAGCTCATTCCATTCCATTTTTAGGTGCACTAGTTTCACCTTCTGGCCTTTAATTCTAGTTTCTGACTATTCTAACTGTTGTTTGTTTCTCGATCCTTCTAAAGAATCTATTCAGCATTTCCTCTTGTTGAGCCACTATCATACCTTGCATTTCTTTTATCATTCTCTCCATCCCGTCTCTAGTTACATAGATGGATGGGGGTTTGATCCTAAGGACACCTCATGGCTGTCTCCTTGTTCCTTTTGACTTCTTCCAATCATTGCTTTATGTGTTGGTGGTCTCTTTATCTATTCCAATCCAAGTTTCAAGTCGTCAAATCTGAGCTCCTAGTGAAACACCAAAATGTTTGGATCCAAAATGGCACAAACACGCAATGAAGAATCAAATATAGAAATTATAAAAGAAAATAGGATAAAAGCAAGAAAATAACACATAATTTTTATAGTGGCTCGTAAACTACTTTGGCATATGTCCACTTAATAGGTTTCTATTGATTATTTTTTGTTTTTACAAAGCTGTTCTTACAACTCGGTTTTTTATAACTCGATAAGAATCCAAAAGAGTGTTTTTTAGAAGTGTATTTCTCAACTCGTCGTAATTAATAGTTCAGAATAGAGATAAGAAAAGAGTCCCCTTGAAGTGATCCTCTCCTCCTATTCATAGATGAAGATTGGCGAATTTGGCTATGAAACTCCTTGCATAGTTTTCCACGTTCACCACGTTATCCAACAAAAAGCTCGTGACCAACCCGAGCATATGCCACAACTCGCACTTGAGTTGTGCACCTCAATTCGGTGTTGAGTTATGCACCTCAAATCGATGCTAAGTTGTGGTTGACCCGAGTTGAGCTATTGTTTGCTTCGGGTTTGGCTCGAAGCAACTTCCATGTTGAGTTATGTCTTCATTCATTTCCTCACTTCAGGTTTTACTTTGGGTTTTCCATTATTTATCCTAGGTACCAATCCGGGCTTGACTTTGATCCGACTTGTGCACCCGAGTTATGGTAGACGAGCAATGGAAACTTGTTATATGGTGATTTTTACAAAGTGTCCATGTCCATTTCTCCATCTTCCTTGGCCCGGTTTAACCGTTCAAGTCTATTCGGAGACTGTGGAAATTTGCCGATAATAAGCTACAATTGCATGAATGCTTATAATCTTGCTTGTTCATTGTGTTTAAATAATATTTAATATTTTTTTCTATTTGAAAAATATTGTTCTTTTAAGTTTAATAACCATGTTTTGCTTAAAAATTCCGAGTGCCCATCACATACTTTAGGTAAATGACATCTCTCATCCTAGTCAATATATACTAAATTGTTCAGCTATAAATTATTTTAGTTTTTAAAAATAATTATTAAATGACTACTATAAATTATTTTAAGCATCACCGATTATTTTCAGTTTTGAAATATAGTTTAAAAGCAAAATATACCAACTCATTCGTGGACATATTTAACTATCATATTTCTGCTATACAATCTACATAACGTATTCTTTGACCATTTGTTTTTACAAGTGCGAGTTACATTTATTTTCGTAACTAAATATGCAATGTTTTAGTTTTATAGAGCAACAAGAAATTTTCAATACATATAAAAAATATCTGAAATTTATCTAAAATCAACCCTTATCTTTAACAATAAAGATTCATTTTATAGTCTTTTCAAGAATTTTCAAAATTATATAGAAACTCTTTTAAGATATTTCATCATATGTATACATACATGCATACCTAAGGTGTCATGTAATAGTATTTTTGGAACCAGACCACCACACAACAGGTTAAATGGGTGGATTTTAAATTTTTTTAACCATTTTTGGATCTTATTGGGCCTATGAAGTCTAAATCGATTTAGATGTGATCTAAAGAAATTTAAATAAAACCATTATTTTATTTAATATATTAATAAAAGGATTTTATATGATATTACATGTGATATATAATGTGCATATGTGTATCGTATACACATGTATGTGCTCGTGCGACAAATACAATGTGCATGGTTCAACATGCTCAAATCTAAGTATTGGGATTTACACTGCAACGGACATGTTAGTCCCTCCATATACATATTTGTTGTCCAATACATAGCATTAAAATGATATAACATATATTTATATTTAATTAAATATATTTTGGAGCATGGTAAGGTAACATATGTCTCATTGTAACCACCCACCCTCTTAGGAGATGGAGATGAGAAAATAGGATAGGCAGTGAAAATAGAATTTGAGACATTAGCCTGCTTGTGAGGACTCGGCTCCGGTAGACAGGGTGTTAGCTAACGCATATTCTCGCTAATTTACGCATCTTTAAGTGCCTAGAAGGAGAAGCTCATTGAGCGATAAGAAGGTCAAGGCGACTAATCCAAACTAATTGCATATAATAATATACAAGAAATCTCATATATATATATATATATTCATAAATATACATGCAAAAGAATATCTATAAATATAAATATAAATATAAATATAAAACAATTTTAAAGTTCAAATTTAGATTTTAAATTTCAAATTAAATCTAGATTTGAAACTATCTTTTAAGTTCAAATTCAAAATTTAAAATTTCGAATAAATTATAAAATATATTTTATTAAAACATATAAATATGAATACATATACATATATATATATATTAAAGTTAATATTTGAAAATTATTTATTATGTTGTAAAATACATATAAAATGCATACTACTTTATTTCAAACATATTTTGATTTTGACAAATTCAATTTTTTAAATTAAAATCGTAAGGATTTATTGCCTTTTTAAAATTTTCAAATAAATTTCCCTAAGGGAAAAAAATCCTTTTTTTTCAACGTGTAATAAAAGATTTTGTAATATTTGCAAATTTGTGAATATTTATAAAAACATACATACATATGTATGTATGTTTTGTAAATTATTAAATTCAATTCATTACTTTAAATTAGAAAAAAATGTATACATATATATTTCAAATTTAATTAATAAATATACATAAAAATTTCTCATAATCATATGTTTAAAATTTGACAGCATAATTTATAAGCATTTATATGTATATTTATTTAACTTAAAAATTAAAATTTTATTTAAAACCCTTAAAAATTAATTTTAATTCAATTTTTTTTGATAGGCCGAAAAGTAAAACACATATACATTAAAAGGAAATTTAAGTTTGCAACAACAATATATATTAATATGTTCTGGATTGACAGCATATACATATAAGGATTCATGACATAAACCTAACCTAACCATACATAATAACACAATAAATGATATATATATATATATGGATATGTAGTAATAATATATATATGGATATGTAGTAAATTATTGTCTCAACTTTAGCCTAGGGATGACACCTCGAATATTGAATGGTGGAACTCATAGAATTGAATCCCATCTCTTCCAAAAAGTGCTACCAATCAAAGAGATCTATGCACCTTTCTTTTATTTGATTCAAATTTTGTGTTTGGTTTGAAAATAATAGAGGAAGAGGTAGTTTGGATATTCAGCCAGAGGTGATGGAGATGAAAGCAACAAAAGTCAAATCAAAAGTGTAAGAGGCAATGAGTTTAAATAAGAAAAGAAGGAGACTGGAAAAGTTCGATATAGATCTTACCTTTTCTCTACCAATTTAAATTGTAATACCTCGTAGGATTTATACATATAATTAATAGTAGAAGAAAAATGGTAATTTACAAATGTTGGAATTAGGTGACGTGACTTGTACCATTGCGTGGAGCTCATTTTTTTGTTCAGAATGTATGGACAGGGTATTTAACTCAACAGAAGTTATTGGAAGTTAGAACGTCAAGAAGAAGACAAAATGACTCAAAAACTTGAAAGTATACCTAGAAGAAGTAGAGAAATAATTGGGAGAAATTTAGATGGAAATAGGACTAAGAAAATAACTCAGTGAAGAATTTGGGTCAGTGATGACTCATTTAACTCGGTGGATAGTTGTTTTTTCGTTCCTTTCTTCCTCCCAAACTCCATATATTTCATGTACCACTCCAAACATTCATAGTTAAGTGGTTTTCCAAAGTTCGGATGAGTAATTCCAAGGATTGATGAGAAGAGAGTTGGATAATACAAGTGTTATCGGGAAGATCTTTAGAATAACTCAAAATCGATGGAAAAGAGCTTGGAACACATTGAATAGAAGGTAAAAGAGCAAAAAAAGTAAAATTGTTAAACTTACACCAAGATAAATAGATTGGTACCGAATCATTAGGTTGGTATTGAGTCATATTCTTAGGTCATGGGCCTCCTTGCTCACTTGTACAACATCAGGCTACTTTCTGGACTTCAATGCAAGCAGGTTTCTGACATATACCTCTATTTTCCTATAAATACCAGCATCACTGCAACTAAATAGGGATATTTTCTCTTGACTCTGAATCTGAACTCTGCTTCTCTTTTTCAACTCCTACCTCTCTCACAATAGTCACCCAAGCAGCTACTTTTGGCAGTTCCAAGCTAAAGAACTTGCCAAACCTTTTACTAGTGACTCTAATTCTCTATAATCAACATTTAATAAAGCTATAAAGTGGACGTAGGCTAGAGATTGTCGAATCACAATAAAAATCTTGTATTTTTCTCTTCCTTTTCTGCTAAGTATACTATTATCTGCTATATCTAGATCTCATAGGTCTCATACAATATACTTTTGGTTGTTGATCCTTTTTGGCATCAACATTTTAGTGCTTTCATCGAGAATTGAACTCGGGCTTAGATCTAGCTCTCTACTTTGGGTTGAATAGATCCAAAAGTTAGATTCAAAAAACTTGCTTGAAGAACTTGAAGAATTGCTAACAAAAATTCATGGGACCAAGGAGATCCAATATATCCTCAGGAGCTGTGGCTGGTGGTGATGAAGGGAATGCTCACCAAACTAAAGTAAACAATCAACAAGCAATTCAGGGATCCTCTGCTCAGCATGAAGTAAGAACCAGAGGAGATTTTGATGAGAAGATCCATGAACTCAACCAAAATATGGTGAATAGGAAAAAAACTCTCATGGATAAGATGGATGCTTTTCTCAACCGGAAACCCCGAACTATTATGGAGGATAGAAGTGAAACTTCCCCCGTGGAAGAACAGGAGAATTCCTCTGTTTCTGGTCAAAATAAAAGGGAAGGAAAACAAAAGCAAAGGATAGGAGTTACTGGAGTTGCATAAAACTTGGAAGAAGGAAGTAGGAGAGCTTCACCCGTAAGAACACCAATCGGTACCGAGAGGATTTCTCTTGGTATTGAAAGGAATTAGCGAGGAATAAAGCTCAAGAATTGGAGGACTTATTTGTTTCTAATGAAGAGTTGGATTTGAATCTTGATGAGGGTGATGTTGAGTTGGATATTGGTGTTAATGGACTAAACATTAGAGTTGGAATTCAAGCTGCCACGGCAAGACCAACCAGACACCAATGGAACTCTATAGGAGTGGTTCTCACGGAGAATGCAGGACCTAGATGTTATTTGGTAAGCCAAAACTGTTTGCGGAGTCAAACACTTGGTATAGCCCCTAACAGTTGACCTATATATTATCGCGCCGGCTACGAGTACATCCTTGACAGGGTTAAATAGTTAGTGGACGAGAGCAGGGGCAGGAAGGATGAAGATTGGGGTTTCGCACAGACCCGAACTCTATTCATTGAAAATATCCTAAGAGAAG
Organism: Allium fistulosum; assembly: GCA_030737815.1. NCBI lineage: Eukaryota > Viridiplantae > Streptophyta > Magnoliopsida > Asparagales > Amaryllidaceae > Allium > Allium fistulosum. The sequence goes on along the minus strand of CM060908.1, from coordinate 230,939,093 downwards.
AGTATCCTAGAAAGTTTATGGTGCCAAAAATATCATTATACAATAGAACTACTAATCCTAGACAACACTGACTCAAGTACGAATGTAATATGGATAGAGCAAGAGCTACGGATGCTGTTCGATGCAGATGTTTTCCTATTTTCTTAGAAGGAGTCGCTTCTATGTGGTTCACCAGACTCACGCCAAAATCCATATCTACCTTTGATGAGTTAGCCAAGAAGTTCTTGGAGCAGTTTAGGCTCTACGTTGTCCGACCGAAGGATGTAATGTCCTTATCAAGCTTATCTCAAGGACCTAAGGAATCACTGAAGTGGTTCTTGAACTGATTTAGCATTGCTGTGACGGAGGTTAGCAATCTGAAAGAAGATTTGGTATTCATGGCTTTAGTTTGGGGCATCCACACGGATATGGATTTTGGACGATGGTTAAAGATGAAACAACCAACAACTATGGAAAAATTTCCATACGAAAGCGAATCAGTTTCTATGGTCGGAGGAAGCGAGTCTGGTTGAAGGAAAGAATGATGATGGCCAATCAAAGGAAGTAATCCAAAGCAGCATCGCAAGTAAATGCTGGAAACTCTAGTAATCAGAAGAAAAGAATTTAAAATCCTGGTAATAGGCATAACGCAGATGCAAAACTTCCGAAGAACTTCGAATTGGAAGATTACACGTCCTTGAATGACACATCAGAGAATATATATCTTGCCACTCAAGGAAATGAGCAATATAAGAAGCCGCCAAGTATAGAAGCAACAAAGCAAGATAAACGTTATAGGAAGTACTATCATTTCCATGAAACCCATGGGCACAATACAAATGAATGGCGACATCGGAAAATTTTGATCGGAGAGTTGATAAGGAAAAACAAGCTCCAACAGTATCTTAGGAAACCATAGAATGACGGAGAAACTGCAAGACCCCAGGTTCTACCAACTCAAGGAAAACTGCCTGGACCTAGTGGAGAGTGGCCCAAGCGAGCTGATGAAAGACCAGTCATCAAATAATTTTTTAAGGCTAACCGATCACCCAGGAATGAAGCAGCAACCTAAAACAATAATGTTTCATTTATCCTCATCTAATTTCCTTTCACAAATAAGCCTTCCAAGGACACTAAAGGCATTGTAAATAGGTTGGACTTGCCATTTCTTATACTCATTAATAAAATATGCTTCTTAAACTAATGGAACCATGTTCTTGCAAGAAAAATTCCCGTGCTATGCAACTGGCAGCATAGTCGAGAAAACACTCCTCTGCCCTTGAATGACGAACGAGGAGTGTAGAATAACTAACTGCTAGATTAACGAATCATATTGATCCCAACCTTTTAAGAACTGGCATTGTCCTAAGACTGGCAACATTAGGAAAGTCATAACCGCCAAGTCAAAAGGGAAAATCGACTTAAACCGCTGGATCGATGTGTCGTACCGATCCCTAATCTTTTAAGAATTGGCGTAGTCCCAAAACTAGCAATGTTAGGAAGGTCTTAACCACCAGGTCGACGGTCACATCGACCACTCACCTTTCGAAAAATCAGTGTTTTCCAAAGACTGGCAATGTCGAGAAGATCTTAATCGCTTGGTCGATGGTCACATTGACCCCTCACCTTTTGTGAACCGACGCTGCTCCAGCAATGGCGGGAAGGCCAAAACTGATGGGTTAATGGTCATATCGACCCCTGGCTTTTGAGAATCGGCGTTGCTTAGGCAATTTTAGGAAGGTCCAAGCCGATGGATCGATGGTCACATTGATATCCTACTTTTGAGAACCGGCATTGCCCCAGCAACGTCAGAAAGAGAAGCCGACTTCTAGAAAGTCGTTGCAGCCTGAAGACTGGCAAAGGCACACTATTGCTTAAAGACCGACGATAATAGGGGAAAGAAGCACCTAGCCCTCAAGAATATGTCGCTGCCTGAAAATATATGGTGATAAGGAGACTTGATAACAAAATCTACCTTCTAGAATTCTTTGTTCATAAAGATTGGCGATAGCGAGAAAGTTCTCAAAACCAAACTAGGAATTGATCGGATAATTCGGCTTCCACCTTCAGGAATTTTGCTATCACCTGAAGTCTACTGATGGCTAGAATGATTAGTAACCTACTTAAGGACCAACCAGATCATTTGGTTCCCAATTCTAGGAATGTGCCATCACTCGAAGAATGGCGATGCCAAGGAGAAACCCTAGAATGGAACCATCGATACACTGGCTTTTAGAGGCAGAAGCTAAAGCTCGATCGAATTTCAGCCCAAACCTTCAGGAATTTGATGCTGCCCAAAGATTGGCAACATCAGGAAGGTACCATCTTATAACATTCAGAGGCCTAGAATCACCCGAAGATGGGCAACGTTGGAACGATAAAATCGTAAAATCTTTAGGAATCCAATGTTGCTCGGAAACTGGAAAATTTAGGAAGAAGTATTCACTTTCAAGTTGATCAAATCATTCGACTCTAACCTACAGATATTAGTTATTGCTCAGAGATAGGCAACACCAAGGATGAATCTTCAGACTAGAATAACCGGTGTTCTAAATTCCAGAGATAGAAACTGGTGCATGACCTGATTTCCGACCCCAAACTTCAGGAACTCAATTGTTGCTTAGAGATAGGTTGCATCAAGAAAGGAATGCTCGAAATCAAGCAATTAAACTGCTGGTTCCCAGATTCAAGGACTAGTGTGTTGACTAGATTCCGGAGATTGCAAAGGGAGTGGAATCATGAATGATTCCTATAAAGGCTATTTGCTCAAAGGGATTTTCCAGAGTGATATGAATGAGTGGAAGAAACTTCTTCAAAAAGTAGCAAGGCTCATGATAGAAAATGGGCACTATATAGGTGGGGATTCTCCACCCCTTGCTTCAAAGTGTAACCAAGATCCTCATGGAAGTTCATAAGGGCGGCTGCGGAGATCACACCAGAGGGGCCGACATTGGCAAAGAAGGTGCTTTGCTATGGATATATTTAGCCGATGATAAATCAGAATTCTGCTAACTACATAAAACGATGCCACCGGTGCTAGAAATTTGCAAAGGTCCAAGAGCCTCACTGATGGAAATAATGCAAATGTCAGCCCATAGCCATTTGTAATTTAGGGAATCAACATTATTAGTGTGCAACCGAAGACGAAGGGAGAAGCTAAGTATGCTATCATTGCAGTCGACTATCGACGTCGAAGCAGAACCACTTGTCATGATCATGACGAAGAAGGCAAATGGACATGTGGAAGTAATGGGCAAAACGGTCTCGATACCTAGAGGAATCTCTTGGTATCGAAAGGCTCAGAATTGACAATAGTCATCGAAAAGTTTTGCAATTCCTTAGAAATACAAGGCTGGAGTGTCGACCATAGTCATCGAATTTTTTTGCAATTCCTTAGAAATAGACAACTTCAACGAAGACTAATCGGAATCAGATGATTCTTGTGCTAGTTTTAGAAGATTGAAACTAGTGCCTAACTAGATTTCAACGACAGCATTGACAACCAAGCAGGATAAGCTCGGTCGAGGATAAGGAAAGGATTGTGTTGGAAGATTGAAAAAAAGTATTATTGTACTAGAGGCAATCAGATAATCAGCCCCACATGTTTAACACATACTAATGCTGGGCTCATGGTAGAAAACTTCGTGAATAAGGTTTAGTTCACGATAGAAATATATAAATAAGGAATAAATATTATGGACAATGTTTCCAGCATTAGCGAGCAGCACGAAATTTTGACTACTCATAACAAAAGTCCACCAAGGGAAACTCGAATCATCAGGAACCCACCGTTGCCTAGAGATAGACAATATCTGGGAGGAATAACCATACATGGGTTAATCGAATAATTAACCCTAGCTTGTAGGAATAAACCGTTGCCCGAAGGTAGGTAACATCAAGATGGATGCCCGAAATTGAACAATTCATGCGCTAGTTTCTGGAGATCGAAACAAGTGCATGGTTGAACTCCCGCAACAATATTAGCAGCCAAGCGAGACATGTTTGGTCGAAAATAAGCAAGGATGATCGTGGAGAATCTAAAGCAGGAATCATTGGACTTTCCCGATCCAGGATTAGGATTGGGAAGACACACTAGACTAGGGGCAATTGGGTAATTTACCCCCCAACATTTAGCTACTATCAATGCCCGGAGTCAGGAATTTTGAAAATGGGTTCTGCCAATAGGATTTAGTTCATATCTATGATCATACAAAGAGAAGATGAACATTCCAACTACTGCTTCAAGATAGTCAGGAGTGGCATGGAATTGGGATTCTTCCGACTAAACTATTGGTTGAAAGGAACATGACCAATTTAAAGCAAAAATAAAAAGTATGGACTATACAACCGAAAGGGAGACCAACAAGCTTTGGAAGATCCCTACTAACTCTTCCTTCTTTATCCAAGACCCACAAAGTCATGTACTCATTTAGAGGAGGAAGTGGATTTAGCAATAGCTCTATTAGAACAATTTAACCTTGTAATCCAGTTGTGATCGTTCGTCTAGGCATAACGGGAATAAAAGGTGAAGCCTGAGCTATGAAGGACCCAACTTTAGAAGGAGTAGACATATCATCACTGGACTTGAAGTAAGGCGATTGGTGAGTCATTCTTGAAAAGGAAACTTGACTTCAACACGATCAGGTATGTTTTATTTTGAAAATTAAAACCCATCTGACCAACATCTGGAGTCCAAAGGATGTCGACGTATGTTGACCAATCGGATTCCGAGCATTTACCGGGGCAAGTGAGAAGAGTTAATCTATTCAGCATGATTCTATGTCCCATATGCAATTAACAGACTATCCTGCCGAGATAGCTTGCTCATGCTATAAAAAAACTGTGTCATATAGTGATATTATATGTCGAAATCTACATGTTATTAATGAATAATCGATAATGGAGCCGCTATTTGGAGCGACGAGAAAAGATTTTCTTTTTCAAGAACATGAGGAGTGCAACAATAGGAAAAGCGTAGAGGTGGAATCATCCAACACGACCATTCCTAGAGCGAACCGTGTTTTTTGGGTTCATGCGACAATACAAGAACAACTGTGCATTGATAAGAGTTAGCCGAAGATGGAGGGTCGAGCGTATTTCCAAAGCAGCATGAACACAAAATGAGGAAAGCTTGGGATCCACCATAAGTTAAGCGCAACTCAAACTCCGACTATCTCCCACCAACAATTGGCTGCACCGCCACCATCATCACCATCGCCACATCAACCGCTATTCCTTTGACCTTAATTGAATCTCACTTGATGGCAAGGGCCAAAAGCTCTCAAGGACAACAGAAAAGAAAAAATGAAAATAATACACATGAAAGAGAGAGCATGCTCATCTAAGGCATGAAACGATCTCCGAAGCGTAGATCAAATCTCCAGAGTGTAGGTCTTATCTTTAGCACAAAGAATGAAGAATGGGATTCTAACCGTACAGAGCGGTTGAAGGAATATCTACCAATTGAAGGCAACATTTTGAAATGACACCTGAATGGCTATCCAAAATCAAGAGATAGAAAATTAGAACCTATTTTGATCCTATGCTTGCTTTTTTTTCAACGAAAGCATACTTTGGGGGCAAGTATTAACCGGGTTTTTAACCAAGCAGACGTCAATGGAAGTTAGAATGTTAAGCCGAAAATGAAATGACATGAAAACTTGGAAGTACACTTAGAAGAAGTAGAGAAACAACTGGGAGAAGTTTCAATGGAAACAGGACTAAGGAGAAAACTCGATGAAGAGTCATTTGGGTCGGTAAAGAGCCATTTAGCTTGGTGAAGAGTCATTTGGGTCGATGGTGAAGAGTTATTTTCTCTCTCCTTTCTTCCTCCCAAACTCCATATATTTCATGTACTACTCTAACCACTCATGATCAAGTGGTTTTCTAGAGTTTGGATGAGCCATTCCAAGGATTGATGAGAAGAGAGTAGGATAATACATGTGTTATTAGGAAGATCGCTATAATCAAATCAAAGTCAATAAAAAAGAGCTTCGAACACATCGAATAGAAGGTTGAAGAGAAAAACAAGTAAAATAGTTCGACTTACACTAAGAAAAATTGATTAGTACCGAGTCATTTAGGTCGACACCGAGTCAATTTCTTGGGTCATAGGCTTTCATGTTCACTTGTACAACATCGGGCTACATTCTGGACTTCAGTGCAAGTAGGCTCCTGACCTTGTACCTCTGTTTCCCTATAAACACCAGCCTAACTACAACTAAATGGAGATCTTTTCTCTTGGCTCTAGATCTGAACTCTGCTTCTCTTCTTCAACTCCTACCTCTCTCACAATAGTCACCCAAGCATCTAATTTTGGCAGTTCCAAGCTAGAGAACTTGCCAAACCATTGTATTAGTAACTCTAATTCTCTATAATCAACAATTAATAAAGCTATAAAGTAGACATAGGCTAGAGATTGCCGAACCACTATAAAAACCTTATGTCTTGCTCTTCATTTATTGCCATTTTTACTATTATCTACTAGATTTATGTCTCATATGTTCCCTACAACATACTTTTAGGTGTTATCCATTTTTGGCGTTGATAGAAGGATATATTGGTTTATCTGGATTGGAGTTCGTATGAAGAACATATGTTAATTATAAATAAGTTGGTTTTAAATTATTTAAATAGGCCCAAGCCTAATATTTGAAGAAATGGTTAAGAAGTTTATAACAGACCATGTAGAATAAGAATTCCCATTTCTCAATTCATGTACTCTTCAGTTTCTCTAACTCCTTCCTCTATCGCTCTGCCATCTCCTTCCTTTTCCAAATCTAAACGAAAATCTAAACATCTATATATCAAATCAAAGAGGACAAAGAGGACTATGCAAGATACCAATCGTTTGCGGATTTGGAAAACTTGGGAGGACTTCTATTCTTGACAGCGAAGGTTTGGAGGAAAAATTAGATGAATTCTATGGCTAAGCAACGCACTTCGATGAGTGGGAATCATTATTGACTATATAGTGTTCACATAAAAATAGTATGTTATGTGATTGCTAAACTAGTTAGTGTTAAATTTAGGTAAATTGGAGTTGGTGATGAATACTAATGCAATTATGGGATTAGAGAGTGTTAATGGTAATTGAATTAGGATTAAATTGGTATTAGATTGAGTATCAAATGTAATAGTATAAAATGGTTAAGTTATGTTGATTTAGGGCCTTGAATTCAAATATATAGTTGATATATGATATATGGGATCACTACAACAAAATATGATATTAATAACGCTATTTAATAACGCGTTGTTCTGAAGCGTTATTATTGACCCTTAATTATCTAGTTACCGATTGATTTTTGTTCTCCCTACAGGTGTAACGCGCACATCTCCCTTCCCCTTCACGTGTAACGCTGCCCCAAAACATCTCCCTCCAACTTCCCAAATTATTTTCCCTCTCCCTCCAAAACCATTCCGCCTCCCTCCAAAACGCGCGCATCTCCCTCCTCCAAATTACGTTAGCAATTCGAAGACTCCAAAACGCGCGCAGCTCCCTCCTCCAAATTACGTTAGCGATTCAAAGAAAGCAATGACCCTCTCAAGTTTTGTCGAAGAAAGCAAACTCCTTCGATTTCAAAGCTAGGGCTTTGCGTGTAGCTCCGATCTGTTGAAGCTAGGGCTTCGCGTTTTGGATATAATCTTCGATTTTGTTACCACCTGAATTCTGCTATCGTCCGCTCAAATTCCATTGCATCTCCAAGCTCTATTCCCGACTCCATCAAATCACTGCTATCCATCAAACCATCAAATCCCTACCGCGCTTGCTCTTAAATTCCAACTTCGACTTCGACTTACTGCGAATACTCCACCACTGCTTTCCTGTAAGTCCATCCATATCATATTGTAGTAATTGCACAAAATTATGCTCGCTGTCAAGTGTTCAACTAATTGCTTGCTTTGGCTTATGAATGATCGCTGCTTTAACATAATGGTGAGTTTGTTTTGATATCTGTTTAATTTCCTATGATACCTGGTCTTTTCTTTTTTCATTTCATCATCTCATTCCTTTCGGTTACACCACTGATTTTGCAACTATGTGGTTGTGGATGATTGTTGCATGATCAGTTCAAGATGTTATTGGGTGCTATTATTTGTCTGTTTGTGTAATAACATGAAGTGATTTGACTTCAGATTGTACAGTAAGAAATTTGTGTAATGATTTGAAACCTCCTCAAAGATGCATTGAAACAAATATTTTTGTTTTCAGAAAAATTTCCCTCCTTTTTCTATCAATTGTACATGGAAAATATCATTATATTAGTTACAATTTTTTTTTAAAATTTAATCAACTTAGCTTTTTTCTTTCCTGTCATGTGTTCTAAATAGATTATTATGATACTACCTTTAATACATGAATGTAACACGTTTAACTATAAACTAGTTCCATGAATTTGCTTATTTGACTGATCATTTTATTTTTTATTTATGCTAAAAATATGTATTTGTTATTCTAGTTGGTAAAGGAATGTTCGAGAATCGACAAAATTTGATAAAATCAAACATTGACAAAATTTGGCCTATAACTGGAAGAGAGGAGAAGAGTTTAGAAATATTCGAGGTTTCTCCTGATTCAAAACTGGAAATTTGCTAGTTTAGATGGTTACATCCTTTTAGTTTCTACTTCAACCAAAGAGCTTGTAGGAACCGTTAAAATGAATGGAGAAGTCTGATCCATAGCTTTTGCTGATAACGGAAACCAGCTGCTGAGTATAGGAACCGATGGAGAAATATATCATTGGAATATTCATCTAAGAACAACAACTTGCTTTCATAGAGCGAAGGATGAAGGATGCATTACTGGTACGAGTCTATGCGCTTCTTATGATGGTAGTTTGTTTGATTGCAGTTGGTTCAAACAGTGGAATTGTGAACATTTATAAAAGGGATGAGTTTCTTGGACTCTGGAGGGAAAAGAAAGCCATTGAAGGTGGTGGAGAATTTTACTACTGAGGTTGAGTTTATGAAGTTTAACCATGATGCACAGCTGCTGGCTATATGCTTGAGTAAAAGCAAGAATGGATTGAAGCTTGTTCATGTTCCATCTCTTACTGTGTTTTCGAATTGGCCTCTTCCTAGGTTTAGCTTGCAAAACCGAGGTGCTTGGATTTCAGTCCTGGAGGTGGATTTGTGGCAGTTGGGAATTCAAATGGGAAGGTTTTGCTCTACAAACTGCATCACTATCACAAGGCTTAAGTGCCATTTTATTCTGGTACCCGGTTTGAATCTTCTCTATTTGCTTTATGAGTTATTTGTTTCGAACTTTTCTTTTTGGATGCCAATGTGTTCTTTTATCTTACGAACAAGATATCTATCTTATGTTCTGCATTTTATATGTTGGTGGCATTAGGTGGTGAGCTACCCTGTTGACAGTGTATTATTATATGATGATTTTAGTTGAGCATTATTACTTGTTCAATATAATTATTGAAAGGTTCTCTAGAAAAGCCTTGTTTTGTCTAGTGATAAATTTACTACTTCAGGCTCAAGTCACCAGTGAATTATTATTCAACCATTACTAAGAGTGCATGCATTGGAACTTTTTCGTAGGTTTTAGTTCAAAAAGAAGAAAATGGAACAAGGAGGTATGACTTTAAAATTATTGGTTATCCTGCTAAATTTGGATTGCTCTGCGGTTATATGTGTGAATTTCTGTTAATTTCCTACTCATGGAGTCCATGAAGGCAGGTGCTATGACATTAGATCTACAGTGTAGTCAAATAATTTCAGTTTACCTTCAATACTGAACTTGATTTGTGATCTTTGATTACATTGACACTTTGTATACGGAGACATGAGAAAACAAATGATTTATCTGTTCCTACGTACAACTAATTAATATGTTTGAAAATTTAATGTCTATTTATAATTTGTTAATTTGAAACTTTTATTTTTTTAGATATCAAAATGTCTTATATATTATGTTCTACATTCTACATGTTATTGAGAATCTAAGATTAGGTTGTGAGCTCTCCCATTTGTCAGTGTATTATATGTTTTGAGTTGTACTAATTCAATAGAAATATCGAGGAATTTGTAAAAGGGTCTTATTTAATCTATTGATATATTTGCAACTTCGGGCGCAACTCAACTATTTCACTTAAGAGTGCAACACTTGTGCAGTGAACGTTTGATGAGCAAGCTCTTGCTGAAATGGACACACAACTTAAGGATTTAGAATCCCATGGTAAAGGAATTTTAAGTGAATTCCTTGAGGTAAGTGCTTTTTTTTCAAATATTATTATTATTATTATTAAAATCCAACCCATAATTATAAAAATGGTACTATGATGCATGAACATGGGAGCAAATATATAAAATATAGTAGATTAACGAGAGAAAGCAGAAGACTAATAATTTCATTTATCCAAACAAAAATATAAATAAAAAACAAGCATGAAAAATATTATTATCTCTGCAGTAAGAAGGCTGATTCTATTATCCGATGTTTCAAGGAAATCTAACGCATCTGAAATTGATGAAGAATTTACACTATACGTATCATCTTTTGCATTCTCTTCAAAGAAATAGCGGAAAATCTGAAGGTATATGTTCAAAGAAATAAATTTTGTTAAGGAATTTAACAAAAATATTAGGGGTTAAATCCAAAGTTTTATATCTCTTTCATCTTTCTTGATATTTTACCTGAACTCTCTTTTTTGCATTTGAAGTTGAAATAAAATTCAAACTTAATTTGAATTTTTTGACACTCATCTCATGGCATGCCAAGATATTTGCTTGAAACATGGATCCAAATGTCAATTTGATGTTTTACTTGAAATCCGAAGTTTAAAAGTTTGGAGTTTAAGCTGGTGTTATGTTGTTAGAATAAGGTTCTATTAGACTTATAGTTGAATTTTTAATACCCGAACTGCTACTCTTACAAAAGAAATAAATGTTCCACATTGAACTTCACGAATGATTTTAAATTGATCTTTTTCTACATGTGTATTTCTATATTTGCTGGTACTTAAATATATGTATGTTGATCCAAACAGGTACACAGTGCAAGCAGATCGGTTCATTACAGACTTAACAATAATTACAGAATATGTAGGAGATGTTGATTACTTGAGTAACAGAGAAAATGGCGATGGTGATAGTATGATGACTCTATTAACAGCAAAAGACCCTTCAAAAAGTCTAGTTATTTGTCCAGACAAGCGCAGCAACATTGCCAGATTCATCAATGGAATCAATAACCATACCTCGTAAGCATTTTTATTCAAAATTTAAACTTCAAATTTGAATTGATTGCTAATGATAATTTTGGTACTCAGGGAAGGGAAGAGAAAGCAGAATGTAAAATGCGTGAGGTTCAGCGTGAACGGAGAGGTTGTTGGTGGAGCGGTTGCTGGTGGCTGTACCCTCACTGCAGTCTTTGTTCTCAAAGTTACGCATCAAAGCCTTCTTCAAGTTATTTCTGTTTCTCATAGCATACACGGAAATTTTACTCATATATGGTATTTTTTTCTCAAGCCCAACAATATGAGCACCTACCTATTCTCCTCAAGGTTGATCTTTTTCATGTATATTTTATAAAAACAGTGAACAAAAGAAGCAGCAAAGCAGCGTAAACCATTTGCATAATAATAACATATACCCGAAGTTAAAGGTAAGAAGAAAAAGAAGAAAAAGAAGAAAAATGAAAGCAAGAGATAAGGAGGAGGAGTGCGGGAGAGAGAGTGGTTAAGACGCACACAGCGTGGCACGATTTGAAAGATTTGTAATCGTACTCCGCTATGTGCATCTTAGTCCATTCCCTCTTTCTTTCTTTGTCCATCGTCACCTTCTTCTTCAAGCATACGCCTTTTTATTCTTCCTTTTTTTTGTGATCACTCCGTTTTCACTTCACAATCAATGGTCGCTGCCTACAGTGGTCTTTCTTGTTAAATATATATAGCCTTATCTTAGATAGGCCACTTGTCATCTGTGCATAAATAATAAGAGGTCTTTCTTGTTATCTTATGTAAAAACATCTGCAGTAGTCACTGGTGGCTGTTGGAGCGGTTGCTGCAGTAGATAGTTGGAGAAATGTATGGCAAAATGTTGGAGTGTTAGAAATGCTTCAATAGATGGTTGCTGCAACTGAGAAAAGTGAGGTTAACATTGCTTTAATCTATTTTCCATATTGGGAAAATAGATCAGTAGAAATAATCAATTGTAGTTTCTAGTTCATGCAGTTCATGCACTTGCTTTAATGTTTGTACACTGTAATGAAAAATATATATCACATTTCTATCTGAGCATGCACTTGTTTTAACATTTTCTATTTCTTTGTGTTAACTTCGCAGGCTTATTTGGAAGGAAGCAAGGTCCTTAGTATGCAACTAGATCAGATATTGCATGTTGGAACTCTGTAATGTTTGTACTCTGTAATATTTGGAAGGATTGCTTTAATGTTTGTACTCTGTAATGTTTGTACACTTATTAAATTGACATTATTTTCTGTTTCTCTGTGTTAACTTGGCTGTAGGCTTATGTTTTATTCAATGGTTATGCACTTGCTTTAATGTTTGTACACTGTAATGAAAAATATATCACATTTCTTTTTTAGCATGCTCTTGTGTTATATTTGTTGATTATAATCTTTATTCGTTTATGAAGATTTAGTTTGATTGCTATTATTAAAATGTAATATATAGGCATAGCTCTTGAAAAGTGTATCTACGATTTTTATAGCGGCATATATGAGCTGTAAAAGAATTTATCAATACTATAACATGTTGATTTAATAGCGTGAAATGACCGCTATTGAATAAATATTTTACAGCGGCAAAATGGTGTTATAAAGATTTTCAATTCCGTTGAGATTTAGCTATATTATAGCGGCTATAATGAGCTATTGAATAAATATTTTATAGTGGCAAAATGGTGTTATAAAGATTTCCAGTTCCGTTGAGATTTAGCTGTATTATAGCGGCTATAATGGTCTATTGAATTAACGTACCATAGCGGCGAATTTGCGTTATAAAACTAAGCTCAACCATAGCGGCATATTTTGTGTTATAAATATTCAACAGTTTTTTATAACATGTCGATATACAACGCTTATCAAACCGCTATGGTTGTGATTAATAGCGGCTATATGCCGCTATAAAAGACACTTTTTGTTGTAGTGGATATTAGAACAATAGGAAATAGTGTAAAAATGAAGTAGATATGTGATTAAATAGTAAAAAATGGTAGTAGTTCAAAATTGGGAAGAAGAATGTACTTTCAGATTATCAATTTTTTGATATTCGAACAGTACACCGGTTCACCATTGTTGAGTACACTGGTCTATCAATGGGCATTCTGAATGCCAGAATAAACCTGGACCAAGGCTGAACTTATTTTACTTCAGCCAGGCCTATATGAAATGAATGGCAAGTGATGTATGGTTTTCTCTACAATGTCTAAAAGTGTTTAACGTCCAGAAAAGTATATGGTTTATTTGCATATAGTATGACGTTGATGATCAAATCACGTGTTATCAGGCTATGCTATGTTTACTTAAACCTTTGTGTATATGCAAGTTAGTCTATGTTTACCTAACTTACGTCTATGTTTATGTCTACAGGAATAGTCTATGTTTAACTATATACTGAGGTTAGTCTCTGTTTAACTAATTTTTGTGTGTATCGTTGGGTTACTATATGTTTAACTAATTCTCTCCCGCTCTCGTTTTCTCTCTTATGTGTAGATGAGTTACTTCATGTTTATCTAACTCTATCGTACGGTAAATGTTGATAAGTATATAATAGTGATCGTCATATTATGTTTATTATGATGGAATAATACTATGGATGTAGGTGAGACAGGCTGAGGTAAAGTAAGTATTAGTTTTTCTATGATGTTTATGAAATCATGCTAGCAGATATACTTGGTAATATTTTTACTCACTAGACATGTGTTCTGATCCCCCTCCTCATATACTATAGGTGAATGAAGTAAACGTGATGGTGAGGTGTTTGAAGATGGAGACTAAGGAGATGTTTACATATGTTATTCGTTGTTTTGTACATATTGTATATATGGTGTGACATTGTGTGTGTGTGTGTGTGAAGACTATGCGTAACTTACGATGTATATAGATGAGATTTTTTTATTCTATATGTATCGTATTTTTCGATCCATTCCACTATGAGTTTCTTAAATATATAGTTAGTTGGTTCATCTCTTTTTTTACTATTGTTGGTTTTGAACCATCAGGCTTTTTATTATACAGCGCAAGATTTTATGGCTGGAAAAAGCTGGGTTTTTACATTTGGTATCAAATCTTAGGTTAGAAAAATGTAGAGAGCATACTTGTATATTTTTATATAATACACACACACATGTATATATATTGTTAAATTAAATGGACGTATGATATTTAATTTCGAGTTTATGTTTACCATCTCTATTTACTACTCTGAGGGGATCTAATATTGAATCCTATTTTACAGGTCATAGAGATGAGTAACCCGACCGAACTAGCACTTGAATTAGCATTGGAAATGAAGCTATGGAAGTATTAGGCATGAACATTCCACTTTGGTTCCACCATTATCTTCAAGCTAGAAACCAAGCCATCATTAATGAAGATGCACCTATAACTGGGGTACGACATCGAAATGTTATTAGTATACTAAGGCCATATTTTTTGAAACAATGTAATGATTTTCTTAATATGGGTGGTAAACTTTATGAGGGTATAAAGGCTTTTATAGAGAGGTGAGCTTGGTTGCGTATATGTGATAGTATTTTCAGTATGCTGAATTAGAGGAACGAGACGTAAAGGCAGCTTGCTTCTTAGCATCTATAAAGGGAAGCAATGAATTGGTGGGAAGTGATAATAGAGAAAGTTAATGAAATCTCCTACTAATTTTGAGGAAAGATTTAAGTTAAAATATTTGCCTAGAGAAAAAAGGAAGCGATGCTTGAGAATTTTATAAATCTCAAACAAGGGAATTCCACTATGAAGGAGCATATTAATATTTTTAATGAATCGACAAAGTTTGGTTTTGAATTGATAGACACGACATCCAAGAAAGGGATAAAGTTTGCGAAAGGGTTGAGTTTGCCACTTAGGGAACTATCACATAGTTAGATTCCTATGGGACCGGGTCGAGTGTTTAGTTGAGGTAGCATTGTTAAATACTACTATAATGGAAGCTTCTAAAGGGTAACCAAAGAAGAATGTTACTCAAGGCAAGCATAAAGACCTTGGAGATCCAAGTGAACAAGGTGGTAAGCAAAATAAGAAGTGTTAAAGGTGCAATATGAGAGGGCATGAGTTGAAGGATTATAGGGTTATAGTTTCAAAGATAAAATGATAAAACTGCAATCAGATGGGCATATGAAGAGGGAATGCCATGCTTTGAGAAAGTTAATATAAGGTGCTTTATATATGGTATTATCCTATGTTTATATATATATGTGTGTGTGTTTATATAGCATAAGACACATTAATACGCGATGAAGAGTCGCGCTTGGAATTTCGAGGTCAAAATTGTTTTAAGGGGGAGAATGTAATGCCCCATCAGATTTAGACGTATATTTTAACAGTAGGGAAAATAGTTTCTAAAACATTAGAATTTGGTGAAGGGACTTATACCATTGCGTAGGGCTCATTTTTATGTTCAAAATGATATATTGGGTTGTTTGGATTGGTGTTCGTATGAAGGAGATAGGCGAATTATAAATAAGCGGGTTTTAAATTATTTAAATGGGCCTAGGCCCAATAGAGTGAAGTGATGGTTAAGAAATTTATAACAAACCGCGTAGAATATGAATTCTCATTTCGCAATTCACGCACTCTTCAGTTTCTCTAACTCCTTCCTACATCACTGTGCCATCTCCTTCCTCTTCCAAATTTAAATGAAAACCTAGAAATGTTATATATATATATATATATATATATATATCAAATCAAAGAGCGTGAAGAGAACTACGCAAAAATACCAATCATTTTGTGGATTCATGATATGTGGTTGGACTGTAGTTCTGGATAGCGAAGGTTTAGAGGAAAAATTAAATGGATTCTAGGGCTTGGCAATGCAATTCGATGGTGGAAATCATTATTGACAATGTTGTGTTCATATGAAAGTATATGCATTATTTGATTACTACATTATCACTACACCAAAAATACCAACTTGATATGGTAATAAAATATTACTAACAAGTGTTTCAGATTAGTAAGTTGCTGATTTTTGCAACATTTGTAGTACATTCTAGATTGACAAATCGAAATATTTAGTGGATGCTTCAAATTAACAAATCGAAACACTTACAAAGTGTTTCAATTTGATAAAATGCAACACTTACTAAGTGTTTCAAGTTGATAATCAGCAAAATTTGCCGCGTGTTTCAAATTGAAAATCGACAACACTTATTATATGTTTCAAGCCGATAAATTTCTACACTTATCGAGTGTTCCAAACTTACAATCTTCAACACTCATTGGATGTTTCAAATTGACAATCTACTATATTATTAACCCAAAAAATGGATCAACACCCTAGAGTATGATGCAAAAGTACCAACCCTGCTAAAACATAGCAAATGTAATAGAAAATAGCAGAAAAGTAAACGAGACACAGAGATTTTTATAGTGGTTCGGTTGTTAACTAAGCCTACGTCCACTTTATAACTTTGATTATTGGTTTGATCTAGCTTGAATGAGATTACAAAGTGACTGAGAAACAATTGGTCATAAGTACAGGGGTTTGACTGATTCTAAGTCCTAGAATTTCCTAGAGTAGTCGTCTTAGTGACTTTGGTGAAGTGGAAAGAGTTGAAGAATAAATGGAGATCTCGTATAGTGATATCAGAATCTCTACCTTTTCTTGATTTCTCTATGGTTTGTATTTATAGGAGTGGCAGTTATATTGGATCAGAACCTCGCTTCCAGAGAATTCCAGGTACCGGCCCAAGATAGCACAAGAAGTGTCATGACGACATGAGTTAAAGGCCAAACTCAGTACCGAGTCAAAGCCTTTATCGGTGCCGAGTTTAATCCTTAGCCAATATTTGGCTAAATCTTCTTGTTTTTAACTCCTTACTTCTTTTAGATACCTCCATGTAATTTGGTAGGTTACCGATGTGTTTTGATTATCGTTCTTCCAGGACTTGGATTATCCTATAGCTTGGACCGTCACGTCTTCATCTCTTACGATTGGCTCACTAGAACTCTACAAAACTTCTTGAACATGCTTAGGAAGACTTGGGCACTACTTGCTAAAAATATAAGGATGCCATGACTTGGCATTTAGATCCGATACCGAGTCAAGGGGGTTGACTCGGACCGAGTTAGCTACTTAGCTTATTTTTGACTTATACTTTCTTGAGCCTTTCCTCTTGTCCTTCTGAATCTCTACCAAGTTTCAGGTCGTTTTGTCTTCGTACTGACTGATAGAGTTAGGGGTATGCCCTAGAGGTAATTATGTAATTTTTTACATATATCTAACTCGTCGATCAATCTTGTTCGAAATAAAGGTATTTTCTTTCTATTATATACTTGATATAATGCGATTATATTAATTAATCAATTTAATTAAAAATCCATATATTTAATAGAAAATCCATAAATGGTATTTTTTGTGATAGTAGTTTCAAAGTTTTGTAACCATGAGTAACTTATCACAATGAAACAAATAGACCATTTTGAATGTTCCTAGTCAAGACGCATCGAGACTTGATATCAATGTATCCGTTGAGACTAGAGTACGTAACACTCTCCAAATGTTTGAAAGTGGATCACTCATGATTGTTGAGGGCACCAAGGGGTTACATACTGATAGTTATTAGATAACTATGGAATAACTCACTCGATAGTTTTCAATTGGTTAATATAACTAAGGTCAAGCATAGAATATCGATGTGACTAATTTAATCAGTTCTTTTGACTTGAGAACACTTTGACCTTCAGTGTGGAAGCTCTGCTTTGATAATAGTTAAATTGTGGCACGACATCCATCGAATGACTATAGTTGGGTCAAGTGGAAGCATTGAAAGTGAAACACTATTCAAGAGAGGATTCGTCTCCTCAGTTATATGAGATTAGTATACGATCAACTGAAGTCAACACAAAGTCAAAGTCTTTGGCCAGAGCATTTCAGTTAATAATTATTATTATTATTGAACCAAAGACTTTATGTTTGGACTATAAAGTTGAATGTGGATGATATTGGAATTTTGACCATTACCAAATTCCATAATTCCAAAGTGATATAGTTTTGATGAAGAGAATTGGTGTAAATAATTATCACTATTAGGTACCACTTATAATAAGTAAAATTGGATTTTACCAAAAGATGTGTAAGTGATAAATTCGGCCAAAAATGTCACACCACCTGCTAAGTGATGTGTGAACTTTAATATTTGAATATTTCAATATTAATCGCTGACTAAATTTACACCTTTGAGCCACACTACCGTAATGATGAATTCTTTGAAAAATCACATGATTTAATTAATTTATAAAATGTTATAAATTGATTAAATTAACTGATATTTGAGAAATATTAATGATTATTTATTTGATGTTTGGAAGTTTTTTGTAATTATTTTAATGCATTTATAAAAGTTATATTTGCGCGCATTGATATATGATATTGATGTAATTTAAAGATAATTGCATGAAATGATATATGGAAATTTTATGTCATTTGATGACATGATTTATGGAAATTTTATGTCATTTGATGATAAGATTTGTGGAAATTTATGTCATTTGAAGATAAGATTTGTGGAAATTTATGTCGTTTGATGACATACGTGTAAAGAAAAGATTGGAGAGAGAAAGAATAAAGTGAATTAATTAGGGAAGTTTTAGTTAAAGAATGGGAAAAGTTTCATTCTTTCAAATAAAACATATTCTCTAATTAATTCTGTACGTACAATTCATTCTTTCTCATTCACTCTTTTTTCTTCTCTCCTCCTAACTTTTCATGGCAGAAAACAAAAAAAAATCAAACTTCCAAAAATCTATCAACTCTAAATAAAAACATCAAATAGAATAAAACAAAAGTGGTTCATTCATTTCTTACAAGGATAGGATGGGGATCTTGAAGATCTAAAGGGATATCAGCGTTCAAGGTGTGACTTCTAGGCAACATCCTAAGGGAAATCCATTTTCAAGGAGTGTTTCAAGGCTTTGGGTAATAAGGTCCTTGCAAAATCCGGAGGCTAATTTCTGAATCTGGGAGTTTTGTTTCGTCATTCAAGGTGTGATTTATTGGCTACATCTAAATGTAATCTTTAATTTATTCCCCTATATATTCATATGATTAATATAATTAGATTTCCTATGATTCACTTCACGTTTCAATTTTTCATCCTGCAACGTGTAAATTAAATATGCCTTATGCTTAGTTTAATTAAATCAAGTTTATTATATTATTTTTATTTTGATCTATGTTTGTTCAGCAATTCCTTTTTATATATGTTTATGATAAATTGACATGTTTTGATTCTCATATTACTTCTAGTAAATTATCTTCATTCTCTGTATTATGTAGATCTGTAAATTCTTATCACAAATTTACACATGTATGTCTTGTTCAAATCTCTTTTATTTATTTTGGAAACTTATGAAATTGAAAATTGTCATTGGATGAGATTTTATGTATACAATGATATAACATTCATTTATTCAATTGCTAATGAATTACATATATGTTAAGTTGTCTACCATTCCTTGAAATTAACCTTATTCGTATGTTAAATTCGTATGTACAATTGTTTCAATCTTTGTTTTATTAAAAGGGGAAACTTTGATTTAAGATTATTGAATGGACTTTAGTGCAAATTATAGTTCTTTACTGTTTTTTATATTTAAAATTTCATGTAAAATTTAAAGTGTTGTTCCATTTCTAAATTAAAAGTTTAATGAAAACTGTTAACTTTAAAACTAAAAACCTTTTATGAATGTATATATAAAATATCATATGCTACAATGCTTGTAATGTTTGTTGTTCAGATCCAAATTATTGAATTGTAATTATCATATATATAGAATATATATGTTTAGTTTAATTCAAACTCATACAAAGATTACGAGCAATGATGCAACATTTCTATTTTTAAACCTTTCTTAACTGAAATCATATCTATTAGTGTTAATTTTGGACTTCAAATTGTTTAGAACAACTAATAGTTTTTTATTTTATATGTATGTATGTATATTTACAATTATTATGAATGTATGCATATATTTCATTGATAAAATTTAGATAACATAGGTGTGTGTAAATTTGATTAATAAGTAATAAATGTTATTTAATATATTAACTATTACAATTAAACAGGCTAAGAAATGAACGGTTTCCTTCCTTTTATATTCTACCATATCTTCTCTTTATTAATTGAATATGGTAAGAGAGGGAAAGAAATGAAAAGTTTCCCTCCTTTTATATTCTACCATATCTTCTTTTATTGATTGAATAGAGTGAGAGAGAGAGAAACAAATGATCCCGTTCTCTTAATTTGTTTGTACATAATTCATTTATACACCACTTGTATATCGCACTTACACTTCACACAAATGAATGTATTCGATACATTCATTAAAATACCTATAAGTTAAAATTAAATTTAAAATTCCTTTTTTTCCAAATAAAATAAAATATTGATTTTATTTAAAAGCAACTTAGAAAAGTTCTAAGTATATTTAAACTTCATAGGCCCATTAAAGATCCAAAATGGCTAAATTTTTTGAAATTCACCCATTTCTTCCGCCGCGGGCTGGCCCAGTTCTAACACCGACGCTCTAACTCCTAATGGTTTCTGCTTGGTTAAAAACTCAGTTAACATTTACCCCCCATTATACACTTTCATTGGAAACAAAGTGTGCTCCGGAATAAGATAAGTCTTGAACTGTTATCTTATGAGTTTCAATCGATTATCAGATTCCGTTTTGAGATGTTGTTTTTAACCGGTTAACTTTTGATTAGCTATTTGTTCTGATATTGATTTGAATTTCAATTCTCTGTACTGATGATGCAATCTTCGCTCTAAAATTTACGTAAGGCTTTAAGTCGATATATAGGCCTATTGCGATGATTTGGAGCTGACCTGGGTTGGAGTGGTAAACTCGGTACCGAGTTTAGACCCTAAATCATCTTGAGTTAGTGACTGAAGAAAATTTTGAGTAAAATTTTCTTTTACTTATACTCCTTTACTTAGCCTAACTCCTTACTTGCTTCATTTTCCTTCAAGCCGACTTTGCTCTTCTCATCTCAAGCCGATTCAAGCATCAACGCCGTCGCCGTTCAACTTTCAGCCTCATCGTTGAGCTCCGCCGCTTCCACATAATTCTCACCACCATCTTAGCAAGCCGCCACTACTGCAGTCGACGTTTGGAAGACCCAGACTCGATTCAAGGCAAACCCTAGGTCGAAGTTTCTCCTTGTGTGGGCTGAAGGTTGGTGATGGTGGAGTCACACTTGGGTGGAGATAGAAATGGTGATTTGCTTTAGTCAATTGCAATCTTGAGATAGAGATGGTTGAATCTAAACATGATTTGTTAGTGGTGTGATTTAGGGTCTGATCTCATGTTGGATGCATGTGAATTGAGAAAGAAGGCATGCTTCCTAGTTTCAGCCATCTTTTTTCACGGAATTGACTAAAGTTAGATCATCGAATTGATTTCGATACGACAATTCACTTTAGATTTGAACATATCATATAGCTCCATTGCTTTGCATTTCTACACATCCAGTGCTCCTAGAAAGAAAGAACCTTCTGCGTCTCTCTGGACAACGGACCCGCTATCGGTCATTGATCGATAACGGGTAAGTACTGAAAAATGATTTTAAAGGACGACACAGATCATTTTTTCAATACGAGCGAGCTATCTACACAGGATGGTCCGTTCGTAGTGTCCGGGACACTAGATTCATTCCATATAGATAACCTATCATATGTCCTATTGCAGTCATCACCAGGAGGGAAAGTAACGAGGAGCTCAAAGCAATGCTTGAAACTCTTAAGGATGTGAGAGCTTCCAAATGCATAGTAGAGTTCCTTTTGACAAATTCGAACTTCGACGGTTCGACTTACTTTATCCCGATAGATTTGCTGTAGATGACGAGCCATCAACATCAAGTGGCCCTAGAAGACATACTCGTTCTTCAGCCCATGCTTATGACTCTATCGAGGAGGCTCAAGAAGAAGTAGCCGGTCCGTCAAAGGAAGCACTGCCCGATGGGATTCCTAGAGCTGACATAGACTTACCCTCTGGAGTGGACATTTTAGGGGATAGGGAAGAGGACCACAAGATGTCTCCAACTACCAAGGAAGAAGACAAAATGTTTAAAAGGAGAGATGGGAAACAACTTATGGTTAAGGAAGGAGAGGAAGAGGGTTCGGACGGTGATGCTAGCAACTTTCACATCTCTTAAAAGAGAGATGAATTTTTCGGTGAGTCACCGGAGGTGAGCCCTAATCTCCCCAAGCTACCCTGTCCAGACTTGTTAATCATCAAGGTATTAAGCCCTGAAGTTTCGATTTCTCCTCCTCAAGAACAACCTGTTATCGAGACTCCACAGTCCGCCGGAGGTCTAGCTACTAGGATCCCCACTGGAGATACGTCTACTTCCGATTTCATGAGAGATGTCGCCATCTATGTAGATGAACATAGTGATATCTTCATTAGCAAAATGATAGCTGAAAGCGGCTCAGAAATTGACGTTTCCTCTTAAACCCTATCGATACGGTTGGTAGAGTATATAAGGGGTCATCGGCACTACAAACTTTACTTAAGGATCATGGACACACATCTCTGCATCGCATTAAGTTCCTAAGTTCAAGTATTAATTTCATTCTTGTTTACATTTTAGGTGCCATGGGACGTGGTTTATACCATCAGTTACTTCAAGACACCAGCTCTTGCAAAGGCAAAACTTCTGATCTGGCTTACCGCCCTCCTCGTGAAATGGATGAGGAGAGAAGGAAAAGAAAAGAGGATGAGGCTTCCCACATGGAGTGAGAGTGCGAGAGAGGAGAGAAGGAAAAGAAAGGAGGATGAGGCTTCACACCTGGAGTGAGAGCGCGAGAGAGGAGAGAAGAGAAAACAAGACGACGAGAGTAGTGCCCCGGGCGACTTACACAAGCACCAGAGAGACTTTCATGATTGTTGCGGGCCTTTATTATCGATTACTCCTCCCTGCACTAATGCTTAGACCGCTGAAATGCCAATAATTCTATCTTCTCAAGTAATAACCATTGCAATAGCCCCTACTTCTTCCAAACGAACCGAGAAGTTTGTGTTTCCCCTGGTCCCACCCATGCTTCAAGCTACTTTTCCAAATCTATTCTTGAAGGGAGTTAAGTTTGAAAAGAAAATAAAGCCCCTTAACTGGGCTACTTCTCTCAACATTCTAGAGACAGTCCGTAAGGACATGGAAGCCGAGTGTGATATGCAACATTCAGTGAAGGCTCTTTCGGATGTGAATCGCATTAACTATCAAGAGATCCTCTCATTTGAAGCCGATAGGGAGGACCATGCTAAGGCGATCAAAGATGTGATGATGAGATAGTCCAGTTGAAGACTAAAATGGATGTAGCCCTAAAAGGGAAGGCTGCCAGCGACAAGTTGCTGATTGAGGCAAACCGGGTCTCACGATAGAGCCATTATTGTGATAAAGGATCAACTCAAAGATGCTCATATTGAATCTGGGAAACTGAAAGAGCATCTTACCGAAGCAGAAAACACAATTAAATCTCGACACCAAACTACCAGTCATGCTGCTGTCATTGCTGAGCAGGCCGTTGAGCTCACTCGTCTTTATGAGGAGAATGCACAGTTGGTGAAAGAGAAGGAAAAGGCTGCATTGGGCAAACTAATGGAGGAGATCGAGCATCTAAGCACCAAGTCAGAGCTTACAGAGCTACGATCGGAACACGATGATGCGATAAGCCAAATGGATGCCAGTGTGCTTCATCTTTATACTAGCTGCATAATGAATAAGGGCATCCTAAAATAGCTTGGTAATAACCATCCCCGGACTCTTACCATGGTATGAGAGGAAGTATGGATTAGGTCTAAGGAGTCTAAGGATACACGCTCTGAGGAGGAACTGAAAGCTTCTTACCTCAGCCCTGAGGACATCGACTTCTTGGCCGCCGGTAGAGAGATCCTTAGGGAAGAGAGGGAGAAGGAAGTCACCGATGCTGTAGCCAAAGATCTTGCTGGCCCAAGCTCTTCGTGTTAGCACCAAACACTTATTCATACTTCTCAAGAGCAGATGGCGACCATCTCCATATCCATGGCTATCATTTCTGAAGCCGCTCATGCCCATGCAACTTTCATAGCCTTGGGTGAGCCATGCCTTTTCCCAGTTGTAGTATGACCTTCAGAGATGGGGATTGATGGTAAAGCCTTCGAGATTGATGTTCATGACTAAACCCCTGGCTCAGGTATTTCTCTCATCTCTCCAGTGCTCCAGACACTTCGATTTACTCCAAAATCTTTTTCTAAATTTTGCACCTCTCTTTCCCAACTTATAGGTCGGCCGACTCTCTCGCCTCCTTCTCTTGCTGTATAAGATTCATGATTTACTGCTATTTTCACTGCTTCCTCCACCGTCTCTGCAGCGGCTTCTCGCATAGTTTTGTCCCCAGATCCGGGCCCGGGCTTGATTCCGAACAAATAGAGGTGCTAAACTTGGAGGATATCTCAGTGTCCGTGGATGAAGAAGTGATGATTATCAGCGGGTTAGGGCCGACGACAAGACGACCATAGCAGAAAGACTGGAGGAAAAGAAGAGCTATAGGAAAAGAAGGAAAAAGGAGGAGGGGAAGCACAAGACTCCCACTACCATCACATTAAAGCTGTTTAAAGAGGGGAATGCAGCTACCAGAGTGTCAGAGGAGTCTGGCTCCCTTGCAGGGGGAGAGACCGACGAGGATAGCAGGAAGAAGCTCCCGATTCGCCTAGGCAGGGGCAGTAAAGGCGAAGGGAAAGGCGAAAAGAAGTCTGGATGAGCTCAAGCACTGGTGGAGCAGGGTACTCGTCGTCTTTTTTTGTGTTTTTATTGTGTCAGAGTATGTACAAGTAGAGTCTATACTTAGCGTCTTTTTCCTTTTGTTGTAGCATGAGTAACGTCTGTACTTTTACTTTTTGATGTTCGAAACAAGCCGATATTGTGCGGCTACGGCCCTCACTATTTTAAATTTTACAAGAAATGATATAAGTAATGAAAAGATCATCATTTCCACTATAATCTCTTATGTATACTTTATATTCTTTTGACAGTGCCTGTTTATATACCACTGTGTATGTACATAACATGATTGTTTGTCTCGCAATTTCCATATTGTATACTTCTGTACTTGTGATGTGTGTGTACTACTTTACGTAGATCTGTTGTGGTTGCTAAAATTCTCTGTTCGGCATAACAGGACCGTGGAGTGATTTTTATCCTGACTAAGTGTTAGTGTATTGTGTACCTTTGGTCCACGGAGCTAGTTACTCCAATAACTTGATACGAAACCGGATGCTCTAGGTGGCTCTCTGGTTGCCCCCAGCCCAAGATGTATTACCGCTCCTATCTCTGGGAACTTATAATTTGAATGCTCTATTCCGAGCACCCTGTACTTTGATTGCGGTTGATTAAGCTCGATATTGAGGTTCTATCCATATACTAGTTTTTGTCTCTAAAGACCTGCAGATAGCTCAATTCCTAGGATCTTCTTTTCACATTGCCGTTATCTAGGCGATGTTGAGTTTTGGAGGTAGGGATTAATTTCAACCAATTCTGCAACTGATGAATTTTCTGATGTTACCGGAGCAACATTGGTACTTAGGAGATTTTTACAAACTGACAATGTTACGGGGTAACATCGATGATTTAGAGCATACTTGAACGCGGTTCCATTGGTTCGAGCAGCGAAGGAATAGGTACTTACTTTGGATGTAGTTCCACTGGACCAAGAAGCGAGAGAGTGGAGTGTATTTGAATGCAGTTCCATCAGTTCAAGCAGTAACAGAATGGATGCTTACTTGGACATGGTTCCATCAGTCCAAGAAACGAAGAAATGGAGCGCACTCGAACATAGTTCCATCGATTTAAGTGGCGAAGAGAGCGCACTTGAACGCAATTCCATCGGTTCAAGTGGAAAAATAATGGACACTTACTTGGACATGGTTCATTGGTCCAAGAAGTGAGGCATGGCTTATGGATGCACGTGAGGGTTGGGCCTTCCCGATGTTGCCGGAGCAATACCGGTTCTCAGAAGGCTGGGATCGATTTCCCCATTAATCCGACGGTTTGAGTCGATTTGATACCGTCGGTTCAATAGGTTGCTTACATGAACGCGGTTCCATTGGTTCAAGAAGCGAAATGACTTTACTGATAAAATAAAGAGAAAGGAAAATCCTACCTATTTACAATGCCCTCAGTATCCCTGGGTGGCTTATTTGTGAAAATAGGAAATACATAGATAAGTATTAAATAAAATAGTGCCACAGCGAGTCACTGTTCCAAGCACGGGGAAATTGAATTCCATCGACAGTTATGAGCTTGAATGTTCTATCTCCAAGTTTTTTGCCGATAACGTAGGGTCCTTCCCAATTTGGGCTAAGTGCCCCCGTACCAGGGAAGATTCATTTTAGGACGAGATCTTCGATTTCGAAGGTACGGTTGTGAACTTTGGTATTGAAGTGTCGTGCCACTCGCTTTTGGTGAGCAGCGGTCCTTAGCTCAGCTTTCTCCCGGTTCTTATCGATCTAATCCAATGACTCGAGTAAGAGCAGCTTGTTCTCTAACTGATTAAAGTGTGCTCTCCGATTAGAGGGGACCTCTAGTTCCACTGGGATCATCGCTTCTGAACCATATGCCTAGGCGAACGGTGAGTGCCTGGTCGTAGATTTATATGTTGTTGTATAAGCCCATAGTGCAAGTGGAAGTTCATCTACCCAGTTTCCTTTAGCTTTCGTTAGTCGCTTCTTGATGGCGGATTTGATAATTTTGTTCATTGCTTCCACTTGCCCGTTTGCCTGCAGGTGCGCTACCGCGGAGAAACTCTTCTCGATCTGATAATGCTTGCAGAAGTCCCTGAATTTCGTACTCTCGAACTAAGTTCCACTGTCCATAATGATTTTCTACAGCACTCCAAACCTGCAAATAATGTTTTTTGCTACAAAGTTAATTAATTTTTTAGTGGTAATGGTGGCAAGTGGTTCCGCTTCAGCCTATTGGTAAAGTAATCAACTGTAATACATATTTGTCTCCTCCTTTGGCTATTGGTAATACACCAATTAGATTGATTCCCTATATTGTAAATAGCCAAGGGCTGACCATTTGCGTAAATTTTGAGGATGGGGTTCTCGGGATCTTTGAAAATCTCTAGCACCAACCACAGCATTTGGCGTAGTCTGCTGTGTCTCGGTTGATTGCGGACCATAAATATCTGTGACATAAAACCTTCTTAGCTAGTGTCTGCCCCCTAGTGTGGTTGCCGCAGCTGACTACGTGAACTTCGCTGAGGATCTTCTAAGCTTCGTTTTTGGTTACACACCTTAGCGGGGGTGGAGAAGCCTCTCTTGTATAGCACTCCATCTTGTAGCATGAACCGCTATGTCTTTTGAAGGAGCTTCTTTCGTTCATTCCAGTTTTAGAGGAGTATTCCTTTGAGCAGATAATCCTTGATTGGTGTCGTCCACGATTCTTTCTCTTCCATTGTATCCAGAACCTAATCTACATCCATCTAATTTATGCTTGGAGCTGTTAACACTTCAACTGGAACCAATCCCATTGATTGTGCCTCTTCGGAACTGGCTCGTTTGGCTAAGTAATCGGCCTTCTTGTTATGCTCCATGGGAATATGTGTTATCATGAATGTCGTTGAGCAGTTCCCATACTTTTAACAAGTAAGAGCAAGATTTGCCCCCTTAGCTTGATATTCCATCTTTACCTGACAAATGACTAGCTGAGAGTCGCTGTAGATATGCATAGCTTTTATTCTCAGTTCCTTCACAATCTTCAACCCCGCTATCAATGCCTCATACTCTACCTCGTTGTTAGTAGCAGGGAACTCTAGTTTAAGACGTAACAGATTGATCGTTCTTCGGGAGTCTCAAGCACAACTCCCGCTCCCTAGCAGAAGTCATTTGATGGGCCATCGTGACAACTTCCATTGTGATACCACTTCCTTTGTCTCCTGCTCTTCTCCATCTCGAATGGTGAATTCCTGATGAAATCAGCTAATGCATGTCCTCTATTTGCCCTCCGAGGATGATAAGTCACGTCATACTAGCTCAATTCAATATTCCACTTCAGAAGTCGTCTTGACGTCTCTGGATGGTATAGTACATGTTTTAAGGGTTGATCTGTTAATACTTTGATTGGGTGAGCTTGAAAATATGGTCGTAGCTTTCCTGATGTTATCAGCAGGCAATAGGTTAGTTTTTCCAACTTTGGATAGTTGTTCTCGGCTTCAGTGAATCACTTATTGATGTAGTAAACGGGCCGCTAGATCCTAGCTTCTTCGCATACTAGTGTTGCACACAGAGCGTGAGTTGACACTGCTAGGTAGATGAATAGGTCTTCCCCATCCACCGGTGTAGATAGAACCAGTGGGGTCTTCATATATCGCAATAATTCCTCAAAAGCGGTTTCGCAGGCCTGATTCCATTTGAAAATTTTCCTACCCTTCTTCAATACGTCGAAGAATGGTACACACTTGTCTGTTGCTTTGGAAATGAATCAGCTTAACGCTGTGACCTTTCCATTCAGGCTCTGCAACTCCTTTTTTGTAGGGGCTATGATGTTCCACAAGGCAGTAATTTGCTAGGGATTAGCTTCAATGCCCCTAGCATTCATAATGAAACCCAGAAATTTCCCAGAAGCCACACCGAAAGAGCATTTCAGTGGGTTAAGTTTTATTCCATACTTTCGAAGAATTTCAAACATTTTCGAGAGGTTATCCAAATGATTTCTAGACACACGTGATTTAATAAGCATGTTGTCCACGTAGACTTCCATTGTTCATCCAATCTGATCCTTGAATGTTGTATTCACCAACCGTAGATAAGTTGCCGCGGCTTTCTTTATGCCGAAAAATCATTGATATTGTGATCAAAACCTAATAATCAGAAGGATTTTCTTCTTCACCATTTGGAGCTTTGAAGGAAAGTAGATGTGGTTTTGGTTTCTCTAGTGAATATATAACAGGAATACCGCTTTCAATTCCATAATCCTTTCTTGCATAAACGTTCTTGTAGAAACCATCGAATAAGCACAAGAAAAACACCTGAACTGAATTAATGATACCTGTGTAAGTGTGAAGTAGTTTACTTAATGATAACCCTAAAATATACCTGGAGTAGTGTATTTGAAAAAGCATAAGACGCTATCATTGCATCTGCGACAACATTAAGTGGTAGAGAGGTACTAATTGAAGATGAGGAATGAGAGTTACTCTGTAAAGGAACAAAAGGTGAAGTAACGGACATTGATCTTATTGGGCTAGTGAACCTATTTAAAGATGGTGAATCTGACTCATGGTTATCGTTTTTAGTTAGACCAGTTTTTGAATGTGAAATGGATGCATCAATAGAATTTACAAAAAATAAAGGAATTTTAGACACACTTAAATTAGAAAGAGATTTAAGATTAATATTCATAGCTGCGGAGTGCCACAATCACTTGCTGGTAGAACTTGATTTTATTGGTTTCTGTCCAATCAACTCACGCTCATCCTCATTCGTCATGATTGAATATCCCTACATCCCCCTAGATTACATATATTTTCATGGAAATATTTATTTGTAACAAAAGGAATCCCTTGTTGTTACATGCTACCAATCCCATATATATGATCATCTCTTTTAGAATATCTTATGATGTGAGACTAATCATAATCCAATCTACGCACCCACTCTAATACAATGCGAGTCACACCTAACAATTTTCCTTCTAGACTTTTTTTTGGTTTAAGTCAACAGTGGAGTTCTCCTTTTCCCCTATGAAGCTTAGCGCCTCAAACTATTTTTAGTGAATTAATCTGGATCGCTCAATTTTCCTTTGTTCGTCCAAACTTTTTTATGCTTGAGTTAGAAATCATGGAAAATGGGGAAAGCTTGGAGTTTAATATATGTCCAGATTGTGTAGGTATAGCAGACCTGGAAGAAATAATTGAAATAGCAGGAAAGCCTTGAGAGTGACTCGGGTTTGGTTGGTAAAAACTTAAAGCTGCAGCAGGGGACACGTAGGTGGAGGACTGATGATAAACGCGAAGGAGAGGTGGTGAAAAGTCAGGTTAGGTGAGTGTGTAATTCGGGTCTAACACAGGTTGCAGGGGAGGTACCAAATGGACTACGGGCTGGGAATGGAATGCCTCGGGTCTTGTAGCTTTAGTATTCTGATATTGTACATTATTGAGTGAAGTAGCAATGTAGGATGGAGCTTGGTAGTTCCTGGTATCTTGCATGGACAACATAAGCTGATACAATAACAACACACTACACATGAATAACCTTTTAAAAATGCATTCTAAAATAACACTTGATGTATAGATAGCTATGTTCATTGACCAATGTTAAGATATTTTCTATAATATTATCCACAACATAATCGTGTAGCTTAGGTGTTACACCAGTATATATTTATTAGCAATGTATATGAGACTGCTATTTATTTACAAAATAATTGTATTATTGTACGATACATGTTATTTTCCTTAAATTGTCGTTCTTTATTTGAGTGTTTCAAAATCATGGAAATGATGAGAAAGCATACATAGTTATCTTTTTATTTCTGATCGGCTAGATTACTTAAAATATATATTTCTTATCATTTCTAAAAGTATCATACCTTTTAAATTATTTTATTGGTATCTCAGTATTTTGCTTTTGAAAAGAGCGTATACCATGCCAGTGGTACATGTCAAGCATAAATTGTATTACCTATGAGTCTTTAATCTAATATTTGATTAATTGGTCATTTGTTTATCCAATAAAAACAATTCAACATAGAACCACTCTTTCAATTTACTATTTCGATAGTTCCAGGTCAATCAAACCAGCATTAAACTTATTCAATTCTCAACAACGTTTCAAATCTCATGCCATCTCCACACATATAATTACACCACTAGCAACCCAAACATCATTATAAACTCAAATCTTTCATCATAAACATCATATAAAACATAACAAATCCAGGATAAACTATGTCAATTCTCCGAGCACAAACCTACATGTCTTCATCATTTCCCTCTTCATTGATCCCGAACAACCAAAGCAGGAGATTCAATGCTATTCTACAACTAGTTCCAGAGCAACATGTAGTATTAAATACAAATAAAGTGGGTATTTTGAGTAGATCGATGAACCGACACCGGACGGAAGAAGTTCACTGTGACGAAGGAAGATCGATTAGAAGATGGATGCTCGGTATCAACGAAGGATTCGAAGTGGAAGCTTGAATGATCCAGAGAAATGGATTTCATCCAGCGATTTGGTTGATTAGGGCTTAGGACGGTAAAAACACTAATTAAATTAATTGCGGCCATATTAGAAGTTTCGGGCTGGATAGATTATACTAGCGTGCGAGCTTCGAAAAATGATTATTTCTGCGCTGAAAGATCGTTTGAAAAATAAATAAAAATAAAGTAGAAACACTTTACTAGCCGTAGAAACATTTTAAAACTGTATTAAAGCCAGCAACATTGCAAAAGTGTTTCAAATCAAAAAAATTGTGTGGTTCTAATTTAGTCTTTTGGTGTAGTATATGTTAGTGGATGTTAAATTTGGGTAAATTAAGGTAGATGATGAATACTAATGCGATTATGGGATTAGAGAGTGTTAATGATGATTGAATTAGGATTAAGTTGGTATTAGATTGAGTATCAAATGAAATTAGTACAAAATGGTTTGGTTATGTTGATTTAGGGCCTTGAATTCAAATATATAGTTGATATATGATATATGGGATGTTAGAACAGTAGGAAATAATGTCAAAAAGAAGTAGATATGTGATTAAATAGTAAACAATGGTAGTTGTTCAAAATTGGGAAGAAGAAAGTAGTTTTAGGTGATCAGTTTTCTAACATTCGAAAGGCACACCGGTCCATCGGTGTTGAGTACAGCGGTCCATCGATGGGCATTCAGAATACTATATTGAACCTGGACCAGTGTTGAAGCTATTTTACTTCAGCTAGGCCTATACGAAATGAATGGCAAGTGATGTGTGGGTTTCTCTATGACTTCTAGAAGCGTTTAATGTCTAGAAATGTATGTGGTTGGTTTGCATATGGTATGACGTTGATAATCAATTCATGCATTATTGGGTGAGGCTATATTTACCTATACCTTTGTGTATACGCAAGTTAACTCATGTTTACCTAACTTACGTATGTGTTTACGTTTACAAGAGTAGTCTATATTTAACTATATCCCTGGTTTAGTCTCTGTTTAACTGACTTTTATGTATATCGTTGGGTTAGCATATGTTTAACTATCTCTCTCTCTCTCTCTCTCTCTCTCTCGTTTTCTCTCTTGTGTGTTGATGAGTTAGTTCAAGTTTATCTAACTTTATCGAACGTTAAATGTTAATACATATATAATAGTGATCATCATGAAAAGCACTATTGTCCCAGTAGTTAAGTGATTCGGCTTTGGTGCGAGAGGTCACAAGTTCGAAACTTGCGTAGCGTGATTCAAACATATATTGACATGTGATTTGTGTTATGTTGTCTCAGTGACATGTTGTATCTAAGTACCATTTCAAAAAAAATAGTGATCATCATATTATGTTTATTGTGATGGACTAATTCTGCAGATGCAGGTGAGACAGATAGAGGTAAAGTAAGTATTAGTTTTCATATGATGTTATGAAATCATATTAGCAGCATATACTTGGTAATATTTATACTCACCAAACATGTTTGTCTATCCCCCTCCTCATACACTATAGGTGAATAAAGTAACCATGATGATGAGGTGTTTAAAGGTGGAGAGTATGGAGATGTTTACATATGTTATTCATTGTTATGTATATATGATGCGACATTGTGTGCATGTATAAAGGCTATGCGTAACTTATGATGTATATGGATAGGATTTGCTTATTTCATATATATTCTATTTGATCCATTTTGCTATGGGTTTCTGAAAGATCACTACACCAAAATATATTGTTGGTAGTACACAAAAAACACTATCATAATTTATGGTAACATTTTAGAGAACGGCATGATACGATATGCAACTAAAATCCAGGGCTTTCTGTAGCGTTTACATAAACGCCACCAAAAAGCAACCAAATTTTTTTATCGTGCCACTAAAAAGTATTGTTGAAGCTACTACGAAATATTATGGTAATGTTTTTTCTGCCACCATATATATTTTGGCCTGACACAAGGTTAGAATTCTAGCTCGTTATCTCACTGATGGCTCGCCCCTCCCCCCCCAGAAGAAGGCCTTCTTCGCCTTCCACCTAAGCTGCGCAAGAAAGGCCCAAAGCCAATCCTAGGGAATAGTGAAGCTTCATAGGGTCTTTCTATCCAAGTGCAGGTCGTCCGCATCTTCACAGACATGTCTATTTCATCGAGTCTCTCCGAGACAGTGCCCAGACCGTTACGCCTTTCGTGCGGGTCGGAACTTACTCGACAATGAATTTCGCTACCTTAGGACCGTTATAGTTACGGCTGCCGTTCACCTGGGCTTCAGTCATCGGCTCCCCTGTCATCATTGAAGTAGATACACAACTCGCTTTAAATACAAATACAAGAAGCCAAGTAGGTGGATTAGTCCGAATGGAGATTGAAAAAAAGTATTGAACTGAAATTTTTTTCTAGGGATATTCATTTTCCTGGAGAGACAGATAAAGACTCTTTTAGCGGAAAATCTTTTCTCGACGTAATGAAAAAACTGTTTTTTTGCAACTGGTCTAATTTATTTTTATCTAAATACAGAAGTGCCCATATAAATCGAATTTCATAAAGCATAATGCTTTATTACTTACTTTTTTAGTACTTTATTACAAATTGCAAGATCTCATTCATTAAAATTAATAAGATACATCGAAGGTTTCCTGCTTCTTCTCTGAGAAAAGAAGTTAATGACCCGTGGGCCTTCTACCTCTACGCGACATTGCTCCGTCAGGTTTTTGCCCATTGTGGAAAATTCCCCACTGTTGTCTCCCGTAGGAGTCTAAGTCTTGTCTATAGCATTTATAAAACGTTGCGAAAAATTGTTGATTTTTGGTGCAAATTTCCCACGTTGTGGTAGCTTGCTCAACATCCACTTCAATTTGTTCACATCGTACATTATATAGTAATAATTAACATATTTCAATATGAAACCAACAATCACTCATATGATTATCGCATTCAAACAACCGAAAAATACATTAATCACATAATGAAATACAATACACAAACAATTCTACAATACAATGATACTTTTATACTTTCAATACCATGGAATTACATCTCTTGCTATAATCCATAATAATAGCAAATTAAGCAGCAACGTATGAAAATCGATATACAAGCTTCCTGGGTACATTCAGCAAACAGGATTCACAGCTAACAGAGCTCCATTTCCACACTACTAAATTCGAATCACCAAAATATGTACTTTTAAGCTTTCAAAGAAAATCAATATGATTATGACTTGATTTTAAGAATACTAACATAAGCTTTCCTAAATACTACATGTAAAAATGTCTACACACAGTGCACATTAGGATATACATGAGTTTTCACTGTATATACCATAAAAGTAAACCACTAATAGTCTGGAACCTTTTATGTTTTATTACAATTTACAATATTTTATATTTCTGTCAATTGTGCGTAGCGATCTTGGAAGGTTAAGAAGCCTAAAACAAGCAAACAATTGAAGCAAACAAATCTTGTTATTCCCACTTCTCACCTATTAAATATGATTATTGTCCCCAGTAATTGTGGGTACTCAGTCATTTCATAACTTAGATAATTACCGCTTAAACTGCAACTAACACATTTATTATTATTCAGTACTGACTTGCACATCAAATGAGCTACCATCAGCATAATTTGACCAAAACCTTTGATCATATGATCATATCCAAACTCAACCATATATAACTTACCACCCAATCCTGTGAACCCATCCAATTTAATTTACATCTTCTCTCACATTTAACACCAAAAGTATCAATAAATCAAACTATGCCATTAAAGAAAAAACAATACTAAAATGAATGGGAAACAATCTCTCTGTATTTGTAAATTAATCAGAAACTACTCAATTGATTTGTTCTTGGTTTGGATTTTCAATTGTCCGGTATTTCTTGACTGCCATCAAGATTTTCTCTTGTTGGCGGGTCTGGAAAATCCTTGTACTAATTTAATTTTTAGCATAACATTTAACCTTAAATTAACATACTTCAGAATACTTTTTCTAATAATTAACCTGACTGGCAGAGACTAAATAACAAAATGGAGCGCACAGAGAGAATAATTTCTTCACATAATTCACAAAGAGTGAAGCTTGTAAAATATATAACAGTAAACACACTTGCAGCATCATATTCACTATATACCTGAATTGAAAAACTAGGCTGAAAATAAGTACCTGTATGAAGATATATCACACAAAGCAGGCAGCATTACAAGATAGCTTTTGCAACACCCGTGAACAAACATCACACAAGCTAAATCAAAACAACTGTTAACATCTGAAAACACATAATATTTCATACTGGTTCGCACAAATTGGGAACCTGGAACTAAACCTACACTGAAATAGAAGAAACCTATGTCAATACAAACTACAAAGGTTATATTGAGCACAAAACATTGCATAACCTGTATCAATACTTCACTAAAATAACATCTCTAGTGAAAAACAATACATTATGTCAACCATGTATACAGTTTCTAATTACTCTACAGTCTATATTGCCTAATGCATTTCAGATAATAGTAAAATGACATGCAAAAGCGGTATCCTAAAACATCAGTGGTATGGAAAGTCATCCTACAAAATATAGCATATTCCAAAATGATCAAGTATATTCATGTTTATGCATAACAAACAAATCCACATATAATTTTATTGCATCGTGTCATCAAAAGTTATACAACCACTAAAGTGACTAGCCTGGAACACTATAAAGGCCCGAGAATATAAATGCATATTCTTTTGATAATAGACCTTTCTTGGTAAAGAATATACAATGAGGAATGTGTTTCAAATATGGAACTAATGTATTAACATGCATATAAAGTACAGATGATTATATGCAAAGTAGTAAATTAGATATCATAAACATGTAGAATTTTACTTTCACTAATATGTCTACATGTCCTCTGAATATCACAGCGCCCTCCGGTCTCAGTATTCTACCCATCTCTAGCAATATGTCCTCCATGTCATACCTGTTATTTTCAAGAAATAATTTTATTTTCCCAGAACATGATAATTTATGGTTGCAATAATTAGTTATCACTATATTAAAATTATTATTTCATTTGACTTTATGCCTGACTCATCGTACATTTCATAATGTGCACGTATCTGACATATTGTGCACGTTCCTATTCTGCCTGTAATATAACTAAACCATATATATACAGATCATGTATGGTTTTATTGCATTGGAGACACAATTAGTTTTTTTTTTTGAAATAGCTATAGAAATGAAGTTATTAACCTGTCTTATCTTATAAAAATGCCAAAACAGTACCTGTCTTTGTAGTGAGTAAACAAAGAAGCTGCATGAATCAAATCATAGGTTCTTGGATAAGTAGACATTGCCTCACACCTGAAAATTTGAGAGTTTACATTAAATTGCTCAACACAACACTCCACTTATATTAGCTGATGTAATATGAGCAACAACATAAAGAAATAATCAATCTGGACACCAAGTCCATGTGGAGTATTAAAGCTTTCCTAAGAAATAAAGAATTGCCTCTGCAAGATAACTCCTAATATTGAACAGAAGATAAACCTAAAAATGAAGCTAATGCCATACCTATACCAAACTAACATCAAATAATATCAATGATAATTATGGAAGTAACTCGTAATAATGACAATGATAATTATGGAAGTAACTCATAATAATGACAATGATAATTATGGAAGTAACTCATAAAAGTTAGATGGCTTTACACGAAAGGATCCTATTTTTGATGGTGTTACAAGAAAAGTCCCTGTAGAAATGAGTATGTAAATTAGGTCTCTGTTTTTCTAAATCAGAAAACGCAAGTCAGCTTGCGCTTTTTAAATTTTCAAAATCTTCAAAATCAGAAAGCGCAAACTAGCTTGTGCTTTCCTTGCGCTTTTCAAAATTTTCAAAAAAAAAAATCAAAATTAGAAAGCGCAAACTAGTTTGCGCTTTCCTGATAGAAATTGCAATTTAACTTGCGCTTTTCAAAAATTTTCGAAAATTTCAAAAAATTAGAAAAGTGCAAGTTATCTTGCATTTTCTGTCAGAAAAGTGCAAGACACTTTGCGTTTTTTTATTTTTGAAAAATAGGGACCCAATTTACATATTCATTTCTACATGGACTTTTTTTGTAACAACATTAAAAACAGGGACCTGTGACTCTTTTCTTGAATTAAAAACATGAAAAACATAGGTAAAACTTCCTAGCACTATAACAGTTAAACTAAGATTGTGGTAATATTACACATATTATATGCAAATAAGGAAAGAATGTAGTATGTAATTCAATATTCATCTGTAGATAAGAAAATCTTCGGTGCTTCCTAACCAACAAAACTTCCTTATGACCATATAAGTTGAGTTTTCTAAGAACCAATTTAATGCTACTAAACCCAAAACATAAGTAAGAAGCTAAGAATAGTTAATGAATAAACAATATATACACTATAATTGTTTGAACAATTAAAAAATTATTAATTTAACCACAACACACCAAATACCTGTGATATTCAACCAATAATGGATAAGTTGTTCATGCCTACTTGCATTAAGAACATCGAATAATCCATTCCTCATATTTTCCCACTTATAGTCAAATAAAAAGTCAGAATTCGTCTGCCATTTCTTCATATATATATATAAACTCTTCATTTCATCATCCCCTCATTACACTACAAGAATCTTCTAAAAGAAGTTTAAAAAAACACTTCACAATAGGTCGAGCATGGATTAATTTATACTATTAGAATCCTATGAATATTAGAATCATATGACTTAACACTTTATGAATGAATAATATGACTTTCACAATCCTCATTACGTATGCATCATACTATGCAAATCTTTTAAATTAATCAAAATAATAAATAAGAACTATATTCATATCAAATTAACAATAAATTCAGATGTCTAAGCAAATTAAAAATGTGAAGCAAAGCCATTGAATAAATCAAAATCTAAACTTAAGGTTACCCATATCGACTGTGGTAGAAGTTGCAGAGAAGTTCAATAGAGGGGTGTTGTGTTGCAAGGAGACCTACGAGCTCGACTACGTAAAGAGAATATTACGATTGGATGCCTTTTCCCTATTCAGAGTTCGAAACCTAATTTTAACTTTATTGAAGGAGAGAATCACGATCTTAGGTTTAGGTTTAGACTGGAAAAATAAATCGATTTAAGTTTTTCTTCTTGAAGGAAATGTTAATAGGAGAAGATTGATAGAAATGTTTTATGTATTAATGGAAAGGAGCATGAGCGGCCAAAAGAAAATTTTCATGAAAGCTTAGTGAATCGTTGGCGAAAACATTTTTGGTAACATTTCATTGCTTGTTATGTAACCAATAGTTGCACTTAGCTTTGAAACACTACTAATTGGTACTAATTGGTGCACCCGATAATAAATTTTCTTGTAGTAGATATAGTTAATTAGTTCAACTCTCTGTTTACCATTAATATGTTTAAAGCAGTTCGGTTTTTCATTTTACGGTGGTTTTATTGCCGCGAAAAGCCGGGTTGTTACACAAACCAAAAATATCAAGCTCATCACCTTCCTTTCCTCTTGTTTGGCCGGCTAAATCATGGATCTCATGGGCTTCCATGCTACTTTAGACCACATATCAGATGATACACATTTAAATCAAATTCAAATGTACATCGATATCGTATATCGATACGTGTGCATAACATTTAGACATATACTATTTTAATATTGATCACCAAAATCAAATAAAATTATATAAATAATATTTCACAATTATTAATTAATTCAATTAACTTATAACTGGTATTCGGAGTATTCAACATTGCGGTTGTGTAACTCTTAGATGTAAATTTGGTCAGCGATTAATATCGAACAATTCAAGTATTAATGTTCACAGATCACTTTAGCTAGCAGTGTGACAGTTTGACCAAATTTATTGCTTACACTGTTTCAATAAAATCCAACTTACTATAGGGATAATTATTTACACCAATTTTCTTTGTCAAAACTATATCACGTTAGAATTTATGGATTTTGGAATTCGTCAAAATTCCAATATCGTCAAAATTCAACTTGTATAGTCCATACACAAAGTCCTTGGTTCAATGATAACAATTATTATTAACCAAACAGCCTTGGCCAAAGCTTTGACTTTGAGGTGACTTCAGTTAACTGTGATACCAATCTCCTATAATTGAGGAGACGAATTCTCTATTGAAGATTGTTTCAGTTCGAATGCTTCAACTCATACCTAAATATAGTCATTGAATGGACATCATGTCATGGTTTAGCTCTAATCAAAGTGGAGTTTCCAAAAAGAAGTTCAACAATATTCTCAAGTCGAGATAGCCGTGTAATATTATCACATCGATATTTCGGTTTGATCTTTGATGTGCACGTAAATGTGCATATTTTTACTTCCATATTTAATCTAATTTAATTAAATAAATGAGCATATAGGGTATTATAACATGTTTAAACCAAAAGTCAAATTATTTTCAAATCATCATTTATTCATCTTCATATAGGGGCAAAATGGTCATTTTTGTACATATATTAATTTTGAGAATATTTATTTGCACATTTTTTTTGTAGGAAATTGGATGAAAGATGGAAGAGACTTCATTGAAATATGCATGTACAAGAGTTAGAAGACAAATGAATATGGAAATAAATCAATTCATGCATCATGGAGGACCCCACCTACCCACTTATCTTGATCTACAATTAGGAGCTAATGCACATGTTAGTGGAGCTTAAAATTACATGCATACTTAATGAATGATTAATTAGAAACTAATGATAACTTGGGGACCACACTTCCTAAGCGATATTTTGGGTAGTCCCCTAAAATATGATTAGGGTTTCAAACGTGTATAAATACCCCTTATGTTTCATGTAATGAAGCTCTTAGCACCACCTTATAGTTAGTATAGTGGTAGCCACAAAAATAAACATAAACTCTCTTTTTTTAATGGCTCCTTAGCCTTTTCTTCATGTAATTTTCTTATATGCAATTTTAATTCATGCATTTTTCTTTCATGTTCTTTTATTGTTTGTTTCCTTTCATGTTAGTAGTTTAGATTTATTTATGCAAGTAGATTAATTCTCTTTTTATTCTAATCAGCTCTCTTCTTACTTTGCTTACTTTTTAATGTTGAAGTTTACATTTGTTGATATGATAACAAATATGAAAAGCTAAATCCCTTCAATTTAGGGGTAATGAAACTCTTTTAATCTTGTAGATTCAACATAATAATTTCATTTGATATCTTTTTGTGCTTAATGAAATTTTGATGTGGTGCAGTTTGTTGTTTAACTTTGAATTTGATAGCCTATGTTGTTGACATCAAATAGGCTATGCTTAAACAAACATAAACACAAATTACCTCTTTATCTATATATGATTATGGAAATGAAGTGGATTTTAGAATCCAAATTTGATGGTCTATATTACTAATCAATAGTAAATAGATCATGCTTAGAATAGATTTTATTTTTGATTTCATTATCTTTTTCATGAGAGTTAATAAGCGGTTTATGGTGTGTTAAAGTTTGATGGTTTATGTTAGGCTGATTAATAGCACAAATAAGTCATACTTATGATAAACACATCAACTAAATTCATGAATTACCAGAAAGAGAGATCATAATTTCGTTGTGTTGATTTATGTGATCATAAGAAGGGATTTGCCTCTAAATTGCCTTCTACTGTTATATTTTTATTCACTTTCTTTTGTTAGTTTTTTACATTTTTTAGCTTAAACAACTTCAGACTCTTAGTTAATTTGGTTGAGTAGAATTTTAAATCACTTCAGTTCCCTACAGATTGACTCGTACTTGTCACGTACTAAAATTGTAAGCCGTGTGCTTGTGGTCATTTTGTTACAATTTTTCAGTGATTTTTTAAACCGGTAGAAAAAATCGTCGATTTCAAGAATTTTTTGGTGCCATTGCCGAGCAATAGATTTGATTTTAATTTTTGCTCCTTGAATTATTTTCATTTGATTTTATTGTGTGTTCATTTTGTGTGTTCATTTGCATTTAAAAAAAATTGGTTCTGTGTTTGTTGTGTGATTTGTTCTTTTATTATGTTTGTGTGCTTGATTTCTAGTTTCATTTGGCAATTGTATTTCTATTTTAAAAAAACATACACAATTTCAAAACAATTTTTTTTATTAATTTACATTTTTACAATTACAATTTTCTTTTTCTTCTTTTGTTTACATTTAGAAAAAAAAACATACACAGTGCAAAAATCGTGCACTTCATCTCCTCTGTCTACTTCATTGCCACATTGTTACATTGCCATTTCTCTTCATTATCCATACTTCATATCACCCCTTCCCACCACAACTTCTATTTTTCAACAGTGCCTTATTAGTACTGTCTGCAATTCAATTCCTCAGCCACAATGCAACTGCAAATACACTTACATGCCTCTATACACTACTACAAGCAGCTGCCTATTCTTGTAACAACTGCCTAAACTCTTTGCATACCACAACTACTTCACACTGACTCCTCTGTTTCACTGCCATTACTTACATACACACATTTTTTATCATTACTTACATACATTTTTTTGCCAAAACAATTCCCTCAACATCACCTACCACTACCTCCTCTGTTTCATTTCTGTGCACCATTGAACATACACACTGCACACCCCATCTCCTGTTGCATGCTAACTCTCATCGCATTGTCCTCATTACATCACATAACCACCAACTGTGCACAGTGCACACCATCCTTGTCACTGCCATAAATAAAACACACCGTAACAAACTGCCTACACTTACTGCAACCATACTTCCCACCACTCCACACCACTACACATCAACTACTATAGCAACATCATCACTCCACAGTCTTGCACATCAACCCTGTGCACTGTGCCTCCTCTTACACCACTTCCTTAACTCACCGCCTTACCATCATCCCCCTATCGACAAACAACAACCACTAGTTCTCTGCCTTCATTCCCTGCACAACAACTCCCCAGACTTCATCTGTACAACTTTGCCCTCACTTCATCAGTTCTCACTACCTAACCCTGTACACCCATCAAACCAGTCACCAACTTCACATAAACCATCACTCTGCAATCTGTCATCACCTCCACCCCAGCCATCACAACAGACATATTGTTGTTCACTGCTGTGCCTTCCACATCATATACATTTACATCTCACTGATCACAACCCCAAACTTTATTGCTTACAAGTTCACCACCCATCAGTGCATCAACCTCCATCACTTCCCTCTGCAATACAACAATGTAAAAAACAAAAACACACTACAACTACACCATACCCTCCTGAACAGTACATTACCACTTTACTCCTCCAACCTTACTGTTGCATCACCAATACACACAACCCTCCTCTATACTGTCATCCACCTGAGCCACTCCCTGTTGTCAAGCTCTCCAGTCACCACCAACATTCCTCTATCACCATCAGCTCCTCCTACCAGAGCCACTACAAAGCAAACATCCAACTGCACATACTCCAACAATACTATCTCATTGCTGCATATCTCACATACTTCAATTACTTCAAACATAATACTGTTGTCACCTCACAGCACCTCTGCCAACAAACCCATTCACCATTCAAAAACCACTATCTCGAACCCGAAATCGCCACTGGAACTACCTCACAAACAACCTGTTGACCATCGCCGCAATCAACCCCACACCACATTGCAACTCGCCGCAAATCACCAACCTCATCGTCTTCGACTACCAGCCTCACCAATCGCCGAATCAACCAACTCAGTCCACCAATCAAACTCCCGCGATTCCAATAATCAAAAAATAGAAGAGAAAAGTTTTTGATTTGCGAAATTTGGGTGCGTTATTTCGTTCTTTGATTGAGAAGTTGGGAAGTGTTTCATTTTGTTTATTTGGTTGGGAAGTTGGGAAGTGTTTCATTTTGTTTATTTGGTTGAAACAAGAATTTGGGGTGGAATTTTCTATGGTATCCTTTTTTTTAAAAGGTGGTTCATTTGTTTGGGTTGGGCCCTAGTGGGTTTGAGAAAAAGTTAAAAAAATAACAACTTTCTTTTGTTTTGTTTTGTTTCTTTTGATTTCATTTTTTTATTTTTCTTTGTTTTAGTTACTTCTTTGATAATTAAAAAAATGTATATATTTTGTTTTTAACTTCTTTTCAGGTTGTCAAAGCAGATAAAGAGAAGGCTTGCTTGCTAAAATACTGCTTTGCTCGCTTGTTAAAAATAAAATTGCTGCTTTGATAAATAAATAATTTGCTAATAATTCTGCATGCTCTAGTATCGTGCTTTCTCACTTGTTTTTATTTGAATTGCATTGTTGATTGCTTGCATTAAAAAAAATTCAAAAAATAAAACAAAAACAAATTTCATTCGTAATTGCATTGTTAATTCACATTTGGTTTCTTTTTTGCATTCATCTCATCTTATTTTTATTTTCTAAAGACAATACCCATCCACATAAGGTGGGCGATTTCATCACCCCTTCCTTGGCCCACAAATTGTATTTCATCTTAGAATTTGCTAATAATAAAGATTAGACTTCAGACTTAAGGGAATCGCGAGCTCACCTTGGGCTTAATTGTATATTGACAGTTGTGTTTTTTGAACAATTTATTTCTTGGTGTGCAGAGCAATAATCAGTTATAAATATTACGGTGATTCGTAAATATTATACTGATTATTTCTCCGAAGGTACTTAAACCTTCGGTTGCATTGCTATGGTGATTCATGGTGCACCGATAACTCCTGCCCGTTACCTGGCTAAGAAATATTTTGTTGGATTAAGACAAAGTGTGATTATACAATTTTGAGTTAGGAGCTATTTAGGACAGAAAATTTGTAATTAAGTCCTTGCATTCATTTAGTTGCATTAGTTCATTCAT
Organism: Allium fistulosum; assembly: GCA_030737815.1. Lineage (NCBI taxonomy): Eukaryota > Viridiplantae > Streptophyta > Magnoliopsida > Asparagales > Amaryllidaceae > Allium > Allium fistulosum. Next base: position 230,894,871 of record CM060908.1, on the reverse strand, counting down.
ATTTATAAAAAAAGAGAAAAAAAAAAGTTCAAAATCCAAAACTAAAATTTTTTTTGCAAATTTTCCTTAACTTAGTTTTAAAATCCTTTCCTTTGAAAATTTTCAATCAAAATAAAAAAAATCCAAGAAAAAAAATTTGAGTTAGTTTCTTTTAGAAAAACAAAAAATCCAAAAAAAATATATAATCTTTTCAAAAAAATCATATAAAAAAAGTTTGAAAATCTAAAATCCAAAAAAAAAAATCAAATTTCCCTTTTAAATTCCTTTTAGTAAATAATTTTCCTTTATAAAAACATTTTGAAAATGTCTGAATTTCTCTACTCGTAGGAATTTTACAATAGTTGTGAAAATCAATATAATCCATATAATTCCACATCAAATTCTTATGGATATTTTAATGACAACTATTGTACGAGCAATTCGAATTTTGAACCACAAAGTTTTCAAAATGATGACCAACCCTCAACTCTTGAAAAGAATATTGAAACTATTTCGTCTTTACTTGAACTCTCTACATAGAAAAATCAAAGGATAAATGATTTGTGTAATAACTCAAGTCAAAGTTTTCAAAATAATCAAAATTTGAATTCACTTCAAAATTCAAATGATTTCGATTATAACTCATGTCAATACAATTTCGAACTCCAAAATAAATTTCAAAGTCAAAATGGAAATGTGAACCACTTTTTAAATGATTTTGGCAATGAGAATAATTTCAATTATGGTGCAATGGACAATTTTTGTTCTCAACAATTTCAAATTGTAATTTTTCAAATTAATAATTATAAATTTTATTTTGTGGAGCAAATGGAAGAAATTAACAAAGATCACACGGATTTGTTGTTTGAAACATATATGAAACAACGTGGGAAACTAAATCAAATCCCAACGTGTGACGAGTCAAGTGATAATCCACCTTTTACCAAAATTGACGATTTTCAAATAACAACTTTTGAAATTGAAAATGAAAATCTTAATGAAGTTGTTAAAAATGCGGTAATTGAGTTGGATTTCAATTCTTTTAAGAGTGTGGAACCAAATTTAAAATTCAGTCTTCCTTTTTTCAATTATGAAAAATTGAATACAACAACTTTGGATTTTGAACATGATATATACAATGAAGTTGAGAATAATTCAATAAAGAAAGACGAATTTTATGAACACAAATTTTGGACTTTTTTAAGATGAGTTGCTAAATTTCTAAAGGGTAGATGTAAATCATCATTTTGATTTTAAAATCAATAATTTTGAAGAATTTGACAAAGATGAGTTTGAATTTAAATTTGGTGAAAATAAACTTGAACTTCAACCAATTGTTCTATCTGTCCTAAAAATCATTGAAAATAAAACAACTCGTATGATTTTTAATAAAACGACACTCGTTTTTCCAAATCAACATTCAACTTTGGAACCTTTTATGGTTGGTTTTCTGTGCTTAAGCTAGGTCTCTCATACTTGACGAGACAAATGAATTAGTCTTTGGAAGACCGTTTTATTTACTCTTTAGCAGTATGTTTTCTAATGTCTTGTAAATAATAATCTTCATTTTCATGTAAATATAGGTCATATTTTTATTTTTATTTTTCTCCTTTCACTTGGGTTGACTTGGGGACACAGTCAAAATCAGGTGTGGGAGGGAGTCTCATGTTCATTTTTGATTTTTCATGGTTTAATTTTTTTTTTGCTTTTTCTTTCCGAAACTCAAAATTAAAAAAGAAGCGAAAGAAAAAAGAAAAAAATGTCAAAACAAATTTTCTTTTTGATTTACTTTTAAAAAAATACTATAGGATAAGTATAGGATTTTGGTTATTAAATTAAAATTTTTGAAAATTTATTTGTCTTAACAAAAATAAAAATAAAGTTTGATTACAAGTAACCATGGTTTAACTAGTATATAGGAAGATTCATGGGTGATAATTATGAAATATATCCTGATTGTAATCTTTTTTTAAAAGAGTGGTTGATTTAAAGTAAAGGCCATAGCATTTTTTATCTTCTAAGTTAAGTGGTGCTAAGATGATTTTGCAAAACTCTCTCTTAAAAAAATTATATATATATATATATATATATAAAACTTTTAAAAAATGGTATTTATAAAAATAAGAAACACCTAAAGTCATGTGTTCACACGCAAATATGTGCACTCGCCATGCTCTGTACCCTTCTCACATAAGCCCGAAAGGCAGTGCAGGATCGGTATATCTGGCCTCGGTTTATCTAAGTTAGGTGTATATATATAAAAATTCTTTTATTAATAACGTCTATAGTCGATGGTGTACATAGTTGTGTGTACACTCGCCATGCTCTATATTCCCCTCACGTAAGCCCGCAAGGCAGTGCATGGGTGATATATTTGGCCTCAGTTTTCTGAGTTAGACATATGTAAATATTGTTAATATCAATAAAATTTCAAATAAAAAGAGAGTAAGCAATTGAAATCCAAGCACCATTTTCACTTATTTGATTCGATTTGTTATTCAAAAGAAATAAAAATACCACTGAAAAACTTTGATCATCAACTAAGGATCCATTTCATAGTTGCACTATATCATCAACCGAAACAACTAGCCAAACTAGAGTTTAATTGTGATGATCACTTAATTTCGTTGGAAGTTTTGACGAGTAAAAGGACTAAAATTTCATGATAATGACCAAAATTATATTTAACTTATTCTTGTCAATTTAAAAGTAAATTCTTCATTTGTAAATATTTTCAAAAACTTGCATTCATCTCTTTGTAAAGAAATCTTGCATTTAGGAATTCTTCATGTTGCATTTGGATTTTGTCGGTAGTATCGACTGAAAACCCTCAAGAGACAACACTCGTCCTACTAGGGACACTCAAATGTTTAATGGCTTGTTGCATATGCTCAATGCAATCGTGTTTCCTACGAAAATGAATTTATCTTAGTTTTAGAATATTCGAGGACGAATAAAAAGATAAGTGTGGGGGTATTTGATGTGCACGTAAATGTGCATATTTTTACTTCCATATTTAACCTAATTTAATTAAATAATTGATCATATAAGGTATTTTAACATGTTTGAACCAAAATTCAAATTATTTTCAAATCATCATTTCTTCATCTTCATATAGGGACAAAATGGTCATTTTTGTGCATATATTAATTTTAAGAATATTTATTTGCACATTTTATTTTTATTTTTATGAAACTGAATGAAAGATAGAAGAGGCTTCATTGAATTATGCATGCACAAGAGTTAGAAGACAAATGAAGATGGAAATAAATCAATTCATGCATCATGGAGGACCCCTCCTACCCACTTACCTTGATCTACAATTAGGAGCTAATGCACATGTTAGTGAAGCTTAAAGTTACATGCATACTGAATGAAGGATTAATTAGAAACTAATGATAACTTGGTGGACACACTTCCTAAGGGGTATTTTGGGTAGTCCACTAAAATATGATTAGGGTTTCAAACGTGTATAAATACCCCTTATGTTTCACGTAATAAAGCTCTTAGCACCACTTTGTAATTAGTTTAGTGGTAGCCACAAAAATAAACATAAACTCTCTTTCTGTTTTTAATGGATTCTTAGCCTTTTCTTCGTGTAATTTTCTTATATGCAATTTTAATTCATTCATTTTTCTTTCATGTTCTTTTCTTGTTTATTTCCTTTCATGTTAGTAGTTTAGATTTATTTATGCAAGTAGATTAATTCTCTTTTTATTTTAATTAGCTCTCTTCTTACTTTGCTTGTTTTTTAATGTTGAAATTTACATTTGTTGATATGATAACAAATATGAGAAGCTATACCCCTTCAATTTAGGGGTAATGAAGCTCTCTTAATCATGTAGATTCAACATAGTGATTTCATTTGATCTCCTTTTGTGCTTAATGGAATTTTGATGTGGTACAGTTTGTTATTTAACTTTGAATTTGATAGCCTACGTTGTTGACACCAAATATGCTATGCTTAAACAAACATAAACACAAATTACCTCTTTATGTATATATGATTATGGTAATGAAGTGGATTTTAGAATCAAAATTTGATGGTCTATATTACTAATCAATAGTAAATAGATCATGCTTAAAATAGATTTTATTTTTGATTTCATTATCTTTTTCATGAGAGATAACAAGTGGTTTAGACGGTGTATTAAAGTTTGATGGTTTATGTTGGGCTAATTAATAGTACAAATAGGCCATACTTATGATAAACATATCAACTAAATTCACCAATGACCAAAAAGAGAGATCGTAACTTCATTGTGTTGATTTATGTGATTATGAGAAGGGATTTGCCTCTAAATTGCCTTCTACTCTCATATTTTTATTCACTTTCTTTTGTTAGTTTTTTTTATTACATTTTTTGGCTTAAACAACTTTAAATTCTTGGTTAATTTGATCGAGTAGAATTTTAAATCACTTCAATTCCCTGAGGATCGATCTGTACTCGCCACATACTAAAATTGTACGCCGTGCGCTTGCGGTTATTTTATTACAATTTTTCGTTGATTTTTAACCGATAGAAAAATCGTCAATTTCAACAACCTTAGTTATATTTACAAACAGAAAACTATCGAGTGAGTCATTTCATAGTTATCTAATAACTATTAGTGCATAACCCCTTGGTGTCCCCAATAGTCATGATTAATACACTACCTAACATTTGGAAAGCGTTACATCCTTTAGTCTCAACGGATGTATCGATATCCAGTCTCGATACATCTTGACTAGGAATATTTAAAACAACGTATTTATTGTACTATGATAAATTGCTTACGATTACAGTACATTGTAATTACTATCACAAAACATATCATTTATGGGTTTTCTTTTAAATATACTTAAACAGTTAATTAATATAATACATTATACCAAGTAAATAATCAAAATAAAAACACCTTTAATTTTGAACAAGATTTTATAACAGAGTTAGTAATTTACAATAAATTACAAAACTTCCTTTAGGACGTATCCTTGACTTTATTAATCTTCCACTGGCACTTGGTACCAGTAATGGAATCTCAATCCCATCCCTTCGACCAGCTTGATGAGAACTGACCGAGCTAGTCTCTTCGTGAATGGATTTTCTATGTTGTCCTTCGTATCTGCACATTGTATCACGACCTCTTGCTTCTCAATGAATTCTCTAATTAGGTGGAACTTTTAAGGAATGTTTCGTGGTTTCTTGTTTGCTCTAGGCTCTTTTGCGATCTGCATCACCGCATTATTATCGTAAACAATGTAATCAAATTCCCCATGTCAAGAAACACTCCTAGCATACTCAAAATTCTGCGCCTTCAGACGACTTCCTTGCTGCTTCATTGAGGGCAATGTACTTGGCGACAATCATGGAATCAACAATCGTTTTGTATTTGAAACTTTGATGTGACACCCCACCTCTATACTCACACTAACCAAGGACATTACGGGGTAATGCCATCGAATAGCACGAAGAATAAGGCTGTCGAGGAGCGACCATCTGTGTAATTGCTTTGTGCGAGTACCGATATGTCAGATAGTATATCATGCATTTCATTTCAAGAGGAAATCTGACATATCCAATACAAACTCAAAACTACTACACAATGGCTATGTGGCCTTCGGAAACAAATATAAAATAAGCATAACATAAATCAGTCACAGATATTCATATCACAAAGGCGGAAACAGATATGAATATATCACATAAAAGTATACATCAGAGTAGTGGTCAAACAAGATCCACTACATCACAAAAGAATAGGTACAAGTGCTAAGCAAAAGAATATGTATACATCAAGGAGTCTCTATCTCAAATGTATAAAAATAGAAACTACTAAGCTAAAGTAGTTAGCCAAAAGTCAGAAGCTAGCCCCAGCTAAGAAGTCAAGTGGAAGCACCTGTAACACCTCGGTCTGACCCGAGTATTATTTAAGAAGAAAAATAATAAACGGATCAGTCTAGCTATAAATATCATGTAAGATGAGATAGCATAAGAGATACAATAAAAATGTATGATAACAACAATGCCATACTGTGACAAGTAAAACATTCGATAACAATAAAAATCATACAATATCTCAAATCTCGTTAATTATCCAAGAAGATTATCACATTCTTTAGCTTATTCACCCAACCCCAAATATTGAAAAAACATATCAATGTCAATCGCAAAAATTGGTGAAACACAAATTCCAGAAATCAACAATTAGAAATCCAAAAAAACATAAAGGGGCAGGCCTATCACAAACGGTAGCATGAAAACTAACACGTGTATCACAAACGGGATGCTATCCCATGGTCGCTAACCATAGAGCTGGTGCAACGGTGTAGTGCAATAACGGTATGCCCGAGGAACCTGAAACTCAAATGAGCCAGAACAACGACGCAGTGCAATAACGGTACACCCGATGAACCTGAAACTCAAATAATTTGGAACAACGACGTAGTGCAATAACGGTATGCCCGATGAACCTGAAACTTAAATAATTCGGAACAACGACGTAGTGCAATAACGGTACGCCCGATGAACCTGAAACTCGAATAATTCGGAACAACGACGTAGTGCAATAACGGTACGCCCGATGAACTGAACTCCATAAAACCCATAGGTTGCTAGCCTATAAAATGAGATGAAGCTCAATAGAATAAGTGTAAATTACACCAAGCTAGTAAATAAATGAGTTTAGCTTCATGTCCCATAACCACTGGCTTAACTTAAATATTTACGAACAAATTGTAGATTTCCACTCGAAAATACAAAATGATCATCATTGATCAATAAGAAGTGTAAATTACATTAAGCTAGTAAATAATTGAGTTTAGCTTCATGTCCCATAACCATTGGCTTAACTTAAATATTTACGAACAAACTGTAGATTTCCACTAGAAAATTGTCACAAGGTTTCAATCGAACAAGTCTAAGAATTAACCGACAAAGTAAACGCAAGCGTTTCATACCACTTGTTTTGCTAAGCCGTTTCATTGGATTTCTCGTACGAATGAGGTAAAGGTTCATATATACTAATAGATTGGAAAACGGTTTTAAAACGAGCTTTGTATTTAAAAGTAATGTTGAAATCATTACTGTGAAAGAGTTTGAGTATTTACTATTAGTATAGAAACCTTTGTATTTAAAAGTGACAAATCACAGTAAACGATTGTAAAAACAATCGATCACCAAAAATTCACATTCGACGACGTGAATTCCAACCATAAAAATCGATATCAAATCCCAATCAAATGGATATTCCCAAAAATCCATAAATGAAGTCATCAAAGTCGATAATAATTGACAACAACTAATTGGATCAACAAAAATCGATAAAAATTGGAAATCCACTCAAAAACAGCCAAAATAGGCAAAATTGAATAGTTCCAAACGTCTGGATTTTCAACAAGACGTCTGGATTTGGGTTCTAGAAATATATTTTTTTCCAGAAACCTTCCAGACATCTGAAAGGTTGTATCAGACGTCTGACATGTTGTATCAGACGTTTGAAAGGTTGTATCAGACGTCTGATTATGTTCTCTGCATTTTTTTCTGCATTTTTTTTCTGCATTTGTCAAATTTTTCTCTTTTCTAGAGATCCCTACAAGATGTCTGGAATTTTCAACCAGACGTCTGGATTTTCCTGCTAGGAAAAATTTTGCCTAGCCCAAAGAGGGAAAATCCAAACCGAAAGCGATCGAATGAGCGATGGTTGCTAGGGATTTATGCCAAGCGACAACCCAGCCCTATAGGCTCTTCGATACACCACCAATAACATGTCCAAACATTCAAGATAGGAATTTTAAAGATTTTGACTTCAAAACACCAAAATTGGAAAATTCACCAAATCAATTCAAATCAAAAGCAATTAAACATGAAATAGATGTTAGGAATTCATACCTAACAACAATGAAAGCTATAGACATAGATGTGAGTTCAAGAATTCACTTTTAAACCCAAAAACGACGAATGAAAAGCTTTTAAAACAAAGGAAAGATCAACCACTCTTCAACTTCAACTCAAGAAGCTCCAATCTAAGCTCATAAGCAAATATTTCCTAAGTTAGGGTTTAGGAATTTCTAAAAATTGAAGAGAGATTGAGATGGAGAAGATGAAGAAGATGCTTACCTAAGCTTCTCTTTGATTTTGGAGCTTGAATCTAGAATTTCCTAGTAATCTAGGGTTTAGGCATTTTAATTTCCCTTTCTTTCCCCCATTTTCCTTTAGCTTGAGTGTTAGGAAATAATAGAATGAATGAATGAAGAGGGGGTGGAGTGTTAGGGTATTTTGTTGGGTTGGTGGGCTGAAACCCAAACCCAAAACCCAATAGAAAAATAGCAAAATTCTACTCAACTCCAAACATATCGATGTTTATACTCAAAAAGGTCGCAAATTCCATTTTGGACTCAATGGAAGTGGTCTCGAGTCCGGATTCGACCGTTTACAAAAAGTCACATTTTGGACTTTTAAATTCAACCAACAATGCTATATTTAAATAAATCATTCAAATATATTATCATAAAAAAATATGCGGGTTGTTACATACTCCCCTCCTTAAAGAAATTGCGTCCTCGCAATACTTAAGAAGAAAATAAAAAAGTAACAACCATACTAAGGCATAACAACACAAACGAAGAAATTTTGAAATGAGAAGTTCACCTTAAGGAGCACAAGAGAGTAAGTCCGGATGTGTTCGCTCGATGAATTCTCTGGATTCTCAAGAGCAATCCTTAGGATTTGAGGACCATTGAACTTTCACAAGAGGAACTTCTTTATTTCAAAGGCGTTTAACCTCCGTAGCAATGATACGAATAGGATGTTGCTCATAAGTCAAATTAGGCGAAACTTCAATTTCTTTAATAACACCGAGCTCAAGAATAGAATCGGAATATCTATGGCATTTTCGTAGTTGAGAGACGTGGAATACGTCATGAATAGCATAAAATTGAGCCGGTAATAAAAGGCGATAAGCCATGGAACCAATGCGTTCGGTGATAGGAAATGGACCAATATATCGAGGTGCCAATTTTCCCAATCAACTGAAACGCACAACACCCTTCATAGGTGAAACACGAATGAATACCAAATCTCCCACAGAAAATTCTAATTTCCTTCTTCGGTTATCGGCATAGGATTTTTGTCTACTTTGAGCTTCTTTCATCCTATGACGAATAAGGTCAATCTTTTTTGTGGCATCACGAATAAAATCTGAACCTAAAACCAGCTTCTCACCGGCATTAAGCCAACACGAAGGAGATCGGCATGGTCTTCCATAGAGTGCCTCGAAAGGAGCCATACCAATACTAGATTGGAAGCTATTATTGTAAGAAAACTCAACAAGGGAAATATGATCTTTCCAACTTCCACCAAAATCAAGAACACATGCACGAAGGAGATCTTCAAGAGTTTGATTGACACACTCCGTTTGTCCATCGGACTGAGGATGATAAGCAGTGCTAAAATTAAGCTTTGTTCACAAAGCTTTTTGAAGACCTTTCCAAAATCCATTAGTAAATAATGGATCACGATCGCTAACAATAGAAGTAGGAACTCCATGCAAATTAACGATTTCTTTAACATAGATTTTGGCCAAAAGAGGTACGGTCCGGTTGGACCGAACGGGAAGAAAATGGGCGGATTTTGTAAGTCTATCAACTATCACCCATAGACTATCATGACCCGAACAAGAACGAGGAAGACAGTTAATAAAGTCCATGGAGACTTGATCCCACTTCCATACGGGAATGTCTAAAGGTTGCAATAACCCACCAGGCCTTTGATGCTCGGCCTTTACGAGTTGGCAAATCATACAACGCTTAATGAAGTTAGCAATATCAGATTTCATTTCTTCCCAATAATAAAGTCGCTTCATGTCCGCGTACATTTTACTACTACTGGGATGAATGGTAAATTTAGAACGATGAAAATCTTCTAAAATGTCTTTACTAAGATTACTAATATTCGGTACAATAAGTCTACCAAATTTTCGAATGCCTCCACGAGCATCGATTTCAAAGTCTTTCAAACCATCAGTATTTCTATCCCTAAAACTTTAGCTAAGATAAGCCAATTCGGGATCATGCTTTTGAGCTTCAAGAATGTGGTCTAAAAGAGGAGGATGAGCCTCAAGGCTACATAAAACAAGAGATGAAAATGAATTGGATTCACGATCTTGAATCTCATAAGTTGACAAAGTCTCGAGATCATTCCATTCAGATATCATCATGGAAACAACTGCTTGTTGCTTTCGGCTAAGGGCATCGGCAACACGATTTCCTTTTCCGGGAGTATAGAGAATATCAATATCATAAGATGCAAGGAATTCGAGCCAACGTTATTGACGCAAATTGAGTTCCTTTTGAGAGAACAAATACTTCAAAGATTTATGATCGGTGTAGAGAACAAATTTCTCTCCCAAAAGATAATGACGCCAAATTCTAAGGGCGAAAACAGTGGCCGCGAGCTCTAAATCATGAGTGGCATATCTAGTCTCGGCAGGCTTTAATTGCCTAGAAGCATAAGCGATAACACGTTCCCTTTGCATGAGAATGGCTCCCAACCCAACACAACTAGCATCGGTATAAATAATAAAGTCTTGGTTCCCCTCGGGAATCATAAGAATAAGAGCATCGGAAAGGAGTTCTTTTAAATGATCCTCTTTCCCGAAAAGCTAAGACATTCAAAATTATAATGAACTTTATGTAATCATCTTTTTAGAAAAATTTACTTTTTACAAGTCAATTTATTGTGTCTGACTGTCTCATCATAGCATTTAAGAGATTCCTATCGAAAATGTTTATCAAGCGCATCGACCAGAATTCTTAAAGCACTCAATGGGAAAAACAACACAAAATCATCTTCTATATGATAAACATGTCTCTTAAAAATTTTACGAATATTCTTTGCTCGTTTTAAGAACAAAATCCAATTATACTTATAAATATCTTATTAAAAAGATTTGCAAATTTTAAATTGTTGTTCTCATCCATAATCAATGAATACAAGGATGGACTCATCGAGATATTCATAGAATACTCGATTCATAAGATGGATGAAATAAGCTGGAGGGTTCGTCAAACCGAATGACATAACGAGCCATTCATCAGATCCGTAACGAGCACAGAATGATGTCAAAGGAATGCTATCCTTTGCAATACGAAGCTGATGAAAACCGGTGGTAAGGTCGAGCTGAAAAGACCTTAGCACCACTCAATAGATCGCTTAGGTGGTAATCTTAAGACAAGCTCAAAGATACCGGGAAATTCACGAACTACTTGAGTGAGGGAAATAACATCTTCCTCATCAAGTGGGTTTAGGTAAAATGATGCCACCGAATTGGAATCAAAATCATTAAGAACAATAGGAATATGCTTAACAAATTGAGAATGTCAAAGATGGATGGTCCTCTTGGGACATAGGATGTGGACTTAATATCGATTAAGCGAATCCGTTGCTAAAATCATTTTCGAAACCTAAGTAGCGCATAACATGCAAATCGGCTTGAAAAGCATAGCCACATAAAATAATCTCGACATTTTTACAAAGTAAACTGAGTATTGCGGATCCACCAACCGGATTCGCAATTCTCAGTAAAGTCATCAAACCCATAATATTAAAGAAAAAGTATCAACAAGTTCTTTTGATATAAAAGAATGATATGCACCCGTATCTAAAGAATTCGAATAGGATAATCACGAAAAAAAATAATGCCATCAAGGACAGAATGAGAAATACCTTGACCAAAAGAAGTATTACTAGGGGCTTGCACAACATTTAGCTTTCCCTCTCTCCTACTTTGAAGTATGGGACATGTAGGTATAAGATGACCCGAACTTTTGCAATAACGACAAAAAAGGGGTTTCGGACACTTGTTTGCATAGTGGTCCGTAGAACCACAATTGTAGCATTGTCCACGACTAGAGGTAGGAGTCTTTGCTACCGAAGTTGCTTGCTTCCCTTTCTTGTTGGGATTAGGGCCTTTTAACTTAATATGTCTTTTCTCTTTGATGTTGAAGTTTTGTTTGGCATCCACAACTTCAACATCACTTTCTTTATCGGCCTCTTCTAGTCGAAGAGTGATATCTACAAGCTGAACGAAAGGAACTTCTAGTTTTAGAGGTAAAACTTTTTTGGGGTTCTTACTCAAAGCATAGATAAACCTTTGATTCTTTACAAGATCCAAAAGTTGTTGGGCAGACATGAATACGCCATCCAGAGAAGGACTACTGGATTGACCAGCGCTAGAACTGCCAGATCTAACCATCTCTTCTTCTTTAAGAAAGAAAGAAAGAAGAGGAAAAAGGTTATTCTAAGAATGAATATCAAACAAACTTGATTGATAAAACAAGGCATCATAAAAGAAAATAGGATAGATCAGGTCCTATGACTCGAATTAAATCCTAATGCACGATTCCTAAGAAAGACTTAGGATAATGATCCTTGCAAGATTATTCTACATTGTTCCGAAGTTTGGCTCTGATACCAAGCTGTGATGCCCCACCTCTATACTCACACTAGCCAAGGACACTACGGGGTAATGCCGTCGACTAGCACGAAGAATAAGGCTGTCGAGGAGTGACTATCTGTGTAATTGCTTTGTGCGAGCACCGATATATCAGATAGTATATCATGCATTTCATTTCAAGAGGAAATCTGACATATCCAATACAAACTCAAAACTACTACACAGTGGCTATGTGGCCTTCGGAAACAAATATAAAATAAGCATAACATAAATCAGTCATAGATATTCATATCACAAAGGCGGAAACAGATATGAATATATCACATAAAAGTGTACATCAGAGTAGTGGTCAAACAAGATCCACTACATCACAAAAGAATAGGTACAAGTGCTAAGAAAAAGAATATGTATACATCAAGGAGTCTCTATCTCAAATGTATAAAAACAGAAACTACTAAGCTAAAGTAGTTAGCCAAAAGTCAAAAGCTAGCCCCTGCTAAGAAGTCAAGTGGAAGCACCTGTAACGCCTTGGTCTGACCCGAGTATTATTTAAGAAGAAAAATAATAAACGGATCAGTCTAGCTATAAATATCATGTAAGATGAGATAGGATAAGAGATACAACAAAAATGTATGATAACAACAATGCCATACCGTGACAAGTAAAACATTCGATAACAATAAAAATCATACAATATCTCAAATCTCGTCAAATATCCAAAAAGATTATCACATTCTTTAGCTTATTCACCAAACCCCAAATATTGACAAAACATATCAATGTCAATCGAAAAAATTAGTGAAACGCAAATTCCAGAAATCAACAATTAGAAATCCAGAAAAACATAAAGAGGGAGGCCTATCACAAACAGAAGCATGAAAACTCACCAACACGTGTATCACAAACGGGATGCTATCCCATGGTCGCTAACCATAGAGCCGGTGCAACAGTGTAGTGTAATAACGGTACGCCCGAGGAACCTGAAACTCAAATGAGATGGAACAACGACGTAGTGCAATAACGGTACACCCGATGAACCTGAAACTCAAATAATTCGAAACAACGACGTAGTGCAATAATGGTACGCCCGATGAACCTGAAACTCAAATAATTCGGAACAACGACATAGTGCAATAACGGTACGCCTGATGAACCTGAAACTCGAATAATTCGGAACAACGACGTAGTGCAATAATAGTATGCCCGATGAACCGAACTCCATAAAACCCATAGGTCGCTAACCTATAACAATGAGATGAAGCTCAATAGAATAAGTATAAATTACACCATGCTAGTAGATAAATGAGTTTAGCTTCATATCCCATAACCACTGGCTTAACTTAAATATTTACGAACAAATTGTAGATTTCCACTCGAAAATACAAAATGATCATCATTGATCAATAAGAAGTGTAAATTACACTAAGCTAGTAAATAAATGAGTTTAGCTTCATGTCCCATAACCACTGGCTTAACTTAAATATTTACGAACAAATTGTAGATTTCCACTCGAAAATTGTCACAAGATTTCAATCAAACAAGTCTAAGAATTTATCGACAAAGTAAACGCAAGTGTTTCATACCACTTGTTTTGCTAAGCCGTTTAATTGGATTTCTCGTACGAATGAGGCAAAGGTTTGTATATACTAATAGATTGAAAACGGTTTTAAAACGAGCTTTGTATTTAAAAGTAATGTTGAAATCATTTTTGTGAAAGAGTTTGAGTATTTACTATTAGTATAGAAACCTTTGTATTTAAAAGTGACAAATCACAGAAAACGATTGTAAAAACAATCGATCATCAAAAATTCACATTCGACGACGTGAATTCCAACCATAAAAATCGATATCAAATCCCAATCAAATGGGTATTCCTAAAAATACATAAATGAAGTCATCAAAGTCAATAATAATTGACAACAACTAATCGGATCAACAAAAATCAATAAAAATTGGAAATTCACTCAAAAACAGCCAAAATAGGCAAAATTGAACAGTTCCAGACGTCTGGATTTCAACCAGACGTCTGGATTTTCAACCAGACGTCTGGATTTTCAACCAGACGTCTGGATTTTCAACCAGACGTCTGAATTTGGGTTCTGGAAATATATATTTTTCCAGAAACCTTCCAAACATCTGAAAGGTTGTATCAGACGTTTGACAAATTGTATCAGACGTCTAAAAGGTTGTATCAGACGTCTGAAAGGTTGTATTAGACGTCTGATTCTGTTCTCTGCATTTTTTTTCTACATTTGTAAAAATTTTCTCTTTTCCAAAGATCCCTACCAGACATTTGGATTTTTCAACCAAACGTCTGGATTTTCCTGCTAGGCAAAATTTTGCCTAGCCCAAAGAGGGCAAATCCAAACCGAAAGCGATCGAATGAGCGGTGGTTGCTAGGGATTTATACCAAGCGACAACCCACCCTTATAGGCTCTTCGATACACCACCAATAACATGTCCAAACATCCAAGATAGGATTTTTAAAGATTTTGACTTCAAAACACCAAAATTGGAAAATTCACCAAATCAATTCAAATCAAAAGCAATTGAACATGAAATAGATGTTAGGAATTCATACCTAACAACAATGAAAGCTATAGACATAGATGTGAGTTCAAGAACTCACCTTTAAACCCAAAAACGACGAATGAGAAGCTTTTAAAACAAAGGAAAGATCAACCACTCTTCAACTTCAACTCAAGAAGCTCCAATCTAAGCTCATAAGAAAATATTTCCTAAGTTAGGTTTTAGGAATTTCTGAAAATTGAAGAGAGATTGAGATGGAGAAGATGAAGAGGATGCTTACCTAAGCTTCTCTTTGATTTTGGAGCTTGAATATAGAATTTCCTAGTAATCTAGGGTTTAGGAATTTTAATTTCCCTTTCTTTCCCCCATTTTCCTTTAGATCGAGTGTTAGGAAATAATAGAATGAATGAATGAAGAGGGGGTGGAGTGTTAGGGTATTTTGTTGGGTTGGTGGGCTGAAACCCAAACCCAAAACCCAAAACCCAATAGAAAAATAGCAAAATTCTACTCAACTCCAAACATATCGATGTTTATACTAAAAAGGTCGTAAATGCCATTTTGGACTCAATGGAAGTGGTCTCGAGTCTGGATTCGACCGTTTACAAAAAGTCACATTTTGGATTTTTAAATTCAACCAACAATGCTATATTTAAATAAATCATTTAAATATATTATCATAAAAATATATGCGGGTTGTTACATTTTCCAACCGATGGCCCCACTATTTATAGCAAAGGCGTAATGTGACATTGATCCACTATCGTCGATATCACTCTAAAAGCTTGGTATATATACCCCTTGGTCTATATTCTCATATATAAGCTTAAATACTTTAGTATACATCTTACATCTGCCCAATGTTTTTTCTTTAGGAGTAATATGCTATCAGTTTATGCATCATAATGCATATGCCAAATCCAGTTAGGACATAACATAGTATACATTATGGAACTAATTGCCGAAGCATACAGTATACTCTTCATACGCTCTTTCTTCTCATCGGTTTGAGGAGCATCCTTTATAGAAAGGACGATTCAAGATTACTTTGAAACATTTCTACGCTTGGGATTCTCCATACCAAGCCTTTTTAATACTATCTTCATGTGCACGGATTGGGACAATCCAACAACCTCTTAGATCCATTTCTATAGATCTTTATACCTAGTATACAGGTCGCTTCTCCCAAATCCTTCATGGAGAAATTCTTGAAATGCCAAGCTTTCTCTAATTGCAATAACGAAATGTCGCTGCTAATAAATAGTAGATCATCGACCTATAAAACTAAGAACACGCACTATGCCACAGAGTGAATCATACAACAGTGATCACACAACATATAGTAAAATTTCTCTTATCCCACTTTTTCACACAACATATGGAAAAATCATATGTTGTGTGATATAATAGCGATCAAATAACATCTATTTTTAGATAATATTTATCTGTTATTTGATTGAAATTTTCAAAAGAATTTGATTTTGGCTCCATATCAAAATTTTGCTTTCCCTCTTATAATTATTCTCCCTCTCCTCTTATAATTATTTTCCCTCTTATAATTTGTTTCCCTCTCAACCCAATACTATGTCACTCTAAAACCTAATCTCAACGAAACCCGAATTCGAACGTCTCATTTGAAAATTCTCACTCGCCCAATACTCTCTCACTCTCAATTATGCCTAAGCAAATTCATCTTGGCATAACCCTAATCTCTACAGACCTCCTTACTTGAATCCTCTCGGTCACTTTGTCGTTGAGTTGGATGTTGTTAGATTGGTACACAACTTTTGCCCCTTTTAGCGTTCTCTACTTAATTCATAGCCAGCAATGACTTGGGTGCTTTATATAGAAATTTGATTATGTATATTTCGATTTCTTAATTTTGAGTTTTGACTTCTGATTTTAATATCGGCCATGGATTTTTGATTGAACGATTATGTGATTCTTTGATTTTGATATTCTTTTAATTGAACGATTATGCGATTTTTTATTTTAATCTCGGTAGAACCTTAATTCTTGACTTGCATATACCTTGAAGAATTTTAACCCTCAATTTTGGTATTCTGAATTTGAGAAATTTCATTTTTGTGGTTGAATGTGTTTGTTTGACTTTGTTTGTTGTGATGGTTTCGATGCCCACTATATGTTCTTACATTTGATACTGTAGTTCAGATCACATCTTCATCAAAATAGATATCCTATTTTGCTTTTGATTTGCCTTGCAATAACAGGAATATATAGATTACTGTCTGTATGTGATTGCAATCTCTTGACATCATTGCCAGTAATTTCAGTGTGCATACATGTGTAGTTTATGTCTATGCTGCTTTGTGATGTCCCTATTGCTACTGAGTGCCACTGTTACTATTTTGTTGTGATGGTGAAAGCTTTAACTTGGTTGCTACTTTGATGAGTTCATGTCTGAGTCAGTGGATGCTTTGAACTTTCATGTATATACATACATACATACATACATACATACATACATACATACATACATACATACATACATACATACATATGCATGCATATTGTAGGAATGTTGGTGGTTGATGATTCTTTTGGATTTTGAAGTGATACACTTTGCCTTATACGTGAGTCTAAACTGTGTTGCTCATTTGTTGCTGCTCATTTGTTCTTCTCGGCTATATACATTCATGTGTACCTATGCACTTGCACTCTGCGCTATTGTATTTCCTGTATATGAGCACACTTGGCATGTCTTGTTGTATTCTCGATGGTTTTAACTTCCATGTATATACATACATAAATATGTGTATATATATATATATATGTGTGTGTGTGTGTGTGTGTGTGTGTGAATGTTGGTGTTTGATCTAGTTTGTGCACTTTCATGTGCTTGTGCCTTTACTTATTTGTGCACTTTCATGTGCTTATGCCTTTACTTCATGTTGTAGACAGAGGTTTTCCACTATGTGTTTGTATTTCTGAGTTGCTTTGCTTGGATTTTGAGATGGATGAGTTAGGGCCTGACTGTTGTACTTGTACATGCATTAGTGCACATACTCTTACACTTGCACTTGGTTTGCATCTTAGTGACTGTTTCTCATCTCTGAACTGCTTGCATGTGTACTAAGTCAATTGCATCCGTTTGTTTGCTCGGTGTGTGGTCACTTTTGTTTAGCCTTGTACATGTCCATGTGTTTCTTGGTGATGTCTTGCTATATTGTTATGTGATTTCTTATTATGTTGTCTTGGTTTACCCATACATGATGTTGAGTTGCCTTTCTACTCACTATGTACATATATAAATGTATATGCATATGTCAATATATATGTATATTAGTGTGCCTAGTTATGTTGAAATGTGTGTGCCTAGTTATATTGAAATGTGTATGCCTGGTTATGTCGAAATGTGTGCACTGTGTTGAGCTTTCGGGCTTGACCTTTGCATTTGTCCTTAAGAGATAATCAATGCTCGGCCTTGTGATATTCACTGTGATGCACTATGCATATAATAAGCTGTTTGTGCACACTTAATTTTTGTCCCTGTCTAAAATATGAAAACAAACAACCCAAATAACTGAGGCAATATTAAATCACAATAATAATTTTATTTTTGTCATTTCTGTTTGTTTCTTTTTCCATTTTACTACATTGTTTATTTAAAAGGTATAGTGAATGACAAGACATAGGATGGAGCAAAAGGATATCAAAAAAAAATTCGAGTGAGAGTAAAAATGTTGCATATGAAAGTGTGAAATAGTGTATGATGAAAGTTGTATTGTATATGAAAATGTAAATATAATGGAAGCCAAATATATACTATTTGAATTTGAATTGAAATAAAATATCTGTTTAAATAAAATTACGATTCATTTATTTCATTCTACAAATATTTATTTCATTCTATGAACAACATATAACTGTAATTGGTATTCATATTAGTCGATATTTATATGTTGTCTAATAAGAAATTTTAGAAATGATACTATAACATCAAACAACGTAGGTTTTTTTTGTTGTGTTAATGCATATCAGATGATGGGGCATATTTGTGGTCTAATGTGCAATGAGATGGCACCAAATTTAACGATAGATAGATATGCTTTCAGACAACAAAGCAAATCTGTCGTTTGATGCGGTTTTTTGGCATAGTCACGATAGCATTTTCTTTTTTCCTTTCGATATACGTACGCTTCCTCTATATTATGATAAAAACCAAAATATTAATTACTTTATCTAAAAAATTATTCTAACTTCTTGAATCTTTTTTAAGTCCATAAGTATACTTTAATAACTTGAAGTCCTTGCCGTCACTCCCACTAACCTCAAAACCTTTGGGTTGTGATATATAGATGGTCTATTCTAAATTTCCATTTCGAAATGCTGTCTTTACAACCATTTCCATATTTCATAGTCATAGAATGCAGTAATAGCTTGGATTATCCAAATGGACTTAAGCATTGCTACGGATGAAAAGGTTTCATCGTTATTAATACCTTGATTTTGACCAAATATTTTTCCAATTAGCCTTACTTTGTAAGTCACCACTTGCCTATCTACATTGAGCTTTTTCTTAAAAATCTATTTGCAGCCGATGTGTTTAATCCCTTGGGTATGGAAACCGAATTCCATACTTCGTTTTCATATATGGAATCTATTTCAGATTTCATAGCTCCAAGCAAAAGTATAGATTTTTTACTTTACATTGCTCATTGGAATGACAAAGGAGTGTCATCATCTAAGACACAGTTCCCCTTCTTGTCATCCATTAGAAAACTATAATGTAACATCTTGGAATTTTATCGTTTGATTTTGAGTATTTAATTAATTTTAAATATTTAAATAATTGATTTTTAAATTATAAATAACTTATATTCAAATATAAGGATTATTTAAATATTTGAATTGAGAATTAAATATTAGTTAAATGGATTTAATAGCCTAATTTAACTCCTTTTAATTAATAAATAATAATGGCGAGTCCATTTTTAAAAACAACTAGTTTGAATAAATAACAAAAAATCAATTGTTAATAAAATGACTTGATTTTTATTGTAATATTTAGGATTATTTCATAATTTTTAATCTGAAAAATATTTAAATTTTCATTTGACATATTTTTGGGAAAACAATGGTATTTGTAACAACCCGTATTTTCAACCATTTAGAAATATTAAATTTAATATAATCGTTGATTAAAAATGGTTAGAAATAAAGATTTTATGATTTATTAATGAAAAAATTTGTTAGAATATAAAACATGATCTTATATAAATGCTAAAACAACTAATTTTAATGAGTTAGAAGATTGTAATGCATATTAGAATATAATTTAATGATATTGATTTGAATATGATTTATTTAATAATTGTTTGAATGTAAGTTCCATTGATTGTAATAATAGATGTTAATATAAGAATGGACTAATTTAACAAGTAAATGTTGGAATATATGAAACGAATAGAAAACAGTTGTGATATAATGAGAATTCGTTTGAAATCTGATATTGAATATAAACTACAATAAGAGTTGTTGGAATCCGTTAATTGAAAAGAAAAGACAAGTGCATTGTAATTAATAAGTTCAACATAAGAACTTACATTTTAGATTAAGGGATTTTCACTCAAAGGGCTTCTTTGTGTAGGGTAAAAATTTTGAAGGACAACACTTCTGAAAAATTAGTTTTAAGGACAATTTTCAGAAAAAAGATAAATGAAGTTATCATTTTTAGTTATACAAAAATAATGATAAATGAATTTATCATTTTCCTGTATAACTTAAAAAGATAAATGAATTTATCATTTTTCTGTAAATTGTTCTTAAAACTAATTATTCAGAGATATTGTTCTTAAAACTTATTACCCTGGAATGAGAAGCCTTTCAACCTAATTTCCACTTAAATTTAATTAAAATGAACATTTTAATAAAGTTTAAGCTTTTAGTTGGAAAGAATAAATTGAATGTTTATCTCTAATTGGAATAACAAATGTTGAATTTAAATAAAGAATTGAGTGAATTTTTAATGAAAGAATAACATAAATTGTTACTTGAAATGTATCTTGGAGAAGTTGTTTTTCAATAAGATAAAACATTTACTTTGTAAATAGTGTATAAATTTTATTGTATACGAAATTTTATAAAACATGTTTGAATTAGTATAAATGAAAAGAAAATAGTGTTTTATAATTAGAATTCATTTGAAATTAGTAATGAAATTAATTGGAGTTAGATTAATTGAAATGTTTCAATTAAAGGGAAACAAGGATGAAATTGTAATGAATGAGTTAATATAGGAACTTGCATTTTTGTGTCAAAATGGAATGAACATTTTAATTAAAATAAATTGCATGCTTTGAGACGTATAAAATAAAATTTTCATTTTGAATAAGTGTGATTTTGTAAAAAGAAAAACTGAAGTATGGAGTAATGTATATAAATACACTTATTAGTATTCAAATTTTAAAATATATCAGAGGGTTCATGGTTGTGTAAATTTTGTGAAATCAATTAGAAATTACCTTGTATTAACAACTGTACATTAATTACACATGTGCACATACATTTATATTTCCATTTTATATATGGTTAAAACTTGTAAATTGGTTGCATTAATGTGATTGTTACAGTAATTAAAAAAGTAAAGTAATTCATTTTTATAGTGCATAGATAAATATATATTCATAAATTAATAAAATTGGTTTGAATGCATTAATAAATATATAGATTGATTGGTTGATTAATTGATTGATTGATTGTTAATTGATTGATTGCGTTAATGGAGGTGCACATATATTAACATAAAATAAATGTTTTAATAAAAGAATTAAATGATATAAATATGTGTATATTTAGGGTTATTGAAATGAATTAATTGGAGTAAGTTTTGGAATTTGGACCCCAAAAGTTTGTTTATAGTATATAAGTAGTCCCTTCATTTGCTTTATATTTATTATCACATCGACGTTCTATTTCTTTTCGTTTTCAAGTTCTCTATGTAGGTTCCACTTGAGCATACATTTCATTGTTAGACTACTCATTTATTTCTTATTAATTAATAGTAGCCTCATTTGATTTATTTCTAATTAATAATTGCCGCATTCTTTTCATTTGTTTCTCATTTGCTCGTTTGCTCCTTTCCAAGTGCTTTACCTGACTTTTTTTTCCTTTTTCCATTTTTAATGTGAACATCCAAATTAATATTCATACCACCTCATTAGCATTTACTATTCTCCATTTCTGAAGTTTATTTTGTTTATGCATTATTAGTTCTTGTAGCTTCCTCCTGAAGCTTCATATTAAAAAACGAAAGATTTATTTTTATCTTCATTCATATTTTTATTCCTTAACTTCACCTCTTTCAATACTACCATTTTTAAGGCTGTTCATATTACTTTATTTCAATTCCTAGTTTATATAAACTTTATTAGTTTTTCCTTTGTTTCCATCTTTATTCCTGTAGCCTAAGTTAATTTTTCAAATATCATCTTCTGTAGCTTCATTGTTTCAAAAAAACTTCCGTCTCATTTTTTTTCTCTCTTCACCTTCCTCCTTCCTTTTTTATTCTTATTCTTCAAATCTTCGTTTTCTTTTTCAAAGCTTCATTTTCCTTTTCAATTCTTCTTCTTCTTCATATTTTCTTCTTCTTTTTCAAACCTTCTTCTTCTTTCCAATTCTTTTTCTTTAAATCCAGATCTATACAAACTTCTCTGTCTCTTCCAAAACTTTCTATAAAAAAAGAGATTAAGATAGCGAGGAAAAAAACAAAGGGAGAAAGTAGTAGCAGATCCAAATCTGACTAGAAAAGGGAAAACCAAAAGGTGAGTGTTAAACTCACTCACGAAATACTAAAATTTTATTGCAAGTTAAACCAAGTTATATAGTGATAAAATTATTGATTGTTGGTTGGGAATTTTAATTGACATTTAATTTAATACCCTTGATAATTAAACACCAATATGTGATAACTAATAATTATTGTGAGATGTTATTGAATTGGTTGATTAGTTGATTTGGTTGATTTGAATGTTGATTGTATGTTGTGATCGATGCTATTGTCATTGAATGTGTGTTTGTTCATTTATTTTGATATATCCCTCTTATCACCCTATAGTTTATTATAATTGTGTAAAATTTCACACTGATTATTTGAAAACTGAATAAGGATTCCAAACCCTTAGATTTATTATATTGACATGTGAAAAAAATTATTATGTTTAGATTTACCGTTTGAACCATAAAAATGATTTTTGAGAAATAAACCGTCGTTACCTTCTTTGGAAGTTTTAGAATTTAAATTTTGAAATCCTGGGATGTTTTCATAAATTGAACTTTGAAACTTTGGAAAATTTTCATGAATCAAATCTTTGAACTCTAAAATTAAATTTGAATTTTTTTTGTAAATTTGTAAGTTATTAGAATGAATCTATTGTGAAATTTGTTGTATTTTGAATATGAAAATAATAACTTTTCTGGAAAATTTGAAACTTTAAAAATATAGTTACCTACATTCCATATTTAATTTATTTTGATTTAATTTGCATAAGAATTTTAGTTCTGGCTCGAGTGTATTATTTTCCTTTATGCTCGGATCAGCCTGAGTATTTCAGTGATTCGAAGATATTATTTCTTGAAGATGAAGATGGAGCTTGAAGACCGCATTTATTAATATTATTCCGCTGCATTACTTTGTTATATCAGTTAAATGTATAACTCTAATGATATCGTAAAGTGAATTTGTTGTATATTGTTAAACAGCTTGATGAACTGTTTTTGTTATTATTATATTTTGTCATTCCACCGTGAGATTCTGTGTATTGTTCTTCTTCTTTTTCTTATTTTCTTTATTATCCCCATTGATTACCTGTCTTTTAGACTGTTTGAGTTAGCCATGTGTGGTTTATTTTGACTTAAATTATCCAAAATGGAGGGTCATCACAGTTGGTATCAAAGTGAAGTTTAGAGGTACCTTAGCCTGTTGGGGTAAACTCATTAAGAGATAGGGTAATGGAATGCCCTATTATGAGTTAAGAGTATATATATGAGAGAGCGTATTTGTCAGTGTTATAAAATGTTTTGAAATTGATAAATGAAATGATTTTAACTCGGCTTATATTTTTGTATATATATATATACACACGAATGAATTTAATAAAATGATATAGTCCTTTTTGATTGTTTCATGATTAGTGATTGTTATCACTTTATTGATTGATTAATTGGAACGGTAGCGCTTATTATCATTTATTGATTGATTAGTTGTGCTCGGCAGTTTAAGAGCATCGACTATTGGTTGTTGATTTGAACATTGTTTTTTTCATGAATTTTCGAAATTGTTTTAAATGGTTTATAAGAAATTGCATATTTTCAACATGAGATTTCGAAATAAATACATATCTGATTTCCCCTCTGATATCTCGGAATTTTTAAGCAATATCAATTTAATAATCTGTGTAAAAATTAAATTGATTTGATAATATAGTTAATAATAAGATTCAAATTGATTTAATAATCATCTTTTAAATAAATATTTAACTGATAATTTATCATTTAAAAGCCAATTTAATTGTTTTCTATTTACAATATATATTTATATATTTGTATATTGTAAATAGTTAAGCTTTGTTTTAAAGTTAATAAATAAAGGCATATTTTCTAATTCTAGTATTTTTGTTAATTTGGAAATTTGATTAAATAATATTAAATAAATAACCATTAGCTTTAAAATATACTTAAGGTAAAGTTAAAATTTGTTTAAATGATGTTAGTTTAAATTTAAATTTAATAAAAGGTTTGTTTGTTCTTTTTAAATATAGCTTAATGATAAAATAAGTAATAAAGAGGTAAATTTCTTTTATAAATCATTTTAATTTAATAATAAGTTTTATTAATCATAATGTCTTTACAAATGGATTTTAAATAGAAATTGTTATATATATATTTGGAAGAAGCGATGATTTTAAAATTTAAAATAAAATCTTTTAAAAATGTTTAAAATTAAAATAAACATAAGTGTAAAAATAAATAATAAGTAAATTTAGTATTGGTAATTTAAGTTTAAAATAAAAGTGAAATAATAATAAGCACTTGTATTGGAAATAAAAGTAAATCCATAAGTTAAAAATCTATAAACAAATAACTAAAATCAAAAGCAAAGACTAAAACAACTTTATATATATTTGGACATAAGTAAAAACATGACCAGGCAAGTAAAAGAATGTAACCTGCAAAGTAAATATGCAGGCAAGAATAAAAAGGAAAAAAAATGAGTAAGTATGAAACAAGTCAAGATATAGAAGCTTCCAGGCAAAAGAAGATAGCCTGTTAAGTTAGAAATGCAAGCTGAAAATAAAAGTAAAGGGAAAATGTCTACACATAAAATAAGATAATAGGAAACATAAAGTACCTTTGCATTTAATATTAGCACACCATTTGGTCAATTCGTGATATTTGAAAAGAAACTCAGCCTCCTTTTATATAAAAAAGATCTCTGATCAATAAAT
Source organism: Allium fistulosum (assembly GCA_030737815.1). NCBI lineage: Eukaryota > Viridiplantae > Streptophyta > Magnoliopsida > Asparagales > Amaryllidaceae > Allium > Allium fistulosum. The sequence goes on along the minus strand of CM060908.1, from coordinate 230,869,466 downwards.
AAAAAATGAAATACTTGTACCTACATATTGCTTAACCCAGATATCACCTACCTCCTTTGCAAACTCTTCTTTACATATACAGCCTGTTTTTACATTGCAGTGCTTTTTGTTTTAATTCATTCAACTTAGCTAACCAAAGATAATAACAAATACTTCCATATATACAAACTTAAATAATATTTACAACTCAACAAAGGCAAGAAGGTTAGGAAGATCAAAGCAAAGCAATTTCCAGTTTTTAAAGTCCAAAGCTTTGCAAACAAATGCTCTGTTCATTTCCAAAATAGGTGAGTAACTTTTAAATTTAAAAACAGTTTTAAAACAAAGTTTTGCTTGCTGCCTGTGATAAATTTATATGGAATGTTATAGTATATTTGCATGAATGTTCTTTTCTCTGTAGATATGAGTAGATGGCCGTGTGAATATGAAAATCTATGCCTGTATGTATATATTTGAACTCTGTGATGATCTCTGTCCATACAGCAAAGCAAAAACAAAAAAAATCCAAATATCCTATTACACTCAAATTTAGGTCTTGATCTTTGAATAAAAAATGATGATGGTAGTGTAATATAAATTTTAAAAATAGATTCAGGAATTTGTATTAAGTAATTATCTCAAAATTTATAAAAAGAACAGTATAAGCTTGAGTTTTGTAAAAACTCAAACTTTATAATTTCTTAGTTCAGGCATATAAGCTGAAACCTTAAACTAAATCATGATTTTTAAAACTAAAAACACAATTTTTAGCAATAGGATGGATGAGCATTTCGGGGTTGTCAAGAAATTGGTTTTGGAGGAAATTCTGGTGGCCAGGGGATCTATGGTGGTCGAGATCTTGGCTGGAGATAGGTGAAGGACCAGGGAGCTCGTAAAAAATGGTTGATAAAATGTCTGATCATCATGGCGTCAGCGGTGGGTTAATTTAGTTTTTAACCCTAGATTGGGTCGAGCTGAAATAGAGGATTCCTGATTCGTCTCTGGTGGTTCGAGCTTCACCGGACCAAGGTGGAAGGATTCGGTGATGGTCAGAGAATTGGTGATCGGAGGTACAACGACTTCTGGTGGTCGGCGATAGGAGTTCGAGGCAAGTTCAGGCGAGGTGGTGGTACCTGGAAGTGTTTGAGTTGCCTCGATTTCGATTCGAGATGTCGTGATGGTTTCTGGTGATCGCGATGTCATCTGGAGGTGGTCGTTGGTGTGTGGAAGCTTGAGTAGATGACCAGAGATGGTCGGCGGCATCGTGCATGTGCACTGTAACGACTGTGATTTATGATTTTGGATTACGGTCGGAGAAAATATTTTAAATAGAAAAAAAAGAATTTTGGATGCGATTCAAATAGCAAAGTCGGTTGAATTGCGTTACACTTTTATTCACCTTCACGTTGCTGTCACTGCATTTGTCAAAGAAGCAAATTTATAAACTTACTATCACATTCTTTTTTTAAAAAGCTAGTGCATAAACAGAAAAATATAAAACAAAGTGTGAACACTTTGAATTATATTTTTATCATCATCAAATTGCAACTGTCACTAGCCTCAAGTGCAGCCGAGTACATTTCAAAAGCACGTTGCATTTAATGCAAGAATAGGCTAGCACGTTTCTGAGTAAATGCATTGTACAAAATATATTGCCAACACATTTTCTTTGGACTGGGGCATATTTGTGAAAAGAAGTATAACAACTGCAACATATTTTAATCTTATTGAAAAGCTTCAGTAGCCAAAGAAAGTGTATTAATGGCAGGGTGAAAGTGGCTCCTTTACAGATCTGGATTTCAGTTGGCTTTGAAACAAATATTGTGAGTAAAAAAAAAAATCTCACACTGCTAATTTATTCCCATTTCTTGCGTGCATTAGTTGCAAGTGTTCAAACCTTTAATTTTATGCGTCTGTTTTCTCCACCTTCACTTATGACTGTATTAAAAGAAGAAAGTGGGTCTGAACAACATAATTTATAAGCTTAGATCCCCTGCACATCTTTTTATTTTTCTTTGCTTCATCCTTTCGAGAGAGAAAAATGAATCAAAGATGCCCAGTTCATACGTAGGCACTGTCCCTGAAGCATGCTAGTATACTATTTTTGATATATGCGTGTGTAGGAGTTTTGTAGTGAAGCCAAGTTACATTTCGTCCATTCACGTGTATTTTAATATTGAGTGTGTTACTGCAGTTTACCAAAGTAACTCCACATTATTTTTCGTTTGTATTGCATGAAGTTGAATATGTGCTGTTATGGGTAAGTTAAACATGTGTTTTTATGTGTAGTTGATGTGTGTGTTTTTCGTGTAAATGAATACGTGTCATTTCATGTAAATGGAATTGCAGCTGCATAATTTAAGCTTATCTACATATTTTGAACGTGAGTCTTTCCTTCAATTTGCATGCAAAAGTTAGTGTGCCAGTTCACCTCCCATCCCAAAATTTGGTACTTGCTTTGAAAGTATATTGTGGCATGAAAGTTATATAGTTGCATGTTAGACTTGTATACAAGTGATGCACGGAACTCTAATTTTACAATGAACGTGCAAGTTGAATGGCTTGGAAATGTTTTAAATACCAAGGCTAATTTTGCGTTGAACCGAGGTACGTTTTAAAACATATTTTGATCCGTTATTTTTATAATGAAATTATTACACCGGAGCTATAATTTAGAAAAGCGATATTTTGGTGACATTTTCGATGAACGAAAATTCACTGTTATTTTAACGTCAGTAACCGTTAATTTAAAGTGACGTTTCAAGCGGTTATCCCGCACCACTATTTTGGTATCCGTTTTTAACGGTGTTTTGTGAAGTGCAATTTCCTCGTCGAAATTGCTGCAGACGTTACTATTTTAATCACGTGTTTTAAAAATCGTTTTAAAATAAAATTGTTTTCAAAAATTTTACAGTTTGCGTTTTCAAAAGAATAAGGAAGCGATTTAAACGCTTCAGCAAAATTGAGGACTATGAACCCTCACTTTTACTGATTCGTTTAATTCCGGACTTGTCCGTTTGAGAACGTAAAATGTTATTATTTAAAATACACAATTTGGCACTTTCAAGGAAACGATGAAGAGATTTAAACGATTTAGCAAAAGTGCGGAGTATGGAACCACACTTTTACTATTTCGGTTAATTCCGGACTCGTTAATTGAAACATCTACTGTTTGATGATTTTGATGATTTTGTTGGGCTTTCGAGCCACTTTGTTGGACCTTCGGGTCATTTGTTGGACCTTCGGGTCATTTGTTGGACTTTCGGGTCAATTACCAGTACTAGACCTTCGGGTCATTTGTTGGACCTTCGGGTCATTTGTTGGACCTTCGGGTCATTTGTTGGGCGCCAAAAATCATAGTACTTGGTAGGCTTCGGCTAATTGAGATGCACGTGCGGCGTAGCTAAAACTCGCCATTTGTTGGGATCGATCCACTTTTATGTTGATTTTCTAGTGATCTATTTTCGATTTCTAGATTTTGTGAATTGTTGTTTTGAATTCAAGTGTGAATTTGGAAGTTGATTTTGATGGAGTTTGATGTGATTTCTTCATTTAATTGTTGATTTCTTATGTTGAATAGTCTCATTCGAGCTTATTATTATTTTGCTTTGATGTTATTTATGATGCATTCACTACTAAGAATAAATTAGACTGATCCGTTTATTATTTTCTTTTAAATAATACTCGGGTCAGACCGAGTTATTTCAGGATAGTCGCTATCTCTGATTCTGTAGCAGCTTCAGCTTTTGGGATCTCACATCATCTTTTGTCTAGCCTTCGAGGAGTTCTTTTGGATTGCTGACTATCGTCTTATGTATGTTGATGTATATGTATATGTACATTTGGCTCGTGCGAACTATCGATTGTTGTATCATGTATTCCAGACTTGTCTTCCGCTATATATCTGATATTTCTGTTCTGATGTGATTATACTATCAGTATTGTTGTTATTATGAGTTGTTCTGGATTTTCCTTTAGCCACTGTAGTTTCGTTTTAGATTTGGATTGCTTTTATATCTTTGGGAGTAATTTATATAACTCCTATCGATGTAATCAATACTCGTCTAAGGCATAACTTATGGATGGTCGCTTCTAACAAGCCTTATTCTTTGCAATAGCAGACATTATTTCGTATAATAACCTTTGTTATTGTGAGCATAGAGGTGGGGCGTCACAGCTTGGTATCAGAGCTGAAATTCAGAATAAACTATAATAAACACAGAACAGAAAAAAAAGGAACATGTGTTACAACAATTCGGGAGTTTTATTCGTGCCTTTCTAATCTATTCGTTCCACTTAACATGTGGAGTACGTCTAGGAATAAATTTTATATTCCGTAGTATTCCATTTGTTAAACTTCTTATCAATTGTGTATTATTGTAACTAATCCTTTCCTTCTCTTCTCTCTCAGCCTATGGCTGGAAGAGGTAGGGGGAAGCGTTCTTCTGCGGGCCCGTCTAGTGATTCTCATCCGGACGGTGTCTGTATGTCAGCTGATCAGTTTATGGAGCTATTTCGGGGTACTCAGCCTCCTGTTGCTACTCCCGCAGCTCCTAATCACAAGTCTGCCTTCGCCCGCATGTGTAGTGACTATTCCCACCTTGGAGGTCAGCCTTTCAAGGGATCGGAAAGTGTTATGGAAGTTCAGACTTGGTTGCGCACTTGTGAGCGCAAATTTTCTCGGATGGATCTTTCGGATCATCATCGCGTTCTCGTGGCATCTAGTATGTTGCAAGAGCGTGCGCTTGATTGCTATGAGCTCTTTATTTCGGAAGTTGACGAGTCCTCTCTCTCTTGGGTTCAGTTTAAGGAACGTTTCGAACTTAAGTTCGTTCCTGAATCAGAAAAGGCTAATCTTGCTCGTAGTTTCCTTGAGTTGAAGCAAGGAAAGTCCTCTGTTTCTGATTATGTTGCATCTTTCGAGGCCTTGTCCAAATACGGAGTTGAGTTCATTAATACTCCGTGTAAGAAGAATCTTCATTTTGTTGATGGTTTGAAGAAGTATTTGAAGAAAGTTCTTTTGCTTCAGCTTAAGCTCTCTTTTGAGGAGCTTGTTGATTCGGCTCTTTGTCTTGAAGCGGTTGAAAAGGAACGTGATAGTTGTGATGATGTTGAGGTTTCTAAGAACCCCAACAAGAAGATGTTTCCTTTTCATAAGCCTAATTCTAATCAGAAGAAGAAGAAGCAAGCTACCTCTAGTTGTCAGCCTAGTAGTGCACCTTCTGTTCAAAGGGCGTGCTATAATTGTGGTTCGTTGGGTCATCTTCTTCGTAGCTGTCCTAAGCCTCGCATTTGCCGTTATTGTAAAAAAGAAGGTCATTGGAATTTTGATTGTCCTACTGCTCCTAAGAGTCTCAAATCCGGGAAGCTTAACGTTGCTAAAGCTTCTGGTTATTCTTCTCTGCCCAAAGGTATTACTCCTTCTGTTTTGGAAGGTTTCATTTTATTTCATGGCCGTTCTATTAGAGTTCTTTTCGATACGGGTGCATCGCATTCATTCGTGTCGAAGGAGCTTGTTGATATTATTCATTTGGATGTTGTTACTCTTTACGACCATTTGAGGATCGTAAATCCTATTGGTGGATCTGCTACTCTTGGTTTGTTGTGTGTTGATGTTGAGATTATTCTTTGTGGTTTCTCCTTTCATGCGAATCTGCATGTTATGGATCATCTTGGTTTTGGTATGATTTTGGGTATGGATTGGCTCGTCCGTTATGAAGTTCAATCCTATGTCCCGAAAGAATTTTACATCTCAAGCATTCCGATGCTATCGAGCAGTTATCTATTGTATTTGACCGTACTTCGAATGCTTTCATTTCTTCCTTCGAATCGAAGGATATCATAACTAATATTCCTGTTGTTTGTAATTTTCTGATGTCTTCGAGCCTATTTCGAGTTGCCATCGAATAGGGCAATTGAGTTCCGTATTGATTTTATATTTGATGCTCATCCTGTCAGTTGTCCTCCCACGAGGATGTCTGTTAAGGAAAATGAGGAACTCAAGCAACAATTATCTGAATTAGGAGCCAAACGATATTCGTTCTAGCTCATCTCCTTGGGCACCATCGTTGTCTTCGTCAAGAAGCTAGATGGTACTCTTAGGCTTTGCATCGTTTATCGCAAGCTTAACGAGCTCACTGTCAAGAATAGGTATCCATTACCTAAGATCGATTACATGTTCGATCAAGTAAGTGGCGCTAAACTGTTCTCCCAATTTGATCTTACCATCGGTTTTCATTTGGCTACGAGTTGCGGAAGTTAGAATTTAACTTACTGCATTCCGTACTCGTTATGATTCTTATGAATGACTTATTTCATCCATTTTATGAATCGAGTATTCTACGAATATCTCGATGACTCCATTTGTGTATTTATTGATTTTGGATGAAAACAGCAATTTAAAATTTTGCAAATCTTTTTCATAAGATTTATTTACAAGTATAATTTGATTTGTGTTTATCATATAAAAGATGATTTTGTGATTGTATTGCCCATTGAGTGCTTTAAGAATTCTGGTCGATGCGCTTGATCAACGTTATCGATAGGAATCTCCTAAACGCTTTGATGAGACAATTTGACACAATAAATTGACTTATTTAAAGTAAATTTTCTAGAAAATGATTTCATAAAGATAATTGTAATTTTGGAAGTTTTAACTTTTCAGGAAAGAAGATAATCTGAAAGAACTCTTTTTCGATACTCTTATCCTTGTGGTTCCCGAAGGGAACCAAGACTTCATTATCTGTACCAATACTAGCCGTATTGGTTTCTGTGCTGTTTTTATGCGAAAGGATAATAGTTGCCTATGCTTCTTGGCAACTAATGCCAAACGAGATTCGTTATGCTACCCTGGATTTGGTGTTGGCCGCCATAGTCTTTGCTTTAAAGATTTGGCGACATTATTTATTAGGCGAGCATTTTATTCTCTTCACTGATCACAAATCTCTGAAGTATTTATTTACTCAGAAAGAACTTAATATGAGGCAATAACGTTGGTTCAAATTTCTTGCTTCATATGATTTCGATATTCAGTATACCCCTGGTAAGGGTAATCGAGTTGCTGATGCGCTTAGTCGCAAGCAGCAAGTTGTTGTTTTCATGATGCTAGCAGAGTGGAATATTTTGGAAGCTTTATCTCTTTGTGATATTAGAGACCGTCCTTCAGTTTCTGATTCTCCCATGCTTTTATTTAGCATGGAAGCTCGTCCTAATTTGTTAGATCGCATTGCCGATGCCCAGAAGCAAGATCCAGATCTTGCTCATCTTATTCAGAGTTGTAAATCGGAATCCCGAAGTGATGATCTAAAGGATTTCGATATTGATATTCATGGTTGTATCCGGAAGAAGGGTAGATTGATCGTGCCTGATATTTCTAATCTTAGAAATGACATTCTTGAGGACTGTCATCGTTCTAAGTATATTATCCATCCAGGTAGTAGTAAGATGTATACTGATATGAAACGCTTATACTATTGGGAAGGTATGAAGCGTGATGTAGCAAGTTATGTAAGTCGTTGCATGACTTGTCAACTTGTTAAAGCAGAACACCAGCGTCCCAGTGGTCTTTTGCAGCCTCTTGAGATTTCATTATGGAAATGGGATCAGATTTCCATGGACTTCATTGATGGTCTACCTCGTTCGAGGTCGGGCCATACTAGCATTTGGGTGATTGTTGACCGATTGACTAAATCAGCCCATTTTATTCCTATCAAGTCCAATCGGACTGCTTCTTTGTTGGCTAAGCTGTTTATTAAAGAAGTCGTTCGACTTCATGGTGTGCCTAGTTCTATTATTAGTGACAGAGATCCGCTTTTTACTAGTGGTTTCTGGCGGAGTCTTCAGAAAGCTTTGGGCACTAAGCTCAATCTCAGTACAGCTTATCATCCACAGTCTGACGGTCAGACTGAAAGGGCGAATCAAGTTTTGGAAGATCTCTTTCGAGCTTGCGTTCTTGATTTTGGTGGTAGTTGGGAAGACCACTTATCTCTTGTTGAGTTCTCTTACAACAACAGTTTTCAATCCAGTGCGGTATGGCTCCTTTCGAGGCTCTTTATGAAAGGCCGTGTCGATCACCATCTTGTTGGTTGGAATCGGGGGAAAAGTTAGTTCTCGGCCCCGATTATATTCGTGATTCTTCGGAGAGGATTGATGTTATACGACAGAGAATGAAAGAGGCTCAGAATAGGCAGAAATCTTATGCCGATCATCGTAGGAAGCCTTTGGAATTTTCTGTTGGCGATCTCGTATTCATTCGTGTTTCCCCGATGAAGGGTGTGGTGCGTTTTAGTCACTCCGGGAAATTGGCTCCTCGATATGTTGGACCGTTTCCTATTACGGAACGCATTGGCCCAGTTGCTTATCGTGTATCGCTACCTGCTCAGTTTTCGGGAATTCATGACGTATTTCATGTGTCCCAGCTTCGTCGATGCCTTAGAGATTCGGATTCCATTATTGATCCTCCTATGTTGCAAGATCTTGAGATCTCATCCGACTTGTCTATTGTGCAAAATTCCATTCGTGTGCTAGCTTCGGAGGTTAAACGCCTTCGGAATAAAGAAGTCCCGCTTGTGAAAATTCATTGGTCCGCAAACCCCAAAGATTGCACTTGGGAAACCAAAGAATTCATCGAGCGTTCTTATCCGAGTTTTCTCTCCTCTTCGGGTGGAGATGAGCATTCTTATCTATCTTTTCTATTTTGAATCTTGGTTGAGATGAATTATTTGTGTTATTGGCTTCTTATAGTATGAAAATTGCGGGGACGCAATTTCTATAAGGGGGGAGTCTGTAACGACCGTGATTTATTTCCGTCGTAATAAATATTTTAAAAATCTGAAACGACCGCTATTTTGGATTACGGTCGGAGAAAATATTTTAAATAGAAAAAAAAGAATTTTGGATGCGATTCAAATAGCAAAGTCGGTTGAATTGCGTTACACTTTTATTCACCTTCACGTTGCTGTCACTGCATTTGTCAAAGAAGCAAATTTATAAACTTACTATCACATTCTTTTTTTAAAAAGCTAGTGCATAAACAGAAAAATATAAAACAAAGTGTGAACACTTTGAATTATATTTTTATCATCATCAAATTGCAACTGTCACTAGCCTCAAGTGCAGCCGAGTACATTTCAAAAGCACGTTGCATTTAATGCAAGAATAGGCTAGCACGTTTCTGAGTAAATGCATTGTACAAAATATATTGCCAACACATTTTCTTTGGACTGGGGCATATTTGTGAAAAGAAGTATAACAACTACAACATATTTTAATCTTATTGAAAAGCTTCAGTAGCCAAAGAAAGTGTATTAATGGCAGGGTGAAAGTGGCTCCTTTACAGATCTGGATTTCCGTTGGCTTTGAAACAAATATTGTGAGTAAAAAAAAAATCTCACACTGCTAATTTATTCCCATTTCTTGCGTGCATTAGTTGCAAGTGTTCAAACCTTTAATTTTATGCGTCTGTTTTCTCCACCTTCACTTATGACTGTATTAAAAGAAGAAAGTGGGTCTGAACAACATAATTTATAAGCTTAGATCCCCTGCACATCTTTTTATTTTTCTTTGCTTCATCCTTTCGAGAGAGAAAAATGAATCAAAGATGCCCAGTTCATACGTAGGCACTGTCCCTGAAGCATGCTAGTATACTATTTTTGATATATGCGTGTGTAGGAGTTTTGTAGTGAAGCCAAGTTACATTTCGTCCATTCACGTGTATTTTAATATTGAGTGTGTTACTGCAGTTTACCAAAGTAACTCCACACTATTTTTTTTTTGTATTGCATGAAGTTGAATATGTGCTGTTATGGGTAAGTTAAACATGTGTTTTTATGTGTAGTTGATGTGTGTGTTTTTCGTGTAAATGAATACGTGTCATTTCATGTAAATGGAATTGCAGCTGCATAATTTAAGCTTATCTACATATTTTGAACGTGAGTCTTTCCTTCAATTTGCATGCAAAAGTTAGTGTGCCAGTTCACCTCCCATCCCAAAATTTGGTACTTGCTTTGAAAGTATATTGTGGCATGAAAGTTATATAGTTGCATGTTAGACTTGTATACAAGTGATGCACGGAACTCTAATTTTACAATGAACGTGCAAGTTGAATGGCTTGGAAATGTTTTAAATACCAAGGCTAATTTTGCGTTGAACCGAGGTACGTTTTAAAACATATTTTGATCCGTTATTTTTATAATGAAATTATTACACCGGAGCTATAATTTAGAAAAGCGATATTTTGGTGACATTTTCGATGAACGAAAATTCACTGTTATTTTAACGTCAGTAACCGTTAATTTAAAGTGACGTTTCAAGCGGTTATCCCGCACCACTATTTTGGTATCCGTTTTTAACGGTGTTTTGTGAAGTGCAATTTCCTCGTCGAAATTGCTGCAGACGTTACTATTTTAATCACGTGTTTTAAAAATCGTTTTAAAATAAAATTGTTTTCAAAAATTTTACAGTTTGCGTTTTCAAAAGAATAAGGAAGCGATTTAAACGCTTCAGCAAAATTGAGGACTATGAACCCTCACTTTTACTGATTCGTTTAATTCCGGACTTGTCCGTTTGAGAACGTAAAATGTTATTATTTAAAATACACAATTTGGCACTTTCAAGGAAACGATGAAGAGATTTAAACGATTTAGCAAAAGTGCGGAGTATGGAACCACACTTTTACTATTTCGGTTAATTCCGGACTCGTTAATTGAAACATCTACTGTTTGATGATTTTGATGATTTTGTTGGGCTTTCGAGCCACTTTGTTGGACCTTCGGGTCATTTGTTGGACCTTCGGGTCATTTGTTGGACTTTCGGGTCAATTACCAGTACTAGACCTTCGGGTCATTTGTTGGACCTTCGGATCATTTGTTGGACCTTCGTGTCATTTGTTGGGCGCCGAAAATCATAGTACTTGGTAGGCTTTGGCCAATTGAGATGCACGTGCGGCGTAGCTAAAACTCGCCATTTGTTGGGATCGATCCACTTTTATGTTGATTTTCTAGTGATCTATTTTCGATTTCTAGATTTTGTGAATTGTTGTTTTGAATTCAATTGTGAATTTGGAAGTTGATTTTGATGGAGTTTGATGTGATTTCTTCATTTAATTGTTGATTTCTTATGTTGAATAGTCTCATTCGAGCTTATTATTATTTTGCTTTGATGTTATTTATGATGCATTCACTCTAAGAATAAATTAGACTGATCCGTTTATTATTTTCTTTTAAATAATACTCGGGTCAGACCGAGTTATTTCAGGATAGTCGCTATCTCTGATTCTGTAGCAGCTTCAGCTTTTGGGATCTCACATCATCTTTTGTCTAGCCTTCGAGGAGTTCTTTTGGATTGCTGACTATCGTCTTATGTATGTTGATGTATATGTATATGTACATTTGGCTCGTGCGAACTATCGATTGTTGTATCATGTATTCCAGACTTGTCTTCCGCTATATATTTGATATTTCTGTTCTGATGTGATTATACTATCAGTATTGTTGTTATTATGAGTTGTTCTGGATTTTCCTTTAGCCACTGTAGTTTCGTTTTAGATTTGGATTGCTTTTATATCTTTGGGAGTAATTTATATAACTCCTATCGATGTAATCAATACTCGTCTAAGGCATAACTTACGGATGGTCGCTTCTAACAAGCCTTATTCTTTGCAATAGCAGACATTATTTCGTATAATAACCTTTGTTATTGTGAGCATAGAGGTGGGGCTTCACAGCTTGGTATCAGAGCTGAAATTCAGAATAAACTATAATAAACACAGAATAGAAAAAAAAAGGAACATGTGTTACAACAATTCGGGAGTTTTATTCGTGCCTTTCTAATCTATTCGTTCCACTTAACATGTGGAGTACGTCTAGGAATAAATTTTATATTCCGTAGTATTCCATTTGTTAAACTTCTTATCAATTGTGTATTACTGTAACTAATCCTTTCCTTCTCTTGTCTCTCAGCCTATGGCTGGAAGAGGTAGGGGGAAGCGTTCTTCTGCTGGCCCGTCTAGTGATTCTCATCCGGACGGTGTCTGTATGTCAGCTGATCAGTTTATGGAGCTATTTCGGTGTACTCAGCCTCCTGTTGCTACTCCCGCAGCTCCTAATCACAAGTCTGCCTTCGCCCGCATGTATAGTGACTATTCCCACCTTGCACGGTGCACGTTTTGATGTCTGGTGATGTTTTGGGGTGGGTTCTGTTTTCTCGGGGGGATACACGAGTTACTGGAGTGGATGACTCGAAGTAAAGGGTTGAAGGACTCGAAGCAAAAGTCTCGTTGTCTCGAGTCAACTGTTTGGTTCAGGCATTAGTACTTGTCTGTTTCTAGGTTTTTGAATTTTATTCAAATTTAAAAACAGGATTTAAACTGTGATTTAAATATAGGTTTAAAGTATAGTTTCAAATGGAATTTTTAAATCTTAAAGTTTTAATTGAATTTGGATTTTTAAATCAAGAATTAAAAATCAAGTTTTTAAAAGTAAGTTAAAACCAAAGTTTTTAAATCAATGTTAAATTATTGGATTCAAGTACTTCTTGTATTCAAATCTGAAATCTTAATCAGTTTTAAATCTGAATATTGTAAAAACAAGTTTGAATCAAATAGTTTTAACAGTAATTGGTTTCAAATAAATAAATTGAACTTTAAATTGGATAAATGTTTAAAAGAATAATCATTTTGAACCTTAAATTCAAAATGTAACTTAAAATTTAAATTCAAATGTGAAATGTTTTACACTTTAATGATAATGAAATCATTTTTAAAGGAATGGATTATCTTAGAGATAATTAAAGATATTAAAGTGATTTAATTAATAAGTTAATTAAAGAATGACTTCTTTATAATTTAAAAGTAAAGATTAGTAAATGAAAGAAATTAACTAAGGATTAGATAATTAATATGGTTAATTTTAATAATTAATTGTTATTAATTAATTTAGATAATCCATTGTAAATTGTTAAATGTAATTACTTGATAAAAGTAATTAAGGGATTAATTACTTGTTGTAATTAATTTAGTTTAATTAATTTTGAGAAATCATTTGGTGATTTGATAAGTGTAATTGCTTGGTGTAATTAATGGAGCATAATTACTTAGGAAAGTAATTAGATGGTAATTACTTAATGTAATTAATATAAGATAATTTGTAAGTAAGTAATTTGGGTAATTACTTTTGTAATTAATCAAGGGATTAATTAATGGAGATAATTAATTATGGGATAATTAATTTATATGAGTAATTAAGGATAGTTAATTACTGGGTTGTTATTAATCAAAGGGGATTAATAATTGTGTTTAATTAAAGATTAAATTACTTAATGTAATTAATTTAAAGGAAGTAATTTAGTTTAAATATAAATTAGAGATCATTAATTAATATAATTAATGATGTAATTATGAATTGTTTAATTAAGGAATAATTAATAGTGAGGTGATTAATTAATGTAATTAATTAAGGATACATGTAATTAATTATATCTAATTAATAAATGAAGTAATTAAATGTTAATTACTATGAATGATTTAGAATAATTAATTTGTGGAATTAATTAAAAGACTAATTACTTATTGTAATTAGAGAATGATTAATCAAAGGTGTTTAATTAAGATGAATATTTAGAGAATGATTAATCAAATGTGTTTAATCAAGATGAATATTTAGAGAATGATTAATTAAATTGATCTTTATTTAATTAATGGTTGTATAGGCAGGATTTATAGAAGTAATTAATTTAATTTACTTTAAATTAATTAGAGATGGAAGTAATTAATTAATTCATTTTAAATTAATTATAGATTGTGAATAATAAATCATTGCTTATGAATGAATGGTATTGATATCCCATTAATTAATTGATTGTGATCATCTATTGTGATATGGATGCTTGGTTTAAGTATGATAATATCGATTATCTGTTTGAGTTGATGATATGGATTATCTGTTTATGATGATGATGTTGATTATCCATTGTTATATTGTGATTTATCTATCTGTGAGTATATAGATAATTGAATTAAATTGTTTTAACTTTAAAACAACTTGGCCTTAAAAGATACGATTTGGATTTCGATGAGACCGGGATTGGGTTTCCAGATTTGGATATCCGAAAACCACATCGATCCAAATTAACGATAGGTCGTGAATCTCAAGTGAAGATGAAGATTCAGAATGCAAGGGTTATTGTCGTTAACTCTGAGGGTGATTCCAAAATGAGTGTAACGAGATAATGCCTTCGGTTTCGTTCGAACCCGGAACGAACTTGTATGGATTGAATGCTTTCAGCACATCGTCAGGTGGACGATGAGCATTCTAAGTGATGAGTTCTATAAAGGTAATCGTAGCCTCAAGCCTCATCAACCGGGAATGGCTAAAACAGGGGAGGTGCAGCAAGGCTTCGTGGGTAGCTCCCACTGGAGAGCAAGATATACCCCTGTCTAGATGTCCCTTTTTATTTCGGTTGTGTGGGTAGTTGATTACAACAACTGCTGGGGTTGTCTTGTTTAGGACTATCCAGTAAGGGATGGTTCCGGCTTTGTGTTGCTGGGGACTTAGGGTGGGTCCTTGGTACGCTGGTCTAGGCCAAGTACTGTGACGGGCGGTACCCCTGCCATTGTATGGAATCCAATCTCCAATAAGTGCCATCGGATTTGATTGTATACCTATGTATGCTGGAATTTAATGAATGTAACAATTTCGGCTATTTTCTATTTACTTGAAAACCCTAGACCTATTATAATGTCACTGGATTTCCTATCAAAGTTTTGGTTAGCGTAAGGGAAAAACTTTTCCATGTTTATGTGTGGGGAGTCTTACGTGATACCTTTTGTTTTAAAAGGATTTTCAAAGTTAAACAACTTTAACCTGTTACTCATACCAGACCCATGTCTGACCCGGAGTTTATTTCTGTTTTTCTTAAACTCTCGGGTACTCAAATTTTTACGAGTAGCCAAGGGATTCAGGTTAGCTTTGACGAATTGTGGAGGAGCAAATGGAGCAGGAGGCTTCAACGTTGTAGATATATATAGTGTTCCGCTGTGTTGGTATCTCTGTGTTGTACTTGTGATGTGTCGAGTTGTATTAACTAGACAGGTGTTTATAACTGTCTAGTAGGTGATGTATTATCTATGTAACTCTGATTGATGTTGTATATTATGTAATATCTAAGTGATTAATATAATTTATTCGTTCCGCTGTTGACATTCTGATGTTGTTTAGTTCTTTCTTCTCTATCTTTTCTGTTTTCTATCCCTTTCTTTCTTCATCATGATACAACTTTCTGGTGGTAGAAAGTATTTTGATATCCCTTTCTTTCTTTCATCATGATACAACTTGAATTCCAGGGTTTTTGAAATTAGTTTCTAAGATTTTGAAAAAATACAGTAGTATTGTTTGAAAGTATTTTCCGTACTGAAACATTTTCAAAATGATTTCGAAAGAAATAAAGTGCAGAACTCACTTCTGTTGCTAGAAAAAAACTCTGATGATGATCACGACTTCATCGGGGTTCTTTTTTGAGTTTCAAAGTGGGGAAGGCCACTATAGAAGATTTTCTACACGTTTGAATTAATGAAACTGATTTTGATTCAAATCCCTGAAGTATGATTTGATATTCGAAAGATATGTATATATTTATTTCAAATGATTGAAACAAACTCGGTGTTCATTTCTCGAGTTTCTATTGAATAATATTATGAACACATGTATCCTATATGTTAGGATTGATTGATCGATTAATTGTGCATCTTGTTGAGATGATTGATTGTTGATTTCCAATTTTGAATCGGAATTTGATTTTTTTGACTATTTTGAATAGTCAGACACTTCCAAATTGATATTTAAAATTTAAAGCTTGGTATTTTAGAAAGGTATATAAAAGTTTAGTTTTGTAACTCTTAAGTTAAAGGATAATATAATTTAAACAAGTTTTAAACTATTAAATATTTTGGTAAGTAAAATGAATAAGGTTTTTTTGTATTATACAAATATGAAATTTAGTTTTGAAACGTTTTAAATGAAATTTTGTTTTAAGAAATGTTCATGAACTTAGTAATGTTTTATAAAGTAATTTGTGTATAAAATGTTTTTTTAAAACGTATTTGATTTGGAAAAGAAAATTCTGATTTATAAACTTGATATAAGTAAAATTGAATTTATTTCTAAAAACCATTGATTCTAGAAATTTTGAATTTTAAATGGTATTCGATTTTGAAAAGGAAAATGATTGTTGAAATCCTATATGAAGTTGAAACCGAACTAATATTTTGGAAATTGATTGATTCCGAAGACCTTTGACTCTATAAAAGTGTTGATTTGAAAGTTTTCAATGCTTATATAAAAATAATTTTATATAAGTGTGAAGTTATTTCGAAGACTATTGATTTGAAAAGGGTACTGTAACGACCTGCCTTTTTGGACGTTTTATATAGACACACACGTCAAACTCGAACCATTCAAAAGGGCAGATTGTTATGGGGTAAATAAGAAAAAGCAGAGAATGAAAGAAAAACAAATACAGAATCTCGCAACGGAATGGGAAAAAAATATAATAATCAAATAAATAGTTCATGAAGCTGTTTTATAAATACATTTGATTGTTCTTTACAACAAAAATCAGAGTTACATAAAACGAGAATAAATAAATAAATGCAGTGGAACAACATGATGTAGTGGAATAACTATAATAGATAATAGTAGTACAAAATCTTCATCTTCATCCTCCAGAAAGCAGTCTTCGATAAACTGAAAAGCTCAGACTAACCCTAGCGAATTGAAAAGACAAAACAGTCGAGTCAGAACTAAAAGATCTTATGTAAGTTAAATCAACAGTAAATAATTATGAGTGTGATGGCGTCAAAGATGTTTATGGGTTTTGACATCCCCTATCCAGTGTCTAACGTGAGTGCAATAACTTAAGAGATGTTCGGAATTTACATCTCATATGGATCCGTTAAACTATCTACTATGTAGTACAATACACTATTATAATAGTGTCTACAATAAAGTAAAGTATTAAAATAGCGTTAAGGCATTACCCATATCCCCCTTAACACATTTTTATATATTCCCATAGTCTATACAGTACCGTAATTCCTCCGTAAAATGGAGGGCTATCAGAGGGCACTCCATAGGTATGGTACAAACCAAACTCGTAGAAGGCGCTTTAGGGCATGTGAACATGGCACTCGAGGCAACACCAGGGTAGATTTACCAATTGCAGAACCGAGCTGGTGGTAATGCATAGCAGCTACCACCGCCCACCTCGTAACACACTCCCAAATAAAAAATCAAGGGGTGGCCACCAAATCATCACAAAGTCATAATATGGTATCGAAGAAGCATGTCCGATCGGAAGAATGACCTCACTTTAACATCTAAGCTGACTCACGGGAGTCAGGGTCACGTCAATATCTCATACAAAAATCGTTCGCCAAACCATCCTACTTCATTTTTGGAATCTCCACCACATACACAGTTGTTAAAGTGGTTTTCGATATTGGCAGAGAATATGACAATATCCGATCCCGGTCTCTTTAACAACCAAACGCCTATTTCACACCGGATGGTTCTTTTAAATTTCAAAAAGTCCATTCACAATTTATATCAAAATATCATATTCGATTTCAAATCATGTCTCTTTCGAAATCATATTCACTTCCAAACTATATTCACTTTCAAAATCATACTACTTCCAAAAGCATAGTTACTTTCAAAATCATATTCACTTTCAAATCATATTAACTTTGAAATCATCGATAAGTTATATTAATTAATTCTTCATTTCAAAACAATCTTATTCACTCAAATATGTCATTTCACAAAAGGTATCAATTCCAAATTCCAACTTAGGTTGTATCATCATCAAGGATTTAAATATAAATATTTCAATTTTACACAGTCCGAAGTTTTAGAAAATAGTTTAGAAAATTATAAAGAGTTTAAGTAGTTTTAAAATAGTTTAAATAGATTTAAAATAGTTTAAATAGTAAAAATAGTTTGAATAGATTTAAATTTGATTTAATTGGTTCTAAAATGATTTAAATAGATTAAATATAGATTAGATAGATTTAAATTATATTAAGTAGATTTTTAAATAGATTAAATAAATTTATAATAGATTAAATAGACTTAAATTATATTAAACAGATTTAAAATAGATTAAATAAACTTAAATTATATTAAATAGATTTAAAATAGATTAAATAAATTTAATTAGTTTAAAATAGGTGAAATAGATTAAATTGGATTAAATAGGTTATAATAGATTAAATTAAATTAAAATAGTTTAAATTGATTAAAATAGTTTAAATTTATTTAAAATAGTTTAAATTAGATTTCAAAGTAATATCCAACATTCCAATAACTCAATTTTGATAAATTCATTCATATTTGACACCTCAAATTTGAAATTCAAATTTAAATCCTTTGAACAACTCATTAAATCAATTCCAATTTCAACATTTACGCTTGGTCTTTTGAAAATAATTCAGTTTATATAAATCAATTTCTACTTCAAAATACCAGTTAACTGAATTCAGAATTTAAATAAAATTAAAAATCATTTAATTTAACCAATCCGGTGTCCGTATATGATTTTCTACCCTAGGGTCAAGTGATACGGATATTTATCATTTCAATCCGCAATTTAAAATTTTACGGTTATGTATCATATCAAACCGCAATCCCAAATTAAATAGAAATCCATAACATCGCTCGAGTCTATTATTTCAACCCATAATGATTTTTCCCTAATCTATAGATCGTTCGGGTATGTATCATTTCAACCCATAGGAAACTTGTAGTGTTATAACAATATAAAAGTACAACATCCAGTCATCCAATATCAACAATCAAACATTCATCACAATCATCATCCAAATCAACCAATAAACATCAATAGATAACTGAGTATCATTAACGGGTATTAAATTGACAATTTAAATTCAATATTAAATTAAACGATGATTAAATGCAATAAAAGTCAAATTTAACTAGAATGATAATTTAAATATACTAAACATCGATCAATAAATTTCCAATCACATCATAAATTAAATTTAACTAACATAAGGTAATCTAGTAGTTGTGAGTGGGTCAAAACACTCACCTTTGAATTTCAATCGATTTGAAATTCAAATAAAAGGCCCAAAATTCAACAGTCGCAGAATTCGTCCAAACCAGCATCAAAATGTCTGGAATTTCAACGATCGCAATGGAAGAAACCGCGCGTGAATCGGACCTCGTATGCAAAAGTTATCGACATTAGGACATTGTACGTTTTATAATATAAATTAATAAAATAAAAAAAAGCATACACGTCACCTTTAGAAAACCCTAGCATCGTTCATGGTTGAGCACGTAAAGGTCGAACCCACACATACGCCGCCGCCAAAAGCTGCCTCCACATTCAACGATTCTCCGATCGGCCATCACCAGAAGCCGCGCCTCCATCTACTCATCCTACGCCCAAACCGCGGCGAGCCCTAACGCCCCCATCCACCTCCAAACGCACGACAAAAATGGCCAAATCCAGCGAATCTCGAACCCTAGGACATGTTTGAAGCCGCTAGATCGCCTTGCCTTGCCTCCCTCTACACTGCTGCACAACCTGATCGTCAAACGAACGACGATCCACCGTCCAATTCAACAGCCCAATATGGACGGCTGTGGATAAACCATCGAATTCAGGACACATAGAGATTCAAATCGAAAAACCAACTGCAGATTTAGCTTGCGCTCATCGAGAGCTTCGAATCGATATATAATTTGATAGGGTTTGAGGAATTTGAATTTTCGATTTGGTTTTGAATTTGAATTGAGGGTTTGTAATTTATCTGTTTACTGCCATGGGAAAAGGAGATATGAATAGACAGACCGATTTGTACGTACTGAATAATGGAATAAGAAATAGCTAGGGTTTATAACAGGCTATATATAGGCAAATCAGAAATAGAAATGAATGGACTAGATCGATTTGAAAGTTGAACGATAAATGACCCGAAAAGCCCGTTTTGTTCTCGAAACGAAAATGGGTCATCCCATATATCAAATAGATGTTTTTGATAATTTTAAACTCAATGGAACAGGTTCAAGTCTAAATTCCATTGTATGAAGAAGTTAGCTTAAATATCAGCTTATTTCAAATTGATTTCTAGGCGTTTCGAATCCGTACGATCAAACGACAAGTCTGATCGCTACGAAACTCGAAGCCTTACAATAATTCACCGTTATGGATCCGATGAAACTGGTTTTGTCAAAATCCGAGACAGTGGCCAAAATGGCTATTTTCACGTTAATTAAATAAATTATTATTAAATTAATTAATCACTTTTTAATTCAAATTAATTAACTAAACATTTTTATCATTTTTTATTTCATAGACATTTATAATAACTTAAAACAAGTTAACCTAAAATTTTAGTGTTAATTATTTTTCAAAATACAGTGTTCAGTTTCAACTGCAATTAATCCAATAAATTAAAATTTAATTCCCATAAATTGATTAAATTTGGTTTCAATCTTTTTATTCAATTAATTATTACTCTATAGACATAGTTAACATTTGTTTACATCTTATTACATAAATATTCTACAATTATCATCTTTTACCTTATTAGTTGCAGTATTCCAATAATATTGAACCTTTGTTGACTTTGACATTAACAAAAATTTAAAATCCCACAACTTCATTTTCTTGGTTTCATTTTTATTATTAAATCAATTTATTGCCATATACGTGTAATTGAAATTTCTATACATTTTATTACATTCCCAATCTGCAGTTATTGTATTAACTCACATTAATGTAACATTTATTTACATTTATTTGTAATTGATTAATTAAATTGGTAACAAATAACAATTGTCACCTTTTCTACATTTAACCACATTTGTACGTTTATTATTAAAAACAAATGTTATAACAACTTACATAATAATAATTATATCCAATTACCTTTTATTACACATTATTTCATTAATTAATACAACCTTTAATTTATCAACTATTCTTTTAATCCAATTATCAACTAATACACACATTATTACAAATAATTTACAATCTATAAAAAATTATAACTTTTTAATCATTTTAATTAATTGGAATTACATTCAAATCCATTATCAATTACCTTAAATTAATACAATTTCAGTTCATTCTAGTTATATTCTTATTATTAAATCACAAATCTTTATTTCCTCCAACATCAAATTGCAAAACTTTATTAAATTAACAAATTTTAATTATCGAAAATTATGGGTCGTTACAGGTACTATATATAGTATGATATATTTCAAAGTAAAAGATATGGGAAGTACCCTCCGCGAAGAAGTATAGTATGATATGCTTCAAACCCTAATGGACTTGGGTAAATCCACGAATGGATTCGACCGATAACCCTAATGGACTTGGGTGAATTCAGAAATAGATTCGAACCGATATAGGTTGTCCGGACTTAAACTCATGAGTTCCTCGATTTGTTTTCTAGGGTAGATGGTTCTTTAGTTTACCCATGGGATGCGCTTTTGATCCTGGGATTTGTTGTTTATGGATCTTCCGGGAAGGAAGTGCAACTATTGTGTAAATCATTGAATCAGCATACTACGGAGGCAGGGATCGATGGTTCTTTGTTTATGAAATGGCCACGATATTTTTCTAGAATCCAAAAGGTAGATGGATCTTCTAGAAGGTTTTGTGTCCATTGCGTAAACAATGGAGCGGGCCACTCTTATCGTAACATCATCATTTGACATTAGATTTTTTAGCGTTACTTTTCATATCCGTTTTTAAGTATTTTCACTGGGTGTTGAAACATGTCTACTAAGTACTTGGAGAATTCCAGTCTTGCGCCAACGTATAGCTAGAGTCTGTAAGAATGAGGATAAACTTGTTAAGACATCGAGTTATAAAGGTATTTTGATAAAGTATTATATAAAGGATATTTTAATTATTTTTCTTTCTTTTCTAAATACTTTAAAAATGTTTAGAAGGTTGTTTATTTATGTACGACTTGGTTTAATAGTTAATTATCAATGTTGTAAATATTGTGAGAAGTTATTAATTCAATAAAACATATTTAAAGTTAATGATTCTTGATTTATTAATAATGTTTGAAAAGTATTTTGAGATTAAAACTAAAAAATTTATAAATAATGGATTTAAGGTTTTCAATAGCTCATTTCTAAATATAAGCAATGATGTAAAAAATTATTTTCAAATAGTTTACATATATTTATACAGATGTTATTTAAAATATTTAAATGGTATTTATAAATGAAGCAAGAAATTTTACAAATGAATATTGTAAAGTATTAAAGTATTAAAGATGATTGATTTGCAAATGAAGTTTTCAAATGAATATTTCAAATAGAATTTATATAAGTTTCCTGGAATATATAATTTAGAGATATTATATAAATGGACTATATAAAAAAATTTGTTTTAAAATTTTATGAAAAATAAATAAATGATTTGGGAAGTTTTATTTATAGTAATGTGTTTGAAATTAAATCTGAATCTCTATTTTTGAAAGTATGGTTTGCAATATTTACTTGGTTTTCGAAGTAGTAATATGAAATTTAAAGGTTTATTTACTATTTGAATTTTGTATTAAACTGAAAAAAATGTTTCCATGGTTTGAATATTCATTTTAAAACAAGTACTTTAAAATAAATTATAAAGACATGAAATTTTATACTTTGATTTGAAAATTTAATGTAAGATTTGAATATACTATTAGTTTCAGTTTAATAATCTTTGAGTTTGTACTTATTTTAAAATAATTAGTCTAATTAATTATCGAACTTAAAGAACTTTATTTTAAAGCTTGTTAAAATGTTTTGATATAATTTCTAACAGTAATTTAAACTTTTGGAAAATCATTGCATAATGCTATGAGGATGTTTTAAATATATTTTATATTTATACTAAGTGAATAAGTTTAAATGTTTTAGTGAATTTTAAGATATATTGAAATATTTCTTTCCTCTTCAAAGATGAATACCAAACACTTAAAATTTTATTCTATAATCGAATTAAGTTATAAACTTAAGTAAATGAAGTAGAAGCTTAAGTAATATTTTATGTAATGATTCATTAATGACTTAAATATTTAATGGAAAACAAATTATGTAAGTGATTAATCTTTACATAAATAAATGAGTATTGAAAATGAATGAAAAGTAAATGATTTGTTAAAGAAACCAATAGAATAAAATATGTAAGTTGTACGTAGATCATTTATTTGCAAGGCAGTTTTGATCCAGATTTGAATACATGATTTCTATTAATTCACACCAGTCTGAATTAGGACTTTTCGCTCGATTTTTGACAGCGAACATTTGGTACAAATTTTTGATATGAATTTGAAGTTTTCTATCATAGTTTATGGCTATGCAAGGAGAACAGAGATTTCTAATCAAGGAACCAGATCAGAGTCCGCACTAGAGTGGTCGGGGTATCAATACTAGTTTGAAATTGGAATTTGTGTATTCAAGAAAGCGATCAGAATTGATATTTTGTACAAATGATATACGTTCATCGTACGAACTGTAATAATTAAATGTTATGCTATGATTGTTGCTTCTGATTACTATACTATTTTGGTTGCATGTAACTGTTAAATTCCATTAGAATTACATGTAGAAGTGCATCATACTTATCAGCTGTGTTACATTGCGTTGTTGCATATGATTAATGTATTGTGTGTTATTGGTATTTATGATAGAATAGTTAGTATATTGTTCTTTATTCATGTTTAATTCTCTTGAATTATGTAAGTAAGATATAGGTTTATGGAAGCAATAACTGTTGCTTTTGGTTTCATAAAAAATGTTTGTCGCATGACAAATTGGTACATTTTCGTATTACTATTTGGTAGCAGTATTTTATTGTTTTTCCCATGGCTTGGGATGCTTTATTATTGAAATATGATATATATAATGTAATTATTAATGTTGTTATTTTTCCGGACCTATCTGCACAAAGGAGATGCTGTCGAAATTTTTCCTCAATTTAGGACCTAGAAATTTTTTCGTGAAATTTGAGTTATTTTCAAATTTATATTAGATTTAAATATGTAAGTTTAACTATTTATAAATTGACTATTTTGAATAAAATATATCATATCTCTTAATTCTTTCATGTTCCTTTTCGGGGATGAAAAGTTTTGAGTGGGGGAGATTGTAACGACCCGTATTTTCAATCATTTGGAATTATTAAATTTAATATAATTATTGATTAAAAATGGTTATAAATAAAGGTTTTATGATTTATTAATGTAAAAATTTGTTAGAATATAAAACATGATCTTAAATAAATGCTAAAATTCTTGGAGATGAAGATGGAGTTTGAAGGCCGTATTTATTAATATTATTCCGCTGCATTACTTTATTATATCTGTTAAATGTATAACTCTGATGATATTGTAAAGTGAATTTATTGTATATTGTTAAACAGCTTCATGAACTGTTTTTGTTATTATTATATTTTGTCATTCCGCTGCGAGATTCTGTGTATTGTTCTTCTTTTTCTTATTTTCTTTATTATCCCCATTGATTATCCGTCTTTTGGACCGTTTGAGTTAGACATGTATGGTTTATTATCGACTTAAATTACCCAAAATAGCCGGTCGTCACAGTATTTTTGGAATTTTATGGAATAAGATAACCGGTGTATTTTATTTTTGTTTTGTGATCGTATCATATTTTTGTGTGCGATCCTAATTTTGCTTTGTCGTTTGCGGTCCATACGTGAACGAAATTCTATGCAACGAAGTGCTGGAAATATTTGAATAAACCTAACCCTTCATAAGACAACTCTTCATTCTGTTTTTTAAACACATTTTCATCTTTCCCTCTCTCTTTGTATTTCCCTCTTTATAGTAAAAACAAAATAAACGACCCTCTTCTTTAAAATTTAAAATCAACCAACACTCTCAAAGAAAAATTACAAAAAAAAAATCTTTGAACTCATAGTGACTAGATCTACAAACCATACCCATTTTGTGGAGTTCGATCGTGTTGGGTGGGTTTGACGTGGAGCAAGATAAACTAGGGTTTGGCATTTATGGAGATATAGGCAAAGTTAAGTGACAAGGTGAGTTCCAATGTACTTCTTTTAGTAAGGGGCATCATCGGTAGAGCAACTTTAGTGGGGCTCGATCACCATAGGAGGTCGCGACTTCTGATGCAGGCATGTATAGGGTTCTGGGTCATGGCAAAAACGGGAGCGTCGAGTTCGACTTCGAGAGGTTCAGCTCGCATGATGAAGAGTTCAGCGGAATTGACCGATCGAAATTTTGTGGAATGTAGCTCCGTGTCCTTGTTTGTGTGTGCATGACAAATTAGGTGTGCAATGGTTCATCTACATGCATGATTTATTTAGGGAAGAAGGATATAACCGATGATGGTAGTTAGTTAGTTAATTAAATAATTAGTTATTTAATTAATTTGAAATGTTGTAAACTCAATAAATTTTCCATACGAGGTAGGATTTGAACGTGATTGCGTTGGACTCATATCGATATTTTTTATGCATTGGAGTTGGATTCATTGAATTTGGAGCTAGCAGAATTTTGAGCTAAAATCGAATGCCATTCGATTTTAGATCAAATAGGAATGCGAAAGCGTCAATTGGAATTTTAGTGAGTTTACTAATCTCTAAATAAACTATATGATAACTTTATTACTATAAATTATTATTGAATGCTTGAATGATGGTTGATAGTTTTAATGAAGTATTACTTAATGCTAAAATTGTAGTGATTTAATTTTATTACGTTAAACATGGTTAAATTAGTTATACTTTGTTTATGATATCTATTTAGCAAAATAAAACACATTCTGCCATAATTAAGTCGAATAGATTACTTTGGACATCAATCGAGCAGAATAAATTACCGTTCTGTGCTTGTAGAGTAAAAATATTATTTTTGAAGTTAATTAATATGTGGATTAATTAATAAAAGATACATTGGCTGTTGATTGCTAATTTTTGATAATAAAACGTTTGTCATTATTGTTTGATTGATAGTCTAGATTGGAATCCCTACTTGAAAAGAAGTTGACATAAATAACCATTGTTTTATAAGGAACTGTTGTAGGGAGACCCTAAGGGTTTTCTTTCCATTATTAATTTACTGTTATATGCATCTTATTTATATTCTTAGGTCCTTATATTGATGTTATGTTGAAATATTTATGAAATTTTGTTTGATTTGTGTAAATGTCGTTATAGCGATTATCGCTATACCATCACTTATGAAATAGCATCTTCTAAAACTCTTGTGTGTGTTGGACCTGTGCTTGTATTTTTATAAAATAAACGTTGGGTCGCGTTTTTGCACTTTGAAAGTTGTTTAAACTATATTTTAAAGTATTTTTTTGAGAATTTTGAAATAAAGCACAAGTGTTGTTTAAAATTTATAAAGGGAGTTATAAATTTTGTTAATTACTTTTGGGATAATTAATGTCGTTTTAAAACTATAAAAGATTATAAATTTGATTGATTATCTTTTCAGGATAATTAATGTTGTTTTGAATTTAAGTTATAAATTTGATTTACTTTCCTTCAGGATTTTAATGTTGTTTCAAATAAATAAAAAGGTTATAAAATTTGATTAATCTACTTTCGGAATAATTCATGTGGTTTTAAATTTATAAAAGAGTTATATCAATTCTCTTTTGGGATGATTAACATTGTTTTAAATTTATAAAGATATTTTAAATTGATTTACTATCTTCTAGGATAATAAATGTTGTTTTAAAAAGTTATAAATGATAGTTTATAAATGGGAAAATCCTTTAAAGTGAAATGTTTTAAAGAAAAAGTTAAGTGTAATTGGTTTTGGGTTTATAGTAAACAATGTTTTAACGACATTGGTTTTTATCCTTCTTTTTAATACACTTAGAAATATAAAGTGCGAATCAAAAGAATATTTAAAGAGTGTTTTACAATTGTGATGTGACAAATCAAGCGCAAGTTTGGGTTAAATATTTTAAGATATTTAATTTTCATATACGATCACTTTGTTATTTTCGATAGTTGATTTATTGACTATTGATTCTGCTATCTTCTTTGTGTTTTTCGATTTAAGACGATTTTTTTGCTAGTTTGGGGCATTTAAACTCTTGTTATTCTTAAAGTTAAGAATATTGTTGAGTCAAGATAGAAAGCAAAACTATCCTATCTTGTCCAACTTCATTGTTTTCCCCAAAGTAGTACTAGTTTGTTTTTCGATAGTTGATTCAATGACTATCGATGTTTGATATCCTTTGCCAGAAATGACTAAATAAAGAGGGAATAGGGGCCAAGCTATGTGGACTTGCTCCCCTTAGGGTATTTTCAGATCTACTCTACCCTAGATTTGTTTTGGTTGTATACACGCATAGATGTGAAATACTCGAATACTCGGTAAGGTTGGTAGGTCTGACTTGGAGCTTTCCGAGAGCCATCGTAGTTCTCAAGTATATTGTCTAAAGGTGTACTTTCAGCAAGGGGGCGAACCCTCCTAGTCATTGTTGGAAATTTTCTTTTCCTTATTTGAGTCAAATCTTTGAATCATTTTCTTAATTGCATCGAGAAGTGCCTGGAGCTCTTCTCTATGTTTAATATTTGTTTCCATTCTTTCAAGTCTGATTTAGTTCCAACAAGTTTCCATTCTTTCATCTATGGTTGTTGTTCTTGTGAGGTAAAACTCGTTTCGTATTTAGCGGCATGGTACCACAGAGTTATTATATATTCATCATGTTCTTGAGTTTTCTCACGCTGGTTTTCAAGACTGATCTGGGTGTTATTTTATTATAACGCTCGAGTCAGACTGAGTGTTTTTCTAGGTTGTCGTTTGTGGGACATGGAGCTCATAGAGTAGAGCTGAATGTTCACCTGCCGTCGTATTTTTATTTTACATTGTATTATTATATATACCCATCAGCAATTATAAGACTAGGAAGTTATAACCGTCCAGGCTAATGATGTTTGTTTTTAACTCTGATATACCATGTAGTTTAGAGCGATAGCTTTACTGTGTTTGTTATATTATATGTTGTCATTCTGCTGTGAGATTTTGTTTCGACCTGTTCTTTTTCTTTTTATTTTACCCTAACAATCTGCCTTTTCGGCAATTCAATGACCGACATTGTAATACCCTGGATGTATTAGGTGCCGACTTTCGAGGGTCGAGAAGGCGGATCGTTACATCTGGTATTAGAGATGAAAGATAAGCGAGAACCTTGCCTTTGGTCGGGTAAACTCTTAAAGATAGGGTAAGTGACACCCTAGAATGAGTTAAGAGTATTATATATATGAGAGCATATTTGTTATTACTATAGAAGCGTATTGTGTTAGTTGGTCTATTGAGTTGTTTATGAATTCTTTTCGTGATGTGGGATGCCATGGTGTCGATACAGATTTCTAAACACTTGAACAAGGCATACGAACATGATACTGATTTTGGAAAATTGGTATATGAAATATTTTTCCTAAGATTATATATTTGATATATATAAAGGAATAATTTTCAAATTGATATAGCTATTTATGTTATGTTTGTTTGTTTGAACATGATAATATTTTTTCATTGTTGTTTGATTTGTCATGCTAGAATAGTTTGGGAGCATTGACTATCATTTGTTGGTTGTTGATTTGTGCTCGATCAGTTTATAAGCATTAATTGTTTTGATAAGTATGTGTACATTAAAATGAATCCCTTATGGATTGAGTTTCACAATTTGACTATAAGGTGTTCGGTGAAAGTGTTAAGTTAAAAGTCATCTTTGAATAAAGTTGTTTAATATAATCTAAATGGGAAGATAAGACATTTAGAAGTTAAATATTAGAGAAAATTTCATTATAATAAAGGAGGCTTATTATAATATGATATGATTTTATATAAAGGAAATTTTATATATATTTTGTTTATAAAATATGTTTTAAAAAGAGTTTATTATAATAAAGGGAAGTTATTATAACACAAGATGATTTTTAAAAGGTATGTTTTATGAGTATGGTATATAAAAAAATGATTTATATGACTTATAAAAGGTGTTTTATAAGAAAAAAGAGTATTTAGAATTTAAATCCTAGTATTGCTTGAATCGGTTTCAAAAGGATTTGAGAAAAGTAATGGTAGTATTACTTGGAAATATTTACGAGTATAAATATTTCAAAGGGAACTTTTAATAAAGATATCTTTTCTTTGGATAGTTCGGGGAAAACATCTCAATTTATTTTATGGTAATCTTCTAAGTGGTGGTTGGATGTTTTCTTAGGGGAACGTAGTAGTGCACTTAGTAAATTATTCTCTATATTATTATGTGATTAAATGAGTTTGAATTCAAACAAACCAAAAGTGAGAGTGAACGAATAAATTGTTAAAGATATTTTATATATAGAAATATATGTTGTACGATTTCAAAAATGGTTTTGAAATAAAAACTGGGTACCGTAAAGCAAATTGATTTAAAGTAAAAAGTATCTTTATAAGAAAATGTTTTGATAAATGAATTTTTTTAACTCTTGGATAGAAAAGAGATAATTTGACTTAAGTTTTTAGATGGGCTAAATTAGATAGGAAGGCTTTAATAAGCATTGTTTTATTTAAACCATACCTTTTGTTTAAATATCTAAGTCATAAACTATATGATATTATTGAGCCGACTAATAAACATTTTTACCTTAGGGATGTCTAAGGAAAGTAGACTCTGGTATTGAGATTGGATACCAGCATCCTACTCTTCTTAGCTACTTACCGAACCAGATAAGTAAAGAGGTCAAAATAGTCGACTCAGTTTTAAGACCTATATTTTATTTAGGCCTCCCTTTGAATTTTGAAAAATATAAATTAAAATTAACATTTTGTATATACTCTTAGGATGTAGAAGAGTATTTTGTAAGTAAATAAAAGTGAAGTAAGTTTTTAATTTAATGTTTTGTGAAGATGTATCTTTATAAAATGTTTGTAAACTTAAGAGAAAATATATGAAATGACTCATAAATAATTTTATTATTGAATAAAATATTATAAATGAAAATAAAAGTGGTTTAGAAAATAATTGGCGTAGTTAGGAAACCAATAAGAGTGAGTACGCAAGTATATGTAGATCATTATAACATCCCCCATTCTGAGGCTCAAAACTGATAGCTATAGATGCCGCAGTCATCTATGGTTATTAATTCTCGACTTGACGACGAAGTATGGCTATATTAATTATATCAATAATCAAAAGCACATGAATATGAAAAAAATTCAAACACGGTTTAATAATAATTTTCACATCTCATTTCACAATTGATATTTCATATTCAATGCGTAATCACATTCGTAATCCCACATTCAGAGAAAATATAATTATCACAGAATACTCCAAGAGCGACATATGAAGATGCCCTCTTTGGTTGATCAGAGTTAAATACTAGGAAATTATTCAACTTTTCCATTACATCCAAATAGACATAACCAAACTACATAGCGGAAATAGATAAAGCTCCTAATAGCTAGATTTCCCCTTGCATGTCTCCAGAAGCTTATTCGTCTAACTGGACACCTAAAATCTCTTACTCTCGACCTACTCAAATGTGTACCCGAGAGTTTAAGAGGAAAAACAAAAACTTCGGGTCAGACAATAGTCGCATGTGAATAATAACCTACCATCTCGAACCAAAATAGATATCTAGTGAGACCATGCCGCTGAGTAGAATGGGTTTTCCCCTTACTAGTATCTTAACTAAAACATAAAAACCATGTACTGTGCTCCTGCAACCACAATGGTTAGAACATAGAAAATAGCATTTTTAATCATCTAACATATATTGGATTACCCATCCCAATTTCGTTAGATTATCCATCTTAATTTCAAATGACTACCCGTCATAATTTAACCAACTACCCGTCTTGTATTAATTTGACTACTCATCTTATAATTATGTGGACTATCCATCTCACAGATAAGCATATTAAGAATTATGTGGACTATCCATCTCACATGTAATAATTACTTGGATTATCCATCCCCTTACACATTAACTACCCATCACATGTGATTTAATTATTTAAAATTATTTGGACTATCCATCAAGCATATTCCATTTAACTTAAAATGATATAGACTATCCATCACACATCCCATAGTTTTGCTAGGATGACAATGAATCACTCCTTATCTTCATAGAGACTATCCATCTCCGGCATGATGTGGACTATCCATCTCACATCCCATAGTTTTCCTAGGATGATTATAAACCCATCGTTTACAATTTAATTCATGTTACCCACATGTTTAACCCACGTCTATTGGTTTCCCCAATTAGGTTATTTTCCCTTAAAATTAGAACATTTCAAAGTGACATAGACATTGGTATCCCCAATTGATTCATGTCGAACTTATTAAACAACTAACGGTATCCCCAAGGTTCAAAGTCGAAGTCAAGGATATATGGCTCGCCACCATCAAATAATTTAAATTTTTGATCAATGTCAAAGTTCATCTACATTTGTGTCTCCAATGATAGTGTCAAAGTTTATAAATTTTAAAATGGCATTGGTATCCCTAATGATTACGTCGAAATGGAAAACATAACGCTCTCCGCCTGTGATGAAGATGGGTGAAATTCAAGTGAACTATACCTCATCGACCTTATACCCAAGGTTAAACCAAACTTAAATTTTTTTAAGTATAAATTTGTGTTGAAGATGATGTTGTTAACTTCTATAAACTATAGGCTATCCACCTATTAAAACAAAACTTTAACTTTTATAAGTTATATGGCTATCTGCCAAAGTTATAAGGTCATTGACCCTATTGGAACATAGGCCTCTTCGCCCCTTTAAAATACTTTAGTCTATATAAAACAAGTCTCTTCAGCATTAAAGAAAGAGATGCGACATCGACATTAATGCAAAGTATATAAGGTCGTCGACCTTGATGCATAATGACATCAAGACCATTGATGTCATTGTAAAAATCTTAGCTTAACTTACTTCAGCTACTATACTGTCAAAGAATATACATAAGGTCAAAGTCAATATAGGTAGCATCACTGCCTTAGTAATGAAACCATTCAAAGAGATGAGATGCGACATCATTTATAACACTTCGATGATCATGATAAGGCTATGCCGTTAAGGATAGGTTGCCGACAATATGTACGTCAACACCGATGAAATCAATTCATAACTACCTAAGTAGCCATTTCCATCCTTATCGACGTCGACCTTTTTGAAAGCGGCATTCCTTTAGACTCAAAGAGAATACATGCACCATGATACCATCGTAATTAACATGAAAACTGATTTATTTATATTAAAAGTAAATATTTTTACCAAATCTTTCTCTTTGTAGAAATCCTATTAGATAATAAAATCTCTTTTTCCAAATCTTTTCAGAAATCTACCGCACTCAGATTTTAAAGTTCCAAACACACTTCAAATTAATTAATCAATATCCTTAATTAATTATTCTTTTAAATGCTTATCTAGCATAATAAATTCACAATAAAACATAATCATTTAGGAAAATCTCAAAAATTCACTAAAATTCGAGAATATCCTTCTCTTTATCATATAAATTTTTTTAGAGCCAAATACCATATTTAATTGTTTTAAATAATGAAAACCCAAAATGATACTATATCCTCCTTAGGAAATTCATAAAATAATATGTATAACTTGAAAAATTATGAAATAAAAAATACATCTCCAAATAATGTTTTATACAACATATCGAAAAATCAAAGCATTTGGAAATTAAAAGCTTAGGTTTTGCCCTAAAAAACCATTTGAATAATTCTATAAAAATTCCAATAACCATTATTCTATCCAAACAATGATTAAACAACCATACTTTGGGAAGACAAATAATAATAATTTGGGTACTACCCATAATCAAATTTGAGATAAAGAAACGAGATTATTCTTGTATTATCCACCTTAAAAATGACATTGGAGTTAAGATTTGATTTAGATCTTGAATCCCTAAGCTTTAGCGTGTGAATCTCCTTTTATTTTTCCCTCCCTAGGTTGATTAATGGCTGGCCTTCTTATGTTTTTCTTTTGATTGTTTTTGTATGAATGAAGTGAGAATGATATGAGGGGGAGAGGGTTTAAGGGATTAAAAGATGGAACTTTCTATTTTTCCCTCCTCATGTTTTCTCTTATATGTTAAGTTTAAGCAATATTGCTTAATTAATTAAGTATGACACGACCTTATTACATTTCAAATCTCATTCTCCTTAAACCTTTACATTATTTTATTTAATCCATATAATTAAATGTCCTAAATAATGTTTAACTAAAAATAGGGGTGTTATAGGCTCCACTCCTTAAAGAATTTCGTCCTCTAAATTCAATAAGGACTATAAAACAAGCATATCAAACATGCAAATAATGCTAGTATATCATACCAGCTATAAACGCTACATACAACAAATATAAAAATACCATCTGTTAACCATAAAATATTCAGAAGAACGAAGGGATGAAAGAAGGGTCACGAGAGCATGAGGAAAGATCAGAAAGCACCAAGATGTTCAGGATAATCATACCTTCCAACAAGGAGCTTCCGGCGAAGTCCAAGGCTATCTTTCAAAGTCCATAGGCAAGATGATGCTCAAAGAATCCACCTTTTGACTAGGACGAGAGGTCTTTCAACAAAGACAAAGGAGAAGAAGCTCAAACCAAACCTTTTGAAGGAGTCGAGAGGATGCAACCATCAGGATTTAATAGCTTCAAACCTTTCAAAGTAGTCGAAAGGTTCCGTTGATGGAGTTCTTACCTTTCGAAGAAGATGGAGAAATCAAAGCAAGCGAGTGCAACTCCATAACAACCTTTTCGAAGCATAGCAAGCCTTTCAAACCGGCTGGAGCACATCCAAAATACCTTTTGACTAGGTCAAAAGGTTTTTATGAAGAAAGCAATGCTCAAAAGTCAGCAAAGAATGGTAGATAACCATTCGAAAACATTGAAGGGAAACACAACACTCGACAACAATCAAGTCAGAAGCAACCTTTTGACAAGATTGAAAGGTTCATAACAAGCATATGAAGAGCAACCTTCCGACAAGGTCAAAAGGTTCACAGCAATTAGGAGGAGAGCTATCTTCCGTGTAACACCCCGCATTTTTAGATAAGTAAATAACCAAAATAATTATTAAACAATGAAAATGAACATTTTTGGAATTGTAAGAATTTTGCTATGGGAGTTGCACCATTGGGTCCGCGGAAATTTTCTAATCAATTTCCATATATAACTTGTTGAAATCCGAGTCAGTATGGAAAAGTTACGAGAGAAACAAGATATAAGAATAATATATATATATATATATATATATATATATATATTTAAACGAAAAATAAGACCCTACGGGTCGACCCGCAAAACCCCCAGGTTGCCCACATTTTCCTCCTAGACGTAAAAACGTCCAGGAGCGAGCCAATGGATCCAAAGTTGATTTTTGTGCGATCTGAAGCGTTGTCTTCTGGATCCAACGATTCGCAGCGAGCCTGTTACATGGTTGCACCAGATTCAATCCGAAAATCTAACGGTATGAGATTCCCAAACTCCACTATAAATAGAACCCTAGGCCTGGTTATTTTCTCACAATCAGATTTTCTCCCAATTGGGTTCATTGCCTGAGGCTGAACCCTAAATAGAAAAAATTTCTGGAGAGGAAATCTTTTTAATAAAAATATTTTACACCCTAGAAGTGGATCTAGGAAGGCCTAGGATTGGAGCTAAGGACCGCAGGTGAGTGTTTTGTAATTATTTTAGATTTATAAGCAATTTAAAATAATAGAGTTCTCAATAGTTGTAGTTTTTCTACAATTTTGAGATAGTTTTTGTGTAAGTTTATTTACAGTCAGTTTTTAAGTAAGTTTCAGAAGTTCTTTTCAGTCTATTTTTATTCAGCTATTTTATTCATTTATTCACAGTTATTTACATCTGTTTTAAGTTGGAATTTAGCTTGTAAATGTTAGTTTTATAGATAATTAATCCTAGTTGACGCGAATAAAATATTAAAAAGATAAGAATTCGCAAATATGGATTAAAATAGAAAAACACTAAATTTACAGAATTCAGATGCAAAATGAGAAAAACTGAAATAAAATGGAGATGGACCGAAATAGGAAAATTTGAGATATTTGCAAGCATGATTATAACAAGTGGTTATAACTAAAAAAAGAAAATAAAAGAGTAACAGTTGCAAGAACAATTATAACACGTAGGATATAGTTAGAAAGAAAGAAATAACAGAAGGGGCTTATTTTAAAACTTAGATCTTGGATTAAGTTAATAAGCAAATATAGCAGTAGTGGCCTGTATCGCCAGCATTCCCTTTCAGGTCTAGGACTGATGGTCTCACACGTGGGTGAGGCTAGGCACGCTTATGCTGATTAGGGTAAATAAGTGGCCAATAGATAGAGGCTCAAATTTGGGGATTTGGGAAAGGGGCGTAAAGTTAGAATATTTGTTTGTTAGGACCAGTACCGACAGCATTCGCTTTCAGGTCAACAACTGATGGTCTCACACGTGGATGAGGCTTGGCACGCTTATGCTGATTAGGGTAAATAACTGGTCAAATAGAGGGCGACATTTAGTGTGTACCGACGATGACCGAGTGTGCGGCATCGATTTGGGTAAATAATTCACTACGACATCCTAGGTGCTAAGAGCTATTTTTTTGCTATAGGACCAACATGATTGGTTCATAGTGGCACAACAGAGATAGGAAAGGCCAATCAATGGGTAGGATTAGGATTTCAGCCTAATCAAATTAGCAGTTGAGATAGGATTAGGGTTTCAGCCTAATCACAGCAGTTTAAGACAAATGAAAACAATAAAAGAAAATAGTCAAACAGAATCAGAAACGGTATTTTATGCAAGTTTTATCTTTTCTGTATCTTCCTTTCAAGCTAGAACTATTGCTTAGTCTATTATCTTTATCTTGCTTAGAAATGCTAGTAATTACTTTCACTCACCGGACTTATTGTCTAACGCACTCCTCTATTTTTCCCTTTTCCCCAATAGGCCAGCAGAGTTGAGGATAGTTGATTCAGGTTGCTTGGAGATTCATTTCTAGGGTTTTCTCATTTCAGATGTATTCTTATGCTTTTCATCTTTTTTTTGGCTTAGATGGATTGGCACTTGTGAGAGGGATTATTATTGTTATTTTTGTACTCTGATTATATGAGGCTGAGATGTATTTTCATGAGACATGAGAGATTTTGAGTTTTTGAGAAATGTTATGTTTCTATGACTTATTTTGAGATGAAGTTTAATTCTGAATGATAAGTTATTATTTAAATGTTTTCCGCTGCTTTTACTTATTTGTCTTGTGAATCTTAGTCTCTGTGATGCTTTAGCTATACCTATAATGCACCACATCCTTTGGTGTGCCCTTTTTGGGAATACTAAGAGGTGTGGGGTGTTTCATTTGGTATCAGAGCCTAAGGTTACAAGATTCCTAAAAACTTGTTTTAAAAGTAATGTATTTTTCAAAGGTAACATACCTTCAAACTAAAAGTATTTTTTAGAAAGAAACTCTTGTTATAGAAATAGTTTTCAAGTATAAGAGAGTTTTTATAAAAATCCCCTCAAAGTCCAGTTCAACCTTCGTTCGATTCTTTCGAGCCTAAATTTTCTTTTCTTTACATAGAATGGCGGACTCCCCAAATCTTCCAGAGGGTGTCCAAGTCCCTGGCTGTTTCCGTGGATACCTCCAAGCTACGGCACCAGAGGTGCAAGGGCAAGCACCTAATGTAGCACCGGCGGGTGGAGGTCCCGTTAATCCACTTGCAATAGCCAATTTTTCTAAGCTATGTAAGGACTTCGCTAATCTAGGAGGAAAGACATTTTCTGGCAAGGAGGATTTCATAGAGGCAAGAACTTGGTTGAGGAATACGAAGCAGATATTTAGGCTGTTAGGATTGGAGGACCGACTGAGAGTTCAGCTTGCATCTTGGCAGCTGAAGGGAAAGGCTTATTACTTGTGAGAGATTGTAGAGATGGAGGGTAGAGACTTTGGTTGGGTTGGATTTCGGGAAAGGTTTGAGAGAAAGTTCTTGTCGCAAGCCGAGGAAAGCATGCGGTTGGAGAAGTTCATTAGTCTGAAGTAGGGGAGTCTTTCGCTGAAAGAGTATATAAATTAGTTTAACGTGTTATCGAGGTTCAGGATGGAGCTTGTTAATACACCGCATAAGAAGGCCACTAAGTTTGCTAAGGGTTTGAACCAGCCCCTCCAAGGGTTGGCATTGACACATGTACCTATGGGAGCGACGTATGAGTCACTTGTGGAAATGGCTCTCATATCAGATGTTGCTAAGGAAGAAGAGGTTAAGGGGGTTCCTAAATCTAAAAACTCTAGGAAGTAGTGGTGGAAGAATAAGAAGGATAAGGATAAGAAGAAAGGAGGAGGACCTCAAAAGGGACGGATCAAGAAGGGTGAGAAATGTCATAATTGTGGATTGGTTGGGCATTACTCAAAGGACTGTAAGAAGGACACGATGAAGGGGAGATGTTACATCTGTGGGCAGCCTGGAAACCTTAGTAGAGCTTGTCCTCAGAGGACAGGGCAGAGAGCAGGCGCACCTATGACACAAGTACAAGCTTTGGATGCAGCACCTTCTAGTAGTGGACCAGACCGAGGTAGGAAAGTCTCTGTAGAAGGTTTGATCTCTATTTTGGATTTTCCTATTCGGACTCTTTTTGACTCTACAGCATCCCATTCTTTCATTTCTAGTTCCTTGGTTGATTGTTTGCACTTAGATATTTCTCTAGTTGTAGACCCTATAGTTGTTCCAAACCCCACAGGAGGATCAGCACATTTATCCATAATTTATAGGGGTTTGAAAATTTTTATACTAAGCATAGAGTTTGATTGTGATGCCTATGTATTGGGATTTTGGGGATATGGGATGATTTTGGGGATGGACTGGTTATCCACTTATAGTGAGATATTGGACTGCGAGAAGAGAGCGTCAGGCTAGGGACATGTAGCGGATGGACTCTCAAGGTTTCTTGCAACCTGCACGGGTCAGTCATGTAGAGCTTCCTTTATTCCCTTGATTCATCACTAGGAGAGTTAAATTCAGTTCCAGTTGTTAGAGATTTACCAAATGTTTTTGAGGAGGTTAGGGGGCTACCCCCTAAGAGAGAGATCGACTTTAGGATGAATGACAATGCTAAGCCAGTGGCATTGCACATGAGACATATGGCTCCTAGGGAGAGGAAGTAGTTAAGTAAGCAGATTGGTGAGATATTAGAGAAAGGCTTCATCAGATGGAACAAATCTGAGTGGGGGGCGCCAGTCGTCTTCGCTACAAAGGCGGATGGTTCCCTTCGTCTTTGTGTAGACTATAGAGAGTTGAAAAAGCTCACGAAGAAGAACCGTTACCCACTTCCTAGGATAGATGGTCTTTTCGATCGGTTGGTTGGCTCTTCAGTATTTTCTCAGCTTGACTTAGCCACTGGATTTCATCAGCTTAGGGTCGCTGACGATAGCATCGATAAGACATCTTTAGAACACCCGATGGATTCTTTGAGTGGTTGGTTATGCCGTTTGGGCTGACCAATGCCCCAGCCTATTTTGTAGATCTTATGAGCCGTGTTTTTTGAGATGTCCTAAATAAGTTTGTTGTAGTGTTTGTGGACGACATTCTGGTGTTTTCCAAGAGTATGGAAGAGCATGCTATTCATCTTGAGGAGGTTCTTCGTACACTTCGTGTTCATCAGTTGAAAGCAAAATTCTCGAAGTGTCACTTTTAGCGTGAGGAGGTGCGTTTCTTGGGGCATGTAGTCTCAAGAGAGGGTCTAGCTGTGGATCCCGCTAAGGTACCAGCGGTACAGGATTGGAAGGCCCCCAAGAATGCCACCGAAGTTAGAAGTTTCCTAGGTTTGGCTGGTTATTATAAGAAGTTTATCAGAGATTTTGCTAAGATTTCAGCACCTCCGACTCGCCTCACTAAGAAGAATGCGACATTCATGTGAGATGAGGATTGTGAGGATTCTTTTACGATGCTAAAGAGGGCCCTTACTAACGGCCAATGTTAGTTTTACCGATGGAGCTAAGCCTTTTACAGTATACACTGATGCATGCGGGACTGGCCTAGGGGCAGTATTGATGCAAGAGGGGAGGGTAGTATGCTATGGGAATAGACAGTTGAGAACTCATGAGAAGAACTACCCCACCCATGATTTGGAGCTAGCTGCTATTGTTTTCGCACTCAGGTCTTTAAGACATTACTTGCTAGGAGAGAGGTTCGAGCTTTTCACTGACCATAAATCATTGAAGTACCTATTCTCACTAAAGGATTTAAACTTGAGGCAGTAGCGTTGGATGGAGTTTCTAGCATCATATGACTTTGAGATAGCTTACACCCCTGGCAATGGGAACGTGGTTGCAAATGCGTTCAGTAAGAAGTGAACTACCCTTAGTCCAATGTTCTTGGAGTGGAAAAGCCTAGAGTTTATTTCCACCTTTGATTTTAAGCCCTCTACAGACATTACTCCTTGATTATTGGCAGCACTTGAGGTTAAGCCTACCCTTATAGATTAGATTGGCTTAAGTCAGCGAGAGGATTTAGAGCTTGTGGATTATCTGGATATGATTAGTAGAGGAGAGGTCTCTTGACATCTCCAATGCTATTCCATCGATAATAAAGGGTGGCTAAGGAGAGATGGAAGACTTTGTGTCCCCTGCACTGGTGATTTGATGAGTGCAGTTCTAGCAGAAGCACACCATTCTCCAATGACTATTCATCTGGGTGGTGATAAGATGTATAGGGATATGAAGAGAGAGCTTTATTGGAGTGGCATGAAGAAGGATGTAGCAGAGTTTGTGGCTAAGTGTCTTGTGTGCCAAAGGGTTAAGGCGGAGCAGTAGAGGCCTGGCGCATTGCTTCAACCATTGGATGTACCCAAATGGAAGTGGGATAGTGTTTCGATGGACTTCATAGATGGTTTACCCCGATCTAGGAAGGGAATACCAATATTTGGGTGATTGTAGATCGTTTTACTAAGAGTGCTCACTTCATTCTAGTCAAGAGTAAGAGGACAACACCTTATTTGGCATCCATATACGTTCATGAGATAGTTCGAATTCATGGAGTTCCCTCTAGCATAGTGAGCGATATAGACCCTATCTTTACTAGCGAGTTTTGGAGGAGCTTGTAAGAGGCTTTAG
The DNA here is from genome assembly GCA_030737815.1 of Allium fistulosum. NCBI lineage: Eukaryota > Viridiplantae > Streptophyta > Magnoliopsida > Asparagales > Amaryllidaceae > Allium > Allium fistulosum. The sequence continues at coordinate 230,829,321 of CM060908.1, read as the reverse complement.
GGACATAGCTTAGATTGAGTACAACCTATCACCCTCAAACGGATGGCCAAACGGAGAGAGTTAATAGAGTTCTTGAAGATTTGTTGAGGATGTGCATTCTTGATTTTGGAGGGACTTGGGAGGATGACCTTCCTTTAGTAGAATTCGCTTATAACAATAGTTTTCAGGCTAGCATTGGGATGGCTCCTTTTGAAGCCCTTTATGGAAGACCTTGCAAGTCGCCTTCGTGTTGGTTGGAGTCTGCAGAAGGATTGCTACTTGGTCTCGACATGGTTAGAGAGACTTCGAAAAAGATTGATTTGATTAGAAGAAGAATGAAGATGGCCCAAGATAGACAGAAATCCTATGCAGATAAGCAGAGAAGGGATATTGAGTTTGAGGTAGGAGATTTGGTTTTCATTAAGGTGTCTCCTCTAAGAAAGGTAGTGAGATTTGGATCAAGTGGGAAACTTGCTCCCAGATTCGTGGGACCGTTCCCCATTGTGGAAAGGGTAGGGAAGATGGCATATCAGATGAAGCTACCGGAGAGGCTCGCGGGAGTTCATGATGTTTTTCATGTTTTGCACTTGAGAAAGTGCTTACATGATTCAACAGAGGTAGTGGAACCTAGCCAACTTGAGGAAGTTGAAGTGGAGAGAGAAGCATCGGTTCATCACATTATTACTAAGATCGTTGGACATGATATCAAGAAGCTTAGGAATAAGGAAGTCCCTTTGGTTAAGGTGCAGTGGTGAGATGGTATTGAGGACGCTACGTGGGAGGCCGAGGAGAAAATACGTATCTCTTATCTGCATCTCTTCGATGGTATGTCTTGAATTTCCTATTTCCATCTTTAATTTTGAATAGGTTCTTTCCTTTAGTATCCTTTGGGAGGGTAGATCTTAGGATTTAACCTATGGATGGTAGGACTGAATGTAAACATGTTACTAGAACATATTAGGTATGTTGGACGCAAGTGGTTGCAAGTGTTTGCTAGTGGATGCTAATGGACGCATATACACACACTAGGCACTATTATCCCTTGGAGATCAGCCTAACTAGATCACTAAAGCATATGCATATGGATGTGTGTGCACTTGCATTTTTATTTCATGGTTTCTATGAATGGCTGATTATCATTTGATTGTTGCATTTGGATGATGATTATAGCACGCATATAGAACTATCAGTTGTCATTAGGGAATTTGCATTCATTTGGATACATGGCACGGTCATGAGCGCATAAAAAGGAGGTCGACTGAATCAGTAGACCGCCTAATCTTTTGCATTAGTTAGGGACATTGGCACTACACTATTGCATATATCATAAATTGCGTTAAAAAGCTTAAGGACAATGGATGAAACGGATGATGGTTGAATATGTGGTTGTGGAATTTGGATGAAAATATTTATTTCATTCTTCTGTCCTTAGAGATTTCGAGGGCGAAATCCTTTAAGGAGGGGAGAATGTAACACCCCGCATTTTTAGATAATTAAATAACCAAAATAATTATTAAACGGTGAAAATGAGCATTTTTGGAATTGTCATAATTTAGCTATGGGAGTTGCACCATTGGGTCCGTGGCAATTTTTTGATCAATTTCCATATATAACTTGTTGAAATCCGAGTCAGTATGGAGAAGTTACAAGAGAAACAAGATACCAAATAAAATAAAAATATATATATTTAAACAAAAAAAAAGACCCTACTAGTCGACCAATAGGTTGACCCGCAAAACCCCCAGGTCGAATAGAATTTCCCTCCTGGATGTAAAAACGTCTAGGAGCGAGCCGATGGATCCAAATTGATTTTCGTGCGATCTGAAGCATTGTTTTCTGGATCTAACGATTCGCAACGAGCCTGTGACGTGGTTGCACAAGATTCAATCCTAAAATCCGACGGTCTGAGATTCTCAAACTCCACTATAAATAGAACCTTAGGCCTAGCTATTTTCTCACAATCAGATTTTTTCCTAATTCGGTTCATTACCTGCGACTGAACCCTAAATAAATTTTTTTTCTGGGGATGAAATCATTTTAATAAAAATATTTTACACCGTAGAAGTGGAACCAGGAAGGCCTAGGATTAGAGCTAAGGACCGTAGGTAAGTATTTTGTAATTATTTTAGATTTGTAAGCAATTTAAAATAATATGGTTCTCAATAGTTGTAGTTTTTCTACAATTTTGAGACAGTTTTTGTGTAAGTTTATTTACAGTCAGTTTTTAAGTAAGTTTCAGAAGTTCTTTTCAGTCTATTTTTATTCAGCTATTTTATTCAGCTATTTTATTCATTTATTTGTAGCTATTTACAGTTATTTACATCCGTTTTAAGTTGGAATTTAGCTTGTAAATGTTAGTTTCTTTTTATAGAGAATTAATTCTTTTTGACGCGAATAAAATATTAAAAAGGGAAGAATTCGCAAATATGGATTAAAATAGAAAAACACTAAATTTACAGAAATCAGATGTAAAATGAAAAAAACTGAAGTAAAATGGAGATGGACTGAAATAGGCAAATTTGAGATATTTGCAAGCATGATTATAACAAGTGGTTATAACTAAAAAGCGAAAATAGAAGAGTAACAGTTGCAAGAACAATTATAACATGTAGGTTATAATTAGAAAGAAAGAAATAACATAAGGGACTTATTTTAAAACTTAGATCTTGGATTAAGTTAATAAGCAAATATAGCAGTAGTGGCCCGTACCGGCAGCATTCACTTTCAGGTCTAGGACTGGTGGTCTCACACGTGGGTGAGGCTGGGCATGCTTATGTTGATTAGGGTAAATAAGCGGCCAATAGATAGAGGCTCAAATTTGTTGATTTGGGCAAGGGGCGCAAAGTTAGAAGATTTGTTTGTTAGGACCAGTACCAGTAGCATTCTTTTTCAGGTCGAGGACTGATGGCCTCACACGTGGGTGAGGCTGGGCACGCTTATGCTGATTAGGGTAAATAAAGGGTCAAATAGGGGGCGATAGTTAGTGTGTACCGGCGATGACCGAGTGTGCGGCATCGATTAGGGTAAATAATTCGCTACTGCGTCCTAAGCGCTAAGAGGTGTCTTTTGTTGTGGGACCAACAAGATTGGTTCACATTGGCACAACAGAGATAGGAAAGGCCGATCAATGGGTAGGATTAAGATTTCAGCCTAATCAAGTTAGCAGTTGAGATAGGATTAGGGTTTCAGCCTAATTACAGCAGTTTAAGACAAGTGCAAACAATCAAAGCAAATAGTCAAACAGAACCAGAAATAGTATTTTATGCAAGTTTTATCTTTTATGTATCTTCCTTTCAAGCTAGAACTATTTCTTAGTCTATTATCTTTATCTTGCTTAGAAATGCTAGTAATTACTTCCATTCACCGGACTTATTGTCTGACCCACTGCTCTATCTTTCCTTTTTCCCCAATAGGCCAACGGAGTTGAGGATAGTTGATTCAGGTTGCTTGGAGATTCATTTCCGGGGTTTTCTCATTTCAGATGTATTCTTCTGCTTTTCATCTTTTTTTGGCTTATGATGGATTGGCACTTGTGAGATGAAGTTTAACTCTGAATGATAAGTTATTAGTTAAATGTTTTCCGCTGCTTTTACTTATTTGTCTTGTGAATCTTAGTCTATGTGATGCTTTAGCTATACCTATAACACACCACATCCTTTGGTGTGCCCTTTTTGGGAATACTAAGGAGTGTGGGGGTGTTTCATTCCGACAAGGTCGAAGGGAACTCAACAGTAGGAACAAGGCGAGCCTTTCGACAACATCGAAAGGTTCATGAAAGCGTCAGAAAGGCAAACCTTCCGATAGCGTCGAAAGGTTCATTATTTCATATAAGGGGAAAACCTTTCAACAAAGATGAAAGGGTTGTAGTTGCATATAAAAGGAAAAATCTTCTGACCCAGTCGAGAGCATACAATCGAAAGGGGGACCGCCTGCGTCTATAAATAGGACCCGAGGGGTCATGTTCTGGGGATCCGATTTCTTTTATTCTAATCTTGCAACTTCTTAAGAAAAGCATTGTAACGCTAATTGGGTGTTGATTTGGGAAATTCAATAAAATAAAGCTCTTTATTGGATATAGAGAGAAGTCTTAAGCTTCATTAATTACTTTACTGTTTGCTTAAACCTTTGTTGGCTTAACTCCTATTTTTCAGGTTCAACCTCATCGAAAGGTTCTTGTCGACAAGGTCGACAACACTTCTGTTACAAATAACTACTGCAACCCTTCAAAGCTTTCAACACTACAATCTAAACCATTCGACCAGGCTGACAGCTTAATTGGCTCAGCATCCACTAAAACCATCCGAAACCATTGACCCTATTGTTTAAACCTTTCGACAAGGTTAAAATCTACTTAATATAAGTGATCAAAACTTTTGGCAAGGATGAAAGCCACTACCTTTTCACCATAGTAATTGATTTCCTACCCTAATTTAAGGAAGGATATCACCCTAACCTTTCGACAAGATTGAAACCTATCTCTTGAGAACTTAATTCAGGTAAACTTAACCTAATTAGAAAGGAAAGCCTTTATGAAAGACTTCAAGCAAGTTCAACAAAGACGGAAGGACACCTAGCCCAGGTTTTAAACCTTTTGACAACGTCGAAAGGTCTGATGCAGGATTTATCAACTAATAAGGTTAGATTGAAAGGAAATCCTTAAAGGTTTCACTCCCATTGTTCTCCAAAGAAAAAATCCATCCTTCTTAGCATTATTTTGGGGTGTTAACAAGAAATATTGTTAACATTTTTGGCGCTAGAAGGAGGGCTTGAACCTCCGACCTTGTGGTTAACTTTCATCCTTGATAAATTATATAAAGAGCCTTGACTAAAAGAAGAGTATGGGCAAAGCTAAAAGTAGTGGCAATAATCCAAATGAAGAGGCTACATCACAGTCAACCTTTAAAGGTTATATGGTCTCAAATCCTAACGTAAGCAAAATAGAAGTTGGGCAACCTTCAACCCTAGCAAAATTGGAAAGAAATATGATCAAGGTTCAAAATCAACGGCCACAAAAGATGGTAATAAAGGAGTATTCAGAAAGAGACCCAACACGAAAATCAATAAGGATTATGGAAATAGAGAATGAAGTTCAACCTCCAAATGAGATAGAGGATCAAGGGTTAAATCGAGATAGTCAAGTAAATAAATCTCTTGAGTAATCAAATAGCCTTATCCCAGAATACAATAGGAGAAGTTACGAAAATGAGACCAACCAAAATGACAACCTACACCATATAGTGGTTAATGCACTTAGAGAAAAAGAAATTTATGATCCTGAGGAATATGTTATCCTGCAAAAGGCCCCCTTTTCCGAAGAAATAACGGTGAAAAATCTTCCTCCACCATTTTAAATTCCTTCACTAAAATCTGATGGGACAAATGATCCAGATGATCACCTTATCATCTTTGAAAACTGGATGATCTTATACAATGCTTCGGAGGCAGTTCGCCACAAATTTTTTCCCATTACTTTTCAAGGAGCAACAATCAAATGGTATAGGAGTTACCGAATGGGAACTATATATTCTTGGGAACAATTTACTTACAACTTCGTAGCTCAATTTCTATACTCAGAGATACAACTATGGAATTTAGCTTGCTAGCAACCATCAGACAAAACCCAACGGAGCTACTTGGCGAATATTTGAACAGATTCAGCACAAAAGCATTAAGGGCAGAAAGTACAACTGATAGAGAAAAGCTTATGGTAGTTCGATTAGGGTTAATTAAACAAACCCCATTTTGGAAAGACCTTTATATCAATGGGTGCAAAGATCTACAATATTTCTTTCTCCGGGCTGAGAAGTTTGACGAGATGCACCATGCTAAGAAAGAATTCCATCGAGAGTCTAAGGAAGAGAAATCTAATTTTAGGCGCCTTGACAAAAGGCCAAGGGAAAGTGAAAACCCGAAGGGAAGTCGAAGAAAGAGTTCTAAAATGAATTGTGCAGTCCTGAGCAAACCCCTCTCCTACATATATGCTAAGATAAAAAGAAATGAGAATTTTATTATGCCTCAAAAAGTTCGGAGTGCCCCAGAGCCAAATAAAGGAGGAAGTTACTGCGAGTACTATAAAGCAAATGGACATGAAACTGATCAATGCCGTGTCTTGTCAGATAAAATTCAAGGCATGGTCGGGTCGGGATTTTTACAGGAGTTCGTCAAAGAAACTTGAAAGACATCTTATTCAAAATAAGAGGAAAACAATTCAGCAACTCCAAAATGCAGATTCTTATCAAATCATGAGGACTCACGACATCAGTCCAACTATGAACTTTCTCCATTTCTTTTCATAGCTCTTTAACTTGATGCTTAAATTTGTATTGTGCATTGATTATGTACTGATTAAAATTTGATTGCAATTATAGGTAAAAAAAATCAAACCAAAGCATTCGACAAACTCCAAAATACTTAAAGAGGACGACTCAGAGGCTTGACACGAGGCAATTATCAATAGTTCAGTCAACACCAAGGCTTTCCTGTAAGAAATTTTGAATCACTACTAAACTCAATTCCAATTTAGGAGAAAACCCATATATACCAAATCTATTTTTAGCAAGCGATTTCAAAAGGAAACTTCTCAAATTATATCCTCTTAAGAAAACTATTTTCAGTCACCTCCTGGCCTGGGGGAAACAAATACTTATTTATCTCAAAATTAGATTTATGCAACTAATTTGAGATATTATATAGCATTAATAAATGCGCACCAAAAGACTTCAAACTGAGCAATAGTAATGTTTCAAAGTTTACTAAAATCATGGGCGAAGATAAGCCTATTCATATTTTTTCAAGAAAGATTTTGAAAGCACAAAAAGTTTATTGGAACTCAAACTAGTGAACCCTATTCTCGATTAAAAGGTTGTTGTTTCATGAATCATGACCTCCTAGTCTCTTATTTGAGATTCGTGTCTCCATTATGAGAACAGCAAGAAAGTTCTTGCAAATGATTTTTTTTGAAAACTCTTCCATAAAAAGGATTCATGAGTCCAAACTATTTTTCAAATGAAACTCTTCAATATAATAGAAGGGTCTAATTACAAAATTATTTCTCTCAAAGGACACTCCATTTTAATTGGCCAAAAATTATTTTCATATACAAATACTCAAGCCTACAATGTTATTCCGTAGCACCTCCTAGAGGAGGGACATAAGCCCATGATGCTATTCCGTGGCACCTCTTAGAGGGAGGGAGATATGCCTACGACGCTATTCCGTAGCATCTCCTAAAGGGAGAGATAGAACCCTTAACGTCAAAACCACCTCTTAGGGGATGGGTCAGGGTAGCACCCATCAGCGGCCTTCTGGAGGAAGATCAGCTAAGTATATATCCCTTTAAGACAAGGGAAGCCCAAAGAGTGGCTCATCAAAGAATGGACTAAGATGTCCAAGCCCAAAGAGTGGCTCATCAAAGAATGGACTAAGATATTCAAGCCCAGTGGGGGCTCCAAATAGAAAAATGATGACAGAGGTGTCCAAAACTCAAGACCAAAGGTTAAAACCCAAGAGAATAATGAGTTGTAGAAAGAAATCTATCTGTCAACTGGGACAAAATTGAAATCCTGAAGAAGGGTACATATAGAGACAAAGGACAAAGATGTCCAGCACAACAGGCAAAAACAGACAAAGAGTCTAGAATCATATCCAAAAGAGACAAGGTATGAATTAGAAAATCTTAGAACATCTACTACTTGAGAAATAATTACTCTATCAAGGGACTAAGGAATCTGCATCCTAAGAGATGACATGAGATAAGAAAAGGGATAAAAGGAATCCCTAACATGGAATCAAAGGCCAAAATATATACAATGGTCAAAGGAATGGAATAAACAACAAGTTGCCACTAAAGATAATAGAGACCATACTCCAAGAATGAATTGAGTAAACCACAACAGAGTCCCCAGAAACAGAGTAACCCCTTAGAACAAAAGGAACTCTACCAGTATTTGAAGAATCAATACTCCAATATATCAAAAACTTTACTAACCCATAGGTCTAGGAGTTTATTACTTGAATTTATTGAATTTACTATGACTAGATTAGTCTGTAATTTCAATATTGGATTGATTTATAGCAATCTATTTGTCAGATGAGATCCTGGAAAATTTTTTGATTAAATTCTTGGTTTCGTGGACTTTAAATTTCTTTGCTTAAAATTCCATTTTTGGATTTAGTCAATCTTAAACTCCTACATTGACTTCATGATGATTTATCGATTTCATTGGAGAATTTCTATAAAGATTTCATATTGAATTTCTAGTTTCAGGGTTTCCCAATTCCTTCATTAACTTTCGAAATGGTTTATGAATTTTACATACATGAATTTTCATGATGATTTCCCATCATTCGTTTGATTATTGAGTTCCAAATTTCTTAACTCCTTTGTGGAGTTTCTATAATAATTAATGGATTTCCCATTGATTTTTGTGACGATTTGCTAATTTTGAATTCATGATTTCTTTATTAAATTATTGTGGTAATTTCTTAATGAATTGTTGGTTTAATTTCCCCACTGATTTCTATGATAATTCATGAATTTTACGTGTTACAATTTCCCATTGAATTTTCATGATGATTCCCTACTAATCACTTGTTTCATGATTTCATGATTTCTTGGTTCCCTTCATTGATTTTCCATGATAATTTATGAATTTTCCATTGATCTTCTGATTTTGAATAAGAATGAACGGGTTTCAGATCACATTTTTGATTTTTGGATTTTTAGTTCCCTGATTTAATAAAATTTAAGCTTCCTTACTAATTCTTGTGATGATTGATGAATTTTGAAATTACTTGATGATTTTCACGATGATTTATGAATTTCTGATTTCCCTATTATGTGTTTGATAATCCTTTATAAGATTTCTGGATTAATGAATTCCAAGATTTCCTTATGGATCTTTATGGCGATTAGTGAATTTTGCATTCTCAATGGATTTGGGATAATTTCTTATTGGATTTTTGATACAATGAATTTCGAATGTTCTTGCTGGTCTTCGTAATAGTTTACGAATTTGGTTCTCTATACTTCCATGGCAGAATTTGGATGATTTCCTACCTATTTTCTGATTTGTTGAGACTCACGTTTTCCTTTGGATTTTGATGAGAGATTATGATTTCCTATTCCCTACCGTTTTATTGGATTTTCAGATCCCTGATTTTAAAAATCTTGTGTTTCCTTAATCATTTTTATCATGATTCGTGAGTTTCATATTTCTACTGTCCTTATTGAGGTTTTTGATGATCACTATTTGGATTTTTGATCGAAAGAATTCTGAAATTTCCTTGAGGGTTCCTCTGATGATTTATGGATTTTCTATGCTTGATTTTCTCATTGAATTTTGAATGATCTTTTGTCAATTGACCAATTTCATGGACATTAAAATTTCTTTGTAGATTTTTATGAAAATTTATGAATTTCACATCTCCGATTTCCTTGTGGGACCTTTACTGGATTCCTAACTTTATAAACTCTATATCCTACTATTGAATTTTATGATGATTTGTGAATTTTCCATTGAATTTAAAATTTGATTTCAATACGAGATCTTCATGACACCAAATGGAAACATTACTAACTACTTTATACTTTTTCACTAAATGAGAATTACCAATCAATGGTTTAAGGTTGAAAATGAAGGAAACTTAGAGGGACAAGGAAATGTCCCTGATAGCATGAAATTGATTTTCACAGGTTGAAAAGGTTTAATCCGAGAAAGAAATATCAAGGGTCTGTAATAGATTTTCTCCAAAGGTTAATTTATTTGAACCGATATCTGCAAATCGGGTGATGTTACTCTACATTCTTAAGGAAGTTTAATTATGGTTATTACAAAGTAACTTATCTGGAAATATTACCCTAATGACATCTTGAATATTAGCTGCGTAAATTTGAGATTGCTCGTTAAGATTTCGTAACAAAGTCACAACCTTAATAGAAATTATAATCTATTTTGCAGGAAGAAAAGAAGGAAGTTCCTTGGAGTTTTGTCCTAAAGAACAAAAGCTTCTTTCATACAAGGGGAGGGCTAAATGTTAACCATAAAATATTCAGAAGAACGAAGGTATGAAAGAAGGGTCACGAGAGCATGAGGAAAGATCAGAAAGCACCAAGATGTTCAAGATAATTATACCTTCCGACAAGGAGCTTCCAATGAAGTCTAAGGCTGTCTTTCAAAGTCCATATGCAAGGTGATGCTCAAAGAATCCACCTTTCAACTAGGACGAGAAGTCTATCAACAAAGACAAAGGAGAAGAAGCTCAAACCAAACCTTTCAAAGGAGTCGAGAGGATGCAACCATCGGGATTTAATAGCTTCAAACCTTCTGAAGTAGTAGAAAGGTTCCGTTGAGTGAGTTCTTACCTTTCGAAGATGGAGAAATCAAAGCAAGCGGTGCAACACCATAACGACATTTTCGAAAGCATAACAAGCCTTTCGAATCGGTTGGAGCACATCCAGAATACCTTTCGACTAGGTCGAAAGGTTTTTATGAAGAAAGCAATGCTCAAAAGACAGCAAAGAATGGTAGATAATCATTCAAAAACATTGAAGGGAAACACAACACTCGACAACAATCAAGTGAGAAGCAACCATCCGACAAGATCGAATGGTTCATAACAAGCACGTGAAGAGGAACCTTCCGACAAGGTCAAAAGGTTTACAACAATTAGGAGGAGAGCTACCTTCCAACAAGGTCGAAGGGAACACAATAGTAGGAACAAAGCGAGCCTTTCGACAACATCGAAAGGTTCATGAAAGCATCAGAAAGGCAAACCTTCTGATAACGTCGAAAGGTTCATTATGGCATATAAGGGACAAACCTTTCGACAAAGATGAATGGTTTGTAGTTGCATATAAAAGGGAAAATCTTTCAACCCAGTCGAGAGCATACAGTCGAAAAGGGGGCCACCTGCATCTATAAATAGGACTTGAGGGGTCATGTTCTGGGGATCCGATTTCTTTCATTCTAATCTCGCAACTTCTTAAGAAAAGTATTGTAACCCTAATTGGGTGTTGATTTGGGAAATTCAATGAAATAAAGCTCTTTATTCAATATGGAGAGAAGTCTTAAGCTTCGTTAATTACTTTACTGTTTGCTTAAACCTTTGTTGGCTTAACTCCTATTTTTCAGGTTCAACCTCATCGAATGGTTCTTGTCGACAAGGTAGACAAGACGTCTGTTACAAATAACTACTGCAACCCTTCGAAGCTTTCAACTCTACAATCTAAACCCTTCGACCAGGCCGACAACTTAATTGGCTCAGCATCCATAAAAACCTTCCAAAACCATTGACCCTACTGTTTAAACCTTTCGACAAGGTTTTAATCTACTTAATATAAGTGATGAAACCTTTCGACAAGGATGAAAGCCACTACCTTTTCACCATAGTAATTGATTTCCTGCCCTAATTTAAGGAAGGCTATCTCCCTAACATTTCGACAAGATTGAAACCTATCTCTTGAGAACTTAATTCAGGGAAATTAACCTAATCAGAAAGGAAAGCCTTTGTGAAAGACTTCAAGCAAGTTCAGCAAAGACGAAAGGAGACCTAGCCAAGGTTTTAAACATTTCGACGACATCAAAAGATCTGATACAGGATTTATCAACTAATAAAGTTAGATTGAAAGGCAATCCTTAAAGGTTTCACGCCCGTTGTTCTCGAAAGAAGAAATCCATCCTTCTTAGCATTATTTTGGGGTGTTGACAAGAAATCTTGTTAACACCATCATAGCATCTCAGGATAAGTATCCCTAATCATGTCCTCTATCTCCCAAGTAAAGTCTTTTTCATTATCACTCCATTGGACTTTCACTAAATTGACTGTCTTATTCTTTAATCTCTTCTCATCTCCTGCTACAACTCGAACTGGTTGTATCACAAAAGTTAGATCCAATTCTACTACTAAATCTTCCAGTGCAATTGGAGCAATAATTGTGTCTTGATCATGCACATACTTCCTATAATGAGAAACATGGAACACATTATGGACACCTTCCAAACTACTCGGTAACTCTACTCAGTATGTGAGTTTTCTGATCCTCTCTATAATAGGGAATAGTCCACCATAACTCGGCACCAATTTCCCTGACTTTCCAAATCATACCACACCCTTCATCGGTGATACCTTAATGAAAACAGAATCTCCAACTCAGAACTCTAAATCTTTATGCCTTTTATCTACGTAACTTTTATATTTAGATTAAACTTCTCTCATCCAACCTCAGATTAACTCAATCTTTCTATGGCTTCTCTTATCATATCTGGACCAAGGACCAATCTGTCTCTGGTCTCTAACTAACATGCTGGTGATTCGCCTGGCCTTCCATACAAATCTTCGAAAGGTGACATTCCCATACTAGTATGGTAACTATTATTATAGGAAAACTCAACCAAGTGCAAATGGTCTTCCCATGACCCACCAAAATCTAGTACATAAGCTCTCAACAAATTTTCAAGTACCTTATTGACTCTCTTTGTCTGCCCATCCGTTTGTAGGTGATAAGCAGTACTCATCTGAAGCTTGGTACCTAATACCTCTTGTAGACTCTTCCAGAACTCGCTATTAAACAAATTATCTCTGTCACTGACTATACTACTAGGAATTCCATGCAGTCTAGCAATATTCTTCATGAATAACTTAGCTAATACAGGCGCCGTCCTGGTAGACTTAACAAGAATGAAATGTGCACTCTTGGTTAATCTATCTGCCACAACCCATATGCTTTCATTTTCCCTATTCGACCTTGGAAACTCATTAATAAAATCCATAGATATCGAATCCCATTTCCAAACCGGTATATCCAAAGGGTGAAGCAGTCCACTTGGCTTCTGATGTTTGACTTTTACTTGTTGATAATTTGCACATTGCTTCAACCATAAGCCTACATCCCTCTTCATACCTTCCCATAAGAAACCTCTATCATATCCTAATACATCTTGGTTACCCAGGATGAATCATAAACTTTAATTGATGACAATCCCTAAGAACTTCCCTCCTTAGGTTTCCAATATATGGAACACACAATCGTCCCTTCTTTCTTAATCATCCCCTCTGGTCAAGACTAAAATACTTTAGATTATCGATCTCGGTTCCACCTTCCAATCTTCTAATTTTCCCAGCTAATAATGGATCATCTCTCTACTCAGAAGCAATCCTTTCGATCGAAATTGGTCGAACTTCCAAGTAAGATAACATGGCTGTACTTTGACTAGAACTAGCAGTCGATCTAACTGCACGTTACATGTAGTCAATTCCTCCAGATCCTGCCATTCTGCCAACATAGCTACCACCATACTCTAATGTTTCCTGTTAAGTGCATCTGCAACTTTATTTCATTTCCTTGATGTATACTCGGTACCAAAATCATAAGATGCTAAAAACACCAACCACCTTTACTGTCTCATTTTCAACTCTTTCTGAGAGAATAAATACCTCAAAGACTTTTAATGTGCATATAAATCGAATCGTTCTCCTAAGAGGTAGTGTCTCTGCACTTTCAATGTGAAAATAACCATTGCCAACTCTAAATCATGAGTCGGATATCTAACTTCATGGGGTCTGAGCTGCCGAGAAGCGTAGGCAATCACTTTATCCCTTTGTATCAATACAACTCTTAATTATGTTCCACATGCATCCATATACACCATCAAATCTTGATTCCCATCTGGAACTACTAACACGAGCGCATTGGTCAATGAATGCTTCAACTCATGGAATGCTTCCTTACATATATCAGACAAAACAAACTTCACGTCCTTTTTGGTTATCTTAGTCAAAGGCGCTACTATCCTCAAGAAATCCTTGATAAATCTCTAGTAATAGCCAGCTAATCTAAGAAAACTTCTTCTCTTAGTCACCGTCTCGGGTCTTTTCCAACTGTTAACAACTTTGATCTTGGCTGGATCGACTGATAACCCTTTCTTTGAAACTACAAGACTAAAAAACTTCCCATAACCGAACAACATCTTTCAGGGCATCAACCTCCCCAATTCTAACCTAGCCATATCCAACCTCCAATTCGCCGACGACACCATTCTATTCGCATCACCCACGTTCAACCACATACACTGCCTCAAAGTAGCCCTATATTCATTTGAACTCATATCGGGCTTGTCCATCAACTTTAGCAAAAGTTCCATCATCATGCTCGAAAAAGCTGACCACCTCGGGCAAACCTGTTCCAGCCTGCTTAACTGTAAGATCGCACACTTCCCTATCTCCTACCTCGGAGTCCCTATCCGTCCAACCAAATTTCATAGATCTGATTGGTTCCCCCTCATCGCCAATATCGAAAATAGACTTCATTCATGGAAAGCTCACTCCTTGTCCTCAGCAGGGCGCCTAGTCCTCGTTAAATCTGTTCTATCATCGATTCCCACTTACTGGATGTCACTGTACAAACTCCCTTCCTGGGTAATCAAAAAAATCGACTCAATCAGAAGCTCCTTTCTTTGGAATGGTAGTAATATAAAGAGGCTCGTAAACTGGCAGATCGCCTGCCTACCCCTGAAAAACGGCGGCCTTGGAATCATTAATCTACCTGACTTCAACATCGCGCTCCTCGCCAAATGGCTCTGGCGGCTCCTAACCCCTGGCCCCTCCCTTTGGAAATCTTGGATTACCTCCCTACACTATCACTCTAACCCTCACCTAGTCCTCCATGCCCCCACCGGCATCAAACCATCCCCCTTCTGGTCTGGAGTAGTTTCAACCCTACCACGTGTCAAAAGGCTATTCCATGTCAACCTGGGCAACGAGGCTAATTGCCTCTTCTGGTTGGACACATGGCATAATCAGCTTCCCCTCTCCTCCATCCTTCCCAACCTCTTCGCTCATACAACTAATACCTTCACCTCCATCTTAGACATTTCCAATTCGGGCCCAGTTCAGCTTCTCCCGGCTTCCTACTTCGACCTTTCCACCCTCACCGAGATCCACCTTGTCTCCTCAATTCTCCGTAACACCCACCTCAACCCCCGGCCCGACTCCTTCACCTGGGCCCCCAACCCCTCATCCGGCTTCTCTGTTGCCTCCTGCTATGCTCACCTAAACAACCCTGGACACCTATTCACCTTCCCCAGACTTTGGAAGTGCAGGATCCAGCCCCGCTTCACTTTCCTACAGTGGTGCCTCATTCAGGGGCGAATTAACACAAGAGACAGACTCCTCCGCCATAACATCGTAGTAGATCCCTGCTGCGTCCTTTGTCCCACCTCAACAGAAAGTTTACAACATCTTTTCTTCGAGTGCGATTTTGCTGTCAGGGTCTGGGCGGCGACGACTGCTCACATTCTCGGACATATTCCCACGTTCACCTCATATTTCGACCACTGGCAGAACAAACCCCCCAACTATCACTTAGATCTCATGGTAGCTATATTCAGTTGGTGTATCTGGGCCGAGCGCAATGCACGTGTATTCTGCAAGCCCATATCCAACTTTGAAGGAACTTGTAGACGTATTATTCACTATTTCTCATCTGTATCAGGTCGTAGCTTCTCCGCACCGTTCAGGCTGAGACTGCCACACCCCAGTTCTCCAAAAGCTGAATCCTCGGGCAGCACATCAGCAGTTCCTCCTGACAGGCATCGTGGGCACCACTAACAGCAATTTAGCTCTGGTCTTTTCATTCCTGTTGTTCGCTATATGTATTTTGTATATAAAACTTTGTCTCACAAAGACTAGCTTACTGTTTCTTATTACTTTTTGGCCAGCGATCAGGCTTGTTGATCGCACTATTTACCTATTTATATGATATCTAATCGGCTGTGTAGTGCCACGCTACACAACCGTGTCGCTCAAAAAAAAAACCTTATGATAATTGATGCACAATTTTAACGACCCATCCGATTTCTTCATGAACACCACAGCCGCTCTCCAAAGCGAACTGCTTGGTCTAATAAAACTCTTTCTTTCTAAGTCCACTAGCTACACCTTTAACTCCTTCATCTCGATAGGTGTTATCCTGTTAGGTGGTCTACTTACAGGTTCAGCTCTTGGTACAAGATCTATTCGAAACTCAATAGCTCGTTTCAATGGTAGTCCTGTAACTGGCTCAAAAACGTATGCAAATTCTCTTACAATTAAAACTCGTTTAAATTCGTCTTCCACTTCTATGGTACCCAATAAAGAACAAATTTATGGACTCGTATTTGCAGCTGAGTATACTATTCGGTCACTACAATCAGGGTGTCTCAGTGATATTTTCCTACCCTGGCAATATATTCTTGGATCGTATCTGCTTAATCATTCCATACCCAAAATAATCCTAAATTATATGGAATCAAATACATACAAACTTCAGGCAAAAGTATATCCTAGCAACTCAAACTCTAGATGGTCACATCTCATCCCTAGAGCCCCGTACCCTCCTATTGGATTAGTTATCCTTAAGGAAGTAATAAGCTATGATGGTTCCAGACATAACTTATCTACCAAACACCGAGATATAAATGAATGTGATGCACCGGTATCGAACAGTACCCTAACTGTCATGTTCTATGTCAAAAGCATACTTTCCATCATAGACTTTCGCTTCTAAGCTGTTGTTGGTCTTGATGTAGATGGCTCCAAAGAAAACACCCTTCCTTTGTTAGCCTTGGCCGCTTCTGGACATTTGTTCTTATAATGCCCTCACTTGGTCGCAATTAAAGCACTTTACATTTTGCTTCCCTACAACCACCTTGCCATCACCAGATCTACACTCGTTAACATAGTTCCCATTCTATTACACTTGTAACAAATTATGCCAGCTTTCTCCTTTTTGGCAGCCCCACCTTTCTGAGCTTCCTTCTTCTTAAAAAAAATTTCCTCTTCTTATTTTGAGAATTCTAGTTCTCCACCAGCTTTTCTTTTCCTAAGGTCGATAGCATTTCTTCATTCTTAACAGCCACCTCCACCACTACATTTGATGGATCTTTGAGATGTGGCATAGTTGCCCTAGCAATATCCGACCTCAGCCCTTGGATAAACTTCTTGTTCGTATTGATAACAGTGCCAATAGTGACATATTCATAACTGGACAACTCATCAAATTTAGGAGAGTATTCCAA
The DNA here is from genome assembly GCA_030737815.1 of Allium fistulosum. Lineage (NCBI taxonomy): Eukaryota > Viridiplantae > Streptophyta > Magnoliopsida > Asparagales > Amaryllidaceae > Allium > Allium fistulosum. The sequence continues at coordinate 230,812,288 of CM060908.1, read as the reverse complement.
CACCGACATTTCCTCCTGCTCCATCTCCATAAATTTCCTAAGAAAGGCTGACCTGGCTACTTCAAACAAAAACCTTTCCTCGAATCTTCTTCGAAATTCTTTCCAAGTCCATTCTTCTTCTGGTACCCCTACGGTTACCCTGTTCCACCAAAACAAAGGAGCTCCTTGCAACTGTCTCGAAGCCAATCTCCTTTTCTGTTCATCATTTAGACCCAAATCAAAAAAATTCTTTCACAATGTAACAGCCAGTTCTCCACTTCTATTGCATCCTCGGTCCCCAGAAAAGTTTTCCACCCAAACTAGTGTAATCTTGACTCAGCTTAGCATAGTTATTACCAATTGGCGCTACGAGATTCACTCCTCTCGCATTAGCAACATTTCTTCCAGCAACTCCTGCAACTGCTCCAGCTTGCATCAGATTGACGAAGAGATGATACATAGCCACCATACCTACTAATGGCATCAACATTGGCATTTGCATTTTGATGAGCAATTTCCTGTAGACCTTGGTTCCTCCTAGTACTAGGTCAAGAATTTCCATTGGTTGTGGTGCTTCCTTCACCTAGGTTCACTTTTCCATTTCCTGCCTCCATATCTTTCTTTCTCATAAATCTGCATACGAGCATTAGTAAGATACAGAAGAACAGTCTAAGAGAGAGGGGAGAATAGAAATGCAATACATACTTATATATAGCAAATACAAGTACATTATTATAGTGTTATCCTATATCCCAATCTTATTCTCAGATTCATTAGGATTATGTTTTCAAAAACTCTTTAGGTTTAATATTCTTTTAATCATAAACCTATGCTCTAATACCAACTTGTAACATCCCAATTCTGAGGCCCAAAACTAACCGCTATGGATGCTGCAATCACCCATAGTTATTAATTCTCGATGACAAAACATGGCTATGTTGATCATATCAATAATCAGAAGCACATGAGTATGAAAAATTTTCAATCACAGTTTAATAACAAATTTTCACATTTCATTTCAAAATTGATATTTATATTCATTACGTAATCCCATTCGTAATCCCATGTTTAGAGAAAATATAATCATCACAAAAACTCCAAGAGAGACATATGGGATGCCCCCTTGGTTGATCAGAGTCAAATACTTGGCAATTATACTAGTTTATTATTACATTCAAATAGACAAAACCAAACTACACAATGGAAATAGATAAAGCTCATAACAGATATATTGCCTCCTGCACAACTTCGGAAGTTTATTCATCTAATTGGAAACCTGAAATCCCTTACTCCCGACCTACTCAAATGAGTGCCCGAGAGTTTAAGGGCAAAAATAAAAACTTTGAATCAAGCAACATTCTGGTGTGAATAATAACCTACCATCTCGAACCAAAATAGGTATTTACTAACTATACCACTGAATAGAATGGGATTTCCCCTCACTAGTATCTTAACTAAACATAATAACCATGTACTGTGCTCCGGCAACCACAATGGTTAGAACATAGAAAATAGTATTTATAGTCATGCAACATACATTGGATTACCAATCCCAATTCATTAGATTATCCTTCTTAATTTCAAATGACTACCCGTCACAATTTAAACTGACTACCCATCTTATTTTAATATGACTACCCATCTTATAATTATGTGGGCTACTCGTCTCACATACAAGCATATTCAGAATTATGCAGACTATCAATCTCACATGTAATTTTTACTTGGATTACCCATTCCCTACCACATTGACTACCCATCACATGTGGTTTGATTATTTAAAATTATGTGGACTATCCACCATACATATTCCATTTAACTTAAAATCATGTGGACTATCCATCACAAATTCTATAGTTTTCCTACGAGGACTATGAACACTTCATTATCTTCAGAGAGACTATCCATCTCTGGCATGATGTGGACTATCCATCTCACATCCTAAAATTTTCCTAGGATGACTATGAACCAATCATTTACAATTTAATTCGTGCTACCCATATGTTTAAGCTATGTCTATTGGTATCCCCAATTAGGCTATTTCCCCTTAAAGTTATAACATTTTGGAAGTGAAACACACATTGGTCCCCAATTGATTCATGTCGAACTTATTAAACAACCAATGATATCCCCAAGTTTTAAAGTCGAAGTTAAGAATATATGGCTGGCTATGATTAAATAATTTAAATTTTTGATCAATGTCGAAGTTCATCTACATTGATGTCCCCAATAATAGTGTCGAAGTTTACAAATTTTAAAATGGCATTGGTATCCCCAATGATTACGTCGAATTGGAAAACATAAGGCTTTCCACCTTTGATGAAGATAGGTGACATTCAAGCCGCACTATACCTCAACGACCCTCTACTCAAGGTGAAACCAAACTTAAATTCTTTTAAGTATAAATTCATGTCGAAGATGACATTGTCGACTTCTATAAACTATAGGCTGTCCACCTATTAAAACAAAACTTTAACTTTTATAATTTATATGGCTATCTGCCGAAGTTATAGGTTCATTGACCCTCTTGAAACATAGGCCTTTGCCTCTTAAAATATTTTAGTATATATAAAACAAGTCCCTTCGGCATTAAAGAAAGAGATGCGGCATCGTTGCCATGCGTCATGGACATTAAAGCAAAGTATACAAGGTCATTGACCTTGATGCACAACGACATCAAGACCATTGATGCCATTGTAAAAATCTTGGCTTAACTTACAACGACTACTATGCCGTCAAAGTATATACATAGGAAGTCAATATAGGTGGCATCACTGCCTTAGTAATGAAAATAGTCGAAGAGATGAGATGCGGAATTATTTATAACACTTAGATAATCACGATAAGGCTATGCCGTTAAGGATAGGTTGCCGACAATATCGATGTCGACACTGATGAAACCAATTCTTAGCTACCTAAGTAGCCATCATAAGCTTCCATCTTTATCGACGTTGACCTTTACGGAAGCGACATTCCTTTCGGCTTGAAGAGAATACATGGGGCATGACACCATCGTAATTAACATGAATACTGGTTTATTTCTATTAAAAGTAAATATTCTTCACCAATCTTTCTCTTTGTCAAAATCGTATTGGATAATAAAATCTCTTTATCCAAATCATTCTAGAAATCTACCGCACTCGGACTTTAAAGTCCCAAACACACTTCAAACTAATTAATTAATATCCTTAATTAATTATTCTTTTAAATGTTTTCTAGCATAATAAATTCATAATAAATCATAATCACCTGGGAAAAATCCCATAAATTCACTAAAATTCTAGAATATCCTTCCCTTTATCATATAAAAATTTCAAAGGAAAAAGCTATATTAAATCATTTTAAATAATTAAAACCCCAATGATACTATTTCCTTCTTAAGAAATTCATTAAATAATCAATATAACGTGGAAAATTATGAAAAAAATCTCATCTCCAAAATAACATTTTATTCAAGCATTTGGAGATTAAAATCTTAGGTTTTACCCTCAAAACCCATTTAAATAATTCCATAAAATTTCCAATAACCATTATTCTACCCAAACAATGATTAAACAATCATACTTTGGCAAAATAAACAGTAACAATTCGAGTACTATCCATAATTGAATTCGAGATAAAAAAGAGATGGTTCTTATATATTCACCTTAAAATAATGTTGGAGTTGAGATTTGATTTAGCTCTTGAATTTCTAAGTTTTAGTTTTTGAATCTCCTTTAATTTCGCCCTACCTAGGCTGATTAATGACTGACCTTCTTATATTATTCTTTTGATTGTTTTTTGTATAAATAAAGCGAGAATGATATGAGTGGAAAAGGGTTTAGGGGATTAAAAGATGGATCTTCCTATTTTGCCCTCCTCATCTTTTCTCTTATATGTTAAGTTTATGCAATCTTACTTATTAATTAAGTATGGCATGACCTTATTAAGTTTCAAATCTCAATCTCCTTAACCATTTACATTATTTTATTTAATCTATCCAATTAAATGTCCTGAATATTGTTTAACTAAAAATAGGGGTGTACAATAATTTAATTTGCCTGGATCCTGATCTAAGATTTGAGTACATAACTTAGAGGTTATTCACACTAGTTCGAAAAAAGGATTTCGCACTTGATTCTTGTCAGCGACACTTGATTAAGATTCTCGATATGATGATGAGGTTTTTAAACTAGTTATATTACAATATAATATTTAGAAATCACTTTTAGAGTATATATATAATTAACTTCAAATTCAGGTTTTGAATTATGGTTCCAAAAGAAAAATTTACAAATATTTTAGAAAGAAGATTATTATTGAGTTTCTATCATAGTATATGAGTATGAAAGGAGGATGGAGGTTTTTAATCAAGGAACTTGATCAGGATCCGCACTTAGGAGGTCGAGTGAGCGATATTAGTTCGGAGCTAAAGTTTATGTATATGAGCAAGTGGTCAGATCAGATATTGCATATGGATGATTTATGTACATCATACAAGCTTAAGTATATTTGTATGCTTTATTGTGTGGCTTAGGAAAGTTTGGGAAGGGATTTTCAATTTTGTTTAAGGGAGCTTAGATAATCTTCTAAGCAATAAACAAGGCTGATGAGCGTACTAGTATGCTTAAGAAATTATCTATATCCTTGGACGATCGAGAAAGTTGTAAACCTGAGCAAAAATGTCTAAATTCATCTTACTAGTCATTTAACATTACAAATAATGTTAAGTGTCACTTTATTCCTTTATGGAATTTGATTTGATTGATAGTGAGAATTTATAGACTATGGTTTATAAAGTTGTTGTTTTTCGAAAGAATTTGTGAAATAAATAATAACAATATTAGTTTGAAAATTTTGATGAAGTATTATTATTTTAGGATGTTTGAAAAGAGTTTTTGTGAATTAGTTTTTCAGATATTTTTTGTTATGGCTAATGTTAGGTGATTGGGGGTTTTCTAATTTGGAAGACCCCCTAGGTATATTTGTTTACATTACTTATTGTTTGCTCCGTGTTATTTTGATTCTAGAATTATACCATGCTTCAATGGGAGGAGCCCCTTCCTTGTCATAATTGATTTTGGTTTTGATATATTTCTTTTGGAGAAATTTAAAAATATATTGTGAATATAATAGCCTGGGCATTTAGTTCTAAATTTATCTTTTGAAAGGATTGAACGCAGCATATTCTCTATACTTTTGTTGTATATGGTTGTTGCATTGCTTTTGTTTGCATGTGACTTTATATTACACTAGAGTTATGTTGCCATCAATTCCTACTTCAACCTTGTCGAAGAATAGAAGAGAAGGAAGAATAAGAGATAATAGCACCAACGAAGCCTTTTGAATGAGTCCAAGGGATGCTACAGTCAAGGGTCAGATGTGTTACAAGCTTTCGAAGGGGTTGAAAGGGTCGAAAGCACCCTTGCGCTTCAATTACTACCTTTCAAAAGAGATGCTTTCGCTTGCATAAAGACGTTTTGAATGGGTTGAGGAATACCTTTTGAAGGTAGCTAGTAACAGCCACCCACATGCGGGCCAAACCTTTCGAAATCGAAATTTTCGCCTTCATTCAAATTACTCAGAAAAATATTTTGTTGGAACAACCCCTTCGAAAGCATAACTAAGCCTTTCGAACCGGTCGAAACCTTTCATAACTAAGAGGGGTTACACATCTATCTGCAAGTATGTCTTCGGAAGCTACCTTCCGTGTCGAAACCCAGAGTATTTCAGTACCTTCGAAACCCCGGGGATGTACCTACTGACAAAGTCGAAAGCTCATGCTCCTTCTCAATTGCAACAATAAAGCAACACGAGGGGAAAAGGCGCATCTACCCCTTTCGATGAAGACGGATGCATTAAAATCCATTCAAATGCAATGCAAAGGGATGCACAAGTGCCAAAGGTGACGAAAGGTTTACAAAGCCACCTTTCGACCAGGTCGAAAGCACTGAGTCGAAAGGTGACAACCCGCACCTATAAATAAGAACCTAGGGGTCTAGTTTTGGGATCCGAATTGTTTCACTCTACTCTTGTATTTTCTTAAGATTGTAAACCCTAATTCTAAAATTAGATTGGTGATTTGATCAGATTGTACCACTCGAGTTTAATGAAAGCAAGATTATATTACTTTTGAATATGTAGCTAATTTGAAACTCCAATTGGGTTTAGTCATGATCTGCTTATATCGACTTGGTAGAAAGGTCATCTTCTAAAGGAGCCAAAACCCTTAAGTCATCCAATTTCCTTTAAGTCTTAGCACCTAATCTCAAGATACCTAAAGGTCACCCTTTGAGTGAGTTGAAACCTTAAACTTAGCTTATTTTCCTGAGATTTACAGGACAAAACCAAAGCAATCATAGAGACCAGCCTTCGACGAAGTCGAAACATATCCATTCAAACCATATCCTTGAATCCTTGGCACCAACCCTTAGTGCATCACCATTGTTTCGTAAGGGGGTTTCGAAAGTGCAACCAAACTAACCCAATAAGTTCGAAGGACTTAAAAGAAGGGGATTTAGGTGTGTCGACAGAGTCAAAAGGTTAAATAAAGAGAAGTTTTTACTACAACGACCTATTTGGAAGGTAGATTAAAGGAAGTAATAAGATTCCAATTTCCTCAACCTAATTAAAGAGGGTTTCGAATAAGAATCCTACACTTTAAATTCTACTTTGGGGTGTTGACAAGTTTTCTTGTTAACATTTTTGGAGCTAGAAGAAGGGTTTGAACCTCCGACTTAGTTAAACATCCAACACCATTTTCCTCCAATCCAATTCTATTCCGAGCTTATCCACTTTAGACTATACTTCATCATGATTGTCAAAGTCAAAAGATCCAAGCAAGGATCCTCAGAACCACATCTAATTGGATTCTCCCATGAAACATTTAATGATACAAATCTACATGAAGAATAACTGTTAAGAATGGAGGCTTTAAGGATCATAAGGAAAAAGAAAGTTGAAGCCTATGATCCAGTTAAATGGAATTTAAACACTTTTCATATTGGCCCTACCCCTATCTTTGCCTTAGGAGAAATGAAAAATGAAAGTGATAACTTGTTTGATCAAATGAGGAAAACAATTCAATTCTACACCAAAGACACAATCATTAAGGAAGGAATGATGGCTGATTACAATGCCTTTGCACACAAATGGAATCAAGCAACGAGTGGGACACTGCCTACACAGGAACTTCAAAGGGTTTTAAAAAGAAAACCAGCTGTTAAGAGTGGAACTCCAAAACCAAGTAATAAAAGACCTAGAAGCCATCCTCGAGAAACAGGTTTCAAGTCGAGACTTCCCAAGGAATGCAATTTGACAACATCAACCGAGAATGTTTATCTGCTAACCAAGGAAGAGCTCAACTATTGGCAAGCACAAAAGAAAAAACCAAAATATGAAAGGAATCTAGGAGAATCCTATTGCCACTGCCATATGATGAACGGTCATGACACGAATTAATGCAGAGCACTTGAAGGAATGATAATCGACTTTTTCAAACAAGGAAAAATTAATGTGTTTGTAAAGAGAGCCTAGATGAAGTCAATAAAGAACTACTTTACTAAGGAAAATCTACATAGTTGGGAGTTAAATACTCCTTGCACTTGGACATTACCTTAAACGGTCAAAGCCTTTTTCTACGTCGAGTTCGCCAGTCAAAGCGCCTCCTGGAGGGAGGTTAGAGTAAGCCTTTATCTGTGCCACACTATGGCCAGGTTAAAGCATCGACAAGCCCTTGGCCACGCCATGCATTGGCCAGGTCAAGGCGCCTCCTAGAGGGAGGTTAGAGTAAGCCTTTATTCACGCCACGCTATGGCCAGGTTAAAGCATCGACAAGCCCTTGGACGCGCCACGCTATGGCCAGGTCAAGGCGTCTCCTGAAGGGAGTTAGAGCAAGCCTTTATCCACGCCATACTATGGCCAGGTTAAAGCATCGACAAGCCCTTGGTCGCGCCATGCTATGGCCAGGTCAAGGTGCCTCCTGAAGGGAGGTTAGAGTAAGCCTTTATCTACACCACGCTATTGCTAGGTTAAAGCATCGACAAGCCCTTGGCTGCGCCCCGCTATGGTTAGATCAAGGTGCCTCCTGGAGGGAGGTTGGGTAAGTCCTTAGGACCTGCTTGTGGATAAGCTAACCAATCACACCATACAACAATGGACTAAGACGTCCAAGCCCAAGAAGCGGCATATCAAACAACGGACTAAGATGTCCAAGCCTCGGAAGCGGCATATCAAATAACGGACTAAGACGTCCGGGCCCAAGAAGCGGCATATCAAAAGTTGAACTAAAACATCCGAGCCTATAAAGAGGAATACCAAATGATGGACTAAGACATCCAAGCTTGAGAAGCGGCAAATCAAACAGCAACTACATACAAGGACTAAAGGGATTAACACATGTCGAAAGAGACGAAACCCAAGGAGCGGAACAAAATATAAGGCTTAAATAAGAATATAAAGCCTCCAACTAATCATTAAAGAAGAATTTCTAAACTTCACATATTAGTACCCGAATATGGGTTTCAGATCTTCCATTATCAAGTTTGGGATTTCACATATTAATACCGGAATCTGGGTTGCGAGACTATTACTATTAGTTACTGAACTTCACTCATTAATCCCGAATCTGAGCCAAAGATTTTTATTAAGAAGATTATTATTATGGATTTATGGTTATCATCCACTAATGCCCGAATCTGGGTTACTGGACTTCTACTACAGTTTTTGGACAATGATTTATGGACTTCTAAAATGCGATCATTATCAACTTTATATTAGCTATCTCCAGAAGTTGAATTTCTAAACATCTATAATTAAATTCTTAATTGAATTTATGGTTTTCTACCATTGGATTTATGGCATTCCACCTATATAATTAAAATTGAATTCTTGGTTCTCTCTCATTATTACCAAAGATCGATTTCAAGACATTCAACCGAATTCAATTATAGAATTACTTTTCACTTACTATCATATGTTGACATAATGATCTGTTAATCTACGCAAATGATATGGATAAACTTCTATATAGATTTCAAGCTCACGATAAGGAATATTGTTTACTTTGTGATTTTCAGGGAAAGGAGATCAGTAAAGAAGACTGAATGAATCAGCAAATAAAAAACCGTAGTTCAAGTTATCAGAAAGTTGATTCAGAAATAACATTACAGGGAAAGACCATAGACCAGGTGATATTTACAAAATTTTCATAATTTACATAATTTTGAAATCATTTACTAGTATATGGAATAGATAAATGTGTTTCACAAATCTTGAACAACCTTATCTATATTCTCGGCAATTAAAGGATCAACAATGTGACGAATCGCAATACGAAGAACTTCCTTAAGCTTCTTCTCTTTTTCCTTATTTTATCGATATCATCAATAGAGTCGATGTTGGTATTAAGAGCAATATTAAAGGCTTTGTTTGTGCCTTTGAGAGTTTTATTTTCCCTTTCTAAATCAACAATACACTTCTGAAGAAGATACTTTTCGCATTTAAGTTTCCGAATCTTAGCTGCATACTCATTTATGCGCTGCGAATATCTCATTCTCCGTTGTTCATCAAAATATTTCATCATCTCAAATTTGACTTTTCTGCACCATTCTCCTGCTACCCTCTCGTCTAAGCCAGGAGGAGGATTAGTCATAGTAGGAAACTTTTGGATGGCAAGGGAAGTAGACCTTGTTGATTTTGCAATAGATGGAAAATGGAAGGAGCCGGTGAATCGATGTTTGAAACGTTTTTTCCCATAATGAATTCTAATGATTCACACTGAGCTTGACTATATTTTAACTTAATCCCCAAACCAATAATTTGCTGAAGAACTTCGGACATCTTATGATCAAAATCAATTATGGGATTTGATTTAATTTGAAGCTTCAATACGAAAATCGTTTTATTCTTGCTCTTAATATTCGCTTATAGATTGGCAATCTGAACATTGAGATTTCTAACGACTGTCTTTTGAAGCAAATATCTTATATGATATTCTAGAGCTTCGACATTGTTTTGAAAGCGGATTGACAAAAGATCGCTAAGAAGCTTCCTCTTTTCTATATCTGCTAGCAATCTATCTCTAATACTGATAAAGCGAGAAATTGAATCTAGCGAGAGTGGCATTGTAGATAACTGTAACTCCTATTTAAACAATTAAAAAGAAAATAAAGTCAAGGCTCAAATAATTAATCTCTTTATTAGAACAATAGAGGATTACAATTTAAGTAAAACTGAAATAAAAGGTACAATTTCATTTGACATTTGTTTCACATTTAAAGTTGAGAGATGGCCATTTTGACTTTATTTATGGAATTAGCCGAAAGAGTAACCATTGAATGAAAAGGGGCATTAAATCCTTCCGGTGTAATAATTGGAGGATATTTGCTATAGTCCCACTCCCCGACAGGAGGACTATCATGACCACATGTTAATTTGGTATGATATGTACGAATTTGTTTCAGAAGCTTTTCTTTTTCTTCACCAAGAAAATTGAAATGAAGACGAGGATGTTCCATGTAAAGTCTTTGAAAATCTCTAAGAAAGCAATATCTGGCTAATTTTGAAGATTTCAAAAGTGAAGCCTTTTCTAGATGTTCTCTTCTTCGTTTAACATACTTGCTTAAATAATCTTTAGAAACAAAGTGCTTGGGGACATTCATTCTGTGATAACGTAATTAAAAACAGCTAAGTATAAAAGGAAACTAGAGCAAGAGATTCACAAACCAATATTATTACATAATTATGAATGATTATCCGGTTCATGCAAAATCGACGTTTTAAATAATTCTAAAAAAAATTTGTCCTTATAGTATTTAAGTTTCTCAGGAGGCAACTCTTGGGGAATTGCTCTGACTCGTGGTAAGTTCCAGCATGCTCCAGGATGTGGATCAGATCCAAATTTGTCCAAATATCTCTTATGTAAATGCCTAAGTAAACCCCCACTAAAATCACCCAAGTATGAAAAATCTACAATTGGGTATCTATAATAGGCTTTATACAAAAAGTCTACAAGGAAGTTTCTTTCTTCAACATCCAAAAGAGCGCAATTAACTCCCGATTCTCTTTCAAAAAGCTATCATATCGAAGGCGCGTCCTCCTCAATCATGGGACAGCTTCTTGATTTTTGAAAGATGCTAACACTATCGCACTTCTGTTAAGTATATGATACTTATTGGAGAGAATATTGTTTTCTTTTAACTGTTTATCTAACTCTCTATACAAGCTATTAATTTCTGCTTATTTTCTTTCAATCTTGGTTTTATAAGGGTGAATGAATTTCCTCCTTATCTAAAATAAAAGATGTAAACTATTATTATCTGGGAAGTGAGAGACATTTAAACAAAGAATCCCATACCTAAGAAATGGGAACTGTTGCTTGAGGGACCTTCTTCTTTTCTCTTTGTTCTTCCACGTTAACGTTAGCGATCCCCTCTTGAAGGTCAGAAGGCGCAGGGGGTTCAAGTGGGCTTGCTTCATGAATAATTAGGTCGGGGTTGATCTTTTCTGAAGCCTTGGTGTTGTCATCATCATCTTTTTGATGAACATCGTGTGACCATCCCCATCGCCACCTGAACCCTGGCCTCTATCTTCATCATCATCATCATCATTATTATCATCATCTTTGTTACCATTGTCATCATCATCATTGTCACCTTCATCCTCGACGGCTTCATCTTTATTAACTTCATCCTCATAATCAAAATCAACTTCGAAGGAAGGGACTTCAAAGGATAAGATTTTGGAGGCATTGATCTCCTCTCTTTTAGGAATTTCAGCCCCCTGCTCCATTCTTTTAACTTTTTCCATAAATCAGGGTCGAGTGAAGTAAAACTCAAATCTGGGCACGTTTCTATGTTGTCAGCATAAGCAAGCATCATGGCGACTTCAAAAGAATTAACAACGATGTCATCAAGGGAAGTATTTAGGAATTGAGACACCCATTGCTTTGCATCGGAGATAACATCGATAGCCAATTTTAGAGACTTTTTCTTTTTCTCTAACTTTTTCACGAGAGATGATTGTTTTGCTGCCATTTGAGCTTTTTCGTCCTAAGATTCTTTCACCGAGGAGGAGTTGACTTGGGCGGAATTTCGAAGGAGATTCGAAGAGAGGTTTTTCTATGAAGTCACCAAATTAGTATTGCTAAGAAGGCTCGTGGACTTAGTGCAAGGTGAAATGTCAATAATTGAGTATGCTACGAAGTTTAATGAGTTGTCCAGATATGGACATGCTACCATAGACACCATCATTAAAAGGAACGAGAAGTTTATTCGAGGGTTAAGACCCAAGATTGCTACCACATCTTCGTAATCCAAGTACAGTTGTAAGTGAGATGGTAATCCGAAATGAAGAGATGCTTTCTACTTATGGGAAGGAGAAGTAGGTTGGAACCTAGGAATTTCAGGGTAAGAAGAGAAAATTCTTCAAGAAGAAAGGAACCCAAAAGGGAGAAGCTACCAAGAAGGCGAAGGCTAATCTAGTTTGCTTTAAGTGTGTTAAGAAGGGACATTATGCTCATGAATGTCAAACTGGAAAAGGGAAGAAGAATGCAGACAAGAAAGGAGTGAAGTGCTTTAACTGTGACCATATTGGGCATTACAAGAATCAGTGTACAGAACCAGTCAAAGCGGACAAGGGAAAGGCCTTTGCTTTAGGACCATCGTCTGCTAGACCAACGGCTGTAGAGAAGGGAAAGACTATGATGGAAGGTAAACTTTTGATTTATAGTATACCAGTTAGGGTACTATTTGATACTGGTGCATCGCATTCATTTATATCTCGGTGTTTGGTAGATAAGTTATGTTTAGAACCGTTATACTTTGTTACTTCCTTAAGGGTTGTGAATCCGATAGGAGGGTATGCAACTCTGGGGATGAGATGTGACTGGTTAGAATTTGATTTGTTAGGTTGTAAGTTTGGATGCAGTTTGTATGTTTTTGATTTCGTAGGCTTCAGGATCATTTTGGGTATGGACTGGTTAGAAAGACATGATGCTAGGATATTTTGCCAAGATAGGGAAATATTGCTAAAGCACCCTAATAGTCATAATCGAATTATATACTCGATGTAGGAATTAGACTCAATGCTTATGCGTTATCGAATGAAATGGAAGTCGAAGAAGAACTGAATCAGGTTTTGGTAGAAGGAGAGCTTGCAGATGTTTTTGAGCTGGTCATAGGACTACCACTGAAGCGAGCCATTGAGTTTCAGATAAATCTTGTGCCGAGCGCAGAACCTGTGAGTAGAACACCTAGTAGAATGACACCGACCGAGATGAAGGAATTGTAGGTGCAACTAGTGGAATTAGAATGGTAGAATTATATCACACCAAGCAGTTCGCCTTGGGGAGCAGCTGCGGTGTTCGTGAAGAAATCAGATGGGTCATTAAGGATGTGTATCGACTATCGTAAGTCGAACAAGAAGACGATCAAGAATAACTATCCTTTGCCGAGAATCAATGATTTATTTGATCGGTTGAGTAGAGCCAGAGGATTTTCCCAATTGGATTTGGCAACAGGTTTTCGTCAACTAAAAGTGGCATAGGACAATATTCCGTTGACGGAATTTCGGACTAGGTTTGGTTCATACGAGTGGTTAGTAATGCCACTTGGGTTAATGAATGCGCCGGCTTTCTTCGTGGATTTGATGAACCGGATTTTCCGAGAGCACTTGGATAGGTTCGTGTTAGTATTCATAGATGATATTTTGATATACTCTAAGGATGAAAAAGAGCATGAAGTTCATCTTAGAATAGTGCTTGAGATGCTAAGGCAGCATCAGCTGAAGGCGAAGTTTTCCAAGTGTCGTTTCTGGAAGAAAGAGGTTAAGTTTCTTGGTCATGTGGTTTCAAAGAAGGGTTCGTTAGTCGATCCGGATAAGATCGAAGCTGTTAAAAGTTGGAAGAGACCAAAGATAATGACTAAGATTAGAAGTTTTCTTGGACTCGTTGGCTGTTACTAGAGATTCATTAATAATTTCTCGCAGATAGCAGCGCCTTTGACTAAGCTAATTAGGAAGTATATGAAGTTTATTTGATCTGAAAAATATGAGGAAGCATTCCTTAAGTTAAAGCATTTGTTAACCAACACGCCTGTGTTAGTAGTTCCAGATGGAAAACAAGGATTAGTAGTGTATACCGATGCATGTGGAACCGAATTGGGGGCTGTGTTGATGTAAAAAGGTAAAGTTATTACCAACGCTTCACGACAGCTTAGACCGAATGAAGTGAGATACCCTACTCATGATCTAGAGTTGGCTGCGGTAAACTTCTCACTGAAAGCATGGATACATTATCTCTTAGGGGAGAGATTTGTGTTATACATAGATCATAAGTCCTTAAGGTATCAATTCTCTCAGAAGTTGAATATGAGACAGCAGAGGTGGCTGGTGTTTTTAACAGCTTATGATTTTGGTATAGAGTATACACCTGGAAAGGGAAATAAAGTAGTGGATACTCTTAGCAAAAAACATCAGAATGCGGTGTTAGCTATGTTAACATAAATAAGGGATCTAAAAGCTTTGACTACTTGTAGTGTGCAGTTAAGACCGGCTGCTAGTTCTAGTCAGAGCACTACCATGGTACCTTGCTTGGAAGTTCGACTAGTACTGATCGAAAGGATTGCTCCTAAGTTGAAAGAAGACCCATTGTTATCTGAGAAGATTAAAAGGCTTGAGGTTGGGTCAGAGATTGATGATCTAAAGGATGTTAATCTTGACCAAAGGGGATGGTTGAGAAAGAAGGGATGGTAGTGTGTTTCGAATCTTGAGGACTTAAGGAAAGAAGTTCTTAGGGAATGTTATTGATCCAAATTTATAATTCATCCTGGGGGAACCAAGATGTATCAAGTTATGAAGAGGAGTTTCTACTGGGAAGGTATGAAGAAGGATGTCGGCTTATGGGTAAGGCAGTGTGTGAACTGTCAACAAGTGAAGGCCAAGCATCAGAAGCCAAGTGGACTTCTTTAGCCTTTAGAGATACCAGTTTGGAAATGGGATTCGATATCCATAGATTTTATAGATGGGTTGCCAAGGTCGAATCGAGGAAATGAAAGTATATGGGTTATAGTGGACATGTTGATCAAGAGTGCCCATTTCATCCTTGTTAAGTCCACTAGGATGGCACCTGTTTTAGCTAAATTATTTATGAAGAACATGGTTCGACTGCATGGAATTACCAGTAGTATAGAAAGTGATAGAGATACTTTTTTTACCAGTGAGTTCTGAAAGAGTCTACAGAATGTGTTGGGTACCAAGCTCCAGATGAGTACTGCTTATCACCCTCAGACAGAAGGGCAGATAGAGAGTGTCAACAAGGTACTTGAGGATCAGTTAAGAGCTTGTGTGCTAGACTTTGGTGGATCTTTGAATGACCACCTACACTTAGTTGAGTTTTACTATAATAATTGTTATCAGACTAGTATAGAAATTTCGCCTTTCGAAGCTTTTTATGGGAGACCATGCAAATCACCAACATGTTGGTTGGAAATTGGAGATTGGTTAGTCTTAGGACTAGATCTAGTAAAAGAGGCAACAGAGAAGATTGAGTTGATTCGAGGAAGGATGAGGGAACTCAGTCTGGACAAAAGAGTTACGCATATAAGAGGCGTAAGGATCTAGAATTTCAGTTGGTGATGAGGTTTTCATTACAGTACCACCAATGAAGAGTGTGGTACGATTCGAAAAGTCAGGAAAACTGGCACCGAGATACCTAGGACCGTTCCTAGTTATAGAGAGGATCGAAAAGCTCGCATACAGAGTAGAGTTGCCAAGCAGATTGGCAGGTGTCCATAATGTGTTCCATGTTTCCCATCTTCGTAAGTATGTGCATGATCCAGAGACAACTATTCCTCCGACTACGTTAGAAGATTTAATAGTAGAACCAAATTTGACTTTTGTTAGACAACCAGTTCGAGTTGTAGCAAGAGATGAGAAGAGGTTAAGAAACAAGACAGTCAAGTTGGTGAAATTTCAATGGAGTGACAATGAGAAGGACTGTACTTGAGAGACAAAAGACATGATTAAGGATACTTATCCTGATCTGCTGTAAGGGTATGTTCTATATTTGCTTTATATAGACTGTTTTCTAGTCAGGTAGGCTAGTATGGTAGTTAGAAGATGTTACAGATAATTGGTATGTTTAGTATTTGGTCCTCACTAAATTTCCAAGACGAAATTCTTTAAGGAGGGGAGCCTGTAACACCCCAAAATTTAAATACATTATTTAGGAAATTTAATTGGAAAAATTAAATATAATAATATGGAGACTAGAATGATAAGGGGATTTAGATTTGAAAACTAAATAGAGGTCGTGCCTTAATTAAATGAAATCATAAGAATGAATTTATAAAATGGTTTTATAAGTTAACTACTCAAGAGAATAAGGCAAGGGTATTATGGGAAATAGCCGTATACCATAATCCCATAACCCCTTAACCGTTACATCATTTTCATTCATATGTTCATAAACCAAAAACAAAACCTAAGGAGAACTAAGGCCAGCCATAACTTTAGGAAAAAATGGGATCAAAAATCAATTAGAAGCTAAAGATTCAAGCAAGGAAGAATTAAGCAAGATCAAATCTCAAGTTCCTTATCCAAACAAGGTGAATACTAATCTAAACCATCTCATATCTGTTTATTGAACATCTTAATTTTGGGTTTAAGTTTTTAAAAACCATTTGGATGATTTAAATGATGATATGCTTTGATTATATGCCATGTTTGATTTAAACAAATATGTTTAAAAAAGATTTGATTCGATTTTATGGACAAAATCATGTAAAATGGGTTTCTAATGCCATGAGAATTAATATGTTATGTGAAACATTATTTTGGAAATGGGTTTACATTTTCATAATATTCCAAGCTATGGATAATTTATTATGAATTTTGAATGGAAGAAATAGATAATTTTGGTTTGAAATTAATTACAACAATTATATAAAGGATTTTAGGTCCGAAATTTATATATGTTAGAACACATATTAAAAGAGAATTAAGATGATTTTTGGAGATTTTTTCTAAGTGATTTACTATGGAAAGTAAATTAATTAAGTTTAAGGAATTAAATGCCTTAATTGTTTTGTTAAGGGGAAGGGTTTCTTTGCTAAAATATTTTAATTATTAATTGATGAATTCGGCAGCCTTTTTAGAAAAAGATCTTGGTAAAGGATTTAGCAACTAATCATATTTTAACAAATAAGGCAAGTAGGTGAAAAGAAATTTCTTTTAAAGGTTAAAAATCAGATTTGCTTGGATTTACTACTTTGCTACATCTATTTGATGGCCTTCGACACCATGCCTCTACCAAAGAACCCATTTGAAACTAATACACATGGTATCAAGCAATTGATACGTAGTGCATTGGAGAAAGGCGGAAGGAACGGTGTCGAAACCTAGCTTTCAAAGAGGTAGAGTGTAACACCCCTAATTTTTTATTACATTATTCAAGAGATTAAATTAGATAAATTAAATAGAATAATGTAAATATTAAGTGACAAGGGGATTGAGATTTGAATAAATACTTAGAAGGTCGTGCTTAACAAATTAAATGGGCTTAAGAATGGTTTCTAAGTTAATTAATTTACACAAGGGTACATTGGGAAATAGCCGCACTACCATAACCCTCATATATTTTCGTTCCTTATACCATTCACGTTCATTTCTCATTTTCACAAAAAATAAAACGCAAACATAAGAAGAGGAGCCGGCCATTACTAGGAAGAAAAAGAAGAGAAAATTCAAATCAAGCTAAGGATTAAAGCAAGGGGAATAAATCTTATTCTCAATCTAATCTCCTTATCCTAATCAAGGTGAATAATAATTTATATCGTCTCTATTTTGTTTTATGATCATACGCTTTTGGATTTAAGATTAAATTTGTTTTTATGATGTTTTAGATGATGATATGCTTGAATTATAATTTGTTTGATTTAAACAAAATTGTTTAAATGGGGATTTATGCGGTTTTAGGGCAAAATCGGTTGAAATTGATTTTTGAATGCCATGGAAAAACTTTTTATTATGTAAAACATGATTTTGGAGTTGGGTTTTAATTTTGATAATTTTCCATGCTATGGAAGGTTTATTATGAATTTTCAAAAGGAAAAAATGATAAAATTTGGTTAGAAATTAATTTCGATTATTTCAGGAAGAATTTGGGTCTGAAATTTTAATATTTCGATAACATGATGAAAGTGAACTTTTGAAATTTTTGGGGATTTTTCCTAAGAGATTTACTTTGGAAGATAAATTATTTTAGAAGAAGGATTTAAGTGCAATTCTGATTTGCTTAATGGAAGGGCTTATTTGTTAAAGTAACCTTGATTTAGATCAAGAATTATGCGGCAGTTAATTTGAGAAAGAATTTGAAAAGTTAAGGCAACAAATTAAAAGTTTACAGCTAGGAAGGTTAGTTATAAAATAATTGCTTTTATTGGCTTTAATTCAGCCTTTACCCAGAAAAAGTATGTTCCGCCTCTTTTAGAAGATGTCTTTCGACCCTATGCTTCCGTCTCGACCAAGTCAAAACCATTCATGTCGAGACCAACCCATGCCAACACCAATACACAAGGCATCAATGAGGTTGGTGCGTAGTGGATTAGAAAAGGGGTGGAAGGCATGGTGTTGAAGCCAATGCTTTTGATAAGGGTCAAAACCTTTATTTTGTTTTCCAAAGAAAAGCGCCTGCTTTGTTTTAACTAAAGTTTTCGAAGGACTCGACACAAATGCTATCGAAAGGGGTTTTGAAATAGCTTTCGAAGAAAGTTTCCATCTTTCATTTTTAAGTATAAGCTTTCAAATGAGTTCCTTGTTTATAAAACAGTACTTTCGAAAATGATGGTTCCGACCTAGTTGAAGCCATGCTGCCATTCTTTTTCCTTTCGAGTGTATTGAAGTCATTAATACTTTCTAAGGGTAGCTTTTGTTTTAAAGATGTACTAAGCCAGTTCCTAAATACTTTCGAAAGGGTTAAATGGTTTTGAAGGCAATGGCTTCAAAAGGGGGTTTCGATGCTAACCTTCAAAGTTTTACTAAAATGTTTTAAAGCTTTCGAAAGGATAGTGCTAACGCCATCAAGGTTTTCCCAAACAATTTTATATGATGATTAAAGGTTTCGAAAGAGGTACTTTCGTATATTTTCACTTTGACCCAAAGATGATTTTAAAGAAAAATCCAATGGTTTCGAAAGGGGTACTTACATTGGTTTCGAAGCTGTGTTTCTAAGGACTATTAAGTAATGTTTTGATACTTTCGAAAGAGATGATTAATGAGCTTCGAAAGGTTTATATGCAATTTTTTGAAAAGAAGATTTCTATGCTTTTGAAGGAGGTTATCCAGAGGTTTTGAAAGTAATGTTTTAAGGTTTCGAAAGCCTTAGTTTTCAAAACAAATAATCCAATCTCATTTTAAAAGAAAACCATGGCATAAATAAAGTGTTTTGAAATGGATTGAAGAAGTTTTCCTCGATTAATGGGTTAAAGGGATTAACCAAGTTTTATATAAAATGATTCCAAGGATATTAAACCACAGGGGTTGGTATTATTATGTTTGCTTCTTCATATATGTATTTGAATATATTCACATTGTAATGAATCCATAACGGTACCTTGGTGAAAGGAAGAATAACCAGCTAGGTTGACCCAGTAGTGAGTATAGATTAAGAATGTTAAAATATTGATTAAAGATATTGGCAGGGGCCAATATGTTCACAGCAAGCCCATGAAAACTGTGTATAGGAAAAGATATTGGTAGGGGCCAATAGGTTCATAGTAAGCCCATGAAAACTATGTATAAATGAAGATGTCAGGAAGGTAGGTTCGTAGTTAGCCCATGAAAATTATGAATTGATATGGGTAGGGGCCAATAGGTTTGTAGTGAACTCATGAATACAATATTCGAATTAAGATATTGATAGAAGCAATAGGTTCCTAGTCAACCCATGAAAACTAGGATAAATGGGAAGTTACTAGAGTTACCAATAGGTTCAGGGAGAACATATGAAACAATGATGTTATTGGCATGGGCTAATAGGTTCTTAATGATCCCATAAAAACTATGAAATTGGACAAGGAGTCCATAAACATTACATGTTATTAGTAAGCCTATGAAAACTAATAGGTTAATAGTAACCCTAGAAACTATAAATGAGACAGTTAGTCAGAATGAATGGGGATGTGAAATCTAGAATTGATTTACTTGTTAGCATATTATCATATTGTTGTGAATTGTTTTAACCATGGTGGATGCAGGAGCACAATATATGGATTTATAAAGGTTTTAGGATACATGTGTTAGATCATTTTGATTATATTGTCTGGTAGGCCCGAGTCCGCCAAAAGTTAGTAGTTAGCCAAACACAACTATGGTGTTCGGATAAATAGTTTGATTGTTACAGATATGTATGTTTACTAATAATGCTTTACAGTTTTAACCAGTTTTGGTTGTAGGATAAAGGTTTGTAAAAGATATGTTTTAAAAGGATATTAGCGAGGGGAAACCCATTCCACTAAGCGGTGTGGCTTCACTTAATCAAACAACCGAGGTGTATAGTATTATTCACGCCAGGCTTTATGTCTGGCTCGAAGTTTATGCTTTTCCCCTTAAACTCTCGGGTGCTCAAAATTGATTTAAATAGGCTGAGGGTTGAGGTTTTACAGGTTTTAGCAGATTGACAAATAAAGCTTCCGGAAACGAGCAAGTGGCTAACGGATAGCTATTTAGGAGTTGTTGTTTTGTTTTATTCCGTTGTGTTGTATTTAAGACAGTTATGTCAATATAGTACTTTGGTCAACCAAGTGGGCATCATCTTATGTCGCTCTTGGCATATTTATGTAAAAATTATATTTTATCTAAACCTAGGAAACGATTATGTGATTATGTAATCTGAACGGGAAACATATGTTTTGAAATGTAATCAGTAAAATGTCGTTTTTTGGAAATCTATAATTTTGTTTCATATTCAAGTGCTTCTGATATTATGGATACCATTAACATAACCGTATTTAGTCGTCGGAAGTTGATACTATGGATGACTGCGACATCTTTAGCGCTTAGCTTTGGGTCTCTAGATAGAGGATGCTATAACTTGGTATCAGAGCATAGGTTTATGAAAAACTTCAAACTACAATGATTTTTGAAAACGTAATCCTAAGGAATTAGAGTAAGATCGAGGTATGGGATAACACTATAGTAACGTACTTGTATTTGCTATATATAAGTATATGCTATATCTTTAGTTTCCTATCCCTCTTAGGTTATTCTTCTGTATCTCACGAGGCTTGAAAACAGATATGGATGCTAGAAGTGGAAGAGTGAATCTTGGAGGAAACACCACCACAAATGGAAATGCCAGGCCGAATACTAGGGGAAACCAAGGTCTGGCACAAGCAGGGAATGTTGGTGCTGGAGTCCCACAAGTGGATATGGGAGCTATGTACCAATTTTTTATGAATATGATGTAGGCGGGTGTTGCTGCTAGAATGGTTGGAGGAAATGCTGAAGTAGGAGTTCAAGAAGCTCCGGTGGTCAACCATTATGCTATCTTGAGCAGAGATTATGCTAGGTTCGGAGGGAAACCCTTTATTGGAACTGAAGATGCTATAGAAGTGGAGAATTGGTTGTTGCATTGTGAGAGGATCTTTACAGACATGGGGCTCAATGATGAGCAGAAAAGGTGGCTTGCTTCAAGACAGCTTCAAGGAGCAGCTTTATTTTGGTGGAATAGTGTGATGGCTGGAGTAAATGAAGAGGAGATGACATGGGTTGAGTTTAGGAGAAGGTTTCAGGAGAGGTTCATGTCTGTGATGGTGCAGTCTGCTTTGCTCAGGAAGTTTGTTGAATTGGAGCAAAGGGAGATGTCTATTTTGGGGTATACTAGAAAATTTGAGGAGTTGGCTAAGTATGGGTATGCTACTGTGGATACTGTGTTGAAGAGGAATGAGAAGTTCATAAGGTGGTTGAAGCCTGAGTTGGCAAGGGCTACATTACCTCATATCAGAGACCCTTGTGATGTGGTTGTAGAGATGGCTTTGAGACACGAGGAGATGCTTGATTTGTTGAAGAAGAGTAAGGCAAAGGAAGTCCAGGTGGGGCAGAGTCGGAAAAGAAAATTCTTTCATAAAAAGGGTGCTAAAAAAGGTGGACCCGCGAAGAAAGGAAAGTCTAAAGTGGTTTGTTATAAGTGCGACAAGAAGGGGCACTTTCCTAATGAATGCCGCACAGGAAAGGCGAAGGAAGTAATCGGGAAGAAGAACATCAAGTGCTTCAATTGCGATCAGATTGGCCACTATAAGAACCAATGCAAGGAACCTGCTAAGGATGGCAGAGGAATGGTGTTTGCATTGGAACCAGCTACCTCTAGGCCAACAGCTGAGGAGAAAGGGAAATCAGTATTAGGAGGTATGCTTTAGATCCATGGTATGTCTGTTAGCACTTTTTTATATACTGGTGCATTGCATTCTTTTATATCTCGATGTTTGGTAGACAAGCTTAACCTAGAACCTACATATTTATTTACTTCCTTAAGAGTTGCAAATCCGATAAGAGGGTATGCGACACTTGGGATGGAGTGTGACCACTTAGAGTTTGACTTACTAGGTTACACCTTTGTTTGCAGTTTGCATATATTTTGACTTTGTAGGGTTCGGAATTATATTGGCCATGGATTGGTTAAGTAAGTAAGATGCTAGGATATTTTGCCACAATAGAAAAATATCAGTTAGACACCCTGATTCTAGTGATCAGATTGTATATACCGTAGGAAGCCCTAGCTGTAAGGTGAATGCTTTGTTGGGAGTTATGGAGTTAGAAGACGAGTTGAATCGAGTTTTCATGGTTAGAGAATTCGCAGATGTCTTTGAGCCGGTAGTAGGATTGTCACCGAAACGAGCCATTGAGTTTCGAATAGATTTGGTGCCTAGAGCAGAACCAATTAGTAGGTCGCCAAGTAGGATGACACCTACAGAGATGAGAGAGCTGAAGGTGCAGTTGGTGGATTTGGAAGGGAAGAATTTTATCTGACCTAGTAGTTCATCTTAAGGAGCAGCCGCAGTGTTTGCTAAGAAGCCGGATGGATCATTAAGGTTATGTATCAATTATCGTAAGCTGAATGAGAAGACGATAAAGAATCGATATCTGTTGCCTAGAATTGACGATTTGTTGGATCTGTTGAGTGGAGCCAAGATATTTTCTCAATTGGATTTGGCTATAGGTTTCCATTAGCTTATAGTAGCAGAAGATAGTATGCCTTTGATGGCGTTTAGAACCAGTTATGGATCGTACGGATGGTTAGTTATGCCATTCGGACTAACTAATACGCCGACATTCTTTGTTAGACTTAATCAACCGAATTTTCAAAGATCACTTGGATAGATTTGTATTGGTGTTCATAGATGATATTTTAATATACTCTAAGGATGAGAAAGAGCGTGAAGTTCATCTTAGAATTGTGCTAGAGAGTTTAAGAGAACATCAGCTGAAGGCAAAGTTTTGGGTATGTCATTTTCGAAAGAAAGAGGTTAAGTTTCTTGGTCATGTGGTCTCGAAGAAGGGGTTGTCAGTCGATCCAGATAAGATCGAAGCTATTAATAATTGGAAAAGACCAGAAACGGTGACTAAGATAAGAAGTATTCTTAGATTGGCTAGATATTATCGGAGGTTCATTAAGGATTTTTTGCGGATAGCAACACCGATGAACAAGCTAACACGGAAGGATATGAAGTTTGTTTGGACCGATAAGTGTGAAGAAGCAGTCCAGAGCTTGAAAGTCTTATTGACCCATGCACTTGTATTATTTGTTCTCGAAGGGAATCAAGATTTGGTAGTTTATACAGATGCGTGTGGAATTGGATTAGGAGTAGTGTTAATGTAGAGAGGTAAAGTGATTATCTATGCTTCTAGGAAGCTTAGATCGCATGAGGTTAGATACCTGACTCATGATTTGGATTTAGCTGCAGTTATTTTTGCTTTGAAGGTGTGGAGACATTACCTTTTGGGAGAGAGGTTTGAGATTTATACGGATCGTAAGTCATTGATGTACTTGTTCTCTCAAAGGGAGCTGAACATGAGACAGCAGAGATGGTTAGAGTTTATTGTTGCTTATGATTTTGGAATTGAGTACCCACCAGGGAAAGACAGCAAGGTTGCGAATGCGATTAGTAGGAAGCATCAGAATGCAGTGTTGGCTATGATAGCAGAATGGAAAGACTTGGAAGCGTCGTCGACTTGCAGAGTGCAGTGGAGATCTGAGGCTGGTTCTAGTGGAGAATCTGCTATGTTATCTTGTTTAGAAGTCCGACCAGTATTGATTGAGAAGATTGCTTCTAAACATAAAGAGGATCTAGTTTTAGCTGAAAGGATCAGGAAGTTAAGGGAAGGAATGGAGAGCGATGACTTGAAGGATTTCAGTCTTGAACAAAGTAGGTGGTTGAGAAAGAAGGGTAGATTATGTGTTCCAGATGTGGGAGACATAAGGAAGGAAATTTTAGAGGAATGCCATCATTTGAAGTTCACTATTCATCCAGGAGGAACAAAGATGTACCATGAAATGAAGAGAAGTTTCTTCTGGGAAGGAATGAAGAGGGATGTAGGCTTATGGGTGAAACAGTGTTTGAACTATCAACAGGTGAAAGTCGAGCATCAAAAGCCAAGTGGGTTGCTTCAGCCATTGGATATTCCAGTATGGAAGTGGGATTCTATTTCAATGGATTTTATAGATGGGTTGCCGAGATCTAATAAAGGAAATGAAAGTATACGGGTCATAGTGGACAGATTGACCAAAAGTGCCCATTTCATTCCCATTAAGTCAAATAGGATGACACCTGTATTGGCTAAGTTATTTATGAAGAATGTGGTTAGACTGCACGGAATTCCTAGTAGTATTGTTAGTGATAGAGATTTCTTATTCACTGGCGAATTCTGAAGAGTCCACAGGGGAGTTAAGGAACCAAGCTCAAGATGAGTACCGCTTACCATCCGCAGACAAATAGGAAAACAGAAAGAGTTAACAAGATCTTCGAAGACTTGTTAAGAGCTTGTGTATTAGACTTCGGGGGATCATGGGAAGACCATATGCACCTAGTCAAATTTTCGTATAGCAATAGTTATCAGACTAGTATAGGGATAGCAACCATTTGAAGCTTTGTATGGAAGACCATGCAAATCTCTTGCATGTTGGTTAGAGACCAGAGATAGATTAGTCCTTGGTCCTGATTTAGTAAGAGAAGCTGCAAAGAAGATTGAGCTGCTAAGGGCGAGAATGAAGGAGCTCAGTCTAGGCAGAAGAGCTATGCAGATAGAAAATGGAAATATTTAGAGTTCTCTGTTGGAGACCATGTTTTCATCAAAGTATCGCCGATGAAAGGTGTTATCAGGTTCAGGAAGACAGAGAAGTTAGCACCGAGATTCGTATGACCATTTTCTATTTTAGAGAAGATCAGGAAACTCACATATAGAGTAGAGTTACCGGGTAGTTTGTTAGGAGTCCATGATGTTTTCCATGTATCTCATTTGAGGAAGTGTGTTAGGGATCTAAAAACTACTATAGCACTGACTGTGTTAGATGACTTAGTAGTAGGACCAGATTTGACTATAGTTAGAAAGTCGATACGTGTAGTCGTGAGAGATGAGAAGAGGTTAAGGAACATGACTGTCAGATT
The DNA here is from genome assembly GCA_030737815.1 of Allium fistulosum. Taxonomy (NCBI): domain Eukaryota; kingdom Viridiplantae; phylum Streptophyta; class Magnoliopsida; order Asparagales; family Amaryllidaceae; genus Allium; species Allium fistulosum. Next base: position 230,786,672 of record CM060908.1, on the reverse strand, counting down.
AGTGAAAGTCTAGTGGAGTGACAATGAAAGAGGCTGTACTTAGGAAACTAAGAGCAGGATTAGAGGCGCTTATCCTAATCTGTTTGATGGTATGTTTTACCGTTATGTTTGATTGTTGTGTACCTTATCGTAAATTCGAGGACAAAATTCTTTAAGGAGGGGAGATTGAAACACCCCATATTATTGTAACATCCCATATTTTTAGTAACATTATTTAGTATATTTAATTAGCTAAGTTAAATTAAATAATGTAGGTTGATTAATGGATTGAGATTTGTGATTAATAGGGGTAGTCGTGCTATGTTAATGAGTAAATCAAAATGAGATAACATGAAATAAAATAGGTAAGGACAAAATAGGGAGAAGAATATTATTATACCCTAAACCCTTGGGAACTCATTCGTACGTTCATTTCATTATCAAAATTTCAAGTCCAAGGCCGGCAACCAATAGCAAAGAGGAAGAAGATAAAGCTAGGATTCAAAAGGAAGAATCAAATCACTTAATCAAGATCAAATCTCACATCCTAAATCACAAAGCTAAGGTGAATAATGACTACATCTCTTATTTCTTAAATGTTTTCGGTTTTAAGGAAATTCGAATTTATCTTGCATAGTTTAGCCACGATTTTGAAGGACAAAATGTTTATATATGCTTGTTGATGATTTATACTTATTCATATAGATTTTATGATATGTTGTGATGTGAAAACCTATTTAATGACATCCAAATACCTTGTAATATTAGATATAGTTCAGAGATGATAGTTTAGAGATGGGTTTCAATTTTCATAATTTTCTGAATTAATGTGGATTTTATATTAATTTTCTAGTGAAGAAAATGATTTATTGGGTTATAAATAATTTACGATTTAATTATAAATAATTTGTGTCTAAAATTTATATATGTTAGAAAACATGTTAAAATGATTTTCTGGAAGTTTTGTATAATTTTCCAAAGTGTTTTGATGAATATATAAAAATTTTAAGGTACAGGACTTAAATGTTTTATATATTTATAAAAGAAGAAGGGGTATTTTGTAAATAAATTAAAGTGTTTATTTCTGAAATTTTGGCAGTGCTTTTAGAAAAGAAAATTTGCAACCAATAAGATGTAGACAAACAAGGCAGGCTAGTTAAAAAGGTTACTTAAAAGGGTTAAAAATTATTTTTACACATAAAATGTATGTTTCGCCACTTTCGGCACCCTACTTACGACTTAGATGGCTTTTGACTTAGTTCCTCCGCCTCCATCACTATCGAAACCAATGCGCATGGCATCAAAGACTTGGTGTGCAGTGAATTGGAAAGAAGGCGGAAGGTATGAGGTCAAAACCTGGGGTTCCGAAGGGATCGAAGCGCTGCTTTGTTTTAAATTGAAAATGTGCCTGCTTTGTTTTCGACTATATTGCTTTCGACTTGGTTGGCTTCTGATTGGGTCAAATGATTTAAATAAATGGTTTTAAGAGGTTGCGCCTTTGTTTTTAAATAACCGCTTTCGACTAGGACGAAGCCTTAGCTGCCGCTTTCTACCTTTCGAAGCAATGCCTTCGAAAGGGTTGATTTTGTTTTATAAAAAAACATGCCACTTCTCCAATGCTTTTGGTAGGATGGTTTCGACACCATCACTTCTTTACTTAGGTTTTGGCTTTCGGAAGAGTTGCGTTCGACCCTGTTGTTTGTGACCCTTAGAAATTTTTTAAAGATTTTACCAAAGGTTTTGAAAGAGGTGGTTTTGAATGGGTTCGAAAGGTGTTTCCACATGTTTTAAAATTGAACCCAAATTCTTTCGAAATGTATAAGGTTTTGGTGCTTTCAAAGTTTTTTAAGGAAGGTTTTTAAGGGGTGATTCCTCAATTGTTTCGAAAGGTTTAAAGGAAAAGTTTTTCCAATGGTTTCGAAAGGCTATGTTTAAAAGTTTTAAAAATAGGATGTTTAAGGATTTTAGCTTTCGAAGGAAAAGGAGTTTTAATGATTTCGAAAAGTTTATGTAAATGATTTCAAAAGGAAGGTTTTGGCCTTTTGGCCTAGATAAAAGAAAGGGTTTATTTAGTTATGAAAGGGATACTTTCAATGAGATCAAAAGGGGTACTTTCAAAGGTTTAAATGTTTTCATTAACAAAGATTTGAGTAAAGTATATACATAACGTGGCTAGGTGATTTTGAGTAAATCATAGAGTACATATTTTCCTTGTTAAAGTTTGGTTTAAAAGGTTTAAATCAATTTGAGATGAAAAAGGTTTTCAAGGAAAATTTAAGGGAAGGTTACCCTAAGTAAAATGACACGGATATTAGAATACCAAATGGGACTTGTATAGGGTCGCGCCCTATACATTAGCTATTAGCCCTAGCTAATTTAGTCCAACATTCCAGTGTGTAGGGCTTTGTCATAGGTAAGACTAAAATTATGATTACACACAGAAATGAATATATATTTGTATACAGATAGGTTATCGGTGAGCCTGCAAAACCATTAGGATCAGGTGACCCTTGGAGATGATAAGTTAGGGACAGACCATTCAGAAGAGGAGTATTTAACAGATAGTTAGGGACATATCGTCCAGAAGAGGAGTGTCTAACAGGTGTTAGATCATTTTGATTATATTGTTTAGTAGGACCGAGTCAGCCAAAGGTAAGTAGTTAGCCAAACAAAACCATAATGTTCAGACAGATAGTTCGATTGTTACCTGATATGTATGTTTACACAATAATGCTTTACAGTTTTAACTAGTTTTGGTTGTAGGATAAAGGTTTGCAAAAGATATGTTTTAAAAGGATATTAATGAGGGGAAACCCATTCCGCTAAGCGGCGTGGTCTTACTTAATATCAAACAACCGAGATGTATAGTATTATTCACACCAGGCTTTATGTCTGACTCGAAGTTTATGTTTTTCCCCTTAAACTCTCGGGTGCTTAAAACTGATTTGAGTAGGCTTAGGGTTGAGGTTTTACAGGTTTTAGTAGGTTGACGAATAAAGCTTCCGGAGACGAGCAGGTGGCTGACAGATAGCTATTTAGGAGTTGCTATTTTGTTCTGCTGTGTTGTATTTAAGACAGTTATGTCAATATAGTACTCTGGTCAACTAAAGAGGCATCATCATATGTCGCTCTTGGCGTATTTATGTAATAATTATATTTTATCTAAACCTGGGAAACGATTATGGGATTATGTAATCTGAATGGGAAACATATGTTTTGAAATGTAGTCAGTAAAATGTTGTTTTTTTAGAAATATGTGATTTTGTTTCATATTCAAATGCTTCTAATATTATGGATACCATTAACATAGCCGTATATAGTCGTCGGAAGTTAATACTATGGATGACTGCAGCATCTGTAGCGCTTAGCTTTGGGCCTCTAGATAGGGGATGTTACAGGCGTGGTCTTACTAGATATCTAAATGGTTTGATATGGTAGATTATTATTCATACCAGGCTTTATGTCTGACTCGAAGTTTATGTTTTCCCCTTAAACTCTCGGGCACTCAATTGATTTTGAGTAGTTTGAGAGTTGAGGTTTCCAAGTACCTCTTTAGACGAATAAGCTTCAGGAGACGTGCAAGAGGCATGATAGCTATCTAGAGTTTTCTTTTATTATGATTCCACTGTGTTTTTGATGTAAAGGCAAAGTTGCCTAATTGCCTATATATACTTTGATCATCCATGGGGGCATCTTCATATGTTGCTCTTGGTGTATGTTGTAATAAATATATTTTATTTGCACATGGTACTCGTATTGGGATTATGTAATGAATTTGAAATGTTTGAAATGGAATGTGGAACTTGTTTGATGTTTTAAATTTTTTTCCATACTCATGTGTTTTGTGTATCAATGCATCTAGCATTACCTTATTTGATCACCAAGGATTAATAACTATGAATGACTGAAGCATCCGTAGCCGTTAGTTTTGGTCCTCCAAGCGGAGGATGTTACATAGAGGTCATTTTATAAGTTTTCGAATATGTTACTTGCCTTTTCTTTTAAAAAGATGCTTTCGAAAGGGTTGAAGTTACTTGTAAGTAGCTTTCGAAGGGATTGTCACTTACCTTTGTTTTAAAAGTAGCTTTTGATTGAGTTGTCGTGTATTAAGTTTTGAAAAGGAGCTTTCTAAAGGGTAGTTGCTTTTAAACCTAGTCGAAACCTAGCTGCCATCTTCATACCTTTCGAATTGGTTAAAGGCTGCTTTTCTTTATAGATAATAATGAGTTCAAAAGGGAATTTTTTTACTAATATAGAACCCACATCCAATGCTTTCGAAAGGGTCCCTATAGTCACTTATATTAGAGGTTTCGAAGGCAATGGCGTCAAAAGGTCATTTCAAAGTTATCCTTTTACCCCAATTATTTTACTTAAAGAACATTACTTTCATAAAGGGTGGTTTCGTAGCCATTTGTTCCCTAAATTTTTTTGCTCGGAGATAAAGTTTTTGGTAGGGTTACTTTCGCTTATGTTTACTTTGACACAAAAGTTATACTTAAGGTTAAACCTAATGATTTCGAAAGAGATACTTCATATGGTTTTGAAGCTATGCTTCTATAAATCCTACTTGAACTGAGTGGTTTTGAAAGATAAGCTTTAATACTTTCGAAAGGAACGTTTTGATGGTTTCGAAAGGAAGGTTTTGATGCTTTTGAAAGGGATGTTCTGAGTGTTTCGAAGGGCATATATTTAAGTGTTTTGAAAAGAAGGTTTGAATACTTTCGAAGGATATATTTCAATGGTTTCAAAAGATAAGTCCTAAGGTTTCAATAGCCTTAGTTTTCAAACAAGAAACCCAATCTCAATTTTTAAAGAAGAACCCATGGAAATATGAAAGAGTTTTGAAATGGCATCTATCTTTGGTGTTTTTGAAGAAGCTTTCCTTGCTAAAGATAATAGGTTAAAGGTATTAACCATATTTAATTTGAAAAATGATTACAAGGAAATTAAACCAAAGATGTTTATATTATTATGTTATGACCAGTTATCATGTGAGCTTCTTTTGTAAACATATTCACTTTATAATCAACGCATAACTGCATTTTGGAGGTATTAAGGGCAGAATAACCAGCTTGGTTGACCCAGTAGTGAATATAAATTGAGTTAACTCTTGTATGAGTAGTGTTGCATCTAGGAGGTCAGGTAGACCAGGACATAGGATGCCCAGAGATTGATCAAAGAGTTGTTGGATTAGTTTGGTTCATAGTAAACCCATGAAAACTATGTTTGGAAATTGTTATTGGCCATGGCTAATAGGTTCTTAATGGGCCCATGAAAACTATATCCGGGTTAAGTTATTGAAATAGATCAATAGGTTCATAGTTAACCCATGAAAACTAAGATATGAGAGAAGTTATTGGAGAATCCAATAGGTTCATAGTGAACCCATGAAAACTATAATTGGATGGAGTTATTGGTGGATACCAATTGGTTCTTAATGAACCCATGAAAACTATGAAACCGGGAAGATAGTCCGTAAGCTTCAAACATGTTATTAATTAGCCCATGAAAACTAATAGGTTAATAATGAACCTAGAAACTATAATTGAGACAAATAGTCAAATGAATGGGGATGGGAAATCCTGAATATATTGCATATTTGCATATCATCATGATATATTTTATTATGTTATTTCTTAACCATTAGGGATGTAGGTGCATAGTATATGGTTATTAGAAATTGAGTTATGATACTAGTAAGGTGAAAACCCGTTCCACTAAGCGGCGTGGTCTCACTAGATATCTATATAGTTCAAGATGGTAGGTTATTATTTATACCAGGCTTTTTGTCTGACTTGAAGTTTATGTTTTCCCTTTAAACTCTCAGGTGCTCAAATGGTTTTGAGTAGTTTGAGAGTTAGGTTCTCCTTTATATGAATAAGCTTCTGGAGTCGTGCAGTAGGCAAGCTAGCTATTAGGACTTCTTTCTGTTTTATTCCGTTGAATTTTTTGTTGTAATGGTAAAGTTGTTAATTAGCCTATGTTTAGACTCTGATCATCCAAGTGGGCATCTTCATATGTCACTCTTGGCGTATTTTTAGTAATTATATTTCTCTGAACGTGGTTTATGAATTGGGATTATGTAATGAATTTGAAACATGAATTAAAATTGAATGAGAAATCTGTTTTATGATTTTAAATTTTTTTCATATTCATGTGTTTCTATTATATCATTGTATCTAACGTTATTGCATTTGGTCACTGAGAATTAATTACTATAAATGACTATAGCATCTGTAGCCGTTAATTTGGGGCCTCTAGATGGGGGCTATCACAATTTGGTATTAGAGCATAGGTTTTTTTGTAAATTTAAAAAGGAATTTGTACCTAAAAGATTTTCAGAACATAATATAATGAATGAGAAAATAAGGTCGGGGTTTGGGTTAATGCTATAGTAACGTACTTGTATTTGTTGGTATATCTCTATAAGTACATAGTCCCCTCTCTCTTAGACTGTTCTTTTGTATCTTACTAAGGCTCATATGCATATTTACGCGAAAGAAAGATATGGAGGTAGGAAACGGAAGAGGAAATCTAGGTGGATGAAGCACCACTACTAACGGAAATGTTCGACCCAACACCAGGAGAAATCCGGGTCGACGGGCAAATGCTAATCCAAACGCAAATGCCAATGTAGTTACTGGAATCCAGCCAGCAGATATGGAGATGATGTATCAGTTCTTTGTCAATCTGATGCAAGCTGGAGTAGCTGTAGGAGTAGCTGGGGGTAATGTTAGGAATGTTGGAGGAGCTAATCTTGTGTCCCCAATTAGCAATAACCATGCTTAGCGGAGCAGGGATTATACCATTCTTGGTGGGAAGCCATTTTTGGGAATAGAGGATGCTATAGAAGTAGAGAATTGGCTTTTGCACTGTGAAAGATTTTCCTCTGATTTGGGGTTAACTGATGAGAAAAAGAGGAGACATGCATGTATGTAGTTGCAAGGAGCAGCACTTTATTGGTGGAACAGTGTTACCATGGGAGTTCCCAAGGAGGAATTGACTTTGGTGGAAATTGGAAGGAGATTTGAAGAGATATTTTTGTCTGAAGTTGCCAAATCAGTATCGCTAAGAAGGTTCATGGACTTAGTGAAGGTGAAATGTCGATAATTGAGTATTCTACGAAGTTTGATGAATTATCCAGATATGGACATGCTACCATAGACACCGTCATTAATGGGAACGAGAAGTTTATTCGAGGGCTAAGACCCGAGATTGCAAGGGCGACTATGCCACATCTCCGTGATCCAAGTACATTTGTAGTGGAGATGGCAATCCGAAATGAAGAGATGCTTTCTACTTATGGGAAGGAGAAGCAAGTTGGAACCCAGAAATTTCAGGGTAAGAAGAGAATTCTTTAAGAAGAAAGGAACCCAAAAGGGAGAAGCTGCCAAGAAGGCAAAGGCTAATCTATTTTTCTTTAAGTGTGATAAGAAGGGACATTATGCTCGTAAATGTTGAACTGAAAAAGGGAAGAAGGCTGTAGAAAAGAAAGGAGTGAAGTACTTTAACTATGACCAGATTGGGCATTACAAGAATCTGTGTCCAGAACCGGTCAAAGTGGACAAGGTAAAGGCCTTTGCTTTAGGACCATCGTCTGCTAGACCAACCGCTGCTAAGAAGGGAAAGACTATGATAGAAGGTACGCTTTTGATTCATAGTATACCACTTAGGGTACTAATTGATACCGGTGCATCGCATTCATTCATATCTTAGTGTTTGGTAGATAAGTTGTGTATAGAACCCTCATACTTATTACTTCCTTACGGGTTGTGAATCCGATAGGAGGGTATGCAACTCTGGGGATGAGATGTGACCAGTTAGAATTTGATTTGTTAGGTCATAAGTTTGCACGCAGTTTGTATGTTTTTTACTTCGTAGGCTTCGGGATCATTTTGGGTATGGACTGGTTAGAAAGATATGACGCCGGGATATTTTGCCAAGATATGGAAATATCGCTAAAGCACATTATTAGCCATAACCGAATTATATACATGGTGGAGATATTAGACTCAAGTGCTTGTGCGTTACTGAATGCAATGGAAGTGGGAGAAGAATTGAAAGGTTTTGGTAGTAAGAGAGTTTGCAGATGTTTTTGACTCGATCACAGGACTACCACCGAAGCGAGCCATTGAGTTTCGGATAGATCTTGTGCCTAGAGCTGAACATGTGAGTAGACCACCTAGCAAGATGACACCGACCGAGATGGAGGAATTAAAGGTGTGGCTAGTGGATTTAAAAAGGAAGAATTTTATCAAACCACGCAATTAGCCTTGGGGAGCGGCCGCGGTGTTCGTGAAGAAACCGGATGGGTCTCTAAAGATGTTATTGAATATCGTAAGTTGAACGAAAAGATGATCAAGAATAAGTATCCTTTGCTAAGAATCAATGGTTTATTTGATCAATTGAGTGGAGCTGGAGTATTTTCCCAATTGGATTTGGCAATAGGTTCCATCGGCTAAGAGTGGTAGAGGACAGTATTCCGTTGAAGGCATTTCGGACTAGGTATGGTTTGTACGAGTGGTTAGTAATGCCATTCGGGTTAACGAATGCGCTTGATTTCTTCGTGGATTTGATGAACTGGATTTTCCAAGAGCACTTGGACAGGTTCGTGTTGGTGTTCATAGATGAAATTTTAATATACTCTAAGGATGAAAAAGAGCATGAAGTTCATCTTAGAATAGTGCTTGAGACGTTAAAGCAGCAACGGCTGAAGGCGAAGTTTTCCAAGTGTCATTTCTGGATGAAAGAGGTTAAGTTTCTTAGCCATGTGGTTTCAGAAAAGGGTTTGTCAGTCAATCCGGATAAGATCGAAGCTGCTAACAGTTAGAAGAGACAAGGGACTTAGATTAGAAGTTTTCTTGGACTCGCTGGCTATTACCGGAGATTCATTAAGGATTTTTCGCAGATAGCAGCGCCTTCGACTAAGCTAACTAGGAAGGACATGAAGTTTATTTTGTTTGACAAATATGAGGAAACATTCCTTAAGTTAAAGCATTTATTAACCAACAGGCCCGTGTTAGTAGTTACAGACGGAAACCAAGGATTAGTACTGTATACCGATGCATGTGGAATCGAATTAGGGGCTGTGTTGATGCAGAAAGGTAAAGTTATTGCCTACGTTTCACAACAGCTTAGACCACATAAAGTTAGATATCCAACTCATGATCTAGAGTTAGTTGCGGTGATCTTCGCACTGAAAGTATGGAGACATTATCTCCTAGGGAGAGATTTGAGTTATACACAGATTATAAATAATTAAGGTATATATTCTCTCAGAAGCAGTTGACTATGAGGCAGCGGAGATGGCTGGAGTTTTTAGCAGCTTATGATTTTGGTATAGAGTATACACCTAGAAAGGGAAATAAAGTAGTGGATGCTCTTAGCAGAAAACATCAGAATATGGTATTAGCTATGTTAACATAATGGAGGGATCTAGAAGCTTTGACTACTTGTAGTGTGCAATTATGATCGACTGCTAGTTCTAGTCAGAGCAGTGCCATGGTATCTTGCTTGGAAGTTCGACCAGTACTGATCGAAAAGATTGCTTCTAAGTAGAAAGAAGACCCATTGTTAACCAAAAAGATTATAAGGCTTGAGGTTGGGTCAAAGATTGATGATCTAAAGGATTATAATCTTGACCAAAGGGGATGGTTGAGAAAGAAGTGATGGTTTTGTGTTTCAAATGTTGAGGATTTAAGGAAAGAAGTTCTTAGGGAATGTCATCGATCCCAATTTATGATTCATCCTGGAGGAACCAAGATGTACCAAGATATGAAGAGTAGTTTCTACTGGAAAGGTAGGAAGAAAGATGTTGGCTTGTGGGGTAAGGCAGTGTGTGAACTGTCAACAAGTGAAGGTCGAGCATCAGAAACTGAGTGGATTGCTTCAACCTTCGGAGATACCAGTTTGGAAATGGGATTCGATATCCATGGATTTTATAGACGGGTTGCCAATGTCAAATTGAGGAAATGAAAGTATATGGGTTATAGTGGACAGGTTAACCTAGAGTGCCCATTTCATCCCAGCTAAGTCAACCAGGACGGCACCTGTTTTGGCTAAATTATTTATAAAGAACGTAATTAGACTGCATGAAATTCCCAGTAGTATAGTAAGCGATAGAGATACTTTGTTTACTAGTGAGTTCTGGAAGAGTCTACAAAATGTGTTGGGTATCAAGCTCAAGATGAGTGCCACTTATCGCCCTCGGACAAACGGGCAGACAGAGAAAGTCAACAAGATATTTGAGGATCTGTTAAGAGCTTGTGTGCTAGACTTTGGTGGATCTTGAGAAGATCACCTATACTTAGTTGAGTTTTCCTACAATAACAGTTATCAGACCAGCTAAGTCAACCAGGACGACATCTGTTTTGGCTTAATTTTTTATGAAGAACGTAATTAGACTGCATGGAATTCCCAGTGGTATAGTAAGCAATAGAGATACTTTGTTTACTAGCGAGTTCTGGAAGAGTCTACAGAATGTGTTGGCTATCAAGCTCAAGATGAGTGCCGCTTATCACCCTCAGACAAACGGGCAGACAGAGAGAGCCAACAAGGTATTTGAGGATCTGTTAAGAGCTTATGTGCTAGACTTTAGTGGATCTTGAGAAGATCACCTATACTTAGTTGAGTGTTCCTACAATAACAGTTATCAGACTAGTATAGGAATGACGCCTTTAAAGGATTTGTATGAAAGGCTATGCAAATCACCATCATGTTGGTTGGAAACTGGAGATAGGTTTGTCTTAGGACTAAATTTGGTAAGAGAGGCAACAGAGAAGATTGAGTTGATCCGAGGAAGGATGAGGGAAGCTCGGTCTGGATAGAAGAGTTACGTAGATAAGAGGCATAAGGATCTAGAATTCTCAGTTGGAGATAAGGTTTTCGTTAAAGTGTCACCAATAAAAGGCGTGGTACAATTCGGAAAGTCAGGGAAACTTGCACCAAGATACGTTGGACCGTTCCCAGTTATAGAGAGGATCGGAAAGCTTACATACATAGTAGATTTGCCGAGCAGTTTGGCAGGTGTCTATAATGTGTTTCATGTGTCCCATCTTCGTAAGTATGTGCATGATCCAAAGACTACTATTCTACGACTGAGTTGGAAGTTTAATAGTAGAACCGAATTTGACTTTTGTTAGACAATTAGTTTGAGTTGTAGCAAGAGATGAGAAGAGGTTAATAAACAAGACAGTCAAGTTGGTGAAATTTCAGTGGAGCGACAACGAGAATGACTGTAATTGGGAGACAGAAGGCAAAATTAGATATACTTATCCTGATCTGCTGTAGGGGTATGTTCTATATTTGCTTTATATAGACTAGCTTCTAGTCAGGAAGGCAAGTATGGTAATTAGAAGATGTTATAGATAATTGGTATGTTTAGTATTTAGTCCTCACAAAATTTCGAAGACGAAATTCTTTAAGGAGAGGAGCCTGTAACACCCCTAATTTAAATAAAATTATTCAGGAGATTTAGTTAGATAAATTAAATAGAATAATGTAGAGACTAGAATGATAAGGGGACTGAGATTTGAAAACTAAATAGAGGTCGTGCCTTAATTAAATGAAATCATAAGAATGGGTTTATAAAATGGTGTTATAAGTTAACTACTCAAGAGAATAAGGCAAGGGTATTATGAGAAATAGTCATATACCATAATCCCATAACCCCTAAACCCTTACTTCATTTTTCATTCATATGTTCATAAACCGAAAACAAAAGCTAAGGAGAACTAAGGCCGGCCATAACCCTAGGAAAAAAGTGATCAAAAATATACTAGAAGCCAAGGATTCAAGCAAGGAAGAATTAAGCAAGATCAAATCTCAAGTTCCTTATCCAAACAAGGTGAATAATTAATCTAAACCATCTCACATATGTTTTATTGAAAATCTTAATTTCGTGTTTAAGGTTTTGAAAACCGTTTGGATGATTTGAATGATGATATGCTTCGATTATATGCCATGTTTGATTTAAACAAGTATGTTTGTAAAAGGTTTGATTCGATTTTAAGGCTAAAATCATGTAAAATAGGTTTTGAATGCCATGACAATTGAATATGTTTTGTGAAACATTATTTTGGAAGTGGGTTTAAATTTTCATAATATTCTAAGCTATGGATAATTTATTATGAATTTTGAATGGAAGAAATTGATAGTTTTGGTTGGAAATTAATTATGGCAATTATAAAAAGGATTTTGGGTTCAAAATTTTTATATGTTAGAAAACATATTAAAAGAGAATTAAGATTATTTTTGAAGATTTTTTCAAAGTGATTTACTATGGAAAGTAAATTAATTAAGTTTGAGGACTTAAATGCCTTAATTATTTTGTTAAGGAGAAGGGCTTCTTTGCTAAAATATTTTAACTATTAATTGATGAATTCGACAGCCTTTTTAGAAAAAGATTTTTGGTAAAGGATTTTGGCAACTAATCATATTTTGACAAATAAGGCAAGTAGGTGAAGAGAAATTTCTTTTAAAGGCTAAAAATCAATTTTGTTTGGATCACTTCTATCCGATGGCTTTCGATACCATGCATCCACCAAAGAACCCATTCGAAACCAATGCACATGGTATCAAGCAATTGATAGGTAGTGCATTGGAGAAAGACAGAAGGTACCGTGTCGAAACCGAGCTTTCGAAAGGGTAGAGGTCATTTTATAAGCTTTCGAATATGTTACTTTCCTTTGCTTTTAAAAAGATGCTTTCAAATGGGTTAAAGTTACTTGTAAATAGCTTTCGAAGGGATTTCCGCTTACCTTTGTTTTAAAAGTAGCTTTCGATTGAGTTGCCGCGTATTAAGTTTTGAAAAGGAGCTTTCGAAAGGGTAGTCGCTTTTCAACCTAGTCGAAAACCAGCCACCGTCTTCATACCTTTCGAATTGGTTAAATGCCACTTTTCTTTATAGCCTTATAACAATGAGTTCGAAAGGGAAGCTTTTGTTTTACTAATATAGAAGCCACATCCCAATGCTTTCGAAAGGGTCCCTGTAGTCACTTATATTAAAGGTTTCGAAGGCAATGGCATCGAAAGGTCGTTTCAAAGCTATCCTTTTTCCCCAATTATTTTGCTTAAAGATTATTGCTTTCAAAAAGTGTGGTTTTGAAGCCATTTGTTCCCTAAATTCTTTTACTTGGAGATTTAAGTTTTCAAAAGGGTTATTTTTGCTTATGTTCACTTTGACCCAGAAGTTCTACTTAAGGTTAAACCCAATGATTTTGAAAGAGATATTTTCATATGGTTTCGAAGCTACGCTTCTATAAATCCTACTTAAACTAAGTGGTTTTGAAAGATAAGCTTTAATATTTTCGAAAGGAATATTTTAATGGTTTCGAAAGGAAGGTTTTGATGCTTTCGAAAGGAATGTTTTGAGTGTTTTGGAAGGCATATATTTAAGGGTTTTTAAAAGATGGTTTGAATACTTTAGAATGATATATTTTAATGATTTCGTAAGATAAGGCCTAAGGTTTCGGAAGCCTTAGTTTTCAAACAAGAAACCCAATCTCAATCTTTAAAGAAGAACCCATGGCAATATGAAAGAGTTTTGAAATAGCATCTAACTTTGGTGTTTTTGAAGAAGCTTTCCTGGCTAAAGATAATAGGTTAAAGGTATTAACCATATTTCATTTGAAAAATGATTATAAGGAAATTAAACCAAAGATGTTTATATTATTATGTTATGATCATTTATCATGTGTGCTTCTTCTGTAAACATTTTCACTTTATAATCAACCCATAACTGCGTTTTGGGGGTATTAAGGGCAGGATAACCAGCTAGGTTGATCCAGTAGTAAATATAAATTGAGTTAACTCCTGTATGAGTAGAGCTGCATCCAGGAGGTCAGGTAGACAAGAACGTAGGATGCCCAGAGACTGATCATAGAGTTGTTAGTTTAGACAGGTTCATAGTAAACCCATGAAAATTATATTTGGAAATTATTATTGGCAGGGGCCAATAGGTTCTTAGTGAACCCATGAAAACTATATCTGGATTAAGTTATTGATAAAGATCAATATGTTCATAGTCAACCCATGAAAAATAAGATAAGAGAGATGTTATTAGAGAATCCAATAGGTTCATAGTGAACCCATGAAAACCATAATTAGATGAAGTTATTGGCGGATACCAATAGGTTCTTAGTGAACCCATGAAAACTATGAAATCGAGTAGATAGTCCATAAGCTTCAAACAGGTATTAGTTAGCCCATGAAAACTAATAGGTTAATAATGGCCCTAGAAACTATAACCGAGACAAATAGTCAAATGAATAGGGATGGGAAATCCAAAATATATTGCATGTTTGCATATCATCATGATATATTTTATTATGTTATGTCTTAACCATTGTGGATGCAGGTGCTTAGTATATGGTTATTATAAATTGAGTTAGGATACTAGTGAGGGAAAAATCATTCCTCTAAGTGTCGTTGTCTCACTAGATATCTATATAGTTCGAGATGGTAGGTTATTATTCATACCAGGCTTTTTGTCTGATTTGAAGTTTGTGTTTTCCCCTTAAAATCTCAGATGCTCAAGTGGTTTTGAGTAGTTTGAGAGGAAGGGTTTTTAGGTTCTCCTTTAGGCGAGTAAGCTTCCGGAGACGTGCAGGAGGCAAGCTAGCTATTAAGAGTTCTTTCTTTTTAATTCATATGTATTTTTGGTTGTAATGGCAAAGTTGTTAATTTGCCTATGTTTAGACTCTGATCTTCCAAGTGGGCATCTTCATATGTCGCTCCTGGTGTATTTTTAATAATTATATTTCTCTGAACCTGGTTTACGAATTGGGATTATGTAATGAATTTGAAACGTGAATTGAAATTGAATGAGAAATCTATTTTAATTTTAATTTTTTTCTTCATATTCACATGTTTCTGTTATATCAATGTATCTAACATTACCATAATTGGTCCCTGAGAATTAATACTATAGACGACTGCAGCATCTGTAGTAGTTAGTTTTGGGCCTCCAGATGAGGGATGTTACAGTAAACGATTTTCAAAGAGTCTGATGAAAAAGAAGGAGTAGTGTCAGTGGAGCTCAAGGAAGCAAATGTAGAAGAATGAAGGACCTTCGTAAATAGGTCCATAAAGTTAACAGGATGAGGAGATCCTAATCCAAGAAGGAAGGGAGGAGCATCCTTAAGCGGAGTGTCAAGCACTAAAGTTTGGTGCAAAGAGTCCATGCATTCTTTAAGGGTAGGACTGAAAACACTAGCGGAAGAATCCTTTAAATAGAGAGTAGACACGATGGTAGCGGCACCAGAAGAAGTGGCAAGAAGTAGGGGTGTAGTGGATCCCACTCCTTTGAGCCATTTAAAAAGGGCCTTAGATGGAGCACGAACAATCTAAGAACTTTTATTTTCAAGTCTTCTCTAGCCTTCACTATGATGTCCTAAGCAGCGGAAACAAAAAACAGTGAACTTGACTTGGGGCAATCACTTTCCTTATCTCCATGGACGAAGCAGGTAATTTAGAAGTGACTTTATTGAGCAACAAGGCATCCACGCCTACAGGACGCACTTTAGCCGGATCTGCTTACAAGAGAAAAAGCGTTAAAGAAACATATTTCCCTACACAAAAAGGAAAAAAGAGAACAAGAGACAAAACAGGGATAATATCCAGGGCTCTTGTCGTTGGATGTTGTATTGGAGAAGTAGTGGAAAACATGTCCAGCTTGTCCGCAGCAAGTGCTAGTGGACTATTCCTTTTCTTTTTCATTATGGGGGCTCGCCCAAAACCTAATGAGTTGGTAGAATTAGAGGGTGCTTCTCTATTTTTTCTTTAGTAAGATGTCTCTGCCGGCTCCTTGAAAATGTTGCAGCATCCCTAAAACTAGGGATCCTAGCTAAAACCTAGGGTCGATGTTCTTTGATTCAGCAGCTAGCATTTATCATATAAAAAGCTTAAGTCAATAAAGATTAATATAAGAATTAAGCAAATGAAAACAAGTCTAGCAAGAATGCATATCGAGGATCGAGAGCATTCCAATAATGTCTGGGGAATAACATCTTACAAAAAGGAACTGGCAACTTCAATCCCGAGGCTTATTAATAAAGCCAGTCACTACCACACCACCGATAGAGATGAAGTATTATATAGAACCCTTAGGTTGATTCTTCATCTTTTTAAGAGTAATTAAGGAGCAAAGTATGGAGGGAGTCAATTCTTTCAGCTTGAGTTCTTTGAACAAAATATATAAGGAATTGATGTAACTGTTAGAGTTGGGGTTCAGTTGAATAGGAGCAATCTTCAAGAAGGCCAGGACCTTATGGATAATATGGTTGAAGAGTAGATAACATTAGTGGTAGATATGAAGAGGAGTAAAAGAAAAGAACCTCTTAGGATGGGTGTCAATTCAATTATCTAGACCTAGAACCTTCGTTTCAACCCTTGAAATATCAAAAAGATGGAGAAGAAAGTCGACGTCTTCTTGTTTTGTAAAGTAGGACCGATGAGAAGTGTAAACCTTTTATTCAGAAGAACTTGTAGAATTGGGGGATTTAGGAAATTTGATACTCCTTTGGAAGATAGTTTCTTTCCTCCAGCCATAAGGTTTACAATAGAATAATTTCAGTTGTTTAAATAATATTCCAATAGCTTAAAAAAGAAACCATCATAAGTTAAGGATGAAAAGTAAAACTATTAAGTACTATCAAGGAGAGTCTTCCATAAAGCTACCGAGAAGAGTTCCAAGGGTTGTCAAAGAAAGTTCCAAAGAGCTATCAAGGAGAGTCTTCCATAAAGCTATCGAGAAAAGTTCCAAAGAGTTGCCAAAGAAAGTTCCAAAGAGTTATTATGGAGAGTCTTCCGTAAATCTATCGAAAAGTATTCCAAAGAGCTATTGAAGAGAGTTTTAGAGGGATATCGAGGAGAGTTTCCTGTGAGTTATTATAAAGAGTTCTTAAAGCAATTTGTAAAAAATTCTATACGATAACTTTGGACATGAAAGAATAAAGCCATCATGACATACCTATGGGAGTAGTCACTAACAAAGTAAAAGTGCCATCGCTGGAGGTTTTATAAAGTTTTTGCATACTATATACCAAGTAATGAGCTAAGCTATCGAAAGAAGTTTCCTTGAGATTCCACGTACAACCTTCGAGGGGTGAATAAAGGCTATCATAAAGAGTTCAATGAAACCCTCGCGTGTAGTTTGAGGACTTCCAACATGCTATTTAGAGCAATTCTGAAAGGGGGTGATTTAAACTATCGAGGAAGGATTCCAAGGCATTATCGCGCTTAATTCACAATCTAAAATCCATTAGGAATGTATACTATCGCAATGAGTTAGAGCTGTCGCTTGCTATTCTAAAATAAAAGGCTAGAACCATCGCAAGAAGGGAGCTATCGCGTGTAGTCTTGAATCGATAACTATTTACAAATAAATGTGCCACATGTTATTTCGATCATGTGCTACGTGGATTAATCATGACCTTATATTTTTGATGGAGTGCCATGTGCTAATAATCTAATAGCTCCAATTCTCTATAAATAGTATGCACCCTCATCTAGAAAGGGGTCTAAAATTCTTAAGTCCTTGTTCTTCTTCATTTTCGTTTTTCACCAACTTTGTAAAGTAAGCTTTAGATTTGGGATTCATGGTCGTTAGGGAAAATTGTAATTGGGAATTTTGTAACTAAGGATCTATATTTGGCATAATTTGCATAGCTGTTTGAGTTGAATATATGTTAGCATATTATGATGGATTCTACCATGATTATGACTTTGGATTACTTCCACTAGCCTTGATTTATAAGCCTATCCTAACTTTCACCCTAACATGGGTAGTCCACCGATGGATCGTTGTGCCCTATCGGTGCATTAGCGTGCAACCCAGAAACTAACTTTCAAAATTATCTATGTTTCATTTATTTCCAGATTTCAACTTATATGCTTATTTAGTTACAATGGTTTCACATCATATATATACAATGTTTCTAAGGTCCAACATATTCATAAACATTAAATTTGCTATTTCTTTGGTTCCAATTCAAATTAGTGTAAAATTAGGATTTATGAAGTTTTAAAAAGAAGAGTACATGCTTCTATTTCCTAAATTCAGATATCATCACTTATATAGATTTTACTTCGTATTTTAACCCTTAGTTAGTCTTAAAACATCTTATAACATTATCATAGCATTATATAAGAATCAGAAAGGATTCACTCACTTTCAAGCCAAAGAAATCTGAATTCACCTGTTGTCCCGAATTTCCAAAATGTAAATCTTCATAATCGTCTACGACCCTTACTTCAGATGATAGAGAATTCCATCATGAACCCAATGCAAACTTGTCTCATTAAATTTCACTAAGAATTAATGATTTGGTGTTTGATAGGGGAAGGAGGAAGATGATGGAATTAGTGACGTTTCAAAAATGAGAAGCTAGAAAATGAGAAACTGAAATATAAGTATATTTTAAATAAGGTTTAAGGGAAAAACTAAACCGTCATCTCAGATTTGAATTTAAATTATGGACTAAAATAACTCAGTTCAAAATCCAGCCCACTTAAACAAAATTTTGTTATGTTACTCATACGACGTCCTTTTAAGATCAGTGAAAATTCCATCTTAACTAGAAAAACGAGAGTTATGCAATGGTCTAACTCCCGTCACCAAATTCAATTGTTTATAAAAATTACTAATTTGACCTTCTACTCAATTTTCCAAATTACTCTCCAATTAAATTCAAATTGTTTATTATTAATTATAATCATTATTTAAGTTATATACAAAATTTCAAGAAATTACAGTGCTCCACTATACGTGCGGTTGCATGGGGTGGTATCAGCACCGTCTTTAGATCTGCCAACTGATCATGCTCTTCTATAATGACAGCGTTGTGCAGACATTTTCTCAAATGCAATACATGAAAAACATCATGGACTCCCGCTAACTTAGCCAGAAGCTCTATGCGATAAGCAAGTTTCCCTACCTTCTCCTAAATCAGGAAAAGCCCAATAAATCTCGACACCAACTTCTCCAATGTTCCAAACCTCATAACCTTCCTAAAAGTGGAAATCTTAACAAATACCATGTCTCCAATTGAAAACTCCAACACTTTCTTTTGCCTGTCAACATACGACTGCTATCGATTCTGGGCGGCCTTCATTCGCTATCTAATCACCTTAACCTTTTCTATAGCCTCACGGATCAATCTGGTCCAAGTAGAATTTTGCCTATAGTTTCCCACCAACAATTAGGTGACTTACACAGCCTCTCATATAAGGCTTCAAAGGGTGTCATACCAATCGCTACTTGGTACTATTATTGTATGTAATTATACTAAGGGTAAATGCTGCTTCCAATGTCCTCCAAAATCCATGATGCAAGCTCTCATTAAATGCTCCAAAACCCAGTTCACCCTATTTGTCTGCCCGTCGGTTTACATATGGTCTATGGTGCTAAGATTCAACATCGTTCCAAAAGCTGATTACAAACTCCTCCAAAATTCACTAGTGAATAAAGGGTCCCTACCACTAACAAGCACTAACCGAAACTCCATACAATTGTACCACTTCTTTGATATAAATTTACGCTAGAGATGTTGTCTCCATATTACTCCTTATAGGAATAAAGTGGGCATTTTTAGCGAGTTGATCCACTATAACGCAAATAGCTTCATTTCCTCTTTGACTTCTAATCAACCCATCTATAAAGTCCATTGACATATGCTCCCATTTCCAAGTGGGTACCTCGAATGGTAATAATAGACCGTTGGGCTTCCCTTATTCCACTTTTATCCTTTGGCACGTTAAACATTTAGTGACATGTTCCGCTACTTGCTTCTTCATCCTTGGCTAATAAAAAATCCACTTCATGTCACTATACATTTTATCTCTACCGGGGTGAATAATCATCCTAGAATGGTGGTACTTGGCTAAAACATCTTCCAGTACTGGAACATATAGCCATCCATCTCTCCTCAGCCATCCTCTTTCATCGATCGAGTAACTATGGATGTAGAGGAAGTTCTCTCCCCTACCCAACTTCCCTAAAATGTCAACTATTGCTGCATCCCTCTTCTATTCTGGACCGATGCATTCCATCAATGCTGGCCTTACATCCATAACCACTAGATATCCTAGAGTGAATTTTGATGGTGGATGGAAATTGAAATTCAAGTGGAACTCCAACCGCCTCCACTTATATATAGCAACAAGAGTAGCATGCCTCCAGCTAAAGGTGTTGGCAACAACATTCCCTTTTCTTGAGGTAACTGATTTTCAAAGTCATATGATGCTATAAGTCCATACACCTCTGCTGCCTAAGATTCAAATATTTTTTGTAAAATAGGTATTTAAGGGACTTATAATTGGTAAATAGCTCAAACCTTTCCCCCAAAAGATAACGCCTCCACATTTTCAAGGCAAATACGATAGCCCCTAACTCTATGTCATGAGTATGATATCTCTTCTCATGGTCCTTCAACTGCCAGCTTGCATTGGCTCACTTTGTCTTCTTGCATAAGAATGGCTCTATAACAACTCGCACCCTAGTAGGACCGACTTTTTCGCTAAATTGAAAACCCATGTCCACCAAGATACGGATCGTTGGTTTGGATAATGAAAATAAACAAATAAATGCATATCAGAGCACTATCGATATTCTCATGGCGTCTCTATACAACCACATTAGAGCACTATTTTTATAGTGGTTAGAATGCACCTAGACCGTATGACTAAAGTCGGTTTAAAATAATAAAATCGAGACCATTCAGACATTTAGAAACCCTAGCCGCCTCAATACAACCAGTCAATCTGTCCTCTTTAGGAGATCGATCGCTAAAGGTCGATCGACCCAATGAGGGCAGTCAACCGACCTTCGGTCCATGGCACCAATTTATTAGTTAACATTAATTTCCAATGTTATATTATTTATTTACTTTATTACTCGAGCCATTAATGTTTGCTTGACGTTAGGTCTATTTCTAAACATTTTAATATTTTTAGTTTGTAAATTTAAATCTATTTAAACTATTTTCGTATTGGAATTTTCAAACACCCATAACTTCTTCATTTGAATTTCAATTGCAAAGCTATAAATACGAAAGTTGCTTAGAAAATTGACATGAACACAATGGTGTAATTTTCATGGTTGAATTCTGATGTATGCACAAATTCTATTTTTGGCCTTATTATTAATTAATCTCTTATTAATTTTTACGTAGCGTTACATTAATATATGTATGTTTATATATCAACGTATGCGTGTATGTATATTAATGCATAAGCTTTGTTAATACTATTACTCACCCTCCATGTTGTTTCTCATATATACTGACCTATGAGATGGACGCGAAGTTTATCACAGATGCATGAGTGGACGGATTAGTGGCATCAATAAAAATAGTAGCGACCTTCTCATTAATGAGGGACACGATACGTTGATGAACATGGTGTTTGAAGGCACTCCATCCTGATCTAAAAGCGATCTATCCCGATCAGTTGATAGGATGTAACAACCGTGACCATAATGATAAGATACCTTTGACAGAAATTAATACAACATATATAACTATATATATAATAATAAATGTGCAAGTGAAACGAACCACAATTTCAATATAGCATAAATTGTTGAATTGAATACATGAAGCTAACTAAACACAAGAAAGTAATTGGATTATATATTCTTGGCAATAAGAAAAAACAATATATATATATATATATTCTTTTGAAAAAAAACAATATATATATACACTACAAGAGAAACCGGCTATTCCAACGGCTCCAAGCCGTTGGCGGCCATTGGGAGCCATTGGAAAAGCCATTAGAATAGCATTCATGCTTTCCAATGGCTTCCAACGGAAGCAACATGGCTATTCCAACGGCTTTTCCAACGGCTTCAAACGACATTTAGCCGATGGAGGCCGTTGGTATAAAATGACCAAAGAGCCGTTGGTAGTCGTTGCTAACCTGGGTGAAAAATTTTTTATAACAGCAAGCCATTCACCTTCCAGCCACACACAATCAATATATATCCATTTCCATTCCATTCCATTTCCACTCCATTTCACATATATATTACATATCTAACATGTTCGTCGACGGAATGTCTATCGGTTTAGAAAACCGTCGAACGAATTTAGAAATAAATTTAACCGCAAGCGCACGGCGTACACTTGTATTACGTGGCGAATACGGATCGATCCGTAGGGAATTAATGATTTTAAAATTCTATTCAATCAAATTAACCAAAGTTGAGAGTTGTTTAAACTAGAAAATGATAAAAAATGACAAAAAGAAATTGATAAAAATATGAGAGTGTGAAGGCAATTTAGAGATAATTCTACTCTCTAGATCATATAGTTCAACCAAATATGAAATCATGATCTCTCTTTTATGGTCATTAGTGCTTTAATTGATGTGTCTATCATAAGTATGACATATTTGTGCTATTAGTTAGCCAACATAAGCCATCAAACTTTGACACACCCCTTAAACCACTTACTAACTTTCATGAAACTTGACAATGAAAATGAAATCTATTTTAAGTATGGTCTATTAACTATTGATTAGAAATATAGACCATCAAATTTTAATTTCAAATCACTTTCTTATGCCATAATCATATTTTGATGAAGAGGCATTTGTGTTAGTGATTGTTTAAGTATAGCCTATTTGGTGTCAACAATATAGACTATCAAATTCAAAGCAAAAACAACTAGTAAACCATTTCTATCATCATCATTAAGCACAAAAAGAGAGCATGAATTAACAAATAGTTGAAGCTACATAATTAGAGAGCTTCATTACCCCTAAATTGAAGGGGTTTAGCCTCTCATATTTGTCATTTGATTAACAAATGTAGCTTGCAACATGAAAGCAAAAAGAAAGCAAAATGAAAGAAAACTATTCTAATTGCATAAAAGAAAATCTACACTACTAGCATGAAAGTAAAAGAGCATGTATTGAAAATTGCAAAAAGAAAAGATTACATAAAAGAAATGGCTAAGTAGCCATGAAAAGAAAGAAGAGAACTTGATTTTTATTTGAGCCTAAACTAAACTAAAGAGAGACTAAGGGAGGAGAGGAGGTTACATGAAACATAAGGGGATTTTATACATGTGTTAAACCCTAATTCATATTTTTGGGGAATGCCCAAAATACCCACTTAGGAAGTGTGGAGGCCAAGTAATCATTAGCTTCAAATAATCCTCATTTAAGTGTACACGAAGCCATTAATTCCATAAGCATGTGCATTAGCCTCTAATTTGTACATTAAGGTAGGTGGGTAGGTGGGGTCATCCATTATCTTCACTTTGAATTATTTCTATCTTCGTTTGTTCTCTTCACTCTTGTGCATGCATGTGTCTTCATGAAACCACTCCTATTTGAGATCAAATTCCTACACAAATATATATAAATTTCCAATTAATTTTTCTCAAATTAATATATGTACAAAAATGACCATTTTGCCCTTGGATGAAGATGAATATGTGACGTTTTGAAAATAATATGAATTTTGGTTTAAACGAGTTAAAATGCCCGATATGATCATTTATTTAATTTAAATAGATTAAATATGGTGGTAAAAATATGCACATTTATGTGCACATCACAACACATTATACCACAAACAATATAAACAACCAAAAATCAACATCAAACATTACATTTTCAAACCAAACTCCAAGTCAATATGTACATAAACAACAAAACCCTAACCAACACCAACTCCAACTCCATATTCAAGTCAATATATACAATGCAAACACTTAAACCTCACCACCTCAAAGTCAATATATGCACAATAACCATCAAACACAATCCTCACCACCTCAAAGTCAATATATATAATAACCAACCACAAAGACAATACTCATCATACCTCTCAAGCATCATCATCACCTCCGGAAGCACCAGACGACGAAGGGAAGGAACCATGCCTCTGCGCGTACTTCGCTAAACGTTGATTCAGCTGCTCCATTTGTATAGCACGAAGATGGTCCTACTCTTGCAGCTGCTCAACCATGGCTCTAAGCTCTTTTATTTCAGCTCTGTCACATGCCTTTTGAGCTACCCGAATCTGCAAATAGAATGTGAGATGTTCACATTTGTATTATAATCATTTTCTTAAGCAATGCATATTTTAAAATATAGAAACGTAAATGACGTGATCTTAAGCAATGCATATACCACAAGGAAATGCATATTTTATTGACTGATAATGGTGCATTTTTTTGGTTCATGTTTTTGGTTCCTAATGTAAAATAGCGAACCCTTTTCTTGGAATATATACCACAAGGAAATGGATTCTTTTTAATACAATATATAGGTGTTAAAAGTATTCTTATATTTTTTTTTGGTTCATCCATTTTCATCACATATCTTTGTATATTTTTCCTTTTTTACTTATCTAATTATATTTATAAATCACGTATATGTTAGGTTTAACTCAGGTAGAAATCATCATATGTATAGTGTATCTATAGGTTAATTTATTAAATATAATATTGCAATGTTTATAAGATTACCGCTTGGTTTCCATAGCCATAGCGCCTATTCCGCTGCGTTGGATCCATAATAACGTCGAAAATATTACCTTGCTCCTCTACCGTCAACTCATCGCGATCCGATTCTAAAAGCAGCTCTGCCCATGCCTCCTGAAACTTTGCCTAAAATAAAAAACAATTACAGGTTAAAATTAGTAGAATAGGATTTAAACTTATTGATATTAATAAAATAAGATTTAAAATATGCATACATATGCAGCCGTCGCCTTATCATCATCATCCCACTGATATGTAATATTGCCAGCATTGTCTGCTTGTCTTGATGCGTGGGTGCGGGTAAATACCTCCATCATAGACACGGGACGCCCAAGCGATCTTTCCTGCAATAAATAATTTATATATTTTAATTTTTCATAGCTAATTACTAAACTGATTAATATACAAAATGTAATAACGGTTTACATTCGTAAATGATAAATTTACCAAGTCCTCACGGTGATGCTGAAAAGACTTGGATCCGCCATGATGCGTTACAAGATTCCTACTTCTATTGGCAGAGTTCCTCTCCGACTCCACCTGCAATTTAAATTGAATATTATATTTACTAATTGCGAAATAATTAACTATATATTTGGTAGATTTACCTTGAACTCGTCGGTCTCCCACCAACTCATCCAAGAATCCCATACGGAAGCGCCCATCCAGTTCGGTTTCTTCCTCGATTTTTTAAGAGCTGATATTACCTCCTTGTAATTTTTGGCGACCTTCGAATTCCAGTGGCGTTGAACCATGACGACATCGGGCTTCGCCAAGTCCACTTGCCCCTGTACAAAGAGAAAATATTACTAATTGTTCATTTATAATTATTCATATAGTAAAGTGGTATAAACTCACCAGAAAATCCTGCCAGATGGCCTCCCTGACTTGGTCAGGGATCTTACTCCACTTAGGCCAACAATTTGTCATCCTGCTCATATATGATTGCTTGGAAATGCCAAGCACAACTCCTGAGGGCTCCAAATAAAATCCCCTGTGTTAAATATAAAATAAAGCTTTAGACAAGTATATATATATATATGTATGTATGTATGAACAAATTTATATTGTTATCATTTTAATTTTGATACTTACACTCCATCAGCCTTCGGCTGCAAATATACAAGTGGTCGAGCCGGAGGCTCACCACTACTCTCGCCGACCGAGCGGGAAGAGCTACGACGTCTGGAGCCTGACATAATACCTGTTGAAAGTTTCATTTTTAATTATAGACATAGATAAAATGATGATGATATGTGGTGCATGTAATAAAGTCATTTTTAATTGGTAGTGCATGTAATGATGATGATGATATGTGATGCGTGTGCGTGAATAATTGTAAAAATTACCGGATATTACTCAGTCCTCGTCGTTTTCTGACTTAGACTCGGTCCCGTGTTCTATATCGTTTTCCTCTACACTCTCAAATGCTTCGAATAATACATTTGTCTCATCATTTAATTGTCCAAAATCAGTTTGATCGTCTGTAATTATGATTTCAACATTTTCCTCGATATCTGCTTGATAGGCTTGTTCTTATGGAATATTCTTTCCATCGAATGTAAATTTCGCCTTGGTTTTAAAAACCGCAGACCAATCCGCTTTATCTCTTTTTAGAGACGGATAAGGGGCGTAATATACTTGTAGGGTTTGTTTGGCTATTACAAAAGGATCGTACTGCTGATAACGGGAGGTATGTTTTATTTCTATAAGATTATAATTTGGATGCACGTTAATACCAGAACCTGGAACATTGCTGAAGCATTTGCATCTAAACAAAAAAACTTCCTCTGCGGGTCTTATAAAATACGTCAATTGCAAAATCTGGGTTAACACGCTATAAAAATCATGTATATGATTATTAGGATCATCACTGCCTTTAACAAATACACCGGTATTGTTTGTTAATTTTTCAGCACCGTATTCTTTGGTGTTGAATTTATATCCATTAACGAAAAATATTGGATACGTTTTAACTTTCCTTTTCGGTCCCAACGCCAAATGTTTTAATCCTTCATCGACCACATTATTTGTAGGATCACAAACGTAGTTCGAAAACAAAGTAGCGAAATTTTTGCTTAAATCGCCGTTTGGATTTTGTGATTCATAAACACTACAAACAAAAACATAATATATTGCTTTATTATTAATTTACACATGCAGTATTAAATTAAATTTATCAAAACTTGTAATCTGATAATTACCTAATAAATGGTGCAACTTCTGGACAATTAAGAAGAATATATGTGTGCGCTACATGGTAATCTCTATCATATAACCATACTTCTACACATTTTCCAGCATGTCGACCGTGTTGTTTAAAAATAGATTATATTGCTTTAGAAGAAGAATCTTGTTCAACGGCCTCATCATTACGTGCAACACTTTGAAATGATAAATTCACAAGATCATTGAAATAATGAGAGAAAAAGAACGATGCTTCTTCTTCGATATATGATTTGCAAATCGAACCTTCAACTCGAGTTTTTTGTCTCACTTTTTTCTTTAAATGATTTAAGTACCTAATAAAAAATATTTCATATCAATATTGACTTTTATTTATAGTTAAATTAACATTTACATACTCAGTATTAATAACATACCTCTCGAATGGATACATCCATCCATATTGCACAGGACCTCGAAGACGTGCTTCAAATGGAAGATGAATAGGTAAATGCTCCATTACATTAAAAAACCTGGAGGAAATATTTTCTCCATTTTGCAGAGCAGTATAGGGATTTCTACCTCAAGTTTACGAAGACGGTCAACTTTTAACGTAGTTGAACAAAGCTCCTTATAAAATAAACTAAGTTCTGTTATAACCTTCCAAACTTTTATGGGCAACAATTCTTTGAAAGCGACGAGTAACAAATTTTGCATCATTACATGACAATCATGGCTTTTCATCCCACTCAGTCTTTCGTTCTTATAGTCGACACATCTACGAAGATTAGATGAAATTCCATCAGGAAATCGTAATCCTTCCACCCATTTTAACAGTACTTTAACTTGGTTGTTATCTAGTTCATAACATGCTTTGGTTTTTTAGTGTCATTTGGCTTCATATGAAGCTCAGGACGATTACATATTTCTTCTATATCACGTCTTGATTTCAGATCGTCCTTAGTCTTGCCCTTAACATTCAAAAGTGTATTAAATACATTATCGAATACGTTTTTCTCATTATGCATCACATCAATGTTATGACGGATTAAGAGATTTTTCCAATAAGGAAACTCCCAGAATATACTCTGTTTGCACCAATTATGAAATGTCGATTTACCTTGGATTTCAGTTTGCTGCTCGGTTTCATGTATCTTTGGATAATCTTTTACAAGTTCATATATATCTTCACTTGACCAAATCGTCGGTGGTTGTAAAGTCTCATGTCTATTAGCTATGAAGTTTTTTTTGTCTCTTCTAAAAGTATGATTAATATGGAGAAAGCGTCGATGACAATCAAACCATGAAATTTTCTTCCCATGCCGTAAAGAAAATGCTCGTGTTTCTTCCATACTGTAAGGACAAGTAAAACGACCGGCCGTACTCCAACCCGAAAGCATTGCATATGCAGGAAAATTGCTAATAGTCCATAACAAAGAAGCGAACATCTGGAAAAATTTATTTTCGATACGTCGTATGTTTCAACTCCTTCATATCATAATGTTTTCAACTCTTCGATTAGCGGTTGTAAGTAAACATCGATACCCTGTGTCGGATCATCAGGGCCAGGGACGACAATTATGAGAAACATATATGGAGTTTTCATACACATCCACGGGGGTAGATTGTAAGGTGTAATGATTATAGGCCAAGATGAATATTTAGAACCAAACTGAGAAAATGGTGAAAATCCATCAGTACACAAACCTAGTCTAACGTTACAGCTCTCCGCTGCGAAATTGGGATATTTCTTATCAAAATACTTCCATGCTTCTCCATCAGATGGGTGTGTTAACGTACCTTCTTCAGGTGTTCTCACACTATGCCATCTCATATGATGCGCTGTTGCAGATGATGCATATTACCTTTGAAGTCTAGGAGTGATAGGTAAATAATGCATACGCTTGTATGGAACTTCTTTTCCCTTTTTTTCCTTGGTTTGTATCTTTCTTGATTACATATTTTACAATTCCGAAGACTGACATCATCTTTCCAAAACAACATGAAACCATTTAGACATGTATCAATTTTTTGATACGGCAAACCGAAAGATGACATAAGTTTTTTCACTTCATAATAATTTTCGCACATTAAATTATCTGATGGCATATAGCGTTTAGCAGCTTGTACAACAGCCGTAAATCCGGCTTCTGTGAAGTTGTACTTTGATTTCATCGCAATGTACTCTGCAGTTGCCAATAATTGAGTGCCGCTAGTACATCCATTCCAAAGAGGTTTCTTAGCAGCATCCAATAAATCATATATTTTTTTCGCTCCAACATTTGGTTCCTCTTCGACGTTAACATCGTCGTTATTAATTTCAATAGTAGGGAACATTGATCGTGCTGCATCTTCAACCATATGTTCTATGAGATTCGTCGTACTAACTTCATCACTAATGACCTCTATTGACTGTTCTTCGTTACGTGTTATAATTTCTCCATGACGATCCCACACCAAATAATTGGTTACGAAACCATATTAGCGCAAATGAATTCTAACCATATTCGGTACTAAATGCTTCAACAATTTGCACCTACTACATGGACAACGAATTTCTACGTCGTTTCCAATATTACTTAAAGCAAATTCAACAAACACATTTACCCGTTAAGAAAATGTGTACTTATTGAGCCTCCAATTTCTCTTCATTGATACATCCAGCTCCGATCAATAAAATAATTGACCATTTTTCCTACTGTAAAACCTATGATCAATATTAAAAAAACTATTAATCAAATTCGATAAACACATTATAGATTTTACTGTTTTTTATAATCCTTTTTCGTTTATATACAAAGTTATATTTCTTGCTATTTTGTTTACATTTTTGTACCTTTTGTGATGGTCGGTCATCCTACTTTCCATTACAAACACAATAGTAATTACATTTCTTAAATCATATCATTATAAATGATTTCCCAAAATTGCGGCAGCACTTCCCCCGCGTTCCTCGTATCGTACACATATGCATGTACACAAGGAACGAAAAGGAAATGCCGTCGAAATTTTGTGAACCGTTTATAACGATATGATTTACGAAACGTAATTACTTTATAGTGTTTGTAACTTGTCCAATACAGGGACAAATCCAACAAATATTGTATCAGATGAATATGAATATCCGTTTTGCAATAAAAATGAATATTCATACAACGATCATATACAACGCTTGTTAGACGGGGCCAAAAATTCACTAAGGGATTTAAATTTTGTTTATATGTTACCGTTTTATTAAATATATAAAATAAAGCATATTATGCATTATTTTATTTATATTCTACTATTTTATTAAATATATAGTAAATTATATGATTTTTACTATTTCATAAAATATATAATTCATGTGTATATATATACTAAATTATATACTTATCTAATGCTAATATATTTTGTAAAAGATATAATTCATGTTCGTAAAATATTCGACTAATTCATGTTTGCCTAATATTTTACAAAACATACACAAAATAATTTAAATCAATCCTAACTAATCTAACGCTAACTCAAATGTGCATTTACACTAAATTATCAACATATGTATATATGTGCATAATATATATACACAAACAATTTGGACATTTGGATGGTAATAATTGTAATTAGCACTTAGTTTGGTATAATAAACAATCAATAGGCCATTAGATACAACTATAACAACAAATTAAACACAAAATTAGCAAAATTTAAAATTTTAGGGTTTTAGGCAAAACCTGATTTTGGAGTGTATTTGGATGGAGAGAGGCCGCTGGTGTTGATTGATGGCGTCGGAGTGGCTGCCGGTTGCGTGGGGAGGCTGGGAGCAAGAAAAGAGGAGGAGTGGAGGAAGATGATGAAGGATTTGGATTTTTTTGTGGTAGGAGGGGAGAATGATGTTGCTCTCGGCTTGCTGCAGGTTTACACGAATACTTCCAACGGCTTCCAACGGCCGCAAACGGCATTTTTACAATGGTTACCAACGGCTTTTTAAAAAATAACAAACCGTTGGTAGCCGTTGGAAATTCCCGTTGGCGGCTGTTGGGACCCTGTCGTGGCTATATACTGTAGTTCTAGTAGTGATATAAACAGAGAATTCAACAACCAAATATGCACATCACTAGTCTCGGTATTTGCACTATTATCTTCATCTTTATACTCACTTCATCAACTTTGTGTTATCTCCATCTACCATATTGAATTGTAACACCCGTAATTTTACGAGATTAAATAATTAAATTAAAAAGAGTAGAATCATACTTTCACATAAAGGGAAAAATAGTATACTTTTATAGGTGCTGTAACTAGGCCTTGGGATATATTCCACTACATCCAGAATGCCATTTATAGGCAAAAAACATGTATAATTTGCTGAATTGGGTTAACCGTGCTAGGAATCAGAAGAAGTCAAATCCAATGGCATTTTCGTGATATATTAGTTACGAGATTTTAGTCTAGATATTATATTTTTCAGCCTATAATAGATCCTAACCTTATTCGTTTTGTTATAATAATCTTATCTCTATTTATAAATCCTTAATCCCTAAATTAATCCTAAATTCGCCAAATTAAATTCAAATTAAACAAATTTATATAAGAAATAGATCACCGCGAAGGGAGCTATGCAAATAAATCGATGTTATCTAGAGATTTAGCATTTTTAAGGCAGAGAATTTCAAAACATCAAAGAAGGAGGAGGATTCACCTTGGACCGGAGAACATGCATGGCTAATCGATGGGTGGAATTTATCATATTTGCGTATATATTGATAGGATATAGTAATTCATCCCTCATGTTCTTACACTAAGTGTAAACAATGTAATTTGGAATAAAAATGTGTTTTTTTATATACACCTGATAAGGATATAGTATGTCTTTACTAGATAATAAAAAAGTTAATTTTTGTCAATTTTTATTAATGAAAGTTAATCTCATTCTAATTAAAAAGTGCAAAATATAAAAGTGCTCCAAAATAGACATATTATGGATCAATATTGTAGTTCTTGATGATGCAATTCCACTGGTGGTATTCGTTCATCAATTAGGTTAATGGATTAATCAGAAAATGTGTCGGAAATTTAATAAACGTAGATTTTCCATTTTGATCCAAGGTAAGACCATTTCGATCCAAGGTGAGACGACGACGATACGACGATTAGGGAACATGGTTGTGTAGAGGAGGTTGACTTAGTGCTCATGTTGGTCTTCGATCTTCCTATATCGAGCTTTGGTGACTAGAAATTTCTAGTAATCAGTTGCGATGGTTCAACAAGTGTAGTTGTCCAGAGCTCCCATGATGGTAACCGAAGGGTGGTGCTTGAAGAGGGGAGTCTTCTGGTGTCAGATTTCACGCTGGAGGCTAGAGGAATGCTTGGTGTTGGTGCAAAGCAGTGGCAAGATTGAGCTTTGAGGAGGGATCAGGTTTCGTTGGCAACCGTCGTAACTCGAAGAAGAAGAATTAATTAATTGCTTAATTTATTAATAAATTCCCATAACAATCCGCACTTTAATGAGCCCAAATTTCGACAAAAAACGAAACTCAAGTCCATGAAAGCACAGATCTGTTGATTTGGTACCTGCAAATAAGTGTGAGCATTATCATAGATTTATAAAAATATAAACTAACAGTGGAAACAATAATAGGATATAAATACTGACTATGGCTACTACCTTGGATAACAGATTGCCACATCAGCATCGAGCATGAGAGATAAGAAGACTTCTTCAAATACCAGTCATGTCCAACTCAACTCCAGTGACCTGTTCCTTTAATCTATCATGTGGGTTGTAATGAGGAGGGGGTTAAGACAACATTCTAATGACTGGAAAATATATAGAGTGTCCATTACATAAATTTGTACCGATTGGTTTCATTGTAATTGTTATGTCTACTTTTTAAGGTTAATCAGTTTAACCTAACATTGCACACACGACATTCATGCCCGACATAACTTGTCCACCTACGCTTATCCCAAGGTATAAAATACTAATGTCAGTCTATCAACCAGTTAATGCTTCCAAATATGAAGAGGGCTCCTAGCATCGTCATCATCGGTCTATTGATTCTAGCTACAGAGATCTTTGACCACTATTTATGACTTTATAGTACATAATAACCATACTACTAACGCATCTATCGTCATTAATGTCTTAGCCATGTGAGAGACTGTACCCAAGCTACTAATACCATACTAATAAGGACTAGGCCGACCTTCGACCATTTAATACCTATATTCTAGTTAGGGCTTTGTCATTTAATACCTAACCCCAAAGGCGGACTCCTTACTAGTATTATTTAGCTAACGTCGCTTGGAATCTCACTGGGACACTAAATACTTCTTTATAGGAGAGAGGTGAACCTTATATTAGTCACTTAATACCTCAGAGCTGAAGAAGACTATTCCCGAGATATCCACTACCTCTCCTAACCGTTAATTCAGACCATTTAATACTTTGGAATCAGAAAAGAGGCGGGCCCTCAAGAAAATCCACTACCGCTCCTAACCGTTAATCCAAACTTAATACTTTTGAATTAGGAAAGAGGTGGGCCCTCAAGCAACCACTTAATACCTCTAATCTTTAAGAAGATCCTATTATTTCCATAATCGTTTCCCATAGGTCCTATGATTAATGATTTCCCACATCAGTAATAAGTGTACACAACTGCTAGTAGCCTCTGTGTGAAGGGTAGACTTCTATTGTGTCACTTTACTAACCTAGCATCCCAATCTTCTAAGCGCAATTAATAATTCTATGCATTATATGGTTAAAGATGTCTCACATCGGTAGGAAGTGTACACAACTGCTGGCAGTCTCAAAGTGAAGGGTAAATTTCTGTTGTGTAACTCTACTGACATTGCATCTCAATCTTCTAGGCCCAATTAATTATTCTAAGCTTTACTAATTTAAGCTAAATTATCCTAAGCTTTATTATTACTAAGCTTTATCATCCTAAGTTGGAGCGGACATTTCCTAAGACATTTATGTGTATACACTAATTCCCAATTAGCAACCTTTCCTAACTATTCCATAGTTATTAACCTAACTTCTTTATTTATCAGTCTCATTAATCCATTTACCCTATTTATTACTTGTAACTCTAAAATTCATTTCACATTTATTACCCATTAATTGAAGTTACAACCTTCCCAAACTTTCTTCCTATTTCCTATCTGTTATTCAACCCTATTTCTACGTATAACAATATCCTGAGCAAGTGTTATGCATAAATCATCATTATTAGTTATGTATTTATTAGCGTGTATAAATACCCACTTCTACAAAAATAATTTTTAGTCATAAATGTTTAAATAGAATATTCTCTTCCATATTTAATTTGCTGAAATTACGTTTCATAGGAAGATTCTACATTATGATTTCCATAAATTAGTTTAAAACAAAAGATCAAAAATAAAAAAAGACTTGCCTCGTTTGAAATTAAAAGGAATGATTATTTTCTTTTGCATGGAATAGATAGTGTAAACTACGAAAAATAAATCTATACTTTACACATCTCTTCCTTTTAATCTGCATATATTCCTTGTTAAACCATACGCTGCATTTTCTATGCAATTTAGAGACATAAATATTTTTATAAAAATCAAATGGGTATTCTTCCCACAAATTAAACTACAAAAATCTCATGTTCAACATAATTAGGGTAATAATCAAAATCATACTAATAACCTACAACCCAATTTCAGATCCAGAATAAATTTCATATCTAATCAATATTCAGATCTATAATTTTTAGGACTAATTTTCAGATCAGGGTGTAATAATATTTCAACTCAGGTCTCCTAGGAATATGTAGGCGATGTTTATTACATAAAACTTTAGCCTACAATTCACAAAAATTTATTCATTTAGGTATAAAAATCAAATGTATGCCAATCGGGTAGATTCAATATCATAAATAATTTATAAATTTCCCACTCACCTTCTAATAGCATTCCAAATCTCCAGATCTGAAGTAAAGCCTTTGATTCAACTCCATTTTCTTCATATTCTAAGAAATATGTATAAAAAGGGAATATATATATATATTAGAATTATTGATATGAGAAGAGATTTTGGGTAGAAGTGAAATATAAATACACACACACACAAATATATAAATATATATATATATATATATATATATATATATTACCTCGTTATCGCGTAGTGTTGATTCGCCCCTCTTCTTCATTTATTTGATTTCTATTCTTCTCCAATTTGTATATATACAAATATAAATATTATATTTTATAATTTAGTAAAATAGTGGAGATGAGAATATAACATAGCTTCGTTGCTTTTTCCAAAAAATATGGGAAGAGAAGAGAGGGTTTAGCTTGAATTTATAAGCACTTAAATCAACCACGGTCGTTAGATTTAATTATATGATCTGGATCATTTGGCCAAGGCAAATCCTAGTCGCCAATGCTAGGACAGGCCGAGTGCTCCATCATCAATGGTCGAACGTACCCAATAAGGGTCGACCAGTGGGGCATGGGGATTTATTATTAATTTTATTTTATTAATTATTTTTGTTCAAAAATCATTTATCGTGCGTAACTTCTTCGTTTGAACTCCGATCGTAAAACTCCAAATTCAAAGTTGCTCAGAATTTTGCTACGAATGCAATGGTGCAAGTTTCATGGTCAAATTCCATCGTTTGCACAAATTCCATTTTCGAAGCCTAATTAATTAATTAAACAACTAATCATAAAATTTGAAGGGTATTACATTCTTCCCCCCCAAAAGAATTTTTTTTCACTAGATTATACCAAAGACTAAGTCATGGTTCTAATTTGCAATTACCCTTAACTACACAAATAACTAGTGTACAACTAATTTTGCAACCTACGTGCACAAGTGCATAGTATATCACAACATAGAAAACATGTATGTAGAATGATTCTAAATCAGACCCTCCTATATTAATGTTTTTCTTTTGAAAACATTTTTTAAATATATGGTGCAAATAACCTATATACTAGCAGTTCTATATGCATGCAGATTTTGAAAAACCTTTTCACCCAAATTCCTCATACTTCCACGAAAAGAAGTATGGTGCAACCAAATTGCATCCATTCCTACAAACCAAAAATCTAACGCATCGAAATATCGCTTCCTAAAAATTACTCCTTTGTCGAAAAAAGGAATTTAGGAGGAGAATTTTACATTCTTACCACTCTATAAGCCATCCATTTCCCGTTGTATAGTGGGTATTTCCTTTCTGTCCCGGGTTTACTCTAAATTTTCCACCCACAAAACATATAAGGAGGCTTGTTTCCAAGCTCTAAAATGGAATTGAGTCCAAAAAGAGACTCATGTGTGTCATCGACAAGGTATGAAAATAGAAATTCTAAGGCTAAAACAGCTTTTCCCTTGTCATCGCTTGCATTTTATCGTATCGTTTCTAATGCATGGCTAAATTTGCTTTTTCTTATCTATTTATCTTTCCTGTGCTTAGAATGTAGCCTTCAAAATCAAATTCATAAAAAGCCTTTTTTTCTCTTTCAAAATTTATACGTCGTTTGAAAAATAAATTTCTAAAATATTTAGATGCAAATTTTCCCTTGAAATGAAATTCAGATAAAAATTCAAAAATTTATTTGAGCGCCAAAAATAATTTAAAAATATCAAAACATTTTTTTTCATTCAAAACTTTTAAAATTAAGAGAAACTTTACAAAATATTTTTCTCCTAAAAGTTTTGATAACTCAAGTCTCGTTATAGCATAGTCGAAAGTCGATTATACGCTAAACCATAAGATCAATTCTAACATTCTACCACTAACCTTAACCCATAAAACTTGACATTTTATTTCAAAAATGTCACCATACTCGTTTCCTTTAGCTTTTAAGGAACAGGAACCATGGCCCATGATTCCAAAATAATTTAACCCTGTCCTTCTCTTGATAAAATTTCTATCTATTTAAAACTCCCAGTCTCACATTGCATTTTTACTACTAGTGAAGTGTCCTTAGGAGATTTTCATATTTATACTATTTCCTCCAAACATACATATAAGAGTTGTTCACATAAAATAATAGAGTAAATAAATAGTAATACATCTCATAATATCGTGCGTGTCTTAAAGAGACAACTAACAGTTACAACCCAACAACCTAAAATAGAAAAAAAATGTTGGAAGGGAAAGATACAATAACACGCTACAAAACCTAAAAAACTACCTACAGACTGCGGGACGGTCCTAATCCTCGACGGAAGCTCGAGCCATTATCGCGGCCTCAAAAAGGGTGAAGCATAACGGCTAACCATCAATCTCATGACTCTGGCGCTGTAGCTCGATCCTCATCTCTTGCTGGTCAGTACAGATCCCCTAGAGCTCAGACTGGACCTACCGAATGACGACTAGCTTGGGACACTAATATCCCTCGATGCCCTATCACTACTCTACCTCCTACTGCAGCTGCTGCTCTACTGCTGGCTCGACTGCTGCGGCTACTGGAAAAGGAATTCCCATCTTCCTGAGGGAGGCTCCATCAATGGCACGTAGGACCTTTGTCTAGGCAGTCTCCCCACTCAGATTCACCCCATAAAGTCTGAAGATGAGAGTGAATAGGTGACAATACAAAAGGTAACTCCATGAGGTTCCAACTTCCTGATCATTAAAATGAGTCATAAGAGTGTGTGTTAATCGACGGTTGTACCATCCAAAACTGCATAGGCAGCCTTCTGCACCTAAGGATAAATCTGATCAAAGCTTCCTATCTTAGGGATGATGTTATGCTGAATAATACACACAATAAGATGGGCAGTCGGACATAAATTGTCCATCTTCCAAACACTGACATCCTCAAAAAATATTCATTGCAAGATATCTGGATTGGACATCTCAATATCATTCAAATCTGCACCATCTGCAGAAATATCCAAAATCGCCGAAGTCATCGTTAGGCATCTCGATCCTGACTCATTTTACCTCCAACCAAATGAAATTGTTGTCTTTATTGAAATTCGATGCCAAATGAGCATCGAAAAGGCGAATGGAGTGCGAATAGCATTCCCGCTCAAAAGTCTCGAAGTGCAGGATCGATGCAAGTCTTATCGCCTTGAAAAGCTCTTCTAGCCCAAAAGCAGCGAAGTCTCCAAACTTCACCGGTCACCCCTAGAGGAACTTAGAATTGGCAGAGCTGAGGAATATGGAGATCTTCTAGTCATTATAGTCTAGTGAGCTGATCTCTTAAAGGGTAACACCAAGATGGCACGAGAAGGAACCAATAGCACGAGAAAGTGCCATGGGCTAAGAAGTGGAGGAATGGGGTTTAGATCTAGAGTGAGGATGGGGAAAGATCTAACGTGTGAAAATCAACAAAAGGGGGAGGCGAAGCTGCTGCATGTTGGAGAGGAGGAGAAAAGGGATTACTTGGAGGTAGGATGAAGGAAGTGGGAGCTGATTTGGAGGAGGAGAAGGTGGAGCTTTTTGGGTTCGATTGAAAAGGAGAGGGGGGCTCGAATGTGGTTGGGAAGAAAATTGGACATGGCTTTATAGTCACATTCCTGGTACACGATGGGCTAAAACCCATATAGTGATCGACTCCTCTTTGTTTATTGGTCAACCGCTACCGATCGACCCCTAGGTGTCGACCGCTAGGCGGTTTTTCTTGGGACTTGCACCTGAACTCTTTCAAGCCTGGTTAATTTATAATATTAATAATAATAATAACGATAATCATTTCATTCTGTCTCCTTCGACATGACACGATAAGAAATCCCTGCTATCTTCATGATGGTGCCCAAGCTTACCATCTAGCTTTCCAAACCATTCCTCTGCTATTCCGCAGCACTTTAGACATATACCGCTTCATCCATCAACAATTCAAAAAACCTAATAATATTTTAACTACTATTCTCCGCACACTTCGTATGGAATACTTCTTCCAGTAGCTGGTTGGTACAACGACACTTCTAACTTCATAACCTAATAAAATTAAATGTCATTCCTATTTTGTCTATCTCTTAGAGGGGAGAAAACTTTAAAAACTTTTATTTTTATAATAGGAAAATCATTGGGCTAAATATTCAACCTTTGTAACTCATTTCTAAATTAAGAAACTATTTTCTTTCCAAAAATCAAAATCAAACCTTTATTGGTATATATATACATATATAAATACTTAAGGATTTCAAAACCTTCTTCTTTTAAACCAAAATTTCTTAACACAGCCAAACTTAGCGGTATACATGTTTCTTGAAAATTAAAATTTTAAAACTTCCTAAAATTTCCAAATTAAATCCTTGGGAAACAAATTCTTTTTCCAAAATCTAAGGCATTTCCAAAAAAACATTTTATCAAAATTCTCTCATAGGCTTAGACTAAGGAATTGACCTAATTTCTTCAAATAAGAATCTGGTTTGTCATCTAAAGGTGGTTGATGGACATTCCCTCGCTAAAACTGGTTTTCGGATGTTTGCGACATATAGAATTCTATTTACCACTTATTTGGAATAATTGTGTATCTTCGACTGCAAGTTATCGTAAAAATTCAAAATCATAAGGTAGCTAGTATCTCAACCATCAAGCCGAACACCGTCTAGTCTCCTGAATTTTGCCATATGTCATACTCATGCTCATCTCCATCAGTGTTTCACGCATCGCCAACACTCCGTAGGGTAATTTGGAGTCTCGTGAAAATCTTAACTCTAAGATATTTCCAACCCATAGTTGCTTAGCCCATTCCTTCAGAATAGAACTACAACTACTTCTATAGTCAGAATTCATATAGCATAGCATAAAAATATAATGGTAATAGATAGGAAAGTACAAATACGTTCTCTTAATTTATCCTAATCCTTCTGATCAACTAACCTAGGCTTTGATAACAATATTAGCAACCCACAAATTTATGAGCCCAGATTTTGAAAAAAATCGAAACCTAAGTCCATCAAAACACGGATTGTTGGATTTGGTATCTGTGAATAAGCATAAGCATTATCGGAGATTTATAAAAATATAAACTGACAGTAGAAACAATATTAGGATATGAATGCTGATATGGCTACAACCTTAGATAACAGATTGCCACATCGACATCGAGCATAAGAGACAAGAAGACTTCTCCAACAACCAATCATGTCTTTCTCCAATGACCTGTTCCTCTAAATCTACCATGTGAGTTGTAATGAGGAGGGGGTCGGAACAGCGTTCTGGTGATTGGAAAATCTATAAAGTGTTTATAACATAAATTTATACCGATTGGTTTCCTTTTAATTGTTATGTCTACTATTTAAGGTTAATCAGTTTAACCTAATACTAGACGCACAATATTCCTACCTGACATAATTTTTTTACCTACCATTATCTCAACGTACAAAATACTGACGTATGTCTATCTACCACTTAATACTTCCAAATATGAAGCCGACTCCTAGCATCGTCATTGTTGGTCCATTGGTCCTAGCTACAACGACCTTTGACCACTATTTATGGCATTATAATACATTATATCCATACTACCAACGCATCTATCATCATTAAAGTCTTAGCCTTGTGAGAAACAGTACCCAAGCCACTTAATACCTTATTAATAAGGACTAGGCAGACCTTGACCATTTAATACCTATATTCTAGGCATTCCTTTGTCATTTAGTACCTAACCGTAAAAATGGATCCTCACTAGTACTATCTAGTAGGCATTGCTTGGAATCTCACTAGGACACTCAATACTTCTTTATAGGAGAGAGGCGGACCCTATATCAATCACTTAATATCTCAAGCCCAAAGCGGAACCCATCCCGAGATATCCGCTACTGCTCCTAACCGTTAAGTCGGACCTTTTAATACTTTAGAATTATGAAAGAGGCGGGCTCTCAAACAACCACTTAATACCTCTATTCCCTAAGCAGATCCTATTATTCCCATAATTGTTTCCCACGTGTCCTATGGTTGGTGATGTCCCACATCAACAATAAGTGTTCACAACTGTTGGTAGCT
Source organism: Allium fistulosum (assembly GCA_030737815.1). Classification (NCBI taxonomy): domain Eukaryota; kingdom Viridiplantae; phylum Streptophyta; class Magnoliopsida; order Asparagales; family Amaryllidaceae; genus Allium; species Allium fistulosum. Next base: position 230,746,108 of record CM060908.1, on the reverse strand, counting down.
CTAAGTGAAGGGAAGACATCCATTTTGTCACTTTACCGACCTCACATCCCAATCTTCTAAGCCTGATTAATTATTTTATTGGTCCTATGGTTAAAGATGTCTCATATTAGTAGGAAGTGTACACAATTGCTGGTAGCCTCAAATTGAAGGGCATACTTTTGTTGTATAACTCTACTGACCTCACATCCCAATCTTCTAAGCCTAATTAATTATTCTAGGCTTTACTAATTTAAGCTATATTATCCTAGGTTTTATTATTACAAAGCTTTATCATTCTAAGTTGGATATTGGACTTAGCTTACTAACCTCCTTTTATTTATTTAAGGCTATATAGTTTACCTTAAATATTGAATTACCCATCCCCTTTATTTGCTTATTCCATAAATGTTAGTTTGTCCATGATAAAGAATATCATCCTACGGACATTTCCTAAGACATTTATGTATATTTACTAATTACCAATTAGTGACCTTTCCTAACTATTCCATAGCTATTATCCTAACTTCATTATTTATCCGACCTACTAATCCATTCATCCTATTAATTACTTGTAACTCTCAAATTTATTTCATATTTATTACCCATCAATTGGGTTACAATCTTTCCACACTTTCTTCATATTTCTTATCCGTTATCCAACCCTATTTCTATGTATAAGTAATATCCTAAGCGAGCGTTGCATATAAATTGTCATTGTTAATTAAGTATTTATTAGCACTTATAGATACATATAAATACCTACTTCTACCAAATATATTCTATTCATAAATCTATAACCAGAATATTGTTTTCCATATTTAATTTGCTGAAATTAAATTTCTTAGGAAGATCTCCATTGTGATTTCCATAAATTAGTTTAAAAAAAGATCAAGAATAAAAGGAAAGATTTTCCTCGTTTGAAATTACAAGGAGTGATCATTTTCTTTCTATTGGAATAGACAGTGTATAAACTACGAACAATAAATCTATACTTTACACATCTCTTTCTTTTCATCTACATATATTCCCTATTAAATCAAACACTGCATTTTCTATGCAATTTGGAGGCATAAACCAATTTTAAAAATCAAACGGATATTCTTCCCACAAATTATACTGCGGAAAATCTCTAATTCAACATAATTAGGTAATAATAAAAATCATACTAATAATCTACAAACTAATTTCAAATCTGAAATAAATTTCATATCTAATCAGTATTCATATCTATAGCTTTTGGGACTGATTTCCAAATCAGGGTTGTAATAATATTTCAACTCAGATCTCATAAGAATACGTGGGTGATGTTTATTACATTCAACTTCAGCCTACAATTCACATATAGTTATTCATGTAGGCAAAAAAAATCAAACATACGCCAACAGGATATATTCAATATCATAAACAAATTATAAGTTTCCCACTCACCTTCTAAAATCATTCCAGATCTCTAAATCTGGTGTAAAGCCTTTAATTCAACTCCATTCATTCTTATTCCAAGAAATATGTATTTTAACGTTTCGATATTTTCGACGCTCGAAAATCGACATTAATACGTCCACTGTATCAACTGCCGAGCAATCGAATGCCGGAAAACCGAATTGCAATGGTTAAAAAGAAGAGGTAGAAGAAGACAGAAGAAAAGGAAAGAAGAAACAACAGAAAAACATAGAACAATATCAGAATCTCACATATCGCAGCGGAATAACATATAATAGATAATTGAATAATCTTTAAATCAAAGAACTATATCATTTTATACATTACATCATCTGAGTTTACAACAACAATACAACACTGGACAGTTATACAAACTTGTCCTCATACAAAATACACAACGGAATAAATAATATCATATACAAATGTTACGTCTCGCCATCCAGCTCGCCACTGAGCTCCACAGCATCTCCTGAATCCAGAATGACCTGATAACCTGACTCTAGACTGCTAGTGTGGAAATTGGTGCGCACCCAGAGTTTAGGAAGGAAACAATAAACTCCAGGTCAGTCATGGTGACTGGTGTGAGAACTTAAAACAGTTATTATCTTTAAAACAACAACAACAAGGAAGTAGAAAATATCCGCAATGCTTTTGGAAAATGAAACTACCATAAGGCCTCCCGCCACACACACAATGCAAACGCAGAATTGGAGGAGATTTCTCCTTATGATAGTTAAACATGCTTACTACACAGAACTAATCAATTTTGATATTATTATTAGTGCATAGTGGAAAACATTTCGAAAGTATAATATTAATCTTAGCCAGCATAGGTACCATTATATTATGCCTACTATAGATGCCACATTAAATGGTAGGTTCTACAACTAATACCGTACAAGGTTCATATTGGAAGATGGATTTCCAACAAATGGTCAGGCTAAGGAACTTCATATGCCACTTGGGATCGCCTCTGGCGGGACGTCCCGAGAACTAACTAGCTCTCTGCCAACACAAGGCCGGGTTACCTCTATCACCAAGTAACTACTACATGAATATGCCACCCCCCGGTCCTTTGGGACCTTTATCCGAGGCGCCTCGATCAAACAACAATCACGCAGTAAATGAGATTGGAGTATCCACATAGGTTAAATACCATGGCTCCATACCTAATACCATCCTTTTCCAGAAGGAAATGACATACCCTAAAGGGAGCGACCCTCATAACCTTGCCGCATCATTCCTGTTTCGACCATTTCTAGGTTGTGAGGTCCGAAGAGGTCTCGTCCACAAAGCTACGCTTTTTCACAAATCCAAGCTTTAATCAATAAATAATCATCACACAGCAACACTCAGCATGTCACACTACCAAATTGGGGGTATATCACTGATAAATTTCAACTACATAACCTCTGAGCTCATACGTCTCAGAGAAGGGTGTTAAGCTAAGAGAATATATTCTCCACCACCAACAGATATGTATTTGAAAGAAATCAGCTTTATATCTCAAAATGTAATGTCAGACATGTAACCATACAAGTCTGTTCCGGGTTCAAACAGAACCGAAGGCACTTCCGAAGAAGCCCTTGCAATCCGGGTATTCACAATCCCGATCGAACTTCCCATCACAAAGGAAATCTCTATACCATAGCTAACGGTGCAGAGACAATCGATAGGTCATCCTATCGTTTTCACAAATACCCGGTCTTCACCACCGGTTTTTAATGCGATCCATATCGTCGTATCACTAATTCGGAATGGGTTATATGACACGAAGGTCTTTTCCCGGCTAACCCGAATAGTGAGCACAATATTTAAAACACATGGATATAGGGATTTCAATTAAGTCACAACTTATTACCCAAATCCTTTCCTTTAAATGGTTTAAACAAATTACCATTTTCAAATCTTTAAACAAAAAGATTTACTTCACAAAGTGTGCCCAGTTTCACAAAGATTCATTCACAGATTTCCAAATCAATTTCCATTTCAATTGGATTAACCCATTAAATCTTTAAATTAAGATTTAATTTATAGCTTTCAAAACTATTCATAATTCTAGTCTTTTATAATACAAAAGATACACCTTTTGAAATACTCTTTGATTTCAAAATAAAGCTTTAATCATCGTCACAAAAGTTAATTCCTAGTTTTTCCAAACTATTTAAAATTTCATTTCAACCTAAAATATTTCGATACAAATTGATAATCTTTTCACTTTATGAAAGCTATTATTATTTGAAAACAGATAGTTTTCGTTCTGGGAAAAACTGGTTACAATTATATAGGTTAAAGCAATCCAAGTATAAAACTTGAATATAAATTTAAATTTCCAAAACCATATTTTAAATGGTTAAAAACCCATATAAACACCTTTTATACTTATAAAATCTTTTCAACCAAAATTCCCCAAATTATTGAATTCAATTTCAAATATTGAATTCAATTTAAATCAAATTATTCAAATTTCAATTTGATTAAGTTATTTAAAATAACTTTTATTTTTGAAACTCATTTTCAAAAATTTTCTATTCCAATCCCAAAACTATTTTGGATTCAAAAATTCAATTTTCAAAATTGATAAAAATCTGTGACTTAACCGATTTCCACGTGAAATCCACATTTGTGCGTGTATTGTGTAGTTCAAGGGTTTAACACAATAGTGCAACAACATTCAACCATCACAGATCAAATATAACAATATAATTGATAAGCGGTATAAACTATAACGCTTATCTTCCATTCACAAATCACAGATATTCATCATAGATAAATAGATCACAAATCACACACAGAACAGGATATATCACAAAGCATCACATATCAGAGATGTCAAACAAATTCAACATCCAATATAATCCAAACATCCATAAGTAGGATTAATTTAATTATCTGTTTAATTTAAATCAGATAAATTTCAATAAATCAATTTGACTAGTTATCGTAAATTAATAATCAATTAATTTCAAATTGATTTTCAAATTTATTTCAAAACACTAAATAAATTTCCAAACATTTCCAAAAGGTTTATTTTCAATCACCAAAAATCAATTACCAAATGGATTTCTAAATTTATTTCCTTTTTAAAATAAATTCCTTTTTAAGAAGATAAATTCCTTTATTTTCCAAACTATTCACAAATCCAATTTTAAATAAATTCTCAACTTATAAATAATATTTTTGAAATCCATTTATTACGCCCTTTTCCCAAATTTGAAATTTAATTCAATACAGTTCAAAAATAAGACTTTTATCTTTTAACTCCTTTTAAATTTATCCAATTATCAAAAATAAATTTTTCGATAAATTTTCAACTTAAATTTAAAAAATCCAATTTTATTTATTTCTGGTATCCAACGATACCGAAAATATATTCGGCTAAATTATAGCCATCAACAACTTCAATCACAATATAATCACACGGCTATTATAAATAAATCAACACACAATATTGAAACAAATTCAATTATTTGAGGAATCCAGTTGGATCCCTCCAACCTGTTTCCCTGCATCCACAGATGTTAGCACAATACCAATTCCACTTCGAGGTGGAATATCGCAGTATATGGGATTTATAAAATACTATCCGCTATTATGCGGCGCAATAGGGTCTCATCCGCTATATAATACGGGAAATCAACTCCAAATACATATATAATACCAATTCCACTTCACGGTGGAATTATCGCGGTATATGTTTTTAATAAATAACCTCCGCTTAATATATGGCGTATAGGGTCTATTACAGCACAATAGATAATAATCATCATTCAATTCACACAATCAAGCAATTTTAAATACAACTATTTAAAATTTAAATCGAAACAATTTCGATTGAGTGAGGAGTTCTCACCTTGCTTTCAATAACAGTTGTAGTGTTTCGTTTCGAATAAAATTAAACGACCATTTAATTTTACCCAAAATTTTTCACTTTCTCCAATCAACTCCAAACTAACTCCATCGCGAAGAGCTCGTCAATACGGTTCCAACGCAAAAAGTTTCGTCAAAATCCAACCTCGTATGACAAAGTTATGGTATTTTGAAGTTAATATGAATTTCATATACAATTATTTTCAATTTCTTTCTTCTTCTTTTTTTATTTTATAACCTCATCAAAATCTGGCCGTTGCTTTTTGAATAAGAGATCCGGGCCGCACCTCATCTTCTTCCTCCATCAGGTCACGTACGTGACTTTTAACCCATTAGCCGCCACTTTATATCGAATTATCGCGACAACTCCTCGCCGTTCGAAGACGATCAGCTACCCCCATTCCGAAGCCAACGCCGAGCTCTACCATCAGCGCGAATATTAATGAACTCGGCTGTCCCCTTGTCTCAATTTTCGTGCACGAACGCGGGTGCTTTGATGTCGATTTGCCGATAATCCACGCCTCCATTCCACATCTCCACCGTTGGATGGATAGATCTTGTTGTGATCTACAACTTCGTAGTTGAAGAATTTTCATATAGATTGATGGATTTACAGATAATAGAGGAGAAAGATCTGAAGCTATCGGCCATTGATTTTTAAGAATGGGGGCCACGAGATTATCTCTAGGGTTTTGCAATTGTGAAGAAGACAAGTCCTTTTTATAGAAGATTGCCAAAACACTATTCATCGAAAATTTTCCGAACTCGAAATCAAGCGTGCCGGCTGGCATTTCTAAGTTTTAACCTGCGTTCCGAACACAATGGAACGTGTTTCGGGAGCTAATTCGGTCATATGTACGAGTTACGGAAATAAACGATCAAATTTAAATCAAATCGATTTAAAACGATTTCGATGCGATTTGGCTTGCCCCGGACAAACCGTAAATCCAATTGGCACGAAATTTGAAATCTTACAATAATTTCACATTAAGGATCCGATGAAACTAGTTTCATCGAAATCCGAGGTTGTTTGAAAAATGACTATTTCCCGTCGTCAATTAAATATTAAAATATTCAATTTTCACAATTTAACTTTTAATTCAATTTTAAAAGTTTACAAACATCATTCTAACTTCAATATGATTTAATATAACTTTATAAATCATTTTTATACACATTAAACCCAATTATCAATTATTTCTGTAATTTCGAATATTAAATTGTCGATTTAATTATCCAATTAAATCAAGATATTCAAAATTAAAATTATTTGACTCATAAAAATTACCTTTTGAATATTCAAAATTAACTAAATATCCCAATTTCGAATGACCAAAATTCTGGGTCGTTACAATCTTCCCCCTTAAAAGAATTTCGTCCTCGAAATTGCAAAGTTAGAAAAATGCCCCAAATTCATTAACTTTTCAAACAATTCGTTCAAATTAGATTTCAAAATCACTTAAGTGTACAATTTCCCCAAAATCCAATAGTTAAACTTTTTCTAAAACTTTACTAAGTTTTTCAAATCTATACTTAGTTATACTTTTCAAAACAAACTATATCGTTTAACTTTTCACTCCAAATCCAAAATTTAGTTTTCACAAATTTTCCAAAATTTCTCGAAAATTTTCCAACGCCTTAAATTTTCAGAAAAATTCACCATAGCCTTCTTTGCGCGGTTCGATCGTAGTAGGATCACAATAGACATAAATATATATACATCGACCCACACGGTTGGAAAAGCAGAAAAACAGTTCATATTTCCTATTTTTATTGCGTAGGCGTACCTTTTTAGCATTTTAAGCAAAGCAGTTATTTATTAAGCATTTTAGCGCAACCAAATCAGCCAAACGGCCGCCACGGCACATGTACTTACTCAATTTAAACATGTAAGTGACATATATATAAAGTTATTAACATTCCACTCTTTTAAACAACTACAACATATGCATATTAAAAGAAATGCATACTAAACAAGGTTTATAGGCAGCTTATATAATTTCGACATCACTTGTAATTGTTTACTACCAATTCATATACAACGACATTCATTTCTTCATTTTCAATTAGTTTACATTTACTAATTTAAATTCAAGTTGGTTCGCTTCCAATTCAAATTCAATTACATGGCTTTCATACGTTAGCTTTCCATTTGATTAATTCAATTACATATGAATTTCTATACAATCAACTAACAATCATATAACAACCAAATCATAGCCAACATAACCAAATTATTAAATTTACATTCAATTTGGTTCAACACTTTTAATTAGCTTTAATGAATTAACACTTACATTCATTATTCCATATCAATTTATTCACATTCGATTGATTAATATTCAATCCATTTATTAATTCAATGGCTAATTCATTTTACAAATAAGGTTGAATTTCATTTATATAACTCAAGTTCAAATCCATTAAATGACTTCATTTCATTAATTCATTTTGATACTAAAATCAATTTCATTCAACATTACTTAAGTTCAATTCCATATCACTTATTCAAATTCATATTTTATTTTGCTTAACAAAATTTGTTTAACCATTTTATCATTTGGTTTCACTTACATCTTCTCATTTTATAAGTTATACAACTTATTTATTAAATCTTCCAAATTCATATTACAATCACTTATCTAATCCAATTCAATTTATTTAACCTTCCTTTAGTTAAATTTCAAATCACATATTGTATTATGCTAACTCAATTTCTATTTCAATTTTACCAAAGTTAAATTGATTATCTCATATTATAAGTTCAAAACTCGTTTTACTTATATTTATCAACTACAACTTGGATTTTAATTTCAAATCTGTTTATCACAACAAAACTTCAATTTTATTATGGTAGTAAATCCATCACACAGAAACTCGAAAATGATACTGATGATGCTGCAGTCATCACCCTTATTATTTCCCAGCAACACTAGTGAATTCAGTGCTTTAAATTCTTTCAAAATTTTCCTTTTATTTATAAATCACATTTATAAATCTTTTTACTCATATAATTTCACCATTCCTCTTCACTTATACAAGATTATTTCACAATTGTAAATCATCTTAATTATAATTCCATACTTATACAATTGTTGCCTTTATATAATTTATTCAAACAACTTTTATTAATTTATATATATTCACATATTATCAACAACCAAACCATTCAATTTATATACACTTTAATAATTTCTGAAAAATTATTTCTATTATATGTAAAATAATACCAAGGTAAAATTATTTCATTTACCCAATTTAAAATGATACTTTGTCGGTTTATCTCGTTTAAGAGTTTAGAAACCCCTATCGATACAGTTAGCTAGACTGCACCGACCAGAATTTATAAACAATCAACCGATAAGTCAACACAATACAAAGCAATTTCATATTCACTAACAAATAAGCGCTCATATCTATTATTACACTCACACTCATTCTAGAGTACTACTGACTCTATCTCTAATGAGTAATTCCCAACAGAGCCAAGGTTATCGCTTAACCAATAGCTCTGATACCAAATGTAACGTTTCGATATTTTCGATGCTCGAAAATCGACATTAATACGTCCACTGTATCAACTGCCGAGCAATCGAATGCTGGAAAACCGAATTGTTATGGTTAAAAAGAAGAGGTAGAAGAAGACAGAAGAAAAAGAAAGAAGAAACAACAGAAAAACACAGAACAATATCAGAATCTCACATATCGCAGCGGAATAACATATATAGATAATTGAATAATCTTTAAATCAAAGAACTATATCATTTTATACATTACATCATCTAAGTTTACAACAACAATACAACACTGGACAGTTATACAAACTTGTCCTCATACAGAATACACAGCGGAATAGATAATATCATATACAAATGTTACGTCTCGCCATCCAGCTCGCCACTGAGCTCCACAGCATCTCCTAAATTCAAAATGACCTGATAACCTGACTCTAGATTGCTCGTGTGGAAATTAGTGGGCACCCAGAGTTTAGGAAGGAAACAATAAACTCCAGGTCAGTCATGGTGACTAGTGTGAGAACTTAAAACAGTTATTATCTTTAAAACAACAACAACTAGGAAGTAGAAAATATCCGCAATGCTTTTGGAAAATGAAACTATCATAAGGCCTCCCGCCACACACACAATGCAAACGCAGAATTGGAGGAGATTTCTCCTTATGATAGTCAAACATGCTTACTACGCAAAACAAATCAATTTTGATATTAATATTAGTGCATAGTGGAAAACATTTCGAAAGTATAATATTAATCTTAGCCAGCATAGGTACCATTATATTATGCCTACTATAGCTGCCACATTAAATGGCAGGTTCTACAACTAATACCGTACAAGGTTCGTATTGGAAGATGGATTTCCAACAAATGGTCAGGCTAAGGAACTTCCTATGCCACATGGGATCGCCTCTGGCAGGACGTTTCGAGAACTAACTAGCTCTCTGCCAACATAAGGCCGGGTTACCTCTGTCACTAGGTAACTACTACACGAATATGCCACCCCCAGTCCTTTGGGACCTTTATCCGAGGCGCCTCGATCAAACAACAATCACACGGTAAATGAGATTGGAGTATCCACATACGTTAAATACCAAGGCTCCATACCTGATACCACCCTTTTCCAGAAGGAAATGACATACCCTAAAGGGAGCGACCCTCATAACCTTGCCACATCAGTGAGGTCGGAAGAGGTCACGTCCATAAAGCTACACTTTTTCACAAAGCCACGCTTTGATCAACAAATGATCAATAAATAATCATCACACAGCAACACTCAGCATGCCACACAACCAAATTGGGGGTATATCACTGATAAATTTCAACTACATAACCTCTGAGCTCGTACGTCTCAGAGAAGGGTGTTAAGCTAAGAGAATAAATTCTCCGCCACCAACAGAAATGTATTTGAAAGAAATCAGCTTTATATCTCAAAATGTAATGTCAGACATGTAACCATACAAGTTTTTTCCGGGTTCGAACAGAACCGAAAGAACTTCCGAAGATGCCCTTGCAATCTGGGTATTCACAATCCCGATCGAACTTCCCATCACAAAGGAAATCTCTATACCGTAGCTAACGCTGCAGAGACAATCGATAGGTCATCCTATCGTTTTCACAAATACCCGGTCTTCACCACCGGTCTTCAATGCGATCCATATCGTCGTATCACTAATTCGGAATGGGTTATATGACACGAAGGTCTTTTCCCGGCTAACCCGAATAGTGAGCACAATATTTAAAACATATGGATATAGGGATTTCAATTAAGTCGCAACTTATTACCCAAATCCTTTCCTTTAAATGGTTTAAACAAATTACCATTTTTAAATCTTTAAACAAAAAGATTTACGTCAAAAAGTTTACCCAGTTTCACAAAGATTCATTCATAGATTTCCAAATCAATTTCCATTTCAATTGGATTAACCCATTAAATCTTTAAATTAAGATTTAATTTATAGCTTTCAAAATTATTCATAATTCATGCCTTTTATAATACAAAAGATACACCTTTTGAAATACTCTTTGATTTCAAAATAAAGCTTTAATCATCGTCACAAAAGTTAATTCATAGTTTTTCCAAACTATTTAAAATTTCATTTCAACCTGAAATATTTCGATACAAATTGGAAATCTTTTCACTTTATGAAAGCTATTATTATTTGAAAACAGATAGTTTTCGTTTTGGGAAAAACTGGTTACAATTATACAGGTTAAAGCCATCCAAGTATAAAACTTGAATATAAATTTAAATTTCCAAAACCATATTTTAAATGGTTAAAAACCCATATAAACACCTTTTATACTTATAAAATCTTTTCAACCAAAATTCCCCAAATCATTGAATTCAATTTCAAATATTGAATTCAATTTAAATCAAATTATTCAAATTTCAATTTGATTAAGTTATTTAAAATAACTTTTATTTTTGAAACTCATTTTCAAAAACTTTCTATTCCAATCCCAAAACTATTTTGGATTCAAAAATTCAATTTTCAAAATTGAAAAAAATCTGTGACTTAACCGATTTCCACGTGAAATCCACATTTGTGCGCGTATTGTGTAGTCCAATGGTTTAACACAATAGTGCAACAACATTCAACCATCACAGATCAAATATAACAATATAATTGATAAGCGGTATAAACTATAACGCTTATCTTCCATTCACAAATCACAGATATTCATCATAGATAAATAGATCACAAATCACACACAGAACAGGATATATCACAAAGCATCACATATCAGAGATGTCAACCAAATTCAACATCCAATATAATCCAAACATCCATAAGTAGGATTAATTTAATTATCTGATTAATTTAAATCAGATAAATTTCAATAAATCAATTTGACTAGTTATGGTAAATTAATAATCAATTAATTTCAAATTGATTTTCAAATTTATTTCAAAACACCAAATAAATTTCCAAACATTTCCAAAAGGTTTATTTTCAATCACCAAAAATCAATTACCAAATGGATTTCTAAATTTATTTCCTTTTTAAAATAAATTCCTTTTTAAGAAGATAAATTCCTTTATTTTCCAAACTATTCACAAATCCAATTTTAAATAAATTCTCAACTTATAAATAATATTTTCGAAATCCATTTATTAAGCCCTTTTCCCAAATTTGAAATTTAATTCAATACAGTTCAAAAATAATACTTTTATCTTTTAACTCCTTTTAAATTTATCCAATTATCAAAAATAAATTTTTCGATAAATTTTCAACTTAAATTTCAAAAATCCAATTTTATTTATTTCTGGTATCCAACGATACCGAAAATATATTCGGCTAAATTATAGCCGTCAACAATTTCAATCACAATATAATCACACGGCGATTATAAATAAATCAACACACAATATTGAAACAAATTCAATTATTTGAGGAATCCAGTTGGATCCCTCCAACCTGTTTCCCTGCATCCACAGTTGTTAGCACAATACCAATTCCACTTCGAGGTGGAATATCGCGGTATATGGGATTTATAAAATGCTATCCGCTATTATGCGGCGCAATAGGGTCTCATCCGCTATATAATGTGGTAAATCAACTCCAAATACATATATAATACCAATTCCACTTCACGGTGGAATTATTGCGGTATATGTTTTTAATAAATAACCTCCGCTTAATATACGGCGTATAGGGTCTATTACAGCACAATAGATAATAATCATCATTCAATTCACACAATCAAGCAATTTTAAATACAACTATTTAAAATTAAAATCGAAACAATTTCGATTGAGTGAGGAGTTCTCACCTTGCTTTCAATAACAGTTGTAGTGTTTCGTTTCGAATAAAATTAAACGACCGTTAAATTTTATCCAAAAATTTTCACTTTCTCCAATCAACTCCAAACCAATTCCATCGCGAAGAGCTCGTCAATACGGTTCCAACGCAAAAAGTTTCGTCAAAATCCAACCTCGTATGACAAAGTTATGGTATTTTGAAGTTAATACGAATTTTATATACAATTATTTTCAATTTCTTTCTTCTTTTTATTTTATTTTATAACCTCATCAAAATCTGGCCGTTGCTTTCTGAACAAGAGATCCAGGCCGTACCTCATCTTCTTCCTCCATCAGGTTACGTACGTGACTTTTAACCCATTAGCCGCCACTTTATATCGAATTATCGCGACAACTCCTCGCCGTTCGAAGACGATCAGCTACCCCCATTCCGAAGCCAACGCCGAGCTCTACCATCAGCGCGAATATTGATGAACTCGGCTGTCCCCTTGTCTTGATTTTCATGCATGAACGCGGGTGCTTTGATCTCGATTTTCCGATGATCCACGCCTCCATTCCACATCTCCATCGTTGGATGGATAGATCTTGTTGTGATCTACAACTTCGTAGTTGAAGAATTTTCATATAGATTGATGGATTTACAGATAATAGAGGAGAAAGATCTGAAGCTATCGGCCATTGATTGTTAAGAACGGCGGCCATGAGATTATCTCTAGGGTTTTGCAATTGTGAAGAAGACAAGTCCTTTTATAGAAGATTGCCAAAACACTATTCATCGAAAATTTTCCGAACTCGAAATCAAGCATGCCGGCTGGCATTTCTAAGGTTTAACCCGCGTTCCGAACACAATGGAACGTGTTTCGGGAGCTAATTCAGTCATATGTGCGAGTTACGGAAATAAACGATCAAATTTAAATCAAATCGATTTAAAACGATTTCGATGCGTTGTAAATCCGATTGGCACGAAATTTGAAATCTTACAATAATTTCACATTATGGATCCGATGAAACTAGTTTCGTTGAAATCCGAGACTGTTTGAAAAATGACTATTTTCAATCGTCAATTAAATATTAAAATATTCAATTTTCATAATTTAACTTTTAATTCAATTTTAAAAGTTTACAAACATCATTCTAACTTAAATATGATTTAATATAACTTTATAAATCATTTTTATACACATTACACCCAATTATCAATTATTTCTACAATTTCAAATATTAAATTGTCGATTTAATTATCCAATTAAATCTAGATATTCAAAATTAAAATTATTCGACTCACAAAAATTACCTTTTGAATATTCAAAATTAACTAAATATCCCAATTTCGAATGACCAAAATTTTGGGTCGTTACATGTATAAAAAGAGTGTGTGTGTGTGTTAGAATTATAGATCTGAGAAGAAATTTGGTGTTAAGGGGAAATATACATATATAAATACAAATATATATATGTTTTCACCAAAATGTGGCACAAACACCCAGTAGAGGGTATGTAGAGAAATAAATGAAGAATCTAAAATGTAAGTAGAGGAAAAATAATAATGAAATAGCAGTAAATCAAAGCAATAACATGAACACAATGATTTATACTGGTTCGGCGTTGTTTGCCTACGTCTACTTTGAATAGATTGCTTTATTAATCACTTTGTAAACTGAGTACAATAGGGATCAGATGTAAATCCTTAGTTACAATAGAGTACAAAGCAACCAGCAGTGTAAAAGTTTTGAAAGTGAACAGCCAAACCTGTATTTATAGACGAAGATGGAAAAATATCTCCTTGAAAATTCGACAGAAGGATCTCCAAAACCATATGGACCTATCAGTGGGATCGCATGGCCCAAATCCCAAGGAATAGGGATCGGTGCCGATCCCTATTTTGAAGGAATTTGGGGGTGCAATCCTTATGGTAGCTTTCCCATGTTGTAATGTGCTTAGCCTCAAAGTTTCATGCCAATTGAATTAGTAGAACTTGAGTTATAGCTCGATTTTTTGCTTTAATGAGAGTTGTCTTCTGATTTCAACCGATCCCTATTGAGGAAAGAGGGTCCATCCCTTTTATTTCATCGTCTTGAGGTGAGATCCCTAGGGTAGGCTCCCATGGGTGCCCACATCTTGCTCACAAAATTTTATATGCAACTAGACTTGAAGATCTTGAGATATTGAATATTTTATATTAAACTGCGCTTGCTTCCTGAAACATGCCGATCCCCATGTTGGAGAATGGTTATAGCCGATCCCTACTCTATGTTGAACTATATACCATACTTTGAACATTTTGCATTGCATATTTCCCAATTTCGTTCGATCATGGATTTATATTACCATTTGTACTTAGGTTCTGACCCCACAATTATTGCTCTGGACTTACTAGCCTTGACGATAGTCGAATCTAACTTGTCCAATTAATTCAAATATATCCGGGTCAAAATAACACTTACGGCCCAAAGTTCATCTTGTGCTGAATATGATGTGCTTTGAATCAAAGCAAGTTAGAGTTATCGGAAAGAAATCCATCCAATTTTCAGAATAGTCGCTATTCTCCCGTCGAATTATTTTCCCAAAGTGTTGTATCTCTTTTTGATCGTCATGACGCTTGGTTGATTTTCAATAATATAAATTCAGGATTATATTCCATCAACTGATATCCATGTCCTATTCTATGAGACTAGTAAGCTTTGGCTATCTGATCTAGTCTCGACCTTGAAAGCTTCAAGTTTGAATTTAATTTCTGTCGATTTCAAAAATTGAACTTTGGACTATACACGTGCATGTTCAGATACATGTTCTTGTCGTTGGCTCCCGGACGTGTTTGTACGCTCACGGGTTGTCGCCTATTTTTGTTGATTTAGATGCAATTTCATTGCATTTTGTATACATGTACTTTACATAATCTTCATGTCCATGTTTGTACGCACATATGCTCATGACTGATCCCTTTTTTGTATGTGTGTAGGGATCGGCATTCTTTTAGTCGATCCCCACTCCTTCTTACTTTTCTTTTTTTATATATGTTCATAGGGATCGACATCTCTCTAGCCGATCCCACCCTCCTTTCTCTTTTTTAATGTATGTAGGGATTAGCATCTTTTCAGCCGGTCCATCCTCATTTCTTCTGACCTCGTAGAGAACGAAAACATGGGCCGAACCCTCCTTTCCCAGATATAAGCCTAAACCTTTATTTTCCATCCATCACTTCATTTCATTTCATTTTAATTTTCTTCATGACAAACCCCCTCCCATTTCTTTATAGTTGAACCATTCATCCTTTCATCAACCCGATCCCATTCCTTTGAATCAAATATTGCCTCCCTCCCTTGATTCGTCGTCTTCTCTTGCTCTAAGCCGCCACTCCATCTTCAACCTGAATCGAAGTCGAAAATCTTCTCTCGAGTAACTTGGATTCTTTAAACTTAGGTGGATTTTCTTGCTTTTAGCCTTTAACTTGTTATGAGACGATGGGTTATGTCGCATTGGTGGATTGGTTAGAGTTCGACGCGAATGGAGTTGCAACTTTACAGTTAAATGGAGAGGTGATGGTCGAAGTTGTTTGGAGGAGATGAGACGTATGTGTTAGGGTAGGGATCGGTTGGAATGTAGGCGAATGGAGAGGGTTCAGAGTAAATGTTGGAGGTAAATGTGGAAATGTTGAAGTAGAGGGATCGGTTTAGCTATTACGTGATATAGGGATCGGTTGGTGGATAGCTTGAAAGAGGGATCAGTCATTTCCTTAAGTAGAGGAGGGATCCGTTGGAATGTTGGAAAGTTATGAATGCGACCAAGTAGATGGATTGGTAGTGGTGTGCTATGGATGGAGGGATCAGTAGTTTTTCTTTGTAATAGAGATCGGCTATGGGCCTTGTAATATGGATCGGTTGTTTTGCATAAAGGGATCGGCTAAATAGGATTCGGTTATTTTTTAGATAGAGGGATCGGATATGGGTACTTAGTTGATTATAAGCTTTGAATTAAACTTGAAAACCAATCCATATTCATTCGCATAAACAATTAGAACCAATCTCATCCCAATGAACTTGAACATATGACAATAATGAATAACATGACTTACATATCCAATATCGAACTCAAAATCAAACGACCAAACTTCTAGGACTTAGAACATGAACTAAAACTTAACATATAGATTTTATTAATGCACTTCACACTTTGACATGCTGATGGTTGATCCCAAAGCTTACACAACCAATCAGTCTAAATGCTAGTTGAGACGGTCAGCGATGATGATCACTCTGGTTGGAATCCAAAGTCTCTTCATTTACATTTGCTTTTAATTTTGAACTGTTTATCTCTACACTGCACAACATTGCACCACACTAGCTTACACTTAGCACGGGGGACAGGTAAAATTTTCTAATCTCGATTATCTATCGAGTTTAGTTGATAAGGGCTCCAGACGTTCAGAGCGTTTAGCTTAAATGCCTTTTGGACAACCTTTACAACTTAGCAATCTTGGAGCCCGGTCAAGTTCTACAATTGTTTTCGGCTGACTTTCTCTTAATCGTCAAATTGAGCAATCATAGGTCTCTAGCCCATCGGCCGACCTTTTCTTTGATGTTCCCGTCCCTTCGACGGAAGATATAAGTCCTTCCCCGATGCTATAGTACGTGCTATATTTCTAGATAACCCGACGGATTCCCAAGCTTCTAGAATTTGCAAGGCCACTCTTCGCATACTATGCTCTAAACATGGAATTCCATTTGGAGATGTCCTAGTTCCTTCAGTAAATGACAGGGCTCATTTGCCCTCGGAGGGATATATGACATGCAATAAATTCATGTGCTGGGTCGGATGCGTGCCGTCTTCCAATTTTTTCATCCGAGAAATGCTAGATATTTAGGAATAGCTCTTGCCTAACTACATCCAAACAACTATTCTTTTCTCCACGGCACCTTCTTACTATTATAGATGTTCTGTTCCACCCACCTTCTCTTGATGACATCAGGTTCATTTACAATTTCAAACGACGTATTGGAAGCTTTTCTTACACTTTCCTCGAGCCTTCGCCCAATTGTCAAATTCTAACTGGCGCTTGGAACAAGCTCCGCATCTTCAAACTTGAATGGTTTTCATTCGTTGTCTGCTTGGTTTTGTAACGCGATGGTTGGAAAGACGTAAGTGTTGTATTTACTTTATTCCCATATCTTTAGTTCAAGTCGTATCACAGACTAACTTATACTTTGAAAATTCACAGGTACCTCTCCACGCTAGGAGTTGATAGCTTCGCAGGAGTGGTTTTTGAAATTCATGCAACCCCAGTTGAAGACATGGACATCAGATCCCTTGTAACCAATGAAGGTTATCTCTATTTGGGCTGCTAGAAGAAGGTCACAGCATCAGGCTTCCAGGAAGCGCTACACCGCTAAGAAATGTGGTGGAAAGGAAGGCGGCACTAATAGCCTTGTCGTGCCCCCAATTGAGGGGACTCAGAATGACGCCGAAGAGGGTGAAATTAGAGGTGCGAAACCGACAAGCCTGGCGACGCTGATGCAGGTCCGAGCAATGCACCTGTGGTTGAACCATCATAAGGCACGCTCGCATGCCCACAAGAAGAAGAAAAAAGCTCGTTTATAAACTTCGTAGGAGAAAAACTACTAAAGAGCTAGAGTTTATCATTACCTCAGTTGATGAACAGTCTTCTTCCTAACATTTAGAAAGTTTGATGGAAGGGTTCTCGAATCTCCCAATCCCTGTTGATATCATGACTTATGACTTCCCCAATATTAGTATCAGGGGGGGCAATTCTCCCATCAGGACTGGTGACGACATCCTTCCCACTAGCAAAGGGGAGAAAACTCCTATGAGCAAGGCTGTAGTAACCGGTCCGTCGAAGGGACACTAGGACACTCACAAGCATGCGCACTTCACTACATGATTTTCATCTATCTTTTATTCGATGGTCACTTATTCGCTCTTGTTTGGTTTGCAGATGCAATGTCTCAATCCGTGCTTTTGATCGCTTGAGGAGCTCATCAACACAGTATGGATCCGGTCATTGTCCAGAATTGAGTAGGCGTAGAGAGAGAGATGACGGTCGGGAAAGAAGTCGTCATTCAAGGAGTCTTCATCTTCCAAACATAAGTCCCGCTCTCAATCATCTCATCAGGAAGTTCAGCCCGATGTTCTTGTACATAGCAGCGATCAAACTTCTTTCCATGCTCCTCAAATTGTTGTGTCGTCTGAGCAGTATTCTGATTCATCTGGTTCCAAATAGTCCCATGATCGTAGGTCAAGTAAATGCCCAATTATTTCTTCTGATCCAGCTTTTCCTAATACAGCTTTTGAGGCTTCCACGATAGAAAAATTAGCTGAACTTAAGGTCAATTTCCCAAGGATTTGCTTCGATGGGCTTAAGTCCCTTCCTTCCATTCTTACAATTTTAAGGAATGCTAAAGCGAGTTCCCTTACAAGCGTTAATGATGTTATTATGCAACATGAAGCATTCTAACATCTAGCCGAAAAAATCTCCAAGGTGTCTATCGAGAGACAACATGAAATCAATTGTCTCAAGCTAGAGGCAATCCATGACGAAGACATAATTAAACATCAAGACAATGAGATCTTGGAGTTGATAGGGAAGCTAGCCATGGTAGAAAAGAATGCCAAATAAACATCCGAGGCGGTTAGTCGTCTAGAAGTGGCTCACAAAAAGGAACTTGATGATGCCCTCAATGGGGTGTGCTTGCTTTAGAAAAAGATACACTGAAAAAGGAGAAACATATTGTGGCCTGCCGCATTAAGAAACTTGAAGAACTCCTTAAAAAAGAGAAGGAAGGGAAGTTCAAAGCTCAGGATGAGTCGCAAAGATAATGCGAAGAGGCCGTTGAGGCCCGAGGACTGAAAATTAAGCTTGATGTGCAACTCGCTTAAATTGAAGTCCTCAAAGAAGAGATAAGAGAAGCAGGGCGCAATGAGATTAGAGAGCAGATCGAGGCCAAGTTAGAAGATGCCAAAGAAGTCGATCAAAATGAAATTAAAGACATGTTCGATCTTCTAATCATTGAATATAATGCTAAAGTATTAATTCATCGTAATCTAAGTTTCCCTGGAGAGTGCTATTTTGACTCGCTTGTGGAGGCCTAGGAATACATTGTTGAAAGGAAAAAAGAAAACCCTCGTTGAAGCCGATTTAGACAAAGAGAGGCTGGTATAAGAGATTCTTCGTGGGGAGGAACCTTTAGACCTTGCTGCTGCGAGACTCCGATACTTTGATATTTTAGCACCTCCCGGCATTGGGAAAAACACTACCGAGTTTTCGGAGTCTAATCCCAAAGGTTCCCATCTTTTCAAACAGCCAGAGCGTCGGTTTCTCTTAGCCCGGGACATGATCTAAGCTACGGTCCAAATAGACCCGACTATCAATCAAAGGTGCCAAATCCTATTCTAGAGAGGAGCACTTCGACGATAATTGAAAGTCAGCCAAAGATAGGTGTCCTGCTTTGTTCTTAATTATTCGAGAGATTTCGTTCCTCATGCCTAATAGTCATAGGCTTATCTTCTTGTTTTTGTGAATCTGCTGGTCATCCCGGTGCTAGCCAGACTGCATGAAGTAGTGCCGCTGTGGAGCAACAGGCAACATCTACTTAAATTCTGACCACCACCGACTTTCTAGGGCCTGATGCTCAAGTCATTGGAGCACTGGATGATGAAAAAACTGACGACCCCCAATTGCTAGATGAATCAAATGACGTTGTGATTACTGGCGCCATCGAACGTACCGATGAGCTTACCTTAAAAGAGCGCATCGAGAGAGAGGAGTTATTGAAGAAACAAGCCAAAGCTGTCCCCGCTGATGTGGACATCGATGATCCAATTCTCGTCCTACTTCAAGTCATTCCACCCGACGGGTCAGTTCTCGAAAAACTCCCTCCAACCTCTGAGAGCTCTCCTGCCAAGAGTGGCAAAGGATCGAAAAGAAAAACAAGCGAAAGCTCGAGTGGTGCCACTCCCAAAAAATCCAAAAGAGAAAAAGGGCAAAGGAAATAACCATGACTCTGGCTTAGTTTGTATATAGCTTGTATAGCTGGTTTTCTCCTTTTGTTGGCCGTGACTGTGCAGGTATAGCCCCCGCTTTTGAATAAACTAGTTACATGATTTTCAGGTTTAATATGTAAATAAAAGTTCTTTGTTTTATGTTGAACTCTTATGTGAATTTCGTCTAAGTAGTCGAGCTATTACTTTTCCATTCAATGTACTTGTAATTCATTGCTCGTTAATTCGGACAATCGTCCATTAATTTTTCACTCAAGGCCTCCATGTGGTCGTGGATTTAAGTTGTATCAAACATTAAGCTCAAGTCCTAGTATTATGTCATCAGATTCAGTGGTTTGAGTGATTATACTTCTATCCCCATCTCAGGTTAGCGGAATTAGATAGTGGATGGTCGAACTCCATCCTTAGCGAGTTTATACTCCTCCTGTCAGTTTTAGGTCCGGGTTTATGGAATAGTGAGTGGTAGAACCACACTCATCTATTTGTTTATACTCATATCCACTCTGGGGAAAAGAGTTAGTTGGTGGGTAGTCAAATTGCACCCAACCATTTGTTTATACTCATATCTACAACTTTGGGGATAAGAGTTAGTTTTGGAAAATAGTCGGATCATATTTTCCTTAATCGATTGATTTCTCCTCGAATCCGAGGTTTAACTTAGTGAGTTATTGATCGTATCATGATCGCTTTTGATTCATGTTTGCCCTATCACTCGGTAGGATTAACTTGGTTATCAGATGGTCGAGTCTTATCTATTCCTCGTTAGATACTCTATCCATTGGGTTGTGAGCGAGAATCCTCAGACGAACTGTCAGGGCACATTCATTTTGTTTAGTTCAATCTTGAACTTATGTAATCGCCTAGCTCCAAGCTCTGGGAACCTGCTCGGACATATCAATATTAGTTAGTAGGGTATCGTAACTAATATGAAATGCTACAGCAACCACATATATGAAGGAAATTTAAATCTTTATTTGTTAAATGGAAAGAAATGACATAATTTGTCTTATTACATATTTGGAAATCTAACGCTAAAGAAAATTTGTAAATTGAATACAACTGAATGAAAAGGAATAAACTAAGTGACATAGTGTCATAAATGCTCGGTATTCCATGCACTTGGGAGTGTGATGCCATCAATAGTCGCTAGCTTGAAAGTTCCCTCTCCAAGCCTCTTTTCAATGACATATGGTCCTTCCCAAGTAGAATTCATGTGTGATGAGGTAGGAAAAACCCGTTTCAAGACAAGATCGCCGACTTCAAAGGTTTTAGGTCAAACTTTAGTGTTGTCGTATTGGGCGACTCGATGTTGATGTCCAACTGCTCTTAAATCAGCTTCATCGCGCTTCTCATCAACAAAGTCTAGAGATTCTAAGAGGAGATCTCTATTCGTCTTGGGATTCGTAGTAGGTCACTTGATGAGAAGGGACTTCGAGTTCAATAGGAATGACCGCTTCAGAGTTGTAAGTAAGGGCAAATGGAGTATGGCCAGTCGTGGACTTGTTGGTGATTCTGTAAGCCCATATTGCTGTTGGGAGTTCATCCACCCACTTGACCCTAGCCTTTGCCTAATGCTTCTTCAGAATGAACTTTATGATTTTATTCATAGCTTTAACTTGTCCATTTTCTTAAGGGTGAGCAACTGCCGCAAATCTCTTCTCAATATGATGCCGATGATAGAAGTTTTTGAATTCAGTGCTGTCAAATTGGGTTCCATCGTCAGTCACAATGGTTCGTGGAAGGCCAAAACGACAAATAACATTTCGGACAATGAGGTTGATTGCTTTCTTTGTCATAATCACGGCTAAAGGTTCCATTTAGGCCCATTTGGTGAGGTAATCAACTATCATGATGGTTACTTCGCACAACCTTTAGAGATCGGTAAGGAACCAAAGATATTTGTGCCCCATATGACAAACGGCCATGGACTGACCATTTTCATGATTTCTATTGGTGGAGCTTTCGAAACTTTTACATTCATCTGGCACTGTCACGTCGTCTAGCATAATCAGTAGCATCTCGGTTGACAATCGGCTAATAATACCTATAACGGAGTATTTTCTTTGCTAGGGTCTGCCCCCAGTGTGATCGCCACATTCCCCTTCATGAACTACCTTTAGGACTCGTTTTATCTCATCATAAGTAATACATCATAGTAGGGGAATGGAAAAACCTTTTCTATACATAACTTTCTTGAACGATATACCATGAACCTTTATGAAGGACTTTTCGCATTTCATTCCTCCATTTGGGAAGGACTCCCTGTAGCAAATAGTCTTTGATCAGAGTCATCCATAACTCCTTCCCAAGCTTCGTCTCTAATACCGAGGCGATTTCCATCTGATTTATGCTCGAAGCATCTAGTACTTCAACTGGAACCAAGTGCATCTATCGTGCATCCCCGGTGCTAGTAAACTTTGCCAATGGATCGACCTCTTTGTTTTAATCCTGGGGAATGTGCATGATGTCATAATACTCAAAGTCGGTTAATAGCACTTGGACTAGGATAAGGTACGGAGTGAGTCATTGTCCTTTAGCTTGCTAATCTTTTATGACTTGATATACTATCAACTGTGAATCGCAAAAGATTTCAAGAGAATTTATCCCCAGTTCTCTAGCAAGTTTGAGTCCAGCGATCAGAGCTTCATACTCAACTTCATTGTTCATTGCAGGAAAGTCAAGCTTCAAAGCGTAGAAAATTGATTGATCTTCTGGAGTTACTAACACGATTTCGGCTCTAGAATAACGATCATTAGATGCTCTATCTGTATACATTTTCCACTGAATGGTTGGGGCTCCACCACTCTCTGAGAGATCATCTTGTGCAGTGAATTCTACAATCAAGTCTGCTGGTGAATGTCCCTGGATAGCTCTCCGAGGAAGATAAGTAATGTCGAATTGACTCAGTTCGATGTTCCACTTGAGTAATCTCCTAAAAGTCTTAGGTCACAGTAGGACCTGTCGTAACAGCTATTCGGTGTAAACATTGATATGATGAGCTTGAGAATAGGGGTGGAGCTTTCGTGAAGCGATCAACAAGCACTACGCCAATTTCTCTATCTTCAGATAGTTCTTTGAGCTTCTGTTAATTGTTTTCTAACATAATAGACCATTCTCTAGATCCGATTAGCAGTGCAGCACTTATAGCATGTACCGACACGGCCAAGTAGACATACAAGTCTTCATGATCCACCAGCTTTGACAAGATGGAAGGCCTCTCTAAATGGTTCACCAAAGCTCGTAATGCATCTTCATAATCCTACATCCATTCAAAGTCCTTTTTCTCTCTTCTAATTAAGTCGAAGAAAGGAATGCATTAATCAATAGCTTTGGAAATAAATCGTCTTTCTCACAAGTAAAGGATTAGATACCCATTTAGGGTAGAGAGCATCGTGAATAAACCTATTCCCTTTGAGCCTATCCACCTCCTCTTTAAGGGCAGCAGATCTCTCCGGATCCATGCCACGCCTTTTCTATTTTACTGGGACATGCCTCGGGTCGATATTTAATGCATGGCTCACAATGGCAGGCGAGATCCCACACATGTCAGAATGAGTCCAATCAAACACGTCAAGATTCGCTCGAAGAAAACTAGAAAGTCTTTTCATCATCGGGGGGCTGAGCTGTGATCTGATCTTTAGGACACGTGACGGGACATCGTGGCTGACCGTGATGTCAATTGTAAGCTCAGCTGGTGCAGCCTTGGTCTCTTTAGGCTCCTCCTCAACATCCTTCGGATCTATGTCTTTATAGAACTGACTGTGGTGCCCGAGCCAAAGCCTAGGCGCTAGTTGTCAACCTTCGGTAGTTTGGATGCGGAGAGACTTGTCAACACCTGTTAATGCTAAAATCGGATAACGCTAACACCCGGTGTGTGTTGTGACAATGTGAAAGCACCACCCGTCTACACGGGAACTAAAAGTAAACAGAAAAAGGGAAAAACAGTAAAAGAGACGGCAATTTTTATAGTGGTTCGGCCTAAAGTTAAGCCTACATCCACTTTACATCCTTCATTATGTTCTTTGATCACACTTTACAAGATTACAGCACTTTTACAACACGATTTCTCGATTACAACACCTTTACAACACTTTTCAATGATTACAACACAATCGAAGCAAGAGATTTGAACTTTGGTGAAGAATTGCTCTTGGATCCATGTTGAATGAAGTAGAACTGTTGATGAGGAATCTTTGATGATTGAAGTGTTGGAGGAGTCCAAAAAATGGCAGAGTATCGGCGCTTCAGAGAATGATCGAAAAGTCCCCCCATTGTTGGAGTTAGGGGGTATTTATAAGAGTGATTCTGGGCAGAATTTCATCACCAAGTCTTAGGTCGTCCACGACGTAAGTTAGGTCGTAAGTCGTAAGTCGGCGATGACATAGGGGATCACTTGTATCAGCCGCTTTTGAATCTTGTCCTGAATGAGTTTTTAGGTCGTGTACGACTTATTATAGGTCGTAAGTCGGTAGGTCGTGGCATATCTTGGGTCGGATATGCTTTAGGTCGCTAAGGACTGAAGCCACTAGGTCGTTAACTCCTTTAGCTCGTTAAGTCGTTAGGTCGGTAGCTCTGCTTAAGTCATTAGGTCGGCGACTTCTTAGGTCGGCAACTTCTTAGGTCGGCGACTTTTTAGGTCGGCGACTTCTTAGGTCGGCGACTTCTTAGGTCGTAGGTCGCTCCTCAGTAGCAAATAAAACGTACCGTAGCGGGGGTGTTGCCCCCGCACCCCTACCTTGGGGGGTTGCCACCCCCTCTGGACCCCCCCTCCGTAGGGGATCTTTTTTGAACAAACAATCAGCAGGGCTTGCTCTGTTGAGATGTTGAATTGACCATTCTTCGAGACGAATTGTCGTTGGCTTCTCGGTCGATTTTGTGGTATCACGGCCTTGCTAAAAGGCGGGATAACATTTGCCCCCCAAAACATGCCTTGCGGTAGGAAGGTGTGTTTTGAAATGCCATAAGCTGGATGTTCGTATCCTGTTGATGACCTGCAAAGGAGCTGACAGTTTTATGTGGCCCCAAATAATGACCGTTCGGGATCGAGCTATTTGGGATGGAGTGCGACCGTCCATGGTCAAGCGCCTAACTTCAAATGACGACCGTTCGGGATCGAGCCATTTGAGGTGAAGTGCGACCGTATGCGGTCAGGTGCCGTTCATGGTCAAGCGCTTTACTTCAAATGACGATCATTTGGGATCGAGTCATTTGTGGTAAAGTGCGACCGTGCGCGGTCAAGTGGCGAAGCTCAGATGACGACCGTTCGTGGTCAAGCGCCTTACTTCAAATGACAACCATTCAAGGTCGAGCCATCTGCGGTAAAGTGCGACCGTGCGCGGTCAGGTGGAGGGTTTCAAGTGTCGATCGTTCGGGATCGAGCTGCTTGAGGTGAAGTGCGACCGTTTATGGTCAAGCGCTTTACTTCAAATGACGATCGTTTGGGATCGAGCCATTTGTGGCAAAGTACGACCGTGCGCGGTCAAGCGCTTATCTTCATGTGATAATTGCTCGGGATTGAATCATGTGAGATGAAAAGTGACCGTTCACGATCAAGCGCCTTACTTCAAATGATGATCGTTCAGGATCAAGCCATTTTTGGGAAAACGCGACCGTGCCCGGTTAGGGGTGGACCCCAAATAATCGATCGTTTGGGATCGAGTTATTCAAGGTGAAATGTAACAGCTCACGGTCAAGCGCCTTACTTCAAATGACGATCGTTCGGGATCGAGCCATTCAAGGTAAAGTGCGAATGTTGGCGGTCAGGGGGTGGACCCCAAATGACGATCGTTCGGGATCGAGCCATCTGAGGCATGTTTTTTGCCGTTCGAGGCGAGCTTTTTGCCGTTCCAAATGACGATCGTTCGGGATCGAGCCATTTGAGGTGAGTTTTTGCCGTTCCAAATGACAATCATTCGGGATCGAGCCATTTGAGGCGAGTTTTTACCGTTCCAAATGACGATCGTTCGGGATCGAGCCATTTGAGGCGAGTTTTTGCCGTTCCAAATGACGATCGTTCGGGATCGAGCCATTTGAGGCGAGTTTTTGCCGTTCCAAATGACGATCGTTCGGGATTGAGCCATTTGAGGCGAGCCTATGACTGTTCGAAGTCGGGTGCCTGTTCGTAGGGCTTAATCATTGCAAGATCATCAAAATCAAATATTCAACTGAAAAGTTGTCAAGTAGAAATGTCTGAAAAAGTCAAATCCAAACATCAGAAGCAAATCATATCATGAAAGCAAAGTAGGATCAAACTCAAAACACCAGAAGCAAAGCATGAAAGCAATGTAAAGTTACAAACATTGGTAGCAAAACATGAAAGCAATGTAATCAGTCATCTGAAGTAAAATACGAAAGTAAAGTAGTCAATCATCAGAATTAAAACTCAAAAACAAAGAATCGACGTCCGAGTGCAAACATCTACGTCGATATGATTTTATAGTAGTATCAGAGCATGCCTGGGGATCGTTCGCGGTCCCATACATGTGTGAACAACTTAATTGTGTTGATGTAGAGTTTTCTACTCATTCGTCGTAACCTTAGTCAGTTGATAACGAGCTGATGCCTTGATCCTGAGTCGTCTCCAGTTGGTGCAGAAGGTGGACGTTCTTGTTCCATCATTGCAGCTTTCTTTTTTACATATTGTGATAGCAGACCATCCCGGATATGTCCCTCAACTTCGTCATTCAAGTGCTTGCAGTCATTTGTGCTATGACCATTTAGCTAATGGAACAAGCAGTACTTGTCCGACTTTCTCTCGTTGTTAGTTGGATCTCTCCTAATTGGCTTTCGATAAGGAACCTGTCCCTTAGTGTGCTGGTAGATCTGCTCCAAAGTCTCATTCAATTCTGTGTATGAGGTGAATCTCGGTCCCATTCGCTTTCGTGTTGATCTATTATTGTCATCCTCAACCTTTCGTTTACCTTTGCTAGTTTCTGCACCTTTTTCAGGAGGATTCCCACCTTTGACTGCAAAAACATCAATTCCTTCTCCTTCTTCTCTTTCAGCCTTTGCGTCTTCTAATCGTAGAAATCCTTCAGCCTCATGGTAAAATTCCCCTAGATCCATAAGGGGATCTCTTGTCAGCGAATCCTTGAAATCTGTACCGTCAGCTATGCCCGACACAGCTGCCATTAAGACCATAGATGGATCTGGTCGATCCACCGATGCTGCAGCTGCGTTGAATCGCATCAAAAAAATTCTCAAAGATTCTCCCGTTCTTTGCTTCAGCGCTGTCAAACTCATAACATTCTTGGGCCTCAAGATGTGGACCCTGAATTGCCTCATAAACCTCTCGATCAAATCATTCCACGTCCCGATAGATCCACTTTCCAACTGTCTGAACCATAATGCCGCAATATCTGCCAAGTACAATGGAAAGCATCGAGCCATAACTTCCTCCGATGCCCCCAGCACTTCCATATGCCTCATATATTTCGTTAAGTGAACTGTAGGGTCCGTTCTTCCATTGTACATATCCAATGATGGTAGCTTAAAGTCTGGCGGGTTCTTTGCTCGCCTGATTGTCATGGTAAAAGGACTCCTATTCACATCCTCCAAGTCTTTGTTTACCAAACCGCCTCTCATCGCCTTTTTGACCATTTCCACCAATCTGTCGTTGTCTCCTAGTTGTAGCCCTTGCCCATTGCTTTCACCTTACCCCCCGAGTTCGCGAGGGGATAATGGAATCTGTTCTTCTGGTTGGGTTTCTGTTCCTCTTTGATTTTGTGCTCCAAGTTGCCCAATCTGATAAAACAAACCCTAGATCAACTCTTCTGGCCTTTTCATCATTTCTTCCATCTCGTCCCTGGTCACGAAGGCTGAAGTTTGGTTTGCTCCCAAAGAAGCCTCTTGACTCCCTCTATGCTGACTACTCTCTGGTCTTTGTAATCTACTCGATCGCCTTGCAATAATTCTTCGGATCTGAACTTTTAAACTTTTAAACTCAACTTCCAAGCAGTAGAATTCATGAGTTCAGCGGTTCTCAGTGAATGCACCAAAATGTTAACGCTAAAATCGGATAACGCTAATACCCGGTGTGTGTTGTGACAATGTGAAAGCACCACCCGTCTACACGGGAACTAAAAGTAAACAGAAAAAGGGGAAAACAGTAAAAGAGACAGCAATTTTTATAGTGGTTCGGCCTAAAGTTAAGCCTACATCCACTTTACATCCTTCATTATGTTCTTTGATCACACTTTACAAGATTACAGCACTTTTACAACACGATTTCTCGATTACAACACCTTTACAACACTTTTCAATGATTACAACACAATCGAAGCAAGAGATTTGAACTTTGGTGAAGAATTGCTCTTGGATCCATGTTGAATGAAGTAGAACTGTTGATGAGGAATCTTTGATGATTGAAGTGTTGGAGGAGTCCAAAAAATGGCAGAGTATCGGCGCTTCAGAGAATGATCGAAAACTCCCCCCATTGTTGGAGTTAGGGGGGTATTTATAAGAGTGATTCTGGGCAGAATTTCATCACCAAGTCTTAGGTCGTCCACGACGTAAGTTAGGTCGTAAGTCGTAAGTCGGCGACGACATAGGGGATCACCTGTATCAGCCGCTTTTGAATCTTGTCCTGAATGAGTTTTTAGGTCGTGTACGACTTATTATAGGTCGTAAGTCGGTAGGTCGTGGCATATCTTGGGTCGGATATGCTTTAGGTCGCTAAGGACTGAAGCCACTAGGTTGTTAACTCCTTTAGCTCGTTAAGTCGTTAGGTCGGTAGCTCTGCTTAAGTCGTTAGGTCGGCGACTTCTTAGGTCGGCGACTTCTTAGGTCGGCGACTTCTTAGTTCGGCGACTTCTTAGGTCGAACCCCGTAGCGGGGGTGTTTCCCCCGCACCCCCGCCTTAGGGGGTTGCCACCCACCCTGGACCCCCCCTCCATAGGGGATCTTTTTTGAACAAACAATCAGCAGGGCTTGCTCTGTTGAGATGTTGAATTGACCATTCTTCGAGACGAATTGTCTTTGGCTTCTTGGTTGATTTTGTGGTATCACGGCCTTGCTAAAAGGCGAGATAACAACACCCTTACCTTTCTCCTTCCGTTAAGAGTCTCAACTCAACCACATAGCAAGCACATTCGGTCGTCTGATCACTATGAAAAACTCTAACACTGTTATCAGTTGGGAACTTTAAAGTTAAACACCATGGGGGTAAGAGCTGCTCGAAATTCAGCTAGGGCTGGTTGGCCCAAAAAGCATTGTATGGAGAGTCAACATCCAAGGCAACAAATGGTAAAAATCCACGCTCTCCTGAGGTCACCTTCTCCCAACTCCACAGGAAATTCGACATATCCGACAGCTTCGGTCGCAGCACCATTAAAGCCATGAATGCGAGCTTTAGATGGTTTCAAGTCCTTGTCTTCCAACCTTATCTGATCGTAATCCTTTTTGAAAATTATATTAATGGAACTTCCACAATCAACCAAAATCCTTCTTACTAAGGTGGGGCTGATCGTGGCTGAAATGTCTGTTAGATCCAACGTCGGTGCCTTCACCTTATTTGCATCTCTATTTCTGAACACAATATCATATGCCATCGTACGCTACTATTTTACCAAAGTTCCATCTTCTGTATTCGAACAACATTAAAAATTCATATACTTGATTGTGCTATTATATCGCTCCATCTCATGTTAACCCTTATCAGCTGGATGCGATCCTCTAATGATTGTATTGATCACTAATCTTCCACCAGTCTGCACAAGCTTCTCGGCCCTGTGCGGAACTTGTCCTTGGTTGGGGTCAGATGTCCCCTGCCTGCCAGCCTACAGGAATTTAACAAACTACCATAACTTTCTTTCTCGAATCAGTTTCTCGATAATATCCTGGAGATGCCTAAACTCATTCATGTTATGTTCATAGCATTCGTGGAACCGGCAATATTTTCCAGTCTGCTTCTGCTTCTCCATCGATTATTTCGGAGGTGGCCTTCTATACTGCAAGGTATTGCAGCTAGAAATATAGACGTTCTCTAGAGATGTATTTAGTGGTGTATAGGTATCATACATTGGAATCCTAGGTTTTCCTCTTCCAGAATCTGTTTGTGTCAAAATTGGGCACAACACTCTTCGGACGTGTTCAAAGAGATTAAAATGAAGAATATAAATGAAAAATGAGGCTAACCTAACAATCACACTAAAAACAGACAAAAAGAAGTATAGAAACACAAGGATTTAGAGTGGTTCGGCATTGTAGCCTACGTCCACTATGGAAAGTTGTTGTTTATTGATATTACTCGCTGGTTATAGATGTTTACAACAGTACAATCGAGATACCACAATGATTTCGATAGAATATCAGTGTTCCCGCATCCAAAAGTCCATTTTCTGAAGGCCTTGGACTGCTATTTGTAGGTATAGGCTGCAAATACCTCGCTCAGATCTCGAAAGACTCCTTCTCTCACGTGGGTGGGCCCACGTGATCGATCCCTGGACATTTCGACTCCATCCATGATCGATACGTACCAAATTCGTATTGATCCAAAATTGCTCTTTTTGGGTCAAGATCGATCATGGACATTATTGTGGTTGTACGCAAGCTCCTATGGAAATTTGGTAGCATTTGGACCTATAGATTTTGAGTTAGGATCGATGCAAGTTTGTGTTTTCAATGTGCAGCCAAGCTCGTATCGATACATTCGTATCGCTTCCTTTCGTATCGATGTTGGGCACGTGACTGCTAGATGACGTGGCACTATCTTCTTGGATCGATCCACTTTTCATGCCATGTGACTGAGTTTCCTCTTGATCGTGCCTTGTTCGTATCCACTGGTATGGCTTCGTTCGTATCCATCGACCACACTCCATCTCATATTGATAGTTTCGTATCATTTGTTTTAGATCACTTTGTATCGATATGTACTTGATCACTTCGTAATGATGGGAGAAGGCCGCTTTGTATCGCTCGAGGGTTGTATAGATCGTATCGATTCTTTGGCCGATCGATATGAATTTTGGAGGAACCGAGCGATACGAATCGTGGATTGGGGGAACATACGAAGCGCCTCTAGGTGATGGATATGTGTTGGGGTGTGCATGATGGATTCGAATCGATGGACATTTTGTGGATACGAATGAGGCGTTTTTGATGGGATGGATACGAGCTTAGACGGATACGAATGGTGTTGATTTTTCAACTTTGACCGATCAATATCTTGAGCATACGAACTCTGATTGACTTAAAATTTGGGACGATGGCTTTCGTAGCTTTGCTTATCATGTCATATCGATTGTAGCTTGATCCGGACTTAGGCAAAATTTTCCAGTATCCATAGTGAACTTGTGTATGACTAATCTTCGAGATAGACTGTTCTTGGTTTCTATTCAAGGTCTTAGTGTCACGGCCTTGCAAAAAGGCGGGATAACATTTGCCCCCCAAAGTACGTCTTGTGTAAACATGATGTGCTTTGAAAAGCTGCAACCTTTTGTTTGAAAAGTTCTATCTGATTTGTTGTGTAGTCATTGTCTTTTCTCCAAAAGATGTAACTTTTGATTGTTTCTTGGTAATATAAAGACTAAATTGTTGACAGCCAATGATTGTACTGTGCATTGTTGTAACTGAGTGTTGAGTGCCAGAAATTTGTCGTTCATCATACCAATTGTCACCAGGTGAGCATTCAATTCCTGTGGATTTTGAAAATTGAATGTTAATTCGTTGCACATAAAATGTATGTTAACCTGACTCTCGTTAACGTTTGTACATTCACGAGTCGTTGCCAGTTTTTTTGTATCGAATTCTATGTTGATCTTCTTCTAAATCGATGTGAAATTCGAGTTATAATAGCGCTTGATGGTTATTTCAGAGTATCTCTTCGTATCAATCCTCTCCTGGATCGATGTGAAAAGTTGAAAAACCGTTTTCGCATCGACGGATACGAGCCTTTGTGGGTTTTATGTCGATGGATACGAACTAAAATATTCGTATCGATGCATCTTTATTGAATTCGAATAGCTCAGATAAGCCTTGGTCTTTCTTTTCATATCGATAAACCAATGGATATGAAGGGCTTCAATTCAGATGGGTCGTGGATGGATACGAAACTGGCTTCATATCCATAATGTTCGATGGGTACGAACAAGGCAATGGGCATTTGCTTCGTGCTTCGTCTCGGTTGCCTGATCGGTACGAGTAGCTCACATGAGCTTTGATTTTGTTGGTTCATCTCGGTGTAGGATGGATTCGAGTTTCTTTACATCGATGGTGTTAAAATCGCCTCGATTAAACATTGGATACGAACTGGCACTCGTATTGTTTATGCCATTGACCGCTTCAATCGGTCAGGTCCACCGGGAGACGAACGGCCTTTCCCGTAGTATAAATATCCTGGTAGTTAGAATTTTTTCCACTTATTTTCCTTTTTCCTTGCTCTCGTATCGCCCTGGATTAAAGAAAATTGTAACTGCTCTTGCCTTCATACCGAATCAACCTTCAAATCCCTTAAACCACTGTTTAATCTAGGTAATCCATTGAGTAAATTCAACGCATAAACGATGGGACTCGAACTCTTTGCCATCCCATTTGTCATTGTGGCCTATTCTATTGAAGTGACGGCCACAGATAAGCCAAAGCAAGGTCGAAGGTGGTTGGTGATGGCTCCTGCGTTGCTTTGGAGAAGAAGAAGGGTGGAGGGATACGAAGGCAATGTTCGTGTCAATGATGGATGGAGGTCGGGTCGTATCGATCTGGATTGAGAGAGTTCATATCGGTCTAGGCAATGGGACCTCGTAACGATTGGGTGGAGATCCTCACATTGATCGATGATGGGGTTCGTATCGATTCAAGATGATCGGTATGAAGGCTCAGATCCGTTGATCGATACGAAGGCGATATACGTGATCAATATGAAGTCGAGTGCACTCGATCGATACGAATTGTCTTTCAGGAGATTGATACGAAATATTGATGCCCTTGATCGATACGAAATGCACTTCTGGCGATCGATCCGAACTCACACTCTGATGGATACGAATTTTTTGAACAATCGAACATCCGACTTCGACGAGCTTCTGCCTTGAATAATTGGACTTAACCGTTTCACTGCATATTTGACTGCCTTTCGAAGCTCGTCGATGGAACTGTAACTTGACAAAATTTAACGAACTTTAACTTGGATCGTTCTCTGAAGTCTGGATGGCACGGTTGTGACGGTCAGCGATGACGGTCACTCCGGTTGAATTCTGAAGTCTCGTCGTTCAAATACTCTTTAAATCTCGTAGCACATCATAGATAATATACAGCACTGCACTGCACAACACATTCATGCACTTCATACCGGGGAAAACATGGGATTATTGTCATCTAATGATGATTTTTGCTGAGTTGATTAAAACTGGAAGTTCGCAACAACAGGAGGCTCAAAGTCCGCCTCTTCCTATAATATAGATGTCGGCTATCGCAGCCGAAGTTAAAAGTCCAGCTCCGGATGAGCTACTAGGAGCAGCCTTCATCAGGAATCCACAAGACTCTGCCCCATCTAATATCTCTGAAGAAATGCTAGGTAGGATTTGAACAAGGCACAGATTGTCGAGGGATGAAGTCCTACTACCAGGGGCAAAAGACAGACCCCACTCTCCTCCAAAAGGGTATACCGCCTTTAATATATTCTTATGCACAGCTCGGACACTCCCTCCAATCAATTAATACATCCGGGAAGTGTTATCTTACTTAAGGATTGCTCCGTCACAGATGCACCTGAATGGATATGCTTCGCTGAACAGCTTATTTAATGTCTTCATGAAGCATCTTTTACGACCCCCGACTCCAGAGGAAGTCCGGTATCTGTTCAATATAAAGAGCCGAGGGGATAATCCATCTTTTACCTTCTTAGAGGCAGGTAGGAACTGTCAGGTCATGATCGGAGCGTGGACCAAGTTAAGTTATTTCAAGACCGAATGGTTCTATGTCCGATGCCCACCGGGTATCGTCAGACAGTGGCTAGTCAAGCGTAAGTACTTCAACTTTTATGCCGATTGACTATATTATCTTATTTGATGTCAAATCTAATACTTTCTTTCTTTCACAGCTTTGATTCTACGACCCGAAGGCGACCAGTTCAAAGAGATTGTAAGGGTTCTTCAAAGAGTGGCCGTTGTGGATAGAGGAATTGATGAAGTTCCAATGGACGAGAATTTGAGGGCCATCGGGTTGATTGGTGGAAATCAATGCATCGGGCTTGAAGGGTCTCTTAGGGCGGTTCCGGCGAGGAAAGATAGGAGGAGAGTTCCTATGATAGAGATCACCGAGCAAGGTGATGATGAGGATATGCCCGTTGGAGATGAACACGAACCCGGGCCTTTACAAAGCCATCGACATTCTGAGAGAATAAGGAAAGGCAAGGTCGCTGCTCATAAAGCTCTAAGACGCAAGTCCGTTGTCATGTCTTTACCGATAGCGGGTGTGGTAATTTCAGAGGCTCCCTCCTCGCACACGGAGAGCCCTTTCGAAGGACTTGTAGATCTCCCAATTCCGGATGATGTATCTCTTCAACAAGACATCGGGTTGGAAGGGCTTCAAAGTGCCTTAGATTTAGGAGAGCCAACTCCTCCGGGCACGGCTACAATAACCGGTTGGTTAGGGGTTAACACATGCATGCATACACTCCACGGCATTACACAACTGAAATCCATGAGCCGTTCAATTTTCAGCGATAAGTAACTTTGTTTCTCTTTTCACTCTACAGATTCAATGTCAAAGCAACCATCTATGCTTGGTAACCTCTACGCTGCACAACAATCGTGTAGTTCATACAGGGAGTCCCACAAGCATGATTCTGACCATGACCAATGTCATTCCAGCCAGGACAGGGATTACTATGGCAGAGAAAGAGCTAGGGAAAGGGAGAGAGAAAGGGAAAGAGAGAGAGAAAGGGAAAGAGAGAGGCGAGATAGGCGCCGCTCCCGATCACGCTCTCCTCCATCCAGGGTTTCATTGCGACCCCCCAGCTCTGGAACACAAACTGTTGGATCCTCGTGCCAGCCAGTGCCTCCACAAGTTCTAAGGCCTGGCGAACATTGCCACACAACCGGGGCGGTCACTTCTATTGCTACCACTTCAACGGCTGCAGAGATCACAGGGGAGGGAGCCGCTCAAATTATCCAATTGAAAAGAGAATTTCCTAACATCTATTTCGACAGCTTCCACTTCTCTCCAAATTTGAGGGTGCTTCCAGATACGGCAGAGAAAATTATGCACGACCATGTTTATCATGCCTTTGGCCAATATCGTGAGTGGAAGAAAACCGCAGAGAAGGTCTCGGCTGTGGCATTTGAGCGGGCAAAGACAATTGAAGAGCTACAAGGAACTATCACCAAGAAAGATCAAATGGTCACAGTGCTTACTAGTGAAAATGGCACTTTGAGGAATTCTGAAATAGAGGCTTTGAAGAAAGTTGACAAGGCCAACAAGGAAATGGAGCGGATGAGGCAAGAGCACTTGAAGCTGGTAGATGATATGGGCCACGGGAACGCCACTATTATAGCCGAGAGGGAAACTGTGCTCAAAGAGCTTAAGGAGCTTAAGGAGAAATATGATGAAGTCGTTAAAGAAAAGGATGAGGCAAACAAGGCCGCTCAGGAGGCATGTGACCAAACTGTTGAGCTCAAAGGTGAACGGGATGCGGCGGTGCTAAAGGTTCAGAAGACCAAGGCTAGGATTGAAGCCGAAGTCGGGGCAGCGGAGGCGAGGCTTGAAGGCAATATGGAAGATCTTTTAATCACCTATAATGTCAACGTCCTAAAATATCGTGACTTGATCTAGCTCAACGATTACCCGACTCACCTACATAATGCCTGGTGCCGTTTTTTGGCTGATGAGAAGGCAGAGCATCATACTAAATTTGATGATGAGTTCGAATTGGAGAACTGGGTGTTGACTAAGGACGAGAGAAGAGTTCTCCACAATGCCGCTATCATATTTGAAAAAGAGAGTGTTTGTACCAAAATTGGGCACAACACTCTTCGAAAGTTTTTGAAGAGATAAAGTGAAGAAATTAAATGGAAAAAGAGGATTATCTAACAAAAACTCCAAATTTCAGATATGAAAATAATTAAAATGCAAGAAGACACAAGAATTTAGAGTGGTTCAGCGTATCGCTTACGTCCACGATGAAGTTGATAGCTTTATTGATCTTTCTTTGAAGATTACAAGTGAATTCAATGAATTATAGCAGATAATTATGATTTGTAGCAGTGAATTTCGTTATTGGCAGCAGCAAGGGAGTTTAGATCTGGATCCGGCAGAGTCTGGGCGTTGGAGAGTTCAAAGAAGAAGAAGCCCCTTTTCTGTATGCCTTGGGGCTCTATTTATAGGTGCAGGAGGCTGATATTCCGCTTAGATCTCGGGAGACCCTCTCTGGCACATGAGTAGGCCCGCGCGCCCAAGCCGGCGAAGTTTCAGTTCGATCCGTGATCGATACGAACAGATTTCATATCGATCAAGATTGTGTCCGATGGAGTCAAAATTTGGCGTGGACATTCTTTAGCATGCACGTAGGCTTCTGTGAAAATTTCATATCATTTGGACTTGTAGATTAGGAGATATAATCGATACGAATTAGGATCTTCGGTTAGCTGTTTCGTTCGACTCCCTTATTTCGACTCGGTCCTATTCGACTCGGTCTTGTTCGAATCGCTGTTCGACTCGGTCTTGTTCGAATCATTGTTCGACTCGGTCCTGTTTGAATCGTTGTTCGACTTGGTCTTGTTCGAATCGATAAAAGTGATGGTCCAATTCGTATTGGTTGAATTAGCCCAGCCCGTATCGATGAGAGTCCTTATGTTCGCATCGATGGCCATGCTTCGTTCGCATCGATGGAAACACCCTCTTTTTGTATCGATGGAAAGTGAGTTGCACGCATTGCCAGTAGGGTTCTGCTCGTATCGATGGAACTCAACTCCGGTCGATCGATTCGAATATGGCAACACGATGGATTCGAACAGTGGATCCACGATGGATACGAAGTACCGGAACTTGATGGATTCAAACATGGCTTTCCCAGCATGGATACGAACTGGACAAATGAGGGACATGAAATATTGTTGCTCGATGGATTCGAAGTAGGCATTGGACGAGCGATTCGAAATGTGGCTCTCTGATGGATGCGAAGTAGAGCGAGTCGAACAGAGGTTCTTTTTATTCAATTTTGCATCGATCGTAACTTGATCATACGAACTCGGATTGACTTGAAATTTGGAACGTTGGCTCTCATAGCTTTGCTTGTCGTGTATATCAATTTTAGCTCGATCCGGACTTGGAAAAAATTCATCGACATCCATAGTGAGCATGTATATAACCGATTTCTGGGATGGACCATCATTGGTTACTAGTCAATTCCATGGTGTCACGGCCTTGCCAAAAGGCAGGATAACATTTGCCCCCCAAAGTACGTCGTGTGGAAGCATGATGTGCTTCGAAGTGCTGCAATCTTCATTCTGAATAGTTATCGTCTTTTCAATGAAAGCTGTAATCTTCGACTGTTTTTCTTGATAATGTAAACTGTTGACTGTCAACTGTTGTACCCTATATTGTTGCAAATGATTACCGTATGCTAGTGATTAGTCATTTGTTGTTGTAATCGTTATCAAATGAGCTTCCAATTCCTATAAGTCTGGAATATTGAATATTAGTCCGACACATATGTATACATGTTAACCTGACTTTCGTTGATGCTCACGAGTCATTGTCAGTTTATTTTATGTCGAATTCCGTATCGATCCTCTCCTGAATCGATGTGAAATCCAAATTGTAACAACGCTTGATGGTCGTTTCTGAATGTTCCTTTGTATCGATCCTCTCCTGAATCGGTGTAGAAGGTTAAAACATTGCTTTTGCATCGGTATTCATTGTATTGATGGATACGAAATGAGCATTTCGAATCGATGGATGTGGGGTTTAATGGATATGAAACGTGCCTTCGTGTCGATGAATATTGACCCCTGGATGCCATGGTTTGATGGATTCGAACTTCACACTTCGCGTCGCTAAACTGGGGATGGAGTCGAAGATGATCGATACGAACAGTGGTTTCATATCGATGGATTTGTTGAAGACTTCGTATCGGTGCAGGCTCGATTCCATGGATTCGAATAGCGCAATGCTCAATGGATTCGAACCGAAGTCCCACGATCGATACGAAGTAGTGGTCGTCTGAGGATTGATGGATTCGAAGGGCTTGTTCGAATCGATCCCGTGGTGACGTTTTGCAACCGGTCGAACCTATTGGGAGGCGAATCGTTTTTTCTTTCTACTTCAAGTCCATATAAATACCATGGACTTAGCCACTTTTCACTTTTTACCTTTTATTTTCCTTCCTTGCTTTTGTATCGCTCCAAAGCCTCTCAAAAGAAAAACCTTTGCCTTCAAATCGATTCAGAAACCTTTAACCAGTTATCAAAGTCAGGTAATCGATTGAACCAAATCCATCCTAAAACAACGAGACTCAAATTCGTATGCTATTCCACTCGAATCCATGTCCAAATGTTGCCTCGAGGAAGTAGACAACGTGCGAGGTCGAGGAAGGGTAAAATGGAGTTCGAATCGATCTGAGGAATAAGGAGTGTGGAGGATGATGGCTTGATGCTTTCTTTGTGTCGATCTACAATGATTATTGCATGGGCTCGTCTTGTACGATCGATACGAAACTTTGTCTCCAAAATTTGATGCCTGAGTAGGGTCAGTGATTGAGTTAAAGTCCTTGGCTTCAGATCGATTCGAAGAATACTACTTCAATCGATACGAAATGTATTGAGTGCATTTGATCGAGTCGAAGTCCATGGCCTCGGATCGATTCGAATGTGACCGAGTCGAAGTCCATGGCTTCGGATCGATTCGAAAAGTACTCCTTTGTATCGATGCGAAATGCATCGAGCAAACGTGATCGATACGAAGCTGGTGCTTCCCTAGCCTTGATCAATTTGGAATCAAACACTAACGATCGATTCGAAGCGACTTCCTGACGATTGATATGAACCCGGACCTTGATGGACACGCAACCTTGAATAACTAATAACATGATTTCCGATGAGCTTCATTCTTGAATATCCGGACTTAAATATTACTTTGCATATTTAACTGCCTATCGAAGCTCGTCGATGGAATTGCGACTTAACGAATCTTTAACAAACTCTGACTCGGATCGATCGCTAATAACTGGATGGCACGGTTGTGACGGTCAGCGACGACGGTCCTTCCGACTGAATTCCGAAGTCTTGTCGTTTTTATGTTTTCTTCAATCCTGTAGATCTTCTCAAGTGATATATAGTAATGCACTGCACAACACACTCACACACTTTACACTGGGGGATGCACGAGCGTTATCGTCTGTTTAACAATGATTTTTCATAAGCTAGCTAGTTATGGAACCTTCAAGTTCTCAGTAGCAGGAACTCCCGAGTTCAATTCCTTCAACCATTGAAATACCGGTCATTGAAGCCGAAGTTATAGATCCAGCTCCGGACGAGCGTCCAGGTGCCCGGTTCATTTGTCGTCCACAAGATTCTGTGCCGTCCAGTATCTCTGAAGATATGCTGGGATGGATTTGTTTAAGGCACGACTTGTCTCTAGACGACGTGTTACTGACTGGGCCGAATGACAGGCCACACGATCCCCCGGAGGGGTTTACTGCTTTCAACTGTCATGCTTGTACGGCGGGACCAATTCCCCCTTTCAATCAATATATAAGGGAGATGTTATCATTCCTTGGCATAGCTCCATCCTAGCTACATCCCAACGGGTATGCTTAGTTGAACAGCACCTTCATTCTGTTTATGGAGATTCTCTTTCGACCACCAAAGCCGATCGAGATCAGATATTTATTTAACGTTAAGAGCCATGGAGACAGCCCTTCTTTTACCTTCTTGGAAGCGGTCAGGAACTGCCACATTGTAATGGGCTCCTGGGGAAGGCTAAGTTACTTTAAGACTGAATAGTTCTACGTTCGGTGCCCCCTGGATTTGCCAGGCGATGGTTGGATAGACATAAGCGTTGCCATCTTTCTTTTGAACTATCGAGATAATAATAACTGACTGCAAAACTGACATACTTCTCTTCTTTTACAGCCGCAATCTCTCGACCTGACGGTGCATACTTCAGAGAGCTAGTTCAGATCCTCCAAGCGGTTCCGGGTGAAGAAAGGCATATCGACTTGGTTCTGACTGACAGAAACCTGAGGACTGTCGGGCTGATTGAACGGAGGCTGAGCATATGGCTAGAAGGGACGCTTAGAGTGGTCTCGAAAAAACGGGTGAAGCGCAAAGCGCCCGGAGTCGCAATAGCCGAAGAAGTTGACCCGGAGAGAACGCCTACTGATAATGAGCTCCATGCTGGGCCTTCTTCTGATGTCCAGGATTCAGGAGAAAGGAGAAAAGGCAAGGCCGTTGCTCATAAGCGTTTTAAATCAATGAGACTGAAATCTGTGGTTATGTCTTTGCCGGTTCAGGGGATTAGAATTTCGGAGGCTCCTCCCCTGCAAGTAGAGAATCCTTTTGAAAGGCTTGCTGATATTCCAATTCCAGATTATGCGTCGTTTCAACACGACACCGGGATGGAGGAGCTTGATAATGCTCTTGAACTGAGCGGGTCGCTTGCTACGAGTGCGGCCGACATTTCCGGTTGGTCGGGGGATGCACACGCATACACTTCACTACACTTCATGATTTATAATCGTAAATCATCCAATCTTAAGAAATCACTAACACTTCCTTCGTTTCTCTTTTTCAGGTACTATGTCGGGGAAAGGATCGATGCTGGGGAGCCTTCGCTCCACCCGAAAAGCTTCTATTTATTATGATTCCCGTAGGAGGGATTCAGATAGAGATCGCA
This sequence comes from Allium fistulosum, assembly GCA_030737815.1. Taxonomy (NCBI): domain Eukaryota; kingdom Viridiplantae; phylum Streptophyta; class Magnoliopsida; order Asparagales; family Amaryllidaceae; genus Allium; species Allium fistulosum. Next base: position 230,704,703 of record CM060908.1, on the reverse strand, counting down.
ATCGCAAGTACTCTAACCAAGATAGGTATGGGCGTGATAGGGATAGAGAATACAGACATCGGTCTAGATCACGCTCTCCTCCTCCTAGACTTTCGTCCCCACCCCCTGTTCTTGTTCCACATCCACCGGAGCCTCCTCGTCACAGGCCATCTTCTCATACTTCTAGATCTGGGACTCATCTTCAGAGAGTTGAGACCACAGCCTCCATAATTGCAGAGCAGGTCCCAGTTGAGCCCACAGGAGAAGGGGCCTTTAAATTGGCTCAGATGAAGAAGGATTTTCCGAATATTTGCTTCGATGGCTACGTCTTCCCACCCCACTTAAAGAGAATCCCATCTGGAGTGGAAAACATGATGCATGATTACGTTCATGACATCTACACCCAGTATAGAGAGTGGGTAAAGGCTGCAGAGAAATCTTCTAAGGTGGCCTTTGAGCGAGCCAAAGCACTTGAGAAAATGGAGACCGAACTCGCTCAAAGGGACCGAATCATTCAAGTGCTTACTACTGAGTCCGAGTCTTCTCAGAAATCTGAAATTGCGGCCACCAAAAAAGCTAATGAAGTGAATGTGGCAATGGAGAGGTTGAGGCAGACACATGTTGCCTTGGTGGAGGAAATGGGCCATCGGAACACTACAGTTACCGCCGAACGGGATGCGGAGGTCAAGGAACTTAACGAGCTCAAGGCTAAATTTTCCGACATTGACAAGGAAAGGGATGATGCAAACAACGCAGCCCAGGAGGCGTGCAAACAAACTATTCTGCTTAGGGGTAAGCGGGATGCAGTTGTGGCTAAAGTCCATAAGGTGGAGACTGAGGTCGAGGAGAAAGTGAAGTCGGCCGAGTCCAGGCTAGAGGCTGACATCGAAGACCTTCTCGTTGTTTACAACGCTAACGTGCTGAGGCACAGGGGTCTAGCCTGGCTCGATGATTATCGGGCGCATCTTTACAACGCTTGGGGCCAACTGGTTGAGGAAGAGAAAGAGGCACATCTGGGTGAGGCTGTGGATGAATTTGAACTCGAGAATCGCATTCTGGATGAAGATGAAAGGAAGATTCTTCACGAGTCAATAATTCTACATGAGAAGGAAAGGCTTGGCGCCCAGCACTTTGAAATAGGTGAGGGTTCAGGGGTTGACCATCATGAGGCGAGTCTTGAAGTTCCAGCATCAACCCAGCCCGATTCTTCGTCTGCGGTCGATCCCCAAGCTGTTCCTGCCTACAATCCGGATCAGCCGCAAATGTCTCCGGCTGCAGTGCAAGTTACTGAAGCCATTCCGCCGCCTACATATCAACTGAGGAAGGTACTCTGAACATTCCACATATCTACCTCAAGTCGGAATCTTTATCTAAATTAAACTCTGACAGTTCTCTTATTTTTGTCCAGTGATTGACGTTGCACCGGTCATGCCTCCTGCTACTAGGGATGGCAATGGGGCGGGTCTAGGGTCCAAACCCGGTCGACACGCCCCTGTTTTGACCCGTCAAGACCCGCCCCATTGGGTCATTAGGGCGGGTAGACCCGTGACCCGTTCTTGAGTACTCCGGGTCTAGGGTCGGGTTGGGGCTTGGCCGACCCGCCCCAACCCGACCCGCACTACTAACATCTCATGAAACCACTTTATTATTATAATGATTTATTAATCTTTTTAGTTATAAGTGATTCTAGCATGGATATTAAAATGTTCCAATCAATATCTATAGAAAAAATTAGAGTATTAAGTTGCGTCATTAATAATTATACAATAACATATGTATATATTTTCTGAATTGTTATTGTAGACATCATTTTTATTAACTTCCCATAGACACATTATTATTTGTATTTCATATATTATTTGGTGATAACGAGTATAAACAAATAAATATATGTACGTTGCTACATAATTTTCAATCATTACATAGAGACTCATCGGGTCTTGGGGCGGGTCGGGTCTACCCTGACCCGCACGGGTCCCGGGTACGGGGCAAAATTCCAGACCCGCACCGGGTCTACGGGGCGGGTCTGGGGCGAGGTCTAAAAATTCCGGGGCGGGTATGGGGCACTAAAAACCCGCCCCAACCCGCCCCATTGCCATTCCTACCTGCTACTCAAGAATCATATCAGACGCAGGAGGCTATCGTGACCGAAACGATCACCGTAACTACAACTGCCCCACCCGACGATGCACAGGGAAGCACACTTGTATTTGATGAGCAGTTGGTGGAAGAACTCTTTCGCCGTCATGGCGATCCTTTAGCTGACTTACCATTCGTCATGGGTGGAGGCGCTCCTGCTACTAGTTCTACAATGCCAACCACTGACGCCCCTAGCGAGGCTCGAGCGGTTACTGAAGAGGAGATGTTTGCACAAATCGATGCTGAAATGGCAGCAGCGGCTCATGGTGGCAGTCTCGGAGGTGGGATGGTGGCGCCCGGTCCAGCCCCGCTCTCCTGGTGGCACGGTTTTCTTCACCAGCGTACCAATTCCACCTTCTGCACGTCCTGTTCCTCCGACTCCGCCCGCAGGAAGCATTCCTATTCATACAAGTTCGGAGGAGAATGTTGAGATCATGCTCCCACCTGGAGACCAGCCACCGAAAGGCAAAGGCTCAAAGAGGAAGGATAGTGGCGGCTCCAGTGGGCCACCGAAAAAGAAGCCGCGGAAGAAGAAAGATTAGACATGCTTCCTTGGTGTAATTCCGACTTTCATTTTGTTGGCCGTGTATAGATGCGGGTTCAGCCCCTGCTAGTAGGAATTTTTTGGAACAAACTTGTATACGAACTCCTTTTACAAACAATAGAAATGAAACTTCTCTTTTTTGGCTTCTTTTCTGTCATTGTGTATTCACCTAAGTGTTTCAATATCTGAAGTGCACTTGTGAAGTTTCAACTTCCGAATCAAGTTTGTTTTTTGTTTGCCAAGTTCAGAAACTATGGACATGGTTTGCGACCGCGAAGCGAGTTGAATTTTGACATCGCATTGCTTCAGTCAATGGTTGATGCTTAAGTCCTGCCCCCCAGTCTCGGGGATGAGTTGTGGAACATCAGTCAGCGATCGATTCTCGCTTATAACATGTTGAGTCTAGTGCCACTTAACGAATGTTCGAGACAAGCAAAGATTGAGCGGTTTAATCACGCGTGTCCGATTGTCGACGGTCATCTTCGCACTCTGGGGATCCTCATTTGTTTACTGGCAGTTGGTCACACCGGCTTAAGTTTAAATCATACGTCCGCGCTCTGGGGACTTGGAATCGACCCTTGTACTCCGACTCGCACTCCGGGAGTTCAGAGTTGATATTATACTTCAATTCACGCTCTGGGAACTTAAAGTTGATGTTTATACTCCATTGCGCACTCTGGGAATCCGGGGTTGATGTTTATGCTCCAACTCGCACTCTAGGAGTTCGGAGTTGTTGTTTGTCCTCCGTTTCGCACTCTGGGAATTCAAAGTTGATGTTTATACTCCGAATCGCACTCTGGGAGTTCGGATTTGTCATTTATACTCTATTTCACGCTCTGGGAATCTGGAGTTGATGTTTATACTCTGACTCGCACTCTAGGAGTTCAGAGTTGATGTTTATGCTCCGACTCGCACTCTGGGAGTTCGAAGTTGTTGTTTGTACTCTGTTTCGCACTCTGGGAATCTGGAGTTGATGTTTATACTCCGACTCGCACTCTGGGAGTTCGAAGTTGTTGTTTATACTCCGTTTCACACTCTGGGAATTCGGAGTTGATGTTTATACTCCGACTCGCACTCTGGGAGTTTGGAGTTGATGTTTATGCTTCGACTCGCACTTTGGGAGTTCGGAGTTATTGTTTGTACTCCGTTTCACACTCTGGGAATCTGGAGTTGATGTTTATACTTCGACTCGCACTCTGGGAGTTCTGAGTTGTTGTTTATATTCCATTTCGCACTCTGGGAATTCAGAGTTGATGTTTATACTTCGAATCGCACTCTGGGAGTTCGGAGTTGATGTTTATGCTCCGACTCGCACTCTGGGAGTTCGGAGTTGTTGTTTGTACTCCGTTTCGCACTCTGGAAATTCGGAGTTGATGTTTATACTCCGACTCGCACTTTGGGAGTTCGTAGTTGTCGTTTATACTCCGACTCGCACTCTGGGAGTTCGGAGTTGTATCAGGATCATGGATGGTCGGATCACATCCATCCTGAGTTAACAAGTGAGTTCGTTAGGTGGACGGGTCTACCCTCCTCAAACTCGGTTCAGATACGGGCGAAGTCATTAGGCGGACGGATCCACCCTCTTCGTAGATGTATTTTTAATACTCCAGTTCGCACTCTGGGAACCGGGAGTTAAGTGAGGGATTGTCGTGTATCAATCCATTTTTGACTTTGATGTGATGGCTTGTCCCCGAGCTTGGGTTTCGCTTAGCGAGTGACCGAATGCATCACAGTCACTCTCTATTTGAATAAATTCCACCGTATAGTGAAACTTAGCTCTCCATGCATAGTGATGATCATATGAAGCATTTCAAGTAAATCACAGCTCTGGCTCGAAGAGATTGCATTTTATTGCTGAAATAAGAAAATATGGCAAAGTCAGTTGCCTTATTACAAATTCTAATTTCGAAATGCAGAAACAAATTGCGAAATGGAAAATAAACTAAATGGATAAACATAGCCTGTCATGTGTAGTAGCGGCGAAGACTCTCGCTATTCCAGGCTCTCGGCAAAGTAAGACCGTCAACGGTTGATAATTTGAATATGCCATCTCCGAGCCTTCGTTCAATAACATACGGTCCTTCCCATGTCGGCTTCATATGCAAAGGAACCGGATAAATCCTTTTTAGGACGAGATCGCCTAGTTCAAAGGTTCGCGGGAGGACCTTGGCATTATACAATCGGGCGACTTGACTTCGATGCGCGGCTGCCCTCAAATCAGCCTCTTCACGCTTCTCATCTAGTAGATCGAGAGATTCAGCAAGTAATATAGCATTTGTCTTTGTATCATAGTATGTCACACAATGAGAAGGTACTTCTAGTTCAACTGGAATAACGGCTTCCGAACCATAAGAGAGAGAGAATGGAGTGTGGCCAGTCGCGGTCTTGTGGGTTGTTCGGTAAGCCCATAAAGCCATAGGAAGTTCATCGACCCACTTGCCCCCGACCTTTTCCAGTCGTTTTTTCAGAATGGATTTTATAACTTTATTAACCGCTTCGACCTGTCCGTTTGCCTGAGGATATGCAACTGCAGAGAATTTCTTTTGGATGTGAAATTGTTTGCAGAAATCTTTAAATTCAGCACTGTCGAATTGGGTTCCGTTGTCCGTAATAATGGTGTGTGGGAGACCAAATCGACAGATGATGTTGCGAACTACAAAGTTGATTACTTTCTTCGTTGTTATGGTAGCAAGAGCTTCGGCTTCAGCCCACTTTGTAAAGTAATCAACTGCGACGATGGCATATTTCACACCACCTTTTGCCAGAGGTAGAGTACCAATGATGTCGATGCCCCACATTGCAAACGGCCATAGGCTGACCATTTGCGTTATCTCGATAGGAGGAGCTCTAGGAATGCGGGCATATTTCTGGCACCTATCACATTTCTTTGCATAATCTGATGCATCGCGATTCACGGTCGGCCAGTAATATCTGTATCGAAGTATTTTCTTGGCAAGTGTTTGCCCCTCGGTATGATCGCCACATTCTCCCTCGTGCACATTGTGCAATACTTGTTTAATTTCATCGTGAGCGATACACCGGAGTAGAGGGACTGAGTACCCTCTTCTGTACATGATTCCATTCTGGATGGTAAATCGTGAGGCCTTCCGAAGGATTTGTCTCTTTTCACTCCTGCGCTCCGGCAGGGTTCCGTGCTCAATGTAATTTCTGAGTGGAGTCATCCATGAATCTTTTTCGGGGACGGTCTCGCATACCCAGTCTATTTCTGCCCAATCAATGCTTGGAGAAGATAACGTCTCTACGGGAACGAGTCCCATTTGCTGAGCTTCGCCTGTACTGGCTAGCTTCACCAATGAATCGGCTTTTTGGTTGCGTTCTCGAGGTATACAATAAATGGCATAATAATCAAACTGATTTAGCACTTCTTGAACTCGAGTTAAGTAAGCAACCAGCCTTCGATCTCTCGCTTGATACTCTCCCTGTACCTGACACACAACTAACTGTGAATCACAGTAAATTTCCATAGCGATAATTCTCAAATCTCTAGCAAGTTTTAGTCCAGCTAAGAAGGCTTCATATTCTGCTTCATTATTGGTTGCATGGAAATCGAACTTCAAAGCATAACATATAGATCGGCCTTCGGGAGTTTCAAGTACAACATCAGCGCCCGAACACCGATCATTTGATGCACCGTCGGTATAAAGCTTCCATACATATTTGGGAGATTCACTGGTTTCGGGCAAGTCCTCTAGAATGGTAAATTCAGCTATAAAATCGGCTAGGACTTGTCCTTGAATGGCTCGTCTTAGAGTGTAAGTAATGTCAAACTAGCTCAGTTCGATGTTCCACTTGAGTAACCTACCAGACGTCTCAGGCCGCGAAAGGACCTGTCATAACGGTCGGTCGGTGTAAACAAATATGGGATGTGCATGGAAATACGGTCGGAGTTTTCTTGATGCAATAACAAGGCAATAAGCCAACTTTTCTAATTTCGAATAATTCCTTTCAGCTCCAGTCAACCGTTTGCTGACGTAGTATACTGGCATCTGTATCTTGTCTTCTTCTCGAATTAAGGCAGCGCTGATAGCGTTTTCTGATATCGCCAAGTATACGTACAACTTCTCATGATCAATAGGCTTTGATAGGATAGGTGGTGTGGATAGATGCTGAACTAGTGCTTGGAAAGCGCCTTCACACTCTGTGGTCCATTCAAAGTTTCGTTTCCCTTTTCGGATCAGATCGAAGAAGGGAATACATTTGTCGGTGGACTTTGAAATGAACTTGCTCAATGCTGCTACTTTCCCATTGAGACTATGGACTTGCTTTATGGTTTTCGGAGTGTCAAGAGTTCTGATAGCCCAGATTTTTTCAGGATTAGCTTCGATCCCTCGAGCGTTGACGATGAACCCAAGGAATTTTCCGGATGCAACTCCAAAGTGACATTTCAGTGGATTTAGCTTCATTTTGTATTCTCGAAGTATGTTGAACATAGTTTCCAGGTCTTTAACATGGTCGGTGGAGAGTCGTGACTTCACAAGCATTTCGTCCACATATACTTCCATTGTTTTTCCGATTTGATTGGCAAACATCCGATTGACCGATCGTTGATAAGTAGCCCCGGCATTCTTGAGTCCGAATGGCATAACTTTGTAACAGTAAAGTCCCAGATTGGTTACGAAGCTGGTATGTTCTTGATCGGGTAAATGCATCGGTATCTGATTGTAGCCAGAATACGCATCCATGAAGGATAAGAGTTCATGCCCAGCTGTCGAATCTACTAGCTGATCAATTGTGGGAAGCGGGAAACTATCTTTGGGACATGCTCAGATCAGAATAATCGACACATGTTCTCCACTTTTCGTTCGGCTTTCGGACGAGCATGAGATTTGACACCCATTCAGGATATAACGCATCTTGAATGAACCCGTTTGCTTGAAGCTTTTCCACTTCTTCTTTAAGGGCGGCAGATCTCTCTGGATCCATACCATGCCTTTTCTGTTTGACCGGGACATGCCACGGGTCAATATTCAGAGTGTGGCTCACGATGTCCGGCGAGATTCCACACATGTCAGAATGCGTCCAGGCAAATACGTCAAGATTTGCTTGCAGAAATTCAACCAATTCCTCTTGAGTTTGCTGGCTTAGCTAAGACCCAATCTTTATCATTTTTGAATCATCGTCATCGTCAATTGGGACATCAATCGTCAGTTCGGCCGGGGATGCTTGACTTTCTTTAGATTCTTCTTTGTCTTCAGTTTCTCTTGGGTCAAGATCCCTTTGGAATTGGCTGGGGTGCCCGGGCCTAGGCCCGGGCGTTAATTGTCAATTATCAGCAAAGCGGACGTAGAGAGATTCCTCTACGCCCTTTCCTTTCTCCTTTCGTTGCGCCTCTCGCAGCTCAGCAACATAACAGGCCCTAGTAGCAGCCTGATCTCCTTGAATGATTCCCACTCCACGATCAGTGGGAAATTTTAAAGTCAAACACCACGGGGCAATGGCTACCCTGAATTCAGCGAGGGCCAGTCGGCCCAAGAAAGCATTATAAGGGGAGTCTATGTCCAACACAACGAACTGTAACATCTGTACTCTCCTACGTTCTCCAACTCCCAACTCTACTAGCAGTTCCACCATTCCAGTAGGTATAGTAGCACTTCCGTTGAAACCATGGATTCAGGATTGACAAGGTTTCAAGTCCGTGGATTCCATTCTCATTTGATCATAAGCTCGCTTGAACAAAATATTCACAGAGCTTCCACTATCAACTAAGATCCTCTTTATCCAAGCAGGACCTACTTGAGCTGAGATGACCAGTGGATCAATGGTGGGGGCTTCGACTTTATCAGCGTCTCTATTTCTGAACATGATGTCATCTGTCATCATCTTCTGTTGCTTGGCCGAAGCCCCTTCATCAAAACTACTATAACACTCGAAGTCCGCATGTCTGATAGAGCTGGCATACGACTCCATTTCCTTCCAGCTTCGGTCTGTTGGGTGAGGACCACCACTTATTGTATTGATAACCAGCCTCCCACCAGTATGAGCGGGTTCCTCCTGCCTTTCCGGATTTAATGCACGATTCTGATTTGATGGGCCCGCACCACCTGACTGCGGCGCCCGCACATACTGATCCAACTTCCGCTCACGTATCAGTTTCTCAATGAGATCTTGTAAATGGAGAAACTCATTCGTATTATAGCCATAACTCTCATGGAATCTACAAAACATTCCTATCTGGATCTATCTCTCTGTCAGTGGCTTCGGGGCAGGCTTTTTGTATTGCATGGTGTTACAAGTCTGCAGATACACATTTTCCAACGACGTGTTTAATGGAGTGTAATTATCGTACATGGGAGCTCTACGTCGCGGACCACGACTCTGATCTCGATTCTTGCCCTGGATCCCATTATCCCTCTACTGATTCTGTTTATTTTGTACGTTCAACTACACTTTTCCATAACTTTCTTCGGACTGTTCAACAGCGATGTTACTCTGGATTCCTTCGGTGTTGGGCCCTGCGTCATCCTGCTTCCTAGACTGTTTCGCATCCTCCCTTCTCAAGAATGGGGCTGCCTTGGAATAGAAACGGTCCAATGACGCAGGTGGCTTCCCAGCTAACCAATTTCCGAACTTGGAATCAGCATCAATCCCTTTAGTCAATGCCATCAGGATAGAGTTATCATTGGGATTGCTTATTTCTACACATGCAGCATGGAATCGCTCCAAGTAACGTCTAAGTGTTTCTCCGGGAGCTTGAGTAACACTAGACAATGTGTTAACATCTTTTGGCCTTGCCACATGCATACGGAATTGTTCAACAAACTTGGTGGCCATCTGGTAAAAGTTAGAGATGGATCGTGGTGGCAAACGAGTAAACCACATGGTAGCAATGCCCCCTAGGGAAATAGGGAAACTACGGCACTTTACTGCGTCATCAGCTCTCGCAGCATTCATTAGCCATTCATACTTCAAGATGTGTTGATTGGGATCAGAACTTCCTTCATAGACTGGCAAAGTTGGCATCCTGAAGCGCCGAGGTGGTTCAGCATACAATATGTCATTGGTGAAAGGGGTATGACTCCGGGAGATTCCCCAATCGTCATTACTGAGACCCTGACTTTCACGGATCATTTGACGAATCATCGTAGGTATATCCGGCATCCGGATACTAGGAGAGTGCTGGGCCAAGGTGTGGTCGGGCTCCACAGTGCGAGTCTGGATCGGACGCGGTCGACGGTCCGTGCCTCGCCTCCTTGATTCAACATTCTCAGGGACATAAGGTTCTGGAGTTTGCTCTTGCTGATTACTTTGGGGATCAGCTTGGTTTCTAGCATCAACCCCTTGCTCGGTAGCGGCGGTAGTAGCAATGTTGCATGTGACATGGTAAGGAGTAGCACCTCCTCGGGATGAAGGTCCTGTATGTTGACTAGCAGGTGGTCCAGTTCTGGGTTGTCCTAGGTTTGAGGCAGGTTGGTGTCCTGTGGCCTAGGTGTAGCTTATATCCTGCCGTGGGCGTGTGGATCTGTGATGACCGTCTGATGAGGCTGAACTCTCTGTGGAAGAATAAGAGCCTTGGTCTCTTCTGGATCTTCTTCGCCTTTGGCGATTTAGCTGGTTGGACAACTCTGTGTTGGCGCGTAGTTGTTCAGTTAGTTGTTGCCGACTCTGGGTCAATTCTTGAAGCAGCATCTGAAACTCTTGTTTGGTGACTGGGCCTGATGGATCTGAAGGTCCGGCGGTATCTTGGTTTGATGGAGGCAATTGCATGGGATTCGGCCTGTCCCGTCCTCCCTGATCAACAGCTGCAGAGGTAGTCCGTATACTTACCATGGTGAAGCGGTGAATTCCTTTCCTAGATCTGATGCAAATCTGAATAGAATGGAAGGGCTTCAAAATTCTAGATCTGCATCTTCTTCTTGGATTTATGCAATCCGGTATCGATAGGAGATCCAAAGAGTAGGAGAAAATTGGGTTTTTCTCAGTGAAAGCACCAAAGTGTTTGTACCAAAATTGGGCACAACACTCTTCGGAAGTTTTTGAAGAGATAAAGTGAAGAAATTAAATGGAAAAAGAGGATTATCTAACAAAAACTCCAAATTTCAGATATGAAAATAATTAAAATGCAAGAAGACACAAGAATTTAGAGTGGTTCGGCGTATCGCCTACGTCCACTATGAAGTTGATAGCTTTATTGATCTTTCTTTGAAGATTACAAGTGAATTCAATGAATTACAGCAGATAATTATGATTTGCAGTAGTGAATTTCGTTATTGGCAGCAGCAAGGGAGTTTAGATCTGGATCCGGCAGAGTCTAGGCGTTGGAGAATTCAAAGAAGAAGAAGCCCCTTTTCTGTATGCCCTGGGGCTCTATTTATAGGTGTAGGAGGCTGATATTCCGCTTAGATCTCGGGAGACCCTCTCTGGCACATGACTAGGCCTGCGCGCCCAAGCCGGCGAAGTTTCGGTCCGATCCGTGATCGATACGAACGGATTTCATATCGATCAAGATTGTGTCTGATGGAGTCGAATTTTGGCGTGGACGTTCTTTAGTATGCACGTAGGCTTCTGTGAAAATTTCATATCATTTGGACTTATAGATTAGGAGATATGATCGATAAGAATTAGGATCTTCGGTTGGTTGTTTCATTCGACTCCCTTATTTCGACTCGGTCCTGTTCGACTCGTTGTTCGACTCGGTCTTGTTCGAATCGTTGTTCGACTCGGTCCTGTTCGAATCGCTGTTCGACTCGGTCCTGTTCGAATCGCTGTTCGACTTGTTCCTGTTCGAATCGCTGTTCGACTCGGTCTTGTTCGAATCGATAAAAGTGATGGTCCAATTCGTATTGGCTGAATTAGCCCAGTCTGTATCGATGAGAGTCCTTATGTTCGCATCGATGGCCATGCTTTGTTCGCATCAATGGAAACACCCTCTTTTCGTATCGATGGAAAGTGAGTTGCATGCATTTCCAGTAGGGTTCTGTTCGTATCGATGGAACTTAACTCTGGTCGATCGATTCGAATACGGCAACACGATGGATTCGAACAGTGGATCCACAATGGATACGAAGTACCGGAACTTGATGGATTCGAACAGGGCTTTCCCAGCATGGATAGAAACTGCACAAATGAGGGACACGAACTATTATTGCTCGATGGATTCGAAGTAGGCATTGGATGAGCGAGTCGAAATGTGGCTCTCTGATGGTTGCGAAGTAGAGCGAGTCGGACAGAGGTTCTTTTTATTCAATTTTGCATCGATCGTAACTTGAGCATATGAACTCGGATTGACTTGAAATTTGGAATGTTGGCTCTCATAGCTTTGCTTGTCGTGTCATATCAATTTTAGCTCGATCCGGACTCGAAAAAAATTCGTCGACATCCATAGTGAGCATGTATATAACCGATCTCTGGGATGGACCGTCATTGGTTACTAGTCAATTCCTTGGTGTCACGGCCTTGCCAAAAGGCGGGATAACAGAGAGACTCCCCACTCAGTGTCCGAAGGTTGGAGAGGGTTCTAATGTTGAGCATCATGATACGAGTTTTGAAATTCTTATGCCAACCCAGCCCGAATCTACCCCTGCAGTCGATCTTCTACTTGTGCCTGCTTACAATCTCGATCAACCGCAATTGTCTCCGGCTCACGAGCACATCTCCAAAGGAGCCCTGGCTCCACCCATGAGCCAACCCAAGGAAGGTATTCTGAACACTTCTCGAATTCATTCTAAGTCTGGAATATTATCAGAAGAAGTCACTAATATTTTTTCTTATCTTCATTCAGTGATAGTAGCTGCACCGACCGTGCCCCCGCAACCCAAGTGCAGCATCAAGAGCAGGAGGCTGTCGTGATGGAGGCGACGACTACCACAGCTACCACATCGATCGAGGAAGTTCATGTGAGCACTTTTATCTTCAACGAACAGATGTTGGAAGAACTCCTCGGTCACCAGAGCGATCCACTTATAGATTTTCCTTTTGTCATGGGCGAAGGCGTGTTCACGGCCAGCTCTTCGACCCCAACTGCCAACATCCCGCCAAACACTCAAGCAGCTCATGACGAGGCGATAATGGCGGAGATCAGTGCCGAGATGGTAAGTGCCGCACTGGGTGGTAGTATGGGAGGTGGTATGGCAGGTCCTGGCCCGGCTCCTTTACGCATGGTCTCTCTGGGTGGTACAATCATCATCACCGGAGTACTCCCCTCCCCCCCCCCCCGTTTCTCCTCATGTAGAAAGAGCCCCCTTCCCTCCGACCACGCATTCCGAAAGTGTTCCAATTTCCATGAGTTCGGAGGAGGAGATTACAATTCTTCCCCCAGCCTAGGATAAGCCGGGTAAAGGCAAGAGTTCAAAACGGGACCACAGTGGCAGCTCAAGTTGGTCGACGCTGAAGGGGAAGAAGAAGAAGAAGCCTAAGGAGTAGGCATGTATCTTGGTGTCCCCTTTTTTGGTAGATAGGTAGGAGTTACTTTTTGGTTTCTGTAGGCCGTGTATAGATGCAGATTTGGCTCCTGCTTATAGGGATTTTTAAAATAAGCTTCTTTTTCTATTCATTTTTGCTTCCAAAGAATAGACGGAATAAAATCTCCTTTTGTTTTTTAGCATAACTCCGAGTTGATTTGTCTAAGTGTTTTAGTACTTGAATTTCTATTTAATATATTTGCGAAGCTTTATTTTCTGGGTTGGACTTGTGTTTGGTTGTTATGTCCCGGAGTCATGGCTTTGGGCCATAATCAAACGTTCAGTCGATTCTTGATATTGTACTGTCCCGATGAGTAGCTGGTGCCGGAGTTATGCCCCCAGTCCTGGGGATGAAGTAAATTAGTCGGATGATGATTGCTTTTCACCTTCGACGCTTTTATTTGGACTCATTCGGAACTAAGGGGTAGAGAGATGAGCTCCAGTGGTCGGATCACACTTGCTCATTTATTGATAATTGCATCCACACTCTGAGGATCGAACTTGTGTGCTAGTGGTCAGTCGCGCCTGCTTTATGTTTAAAGCTACGTCCACGCTCCGGGGACTTAAATTGTTTTTCAAGCGGTCAGTCACACCCGTTTTGATAATCGGAATTGCGTCCACACTCTAGGGACTTAGGTTGATTTGTGGGCGGTCAGTCACACCTAATTAATATTTATACTCCAGTTCGCGCTCTGGGAATTTGGAGTTAGTTATGGGTGGTCAGTCACACCCAATTAATTTTTATACTCCAGTTCGCACTCTGGGAATCTGGAGTTAGTTGTGGTGGTCAGTCACACCCAATTAATGTTTATACTCCAGTTCATGCTCTGGGAATCTGGAGTTAGTTGACAGACGGTCGATCACATCTGTTTTGAGTTTTGAGATCTCGTTCGCACTCTGGGAACGATAAACTGATCAGGACCATGGATGGTCGGATCACATCCACCCTGAGTAAATAAGCAAAGTCGTAGATGGACGGATCCATCCTCCTCGAGTTTAGATTGTTCATGGGCGAAGTCGTGGGTGGACGGATCCACCCTCCTTGAGCCCACGTTTTTGGATTTTAAGTTTATACTTCAGCTCGCTCTTTGGAAGCTGGAGTTAGTTTGAGGATTGTCGTGTATCAATATTTTTTGGCTTCAGTGTGACAAATTGCCCCCAAGCTCGGGTTTCACTTAGCGATTGACCGATCGTATCACAGTCAGTCCCTATTTGAATAAGTCCCACCGTAGGATGGAACTTAGCTCTCCGTGCATTGTGATGGTCGCATGACGCATTTCAAGAATCACTACTCTGGCTCGAAGAGATTGCATTTTATTGCTGAAATAAGAAAGTGCGGCAAAGTCAGTTGCCTTATTACTAGTTTAAATTTTGAAATGCATAAACAAAATGCAAATGAAAAGCAGACTTAATGAATAAATATAGCCTGATATGTGTAGTAGCGACGAAGACTTTCGTTGTTCCAAGCTCTCAGCAAAGTGAACCATCGACGGTCGATAATTTGAATGTATCGTCTCCAAGTCTCCATTCGATAACATATGGTCCTTTCCATGTTGGCTTCATATGTGAAGGGACCAGATAAATTCTCTTAAGCACGAGATCGCCAAGTTCAAAAGTTCGGGGTCGGACCTTGGCATTGTACAATCGAGCGACTCGACTTCGGTGCGCGGCTGCCCTCAAATCAGCCTCTTCACGCTTCTCATCTAATAAGTCCAGAGATTCGGCAAGCAATATAGCATTTGTCTTTGGATCATAGTAAGTCACACGATGAGAAGGTACTTCCAGTTCGACCGAAATGACGGCTTCCGAGCTGTAAGGAAGTGAAAATGGAGTATGGCCGGTCGCGGACTTGTGGGTAGTTCGATATGCCTATAGGGCTGTGGGAAGCTCATCGACCCATTTGCCTCCAGCCTTTTCCAGTCGCTTTTTCAGAATGGATTTGATAACTTTGTTAACAGCTTCGACCTGTCCATTAGCTTGAGGGTGAGCAACTGCTGAGAATTTTTTCTGAATATGGAAACGTTGACAGAAGTTTTTGAACTCGGCACTATCGAATTGAGCTCCATTGTCGGTGATAATGGTATGTGGGAGGCCAAAAGGACAGATGATGTTGCAAACAACAAAATTGATTACCTTCTTCATCATGATAGTAGCAAGGTGCTTAACTTCCGCCCATTTGGTAAAGTAGTCAACTGCAACGATGGCATATTTCGCACCACCTTTAGCTAGAGGTAAAGATCCAATTATATCAATGCCCCACGTGGCGAACGGCCATGGACTGACCATTTGAGTAATTTTAGTAGGCGGGGCTCTTGGTATCCGAGCATGTTTCTGACATCTGTCACACTTCTTGGCATAGTCTAATGCGTTCTGATTCATAGTCGGCCAATAGTACCCATATCGGAGTATCTTCTTAGCAAGGGCTTGCCTTCCAGTGTGATCGCGACATTCTCCCTCGTGCACATCATGTATTACTCGTTTGATTTCGTCGTGGGCGATACACCGGAGTAAAGGAATAGAGTATCCTCTTTTATACATGACTCCATTCTGGATAATGAATCGTGAAGCTTTTCGAAGAACTTGTCTTTTCTCACTTCTGCGCTTGGGCAAAGTTCTGTGCTTGATATAGTTTCTGAAAAGGGTCATCCCTGATTCTTTCTCGGGTGCGGCTTCATGAACCCAGTTTGTCTCCACCTGACCAATACTTAGAGAGGTAAGTGTCTCAACGGGGACAAGTCCTATTTGTTGTGCTTCACCGATGCTGACCAGTTTTGCCAGAGAATCGGCCTTCTGGTTATGATCTCGAGGTATGCAATAGATAGCATAATAATCGAACTTATTCAATACTTCCTGGACCCGAGCAAGATAAGCAGCCAACCTCCGGTCTCTAGCTTGGTATTCTCCCCGAATTTGAAATACGACCAATTGCAAATCGTAGTAAATCTCCACAAAAATAATTCTCAAGTCTCTGGCGAGTCTGAGTCCGGCAAGTAAAGCTTCGTATTCGACCTCGTTATTAGTTGCATGGAAATCAAACTTCAAAGCATAACATACGGATCCACCTTCTGGGGTTTCAAGTACAACTCCAACGCCTGAGCAGCGGTCGTTCGATGCACCATCGGTGTAGGATTTCCATATGTATCTAGGAGATTCACTGGTTTTGGGCAAGTCCACTTGGATAGTGAATTCAGCAATGAAATCCACCAGAACTTGTCCTTGAATAGGCTGCCTTGGTGTGTAAGCAATATCAAACTGACTCAACTCGATGTTCCACTTTAGCAACCTACCAGATGTCTCAGGCCGCGTAAGGACCTATCATAACGGCTGGTCGGTGTAGACTATGATAGGATGAGCCTGAAAGTAGGGATGGGGCTTTCTCGAAGCAATGACGAGACAATAAGCTAGCTTTTCCAACTTCGGATAGTTTCTCTCTCCTCCGGTTAATCATTTGCTGATGTAATAGACCGATCGTTGTATCCGATCCTCCTCCCGAATTAATGCAGCACTGATTGCATTCTCTGACACAACCAGATAGATGTATAGTCTCTCATGATCAATTGGCTTTAACAGAATAGGCGGCGTAGCTAGGTGCTGAACCAGTGCTCGGAATGCACCCTCACACTCCTCAGTCCATTCAAAGTTCCGCTTTCCTTTCCTGATCAGATCAAAGAAGGGAATACATTTGTCGGTGGATTTGGAGATGAACCTGCTTAATGTTGCTACCTTCCCGTTGAGGCTTTGCACTTGCTTTATAGTTTTGGGAGTTTCGAGATTCCGAGTCGCCCAGATCTTCTCGGGATTGGCTTCAATTCCTCGAGCATTAATAATGAATCAAAGGAACTTTCCGGAGGCGACTTCGAAGTGGCACTTCAACAGGTTGAGCTTCATTTGGTATTCTCGGAGGATGTTGAACATTATTTCAAGGTCTTTGACGTGATTGATGGAGAGTCGCGACTTTACAAGCATATCATCCACATACACCTCTATAGTTTTCCCGGTCTGGCCGGCAAACATTCGATTGACAAGTCTTTGATAGGTCGCCCCAGCGTTCTTAAGCCCAAACGGCATCACTTTGTAACAATAGAGTCTAAGATTGGTGACAAAGCTGGTATGCTCTTGATCGGGTAAGTGCATTAGTATCTAATTGTAGCCGGAATACGCATCCATAAAAGACAAGAGTTCGTGTCTGGCCGTTGAATCTACAAGCTGATCAATTTTGGGAAACGGGAAACTATCTTTAGAGCATGCTTTATTTAGATCTGAGTAGTCCACACAAGTTCACCATTTCCCATTTGGTTTCCTAACAAGCACTGGGTTAGATACCCATTCTGGATATAATGCATCTCGGATAAATCCGTTCGTCTTGAGTTTATCCACCTCTTCTTTCAGGGCAGCAGATCTTTCTGGATCCATACCACGCCTTATCTGCTTGACCGGAACATGCCGCAGGTCAATTTTCAATGTATGGCTCGCGATGTCCAGCGAGATCCCACACATGCCTAACTGTGTCCAGGCGAACACGTTGAGGTTTTCCCAGAGAAATTCAACCAATTCCTCTTTCATCTGTTGGCTTAGGTGAGCCTCGATCTTTATCATTCTGGAGTCATCATCATCGATCGGAACATCGATCGTCAACTCTGCCGTGGAAGCCTGACTGTCTTTGACTTCCTCTTTATTATCATCGCCTCTTGGATCAAGATCTTTTAGGAATTGGTTATGGCACCCGGGCCTAGGCCCAGGCGTTAGCTATCAATTGTCGGTAAAACGGACGCAGAGAGATTCCTCTACGTCCTTGCCCTTCTCTTTCCACTGTGCCTCCCGCAGCTCAGCAACATAACAAGCGCGGCCAGCCGCTTGATCTCCCTGAACAACTCCAACCCCATTGTCAGTAGGGAATTTCAAAGTTAAATACCAAGGGGCAATAGCTGCCCTGAATTCAACCAGGGCCGGTCGACCCAAAAAAGCATTATACAGCGAATTAATATCCAACACAATGAACTGCAACATCCGGACTCTCTGGTGTTCTCCAACTCCCAATTCCACTGGTAATTCTACCATTCCAGTGGGTATAGTTGCACTTCCATTGAAACCATGTATACGGGATTGACACGGCTTCAAGTCCTTCGCTTCCATTTTCATTTTCTCATAGCTCGCTTAAAAATAATATTCACGGAGCTTCCACTGTCCACTAAGATTCTTTTCATCCAAGCAGGACCTATCTGAGATGATATGACTAGTGGATCAATGGTGAGGGCTTCGACTCTATCGTCATGTCGGCCTCGGAAAACGATGTCGTCTGTCATTGTCTTTTGTTGTTTAGTCGGAGCCCCATTATCAAGATTATTGCAACACTCGAAGTCCGCATGCTTAATCGAACTGGCATATGACTCCATTCCCCTCCAACTCCGATCTGCTAGATGAGGACCACCACTAACTGTGTTAATCACTAACCTCCCGCCAGTACGCGCGAGTTCCTCCGGTCTAACCTGATTCGGTACTTGATTCTGGTTTGATGGGTCCGCACCTCCAATCTGCGGCGCCCGAAAAAATTGTTCCAACTTCCTTTCTCGAATTAACTTCTCAATGATATCCTGTAAATGGCGACATTCATTGGTATTGTGACCATTGCAATCATGGAATCTACAAAACTTTCCAGATTGAATCTGATTTTAGGATGATGGCTTTAGAGCAGGCTTCTTATATTGGTCAGTATTAAAGGTTTGCAAGTACACATTTTCCAGGGATGTATTCAAAGGAGTATAGGTGTCAAACATGGGAGCTCTACATCGCGGTCTGCGATTTTGATCCTGCTTCTTACCCCGACTTTCATCGCCTTTATGTTGATTTTGCTTATTCTGTATATTTAACTACACCTTTCCAGAACTCTCACCGATTTATTTCACAACGACATTGCTCTGGATTCCTTCCACACAGAACCATGCATCATCCTCCTTCCTAGACTGTTTCACATCTTCCCTCCTCAAGAACTGGGCTGCCTTGGAATAGAAATAGTCCAATGATGCAGGGGGTTTTCCAGCTAACCAGTTGCCAAATTCAGAATCAGGGTCGATTCCTTTAGTCAGTGCCATCAATATGGAATTATCATTAGGGTTACTAATCTCCACGCAAGCGGTATGGAAACTTTCCAGATAACGTCTGAGCGTCTCTCCAAGAGCTTAAGTGACGCTAGATAAGGTGTTCACATCCTTAGGCCTTGTAATGTGCATACGAAATTATTCGATGAATTTCGTAGCTAACTGATCAAATCATGAAACGGATCGGGGTGGCAAGTGATTAAACCACATAGTCCTAATGCCCCCTAGAGAGATTGGAAAACTTCTGCATTTAACTGCATCGTCAGCTCGTGCGGCATTCATAAGCCATTCATACTTCAAAATGTTCTGGTTAGGGTCTAAACTCCCTTCGTAAATAGTTAAAGTCGGCATTCTAAATCGACGAGGTGGTTCAGCATAAAGGATGTCATTAGTAAAGGGTGTATGACTCCGAGATTTTCCCTAGTCGTCATTGGAGAGGCCTTGAATTTCACGAATCATTTGATGAATCATGGTCGGGATGTCTAGCATCTGGCCATTTTGGGCATGCTGGGCCAAGGTGTGGTTGGGTTCCACAATGCGAGGATGGCCCGGGCGCGGTCGATGGTCCATACCTCGCCTCCTTGGCTCTAGGTCTTCGGGCACATAGGGTTCAAGAGTACGATCGTGTTGATGGAGTTTCGGATCTATTCGATCTCGAATGTCAACTTCCAAGTCGATAGCGGCGGCAGCAGCACAGTTATCAGTGATGTGATAAGGAATTGTCCCTCCTCGGCAGGAGGGGCCTGCCTGGTGACTAGCAGATGGACTAGGTCCTTCTTGTCCAAGATTCAAAGTGCGCTGATACCTGGGAGCTTGTGCATAGCTTCCATCCAGTCGTGGACGTGTGGATCTATGATGGTAATCGGAAGAAGTAGAGCTTTCGATAGATGAATAGGAAGCTTAATCCCTTCTGAATCTCCTTCATCTTTCTTGATTTAATCAATTGGTTAACTCCGTGTTGGCATGGATCTGCTGGGTAAGCTGCTGGCGACTTTGGGTCATTTCTTGCATCAACGTCTGAAACTCCTCCCTGGTGACAGGGCCTTGTGGATCTAAAGGTCCCACTGAGTTCTGACCAGTAGCGGGTAGTTGCGCAGGATTCTGTAATCTCTTCCTTCCTGATCCACGGTGGTTGAGGCAGTCTTGTAGTAACCATGGTGAAGGGTGAAGCTCTCTCCTAGACTTGATACAAATCTGAGTAAGATGGAAGAAATTCTAGGTATGAGATCTGGATCTTCTCCTTAAATTCTTGCAATCTAATATCGGTTGGAGATCCAAAGAGCAGGAGAAAAGCTAGGTTCTCTCAGTGAAAGTACCAAAGTGTTTGTGTCAAAATTGGGCACAACACTCTTCGGGTGTGTTTGAAGAGATTAAAATGAAGAACAGAAATAAAAAATGAGGCTAACCTAATAAACACACCAAAAACAGACAAAAAGAAGTATAGAAACACACGGATTTAGAGTGGCACGGCATTGTAGCCTACGTCCACTATGGAAAGTTGATGTTTATTAATATTACTCGCTGGTTACAAATGTTTACAACAGTACAATCGAGATACAACAATGGTTTCGGCAGAATATCGGCGTTCCCGCGTCCAAAAGTCCATTTTCTGAAGGCCTTGGACTGCTATTTGTATGTGTAGGCTACAAATATCTCGCTCAGATCTTAGAAGACTCCTTCTCTCATGTGGGTGGGCAACCGTGATCGATCCCTGGACATTTCGACTCGATCCATGATCGATACGTACCAAATTCGTATCGATCCAAAATTGCTCTTTTTGGGTCGAGATCGATCATGGACATTCTTGTGGTTGTACGCAAGCTCCTGTGAAAATTTGGTAGCATTTGGACATGTAGATTTTGAGTTATGATCGATTCAAGTTTGTGTTTTTAATGTGCAGCCAAGCTCATATCGATACGTTCGTATCGCTTCCTTTCGTATCGATGTTGGGCACATGACTGCTAGATGACATGGCGCTATCTTATAGGATCGATCCACTTTTCATGTCGTGTGACTGAGTCTTCCTCTTGATCATGCCTTGTTCATATCCACTGGTATGGCTTCGTTCGTATCCATCGATCACACTCCATCTTGTATAGATAGTTTCGTATCGTTCATTTTAGATCACTTCGTATCGATATGTACTTGATCACTTCGTAACAATGGGAGAAGGCCGCTTCGTATCGCTCGAGGGTTGTATAGTTCGTATCGATTCTTTGGCCAATCGATATGAATTTCGGAGGAACCAAGCGACACGAATCATGTATTGGGGGAACGATATGAAGCGCCTCTAGGTGATGGATACGAGTTGGAGTATGCATGATGGATTTGAACTGATGGACGTTTGGTGGATACAAATGAGGCCTTTTTAATGGGATGGATACGAGCTTTGACGGATACGAATGGTGTTTATTTTTCAACTTTGACCGATCAATATCTTGAGCATACGAACTCCGATTGACTTAAAATTTGGGACGTTGGCTTTCATAGCTTTGCTTGTCATGTCATATTGATTGTAGCTTGATCCGAACTTGGGCAAAATTTGTCAGTATCCATAGTGAACCTGTGTATGACCGATCTTCGGGACAGACTGTTCTTGGTTTCTAGTCAAGTTCTTGGTGTCACGGCCTTGCCAAAAGGCGGGATAACAGAATCCCTCTTTCATTCACAGTTCCTATCACCGCATTTCTTTTACCGATTCGTTTATTCTGGACATTCACTTAAAATTTTCTAGAACTATCACCAGACTGCTTCACTGCAATGTTACTCTACACTTTCTCTCCACTTGGTCCCACAACATTCTTCTTCCTAGAGCATCTAGCTTCCTCTTTCCTCAAATACTGAGCTGCTTTTGCATAGAAACGTTCCAATGTTGTGGGTGGTTTGCCAGCTAACCAATTGCCAAAGTCAGATTCTAGATCAATCCCTCCGTTACCGCATCAATATTGAATTGTCATTCGGACTACTGACTTCTATGACAGCTGTATGAAATCTCTCCAAATAATCTTCCAACTATTCTCCCAGAGCTTGGATCACGCTGGACAGGGACATCACATCTTTGGAGAGAGTTGCGTGCATACGGAACTGCTCCATAAACTTCATTGCTATATCATCAAATCTGGAGATTGATCGCGGGGGAAATCTTGTAAACCACATCGTTGCTATGCTAGAGAGAGTAGTAGGAAAACATCTGGTTGCATCATCGGCTCATGTGGAATCCATCAGCCATTTGTATCTCATGATATGCTGCCTAGGGTCAGTTTTTCCCTCATAGGCAGGCATTGACGGCATGCTAAACCTTTTTGGATACTCTGCATGTAAGATATTGTCGGTGAACGGGGTATGGATTCTCGAGATGCCCCAATCATCATTAGTCAATCCTTGGCTCTCCCTCACTAGCTTTATGACCATAGCCGACAAATTCGACATTTGGATAGTTGGAGCCAAGCGGTGGTCATGCTCCACCTCACGTGGATGGTCTGGTCAATATCTACGGATTGTTCCATGCCTTCTTGGCTCAAAATCCCATCGATGTATATCACGTACATTCACTTCATCATCATTTCGGGAAGGCAACTGGTCTACATCTGTTAAACGATGGAAAATTCTATCGATTAGAATACTATCGAAAATATATTGTTATAAAACCGCAAGTGCACGGCGTACAATCGTAGTACGTGTGCAAGTATGGTCGATCCACAAGGAAAGAATTAAATTTTAATATTACTCAATCGAACTAGCCCAAGGTTTTGAAATTGTTTTAAACTAAGAAAATTGTAGAAAACAAACTAGAGCAAAAGTGAATAAAACTATGAGATTAAGGAGCAATTTAGAGGTAAATTCACTTTCAATCATTCATATAAATCATAATTTATCCATAGCCTCTCATTTATATTTTAAGTAGAAATGAACTATGTTTTTATTATAAGCATGGCTTATTTATGCTATTAATTAACACAATTTAAACCATTCATTTTTAGAACACTATTCAAACACACTTCTAAAATCTCATGAAAATGATCATGAAATTAAGAATAAAATCTATTTTAAGCATGATCTATTTATTATGATCTAGTAACATAGATCATCAAATTTTGATTCTAGTTTGATTTCCATTATTAAAATCACTTAGGTACAAATTCACTAAAAATCTGTGCAGTTAAAGCGCTCGGCAGATTCAATGCGGCGGAGGTGCAAAAAGTCATAGCGGGGATGCAGTGAAGATATAGCGGGATATAGCGGATGACTCTAAAATAGCATATAAAACTCGTACTTAATGTTTTTACAAATATATAAATGGTAATTAAATGAAAAAGTAACATTCAATTGAATTATAATTAATACATAAATAATTTTAAATAAAAACGTGTGCGAAAATATACTTTAAATAAATGTAAAACTATTATATAACATAGTTGAATTTAGTAGATTATTAGAGTATTTTCATTTCTGAAAATATATTAAAAATTAAATCAAATAAATTAATTTCATAATTTTTATAATGTATAAATCTCATTTCTCAATTCATTTTTTTAAAGAAGATATAGCGGACATAGCGGAATATAGCGGGAATAATGGGATATAGCGGAAATAGCGGGGCTTAAAGCGAAAAGGCTATATTTGGGGGCTATATGGAAAAATCGTAGCGGTAGAAATCCGCTATGAGATATAGCGGGGTTGTAGCGGGGTAATAGCGGGGCATTAACTACACAGCTAAAAATAAACATAGACTACCATCATTTTTAATTTCCATTAAGCACAAACCAAGAGACTACAAATGCAATCATTTTATGTTGATTTGGTATGATTCATGAGAACTTCATTACCTTAAATTGAAGGGGTTTAGCTTCTCATATTTGAATTCATATTAACACAAAATGATTTAAGCATAAAAAGCAAGGAAAATAAGAGCAAATTAAAAGAAAAGTGAGTTAACTCCTTATTTTTTGTTTTATGAAAGTATGAAATGAGAATGAGGTAAAGGTTTAGGGGTTATAGAGTTATACATGGCTATTCCCATATTACCCTTGCCTTATTCTCTTTGGTATTTAACTTATAAAACCATTTTATAAACCCATTTAGTTAAGACACGACCCTAATTGGTTTTCAAATCTCAATCCCTTTATCACTCTAGTCTCTACATTATCTATTTAATTTATCTAATTATATTCCCGAATAATGTTGTTTAAAATTAGGGGTGTTACGGTCATTTGTTCAAAATTGCCAAATTTCGAAAGTGTAGCAATGTGATTTGAATAAATACCGAAGCGATTACCCATTGGGGAAGGTAATGTGATACAAGAAGGAATAGAAACTCTGTCAGGAAAGATTTTACCTATGAGAGTTTGGGGAGCGTTTTCATTAGCCATCGTCGGAGGATCGTTTATTCGAGTTAAACGGTTTGTCGTTGTATCAGGAGTCCAATTACTCATGCACAAGTGAAAAGGTCAAGGAGAGAAAGATGTGAAAATCAAGGTTATGAGAATGAAATAAGGTTTAGAGAATGAAATGAAGTGGAAATTTTCTTCTCTTTTATTTTTTTAAAAGAAAGATATTTACCAAAAAGAAATTATTTTCAAAAGGAAGATTTATTTTTGTTTTGTTTATTTTATTTTAAAAATCTTTTAGAAATGTTTTTGTTTTTTTTTCATTTTTCATTTTTGAAAAGATTTTTTCCTTTGGATTTTTTTTAAATACTAATGGGTAAAATGCTTGTTTTTGGATTTTTTTTGGATTTTTTTATATATATGCATGAAATAATGCAACTAGATGAATGCAAAGACTAAACTACAAATTTTTTGTCCTTAGTAGCTCCTAATCCAAAATTGTATAATCACACTTTGACTTAATTTAATAAAATAGTTCTTAGCCAGGTAACGGACATGGGTTATTGGTAGAGACACTATAATATTTACGTAGCAATGCAGCAGAAGGTTTAAATAACTTTAGAGACACTATAATATTTACGAATCACTATAATATTTATAAATGATTATTTCTCTATCGTAGCCTAGATACCAAGAAATAAATTGTTAAAAGAAATCAACTAGTCAAGATATAATTTTACCCTGCATGAGCTCGCGACTCCTTTAAGTCCAACGTCTAACCGTTATTATTAGTCAAACTCTAAGATGATATGCAATTTGTGAGCCAAGGAAGGGGTGATAAAATCCTCAACCTTATGTGAAGTTGGGTATTGCCCTTAGAAAAGAAAATAAGATGAAATGAATGCAAAAACAGAAATTACGTGTATTAACGATGCAACTACAAATGAGATTTCTTTATTTTTATTTTTGGATTTTTTATAAATGCAAGCAAGCAACCAATAATGCAATTAAAATAAAAACAGGAGATAAAAACATGATACTAGAGCGTGCAGAATTATTAACAGATTTATTTAAAAGCGGCGATTTTTTTTATATTTTTAGCGCAGATTTTTCAAAGCAAAGCAGAGCTATTTTTTTAGCAAGTGGTTCTTCTCCTTTTGCAATCTATAAAAGAGTTGAAAACAATATTTTTTAGCTTTCTGTTTTTATTTCAAAGGCTAGTGAATTTTTTAAAGGATAATACAAAAACAAAGGCAAACGAAAGCCAATTTTTATTATTTTTTCAAAGAGGTTTTATTTTTGCTTTTTTTTTAAGAAGAGAAGCTTTAAAAAAAACTTAAAACCCACACAACAACACACGCATGGCCCAATAGCCAAAAGCCCCACGAACTCAACACACGCTCATAGAAACCTAACCCATAAAAATCAACTCAACTAAACAAAACAAAAACGCGACTCTTTTAAAAAAAGTAAACGAAACACGGGATTGGAATTTCAAGCGATTTTTGGTTTGAGTTTTTATTTCTCGATTTCAAGTGTTCACGAGTGCAGTTGAATGTTTTGGTGAAGGCGATTTGGTTTAGTTTGATTCGGGTTGCTGAGGTGATTAAGGAGGTCGATCGTTGATTTTGCAGATTTGGGAGGAAGCTAGTTTATGGTTGAGGGTGCGGGTTGATTGGGGAGATGGATTGTTTATTTGGCAAAGGATGGGAGGTGATTGAAGTGGCGGGGAGGTTGTAATTTCGACGATGAAGGTGAAGCTGGAGTACGTGATGGGTTGTTAAAGTGAGGTTGATGATGGATTGTGTTGTTTCAAAGCAATTTTGAGCTTGCAGTGGTGTAAGGAACTTGGTTGCGTATTGGCTGCGGTGTGGTGATGTTGTGGGTTTGGATTTTAGTGGTGAGGAGTTTGCGTAATGGATTATGAGGTTGCATAGGAGGTTGGAAGAGGGATGGTTTATGTTGCTATAGTAGTTTTGAATAGGTAACAGTTGTGAGGGAAGTATACTTGTAGGTTGAAGTGTTTCTACAATTTGGGTTTGGAGTAGGGGGAAAGTTGATCGGCTTGTACAGTTTGGGAATTGGAATGTTGCAGGTTGTGTTAACATTGAAGATGTTGTGATGTTGGGTATGGTGAAGGTTGCAATGTTTGTTTAGTTGTTGTAGGTGATTGTGTGATAGTGATTGTAAGCTGAAGGCTGTTGGTAAGGTGTTCTGTTGATGATTGCAAGTGTTTAGTGATTTAGTGAGGATAGTCATGGTGCTGGTTGGAGGAAGTAATGCGTGAAGGCAGCAAGTTGCTTCAAGTGAGGTGAAGCGGGTCGAAATTGGTATAGCGAACTGTGTGGATTGGAATGGTTCAGGCACAGGATGCCATTTGGGATACGGGAGTTCAAGTGATGTGTAGCAGGGAGGAGGGAGGTGGTTTGGTGAATTTGAGGAGGTTGTTGACAGAGGAAGGAAGTGTGCAAGGTGATAGTGTGCAAGGTGAAATATGCAGAGAAATGTAACAACAAAAATTGTTGAAATGTAACAAAAAATGTAAAATAGAAAATGCAATGTGTAAACTGTTTTTGCAATGCACAATGTAAAATAACAATAGAGAATGTAAAACTTTTTTTGCAAGTAAACTATTTTTTTGCATAATGGACAGTGACAATGAACTTTTTTTGGAAATAAACAAATACAAATGCACAAAACAAACAAACAGAAATGGACAGAAGTGGAGATTGAAATGAAATGAAAAAAACAAAAAATAGCAGAGTATCAAATGCAATGTTACTAGTAACATAGATCATAAAATAATAGTAAATTAATAGCTCAAATTAAAATAAAAAAAAAGGTAAAATTAATTCGAATAGTAAATTAATATTGAATTGCTATCCCTGGCAATGGTGTCAAAAACTTGTTAAATGATGGATAATTCTATCAATTAGAATATCTTCAAAAATATATCGTTATAAAATCGCAAGCGCACGGCGTGCAATCATAGTACGTATGCGAGTATGGGTTGATCCACAGGGAAAGAATTAAAATTCTAATATTACTCAATCAAATTAGCCTAAGGTTTTGAAATTGTTTTAAACTAAGAAAATTGTATAAAACAAACTAGAGCAAAAGTGAATAAAATTATGAGATTAAGGAGCAATTTAGAGATAAATTCACTTTCAATCGTTCATATAAATCAAACACAAAATGTATCCATAGCCTCTCATTTATATTTTAAGTAGAAATGAACTATGTGTTTATTATAAGCATGGTTTATTTGTGCTATTAGTTAACACAATTTAAACCATCAAACTCTAACACGCTATTCAAACCCACTTCTAAAATCTCATGAAAATGACTATGAAATTAAAAATAAAATCTATTTTAAGCATGATCTATTTATTATAAACTAGTAACATACATCATAAAATTTTGATTCTAGTTTGACTTTCATTATCAAAATCACTTAGGAAAATAATCAAATAGTTTATGTTTATTTTGGATTAGGCATAGCCTATTTGAGTTGTCAATATAGGCTATCAAATTCACTAAAAAAGAAACATAAACTACCATCATTTTTTATTTCCATTAAGTACATCAAGAGACTACAAATGCAACCATTTTATGTTGATTTAGTATGATTCACGAGAGCTTCATTACTCCTAAATTAAAGGGGTTTAGCTTCTCATATTTGAATTCATATCAACACAAAATGATTTAAGCACAAGAAGCACGAAAAATGAAAGCTAATTAAAAGAAAAGACAGCTAACTACTTGCATGAAATAAAACTAAACTAATTGCAAGTATAAAATCTATGCTACTAACATGAAATAAGAGAAGCATAAACTAAATAAGAGAGCAAAAAATAAAATATCAATAAAAGAGAGCATGAAATGGAAGTGCATGAAAGTAAAAAACAAGGCTAAGAAGCCATTAAAGAGATATTTTATTTAACATTTATTTTGTGCTACAAATTTTGCATAAATGAGAAGAGGATCATTATATAACATAAAGGGTATTTATACATGCCTGAAACCCTAATTCCATTTTTAGGGGACTACCAAAAATGCTCTTGAGATTGTGTAGCCTCCAAGTAATCATTAGGAAATTAATTAATCATCATTAACATGTGCATGTGCTTCTAACTATGATCCATTAAGTAGTGGGCGGAGGGCTCCTCCATGTTGCATTATTTCTTTTCTTTTCTACATTCTTTTGGCCTTGAACACTTGTGCATGCATATATCCTCATGAAGCTCCATCCAATTTGCACTCAATTTCCTACAAATAAAACTGTGCAATAAATTTTCTCAAAATTAGTTCATACACAAAATTACCATTTTACCCCCAAATGAAGATGAATGAACGATGATTTGAAAACAATTTAGATTTTGGTTTAAACATGTAAAATATCCTAATATACTCACTTATTTTAATAAAAGAAGATCAAATATAGGAGTGAAAATATACACTTTTATGTGTACATCAGCATCCATCAGAACTTCAGCATCCAAATCATTCGCAGCAGCTCCAACTTGGGATTCTGCATGGAAAGGTAGGCTCCCTCCTTTGGAGGAGGGATCGATACCGATCCCTAAGGAGGGATCGACACCGATCGGTCTCGGCAGACCAAGTAGGTTTGCATGTTGATGTCTTGAAGCTTCTACATGATATCCGTTAGTTCTGCGACGCCTGCGTCTTTGATAGCCATCTAATGAACTAGAACTCTCTGATGTAGAATAAGGGGTAGGGTCCCTCCTAGCTTTTCCGCGCTGTTGCTGACTGAGTTGGTTCATTAGATCGAAATTGGTTTGAATGTGCTGATTCAACTACTGGCAACTATCCACTAGCTCTCTCATTCGATTTTGGAATTCAGCTCTTTGATGGAATCAGATGGATTTTAGACATCAACTGGATTGGTAGCATTCACATCTACTTGTAGATTGCTTGAGCCTTCTTGCTGGATGCTAACATTCTCGTTTCCTTCCATGTTTTGAGATATGGATATGGTATTCCTAATCATTGTTGATAGTCTTCCTTAGACTTTTGCAAATATGAATAGAATGAACAAGCTTTTTGAAGATAATTTCAGATCTCTTAGGGGGGGTTTATGCAATACAATAGCAACAAAGGGACCCAAATAGGGCTGGGAATCTAGTTTCTCAATGAAAGCACCAAAATGTGGCAAAAACAGCCAATAGAGAGTTTGTAGATAAATAAATGAAGAATCTAAAATGTAAACAGAGGAAAAATAGTAATGAAATAGCAGTAAGTCAAGGACATAACACGAACACAACGATTTATAGTGGTTCGGCGTTGTTTGCCTATGTTCACTTTGAATAGACACTTTATTAATCACTTTATAAACTGAGTACATTAAGGATCGGATGAAAATCCTTAGTTACAATAGAATACAAAGCAACTAGTAGTATAAAGGTCCCAAAAATGAATAACCAAACCTGTATTTATAGACGAAGATGACAAAATATCTCCCCAAAAATTTGGCAGAAGGATCTCCAAAACCCATCGGTGGCATCGCATGGCCCAAATTCCAAGAAATAAGGATCAGTGTCGATCCCCATTTTGAAAAAATTTGAGGGTGATATCCCTATGTTAGCTTTCCCATGTTGTAATCTGCTTATCCTCAAAGTTTCATGCCAATTGGATTAGTAGAACTTTAGTTATTGCTCGATCTTTGCTTCAATTTGAATTGTCTTTTGATTTCAATCAATCCTTCTTCAGGGAAGAGGGCGGATCCCTCTTATTTCATCCTTTTGAGGTGAGATCCCTAGGGTAGGCTCCTTAGGGTCTCTACATCCTACAGGTTTTGCAGATCCTTCTACAATTTATTTGCCTCGATATTATGTAGTGTTGATTTGCCTCTCTTCTTCATTTATTTGAATTCTATTCTTCTCCAATTTATATATATACAAATGTAAATATTATATTTTATAATTTAGAAAATAGTGGAGAAGAGAAGATGACGGAGCTTCGCAACTATTTTCAAAAAGATATGGGAAGAGAAGAGAGGATTATGCCTGAATTAATAGGCACTCGAATCAACTACAGTCATTATATTTAATTGTATAAAATCTGGGTCGTTTGGCCAAGGCAAACCCTAGCCACAAATGTTAGGATCGATCGACCGCTCCATCATCAGGGATCGACTATTATTGGTTGACCTCCCAAGGTCGGTTGGCGGTGCCTAGGGATTTATTGTTAATTTTATTTTATTAATTATTTATGTTCGAAATCTTTTATCATCCATAATCTCTTCGTTTGAACTCTGATCACAAAACTCCAATATGAAAGTTGCTCAGAATTTCACCGCGAATGCAATGGTACAAGTTTCATGGTCAAATTTCATTTTTGGAGCCTAATTAACTAATTAATTAAACAACTAACCGTAAAATTTACGGGTGTTGCAATAACGATAATGCTCTTCATTTTTAAATGCTTAACTCTCGCATACGAGCTCCGTTTCACGTGTAGTTCATTGCATTGGGATCATGGAAGACGATGAATATTTGGTATATAATTTTTTTTTGTGTTTTGAGATACTTTAGAAAATTGTCTTAGTTGGACAAGTTCGTTATTTGATTTGTTGCTTCGGGTTGGGGATTGATCTAGTAGTTTCGTAAATAGTGGGATGATGACGAGTTTTGGGCTTGATCCTAATAGGGTCGCAGACCGTTAGGCAAATGTTTGACATGGACTTGACCTCAATATTAACGTACGATTTCTATAATAGTGTCGCATACGGGCTACATGAGTTGAAACATTGAGCTCAATTGTGTGGTATATAGTAGGCGTGTGGTGCATTTTGGTGGGGCCATTGACGTATAGCTATGGTAAGTTGAGACTTTGAGCCTAATAGTGTAATAGTTGGCTACTTGGCTGTACATGAGTTAGAAATTTGAGTCAATAGTGTACATTACAATTTTGTGATAGCATGCTCAGATACGTAGATCTTTAATAGCGAGTCGCATATGAATTTGTGATAGTTGGCTGAGACACGTAGACCTTCAGTAGCGAGTCGCATACAATTTTGCGATAGTGGGTTGAGACATGTAGATCTTAGTAACGAGTCACATACATTTTTGGCATGCAAATTGGTGCTTTAGGTCGATCATGTGCATATAATTAGACATGCATTATATTTTAGTGAGACCATAGCTTATTCTGTCACTATAGTATATTATATAATTTAGCTGACTTGTTGGGTGTAGGTGAACGCAGGTTATTGTACGGTTTTCGAGCATAAGCATTGGTTTATTAGCTTATTAGTATTATACACTAATATGATGCATTTCACTCACTAGACATATGTCTGACCTCCTATATCATTTTCTTCTGAGTTGTGACTTTTCAAAGGGCGGTAATTTGCTTGGGATTAGCTTCAATGCCCCTAGCATTCACGATGAAACCTAGAAATTTCCCTGAAGCCATGCCAAAAGAATATTTCAACGGGTTAAGTTTCATTCCATACTTTCAGATAACCCCAAACATTTCTGAGAGGTTGTCCAAGTGATTTCTCGATACATGTGACTTGACTAGCATGTCGTCTACGTAGACTTCCATCATTTGTCTGATCTGATCCTTGAACATTGTATTCACCAACCGTTGTTAGGTTGCGTGGGCATTTTTCAGATTGAATGGCATCATTCGGTAACAATACAATCCAAGGTCGGAGATGAAGCTGGTATTCTCCTAATCGGGTTCATGCATCATAATTTGGTTATATCCTAAGTAGCATCCTTGAATAAGAATAGTTTGTGGCATGTAGTTCCGTCTACCAGCTAGTCGATTTTGGGTAATGGGAAG
This sequence comes from Allium fistulosum, assembly GCA_030737815.1. NCBI lineage: Eukaryota > Viridiplantae > Streptophyta > Magnoliopsida > Asparagales > Amaryllidaceae > Allium > Allium fistulosum. Next base: position 230,672,389 of record CM060908.1, on the reverse strand, counting down.
CTGTCCTTTGGATTGGCTCTGTTTAGGTTCAAGTAATCAACACAAGTTCCCTACTTCCTATTGGAGTTCTTAACTAGAACTGGATTTGGCACCCACTCAAGATAGGTTACATCGCGAATGAAGAAGTTAGCCAACAACTTATACACTTCTTCCTTTAGCGTAGTGGATCGCTCCGGACCCAAGCTGCGTCTGTTATGCCTCACTGTAGTGTACTTGGGATTTTATTAAGTGCATGACATGCTATGTCCGATGATATCCCATACATATCGGAATACATTCAAGCGTTGTCCAGGTTGGCGCGAAGAAATTCGATTAATTCTTATTGCATTTCGATCCCAAGTTGTTACCCTATTTTTAAGACCCGAGTCGGGTCATCCATATCGATAGGGATTGATACCGTAATCTTTACCGGTGCTGCCAGTTCCTCCCCTGAATCCTTCTTCTAGGGTCCAAAGCCGTATCGAAATGACTATGGTCCCCCAACCAGGGGTGGTTATGTAATTTCTATGCTGACGGTTCGTGAATGTGGAGAGACTTCCCAATATTCTTTCCCTTTTCCTTTTGTTTCGATCCGCATAACTCAGCGAAATAACATTCTCTAGGGATGCTTTGATATCCCTTTATAACTCCAACTCCATTCTCCTTCGGGTATTTCATAGTAAGGCACCATGGAGCCAAAGGGATCCTAAAATCAGCAAGGGTCGGTCGACCTAAGAAAGCATTGTAAAATGACATTTCATCCACGATCGTGAAGGTTTGGATAAGGACTACCCTTCGTTCTCCTTCTCCCGTAAAGCCCTACTTTTCATTTAACAAGAAGATACATCCTTCATGCTGATCTTCATCTGATCAAATGTATGTCGAAACAAGGCGTTGACAGAACTTCCACTATCCACCAGAACTCGACATACAACTGCCAGTCCGATTCCGATGGCTACCACCATCGGGATGAGAGTTAGTGCTTATACTCCTTAAGTGTCTCAGTTTCAAAACACTATATCATCATTGAGTGTCCTTTGTTGCTTGGCTGGGGTACCTGCATTTTCATTCGATAAGAAGACACATCCTTCATGCTAATCTTCATCTGACCGAACATATGTCGAAACAAGACATTGACAGAACTTCCACTATCCACTAGGACTCGACATACAACCGTCGGTCCGATTCCAATGGCTAGCACCATCGAGATGAGAGTTAGTGCTTCTACTCCTTAAGTTTCTCAGTTTCAAAACACTATATCATCATCGAGTGTCCTTTGCTGCTTGGCTGGGGCACCATCCTCAATTGCAAAACAAGTTTCTTTCAGAGCGTGCTTTAGTGAATCGCGTATCGCTCCATCTCCCACCACTCTTATGTTTTGGTGAGGTCCTCCGAAAATAGTGTCAATAACTAGTCTATGTTACATCCATTTGGATCCTTCTCTGGTAGGTCTAGGTTGGTTTCCTTGAGTACTTGGAACTTGATGTCCAATAGGATGGTCAAATTTTTGCAATTTCTTCACGTACTACTAGAGCCTGTTGTTTCTGATCAACTCCTCAACCAGATCATTTAGATGTCGGCATTCATTTGTGTTATGCTTGTATTTCTCGTGGAAGCGGCAGAACTTCCCTGATTGCTTCTATCGTTCAGATTCTTCCATCCTAGGAGGCTTGTTGTAACGCTCAGTTCCCTGAGTTGCAAGGTTGATGTTCTCCAAGCCGTTGTTCAACGGTGTATGCTCCTCGGGTCCTAGGTTCCTGATCCGCTTTCCATTCCCATTATGCCTACTAGTGTTTTGATTTTTCTTTTTCTGGTTTCCATCTTTCTTTGCATTTCCTGTTGCGGGTCTAGAATTGTTTCCATCCTAGTTGACCGCTACATTGCTCTAAACTATCTTCTTTGGTTGCATACTGGAATTCTTGCCCTCCAATGCATCTGCCTTATCCAATCTTAGATACTAACTCACCTTTCGGTTGAACTCCTTCATGGTGGTTGGTTGTTTTTATCTTAATCCATCTTCTAAAGTCTGTGTCTGGATAGATAGCTCGAACTAAAGCCATGAATACCATATCTTCATTTAGATTGCTCACTTCGGTAACTGCAGTACTACACCGGTTCATAAAGGTTTTTAACGACTCATTTAGTCCCTAGAAAAGGCCAGATAGGGACATCACATCTTTTGATTATTCTGTGTGAAGCCTGAACTATTCTAAGAATTTCCTTACTAATTTACCAAATGTAAAAATGGATCTTGGTGGGAGTCTGGTAAACCACATAGAAGCAACACCTTCCAGGAAGATAGGGAAACATCTACAGCGGACTGCATCTGTTGCCCTAGCTCTGTCCTGTGCCAACTGTACTTGTACAAGTGTTGTTTGGGGTCCATCGTCCCATTGTAAGATGGCATATAAGGACATTGTAAACTTTTGGGGTATTCTTCCCTTAAAATGTTTTCTGTAAATGGATTCCGGCTTGGTGCAGAACCCCAATCGACGTCCTTCCTACCCTTACTTTCTTCCATCAGACGTTTAACTATGTCCACAATGAATGCCATGCTAGTCCGATAGTCCATAGGTTGACTATCATGGGCTACGCTAAGCATTTGACTCCTCAAACAGCCTTGGTTTGCTAAATTAAATCTAGGTTCTCCATTCTCCGGGAGAACCACTCCTGTAGAATTCAGTTGGCATGCAGTTGGCTTTATAGTGGCAGTTTGAACTTCTTCTCCGGCATTTTTCCTGCCTAAGTTAGCACTTAATTGCAGTCTTTTAGCATCGAGTTGCATGTCATCTTCAGAATCGGAGAGAAGCATTGCAATATTCCCTTATTTAGCATTCGCTTCAAGTTTGAGGTTTGTGGCAGGTTATCCTCCGGCAGGAGGGCTACTTCCATTATCTTCAATAACAATTCCAGTCGCTCCACCAGCTATTGCCATTTGCTTTTTCTTTCTATCCCTCCTATTCAAGCCAAAGATGAAGGAATTTTCCTGTTCCATAGCCTCTACAGTTTCTGGCTTAGTTCTCGAGGCAGTTGGTGGGTGTAGCACTAGCAAAGCATCTATATTATCCATAAGAGCTTTTAGGCTATCAGCCATATTTTGGTTAAGTTGATCAACCATCTGGTCAAATTCTCCTTTCGTCACAACTTCATGATGAGTAGAAGATTTTAGTGCTTGATTTCTAGTATTAACTCATGTTGGTAAGTTGGAGGTATTGTTGACTTCAACTTGTTAGCGGTTTGGTCCATCACTACCAACTGTTGCACCAAGAGATCTCCTAGAATTTGTTCTCTTTCTTCCCACTATTGATCTTCAATGGAAATTCTTTAAGTTCTTTTGGAAGTAGGATTTATGAATCTAACTTCTGGACCTATCCGAAACAAAGTGGAGAGCTGGATCTAAGCCTGGGTTCACTAGTTCTTAGTAAAAGCACCAAAATGATAACCTAAAAATGAATCAACATCGTGGAGTGTGATGTGAAAGCACCAGCCCTATTAGAACAGAGAAAATATAATAGAAATGTAGTGGAAAAATGAATAAATATAGAGAATTTTATAGTGGTTCGGCTGTTAACTAAGCCTACGTCCACTTTATAACTTTTATTACTGATTGTATATGATTACAAGGTGTTTGAGATTGAACAAGTAACAAGTATAGGTGTTAGACTAGTTCTAATCCTAGAATTACCTATAGGAACTGCCTTGGTGACTATTGAGTAGAGAGAGAGAGAGTTAAAGAATAGATGGAGATTCCACGTAGTGTTCGTAGAATCTAGGTCCTTTGTTAGTTGCTCTATCAATTGTATTTATAGTGGTAACAATCGCATTGGACCAAACGGAGAGTTGGAGCAGAGTCCAGAAACCGGTCCAGAAGAGTGTGAGAAACCGCGACCTTATTTGGATTAACCAAAGATGTCGGTATTGTCTTCTCATATCGGTACCAACTTCCCATGTCGGTACCGACCTTTGTGGTTAATTCCAGGAGGTCGAACTTTTTTGCACTTGTCTTGCTACTTGGTTTTGGGTGTTTTATATAGTTTATTTGGATATTTGGTTGATAGTGGTGATGGTCCTTTCATCACTTGGTTTATTCTACTGCTTTGACTGCAAACTCTCCAATCTTAATATTCAGGTGATCATAATCCTTTGACATTGCTTGGACACACATGAAATAGGTAAAGAAGAGCCTCTGTAAAGTTTGGTGGAGAAATGTGGGAGCATGAGATGTCTCCATTGACTTCTAGAAATCAGTGCCGACTTCTCATTTTTTGTTTAATGGTGATGAAACTTCTTCGAGTTGTTTCAATGGCTTATTTAGGTGTACTTCCAAGGTTTCAAATCGTTTCGTCTTCATCTTTATGTACTAACTCCTATTGATTTCTTCATAGTTACAAACCCAGTTAACAGTTACTATACTTAATTAATTACTAGTTGGTGCGAAAGTAACAAGAGTGCATCTACTAAACCACAATATTTGTTTTTGACACCTCGTTACTTTGAACAAGAACTCTCACTCCACTTTTTTCATTAGCCACCCATTTATTCCAAAATGACTTCTCTCCCTTTATACTTTACTTTCTTCTATCTATTTCTATTTTTACTACTTTTCTTTGTAAAAAATACCTTTATAGAACCCCCACAATAAAGATAGGCATACAGGGATCCAAGCAACAGCGTGGCGAATCACCAGTGTTTTTTTCAAAGAGCTATTAGAGTTTAATTTTCACTCTTTTTTTAAGTTGTTCGATCAAAATCTTAACACTAGTAGTCGAGCAAAGGTGAAGAGATAAGTGGGGATAACGTTAAACAAAACCTACAATGTTTATCTTTGAGTAATCACTTTTCTCCTTGATGAAATTTCAATCTCCTTTTCAAATTTTCAACAAATACTTGATTAATCAAACCTTCAAAAGATCTGAACTGGAGGTGTGTTTTTTATCACGATTTTGATGCTCATTTGAGATTTGGACTAGTCGTTCTTTCATAAAATTAAGTCGAATTGCTAACCTAAAAAGTGTAGATGATGAATGTGCATCCAGCATATGTAACATCCCCCACATGGAGCCCTAAAACTAACGACTACGGATGTTGCGGTCATCCGTAGTTATAAATCCTCGGCGACCAAATACGGTAATGTTAGGTAATTTGATACACAGAAACACATGAATATGAAAAAAAATTAAAACATCAAACAAATTCCATATTTCATTTTTAAAAAATTTCAAATTCATTACATAATCCCACAATCGTTAACCACGTTCAGAAAAAATATATTTTTTACAACATACGCCAAGAGCGACATATAAAGATGCCCTCTCAGTAGAACAAAGTACATAATAAGGGAGTAAAAAGTTTGCCTTTACAACCAGCAGTGGAATAAAAAGAACTCTTATTAACTAGCTTGCCTCCTACATGTCTCCGGAAGCTTTATTCATCAAAAAGAGAACCTGAAAACCTTAACCCTCAAATTACTCAAAAATCAATTGAGCACCTGAGAGTTTAAGGGGAAAACAAAAACTTCGAGTTGGACATATAGCATGGTATGAATAATAATCTACCATCTCAAACCATTTAGATATCTAGTGGGACCACGCCGCTTAGCAGAACGGGTTTCCCCCTCACTAGTATCCTAAAACCTTTATAAAACCATATACTGTGCTCCTGCATCCACAATGGTTAAGACAATTCAAAACAATATTATGATATGCAAAACAAGTAAATCAATGTAGGATTACACATCCCTATTCATTTTTGACTATCTGTCTCAGTTATAGTTTCTAGGGTCACAATTAACCTATTATTTTTCATGGGCTTACTAATAACATGTTTAATGTTTAAGGACTCCCTGTCCAGTTACATAGTTTTCATGGGATCACTAAGAACCTATTGGCCCCTGCCAATATCTTTACTATTGCATGGGTTCTCCCTGAACCTATTGGTAACTCCGATATCTTTTCTCTTATCCAGTTTTCATGGGTTGACTAGGAACATATTGACTTTTGTTAATATCTTAATCCGGATATAGTTTTCAGGGGCTAACTACAAACCTATTGGCCCCTACCAATATCAAATCATAGTTTTCATGGGCTAACTATAAAACCTATCCTTTTGACATCTTCATTTATAAATAGTTTTCATGGGCTTACTATGAACCTATTGGCCCATGCCAATATCTTTTCCATTACACAGTTTTCATGGGCTTAGTGTGAACCTATTGGTCCCTGCCAATGTCTTCCTTTAATATTTTAGCATTCTATATTCTAGTCTTCCTGACCACCTGGATGCAATTCTACTCATTCATGAGTTAACTTAATTTATATTCACTACTAGGTCAACCTAACTGGTTATTCCACCTTTCCCTAAATTATAGTTATGGGTCCATTACAATGTGAATATATACATATATGAAGAAGCAAACGTAATAACTTGGTTAATCCCTTTAACCAATTAATCAAGGAAAACTTCTTCAAAAACTCCATTTCAAAATACTTTATTTATTTATGCCATGTTTTTCCTTTAAAATGAGATGGGGTTATTTGTCATGAAAAACTAAGGCTTTCGAAACCTTCAAAACATAGCTTTCGACCTCACTGGATAACCTCCTTCAAAAGGGTATGAATCTCTTTTCAAAACATTAGGCCCCTGCCTTTCAAACACATTAAAACCTCTCTTTCAAAACCTTTCAAATGTAATAAAGTATTATTTATTAACTCTATGAAGCATAGCTTCGAAACCATTGAAAGTACCCCTTTTGGACCCCACAATACCAAATAATGGATATGACCAAAAATACCAAAAATTTTTGGTAATGAAGGAATCAGAATCTTGCTTTTCTTATTATTATTACATTACAAAAACAAAAGATTAGTAAAAATTACCTTTTTCAAGAAAAGACTTCATTTTCTTTTTGGTTTCTTTTTGGGGCACTATGTCAACATAGTGTATGTGATAAAAAATAGGCAATCTATTTCCCTTTTCAAAAAAAATATTGGAGATTGTGTAATGCTTACTCTCAAACTCTCTTTGGAAGTATCCCTTCCGAAACCATTGAAAGTACCCCTTTCGAAACCGTTGGGTTTATATTTAAAATATCATTTGGGTCAAAATGAATATAAATGAAAGTATCTCTTTTGAAAGCATTCTTTATCATATAAAAGTATTAGGGAAAACTTGATGGCGTCAACACCATCCTTTCGAAAGCTTTAAATCATTTAAGCAAAACACTTAAGGATAACATCGAAATCCCCTTGCGAAGCCATTGCCTTTGAAACCTTTGGACCCTTTCTAAAGCATTTAGGAAGTGGCTTAAAAAATCTTTAAAACAGACACTACCCTTTAAAATCATTGATGACTTCAATACACTCGAAAGGCAAAAGAACAACAACATGTCTTCGACTAGGTCGGAACCCCTACTTTCGAAAGCATTATTTTACAACGAAAGGAACGCATTTGAAAGCTCTTACTTTTAAAACATAAAATGGCAACCCCTTCTAAAGCAATTAGAAAACCCTTTTTCAAAGGCCTTTGTTTCGAATCCTTCGAAAGCTTTAATAAAACAAAGGCAGGCCCTTAACTTTTTTAATCAAACAAATGTATCGACCCCAATGGAAGTAGTGCTTTCGACACCATGCCTTCCGCCTTTTCTCCAATCCACTACGTACCATCTAAGTGATAACTTATGTATTGGTTTCGGCCTGGGTTGGTTTTGACTGAGATGAAGCAGAAGCATTGGAGTCGAAAGGCACTTCTAATAGAGGCGAAACCTGCTTTTTTGAGTAAAAGCCGGTTAATGCCAATTAAGGCAAATTCTATCTAACTAACCTACCCACGTGTAAACATGTGATTAGTTGCCTCAACTTTTCAAATTCTTTACCAAAATAACTACCGCTTAATTTTAGATCTAAACCAAGGTTAATTTAGCAAATAAGCCCTTCCATTAAGCAAAACCAATATTGCAAATAAGTCCTTCTTCTAAAATAATTTAATTTCCATAGCAAATCACTTAGGAAAAATCTCCAAAAATTATAGAAATTCACTTTAATCATGTTATCTAACATACAAAAATTCTAGACCCAATTTTTTCCTGAAATAATCAAAATTAAATTTAAACCCAATTCTATAATATTTTCCATTGAAAATTCATAATAATCTTTCCATGGCTTGGAAAATTATCAAAATTAAAACCCAACTCCAAAATCATGTTTTACATAACATAAATTTTTTCCATGGCATTCAAAGATCATTTATAATCGGTTTTGCTCTAAAATCGCATAAATCGTCATTTAAACAATCTTGTTTAAATTATACAAATTATAATTCAAGCATATCATCATCCAAATCATCATAAAAATGAATTTAATCTTAAATTCGAAAACATATGTTCATAAAACAAAATAGAGATAGTATAAATTATTATTCATCTTGATTTAGATAAGGAGATTGGATTGAGATTGAGATTTATTCCCATTGCTTTAATTCTTTAGCCTTTGATTTAATTTCTCTTATCTTTTCTTCCTAGCAAAGGCTGGCTCCTCTTTATGTTTGCATTTTATATTTTTGAGGAAATGAGAAATAAACATAAATGGATGGCAAGTCGTGGATATATATAAGGGTTATGGTATTAAGGTACGGCTAATACCCAATATACCCTTGTGTAAACTAATTAGCATATAAACAATCCTTAAGCCCATTTAATTAATTAATTAAGCACGATCACTTAGCATTTAGTCAAATCTCAATCTCCTTATCACTTAACATTTATATTATTTTATTTTATTTATCTAATTAAATCTCCTGAATAATGTTATTAAAAATTAGGGGTGTTATAGCATATAAGTGTATAGTTTAACGCTTAAACCCCTTACACTTTGAGATATACTACAAATTCACATTACTATATTTATAAAAAAAAGTACTACAATTTACTCAACAATATAGTGCAAGCAAAAATGTAAATTTTGAGTAATGAAAACTACATTAACTTTTGTAGTGCGTATAGAAATTTGGTTCACTTACAAATGCTTTTAAAAAATATAGATCAAGTAAATTTTTGAAAAATGTCAGATGTTCTACAGATTTGTTTTACTGTTTTATTTAAAATGGTAAATTTGAAATATGAACCTTAATTTCTTTGATACAATATTAATTTAATAATGATCATCAATCAAAATTATTTTGGTGCTTGCTATATACGGCTTAATATTAATTCAAAATTATTATATACATGTTAATACATTGATGATAAATTTTTCATTTTTAATGGTAAATGTAATGGTAAAGAAATGTTAAAACCATTGATGACAGTATTTTTTCCAATCATATTTATTTTGTTTTTTCACTATATTAATTAATCCCGACCTTGGAAACATTTGATGATATATCATAGTTTAAGAAGATGTGTTTGGTATTGTTAATAAATATCTTTATTTTTTCTATTTATTTGATTTCAAATTTTGAGATTAGCAACGTTACAGTTTCATATTTGAGTAAATAATTTGCGATAAATCAATAAATTTTTTATATCCATTAAAATAAATCAAATGTTGATATAAGCATCAATAAAGTTCGAATCAATAACAAAATATTTAATTTTTTTATCATTTCATAATCTTAATACAATAAAATTTTAATGCCTTTATATATCGGTAAATTTAGCATAGCCCATCGATGATTTATCAGTCTATATGTTATCAATAATTATTTTACAACAGTAACGGTAAAGCATCAATAAACATTTCTTGATTACAAACAATATTGGTATAGTAACATTTTTCTTATTTTTTTAACGATTACCATTATCGTAATAACTTATTTGCTAGTGATTACTTATTATGATTTTGTTTTAAAAAAAATATTTTATGTATCTAATAATTTAGAATTTTTTTATCCAATGTGCTATCATTATCTATTTAATTATGTGACGCCCACCTCCTTGACCCTCGAAGATTGACATTAATACATCCTCGTTATTCATGTGCCGCAAATTCAAGTGCTGGAGAGGCAGATAATCATGAGGTTTAAAAGAAATAAAGATAGAAGATAGAACAAAAAGAATCTCATATCGCATTAAAACAACTTATAATTTTACATTTGAAAGATACATACAATCAATCTAATGGATTTATCATAGTTACGGCATGTACTAACCTAGCTAAGATAGTTATAACGGTCTATCCTTACAAGTGTTGGTAGATACACAATACAGTTATAGCGGAATATAGATAACTTCTTCAGAAGACCAAAAATGCTCCATGCTCCATGTTCCATTCAAAAATACTACAAGCTTTCCTAACTACTTGGCTACCCGGGGAAATTAGGGCACCCAGAGTTTAAGGGAAAGAAAAATAAACTTTGGGTCAGTCATGGGGCTAGTGTGAGAAACTTAAAATATGGATGTTTATAAAACAAAAAGGTATGCCATAAGACCATTCCGCACATAAACACGGAATGAGTTTTTACCTTATGATAACCAAAACATTTACTGCGTAAAATCATTTGATATTATTTTTAATGACATTCTTTGAAAATCTTTTAAATAAACTTATATGAATCTTAGCCAAAATCATTACATTATTAAACTCCAACATACTAGCTATAGAGTAGGTTCTACAATCAAAATCTTAAGAGGCTCGTATTGAAGAATGGATTCCATAAAATAGTAAGGTAAGGGACTACCTTCCGACAGTACACCTCTAGAGGGATGCACCTAGGGTCCAGATACTGAACGCCTATAGCAATACAGAACTGGCCTATCCTCCATGGATAGTATCGAATATGACATCAACCAATCATTACCGACCTTTAACAGGATCCCGAACATGCACCATATACTCAACATATAGAGAGTAATTTAGAAAGGTAATGACCATCTCCTAATGGGCATGACCCACATAGCTCTACCGCATCTACCTTGCTTTAGCCATTTCCAGTTGATGAGACCTAAGGTAACGTTTTACCTTTCATATAGCACGTTCCACTTTGAGTGCCACATTTCCATTCCTTAATCATATAACTGATTTCTACAAACGTATAACTCCTGAGCTCGTATGTCTTAGGAAAGGGTATTAAGCTAAGAGAAGTTGCCTTCTCCGCCACCAAACAGATGATACGTTTATAGAGATCAATCAATGTGATCTAGAAATGCAACGTCGGACATTCGTCCATACAAGTTATCCCGGAACAAAACAAACCGAAGGCACTCTCCTACCATATCCTATTGGGGATTACCCCTAGGATTATTAGCGAGAAGTGCTTGCATCGAAGATCTCAAATGAAGAACTACTGTCATATATAAGTGATATGGTAAATTTTCCCAATGGTCAGTGACAAGTAGCCCTACATTCCATCTTCCAAATCATATCATTCCAGGTCATTTCTTTCGAACACGTAAATTAGTTCGAAGTGGTCTTCGGATGGAATTACCCAAATCCAACTCTGGTTACTTCAAACTAATCATCGATTTTAAACGAGATCAAGTATATAGGTGAATATCATTTGATTAATTCATTCCTTTTTATCAAAAATATCATTTGAGATATATAACTTTAAATCATTTCTTTCCGGTATATATGGAATCATTAAACCTCTCTTTATCTTCGAAAAAATATTTATTTAAATCTTAAAAAAGATTTCTTAATTTTAAATCAAAATTTTGATTGAGTTGAAACCATGTTAACTAAGATGTTAATCCAAAACCAGTAAATATTAAATGAGAAGAATCTATAGAAATCGTCTAATTCTACTCAATTATCAATTTTCGTATTCAACAAGTAGTATAGGCGGAATAACGGAGAAATCACATTTTAAATTTCATGAATAGTACGAGTTCTCTCCTTTTAATTTGACACCAAGTATAAGAAGATCATCTTTATATAATCAAAGTTGTATTTAATTTGAATTTGGAAAATTTAATCTTTTTATACTTAACTTATTTCCGACATTTCGACCTTATCTATCCCTCGCCAAGGAAAGAGGCCAGGTGGGCCAAGACACCGGTTGCTCATGAACATCTACTTAGTTTAAGTAACCCATATCTGGTTCTCCCAGATAGAAAACTCCAGTCTACTCATCGGCTTTTAGAGCCAAGATTAAACCATTTGTTAATAACGACTTTTCTTTAAAACCATTTATTTAAAATCTTGTAAATAATTATAAAAGCTTTAAATCATTATTCAAACACTTAATTATTCATTAGAAAACATTTATAAAAGATTTGGAAAAGAATAGTTAAGTTTAAAACTATATTTAAAAAATTAGTAAAAAGTGCTGTAGAAAGTACTACAAACAGTGTTTTGAAAACTTATTTGATTAAAACAACCTTTGTATTGTTTAGAAATTCATTTTTATAAATTAAATCCCTTTTAAATTATTTTAATGGATTTATAAGATTTATTTCATATATTTAAAGAATTAAAAATATCGATTTTAAACTTTTATTGCTTTGGCTTACGAACTACCAAAGCGTGATTTTATTTAAAACTTGATTTGCTCCTATTTTAAAATATATTAAACAAAATCTCAATTCTTTTCTTCTATTTAAAAACTATGATTATAAGAGTTTGGAAAATTATTATTTCAGAGAATTCCGACTCCGAATCCAACTTATAAATGGATTTAACTTTTAAGACACGAAATCGTGAACTACCGTTACGCGACGCGCCTATCTTTGACTTAATTTGCTATATTTGTTCAAACTTTTTCAAAACACTTTTAAATGTTTAAAACACATTTATAAAATATATTAAACAATTTTTATGAAGTTTAGACATTCCATATACACCATTTCATTAATAAAAGGAAAGTGATTTCCTTTGTGATTTTCAACATGCATTAAACGTGACTTGTTAATACAATCCAAACATCCATATCATCATATTCAAGCATGGTAAACAACCATCATGAGCAAGCATAGTAAACCATATTTAACATCCAATATATAATATAATAAAGTAGAGTTTTCTCACCTTGGTTTAGACGATTAACTAAAATATGGCTATAGCTTCGCTAACTTGGATTTTTAGCTTACGATCACTTGGGCTGTTGCCTTTGGAGGGCTCGTACTTGGCTAGGGGGCTTACGACCTTGCTTGTAAGGGAGGGATGGGCTTGGCTATAGTGATGTATGGTGTTGTCCGTAGGTAAAGAGAGTGAAAAGGATGAGTTTTGGTTAAGTTTTGAAGTGTTTTACACTACACACACACACTATATAGATTAATTTTCTTTTCTAAAATATTTTGCCATAATTTCTTTTAGGGTGAAAGCCATTAAAGAGGAGTATAATAGCTTAAGAAAATGAAGAAGAAAACTTATGAAATATAAGAGGAGAGGGGTGTTATTTATAGGGAAGGGAAGAGAGAAAATATTTAAGATATTTTGATTATATATATGTATGTATGTATGTAATGTGTATATGTTAATATGTGTTCATGTGTATGTGTATATGTTCTTGTATATGTATATGTATATGTATATGTATCTGTATATGTATATGTATATGTATATGTATATGTATATGTATATGTGCATGTGTATCTTTCAAATGGTCCACAACGTTGCACAACTTATACATGTTGAATCGTTACGGATTTCGATTTCGATTCTCGATCATATATTCACTTTTTAGTTAATATACATATATTTGTAAACTAAGATTCAAAATAATATTTCCGTCATTATATAATAATTAAAATAGATTATTTAATAATTAAAATAATTATTAAATCATTTAAACTCAATTTAAATTCAAAAAGTCAATTTCTTTGAAATGATGACATCATTAATTATGTCATAAATATATTCAATTTTCCAAAATAAAATAAATTATTCTATTACATGTTTACACTCATATACCTAAATGAGTGTATGTATCTAGCTCCACGGTCGATGTCGAATGGCTAAAGAGCTGTTTATCGATAAAAAGATTTTCGATCATTTTATCAATATTGTTCTAAAGTGCATATTAGATTACTACTAAAACTTTATATTTGAAAATTGTTAAATTAAATCACATTTTCCCTAAGTGATGAATTTACGGGCCGTTACAGACTACACCTCTTAAAAGAATTTCGTCCTCAAAATTAAGGATAATAAGTAACACAATGAACGAATATATATTTGACAAGATGAAATATATACAAGATATGATAAATGACTACACCACATGCGATGAGTACACTACAGTAATACTCTATTTACGTAGACTAATCATCCAATCTGAACTTGGAATATGCCTTCCTCATTCTGTCCTCTGTTTCCCAGGTGTAACCATTAGCATCTTCACTCCATCGAACTATGACTAGTCTCACAACCTTTCCTCCTAATCTCTTCTCATCATGAACCATGATTCGAATTGGTTGTTTGATGATTGTCAAGTTTGGTTCTATTTCCAAATCTTCTTACGCTACTTCTTCCACTATTTGTTCTAGGTCATACACATACTTTCGCAAATGAGATACGTGAAAAACATTGTGTACACCCAACAATATTTTTGGTAATTTTACTCGATAAGCCAATGGGCCAATCCATTCAAGGATAGGAAAAGGTCTAATGTACCAAGGTGCTAATTTTCCATCTCTCCTAAATCTCATCACTCCTCTCATTGGAGAGACCTTTAAGAATACGAAATCTTTAACCGAGAACTCTAGATTTCTTCGTCTTTGATCCGCATAAATCTTTTGCCTACTTTAGGCTTCTTGCATCTTCTTTCTGATCGTTTCTACCTTTTCTGAGGCTTCTCTAATCATATCAGGACCTAGTACTAATAGATCTCCGGTCTCGATGCAACATGCTGGGGATTTACATGGACGACCATAATTAAAAAGCTTCATACGGTGCCATGCCGATACTAGCCTAATAGATGTTGTTATAGGGGAACTCCACAATATGAAGATAATTATCCCAAGAACCTCCAAAATCTAAAATGCAAGCTCTTAAAAGACCTTCCAACACTCGATTTACCCTTTCAGTTTGCCCATCAGCCTGGGGATGATATGCGGTGCTTATACTTAACTTCATTTCCAAAGCTGTTTGCAATGCTTCCCAGAACTTACTGGTAAAGATCGGGTCTCTATCGCTGGCTATGCTGCTTAGGACACCATGTAGTCGAACAATTTCCCACATGTATATTTCTACAAGACTTGCAGTAGTTCGTGTGGGATTTATAGGGATAAAGTGTAGGCTTTTGGTTATTCGATCTATAATAACCCAAACGCCCTCATTTCCCTTTCTTAATCGAGGTAAGCCATCGATGAATTCCACTGATATTTGGTCCTATTTCCAAGTTGGAATTTCAAGAGGCTGGAGTAGTCTTGCAACCCTCTGCTGGTCACTCTTGATTTGTTGACAATTTGCACATCTGCTAACATGGATAGAGATATCCCTCTTCATATTTCCTCACCAAAATGTCCATTTCACCTCTTTGTACAATTTGTGAACTCCAGGGTGAATATCTAGCTTGGATTGATGGCATTCAGTCAACAATTCTTGTCTTAGATTATCAACATCGGGAACACAAATTCTCCCATTTGATCGTAATACACCTTGGTTGTCGACTTCAAAGCTTGAATCATACCCTATATGTATATCTTTAATTATCTTCTTCAGAAGCCGATCTTCTCTTTGTTTGCTAGCGGTTCTTTCTAGGAGAGTCGAGGTAATTACAAGATAAGCTATAACGGCATGCTTCCTACTTAACGCATCCGCTACTACGTTGGCCTTCCCAAGTGTATATAAGATATCCAGATCGTAAGGTGTGAGAAATTCTAGCCAATGTTGTTGTCTCATGTTCAAGTCCTTCTGGGTGAAAAGACACGTCAAAGATTTGTGATCTGTGAAGAGCTCAAACTTTTCACCTATTTAAAGAAGGAACATTATTTACTAAGGTCAATTTAAAGTTTAGTAAAATAAACTATGAGGAATTCTTAATGGTAAATAGTGCCTCCACGTTTTCAACGCAAACACAATGGTTAATAGATCTAAGCCGTCTGTTGCATTGTTCTTCTCATGAGTCTTTAGTTGTCGGTGCATAAGTGATTACTTTCCCATGCTGCATTAGAACTGCACCCACTCTTTCTCCACAAGCATCAGTATATGCGGTTAAAACGTCACTTCTATCAGCAATAGCTAAGACTGGAGCGCTGATCAATCTTTTCTTCAACTCATTAAATGCTTCTCCACATTTCGACGTCCATTCAAATTTAACATTCTTCTTTGTTAACTTTGTAAGATGGGAGGAAATTTTCGAGAAATCCTAGATGAACCTCTAGTAATATCCTGCCAATCCTAAAAAGCAACGGACATCTTTTGGAGTTTATGGTGTCTTCCAATCTTGGACTGCTAAAACTTTCACTGGATCAACTAAAACCCCTTCTCCCGATACTACATGCCCTAGGAATCTTATTTCTTTCTCCCAAAAATGTCACTTCGAGAATTTGGCTTTAAGTACATTCCTCCTTAATATCTTTAATACAATCTCTAGATGCCTCCCGTGCTCTTCTTCAGTCTTCGAATATATAAGAATATCGTCAATAAAGACTAACACGAATTTATTAAGCATATCTCTGAATACTCTATTTATGAGATCTACAAATAAACGGGCACATTAGTTAGCCGAAAAGGCATAACTAACCACTCATAGAAGAAATCTAGACCTCTGAACGCAGTTAAATGAACGCGGTCTTCTGATATTCTAAGTTGATGGAATCCTGAGGCCAGACCCATTTTTGAGAATACCTAAGCGCCATGAAATTGATCAAACAAGTCATCCATACAAGGTAGAGGATACTTATTCTTAATCATTTGCTTGTTTAGGTCTCGATAGTCTACACAGAGCCTTAGGGAACCATCGGACTTGGCAACAAAGACTAATGCTGCTCCCCAATTTGAGTGACTTGGTCCTATCAATCCATTTTTCAATAACTCATCGGTTTGTTCTCTCAATTCATCCATCTCTCTTGGAGCCATTTTTCGCTTTTGGTTAACAATAGGTCTTGCATTAGGAATCAAATCGATACGAAACTCAATTTCCCAATGTGGGGGCAAACTTTTTACCTCTTCAAAAACATCTGGAAACCTCTTAACAATCGGTATGGTCGCCAAATTTCTTTCGGGTGAATCAAGGGTATACTAGAAACTATCCTTTAATGGGATAGCCTAGTTACAAGATATTTCTATAGAATTTCCAAAGCTGGTCCATAAAGATGTCGTTCTCTTGACGCAATCAAGAACAGATTTATTCTTGGATGTCCAATCCATACCGAGCAATACTTTAAATCCAATAAAATCGAGGACAAACATGTCACACGAAAAATAATGAGAAAGGTAGGTAACTTGGACCTTTTCACAAATCATACAAAGGTTTGTTGTACCACCTATAGGATTTAACACACAGATAGAGGTGTCTACTATTTTTGCGGTAAGCTTCAATTTTTCCACCAATTCTTTGGAAATAAAACTACTGGAAGCCCTAGTATCAAACAATACTTTAGCCATAATACCTTCAACACAAATAGCACCTTCCAGAACCCCTCGTTCCCTGGTCTCTCCCGAAGTTAATGGTTCTTCTTCTATAGCATAGGTCTTAGCTGACTGGACTATCTCCATAAATGGACAACCCATCATCATATGCCCTTGTTAGTAGCAATTAGAACAGAGTGCCTTTTCTCGTTGCCTCTTCTCGCTCCTACAACCTTCAATAATATGTCCTTTATTTTGACAATTTCCACACTTGATACCCATGCAATTGTTTTTCTTATTTCCTCCTTGTCGCTTCTTCGCCTTTGGCTTGAACTCCTTCTCACTGGGGTTGTTGCTACTATTGCTAATATTTAGTTCTGATGTTGGCTTCTCCTCATCAAGAAATTCATATCGCAAACCCATATTTACTAGGTTTATGAATGATCCCTTTAGGTGAGTAGTTATTCTATCATGAAACTCTTTTCTCATCCCAACCACAAACATTTCATTCTTCTTAAGTGGAGTATCAATCAGTCCAGGCTCAAAGAGAGATAATTCATCAAACTTTCTTAAGCATTTGTAATGACCCAGAATTTTAGGCATTTGATTTTTAAATATTTAATTGATTTGAAGTATTGAAAAGTTAGTAGTATAGGTTAAATAACTTGAATTTCAATATAGCGATTTATTGGATAATTTAATTGTTGAATTTAATAATTGAATTCGTTTAAATAATTGAATCTTGGGTTTTAAGTTGGATAAAAATAATTTAAAAGCTTATTTAATTTCTATTGATAAGAATAAGGGTAATTAAACTTTAAAATTGGATTTAAAAGTGATTTAATTGATTTTGAAGATAACCCGTTTTAATTAACGAGTGAAAATAGCCTTTTGGGGCATAGTCTCGGATTTCAATGAAACCAATTTCATTGGATCTGTAATAGTGAATTATATTATGCCATCAAATTTTGTAGTAATCAGACGTATCGTTTGGTCGTGCGAGATCGAAACGCATTGAAATTAATATCGAAAATTTAATATAATAATTAGGTTCAAAAAGCTATCTTCTACATACGATCGAATTAGGCCTCGAAACAAGTTCCATTGCATTCGGAATAGGGGTATAACATATAGAACATCAGGCAGCATGCCTTGTTTGGAGTTCAAGAATTTCAGATGTTTTATAGCTTGAAAATCTAAATTTAAATAATATCATAATATATATGTTTATATCATCCTAAAAAGCCATGCTCTTCCCTGTCGCTACCATACCTTCCCACGTTCCAACACCATACCCCCACGTTGTCTTCCTGTGTATATTAGTAGCTCCAGGAAGAAAGAAAAGAAAAAAAGGACTTCAAAAATTTATAATTCAAATTTTACTCAATGGAAAATTGTCAAATGAGTTTTAAAATTCTTGATTCGTTGAGATCATCACGTAGATGGAGTTCTACTAGGTGCAGCTGCTATTGGAATTCGATGTGATGTTTAGTCGTGTTTTTTAGCTAGGGTTTGGGAAATCAAATGATTGAATGCTCGATTCGTGTTTTGGATATCATATTTGGATTTGGGGTTGCAAATGGCAGCTAGTCGTTGATTTTGGTGGAGTTCGATGCACGATTGAGGATAGCGACATTACCTTTATCGCTTCGGCCATGGCAGGTTGCGATGACGTGTGGGGTCGCAAACGTGGTGGCATGGGGTTCAGGGAGTAGAGGAAGCGGAGAGGGATTGATTGGTGAAGACGCCGTGTCGTTTCGTGGAGCGATTCGACGTGTCACAGCGTGCACGTGCATGGAAAAGGGCATGCTCGTCTTCGATCTAGAATGGGAAAGGAGAAGATGGGGAAGAAGAAAGAGTGGCATAGTCATTATTATTGTGATGTTTGTGATTTTTTTATTAATTTTTAAATTTAAATGTATCGATACTTATAAAATTTATAACTCCTTCATATGAGGTTCGATCGACACGAAACTTTTTGCATTGCGCTCGTATCGACGAGAGCTTCGCAATGGAACTGGTTTGGACGAATTTGGAGACTGTTGAATTTTGGGCTGAAATCAAATGTTGTTCGGTTTTAGTTCCAAACCGGAACGGCTCGGCGATAATAGAAAATTTCGGTGAGTTAAACTCACCTTTTTGTATAACTAGTATGATATATAGTTGATAAAAATTGTTGAATGATTGTTTGGATGATATACTATATTTATTAGTTGGTTTGGATATATTCCCGCCTATTGGAGCGGATGAGACCCTATTGCGTTCCCGTGTA
Organism: Allium fistulosum; assembly: GCA_030737815.1. Taxonomy (NCBI): domain Eukaryota; kingdom Viridiplantae; phylum Streptophyta; class Magnoliopsida; order Asparagales; family Amaryllidaceae; genus Allium; species Allium fistulosum. The sequence continues at coordinate 230,652,691 of CM060908.1, read as the reverse complement.
AGAGCGGATGACCCTTTGTATAAGAATCCTGCCTCGAAGCGGTTGATTTATATTTTATGATTATATAACGTTTGTGATGTAGGGGGACATTCGGAGGGATCCAACAGGATTCCTCACAACTATTGATTTTAATTATATATATATATATATATATATATATATATATCTGTGTGTGTGCGCGCGCGCTAATATATATGAGCTGTGTTGTAGAGGGACAGGTTGGAGGGATCCAACGGGATTCCTCAATATTTTTGAGTTGTTCCATAATATTTCTATTATATGGATTATTGAAAAATGAACCTGATTGTGGACACTGTGGTTATAACATTGTTATATGTTGAAAACGAAAACCCAGTAGTAATAGAAAATCAATATCGATATTGGTTAAGTGTTGGGTGGCTATTAGCCTCAAATAAGTATTTTAAAAATACTATAAATTGTCATTTGAGTAAGAATTGGTTTTTGAGACAGGAAATGATAGATAAATCCGAAATTTGGTTTCGGAAATATTTGGTTTTAAAGATTATCTATTTATATTAATATTATTTTAAAGTTATTTAATTATATTAATATTGTTTAAAGTTATTTAATTATAATAATATTATTTTTAAGTTATTTAATTATATTAGTATTGTTTTAAAGTTATTTGTTTATAGTTAATATTGTTTTAAAGAATTTATCAAAATGTTAATATTTTGAAAGGTTAATTATTTCAAGAATAATTATGGTTTGAAATTAATAATAAGGATTATTAATAAGGTTTTGGAAATAAATTATTATTATTTATAAAAATGGTAAAGATTAATTATTATTGTTTCTTAAACAATATTTGAAATTATTAATTATTATTTTTAAGATGTTTTCATTTATTTATAATGTTTATTGTTAGTAATTATTATTATATAATGATGTTTTTAGTAAAAGATTTTTAATTATTTATAAATGTTCCCGAGACCCATGAATAGAATTGAAAGATTTGGATTTTATAAAGGAATTTATAAAATGGTTTTGAAGACTGAAGGGAAGATTATTTACAACGTAAAAGAGTTTATAAATGGTTTATGGATTTATAATGGGTTTATAAATGATTTTGAAATGTACAAAAAGTTTGTAAGTGATTGAATTTGGAAAAAAGGATTATAAATGGTTTTTGGAGATTTATAAAATGGTTTATAAATGGGTTTGAAGAATTGTAAGGAATTTATAAATGATTTGAGAATCGAATAAAAAGAATATCTTTCTCAATTTTGTGGATATACTTGTACCGTTGAGATAAGTATATGGATATTTTCTAAGCATTGAAAATATAGGGATTTGGGGATGTACCTTTGTAAAAGTGTTTTTGTACAAGTAACCTACAATGTGTTTTCAAATGAATGAAAGATTTATTAAAAGGAGGCTAGTGGTTGCTTATGTGCTTAACCGATGTTACTTTCACCTATGGAATAAATCTTTGTTTGAATGTTTGTTATTCGATAGTTAAATAATCGACTATGGAAGTTGGACCCAAACGTAACTTTGGAAATATCTAGGAGAAACACATGAGTTACATGGCATAGTCATCTCTGATGATGCCGTACCGTGGGTATAATTCTCGTTTCGTTCTTCTAGGACAATGATAAGGAAATCCATCCACTAACGGTTAGAAGATGATCTCCGATCTTATCTTGACTGTTTATTTCCTAAAGAACCGGGGTTGAGTTTACCGAGAATGATCGAACGTTGTTTCGAAGAGATCAGGATCGGGTATGTTATCTGAAAACCACTTTGACTTAACTTAAGCGTTGCGAAGTGAAGACATCTTGAAGATGATGGAAATTGGAGACGGAGCTCTCAAGTGTTTTGTTCAGTCCCGGAACGAACTTGTATGGATGAATGCTAGTATGCATTGTTGCCTGGAAGGCAGTATTAGCATTCCAAGTAGGAAGTGCTATATAAAAGGTAAAACGTAGCCTCAAGCCTCATCAACCGGGAATGACTAAAACAAGGGAGATGCAACAGGGCTAAGTGGATCGCTTCCAATCAGGGTATGATCATCCCTATCTAGAGTTCATATTATCTACTCGTGTATGTTTCGGTACGGGTGCTAATCCCAACCGAGGGGTGATCATATTCGGTACTATCCAGTAAGGGGTAGGCCGGTTCTGTGTTGGCAAAGGTCGATAGGTTTGACCTCAGTACATTTTTCTAGACGTGTACTATTACGGGCGGTACCCCAGTAGCCTAGTCATTGTATGGAATCCATTCTCAAATAAGTGCCGTATGGACTTAGTTGTGCCCAACTATGTTGAAACACGAGATGTAAGCATTTCAGCTATATTCATATTTTACTTTGACCCTAGACATTATTATAATATAAATGGATTTTCTATAGAAGATATTTTGGTTATCGTAAGGTAAAAACCCGTCGGTTATGTGCGGCGTGGTCTTACAAGATACTCTTGATTTTCAAAGGTTTTCTATAACTTTAAAATCCAGTTGGGTGTAATTTCTCACGCTTGTTTTCCAGACTGACTCGGGTGTTATTTTATTGTAATGCTCGGGTCAAACCGAGCATACTACAGATTAGTTTGGATGCTTTGGAGCTTCAGGAGACGAGTTGGAGGCCCAAAGACGTATTCACGTAGATGGTTATTTTTCCACTGTATTCGTTGTTGTATTTATCAGCAATTGTAAGGACAAGCTATTATAACTGTCCAGGCTGAAATAGGTTAGTATACTCTGATTGATGTTTGTATATATACTTATTACATTTTTGCTTTGTGTAAAGACTTGTGATATATTATAGATTATTCGTTCCACCGTTAGATCCTGTGTTATTCAGTTTTCTTCTTATCTTCTTTCTTTTCCCTAATAATCGGGTTTTTCCGGCATTCGATTGCTCGGCATGTGATATAATGGACGTATTAGTGTCAATTTTCGAGGGTCGAAAAGCCTGGTTCGTTATGGTATTCTTCCATGGACATTTCTCCTTGTTTTAGATCCATGAAGCGTTTATAGTGACGGAACTTCCCAGCATCCGGTAGGTACCGTTCTTTAAAAACTTTCTTAAATCATTCCCATAAAATATCATCTTCTAATTCATTGATGGCAATTGACTCCCACCAAGCCAAAGCACCATCCTGCAATTGCCAAGATGCCAGGAAATGATTTTTCTCATCCTTGATGCCCAATCCTTTAAATATTCTCTCACATAAGTGTAACCAAGCCTGAACTTCAACAATAGATTTCGTACCCCTGAATGGTTTCAGCCCAAGTTGGTAAAAGTTTGGCAGAAAGTTGCAAGGTTAACTTAAGGTTGTTCAGGAACTATCGTTTCTTCAACCGTTTTATTTTCCTTTCTTCATTCTTTTTTAGTACTCATTTCCTACTACCTGAATATAGTAAGGAAATATATTTAGGATTATAGACGAGATTATCTTAGGGAATGGCATAAAATTTGAATATTCTTATTCGAATAAGATTTTCAAATGCGCGCGCTCTCGGACTAAACTCATTCTAGTGCATTTCTAACCCTATCTCTAATGATTTGACCCCAATCAGGCTCAGGTATTCACTCAACGATAAGCTCTAGTACCAAATGTTATAACCCACCTCCTCGACCCTTAAACATCGACACCAATACATCCTCAGCATTCATGTGCCATAAATTCAAGTGCCGGAGAGGCAGATAATCATGGGGTTTACAAGAAATAAAGATAGAAGATAGAACAAACAGAATCTCACATCGCATTAAAACAACTTATAATTTTACATATGGAAGATACATATAATCACTCTAAGGGATTTATCAGAGTTGCGGCATGTACTAATGCAACCAGGATAGTTATAACTATCTATCCATACAAGCGCTGGAAGATACATAGTACAGATATGGTGAAATATAGATAACTTCTAAAGAAGACCAAAAATGCTCCATGCTCCATGCTCCATTCCAAAGTACTTCAAGCTTTCCTAACTACTTGCTTGCATGGGGAAATTGGGGCACCCAAAGTTTAAGGAAAAGAAAAGTAAACTCCGGGTCAGTTATCGGACTAGTGTGAGAAACTCAAAATATGGATGTTTTGAAAACAAAAAGGTATCTCATAAGACCATGGCGCACATAAACACGGAACAGGTTTTTATCTTATGATAACCAAAACATTTGCTATGTAAAATAATTTAATATTATTTTTAGTGACATTTTTTGAAAACCTTTTTCAAATAACTTATATGAATCTTAGCCGAAATTGTTACATTATTAAATTCCAACATACTAGCTACAAAGTAGGTTCTACAATTAAAATCTTAAGAGGCTCATATTGGAGAATGGATTCCATACAATGGCAAGGTAAGGGACTACCTTTTGACAGTACACCTCTGGAGGGATGTACCTAGGGTCCAGATACTGAACGCCTATACCAACACTGAACCGGTCTACTCCTTCGCTAGATAGTATCGAATATGACATCGCCCCGATCGTTACCGACCTTTAATGGGATCCCCAAGCATATAGCACATATCGACATATAGAGAGTAATCTAGAAAGGTGATGACCATCTCCTAATGGGCGTGACCTACATAGCTCTGCCGCATCTACCCTGCTTTAGCCATTTCCGGTTGATGAGGCCTGAGGTAACGTTTTACCTTTCACATAACACATTCCACTTTGAATGCCACGTTGGCATTCCTTAATCACACAATTGATTGCTACAAACATATAACTCCTAAGCTCGTATGTCTTAGGAAAGGGTGTTAAGCTAAGAGAACCTGCCTTCTCCGCCGCCAAACTGATGATATGAATATAGAGATCAATCAATGTGATCTAAAAATGCAACGTCAAACATTCGTCCATACAAGTTGTCCAGGAACATGACAAACTGAAGGCACTCTCCTACCACATCCTATCGGGGATTACCTCTAGGATTAGTAGCAAGAAGTCCTTGTATTGAAGATCTCAAATGAAGAACTGCGGTCACATATAAGTGATATGGGAAATTTTCTCCGAGGGTCGGTGAAAGTAGCCTTACATTCCATCTTTCGAATCATATCACTTCAGCTTATTTCTTTCAAACATGTAAATTAGTTCGAAGTGGTCTTCGGATAGAAACTACTCAAATCTGACTTTGGTTCCTTCAAACTAATCATTGATTTAGGGGTCAAATACATAGGTGAATATCATTTGATTAATTCATTCCTTTTTATCAAAAATATCTTTAGAGGTATATAACTTTAAATCACTCCTTTCACGTAAATGCAGAATCATTAAACCTCTCTTTATCGTTGGAAAAATATTTATTTAAAACTTAACAAAGATTTCTTAATCTCAAATCAAAATTATGATTGAGTTGAAACCATTTTAACTAGTTTGTTAATCCAAAACCAGTAAATATTAAATGAGAAGAATCCATAGAAATCATCTAATTCTACTCAATATCAATTTTCGTATTCAACAAGTACTATGGGCAGAATAATAGTGAAATCACCTTTTAAATTCCATGAATAGTACAAGTTTCCTCCTTGGAATTTAATACCAAGTATGAGAAGATCATCTCTATACAATCAAAGTTGTATTTAATTTAAATTGGAAATTTTGATCTTCTTATACTTAACATGTTTCCGACATTTCGACCTTATCCATCCCTCGCCCAAGAAAGAGACCGGGTGAGCCAGGGCACTAGTTGTTCTTGAACATATCCTTAGTTTAAGCACTGCACATCTGAATCTCTCGAATAGAAAAATCCAGTTTACTCGTCGTCTTTTATAGCCAAGATTAAACCATTTGTTAATAACGACTTTTCTTTAAAACCATTTATTTAAACTCTTTAAATAATTATAAAACCTTTAAATAATTATAAAACCTTTAAATAATTATTTAACACTTAATTATTCATTAGAAAACATTTATAAAAGATTTGAAAAAGATTAGTTAAGTTTAAAGCTATATTTCAAAAGTTAGTAAAAAGTGTTATGGAAAGTGCTGCAAATTGTATTTTAAAAGCTTATTTGATTAAAACAACCTTTGTATTGTTTAGAAATTCACTTTTATAACTTAAGTCCCTTTTAAATCATTTTAATAGATTTATAAGATTTATTTTATATTATTAAAGAATTAAAAATATCCATTTTAAAGCATTTATCGCTTTGGTTTCCGAACTATCAAAGAGCGGTTTTATTTAAAACTTGAATTACTCATATTTTAAAATCTCTCAATATTTTACTTTTGTTTGAAAACTATGATTATAAAAGTTCGAAAAATTCTTATTTCAATGAATTACGACTTCGAATCCATCATATAAATGGATTTAACTTTTAAGACGCGAAATCACGAACTACCGTTAAGCGATGCGCCTATCTTTGACTTAATTTGTTCAAACTTTGTCAAAATTCTTTTAAATGCTTATAAAATATTTCTAAAACATATTAAACCATTTTTAGGATGTTTAAACATTCTATGTACACCATTTCATTAATAAAATAAAAGTGATTTCCTTTGTGATTTTTGACGTGTATTAAATGTGACTTGTTAATACAATTCAAACGTCCATATCATCATATTCAAACATGGTAAATGATGTGCACGTAAATGTGCATATTTTTACTTCCATATTTAATCCAATTTCATTAAATAATTGAGCATATAGGGTATTTTAAAATCTTTGAACCAAAATTTAAATTTGATGGTCTATATTACTAATCAATAGTAAATAGATCATGCTTAGAATAGATTTTATTTTTGATTTCATTATCATTTTCATGGGAGTTAACAAGTGGTTTAGTGGGTGTTTTAAAGTTTGATGGTTTATGTTGGGCTAATTAATAGAACAAATAGGTCATACTTATGATAAACACATCAACTAAATTCACCAATGACCAAAAAGATGGATTATAATTTCATTGTGTTGATTTATGTGATCATGAGAAGGGATTTGCCTCTAAATTGACTCCTACTCTCATATTTTTATTCACTTTCTTTTGCTAGTTTTTTTACATTTTTTTAGCTTAAACAACTTTGAACTTTTGGTTAATTTGATTGAGTAGAATTTTAAATCACTTCAATTCCCTATGGAATCGACCCATACTCGCCACGTACTAAAATTGTATGTCATGCGCTTGCGGTTATTTTTACTATAATTTTTTGACAGTTTTCTAATTCGATAGAAAGTTGCCATTAATCAACAGTAAACAATGATCATAAGCAAGCATAGTAAACCATATTTAACATCCAATATATCATGTAATAAAGTAGAGTTTGCTCACATTGGTTTAGACGATTAACTAAAAAATGACTATAGCTTCACTAACTCAGATTTTTAGCTTACGATCACTTAGGCTCTTGCCTTTAGAGGGCTCGGTCTTGGCTAGTGGGCTCATGGCCTTGGTTGCAGGGGAGGGATGGGCTCGGCTATAGTGGTGTATGGTATTGGCCGTAGGTAAAGAGAGTGAAGAGGAGTTTTGGTTAAGTTTTACGGTGTCTTACACTATATATATATATATATAGTGTAATTTTCTTTTGCAAAATATTTTTCCATAATTTCTTTTAGGGTTGAAGCCATTAAAGAGGAGTATAATAGCGTAAGAAAATGAAGAAGAAAACTTATGAAATGGAAGAGGAGAGGGGTGGAATTTGTAGGGAAGGGAAGAGAGAAAATATCTAAGATATTTTGATTATATATGTATGTATGTATGTTAATGTGTATATGTTAATATGTGTTCATGTGTATGTGGATATGTTCTTGTATATGTATATGTGCATGTGTATCTTTCAAATGGTCCACAACGTTGCACAACTTATACACGTTGTATCTATTAATATGTATGTGGATATGTTCTTGTATATGTATATGTTAATATTTATATATATATATATATTAATATATATATATATATGAACACACACACACATATATATATATATATTTGTAAACTAAGTTTCAAAATAATATTTTCATCATTATATAATAATTAAAATAGATTATTTAATAATTAAAACAATTATTAAATCATCTAAACTCAGTTTAAATTCAAAAAATCAATTAATTAATGATGTCATAAATATATTTAGTTTTCCAAAATAAAATAAATTATTTTATTATATATTTGCACTTATATACCTAAATGAGTGTATGTATCCAGCTCCACACGCGATGTTGGATGGCTAAAGAGCTGCTTAACGATAAAACGATTTTCGCTCATTTTATCGATATTTTTGATGTGCACGTAAAAGTGCATATTTTTAATTCCATATTTAATATACTTTTATTTAAATAAATGAGCATATTAGGGTATTTTACATGTTTAAACCAAAATTTAAATTGTTGTCAAATAATCATTTATTCATCTTCATTTGGGGGGTAAAGTGGTAAATTTGTGTATGATTTAATTTGAGAAAATTTGTTTGCACATTTTTATTTTTATTTATAGGAAATAAAGAGCAAATACGAAGAATGTTTCATGGATAAATGCATGCACATATGTTGAAGGCAAATGAAGAAGGGAAATAAATAAATTCATGCATCATGGAGGAGCCCACTAACCCACTACCATATGATCCACAGTTAAAAGCACATGCACATGTTAATAGAGGTTTAAAGGCATGTTAGTGGGGATTAATTAATTCCCTAATGATTACTTAGAGGTTACACTTCTTAAAGGGAATTTTAGGTAGTCCCCTAAAATATGAATCATGGTTTTAAACATGTATAAATACCCTTTATGTCTCATGTAATTATCTTCTTACCTTTCATGCAAGTTGTGACCACAAAATCAAAGATAAATAAAAGTTTCTTTCATGGCTTCTCAGCCTTGTTTTTACTTTCATGCAATTTTATGTATGATTTTTTTATGCTCTTTTATTCTCTTTTTCTCTCTTTTAATTCATGCAATTAGTTTAGATTTATTTTATGCAAGTAGTTAGTTCCTTCTTCTTTTAACTTGCACTTCTCTTCATTTATGTATATGTTGAAATCACTTTATGTTAAAATGTTTTCAAACATGAGTAGCTAAACCCCTTCAACTTAGGGGTGATGAAGCTCTCATGAAACATATTAAATTAACATAATGATTTTATTTGTGATCTCTCTTATTTTGCTTAATGGAAAATATGAATGACAGTGGTTTATGTTTCTATTTATTGAATTTTGATAGCCTATGTTGACATCTCAAATATGCTATGCTTATTCCATTATAAACATAAGTTATTTGTTCATTTTCCTAAGTGGTTTTGATGATGAAAGTTAAGCTAGAATCAAATTTTGATGGTCTATGTTACTAATTAATAGTAAATAGATCATATTTAAAATAGATTTTATTTTTAATTTCGTGTCATGATCATGAGAGTTGATAAGTGGTTTGAATGATGTGTTAGAATTTGATGGTTTAAGTTGTGCTAATTAAGTGCTCTAATAAACCATACAAGAATATTAATCATTTCTACTTAATATTTTTAAAGAGGGGTTACAAGTGAATTTTGTGTTGATTTATGTGAATGAGTGGAAGTCTATTTGCCTCTAAATTGTTCTTATTATCATAGTTTATTCAACATTTGCTCTAGTTTAATTTTTGCTATTTTTCTTAGTTTAAAACAATCTTGAAAACTTGAGTTAATTTAATTAATTAGAATTTAAAATTAATTCATTTCCATACGGATCGACTTGTACTCGCATACGTACTACAATTGTACGCCTTGCACTTGCGGTTTTTAATGATAATATTTTTAACAGTGATTTTCTAACCGATAGAAAATCCGTTGTTTTAATAAGTTTTGGCACTGTTGCCGGGGAAAGCAATTTAGTTTTAATTTTACTCTTTTAATTATTATTTTTTCTTTTCGTTTGTTTTATTTTGTGTTATCCTTTTCTTAAAAAAGCGTTACATTGCATTTGTTGTGTGCATCTTGTTTGTGTGCTTTTTGTTTGTGTGCTATTTTTTTTACAGTGTTCAGTGTTATTAGTTATGTGGTCATTGTTCCACTAGCAAACTACTTCTGTTACCCAAAATTATCATTTCACTGTGCATTTCATTTTTCCATTACAAATTTTGCTGTTACATTCTCTGTTTTCATTTTAAATTATGTTCATTGTTCATCCTTCTATGCATTGCAACTTCCATTCTTCATTGCAACTTCCATCCTTCTACAACTTCATTACTGCTACATACACCTCATAGCAACTTTGCTTCCATAATGCTACAACACCTTCACCATCAAAACTCCTATCTGCATACAACTCCTCTGCCTAACTATCATCTCCAACCAACTACCACAATTCACTTCACCATTCCCCAAACTTTCTACACATCAGCAAGCAACAACTCCCTGAAGCACAACCATCATTACCTCACCTCACTACATCTCATCCCATACACTTCACAACCACTCACTACAATTATACTCGACATTTCCATCACAACACACCAACTCCATCTCAAAATCAAACACCGAAGCTTCATCACCATAACCACTACAGCACTACCTTACGATAGCAGTCGAGCAACTCCCCTCCTCCTCAGCAAAACAATCGATCCTCTACAACCAGCAATCTCCACCTTCTCATAAAACCGATCTGAAGCCAAAGTCTAAACCCACACCTCCTTCAAACCATCACTGCCTTCACCACTTCACTGCCAATACAACTACACTTCCAACAACCTTACACTGCAACATCCACCACTTTTTTCAAAACCATCCACTTCAAACTACCACTTGCCACCTGCTTTTCATCGGTCACCACCACCACCTACTAGCTACTTCAACACAATTACAAACTGCACATCCCCATAACTGCTGCCTGCACGACAACCACAACTCACTGCTCCACCATTCATTCCAATCATCACCTGACAACCCTCCTCTGCCTACACCTCCACCAACACTGTCACACCTCATACATACAACTCAAACACCCTACCTCATTAGTCATCACCATCCACTACATACAACAAACCAAACAACCAAGCTCTTCCTTGATTCCACAACTACAACCTACAATTACATCATCAATCTCCTCACTTTACTGCTGCCACCAGAAACTATTTCTGGTTACAATATTGCATCAACAAACCAACAACTCACTTCATCCTCCAACCACTGCTGATCACTACCACCGCCATTGCCAACCCAATTTGAACCGATCCCTACTTGTCAACAATCATCCCTCCAACCCCAAAGACCTCGACTACTCGAAATCTGCAACCACTCATTGTTAATCATCGCAACACCACCTTGAAATCCCCCCTTTGTCTAATCGAGACCGAGCACTTCTCCGTCCCCATCCTTAGCTGAATAACTCACCAATCAAACCACCACCTCCAATCACTGCAACCACATCGCGACTTCAACCTACTTGATTCTCTACTTCACCCAAAAACCGCAACAAAAGCATTAACGTTGAATTTTGATTTTGAAATTTGGTTGCGAATTTTTTTTACAGAAATTGTGACAGAACTGTGGTTTAGTGAATTAGGATCCTTTTTTTATATTGCTTTATTTATTTGGGTCGGGCCCTAGTGAGATTGTTAAATAAAAAAACAAGTTGTTTTTCTTTTAGTTTCTTCTTTGATATAAAAAAACAAACCAAAAACATACAAAAAAAAGAAAAAAAAAATTCTTTTATTTTAGCCTTATAAATATTCATGTTAAGCAATTTTGCTGGTTGTAATTTGCAAGAACTTAGAAGGAGAAGACTTACTTGCTTAAAAATTGCTTTGCTTGTTATATATAAAAAAAATTGTCGCTTTAAAATAAATTGCTAATAATTCTGCATGCTCTGGTATTGTGCTCTTATCTCTTTTTTTATTTTCATTGCATTGTTTGATGCATTTTAAATTTTCGAAAAAAAAAAAAAACAAATTTCATTCGTAGTTGCATTGTTAATACATGTTTAATTTCTTTTTTGCATTCACATCATCTTGTTTTTATTTTATAAGGGCAACACCTAAATCCACATAAGGTGGGGGATTTCATCACCCCTTCCTTGGCCCAAAAATTGCATTTCGTCGTAGACTTTGCTAATAATAATGGTTAGACTTTGTACCTAAGAGTGTCACGAACTCACCTAAGGCTTGTATCTTGACAAATTGTCTTCTTTCGACAATTTATATTCTTGGTGTCTAGGCTACGGCAGAGCAATAATCATATATAAATATTACGGTGATTCGTAAATATTATAGTGATTGTTTCTTTGAAGGTACTTAAACCTTTGGTTGCATTGCTATGGTGATTCGTGGTACACCGATAGCTTCTGTTCTCACCTGGCTAAGAACTACTTTATTAGATTAAGACAAAGTGTGATTATATAATATTGGATTAGGAGCTACTAAGTACAGAAAATTTGTAATTAAGACATTGCATTCATTTAGTGGCATTAGTTCATGCATATAAAAAAATCCAAAACTAAAAAAAAAATTGTACGTTTTGCTTAACTTAGTTCTTTTTTCTAATCCAAAAGAAAAAAAATCTTTTTAAATCTTTTTCGTTGAAAAAAAGGAAGAATTTTTTTTCAAACAAAATCAAAATCCAAAAAAAACAAGCATTTTACTTGAATTTTAGTTTTTTTTAGAAAAAAAAATTATAATCTTTTATAAAACAAAAACAAAAATAAGGTTTGAAAATCCAAATAAAAAAATAAAACAAAATTCGATCTCCCTTTTGAAAAATAAATCCTTTTTGGTAAATATTTTTCCATTAATAAAAAATAATATAAAAAAACAAAACAATTCTTTACTTGATTTCATTTTCTAAACATTGCTTCATTCTCTTAAAATTGATTCTCACTTCTTTCTCTCCTTGACTTTTTCTTGTGTATGAATACTTGGACCAGTGATACAACAACAAATCGTTTAACTCGATCAAACAATCCTCCACCGATGGCAAACGAAAATGCCCCGCAAACTCTTATGGATAGAATCTTTCCTGATAGAGTTTACGTTCCTTCTTGCATCACATTACCTGCCCCAACTGGTAATCACTTCGAAATTTATTCCAATCATATTTCCACGCTCCCAAAATTTGGCAATTTTGAACACGATGACCCATACATTTTCTTAACGAATTTTGAACAAGTTTGCGCAACCATTAAACTCCAACAACTTTGTGATGACGGAGTCAAACTTCGGTTAATCCATTTGCTCTTACCAATTACGCTGAAAAATGGTTGTACAGCTTACCATCTAACTCAATCAAAACTTTGGAAGAATTTGTTGAAGTTTTTTTAAAAAAGTTCTACCCCTTGGAAAAAAAAACTAAAATCCGAAACGAAATTATCAATTTTCATCAATTGAGGGGTGAACCTTTCGAGAAATATTTTGAAAGATTTAAAGAGCTTTTGATAAATGTCCACACCATAATTTCGAAAAATGGACTCATTGCCAAATCTTATACGATGGACTTGAAAATAGCTCACGAACCATGCTTGAATCGATGTGTCAAGGCAATTACTCACCCAACATCATGACAATGCTCGGAAATTCCTTGAAACTTGGCCGAAATGTCATCCCAATGGGAATGTTCTAATGAAAAATCCATTTACTCACGATCGAGCGCACACTCGATGGGATCATCTTTGGCTTTGGAAGCTAAGTGTAACGACCCGAAAATTTCGAACCCGAAAATTCCAGATAGTTAGAAGAAAAAGAAAAGAGATAGAAGAAAGAAACAGAACAAGACATAGATTCTCACATTCGCAGCGGATCAAAATACAATATCAAATAATAATATCAGTTATACAAAGAAAACTGTATTTGTTAATTACATTTTAATACATCAGAGTTACAACATTCACAAATATACTAGACAGTTAGAATTAACATGTCTCTGACAACTATAATATATCACAGCGGAATATACTCCATACGTTCCTGCCATCCAGCTCGCCTCCTGAGCTCCAGAACGTCCTTACCTGAAATCTGTAATACTCGGTTTGACCCGAGCATTACCACAAAGTAACACCCGGGTCAGGCTGGAAACCAGCGTGAGTAAACTCATCTAACATTGAAATTTCAATCCATAGAACTTATTTAAACCCGGGTAACTCGTACTTTACCACAAGTAAACAACTTATATAGTCAACACTTATTTCACAAAACAATATCTAAGTATCCAACTTAGTTTAAATGGTCCATATTATTCCAAACCGGCCTATTGATTCCACATATCAAATCTATAAAGATTTATAGAAGATTTCAAATCGAAGTGGTTTCGGGTATTAACTGATACCCGACTCCTGTCTCTTCAAATCAAATGTCATCTTAACCCATGTTATCCAATGAAATACAATTCAAACTTTAAATACAGGGTGTCACTTTTATACAGTAATTCATCATCGATAGATACCCATATTATCACAGTTTAAACCAAACATATCATATCACATAGCATCACATATCAGAGATATCATCTATCTAAGGCATACAATATCATTAAATCATTCATAAGCAAGATAATTAAGTCACACCATTCCAACTAATTTAAATAAATTAAATTAATTACATCCATTATTAAAAATCATGCTTACTTAATCATTAATTAATTATTTTAAATTAATTATCATTTAATCATTCAAATTAACCTTTAATTACTTTCATTTATTAACCACTAATTACTTTTATTTATTAATGAAATTAATTAATCATCTTTAATTATCCATCTTAAGTAATTATCCTCAATTACTTATATTAATTTATTATCTCTTAATTAATCACATAAATAAATAAATCTTAAGTTAATTACATAATTAATTAATCCTTAATTAATTACATTAAGTAATTATCTTTTAATCATAAATTAATTAACCTTTAATCATTAATTAATTCACCATTAATCATTAATTAATTAACCTTTAATTAATTTATTATCCTTTAAGTAATCACATTAAGTAATTATCCCTTAATTAATCTCATTAAATAATTATCATTCAATTAATCACTTAAATTAATTATCTTTTAAACACTAGTTAATGATCATCGCATTAATTACATTCATTAACGATCCCTAAATTTCCTTCATTAAGTATTTACCCTTTTGATTATTATCACTAATTTATTTACCCTTATTAATTCATTAAGTGATTATCTTTTAATAAATTTTATTAATTATCCCAAATTAATCACAACCTTGATTAATTTAAGATAATTTCTTTATCTTAATTAATTACTTATTTAAATCTCCTTAAATTAAATACTTAATTACATCATTTAATCTTCTTTAGAAAACATTTAGGAGTCAATTATATAATTAAAACTTACAAACAAAATAATTTAAACATTTAATTTTAACATTTAAAATATTTATAAACTTGTTTTTAACTTGTTAATAATTTACTTTGAAAACTTGGTAATGTTTTCCTCGATAACTTAGCTACTTTAATAACTTTAAAAACTTGATAATACTTTTGTTATCAACCTTTAATAATCTGGTTAATTCAATTTTTATACAAACCCGGGTTCAAAGCCCAAAATACTCGAGTAAAACCCGAGTCACTCACGCACTATACTTTCTTCGAGGAAAACCACCTTCTACTTCGAGCACGACCCAAGCTAATTCCTTCTTCCCCAATCAACAATATTTCCAGATACATAATCCTCACGCGTGCACGTGCACACTTTGTCGGAGCGTCTCTGACCATCGCCGCGACCATCACTACGCCGGCGACTACACCTTCGACCAGCTTAGCCTTTCAGATCGACGAAATCGCCTGAGCATCAAAATCGAGTAACTCGAGACCACCGGAACCCAAACTTCGATCAACTTAAACCGCTCTCGCCGTCGATTCCGACCACCAATGAGCTCTCCAACCAAACCAAGGCTGCATCACGTTACTACGCAATGTTTCCCCCTCCAGCGATCCCCTCCGGTCAACCCACGACGTCGAATTCACTTTTTCAACATTCTTAACCCAAATAGGTTGCGAAACCCTATATCTCCACCATCTGATCACCACAACGATCAATAAATTCAACCACCATTTTTCTTGTGATCTCCACCTCCCCTCTAACTCCTATATGAACCCCGACCACTGGAACCTCTCCGATTACCAAAAATAGCTCAAAACCCAACTTTTGATCAACATGCAAATTCTCTTGATTTACAAGTCTAAAAATCATGACTTTACTTTTTAAAAACTTAGATTTCGAAAACAAATTTGATTATATACTTGAATCCAGAAATTATTTAAGTCGAATATTTGATAGAATTTAAAATCCTACAGTTCTTCTTTCCTTTTATTAAGACTGGCTTCAGATTTAGCTTGAAATCATCTTTAAAATTTATATCATGTTATAAAAACAATTTTTTTTGTTTATACACCATGCCCTACAGAAGATCAGGGAAGGAGAACATGGTTTTTTTTCTCAGATTTAAAACTCGAACAACAAAAACAGAGTAACATCTTGTAAACAGGCATGCACACCCATTCAATTCATAGATATACCCATATGATTATATAAAACAATCATGAAATCACTTATCACTAATTTACTTCAAGATCACTGCATGCAACAAGACTTAAAACAGATTAAAAGCTTGTTTACTCACTTGTTTCAGAGCTACAGGCTTTAACTTTGAACTTGATTTTGAATTTGTATGAATCTCTGATTTGCTTAATTGTTCATATTGAGTTGATCTTTGCTCTGGAATCAAGTTTGAGATGCTCGGGTCTATCGTTTAATTTTATTTCCTTTGATTCTCTTTTTTTCTCAGGTTTATGCTTCCAGGTTTTGAGAGTGAGGAGAAAAATGAAAACCTGGTTTCCTTATTTTTTCTGATATTTATTTACATAAAATTTTAAATGAGAATTGTTTGCCATTTGTAAAATTGTAAGCTACTTAACTTACATTTGTCTCTTGCATGAACTCTAACTTACAAATGTATAAAGCCCTTATTTATATGTATCTTATGTTTTAAATTTGTTTTTATTTTTTTAAATTATATATATACTATACTTAGTACATGTATAAATTAGAAAGAAAGAAACATTAATTTTTATTAAATCTTGTTTACATGTTATACTTAAGTTGTCATTATATTTAAATTGATAACTATATATATATATAAGCACTAGAGTTAAAAAAAATGCAGAATTCAACTTTTAAAGAATTCTTGAAAATTATCATATAAATTTTCAAAACATAACTTCCAATTCAATATATATATACCTATATATTATATTATGATTAGAAAATCATTTTATTTGCCTTGAAAAGATAAAACTTGTAAAATTAAATTATTTTATTAATATGTTTACTGTGATTATATATATTCACAATGAATTTGTATATGTTTACACTTATGATTTTTATCATCATGGAGTTTTTGTATATATCTTATTAATATATATATGTTAGTTTACTGTAAAATTTATTATTTCTAGATATTTGTATTTCAATATTTATTATAGATTCAAATTTATTATATTTTCAGATATCAGAATTTAATCTGTTCAATTGAATAAACCAGTTAATTTCCAATTATCAGATGCCAAAAAAATCCGGGTTATCACACTAAGATCGACGCAATGATCAATAAATTCGACAAAGTTTTCTCATCCAACCAAATGAACCAAGCTTCCCAAAAAATATAGACGATAAATGCAATAATCTGGATCGCATAGTCGATCAGTGCCCTAATTCTATAGAACTACTAAATGCTTTCAATAAGGTTAAGAATGACCCGTCTTCTCCAACGTACAATCCTGGTTGGAGAAATCATCTGAACTTTGTTTGGAACCAAAATAATTCCAACACGAATTTGGCTCGTCCCAATTTTCAAGCATTTTCGAATAATGCTTCGAATCCTCCGTTTCAACCCAATCATTTTAAACAAAATTTTGTGGGTCTCAAAATCAACCGCAACAATCTTTTGCTCCTCAAGACGATAAATGTTTGGCTTCACTTGAGAAAAGTCTTGAAACGTCGGCTAAAGCAACCACTCAAAGCCTCCAATCAAACAGCAATTTGCAAAATTTGTTAACCTCATACATGCATAATACGAGTCAATCGATTGCTAAACTTGAAATGCAAATGAGTCAGTTAGCTACCTCTGTGTGTGAACGTGAACGAGGCTCATTCCCAAGTCAGCCAGTTCCGAATCCCAAAAATCAAAACAAAATTCGAGTCAAGCACATGTTGTTCAAGACAGTAACATAACTCAAATGAATGCTATCACGACTTTGCGTTCTGGTAAACAAATCGATAATCAAGTTGTTAATCCAAACAATTTACCAGAAACTCCTCTTGATACTTCAAAAACAACAAGCAATTCTGAACAAAACGTTGAGCCAAACATTGAATCAAACTCCAATCCAAATTCTTCTTCTACTTAAGTAGGCCTACCTACTGAGTATCGTGTTCCATTTCCACATCACCTTTGACCCAAGAAACACTCTGACCAAATGGAAAAGATGTTGGAAATTTTCAAACAAGTCAAAATTGACATTCCTCTTCTCGATATCATTCAACAAGTCCCAACTTACGTTATGTTTCTCAAGGACTTGTGTACTCAAAAATGACACACTCATGTACCCAAGAAAGTTTTCTTAGCTGCTGGACTTAGCAAAGTTTTGTCTCAATCAATCTACAAAGATCCGGGATGTCTGATGAACTCGTGCACGATAGGAGACAAAACGATTAAAAAGTGCTTACTAGACTTGGTTGCGAGTGTCAATTTGATTCTTTATTCAGTTTACCAGCAACTTGGCTTGGGTTAACTAAAACTGACGAAAGTAACTCTTCAATTTACTGATCGTTCAATAAAGAAATCCACGGGAGAAATCGAGGATGTTCTCACCAAAATCGGTCAATTCATATTCCATGTCGATTTCATCATTTTAGAGACTCAACCCATGAATAATCCGATGAGTCAAATTCCATTGATTTTAGGCCGACCCTTCTTGGCTACTTCAAATTCTTTAATCAACTGTCGAAACGGTTCGATTTAAATTTCTTTTGGAAACATAACTTTGGATCTTAACATCTTCAATCTTGAAAATCAATCAAATGAACCACGTGACCAAACGCTGGAAGTTAGCTCCATTCAAGAAAATTTTGACTATGAAACAGTTGACCTTAACAACGAATGCGAGACTAAATATGAACAACTGTTTCAAGATGAGCCTCACGAGATTGAATGCACTTTCGTTTGAACCCCTCACTGTTGAGTCTGAACTTCAACCAAATTCTTTGATTGAGCAACCCTTGAGGTTGGACCTCAAACCCCTTCCCAATCACCTTAAGTACGCATACGTAGGTGACAAGAAACATTTCCAAACATAATATCTGCAACTCTCTCTCTCTCTTGACCAAGAAGCTTCCCATCTTTCAATTTTGTTGAAAAACAAAGAAGCAATTGGATGGTCAATCACCGATATAAAGGGAAT
Source organism: Allium fistulosum (assembly GCA_030737815.1). Lineage (NCBI taxonomy): Eukaryota > Viridiplantae > Streptophyta > Magnoliopsida > Asparagales > Amaryllidaceae > Allium > Allium fistulosum. The sequence continues at coordinate 230,633,345 of CM060908.1, read as the reverse complement.
TATTCCCACTCTTGTTCAACATTGTTAGTCCATAGGATAGTGGTTTTGATGACAACAACTATAGAAGTGTTATAAAATATATATGTGCAGGAAATCTATATGCAGGTATCAACAAAAGAAGACTGTACAGTAAAGAAGACAAAGATCAAGAGTTCAAGATTGAAGACTCATGAGATTCAAGATATTCAAGAGTTCAAGACAAATAATATAGTTAGGTTAGATATTTGTTAAAACTCCTTGAAAGCACTATCATTCTTTTTTATCCAATTTACTCGTGGAATGGAATCCACTTCGTTCTTGTTAAAGGGATGGAACCCTAGTGAGATGGAACTCACGAAATATCTAGTGGAACGGATAGTAGCCCTATTTTGTTATCCACTAATTTTGATTCAAAATGATTTTCAAAATTATCTCTTGTTTTATAAAATGATTTTCAAATATTCCTTTTCAAAAGAAAAACCTTCGTTCACATTTCCAAAAATGTTTTAGCCTCAAAATCATATTTATCATTTTGTTATATTTTGATTTCAAAATTGTCCTTGATATTTTAGCCTCAAAATCTATTTTAATATTATATTTACTTTAGTTTATTTACCTTGATTTTAAATATATTTTAGTATATATACATATATATATTCATAAGTATTTCTACTTCTAAATACCTTATACAAATACATAGAGTCCATTTGAATAAAGTTGCATATGTTTTAAATCATCATTTTCAAAGAAAAGCAAATCATCATTTTTAATAGACCATGTCGACATCATAGTTACTCGTCATGTCGACATGCTTCCCGTTATAGCAAAGGTTGTTTTCAAAAGAAGTGTCTATTCGTTTAAATCTCTTTGAATGGACACATCCATTCATTCTCTATAAATAGAGACTGTTATGGACGTTTTCCAGTAACTACTTTCTTTATTTTCTCTCCTCTTTATTCTCTTATCTTATTTTCTAATCATCCTATCCATATTCTACCGAAATCTTAAGTGAATCAAACCAGAATATCTCTAGTTTGATTCTCTGCCACTCTCTTCAAAGAATCTCAGTGCTTATCAGAGTTATAGATACATTTGTACTCAAAGAAACTTGTTTAGGGTTATAAAGGTGTGATCGTGTCCTTGGAAATCGATCGGGTGAACTTGTGTCCTGTGAATCAAGTGGTTCTACCCAGAGACCTGAGAATCTGGAGGGTGTACCTCGTTGCCTTGGAATCGAGGGATTGTAATCTAGATTATTATTGAATAGAAAGCCGTACGAGTTGTGCGGGACTGGATGTAGGGTAACACCGAACCAGTATAAAATTCCTGGTGTGTTCTTTCCTTTACTTGCTTTTTATTTATATTTGCATCTGTTTGTGATTCTGTGATTTGATCTATGATTGTGTATTTGCATTAAGTTAGTTAAATCAATTTAAATCAAAGAAGTTTTAAAGAAATTCTTAAAACACTATTCACCCCCCCTCTAGTGTTAAATAGCCTTAAGATCATCTTCCGCGTCCCTGTCATTTGGTATCAGAGCAAGGTTTTCAAAAGTTTCATAATCTGAATTTTGAAAATTTTAAAAATGGCAATTTTTTTAAAAAAAATTATTAACACTATTTTCATATGAATATGTCACAGAATCATCATGATATTGTTGTTTAAAATTATATTTAGTTATTTTGAAAAGTCACTTGATTCTTTAAATAGTTATCTTGTTTTGCAGGAGAAGAGTTATGTACAAATGGATATATAATGGAAATTGACAATGAATTGGGTACCAGATCAATTCAAAACTTTGGGTTCTTATCTACAACTTGATTTGATACTATACTTCTCTCCTTATGATTTGCAATGTCGCTGGTTTCGTGTGAATCCGTCAAGAAATGACCAAGTTATGGTTAAATGAAGTTTTGGTGAACAAAGAGAAAAAGAAGGCAAAACTGTCAAAGGTATTCTTCAAAATGCATCCAGAGATTTGAGTATTTTGTTCCCACTCCATTTCAGATTGTAGTTCTTGTTCTCGCGGTCGTTTTTGATGGGTGGATCATCAAATTCCGATCAAAATTGAGTGAGATATGACAGTTTGAAGTTGGCTATCCAAAATTGAAAAATTGTGTACGGGATCTTCTACATTTCTTCTACTGCTCGGCCTGTTGCATCACAATACCATCCAAATTCGACACCAAACTATTACTAGATCGTAGCCCTTGCCTTCCTCTTCGACTTGCCGCTGGTTTCATCCAATTCCGTTAAGAAACGAAGGAGATATGCCTTCTAGAAGTTTGATAGTATATAGAAAATGGGAAGAAGATGAAGAGGAGAAATTTTTATGAAAAGTGGTGACCGTTGGGCCTATTTATAGTGGTTGAAGTGTCCATTCATTCAAAATTCGAATTCAAAGTTTTGGCGCCAAGTTGGTCAAATTACTAAATCATCTGTATCTTTCTCATACGGTCTTCAAATTCAGCAAATGAATATACTACGCTGATCAGAAAAACGAGCCCGTCGCAATAGAACATATCTCATCGTCAAATTCAGAAAGATATAAATGTGTGGTTCACAACAATGGAGGAACAACAAAGTTAGAAAGATGGAATGCAAAAATTGGTACGCTTTACTATTATTTCATCTTTATTGTTGCATTTAGAAATATATATCTATGCATTTAGTTAGGTATAGAAATTTACCTCTTTTATAAGTTTTGATATTTTGATCCATATATCGACACACCATAGTATAAATATTGTTATACAAGTCTAATTTTTTTTTTAAAAAAAAATCTTTTAAAATGTGTTTTCTTTCAAATAAAATCTACAACTAATTTATTACAACTATACTAAGTAGAAAAGCATACATTCATTCATGATTTCAACTTTTCTAATGTTATTTTTACTTCTCATACTCTATTTCTTTTAAGACACTAATTTTATATTTTTAAGAAATTAGTAGAATGAATTTAGAATGTTAAAATAAGGCTCTATTTATATATTTCTTCAATTAATAAGATTGCACCACATCACATGACCGGAATTTTAGATAGTATTTCTAAAATGCTTCTTTTCTTCTGTAATGTTTTGTAAGCACTGCAAATTCATTTTTATAGCATTTTTGTGCTTTGAAACGCTGTAGAGTTTCAAAAACTTTACACAGCATTTGGTAAAAGCTACAGTTTCTATTTTATAATGTTTTGAATATATTTCATTGCAAAAACCTTTTATAGCATTTTGTAAATGCTGTCTTTTCTGTTTGAAATTTTAAATTATAAAAAAACATGATATTTAAACTAAGTACTTTTCTCTATTCTTTTTAGAGTTATTTTCTAACTTATATTAGAATATTTAAAATTAATGTTTAGATATTCTTTAGTAATTAATTAAAATTTAAATGAAAAAGGCCTTAATATAACACATGTTTATTTTAGTTTTTTTAATCTTTGTTATTTTTAATATTTCATTATGATACTTTAAAAAAAAATGTTTAAACATGTTTCTAAATATTTTAGTCAATAGAAATTTAATATAAAGGTTTTAATTAGTAAGTTAAGAACATGGAAGTTTGGATTATAGTAATTAAAATAATTATAATTAAATAAGTAGGCTATTAATCTTTATAAAAACCATATTTGATCATATATAGTATAAGTCCTTATTCCTTAGCATTTAATTTTGATATTAAGTTTGGTTACTACCTTTCACGATTATGTTACAGTTTTAATACCATTTATTACCTTAAAACTATTGTCTTTACAACTATTTCAGTCACATTCATTAGTTTCCTTAACTTAGGTTTAGTAATTGGTGTGTTTTACCTTTGTTTGGTTGAAGTGATTTATAATAAATAGTTTGATATATGCATACATACATACATATAGAGACACACACATACACACACACATACACAGATATATATATATATATATGCTTGTCAACTAGATATTACTTATCACTCATGTTTATCTTATAGTTTGAACATCTCTTACCATAGTATATATATCATCATATCATTTTGCAAATTATTCTACTTCATTGTCATTTTATTACATATCATTATGCATCCTATTTCATATCACATTTCATTGCATATTACATCATAAATTACAATGCATGAAATACCATAATCATTTGCACCACAAGTTGCACTTCATTCTGCATATCATCTCATGCTACATTGCATATGTCATACATTTCATACTGCATTACAAACTACATATTACATACATGTATATATAACGAGTGTATTTTATTTAGGAGGAGGTTGTAGTAATGTCTTATAATATAGGATTATTAGTTTTTTGGTTGATTTGATTGACTTGATTGACTTGTTTGAATTGATTGATTTGTTTGACTTATCTGACATGATTGGTTTTGATGTGAGTGTTGATTGTATTGTCTGAAATATATTTATACATATTTATTAAATAATTATAGTATAATTAAGTTAATATCTTTCACAATTCATTTACTATACTTTGTTCTAGTATTAGTTTAAGGGGGAGTTTTATAATTAGTGGTTTAGGACTAACTTTTAGTTTTAGATCTTGATTATTTATGATAACACTATCATTATAATCACATGTCATAGAGTATTACATTAAGGGGGAGTTATATAGTTTAGAGATAGTTTTTGTTGATGACAAAGGGGGAGAAGTATAAAATAGGTTAGTTAGGCATAGATTAAGGGGGAGTTATTAGATTTAGGGGGAGTTATAAGGAGAATATAAATATTTTATAAACAAAGGTTGTCATCATCAAAAAGGGGGAGAATGTTAGTCCATAGGATAGTGGTTTTGATGACAACAACTATAGAAGTGTTATAAAATATATATGTGCAGGAAATCTATATGCAGGTATCAACAAAAGAAGACTGTACAGTAAAGAAGACAAAGATCAAGAGTTCAAGATTGAAGACTCATGAGATTCAAGATATTCAAGAGTTCAAGACAAATAATATAGTTAGGTTAGATATTTGTTAAAACTCCTTGAAAGCACTATCATTCTTTTTTATCCAATTTACTCGTGGAATGGAATCCACTTCGTTCTTGTTAAAGGGATGGAACCCTAGTGAGATGGAACTCACGAAATATCTAGTGGAACGGATAGTAGCCCTATTTTGTTATCCACTAATTTTGATTCAAAATGATTTTCAAAATTATCTCTTGTTTTATAAAATGATTTTCAAATATTCCTTTTCAAAAGAAAAACCTTCGTTCAAATATTCCTTTTCAAAAGAAAAACCTTCGTTCAAATATTCCTTTTCAAAAGAAAAACCTTCGTTCAAATCATATTTATCATTTTGTTATATTTTGATTTCAAAATTGTCCTTGATATTTTAGCCTCAAAATCTATTTTAATATTATATTTACTTTAGTTTATTTACCTTGATTTTAAATATATTTTAGTATATATACATATATATATTCATAAGTATTTCTACTTCTAAATACCTTATACAAATACATAGAGTCCATTTGAATAAAGTTGCATATGTTTTAAATCATCATTTTCAAAGAAAAGCAAATCATCATTTTTAATAGACCATGTCGACATCATAGTTACTCGTCATGTCGACATGCTTCCCGTTATAGCAAAGGTTGTTTTCAAAAGAAGTGTCTATTCGTTTAAATCTCTTTGAATGGACACATCCATTCATTCTCTATAAATAGAGACTGTTATGGACGTTTTCCAGTAACTACTTTCTTTATTTTCTCTCCTCTTTATTCTCTTATCTTATTTTCTAATCATCCTATCCATATTCTGCCGAAATATTAAGTGAATCAAACCAGAATATCTCTAGTTTGATTCTCTGCCACTCTCTTCAAAGAATCTCAGTGCTTATCAGAGTTATAGATACATTTGTACTCAAAGAAACTTGTTTAGGGTTATAAAGGTGTGATCGTGTCCTTGGAAATCGATCGGGTGAACTTGTGTCCTGTGAATCAAGTGGTTCTACCCAGAGACCTGAGAATCTGGAGGGTGTACCTCGTTGCCTTGGAATCGAGGGATTGTAATCTAGATTATTATTGAATAGAAAGCCGTACGAGTTGTGCGGGACTGGATGTAGGGTAACACCGAACCAGTATAAAATTCCTGGTGTGTTCTTTCCTTTACTTGCTTTTTATTTATATTTGCATCTGTTTGTGATTCTGTGATTTGATCTATGATTGTGTATTTGCATTAAGTTAGTTAAATCAATTTAAATCAAAGAAGTTTTAAAGAAATTCTTAAAACACTATTCACCCCCCCTCTAGTGTTAAATAGCCTTAAGATCATCTTTCGCGTCCCTGTCATTTGGTATCAGAGCAAGGTTTTCAAAAGTTTCATAATCTGAATTTTGAAAATTTTAAAAATGGCAATTTTTTTTAAAAAAATTATTAACACTATTTTCATATGAATATGTCACAGAATCATCATGATATTGTTGTTTAAAATTATATTTAGTTATTTTGAAAAGTCACTTGATTCTTTAAATAGTTATCTTGTTTTGCAGGAGAAGAGTTATGTACAAATGGATATATAATGGAAATTGACAATGAATTGGGTACCAGATCAATTCAAAACTTTGGGTTCTTATCTACAACTTGATTTGATACTATACTTCTCTCCTTATGATTTGCAATGTCGCTGGTTTCGTGTGAATCCGTCAAGAAATGACCAAGTTATGGTTAAATGAAGTTTTGGTGAACAAAGAGAAAAAGAAGGCAAAACTGTCAAAGGTATTCTTCAAAATGCATCCAGAGATTTGAGTATTTTGTTCCCACTCCATTTCAGATTGTAGTTCTTGTTCTCGCGGTCGTTTTTGATGGGTGGATCATCAAATTCCGATCAAAATTGAGTGAGATATGACAGTTTGAAGTTGGCTATCCAAAATTGAAAAATTGTGTACGGGATCTTCTACATTTCTTCTACTGCTCGGCCTGTTGCATCACAATACCATCCAAATTCGACACCAAACTATTACTAGATCGTAGCCCTTGCCTTCCTCTTCGACTTGCCGCTGGTTTCATCCAATTCCGTTAAGAAACGAAGGAGATATGCCTTCTAGAAGTTTGATAGTATATAGAAAATGGGAAGAAGATGAAGAGGAGAAATTTTTATGAAAAGTGGTGACCGTTGGGCCTATTTATAGTGGTTGAAGTGTCCATTCATTCAAAATTCGAATTCAAAGTTTTGGCGCCAAGTTGGTCAAATTACTAAATCATCTGTATCTTTCTCATACGGTCTTCAAATTCAGCAAATGAATATACTACGCTGATCAGAAAAACGAGCCCGTCGCAATAGAACATATCTCATCGTCAAATTCAGAAAGATATAAATGTGTGGTTCACAACAATGGAGGAACAACAAAGTTAGAAAGATGGAATGCAAAAATTGGTACGCTTTACTATTATTTCATCTTTATTGTTGCATTTAGAAATATATATCTATGCATTTAGTTAGGTATAGAAATTTACCTCTTTTATAAGTTTTGATATTTTGATCCATATATCGACACACCATAGTATAAATATTGTTATACAAGTCTAATTTTTTTTTTAAAAAAAAAATCTTTTAAAATGTGTTTTCTTTCAAATAAAATCTACAACTAATTTATTACAACTATACTAAGTAGAAAAGCATACATTCATTCATGATTTCAACTTTTCTAATGTTATTTTTACTTCTCATACTCTATTTCTTTTAAGACACTAATTTTATATTTTTAAGAAATTAGTAGAATGAATTTAGAATGTTAAAATAAGGCTCTATTTATATATTTCTTCAATTAATAAGATTGCACCACATCACATGACCGGAATTTTAGATAGTATTTCTAAAATGCTTCTTTTCTTCTGTAATGTTTTGTAAGCACTGCAAATTCATTTTTATAGCATTTTTGTGCTTTGAAACGCTGTAGAGTTTCAAAAACTTTACACAGCATTTGGTAAAAGCTACAGTTTCTATTTTATAATGTTTTGAATATATTTCATTGCAAAAACCTTTTATAGCATTTTGTAAATGCTGTCTTTTCTGTTTGAAATTTTAAATTATAAAAAAACATGATATTTAAACTAAGTACTTTTCTCTATTCTTTTTAGAGTTATTTTCTAACTTATATTAGAATATTTAAAATTAATGTTTAGATATTCTTTAGTAATTAATTAAAATTTAAATGAAAAAGGCCTTAATATAACACATGTTTATTTTAGTTTTTTTAATCTTTGTTATTTTTAATATTTCATTATGATACTTTAAAAAAAAATGTTTAAACATGTTTCTAAATATTTTAGTCAATAGAAATTTAATATAAAGGTTTTAATTAGTAAGTTAAGAACATGGAAGTTTGGATTATAGTAATTAAAATAATTATAATTAAATAAGTAGGCTATTAATCTTTATAAAAACCATATTTGATCATATATAGTATAAGTCCTTATTCCTTAGCATTTAATTTTGATATTAAGTTTGGTTACTACCTTTCACGATTATGTTACAGTTTTAATACCATTTATTACCTTAAAACTATTGTCTTTACAACTATTTCAGTCACATTCATTAGTTTCCTTAACTTAGGTTTAGTAATTGGTGTGTTTTACCTTTGTTTGGTTGAAGTGATTTATAATAAATAGTTTGATATATGCATACATACATACATATAGAGACACACACATACACACACACATACACAGATATATATATATATATATGCTTGTCAACTAGATATTACTTATCACTCATGTTTATCTTATAGTTTGAACATCTCTTACCATAGTATATATATCATCATATCATTTTGCAAATTATTCTACTTCATTGTCATTTTATTACATATCATTATGCATCCTATTTCATATCACATTTCATTGCATATTACATCATAAATTACAATGCATGAAATACCATAATCATTTGCACCACAAGTTGCACTTCATTCTGCATATCATCTCATGCTACATTGCATATGTCATACATTTCATACTGCATTACAAACTACATATTACATACATGTATATATAACGAGTGTATTTTATTTAGGAGGAGGTTGTAGTAATGTCTTATAATATAGGATTATTAGTTTTTTGGTTGATTTGATTGACTTGATTGACTTGTTTGAATTGATTGATTTGTTTGACTTATCTGACATGATTGGTTTTGATGTGAGTGTTGATTGTATTGTCTGAAATATATTTATACATATTTATTAAATAATTATAGTATAATTAAGTTAATATCTTTCACAATTCATTTACTATACTTTGTTCTAGTATTAGTTTAAGGGGGAGTTTTATAATTAGTGGTTTAGGACTAACTTTTAGTTTTAGATCTTGATTATTTATGATAACACTATCATTATAATCACATGTCATAGAGTATTACATTAAGGGGGAGTTATATAGTTTAGAGATAGTTTTTGTTGATGACAAAGGGGGAGAAGTATAAAATAGGTTAGTTAGGCATAGATTAAGGGGGAGTTATTAGATTTAGGGGGAGTTATAAGGAGAATATAAATATTTTATAAACAAAGGTTGTCATCATCAAAAAGGGGGAGAATGTTAGTCCATAGGATAGTGGTTTTGATGACAACAACTATAGAAGTGTTATAAAATATATATGTGCAGGAAATCTATATGCAGGTATCAACAAAAGAAGACTGTACAGTAAAGAAGACAAAGATCAAGAGTTCAAGATTGAAGACTCATGAGATTCAAGATATTCAAGAGTTCAAGACAAATAATATAGTTAGGTTAGATATTTGTTAAAACTCCTTGAAAGCACTATCATTCTTTTTTATCCAATTTACTCGTGGAATGGAATCCACTTCGTTCTTGTTAAAGGGATGGAACCCTAGTGAGATGGAACTCACGAAATATCTAGTGGAACGGATAGTAGCCCTATTTTGTTATCCACTAATTTTGATTCAAAATGATTTTCAAAATTATCTCTTGTTTTATAAAATGATTTTCAAATATTCCTTTTCAAAAGAAAAACCTTCGTTCAAATATTCCTTTTCAAAAGAAAAACCTTCGTTCAAATATTCCTTTTCAAAAGAAAAACCTTCGTTCAAATCATATTTATCATTTTGTTATATTTTGATTTCAAAATTGTCCTTGATATTTTAGCCTCAAAATCTATTTTAATATTATATTTACTTTAGTTTATTTACCTTGATTTTAAATATATTTTAGTATATATACATATATATATTCATAAGTATTTCTACTTCTAAATACCTTATACAAATACATAGAGTCCATTTGAATAAAGTTGCATATGTTTTAAATCATCATTTTCAAAGAAAAGCAAATCATCATTTTTAATAGACCATGTCGACATCATAGTTACTCGTCATGTCGACATGCTTCCCGTTATAGCAAAGGTTGTTTTCAAAAGAAGTGTCTATTCGTTTAAATCTCTTTGAATGGACACATCCATTCATTCTCTATAAATAGAGACTGTTATGGACGTTTTCCAGTAACTACTTTCTTTATTTTCTCTCCTCTTTATTCTCTTATCTTATTTTCTAATCATCCTATCCATATTCTGCCGAAATATTAAGTGAATCAAACCAGAATATCTCTAGTTTGATTCTCTGCCACTCTCTTCAAAGAATCTCAGTGCTTATCAGAGTTATAGATACATTTGTACTCAAAGAAACTTGTTTAGGGTTATAAAGGTGTGATCGTGTCCTTGGAAATCGATCGGGTGAACTTGTGTCCTGTGAATCAAGTGGTTCTACCCAGAGACCTGAGAATCTGGAGGGTGTACCTCGTTGCCTTGGAATCGAGGGATTGTAATCTAGATTATTATTGAATAGAAAGCCGTACGAGTTGTGCGGGACTGGATGTAGGGTAACACCGAACCAGTATAAAATTCCTGGTGTGTTCTTTCCTTTACTTGCTTTTTATTTATATTTGCATCTGTTTGTGATTCTGTGATTTGATCTATGATTGTGTATTTGCATTAAGTTAGTTAAATCAATTTAAATCAAAGAAGTTTTAAAGAAATTCTTAAAACACTATTCACCCCCCCCTCTAGTGTTAAATAGCCTTAAGATCATCTTCCGCGTCCCTGTCAAACATTATATCCACTTAGTTGACGATGCCAACCCTATTCGTGACGCGCAACTAAGGCTTATCCCAAAAATGAAGGATGTGGTTCGAGACGAAATTCTTAAACTTCTCGATAACAGAATCATATACCCAATCTCTGATAGTTCATAGGTTAGCCTAATTCATGTCGTGTCGAAAAAGTCTGGACTTCCTGTTATCAAGAACGATTCTAACGAACTCATTCCAACTCGTACTTAAACGGGTTGGCGTGTTTGCATTGATTATCCATAATTAAATGCTGCCACACATAAAGATCACTTTCCTCTTCCTTTCATCAACCAAATGCTTGAACGTTTAGCCAACCACGAATTTTATTGCTTTCTTGATGGTTATTCCGATTATAACCAAATTCCTATCGCTCTCGAAGATCAAGAGAAAACAACTTTCATGTGTCCCTTTGGCACTTGTGCATATCGACGTATGCCATTTGGCCTTTGCAATGCTCCTGCTACTTTCCAAAGATGCATGGTCAGCATCTCTTCCGATATGATCGAATGCTTTCTTGAAGTGTTTATGTATGATTTTTCTATCTTTGGAAACTCTTTTTTCGAGTGCTTACACCATCTTGAATTGGTTCTTAAATGATGCAAGGACAAACACTTAACGTTAAATTGGGAAAAATGTCATTCTATAGTCAAACACAGCATTGTCCTTGGGCATGTCATTTCAAACAAAGGCATTGAGGTAGAAAAGTGAAAGTTGATGTAATTGCGAATCTACCCATTCCCAAATCTGTCAAAGACATTCGTTCATTTCTTGAACATGTTGGTTTCTATTGACGCTTTGTGAAAGACTTCAGTAAAATTGCTCGACCACTTACGACTCTTCTTGAAAAAGACGTTCCATTCGACTTTAATTCTGACTGTGTTTCTGCTTTCGAACGTCTCAAAAACAAACTTATTTCTACTCATTTGCTCACCCAATTGGGACCTTCCTTTCAAATAATGGGTGACGCTTCTAACTTCGCAGTTGGTGCTGGCTTGGGAAAACGAATCAATAAAATTCTCCACATCATCTATTATGCTAGTATGACTCTAAATGATGCTCAACTCAATTACACGACCACTGAAAAAGAGCTTTTAGTGGTAGTCTTTCCACTCGAAAAGTTCCGACCTTATTTGATTGGCTCACACATTACCGTTTACACTGACCACTCCTCTCTTAGGTACCTTTTCGCTAAAAAGGATGCTAAGTCTCGTTTGATCCATTGGATCCTTTTACTCGAAGAATTTGACCTTACGATCAAAGATTAAAAGGACCCGACAATGTCATTGCTGATCATATGTCGCTTCTTCCAAACAAACCATCTTCTTTACCGATCAACGAGAACTTTCCTAATGAACAACTCCTTTCTGTTTCTATCGATCCATGGTATGCCAATATAGAGAACTATTTAGTTACTGAGGAAACTCCTTCATTTTGGTTGAAACAAGATAAATATAAATTTCTTTCCCAAATCAAGTACTTCTATTGGGATAATCCATACTCGTTTAAGTATTGTTCCGACCAAATCATTTGACGTTGCATCTCGGATTGTGAAATCAAAAGTGTTCTTTTGTTTCATCATGACCAAGTTTATGGTGGTCACTTCGTTCCTAAGAAAACCGCGGAAAAAGTGCTTAAATGTGGTTTTTATTGGCCTACGCTTTTTAAAGATGCATTTTAGTTTTGTAAAACTTGCGATCGCTGCAAAATGTTAGGAAGAATCTCTCGATGAAATATGATGCCTTTGAACCACATTCTTACGATCGAAATCTTTAATGTTAGGGTATTGACTTTATGAGATCGTTTTCCAACTCTTTCGGAAATTTATACATTCTTCTTTCTGTTGATTACGTCTCTAAATGAGTCGAAGTCATTTCTTGTAAAACAAATGACCATAAAGTTGTTGTGAAATTCATAAAAGAAAACATATGTTCAAGGTTTGGAACACCTCGCACAATAATAAGCGGCAATGGAACCCATTTCTGTAATCGTTCATTTGAAACTCTAATGAAGAAATGCTCGATAACCCACAAGTTATCCACTCCTTATCATCCTCAAACTCGTGGCCAAGTTAAAGTTTCAAATCGTCAAACCAAATAAATTTTGGAGAAAACTGTAAATAAAAGTCGAAAAGATTGGTCATAAAAATCGACAGATGCACTTTGGGCTTATAGAACTGCATATAAAACCAATATTGGGATGTCTCCTTTTAGGCTTGTATATGGTAAAACATGCCATTTGCCCGTTGAACTCGAACATAAAGCGTTGTGGGCGATTAAGAACATAAACTTTGATCTTGAGAAAGCTGGCGAAAACAGAAAGTTGCAACTCAATGAATTAGAGGAAATTAAGAACGATGCGTATGAAAAGGAGAAAATTTACAAAGAAAGAACAAAAGTTTTCACAACAAGTCAATCCTAAGGAAAGCATTTTCGCCAAACCAAAAAGTTCTTTTGTATGACTCCCGACTTCATTTATTCCCTGGAAAATTAAAATCAAGGTGGACAAGGCCGTACATCGTACGTACTATTTTTCCACATGGTGCCATAGAAATAGAAAACCCTAAGGATGGATCGATTTTTAAAGTCAATGGTCATCGTTTGAAATCTTACTTTGAATTACCGAGTGATCGAGATGAGGAGCTCATGACTCTTCATGAGCCATACTACGTCTAGTAAGAAATGTTAACCCTCTCTTGTAAATATATACATATTTTTTCCCGTTACACTCATTATATCATGCATTGACTATGGGGGCACAGTCAAAATTAAGTGTGGGAGGAGTTTCATGTTCATTTTTGATTTTTCATGAATTATTTTTTGTATTTTCTTTCCTAAAAATCAAAACTTAAAAAAAAATTCCAAAACAAATTTTCTTTTTAACACATTGATTTGCTTTTGAAGAAACACTATAGGATAAATATAAGTATATGTTTTTGGTTATTAAATTGAAATTTTTGAAAATTTATTTGTCTCAACAAAAACAAAAATAAAGTTTGATTACAAGTGACTATGGTTTAACTAGTATATATGAAGGTTCATAGGTGATAATTATGAAGTATACCCTAATTGTTGTCTTTGTTTAAAAGAGTGGTTGATTTAAAGTAAAGGCGATAACGTTTTTGATCTTCTAAGTTAAGTGGTGCTAAGATGATTTTGCAAAACTCTCTCTTCATAAAAAGAAAAAACAAACAAAAAAGAAGAAGAAAAAAAACTTTTATGAAAATAAGAAACACCTAGAGTCATGTGTTCACACGCAAGTGTGTACACTCGCCATGCTCTGTACCCTTCTCACATAAGCCCGAAAGACAGTGCATGATCGGTGTATCTGGCCTTAGTTTATCTGAGTTAGGTGTATGTAAATAGATTTAATAAAAATAACCACCTAGAGTCAAGTATTTATACGCAAGTGTGTACACTCGACACACGATGTACTATTCTCACGTAAGCCCGAAAGGCAGTGCATGATCAGTATATCTGGCCTCAGTTTATCTGAGTTAGGTGTGTAAATATTAATAATGTTAATACTTTTAAAAAATAGAGAGAGCAAGTAATTGAAATTCAAGCACTATATTCACTTATTTGATTCGACTTGTTATTCAAAAGAAATAAAAATACCACTTTGCAATACTTTGATAATCAACTAAATGACCCATTTCATAGTTGCACTATGTTTATCAACCGAAACAACTAGCTAAACTAGAGTCTAATTGTGATGATAACTTAATTTTTGTTAGAAGTTTTGATGAATAAAATGACTTAAATTTCTTGATAATGACCAGAACTCATATTTAACTTACCCGTGTCAATTTAAAAGTAAATTATTCATTTGTAATTATTTTTGAAAACTTGCATTATGTAGAATCTGTATATCGCATTTGGATTTTGTGGGTAGTATTCGCTGAAAACCCTCACGAGACAGCACTCGTCATACTAGGGACACTTATAGGTTTAACGGCTTATTGCATACGCTCGATGCAATCATGTTTCCTACGAAAACGAATTTATCTTAGTTTTAGTTTATTCGAGGACAAATAAAAAGATAAGTGTGGGGGTATTTGATGTGCACGTAAAAGTGCATATTTTTACTTTCATATTTAGTCCACTTTTATTTAAATAAATGAGCATATTAGGGTATTTTACATGTTTAAACAAAAATTTAAATTGTTTTCAAATCATCATTTATTCATCTTCATTTGGGGGGTAAAATGGTAAATTTGTATATGATTTAATTTGAGAAAATTTATTTATACATTTTTATTTTTATTTGTAGAAAACGAAGAGCAAATATGAAGAACCTTTCATGGACAAATGCATGCACATATGTTGAAGGCAAATGAAGAAGGGAAATAAATTAATTGATGCATCATGGAGGAGCCCACTAACCCACTACCATATGGTCCACAATTAAAAGCACATGCACATGTTAATGGAGGTTCAAAGGCATGTTAGTGGGGATTAATTAATTCCCTAATGATTACTTGGAGGTTACACTTCCTAAAGGGCATTTTAGGTAGTCCCATAAAATATGAATTAGCATAATAAGCATGTATAAATACCCCTTATGTCTCATATTATTATCTTCTTACCTTTCATGCAAGTTGTAACCACAAAATCAAAGATAAATAAAAGTTTCTTTCATGGCTTCTTAGCCTTATTTTTACTTTCATGCAATTTTATTTATGCTTTCTTTTATGCTCTTTTATTCTCTTATGCTCTCTTTTAATTCATGCATTTAGTTTAGATTTATGTTATGCAAGTAGTTAGTTCCTTCTTCTTTTAACTAGCACTTCTCTTCATTTATGTTTATGTCAAAATCACTTTCTGTTAAAATGTTTTTAAATATGAGTACCTAAACCTCTTCAATTTAGGGTTGATGAAGCTCTCATGAAACATATTAAATAACATAATGATTTCATTTGAGATCTCTCTTATTTTGTTCAATGGAAAATATGAATGATGGTGGTTTATGTTTCTATTTTATTGAATTTTGATAGCCTATGTTGACATCTCAAATAGGCTATGCTTATTCCATTGTAAGCATAAGCTATTTGTTCATTTACCTAAGTGATTTTGATAATGAAAGTTAAGCTAGAATTAAAATTTGATGGTCTATATTACTAATTAATAATAAATAGATCATACTTAAAATAGATTTTATTTTTAATTTCATGTCATGATCATGAGAGTTGATAAGTGCTTTGAATGATGTGTTAAAATTTGATGGTTTAAGTTGTGCTAATTAATAACTCAAATAAACCATACTTATAATAAACACATTAATCATTTCTACTTAATATTTTTAAAGAGAGATTACAAGTGAATTTTGTGTTGATTTATGTGAATGATTGATAGTGGATATGCCTCTAAATTGTTCTTATTATCATAGTTTATTCACTTTTGCTCTAGTTTAATTTCTGCTATTTTTCTTAGTTTAAAACAAGCTTGAAAACTTGGGTTAATTTGATTGAGTAGAATTTAAAATTAATTCATTTCCCTGCGAATCGACCCGTACTCACATACGTATTACAATGTACGCCGTGCGCTTGCGATTTTTAATGATAATATTTTTAACGGTAATTTTTAATCGATAGAAATCGGTCGTTTTAATTTTTTTTTTCAAAGTGCACATGAGATTACTATTATTACTTATGGTTTAAAACATTACTTTTGTGTTATAAAACTTTATATTTGAAACTTTTGAAATTAAATCACATTTTCTATAAGTTATGAATTTACGGGTCGTTACAAATTATTTAGTTGAAGTTACAGTTGTGGGGGTGTAGTAGCAAATTGATTGATGTTACATATGGAACTAAAATACTTTCAACGGCTTGAAAAAGGAAAATAGAGGGTTTCAGAGGACAATGCTTACTAATGCGAGTTCCGTCTCTTCGGACCGTATATATTTTCTCTATTATCCAAACACCACCAAATTCTAAGCTCCATTCTCTATGCAGTATAAAATGTCTCACAATCAATCACACATTTGCCACTGCCTCCGCCGGATAAGGAGTCTCCGACAAGATCTTCCGATAACAATTGACGACAATCGTCGGAGGTTGGGCAAAGCGTTCGCCGATGATGTCATTAGCCTTGCAAACGGAATTTACAAATTGGGTATCAGAAGTGGTGACGTAGTAGCTATTGCTGCACTCAACAGGTATTATTTTCTATTTAATATTCGCAATATTCATTTTCCAATAATTTTAATTACACTATATTCGATTCATACAATTGTGTCAAGTAAATAAATAATCTACCATAACTACTGTAAAATATATACTTCATGTGGTTATTTCGGGTGCAAACCAACCAGAGTAAAAACTGGAAAGCCAAACATACAAAATATAATAAAAACAACACTTCTTTTGTGTACTTGTAGGTAATATATTGTTGGAAAAGCCTTTATATGACCTTTAATAATACCTTTGGCTCTAGTTTTGAGACATTATATGAATTAAACCGTGCTAGTACTTGTTGGAAAAATTAACATGTGGGGCCGCACACATGTAAATATGAAATGTAATTTGCTATTATAAACAAGTTTTACAAAAGTGATCAAATAACGATGTAACTGTCAAGGAAAGAACGCCCAGAGATAGGAGTGATTTTCAATTTATTGAAGAGTCAAATTGAAAAATATCACAATATTATATGTATGAGGTTATAGTCCCCAATGTATCTCTTGGTTCTCTTCTAAAGAGAAATTAAGATGCACGCTTTTGCTAACTTGGAAGATCAAATCCATCTTTTTTCTTTCAAACCTATCACTTACTCTTAATCAATTCATGAAATCGGGTATGGTTTCTGCAAATGCTTATTCTACAATTCTTCTCATTGAAATCGATATGATTCATTTATTTCACAATCGAGATTTGATCAATAGTTCATTCTTAATTGATTGGAAATTTTTAAATTTAATAATAATAATTGATTACTAAGAAACTAATTTCTTTTAAGGTTTTGATTTGGATTTCTTTTAGAGATATTAATTTTGATCTGAGATACCGTTCGGTTATTTTAAGTGATTTATGTAATTTAAATTATGGTTAGGAATTAAACATGTTAATTAAATATTAATTTGGATAGTTAATGTTTGGATGAGTATGATACGAATTATGACGTAACATGTATAATTCAAGGTTTTATGCTATGTGCATAATTCAGTATTTACCAATCCAAAAATTCATCGTTCAATGTAATAAAGTCAACCCGTTGAAAATCCTATCATTTATGGTAACTCTTAAACTCTATTATTAATAGCCTCTATTGGGAAAATATCATTTCTTTTACCTTAATTGGTTCAAATCTAATTTCAATATTAGTAAATTATGTAAGTGTGATAAGACCCAAATCATGATTAATATTTAAGTTGTTTTAAATTTTAAAAAAAGTTATAAGATATATAACTTATATACCAAAATTAATAAGATTGTATATAGGCATTCATTTCGCATATTGTTATATAAGAAAATGAAATAATCACAACGATTTTAAATTGTGGAAATTAGGATCCGCCATTTTTTTAAAACTTAATACCTGAAAAACTCTCCTAAAAACTAGTTTCACGTAACACTTCTTTCAAAGTTTTCAGTAAAAATATGCAGTTTAAATTGTAAATATATTCAGTTAGAATTGCGAATATATGCAGCAAGAACTGCAAATATATGCAGGTTAAACTGTAAATATTTGTAGTTCCAACTACATATTCTTGCAAAACGAAAATTTACAGTTCTGCCTGCAAATATTTGCAGTCGCGACTGTAATTATTTGCAGTTCTAGCTACAAATATATGCAGTTTAAATTGCATATTTTCGCTGCAAAAGTTGAGAGGTGTGTTCCGCGAAACTTTTTTTTGAGAGGGGAGGAAGTGGATTTTGAAACCACATATAGTGTAGCGTTCTTTAAATTCTAATATATATCTTAAAAAATTAATTTGGGACTTAATCAGTGGTTGTTACAAATTAGTTGTAAATGATCAAAATTAAGGAATTATTACTTCTTGTACAAAGGAATATTTTAATACTAAAAAAACTTAATTTGTTTAATACATGTTTGTTTTAAAATGCATTAAATGTGTTAGTGAAGGTAGAATATTAAAGGTCTTTAGTGAGTTTGTATATGGAATAATTAATCGTGTAACGGTTATTTGGATAATGTATTAAATGGTTTATCGTCATTTATGGTAATTATGTCGCTAATAAATCATTTATGTAATTATGCATACGTATACATATACGAAGGAATAAGGTTAGATAAATGCAAATGCTCTTTTGTCTCTTTGTAAATTGATTATGTTGACTCTTTGTAAATTAAGTATGACTATCTTATATTCCAAGTGAAACAATTGAAACAATACGTCACTGAAGTGACATTTCTTGTGTAGATTGTTCATAAAGGGTGTTTGATATATGTATGTACGTAATTCATGCGATATTGATCGGTCCAAAGGAAGAAATATTTGATTAAATTACTAGCACATGTATGATGAGAAATATGTGATAATCATAAAGGTTTACAAAATTAATCGGTTTAAAGGAAGATTGTTATTCGATTTGAATTTTTTTGTACATTACAAAAAATACCACTTATAGTAATATTAACGCCCAAAGACTTGATATTATGTTATGCTAGACATCTTGAGAAGAGATTTACCAATCATTTGAATTTAACATGTTTGATTTTTTGATATGAACATATATGGTTAATCCTTATTGTTCCAATTTCAGTTAATTTGACTTTCATATCTACAATTTTAATAATGTCCTCATCTAGTTTGAGACCGGCTTTAGAGAACATATTATTTGTTATTAGTTGTGTGGATCTGGACCTTGCATTCAGGATGAAAACATTCATCCCTCTTACGGTTGAACGTTTTTATAATGTTATGAAGAACATTGAGAACTAAGAGGTAAGATATTTCAAAATGCAAGAGTCTAATGATCATGATCATAAGCTGCATGATTCTAAAAGTATTCAAGGGTGTGGTATCCGAAAGGATAGTCAATGCCAAATAGTTCCTTGCTAAGATTGAAAAGCTGTCAAATAATGATAAGCCGAAAAAAGCACGATTTTGAATTGCTTGATTTTCTTAAGGTATCAAAGCAAATGGAACATAAGGGAGTATATATAGAAATGTTTAATCTTGCTTTAAGATTATGGTACTTAAGCTTGAGTTTTTGGATTATTTGCTTGTACAATTAAATAAAAAAAGATTGAAGCATGACAAGATAGAACTTACTCATCTAGCATTCGTTTAAAAAAATATAAAATAAGAAATAAGAAATAAAAGGTTTGTTGGGCTCCCTAGGTTAATTATCAAGAACTCAAGTAGCTTGATTGGATTTTTTTTATGCTTATATTGTACTGTAATTTAGGTAGAGTTCGGTTTTTATTTCAAAATTGAATAAATCTGGTTATCATTGTTCATTTAAAAATAATAACATTAATTTATCAATAAATTCAAACATTGTTAGGATTGAATCCATTAATGACGCAGCACGGAAGTAGATCTGAACCAGCGGTCAAATCTATCCCGGATCCAATCACGAATTGCGGAAACAATGAATCGATGAAACAAGATAAACTGATGAATTGATGATACCCAAGTGTCCAAATCCGTTGATCTCTCGAGATACCGGATTCTAGCTATCTTCAACACGTTGATCGCGTACGATACCGCGTTAGAAGATCTACGATTCTTCGACGTTGATCTTGCGCACGAGATTCCGTGAATCGGCTTCAAAGTCGTTGATTCGAGCGCACTCGAATATCCGAAGATGGAGAAAGGTGATCACACTCAACTTCCAATTTTAATGGAGGCACAAAGCTCTCAACAAATTTTATTCAAAAATTAACTCCTTTACAAATGACAACACACCTCTATTTATAGGGAAAGTACAACACCACACGACTCAACACAATTACAACACGACTTAACAAACAAACAAACGACTCAAGAAAATACAAACATTCAATGACTCAACAATACACAGCGACTTAAGAACATACGACTTTGGCATAGCAATTAGCGACATAAAGTGCTTTGCGACATAAGAAATTCTGGAGCGGCTTCGACATAAGGCTTCTCGCGACCTAAGGAATTCGCGACCTAAGGAATTCGCGACATAAGAAATTCTGGAGTGGCTTCGACATAAGGGCTTCTCGCGACCTAAGGAATTCACGACCTAAGGAATTCACGACCTAAGGAAGTCGTTCGCGACCTAAGGAAGTTGCTCGTTCGCGACCTAAGCTGGAGGCGACTTAGGGTTTCGCGACATAAGGAAGTCGTTCGCGATTCCTTTCTTGGCATGAGGTGCGCGTATGTCGTTCGCGATTCAAGGTATGCTGCTGCATCATCCTCCCCTGGTTGAAAAGAATTCGACCCCGAATTCACACTTTCCTCTTCTTCGACCTAATTATTCTCATGATATGGAATCAAGTGTTTGACGTTGAAAACGTCAGCAGTATGGATATAATCTGGCAATCTTAACCGATAAACATTCTTATTAATCTTCTTTACGATTTCCAAAGGGTCAATCTTTCTAGCAGCCAGGTTGTTGTAAGTACCAATAGGAAATCGATCCTTAGTCAATACTGCATATACAAAATCTCCTTCTTTGAACTCAACATTTCGTCGCTTAATATCCGCGGATTGCTTATATTTCTCATTCGCCTTAAGCAATCGTTCCTGCACGACCTTGTGACACTCTTGTAATTCATTCACAAAATCACTAGCTCGTTTGATCACTCTTTTCTGCTGTGGTACTGTAGATAAATCTAATGGTCCCTTAGGCATTGTTGAGTAAATGACCTGGAATGGACTGAACCCAGTGCTACGATTAACTGCATGGTTGTGTGCAAACTCAGCTTGGAATCCCAACTCTTCAAATTGTCATTCACAAGGCATCTCAATAGATTACCTAGGGATCTATTCACCACTTCTGTCCATCCATCCGTCTGTGGATGATAAGCACCACTGAATTTCAGCTTTGTCCCGACCATTCTCCATAGACTCATCCAAAAATGACTCAGAAAACGAGTGTCTCTATCCGATACAATAGATTCAGGCAACCCATGAAGACGATAGATCTCTCTGAAATATAACTGTGCGACATTAACTACATCTGCCGTCTTCTTGCATGCGATAAAATGTACCATTTTTGAAAACCGATCAACCACCACGTAGATAGAATCATTGTCACGTTGCGTTCTCGGCAATCCCAATACAAAGTCCATACTAACATCCACCCATGGTTTAGTAGGTATAGGCAACGGCATATATAAACCTGCATTTGTTGCGGTCCCCTTTGAAACTTAACAAATATGGCACCTCTGAACAAACTTTCCAACCTCCTTCCTCATTGATGGCCAAAAATAAGATTTTGAGATCAACTGCATAGTACGGTCACGACCCACGTGTCCTTCTTCATGTAATTCTTTGATGATTTTTATTCGAAGACTGCAATCTGGAATACACAACTGATTTCCTTTGAATAGAAAACCATCAATCGGCATATATCCATCCATGTTTCCCTGTTTGACTTTGTCTAGGATTTTGGAAAAATATGAATCTGAAATAAGCAAATCTGGAAGTAAGTCAAAACCCATCACCTCTACTCGCATGGTTGTTAGTAAATTATTCCTCCGACTCAATGCATCGGCGACGCGATTAGTTACTCCAGACTTGTGTTTTACAACGAATGTAAATTGTTGCAAATAAGCTATCCACGATGCATGCCTAGCTGCAATTTTATTCTGCCCTTGTAAATATTTCAGTGCTTCATGATCCGTATACAAAACAAATTCTTTGTGGAACAAGTAATGTCTCCAATGCTTCACGGCCTGCATAATAGCATAAAACTCCACATCGTAAGTACTGTATCTCATCTTTGCTCCAGAAAGCTTTTCACTGAAATAGGCAATTGAACGACCCTTCTGACTCAACACTCCTCCAATTCCAACTTTGGACGCATCTGTATGTAACTCAAATAGTAACTGAAAATCTGGCAACACTAGAATCAGTGCTGATGTTAAAAGTTCCTTGATCTGTTCAAAAGCAGATCCTGCCTCTTTCGTCCATGAAAACTGCTTTCCTGTCATACAATCAGTAACAGGAGCCATCACACTACTAAAGTGCGGTATAAATCTTCGATAAAATGAAGCTAACCCATGGAAACTTCTGACTTCTGTTATAGTTTTGGGCTGTGGCCAATTTCTGATTGCGGCTACTTTACTCTGGTCCACTTGTATCCCTTTCTTGGACACGACATAACCTAGAAATAAAACACTCGGCGTCATGAACACGCATTTCTTCGTCGCTGCATAGAACTGTTCTTGACGAAGAATAGTTAACACTTTTTGCAAGTGTTGAATGTGCTCCTCTGTGCTAGCATTATATATCAAAATATCATCAAAGTAGACTACAACAAACTTCCCGATGTAAGGTCTGAAAAGTTGATTCATCACCCTCATAAATGTACTTGGTGCATTAGATAGACCAAATGGCATGACCAGCCATTCATATAATCCTTCCCGAGTCTTGAATGCTGTCTTCCATTCATCACCTGATCTTATGCGAATCTGATGATAACCACTCTTAAGGTCGATCTTAGAAAAGATTACAAATCCACTAAGTTGATCCAATAGATCATCAAGTCTTGGCATAGGAAATCTGTATCTGACACTTATTTTGTTGAGTGCACTGCTGTCTGTACACATTCTCCACGAACCATCTTTCTTTGGCAGCAACAGAGCTAGTACAACACAAGGACTGAGACTCTCTCGAACACGCCCTTGCTCAAGCAACTCCTCAACCTGTCTCCTCAACTCTTCATGCTCTTTCGGACTCATACGATAATGCGGCCTATGCGGTAAAACAGCACCTGACACTAGATCAATTTGATGTTGTATGTCCCTTAGTGGCGGTAAATTCTTGGGTAATTCCGCAGGAAAGACATCTTCAAATTCATTTAACACCGGTCTAACCTCCGTAGGAATTTCAAGATCTTCACTTGTTTCATACCCAATCAACATAAACAATTCAGCACTATCTTCCACTTCTTTAACAAATTCTCTCGAAGATAATAGACTAGTTGGTTTCACTTTCTTCTCTGACTCGCTTTCACTTTGTTCATGCTTCTTAGGAACTAAGGTGATTTGAGTACCTTCGAACATGAAACTGTAGCTGTTGGTGCGACCATTATGTTGTACAGCTCTATCATATTGCCATGGTCTTCCCACTAGTAGATGACACACATCCATATTGACAACATCATACCATATATCATCTTTGTACTTCTTCCCAATAGAAAATGTAACAAATGCTCGTCTTCCCACTGTCACTTCTCCACCTTTCTTTAGCCATGCTAGTTTATAAGGTCTAGGGTGTTTTTCAGTCTTCAACCCTAACTTCTTGATGGCTTCTTCAGAAATAATGTTATCGCAGCTTGCCGCATCAATAACAAATCGACAAACCTTTCTCAAGATAGTACATGTAGACTGAAAGATATTGCTCCTCAGCCAACTAGAATCATTCTCATGCTTTGGCGTTAAACAAGACCTCCTCATCATCAAGTTACACCCTTCGCCTCCTGACACAACTTCTTCATCTTCATCAAACTTCGGTGGATGAGAATAATCAATTTCAGCTTCCACATCCTCACACTCACATTCCTCTGCAACTAATGCTCTCTTCTTTGGCTTTCACATTCATTACTTTTATGGACAAACTCCTGACAATTATAGCACTTGATACTGTTATTGACCTTTGCTTTAGCGGCTTCATTGACAATTGGTTTATTGACTGTCTTGGAAACATTTGCACTGCTACTAGCATCCTTATTCTGGTTGTTGGAACTCGTAAACACACCACTTCCTCGTCTCCCTTGTTTCTCCCAAGCTAGAGCTTTCTGATGTGCTTCAGCAACAGACATTGGATTAAACATATTAACCATGTCTTGAATTTGCATTCGTAACCCTCCAACATATCTAGCCGTTAGCTGTTCCTCGGTTTCCATAATATCATTCATTGCAATCAATTGATAGAATTCATCTGCATAGTCATTCACTGTCTTCGTCCCTTGTCTCAAATTCTGCAAACGTTGATACATAAGATATTGATAATTGTACAGCAAGAAAGTCGCTTTCATCATCTTTCTCATCTTCTCCCAAGTGATAACTTTTGATTTTCCCATTCTCTCCCGGGTTAGTTTAGTTTGTTGCCACCAAGCCATAGCTCTTCCCCTTAGTCTTGTAGCAATTAATTGGATTCTGTGATTCTCAGGCACATCCTTGAATTCCAAAATTTCTTCAACATTCGACAACCAATCAAGAAATTCTTCTGCTTGCATACCACCTTTGAATTCTGGAATTTCCATCCTCATACCTGACTCCCATTTACGATCATTTTCTGAATCCCGAAATTGATTTCGCACTTGGCCTTGGTTTCGATAATGAATACTACCTCCATCATCATCTTCCTCAAAATCAGATGTATTTCGATATCGATCCTGACCATTTACATCCCTACGACCACACATGTTCCTTCTACCTTGTCTTTCAGCATCACGATATGGTTCATTTTCGAAACCACGTTGAGTTCCTCCCTCTTCATTTCGGTACCCATGGTGGTCTCGCATCATTGAAACTGATGATTCTCTCCTATCTCGATTCGACTCTGGTGACATCCTCCTTTCTTCCGAAACCGATGGCGAAACCCTGTTTCCACCCTGGTTCGAAACTAGTGACGTTCTCCTTTGATTTTGATTCATGTCGATCATCAATTTCTCCAATTTTTCAATACCCTCATTGAACTTTTCATTGATACGCTGCTCCATCTGCTCAGCTTCTTGTCTTCTATACAAATCTTCAACATTTTGATAACGGTTAGCACGTCTCGGAGGCATGATCAAATCTTCAACAAATCCAAATACAAACTTCACTTTGATCCAAAAAAAATCTCGAATCAAACCCCCCAACTTGTTTGAAATCTCACGAACACCCAACGAACTTGGAAAAGTTCGTCTCCTTGCTTTGATACCAAATGACGCAGTACGGAAGTAGATCTGAACCAACGATCAAATCTATTCCGGATCCAATCACGAATTGCGGAAACAATGAATCGATGAAACAAGATAAACTGATGAATTGATGATACCCAAGTGCCCAAATTCGTTGATCACTCGAGATACCAGATTCTAGCTATCTTCAACACGTTGATCGCGCACGATACCGCGTTAGAAGATCTACGATTCTTCGACGTTGATCTCGCGCACGAGATTCCGTGAATCGGCTTCAAAGTCGTTGATTCGAGCGCACTCGAATATCCGAAGATGAAGAAAGGAGATCACAATCAACTTCCAATTTTAATGGAGGCACAAAGCTCTCAACAAATTTTATTCAAAAATCAACTCCTTTACAAATGACAACACACCCCTATTTATAGGGAAAGTACAACACCACACGACTCAACACAATTACAACACGACTTAACAAACAAACAAACGACTCAAGAAAATACAAACATTCAATGACTCAACAATACACAGCGACTTAAGAACATACGACTTTGGCATAGCAATCAGCGACATAAAGTGCTTAGCGACATAAGAAATTCTGGAGCGGCTTCGACATAAGGCTTCTCGCGACCTAAGGAATTCACGATCTAAGGAATTCGCGACATAAGAAATTCTGGAGCGGCTTCGACATAAGGGCTTCTCGTGACCTAAGGAATTCGCGACCTAAGGAAGTCGTTCGCGATCTAAGGAAGTTGCTCGTTCGCGACCTAAGTTGGAGGCGACTTAGGGTTTCGCGACATAAGGAAGTCGTTCGCGATTCCTTTCTTGGCATGGGGTGCGCGTATGTCGTTCGCGATTCAAGGTATGCCGCTGCATCAATTAATGTCTATAATAATTTTCATTTGTTTGATGTTAATATCTTTTATAACAAAGTCTTTGATTTGAACGTGATGAGGAATATGATTTAATAATTATTCCATCTTACTAAAGTTAGAACAAGGCACTAAAGATAGTAAATATTTTATTGATGTTCTAAGCAATTTAAAAGCTATAATTTTATGAACCGAACCAAAATTTTTTGTAAGACGGGAACCGTAATATTTTTTTAAGGATGTTGATTTTTTTTCGGGGGGGGGGGGAGGGGGTGAGGGAATAAATTATGAACCATTGTGTTTGAAGATGAATCATTATCTTTGATTTCAACTACAGTTACTTTATTGTCAATGTATAGGTTTTTTATTTATTTTATTGAATAAGAAGTAAATCATGAACCATAATAAGACAATGCTAAACAAAATTCTCTGTCAGTTGATGTTAATGTTCCAGGAAAACAAACCCAACAACCTCAAAATGCAATATCACTAAGGAGATCAACTTGGAAAGAAAGGAATACTATTCCAAATGACTATATAGTATTTCTCCATAAAGAAAAATAATGAATTGATGAAGATGATTCAGTCGACTTACATCAGTCCATGAAAGATATCAAATTTAAAAGTGGATTTAAGATATAAAATAGTATAAATCTATACGACATTAAAATTTGGAATCCTTTCCCCTACCTTTAGGTATGAAGACCATTGGTTATGAGTGGATATTCAAAACCAAAAGGAATTTAGTAGGTAACGTAGAAATATATTAGGCTCATCTTATAGAAAAGACCAATTTCGAAATGAAAACAATGCTTTTTAAAAGACTTTCTCTTCGATTTTACTTAAGGAATCTTTAAAATCAATTTAGGGTTTGCTGTAGATTTTGATTTTGAGCAATATCAAAGGAATATTAAAGTCATGTTTCTCAATGATGGCATTGGTGGAACAACTTAAGAAATCCACTTGGCTTAAATAAACTTCTCGTTAATGGTACCATAATTTTCATCATGTTATTACCTCATCATGCTTTGAAGGAAAACATTATGAATATTATGTGCATTATAAATTCTGAGAGAGTAATTTTTATTCTTGATTTTGCAAGTTGATGATATATTGCATCTCAACATTATTCAGCTACAATGCACGAAAGCAAGATATTTCTTTTGAATTTTTTTAAAGTAATGTTAATATTTTTTTGGCGATAACTCTTTTGTATTAAGGATCCAATCACATTTTATTATTATTTATGGGTGTGAGTTGGATCATCACAAGGAGCTATGGAAATAAGTGCTTAAAAAAATGTTTGGTATGCAAATTAGTTGATTTCCTTTTGCCAAAAGAGCCAAATTTTGTCTTATATATAGTGGCATAATAACATCATTGAACCTAAAGAAATACAAAATATTTCTTATGCGTTTGCGATGGTGAGTCTAATGCATGCTAAGACATGTATGTATCCGGATATTGGGTGTATCGTTGTTTCATTTGACATATATTTTACTGACCTTGAAAGTGGATCATTTGAACAAAAATATCTTTAATGAACAAAAATAAAATAAAGTTATATGCTTATATATAAAACATCAAATCAGTTGAAGATCATATAGTATCATGATCCAAATTTGTTAGATGTTAAAAGAGTAAAAGATGCACTTCATGGCGCATCTTTCCATAAGATGGTGGAATTATAAAGGAAAATGATGTCATGCAAATAAGTGTGAATTTTATCACAAGGTTGTGGACTATTGAGAACAAAATTGAAAGACTGTCAAAGTAATATTGTAACAATAAATAGCAATATTATTTTCCAATAAGGAGAGAGTACAAAATAGATTATAATACATAGCATATAATGACAAACCCTAGGATAGCGGATCCGCTTACAAAAGGATTGTCTTCCAGGGTTTTTCACGAGCATGTTGCTCAAAGGGGTGTACATTTTAGGTATTTTATGACATTGCTCTATTTGTTGATTATGGATATATTAGGTATTTTATTTTTTATAAAAATAAAGTAATAAAATTTTCTTCTTGTACTCTATTTAGTTCATCTATTAAAATTTTGATCTCATCTAAGTAAAGTAGGATCAGTTGAAAATAAACATGTATCAATCACGTTTTTTGTAATTTACATGCTACGTATTTATGATTAATCTATGTTGTTTGATTGGTTGGTTTATGTGATCATTGATTGGTTCACTTATGCTAAAGGTAATGAAAACCGTCCTTTGTCAACATAATTAATGGACGAGATTATTTTAGATACATCTTATGTTATGAATAACATTTCTGAAGCTTTTAAAGTTACACACATTTATAAAGTTACATACGTCACCCATGGAAAGATTATTGATAAATTAAATATGTAGGGCCATACATGTACATATGAAATGTGTTTTGCTATTATAAAGAAGCCTTACAAAAGTGATCAAGTAAAGAAATAAAACATTTAAGGACAAATTTTTATTCTAGGCTTCAAATAAAAGCTTATTTCAAGTTTGGGCTACTTTTGAAACTTATTATGAAAATATGCCTATTTTTCCTTATACAAAATTTTTGTACATACACATTCTGAAAATACTTATGTATAATTTTTTTTATAAAAAAAAATGCGCAAGTACAAATTTAAAGTTTGTTCTTACACATTTACATAATGCGCAAGGGCAAAATGGCTAAACATGGTAAAAGCGATTTATTTTCATAATAAGTTTCGAAAGAGGTCTAAACTTGAAATAAGTTTTTTGCGGAGGCCTAGAATGAAAAATTGTCCATGGAAAAAATGCGTAGAAACCAAAGTGATTTTCAATTTGTTGAAAAACCAAATTAAATAATCACATTACTATATATATGGAGTTATGATCACCAAGTTACACGAATTCCATGTTTCTCCTAACATTCTTCTAAAGAGAAATAAAAATGTAGACTTGTGCTAATTTGGAAGATCAGATCCATCTCTTTTCTTTCAAATTCATTACTTACTTTTAACCAATTCATGAAATCTGGTATGACATCCGCAATTACTTATATTTTAATTTTCCTTCATTGAAATCAATATGGTTCATTTATTTTAAATCAGGAGTTGATCGATAATTCATTGTAAATTGATTTAAAGTTTCTAACAGTACTATGCCAAATGAATGATATTTGTTTTTATTTCTATGTTAATGGGTATCATATAAAAGGCAGTTATGCAAATATTTTAACATAAAATGGAGCATCTTTTCCGGCTTTGCTACAAAAAGATAATTGTGATTTTAATTTCTAATATTTACAAATGTTTACTAGCATATTTACAAGGGGTGTATATAAATTTAATAGTGGAAAATAGACACAAGGACAAACTTTGAAAAAAATTTAGGCTGAAGGACAACAAATTTCATTTTTAGACTGAAGCATAAACTTTGAAAAAAATTAGGCTAAAGGACAATGCTAAATATAGCCAGCATTTTGTACAATATAAAACCGAATATAATGCTAGTTATAACTAACATTTTGTATAGTATAAAAACCGAATATAATGCTAGCATTGTGTTCAGTCTAATTTTCTTTCAAACCTTCGGCTCAAAAATGAAACTTGGTGTCCTTCAGCCTAATTTTTTTTCATTGTTTGCCTTTGTGCCTAATCCCTCTATTTAATATATTTACAAGTTTATTCGGAAAAGGACCAAAGATATTTTCCAAAAATAAAAAGCAAAGGGTACAAATAATCCTATTTAAGTTTCTGATGGACATTCAATCAAATGTTTTATAAAAATTAATTTCATTCAAATGTTTTATAAAAATTAATTTCCGAAGAATTTGTTATGTTTAAATCACTACACGATATGGATCCAAACACAATGACCACAAAAGCTATTGATGCAAGTGAAAAAAAAACCACTCAATATAACTTTTTTCTCGATACAACCTGAATTCAAATACAACTAATCGAACAATAACAAAATCCTCAAACACATTTAGTCCATCACAATGCCAAGTAAACGGAATAGAACAATAATTTTGCAATAATAAGACGACACACAAATCTGTAGTGATCTAACTATTGATGAGATAATGTACATCCATAAGGAATGGACAAACTTTGACATGAGCTAAGGAAAAAGTTTGTAGAAACATGCTTAGTTTTCAATGGATTAAAAAATAAACTAGTGCATTTCAGAAATGCACTAGTTCAAATAAATAATGTATACTTGCATTTTCAAAGTTAATTTTAAAATGCATATAAAAGACACACTGATCACCAGGAAAATGCACGTGTCAGAGCATGGGAGGGTGAAACCAGTGACTTTCTCATTAACATAGGATTACATCAATGATTAGCTTTGACCCTCTATATTTTTGCCCCAGTAATGGATGAGATTACGAAGGGTATACAAGGTTAGATTTCTTGGTATATGCTCTTTACTAACGATGTTGTGCTAATTGATGAAAGTAGAATTAAGGTTGATGGACAACTGGAGCTGTAAAGACAGACTTTAGAATCAAGGGGTTTTAGGCTTAGCAGAACTAAAACAGAGTATATGAAATGCGAGTTCAGCGGTGTCAGATTAGAGGATGGAGATGTCAGTCTGGTCGGACAAGTAGTGCCCAAGAAGGAATCCTTTCGATATTTAGGATCAATGTTGCAGTATAATGGTGAGATTGATGAAGATAGTTTTAGAATTCGAGCAGGATGGATGAAATGGCGACAAGCGTCTGACATTCTCTGTGATAGGAAAGTCACCCAGAAGCGTAAAAGAAAGTTTTAGAGAACGGCAATCGGGTCTGCGATGTTGTATGGTGCAGAATGTTGGTCTACTAAAAGCCGGCACATACAGAAGATAAGTGTTGCAGAGATGCGTATGCTGCGATGAAGCTGCGGTCATACAAGAAGAGATCGGATCAGAAATGATGATATACGTGATAAACTTGAAGTAGCACTAATTGAGGAGAAGCTAGTCCAACACCGCTTAAGATGGTTTGGACATCTCATGAGGCATCTGTGCGCGTTGGAATTATAGACCGCGTCAAATGCTCAAAGAGAGGTAAAAGTCGACCAAGGTTGACATGGGAGGAAGTAGTAAAAAGGGACTCGAAGAATTGAAATATATCCGAAGAGCTGGTGTCGAACATGAGCGCGTGAAAGTTAGCGATCCACGTACCAGAACCATTAGCTATGAGTTTTTTTTGGCTTAAGGATGACTTAGGGGTGTTACAAGTTTTAGATTGTAAGACTAGTAAATAGAAGGAGCCTAAAACGTAGTATTTGATCTTCGGTTAATATTACTATTAATATCATTATTACTATTACTATTAATATCATTATCATCATGGTTTTTTTAATATATTTTTATTTTTGTTTTTATTTTTATTTTACGTAATTATTATTATTATTATTTGTTACTTATTTGACTTTATTTTAGTTTTATTATCATGGTTTTTATTATTATTGTTGTTATTATAACTTTTAAATTAACTTTGTCTTTTAGTTTTGAGTTCCATCTCTAGCCAACCCTAATTTGTTTGGAAATAATAACTTAGTTGTTGTTGCTGTTGTTGCACATTTGTGAAGTCTACAAGTTTAATTTCAAACCTCTCTAAAAGGGGTATTCTTCCACAATAAGTTATTAAATGAGTCATTAGTGCAATAAGTATTTTATTTTGACTTATATCAAAAATTTGTCCTTTTAGGAAAAAGATTTTATTATTAATCTTTGAAAAGATCAGAGAGGTTGATGATTTGTACAAGAGAAATTCATATGGCTAAACCTGGATATGATAATCGAATGTTTTCTCAAATAAGTGTCTTGATTAACATATGCTTGTCTACAGATGCATGGGTTTCTTGCTTCAAATCCGTAGCCATACTTCATTCAGTTTACATATTTCGCTTTCAAATAAGGATTTATATTGCCAAAATTCAACACTCCACTTCGTTACAATTATCCATACACTCATATTTACAAGGAAATTTTTTTTTCCTCCTCTTTTTGTTTGCTAGTTATTTTCAAAAATAAAAGGCAAAGGGATACAAATACTCCTATTTAAATTTCCAATCAACATTCAAATGTTTTTATAAAAATTAATTTGGGAAGACTTTCTTATGTTGAAACAATGCACACATGAATCCAAATACAATTTTTACAAAAGTTAAGATGCAACTCAGTTGATTGATGTAAGCAACGGGAAAAAAAGCTACATAATATTTTTTATTTTTTTGGATGCAACCCAAATCCAAATATAGCTGATCAAACAATTCAAAATCCCCAAATGCGAACAATCTATCATAACTGGGAGTAAACACAGTAGAAAAGTAACTTTGCAATAATAAAGCAACACACTATAGTGGTTTAACTATTGATGAGATGATGTACATTCAATTGGGAAGGACAAACTTTTGATATGAGTCTAGAAAAAAAAAACTCTCATTGCAATCATATACTTAGTTGAATACTTATTGCAGATATATACCTGGTTTTCAATGGGTTAGAACTTTTGAAAAAGATGCTTATTTCTGCAATTAGTTTTCAAATGAGTCTACTAATGCAATAAGTATTTTTACGGGCTCATAACACAAATTTGTCTTGTGCAAAAGATTTAATTACTAACCTTTAAAAAGATTATAAGAGATTGATTACTTTTTACAAGGTAAAGTTATGTGGCTAAACCTGAATACGATAAGAGGAGATCTTTACAAATAAGTATATTGATTTACATATATTCGTCTCAAATCATTTTTAACCACTGGATTTAACTGCATTAAATCCAGAATATAAAATAAATGTATCCCAATCCCCTGAAACAAGTATTAATAGGAAGAATAGATGTGTCCAAAGATCCATGGATTTCATGCTTTAAATCCATAGCCATACTTTGTCTGATTTACATATTTCGCTTGCTGCGGAAGGGTTTGTATCATCAAAATTACACACCCTATTTCGATATAGTCATCCATAAGCCCATCATTAGTTTAACCTCCACTTTCGATCAATAACTCGTCTCTCCAGGAGTTCTAATGAAAGTGACTTTGCTCAAGTGCTCTAATAAAAGTGAATGAAATTTGAATCTTTTAAACAAACCACTTCTTTTTAAGCTTCATCAGTTAGACTTCTATCTCCAACCATGCCACTCTATGACACCTTGCGTTGTCACTTTGTAAACATATACGATGCATTGTAACTTTGTAAACATATACGATGCATTGTCACTTATGTGAATTTTATGGAAAAAGACTGGCCTGTGTTCATGCATGACAATCAAAAATTGCTCTTGCTTAATATGCTTTATCCGCTACTTAACGCTAAATTATTTGCCAAAGTAAATAGCCTTTTGGCTATCACAATTCATTATAATGTTCTCATGCATAAAATCTATATCACACAATAGATGCCTCAAATAAAGTACCTCGTTAGTCCTCACCATGACTATTAATCCTGCCCCTGTAGTTGATAGCGCAACCACGACATGATCCAAAAATGACTTTCTTCGATCTCTATCCCCACGTAATCTAAATCACAATGACCAAACAATTTGCGCTCCATACAAACACATCCATTTTTGTATTCTCTAAGACATCTCAACATAACTTTTATGATTTTTTAGATGTGTAGTGGCTATGTACCGACTGACCATGCTGATGCAATGTCCAGTCTTGCACACATTGTCGCATACGTTATACTTTCAACCGCGCCAACGTATGATACCCTTGCTTTATATACTTTGTCTTTTTAATGACATTGACAAATTGTTATTCAAAAGCTTCATATGCAATGACATAGGTTTACTAGTCGTCTATGCTTTATCCATGCCACATTTAGCAAATACTTTCTCGATGTATTCTCAGTGAGACGATTTTTAATTGCAATTTTTTCAATCCTTCACAATGCTTAATCATGAACAATCAATCAAAATGGGAAATCAAGCACTGTTGGAAATGTTTTTACTTATGAATGAATTCTTAAAAATTTGACTAAGTATGATATGGCTCCTATGGGAATATGAATAGTCCCACATTGTGGGATTATATAGAAGAATCAAGTATTTATACTTGATTCTTTGAAGCTAAGTTGGGCCCTTTGGGCACCCAATGATGCTCTTTTGTGAGGAGGGAGACCATGCTTGACCACCACACACGCGCGCGCGCGACCGACCGACCCGGGCCGGGCTCGGGTTCGGGCTTGTAGTGGTGTAATACTTATATTTTTGGTACAAATTTATTTACCGTTTTCTGACCGGGCTGGAACGGTAAGAAGCCCGTATTGAAGAACGTTACGCAACGTTTATTTTTTTTGACCCGGTATTTCTCAGATCCGTTTCTCAGATCCGTCTTCTTAACAGATACGAAGACGAAAATAAAAAGAACAACATTTTTTCCCTTAAAAAAATAATAATCGAGCAACGAGTTTTTGAGTGCAACCAGAATCGCTTCGTCCGTGCAAACGTACCGAAACGTCTTCAAGAGAGTGACTTGTCCACGACTCAGCCGAAGATAGCCATTGTTTTCAACAAATTGAAGACGTACCGACATCAATGGCTTCCGCTGCAGATCTAGATCCTACTGCTCCCGCTTCGTTCTTCCAGGTCCCCATGATCTCTGCTGCCCCATTCAGATTCGAGGGCCTCCACTTCAAACGCTGGAGACAGAAGATAGAGTTCTTCCTAACAACCAGAAAAGTTGTGGCTGTGCTAACAACCGACAAACCGCACTTACCCGATAGACCAGACGAAGCAGACGCTGATCAGATGCGAGCCTGGACAGAAAAATCAAAGGAGTTGCACACCTGGACAGAACAAGATTACATGTGCCGAAACTACATACTCAACGGCCTCAGTGATGACCTCTACGACTACTACAACTCTGACAAGTCAGCCAAAGAGATCTGGGAAGCGCTACAAAAGAAGTATGACACTGAGGAGGCTGGAGCAAAGAAGTATGCAGTCAGCCGCTACCTCAAATACCAGATGACAGATGACAGGTCAGTAGAGATGCAATCTCATGAGCTACAGAAAATTGCTCATGAGATCATCTCCGAAGGTATGACTTTGGATGAACAGTTTCAGATTGCTGTTATTATTGATAAATTGCCCCCAGGTTGGAAAGATTTTAAGAATGTGCTTAGGCACAAGACTAAGGAATTTTCCTTAGAGAGCTTGATTACTCGCCTCCGTATTGAGGAGGAGGCTCGTAAGCAGGACCAGAAAGAGGAAGTGCTTGTTGTCACAAACAACAACACTAAAAGGTCCAAGCCAGCGGTTCTGAAACCGAATCCGAAAAACTTTAAGAATCAGAACCGCAACCGCAACAAACAGAATTGGAACCCGCAAGGGAACCAAAAGGCACAGCAAAAACCGACCCAAAAGAATGATTCTGGACAGTTGTTTCTGTGTTACAACTGTGGAAAACCAGGTCATATGGCACGCAAGTGTAGGAACAGACCAGGCCCTGCACCGCAGGCTAACCTGACTGAGGAGCCTCTTACGGCTATGATTTCTGAGATTCACCTAGTTGGTGGATCAGAGGGTTGGTGGGTAGATACTGGTGCATCCCGCCATGTCTGCTATGATCGTGCTATGTTTAGCACATACACAGCTGCTGATGATCAGAAAGTGCTACTGGGAGATTCTCACACCACTACTGTTGCTGGCATTGGAAATGTGGAAATAAAGTTTACCTCTGGAAAGACAGTTATTTTGAAAGATGTAATGCATACTCCAGAGATGAGAAAGAACTTGGTTTCTGGTTTTCTCCTTAATAAGGCTGGTTTTACTCAAGTTATAGGGGCTGATTTGTACACTTTGACTCATAAGGGGATGTTTGTAGGGAAGGGTTATGCTTGTGAGGGTATGTTTAAACTGAATGTTGAATCTAATAAAGTAACCAGTTCTGCTTATATGTTATGTGATTTTAATATCTGGCACTCTCGATTATGTCATGTTAACAAACGCATTATTCATAATATGAGCATCTTAGATTTGATTCCTAAAATGTCACAATCTGAATTTGATAAGTGTGAATTCTGTAGTCAAGCAAAAATCACTAAGAAACCCCATAAATCAGTTGATAGAAACTCTGAACCTTTAGATTTAATTCATTCTGACATATGTGAGCTTGATGGCACTTTGACTAGACACGGACACCGTTACTTTATCACTTTCATTGATGATGGCTCTGATTTCACTTATGTATATCTTATGAAAAATAAAAGTGATGCATTTGATATGTTCAAATTATTTAAAACTGAACTCGAGAATCAATCTAATAAGAAAATTAAGAGACTTCGTAGTGATAGAGGAACTGAATATGAGTCTAGTCCTTTTCTTGATTTTTATAAATTGCATGGTATAATTCATGAGAGAACTGCACCTTATTCACCTGAAATGAACGGTAAAGCTGAAAGAAAAAATAGGACCTTTACTGAATTAGTTGTAGCTATTTTATTAAATTCGGGTGCAGCAAAACATTGGTGGGGGGATATTTTATTGACTGTATGCTATGTATTGAATAGAATCCCTAAATCAAAAAGTAAGATTTCACCTTTTGAAATTTTAAGAAATTATAAACCAAATGTATCTTACTTTAGAACTTGGGGATGTTTGGCATATGTTCGTATACCTGACCCTAAGAGAATAAAATTAGCTAGTAGAGCATATGAATGTGTATTTATTGGCTATGCTGTTAACGGCAAAGCATATAGATTTTATAACCTGAATACACATAATATAGTAGAATCTAATGATGCTGATTTTTATGAAACTAAGTTTCCTTTTAAATTAAGGAATAGTGGGGGCACGTCAAATAACACCGTGCCTATTAGAACAGAACTTAATAAATCTTCTGAAATTGAACCTAGAAGAAGTAAAAGAGCAAGAGTTGATAAAGACTTTGGCTCAGACTTTTGCATTTTTTCTATAGAGGAGGATCCCACAAACCTCCAAGAAGCCTTATCTTCATTAGATGCCGATTTTTGGCAAGAGGCTATAAATGATGAGATGGATTCCTTGGAATCCAATAAGACTTGGCACTTAGTAGATTTACCATCTGGTTGTAAGTCTATAGGCTGTAAATGGGTACTTAAAAAGAAACTAAAACCTGATGGCACAGTTGATAAATATAAAGCCCGTTTGGTAGCTAAAGGTTTTAGGCAAAGAGAAAATGTAGACTTTTTTGATACTTTTTCACCCGTAACTAGAATCACATCCATTCGAGTACTAATTTCATTAGCATCTATTCATAATTTAATTATACACCAAATGGATGTTAAAACTGTTTTTTTAAATGGTGAATTAGAAGAGGAAATTTATATGGACCAACCGGAAGGTTTTGTAATTCATGGTCAAGAACATAAAGTTTGCAAATTAGATAAATCTTTATATGGTTTAAAACAAGCACCTAAACAATGGCATGAAAAATTTGATAACTTAATAATCTCAAATGGTTTCAAAGTTAATGAAAGTGACAAATGCATTTATTATAAATCTGAAAATGACATTTGCACTATAATATGTTTGTATGTAGATGATCTACTTATTTTTGGATCAAACATTCATGCCATAAACACTGTTAAATCTTTGTTAAGTGCCAACTTTGATATGAAAGATCTAGGTGAAGCAAGTGTAATCCTTGGTATTAAGATTACTAGGTCTGATAAGGGACTTTCTTTGGATCAATCTCATTATATTGAGAAGATCTTAAAGAAATACAATTACTTTGACTGTAAACCTGCATGTACACCATATGATCCTAGTGTAAAACTATTCAAGAACACTGGTGAAGGTGTAAGACAGTCTGATTATGCGAGCATCATTGGCAGCCTTAGGTATGCCACTGATTGTACTAGACCCGACATTGCCTATGTCGTGGGATTATTATGCAGGTTTACTAGTAGACCTGGTATAGAGCATTGGCATGCTATTGAGAGGGTCATGAGATACCTAAAACGAACCATGAACTTAGGGTTACATTATGAAAAGTTTCCAGCTGTGCTTGAAGGTTACACCGATGCAGACTGGAATACTTTATCTGATGATTCAAAAGCAACTAGTGGCTATATATTTAGCATTGCTGGAGGAGCTGTTTCTTGGAAATCCAAGAAACAGACAATTTTGGCTCAGTCTACTATGGAGTCTGAGATGATAGCACTAGCTACAGCTAGTGAAGAAGCAGAGTATTTAAGAAATCTGCTAGCTGAGATTCCCTTATGGGAAAAACCGATACCAGCTGTGTTGATTCATTGCGATAGTACCGCGGCTATTGCAAAAGTACAGAACCGTTATTATAATGGTAAGAGACGACAGATACGTCGTAAGCACAGCACTGTTAGAGAGCTACTCTCTTCAGGAGCTGTTAGAGTAGATCATATACGCAGTGAGGAGAATTTGGCAGATCCTTTGACGAAAGGACTGGCCAGAGAGAAAGTCTTTACAACTTCTAGAAAAATGGGACTATTGCCCTTAGATTGTTGAGTCACGCACAATAGTAACCCGACCTACTGACTGGAGATCCCAAGAACTAGGTTCAATGGGTAAGAACAAGTTGTGTAGTGATATGAGTTGAATATGCTATTTTTCATGTATATAAAAGCATATATTCCTGAAGTGATTAGAGGTTGAGTTAATAGAAACTCTTAATGAGATCTATACTCCATTTGGAGTGGAGTACCTACCTTCAGGAATACTCTTGATAGACTCACCTGTGTGAATGTGAAAATTTGGCCGTTTCCTATGGAGTTTTGGACAAAACTCCTAGAGCATTCACTAAACTGGGATGGACGTGCATGGCCATAAATGCACGGGCTTACTTGATTGCACTCTAGAAAGATTGTGTGTGGTCTGATGTCAGGAATAGAGTTCAAGACCACGTGTCACTCTAGTAAAAACTGAATCTTATCCACTATGCAAAGGTTCAAGTCGAAAGACACCTTTGTTTATGCACAATCTTATGGTTTTTCAGAAATTGCTCGAAATAAGTTTTAAAAATTCAAGTGGGGGATTGTTGGAAATGTTTTTACTTATGAATGAATTCTTAAAAATTTGACTAAGTATGATATGGCTCCTATGGGAATATGAATAGTCCCACATTGTGGGATTATATAGAAGAATCAAGTATTTATACTTGATTCTTTGAAGCTAAGTTTTGGGCCCTTTGGGCACCCAATGATGCTCTTTTGTGAGGAGGGAGACCATGCTTGACCACCACACGCGCGCGCGCGCGACCGACCGACTCGACTCGACTCGACTCGACTCGACTCGACCCGACCCGGGCCGGGCCGGGCTCGGGCTCGGGCTCGGGCTCGGGCTCGGGCTCGGGCTTGTAGTGGTGTAATACTTATATTTTTGGTACAAATTTATTTACCGTTTTCTGACCGGGCTGGAACGGTAAGAAGCCCGTATTGAAGAACGTTACGCAACGTTTATTTTTTTTTGACCCGGTATTTCTCAGATCCGTTTTTCAAGACCACGTATCCCCCCATTCAGTAACGTTCTTTTGCTCTTCCGTCTTCTTAACAGATACGAAGACGAAAATAAAAAGAACAACATTTTTTCCCTTAAAAAAATAATAATCGAGCAACGAGTTTTTTGAGTGCAACCAAAATCGCTTCGTCCGTGCAAACGAACCGATACCACAAAACTTGAGAGAGGCTGTTTTATCCTAGGGGCGGCGGTGATAGAGACGAACTGCTTGCACCTTTGAGCAGATCACCGAAACGTCTTCAAGAGAGTGACTTGTCCACGACTCAGCCGAAGATAGCCATTGTTTTCAACAAGCACAATAGAAATTATATTGGTAAAGCACAAAATATATAGCGGTTCCATTATCGATGAGATGGTGTACATCCGCTTTTGGGAAGTGATTTTATTACTATCCTTTTAAGAGATTACAAAAGATAGATGATTTTTGAAAGAGAGGATTTGATGCCTAAACCTCTATATGCTAAGAGAATAATGTCTTACAAATGAGTACTTGAACATACATATATTATCTCAAACCATTCCTAACCATTGGATTTAATTGCATTAAAACCAAAGTGTAAGAAATGTGGAGTTCAATTCCATGAAGCGCATATGGAATCCCAGGAATAAATGTGTTCAGAGATGCATGAGTCCCATTCTTTAAACCCATAGCCATATATCATCTGATTTACATATTTTGCTTGTTTTACACAACGATTTGTATAATTCAATAAACTTTAACATAAAAACTGTAAAATAGTTTCTAGCCTTTTATTTGCATTTTTAGTAGAGAGATAAACTAGTATTTTCAAGCAGCAAAACTGTTTTATCATAATTGAAAATGTAATAATTAGACTAAAAGCATGAAACAAGCTCTATGCTTTACATCCTCATATGGTATGTGCTTCTTCCGATTGCAGTGATTTTTACATGGAGTGGCTCTTAGCAATTTCATATATTGGAGGAATTGTAGCTCCCCTCAACTATCGATGGGTAACTTTTTGAACAGTTTAATAGAAATAAAGTTCTACAGCATTTTACAGTCCTATGACTAATAGAAATAAAGTTCTACAGCATTTTACAGTCCTATGACACTCAATTTTGTAAAGATACCAGATATCATGTATTTAACATAAGCGGTTTATGGATGGGTAACTTTTTGAAAAGTTTAGTAGAAATGAAGTTTCTCAAGATTTTACACTCCTAGATCACTCGATTTTGTAAAGCTATCAGATATCTTGATTTTGCAGAATAGTTGCAGTATCATCATATGACAAGATAAGTTTGAAATTTTGCAGAGTTTTGAAGAAGCAAAGTTTTCCTTGGAAATCATAAACCCTTCAATGTTAGTTGTGGATGAGAGCTGCAGTTCATGGGCTGTAACTCTACAAAATGATAACTGTATCTCTTCCCTCAAGTTATATGCTTTTATTGGAGGTTCCTCTTTCCGTACTTATGTCAAGAGTCGAAATTGTAAGATTTGTGATATGAAATTAGTAGTCGTTTAGTAAAAAGAATCCCATAATGTTCCGACAAGGAAAATCATTTTAGCTCATAGCTATCGATATAAATTGATTCATTATGCATTTTGATATTTAATATGTCCAATAATCAATATAATGTTCAATAGTTCACTAACTATAAAAGTCAAAATCAGTTTAACTGATTGTGTTACTATTCATCATTTGCATTTTACCATTACACTGTTCAACATTATGCTAATTGTGATAATTATTAGTACATTTCGGTTTTTTGAAACAATTATTTTCTTACAATTGTTTTGCAGTTTTGACAGTGAATGCTATTAGAACACCTATGGCTGTTGGAGCAATGCCCGAGTTAATGTGGGCACCAAATGGGATTGCTATTATATGCTTCACATCTGGTACATATTACTTATAGAAATTGCGTGATGTTGGAAAAGAGTATGAACTATAAACTGCAATATCCATTACGTCAGATTTTTAGTTATTTGAGACATGTTATTTTAGTGCCTGCATAATCAATTTAAACCAAATCATCAATAGTTTTGTACTTTATGCATTTGATT
The DNA here is from genome assembly GCA_030737815.1 of Allium fistulosum. NCBI lineage: Eukaryota > Viridiplantae > Streptophyta > Magnoliopsida > Asparagales > Amaryllidaceae > Allium > Allium fistulosum. The sequence goes on along the minus strand of CM060908.1, from coordinate 230,590,924 downwards.
AGGAACCACTGGGCGACCCAAGGGAGTTGCTTTAAGTCATACTGCTCTAACTGTCCAATCATTGGCAAAAATCGCCATTGTTGGTTATAACGAGAATGATGTATGTGATTCCTTTGTCCTTGTCTTTTTACAGTGGCAAACAAATAAGATTTAAGTTTAACATATCATACATGGAAGAAATAATATGATATCATGTTGAATATTTGAAATGTGCGTGTGCAGGTATATTTACACACAGCCCCTCTTTGCCACATTGGTGGTATTTCTTCATGCATTGCCATGTTAATGGTAGCAGGGTGCCATGTATTTATGCCAAAATTTGATGCAAAATCCTCATTTATCACTATTAATGAGAACCAGGTGACATCTCTAATCACTGTTCCTGCAATGCTGTCAGATCTAGTTTCATATGCTAGGTAACAGTTACCCATCTTTAAAGGACAAATTTTCATTATAGGCCCGAGAAAAAAACTTATTTCAACTTTAGGCCTCGGTCAATACTTATTACATCTTTTTACATATAACAGCATTTTATACTTGCGCATTTCAAATATGCGCAAGCACGAATTTTTTATATTTAAAAAATACACTTGCACATTTCAAAAACGCACAAGCACAAATTTTTTTTTTAAAAATACACTTGTGCAAATTTGGATTGCGCAAAACCAGGTCTATTTTTGTAAATAGTTTTGAACGAGGCCTAAAGTTGAAATAAGTTTTTTTCTCGGGTCTAAAATGAAAATTTGTCCATCTTTAAATTCGAAGATAGAGTTTCTGATTATTATTTCTTTTGAAAATTATATATTAAAAGTATAAATCAACGAAGTCAGGAGTTCAGAACACTCAAATGGTGGGAAAACCGTGAACAAGATTCTTAATGGTGGTGGTGGTCTCTCATCCGAGCTTAATAACCTTGCTGCTCTCACATTTCCTCAGTCAAAGATAATTTCAGCTTATGGTAAAAGCCCAACATTATTAATATTATATTGCAACAACATTGAATGTAAATTTACATGTAACTGTGTAATTTACATTCATGTACATGTGCTTTACATATGTGTCATGTATGTATTTTATTATCTTTATTACCTGAAATGAGAATAAACAATGAAGGACCGTATGTGTATTTGTATATACAAACAAAATACAACGTAAAAAAAGGTATTTATTGAATAATCCAAAGAATTTAACTACACTGGCAAACTTTGAAGAATGTATGTCTGTCTGTAATGGAAGAAGGGTATTTGTTTATAACACATTCTTCAATATTTTTTATATAAGGTATGACAGAATGCTGTTCATCTCTTACTTTCATGACTCTGCATGATCCTTTTCACCAAAATTCCAGAAAGTCTCATTCTAGTAACATCATAAAGGAAAATGAAAATGAAAATGTCGGCGTGCTTGTTGGCAAACCAGCTCCTCACATCGAGCTTCGAGTGAGTGGCGATTCTGACAATTTGGATTCACCTTTAGTTGGAAGCATTTTAACAAGAGGATTACATGTAATGATTGGATATTATGGCACAAAAAATAATATTATTTTTGATTCTATCGAGAACGGATGGCTGGACACTGGAGACGTAGGGTGGATTGATGGTAATGGCAACTTATGGCTTGTTGGGCGTAAAAAAGATAGAATAAAAAGCGGTGGAGAAAATATTTACCCAGAAGAGGTAATTTTCTTTTGAAATATTTAGTATATATTTTTCTCATTTTATAAATGATGCATCTTTCTTTTTGTGAAGATTCCCTTGTAATCTGATAATTTGTAATTACATATCAAAAAATATAGTTAGTAACATTTAGTAGTACTTCTATGAACACTTTTGATGTTAACTGAAATACAACAGGTTAGTTGAAATTTGTAATTATCCGATGTAATGAAGAAGGTTTTGACTTTTTTCCTTGCACCTAACTTTGTTAGGAATATTCGTGAAAAAGGAGTTTGCATCTCTTTTTCTTTGTCTTAACTGCACTATAATCAAGAGTATACAAATTTGGCCCGGTAACCCCTTGAATTCAAAAATAACCAAGGTTTTTTGACATAAAAATACCTTAAGTAGAGCTGCTTAACTGTATCCTACAAGTGCACACTTAACTGATATTGCTCATATATTTTTATGGGCTACTAGTAAAGTCATCATCTTTTCAGATATTAATTACTACAGTCATGATATATATCTAATTACTCAGGTGGAGACTGTGCTTTCTCAGCATCCTGGAGTTCTAAAGGCTGTTGTTATTGGCATTCCAAATTCACGTTTAGGTGAAATGGCAGTTGCCTGTATCATAATTCGAGACAGTTGCAAATGGTTTGACATAAATTCCTTGAATGCTACAGAAGTAAATGATTTATCGACTGAGGTTCTCCAAAAATATTGTCAGCAACAAAAACTAAGCAGGTAAATAGATAAACTTTTCATTCCAATCTCATAATTTATGGTATTGACATAAAATCGTATGGATTGTTTGTGCATGTAAATTTCCATAATTGCTTGTTGCCTCATTTATTCTTAATATTGGATTATGTTTCTTTGATTTGTATTGATTGACCCAATTTTGTCTGATGAATAACAGGTTTAAGATACCAAAGATTTTCATACCATGGAAAAAGCCGTTGCCCTTAACTACTACTGGGAAACTAAAACGAGACGACTTAAAGAATGAAGTGATGTTGTCTATGAAGTTTTCTTCAAATTTGTAGCGACATATCATAAACTTAAAGTATATAATTATTGTAAAACTGCAATAACATCATATTTTACTTGTTCTAGTTAGATACACGGACATTTGTGTGTAACATAGATGTTTAGAATATCATACATATCAAACTTATTGATTAACAGGACGTTCCCTATGGGGCATTCATATGTTTTTACCCTCTAGCCCCAGGAAGAATACCATACTTACCGACTGAAATATCAAGGATGAAAAGCCACTAGAACACTGAAGCTTTCAAGCCCTAAGAAAAAGTCCCTTTCAGTAGTAGTACTCGATTGTCATTCCTCCTTCCCTCGTTCTTGAGTACAAGCGGCTTCCTATCTTCGCCTTCATTGTCTATCTAGAGATCTTAATATCAAATCAAAGTGATTAATTTTATGACAAGTAACAACACTCCATTTTGATACCCTTTGTTTTGATACCTAAAATCGACACCTAATACCATCAACTATTACTCTTGTGCTGATACTTAAGCATCTGAATGCAAGATCGTTGGGGGTAAAAGTAAAACAACAAAACTCAAAATAACAAAACTATACTTACATCATATCAACGAAATGTAATATAACATAGTCAACATAGATAGTACACATGACTACTTCCAAAATATAGTTCTCAGAGTTGCATCACCAACGAGTACTACCCTCAGCTATCGATAGTTAAAACACTTGTCCTCACAATGTTGATACATATACATCTCATAATGCATCAGAAATAGTAAATAATAGATACACCCAAAGCCTTTTGCTCGTCACCAGTTAGCTACAGAACATCGAGCATAATTCTGTACTTTCTGCTTACTCAAACGAGTACTTGAGAGTTTAAGGGAGAAGATAGACTTCGAGTCAGAGATAAGTCCAGTTTGTTTCCCTCAGTTGATTCTTCCTACAAAGCCTTGGTTCCTAAGCCCTCAAACCTCAATTGCATATCCATCAAGTCATCAAAAGTGCCTTTAACATGATTTGTCATCTCCCTCTCTGCAAGTCTAACGTCATGCCCACAATAAACATCCGGTTCTTCTTCAATTGGGCATTTGTAATGTCAAGTTCAAATCGTGACATAGCATCGAACTTATTCTCGTATTGTGAAATACTAATATCACCTTGTTTTAGATCTATAAAGCAACAGAACAAAATACATATCTCCACTTCTGAAATGAATTTAGCCTCAAATCTTTCTTTGAACTATGCCTAAATAATACCTTCCTTAGGAATAATGACGATAACAGAGTCCCACCAATCCATGACCCCATCTTGAAATTGCTTAAAAGCTAACAAATGCATATGCATGTCATTAAGTCCTAAGTCACCAGATATCCTATTACAAGCTCCGAAATAAATTTCATGGGAGGTTAGACATGTACCATCTTTGCTCCTCCATTTCCTTCTATCACACCAACTACAATTAAGGCATTTCTATGCAACCGTGCTTTAAACTTTAACGATCGAATATTTAAATGATTACTTTAAATATGTAATCGTTAATAACGAAACGTTCATTACACTCATTTTTCAAAGACGGACGAATTGAGACTCGAGACATCCGCCATTGAGACCGCAATTCCGTCATGAGAAAAATGAATATAAACTTGGCTATGTTTGGAGTCAATGAGAGTTAATAGTGATTTCTTGAGATAAGAAATGAATTGGGCGCACATTACTTGCCTATAAGTGGTCAACCCCTTTCATTATTTCTCATTCACTTTCCATTCACGTTACTTTTCTTTTCGTCTTCTCCTAATCTTTTCCTAATCTCCTCTTAATCCCCTACTTTAAATCAATAATCCAAGCCAAAATAAAATTCCTAAATTCATGAAAAAAATTACTACAATTCCCCTCAATCTTTCCTCACATAACCCATCAAGAAAAAAGCTTGAATCGGAGTTTGGAGCTCCATCCAAGATTTCAAGAGGGCAAGAAGATGGGTTTTGATGATTTTGGGCTTGGTTTGGAGAAGGAGGTGAGTGGGATGATTTTCTTACTCAATTTACTAGTATATTTTATAAATTTGTTTATTTATGATTATGAAGTGATATGGAATGATTTAGAGAATTTTGTGTTATGGTTTAGTCTTCTATTCATGTTATAAACATGATTATACATCTTATTATTAATTAGAAATCTTAGTTACTAATTTTGTGAAAGTTAACAAGCTATGAAATGAGTTTGGGGTTAATTGGATGATTATGTATAATGTTTGGTTTGATTTGTGATTAATTAAGTGATATAATTATGTTCATGTCATTAGAAAGTATTAATTAAACCGTTTGAATTGATTTTAGAAAAGTTAGTAAGCTTTGGGTTTGGTTTTGGGATGATTAAGTGATTGTGAATGATTGTTTGAGCTTAATTATGTGTTATATATGATTTAGTAATTATATAATTGTATTGAAATTATATATGAATGTTTTGAAAAAGTTAGTAAGCTAATTAACTGGTTTAAGAGCTCTACATTTATTATTAAAGTGGTTAGAGGCTTAATGAAACTTAGTACTTATAAATATTATTTGGAGTAAAGAAATGATTTTTTATAGGTGAATAATTTATTTATAAATATTATTTATGCAACGGAATAATTTTATAAATAAAAAATATATTTTATAAAATAGAATGAGACTTTATAAAATAATGTAAAAGAGATATTTTATAAATAGTATGAGATTATATAAAATAGTGTACAAGAGATTTTATAATGTAGTATGAGAATTTATAAAATAATGTAAATGTGATTTTTTATAAGAGTACGAGATTTTATGAAATAACATGAGGAAGATATTTTATAAAAATGACTATAAAGTTTTATAAAATATTTATGAAATAAATCTTTAATTTAAATAAATAAATTAGGTGTTATAAAGGCTTAAATTGATTTATAAGTTAGTAATGTATTTTATAAAATAATATGAGATTTTATAAAATAGTATGAAAAAATATTTTGCTTTTATTGAAAGGATTTAGTAAATAAAAGTAGGACTTGATTTAGCACCAAATGTATTACTTACTTGAATATACATGTACATATATGTGCATGAGCTGGTATATGTATACGTGTATTTGAAGTTGTATAATAATCAATACAATTCAAGTATTGCAGTTAGAATTGTCGAATCGCTTTGATTGTTGATAATTATTGCTTATTTGTATGACCAGTATCACTGTCATAGTGGTTAGGCGCTTCAACTTTGGTGTAAGAGGTCATAGGTTCAAAACTTGCATAGCGTGATTCGAACATATATTGACATGTAGTATGTTATATACTACTTAAGATTTGTAGTATTAATATGTACTACCATCTAAGTATCCAATTTAAAAAAAACTATATATATGTATTTAAACACATTAAGAGCAATCTCAAGTAGCCATACAACCATCGGGTGTGCCAAACTGCATGAGAGAATGTTGGGTCAAGTAATCACTTCGATGAAGTCTAAAACGTGATTTGTGAAATTTTTATGTGTTTTTGTATGCATGTGTGCATAAGTAGGTGCACCAACACACATGTGAGCATTACAGGAAGCGAGAAGGTCAGTCATGTTCATTTTGGTGTGTTAAAGGAGGTTGGGTCGTTGGAACTGACCTATGAAATTGTATACGTAAAAAAGTGGTTTTTCATATCGAAATTAGTTTTCAAATACTTAAGAAACTACTTCCAAGATATCAACCAATGGACTCTAGAAGAGCTCCGATGCGACGAAGGCAGGTTAGGGGAGCTAGGCGAAGCAACGGAGGAGACAAGATGCGAAACGACGGTTGGTGGAGCGCGATTCCCGCTGCCTAGGCTTATTTCTTGTTGTAGCTATCACCGGTCCTAGTAGACTGGTGCATCAGTGGGTGCAGGCTTGGGCAATAAGCCCAGTTAGGGAGCAAAAGAAAGAAGGTTTCCTCTCGGATTTGGGTGTAGTTCGACGTGAGGCTTTGGCATGACTTTGGGAAGACTTTGGGCTACTCCGAAAAGTGGAATGCAAGGCAAAGCTTGGAGTTCGGATGCAATGTTTAGTGATATGTGTGCAATCAATAATGATTGGATACAATATCGGTGTAGTCATTGATTGCATGGTCACATTTGGTGAGCGTATACGTTTGAGCAAAGTTAGTCCTTACCTCTTGGTTCCGACCTTGAGTATATATGTTTGATGAATGGTATCGGTCTTATGTTTATGACCGTACCCTGTATTGGTCTTATATTACTGACCATATATCGTATTGTCCTTACATTAGTGGCCATGCATATTATTGGTCTTATACTCGAGGCCATCCATATAGATATATGATGATGAAATACCAGTCTTTGTTTGTGATAAGCGTATTTGATTATGTGACAATATATTTGATATATATATATATATATATCTTTACGAAAATCGTGTTCTTTTGTGGTCTCGATGACATATTATTATTGGAACTGGACCAGCCCGCAGTGGAAGAAATATGTGAATTTCAAATTTTTTTTACCATTTTGAATCTTTATTGGTTTTATGAAGTCTAATTTATTTAGAACATTTCTAAATTTCTTTTAAATAAAATCATTTTTTTATTTATATTTATAATATAGTTTGTATTATGTAATTGATATTATATTATATGTATATACGTATATTATATACACACACATATATATATATGTGTGTGTGTGTGCATGTGTAACATGACAATCTATGTAAGGTATAACATGCCCGTGTATAAGTGCTAGGATTTACACTGCAACAGACATGTTAGTCCATCTAGTATACAAATATATTGTCCAAATGTATGCTTATATGTTTTATATGTATAGAATATTATAAATATATATATATATAAATTTATATTTTATTTTGAATAATTATAATTAAATAAAAATAAATAAATATTCATGTGTGGAATTTATAACACACACATATAGTTATGTATATGAAAAACATTTAAAATATTATAAAATGTTTATTTTGTTGTAAATCCAGAAACAAAATTAGATTTATTTTGTATATAATATATATATATAGTGTAATAATATATATATATATATATATATATATATATATATATATGTGAATGAAACACACACACACATAATGAGGAGCGTTCAATGGCACCCCAAATAGTGCAGCATCCATGTAGCCTCTTGATTTCCACCACACAATCCGAATTAAATAATATGGTTTTCCCTCTCTTCCCACTAGCCATATTATTTAAATCGGATTGTGTGGTGGAAAACATGTGGGCTACAAGGATGCTGCAAAATAGGGGTGCCATTCAGCGCTCCTCATATATAATGCACACACACACACTTTTACCTAATAATGCTCGTGGAAATTTTTTTTATAAATTTATTTAATTTAAATTTCCGATCGGAAATAAAATTATATATATATATATATATATAAAATATGTTTTGAAATTATAATTTTGTGTTTTAAAATTTTATATATGAAAAAAAATCTAAATGATATTTTAGCATTTGAATATTTTAATATATAATTTTTAATTAAAAATAAAATTTAAATTTAAATTTAAATTTCAACAATTATAGTAATACTTAATATATATATATATATATATATATAAAATTTGCAGCCGAAATTTGGTCAAGTGTAAACATGGTTTTATAAAATTTAAATTATATTTTATATGATATTTTTTTTCTTCATTTTATAGATTTATTTAAGTGATTTGAATTAAATAATATTTATATATATATATATATATATTAAAAATTTATTATTTTTTCCAAAAAATGTTTTAGGTATAAAACTATTTATATGTAATTTGAAAACATATTTTGTATAGTTTAATGTTTAGTATTTGAATTATTAAGTTTATGTAATTTCTAATTACTACTGTGAATATGAATGTTAGTTGTATTGTTTTCCTGAAGATAACACAACAATAACGGATCCAACATATTTTTTAATGGGATGTAAAATCGGGCCTTGCGTACCCATTTTGTAATGTTCGATGGTCATCCAGATTCGGGTAGCATGTACAGGGTTGGACACTGTTATTTGTCAATGGAGATGAGAGCTTTCATCATGGTCATGTATAGGTGATTGGAGAAGATAGAGTGTGATTAATAACCGCTGATGGATCATGTTTGGTTTCTCACGCGTTTAACGAAGTTAGGCAATTTAGGTGGGCTGAAGCATTTCAGTTGGGCTCGGTATATGACAGCAACTGATAGGAGGACGTTAATGAGTTTACTCTATCGTATTTATATGGATTTAGTAGATTAGTAGCCTTGTATTACTTGGGCTACTGTTGTATATTTCTTGTAATATCTAATTATGTATAAAGTAATAATTGGAACCCATTTTCAAAAAATAAAATGAAAAAGTCAAATTATTTTTTTATTTTATCTTAAGCCGTGAGTTCTAAGGCATGTATATGTCATAAATCTTTTTTAAATATATAAGCATATAAACAAACAACCATTCTAAATGTGACGATATATTAAAATCATTACGTAACTAACAAAGCAATATATGATATATAAATTACCTAAATATTAGCATATAATCAAAGATCAGCTAATTACCTTTCACTTTGCCAAAGGACCACACCTTGAAGCGTTGAAATAGATTCCTGAATTAGATTCCAATTATGAATGTGCTATCTCCCAAATTGCATACCACCGACTATCAAATAGTGTTTATTTTAATTTGATTTGAGCTTGGAAATAGAGGGGAGGGGAGGATGTACTAAGAGCTAGTGGAGGCTTCAAAAAGTTAGTAGAAGAATGAGGGTTACGATCTATTTATAAAGGAGAGATTAGAGAGATAAGTTAGGATCTAGATTTGCTTTTCTCTCATCCATTCTCTTCCTTTATCCTATCAAAACTCTAACACATTTTACATATCCAAGCGTCCCCCTACCCAGTCTATGCATAGTCGAACCAACAAGCCCCTATATGGGCTTCAAAACCATTTAAAGCCCGTACAATATTTGTCGCATTTAGACCCAATTTAAACGCGTACCGATATCGTATATCGCTTTATATATTTATAACTATTACAAAAAATTTATTAATATTATTTAATAAATAAAAATAAAAGTTTGTAACTAATTATTCCATAAATATTAATTAATTTAATTAATTTATAACTATTATAAATTAAATAAATCATGTGGTCAAAGGGGTATTCAACGATTCAGTTGTAGGACTCTCTAGGTGTAAATTTGGTCCAAGATTAATATCGAACTATTCGAATATTAATGTTCATATGATCCTTAGCAGGTGATTGACATTTTTCCAAAATTTATCACTTACTTGGTTTTGATAAAATCTAATTTTACTTTGTTAAGCGTTATCCATTTGTGACTATTATTTACACCACTTCTCTTCATCAAAACTATAGTACTTTGGACTTATGGAATTTGGCAATGATCAAAATTCAAAAATCATGAAAAATATTAAACTCTATAGTCCAAACACAAGATCCTCGGTTCAATAATAATAATAATTAGCTAAACTACCCTGCCAGAGATTTTGGCATTAAGTTGATTTTACTTGACCGTGATATTAACCCCATAAAACCGAGAAGACGAATCCTCCCTTGAATAGTGTTTCACTTCCAATACTTCCACTCGACCCAACTATAGTCACTCGATGGATGTTGTGCCATGATTTGACTATAATCAAAGCAGAGCTTTCTTATAGAAGATCAACGGTATTCTCAAGTCGAAAGAACTGTGTAAATTAGTCATGTAGATATTTTCTGTTTGACCTTAGTTATACTAACCAACAGAAAACCATCGAGTGAGTCATTCCATAGTTATCCAATAATTATCAATACGTAACTCTTGGTGCCCCCAACAGTCATAAGTAATACACTGCCTAACATTTGAAGAGTGTGACATACTCTAATCTTAACAGATGCATCAATATCGAGTCTTGATGCATCTTGACTAGGAATGTTTAAAATGATGTGTTTATTATATTGTGATACAATACTCATGATTACAACTATTTATAATTACTATTACAAACACACCATTTATTGATTTTTTGTTAAATATATTTTAATTAAATATTTGATTATTTAATTAAAATGACAACAAATATATAACAGAAAGAAAATCACCTTTATTACGAATTATAATTGATTACAGAGTTAATTAATTTACGATAAATTACAAGATTTTCCCTTATGGCATATCCCTAACTCTATCAATTATATGGGATATGCCCGTCATTCTCTTTTGTAGAGACATTATGCGAATTTGTCAAGAGATCCATGAAGACTGAGAGGGGGATGACGACGAATATTTACGAGTGGATCATATATTACCAAAGGTCATTAAAGGAGTACGATGAGATCAACATAGGTTTTGAGTAGATAGAGTAGGTCATATGTCACCAAAGTTATGGTGAAATCTACACGAGACCCATCACTGAGGATGCGGCTTGCGGTCTAAGGTGCATTTAGGTACTCACTCTATTTATTTTAGACCCTCAACGAGAATGATTGGATCATGATAATTTGAATTAAAGGTTGATGTGTAATACACACTCAGGTGTTAAGTAAATAGAGTAGGTTATATATCACCAAAGCTCATTAAGGGGTATCGTGAGATCTACATGAGACCCATCACTGAGGATGCAGCTCGGGGTCTAAGATACATTCAAATACTGACTTTATTTATCTTAAGCATGATTTTACCGCGGACTTCGCTCATTAGCAATGGTGAATTCTCTATCTATCACCAATCGTTATATTATGTGTCATATTAGTTGGTTGATAATATTGTTGTGTATTTTCGGTTATGCTTGTATTGTGGTATTTATATTGTCTCTACATTTGTATATTGGGTTATCTTATCATGGTATACTATTATGCATTAGTTACATTATATGAATTTTTTTGATTCTTTGATTACAGGAGAAGAGCAAATTATGGTATGATCCCTTATTTTTATGATGGGTTTACTTTACTTGTTTATGGGCAGTTCGATTATCCCAGAGCCATATTTATGGAGAGAACCGACTATACCTTAGTAGTACTATTTATTTGTATATAGTTTTGATATACAATATTTTGAGATTGTTTCCCTCACACTAGGCTTTATGTCTGATCCACAATTTGTCTCTTTATGTCATGATAACTCTCGGGTACTAGATAGTGTAGTTTGGTAGCCAGGTGCTTTAGGGATATGGTATCAGAGTGGTGTAGCTAGATCTTTGGAGGCGTAGATGATACTTTGGATATATAATTAATATTGTAGTAGTACATGACAGATATGTTATTTATATATGGGACTTGCATCACATATTCTGTTCTGACTTTATGTACTGATATTTACTTACTAGTTATTTCTTCCAGTGCATTCTCTTATATTCATTGTTCATTTAATTTTGTTCAAGTATATCAGCATATTATATATTATCATTCCGTTGTGGGATTATATTTTAATGCCTTGGTATAGTGTTTTTTTTTAATTTTACCTCGACAAACAGTTCTTTGTGGTATTCGAGAGTCAGACATTGTCATTCGACGTTGATTTTTGAGTTTTAGGAAGTGTTAACCCAAAAAATGGAACAATACCACGGATTGAGTGTGAAAGCACCGATCATGTATATCAAGGCAAATAAAATAGAAAAAGCAGCAGTAAATTGCAGAAAAAGTAAAGATACAAGAGATTTATATAGTTGTTCGACTGTTAACGAACCCTACGTCCACTTTATAGCTTTTATTGATCAACTGCTATTACAAAAGAGTTTGGATTACAATATAATTCTTTTCTAAGTTAGATCAAGCTACCATTATTAGAGACAATTGGAAGGATCTCAGTTGCCCTTCAATGACTATTGTGAGGGAAATGAAGAGTGAAGAAACAATGGTAGAGTTTCAGCAGAGATCAGAGCGGATCCTTTTCTTGTTGTAGATGGATGGTATTTATAGGATTTAGAGAGCACTTGATCCATGACCGCCTTGCCGGGAGCCTGTATTAGTCGTGCAGAAGGAGCCCAAAAGGTTTGGTGGTGATCTGAGCTAAGTATTTGGATCGGTACTAATCCGATGGGGTCGGATCGGTACCTATCCAAATACTTAGTGAATTTCAGAGTTCTGAGTCCTTTGGAGGTTATCTGAGCTAAGTATTTGGATCGTGACCTATCTGATGGGGTCAGATCGGTACCTATCCGAATACTTGGTGAATTTTTTAGTCTTCTCATGTAACGACCCATATTTTTCCGATAATTAAAAATATTAAATTAGATAAGATTTTAGAATTTAATATTGAGAGAAATTAAAAATTTATGATTTATTAATGAGAAAAATAATTAGAATATGATTTAATAATGTTGTTTGAATCTTTTGACAATTTTTTATTAGTAATTTCAATCAATTGATATAATCGTAAAGTTAATTTGGTTATAATTGTAAATTGGAATTAAATTGGTAATTAATGAAATTAATGAAATTAATGAAATTGAAATATTATAATTAATATCGTAAAAGATGATACCAGTAGAATATGGATGCAATAAAATGTAAACTTATGTTAATAAAATTCATAGGGTATTATTGATTTAATAATAAGAATGTAAATCAAAATAAATGAATTTATTGGAATTTAAATTATAATTAATGAATTTATTACTATGGTAATTGAACACTGTAATTAGTGCAATATTTAAATATTGAATTTGACATGGAAATTTATTTCTGATGGATTATAAATTTACGTGTAATCAAGAAAGATAATATGGTTAACTTTTAAAATTTGAATTTAAAGGTGATTTAATCAATTTAATAATAATTTAGTTTATTAAAGTGAAAATAGCCATTTTGGCCACTGTCTCGGATTTCGACGAACCTAGTTTCATCGGATCCGTAACAGTGAATTATTGTAGGATCTCAAGTTTCGTAGCGATCGGACTTGTCGTTTGGTCGTACGGGATCGAAATGCGTAGAAATCAATTTAGTGAATTCAATTAAACTAATCTGATTTCTAAAGCTAACTTCTATATACAATGGAATTTGGGTTTGAAACTAGTTCCATTGAGTTTAAAAATATAGAAAACCTATATTTCAATATATTGGATGACCCATTTCCGTTTCGAAAACGAAACGGGTTTTCGGGTGATTGTTATCATTTCGACCCAATTCGATTTGTCTTTTCACTCTTATCTAGCCTTGTCCATATAAATAGATTTCTTTTCTGAAACCCTAGCAGCCTTTTTCTTATTTCTATACGTACATTTCCATCTGCTCATTCCTTCCTTCCAAATGGCAGAAACCCTAATTCCCAAATTCAATTGCAAATCAAAATCAAATCAAAAAATTTAAACTCTCAAACTATATCGAATTATATATCGTTAGAAAGCTCTTGAAGAGAGCAATCTATTGCTACAATTCGTTTTTGCAATCGAATCATGGTTTGGCTAGAAATTGGTGATTTATCCTCGGCCGTTCATATTAGGTTTTCAGATTCGATGGTGGATCTTCAACTATAGGTCGATCGGATGGTGCTGGAGCGTAGAGGAGGTCGAGGGGAGTTGATTAGTGGTATTCATTCATGCCATAGTCATCGAAGATCGCCAAAAATCACCTTAGAGCGAAGCGGCGGCGTTGGCTATTAGGGGAGGTCGGGGTGGTCGCGAGACCATGTGTAGGTGCGGCCTGGAGCATGGGAGTCGGCGGTGACGTTCCATTGAGGTGATGGTGATCGTGGTGGCCGCGGTTGTCAATTGAAGGGTGGCGGCTGTTGGTTATCTCGAGTTGAGAGGTCGCGTACGATCGGTCGAGATTAGAGTTTGACTGAGGTACGATATTACTTTGTTGCGCTCGAATTATTTTTAATTCAAATTTAAATTTTAAACGTCCTAACTTATATAACTTTTGCATACGAGCTCGGATTCACGCACGGTTTTCTCCGTTACGATCGTATCAAGATTTCGGACAATATAGGACTAGTTTGGCTGCATTCTAATACTGTTCAATTTTTGGGCCTTAATTGGATTTTAATCGATTTGAAATCAAAGATGAGTGATTTAACCCACTCACGAATGCTAAACTATCTTATGTTAGTTAAATTAAATTTATGATGTGATTAGAAATTTATTGATTGCTGTTTGGTATTTAAATTGTTGTTTAAATTTAATTTGAATCTATATTGAATTTAATTGCCATTTTAAATTAATATTGGAATTTAAATTGTTTGTTAAATACCTGATTAATAACCAGTTTATTTGTTGTGATTATTGGTTGATTTGAATGATGATTGTGATGGATGTTTAATTGTTGACATTTGGATGATTTGATGTTATGTTTATTTTATATGTTGTTATCACACTGCAAGTTCTCTTAGTTATTGTTAGGAAAATCACTATGGGTTGAAATGTTACATACCCGAATGGTCTTATAGATTAGGGAAAAATCATTATGGGTTGAAATGATAAACTCGAGCGATTTTATGGATTTGAAAATTGTGATTCGGGATACGGATTAAAATGATATATATCCGGAAATTTAAATTTATTGCGGGTTGAAATGATATATATCCGTATCACTTGACCATATGGTAGAAAATTATATACGGACACCGAATTGGTTAAATTAAATTATTTTAAATCCTTAATGTTTAAATCTAGTTAAATGATATTATTTTAAATAAAATAAAATTAGATTTATATGAACTGAATTATTTTCAAAATCCAAGCTTTTAAAATGTTGAAATTGAAATTGGTTTAAATGAATTGTTTAAAGAATTTAAATTGAAATCTTAAAGTGGAATTTGAAATATAATTGAAATTTATCAAAATTGAGTTATTTTAAACGTTTGAATATTTAAACTTTGAAACTTATTGAATTTGAAGTGTTTTAAATTTATACTTCAAACATAGATTTGAAATCGATATAAATTGAAATGGTTTTAATGAGAATTTGAATTGAAACCTTTAGCCTTTGGATTGAAATCGTTGAAATGAGATTGATTTAAATTGAATTGTTGGAACTAAAGTTGATTTGAGTTGATTTGTGAAATTAGAAGAAACAATTCTAATTTGAAACTATTTTTGATATAAACTCTTTAATATACAAACTCTTTTAACATATAAACTATTATTCTCATATAAACCATTTTAATATATATTAATAATTTTTAATACATTAACTATTTTAATCTATAATCTATTTTAATATATATAAACTATTTTTTAATACATTAACTATTTTAATCTATAACCTATTTTAATATATAAACTATTTTTAATATATAACCTATTTTTAATATATAACCTATTTTAATATATAAATTATTTTAATATATAAACTATTTTTAATATATAAACTATTTTAATCTATAACCTATTTTTTTAAATATAAACTATTTTAATATATTTATTATTTTAAATTTGTAAACAACTTTTAATATATATTTTAATGTATAAACTATTTTTTTATGTATAACTATTCCAATATATAAACTGCTTTCAATATTCAAACTGTTTAACGTTGTAACTGTTATGATTTAGATTTAATTGATTTAAATGCGAATATTTTGATATAATGGGTTATGATTTTGAAATGAATAAGATATAAAGTGAATAATGATTTCGAAAGTGAATATGATTTCGAAAGTGAATATGATATTTTGATTCAATTATGAATCGGTTTTGGAAATGTAAAAGAACCAACCTGTGTGAAATAAGCGCTTGGTTGTTAAAGAGACCGGGATCAGAGATTATCATACTCTCTGCCAATATCGAAAACTACTTTAAAAAATGCGCACATGGTGGAGAATCCAGAACAAAGTAGGATGGTTTGGCGAACGCTACTGTATGAGGTATGAACGCAGCCTTGACCCCCTTGGGTCAGCTTGATATGACTAAAATATGAGCTATACCTGGGTCAAGTGGGGTCGCATCCCCGACCGGGCACATTTCTTCGATACCATATTTATTACTTTGTGATTTATTTGGTAGCCACCCCTTGATTTGATTATGGGAGTGTGTTCCGAGGTGGGCGGTAGTAGCTGCTATGCGTTACCACCAGCCCGGTTCTACAAATGGTAAAATCCTACCCTAGCATTGCCTCGCGTGCCTTGTCATATGCCTTATCGAGCCCATTGCGACTTTGGTTTGTATCGTACCTATGGAGTGCTCCCTGAGTATCCCACCGATTTGGTGGAGCTTACAGTATCTGTATAGACTACGGTATTTATATAAAAATGTGTTAAGAGGGATATGGGTAACGCCTTAACACTATTTTAATACTTTACTTTACTGTAGATATATTATAATAGCGTATTGTATTATGTATGTAGATAATTTAATAGATCCTTAGGAGTTAGGAGATGGAATCCCGAATATCTCTTAAGTTATTGCACGCACGTTAGACACTGGATAGGAGATGTAAAATCCCGTAAATATCTCTGAAGCCATTACACTCATATTTACTTTGTTGATTTAACTTACATAAGATCTTTTAGTTCCGACTTGAGTGTTTTGTCTTTTCATTACGCTCGGGTTAGCCTGAGCATTTCAGCATTGAAGACCCTATTTCTAGAGGATGAAGATGGAGATTTGTATACCATTTATATATATATATTCCACTACATCATGTTGTTCCCCTGCATTATTTATTTATTCCTGCTGTATGTATAACTCTGATTTGTATTGTAGAAGTGTAATCAAATATTATTTGTAAAACAGCTTCATGAACTGTTTATTTGATTATTATATCTTGTCATTCCGCTGTGAGATTCTATGTTTTGTTTTTCCTTCTTTTCTATTATTTTCTTATTTACCCCATTAACAATCCTCCCTTTTGAATGGTTTGAGTTGACATGTATGGTTTATTGTTGATTTAAACCATCCAAAAATGTGGGTCATTACATCTCAATTTGGTTGTCTTTCTATCCCATAATTGAGTGCATTGTCCGAATATCAAGTTATTTGGTGTTCGTTTGATCATCCATCTTCATGGATCATCCAATCCATCCGTTTATAGGAGATCCATCCATAACACACACAATAATTAACCAAATGACACGAAACTTCATACATGCAATGTACATGAGTATGAGAGCCTCTAAATCAGATCTTATGAGGATCCGTGCTAAGTATTCAAATCAGCGATGATCCAATTGAGTCGGATTGGCGGTGATCCAAACCCTTAGCTTATTTTTGAATCTCTTATTCTAGATCATAGGAGATCCATCCACAAGTCCCATAATACTTAACCAATGACACAAAACTTCATATATGCAATGTACATAAGTAGAAGAGCCTCCAAACGGATCTCATAAGATGGGGCCCATCCTATGTGGGTCGGACCTGATCCGTCAAACTAGCTCAATTTGGAGGATATCCATCCATAGCTTTCTCGATACTTATTAGAATCAGACAAAACTTTGTAGCTACCTTCTAGAGGACGTGTTGGACGCACACAACGAATCTTAAGTAGTGGGGCCTATCTTATTTGGGTCAGATCCGATCCAAAGTTTTGATCGGTACCGATCCAAATTGGCAAGCCCAATTGAGTTGATTTTTGGTGTGAGGCTTCTTTTATGTCTTTTAAGTATTCCCTCTAAATTTTAAGTCAACCAAAGTCCGTATGAGTTCTGTAGATCCATTTTAAGTTGCTCTGGTCCAAAAGCGGGTAAATATTTGAATGGATCAGATGGGTCTTCATTTATTGAACTAGGTTGCTTAGAATGTTACCAAACTTGATAGGCGAGCTTAGTAGAGGCATATGATCACAATTCAAAAGGTTTGGAGATCCTTTGATTCAACAATTCGGATCGGTATTGACCCGATTGGATCAGATCAATGTTGATTCGAAGAGATTGCTTATTTTACGGTGAATTTCCTTAAGGGCCAACCTCTTGCTCTTTTAAGTGCTTTAGTCATGTTTCAAGTCATTCGAACTTAATCTGGATGTTCCAACTCCTACTGAATTCTGACGGGTTAAAAACCCGGTTAACATTTGCCCTCCAGAGTAAGCTTTCATTGAAAATGGGATGTGCTCTGAAATGGATTACCTCTGGGTTTCCATTTCTAGGAGCATTGTGGATCATCTTGAATTGTCATGAGAAGTTATCTGTGATGTGTTAGTTAGCTATTCAGCTTTCAGTGCAAATCTTCATCGCACGTGATTACGAGCAATCTTAACTTGATAATCTTCGGAGTGCATATGTACATCGGGTAGAACATGTCGGAGGAGTTCGAAGCGGTTTGGATGAAGAATTTCGGGTCAGTACCGATCTGAATACTTAGCAAATTTTCGGCAAGAAAATCTTTTGCTTACTTAAGTGCCTAACCAACTCGATCTTAAACACTTTACTTCATTTTGTTTTACTTCAGCCGAGTGTGCGTCATTCCGGAGCCATGTCTTTCTTTTCGTCTTCAACTGTCTCTTTTCGAGGACTTGGCTAAGCTTCTATCATCGTTTTGGATTCTAGCATGACGATTTATTCGAAAATTAGATATAGTGGATGATTCCATCGTATTGCGTTTCCCATTTCTGTACTTCTAGTGATCTTGAAAAGAAAAGCTTCCCACGTCGCTCCGGATGATGGATCCATCATCGATTTCTCATCGATAATGGGTGAGTTTCAAGAAAGATAATCTTAAAGTACAGCATGACTCGTTATTCTGGCATGAGTGAGCTATCTACGCAGGATGGTCCATTTGTGGTGCTCGGGACATCGAGCCCACTCTGCATAGAAAACACGCTGACAATGTTGAACGTCGAGTTTTGTTGTTGAAAATGACTTTTTGGTCATCCAATCTTTAGCTTAGCGGAGGAACATCCATTCCTCTAGGAGCTGGATCCTTTGCAGCTTAGGTTTCGCCCTTTATTCCCGTTGTTTCAAGATGATTGAGTATGGCTAAATTATAAGGTTTCTCTTGTAGAGTTGTAGTTGAAGTTCGTTCAGGCACAGCTTTAGTCTTCGAAAACTAGTGCATGAGTTATTCGATCGCGAATATCCTTCCTTCGTGGTTTTTGGAATTCAATCTACACACTAGCTTCTATCTCTAAGGACTATTGGTTTAATTCCTCGGTTTTGAGAATTGCTTTTTCTAGAACTATGAGGTAGCTTGGTCTAGCCAATTCCGTGACTGTTCTTGTTTATGTTCAGTCGAGTTCATGCTCAGCTGAGTTCATTCGACAAAGCATTGGTGTATATGCCCCAGTCCGTAGGGCTAATTACTTTGACTACCGAACCAACATGTTTTAGGAGACTAGGTCTCATGAGCAATAAGGTCGATTACCTTAGTTTGATTGACACGATAGCTCTTATCTTCGAGAACTAGGGACTTTGTTGCTTGATCCCAAGATCTGAGTTTTGTAATTATGTCAGTATGCATTAGGAAGATGCGTTTCTGACATCTTTTGCTAAAGTAAATTCTTCTGAGTCTGGTGTTAAGATCCTCATCATGTGTTGGTTTCTATCTTCGGAAACTCCTTTACGGATGACTCAACCCTATGGATTTTTCCTTGATGTCGTGAATCTTTGGATAACATAAGATTCCAGAAGGTAGGATTAAAGACTCGATTAAGCTTTTATTTCTATTTCTGAAAGTCAATGTATTGATAGTTTCATTTTATGGGTCTCTTCTTAGCATCACCAATCTTCGGGCAATGGCATATTCCCGCAAGATGGGACCAAATGATCTAGTCGGATCGTATGTAGATCATCAATCCTTCTCATTATCACCAGACTCCGAGCGACGGTTAATTTTTGAATATCGAATCATTTATTTCCCTTGCTGACAATTTGCTGTTAGACGTCTATTTGTCAGAACGAAACTGTTATCTAACCAACTCCGCAGTTTAGACTGAGGATTTGTGTGCCTATCCCTATTTGTGGGACTAGCTATTTCGAATGCTCATATTTAGACGCTTTCAAGAGATGGAAAGGTGTGGGGCAAATTGCTCAATTACCCCTAGTCTAACTCCCAATCCCATTCTGGAATTGAGGAAGTTTGGGGGTTTTATTTTCGACCTTCCATGATTGTTCTCGCTTATTCTTGGCCATGCATGCTTTTCTTGGTTACTAACATCGTCACGAAAGTTTTGTTCATATGTCAACTCCTGTCTTTGGGAATTGATAACCTAGCTACTTGGTTCTAAGCAACATTTCCTCGAGGCTACCTATTTTCGGCCATATATAATTCTTTCTAAGTTGAATTCTAGAAATTCGATTGTGCGCTAGCTTTCATCCTTCAAAATTAGCACAGAGCAATTCAATCTTGGGATTTTCTTTCTGTGCAGCTTTATTCCCGTGCAGTGGCCAATTCCTAGGATATCAGGTTGAACCATCCGATTAACCTATGAAAGGTTAAGTCTTCCTATTGTTTCCTATCTTCAAGCAACAATAGTTCTCCAAAAACAAGGGTAGAAGTAAGTCGAGAACCAACTTCTATCTCCATAAGTTAGTCCATTGATGGTTCACTATGGTAAGTGTTTCTCATTAACCTTGTAGATTAAAGTTTTCCTGCCATTATCGAGGCAACACCGGTACTTAGTGAATAACAAATTTCTTGGCATTGTCGAGGCAATGTTGGTACTTAGAGAATAGAAAGTTTCCCAGCGTTGCGGGGCAACACCGGTACTTAGGAAATAGAAAGTTTCCCGACGTTGCCAGGGCAACATCGGTACTTAGGAAGTAGAAATTTTCCCGATGTTGCTGGGGCAACACTGGTACTTATGAAGTGAGAAAAGGCCTCTCGGCGTTGCAGGAGCAACACTAACACTCAGGAGGTTGGGATTGATTTTTCCCGCCGATTCGCCGGTGCTTTTAATCCAGTTGGATACCAGTTTCGGTCTTCAAAAACTAGCACTTTGATGATTAGATTATAGAAGTCTTTTCTTGGTGCCTCCTATCTTCGGGCAGTGGGAAAGTCATGTTGGTAAGGATTAAATCATTCATCCGATCCTGTAGAGTTGAGTAGATTCCTTTTAACCTAATGTTGATGTTTTCTTAATGTTGCTTAACTTTGGGATATGCCATTTTCTAGAAGGATAAGAGTCCCAGGCATCTCCGTTACTTTTCTTTGTTTATAATCATCAACTGCTCCCTTTGGTGGTACAGGGTCATTGTTTAACTAATTCCATGATTGTTCTTATGTAGGGTCAAATTTGCTTCGGTCGATTTTTGTTGCAAACCGACTTCCATTTGTGGAACCCATTATTCCCAAATGCTAAATTCCGATCACTTATAGAAGATTAGATGCTTTAGGGAAAGACGTTACATTGCCTTCCAGTACGCTTGCAGTTTTCCCATTGTAATCATGGATCGGAAGTGTTCGGTAATGTTTGTCTTGAGTCTATGACAATTAACTTCACTTGTTCCACTCCATATGCGCTTTGTTACGACATTGACATTGTTGCAGATATGCGCATTATTCATTGGTTACAATCTTCGGGAATTAATGGTTTAGCTTCTCAATTCTAAGTATCTCTCCTTGTCGTTGTCTATCTTCGGACAATAGCTGATTTTCCACAGGCAGGAGTCGAGGTATCTGATCGGTCCCTACGTGGTTGATTACACTAAGCGAGGCTAAAGTCTAGACCATGATGAATCTATGACGATCGGGAGTTATCCTTCCTGGCGTTGCTAGTCTCTGAGCGGTGTGAAATAGATGAAAGACGAGTTATTCCATCCGGGTGTTGCCAATCTTTGAGCTACGATGGATTCTTGCAAGTTGGGGTTTGAGTACTCAGTCGAGCACCTGCTTCTATCTTTGGAAGCCAATGCGTCGATGACTTGATTTTGGAAACATCTTCCGTCATCGTCTATCTCTGGTTGATAGTAAGTTCCTCCTTTTATCGCCTATTTCCGAGCGATTATGAAGTTTAAGTAGTTCGATTTTCTTGTTGATATAATGGTGTGGAGTTCTCGATGTTGCTAAGGCAATATCGATGTCTAGTAGGTTGGAGCAGTTTCCCTTTAAATTTCACAGTCGTTCAGTGTACTATACTGCTTAAATCTATTACGATTGCCGAAATTCTCTATTCAACGTAACGGAACCATGGAGTGATTTTTTGTCCTGACCAAGTGTTAGTGTGTTATGTGTCCCCAGTCCATGGGGCTGATTACTCTTAACACTTGATGCGAGACTTTATGTTCTGGGCGGACCTTTGGATGCCCCCATTCAAAGTTGTGTCGCAGCTCCTATCTTTGGGAGCTCATGACTTGAATGTCTTAACTTTGTATATTTTGGTCAAAGATCGGAATTCTTTGTCGAAAACTTGGTTTGGGAACTTCGTGGCATTGCCGGAGCAATGTCGGTCCTTTTGGGTAGTAGGGATCGATTCCTGTTAATACTGCAATAAAAAAGTTTCCCGACATTCTCAAGACAACACTGATACTTAGAAAATTTTGATGGTCCAGATATGATGCCAGAGCAACATTGTGCAGTGTTTACACAGCTTATGAGATGTGTGGTTTATAGGAGTGCACGGCTTACGAAATGCGTGGCTTATGGGATCGATATGACTCATCGATCCAGGACGGTGTGGAACTTCTCGACGTTGCCAATCTTCGGGTGACATGAGAAGTCCATGCTTCGAGAGTGTGGTTCTATGGCTCAAGAAGTGATGTACGACTTATGGGTGGCATGGGTTATGAGAGTGCGCGACTTATGGGATGCGCGGCTTTTGGGGGTGCGCAACTTACGAAATGCGTGGCTTATGGGATCGATACGACCCATCGATCCGGGATGGTTTGGAACTTCTCAATGTTGCCAATCTTCGGGTACCGTGAGAAGTTCGTGCTTCGAGAGCATAGTTCCACGGAACAAGAAGTGATGCACGACTTATGGGTGGCATGGCTTATGAGAGTGCATGGCTTATGGGATGCGCGTCTTTTGGGGGTGCGTTGCTTACGGGATCGATACGACCCGCCAATCCAGAACGGTTTGGAACTTCTTGACATTGCCAATCTTCAGGTAATGTGAGGAGGTCATGCTTCAAGAGCATAGTTCCATGGCTCAAGAAGTGATTAGTGAGGGTTTGGGCCTTCCCGATGTTGTTGGAGCAACACTAGTTCTTAGAAGGCTAGAATTGAGATTTCCCGTCGATCCGGCAGTTTGAATCGATTCGCTTTCTTCGACTCGAGGAATAGATGGAGCATACTTGGGTGTGGTTTGACTAGTCTAAGAAGCTAAACAATGATTTTTGAGTTGATTTGACCCTATGGACTCAGCATGCTTACATGAACACGATTTTATTGGTTCAAGAAGCTAAGCAGTTTTTGGTTCGGGTAACCACGACTTGGATGATTCTTCCATGTTTCGGGAAGATGTGCACATCTAAACAGATCAGTTTGCCAAGGTGGAGAGATCTACAGCTGACTCCATGAAGATGGATATGAAGAAAGAGCCCATGGGAGTTCAGGGCAAGATTCTTAGCTCTTGGTCCAAACTGCCTTCAGAGAATGGGTCTTCAACTAGAATACGGTCTAAGAGGAAGAGGAACTGGTCACCAAGAGCGGTAAAGTAGGAGTTAGGAAGAAGTGGGCAAGTATTATGCTAGTATTTTGTTTGTTGCACTAGCTAGGTCATAAAGTCTGTAGTTTTAAGAATGCCATAATTTTTGATCGGGAGTATAAAACTGTGGTATGATTAGTCTCGGCCTTCCTTATGGCTATTCAAGTGTGTGGTGCCCCCATGCCATTGAGCTGTATAGGCACTTGAACTGTACCTAGGATTTCTCCACAACTTGTCCGGTTGCCCCGGTCCAGTGGGTGCGGCTGTGCCTCCTAGATGATTAAAGCACATGAAAGCCTCTATCTATGGAGACTAATATATTAGGGATTCGAGATTCTTGGTTCTCCCGGGTGCCAAATCTTGACCTCTGATTAATCACGAGGTCAATTCAGTTTTGGTTTAGTTTCTTTAAGCGACTTCGAAGCTATGGAATTCAGCAATGTTTGCTTCTTCGTTCGTTAGAAGTGATTCTATTAGTCTACGAAGTGACTAATGTGATTGTCGATTCATAGCCTGGAGCATGGTTTCACTAACTTCGGGGAGTTCTGGATCAGATGATCACCAATACGCCGGTTCACCTTCATAATGCTTTAGTTTGTACATTCGAAAAGGGTTTTTGTGGTCCAGCGACCAGATGGCCTTGGAGCGATAACTCATCAACTCCATAAGGAATTTTGGATGGATGTTTGGGGACCAGACGGCCTTGGAACGATGATTGATTGACTCTAAGTGGAATTTTGGTCAGATGTCCGATGACTGGACGACCTTGGAATGTTGATTCATCGACTCGAAGAAGAGTTTCGAGGACCGGCTCGTGGGAACACAGTTTTATCGGTTCCTGGAGAATAGAAGGCTGGATCTGTTTGCTCGATGATCCTTTGGATAAGCCTTCTCGATCCTACCGAAGCAATGCTAGTTCTTAGAAGGAGGGATCGATATAACCTGTCGATTCGGCGGTTAGTAAGCCTGTGCTTTTCATTCATAGTTCAAGGGCGTAGAAGTGTATCCTTTTCCATACTATCTACAATGCCCCTAGTATCTAGTAAGGCTCATTTGGAAAGGAAAGTAGATGGGGACGGTTGAGAAGGCATCGCTTTAGGTCGCTACCCTATTCTTTAGTAGCTAGCTAACCTAGGTGTTATTTAATAATCATCCATTCGTCCGTTAGCCGAGGTTATTATCTACTGGGCTTAGCGGCCTTGCCTGAGCAGAAGGTCCCTGATGTCCTGTAGCTCCTTCACCGTTTGGTGTGTTCTTTTGCAAATTGTCGGGTTTGCCTTCGGCCAATTGCACCACCTCTAGTCTCTAGAACTCGTTTACCTTCCCATAGGGTAGTAGGTTGTTTCCCCTCTTTAATGATACTTAAGGGCCTTGTAGTAGACTGCATCCATTGCCCTCGCTTCGTCCATATGCCAGTCATACGAATGATATACCCATGGTTGTCCAAAGATTGAATGATTGGAAATGCCAATCGAATGGAAAATCAATTAGGATAAGTCATGGATCAGTGACGATCCCCTAATTTTTTCAAACTGGCTGATATCTATATGGGATGATAAGGAAGGCCTCATTAAGCTTCATTCCAAATTTCATGACATTTGGAATTCGTATGTTTGAGTTGTGGGCAAAAGAAGATGGATCAGCATTGATGGATCAGTGGTATTTTACTTCGAGTTTGACCCGAGGAAATTTGCCGTTTGCTTGGAGTTAGCACATGGTTCACTTGGAGTCATGGCATTTGAAGTGCTGGGTTGGTGACTAACGGTGCTTGGAGTCATTTTCATGTTTACTTGGAGGAATTCTTGGTTTTACCCGAGTCGGATTTTGGGCAAGAATTTCCTGGGTTTTCTTCAAGTCAAATGGGCGATTACCTGAGTTTGACTTTGAGTATGGGCACCTAGAATCTACTTCGAGTCAAATTAGCGATTACCCGAGTTCGACTTCGAGTCAACCCGAAGTGAGTTTTTCATCGACTTTTTGATGAGTTTTGATGATTTTCGATGATGACCACTTATGACTCAACGATGGGAGTTCCATGATGGGATTGGAGGCCGTTCAATTAAGAGTGATCACAATTTACACTGGGAGCTTGGTCCGGTAATAGATCCCGGTTTATGTCATATCTCCTTGGTTTTCCTGGCTCTGGGAGTACCATTTGGGTATTCGTTCCTCGTCCATTACCTGGCACTATGTTTATGCACGGGTTTGGGTGTAGGAGCACTTCTAGTGAATAAGCCAATCCATTGTTAATAATTGATCTATGTGTTCTCTACTGCTTCATCAGCAGGTCGTGAGGAGGTAGCAATGGCCTTTTCCTTCCTAGGAGGCTTTGTAGTTAGTTTTCTTGTAGGCTTTTTCGAAGTCTAAATAGAGTAAGAAAGTTTGTAGATAGAAATCTGGATCTTATATCATGGATCATAGAATCCCAAGTAGATTGTGAGTTGATCTCCACAATGAGGTATGATGGCTTGAGATGCAATCATTGTATGGCATGAGTTGTTTGTAATGACTTAAATCACACAATGTTAAATTATGGTTGTTGTTATATTAAGCGCCTGACCACATCTACGATGTATGCCTTGCTAGTTTGGTCATCCACTAGTCGACTGTCAGTAGCTCCGCCAGGTGTTTGACTTCGCAAATGCCTCGGTTAGCTGGTTGAAGCCTAGGATCTCCATTCTTCGGAAGTACCATTCCCGCACTTCTAGTATTCTTGACTAAGTCGGTCTTACATGGGCAGTTTGAACTTCCCTTCCGGCACTCTGGACGTTAGCTTCCAAATTCAAGTCATCTTCGTCAAGGTGTAAGTCTTCTTCAGAATCCTAAACATCCATTGCTATGTTTTCCCATGGAGTTTTCACTCCTAGATTTGGGTTTGTAGTAGGCGGTTTTGCGACTGGCGGAGTTGTTTGCATTTTCTTCTATGATAATTCCTGTAGTTCCGCCCATCACTCCTTTTTGCTTATGTCTTCTTTTTCTTCTATTTAAGCCATAAAACAGAGGATTTCTCTTGCTCTGCAATAGCTACATCCTCAAGTACCATTCTGGGAGTAGTTAGTGGTTGGAGCACTAAGAAAGCATTTATCTTGTCCATAAGAGCTTTTTGACCATTTTCCTTTTTCGATTAATTTCATAAACCATCTTGGTCAATTCCCCCTTAGGTAATAACCTCATGTTGAGTAGAGGATTCCGATTCTTGATTTCCGGTATTATTCCTTGTACCGGCCCCCGTTAGCAGGTTGTCGGTGTTGTTAACTTCATTTTGTTGGGCATTTGCCACTTCTTCAGTGACAGCAGCTCCTATGGATCTTCCAAAAGCACTCCTTTTTCTTACTGCATTATTCTTCAACAGTAAGATCTCCAACTTCCTAAAGTTGATTTTGCAGATCTCACTTCTAGATCTGGTGGATAGAAAGAGGAAAATTAGATGTAAGCCTGAGTTCAATGCTCAATGAAAGCACCAAAATGTTAACCCAAAAAATGGATCAACACCCTGGATTGAGTGCTAAAGCACCAGCCCTATTTATCAAGGGAAATAAAATAGAAATGCAGTAGTAAATCGCAGAAAAAGTAAAGAGACAAGAGATTTTTATAGTGGTTTGGCTATTAACAAAGCCTATGTCCACTTTATAGCTTTTATTGATCAACTGCTGTTACAAAGGAGTTTGAACTACGATATGATTCTTCTTTTCTAAGTTAGATAAAGACACCATTGTTAGAGATAATCGGAAGGATCTCAGTTTCCCTTTAATGGCTATTGCGAGGGAAAAGAAGAGTGAAGAAACAATACCGAATTTTAGCAAAGATCAGAGCAGATCCTTTTTCTATTGCAGATGGGATAATATTCATAGGATTTGGTGAGCACTTGAGCAAGGGCCGCTTTGCCAGGAGCCTGTATTCATCATGTAGAAGGAGCCTAAAAAGTTTGGTGGTGATCTGAACTAAGTATTTGGATCGGTACCTATCCGATGGGGTCAGATCGGTACCTATTCAAATAATTAGTCAATTTCTGAGTTCTGAGTCCTTTGGAGGTTATCTGAGCTAAGTATTCAGATCTGTACCTATCTGATGGGGTCTGATCGTACTAATCCGAATAATTGGTGAATTTTTGAGTCTTCTCAGTTTGGTTGTCTTCCTATCCCATAATTGAGTTCCTTATCCGTATATCAAGTCGTTTGGAGTTCATTTGATCATCCTTCTCCATGGATTATCCAGTCCATCCGTTTATAGGAGATCCATCCATAGCTCACTCGATACTTAACCAAATGACATGAAACTTCATACATGCAATGCACTTGATTAGGAGAGCCTCCAAATCAGATCTCATGAGGATTCAAGCTAAGTATTTGGATCAACGATGATCCAATTGAGTCGGATCGGCGGTGATCCAAACCCTTAGCTTATTTTTGAATCTCTTCTTCTGGGTCGTAGGAGTTCCATCCATAAATCACTCAAGACTTAACCAAATGACATAAAAATTTATACATGTAATGTGCATGAGTAGAAGAGCCTCCAAATTGGATCTCATAAGGTGGGGCCTATCTTAGGTGGGTTAGACTTGATCTGTCAA
Source organism: Allium fistulosum (assembly GCA_030737815.1). Classification (NCBI taxonomy): domain Eukaryota; kingdom Viridiplantae; phylum Streptophyta; class Magnoliopsida; order Asparagales; family Amaryllidaceae; genus Allium; species Allium fistulosum. Next base: position 230,562,216 of record CM060908.1, on the reverse strand, counting down.
ACTAGCTCAATTTGGAGGAGATCCATCTAAAACTTGCTTGATACTTATCGGAATTAGATGAAACTTTGCAGGTACCTTCTAGAGGTTTTATGGGACTAATACAATGAATCTCAGGAGGTGGGGCCCAACTTAGTTGGTTCAGATATGATCTATACTTTGGATCGGTACCGGTCCAAATTGGCTCGGCCAATTGAGTTGATTTTTGGTGTGAGGCTTCTTTAATGTCTGCTAAACGTTCTTCCCAAATTTCAAGTCAATCCGAGTCAGTATGAATTCTATAGTTCCATTTTAAGTTGCTCTGGTCTAAAAGCGGGTAAACATTTGAATGGATCCGATGAGTCTTCATTTCTTAAACTTGGTTGCTTGGAATGTTACCAACTTGATAGGTGAACTAAGTGGAGGAATAGGGTTGCAATGAAAAAGGTCTGGAGATCCCATGGTTCAATAATTCGGATCGGTACTGACCCGATTAGATCAGATCGATGCCAATCCGAATAGATTGCTTATTTTACGGTGAATTTTCTTTAGGGCCAACCTCTTGCTCTTTTAAGTGGTTTGGTCATGTTTCAAGTCATTCGGACTTAATCTAGATGTTCTAGCTCCTACTATATTCTGGCGGGTTAAAAACCCGGTTAACATGAAGGTTGTTATGTCACATTTGGTATTAGAGCTTAGGTTCAACACTCAGGATCAAATAGACCAGTTGAGTGAAAACAACCTAGTAGAAGGAGATACTTAAAGAGAGCGTACTTGTATTTTTCTACTATATAATATTGCATACACCACTTGTCTCATGGACTTTGAATTCTTTGTGTTGCTAGTCGCTAAAGTATCTTTGTCAGGCTATTGATATAAGCAGACGAGGTACATGAGAGACTACAAATGGGCAGTTTGAGATGACTAATTGATTCAAAGGCTATTTGGATGCCGCAAGGGATGTTCCGCCACTTGTGGACATTCCAATGGTTGCGGTGGGTGTTGGAGGTGGTGTAATGACCAAGAGTGTTGTCATTCTAACTCAGCACAAGAGCTTTCGAGTTGAGTGGGTTCGGTCGATGAAGTGTGACTTCGACTTGCGTCCAAGCAGAATTTAGTGTTTGGCAAATAGTGAGAAAAGACCGAGCGGGCGACTTATTAACACATTGCATAAGTTATTCATGTTTGAATTATTTTCCCTTATGTTTGTAAACCTTAGATGATGGGAGTAATTATGACAACCCGCACTTCCTGACATACCGATCCAAAGCCTAAGGTGTCTTTCAGACTCGCGTCAGTGTTGAGAAGTACGAGCTATCAGGTTTTTAAACATTAAAGAGGCCAAGAATATACAGATAAAATCTAAGACATTCTACACTTTCAGATCTCATAGCGGAAGGAAATAAAATATAAGTACAGAACATAACCATCTCAGAAAATAACTTAGAAAAGACAGTCTCAAAACAGTACGTAGTCAAAATCAAGAGTACATAGAAATACAGCCAATAGTCCCATAAATACTAAGCATGATAAATAGTTACATGAAGCGTAATAGGAAATAAATAACAATTCTAGTGCCAAGCTTACCTCTCCATGTACTAGTCTCTGGGCCTATCAGCTACTGCTCTGTCCTCCTGTAGTGAGGGGAAAAGAAAGGAAAGGAGTGAGTCAGACAAAAGTTCGATGAATGAGTTACATTATTAATATATAGTGATCACATGCAATTAACTTCATTAATACTCTATGTGACCTAGGATGTCCTACCAGTGTTTGTGGATTACTCTTTTCATTTATCTATGGGTTATAGTTTTAAACATACCTGCACTAATATCTTGTAAAGGCTTATACTTAGGGTCGAATAACTAATCGAACCTCAAAACAACTAAGGATCAGCCAATAGTTACTGGAACCATCTCAACATAAGATTACATATAATTACAACCTTGGGACCATGTTTCCAAAATTATGACTATATGTATTATATTTATGCATTGAAGGGGAGCCCGCAATCCCAACTCACACCTAAGTCGTTTCAAGGTCGCTGCATCTGTGTTCACCTCCCTATGGTAACATAATGCTTCTTATCGTACCACATCGAGATCCATTAACAACATAATATCACGCTGCATCCGTGAATACTAAGAAACTCCCGTTAGCGCTGGGCTACATACATCTCTAGGCATCATCGTCAGTGTTGTGTGTCCACCGTAAAACATCCCATGAGTGCTATATAATATAAAATATAATTTGATTTATAATTGGGCCTTAGGCTGGCCGCCCCCGGAATTCGATAACCGGTCGATCATTGGTCACTGGAGCAGTCGACCGGTTCCAATGAACCTATCGACCAATCAGAGTGTCTATTGTGTTTTTAATTATTGAATATCGTCGTTTGTTTGTTATTAATCACCATCATTCCCAAATCAATTATAGTAAACTTTAATTATAGTTTGGCATACAATAACCCTAATGACACGGAACCCAAATTTGTGAATCTACCCTTTACAATCCCCCAAAACTTCATATTCAATTTAGGTTTATCATTAACAGGGTTATATCAACTAATATTTAATTTGACAAAAAGGTTATATTCAACTTGAATCAATTTTTATTTTACAGATTTGGATTAAACAGATTTGGATTAACTAGATGTAGATTAAAAGAAAGAGATCATATTCATATTGGGAATAAGTATCGTTAAATTCCAAATCTAAATAACAGTGTTTCCAATTCAATTTAGACAATTCTGGATTAAATAGGGTATCATAAAATTATTTACATGCAAATCATCTTACTAATCATGAATCCACTCACCTTAAAAAAAGCCATCCACTCCATAATACACTTACAATCTCCTCCATTTGTTATAGATTTCCTCTTGATTTGCTTTGATTTAATCACTTCTTCAATTTCTCTAATTTAATTTTAATTTGGTTTGAAGAAACTTTGATTTGAGGTGAAAGGAATTTTGATAGAGTTTGGACATAATGATAATGAATCAGGGTTTTGACAATTAGCATAGGGTTCTATTTATAGGGATAGAAACTAATCTTAACCATTAGATTCAACATTACAAAATCTGGGCTGTTCAGTTAATTAAAACCCTAGCCCAATAACAATGAGGGGTCGACCGTTAAGCCACAGTGTTGACCGATGGAGTTTTTATCATTTATAATATTTCTTTCCTTAATTAATTATTTAATTAATATCAATTCCAAAATTTCAAATGTTAATAACTAGCTTCGATTTTAAAACGTTGTATATGAAAATTGTCCAGAAAATAGCTACGAATGCAACTAAACAAGTTTCATAGCCAGATTCAGATATTTGTGAAAATTTCATTTTTCCCCTTACTATATTTAAATTTAATTCTTTTATTCAATTTTCGGTTAAATTTTCGGGGTGTTACAATAAACCCATGTGCTAAAAGGGTATTTTCTAAGGATCGGTCCATTCACATACTAGTTATTAACCCCTAGATCGAGCACAGAGTTTCTACGTGCTATGCACCAGTTGGGCAATGGGTTTTCACTCGATTTTTAAAGGCGACCACTTGAGTCAGATTCTTAGGGCGACCGAGTGATTTTTGAAGCATGGCTTTAGTCAATTGCAAGGAGATTTCAATAGTCGGATCAAGGAATTTGATCGGAGTTCACATCAAAAGAATCGGGCGGCTGACCTTAATTTAACAAAGATGTTTTATGATCAAATAAAGGGATGGAACATGCATCTTGTCATTTTTGGTTGGTCTTTAGTCATTGTAAATTATAAGTATAATATAATTAAGGCTGCTAAGGATAGTTTAGGGAATGATTTCTCAACTTGTTTTGTGGCGATTTGAATAATATTCTAAGTGACGAGATGATACTTGCATAGGAAAGCTTCATAGTGCACTTAGTATATTATCCTTATTAACATTTGTATGGTTGAAGTAATTTTGAACCCAAGCAATCCCAAGCATTAGTTTCTCAACATTTAATGATGACTTAATTAGTAATATTTTCTCTTGTGAAAAATGAGTTCTATTCGGAAGAGAAGGAAAGTTGTGGCTTGGGTTGTTGGGTTTATTCGAGAGTTTTGAGGATCGATGATCTAACATATCATATAAGTTTTCCTTTTTATGGTAGGAGGTGTAACCATTTAAGCATTTTGTCCATCTTGGAAGTTAAATGTGCTCATGGGAGTTTACAGTTTGACATGCATGCTTGGACCATTGTTGGTTACGACATATGTTGGTATAGATGTTTTTTATGCTAGTTATTTTTGCTTGTATTATTTGTTGATATTTTTTATTGGTTTTTGCTACTTATTGTTGCTTGATGATTGATTATTCCTGTTTATTGTTGATTTATTGTCTGTCGATTTTTTTTGCTTCTGTTGCTTTTTGGTTGACCGCTGATTGATTTTTGTTGCATGTTGTTTCTTGTTATTTTTTGTTGTTGATTATTTCTGTTTGCTATTATTTTTCATTGCTTATCATTGCTTGTTAATTTCTTGTTGTTGTTTAGTTGATGGATTGATTATTGTTGATTATTGGTGCTTTCATTGTTTTGATCAATTATAGATTGATTGTTGTTATTTGTTGCTACTTATTTTGTGTGTCTAGTTTCTTATATGCTAGTTATAGTTATCTATTATAGCATGTTCAGGGAGAAATAGCAATGGCTATTTAGGATCGATCACATGTCATCTATGACCATTTTAGAGGTCGTGATGAGATATATATGAGCCGACTGCATTTTACTGTAACTTGAAGTCTATGGTATACTTGGATACCGACTTATTTTAGCTTAGTCTCTAATAAATAGTCATGTATGGTTGTGATAGTATCAGTCAGTACGCTAAAATTGTACATGTTTTAACTTTGTGCTGCTGCCGTGTGGTGCATAATCCTTTTTGTATAGTATAATTTGGTACGTAAGCGCTAAAATAGCTATTTAAATGCTTATTTGTTTAGATTTGCATTTAAATGGTGAGAAGCTTTCTTGAAAAGAGGTATGTATTTTTGGAAAATGTAGGATAATGTAGATTATCGCGTGTTTCCTAGATGTGAGATGTGTTTTAAATTAGGAGTTTCCGTAATGTCAGCAGCATAAGGGAAGTATTTTTGAAATTTTCCATGGTTTAGACTTGGTAATTTTGGTTAGTCCTATAACTTTCTCGTCCTTATTGGAATTTCGAGGATGAAATTCTTTTAAGGTGGGGAGAATGTAACACCCCAAATCATTAACGATGGAATATTTAAACGATTAATTTAAATATTTAATCATTAATTATCGAAATGCCCATTATACTCAATTTTTCAAAGACGGATGAATTGGGACTCGAGACACATGCCACTGAGACCGTAATTCCATCTCGAAAGAGTATAAACTTAGCTATGTTTGGAGTCGATGAGTTTTTGGAGTGAATAGTGATCACTTAAGAAAAGATATAAGTTGGGCTAAAGCCTATTACTTGCCTATAAGTGGCTAACCCCCTTCATTATTTCTTGTTCACTTTTCATTCACGTTACTTTTCTTTTCCTCTTCTCATATCTTTTCCTAATCTCCTCTTAATTTCCTTGCTTTAAATCACTAATCCAAACAAAAATAAAATTTCTAAATTCATGAAAAAATCACTACAATTCCTCTTTACCTATTCCTCATGTAACCCATTAAGGAATAAGCTTGAATCGGAGTTTGGACCTCCATTCAAGATTTCAAGAGAGCAATAAAAATGGGTTTTGGTGATTTTGGCTTGGTTTGGAGAAGAAGAGGTGAGTAGAATGATTCTTTTACTTAATTTACTTGTATACTTCATATATCTATTTATTTTTGATTATGAAGTGATATATGGAATGATGTAGAGAATTCTATGTTATGAGTTAGGCTTGTATTCACGTTATAAATATGATTATATCATCTCATTATTAATTAGAAACCTTGATAGGATGATTATATGTGATATTAAGGTTTGAGTTGATATTAATAAACTGATATGATGATGCACATGTCATTAGAAAGTATTAATTAAACCATTTTCAAAAATCTAAGTGCAGCTATCGATAATGGCGAGGAACACTAGATCTACTTCTCAGAAAGTGGAAGGAAATGAGAACTCTAGCATCCAGCAAGGAGGCCCAAGAAATCAACCAATGGATGTGAATGCTGAACAAGTTGAAGTCCAGAATCCCACTGATTCTATTACAAGAGCTGAATTTCAGAATTTAATGAGAGAGCTAATGGAGAGCCATCGATAATTAAATCAGCAGATTCAGACCAATATCAACTTAATAAACCAACTCAATCAGCAGCAATGAGGAAAAGCTAGGAGGGACCCAACCCCTTACTCGGCATCAGAGAGTTCTAGCTCATCAAATAAGTATTAAGCGTAGAAACTTAGAGGTGTCAACCGGTAGACCAACGTGGTCTGCCAGGACCGATCGGTGTCGATCCCTCTATAGGGATTGGTATAGATCCCTCCTCCAGAGAGGGAAACTACCCATGCATACTAGGAATCAAGCTGGAGCTGCTTTAGTTGGTTGGATGATGGAGTTCAATTAAATGTTGACCAAATGCTTCCTCGGAATGACGATGAAGTGAATTTTTGAGATATACATCGAGAAAATTGTGAACTAAGAAGGCATGGAATGGCCCATAGACATCGATCATACCATTTATGTAAGGTGGAGCACGACCACCACTTAGCACCAACTATCCAAATGCTAGACTTATCAGCTATGGTTAGACAGTTAGTGAGAGAGTGAGCTAGGGATTGACCAATGGTGACTGGGGAATCTCGAGAAGCCATACCGTGTTCATTGATAATGTTCTACATGTGGAGTATCCAAGGAGGTAACATGCCATCGATGCCCGTTTACGAGGGAAAAACGAACCCTAGGCAGTAAATCATGAGATATGAACGGCTGATGGATTCCGCGCAAGCGGATGATGCAACCAAGTGTATATTTTTTCCCATAACTCTCCCTGGAATAGCAATAATGTGGTTCACAAGTTTATCCCCACGAATGATTTCTAGATTCGATGATTTGGCAACAAGGTTTGTGGAGCAGTTCCATATGCACGCAACTCGCCCAAAAGATGTGATGTCCTTATAGAGCATGATCTAGGCTCCGGGAGAATCATTGAAAGATTGTTTGGAGAGGTTCCATACAACTGTTATAGAAATTAGTAATCCAAATGACCACGCAATATTGATGGCCGTGACGAGAGGGATTAATCCAGAATCTGATTTTGGCGATTGGTTAGCTGGCAAGCCACCCGTAATGTTGGAACGCTTTCACACAAAGGCGACTTAGTATTTAAGAAATGAGGAAGCTAGATCCTCTAGGAAGAAGAATGTTGTGGGATCGAGTGGAGAGGGAGTACAGAGTAATATTGTAGTTAAGAAATATGATGATAGCTCTGGAAAAGTTGAAGTGAATGTCCAGAACAAGCCGAATCAACAAAAGGCGGAGATAGGGGCTGAGAATGAAAGAGGGATTCTGGAAGAGGGAAGCCTAGGATTCTGATGTACGATACTTACACGCCGCTGAATACATCTTTGGAGAATATCTATTTTTCTACCTGCAATACCATGCAATACAGATTGCTGCCTCCAAAAGAGTTAACAGAGAAGCAGAAGCAAACTGGGAAATACTGTCGGTTTTACGAATGCTATGGGCATAATACAAATGAATGCAGGCATATCCAAGATATTATCGAAAAGCTGATTCGAGAAAGGAAGTTACGGCAGTTTTTGAAAACCCCACAGGGTGGTGGGCAGGGAACATCTGGCCCTAACCGAAGACAAGCACCGCACAGGGTCGAGGAACCTATGCGAACTAGTGGAAGATTGGTGATCGATACAATGGTCAGAGGACCACATCTGGCTGATAAAAGTTGGCATTAGATGGAGTACTACGCTAGCATGATTAAACATGTGGATTTTGAGTGCTATTCAAATACAGAAGATAGAGCTTCGGTAAAATAGCAACATATAATGACAGATAATATTGTGTTTAGAAATAGAGATGCAGACAAGGTGGAGGCTCTGACGATCGACCCAATGGTCATTTCGACCATGATCGGCCCCGCTTTAGTGAGAAGGATATTGATTAACTTTGGAAGTTCTGTAAATATAATTTTCAAAAAAGCTTATGATCAAATGAGGATTGAAGCCAAGGATTTGAAACCGTCCAAAGCCCACATTCATGGCTTTAACGGTGCTGCAACTGAAGCTGTTGGATATGTTGAATTACCTGTAGAGTTGGGAGAAGGTGACCTTTAGGAGAGTGTAGATTCTACCATTTGTTGTTTTGGATGTTGACTCTCCATACAACGCTTTTCTGGGCCGATTGGCCCTAGTTGAGTTTCGGGTAGCTCTTGCCCCATGGTGTTTAACTTTAAAGTTCCTAACAGATAATGGTGTCGGGGTTGTTCATGGTGATCAGGCGACTGGACATGCCTATTATGTAGCTGAGTTAAGGTATGCTCAACGAAAGGAGAAAGGTAAGGGTGTGGACAAGTCAGTCCGCACCCAAGCCACTGAAGATTGACAACTAGTGCCTGAGCTTTGGCTCGAGCACCACCATCGGTTCTATAGAGATATAGATCTGAGAGATGATGAGGAGGAGCCCAGAGAGACCAAGGCTGCATCGGCTGAGTTGTCGATTGACATCACAGTTAGCCACGATGACCCGACACGGGTCCTAAAGATTGGATCATAGCTCAGCCCCTCGATGATGAAAGAACTTGTTGGATTTCTCCATGCAAATCTTGATGTGTTCGCTTGGACTCACTCCGATATGTGTAGGATCTCGGCTGCCATTATAAGCCATGCATTGAATATCGACCCAAGGCATGTACCGGTGAAACAAAAAAGACGTGGCATGGATCCAGAGAGATCTGCCGTTCTAAAAGAGGAGGTGGATAAACTCAAAAAACAATGGGTTTATTCGTGACGCCCTCTAACCTAAGTGGGTATCTAATCCCGTGCTTGTGAAAAAAGCAAATGGGAATTGGCGGACATGCATTGACCACTCAGACCTGAACAAGGCATGCCCAAAAGATGATTTTCTCCTTCCGAGAATCGACCAGCTAGTAGACTCGACAGCGGGACACGAATTGCTATCTTTCATGGATGCGTACTTAGGATATAATCAAATCCCGTTGCACATCCCGATCAAGAGCACACCGGCTTCATTACCGATGTTGGATTGTATTACTATGTGGTGATGTTGTTTGGCCTAGAGAATGCAGGAGCGACTTATCAACTCTTAGTTAACAGGATGTTTAAACATTGGATTGGAAAAACGATGGAAGTTTATGTGGATGATATGCTCGTAAGGTCACGACGGTCAAGCGACCACATTAGAGACCTGGCAAAAATATCTGTCATCCTCCGGCATTAAAAGATGAAAATTAATCCTTTGAAGTGTTCTTTTGGCATAACATCTGGGATTTTTTGGGTTTTATTGTTAACGCCTGTAGAATTCGAAGCTAATCCTAAGAAGATTAAAGCTATTTGCGATATCCAAGTGCCAAAGACTATCAAACCAGTATAGAGTCTAAATAGGAAGGTTGTTGCCTTAGGCCGATTCATTTCCAGAGCTACTGATAAATGCATTCCTTTCTTTGACTTGATTAGGAGAGGAAAAGGAATTTCGAATGGGCACAGGATTGTAAAGACGCATTACAAGCTTTGGTGAACCACTTAGATAGACCTCCCATCTTATCAAAGCCAATGGCTCATGAAGATTTATATATCTAATTAGTCGTGTCTGTACATGCTATAAATGCCACGTTGCTTCGCGAAGAGAATCGAATCGAGAGACGGGTCTATTACGTTAGCAACCGATTGACGTTAGCTGAAAGGAACTATCCAAAAATAGAGAAACTAGCATACTGCTTGCTGATTACATCACGAAAGCTTCGTCCATACTTCTAGCCACACCCGATCAATGTTTACACCGACCAGCCGTTATGGTGGGTCCTGCAGCGACCTGAGACGTTTGGTAAGTTACTCAAGTGGAATATCGAGCTTAGTCAATTCGATATCACTTATCTCCCTTAATGGGCTATCCAGGGTCAAGCACTGGCAGATTTTATAGCAGAATTTATTGCGCATGATGATTTCTCGAAGAGCAGCGAAATCCCTACCATACAATGGAAATTGTATACTGATGGAGCATCCAATGATCATTGTTTTAGAGCTGGAACTGTGCTTGTAACTCCCAAAGATTGGTCGACCTGCTATGCTTTAAAGCTTGATTTCCCTATGACAAGCAACGAAGCCGAGTATGAGGCTCTGATTGTTGGACTTAAACTCGCCAGAGAACTGGGAATAAAGTCTCTTGAAATCTTTTGCGACTCATAATTGGTAGTATACCAAGTCAGGGGAGATTACTAAGCTAAGGGACAACGGTTTACTCCATACCTTACCCAAGTCCAAGGTTGTTGACCGAATTTGAGTACTATGACATTATGCATATTCCTCGAGATCAAAACAGAGATGCTGATTCATTAGCAAAATTTGCTAACACTACGGACGCAGAACATATAGGCTTGGTTTCGGTCGAGTATTAAATGCCTCGAGTATAAGCCTGATAGAAATCGACCAGGTGCTAAAGACAGAGCCTGAGAGGGAATCATGGATGACTCCGATTAAAAACTATTTGCTATAAGGAGACCTACATAAACAAAGGAATGAAAAGCGATAAGTCCTTTGTAAAGTTTCACGATATATCATACAAGAAGGAGTTATATACAAAAAGGGTTTTTTCGTTCCCCTAATTCGGTGTATCGCTCATGATGAGATAAAATGGGTTCTAAAGGAAGTTCATGAAAGAGAATGTGGCGATCACACTAGGGGGGGCAAACTCTAGCAAAGAAAATACTCCATTATGGGTATTATTGGTCGACCATCAATCGAGATGCTATCGACTATGTAAGGCGATGTAACAAGTGTTAGATATATGAAAAAGTTCCAAGAGCTCCGCCGATCGAAATCGCACAAATGATCAGCCCATGGCCATTTTCCATGTGGGGCATAGATATTATCGGTTCCTTACCGGTCTCTAAAAGGTGGTGAAAAGTACACTATCGTCGCAGTTGATTACTTCACCAGATGGGCCAAAGCAGAACCTTTAACCATGATCATAACCAAGAAAGTAATCAACTTCATCGTCCGGAATATCATATATCATTTTGGTCTTCCACGAACCATTGTAAAAGATAATGGGACTCAATTCGATAGTGTTGAATTCAAAGACTTCTGTCGGAGGTATCATACTGAAAAGGGATTTGCAGTAGTCACTCACTCTCAAGCGAATGGGCAAGTTGAAGCTGTGAAAAAAATCATAAAGTCCATCCTGAAGAAGCATTTGGAAAAGGCTAGAGGCAAGTGGGTGGATGAACTCCTGACAACACTACGGGCTTATAGATCACCTACAAGTCTGTGACTGGCTATACTCCATTCGCCCTTGCTTACGGCTCTGAAGTCGTTATTCCTGTTGAGCTCAAAGTTCCCTCTTATCGAGTGACCGACTATGGTCCCAGAATGAATAAAGATCTTCTCGTGGAATCTCTAGACTTTGTAGATGAGAAGCGTGAAGAAGCTGATTTGAGGGCATCTATGCAACGATATTAAGTCACCCGATACTACAATATCAAAGTTCGATCTGGAACCTTTGAAATTGGTGATCTCATCCTGAAACGGGTTTTTTCTGCCCCATCGCATATGAATCCTACTTGGGAAGGACCATACGTCATTGAATAGAGGCTAAAAGAGTGAACTTTCAAGCTAGCGACCGTTGATGGAATCACACTCCCAAGAGCATGGAAAAGTGAGCATTTACGATGCTATTTCACTTAGTTTATTTCTTTCTTCATTCAGTTGTATCTACTTTCAGAATTTGCTTTAGTATTTGATTTTCCAGTTATGCAATAAGACAAATTATGTCATTTCCTTCCATTTAGGAAATAAATTTTTGATCTTCCTTTATATTTACGTTTGCTGTAGCATCATGTGTTAGTTACATTATGAAACCGATTGATGTCGATATGGCCGAACAGGTTCTAAGAGTTTGGAACTAATTAATTATGCTAGTTCCTAATGGAACTAAACATGATGAGTGTGGTCAAACCATTCATTTGATAACTCTCGTTCATAACCTAATGGATGGGGTACAGAATGAGGAATGGATGTGACTAGAGCATCTGATGACCAAATAAATCCTATCGAATGATGGGACTGAAATAAATCAAGAGCGATCGTGACATGACCGATCGCTCGCTAAATCAAACCCTGGACCTTGGGGGGAAATTCAATTAATTATGGAAAGTACGATCCGATTATTTTTTGAAATAACTCTAAGGCCTCAGAGTGTAGACAGGAGTATAAACATGAATCGGGTGTGAATCGACCACCCGCAAACTAACTCTAAGTCCCCATAGTGCGGACTGGAGTATAAACATAAATCGGATGTGAATCGACCACCCACTAACCGATTCTTGTCCCCAGAGAGTGGATATGAGTATAAACAAATAGATGGGTGCATGTTGACCACTCGCTATTCTATGAACTCTGGCATGAAACTGATAGGAGGAGTATAAACTCGTTGAGGATGGAGTTCGACCATTCGCCGGCTAGCTCCACTAACCCAAGTCTAGGGGCAGGAGTATAATCACTCAAACTATTGAATAAGACAGCGTAACGCTTAGGCTTAAGCTCGGTGTTTGGTACGACTCAGGGCCATGACCACATGGAGGCCTTGGGATTGATTTAATGGATTATCATCCAGATTGGCAAGTAACGAATTACAAGTACATTGAATGGAGAGGTAATAGCTTAACTAGTTAAATAACAATTCACACAAGAGTTGAAAAGAAAGCAAAAAACTTTTATTAGCATTTTAAACTTCAAAATTTTGATACAAGTTTATTCCAAAAACAGGGACCGCGCCCGCATAATAGCGGCCAACAAAAGAGATAACAACTATACAAGTTATGCACTAATAGAGCTGAAGCGACGGCTACTTTTTTTGTCTTATCTCCTTTTTTGATTTCTTGGGAGTGGCGCCATCTAAGCTTCCGCTTGTTCTTTTCTTTGATCCTTTACCACCCTTAGTGGGAGAGCGTTCGAAGATTAGAGGGATTTCTCTGGGAATCGACCCACCGGGCGGAATGACTTGTAATGGGGCGAGATTTGGATCATTAATGTCCACGTCGGTGGGCTCAGCTTTGGCTTTTCTCTTCAACGGCTCCTCCTTTTTGATGCGCTCCTTCAAGCTGAGCTCATCAGCGTGTCTGGTGGCGCTGGTAATCAAAACATCATCACATTCATCCACCGGTAGCGAATCTTCAGCCTTATCCTCATCGAGTGCTCCGATGGCTTGAGCATCGGGCCAAGAAACATCGGTGGCCATCAGAATCTCTATTGATGTCGCTTGTTGCTCCATAGCAGCGTCACTTTTAGGAGTTTGGCCAAGACCCAGAAGACCTGTGGATTTGTCCAAACAAGGAGGTAAGCCTAAGAGTATTGGGCGTGAAGTACAAAACCTCTCGAAAAGTGGAGAGTAAAGTGGAATACCTGCGTTCGGCTAACTCTCGGTTATCGCTGGAGTGTCCCCTCTAGAATAGAAGTTAGCACTTTTGTTTGGTAACCGGGTTTGTCTGGATCATAGCTCAAATCTTGCCTCGAGTCAAAAGAAACCGACACTCCAGCGGCTTGAAAACAGGAGAGGCCCTTGGGATCAGACTTTGAGGATTCAACAATATTCTTCTCTTTACTGGAAGGCGCTAGAATGTCGAAATATCAGAATCTTACGACGGCGAGGTCTAGGGGTTCATTTCCACGAAGGATCTCCCACACTAATTTCTCTTTATATAATTCGGCTTCTCCAAACTCCCTTTTTTTCATCTCGATAATATACTCCTAAGCCTCGGCAAGCGACTCAAGATGACCTTCGCCAAGGAAGCTCAAGTCATGGTGGATAAGGACTTTAGCATTATATTCGATGATCAAGGGTTCAAACATGTCCTTGATTTCATTCCAACTGGACTCTTTAGAATCCTCCACCAAGGCTTCAATCTGTTATGTTATCTCCTTGCGGCCTACCTATCTCGCCTCTTCTTTGAGGGATTCTATTTTAGCATGTTTCTCATAAAGTTTGATTTTCAGACTCCTGGCTTCAACAGCCTCTTCGCAACACCTCTGTGATTCTTCTTGAGCCTCGATCTTCTCTTCCCTCTCTTTCTTAAGAAGCTCTTAAAGCTCCTCAACGTGGCGGGCCAATATATCTTTCTCATTTTGCAAGGAATCCTTTTCCAGAGCGAGTGCGCCACTCAACGGGCAGCATCAAGTTCCTTCTTATGGGCAGCTTCCAAACGACTCACTGCCTCAGACATTTCCTTGGCACTCTTTTCTGCTTCAGTTAGTTTTGTCGTCAACTACAAGATCTTATTATCTTGGTGCTTAATTATATCTTTATCATGGTTCGCCTCTAGCTTGAGACGATCTATTTTATTTTGCTGCTTGATTGACACCTAGGAGATCTTTTTCGCTAAGTACTGGAGCGATTCATGCTGCACGAAAACATCGTTAACACATGCGAGAGAGCTTGCTTTGGCGTTCCTCGGGATCATATGAATTGAGGGAAGGAACTTAAGCTCGTCAAAACATATTTTTGGGAAAGCAACCTTGAGTTCAGCTAATTTCTCTGTTGTGGACACGTCCGTAGTAGTGGTCGGCAAAGATGGATCAGAAGTAGCGATTGGAAGTTTACTCGATCTACGATCACGAGATTGCCTAGAAGTAGAAGAACCAGAGTATTGCTCATGTGGTACAGCAATTTAAGGCCCCTAGAAGGAAGTCTGATCCCCACTGTAAACAGGAAGATTGGGTTGACCTTCCTGGCGAGATGACTAAGACTGTGGCTTGCACCTAGAAGAAAAAGATTCCCTCGAGCAACGACTTCTTTCTCGACCATCGTCCATCTCTCTATGTCTATCGGTTTTGAATCACGTCTAGATCCATATTGTGTCGAAGAGGCACTTAGGCGATCGAAAGCTCAAGATTGAGACATCGAACGTGCAAAAAACCAAATACCAGAGTATAAGTAACTATTGTACAAAAAGTAGACAAAAAGCATGCACTGAGGTGCACGTGATTGTGAGTGTCCTAGTGTTTTGCTCGATGGAGCGGTTGTTGTAGCCTTGCTAATAGGCGTTTTTTCTCCTTAACTAGTGGGAAGAGCGCCATCACGGTGAATAGAGTCGAGGCCCCCAATACTGATATTAGGAAAATCATAAGTCAAAATGTCATCGGGGATTTGAAGATTCGAAAACCCTTTCATCGAGCTTTCTAGATATTGGGAAGATGACTTTTCATCGATAGAAGTGATACCGAACTCTGGATCCTTAGCAGTCTTTCTCCTGCAAAGTTTATATGCAGGCTTCTTTATTCTTTTAACAGGTGTGTTGGTTGCGTGCCCTGTGATGGTTCGACTGCAGGCGCCTTGCCTGGGACTACATCGGCATCGCCAGGCTCATTGATCTAGGTACCCCTAATTTCGCCTTCTTCAGCGTTATCCTGAGTCCCCTTGACTGAGGGCATGATATGGTTATTGATATCCCCTTCTTGTTTTACAGCGTTTCTAGACAATGCAGCACTTCCTTCCTTCCAACCATGGATATTCAGAATTTTAGTTGATCCAGAATATGACTTAGATTAGAGAATTTGAAAATAAAGTGAAGACGACACTTACGTTCTTCCAACCATCGCTTTACAAAGCCAGGCGGACATCGAACGTAGAACCATTCGCGTTTGAAAAGGGTAAGTTTGTTTCAAGCGTCGGTTAAGAATTAGTAGTCAGGTGAAGGCTCAAGAAAGACATAGGAGGGGCTTCCTGATTGTCGTTTAAAGTTATAAATGAATCTTATGTCCTCAGGAGTTGGCAGGCAGAATAAAATGCTCATGATTGGTAAAAAATTTCCGTGAAGAAAGGCGTAGCTGTTCGGGTGAAGTTGAGTAGGGGCTATCCCAAGATATCTTAACATTTCCTGAATAAAAGAATTAAAGGCAGCACGCATCCGGCCAAGCGCATGAAGTTGTCGC
This sequence comes from Allium fistulosum, assembly GCA_030737815.1. Lineage (NCBI taxonomy): Eukaryota > Viridiplantae > Streptophyta > Magnoliopsida > Asparagales > Amaryllidaceae > Allium > Allium fistulosum. Next base: position 230,546,142 of record CM060908.1, on the reverse strand, counting down.
ATGCTGTGTACCTCTCCGGGGTAAGTGAGCCATATCGTTTATCGAATAAGCCAGGACGTCTTCGAATGGAATTCCGTGTTTGGAACATAATCTGCAAAGGGCGACCTCGCCAATTCTGGAGGCTTGAGAATCTATCAGGTTATTTTAGAGAATGGCGCCTTCTACAGCGTCAGGCGCATGACTTACATCTTCTACTAGGAGGACGGGAACATCATAAAAAGGTTGGCTGATGGGCCAGAAACTTCCGTTTGTTTAGTTTGATGACCACGAGAAATCCTGCCGGATATAGTCGCGGAACTCGACTCTGCTTCAAGATTGCTATGCTGCGAGGCTGGTCCAAAAGACATTGTAGTTGAATGCTCTAAGCATCTGAAGTCTATGTTAACTATACTCAGTAGACAATCGAGATTAGAAAAGTTTACCTGTTCCCCTTGTGCTAAGTGTGAGCTAGTGCGGTGAAGTGTAGTGCATAACAGAAATAAACATCTTTAAATAAGAAAATGAAGTTAAATGACGAGACTTTGAATTCCGACCAGATTGACCATTATCGTTGACCGTCTCAACTGGCAAAGAGATTGATCGGTTGTAAGAGCTTTGGGATCGACTATCAGCATATCAAAGTGTGAAATCTATTATTCAGGTTCGTCTGTTAAGTTTTAGTTCACGTTGAAAGTTCCAAGGATTTGATTGTTCAATATCAAGTTCAATAGTGAATATGCAAGTCCTATTGTTCACTGTCATCATATGTTCAAATTCATTGAGGTGGATTAGTAGTAATTTCTCAAACAAGTAAGTTTGGATTAGGTTAAAAGTTCAAAGAACATGTATGCCGATCCTTATGTGCCGACCCCTCTATGCCGATCCCTACCCTGGAGCATTACGACCAATCCCTCTCTCCAAACATAGGACACCGATGCTCTTCCTTCTGCAACTATGCCGATCCTACCATGCTGACCCATTACACCGATTCCTTTAACTTAAACAAAGCTTGCTGACCCCTACTCCTACCGACCCCTACTTTTCTTCCACAAAAAATACCGATCCCTCCACTTCACCATCTTCCACCAAACTTCCCACACCGGTCCTCCCATGTGAGTCTACTCCACTGATCCCTCCAACTTAACTATTTTAACCATCCTCAAATCAAACTTCCATACCGATCCCTCTCCCACGTCATCAAACGAGGGACCGGTATATCCACGCCATACAACACATTCCAACTGATCCCTCCTCTGCTCTCCCTTCTTCTTCCTCCTTGATTATTTTATCGAGCCTTGTCACACTCCATAACTCACCTCCTCTAGGCCACTCTGACACCGTTCCATCGTTCCATCAAATGCCATCATGATCACCGATGACATAGAATCCATTATCCCATCATGAAATTGAATAGTATAAAATTAAAACTTACCTATGTGAGTATATAGGTTAAAGTGTGGGTGAGTATTTGGAGATATTTGAAGTGGAAGGTGAAAGGAAGCGAGTTCGTAGGACAGGTTGGATTGCAGAAGGATTTCATGCTAAAGGTAAGAGGGTTTGGTTGTAAGGAAGGAATAAGAGGGTTCGGTTCAAAGAAGGGTATTAGAAAAATAAAGTAAGTGAAGTTGGGAAGGAAAAGAGATAGCTTATATAAGGAAAGAGGGTTCGGCACGCAAAACAAGGGAGGAGGGTTCGGCTAGCAATATGGAAGGATCGACATGGAATATATGGGATGAGGCAAAGGGTTCGGTATAGAACATAACGACCCCTGCGAGCATGAAGAAAAGAGAGAAAGGAGTCGGCTAAGCATGTACCGATCCCTTAAAACATGTGAAAAAGAGAATAGAGAGTGAGGGATCGGCCATGAACATGAACGCAAATGAAGATAAGCATGAAAATTATAAAAAGCATGTACCTATAAAATGTAATGAAAATTGGTGACGACCTGTGAACATACAAGAATGTCTGGGAGCCAACAACAAGAACATATATATGAACGTGCGTGTGTATGACCTAAAAATTTCAAATTTTGAAATCGACGTAAATTGAAATCAAACCTAAAGCCCTCAAGTTCAAGGCCGAACTGGATAACCAAAGCTTGTTAGTCTTGTAGAAAAAGACTTGCATACATCAACTGATGGAATAAAGCCCTGGATTTATACTAGTGGAAACCGACTAAGCGTCCTGACGACCAATGAGAAATACAACACCTTGGGAAAATAATTCGGCAGATGGATAGCAACTATTCAGAAAACTGAACGGATTTATTTTCGACGACTCTAACTTGCTTTGATTCAAAGCATGTCATGTTCATCACAAGACATACTTTGGAGGGCAAGCGTTATCCGACATTTTAACCCATCTATATTGAACTAATTGCACAAGTCATATTCAACTGCCATCAAGGTCGATGACTCCAGAGTGGTGATTATGGGGCACATAATTCAAGTACAGTTGGTAACATGAAGTCAATGTTGAATGGACTAGGTGTATATGTACGGCAGAATATTTGAAGTATGAAATATGGTCCAACACATAGGAGGGACTGCTTAAGCTAGCTTCAATAGGAGGGATCGTTATGTTTCAAGGGACGAAAGCATTCATGTAGAAAACAATCAATATCTTAATATCTACATGTCCAATGCCTACGAAACTTGGAGAGCAAGACATAGGGACCCTAGCAAACCTGCCTTAGGGATTGCACCTCAAAAGGACAAGGTTAGAGGGATCAGTATACATCCCCTGGAAGGGATCGGCAGAAAGCAGCATGTAAGCCATGTTGAATCAAAGATCAAGCAATAACTCGAGCTCCATTGATCCAAATGATCTAAAATTTGGAGGCTAAACATATTTTTGCATGAGGAAGCCACCATAGGGATCGCTCCCCAAAATTTGACCAAAGAAGGGATCAGTATCGATTCCTCCTCTTTGGGAACTGGGCCTAGCGACCCCTCTAGTGGGACCATATGGTTTTGAGGGTCTTTCAGCCGAGTTTGTAGAGAGATAGTTGGCGACCTTCAACTATAAATACCAGCTTGGTTTTTCATTTTGGGGACTTTACACTGCTATTGGCTTTATATTATTTTGTAACTAAGGATATTCTTCTGATCCCTCTTGTACTTAGATTATAAAGGAATTAATAAAGCAATCTATTCAAAGTGGACGTTGACAAACAACGTCGAACCATTATAAATCCTGTGTGTGTGTTTTCTTTCAGTTAATTGCTGTTTCTTTGTTATTATCCACTGTTTCCATTTTATTCATCATTTAATTCTCTTCAAAAAGTTTTTGTTGGGTGTTTGTGCCAAATTTTGGTGCAAACACTTTGTTTGTAATAGTGTATTTGATTACGTGACGTTATTTTTGACACATGCACACAAATATATATATATATATATATATATATATATATATGGCATCGGTGTTCTTTTGTGGTCCTGATGGAATATTATACATGATATGCCTATCGTTCTCTTTTGTGGAGACATTATGAGAATTAATTAAGAGATCCATTAGGCTGTGAGAGAGATGATGATATATCACCTAAGCTTATTGAAGGAGTATGGTGAGATCCATATAGGTTTTGAGTAAATAGAGTAGGTCACATGTCACCAAGGCTCATTAAGGAGTAGGGTGAGATTTACACGAGACCCATCACTAAGGATGCAGATTTGGGTCTAAGGAAGGTACTAGCTCTATTTATTCTAGACCCTCATGGGAATCTTTGGATCATGATAATTTAAATTATAAATCGACATCCAATGCGGACTCCCGTTTCAAGTAAATAGAGTAGGTCATATATGACCAAAGCTCATCAAGGGGTATAGTGAGATCTACACGAGACCCATTATTTTGGACGCAGCTAGAGGTTTAAGGTACACTCAAGCACTAAATCTATTTATCTTGGGCACAAGTATACCACAGATTTTACTCATCAGCAATAATGAGTATCAATTTATATTCTCTGTCTGTCGCCTTATGTTATATTATAAGTCATATTGATAATATTGTTGCATTGGTTATGCTTGTATTATGGTATTTATATTGTCTCTACATTTGTACATTGGGTTATACAATCATGGTATACTGTTACACATCAGTCACATTATATTAGTTGTATTAATTCTTTGATTACAGGATAAGAGCAAGTTATGGTATGACCCCCTACTTTTGCGATGGTTTTACTTTGCTTGTTTATGGGAAGTCCGGAATATCCTTGAGCCATATTTGTAGAGAAGACCGAATGTGTCTTAGTAGTTCCTGTTCTATTTGTATGTAGTTTTGATATACAGTATTTTTAAGATAGTTCCCCTCACACTGGGATTTATGTCTGACCCGCATTTTGTCTTCGTCTATCTATGTCATGACAACTCTTGGGTACTCGATCGAGTAGGTTGGGAGCCAAGTGCTTTGGGGATATGCTATCAGAGTGGCGCGGCTGGAGCTTTGGATGCGAAGATAATACTTTGGATATATACTTGATATTGTAGTGTATATGACAGATAGGTTGCTTTTATATGAGATTTTTATTAGATCTTCTGTTCTGACTTTTTATATTGATATTTATTTATTAGTTATTTCCATAGTGCAATCTTTTATATTCATTGTTCATTCTATTCTGTTCATACATATTCATTATATTATATGTTATCATTCCACTGTGAGATTATGTCGTTATGCCTTGGTATAATGTTTTTTTAATTTTAACCCGACAAATTGTTCTTTGTGGTAATCGAGAGTCGGATGTTTTCATTCGCTGTTGATTTTCGAGTTTTATGAAGGGTAATTTGTTACATGTGCATTATCATCTACAGTAGTGTTATTCGGTGCATTTACTTACATTCTTCTTCGAGTATTCATCTTTAGTACATGAACAAGGTAAAATGTCTTTAGAATACTTTTAAGATGTGATTATAAAAAGAGAATTCTAACAAACGAAATATATAAAACAAATACAAATATGCACCCTTATATATGTAATATATACTTAACTAATTCTAGGACATCGCTTGCCTTATCTCTAATGAGCTCACCTCAGCCATACTTAGGTATTCACTAAAAACCTAAGCTATGATACTACATGTTTGTACCAAAAATGGGCACAACACTCTTCGGAAGTTATTTGAAGAGATAAAATGAAGAACGTGAATGTAAAACAGAAATTAACTAACAAAAACTCCAACAAACAGAAACGTAAAATGCAAAGACAGGCAATTTAAAGCGGTTCGGCGTAGCGCCTACGTCCACTATGAAGTTTTGATGATTTTATTGATTCTCTTTCAATGATTACAAGCAATTACAGCGAACAACAGTGAATTACAGTTTGGAATTCGAATTCAACAGTAGGAATAAGATGCAAATCTCAATCCGGCAGAGTCTGGACACTTGAGAATCAAAAGATCTCTTTTCTGCATGCTCTGGGGCTCTATTTATAGGCGTAGGAGGCTGAGATTTTGCTCAAACTTCGGGAGACTTGGTCTGGCACGTGAAGGGGCCCACGCGACCGTTTCCAGAAAGTCTCGCCTCGAGCTGTGATCGATACGAATCCATTTCGTATCGATCAAGATGATGTCCAATTAAGCTGAAATTTGGTGGGGACATTCTTTAGTGTGTATGCAAGCTTTCACGAAAATTTCATCGGATTTGGATCAGTAGATTGTGAGATATCGTCGATACGAAATGGCATTCAACGTTGGCTGTTCTGTTCGACTCCATGGCTTCGAGTCGATCCCCCCGTATCGATCACTGCACGTGCTTCTGGAATGATGTGGCACGCGTACTTCGTCTCGATCTAGTTTTCGCTCCGTGTTGACCGTTTTGACTCCATATATCTCGCCTCGTTTGTTTCGATGGATGACACGTCACCCTAGTTTATTGACTCGTTGGATACGAATAAGCCAGTGAGCATGGATTCGAAGCGAAGTCTTCTGATGGATGCGAAGAACAGTGGCCCGATGGATACGAAGTAGACATTGGCTGATGGTTGCGAGACACCTCATCTGTTGATGGATACGAACCCGATCGATGCAAACTCGATGGGTTCGAATATTGCCAATCTTGATCGATACGAAGTCATGGGAACTTGCCGATGTGAAACGGATGATGGACACGGGCTGGATGGATACGAAGTAAGGCTTTCTGATGGATACGAATAAGACACTTGGCCAATCGATACGAGTTGCACTAACTATCGATGGACACGAAACCGATCGATACGAACTCGATGGATTCGAAAAACGGCTACTTCTATTGATACGAAACGATGTTCCCTGATGGATACGGAATGAACATCATTGATGGATACGAATACATGCTTTTCCCTCCAACTTGTATCCATCATAACTTGAGCATATGAACTCGGATTGACTCGAAACTTGGAACGTTGGCTTCCTTTGCTTTGCTAGTCATGTTTCATCAATTGTAGCTTGATCCAAACTCGGACAAAATTCAGCAATATCCATGATAAGTGATATTTGAAATCCAATCAATTCCTTGGTTTCCTGACCTTGCCAAAAGGCGGGATAACATTTGCCCCCCAAAGTACGTCTTGTGAAAACATGCTCAAGTTTCAGAGATAAAATGAAGAACGTGAATGTAAAATAGAAATTATCTAACAAAAACTCCAACAAACAGAAACGTAAAATGCAAAGACAAGCAATTTAGAGTGGTTCGACGTAGCGCCTATGTCCACTATGAAGTTTTGATGATTTTATTGATTCTCTTTCAATGATTACAAGCAATTACAGCGAACAACAGTGAATTACAGTTAGGAATTCGAATTCAACAGTAGGAATAAGATGTATATCTCAATCCGGCAGAGTCTGGACGCTTAAGAATCAAAAGATCCCTTTTTTGCATGCTCTGGGGCTCTATTTATAGGTGTAGGAGGCTGAGATTTTGCTCAAACTTTGGGAGACTTGGTCTGGCACGTGAGGGGGCCCACGCGACCGTTTCCAAAAAGTCTCGCCTCGATTTGTGATTGATACGAATCCATTTCGTATCGATCAAGATGATGTCCAATTAAGCTGAAATTTGGTGGGGACATTCTTCAGTGTGTATGCAAGCTTTCACGAAAATTTCATCGGATTTGGATCAGTAGATTGTGAGATATCGTCGATATGAAATGGCATTCAATGTTGGCTGTGCTGTTCGACTCCACGGCTTCGAGTCGATCCCCCCATATCGATCACTGCACCTGCTTCTGGGATGACGTGGCGCGCGTACTTCGTCTCGATCCAGTTTTCACTCCGTGTTGACCGTTTCGACTCCATAGATCTTGCCTCATTTGTTTCAATGGATGACACGTCACCCTAGTTTATTGACTCGTTGGATACGAATAAGCCAGTGAGCATGGATTCGAAGCGAAGTCTTCTGATGGATGCGAAGAACAGTGGCCCGATGGATACGAAGTAGACATTGACTGATGGTTGCGAGACACCTCATTTGTTGATGGATACGAACCCGATCGATGCGAACTCGATGGGTTCGAATATTGCCAACTTGATCGATACAAAGTCATGGGAACTTGCCGATGTGAAACGGATGATGGACACGGGCTGGATGGATACGAAGTAAGGCTTTCTGATGGATACGAATAAGACACTTGGCCAATCGATACGAGTTGCATTAACTATCGATGGACACGAAACCGATCGATACGAACTCGATGGATTCGAAACACGGCTACTTCTATCGATACGAAACGATGTTCCCTGATGGATACGAAATGAACATCATTGATGGATACGAATACATGCTTTTCCCTCCAACTTGTATCCATCATAACTTGAGCATATGAACTCGGATTGACTCAAAACTTGGAACGTTGGCTTCCTTTGCTCTGCTAGTCATGTTTCATCAATTGTAGCTCGATCCAGACTCGGACAAAATTCAGCGATATCCATGATAAGTGATATTTGAAATCTAATCAATTCCTTGGTTTCCTGACCTTGCCAAAAGGTGGGATAACACTACATGTAACAACCATCCATTGTGATTGACATCTAATACCATCCACTATTACTCATGTGTCTATACTTAAGCATCGGAGTGCAAGATCGTTGGGATTGAAGTAAAACAATAAAACTCAAAACAACAAAACTATGTTTATATCAATCAATGAAATACGATATAACTTAGTTTAAAAAGATAGTATATATGGCTACTCCAAAAATAGTTTTCTCAAAGTTGCAACATCAATTGCATAAGCACCACCCTTACCCTATGCCCACAATGCTGATACATTCACATTTACTAATGCAATGGAAATAATAAATAGTAGATACATCCAAAGCCTCCTACTTATCACCAATCAACATCAGAACGACAAGTCAAATCCTGTACTCTCATCATATTTAAATGATAACCTTCGAATTAGACACAAGTCCCGTAGAAGAAACTCTAGTAATTTGCACACAATACATTGTGAGACTATGCGACTAAAGCATGAAACAAAATATTCTCCTCACTAGTACCAAACTAGTAAATCTTAAGTAAGTAAGTTTAACTAAAAGTGTTTACGTTTTGTCATACACACACATAATAGATATAATGAAACTGTAAGATGCCTATACATACCATAATTTGTTTTAGGTAATAGAATATGTTAGGTGTCTACGTTTCATAATATACATATATATAATTCCAAAATGATAAGGGTGGATTACTCCTAATCGTGGGACAATTATATCTTTAAGAGCCTTAGAACCGTAAATCTCTAAACTAGATACACTGTTTGTATCTTTAGACTAGTAAAATATAAATGGTCACACTCTACTTATTCGATTCTATCTCTTTGCAAGTTCTCATTAATTATTTTCGATTTTCCTTCCAACACATTCATCTATTTCCTTATTCATTGTCCAATCCTTGAACCCATCATGAGGACTCATCATCTCGATTGCAATTCCTTCTATGCACTACTTTGTGGGTCTTAAGAACATTATCGTTCTACTTAACTGATTATTAGTTTCATAGTAGTATCTATCAAAACATACTTGCCCGATTCTGGTTATTTCAAAACCGTTGTTCAAAAGCATTTCCATTTAACTCAATTCCAGTACTTTGTAAAGCAACGAACAATATATATGGTAGAGCCTTACCGAGAGATTTCCAAACCTATCGCCCTTAAAAGGAAAGACATTTCATACAAATGGTATAGCCTCATCGATAAGTTTCCAAACCTTATAAAATTTCATTTCATTTATATCCTTCCTAAGTGAAAAGTCAAATTCAACTATCGAAAGTCAACTATTGATAGATCAAAGCCAGACTTTCAAAATTGTAATTTATAACACAACATTGTTTCATAACTTAAGGGGGATTGTGTAAATTACAAAAAATGCAACAAAATCAAGCAAATGATACCACTAAATGTTATATTTTACTTAACATAATGACTTCTTACTTATACGGATCTATGACATTTCCATTGAATCGTAAGATGTTCATTCCCTTTTCAAAACACCATAAACCAACTTCTATTGATTTATTAGAATTTGTATAATGTCTTGAAGGTCAAAATTTATCTTTATACTAGTTAAAGAGGCAAAAAGCGATAAAAGTGCTATAAATCCTCTTTAACTCTATGTTAGATGACTTTTCAAACTATTTACATATAGAACTCATTTTCTATATAACATACTCCATGTTAACCTAAGAGTATATACGTAATAATTCAAGTAAGTTAACTTCATTTAACACTTTACTTTTTAAAGAGAAAATTGTTGAAAAATGCTATAAAAACATCTTTAATTTCATGTTATCTAACTTCTCAAAACCATGCCATGTATAACATATCTTCTTATGTGTTAATATGCTATTATAATTTAAGGGTATAAAATACATCATGTTAAATTTACTTTATTTAAATCACTTTTAAATTGTAAATGTTAAAAACTTTCCTTTAAACAAATGATTTTCAATCTTGTGAAAAATATTATTTTAACTTTATATTCTCAACCAAATGTACATATTCAATTATACTATACCACCACACATGTTACCATTTAGTTAATGTCATTTAACCAGTTTAACAACCAGGGTATAAGTGAACAACTCACTTTTTAATTGTTATCTTGTTTTAAGCAGTGTAAGATGTCATGTGAATATAAAAGTTCACATCAATTCAACTATATTACAATATAATGTGTATATCGCATAATATAAACATATAACAAATAGTGTATGGTGTAGTTAAGTAAATAAACTCATTTTTAAACAAAGTTTTCTCTTTAAGATTACTCATCTCTTCTTCTTGCACTAAAGTTCAATCTAGACCATTTCCTTCCTTATTTACCCACATCCTTCCTTTTTCTCATCACTTTCTAACTAGTTTTCTCCTTCAAAAACGCACTCTAGTGATATAATAATAAAGTATAAACACTTATGTGGGTTTGGGTGTTTGGATTGATTTAGAGATGTTTATGCTTAATTTTCTTTCTGGTTTAAGATGTTTATGAAGAGATAAGAAAAGTGGGTTGGTTTGATTAAGGAAATTGCGTATGAATAACAAAGGTGTGCATTTGTATATATAAATGAGTAAAAGAGAGCAAGGTTAAAATAGTCTTTATTCCCTTGCCCTTTTTCCCCTTGTTCTCTCCTCTTTATTCCTTCCATCATCAAAGTCTTCTCTCCCACCTTCACCAAAATATTACATCTATATTCACCAAAATAATACATGAATATTCTTGACGATTTTTATATTCATCTTCGACAAATGAACACAATAGTATAGCAAACTAATCCTATATGTGTGGTCATTAGCCATTTACAACTTTTATCGTATTTAAACTTTATTAATGATGATATATTTTTCGATCGCATTATTGACTATAACCTTGTTCACTTATGTAAAAGTATTTTGAAATCAAGGTTGTTAACATTAATCCCATTTAACTATGTATGTTTAAATGCTACGAAACCAGGGCCTTCACATTGGGATGATCATTAAATGAGAATTTTTTTGCTAATTTGTGTATTTAATTGTAGGTTGAAAAAGCATAGCATAGATCAGATAGTTGAAAACCATTACCTAGTGTTATATTCGAATTTTGCAAAAAAAAAGTCAAAAGAAAGATTGTTGAAGACTAATCTAAATAATTATTCGAGTGCGAGGATTAGAGATGTTGCCCTTGAAGATCAACTCGAGATGACACTCAAAAGCAAGGAATCACCGAGCTCGAGTCGACTCGGGTAATCTAAGTATTGAACCAAAGTCTGCCCCAAATTAGTTCATTGCTCGACCCGAAGCATGACTCGAAGTGAAACTTTAAGCAAATAACCACTTTACCCATTCTTTCAAATGCCAAATTCATAGCAAAAGAGCTCAAGACAAGCCATGTCTTTAGTCGCCTAAGCACTCTAGTTCCACTAAGGTTGAAAGTACTCGAACTTATGCCAATCACCAGAAGCGCTCGAGTTCGACCACCGATAGAATTTTAACCTTGACACCATAAATGATCCAGTCTAAGTCGACCTATTTTAACTTTACATGTTTCTAGTGCTAGTTTAAATGTCAGATCCGAATTTTGTAAGAATATTTTAGAAACCTACAGGTTATAAATAACAGACATCAACTTTAGAGAAGGAGGTCAAAGAATGGAATTCTCATACTCCATTTTTGGACAAACTATTGGATTCAGCTCCAAAATCCTCTATTTCTCTTAGCAAAATCATTGTAACTCCTTTATTACCATTTGCAACGGAAACAATAGAATAATATCTACAATAATAGAAGAAGTGAATGTAGGTATTGAGTTTTTATTTAACCGCTAAAAAAATATCACATGTCATTACTTTTGTTACTTAATTTCTATTTATTTTCTATATCTATGATCTAATTTACTTTGAATCACTTTAGTTAATGTAATCATGGTTATATAATTAAATAAAAACTTCTCCTTTTAACTATATTTTCAATCTATACTCCGAGTCCAAATATCTACGCAATTTGCTTATGTTTCCTCACCCAAAATTAATGCAAATATTTGGTGTTCACCAAGAATGATTAAATTATCTCTCCATTCATTTTTGAAAAGATTTCCAAAGGAAAAAACAATATTTTTCTCAAAACTTCGGATCATGGTTACCACTCATCATGAAATCACTATCGATAATGCATGTCAGGGAGACGCTACTCAACCCACTTTTTAACTCTCTCAAAGATTGATGGGAGTAGAGGTAAAAGCTATGTTTGAAACAATGATTCGAGAGCAAACAAAACAATGAGCCATCTCACAAGCATTACTAGAAATATTGAACATTTGGCTAAATGTAAAAATTCTAAACAACTCCATATAGCCTTGGATGCAAAATCAAAACAAATACGACTTGCAAAACGATGGAAAGGACCAAATTTAGTTGAACCAAGAAATTTGACCTTTTTTCGTAAGTTTCCGTAAATGTAAACTTCTTAAAAAGGACTTGTAGAACAATGCAAAACTAGAATGAATAAGACTTGCAAAATGACTAGGTTTGAAGTATTGAACTAAGAACTCATAAGAGTTTGAGACATTTTCCCACAAGTATCATGTGATAAAGAGCTTATCAAATTCAGGGAATTGTGAATGAAGTAGGCATATAATAATAATACGACAAATCTACCCATTAAGGTCATTTTGTAGTTTATTCTAGGACTAATTGAGTGCATAGTTATCAGACATCATAATGGCCCCTAGTGCAAGTGGGTGATTGGTTAAGTTAAGGTATGATTTAGGGGTAATTATGTAATTTGATTACATAGCCTAACTCTTACAATAAATATTGTTTGAAATAAAGTAAGATTTTGGTTTTATTTTCTTAACAACCCTGGTTTTGGAGATTACCTGTGAATATTAAATTATAACGGTAGTTATGATTTAATATTGTGAATTAAAATAAAATTGGAGAAATTAAATTGTTTATTTGGATAAACAATGAATTTTGGTAATAAAATGTGAAAATAAAGTTTGTAAACTTTATTTTGTTTGTTTGGGTTAATAATGAATGGAAAATGACTTTTATTTAGAGAAAATGCAATAATTTTATTAATTATCTCTATTTGATCGCATTACCATGGCTCTGTGGGTTCAAGTTCGACAGCCGTTTTGAAATAGCAAACCAACCCAGATTGTTATGAAAATTTTCAAAATTATAAATCAATACTCCTACTTCAATCCGCAAAAAGAATCACTCAAATCCAATTTAAAACAAATGAGTTATGCTGTCTCAAACATGGACTCAGGCCATGTTTGCAACAGTTCAAAAACACAAAAATGTGCAGGCCTAAAACTAATGGGCCAAAGGACCCAAATCAAAAGAAAAAAAAGGCTTAAGATAATTACTCAACACTTAACTAAAATGTATACACATTTACATATATTGTTATACAGTTATATAAGTAAAGTTTATAATACATTAAATAAATACAAGTGAAAAAATCCCTAGCACAAAGTGCTTATTCGACCGTAGTTATGAATGTATACGTAACCATGAAAAATGGATCGTATAAATAAACACTTACCCTTAAATGTTCATGTGCAAGGTGTATTGACAATGAGATATTAATGAAAGATGGCTAAATGGATTGATAACTTTCGTCTTAGCCAATTTATAGTATATAACTTAATAACTTAAATTACCAACTAAATTTACTTAATAAACAACGAAATAAAGTAAATAATTAGAAAATGCACACCATGATTTTTATATTAGTTCAGACTCTCAAACTATATATAATCCCAGAATCCCGTCTGGATTTTTCACTAACAACTCCCTTACTTAACCTGGATGAATAGGTTTACAAGTGCCTAAAGTCCTCGAATATGACTCTGCACCAACCTGCTTGAGACTCCTCATAGGACCTTTACAAGACAGTAAAACTTCTTCTGAAATAATATGTCTGATACACTGATTTTGCTTTTGACTTCTTTACAAACCCAATAGTCACTCAAGATGTTGAGGAATTGAATGAACATGGTTTAAGTTTAATTTTATATGAATTTGAAAATGAGTGCTCAAGAGATAATAAAAGCAGTGGGCATTTTGGAAGCGAGCATACCAAGATTAGAAAGTAAGAAAGCAGAGGTTGGATAAGTGATTTGGTTCGATCTAGGTTTAGGGAATTTATAGGGATATAGAGTTTTAATTTTAGGGAAGCCAGGTTTAGAATGGGAATGATGAAGAGAAGCAACTAATCATCAGGGAAGGAAAATTGTTCAAAACTTTAAAGTCATCACTCCTGTACCAGGCAATATTTTATTCATTAACCGGTCGACCGCTTATACATTAATCGGTTGACCGGTTAATGTAAAGTTATACAGTGGATTCTATATAGAAAGTTTCAACATATAATATTTTAAACGATATTACTATACTCTAGAATATCTAAAAATAACTATAAAATCAATAAGTCTATTTTGGAGGGTATGGAAAAGTTTGAGGTGAAACATATAACATTTGAGTGGTTTTAGCAAATTTCGAACTATTCGACTGACTATTTAGGCACTTTGATTTTCCTTTTAGTGTCACTGTGGTCCTTTGAGAGTACTTGTGTTCACTTCATTTGCTTCATATGCTAAGTAATACATTTATTTACCTTTATAGGGTTTTTTCAATTTTGCCAACAATTCTTATTTTTGACCCAATACTATATTACTTGAAATAACTTGATAATTTCGTTAGTAGCATTATCATATGGTTGTTATCATCAAAACACCCAATTCATTTTTCTAACGTTCTCCTCCTTTTCAATGATAACAACCATACTGCTTATATAATACAGTAGTACTCCCTTTAGTTAATGCTCCCCTTCTATGTCTATATACTCCCTCTATTTATATACAACTGAAGCCCATATTTTTCTCCTCCTTTTTCATTAGCAAAAAGAAAAAACATAGTTAAGTACAGTTAATACCACATGTATGGATTTTGATGACAAAAACCATATAAATATTATGAAAAATGAATCAAGGCTAGAAAGATAAGAACAAGACTAGGAGAATAAAGGAGATTCAAAGACAAGACTGGGGGATATAAGTGACTCAAGAAAGAAGGATTGGAAGTGCACAGGATATTTAGTGTTAGAACTATGTGTAAAAAGTCTTAGAAATATTTGTTAAAGACTCCGTAACACATCTTTGAAATCTATCCTTTTAAAAAAAATTCATCTCTAAATTTTTTCTATAAAAGTACAATATTGATTTTAAAAGTTATAAAGTTTAAAACATGTTTTATATAGTGATTTTCTAGATCAACTAGCATATGTCGACATACCCTAGGAATATATGTCAACATAATAACCGTTGATATGTTTTTTAAAACATCAACATGGATATGTCGACATACCCGTGAAGTATATGTCAACACACTAGCCGTTAATGTGACTTTTGAATTCAAATAAATAGGCATATCCTTTCTCCCCTTTGTCAAAAGACCATTCTCTTCATCTTCTATGTAAAGGCCTTGGAAAATGATTTTTCTAAACAATTCTCATACTTTTCCTCTTACTCCTTGTTCTATACTACTTTGCGATTAAGTTCTCTTACTACATTATGCATATACCTTGTGAATCTACTTTTTTCACTCTCATTCTTCACAGATTTGTAAACCACAAAAGAATAATGAGTTCTTACTTGAATTGTTTTTCAGTCTATCTCTAGTTTCATCTTAATCCTATCAAATTTCAATTATAATTAGCCACCAGAGGTCGATAGAATCATTGTACCGAAGACTTCCAGATTATGTATTTGAAAGATATAATTTCTTATAGAATTACTCTGTCGCTACTTGAATTGTAAAGGTGTGTCCTACCACCAATGGAAAGTTAGGATTGTATAGGTGATCTTAATCATACTTGGAGAGTCAAGATAATATAGGTGATCTTAGCGACATGATCTCGTACCAAATGATGTCTAATATCAATATGCTTCATACGAGAATGATTAGCCAAATTCTTTGATAGATTTTTAACTTCGTATTGTCGGAATATATAGGTGATTTAGTTATGTTTACACAGAGTCTTTTAAAGTTTTATGCATATATATGACTTATGCACATGTTAATGCTGCCGATATGTATTTTTCTTCGCATGTAGAAAAAGATACACAATTTTGTTTCTTACTAAACCAAACTGCTAAGGATTGACCTATAAAATGACAAGTGTCGCTTGTGTAATTTCTATCTGTTTTGCGGCCTTTGAAGTTAGTACCACCATATGAGACTAACTCAAAAGGACAGCCTTTGGGCTAAAAAAGTCCTTAATTCTTATTTTCGGCTAAGTAAGTATGGCTCCTTATGTTTGGCTTGAAATCTAGTGCATAAGCATATGCTCATCATTATGTTTGGTTGACTTATAGTAAGGTAAAGGAGTGACACAATCATACTAAGATATAATTTTTGATCAACATCCTTACCATTTTGGTCATGAACTAGGTGTAGATCAGTTGTACTCATCGGTGTTTGTTTACTAGTTGTATTTTCCATATCAAATCATTTAACTAAATCTTACAATATTTTTCTTGATAAATTAACATTCCATTATTTAATTGTTTAGCCTGTAGTCCTAAAAAGTTGTTTAATTCCCCATGTGTGACATTTCGAACTTCTTTTTCGTTATGTTGGAAAAATCAATGCATGTTCTAGTTGATCCAAAAATGATGTCATCAAAATAAACTTGAATTACCGGTAAATCATTTTCATTTCTTTTAATAAATGGAGTTGAGTCAACTTTATTAATACCAAAACCATACCTTTAGAGGTGTAGTTCTTCAATCTATCATACCAAGCATGCGTTGCTTATATAAGACCATAAAGTGCCTTTTTAAGTTAATAAACATGATCAAGATATTTTTCATGTTTGAATAATGGTGGTTGTTCAACATAGACATTTCCTTTGATAAAACGATTTAAGAAAGCAATTTTAGTGTCCATTTTATATAACTTAAAATTGCGATGGCATGCAAAAGCTAGTAATATTCTTATTGTTTGTAAACTTGCAACAGGGGTAAATGTTTCATCATAGTCGATCCGTTCTTCTCAATTATACCCTCGTGCAACTAATCTTGCCTTATTTCTTATTATTTCACCATTTTCTTCATTTTTATATTTGTAAACTTATTTAGTCCTATTTAGTGAATAAACAGTATATCTTGAAACTAATTTCCATATGTCACCATGCTTGAATTGATTTAGTTCTTCTTACATGGCTAAAATCTACTATTCGAATTTTGCAGCCAATTCTTTATAATTTTTAGGTTCTAGATGTTGGATTAGGTGCAATGACAGTGGAAAAACAGGTGAATTTCAAAAAAATCCATTTATTAAATCGTATAAAATCTTTTATTTGTGTTTTTGTGTAAATAAATATTTATCAAAACTAAATCAAATTTGATATTTTGATTATTATAGAAAGTTTTATTTTACTATTTTTAGTTTTGTTTTATTAATCAAAATATTTTTTTGATATTATTATTTAAATAAATTTGTTTATAATTAATTTATAATAAATTGATTACTTTTTTAGTATGTCATGATATCCATATTCTCAATGTGGACATCATAAACAATGTGTGTTAGTGTAGGTCGGGTTCATTGGAGAGTAATCACTTCGTCCTAAGGTCAACAAGATGTCTAGTGTGAACTAGGGGTGTTACGGTTGCGGCAACCGTCGTTATTACCACCAACCGTAACCGTAACCGTTGTTGACGGTTATAAATTCTTATAACCGTTACCGCAACCGTCTAACCGTTACCGTAACCGTTGAAGCATGTCGTACATATATTTTCAATTATTTGCATTATTGATGATAAATTGGTATAGCTCTAACTGTTTTTTGCAAATTTATTTATTTGTTTATAAAACGACAAATATGCATGCACATGTTATTAGTTCATTAAGATACATATTGTTAATTTACAAGCTATTCCTTTAACTTAATTACTAATTTTTATACTTTAATGTTAAATATTGCACAAAACAATCATGTACGGTTGGTACGGTTAACCGCGGTTTTCAAATTCTTCAACCGTCACCGTAACCGTTACCGTTATAGATGGTAACCGCATGAACGGTTGGTACGGTTGAACGGTTGAGCGATTCAACCGTAACAGCCCTAGTGTGAACTATGACATATATATAATATATAATATAATATATAAACCAAAGAGCATTTAAGTGTATAAAACTTAAAAGACGGTAGCCAACTCTCATGCTCTTTTCTCTTCCTCTTCTTCAAGATTTCTTAACTCAGATTATTCTCATGCCTCTTTTCCTTCTTTTTCTTCAAGATTAGTTGTTCCCAATCCTCACATAACACAGAATCGAATTTACTTCCTTGGTCAAGGTTCTAATATAAAAAATTGGGTCGAATCTAAACTTAGGACATTCTTCTGTTTTAGATGTGGAGAAGGATCACATTTCTCTAGAGAATGTAAAGAACTTATAAGATGCTTCAGATGTGGATTTTCTAGTCATAAGAATAATTATTGTCTGCTGAATTATAGGGATTCGAATTTAGGTGGTAAGAAACAATTGAGTAATTCTGATCGGGTTCTATTTTGTGTTGAAAATTTTGAAATTGAAATGTATACCTCTAGATCATTTGTGGAATCAGAAGAATGATGAAATTGAACTATTGGAGGAAATGTTTAAGCACTTCGATTCCATTAATTCAGTTAATATTTGTAAGAATCATAAGAAGAAATTTGGTGTTCCAGGCAATGAAGTAGATGAGGGAATTTTGAAGGGTAAAATATGTTCGAACATGGGGTTGAAGGATTGTAGTTTGGATAAACCCGATACTGACATTTGTGCTTAAGTAATGATAAAAAATTATTATGAATCCCTATGTACAGATGCATTGTTTTATGATCCTATAGTAATGAATCTTACATCAAAGAATCAAGAAATTGATACTGATAAGGTGCCGCATGGGGATACACAAATGCTGGATACCATTCAAGAAATGGATTTAGAAAGTTGCAGTGGGAATAAATAGGATTATACCAATGTTATTAAGCAGGTAACAAAAGCTTCTAAATGTTCAAGTTTTGTGATATCAATGTTATTAAGCAGGTAACAAAAGCTTCTAGATGTTCAAATAAATTTGAAGTTTTATACTATCAGGATGAAGACTCGGATAAATGATCTGATAGCACTGTTTTTGACAAACGTGTGGAAGCAAGAAACAGGTTCAAAGTTTGAGATCACCGATGAGAGAGTGAAAAGTATGATCACTATTGATTCAGTGACCATTTTTAATAGTACTGTTGAAAAGTTTATAGCAGAAGCTTTTTCCTTTTTATTACATACATTATTCAATAGGTACAGAATTATATATAGACTGCTCGTTCAATAACAATTCAAAAAGCTTTGTCCTATTCTGATGCCTAACATTAAAATTATCCAAGTGCTATGCTATTATTATGCCTTCCTTGCCTCATGCTTTTACTAATTCATATCAGCCTCCAACACTCTCCCTCAAGTTGGAATGTATATTAATGACATCCAACTTGCCAAGTAAAGTCTCAAACTGTTGCAAACTTAATGGCTTAGTAAACAGGTCTGCAATTTGATCATTTGTTCTCACATGCGCTGTTTTGATCAAACCTTTTTGAATTTTCTCACGGACTAAATGACAATCGATTTCGATGTGTTTCATTCATTCATGAAAGACTGGATTTGAAGCTATGTGTAAAGATGCTTGGTTATCACAAAACAGCACAGCAGGTTGAGGATGATTCACTTCTAAGTCTTTTAAAATGTTCTTTAACCAAGTTATTTCACAACAAGTAGCAGCCATAGAACGGTACTCAGCCTCGGCTGTTGATCTAGCCACAGTAGTTTGCTTCTTTGTTTTCCAAGAAATGGGTGACTGTCCTAGAAATATGCAGTAACCTGTCACGGATCTTCTGGTGTCTTTGCAGTGTGCCCAGTCTGCATCACAAAAGGCCTTTAATTGAAATGTGCCTGTAGAGGGCAGTATAATACCTTGCCCTGATGTTTGCTTTATGTACCTAAGAACTTTATGTGCTGCCTCAAGATGTGGTATACGGGGTTTTTCCATAAGCTGACTTAAGACATGAACCGGATAAACCAAATCTGGTCTGGTAATAGTTAAATATATCAATCTCTCCACAAGGCGTCTATACATTGAAGGGTCAGTCAAAAGATCTCCATCGAATTGTGTAAGAGACAGGTTCTGATCCATAGGAAACCTTGCAGGTTTAGCGCCTAAAAATCCAGTATCTTCTAGTATCTCCAATGCATATTTTCTTTGAGAGATAGAAATGCCTTTTGTAGACCTTGCCACTTCGATTCCTAAGAAGTATTTAAGTTGTCCCAGATCCTTAAGTTTGAATAGCTTAGATAAAAACTTCTTCAAATCCTGAATTTCTTGCATGTTGTTTCCTGCTAAGATCACATCATCAACATATACAAGAATTGCTATGAAACTGCCATTTTGGGTTCGGACGAATAATGAGTAGTCTGCCTTTGATTGATGAAAACCAACACTTTGAAGAGATGAAGAAAATTTCAAAAACCATTGTCTCGAAGATTGTTTCAAACCATATAATGACTTATTTAGTTTGCATACTCGAGTCTCCCCTTTTCGTCCGAATCCGGGAGGTAGTGACATGTACACATCTTCATTAAGATCGCCATATAAAAATGCATTGTTGATGTCAAGTTGGTGAAGAAACCATCCATGAATTGATGCAATGCTAAGTACAATACGCACAGTGACTAGCTTTGCAACTGGGGAAAATGTCTCTCTATAATCAAGTCCTTCAATCTGACTATACCCTTTGGCGACTAAACGAGCTTTGTAACGCTCTATGCTTCTATCAGATTTGAGCTTTATCTTGTACACCCATTTATAGCCTATGGATTTCTTTCCAGGTGGAAGTGGCATTAGTGTCCATGTGTTATTTGCTTGAAGAGCTTGGATCTCACTTTGCATAGTTATGCCCCATAAAGGATCTTTCATGGCCTGCGAAAAACTAGTCGGTTCCTTTGTAGTGGTCAAGGAAGTGGTAAATGTTTTATGAGGGGTGGACAATCTATCATAAGAAAGTACATTAGAGAGACTATGTGCCATACCAGATGTGGTAACCATGCTCAAGTTAGATGATGATCCAGGCCGAGACGGGAGGGATGATTCTACATGATAATTTTGAAGAAAAGAAGGTTGTTTTGTTGGTCTAGTTGAATAACGACGCACCATAACAGGTGTAGGGCTATTTGGTGCAGGGCTGTTATCCATTTCATTATTTTGTGGTGGTGTAATGACAGGTGACTCATTGTTTTGTGATATTGTGGGATCATCATAGATAACAGAATCATTATGAGGAAATGCGATAGAATTTTCTATGATTGGTGGAGTATTTTTGAAAGGAAATTCGTTTTCAAAGAAAATAACATCACGAGACACAAAAACTTTGCAAAGCTCAAGATCATATACACGATATCCCTTTTTACCGTAAGGATAACCAAGAAAAATACATCGTGTTGCACGCTTATCAAATTTGGATGGCTTTTGCGCATGAGTTGAAGCAAAACACAAACATCCAAACACCCGTAAATGCGAGTAATTAGGTTTCGAATTGAAGAGCCTCTCATAAGGCGTTTTTCCTTGCAAGATTGGTGTTGGTGTGCGGATAAGATATGTAGATGTCAGGATAGCATCCGCCCAAATGTTTTTAGGAAGATGAGCTTGAAAAAGAAGTGCCCGTGCCAAATTTATCAAATGTCTATGTTTTCTTTCGACAACACCGTTTTGTTGTGGAGTGTTTACACAACTAGTATGGTGAACGATCCTTTTTGCATTGTAATATTTTGTGAGTGCAAACTCACAACCATTATCACTATGAACAACTTTTACTTTGCAAGAGAATTGAGTTTCGACCATATTAATGAAATTGATTAAATGTGTTTGAGTCTCAGACTTATGACGCATCAGGTAAACCCATGTGCATCTTGTAAAGTCATCAACTATGGTAAGAAAATATCTAGCACCAGAAATTGATTCAACATGGTAACACCCCAAATATCAACATGCAATTTTTCAAAATGTGATTGACTGGAAATTTTGCTCAAAGAAAATGGCAATTTGGTTTGTATTGCTAAAGGACATACAAAACAATTATCTTTATTGCAGACTTTATTATTGTCTAAATGGGAAAATAAAACAAACACTTTATTTGAAGGATGCCCAAGACGCTGATGCCAAAGATTAGAGGACGGTAAAACGATTGAGTTGCATGAGGATGTATTTGCTTCATCAAGACAGTAGAGCCCCTCCTGTTCAGTTCACATCCCAATCATCTTCCCCGAACGTAGGTCCTGTATTACACAAGAGTTAGTGAGGAACGTGACAGTACAAGGAGAGTAGGTGGTAAGCTTTGTTATGGAAATGAGGTTTAATTGAAAATCTGGAACGCATAAACATTTTTAAGAATCAAACTAAGACGAAAAGACAACTTGGCCAATGTGTGTGACATTAGCAATAGATCCATCTGGTAGTTCTACTGTTTTATTTCTAATCAGTTTTGCAGTTGTGAGTAATTCAGGGCTGTAGACAATATGATCAGTTGCTCCACTATCAAGAATCCATGTGGCTTTCTTACCTCTTGTCGAAAAACAAAGACTTTTACCTGAAAGTTCATCATGAGTTTTTGAATTACCAACATGATTTGCCATGGAGGATTTACTGTTGTTGAGCAATTGCAGAATTTGTTGACATTGCTCTTGAGTGAAAGGTAGTGAGCTAGATATTTCATTCTTTTCAGTTTGTTGTGGAGCAGAAAATTGATTACTCCGCTTTGTCGATGGTTGGGCTGACTCTTCCTTCTTGAGCTGTCGGCAATATTCAATTGTGTGCCCTTTCAGCTTATAAAATGTACATCTTAAATGTGCTCTGCAGTTCTCTGTGTAATGTCCTTCTTTACCACATTTTCACATTTACCACCTGCTCTCTTGTATTGATTCCTAACTGCAAATGCTGCTATTTCAGGCTGATTCGTGTTTCTTCCAGCTGACACATCTCGTTGTCGTTCATGCGCAAGAACAAGAGAATAAGCTTTTCTAACATTTGGAAATGAATCCATTGTTAATATCTTTCCTCGTATGGCTACAAAAGATTCTGTTAATCTGTGACGCCCCACCTCTATGCTCATAATAACAAAGAGTATTAAAAGAAATACTATCTATTATTACAAAGAATAAGGCTGGATAGGAGCGGCCATCCGTAGTTGGCCTTACACTAATATTGGTTACCTCGATAGGAGTGGTATATACTTTTTATTTTTCATCTTATTTATTTACTCCCATCGACATACCCAATTACCAGTATAAAACAAACTACGATGGTTCATAATAGTTTAGGACATTAGATATAATAATAACACAGATAATATAAATGTGGAACACAGATAAAACAAAATCTCATATATCTATAACTGATGTCAGTTACAATATAGTTGACACGATACATATGATACAACTACAACTGTCGACTCTGGAAGTTATATATACAAGTACATTATCAACTAATATACATGAATACATCTCATCCTATACAATGACACGACTTCTACAAAAATGACAAAGACAACTTCAGAAGATGTGAAAAGTCTTCATAGCCTGAGCAGCAACTCAAAGAAGGAAATCTACAACCTGAAATAACTCGGGTCTGACCCGAGTATTAAATTCAAAAGAAAATAATACAAGGGTCAGTCTAATTCAAACTCAGTTATTAATGCACAGAAGCAATAATAATCAATATCAGATAGACGACGGTCACAGAAATCTCGTATATCCAACTTCTCGATAAGAGAATCGGATAACAACAGATATAACACTAAACAGTGTAATCAACAAATCAGCAATCCCAATCAAAATACAACTCCAACAAATCGAAACATCGATTTAAAACTGCCAAATCTGATAGGGCTGCAGTACACGCACGCGTGTACTGCCTCGCCACTATCGCATGAGTTACACAAGAACTCAGTGAAAGTCACAAATGAACACGAAGTCAAACCCAAAATCGGATTCAACTCAAGTGGATTCGAAAACAAATCCAAATGCATTTATGCAATGCAAACCAACAAGGGCAAAACTGCAACCAAAAAAAGAACAGTCACCACATGCACGCAACAGTTCAAGTTCCAAAATGTCAACTGAAGGTGACATCAGTGGTACAGAGGACCACCCTGAAACTAAACCAAAAAATATATATACAACTGCAGCTAGGCAGTACTCATAGGAATGCAAAAGCATGTCAGCATCAAAGACACGGCCTTAACAATGAAAAGGCTATAAACAGGAATATAACACAAATGTACATAAGCAACAATTCACTGTACATCAAGTGATACAAAACCAGACCATCACATTTTCATAAACAATGGCACAACAACTAAATGCCGCATGTTCAACCACCAATAAGAACAATGCACATAAATACATGAATAACGAGTATGCAAGTGAAGACAACAATGGTGCCAGCAGTTGCAAATAGGTTTTGAGACATCAGAGTGACCAAAGTCACAGCCGTGTTTTATCAATAAGGCAACAAATGATAATAGCATGTGTACTAAAGATAAAGTAACACAGCCACGAATCATAACAAATACAAGAAAGGCACAGCAAGGCCAAATAGGAGTTCAATATAAATAAGACCAGAGACAAAATGAAATACACATGTCAAACCCAAATACAGGATTTCAGAATGCAGTGGCCATACACATATATACATACAAGAATGTATGTATACAAATGATCAGTCATCAAAGTGCAGTGCAACTACAAAGAAGACAGTGGCAACAGTTCAGATGACAATGAACTAAAGTAAAGACCACAAAATAACATCAAAGGCAAAGACTCAACAATGTCAAAGCCAAGAAGAAACTACATGACAAACTTAATACAAATGTCAAAGCAGGCTACAGAGCAACCCAATGCACCAGTGAATCATCAAAGGCTATAGCAAATATAATTACTGCAAAAATTCCAACCACGGCAACAATACATATTTGAAACATAAACCAGATATGATCAAAGAGCCCAGGTTTACAATGAAACCAGATATGAAACAATTTCACTAATGCAAAGGACCAGAGCCAGGATATCATAATGCAGACAACTAATTCAAACTCACAGACCAACTAAAATGAAGAGACCATTGCAAGTATACTGGATTATGAAAGACACAACAGGAAAACAAGTAACAGTACAGTGTGGAACTGGAATGTACACTGAAGCAATTTAAACATGTTACAAGTGAACACAGATGTCTAACATGATCAAAGACAAGAGTGTAAAATGGAATACAACAGCAATATAATCAAGTCAAAGTCGGTGGTCATCACAAAATCCAAATCAGTGCTTCAGGAATGAATACAAAGATGGCCAGAGACGGAGCTCACAGGGGCCAGAAAATCAAGGCCATAATTCACAGTGAAGTTGAAAGAAACGAACAGGCTATAATCGAAATCATATATCACAAAGTTGCACAAAGTAAAGGTCAACAGAAAAACGATCAGAGATGAAGCCGAGATCCATGTAAATTCACACAAAAAATCAAACTTCCAGATATCAAAATCATGGGCATCAATTAATCAACCACGAAAATCACAAACTCGAACAAGTCGAGCCCTAGTCGAAATCAACATCAACCAAAATCAAAATGACCGAAGTCGCCAAAAATCAGCCAAGTGATTCAAACCAAATTTCATACGAACGAAAATCACATGAAACAAAACTCTACAATTTGGTGCTAAATTAGATGTGAGAAATTACTCACAAGTTTCGAAGGCCACGAATTAGAGCAGTCGAAGCCAAGCACTAACACGAACGAGCGAACCCCAATCGAAACTCTAGCAGCCTTGAGCGACTCAAATTAGTATGCGATCGACAAGGTGAGGGTGAAACGTCACTCGATCGAGCTGCAGGGCTGGCGCCTTCGATTTTTCGATGCCCAAATTTCGAACGATGAAGAAGGGACGGGCCGCCATTATTTGGTTTATCTCGGTTAGGGTTTTCGAAAGGTAAAATAAAAATGAAGGTGGATTCGGGTTATACACTTCAAACAATAAGGCACCAAAATGAATGGGCTGAGATTCAAACTTGCACAGCTCAACCACCCTTAACCAATTTTCACAAGAATTTCTACTTGAGATAAAAACTCAAATAACCATTTCTTTAGAAGAATTTACAACTGATAAAAGCACTTAATAATTTTTATGAACGAATTCAACTCGAATAAAATTCCAATTGCAATTATCAAACAAATTAAATCGTCATTTG
This sequence comes from Allium fistulosum, assembly GCA_030737815.1. NCBI lineage: Eukaryota > Viridiplantae > Streptophyta > Magnoliopsida > Asparagales > Amaryllidaceae > Allium > Allium fistulosum. The sequence goes on along the minus strand of CM060908.1, from coordinate 230,519,877 downwards.
GCGATACTCAACTACTATAAAACCTCGGGTTGTTACATAATCCCATGGGAAACTTAATTGTCTTTTGTGTTTCTCGATAAGATAATTCATCCTTTTTGTTGCGCAAGTACATGTTGAAATGGGAAAAAGAACATCCCTTTCATCCCATAATCCCTTGAGTTTGGTAAAATATGTACTGATAGACATTGTTCCCTGAATACAGTCATATATCTCATTTTCAATATGAAATAACTGGACACTGTTTACCTGGGAAAAGCGTTCTCGTAGTTCATTCCAAACTGCCCTTGCTCCAACACAATAGAACACATTGGCAGCAATTTCTTTGGAAAGAGAGCTTAATATCCATGTCTTGACAAGGTTATCACAACGAATCCACTATTGTAACTCGTCACATGCATCTTCTTTTGGTCGTTCCATAGATCCATCAACAAAACCATACTTGTTTTGACTGTTAAGGCCATAGTCATGGAGTGACTCCATGTGCTATAGTTTTCTTCGGTAAGAATTTGTGGAACAAGAACCAAGCCAGGCTGATCTGAATAATGCAGATACAAAGAGTGATTGGGATTGTCGAATTTGGATGTCGTGTTCTGGTTGTTCTCACCCATTGAAAAGAGTTACCTTCCAAAAAAAAAATGAAATCACCAGGTTCGACGCTCCGATACCATGAAAAGTTTATAGCAGAAGCTTTTTCCTTTTTATTACATACATTATTCAATAGGTACAGAATTATATATAGACTGCTCGTTCAATAACAATTCAAAAAGCTTTGTCCTATTCTGATGCCTAACATTAAAATAATCCAAGTGCTATGCTATTATTATGCCTTCCTTGCCTCATGCTTTTACTAATTCATATCAGCCTCTAACAACTGTTGAGAGTTTTGTAGAAAATGAAAAAGCTATATGTGAAGATACACTATGTACGACATGTGGTCAAAATATTGTTAATAGAGTAGCTTCTGCTGTGTAAGTTGCAGAGTTTAAAATGTGACATATGGAAAGAGAAGCTGGCTATAAATGTCTTCAAGGATACATAGTTGTGTATGTCTATGCAAGAGAATATGCACACAAGGAAATTTTTTGAGTTTAAATAATATATTAGTCTAAAGCCAATATTTCTAATTTTAACAATTGTGAATAAGCAGATGATGTTAGATGATAAAGAAGGTACAGACAAAGAAAATGTTCTTGTGTATGGAGAGGAAGGACAGAATGTAGATGTTGTTAATAACAACCCTGAAAATGCAGCAACGGTGAAAAAGCACAATAAGAAAGGCATAGGGTATGGTTTTGATGAGAGATATGGAAATGATACAACTTGCATTTCAAACGAGGGTAAGGGAGAAAAAAAAATTAAGGAGCTGAAGTTTGATGAATTGGGAAATGCAGTGGGAAGAAGCTGTGAGATATATAACAATGAAGAGGTTAATGCTTGCATTACTAAAGTTTGCTAGAGGAATTGGTAATTACATTTTACATTGAGTCTATAAATTCATTTTGTATTGTTGTTTGGCATTTTTAAGAGGCTCTATACTTCCTTCTCATCATGCTTGTGACTCTATTACTGGTAAAAGAAAGAGTCGTAAATACAAGCATAATTCTTGTGTTGGTAATTCTGTTAGAAGAAGCCCCAGATTAAATGTTAAGACTTCTATTCCACTGCAATCTGATGTATGATGAAGGTGTTGTTAGTTGTTTTAAATGATGGAGATACTGTAACTGAAAATTAAGAAATTATAGGGGTTAATGATGGTGTTTAATTTGATGGAAGTGGAGATGTTATGGTGTTTAATTAGGGTGTTTTAGTTAATGACAATGGATTTGCAGTAGAGGTTAGTGATGATGTGCATTTTTTGGAAAAGAAAGAATGCAGTGAGTATTGAAGAAAGTATTGGGCTGAATATATGTGAAAATTAATTATTATTTATACATGAAGGCATGGTGTTGTATGATGTGATTAGATTTGATGGTTCAAAGTATGGAGGTAAGTGGTATACATATTATGCTGCGCAAGGAAGTTGATGTTTAGATTTACAATTAGAGATGCTACAATTAGAGAAGCTATCATTTCTAGTGGAGCATAGTGTCTTTTAATTTTTGGACATTAGTTCTATAAGGTTTGGTTTTTATACTATTATTTTGATATTGTACAGAGTGGGTATCGTTACTTGTCAGGTATGTTGATAGCTATATTTTTAGTATAGAATAAAATACATGAGTGCTCTCCTCTTCGAATAAAGGATCACTCATTTCTCCCAAATATATATATATATATAAAGAAGGAATTAGGCTGAAGGAAAAACCTGATAACAATTTTAGTTTGAATGACACAAGTTTTAAAATTTAATCTAAAGGACGGAAAAATGATATATTCACATAGCATTACACATCTATAATGCTATATTCATATAGCATTACATCCTCTCTGCCGAAGCGGAATCATCTCTTTCGTCAAACTACTCACTATATCCTCAAAAGAACTCAAGCAAAACCTGCCCTAAACCTATGCACATCATGCATCTCTTACCCCCGTCTTTTGGGCTCCCCACTTATTTGGAGATCAGAAATAAGAAGAAACCGTATGGCATCTGTCTCATCAGATGTTGTATACCCTCTTTCATGCACTCCATTTCCATCCGTACCCATTCCTTCGTGCACTTGCGATGATGATCCATGTCCCGATGTTGAAAACGAAGGAGAAAGAGAGAAATCTCCACTTAGGTCTCAGAGCAGTATCACCAATGAAGATAAACTGAATGAGGAGAGACTCGAAAGAACGAGCTATTTCGGTATTTTTTGGATCAGAAGGAACTTCCACCATGGAAACAAGTGCAATTCTGAGATTAATGCTTGACTTGTATTTTATGTTAGATTATCATTTTTTTACGTAGGGGGCTTTTATTCGATTTCATTGCCGTAGTTGTACAATAGTAGTTTGAAGATTAGAACATGAGTACCATATTTTTTTTTTACTACGTGGTTGCTCTGGTTTTTAGCAGAAGCAGCATGGTTAGCTGTGTTGAATTAGGAAACACAGCTGCTTGTTTGTGTATGTAGAAACTTATAGAATTGAGTTGTATACTAGGAAAGCCTGCTACCTGTTTATGCATATTGAAAACTGTTTGGATGCAAAGAAAATAGGCCCAATTTGAAACATAGATATATATATATATACACATATATAATGCTATATGAATGTAGCATTATAGATGTGTAATGCTATATGAATATATCATTTTTTGTCCTTTAGACTAAATTTTAAAACTTGTGTCCCTCAAACTAAAATTGTTCTCAGGTTTTTCCTTCAGCCTAATTCCCTGATATATAAACATATACTAAGAGATTATATGTATATGTATTATTTAACCAATAAATTTTCTAAAACATTTGTATTTATATGTGTTTGTTTAAATATATATGTATATTGAAATATATATTACACACACATTATATGTATATATGTATGTATGTATTAATAATTTAAAACTTTTGTTTTATAATTTTATAAATACTTAAATTATATATATATTATCAAATTATTTTTGCCATAAATATTTCATTATATATATATATATATTTAAAATTCAAATAAAAAATAATTGACTTATTCACATAATAAATAAATGTAACAACCCTGGTTTTAGAGATTACCTGTTAATATTAAATTATAACTACTATTGTACAACTATTGTTGTATTTTTAGCTGTGACGCCCCATCTCGAGACCCACATTAACAGAGAGTATTACTGGGTAATACCGTCTGCTAATGCGGAGAATATGGCTGGTTAGGAGCGACCATCTATAGTCTTATCTTAAATATCTATTAAGTACGTCGACTAGTGCTTTTTTTCTAACTCAAATGGATTGGCATATCCAATAAATGCTTAATACAAAACTACATGTGGCTATAGGATCTATCAGAACAAAATACAACAACTCAAATGCATAACACATCACAGAACAACAAACAGATATATATATACATATATACTGATACATCCCAATACAATACAAATAATACATCATAAGTGGTATGACGACCACAATATACACACGAGTCAAAATAATATACATATCAGAGTTGCACAGCGGAAGCATGGTGGGCCCATAACCCATAGGTCCCAGAATCGAAACCACTCGAGTATATTGATTTGAGACGATTTCTGAGATTTGCCATATTATAGCGTATTTTGAGAATTTTAATTCCTATATTTAGGAATCTTCCAAGATGGCCAATATTTGGCGAATTTTATGGTTCGAGATCTCTTATTTAGGAGTATAATCGATGAGAACCATCATGATGTATTTTATTGGCCGATGAAATGAGGCAAGTATTAACATGGAGATTTCCTTTTAGGGAAGTATGGTTTATATAAAACCATCACGATGTCTTATACTTGTTGATGAGATGAGACAAGTATGATGCTTTTACTACTCGCCAATGAGATGAGACAAGATATGATTTTATGAGGATTTTGATTTAAAGATGTTTTCTAGTATGGCATCGACTAGCAATTAGTAAACCGCTAAGTGCGAACGTGTGGTATGTGACGCACGTTAACACTTTTCGGGTTCCTATCTGAGAGTTCGTGACGCATTCATAATGTTTACCAGTACTATAGACCTTCGGGTCATAACGATGTTCTACGATTTCGGTTGTCACGATGTATTATGACTTTGGTCGTCACGATGTATTATGACTACGGTCGTCTGAAGTGGGTACCTATAATATATATAGTACTGGTCTGAGTTTGGCACATGCAGCATTGCTTCGGCATGCAATCGGGGAACTGGCCAATCCGGAGTTTTCCGAGTTTTGATGATTTTTGATTTCACCACTTTGGGATGATGATTTTATTTATAGCCTTGAGAGAAACGAAGGCTTATATATATATATATATTTATGGTGATTTCGATATGAGATTTTGAACTCTTATTAGAGTTCCATAAGATACGAGTTTTGGAAATTTTGATACTTTATCTTATGGCTTTTGTGATGGTTATTTGTACTAATGTTGAATACCCTTGGAGTTGTTAATTGAACTTTATTTATATCATTCCTTTCCATTTAAAGGAATATTTCCCTTATACAACCATATCTCTTTATCAATTGCTAATATCATGTTCTAGTTAGCCTGACCTGTGTATTTATTACTCGGGTTAGACCGAGTTGCAGGTTAGGATATTTGGACTTTTGCTAGCTACCTCTTATGGATTTCACTATCGACCTTGGATAGATGACATAGTTTTTGCAGTAGTTGTCTTGTTGGGAACTTTGTGATGTATATTCTTTTGTGGGGATATATGTAAATATTATGGTCGTGATACCACTTGTGACATGTTGTATTACATTTGATGTATGAGTGTATGCAATCATCTGTGTTGTTGTTCTATGACTTGTGATTGATATTGTTGTTATGTCTTGTATCTGAATCAATCCTATAGTCACCATAGTAGTGTTTTAGATAGGAATTGAGTATGTCGAATACTTAAGTCAAAATGGAAAGAAAAAGAGATGAAAAAAATGAGTACTAAATCGACATATTTAGCACTTATTTAATGCAAGACTATGATGGTCGCCCTTAACCAGCCCTATTCTCCGCATTAGCAGACATAATTACTCAGTAATTCTCTTTGTTAATGTGGGTCACGGGGTGAGGCATCATAAAAAAAATTATTTTTTTCAATTGTATGAAAATAGAAAGATATTTTTATTAATAATTAACTCTCCTAAAATATATATGTGTTTGAAAAAATCATATAAAAGTTATTTAATTCCATTGACTGGGTAAAATAAATATTAAAATAAGTTTTTTATTTATTACAATGAACATAAAATATAACTTTTTATGGAAACCCATATGGATTTTTATATACGTATTTTTATGCATATATAAATTATTTTTTCAGTTCGGTAACCGTAAACAAATTTTGTATAAAAAACATATTTTGTTTACTAAAATTTTGATCTAAAATTGTTTTTAAATGGTTGTGAACTTATATATATATATATATATATATTTGTGTATACTAATTTTTTATAGATAATAAAACATAGTTTTAGTTCATATATATATACCTATATATATATGTATATATCTATACTTTAAAATATTTAAAAAATAAATTATATATTAGGTATAAATACACACGCACATGCAAATTAAAATAATTTTTTTAAATGGTCAAAGATATGGATGACTAAGCAAAGATGAGCATGATGTATTATACCTGAGATTATCTAGTTGAGAGTTGATATGTTGGTAAACAACCTTTCCTATCGAAGCACCACGATCTTCTCCTTTCTCTTTGATTTGCAACGTCAAGGGAAAGGCACCACCAAGGGGAAGAGGAAGCAAGGGTGGGCCTAGACAAGGAGATGGAATGAAATTTTTTATTACTTTTTTTATGTAGAGGCTATAATATTTATAGCCATCTGAACACATAAATATCTCCTTATTTTTCTCTTGATTTAGAGACTGGATCTTTTCCTCTCTTTTCTTCCTAATATGGTCGGCCTTGGCTACATGTAGCCTTGACTTGAGTTTATTTTATGTTGAATCAACTCTTTTTTAAATATTATCGACTCCAAAATTGATCGAAATTTCATATAACCATTATATATAGTTTTTTCCAATTTTAAGTATAAAATAAATGATTAAAATTTGCCATAATATCAATACAACATTCATATCAATTTACTATTAATTTATAACATTTATAAATTAATTTTATCCTTTGTCTTTTTTTGGAAATAACTAACAATACAGTTGTATTGACTCTCTTGTGTGAACTTAATCCACAACCAATATTCAAAACAATTAAAATCTTGAATTTATATGAACTTTTTTGAAATGTAGTGCAGGGTCAAGTTCAATGCTTATAGATCATTTAGGAGAAACTATATTTTTGATCCAATGTAAGCCTACCTAGTAACGACAATTTTTATATATCATTTTGTCATCCCATTATCATTTATGTTATTACCTTAGGTATTGGTTTTGATGATAACAAACTATATACATTATATAAAATATAAATACTAATGTTTTATCAAGTTATATATAGTATATAGTGCATGATATTAGAAAGGTGTTGATTAAGAAGACTGTACAACATCAAGAGTAGATTCAAGATGCCGATATAGAGTTTCAAGTGTTGGAGAATGAAAACTCATGAGTATTGAAGAGTTCAAGATTTCGAGATATTCCAGATAAGTTATAGAGTCATAGAATTTATGTTAAAACCTCGATAGAACTTTATAGATCTTTCTCTCCATCTTTAATTTTGTTTTAAATTATATTTAAGATATCCTGGTTTTAAAATAATCTTTTAAAAATATTTCTCAAAATGATTTTCAATCTCTTATATTTATAAAGATATTATTTTAGTGTTTTTAAGTTTATATATATATATTCAATTTTTGTTTATACTTTAATAAGTTATAATTATATTGATTATATACATATTATTTGCATTATATTAAAATTTTCAAAATTATTATATAAAGTTTTATTATGATTAAAATATGTATAAACTATGCTTAAACGAGTTTTAAAAATAATGTTTTAAAGTATTTTTAAATTTTAGAAAGAGTATGTCGATATACTCTATGTATGAGTGCCGACATAGTGGCCAACTTTTTCAAAATTTAAATTTCAAACAAAGTGTCTTTTCATCATATCCCTTCACAAATGGATATGACCATTGTTCCTCTATAAATACCAAACTTCCAAACGAAATTTCAAATATAATTTTATTATTCATCTCTCTTCCTTCCACTCACTCATTTTCTAAATCAAAATATACCCATACTCTGCCGAAATTCAACCAGAATCAAATTAAGTCATTAACAGTTTTATTCTCCTTTATCTACTCTTTGATTTCTCTCATCTATCTCACTCAAACCAAGATCAAAGTGTTATTCAAGAGTTATAGGATCAATTGTAAACAAGATAGAAGACCCGAGTCTACAAAACTCTATCGAATCATACTGCTAATCTTGTGGGTGTGATTGTAACCCGTAAAATCAATTGGGTGTGCTTAGTAGCCCATAGATCTAGTGGGTGTGCTAGTACCCCGGAAATCAAGTGACACTACCCAGAGGTCGGGATTCTGGAGGGTGTGCTCGTAGCCTTGAAATCGAGATTGTATTTGCATTTACTAGTTGAAAAGAAATCCATACAAGAAATTGTGCGGGACTGGATGTAGGGTAACACCGAACTAGTATAAAATCTTGGTGTGTTCTTTCCTTTTCTAAATTTACTATATTTACTTTTATCTGCATTTTGATTCTTGTGACTGTTAATTACATCATTCCAAGTATAATCTTAAAGAATTTGAAAAATATTCATATAATCCATTTAACACTATTAAATCCCTCTCTAGTGTTAATTTAGCCTTAAGATCCCTATTCTGCCGATTCACATTTTGTATCAAAGTACTGATTTTCAGAGTATTCATAATTCGATTTTTGAAAAAGTTTCGATGGAAATTTTTGATAATATTTTTAACACTATTTTTGAAAAGATAATTTGCAAAATCATCATAATATTGTTTCATAAATTTGCATCTATTCATTATAAACAATCATGTGATCATTTGAAAAGGTATGAATTGCAAGAACAGATGTGTTACATGGCTTTTGATGTACATACACCTATAATCAAACTCTACAGATCAAAAAGGACAAATGGATATTGGATAGTGGATTCTCAAGACACATGATTGGAAATCTAGAGATTTTGAAAGACATAGTTTACAAAGATGGTGGATCGGTAAATTTTGGAGACAACTCTAAAGGATATGTGATTGGAATCGGTAATGTCGGTAATTCTAATACTCCTACTATTTGTAATGTTCTATTAGTTAGTAATTTAAAGCATAATATGTTAAGTATTAGTCAATTGTGTGATAAGAGTTTCAAAATTAAATTCATAAAAGATAAATGTCACATTGAAGATAACGAGTCAAACATAATCTTTGAAGGTATAAGGAAACGAAACATATATATATATATATTAAGTATGAAAATCCCAAATGATAATTTATGTCTTTTGGTTTGAATCAAGCGATCCTTGGATTTGGCATAAAAGATTTGGTCATTTAAATTTCAAACTAATATCTAAAATTGCTAAAAATGATCTAGTTAGAGGTCTTCCCAATATGAATTTTAAAGTTAATAATTTATGTGCATGTCAATTAGGAAAACTTAGAAAAGGTTCTTTTAAATCAAAACATATAATTTCTACCTCTCAACCCCTTAAACTTCTTCACTTATATCTTTTCGGTCCCTCTTAGATCTTTTTGGTCCCTTATAGATACAATGTATAAATCATAGTAGATATGTATTTGTAATCATAGATGATTATTCTAGGTTTACCTGAACGATTTTTTAAAAACTTAAAGTGATGCTTTTGAAAATTTTAAAATCCTTGTTAAAGAAATTGAAAATCAAATGACTCGTAAAATTAAAACTATTTGGAGTGGCCACGTTAGAGAATTCAAAACTAAAATTTTGAGAATTTCTATAATAAGAAAGGTGTAACTCATAATTTTTCATTTCCAAGAACATCACAACAAAATGGAGTGATAGAACGTAAAAATAGGATGATTCTAGAGTGCGATGGAACTATGCTAAATGATAGTAATTTACCTAAAATTTTTTGGGCTGAAGTAGTTGGTATTGCGTGTTATATATTAAATAGAATTTTAATAAGACCATTAACTAAGAAAACACCATATGAATTATTCTGTAATAAAAAGCCTAAAGTATCATACTTTAGAGTTTTTGGTAGTAAATGTTTTATTTTTAATACTAAAGATAATTTGGATAAATTTGATGCTAAATCAGATAAAGGAATCTTTATTGGATATTCAAATATAAATAAAGCTTATAGAGTTTTCAATACTGGAACTAATACTATTGAAGTGACATTACATGTTTCATTCATTGAAATTTTAAAGTTTATAATCCAAATACCGATGAAGTTGAATACATTGATAACCCAAAAGAACTTAGTAATAATGAGATTACCAAAAACAAAATAATAATAATTCAGAAAATTCATGTCCAAATAAAAGAACAAGATATTTGAAAGATCATCCTATAAAAAATATACTTGAAAATATTGAATCTATTGTTAAAACTAGAAATCAACTAAATAAATGAGTAACGTTGCTTTTATTTCAACTATCGAACCTAAAAATCCAAAGGAACCATTAACTGATGATTTATGGATTCTTGCTATGCAAGAGGAATTGAAACAATTTACAAGAAATGATGTATGAGAATTAGTTCAAGACTTGAGGAAAAATCCATAATAGGAACTAAATGGGTATATAGATACAAAATGAACGAACAAGGAGAGGTTGTGAGAAATAATGCTCGATTAGTTGCACAAGGTTATTGTCAAGAAGAAGGAATATATTTTGATGAAACCTTTGCACCTTAGCAAGATTCGAAGCTATATGAATTTTACTTGCTTTCACTAATCATAGTAATTTTAAGTTATAACAAATGGATATTAAAAGTGCAGTTTTTAATAGTTTTATTAAAGAATATCTACATGTAGAACAACCCTCATTTTTTGAAGATGAAAACCTACCTAATCATGTTTACAAATTAAAGAAGGCTTTGTATGGTATGAAACAGGCTCCAAGAGCTTGGTATGACAGACTTAAATCCTATCTATTACAATAAAATTTTGAAATAGACAAAGTAGATAATACACTTTTTATTAAAAGGGATAAAAATGATATTCAATTAATACAAAAATATGTAGACGATATTATTTTTGGATCTACCAATGATAAACTAAATAAGGAATTCTCAGAAATAATGCCTAAGGAATTTGAAATGAGTCAGATGGAGAACTAAATTATTTTCTAGGATTACAAATAAAACAATTAAGTAACAAAATTTTTATTAGTCAAGAAAAATATGCTAAAGATTTAGTTAAGAAATTTGGTATGTCAAATACCAGTGGTAAACCAACTCCTATGGCAACTAATGAAAAATTAAATAAAAAAGAAAATTCAAAAGATGTAGATCAAAAATTATATAGAGGAATGGTTGTATCACTACTCTATATAACTACTTGTAGACCTAATATAATGAATAGTATTTGTCTCTGTGCAAGATATCAATCTCAACTTAAAGAAACTCATTTAAAATTCGTAAAATGAATTTTGAGATATGCAAATAACACATTAGACTATGGACTCTATTATCCAAAAGAAGACTCCTTTGAACTAATTTCATATAGTGATGTAGACTAGCTGGTTGCAAATCAGACCGAAAAAATACAAGTGGAACTTGTCCCTTTTTGGGACACTATATGATTTCCCAGTTTAGTAAGAAGCAAAATTTTGTATCTCTATCTACGACTGAAGTAGAATATATTTCAGCAGCATTAGCCTGTTCATAGGTATCTATGTGCAACAAACAATAAAAGGTTTTGGTTTAAATTTTATTAAATCACCAATATACTATGATAATACAAGTGCGATCAATCTATCTAAAAATCCAACTCATTATTCTAGAACTAAACATATTGATATAAGACTCCATTTTTAAGAGATAATGTAAACAAAGAAATAATATCAGTTGAATTTATAAACATTGAAAATCAAATAGCTGATATATTAACAAAACCATTGAATCAAGCATCTTACTAAGTAAACAAGAGAGTTAGGAATTTGTTTTCTAACGGAAATATAAAAATAATGAAGTATAAATTACAAAATATAAGGAAAAAACAAAATAATCAAAATTATAACATATATGTCAACATATCCTATCCCCATATGTCGATAGATATGTCGACATATAACGGTAATTTTTGTTTTTTATATTTCCCTCTAAAATTCAAACTAGTGATTATATAATAACCAAATTTCGACTTTCTTCTTAATTTCTCTGTATTCTCTCTGTTTTAAACTTCTGAAACAAATAAACCATGGCCTCCTCTAATCCTAAATGTTCTAGAGAAGAGAATTCATCATTTTCCTTCCATTCTCCTACCCAAGGCCCCTTCCAGAACACTACTATGGCCAAAGTTATTAAATTGGAAGAGGAAATGAAGAATGTTCTGGAGATGTTGACTGAAATACAAGTTGTACAACCTCGTTTGTCCAAAGATGTAACACCCCGCATTTTTAATAATTAAATAATCAAATAACGATGAACAGTGAAAATAAACATTTTTGGAATTGTTAGAATATGGCCTCGAAACTTATACCATTGTGTCCGTGGTGATTTTTTGATCAATTTCCATAGATAACTCGTCAAAATCCGAGTCAATATGAAGAAGTTACGGGAGAAACGAGATACGGGAAATAATCGGAAAAAAAGAAAACAAATATGGGTCGACCCGTAGGTCGACCCAGAACATCCCAAGGTCGACCGCTAGGTCAACCCGAGGGAAGCACAGGTCGACCCTAGGGTCGACCCGCGTTACTACCTGGACGTAGTTTCGTCTAGGTACATGCTGAACCAATTAAAATTCGAGATTCCACAATCTGAGCCATACGTTGGTTTATCTAATGGCTACGAACGACCCTCTGACTTGGGGGCTCCAGATTCAATCCAAGAATCCAACGGTCTGATATCCCCAAACTCCACTATAAATAGAACCCTAGGCCTAACTATTTTCTCACAATCAGATTTTCTCCTAATGGGTTCTTGCATGAGGCTGGACCTTAAATAGAAAATATTTCTTTGGGTTCATTGCCTGAGGCTGGACCCTAAAAAGAAAATACTTCTAAGAAGGAGGTCTTCTCAATAAAAAATATTACACACCTTAGATGGGGATCCAGAAGGACCATGGAGCCATGCTGAGCACAAGCAAAGCTAAGGACGATAAGTGAGTGGATTTAAACTATATACCTTTTTTGTTTATGATATATTATCGTTAGATTCCCATTAATTATTTAATTAAGCATTTATTTCAGTAGTTAGTTCTGTTAATTTATTATGCTGAGACTGTAAATCTATATTTAACTATTTAGATGGAAAAGAAAGATAGATATCTATATAAATAGGAATAAAACTAGGCTTAACAATTAAAGAAAAATACTTAAGCATAGAAGGAAGACATTTACAGTAATTATGCTAAAACGGGAGTAATAAATTAAAATCTAATAACTTGATTTGGAAGTAAGTGATAGATTAATTGGTTGGTTTAGAAAATAGAATACATTTCTATAGTTTAATATTTTAAAAAAGATAACGATAAACGTGATTGCAAGAATAAAAGAAAGAAAAAGGAAATTAGTGTAAAATAGAGAAACCACTATATTTTGCACTATCCAAAAAGTAAAGAAATAATAAAAGAAATATCTTGCAGTTACGGATTATTGTTTATAGCATTATTTAGTATTAAAATATGGAAATGGATTTTTAGTACAGTTTTCGTAACCAACCAAGTAGAATAGAACTACTTCCTAGAATATAAGAAAATATAGTAAAGAATTGAATGAATCAAGTTAATTATTAGATATGACTAGAAGTTATAAACAGAAATGTACCTAGATCTGCATTTACTGCACAGATAATAGAATAAAATGTAAAGCAGTTATTATGATAATCAAATTTATGACAATCGGACGTTGTCCCAAGCCAAGATTGTCATATATATAATATAAGAGAATTAAAGAGAATTCAATATCATAATAAAAGAAGACAGACTAGAATAGAAAAGAGACGCTTGTAATTATATTTATAATGTACAGATTATAAAAGTAAATAAAAGTGACAATTACAAGTAAAATTATAACATAGGTTATAATTAAGTAGAAAGAACAGAAAAGGCTTTATTTAAGACTTAAATTAAGTTAATAAGCAAATAGAGCAGAAATAATAGAAGAGGCTTATTTTAATAAACTTAAGACCTAAATTAAGTTAATAAGCAAGATAATAGAAGTGGCCCATACCAACAGCATTCCCTTTCAGTCAGGAATTGATGGTCTCATAATAGTTAGTTGAGGCCGGGACAAGATTATGCTAATTAGGGTAAATAAGTAGCCAACATAATAAGAAAAGTAAACTAAACGCAAAATAAAAGATTAGACTTAGGGTCTAATAAAAGAGTGAGATGCGTTTGAAGCAGCCCAAAGGATGAAGAGCCTAACAAAGCAGTTCATCACAGATTTCAGCACAGAAGAAGCACGTCCAACTTAGTTATTTTAGGCTAGAAGGAAGTATGAGATTTCAATGGGACGTGAGGGTACACTAGGATGGCCCTCTGGGGTAGGCGTAGCGGAGCAGTCCTCCAGAGGCAGGTCTATAGGTGTTCCATCAAAAGAGTATGCCTTGACTGCTTTTTGCATGGCAGGACCATTGTAGGCAGTCAAAAAGGGTTGATGTTTGGAGTAGGATATTCGTATGTCCCAGTACTTGCAAGTAAGTTTTAGTGGGCATGACCCAAAAGGATAGTCGAATGCGGATATCGGGCCGATATCAAAACCAAGAAGCGAGTTCGGGAAAGACTAGAGTTAAACCAACAGTCCAATGAACCTTTCACTATCGAGACATTGGATGAGGGGCGCAGCCAATTGGATGTTTAGATTGTTTGAAGTAGGGCACAACCACTTAGCTCTTTAGAGGTCTTTCGATTAGTTGAGGGGTGGTTGCGTGGGGCCATAACCATGATAAGAAAAGAGATAGACCAAATAGAATATTTTTATTGTAGGCCTAACAGGGCAGTCCTTTATAGAAATAGAAAATCCCCGACAGAGTTCCGTACAAGTTAGACCTTGTTAAGCGGGATTCAAGGAGTAGATAGAATTATTACGTATAGTCCTCATGGTACACACTGGTTGGTACATTGTAGATGTCCAAGCATTAGTATAGACTAGTGTGGACGCAGTTTTACGTTTTCGTAGTAGACGATGAAACATCTGTATTGTAGGCCTTATGAGGCAGTCCTTTATAGATGTAGTCACAGAACGCCATAGTAGCAAGACGATGGAGTCCTTTGTGAGGAGGATACGGAAGGTACTATGGTAGTATCTAGGACTGATGCGGTCAAGGGGCATATAGCTATATATATATATATATATATCAGTTATTAGGTGATGGGCACGATTCACGCACTGAGGCGAGAGTATTATAAACCCAATAAACCTAATATAACAGTAAATGGAAATAATACAGTATATTTGTCTTTGCCTATTTGCAGGATACTAGAAACCCAATTCGGGATTCAATGGGCTTGGATTTTAGCATTTTTGTAAAAAATCTGAACCCACTGGAATTCAGGTTGTTACATTTGGTACCAGAGCCTAGGTTTAGGATTCTTAGGTTGATAATGAGTGAACGTATTTGTATTTTTAATATATATACCCTTAGACCTAAAGAGAAATCCATTCTTTTGAGAAAATCAACATTTGGATAGAGTCTGGGAAACAGTTTTGTATGTCAAAGTTTGGATTGTAGAAATCTAAAGAGCTAAAATCCCTAGAATGGCAAAGATTCTCGATATACAATAGATTCAATATAGAAAGGGGTAGGCTCGTGAAAACAATTGTCGATTCATAATTGTTTTAGAAAAGCAGATTTGGGCGATATGGCCTTAGAATAAAAATAAGCATAAGAGAGGAAATTTTAAGGTTCGGCGATTAGATTGGTTGGAGCAAGTTTGTGGATATTAATAAAGGTTTAGATGAAGTATAGAAGAATAATGAAGTGATATTAGTAAGATAGTAAGACACACGTGGTTGGGAAAAATAGACCTTAGTTGGGAATAAAATGAAAGGTAAAGAGAAAATTTCCCCAAGCTTAGTTGTCTTTTTAAATAGAGACTGCATAGATTGAAACCCTTATCCATTGCAGTAAATGAGACTTAGTTATTCCTTTTTGAGCATGGAATGGAAGAGATGAATATATCTTATTCGTCATGAGTAACACAACGTAAGTTGGTAACAAGTAATAGGCGATAGGAGGAGTATATGAGTTACTTGGATTCGTAGAATATGACCTTTCTGTGTCAGAGTGGACATGGTCCTAGACCTCCTAGCCCTAGATGATAGCCGTGTTTAGTTGCTATATTAAAAGAAGAGTAAAAGCATATATAAGAATAATTAAAAGGAAAATGACCAATTTAAAGCAAGCGACAGAAACGTCAACATAAAATTTTAAAAAGAGATATTTTCTTATGTAAACTGTGCTTGGGAAAGTAAAAAGGGATTTTTATAGGATAGCAGCCCAAAATTCCAAGTACGGGGAAAGATATGCGTAAAAGAAAATCGGAGAAATATGAAGTTTTTCCGTTTTCTTCCTTCTTTCTGACATAAGAAATCGAATTCAGAAAATTAGATTTTTCTGAAATTTGAACATTAAAAGTTGTGTGTTAGGATTTGGATGAAAAATTCATTGAACTACACCCCTATTCAGTAGGAGTATGGGAAATATTGGATGAAAAATGCTTTGAGTTTTCAAAAGATTCCATTCATATAGAAATTGCAAGTATATCTAGGATGTGTGCATCATGTTTTAAAAATAATTTTTTAAAGAAGAAAAGAATTCATTTAGGAGGTACCGCTTAGAAATTCATGTACATGCATATATTTTGTATTGAATAACACTTTTTCACAATAACACGGATGGTCGAAAAATTTGATTTACACAAAATGGATGTAATTGATGCGAGGAATTACATAATTTTACCCTTGTCGAATTTCGGGGATGAAATTTCCTAAAGGGTGGGAGAATGTAACACCCTGCATTTTTAATAATTAAATAATCAAATAGCGATGAACAGTGAAAATAAACATTTTTGGAATTGTCAGAATATGGCCTCGAAACTTATACCATTGTGTCCGTGGCGATTTTCTGATCAATTTCCATATATAACTTGTCAAAATCCGAGTCAATATGAAGAAGTTACGGGAGAAACGAGAAACAGGAAATAATCAAAAAAAGAAAATAGAAAACAAATATGGGTCGACCCAGAAGATCCCTAGGTCGACCGCCATGTCAACCCGAGGGAAGCACAGGTCGACCCTAGGGTCGACTCGCGTTACTACATAGACGTAGTTTCGTCGAGGTACGTGCCGGACCAATTAAAATTCGATTTTTCCGCAATCTGAGCCATACGTTGATTTATCTGATGGCTCCGAACGACCCTGTGACGTGGGGGTTCCAAATTCAATCCAAGAATCCAACGGTATGAGATTCCCAAACTCTACTATAAATAGAATCCTAGGCCTAGCTATTTTCTCACAATCAGATTTTCTTCCAATGGGTTCATTGCTTGAGGCTAGACCCTAAATAGAAAATATTTCTTTGGGTTCATTGCCTGAGGCTGGACCCTAAAAAGAAAATATTCCTAAGGAGGAGGTCTTCTTAATAAAAAATATTATACACCTTAGAAGGGGATCTAGAAGGACCATGGAGCCAAGCTGAGCACAAGAAAAGCTAAGGACAATAGGTGAGTGGATTTAAATTATATACCTTTTTCGTTTATGATATATTATCGTTAGATTCCCGTTAATTATTTAATTAAGCATTTATTTCAGTAGTTAATTCTGTTAATTTATTATGCTGAGACTGTAAATCTATATTTAACTATTTCGATGGAAAAGAAAGATAGAGATCTATTTAAATAGGAATAAAACTAGGCTTAACAATTATAGAAAAAGACTTAAGCCTATAAGGAAGACATTTACTGTAATTATGCTAAAACGGGAGTAATAAATTAAAATCTAATAACTTGATTTGGAAGTAAGTGATAGATTAATTGGTTGGTTTAGAAAATAAAATACATTTCTATAGTTTAATATTAAAAAAAAAGAAATGATAAACATAATTGCAAGAATAAATGAAAGAAAAAGGGAATTAGTGTAAAATAGAGAAACCACTGTATTTTGCACTATCCAAAAGTAAAGAAATAATAAAAGAAATATCTTGCAGTTATGGATTATTGTTTATAGCATTATTTAGTATTAAAATATTGAAATGGAATTTTAGTAAAGTTTTCGTAACCAACCAAGTATAATAGAACTACTTCCCAGAATATAAGAAAATAAAGTAAAGATTTGAAGGAATCAAATTAATTATTAGATAAGACTAGAAGCTATAAACAGAAATGTACCTAGATTTGCATTTACTGCGTAGATAATAGAATAAAAGGGAAAGCAGTTATTATGATAATTAAATTTGTGACAATCAGATATAGTCCTAAGCCAAGATTGTCATATAATATAAGAGAATTAAAGAGAATTCAATATCATAACAAAAGAAGACAGACTAGTATAGAAAAGAGACGTTTGTAATTATATTTATAATGTACAGATTATAAAAGAAAATGAAAGTGACAATTACAAGTAAAATTATAACATAGGTTATAAGTAAGTAGAAAGAACAGAAAAGGCTTATTTAAGACTTAAATTAAGTTAATAAGCAAATAGAGCAGAAATAATAGAAGAGGCTTATTTTAATAAACTTAAGACCTAAATTAAGTTAATAAGCAAGATAATAGAAGTGGCCCATACCAACAGCATTCTCTTTCAGTCATGAACTGATGGTCTCACAATAGTTAGGTGAGGCTGGGACAAGATTAACCTAATTAGGGTAAATAAGTATCCAAAAGAATAAGAAAAGTAAACTAAACGCAAAATAAAAGATTAGACTTAGGGTCTAATCAAAGAGTGAGATGCGTTTGAAGCAGCCCAAAGGATGAAGAGCCTAACGAAGCAGTTCATCACAGATTTCAGCACAGAAAAAGCACGTCCAACTTAGTTATTTTGGGCTAGAAGGAAATACGAGACTTCAATGGGATGTGAGCGTACTCTAGGATGGCCCTCTGGGGTAGGCGTAGCAGAGCAGTCCTCCAGAGGCAGGTCTGTAGGTGTTCCATCAAAAGAGTATGCCTTGACTGCTTTTTGCATGGCAGGACCATTGTAGGCAGTCAAAAGGGGTTATGTTTGGAGTAGGATATTCGTATGCCCCAGTACTTGCAAGTAAGTTTTAGTGGGTAAGAACCAAAAGGATAGTCGAATGCGGATATTGGGCTAGCATCAAAACCAAGAAGCGAGTTCGGGAAAGACTAGAGTTAAACCAACAGTTCAATGAACCTTTCCCTATCGAGACATTGGATGAGGGGCGCAGCCAATTGGATGTTTAGATTGTTTGAAGTAGGGCACAACCACTTAGCTCTTTAGAGGTCTTTCGATTAGTTGAAGATGGCTGCGTGGGGCCATAGCCACGATAAGAAAAGAGACAGACCAAATAGAATATTTGTATAGTAGGCCTAACAGGGCAGTCCTTTACAGAAATAGAAAATCCTCGACCGAGTTCCGTACAAGGTAGACCTTGTTAAGCGGGATTCAAGGAGTAGACAAAACGATTACGTATAGTCCTCAAGGTACGCACTGGGTGGTACATTGTGGATGTCCGAGCATTAGTATAGACTAGTGCAGATGCAGTTTTACGTTTTTATAGTAGACGACGGAACATCGGTATTGTAGGCCTTATGAGGCAGTCCTTTATAGATGTAGTCACAGAAAGTCATAGTAGCAAGACGATGGAGTCCTTTGCGAGGAGGATACGGAAGGTACAATGGGTAGTATCTAGGACTGATGCGGTCAAGGAGGCATATAGCTATATATATATATATATATCAGTTATTAGGTTTTAATCTACTAGGAAATAGATGGGCACGATTCACGCACTGAGGCGAGAATATTATAAACCTAATAAACCTAATATAACAGTAAATGGAAATAAAATGGTATATGTAGAATTAAGCTTAATAGTGTATAATTTGTCCATTCACCAGAACTTTAGTTCTGACCCCCTCCTTATAACATCCTACAGGTTAGGTAGATGGCAGAGACTTTCCACCTTTGAGACACTTGTTTAGACAATGTTATTTTGTTGGTGAGTATTTACTTACTATTATATTTTAGCCAGTTCCGCTGTGAGATATTTATCTAAGCTCTGGTATATTTGTCTTTGCCTATTTGCAGGATGCCAGAAACCCAACTCGACTTCAGTGGGCTTGGATTTTAGCATTTTTGCGAAAAATCTGGACCCACTGGAATTCGGGTTGTTACAAAAGAACAAGAGAAACAAAGTAGAATTCTTCACAATTTGCAAAAATATCTATTGGAAAATCCTATGAATACAATAGTTATTGAAGATGATTCTACAAATTCGGCCATTCATAACACCGTTCAAGGCAGCAGTGACGAGGAAGAAGAGAAAGAAGTGGAAGAAGAAGAAGAGGAAGAACACATGAAGGAAGATGATGAAGTTCGATGCATCGGAAAAGTATGTTTTGATCGAGATGGAAATCTCGTCGAACAAAAGGGGAACTTTTGCCTTCGTTATCCTCATTGTCCTATTCACAAATCCCCGACCATTAGGAAATCATGTTAGGATGGTACTTATCTTCATTAATTTGATTGTGTGGTGTGTATATTTAATTTAATTTAACGTTTGTTTTACTCACTTATATGTACATTTAAGATGTGATTGCATTATGGTGTAGTATTGAATGAATATATAGATTGGTTTGGTTACTATTGATGATTTGTCTTATCACTTATCATTTCTTATATTTCATTCTTATCATTATTTCCATTTCATGATTATCTCATTTTAAATATCACTTATTTTCATTATATAAATCATTCTCATCATCATTATATGTCATTAGTCTATAAGATTTTGTTTAAGGGGGAGTTAGAGTTAGAGTAAGAGTCAGTGTTAGAGTTATAGTTTTAGATGGTTATTTTTGTTGATAACGAAGGGGGAGAAATATATAAAATCTAGGCATGGATTAAGGGGAGTTATATTATATTTTATATACAGAGTTGTCATCATCAAAAAAGGAAGATTGTTAGTACCTTAGGTATTGGTTTTGATGATAACAAACTATAGACATTATATAAAATATAAATACCAATGTTTTATCAAGTTATATATAATATATAGTGCAGGATATTAGACAGGTATTGATTAAGAAGACTGTACAGTATCAAGAGTAGATTCAAGATGCTGATATAGAGTTTCAAGAGTTGGAAAATGAAGACTCATGAGTATTGAAGAGTTCAAGATTTTAATATATTCCAGGTAAGTAATCGGGTCGTAGAATTTATGTTAAAACCTAGATAGCACTTTCCTAATCTCTCTCCTTCTCTAATTTTGATTTAAATTATTTTTCAAATATCCTAGTCTTAAAATAATCTTTTCAAAATATTTCTAAAAACAATTTTCAATCTCTTATACTTATAAAGCTATTATTTTAGTATTTATTTTGTTATATATATATATATTGAATTTTTGTTTATACTTTAATAAGTTATAATTATATTGATTATATATATATATATATTATTTACATTATATTAAAATTTCAAAATTATTATATAAATTTTTATTAAGTTTTATTATGATTAAAATATGTATAAACTATGCTTAAACGATTTCAGAAAGCATCAAACTATTTTACAAAAACAACGAGTTTTCAAAATAATGTTTTAAAGTATTTTTAAACTTTAAAAAGAGTACATCGACATAGTGGCCGATTTTTTTTAAAATTTAAATTTCAAAAAAAGTGTCTTTTCATCGTATCTCTTTACAAATAGATATGACCATTGTTCCTCTATAAATACTAGACTTCTAGACAAATTTTCAAATATAGTTTTTTTATTCATCTCTCCTCCTTCCACTCTATCATTTTCTAAATTAAAATATAACCAAACTCTGCCGTAAGTCAACCAGAATCAAATTCAATCATCACTAGTTTGATTCTCCTTCATCTACTCTCTGTTTTCTCTCATCTCTCTCTCTCAAACCAAGATCAAAGTGCTATTCAAGAGTTATAGGATCAATTGTAATCAAGATCAAAGATTTGAGTCTGTAAAACTATATTGAATCATACTGCTATACTTGTGGGTGTGATTGTAACCCCTGAAATCAATTGGGTGTGCTTAGTAGCCCACAAATCTAGTGGGTGTGCTTATAGCTCGGAAATAAAGTGACTCTACCCAAAGGTCCTAGAGGGTGTGTCTCGTAGCCTTAAAATCGAGATTTTATTTGCATTTACTAGTTGAAAATAAATCCATACAAGAAATTATACGGGATTGGATGTAGGGTAACTCTGAACCAGTATAAAATCCTGGTGTATTCTTTCCTTTTTTTCTTTTACTGCTTTTAATTTTATCTACACTTTGATTCAGTGATCATTTCTATGATTTTTAATTACATCATTCCAAATAGAATCTTAAAGAATTTGAAAAATATTCATATAATCCATTAAATACTATTCACCCACCCTATAGTGTTAATTTGGCCTTAAGATCCCTATTCCGCTGATTCACATGCGACTTTGAGCACTTTGATCAACTTTTCTAAGGGAACTGTATACCAATCCAAGACCTAACCTTTGTACTTCAAAAATCCGAGTACTCAACAAAAACGGTAAAGTAGACATATGCCAGCTATTTGTTGAACCACTATGAAAAGATCATATCTCATTCCACTTTTCCCATTTTTTTCACTTTTTTCCTTTATTTACTGCATTCCTATCAATTTGGTGTGTTAGCTTAGAAAAAAGGATAACAATAACATATGGGAGGAATACTCTCTTGAGTTGTGTTACTTCAAGTGTTTCAACACATACCTAGTTATAGTTGTAACATAGTAGCTGTGCTTTGTGCTTACCCATAATCAAAGTATAGTTTACACACATAAGTTTGACAATACTCTCAAGTCAAAAGACTACTACATGTCATTACCCTAAGATATTATATTTTAACTAAGTTATATAACCTATAGAAGACTCTCGTGGGTCATTCTACGATTGTTGCAAACACGCACAATTGTGTAACCTCTTGATGCTCCCAACGGTCATGGGTAAATCACCGTCCATCGTATGGAGATTGTTACGTATACTAATCTCAATAAATGTATCGATATCCTTTCCTGATACTTCTCGATGAGGAACATCTATGGAGTTGTATTTTTGTATCTATTTATTACTCATTGTTAAGAACATTTCATAACTATATTCGATAAAACACTACTCTTAAGGATTTTCTATTTAATATATTTAAAGTTTATTTATTCATTACATATATCATAATATAACAAACACATGAAATAGGAAAAAACCAAAATCATATTTTATTTCAAACAAGATCATTGACTGAATTTGGATATTATAAAAAATTGACATAGGTACCACTAGGCATACACCGAATTCTATCAATCTCTCACTTGCACTTGGGGCTAATTATGGAGCTTCATCCACATCCCTTCGATTAGTTTTCCTAAAACGCATTGACAGAGTGCTTTATTGAATGGATACACAATGTTGTATTTCAAATCCATCCTCTTGATCCCAATCTCCCCGTCATTGGTAGACTGCCTTATCATGTTGAACTTATGGAGGATGCGACTCGATCATTTGTGAGCTTGCTCTTTCTACATGATTTGATTGTTGCAGTGTTGCCACAATAAATAAGCATCAGACCTTCTATGCTTAGAATCAGACCTAGCTCCTTAATGAATTTATGCATCCACGCTACTACCTTTGTGACATCGTTCATGTCGATTTACTTAGCTTCCATGGTAGAATCCTCCAACTCTTCTTGTTCGAAACATTTTCAACTAACAACCCCTCTATTAAGGGTAAAAACAAATCCTAAGACTAACTTGCTATCATCTATATCACTTTTAAAGCTCATTACTGAATGCCCCTTTCATAATGTGATCATTGCTTCTGTAAATAAAAAACAAATCTTTAGTATTTACTAAATACTTAAGGGTTACTTTGAAAATTGTCCAATGGTTTTCTCCTAGATTAGATTGAGATTAGCCAATTCCACCTAGTGCAAAGGCGATATCTGGCCTAGTACATGGCATTGCATACATGAGAAATCCTATTGCCAAAGCATAAGGGACATGAGTAATGCGTTACATTTCCTCATCTGTAGAAAGGGAGTCCTTAAAAAGAATAATTCCATGTTGGAGGAAACATTTTTGCAATTGGAATTTTCCATACTAAATCGTCTTATTATGGTGTCTCTTTAAATGGATTGGGATAATCCCAACATCTTTTTTAATCTATCTATATAGATTTTAACTCCTAAGATGTAGGAAGCCTCACCTAAATCCTTCATCATCATGAAGTTATTAGACAATCATGCTTTCACTATTTATAGCATTGGTACATCGTTGCCAATCACTAGAAAAAAATCATCAACAAATAAAACTTAGAATGTAACAACATTATTTTTCTCTTTCTTATACACACACTTACTCTACGTTTTGATAGAAACCAAACTGTTTGATTACCTTATCAAAATATTTATTCTAACTTTGAGATGCTTTCCTAAGATCATAAACCGCTTTTAAGAGCCTACAAGCCTTATCCTCATTTCCACTGACCTCGAAACCCTTTGTTTTATATATATAAACCATCTCTTTTAAATCATCATTTAGAAAAGGCTTTTTAACATCCATCTACCATATCTCGTAGTGATAGTATGCGGTGATCGCAAGTAGAATCTAAATGGATTTAACCATGGAGACTAGAAAAAATGTTTCGTTATACTCAATATCCTGAATTTGACAGAACCCTTTCATGAATAATCTCGCTTTATAGTTTCAATCTTTCAATATGCATCATTCCAATTCATAAAATCCACTTGCAATTGATTGATTTTATCCCTTCTGGCACATTTTCCAAAGTCTAATTTTTTTATATATAGGAAATTCATTTTAGATTTTGTAGTATTAAGCCATAAGGCATGTAACACCCTGTAAAAATAAATAGAAATTAGTTAAAACGAGTAATATATAGTTATTAATGCCTAAAAATAGAATTTTTTTAAATGTTGGAATTTGGCTACAAAACTTGCACCATTGTGTTCATGGAGTCTTTCTGATGAACTTTCGTATATAATGTTTTATGATTGAAGTTTTAAAAAAAAGCTACTAACTTTTGAGGTTTTTGGATCGGAAATAATTTAGAACCAGTTATGGAAGTAAATGTTAATAACTTGACACTAAAATAAAAGTCGAATACAAATGTTAACGTTAAAGTAGTTGGTTATGGTAACTCTATTAAATCAGCACTGAAAAGGAAATAAAAATAAGGAAGGCAATAAATATTATCAACTTAGCATTTAAGCAACCGTTAAATAAACATGTAAATTAACAGCCTTCAATCGAATTTAATCTAATTAAGAAAGCGTAGAAGGAAATAAATTAATTGAATGCAGAAGGAAATAAATGAGAATTAATTAATGTTACAACAAACGTTAATAAATAAGAATGTTAAAGTCAAACGAAAGAAAATCAGGACGTAAAGTAGAGTGTAATGACCGAGATTTTTAACCCTTGAAAATCGACACTAATACGCCCATTGTATTGCGTGTCGAGCAATCGAATGCCGAAAAACCCGATTGTGAGGGGAAAGAAGGAAGAAGGGAGAAGAGAAGAAGAAGGGAAAAGAAAAAAACTGAAAGAACACAGAATCTCACAATAGTAACCGAACAATATATAATATAATATTAATGATCTTTACAAAGAGAACTATTATATACAACATCCATCAAAGTACAAAAAATAATCACAATCATCAGCCTGGATAGTTATAACAACCTGTCCTCAAAAATGCTGATGATTTCAACAACAAAGCAGCGAAAAATAAACATATATGCTCCTAAGCTCCAATGCATCCAAAACAATCTATGAATATGCTCGGTCTGACCCGAGCATTATAATAAATTAACACCCGAGTCAGTCTGGAAAACCAGCGTGAGAAAACAAACCTAACTTGATTTTTAAGTTATAAAATCCTTTGAAATCAAAAGTATCTTGTAAGATCACGCTGCACATAAACACGGACGGTTATTTTCCTTACAATAACCAAAACATTTTCTATAGAAAATCCATTTATATTATAATAATGTCTAGGGGTCAAAGTAAAATATAAATATAACTGAAATGTTTACATCTCAAGTTTCAACATAGTTGGGCACAACTAAGTCCGTACGGTGCTTATTGGAGAATAGATTCCATATAATGATTGGGCTACTGAGGTACTATCCGTCACGGTGCATCTTTAGGTAAAATAACACCAAGAACCTCATTTGGATCCCCTGCCAACACAAAAACAGCCTACCCCTTACTGGATAGTACAGAATATGATCTCCCCTCCGTTAATGAGCCTCGAAGCATACAAATGGGAGAAATATCGACTCTAGATAGGGATAACCATACCCTACTTGGGAGCGACCTACTTAGCCCTGCTGCATTTCCCTTATTTTAGTCATTCCCAGTTGATGAGGCTTAAGGCTACATTTTTACCTTTTATTTAGCACTTCCCGCTTGGAATGCTAACACTGCCCTCCAGGCAATAAAGAAATACCAGCATTCATCCATACAAGTTTGTTCTGGGACTGAATGAAACACTTGACAGCTCCGTCTTCAATTCCATCATCTTCAAGATAGCTTCACTTCGAACGTTTTGAGTTGGATCGAAGTGGTTTTAGGATAACATATCTGATCCCAGTATCTTCGAAACAACTTTCGATAATTTCCAGTTAACTCAACCCCAGATCTTTAGGAAATAAATAGTCAAGATAAGAGCGGAGATCACCTACTAACCATTAGTGGACGGATTTCCTTATCATTGTCCTAGGATAACGAAACAAGATTTATATGCACAGTACAACATCATCGGAGATAACTATGCCATATAACTCACGTGTTTTTCCTAGATATTTCCAAAGTTACATTTTGGTTCCAAATTCGATAGTCGGTTATTTAACTATCAAATAACAAACAGTAAATCGGGGATTTAATTCCATAGGGAAAAACCAAAAAAGGTTAACCGCACAAGCAACCACTAACCTCCTTTTTATTAATCTTTCCTTAATTTAAATTCACTTTGTAATACTTGAATCAAAATTATTTTTACAAAAATATATATAACACATCCCTATTTCTAAATAATTGGAAAAATATCCGTATACTTATCTCAACGGTGTAAGTATATTCACTAAACTTTGGTGAAGATTTTCTTTTTAAACAATTCTAAATCATTTATAAACTCCATTATAAATTTTTAAAACTATTTTATAAATCTCAGGAACCATTTTTAAAACTCTTTCATGCATTCCAAAAATCCTTTATAACCTCTTTATAAACCCATAAAACCTTTTATAAACTCTTTTTATAAATCTATAAACCCATTTATAATATTCTTTTATAAATATCTAGCCAGTTATAAAACTCTTTTACCTTGTAAAATCTCCCTTTAAGCCTTTTAACCATTTTATAAAACTCCCTTATAAAATCCAAGTCCATTATAAAACTCTATTTATAAATCTTGAACATTATAAATAAATTCTAATCATCTATTTTAAAATACTATTATATAATAATAAATAGTATAAATAAACAGTAATTAACTTCAAAACATCTTCAAGATAATTATTAATAATTTCAAACATTCTTAATAAAACGATAATAATTTATCTTAAATATTATTATAAATAATAATAAATTTCCAACACTTTATTTATAAATAATTATAATTAATTTAAAACATATTAATAATTTTAAATAATTAACTTTTAAAAACATTAAAATACTGATAAACAACATTTAAAACAATATTAATATAAATTAACAACTTTTAAGACGTAATTATATTTCCTTGATCAAAATCTATACTTAGTTTCCAACATGATCATTTCCATATTTATAAATGCCCTTCTCTTTTATAAACTTCCGTTCATAAAACCCCTTTATTTATGAATTCCATTTATAACTTAATTTCCTTTATAAATCTCACATATTTATAAATCCCATTTAAAAACATCAATCATCATCCGATTTGAAGGTTGCACCATATGAATAAGTTTCTTTGATAAACTCCTTTCTATTTATAAAATATCATTTAACATTCCTAATTTACCCTTACCTTCAATTTCCAAAATAGAGTCAACTATTTTCTAAAATATCATTTCACATCTTATAATAAATCAACCATTTTATTTATTTCACCAATTTATTAAATGATAATAGTTTCCTTTAATTTATAAACATCGTTTATAAATCCATACTTTTATTAACAAAATACGATTTTGCAAGTCTTCACTTCATTTGTAAAATATCACTTTTATAAATTATCACATTTATAAATTATCACATTTATAAATTTCACATTTGTAAATAAATTTTAATATATCACTTTTATATAAAATGGTTAACAAATATTTATATCAAAATATTTCTATTTTCCTTTTAAAACCATATCCATTTATTTTAAAAGATGGACTTATTTTAAGATTTTAAAAGTCTTTATTTTACAGTTCAAAAATCTCTATTTAAACTATTTCATAAAACTATTAATTTATATTATCTAAAAATCATACCTTTTTATTATTAAAATAATTTCTTCTTAATTTATTTCAAGAAAAATTATTAAAACACATATAATTTTGAAAATCACTTTGAAAATCCTTTTTAATCAAAATTGTTATTTTATAGTATTTTAAGATACTAAATTTAAGGCCTAGTGCTACTAAAGCACTACAAGAAAAATCATATTCACGTCATCAATATAGCATCCAACAAGTCATATATCAGTATACATATGAAAAGTAAAATCAACAGTGTGAGGAATCCTATTGGATACCTCCAACCTATCCCCCTACAATACATATAGTATATAATTAAATAATATAAATCAACCGCTTCGAGGCGGGATCGTATACAAAGGGTCATCCACTCTTACATGAGAACGTAATAGGGTCTCAGCCGCTCCAAGGGCGGGAATATATCCAAACCAACAATATAAATTATTAATCCATCTAAACAGTCAATAATAATTAACAATAAATATCCACACATCCAATAATAAT
Organism: Allium fistulosum; assembly: GCA_030737815.1. Taxonomy (NCBI): domain Eukaryota; kingdom Viridiplantae; phylum Streptophyta; class Magnoliopsida; order Asparagales; family Amaryllidaceae; genus Allium; species Allium fistulosum. Next base: position 230,490,985 of record CM060908.1, on the reverse strand, counting down.
TTTATTAACCATATAATATTTTCTGATTAACCAAAAGGGTGAGATTAACTCACATCGACTTTTAGTTTCGTCAAAATGTTCCAGTTTTGAATTAAAATTAAACAAACGTTCAATTTAACCCAAATTTTCGTCAGCTTCGAATCCATCCAATCAAATTCCATAGATTAGCACTTGCTGATACGATCGCAATGCAACTTGTCGCATTTAATTTGGACCTCGTATGACATAGTTATGAATTAATAAACATTAAGATCATTTAAATTTTAATTAACTTAAATTAAAAAAAATCTTTAAACTAAACTGTTCCCTCTTCTCTTTCATCGCGATTCCAGGCAACCAACAAACTCGAGAGTTCGACTCATCGCCGTGCCGCCCAAGCTTTGCCGCCGACCACATGACCACCACCCATCCACGCGCCCACCTCTACCTCGCCTTCGCCGCCACCGCCGCTGCCCAAATCGACCAAGGCTGAACCCAATTCGCTCACTAATGGGGCCCAATTGCCACTGCCTCGAGCAAACGTACACAAATCCAATCGATCATCATCTTCAACTCATCGAGGCGCACAACTTTGATGTTGGGGCCAACGTCCATCTTAGCCTCGAGTGGTCCAAAGTGATACGAGTTGTTGGATGAGCATGGGTTTTAAATTTAAAAAGGAGAACAAATTCTCTGATATACACTAATTATATAGGGAGAATGGCATGGGTAAGGTATGGGCACGCGTGCTTGGGTATGGAGTATGGCTGATGTAAGGAATTTATATATTATTTAATTTTAAAATATTCATCCTTAAAAGTTCGAAAATCTTGAACTTCAAACGAGGCATACCGCCTGGCGTCCTATGTGTTATACCCCTATTCAGAACACAATGGAATTAGTCTCGAGGCCTAATTTGATCATATCTAGAAGATAGTTTTCAAACCCAATTATATAATATAAATTTCTAAAATTAATTTCTACGTGTTTCGATCTCGCATGCCCAAACGATACATCGAATCACCACGAAATTCGGCGACATACGACGTTCTGGAGCTCAGAAGGCGAGCTAGATGGTAGGAACGTATGGAGTGTATTCCGCTGTGATATATTGTAATTTATCTGGGACAAGTTAATTTTTACTGTCCAGTGTTTGTGTAATTGTTGTAACTCTGATGTATTGATGTAAATTAACTAATACAGTTTTCCTTTGTATAATTGTTATTTTATTTGATATTATATTTTGATCCGTTGCGAACGTTAGATTCTGTGTTTCATTTCTGTTTCTTCTTCTATCTCTTTTCTTCTTTTCCTAACTATTTGGAATTTTCGAGATTGAAAATTCCGGGTTGTTACATTTACGGGTCCAATGGAACTGGTTTTGTCCAATTCCGAGACAGTGCCCCAAAAGGCTATTTTTACACGTTAATTAAAATGAATTATTATAAAAACCAAATTAAATCACTTTTAAATCTAAATTAAAAAAATTCATTCCCATTCAAATAAAATTTAGATCAAATTTTAAAATCATTCTTATTCATATTAAATTCAAGATTTAATAATTTAAACAATTCTAAATATTAAATTTAGTAATTTAATTATCAAATAAATTGTTATACTTGAAATCCAAGATATTTAACTTATAAAATTAACCTTTCAATATTTAAAATCAATCAAATATTCCAAATTCGAATGACTGAAATTTTGGATCGTTATATAGGGCAGTCGATTGGTATATAACTGGCGACTGTGAATTGAACTTAGGTCCAACGGTCTAGATTTTAACGGATGGAATTAATTTATATGTCTATAAATACATGCCTAACCTCTCACCTTTCTTCTCGTATTTTTTGAATTTAGGTCATTAGGTGCAAAGCTCCGCCATTTTCTTTTCTCTAAAAATTCTAGAAAATATAGAAATTACAAAATAGTATATTATATATATATATATATTGTGCGTGCAAGTGTGTGGAGAGTAGCAGGACATAAAAGAAAAGGAGAATAGGGGGTGAATCAATTATATGAAGAAGTGGTAAATTCTAAATCTAAAACTTTACAACTACATTCAATTCAAATCTCTTCTCAGATCTATAATTCTAATAGATATGTATATACTTTAATACGTATTCTGGTAGAAGGAAAGGGAGTCAAATAAGAAGAATGGATCCGGATCTGGAGATTTGAAAGCTTAGAGGTGAGTGGGAAATTATATATTTTTGTATGATATTAGATTTATATCATTGTAAATCTATTCTTTTTATGCCTAATTATAAGTTTGGAATTATAGGCTTAAATATATATGTACAATAACCTAATATCCCTGCCTACACATTCTGTTAATCAATAATTTTGATTTAATGTGTATATATGTAAGTCTGGAATGTACGGGTGAAAGTAGTCCTTAAAAGTTATGAAAATAATTCAATAACAAGATTGTATGTTAATTCCAGATTTGGTTAGTTGAATATTATAAGTTGTATAACTTGAATTAAAAAGAAATTTCTAATAAGATTGGGATTTAATTATATTTTAACTATTGGAATGAAGGATGTTTCTATGTGATTTTTGTAAATATCCAACTTTGTAATTATAAAAGTGGGTTGTTTGAAATCATAAGGAATACACCTAAAAGAAAGTGATGTGCAAAGTAAGGAAATTTATCGTATTTTGCATTGTCCATTCCAATAAAAACATAAAGACAATTCCTTGTAATTCCAAACACAACACAAATCCTCTTTTAAATAATTCATGGAAAATTAAAGTGTTAGCATTTCCTTTTGGAAAGATGTAGTTCGAATGCATTAAAATGCAGATATCCCCAAAGGTGAAAATTAGAGTGTTATAAACACAATTAATAACAATTTCACCGTCATTAAAAATATGCTAGAAAATAAATAATAAGCACGAACATGAATAAGACATGGAACTAAAGAATAAGGAAGTTATAGTAATTTCTATAAAACAGGCATGAATTGAAAAGAAGCAATAAATGTACTCAACCTTATAAATTGAAAAGAAGTGGTAAATTATATCTAATTATAACAATTAAAAATGGAGTAGTAATAGACACATAATCTATTAAATTAAAAAGAGGTAGTAAACGACATCTAATGACATTAATGAAACAAGTAAATTCATTTAAAAGTAAAAGGAATATTAATAATTGAACTCAGGATGCACGATAATTTTCCAGTTAAAATTATACGACCTTAAGAATACGTTTATAAAGGGTATTGATTAGTTGGTCTAACCCAATATTTAAACTAATTATAAATGACAAAGTCATTAGTATGGATTGGAATGCGAGGTCGGTAGTGTCATACAATAGAAGTTCGCCCATTACAAAGGGCTGGCAGCCATGTACGCATTACACTAATGTTTGACATATCCAACCGTAGGACCCGTGGGAATATATGTTCGCGTATAGGTGAAGGGAATATACCAAAGTAGGGTTCGCCTTGGTTTGAAGTGCTAAAAGGCCAAGTAGGGTCTACTTCAATTCTTATAGGAAGTATGTGTTAAATAACAAAGAGGCATATCCTTAATTACATTAGGCAATTTAAATAATATAGTGAGCACAGGCTCGGCGTTATGTCGGCAAGGTTGGTACCATATATATGAGGAGTAGGGCTATACACATAGGTCAAGGCTAGATAACCGCTAGATGAGTCTTTAGGACGAGATATAATACATATAAATAGTTGTAATGCCATTATTAGGCACTAACGAGAAGGTCCTCGGTGTAAGATAGTGGATACCTGGTATGGTGTGGAGTTACGGATACTAGCGGGGAATGTATCCTGATTCAAGCAGGGACTTTGGTACTTATATATATATATTTATATCTCCATGTGGGTGTGTACATATGTAGTTGTTGTTTACCTCCAGTAGGTGGGCCGTATCTTACACGTACATGAAGTCAAAATGACTAAGCTCAAATAATAGACATAACATGGAATTGAAAACAATCAACATAAATTAGTGTTATGGACAAAGTATATGATTTACCAGTCAGTAGAATGTTGTTTTAACCCCCTCTTCAATACAACCATATAATAGATTTAGATGGACAGGTGCTGGTACAAGGCAAGAATGATGGAAGGATAGATTTCCTTACGCATGCTCGGCACACTGACAGGTGCACTAGATATTAGTGGTATCGGTCTTGGTCAATAATTATATGTTTTTGTTATATTTGATTACTCAACTATGAGTTCTTATCGATAGTTCTCTGATATAATCTTCTTCATTTATAGGATACCAACACTAACGATCCATACCCCGGTAGACTTGGGTTTTCGACTTAGTAAAAATTCAGACCTATTAAGGTGTGGGTTGTTATAGGAATATTCCATAATCTCGGAGGCTTGTCGTTATATTAGTGGATTGTCGTTATTAATGATGTAATTAATGTTCTCGCAGTCAATGAGAAGCCCATGGTATCTCTCTAACACACATGATTCACTATTAGAGCTTATAATAGTTTTTGTATTTTCTACAGGACTCATCCAAGTCTACCTTACCGCCTCTAACTTCTCATAAGAGAAATTCCTTTTCTACAAACGGTTGCATATGTCAGTGATGTGTATGATCAGTACTTTACTTGGAGTAGGCTAGCTGAGACCATCTTGGAATACACCAAGAATTTAGAGGCTGAGATAACAAATGTGAACCAGAATGATGAGACCATCGCTCACCTCGATGAAGAAGTTGCCAAGTTAAAGAAGGCAAAGGAGGATGCTGATCAAAAATTAGGGATTTAAATGCTATGATCGAGCAAGAAAGAAAGAATCATCTAATCAAAATGGAGTCCGTTCACTACAGAAATCATGATTTGGCTGAAGAAATAAAAGCGCTAAAAAGCACAACTAGAGGAAGAAAAGAAGGCAAAAGACGAGGCCCTCCAAACGGCTCAAGAGTACTTTAAAGAAACCGTTGAGGCTCATAAGCAAAGAGATGATGCGTTGGATAAAGCCAAGAAGGTGGATGAGTTAGTGGTAGCTGTAGAGAGAAGGATTAAAGAAACCGTTGAGGCTCATAAGCAAAGAGATGATGCGTTGGATAAAGCCAAGAAGGTGGATGAGTTAGTGGTAGCTGTAGAGAGAAGGATTAAGGATAGCTTCAATCCACTCATCACCAACTACATAGGCAATGTTCTTAAATTCGGAGATCTAGCATGGCTTGGCAAAGCTTATCCCCACTCTCTAGTGATGTCATAAGAGAAGATTGTGTGGGAAAGCGTGAACATTCAGAATTGGTTGAAGTGGACTTGTAAAAATTGGATAAAGAGATCCCGAGTATAGAGGAAATCGAGGCGCTCAGAGTAAGTGAGCTCATTTTACATCCGGAAATGGCTGCTACAGTTCAAAAAGATCAAGCCAAACTTTTCAACACTGCTCCTCAAGATAATGATACTGGTCTTACCTCTTGGCCCCCTACTTCCTCTATTACTCCTTCACATTCTAAATACAATTAGGATGTTCCGTAACTCCACAAACAAGTAGGCTATCTCCTATTCAGGTGGGGAACTCAAGTGGTAAGGCTGCTCACACTGGCCTTAATCTAATGAAAGTATATCGTTGACCTTACCCATATTTGAGAGAGCCCATATGACACCAGTTGACCTCACTAATCTCTCATTTCATCTTTCTCAAATTTCAAGTTAACCTTCTATCTCAAGTACTTAGAACGAGAGCTTCCAACCGGGACCACATGCAACGACCAATTCAACAACTGTACCTATCTTTAGGACGATCTTGAGAATCCCAGTCAGTGATGCTCTATGTCCAGGCGTACAAATGATTGGTGCATTACAAGAAGAGAGGCCTCGTGACTTCCAAGAGACACATGTAGATGATTTTTGAGATCATTGGGTCGATTAATCCTACTTAAGGGCTTTCAATGAGCGAACTTCTTAAACAACAGCTCAAGTCCGCTACATAAATTTAGCAAGAGCCGATCAAAATTTTTCCTCATCTGTCAATAGATTTGCTCGGTAAGACCATTTTCACTTTGGTCACGCTACCCACGACCGGAACCACTCAAAGCATGTCTACCACCGCATTACTTAACCTACCTTCGAAGGGCAATGGAAGTGGAAGAAGAATAAGGAAGAAACCGAAGGGATCCATTGAACCATCTTCTGCAGAGAATAAAGAGAAAAAGAAGAGGACCAAGAAATGACCATCCATCTCCTTTATTCTTTCAGTTATATAGTATTAGAAACCATCTTTTGTTTTTTGGCCAGTTTCGTGTGGGTTCGACCCCTGCTTTTTCTTTCAGTCAAACTGCCAATAACACTTGCACTTTTTCTTCCAAGTGTTATTTTGGTTGTGAATAATAAAGACGTTTTTTTGTTCAAGTCTTGTATGAATTTGTCAAAATGTTTGATAAATGCGCTTTACATTCAATGTACTTGCATTACACTTCTCATGATCATCAATGGACTAAGATACTAGTTGGTTCCATCATTTGCGATTAAAGAATGATCACTAGAATGTTTGTTTGCATATAACCATATTCGACTCTGGAACTTGGTCAAACTTCACTTGGTTAGAAAGCTAACTTAAACATCCATTTCAAGGCTTTTTGAGTGTGATCGTGCCTAACATCGGGCATCAGTAGAGATAATTCATCTTTGGATATCTCTCTGGACATCCTTCTTCGGAATAAATGCCTTGACCATGCCAAACTTCGAGCATCGATCGGAGTTAACAATTTAATCGTAGTGGTTTAAACATCCCTTTCCAGGATGTTTGTCTTTAATCGTGCCTAACTATGGGCGTTGATCGATGTAAGTAAGATCCCATTTATCTACAGGCATAGATATATTTTCCTTCCAGCTCTGAGCAAGGTGTGGATGCACCGCCAGACTCTAGGCATGAGCAGTAGAGGAAAACTGTCTCGTTCAGCCTTGGAATGTTTATACTCCTGCCCCTAAGTCGCGGGTTAGAGGAGTTGTTTGGCATCCTCCAGACGATAAGTGTAGTTGAGCTTCGTGCATGCGATCATGGACCATGGAAGCTTGGTTGACACCTATCTCTGGGTACCTGCACACCTGCATTTTGTGCATGCAAGTTCATCAAAGTAAATGTCACCGATCCTAGTGTAAAGTCAAGCAAAACCAAATTCATAAGCTTCAAAAGTCATTTCTTTTAAAAACAATAGAAATGACAGATTCTATTTGGTTACATAGCTTTGATTAGATATGTACAAATTTACATTCAAGTGAAATAGCGTCTTAAGTGTTCGCTATTCAACACCCATGGGAGTAAGATCTCGTTCATCGTTGCCAACTTGAATGTGTCATCTCCAAGCTTCTATTCAATTGTATATGGACCTTTTCATGTTGGGCCCAAGTACCCAGGGCCAAGGAAGATTTATTTGAGAATGAGATCGCCAATTTTGAAGGTTCAAGTCCCGACTTTTGTTTTTTAGTATCAGGAAAGTCGATTCTGATCCACGGTGCTCTTAAGTCAACTTCATCATGCATCTCATAGATTATATCGAGAGACTCTAGCAAGAGTTCCTCATTCGTCCGTGGATTATAACGAGTTACTCAGTGAGAAGTTGCTTCAAGTTTAATTCTGGATCATAGCCTCCGATCCATAAGCTAGGGCGAATTGAGAGTGGTCAGTTGCTGACTTATGGGTCGTTTGATAAACCCAGAGTACCAATGGAAGTTCATTGATCCACTTTTCCTTAGCCTTCTCCAATTGCCTCTTGGGAATGGACTTAATGATTTTGTTAACTACCTCGACATGTCCATTCGCCTAAGGTTGTGCCATAGCAGCAAACCTCTTCTTGATACGGTGTATACGGCCTCGGCGATGTCTAATTTGGTCCCGTTGTCGGAGATAGTCATTTGTGGAACCCTAAAACCATATATGATGTTTCAGACCACGAAGTTGATTACTTTCCTTGTGGTGGTTGTGGCTATTGGCTTTGCCTCAGCCCATTTGGTGAAGTAATCAACCACGACGATGGCATACTTTGCACCAACCTTAGATATTGGCAACACACCATTGATATCAATTCCCTATACTACAAATGGCCAGGGGATGACCATTTGACTAATCTCCATTAGTGGGGATCTTGGTATCTAAGTGAATCTCTGGCACTTGTCACACTTTCTAGTTTAATCGGATGCATCACGATTGATAGCTGGCCTGAAATACATGTAATGAAGGATCTTCTTCGCTAGGGGTTGCCCTCCGATGTGGTCTCCACATGGCCTTTCATGAACTTCTCTCATGACTCGCTTGTCCTCATCATTGGTGACACACAGAAGCACAAGAACCAAGAATCCTTTTCTGTAAAGTACCCATTCTTTCATGATGAATTTTGCAGCATTATGAAGGAGTTTGTTATCCGACCTTTTGGCCTGACTATATTCAGACTGACTGGACAAGTTAGACTAGACGATCATCGAGGAAAATAGTCCGGAGAGATGAGTATTACGCTCATAGATCAAGCGCATGCAATGATATGAAGCGATGATTAATGGAGACCAAAAGATAGACTCTTCAGAATATTCTAAGTATGGAATAATGCCTTCCTTAGGTGGGGAATCAGTGCCTATCCCTTTCCCTAGAGGATCAATACCTATCCTCAATTTTTGTCCTAAACTGGATGAGATTAATATGGAGTGACTGGGAAGGCCCATGAGGCTACATTTCAAGTTTCAAGTCATTTGGAGTTCATATGTTCAAGTTATGGAAAAATTATTTCACCTATAAAAAGGGATTGGTATAAAACGTTTCGATATAAAAGGGATCGTATAAAAGGGATCGGTATAAAAGGGATTGGCCATATTCAGCTTTTACTACCTATTGCAACAATAATCGGTCAATAACTCAAAATCTAAAACTTGTAGTATAAGCACATTACAACCTGGGAAATACCGCTAGGGATCGCACCCCAATCAAAGGAGATTGGAGGGATCGGTACATATCCCTCTAGAGGCATCGGCTGAAATTAGAATGCATGCAACAGAACTTCATGGAAAACATGATATCTCACAAACGGTAAGTCGGAATGGCACAAAATTTGGGCAGAAAGTAGCTAACATCATGGGGACCCACTAGAGGGATCGCACTCCATTTGAACACCAAATAGGGATTGGTAACGATCCCTATTACGGGCCTCAGTGGGCCTTAAAATTCTTGTGTGGCCTCGTCCTGGCCTGGATGTTCTTCTATCGAACTTTCAGCCCAATTTGTGCACGTCTTCCCCTATAAATACAGCAGGCATGGCATTAGAAAAGGGATCCTTCTTTCCACTACCAAAGCTCTTCCATTTTTATTATTTATTCTTGTACTAATGGATCCCAGCTGATCCAAGCATTCTTGTAATCATAATCAAGTGCATGATCAATAAAAATATGAAGTGGACGTAGGCCAAGATTGCCGAACCACTATAAAAATCTATGAATTCATTTATGACATTTGCTCTATTTTAATTTCATTATTCATTTAATCTCCACTCGATTTTATTGGGTGTTGATGCCCATTTTTGGCATCAACATTTTGTTACTTTCACTGAGAATTGACTTCTCAGCTTGATTGGATCTCATTGTCTACTTGTGGATTCCCATATTCGCGAGATAGATCCATCTTTCTATCGACAAACTTCCTATTCTACATAGATTTGAAGAAAATCTAAATGAAGCTGATAGCCATGGTTAGAATAACTAAATCAACTTCGTGCGGAATTGAAAGAAATGATGATGCTAGTGTTCTTGTTCGAAGTTGTTGATGTGTTCACGTCCATTTGGAAGGGATCAGATTCACTCATGTATGAAAGTTCTTAGGATCGGATGCTAAAGTTTGCACTCAAGTTAGCCAAAGGCCAATCCCTCTCTCAAGGCCCAAATGGCCGACCCCTCTCTCGAAGCCTAGATGGCCGATCCCTCTCTCAAATCCAAAATGGTCGATCCTTCTCTTGAAGCTTAGATGGCCAATCCCTCTCTCAAGGCCAAAATGGTTGATCCCTCTCTCGAAGCCTGGATGGCCGATCCCTCTCCAAATCGGTTCACGACCGATCCCTCCATACCTACTGCCGATCCCTTTCCAACTTGGTTCATGACTGAACCCTCCATACCTACTAACTATCCCTCTTTAAATCGATTAATGACTGATCCCTCTTTAAATTGGTTAATGACCGATCCCTCTAGCCAATCCCTCGTTCATGTCCCCATAGCCGATCCCTCTTATATAGCAAACCACTAATCCCTCACCAAGGCAATTCAGCCGATCCCTCACCGAGGCAATTCCACCGAGCATCGCTTGTGAAATAATAATAAAATATGGATCGAGTACAACCAATTATTTAAAAAAATATGGATCGGGTTAAAAAAATAGCACTAAAAGACGGTGCCTGAACGCAGTGCCTCCCGCATTTTGGATTCGGAACTCAACTTAAAGACGGTGCATTCTATCCACTCCCCTTACTTCCATGACTGACCGGGGCATTGGGGATTCAGCGGCAACTGCTGAATTACCTCCAAGGAATGGGCAAGGAAGCACTACTTAGATGGTACTTCTAGAGGAAGGAGAACTATGATGATATGATATAAACTAGGATCAGTTTCCAAGTCAAGCTCCTAGAGCAGATTGCGACTGCCCTCAACTTACCAACTTCCAACCGCCTGCTTGGCAGCTATTGTATGACGGCTTATTTGAGAAAGCCAAGTCACGATGATCGGAGCATCCCCCCTGTTGGAATCCGTTCACTGAAGTCGTTCCATGAGCAGAATAGCCATTGATGCAATGTCACTATCCAACTTGTTCCAAATGCCATGCAAGCTGCTCAAAGACTTATTTGTATGAATTCAACGTCACCATCACTGAAGTGAGCACTACCTACGAGGATATTAAAATGATGGCATTGATAAAGGGAATCGACCCTGTTAGCACCAAAATTGGTCACTAACACCCTTGAATAGAGTTATGTAGAGAGATTAATGATGAAAGTAAATTAAAACAGAGGAATATCATAGTAGAATGCAAAAGCAACAACAGAAACAAAAACATCAGATTTATAGTGGTTCGGCGTAACTGCCTACGTCCACTCTGAATGTGTTCTTTATTACTTTTCCAATCACCTGAGTACAGATACAATCCATTAACAAACAACTCGAGTACAAGTTTGAACTGAAAGAAGCGAGTACAAAAAATGGCAGAGTATCCTTGGAGTTCTCAAAAAAAGAGGTCCCTTTCACTGCATCCCTGACCCTCTATTTATAGACGAAGATAGGCTGGTCCACCTGCATAGGCCCATGACCAAGATGCTTCGGCCCACAGTAGGCAACTCGCGTTCACCAGACCGGGCATTTCGAACCACCAAGGCCGAACGATGGTTGCCGATCGACGGTTGCCGAACGATCCTAGCCGACATTAGGTCTTTTCATTAGTAACTCGAAGCGTGTCCTCATATAACTCGAGGGAAGTTGCGGTACGAGTTGTAGAAAAGGGAGGCCGAACGCACCGCTTCAGCAGCAACTACCTTGTCTGATCCAATAGGGCAGAACCAACATAACCGAGCCGAAATGGCCGAGGTATTCGTGCTGAATGCCCCATGGCCGAGCCACTAAATACCGAACCAAATGAACCAATTCCTCTAGGGCCAGACCATCAAGTGCCGAGCCACCCTTGCCGAGCGACCCCTCCTAGGACATCTTGGCCGAACCATCCTGACCTCCCTTCCTTGACCGGGCGACAACTGCCCTAATGCTTCTAAAGACGGACCACAACCAATCGAGAAACCAAGGCCGAACCGAATTTACACCGATCCACTATGTCTGAAATCATTTCAACCAAACCACTTGCTCTTTCCCATCTCGGCCGAACTGCCCTGACACTCCGGCGCCGAGCTGCCTTGGCCGAGTCAGTGCTAAACATACCGAGCCATGTATTGGCCGAACCAAACTTTAGTTACACTGGTCGCTTATACTTCCACCACTTTCTTAGCTTGAGTCTCGTCTAAGTCCAACCACATGCACTGCGACCATCGCCAAGTAGCCGGGCCAAAGTGCCAGGTAACATTTGCCCCCAAAGCTCGTCGTGTGAATCAACAGGTCGTGCTTTGAATTAGCAACCAGTCCTCGCTTTCAGAAGATAGCTCATTTAGAATGATAATCATGTATTGTTTAACTTTTCAAAAGTTAGGTGAATACAACCTCTTGAGGGCTAAATCATGGTGGATTTTCTGAACGTTATACGTGCACATATTTATACATGCATATATATACATATATTTTTATTATTATTTTATTTTATTATTATTGTTGTCACTTCACCCATCATATATATATATATTTATTTTATTTTATTTTCTTTCTTTGTTTTTTAAACATGAGGGGTAGGTCGACATAGGGAGGCCGACCCACATGGTCGGTTTACTTGAGCTGGTGTTAGCATGTCTAGCAGCCGACTTCCCAAAGCATAACGACCATGTCTACAAGAGACATCCCATTCATCTTGCCTCTCCCATTTATAAATCCCAGCCTTCGTTCCTTCTCCTTCTTCTCACTTCTTCTCTTCATTCCCAAAGTCATCAATTCACTCCTCTCCTAGCTTTACTCATTATTTAACCTTCCATCGAACCCAGGTTGCCTACCTCGCGACTCTAATTGCTCACGAATTCGAATAAATCCCTAGCCCAACATCTCGAAACCACCGCATACCTCGAGCTCTCTCCATAGGTACTAATTTCTTCCCAAACCCGAAGTCATATAAAGTTTCAGTGCTCAAGTGGATGGTTCCCCCTCTTCTTTTGTTATAAGAATAGGTAGAAGATGATTTAGAAGAGGGAAAGAGATGAAATAGGAATAAGAGAGGACTTTAGGTTAGGGCCTCGGCCCGACTTTGATGGACGATGGCAAAAATCGCCTAAGGGGAGTAGTTATCGTCTCTTAACTCGGATGTCGGGACTTTGGAGGAGTATGGAGGACGTCGCTCGGTGAAGAAAGATAAAGAGAAGAAGGGTTCGGTGATTCAAGTGCGAGTGTGGTTCGGTATAGTCCCAGTAGGCCATTCGGTGATGAGAGACTGATGGAGAGGAGAGCGAGTGGGTCGGTGGTGTTGTTCTAGAGAGTCGTTCGGTAGCTTATAGATGAGTGGGTCGGTGGTGTTGTTCTAGAGAGTCGATCGGCCTTGGGCCTTGAGGTCGGCATTAATAATCAAAATCACCTCAACTTGAACACAGCATATGTCAAGACCAAATATTCCCACGCCTGATCATAGAACAATGAATAACAACAAGAACTTAAGCATATGTGCATATGAAACTGGTTCGGACTGATAACTCCATATTTTTAACAATTATAAACGCGAATTCAACTCAACAAAAGCAAATAGCAGCCTTCAACATATGATGCCAATATCCGATTCCGAGACCCCCACTACCGAACATAGGACAAGCTCTCGGAGATGGTCAGCGATGAAGATCTCTGAAGATGGTAGTTTAATGTTCAATCACACTTCATTGGTCTTTAAATCTTTAATTCTTTTATACTCATGCTTGAATGATTGCACTAGTTCACACACCACACGGGGGGAATATATTATTGTCGTTATATCTGATATCGATTGTCTTTCAAGTATAGTTTAAACAGGTATCTACTCATATTAAACGCTCGTTGAAGATGTCCAAAAGATCCAGCTCTGCTACAATTTTTATAAGCCTGAGCCAAGTTCTCAACAAAAGGTAGTAGGAATTTCGAATCCACCGACAACCTCTACACAAGGTATTCCGGATAAATCTGCTATAGTTATAGGTCCGGCTCCTGATGTTATAGGCGGAGCAATTATCCTGAACAATCCTATTGATTCACAAGCTTCAAAAATCGTCGAAGCCGCTCTTCGTCGACTGTGCTCAATTCATGGAATCCCTTTCGACGATGTTTTAGTTCCATCAGGGAAAGATCAGACTCATCTGCCCCCAACCGGGTATACAACGTGCAACAAATTTATGTGCTGGGTCGGAAGCGTGCCACCTTTCAACTCTTTCCTCCGTAAAGTGTTACGGTATATCGGGATTGCTCCGGCATAGCTACATCCTAACATCCACGCGTTTATTTACGGTACTTGTATTCTCTTCATGAGCACCTTATTCATTCTCCCTACTCCCGAAGATATCCGCTACATCTACCGCTTCAAAAGACGGTCTGATAGTCCATCCTTCATATTTCTCGAGCCACATTCCAAATGTCAAATCCTGACGGGGGCATGGAGTAAATTTTCCCAGTATAAGCAAGAGTGGTTTTACGTACGATGTCCCCCTGGCTTTGCGAGAAGATGGCTCGAAGGGAGTAAGTTTTATTCCTAGACTGGTATTTGTCTAAGGCTCGAAGTGCATCCTTTCTAAATTCCTTTGAATTTTACAGGTATCCACCCACGAACTGAAGGCGCTGGGTATTCTGAGGCCGTCGAGGCCATTCGAGCCATTCCCATGGGAGACCGTGAGATTAAATATGTTATTTCCAACGAATTGCTTTCAAGGTTTGGATTATTGTCGGAGGGTCGTCGAAATAGCCTCCCAACTGGCACCACTATAACCAGATCCGCTGTGGAAAAAGGCAAAGAGCAGGCCGGACCTTCGGTTCCTCCTGCAAAAGGGGGCCCCGAACAACTGAGGAAGGTGAAATTAAGGAGACCAGGATGCCAGAAGCGACCAACGAGAATATAAGTCCCGACTTAGCACCAGTAACTGACGCACCCGAGATCGATGAACCGCCCCCTCCTTCAAAGAGGAAAAAGGGCCTAGCCTACAAACTGAGAAAGAAAACAGTGGGCGGAGCCTCAAAGTTACAATTACTCCTGTTGAGAAAGAGTCGTCTCCCCAACATCTAGAGGGTTCGCTAAAAGGTCTATCAAACCTGACCATCCCTGATGACTTGCTAAATTATGCTTCAATAATCCAGAGTTCATAGGACTTAATTCACCCGCAAGAGGTGATGAAGGCGATCAAGCGCGTCATCAAGGAGAGAAAACCCCCATAAGTAAAGCTAAAGAAACTGGTCCGTCGGGAGGAAACACTAGGACACACACGAACACTCACACTTTACCCTACACTTAAATTTTAGCCATCGTGTGATTCTCACTAACTCGTCTTCACTTGGTTTCTGTGTAGGTGATATGGGGCGCTCACATGGCTTCGACTGCCTTCGCGGGTCCTCTATCTTCCACCACTCCAGTCGGGATTCGGGATCAGGTATACGCCGAGACATGGATGACAGCGGCGATAGGGACGACCGTCCTAGAGATTCGTCGTCTTCTCGAAGAAGAACTTACAGCCATTCTTCATATCCCAACGATCCTCCCCCTCATTCAGAGCAAAGTAAGGAGAAATCTGCTCAGAAGGGATCTCAATTTGAAGCTCCCCGCGACCAACACTCTGGCTCGTCGAGCACCAAGCAATCTCGTGAGCCCCATAAGAAGTCCATGACTCTGGCTAAGCAGACTTCCCCAGCCTCTGCACACGATCCATCGACGGTAGAAAAATTAGCCAAGCTCAAAGCCACATTCCCGAAGATATGTTTCGATGGATTAAAATTTCTTCCTGTGATTCATCCAATTCCAGGGCATGTCAAATAAAGTGCCATTGCCTACAATAATGATGTCTATGTTCAACATGACGCGTTTGTTCATTTGGTGGAGAAAGTTTCAGAGGTTTCTATGGAACGTCAATACCAAATCGACCTCCTGAAACTTGAAGCCATTCATGACAAAGATATCATCAAAGCCCAAGATAAAGAGCTATCCTTGTACAAATCTCAACTTGAGGCCGCCCAGAAAAATGCCAAGGAAACGGGCGAGGCAGTTAGTCGCTTGGAGGCCGCTCACAAGAAGAAATTGATGAGGCAGTCCAACGCAGTGTGTTAGCTCTAGAGAAAGACTCTATCCAGAAAGAAAAAGATATTCTCGCTCGACGAGTTAAAGAACTGGAGGAGTTTCTTGCCAAAGAGAAAGAAGAGAAAACTGCTGCACAGGAAGAGTCATAGTGATATTGCGATGAAATCGTCGCAACACGACTCTTAAAGACGAAGCTTGACGAGGAACTTTCTAAAGTTGAAGCGTTAAAGGATGCAGCCCGTGAGGAGGGTAAAAGAATGGCTCTGATAGAGGTCGATTCTCGCCTCGAGGCAACTGCTGAAGCCAGCATGGAAGAAATTAAGTGCTTATTTGATCCGCTTATTGCCGAGTATAATGCTCGAGTTCTCATGCATCGGAATCTATCTTTTCTAGTTGAGGGTTACCTCGAATCATTGGCCGAAAGATGGGATACTTTAATAAAAATTTAAAAAGTTGAATTGGGCACCGAAGCGGTTGATGAAGAAGCTCTTGTGAAGGAAGTGCTTCGAGGAAACGAGCCTTCCGACTTATCTGCAGCAAAAACCCTCTTCAGAAGAGATTCCTCCTCATCGAAGGGGAAGGACGACATTGCTGGCCCATCCGGAACTGAGTCTCTAGTTCCCCCTTCTGTTCAGCTGGCTGGTTGCTCTTCACTCGATACTTTCGAGCAACATGTCGGCTATGACCCAGAGAAGCCCAAGCTTGATGTTCACATTCTATCCCCTATTCCAGAGGGTGAGACTCCCAAAACAGCTGAGAGTCAGCCGGAAGTCAGTATGTAATTTTTCCTTCTAGGGTCCAAAGAACCATCGCTTTTGACGAATAATAGATGTATTCTAACATTTATCTTTAATGGCTTCATGTAGGACATTCTGATCCCGAACCAACTCCAAGGAGCGATGTTGCCATGGAGAAAGAAGAGAAAATGGCGGAAGAACTTCACATTGATGATACTCCTAGGCCCGATGCCCAAGTGATCAGGGTGCTCGACGAGGACAAACTCGAGAATCCCTTACCTATAGACGAACATGACGAGTTTGAAATTAATGGCACCTCCGGACCTACTTCAAAACTTAGCATGAGGGAGCGAATCGGGGAAGAGGAGAAAACGAAAGCCAAAGTTAAGGTTGAACCTCAGGTGGTGGAACTTGACGATCCTTTAAATAGGCCCTTGAAGATAATTCTCCACGGGGGGAACACACCTCTGGATGTCCCTCCTCCTGCCCCGGATACCGCCTCACTGGGAAGTAGAGGGTACAAGAAGAAGCATTGGCCGAGGAGTCTTCGGAGAAGCCGAAGAAGGAGAAAAAGTTAAAGAAGTAATTATCATCTTGTCATACCTCGCTCAACCTGAATAAACCTAAGTCATGTAGTTGTTTCTATTTATTTTTGTAGTCGTTGTGAATAGACTTTTGCACCAACCTCCGGAAAAGTTGTATTGGATCTTAATTTTGGGTTAGTAAATAAAATTTTGTTTCTTTGCCTTCCACGATTTTCAATGTTTAGCTTATTGTCTAACTTGTAGTTGAAATCCGAAATCTTATGAGTTACATAAGCTCTGGTTTGCTTCCACATGACTGAGAAAATTTTAAATTATTTATACTCTAATCCGCACTCCCGGGACTCAGAGTACTCTAGTCCGCGCTCCGGAGACTTAGAGATTTTTGAATCGTTTATACTCTAGTCCGCACTCGGGGACTCAGCGTACTCTAGTCCACGCTCCGGGGACTCAGAGATTTTTGAGTCGTTTATACTCTAGTCCGCAATCCGGGGACCCAGAGTACTCTAGTCCGCGCTCCGGGGACTTAGAGATTTTTGAATCTTTTATACTCTAGTCCACACTCCAGGGACTCATAGTACTCTAGTCCATGCTCCGGGAACTTAGAGATTTTTGAGTCGTTTATACTCTAGTCCGCACTCCGGGGACTCAGATTACTCTAGTCCGCGCTCCGGGGACTTAGAGATTTTTGAATCGTTTATACTCTAGTCCGCACTCCGGGGACTCAGAGTACTCTAGTCCGTGCTCTGGGACTCAGAGATTTTTTAGTCGTTTATACTCTAGTCCACACTCTACTCTAGTCCGCACTCCGGGGGATCAGAGTACTCTATTCCGCACTCCAAGGACTTAGAGATTTTTGAGTCGTTTATACTCTAGTCCGCACTCTAGGGACTCAAAGTACTCTAGTCCACGCTTCGGGGACTTAGAGATTTTTGAATTGTTTATACTCTAGTCCACACTCCGGGGACTCAGAGTGCTCTAGTCCGCGCTCCAGGGACTTAGAGATTTTTGAGTTGTTTATTGACTCCAAATTTTGTATATGTGTTCATACGCCAGACAGAATGATGCAATTTAATTTTTATCATGGAATTATAACATATAAGACGTCAATAGTTCACAGAAAAAAGGCTTCAAGCCTTTGTTGATTATAAAAAATAGGGACAAGCCGAATTGTCTTATTACATGTTGGAAATAAAGAACAACAAAAGGAAACATACATTGGAAACAACCGCTACTAGAATGCAAAAGGAATAGACTAAGTGTAATAACGACGCAAATGCTCGCTATTCCATGCTCTAGGGAGTGTCATGCCATCGACAGTCGCTAGATTGAAGGTTCCTTCCCCAAGCTTCCGTTCGATGACATACGGACCTTCCCATGTAGGATTCATATGTGACGGGATTGGAAAAACTCGCTTCAAAATAAGATCACCTACATCAAAGATTCTCGGTCAAACTTTTTCATTATAATATCGAGCGACTCGGTGCCGATACACAGCCGCCCTTATGTTAGCTTCTTCACGTTTCTCATCGACAAAGTCCAACGATTCGAGTAAAAGATCCTGATTCGTCTTAGGATCATAATGAGTCACCCGGTGAGAGGGAACTTCAAGTTCCACGGGTATAACAGCTTCACTGCCGTATGCCAAGGTGAATGGAGTGCGGCCAGTCACAGACTTGTGGGTGGTTCTGTAAGCCTAGAGTGCTGTCAGAAGCTCATCCACCCACTTGTCTCTAGCCTTCTCCAAACGTTTTTTCAATATGGACTTGATTATCTTATTTACGGCTTCAACTTTTCCATTGGCTTTAGGGTGAGAGACCGCCGCAAACCTTTTCTCAATGCAATATTTTTGGCAGAATTCTTTGAGCTCCCTACTCTCAAATTGAGTTCCGTTGTCCGTAATGATAGTTCGTGGTAGGCCAAAACGGCATATGATGTTTCGCACAACGAAATTAATAACCTTTTTGGTGGTGATCGTAGCTAAGGGCTCTGCTTCTGCCCACTTGGTAAAGTAGTCGACCGCAACAATTGCATAATTTGCACCACCTTTGGAGATTGGCAAGGAGCCGACTATATCGATCCCCCATATTGCAAATGGCTAGGGACTAACCATTTGTGTTAGTTCCGTCGGTGGAGCTCTCGGGATTTTCGCATACTTTTGACATTTGTCGCATCTTCTTACATAGTCCGCGGCGTCTCGATTCACGGTTGGCCAATAGTATCCATAGCGGAGGATCTTTTTTGCTAATGTCTACCCCCCTGTATGGTCGCTACATTCTCCTTCATGAACCTCTTTCAAGACCCGCTTTATCTCGCCGTGGGCGATGCACCGAAGTAAGGGAACCGAGAATCCTTTCTGATACATTGCTCCATCCTGTATTATATACCGTGAGGCTTTGCGAACGACTTATCATCTTTCGTTCTTTTTCTAGGGAAAAGTTCCATGTAGCAAGTATTGTTTGAATGGGGTTATCCACGTCTCCCTCTTAGTTTCCGTTTCTAACACAAAATCCACTTCCATCTCATTTATACTCGGGGCATGTAAGATTTCGATAGGAACCAAGCCCATCTGTTGTGCATCACCAATACTTGCGAATTTTTGCAATGAATCGGCTTCCCCATTTTGTTCACGTGGATATGCGAAATATCATAATATTCAAGATCTGCCAACAGTTCTTGAACCCGAGCAAGGTATGGGGCAAGTCTCTGCCCCTTTGCTTGGTAGTCTCCTCGTACTTGATACACCACCAATTGTGAGTCATAAAAGATTTCAACTGATTTCACTATGAGTTCCCTAGTAAGTTTTAAGCCAGTAATCAATGCTTCATATTCGGCTTCGTTATTTGTAGCTGGGAAATTGAGCTTCAAAGCATAACAAATTGATCGGTTTTCGGGAGTTACAAGAATAACACTAGCCCTAGAATAACGGTCATTGAATGCCCCATCGGTGTATAGTTTCCATCGAATGGGGGGAATGACATCAACACCACTTGGCTCATCTGATATGGTGAATTCTGCAATGAAGTCTACTAGTGCTTGCCCTTGGATAGCCCTCCATGGCAGGTAAGTGATATCGAATTGACTTAACTCAATGTTCCACTTGAGTAACCTTCCAGAGGTTTCTGGTTGTTGGAGCACCTGTCGCAAAGGTTGATCGGTATAAACACTGGTCGGGTGTGCCTGAAAATACGGACGGAGCTTGCGTGATGCAATCACCAAGCAGTAGGCTAGCTTCTCAATCTTAGGAAAATTTCTTTCTGCCCCCGTTAAGCGTTTACTGACATAGTATACTGGCCTTTAAATTCGGTCCTCCTCACGAACCAAGGCTGTACTGATAGCATGCTGAGACACGGCCAAGTAAGCATATAACTCTTTATGGTCTACAGGCTTTGACAAAACCGGGGGACTCTCCAAGTGTCTCACCAGAGGTCGGAACACATCTTTACAGTCCGGTGTCCATTCAAAATTCCTCTTCCCTTTCCTTATCACATCGAAGAAAGGAATTCATTTGTCGGTTGCTATGGATATGAATCTACTCAACGCGGTGACTTTTCCATTCAGGCTTTGCACTTGCTTTGTAGTTCTGGGCGCTTGTATATCTCGGGTAGCCTGAATCTTTTTTGGGTTAGCTTCGATTCCCTGCGCATTGACAATAAAACCCAAAAAATTTCCCGATGCAACGCCAAAAGAACACTTCAGTGGATTGATTTTCATTCTGTAGTATTTGAGTATATCAAACATCTCCGCTAAGTCTCGAATGTGGTCGTTTGACTGCCATGACTTCACGAGCATGTCATCCACATAGACTTCCATTGTCCTACCAATTTGGTCTTTAAACATCCGATTTACCAAACATTGGTAAGTCGCTTCTGCGTTCTTCAACCCAAAAGGCATCACTACATAATAGTATAGTCCAACGTCCATGACAAAACTAGTGTGTTCCTGATCTGGAATATGCATCGGGATTTGGTTGTATCCCAAATACGCATACATGATTGACAATAATTCGTGTCCTGTTGTTGGGTCGACCAGCTGATCAATTCTGGGTAAAGGGAAACTATCCTTAGGGCATGCCTTGTTCAAGTCTGCATAATCAACACAGGTCCTCCATTTCCCATTCGCTTTTCTCACTAGTACGGGATTAGATACCCATTCAGGGTAGAGGGCATCGCGGACAAACCCATTTGCTTTGAGTTTGTCCACCTCCTCTCCGAGAGCAGCAGACCTCTCCGGGTCCATACCTCTCCTTTTTTGTTTCACTGGCACATACTTGGGGTCAATGTTCAACGTATGACTTGCAATGGTGGGAGAAATCCCGCACATATCAGAGTGGGTCCAAGCGAAAACATCCAGGTTCACTCGGAGGAAATCAGTAAGATCCTCAATCATCGAGGGAGTGAGTTGTGATCCAATCTTAAGCGCTCGTGATGGGTCATCGTGGCTGACTGGAATGTCAATCGTCAGTTCAGCCGGTGCTGCTTTAGACTCCTGGGGTTCTTCATCATCATCTCTCAGATCTATGTCTCTATAGATCCGATCCTGCTGCCCGAGCCAAGACTCGGGCACTACTTGTCAATTATGGGCAACATGGATGCGGACAGAGTTGTCCACAACTTTTCCCTTCTCTCTTCGCTGGGCCTCCCTCAGCTCAGCCACATAACATGCATGACCAGTTGCTTGATCACCATGCACTACACCAACTCCTTTATCCATCACAAATTACAAGGTTAAACACCATGGGGCCAAAGCTGCCCTAAACTCCGCCAGGGCCGGTCAGCGCAAAAATACATTATACGGCGAATTAACATCTAGAACGATGAACGGTAGGATACGTACCCTCCTACATTCACCTTCTCCTAACTCAACTGGCAATTCAACGAAACCTATTGCATCACTGGATGCACCATTAAAGCCGTGAATGCGGGCTTTAGATGGTTTTAGATCCTTCGCCTCAATTTTAATTTGGTCGTACGCCTTTTTGAAGATAATATTCACAGAACTCCCATAATCAATCAGTATCCTTCTCACAAGTGCCGGCCCAATCATGGCTGAGATGACCATCGGGTCCATGGTAGGTGCCTCCACCCGATTGGCATCTCTGCTTCTGAATACTATATCATCCGTCATCATTCGCTGCTGTTTCGCTGGGGTCCCGTCTTCTGTGTTTGAGCAACATTCGAAATCTGCATGCTTTAGGGAACTAGCATAGCGCTCCATTTCTTGCCAACTTTTGTCTACCAATTGAGGCCCACCGACTATCGTGTTTATAACCAATCTACCTCTAGTCCGAGCGGGTTCCTCGGGTTGATGTAGAGTCTGTCTGCGATTAGGGTCGGAGGTCCCCGGTCTGCCTTCCTGCGGATTCTTAACAAACTACTGTAACTTCTTCTGTCGAATCAGTTTTTCTATAGCATCATGGAGGTGTCTACATTCTTCGGTATTGTGCCCGTAAGCCTCATGGAAGCGACAATACTTCCCAGTCTGCTTTTGTTCCTCAGTGGATTCTTTCGGGCGCGACTTTCGGTATTGGAATGTATTACAGGTTGATAAATAAATATTCTCCAGCGATGCGTTCAGAGGAGTGTATTCGTTATAGGTAGGGATCCTTGGTTTCCACTTTCCTGCTTCCCTCTTTCTTCCAGAATTTCCTCCTCCGGATTCTTTAGACTGCCCCAGCTTATTCTGCACATTAACTTGGACCTTGCCGGAGTTTTCACTAGATTGTTTCATGGCGATATTGCTTTGCACCACTTCCTTACTTGGCCCTGGCGCGCTGCTTCGCCTCGTCCACCTGGCCTCTTCTCTTCGCATGAATTGGTTCGCCTTTGAATAAAAACGTTCCAGGGTAGTCGGTGGTTTCCCTGCCAGCCAATCACCAAACTCTGAGTCCGGATCTACTCCTCGCATCACAGCCATAAGTATAGCATGATCATTTGGGTTGCTAACTTCGTTAGCAGCAACGTGAAATCTTTGCAAATATTCCTTTAACGACTCCCTTGGAGGCTGGATCACACCGGATAAAGACATCACGTCCTTTGGGTGAGTGGCATGGATCCTAAATTTTTCCACAAATTTCGCCGCTAACTCATCAAACTTGGAGATCGATCGCGGAGGAAGTCTGGTGAACCACATGGTGGCCATTCCGGATAAGGTTATTGGGAAACATCTACATTTAGTTGCATCGTTTGCCCTGGCTGAGTCCATCATCCACTCGTATCTCATTACATGCTGTCGGGGGTCACCCTTCCCTTCATACGCTGGAATGGTCGGCATACTGAACTTTCGAGAGTACTAAGCCTATAGGGTAGCATCTCTGAACGGAGTATGGCTCCTATATATGCCCCAATCATCATTGGATAGGCCCTGATTTTCTCTCATCAGCTGCCTGACCCTAGCTGATAAATCCGGGGTCTGGATGGGAGGTAGCAAGTTGGACTCCGTCCTGCGCGACCATTCTGGCCGGTGCCTCTTTGGTAAGTGACTCCCAAATGCATGTCCTGGGGACCCGCTTCGCTACGACCCTGGCGTGGTGGTGCATCAGCTTCCATCTATGCTCCAGATCTTAAGTTTCCCACTCCAGTTTGAGTGCGATTTTCCCGGAGCAAGTGAGGGGCCGTGGTTCCAGGTAGAAAGCCCGGACCATTTCTTTTGGACTGTTCCGCCGCACCTGTTTGTGCTGTTTCAATCCTGCAGCGTCTACACCTGTGATGTTCATCAGACAAAGCAGAGCTGTCAGATGATGAGTAGGAAGCGGGGCTTCCTCCAGCATTATGATGTTGTTGCTGAGCAATCTGGGCCATGAGATTGGCGTTAGCTTGAACTTGTTCGTTAAGCTGTCTCCTGCTTTCCACGAGTTCCCTCATCAGCTCATTGAACTCTGGCCTGGTGACAACTTCTGGCTGGTTTAAGACGGTGGCGGTCCCTGCACGTGGACTAGCTTGTTGATTGTTGGGTCCCACTTATTGGACGCTGGCGGTCTCGTTGACATTCGCGTTGTGGGAGGCTGATCAAGTACGTGGTCTTCCCATCTTAGAGTTATCTGCGGGAACTCTGAGTAGTATCTATGGACTCTTGAGAGTGAATTTGGATCTCCTTCAGGGGATTCCTTCAATCCAGTAGCAACAAAGTAGATCCTAACAGCCTGAGAATGCAAGTTCTCAGTAAAAGCACCAAAATGTTAGCACCAAAATTGGTCACTAACACCCTTGAATAGAGTTATGTAGAGAGATTAATGAAGAAAATAAATTAAAACAGAGGAATTTCATAGTAGAATGCAAAAGCAAAAACAAAAACCAGAACACCAGATTTATAGTGGTTCGGCGTAACTGCCTACGTCCACTTTGAATGTGATCTTTATTACTTTTCCAATCACTTGAGTACAGATACAATCCGTAAACAAACAACTCGAATACAAGTTTGAGCTTAAAGAAGCTAGTACAAAAAATGGCAAAGTATCCCTGGAGTTCTCGAAAAAAGAGGTCCCTTTCACTACACCCTTGCCCCTCTATTTATAGACGAAGATAGGTTGGTCCATCTGCGTAGGCCCATGACCAAGGTACTTCGGCCCACAGTAAGGAACTCGTGTTCACCGAACCAGGCATTCCGAACCACCAAGGCCGAACGATGGTTGTGGAATGACTATTGCCGAACGATGGTTGCCGAACGATCTTAGCCGACCTTAGGTCTTTTCGTTAGTAACTCGAAGTGGGTCCTCATATAACTCAAGGGAAGTTGCGGTACGAGTTATAGCAAAGGGATGCCGAACGCACCGCTTTAACAGTAACTACCTTGTCTGATCCAATAGGGTCGAATCAACATAGCCGACCCGACATGGCCGAGGTATTCGTGCCGAACGCCCCAAGGCCGAGCCACTAAATACCGAACCAAATGAACCAATTCCTCTAGGGTCGGACCATCAAGTGCCGAGCCACCCTTGCCGAGCGACCCCTCCTAGGACATCTTGACCGAACCATCCTGATCTACCTTCCTTGACCGGGCAACAACTGCCCTAATGCTTCTAAAGCCGGACCACAACCAATCGAGCAACCAAGGCCGAACCGAATTTACACCGATCCACTATGTCTGAAATCATTTCGACCGAACCACTTGCTCTTTTCCATCTTGGCCGAACTGCCCTGACTTCACTCCTGCGCCGAGCTGCCTTGGCCGAGCCAATGCTAAACATACCGAGCCATGTATTGGCCGAACCAAACTTTAGTTACACTGGTCGCTTATACTTCCACCTCTTTCTTAGCTTGAGTCTCGTCTATGTCCAACCACAGGCACTGCGACCATTGCCAAGTAGCCGGGCCAAAGTGCTGGGTAACAGACCCCAAATCAGATATCAGCGAGTGGTTAGTTGGAAAGCCTCCTACGACCTTGGGTTGCTTCTATTACAAAGTGAATAAATGCTTATGTAAGGATAGGGCTATCAATGGATTCCCGAAAAATCCAAAATACGTCTGCATCTGCATCCGAAAAGCGGATAAATATCTGATATCCAAAAAAATGGATACGGATACGAAGACATCCGCATCCAAAAATTAACCATCCGGTTTTTATCAAGATTATAGTTCAAATTATGTGTATTTTAATGCAGCGAAGGATATTTGTTTATTATTTTATTGTGTTAGTAGTTTATATTATATGCACTTAATGCTTTTTAACTGCTCGAAACTACTTATAATCATCATATTTGTTAATTTTTAACTTTTTATAATCAATGGGATTGAAAAATATTTATGTTAAACTAAAATTTTTGTTTTATAATTCTTGATTTATCGGTCATTAGCGGATAGGATAATTATCCGATATCCGTCCGTATCCACGGATGCGAATAATCGAAAATAATTTCGCATGCGGATGCGAATATGGCACTATACGCATCTGAAAGCATCCATTGATAGGCCTATGTAAGGAGGACATGATATTAACATTGACAGGAAACAATGCAAGCCCGATGGCTAGAGGGGTTCAGAAAAAAATTAACGATGATGCCCTAAATGAGGACTCGAATTCTAGGAGACAACCTAGAATCTTAAAATTCGACTCATATACTCCTTTGAATGGTTCAATCAAAAAAATCTTCTTGGAGACTCATGACTCAGAGTAGTACTGCAAACCATCGTCAAGAGAGTCCATCAAAACAAAGAAGAAATCCAGGAAATGTTGTATATTTCAAGATACATACAGTCGTAACACCAACGATTATAGACACCTCCGAATGTGATCGAAAATCTGATCCGGAAAGGAAAGCTTCAACAATATGTGCAAGCCCCATAGAATAGCGGACAGGGAACATCCGATGCCTATGAATAAAGAACTTTGATTATCAATTAGCCCACCTACGGTCGACTTTTAGCTGAAGAAGGCTAGGGCGAAGTGGAATAGCGAGCATACGACGCTGCTTAACTTATCAATAAGATTTATTTCATTTAAAGTACGTTGTGACCTATAACCAATTTGAGTTAAACTACTTACAAATGATGCAAGTGACCAGGTACCCAGAGTTAGGCACCAAGCGACCTCCGCGGACCATGATCAGACCTTGGAGTATCATCACGACGAGCATAAATCGATAGCTCATCGACTACCATATGCCGCTGACTAGGGGGCAAGAACTTGAAATGGAAAAGCTTGGCAAGGACAAACTCCAATGTAATGTGGACACGACTGGCCATCCATTCATCAACCTCCACACTTGACTTGGTGACCAAAGAAGGACTTAGAGTGGATGTGACCCGGTCATCCACTCCTCGGCTCATGCTTGAAGTTCGCCAAAATACATATGCCTGTCCCCAAGCTCATTGATGTCGGGATCCATCTAAATTAGACATGATTTGATCATCAACACATTGACTCCTACCTTGGACACAGGGGGCAATTCGAAAGTTCGGCTTAAAGTAGGCATGATTGACCGTCTACTCATCAACCGCCGCCTTCGACATGAGGACATGACTGCAACGTGAAGTGGATGTGACTCGACCATCCATCTAACAACTATCTCCCTTGACTTGTCGGGAGGAGTGCGAAGCAAATTAGATGAGACCTGACCATCCAACCCAAGCATGGACCATGGATGTGGTTTAACCATCCATTGCTTAATCACCAATAGGATGTGAATCAACTATCCATTTGCCAACTTTTGTCCTCGACACTAGGCGCAGAATTCCTTCCCATGAACGAACATGACTCGACTGTTCATTTGAAAACTCTTACCTTGACCTAACAGGTGGAGTATAAATCAAAAATGGGTGTGACTGACCACCCATCAAAAAACTATGATCCCCGAAGCATGGACCGGAGTATAAACACAAAAAGATGGACGCGGTTCGACCATCCATCGACCTACTCCGGTCCCTAGAGTGCGGACTAGAGTATAAACATCAAATGGGTATGATTGACCACCCCTTACAAAACTCTGGTCCCAGAGTGTGGACTAGAGTATAAACAAAAAGAAAAGATAGACGCAATTCGACCTTCCATCGATCAACTCTGGTCCCCCAGCATGGACTGGAGTATAAATACCAAAATGGACGCGGTTCAACCGTCCATCGATCAACTCTTGTTCTCCAGCATAGTATGGAGTATAAATACAAAAACAGACGCGGTTCGACCATCCATCGATCAACTTTGGTCCCTTAGTGCGGTCCAAAGTATAAATACCAAAAAAAGGACGTAGTTTGATCGTAGTCTCCAACTTTTAGCCCTGACTTGGGGGACAAACACACGACTCAAAGTGGATGTGGTTCGACCATCCGCTCCCCTACTCGAGGTTGAAGTTCTCCAGAACACTCATTTTACTCCCAAGTATCATCAGAAATAAGATCCAAATGGAAATGGATGCGGTACGATCATTCATGCATCGACTCTTACCCCGGATGATGGTGCAGTTTTGGAGCCCAAGCTAAAATTGGACGTGATTCGACCGTCCAATCCAAGGAGGATGTGATATGTCCATCCACGACCTTGCTCGCATCTAAAGTTCAGCGAACTATTCAAGCCTTGCTCGGACATCGGCAGGCCCCAAATCCAAACCAAGACATGGACGTGGTTCAACTATTCATCCATTAACTCCCCTCGATAAACCAACAGGCTGAGTAAAACGAATGTGACTTGACCATTCGCTAATTCGCTTCTTCCCACGATTCAATGTGAAACTCCAAGTAAGAGTGAATAAGATAAGACCAACCACTCTTCGACTTTCACCCCTGACTTGGGCACGGAAGAAATGACTAAGGAAAATGTGGTTCGACTATTTTCCAGAATAACTTTATGTCACCAGTGTGTGGATTGGAGTACAAACACAAATTGGGTGCGATTCGTCCACCAGCTAATAAACTCTTATCCCTAGAGTGCAGATATGAGTATAGGAAAATTGATGAGTGTGGTTCGACCACTTAGTATTTCATAAACTCCGATCTAAACTCAACAGGTGGGGTATAAACTCACTACGGATGGAATTCGACCATCCACGAACTAAATCTGCTAACCCGAGATGCGGGTAGGAGTATGAACTACTGTAAGCTGAATACGATAAATCACTATAGCTTCGGCTTGGTGATTCTTTACGATTCAAGGTAACGACCGTAGGGAGGACTTAATACAAAACCAATCGGGACAACATCCGAAGTTATGGGTGATCGACTATATCATACCATCAGACGAGGTTCAATATCGATCTACACCAAACAAAAACGGATGTGACCTGAATGTCCTTCGAATAGATCTGATCACTAAAGCATGGATAGTAGAATAAATCACGAATGAGCATGAATTGACCATGCATTCTCCAACACCCTCCTTTGATCCATCAGGAGGAGTATGAAACCGGATGAGCATGACCCGACTACACCTGAGCCAACTCTACCCCTAGATCTGGCAGGAGAATATGAATCAACATGGATGCGGCTGAACATCTAGCTCCGAATGAATGTGATGTGACCATTCATTCGTTGACTCTTACTATGATCGACTAGAAGAGTAATACAAAATGGACGTGACTCGACCATCTACACACTGATCCTTGCCATTGGCCCAACAGCGAGGGCATCAATCGTAGATTGGATGTGACTTGACCATCTATTCTTCAGGTCCTCCCCAAAGTATGGCGATATTTGCATCGAAAGTGGACATGATTGACTGTCCAATACCCAACTCAGGCCTGAAATTTGACAGAGCATCAAAGTATTCCCCCTAAATGGAGAAACCATAATATAATCCAGGATAAGCGAGACTTAGCCTTCGATCAACTAACCTGATCCTGCGATTCAGTGGGAAAGAGTACATAGCTAAAGTGGAAATGGCTTGTCTTCCTACTTATCGACGTATGCCCCGGACTTGGGGGCATGAGCATGAGATAAGATTAATGTGAATCAGCCATTCATCAATCAACTCTAAGTCTTTGGAGCTTAGGTGGGGTATAAACACGACTAGTATGAGACTCGACCGTCCATGCAGTACATTTATCAACCCAAGACCCTAGGTAGAAGTGTGATCGTCCAAAGACTGACCGTGATAGCTCAATAGTGCGACTCATATCTAGTGTTTACAATGACTTAAGGCTAAGACCGAAAGGATGCCTAAAGATAAAATCATCAAATCGATGTCCAAGCTCATGGGCAACTGACTATCATTCCAACCTAAGCGACGAGCAATAGATCGCGATTACATTGAATGGAATGCACGTTACTTGAATACCCAAGCAAATTCAAACTCAAAGAAAGAGCAAGCTATGCAGCTGCGTGCAACAGTGGCTGAACTCTACTCAATATTTGATTCAATGCGTTTCTAAGCCTGATCTTCGGCCACTAGTAGGTAATTGCTCAAAGCATCAAGAGCCCTTCACATCAAACTCATTAGCTCACGACGAGATCCAAAAGTTCGACCGGGGCGACTGTCACCGGCTTCCATGCCATTGGCTATGCATTAGATAAATGCTTGAGCATATGGATCGACATCAAATCCAATTGCCATTCTCCATGCCTACATACACCACCTAAGTGTTGAAATTATAAGACTTGCCTAGGCAAGGGGCCAGTACTGATCCCATCATCTATGCGACCTTGCAAACCCATATCAGATGTCCCACGTGCTAAGTACAGTTTAATGCGGTGTTGTGCAGTCCCATAAAAGTACAAATATGCTAATCTATTCAAGTCTGAAGTGGTAAATATCCAATTTAAGGCCATGCTCAAGTTCAAGTATTCAAGTCATATATGGCATGTCCCATTGTACAATTTCAAGTTCACATGGTCTAATATGTTCATGTCAAACCAAAAACTGCTTAAGTCCCACTAATACAAGGAATCAGAACTGATCCAATTGCTTGGGCAAATCCACTTAAACATTTTTCAGCTCACAACATAAGTCCAATATCAAGAAATAACACTACTGTTGGTTCTATAAAGATATAGACCCAAGAGATGAAGAAGAGGAACCCAAAGAATCTAGGGCCGCACCCACTGAACTAACAATCGACATTACAGTCAGCCACGATGATTCATCATAGGTCCTAAAGATCGGATCGCAGTTCAGTGCAATGATGATGATGGAATTAGCTTACTTTACCTGATGCAGAATCGTGGTGTGTTCATTTAGACCCATTCTGACATGTGTGGGATCTCAGAGTTTATCTCGAGCCATGCATTGAATATCGACCCAAGGCATGTCTCGATGAAACAAAAGGGAAGCAACATGGATCAGAAGAGATTTGCTGCACTTAAAGAGGAGGTGGATAAACTAAAAAACAATGGGTTTATCTGCAACACCCTCTACCCGAAATTGGTATCCAATCCAGTTCTTGTGAGAAAAGCTAATGGAAGGTGGCGGACATGCATCGACTACTTAGATCTAAACAAGGCATGCCAGAAAGACAGCTTTCAGCTTCTAAGGATCGACCAGCTAGTAGACTCAACTGCTGGATATGAACTGGTTTTTTTTATGGATGTGTACTTCGGAAACAACCAGATCCCGATGCACGTCCCCGACCAGGAGCACACCAATTTCATTACCAATCTAGGGCTATATTGTTATGTTGTGATGCCGTTTGGACTAAAGAATGCTGGAGCTACTTACAGAGACTGGTCAACCGGATGTTCAAAGACTTGATCTAGCGATCAATGGAGGTATATGTTGATAATATGCTTGTGAAGTCATGGAAATCAAATAGCCACATCGATGACTTGGTAGAGATATTCAGTTTTACCTAAAGATATGGAATGAAAACTAGTCCCTTGTAATGCTCTTTCGGCGTTGCGTCGAGAAAGTTCCTAGGTTTAATGCCTAACTCTCCGGGAATTGAAGCTAATCCCAAGAAGATTTGAGCAATTTAAGACATCTATGTACCAAATACAATCAAGTAGGCGTAGAGCCTAAATGGGAAGGTCATCGCCCTAAGTTGGTTCATCTCCATGGCCACCGACAAGTGTACTCTTTTCTTCGACCTAATCGGGGAATGGAAAAGAAACTTTGAATGGATGCAGGATTGAGTTGACCTATTTCAAGCTCTGGTAGATCACTTAGAGAGACCTCTCATCCTATCCAAGCCACCGGATCACAAGGATTTACACATCTACTAGCCATGTCGGTTCATTCCATAAGCACTCTAATGCTATGCGAAGAGAACTAGATCCAAATATTAATATATTATGTAAGCATGCGATTGACAGGCTCACCCCATTAACGTCCATGCCTGCTAGCCGTTACAATAGATCATACGACGACTTGAACGTTTGGAAGACTACTCGAGTGGAACATTGAATTAAGCCAATTTAACATCACTTATCAACCTCGAAGGGCTATTCGGGGACATACGTCGACAAACTTCATAGTCAAATCTACTACACCAGACGACTCTTTGAGGAGTAGTGTAGGACTCACCATTTGGTAGGACATATACATGCATGGAGCATCCAATGACCGATGTTCTAGCATTGGAATTGTGTTAGCGACTCCTGAGGAACGATCGATCTACTATGCCCTGAAACTTGATTTCCTTGTGACAAAAAATAAAGCTAAATATGAAGCCTTGGTTGCCAAACTCAAGCTTGCTAATGAACTGTATGCCAGTTCAGGGAATGCGCATCGAATGGGCTTAGTCCCAGTCAAATTACTTAATGTTCCAAGTATTGAACAGATGGAGATCGACCAGATCTTGGATATCGAGCCAGACAAGGAGTCATAGATGACTCCTATGAAAGACTATCTACAATGGAGAATCTTTCTAGAATGGAGGAATGAAAAACAAAAGATCCTCCACAAAGCTTCATGCTACGTCATTCGAGAAGGAATCTTATACAGGAGGGGTTTATCTGTTCCCATGCTTCAGTGAATTGCCCATAACAAAATCAAACGAATATTGAGAAAAGTCCTATACTCAAAATCATTTTTGAAGAAACACCATTCCTATTTCCATCAATATCCAAGCCTAACCATGCCTGGAGTTGATCGAATCTGCCCCTCATTTCATCTCCTAGGTGATTAAATACAGCAGGCCACATTCAACCTATAAACCGACCTATATGCTTCAAACCCATAATTGATCATCATCAGCGATCTCTTCCACATAAACTTCTCCAATCCCTTCTTCCCATATCCAAGAAGATTTGGAATGAGAAGGACTGGTGGAAAAAATATTGCAAATGATTAAATTGCATTTCACCAAATTTGCAATGACCCCTGAGTGTTTGAATGCATCTGGGAGCCAACAACAAAAAGTGTACCTTAACGTGCACATGTACATCCTGAAAATTTGATTTCTTGAAATCGACAGAAATTAGATTCTCACATTGGGAAATCAGAGAAAGAATTGGATAAAATAACCAAGGCATACTAATTCGACTAATCAGCTTAATGGAATTGAGTACAGACGATTACCGACAGATTCTACTCCAGAGCTTACATCGTTTGATAACGACCAAGCATCATGACGAATTGAGAGAGTTGACTCTCCACAAAGCAACTCAATGGAAATGGAAAAGATAACAACCATTCAAGACACTAAGTGGAATCCTCTATGATGACCCTAACTTGACATCAATTCAAAGCACGTCATGTACCCAACAAGGCATAATTTGGGAGGCAAATGTTATCTGGCCTTTTGGCCCGCTATATTCAGACCAACTGGACAAGTTAGATTGGACGATCATCGAGGAGGATAGCCCGAAGAGATGAGTATTAGGCTCAGAGATCAAGCACATGCAATGATGTGAAGCAAAGATCAACCGACACCAAAATGTAAACTCTCTAGAATATTCTAAGTGTGGAATAATGCCTTACCTAGGCGGGGGATCAATGGCTATCCCTTTCCATAGGGAATCGGTACCTATCCTCAATTTTTGTCCCAAACTAGGTGAAATTGATATGGAATGACAAGAAAGGCCCCATGAGGGTACATTTTAAGTTTCAAGTCATTTGGAGTCCATATGCTCAAGTTATGAGCAAATTACTTCACCTATAAAAAAAGATCAGTATAAAAGGGAACGATATAAAAGGGATCAGCCATCTTCAACTCTCACTACATATTGCAACAATGATCGATCAATAACTCAAAAATTCATAGATGCTATCAAAATGAAACTTAGAGTATAAGCACACTACAACATGGGAAACACCCTTAGGGATCGCACCCCAATTAGAGGAGATTCGAGGGATCGGTACCAATCACTCTAGAGGGATCGATTGAAATCAGAATGCATGCAACACAACTTCACGGAAAATACGATATCTCACAAATAGTAAGTCGAAATGACATGAAATTTAGAGGGAAAGTAGCTAACATCATAAGGGACCAATAAGAGGGATCGCACCTCATTTGGAAACCAAAATAGAGATCGGTACCGATCCCTATTACGGGCTCCAATGGTACTAAAAATTCTTGTGTGGCCTTGCCTTGGCCTGGAGGCTCTTTTGACGAAATTTCAGCCCGATCCGTGTACGTCTTCTCCTATAAATACAGCAGGCATGGCATAAGGAAAGGGATCCTTCTTTCTGCTAACAAGGCACATCCATTTTTATTCTTTATTCTTCTACTAATGAATCCTAGCTAATCCAAACATACTTGAAATCATAATCAGGTGCATGATCAATAAAAATATGATGTGGTCGTTGGCCAAGATTGTCGAACCAATATAAAAATCTTTGTGTTCATTTATGATATTTACTCTGTTTTAATTTCATTCTTCATTTAATCTCTACTAGATTTTATTAGGTGTTGATGTCCATTTTTGGCATCAACGGAGTTGACGTCATTTGCTCTTCCTGTTAGGAAGGATTCCTTTGTATAGATAGATCTTTGTCAGAGTCATCCTTGACTCCTTCTCAAATTCGACCTCCATGATACAATAGACATCCATCTTGTCAATGCTTGGAGCTGACTGTACTTCTACTAGAACCAGGCCCATGAGCTGCGCATCTCCGGAGCTGGCCAACTTAGCTAGTGAGTTGGCCTTCTCATTTGCCTCTTTGGGAATATGCGTTATCGTGTAATATTAAATATCGCTTATCGTTCGAGGGCTCAGTTTAAATAAGGAACTAGTCTTGCTCCTTTCACTTGAAACTCTTTCCGCATTTGACATACCACTAGCTGGGAATCATAGAAGATACGCAAATTTTTAACTCCAAGCTCCTTGGCTATCTTGAGTCCTGCAATCAAGGCCTCATATTCTACTTCATGGTTTATTGCAGGAAAGTCGAGTTTCAGGGCATAATAAATTGAATCTTCCTCAAGAGTAACTAGCACGACTCCAGCACCAGAACAATGTTCGTTAGATGCACCATCAATGTCCATCTCCATCTGCCACTCTGCTCTCCACTACTCTCTGGAATGTCATCTCGCCTAGTGTATTTAGCAACGAAATCTACCAAAGCTTGACCCTGGATCGCACTACGGGTATGATAACTGATGTCGTACTGGCTTAATTCAATATTCCATTTCAACAGCCTTCCATAGGTCTTAGGTCATGTAACATCCTCTATTCTAAGGCCCAAAACTAACTGCTATGGATGCTGCAGTCTTTTATAGTTATTAATTCTTGGCGACAAAATGCGACTATGTTAATCATATCAATAATCAGAAGCACATGAATATGAAAAAATTTCAAACTCAGTTTAATAAAAAAATTTCAAATTTCATTTCACAAAGGATATTTCATATTCATTACATAATCCCATTCGTAATACCACATTCAAAGAAAATATAATTATTACAAAATACTCCAAGAGTGACATATAAGGAAGCCCCCTTGGTTAATCAGAGTCTAACACTTGACAATTATACAAATTAGTCATTACATCGAAACAGACAACTTAAACAACGTAGCGGATCAGAATAGAACTACAACATAACTAGATTGCCTCCTACACGTCTCCGAAAGCTTATTCGTCCTACTAGGAAACCTGAAAAACCTTTACTCTCAATCTACACAAGGTAATTTATGATCACCCAAGAGTTTAAGGGGAAAAAAACTTCGGGTCAGATAATAGTCTGGCGTGAAAAATAACCTATTATCTCAAATCAAATAGACATCCAGTGAGACCATGCCGCTAAGCGGAACGGGTTTCTATTCACTAGTATCTTAATCAAACACAAAACCATATGCCATGCGCCTACATCCACAATGGTTAAAACATAGTAACGATAATGATTTGACATAAACATATGCACATGTATGATAAGCAGGAATGCAATATACCTTGGATTACCCATCCCAATTTATCTGACTATTTGTTCAAATTTATACTTTTTCTAGGGTCACTATGAACCTATTAGTTTTCATGGGTTGACTAATAACATGTCTCAATTCTTAGGGACAATCTATCCAACTTCATAGTTTTCATGGGATCACTAAGAATCTATTGGTTTCTACCAATACTTCCAATCATAGTTTTCATAGGCTTACTATGAACCAACTAGATTATTCAATAACATCTCTCAAATCATAGTATTCATGGGATCCCTATTTATTTCTATTAGTAACATCTTTCAAATCATAGTTTTCATGGGATCACTATGAACCTATTGATTTCTACCAATAACATCATCCAGACATAGTTTTCATGGGATCACTAGGAACATATTGCATCATTCCAATAATATTTCTCATGTCATAGTTATTGTGGGATAAATATGAACCTACTGAACCCTTTCAACAATATTTAAATCATAGTTTTCATGAAATCACTAGGACCATATAGGACCCTTCCAATAACATCTCTCAAAAAATAGTTTTCATGGGATCACTATAAACCTCTTGATTTCTACCATATCTTTCAATTCATAGTTTTCATGGGATCACTATGAACCTTTTAATTTCTATCAATAAAATCATCTGGACATAGTTTTCATGGGATCACTAGGAACCTATTAGACCCTTCCAATAAAATATCTCATGTCATAATTTTTAAGCAATAACTATGAACCTATTGGACCCTTCGAATAATAGCTAAATCAACAATCGTTTGATCAGTTGTAGGCATCCTATACTTCTGATCTACTTGATCTCCTGGAGCAATTCTACTCTCTCAGGAGTTAATTCTATTTATACTCACTACTGGGTCAACCTAGCTGGTTATTCTACCCATTAACACCCTAAAATGCAGTTATGGGTCATAAATGATATGAGTATGATAATAACAGCATGCATAATAATTGATCATATGAACACCAGAATAGATAACATCCATAATTCAATACGTTCAATGAAAAATCTCTTTATGTCTCATAATTGCTTAATCTTAAGTAATAACTTCTTTGGAAATTTCAACTCCAAGCTTGGGCTATTTCATAGTTAAAATCCTTTAAAACCAATTTCATATATAACTATCCCTTTTTAAATCATATTCAAAACAAGGAAACACTTAGCCCTTTAAATAATTTGAAATAGATTAACGTCGACGACATTGATGATGTTGACATAAAAGCTTAAGACTCTCCACCCTTAATAAAATATAGTTTAACTCATGCGGCAATAACCCATATCGACCTTCATCTGGGTCGAAGACAAACTTAAAACTTTTTATAAGTTATATGGCTCATTACCAAAGATATAGGGTTGTCAACCCTCATAAACATAGGCTTCTTCGTCCTTCTTTGAAATAGTTTTAATTAACTTCAAAAATAGCCTCTTCAACATTAAAAAGATAAGGTCTGACATCGTGGCCAAGAGGGCATCAACTCTAAAACATAAGGTTGTCGACCTTGATGCACATCGACCCCCAAGACCTTCGACGATGCTATATAACTTCTTTACTTAAACCACTTCGACTATTATGCCACTTTATATAGAGTCAAAGTCATATATGATCGAAGTAATTGAAAGCAGCATCACTGTCTTAGTCATATAAACAATTAAAATGATTAGGCACGGCTTCATTTAAAACTACGGCAAAGACATACGACGTCGTCGATGTTGAAAATAAAATCTTTAAACATTTAGGTGAATTACGAAGTGCCCTTGCCAACAATATTATACTGTCGATGAGGTCGACTTCGGCTTGCTTGGAACCATTACATAGTTACTGAAGTAACTATCTTTTGCTTATCTTCAAACGATGTCGACACTCAAGGAATTCGGCTTGGTCTTATGCTCGAAGACGATAGGGTGGTATGGCCTTATTGTAATATAATAAAAACTAATTTATTACTACTTCAAGTAAAAAATTTTCACCAAATCTCCTTTATTGTCTCATTTCTATTGGATAAAAATAATCTTTTAAAAATACTTTTTAGAAATCAGTGCCGCACAGCATTTTCATGTTCTCAAAAATACTTCAAAATAATTAATTAATATCTATAATTAATTAACCTTTAAAATGTTGTCTAGCATAATAAATTCACCATAATTCGAAATTACTTGGTAAATATCCTAAAAATTCATAGAAAATTATAAATATGATATTTTTATCATTAAAAATTTCAAGACCAAAATCCATATTTATTTATTTTAAATAATTAAAACCCGAAAATAGCTCAATTTCCTCCTTAGGAAATTCAAAAAGTATTCTCTTTAGTTTGGAAAAGTATGAAATTAAAAACTCATCTTCAAAATAATGTTTGACTTAACATATCCAAAAATCAAATCGTTTGGAGATAAAAATCTTAGGTTTTATCCTTAAAGCCCTTCTAAATACTTTTATGCAATTTTAATAAAATTCCAATAAATCATTACTCTATCCAATCAATAATAAGATCAACATGACATACCATATCAATATAAATGAATTAAAGACCCATATGATTTGAAATCAAACAAGCAAAAGTGAGATGGTTTCATTATTGTTCACCTTTAGTTGACAATGGAGTTGAGATTTGAATGTTGATCAGGTTTCCTTAGCTTTCCTTTTTTCCTTAAATTACTTGATTTCTTCCTCTCTAGGTTATGGTCGACCTTTCACTTCTTTCTTTAATTGTTTTTAGTCTATAAAAGTGAGAATAATATGAAAGGGGGAGGGTTTAAGAGAAAAGGATAGATCTAATTCCTAAATTGCCCCTTTCATATATCCTCTTTATGTTTAAAGTTATAAAATAATCTTATCAATATATTTACTTTAGGCCCGACCTTTATGTTTATCAAATATCAATTCCTGTATCTCACAACACATAACATTATTCTATTTAATTTACCTAATTAATTTTTTTAATAATGTTAATTAAAATTAAGGGTGTTACAGGCTCTCCTCCATAAATAATGTTGTCCTCGAAATTCAGTAAAGACTATAAAACAAGCATCTCAAAAATGCAAACATCTATAACAATCAATGCTAGTATACCCTACCAGGTACAAAGTCTATATACAACAAACATAGAACATACCATTATAACATCTTAGGATAAGTATCCTCTAATCTTGTCCTATGTCTCCCAAGTATAGTCTTTCTCGTTGTCACTCCACTGGACTTTCACTAATATGACTGTCTTGTTCCTTAACTCCTTCTCATCTTTCACTACAGCACGAACTGGTTGTCTCACAAAATTCAGATCCAGTTCTACTACTAAATCTTCCAATGGAGTCGAAGCAATAATAGTTTTGGGATCATGTACATACTTCCTAAGATGAGAAACATGAAATACATTATGGACTCCTGCCAAACCACTCTGTAACTCTAATCGAAAAATGATATTTCCGATCCTCTCTACGATATGGAACGGTTCAACATATCTCGGTGCCAGTATCCCAAACTTTCCAAACCATGCCAAACCCTCCATCGGTGATACTTTAATAAAAACATGGTCTCTAATTGAGAACTCAAGATCCTTACGCCTCTTATCTGCGTAACTTTTCTACCTAGACCGAGCTTCTCTCATCCTGTCCCAGATTAACTCAATCTTCTCCGTGGCTTCCCTTACCATATATGGACCAAGGACCACTCTGTCTATGGTCTATAACCAACATACTGGTAATTTGCACAGCCTTCCATAAAAAGCTTTGAAAGGCGCCATTCCTATACTAGTTTGATAACTATTATTATAGGAAAACTCAACCAAGTGCAAATGGTCTTCCCACAACCCACCGAAATCTAGTACAAAAGCTCCCAACAAATCTTCGAGTACCTTATTGACTCTCTTTGTCTACCCATCCGTCTGTGGGTTTTAGCGATACTCATCTGAACTTTGGTACCTAACATTTCCTATAGACTCTTCCAGAACTCACTAGTAAACAATGCATCTCAGTCATTGACTGTATTACCTGGATTCCCATGCAATCTAATAATATTCTTCATGAATAACCTAGCAAACACAAGCACTGTTCTGGTTGACTTAATAGGGATGAAATGGGCACTCATGGTCAAACTATCTACCCCAACCCATATACTCTCACTTCCCCAGTTCAACTTTAGCAGTCATTAATAAAATCTATGGATATCGAATCCAATTTCCAAACTGGTATATCCAAAGGCTGAAGCAATCCACTTGGCTTCTGATGTTCGGCTTTCACTTGTTCGCACACTGCCTTACCTATGTACCTACATCCCTCTTCATATCTTCCCAAAAGAAACTCCTCTTCATATCTTGATACATCTTGGTTCCTCCAGGATTAATAGTAAACTTCGATCGATGACACTCTTTAAGAACTTCCCTCCTTAGTTTTCCAACATCTGAAACACATAATCATCCCTTCTTTCTTAACCAGCCCTTCCGATCAAGACAAAAATCCTTCAGATCATTGATGTCACTTCCATTTTCTGGTCTTCTAATCCGTTTAACTAATACCTGATCATCCCTCTGCTTAAAAGCAATACTTTCGATCAACATTTGTCGAACTTTCAAGCAAGAGTGCATGGCTGTGCTTTGACTAGAACTAGCAACCGATATTAACTGCACACTACAGGTAGTCAATGCCTTCAAATCCTTCCATTCTACCAACATAGCTAACACCACATTCTGATGTTTCCTGCTATGTGCATCTGCAACTTCATTTCCTTTCCCTGATGTATACTCAATACCAAAATCATAAGCAACAAAAAACTCTAGCCACCTTTCACTACACCAAATAGCCTATTTTGTAACACTTTTCCGCTTTTAATTTGTAACGGTAATAACCGTTACAAATTTATAACAGATATTTCCATTACAAACGTTTGTCACGGTTATTACCGTTACAAAATATGGTAATTTTGTAAATAGTTAATAGTAAATTGGATAGGATTGTAATTTTATTTCTATTATTACTTATTCCATTTCTCATGGACAACAATTCATCATTCATTTTATTTCCTCTTTTGTTCTAGGTTATCGCGCCTTCGATTTATTCACCCACCGCCTACGTCATTTCGGCCACTACTTCGGCTGTTCCGCCACTGCCTTTTGCCATTATCTCCATAATTTTGCCACTTCCTCCGTTTGATTATTTTTCACCAATTTGACGAAGACAAGGAAAGAGTTAGGGCTTGTGTTCTATTTCGATAATCGATTGCAACCAAAATTTCAATTTCAAATTAGGTAATACCTTCAACTTTAACTTATTTTTTGAAATTAGGTATTTTGTGTCTATTTATTTGAGAGAATATAATTTTAACTCTGGATTCTGGAAAATGTACTACACATTGTTTCTATCTCCCTCGTTTGAAATATAAAACTGTTTGGGTGTGATTATATTTTGCAACAAAAACAATGTATTTTAATATATTTGGAGCCATGATTGAACCAGCAAAAAAGTTCTAATCAGCTGAATTTGAAAGAAGCACTAAATTAACTTATTCCAGAGGAACGAGATACCATTTTGTGTTATGAAAGGAGAAGGAAAGAAAATAATAATTTTTTATATATGGTTTTTGTATTGATTTTAATTTATTTTAACTATTTCTAAATAATGTGATTAATTAATATTAGATTATAAATTTATTGGAAATTTGAAAAGGAAGCATACAATGCATTATAAAAATGTACATTGCATTAAAAGAAAACAAATACACACAAGCAAAACAAAACTATCACTCACAACCATTTTATTTAGGGAAATGATCTATTAAAATATTCAAAAGGTTCCAGATACAACATCGATGATCCAAGAGGGAGTAAATTGGAAATGTTTTGGCTTTTTTCACCATGATAAAAGAAAGTTTCCACCCCTCCATAATCATTGCAAAATATAAGACAAAGGCAACAACTTATTTGAAAATTTAGAATTTAGATCGTCAATTTATTTCCTAACCGGTAACCCTAGAAGACAAAGCTTCATTAAATGTCCACATATGGGATTGTTAGAAGAGGAGTACCCCAAGGTTTCGGTGGATATCCATGATAAGATAATTGAAGATGATAGGACAAGGATTAATGAAAGGAATCCCATTCATATAAGCTGATATTTTAGATGAACTTTTTGATTCTAAGGACATGTGTAGCGACCCATACTTTTATGTATCAGTATGTAGAACAATATTATTTACATGGCCAAACGAACTTGAAATAAGCTAAACTTTGTATGGTGTAATAAATTGACATTTTGGATTTTATATGCCTTCACTCTATCCTTAGTTATCATAACCAAACCGTCGATTGTACCATGACAGTTCTCGGACCATCAAAATCTTGACGATTTTTCTTATTTATAGTTTGAATGTAAACTATAGCTAATTTTTCAATAATTTATTTTATTAATGAAATTAAGATAAGAAAACTAGACTAATTTTTTTCACAAAACGTAAGAATAGAAACTTCGGCCTATAGTTTAATAGTTCTTAGATTATAAATTCATCAATTAAGACTTTATTGCACTAGATCAAAGAAAACTTGTTCAAAAATGTCTTAGAATGCTTCTGTTTTGTGTCCCACAACGGCTGCATATTTATAATTTACTAACTGTTTAAGTATTTCTCCTGAGAAGAGTTAAGCACGTAGTCTTTTATATGCTTTGTTGGGCTTCAAATTGGACAGGGCCTGTGCTAGGATTAAAATATTTGACTGGTTCAATATTACTTGCCAATAAAAAAATAACACATATTCGTGAAAACACGAAACACTTTGGAAAAATATTTAAACCCTATGTTGCTTTTATTTTCATACTTCTTTGCTATAATTATAACATTAAATACTTTGTAGTTATATGTGATCTACACATACAGTTATCATTGGGGGTAATAATGATTAGAAAAAGGGAGACTTATACGTAAATTTATGATGTAGGCAAGTCAAGGTGGCAAGAGCTTGTAGGCATGAAAGCATCATAAGCAAAGAAGATAATGGAAAGGGAAAATCCTTGGGTCAAGGTATGCTGGTGCTTTTATGTATTTAATTAATATAATAGAACTATACTGAA
The DNA here is from genome assembly GCA_030737815.1 of Allium fistulosum. Taxonomy (NCBI): domain Eukaryota; kingdom Viridiplantae; phylum Streptophyta; class Magnoliopsida; order Asparagales; family Amaryllidaceae; genus Allium; species Allium fistulosum. The sequence goes on along the minus strand of CM060908.1, from coordinate 230,448,119 downwards.
ATACAACATGTATTTGTTATGGATACTTTTATTATAACTGTACAATATATGGAAAAGAGCATGCTGGTGCTTCCCATGAATGCAGTAATACTTCATGATATTTGTTTATCAATTTACAAAAAATATGATATTAGAAACAAATTAACAGTACGCTGGTGTATGTTAGTGAAGTAGTGCAACAAATTAATAGTATGGACTTTGTTGAAAACAAGTATTTATTATTTGCTAGCTTGTCAAGTCCTGATTCATTATTTCAAAACTTTGGCATACTCTTCGTTTTAATAGTTGAATACTGATTTTTTGAATAAGGATAGATGTATATGGTAAAGATGAAATACTATTAAGTCATGTAATTTACAAATCTTTATTTCTTTCCAGTTCAATTTAACCTAGACATTAAGAAGGCAATGGTTGAACTTGAAGGTAATAATTCAGCTCTCACATTTTTTGTTTTTCTTTTTCCTCATTTTGTCCTAACATATGACAATATAATTTAATTGATATGCAAAATTTCATTGCATCCATGTGTGATGAGTGGGCACATTATAATTGGATGAAAGGTATTTTATCATAATTTTTTTATATTTGTCATGTATGTTTATCTTCATATTATATATACATATTGTCTTTTTATTTGAACCATAAATTCCTAAGGATTTAGTAAGTCATCATAATTGTTTATTAATCCATGATACCTGCTATAGATGTGTCAAATAACTTGTAATTGGTAAATAGTCAATATGAGCATTTCTTCAATCATAGTAAATAATAATTAAAATTTAATCATAATTGTTTGTTGACTTTTCTCTTTTTAATCGTGTAATTAAAAATTTACTTTAATGTGTGTATTACCCCAGATTATGTTTGCAGGTCATTTACCAAAACCTATTACCCCAGAATAATTGGTAAATAGTCAAACTTGTTCATGTTTGCAGGTCATTTACCAAAACATATTACACCAGATTATGGTGATTGTGTAGTTTCCTTTGTTGATGGTGTATTCAATCCTCAGTTTAATCGTTATCTTACAGTGTTGGAAGGTACTATGTTATCACTATTTTTTGTTTATAATCTTGAATACATTTAGTAAATGATCCAAGCTTTCGATAACATTCCAGATCATCGGGAGAGTAGCTTAAACCGACTACAACCATTGTTTTTATTGAACTAGACAATGGGGATATTCAAGGTAAAAATATTATATCAATTACATCATAATATACTGTCACATAATGCTTCAACACTTTTGGATAAACAGCATTGAAACAGTTTATCTTTCAAATCATGGCATTTTTCCTAATCTTTTACTGTTATATAATGTTCTTGACTCCATAATTTAGAGATGGAAGGATGTTGGTATATAACATCTTTGGGATTCATGTTTAGGAAAAATAATTAACAAAAAACTGTATGTAAAAGCATTTCAATTTGAAATGTGATGATTTCTACAACTTAACCATTATAATTGATGAATGTCAACAGGGAATGATAGATCTTACTAACTTATACATGTAATTTTTTTGACTTGAAGAACCCAAGAAATTGATTTACAACAACGACTTTTACGCATCTCCACAAGTTGACCAAAACGGGCTTATATGCGGTGGTTTTTAACAATTTCATAATTTCATGTGCAGGCAAAGAAAGAGAACGATAAAGAGAGCGCAAAAGAAAAGGATATATAAGGTAGGGAGAAAAGGAAAGAGAAAAGAAAGAGAACGACAAAGAGAGAGCAAAAGAAAAGGATAGATAAGGTAGGGAGAAAAGGAAAGAGAAAAGAACGGGAGAGCACAAAAGGAGAATCAATTTTTGAATCATCGCAAAATGGTACGTACATACTAGTCAATCTAGTTGGTGTTGGGTTTGGAATTTGGTTGGACTATCGCTTGCGTTATGTATACTCTTCTTGACCTATTATTTGTAAGCTTCTTGACATAATTTGTAGGTTGTGACACTTTGAAGTTATTTGATATTTTGATGTTTTGTATGGTGAATGGTTGTATGTTGAATTGTGATATTTTGTTGTTTGTTGTATATGGTGTGTGATGAAGCAGCTTTGTATGACACTTGTGGAATCTAATATTATATTAGTATATGTTATTAAAATTGATTATATAAATTTATATGAAATTGAGCTGAAACATTTATGTGAAATTTGAATGCTGGAAATTCCCAACGCTTATAAGTGTTAGTACTTTTGGTAAGAATGTAGCAATTAGTAACAGTTATTACAGTTACAATTCTCTAATTAGTCACAGTAATAACCGTTATACCTTTTTAAGCAGTCACGGTAATAACCGTTACAATTATTTCGAATAGCAACGGTTATATCCGTTGGGAAATAACAAATTTCTAATGGTTATAACCGTTAGGAAATCTGTTATAGAAAATACCATGCACCTACTAGTAATAGTTATAACCGTTACCAATTTCATTTACAACACTTATAAGCATTGGGAAACTGCAGTTCTGGTGTTGTGTTTTGCTATCATATATTCAACTCTTTTTGAGGGAATACATACCTCAAAGACATGTGATCCGTATACAACTCTAGTCGTTCTACAAAGAGGTAGTATCTCCATACTTTCAATGCGAGAATTACCGCTGCCAACTCCAAATCATGAGTCGAATATCTAACTTCATGCTGTCTGAGTTGCCGAGAAGCGTAGGCAATCTCTTTAACCCTCTACATCAATAAAGCTCCTAACCCTGTTTCACACGCATCCATATACACCACCAAGTCATGATTCCCATTTGGAACTATTAACATGAAAATTAATCAACAAATGCTTCAACTTAAGGAATGCTTCCTCACATTTGTCGAACCAAATGAACTTCACATCCTTTCTGGTTAGCTTAGTCAAAGGAGCTACTATCCGTGTGAAATCCTTAATGAATCTCCAATAATAACTAGCTAATCTAAGAAAACTTCTTATCACGATCACCATCTCAGGTCTCTTCCAACTATTAACAACTTCAATCTTAGATGGATCGACTGACAACTCTTTCTCTGAAACTACATGACCAGGAAATTTCACTTCTTTCTTCAAGAAATGACACTTCGAAAATTTTGCTTTCAGTCGATGCTGCCTCAATGTCTCAAGCACTATTCTAAGATGAATCTCATAATCTCTTTCATCCTTAGATGTATCAAAATGCCAGCTATGAATACCAATACGAACCTATCCAAGTGCTCTTAGAAAATTTGGTTCATCAATCCACAAAGAAAGCTGGCGCATTAGTTAATCCGAATGGCATCACTAACCACTCGTACGAACCACACCCTTATAGAAATGCGGTTGGTGGAATACTGTCCTCCGCCATACTCAATTGATGGAACCTTGTCGCCAAATCTAACTGGGAAAATACTTTGGCTCCGCTCAACTTGTCAAACAAATCATTAATTCTTGATAAAGGATATTGATCCTTTATCATCTTTTCATTCAAGTTACGATAATTGATGCATAATCTTAACGTCTTGTCCAGTTTCTTCATGAACATCGTGGTTGCTCCCTAAGCCGAACTGCTTGGTCTAATAAATTTCTTTCCTTCCAAATCCACTAGATGCACCTTTAACTCCTTCGTCTTGGTAGGGTTCATCCTACTAGGTGGTCTACTTACAGATTCAGCTCCTAATACAAGATCTATTCAAAACTCGATAGCCTGTTTTGGTGGTAGTCCTATAAGTGGTTCAAAATATCTACAAATTCTCTTACAATTAAAACCCGATTCAATTCAACTTCCACTTCTGTGACACCCAATAAAGCGCAAATTTCAGGATTCGAATTCTCAACTAAGTGTACGATTTGGTCACTACTATTTGGGTGTCTTAATGATATTTTCCTATCTTGGCAAAATATCCTAACACCATATTTGCTCAACCAGTCCATACCGAAAATAATTCTAAAACCCACAAAATCAAATACATAAAATCTGCAATTAAAAGTATGACCTAGCAACTCAAACTCTAGATGATCACATTTCATTCCTAGAGTTGCGTACCCTTCTATTGGATTAACTATAATAAGGTATGATGGTTCTAAGTCTAACTTATCTACCAAATACTGAGAGATAAATGAAATGTGATGCACCAGTATCAAATAATACTCTTACCATTATGCAATGAATCAAAAGCGTACTTTCCATCACAGTCTTTTTTTCTCAACAGCAGCTAGTCTGAAGGATGATGGCTTTAAAGCGAAAACTTTTCCTTTGTCAGCTCTGACTGGCTCTGGACACTGATTCTTTTAGTGCCCTATCTGGTCACAATTGAAGCACTTCAAAATTTTCTTTTTTGCAACCTTCTTCCTTTTACCCGTCAAGCACTCATGAGTATAATGTCCTTTCTTGTCTCATTTGAAGTGGATGACATTAGCTTTCCCTTTCTTGGCAGCTCCGCCCTTTTGAGCTCCCTTCTTCTTAAAGAACTTCCTCTTCTTTCCCTGGGATCACTGAGCCCCCACTGACTTCTCCTTCCTAAAAGTCAGAAGCATTTTTTCATTTCGGATAGCCATTTTCACCAATACATTCGATGGATCTCTAAAATTTGGCATAGTTGCCCTAGCAATCTACGGCCTTAACCAAGGGATGAACTTTTCATTTCTCTTAGTCACGGTGTCAATAGTAGTGTATCTATATCTATATAGCTCATCAAACTTAACAGAATATTCCAATACCGTCATATCCCTTGCTCTGATTCCATAAACTTCCCGAGCAAAGACGACTTAGCGATTTCAAACAAAAATCTTTCCTAGAATTTCCTTCGAAATTCCACCCAAGTCAACTCCTCTTCAGTCAGAGTCCTATGGTAATTCCGTTTCACTAGAATAAAGCGACTCCCTGCAACTGTCTAGAAGCCAATTTACTTTTCATCTCATCATTCAATCCCAAATCGGTGAAAATTCTCTCGTTGTGCAGTAGCCAGTTTTCCACTTCAATTGCATCTCCAGTTCCTAGAAAATGCTTCGCACCCAGACTAGTGTAATCTCGACTCAGCTTGGCATAGTTATTACCAACTGGTGCTACAAGACTGACTCCACCCGCATTAATAGCATTCCCTCCAACTACTACTACAGCTGCTCCAGCTTGCATCAAATTGACGAAGAACTAATACATAGTCCTCATATCTACTGGTGGGGTTCCAACACCTATATTGGCATTTGAATTTTGGTTAGCATTTGTCTGTTGACCTTGGTTCCTTCTGGTGTTGGGTCGAGCATTTCCATTGGTTGTGGTGTTTCTGCCACCTAGATTCACTCTTCTGTTTCCAGCCTCCATATCATTCTTTCTCGTAAAACTGCATACGAGCCTTAGTAAGATACAAAAGAACGGTCTAAGAGAGAGGGAAAAACAGAGATGGAATACTTACTTATATATAGCAAATGTAATTACGTTACTATAGCATTATCGCATACCCCCATCTTATTCTTTGATTGACTATGATTAAGTTTTTGAAAACTCTTTAGGCTTAAAATTGTTTTAGTTGTAAAGCTATGCTCTAATACCAACTTGTAAAATCCTCCATTCGAAGGCATAAAACTAACTACTATGAATGTTGCAGTCATCCATAGTTATTAATTCTCGATGATAAAATGTGGCTATGTTAATCATATCAATAATCAAAAGCACATGAATATGAAAAAATTCAAATTCAGTTTAATAACAAAATTTCACATTTCATTGCACGCAGAATATTTCATATTCATTACATAATCATATTCGTAATCCCACATTTGGAGAAAATATAATTATTATAGAATACTCTAAGAGCAACATATGACGATGCCCTCATGGTTTATTAGAGTCAAATACTTGGTAATTATACAACTTTGCCATTACATCCAAATAGATAACTTAAACAACATAGCAAATTAGAATAGAACTCCTACATAACTAGATTGCCTCTTGCACCTCTCCAAAAGCTTATTTGTCCTATTAGGAAACCTAAAAAACCCGTACTCTCAATCTACTCAAATAAATGTTTGAACGCCCGAGAGTTTAAGAGGAAAAACAAAAACTTTGGGTCAGACAACATTATAGTGTGAATAATAACCTACTATCTTGAACCAAATAGATATCTAGTGAGACCATGCCACAAGCGGAACTTGTTTTCCCACATTAATAACTTAATCAAACACAAAACCATATACTATGCTCTTGCATCCACAATGGCAAAAACATAATAACGATATGACATAAACATATGCACAGGTATGATATGCAAGATGCAACATCCCTGGATTACCTATCCTAATTTATCCGACTATCTATCCAAATTTATAGGGTCACTATTGTAAAGATCTAAAAACTCGGCCTTCGAAAATCGACATCTGTACTTCACCTGTACTCAAAATGCCGATTTTCGAAGGTCGAGTTTTTGGATCTTTACATTTGGTATCAGAGCAAATAGAATTTAATTTTGAATTAAAATTTAAACCTGTAAATTATCTAACAAACCCTTTTTCCTGTTACCAGATATATGCACACAGATTATACATACATACAGGCCTAAATATATATTCACAACTTCCCAGATCATCACATGCAAACCAAATAAAATTTAAACAGATCCAAGGTTAAAGAAGTGAGTTTACTCACCGATCTCCGGAGGAAGAACAAAGACAATGCTTTTATTTTTTAAATCTGAAAACTTTGCTTGATATTGATTTGATCTTCATCTCCAGGTTTTGAAATGTTTCCAGGTTCGAAGACTTTAAATTACTCTTGTTTTTGAATTCTATTTTTTCTGGTTTGCTTAATTATCTTTATGAACGAAACTGGAATGAAAAGAATTGATATGTAGAAGAAGTTTATAGAGTGTACAAGATGATAACATGTTTTGTACAAGAAATCAAAGATTTTTTTCTTCATTTGTACTGAAAATATGGAGGCTGAAAGGAGATATCTTGTGTTAGAGATAATGGCATTAAATGCCTTAGTACCATCATGTTTACAATACTATTTTTTTATTTTTGTATGTACAATATATATTTTCCATTTCGGCTGGAGATATATGGCATTGATTGCCTTTGTACAATTTTTCTTTAATTCTTATGTTATACATTGCATTAGAGATTTTCCTTGTTTATTTGTTGACTAGCTTGTTTTCTTGGTGGCTGATATGATATCAGTGAGTACAAATGTTTCTATTTCAGTTTACATGAATCAAGAGGAAATCAATTAATATATTTTGTTTTCAAGTCTACATACTTATAGTTTTGTTTCTTCTTTCATTTCGGTTGAAACGACTTGTTGGGGCTTCCTATGCAACATTCACACTTATACATATTTTTTTACCTTCTTGAATATGTTAGTTTTTCTTTTGCAAGTTTATATACATAGCTATGTATATTTGTTCACACTAGAATATACTTGAATGTATTTTTATTTTCTTTTCTTTTGCAATATCACTTTAAAATATAATAAATTTCCATTTTAATTTCTGCTTTACTTTATATATTTACTTTTATTTCAACTTAAATATTTATCTCTAGAAGTTTATATGTTCATTTCATATTTCATATAACCATAGATTTATTCGAAATATTTGTTTAACATCAACACTTATTTTGAATTCCTTTTAAAGTTTTATTACCCAACATTTTATTATTTATATTTTAAACCATTTATATTCAAGATTTTAAATTCAAATTCAATGTGTATATATATACATATACAAATTTACTCATATATTACATATACATTCATATATACACATATATACACATATATACACATATATACACAATATACAATATTTTTAATTTAAATGATTTATACAGAATATATTTGAATCCGGGGAAACTCGCATCACTTTAATCAATTTATTTTACTATATTTATTCAAAAATACAATTAATTATTAATTTAAATATATATAAAATTTGGGGTCATTACAGACTTCCCCCCTTAAAAAAAATTTCGTCCTCGAAATTGCTAGGGAGACACGAAGATAGATGAAAAATATTTCATCAACTCAAACTAAATATCTATTCTACATTTGGCTTACCAAATCAGAATATCGATAATAGATACGAGAAGGAATCTATTAAGTTTTTCATAGGATACTCGGGTTATCTAGATCTACGAAATATGCAGTGGCCTCGGTTAGTTCGAAGGGATAACTAACCATTCGTAGAATATATTGGGACCCAAAGAATAGATAAATATATGGATACAATTTCAAACTTTTAGTTTAAAAACCAAAATATACCTATCAACTATAGCAAACAAAGCAAACAAGGCAACCAATACAATCCAAACAAATAATTCTGGTCCATTCGGAGTTTATGTCCCATATTGATATATCGAATCTTCTTCCTAGATCTACCAGAAACTATCGAAGAATTTAGGAAAGATGACAAACAAAAGAGATTGATAGAGAAAAAATTTGTTTCCTTATTGTTGTTACAGAGTATTGACCATTTATAGTCGTATTTCCCTATCCCCTATCTCATCCTCTTCTTGCACTCATACTTACTATCAGTGAATAGTAAGAGAATTTACTGAGGTATTCGGATGGATATCTGAGAATTACTCATTCTAGGGTATACTTCACCCTATCTCTAACGAGCTACTTAATGTGTTATACTCCTGAGCTAAAGTTTTACCCTCAGCTCTGATACCAAATGTAAAGATCCAAAAACTCGGCCTTCGAAAATCGGAATGCCGATTTTTGAAGGCCGAGTTTTTGGATCTTTACATTTGGTATCAGAGCAAATAGAATTTAATTTTGAATTAAAATTTAAACCTGCAAATTATCTAACAGACCCTTTTCCTGTTACCAGATATATGCACATAGATTATACATACATACAGGCCTAATTATATATTCACAACTTCCCAGATCATCACATGCAAACCAAATAAAATTTAAATAGATCCAAGGTTAAAGAAGTGAGTTTACTCACTGATCTCCAGAGGAAGAACAGAGACAGTGCTTTTAGTTTTTAAATATGAAAACTTTGCTTGATATTGATTTGATCTTCATCTCCATGTTTTGAAATGTTTCCAGGTTCGAAGACTTTAAATTACTCTTGTTTTTGAATTCTATTTTTTCTGGTTTGCTTAATTATCTTTGTGAACGAAACTGGAATGAAAAGAATTGATATGTAGAAGAAGTTTACAGAGTGTACAAGATGATAACATGTTTTGTACAAGAAATCAGAGATTTTTTTCTTCATTTGTACTGAAAATATGGAGGCTGAAAGGAGATATCTTATGCTAGAGATAATGGCATTAAATGCCTTGGTACCATCATGTTTACAATACTATTTTTTATTATTTTTGTATGTACAATATATATTTTCCATTTCGGTTGGAGATATATGGCATTGATTGCCTTTGTACAAATTTGCTTTAATGCTTATGTTATACATTGCATTAGAGATTTTCCTTGTTTATTTGTTGACTAGCTTGTTTTCTTGGTGGCTGATATGATATCAGTGAGTACAAATGTTTCTATTTCAGTTTACATGAATCAAGATGAAATCAGTTAATATATTTTGTTTTCAAGTCTACATACTTATAGTTTTGTTTCTTCTTTCATTTCGGGTGAAACGACTTGTTGGGGCTTCCTATGCAACATTCACACTTATACATATTTTTTTACCTTCTTGAATATGTTAGTTTTTCTTTTGCAAGTTTATATACATAGCTATGTATATTTGTTCACACTAGAATATATTTGAATGTATTTTTATTTTCTTTTCTTTTGCAATATCACTTTAAAATATAATAAATTTCCATTTTAATTTCTGCTTTACTTTATATATTTACTTTTATTTCAACTTAAAATTTATCTCCAGAAGTTTATAAGTTCATTTCATATTTCATATAACCATAGATTTATTCAAAATATTTGTTTAACATCAACGCTTATTTTAATTCCTTTTAAAGTTTTATTACCCAACATTTTATTATTTATATTTTAACCCATTTATATTCAAGATTTTAAATTCAAATTCAATGTATATATATATATACATATACAAATTTACTCATATATTACATATACATTCATATATACACATATATACACAATATACAATATTTTTAATTTAAATGATTTATACAGAATATATTTGAATCCGGGGAAACTCGCATCACTTTAATCAATTTAATTTACTATATTTATTCAAAAATACAATTAATTATTAATTTAAATATATATAAAATTTGGGGTCGTTACAACTATGAACCTATTATTTTAATGGCCTGACTAATAACCTATCTAAATTCTTAGGGACAATCTATTCAACTTCATAGTTTTCATGGGATCACTAAGAACCTATTGGTTTCTACCATTACTTTCCAATCATAGTTTTCATGTGTTTACTATGGACCTACTAGATTTTCCAATAACATCTCTCAAATCATAGTTTGTATGGGATCACTATTAACCTATTTTTTTCTATCAGTAACATCTTTCAAATCATAGTATTCATGGGATCACTATGAACCTATTGATTTCTACCAATAACATCATCCAGCCATAGTTTTCATAGGATCACTAGGAACATATTGGACACTTCAAATAATATTTCTCATGTCATAATTTTCATAGGATAACTATGAACATGTTGAACCCTTTCAACAATGTTTAAATCAATAATCTTTTGGTCAGTTCTGAGCATCTTATACTTCTGATCTTCCTGATCTCCTAAATGCAATTCTACTCTCTCAAGAGTTAATTCTATTTATACTCACTACTGGGTCAACCTAGCTGGTTATTCTACCCCCTTAACACCCCAAATGTAGTTATGGGTCATAAAAGATATGCGTATGATAATAAAAGCATGCATAATAACTGATCAAATTAACCAAAGAACAAATAACATTCATCATTCAATATGTTCGATTAATAATTTCTTTATGTCTCATAATTACTTAATCTTAAGTAATATCTTCTTTAGAAATTTCAACTCAAAACTTAGGCTGTTTCATAGTTAAAAACCTTTAATACCAACTTCATATATGATTAATCCCTTTTTAAATCATATTTAAACAAGGACAAACTTAGCACTTTAGATAGTTTGAATTAGATTAACGTTGACGACATTGATGATGTTGACATAAAAGCTTAAGGCTCTTCGCCCTTAATAAAATAGAGGTTAACTCATGCGGTAGTAATCCATATCGACCTTCGTCTAGATCGAAGACAAAATTTTAAAACCTTTTATAAGTTATATGGCTCATTGCCAAAGATATAGGGTCGTCGACCCTCATAAACATAGGCTTCTTCGTCCATCTTAGAAACAGTTTTAATTAACTTCGGAAATAGCCTCCTCCACATTAAAAAAAGATAAGGTGCGACGTCATGGCCAAGCAGCATCAACTTTAAAACATAAGGTCGTCGAGCTTGATGGACATTGACCCCCAAGACCTTCGATAGTGCAATACAAATTCTTTACTTAAACTACTACGGCTATTATGCCCTTTTATATAGAGTTAAAGTCATATATGATTGAAGTCATTAAAAGAGGCATCACTGCCTTAGTCATTTAAACATTTAAATGATTAGGTGTGGAATCATTTAAAATAATGGCAAAGACATATGACGTCGTCGATGTTGAAAATAAAATCTTTAAACGTTTAGGTGAATTACGAAGTGCTCTAGCCACCAATATTATACTATCGACGAGGTCGACTTTGACCTACTTGGAACCCATTACATAGTTATCGAAGTAACTATATTGTGCTTCCCTTCAAACGATGTCGAAACTCAAGGAATGCAGCCTGGTCTTAGGCTTGAAGACGATAGGGTGGTATGGCCTTACCGTATTTATAATAAAACTGATTTGTTACTAGTTAAAGTAAAAACTTTTTACCAAATCTCATTTCTTGTCCAATTTATATTGGATAAAAACAATATTTTACCAACACTATTAAAAAATTACCGCCGCGAAACATTTTAAAGTTCCCAAACATACATCAAAATAATTAATTAACCTTTAAAATGTTTATCTTGCATAATAAATTCACCATAATTTGAAAATAATTGGAAAAAAGGCCAAAAATTCATAGAAAATCATAAATATGATATTCTTTATCATATAAAGATTTTACGTTCAAAACCATATTTGTTTATTTATTTTAAATAATTAAAACCCGAAAATACCTCAATTTCCACCTTAGGAAAGTCATAAAATATTCTCTTTAGTTTGGAAATTATGAAATTAAGAAATCATCTCCAAAATAATGTTTTACTTAATATATCCAAAAATACAATTGTTTAGAGGCAAAAATCTTAGGTTTTATCCTTAAAACCCTTATAAATAATTTCATATAATTTCCATAAAATTCCAATAAATCATTATTATATCCAAACAACGTTAAGATCAACATGGCATATCATATCGACATAAACGAATCAAAGACCCATAGGATTCAAAATCAAACAAGCAAAAGTGAGATGGTTTCATTATTACCTTGATTTGATAATGGAGTTGAATTTGAATGTCGATTAGGTTTCCTTAGCTTTCCCTTTTTCCTTAAATCACTTGATTTCCTCCTCTCTAGGTTATGGCCGGCCTTCCTCTTCTTTCTTTGACTGTTTTTAGTTTATGAAAAGAATAACATAAAAGGGAGAGGGTTTAAGAGAAAAGGATAGATCTATTTTCGAATTTACCCCTCTCGTATATTCTCTTTATGTTTTAAGTTATAAAAAAAACTTATCAATATATTTAGTTAAGGCCCGACCTTAATGTTTATCAAATCTCAATTCCCTTATCTCACTACACATTACATTATTCTATTTAATTTACTTAATTAAATCTCATGGATGATGTTAATTAGAATTAGGAGTGTTACGGGTCATTGTGGGATCTGTCTCAAAAGCTAGTCGGTTAAAACTTTGATCAGATGAGCATGAAAGTAGGAGTGGAGTATTGTTAAAGCGATTAGCAGGAAGTATGTGAGCTTTCAATCTCTGGGTAATTTCTTTTTGCTCCTGTCAATCGCTTACTTATATAGTACACTAGCCTTTGGATTCGGGACTCCTCACACATGAGCTGGGCATGCACCGATGCCGCTTGATAAATTAATAAGTCCTCATCATCCGGTGGCTTGAACAAAATGGAGGTTCACTCCAAATGATCCACCAAAGCATCGAATGCATCTATACATTCTTGCATCTAAGAGAAGTTCCTCTTCCCCTTCTTGATTGCATCAAAGAAAGGGATGCATTTGCAAGTGGCTTTGGAGATGAATCGACTCAGGGCGGCGATCTTCCCATTCAAGCTCTGAATGTCTTTGATTATTTCCAAGGCTTTGATGTTCCTAATTACTTTGATCTTCTCTAGAATTACTTTGATTTCACTGGTGTTCACGACGGAGACTAAGAATTTCCCCAACGCAACGCCGAAGGAGCATTTTAAAGGGTTAAGCTTCATCTTGTACTTTCAACAAATGCTGAACATCTCTACCAAATCATTAATGTGGCTCTCGATCACTATGACTTCACGAGCATATCATCTACATAAACCTCCATTGAGCGTCCGATTTGTTCTTTAAAATCTTTTTCACCAATCTCTAGTAAGTCGCTCCAACGTTCGAAGGGAATAACAAAATAGCAGTACAGTCCTAAATCAGTTATAAAACTGATGTGTTCCTTGTTTGTCACATGCACCTATAACAACCCTGGTTTAGACTACCTTAAATTAAATTACAAGAATAATTTAATTTAGTGATAAGTAAATAATTAAGAGATTTTGGGTACAATAAAATTGGGAATTTAATAAATCATCTTTTTTATGCACTTTAACTCTTGTATTTAAGTATATAAGAGTTATTTTGAACGAAATGAATAAATAAATTATAATGGAGATAATTTAATTATTTGGAATATGATTTCTTAATTAATGATTCATTTTAACAAAATATGGAGAAAACCCTTTTTAACTAAAGGTTATATTTAAAGTTTGATATTTGGACATAAACAATGTATTTTTACGACGTTAATAAAAACGATAAAGTTTATTATGGAAAGAATTGTTAACAAAACCTAAACTTTTTGTAGATTATAAAATGGAGATATTATAACGTGGAACTTGTTAAAAGTTTAGTGGTTAAGATTTTGAAATAAACAAGTTATTAAAATACAAATTAAAGTGTTTTATAATTGAAAGTTGTAATTAGCAACACTTTGTAATAAGGAAATTTTAGCAACATTTCTTATTAGATACCTGCCCATTATCACAAAGCACATTAGGACTTGTGAAATATAAGAATACATTAATTCTCATCTTCACTTTTCACAAAACATAAATTATATTTCATCTTCCTTTTCTAAAACAAAACCCTGGCCTCTTCCATTACTAAAATTAAAATAAATCAAATAAAATCCCAAAAATTCTAAAATTTGGATACGTTATTGCTGACATGTTCAAGCACCTCTGCTTTGAAATTCATGGCGTTTGGTTTAGTTTTGATGGGCCAAAGGCGATCTTTTCTCAAGTTGTTTTTGGGTTAAATCTGGAGAAAAAATAAAGGTCGGTAGACATTCATAACAAATTATAGATAAATCATAAAAATATGAAATATGGATATGTTGTTCTCAACTCATAAACACCCCTTCTTTAGAAATTTCATAGAAAAATACTTAGGTTTGATATGCCAAAATCTTGCTGCACTGAGGACAAAAATGCAGAAAATTTTGAGTTTTGACCTTGTGTCGATTGCTTGCAAATTTGAGAATTTTCAGAAGTTAAGGTGAATAATCCTCACACTTCTAGTCTTATATCATTTGTATGTGGTTGAATGGCAAAAATACTATTTTTATTAATCTTTGTTTGGTGATTACTGTCAGTGTTTTCTAAATCTACTCCTTCTTTGCTCATTGTCAATTTACTGCTTTCTAAATGTTGAAATTAGACTTTGCTCTATCCTTTTAATCACGGTATCTAGTATTGTTAAGTGCATGCAAAAGTTTTAATAAAATTCTAAAGCAGTAAAAAAATTTGGATCAACAAAAATTAGGTGCACCAGCGATCAAGGGGGACGAAACGCCTGGAGCTTGCTCCAAGCAATTTTCCATCCCTCGATTGCCTTCCTCCTTGTTACTTGTTCACCGATCATTTTAAGTTGCATTGATCTAATTTTTAATGTTGTTTTCCAATGATTTTGTTATATGAATTTTGAGTTTTGAATCAATGGAAAATAATTGCATTTTGAGGCTTTTTTGTTCTATAGAAAAATTCCATTTTTGATGTATTCAATTATTACTTAATTTCAGTGGTCTAATTCGTATTTTGATGATATGAATATTTTTGAATTTTTTTTATAAGTTGGTTTTCAAATAAATAGCAATTTTGATAGAATAATAAATATAGTGATTTCAAGTTATTTATAAAGTGATTTAGGAGTAATTCAATTATATTACACGAAGGTTTCTAACTTTTATTTTTATCAAAACACTTTGATACTATTTCTAACCATTTAAAAATCTCATATTATGGATTTTCAACTCTTTTTTCAAAACAAATAATTTATAAAAGAATTATCAAACCCATTAATAGTATATAAAACTCTTTCTACATTTGGATGAGAAATTCAATTAAAAGACTTGGTAAAACAAGTTGTATGGAACACTTGCATTTACTTTGTTGATTAATTCCCAGACTTATTTTATTGAAACCATATTTTCTCTTGAGTGGTGTTTACTAACTTGTAGTAAATATTCAAATAAACAAGTCTGGCATGGGACGTTTGGGTGTTATTTGATTAGTTACTATTTGAAGGTAAATAACACTTACGAAGATAAGTTTAATGACTTGTCATTTATGTTGATCTGTGAGAAGTGGATTTATGGAGTTTCAGCTCATTAGAGTTATGGATTCACTATCCATTTATGGATCCCTTGACCATTTATGATAACATGTTCTCGGTGAGTTTTATGCTCTCATTTATGATAGGTCTTCCCCTTTAGGTTTACGGATTTCTAATGATTGATTTCTGGATTTTATGAAATTTGTGTTTCACCAAATATTTTGTGAGATTTGCTTTTATAAGCTAACAATGGTTTTGTGATTTGGTGAATAATTATAAGAAGGATAATATTCCTCTTTGTTTAACTCTATGGGAGTTTCATGTTAACTTTATGTGAGTTTTTATATTCCTATTATGGCTTGTAAACTATCATCGCTTTTACACATTGATTTGAATTATACTAGACTGATCTGTTTATTATCTTTATGTAATACTCGAGTCATACCGAGTTATTTTAGGTTCTTCTACTTGGTGATCTTAGAGTTAGATTAGTTTGAAGCCTCTCTGTATATTTTCGTAGAGTTGTAGTCTAGTAGTATTATAGTCTATCTTGTATGTTGAGATAGGAATTCATTCGGTTGTATATTCTTTTAAGTTGTCCTTTGTACCTCTTATGCATATCGTGGATCTTTTATGACCAGCTTTTGTAGTTAACATCATGCATCATATACATTTTCACATCCGCTTTATGAGATATGTTTATATTTCTTTGTTGCATTCTATGATTCTAGGTTCCGTTATATTTTATATTGTTCTGAATTATATTAAGCTACTGTGTTGTTATTTTGTGCCTGGATCGGATAAGTTGAATCCTCTTATAAAGAAAAATATTTTCACTCAATTCGACGTATCAATACTCGCCCAAAGTAATAATACAGATGGTCGCTCCTATCAAGCTTTATTCTCCACATTAACAGACGATATTACATGTAATGTTCTTTGTTAATGAGGGCACAAAGGTGTGGCATCTCAACTTACAATATACGATATCAAAGGTGAGAATCATTTCCTAGATGTGTCTTCGAGATCGTCCTTTAAAGATCTTTGGGTTGTTGCTAGGACTTCTTCATTTAGAGATGGGCCATATCTTTGAAAATCTCAGGATGCATCGTGCCTATTTTTTGTACACACTAATTCATATCTTGAAGTAATTCTTCCTTTGAAAAAATGTTTGGCTTCAACTTTAGCAGACTTCAAATTGAATTATGTGTCTTTGTCCTTAGCAATCTGAGTTGCGCAGTGGAGGCGGATGAACTGCTTTCCACTAAGCACCTCAAATAAAGTGCCTTTATAATTTGTTGTCAATAATAAATGCTTGCTTGTTTAAAAATAACACTTAGTAACCACTAAAGATTAACATTGAGTTGAATTTGCCATTTGAGAATTTAAAAGTCCTATTCGATATTAATTGACCTTGCGGTGTGTAGATTTGACGTTACTACCGCAAGGAATAATTAAATTTGGTTTAATAATTAATTTATCCTATGGATAATTAAATTAAAAACTAATTTGAATTTTAAAATGGATAATTGATCAAAGAAAGCATGGATAAAAGGAAATATAATTAAATTGATTTTAATGAAGTATCATTTATAAAGTATGTAAAGGCATTGAAAGAAATTTAATAAAAAGAAATCTTAGGAAAATCAATTTTGTGTGACAAGTTGTAAGTTAGATGCTTTAAGAATTTTTGTCAAAGTGTTTGGCTAATGATTTTCGACAGGGATTCCTAAAAACTTGACTAAGGAAAGACACTGAAATTTGAGTTCAAATGCTTTAAAATCTTAAATCTTTAAAAAGATTTTAAATAATATTTAGATGAGGAAATAAAACTTTTTGAAAGTTGAAATATTATTTGGAATTGAATGATGTTTTGAGAAAATCCTCTCACAATTCATGTTTTAATTTGATTGTATTACGATTTTTAATATGAATTTATAGTAAAAGTAGATGTTTGCAAAGTTGAATTGAAAACCTAGAGTAAAAGTACAGTTTTTGTCACAAACACACTTTAATCACTATATCTATGTTCGCATGTGTTAGTAAATTGACCATATCCTTTTCATTTCTGATCAGATTTTAATAATTTTTGATGTTATGGAAACCTAAATTTGTGTGTGACAACTTTTATGTTGAACACTTTTACAAATTTTGAAATTAGCTACTTTGAAAACCTCTCTCAAAACAGAGTCATTCGCGGTTCCGAATTTGAACTCGGTTAAACCTCTAATCTTTGTTTCTTTGTTGTTGCTACTTGAACTCTCTTTCTCTTACTTTCTTACTTGGTTGTAACATTTTATATCATATGTTAGATTTAAAAAATATATTTTGGGAACCAATGAATAACTTTGACCGGATGAACTAGTATCCATTCCACTAGTTGACTGATTTATCGGAATCACAACAACTAGCCCTTGCCGTAACAGTCAACGACCAGCGGCATGGCTAGTGTTAATTAATATTAACACATATGATAGTTATATGTACCATTAATAATTTCTTTTATAATTGTTTGAGGTTGTGTTAGTACGCCTTCCGAAAGCACAGTATCAGATTTCACGGGTATGGACGTGTATTCGTCATAATAGGTGGCGATGCCGCGAGATCTTATTTTTTTATGGGCGGTAGATGGTCATGTGGAGACATCCAGTTTGTTTGTGATAATTATACATCGTGGCATCGACTTTTGACATAAACCAAACGTCATCGACACAACGTTATAAAATCACCTGATCCTGGTTATTTCATGGTTACTTTTCGTACTCTAAAGTTTAAATAATTTTATTTACTAAAGAAATGGTTGGAATAATTTTAGTGAGGTATCAGCGACCTTGTCATGGATGAAACTGCTTAGCAAGGTATTAGCGATCTTGTCACAAATGAAACTACTTAGCAAGGTGTCAACGACCTTGTCATGGACGAAACTGCTTAGCGAGGTGTTAGCGACCTTATCACGGACGAAACTGCTTAACGAGGTGTCAACGACCTTGTCACGGACGAAGCTGCTTAGCGAGGTGTCAGCGACCTTATCACGGACAAAACTGCTTAGGGAGGTGTTAACGACCTTGTCATTGCATTTGAGATCCACTTATTTTGTGAATTTGGAGATTTTAAATTGTTATCACCATATTTTTAATAATAGTCAGATTGAGACTTGATATGGATTTATGAAATGGTGATTTTGATTAATATGCCTTATTATGCTATGGGTTTCAAACATATTTTTTTATGCCTTATTTGTATGTTAAGTCATATGTTTATAGTTATGTGTTTACTGATTTAAACCTTGTAATTTGAGATTTAGTTAAGATTTCACCATAATTTAGTTTTTCCTATGGAAGGTTATATTTGTATATCTCATGATTTAGTGAAATATGAGATGAGTTGCCATTTACTTTTTTATGGCAATTTCTAGATTTTGGACTCATTCACTATGAGTTATTACTATAGTTAATGAGACTAATTACTATATTTTATAAGTTTCATGTTTTGAGTTTGTAAATTATAAGGTTTAACTGGTCTAAGTTGCACATTTTTGTCGCTGCCCTGAGATTGATCGATAGCGATATAGAATTTTGAACTAGCACTTGTTTTAGTCATAACTTTTGAACCATTGATCTAATTTCAATAAACATATGCTTTTTGAAAAGCTATGATAGTAAGGAAAAACTTCTGCTATACAAAATTTTCAAATTATGCTTTCTATTATTTGTTAAATACCTATTTATTAAAAGATAGTTTGATAAGAAAGTATAGTTGTTGTTTATAAAATTTTGAATAATTATGCATTGTTAGTAGTTTGAAATTTTTACATATCCATTGGCTTTAGTGCATATTAAATGATATTTGTGTAGTAGTTTGGAAATAATATAATTTTTAGTATAATTGAAATGAAAATAAATATTATTATTCGAATAAAGTATGAAGTTTAAAAAGTTAGTGAAAGTGATTTGGATGATTTGATTTTGAAAGTTGGTTGAATATGATAAATTCCAAAATTTTGAAGTCTTAAACTTTCCAAAAGATAGATCATGTAATGAATGATATAGTGTAAAGATTTGAAACACCCTACACCTCTTAATATAACCAAAAGGGCACATTAAAAGGCGTGGTGCGTTGTAGGTATAACTAAAACTAACAGAGACTAAGATTCACAAGACAAAAATAGGTAAAAACAACAGAAACTAAAATAATAACTTATTCAAAACAAAAACTTCATAATTGCTTCATAAACCAAATAAGTCAAATACCAAATACAACATACATGTCTCAAAACCCAATATGTCTCATAAATTAAAAACTCGTAGTCTCAACAAAAATCAGAGTATAAATATCCCTCTCAAGTGCCAGTACAAAGAAAGAAAAATGGAAATAAAAGTAGGGAAATACATAGCAGAATCTTCTCCGAGAAACCTCCGAGCAACTGCAATCTACTGCCCTCTCCCTTGATTGCCTATGAGGGGGAAAAGGGGAAAATAGAGGAGTGGGTCAGACAAAAAGTCTGGTGAATGATAGTAACTACTAGAATCTTTAAGCAAAGTAAAAGTAATAGACTCTTCAATAGTTCTAGTATATATAAAAGGAAACAAAGGAAATAGAAAAGAGAGAAAAACTGGAAATAAATACGAATAAACTATTGCTCAATTAGTAAGATAGCTTAACTTTGATTATTTGCACTTGTCCTTGATAACTGCTTTGATTAGGCTGAATTCGTAATTCTACCCTTTGATCAGCCTGCTACTCCATAGAATCTACTGTGGACCAGACGTTTCCCTACAAAGTAGACTTTGGTGTCTACGAAAGACATGCTTACTAAGCGCTTGGAACTCATAGCGATTACTGAGCACCAAAATGGAAGTCGCATGCATAACTGCCACCATGCCCTTGCTACCTGTTGCTCCCTCTTTTGACCTTTTATTTACCCTAGCCAGCATAAGCGTGACTCTCGCCTCACTTCAGGATTATGTGAAGCACCTCGTCTCACTTCAGGGTTATGTGAAACACCGTGTCCATAGAAAAATAGGGGAAATGCTGTCGGTACTGGTCCTTATCAAACAATAATCTAGTTGCGCCCCTTGTTCAAACCCCCTTGATTTGAACTACCATAGATTGACCATTTACTACTACTGTAAGCATAAGCGTACCCCTTGCCTCACTTCAGGATTATGTGAAGCACCTCGTCTCACTTCAGGATTATGTGAAACACCGTAACCATAGAAATATTAGGGGAATGCTATTTGGTACAGGTCATACTTTTATCTTTGCTTATTAACTTAGATAAATTATTTAAATAAGCCTTTATTTTTTTCAATTACTATTATTGCTTATTAATTTATCCTAAGTCTTAAAATAAGCACCATAGTTTCCATAGTTAAACATAGTTTCCATAGTTTATCAATTTATAACTTGTAATAATCATGCTTATTACTTAACCCAAGGTCTAAGTGTGAAAATAAGCTTCTTTCTTCTTTTATTCTTTTTAGTTATAATTCTAAGTTATAACTAGGACAATCTTCTTAATTCAATCCGATTAATATCATAATTAGGCATAATTTCAGTCCTATTCCAACTATATTATAGTCTTTGTGATTTACATCTCATATTCCATTATTTCATATTTCTTATAATTTAATCCAATTTCGCGTTAGTTCTATTCTAATCCATACGCGAAGTAGAAGAAGGAGAAATAAAAGAAAACCGAAAATAGAAGGAAATCCAAGACGTAGGAAGAAGATGTAAATAACACATAAATAACAGTAAATAAATTAAAATACTGTAAATAAACTGTAATTAAAAAGGAAAATCTATAATTAACAGAAATAAACTAAAATTAACTGAAAATAATAGATAGAAGGTATAGACTGAAAATAATTCTAAAAACTGTAAATAAATTATTAAAAAGGTTACTCCAAAAATCGTATTTAAACTACAACTATTAGAAACCCTATTATTTTAAATTACTTAAAGAAATTTAAAATAATTACAATCACTCACCTCTGGTCCTTAGCTCTTCCCTTTAGGCCTTCACAGATCCACTTGGGGTTGTTAAATATTTTTATTTAAAACGATTTCCTCCTTGGAAAATTATTCCGCTTAGGGTCCTTCCTGAATAGGTGAACCCAATTGGAGAAAATCTTAGAATGAGAAAAGGTGTTAAGCCTAGGGTTCTATTTATAGGGGTAGAAGTGGATCTCAGTCCGTTGAATTTGGGGATTGAATAGGATGCAACCACGTCATAGGCTGAATAGGAGCCATCAGAAGCATGAATGGAAGGACCAGATCGAGTTGAAGAATGCAAAACATGTCTACAACATTCGAACGAACGAACGTTCGTTCGTTCACCCAAATGGGCAGGCAAGTCGACCGGGCGATCGACCTGGCCTATTTTTTTTTTTTTTTGTTTACTCCGTTTCTTGCTCATATTAATCCGGATTCTGACGTTCTATATTTGAAAATTGACTAGAAAATTACCACGAAAACAATGGTGCAACTCCCGTGGCTTAATTTTGATAATTTCACAAAGTTATTCTATTATTTACTTAATTAACAAATTAATTATTATGGGTTAAATTTCGGGTTGTTACATTCTCCCCTCCTTAAGGGATTTCTTCCCCGAAATCTCTAAGGGTAAAAGAATGTACAAAATGTTTTCATCCAATTCTACAACCAAGTACTCAGATCAACCATTCATCCATTGTCCTTAAGTTTGTCTAATGCAATTTATGATACTTATGCAGTTAGTGTAGTGTAAATGTCTCTAACTAATGCAAAAGATTAGGCGTTCCACTGATTCAGTTGACCTCCCTTTATGCAATCATGTTCGTGCCATATATCCAAATGAATGCAAAAATTCCCTAATGATAACTTATAGTTCTATATGCGTGCTACAAACATCATTCAAATGAAACAATCATGTGATAATCATCCGTTTATAGCAACCATGAAAAATAGAATAAAAATGCGCACACATCCATATGCATATGCTCTAGTGTCTTAGTTAGGCAGATCCCTAAAGAATAATAGTGCCTAGTGTACCTATATGCGTCCATTAGCATCCACTAGCAAACACTTGCAACCACTAGCATACATCATTCATAACATGTTCTACTAACATGTTTACATCAAATCCTACCATCCATAGGTTAAATCCTAAGTCCTACCCTCCCAAATGATAATAAAGGAAAAAACCTATTCAAACTAAAGATGAAAATAGGAAATTCTCAAAAGTTATTATCAAAGGAATGTGGATATGAAATACGAATTTCCTCCCAATCAAACCAATCCTCCCTGAAGTCTTCTTAACTATGTCGGAACCAAGGCAATCCCTCTATTGTAACGACCCAGTATTTTGGACCATTCAAATCGACAATAAATCCACACATGTCGGACTTGAATAATTCAAAATAATAGATTGTTAATTTAAATTTGGCAAAACATAGCATATGCAGTAAATAAATCAATCACAAAATCACAGACACAGAGTAATACAATAATACGCAGCGGAATAGATAAAATAGTAGTTCATGAAGCTACTATATAAACATCAGAGTTAGAAATAAAATACAACAGAATATCTCAAATACAGTGAAGTCTCCAATCCAAACAGATGACTTCTGTGAACGAATCAACTGGAAAGCTGGAAGCTGAATCAAAAGTTGGATCTCCAAACGAAGCTCCAAACTCCAAAGGTGAGTCTCGAATGCTGTATCACTCAGTCTGACCCGAGCGTAAAGCAAAACACAAAACACTCGAGTCAGGATTAACATTCTTATACTAATAAATCCAACTCAAGTGAAATATCAACTGAAATACAAGTAACTTAAGGGATGTTTGGGATAACCATCCTCTAAGGATCTTCAAAACTCTCTACAAGGTGGAAATATACATTATAACACCGTGGTCATTTTAAATTTATTTACTTCAAAATCAAAATATCATTTCTATTTCAAATATATCTATTCTCCAAAATAGTATATATATGTATTAAATGATTTAAAAAGTAAAGTATTTAATTTCCTCAAGTCTAGCAAATCGATTCAAATCTACTTCAAATTCCAAATTCAAATTTATTCAAAGCTCAATTCATCAATTTAATTCATTTCTAAACAGATCATTTAAATTTTCAATATATTTCAAAGCTTAATATTCAACATTTTCAATGTTAAATTTAACAGTTTCATATAGCTCTTGATTTAACTTCATTATTATTTAATCAGGGAGTATTCACTTAAAAAAATTCAATATCATTTAACTAGCCTTAAATTACATTTTTACTAAATATTTCCTTAAACTTTATTTAAACAAGAAATATTCATTAGATTACTTATAAATCAAACTCAAGTTATAAATCATATCTTAAATCTCAATTTCAATAAGTTTCAAATCGGTTTAATTAAATGAAATCCTTTATTGAATACAATTTCAACTAAATTCAAATTATCTTCCCAACCTTAACTTATTCAAATTTTTATCGAAACCTATTTTGAAATATACATTTAAATTCTTAACTATATTTTATATATTAAATCAATCTTAATTTAAATTCAATATTATTATTAAATCCATATATATCATTACCATTTATATAAAATAAATTAAGAATCAACATTTATGAAAACCATATATTTTTACGGGTCGTTACACTCTCCCCCACTCAAAACTTTTCGTCCCCGAAAAGAAAGGAGGTAGAAGAATATAAACAACCAGAAAGAAAAATAGATTGAAAGTTAAGATTAAACAATTAATTTAAAACTATATAAATTTTACTTGAAATATTCATTTGAAAACTTCATTTGCAAATCAATTATTTTTTTATAATTTAATACTTTTTCAAAACTCATTTGTAAAATTTCTTTCTTCCTTTATAAATACCATTTATATGTTTAAATGACACCTTTATAATTATATGAAAACTATTTGAAAACAATTATTTACATTATTACTTATATTTACAAAGAAGCCATTTGAAAACATTAAATTTCTATTAAACCGTATAGTATATAAATTAACAATATTTAAAGGGATATAGTCAACAAGGAGAAGAGGGACTTGGAAAAACAGAATATAGGTGAATAAATAAAGCTGAGCAGATAAGATAGATTCAAAAGATTAGTATCGGGCATGAATAATTTATTCAAACCATTAGGATTTCAATTTCAAATATTAATTCAAAATTCCTTTGTTGGAAATACTTTTATAATAAATTTTTTTTTTAGACCCTATCCAACGCGAAGGCGACTTGCGCGGTCTTTCATAAAGAGCTTCAAAAGGTGCCACTCTATTGCTAGCTTGAGAACTACTATCTTATGTGAATTCAACTAAAGAAAGATGCTTTTCCCAAGTTCCTCCAAAATCAGGAATATCCATTCTCAACCATGCGTGTCTTACTACCTTACTCATTTAACTTTACTGTCTTCTTTAGTCTGCACACATGAATCAACATTCCTAGGTTCTTACTAGGGTCCTATACAGTCTACGGAAACTCTATCATTACTTCCAAAAGTAATCACTGTTATCCCCTACATGGTCTTGCACTTTTTCCATTACACCTAGGAAATAATTTCTCAAATCTCCATATTTATAAGAGTTTTGTTGGGTATTTATCGTTTCAAAAACTAAGACTTCTAAATTTTCAAAACATTAAATCCCAAAATCTTTGTCTTTAAAAAGTGTTAATTTTGAGTTTCTATTAAATTCAAAAATATTTGGTTACTTAACATTATTTCCTAACCTAAAGGGAAAAACTTTCAAATTCTAAGTCAAAAACTTATTCCTCATTTTTTTAAAGACCTTTTCAGTTTTCTATAAAAATTTGAATTTTAAAATTCTAATTTTATTAAGTTTTTCATTTCCAAAACTTATTTACTTTTTCACCAAACCATTTTCTTTTAAAATATCTTTTAACTGTTTTTATGTGTTTCCAAAACATCTTCTTATTATACCTTACGGTCTCATACCTTAATATATTGGAACTACTTTCTCGAATGAGAAATTATTAACGCCAAAATCTTCTATGAACCTTTTAAAAGAGAATTTCATGTTTATGTGAAATTACAAGGAACCTATTTCATATTTTTTGAAGTAGGCTATACAAAATATGGTGCTTTTCATACCTTGTATATCTCTTTCATGTATTCCTTGTAACTTGCAAAAACATTTTTATTGGTTTGATAGAAAATCATACCATTATTTTTTTCATTCCAATAGATTAAAATATGTTTAATTTTATATTCTTCCATGATAAATATTTTCTAATATCTAACTTACACATTTTCCTTTCAGAAAAACTTATCTTCAAAACTGTTTTAATATTTCCATAACTGCAAAAACATTTCCTTATACTTATTAAAAATAATAAGTGTACTTTAAAAACCATTTTGTTTCTATACTTAGAAATTATCCTTTAAAATACATTTTTATTTGGGTTAAAACGGATGTTGCGTAAAACACCGTTACTACAACCCAAAAATACTAGTGTATGGATTCAATTAAATAAATACCAATAAATCTCATATACTTATGTAAAAATATTTCTCTTCGGAGTCACTTACTATAACAATAGTGTTATAGCCTGTGCTCCTCTTATTTTTCACGAAAATATTTATTACAACAATAAAAGTTGTAATCTACATTTTCTATACCTGATACACTCTAGGTTTTTATATTTAAAATCCTTTTTTACTTACAAAGAAACTAGTGAGTTATATATATATATATATTCCATAATTCTTCAAAAAGAATTCCAATTTTTCATTATATAAAAAGGCAACTTAAATTTCATACCATTCTTCAAAAACCCCATATTTATTTTCTAAAAGAAAATATTAACAATGAAAATTTTCAATTATAACCATTACGTTTTCTATTTCCACTTTTTTAAATCTCAAAAATTTCATTTTATTGGGCTTGACATAAAGTGGATTTTGTCCTTACTAACCTAGGAGTACTTTTCTTAAACCTTGGAAATCTCATTTCCTTACTAAAGTCTTTCATCTACACATGGGTTTTTATCTTTTCTTCTCAACTGAACCTATTGTACATCCCCCAATCTTTGCCCACCTCTCTTTGGATTTCCACAGTCCAATCCTAAATGTACAAAACCGTTTCTTAAATCCCTACCATGTGTAGACATTCTCAATGCCCCAATAAACGTACTTCAAAAGTGATACTTCAAGAATTCTGTCTTCAGCTAATGAACACGAAGCGTACAAAGAACTTCCTTTAGATGAATAACATGCACTTCCATACTTCTTGGAAAATACCAAAATGTCGACCACGAATACCACCACGAACTTTATTTTTGGACATCTCTAAAACCATGGTTCATCAAATCTATAGAATAGGCTGGGACATTGGTTAGCCCAAAAGACACAACTAACCACTCAAAGAACCCGTCGAGTGTCCTAAATGTGGTCATAGCAATGCTGTCATCAGCTATCCTAAGCTGATGAAATCCAATGGCTAGACCAAGCTGAGAAAATACCGAAGAGCCAACTAACTGGTCAAAAAGATCATCTATCTTATGGAGTGGACAATGGTTCTTCTTTGTGAGCTTATTCAATTCTATATAGTCAATGCAAAGTCGAAGAGAACCAACTGCTTTGGTAGCAAAGACAACTGGCGCTCCATATTCCGATATGTTTCTTCTTATGAAACCTTTCTCAAAAGCTCACAGATCTACTTGCTCAATCCCTTCCTTTCCCTAAGCACCATATGCCCTACGGGTAATGCTACTGGCTAGCAAAATAAATCCTGAAGTCAATATCTCTTTTAGGGGGTAGTCCCATAAACTCCTCAAAGATGTCTGGAAAATCTCTGACGACAGGAACCGAATCTAACTCTGATGATGATGAATCGAGGGAATAAAGGAAGCTCGAAAAAACTAACCCTTGTGGGTCGCAAGAAATCTCGAGAGTCCTACTGATACATGTCTCTAATCTAACGAATCTCCTCTCGTAGTCTAATATAGCCCCATATGTGGATAGCCAATCCATACCCAAGATCATCCCATACCCCGAGAATCCCAAAACATAGGCGTCGCAGTAGAATTCTACGCCTAGGATATAAATTTTCAAACCCCTACCAACCATAGACAAGGGTGCCGATCCTCCTATGGGGTTTGAAACAAAGATGAGGTCTACTACTAAAGAAATGTCTAAGTGCAAACAATCCACATGAGAACTAGTGATAAAAAGTGTGATGTTCCAGAATCGAAAAGAGTCCCAATGGGAAAATCAGAAATAGAAATCAAATTTTCCTACCTATATTTGGTTTGCTGGTGGAAGGTGTTGTATCCAAAGTCTGGATCTGTGCTACTGGTACACCCGCACCCTGCCCCATCTACTGGGGGCAACTCCTACTACAGTGACCAGGTTGACCGCAACTATAACACCTTACCCTCATCTTCTCTTTCTTGTAGTCTCTTGCGTAATGACCAATCATTCTGCAACTATGGCACTTCACTTTTTTTATTGATTCGCTTCTGAAGGCCTTCCCTTTTCCTCTTATCCTTCTTTCCCTTCCACCACGGCTTCTTAGAGCTTGTAGGAACCCCCTTAAGTCCTTCTTCTAGCTGCCAAGATATAGGTTGAACACTCTGTCGGTCCTCCAACCCTAACCGCCTAAACCTTTTCTCCTAATTCTCAAAACTAACCCGCGTCTCCTCGGAATCCTCCGTGCCAGATAACGTTCTGCCTCCTATACTAGCAAAGTCCTTGAATAACTCAGAAAAGGGGGCTAATGTGGGTGGATTAAAGGGATTTGCACCTACAAATATTGTATTGGGCACTTGCCCTTGCACCTCTGGTACTGTAGCTTTATGGAACTAGTCAGCCATTATATGCAAAGAAAAGAGAATTTAGGCTCGAAAGAATCGGAAGAAGATTGCACTAGACCTGGAGGGGATTTTTATAAAAACTCATTTACACTTAAAAACTATTTCTAAGAGTTCTTTTCTGAAGAATACTTCTCCTTTTTTTACAGATGTTATTTTGGAAAATACTTTTACTTTTAAAATAAATTTTTAGAAATCTTGCATCCTTAGGCTCTGATACCAAGTGTAACACCCCACACTCATTAATATACCCAAAAGGGCACATTAAAAGGCGTGGTGCGTTGTAGGTATAACTAAAACTAACAGAGACTAAGATTCACAAGACAAAAATAGGTAAAAGCAGCGGAAACTAAAATAATTACTTATTCAAAACAAAAACTTCATAATTGCTTCATAAACCAAATAAGTCAAATACCAAATACAACATACATGTCTCAAAACCCAATATGTCTCATGAAATAAAAACGTGTAGTCTCAACAAAAATCAAAGTATAAATATCCATCTCAAGTGCCTGTAAAAAGAAAGAAAAATGGAAATAAGAGTAGGGAAATACATAGCATAATCTTCTCCAAGAAACCTCCGAGCAACTCCAATATATTGCCCTCTCCCTTGATTTCCTATGGGGGAGAAGGGGGAAAATAAAGGAGTGGGTCAAACTAAAAGTCTGGTGAATGATAGTAACTACTAGAATCTTTAAGCAAAGTAAAAGTAATAGACTCTTCAATAGTTCTAGTATATATAAAAGGAAACAAAGGAATAGAAAAGAGAGAAACTGAAAATAAATATGAATAAACTATTGCTCAATTAGTAAGATAGGTTAACATTAATTGTTTGCACTTTTCCTTGATAACTGCTTTGATTAGGCTGAATTCCTAATTCTACCTTTTGATCGGCCTGCTACTCCATAGAATCTACTGTGGATCGGACGTTTCCCTACATAGTAGACTTCGGTGTCTACGAAAGACACACTTACTAAGCGCTTGGAATCACAGCGATTACTGAGCACCGAAATGGAAGTCGCACGTGTAACTGCCACCATGCCCATGCTACCTATTGCTCCCCTATTTTGACCTTTTATTTACCCTAGCCGGCATAAGCGTGCCCCTCACCTCACTTCAGGATTTTGTGAAGCACCTCGTCTCACTTCAAGGTTATGTGAAACACCGTATCGATAGAAAAATAGGGAAAATGCTGTCGATACTGGTCCCTATCAAACAATAATCTAGTTGTGCCCCTTGTTCAAACCCCCTTGATTTGAACTACCATATATTGACCGTTTACTACCACTATAAGCATAAGCGTACCCCTCGCCTAACTTCAGGATTATGTAAAGCACCTCGTCTCACTTTATGATTATTTGAAACACCATAACCATAGAAATATTAGGGGAATGCTATTTGGTACATGTCCTACTCTTATCTTTGCTTATTAACTTAGATAAATTATTTAAATAAGCCTTTATTTTTATCAATTACTTTTATTACTTATTATTTTATTCTAAGTCTTAAAATAAGCGCCATAGTTTCCATAGTTTCCACAGTTTATCAATTTATAACTTATGTTCTAATCATGCTTATTACTTAACCCATGGTCTAAGTGTGAAAATAAGCTTCTTTCTTCTTTTATTCTTTTTAGTTATAATTCTAAGTTATAACTAGGACAATGTTCTTAATTCTGTCCGATTAATATCATAATTAGGCATAATTTCAGTCCTATTCCAACTATATTACAGTCTTTGTGATTTACATCTCATATTCCATTATTTCAGATTTCTTATAATTTAATCCAATTTTGCGTTAATTCTATTCTAATCCATACGCAAAGAAGAAGAAGAAGGAGAAATAAAAGAAAACTGAAAATAGAAGGAAATCCAAGGCGTAGGAAGAAGATGTAAATAATGCGTAAATAACAGTAAATAAATTAAAATACTGTAAATAAACTGTAATTAAATGGGAAAAGCTATATTTAACAGAAATAAACTAAAATTAATTGAAAAGAATAGCTAAAAGGAATAGACTGAAAATAATTCTAAAAACTGTAAATAAATTACTAAAAAGGTTAGTCCAAAATCGTAGTTAAACTACAACTATAGGAAACCCTATTAATTTAAATTACTTAAAGAAATTTAAAATAATTACAACCCCTCACCTTTGGTCGTTAGCTCTTCCCTTTAGGCCTTCACGGATCCACTTGGGGTTGTTAAATATTTTTATTTAAAACGATTTCTTCCTTGGAAAATTATTCCGCTTAGGGTCCTTCCTGAATAGGTGAACCCAATTGGAGAAAATCTTAGAATGAGAAAAAGTGTTAGGCCTAGGGTTCTATTTATAGGGGTAGAAGTGGAGCTTAGACTGTTGGATTTGGGGATGAAATAGGATGCAACCACGTCATAGGCTGAATAGGAGCCATCAGATGCATGAATGGAAGGACCAAATCGAGTTGAAGAATGCAAAACACGTCTACAGCATACAAACGAACGTTCGTTCGTTTGCCTAAATGGGCAGGCGGGTCGACCGCCTTTGTGCCCAGGTCGACCTGGCCTATTATTTATTTATTTATTTATTTTTGTTTACTTCGTTTCTTGCTCATATTAATCCTGATTCTGACGTTCTATATATGAAAATTGACCAGAAAATTACCACCGACACAATGGTGCAACTCCCGTGGCTCAATTCTAATAATTTCACAAAGTTATTTTATTATTTAGTTAATTAACGAATTAATTATTATGCGTTAAATTTCGGGTTGTTACAAGATTTCTTTGGAGTATATATGGTTTTGGATTTTGAAATGGTTTGAAAGAAATAATTTTAAAATGGACTTAGTATTGAAATTTTGATTTAAAATGCACTGTACTAAAACAACAATATCTTGAGAATTATAGCTCCAAATGGAGTCAATATCTTTGTGAAAGAAAGTACATACAGTAGGTAAAAATTTTATTTTTGCCATTTTTTAAAATTTTGAAATTTGTTTGGTCTAAAATGAGTTTGAAAATTAATAGGAAGCTCTGTCATATTAGTAATTTATAAGACTAAAGGCTGAAAGTATTTTGGACATAGCTTTTGAATCGTAAATCTAATTTTGATGATCTTTATCTTGCTAGAAAGCATAGACTGAGTAGAACAACTTTCATTTTAAGATTTTTGGCTAATTTTGAGTTTTTCTAGGTGAAAAATTGGATTTTATACAGCGGCCTAGAAATTAGAAAAGGAAAATCTTTATAAACTAGAGTTTGAAAATTTTTAGTTTTAAACCTTTGGTATAAACTATGTGTTAACCTATATGAGATATAAGAATAGGTACCACTAGAGTATGTATGGGATTATTAGCGAATTTGGTTTGCTTTTGGTCGCAATAAGCTAAATAGCTTACTTAAAATGCAAAAACAAGGTACGCCTGCGATTTAAAATATTGCAATGCTAAAATTTTGATATGTAAATTGTTTTCCGACCATCTTTTGGTCGATGTATATCCAAATTATTATATTGAAATTGTTTGGAAGGCTCTCCGTACAAAGGAAAATTTGCCAAAATTTCATAAAATTTCGACACTTAGAATAATTTATGCATTTTGAAAATTTGAAAAGTGTTTTGAATTGGTGATCTAATTAATAGAATTTGATTTCCGAAGTCTTGAATTGTAGAATCTTAAAATAAAAGTAAATGCTTAATTGGTTTAAATCTTTAATTGTAAAATAAATGAGTAATTTGGAAAAACAAAATTTTGAAATGTTAACATTAAAAGAAGCTTGGAAAAAGGGAAAAATAATGTTAGTGGTTGTAAACTGAAATTTTTAAAGACATAAGATAAAATGCTAAAAAAATTAAATTTTTAGAAAGAAACTCAGCTCTTATTCGTGTTTTTCTTTGACGGAAGTTATGCGTTTCAAATTACTGAACGCACTGTCCCAATTGCTTATCGAGTCTCTTTTTCGAGCTTAATGTGCCCCTATTCTTGATGTCTTCGTTGTATCTCATTTTCGGAAATGTCTAAGAGATTCTGATTTGTGTTCTTGAGCCTAGAGCTCTTCGAAATTTTTAGTTCTCATTCAATTTGACTTAGGAGTATAATCCTAGTCATGTTGTTGCTTCGAAGTTGGAACGCATTCCGTATTATCCTCTACTGCTCATTAGTTATGTTTCCTTTGTTTAAAGATCCTTTATCAATTTCTTATTTATCTTTTGAAAGATGTATTTGTTTGAGAATTGTTATTGATTTTTCTCTATAGAGAATTGCGGGGACGCAATTTTCATAAGGGGGAAGTCTGTAACAATCCTAGTTTAGACTACCTTAAATTAAATTACAAGAATAATTAAATTTAGTGATAAGTAAATAATTAAGAGATTTTGGATATAATAAAATTGGGAAATTAATGAATCGTCTTTTTTATGCTCTTTGACTCTTGTATTTAAGTATATAAGAGCTATTTTGAACAAAATGAATAAATAAATTATAATGGAGATAATTTCATTATTTGGAATATGATTTCTTAATTAATTATTCATTTTATCAAAGTACGGAGAAAACCCTTGTTAATTAAAGATTGTATTTAAATTTTGATATTTGGACACAAACGATGTATTTTTATGACGTTAATAAAATGATGAAGTTTATTATGGAAAATATTGTTTAATGAAACATAAACATGTTTTAGATCATAAAATGGAGATTTTATAATGTGGAACTTGTTAAAAGTTTAGTGGTTATGATTTTGAAATAAACAAGTTGTTAAAATACAAATTAAAGTGTTTTATAGTTGAAAGTTCTAATTAGAAACACTTTGTAATAAGGAAATTTTAGCAACACTTCTTATTGGATACCTACCCATTATCCTAAATTTCATTAGAACTTGATAAATACGAGAATACATTAATTCCATCTTCCTCTTCTCAAACAAAACCCTAGCCTTTTCCCTTTCAAAACTCAAAAAAATCAAATAAAATTCTAAAAATTCTCAAATTTGGATATGTTATTGCTGACATATTCAACCACCTCTGCTCCAAATTTCATGGTGTTTGGTTTAGTTTTGATGGGTCAAAGTCAATCTTTTCTCAAGTGGTTTTCAGGTTAAATCTGAATAGAAAACGAAGGTCAGTAGTAAATTCATAACTAATTATAGATAAATCATAAAAATCTAAAATTTGGATATATTGTTCTCAACTCATAAATGCACCTTTTGCAATAAAATTGTAGGAAAGTACTTAGCTTTCAAGTTCTACTCGTCAAGTCAATCTAGATACTGCCTAGTCAAAAGGCTGAACAACATATGTCATGAGCAATATATACATGTTCATGTTATGAATTTATATATGTGTATGTATATATGTATATACACACATAACCATTCAGAATGTGACAATATATTGGCCTTTTATCCATTCAACCCTTGCCCCTCTAGCCATCTTATGGCCACCTCCTTTGCGGTCTATGCCGCTATATGGGCTTTAAATCTATTTAAAACTTGAACAAATTATGCTGCATTTTAATCTAATTTAAATGCATATTGATATCATATATCGATTAATATATTTGTAACTATTATAAATATATTGAATAATACTGTTCAACAAATAAAAATAAAATTTTATAACTAATATTTCATAAATACTAATAACTTTAATTAATTTATAACAATAACATATTAACTAAATCATTTTGTCAAAAGAGTATTCAACATTTTGGTTGTGTGACCCATTAGGTGTAAATTTGGTCATTGATTAATATCGAACTATTCGAATATTAAGGTTCACACATCACTTAGTAAGTGATGTGACATTTTGGCCAAATTTATCACTTGGTTTCGGTAAAATCCAATTTTACTTTGTTAAGCGTTAACCGATTGTGACTATTATTTACATCAATTATCTTCATCAAAACTATATCACTTTGGACTTACAGAATTTGGTAATGGTCAAAATTCCAATATTATCTGTATTCAACTCTACAGTCCAAACACAAAGTCCTTAGTTTAATAATAACATTTATTATTAACTAAAATGCTCTGGTCGAAGACTTTAACTTTAATTTGATTTCAGTTGACCGTGATACTAACCTTATATAACTAAGGAGATGAATCCTCTCTTGAATAGTGCTTCACTTCATATGCTTCCACTCGAACCAACTATAGTCATTCAATGGATGCCATACCTTGATTTTACTATAATAAAACGCAGAGCTTCCATATTGAAGATCAATAGTATTCTCAAGTCAAAATGACTGTGTAATTTTATCACATCGATATTTTCTATTTGACCATAGTTATATTAACCAACAGAAAATTATCGAGTAAGTCATTCCAAAGTTATCCAACAACTATCGACAGATAACCCTTTGGTGCCCCCAGAAGCCATAAATAATACACTGTCCAAAATTTGAAGAGCGTTATGTACTCTGGTCTCAATGGATGCATTGGTATCTAGTCTCAATACAACTTGACTAGGAATATTTAAAACGATATGTTTAATTTCATTATGATAAACTACTCATGGTTATAATATTTTGTAATTACTACCATAAAACATACCATTTATGGATTTTGTATTAAATATACTTTTAATTAAATTAATTAATTAACACAACACATTATATCAATTATATAATAGAACAAAACACCTTTTATTTTGAACAATATTGGTTATTGAGTTAGATATATGCAATAAATTACATAACTGCCCATTAGGCATACCACTAACTCTATCGATCTTCCACTTGCAGTTGGAGTCAACTATGGAATCTTATTCCAACTTCTCCAAATGGTTTCCTCAAAATTAATCAGGTCAGTCCCTCAGTGAACAGGTATGTTATTATGTTTCAATTATCTACTCTATTAATCAACTCTCCCCGACGGTTATAAACTGTTTTTATCATGTGGAACAATTCAGAGTATGTCACTCGACTTTTAGTGAATTCTAAGTTATGTTATGAACTATATCACGGTGTTGTTATTATACTACAATGTTATGAGATTCTCAACATTTTAGAATCACCCTCAACTTAGTTATACGTTTATATGCATTTGTTATGTATATACATTTCTTTTACCATGGCACTATTCAAGGGGATATACTTGACCTTTATATCGTATTAGCCATGGTCTTCTATTTGAAACATTTCCAACATTAAGTGTAACAACCCATAATTTTTAACAAATATTTTAATTAGATTTATTTGAAACTTTGATTTTTAATCATTTAAAAATTGGAATTTTGGAATTTTCCAATGTAATTTTTGGATTTGTTTATAATTTATTTTCCAAATATAATAAAATAAAGATTTTCTGAAAATTTTATATATTGGTCAACTTTGGTCAAACTATGACTTTTAGTTGAAATTTTTAAATTTGAATTTTAAAACTCCAATCCTTTTCTTTTAAGCTGAATTTGATTCTGATATTCGTTCTCTTTTCGTTTCGTCAAATTTTGTTTTATACTTTTTAAATCTGACAAAATTCAGCGTTTTACACGCAATTATTTTCAGTATTCTATTGTCTATATTTTCTATGTTTATTTTCTATTTTATTTTGGTTTGGACTTTGATTTTTTGTTTGAGTTTGGAGCTTGTTTTTTATTTGGGCTTGACTAATGGGCTTAGGATTCCAAGAGACATGAGTTTCTTTTTCTTTTAAATGAAGAGGTGCCTTTTCCATTTCTTAGCCGTACAAAACAAACTTTGTTTCTCATCCTCTTTCTCATTTCATTTCCTAACAAATTATTTACAGTAAGTCATTTCATGTCTTCCTCTTTCTCTTTTCTTTTTCTCTTTTATTTTTCTTACTTATGCTATGTTCGGCCATCACCATCCCCTCTCTCTTGCCGACCTCATCTCCTCCACCATCCATCACCTATGATCAGCCATCACCATCTCCATCATCCCTATGCCCTGCCGTGACTTCCTAGATCCAAACCATCACCAAACCTAGCTTGAAACCCTAGTGATGCAGCGATTACAATTGACGACGAATTGAAGTACTCGTGTCAAACTAATCGATGAAACGATTAGGTGAAGCAATATGAATCGATGAATTAATGATACCCAAATGCCCAAATCCGTTGATATCAAGAGATACCGGATTCTAGCTATCTCAAACACGTTGATCGCGCACGATACCGTGTTCAAAGATCTACGATTCTTCGACGTTGATCAAGCGCACTTGATTCCGTGAATTGGCTTCAACAATCGTTGATTCGAGCGCACTCGAATACCGAAGGTGGAGATAGGAGATCACTCTCAACTACCAATTTAAGAAGAGGCACAAAGCACTCAAACAAAACTTTTATTCAAAATCAACCAAAACTTACAAATGACACAACCCCCATATTTATAGGCAGTTTACAACACCCAGCACTAGGTCGTTCGCGGCCTACATCATAACACTCGCGACCTATCTTAGGTCGTTAACGACCTAACACTTTTTTACAACACCGCGACATAACAACACGAGTACAAGTTACAACATATATTTACAGTAACATACAAGAACGACATACGACCTAAGAAAAGAATACAAATACAACACCTCAAAGCGACTCAACGACCTACGACTCGAGCGACTTCAACACTTCGGTAGAATAAGATAAGCAACTTAATTCCAGGACGACCTAGCCTTCAGTAAGACATAAGGAATAGCATCTCTTCAGTGAGAGACCTAAGGCAAGGAGCGACCTAGGCGACGCGTCTTAACTTCTCGCGACTTACAAAAATCCACTGCAGCGACCTAACTTCTTGCGACCTATAGGAAACGGCATGTGAGAGCGACCTAAGGTAAACTGGTCGATACAAGTAGTTGCTTGACCCGGTAGTTTGCTGGAGCGACTTAAGTATAACTCGTTGCCATCACTAGGTCGCTGGAGCGACTTACAGGTATCGCTAGGTCGTTCACGACATATATTTGATGATTGTAAACCATGACGCGCTGCATCGTTAGGTCGTTCGCGACCTAACTCAGGTTGGGCTGCATCATCCTCCCCAGGTTGAGAAAAATTCGTCCTCGAATTTAAAAGTTCTTCCCCATCGGATTGTTCATCTCCATAATAAGGTATAAGATGTTTAACATTAAACACGTTAGAAGTGTACACATCCTCCGGCAGCTTCAACCTATAAGCGTTTTCATTGATCTGTTTCACAATCCTTACAGGACCAATCTTTCGAGCTTTAAGTTTATTGTATGCTCCCACTGGAAAACGATCCTTTGTTAGTACAGCATATACTAAATCTCCTTCATTAAATTCAACACTTCTTCGCTTTAGATCCGCAGATTGTTTATACTTTTCATTCGCCTTCTCCAATCGTTCCTGAACGATTTCATGGCATTCTTTCAATCCATCAACAAAATCAACAGCCCGCTTAACTGTCCCCTTCGGTTGTGGCACTATCGTCAAATCCAACGGCCCCTTTGGTAAGCTCGAATATACAATCTGAAATGGACTGAAACCCGTACTACGATTAATAGCATGATTATGTGCAAATTCCGCCTGACACAACTTCATATCCCAACTCCTCAAATTATCCTGCACAAGACATCGCAACAAGTTTCCCAATGATCTGTTCACCACTTCCGTTTGCCCATCTGTTTGTGGATGATAGGCGCTACTAAAATTCAGCTTCGTTCCAACCATCTTCCATAGACTCAACCAAAAATGACTTAGAAATCGCGTATCCCGGTCAGAAACAATGGATTCAGGTAGCCCATGTAGTCGATACACTTCCTTAAAGAATAATTGAGCAACACGGACTGCATCCGTGGTATTTTTACAAGCAATAAAATGTGCCATCTTGGAAAATCTATCCACCACCACATATATGGAATCATTCCCACGTTGAGTTCTTGGTAACCCCAAAACAAAATCCATGCTGATATCAACCCATGGTCTAGTAGGCACGGGTAATGGCATATACAATCCCGCATTCGTCGCTGTCCCTTTGGAAACTTGACATATATGACATCTTTCCACAAATCTTCCAACCTCTTTCTTCATAGAAGGCCAAAAATATGATTGCGAAATCAACTGCAATGTACGGTCTCTCCCCACATGACCTTCTTCATGCAACTCCTTCACAATCTTCATTCGTAAGCTGCACTCGGGTATACATAATCGATTCCCTTTAAAAAGAAAACCATCCACCAATACATACTCATCCGTCTTCCCCTTCTCGACTTCATCAACCACCTTGGCAAAGTAAGGATCATCAACAAACAATTCTAGCAACACATCAAACCCCGTCACTTCAACCTTCATTGTAGTCAACAAATGATTCCTTCGACTCAATGCATCTGCCACTCGATTCGTAATTCCCGACTTATGCTTCACCACAAATGTAAATTGTTGCAAGTATGCGATCCACGAAGCATGCCTGGCTGCAATCTTATCATGTCCCTGTAAATGCTTCAATGCTTCATGATCAGTATATAAAACAAATTCTTTATGAAATAAATAATGTCTCCAATGTTTCACAGCTTGCACGATAGCATAAAATTCCACATCGTAAGTATTATATCTCATCTTGGCTCCAGAAAGTTTCTCACTGAAATATGAAATTGTACGTCCCCTCTGACTTAACACCCCTCCAATTCCGACCTTAGATGCATCAGTATGTAGCTCAAACAATAACTGAAAATCCGGCAAAACTAGAATTGGTGCCGACGTCAAAAGCTCTTTGATCCGCTCAAAAGCAAATCCTGCTTCCTCTGACCATGAAAATTGCTTCCTCTTCATACAATCAGTAACTGGTGCCATCACGCTACTGAAGTGTGGAATAAATCTTCGGTAGAATGATGCTAAACCATGAAAACTTCTAACTTCTGTTATCGTCCTGGGTTGTGGCCAATTTCTAATTGCTTCAACTTTATTCTGATCCACATGTAAACCTCCTTCTGATATAACATATCCCAAAAATAAAACACTATGCGTCATGAATACGCATTTCTTCGTTGCAGCATAGAATTGTTCCTGTCGCAGTATCATCAACACTTCTCTCAGATGATGCAAGTGTTCTTCTGGACTTCCACTGTATATCAGTATATCATCAAAATACACCATCACGAACTTCCCAATAAATGGTCTAAAGATCTGATTCATCACCCGCATAAACGTACTAGGTGCATTCAAAAGACCAAACGGCATAACCAGCCATTCGTACAACCCCTCCCGTATCTTGAACGTTG
This sequence comes from Allium fistulosum, assembly GCA_030737815.1. Lineage (NCBI taxonomy): Eukaryota > Viridiplantae > Streptophyta > Magnoliopsida > Asparagales > Amaryllidaceae > Allium > Allium fistulosum. The sequence goes on along the minus strand of CM060908.1, from coordinate 230,408,358 downwards.
TTTTCCATTCATCCCCTGGTCGAATTCGAATTTGATGATAACCACTCTTCAAATCAATCTTCGAAAAGATAGCAGCTCCACTAAGTTGATCCAATAAGTCATCCAATCTAGGCATAGGAAATCTGTATCTCACTGTAATCTTGTTTAGTGCTCGACTATCAGTACACATCCTCCACGTTCCATCCTTCTTCGGCACTAACAATGCTGGTACAGCACAAGGACTTAAACTTTCCTGTACACGCCCTTGTTCAAGCAACTCTTCCACCTGCCTTCTCAACTCCTCGTGCTCCTTCGGACTCATCCTGTAATGTGGTCTATGTGGTAACATAGCTCCTGGAACAAGATCCATTTGGTGTTGTATGTCCCTCAATGGTGGTAACTCCGTTGGCAGCTCTTCAGGAAATACATCTTCAAATTCTTCCACCACTGGCTTTACTTCTTCAGGAATTTCAACCACTTCATTACTCTCACGTCCAATCAACAAAAATACTTCAGGTTCATCTTCGACTTCTTTAACAAACTCCTTCAATGATAGCAAAGTTTTCAGCTCTTCAATCTCCTCCAACTTGCTTTCTTCTTGTTGTCTCTTCTTGGGAACTAAAGTGATTTTTGTGCCTTCGAACATGAAACTATAGCTGTTGGTACGTCCATCATGTTGCACAGCTCTATCATATTGCCATGGTCTCCCCAACAACAAATGGCATACATCCATATCCACAACATCACACCAAATTTCATCTTTGTATTTCTTCCCAATCGAAAAATTAACACAAGCTCTTCGTCCAACCTTCACCTCCCCACCTTTTCTCAACCAAGCTAACTTGTAAGGTTTCGGATGCTTCTCGGTCTTTAGTGCCAACTTCTTCACAGCTTCTGTAGAGATGATATTGTCACAACTTCCCGCATCAATAACAAACTTGCAAACCCTTCCCAAGATAGTGCACGTTGACTGAAAGATGTTACTCCTCAACCAGCTAGTCTCTTCCTCCTGCTTTGGTGTCAAGCAATTTCTCCTTATCATTAATGAATACCCTTCATCTCCCGACACTTCTTCTTCCTCCTCAACATGTGGTGAATTAGAACATTCAGCTTCTACATCCTCATCCTCAACCTCAGCTACCATCACTCGCTTCTTTGGCTTCGGACATTTATTGCTTTTATGACCAAACTTCTGACAATTGAAGCATTTGATACCACTATTGACCTTGGTCCTAGCAACTTCACTAAAAATCGGTTTTGCAACAGCCTTGGAAACATTCACATTGCTATTAGCCCCTTTCATTTGATTGTTGGAATTTGTAAACACACCACCACCTCTTCTGCCTTGCTTCTCCCAAGCTAGAGCTTTTTGATGTGCTTCAGCAACAGATCTGGGATCGAACATATTCACCATATCTTGAATCTGCATTCTCAACCCTCCAACAAATCTAGCAGTCAACTGTTCCTCCATCTCCATGATGTCATTCCTCGCAATCAATTGATAAAATTCATCTGCATAATCATTCACTGACTTTGTTCCCTGTCTCAGATTCTGCAATCGTTGATACATAAGAGACCGATAATTATACGGCAAGAATGTAGCCTTCATTAATTTATTCATCTTCTCCCATGTAGCAATCTTTGACTTCCCCATTCTCTCCCGTGTAAGTTTAGTTTGTTGCCACCATGCCATAGCTCTCCTTCTCAAACGTGTAGCAACCAACTTAACTCTTCGATGCTCGGGAACTTCCTTAAAGTCAAAAATCTCTTCAACATTAGACAACCAATTAAGGAATTCTTCAGCTTGCATACTACCCTTGAATTCTGGAATTTCAGTTTTCATCCCCGACTCCCATCGACGATCATCTTCTACATCCCGATATTGATTTTGTACTTGGTCTCGATCTTGATAATGAATATTACTTTTATCACTCTCTTCATCATAATCACGTGTACTTAGATATCGATCTCGACCATCAACATCTCTACGATCATGCATGTCTCTTCTATTATGTCTTTCATCATCACAATATGGCTCATACTCACACTCACATTGAGTTCTTCTTTCTTCATCTTGAAATTCATGGTGATCTCTCCTTGTTGAAACTGATGACTCTCTTCTATCTCGAACAGATTGTGGCGACACCCTCCTCGCTTCCGTAACCGATGGCGAAACTCTGTTTCCTCCATGGTTCGAGACTGGCGACCTTCTCCTTTGACTTTGATTCATATCAATCATCAATTTCTCCAATCTACCAATACCTTCATCCAACTTCTCATTGAATTTGTTGCTAATGCGTTGTTCCATTTGTTCAGCATCTTCTCTTTTGTACAAATCTTCAACATTCTGATGACGATTAGCTTTTCTCGGCGGCATTGTCGAATCAAACAATCTTTTACAACTCGGCTTAGATTTACAAAAGTGATGCACGACCTTCAACTAGCTCGGATCTACACTTCAACTCGCACAAACCAACTTGACTCGGTTCGGCCTGATCTTTGAACAACACTTCACTGAGCTCGGCTGAAACTCCTCAAACTCTTCTCCTTGGCTCCAAGACTCGGCTTAGCTATGATTGGCTAAGTCTAGCTCTGATACCAAATGATGCAGCGGAAATAACAATTGACGATGAATTGAAGTATTCGTGTCAAACTAATCGATGAAACGATTAGGTGAAGCAATATAAATCGATGAATTAATGATACCCAAATGCACAAATCCGTTGATCTCAAGAGATACCGGATTCTAGCTTCTCAAACACGTTGATCGCGCACGATACCATGTTCAAAGATCTATGATTCTTCGACGTTGATCAAGCGCACTTGATTCCGTGAATCGGCTTCAACAATCGTTGATTCGAGCGCACTCGAATACCGAAGGTGGAGATAGGAGATCACACTCAACTACCAATTTAAGAAGAGGCACAAAGCACTCAAACAAAAGTTTTATTCAAAATCAACCAAAACTTAAAAATGACACAACCCCCATATTTATAGGCAGTTTACAACAACCAGCACTAGGTCGTTCGCGAGCTACATCATAACACTCGCGACCTATCTTAGGTCGTTAACGACCTAACACTTATTTACAACACAGCGACATAACAACACGAGTACAGGTTACAACATATATTTACAACAACATACAAGAACGACATACGACCTAAGAAAAGAATACGAATACAACACCTCAAAGCGACTCAACGACCTACGACTCGAGCGACTTCAACACTTTAGCAGAATAAGATAAGCGACTTAATTCCAGGACGACCTAGCCTTCAGTGCGACATAAGGAATAGCATCTCTTCAGTGAGCGACCTAAGGCAAGGAGAGACCTAGGTGACGCGACTTAACTTCTCGCGACTTACAAAAATCCACTTGCAGCGACCTAACTTCTTGCGACCTATAGGAAACGGCATGTGAGAGCGACCTAAGGTAAACTGGTCGATACAAGTAGTTGCTTGACCCGGTAGTTCGCTGGAGCGACTTAAATATAACTCGTTGCCATCACTAGGTCGCTGGAGCAACTTACAGGTATCGCTAGGTCGTTCGCGACGTATATTTGATGATTGTAAACCATGACGCGCTGCATCGTTAGGTCGTTCGTGACCTAACTCAGGCTGGGCTGCATCACCTAGCCGAGCCTTCCTTGATCACCTTTCCTCTTTGCTAGCCATGGCCACCACCCACTCCACCACCTCCTTTGCCTTGCCGTGACCATCCCCTATCCATAGTCATGTCTCTTCAGACCTGACCTAGCCCAAAGTGACCATGGTCGAACCCATTGAAGCCTAGGCTGAACCCTTGTGCACATGACTTTTCATTTGCCATTGACCTTTAGCCTTCCCTTTGCTGTTTTGCCTTGCTACCCCTTCATCTACCTATGGCCGAACCTTGTAGCCACTTTTGCCTATGGCCGACCCACTTGTGCACATGACTATTCATGTTGCCTTGTCCTTTTGCCTTCCACAAACCATCTCTTCACATTACCATTGTCTAGCCGTGCCTTTTTATGACCTTGGCCGAGCATACATGCCTCAAATCAAGTCATGGCTGAACACAAAGTGAAGTGGCCGAGCCTATCACCATGTTGGTCGAGCCTACTTGCATGGGTTAAACCATTTTTCTTCACTTTGTTCATATTTTGCATTGTGTGATCTTATTCTTTTACGATTGAATTGAATACTTATATATGTTGTATTTTGTTTGTTTACAAGATTTGGATCTTGGCTCTTCATCCACTCAAATCTAGTTCGTGCTTTGTCGTGCTTTTCGGAGTTTGTTCTTGTGTTTTGAATTGTCATCTCTAGCCAAAGAAGGTGAGTTTATCACTCTCGACTTCGTACTTATAAACTAGTGAATTGATAGCTTGTGAATTGTAATAGTGATATGCCATATTGATAGTAGTTTCATATATGCCTATGATATGATATTATATGATGTTATAACCTGATTTATATACCTGTTTCATCACCTGATATGATATGCTATGCTGTTTAATATATATTTATGTTTCTCACACTGCAAGTTCCCTCACTATGGGTTGAAATGATACATACCCGAACGGACTTTAGAATAGGGAAAAGTCGTTATGAGCTGAAATGATAGGCTAGAGCGATTTTTATTTGACTTGGGATTGCGGGTTTGAAATGATCAAACCCGGGATTTTATTTTTTGGATTGAAATGATATATATCTGTATCACTTGACCTAGGTTAGAAAATATTATACAGACCCGTGGTTAATTTTGAAATATAAATATTTTCTGGAAATTTAAGTATTTGGAAATTTTAAATTATGAGATTTTAACTTAAGATTTGATTTAATGATTTAAAAATGTAAATTAAAATTTTGATTTGACTTAATAATTGAAAATTTGATTTGAAATGGAATTTTTGGCTTAAATTAGTAATAAAATATTTTATTTATGAAATGGATATTTTTAAGTAAATAAAGTATCAAGTATTTGTTAAAATAAAAGTTAAGCAATTTGAATGTATTTTTGACTTAATAAATGAATTATAGTTTAATTGTATATTTTATTAATAAAATTTTATTTTATTAAAATCATAAGTTAAATGATATCCAAATAAATAAGTGCATTTCAGCGTCACAAACTATTTTCTTCCACACCAGAAGCCTTTTTCTGGTATTTCTCTTACAAAGAAAAGAGTACGAAAAAAAGAAACTTTGGGATTGCTAAATCATAGACGAGATGAATATAGAAAGCAACAGAACCATCATAGTATTTTTTTACATTACAATATGAATGAAAGGAAGGGTGGTAAATGGATCATTCAATAATCTAGATCGGATGGATTCCTTTTTATTTTCTTCGATAAATAGAAGGGGGAAAGGGAAATTCCACTGCAGAGCCGTATGCAATGCACAAAAGGTGCCTGTACGTTCCGTTGTTCAATTTTATTTTATTTCTTGTTTTTTTTGAAATTTATAACCACGGATTATAATAACGGTTAGTTGTTAAAGTGACGGGATCAGATATGGACATACTCTCTGTCGATACCGAAAACCACTTTAACAACTAAGTACGCAGTGGAGATTCCAAAATGAAGTAGGATGGTGGCGACGATTCTATTTTGAGGTATAAACGTGGACCCAACTCCCATGAGTTGGCATAAGGTGGCTAAAACAGGGGAAATTGACGGGCTAATGAGGTAGCTCCTCTGATCGGACACATTCCATCGTATACCATTCTATTACTTTGTGATTGATTGGGTGCACCCCTTGATTCGGGAGTGTGGCTCGAGGTGGGCGATTGCTGCAGCTCTGCGTTACCACCGACCCGGAAGTGTAATTGGTACATCTACCCTGGCATTGCCTAATTGTGCTGTGTCACCTACCCTAGCGTGCTTTACTACGAGTTTGATTTGTGTCGTACCTATGGAGTATCCTCTGGTAGCTCTAGTTTACGGAGTATTACGGTACTGTATAGACTATTGGCATACCTAAAAATGTGTTAAGGTGGAAAATGTAAAGCCTTAACGCTATTTTTAAATAGTGTACTTTACTTTAGACATTATTATAATAGCGTATCTTACTACATAGTAGATAGTTTAACGGATCCTTAAAGGATGGGCGATCCCAAGCATCCTTTAAGTTATTGATGCATTTCTACTACAGTTCACTTGAGTTGATTTACATTTTATAAGTATGTATGTCCTTACTCGAGTGTTTTGTGTTTTGCTTCACGCTCGGGTCAGCCTGAGTATCACAGCTTTGGATTCATCTTTTGGAGCTAGAGATTTTCTGGAGTTTATCTGTCTATCTAGTTGTCTATTTCCATTTCAGTTATTTCCTATTCAGCTTTGCTTATGTATTAGTTGACTTCTGTATTCAGACTTCTGTTGTATCTGTTTTTCAGACTATGATATTTTGTATCTGTTTTGAGACTATGTATTGTAGTAGCTTCATGAACAACTATGTATTTTATTTTCGCTGCGAGTTATTCTGATATACTGTGTCTGTGATTGGTTTTATTTTCTCCAAATTTATTTACAATCTATTGTTTTGAATTATTCAAGTCCGACATGTGTTGTTTATTGTCGATTTGAATGGTCCAAAATAGTGGGTCATTACATTAAGCTTATTAATCAAGTTTTGAATAAGAATTTGATATTGACATGCCATACTCAATATCACTTATGAAGCTGAGTCTGATTACTCCTTCATTAGGAGTTTGTTGTTTCTATAAACAATGCTCCATTATTCGTAAATACATAAGAACACTCCAAACTACAATTTAGTGACCTTTAGTTTAGACTTGTTATTTGCTTCTTGTATCAGATATATTAACAAAACATGATATTTTAGATACCATAACACATATGCAAATTACTATTGCCAATGCATAAAGAATCCATTTCACATGTTCCATATTCAACATTTTAATAGGGTGTTTCTACGTATCGTTTGGGACATTCCTTAAAGTCCTTTATACCATCTATGAAATAAATCATTTGAAAATCCAATGTCGAATATTAAAACAACTAAAGATGACTTTAACACAGATGCATCAGCAGTGTGTTGTTTACATATGTCTTAGAAATATTTACTTTTTAATTTTATTTCTTATGGGCACACGCTTCCTTTGCATTTTGATTCACAATCAAACTGTTTGATATTTCAATCAAAACATTTGTCCAATTTTTAATGCTTGTCAAATGACACTTTCTTATATGTTTCTGGATCATACCCAAAAAATCAGAAACTCAATATCGCTTCCACTAACTTCGAGAAACTTTATTTATTATATGTAAACAGTTTACTCTAAATAACTATTCAGAATTTGTTGTTTCAACCCATACGCAAAAAAACATAAAGTCATACCATGAAATAATTTCGTGAGTAAAATCCAAACCAACTTGAGCACATCGAATGGTGAATCTATTACATTAATTTCAACATTTGAAATTCATGTATTATTCTTATTAATGTAGCTCATTATATTCCAACTGCATTTGTCTTTCTCTTAAAGACAAATTTCTGGCCAATAGATCGTATCCTTTTAGATATAACTGTCATAATCCTATTTTAATAATGTACTTAGAACCCATTTCGGATTTTCATATCGTACCATATCATTGAGTCAATAATCTTAATGGTTTTATTAAACAAACGGGGATTATTTATTCATGCATTGACAAGAAACTCGTAGTTCATCTTTATTATACAGGAATATATTTGTGTTCATTTAGGTTCGGTCAATTTCATTTCTTCCTTTGTAATCAGTTTTATTATTGGACCGTATTCAAATTCATTTTATACCAATAATTTTTAAAGAAATTATTTCGTTATGAAGTTGGTATTTTTTGAAATAACGGTTGTTTCACAATGAAACAGAATGGGCATTTAGAAGCATTTTATGAATTGCCTTATATAAAACTGATTTTGCATTAGTTCACAATATATTTATGTTCACAACATAAATTAGTCATTTAATGACTATCGTTCCCAAAATTCTCTTGGGATAATTCATACACAATCCCTTACGTACAATTATTATGTGCAATCTTTAGGCTCGCACAACCTGCCAGCTCCTTAGCCTAAGGTATGTAGGGATTTCATATAAACGCTTATTTCATATGGTTTTGTAAACTATTCTTCGGATGATATTAATTTTAACCTTGTGTACTACTCTTAAGTACATAGATTATAGAAAAAGTTTAACTCAACTTCACTCATCATTAGTCGTGCTTTGTCCAACAAAGTTCGATTAATCCTTATCAGTATATCATTATGTATTATAGGGAGGAGTGACCTTTAAGACTAAATCTTTATTCATATTACGTATATATAGATATTTTTCCAATGTAGTCACCTATTCGATCAAATTGAATCATTTATGTTGCATGTTATTTTATTCAATTTTGCTTAATACTCTATGAGCTTATCATAGACATTCTACATTTGTATTATACACACACGTCCATGTTAGTGACAACTAATTAGTGAATATAACGAAGTATGTGAAATCGTTCTGGTATGACTTGGGATTGCATATATATATATATGTATATATATGTGTGTATGTGTGTATGTGTGTGTGTGTGTATGTATCAATCCGAAGAGTTCATCAACTCTTACTATTGCTTCCACTAATTGGTGTATTGAACTTAATTGTTTGAGATATAATTAACTAGTATCATATGATTCAAATCATATAATAAAAAATATTTCCCAAAACAACGGCTTAGTCTATAATTCCAAAATATTTGCAAATAATTTTAGATACTTCAGTATATTCCAATGCGTCCCTTTTGTTATGAAAACAAATACCACATTATAGTTTTATTTCATAACAAATATTAATAATATTCACACTGAAATATAACTATGTCTATATTTTTGTCGACACCGAAAAATAGTCATTAGTTCATAAATAATGTTTGGTGTGTTTTACAAAAATAATTTTTCATAGATTGATGCAACCAATAAGTGCTATATGTCATGCTCCCACTATTTCCACCATTATTACAATAGCGCACCGAATTTGGAGGTCCATCTTTCACTTAATATAGATTATTTATGTCATATACAATAACTACTTTATAGTGTAGAGTTTTTGATCTTATATCTTGAACTTAAAGAAATAAATCTCATAGAAAATAATTTTCTATATGAAAATATATTTTAGAATAGAAATCGTATTTCTTATTCCAATGTTAAGTACCAATTATTAGTATTACAATTCTCATTTTTGATGTTTCTTTATGAAGCAGAAGCGACTATTCACTCCCTTTATCCCAATTGTTTCTTAAATCACAGTTACTCTTATACATTTGTTATCTTTTCTAAATAATCGAATCATTCAAAAGAAATCCCTTACTAAAATATCATAATGAACTGTTTATAAAAATGCACTTGATCATCCTTAACCTTTAAGGACATCGAATATGACGCATCTTGCATAAACTGATCAAAATAACATTTCAACAATTGACTTCTTAGATATGTATTGTAGTTTTGGTCTTGTGTTACATTTAACACAGTATGATTTTTACTGTAATCAATCAAATTGAACATGGAATCTCGCACTATGGTTTATTTTCTTATTTCAAATGAATTAATTTCATTGAAATATCATATATTACAAACTGTGAGCATTCACCATATAACATTTATATGCGATTGTATATGGATCAAATATCTATTGATGAAATAAACATGTAAGCAACAAAATTATCAACATATTTAGTAGTTGTGATATCAGGTGTTGGCATGTGTGTTGAAATCCATAGAAACTCTCTCCCACTTTTACTACATAATGTCTAAAATGGCTGAACGATCCTCCTGGCGTCTTTCGTTCTACCTTTACACTTTGGCATGTCATACATTGGGCCACATAGTTCTTCATACCAGACCAATAAAAGACTCTCTTCATATCGTGGTAAATTTTATCTCCGTCAGGATGAATAGTCATCCTAGAACGATGAGACCCAGTTAGTACCATGTCAATCAAATCCATAATGAGAGGAACACATAATCGACTGTCTCACTATATCCACTCCTTTGAGTTAATGGTATAATACCTCAAATAAATCAATTGCTCTCCTCTGCTAAGCTTCTCAAAAATAACCATTAACTTCTTTTCTTGCTTCTGTCTTGATCCCATGCAGTCCGTCAATGTAGGTTGCACATCCAAAGATGCTAATAATCCTGGAGTGATGTCTAATGATGGTTGAAAATCGAATATAGAAATGTACTCTAAGTTCTTCAACTCTAAGAACATAAGACTCAACATCACATGCTTCTTACTCAAGACATCGACTATGAAAGTGCCCCTGCCTGGAGTATAAGAGATATCAAAATCATACGATGCCAAAAACTTCATCTACCTTTGCTGCCTTAAACTCAAATCCCTTTGGGAGAATAAATACTTTAGAGACATATGATTAGTATACAGCTCAAACTGCTCTCCTAAAAGATAGTGTCTTCATGACTTGAGTGCAAAGACAATAGCCGCCAACTCAAGATCATGGGTATGATAGTTTCTTTCATGGACTTTTCAACTATCAACTAGCATAGCTCACCACTCTTCCTTCCCATTGATAGAGTTAGGGGTATGCTTTAGGGGAAATTATGTAATTTATTACATATATCTAGCTCAATAGCCATCTTGTTTCAAATCAAAAGTATTTTCTTTTTATTATTACTTGATATAATGTGGTTATATTAATTAATTAATTCAATTAAAAGCATATTTAATAAAAAAATCATAAATGGTATGTTTTGTAATAATAGTTACAAAGTGCTGTAACCGTAAGTAATTTATCACAATAAAATTAAAAATAAATATGCCATGTTAAATGTTCCGAGTCAAGATGCATCGAGATTGGATATCGATGTATCCATTAAGACTAGATTACATAATCTCTCCAAATGTTAGGCATTGTATTACTCATGGCTGTTGTAGGCACCTAGAGGTTACATACTGAATGATATTAGATATCTACGGAACGACTCACTCGATAGTTTTCTATTAGTTAATATAACTAAGGTCAAATAGAAAAAATCGATGTGACTGATTTACACAGTTCTCTCAACTTAAGAATACTATGGATCTTCAATATTAAAGCTCTGCTTTGATTATAGTCAAATCATGACATGGCATTCCGTCGAGTGATTATGGTTGGGTTGAGTGGAAGTATTGGAAGTGAAGCACTATTCAAGAGAGGATTCGTCTCCTCATATGTATAGGGTTAGTATCACAGTCAACTCAAAGTCAAAATCTCTAGCCAGAGCATTTCAGTGAACAATAATTGCTATTATTGAACCAAGGACTTTATGTTTGGACTATATAGCTGAATATGGATGACATTTGAATTTTGACCATTACCAAATTCCATGAATCCAAAGTGATATAGTTTTGATGAAGATAATTGGTGTAATTAATGTCAATATTGGGTAACGCTTATTAAACTAAAATTGGATTTTACTGAAACTGAGTAAGCGATAAATTTGGCCATAATGTCACACCACCTGCTAAGTGACATGTGAATGCTAACATTCGAATAGTTCAATATTAATCACTGATCGAATTTACAGCCAAGAGTTACACAACCGAAATAATGAATTCTCTTTAGACCAAACGATTTAATTAGTTTATAATTATTATAAATTAAATTAATTAATTAATATTTATGAAATATTAATTATTAAATTAGAATATGATTTGAGAAATTAACAATTATATATATTTATAATAGTTATAAACATATTGATCGATATGAGATATCAATAATAGGTTATATTAAATATAGTTTTATATATTTAATTTGGGTTGAATGGGCTATTGGCCCATGATTGTTTGAGGATCAAAATTAGCTGCTATAGCATGGGTCCGAGGCAGCAAAATTAAAGGGATTTGGTTTGGAGATGTATGGTTGAGATTAAGGAAGACGGATTATAAAATATTTCCTATTTTCTCTCTTATACACACACACACACACTATATATATATACATATACACACAGATATATATATATATATATATATAGATCTTAAAAACGTAATTCACTATACTTTTTGGCCGCCTATACCTTCTTATTTCTAGCCGAAAATAACATCTCAAGCAATCCCAAAATTCTAAAATTAAATTCAAGTTAAAACTAAGGCTATTTGATAGTAAAAGGTCGGTGATTCTAAACTAGCAATCTAACGAATCAAAGATCATCCAAAGGAAGAGAATTCACTGTTTCAATGTGGGCTTGAGGGCGTTTGTATTAGGTAAACTTTTATGTGTATATTAAATATACAATCATGCTATTGTAATTTACTGCTTATGTAAACCTATGTATATACATATCATTGTTGCTTAATTAGTTAACTGAGATTTCTATAGGTAATATTGTTGTCAAAATAGAGATCAGTTATCTGCATAAAATTTAATGTTCATACTCATAATTTATCTATGATCTAATATTCTATGTTAAACAAAATATTTCAATTTAATGTTATATTAATTAATATATATACATATTAATTTGTGAATTAATACATATTCACAATTAGTATCAATATTTGTTTATACATATACTATATAATATTGATCTAATATATTTCTAATGCATGTTTATGTTTATAATGAATTATAAGAGTCAAAAATTATATTATTATTAGATATTAATTATTATTATTTAATCACGACAAGATTTAATAAATTTAATTAAAATAAATAATGTTTTAAAAATTCAATTATATATTTTTTTAAATCAGTTCATCTTGTATGAAGCTTTAAATTTTTTTTTAGAATTTTCTAATTTATTTTCATAATTTTTAAAATTAAATAAAAAATAGACCGTTTAATATTTAATTGATTAAAAATATTAATTTAATTTAATTAAAAATATTAATTTAATTCAGAAAAATATGGAATTTTTTCGCAACCTCTAAAATGTGATCCTAGTTTTGAAAATTTTAAAATTTGACATTTTGTTATATAATTATTTTATATTATTTAATTAATGAAAAACTAATCAATTAATTCATAATATATATATATTGAAATATTAAAACCATAATAATTTTAGATCTGAAGTGTTTTCGAACTAGAGAGTTAAAAAAATTTATATATATATATATATATAATTTATTATGAAGTAATTTACTACTATTTATTATATTTACTATTTATACACACACATATTTGAATAAATAGTTCATTTTGATTCGTATATATTTAAAAAAAATATTTTTTAAAAATACATAATTATATATATATATATATTAGTTGTTACTTATAATATTATGTATATACACATATGTATATATTAATATATAAATATAATTTTTTGTAATATTTTTTATATAATAAAACATATTTATACACACACACATAAATACATACATACATACATACATATATATATATATATAATCACTTGGACATTTATAATTATATGTACATGGACATATTTGGACAACATACAATACATATAGAATGAGCTAATGTGTCCGTTGCAATATAAATCTCAACATCTATATACAAGCGTGTTATACCTTGCACAGAATATCATATTATACATGCACACACATATACATATGTATATGATGCATATTTATACTTATATAATAAGTGAAAATAAATCAAATAAATTTCAAACAATAATTTATGAATTTAAATAAAATACATGATTTTATTTAAACCAAATATAGAAATATTCTGAATAAATTAGACTTCATAGGCTCAATAATGATCCAATAGGCTAAAAAATTGAAATCCACCTATATTTTCCGCTGCGGGCTGGCCCAGTTCCAACACCTGCATCAAAACTACTTCCAACCCATATCACAAGCGTTGGTATACACTGTAAATCCCTTCGTAGCATCAGGGAATACTAAAACAGATGCATTAATCAATGCCTCCTTCAGCTTAATAAAAACATCCTCACACATCGTGTCCCATAAGAAGACCAAATTCTTCTTACTGAGGCGGGTTAGAGGGGCATAGATTTTAGTGAAGTTTTTAGTGAACTTCCTATAATAACCCGCCAAACCGAGAAAACTCCTTACTTCCATGGCATTCTATGGCACCTGCCAATCCTGTACTGCAGCTACTTTGCAAACCCACTTCCCGAGACAATATGTCCCAAAAAACATATCTCCTTGAATAAAAGTGACATTCAGAAAACTTTGCCTTCAACTTATGCTCACAAAGTGTATTGAGCAATTCTCCTAAATGTAACGTGTGCTCCTCCTCGCTTTTTGAATAGACTAATATGTCCTCCACAAATACCACCATGAAGTTATTAAGAAGCCCTCTAAAAACATGACTCATCAGATCAGCAAAGTAGGCGGGTGCATTGGTCATTTCGGAAGGCATGATTAACCACTCATATAGTCCATCAGGTGAACGAAAAGAAGTCTTCTAAATGTTGTCCTCGGCCGCATACAACTGATTAAACCGGTAGCCAAATCAAGCTGATAGAACACCTTTGCTCCAACCAACTAATCAAAAAGATCGTCTATGCAGGGCAACATGTAATGATTCTTCTTTGTTAACTTATTCAGCTCCAGATAATTAATGCAAAGCCTCATAAAACTATCCACCTTGGTAGCAAAGACAAATGGTGCTCCCTACTCTTAAATACTCCCCTTAATGAAGTCCTTCTCCAATAGCTCATTCACTAACTTATTCAGTTCCCATCTTTCCTTAGGAGCCATATGCCTTGAAGGTAAGGCAACAGGTTTGGCGTTCTCTACAAGATAAATCAGGACCGTGATTTCTCTTTGGGGTGGAAGATTGGTAACCTCTAAAAAGACATCTAGATAGTCTCTAACAATAGGCACTGAACCTAACTCATCATGTGATAAGTCTAATGAATATAGGTAACTCAATATAACTGAACCTTTAGGATTGCAATAAACCTCTAGATTGCATCCACTTTAAGTACCCAACCTAATAACCTTCCTATAACAATCTAGGATTGTTCCATACATCGACATTCAGTCCATGCCCAAAATCAACCCAAATCCAGAAATTCCTAAAAAAGACATTGCAATCGAACTCGACCCCCAAAATAAAAACTTTCAAGCCCTTACATATCGTAGATAAATAAATCGATCCTCCAATAGGGTTTGATACAACTACAAGGTCCGTAACTATGCTAGCGTCTAAGTGTAACTCACCCACAAGTCTACTCAAGATAAAAGAGTGTGATGCTCCCTTGTCGAATAATGTATGAACATGTAAATCAGATAAAGTCAACACACCTTCGATTACGACCTTCTTCCCATTGTCTGCAACTGGAGGCGCACTTGTGTAGGAACAACGTTCAGTGTGTATGCTGAAACTATCTAGGTAGAGGTCTTCTAAGGTGTTGGACACTCCCGCCTTATGTGCCCGAATAAATTGCAGTTGTTACACTTAATCTTTGAGATATTTGTCTTCCACTCCTTCGTGAAATGCCCTTCTTACCACATCTACCACACTACAACTCTTATTTCTTAATCTACCCCATAGGCCCCATTTTTCCCTTGCGCTGATTCTGTTAGGGTGCCTTCCTCCTATCTTCTTAGGCTCAACCTTTACATCCTCCTTGGAAACAACATTCAACAAGACCATCTCCACTAATTCGTCAAAATTCCCACCTATGAGAATATGACTAAGTGCCAAATCTTAAAGAGGTTTATTCATTCCCTTTGCAAACATCAAAGCTTTCTTATGATGGGTATTTATTAGATTCATCCCAAACCTAGCCAACTCATTGAATAGATTTACGCACTGACAACTCTCTTTGCCGCAAATGTATGAACTTCTCCAATTGTACTCCCTCCTCGGCCCTGGAAAGAAATTTATCATAAATTTCCTCCTAAACTCTCCCAAGTAATCTCTCCCTCATCAGTCTCCACAACTACCACATCCTACCAATTTAGATCCTCCCCTTGTAAACGTCAAGTAGCAAGCTATCTCTTAACATTATCTCTGAGAGTTATTAGCCCAAAATCCTCTCACAAGTATGAATCCATGCCCTTGAATCCACATACGACCCAGTACACACATACGGCTTTCCTCCTTTACTCGCAAAGTCTTTACATAACTTGGTAAAATCGGTGGCAAGTGGTTGGGCAGGAATTGCACCTAGCATCTGCTCTATAGGTCCCCTATTAGGGTTAAGCTCGGCTTGTCCTTTCGCTTGCGAGTGCAGATAGAACCAAATCGGGACGTTCGTGTTTGGAATCTCAACTGCATCACTTGAGCAGCAACCAAGAGGATCGCTCATCCTTTCTTTCTTTGATTTAGGATTTTATTAGCAACTTTTCCATAGATAGTATTGGCAAGAATAAGGTAACACATCTTCATATTGTATTTATATATAAATCCTTTAAAATATTCTATCCATACATATATATACTTTTAGAAATCCGTTTTGGAAAAAAATTTGGAAATCTTTTTGGAAATCTTTTTTTTCAAAAACTTTCTAAGCATATTCTCTCAATATGCACTAATCTCTAAGGAATTTTAAACTTAAACTTTGATACCAAGTGTGACAGCCCACACTTCCCAACACACCCATCCTAAGCCTAGGGTGACTTTCAAACTCATGTCGGTGCCAAGAAGTATGAGCTATAGGGTTTTTGAGGACTTCAAAGACTAACAATGTATGGATTAAATCTAAGACATTCTACACTTTTAGATCTCATGGTGGAAGGAAAAAAATATAAATACAGAAAATAGTCGTCTTGGAAAATATCCAAAAATATAACAGTTTCAAAACAGTACATAGTCCAATCCAGATATACAAAATATAACATATAATATGATAAAATACTAAATATGATAACTAGTATATGGGGAATAATGAATCATAGTTAATAACTCCAATGCTAAGCTCGTATCTCAACATACTAATATTTAGGCTTATCACTTCCTGCCCTGTACTCCTGTAGTAGGGGAAAAAGAAAGGAAAGGTTTGGCTAGACAAAAGTCTGATGAATGTGTTACATCATTAACATATGGTGATAACATACACATCATTTCATTAATTCTCTAGGTGACCTAGGATGTCATACTTGTGTTTGTAGACTTCCTATTAAGATATGTTTTTTCGCTAACCTAAGGAGTGGTTTTCAATATGCCTACACCACCTCTAGCTTATACTCAGGGTCAAACGACTAATCAAGCCCTAATACAACTAAAGATCGGCTAATAGCTACTAAAACTACTCCAACATAGGGTTACCTACAATATCATCCTTTAGACTACATTCCTAAATTATAACTACACGTATCCTAGTTACGCATTAGGGGGAGTGCGCAATGCGGACTTACGCCAAAGATGTCTGCTGCATCCATATCCACCTCTCAATGGTAACACAACACCTCTTATCGCAACCCACCAGGATCCATCAACAACACAGTATCGCATCCATTAAACCATGCATACCAAGGAAGTCAAACTGGTCAGGCCCCACACTTCTTCAAACAGCATCATCAATGTGCACGTATGTCATAGAACTTCCTGTCAATGAAATTTGCGATAGAATCGCCTAAGTCAAAAGTCAACTACTCCAAATAAATAGTGCCCAAGCTTCTGTACAAACATACCCATTTGTTCAATCCCACATCGTCCTTGGGTCATCCACATAGGGAAATAACTTCCTTACTATTCTAACATCCAAATATATATATATATATATAATTAAATTAATAATTTGGGCCTTGGACTGAGGGTTAATCTCGGCCAGGCAACATTAATTGATCGACCGTTGCTCACTGGAGCGATCGACCGCTTGCCGTCAAATGATTCTAGTGAGCCTGTCAATCGATCGTATTGATTTTCATTTATTGTTTATTTATTTATTTATTTTCTTCAATGAATTATTAATTTACCTAATTACCTTTGTTCCTACTTTTGATCTCAGTTCATATTTAATTACAGTTTATTCTTTATAGCAAAACCTTAGTTTTGTAAATTTATAATTTTATAATCTCCAAATTTCATGTCGATTTCTTATACAATTTCAATAAATAATTTTTGCTTAAGTTTTTTGTTTATAGGGTTATATCAATTCTTATTTACTTTAACAATAAGCATATGTAATCCCTTGAATCAATAGTTATTCAACCGATCTGTTTTCATCAAATCAAATTTAAATAAAATACTAGATTTGAATATTAAATTACTTGAACAAATTTAGATCGCATAGGTTATAACGAAATGGGTTATATGAAAATCCCTAATTTAATTATTAACCCACTCACCTTTTATTAGCCTTTCCCTTTTTGTTTAATGTTGAATCGTCCTCCTTTTGCCTGTTAATCTCCTTCTGATTTTGTTTTATCTCTTATTCTTCAGTTGTCGAATTTAAATTTTTATTTGATTTGAAGAAATTTAATTTGAGGAGGAAGAAATTTTGATAGATTTTGGACATGCTTCTTACGACTAACAAATTAGAGTTAGGGGTTAATATCTTATTTATAGTTGTTGACATCAAAAATGGAACAACACCCAAATATGACCCGTTGTAGGATTAGATCTAGAAAAAATAGCAAAATGTGTAGACAAGTAAAAAGGTAGAAGATTTTTATAGTGGTTCGGCAATCTCAGGCCTGCGTCCACTTTATATTTTATTGATTATGAGTTTGATAGAGAGTTTGAGGGAATTAGAGAGATTTAGAAGTCACAAGTACAAAAGATTGATAGGTTCATAAGCCTATAACTTCTAATAATATCGGCCTTGGCAACTATTGAGAGAGGAGATAAGGGATGAAGAAGATGGAGTCCCAAAAATTGGAGAAAGATCCTTTTTTAGTTGCTATAGGACTGATATTTATAGAGAAACATCTCTACAGATCCATAGGCTCGAGTTGTATAAGGTCCAGATGCTAGCCCATGGGTGTACAAGAGAGAACATGGCCCAATCTCCAAGAAAGACCTCTCGGCACTAAGAGGTTCGGTTGGGTGGAAACCCAACCTTTTTCCTCCACGATGTCCTTTTATTTCTTGCTTGTTGTTTTTCCAAACTTCTTTCCAAAGAGGTTGAGTCATTCCCGATGATTTGCTTGATAACTCTTGTGTTGTCCTACTTTCTTTGCTTTCTTCTTGTTAATCCTTAAATTTTCTCGTTTATTCTTTGAGAAAAGCACTTAGTGACGATCACTTGAATTGGTACTCAAAGTACAATATGATGATGGGGTCCAAAAAGCAACAAAAAGCACTCGGTATCGTAAGGTCCTCTCAGTGCCAAGAGGTCTTGTAACACCCTATCCCAAGATCCACATTACCCAAGAATATTACAAGTAACATTGTTGAGTAATAAGGAGCAGGGAGGCTAGTCAGGAGCGACCAGTCATGTATATTTCTTTGGGCTAACATTGTCACAATTCAGCTTTTAAAATTTGAACAATAAATATTACATGAACAGTATTGGCACAAAGCAACACACACATTAGCTCACATCATTCAAAACTATATATAATACAATTTAGAACATAGAATCACAAAACATCATATAAAATATGATACATCTCGAGTACTACATTGGTGACAATGAATACACACACACATCGAAATAAGTCAATCTCACTCACCCTACATAAAGTAGATATCCACATCTAATATTAGACATCTCTACCCTAATCATACTTTCATATTCATAGCTAAAGCCAGGAAGAGAGCTAGCGACAAACCAGGTCACGGGGTTCTTGTAGTTCTTGCTAGAACTTAGTTTGACCTGAGTATAATAAATTAATAAACTGGTCTGAATCTCTAAATACCATAAGGGTGAGATCACATGTACATAACATCAAATATATGGAAATATCTAAGTAGCATGCTACTCTACACATAATTAGGTATTTTTTTAATTCATCATGTCATAAAGTTATACAATGCCCACAATCAACAATCATCATAGTCACAACTCAAAATCATATCAATTATCAAGCATGAAAGAGAGTTACAAACAGCGCTTTGCATGTCAAATACTAAAGGGAAGTGCTTCGCAAGCCATCCAAAAAGACAAGCACTTTGCTAGAGGATACTAATGGCAAGCTCTTCGCTTGTCAACACAGAAGACATGCTCTTCGCAAGTCTAACACAAGGCAAGCTCTTCTGTAACAACCCGAATTTTGGAGATTACCGTTAATATTAAATTATAATGCAAATAATAATTTAATATTGTGATTATAAATGAATTGGAGGAATGAAATGTGAGTTAATATTGTTTATTTTATAAAAAAAACAATGTTTTGATGAATAAAGCTTGGGTTTTTAATTTATGTGAGTTAATTCATCTCATAAGATGTTATTTCAACATATTGATGGTTGGAATAAATATAAATGAGTGAAAATAAGCTTAGAATGTTTTATTTGTGATATTGGGTTGAAAATAAATGATGTTAGTTATTTATTGAGTCAAAATGGGAAGTATTGGAATTTTATCCCAATAATAGCCTTTTATAGTGAATAAAAAGGGCAAATGAGGAGAAAATGAATTTTTCGATGTGTATTAATGATTGAAAATAGTGTTGTAATATTTTAAAAAGTGTTAAAACATTTAATACACTTATTTGAGTTAAGAAATAATTTTTATTTGACTCGGATTGTTTAAAATTGTGGTTTTTTGTTTAAAAATAACAATATTGTCAAATATTGTGTAAATTAATAGTTTATTTGGAAAATAATATTTTTAAGTGTAAAAAAAAGTTATTGTGTTAATCATGTTCACCTTGTTAAAATATGAAGAATGCATTTTGTCTCATGTAAAAAGAAGTTAATATGAGAAAGTTATGTTAAAAATGGTTTAAAACCTATGTATATTAGCCTAAATAAATTTCTAAGTATGAGAATGGACTAATTGGGTATGGTAAACATCCAATAACCCAAATTCTATAGTTTTCAGATGAAGTGCGTTCCTTTTCTCCCAAAACTCATTACAGTAAAACCTAAATCAGAAAAAAAAAAAAGCTTCAAGGTACAAACAATGGCTACCCTCTTTAAAATTTAATCTTCCAAGCTCAAATTTTGCAAATTTAAAAGCCTAATTCAAGTTAGAATCATAAAAGAAGGTAATCTCCAATCTATTCTATCTTAAAATCCATCTAAAATCCTAGAATTGTTTGCTGTAAATTTTGTTTTGATCAATTTCTTCTTTGCATGTATTGTTTTTTTTCTATTTTCAGGTGTTTAGGGCTCCAATCTTATGCTAAAGGCTCAACCCTGCTTGCAAATCCTTAATTATTCACTGAAAATCAATAGGTAAGTGTAAAAGCTTACAAATGCTAGCCAAAAACAAGGTTTTGAATTGAATTTTCGTACTAATAAGGTTATGTTTCGTCTTTGTTATTCTCTATTTTCTGTTGCCACATTGTTTTGACTATAACTCATTCATTTTTTATCCAAATTTAATAATTTTGGATGTTCTGGAAATCTCAGACAAAGTGCTACATGTTTCATGTTTTGAGATGTTTGAAATTTTGAAATTTGCTTGATCAAAATCGTGCTTGTTTGTTGCTGTCCCGAGAGCAAATGACAGCAACAACAATCATAAGTCTGAGAAATTATTTTGGCCATAACTCATTCGTTTCTTAACCGATTTTGATAATTTTAGATGTTCTGAAAAGCTTAAGTCATGTACTACAACTTTTTTTTATTAATTTTGCCTGATTCTGAAGTTATCTATGCTAAAATTGCAATTGTTTGTCGCTGTCCTGCAAATACATAAGTTCAGGCTGAATTTGATGTTCTGAGTAAAATGATCATAACTTTTGAACCAATGATCGAAATTCGATGATCTTGACCATTCTAGAAATTTTAGAAACCAAGCTACAACTTTATTTTATTTCATTTTGCCTGATTTTGAAGTTATCTATACTATAATTGCAATTGTATGTCGCTGTCCTGAAAATGCATAAGTTCAGGCTGAGTTTGATTTTTTTAGTAAAATGGTCATAACTTTTGAAACATTGATCCAAAATCGATGATCTTGGTCATTCCGAAAAGCTTGAATTATATGCAACAACTTTCATTAAGAGTGTTTTTATAAAATTTCAATGTTTGCTAGCTCAAAACAACGGATTTTATCCGTTGTCCTTTGTTTTGTTTCATGTTGTTAGTGCACTTATTGTTTTCAAACCACTTGAAAATTGTTTTGCATCCATGAATATGTATATGCATGATCTGGCTTGGTAATTATGGTGTTAAATATTTTATTTTAAATATTTTGAAGAGTATTTCTAAATAATAAAAGTATATATACTATATTTATTTTATATAAAAAGTAGAATTTTTTATAAAAGGATTTCTTTGGATTTCGAAAATTTTATTTTAAAAACCCGGTTTCCTTAGTAAATTATTGCACAAAGATCATAAAATATTTTTCCCTTTTCGGACGTATAAGAATGAGAATTAAACGATTTAGTAAGGATATGTGGTATGAGACATGTGTTTTTGCTTTATCGCTTAATATCGGACTTCTACGACCGAAACTAATTTGAATTATTGTTTTGAGATGATTTAGAAATTGCCAAATTTTGACGAAGATTATTGGTTGGAGAATTACTCTTTTGAGTATGTTCGATGACGAACCAATCTAGATGGTTTTACAATCGCCGATGAGATGAGGCGACCAAGACGAAAATTTTCCATTTGGAGAATTATGAGTAGAAATAACCGTCATGATGTTGTTTTACATACCGATGAGACGAGGTAAGTCTATTTATGAAGTATTCTTGAAGTTAAGATGTTTATGATGATTTATGAAGTTAAGATGGTTATGATGATTTTTACTTGTCGATGAAATGAGACAAGTCACGATGGAACCACTATTCATCGATGAGAAGAGAGGAGTATGGTATTATATTAACTCGCCAATGAGATGAGGCAGAGTGAGTTTTATGATGGTTCTGATGTTTTATGATGTTTTCTAATGTGGAAACAACTAACGATTAGTAAAACATTAGGGGAGAACGTATAGTATGGGATATACGTTCATGCCTTTTGGGTTCCTATTTGAATAGTTGAGATACATTCAAGATGTTACTAGTACTAGACCGAGTACGATTGGAGTCACCATGTTGTTCAAAATGTTATTACCCGACTCCAATCACCACGATGTTTTTACTCGGATTTGTGACTGGGTGTCATCAAGATGTTCCGACTAGTCAATCACGATGTTCACGATGTTATGATGTTATGTGACCCCAAGTCATCATGAAGTATGGTACCAAATTACTAGTACTAGTCAAGATGTAAATGCACGTGCTGTTTTCCATGAAGTTTAGATGTTTTGATTTCACTGTTTTGATGATGATTGTAACAACCCGGGATTTGCATTACCAAAAAAAAATTAGGATTTTATTTAAATGGAGCAAATGGATTTTTGGGATAAGGAAAATTTATTTAAAAATATGGACATTTTAAATAAATGGGTTTTTAAAAAAAAATGAGGCGAAGTATTATTTTGGAACAATTAAAAATTAATGGGAAATTTAAGAAGGGGATTTGGTTAAGTATGGGTTTTCATGGCTATGTTAACACTTAAACAATTTTTATACATATTTAGAGCCACTCTCTCTTAAGGGGTCCATTAGCCTAACCCAAACCCACTTACCATTCTATAAATATCTCAAACTCCTAACCCTCATTCATTCCAACCCTAATCAAATTCCTAAAACCCTAAACCTAAAAATGGCCTCCATGCTTAGGAAAGCTCCATCCTCTCTTACATCAGCTTAAGCTAGTTAAAGTAAGGGAAGGTAATGCAAAAACCCTCTTGTAATCCATTTCTAACTCTCTTTAATTTCTGGAAATCATGTTGTAACTCTTGGTTTTATGTGTTTTGGTATTTTTCTAGCTCCTTGATCATTCTCTCTTAGCTTTGGTTAGTGCCATATAAGTGTTTGTTCTTATGCTTGAGAGGAATACTAGGTAAACCCTCTCCTAATCTATGCATAAGCATCTCTTAATTTCTAAAATTATTTTGTAATCCTCTTTTTTTTGTGCATTTAGATTGTGAAACTCATTGATCTTCTTTTCATTGCTTGGGAAAGAGGTAATATATGCTAGCTGAAATTATAATTAGTTTATTGCTGTTAGTAAATTAGGCATATCTCATTCATCTTAAATCGGAATTAAGATTTTCTTGATGTTATGGAAATTTTATTATGTAGGCTATAACTTTCATGTTTTGAGCTTTGCCTAATTTTGTGGTTTGAATGGTCGAAATCACGTTTGTTTGTCGCTGACCTGACAACAAACTACAGGGTTGATAAAATAAAACCCTGAAATTGATTTGGCCATAAGTTACTCGTTTCTTATCCAAATCTAATAATTTTGGATGTTTTGGAAAACTTAGATTTAGGGATAAAACTTTCATGTTTTGAGTTTCATGAAATTTCGAAGTTAATTGGGTCAAAAACTATACATTCTTACTACTGTCCCGAGAGCACATTGACAGTGATATAGAATTTAAATCTGAGAATTGTTTTAGTCATAAAATTTTCATGCCCGATCGGAATTTGACAATCTTGGTCATTCCGAAAAGCTTAAAAAAATATGCTACAATTTTTGTTTAGTGAGTTTTCTGTAATTTTGCCATTTAGATGACCTGAAATGCGTTCAAAGACAGAAGACCAATTCTGTCTTTAACAAGTTATCTTGAGTTTCAATCTGATATTGTTTTGCCTATATCTCTCTCGTTTTTTATCCGAATTAGATAATTTTGGATGTTCCGGAAAGCTTAAAACATATGCTACAATTTTTGTTCAGTGAGTTTTCTGTAATTCTGGAAAGTTTGGTCATCATCTGAATTCATTAGACCCTTCGAATTTCCTGTCAGAGTTGAACCCAGATCGCTGTGCAAAACAGTGCATTTCATGTTTCCGGGTCCGACTTTGGAACGTCGCTGCGACTTCGTTTCAAGTCAGAATCGAGTAATTCTTTTTGCGTTCTGAAGTACGAATGTCGGACTACATTCCTACCAATTTTCATGCCATTCGGATTCAGTTTTCTGGTCCGAATAATTTTCCGAACTTGGGTTCGCGTCAGTTTTGGACTATTTTCCAACACTTAGAATATTTTCAGTGATTTTCTGGTTTTATCGATTTCTTTGAGATTTGTCTCTGGATTTCGTACACGAGCCTTATAAAAAGGTTTTAAAAGGATTTTTCACTCCGAAATGGCTTTCGAAATTATTATATAATATTATTTTAATTATTAAATTAATTACTCCATAATAGGAGAGTTTTCAAAGGCCGTTTTAAAGTGATTTCAAACCAATTATAAATCCGTTTTCCATAATTATTTTCTATAATTAAATCCCATGTTCACACTTTAGCACTTCGAGCGAAGTGGAAAGGTGCTTAAATGGTTGGGAAAAACTCCGGCCTATGAAACCGTGTGTATTTCCTTTCCGGTTAATCCCAAACCTATTCGATTGATCGTTTTGGCCTTTCAGCCTAGTTTACTGATGACATGAGGTGAACTTTTTACTACTTTGAGTGTGGAAGCTTACTATTGGTTAGTAAACCGTTTAGTGCGAACATGGGGTATGGGAATCATGTTAACACTTTACGGGTTCCTTGCTAAAAGTTCGTGACACATTCCTTTTATTACCTTTGGGATAGTGTGTTCGGACTGTCTCCCTTAGAGGTATCATTTTGGCATCTCTACTTAGATGGCCGTTATACATCTCTACTTAGATGTATCATTTTTGGCATCTCTACATAGATGGCCGTTATACATCTTTACATAGATGTATCGTGTTTGGCATCTAACTTAGATGGCCTGTTATACATCTATACTTAAATGTATCGTTTTTGGCATCTCTACATAGATGGTCGTTATACATCTCTACATAGATGTATCGTGTTTGGCATCTCTACTTAGATGGCCTGTAGTACATCTCTACTTAGATGTATCGTTTTTGACATCTCTACTTAGATGTTTATGTTTTGGCATTTGTGCTTACGTTATGCCGATGATATGAGGCTTATTATACATCTCTACTTAGATGTTTTGTTTTGACATTTGTGACTATGTTATGCCGATGATATGAGGCTTATTATACATCTCTACTTAGATGTTTTGTTTTGACATTTGTGACTATGTTATGCCAATGATACAAGGCTTGCTATACATCTCTACTTAGATGTTTATTTCTTCTCTATGTGAGAGTTTGTGGTCTATAGTATTATGTTATATATCGCCTCATTATCTATCATGTTTATCTCAGTTTATTAACTGATTGTTTGGCTAGCCTGACCCGAGTGTTTTTCGCTCGGGTCAGAACGAGTTGTTTCAGGTTAGGTCTCTGGACTTAGCTTTCTGTGCTTCCGCTTGGACATTATCTGCTATGCTGATAGATAGCTCTTTATATTTGTCCACTATTTTGATACTCTGATTATTCAGTCTCTTATGTACATATTTTTGACTCACTTGTGTGAGTGGTGGCTTTGTACCCACCTTATGATATATTTGGATCTGTATTGACGATGTATTGTTCTGAGACTCTGTGCTGTTATGTGATACTGTTCTGTGATGTTATTTCATTATGTTATTATGCTTTGTTCTGATAGATCTTTAGCCATTTATAATTTCGTTATAAGTATTTATCGAATATGTCGAACCACCTGATTGAGAAAAATTTAAATAGATTCCACCTTTCGACGTATTCGGTAGATAGTTATAGCATAATTACATTTGGTCGCTCATATTATACTCTATTCTCCGCATTAGCAGACGGAATCACCTCTGTGATTCTCTTTGCTAATGAGGGTCTTGGAGTGGGGCGTTACATCTTGGTATCAGAGCCAAGGTTCAGAATTAAGCATAACAAACACAGAACAGACACGTAGTACAATACGTTATAATACGATCCAAATTGAACATATCCACCTTTAGATAAATAAGTTAGGAATATGTGTAGGAATCTATTATATTCCGTAATATTCCTTAATGAATTATCTATCTTTGAATCGTGCTTAACTAAATCTACCGATCATATGTTTAAAGAGTGTCCCAAGCCTCTTTTTTGCTGCTATTGTAAGAAGGAGGGTCATCATTATTCCACTTGTCCTACTGCACCTCCTAGATCTGGCAAGCTTAATGCTGCCATGGCTCCTAAATCTTCAGCTCAGCCTCGAGGTGCGCATCCTTCCGTTCTCGAAGGTTCTATTTTATTTCATGGTAGATCTTGTAGAGTTCTCTTTGATACGGGTGCCTCTCACTCATTCGTATCAATGGAACTAGTTGATACTTTATCTTTGGATGTTACTTGTTTGGTTTCTTCACTAAGGATTGTGAATCCCATCGGTGGATCCACGACCCTTAGCTTGCTTTTTGAGGATATAGATATTGATCTTTGTGGATTTACTTTCCGTGCGAATCTGCACGTTATGGAGTATTTGGGCTTTGACATGATTCTTGGCATGGATTGGCTCGCTCAGTACGACGCCAAAATCATTTGTTCGGAGCGGATATTATTTCTTCGTCATCCTGACTCGTCCGCTCCGTTAGCTATTGCTCTTCAGGATGTTGGGATTTCTGATATTACTTTATTTGCTCTTGATTCACGAGATGAGGATGTGGACATTTCTCGTATTCCTGTTGTTCGGGATTTCCCCGATATATTTGAGCCAGTATTAGGCCTGCCGCCAAAGCGGGCCATTGAGTTCCGCATCGATCTCATTCCAGGCTCCCACCCAGTTGGGCGTCCTCCCACGAGGATGTCTACTAAAGAGAATGAGGAACTCAGGAAGCAGTTAGAAGAGCTTGAGGAGAAGCAGTTCATTCGATCCAGTTCTTCGCCATGGGGTGCTGCTGTGGTCTTCGTTAAGAAGCCCGATGGCTCTCTTAGGCTTTGCATTGACTATCGCAAGCTTAATGAGTTGACCATCAGAAATCGTTATCCATTGCCACGGATAGACGATATGTTTGATCAGTTGAGCGGTGCGAAGGTCTTCTCCCAGCTTGACCTTGCCACCGGATTTCATCAGCTCCGAGTTGCGGAAGATAGCATTCCTCTTACTGCTTTCCGCACTCGTTATGGTTCTTTTGAGTGGTTGGTCATGCCATTCGGCTTGACGAACGCACCGGCTTTCTTCGTCGATCTTATGAATCGAGTATTCCGGGAATACATCGATAGATTCGTTCTGGTTTTCATCGACGATATTCTTATTTATTCTAGATCCGAGGCAGAGCATGCTCATCATTTGCGGATCGTATTGGATACTCTACGTCAGCATCAGCTTAAGACCAAGCTCTCCAAGTGCCATTTTTGGGAGAACAAGGTCAAGTTCTTGGGCTATATTGTATCATCTGAGGGTATTTCTGTCGATCCTACCAAGATCGAAGCTATTCAGAATTGGAAGCAGCCCGAGAACGTTCATGAGATTTGCAGCTTCCTTGGTCTGGCGGGTTATTACCGTCGGTTCGTAAAGGACTTTTCCCGTGTTGTGCTTCCATTGACTACCTTTACTCGTAAGGGCGTCCGTTATATCTGGTCAGACAAGTGTGAAGATTCTTTTCAGCGATTGAAAGAACTTCTCACTCATGCTCCTATGCTTGTGGTTCCCGAAGAAAACCACGAACTTGTTGTCTATACTGATGCATGCGGTAGCGGTCTTGGTGCCGTTCTCATGCAGAAGGATCGGGTAGTTGCTTATGCTTCTAGGCAACTACGTCCGAATGAGGTTCGCTATCTTACTCATGATCTTGAGTTAGCTGCCATTGTCTTTGCCTTGAAGATATGGCGCCATTATTTATTGGGCGAACGTTTCATTCTTTATACCGATCATAAGTCCTTGAAATATCTCTTCACTCAAAAGGATCTTAATATGAGCAGCAGCGATGGCTTGAGTTCCTTGCCTCATATGACCTTGACATTCAGTATACCCCTGGCAAGGGTAATCGTGTAGCAGATGCGCTTAGTCGCAAGTATTCGGCTGTAGTTTCTATGATGATAGCCGAATGGGATATTCTTGAGACATTATCTATTTGTGATATTCGTGATCGAGCTCCGCCTCTTGATTCTCCGATATTATTATTCGGTCTGGAAGCTCGACCTAGCTTATTAGATCGCATTGCCCATGCTCAGCGGCAAGATCCAGATTTATTGCCTTTCATTCATCTTGTTGAGACTAGATCCAGTGATGAGATGTCATTGGATTACAGTATTGATTCTTATCAGTGCCTTCGCAAGAAGAACCGTGTTATTGTGCCTTCTGATTCTGCACTTAGGCGTGACATTCTTGACGATTGTCATCGTACTAAGTATACAATTCATCCTGGTTCTAGCAAGATGTATGCCGACATGTGTCGCTTATATTATTGGGAAGGCCTGAAGCGTGATGTTGCAAGTTATGTGAGCAATTGCATGACTTGTCAACTTATCAAGGCCGAGCATCAGCGTCCATCTGGTCTTCTTCAGCCTCTAGAGATTCCATTATGGAAATGGGATCAGATATCCATGGATTTCATTGACGGTCTGCCTCGATCGAGGTCAGGCCATACTTCTATCTAGGTTATTGTTGATCACTTGACCAAATCGGCTCATTTCATTCCGATTAAGTCCACTCGGACTGCACCTCAGTTGGCCAAGCTCTATGTGAAGGAAGTCGTACGACTTCATGGCATTCCTAGCTCTATCGTGTGTGATCGAGACACCATTTTCACTAGTCACTTCTGGAAGTGCCTACAGTCAGCTTTGGGCACAAAGCTGAATCTCTCTACTGCTTATCACCCTCAGACTGACGGTCAGACTGAGAGGGTGAATCGTGTTTTGGAGGATCTTTTGCGCTGTTGTATTCTGGATTTCGGGGGTAGTTGGGAGGATCACTTACCTCTCGTAGAGTTCTCCTACAACAACAGCTATCAGTCTAGTATTGGCATGGCACCTTTCGAGGCTCTATACGGAAGGCCATGTCGCTCTCCTGCTTGTTGGTTAGAATCTGGCGAGAAGCTCATTCTTGGTCCAGATTCAGTTCGGGAATCTTCTGAAAAGATTGCTCTCATCCGTCAGAGAATAAGAGAGGCACAGGACCGCCAGAAATCCTACGCGGACAACCGTAGGAAGCCTCTTGAGTTCTCCATTAGTGATTTTGTCTTTATTCGGATTTCTTCCATGAAGGGGGTTGTGTGTTTCAGCTCTACAGGGAAATTGGCTCCTGGCTATGTTGGACCATTTCCTATCACGGAACGCATCGGCCCCGTTGCTTATCGTGTGGCTCTACCTGCTCACTTTTCTAGAATGCATGACGTATTCCATGTGTCTCAGCTTCGCAAGTGTGTGTGCGATCCTGATTCTATTATTAAGCCACATATCGTGACTGATTTATAGATCTCACCTGATTTATCATTGGAGCATCAACCTCTTCGTGTTCTTAATTCGGAGGTCAGACGCCTTCGCAACAAAAAGGTTCAGCTTGTGAAAATTCAATGGTCACCGAATCCTAAGGACTGCACTTAGGAGACCAGAGAATTTATCGAGCGTTCTTATCCTGGCTTTCTTCCAACTTCTAGTACAGGTGAGAATCTCTATTTGATCTTCTATCATTTCTTTTGTGGATTAGACGTTATAGACGACGTCCATCTTAAGGAATTGCGGGGACGCAATTTTCTTAAGGGGGGAGTCTGTAACAACCCGGGATTTGCATTACCAAAAAAAAATTAGGATTTTATTTAAATGGAGCAAATGGATTTTTGGGATAAGGATAATTTATTTAAAAATATGGACATTTTAAATAAATGGGTTTTTTTTTAAAAAATGAGGCGAAATATTATTTTGGAACAATTAAAAATTAATGGGAAATTTAAGAAGGGGATTTGGTTAAGTATGGGTTTTCATGGCTATGTTAACACTTAAACAATTTTTATACATGTTTAGAGCCACTCTCTCTTAAGGGGTCCATTAGCCTAACCCAAACCCACTTACCATTCTATAAATCATCTCAAACTCCTAACCCTCATTCATTCCAACCCTAATCAAATTCCTAAAACCCTAAACCTAAAAATGGCCTCCATGCTTAGGAAAGCTCCATCCTCTCTTATATCGGCTTAAGCTAGTTAAAGTAAGGGAAGGTAATGCAAAAACCCTCTTGTAATCCATTTCTAACTCTCTTTAATTTCTGGAAATCATGTTGTAACTCTTGGTTTTATGTGTTTTGGTATTTTTCTAGCTCCTTGATCATCATCTCTTAGCTTTGGTTAGTGCCATATATGTGTTTGTTCTTTTGCTTGAGAGGAATACTAGGTAAACCCTCTCCTAATCTATGCATAAGCATCTCTTAATTTCTGAAATTATTTTGTAATCCTCTTTTTTTTGTGCATTTAGATTGTGAAACTCTTTGATCTTCTTTTCATTGCTTGGGAAAGAGGTAATATATGCTAGCTGAAATTATAATTAGTTTATTGCTGTTAGTAAATTAGGCATATCTCATTCATCTTAAATCGGAATTAAGATTTTCTAGATGTTCTGGAAATATTATTCTGTAGGCTATAACTTTCATGTTTTGAGCTTTGCCTATTTTTGTGGTTTGAATGGTCGAAATTACGTTTGTTTGTCGCTGACCTGACAACAAACTACAGGGTTGATAAAATAAAATCCTGAAATTGATTTGGCCATAAGTTACTCATTTCTTATCCAAATCTAATAATTTTGGATGTTCTGGAAAGCTTAGGTTTAGGGCTAAAACTTTCATGTTTTGAGTTTCATGAAATTTCAAAGTTAATTGGGTCAAAAACTGTGCATTCTTACTACTGTCCCGAGAGCACATTGACAGTGATATAGAATTTAAATCTGAGAATTGTTGTAGTCATAAAATTTTCATCCCCGATCGGAATTTGACGATCTTGGTCATTCCGGAAAGCTTAAAACATATGCTACAATTTTTGTTCAGTGAGTTTTCTGTAATTTTGCCACTTAGATGACCTGAAATGCGTTCAAAGACAGAAGACCAATTCTGTCTTTAACAAGTTATCTTGAGTTTCAATCTGATATTGTTTTGCCTATATCTCTCTCGTTTTTGATCCAAATTAGATAATTTTGGATGTTCCGGAAAGCTTAAAACATATGCTACAATTTTTGTTCAGTGAGTTTTCTGTAATTTTGCCATTTAGATGACCTGAAATGCATTCAAATACAGAAGACCAATTCTGTCTTTAACAAGTTATCTTGAGTTTCAATCTGATATTGTTTTGCCTATATCTCTCTCATTTTTGATCCGAATTAGATAATTTTGGATCTTCCGGAAAGCTTAAAACATATGCTACAATTTTTGTTCAGTGAGTTTTCTGTAATTTTGCCATTTAGATGACCTGAAATGCGTTCAAAGACAGAAGACCAATTCTGTCTTTAACAAGTTATCTTGAGTTTCAATTTGATATTTTTTTTTTAGAAAAGCAATGGGCTAAGGGAGCCCAGCCCTTTTATTAACATTCACCAAATAGTACATAGAGAATACATGAAAAAATTCTGATCGACAAAGTAACATAACATAGCACACTGGCTTTACAAAACCTTGCAACAGATCAAAACAAAATATAGCTCACTACACCAAAGACAATTTCAAATACACAAAAAAATCATCTCAGCCTTGCAACCCTTTTTCGAATTCTCTTATGTATCTTACTGAATAACACATCTTCATTCTCTAATTTCTGTTCAAAAATCCTGCTATTTCTTTCTCTCCAAATTTCATAAACAAATGTCTTTAGAACCATCAACATAATTTCAGATTTTGCACACTTCCATCTTGTTGCCTTAAAGATATTATACCATTCTATTCTTGAATCTTTTATTGGTCTATAAAAGTTTCCATTGGCAAGTAATCTACTCCACACCTTAAATGTAAAATTACACTCAAAGAATAAGTGTGTATTTGATTCAGAGAAGGACTGACAGAAAACACATTCATCATTATTGAGTAAACCAAGTTTCAATAGCTTCTGTTTTGAGTTGATTGCATTAGCCATTATTTTCCAGAATAATAGATTTTCCTTTGCTGGAGACTTACTTGACCATACTCTAGCTGCCCATGGAAAAGTTTCCACATTTCCATTATTCAATAAAGCCTTGTAAACAGTACATATTGCATGCTTTTTACCTTTTACAGTCCAAAGTACTTTGTCATTTTTATTGTTCAGTGGCAAGGATTCTAAATACTGCCATAGATCTCTAACCTGTTTAGAAAAGCAATAAGGAAGATTAATAAAACCATCACTACTATAAGATTTTATTTTAGCATTCAATGGAATACCAGTAAGCATCTGCAGAGGATAAGAAACAATTTCCTGAATTCTCAATCCTGTCTTAGCCCATGGAGCAGTCCAGAAATTTAACTCATTATTAACCATAGGATTACATTGTATAATTGGTAAAAATTTTGATCTTAACTTCAAGAGATTCCTCCAACTCCAGCTGCATAATTGTGGTATACTGATAGACCAGAAATCCTTGCCTTTTAATAAATTTTTCATTACCCACTGAGTCCAGAGATCTTGATTGTTAGATAATATCTTGTCATAGTAAATAGACATAGCAGCTACATTCCATAATCTGATATTTGTTATCCCCAGACCACCTTTATTCTTAGGAAGTTGTATCTTCTTGAATGAAATTGGGATTAATTTTTTAGAAAAGGGGTCTCCATGCCACAAAAACCTATTCAAAGCACTATTAATCATTGAAACAAGTTTACATGGAAGAATATAGTGCCTCATCCAATAATTGACCATAGCAGTTGCAATACTTTGAACAATTATTAATCTCCCAGCTTGTGATAGCTTTGTATTAGGCCAGACTAATAATTTTTCAATTATTCTCTCATAAAGTGGCATACAGTCTGTAGTAGTAATTCTTGCTTTGATAATAGGAAGACCAAGATATTTTTCATTATGTTGCATTTCACTAAGTCCAGAGAAAGTAATTATTTCTCTCTTTATCTGATTATTAATACCCGCAATCAGAATATGAGATTTCTTAATATTAATCTTCAACCCAATGATAATGTAGAATTTTTCCAGAACTTCAATAACAGTGGAAATATTAGACATAGTTGGCTTTGTAAAAATGATAAGATCATCAGCAAATAAGAGATGTGTTAATAGAGGCTCTTTACATTTTGGATGCAGCTCAAACTTCCCATTATTAACTTGCTCAATTATCAAAGCATTTAATACCTCCATTACAGTAATAAACAAATATGCAGAGATTGGATCACCTTGTCTAATACCTTGCGTACCTTTGAAAAAACATTTTGAACATCCATTCCTAACAATTGAGTAATGAGGAGTAGAAATACAAGTATAAATCCATGTAAGCATTGGCTTAGGAAAGTTCATTCGAGAAAGAATAGCTATAATGGAGCACCATGATACTGAGTCAAAAGCTTTCTGAATATCAAGCTTGATCAAACATCTAGGAGAGATACTACCAATTCCATAACCTCTTGTAAGTTCTTGAGTAAGAAGAATATTATCGCTTATATTTCTATTTGGAAGATAAGCAGCTTGATTGTTGGATATGATAGAAGATAAACTATTCTGAATTCTATTTGCTATGATCTTGGAGATAATTTTATACAGCACATTGCAACAAGAGATTGGCCTAAAGTCAGAAACATTTCTAGCATTTGTACATTTTGGAACAAGGGCTATGTTCGTTGCATTAATTCCCAATGGTAATTTGTTATGAGAAAAGAAATATAGAACTGCTCTGTTGACATCCTCCTTAATAATTTTCCAAGAATGTTGGTAGAAGAAAGAACTAAATCCATCTGGACCTCCACTACTGTCAGGTTTCAATGAAAAGACTGCCATCTTAATCTCTTCAGGTAGTACTTGTCGAATTAATTCACTTGCTTGTTCAGAATTCAAAAAAGGTAACTTGATAGAAAACAGAGGAGAAAGGTTTGGAGTCAGTGGCAAAGGGTTGGCAAGAATTGAAGAGAAGTAGTCAATAAAAGCTTCATTGATAGAATCATCATTCTCATTTAGAACTCCATTCCTATCAAATATGCTAGTAATTCTTTCTTTACATTGTTTGATTTTGATGGAATTATGATAAAATCTTGTATTCCTATCACCATGTTTTTCAATAGTTTCATGAAGCTATTCCTTTTTCATCATAGCTTCAAATTCTAATGCTTCAAGCAATTCATTTGACAAATCAGTTTCCTTTCTGCAATGATGCATTCAGATTATCAATTTGTAGATGCTTTTGAATATCAAACAATTTCTCTCTAATTCCATCAGAGATTTTTGAACCCTTTCCAAAATTTTCTTTAGCCCAGATTCTCAGACTTGCTTTTAATTTCTGCAGCTTTGACTTTAGAATAAAAAGTGGATTTCCAAACAAATTCTCCTGCCATACCTGCATCACAATGCTCAAAAAATCCTTATGATTAGTCCAAGTTTTATAAAATTTAAAAGATGGATTCCTACTAATTGCCTTCTCCCCCCAAGATAAGATGATAGGAGAATGGTCAGAAGTAGAGGGATTAAGGAATTTACAATTGAGATTTGGCCATAGATTTAAAGAGTGAATATTATAAAATGCATGATCAAGTTTGCAATAAGTTCTAGGACCATATTTACTTTTATTATTCCAAGTAAACGTTGCACCAGAGGATGGAATATGAATAAGAGATGAATTTAATATAGTTTGATTCAAGGGAGAAATGTCTTTTAAGGAGAGAGGGTTCCCTCCTATTTTTTGATCAGAAGAGTACATACAATTAAAATCTCCAATGACTATCCAAGGTGAATTTGTATGAGATAAAGAAACAAGATTGGAAAGAAAAGACAGTCTTTTTGCAAGATTATTTTGAGCATAAACAAAAGTAATCAGAAGTGAACAATTAGAAGACAAAAGAGTTGCACTGAAATGAATAAATTGATCACTTTCTTTCAACTTTGTCAATCTCAGAACCTTTGAATTCCATAAAACCAATAATCTGCCATAAGGAGCACTCAGTAAATTATCTTCATGATCCCATTCAGGTGCAATATTCTTGCAAGCTAAATCAGTTTGCAATTTATTCAACTTTGTTTCACTAATCACAATGAGTTGTATTTGTTGATCCTTAATTAGTTGCTTAACTTCAGCTTGTTTGGATATAAGATGACCACCTCTTATATTCCAATATGCTATATTACTGCTTAACATCATAAATGCTTGGGTATAATAATATTAACAGGATGCTTCCTTGTATGCCTTAAGCCACTTAACTGAGAATTAATTTCTTTAATCGTCCCAGATTCATTATTGCTTTTTGGTTGTACTTCCTCAATTCCATAGACTTTACCATTGTTTAAATCTTCTGTTGTTTCATAGAATGAAACTTTATTTTTACCCTTTTTTCCTTTTTTTTGACTCATAACTTGCATTTCAATAAAATCCTTTGTACAACAAGAAGGGGGTAAAATTAAATGATTAGGTGGAGAAATATTAAGATAAGGGGAGGTCTGTCTAGAGGCTTGTTCAGAGTCATGTTCAGTGACTTTAGAAGAGGTAAATGGGGAGGAAGAAGTAAGTCCAGAGGAAGAGGAAAGTTCAGTGGCTTTTGAGGAGGTATATGGGGATGAATGTTCTACAGAGGGTTTTGAAGAGGCATATGAGGAGTTAAGAACAGAGATATGATCAGAAGAATGTCCAGAGGCTTGTTCAGTGACATGTTCAATGGCTTTTGTGAAGGGGGTTGTTGTAGTTTGTTCAGAGGAGGAGGAAAAAACAGTGGTTTTTGAGGAGGCATAAGGGGAGGTTTGAACCATGATTTGATCAGAAGTATGTGCAGAGGCTTGTGGGGATGAATGTTCTACAGAGGGTTTTGAAGAGGCATATGAGGAGTTAAGAACAGAGATATGATTAGAAGAATGTCCAGAGGCTTGTTCAGTGACATGTTCAATGGCTTTTGTGAAGGGGGTTGTTGTAGTTTGTTCAGAGGAGGAGGAGAAAACAGTGGTTTTTGAGGAGGCATAAGGGGAGGTCTGAACCGTGATTTGATCAGAAGTATGTGCAGAGGCTTGTGGGGAGGTATGTGCATCAAAAGAATTATTATCATCTGATTTATCCTTGACACTTGTACACTCCTCAGCAAATACTTTTCCAATATTTCCTTCAATACTATCGATTTGCTCAATATTTACATCCCCATCACCAAAATCAGATAAAATCTGGAAAGGGTTAGTTGTAGCAACCTTTAATCCCAATTCCACCTTACCATCAGATTCTTTATGTATATTCCTATTTAGATCCAAATTCTTTTGCAGAACATCAGGTATTTGAATACCATTGAGCTCAATCATATTATCATTATTGGATTGCTGATCCAAATCCTTCTTCCTCCAAACTTTCAAAGAATTCCTTTTATAAATTCCAACATCTTTAAACTTCAGTACCTTCTCTTTCATATTGCCATGTACCATATTATCCTTATGAACAAACTGCTCATTTCCACCAGAGTCACTATAATTTTGCATATCCAAACTTTTCCTTATATTATTACCTGAACAATACATAGTTTCATGTCCAAATACTTTGCATATACTGCAGATTTTTGGCTTCCAATCATATTCAACTCTAACATGAGGACAACAATCACCTAAGCCTTCAACTTGCAATAAATTCAAGAAGTACCTGCTCAGGAGAAATTTCTATTAACGCCTTAGCATACTTAAATCTAGATAGTCTTTCTGTACTTTCATCAAGGCAAATCAACTTTCCCACATGACAAGCTAACCAATTGATTCCAATTAAAGTCCAAACAATCAATGGAATTCTATAGAAATGAACCCAGATTGGTACCTTTTTAACTTGCTCCTGAAAATATCCATATGAAGGATTCCATGTTGTTATAATGAACATCTTTCCTTTAATAAAAATAGGTTCAGATTGCAGAATTTTTATCCTATCTTGATCATTTGAAAAATTAAAGAAAAAATTCTCATTATCAGATTTTATATCCACTTCACCTTGTAAACGCCAGATACTTCTCAAATGTTTTGACACTGTTAAGTAAGATAGAGGACCATCTAAGAAAAAACCAACTAAATGATCTGCCCAATACTTAATTCCTTCATTTCTCACTTCATCAGGAAGCATTTTCGGAACTCCATCCTTCTTAATATCAAAATGTCTCGGAACAAAAACTCCTGCATTCCTAGGCTTCTTCTTGAATAAGGAAGCCCACTTAAACTCAGATTCACTTGGTAATCTTGATTGATGAATATGATTCAGCTCCTGATTCACATTAATAGAAGTATGTTTTATGGAATTCATAGAATCAAGATCAGACAAAGAAGAAAGAGGGATCTCAGTAGGAGGGGGGATCTCAGAAGGAGGGGGGATATCAGAAGGGTTCAGAATAGAAGAAGGGATCGAAGGAGGAGAAGGAGAAGGAGGAAGAGGAGAAGAAAGAGGATGAAGAGGAGGGATCGGGAAAGAATAAGAAGAAGAAGCCATTACTCCTCTGCTTCTTTCATCAACATTGTTTTTAGTAATTAACCTTTTTTTCCATCCTTCATTTATTAGGTGATATTGTTTTGATATTGTTTTGCCTGTATCTCTCTCGTTTTTGATCCGAATTAGATAATTTTTGATGTTCCAGAAAGCATAAAACATATGCTACAATTTTGTTCAGTGAGTTTTCTGTAATTTTGAGGCTAACTAGGTCAAAAATTGATTTTTCTACTATCTTCCCGAGAGCGATACACATATTAGCTCTGTGGATGAAACTGAAACTATTTTGGTCATAACTTTTGAGCCGCTAGTCAGAATTGAACGATTTTGGACTTTTTGAAAAATGGAGTTACGAACTGCATATCTGGATAGTTTGGTCATCATTTGAGTTCATTAGACCCTTCGAATTTCCTGTCAGAGTTGAACCCAGATCGCTGTGCAAAACAGTGCATTTCATGTTTCCGGGTCCGAATTTGGAACGTCGCTGCGACTTCGTTTCAAGTGGGAATCGAGTAATTCTTTTTGCGTTCTGAAGTAGGAATGTCAGAATACGTTCCTACCAATTTTCATGCCATTCGGATTCAGTTTGCTAGTCCGAATAATTTTCCGAACTTGGGTTCGCGTCAGTTTTGGACTATTTTCCAACACTTAGAATATTTTCAGTGATTTTCTGGTTTTATCGATTTCTTTGAGATTTGTCTCTGGATTTCGTACACGGGTCTTATAAAAAGGTTTTAAAAGGATTTTTCACTCCGAAATGGCTTTCGAAATTATTATATAATATTATTTTAATTATTAAATTAATTACTCCATAATAGGAGAGTTTTCAAAGGCCGTTTTAAAGTGATTTCAAACCAATTATAAATCTGTTTTCCGTAATTATTTTCTATAATTAAATCCCACACTCACACTTTAGCACTTCGAGCGAAGTTGAAAGGTGCTTAAACGGTTGGGAAAAACTCCGGCCTATGAAACCGTGTGTATTTCCTTTCCGGTTAATCCCAGACCTATTCGATTGATCATTTTGGCCTTTCAGCCTAGTTTACCGATGACATGAGGTGAACTTTTTACTGCTTTGAGTGTGGAAGCTTACTATTGGTTAGTAAACCGTTTAGTGCGAACGTGGGGTATGGGACTCATGTTAACACTTTACGGGTTCCTTGCTAAAAGTTCATGACACATTCCTTTTATTACCTTTGGGATAGTGTCTTCGGACTGTCTCCCTTAGAGGTATCGTTTTGGCATCTCTACTTAGATGGCCGTTATACATCTCTACTTAGATGTATCGTTTTTGGCATCTCTACATAGATGGCCGTTATACATCTCTACATAGATGTATCGTGTTTGGCATCTCTACTTAGATGGCCTGTTATACATCTCTACTTAGATGTATCGTTTTTGGCATCTCTACATAGATGGCCATTATACATCTCTACATAGATGTATCGTGTTTGGCATCTCTACTTAGATGGCCTGTTATACATCTCTACTTAGATGTATCGTTTTTGACATCTCTACTTAGATGTTTATGTTTTGGCATTTGTGCTTACGTTATGCCGATGATATGAGGCTTATTATACATCTCTACTTAGATGTTTTGTTTTGACATTTGTGACTATGTTATGCCGATGATATGAGGCTTATTATACATCTCTACTTAGATGTTTTGTTTTGACATTTGTGACTATGTTATGCCAATGATACAAGGCTTGCTATACATCTCTACTTAGATGTTTATTTCTTCTCTATGTGAGAGTTTGTGGTCTATAGTACTATGTTATATATCACCTCATTATCTATCCTGTTTATCTCAGTTTATTAACTGATTGTTTGGCTAGCCTGACCCAAGTGTTTTTCGCTCGGGTCAGACCGAGTTGTTTCAGGTTAGGTCTATGGACTTAGCTTTCTGTGCTTCCGCTTGGACATTATCCGCTATGCTGATAGATAGCTCTTTATATTTGTCCACTATTTTGATACTCTGATTATTCAATCTCTTATGTACATATTTTTGACTCACTTGTGTGAGTGGTGGCTTTGTACCCACCTTATGATATATTTGGATCTGTATTGATGATGTATTGTTCTGAGACTCTGTGCTGTTATGTGATACTGTTCTGTGATGTTATTTCATTATGTTATTATGCTTTGTTCTGATAGATCTTTAGCCATTTATAATTTCGTTATAAGTATTTATCGAATATGTCGAACCACCTGATTGAGAAAAATTTAAATAGATTCCACCTTTCTACGTATTCGGTAGATAGTTATAGCATAATTACATTTGGTCGCTCCTATTATACTCTATTATCCGCATTAGCAGACGGAATCACCTCCGTGATTCTCTTTGCTAATGAGGGTCTTGGAGTGGGGCGTTACAATGATGCTTTATTATAGCCTTATGTAAGAAAATGGCTTATTTATATACATTGTTTTATGATGATTTCGAATATGATGTTTTGAACTCTTTCCGGGTTCTATCAAGATGGATTTGAGGCATTTTATATTTATATCAATGAGATGATGTATAAATTATGGAAATTCTTTTATAGTGCGTTTTAATAGTGGATTTGAGATGTATTTATATTTATATTTATACCGATGAGATGAGGTATAAATGATTATGGAGATTCTTTGATAATGAGTATAGTGATGGATTTGAGATGTATTTATATTTATACCGATGAGATGAGGTATAAATGATTATGAAGATTCTTTGATAATGAGTATAGTGATGGATTTGAGATGTATTTATACTTATACCGATGGGATGATGTATAATAATCAAGAAGTTTCTATTAGATGAGTTTTTATTTATGATGGATTCTTGAATTTTTAACTGTCATATGAAGATTTCCTTTATGGTCAATATCTTTACCCAATTCATTTAGTTATATTATAACTAGATGAATCATGCCTATCTATTATATGTAACATTCCTTTATGCAATCAAGATGAATTATTGTTGTATCACCTAGAGATAACTTGATGACTTATATCATTCCATTGGTAACAATGGAACGGTCTCCTCCTTACCTCTTATTAACGTCACCTTTACTAATGATAAGTTTTAGCTAGCCTGACCCGTGTGTTTTCACTCGGTTCAGACCGAGTTGTTTCAGGTATCATCTTTTGGACTTAGCTTGAAGTTGATTTTGGATATCAGCTCTTCTTTCTCTTGAATAGTTTCTATTCTTCTTCATACTCTGATGTAGTTATATTTAATTCGATATATATGGTGTGGTCAAGTACCACCTTTATTGTATTCATATTGTATTGTACTGAACATGTATCAGTGTATATGTATATATATGATGTTGGTTACTGTTTTGTGATGTGATTCACATTCAGTTATTGTATTTTGTTCTGATAGATCCGTTAGCCACCTATAGTTTTGGATTAAGCATTTACTGGGTATGTCGATCCACTTGAGTTCAAAAAAAAATATTACATTTATCGACGTATCCAATAGATGTTTAAGACAAAATTATAGATGGTCGCCCTTAACCAGCCCTATTCTCCGCTTTAGTAGACAGAATTACTTATTAATTCTCTTTGCTAAGGTGGGTCTCGGGGTGGGGCGTCACATCTTCGCTTTTCAATGCAAAAGACATGTTCTTTGCAAGTCTAACATAAGGCAAGATCTTTGCTTGTTAACATGAAAGATATGCTCTTGGCAGGTCTAACACAAGGCAAGCTCTTCACTTGTCAACACCAAAAGACGAGCACTTCACACGTCGCCACAAAAGTGTCATATTCCTTATAAAATTAATCATTAGAGCAAAGCCTATGCGTCCCATACCACATAGGTTTACTTGAATATTCACTATAAGTCAGTAAACTCCATTCACTCAAATATTCTATAAAATAAGTCGCATAATTAACAGATA
Source organism: Allium fistulosum (assembly GCA_030737815.1). Lineage (NCBI taxonomy): Eukaryota > Viridiplantae > Streptophyta > Magnoliopsida > Asparagales > Amaryllidaceae > Allium > Allium fistulosum. The sequence goes on along the minus strand of CM060908.1, from coordinate 230,366,075 downwards.
AGGTGATCCCGAATGTCCCATACCACCCAGGATTACAAATTGTTTAATCATAGTTCTCATTCCATAGAAGTAATATTTTGCAAGAAAAAATTATCTCAAAGTCACATAGAAAGTTTATTAGTCCGACTAGTCAAATATAAATGCAATTAATTGCCATGGATGATTCATCGGTCACGAGCAATGGTTAGCCTTTCCAACTCATATATAAGCCTTCCAAACTCTATAAATGTACCTTGTATATAATTATAAACTTCTCATATAATTCACAAATCTTTTACAGTTCAACTATATATATATATATATTTAAGTTATCTATGCTAATTGTTACTACGAATAGATTGTAGAAATCTGAATTGATAAAAAAGTGTTTGGAAATATATATATATACATATAGCTGGTCCACATCTTTAGAAGTGTGACTACCTAGAATTTCAGTCATTCAAATTTGTAATATTTAATTGATTTTAAATATTGAAAAGTTAATTTGCTAAGTTAAATAACTTGAATTTCAAATATAATGTTCATTTGAATAATTCGAATTGTTTGAATAATTAAATCTTGAATTTAATATGCATGAAAATGATTTCAAAAGTTGATTTAAATTCTATTTGAATAAGAATGAGGATAGTAAATTTTAATTTATAACTAAAGTGATTTGAATTGTTTTAATAATAATTAGTTCTAATTCACGTGCGAAAATAGCTTTTAGGGACACTATTTCGGATTTTGACATGTGAATAGTGCTTTGAAATTTTCAGTATAAGGACATTAACTTTCTCCATGTGCAAAATCCTAAATTCTAAAATTCACAACCACCATTAACATTCCACCAATCAACGACCCACGTTCATCACGCCAATCAAGGCCATATCAGCCAAAATGTTCTGTAAGAAACTTTTTGCTCTACTCACCACGAACCCATCCATACCAACAGATCAACCATCAGTGAACTAGAGCGTGGGCTATGGCACACCAACCATCAGCATTTTTTAGGGCTCATTCTTGGCCTACAGGAGGAGCTAGGTGATGGCGTTACTAGCTGCAGGCGTGGCAGGGTCGGGGTGGTCTCCGACGTGATGCGGCGGCGAACGGCAATGCGAGGTGGCGCAGTGGCTGATGAAATCGTGATTGCATTTTTATTTCCTAGGAATGAACGAGCATGAGATGAAGGGAAGGTAATTAGTTCAAAATTTAATTAATTTAAGATTAATTATAATTTAAATAATCTCAACGTTCTGTAATTCATAACATTTTCATACGAGGTCGAAATCGAACGTAACAAGTTACATTTTGATTGTATCAACGAATACTACGTTATGCAGTTGGGTTGGATGGATTTGGAGCTAATAGGAATTTGGGTTAAAATTGAATGCCTGTTCAATTTTAATTTAGACCGGAACACTTTGGCGATTACTAGAATCAAGGTGAGTTAACTCACCTCTCTAACCTAATTATATTTTATATAAGTATGAATAATTCTATTATTGATTGTTTGTTGAGTATTTAGATGATTTACTATTTTATTAGTTGGTTTGGATATATTTCCATCTCTGAAGCGGATGGGACCCTATTACGTTCCCATTTATGAGCGGATGACCCTTTGTATATGATCCCGCCTCGAACCGATTGATTTATATTATTTGATTATATATTGTATGTGATGTAGAGGACAGGTTGGAGGGATCTAACCGGATTCCTCATACAGTTGATTTTACTTTTCATATATTGTGATATATGATGTATTGGAGGCCATATTTGATGACATTGATTTGTTTTTCATATATTATCGACCTCCTCAGAGTCCGCTATCATGTGGGAGCCCCATGCATTGGGTTCCACCTATATATAAAGTGCTTTAGTAGCATTGGGCCTTATTTTTGGTATTTTAAAATACTATAAAATAATGATTTTGGTTTAAAAAGGATTTCAAAGTGATTTTGAAAGTATCTATGTTTTAATAATTTTTAAATTATAAAAGGAAGGAATTTATTTTAAATAAAATAAAAAGTATGATTTTTGGTATTTTAAATTAACTATTTTTGTAAAGTATGTTAAATAAAGATTTTGAATTGTTTATATAAAAGATTAGTAAAAGGGTATTTTATAAATAACGTATTAAATTTATGAACGGTGTTTTATAAATATATATAAAAATGGATTTGAAATTGATATATGGTGAATGGATTTATAAATAGAATTTTATAAATAAATTAGATTTATAAAGATAAGGAATTATAAATGGATTTTTATAACAAATGGGATTTAGAAAAGAATGGAGTTATTAATATAATTTTATAAATAAAGGGATTTTATAAAAATAGAAGTTTATAAAGTAGAAAAGGAGATTTATAAACATAGTTTAAAAGTATAGAAATGATTTATGTAGAAATTTAAATAATTAGTTAATCGTTTTAAAAGTGGTTTATCTTTTAAAGAAATGTTTTGAAAGTGATATTTCCAAATGGAGTTTAAATCGTTTTTTAAGTGATTTAAAAAATTTTAATGGACAGAACGTAGATTTCAACATTTATTGTTGTAATAGACGTCCTTAGGAAAGTGAGGAAGGCATGGACTATAACACTATTGTTATAGTAAATGTTTTTTGAAACGAAATGTTTTATATAATCCCTATACTAGTGTTTTGGGTTGTCGTAACGATGTTTTACACAACATTCATTTTGACCGCATAAAATGTGTTTTGACCTTCTGTTGTGGAATACATGAACTGGTTCTTATGATCATACTAAAGGCTTGGTGGTATAGGAAGCATTGCTTCTTATACTTAACGCCCGTTCTAAGGCGTATGAACTCGGGAGTTGTACGGTTATAATAAATCAATTTAGTGTGTCTCCAAAATGGTAGTATTATTAAATATGCTTATACCATTGGTATAAGTACATGGAAATGTTTTCCAATATCAAATCGTCGAAGTGGTTTTGAGAATATATCCTTTTTAAGATATTATAAGTAAATATTTGGAAATTGATTTAATTAATAAATGATTAATTAAATGGGCCTAGTGACTGCTTATGTGCTAGATTTTATTTGTTGCTTTGATAGTTAAATAACCGACTATCAAATTTGGCTATTTTTGGTTCCTTGACTTGATATGAGAATTGATTAGTCATGCATTTAGCATGAAGCCAACTATGCATTCTTGATTATCGTTTGGTGTTAAGAATACTAATTTGAGCAGTGCAAAGTGACTATGTAACTGCAATCTACTGAGCTTCCTTCTTAGTCGAAGGATAACAGGTTGAGAATTGGAAACATGATAAGTCTACGAGACTTGGTTTCCATATGAGGTTGAGGGCCTTTTTATCATTGTTGGTCTGTAGAGACCGGGATTAGATTTATCTGAAAACCACTTCGGACCAACATATGCATTCAAAAGTGCAGGTTTATGATTACGATTTTTGAAGATGGACATCTCCATGACGTAGGGCTACTTGCCACTAGACCCGCGATGCATATCATATACAGATATATATATATATATATATATATTATATATGGTGGCAGTAGTGCATTTTTATGAAAATTTTCGATATGCATGGTCTTCTCGCTACTAATCCTAGGGTTGATTCCCGAGAGGATGTGGTAGGATAGTTCCTTCGATTTGTCCTGTTCCTGGACAACTTGTATGGATGGATGTCTGACGTTGCATTTCTAGATCACACTGATTAATCTCTGTATATATGTACCATCTGTTTAGTGGTGGAGAAGGCAACTTCCCTTAGTTTAACACCCTTTCCTAAGACATATGAGCTCAGGAGTTATACATTTTTAGAAATTAGTCGTGTGATTGTGGAATAGCAATGTGGCATTCAAAGTGGAAAGTTGATGTTCTATGTGAAAGGTAATCGTTACCTCAGGCCTCACACTCGCAAATGGCTAAAACAAGTTAGATGCGGCAAAGCTATGTGGTTCGCAACCTTTAGGATATGATCGCCCCCTTCTAAACATATTTATTACCGCTATGACGTCGGGTTTTAAATTATTATGGTGTATGCGAAGGGAGCTCTCAGATAGGTCTGTAATGACCGAGGTGATGACATATTCGATGCTATCTAGTTAGAGGTAGGCCAGTCTAGTGTTGTTAGAGGACCATCAGTTGGGCCTTGTTACATTCCTCTAGAGATGTACTGCCGGAAGGTAATCCCTTACCTGGTCATTTGTTGGAAAATCATTTTCTAATATGAACTTGCGATTTTAGTTGTAGAGCCTAGTATACTGGAATTTAATAATGGTAACAGTTTCGGCTATGATTAATATTATTTATATACTAGACACTAGTATAATATAACATAATTTGATATGAAATGTTTTGGTTATCATAAGGTAAAAACCCATCCGTGTTTATATGCGGTGTGGTTTACGAGATATCTTTGTTTTAAAAAGTTTTTGATAAATTTAAAATTTAGTTGAGATGTGTTTTCTCATGCTGGTTTACCAGACTGATCCGGGCGTTCTTCCCTTTTAATGCCCGGTTCAGATCGAGCATGTTTATTGATTTAGATTTGGATGCTTAGGAGCTTCACTAGACGAGCTGGAGGTCTTTAGGTCGAATTCATGTATATATTTATTTTTCCGCTGTATTGTTGTTGAAATTATCAGCAATTGTGAGGATGGGTTATTATAACTGTCTAAGCTGATGATTATGATTTGTTGTTGTACTCCGGTTGATGTACGTATATTATAGTTTCTCTTTTGTAAAGATCATTAATATTATATTATATGTTGTTCCGCTGAAATTGTGAGGTTCTGTGTTGCTTTAGTTTTATTTTCTCTTCTTCTTCTCTTCTCTTCTTCTTTATTCTTTCTTTCCCATAACTATATATCTTTCCGTTCAATTTAGGTTCGACATAAGTGGTTTGTTGTCATCTTGAATTTTGCGGATTTGTGGGTCGTTATAGCTGGTATCGGAGCTTAGGTTGTGCGAACACCTAGGCTTTGGCTGGCTACTCATTATACATAGGGTTAGTAATACCCTAGAATGAATTTGAGTGTATGTATATTAGAGCATATTTGTTAGTGATATAAAAAAAATTATATCGTGTTAATTTATCTGTTGAGTGGCTTATAAATTCTGGTCGGTACGTGGGATGCCACGATATCGATAGGGGTTTCTAAACACTTAAATAAGGCAAACCGACACAGTATTGTTTTAAGAATTGGTAAATGAAATAATTTTACCTAAATTATATTTTATATATAAAAGAATAATTTTTCAGAAATTATTATTGTTATATATAGTGTGTTTGGTTATGAGTGAATGATAATATTTAATTATTATCATTTGTTATTTATTATTTGTGTTTTAATAAAAGTTGTTGTTGTTATAATATAAACAAAGATAAACAATTAAGAAATGGTTTTATATAACTAAGTGAAATTACATATAAGGAAAATTTATAAGTATGATTTGTAAATATAAATGATTTAAAAGCTGAGAATTTAAATCTCGGTGATTTTGAAAATTGTTTTTCAAAAGTTTTGAACAAATAATAATAGTTTTATTTTGAAATTATTTTGATTAGAAATATTTTAAAATAGGATTTAAAAGAAATAGAAAGCACTGAACTCATTTCTGTCATTGGAAAATAGTTCGGGTGACGACCGCAACATCATTGGTATTCATTTTTTAGTTTCTAAGTGATGGATTGCTACCATTGGATTTTTGTTTTGGTAAAAATAGTTTTAATTTTAAAATTCAAAAGTATGATTTAAAATACAAAGAAATTATTTTTATTATTGTTTCAAAATAATTTGAAATAAAAACAGGGTGTTTAAACTCTGAAAATTTTCATTTAAGTGTTTTGTAAAAATATGAGAAAATAAGTTCTATAACTTATAAATTTTGAGAATTAGTAAGTTAATAAAGAAATTTAAATTTTTGAATATGAATGTTAAGAAAAGTAAATTTGAAACTGAACTATGAAATAAAATTTAACTTAAGTTAAGTTAAATAAACTAAATTTTGAAAAGGAATTTGGCTCAAGTAAAGCTACATGAAGTGAATTAATGAAATGAGTGAATTTTGAAAAGGAATTTGACTCAAGTAAAGGTAAATGAAGTGAATTAAAGAAATGAGTAAAATGAAATTTAATTTGATTTGAAATGGATATGAACTTAAGTTGTAAAGTGAAAATAAACCCGAGAAGTATTGTATAAAATGTTTATAAACTTAAGTAAAATTTTATGAAATGATTCATAAATGAATTTAGTATGGAGTGAAATGTTGTTAAACATAAAATGAATGTAAATGAAAATGAATATGAAAAATGAAAGTAAATAAATGATTGTGAATAAAGCAATGTGAATAATGGTTATGAATAAATGAATGTAAATAAAAGAATCTGAATAAAAAAAGAATGGGATATAATAAGAAACCAATTGAAATAAATATGTAAGTTGTATGCAAATCATTTTATTTGCATAACTATTTGATCCAGATTCGAATATACGATTTCGAGATGATTTACATCGGTCCAAGTTAGGATTTTTCCCTCGATTTTCGATGGTGAACGGTAGATATGGATTTATGATTGATTCTGATATTCTCCATCATAGTATATGGCTATGCAAGGAGAATGGCGGTTTCTAATCAAGGAATTGGATCTAAGTCCGCACTAGAGAAGTCGTGTGAACGATACTAGTTCGGAAGTGAAATTGTGTGGTTGAGCGAACGATCATGTATGTTTTTGCCTACGGATGGCATTTGTACATCGTATGGGCTTAATAAATTAAATGCTGACATTGGAAAATGTAAATTGATATGGTTATGAATTAATTGGATATATATTATTTGTTTGATGGTTTCTCTGGTTACATTTGTTATATTTGCATATAGTTATTGTATTAGTACAAGTTATATATTAATATTACGTTCCCTATACTTGTTCTCATTGGTTATTGAGTGAATAGTAGGTGTGGATGGCGTATGCTTCGCATTTGAACCTTGTTTTCACATTATATTGATTATATATGCTGGCTAATATAAGAAAAGGTACACATCTCAGATCATATTGTACTTTTATGTTTTTCCCCTACGGTATGCCTCATCCTCGAAGATGAGATGTATATTTGTGATTATATATACTGTAAAATTTTCTGATCGAGCCACGCAAAGGAGACAATAGAGAAATTTTTCGTAAATTTAAGATGTCAGAAATTTTTTGAGAATTTTGATAAATTTTTTATAACTAAAATTTGATTTTTATTGTAAACTAGGAATGGTATTAGTTGGTAACTATGAATGAATTTAGAGACTTAGAAAAGTTGATAATAAAATTTCAACAAATTGATTTTGAAAAGTTAAAGGCTTAAAAGAATTTGGTAATCTATTATCAACTAATTAGTTTTTAAAATTAACAGGTCTGTGGCATATTTCTTTCTTGTAAATTTTAAGGACGAAATTCTTTTAAGGGGGAAGTATTAACGACCCAAAATTTTAGTCATTCGAATTTGGAATATTTAGTTAATTTTAAATATTGAAAAGTTAACTTTATAAGTTAAATAACTTGAATTTCAAATATAATGGTTATTTGAATATTTGGAATTATTTAAATAATTAAATCTTGAATTTAATATGAATGAAAATGATTTCAAAAGTTGATCTAAAATCTATTTGAATAAGAATGAAGGTAGCAACGTTTAATTTATAATTAAAGTGATTTAAATTGTTTTAATAATAATTCATTTTAATTAACATGTGAAAATAGCTTTCGGGGACACTGGCTCGGATTCCGATGAAACTAGTGCCGTTGGATCTGTAATAGTAAACTATAGTACACCGTCGAATTTCGTGGCGATTGGACGTATCGTTTGGTCGTGCGAGCTCAAAGTGCGTAGAATTGAATTAAAGTAATTTAGTTTAATATAATTCGACTTGGAAAGCTAACTTCTATATATGATGGATTTGAGTTTTAATACTAGTTACATTGTGTTCGGAATAGGGGTATTATATTTAGAATGCCAAACGGGATGCCCCGATTGGAGTTCAAAATTTTAACGTGTGAATATTGCTTTGAAATTTTCTATATAAGAACGTTAACTTCTCCATTTGAAAAACCCTAAATTCTAAAATTAATAGCAGCCATTAAGGTTCCCCCAATCAACGGCCCACATTCATCACATCAATCAAAGCCATATCTTCCAAAACGTTTTACAAGAAACTGGTTGCTCTACTCACCACGAACCCATCCATACCAACCGATAAACCATCGGTGAACTAGAGCGGGGGCTATGGCACTCCGACCATCGGTAGTTTTTAGGGCTCATTCTTGGCCTACGGGAGCTAGGTGGCAGCACGGCTGGCTGCAGGCGCGGCAGGGTCAGGGCGGTCTCCGACTTGAGTGCGGCTACGAACGGCGATGCGAGGCGGCGCGGTGGCTGATGAAATCGTGGTTGCATTTTTATTTCCTGGGAATGAACGAGCGTGAGATGGAGGGAAGGTAATTAGTTTAAAATTTAATTAATTTAAGATAATTATAATTTAAATAATCTCAACGTTCAGTAATTCACAACTTTTTCATACAAGGTCAAAAACGAACTCGACAAGTTGTGTTGCGATCGTATCAGTGAATACTATGTTATTAAGTTGGATTGGATGGATTTGGAGCTAATAGGAATTTGGGTTAAAATTGAATGCCTGTTCAATTTTAATTCAAACTGGAATGCTTTGGCGATTACTGGAATCAAGGTGAGTTAACTCTCCTCACTAGACCACTTATATTTTTATATAAGTGTGGATAATTCTATTATTAATTGTTTGTTGATTGTTTGGATGATTTGCTATTTTATTAGTAGGTTTAGATGTATTCCTACCCTTGGAGCGGATGAGACCCTATTAAGTTCCTGTGTATAAGCGGATGACCCTTTGTATACGATCCCTGTTACAACCTTATATTTTGATGTATTGATAGTGACAACTATACAAGTATCTATTGTATATACTAACCACTTTTGTAAGAAATAATATCAACTTTACAAAGAGACAATTATATTAAAATGAAGACCAAATTTACGCTACAAAGTATTATCAGTCATAGTGCCTATGTCTATATGTATAAAGTTATTAAAATTTCTTCTATCGGCTAAAATTGAATTTCCAAAAAACATCGCAACAAAACTTGAAATTGAATTTCCAAAAACATCGCAACAAAACTTGAAATTCAACCAGCTGAACCACCATATGTCGTATATACCTCATCATATACATAGTTGGGTCTAACTTCCTGTCATAAGCTTCCAATATTGGTAGTTTGAATTTTGATGTATTCCTAGCATGATATTAGGAGTGAATGGACTTCTATTGACGTCCTCCATATCCCTATTCACCAATCCTCCACGCATAGCTCGCCTTATCCTCTCTGCAAATCTGTCATTGTCTTCTAGTGGTATTCTCTTATCATCATATCCAAGCTGCCCCTTGTGTCTTCTAGGGAATTTTGGAATGTATTCCTCCAGATGAGCATCCAAATTCCGATTCGCACCAAGCTCTATGGGATTGATCTTAGGTCCTCTAGCATCATGATCAACCAAACCTGAGGGCATGTCCACTAGCCTTTAGGGATCAGTGCCGATCCCTCTGGAGGGATCGGTGCCGATCCCTCTAAGATGGTTGAGGACTGCCTTCTGCTACTCTATTTCATTCCTTTGTCCATTGGCTCCAATTCCATATTCCCTGTTTTGATTACCAACGATTCCTGCTGATTCAACTCCTTGATCTAAATTGTCATTATCTCCTGCTGCTTTATTCCCTTGATTCTGTACTCCAGCTTGTCCAATCCATCGAAGTAAATTCTATATCATCTCATCATGTCTTTTCAGCGTCCATGCCTGCATAGCATCCATCATCATTTCCATTTCATCTCCGATGATATAGATAGATGCTTGATTAGCTCCAGCTCCCGAGGAAGCATTCTGACACCCTCCATGGTGGCTCCTTTCCGGTAGCACTCTCCTTGTTGATTGCCTAGCCATTGCTAACTAGATCCAAGTGTCCAAGCTTCCAAACCCACGGGTGCAAGTCTTCTCAGTAAAAGCACTAAAATGTTGGCATCAAAATTTGGTCACCAATAACCAGTTATGTGAAAGCACCAATATCTGATCACAGATCTCATATAGTATCTAATGTAGAGAATAAAATCCAAAGAACAAACAAATTAAACATGAAAGCAAGTAAAAAGAGACAAGATTCATAGTGGTTTGGCTAACTCTAGCCTATGTCTACTCCAGAATAATCCTTTTTATTATACCGTAGTTTGTTTAATGTTACAATACGAAATCCAAGAATTAAATTGGCAGAGTGTAGCCTAGGTTGAAGGTAAAGAGAAACAGAAAGAAGATCCTTTTTCTAACGTTATGTCTATTGTATTTGTATGGGAAGGCGTGGACAGATCAGGCTGAAATTTCGGTAGAAGAACCTCCAGGCCATGACATGGCCACACAAGAGTTTTCAGGCCCATTGGGGGCAAATATAGGGATTGGTAGAGATCCCTATTTTGGGATCCAAATGGGATCCAATCCCTCTAGGGGATACCCAATGACGTTAGCTACTCGCCCTCTATATTTTGTGCCATTCCGACTTACAGTTTGTGAGATATCATGTTTTCCGTGAAGTGTTGTTACATGTACTCTGATTTCAACCGATCCATTTGGAGGGATAGAGGCCGATTCCTCTAAATTTTCCCATTTAACATGTGATCTCGATGGGGGGTTCCACATGCTATACTAAGCTTGTGCTCCAAGTTTCATGTAAATTGGCTGTGTGGATGTTGAGATATTGATCGATCTTTGCTATAAAGTAGGGTTCAGTCGATCCCTATTGAGGGATAGAGGCCGATCCCTTCAAACTCCTCCAAATGTCTTGCCATCCCTGAAGGAGCCTTTACATATTGTATTATGCTTAGCCTCCATGTTTCACACCAATTGGATTAGTAGAACTCAATTTATTAATCAATCTTTATTGCAATATGATGTAAAGGCTGACTATACCCGATCCATATGGAGGGATGAGGGTCGATCCCTCCAACTTTCTCTATTTGATATGAGATCCCTAGGGTAGACTCCCTAGTATCCCCATACCTTGCTCACAAAATTTTATATGCATTGGACTTATGGATTTTAAGATATTGATTATTTTCCATTGAGTTGTACTTGCTTGGCTGAAATGCCGATCCCTTTTATACCGATCCCTTTTTATACGATCCCTTTTATACTGATCCCTTTCTTAGGTGAAGTAATTTGCTCATAACTTGCGCATAAAACTCCAAACGACTTGAGATTTGAAATGTAGCCTCGTGGGGCTTTCTTTGTCAGTTTATATCAGTCTTACCTTGTTTGGGACAAAAATTGAGGACATGTTCCGATCCCCTAGGGGAAAGGATAGGCACCGATCCCCTACTGGGGGGTATTAATCCATACTTAGAATATTTTGGAGATTCTATCTCTTGGTCCCGGTTGATCGTCGCTTCATATCATTATCTGCACTTGATTTCTGGACCTCACAATCATCGCTTAAGGCTACAAGCCTTAATAATCGTGAAGTCTGTTGGGTTAAATCTGTTTGTCTACTGCCTTGGCAAAAGGTGGGTTAACATTAAGAATCAATTTCAGAATTTTAGAATGAAGCAAGATGAAACCATAAATGAGATGTATTCCAGATTTCAAGATATATATATCACTCACTTCTGGCATTAGGAGAAAAATACACTGATTTTAAATCATAAATTTACTTCTTATTACTTTCAAAGATCCATAATATTTAATTTTAAGTCCAATTGAAATTTATTTATTCTTTTTGGTATAAAATTCTTTAATTGATTAAATTGTGTATTTATTTCTATAATATAAAATACCAATAAAATTTCCAAAACAATTCATAAGAATTTCCAAATTTTGTAAATCATTTACATGTATTTTATTTATAAGTTCCAAAATATTAATTCCATATCTTAAATTTTCCCATATTGACAGGGTTTAAATCCTCCTTCCCAAATAATTTATAAATTCCAACAAAAGAGTATGAATTAGGATTTCTCCATATTTCAATTACTTAGAAAAATATCATTATTTATTTTATTAAAATAACCCAAAACCTAGGGTTGTTATAGACTCTCACTTTAAGGAAATTGCGTCCTCGCAATTTCACTATAAAGAAAAGTCTGTAATGTACATATTTTATTATCCACAATATACTCATCCTTAAAATACTCAACCCATTCATGCATAAGGTAACACTTTGCATTACTAAAATCTTTTAATTCCACTTTACAATATTGAACATCTAACTTATACAACCTTCTTTCCAAAATATGGATGTATAATACTTCATGAAAAAAAAACATTTCACACAAAAATTTTGTAATTTGAATCGGTTTATTTTTAAATTACTCTTGTCCTAAAAATAATTTTTTCTCAAAATTTGCACTTACAAATAGTATAAATAACCTTTTGTCTCGAAATTAAACTTACACATCACTTTACCTTCCTTAAAGGAGGGATAAGTTCCAACACTTAGTTTCTCTTAATTTGCAATTTATAATCCCATAACTCAATTTTCCTTCATCATAATAATTCTTTTCTTAATTAATTGTTTTCCAACTAGTATGAAAACATAATTAGTATCTAATCATTATATACATTGTTTCCCAAGTTCAAATTTCATTATTCAGAATTCTAAAATTGGAAAAGCTAACTTCTAATAAGAAGAGAGAGTGTGTGTATGCTAAAAGAACTTTCTCTTTACTAAATTAATTAACTTATCAAACTTCGTTTGAAATATAATTTGAAGACTTCCTTCCAGTATTTATTTAATATCAAAACAATGTTCAATTTTTTAGGAACTTTAAAGAAATCACTTTAGTATATAGTATGTCCTGATAATGTCAACACCTTAAGCACAATATATCCATAATATGCCTTACAACAATTTTTGTTTGTTAGCAATACATTAAATACACATCTACATGTTGTTATTAAAAGACGTAGACATATAATAATCTAAATATTTCTTTGCAAAAAATTCCAAGAATTTACCATATTCCTCTTGTTCAAATTTGGTTGTAAGAGGGTTACTAAAAATCCAAATTATCTTACATTTAACATTTCAACCTACGAATTTAATTTTTCAAATTCATTATCTCTTGAAAAATAAAATACACCAATCATCCAGTTATTTTAAAAGTCATCCTAATAACCAAAACATTATATCCAACAATATGTTTAGACTAACATCCTCTAAGTAAAATTTTATGAAAAATTGAGTTATGAATTACAAATTTCCATTGGCTTATAAATTCATTAATATGGAGACACTTCTCGTATTTATGCCTTACCTTACAAAATAAATTTACAAAGAGTAAAATTTCCTTTTTCAAAAGAACTTTAGACTTAACTTGTCTATTCTTACATCAAACAAACATTTTAGGGGGTTAAAATTTCCTTTTTCAAAATAACTTTAGACTTAACTTGTCTATTCTTACATCAAATATAATTTTTAGGGGGTTCATAAACTTAGATCTAAAGCCTTCTCTTTTATTGTTATCACAACGTATTTTAAATTTTAAATTTTGTACATAGTCCAAAAACAATAATGATATTATTGTTCTTTTCCATAAACTTATTATTTTGAAACCTTTCTATGCTTGAACAAAACTATCTCAATCTTATGGTGTTTGAGTTTCCATCCTTTCTTTTGGAGGTTAATTCCATTTAATTTGATTTTCTAATAATAAGGTAATTATAAAACCAAATTACTTTAACCCATTCACAAGGCTCATTTACCACCATCTTTATTTTCAACAAACACTAAAATTATACTTTTTAAACTTCACATATCTTAATTTGGATCAATTTCCTCTTCAATCATTCAGTTTCCATCTCTTGCATTTTCACATTAATAAAATTATTTATTAAGGTATTCAATTAAACCAATATTATTTAAGCACCAGTAAAAGTTACCTTATTAATATAAATCAATCCTTTAATTCAACTTTGTCAAATTAAAAGGACATCTCCATGATGTACCCTTTCTTAAATTTTTTTTTCTCAAAATTACCATGTATCTTTTATAATCCAATTACTTATTTTATTTAAGACTCATATATAAAGTTTTAATGTTTATTTAAAACATTACATGGCATAGGCAATCAATCAAAGCATCACATGTAATTTATTTTAGCTTATGTCTTATAAATGAACATACTCCATATACATATAACTATTATAATGATGATGTTATGCCATTCGTTATTTGCGAATTACCTTGTCAATTGGCTGCAATGTTAACAGTGCAATCACCATTGCCTCACCATTGACCTTAACTATCGCTAATATCTGATAGTTGCATTTATTATCGACAATGTTAACATATATGAGGCAACTTTTATGGTTTTCTTTATAATTAGTCTTAACCGTCAAAGTTTTATAAAAAAATATTATATACTTATTTATATAACTATCTTCATAATAGATATATTTATATGCCTAATTTATTAGCAAAACATTTTTCTAAAGGACATTCTGCATTTCTTATTTGTAGTATTTAATCTCAAATCAATATCTTTGCATTAACTACTTTTGACACCATCATTGTAAAATTAATTACAAATATAAAGCTAATAATACTTCTATAAAAATACTATTCACAATACTTCTTAAACATTCATAAATTTTACAAAATATAATATCTCAAAGTACTATGTCGAACTGTCTCGTCTAAGTGTTTAGGAATCCCTATTGAGAACGTTGGCCAGACCCTCGACCAAAATTCTTATTAAAACCCTACCCTAGAGAGTGGCGCTAGGGAATTCCGTAGGCCCGCCCCAACCAACCTCCCATTTTTACTGGGCTCTCACAGAGGCACTTTTCGATCCCGAGATTTTCAACTCATTTTAAGGGATTATTACATGCATCCATAATCTAGAAGCTGCTATAGTGTAGCTGGCAGGACTCGAACCCTCTCCCTCCATTGGGAAGTTGGGAATCCCTACCAACTCATCCAACTGGCAAATTAACACAAAATATATTTCCAAAATTTTCTTTAATATGATATATATATATATATATAGGAATTATTCAAAATCTTACTTTTGCAAAATTCTATTTGCCATTGTTAAACTCAATCAAACACAAAATTCATCCATGCATACAACAACAATCTTCTAAATTCTAAATTCCATCTTAGTTTCCAATTAATCTTACATATGGAACAATAAGTTATTTTAAATAAGATCAAACTTTCAATCATGCCTTGCGGTAGCTACACTATTAAAAACACCACAAGGTCCTATTATTAATATCAAGTAGGTTCTAAACTCTCAAATGATATTTCCTACTTAATATCAATCTTTAATGGTCATTATAACTTTTTTTTAAACAATCAAGCATCCAACAACCAACCCAACAAATATATATATATATATATATATAAATATATATGTACATACACATACATACAGGGTAACTAATTAATGTGCTCAGTGGAAAGCAATCCATCTGCCTCCACTACACAACTCTGATCACTATGGACCAGGACACACAATTCAATTTGAAACCAACTAAGGTCTAAGCCATAAACTTGGTTCGAATTTAGGGTCACTTCAAGATACTAATTATTGTGTATGGGAGAAATCACATAAATACATCCCATAATTTCCCCTTAATAACCAATTGTTATTCCTAAATTTGAAATGGACTCTAAATTCTACTCTCTACACTCAGGGACGGGCTTTAAGTTTGTCTAGGCCAAGGTTCGTGTCCTTTATATTCTATATTGTTTTGAACCATAGCTCTGATACCAAAATGTAACACCCTACCTCAAGACCCATGTTACCCAAGAATATTACAAGTAATATTATCGAGTGATATAGAGAATGAAGCTGGTTAGGAGCGACAAATCGCGTATATTTCTTTGGGCTAACACCGTCACATTTTACCTTTTAAAATTTAAACAATAAGTATTATGTGAACAATCTCGGCACATAGCAATACACACATTGGCTTACATCATTCAAAACAATATAAAATACATTTCAGAACATAGAATCACAAATCATCTTAAAAAATATGATACATTGCAAGTACTGCACAAGTGACAATGAATATATATATATAAACACACACATCGAAATAAATCAATCTCTCTCACTCTTCATAGGTTACATATCCATATCTAATATTGGACATATCTAGCCTGATCACATTTGCATATTCATAGCTAAAGCCAAGGAGAGAGCTAGCCACAAACCTAGTCACAGGGTTTCTATAGTACTTGTCAGAACTTGGTCTGACCCGAGTATTATAAAATAATAAATGGATTAGACTCTCTCTAAATATTGTAAGGGTCGCATCATATGATGAGCATACATAACATCAATATATGGAAATATTTAAATAGCACGATACTCTACACATAAATAGGAATTTTTATTAATTCATCATGTCATAAAGTTATACTATTCCTACAATCAACAATCATCATTATCACGGTAAAAATCAAATCAAAATCATATCAACTATCAAGCATGATAGAGAGTTATAGACAGCGCTTCGCATGTTAAATACTAAAGGAAAGTGCTTCGCATGCCATCTAAAAAGATAAGATCTTCGCTAGTCGATACTAAAGGCAAGCTCTTCGCTTGTCAATACAGAAGACATGCTCATCGCAAGTCTAACACAAGGCAAGCTCTTCGCTTGTCAATGTAAAAGACATGCTCTTCGCATGTCTAACATAAGGCAAGCTCTTCGCTTATCAACACAAAAGACATGCTCTTTGTAAGTCTAACACACGGCAAGCACTTCACTTTTCAACACCAAAAGACGAGCACTTTGCATGTCATCACAAAAGTGTCATATACCTTCTAAAAGAAACCATTCAAGTAACGGCCATGCGTCCCATACCACATGGGTTTACTTGATATTTACTACATGTTGGTAAACTCCACAACTCAAATATTCTAGAAAATAATTCATATATTTAATCGATAAGGTAATCTCGAATGTCCCATACCATACGGGGTTACCAAGTTGTTTAATTATAGTTCTCATTCCATAGAAGTAATAATTTTCAAGCAAACATTATCTCAAAGTCACACAAAAAGTTTATTAGCCTTACTCGTCAAATATAGATGCAATGAATTGCCATGAATGATTCATCGCTCACGAGCAATGGTTAGACTTTCTATAACATCTCGCCTTTTTGTACGTTTTAAGCAGACACACATGCCAACTCAAACCATACAGAAGGGCAGACTGTTATGGGGTAAATAAGAAAAAGCAGAGAAAGAAAAAACAAAACAGAATCTCGCAGTGGAATGACAAAATATAATAATCAAATAACAGATCATGAAGCTGTATACAAAACATTTTATTATACTTATACAATACAAAAACCAGAGTTACACATATCAGAGATAAACAAATAATGCAGTGGAACAGTATGAATGCAGTGGAATAAATATAGTAAATAATAGTGGTACAAATCTTTGTCTTCGTCCTCCAGAAATAAGGTCTTCAAATCCTGAAATGCTCAGGCTGACCCGAGCGAATTGAAAAGACAAAACACTCGAGTCAGAACTAAAATATCTTATGTGAGTTAAATCAATGGTAAATAACTATGAGTGGAACGACGTCAGAGATGTTTACGGGGTTTGACATCTCCTATCCAGTGTCTAACGTGAGTGCAATAACTTAAGAGATGTTCGGGATTCACATCTCCTAAGGATCCGTTAAACTATCTACTATGTAGTACAATACGCTATTATAATATGTCTACAGTAAGATAAACTATTAAAATAGCGTTAAGGCGTTACCCATTTCCCCCTTAACACATTTTTATATATTCCCATAGTCTATACTGTACCATAATCCCGTCCGTACCGGAAGTCGTCAGAGGGCACTCCATATGTATGGTATAAAACAAACTCGTAGTGGTCTCGATAGGGTAAGTGACACGGCACAACTAGGAAATGCCAGGGTAGATATACCAATTACACTTTCGGACTGGTGGTAACGCATAGCAGCTACTACCGCCCACCTCGGAACACACTCCAAAATCAAAAATCAATGGTGGCCACCAAATCAATCGCAAAGTCAGAATATAGTATCGAAGGAATGTGCCCGATCGGAGGAATGACCTCACTTGGACCGTCAATTGCTCCTGTTTTAGCCACCTTAAGCTAACTCATGGGAGTCAGGTACACGTATATACCTCATATAGGATCGTCGCCAACCATCCTACTTCATTTTGGAATCTCCATCGCGTACACAGTTGTCAAAGTGGTTTTCGGTATTGGCAGAGAGTATGACAATATCTGATCCCGGTCTCTTTAACAACCAATCGCTTATTACACACCGGATGGTTCTTTTACATTTCCAAAATCATTTCATAATTGATATCAAAATATCATATTCAATTCAAATCATATCACTTTCGAAATCATATTCAAATCATATCACATTTGAAATCATAGTTCGAAATTATATTTCCTTTCAAAAGTCATATTTCCAAAATAGGCTAAACTCTCATTTCAAAATATCATATTAAACCAAATATGTTATTTAAATTCCAAATTAGGTTATAACATCATTAACCATATTCACTTAAAAATCGAGAATTTGAATATAAACCCATCCATTTTACTTAGTTTGGAATTTAGAAAAAAAAATAGTTTTTAAATAGTTATAAATAGTTAATATAGATTTAATATAATTAAAATAGATTAAATAGCTTTAAAATAGATTAATTAGATTTGAAATAAGTCAAAACAGGTTAATTAGTCTAAATAAATTAAATGGTTTAAAACAGGTTAAGATTATTTAATATAATTAATGCAGGTTAAAATAGTTTAATACTTTGAAATCTTAATAATTAGAAATTTTGAAATAATATATTTTTAAAACAGTTTATATTAAAACATGAATTTAGGATTAATATCAAATTAAACTATTCATTTCATTTCAACACATTTGGACCATTTTCAATTTCCATGTCAACAAACCAAATTCTAAACCTTTCAATTTAACATTTCAATAAACTATTGAATTTCATATTGTTTCAATCCATGTTCAAATATCAATTCGGATTACTCCGATTTCAAAATATTTCAAAGTTATTTTCAAACAACTTCAATAACTTAATTTGGATAGAATTTCATTTATACTTAAAAGTTTAACTTTAAACATCCAATTTAATTTCTTAAAGCAATTCCTTTAAACCAATTCACATTTCAACATAAAAATTGCTTTTTCAATAATAATTCAATTCATATAAATCAAATTTTATTTCAAAATATCATTTAATTAAATTCGAAAATTAAGGATTTTAAAATCATTTAATTTAACCAATCCGATGTCCGTATATAATTCTCTACCCTAGGGTCAAGTGATACAGATATTTATCATTTCAATCCGCAATTTAAAATGTTAAGGTTATATATATCATTTCAAACTGCAATCCCGAATTAATAATAAAATCCATAAAATCGCTCGAGTCTATCATTTCAACCCATAACGATTTTTCTTTAATCTATTGATCATTCGAGTATGCATCATTTCGACCCATAGTGAACTTGCAGTTTATAACGATATAAAATAAAATATCCATTCATCCAATATCAACAATCAACATCCATTACAGACATCATCCAAATCAATCAATAAATATCAATATAGAACTGATAATCAATAACAGGTATTTAACTGGCAATTTATATTCAATAATAAGTTAAATAACGATTTAATTCAAATATATTCAAATTAACTGAGATGATGATTTTAAAATATACCAAATAGTCATAAATAAATTTCTAATCACATCATAAATTTAATTTAACAAACATAAGAAATTTAGAAGTTGTGAGTGGGTTAAAACACCCACCTTTGAATTTAAATCGAATTTAAATCCAATTTAAGCCCAAAATTTGAACAGTCTTAGAATTCGTCTAAACAAGCGTCATAATGTTCGGAATTTCAATACGATCTTAGCGGAGAAAAGCGCGTGTGAAACGGACCTCGTATGTGAAAGTTACACCCATTAGAAGTTATAGGATTTCAAATTAAATTAAATTAAATAATAAATAAAACAAACAGAAACCCTACACGTCACCAAGCATTACTGCTCCAAACCCTAGGTCGCGCCCAATCATGAACCAACCGCCACTTCCCTTTGCTCGACGCCGACCAACTCGATCGCCCTCGTCCCGATCAGAGGCCGCCACTGGCCTCCAGAGCTCCGGCCGCCCCAACACCCTAGACGCCTCCATGTCCGATCACCTCACGTGTTCCCACCGCCGCCGAGGTCAAGAGCTATTTGTGGCGAATCCTGGCACACTCAAGTCCAATGAACCATACCAATCGACGCCGTACGACATCCTCCACGTGCCAATACCCATCGATCGTCTT
Organism: Allium fistulosum; assembly: GCA_030737815.1. NCBI lineage: Eukaryota > Viridiplantae > Streptophyta > Magnoliopsida > Asparagales > Amaryllidaceae > Allium > Allium fistulosum. The sequence continues at coordinate 230,345,666 of CM060908.1, read as the reverse complement.
ATGGTTGACGATCTGCCGTCAACTCCGACAACTCAAAATGAACGGCCGGGGATGATTCGCCCAATTCCGGCAACACAACAACCCACATCAAAAACAGACAATGGATTTGACTTGCGCTTGTCGAGAGCTTCAAATTGATATATAATTCGATATAGTTTGAGGAGTTTGAAATTTTGATTTGCAATTGAGTTTGGAATTTGTTTTGATTTGTCTGCCATTGAGAAGGATGAGAAGACTGAAATGTACGTACAGACAAATGAAAATGAGGAGTGGCTAGGGTTTATAACAGGCTATTTATAGACAAAGCTGAAACTAGAATGGATGGATAAGATTTGACTTGAATTGGAACGATAAACGACCCGTAAAGCCCGTTCTGTCTCCGGAATGAAAAATAGGTCATCCCATATATCGAAATAGATGTTTTCAAATATTTTAAACTCAATGCAACGGGTTTCAGTTCCTAATTTCATCGTATGAAGAAGTTATGTTAAAATCTACTTATTTTAAATTGATTTCAATTGATTTGATTTCTATGCGTTTCGAGTTCGTAAGATCAAACGACAAGTCCGATCGTTACGAAACTTGAAATCCTACAATAATTCATCGTTACAGATCTGATGAAACTGGTTTCGTCGAAATCCGAGTCAGTGGCCAAAATGGCTATATTTCAGTTAATTAAATAAATTAATATTATATTAATAAAGTTACATTTTTATTTCAAATTTAATAACTAACAATTTTCATCATTTTCAATTTCTTGTATAATTACAATAGTTAAAAACAAATTTACACATCAACTTAAAGTTAATTATTTTACAAATTTCAGTGTTGATTATTTCAATAATTACAGCGTTCAAATTCAACTGCAATTAATCCAATTAATTAAACTTTATTTCAAATAAATTGATTTTTATTTGATTCAAATCTTTATAGTCAATCAATTATTATTTTATAAACATAGCTAACATTTTTTTTTACATTTCATTACATTAATATCTTCCAATTTTCATCTTTTATTTGTATCAACTACAATATTTCAATTTTATAGGATTTTTGGTCAATTTACACATTTATTATAATTAAAATCCCAATTAATTATTTTATCTTCGTTTCATTCTTTTTATTACATCAATTATTGTCATGTAAATAAATTTTACATTTCTGTAACCTTTATTACGTTCACACTATAGTAGTTGTCTTATTCCACATTAATGTAACATTTATTTACATTTATTTACAATTGACTTATTAAATTGGTAACAGATAACCATTTGTCACCTTTACCTTTTATTACACTTAAGTTTATTACTTTCAAACAATATTAAAATTACTTACAGGACATTGATTTTATTCAATTACCATTTATCATATATTAATTCATTAATTAATTAAATGTTCATGTTTATTTTCTTATATTCAATTTATAACCAAGTTATAACATTTACACTAATTCAATTAATTGGAATTTCATAGAAGCGGTTAATAATTTACTTACACTAATATTGCTACAACTCATTCCAGTTATTAATTTCCATTAATAAATCACAAATTTCTGTTTTTCCCAATATTAAATAACAATTTTTTTTATTAACAATTTAAATTATTGCAAATTCACAGGTTGTTACACTTTCGAACTCATATATAAGCCTTTCAATCTCTATAAATGTACTTCTATACACTTATAAACTTCTCTTATAATACATAGATCCTTTGTAGTTCAACTATATATATAAGTAATCTATGTTAATTGCTACTACGAATAGATTGTAGAAATCTAAGTTGATTAAATATATTTGGAAACATATACATACATATAGCTTGTCTATATCTTTAGAAGTTTACAAGTTCATAAAATACATTTCTAAATGCATATACTTATGAAATATTTTATTAAGTAAAATATGAGTTGAAATGCCACTATATGTGCAGCAATAAGTCACCCAAGAGCCAAGAAACACTAAAATCAAACAAGGCGACAAACATGGCAAACCAGCAATGTTACTTGGAGCTGAAAATAGTTCCTGGCTACTGCTCATTGGTAAAACAGTGGAGCTCCACCGGTCGACCTATTAGGGCAAATTCTGGAGTTGTTCCAGCTCCAATAACGCCTCTAGTTAATCTTCGATGATGGCGCTTTGCTTCGAGGCCATGTGTACGTGATTTTAAGCTTGCAAGCATCCAAAGTCAATCCAAACAAACATCATATTATCAATTTAAGCATCAAATTCACTAACTTTATGACAATTTGATTTTTCAGTAATAGTATTTAATAATATTATGATTTAATTTAACACCTGAAACTCTCATTGATTTAAACAAACATGAAAATATATTTAGGGTGAGTGGTGAGGGTTACTCACCTTAGACCATGTAGGAACTTGCCAATCCAAAGGTTTTGACCTTGCTTTTCTTATTTTAGTAAACCCTAGTAATTACTCAACAAAATGAGAACAAACATGGATTAAAACATTACAAAATTAAAATCAACAAGTCTATTGGAGGTAATAGAGTTAAATAACATTACCTTGATTTTATAGGAATTTCTAGAATTTCCTTTTATTCCAAAAGTGCAAATTTGATTGAATTTTGAGAGTGGAAAGTTTTAAACCCTAGTTTCTAATTCTTTCTCTGAATTGCAAAATAAACGTACAGGTGAATGAAAATGAGAAGGCAACATTCTTTTGTTAGCTTTAGTGTGGAGTTTGGGCTGAATTTGGCCCACCCAAATGGATTTGCAATTCTTTTATACATTTCTTCTTTAACTTCTCATATTTACTTTAAGTTTGGCAATGGGTTGTTTTTATGACCATTTAAATCAAATACATACTCATTTTTATTTATTATTCCTCTTTTAAATCAACTTTTACATTATCATGAATGAATAAATATTTTTCCTTTATTTTATAATATAAATTTCAATGCCTTCTTTTTTAAATCATAAATTTACTTCTTAGTACTTTCAACAATCCATATTATGTAATTTTAAGTCTAATTGAAATTTATCTATTCTCTTTGATATGAAAATCCTTAATTTATTATATTATGTATTTTTATTTCTGTAATATAAAATCTCAATCAATAAAATTTCCAAAATGATTCATGATTATTTCCAAATTTTGTAAATCATTCACAAGTATTTTATTTATAAATTCCAAAATATTAATTCCTTATCTTAAATTTTCCAATATTGACTGGATTTAAAATCCTATTTCTCAAAGAATTTATAAATTTCCACAAAAGAGTATAAATTAGGATTTCCTTATATTTCAATTACTTAGAAAAATATCATTATTTATTTCACTAAAATAACCTAAAACCAAGGTTGTTATAGGTCTTGTTTGCTCCAACAGACTTGCAAATTTTGGGTTACCTCTTTTAGCCATTCTGAGCGTATTTCTAAGTACATGAGCAGTTTCATCTTCATTTTGATGTTCTAACTGCCAGCTGAAATCTACTTGGTTAAAAACCAGGTTAACACTTGATTCCTAGAGTATGCTTTCATTGAAAACAATGAGTGCTCTAGATTGAGACAAGTTTTGACTCGCAATATGGTGATTTCGGTTGATCGTTCAAGTATTGCTTCGAAACAATGCTTTTACCCGATTGATATTTCTTTAACTTCATTGCATAGGTAGAATTCTATTCTTCACACTAAGGACAAGGTCTACGGTCCATAGATCGACCCACGCCTTAGTCGAGGCTGCTCCTTCTTTTGCTAAGTTTTTTTTGCAAGTTTTCGGGTTATAAAACATCTCAATACCGACTGAATTCTATCGATACCGACAGCTTTCAATCCCCCCAAAAGCTACATAATTCTAACATTTAGAAATTTTTTATATCCCTTTCATTTGTTGTTTCCTCCTTGTCCCCAGAGCTCCCACCCCCGAGTCCTTTCATCCCTTCATGATAAATCGTGCTTTGTCGTCGTCGACACCACCATCTCTTATCACTTGACTTTGTTGTTGACTCCTATCATTATCGCCACTTTCCAGACCACCACCGCCTAATGTTGAATCGCCGCCTTGTATCAAGTTGTTCCCTATCGCTTTTGGTTATGATAGTTATTGAGTACCCGCCACTGAATCTACATGTTCTTTCATCATATGCTTTAGATCAACTAAGGTGGGTGTGGTCTGATTGGCACGGTGGTGGTGATGGTTGCGGTTCTTACCATGTTGAATGCTACGTTTTATTGTTTAGAATGGCTCGTTGATCGACGTGCTTCAAATTCGATGATGGTATGTCTACTCCTCTTGAGCTTGGATCCTCTACCGCCCAGGCTTCACCTTCTATATCTGTCAGACCCAGGCATTTAATCATAGCTGAATTACAAGGCACGGTCGTTCTAATTCAATAGGTTCCTCCATCAGTCTTAGGGTATTAAACGACCCACCTGATCAAATGCTGACCATCTTTTCAGCAAAAACACTTTAGAATATCTGTCACTGGAATGGAATTCCAAAGGATGACATACGGCTCCCTACTCAGGATGAATAAGCACTTCTCCCTCTATAGGGATTCACAACTTGAAATAGATATATGTGCCTTGACCATGTTGTGTCGCCCGTCAACACATTTCTTCGAATGGTTTTTTAAGAGCTTGGGTTGGCTCCGGCCCAAATCCATTCGAACCATTACATTCTTCTGAGCTTATTGTACGTACTTTTTATAAACTACTTCAATCGGGCTCTAACTTTTCAGGGGCTTATAACCTCCATAGTTCAAGCAAAGTCAGGAGTCTCCTTGCTATATAATCATCAAGGCTTGGTGTAGATGTAAGGTTATTGAAAATCTTCACAATAATTGTTCATATTTCAAAAACAATTATTTCTTCATACGATGACCGTACGGCTTAAATAGGCTTTGACTGTCTGGAAATGAGTTCCTTTCCTTATATCTATGCTACGGTTACTCCATCCAAGTGCTTAACTCGCTATTTATTTGTTCACATGTATTCCTACTTGAGATGCTCGTGATGAGCATGCCAATACCATAAATGGTTCTAAGGGAGGTTAGCTTTCAACAACACACCACATCATATCTCATAACTAACTAGAATCTTTGGCGGTGCGGTCTGCTGCTCTAAAACAGGATTGTCATCCCTGGTCCGACTCTTGCAAGCATCTCTAAAGCACCTTCCCAAACCACCATTTATACTCGCAACTCTAGCAAGAATCGTTAGGGCGAGGTTGAAGGCCCATCAGGCACAGCACATGTAGAGGAGCCCATTACAAGAGGAATCAAAGAGTCTGCTATTAGAGATGCCTTGAGAGATGGGAACGAAGGAATTGGTATGTTGCCAATCCCGAGGAAAGTGATAGGGCCAAAATGATAGAGGGAAAATAACCAATAGTTGAAGAGGAAGAGGAGGGCGTCGGTGATAACGACAATGACTATCATGCTAGTGTAGAAGAGTGTGAATCGTTCGGGGAGACACCCTATAAAACCCTTGAGCTTCCCAGCTTGCCTTATTCAGAGCATAGTACTGCTAAAACTTTCAAGATGGCCAGAGAACAAATTATGTTTCCTTTAGGAGATACAATGTCTTGAGCCTGCCCCTTTGGTGACATCTCTGTCGACTTGAGCAATTTTGATGTCTCTATCGGTGCTCTTCTAGATGAAGCCGATTCCAACTTTAGCTACTCGCCAGGCAGATTTGTGGATGAAGGTGGTGAAACCCTATCTTTAATTCCTTTTTGATAAGGTATGTAGAGTATTTAGGGGGTCATCGGCAGCACACATATCGCTAGGGTCATGGACATGCATCTTTGCATTCACATCTTAAAATTCCAAAACTTATACCATTTTTTTGCTTGTTTCAGGTCCTATGTTCGTGACAGGTACAAGAATCTCTCATGTAATGTTGTCGATTATGGGGGCTAAACTCTTGATCCTCCTTTGTCTCACTTTGGTTATAAGAGTTATCGCGAGACCGAGGAGGGAAGATAAAGGAGAAAGGATCATGAACCGGAGGACGCTTGTTGGGTTAACAAGGAAAGTGAGAGAGAAAGAGAAATGGAGAGAAGGAAAAGGGATGCTGAAGATGGTTTTTCACGCAACCCTACCAAACGATCAAGTGGATCATCTGATCGTCACGGCGCTTCTTCTGGGGCTATTGCACTATGCACTGAATTGCAAAGCTCTTTTCAGTAGCAGGTCTTTTCTTCTCAATCCTGGACTGCTATAGCTCCCCTCATTCTAAAGGCATGTCTACTTCTACGGCTTTTCTTCTGCCCCACCATGTCTACAGGCCGTGTTTCCTAACCTTTTCTTACATGGTGTCAAGTTTGATCAAGACATTTAAGATGTCTCCAAGGAAGAGATGAACCAGGAGCTCCAAAAGGTCCAAAAACATGTTGATCGAGGTAAGAAATGGAAAAGGCTCTGGTTCACACTCTCCAAGGTCAGTAGAATCAACTATACTAACATTCAGTCCTTCGATTCTAAGAAGGAAACATACAAGAAATCATAAAGGAATGGGAGGAGGACTTGGTGAAGGCTATAAGAGAGAAACGCGACCCTTAAAGATTAAGCCAGCTCTGGCGATATGAGGGATGAGGTGTAGAGGGCTCACGAACGCGCTGAGATCATGTTGTAGAATATTCTTTAAATTGCACATGAAGAAGGCGCCGAGCTTAAAAAGCAGGCCATCGAGAAGGACCTATCCCTCATTGAAAAGGAAAAAACCATCAATGAGCTGGCTGCCAAACTGCAAAGGCTTGGGGAAAAGAATTGCAAGTTCGCTAAGGGCTTGGAACGGGTAACAGTTGCAAAGCTTTGCTCCTACATTGAGCTTATTATCGCTCAGGGAGAGGTTAATGAGGTCTAGAAGGAATAGTCTAGGGAGATAGAAGAGCTGAACATGAACCTCCAACACTTTTACGCCAGTGTTATTATGCATAAAAATCTAAAGTGGATGGGAGATGCTTATCCTGAAATTCTCACTTATGCCTAAGAAGAGGTGTTACGATGACTTGCGGCGTCCAGGGACAACTATTCCGAAGAAGCGCTCATGGCTGAGTACCTCGATGCCGAGGACATAGAAAAACTTGCAGAGGGAAAGGACATCCTTACTGCCGAGGATGTCGCCGCTGGACCAAGTTCGCCGAGTTAGCACAAAACAACCCTTTGTAAATCCAAAGGGCTTGTAGTGACTATTCCCACATCTACGGAGGTTAGCTCTAGAACCACCCAAGTCATTTCCATCTCCACTGCTGAAACCTTCATCAAGCCCTATATTCCTCTTTCGTGGGTTAATCTCAGGAGCATAGGACTAAAGAAGGGGAATTCATCACATCTTTTCGAGATCAAAGCCCGGGCTTATGTATATCTCTTGTTTCATCAATCTTCATGAAGCTTCAGTTCTCACGTGATAATCTTTATCATTCTATTTGTCAACTAGTAGGTTAACCGCATCTTCTTTCTCCATCTTTCTCCTCTGCCATGCCTACTCAGGGTTTGGAATCGGCAACAATAATCACCACCTCGACTTCCATCACTACAGGACTTGTCACTCCAGTCCTGCCCTCTTTTTCTAATACTAGTCCTATTTCTCGAAAGATCGAGGATTTATAAGGGCTGGATGACATTTCTCAGTCCTAGGATGATGATGTCACGATTACCAATGCTATGGATCCGATGGATCATGCTTCTATAGACGAGAGTTTGAAGGTAGATTTTGAGAAAATCCAAGTGAAATCCGAGCCCTGTACTACAATGCCCACGGCTTCTACCCCAATAAGACCCACCTCCAAACTTCCTGTGTTCAAGCCTCAAGGTTAGGCCTCCCAAGACTAAGCTTACTTAAGCTCTTACTAGCAAATGACCCCCATGCAAGGACCGATGAAGAGTCTACCAGTTCTGAGGTGAGACCCCTCAAGGTAGGGTGATTAAAGATGAGAAGAAGCACTAGCAGCATCTTGGCGATTCTGATGGCAAAGAAGGTGAAAAGGGAAGGACAAAGTAGAGAGTGCTTCAATTTTATTCGTGTGGTGGCTTGTTTTCTTTTTTTGTACAGTTCGTACTTTTGTTTTTCGCTTTCTCTTGGTGGTAAACAGGTCATGTTTAAGCAGGACCAGCCCCCACTGTTTCTTGTATATATAAAAGTTGTAGTAATGGAAAGATCACTTTTCCTTGTAATCCTTGCTCTGTTTACTTTTTCCATAATATTATATACTGTACCTATTTTCAAACCTGCCTATGTATATAATATAACTACCTGTACTACAATTTTCTTATATTCGATACACATGTTCCTGTGCAATATACTTATTTGCTGCAACTTTGTACATATATAAATAATATTCATGTGATTGCTTTGGTTGAATTTTGCTGTTAATCCTATCCGTAGTCACCGAAACATTCCTCTTTGCGAAATGGTAGCAAACATTTAACCTACTATGTGGTTTTGGATGTTTGTGTTCGATCAACTATCTCTTGATCGGTCACTGATCCTATAAATCCAATGTTCCATGCTACTCCCTCGATCATGAGGTGGCTGTTGGAATGTTTATTCTCTGTTCTATTTAGTTTCAGTGTGCGCTTGGCCCTTTTCACTGGACTTAGCACTTCTAATGCAAAGATGCAGGCACTAATGGGAAGAAAATATAGTAGGGAAAATAATCTGATTATCCCCCGGTCTATTCATGTCTTCCCTATCCTTATCTTGGATCGGGGAAACTTGGTGATGCTTGTTTTCGAGCCTCAACGACTATCTAAAAGAACCATTTCTATGGTGTTTTGATGATAACAACCAAACAACAATGCTACTAATGATTTCATCAAGTGTATTACATATTTAGTAAGCAATCATTAGAAGAGACAAGCATATAAGCACATATCAGAGAATACTTTGCTTCAAAAGACTTAAAATGGTGTTAATAGACTACTACAATGCATCAAGGCCAAAGATAGGCATATAAGAACTCAAAAAACTATGAAGGAGAAGTCAACAAAAATATGAAGGACCGATCGACTGAATCTTTGTCTAGTTGACTGAACCAGTTGACAAAATGGCATTTCAGTCTTTTGAATTTGACTTTGGTTTCGGGCATAAATTTTACACTAGGTCAGTGGACTGAAAATAAATCCATTCGACTGAACCCAGTCAATTGAAAACAATGCCTTGTCTTCTGAATTTGATAATCGTCTTAAGCTTCAATTTTACATGAAGATAGTTAGGTAAAGTTTCCTTCCAGTCAATTGAAAAGCCTAGTTTCCTAAAATGGTTTCTTTGCAACTCTTCGCTCTAGCAGATGCTTCTTTAAGGTTGCATCCCTTTGTTTGCATCCCTACAACTCCTATATAAATGCCTAAGCCTTCAAGAATCTCAACACATTACCACACAATAATATTCTACTCTATGCTTTGATTTTCTCACAATCCCAAAAGCAAGAGTCTAAAGTTCAAGAGATTTATGTGATTCAGAGATTAACGACTAGTGAGCTTCATCTCTATATCTCATATTCTAGCCGAATAAACTCCATAGCCTCTAAACCTCCACTCAATGCAGTTTGATTTGGTTATAGGGGTCATTATTCATCAAAGAGACACTCTTTATATCAAGATACACTATGTTAGAAAGTAACATTTGTTATACTACTTGTAAAAAATTTTGAGTCCTATTCAGTTGTCCAGGTAGAGTCTGTAAACCTGTTCTATCGAGTAAAGTGAGGGTGTTGCTTAGTTAATTCAAGAAGGATTCTGAAACTGGATGTAGGATGGGAGGTCCGAACAGGTATAAAATCGACTGTGTGATCTACTATACTATTCTACTCCATTTACATTATTTACTATTATTATCCATCTTCAATCTAGTGCATAGTAACACTATCCTCGCATATCCTCAATCGAGCATGTCCATTTCAGTTGCTAGCACTGTCATTGAAGTCCAGTCGGTCACTAGTTTGAATCTCCAAACTAGCGCTCCGGTGCCTTGATTCTAAGAATTTCTACTTGACATTGCCAATCTCTAGACGATGTCAAATTCTTATAGGTTAAGTATGACAAAAGTCCTATACCTTCGATGATCATATAGCCGAATAATCGCTGCTGGAGCATCTCGCCAATGTAGGAAGGTTGTAAAGAGAAAGAATAGAAGTAAAGAAGAGAAATAGAAGAGAAAACGGGAAAGAAAACATCAAACAATCATAGAACCTATTATATAACTCGCAACACATCAAAAAAATATAATAGTCATCATAGATATAAAAGATGCAAGACAGTAATAACTAGATGAATCATAGAATCAAAGTACACGGGCTCATACAATTATACAAAACAGTAATAGAGTTTATACAACTAACAAACTGTCTATAATAGTAGTAGTAATTCAAACACCATCAAGGCTTCATACTATCACACAGCGGATAAACAATAATAAGCCTAAAATGTAGATATGAGAAAGCATGGCCTCCTGCTAGTCCATCTACATACTCCATGTGCTACTTACACTCACTATCTGGTCTACTTTTTTATGAGTACCTAAGGTAATAAGAAGCAAAACATAAAACCTTAAGTTAGACAAATGTCTGGTGTGAGCAATAAACAGTCAAAAATACTAAGTAAGTCGATATAGTATATGGAACATAAGGAATGGGGAATCACACCTGACCCATCCCTGCATCCAAAGAGTTAGCACATAACATCAATGATATGCTACTCTACAAACATTATAAAAGTGTACTCCATCATTAAGTACAATGTCGGGGTGCTTAGGTATCCTTATCCATACTACCTACATCATGCGACATCCTTATAGTGATAGACTACATAAAACAATCACAAAAAACATAGCATACATTAAACAAACCTCACTATCACTCAATGTGCTTTGGATATATGATAACTCATATGAGTAAATCCTCTATTAGGGATTAATGAAAAAATCCCAGTTTTCAATGTACTCACTTTAGCCTGAAGTTGATACTAGACCCAAATCCATCGGTCCAGCATATAGGGATCTAAATAACCGATTTAGGTTAGCCAAATAAAGTACCCATGAGTGTCCACACAATACCTCTTCTTTGAGTACAACAGAAAACACTCCAAGTATCAACGATCCTTTAGCACGAGCATTAGAGCCTTTTTCTAGCTTTATTTAATTTCCATTGTTCTCAAGGAACCATTCCCACATTCCTTCATTCCACAATAGAATCAAACATTATTCTATCCATGGATCATCCATCATAGAAACTGCCTTGTGGAAAAATCATCATGACTCTATCACCAGCAAGCCGTCATCATTCGAACACAACCCTATCACCATCGAGTCATCGCCATCAAAGTCTCGAAGCTATCACATCGAAGCTTCGCGTCATCGCTTCACCATCGAAATCGCTCGTCATATAGTAATAACATCAACACCAAGAGTCGGCCGCATGAACAAACCACCACATCGCGCTCCTCGAAGCCTCCTCAAATTCGTTGCAAAGAATGGCAAAATCAGTCATCATCAATAGTGTAGGCAATGACCACTCTACTTTTGTCAATACCAACCACTTTGGTATTTTACTTAGCCAAAAATGGATAAGTACAAACTTCAAATGAAAATGTCCGGCATCCATCCTAAAGTCCAAAGTCCATCATCTTCCATCTTCAGATTGGTTGGCACACATCTCGGTACTCTTATACAACTTATTCTGTCCATTTGGGTTTCCATCATTTGTGCGTCCCATCGACGTGCACGAAACTCTCCCTCATCCTAAGAGTTTCCATCATTTGTTCATTCGATCAATATGTATGAAATCCCAAATATGAGATATTCCCTAAAGTTGGGCCACCGATTGATCGATGTTTTTAACCAAAATAAGCAAATAAGTATACATGCAACCAACAAGCATACATACCTCCAATATAGTATACATAGAGCATGTATAATGCATCTATATCAACCAATGTGGGATTCATATAAAAAATGGCCTAAAACTAGAAATTTTCCTAAAATAGCACGTCAATAAGGAAAATGTGATATTTGATTTCAAACCATTTTAAAATACTCTTAAATTCATTTATAAAGCTCAGATGTGTGTTTAAATATATTAAAATCACATTTTAAAGTTTGAAATCATTTCAAACCATTTTTGTACTATACTAACAATCATAGAATGTTGAGAGACAATATCACTCACTTCAATAAAATATGACTAATCTAATGCCAAGTTGTAGAGCTCTCCATCATGAGCATATTGCAAGAAATCGTGTCCAAATTGGATCTCGTATGCATAAGATATGGACAGTATAAGAAATTTATATATATATATATATATATATATATATATATATATATATATATATATATATATATATATATATATAAAATTTGATCAAGCTAACATAAATATTAATTAATAACATTACCGTAATCCACTGTCATAATTACACTTCGGCCCCTCATATCATATGTCTTTCATGTCATCCATGCACCCACTATTTCCAATCTTCTCCCAGTACACATTTTTCCTTCTTCTTTTCTTTCTTCCGACTCACGAATGTCGGTAGCTCCATTTTCAAGCATATACTTCACTCAATTTCCACATCATCTCATGCAAGAAACCCATGATGCAGCCACCACTTTCAAACGTTATACCTCCGCTAGCTACCCTAACCTCTATCCAATAATCCCCAGACCCTCCACCTGACTTACTACTAGCTCACATTTATTTTTTTAACACTTTCTCACGTTTGCACTGCCTGGACACCATGCACACAGGCCCGATCCAACATAAATTTGGGCAGTATGCAATTGAATAAAATTTAGAGTTATAACTATGGGCCTTAGGTTTGGGATTTAAAAAAAAAGTCTAGCTACAACTTAGTTACAAAATAATCCATAAAACTATAGTTTATACAACTTGAACCCACATCAACTAAACATTGAAACATAAGCTTTAGCATTGAGCCACATTATACTTTGCATTCATTCACTGAGATAACTAAGTTAACTGCTATTTTTGAAACGGAAAAAATAAAATTTGTGGGCCCTATCTACAAACTAGTCCTTAGGCCATCGCTCGACTAGCCCGAGCCCAGGGTAGGCCCCGTATGCACACCTCACAATGCCTCAACACCACTCATCCCCACCTACTCCGCATTCACAATGGCCACTGCCGCTATCAGTCAGCTTCGGCCCAACTCCGGTGATGAAAATCTAAATAAAACCCACTATATTTCCTAACTTCTTATCCTCGTCGCCTCCATCACGGCCATCTCAAGCCCCTATCATCTACATTTTCGAAATCCCCCCATTGATATGAACAAAATCATAAAATCATTTCCTCATTCGAATTTGCTCCATAAACAACCAACTAGCCAGATCTGCAATTTTCGGCCATTACATTCAAAATCGAGTTAATCCAAGACCATGGTTTCATAGCTCTCGGAAAAATAGAGGGATCCGTATTTTATTTTTCTTAAAACTATGGTGATTTGTAGGAGAAAAAGGAGGAGGAAGATAGGTGGGAAGTTGGATTGCCCTTGAGAGAAAAAGATGCGGGAGGGAGGAAATGAAAATAGAATGAAAATGGGCCGCCACAGGAAGAAACAAAGATTTATACGATAGTGGGTAGGGTTAGAGATTGTATGCCCTTTCCTCAAATTTTTAAAATTCCAACGTACGTTTTATGCTCATACGGATTCTAGGAATGTCTGATTGTATCATTTCTTCGACCGCACGAATCATCTTACTTTTCTCGTTCCAACGACACAAGTTTCGATGAAATCTAAGATGTGCCACAGGATGCCATTTTTGACTTTTTAAGTCTACTAGGTGTCAGAATGTCCGATCTCGAAATTTTTTGACTACAAAGCTCATACACTTTTTATTTGTCCCCAGGAAGTTTTCAATTTGTCCATATTCTATGATGCGGCATGCACGTATATCGGCGTAATACGTGTAACTACGAAAATGCCGAAAAATAAATCATGGTCAAAATCGTCCGATAAAATTGCTATGGGCCGAAAATATTAATACTAGATATCTTCCAAAGTTATATAGTCATATGGCTTAATATGAATTTAAAATTAATATTTTACGATCCTTCGATACGTAAAATACGGGTCATTACACTCTCCTTCACTTTAGAATTTTGCCTCCAAAATCCTTAAAGCTAATAAGTCAAAATCAACCATAACTATCATGCATGCCTAACAGACATATAAGCATAAGTAATCGTATCAAACACCAATAATCAAACATCAAATAGGTACTTATAAAATCTAACATCAAGAAGTAACATCTATGTCTATACTAGCATGCAGGATTGTAAAATACCTAATATAAAGCATTAAATATGATATCCAATATGAAAGTTGATGATAAAATGGAAATCTCATCGAGTGAAGAGCTCCGGACAAGTGGTCCTCATGCACTCCTCTTTCTCAGATGTGCCATCGCCTTCACTTTCACTCCACTAAACCTTTATTACTCCACCACCTTCATCCTAATCTGTTTATATCATGTCCTACAATACTAATAGGCCTACAAAGTCTCGAAGTTTCGGGTTGAATCTCAATATAATCTAATTGATTCTATGTCATATTTCCCAATGCCTTTTGTAAGTTCTCCAAAAACCACTACTAAACAATAGGTTTTAGCCACTTACAATGCTCTTTAACACACTGTGGAATTATACAATCTACCTCACATATAGCACGACCAGTTTGTATGCCTTTAACTGGACCTAACGAATATAAATCTAACACACTTCGTCAATTTATTGACTTTGATCCTAATGTTATCGTATCCTCTTATGGTCCTAGACAATCCATCGAAGAAGCCCAAAGATATCCTGTAACAACCCAATTTTTAAATAATAATTAAATTAAGTTAATAATAGTAATTTAATAGCAAGTTAATAATAATAATTATAATAACAAGTAAATATACATATTTTTATCAAATAATTATAACAACAACCCAATCTCTCTAGTGCCCAAAGACAATCCACCTTTCCCTTAAAAAATTCTCATAGTCAACCTATTCATAGCAGCAGGTCGCAAATTCGACCTGGCATCGGTCGTCTAGTGCTCATCGTTGGTCGATTGTAACCAGTCGCTCGGTGTTGTCAACTGGCTTACCTATGCCAGGGCTGCTGTTGCATATATTAAAAAAGAAAAAATATAATAAATATAATTTGTGTGATTTTTTTTGTATGTTGGGAATGTATGTACACATGTTGTTTAATTTTATCCTGTGCATTCTTTTCACTGAATTGAATGTAGTCACTTTCTTTGTGTGTATTTATTTTGTTTACTGACCTTTGTTTCATTTTTGATCTCACTTGCATGCCTATATATTCAACCTATTTATGAGTGTGTGAGTGTGTGAGTAGTGCACGTGCGCAAGCTTTAATAGTTTACTATTAAAACATATAATTACATGTATTTTGAAATATAAAATAAATTAAAGAATATGTATACATTTATTTATTAAAAAATATAACTGAACTATAATATCTGTATGTTTATATATTAAATATAGTTATAAAAATGAGTTTAAATTTAATAAATAAACAAAGTGAATTTAATGATATTTAAATGAAAACAAAATATGAAATATTATGTAGTTGATGTTTTATAGTTCTATAATATTTATGAAATTTCAATAAATACATGTATATAATTCAAGTTGAGAACACGAATTTATTTGAATATAATTATATTAATTTAATTTGGATGTTTTTATAATTATATAAAATAGTATTTAGTTGTTGATAATTATGGAATGCACGCTGTGTGCATTATGTTGTTTTACAAACTATTTTCGAGTTAACAAAAGAAAGAAATAATTTTTCTAATTTTAATGTTAGATATTAAATTATTATTTAGTTATAAAAGATTGAAAAGTTAATTCTTATTTAAAAATATGATAAGGATCGTTATTTTTGTTTTATAGTTTTTGATGTATGACATTTTAAGATATAAATCAAGTTTGTGATATTATATTTGGGTTTGAATAATTATCCATTTCTAAGTCCTTGATAAGTTAAATTATAATTATATGTTACAAATAATCTAATATTATATACTTATTTGTTGATACACACACACACACATATTAAATATAATAATCTGTTTTTATATTACTACTTGATGTTTCTTTTCTTGTTTATTGAATAATGATTATATGAATGATTCATCGTTGATATAGATTTGGTTGATGGTTTTAATATGATACATCGATGATACCCTTTTATAAAATTTTGTATAATAATTCTGTGTGATAAGAAATCAGAATAAACAGAGTTATAATACCATCTGGTATGGGACTTTCGGTAATATTTCTTCGGTTATTCTTTGGACCCGTTATACAGAATACTGGATAGCTTGAGTGTAATTTATACGCAGTGAATAAAATTTTGAGTATCATGAAGTGGTATGGGACGTTATTGTGATATTTATTTGGTTATTTATTGTAAGTAGATGACATTCACATAATGGGAATATAGTGGATAGTGTGAGGTGATGCATAATGAGTATAGCCCCATGCCTAACAATGACCATGACTTCGTGTCTATATGTATTGGTTCTATATGACATTATTATGGTGTACTCCTATTATGTTTGTTAGAGAGGACCAGATTTCCAGTATCCATCCTGGCGCCTGATCATGGGGCTGCTCCCCAGAATTATGACACCATATATATATTGCTTAGTGCCTTTAGCTTAGTGCTTCAGCTTTGTGCTAACCTTATCCATGCATTAGCCCCTGTGTCACCTAGGCTAGAGGTATGTTGCCTATTGGAGCATTTGTAGTGTCGTAGTGTAACAACCATACCTTAATGGGCCTAAATTTTGATAAAAATCAAAATCTAAGTCAATCCAAGCACAGGTCGTTGGATTTGGTACCTGCAAATAAGCATGAGCATTATCAGATATTGATAGAAGTTTAAACTCACAACGGAAACAATAATCGGATAAGGATACTGATTATGACTACTACCTTGGAATTAAAGGTATTCCTTGGATAACAGGTTGTCACATCAGCATCGAGCATGAGAGAAAATAAGACTTCTCCAACAACTAAACACATCCAGCTCCAGTGACATGCTCCTCTAAATCTATCTTGTGGGTTATAATGAGGAGGGGATCAAAACAATGTTCTGGTGATTGGAAAATCTATAAACTGTTCATAACATAAATTTATAACAATGGTTTTCATTAATTGTTATGTCTATTAAGGTTAGCAATTCTAATCTAACCTTGCATTGCACAGATACCTACCCTTTCCCAAGGTACAAAATACTGACGAAGCCTTATCAGCCACCTAATACTTCCAAACCTATTTGCCACTTAATACTTTTAAATTTGTAGCGGGCTTCTATAATCACCATATAATACTTTTAAAAGAGAAATAGGCTGACTTTTCTATTTAAGACCTCAATCAAGGTAGACCCGTCATTTAAGACCTATTCGCAAGGTGGTTTCCGAACAATGTTATCAACGGTCAATGGGTCCTATCTACAAAGACCTCTAACTACTATTTAAGGCTCCCAGCATTTAATGTCCAACTATCACCGCATCCATCGCCAATAAAATCATAGCTATGTAAGAGACAGTTGCCAATCCACTTAATACCTTTAAAAGGACTAGGCGGACTTCTAACCATTTAATACCTATATTTTAGGTAGGTCCTACATCACTTAATACCTATCCCCAAGCGGACTCCTCACTGGCACTATCGTTATTATGGCCTTAGCAATGTGAGAGACGTATCCAAGCCACTTAATACCACATTACCAAGAAAAAGGTAGAGCCCTGACCATTTAACACCTGTTTATAGGGACCTTTGTCATTTAATACCTAACCCCAAGGCGGACTCCTCACCGGTACTATCTAGTTGACATCGCTTAGAATCTAACTTGGTTACTTATTACTTCTATTTAGGAGAGAGAAGAACCCTTAGATCAGTCATTAATACCTCAAACCCGAAATGGTCCCTTCCTGAGATATCCACTATCACTCTTAATTATAAATATGGAATCTCATTCGGTTACTTCTTTCGGTAGGGAGGAGGGCCTTAAAATAGCCACTTAATACCTTAGCACTAAAGTAACCCTTTAAAAGATCCTTATTTATTTAGAATCCCACTAGGCTACTTAATATTTCCTTTTAGGAGAGAGGCAGACCCTACAGCGGCTTAATACCTCAAACCAGAAGCAAACCCCTATGGAGATATCCCTCACCACTCCTAATTCCAAATTTGGACCATTTATTATTTTTAATTGGGCGGGCCCTCAAACAACCACTTAATACCTCTGACCTTAAAGCATGTCCTATCTCTTGCAAAGTCACGGGTCCTAGGATTAGTGATATCTCACATCAATAGTAAATGCACCCGACTGTTGGTAGCAACAAAGTGAAGGGCTGTCTTCCATCAAGTGACTCTATTGACCTTACATCACTAACCTACTAAGTCCAATTAACCATCCTAAGCCTTTACTTATACTATCTTATGTTGAATTGGATTTAGCTTAATAACTCCTTTTTTATTTAAGGCAATAAAATTTACCTTAAATGCATATCTACCCATAAATCACCTTTTTATGCTCATAAATGTCAATTTGTTCATAAAATCCTAACGGACATTCTCTAAGACATTTATGTATGATTACTAATTTCAAATTAGTAACCTTTTTATACTAGTTCCATTTTATCAGTCTCATTGATTAATTTGTCCCTATTAATTGTAACTCCTAACTCGTTTCCATTAATTGCCAATTAATTAGAGTTACAGTCTTTAATTCACAAACTAACCAATTATAAACCCTAATCTAATCCTATCATTATTTCCCATTAATTGCCCATTAATTGGGGTTACAATTTTTTATTTTCTCTTAATTATTTGCAATTACTAATTTATTGCCCATTAATAGGAATTACTACATTTCCTATTTCTACCTATTCGCTTCCTTAAATATAAAATTAACTAAAGAACGTTACGCATAAATAATGCATGAATAAACACTGTTCTTCTTTATTAACGCAATAAATACGTATGAATTGCCTAATATATGTTAGAACCTTGTATTTTGATGTTTTGATTGCGACAACTGTATAAATAAATATTATGTGAACTAACAATATTTGCAGGAGAAGATACTATTCTACTCGATAATAGATTGCAGACCAGATTCTGGATAGAAGCTTCAAATATTGTCTATGGTTTGTCTATGGTCTATGTCTAGTAGTTAATTTTTGTTAAAATTCCTCCAAAGTGGTATATGCACGGATACGTACTTAAAAATCTTTTCAAATCATAGTTCATATATCAAAGATTTTAGTAAACTTGTTCAAGTACAAAATAAAATTTGAAAACACTTCAATATGGTAGAAAATATGTATTTCAGTCGATTGAAATACATAGTCCAGTCGACTGAATATCTTTGCACATGCATAATTTGATATGAATGTTCAACCGACTAAACTATCTATTTCAATCGACTGAATAAGGTGTTTTTTGTACCAATTCTTCTTTGATTCGAATTTTAAATATTTTAGCTGGCTGAATTCTTTTGTTCGGTCGACTGAAATTGCATAACGACTATATTTCTGAAAAGTCAATTCACTTCATCGAACAGAAACAACCCTTGATTCAAGAGTTGTTTCCGTATCTTTTGATCGTTGCTTCTCACGATAAGTTACAACACTTTAACACTATATATAGCCTATAATTCATTTGTTTTAATCACCTAATTTTTCTGATTCTAGCTCATATTATTATTGTCTAAACTCTTGCCATTTGCATTCAAACTCTCGTTCTAATCACTTGCACATTCAAGAGCAATTTCATTTGTGATTAAGTTAACTTCCTATCTTCACGAACTACACTATATACCGCAAAGGAGAAGATTATAGGAAGGGTGTACGTTATTGACTTATCAGTGCTATTCAAGAGCATACTCGGTCAGAAACAAATTTACTGTTTGTATTAGAAGTCCCTTTCGGTTGCTCGGGCGGTTGAAGTCCTATTATGTTGCTTAGGCAGTAGAAGTCCTATTTGGTTGCTCAGGCGGTGTAATACCTATTCCTCCGGGTTAAGAGGGGGTTAATAGTTGAATTCCAGAAGGAGTCTGTGACTGGACGTAGAACGGGAAGTTCGAACCAGTATAAATATCCCTGGTGTCATTTACTTTATTATATTTACTTTCCGCACTAGTAGATAACTTAAATAATATTCCATATTACGATCCTTAGTAACTTTCAATAAAACTACAAATTCATAACCAAATATATGGTAGTCATAAGTATGTAACTAGAATATACTTTCTATATTTAATTTGCTGGAATTAAATTCCTTAGGAAGATTTTCCGCTATGACTTCCATAAGTTAGTTTAACAGAAAAAGGAAAGATTTACTACATTTGAAATTACAAGGAATGGATAATTTCTTTGTATTTGGAATAAACAATGTAAACTATGAAGAATAAATCTATACTGTACACATCTCTTCCCTTTTTATTTTATTCCTTATTAAATCAAGCGTTGCTTTTTTGAATCAAAAGTGGAAAAAAGTAGACATGTTTATAAAAATCAAATAGATGTTCTTCCCACGAATTAAACTATGGAAAATCTACAACTTAACATAAATTTGGGCAATAATCAAAAAATCCTATTTACTTCTAAGTACAGATCTCGAATAAAAATATACAACATTTGAATTCTAAAACCTTTGGGACTAATTTCCATATCTAGGTGAGAACATATTTCAAATTAGATCTTAAAAAAAAATATAGGCAATAGTTTTCAACACTAATTTAGGCCTACAATTCACAAATAAAATTGATTTAGGCATAAAAATCAAACGTATGCCAACGTAATAGATTTAAATCTTAAACAATATATAAAATTTTCCACTCACCTTTTAAAAGTGATCGAATTCTCCAGATCTGAATTAAAACCTTAAATTCATCTCCAAATCCTTTTTAATCCAAGAATTATGTATAAAAAGGGTACATACATACATCTGAGAAGAAATTTGGGATTAGGAGAGAAAATAGATATAAATATACAAATATATTACCTCAAATACACATGTAGTTGATTCTCTTCTATTCGCCTTTTTATAAGATTTCTATTTTTTATCCAATTTTTATGAATATAGATATAAATATCTTATTTTTTTAATTTAGAAAGAAAGTGGAGAAGAAGAAATGATAGAGCTTTGCTATTGCCTCCAGAAAAATATGAGAAAAGAACGGAAGGTTAGGCCTGAATTTATAAGCGCTAGAATCAACCAGAACAGTTAAATCAAAGTATATTTAATCCGAGCCATTGTGCCTAGGCTAACCTTAGCTGCCACACATGAAGCGGATGACCGCCCCTAGTTGATTACTCCAATATGCGGGTTGACCTATGGGCCGTAAATAATTGATATATAAAGGTCAATTTTCGGATTCGAATCATTTTCGTTGCGAATTTGTTTTTCGTTCATAGGTTCTTCGTTTGGACTCCGATCACAAAACTCCAAATATGAAAATTGCTCAAAATTTTGCCATGAATGCAATAATGAAAGATTCGTAGTCAAATTCCATCATTTGCACAAATTCCATTTTTAGAGCCTGATTAATTAACTAACTAAATAATTAACTCCAAATTATGGGGTATTACACGTGACTTAAGAGTTTTAGCGTTGACGAGCACACTAATGGATACATGTCATGATGACTATGAGATAACTAAAGACTATAGAATCTTAGTGTCTTTGGAGGTTACTCAGTCCTATCTGTCTCCCTTCTAGTACTAATAGAGTGGTAGATTGGCATATTGATTGATGCACCTCATTGTAGTATTGATATGTGTCTGGTGGACACATATTCTTATATAAATGGCTCTATTTAGGACTTCGGGTCCATTGTAGAGCTATTTTCCATCACTACATTTTTTAATATATATCATATGAAGAGATAAGATTATAGCTGTGACATATATATATCTAGTTTATAGTGGATTTTCTATATTTTGATAGGTAGCCTATCATATCCTTTATATATGTATATAGATGATGAAGTTTTTATTGGAATTGAGAAATATATTTAGGTAATGCTTCGTGCTAGCCTGATTATACTTAGTAATATTTTCTCTAATGATATTTCTGTATTTGATGATGATTTCTGGATACGTATGATTCACCCATTTGTGTTGTTTCTGTGATTTCTGATTTGATGTGTTTCTATATGGGTAATGCTTTTGATATTAGTGTGGGATATATTATATGATTTTGAGTTAGTTCTGAGACATAATGTCTTGATGATTATTTATGGTATTATATATATACATATATATACGTGTGTGTGTGTGTGCACACGCGTGTGTGTGTGCTTGTGTGTATTTTAGGCATACAACTCTATACTTATATAAATGCATTGATTTGTCGTTTGATGATTAAGTATTCTCGGAAGTGGTATTATATTGTTATTCCTTATTTACATTGAGCTACCCTTACTATGATACTTAATTAGACATAGTATGACCCATCTGTTATTTATGTAATACTCGGGTCAGTCTGAGATATTTCAGGTACTGTGACAACATGATCAACTTGTGTGTTATTGGGCTTAGAGGAGACATATATTAGGATGTTTAATGTTGCTTATATGTCATTGATTCATCGTATACTATTGACACCAAGTTGCATATAGATTGTTTATCATATTATATTGAGATATTTGACATCTGATATATATTGTACTCTGATGGTATTATTGCATAATTTATATATTTCATCACGGCAATTGACTCTGTGTTCTTTGTTATTTATTGTATATTGTGAATTGTTCTATCCTAGAGGCACATGTGTTTGTTGCTTTGTACCGATACTATGTACGTATATAAGAGATATTTATTTGATGTTTTAATATATACCAATGTTAATCTAATGGAATATTCATGCATATACCCATATCACCTCATGCGCCGTATTATTCGATAGTATTACTTATTAATGCTCTTGAATAGTATTGGTATAGAGGTTGGATGTCAAAAAATTGTATCAGAGTAGGTTTTGTATAATACATTTTATATCAGAGATACGGGTCTTGAGCTTAGATGAGACTTAGAGTCCCCGACCCTTAGGTGTGTCGGGTAGTTCCAAATTACAAAGGGCTATCAATATATATATATATACACCAATATGTTAGGCACGTTCGTTGGACGTGTGCAAAGAAAACCGAGAGTATATTTATTTATCGTGATATAATGGTTATATGAAATGGCTATGTGAAATATTCGGTTTTGAAATTCGAATAAATGAGAGTTGAACATAGTGTTAACTTTTTCTCAATAATTTTCATCAAATAATTTATGTGCGTTCGAATAGATAATACAAATGATGTGTTTTTGATGGTATTCAACTTTGAAAATAAGCGTATGAACTAACTTACTGACTGAAAATGGTATGATTGGTACTCAATTGCTAAAGTACATTCGATGATAACATCACAGTTTGATCAAATCACCGAGTTTATTGGATTCATTAAACAATGAAGACCATGATTCAGAAGAGCAGCAACAGAACACGTATATCTTCATAAAATCCAAGAAGACAAAACTAATACAAAACATATTTGTAAACTTTATCCGCTTTGAGTTTATTTTTTCAAAACCTGCCATCAAGTTATAGCCTACCACAATTTATAATAGTGAATTCTTTTACTGTGAAATATGAAGAAAAAATAAGGACAAAACTCATTACTATATTTCGAGTATCAATTTGGTATATATGTAAACATTAAACAGAAAAAATATAATGCAAATTTATACTCATAAGCTTGAAATAAAAGAGAGTTATTAATAAGTTTTTCGAATTATTTAAAATTATGTGGATATTTCTATGTACGAATAAAACTATAAGCAAATTTATTTATTATGAAATAATGGTTGTAACAAATAGAAAAAATAGCCACTCCATGTACTAAAAATAGTGTTATAGAAATATGAGGAGTACAATAAAAAAAACATGCGTTTTATGTATGAAAATTGTAAAGAATATTTTGTACAATTTAATAGCTTAAAAATGAAGGACATTTTGTACCTAGCTACGCGCTTTGCATATGAGTGAAGTTGGTGGTCTATTTTTTCATTGAAAGGTGAAAGTTTTTACTGTTAAAAGCTTAAAAAAATCTACTGTCAAAAGTAATTGTGTCAAGTTTGCAAAACACAATAATTAAGATAAGCATCAAAAGGCTAACAGCAAATGTCACAATTACATTGATATCCAGAAATAATGAAGTAACACCACAGTTCTATGTCTACTACACAAAGATTCCAATAGCGACACTATGTTTAATGTTAATGCGGGGCTCAACTAAAATCAATAAATATAACAATGAAAACACGATAAAGATTATGGAAATTGAGCATCCTATACCTCATTAGTGAATGAAATTAATACTACAAAATCCACTAATGCAAAGGTGATGACAGGAGCACCTAAGCAAAATTAAGCTCCTAAATCCGACTCTTGAGAATCCACAAATGTAAATGTCGCTTTCGTAATGCAAGATGTCAATATTCCATAATCTCCAAAACCTGAAACACATATGAGTTGATGATATTACATGTTTGTAACGGAATAACATAGACATAAAATAACTAATAATTATTACAGTTTTTTAAAAGGCCTTCTAGTTAGTAACAATTTTAATATATTATATTGCTACATACACTCGGATATCAAATCATGTTTCTTGTTCATATACTTGTCACCAATGGCAATGTGCAATGATATTCCATTAAAAACACCTTTCCGTTAATAAGTAAATAACAATATATCAAACATCGTTTGATGATTGAAAAGCTTTTGACCTTTATTTTTGCACTACAAAAAGAGAAAATCCTTTACGCGCTGTAGAACTTTACTTTGAAACCCAATTAAGATTATGTAGAAAATGACAAATATCCAACATGGGAAAAACTGAAAAGTCAACTGAAACCGATGGTTATACATTCCATGAGTTGAAGCGGACAGACACAACATAATTCTCATTGTAAGATTACTGGTTCGTCGGGTTCTCTAAATATATTTTAAAAAATACTATTGTGAGTGCTATAGGTGAGTGTTATATAGCAATGAGTATTATGTACTTGTAATAAATTCAATTAAGGAGCAAAATGCAGTACGTATTTTTGTTGATGATATATACCTAATTATTTATATTTCTAAGGTAACAAATCAAAATCAATCTGTTTTGTATCACTTATTTGTTCAACATTACCTCTATTATTATTTTAATCATGTGCAATGACATCTAAAAATGTAAATATTGATTAAATTAACATTGTAATCAAAACTGTGTAAAATAAACTTATCATGTATATTATATAATTTAATACACAATGCTGCTTCAAGTTCCATAACTTTATTATATGTTACATATAAATTTTAAACTGGATATAAAAATAGCAAGATCTATAGCTAAAAGTCCATGACCAAAAATACATTTCCACAAAGAGAGTGGTTCCCAATCTTCATCCTCGTATGTTCCAAAAGAAAATTACAATAAATAATTTGCAATGAGCATTTCACTTAACCATTAGATGACAAATTTAAAGTAATGAAAATAATAGTACTATATCATGCACATGTTTTCGGATTGTTCTATAAATTGGTACTTGATACTATGTCAGTGCATGATGGATCAAACTCCATGTTCATACTTGGTGTAAATGCGTAGGAATTTATTTGTAATTTTCTTTTTTTGTGGTCACTTCTCCTTGTAGTTGTACATTGTTTACACCTGGTTAAAACAAATCCGCATACTGATTGCTATGACTGTTTGATGTATTACGTTTTATGACGAAGCTTCTTACTTGTTTTTTCATTTTTGTCCATATTTCATTCTAAATATGGATAAAGTCAAGCTATGAACTAATTTTATTATCCTAAATGTTCTTAACCACATCATATCACATGCTGCAACCTTTTAATTTAGATAAAGCTTTACCAAAAACTCAGATATTAAATGTAGCTCAAAAGTGTGATTATTCATCAAAACTGTAATGAGGTTCTTCAAATTTTAAACGATGGCAAGTGACCAAAGACCCAAATTCATTGTCCCTTTTTAACATCTTTGTGATTGATCAAAATATTACTAAGAAAAAAATCAAAAGGAGGTAAGCTAACATATTTTTGTTTGATTAAAATGTTACTAAAAAAACAAAGAGGAGGTATGCTCCACTATATACCTAACTAACCTACAAATTTTCAGTCTCGTATGTTTGAACGAAGTAAAAAAATTGTATAAATTGCAAGTAGAAACTTTTGGTGCAGAAATCTAAATCACCATTTAACCAATCTAGAAAAAGTTAGTGATTCTAAAACTAAAATTACCTCTCATGATAAAAAGACAAAATCCCAGCCTGATGCTCAAAGACCTACAAAAATGTAGGCATTGCCGAATCAAATTGTGTTTGTAGTGGATTACTCCGCCCTCCATTACCCAACAATTTCGTGAAATAAGGCAAACCAAAATCGGTCATCGTCGTGTATATCAAGTGGTTTTAGCATGCCACAATCTCGTATCGGCATTTTATGTCAAAACTAATAGCTCGAAATGTAGTAGAAATCGCTGAAAAATATGCAATTGGAACAAAAGAAAAAGGGATTTATTCTATGGGGAACATGGGCCGAGGATTTACAAAGTATCCTTATTTCTTGCTGCAAATATTAATAAATGAATATGGTTCATTCTAACATTCACAAACAACATAGAAGAAAAACTGAAAACACGTATCACATCACATGTTCACACAGTCTATAAACTTATAAGTGCCTATCAAAATCAATAAGCACTAAAGAAACAAAATATTTTATACCTGTAAGTCTATACATAGACAGAGCATTTGGAGAACTGACAGGCACTAACATGGCCCTAGCCTTCGTCCTATTAGTAGTACAGCCCCTGAAACCACTAATGTCTCTAAAAAATCCTCTTTTGTTGCAAGCTCCTATCACTTCAACCTGTGGTTGGTGCTCTTCACACCACCTGGTGCAATTGTAGATCTATTGGCTTAGCTTTGTGCACCTACCATTTCTTTTAACCTATCAAGTAGGAGCACCGTTATCAACTCATACATTTACTCCATTGAACAACTTGATCTTTTATAAAGGACGTATAATATATCATTAACAAAGAATTTATTTTTTTAATCGAACCCTTTTGCTTAATTTGAACTGCATAGTCTTTTATTAATATCATGAAGTGAACATTGTATGGTTTTCTATACATGTGCTTGATCAAACAATAATGAAAAAACAAATAAGTTTATGTGTTAATTTAAGACTACTATGACCCAATGGAACCGATAATTGTCGAGTTTAATTTAACGTAACATGGAAATATTTTCAATTAGATACATCTTTTAGAACCATACAATTATATGTATGTATGTATATAGCATTTCTACCATGTCAAATAACATATGAATTAATAGTAAAAGTAATTAAGTAGCTTTCCAAAGCTTAAACATCTAGTTGATAGTGGCACTCTCGATGCGAGCAACACCAAGAATTACACAACAACAACCCAATATGATAGTTAATCCCTCCACAATCTAACAACCATTATGTGCATACTAACTTTAAACAAAATTCCTTTTCCACTAAACAAAATTCTATGCGCGAATCAAAATTATCGAAAGTCGGATCCTCTTCCAGTCTACTTGAAGCAATTGATTGAAATATTGAAATTTCATGATGAGGAAATAGTTTAGACAAAAAAAACTATAAAAATTCAAAACCGTACCTTAATTTTAAAGGAGTCAAAATGAAATGAGAAACTGATTGATAGAATAAATCAAAGAGCCGAGAAGAAGAAGCACTGCGGCCACTGGTGATGCTCACATGTATACTGCCATATATTTGAAGAAGTATTCAACCTAAAGCTCATTGAAATTAACCGGAGTTTGCCTAAGTTAGTTGGTTCTCTACAAATCAATAAAAAAATCAAATAAAACTTAACCAAAACACAATTACCTATTAGTTATCGAGTCGTGTGTCTCTTAATCAAAAACTTGAATTTGCAAACAAAACCATTATGTAGTTTCTTCTCGGCTACCCAGTTTCTTCTCAGTTTAAGGATTGATGGTTTTGCACCATTTGGGTTTTTGTTATTACGGACAAAAGAAGCCAATTAAGGTGGAGATGGGGGAGTGGAATCGGAGGCGTCGTACGTGATTTCGAAGAAAGAGTATTAAATTTTGTTATTAAAAGAAAATGATGTGATTGGGAGAGGATACGTGTCTACTGCATTTAGAGCAAACAGATAAAAACGTGGAAAAGTGCACTGACACAAATACCCTTATTACCTAGTATAATTTTAAGAGGGCAATATGGACATTTCAAAAGCTTCAAATGGAGGTATCCTCATTATATATAGATATATTATTACTAGGGTAATCATCAAGGGATGTAATTGAGAATTTACCAATCTATGTATTTAAATATATGATTAATTACTTTTCCTTCAAGTATGAAGTATGTAATGGTTGGAGTTGCAAGGACAAAAGGAGTTAGTCCAATTAGTAGCATTTATATTTATGAATTTGGATGGTTTGATATTGTATGGTAGTGTTTGGTTTGATATTGTGTAGTTAAGTTCTCATTCGATTTTGATTAGAGTGCGCATCGAAAAATCTATTTATCAGTTTTCGCCGAGTATATTTATTTTTATCTCCTATATTTGTTTAGCTATCTGAAATTGCTAGTGTTGAATTTAATTTTGAATTTTGTGTGTATTTTTCCAAGTTATGAAGTGAATTTCAATATTGATTTATATAAGAATGGTGTCTATTTGACATCATAAAATTGTTTGCTGAAATGGTTTATTGTAAAAGAAAATTATGTATATATGATAGTAATTAAAGGTAAATTGAAAAAGGTTTTAAAGTCATATGTGTTTGATAGAAGTTAAGATTTATTACACATGTAAATATTGATTATTATTTTCAAATGATTTTGTAAGGTAAGCAGAAGTTTTAATTAGAAATCTTTTGGAAAATATAAATTAAATATAATGTTAAACGAAGATTTGAAAATAAATTAGTAAAGTATTATTGAAATTAATACACAAAATTGTTTATGAAATCAATAATTGTAGATATTTTTTAGAATGAAATTGTGTTAACTTGTTCATTGAGTATGTTAAGGATTTTGGTTGATGGGGGTGCACACGTATTCGACAAAAATTCTTAAACACTAGTACAAGTCATTTGAACACAAATTTTTTAATAAATAAATATTTTGAATAAAAATTTAAGTATTTGAAGAAGCGTGGAATATGTAAAACAATAGTTTCTAAAGAGTTACTTATATTGGTAAGAGTGGTATTTGAAATTTATATTTGTAAAAGATATTTTATATGTCAGTATGTATTTTTAGGGATTGTTGCAGCCATTGGATATTAGTGCACAACCATGGCCATTGACGAGGCATTATTTATTATACCAATATTGCATTCAATTGATATTAATAATCACTATAAGGAATGAAAAGCAACATCATTCTATTCTATAGTATTTGAGAATTCATGAATATAGGTGTGTATATATAATAAGAATAACATTTTAGATATAATTTGAAATGTAAAATGAACAATTTCTATATAATTAAATAAATTAGAGATAAAATCTGGTTTGGTTTAGCTTTGAAATTTAATGAGGCATGGGACTTTGATATTTTACTTTTGATGGATGGAAAATTTTCTAACAATAAATATTTTGAAGAGTATGAAAGATTTTGAAATGAAATGAATTATTCATTTGGGAATTATTTTGATGTAAAACATAGAACTGATTTTAAAATGCTAAGTTTTGAGAACAAATTTAAACTTTCCTTCATACATCTGTTTAAAAGGGAGTTAATTATTTCTAAAATTTATAAAAAGTGTTTATAAAATAGTATTTAAAAATAATTTTGGTTGTAAAACAATGGTTTGAAATTAATAAATATGTTAGAAGATATTTTATTGATAGAAAAATATGATTTCAAAAGGAATTTTGGATTATAATTTTTTTATTTGTAAAATATTTTATGGACTATTTGATGAAATTTTGAATTTTAAATTAAATTTGAGTTGTAATGCGATGGAATTTTCAGGGTACACACACAGATATATGTATATATACATATATGATATTTGAAAACGAAATTATTTAAATGGAGAGTTTTATGAATTTGTAAAGAAATTTTTCTTTAGGTAAATGTTTTGGAATTTGAAATAAATTTAAATGATAGGAATAAGTTTAGCATAATTGGTTGTTACCAAAAACTGTGTTTCATTCTTGGCTCCCGCTAGTAGGGCTAAACAACTGGACCATTAAGTAACTGCTCTCTAAGACTACTGAACGACAAGCCAATTCATATACTGTGGGGCTAGACCATTGTTCCATGGGGATTCTTACTCCACTGTAGATACTGACCTTCTTTCTTCGAGGAGCACAATCAACAGCACTTCCAACGCCTTCGATGGAGCAAAAGCGGGCAAGGGAAGTTTCCTTTGAAATTGTTGTAGGATCCGCCTGGCTCTTGGACGCATTTAACAGAAGTCTACATCGCCTTCCAAGGTCCCAAAGCAACAATTAGAGACAAAGTAGACGGGATTTCAGGCTAACAAAGGCTTTGTTGGTACAACACATAACATAGTAATATAAGATGACATGGACGAATCCTGCTTTATTTTCTCAAAGAGAAAATTCGAAAGATGACCATTTCTAGGAAGTGGCCCAGTATATTAATTCGGTTGACCACTGAAAAGAAAAGCGTCTTAGATTCTTCCTTATGAGAAATCGCAAGGACATAATTTTATTAAGGGCAGAAGTCTATAAAACTCGATTTTCAAGTAATAGTTAATTTAAGTTAATAATAGTAATTTAATTAATTAAATTCGAATTTGGAGAATATTTGATAAATTAGTTTTGAAATTATTTAATAAAAAGATTTAAATTGTGAAAATATGATATTTAAAATTTTTAAATAAGTTATAAATGTAGAAAATAAATTTTATAAAGTTGATGCAACAGAAATAAAATATTAGTTGGATAAGAAGTGTTTCTTTGAGTAAAATGAGTGATCCTCTTAAGGAGGAGAGTACTCATGTAATTTTATTCCACACTTAAAAATGATCTACCAACAAGCCTGCCAAGTAGCAAAACCCCGCTTACAAAAAGAAAAGAGGAATAACCACCCCTAGAAAAGAAATGGAATAAAATAATGATAAAAGTAAAATTAAGAATAAATAAATAAAAGAAGTGGAATGGAATATGAAATAAAGAAGAGCAGAATCAGAGATGAAGCAAACTCATGCAACGATCGATCAATAAATGAGAGAGCCAATCCTAACCAAAGTGAAGGCCTAATGACAATAACCCTGCATCCTCGCCCTAGCTTCTCCATCTATAGCCTAGTCCAAGAAAAGGCAACCTACAATACCTACAAATGCTCAACAAAAGGCATAAGACCAGCACATGTATATGTATATAAAAGTTTTATATACATATATATGTGGAAGAAGAAACTATAAAAGGATATGAGTCTTAATTCAGTTATCAGGTAGATTAGAAGAGTTTGACAAGTTCTCCTCGTAAAACGAATTAATTATAACATTATTTTGATCCATGTCATGTCTCTCGCTACTATAGTTTATTTTTATCTTTAAGCTCTGAATGTGGCTTTTTGCCCTTTTATGAAAATCGTTGAAGGCTACAGTTTTAGACAGTTTGTAACTAGGGTTTGCAATAAAATTGTTTTATCTAAATTAAATGGAAATTTAGTTTGTATAGAAAAGAAAAAAATATGTATATTTACTTGTTTTTATAATTGTTTGGCCTAAGCCGAAAATCCAAATCCAATCTCTTTTTCTAGAATTCTCCACCTTTCCCTTAAAACATTCTCATATACTTACCAGTGTTCATTATCTTCTCCTGAAAGAAAATAATACAAACTTTTCCCAATTTCTAAATTTAAGAACAAATTGTGTAAATTAAAATAAAATATGAAATTTGGATAAGTGGTTCTTTGAGTTGTTATGCATCTATGGCAAATTGCGCATCAGGTTACGTCGTTGAGAGAGAGAGAGTTGTGGTGTGCGTGCATGTAGAATAAGAAGAACAAGAAGATACACAAGCTTCGGGTGAGTTTCATCTCATAAACCCTATATTTAATCCATTAATATTTATATATATGTTCTTGAATTAGAATAGAAACTGGTTGTTAATGATGTGTGTTTGTGAATGGAGCAACCAAAATCAGAATTGAGCCATCGATAGCTTGAATTAGTTCATTGAGCTCATCAAAGCATAACATCTGGTCGCGAATTCCAATTGGCACCGATCGACCTGTGCTCGTAACCGGTCGGCTGTAACCGGTCGACCGGTGATGTTGACCGACCGATTTAAGCCAGAGATGTTGTTGCATATATTAAAAAAAGAAAAAATATAATGAATATAATTCGTGTGTGCTGGGTATGTATGTATGTATACCCACTATTTAATTTTATCCTGTGTGTTCATTTTGTTGAATTGAGTGTAGTCACTTTCGTGTGTATTTCTTTTGTTCACTGACCTTTGTGCATTTTTGATTTCATTTGCATGCCTGTATATTCAACCTGTATATGAGTATGTGAGTAATGTTTGCGTGCAAGCTTCAACAGGTTTTAATTAAAACATATAATTCACGTATTTTGAAATATAAAATAAATTAAATGTTACACTATGATTTCTACAGAATACGAATTGTTAATATTCGCAATTAAAGTTCCTTATCTTGTAATTTTGAGACCTATCTTCTGGTTTCCAATGAAAATATGCAGTCTGAGAGCATGAACCAATGTGTCAACAAAGGCAGAGATCATAATTCAGCTGAGGTAAGAAGCCTGACCGATAGCATCAATTACCAAAGCCTAAAAAACTCAACAAACAACAACAACCAAGGCTTAGACAGCCAAGGCCGAGACCAATGGTCAAGATGAATAAAAGATATCCAAAAGCTATATATAAAAGCTTCAAGTTAGCAATCCACGTCAAGTCACACTCAACTAGATGATGACATGCATTTGAATCAAGACCACTCATAGTCAGCCAGATCATCGATCCAAAGAGAAAGCGCTCAACCAATGGCGTCACGGTATGTTGGCTATGAATAGGCGGCAATCCCAAGGCACCGAGGATCTTCTGGCACATAACGGACAAAAACTAGATAGTACTTTCCTATATTAGAGATCTAATCAAAAACTTTTTAATAGCCGAAGTGCTTAGATTCAATGTAATAAGCTGCTCGGCTATATACGAGTACCTAAATAAGGAAAGAACAGTGGACGTAGGGACTTTTGGCCCGAACCATTATTAAAGTCTCAATGTTATTTACTTTCTACATTTTACCCTTTCGGCATCTGCTACTGGTAACTTATGATTTAACACTTCACCTTCCAAGCTCAACCAAACTGCATCTCAATAACCACCTCTTCGAACTCAATATTCCCACTTAACTTTCAGAGCTATATCTTCGGACTTCGAGGTGTTGGTGCTGATGAAATTATGCACTAACATTTTTGGTTCAAGAAGGAGGGCCTCAAACCTCCGTCATTTGTTCCCTTTCGGAAAGTCCAGCGACATAATCCTTTTGGCTATGACCAATCTAGAGAATAAGAAACAAACCTTGGAGTTATCCCTCAACCTCTACATTCAGCTCATTGAATAAGACAATAACGAAAGATTAGTCATCCTCATTTTGAAGAAAGAGAATGGAGAGGAATATGACCACGTTTATGAACTTTAAGCTCTCTAGATCAGGCAACTTTTAGAATCCAGGTGTCCCTCCATGAGTCTGCTTAATTTAGAGGGACGGTTAAAGCGATGGCAAACAAAATCAAGGATTTGATTATCGTGGTGATGGTAAATAAAGGTTCATCTCTCCCACCTAAAAGAACCTTTCTAGTTGTCCCAGCTCTTCTACCTCGAAAGAAAATCAAACGAGAATAATTCCTTACTCCTCGTAATAAAAGCTTGTCTCGGGTCTTTCTGGAAACTCATGGAGAACTTCACCACCTAAACTATACCCCATCCACTCAAGAAAACCCAAAAGGAAAGGATTATTGCGTTTATCATCAAGTGAACGAGCATGAAACAGATGGGTGTCAGAGACTTTCTCAAGTTATAGAGAATTTCATACAAAAAAGGAGATTGACTTAAATTGTTAGTTTAATATCTTTTATTTATAGGTATCTAACTTAGTTTCTATGTTCCAGGAGAAATTCATATAATGAAAGCCCGTTCGACCCAAACATATCAACATGCATTTTTTGAAGAGTATGAGCCACTATAGTTAAGGAAGTCTCTTATCTCGCTGAATCACTTCTTTCAAGGTCAGCTCTTTCCTTTTCTGGTAAGTATAATCCAATCTCGGTACTCATAAAATTATACTTAGTATAACTTCCTTTTATTAGTTACTAAATGTTGTGTTTGCATTAAAAGTCTTAAGGCCGAACTCCCTTACTGAGCTCACAAGGTTAATAAAGAGTTTCATATTTCTTAGAAATACTAATTCTCTTAACAATTCTTTTCTCAAACTCAAAGTAAATATGTTTCATACCAACCATAGAACCTACTTATAGTCCGATTTCAAAAATCCTTTTAGAATCCGAGATCCATCTTTCCAAAGAATTTATGTTTTTCTTTATCAAATTACAACTAGCATTTAAGTGTAAGATAGTGTTAGATGGTTGACGCCTGCCAAAAGGACTTGTAAATGGTCGATGCCCACCAAAAGGGGTTGTAGATGGCTGACATCAGCCACAAGTGGTATTCGATTGGACCCAATGATAAAACTTGCAGATCTCTCCATAACAGCACCCTATAGTGATGGGCCACAAAGAGTGAAGCCATATCACCTAGTTTTAAAAGATGTAAAAAAGTATAATGCATGTTAATGTGATTCATGTTTAGTGTAACCATGCATTGGATAGATTCCCAATTCATTGGGTAGATTCTCAACTAGAATAGAGAAACGAGTAGATTCCCATATAGATTAAAACTGCATAGATTCCTAATTAGAATAGAGAAATAGGTAGACTCCCATATATATTAGAATTGGCTAGATTCCCAATTAGACTAACTAAATTGGTAGATTCCCATATAGATTAGAATTGGGTAAATTCCCAATTAGCATAGAAAAACGGGTAGATTCCCATATAGATTAGAATTAGATAGATTCCCAATTAGAATAGAAGAATGCACTACAAGAAAGTATGTTATTAATAACGCCATTCGATAACGCATTATTCTAAAGCGTTATTGTTTAGCATGGCTATTTACTTTTTTTTACTCTATTTATTCTCTTCTGCATTCTAACCACGTAACGCTTTGGCCCAAAACAAAATTATCCCTCCTAAAATTTTCGTCCCCCTCTCAAAACAATTATTCAGTTCGTCTTCCTCCTAAAAAAATTACACTTATTCAGTTCGTCTCCTTCCTAATTGCTCATCCCTCGCCATCCCTGATCTTCGGTCCCTGATCCAGCTCGCTTCTCTCCTTGCGCTTCAGCCATTCTGAAGTATACACGTCCTACCTTAAATCATCTACTCGTATTTCTAGTTATGTTTCCCTCCTAATCGCTCATCGCTCGCCATTTTCGATCCCCGATCTAGCTCGCCATCCACAATCTTTGCTCATCACTCTTCAGTAGTTTCGAAGTTGACGCGTCCAGAACCCTAAACCATCTGCTCAGATTTCTAGGTTAGAAATTTATAGGTTATGTTTATTAACTTCTATTTTGATTTTATTGTTTGGTTATGATTTTAGAAATTTTTTATCGTTAGGTTATGATTTTATCATTTGGTTATGTTTATTGACCGTTTTATTTACTGTTTCTAGATTATGTTTTACTAGAAAATAATCCATTTCTTTTATTTCATATGTTTATTAACTGTTTTTCATGAGTAGGATATGGCACAACAAAGTCATCCTTGTAACAGTAGAAGACACTATACTCAAAACAGTAATGCTTTTTAATTCTTCAGTTAACAATAAATGTGTTGCCTTGAATATTTGTCAAACTGTGTTAATAAGTGTTACGTAAATGGAGTTTGATGATAGACTTCAATCACTGTAAACATGTAATTTTCTCCAATCTTTTCATTTAGAATGCAAGTTCACTCAACCAATGTTCATTCAAGCACCTTCATCTAGAATGCACCTTAAAATGCAATTCACAGCGGGCGTTTACATATATTACCCATGTTGTTTTTAGGTTAAGATTGAGACGGATTCCTTCTTTAAAGGTTATCCGGAGAGTCGAATATACGAGAATGGTTGGCCTGAGATGCTAAAGCTCAAAAACTGGCCTCCTTCATGTGCTTTTGAAGAGCGGTTACCAATGCATTTTGTTGAATTTATTTCAGCCCTCCCTTATAAAGAATACACACATCCAAAACATGGTAGCCTAAATCTTAGTGAAAATTTACCTAACGGTTATTTGAAGCCTGATCTAGGCCCCAAGTCTTATATAGCATATGGGATTCCAGATGAACTTGGACGTGATGATTCTGTAACAAAATTGCATTGTGATATGTCAGATGCGGTATGTGTCCACCTTGTTATTGATATTATGTCTATTTTGAAACTGTACAAGTGTAAGCTATTTCATAAAGGGTAGTCAGATATTCGAAGACTTCCCTAGGTTCTATATTATGGTCTACACTTTTTATTTTATTTTTGAAAATAGGAAGGGCTTGTGTGTTAGGGATAAAAAAGTTTTAAGAAGAACATCAGAGGAGAATAAGATTGAGATTTAAGATAAAAGAGCAAGAAAACAGAGAAATTGAAGATATTTCATCAAACATTACATTTCATTAATTCAATATCATATTATAGGATTATATGATTTTAACACTATTTAGTTGCTAATAAGAAAAAGTACTTTTAATAAAAGGCTGCATGACAAATATTCTAGCAGTAGCATAGTATCTTATACTTATGCATTAATTTGAAACTTCATATTGTTGTGCATAGTAGGCTAAGCACATCATTGTGACAAACAGATATGGATTAAAAGTGATTGCAATATCAAATATGTTTACTTTCGTGTTTTAAACTTTAATACCTTTTTACATCGCACCTTTTCTTGATTTAGCCGTTTCGTTGTGCTCTTTGTACAATTAGAAAAACTTAGGAAGTATGTATCTTTCGAGCATACGAAAGATCAATTTATTCCCACTTCATTGTGTACACTCAGGTAAACATCATGACACATTCTTCTGAGGTGCAATTGCTTGAGAGGCAATATGATGTAATAAATGAAATACAGAAACAACATCATCATGAGGACATGCAAGAATTGTTTAAACAAGCCAGAAAATGTTGTGAATCTTGTGAGGTTTTTTGTAAAAAACAAATATGAGAAAGGGAAAAGATTTCTTATATTAATTGAATGGAAAATACAATGCTTAAATAGAAAATAATGTGGTAGCAACTGATGCCTTAAACCACGACTGAAGTAATGCCTAGACAATAGGATCACCACTCTGTCAACTACTAAAATGCAGGAAAGCAAAAAACAGAAATGCAACAACTGGTTCCTAAACATTAGGAACTTCTAATTAATCCAAAAAACAATTTGAATTAATTCTAATACCTCCCCTTAATTCAAATGCTACGAACTCCAATCCTTTCCATGAACATTTGATGCTTGGCTTGGGACAGACTCTTGGTAAATAGATCAGCATTCTGATCATTGGTTCCACAGAACATCAGCTCAACCTTTCCTTCACTTACTAAGCCTCTAATGAAATGGTGTTGAACCTCAATGTGCTTAGTCCTTGCGTGATATGCAGGGTTCTTTGTCATTGCAATGGCTGATTTGTTGTCACACCACAGCACAGTAGCTTTCTCTTGTTCATTCCCCAAATCTACCAGCAATTTCCTCAACCAAATGGCTTGTCTTGCAGCTGAACCTGAGGCTACATACTCTGCCTCACTAGATGACAATGCAACTGTATCTTGTTTCTTGGAACTCCAAGTGACAGCACCTGACCCTAGTGAGAATATAGAGCCAGATGTGCTCTTCCTGTCATCTAAACTGCCACCCCAATCACTGTCAGTGAATCCAACCAAACTGAAATCATCAACCACCTCATACCAGATTCCTTTGTCACTTGTTCCTGCCACATATCTTAGGATACGTTTTGCTGCTCCAAGGTGCTGCTTGGATGGACTGTGCAGAAACCTCGAGATCATACTCACACTAAATGCTATGTCTGGTCTTGTGTGAGTGAGATAATTTAACCCACCCACAATACTTCTAAACAGCTTCTCATCAGCTTTTCCTGTTCCATCTTCCCTTTGTAACTTCTCATTTGTGTTCATTGGTGTGACAGCACTTTCACATTCATCCATCTTGAATTTCTTCAACATATCTCTGGCATATTTGGTTTGAGAGACAAAAATCCCATCTTTTGTCTGATTTACTTCTAATCCAAGGAAGTATTTCAACTTTCCCAGATCAGTCATCTCAAATTCACTCATCATAGCCTCTCTAAACCCAGCTAGCATTTCCTGTGATGAACTCATATAAATTATGTCATCCACATAGACACATACCACCAGAAAATTGTTAGCTGCCTTCTTAATGTACAGGGTTGGCTCATTTTCACTTCTAGTAAACCCACTCCTTTCAAAGAAACCATCTAACCTGCTGTACCATGCTCTGGGGGCCTGTTTCAATCCATATAAGGCCTTCTTCAATTTGTAGACCTTTTCTTCCTCGTTCTCTTTGACAAAACCCACTGGTTGCTCAACATAAACCTCTTCCTGAAGATCTCCATTCAGGAATGCTGACTTTACATCAAATTGATGCACTGTCAGTTTCAGTTGAGCAGCCAAGGCTAAGATTACCCTGACTGTCTCAAACCTTGCCACTGGAGAGTAAGTTTCCTCATAATCAATCCCCTCCTTTTGAGCATATCCCTTTGCAACTAGCCTGGCCTTATGCTTTTGTATGGTTCCATCAGTGTTGAACTTGGCTCTAAATACCCACTTCAATCCAATAACATTTTTATTGACTGGTAAATCAACCAATTCCCAAGTCTTGTTCTTCTGAATGGACCCGATCTCCTCTTCCATGGCTATTTGCCATTCTGCTTCTTTTACTGCATGATCAAAGTTTACTGGTTCTGCAGTAACAAGTGCAAAGCCACATGTCTCATAAATTTCTTTTAAGGACCTCATCTTCCTTGGAGGAGACTCATCAGATGAAGATAAGTTTTCTGATTCTGTTTCAGATGCTGCAGGAGATGTTATGGGTGATGCTGCAGCTGATCCATTTTGCTCATGTTGAGCAGGCTGTGATTCTGATTCCCACTCAAAAGTGAACTCCCTGTGATTATTACCCTGCCTTGACCAATCCCAAATTTCTTCTTCAGCAAAAACCACATTTCTACTGATAATAATACTCCCATTTTCAGGATTGTACAGCCTATATGCTTTAGACTGGGTAGCATACCCAATGAAAATACATTTAATTGATTTCTCATCAAGTTTTGATCTCAAATTAATTAGAGAATATGCTATGCACCCAAATACTCTGAGATGATCAACATTTGGCCTTCTTCCACTCCATATTTCATAAGGAATTTTATCTTGAATAGCTCTTGTTGGTGAGATATTCAGAATATAAATAGCAGTGGACACAGCCTCACTCCACAAGTCATTTGGCAATCTCTTTTGCCACAGCATGCACCTAGCCATTTCAACAACAGTTCTATTCTTTCTCTCTGCAACACCATTCTGCTCTGGTGTGTATGGGGCTGTCAACTCTCTATTTATGCCATGATTCTCACAGAAATTTGAGAACTCATTAGATGTGAACTCACCCCCCCTGTCAGTCCTCAAACACTTCAATTTTTTACCACTCTGATTTTCTACCATAGCCTTAAATTTTTTGAAATGTTCAAATGACTCAGATTTGGTTTTAAGGAAGTAAGCCCAACTCATCCTACTGCAATCATCAGTAAACATCAGAAAATATTTACTCCCTCCTAAAGATTCCGTCTGCATAGGTCCACAGAGATCTGCATGGACTAATTCCAAACATTCACTAGCTCTCCAAGCTTTTCCAGATGGGAAAGAACCTCTAGTCTGCTTCCCATAAATACAGCCCTCACAAGTCCCAAGCTCACCAATTACAGGCAACCCATTCACAAGTTCTTTGCTACTCAGA
Source organism: Allium fistulosum (assembly GCA_030737815.1). Taxonomy (NCBI): domain Eukaryota; kingdom Viridiplantae; phylum Streptophyta; class Magnoliopsida; order Asparagales; family Amaryllidaceae; genus Allium; species Allium fistulosum. The sequence goes on along the minus strand of CM060908.1, from coordinate 230,305,465 downwards.
TACCTTAAACTCTGCATATTTAAATGCCCATATCTAAGATGCCAAAGTCTTGATTTGTCATCCTTTTTTACTGTCAATGCAGTACTTACAGACTTCACTAGATCTAGGGAAAACATTTTATTTCTACCCATGGAAGAAATAGCTACAATTTCATTTGATTTTTTATCCCTGATCTCAACTGAGTCATTATCAAATAGCAAAGAATATCCACTGCCTAATAATTGTCCTACACTCAGTAAGTTATAGGCTAAAAAAGGAACATATTGGACATTATGCAGTAGCTTAGTGTTACCTTGCTCAGATTTTATAGCAACAGTGCCAACACCCTCAACAGCCAATAACTTGTCATCACCAAGTCTGACTTTGCTCTTCATTGCCTCATCCAAATCCCTGAACATGGACTTGGTACTTGACATGTGATTAGAGCAACCACTGTCAATATACCAAACATTACTTTTGACTTCACTTGACTCTTCTCTAGTCAAGAAAAGCCTTTCTTCCTGTTCAGCAACATTCACTTTCTGATCAGAATTTTGCTCATTCTGATCTTTTGCTTTCTGCCAGCAGTTGACTTCTTTATGTCCTGGCTTGTTACAGTAGTAACACTTCATGGGACCTCTTGAAACTTGAGCCTCTTTAGACTGAGCTTCAGATGAGGATTGGCCAGATGACCTGCCACGTCCTCTCCCTCTGAAGCCTCCCCTTCCTCTACCTCTTCCTGACTTATTTGATCTTCCTGAAGAATCACCTTTGGAGACAAATGCCTGCTCCTCCTCCTTTTCTGAAGATCTGTTCACTCTTTCTTCATGTGCAAGAAGTGATCCCATCAAGTCATCAAATGAATATTTTTCTAAATCATTTGATTCCTCAATGGCAGTCACAATGTAATCATACCTCTTTGTCAGGCTCCTCAGCACCTTCCCAACAACCTGCTCATCTGATATTTTCTCTCCATATGCCCTCATCTGCTGCACTACTCTTGATACCCTGGACAAATAGTCTTGTGCAGACTCTTTGTCACTCATGAGAGAAGTCTCAAACTCTCTCCTTAAAGTTTGTAATCTCACCTTGATTACCTTCTTGTCACCTAGATATTCTGATTTTAGAATATCCCAGGCCTCCTTTGATGTAGTAGCAGAAGCAATCCGAGAAAAGAACTCCTCCTCCAAGGCCTGCTGAATGATAAACAAAGCCTTGGCATCTTTCTTTCTCTTCTCCCTAAGAGCTGCATCTGGTTCTGCTGGTTTGGTATCTTCAAACCCATTTTCAACCAGTTCCCAGAGCTCTTGTGATCTGAACAGAGTCTTCATCTTCAATTCCCAGAATTGATAGTTGACACCCTTAAATATTGGCAATTGAGAGTAACCATTTGAGCTTGCTCCATTTGAAGCCATGACAAGTCCTAGGATACGAAACCTAAAGCTCCGATACCAATTTGTTGTGAATCTTGTGAGGTTTTTTGTAAAAAACAAATATGAGAAAGGGAAAAGATTTCTTATATTAATTGAATGGAAAATACAATGCTTAAATAGAAAATAATGTGGTAGCAACTGATGCCTTAAACCACGACTGAAGTAATGCCTAGACAATAGGATCACCACTCTGTCAACTACTAAAATGCAGGAAAGCAAAAAACAGAAATGCAACAACTGGTTCCTAAACATTAGGAACTTCTAATTAATCCAAAAAACAATTTGAATTAATTCTAATAGAAAATTGACAGGGAAGCAGATATCAAAGTATATTCATGAATAATGTAAAAACAAAGATTATTCTAGGGGTAGTGCTATTTGGGATATATTCAGGAGAAAGGATGTGCCAAAGCTAGTTGTCTACCTGTAAGAACACTGGAAAGAATTCAGGCATATCCATCAAGCCCCTTTGGATTCAGTAAGGATCTATTCTATTGAGTTAGGTGTTTTGACTTTTGAGTGTGTGTGTGCGCACGCACGTGCATTCCTACATGTCTAGACAAACAGAAATATTTTACCATCTGAGTTCCAATTGTTCTGGGATATTTTGTCCAAATCTTGAAATGAAAAGAAAAAATAAAAAAAGAGAAATATTGATTACAGTTTGTGTTCACTCGTATTTCATGTGTTTTATTACTGCATTTGTTATCATGTAATTTTATAATGATTTTTTTTGTAGCTTATTCATCCAATACATGATCACACTATTTATTTGAACGAGAGTCACAAGAAGCAGCTCAAGGAGGAATATGGTAAGCTATCTACCTGTTGTAACCATCAACGAATTTTTTTAATAGGAAGTCTTGATTTATTCCCCTTTTTAGTATTGCATATCTTAACTTTTTTGTTTTTCTCCCCTCTTAATATTTATCAAGAATAGAGCCGTGGACTTTTGAGCAACATCTTAGTGAAGCAGTTTTTATTCCAGTAGGATGCCCTCATCATGTAAGGAATAGAAAGGTTAGTGTTTTTTATTATTGATTGATATAGAGGATTTCAGCAATGTTGTAGATGACAACTCGTTGCTGATTTTTGGTTTAGGTCTGGAGGTTGTGTACTAGCGATGTCAGATCTGAGATTTTGTTCACCCTACTTCTGGATGAATTCACGACTAAAAATGTGTCGCCACCTGATGTGAATTGGATTGATAGATTTCTGATGTCCGCCCACTTCCTAATTTAACAAACAGGTTCCTTTTCGTCAAATCTTCCCATTATTGTACAATTTTTTTTATTTTTCTCATGATTTTCCATATTGCAGTTATATTCTTGGTGTTTTACAAGCTCTCTTAACCAGTAGTTCATGCCTTTGTGACTCGGGTTTTCCACTAGAAAATAATGGGTTGAAATAGAACATTGGTAGCATTGTTATTTATCCACTATTGAATTAAATAATCGAAGATAGGGAAGAATCTACGAATCAAAAGCTCAAGTTCGGATGCTCGGACCCCTCTATTATTAGATCAACAGGTACTCTTTCCCTTTTTACTTACTTTTAATCTTATTGCTAAATCCATGATGGTTCTATGCTTTTATATCATGTAGGATCCATCGGTCCTCCTATTTCGGATCTCGAACATGGTGATGCAGTTCAGGAAGATATGCTTGTAGATGAGTATGGAAGGTAAATTTCCATTTGTATTTTTTTATGTGTTTAATGTTTTTGTGGTTATGCTTAAGGGTTGAACCACGTCCACAAGGCGTTGAGAAAGGTCCTGGGTTTAGTATGTGTGTGTGTATGTATGTATATGCTCTCTCTCTCTCTCTAAACCTGACTGGGGGTAGTACACTGGTACCCTTACTGGAGCACAAAGCCTGGCCCTTTTTAATAAATAAAAAATGAAGGAGAAATTCAACTTACCTTTTTGCAATTTTCTACTCTGCATTTTGCAAGGTAATTGATTTATAAGGAACTAGCCATGACAACAAGATTATGGATTCCTCTGAATTACCGTATTCTTTATAGATGAAAAGTTAAATACTATATTCCTTTAAAAAACTGTCAAGACTAAATGAAATTTAATTTACACATGCTCAAGTACTACTGTTCCACATAACTTGATTCACAATTCCCATACTGATCCATTTGCATTATGAACATGATGCATCTCGTGTTTTTTAAATGAAAATTTTGTGGATCCAAGAAAATGGCTTCTTGGCTGCGATGCATGAATACACACAAGAATCTATATGTCAGGTATCTTATCAGTTATAATTTTGGTATAATAGACATAAACTCTGGGTAAGCGTCAGTTTGTTTTTGGGTTATGATTTGGGTATGTTTGATATGTTAAATTATGGTTCTGGATGGTAATACATGTTGAGCCACGACTAGCAGTTAAGTAGATGTTATCAATTATGCAAGTAACAAGCATTTATATATTTACTTGTATCCGTATCCTAGCTTTTGGTATTATGTTTATCATATTGTACTGGCATTCCAGTGTCCATAGTCCATACCTTTGCCACACAGTCTTATGGAAAAATATTTCTTAGTATTCCAATCCCCTGATCTTTCATTTCCATGATTTATATCCTGTTCTTTAACACATCGTAAATAATGCATTTATCAGTTGGGCCTCAATGTTCAACTTTTAGAACTAGTGATTGAACCTGCCACTTCATTTTTTGTTTGTTAATCTTTATGATAATCCTCAATGAAATTGTCTGGCATAACGATATAGTCCTTTCTCTAAGGGTAATAGTACAACTAGCACTAATGAAAATGTAGGGCTAGCTGGGCTGCTACTTTTTTGATGATATCCTATTTTGTCTCTATAATCAGTCAATAGTTTGTGATATTATTTGTTGCCTAAGAAGCATGCTAATGAAACCATATTAGAAAATAGTTCTGCTTTGTCTCCCATATCTATATCTGAGGCAGATAAGGATTGCTGACAATTGAGAATCTTTAGGTTGTTTTTATCATATTGGACCACTTATTAAATATAACTAGGAAAACGCTTGAAAAATTATTTACAAAAGAAAACCAGGTAGCTGGACCAAGAAGTACTGACGCTATTTCAAATCTTTTCAAAATTTTATTTTATTTTTGCATTTACACAAATTTGAATCTTTATTGAAAATATCTGCATAGATTGTGCAGATATTTTTCCCGTACTCTTAATATAGTCGATCTTACCAAAGTCACAAAGGCTCATAAACATCAGGCTTTATCTGTGGTAAATTTAGTAGCACATGCACAACAGAGAATAGGTATCACCAATTCTTTTCATGTTATGCATTTCATTTTGTAAATTGAATTTACTTTCTTTTAACAGAGGACACTCGTATCAGTGCAGTCAGAAAACCAAAAGGCTGTTCATCTAGAAACTGTTTACCATGTTTTCTTTTCCATCATCGTATTATGCTTACAGAACTACATGCACAATGGACAAACAGACATTCATCTTTGCTGTTTTTCACTCAACTTTTCCACATCCATCATCAGATTGTGCACCATCTGCTTTCATTGCCAGTGTTGTCCCTTCGTCACAGTCCGCAGGTTGCCAATTGCCACTGCTCCAAACCCCGTTTGAGAAAGAATGTAATGTACAATCATTACTGATGTATCATCGTAATTTCTGTTATAATTAGGAGATATGGTGACCTATAGGCTTTATATATATATATATATATATATATATATATATATATATATATATATATATATATATATATATGCATGTATGTTATAAGAGCAGTGTGGGAATTGGTGTGGAAACCGTATTAAGTTCTGGAACAATAAAATACGACTCCTAGAAAATACTAAAGTTGGGAATGAGATGGGTTGGCATGTAGGCGACAAAATATTTATTAAATATTGTTATGAAATTTCATACTTGATTGAATAATGTTTATATTTTTATCATTGTTACAAAAATATATAAATATTATTGGATTTTTTACCATCTGTTTGATAAACCTATATATTCAATCATTGAAACCCAGAGCTAGATTCGATTAGACCGCAGCTTAAACTTATTATTCTAAGGAACATTTAAGCATGATTTGAGGGCATTGCATATATACTCCTTTACGATTGCAGTTTCCCGTATAGATTAGAATTGGATAGATTCCCTATCAGAATAGAGGAACGGTTAGATTCTAGTATAGATTATAATTGGGTAGATTCCCAACTAGAATAGAGAAACATGTAGATTCTTTTATAGATTGGATTTGGGTAGATTCCAAACCAGAGTAGAAAAATTGGCAAAATCCCATATAGATTAGAATGATGAGTAGATTCTTAATAGTATCAGAATCTTAGGGGGAAAAATTCCTAAGCTAAGTATGAGCATCAGGTGAGAATCGCAATCAAGATCAAAAGGATAGCATCAAAACCAATGAATAAGGATACGAAAGATCGATACGAAAAGGTATCAAGGAGCAAAAGCACCCTGAGATGGAATTAAAAGAATTAGGAAAACAACTTGAGTTGAAAGAACTAAGCTAATCGAAAAGACAAAAGGAGACATCAGTGTTATAGACAAATTATCCCAGTGATTATTAGTACATTTGGAACATAATATACAGGAAAGAAAGAAGAAGGGGCAACGTCTCACAAACCTTCATACATGTTTTTGACCTTAGTTTCGGTCTTCTTAACAGCCCTCTCCAGGCGAGATTTAAAATCCTCTTCCATCTTGTTGTATATCTTAGATGCATATTCCTTCTTGAACTGCTTGAATGAGATTCTTCGACCATCCTTAGTGCTAATAAGAATGTTTGACGAATTAAGAACTGGGGCAGAGGAAGAACTCCTCTCGGGTTGAGAACGAAAACCAGAAGGGACAATAATGGTTCTATAAGAAGAAGAAAGCCCCATATCTACACAACCTCTACTTCTACCCATTCCTCGAGCCGGAGGGGTTGCAACCGTAACCTCGTTAGTTCGGTTATTTTCAGTTTTGAGTTCTTGTAGCTCGATTGCCAAAAGCACTTGGTGAGGTTCGTCCAAGTTCTTTGTCGAAGGAGTGATCTGGACTCCCATAAATTGTCACGATCCAAATTTCAGCATTCGAAAATCGACACCCGTACTTCACTTGTACTTGAATGCCGCAGATTCAATCGTAGAAATTCGAGTCCTGCCGGAGCTTATAACACAGTACGTATAACAACACAGCGGAAGAAAGAAATGAATGATATCATATACAACTCTAATGAATACAATATCCAGAATGATATACAACAATGATATCTATATGATACAAGAATATCAAAGATAAATAATGATACAGCGGAAAACAGAAGTGATAACTCCAAATGATCCTCAAAAGAGAATGAGTCCAACAACTCCAACATCAGCTCGAACCACCATCACGTTGCGCCAAGAGAAGCAAGGTCACTCATCCGTGAACTCCAAAAAAATTGAACTAGCTCCAACTAATCTACTAAATCCGACTATCTGAAAAACCCAACTCTAGACTGCCCGTGTGGAAAATTGTGGGCACCCAGAGTTTAGGAAAGGAACAATAAACTCCAGGTCAATCATGGGACTGGTACGAGCAAACAAAACAGTTTATCTTTAAAACAACAATAAAAGATTTTTGAACATTGAAATCCGCAATGCTTTTTGGAAAATGAAAATACCATAAGACCTCCCACCACACACACAATGCAATCGCAGACTTGGAGGAGATTTCTTCTTATGATAGTCAAACATGCTTACTACGCAAAATCATTTGATATTATTATTAGTGCATAGTGCAGAAAACATTTCGAAAGTATAATATTAATCTTAGCTAGCATAGGTACCATTATATTATGCCTGCTATAGCTGCCGCCTGAGGAGACAGGTTATACAACTGCAATCGTAAAGGGCTTGTATTGTTTCTTTGGATTTTCCAACAAATGGTCAGGCTAAGGAACTTCCTATGCCACATGGGAACGCCTCTGGAGGGACGCTCCGAGAACCTACCCGGCTCTCTGCCAACACAAGGCCGGTTACCCCTTTCCCAGGTAGTAAACCTGAGATATGCCACCCCCGGTCGTTTGCGACCTTTATCCGAGGGTCCTCGATCACACAGCAACAATCACACAATAAATGAGATTGGAGCAACCACACAGGCAAATATCTGGGCTCCATACCATGATACCACCTTTTTCCAGAAGGAATGGACATACCCTAGGGGAGCTACCCCTGAAACCTTGCCGCATCTTTCATGTTTCGACCATTTCCAGTTTGTGAGGTCCGATGAGGTCTCGTCCACAAAGCTACGCTTTACACGAAAGCCATGCTTTGATCAACAAATGATCAGCAACACACAACAACACTTAGCATGCCACATTACCAAATTGGGAATGTATCACTAGTAACCATCAACTACATAACCTCTGAGCTCATACGTCTCAGAGAAGGGTGTTAAGCTAAGAGAATAAATCTCCACCACCAAACAGAAATGTATTTGATAGAAACCAACTTTACATCTCAAAGTGTAACGTCAGACACACATCCATACAAGTCTGTTCCGGGTTCGAACAAAACTGAAGGCACTTCCTAAGAAGCCCTTGCAATCCGGATAATTGCTAGTCACGTTCGGACTTCCCACCACATATGGAGTCTCTATACCGGGGACCAGTCGATGCAGAGACATTCGATGAGTTGTCCTTTCGTTTTCGAAAATATCCGGTCTTCACCACCGGTCTCCAAATGCAATCCATATACGACGTATCATTATTCGAAATGGGTTATATGACACAAAGTCCTCTCCCGGCTAAACCGAATAATGAGCGTAATATTTAAAAACATATGGATGTTAGGATTTCAATTAAGTCACAACTTATTATCCAAATTTCTTCTTTAAATGGTTTAAACACATTACCATTTTAATCTTTTACAAAAAGATTCAATTCACAAAGTTCACCCAGTTTCACAAAGATCTATTCATAGATTTTTCCAAATCAATTTCCATTTCAATTGGATTAACTCGTTAAATCTTTAAATCAATATTTAACTTATAGCTTTCAAAACAATTCCATTTTGACCTTTTATACAAAAGGCACACTTTTCCAATTTCAAAACAAAGTTCAACAATCTTTCACAAAGATTTATTCATAACTCGGAAAACCATTTTCATTTCAAACTTGAAATTCCTTTGGCACAAATTGGAAATTCATTCCTTATAAGAAAGCTTCTATTATTTGAAAACAATTAGTTTTCATTTCGGAAAATCTGAATCATTTATACGAGTTAAAGTCCTTGGGTTAAATTCACATTCTCAAAACCATACTTTTCAAATGGTTTAAATTCATATAAACACATTTATAACATCTTTAACCGTAATTTCCAAACATGGAATTCAATTCCAAATTTTGAATTCAAATTCAAATTAAATTATTTAAATTGTAAAACTTTACCAAGTTATTCAAAATAACTTTTCTCTTTAAAACTCCTTTTCAAAATCTTTAACATTTAACCCAAATCCATTTCCAAAATCAATTGAAATTAAAATTTCAATTTCAAAAATATTAAATTTAAATCATTTGTGACTTAACTGATTTCCTCGTGAAATCCATATTTGTGTGTGTATGGTGTAGTCCAGGGGTTTAACACAATAGTGCAACATCAATAAATCATCACAGATCAAAATACAGAAATATAGTTGATAAGCGGTATAAACTATAACGCTTATCGTTCATTCACAGATCACAGATATATATATCACAAATAATAAATTACATCACAGATCACAACACAAATCAGGATATATCACAAAGCATTACAGATCAAAGATATCAACAATTCAACACCCAATATAATCCAAACATCCATAGGTAGGATCAATTTAGCTATCTGATTAATTTAAATCAGATTAATTTCTAGGAATAAATTTTGCTACTTAGGGTAAATTAGTAATCAATTAATTACGAACCATGTAATGAATTATCCTTTAATTAATCATAAATTAACCCTTAATTCATAATTAATCCTTAATTAATTATTCTTAATTAATTTCAATGAACAATTAATTTCTTAATTACTTCTATAAAGTAATTACACTTACACAATTTCATAAATGATTATCATTAATTAATTTAATCCAATTGATTGTTACAATTTATCACATTGATTATTTAAATAATCTTAGTTAATGACCTTCATTAACTATTAAAATTTATTACTTTTCTAAAGTAATTAACTAAAATTAATCATTATTAATTACGATTTAATTAATCTTTAATAACTCATTAATTAATCCTAATTATTTAATTAATTAAGTGTTAACTGTAACTTAATTAATCCCTAATTAATTGATTAATTAATTACTAATCATTAATTAAAAATTCAAATCTTATTTAATAAATGATCCTTAATTACCAATTTATTTATCCTCAATCAATTAAAATTAATTAACCCAAATCATTACTTATCCATTTTAATTAATTTAATAATTACAAATCATTAAATCTTCATTTATTTAAAGATAGAAACATTTTTCTTATAAATGATCAACTTATCATTAACAAGGTATTTTAAAACAATTTACTTTCAAATTTTACTTTTAAAATTTCATTTTAAATTTAAGACTTAAAAATGAATACAAATTTAACTTTAACAAAGTTTAAAACACATTTTAAAAACAATTCACCTTTAAACTTACTTTTAAATTCCTTACAGTATACTTTCAATTAGTTAACCAATTTAAATTTAAAACTTGATTTATTTACAACTAAGTTTCAAAACTGAACTTGAATTTGTATTTAGACTTTAAATTTAAACTCAAGTTAACTTGGATCTATAAATTTAAATGTAATTTTTAAATTTTCAAAAAAACAAAGATAGGTTTCTGTTTAAACCTGGGAAACAACTCATACCCAAGCCTCCCCCTTGTTTTCTTCGATTCAAACACACGAAAACCAGGAGCCTTCCCCGAGCCCTAACCTATCTTCCCCAAAACTCAGAACTAAACCCAAACACTGACACTCGTGCACGTGCACCGTTGCCAGAATCACCTTCGACTTCCGACGAACCTTCCGGCACATCACTCATCATCGTTGTAACAAGAATCGACCATCAAAACACTCGCACATGCCCCTGATCGAAAACGAGCAAAACAACCCTTCCTAGAACCCACCATGATCACCAGAAAACCCACGTACCTCCGCCAGCGTTCATTTGAAACCTCACGAGCCTACCCAGAGCATCGTCAACCACTCAAGCTTCGATTCCAACCCCTGCGGTGAAGTCCGATTCAACATCGACGCTACAGTTGATCGAATTTCGATCCCAACCAAACTTAGGTTTAACTCCTACAATCAAGTCGTCACGTCACCACGATCAACAAAAAATTTTGCAAGCATTTTTCTGGTGATCTATGGTGCTCGAACTATCTTCCATCACAATTTCGACGAGGATAAACTCGACGATCAATAGTATTTTACAGAAATGCTTTATCTAATCATCTTACAAATTCATGGCCATCACTAGCTTAAAAATCACAAGATCTCCACCAAAAATCATTATTTTGAAATACGAACATGATTACATTATCAGATTTTAAGATTGAAACACTCGAATTTTCTGATTCATAATGATTTTACTGTAAAGGAATATTTTACAAAATATCCACTTAATATTTTTCCCTGAAATTATTTTTAGAAGTTGCTTAACTTTGTTATAGACGATTTCCTTTCAGAAATCATAGTTTGAAAGGATCTAAATATGAAGATATGAATGTTTTTCTCTAGTAGATTTTGGGTTTTGTTATAACAGAGAAACCATATTCACACAGGCATGCATATCTCAATCCATACACAGATATATACATGCAGATATATCTAACAACTAAGCAACACTTTCATAACAGATTCAAATATTAACCATGACATCAATCAGATAGAAGCAGGTTAAGAGGTTTGCTCACAGTGATTTCCAGAATGAACAGAGCTTCTTTTGAACCAGGCTTTTGAAATTTTGCAAGCTGAAATCCTCTTCTTAAATCCTTTGGGTTGTATTGATTATATTTGTTGTTTGAGTTGAGTTGAATTTTGTTTAAGTTTTGAGATGATATTACTTCAGTTTTGCTAAGTTATATTTGAATAAACTGAAATGAGGAAGTATACAGGGATATGTGTATAAATTTGAGTTTACAGGTGATAATAGGTTTTGTACAACACATCAGAGATTTTTTTCCTTTTGTACTGAAAATATTTTCGTTTAAAGTTTGGCCAGAGATTTTTTCTTCATTTGGTGGCTGATGTTTCATGCATTAATTATCTTGTACAAATATATGTTTATTTATCTATATGCTAGTAACTTCCTTTGGAAGCTAATACATGTACATATTTTGCTTTGTTTTTTTTTCAAGTGTTCATACTCATGTGTATATACTTGTTCAACTTGAATATATAGTTTTTTTTCTTTGTTCATTAATATTTATACATTGTTTTCTTCTTAACTTATATTTTGTACAGGTGATATAATTTGTTTTGTACAAATACCAGAGATTGTTTCATCTTTTGGTGGCTGATGTCTTTATTTTAGTGGGTTGCAAATCCTATTTTTGGTGGCTGCATTAATTACTTTGTTGTCATTTCTTTTTATACTATACATTTGAGTACATATCTTCTCTGGCAAACTCAAGATTTTATATTTTCTTTTGTTTTCAAGTCTGGTTTCATACTTGTATAAATATAATGTTGTCTTTGTTTTGTCTTCATACTTATCATGTTAGAAAAATATATGTTGTCTGGTTTCTTATTTATTTTCAAGTGTACCTCCTTATGTTTTTTGTTGCCTTATTTCATACTTATCTTTTTGCATATTTGAATGTAAGTTGTAATCTTTGTAAGTATAATTTGTTTGTATTTGATTTTACTTTATAATGTTTACTTCTATTTTAACTTAAAATTTAAATTCAAATCCAATGTGTATATATATATATATTCAAATTTACTCATATATGCCTGTATACATATATATTCACATATATACATATATATACAATATTTAAATTTTTAAATGATTTAACATAGAATTTATTTGAACTCGGGAAACTCGCATCAATTTATCGATTAATTTCACAATTTTTATTCAAAAACTAAATTAATTATCAATTAAAAATATATATAAAATCCAGGGTCGTTACAAACTAGTGATGGCAGATTCCGTGGCTTGACCAGTAACCGACACTACTTCTGGAATAGCAGACATCTTTCTGGATAACTCTCCGAGAGTTTAGCTATTTTATCATAGAGACTCCATTGCAAGGAGGCACGGTCTCTTTCTAGTTCTAAGCAGTTGGGACATGATTGTCCCTAAAAGAAATCCAATTAAAATCTAGGAAAGATAAATCATAATAAGATAATTCTATTTCATTCTATTAAAGATTAGTACAGATATATAACACACACACACACACACACATAAGTTATGGTCCCCTAAGATGAGTAAATTTCTCCTTAGTAGCCAAAATAATCCTAAGGCCTCTACTTCTAGTATCAATAGGTGACCCCGACAGTCTAGCCAAATTAGAGAAAGAAATGTCCTTCCCTAAACCACCCTTTGGTATAGAAAGTTCTGAACGAGAAGAATCCAATAGGAGTAGATTAAGATCAGCTTCTGGAAAATATTGGGTAATGTATTTCGAAACATGTTCACTTTCGGGAGTCTTCCCTTCAGCAATAGCTAAAAGAGATGGAGTTACACTTCGGTAACTAGGTAGAACCTTCGAAGTTATAGTTAGGCTTGGATCATAGAATCTCCTTAGGAAAGATAGCCTTTAATTCTTTATCTGAGGGTCTCTTGGATGAAGTTAGAAAGTTGGGCAAAATCTTGAAATACCTTGTCTCGGTCATCTAAAGCAAGCTTCAATTTACCCTTAAGATCCAAGACTTGATTAGTTAATCTAGTGCCTCTAAGCCTAAGAGATTTAATCGATTTGGCATAAGGTTGATCATTTGATTCCTTTACCTCTTTGAGCTTATTGGATAGGCTTACATTCCTTAACCTACTAGATGTTATTTGGGATTTAAGGGTGCCTATGGTTGCTAACAACCTCGAGTTTCTGGTTTAACTCCTCTTCCACAATACTTCACAATGAGAGGTAAAATTGGACTTTCTCTATTTAAATGTAGTTAAGGAAAAGTATTTCAGAACAGAAATAATAGAGATATTAAGGAAGGAATTCTACATAAACCTAAATAAAATACTATCAAGGTCGACAACTATCGTAAACAACAATAAAATGAAATTGTATCAAAACTATTACAGACCAAAGTTCAAGCATCATGAGTAGGAGAGTCTTGGAGTTCAGAACTATGACTTACTGCTCCACCTTTGTCACCTTTCTCAACCAGGACTAGTTGTTCAACACTCATCGAGGCCCAAGCTTTTTCTTACCTCAAGGAGAAACTCTCCTCGATGCTTTCACCATTAGAATTGAAGCCCATGGAGATGGTCATGCCTCTGTCCCAATTGTATTCATAAGTGCTGTAGAGAATCTTGAAGGCTTCAGCGACAGCCACCTTCTCGGCCTCCTCCTTATTAATCTAACCCAAGTTCTATCGTTTAACCTATGCAAGCTCATCCTCGGCCTTCTTATGGTTAGCCTCCAAATCTCTCAAGGCCTTCTCCAAATCAGCCACCTTCCTTTTAGAAGACATCAGGTCCCAAATACTTTTCTCCCTTTCATCCCAGGCCTCCATCTTAAACTTAGCAAACTCTTTTCTCAAAGCTTCGGCATTCTTCAATTCGCCTTCCAGCTTTTCAAATCCTCGATGCAAAACTGAGAAGTCAGCCAAGACCAGAAGGAAAGAAGTTATTATGGAAAGTAAAGGAATAAATACTTCATCAATAAGGAGAAAAACGCTACCCTAAGCTGGTCCTCCATCCCTAAACCCATCATCCTCTTGAAACTACCTATATCGTCTGCTATTTCCACTCGGGAGCTTCTTATGACCTTAGAAAGATGGAAATCAATAGTATAATGGGTCACTTCAATCATCTGATCCACTGCATCATTTCGGGAAGTTAAAGCAAGGAATTCCGGGATAGACTTGGTTTTAGAAGTGAGTAGGTCCTTTCTAGGTCTTTTATGTGATGGTTCCTTCAAGATTCGTTTCTGTCGAGTAGAAGTCGAAGAGAAGAAGACTTATTCAGGATCAATTCACCTATCTAAAACATATCATTAGAAGCCACTACAACATAAAAAGATAAAGCGGGTCAAGTGAGCAAACCAACATTTCATAAAAGTTATATCCTAGAAAACATGCTATAATATATATTTAAAACCGAGGTCTACACTCAGGAGCATTATCTTCTCTTTTAGCCTTAGTAATTTTTGGGTTAGAGCCAGTGGGTTCATCAGGTCGACATAGGTCAATCACGTCCGAAGGCATAGTTTCGATTAAAGGAGGATCATAACCAAGAAATTTGGCCGAAGGCGATAATAGCCTACAAGCCTTAAGATTAGCCTTGGTAAGGACTACATGTCTAAGCCTCTCTACATTTGGTATTTTCATCACCTCCTCATACCTAGTATTAAAGATATCCTTAAGGGTTAGGGCCTTGTCCTTTCCAAGTTTAACTATAGATATAAAAGAGGAAATGATATTAGGAAACAATATGATCGAAGCTTAAAAACAAAAGCAACCTAAGTAGGGAAAATTTGAAAAGTTACAAGTTTCTAGTAGTTTAGTGACAAATCGAGGATCGTTTGCCTTTACGAAAAACCAGTGGGTGGCTGTTACCTTCCTGAGCGGCTTGACTATCGGCATCCTTTTCCAAAAATGGAGTAAATACAAAGGAACTCCGAAACTACCATTTGACCTATGTAATTTATGCAAGTAATGGAACTTGGCAGTAATCATGTTGCAGTACCCTTTCTACTAGTACAATATGGCTAAAGCTGATAGCTATATGAGACCACCCCAAGTTGGATTGGGCTAATTCCGTAGAACTCCAAAATGTCAACAAACAAAGGAGTGAGAGGAAGAGATACCCCATTTGCTAAATGTTATAGTGTCCAGGTAAAGAACCCTTCAAGAGGTTTACTCCAGTAATCTTCTAGACTAGGATCCCTAAATTCGATTCCCACAACTTTGTAACTCTCCGTCCAATATTCCAGTTCTCCTTGATTAGGTATGGGTTTTTCCATTAAAAGGTCAAATAAGGGACTAATGTTAAAAATAGTTACTCAATAGAAACCTCGAAACTCCTGCCGAAAAGATTTAAAGTCTTATGGTCCAAAAGGAAATTGGGCCTAAAACTAGATTCTACAGCCCAAACTCAAAGTTCTAAGATCTCTCAAAAAAGTCCATCTTATCAATAAAACAATTATCAACCTAAATAGGTAAAAGTAGCGGTTTTAGGACGAAATCCTAATTTAATCTTAATTATTAGACAAGTTCAATGGATTAGCTAATCGAACAATACCCCAAAATCAAGGTCAATCGTTGATATCGTAATAATCAAAATCGAATTTTTAAAAGAATAATGCTCATTTTAAATACTAAAAGCAAAAAAGGAAACTAGTAAACTTATAGGAAAGGTTGAGAACTAAATGTTTTAATTGAGAGTTTGTAGTAATGCATGAAGGTTTCTTAGCTATAATGGCGATTGCAACTGTTGCTAATATTGTGAGTAAGAAGATAGAGGAGGAAAGAAAAGGTCTATTTAAACCATAGAATCAACAGTAGAGATTATCTAGTCATCAAGATCCTAAGTGTAGATGAAACATGGTAGTGTTAAAATATGAATAATCCTATAGCATAAAAAAGGAATGTGCTTTTCAAAAAGGCTAATGAAATTGAGACTGTTTGCAGAAGCATTTAATCCAAAAGCAGGATCCATCCTTTCAAGATCAACACCTTGACTTTCCTTTCGACTCGCAAGTCAAGAATCTCCTAGAACTTACGGTCGCGAAATAGATTTTGCCTTTCGGTACCATAACAGTTTCGCTTGTCACTTAGTCTAGACGACTTCAAGTGTCAAGCATGATTTTCAAAAGTTTTGACCTCAAGGTCTAAAATCAGATTTTGCCTTTCGGCACTATAACAATTTTGCTTACCCCTTAGTCTAGATGACTTCAAGTGTTAAGCATGATTTCTAAAAGTATTGACCTCGTAGTCTCAAATCAGATTATTCCTTTCGGTGCCGTAACAATTTCACTTACCACTTAGTCTAGATGACTTCAAGTGTCAAGCATGATTTCCAAAAGTTTTGGCCTCACGGTCTCAAATCAAATTTTGCCTTTTGACACCATAACAGCTTCGCTTACACCTAGCCTAGATGGCTCCAAGTGACAAGCATAATTTTCGAAAAAGTTTGACCTCACGGTCCCAAACTAGGCTTTTCCTCTTGGTACCTTTACAGTTTCGCTTACCACTTTACCTAGATGGCTTAAAGTGATAAGCATAATTTTTAAAAAAGTTTTGACTTCGTGGTCCCAAATTAGATTTTGCCTTTCGGCACCATAACATTTTTTCTTACCACTTAGTCTAAATGGCTTCAAGTGACAAGCATAATTTTCAAAAAAAATTTGACCCTATGGTCTCAAATTAGATTTTGGCCCTTCGACACCTAAACAGTTTCGCTTCATTTAGATGACTTTGAGCAAAAAGCATGATTTTCAAAAAATTCGACCTTACGGTTCCGATTTAGAT
Source organism: Allium fistulosum (assembly GCA_030737815.1). Lineage (NCBI taxonomy): Eukaryota > Viridiplantae > Streptophyta > Magnoliopsida > Asparagales > Amaryllidaceae > Allium > Allium fistulosum. Next base: position 230,288,388 of record CM060908.1, on the reverse strand, counting down.
TTCACCTTTAGCGTCCAAGCAATTTCACTTATCATCTAGTTTAGATAGCTTCAAGTGGGAAATATGATTTCAAAAGATTTTGACCTCACGGTCCAAGTTAAAGTTTCACCACTTTAGTTTTCAATATCGTTAACCAGCCATGCCTTCGCCTCTAGACACTGATTTTAAATTGTTTTCAAAACCTCTCAGTAAGGTTGGATCTTTACGAGTTGCATAAGTGGAGTAATGTCCCCAAAACTCAAAATAAGCTTCGTGATTGGAATGGAATAAAGAAGCCAATGATTAAATCTGATACGACACTACTCTCTCCAAAGTCCACTCTATATTGATCATATGAGATGAACTTTGGGGGGCATGTGTTGCACTATAATTTCTACGAAATACAAATTACTAATATTCGAAAGGAAAGCTCCTTGGCTTGTAATTTCGAGACCTATCTTTCAGTTTCTAATGAAAATATGCAATCCAAGGACATGAATCAATGCGTCAACAAAGGCAAAGATCATAATTCAGCTGACGTAAGAAACCTAATAGAGAGCATCAATTTCTGAAGCCTAAAACAACTTAAAAAGCAACAACGATCAATGACTTAGATAGCCCAGGCCGAGACCAACAGTCAAGATTAATGAAAGATATCCAAAAGCTATATATAAAAGCCTCATGTCAGCAATTCGGGTCAAGTCACACTCAACCAAATGAGGACACACATTCTAATCTAGTCCACTCATAGTCAACCAGATCATCAATCCAAAGAGAAAGCGCTCAACCAATGGCGACATAGCATGCTGGCTATAAATAAGCGGCAATCCAAAGGCACACGGGATCTTCTGGCACATAATGAACAAAAACTAAATAGTACTTTCCTATATTAAAGCTCTAATAAAAAACTTATTAATAGCGAAAACGCTTAGATATAAAATAATAAGCCTCTCGGCTATATAAGAATAACTAAATAAGGAAATGACAGTGGATGTAAGGACTTTCAACCCGAACCACTATAAAACTCTCGGTCTTATTTAGTTTCTGCATTTTACCCTTTTGGCATCTACTGTTGGTACCTCCTGATTTAACACTTCACTTTCCAAGCTCAACCAAACTACATCTCAATAACCACCCCTTCGAACTCAATATTCCCACTTAACTTTCAGAGCTTTACCTACGAACTTCAGGGTGTTGGTGCTGACAAAATTCTGCACAAACATTAATTTTTTTATATATATTTATATATTAAAAAAATATACCTAAACTGTAATATTTGTATGTTTATATTTTAAATATGGTTATAAAAATGAGTTTAAATTTAATAAATAAACAAAGTGAATTTAATGATATTTGAATCCAAAAAAATGAAATATCATTTAGTTGATGTTTTACAATTATCCAATATTTATGAAATTTCCAATAAATACATGTATATATTTCAAGTAGAGGACATGATTTTATTTAAATATAAATATATTAATTTAATTTGGGTGTTTTTACAATTATATAAAAAGTATTTAGTTGATAGTTATGGAATGTATGTTATGTGCATTATGTTGTTCTACGAACTATTTTCGAGTTATCAGATAAGTTTTCTAAGTTTAATATTAGATATTTAATTATAAAAGATTGAAAAGTTAATTCTAATTTAAAAATATGATAAGGATCATTATTTCTATTTTATAGTTTTTGATGTATGATATTTTAATATATAAATTAAGTTTGTGATATTATATTTTGGTTTGAATAATTATCCATTTCTAAATACTTAAGAAGTTAAATTATAATTACATGTTGTAAATAATCCAATAATATTTACCTATTTTTTGATATATATATATATATATATAAACATATATTAAAATTTAATAATCTATTTTTATATTACTACTCTGATATTTTCTTTCTTGTTTATTGAATAATGATTATATGAGTGATTCACCGTTGACGTAGATTTGATTAATGGTTTTACATGATACGGTGATGGCATCCTTTGATATGATTTTGTATGATAATTCTGTGTGATGAGAAATTAGAATAAATGGAAGTATAACATCGTCTAGTATAGGACTTTCGGTGATATTTCTCTAGTTATTTTTTGGACTCGTTATGCAGAATATTGGATAGTTTGAGTGTAATTTATAAGCAGTGAATCAACATTTGAGGATCATGTAGTGGTATGGGATGCTGTTGTGATATATATGCGTTTATTCGTTGTAAGTAGATGACACCAACATGATGGGAATAGAGTGGATAGTGTGAGGTGATGCTTAGTGACCATGGCTACATGTGTAACAATGACCATGACTTCATGTTTATATGTATTGGTTCTATATGCCACTATTATGACGTGCTCCTATTATGTTTGGTGGAGAGGACCATATGGCTAGTATCACCTAGCGGCCTGATCGTGGGGTCGCTTCCTAGATCTATGACACCCTATATATATCGCTTAATGCTTTTAGCTCAGTGCTTTAGCTTTGTGCTAGCCTTATGCATGCATTAGCCCATGTGTCACCTAGGCCAGCAGTTTGTTACCTATTGGGGGCATTTGTAGTGTCATGACTTAAGAGTAGTCGCATTGACGAGCACACCGATGGATACGTGTCACGATGATTGTAAGATAACTAAAGACTGTAGAGAGTTGGTGCCTCTTGAGCTTGCTTAGTGCTATCGATTTCCCTTCTGGTACTATTGGAGTAGTAGATTGGCATATACGATTGATACACCTCGTTGTTCTATTGATATGTTTCGGGTGCATATATATTGTTTTATAGATGGCTCTATTTCGAACTTTGGGTCTATCGTACAGCTATTTTCCATCACGATATTTTCTGAAATATATTACATAAGGAGATGAGATTATACTTTGATATATATATATAGTATATAACAGATTCTTTGTATTTTGATAGGAAACATATCCTATCCTTTATATATGTATATTGATAATGATGTTTTTATTGAGATTGAGAGCTATATTTAGGAAATGCTCTGTGCTAACCTGATTATACTTAGTGATATCTCCTCTATTGATATTTCTAGATTTGATGACGATTTCTAGGTATGTATGGTTCGCCCATTTGTGTTGTTTCTATGATTTCTAATTTGATGTGTTTCTATATGGGTGGTGACATCTTTTGATATTATTGTGTGATAGATTTTGTGGTTTTGAGTTAGTTCTGAGACATGATGTCTCGATGATTATTTATGGTATGATATACATATATATGGATATATATATACCTATATATATACACCTATATATATAAATGTTTCTGGCATACTGCTCTATACTTATATACATGTATTTATACATGCATTGATTTGTCGTTTTATGATTGAGTATTCTTGGAAATAGTTACATTGTTATTCCTTATTTACATTGAATGTAACGATCTGCCTTTCTTGCACCTAAAGATGGCACTTAATACATCCTTGGTATTTGTGTGTTGATCATTTAAGTATCCAAAAGACATGTCATTAGGGGTGAAAGAAGAAAAGATAGAAAAAAATCTCACATAATGTGACGAGTAATATACACATCATTAGAGTACGTTAACCAATTATCAACCTGGATAGTTATAACAGCCCGTCCTTACAATTGCTGATAGATATAAACAAAAACAAAACAAACGAAAACAACAGAAGAATATACGGTACATGAATACGCCTTGGAGAATCCAGCTCGTCATTTGAAAGCTCTAAAGGATCCAACTAATTCTAGAAAATTTGCTCGAGCTAACCCGAGCATTATAAGAAAAATAACACACAGATCAATGTAGTAAAACCAGCGTTAGAAACTCAAGTCACAAGGAATTAATTTATTATAACTTGTAAAATCTTTTAAAATCAAAGGTTACTCAAAGGACTATGCCGCACATAAATACAGATAGGATTTTACCTTACGATAACCAAAACACTTTTATATAAAATCCATTCTAAGGGTTCAAAGTAAATATGTAAAATAGTTGAAATGTTTGCATCTCACATTCTAACATCGTTGGGCACAATCAAAATCATAATGGCTCGTATTGGAGATTGGATTCCATACTATGACAAGGCACTAGGGTACCACCTATCATAGTGCATCTCTAGATAAAACCCACCGAGAGCCTCACTTGGACTCCCTACGAGTCAAGACCGGCCCTACCCTTACTAGATAGGGCTAAATATGTCATCACTTTGGTTGGGATCAACAACCTAATTGGCCCCGAGCATACATGATCTATAATATCAATCTAGATTGATGATGACCATACACTAATGGTAGCGAACCACATAGCCTTGAAGCATACCCCTTGACTTTAGTCATTCCCGGTGTTTGTACCAAAATTGGGCACAACACTCTTCGGAAGTTTTTGAAGAGATAAAGTGAAGAAATTAAATGGAAAAAGAGGATTATCTAACAAAAACTCCAAATTTCAGATATGAAAATAATTAAAATGCAAGGAGACACAAGAATTTAGAGTGGTTCGGCGTATCGCCTACGTCCACTATGAAGTTGATAGCTTTATTGATCTTTCTTTCAAGATTACAAGTGAATTCAGTGAATTACAGCAGATAATTATGATTTGCAGCAGTGAATTTCGTTATTGGCACCAGCAAGGGAGTTTAGATCTGGATCCGGTAGAGTTTGGGTGTTGGAGAATTCAAAGAAGAAGAAGCCCCCTTTCTGTTGGCTTTGGGGGTCTATTTATAGGTGTAGGAGGCTGGTATTTCACTCAGATCTCGGGAGACCCTCTCTGGCTCGTAACCAGGTCCGTGCGCCCAAGCCCGTGAAGTTTCGGCCTGATCCGCGATCGATATGAAGAGATTTCGTATCGATCAAGATTTCATCCAATGGAGTCGAAACTTGTCGTGGACATTCTTTAGCATGTACGTAAGCTTCTGTGAAAATTTTGTATTTGGACTTGTAGATTAGGAGATATGATCGATACAAAATGGGATTTTCGGTTGGTTGTTTCGTTCGACTCCCTCATTTCGACTCGGTCCTGTTCGACTCGGTCTCGTTCGAATCGCTGTTCGACTCGGTCTTGTTCGAATCCCTATTCGACCCGGTCTTGTTCGAATCCCTTTTTGACTCGGTCTTGTTCGAATCCCTGTTCGACTCGGTCTTGTTTGAATCGATCACTTGGAATCGATGGTCGCGTGTGATCTAGTGGTGATGTGGTGGGTATTCCTTGTATCTTCGCCTTTATTCATATCGATGGCCATGCTTTGTTCGCATCGATTGCCATGCTTCGTTTGTATCGATTGCGGGGCCTAGCTCGTATCGATAAAAGTGCTCCACCTAGATGGATACAAAGTGGTTGCTGCACGATCGATTCAAACAGTGCATAGTTGATGGAGTCGAACCCGATCGATTCGAACTGAGACTCTAGGACGAATGCGAGGTCGCAGTCGTTCTGATCGATACGAAAGTGATGGAGTCGAATAGAGGCATAGCTATGGATACGAAAACTGAGCGGTTTCCTTCATTTTGCATCGATCGTAACTTGAGTATACGAACTCGGATTGACTTGAAATTTTGAACGTTGACTCTCATAGCTTTGCTCGTCGTGTCATATCAATTTTAGCTCGATCCGGACTCGGACAAAAGTCGTCGATATCCATAGTGAACCTGCGTATAATCGATTTTCTAGACGAACTATCTTTGGTTTCTAGTCAAGTTCTTGATGTCACGGCCTTGCCAAAAGGCGGGATAACATATGCCCCCCAAAGTACGTCTTGTGGGGACATGATGTGCTTTGAAATGCTGCAATCTTCATTCTGAATAGTTATCGTCTTTTCGATGAAAGCTGTAACCTTCGACTGATTCTCTCGATAATGTGAACTGTTGACTGTCAACTGCTATACCCTGTATTGTTGAAACTAATTGCTGTATGCCAGTGATTAGCCGTTTGTTGTTGTAATCATTATCAAATGAGTTTCCAATTCCTGTAAATCTGGAATATTGAATATTATTCCGACGTGTATGCATATACGTTAATCTGACTCTCGCTGACATTCACGAGTCATTGTCAATTTATTTTATATTGAATTCCGTATCGATCCTATCCTGAACTAACGTGAAATTCGTTGTAACAACGCTCGATGGTTGTTTCTGAATGTTCCTTTGTAACGATCCTCTCCTGAATCGATGTGAAGGGTTGAAACATTGCCTTTTGCATCGGTATTCACTGCATTGATGGATACGAAATGAGCATTTCGAATCGATGGATGTGGGGTTTGATGGATACGAAGCGGTCATCAATATCGATAGGCATTGGCTTCTGGGAGCTGCGATCTGATGGATTCGAACTGTTCGTTCGTATCGATGCACTGGAGATGGAGTCGAAGATGATCGATTCGAAGAAGGGATTCGCATTGATGCAGACTCAAGTCCTTGGAGTCGAACAGCTTGTTCGAATTAATCATGTGGTGATGCTTTGTAACTGGTCGAATCCATTGGGAGGCGAATCGTTTATTCCATTCACCTTTAAGCCCATATAAATACTCTGTACTTAGCCATTTTTTCACTTTTCACTTTTTACTGTTGTGCCTTGCTTACGTATCGCTTCTAAGAAAGGAAAACTGCTCGAATTCGAATCGAACCAAAACCTTTAATTCCTTTAACCATTTATCGAAATTAGGTAATCAATTGAACAAATCCAGTCGTAACACGAAGAGGTCCAAATTCTCATGCCGTTCCATTTGAATCTGTGTTCGAACATTGCTCGAGGAAGGAGATAACGTGCGAGGTCGAGGAAGGACAGAATGGAGTTCGAATCGATCTGGGGAAGAGGGAGTGTTGAGGAAGATAGCTTGGTCCTCGTTTTCGTGTCGATCTGGAGTCGGGGCTTCGAGATGATGAGATGGAGGCCTTTGTATCGATCGATTGCTAAGTTTCTGCATCGAGTCTTGATGATCGATGCGAATACCTCGAGTATGTTGATCGATACGAAGTGGTTGCATCTGATGGATTCGAAACCCAGAGTTTTTCGATCGAGTCGAATTACGCGCCAGGGGACCGATACGAAAGCGACCCAGTTGATCGATACGAAAGTGTTGCGCTCCGATCGATTCGAAATGTTGTTCTTTCCGAGTAATACGAGAACACAGGCCGCGATCGATACGAACTGAGGGAGTCGAATTGGAGTGATCAAACTTTAAGGCGATCGATTCGAACTTGATCCCTTGGGTCATCGATACGAACTTAATAACCATATGACTCCGGCGAGCTTCATCCTTGCATATCTGGACCTGTCGATAGAACTGTACATTTGACTGCCTGTTGAAGCTCGTCGATGGAACTATAACTCAACAAAACCTTAACAAACTTTGACTTGAATTGGTTGCTAATTTCCGGATGGCATGGTTGTGACGGTCAGCGATGACGGTCCTTCCGACTGAATTTCGAAGTCTTGTCGTTTTTCATGTTTTTTCTAATTCTGTAGAACTTTTCAAGTGAAATACAGTACCGTACTGCACAACACACTCACACACTTTACACTGGGGGACGCACGAGCGTTATTGTCTGTTTAACAATGATTTTTCATAAGCTAGTCAATCATGGAACCCTCAAATTCACAGTAGCAGGAACTCTCGAGTTCAATTCCTTCAACCATCGAGGTACCGGTCATTGAAGCCGAAGTTATAGACCCAGCTCCGGACGAGCGTCCAGGTGCTTGGTTCATTTGTCGTCCACAAGATTCTGTGCCGTCTGGTATCTCCGAAGATATGCTGGGACGGATTTGTTTAAGGCATGGCTTGTCGCTGGACGACGTGTTACTACCTGGGCCGAATGACAGGCCACACGATCCCACGGAGAGGTTTACTGCTTTCAACCGTCATGCTTGTACGGCGGGAACACTTACCCTTTTCAATCAATATATAAGGGAGAAGTTATCATTCCTTGGCATAGCTCCATCCCAGCTACATCCTAACGGGTACGCTTTGTTGAACAGCACCTTCATTCTGTTTATGGAGATTCTCTTTCGACCACCAAAGCCATCGAGACCAGATATTTATTTAACGTTAAGAGCCGTGGAGACAACCCTTCTTTTACCTTCTTGGAAGCGGTCAGGAACTGCCACATTGTATTGGGCTCCTGGGAAAGGCTAAGTTACTTTAAGACTGAATGGTTCTACGTTCGGTGCCCCCCTGGATTCGCCAGGCGATGGTTGGATAGACGTAAGCGCTGCAATATTTCTCTTGAATTATCGAGATAATAATAACCGATTTCAAAACTGACACACTTCTCTTCTTTTACAGCCGCAATTTCTCAACCTGACGGTGCATACTTCAGAGAGCTAGTTCGGATCCTCCAAACGGTTCCGGGCGAAGAGAGGCATATCGACTTAGTTCTGACCGACAGAAACTTAAGGACTGTCGGGCTGATTGAACGGAGGCAGAGCATACGGCTGGAAGGGACACTTAGAGTGGTCTCGAAGAAACGGGTGAAGCGCAAAGCGCCCAGAGTCGTAATAGCCGAAGAAGTTGATCTGGAGATAACGCCCACCGATAACGAGCTCCAAGCTGGGCCTTCTTCCGATGTCCAGGACTCAGGTGGAAGAAGAAAAGGCAAGGCAGTTGCTCACAAGCGTTCTAAATCCGTGAGATTAAAATCCATGGTCATGTCCTTGCCCGTCCCGGGGATTAGAATTTCGGAGGCTCCTCCCCCGCCAGTAGAGAATCCTTTTGAAGGGTTTGCTGATGTTCCGATTCCGGATTATGTGTCGTTTCAACACGACGCTGGGATGGAGGAGCTTGATAATGCTCTTGAACTAAGCGGGTCGCTTGCTACGAGTGCGGCCGACATTTCCGGTTGGTCGGGGGGTTGCACATGCATACACTTCACTGCACTACATGATTCATGACTGTAAATCGTCCAACTTAAGAAATCACTAACTCTTCCTTCGTTTCTCCTTTTCAGGTACTATGTCAAGGAAAGGATCCATGCTGGGGAACCTTCGCTCTGCCCGAAAAGCTTCTACTTATTATGATTCCCGCAGGAGGGATTCAGATAGAGATCGCGATCGCGAGTACTCTAACCAAGATAGGTATGGGCGTGACAGGGACAGAAAATACAGACATCGGTCTAGATCACACTCTCCTCCTCCTAGACTTTCGTCTCCAACCCCTGTTCTTGTTCCACATCCACCGGAGCCTCCTCGTCACAGGCCATCTTCTCATACTTCTAGATCCGAGACTCATCTCCAGAGGGTCGAAACCATGGCCTCCATAATTGAAGAGAAGGTCCCTGCTGAGCCCATAAGAGAAGAGGCCCTTAAATTAGCTCAGATGAGGAAGGATTTTCCGAACATATGCTTCGATTGCTACGTCTTCCCACCTCACTTAAAGAGAATCCCATCTGGAGTGGAAAACACGATGCATGATTACGTTCATGACATCTACACCCAGTACATAGAGTAGGTAAAGGCTGAAGAGAAAGCTTCCAAGGTGGCCTTTGAGCGAGCCAAAGCGCTTGAAAAAATGGAGACCAAACTCGCTCAAAGGGACCGGATCATTTAAGTGCTCACTGCTGAGGCCGAGTCTTCTCGGAAATCTAAAATTGCGGCCACTAATGTGCACGTCAATGTGCATATTTTTACCACCATATTTAATCTATTTAAATTAAATAAATGATCATATTGGGTATTTTAACTTGTTTAAACCAAAATTCAAATTATTTGAAATTGTCACATATTCATCTTTATATAGGGGCAAAATGGTCATTTTTATGCATTTATTAAATTGTGAAAATTTACTTGGAATTTTCTATGTTGTTTTGTAGGAAATTTGGTGAATTTTACAAGTGGTTACATGATGATATATGCATGCATAAGAGTGAAGAGAACAAATGATGATGGAAATAATTCAAAGTGAAGATAATGGAGGACCCCACCTACCCACCTACCTTAATGTACAAATTAGAGGCTAATGCACATGCTTATGGAATTAATGGCTTCATGTACACTTAAATGAGGATGATTTGAAGCTAATGATTACTTGTCCTCCAAACTTACTAAGAGGGTATTTTGGGCATTCCCCAAAAATATGAATTAGGGTTTAGCACATGTATAAAATCCCCTTATGTTTCATGTAACCTTCTCTCTTAGTCTCTTTTGGTTAGTTTTTAGCTTAGAAAATAAATCAAAACTCTCTCTCTTTCTTTTCATGGCTACTTAGCCATTTCTTCTCTTATGTAATTCCTTTTTTTATGCAATGTAATTAGAGTTTCCTTTTAATTATATGTTCATTTCCTTTCATACTAGTAGTGTAGATTTTCTTTTATGCAATTAGAATAGTTTTCTTTCATTTAGCTTTCATTTTGCTTTCTTTTTGCTTTCATGTTGCAAGCTACATTTGTTAATCAAACGACAAATATGAGAGGCTAAACCCCTTCAATTTAGGGGTAATGAAGCTCTCTAATTATGTAGCTTCAACTATTTTTAATTCATGCTCTCTTTTTGTGCTTAATGATGATGATAGAAATGGTTTACTAGTTGCTTTTGCTTTGAATTTGATAGCCTATATTGTTGACATCAAATAGGCTATGCTTAAACAATCACTAACACTAATTGCCTCTTCATCAAAATATGATTATGGCAAAAGAAAGTGATTTGAAATTAAAATTTGATGGTCTATATTTCTAATCAATAGTTAATAGGCCATACTTAAAATAGATTTCATTTTCATTTTCATTGTCAAATTTCATGAAGTTAGTAAGTGGTTTAATGGGTGTGTTATAGTTTGATGACATATGTTGGCTAATCAATAGCACAAATATGCCATACTTATGATAAACACATCAATTAAAGCACAATGACCAAAAAAGAGACATTATGATTTCATATGTGTTGAACGACATGATCTAGAGAGTGGATTTATTCTCTAAATTGCCTTCACACTCTCATATTGTTATCAATTTTCTTTTGCTAGTTTTCTACATTTTTAGCTTCACACTTTTCAACTTTGGTTAATTTGATTGAGTAGAAAATTTAAATCATCAATTCCCTGCGGATCGACCCGTATTCGCCACGTACTACAAGTGTACGCCGTGCGCTTGCGGTAAATTTATTTCTAAATTCGTTCGATGGTTTTCTAAACCGATAGAATTTTCGTCGACGAACTAATTTTTGGCGCCATTGCCGGGGAGTTGTTTTGATTTTGATTTTCTATTCTTCGAATTATTTTCTTTTGATTTTTGTGTGTTTTCATTTTGTGTGTTGAGTGCATTTAAAAAAAAGTGTTGTGTTGTGTGATTGTTGTGTGATTTTTGTTTGTGTGTTTGTTTTCTAGTTTCAATTTGCATTTGCATTTCTATTTCTATTAAAAAAAAAACACACACACATTTCAAAAACAAAAAAAAAATTTATTAATTGCATTTGCTTTTACATCACATATTTACATTGTACATTTTCATTTCTATACATTTTCAATCTCCACAAAAAAAGCTCTGTTACATTGTTTCTTTTCCTAACCATACCCCCTGCCTTCCCCTTCAATTTCTACAAACTGTTTCAACTCATTTCGACATTCTTCCCCCGCCAACATTTCATCACTCCATCACAGCCATACTGTTATATCAACAACAACTGCCCTGAACCTCTGCAAACACTACAAACTTCCTTCCCACTGCTTGCTCTTCCATTGCTTTCCCATTGCCTGCTCTTACAACAGTCCATCCCCTTAGCTACCACAGTGATCACATAATACCACTGCTCCACCATCATATACAACACTACAATTTCATATCATATCAACACTACAATCCCCATAGCTTGCTGATTCGACCATCCAATTCTCTGCCCTGACCCACTTCCTTGCACCAAGAAAGTGTCACTGTGTACAACTTCATCCAGTTTTGCTGCACCACTGTGTCACTGCTGTTCTTCCTTCTTCCATCAATTTCACCATCTTCCCACTACGTAACTCCTCTTCAACATAACCATAGCCATCACAGTTCCATAATCACATTTGAACAAGTTCATCAACATTCCATAATCACTTACCTCCCCTCTGTATAACAACCCTTCAAACAACGACCATACCACCTCCATCTCACAACTCTACCACTCATCGGCAGCTGTTGTCAAGTCATATACATCACCATCTTCTTCCTTCACTTGCTACTACCCGCAATCCTCCTTCCTGTACATCTACTCCTACAACAGTTCATACCACTTCCTTCACAATCGACACCCACATCAGTATCACCTACAACCCAGCAGCAACATCTCCCCCCTTGACCCAAACCATTTCACCCAAACATCTACCAAATGCTGCACACAATTTCCATCACACCATTACCACACAACCACAACACTACAGTTCACCATCACCAAATAATTCACTTGCTTACATATATTCTCCACATACCACCAAACATCACAGTACCATAACCTCCTCTGCCACTTCTTCCTTCCTTCCTACAGCTTAACTGTGCAAATCTTACTACCTACAATCCCAATCGACAACCCAGCAAACTGATGTCCACTTGCAACCCACTGCAGCAACTACTTTCCACCATATAAACCATCATAGAGCATCATACTCCAACATTCTAAAAAAAACAGAGAGAAGGATCGGTCTTTAACATACCATCGACAAACAACACCACTGTCGCCATCATAGAAATCAACTATCGTCTCCACTCGACACACTTACTTGCTGCCACAACCATCTATTCTAATTCCCAAACCAACCACCACCTTCCCATACATTCACATAAGACCATCAAGCAGGAGCTACAAACCACAACTTCCCATCCTATATCGCTGTCGACCGTAACCACTTATCCTTCAACCGACCCAAATCCCCTCGCGAGCAGAAATCGCAACCTCCAACTTCCACAATCGCCTCACGACTCCACCCAATCCCTTCAACCAAACCAAAGATCAGTGCCAGTCTCGCCATAGCTTCTTGAAACATCGATGACTCTGAGCCTACAGATTCGCAACCATCAAAACCGCACACCAAAACACCCACTTTCAATTACCTCATCCCCAATTCAATCGTGACCTCCACGCTGTACCACTTCAACCCCTTGCCAACCATCGCCGAACTCCAACGACCCAAATTCGACAACCACTCACTTCAAATCCAACTTCCTCCACCTGTACGTCGAATCGCTTAGTAACCTAATTCCCTAGAGAGTTCGATAATCATTGAAGCGCCTGCCTAATTAAGACTCTGAGGAATTCGAAATTCCATTTGATTTTTTTTTTCGGGATTCGGTTATTTTAATTAAAAGAAAAGGAGTCTCCTTTAGTCTGCTCGCAAGTGTTTTAATCAACAAGTGGGCCGGGTTTGCAATTCTTGTGGGTGTGGGTTTGCAATTGTTGTGGCCGTGTTTTAATTTTAATATTTTTTTTTTGTCATTTTGCTTTCTTTGTGAGTTAATTTCGTTTGAGTTAAAAAGCAAAAAAAAACATAATAAAAACTTCACTTTTAAGTTTCCTTCCCAAATTTTTTTTTTGAATTTGTTAAAATAAAGGGTGTTGTTTTGAATTTGTTTTGTTTTTCATTTATTTTAGTTTCTTCTTTGATATAAAAAAAATTGTATATGTATCTTATTTTTATTTTCAGGTTGCAAAAGCAAAAAAAAGGAAAGGAATAGCTTGCTAAAAATAATTGCTTCGCTTCGCTTGCCAAAAAAAATCTGCTTGGTTGCTATATATATTGTTTTTATTTGCCTTGCATTGTTGTTTGCTTGCATTTTATAAAAGAAAATTTCAAAAACAAAAACAAAAATTCATTTGTAGTTGCATTGTTAATACACGTTTAATTTCAGTTTTGCATCTCATATTTGATTAATAATAACGTTTAGTCATCGATAACACTAAATTGTGTATTTACAAGTTGTCTTCTTTGAACAATTTAATTTCTTGGTGTCTAGGCTACGGTAGAGTAATAACCATTTATAAATATTACGGTGATTCGTAAATATTATAGTGGTTGTTCCTCTGAAGGTACTTAAACCTTCGGCTGCATTGCTATGGTGATTCGTGGTGCACCGATAACTCATGCCCGTTACCTGGTTGAGAACTATCTTGTTGATTTAAGACAATGTGTGATTATACAATTTTGGGTTAACTTACGATAAATCATTTTTAATTAACCCTTGCATTCATTTAGTTGCATTAGTTCATGCATATTTACAAAAAATATTCAAAATCCAAAACTAAAAAAAATTGTAAATATTCCATTTACTTTGAAATTTTTTTAAATCCTTTTTCTTTGAAATTTCAAAAATCCAAAAAAAATTTAGAAAAAACCAAAAAAAAACCTTTTCAAAAACAAAGAAAAAAATTTGAAAAACCAAAAATCAATTTCCCTCTTGAAAAATAAATTTTATTTGTAAATATTTTTCCTTTATAAAAAAAACCAAAAACATTCTTGAAAATGTCCGAATTTCCATATTCACTTAAATTTTACAATAGTTGTGAAAATCAATATAATCTATATGATTTCACTCCAAATTCGTATGGACATTTTAACAACAACTATTGTTTAAATGATTCGAATTTTGAACAATAAAATTTTCAAAACGATGACCAACCCTCGACTCTTGAAAATTGCATTTCATCTTTACTTGAATTCTCTACCCAACAAAATCAAGAGATAAATGATTTGTGTAATTCTTATTTGTGTAATAACTCGAGTCAAGGATTTCAAAATTTGAATTCAATTCAAAATTCAAACGATTTCGATTATAACCCATGCCAATTCAATTTCGAACTCCAGAATGAATTTCAAACTCAGAATTAAAATGGAAACAACTTTTCAAACGAATTTGGCAATGGGAATAATCTTAACCACGTTACGATTGAAAATCTTTGTTCTCAACAATTTCAAAGTGAAAATCCTCATGTTAATAATTATAAATTGGATTTGGTTGAGCAAATGAACGAAATTTACGATGATAACACGAATTCGTTGTTTGAAACATATATGAAACAACGTGAAAAACAAAATCAAATTTCAACGTGTGACGAGTCAAACAATAATCCATCTTTTACCCAAATCGACGATTTTCAAATAACGATCTTAACGAAGTTGTTGAAAATTTGGTGATTGACTTGGATTTGAATTCTTTTGAGGGTGAGAAACTCGATTTAAATTTCGATCTTCCTTTTTCTAAAAATTTGAATACAGCAACTTTGAATTTTGAACTTGATTTATGCAATAAAGTTGTTGATAATCCAACAAAGGAAGTCGAATTTAACGAACACGAGTTTTATGGAATTTTTGAGAACGAGTCGTTAAACTTTAATGGGGAAGATTTAAATCACCAATTTGATTTTGAAATCAATAATTCTGAAGAATTTTTCAATGAACAGCTTGAATTTCAATTTGGTGAAAATAAACTTGAACTTCAATCAATCGTGTTATCAACCCCAAAAATCATTGAAAATAAAACGACTCGTACAATTTTTAATAAAACGGCATTCGTTTTTCCAAATCAATGTTAATCTTCGAAATCTTTTACGATTTGGTTTTCCGAGCTTAAACCGTGTCTCGTATACTTAACGAGACAAATGAATCGGTCTTTGGAAGACCGTTTCATTTACACTTTGACGATATACTTTCTGATCTCATGTAAATACCATTAATTTTCATTTAAATAAAGGTCATGTTTATATTTTTATTTTTTTCCTTCCACTTGGGTTGACTGTGGGGACACGGTCAAAATCAAGTGTGGGGGGAGACTCACCATCATTTTCAATTTTTCCAAAATTCAAATAAAAATCTCAAAAACAAAAAAAAACAAATTATTTTTAAGCATTTTAATTTATTTTTAAAGAAACACTATAAGATAAATATATGGTTTTGGTTTATTAAATTGAAATTTTTGAAAATTTATTCGTCTTAACAAAAATAAAAATGAAGTTTGATTACAAATAATAATGGTTTAACTAGTATATAGGAAGATTCATACGTGATAATTATGAAATATATCCTAATTGAAAATCTTTGTTTTAAAAAAGTGGTTGATTTAAAGTAAAGGATATAACATTTTTTTCCTTCTAAGTTAAGTGGTGCTAAGATGATTTTGCAAAAACTCTCTCTTTCTATAAAAAAAGAAAATCTGAAAAAGAAGAAAAAAAGAAAAAAAAAATCTGAAAAAGAAAAAAAACATTTGTATATATGTAAATATTTTCTATTAACACCTACGGTCGACAGGTGTGCACACTTGTGTGTACACTCGCCATGCTCTGTACCTTTCTCACGTAAGCCCGAAAGGCAGTGCATGATCGGTATATCTGGCCTCAGTTTATTTGAGCTAGGTGTATATATATATATAAATTCTTTTTAATAATGCCTACAGTCAATAGGTGTTCACATTCGTGTGCTCACTCGCCACGCTCTGTATTCCCCTCACATCAGTCCGCAAGGCATTGCATGGGTAATATATCTGGCCTCAGTTTATCTGAGTTAGGCATATGTAAATATTGTAAATATCAATAAAAATTTCAAAAAATGGAGAGAGTAAGCAAATGAAATCCAAGCACTATTTTAACTTATTTGATTTGATTTGTTATTGAAATGAAACGAAATACCACTTTAATAAACTTTGATAATCAACTAAGGACCTATTTCATGGTTACACTTTGTTATCAACTAAAACAATAAGTTAAACTATTGTCTATTTGTTATGATAACTTAATTTTTGTTGGAAATTTTTGACAAGTAAATGACTTAATTTTTCAAGATAATGACCAAAACCTATATTTAACTTAGTTGTGTCTATTTAAAAGTAAATCTTTCATTTGTAAATATTTCCAAAAACTCGCATTCATCTCTTTGTAAATAAATCTTGCATTGTGTAAATATTTTCATCCTGCATTTGGATTTTGTGGGTAGTATCCGCTGAAAACCCTCACGAGACAACACTCGTCCTACTGGGGACACCCAGAGGTTTAACGGCTTGTTGCATACACTTAATGCAATCGTGCTCCCTACGAAAATGGATTTATCTTAGTTTTTCGTTTATTCGAGGACGAATAAAAAGATAAGTGTGGGGGTATTTGATGTGCACGTCAATGTGCATATTTTTACCACCATATTTAATCTATTTAAATTAAATAAATGATCATATTGGGTATTTTAACTTGTTTAAACCAAAATTCAAATTATTTGAAATTGTCACATATTCATCTTTATATAGGGGAAAAATGGTCATTTTTATGCATTTATTAAATTGTGAAAATTTACTTGGAATTTTCTATGTTGTTTTGTAGGAAATTTGGTGAATTTTACAAGTGGTTACATGATGATATATGCATGCATAAGAGTGAAGAGAACAAATGAAGATGGAAATAATTCAAAGTGAAGATAAAGGAGGACCCCACCCACTCACCTGCCTTAATGTACAAATTAGAGGCTAATGCACATGCTTATGGAATTAATGGCTTCATGTACACTTAAATGAGGATGATTTGAAGCTAATGATTACTTGGCCTCCACACTTCCTAAGATGGTATTTTGGGCATTCCCCAAAAATATGAATTAGGGTTTAGCATATGTATAAAATCCCCTTATGTTTCATGTAACCTTCTCTCTTAGTCTCTTTTAGTTAGTTTTTGGCTTAGAAAATAAATCAAAGCTCTCTTTCTTTTCATGGCTACTTAGCCATTTCTTCTCTTATGTAATTCCTTTTTTTTATGCAATGTAATAAGTGTTTCCTTTTAATTATATGTTCATTTCCTTTCATGCTAGTAGTGTAGATTTTCTTTTATGCAATTAGAATAGTTTTCTTTCATTTAGCTTTCATTTTGCTTTCTTTTTGCTTTCATGTTGCAAGCTACATTTGTTAATCAAATGACAAATATGAGAGGCTAAACCCCTTCAATTTAGGGGTAATGAAGCTCTCTAATTATATAGCTTCAACTATTTGTTAATTCATGCTCTCTTTTTGTGCTTAATGATGATGATAGAAATGGTTTACTAGTTGTTTTTGCTTTGAATTTGATAGCCTATATTGTTGACATCAAATAGGCTATGCTTAAACAATCACTAACACTAATTGCCTCTTCAACAAAATATGATTATGGCAAAAGAAAGTGATTTGAAATTAAAATTTGATGGTCTATATTTCTAATCAATAGTTAATAGGCCATACTTAAAATAGATTTCATTTTCATTTTCATTGTCAAATTTCATGAAGTTAGTAAGTGGTTTAAGGGGTGTGTTATTGTTTGATGGCTTATGTTGGCTAATCAATAGCACAAATATGCCATACTTATGATAAACACATCAATTAAAGCACTAATGACCAAAAAAGAGAGATTATGATTTCATATGTGTTGAACTACATGATCTAGAGAGTGGATTTATTCTCTAAATTGCCTTCACACTCTCATATTGTTATCAATTTTCTTTTGCTAGTTTTCTACATTTTTAGCTTTACACTTTTCAACTTTGGTTAATTTGATTGAGTAGAAAATTTAAATCATCAATTCCCTGCGGATCGACCCGTATTCGCCACGTACTACAAGTGTACGCCGTGCACTTGCGGTAAATTTATTTCTAAATTCGTTCGACGGTTTTCTAAACTGATAGAATTTCCGTCGACGAACAGCCACCAAAAAAGCTGATGAAGCGAATGTGGCAATGGAGAGGTTGAGGCAGACACATGTTGCCTTGGTGGAGGAGATGGGCCATCGGAACACTACAGTTACCGCCGAACGGGATGCGGCGATCAAGGAACTTAACAAACTCAAGGCTAAATTTTCCGACATGGCTAAGGAAAAGGATGATACGAACAATGCGGCCCAGGAGGCGTATGAGCAGGCGGTCTTGCACCGGGGTGAAAGGGATGCGGCTGTGGCTAAAGTCCGCAAGGTGGAGACTGAGGTCAAGGAGAAAGTGAAGTCGGCCGAGTCCAGGCTAGAGGCTGACATCGAAGACCTTCTCGTTGTTTACAATACTAACGTGCTGAGGCATATGGGTCTAGCCTGGCTCGATGATTATCTGGCGCATCTTTACAACGCTTGGGGCCGACTGGTTGAGGAAGAGAAGGAGGCGCATCAGGGTGAGTCTGTGGATGAATTTGAACTCGAGAATCGCATTATGAATGAAGATGAAAGGAAGATTCTTCACGAGTCAATGATTTTGCATAAGAAGGAAAGACTCGGCGCCCAGCACTTCGAAGTGGGAGAGGGTTCAGGGGTTGACCATCATGAGGCGAGTCTTGAAGTTCCAGCGTCAACCCAGCCCGAGCCCTTGTATGCGGTCGATCCCCAAGCTATTCCTGCCTACAATCCGGATCAGCCGCAGATGTCTCCGGCTACAGCGCAAGTTACTAAAGCCACTCTGCCGCTTACGAGTCAAACTGAGGAAGGTATTCTGAATATTCCACATATCTTCCTTAAGTCGAAATCTTCGTTCGAGTTAAGTTCTAACAGTTCTCTTATTCTTTGTCCAGTGATTGATGCTGCACCGGTCGTGCCTTCTCCTACTCAAGAATCATATTAGACGCAGGGGGTTATCATTACTGAACCAACCGTCATGACTACCATCGCGTCTCTTGACGACATGCAGGGAAGCACGCTTGTGTTCGATGAGCAGCTGATGGGAGAACTCTTTTGCCGTCATGGCGACCCTCTTGCCGACTTGCCATTCGTCATGGGTGGAGGCGCACCTGCTACAAGCTCATCGATGCCAACTACTGACGCTCCCAGCGGGGCTTGAGCGATTAATTAAGAGGAAATCTTGGCACAAATCACCGCTGAAATGGATGCCGTAGCACATGATGGCAGTTTTGGAGGTGGGACGGCGGCACTCGGTCCAGCTCCGCTTAGAATGATATCGCTTGGAGGTACATTTTTCGACACTAGTACGGCCATTCCATCTTCCACATTTGATCCTATCCCTCCGACTCCGCCGGCAGGAAGCATCCTCGTTTATTCAAGTTCGGAGGAGGATGTTGAAATTATGCCCCCGCCCGGAGATCGTCCACCGATAGGCAAAGGCTCAAAGAGAAAAGGTAGTGGCGGCTCCAGCGGGTCCACACCAAAAAGGAAGCCAAGGAAGAAGAAAGATTAGACATGCTCACTCGGTGTATTTTGACTTTCATTTTGTTGGCTGTGTATAGATGCGGGTTCGGCCCCTGCTAGTAGGAATTTTTTGCAAACTTGTACACGAACTTCTTTTACAAACAATAGAAATGAAACTTCTCTTTTTTGACTTCTTTTCTATCATTGTGTATTTTCCTAAGTGTTTCAATATCTGAAGTGCACTTGTGAAGTTTCAGCTTTCGAATAAAGTTTGTTTTTTGTTCGCCAAGTTCGGATACTGTGGGCATGGTTTGCGACCGGGAAGCGAGTTGAATTTTTACGTCGCATCGTTTCAGTCAATGGTCGATGCTTAATTCCTGCCCCCAGTCTTGGGGGTGAGTTGTAGAACATCAGTCGACGATCGCTTCTCACTTATAACATGTTGAGTCTAATGCCACCGAACGGATGTCTGAGACAAGCGGAGATTTAATAATTCATCCATGCTTGTTTGATTGTCGATTATCATATCCATACTCTGGGGATTCTCATTTGTTTATCCGCAGTTGGTCATGCCGGCTTAAGTTTAAGTCATACGTCCATGCTCTGGGAGTTGGAATCGACATTTAAACTCCGACTCTCACTCTGGGAGTTCGGAGTTGATATTTGTACTTCAATTCACGCTCTGGGAACTTGAAGTTGCTGTTTATACTCCGTTTCGCACTCTGGGAATCCGGAGTTGGTGTTTATACTTCGACTCGCACTCTGGGAGTTCGGAGTTGTTGTTTATACCCCGCTTCGCACTCTGGGAATTCGGAGTTGATGCTTATACTCCGACTCACACTTTGGGAGTTCGAAGTTGTTGTTTATACTCCGTTTCGCACTCTGGGAATTCGGAGTTGATGTTTATACTCCGTTTCGCACTTTGGGAATTCGGAGTTGTTGTTTATACTCTGACTCGCACTCTGGGAATTCGGAGTTGATGTTTATACTCCGTTTCGCACTCTGGGAATTCGGAGTTGTTGTTTATACTCCGACTCGCACTCTGGGAGTTCAGAGTTGTGTCAGGATCATGGATGGTCGGATCACATCCACCCCGAGTTAACTAGTGAGGTCGTTAGATGGACGGGCCCACCCTCCTCAAACTTGGTTCAGATACGGACGAAGTCGTTAGGCGGACGGATCCACCCTCTTCGTAGACATATTTTTAATGCTCCAGTTCGCACTCTGGGAACCGGGGGTTAAGTGAGGGATTGTCGTGTGTCAATCCGTTTTTGACTTTAATGTGATGGCTTGTCCCCGAGCTCGGGTTTCACTTAGCGAGTGACCGATTGCACCACAGTCACTCTATATTTGAATAAATTCCACCATATGGTGAAACTTAGCTCTCCGTGCATAGTGATGATCATATGAAGCATTTCAAGTAAATCACAGCTCTGGCTCAAAGAGATTGCATTTTATTGCTGAAATAAGAAAATATGGCAAAGTCAGTTGCCTTATTACAAATTCTAATTTCAAAATGCAGAAAAAAATTGCAAAATGGAAAATAAACTAAATGGATAAACATAGCCTGTCATGTGTAGTAGCGGCAAAGACTCTTGCTATTCTAAGCTCTTGGCAAAGTAAGACCGTCAACGGTCGATAATTTGAATGCGCCATCTCCGAGCCTTCGTTCAATAACATACGGTCCTTCCCATGTCGGCTTCATATGCGAAGGAACCGGATAAATTCTTTTTAGGACGAGATTGCCTAGTTGGAAGGTTCGCGGGCGGACCTTGGCGTTGTACAATCGAGCGACTCGACTTCGCTGCGCGGTTGTCCTCAAATCAGCCTCTTCACGCTTCTCATCTAGTAGATCGAGAGATTCAGCAAGTAATATAGCATTTGTCTTCGGATCGTAGTATGTCACACGATGAGAAGGTACTTCTAGCTCAACAGGAATAACGGCTTCTGAACCATAAGAGAGAGAGAATGGAGTGTGACCGGTCGCGAACTTGTGGGTTGTTCGGTAAGCCTATAGAGCCATAGGAAGTTCATTGACCCACTTGCCCCCGACCTTTTCCAGTCGTTTTTTCAGAATGGACTTTATAACTTTATTAACCGCTTCGACCTGTCCGTTCGCCTGAGGGTGCGCAACTGTAGAGAATTTCTTTTGGATGTGGAATCGTTTGCACAAATCTTTAAATTCAGCACTATCGAATTGGGTCCCGTTGTCTGTGATAATGGTGTGTGGGATACCGAATCGAAAAATGATGTTGCGGACCACGAAGTTGATTACTTTCTTCGTTGTTATGGTAGCAAGAGTTTCAGCTTCAGCCCACTTTGTAAAATTATCAACTGCGACGATGGCATACTTCGCACCACCTTTTGCCAGAGGTAAGGTACCAATGATGTCGATGCCCCACATTGCAAACGTCCATGGGCTGACCATTTGTGTTATCTCAGTAGGAGGGGCTCTAGGAATTCGAGCATGCTTTTGACACCTATCACATTTCTTTGCGTAATCCAACGCATCGCGATTCACAGTAGGCCAGTAATACCCATATCGAAGTATTTTCTTGGCAAGTGCTTGCCCCCCGGTGTGATCGCCACATTCTCCCTTGTGTACATCGTGCAACACTCGTTTAATTTCATCGTGAGCGATACACCGGAGTAGAGGAACGAAGTACCCTCTTCTGTACATGATTCCATTCTGGATGGTGAATCGTGAGGCCTTCCGAAGGACTTGTCTCTTTTCACTCCTGCGTTCTGGCAGGGTTCCGTGCTCGATGTAACTCCTGAGTGGAGTCATCCATGAATCCCTTTCGGGGACGGTTTCGCATGCCCAGTCTCTTCCTGCCCGGTCAATGGTTGGGGAAGTTAACGTCTCTATGGGAACGAGTCCCATTTGCTGGGCTTCACCTGTGCTGGCTAACTTTGCCAATGAATCGGCTTTTTGATTACGTTCTCGAGGTATACAATAAATGGCGTAATAATCAAACTGATTAAGCACTTCCTGAACTCGAGCTAAGTAAGCAGCCAGCCTTCGATCTCTTGCTTGATACTCTCCCCGCACCTGACATACAACTAACTGTGAATCATAGTAAATTTCCACAACGATGATTCTCAAATCTCTGGCAAGCTTTAGTCCGGCTAAGAGGGCTTCATATTCAGCTTCATTATTGGTTGCATGAAAATCAAACTTCAAACCATAGCATATAGATCGGCCTTTAGGGGTTTCGAATACAACACCAGCGCCCGAACACCGGTCGTTCGATGCACCATCAGTGTACAGCTTCCAGACGTATTCGGGAGATTTACTGGTTTCGGGCAAGTCCTCTGGAATGGTAAATTCAGCTATGAAATCAGCTAGGACTTGTCCTTGAATCACTCATCTTGGAGTGTAAGTTATATCGAACTGGCTCAGTTCGATGTTCCACTTAAGTAACCTACCAGACGTTTCAGGACGCGCAAGGACCTGTCGTAATGGATGGTCGGTGTAAACAATAATGGGATGTGCTTGGAAAAACGGTCGCAGTTTTCTTGATGCAATAACAAGGCAATAAGCCATCTTCTCTAGTTTTGGATAATTCCTTTCGGCTCTGGTAAATCGTTTGATGACGTAGTATACTGGCTTCTGTATCTTGTCTTCTTCTCGGATTAAGGCAGTGCTGATAGCATTTTCTGATATCGCCAAGTATACGTACAACTTCTCATGATCGATAGGCTTTGACAGGATAGGCGGTGTGGATAGATGCTGAACTAGTGCTTGGAATGCGCCCTCACACTCTGTGTTCCATTCAAAGTTTCGCTTTCCTTTTCGGATCAAATCGAAGAAGGGAATGCATTTGTCAGTGGACTTTGAAATGAACCTTCTCAATGCTGCTACTTTCCCATTAAGACTCTGGACTTGCTTTATAGTTTTCGGAGTTTCAAGATTTCTGATAGCCCAGATCTTTTCAGGGTTAGCCTCGATCCCTCTAGCATTGACGATGAACCCAAGGAATTTTCGGATGCGACCCCAAAATGACATTTCAGTGGGTTAAGCTTCATTTTGTACTCTCGAAGTATGTTGAACATAGTTTCCAGGTCTTTAACATGGTCGGTGGAGAGTCGTGACTTCACAAGCATGTCGTCTACATATACTTCCATTGTTTTCCCAATTTGATTAGCAAACATTCGATTGACCAATCGTTGATAAGTAGCCCTGGCATTCTTGAGTCTGAATGGCATAACTTTGTAACAGTAAAGTCCTAGATTGGTTACGAAGCTGGTATGTTCTTGATCGGGTAAATGCATCGGTATCTGATTGTAACCAGAATACGCGTCCATGAAGGATAAGAGTTCATGCCCAGCTGTCGAATCTACTAGCTGATCAATTCTGGGAAGCGAGAAACTGTCTTTGGGACAAGCTTTATTTAGATCGGAATAGTCGACACGTGTTCTCCACTTTCCGTTCGGCTTTCGGATGAGCACGGGATTCGACACCCATTCAGGATATAACGCATCTCGAATGAACTAGTTCTCTTTAAGCTTTTCTACTTCTTCTTTAAGGGCGGCAGATCTCTCTGGATCCATACCACACCTTTTCTATTTGACCGGGACATGCCACGGGTCAATATTCAGAGTGTGGCTCGCGATGTCCGGCGAGATCCCACACATGTCGGAATGCGTCCAGGCGAATACATCAAGATTCGCCCATAGAAAGTCAACCAATTCCTCTTGAGTTTGCTGGCTTAGCTGAGACCCAATCTTTATCATTTTCGAATCATCGTCATCGTCAATTGGGACATCAATCGTCAGTTCGGCCGGGGATGCTTGACTTTCTTTAGGTTCTTCTTCGTCTTTAGTTTCTCTTGGGTCAGGATCCCTTTGGAATTGGCTGGGGTGCCCGGGCCTAGGCCCGGGCGTTAATTGTCAATTATCAACAAAACAGACGCAAAGAGATTCCTCTACGCCCTTTCCTTTCTCCTTTTGCTGCGCTTCCCACAGCTCGGCAACATAACAGGCTCTGGCAGCAGCCTGATCCCCTTAAATGATTCCCACTCCACGATTAGTGGGAAATTTTAAAGTCAAACACCACGGGGCAATGGCTGTCCTGAATTCAGCGAGGGCCGGTCGGCCCAAAAAACATTATAAGGGGATTCTATGTCCAACACAACGAACTGTAACATTCGTACCCTCCGGCGTTCTCCAACTCCCAACTCCACTGGTAGTTCCACCATTCCGGTGGGTATTGTAGCACTTCCGTTGAAACCATGGATTCGAGATTAACAGGGTTTTAAGTCCTTTGCTTCCATCCTCATTTGATCATAAGCTCGTTTAAACATGATATTCATAGAGCTTCCACTGTCAACTAAGATCATCTTCATCCAAGCAGGACCTACTTGAGCTGAGATGACCAGCGGGTCGATAGTGGGGGCTTCGACTTTGTCAGCGTCTCTGTTCCTGAACACGATTTCATCAGTCATCGTCTTCTGTTGCTTGGCCAGAGCCCCTTCATCAAAACTACTACAAGACTCGAAGTCCGCATGCCTGATAGAACTGGCATACGACTCCATTTCCTTCCAGCTTCGATCTACTGGGTGAGGACCACCACTTATTGTATTGATAACCAACCTCCTGCGTGTACGAGCGGGTTCCTCCTGTCTTTTCTGATTCGTGCACGATTCTGATTTGATGGGCCCGCACCACCAGACTGCGGCGCCCGCACATACTGATCCAACTTCCGTTCACGTATAAGTTTTTCAATGAGGTCTTGTAAGTGATGACACTCATTGGTGTTGTGGCCATAACTCTCATGGAATCTACAAAATTTTCCTGTTTGGATTTGTCTTTCCATTGGTGGCTTCGGAGCAGGTTTCTTGTATTGCATGGTATTGCAGGTTTGCAAATACATATTTTCCAACGACGTATTCAATAGAGTATAATTGTCAAACATGGGAGATCTACGTCATGGACCACGGCTCTGATCTCGCTTCTTTCCCTGACATCCATTGTCCCTCTGCTGATTCTGTTTGTTTTTGATGTTCAACTGAACTTTTCCTGAACTATCTCCGGATTGTTTAACTGCGATGTTACTCTGGATTCCTTTAATGTTGGGTCCTGCATCATCCTGCTTCCAAGACTGTTTTGCATCCTCCCTTCTCAAGAATTAGGCTGCCTTGGAGTAGAAACGGTTTACTGACGCAGGTGGTTTCCCAGCTAACCAATTTCCGAACTCGGAATAGGCATCAATCCCCTTAGTTAATGCCATCAGGATAGAGTTGTCATTGGGATTGCTTATTTCTACACATGCAGCATGGAATCGCTCCAAGTAACGTCTAAGTGTTTCTCTTGGAGCTTGTGTAACACTAAACAAAGTGTTAACATCTTTAGGCCTCGCTACGTGGATACGGAATTGTTCAACAAAATTGGTGGCCATCTGATCAAAATTAGAAATGGATTGTGGTGGAAAACGATTAAACCACATGGTTGCAATGCCCCCCAGGGAAATGGGGAAACTATGGCATTTTACTGCATCATCAGCTCTCGCAGCATTCATCAGCCATTCGTACTTCAGGATGTGTTGATTGGGATCAGAACACCCTTCGTAAACTGGCAAAGTTGGCATCCTGAAGCGCCGAGGTGGTTCAGCATACAATATGTCATCAATGAAAGGGGTATGACTCCGGGAGATTCCCCAGTCGTCATTACTGAGACCCTGATTTTCACGGATCATTTGATGAATCATCGTTGGTATATCCGGCATTCAGATACTTGGAGAATGTTGTGCCAAGGTGTGGTCGGGTTCCACAGCGCGAGTCTGGACCGGACGCGGTCGACGGTCCGTGCCTTGCCTCCTTGGTTCAACATCCTCAGGGACATAAGGCTTAGGAGTGTGCTCTCGTTGGCTACGACGAGGATCAACTTGGTTTCTAGCATCAACTCCTTGATCGGTGGTGGCGGTAGTAGCAATGTTGCCTGTGACATGATAAGGAGCAGCACCTCCTCGGGATGAAGGTCCTGTATGATGACTAGTGGATGGTCCAGTTCTGGGCTATCCAAGATTCAAAGCAGGTTGGTGCCTTATGGCCTGGGTGTAGCTTACATCCAACCGTGGGCGCGTGGATCGGTGATGACCGTCAGATGAGGCTGAACTCTCTATGGAAGAATAAGAACCGTGGTCTCTTCTGGATCTCCTGTGACTTTGGCAATTTGACTGGTTGGTCAACTCTGGGTCAATTCTTGGAGCAGCATCTGAAACTCTTGTCTGGTAACCGGGCCTGTTGGATCTGAATGTCCGGCGGCATCTTGGTTTGATGGAGGCAATTGCGTGGGATTCTGCCTGTCCCGTCCTTCTTGTTCAGCAGCTGTAGAGGTAGTTCGTGTAATTACCATGGTGAATTGATGAAAGTCATTTCCTAGATCTGATGCAAATTTGAATAGAATGAAAGGGCTTCAAAGTTCTAGATCTGGATCTTCTTCTTGGATTTATGCAATCCGATATAGATAGGAGATCCAAAGAGCAGGAGAAAAATTAGGTTTGTTCTTAGTGAAAGCACCAAAGTGTTTGTACCAAAATTGGGCACAACACTCTTCGGAAGTTTTTGAAGAGATAAAGTGAAGAAATTAAATGGAAAAAGGGGATTATCTAACAAAAACTCCAAATTTCAAATATGAAAATAATTAAAATGCAAGGAGACACAAGAATTTAGAGTGGTTCGGCGTATCGCCTACGTACACTATGAAGTTGATAGCTTTATTGATCTTTCTTTGAAAATTACAAGTGAATTCAGTGAATTACAGTAGATAATTATGATTTGCAGCAGTGAATTTCGTTATTGGCAGCAGCAACGGAGTTTAGATCTGGATCCGGCAGAGTCTGGGAGTTAGAGAATTCAAAGAAGAATAAGCCCCCTTTCTGTTGGCTTTGGGGGTCTATTTATAGGTGTAGGAGGCTGGTATTTCGCTCAGATCTCGGAAGACCCTCTCTGGCACGTGACCAGGTCTGCGCGCCCAAGCCCGTGAAGTTTCGGCCCGATCCGTGATCGATACGAACAGGTTTCGTATCGATCAAGATTTCAATCAATGGAGTCGAAACTTGTCGTGGACATTCTTTAGCATGTACGTAAACTTCTATGAAAATTGCGTAGCATTTGGACTTGTAGATTAGGAGATATGATTGATACGAAATGGAATTTTCGGTTGGCTGTTTCGTTCGACTCCCTCATTTCGACTCGGTCCTGTTTGACTCGGTCTCGTTCGACTCGCTGTTCGACTCGGTCTTGTTCAAATCCCTGTTCGACTCGCTCTTGTTCGAATCCCCGTTCGACTCGATCTTGTTCGAATCCCTGTTCGACTCGGTCTTGTTTGAATCGATCACTTCGAATCGATGGTCGCGTGTGATCTGGTGGTGACGTGGTAAGTATTCCTTGTATCTTCGCCTTTATTCGTATCGATGGCCATGCTTTGTTCGCATCGATTGCCATGCTTCGTTTGTATCGATTGCGGGGCCTAGCTCGTATCGATAAAAGTGCTCCACCTAGATGGATACGAAGTGGTTGTTGCACGATCGATTCGAACAGTGCATATTTGATGGAGTCGAACCCGATCGATTCGAACTGAGACTCTGGGACGAATGTGAGGTCGTAGTCATTCTGATCGATACGAAAGTGATGGAGTCGAATAGAGGCGTAGCTATGGATACGAAAACTGAGCGGTTTCCTTCATTTTGCATCGATTACCTGAGTATACGAACTCAGATTGACTTGAAATTTCGAACGTTGGCTCTCATAGCTTCGCTCATCGTGTCATATCAATTTTAGCTCGATCCGGACTCGGATAAAAGTCGTCGATATCCATAGTGAACCTGCGTATAACCGATTTTCTAGACGAACTGTCTTTGGTTTCTAGTCAAGTTCTTGATATCACGACCTTGCCAAAAGGCGGGATAACACCCGGGTTGATGAGGCTTGAGGCTATGATTACCTTTTATATAGCAAACCATCTTCGAATGATAACACCCTCCATGCAGCAATGTAGTGCCAACATTCATCATACAAGTTCGTTCTAGGTCTGAACGAAACTGAAGGCACTACCTCTACTACATCCATTTTGGAATCACCCTCAGAATTAGTAGCAAGTAGCCCTTGCACTTCAAAAGCTTCGTCTTCAATCAACTTGAAGATATCTTCAGTTCAAAACACTTCAGTTGGATCGAAGTGGTTTCGGATCATTTATACTTATTTGGTCCCGGTCTATTCAAAATAACTTTCGATGGTTCCTGTAAACTCAACCCCAGTTCTTCAAAACAACTTTTATAGGATAATTTATACAGGTTCGTTCTAGGTCTGTACAAAATCGAAGGAACTACCTCTACTACATCCATTTTGGAATCATCCTCGGGATTAGTAATAAGTAGCCCTTGCACTTCAAAAGCTTCATCGTTAATCATCTTCAAGATATCTTCAGTTTGAAACACTTGAGTTGGATCGAAGTGGTTTTGGATAATTTATACTTATCCGGTCCCGGTCTCTTCAAAACAACTTTCGATAGTTCCAGTAAACTCAACCCTCATTCTTTTGGAAATAAACAAACAATACATAGGAGCAGGGATCACCCCCTAACCATTTAAGTGGACGGATCTCCCTATCATTTGTCCTAGGAGAAGAAAACGAGATTTACACTCACATTACAACATCATCAAATATGACTATGCCATATAACTCACGTGCTTCTCCTAGATATTTCTAAAGTTATATTTTGTTCCAGATTTGATAGTCGGTTATTTAACAATCAAATAAACAAACAACAACAAATTCAGAGATTTAATTACCCATAGCAACCACTAAGCCTCAAACTAAATCTTTCATTTATTAAAACTCTTTTCAAAAGTATTGATAAAAAACATTCATATACTTATCTCTCCGACAAAAGTATATTCAAAAAGCATTTGTGGAAGATTTCTCATTTCCAAATCATATCGAAGGATCAAAACAAAATGTTATTTAAATTAGAGATAAAGCTAACCTCAAACAATATTCCTTCGGTGTTAAGTGTGGAATGAATGTCCATACCAATCGAAATTAAGAAGGTCGGTTAAAGGAAATCCAATCTCAAATCCTTTTATAAATTTCCTTCTATAAATCCTCCTAACAAATCTCTTTTATTTATGAAGCTTCTTTACTTAAATTCCAAACCCATTTACAAAACACTTTATAAATCACCAAGTTAAATTTACAAAACTCTTATATAAATATCAAATTCATTTATATATCTCTTTATAAATCTCCAAATTATTTGTAAACTTCCATTATAAATATCCAAAATCATTTGTAAAACTTTCTTATAAATATTCCTTATTTAAAATAAAACTCCTTTAATAAAATCATTTAATAAAGTCCTTTTGATAAACAAAATGATTATTTAAAATATCTTTTCTAAAATCATTACTTAACTTAAAACCATTATTAAAAGTATGATTGACCTTAAATATCAGAATGAAGCTTAGTGACCCCAGTGGTTCTCTTTTAATCAAGTTTACTTTTCAAGTTATAGCATCGTAATTTACATATCAAGCAGATATGTATAAGGCAATTAGCCAACAACAAACAAATCAACATATAGGTAAGATGTCCAAGTTACTAATAGTAGATGGGGATTTGTTCTGCTAAACACATGTCTACGTTAATATAATAGCAGAATGGATTTTTATTCTGCTTAATAGGTGTCAACATAATCTACTTGGGAAATTATGGCAATACTGTGATTTATACTACCAAACAAATGTCTAATATAACTTAATTAGAAGAACAGTGTTTTATCTGCTAAACAGATGTCATCGGGTTTCATATTCAATTGGGATTTACTTAAGGGTAATCGATAAAGAAATCCCTTGGATTAAAAATATTCTTTTAAAAGAAAGTTACTTTAAAACAAAACCAATCTTCAAAATTAAAGTAGTTTAAAACTTAAATTTTTTTATATAAAAATTAAACACTTCACCTAATAATAATTAAACCTTTAATTAATAATTAAATAATAATTAACTATTAAATAAATAATTAAACCCTAATTAATCTTTGATTAATTATTAAATAATAATTGAAATTGATTAATCTCAATTAATTAGTTAAATATTCCTTAATTAAAAGTTAAGTAATAAATTAAACATTCATTTAAAATAATTAAACCATAATTAAGTTT
Organism: Allium fistulosum; assembly: GCA_030737815.1. Taxonomy (NCBI): domain Eukaryota; kingdom Viridiplantae; phylum Streptophyta; class Magnoliopsida; order Asparagales; family Amaryllidaceae; genus Allium; species Allium fistulosum. The sequence continues at coordinate 230,257,255 of CM060908.1, read as the reverse complement.
AATTAAATCTTTACTTAAATTTAACTTGAGCAATAATTAATAGTAATTAAACCCTTCCCAAATAAATAATTTAATTAATTTAGTTAAATAATGATTAATCTCTACATAATTAATTAAATAATAATTAACCCTTTTTTAATTAATAAATTATAATTAATTTACTTAAGAATAATTAAGCATTAATTACCCTAACCTAATTAATGATTAAGTACTAATTACCTTACTTAATTTATTAGTCCAAAAATCATTAAATAAATAAATAACTAATTAATTAAATAATAATTATTTTAATTATGTTTGAAAGCAATCTTCAAAACATATATTTAAGTTAAACGTTTTAAATTCAAAAAGAGTTCGTTTTTCACGAACTACATTTATAGCGATTATCGCTATACGACCTTAAATTTCAAAAATTCATTTTATACTCTAAATCACTTTTCAACTCTTTCTTTAATATTTAAACTACTTTATAAACTTTGAATAAAGTTTTAGAAAACAAAGGTAAGGTCTTTAAAACTTTTATAAAACATTTTTAAAAGTAAAGTTAGAAAACAAGTTTAAGCCAAAGGATCTCGATATCGTTTTAACAAGTCAAAATGCTAACTTTCTTAGTACATACAGAACATACATAAGTTCATACATCTAAACACATGCCATAACAATGTACATAAGTTCATACATCTAAACACATGCCATAACAATGTACATAAGTTCATACATCTAAACACATGCCATAACAACATACATAAGCAACAACTATAAACAAAAATCATAGCTTTCAAACTAACTTCAACATTAGATTTCATTTCAAGTCTAACTTTTAATCACATACAACAACATACAATATTGTCTAAACCAAACATCCAACATACTTAACAACCAAATAACAATATTTATTATCAAAGTAAGCATCTTATTTAAATTTAGAACTTTTAAATGAATTCGTGAGTTATACTCACCCAGAAGCTACCAAAATGACTCGAACTTCCCTAACTTTTGAACCGAGCCTAGATGCATGCTTTGGCTTTTGTAAGAACAAGATTTGGTGGTCTTGAGGTGACTTTATGGTTTGGCAATGTATAATGTACACGGTCAAAGGTGTTGGAGCTCGGCCTTGAAAGGTGGAGGGGGTTCGGATTATCATCGAATTCATAAAAATTTCAACCCGAAAATTGGTCTTTTCTAACTGATTTGTGGACAAGGAACTCATGGAATTTGGGAAAGTTGTCAAAAGAAAAGTTCTTGGAAATTCTTTTGTCTTAAATTTTAAAAAATGAATTCCTCAATTTAGATCATTTTTGAGGAGATATGGTCAAGATAAGAAGAGGTATTTTCAGACTTGAAAATTTGGGTCCGAAAATGCTCTTCAAAGAAATGAGATTTGGACATGTTTAAACTCAAAATTTGAAGAAGTGATACACATGAAAGTTGTAGCAACTGAAATTTTACATGGTTTCCAGAAAAGGAAACTTCAATTTGTTTAAGAAATAAGAAAGATATTGTAGAAGGAATAGAAGGCAAAATTGGAGAAATGAAAGGGGTATTTATATGCAAGAACAAAGAAAATTACATAAACACCCTTGGTCCTTTACCCTCCACCTCCTCTTGCCACATCACCTTTCCACCTCACCTTCATGCACCTCAGCCTACACTCATGTCCCCTCTCCTTTTCCAAGCTCCAACAAGTTTAAACATGTTTTTAGTACTAAATGTACTTATGTTTGCCTATGATGTGACACATTCTGTTTTACTAAATTTATATTGTAAATCTTATATACCTAAGTATGAATACATATGTGTATATATACTAGTACACAAATATATATATATATATATATATCCTAACTTATTTATAAACATATATGTTATATTCTAGGATAAAGTGTACGACGTTCCGACAACTTTTAGTCGATGAAAAGTCTAAAATTCGAAATACGAATTTCGGTCACATTTTCGATTTTTCTTCGAACTATCAATTTTTGTAAACAAATTTGAAAAACTATCTAACCATCATTATTTATTACTCAAAGGGGATTTTATTTTAATTATAAAATCCATTATTTGAATATTTAAAATTAATTAGATATTCTCAAATCAAAGTGGTGAAATTTCGGGTCGTTACACTCTCCCTCCTAAAAGAATTTCGACCCTAAAATTTTACCACAGCCCTAAAGCCAAAGCACAAAACAACCGAGAATACTATACATTAGTCCGTATGATGCACATAGATAATTTTTATACCAAAAATCTGATTTGATCACTTACTCGAATACATAGCTTTACTTCCGAACTAGTATCGCTCACCCGACTTTCTAGTGCGGACTCCGATCAGGCTTCTTAATTAGAAACCTCCATTCTCCTTACATAGCCATATACTATGATAGAAAACTTTTGGTTCCATATTAAGAACCCTCACTAAGTGTTTGCCGTCAATAATCGAGTGATAAATCCTTCTTCGAAATGGTGTGAAACACCTTAAATCTTAGATCGAGAATTCTGTGAAAAAGTGAAAATGATATACATACTGCTTACGTACTTATCTATAGGTTCTTACTATCCAACTACTTTCTATTCTCCCTAAAACATTTATGTAAACATTTCATAACAATTCCAATCTAAGTTCAAACATTTTTAAATGATACAACTTGATTTATAAAATCCTTTTCATAAAATCATTTTAATTTATTACTTGCATAATACTCTCCTACATCCTAAGAGTATATATAAAAAACATCGGATTTTTAATTCTATTAAGTTTTTAACTATTCAAATGTAGATCCAAAATAATTTTGGGTCTTAAAACTGAGTCGACCAATTCAACCGCTTTACCCAGTCGGTCTAGCAAGTAACTAAGAAGAGTAGGATGCTAGTACCCAAACTCTGTCCTAGAATCTACTTGTTTTTAGACAACTCTAAGGTAAAGATGTTTATTAGCCGGCCCAATAACATTAAATAATTTTTCACTTCTAGACGTAAAAATCCAAAGACACGGTTTAATAAAACATAGTTTATTAAACCTCCTTATTAAGTTAATTCAGTTTTAAAACATCATTTATTTACCAATTCTTTAATCAAAATGCCTTATTATTTTGAAACTTAGGAGCCAAATACTTGGTTTTTAATAAATTTTTTTTTTGAAATGATACTTTATTTTTAACCCTTAGAAGATATACATATAGTCCAAGTAACTCAAAAATGATATCAAGGAACTAGGTACTGCAAAATAGTATTATAAATCCCTTTACCAAGAAGGGTAATACTCAAGAAACGTGTTTACCATCCAAACACACTTCATGCCCATTTTTAGTCACTTTCGAGTCACTTGAACTAGTTAACTATAAAAATACTTCTTTCTTTTCAAATCCTTTTTTTGAAATAATACTATATACTTCAGCTAAGTAGTTTTAATAAAATATTTATCATCCACTTGCTTTGAATTCATTCAGTTTTGAACTTGTTTCGATTGTACAATGACAGAGAATAATTTACTAAGTGCACTATCACATCTCCCTAAGAAAACATTCGATTGTCACTTAGAAGATTATTCAGATCATCACAAAATAGATCGAGACTTGTTTCTTGAACTTTCCAAAGAAAAATCTTACTCTCTAATTTCCATTCGAAATATTTATACCTTAAAGTATTTTTAAGTAAAGTTACTACTATTTTTCCAAAAGTCATTGTAAACTTTATCAAAGTCCCGGGATTCTTAGAAAATCCAGCTTATTTTCAAAATATATTTAATAGTTCTGATTTATAAATCACTGTATATAAAATCTTTCCTCAAATATTCATTTTTAAAATATGTTTCATTTATTTTTAATAAACACCCTTTTATTAAACTTCAATTCTTTTGACCCAATATTATAATCGAATGCCTTATAGTCAAATTGTAAAATTCAATTCACAAGGTGTTCGTTTCAATTTTCCCACAAATTCTATCTACCCAGATTATGATGAAAAAGGGAAAACTATCACTAAATCAAATAATAGTCGTTGCTCAAAATTGGACGATCATGACTAATCAAACCCTATATGATAATAATGAAATATTATCAACTCCTAACAACGATCACATTATATATAACTATATTTTATTTTTGAAAATTATCCATTTACATATAAAATATAATTTAGATATAAATTATTCATTTACCCATTTAAAATGATACTATGTTGATTTGTCTAGTTTAAGTGTTTAGACATCTATTGATACAATTGTTCCCTCTACATCGACTAGAATTCATAATCACTCAACCGATAAATCAACATAATATAAAACATTTTTATAGCACTAACAAATACGCACTCTTATATATACACTCAAACTCATCCTAAGGTCTCGCTTGCCCTATCTCAAATGAGTTTACCCCACCAAAGCCTAGGTGATCGCTCAACCTAAGCTCTGATACCACGTTGTAACGATCTCCCTTTCTTACATCTAAAGATGACACTTAATGCATCCTCAGTATTCGTGTGCCGATCATTTAAGTATCCGAAAGACGGGTCATTAAGGGTGAAAGAAGAAAAGACAGAACAGAATCTCACAAAACGTGATGAGTAATATATAATATGATCTTTATTATACACATCATCATAGTACATTAACCTATTATCAGCCTGGACAATTATAACAGCATGTCCTTACAATTGCTGAAAGATGTAGACAAAAACAAAACAAATGAAAACCATAGAAGAATATAAGGTATGTGAATACGTCTTGGAGAATCTAGCTCGTCACCTGAATGTTCCAAAGGATCCAGCTAAATCTGGAAAACATGCTCAGGCTGACCCGAGCATTATAAGAAAAATAACGCCTGAATCAGTCTGGTAAAACCAGCGTGAGAAACTCAAATCACAAGGAATTAATTTATTATAACTTGTAAAATCTTTTAAAATCAAAGGTACCTCGTAAGACCATGCTGCACATAAACACAGATGGGTTTTTACCTTAGGATAACCAAATAGTTTTAAATAAAATCCAGTGCTATTATAATAATGTCTAGGGGTTCAAAGTAAATATATAAAATAGCTGAAATGCTTGCATCTCACATTCCAACATAGTTGGGCGCAATCAAAATCGTAATGGCTCGTATTAGAGATTGGATTACATAGTATGATAAGGCACTGGGGTACCACCTATCACAATGCATCTCTAGATAAAACACACCGAGAGCCTCACATGGATTCCCAGCGAGTCAAGACGGCCCTACCCCTTACTAGATAACTCCGAATATGCCATCACCTTGGTTGGGATCAACAACCTAAATGGGCCCCGAGCATATATGATCTATAATATTGATCTAGATTGGATGATAACCATACCCTAATGGTAACGAAGCACATAGCCTTGAAGCATATCCTCTGATTTTATTCATTCCCGGGTTGATGAGGCTTGAGGCTACGATTATCTTTTATATAGAAAACCATCTTGGAATGCTAACACTGTCCTCCAGGCAGCAATGTAGTGCCAGCATTCATCATATAAATTTGTTCTAGGTCTGTACAAAATCGAAGGAACTACCTCTACTACATCCATTTTGGAATCACCCTCGGGATAGTAATAAGTAGCCCTTGCGCTTCAAAAGCTTCGTCGTCAATCATCTTCAAGATATCTTTAGTTCGAAACACTTGAGTTGGATCAAAGTAGTTTTCAGATAATTTATACTTATCTGGTCCCGGTTTCTTCAAAACAACTTTCGATAGTTCCGGTAAACTCAACCCCAGTTCTTTTGGAAATAAACAGAAAATACATAGGAGCAGGGATCACCCCCTAACCGTTTAAGTGGACGGATCTACCTATCATTTGTCCTAGGATAACAAAATAAGATTTATAAGAATACAACATCATCAAATATGGCTGTTGTAACACCCCTAATTCTAAATAACATTATTCAGGAGATTTAATTAGATAAATTAAATAGAATAATATAGAGACTAGAATGATAAGGGGATTAAGATTTGAAAATTAAATAGAGGTCATGCCTTAACTAAATGAAATCATAAGAATGGGTTTATAAAATGGTTTTATAAGTTCACTACTCAAGAGAATAAGGCAAGGGTATTATAGGAAATAGCCGTATGCCATAACCCCTAAACCCTTACCTCATTCTCATTCACGTTCTCACAAAATAAAACACAAACCAAGGAGCTTCAAGGATGGCCACAACCCTAAGAGGAAAAAGGATCAAAATCAACAAAAAGATAAGGATTCAAGCAAGGAAGAATTAAGCAAAAAAAGCTCAAGTTCCTTATCCAAAATAAGGTGAATAATAATCAATACCAACTCATTTAAGTTTTAATAAACATTTTGATTTTGGGTTTAAAGTTCAAAACCATTTGAATGATTTGAACAATGATATGCTTGGATTATATGCCATGTTAGATTTGAACAAGTATGTTTGAAAAAGGTTTGATTCGAATTTAAGATTATAATCATATAAAAAGGGTTTCAGATGTCATGAGGATTTAATGTGTAATGTAAAACATTATTTTGGAGATGGGTTTTAATTTTCATAATTTTCCAAGCTATGGATAATTTATTATGAAGTTTGAATGGAAGGAATAGACAATTAGGTTTAAGATTGATTTTTGGCAAATATATAAAGTATTTTGAGTCCGAAATTTATATATGTTAGAAAATATATTAAAAGTGAATTAAGATGATTTTTGGGGATTTTTCCTAAGTGATTTATTAAGGAAATTAAATTAATCAATTTTGGGGATTTAAATGTCTTAATTGTTTTGTGATAGGGAAGGGCTACTTTGCTAAAATATTTTTCATTATTAATGGATGAATTCGGCAGCCTTTTTAGAAAAGATTTTGGGTAAAGGATTTGGCAACCAATCGCATTTTGACAAATAAGGCAAGTTAGGTATAAAGGGGTTTCATTTAACGGAATAAAATCAGTTTCGCTTCGAATTACAAGCTTGCCACTTCCATTTGCTTGCTTCTGAAATAATCCCAGAATGCCTTTCGAACTCATTCGAAACTGATACACATGATATCAAATGGTTGGTATGTGGTGTATTGGAGAAAGGCAAAAGGGGATGGTGTCGAAAGCTTTCTTTCGAAGGGCATGATGCCATTTTAATAGCTTTCGAATCAACCCACTTGCCTTTGTTTTGTTTCCAAAAGAGTTACTGCTTGTTTTCTAAGAAGCTTTTGAAAGGGTTGAAATTACATTTAAATAGCTTACGAAGGAATTGTCGCTTTCCTCTGTTTTTAAAAGTAGCTTTCAGTTGAGTTGCCGCATATTAAGTTTTAAAAAGGAGCTTTTGAAAGGGTGGTTGCTTTTGAACCAAGTCGAAACCTAGCCGCCGTCTTCATACCTTTCTAATGGGTTAAAGGCCGTTTTCTTTATAGCCTTATAACAATGAGTTCGAAAGGGAAGCTTTTGTTTTATAAATATAGAAGCCTTATCCCAATGCTTTCGAAAGGGTCCATATAGCCACTTATATTAAAGGTTTCGAAGGCAATGGTTTCAAAAGGTCATCTCAAAGCTATAATTTCCCTTATTATTTTACTTAAAGATTATTGCTTTCGAAAGAGTGGTTTCAAAGCCATCTGTTTCCCCAAATTCCTTTACTTGGAAATTAAGGTTTTCGAAAGGGTTACTTTCGCCTATGTTCACCTTGACCCAGAAGTTATATTTAAAATCAAACCCAAAGATTTTGAAAGAGATACTTTCAAATGGATTTGAAGCTATGCTTTTTAAATCCTACTTGGAATAAATTTTTTTGAAAGATAGGCTTTAATACTTTCGAAAGGAATGCTTTAATGGTTTTGAGAGAGATCATTTGAGTGTTTCGAAAGGCATATATTTAAGTGTTCTGAAAAGAAGGTTTGAATACTTTCGAAGGATATATTTTAATGGTTTTGAAGGAGAAGATCTAAGGTTTCGAAAGCCTTAGTTTTTAAAAAAAGAAACCCAATCTCATTTTTAAAGAAAAACCCATGGCAAAATAAAAGAGTTTTGAAATGGCATTTAACTTTGGAATTTTTGAAGAAGCTTTCCTTGCTAAAGATAATAGGTTAATGGTATTAACCATGTTTCATTTGAAAATGATTACAAGGATATTAAACCATGGATGGTTGTGTTATCAGATTATGATTAGTTATCGTGATTCGTGTGTGCTTCTTCTATAAACATATTCACTTTATAATTAACCCATAACTGTATTTTGGTGTGTTAAGGTCAGAATGACCTGCTAGGTTGACCCAGTAGTGAATATATATATTGAGCTAACTCCTGTATGGGTAGAGTTGCAACCAGGAGGTTAGGTAGACCATAATGTAGCATGCCTAGAGACTAATCAAAGAGTTGTTAGTTTACATAGGTTCATAGTAAACCCATGAAAACTATGCTTGGAGAAATTTATTGGCAGGGGCCAATAGGTTCTTAGTAATCCCATGAAAAATATATCCGGATTAAGTTATTGACAGAGATCAATAGGTTCATAGTCAACCCATGAAACTATGACATGAGAGAAGTCATTGGAGAACCCAATAGGTTCATAGTTAGCCCATGAAAACTATAATCAGATGAAGTTATTGGTAGATACCAATAGGTTGTTAGTGATCCCATGAAAACTATGAAACTGGACAGATAGTTCGTAAGCTTTGAACAGGTTATTAGTCGGCCCATAAAAACTAATAGGTTAATAGTGACCCTAGAAATTATAACCGAGATAGATAGTCAAATGAATAGGGATGGGAAATCCAGAATATATTGCATGTTTGCATATCATCATGATATAATTTATTATGTTATGTTTTAACCATTATGGATGTAGGTGCACAATATATGGTTATTATAAATTTTGGTTAAGACATTAGTGAGGGAATAACCTGTTCCGCTAAGCGGCGTGGTCTCACTGGATATCTAGATACTTCGAGATGGTAGGTTATTGTTCATACCAGGCTTTTTGTATGACATGAAAATTTTGTTTTCCCCTTAAACTCTTGGGTGCTCAATTAATTTTGAGTAGTTTGAGAGATAGTATTTTTAGGTTCTCTTTTAGCCGAATAAGCTTCCGGAGACGAGCAGGAGGCAAGCTAGCTCTTAGGAATTCTTTTTTGTTTAATTCCATTGTGTTTTGGTTGTAAGGGAAAAATTGTTTATTTGCCTATATTTAGACTCTACTCAACCAAGGGGGCATCTTCATATGTCACTCTTGGCGTATATTGTAATAATTATAGTTTCTCTAAACATGGTTCACGCATTGGGATTATGTAATGAATTTGAAATATGATTTGAAGTGGAATGAGAAATTTGTTTTAAGTCGTGTTTAATTTTTTTCATATCCATGTGTTTCTGTTATATCAATGTATCTATCATTACCATATTTGGTCACCGGAAATTAATAACTATGGATGGCTACAGCATCCATAGCCGTTAGTTTTAGGCCTCCAAATGGGGATGTTAAAAGTTGGTATCAGAGCGTTGGTTTATGTAAACCTAAAAGGGAAAATTAAACCTAAAATTAAAAACGTAATCTAATGAATCAGAAAACAAGATCGGGGTTTGAGTTAATGCTATAGTAAGGTACTTGTTTTTGCTACGTATATTTATAAGTACGCATTCCCCTCTCTCTTAGACCATTCTTCAGTATCTTACTAAGGCTCGCATGCAGATTTACGAGAAAGGAAGATATGGATGTATGAAACAGAAGAGAAAATCTAGGTGGAGGAAGCACCACAACCAATGGAAATGCTCGACCCAATAAGAGATACAAGGGTCGACAAGAAAATGCTAATTAAAATGCAAACGCCAACGTAGGTGCTGGAATCTACCGATAGATATGGAGATGATGTATCAGTTCTCCGTCAATCTGATGCAATCAGGAACAGCTGCAGGAGTGGCTGGGTGTAATGCTGGGAATGTTGGAGGAGCTAACACCATGGCCCCAGTTGGCAACAACTATGCTAAGCTTATTAGGGATTATACTAGTCTTGGTGGGAAGCCATTTTTAGGAATAGAGGATGCTATAGAAGTAGAGAATTGGCTTTTTCATTGTAAAAGGATCTTCGCTGACTTAGGATTAAATGATGAGCAGAAGATGAGACTTGCATCTAGAAAATTGTAGGAGCAGCGCTTCATTGGTGGAATAGTGTTACCGCTGGAATTCCTGAGGAAGAGTTGACTTTGGCAGAATTTCGAAGGATATTTGAAGAAAGGTTTTTATCTAAAATTGCCAAGTTAGTGTTGCTGATAATGTTCATGGACTAAGTGCAGGGTGAGAAGTCAGTGATAGAGTATGCTACGAAGTTTGATGAGTTGTTCAGATACGGATATGCTACCATTGACACCGTCATCAAAAGAAACGAGAAGTTTATTCGAGGATCAAGACCCAAGATTGCTAGAGCGATAATGCCACATCTCTGTAATCCAAGTACCGCTGTTGTGGAGATGGAAATTCGAAATGAAGAGATGCTTTCTACTTATGGGAAGGAGAAGAAGGTTGAAACCCTGCGTTTTCAGGGTAAGAAGAGGAAGTTCCTTAAGAAGAAAGGAACCCAGAAGGGAGAAGCTACCAAGAAGGCGAAGGCTAATCCAATTTTTTTTAAGTGTGCTAAGAAGGGACATTATGCTCATGAATGTCAAACTAGAAAAAGGAAGAAGGCTGCAAACAAGAAAGAGGTGAAAGGTCTTTGTTGTTGGGCCATCAACTGCTAGGCCAACTGCTGCTGAGAAAGGAATAGATTGAGATGGAAGGTACGCTTTTGGATTCAAAATATATCGATTAGAATACTGTTTGATACCGGTGCATCACATTCATTTATATCTCAGTGTTTGGTAGATAATTTATGTGTTTAACCCTCATACCTTGATACTTCCTTAAGGGTTGCGAATGCGATAGGAGGGTATGCAACTCTAAGGATGAGATGTGACCAGTTAGAACTTGATTTGTTAGGTCATTAGTTTGCATGCAGATTATATGTTTTTGATTACGTAGGCTTCGGAACCATTTTGGGTGTGGATTGGTTAGATAAATATGATGTTAGGATATTTTTCCAAGATAGGGAAATATCGCTAAGACACCCTAGTAGTCATAATCGAATTATATTCTCAGTGGAGAATTCAGATCGGAGTGCTTGTGCTTTGTTGAGTGCTATGGAAGTAGAAGAAGCGTTAAGTTAGGTTCGGGTAGCAAGAGAGTTTGCAGATGTTTTTGAGCCAGTTACAGGACTACCACCGAAGTGAGCCCTTGAGTTTCAGATTGATCTTGTGTCGGGAGCAGAACCTGTAAGCAGACCACCTAGCAGGATGACACCAATTGAGATGAAGGAATTGAAGGTGCAACTAGTGGATTTAGAAGGGAAGAATTTCATTAGACCAAGTAGTTGCCTTGGGGAGCGGCCGCGGTGTTCGTAAGGAAACCAGACGGGTCGTTAAGGATGTGTATCGACTATCGTAAGTTGAATGAAAAGACGATCAAGGATAAGTATCCTTTGCTGAGAATCGATGATTTATTTGATTAGTTGTGTGGCGCCAGAGTATTCTCCCAATTGGATTTGGTGACAGGTTTCCATCAATTAAGAGTAGCAAAGGACAATATTCCGTTGATGGCGTTTCAGACTAGGTATGGTTTCCACGAAAGGTTAGTAATGCCATTCGGGTTAACGAATGCACTAGCTTTCTTCGTGGATTTGATGAATCGAATTTTTCAAGAGCACTTGGATAGGTTCATATTGGTGTTCATAGATGACATCCTAATATGCTCTAAAGATGAAAGAGAGCATGAAGTCATCTTAGAGTAGTGCTTGAGATGCCTAGGCAGCATCAGCTGAAGGCGAAGTTTTCCAATTTTCATTTTTGGAAGAAAGAGGTTAAATTTCTTGGTCACGTGGTTTCAGAGAAGAGATTGTTAGTTGATCCAGATAAAATCGAAGCTGTTAAAAACTGGAAGAGACCAAAGACAGTGACTAAGATCAGAAGTTTTTTGGACTCGCAGGCTATTATCAGAGATTCATTAAGGATTTCTCGCGGATAGTAGCGCCCTTGACTAAGCTAACTAGGAAGGACGTGAGGTTTATTTGGTCTGACAAATGCGAAGAAGCATTCCTTAAGTTAAAGCATTTGTTGACCAACATGCCTATGTTAGTAGTTCCAGACGGAAACCAAGGATTATTAGTGTATACTGATGCATGTGGAACCGGATTAGGGGCTATGTTGATGTAGAAAGGTAAAGTTATTGCCTACACTTCACGACAGCTTAGACCACATGAAGTGAGATATCCTACTCATGATTTAGAGTTGGCAACGGTGATTTTTCATTGAAAGTATGGAGACATTATCACTTAGGGGAGAGATTTGAATTATATACAGATCATAAGTCTTTAAGATAGTTATTCTCTCAGAAGGAGTTGAATATGAGATAGCAGAGATGGCTGAATTTTTAGCAGCTTATGATTATGGTAGAGTATACACCTGGAAAAGGAAATAAAGTAGCAAATGCTCTTAGCAAAAATCATCAAAATGTGTTGTTAGCCATGTTGGCAGAATGGAAAGATCTTGAGGCTTTGACTACTTGTAGTGTGCAGTTAAGATCAACTTCTAGTTCTAGTCAGAGCACTGCCACGGTATCTTGCTTGGAAGTTCGACCAGTACTGATCGAATGGACTGCTTCAAAGCAGAAAGATGACCCATTGTTAGCCGAGAGGATTAGAAGGCTTGAGGTTGGGACGGAGATTAATGACCTAAATGATTTTAATCTTGACCAGAGAGGATGGTTGAGAAAAAAGGAACGGTTGTTTGTTCCGAATGTTGAGGACTTAAGGAAAGAAATTCTTAGGGAATGTCATCGATCCAAATTTACGATTTGGGGGAACAAAGAGTATCAAGATATGAAGAGGAGTTTCTACCGGGAAGGTATGAAGAAGGATGTTGACTTGTGGGTTAGGCAGTGTGTGAACAGTCAACAAGTGAATACCGAACATTAAAAGCCGAGTGGATTGCTTCAGCCTTTGGAGATACTAGTTTGGAAATGGGATTCTATATCCATGGATTTTATAAAAAAGGTTGCCAAGGTCGAATCGAGGAAATGAGAGTATATGGATCATAGTGGATAGGTTGACCAAGAGTGCCCACTTCATTCTAGTTAAGTCAAGCAAGACGACACCTGTTTTAGCTAGATTGTTTATGAAGAACATAGTTAGACTGCATGGAATTCCTAGTAGTATAGTCAGCGACAGAGATGCTTTGTTTACTAGTGAATTTTGGAAGAGTCTACAAGATGTGTTAGGTACCAAGCTCAAGCTGAGTACTACGTATCACCCTCATACGGATGGGCAGACAGAAAGAGTCAATAAGGTGCTCAAGGATTTATTGAGAGCTTGTGTTCTAGACTTTGGTGGATCTTGGGAAGACCACTTACACTTGGTTGAGTTTTGTTGTAATAGCAGTTATCAGACTAGTATAGGAATGGTGCCTTTTGAAGCCTTATATGGAAGGCCATGCAAATCACCAGCATTTTGGTTGGAAACTGGAGACAGACTAGTCTTAGGACCAGATCTGGTAAGAGAGGCAATAGAGAAGATCGAGTTGATTCGAGAAAAGATGAGGGAAGCTCAGTCTAGACAGAAGAGTTACACAGATAAGAGGCGTAAGGATCTAGAGTTCTCAGTTGGAGATAGAGTTTTCATTAAAGCATCACCGATGAAGGGTGTGGTACGATTTGGAAAGTCAGGGAAACTGGCACCGAGATATGTTGGTCTATTCCTAGTTATAGAGAGGATCGAAAAGCTTGCATACAGAGTAGATTTGCCGAGAAGTTTGGTGGGTGTCCATAATGTTTTTCATGTGTCTCATCTTCATAAGTTTGTGCATGATCCAAAAACTACTATTTCTCCGACTGCATTGGAAGATTTAATAGCAGAACCGAAGTTAACTTTTGTTAGACAACCAGTTCAGGTTGTAGCGAGAGATGAGAAGAAGTTAAGAAACAAGACAGTCAAGTTAGTGAAAGTTCAGTGGAGCGACAACGAGAAGGACTGTACTTGGGAGACAGAAGACAGGATTAAAGATACTTATCCTGATCTACTATAGGGGAATGTTCTATGTTTGCTTTATATAGACTGTTTGCTAGTCGGTAGGCTAGTATGGTAGTTAGGAGATGTTATAGATAGATTACTATGTTTATATTTAGTCCTTACTGAATTTCGAGGACGAAATTATTTAAGGAGGGGAGCCTGTAACACCCTTAATTCTAAATAACATTATTCAGGAGATTTAATTAGATAAATTAAATAGAATAATGTAGAGAATAGAATGATAAGGGGATTGAGATTGGAAAATTGAATAGAGGTCGTGCCTTAATTAAATGAAATCATAAGAATGGGTTTATAAAATGGTTTTATAAGTTAACTACTCAAGAGAATAAGGCAAGGGTATTATGGGAAATAGCTGTATGCCATAACCCCATAACCCCTAAACCCTTACATCATTCTCATTCACGTTCTCACAAAATAAAAACATAAACCAAGGAGCTTCAAGGTCGGTCACAACCCTAGGAGGAAAAAGGATCAAAATCAACTAAAAGCTAAGGATTCAAGCAAGGAAGAATTAAGCAAAATCAAATACCATGTTCTTTAGCCAAAATAAGGTGAATAATAATCAAAACCATCTCATTTATGTTTTAATGAACATTTTTATTTCGGTTTTAAAGTTTAAAACTGTTAGGATTATTTGAATGATGATATACTTTGATTATACGCCATGTTTAATTTGAACAAGTATGTTTGAGGTTTGATTTGATTTTAAGGTTAAAATCGTATAAAAAGGGTTTTAATTGCCATGAGGATTTAATGTGTGATGTAAAACGTTATTTTGGAGATGGGTTTAAATTTCATAATTTTCCAAGTTATGGATAATTTATTATGAACTTTGAATGGAAGGAATAGGTAATTTGGGTTTAAAATTGATTTTTGACAATTATATAAAGTATTTCGGGTCCAAAATTAATAAATGTTAAAAAAACATATTAAAAGTGAATTAAGTTGATTTTTGAGGATTTTTTCTAAGTGATTTCCTATGGAAATCAAATTATTCAATTTTGGGGACTTAAATCTCTTAATTATTTCGTTAAGGGGAATGGCTACTTTGCAAAAATATTTTTAATTATTAATGGACGAATTCGGCAGCCTTTTTAGAAAAGATTTTGGATAAAGGATTGGCAACCAATCACATTTTGACAAATAAGGCAAGCTAGGTATAAAGGAGTTTCATTTAACGGAATAAAATCAGTTTTGCTTCGAATTACAAGCTTGCCACTTCCATTTGCTTGCTTCCGAAATAATCGCAGATTGTCTTTCGAACTCATTGGAAACCAATATACATGATATCAAATGGTTGGTATGTAGTGTATTGGAGAAAGGCAAAAGGGGATGGTGTCGAAAGCTTGCTTTCGAAGGGGTTGATGCCATTTTAATAGCTTTAGAATCAACCCACTTGCCTTTGTTTTGTTTTCGAAAGAGTTGCTGCTAGTTTTCTAAGAAACTTTTGAAAGTGTTGAGATTACATTTAAATAGCTTTTGAAGGAATTGCCGCTTGCCTCTGTTTTTAAAAGTAGCTTTCGATTGAATTGCCGCATATTAAGTTTTAAAAAGGAGCTTTCGAAAGGGTAGTTGCTTTTGAACCAAGTCAAAACCTAGTTGTTGTCTTCATACCTTTCAAATGGGTTAAAGGCCGCTTTTCTTTATGGCCTTATAATAATGAGATCGAAAGGGAAGCTTTTGTTTTATTAATATAGAAGTTGTATCCCAATGCTTTCGACAGGGTCCCTATAGTCACTTATATTAAAGGTTTTGTAGACAATGGTTTTGAAAGGTCATCTCGAAGCTATCCTTTCCCTTATTATTTTACTTAAAGATCATTGCTTTCAAAATAGTGGTTTCAAAGCCATCTATTTCCCTAAATTCTTTTACTTGGAGATTAAGGTTTTCGAAAGGGTTAATTTCGCATATGTTTACCTTGACCTAGAAGTTATATTTATGCTTAAACCCAAAGATTTTGAAAGAGATACTTTCAAATGGTTTCGAAGCTATGCTTTTATAAATCCTACTTGGAATAAAAGGTTTTGAAATATAGGTTTTAATAATTTCGAAAGGAATGTTTTAATGGTTTCGAAAGGAAGGTTTTGACGCTTTTGAAAGATATGTCTTTAGTGTTTTAAAAGGCATATATTTAAGTGTTTTGAAAAGAAGGTTTGAACACTTTCAAAGGATATATTTTAATGGTTTCGAAGGAGAAGGTCTAAGGTTTCGAAAGTCTTAGTTTTCAAAACAAGGAACCTAGTCTCATTTTTAAAGAAAAACCCATGGCAATACAAAATAGTTTTGAAATGGCATTTCACTTTGGAGTTTTTGAAGTAGCTTTCCTTGCTAAAGACAATAGGTTAAAGGTATTAACCATGTTTCGTTTGAAAATGATTACAAGGGTATTAAACCATGGATGGTTGTGTTATCAGGTTAAGATTATTTATTGTGTGCTTCTTCTATAAACATATTCACTTTGTAATTAACCCATAACTTTATTTTTGGTGTTAAGGCTAGAATAACCAGCTAGGTTGACCCAATAGTGAATACATATATTGAGCTTGCTCCTGTATGGGTAGAGTTGCATCCAGGAGGTCAGGTAGGCCAGAATGTAGGATGCTCGGAGACTGATCAAAGAGTTGTTAGTTTTGATAGGTTCATGGTAAACCCATGAAAACTACGCATGGAGGAAGTTATTGGTAGCGGCCAATAGGTTCTTAGTGATCCTATGAAAACTATATCCAGATTAAGTTATTGGCAGAGCTTAATAGGTTCATAGTCAACACATGAAAACTATGACATGAGAGAAGTCATTAGAGAACCCAATAGGTTCATAGTGAGCCTATGAAAAATATAATCGGATTAAGTTATTGGTAGATACCAATAGGTTCTTAGTATTCCCATGAAAACTTTGAAACCGGACAGATAGTCCCTAAGCTTTGAACAAGTTATTAGTCAGCCTACGAAAACTAATAGGTTAATAGTGACCCTAGAAACTATAACTGAGATAGATAGTCAAACGAATGTGGATGGGAAATCCAGAATATATGGCATGTATGCATATCATCATGATATATTTTATTATGTTATGTTTTAATGATTGTAGATGCAGGTGCATAGTATATGGTTATTATAAATTTTGGTGAAGATACTAGTGAGGGAAAAACCCGTTCCGCTAAGTGGCGTGGTCTCACTAGATATCTATATAGTTCGAGATGGTAGGTTATTATTCACACCAGGCTTTTTGTCCGACTCGAAGTTTATGTTTTCATTTTAAACTCTCGGTTGCTCAATTAATTTTGAGTAGTTTGATAGTTAGGGTTTTTAGGTTCTCCTTTAGACGAATAAGCTTCCGGAGACGCGTAGGAGGCAAGCTAGCTAGGACTTCTTTTCTATTTGATTCCGCTATCTTTTGGTTGTAAGGGAAACTATGTTTATTTGCCTATATTTAGACTCAGATCAACCAAGGGGGCATCTTCATATGTCGCTCTTAGCATATATTGTAATAATTATATTTTCTCTGAACGTGCTTCATGCATTAGGCTTTAGTAATGAATTTGTAATATGATTTGAAGTGGTTTGAGAAACTTGTTTTAAGTCGAGTTTAAATTTTTTCTTATCCATGTGTTTTTGTTCTATCAATGTATCTAACATTACCGCATTTGGTCACCGAGAATTAATAACTATGGATGACTGCAGCATCCATAGCCGTTAGTTTTGGCCTCCAAATGGAGGATGTTACAACTGTGCCATATAACTCATGTGTTTCTCCTAGATATTTCCGGAGGTATATTTTAGTCCAATTTTATAGTCGGTTATTTAACTAACAAATAAACAAACAACAACAAATTTAGAGATTTAATTACCCATAGCAACCACTAAGCCTCATACTAAATATTTCATTTATTAAAACTCTTTTTAAAAGTATTTATCGAAAACATTCATATACTTATTTCACTGATATAAGTATATTCACAAAGCATGTGTGAAAGATTTCTCATTTTCCAATCAAATCGAAGAATCAAAACAAAATGTTATTTAAATTAGAGATAAAGATAACCTTAAACCATATTCCATCGGTGTTAAGTGTGGAAAAAATGTCCATACCACCAGAATTAAGAAGGTCGGTTAAAAGAAATCTAATATCAAATCCTTTTATAAATTTCCATCTATCAATCCTCTTAATAAATCTCTTTTATTTATGAAGCTTCTTTACTTAAATTCCATACCCATTTACAAAACTCTTTATAAATCACCAAGTTAAATTTACAATACTCTTTTATAAATATCAAAACCATTTATATATCTCTTTAGAAATCTCCAAAATTATTTATAAACTTCCTTTATAAATATCCAAACTCATTTATAAAACTTTCTTATAAATATTCCATATTTAAAACAAAACTCCTTTATTAAAATCATTTAATAAAGTCCTTTTGATAAACAAAACTATTATTTAAAACATCTTTGCTAAAATCATTACTTAACTTGAAACCATTATTAAAAGTACGATTGACCTTAAAAATAAGAAAGAAGGTTAGTGATAGCAATGGCTCTCTTTTAATTAAGTTTACTTTTCAAGTTATAGCATGGGTATTTACATAACAAGCATATATGTATAAGGGAATTAGCAAACAACAAACAAATCAACATATAGGTAAGATATCCAAGTTACTATAATAGCAGACGAGGATTTGTTCTCCTAACCACATATCCAAGTTAATATAATAGCAGGATGGGTTTTTATTTTCCCTAATAGATGTCAACAAAATCTACTTGGGAAATTATGGAGGAACTGTGATTATACTACCAAATAAATGTCCAATATAACTTAATTAGCAAAATGGCGTTTTGTTCTACTAAACAGATGCCATTGGATTTCATATTCAACTGGGATTACTTTAGGGTAATCGACAAAGAAATCCATTGGATTAAATATATTATTTTAAAAGAAATTTACTTTAAAACAAAACCGATCTTCGAAATTAAAGTGGTTAAAACTTAAATAATTTTATATAAAAATTAAATGACAATTAAACTCTTAATAATAATTAAACCTTTAATTAATAATTAAATAATAATTAACCATTAAATAAATATTTAAACCTTAATTAATATTTGATTAATTATTAAATGTAAATTTAAATTAATTAATATAAATTAATTAATTAAATATTCCTTAACTAAAACTTAAATAATAAATTAAACCTTCATTTAAAATAATTAAATCATAATTAAGTCTCAATTAAATCTTAACTTAAATTTAACTTGATTAATAACTAATTAATAATTAAACCTTTCTCAAACAAATAATTTAATTAGTCTTAGTTAAATAATGATTAATCTCTAAATAATAATTAACTCTTTATTAGTTAACAAACTATAATTAACTTACTTAAAAATAATTAAGTATTAATTATCCTAAGTTAATTAATAATTAAGTACTAATTACCTTACTTAATTTATTAATTAAATAATCATTAAATAAATAAATAATTATATAAAAATTGTTCTAAAATATTTAAAATATGTTTGAAAATAATTTTAATAAAAATATATTTAAGTTAAATGTTTTAAATTCAAAAGGAGTCCGTTTTTCACGAACTGCATTTATAGCAACATCATTGTACGACCTTAAATTTCAAAAATTCATTTTATATCTAAGTCACTTTTCAAACTCTTTCTTTTATATTTAAACTACTTTAAAACTTTGAAAAATGTTTTAGAAAACAAAGGTAAGGTCTTTAAATCTTTTATAAAACATTTTTAAAAGTAAAGTTAGAAAATAAGTTTATGCCAAAGGATCTCAATATCGTTTTAACAAGTCAAAATGCTAACATTCTTAGCACATATATCACATACATAAGTTCATACATCCAAACACATACCATAACAACATACATAAGCAATAACTATAAACCAAAATCATAGCTTTCAAATTAACTTCAACATTAGATTTCATTCCAAGTCTAATTTCCAATCACATACAACAACATACAATATTGTATAAACCAAACATCCAACATACTTAATAACCAAATAAAAGTATTTATTATAAAAGTGAGCATCATATTTAAAGTTAGAACTTTTAAGTGAATTCGTGAGTTATACTCACCCAAAAGCTACCAAAATGACTCGAACTTTCCTAACTTTTGAACCAAGCCTAGATCCATGCTTTGACTTTGGTAAGAACAAGATTTGGTGGCCTTGTGGCGACTTTATGGTTCGGCCAAAGTATGGTGTACATGGTCCAAAGGTGGTGGAGTTCGGCCTTGAAAGGTGGAGGGGTTTCGGATTATCATCGAATTCATAAAAAATCCAATCCGAAAATTGGTCTTCTTCTAACTGATTTCTGGATAAATAACTCACGAAATTTGAGAAAGTTGTCAAAAGTAAAGTTCTTGAAAGTTCTTTTCTCTTCAATTTTAAGAAAAGAATATCTGAATTAGGATCAATTTTGAGAGAGATATGGTTAAAATAAGAAGAGCTATTTTAGAACTTGAAAATCTAAGTCCGAAAACGCTCTTCAAACAAATGAGATTTGGACACGATTAAGCTTAAAATTTGAAAATGTAATATACATGAAAGTTGTAGCCACTGAAATTTTACACAGTTTCCCAGAAATAAAACCTCTATTTGGTTAAGAAATGAGAAAGATATGGCAGAAGGCATAGATGGAAAAGTTGAAGAAATGAAAGGGGTATTTATATGCAAGAACAAAGTAAATTACCTAAACACCCTTGGTCATTTACCCTCCACCTTCTCTTGCCACATCACCTTACCACCTCACCTTCATCCACCTCAGCCCACACTCAAGTCCCCTCTCCTTTTCCAAGCTCCAACATTTTTAAACATGTTATTAGTAATAAATGTACTTATGTTTGCCTATGATGTGACACGTTCTTTTTACTAATTTTATATTTTAAATCTTATATACCTAAATATAAATACATATGCATATATATACTAATACACTAATATATATCCTAACTTATTTATAAATGTATGTATTATATTATACAATGAAGTGTATGACGTTTCGACAACTTTTAGTCAACGGAAAGTCAAAAATTTGGAAAACGAATTCTGGTCACATTTCTGATTTTTCTTCAAACTAATTATTGTTGTAAACAAATTTGAAAAACTATTTCACCATCATTATTTATTATTTAAAAGGGATTTTATTTTAATTATAAAATCCATTATTTGAATATTTAAAATTAATTAAATATTCGCAAATCAAGGTGGTGAAATTCTAGGTCGTTACATTGAGCTACTTTTATTATGATACTTGATTAGACATAGTCTTACCCGTGTGTTATTTATGTAATACTCGGGACAGTCCAAGACATTTTCGGTACATGGACAACATGACTAGTTTTTTTTTACTAGGCATAGTGGAGACATACATTAGGATGCTGAATGTTGCTTATATGTCATTGATTCGTTGTATACTATTGACATTGAGTTGTATATTGATTGTTTATCATATTATATTGAAATATTTTACATTTGATATATATTATGCTCTGATGGTATTATTGTATTATATATTATATTTTATCGCTGCGATTGACTTTATCTTCTCTGTTATATATCGTATATTGTGTATTGTTTTGTCCTTAAGGCACACATGTTTATTGCTTTGTACCGATACTATGTACGTATAAGAGAGTTATTTATTTGATGTTTTAATACATACCAGTGTTAGTCCAGGAGAATATTCAAGTGTGTACCCCATATAACCTCATTCTCCATATTATTCGATAGTATTACCTGTTAATACACTTGCATAGTATGGGTATAGAGGTGGGTGTCACATATCTTCTCCCACTTCTACTTGGGAATAAAAAACCCTCATCCCTACCCTTTACATTACTTTACAGACTCCACTCATTCCTCTAACTTAGCCAAGATCTCCACTAGTCTAGCTTCATGCCTCTGACTAGTACTGATCCGCTAAATTAAAGTAAGGCTGATGGTCAAACTAGCCATCTTCTTAGGCCATAACTCACATCGAGTTCTGAAGTCAAAACCAGCAATAAATTCGAGTTGTTTCTACTCTAGGACCATCGCTCCCAAACTGGAATGTCTTCCACTCAAAGTATCAATGATTACATTTGCCTACTGGGCATATAGCAAATTCCATAGTCGTAGGAGGCCAAGAACTCTAACCATCGGTGCTGGCGAAGGTTAAGATTCTTCTCGGAGGAGAGATACTTCAATAATGTAGGATCAGTAAAGAACTCGAATCCCTCTCCTAATAGATAGAGCCTCCTAATCCCTAAAGCGAATGATATCGCTGCAAACTCAAATATCATAGACATTTGTACCTGCTGTTAACTCCTTATTCCAATTCAGAATGAGTAACATTAGTGCACTTACCAACTTCTGTTTCATACTCACAAACGCATGTCTACACCTCATATCCCAAATAAAAGTCTAATTTTTCTCATCAGGTCGGTTAATGGTGCTACTGTTACCTTAGAGAAGTCCTTGAAAAGGTGTCTATAATATACCACTAATCTAAGAAAACTCCTCATATCCATAGCACTCTTGGGTCAATTCCAACCTGGACTGTCGTAACTCACAGGATCCATATCAATGTCCCGTTTTGAAACAACGTTACCTAAGCATCTCACTTCCCTTCTTCAAAATTGATACTTTGAAAATATTACCATCAATCAGTGTTTTCTCAACACCTCTAACACAATCATCAATCATATCTTGTGATCCACTTTCATCCATGAGCAAACAAAAGTATCATCCATCAGCACAAGCACAGACTTACTCAAGTGATTCCTCGAAACACGGTTCATAAGATAAACAAAGCATGCAGATGCTTTGGTTACCCCAAATGGCCTAACCAATCAATCAAAAATTAAAATAGCATACGAAATGCTATGATCGGCACACTCTCTCTAACTACTCTAAGTTGATGAAACTCCATCGCAAGGTCTAACTAAGAGATCACCTTAGCACCATAGAGCTGATCGAACAAGCCACTAATACATGAAAGTGGATACTTTTTCATTATGTCATTCAACTCATGGTAATCAACATACAACCTCAAAGTGCCATCTGCCTTAGCAGCAAACACTATAGGTGCATCCCACTCAAATATGCCCATATGAATAAACCCTAGCCTAAATGGGTCATCCGCTCACACCTCTAATTTCCTCTACTCTTTGGGCGTCATATGCCTCAATGACATAACTACTAGTCTATCACCTTTAACCATATCAATAGGGAATTCTATCTTCCTATGTGGTGGTAGTCCGACCACCACATCAAATATGTCCGTATACTCTTTAGCCACAAGCGCAGATGACAACTCTTTATGTGGGGTCGAGTGAATATAGAAGCTTAACCATCACCTCATCATCAGGTGGGAAGCCGAACAATACCTTACGCTCATCATCAGTCCTTATCATCACCAATAGCCTCTCATAATCCACCACTATTCTGTATCTCTTCAGTTAGGCCATTCCCCGACCAAAATACTGAACCTAATTAAACCCAAAAAAAACAATAACAAATGAACAAATATACATAACTCGATAAGGCTAAGTCTCGACAAACCATGCACAGGCTAGCTGAGCCCCTAACAAGGATCGTTACAATTTAAAGATTGGTCAAATATCGCGGGTCTTAATCCCAATCTATCTACCAAATCACTAGATATAAAGGAATACGAAACCCAAATATCGAATAAAATGTGCATGGAACACCATAAATGGAAAGAATATCCTAGATAGTAATGCTTTTTCCCTTCTCTTTTGCCAGTGGAGCACTCGACAAAATAGGAAAAAAAATCAATGCATATGCCTTCAAGGTATGTCCTTACTCAGATTGTTTAGGATAATCCTTCTATATTAGGTATAGGCTCTAACATTGTAAAGCCTTCTCAATCAACTTCTCGAAGCTCTTATCAATATGACCAACCAATCGCTTCCTAATATGATCACTCAACCCAGTGATAAACTTTTCATTCTTCTGGAGTGGAGTATCAATGAAAAATAGACCATACTTTGACAACACATCTAATTTGGCCACATACACCGACATAGACATATCACCTTACTTCAAATCGACAAAATTTCTAAACAATACCGACTTTATAAAACTCAAGGTAAATCTTCTTCAAAGCGAACTGTGAACTGATCCCTTAAATCACTCCTCGAGAGTCGAAGCCATAAGTGTACTCTACTAGTTCTTTGTTCATCCTTCGGCCATATAGAGGTCAACATCTACCTTATTGCATCATCTAACTCCAAGTTACCGAAGATCCTTTTGCAAACATTGATCCAGTCTTGCACCTCAATAGTCGATTCCGTTACAAGGAATTTTTTGCCTCTTAGACTCATGTAGTCTTTATACAACTCAACAAAGTCGACTTAGGCATTTGCACTTGAGCACCATAATCATTTGGAGCAATATGGACATTCCAGAATAATATTTTGCAGCATCTCAGCGAACATATTCTTTAAATTGAGGTTAGTAGCCTCCGATCCTGCCTACTCCTCGACTGCAGAGATGGAATCAATTACAACATTTCTCGTATGCTAGATCATTCCTAATCTATAATAGGGATGATCAGTCTCTCATAAAGAAAACTACATCAGTAGTGCTCATGTGCAATACAAGTTATATACTATATATACTACTATATAGTTTGGAAACTAAAATATAAAACAAATAAACACTCTCTTGTATATACATATACTCTAGTTTGATTCTAAGGTGATAGCTCCTACCTAATCTCTATTAGACCACAGTACCAACAGGTTAATCATATAACCTAAGCTCCGATGTAGGATAGTTGTTAAGGGAAAGAATAGAAGTTAAGAAGAGAAATAGAAGAGAAGAAAAAAGATAGAAAACATTAAAAAATCATAGAACCTATCATATATCTAACAACGCATCGAATGAAATATAATAGTCATCATAGATATAAAACATGCAAGATAGTAATAACTACATGAACCACAGAATCAGAGGGCACATGCTCATATAGTTATACAAAACGGTAATAGAGTTTAAACAATTAATAAATAAACTCAACTTATAAATTGTCTCTAATAATGGTAAGTCAAACACTATCAAGGCTCTATAGTGTCACACAGCAAAGTAAACAATAGTAAGTCTAAAATATAGATATAAGAAAGAGCACCGAAGGTAATAAGAAGCAAAGCATAAAATCTTGAGTCGGACAATAGTCTGGTGTGAGCGATAAACAATCTCAAAATATTATGAAAGTCGATATAGTATATGGAACCGAGAGTATGGGGAATCAGACCTGACATGTCCCTGCATCGAAAGATTTAGAACATAGCATCAATGATATGCTACTCTACAGACATCATAAAGGAATACTCCATCCAAAGTACAATGTGGGGTGCCTAGGTATCCGTATCCATAATACCTACATCATGCGACATCTTTAGAGTTATAGACTTCATAAAACAATCACGACAAACATGGCATATGTCAAAAAACCTCAATGTCACTCAATGTGCTTTGGATATATGGTAACTCGTATGACCAAATCCTCTGCTAGGGATTAATGAAAAAATCCTGGTTTTCATTGTATTCACTTTAGCGCAAAGCATCACTTGGACTTAAATCCAGCAGTCCTGGGTATACGGATCCAAACAATCAATCCAAGGTAGCCAAACAAAATACCCATGAGCATCCTCACAATACCAATGCTTTGAGTACAATAGAAAACACTCCAAGTATCAACGATCCCATAGCACATGCATCCGAGACCTTTCCTAGTTCCATTTAATTTCCACTATTCTCAAGAAACTATTCCCACATTCCTTTATTCCATGATAGAATCAAACAGCATTCTATCCATGGGCAGCCCTTCTTAGAAACCGCCATGATGGAAAGATCATCACAACTACATGACCATCGAGCCGTCATCATTGGAACACAACTTCATCAACATCGAGTCATCATCATCAAAGTCCCAAAGCCATCGCATTGAAATGTCACATCATTACTTCACTATCAAAATCGCTCATCTTAGAGCAACAACATCAACACTAAGAGTCGGTCGGACGAACAGACCGCCACATTGCGCTCCTTAAAGCCTCCACATCGTTTATGTCAAAGATTGGCCAAATCGACCATCATCAATAGTGATGGGCAACGATCAATCTACAGTGGTGCAATCACTTTGGTCATGTACTTAGCGAAAAATGGATAAGCACAAACCAAATGAAAATGTCCGACGTCCATCTTGAAGTCCGTAGCCCATCCAAGTCCATCGTCTTCCATCTTCAGATCGATCAGCATGCATCTCGATACTCTTCTACAACTTATCCCGTATGTTTAGGTTTCCATCATTTGTACGTCCCATTAATATACAAGAAACTCTCTCTCATCCTAAGAGTTTTCATCATTTGTGCATTCGATCAATATGCACAAACCCCAGCTTATGACATATTCTCTAACGTTGGGTCGCCGATTAATCATCATTTTCAACCAAAACAAGCAAAAAGGCATACATGCAACCAACAAGCATACATACATCCAGTATAGTATATGCATAACATGTATAACGCATCTATATCAACCAATGTGGGATTCATACAAAAATGGCCTAAAACGAGAAATTTTTCTAAAATAACACGTTATTATGGAAAATGTGATATTTGATTTAAAACCATTTTAAAATACTCTTAGTTTCTTATATAAAATCATATGTGTGTTTAAATATACTAAAATCACATTATAAAGTTAGAAATCATTTTAAAACATCGGTTTTATATATACTAACAATCATAGTATGATGTGAGACAATAACACTCACCTCAACAAAAGATGACCAATCTAATACTAAGTCATAGAGCTCTCCATCACGAGCGCAACACAAGATACCGCATCAAAATCGGATCTCATATGCAAAAGATACGGATAGTATAAGAAATTGATATATATATATATGTGTGTGTGTGTGTATGTATAATTAATTTAATTCAACTAACCTAAATAATTAATTAAATAACATTACCATAATCTAGTTTCATAATTTCACTTCCATCCCTTATGGCACATGCCTGCCACGTCATCCATGCATCAACTATTTCCAATCTTCTCCCAGTACACATTTTTCCTTCTTCTTTTCTTCTTTCCCACCCACGAATGCTTATAGCTCCATTTATAAGCATATACTTCACTCAATTTCCACACCATATCACGATGTAACTCATAATGCCGCCACCACTTCCAACGCTACACCTCTGCCTATACCTACCCTACACCTCCGCTAGCTACCCGAACCTCCATCCTATAATCCCCGGACCTACCACCTGACCTACTACTAGCTTATGTTCTTTTTTTTCTAAATATTTTCTCATGTTTGCTCTGCTTGGACACCATGCACAGTTAATAATGCTTCAATGCTACTCATCCCCGCCTATTCCGCCTTCGCACTAGCCACCACGGCTAGCAGTCAGCTCCGGCTCCACTCCGCTGATGAAAATGTGAATAAAACCCACTTTATTTCCAATCTTCTTATCCTTGCCACCTCCATCACGGCCATCTCCCACCTCCACCATCTACATTTTTGAAATCCCCTCGTCGATACGAACAAACCCATATAATCATTTCCTTATTTTGGATCTCCTCCAAAAACCACCCACTTATCGGATTTGTAATTTTCCGCCACCATAGTTGAAGTTGAGTCGATCTGAGACCATTGTTGCGTAGCTCTCGAAAAAATAGAGTGATCTATATTTTATTTCACTTGAAATGGTGGTGATTTGAGGGAGAAAGAGAAGGAGGAAGGTAGGTGTGAAGTTGGATTGCCATTGAGAGAAAGCGACGCGGGAGGGAGGAAATGAAAATCAAATGAAAATGTGCAAGCATAGGAAGAAACAAAGAGTTTTGAGGTAGTGGGTAGAGTTAGGGATTGTAGGCACCCCTTATCTTTAATTTTTAAAATTCCAACGTACGTTTTGTGCTCGTACGGGTTCTAGGAATGTCTAATTGCGATAATTCTTTAACCGCACTAATCGTCATATTTTTCACATTTCAGCGGCAAAAATTTCGTTAAAATTTGCGACTGTGCCTCGGGACGCTATTTTTTCACGTTTGTGTCGTATGGGCTACCGGAACGTTCGATCTTGAAAATTTTCGACTGCGTGGTTCATACACTCTATATTTGTCCCCAAGACGTTTTTCATTCGTCCATATTCTCCGGTACATCTGTGTGCGTATATCGACGTAATATCTGTAACTACCAAAATGCCGAAAAATAAATTAGGGTCAAAATCGTCCAATAAAGTTACCATGGATTAAAAATGTCAATACTAGATAACATCCAAAGTTATAGAGTCTTACGGTCAAATATGTATTTTAAAATAATATTTACGATCATTCGATACGTAAAAAATAAAGGCCGTTACGTCAGGATTGATTCATCCGCTCGATCTCTTGGTTATTTTTCGGCGAGCTGGGTAGAATTATCCGATCGGCCCTGAAAATCACTGCATGCTAACGTTGCCTACCTTCGGGCAATATCGGATCCTAGAAGGTTAAATTTTTACCTTCCTAACGTCGCCTATCCCAGACAACTACAGATTCCTGAAGGTTGGACTCTTCACATTTTCTTGTTGTCATAATTTTTTGCCAAATGGCGAATTATTGAAGGTTGCTTAAGCAGGTAAAACTTTTCATCATCGTCAATCATCGGGAAACTGGAAATTCTGGACATTGTGCTTTTCCTTTTTGGCGCTGCCAATCTCTGGGCAACACAAGATTCCCGAAGGATTAGGGTTTCACCTTCCTGACGCTGCCAATCTCCGAGCAGCACCAGATTCCAGAAGGTGAAGTTGAATTGAGAAAACTTCTTGCCATTGCTATCTTCGGGCAACAATGAATTCTTGAAGGTTGATTGAGTTGGGAAACCTTCTCATCGTCGCTATCTTTTGGCATCGACGAATTCCTAAACATTGAGCCTTTCCTTCTTGGCATCACCTATCTCCGGGCAACAACATATTCCTAATGAATGTAGGTTTAACCTTCTTGACACCGCCAATCTCCAGGCAGCACCAGTTTCTTAAAGGTGAAATTAAATTGGGAAACCTACTCGTCATCGCTTATCTACGGGCAACGCTAAATTCTTGAAAGGTCAGGGCCGAATTATTTGATCGGCCCCTAATGGAGTCTTCTAGAGCTATGCTCCCCGGCCATGATCCAAGGCCTGAGGAGCACATCCATTATTGGAATTCTACTTGAAAACATGGTTTCATTAGTTCAAGAAGCCAACTTTATTTGCAAATGAAAGAAATGGCAAGTCCCGCCCCTTGCTACTTTTCCATCGATGTCTTTAGGTGGCTTATTTGTGAAAAAAACTTAAACAAGACTAATTGTACCAGTGTTGCAACAGAACTTTGGTCCATCGATATAGGGACTCTGTAACATCCCGTATCTGAAGGCCAAAAGCTAAGCGCTACAGATGCTTCAGTTATCCATAGTATTAACTTCTGGTAACAAAATACAGTAATGATAATGGTATCCATAATATCAGAAGCACTTGAATATGAACAAATCAAAGATTTCCAAAAACAACATTTTACTGATTACATTTCAAAACAAATCCATGTCCAAGTTACATAATCCCATATCATTTCCTAGGTAAAGGTTAATTATAATCATTACAAATACACCAAGAGCGACATATGACAATGCTCCTTTGGCTGATCAAAGCAATATAGTCATACCTGACTTACTACACAGCGGAAATAATCAAAACAATCTGTAACTCCTAATTAGCTATCCGTCAGCCACCTGCTCATCTCCGGAAGCTTTAGTCGCCAAAATTTCTAAACCTGAAAACCTTAACCCTAAGCCTACTCAAATCAATTTTGAGCACCCGAGAGTTTAAGGTGAAACAAAAACTTTGAGTCAAACATAATGCCTGGTGTGAATAATACTGTTACATCTCGGTTTACTGATAATAAGTGAGACCACGCCTCTTAGCGAAACGGGTTTCCCCTCATTAATATCCTCTTTAAAACATATATTTTGAAAATCCTTTCCTGCAACCAAACTGATTAATCAAAATTATATAATAATGATAATAATAGCTAAGCCCGTTATGCTATAATTAGGCAACTAATGAACTATCTGTCCATAAGTTATAAATGGACTATCTGTCCGATAACTGGGCTGACTGCCCGCAAACTGGACTAATTGTCCACAAACTGGACTAACTGTTCGAATCAAAATGGACTATATGTTAGAATTATTTTCTTAGGGTTAACTACCATATATCTTTTTCCTTGAAAAGCTTTTCAAATAACCTTTAAATCATACTTATACAAGGAAAATATAATCTTAGCTTTATTCTAAGCTATTTTGACATGATATATATACTTTACTCAAAATAATGTTGATATATTTTAATGAGGATTAGCTATCCTTCCAAAACAAGTTAAAACCCTTTTTAACCTGAAAATAATTAGGCTATATTGTCTATTTATCACATTCGAAACTATAACGACCGGGGTTTTCGACCCTCGAAAATCGACACTAATACATCCACTATATTACATGTTGAGAAATCCAATGCCGGAAAAACCGATTGTAACGGAAAAAAAGAAAGAAGGAAGAAGATAAGAATAAAAACTAAACAACACAGAATCTCACAACGGAACGAATAATCTATAATATACATCAAACCTTTACACAAAACAGAACTTCAATATGTATATATATACTGAGATGGAAAAGAGTATAATAACCTATTTCAGCCTGGACAGCTATATCAGCCTGTCCTTACATTTGCTGATAAATACAACGAATACAGCGGAAAATAACCATCTACGTGAATACGTCTCTGGGCCTCCAACTTGTCTCCTGGAGCTTCAAATCTAAACTAATCTGCAATATGCTCGGTCTCACCGAAGCATTACAATAAAATAACACCCGAGTCAGTCTGGAAAACTAGCGTGAAAAAACACAACCAACTGGATTTTAAAGTTATAGAAAACATTTGAAAATCAAGATTATCTCGTAAGACCACGCCGCACATAAACACGGACGGGTTTTTAACTTACGATAACCAAAATATTTTCTATAGAAAACCATTTATATTATAATAATGTCTAGTGTCAAAGTAAAATTAAATATAGCTGAAATGCTTTCATCTCACATTTCAACATAGTTGGGAAAAACTAAGTCCGTACGACGCTTATTGGAGAGCAGATTCCATACAATGATTGGGCTACTAGGGTATCGCCCGTCACGGTGCATCTCAAGATAAAATAACACTGAGGTCGAACATATCGACCCCTGCCAACACAAAACTAGCCTACCCATTACTAGATAGTACCGAATATGATCACCCCTCCATTAATAGGCCCCGAAGCACACAAATGAGAGATAATAGCGACTCTAGATAAGGATGATCATACCCTACTTGGGAGCGACCCACTTAGCGCTGCTGCATCTCCCATGTTTTAGTCATTCTCGATTGATGAGGCTTGAGGCTACGTTTTACCTTTTATATAGCACCTACCACTTGGAATGCTAATACTGCCTTCCAGGCAACAATGCATACTAGCATTCATCCATACAAGTTCGTTCCGGGACTGAAAGAAAAACTTGAGATCTCCATCTCCAATTTCCATCATCTTCAAGATGTCCTCACATCGCAACGCTTAAGTTGAATTGAAGTGGTTTTCGAATAACATACCCGATCCTGGTAACTTCGAAACAACTTCGATAATTCTCGGTAACCTTAACCCCGGTTCTTTATGAAATATACAGTCAAGATAAGATCAAAGATCATCTCCTAACAGTTAGTGGATGGATTTCCTTATCATTGTCCTAAAAGAACGAAACGAGATTTATACCATAGTACAGCATCATCAGAGATGATTGTGCCATATAACTCACGTGTTTCTTCTAGATATTTCCAAAGTTACGTTTCGGTCAATTTCGATGGTCGGTTATTTAACTATCGAATAACAAACATTCAATCAGGGGTTTTATTCCATAGGAAAAACAACATTGGTTAAGCACACAAGCAACCACCAACCTCCTTTTAATAAATCTTTCGTTCATTTATAATCGCTTTGTAAATTACTTGTATAAAAATACTTTTTCAAAGGTATATCCGCAATCCCTATATTTTCGATACTTAGAAAATATCCATATACTTATCTCAACGGTATAAGTATATCCACAAAATTGAGAAAGATTTTCTTTTTATTCGATTCTAAAATCATTTATAAGTTCCTTAAAATTCTCCAAAACCATTTTATAAACCTCCAAAAACCATTTATAATCCCTTCATAAAAATTCAATCACTTATAAGCTTTTTGTACATTTCACAAATCCTTTATAAACCCTTTATAAATCCATATGCCATTTATAAAACGCCTTTTATAAATCTATAAACCCATTTCTAAAATTAGTTTATAAATATCTAACCATTTATAAACTCTTTTACCATGTAAATAATTTCCCTTAAGTCTTCAAACCATTTTATAAATTCCATTATAAAATCCAAATCTTTCAATTCTATTCATGGATCTCGGGAACAATTATAATAATAAAAAATCTTTTACTTCAAAACCTTACTAATAATCCTTATTATTAATTTCAAATCATAATTATCTTTGAAATAATTAACCTTTCAGAATATTAACATTTTGATAAATTCTTTAAAACAATATTAATTATAAACAAATAACTTTAAAAAATACTAATATAATTAAATAACCTTAAAATAATATTACTATAATTAAATAACTTTTAAAACAATATTAATATAATTAAATAGATAATCCTTAAAACAAAATATCCCCGAAACACATTTTCGGATTTAAAAATTGTTTCATGTCTCAAAAACCAATTCCGACTAAATCGTCAATTTATAGTAGTTTTAAAATACTAATTTGAGGCCTATAGCCACCCAACACTTAACGAATATCGATATTGTTTTGCTATTACCACTAGGTTTTAGTTTTCAACATATAACAATGTTATAACCACAGTGTCCACAATCAGGTTCATTTTTCAATAATCCATATAACAGAAATATTATCGAACAATTCAACAATATCGAGAAATCTTGTTGGATCCCTCCAACCTATCCCCTTGCAACACAACTCATATATCTTAGCATATATATATGCAATTAAAATCAACAGTTGTGTGGAATCCTATTGGATCCCTCCGACCTGTTTCCCCTGCATCACCAACGTTATATAATCATAAAATATAAATCAAATGCTTCGAGGCGGGATTCTAATGAAAAGGGTGATCCGCTCTTACACGGGAGCGCAATAGTGTGTCATCCACTCCAATAGGCGGGAATATATCCAAACTAACTAATAAATATATTAATTCAACCAAATAATCATTCAATAATTTTTATCAATTATATATCATGCTAGTTATCCAAAAAGGTGAGTTTAACTCACCGAAATTTTATGTTGTCCCCGAGGCGTTCCAATTTGGAACTAAAATAGAACAACGTCCGATTTTAGCCCAAATTTTAGCTGTGTCCAAATTCGTCCAAACCAATTCCATTGCAACGCAAAAGGTTTCATCTCGATCGGACCCCAAATGAACAAGTTATTATATTTTTAAGTTATCGATTTAATTATATAAAATTAACACAACCAATTAAAATTCACCTTAATTACCACTATGCCATCTTCCCAAATTCACTTTCTCCACTACCTGTAACCATAAACATGCACGAAAATGTGCACATGCACTTGAGTTCGGACCTACAACCCACGAATCAAAGATCGCTTGCACATCGCCCATCACCTCATCGTCACAACGCCACCTTCCAATCCCCTTGCCACCACCCCGATCAAAATACGATAGTCGATGCCGAAAAATGCATCCAGGTATGAAGTAGCGACATTTTTATTCGCCGAACTTCGCCAAAATCGACCACAAGGTGTAACTCTCCAAGCTAGAGCCCACATCATTCTCCGCTTCTTCCATCGATGCCACTATCTCCAATGAAACCCAACCCTAGCTTTCAACATCCACGAATGACCACCACGGAATGCCGCCGAAACTCCCCTAAAAATACTACATCACCCGTCGATTCCAACAAAGTTAACGTCGCCTTCCAATTCGAAGCGAATAAAGAGATATCATTTTTTGATGTTTGTGAACATAATTTCCCCTTTGCTGTTTTCGAGTGATATCTCATTCGTCTCTTGATGAAAATTTGCTCCAAATTCGATCCATCAATTTCTAAAAATACTATGAACTGAGATGAACAACTTTTGTTTTGGTTGTTTAGGTCAATTCCTGATAGTTTGGGAGAGAGTGGTTTTTGAAGTTCATTCTTCCTTTGATTTACATTTTTTTGAAGTTCTGTAAAAACCATTTCAAATCTTTGGAGATGTTTTTTTAAAAATAAGAAGAAGAAGACGTGGGAGGTATGGCATGCATGTAGGGTATGTGTTAAAGTATGGTGGAAAAGTGATGGGGTATGGGCTGGGTATGGTCTGATATGGTGATTATAAAATAATATATATTATTTAAATTTAAATTCTCAAGCTATAAAACATCCGAAAATTCTCGATCTCTAAACGAGGTATGCCACCTGGCGTTCTATATGTTACCCCTATTCCGAATGCAATGGAACTAGTCTTGAGGCCTAATTCGATCGTATGCAGAAGATAGCTTTTTGAACCAAATTATTATATTAAATTTCCGATATTAATTCCAATGGGTTTCGATCTCGCACGACCCAACGATACATCCGATTGCTACAAAATTTGACGGCATAATAAATTCACTATTATGGATCCAATGAAACTAATTTTATCGAAATTCGAGACTGTATCCCGGAAGGATATTTTATATGTTAATTAAAACGAGTTATTTTCAAAATCAGTTAAATGACTTTTAAATCCAATTTAAAAGTTTTATTATCTTCATTCTTATTTAATAGAATTTTAAATAAGCCTTGAATTTATTTTTATCTAACTTAAAACCTAATATTCAATTATTTGAACAATTTTAATTATTAAATTAACAATTAAATTATCTAATAAATCGCTATATTTGAAATTAGAGTTATTTAATTTAAAAATTAGCTTTTCAATATTTAAAATTAATTAAATATTCCAATTTCGAATGACCAAAATTCTAGATCGTTACACTATTCCCCTCTTAAAGAGAATTTCATCCCCGAAATTGCTAAGGTAAGAAAAATGCCCAAACCCATTAACTTTTCAAAACTAATTAGTTGAAATTGATTACCAAATCCTTTTAAGCCTATAATTTTTCCCAAAAATCCACTCTTTGAAACCTTGTTATTCTTTTACTAAGTTTGCAATTCATTAATAGATTCCAACTAATATTATCACATTTAATCATTTCAGGGTATACTTAAAATTGAATTTTTGTTCTTCAAAATTTCAATAATTTTTGTTAAACGCCTTAATTTTACGAAAAATTTCACCAGCATCCCCTTTACGCAGCTCAATTGAAACAACTACAAATCGCCACTATGGGCCTAAACCAGCAAAAGAAAACAAAAGCCAAGTGGCTCAATCATAAAACCATCAAATCAATCAACAATATAAACATGTACCTTTTTGTCGAGCAACTCAATTTTTACTTATGAAACTCAAGGCATCAAGTTAGCTCTTGCTTTTATATACCCGCATCTTATTTACCAATGATATCCAATCATATAGTTCATAATCACATTATTTTTCGTTTCCAATTTCCAACATTTTATTTATTTAAGCCCATACGATGTACATATATCATCCATATGCAATATCGTATCTGATCGCTCGCTCAATCACACAATTTCACTTCCAAACAAGTATCATTCACACGATCACTCTAGTACGAACTCAGACCCGGTTCCTCGATTAGAAACCGTCATTCTCCTTACATAGACATATACTATGATAGAGAATTCCAGAATCAACCAAAAATCCATATCCATTGTTCGTCGTCGAGAATCGAGTGAAAAATCCTAACTCAGATCGATGTAAATCATCTCAAAATCATATACTTGAATCTAGATCAAACCGTTATGCGAATAAAATAATATACGTACAACTTACGTATTTATTCAAATTGATTTCTTAGCTAAACCAAATTCTTTTATTCACATTCATTTCATTAATTACTTAGTATATTCATTCAATACCAATATCACTTAAGAACCATCCCATCAAATTTTCTTAAGTTTATTACAAAAAATTTCTACAACACTTCTCATGTTTACTATCACTTCACAACTTAAGTCTATATCTATTTTCAACCAATTTCAATTCCATATGACTTGATTCATTTGTTTCAATTTCAATATTTCAACCATATTCCAAACTCATATTCCACTCACTAATTTATTCAATTAGTTCAATCCTTAATTCATTTTAAACAATGTTAACCTGCCTTTTGGCAAGGCTGCGGACCGGCGGTTTTAACTAAATCGACTACTCGTTTGTCGAGACTGGAATACGACAGGTTTACGTCGACTGGACAGATAGATGATGTAGTGCGCTTGGGAGATGGATATTGGATTGGAAGAAGTGGATTTGCATAGGCTAGTGGCTCGATGTTGGAGTTTCGAGGGAGTCGGGATGTTGGAGTCTCGAGGGAGTCGGGATGTTGGAGTCTCGAGGGAGTCTCGAGTGAGTCGGGCTGTCGGAGTCTCGAGGGAGTCGGGATTTCGGAGTCTCGAGGGAGTCTCGATGCAGTTGGGATGTTGGAGTCTCGAGGGAGTCTCGAGTTAGTCGGGATGTTGGAGTCTCGAGGGAGTCGGGATGTTAGAGTCTCGAGGGAGTCGAGATGTTGGAGTCTCTAGGGAGTCGGGATGTCACAGTCTCGAGGGAGTCTCGAGGGAGTCGGGATGTAGGAGTCTCGAGGGAGTCGGGATGTTGGAGTCTTGAGGGAGTCTTGAGTGAGTCGGGATGCTGGAGTCTCGAGGGAGTCGGGATGTTGGAGTCTCGAGGGAGGAATGAGTCGCTCGACATGGAAGTCGCTCGGCATGAAAGTCGCTCGGCATGGAAGTCGTTCGGCATGGAAGTCGCTAGGCACAGGAAGTCACTCGGCATAGGAAGTCGCTCGGCACAGGAATTCGCTCGGCACAGGAAGTCGCTACAGGAAGTCGCTCGTACCATGGTGAAGGGTGTTGGCTCGGCTATGGTCCAAATGGGCCCGAACTACTAAGGAAGCCCAGTAACTCTGGATTTGCCTATAAATACAGCATGAGGGGGTTCAGAAAGGGGATCTTCCTTCTGTCTCCCTTCTTCTTCCTCATTAAGGCTACTCTACCATAATTGTTTTGAAAACTCCAGATTGTAACCGTAATTGACTCTCATATTAATAAAAAGAAAACTCCTGGAGTGGACGTAGGCCGGAGTTAGCCGGACCACTATAAAATCCGTTGTTCTTTACTGCTTTCATTTTAATTTTGACTGTTCTTCATATTATTACTCTCTACATACGTTCTATCTATTATCGGTGACTGTTAGTTGGTGCTTTCCTTTACATTTGGGTGTTAGTGACCAATTTTGGCGCTAACATTTTGGTTCTTTCACTGAGAAGGCAAACACTCGGGGATTTTGGAGCTAGGATTTTGGATTCAAAAGCTTAGGACTTGGATTCTAGGAAGTAATGGCTAGGCCACCAACAAGGAAGCAAGTGACAGAAAGGAGCAATCAAGAGGGAAGTCAAGAGGCTTCCTCTGGAGCTGGAGCAGGTCAAGCATCCATCTACATCACTAGAGATGAGATGGAAGCGATGCTGAAAAGACAAGAGGAGATGATGTAGGCTCTTCTCAGTCAATTTGCACAAGCAAGAAATGTAGGAGCTCATATCCGTGGAGCTGGATCAGAAGCGCTCAACCAGCGAGCAGAGGGAGTGGCTCAGCAAGGGGCAGCCCCCAACCAGCAGACGGCTATCAATCTGGATGGACCTAGACTCGGGGGCACACCATCAGGAAATGTTGGACCAATCCATGGAGGGATACCAGATGACGCTGTGCAACCCGACACCAATAGGACTGCAGGAGTACGTGATGAGGAGTATGTGCCAGGATTCCCTCATGAACTCGGGGGACAGATCAAAGGTAGCGGACAAGGATTACAGTTTGGCGACAATGACAGATTAGCGGAGATGGTCAGACGAGCTGTGAGAGGTGGATTGGTAAATAAAGACTTGGAGGATGTGAATATGAGTCCCTTTACTCCTACTATCAGGCAAGCTAGGAACCCTCCGGATTTTAAGCTACCAACGTTGGAGATGTATGAAGGGAGAACGGATCCCGCCGTTCACCTGACGTGGTACATGAGGCATATGGAGGTACTGGGGGCATCAGATGAGATCATGGCTCAATGTTTCCCTTTGTATTTGACGGATATCGCAGCTATGTGGTTCAGACAACTGGAGAGTGGTTCTATTGACACTTGGACAGAGCTGATTGAGAGGTTTATGAGGCAATTTCGGGTCCATATAGTCAGACCCAAGAATGTAATGACCTTGACATCGATGAAACAATGGAAGGGAGATTCACTTAGGGATTTTTTTACCAGATTCAATTCAGCGGTAGCTTCAGTGGATCGACCCAATCCGTTGATGGTTTTGATGGCAGCAGTTTCAGGAATTGCAGATAATTCGGATTTCAAGATATCGTTGCAACAGGACCCACCGAGGGATCTCGGAGAGTTCTATCATGAGGCGGAAAGGTTCCTAAGGCAGGAAGATGCGTAGGCTGAGAGAGTAAGGAGAGATAGGATGAAGCTTATGCAGTGAGGGGTGGAGGTCCACCCAAGGAGGATCCAAGTAAAGACGATAAAGGAAAATGGAAAACAAATGGCAACAGTGGCACTTCGAAGAGGCCTCGAAGGGAGTCAAAGTTTTCTTCTTACACAGATTTAACTGAGACTCTAGAAAGGATTTACTTGGATACTCGAGGGCGCCTCCAATATCGAAGGCCGGCAAAGAGAGAGCCATCTGAATACGAGCGGGCATCGGGAAAGCATTGCCTATTCCATGAGCTGGATGGGCACAACACAAACGACTATAGGCATCTGAAAGATATCATTGAGGAGCATGTAAGGAATGGTCATCTACAGCAGTATGTAAGGAATCGAGCTGTGGCAGTGGGACAGGAGCGACCACTGCCTACCTCGAATGAAGATGGCACTGGGCCTAGGCAACGTCGGCTCATTATCAACTAAACAGATTTATGGTTTTGAATAAGTAATAGAACTCAAAGAAATACGGCTAGGTCACTTACACACGTATGGGATCTGGGACGGTCCCTAGGCGTGCTCTGAGATGACAAAAAACCATACTACTTGAGTCTATGAAATCCTATTTTCTTCATATTTTTATGCATACTCTGGTTTCTTCTATGGCACTTTGGACATTTAATTCCTTCTGTTGTACGAACTTCTGCTTTGATAACTGAATTCTGTAACAATTGGATTTGGATTAGTGTAATAAATAATACAGGTCTCGCGATCACGGTCCCGACCGGTGAGACGAGGCAGTGATCACAAGTTATGAATCCCTTCGTCGGAGAGCGATGGAATGGACTCGGAGAGAATATTAAAGTCCTTGGCCGGAGAGCCGAGGCCGGTGAATATCAAAGTCCTTGGCCGGAGAGCCGAGGTCGGAGAATATGTAAGTCCTTGGCCAGAGAGCTGAGGCCGGTGAATATAAAAGTCCTTGGTCGGATAGCCGAGGTTGCAGAATATAAAAGTCCTTGGACGGAGAGCCGAGGCTGGAGAATGTAAAAGTCCTTGGTCGGAGAATATAAAAAGTACTTGGCCGGAGAGCCGAGGTCAGAGAATCTAAAAGTCCTTGACCGGAGAGCCGAGGTCGGAGAACATAAAAGCCCTTGACCGGAGAGTCGGGGTCGGAACAGGATATTGGCCCGGAGTGGTCATGGATTTGGTTATTGGTTATTGGATTTGAATTGATTAAAACTTGGTTGACAAGTTCAGATGGCTAAGGAATTGGCTCAGGGTTTGTTTATTGGATTCGGAATCGGATATCAACTCGGAGAAGTTGCGGATTCGAATAAGGATACGACAATGGCACTAGGATAAAATGGATTGGATTGCGGATCGGATTGTATGGCTATGGATGGAATGTGGACGATGGATTGAAGGCTATTCAAAACACGCCTTCCTATCGAAAGGCATGTTTTGGGGGGCAAGTGTTAACCCGCCTTTTGGCAAGGCCGCAGACCGGCGGTTTTAACTAAATCGACTACTCGTTTGTCGAGACTGGAATATGACAGGTTTAAGTCGACTAGACGGATAGATGATGTAGTGCGCTTGGAAGATGGATATTGGATTGGAAGAAGTGGATCAGCATAGGCTAGTGGCTCGATGTTGGAGTCTCGAGTGAGTCGGGATGTTGGAGTCTCGAGGGAGTGTCGAGGGAGTCAGGATGTTGGAGTCTCGAGGGAGTCTCGAGGGAGTCGGGATGTTGGAGTCTCGAGGGAGTCTCGGGATGTCGGAGTATCGAGGGAGTCAGGATGTCGAAGTCTCGAGGGAGTCGGGATTTCGGAGTCTCGAGGGAGTCGGGATGATGGAGTCCCGAGGGAGTCGAGATGTAGGAGTCTCGAGGGAGTCTTGAGTTAGTCGGGATGTTGGAGTCTCGAGGGAGTCGGGATGTTCGAGTCTCGAGGGAGTCGGGATGTTCGAGTCTCGAGGGAGTCGGGATGTCAGAGTCTCGAGGGAGTTGGGATGTCGAAGTCTCGTGGGAGTCTTGAGTGAGTCGGGATGCTGGAGTCTCGAGGGAGTCGGGATATTGGAGTCTCGAGGGAGGAATGAGTCGCTCGGCATGGAAGTCGCTCGGCATGGAAGCCGCTCGGCATGGAAGTCGCTCGGCATGGAAGCCGCTCGGCATGGAAGCCGCTCGGCATGGAACAGGAAGTCGCTCGGCACAGGAAGTCGCTCGGCACAGGAAGTCGCTCGGCACAGGAAGTCGCTCGGTACAGGAAGTTGCCACGGGAAGTCGCTCGTACCATGGTGAAGGATGTTGGCTCGGCTATGGTCCTAATGGGCCCGGACTGCTAAGGAAGCCCAGTAACTCGGGATTTGCCTATAAATATAGCATGAGGGGGTTTAGAAAGGGGATCTTCCTTCTGTCTCCCTTCTTCTTCCACATTAAGGCTACTCTACCATAATTGTGTTGAAAACTCCGGATTGTAACCGTAATTGACTCTCATATCAATAAAAAGAAAACTCCTGGAGTGGACGTAGGCCTGAGTTAGCCGAACCACTATAAAATCTGTTGTTCTTTACTGCTTTAATTTTAATTTTGTCTGTTCACTACAACAAAACAGTCTTTTTACAATGGGCAATGCCCGTTGTAATATGGTTTTCGCAACGGGAACGTGCCCGTTGTAATAGGCCTCGTTGTAATAGATCCACCACATTTTACAACGGGCGAAGCACGTTGTAAAAACCGTTGCAGTATACCTTTTTACAACGGGTTATGACCGTTGTAATAGACTATAATACAACGGCCATAACCCGTTGCAATAGACTAACCATACTAGTTGCATATCCTTTTTCACAACATGCATTGACCGTTGTAAAAAGCATATTTAACAACTTGTGTTGCCCATTACAATAAGCTATAATACAACGGCCGTAACCCATTGCAATAGACTAACCATACTAATTGCATAGTCTATTTCACAACATGTATTGACCGCTGTAAAATACCTATTTAACAATGTTTGTTGACCGTTGTAATAAGCTCATATATAATAACGCACATTGCCCATTGCAAAATAAATGCAAATTTTAAAAAAAATTACAGCAGCATCCATGCAATACATCCATACAAATACTAAATATTGTCGTAAAATAATTAAAATCACATACCAAAAGACTAAAAGCTAGAGTCATAGAATTCTAACACTCCAAAAGGTTAGATAAGTTTACATGTCAAATACATAAAGCATTAACACATAACAGTCCGCTACAAATATCACGTTCTAAGTACAATCATACTATACCACAGAGATGAACTCTTTATACCACGCGACGGTTGATCCAACGGCCTCTTTGATAGTCTGCATCTCTGAATTTGGCCTAAATAAAAAGGCTTCTGGTTCCACCGCTACATTAACCCATACTTTCCAAGCATTTGCTTCAAGCTTTAAAAAATGTACTGAAGCATTAGGATCAGTGCTTGCTATCGTCCCCTCTGCAACTACATTCTTCTACCAACCCAATAACTTGCACTTTTTTTTCACCAAACCATCCACGGTAAGCTGATCTTGAACCTGCATATTGTTACTCTCGTGGTGTGACTGCAAGCAAAAAACCATGGAACAAGGTTATATAAAAATACTGAGATTCAAAAGGTAAGTATGGAACTTACTGTCGCGGTGTCACCTAAAGGTTTTTTTTCCTTTTTTTCTAAAAATAAATGAAATGTGAACTAATTAAACTAATTGAACTACTACCATGATTAATGAACAACAATTTCTCAGAGCAAAAAAACCAAAATTTCATATACTAATTTAGGATTATTTATATATTCTAACCTGAGATGTATGAGCCTCAGCGATCTCCAAATCCGCCACATTATCATTTCTTCTCTGTAAAGTACAAGAGATGACTTGGTAATTCATAAGCACAAATCACATAGTTATTAACAATAGCTAATTAAATATAAACTTACTGTCATGACCAAATTAGTCAACTCTTCTACTCTAGCCGCCAAATGAGAGTTACTTGATTTTCCAATGCAATCACCTTTTTTGAATTAATTGAATAAACACTCATTTGAGATGGTACTACACCAAAACCCAGTCCTCTCACCCTTCCCCTATGTTCATTTCCAAAAACATGTGACACCCCATCTTCACTTACCGATGTTGTTCCATGAGAGCTTTGAGCACTACTGTGCTCTTTTATCTTAGCCTACAAATCAAAATAGACCATTTCAAGAAAAATGAAATATGAATAAACTATCATCCCTTAATGTTCAGTTCAATGTATTTAATATTTGTAGTAAAATATTGATCGCAGAAAATATATATGAGCTGATATATGACTGAATCGTAGAAATATTGATCCCTCAATGTCAAGTACGTATGAGTTTTGAATAAATATCTACACTCATATCTCAAAAGAATTAAAAAAAAACTTACGATGCAATCAGC
This sequence comes from Allium fistulosum, assembly GCA_030737815.1. Taxonomy (NCBI): domain Eukaryota; kingdom Viridiplantae; phylum Streptophyta; class Magnoliopsida; order Asparagales; family Amaryllidaceae; genus Allium; species Allium fistulosum. Next base: position 230,214,053 of record CM060908.1, on the reverse strand, counting down.
AACAACGGAATTCGGTGGGTCTCATTTTTCTTTGTATGGGCTTTGCACCATAGCTCGTCTATGCTAATATTTGATATTCCAGTTTCCTTTTTCGGAAAATAATAATAGTAAGAAGACGAACCAAAGAAGAAAAAAAATTATTGATGTAAATGTACATGCATTTTTTACCATATCTTCAGCTAATCTCGCATAACCCTTTTTGCTCATTGTATGTGGAAGTTTATTTTTATCTCTCAGTGCTTTGAATTTTTTGCTAGTTTCCTACATAGGAGAAATTCATTAATAAACTATTATTTACCTTTTAATTTATACTGAATAAAATACAACTTATTACCTCAAATTTCTTCGACAACTTTTCCTTAACAAAGTCGTTTCACTTTTGAACATTTTCTATAGTATCTGGTTTTAGCATCGCTAATCTAGAGGAAGCATCAGGGCAAGTAGAAGCTACTTTAATAGCCGAAACTAATCTTGACTTTGCCTCTCTCCATCGTACTTCTAACATCTTAAGAATAAACCCTTGTATGCTTCATCCACCATGAATCTTGACTGCATAACAAAAATCATTTTCTAATCAATACAAACAAGAACATGAACACACATATATAAACAAACACACGCTCAACATGCCATATAATTGCATATGACTATGGTTTATATAATTCAAGGGTGCTACTATGCTCAACTCCACAAAAATATGTCTTTGTTGCTAAAATAACTTTCTTTTCCAATTATGAACTTACTATTGGCATTTTAAAGTTCTTTAGATATGTGACAAGTGATTCATTTCATAAGATCCGAGTTACAAAAATCAAATCATGTTTGAAAAGTACTTGAAATACTTCTAAGCCACTTAGTTCAATTTTAATTCTATGAATGGAAGCTGTTCTATGAATACATGAATTGCAGTAATTAATTGATTTGAAATAATCATCACCAAGAATGAGCTAGGCATACATGAATATACATGGTGGGACTAAATAGTTGTCATGCACTTTTTCATAAATGAATCTTAAATTTGCTCTTCAAATTAACACAAAATGAATTCAATTTTAAATTTGCTCTTCAAATTAACACAAACGTCATAGTCACCCATCGACTCAAACATTATTTCATCCATAGTCATAGTGCAACCATCAAGCACTGCTACCACCCCTCCATACCTTCAATACTGCAACCAGTCTATCCATCATAACCACTTCATCAACTCTACAGATCATCAAATATCTTTGTTGCTACCTCCACATACTCTGTCAGTCAACAATATCGTCCACAGTCCCCACAAACTACACCATCCTTTACATCACTTACTACTTCATCATCCCTGCATACCAATCTTCACAAACATCCACACAACATCATACATACATACCATTCATACATCCCATATACACGGTCAGTGCCACCATCACACCCCTGTTGCACACTATCACCATTTACCCAGTTATATAACTGCAGCCACTTCTTTGATATACCAATCATCCCACCAACACCAACACCATCACAATACATTGCATCAATTATGTTGTAGATCTGAGCATACGTAAACCTATACTTTGCTTAATAAATTCAATTTTAAAGTGCGACAGTATTCTGAGCAAAGGAAATCTAAAACAAAGAATTGATGATTGCTTATCTTACTGGGAAAGAGGGGAGAGTTAATGGCTAAAACTGTTAATATTTTCTCTCACCACCGTTGAAGGAAACGATTTTTTACAGCAATCGGGTAAACACCTGAAAATGCAAAGGCAACCCAATTTTGTGTTCTTAATGGGTTTTTAACAGTAATCGGGTAAATACTTGAAAATGTAAAGGCAACCCCAATTTTGTGTTCTAAATGGGGTTTTGAGCTGAAAACTGTCACATTTAAATCCATTTTACATATTAATGAACCAAAATTTACATATTCAAGGTTTTGTTAATGTTCTAAGTGTCTGTAATTAGATTATCGTTAAAAGAATGCTTACTGATGATTCTTAGCTGAAATATTAAATCTTTAAAATTGTCTTGGCTGAAAGATTATACAAAGTATTTACAGTTAGCTGATTTGGGTGTTGGTTGCTTAGACTACTTGGTGCTCAAGTTAGTACTCTACGCAGTACTTGTTTGTATGATCTCTCCTATTTGTTCAATATAATAGTAAAAAGCATAGTAAAAGTATTTGAAGTAAGGTTTCTATTTTTTTATTTTTTTATTTTTATTTTTATGCGAAATGTAATTTCAGAATAAGGTTTAAGATTTTAAATTAACCCACAGCAACCCCGAAAGACAGAAACTTTATTTTCATTGTTTCAGTTCAAGTTCCTTTGCTTCCGATTTAAAAAAATCTCCTTATGTCAGTGAGGGTTGCATTCCCTGTTTTCATGCATCACAGTAGTACTCTATATATTGATGTATACCTTTCCTGTTTTGGCACTTTTTGTCAACTATTGTTGCATTTCTTATTTATGTTATTTTTTGTATTCTCTTAATCCTATTCGTGTGCTAGGTAAATGTTAAACAAGTTTTTGGCGCCATTGTCGGCGAATTTATTTGATTTTAATTTTCTATTCTTTGAATTATTTGTCGTTTGATTTTTATTGTGTGTGTGATTTTAATTTTCTATTCATAGTACTTCACCTCATCTAAATACAACTCAGAAAACCAAACCACCGCCAACATTTCTGAATTGTGCATATCCACTGCCAACATTCAAACTTCTCCACTATTCCAACTAACCATTGTCTTCAACAAACTTCAACCACTCCAGTCATCCACTTCTACCCTGCATTTCGACATTACTTCCTCAACCATATCACATCACTATCTTAATACCATTTCTACATTGCCTACTGCAACCCCCTCGACAACCCTGCATCATATTCATCAACAAACCACCTACAACAGATCTTTGCCATTCACTGCCACAACACTGTCCACCCACCACAGTCCACCATCTAAAAACAATTATACAACTCCTCCTTCAAGTTCAGCAATTACTTCCACAGCCCCAACACATAACAGTGCTACAACCTGCTAAACCATTTACATCGCACTCGATTGCCACAGCATCATAATTAAACCATGGCCCTGACAACACATATTATTTGCCACTGCATTCCTCTAACACTTCTCCATTCACCAGCCCCCAACACCCCACTGCATTGCATTTGAATTCATCACTTCCTCACTTCAACAACAATCATCACATCACATATAACATACAAACTTCCCTGTTTTTAACTTCCCACCGTTCTACATTCATCAGCAACATAACAGCGCGCAAACAACCACCAAACTACATACATAACTTCCACGCACCAGTGCACATATACCACTACTCTACAAAACTTCATGTCAACCCACTGCATAAGCCTCTCCATACCACAGATACATTCACCACTCACACTTCATATCACATACATCCTTATTGAATATACAAATCCATACTTGGCAACTTCTTCCTTTCGGTCACCTTCCACAGTCCACAACAACTCCCCAAACAAAATCGTCTACCTCCACCTCCACTGCCCCATCAACTGTTACACTGAAACTCCTCTACAACCCACCACTATAATCAATACAACCCACCCTGCCACTTCTAACATCGTCTGCCCCTTCATCTTACCATCACTCATCATTGCCACCAACTTGCCTACCTGCACTGACCCAACGAGCTTGTCACCATACCCCATTGAATTGCACTCCATCCCTTGCCCATCTGATCAATAAACCTCCATCACCATAACCTGCCTTCAACATAACAATTGTTGAACCTCATTGCCTGTCTAACTCTACATTTTTTGCGGTCTCCGATTTTTTTTAAATTTCGTTCTGTGACTATTGTTTTGCTCGCGATTGTATCCTATAAGTTTTTTTAGTTTGGTAGTTACTTTTGTTTCGTATTTACACAAATAAACAAATTGTGCTGCTAATAGACATACAAATGTTAGTCATTCTCTGCCCGATCATACACATTCGACTTATGTTTCGGTGCAAAGGTAATAATGTCAAGGATGTTTGTACCCTACTAATTTCCAGCAAAGTTTACATATAAATAAAGGATGTCCAAAAATTGTATTCGAATTTACAGCTTATTTCATACCTGAATACAAGTCTATAAATCTTTCTTTAAATTTGCGTCAACTTTTTTCCACTCTGAAATGATCAAAGGTACCATCTCCTTTGCTAAGGTACCGAGATAGGATGATAAGTGCTTAGAGTTGGAGTCTATTGGTTGACCTCGATCGTTGAATTTAATTTCGGCCTTTTCATTCGGCATACAAGAAAATGTTTTCATCATCGTCTTCCCTCTTTTTTTCCTTGACGTCTCTTGTTGAATACCATCATTATAATACGGGTTGTTCAAGGCATCCATGGCGTTGAGTGGGTCTATGTTTATGGGAGTGATATTTGGAGATTCAGTTGAATTAGGGCCAGGATTGAGATTTGAAGACTGGACTTGAATGGGTGGAGGCTGCATTTCAGTATGCTTCTGAGGGGATCTTCTAGCATTGCTGTTTAAACTTTGAAGAGGATGAGCTACATCAACACGGCTTGTTTCATTGGTTTTCACACTAGCAGTCTTATCTTTTGCACGTAAAGATGCAACTATAGCTAGAGATTGCCTCTTTGAATATCTTGTTGCTACCTTTGACATCTGAAATTAGCATACACAGTCATGATATAAGAAATGTCAGTTTAAAAAAAAATAGAAGTGCATATTAAAATTTTAATATTTTACCTCTCCTTGACCTTGCTCCATTTTACCCATTGATGCTTCAAGTTCAACTATCTTCCGTTAAGAGAGGAACCTAGAAAAATATATATATATATATAAATAATTAGAACATCACACTAATTAATCATTATTGTAAAGTATGAAAATCCTAATATACAATAGCAATACTTTGCAAAAGAAACATTTTTTTTTCAAATTTACAAATCAAAATTCATGGTTGATAATTCATGATTAATTAATATAACTATGCATAAAACTATGTATAATTACACTCTTTACAAATATAACTACGTGTAACATAAATATCAATAAAAGATGCTTATATCATACCAAAATACCGTCACAATCCTTCCTTATATAACTTTCATCCCCATCATTGACATCTCTATCATCAAGTAGCGACTCATCTACCGATTTGCTAGTTGACTCATCCTCCTCATCATAGCTTTCCAACTCATGAAAACCTCTAGGGGGTGCTCTTAGCACAACATACCAATTTGAAAAACTACTTTCTCTACAAAAAAACACTTGTATGGCTTGCGTTGCCAAGATGAAAGGGTCGCTTGCAAATTGATTTTGGAATTGATGTAAATTGACTAACGTAAATCCATCTTCGACCTTAACTCCATGATCAATATTTTCCCAATCACACTTAAACAAGGCAATTTGAAACTGGCGGTAGTCAAACAACAAAATCTCATGCAAAACACCATAATATATTACTTTCTCAACGGATCCATCTATGCAAACAGTACTTGCCTCAATGGAAACACCACTATTTTGTGTCGATTTATCATTGTCTTTAGTATGAAAACGATGACCATTAATAATATAACCAGTATAAGAAATTACTTGATGGCGAGGTCCATATGAAAGCCAATTTATTAGTTCACTAACATCGGATGTATTTCTATCATCCTTAACCTGGAAAAGCATAATGTTATATATAAAGTCTAATCACAATAACATATACTTCTATGTCGAACTTATCCATCTTAAAAAATATAACATTGTCAACCTTTTTTTTTAAACCAATGACTAAAAGTCTCTGAATGCAGCTTTGAAAGTTCCAAATCATCTCGTGAAAGCCAGGGATGAAAACGTTTCAATTCCTCATTATGCATCCTATATACGTAAACATACAAGTCAAAAACTAATTTATTTCACATAAAATAATTGAACTAAAGTTATGCTTACTTTATATAAGGCTCCACATCCTCGGTATTAAACAACACATATCGATGAGCGACATCAATCACCTCCTTAATGACTACCTTAGGTTTTCCTTTGGAAATAGGACGCCCCTCAAGTATGGAATCACTTTGTTCCACTTCATTTCTATTTTTCCTTTATCCAATTTCTAATGCACCATTAATATATCCAGCACAATACTTCATGCATTCATCAGCAGAATAGCGCTCAACTATGCACCCTTCAGGCCATGCTTGATTTTTAACATACCCCTTCAATGTTCTCTTATATCTATAATCAAGATGCATAAGTAAAATATTTTCATAAGCACGTGTATTATTAACTACTATAAGTACTAATGCCGAATTTTACCTCTCAAATGGATACATCCACCGATATTGTACTGGCCCGCAAATTCTTGCTTCTCTCGCTAAATGTATTGTCAAATGAATCATGATTTCAAAAAAAGGAGGAAAAAATCACTCAAGATCGCATAGTGTTAATGCGACCTGATTCTCGATGGATTCTAATTTATCTTTATCAAGCACTCTTTGGCAAATGTCGTTGTAAAAAGAACATAGTCGTAGTAATGCATTCCTTGTCCCTTTAGGTAGAAGTCCTCTCAATGATACAAACAATAGTTGTTGCATCAAAACATGATAATCATGAGACTTCAGACTTGAAATTTTGTTTTGTTTTGCAAAACATTTTTCAATATTTGAGCTATACCCATTGGGTACTTTCAAATTCCTCATTCTATTGTAAAAGATCTCATTTTCTGGATCAGTTAAGGTGCATGGGGCGGCTGGAAGTAATGCTTTGCTTCCCATGTCTATAGGATGAAACTTTTTCCTAATACCTAGTACTTCTAGATCTTTACGTGAATTAATGCCATCTTTTGATTTTCCTTTAATATCAAGTAATGTCCCAAGAATACTTTCATCGATATTTTTTTCAACATGCATTACATCTAGATTGTGACGTAAAGGAAGTACCTAAGAAAATCAAAAATAGACTATAACTAATTAATAATAAAGTATTGATTACGTAGATAGAAAAGTAGAAGCAATTTTGTTTCTGATTAAACTTTACCTGCCAATAAGGCAAATCAAAGAAAATAGACTTCTTCCTCCACATTTGACTTCCTTTTTTATTCTTATCTCCCCTTTTTCTTTTCCTTTTTTCTTTCTCTTTATCTTTCTCTTCCTCCTTTGATTTTTCCCCCAATCATTGAAAATATCTTTAACAATATCAAAGACTTGAGCACCGGTTTGTATTGGAGGTCTTTGCCTAGTCTCTTTGGTTCCATCAAACAAGTTTTTTTGTTGGCGATAGTCATGATTAGGATCAAGGAATCGCCTATGGCCTAAATATGCACACTTTTTACTAAATGGTAACCATATTGAACATGTATTAACGCCACAAATAGGACATGCCCTTTTACCCTTTACGTGCAACCTGCTAAATTTCCATAAGCTGGAAAATCATTTATCGTCCACATTAAAACTGCATTTAATCTAAATTCATTGCGAGTGTATGCATCATACGCCTTCACCCCTTTATCCCATAATTTTTTCAAATCTTCAATAAGTGGTTGTAGATATACATCAATATCATTCCCTGGTTGTCGTGGTCCAGGAATTAATAATGATAACATCATATTTTCTTTGTGCATACAAAGCCACGGAGCAAAGTTGTACGCAACAAGAAATGCTGGCCAACAACTATAGGCAGAGTTCCAATCCCCAAAGGGATTAAAGCCATCACTTGCAAGACCAAGCCTTAAATTTCGTGGATCAGATGCAAATGAAGGATACATCCTATCAATCGTAGCCCATTGAGAAGAATCTACTGGATGACGTAATTTACCATCTTCACTCTTATGATTGCTATGCCATCTTAATTGCTCTGATGTTTCTGCGGACATAAACATTCTTCTCAGTCTTGGTATTATTGGAAAGTATCTCAAGACCATTGCAGGTACTTTGGTCTACTTTCCATCTTCCTTCGTATTGTTTTTTTTCCAATGAGATTTTCCACATTTTGGACAAAAATCACTATCTGCAAGCTCTTTCCTAAAAAGACAACAATCATTTACACATGCATGTATTTGACTATAGCCTAAACCAAATGAGTTAAGTAGCTTTTTTGTTGCATACGTCGAATTAGGAAGCCTATTATCCATAGGCAGCATATCTTTGAGAAGTTTAAGAAGTTTCGTAAATGCTGTGTCAGATACACCATTTCGAGCCTTGTGCTTGTAAAGAAGTATTGTAACTGACAACTTTGTGTGGCTTGCACAACCAGGGTACAAAGGAATTTCAGAATTTTCTATCATCTCCTTAATCTCTACCCCATGTACCTCATGTCTTACACTAGAATGATCTTCCACCTCGTCATTACATATTTGTGTGTCTAAGTACATTCTATATGTATTTTTCACTTCATCGCCCTCATTTTCTGAAAGGCATGCTTCCTCGTGAAAAATCCATACGTCACACGTTGGATCAATTCCAAAACAAACCAAGTGTGATACAACTTCCCTTGATGGATGACGGATAAGATTCCTACATTTTGAACAAGGGCAATTGATTTTTTCTGGATTTCCCTTCCTTTCTGCATGCTCATATACAAAATTCCGAACAGCTTGCCTGTATTCTTCAGTCATTCTATGACACATAAAGGGATCAATAATCAACCGTAATAATTACAAGTATAAAACTGATAATCAAAATTGACAAAACCTTGATAGGTGGATCCATGCTTTGTCCATCTTGATAATCCTTTGATGTTAGAACCTACTGAAAAGACATTATGCCAACAAAAATATGAGTTTTTCTCATGATGGAATTGCGCAATTACCTCCCAATCAAAACTATATAGTAATGTTTCAATTTTCACTATTTCACTGTTTACATCGCATTTTTTCATTGTTTCAATTTATACGTTTAAAATTGTTAACGTTATTTCATAATTCATACATCAACTTCGAGTTTAAATATTCTTTTCTTTTTTAATAGATGTCATAGTAAGAATGAAAATAAATCTTAAACAAAACAAAAAAAATATGTAGACCCATTTTTTTCCGGACCCAGTAAAACCTTTAACAATCACAACAGAAATTTTTCGGAAGCTCATAAAAAATGAAACAAAATTGACATACACTCGATGTATTAAAAAAGGGTCCTGAGTCAAGATTATTCGTTCAGATTACAGTTCTTTACTTTATAAACAATTAATTACATCATGTCACACAAATGAAAGTGACCACCAACCTTAACATGTAAGCATCATGAACTCTCACCTAATCCCTCACATATCGTACTACTTTGGAATGAGATACCCGAAACAGAAGTGTTTCTTTATTTACAAGCAAGTTGGTTGAGAGAGGTTTATTTCGTGTTTAAATTAGCTGACAACACAAGCAAATCAACGTTTCAACAGTAGATCAGACATATCATGTAAAAGTCGTTCGGTGAAAGTTGCCTTTCGCTTTTAGAAAAGTAAACTAACTCATCGAATTGCTTATTCTTGACTTAATTAACATCCCAAAAGTAGTTATATGAACTGAAATGAAGGAGCATATCGTCCAATATCATCTTTAATTTAGAGATTTAAATTTCTGATTTCAGTTAAATTGGATTACTATGTGCACGATTACATTTATTTTTCATACATGATTGCTCATGGATAAGAGGATGGTGTATGTGATTATTGTTTAGGCTCTGTGTTGGGCTCTTCTTTTCCATATGCAGATTCTAAAGCTTCCTTTGCTCTATGAACCTTTGACTGGAGATAAAAGCTTCCGCTTTTGGCATTCCTCTCAAACAGTGTATTATATTGCTGCAAACAACAGACAAATACAATTTGGCCTTACTTCTACATCATACAGTAATACTAATGGGAACAAGTAACAAGACTTTCAATACAGTATCGTAACATCGATTAATTCCACTCCATATGAATGATCAACGTCGTATCAGCTTCTCATTTGGCTTCTCTAACCAATTTCTTTGGAGTTGAATTGAACCACAATTTCAATCTTTACTTGAAACAATCTGATTTAGTTAAATATTGCTTCTCATTTGGCTTCTGCCATTTCAATTTTCTATTGCATTCTCTGTTCACTGCTACACAGTGTTGCCAAACAGCCACCTCAACTCCTAGAAAACATCACCAAACTTCATCTCCAAAACACTGCACCCATACCACTGACAGCAACATCACACAACTCTACCACTTATAACTGCCAGAACACACTGCACGTTCCTCTCTTCAATCAGCAGCTTTGAATCCACCCATCTCCACCAGCAAATAACCCCCTGCACCCTGGCCATTCATACCACAACCTTCAACCACACACATATAAGCTACTCCACATGTCTGTATCTCAACTACATCCCACCATAGCTTGCTACAACCCATGGCATTACTTCTCTGCCTATAACCATCCACCATACAAAATTGCTCTGCATTGAATACATCATCAACAGCCATTCACGGAAAAAAAAAACCACCCAGACCATTAACAAGCAACTACACATCACTGTTATACCAGACTTCGACTCCAAAATCACCACAAGCGACAGTACTGTCACCACCTTCAACTGAACTTGCTCATACCTCTTCAACCTTCCTCATCACCACCGATGTCTTCCTCTTTCTCTACTTCAACTCTGCCATATCACAGTGCAAACATCATTCACCTGGCCAACCATTGCTGTCTACAAACCACTTTAAACCATCATCGCAGACGACCAGTCACCAAAACCCCCAATCACAACAACATCGACCTCCTCTGAAATTCGCCGACCCCAAACAGAAAATTGAAACAGTGAAAAAATGCGATGTTTTGAAGAATGGTCGAACGAAGAAAAAGGTTGGCTATTCTATATTAATTTATCCAGCATTTATAATGCCGGATAAGATCACTATGGAGTCAGTCATTCAAAAATTGCCAACTTGGCAATGGTGACCGACCTTCGTTGAGAATGCTCTAAGTGGGAAAAACTCATGCGTATCAACATCCTTAGTATTTCAAATAACTTATTAACTTTGTTGTATCCGATATCTTTTTATTACAGTAACGAATGACGATCACCGTTTTCTTTGTACTCGAAAAAGGAAAAAAAATAGTGATTACTGACATATGATTATGAACTGTACTCAAAACCAAATACCATTTCATGCCGTACAACTTTCTGCAATTTTGCCAATAATTTAATATGTACTTTACATTTTCTATTTGACAAAATTAGTTTAATTTTTTTTTTAAAACAACCGTATCTCCACTTAAAAGTTTTTTAACTTTCATTCAATCGATATTGTTATTATTGATTCCTGTTCGAACCCAAACAGCATCCGGAAGCAATATAATTTTTCGTAACAACAAAAAATAAAACAAGTCAGATCCGGGGCATTTAAACCAAACCCAACGTGAAGTCAAATTATAGCATATAGTAACATCAACATATTTATTTGATCAAACAGTGCATTAGAGAAAATGATAATTCCAAACGAAATGATTTCGTTATATATCATTGCAAGCCATATCTTCCAAATAAACGAACATCATCGGCAAAATTATGCATTCGAGTACAAGCAAAAAAGGAATAATCTTTCGACTCGAATCAGAATCGAGTTCAACATATCAACTAGTAAAGCAAAAGGAATAATTCACATACCACTGTAGACGAACTCGATCCAAATTGGAGAAGCCGTGATTCGATCGAGCAATTGAAGACGGCAGCTTCAATTTTTCCCAAAACCCTAATTGCGAGCTAAGAGGAACGAGCAGGAACGAAATAAAAGGGCCGACTTTTTTTAATAAAGGCTTTGTGACCGTTGTAATTTGTGAATAGGGTAATTTATGACCGTTGTAATTTGGCATCTCTTACAACGGGCAATTTGTGACCGTTGTAAAGTTGGCATCTATTACAACGACCTGAATGGACCATTGTAATAGCATTCTATTACAACGGACAACCAATGCCCGTTGTAAAAAAGGGGTTGTATATGGCATCTTTTACAACGGGCCTGAATTGACCGTTGTAATAGCCATCTATTACAACGGCTAACCAATACTCGTTGTAAAAAGGGTGTTGTAATAGGGTATTTTGTTGTAGTGGTTCTTCATATTATTACTCTCTACATACGTTCTATCTGTTATCGGTGACTGTTAGTTGGTGCTTTCCTTTACATTTGGGTGTTAGTGACCAATTTTGGCGCTAACAAACACCAACTATTTCCAAAAATTATTTTATTTAACCTAACTTAGGCTAAATTTCTTTCCATAATTCATTTTATTTAACTTAAGTTAAATTTAATTCCATAGATCAATTTCAAATTTACTTTCCTTAACATTCACATGCAGTAATTTTAAAGCTTTGTTTCACTTACAAATTCCCAAAATTTATAGGTTATCAACTTATTTTCTCATATTCTTAATAAAACATTTAAATGAAAATCCTAGAGTTTAAACACCTTGTTCTTAAGTATTTCAAATCATTTTTGAAATCATACACACACACAAAATCCCCTTGGTATATTAAATCATTCTTTTGAATTTTTGAAATCAAAACCAGTTTTACCAAAAGAAAACTCCAATGGTAGCAATTCCTTCTTTGGAAACCCGAAAATGAACGTGGAGGATGTTGTACTCATCACCGAAATTATTTTCCAGTGACCGATGTGAGTTCGGTGCTTCTATTCTCTTTAAAATCCTTTTTAAACATCTCTATTCCAAACATTTCCCAAATAATATTATTATTATTTTCCCAAAACTTTGAAAAACAATTTTCAAAATTACCGGAAATTTTAAATTCCCAAATCCCGGCTTTTAAATCCTTTTTAATTAATGTTAACGCTTAAAATTGAACGCTAACACCCGGTGTGTGTAGTAAAGTTGTGAAAGCACCACCCGTGAAACGGGAATAGAATATAAGCTGAAAATAGCGGAAAACAGTAAAAGACAGCGATTTACAGTGGTTCGGCTTAAGATCGAGCCTACGTCCACTTTGAATTCCTTTATTGCTGATTTTGGTTACCAGATGATACAATGCACTTCAAAATACAATATATTTTGATTCCTAAACACTTTTAGACTAGTAGCTCAAGCTTCGATGTAGAAGATCTCCTCGAATTCATGTTGAATGTGGTAGATTTCTTTCAAAGCTTGTTGTAGTGTCTTGAATGTTTGGAATTCTTCAAGTGTTGAATGAGTTGTGAATTCTACAGAGTAACGGCACTTCAAAGAATCATCGGAAGTCCCCCTTTCAGTTGGAGTTATGGCCGTATTTATAGGAGTGATCTTGGGCCCGATTTTATCCCCAAGTCTTAGGTCGTGAACGACCTAAGTTAGGTCGTAGGTCGTGAGCGACCTAAGATAGGTCGGGGGTCTTGCTTGTACTGCATCGAGCCTTATCGAGTCAGTAAGTCGTGAGCGACCTACCATAGGTCGTGAGTGACCTAAGATAGGTCGTGCAACTTTTCTTTGCCCTTAGCTTGTTAGGTTGAGATCTCCTTGAGTCGTAGGTCTCTTAAGTCGTAGGTCACTGAACCGCTTCAGGAGTTAAGTCGTTGAGCTCCTTTAGGTCGTTAGGTCGTGAACCCCATTAGGTCGTAGATCCTTTCAGTAGTTAGGTCGTGAAGTCTGTTAGGTCGCTAGGTCTCTTCAGTAGTTAGGTCGTGAAGTCTGTTAGGTCGTTAGGTCTCTTAGGTCGTTAGGTTGGGAACTCTCTTAGGTCGTTAAGTCCCTTAGGTCGTGAAGTTAGGTCGTGAAGTTTTTAGGTCGCGGAGTTTTAGGTCACTCGAAAACTAGGAGTTAACATTTGCCCCTCGAAGTACACGCCTAGGTCGTAGGTCGTGTGCTTCGATCTAACTTTGTTAGGTCGTGAGCGACCTAAAAACCGTGCTAACTCGCATGCCTATTCGCCTTCCTTTCTCAGCCTCATATAAATTTGCTAGGTCGTGAGCTTCTTCCTCACTTAATTACTTTGATTTCCCGCTCTGCCATTGAAGAATTTTCAAGTTTCCAAAGGTGAATTTAACCCATTCTAGTCACCGATTCATCTTCACCACTACATCTCGTAAGTGAATTTGATCTCCATCCCACCATAATCATCGTCGAATCTTGAATCCTTATTTTTCGACCTTAGTCCCATTCTATGAGTTGTGCTTCATCTCGAGTGATTGTCATAATCGACTTTCGATCACTGCTTTGGCTGATTTATGAAGGCACAGTAATGTGTTGAATCTGCGATGGATTAGGGATGTTTTGAATTGCTTTTGGGGTGATTCGGTGGTATGAAGGGATGAAGAAGACGATGGATTTATATGTGTAGTTGATAACGGGTTATCGGGTCTGGTGGGTTGTGGCGTGGAGAGGAAGTTAGCGGCATAGGGGACTCGAGCGACTTCAGACAATTCGCGACCTAAGGATAGCTTCAACCTGTGCTAGGTCGCTAAACGACCTAAGATTTGCTTGAACTAAAAACTGCACGACCTAAGAATCGTACGACCTAAAAACTGCACGACCTAAGAATCACACGACCTAAGAACTGCACGACCTAACTTTCTTGCGACATAGGCTTTAAGTCGCGGACGAGCTAGGACTTGAACAAATCTGCACTGCCTTGAACCTTTTAACTTGCACTGTGCGACCTATAAAGGTTCCGACCTATGCTAGGTCGCTGGACGACCTAACACTTGTGAAATTTGGACAGAACTTGATTGACCTTTGAATTTTGATTGAACTTGAACTATGTTGCACTTCTTTGCAGATTGTTCTAACTTTAGTGATAATAACCTGTTAAACACAATATTTGCAGAAAACTGGGACGAATATACTGTCATTGACTGCCCACATCGAATGACAGATTAGTTGATAAAGAATAATCAACTTTGAATGAACTTTATGAATGAAATGCTGTGAAACAACAAATTTAAGTGAAGTATTAAAGCAAATATAAAACAATCAACTAAAGCTGATTTGTTTGCGTCAACACAACACTGTATTTGGACTTAAGATATCAAGCCTTGAAACTTATAATCGACAAATGCCAACTAATTTAATTTTAGTTATATCTGCTTGTTGTTGTTTTAGTTTTGCACAACACTTCACACTTTTAGGAAATGTGCACCTTCATATTTGAATATCCAGTTCCTTGTGTAGAATGGCATCTCAACAAGAAGATACAGGATCAACTGGAGAAGCTTTCCCGATTGCTAATCCATTGATCGACCCTCCAGAAAGAACTCCGACCACTTTGAGCCACAAAGTTTTCAGACAACTGTGCATCCAGTTCGTTATTGCCGAAGCAGATGCTATATTTCCTGGAGCAAGCAACACTGCTGACAGGCCACCTCTTGGTTTTGTTGCAGTTAATCGTCAGATGTGCTTGAGTGGAGCTATCCCGCCTTTCAACGATTTTCTTCGAGAGCTTTTTCTTCGATTAGCTATCTCTCCCTTCCAGCTACACCCCAACGGTTATGCCGTCTTGATGGGGTTGTGTGTTCTGTTTAGGAGGACGCTCAACCGTCTTCCAAGCTTGGATGAGACTTGCTATTTGTGCACCTTTGCTAAGAACAAAGATCACCCTTCAATTATGCTGGTAAGGGGTGCAAGAAACCACAAATTGATTCTAGACTTGCCCGACAGTGCACACGGGTTCTTAAGTCAATTCTTTTTCGTTCGTTGTCCTCTAGGATTCTATGCCGTCTGGAGAGTTGGAAGTAAGATTGCCTTCCTCTGTTCATCATATGAGCCTCTCGAAACTCGAATTATCAAACGCTTAATTTCATTTTCTACTTTTTGCAGTACTTCCTCCTCCACTTAGAAATCCCAGCCTCAAGTCTATCTTTGAAACTTTAAACGCTGTGACTGCTGAAGAAAGAAGCAGCAAATTTTTGTTGAAAGATGAGTTTTTGCATCAGTTTGGACTCTTACATTCCTCCCGTTCTATTCAACCTCATGAAGTTCCTGATTCTCCAGTAAAGACATCAGATGCCCCAGCTCCTGCTGAACAACTTACACCGAAAGAACCTACCACCGAGACTTCTCTGGTGAAGTGTTCTACTTCTATTGATGTTGCGGGGTCGTCCGGCAAATTTGCACTTGCCCCGGTTATTGAGGAAGAAGAAATTCCTCGTCATTTTGAAAAGACGGCTGACGTAGAAGTTGAAAAAGAAAGTTCTGCCGGGCATAACGGCGATGACACTTTTGATGGGTTGAGCGACCTGATGATCACTTCACAGGAGCTTTTTAAAGATGACAAAGCTATTTCTCCTGTCGTTGAAGTGACTTCTTCTTTGCAACACATTACAACACCTTCTACACAGGCCGTCACCATTCCCACACCACAGAGTGGTTTGTAGTCTGACGCGCGTAGTTTGCACACCGCACACACTTAGGATGCTTAGCACTTTTATTCGCTTAACTCTTCTACTTTGAAGATTTCTAAGACTCGACTTTCATTCAATTTCAGGTTCTCCGATGGGGCGAAGTGGCTCATATTATGATGACTTTCGGCGCTTTGGAGGGCGTGACACTTATGATCACAGACGCTACCTCCCTGTTCGCAGAGAAACTGATGAGGAGCGAGCGGTTAGAAAAGCTCGGGAGAGACAAGCTTATGAAGAGCAGCAAAGGAGAAGGGAAGAACATCGCGACTCCTCTCAAAGAGATGACACTTCCCATAAGAGAAAGTCGCAAGACGAAAGAGGAAAGAGCAAAATTTCTGAAGATCCCAGTAAACGGGCCAGGCTTAGTGAAAAGGACGCGTTTGCAATTTCTAAAAAGACTGACGCTCCTATCTCTTCTGATATCCCATCCGGCTCTCCTGCTTTAAAGGAATCTGACATCCAGACGATTATCATCAGGCCACAATATCAATTCAAAGATGCCCCTCCCACTCTTCAAAGCCGATTTACGAATTGGTGTTTAAAAGGGGTGCGTTTCGACTTGGACTTGGTGTTGATCGACAAGCAAGCTATGCTTAGGAATCTTGATGCTGTTAAGCTCGATATTGAGAGGATGTCCCAATGGCAGAAACTTGTTGATGAACTCTAAAGAGTCAATCATATGAATCTTAAAGCCATGCTGACTATGGAGAACGACAAGACAGAGTGGGATAAAATTTGCAAGTAACACGACGCTGAAATGGCGAGCATTGCAGATGACAATGCGAGACTTGAGTCTGAAGTCAAGCAACTTAAGGAAGATCTCGCCACTTCTTCTGCTTCACACTCTCAAAAGGAAGAAGTTCTTCAGAAACAAGTGCGGGATGCGCATGCTGCTCAGAGAGATGCAGAGCTGAAACTTGAGGCCGAGCAGCTTATTACTGAAAAATATCGCAATGACACCATCCAGATGCGGGAAAAACTCGGTTCTCAAGATTTGGAAATTATGAAGCTGCAAGCTCAGTTACTGAAGACTGAAAAAGAGCGCGATGAAGCCATTGCTGGAAAGGAAGCAGCTGAGCACTCGCACGAAGCAACGAAGGCCAATGTCAGCTCAACTCTATCTGATTTCTATCTTCATAGCGTTCTGGGGCGTGGAAGCCTCTCATTCTTAGGCCCGAAGTATGAGATCACCTTGGTCGAAGTATGGGAGGTCGCGATTGATATGCTTGGCCACGCCGGCTATGATGAGGCAGAGCTTGAGGCACACTATTTTGATAACGAGACTCGTGCCGCTCTTGCTAGAGGAAAAGAGAAACTCGCTGAAGCTAGAGCTGGAACAGTGGCAGGGGAGCATCTGGAAAAGAAAATATCACTAACTGCCCCTGTCCATACTTTGACTTCTGCCGATGCTGATATCGTCGGTTCTAGCTCTTAATCCCCAGCTCCTGCAGAAACTGAGGCTAAGCCCGTCACCACCGAATCTCCCCTTACTCAAATCGAGGAGAAGAGCCAGGAAGACATTGAAGCTGAAAAATTTGAAATTGAAATGATAAAACCGACTTCTCCAGGTAACTTCGATTCAGATCTGGCTCAAGTGGATTATTCATTCGATTCAATTGAACTTGATGAATTTCTCGCTTATTACTTAAGTCCTGATGATCCAATATCTTCTCTTTTTTCGGAGAGTACTGATTTTAACTTCTTTTCTTCTGTAGCGGAAGCACCAAGCATTGTGCACTCTTCTCCTCTTTCAGTTGTTCCTCCTCCATCCCTTCAAGTCACTCCTGCTTCTCAGCCAGGGTCGCAGGAAGAACAAATAGAAGCCCTTCAAGGCTTGGAGGATCCGCCCGCTTCGCAAGAATAGAAGGCGGAAGATCTTGAGGATAGCGAGAAGACTCCGGAGCAGTCATATGATGACGACACAAAGCTTTCTACATTGTTCACTCTGGGAAGCGAGTCTTCTTCGAAGAGGAAAGGGAAGCGCGCCTTGAGGAAGAAGAAGAGAAGCGTCTCAGCTAGAGAAGATAAAGTAGAAGAAGATCCAGCCACACCTTTTTCTCCTTCTTCTCCGACCCGTCCACGCCAGATTCCGAAATTAGTCATCAAACGGGGCAAGGGTACTAAAGGCGGGAAGAAGGAGTGATAAGCTGGACTTTATTTTTCTTATTTTTCTTTTGCTTGTATATATTGACCGGAGATTGTGCGGGTACCGGTCCTTGCTTTTTTGAGATCTGCACATGTAAAGAATTTTCATAGTATTGAATAAAATAATTCTTTTACTTGTACAAATTCTCGTGTATGTAAGAATTCATTTATTTCTCATTTTAGTGTAGAATAAACGATTCTTTTTACTTGTACAAACTTCTTGTCTGTGTTTGGGAATGCATTTATTCCACATCTTTTTTGCGTGACATTGTAATGAACTTGTGGTATGTTGCTTGAATACTACCTTTTGTTGATGTAGTTATCTTGTGTGATATTGCCCCTATACTACAAGTGCATTGCAATATCTTTCACTTTGACGAGACTTGTACTCTTATTTTAGAGAATAACTATTTCATTTTTGAGAGAAAAATTATTCTGCTTTAATGGAGCATGTCTCGTTTTAGGAGAAGTTTTTATGCTTCAACCTTCGGAAATGGTCACTTCATATTTTTGAGAGGTGGATTTTCCTACGCGGTAAAGCGGGCCTCTAAAGAGAGCTTTATGTAGCACTTCAATTTTTAGGAAGAATTTTTCAAGATGAAAGAGTTATTCTTCCTTTAAGAATTGAAGTATGCCTTCAAAGAGGGCTTTTCTTTTTTATTTGTTGTGCCTCGTTAGAGGGCTTTTTGTTTGACTCGCTTGAAATTACTTTCTCACAGTTGAATGGACCCACGGGGCAGACACAAACTGTCCGGTCAGATGTTCGTTTGTATGAACGATTGCGACCAGTTAGCAAGAGTCTTGTTCCTTCTGCTTGGGAAGGTGCCCCTACAGTAGTTCCGTCAACTTTATTGTTTGAGAAGAGCATTTCATTCTTGGGACGTGCCTACAAAGAGGTCTTGTGCCTCCGGAGAGGTCTTGTGTGCCTTGGGGAAGGTCTTCTGCCTCCGGAGAGGGCAGTGTGTGCCTTTGGGGAAGGCATGAGCCTCGTAAGAGGGCTTGTGATGCCTCGGGAGAGGTCTTCTGCCTCCAAAGAGGGCAGCGTGCCTCCGAAGAGGTCTTGTGCCTCCAGAGAGGTGTTTAATTGATTGCCTGAAAGTTACTTTCTCACAGTTAAGTGGATCCACGGGGTGGACGCAAGTTATTTAATTGGATGTTCGTTCGCACAAACGATCGCAATTAGTTAACAAAGGCCTTGTGCCTCAGTGGTTCCACCAACCTCTTTGTTGAGAAGAGCACTTCCATTTATTGGCGTGCCTCTGAAGAGGGCTTGTGCCTCCGAAGAGGTCTTTATTCTCCGAAGAGTTGCGCCTCCGAAGAGGTCTTGTGCCTCTGAAGAGGGTTTTTGTTGATTAGCTCGCCCACGTCTCTTTGTTGTTTGCTCATTAGTGGTCCCCTGTTATCGTTTCTGAGCCCGTGTTCCTTTCTTTTGCAAGTAGTTTGCTTCATCTGAAGAAGTGAACTTCACTGTTAAGTGATTCCACGGGGCAGGCACGAGCTATCTAATCAGATGTCTGTTTGCGCAGACGATCGTAATTAGTTAACAAGTGTCTGGTTTCTATTCTTTGGAAAAGTATCCCTTCGGTGGAATCCTCAACTTTTTGTGTAAAGTTCATCTTATGTTGGATTTGAATTTGGAACTTTTTGTGGCTTGAAATTCGTTTATTGAGTGATTTACGGGGCTCACTTGGCATTGTGATGGGTAAGCTTTGTTTTAATGACCTGCAATATTAAATCGATATTTTAGCAATACATTTAGAGTATTTACACATCGAAATGAAACAGGCATTTTATAATAATAAAGAACACAGAATTTATAGTGGTTCGGCCAAGAACTGGGCCTACATCCACTTTATAGCTCTTTTATTGATCATCACCGATTTTACAATACAATTGATACATCCATTTTCATTTTACAATTTCAAGCACTGCTTCTAAGTAAAATATGGACGTAAGTGATTGCTGTTCCAGGCTCTCGGGATTGGATCTCCTTCAACAGTTGTGAGTTTGAAAGTGCCATCGAGAAGTTTATTGCCTATGACATATGGTCCTTCCCAATTTGGTCCAAACACTCAAGTTGCTGTCATGATCCTCTTCAAGACTAAGTCCCCAATTTCAAAGTTTCGTCGATGGACTTTAGAGTTGAAGTGCCTTGCTATCCTTTGTTGATGGGCTGCAACTCTGAGTCTAGCTTCTTCCCTTCTTTCATCAAGGAAGTCAAGTGCTTCGAGTTGCAGTTTTTTGTTTTCAGCCTGGTTGAAATGAATTCTCCTGTGTGAAGGGACTTCTAATTCTACCGGAATCATCGCCTCTGATCCGTATGCCAATGAGAATGGAGTGTGCCCAGTCGCAGTTTTATAAGTTGTTCTGTATGCCCATAGTGCTAGTGGTAGCTTATCAACCCATCCACCTTTTGCTTTTTCAAGCTGTTTTTTGATGGTTGACTTGATAATTTTGTTTACTTCCTCCACTTGCCCGTTTGCCTGCGGATGAGCCACTGCTGAGAAGCTTTTTCGGATTTTGAATTGCTTGCAAAAGTCCTGGAATTCTTCGCTTTTGAATTGAGTACCGTTGTCTATGATTATCTTCTGTGGTACACCATACCTGCAAATGATATTTTTAGTCACAAAATTTATCATCTTTTTAGAGGTAATAGTAGCCAAAGGTTCAGCTTCAGCCCATTTAGTGAAATAATCAACAGCAACAATGGCATATTTGATCCCTGACTTGGCAATTGGTAAAGGCCCGATTAGATCTATCCCCCAAATGGCAAATGGCCATGGACTGACCATCTGTGTTAGTTCTGTGGAAGGTGCTCTTGGAATTTTTGCAAATCTCTGGCATTTGTCGCATTTTCGGGAATAAATAGCAGCATCTCGGTTAATATCTGGCCAAAAATACCCATACCGGAGAACTTTCTTGGCAAGAGTTTGGCTACCTGAATGATCTCCGCATTCTCCTCCGTGTACCTCTGCTAAAATTGTCTTAGCTTCTTCCTTGGTTACACATCGGAGTAACGGCATTGAGAATCCCCGCCTGCATAACCGACCGTCTTGAATTACATATCTCGATGCTTTTCTTAACAGTTTTCGGCGTTCTTTAGAATTTTCTGGCAAGGAACCGTTGAGTAGATATTCTCTGATCGAGGTCATCCATGACTCTTGTTCTTGGGATACATCCATGATCCAGTCTATATCCATTTCATCAGTGCTCGGAGCTGACAAGACCTCCACAGGAACTAATCCCAATAATTGAGCTTCTCCGAAACTTGAATACTTTGCGAGTGAATCTGCCTTCATATTTTCCTCTCGAGGTATATGGTTTATCGAATAGTGATCGAAATCATCGAGAAGTTCACAAGTCTTTGGCAAGTAAGCAGGCAGATTTCCTCCTTTAGCTTGAAACTCCTTCTTAACTTGACATACAATAAGTTGAGAATCACTGAAGATCTGCAATGCTTTGATGTTTAGTTCCTTTGCAATCTTTAATCCAGCAATTAGAGCTTCATATTATGCTTCATTGTTTGTAGAAGGAAATTCTAGTCTTAATGCGTAGCATAATGATCGCCCTTCGGGGGTTTCAAGTATAACCCCAGCTCCGGACCAGTAATCATTTCTTGAGCCATCGACATATAACTTCCATCTGGTTGGGATGTAAATTGTAACCTCTTGCTCACTATCACCCTTATCTGTATACTCTGCAATGAAATCTGCTAAGGCTTGTCCATTGATCGCTCTTCGGGGATGATAGGCGATATCATATTGGCTAAGTTCAATATTCCACTTCAGAAGGCGGCCCGAAGTTTCAGGGCGAAATAGGACCTGCTTTAGTGGCTGGTCAGTGAGAACTTTGATAGGGTGAGCTTGAAAATACGGCCTCAACTTTCTGGAAGCAATCAGTAAACAATAGGCGAGCTTTTCTAGCTTTGAGTAATTCATTTCTGCCCTAGTAAATCTTTTGCTGATATAGTAGAACGGGCGCTGAACTTTTGCATCCTCCCGCACTAATGCTGCACTTAGGGCATGAGATGAAACTGCCAAGTATATGAAAAGATCTTCGCCATTGTTGGGCTTGGAAAGTATTGGAGGCGCTTCCATGTGACAGATTAGTTCATCGAAAGCTTTTTGGCATTCAGGAGTACATTCGAAGTTTTTCTTTCCTTTCTTTAGAGCGTCGAAGAAGGGAATGCATTTATCAGTGGCTTTGGAGATAAACCGACTTAAAGCAGCAACTTTCCCATTGAGGCTCTGCAGTTCCTTCTTCGTCCTAGGGGCTTTGACTTCTCTCGGAGCAGTAATTTGAGCAGGATTAGCTTCAATGCCCCTAGCGCTTACAATAAATCCCAAGAATTTCCCGGATTCTACTCCGAATGAACATTTCAAAGGGTTGAGCTTCATTCCATACTTTCGGAGAATTGCGAACATTTCTGCTAAGTGATCCATATGGTCAACTGCTTTCTTTGATTTTACCAACATATCATCAACGTAGACTTCCATAGTTTTCCCAAGCTGTGCTTTGAACATTGCATTAACAAGCCTTTGATATGTTGCCCCTGCATTCTTCAGTCCAAAGGGCATGACTTTGTAGCAGTAAAGACTAACATCGGTGATGAAGCTTGTATCTTCTTGATCCGACTCATGCATCATAATCTGGTTATATCCGGAGTAAGCATCCATGAAAGACAACAATTCATGCCCGGCTGTTCCATCTACTAGTTGATCAATCCTTGGCAACGGGAAGCAGTCTTTGGGACAAGCTTTGTTTAAATCTGAGAAATCGATGCATACTCTCCATTTTCCATTTGCTTTTTTAACCAGTACTGGATTTGAAACCCAATTCGGATAGGTGGACTCTTTGATGAAACCATTCTCCATGAGTCGATCTACTTCTTCCTTTAGCGCTGTTGACCGTTCTAGACCTTGGGTTCTCCTTTTTTGTTTTACAGGCGTAAACTTCGGATCAATATTCAAAGTTTGTACAGCAATCTCTGGAGATATTCCACACATATCAGCATGACTCCAAGCGAATACGTCCAGATTTGCTTTCAAAAATGATATTAGCATATTTTGGACTGCCACACTTAATTGCGAACCCACATTTAGCACTTTGTTCGGGTCTTTAAGATCGACAGGTATCGGTACCGTTACTTCCATCGGTACCACTCTATTCTCCTCTGCACTGGCTTTTCTGGGATCCATTTCTCTCCTTGCACCACTATGCTCGCCAGTGCAGGGACCACCCTGTACTTGCTACAAGGTTGGTTTTTTGATGTAGAGCGGGGTTGCCGCTTCTTTTCCCATCTCTCTCTTCCTTGCCTCCCGAAGCTCTATAAGATAACATTCTCGCCCAGCGTTTTGATCCCCTTTAATGACACCAACACCATTATCTGTGGGAAATTTCATCGTTAGGCACCACGGGGCAAGAATGGCTTTGAACGTAGCTAGGGTTGGTTGACCCAGAAAGGCATTGTAGGCAGAAAATCCGTCAACAATTACAAAAGTCTGCTTGCGAACTACCCTTTTCTGTCCATCTCCAAGTTCCACATGCAAGTCAACAGTTCCAATTGGCTGCTGTGGTTTCCAAGTAAATCCAACAATCTTCTACGATGAAGCCTGAACGTCAGTCATTGGAATCTTCATTTGATCAAATGTCTTCTTGAAGAGTATATTGCAAGAGGCACCGCAATCAATAAGCACTCGCCTTATAATAGCTGGCCCAATTCCTGCAGAAATGACCAAGGGATCTATAGTTGGAGCTTCAATACCCATAGAATCCCAAGCTTTAAACACAATGTCTTCATTAGAAGTTCTCTGCTGTTTCAGGGGTGCAGCGTCTTCTAAAACAAAAACATCTTCCTCCGTTGGGGAATATTTCAAAGCACGAGCATATCGTTCCATTTCACCCCAGCTTCTGCCCGCTGGGTATGGGCCTCCTGTGACTACATTGATAACAGGCCTTTCAGATTTTTGTGCCGTAGTACCCTCATCCGAGCTAGATGGGTGAGTAGGGGGTTGCTGCCCCTGAGCAGATGAAGTCGGGTTATTTCTATTCTTCTTAACATACTGTTGCAGTTTATTTTCTCTTAGCAATTCTTCAATCAAGCTCTTCAAATGACGACATTCGTTAGTATCATGGCCGGGTTGGTTATGAAATCGACAAAATTTTCCATTTCGCATAGCACCCTTTCCAGGTTTTATCTCGGCTGGTTTAGGATAATCCACGGCATCTTTGGTGGCAAAAAAGATATTCTCCGGAGTGTCGGTTAAAGGAGTGAAATCTGAGGGTTTAAAGAAACGAGGTCTCTTTATATCCTTTTGTTTCTTTCCATCATTATTCTCCCTTTTCTGACCTCCGGAATCTTTCTTAGATGAAGCAGGAATGTTATTCTCCACTCTTGTCGCCACCACTTTCATTGGTGCAGGAAGATTTTCCAAGCGTATAAACTCATCAGCTTTTTTATAAAATTATCGAGCGAATTCGGCTCCTTCATTTTCAACCATTTACCAAATTCACTTGACTTATCGATAGCCCGCATCAGATAAGTCAAAATCATTCGCGGCTCCGCATTGTCGACTTCAGCCAGAGCTATGTTGAAGCGAATCAAGAAGGACTTAATAGATTCTCCCAGATTCTGCTCAAGACTAGACAATGACATGATGTCCTTCGCCTTTGAAGCGTAGAGTCAGAATTGCTCTTTAAACTTTCGAGTTAAATCAGAAAACTGGTCTACATATCGGGCAGGTAGTTTAGTAAACCAGAGCAGTGCCACTCCTTCCAAGTATACCGGGAAGTACCGGCATTTAATTTCATCCGTCGCCCTAGCACCCGTCATGTGCCAGTCGTATTTTTACAGAAATTGATTGGGGTCGCTTGTCCCTCGGTAAGATGGAATGGTCGGAGGAACAAACTTTCCCGGGAATTCAGCTTTCAGAATTTTCTCGGTGAATGGAGTTTTACTTGGAGCGAACCCCAGTCATTCTCATCTTCATTTCTTTTCATGCTCTCTTTCATGATCTATAGTACCATTTCCGAGAGGTATTCCCCATTGTTCAGAGGCTCTGTGGGGCATTCATCAGCCGTTTTCTCAGAAGTTGTCCTAAATAAACGTTCGTGGAGAGTTGATTGCGGCCTTGTCACTCTGGCTCGGGGAGGTGTCCCTTCGGCAGTACCCGTTGCCCTTTGAGGAATGTTTCCCCCATCCGAATTATGAATAGTATCAGCAAAGTTTTCCTCATTATTCACTGGTTGACGGTTAGCTCCGAGCATAGCATTCAACCTTTCTAGCATTAAGGTGTTCTGGGTTTCAATCTGCTGATATAACCCAGATACAGCAGCATCTAACTCCGCTCGTGTCACTCCGATGCTTGGAGCTGCTTGACTTGATGAAGGAGAAGTAGCAGTGTTATCCTGAGCATTGACGGATCTGGTAAACTTGCGCTTTCTTCCGGGAGCCATTATTTCTGATAAACTTCTGGTTCTCAAAGAAACTTTTTCAACAAACCCTGGTGAAGCAATGATGACAATACCCCTGAGTTGGGTTCTCAGTGAAAGCACCAAAATGTTAACGCTTATAATTGAACGCTAACACCCGGTGTGTGTAGTAAAGTTGTGAAAGCACCACCTGTGAAACGGGAATAGAATATAAGCTGAAAATAGCAGAAAACAGTAAAAGACAGCGATTTATAGTGGTTCGGCTTAAGATCGAGCCTACGTCCACTTTGAATTCCTTTATTGCTGATTTTGGTTACCAGATGGTACAATGCACTTCAAAATACAATATATTTTGATTCCTAAACACTTTTAGACTAGTAGCTCAAGCTTCGATGTAGAAGATCTCCTCGAATTCATGTTGAATGCGGTAGATTTCTTTCAAAGCTTGTTGTAGTTTCTTGAATGTTTGGAGTTCTTCAAGTGTTGAATGAGTTGTGAATTCTATAGAGTAACGGCGCTTCAAAGAATCATCGGAAGTCCCCCTTTCAGTTGGAGTTATGGCCGTATTTATAGGAGTGATCCTGGGCCCGATTTTATCCCCAAGTCTTAGGTCGTGAACGACCTAAGCTAGGTCGTAGGTCGTGAGCGACCTAAGATAGGTCGGGGGTCTTGCTTGTACTGCATCGAGCCTTATCGAGTCAGTAAGTCATGAGCAACCTACCATAGGTTGTGAGCGACCTAAGATAGGTCGTGCAACTTTTCTTTGCCCTTAGCTCATTAGGTTGAGATCTCCTTGAGTCGTAGGTGAAATGACCCTCCTATTTCCACCCTAATTTCATAAGGATTTTTTTTTTTGCTATGAGATGATATATTGATATATCATTCATTACAAACATATTTTCCAAGGTCATTTTCTTTTTCCAATAACCAAAATATATCCAGGATCAAAATAACTTACCAATATAAATATATCAGTGCATATCTAATAACATACACATACATATGAAGATGTATGTGTTCTTCTTGTTTAAATTCAGAGTATATACTTTATTTTTTTTTTGTTCAATAACATCCTGTTTGATTTAGAGATTTAGTAATTCAGATACATTATTGTATTCAGATTTTTGGCCATGAAATCCACTAGAAACATGTACTTTAGTCTGTCATTAGGATCAAGAAATGTTCAAGTAATATTCAGTAGTAAACAAGCTTTTAATGTAGATGATTGTGTTTAAAGTCTGGATAATATTAGATTCAGTATAAAAGAAAGTGGATCCTAAGTGAACACAAGCAACATCTAGGCGTAATGGAAACGCGCCTAACTTATACACAAGAGGTCACGAGTTCGAGTACCATGCAGGTCGGTTCAAACACAATTTTTGGTTTTCTTCTCTTTCTTTTTTTTTTACTTCTGAAAGGTTAGAAATCTGATACCTACCTATAATTGTACATATATGTTTAATTTTTGCCTATAACCCAACATACAAAACAATCCTTCTTACTTTAC
Source organism: Allium fistulosum (assembly GCA_030737815.1). Lineage (NCBI taxonomy): Eukaryota > Viridiplantae > Streptophyta > Magnoliopsida > Asparagales > Amaryllidaceae > Allium > Allium fistulosum. Next base: position 230,186,658 of record CM060908.1, on the reverse strand, counting down.
TATTTTTGTATCCTATTCCTACAACTGTTTTAAGAATTTATGATCATATTTTTGCTCAAATATCAACATGTACACAGATATACATGTACATGTCAATATTTCTGCTCATTTTCCAGAAAACTGGGTGAATCTAAATGTACTAAGCTTTGAAATGCATTTTTATTTTCAGAATACAATCTATCATGATCAACCAATACTTCATTTAATTGAAGCTGGTTAACTCATGAATCCTGTATCTGCCACACTAGTTCAATTTCATTGCATTCTGTTTGAAGCTTTAGGAAAACATCTTACTCTTCTCAATACAATTCAGAAATGAATTCAAACTTAATTACAAAGCATTTCAGTAAAAGATAATAAAATCCTGTTAAGTTTTCTTTTTGCTAAATCCAGATTTTGATCTAAAACTCAGTGCTCTGTTATGTCTCAAGATTAACTAATACATAATATAAATTATACAAAACAGTAGCTCAACTACATATGCATGTTTCTCCTCCAAACATCCATATCAATAATTAAAATCATTTCATTGTTTCCCATTCAGATTTTTCCCTTGAGATTTTAAACCTTAATGCATAACAGTATATTTAGCATGATACAACTAGTTCATCTAACCATAATAGAATTCATTACATGACTGGAAATCTTAGAAACATAAAATTTTTCCTGAATACATGCAGATATAATCAATTTAAACTCTTATTGAAACTAGCTAGCATGTTCATTCACTCCTCCATAACAGCCATTACTTCATTTTTACTTAGTGCCTGGGTTACCTGAAAGAGCATAAGTGGCTGCCTCATTTTAAAATGAGACACCCCAGATGCCATGAGCAAACAAGGGTCAGATCTATGATCTGGTATGAGTAACATCAATTCATTCATGATATTAAGCAATAGAGAATATAAGGGTACTAACTTGTTATTTAAGCAAATTTCTGCAATCAATTATTTTAACATAATATAATTAAGTTGATTCAGGTATGATATATTCATTTATCATTCCTTCACTTGCATACATAATCATGCAAACATAATTATCTATTTGCAACAATTTCATTTACTGGAATCATCTTGGTTCCATACCATTCAACCTAAGAAATATCCATATTCCTATTTCTTCATTTACAGGTTGTAATATTCAATTTAAATTCCTGCCTCATCTGCTATTAAGGAATCACTGGGACACATTGCAATGAACTAATTCACATCATTGCACAAAGATCTCAGGGCTTAAACAAACCATGTGCCAACTTGCATACTTCAAATATGACAAGCATTCCAGCAGCTTTCTTGGCCTTCCCTTCCCTAGTTTATTTACTAGTGTATAGTCTTAAATCCTATCATCAAATATGCTAAGTGAACATATCACTGCAAACATGGAAACATCCATAATTTCTTCTAGCATAATTCTCCTCAGAAATAATCAGACAGTTATTTCCTAAATGGGGTCAATATGTCTTGATCTTAGTAAAATATGAGAATATTTTCAACTGTAAAAGAGGCATGGCATGTTATATTGATCTGCAAGCCTTTATGATTGATTCAGATTCAAGATCTGGTTCAATCATAATTTTAGCTTGTGGGTTTCTTTTTTTTTTTGATTTGATTAAGGGCTCAGCACTTAGAAAATTTCTATTGCACCCTTAACATTTTTCTTTTCAAGCCTCAGCACTTATACCAAGTATAATGCAGCTCTAATCATTTTTATAAAGTTTCCATGCCATAGATCTATAACAGCTGAGAGTATTCTCTATATAATTTTTAAGATCCTAAACTTTAACATTTGTGAGTATAAATAAATCAGTATGATACTCATCCAAAGACAAATGTCTCAACCAATCAAAGATCATCCAAAATCATCCATATTAAATCATATCAGATTTAAAATAAAACATCCAAAAAGCATTGATGAAATCATATACATCAAAACCAGAAATATATATAAATGGAAATAAAAAGTGGCTGCCTCATCTCAGGTCTTAATGCCATGAACTTAGTGAGATTACTCACATAAATGTTTCTTCTTATTAATCCAGAAAATTCTTGTTTGAGTGTTTTCTCCTTCCTTCCAATATTTTCCTGCTTTTCTTATTTTTGTGCAGCTCGGGGTAAAAATGATTCTACTGGCTAAACTGCCTATTTATAAGCATTTTTTCCTCTAGGGTTTTGTTGAAACAGAATTCCATTTCTGTCCTGGCTAGCATCATGCATTTTTCATTCATAATGCCCCGGCCATATTAACCAAATTAAAGGCTGCATTTTCTTTCTTTTACTTTTCAGAAAATGGCCACTCTCCTAGTCATGTTAAAAGTGTGACTATCCCATTTTTATTTTAATTATTTCTGAAAATCCCCTTTGCTATTTTTGCCTATACAAGCTCATTAACTTGTATCACATTTCATGTCATTTCAATGTCATAGTTTTTACTTGCTTATATATATATATATATACTTTTCAGTGCTTAAAAATATATATATATTTGTACACATATTTTATCTAAGCTTATTTTAATTTCTCTTTAATTCCAGAAGCATATGTACCTATATGTATACAGGTTTACTAATATACATAATTTTCTCTTCTGGGTTTTAAATAAAATTTTGTTTACTGATTTAAAGTAAAACCTACTTTTCTTATTTTCTAAGATGATTCATATAATTTCAGAAATCAAACAACCATGTTGCCAAATCATGTTTGTATTGCCCTTTAATTCTTGTTTTAAATCCAAGAAATCTGGAGTTCTTCCTTGTGCCATTTCAGTGTGCACGTGCACACATATACCTGCACACTATTTATTCCAGAGACTTCACCATATTTAAATCTAAATATTTCAAAATTAAATCATTTTTCAAAAATGATTTTTCACAAAATTTTGGGGTATTACATTCACCCCTCCTTTTAGGAATTGTGTCCTCACAATTTTTTCTAACATTTATAGTGAGCATCTTTTTCTTTTCTGAAAACTTATCAAACATATGCATAAGCAAACAAATTCAACCATATCAACCATGCATAACAAATAATTTTTCCAGAGAAAAAAAAAATTACCTTTTAATTTGCAAAAAGCTTAGGATAATCCATTCTAATCTTATCCTTTAACTCCCATGTGCAGTCATTAGGATCACTACTCCACTGGATCTTAACTAGTTTCAAGGTTTTGCTCCTTAATTTCTTTTCTTCCTTGGCTACAATCCCCACTGGTTCTTTTTCATAAACCAAGTCAGGATTTATTTGAATTTTGGTAGGCTCTTCCAAAATGTCTTCCTTATCATGTACCCATTTTCTAAGTTGGGACACATGAAAAACATTATGCATTGCTTTCATCTCCTCTGGTAGTTCTAATTTGTAAGCCAATGAACCAATTCTTTCCAGAATTTTATAGGGTCCAACATACCTTGGTGTAAGCTTACCTTGCTTGCCAAACCTCATGACTTTCTTCATAGGTGAAATCTTGATGAAAACAAAGTCTCCCACTTCATATTCCACTTGCTTTCTCTTCCTATCTGCAAATTTCTTTTGCCTATCTTGAGCTGCTGCTATTCTTTTTCTTATTAACCCAATTCTCTCTGTAGTTTCTTTAACATATTCAGGTCCAAGAACAGCCCTTTCTCCAGTCTCTACCCAGCATATAGGTGATAAACAAGGCTTGCCATATAAGGCTTCAAATGGTGCCATCCCTATGGTGCTTTGGTAACTGTTATTGTATGTGAATTCAGCTAGATGGAGGTGGTCTTCCCAGTTGCCTCCAAAGTCCAGTGTACATGCTCTCAACAAATCCTCTAAGACTTTGTTCACCACCTCAGTTTGACCATCTGATTGTGGATGGTAGGCAGTGCTTAAGCACAATTCACTCCCCATAGCCTCTTGAAAACTTTTCCAAAACCTTGAGGTGAAGATGGTATCCCTATCACTCACAATGGTTTTAGGTATGCCATGCAACCTTACTACCTCTTTCATGAATATTTGAGCCAATTTTGGAGCATTTCTTTCTGCTCTAACTGGGATAAAATGTGCTACCTTAGTTAGCCTATCCACAATTACCCATATACTTGTGTTTCCCTTCTTAGATCTAGGCAGACCATCTATGAAATCCATAGATATGTCCTCCCACTTCCACTGTGGTATACTAAGGGGTTGCAATAGTCCTGATGGCCTTTGTGTCTCTGCCTTGACTTGTTGGCAAGTCATGCACCTTGCAACATATCTGGCCACATCTGACTTCATCCCCTTCCACCAAAGATTTCTTTTCAAATTTTGATACATCTTGGTGCTACCTGGGTGTATGGAGTATTTACTCCTATGGTACTCATTTAATATTTCCTCCTTCAATTCTATATTTTCTGGAACACATATCCTATTTTTATTCCTTAAATACCCATTTTTATCAACTTGATAATTTATTACTTCCTCCCCTTTTGATATGAGCATTTTCTTTTCCATCATGTTTAGGTCTTGTTCCTGCATTTGCCCAATCTTAAGAAGTAAATCTGATTGCAGAGATATCATACTTAATTTCCCTTTACCTTCACCTTCTTCAATGGGTATCATTTGTTCCTCACTACTTTCCTCAATTTCCAAATCAGTAAGTATAGACAAATCCCTAAACTCTTCCATCATCAACATGGCTACTTTGGCATGTTGTCTACTCAAGGCATCTGCAACATTATTTGCCTTGCCTGGTGTATACAGTATGTCTAGATCATAGGCAGCTAGGAATTCTACCCATCTATGTTGCCTCATGTTCAAATCTTTTTGTGAGAATAAATATTTCAGTGCCTTATGATCAGTGTACAAAATGAATTTGGCACCTAACAAATAATGTCTCCAAAGTTTCAAAGCATACACAACTGCTGCTAGTTCAAGATCATGGGTTGCATACCTGGTTTCATGTGGCTTTAATTGCCTAGATGCATAGGCTACCACCTGGTCTTGCTGCATCATCACAGCCCCTAACCCAGAGCCACTTGCATCAGTGTACACAACCAAATTTTCATTTCCTTCTGGCACTCTCAACACTGGTGCATTTATCAGAGCTTCCTTTATTTTGATAAAAGCTTGCTCACATTTTTCTGTCCATACAAAGGCTTGGTTCTTTCTAGTTAAATTGGTAAGTGGTGATGATATTTTTGAGAAATCTTTTATGAATCTCCTATAATATCCTGCCATCCCCATAAATGATCTAATCTCACTGATGGTGCTAGGCCTTTTCCATGCTTGGATTGCCACTACCTTGTTAGGGTTTACTGATATTCCTTTGGCAGAGATGATATGCCCAAGGAAATGCACTTCTTCTTTCCAAAATGCACATTTTGAAAATTTTGCCTTTAAATCATTTTCCCTTAGCCTTGACAAAACTAAATGCAAATGATTTTTATGCTCTTCCACTGTCTTGGAATAAATCAAAATGTCATCAATAAAAATCAGTACAAATTTGTCTAAATAATCTCTAAATATTCTATTCATCAAATCAACAAAATATGAAGGAGCATTTGTCAAACCAAATGGCATAACCAAAAATTCATATAAGCCATATCTTGTGTTAAATGCAGTGTACTTAACACTTGAGTCTTCAACCTTCATTTGATGGAATCCTGATGCTAAGTCTAGTCTAGAAAATATTTTAGCTTCACTGAGTTGGTCAAAGAGATCATCTATTCTAGGCAATGGGTATTTATTCTTGATGGTTACTTTATTTAGCTCCCTGTAATCTATGCACATTCTCAAGGTACCATCATGTTTTCTTACAAACACTACTGGAGAACCCCAGCAGGAATTGCTTGGCCTTATAAATCCCTTGCCTTCTAATTCTTCCAACTGATTTTTCAATTCTTTCAGTTCACTTGGCCCCATCCTATAGGGTTTCTTAATTATTGGACTTGCTCCTGGAATGAGATTAATTTGGAACTCAACTGGTCTGTGGTGTGGAACACCCTTAACTTCCCCAAACACATCCAAGTATTCATTAACTATGGGAATTTCTTCAATGGTTAGTTCACTCAGATCTTTTTCTAAGTCAACTAAATGATATAGTTTTCCTTCCTTAGCTACCTCACATAAAACTGTGATTCTCTGGCCTCTAGAATTTTGCAATGATATGGTGGATGAGTCTAAATTAATTATGGCTTTAAATTGCCTTAACCAGTCTACCCCCAATATAACACCTATATTTGGGTAATTCAAAACATATAAATTGGAAATAAAAATATTTCCTCCTATGTTTAACTCCACATCCACACAAATCATATTTAAGACACTAGAACTCCCCAATGGACTGTGTATATGCAATGGGGTTTCAACTAATATGCAATTCAGTTTTAGCACTTTAACCAATTCATAAGAAATTAAGGAGTGAGTTGCCCCAGTATCATACACTACTGTTATGGGTATGGTACAAATAAGTAATGTACCTTCCACTTGGCTATGGTTTACAGTGTTACTTTCCACTGTGGCTTTGCCTTTTCCTTCCAAATTTGCCAATTTGCCTTGCTGTTTATACTCAGGACAATTCCTCTTCATATGTCCCTCTTTCCCACATAGATAGCATTTGAAAGCTCCTCCTTTCAACTCTGGACATTTTGGTTTGATATGCCCTTCCTTTCCACACTGATGGCACACAATTTTCTTCTTGTCTTCCTTAGCTTTGACATCTCCAGTGCTTTTGTTACTAGCCTCTTCTTTCTTCTTATCATAAGGGTGATACCTCCCCTTACCTTTCTTGTTATTATTGCTCTTAAAATTTCTGAACTTCTCCCTTTCCTTGTCATGCTGCTCCAACCTCAAAGCTAAGTCTATCACATGATCAAAAGTCTTGTCTGCATAAGGTAACATAGCTCTGCTAAGTCCTGGGTTTAGACCTTTTATGTACCTATCATTTTTAGATGCTTCATCTGCCACAAGCATTGCTCCATATGTGGAAAGTCCCTCAAACTTTTGAGTGTATTCTGTGACAGTCATGGTTCCTTGTCTAAGCCTAATGAATTCTTCTAGCAAGGTAGTCTTTGCTGATGCTGGTACAAACCTTGCCTCCAACATCTCTTTGAATTGATTCCAAGTGATTTCATTCTCATTCCTTCCTGCAATGATTACTTCCCACCAGCCTAAAGCTACTCCTTTCAGCTGTCTTGAAGCCACTTGCCTCTTTCTTTGATCATCAAGTTGCATGTCATTGAAAATTCTTTCCAATGTTCTCAACCATGTTTGAATTTCCATGATACTCTCTGTCCCTTCAAAGCTTTTGCCTCCTAAATGAGTATATGTCTTAAGCAGTTTTGAGAGTTCTTCATAGGGATTTTCTTGCCTTTGTCCTGCCCCATCCCTAAATGCTCTCACCAAGTCTTGCAGATTGACCATTGGTGGTGCATGGGAAGATCCTGCTCCCTGATTTGGTGGTCTCCCTACCATAGTTTGCTAATAATAATTTACATAGCTGGTTAGTTTGGTATTTAGTTCCTTTTAATTTTTATTTCTATCTAAGAACTTGATCCTTACTTCTACTATGTTGAATAACATAGCTCTGATACCAACTGAAATGACCCTCCTATTTCCACCCTAATTTCATAAGGATTTTTTTTTTTTTTGCTATGAGATGATATATTGATATATCATTCATTACAAACATATTTTCCAAGGTCATTTTCTTTTTCCAATAACCAAAATATATCCAGGATCAAAATAACTTACCAATATAAATATATCAGTGCATATCTAATAACATACACATACATATGAAGATGTATGTGTTCTTCTTGTTTAAATTCAGAGTATATACTTTATTTTTTTTTTTGTTCAATAACATCCTGTTTGATTTAGAGATTTAGTAATTCAGATACATTATTGTATTCAGATTTTTGGCCATGAAATCCACTAGAAACATGTACTTTAGTCTGTCATTAGGATCAAGAAATGTTCAAGTAATATTCAGTAGTAAACAAGCTTTTAATGTAGATGATTGTGTTTAAAGTCTGGATAATATTAGATTCAGTATAAAAGAAAGTGGATCCTAAGTGAACACAAGCAACATCTAGGCGTAATGGAAACGCGCCTAACTTATACACAAGAGGTCACGAGTTCGAGTACCATGCAGGTCGGTTCAAACACAATTTTTGGTTTTCTTCTCTTTCTTTTTTTTTTACTTCTGAAAGGTTAGAAATCTGATACCTACCTATAATTGTACATATATGTTTAATTTTTGCCTATAACCCAACATACAAAACAATCCTTCTTACTTTACTATTTTTGTATCCCATTCCTACAACTGTTTTAAGAATTTATGATCATATTTTTGCTCAAATATCAACATGTACACAGATATACATGTACATGTCAATATTTCTGCTCATTTTCCAGAAAACTGGGTGAATCTAAATGTACTAAGCTTTGAAATGCATTTTTATTTTCAGAATACAATCTATCATGATCAACCAATACTTCATTTAATTGAATCTGGTTAACTCATGAATCCTGTATCTGCCACACTAGTTCAATTTCATTGCATTCTGTTTGAAGCTTTAGGAAAACATCTTACTCTTCTCAATACAATTCAGAAATGAATTCAAACTTAATTACAAAGCATTTCAGTAAAAGATAATAAAATCCTGTTAAGTTTTCTTTTTGCTAAATCCAGATTTTGATCTAAAACTCAGTGCTCTGTTATGTCTCAAGATTAACTAATACATAATATAAATTATACAAAACAGTAGCTCAACTACATATGCATGTTTCTCCTCCAAACATCCATATCAATAATTAAAATCATTTCATTGTTTCCCATTCAGATTTTTCCCTTGAGATTTTAAACCTTAATGCATAACAGTATATTTAGCATGATACAACTAGTTCATCTAACCATAATAGAATTCATTACATGACTGGAAATCTTAGAAACATAAAATTTTTCCTGAATACATGCAGATATAATCAATTTAAACTCTTATTGAAACTAGCTAGCATGTTCATTCACTCCTCCATAACAGCCATTACTTCATTTTTACTTAGTGCCTGGGTTACCTGAAAGAGCATAAGTGGCTGCCTCATTTTAAAATGAGACACCCCAGATGCCATGAGCAAACAAGGGTCAGATCTATGATCTGGTATGAGTAACATCAATTCATTCATGATATTAAGCAATAGAGAATATAAGGGTACTAACTTGTTATTTAAGCAAATTTCTGCAATCAATTATTTTAACATAATATAATTAAGTTGATTCAGGTATGATATATTCATTTATCATTCCTTCACTTGCATACATAATCATGCAAACATAATTATCTATTTGCAACAATTTCATTTACTGGAATCATCTTGGTTCCATACCATTCAACCTAAGAAATATCCATATTCCTATTTCTTCATTTACAGGTTGTAATATTCAATTTAAATTCCTGCCTCATCTGCTATTAAGGAATCACTGGGACACATTGCAATGAACTAATTCACATCATTGCACAAAGATCTCAGGGCTTAAACAAACCATGTGCCAACTTGCATACTTCAAATATGACAAGCATTCCAGCAGCTTTCTTGGCCTTCCCTTCCCTAGTTTATTTACTAGTGTATAGTCTTAAATCCTATCATCAAATATGCTAAGTGAACATATCACTGCAAACATGGAAACATCCATAATTTCTTCTAGCATAATTCTCCTCAGAAATAATCAGACAGTTATTTCCTAAATGGGGTCAATATGTCTTGATCTTAGTAAAATATGAGAATATTTTCAACTGTAAAAGAGGCATGGCATGTTATATTGATCTGCAAGCCTTTATGATTGATTCAGATTCAAGATCTGGTTCAATCATAATTTTAGCTTGTGGGTTTCTTTTTTTTTTGATTTGATTAAGGGCTCAGCACTTAGAAAATTTCTATTGCACCCTTAACATTTTTCTTTTCAAGCCTCAGCACTTATACCAAGTATAATGCAGCTCTAATCATTTTTATAAAGTTTCCATGCCATAGATCTATAACAGCTGAGAGTATTCTCTATATAATTTTTAAGATCCTAAACTTTAACATTTGTGAGTATAAATAAATCAGTATGATACTCATCCAAAGACAAATGTCTCAACCAATCAAAGATCATCCAAAATCATCCATATTAAATCATATCAGATTTAAAATAAAACATCCAAAAAGCATTGATGAAATCATATACATCAAAACCAGAAATATATATAAATGGAAATAAAAAGTGGCTGCCTCATCTCAGGTCTTAATGCCATGAACTTAGTGAGATTACTCACATAAATGTTTCTTCTTATTAATCCAGAAAATTCTTGTTTGAGTGTTTTCTCCTTCCTTCCAATATTTTCCTGCTTTTCTTATTTTTGTGCAGCTCGGGGTAAAAATGATTCTACTGGCTAAACTGCCTATTTATAAGCATTTTTTCCTCTAGGGTTTTGTTGAAACAGAATTCCATTTCTGTCCTGGCTAGCATCATGCATTTTTCATTCATAATGCCCCGGCCATATTAACCAAATTAAAGGCTGCATTTTCTTTCTTTTACTTTTCAGAAAATGGCCACTCTCCTAGTCATGTTAAAAGTGTGACTATCCCATTTTTATTTTAATTATTTCTGAAAATCCCCTTTGCTATTTTTGCCTATACAAGCTCATTAACTTGTATCACATTTCATGTCATTTCAATGTCATAGTTTTTACTTGCTTATATATATATATATATATACTTTTCAGTGCTTAAAAATATATATATATTTGTACACATATTTTATCTAAGCTTATTTTAATTTCTCTTTAATTCCAGAAGCATATGTACCTATATGTATACAGGTTTACTAATATACATAATTTTCTCTTCTGGGTTTTAAATAAAATTTTGTTTACTGATTTAAAGTAAAACCTACTTTTCTTATTTTCTAAGATGATTCATATAATTTCAGAAATCAAACAACCATGTTGCCAAATCATGTTTGTATTGCCCTTTAATTCTTGTTTTAAATCCAAGAAATCTGGAGTTCTTCCTTGTGCCATTTCAGTGTGCACGTGCACACATATACCTGCACACTATTTATTCCAGAGACTTCACCATATTTAAATCTAAATATTTCAAAATTAAATCATTTTTCAAAAATGATTTTTCACAAAATTTTGGGGTATTACAGTAGGTCTCTTAAGTCGTAGGTCGCTGAACCGCTTCGGGAGTTAGGTCGTTGAGATCCTTTAGGTCGTTAGGTCGTGAACCCCTTAGGTCGTTGGTCCTTTTAGTAGTTAGGTCGTGAAGTCTGTTAGGTCGCTAGGTCTCTTCAGTAGTTAGGTCATGAAGTCTGTTAGGTCGTTAGGTCTCTTAGGTCGTTAGGTCAGAAACTCTCTTAGGTCATTAAGTCCCTTAGGTCGTGAAGTTAGGTCGCGAAGTTTTTAGGTCGCGGAGTTTTAGGTCGTGGAGTTTTAGGTCGCTTGAAAACTAGGAGTTAACAATTGATAAACCGCTTTTATAAATCATATTCCCATAATTTCACTATGGTTATGTAAAACCATTTCTTAGCTATTAATCTTTGTTTTCATTATAAGAATATCAATTACTTTTTATAACAACAAATGATAATAATCAAATACTATCATTCTCTAACAACGAAGCATACCACATATACTATATGATTCTTGAAAATTATTCCTATATATAGAAAATATAATCAGGGTAAAATTATTTCATTTACCCAATTTCAAAACAATACCATGTCGAATTGCTATGTTCAAGTGTTTAGAGATCTGTATCAATAATGTTAATTACTCGTATTGACCACGATCCATAAGCCACTCAAAAAATCAACCAACACAATATAAAAAATTCTTATATCACTAACAAATACATGCTCATATATATATATATATATACACACTCAAACTCATTCTAGGGTGTTACTGATCCTATCTATAATGAGTTACCCCACTAAAGCCAAGGTTCTCGCTTAACCTTCAGCTCTGATACCAAATGTAACGACCAGGGTTTTCGACCGTCGAAAATCAACACTAATACATCCACTATATTACATGCCGAGAAATCAAATGTCGGAAAAACCGATTGTTAGGGAAAAAGAAAGAAGGAAGAAGATAAGAATAAAAACTAAACAAAACAGAATCTCACAGCAGAATGAATAATCTATAATATACATCAAACCTTTACACAAAAACAAAACTGCAATATGTATATATATACTGAGATCGATCAGAGTATACTAACCTATTTCAGCCTGAACAGTTATATCAGCCTGTCCTTACAATTGCTGATAAATACAACAGCGAATACAGCGGAAAAATAACCATCTATGTGAATACATCTCTGGGCCTCCAACTTGTCTCCTAGAGCTCTAAAGCATCCAAACTAATCTATAATATGCTCGGTCTGACCCGAGTATTACAATAAAATAACACCCGAGTCAGTCTGGAAAACCAACATGAGAAACCACACCCAATTGGATTTTAAAGTTGTAGAAAACCTTTGAAAATCAAGAGTATTTCGTAAGACCATGCCGCACATAAACACAGACGGGTTTTACTTTATGATAACCAAAACATTTTCTACAGGAAGTCCATTTATATTATAATAATGTCTAGGGTCAAAGTAAAATATGAATATAGTTGAAATGCTTGCATCTTACGTTTCAGCATAGTTGGGCACAACTATGTCCATACGGCGCTTATTGGAGAATGGATTCCATATAATGACTAGGATACTGGGATATCACTATCACGGGGCATCTCTAGATAAAATAACACCAAGGTCGAACCTATCGACCCCTACCAACACAGAACCAGCCTACCCCTTACTAGATAGTACCGAATATGATCACCCCTCCATTAATGGGCCCCGAAGCATACAAATGAGAGATAATAGCGACTCTAGATAGGGATGACCATATCCTACTTGGGTGAGACCCACTTAGCCCTGTTGCATCTCCCTTGTTTTAGTCATTCCCGGTTCATGAGGCTTGAGGCTACGTTTTACCTTTTATATAGCACTTCCCACTTGGAATGCTAATACTCCCTTCCAGGCAACAATGCATACTAGCATTCATCTATACAAGTTAGTCCCGAGACTAAATGAAACACTTGAGAGCTCCGTCTCCAATTTCCATCATCTTCAATATGTCTTCGCTTCGAAACTCTTAAGTTGAATCAAAATGGTTTTCGAATAACATATCTGATCCCGATATCTTCGAAACAACATTCGATAATTCCCGGTAAACTCAACCCTGGTTCTCTAGGAAATAAACAGTCAAGATAAGATCGGAGATCATCTCCTAACCATTAGTTGACGGATTTCCTTATCATTGTCTTAGAATAATGAAACGAGATTTATACGCATAGTACAACATCATCGAAGATGACTATGCCATATAACTCACGTGTTTCTCCTATATATTTCCAAAGTTACGTTTGGGTCGAATTTCGATAGTTGGTTATTTGACTATCGAATAACAAACATTCAATCAGGGGTTTTATTCCATAGGAAAAACAACATTGGTTAAGCACACAAGCAACCACTAGCCTCCTTTTAATAAATCTTTCATTCATATTAAATCACATTGTAAATTACTTGTATAAAAATACTATTAAAAAGGTATATCCGCAATCCCTATATTTTCGATACTTAGAAAATATCCATATACTTATCTCAATGGTATAAGTATATTTGAGAAAGATTTTCTTTTTATTCGATTCAAAAATCATTTATAAGTTCCTTACAATTCTCCAAAACCATTTATAAACCATTTTATAAACCTTCGAAAACCATTTATAATACCTTTATAAAAATTCAATCACTTATAAGCTTTTTGTACATTTCACAAATCATTTATAAACCCTTTATAAATCCATAAACCATTTATAAAACTCCTTTTATAAATCTACAAACCCATTTCTAAAATTCGTTTATAAATATCTAACCATTTATAAACTCTTTTACCATGTAAATAATCTTCCCTTAAGTCCTCAAACCATTTTATAAATTCCTTTATAAAATCCAAATCTTTCAATTCTATTCATAGATCTCAAGAACAATTATAATAATAAAAAATTTTACTTTAAAACCTTACTAATAATCCTTATTATTAATTTCAAATCATAGTTATCCTTGAATAATTAACCATTCAAAAATATTAACATTTTGATAAATTCTTTAAAACAATATTAATTATAAACAAATAACTTTAAAACAATACTAATATAATTAAATAACCTCAAAATAATATTACTATAATTAAATAACTTCTAAAATAATATTAATATAATTAAATAGATAATCCTTAAAATAAAATATTCCTAAAACACAATTTTGGATTTAAAAATCGTATCTTGTCTCAAAAACTAATTCAAACTAAATCGACAATTTATAGTATTTATAGAATACTAATTTGAGGCCTATAGCCACCAATACTTAACCAATATCGATACTGATTTTCTATTACCACTGGGTTTTAGTTTTCAACATATAACAATGTTATAACCACAGTGTCCACAATCAGGTTCATTTTTCAATAATCCATATAACAAAAATATTATGGAAAAATTCAACAATATCGAGGAATCTCATTGGATCCCTCCAACCTATCCCCCTGCAACACAAATCATATATATTAGCGCACATATATGTAAATAAAATCAACGGTTGTGAGGAATCCTGTTGGATCCCTCCGACCTGTTTTCCCTGCATCACCAACGTTATATAATCATTAAATATAAATCAACCACTTCGAGGAGGGATTCGTATACAAAGGGTAATCCGCTCTTACATGGGAACGCAATAGGGTCTCATCAGCTCCAATTGGCGGGAATATATCCAAACCAGCTAATAAATACAGTAATTCACCCAAACAATCATTCGACAATTTTTATCAATTATATATCATACTAGTTATCCAAAAAGGCGAGTTTAACTCACCGAAATTTTCTATTGTCGCCGAGGCGTTCTGATTTGGAACTAAAATCGAACGACATCCGATTTTATCCCTAATTTCAGCTATGTCAAATTCGTCCAAACTAGTTCCATTGCAAAGCTTTCGTCAATACGAGCACAATGCAAAAAGTTTCATCTTGATCGTACCTCGTATGAACAAGTTATTATATTTTTAAGTTATCGATTTAATTATATAAAATTAACACTTCCAATTACAAATTCACTTTAATCACCACAATGCGATCTTCCCCATATCCACTTTCTCTACTCCCTGTAACCATAAACATGCACGGAAATGAGCACGTGCATACGAGTTCGGACCAACAACCCACGAATCCAAGACCAACTACACATTGCCCATCGGCTCCTGGTCACAACGTCACCTTCAAATCCCCTTGCCACCACCCCAATCAAAATACGATTATCGATGTTGAAAAATGCATCCAGGTATGAAGTAGCAACATTTTTGATCACCGAACTTCGCCAAAATCGACCACGAGGTGTAACTCTGCAAGCTAGAGCCCGCATCACTCTCTGATTCCTCCATCGATGCTGCTATCCCAAATGAAACCCAACCCTTGCTTTCAACGTCCGCGAATGACCACCACAGAATGCTACTGAAACTCCCTTAAAAATACTACATCACCCATTGATTCCAACGATGCTAACATCGCCTTCCAATTAAAGCGGATAAACAGATATCATTTTTTGAAGTTTGTGAACATAATTTCCCCTTTGCTGTTTTCGAGCGATATCTCATTCGTCCCTCGACGAAAATTCTATCTGTCAATTTCTAAAAATAATATGAGCTGAGTTGAACAACTTTTATTTTGGCTGTTTAGGCCAATTCCTGATATTTTCGGAGAGGGTGATTTTTGAAGTTCATTCTTCCTTTGATTTACGTTTTTTTGAAGTTCTGTAAAAACCCTTTCAAATATCTAGAGATGTAACGACCCATAATTTCCTTTATTTGAAATTCGAATATTTAATTAATTTTAAATATTAATAAGTAAAATTTGGAAGTTGAATTAATTTAATTCGAATATAGTGATTTAATTGTTTAATTTAAATCGATAATTTAATATTGAAATTTCAGAAATAATTGAAAATTGGGTCAAATGTGATTAAAAATGATTTATAAAGTTATATTAAATCATATTGAAGTTAGAATGATGTTTGTGAACTTTTAAAATTGAATTAAAAGTTAATTTGTGAAAATTGAATATTTTAATATTTAATTGTCGATTAAAAATAGTCATTTTTCAAACAGTCTTGGATTTCTACAAAACTAGTTTCATCGGATCCGTAATGTGATATTATTGTAAGATTTCAAATTTCGTGTCAATCGGATGTACGGTTTGTCCAGGGCAAGCCAAAACGCATCGAAATCGGTTTAAATCGGTTTAATTTAAAATCGATTGTTTAATTCCGTAACTCACACAGATGACCGAATTAGCTCCCGAAACATGTTCCATCGTGTTCGGAATGCGGGGTAAACCTTAGAAACGTCGGCCGGCATGCTTCGTTTGGAGTTTGGAAATTTTTCGGTGAATAGTGTTTTTGCAATTTTCTATAAAAGGCCCTCCACATTCACATTTGCAAAACAAAAGGGCTAGGGTTTCGTGGCCGCCGTTTATAGTTTTGATGGCCGAAATCATCTCGTCCTCAATTATCTCTCGATCCGTGAACAATTAAGAAAAACTTCCAACTACAAAATGGAAGAGCATGATGAGATCTACGTTCTCAACGGTGGAGATCGAATTTAGGCGAATGGATTGATGGCAAATGGCTCGCGTTCACATCAGGTCACGCATGAATTTTGTGGATGAAGAGGAGGCCGAGCTTGACATGGTGGTGGCCGAAGGTAGCTCTCGAGTGGGGCTTCGAAACCCATGTCTTTGATCGTCTTCGAAATGTCGTATGGTGTAGCAATGGTCGGTCAAAGAGGGCGGCTTCATGGGTTATTTGGCTCGGCCTTTACGTGTTTGGGGGAGAAGAGAAGGAGTGGCCAGATCTGGGTTCTCAAGAATCAAGGGCCGAGATCGTGTAGGGGTTTTAAAAATTTTAAAAAAAATTAAAATGTAAATTGATTTATATTGATTCGTATAATATTTAAAACTCTGTAACTTGGTCATACATTATCAGATTCCGACGAAACTTTTTGCATTGGAACTGTTTCGACGAGCTCTTCGCAATGGCATTGGTTTGGAGTCAATTGGAGTCAGTTAAAATTTTGAGTAAAATTAAACGGCTGTTTAATTTTATTTGAAATAAAACGCTGCAACCGTTATTGAAAGCAAGGTGAGAACTTCTCACTCAATCGAATGTTTTGTTTCAATTTAAATTTTAATAGTTAGATTTAAAATTGTTGATAGTGTTGATTGTGATGATTGAATGATGATTGCTATTAATTATGTTAAATAGACCCTATACGCCGTATATTAAGCGGAGGTTATTTATTAAAAACATATACCGCAATAATTCTACTTAGAAGTGGAATGGGTATTATATATGTATATAACAATATATATATATATTGGAATATGTATATATTGGAGTTGTTGATTTCCCGCATTTTATAGCGGATAATATTTATAAATCCCATATACTACGATAATTTCACATTGAAGTGAAATTGGTATTGTGCTAACATCTATGGATGCAGGGAAACAGGTTAGAGGGATCCAACTGGATTCCTCAAACATTTGAATTTATTTCAATGTGGTGTGTTGATTTATTTATAATCGCCGTCTGATTATTTATTTATAATCCATGAAGGATTATATTTGTGATTGAATTTGTTGAAGGATATAATTTAGTCGAATGTATTTTTGGTATCGTTGGATACCAAAAATGAATGAAATTGGATTTTTGAAATTAAAGTACGAAATTTTAAATAAATTCTTTTGAAATAATTGGTTGTAAAAGAAAGGATTTTAAAGTATAAGGTTGATTTTTGAAACCTTATCGAATTATTTCTAAAATATGGGAAAAGGTTTTTATAAATAGATTTTGAATAGTATTATTTGAAAGCTGAAGAATTTATTTAAAATGGAATTTTAAATGGTTTGGAAGAGATAAATGAATTTATTTTTAAAGGTGATAAATTTCTAGAAATCAATTTATAATTGATTTGGTATTTGAAAATAAATCTTTGGGAAATCAATATAAAAATTATTTGATGTTGCTTGAGAAAATTGATTTGTGTTGAAATGAATTTTGAAATCAATTTGTGATTGATTCGGTGTTTGAAATAAATGTTTGGAAAAATCAATTGGGTTTTGAAACAAATTTGGAAATCAATTTGAAAGTTGATTTGGAGTTAAAAATGGATATTTGGAAATTTAGTTTCACAATGGAATTTGTAAAGGAAAGGGGAAATTTGTTTTAAAAATAGACATTGATTTATTTTTAAAGTGTGGAAAATATGATTTGAAATTGGTTTTCAAAGTGATGAAGTGTGGAAATAAATTTACAGATTTGGAATGTAAATTTGAAATAAATCAATAAGGATTTATTTAATTATGATTTGAAATTGGTTTTCAAAGTGATGAAGTGTGGAAATAAATTTACAGATTTGGGATGTAAATTTGAAATAAATCAATAAGGATTTATTTAATTATGATTTGAAATTGGTTTTCAAAGTGATGAAGTGTGGAAATAAATTTATAGATTTGGGATGTAAATTTGAAATAAATCGATAAGGATTTAAATAATTGGTTTAAATGAATGTGATTTGAAATTGTTTTCAAATGGTTGAAGTGTAAACCGTATCTCGCGAAGAGATTTGAAATTTAATAATTTGGGAAAAATTATTTAAATTGGATGTTTGTTGTGGATGTTGTTTGATAGTTAAATAACCAACTATCAATATTTGCCTTTGAAATGGCACTTGATTTGTTTTTAAAACAAACGCTCACTATTCGGGTTAACCGGGAAAAGACCTTTGTGTCATATAACCCATTCTGAATTAGTGATACGACGATATGGATCGTATTGAAGACCGGTGTTGAAGACCGGATATTTTCGAAAATGAAAGAACAACCTGTTGAATGTCTCTTCACCGAGTTGCTCCGGTATAGAGATTTATATCACTCTTTTTGTGATGGGAAGTCCGGACGTGATTAGTGAATATCCGGATTGCAAGGGCTTCTTTGGAAGTGCCTTCGGTTCCGTTCAATCCCGGAACGGACTTGTATGGATGTGTGTCTGACGTTACACTTTGAGATGTAAAGCTGGTTTCTATCAAATACATTTCTGTTGGTGGTGGAGAATTTATTCTCTTAGCTTAACACCCTTCTCTGAGACGTACGAGCTCAGAGGTTATGTAGTTGATGGTTACTAGTGATACATTCCCAATTTGGTAATGTGGCACACGAAGTGCTGTTGATCAATTGTTGATCAAAGCGTTGCTTTGTGAAAAAGCGTTGCTTTGTGAAAAAGCGTTGCTTTGTGAAAAAGCGTTGCTTTGTGAAAAAGCGTAGTTTTGTGGACGAGACTTCGTCGAGCCTCACAACCCGGTAATGGTCGAAACAGGAATGTTGCGGCAAAGGTTTGTAGGGGTAGCGCCCCTAGGGTATGTCATTTCCTTCTGGATAAAAGGTGATATCATGGTATGGAGCCCAGATATTTTACCTATGTTGATTATAATTTGTGGTTTTTGCTTTGTGATAGAGGATCCTCGAATAAAGGTCGGTGACGACCGGGGGATGACATAGCTCGTGTGTTAGTTACCTAGTTATAGCTTAGTAAAAGTGTGAGGTAGCGTCGGCCTTGTATTTCCAGAGATCCGGTTAGGATCCGGGGCGTCTTTCCAAAGGCGTTTTCTATTTCGGTGTAAGGAAGTTCCTAAGCCTGGCCATTTGTTGGAAATCCAAAGAAACAATACGAACCTGTACGTTTTTAGTTGTATTACCTGCTATGGAATGTGGCGGTAACCTGCTATTAAACATGGTAGCTATAGTAGGCATACAATAATGGTTGTATGCTGGCTAAGATTAATATTATATTTTCGAAATGGTTTTCGACACTATGCACTAATGATAATAATATCGATTGATTTTGCGTAGTAAGCATTTTTTACTATCATCAGAAGAAATCTCCTCCAATTCTGCGGTTGCATTGTGTGTGTGGCGGGAGGTCTTATGGTAGTTTCATTTTCTAAAAGCATTGCGAAAATGTTTTATTTTCTTTGAGATAAACTGTTTTAGTTCTCACACCAGTCACCATGACTGACCTGGAGTTTATTGTTTCCTTCCTAAACTCTGGGTGCCCACCAATTTCCACACGGACAGTCTAGAGTCAGGTTAGCAGGTCATTCTGGATTCAGGAGATGCTTGGAGCTCAGTAGCGAGCTGGATGACGAGACATATCACTTGTATATGATATTATTTATTCCGCTGTGTATTCTGTATGAGGACAAGTTTATATAACTGTCCAGTTGTGTTGTATATTGTTGCTGTAAACTCTGATGATGATGTAATGTATAAAATGATATAGTTCTTTGTTTTAAAGATTATTCATTTATTTATTATATGTTGTTCCGCTGCGATATGTGAGATTCTGATATTGTTTCTGTTTCTTCTTATTTCTTTTTCTTCTGTCGTTTTCTACCTCTTCTTTTTCTCCATAACAATTCAGTTTTCCGGCATTCGATTGCTCGGCAGTTGATACAGTGAATTTATTAATGTTGACTTTCGAGCGTCGAAAAGTCGAGTCGTTACATTTGGTATCAGAGCATATGGTTAAGCGACAACCATGGCTCTGTTGGGTATTACTCATTAGAGATGGAGTTAGTAGTACTCTAGAATGAGTTTGAGTGTAATAATAGATACGAGCGCGTATTTGTTAGTGAATATAAAATTGTTTTATATTGTGTTTGCTTATCCATTGAGATGTTTGTAAATGCTGGTCGGTATGTGGGGCGCTATATTATCGATAGGGATTTCTAAACACTTAAACGAGGCAAGACGACATAGTATCATTTTTGAATTGGGTAAATGAAATAATTTTACCTTGATTATATTTTATATATAAAAGGAATAATTTTTCAGAAATTATTAAAGTGTATATTAATTGATTGTTTGGTTGTTGAAAATGTAAAAATATATATATATATATATGTTAATAAAAGTTGTTGAATAATCTAAATAAGAACAACAACTATAAAAGAATGAAGTATATAAGCAAAAAATTGTATAAGTATAGAATTATAATTGATATGATTTACAATTGTGAAATAATCTTGCATAAGTAAAGAAAAATAGTGAAATTATATGAGGAATGTGATTTATAAATGTGATTTGTAAATTAAAAGGAAATCTTGAGAAGAATTTAAGCACTGAATTCACTACTGTTGCTGGGAAATAATAAGGGTGATGACTACAGCATCATCGGTATCATTTTCGAGTTTCTGTGTGATTGATTTGCTACCATAATAAATTGAAAAATTGAAGTTTGTTGTGATAAACAAAAATTTAAATCAAAAATGCAAATTGTAATTGATAATTATAAGTGAAATGAGTTTTATACTTATAATATGAAATAAAGATTTTAGCTTTGGTAAGGTTGGAATAAAATTGGGTTAGCATAATAAATATATGACTTGGAATTTAACTAATGGAAGTTAAATAAATTAAATCATATTTGGAAGTTAAATAAATAAGTTGTATAACTTATAAAATGAATGAATATAAGTGAAACCAATTGTAAAAGAAATGGTTAAACAATTTTGTTAAGGAAAGCAAAAATATGAATTAGATTTAAAGTGGAAAGTTAAGTGAAGTTAAACAAATGATGTTTAATTGGAATTGAACTTAAGTGATGTTGAATGAAGTTGATTTTGGTATCGAAGTAAATAATCAAGTGAATTAAATAAGTATGAACTTGAGTTATATAAATGAAATTCAACTTTGATTGTAAAATAAATTAGCAATTGAATAAGGAATGGATTGGATGTTAATAAATCTAATGAAAATAAGTTGATATGAAATAATGAATATAAGTGTTAATTCATTAAAAGCTAATTGAATAATTGAATGAAAAATCAATAGAATATCAAACCAATTTAAAAGTGTTGAACCAAATTAAATGTAAGTAATGTAAATTTAATAATTTGGTTGTGTTGAATGACATTGGTTGTTATTTGATTGTTAGTTGATTGTGTATAAATTCATTAAGAGTTAGAAAGTAAATTAGCGAAATTGAAAGCTATGTAATTGAATTTAAATTGAAAGTGAAGTAAATTTAAATAGAAATTGATTTGAATTGAAAGTGAACCAACTTGAATTTAAATTAGTGAATGTAAACTAACTGAAAATGAATAATTGAATGTCATTGTATATAAATTGGTAGTAAACAATTACAAATAGTGTTGAAATTTTATAAGTTGCTTATAACCTTGTTAGTATGCATTTCTTTTGATATGCAAGTGTTGTAGTTGTTTAAAAGAGTAAAATTGTTAATAACTTTGTATATATGTTACTTACATATTGGAACTGAGTAAGTACAGGTGTCGTGGCTGCCGTTCGGTTGATTTGGTTGCGCTAAAATGCTTAATAAGTAACTGCTTTGCTTAAAAATGCTAAAAAGGTACACCTACGCAATAAAAATAGGAAATATGAACTGTTTTTCTGCTTTTCAGATCGGGTGGGTCGATGTATATATATTTATGTCTGTTGTGATCCTACTACGATCGAACCGCGCAAAGGAGACGTTGGCGAATTTTTCGGCAAATTTAAGGCGTTAGAAAATTTTCGGGAAATTTTGGAAAAATTTTGGTTAACGGAAAATTGATTTCCAAATTGTAATGAAGGAGTAGGAATTGAACTAGAAAATGAAAACCATTGTTTTGGTTGAAGTTAAAGGTTTTGGAAAAGGTGAATATAAAATTTTCACTAAGTGGATTTTTGAAAAGTTAATGGATTTTGGGCATTTCTCTTACTTTGTAATTTCGAGGACGAAATTTTTTTAAGGGGGGAAGTTTGTAACAACCCAAAATTTCCATTATATGAAATTCGAATATTTAATTAATTTTAAATATTAATAAGTAAAATTTGGAAGTTGAATTAATTTAATTCGAATATAGTGATTTAATTGTTTAATTTAAATCGATAATTTAATATTGAAATTTTAGAAATAATTGAAAATTGGGTCAAATGTGATTAAAAATGATTTATAAAGTTATATTAAATCATATAGAAGTTAGAATGATGTTTGTGAACTTTTAAAATTGAATTAAAAGTTAATTTGTGAAAATTGAATATTTTAATATTTAATTATCGACTAAAAATAGTCATTTTTCAAACAGTCTCGGATTTCGACAAAACTAGTTTCATCGGATCCGTAATGTGATATTATTGTAAGATTTCAAATTTCGTGTCAATCGGATGTACGGTTTGTCCGGGGCAAGCCAAAACGCATCGAAATCGGTTTAAATCGGTTTAATTTAAAATCGATCGTTTAATTCCGTAACTCGCACAGATGACCGAATTAGCTCCCGAAACACATTCCATTGTGTTCGGAACACGGGGTAAACCTTAGAAACGTCAGTCGACACGCTTCGTTTGGAGTTCGGAAATTTTTCGGTGAATAGTGTTTTTACAATTTTCTATAAAAGGCCCTCCATATTCACATTTGCAAAACAAAAGGGCTAGGGTTTCGTGGCCGCCGTCTATAGTTTTGATGGCCGAAATCATTTCGTTTTCTTCCTCAATTATCTCTCGATCCGTGAACAATTAAGAAAAACTTCCAACTACAAAATGGAAGAGCACGATGAGATCTACGTTCTCAACGGTGGAGATCGAATTTAGGCGAATGGGTTGATGGCAAATGGCTCGCGTTCACATCAGGTCATGCATGAATTTTGAGGCCAAAGAGGAGGCCGAGCTTGACATGGTGGCGGCCGAAGGTAGCTCTCGAGTGGGGCTTCGAAACCCATGTCTTTGATCGTCTTTGAAACGTCGTATGGTGGAGCAATGGTCGGTCAAAGAGGGCGGCTTCATGGGTTATTTGGCTCGGCCTGTATGTGTTTGGGGGAGAAGAGAAGGAGCGTCCAGATCTGGTTGCTTAGGAATCAAGGGCCGAGATCGTGTAGGGGTTTTGAAAATTTAAAAAATAAATTAAAATGTAAATTGATTTATATTGATTCGTATAATATTTAAAACTCTGTAACTTGGTCATACGTTATTAGATTCCAACGAAACTTTTTGCATTGGAACCGTTTCGACGAGCTCTTCGCAATGGCGCTGGTTTGGAGTCAATTGGAGTCAGTTAAAATTTTGAATAAAATTAAACGGCTGTTTAATTTTATTTGAAATAAAACGCTGCAACCGTTACTGAAAGCAAGGTGAGAACTTCTCACTCAATCGAATGTTTTGTTTCGATTTAAATTTTAAATAGTTAGATTTAAAATTGTTGATAGTGTTGTTTGTGATGATTGAATGATGATTGCTATTTATTATGTTAAATAGACCATATACGTCGTATATTAAGCGGAGGTTATTTATTAAAAACATATACCGCGATAATTCTACTATGAAGTGGAATTGGTATTATATATGTATATAGCAATATATATATATTGGAATATGTATAGATTGGAGTTGTTGATTTCCCGCATTGTATAGCGGATGAGACCCTATTGCGCCGCATAATAGCGGATACTATTTATAAATCCCATATACCGCGATAATTTCACATTGAAGTGAAATTGGTATTATGCTAACATCTGTGGATGCAAGGAAACAGGTTGGAGGGATCCAACTGGATTCCTCAAACATTTGAATTTATTTCAATATGGTGTGTTGATTTATTTATAATCGCCGTGTGATTATTTATTTATAATCTGTGAAGGATTATATCTGTGATTGAATTTGTTGAAGGCTATAATTTAGCCGATTGTATTTTTGGTATCGTTGGATACAAGAGAATGAAATTGGATTTTTGAAATTAAAGTACGAAATTTTAAATAAATTCTTTTGAAAGAATTGGTTGAATTTAAAAGAAAGGATTTTAAAGTATAAAGTTGATTTTTGAAACCTTATCGAATTATTTCTAAAATATGGGAAAAGGTTTTTATAAATAGATTTTGAATAGTATTATTTGAAAGCTGAAGAATTTATTTAAAATGGAATTTTAAATGGTTTGGAAGAGATAAATGAATTTATTTTTAAAGGTGATAAATTTCTAGAAATCAATTTATAATTGATTTTGTATTTGAAAATAAATCTTTGGGAAATCAATATGAAAATTATTTGATGTTGCTTGAGAAAATTGATTTGTGTTGAAATGAATTTTGAAATCAATTTGTGATTGATTCGGTGTTTGAAATAAATGTTTGGAAAAATCAATTTGGGTTTTGAAATAAATTTTTAAATCAATTTGAAAGTTGATTTGGAGTTAAAAATGGATATTTGGAAATTTAATTTCACAATGGAATTTGTAAAGGAAAGGGGAAATTTGTTTTAAAAATAAACATTGATTTATTTTTAAAGTGTGGAAAATATGATTTGAAATTGGTTTTCAAAGTGATGAAGTGTGGAAATAAATTTACAGATTTGGGATGTAAATTTGAAATAAATCAATAAGGTTTTATTTAATTATGATTTGAAATTGGTTTTCAAAGTGATGAAGTGTGGAAATAAATTTACAGATTTAGGATGTAAATTTGAAATAAATCAATAAGGATTTATTTAATTATGATTTGAAATTGGTTTTCAAAGTGATGAAGTGTGGAAATAAATTTATAGATTTGGGATGTAAATTTGAAATAAATCGATAAGGATTTATATAATTGGTTTAAATGAATGTGATTTGAAATTGTTTACAAATGGTTGAAGTGTAAACCGTATATCGCAAAGAGATTTGAAATTTAATAATTTGGGAAAAATTATTTAAATTGGATGTTTGTTGTGGATGTTGTTTGATAGTTAAATAACCAACTATCAATATTTGCCTTTGAAATGGCAACCATTTGAAATGTAAACCGTATCTCGCGAAGAGATTTGAAATTTAATAATTTGGGAAAAATTATTTAAATTGGATGTTTGTTGTGGATGTTGTTTGATAGTTGAATAACCAACTATCAATATTTGCCTTTGAAATGGCACTTGATTTGTTTTTAAAACAAACGCTCACTATTCGGGTTAGCCAGGAAAAGACCTTTGTGTCATATAACCCATTCCGAATTAGTGATATGAAGATATGGATCGTATTGAAGACCGGTGTTGAAGACCGGATATTTTCGAAAATGAAAGGATAACCTGTCGAATGTCTCTGCACCGAGTTGCTCCGGTATAGAGATTTATATCACTCTTTTTGTGATGGGAAGTTCGAACGTGATTAGTGAATATCCGGATTGCAAGGGCTTCTTTGGAAGTGCCTTCGGTTCCGTTCGATCCTGGAACGGACTTGTATGGATGTGTGTCTGACGTTACACTTTGAGATGTAAAGCTGGTTTATATCAAATACATTTCTGTTGGTGGCGGAGAATTTATTCTCTTAGCTTAACACCCTTCTCTGAGACGTACGAGCTCAAAGGTTATGTAGTTGATGGTTACTAGTGATACATTCCCAATTTGGTAATGTGGCACATGAAGTGCTATTGATCAATTGTTGATCAAAGCGTTGCTTTGTGAAAAAGCGTTGCTTTATGAAAAAGCGTAGTTTTGTGGATGAGACTTCGTCGAGCCTCACAACCCGGTAAGGGTTGAAACAGGAATGTTGCGCAAAGGTTTGTAGGGGTAGCACCCCTAGGGTATGTTATTTCCTTCTGGATAAAATGTGATATCATGGTATGCCCAGATATTTTACCTATGTTGATTATAATTTGTGGTTGTTGCTTTGTGATAGAGGATCCACGAATAAAGGTCGGTGACGACCGGGGGATGACATAGCTCGTGTGTTAGTTACCTAGTTACAGCTTAGTAAAAGCGTGAGGTAGCGTCGGCCTTGTGTTTGTAGAGATCCGGTTAGGATCCGGGCGTCTTTCCAATGGCGTTTTCTATTTCGGTGTAAGGAAGTTCCTTAGCCTAACCATTTGTTGGAAATCCAAAGAAACAATACGAACCTGTACATTTTTAGTTGTATTACCTGCTATGGAATGTGGCGGTAACCTACTATTGAACATGGTAGCTATAGTAGGCATACAATAATGGTTGTATGCTGGCTAAGATTAATATTATATTTTCGAAATGGTTTTCTACACTATGCACTAATGATAATAATATCGATTGATTTTGCGTAGTAAGCATTTTTTACTATCATAAGAAGAAATCTTCTCCAATTCTGCGTTTGCATTGTGTGTGTGGCGGGAGGTCTTATGGTAGTTTCATTTTCCAAAAGCATTGCGAAAATGTTTTATTTTCTTTGAGATAAACTGTTTTAGTTCTCACACCAGTCACCATGACTGACATGGAGTTTATTGTTTCCTTCCTAAACTCTGGG
This sequence comes from Allium fistulosum, assembly GCA_030737815.1. Classification (NCBI taxonomy): domain Eukaryota; kingdom Viridiplantae; phylum Streptophyta; class Magnoliopsida; order Asparagales; family Amaryllidaceae; genus Allium; species Allium fistulosum. Next base: position 230,159,302 of record CM060908.1, on the reverse strand, counting down.
TGCCCACCAATTTCCACACGGGCAGTTTAGAGTCAGGTTAGCAGGTCATTTTGGATTCAGGAGATGCTTGGAGCTCAGTGGCGAGCTGGATGACGAGACGTATCACTTGTATATGATATTATTTATTCCACTGTGTATTCTGTATGAGGACAAGTTTATATAACTGTCCAGTTGTGTTGTATATTGTTGCTGTAAACTCTGATGATGATGTAATGTATAAAATGATATAGTTCTTTGTTTTAAAGATTATTCATTTATCTATTATATGTTGTTCCGCTGCGATATGTGAGATTCTGATATTGTTTCTGTTTCTTCTTCTTTCCTTTTCTTCTGTCTTTTTCTACCTCTTCTTTTTCTCCATAACAATTCGGTTTTCCAGCATTCGATTGCTCGGCAGTTGATACAGTGAATGTATTAATGTCGACTTTCGAGCGTCGAATAGTCGAGTCGTTACAGGAGATGTTTTTTAAATAAGAAGAAGAAGACTTGGGGATATGGCATGCGCGTAGGATATGTGTTGAAGTATGGTGGAATAGTGATGGGGTATGGGTTAGGTATGGTCTGATATGGTGATTATCAAATAATATATATATATTATCTAAATTTAAATTCTCAAGCTATAAAACATCCGAAAATTCTCGATCACCAAACGAGGCATGCCGCCTAGCGTTCAATATGTTATATCCCTATTCTGAATGCAATGGAACTAGTCTCGAGGCCTAATTCGATTGTATGCAGAAGATAGCTTTTTGAACCCAATTATTATATTAAATTTCCAACATTAATTCCAACGCGTTTCGATCTCGCATGACTAAACGATATTTCTGATTGCTACAAAATTCGACGGCATAATATAATTCACTATTATGCATCCAATGAAACTAGTTTCATCGAAATCCGAGATTGTGTCCCGGAAGGCTATTTTTATATGTTAATTAAAATGAGTTATTTTAAAAATCAGTTAAATCACTTTTAAATCCAATTTAAAAGTTTTATTATCTTCATTCATATTTAATAGAATTTTAAATAAGCCTTGAAATTATTTTTACCTAAATTAACATCCAAGATTTAATTATTTAAACAATTTCAATTATTAAATTAACAATTAAATTATCTAATAAATCGCTATATTTGAAATTCGAGTTATTTAACTTAAAAATTAACTTTTCAATATTTAAAATTAATTAAATATTCCAATTTCAAATGACCAAAATTCTAGGTCGTTACAGAAACCTTTGTTTAAAACCTTTAAACAACCCTTTCGAAACCCTTGAAGGTAACCCTTTCGAAACCATTGAAAGTGACCCTTTCGAAACCATTAAAAGCCTTCCCTTCGAAAGCTTTAAACCATTAAATCATGTCTTTCGAAAACATTGGAAAACCTTTCCTTTCTTTTCACCAAAAGCTTCAAAACATTAGACATCCTATTTTAAAACCTTTAAATATTGCCTTTCGAAAGCTTAGGAAAAACCTTCCCTTTCGACCCAGTTGAAACCCTGGGGAACCACCCCTTTTGAAACCATTCATTAAAACCTTCAAAAGCATCAAAACTCAACTCTTGCGAAAACTTTTGGGTTCAATTTAAAACATGTGGAAACCTTTCGAAACCATTTAAAAATTTACCCCTTCGAAACCTTTGAAAATCGTCCTAGTCGAAATCATTTGGATTATGCCTTCAAGTAGAGCAAAAGGATAAGAAACCCATTAAAGTCGAAAACATCTATTACGAAATCATTTAAAACTGTCTCTTTTGAAACGTTTGGGTTTTACTTCAATCATAGAAAAAGGTCTTTGAAACATTTAAGTTTAAAGCATCTGTTTTGAAACCATTTCCTAAGTAAAAAAGTAATGGTGTCGAAACCATCCCTTCTAAAGCATTGGAGAAGTGGCCATATTTTAAAAACAAAGCAATCTTTTAGAAATCATCTAGGTCGAAAGGTAAAAGGCGGCAGCAAAAGGTTTCAGCTTAGTTGAAAGCAGTTATTTAAAAACAAAGGCGCAACCCAATCAAAACCATTTCCCTTAAATCCATTTAACCCAGTCGAAAGCTAACTGAGTCGAAAGCTACTAAGTCAAAAGTCATTTAGTCGAAAACAAGCAGGCACATTTTTAATTTAAAAGCAAAGTATTGCCTCAACCCCTTCGGAACCCCTGGTTTCGACTCTATACCTTCTGCCTACATCCAGTTCACTACATACCAGTTCCCTAATGCCATATGCATTGATTTCGACTGTGTCGGAGGCGAAGCTAAGGAGGCGGAACCTGGTGCCGAAAGCATTGAAATAGTGAAAAACATGTAGCAAATAGTTCTTCTCACCTAACCTGCTTTACGTGTCTAATTTTGATTGGTTGCCTCTTTCTTTACCAATAAAAAGAGCTGCAATTTTCAGAACTTACTATTTGAATTATTTGTAAAAAGCCCCTTCTCCTTTTATAATTATATAAAACATTTAAGTCCCATACCTTAAATAATTTTATATACCCATTAAAACACTTAGGAAAAATATACAAAAATTCGAGATAATCTCTTTTAATATGTTTTCCAACATATAAAAATTTCAGACCCAAATCTTTTATTATTTAACCGTAAATAATTATTAACCCAAATTAACATTTTCTTTACTAGAAAATTCATATAAATTCCACAAATATTCAGAAAATTCTGAAATTGAAACCTATCTCTGGAATATCATTTATGATCTTCACAAAAATTCGCTAGGCATTTGGATGTCATTTTATAGGGTTTTCACCTTAAAACATATCATAAATTCAATATGAACAACCATAATTCATCAACAAGTATATATAATCATTTCATCATTCGAAAGCATGGAAAATCAATGAAAAATATTTGAAATTCATCTTAAAATTGAAATTAATAAAAAATTGAGATGTAAACATTATTCACCTTAGCTTTAGAGATTAAAGAGATTAAGATATGAATGGATTTGATTTGCTTAAGCTTCTTCCTAGCTTTTCTCTATCTTCTTCCTCTTTCTCTTGTTAATGGTAGTCTACCTAGTTTGTTTATTTTTTATAAAATGAAATGAACATGTATGGGGGATACATAGTCAAGTTTTAGGGATATAGGAATGGCCACTTTTCTATTTTACCCTTCCTCTATTTAAGTTTAACTCTTATTTTAATTCATAGGTTAAATGGCACGGCTACCCTTTAATTAAATCAAATCTCAATTCCCTAATCAACACATTATTTTATTTAATTTAGCTAATTAAATATCCTAAATAATGTTACTAAAAATCTGTGGTGTTATAGATTCTATAGACAGTTTCCAGCTTTAATGTTTCATCTCTAAGCTTATGATCGATTGTGTATATTCCTTCTCAGTGCGGGCCTAGTGCCTCCATACCCAAGAGAACTCATTTTAGAATGAAATCTCCTACCTCAAAGCTGCGATTGTGAGCCTTGGTTTTGAAGTTTCACACTCCCCTTTTCTGGTGGGAAACAACCCTTAACTTTGCTTCTTCCCTTTTCTCAGCAACCTAATCGAGAGACTCAAGAAGAAGCTACTCGTTGACCTTTGGGTCGAAATGTCTTTTACGGTGAGAAGGGACTTCCAGTTCTACTAGGATCATCGCTTTTGATCCGTAAGCCAAAGCGAATGGTGAGTGTTCGGGAGTAGACTTATGTGTCATCCTATAAGCGCACAGTGCTTGTGGAAGCTCATCAACCTTGTTGTCTTTAGCTCAGGTGAATCACTTCTTCAAGGTGGATTTGATGATTTTGTTCACTACTTCTACTTGTCTGTGCACTTGCGGATGTGCCACTATAAAGAAGCTCTTCGCAATTCTATATCGCTTGTAGAAGTCCTTAAATTCAACACTCTCGAACTGAGTTCCATTGTCATGACGATTTTCTATGCACTCCGAACTTGCAAATAATATTCTTTTTTACAAAATTGGTTACCATTTTGGTTGTAATCGTGGAAAGTAGTTTCATTTCGGTCCATTTTGTAAAGTAATCCACTACAATGATGACATATTTGGCTCCCCCCTTCGCTATTGGTAGCACATCGATAATGTCGATTCCCGAAATCGTAAATGGCCATGGGCTGACCATTTGTGTGAGTTCTAAAGATGGGGCTCCTGAAATCTTTGCAAATCTCTGACATTGATCGCACAGTTTAGTGTAATCAGCAGTGTTTTGGTTTACTATCGGCCAGAAATATCTGCAGTGAAGTACCATCTTTGCCATAGTCTACTCCCCATTGGGATAGCAGTAGCAACCCTTATGGATTTCCACGATCTTCCTGGTCTTATCCTTGGCTATACATCGAAGCAGGGGAGTTGAGAATCCCCTCATATATAGTACTTTGTCTTGCAACATGAACAAAGGCGCTTTCTGGAGGAGTTTCTTCCATTCATTATTGTCCCTCAGTAGAGTTCCATTGATCAAATATCCTTTGATTAGGGTCATCCATGTTTCCACTTATTCTGTGGCCTCTAGAATCTAGTAGATGTCCATTTGATCGACACATCAAGTTATCCGAACTTCCATCGAAACTAATCCCATTAGTTGCGCCTCTCCAGAGCCTGCTAGCTTAGCCAGAGAATCGACCATTTCATTTTCTTCTCTAGGAATGTATGCAATTGTGTAATGCTCTATGTCATTCAACAGTTCTAGCATCTTCGAAAAGTAGGGAGCTAATGCACCCTTAGCTTGGTATTTCTTTCTCACTTGGAAAACCACAAGCCGAGAGTCGCTGAATATGTGCACTGTCATTATCCCCAATTCCTTCGCTATCATCAATCCTACTATCTTGCTTCATATTCAACTTCGTTATCAGTCGTACGAAATTCCAATTTCAATGCGTAACAGATTGATCGTCTTTCCAGCGTTTCAAATACTACTACTGCACCTAAGTTATATTTGTTTGAAGCACCGTCGACAAATAACATCTGGTGAGGAACTACAACCGCATCATCCTCCTCTTCTTCACCATCCTTTGTTGTAAATTGGGCGATGAAATCTGCCAAAGTCTATCCGTTTATTACTCTCCTTGGATGGTAGGTGGTGTCGTACTGGCTCAACTCGATATTCTATTTTAGTAGCCTTCCCAAAGGAATGAGTCGGTATAGTACCTGCTATAGAGGCTGCTCTATTGGGACCTTGGTTGGAAGAGCCTAGAAATATGGTCGCAACTTCCTAGAGGCAATCAGCAAACAATATGAAAGTTTCTCCAACTTCAGCTAATTCCTTTCAGCTCCAGTAAACCATTTGCTGATGTAGTAAACCAGTCTTTTGATTCTTGCCTCCCTACGTACTAGTGATGCACTTAGTGCGTGAGCATACACTACAAAATAAACAAACAAATCCTCCCCATCAAGTGGTTTGGAAAAGACTGGTGGTGTCTCCATATGCCTCAATAACTCCTCGAAGGCATTCCAGCAATCCTGATTCCATATGAAGTTCTTCTTACCTTTCTTGAGGGCGTCCAAGAAAGGTATGCACTTATTTGTCACCCCCGAGAGGAACCGACTCAAAGCAGCGATCTTCCTATTCAAGCTCTGTAGCTCCTTTTCGTAGTAGGGACAGTTACATTCCTCAAGGCCTCAATCTACTTCGGATAGGCCTCGTTGCCCCATGCATTCTTAATAAATACCAAAAACCTTTCCTGATGCTACTCCAAAAGAACATTTCAACGGATTTAGCTTTATTCCATATTTCAGCATAACTTCGAATATCTCTAAAAGGTCATTTAATGGTTGCGAGACACTTGAGATTTCACAAGCATGTTATCCACATATACTTCCATTGTCCACCTTATTTGATTCTTGAACATGGAACTTACCTACCTTTGCTATATGGCTCCAATGCTCTTCAAACCAAACAACATTCCACGATTATAGCAGTATATTCCCAAATCCAGTATAAAACTAGTATTCTCCCGATCTAGTATATGCATCAGAATCTGGTTATAAACTGAATAAGCATCCATAAATGAGAGCTGTTCATGTCCAGCCGTCTCGCCCGCCAATTAGTCAATCCTGGGCAAAGGAGCTATCCTTTGGACAAGCTTTGTTTAATTCCGAGTAGTCGATACATATCCGCCACTTTCGATTTGAGTTCTTGACTAATATGCAATTAGATACCCATTGGGGGTATAAAGCATCATGGATAAAGCCGTTTTCCATTAGCTTATCCACTTCTTCCTTCCACGTAGCGAATCGCTCCAGACCTACTCTGCATCTTTTTTTGTTTCACAGACATGAACTATGGATCGATATTCAATGCATGACACGTTATCTCTGACGATATCCCGCACATATATGAATGCGTCTAAGTGAACACGTCCAGGTTTCCACGGAGAAAATTAACCAATTCCCATCTTAGACTAGAGTTAAGTTGAGATCCAATCTTCAGGACCCGAGTAGTATTATACATGTCGATTGGGACATCCATCGTCAAGTCAGCCGGTGGTGGTCACCCTTCCCCTGATTTCTTCCAAGGGTCCAATACCTTAAAAAATCTGCCATGTTCCTGAGCTAGGGTCCAAGTTTTAATATATATTCTTGCCTTTCTCATGCCGCTTTGCTTCCCTCGGCTTTGCAACGTAATATTCCCTTCCAACGCCCCGGTTACTTTTTATCATCTCCACCCCGTTCTCAATAGGGAACTTCATCACTAAACACCACGGTGCCAGCGCTATCCTAAAATCAGGAAGAGCCGGTTGGCTCAAGAAGGCATTGTATGTCGAGTACTCATCTATGATATCGAACTTTTGAACTTGAACTATCCTACGATCTCCTTTGCCTAATTTAATGGGTTGATCGATTATTCTAATTGATTGGTTTTCCTTGCATGTAAACCCTTGAATCTTGGCTATACAAGCGATAACTTCCATTATGTTGATCTTCATCTGATCGAAGGTCTGTCAAAACAGTATATTCGTAGAACTTCCATTATCCACCAATACTCGACGTACTGTTGCCGGCCCAATTTCTGCTGTCACAATCGTGGTGTCAAAAGTCAGTTCTTTGACTCCATTCTTATCCTGATTCTTGAATACGATATCGTCAGTTATCATCCTTTATTGCTTAGCCAGATCTCCGTCTTCTACAGCAAAGCAGCTCTCTTATGGTACATGCCTTAGCGAGCTCACATACCGCTCCATTTCCCTCTAGCTCTCTTCCACTGGATGAGGTCCTCTAGTTATGGTATTGATAAACAACTTTCCATCATTTTGCTCGGGTCCTTCTCCACCAGATCCTAGTTGATTCCATTGGGTGGGCGGCCCATGGGGTTTCACAGATTAACTAACTTGCTATGGTCCTTTAATGTATAGCTGGAGCTTATTCTTCCTTATCAGTTCTTCAATGATATCCCTAAAATCCCGACACTCATTCATGTTATGTCTATGGGTTTCATGGAAGCGATAGAAATTTTTGAAGCGCCTTTCTTACTTAGTTGCTTCTTTCCGAGATGGCTTCTTATATCGTTTCGTTCCTTGAGTAGCTAGGTAGATGGTCTCTAACGTATGATTCAAAGGAGTGTAATCTTCCCGTCTCGTATTCATTGGGCACTTCTTGTTGTTTTTACGCTTCCCGCTAGGGCCTTGATTCCACTTCTTCTAGTTATAAGAATTTCCGATATTAGCTGCCATGTTTCCAGGGCCTTCTCCAGCTTGCTTAACCGCCACATTACTTTGGATAACTTTTTTGATTGCCCGTCGTTGGTCTTTCCTGCGGTTTGATTTGCTTCTTCCAACCATAGAAATTGATTGGCCTTCCGATGAATTCCTCTATATTCGTGTGTTGTTTCATCTTAAGTCATCTACCGAAATCTATTTTTGGATGGATGCTTCGGACCAAAGCCATGAACACAAGATCTTTCTTTGGATTACTAACTTCAGTTATGGCAAATTAAAGCGATTTAGAAACCCTTTCAACTACTCCTTAGGTTTTTGTGATAGACTTGACAAGGACATCACATCCTTATGCCAAGTAACATGGATTCAGAATTATTCTAAGAACTTTCTAGCTAACTTACCAAAAGTCGATATCGATACAAGTGTAGTAAACTACATCGATGCCACTCCTTCCAAGAAATTGGAAAGCATCCATACTGGACAACATCCCGCACCGTAGCACTGTAGTGTGCCATTCACATTAGAGTAAATGTTGTCTAGGATCGGTAGTTCTGTTGTATGATGGCATAGTCGACATCATAAACTTTGTAGGGTATTCTTCTCTCAGAATTTTCTGTGAACGGAGTCCTACTTCATGCAGAACCCCAATCCTCATTATTTTGCCCTTGCTTTTCTCAAACAACTGCTTAACCATATTTGCTATGTACTCCTCCCTGGCATGGTATTCTGTAGGACGACAATCAAGTGCCCAAAAAAGTATTTAGCTCTTCAAACGATCTTGGTTCTCCCACTGACGTCTCAGTTCTCTAGTTTTTCGGAGAACCACTCCTGAGGTATTCCGTTAATGTCCAGTTGGTTCTGGTGCAGCTGTCTGAACTTAAGCTCCATTAGCTTCAATGTCTAGCTCGTAGCCATCATCTTCAAGCTGCATATCCTATTCAGAATTAGACAACTCCAAAGCATCTACTTTAAGCCCCCACTCTTCTCTAAAATTCCTCTCAGTACCGACAGAAATCCTCTTGGTACTGAGTTGTTTTCTAGCAGGGGAGCACTTTTGCTTCTTTTTATAGCACCTTCTATAACTCCAACGGCTACTTCCTTCTATTTTCCCATTGCATTTCGCCTATTCTAACTAGAAAAAGACTAATTGTCTTCTTTATATCTTGAAGGAGAAGCTTCTCTCCTATTCCTTCTTGTCCTTTGTGCTTGCTAGGTTAATAGAGCTTCCATCTTACCCATCAAAGTTTTTGACTATCCGACATCTTTTGATTCAATTTCTACAGCATCTTATCAGGCCCACCCCTAGTAACCACTTCCTGTTGAATAGATGATCTTAGTATCGTCTATTGATTATTAACTTCAACATGCTGTGTAGATCCATCATCTCCACCAGAGACCATCCCCGATGATCTTATGCCTTTCCTAGGCACAATTAATTTCTAGTAGCAAGTTTTCAAATACTTCAAAGCAAATTATTTGGATCTAACCACTAGATCTCTCTAAACCCAAAATAGCAAGCTAGATCTACGCTTGGGAATCGATGCTCTTAGTGAAAGCACCAAAACGTTGACACCAAAAGTGGCACAACACCAAATATGACCTATGTTAGGATTAGTTCTAGTGGAAACTGCAAAAATTGTAGAAAGGTAAAAAGACAAAAGATTTTTATAGCGGTTCGGCTATCTCTGACCTACGTCCACTTTATATATTATTGATTAAGAGTTTGGTATAGAGTTTAAGGAGATTAGGTTGGTATAGAGTTTAAGGGGATTAGGGAGATTCAGAAGTCACAAGTATAAAGGATTAATAGGCTCATAAGCCTAGAACAACCAACAATGTCTGCCTTGGTGACCATTGAGAGAGGAGATAGGGGATGAAGAAGATGAGTGCCAAAAATTGGAGAAAGATCCTTCTTTAGTGGCTATATGGTTGATATTTGTAGAGAATTTGCTATTCAATTCCATAGGATCGAGTTGCACAAGGCCCATATGCTAGCCTATGGGTGTACAAGAGAGCATATATCCCAATCTCCAAGAATGACCTCTCGGTACCGAGAGGTTCCTCTCGGTACTGAGAGGTTTGGTTGGGTGGAAACCCAACTTTTCCCTCCGTAATGTCTTTTTATCTCGCTTGTTGTTTTTCCAAACTTCTTTCCATAGAGGTTGAGTCATTCCCAACGATTTGCTTGATAATGCTTGTATTATCATGCTTTCTTTGCTTTCTTCTTATCAATCCTTAAATTTGCTCATCTATTCTCCAAGAAAAGTAATTGGTGATGATCGCTTGAAGTAGTACTCAAAGTACAAGAGGATGGTGGGGTCCAAAAAGTAACAAAAAGCTCTCGGTACTGAGAGATCCTCTCGGTAGTGAGAGATCCTCCAATGGACTTGCAAGTTCTTGGGATATCTCTTCTAGCTCTTCTAAGCCTATTTCCACTTTCATGAGCCGTTTCATCTTCATTTTGATGTTCTAACTACTAGTTGAAATCTGCTTGGTTAAAATCCAATTAACAATAGTGGTTCAAACCAACCAGAACCGTTCAATCAAACAATATCAAATCTGGGCCGCTCGGGTAGGACAAACCTTAGCCTAATACAAATGACCGATCGACCGCTTTAGATTAGAGCGGTCGATCGCTAGAGGTCGACCAGTTCAATCTGTGTGTCAACCTGCAGGGTTTCATTATTTAAGAATATTTATTTCCTATTTTAATTATTTTCAACTTTGAATTTCCAAACATTAATAACTCTCTCATACTCACTGTGATTTGAAAACATTATATGTGAATATTTACTAGAAAATCGCTACGAACACAATGGTGCAAGTTTCATAGCCAATTCGAACGTTTGTGAAAATTTCCATTCTTGCCTTTATTATAGTTAAATTTTTGGGGTGTTACAAACGGCCTAAGTATAGTATATGTACCTTGAGTTTTCTCAAAAAATACATACAGTAATCTTACCTCGTCAATTTAATATATTAATAATATTGCACATAACATCCCTAGCTTGAGTTTTCTCAACAACTAAGAAGTATGCAAGTAATTTATATATATATATATATGTATGTATATATGTATGTGTGTGTATGTATGTATGTATATGGTAGATGATAATATTATATTAAAGATTCATAATCATCAATATGTTATATTGAGTGATATCGATTTATGGAATAATGTATTTCTATGAAATACCCTTTTGATTCAATTATCGGACACATCGAAAATCACGGTATACATACATTTACATATGTATTTATTCTTTAAGTCTATTTAAGGTTTCTTATTGTTCCATCATTAATTTATACATTCGTATTAAATAATTTTTATTATTATATAACTTTTATATTTCATATTACTTATATAATAGTCATATGTATAGTATTATATTAATTAATCTTATTTAATTAGTTTTATTTAATTAACATTTTAATTAATTTCATATTATCATAATATAACATTTATATTACATATTTATTATATACTATAACCTTTGTAGTATAACACATATATCATATATATGTGTATGCTATTTAATTAATTAACCTTTTAATTAATTAATTTGATCAAACAATTTTAATAAAATTTATACTAATTTTGAAATTTATTTATAAACATACATGTATGCGCATGTTAATTTAACATTTTTAAACAACATAACATATATCATAATATATAATACATGTATATATTTATTAATTAATTAACTTATTTAATTAATCTATTTTATTAACCTTATCAATAAATTCTATAAATTTCAAAATTAATTTATATTAATTTTCAAACATTTAGAAAAAAAATTATATTATTAAATTTATAAAATGTACATGTTTTATTCAAATTTAACTATTAAATTTAATATCTTATATTTTTAATTTTCCCCAAGGCCCGGTTCAAATTCGTCCTTTTCCATCAGAGGCGACCTTTGGGCTTACATATCTATTTAGGCCAGGCTGATAGCCAGGTAGGACATATATTTGATTACCTAAAGCCAATCCTTCGACACTTTGTTTCTAGACACCCTATATTTTGGCTGTGAGCTTAATTTGTTACCCTAACATGGCTAATTTAGACAGCATAAGCTATTGGGCTCTTATACTATTATTTGAACTAAGCCAGCCCACGGTAGAAGTAATAAGTTAATTTCAAACTTTTCTACCATTTTGGATCTATATTGGGCCTATGAAGTCAAATTTATTTAGAATATTTCATAATTTCTTTTAAATAAAATCATTATTTATTTAAATTTATAATATATTTTATATTATATAATTAATATGATATTATATACATACACGTATCATATACACAAATACACACACGCGCACACACACATATATACTTACATATCCATGTGTGTGTGCATGTATAACATGGGATTCCATGCAAGGTATAATGCATCTGTTTATAAGTGATGCGATTTGTACTTCAACGTATATGTTAGCTCATCTAATATACAAATATATTGTCCAAATGTTTATTTATATCCTTTATTTAATATATATAAAATATTGCAAAATATATGTGTGTGCATATATATATGTTTTATTTTTAAACTTTTTTATGGAAATATACATACATACATGCACACAAAAAGATATCTATGTGTGTGTGTGAAACTTATAAAATATATGAATATAAATATGTATATGTACATTAAATCATTTAAAATAATATTAAATTTTGTTTTTTATTGCAAATTTGAAATCGTAAGGAAATATGATATAAAATAATAATAAAATATTTAAAGACAATATCAAATTTAAATATTTTAGTAAAAATCTCGAAGATATTATGATATTTAAATATTTTATATGTAGTTTATAATTTAAAATAAATTTATTAATTTGGGTTATTACTTAAATATTTAAATCATATAAAATTTGAATTTTTTGTCGAAAGTTATGATAGATATAAATTTAATTTTATGAAATATAACACATATTTTATAACATATAAATATATATTATTTATAGAATTAAATGATTTAAACAATATTTAAATAAGATATATAAATATATAACATATTTTAATTCGACCAAAATATTTTTTTAAGTATAATATTACTTATAAAAAATTTAAAACCATATTTTGTGCAATGTATGATTTAATATTTGAATTATAAATCTTATATAAATTAAATAATGAATATTAAATTTATTTAAATTAAAAAAATCTATTTTTTTATTTTCTCTGCCATGAGCAATATATGCATGATCATGTGATGAATTTTGAATATAAAAGTGTATATATTCATACAACTGTGCAGAATGTGACAATTTAATTATATAAATGGAATCGTCACATAACTAACAAAACAAAATTCATGATATATGCATATATAATATTCACATTAGTAGAATTATTAATGCCAATAAGTATACCTTGAAACGATGAGATCTGCTCCTTGAGCTAATTTCCAGTTCAGTAGATTGCAAGCCCTTGAACCGATGGCCAACGGTTATCGAGTAGTATTTGTTCTACTTTAATTTATTTTTGGAAATGGGCGGATGGAAGGAGTTAATTTTTGGCTAGAGGTAGAGAACTCAGAGGCTTCAAAAATTGAGAAATGAAAGTCGGTTGAGATGCTTTTATAGAGAAGGAAATATAGAGAGAAGTTAGGATTAAGATCCATATTTCTCTCCTACTCTTTCTTACCTCTTATCCATTCAACCCTAGCCCTTCTAGACATCTTATGGCTACCCCCTTTTGCTGGTCAATAGTGGTTGAAAATCACATGCCTCCATATGGGCTTCAAACTAATTTAAATCCCAAACAAATTATACTGCATTTAAATCTAATTTTAACGCGTATCGATATCGTATATCGATTAATATATTTATAACCATTATAAATATATTTCATAATATTGTTAGACAGATCAAAAAAATTATAATTAATATTTCATAAATATTAATCAATTTATAAAACTAGCAAATTAATTAAATCGTTTGGGCAAAGGAGTATTTAAGGTTTCGGTTGTGTGACCTGTTAGGTGTAAATTTGGTCAGCGATTAGTGTCAAACTATTTGAATATTAATGTTCACACGTACTTAATAGGCGATGTGACATTTTAGCCAAATTTATCGCTTACTTGGTTTCACTAAAATCCAATTTTACTTTGTTAAGCGTACATGATTATGAGTATTATTTACATTAATTCCCTTCATCAAAACTATATCACTTTGGACTTAAGGACTTTAATAATGGTCAAAATTCCAATATAATCCATATTCAACTTTATAATCCACATGCAAAGTCCTTGGTTCAATAATAACTTATTAACCGAAATGCTCTTGCCACAGACTTTGACTTTTAGTTGACTTAAGTTGACCATGATATTATTATATAACTGAGGAGACGAATCCTCCCTTGAATAGTGTTTCACATTCAATGCTTCCACTCAACCCAATTATAGTCATTCAATGGACGTCATGTCATGATTTAAATATAATCAAAGTGGAGCTACCACATTGAAGATCAACGATATTCTCAAGTCAAGAAAATTATGTAATTTTGTCACATCGATATTTTTCGTTTGACCTTAGTTATATTAACCAATAGAAAACTATTGAGTAAGTTATTCCATAGTTATCCAATAACTATCAGTATATAACTCCTTGGTGTTCTAGCCATTATGAATAATACACCGCCCAACATTTGGAGAGCGTTGTGTACTCTAATCACAGTGGATGCATCGATATCTAGTCTTGATACATCTTGACTATGAATATTTAAAATGGTATGTTTAATTTCATTGTGATAAATTACTCATGATTACATCAGTTTGTAACTACTATCATAAAACATATCATTTAAGGATTTTCTATTAAATATACATTTAATTAAATTAATTAATTAATATAACACATTATATCAAGTTTATAATATATAGAAAATACCTTTTATTTCTGAACATGATTGGTTATTGGGTTAGATATATGTAACAAATAACATAATTGCCCCTAAGGCATACCCTAACTATATCAATGTGCTCTCAGCATCTCAAATAACTATTTCGGCATCGATCATAGTAAATGATCTATTCGGCTCTCAGATGTAAATATAATGCTCTCATATTGGTGAATAAGTAAGTGTCTATAGCATCTCATCAATAATAACCAGACGGGAGACAGACAGCTCTTAGCCTGCTCCAGGAGCCTTCTTCACATGCTCCCAAGGCTACTCATACATGCTTAGTTACCTTAACTGCCATCGTGATCCAATATCCATTAAGTTCAAGATACGATATGCGATGGTTACGACGCTGCACGTGCCCCTCATGGTAATAGACTGATGGCCTATGTGACACATAGGCAACGACTCTCAACCATGGCTCTCAGATTTAGATCTCAGCAATACACATCAAAAAGGTGTGTTATGGATTCAAGGAGTGACCCCGTAATCAGGACGCTATGATGGATACTAGTCTAATCTGATTTACTCCACGTTGTATAATAGGGTACGCACACAACATATAGACACACTTGTAGCTGTCAACCTGCTCACTCTCAGTTGCATAACCATAACATAATACTCTGTATTTTCCACCCTGATTAATGTCTACTCACATAAAGAAATCAAACAAATACCAGCTCAGGCATCCCATACCACCTGGTTTCATTCCCTTGTTTAATGCTCTCAAATTACACTCGGATAATATTATATACCATGAATCAAAAGAATAATCAGAATAATATTTTTAAATGCCCCATACCATACAGTATTACCAATCTGTTTACTTAAATTCCCCACAATCAAGAATTTCAAATGATATTATTCTATATATCAAGTCCAAAGAATAAGCGGAGAAATATCATTGGAAGTCCCATACCAGATGTTATTATAGCTCCGTTTATTCAGTTTTATCATTAATAGAAATGTAAACAACCATTAACATGTTTGTTTTGAAAGAAATATATTTATTTACCAAAATGTATTATAATTAATAAAACCCTTTATAAATGTCAAATAGTTAAAACACTTATTTTCCAATCATTAAAAAAGGATTTTAATGTTCACAAATAAATTTCAACAATTCATTTCTATATTTTAAAATCTTAAAGATATCATATAAAACTAGTTATTACTCGTAAAATCATTTATTAATTTCCTACAATCAAATATGATTTTTAAACAAAATTAATAACTCCAAATCAATTCCAAACCAAACTATATATATAGGGCATATGTTTCAAAACTCTTAAAAATAAATTTTGATAATCAAAAATCCCTTTTGTGAAATTTACCTTAAATATGTTTTATTAAACATACTATTTACAAAAGAAATTCATTTAAAAAATATTATTACCCTTCATTTATACCACTTTTATTTATTTGTAAATACACTTCAATCTAATTTTGAAACCCGTAAATAATTTTCCAAAGCTTTCTAAAACCCTTTAAAACAAGATAATTAATGGAACATCCAAAATAAAAATCATGGAGCAAAATCCTCAAAAAATATCAACCAATCATTAGTATTAATTTTACCATGTAGCAAATTCAAATTACATGAATTTTGGCAGCCATATAGTTTACACACAACAAAATGCAAATATATAAAGTTTAATTCAAAATCAGACAGTGTTCTATTTACAAATTGATTCTTCCAACCAATATAAATAATTAAGCATCTCAACAACCAATTCCAAACCAATATACTAAAAAATCCTTTCGACTAAGCAGTTCAAGCAATATATGGGTAAATACATAACAACCAATGAGATATTGATATAGGTGTGAGTATAAAAACTCACCAAAATTCCAAGCAAGAGTTCCAACAACTACATCGATGCCCTTCGCCATAGCCACTGTGCCAGCCAGGTCATTATCGAGTCACCAATGCGATCTCCATTGCCATCGCTGCCAGTTCCCACACTACCAAAAAATTACTGCAAAAAACCCCAGCCTGCTGCCACCAAAATTGGCCACCAACCATGATGGCATCTCTTTCACCACCACTATTAACATTGTGGATCCCATCACGCTGCAGCCAAGATCGCATGAATGTGTGCATATGACTCGTCATGACACCTACTCGTAGCCACTTGCAATACACGCCATAGTCACCTATAACCTTGTCCAAAATTCATGCATCTCCCTTATGTCGCATCACACTCCTCCTACATCGCATCCATCTGCTATCAGAAGCTGGCCGTCTCTATATCATGGCTACTCCCTCCTCTGTGACATTGACGACAATGCCTAGGATGAGCGCCTCTTATGCGATTTCATTTCATTTTTTTAACTGGTCATGAGTCAATTTTCTGTTTAGGGGGTTTGTTTTTTGAGATTGAAATGATGAAGCAAGGATAATTTTCTAAAAACAAGGATAGAAAAGAATGGGTTTGGATTTTGATTTATGCTCTAGTTTAAATTAATTCATTTCTCTTTTTCATTTTCCTTTTCTTTTAAATAATCCTTTTTATTTGTAAATAAATTTCAATCTAATTTAAATTAATTTACACTTCATTATACTGAATATATTTCAATGATTGAACAATTTCATTCAATTCAATGCCTATTTACTATTCACTATCTTAATCACATAAAAACTTATTTACTCCTTTAAAAATATTTTATAATTAATTAAAACATTTTATTCAAGTTTATAAAACAAATCTTCTATTAAATAGCCTTTAATTTAGTAAAACTTTATTTTCAAAAATATTAATTATCACAAATCAAATTCGAACATATCCATTTGAATTAAATTTATTTATTTATACAGCATAGAAAGCAAGGTTGTTACGCAGGTTGTCCTAGCTCGAACCTGAGTGTTGAGTGACTCAAAGGTTCTCTTGGATGATTGTAACAACCCCCACTTGGAGGCCCAAAACTAACGACTATGGATGTTGCAGTCATCCATAGTTATTAATCCTCGGCGACCAAATACGATAATATTAAATACATTGATACACAGAAACACATGAATATGGAAAAAAAATTAAAACATCAAACAAGTTCCATATTCCATTCCAAAATATTTCAAATTCATTACATAATCCCACAATCGTTAACCACGTTCGTAGAAAATATATTTATTACAACATACGCCAAGAGCGACATATGAAGATGCCTATTTGGATGATCAGAGTATATATAGGCAATTATTAACAACTTTCCCTTTACAAACAACATAGCGGAATCAAAATAAAAGAAAACTCTAGATAGCTATCATGCCTCCTACAAGTCTCCAAAAGCTTTATTCATCTAACGAGGTACCTGAAAACCTCAACTCTCAAACTACTCAAAACCAATAGAGTACCTGAGAGTTTAAGGGAAAAACATAAACTTTAATTCAGACATAAAACCTGGTATGAATAATAATCTACCATCTCAAACCAGTTAGATATCTTGTTAACCAAATTTATGGTCAACACTCCAAAGAATCCAAGTAAAAGAAGTTATTGAGAAAAGTGGGAAGATGGAATCTCTAAAAGGATTAACGAATGTTCAGCTGATAGCTCTGAGCTATTCTAAGTGATAGAATGCTTTAAACTATACCGAAAGGTTAATGATATACAAAACTTTCTATACTTCTTTACTCAGGATTAAACTTAAAACCTGACCTTTCGATGGGGTCAAGAAGACTTGGATACAAGATTTACTAGGAAAGAAGTCTTTTCGGTCTTGTTGAATTAACATAGAAGGGTATCTGATTTGGTTAAACCTTTATAAGACTCCATCCAAAAGCTTTTTCCTTGATCGAGATTAGATTTCCTTGGTTTATCTTATGTAGAGAGTTAACTTGATTCTTTACCGAAAGGCTGGGCAAGCAGCTATTTGGGATTCAGAGTGATGCTAAGGTTGACGGGATACGACAAGTTATGATACTTGGCGAAAGGTTTGACCCTCAGGATTTATGACTCTGGAAGGTTTTATGTATACCAATTCTGATAAGCCGCCTTTAGGTTCGAAGGGTTTAGGCTACAATCCAGAGGTTACCGAAGGATTGTGAAGACCGCCCAAGAAAAAATATCATTTTTTCTGTTGGTTCGGACCTTTCGAAGGAACTGCGCTGATAGTTGTGATTAAACCAACAAAGATTAATGTAACCTATAAAGAGAATGTACAAAATTTAAGACTTCCCTTTGATCCTTGAATGGACTTCTCTTTTTAATAAATTTTCCCAAATCATTACCCAATTAGGGTTACAGAACTATGATTTTAGAAATACAAGAATGGAATAAGGAAAAATCCGCCCCTCAAACAGGACCCCTTAGGTCTTATTTATAGATGCCCTCGGCCATGCTTTCATCCTTATGCCTTCTATTGGCTTCAAGGGTTCCCTTCTCCTATACAGTTGCTAACCTTTCGACTTCATCAAAAGGTTTTCCTTTTACATTTCATCTTGGATCCTTGAGCACTGCCGAAAGGTCTTTTCTTTTATTTGTTGTTAGGAACCTTTTGTCCTTGCCGGAAGGTTTATCATCTGTACTTTATGTGAACCCTTCGATGGTGTTGAAGGGTTCTTGGCTATTGTGAGTCCTTCGACTTTGTTGGAAGGCTGCTTTTCACCCAGATGTTGCCCAGGGCCGAACTTTCTTCGAATTTTGTTTGAAGGTTGCCTCATGCTCTTTGCTGACTTATTATTGTCGCCTTCATCTCTCACCTTCGGCACCATCGAAAGGTGTTCAGTAAGTGTCTCGACCGACCCGAAAGGCCTATCATGCTTTCGGAAGGGTTGTTATAGGGTGGCATGTTCTTGTCTTGACTCCTCTGCCTCCCTTAGAGGGTCGGAATTTCTTAGATTCCGTGGAGTAATACCCTTTATCTCTCGTGTGTTCTTGTCTTGACTCCTCTGCCTCCCTTAGAGGGTCGGAATTTCTTAGATTCTGTGGAGTAATACCCTTTATCTCTCGTGAAAGGTCTAGAGTCACCTCATACTGCTAACTGCATCCCTTCGACCTCTTCGGAAGGTTTGATCTGGATTATTTTCCTTCTGTCTTTTGTTTGAGATCTTCTGACCAAAGCAAAAGGTGAATTTTTTGAGTAACATTCCCCCCCATGCGATGGGACACTCTTGACTTTCCAAGTCATCTCCTCTAAAAGTTATAAAGTCTCCAGCTTCATTTTCAAGCAAATATAGTTACCCAGTATAAGTAAAAGATTTCTTGTATACAACTTAGCCTTTTTCAAAAAATAAAGAGGTTACTTTCTAAACTTGATTTAATATCTTTTAGACTATCCTTCCTATATACTCATTATTCAGGCAGGATTTAAAACTACACTTAATATAAAATTAATAAGTTAACATGGGATCCAATTAAGTATTATACTGGTAACCTTGAATATCCTTTTTCGTCCCTTTAAAGGGAATCATGGCTGTAGTAATGAATTTTATTTTCTTGAACCTTTTGACAAGATCGGGAGGATCTCTTACCCTCACTCTCTTTCATTGTCTGAAGATCTAAATAACTTAATGGCTAAACCTTCTGCCAATAAGCCTTTGTTGAGGTCCGAAAGCTCTAAAACTTTTGATTTTTCTCTGTATAGCATAACATCATATAACAAGGTAACAAACGCATAAACATATTTTTAGCTGCACAACATAACTTCAGAAATTCAACTCAAATATTTAAATATTCACATAGATATATTACTCCATAGTACACTTCCTAAAATGATTTTCAATATGTACATATTCAAAATGACACTAACATCGAAGGCGATCAAAAACAGCAAGATGGTTTCTTCCCCATTATTCTACAGATCATTTGGAAAAGGCGGAAGGTCTGGAACCAAATTGATGGGCTTGGTGACCATGGGTTCAACCCAAATTGGTTGATAGGCCGAGTAGGTTTTCAGCACGGGGTTTTCTCCAGAAGAATCCCAGATGGCCAAATCCATCCAGAATGTGCTTGTAGTCGGATCAAAAAGAAAAAAGTATGTTGCTTTTATGTGTGGATTAAGAAAATTAGGATGTAGGTGGTTTGCATTACTGGATTGTGAACTCTTGACCTCCTCCGCCTCTTGTGGTTGGTTCAACAAGCCTAACGCGAAGCAGCAGCAATAATGCGGTGCTTCCGCGTTGATAAAGTCAAGATGAATTTGGTGAAGATTGCAAGTAGCAATGGGTGTTTCTATCTTTTGTTTAGTTCCTTTTTTTAGATATA
The DNA here is from genome assembly GCA_030737815.1 of Allium fistulosum. Classification (NCBI taxonomy): domain Eukaryota; kingdom Viridiplantae; phylum Streptophyta; class Magnoliopsida; order Asparagales; family Amaryllidaceae; genus Allium; species Allium fistulosum. Next base: position 230,138,571 of record CM060908.1, on the reverse strand, counting down.
AATGTTTATATAATAAGGATCAGAAGAAAGAGGGAGAGGAAGACGAATGGATTTTGTCAGTGATTTTAGTGAAAAAATTAGGCATTCTCTTTTGTTTCCTAGAGATCTCCATTAAAGATTTTTTTCTTTTTGTATAATTATCGTTCCATTTTGATTTGAAAGCAATTGTGGGTTAAGAATTATCTGGCGTCATTCTACAAATGGTGGCCCTGGTTCGACACTTTTTTGAAAAAGAGCGGCGAATTCTTAACCTTCCGTTGGATGACAAGTAGAGAGAGATTTTGGCTACTTCTATGTAAAGTGCACTTTTAACACTCAGCCATGAAACTTTAATATTTGGGTAAACTTCAGTAGGAGTGTACTTTGGTATTTCTAATTTTATGTAAATTAGGACCTGATCTAAATCTTGGTGGGTGCTGCAATTTTTCCTTGAACCAGACTATTTGTTTAAAAATTTCCTTCAATAGTTCAGGTGTTATAAGTAAAAATTTATTTTCTAATTCTTCTCTAAGTTCATCTCACATGAGTTGGGGGAATAATCACAAATAGATGACAAGCAATTGTATTGCGAATATATGTTTCTCATTACATATTTTTGTTTGGCTTGTCTGTATTATGTTATTCCAAACTAACTGTTCCCCTAAATCATGTCGCCCTATTAGACCAACCTAGCCAATATGCTATATAAGGGAAGGCCTTCTTCAAAAATGGTTTAATATTGAGGACCTTAGGGTTAACGGATTTCGTACGTGGAACATTCTCACTCCTTACCCGGCTTCTTTTGAAGGTAGAAGAGAAAATTTTCTTAAAGGAACTTAGAATATTTTATTTGATATTGATTGAAGGTTATGCTACAATACCTTCCTAGTCGAGAGATGGAGCTATAGTAAATACACACTAGTTATCATTTTGAACGAGATTATTATATCTTATCATCAATAGCAAGTTTCAGCAAGAAATACATTCTAATATGTGTTCTTATTACTAAAATAAAGAAATTTGATTTCCGTTTTTCTTGTTGATATGGGAGACTCAAGCAAGACTAGCTCTGCCTTTTAAAATTCTTATTTCAAACTTGCAATGGTCTAGGATTGTTAACATCACTTTTTCAACGACCCAGCACTCAGCGCTCTACGACTTACGACTTAACAACCTAAGCGACTTAAACAACTCAAAGCTTCAACAACCCAACGATCTACAAGCTAACGACCTAACGAGATAAGAAGGTAGCGACCTAACTCTAGAAAGCGATCTAGCGACTTAACTCCAGAAAGCGATCTAGCGACCTAACGAGTTAGCGACCTAGCGACCTAACGAGTTAGCGACCTAGCGACCTAACGAGTTAGCGACCTAGTGACCTAGCAATTCAGGAAAAAAGAACGACTTAACATGCTCAGGAGTAAAGCTACGACCTACCTCTTCTGTTAGGTCGCTCACAACCTAACCTTGCCGAGATAACTTCTGAATTCACAACCTTAGGTCGCTTACACCCAGTATCTCATCCAGATTGGCTCCATTAAGTCGCCAACGACTTAAGCTAACTCGGAAGGACCCTTAGGTCTCTTACGACCTATGACCTACAACCTAAGCCCTAGTTTTCTCCGATAAATACCCCGCCTACTCCACATTGTAGGGGGACTTTTTCCAGACTTTGAAGTGCCAAAACTCTGCTGCATTCACGACTTCTACAATGCCTCTACTACCAAAAACATTCCAAACTACCTAAAGAGAAGATCAACAACATTCAAGATGGATTCCAGAATCTCTTTTGCATTGAAGTGTTGATTACTTGTATCGATTGTTGAATAATCGAAGGAATTCCTGTAAAACTTGTAATCGAACTTGTGATAAAGAAGAAAAAGTGGACGTAGGCTTGATTTTGAGCCGAACCACTATAAAATGCTGTCTCTTTACTTTTCCGCTATTATCTGCTTGTTTTAGTTCCCGTACAAACGGGTGGTGCTTTCACTTTACTAATACTCACACCGGGGTGTTAGCGTTTGATTTTCTACGTTAACATTTTTGGTGCTTTAACTGAGAACATCGAACTCAGGCGTGTTTTCACCATTGCTTCGCAGAGATTTGTTGAAAGACTCTCCTTAAAAACCAGAAGTTTATCTGAAATCATGGCTCCTGAAAGAAAGAGTAGATCTACTAGATCCGGAGATGCTTATGACAGGGCTGCCTCTTCTCCAGCGCCAAATCAGGCGACTCCTACTGTTGGAGTCACAAGGGCCAAACTTGATGATGTTGTGTCTGGGTTATACCAACAAATGGAAACTCAAAATGCTTTGATGATGGAAAGGTTAAACGCTCTGCTTGGGGTTCACCAACAACTAGAAAATAATGAACCAACCTTCACTAAAGATACTCATGATTCCCAAGACAAGAGTATTCCTCAAAGGGCAGCTGGCACCGCCGAAGGGGCACCTCTCCAAGCTGGAGGATCAAGGCCGCAGCCGCCTCTTCGCGAACGTTTGTTCAGGCAAACTTCCGAAAAAGTGGCTGACGTCTGCCCGGCAAGGCCTCTGAACAATGAGGAATACCTATCAGGAATGGTTCGCCAGATTATGAAAGAAAGTATGCAAAGGAATGAAGATGAAAATGACTGGGGATTTTCTCCAAGCAAGACTCCGTTTACCGAAAGAATTATAAAAGCTGAATTTCCAAAGAAATTTGTTCCCCCTACTATCCCAGCCTATCGGGGGACAAGCGACCCAAATCAATTCTTGTACAAGTATGACTGGCATATGACTGGTGCCAGGGCAACGGATGAGATTAAATGTAGATATTTTCCTGTCTATTTAGAGGGGTGGCTCTACTTTGGTTTACAATGCTACCAGTCCGATCGGTGGATCAATTCTCTGACTTAACTCGTAAATTCAAGGATCAGTTCAGATTGTATGCTACAAAGGCCAAGGACATATTGTCACTGTCCAGCCTCGAACAAGCTCCCGAAGAATCTATCAAATCATTCTTGAACCGCTTCAATATAGCCTTGGCTGAAGTGGATAATGCTAAGCCTCGAATGATTCTAACTTACTTGATGCGAGCCATCGACAAAACAAGTGAGTTCGGAAAATGATTGAAGATGAAGGAACCAAATTCACTTGAGAAATTTTATAAGAAGGCTGACGAATTTATGCGTCTAGAGAATCTTCCTGCACCAGCAAAGGTGGTTGTGGCTGAAATTCAAAACAACCATGCGGCTGAAGCTTCTAATAAGAAAGAATCTGGTGGTCAGAAGAGGAAAAATAACGGTGGGAAAAAGCAGAAAGATAAGAAGAAACCTCGCCGTTTTTTGGATTTTACTCCTTTGACTAAGACCCCAGAGAACATCTTCTTCGCAACCAAGGATGCTATTGAGTACCCTAAGCCACCTAAAATAAAGCTTGGGAAAAATTTTGTACCTAATGGAAGATTCTGTCGATTTCACAATCAGCCTGGCCATGACACTAATGAGTGTCGCCATTTGAAGAATTTAATTGAAGAGCTGCTGCGACAGAATAAACTGCAACAGTATGTCAAGAAAAACAGAGGTGATCCGGCCTCATCCACTAAGGGGCAGCAACTCCCTGCTCGTCAATCTGGCTTAGGTGAAAAGGCTATGGTACAGGAATCTGAAAGGCCTGTTATCAATGTAATTACAGGGGGGCCTCACCCAGCAGGCAGAAGCTGGGGAGAGATAGAGAGGTATGCTCATGCTCTTAAACATGCCCCGAAAGAAGAAACTGTTTTTGTCTTGGAAGATGCTGTGCCTTCAAAACAGCAAAGAACTTTTCACGATGACATCGTATTCAGAGCTAGAGATTCTGTGGGAGTTAAGGCTCCCACCATGGATCCTTTGGTAATAACCGCCGGTATCGGACGACCTATTGTGAGAAGAGTGCTTGTTGATTGCGGCCCTTCTTGTAATATCCTCTTCAAAAAGTCATTCGATCAAATGAAAATTCCGATGGCTGATGTTCAAGCTTCTTCGCAAAAAATTGTTGGGTTCACTGGGGAACCAAAACAGCCAATCGGAACCGTCGACTTATTTGTAGAACTTGGTGAAGGGGAAAGAAAAGTGGTCTGAAAGCAAACTTTTGTTATTGTTGATGAATTTTCTGCTTATAACGCCTTCTTGGGACGACCAACTCTTGCTGCATTCAAAGCTATTCTCGCCCCGTGGTGCCTAACTATGAAATTCTCCACTGATAACGGTGTTGGTGTTTTAAAGGGAGACCAGGATGCTGGGCGGGAATGTTATCTCACAAAGTTGCGGGAGGCGAAGAAGAGAGAAATGGGAAAGGGTGCGGTAGCTCCGCTCCAAATCAAAGAAACCACCTTGTAGCAATTACGGAGTGGACCCTGCACTGGTGACCATAGTGGTGCATGAAAAGAAATTGATCCCAGAAAGACCAGTGCAGGGGAGAATAGAGTGGTGCCGGTAGAAGTAACGGTGCCAATACCTGTTGACTAGAAAGATCCAAACAAGGTGCTAAATGTGGGTTCACAACTCGGTGTGACAGCTCAGAATATGCTAATATCATTCTTGAAAGCAAACCTGGATGTATTCGCTTGGAGTCATGCTGACATGTGCGGAATATCTCCAGAAATCGTAGTGCATGCCTTGAATATTGATCCGAAGTTCACACCCGTAAAGCAGAAAAGAAGAACCCAGGGTCCTGAAAGGTCGGCAGCCTTAAAAGAAGAAGTAGACCGGCTCATGGAGAATTGCTTCATCAGAGAATCCACATATCCAAATTGGGTTTCCAATCCAGTATTCGTTAAAAAAGCTAATGGAAAGTGGAGAGTATGCATCGACTTTTCAGACTTGAACAAAGTATGTCCCAAAGACTATTTCCCATTGCCCAGAATCGATCAGTTGGTGGATGGAACAACCGGGCATGAATTATTGTCTTTTATGGATGCTTACTCAGGATACAATCAAATCATGATGCATGAGCCAAATCAGGAGGACACGAGCTTCATCACTGATGTTGGTCTTTACTGCTATAAAGTCATGCCTTTCGGACTAAAGAACGCAGGGGCAACTTATCAGAGACTCGTTAATGCCATGTTCAAGTCTCAAATTGGCAAAACTATGGAAGTATACGTTGATGATATGTTAGTGAAATCAAAGAAGGCAATAGACCACATGGACCATCTGGCGGAAATGTTCGCGATCCTCCGAAAGTTTGGGATGAAGTTGAATCCTCTGAAATGTTCATTCGGGGTTGAGTCCGGAAAATTCTTAGGTTTCATTGTGAGTGCTAGGGGCATTGAAGCTAATCCTGCTCAGATCACTGCCTTAAGAGAGGTCAAACCCCCTAGAACGAAGAAGGAATTGCAAAGCCTCAACGGGAAATTCGCTGCTTTGAGTCGATTTATTTCCAAGGCCACAGATAAATGCATTCCCTTCTTTGATGCTTTGAAGAAAGGAAGGAAGAATTTCGAATGGACTCATTAGTGTCAAAAAGCTTTTGATGAGCTGATTCAGCATATGGAAATGCCTCCAGTACTTTCTAAGCCCAACAATGGTGAAGATCTATTCATATACTTAGCAGTTTCATCTCATGCTCTCAGTGCAGCGTTGGTACGAGAAGACGCAAAAGTTCAGTGTCCAGTTTATTACATTAGCAAAAGATTCACTGGGGCAGAGATGAATTATTCAAAGTTAGAAAAGCTCGCCTATTGTCTATTGATCGCATCTAGAAAATTGAGGCAATACTTTCAGGCTCATCCTATTAAAGTCCTCACTGATCAACCTCTAAAGCAAGTCCTACTTCGCCTTGAAACTTCGGGTCGTCTTCTGAAATGGAACATTGAACTCAGTCAATATGATATCACCTACCATCCCCGAAGAGCAATCAATGGACAAGCTTTAGCAGATTTCATCGCGGAGTGCGCCGACAAAGGTGACAGTGAGGAAAAGGTAACTGATGACATTCCGTTCCAATGGAAATTATATGTTGATGGTGTAAGAAATGACTACTATTCCGGAGCTGGGGTTGTGCTGGAAACCCCTGAAGGGCGGTCATTGTGTTATGCATTGAGAGTAGAATTTCCTTCGACAAACAATGAAGCCGAATATGAATCTCTTATTGCCGGTTTGAGGATTGCTAAGGAACTGAACATTAAAGTATTGCAGATCTTCAGTGATTCCCAGCTCATTGTATGCCAAGTCAAGAAAGAGTTTCAAGCTGAAGGAGGAAATATGCCTGCTTACTTATCAAAAGCCTGTGAGCTTCTCAATGATTTTGATCATTATACAATCAACCATATACCCCGGGAAGAGAACATGAAGGCAGATTCTCTCGCGAAGTATTCAAGCTCTGGTGAAACTCAATTATTGGGATTGGTCCCTGTAGAAGTCTTGACAGCTCCGAGCATTGATGGGATGGATATTGACTGGATCATGGCTGTATCTCAAGAACAGGAGTCATGGATGACCCCAATCAAGGAATATCTACTCAATGGCTCCTTGCCAGAAAACTCAAAAGAACGCCAGAAGCTGTTAAGAAAAGCCCCGAGATATGTAATTCAAGGCGACCATTTGTATAGATGAGGATTCTCGATGCCATTACTCTGATGTGTAACCAAAGAAGAGGCTAAGACAATTTTAGCTGAAGTGCACGGAGGAGAATGTGGGGATCATTCAGGCGGCCAAACTCTTGCAAAGAAAATTCTCCGTTAGGGGTATTTTTGGCCGGATATTAACCGAGATGCTGCTAGCTATTCCTGAAAGTGTGACAGATGCCAGAGATTTGCAAAAATCCCAAGAGCATCTTCCACCGTGCTAACACAGATGGTCAGTCCAAGGCCATTCGCCATTTGGGGAATAGATCTCATTGGGCCTATGCCGATTGCCAGATCCGGAATCAAATATGCCATTGTTGCTGTTGATTATTTCACTAAATGGGCTGAAGCTGAACCATTGGCTACTATTACCTCTAAAAAGATGATAAATTTTGTGACTAAAAATATCATTTGCAGGTATGGTGTGCCTCAGAAGATAATAACGGACAATGGTACTCAATTCGAAAGCGAAGAATTCCAGGAATTTTGTAGGCGATTCAAGAGCCGAAAAAGCTTCTCAGCGGTGGCTCATCTGCAGGCAAACGGGCAAGTGGAAGCAGTGAAAAAAATCATCAAATCAACCATCGAAAAGGAACTGGAAAAAGCAAAAGGTGGTTGGGTTGATAAGTTGCCACTAGCACTATGGGCATATAGGACTACCCACAAAAATGCGACTGGGCACACTCCATTCTCATTGGCATATGGATCAGAAGCAATGATTCCAGTGGAAATAGAAGTTCTCTCACACAGGAGAATTCATTTCAACCAAGCTGAAAATGAAAAGCTGCAACTTGAAGCACTTGACTTGCTTGATGAGAGAAGGAAAGAAGCTGAACTCAGAGTTGCAGCTCAACAGCAAAGGATAGCCAGACACTTCAATTCTAAAGTTCATCAATGCAGCTTTTAAATTGGGGATCTTGTCTTGAAAAGGATCATGACAGCAACAGAAGTGTTTGGGCCAAACTGGGAAGGGTCGTATGTTATAGGCAAAAAACTTCTTGATGGCACTTTCAAACTCACAACTATCGAAGGAGATCCAATTCCGAGAGCCTGGAACAGCAACCCCTTGCGTCCATATTTTACTTAAAAGCTATGCTTAAAATTGTAAAATAATTCTGGATGTATAATTCTTGTGTTGTAAGCCATTGTAAAATCAGTGTGACTCAGCAATAAGAACTATAAAGTGGACGTAGGCCCAATTCTTGGCCGAACCACTATAAATCTTGTGTCTTTTATAACTTTAAATTGCCTATCTCATTTCGATGTGCAAATATCTTAAATATGCTGCTAAAATATCGATTTAATATTGCAGGCAATAATAGCAAAGTTTACTGATTCAACACGTCACGAACCCAAGCGATTCCCATAAATCACTCAACAAACAAATGTCAAGCCACAAAAATTCCAGACTCAATTCCTACAAACGGTTGGTGATTCCACCAAAGGGGCACCTTCCCAAAAGAAGGCACCAGGCCCTTGCTAACTGACTGTGATCGTTTGTGCAAACATACATCTGGTTAAGTGGCTTGCGTCTGCCCGTGGATTCAGTCAACCATGAAGCACACTTCTCTGGAAAAATCAAACAGCTTACCAAAGAAAGGAACATGCATTTGAGAATGATAACGAGAATTCGCTAAGCGGCAATTGATGAAAAGACATGGACAAGCAGACAAAAGCAGCCGAAATGGAATCTTGTCTCTCACCCAAGAATGTTGGTGGGACCACCCAAGGGGCACCTTCCCAAGATAGAAGGTTCCATGCCCTTGCTACTTGATTGCGATCGTTTGTGCAAACGAACATCCAGTCGGGTAGCTTGCGTCTGCCCTATGGACCCACTTAACTGTGAGATGCAAACTACTTGGCAAACCAAACAAGCCCTCTTCGGAGGCACAAGCCCTCTTCGGAGGCACACAAACAAAGACCTCCAACGAGGAAAAAGACCTCTTCGGAGGCAAAAGAACTCTTCGGAGGCACACAAACAAAGACCTTCAACGAGGCAAAAGACCTCTTCGGAGGCAAAAGACCTCTTCGGAGGCACAAGCCCTCTTCGGAGGCACAACTCTTCGGAGGAGTCCTCTTTGGAGGCAAAAGCCCTCCAACGGGGCATGCCCAAATCGAAATGCTTCTCTCTCCCAAGAATGTTGGTGGGACCACCCAAGGGGGCACCTTCCCAAGATAGAAGGTTCCAGGCCCTTGTTACTTGATTGCGATCGTTTGTGCAAACGAACATCCAGTCGGGTAGCTTGCATCTGCTTCGTGGGACCATTCAACTGTGAGAAAGTAACTTTCAGGCAAAACAAAACAAGCCCTCTCCAGCGGCACAACAAAAAATCCCTTCCCAAAGGCATATAAAACAAGCCCTCTCCCGAGGCACAAATGAAGAAGCCCTCTTCGGAGGCTCAAAGCCTTCTTCGGAAGCACTAAACAAGTAAAGCCCTTTAACGAGGCACATCCAAAAACTTTGTCGATGGAACCACCAAAGGGGAGCCTTCTCAAAAAGAAGGTTCTAGGCCGCAGCTAAACACTCGTGGTTATTTGTGCAAACAAATATCCGATAAAACAGCTGACGTCTGTCCCGTGGGCCCATTCAACGATGAAACATAATTTTCTAACAAACATATCAAAGCTTTCTTCGGAAGCTCGCTTCACTACGTAGGGGAATCCACTTTTAAAAAGATGAAAAGTGACCATCTCCGAAAGTTGAAGTATTTTTTTTAAAAAAAAAGAGGAGAAAGGAAAACTTCTCCGATGCAAGGCACGCTCTATTAAAAGCAGAATAATATTTCCTCAAAACGGAAGAATTATTCTCTAGAGTAAGAGTACAAGTCTTTTCAGAATATTGCAATGAGCCGTGGTATAGGGGCATATAGCTATATTAATAAAAACAACGCTTAAACAGCATACCACGAGCTCACTACAGTATCGTACAAAGAAAATAAAGAAACTTGTGCAAAAACAAGGAATAAATGCATTCACAAATACTGGCAAGAGATTGTACAAGTAAAAAGTGTCATTGTTGTTCCATACTATCAAATTTTTTGTACATGTACAGGTTTCAAAAAGCGGGGGCCGGTACCCGCACAACGTCCGGTCGATACAAGCAAAAGACAAAATAACAAAACAAGAAAGATAGAACCAAAATCATTTCTTCTTCCTAACGCCGCCTTTAGAGCCTTCACCTGGCTTAATGACTAACTTCGCAGGCCGGCTTGGACGAGTTGCGGGAGAAGGAGAAAGAGATGCAATTGGGTCATCCTCTATTTTCTGGTCACCAGCGGATGTGTCCGTCTTCTCATCATCAGCAGAAGCGCCTTTCTTTTTCTTTGAAACCCCGCGCTTTTCCCTCTTCTTTGAAGAAGATTCACTGCCTAAAGAAATAAGATCAGAAAGTTTTGTATCATCGGTAGTGAATCTCTCCGGGGTCTTCTCGCCCTCCTCAAGTTTCTCGGCCTTTTGCTCTTGAGAAGCCGCCAGGTCGTCTAAACCTTAGAGAGCTTCTATTTGTTCCTCTTGCGACCCCGGTTGAGAAGCAGAAGGAGGAGTAACTTGAAGAGGTGGAGGAGCAGCAGCTAGGGGAGGCAAAGCTTGTGCGACACTTGTTGTTTTCGCTACAGAAGAAGAAAAGTTAAAAGCATCAATATTTCCCGCAAAGAAAGGAGATAGTGGCACGTCAAAGCTTAAGTAATAGGCAAAAAGTAAATCAAGCTCATGTGAAGCAAACGAGCAGTCCACTTGAGCCAGATCGGAATTGAAGTTACCTGGAGAGATTGGGTTGATCACTTCGATTTCATAGTCTTGGGCTTCAGTACTCTCTTGGGCCTCTTCTTCAGTGTGAGCAGTTGGGGGCTCAGGAATTGTGATTTCAATTTCGACTTTTGCGGCTTTTGCAGGAGACAGGGAATGAGAGCTAGAACCAATGATATCAGGATCGACTGAAGCCGAAGGACGAGTGGGGTCAGCCAAAGGTGCCTTCCCCAGATGTTTTCCTTCTACAGCTTCGGCTCGCTCCCTGGCAAGCTGTTCTTTTCCTCTAGCCAGGGCAGCATGACCATCATCGTCTAAGTAGCAAGCTTCCAGATCCTTCTCTGCATAACCAGCATCTTTAAACATTTCACTTATTGCCTCCCACACTTCGGCTAGAGTAATTTCATATTTTGGGCCCAAGAACGAAAGACTTCCTTTCCCTAAGACACTGAGAACATAAAACTCAAAAAGAGTGGAGCTAATGGTCGCCTTGGTTGTTTCGTGCGATCCTTCAGCAGCCGCTTTTCCGGCAATGGCCTCATCACGCTCTTTTTCTGCTTTTGAAAGTTGAGCTTTTAACTTAGTAATCTCCAAGTCTTAAGAGCTGACTTTTTCCTGCAGCTGGACGGTATCGATGCGGTATTATTCAACAACATGTTGTTCCGCCTCAAGTTTAATCTCGGCATCTCTCTGAGCAGCATGCGCATCTCTCACTTGCTTTTGAAAAATCTCTTCCTTTTGAGAATGCGAAGCGGAAGAGGTAGCAAGGTCCTCCTTAAGTTTCATAACTTCGGCTTCAAGCTCCTCATTGTAGGCAGTGATGCTCTTCATTTCCACATCGTGCTGATCAAGAATTTTCTGCCATTCAGATTTATCATTTTCCATAGTCAGCATTGCCTCAAGATTTGCACGATTGACTCTTTGAAGCTTGTCGACAAGTTTCTGCCAGCCAGACATCCTTTCGATATCGAGTTTGACAGCATCAGGATTCCTTAACATGGCCTTCTTGTCAATAGGTACCAAGTCTAAGTCAAAACACACTCCTTTTAAGCACCAGTTCGGGAATCGGCTGTGGAGTGTAGGCGGAGGCTTCTCGACCTAATAGGGAGGTCTATTGATGATTGTTTGGATATCAGTTCTTTTGAGGGCAGGAGAGCTGGGAGGAATGTCTGAAGAAATGGAAGCAGCGGGCACTTTAGAGATTTCAGAAGAAGACTTGTCGTCGAGCTTGGCCTGCTTGCTTGGCTCCTCGGTTATGTGACTCTTCCCCTTGTCATCGTGAAATTTTCTTTTATAAGAATCATGATCTCTTTGAGAGGAGTCATAACGGTCATCTTTTATTCCGTACCGCTCCTCGTCAGCCTGCCTCTCACGAGCTTTCCTAGCCGCTCGTTCCTCATCGGTTTCCCTGGGGGCAGGGAGACAGCGCCAGGGGTTATAAAAGTCATGCCTTCCGTAGCATTGAAAATCGTCATAGTACGAGCTGCTTCGTTCCATTGGAGAATCTAAAAATAAAAAAGAGATAGAATTTAGAAATCTCCAGGAAAAGGAAGTTAAGTACGAGTAACTAATAAAAATCCTAAATGTGTGTGGCGTGCAAACTACGCACGTCAAGCTACAAACCACTCTTCAGTTTAGGAGTGATGTCGGCTTTTACAATGAGGGCCAACTCTTGGGTTGACGGAAGTGGTCGTAAGGCAGATGTCGCTTTGACTGATAGAGAGACAAGCTTAGGAGTGGTAATATCGTCTTTGAAAAGCTCTTGAGAAGTCACCAAAAAATCGCTTAACCCCTCGAAGATGTCATCATCGTTGTGCCCAGCCGAGTGAGTCCCACCGGCGGTTCCTTCTTTAGCATGCTCAGCCCTCTTTATGGCAGAACTTTCCTTCTCCATCCCCTCATTAACTTCCGTGGCTGTCTTCCTGGGACATTGAGGGAGTTCCTCTTCTTCGATAACCGAAAGAAGTTTAGACTTGCCGGAAAACTCTGCACCCTCAGCAGAACCGGAGCATTTTACCAATGAAGCTTCTGCAACCAGTTCTTTCGACGCAAGTTCTTTTGCAAGAGCTGGGGCATTAGATATTTCCGGTTGAAAAGCAGGGGCATCGCAAAGCTGAAGGGATCGGGAAGGATGTAAAAGGCCAAATTGATGTAGAAATTCATCTTTCAAAAGAAATTTGATACTCCTTTCCTCGACGGCTACAGCATTTAGCCTTTCAAAAGTTGACTTGTGACTTGAGTCTTTAGAAAGGGAAGGAAGTGCTATAAGAATAAAAATGAAGTTAATACTTGGCAACTTGAATTCTGAAAGGCTCAGAAATGGAGTGAATAGAGATAGACAAACTTACTTCCTACTCTCTAGATGCCATAGAATCCTAGAGGGCAACGAACGAAGAAAAATTGATTTAAGAACCCATGAACGCTGTCGGGCAAGTCTGCAATCAGTTTACGATTTCTAGCGCTCCTTATTAGTGTGATGGAAGGATGATCTTTATTCCTCCCAAACAAACACAAGTAGCAAATTTCATCGAAGTTCGGAAGGCGATTAAGTGTTCTCTCGAACAACACACACAACCCCATGAGAATGGCGTAGCCATCGGGGTGCAACTGAAATGGAGAGATAGTCAACTGAAGAAGCAGCCTTCTAAGAAAGTCATTAAAAGGAGGAATAGCTCCGCTCAAGCACATCTGACGGTTGATCGCAATAAAGCCAGGAGGTGGCTTGTCGGTGGTATCATTTACTCCATGAAGTAAAGCTTCGGTCTTAGCAATGCCAAATTGGACGCAAAGCTGGCTGAAAGCCCGTTGGGTTAAAGTGGTTGAGACTGTTTCCGAAGGATTCTCCAGAGGGACATCTATTGGGAAGACTTCTTCAGTCTGTTCTACTGATACTTCTTGTGCTTGATGAGAAGTCATTCTACACAAGGAACTGGATGTTCAAATATGAAGGTGCACGTTTCCTAAAAAGCGTGTGAAGTGTTGTGCGAAGCTAGTAAGATAACAAGTAAATAAAAATAATAACACTGGTTGGCATACGTCAATTCAGGAAAATTCAAGACTTGTTATTAAATTAAAACTGAGAGTAGTGTCAATGCAGATAACATTTGGTAGTAACCAGTTCTAACTGTGAGAATTTTGCGTTGACACTTCATTCAAGTTAGTTGATTCGCAGCATTTCACACTCAATTGAATTCAGTTTATTTTACTTAAGTAGAATATTGTCTCTTGAGTTAATCCATCATTCGATGTGGGCAGTCAATGATGAGTATATTCGTCCCAGTTTTCTTCAAGTGTTGTATTTAACAGGTTATTAGCAATCAAGTGAATACAATCTGTGAAAAAGCACAAGTTCAAGCAGTTCAAATTTGCAGTTCAGTCAAGTTCTGTGAAAACTTTGCAAGTGTTCAAGTCCTTAAATCGCAAGAACGACTTAAGACTAGCTCGGGCTTACTTAGGTCGTCCAGATCAAGTTCAAACGACCTAGCATAGGTCGAGCTCCCCTAAGTCGTTCTACTCAAATTTTGGAGTTTATCAATTGTGTTCCCACGAGTTAAAGCTACACTGCAAGTTAAGGCATAAGGCTTTAAGCCAAGACATGGTAAATTTGTTTAAGTCTTAACTCGTCCAAGTACGCCCACGACCTAAAAGTTATGTCGCAAGAAGTTAAGTCGCCCAGATCATAGTGCGATCCAAAGATAGGTCGTAAGGAGAGTTATCTCGTCCGAGGAAATATGCTACACTTCTTAAGTCGCAAGTTCTTAAGTCGTTCAGATTCTTTAAGTCGCTCAGTTTTAAGTCGTTTGCTCAGTTTTAAGTCGTTTGCTTGGTTAGGTTGTTTGCTTGGTTAAGTTGTGCTAGTTCCTTAAACCGTTTGCTGAGTTATGTCGTGTGATTCATGTTTAAACCATAAGTCGCTCCCCCTCAAATCCTTAACTCGCCTAATGCCTTATGCTGTTCACTACTTCCCAGTGCATCAATTCACCAACTCCCTAACTCGCTCAATCTTCCTCGGGTTGCCTAACTCACAAACCTGATAGCCCGATAACCCATTAACCTAATAACCCATTGGCGCCATCACAACAAAAAACCCTCTCTTTCAAATACCACCAAATCACCCAAAAAAACCCATTAAAATCATCTCCGATTTGCCACAAATTCAATATTGTTGTTTTATCATGAATCGCCAGCCACGGTGTGATCGACAACGGTCACAAATTGGTCGAAACATGATTCTCGATGAAGTGCAGTAAGAGAAAACGAATCGAAGTCAATCGGCGATTGGACGATGGATGTAGGAGAACGATGGCTAGAATTACTTACGTAAATGAATGGAGGGTTGATCGACAACGAGAAGGTTGGAATTTGTCTTCGAAAGCTCAGAGATTCGTCAATGGCGGTTTCAGATAATAAAGCAAGTGAGGAGAAGGAAGGAGAAGCTGAGCAACTTTTAGGCGGGTAAGGTGGAATTCGAATCGGCCTAAGACGACCTAACAACTCAAACGGCTCACGACCTAGCAACTCAAGCGACTCACGACTTAGCAGTTCAGATGGCACGAGTTAAAAAGTGTCGAAGCACACGACCTAGTCCCTAGGCGTATACTTCGATGGGCAAGTGTTAACATCACTTTTTCAACGACCTAGCACTCAGCGTTCTACGACTTACGACTTAACAACCTAAACGACTTAAACAACTCAAATCTTCTACAACCCAACGATCTACAAGCTAACGACCAAACGAGATAAGAAGGTAGCGACCTAACTCCAGAAAGCGATCTAGCGACCTAACTCCAGAAAGCGATCTAGCGACCTAACTCCAGAAAGCGATCTAGCGACCTAGCGACCTAACGAATTAGCGACCTAGCGACCTAACGAGTTAGCGACCTAGCGATCTAGCAATTCAGGAAAAAGGAACGACTTAACATGCTTTGGAGTAAAGCTACGACCTACCTCTTCTGTTAGGTCGCTCACAACCTAACCTTGCCGAGATAACTTCCGAATTCACCACCTTAGGTCGCTTACACCCTGTATCTCATCCGGATTGGATCCATTAAGTCACCAACGACTTAAGCTAACTCGGAAGGACCCTTAGGTCGCTTACGACCTACGACCTAAGCCCCAGTTTTCTCCTATAAATACCGCGCCTACTCCACATTGTAGGGGGGACTTTTTCCATACTTTGAAGCGCCAAAACTCTACTTCATTCACGACTTCTGCAATGCTTCTACTACCAAAAACATTCCAAACTACCTAAAGAGAAGATCAACAACATTCAAGATGGATTCCAGAATCTCTTTTGCATTGAAGTGTTGATTACTTGTATCGATTGTTGAATAATCGAAGGAATTCTTGTAAAACTTGTAATCGAACTTGTGATAAAGAAGAAAAAGTGGACGTAGGCTTGATTTTGAGCCGAACCACTATAAAAATGTTGTCTCTTTACTTTTCCGCTATTATCTGCTTGTTTTAGTTCCCGTACCAACGGGTGGTGCTTTCACTTTACTAATACTCACACCGGGGTGTTAGCGTTTGATTTTTTACGTTAACAAGGATGGGTTAAGAATAGAGTTTAATCGAAGCTAATTTCGCAAAAATCCTTTGGCTTCTAAGCTCAAATGCCACACCATTCAAAAATTCTCCAAGGAAACTGAGATTTTTGAGTTAGATCTTTAAGAAGAAAGAGGGGATGAGATATAGAAATTTTGAAGCACTTTATTGGCGGGGATACTTGCACCAATCTCAACTCGGAATGACCAAGCTTCATGAGAGGATAAATATCTTGGAAATAAAAATTTAAAAGTTAGCTTGGTACTACAAACCTCCAGAATTCATAATCGGGATCTCGGTTTAATGTACTGATCCCATGATATCTATGGGTTTTATACGAACGGTTGATCAAATCATAAGCATCTCATTATATATATATATATATATATGATATATTTTCCCTACCTTAGTAAGGCCATGTAGCATCATGAAATGTGATATTTATAATATCGTAAATACTACAGGTTTTGCTACTTTTCGTCTGCATCTTGTTTATCTTTGATTCGGATATTCCCCTCAGAGATTGATGTGTTTCTTACCTTTCCGTTTTAGTCCATTACTTCTCTCTTGATTAAGTAAATCTGTATCCCCTGCCATTCTGACTTTTCTGCGAAACATGTAGCATTTGGTATTCTTAATTGTTAGCTCAAAATTAACAAATAAACCTAAAAGGCATCATCTGCCTTGATTAGCAAATCATTGTGGCAATTATATGAAAAGGAATTCATTCAAAATGTTACGGTCTCATATTTATCCATAAAGGGGGATGATCGTAGATTTAGCTCTTATCACTTGTCCGACATTCCTAAAAATAGTTTATATTGAGCTGCACACAATTATCGAAATCTAACATTTTACTTAATAAAGACCCTGAGGGGACATTTATGACTGAGATCTTGATATGGTAGTTTTGGATTCATTCCTCGTTATCGAGGGAATCAAAGAATAAAAAGGCCTGAAGTTCCCATTAGGATATTCTTTTGTCAGCAACCCTTTCGCAATAATATTCTTCGACTTGAGTACTAGAGATGAGTAGAAGTCCAAAGATTTTATACCCAGATTAGGGCTTTTAATAATCAGTAGCCTTGGCATCTAAACCTTTTAGCATTAATGATGGACATTTACAAGATGTCATCGGACCCAGATTCGGGTATTAAGAAATTTTAAAATAATGTGGCAACCGCTTTTTGGTTTATTTTGACAATAAATGATGGAGAGTTAGAATGTCAACTTCAGTAAGAAAGGAACGTTGGAATATCGAAATGCCTTTCCTTGGCAATATGCAATAGAAATTCATTGTGTCATTTCCGATGATGGATGCCATATGCACAGACATTTATACTTGCTGATAAAGGACTAGAATCTCTAATTTGGAATAAACAGTAAAAGTCCGGAAAGCCGCATGTGGTAATTAAGTAACAGAAGTTCGGAATACCCGATGCGACATTTGGTAATTAGTAGAAGACCAGGAATTAGCCCTAGTATTTAGTATCAGAAGACCAGAAAATCAATCTTGGAATTTTGAGTAACAGAAATTTGGAATACCATGCTTGGCAGATAATAATAAAGGATCAAGGATTTAACCTAGGAGTTAGCAATAGACGACCGAAATACCATTTCTGGCTATTAGAAAGACCAGAGTGCCATTTTCAGAATATTTTTTCTGGTAAAAAGTTTATGGACCCATTAGCGGTATGGGCCAAAATACTATTTCCAGTAATAGAAGACCAAAAATCCATCTTGGTATTGATAATGGAAATCCATAAAACCGTATCTGGTAATGAGTAATAAATGATCATGATACCTCTCCTTGATATTTAATAGTAGAAATCTAAAACACCATTTTAGATATCTAACGATAGAAGTCCAGGATGCCACCTTTAGGGCATCATTTTATGATAACTAATAACAGAAGTCCCAGAATACCATTTCTGGTAATTAAATAATGGAAGATCATAATACCATTTCTGGCAATAAGCAATAAAAGAATAGTATACCCATCTGGCAATAAGTAATAAAAGACCATAATACCCATCCGATAATAAGTAATAGAAGACCAGAATACCCATCTAGCAGATGTTCATGAAGAGAAGTTAGAGAATTCTTTATAATTCTGTCTGTCGAATGTGCCATCTTCAGGCTTTGACGATGTCTTGCATGCTTTCGCTATCTCGGGCCCGAGTTTTCTTTGTCCTTTTGTCATTTGTTTTGTTGTATCTCAGGCGGGGACTCTTTTGTCCAATTTTTGTGCTTATTTAAGCAGAGCCCTTTTCAAGATGTTTGTCATTTTAGACATTACCGACCTTTTGGTGGTTGCTATTCTTAAGCGATGCCGATTTCTAGTGGTGCCTATTTTAGGCATGTACTTTTCCTAGTCCACCGGACATTTCATCCGGGTTTCCGGTGCGCTCAGCTAGCTTATTCTAAAGCAGGGCCCGAGGACTTACCCGACCTCCCTCCAGGAGGAGCCTTAACCTGGCCATAGCGTGACGCGGTTAAGGGATTGTTCGGTACCTTGGCCAGGCCATAGTGTGGCGGGACCAAGGGATTACCCATCCTTCCTCCAGGAGATGCCTTATCCTGGTCAAAGCACGACGCGGATAAGGGCTTGTGCCGCTTTAACCTGGCCATTTCTGATTTTGGCAGGGATAAAGGCTTACGCCCTCCCTCCAGGAGGTGCCTTGACCTGGCCATCTTGGCATGATCAAGGGCTTTCTACCATTATTGGTAGCCTACCATTTTAGGTAGTACATGTTTAAGGAGAATTTCTCTCCCGATCATGTAGATGTTTTCTCTTATTTGGAGAATAGAACCTTTATTCCATGACTTGATCAATCCTTTACAAATTGCTTCAGCTTTCCTTGTTTTAGAAAGTGTAGGACCATTTTCCCGAGTACCTTACAGTGATTAGTATCATGTCCATTTATGAGGTGGAAGTCACAATATGCGCCTTTAGATGTTCTTTCAAACCCTGGTTTTTTCTTCCGAGAAGGCCAATAATTCAGTTCTTCCCTGCTTTTAATATAGATGTCTTCAATTGAGGTTGTAAGGTTATACCCTTTAAGAAGCATTGACTTTTGAGCCGTCTTTGACTGGCGTTTAATTCTTTTACAGCTTAGTTCAAATGCTTCTTTCTGAGGAGCAGGTTTTCTTTTTATCACCCATTGTTCTTCTTTCAAGGGAATTTCTTTCAGTCTTAAGGTTTCGGTTGGAAATCCCTTAATGATTCTTATATTTCCTCTAGGTAGTTCTTTTATCTTCCTTATTTCTTCAATTGGGAATTTTTTTCCTGTATCCGTAGTTCTCCCTTGAATGGCAAGCCGCATTTATTATCTTACTCCACTTGTATGTGAAACTATCATAATCCTTTATTATCTCTTTTTCAAAGATAGTTACCTGGAAGTATGACTGAATGGTTCTTCTTATTCGGTTAAAAATGTTGTCACTTCCATTTATTCTTCCTCCAAGCGTAAAAATCGGGGTTGGTCCCACATGAAAAGGGTTTAAGCTCCATTTCTCTGTGTCATAAGAATTTGCCTTCTTTTTGTTTATAATTTTTAAGGCCTCAAACCTTAGCTTTTGATCCTCATCCTGATTGGAGTCTATGATATTTATATAAGAAAGCCTTGTCAGGTGTGGTTCGAAAGATCCTTGTTCCGACCTCTTAAATCTTTTGGCCATTATCGAACCAAAATAAGGGAATTTGATGTGAATCAGGGAATTCTCACGTCAGGAAATTAATCAAGTCGGAGGTTCAGGCCCTCCTTATAGCGCCAAAGAATGTTTACAAATTTCTGGTCAGCACTCCAAAGAATCCAAGTAAAAGAAGTTATTGAGAAAAGGGGGAAGATGGAATCTCTAAAAGGATTAACGAATGTTCAGCTGATAGCTCTGAGCTATTCTAAGTGATAGGATTAGTTTGAACTATACTGAAAGGTTAATGATATATAGAACTTTCTTTACTTCTTTACTCAAGATTTGACTTAAAACCCGACCTTTCGATGGGGTCAAGAAGACTTGGATATGAGATTTAGGAGGAAAGAAGTCTTTTCGTCTTGTTGAATTAACGTAGAAGGGTATCTGATTTGGTTAAACCTTTATAAGAATCTACCCGAAAGCTTATTCCTTGACCGGGATTAGATTTCATTAGTTTATCTTATATAGAGACTTAACTTGATTCTTTACCGAAAGGCTGGGCAAGCCGCTATTTGGGATTCGGAGTGATGCTAAGGTTGATGGGATACGATAGGTTATGATACTTGGCGAAAGGTTTGACCCTCATGATTTATGACTCCGGAAGGTTTTATGTATACCAATTCTGATAAGCCCCCTTTAGGTCCGAAGGGTTTAGGCTACAATCCAGAGGTTACCGAAGGGTTATGAAGACCGCCCAAGAAAGAATATCATTGTTTATGTTGGTTCGGACCTTTCGGAGGAACCGCACCTGAAAGTTGTGATTAAAACAGCAAAGATTAATGTAAACTGTAAAGAGAATGTACAAAATTTAAGACTTCCCTCTGATCCTTGAATGGACTTCTCTTTTTAATAAATTTTCCCAAATCACTACCCAATTAGGGTTACAGAACTATGATTTTAGAAATACAAGAATGGAATGAGGAAAAATCTACCCCTCAAACAGGACCCCTTGGGTTTTATTTATAGATGCCAACGACCATGCTTTCGTCCTTATTCCTTCAGTTGGGTCGAAGTGTTCCCTTCTCGTATACAGTTGCTAACCTTTCGACTTCATCGAAAGGTTTTCCTTTTACTTGTCATCTTGGATCCTTGAGCACTGCCGAAAGGTCTTTTCTTCTATTTGTTGTTAGGAACCTTTTGTCCTTGCCAGAAGGTTTGCCATCTATACTGTATGTGATCCCTTCGGTGGTGTCGAAAGGTTTCTGGCTATGGTGAGCCCTTCCACTTTGTTGGAAGGCTACTTTTCACCCGGATGTTGCCGAGGGCCGAACTTTCTTCGAACATTGTTTGAAGGTTGCCTCATGCTCTTTGCTGACTTATTATTGTCGCCTTCATCTCTCACCCTTCGGCACCGCCAAAAGGTGTTCAGTAAGTGTCCAGACCGACCCAAAATGCCTATCATGCTTTCGGAAGGGTTGTTATATGGTGGCATGTCCTTGTCTTGAATCCTTTGCCTCCCTTAGAGGGTCATAATTTCTTAGATTCTACGGAATAATACCCTTCGTACTCGTGAAAGGTCTGGAGCCGCCTCATACTGCTGACTGCATCCCTTCGACCACTTCAGAAGGTCTAATCTGGATTCTTTTCCTTCTAACCTTTGTTTGAGATCTTCTGACCTAAGCAGAAGGTGAATTTTTCGAGTAACAATCTAGTGAGACCACGCCACTTATCGGAATGGGTATTCCCCTCACTAGTAACCTAAAACCTTTATAAAACCATATACTGTGCTCTTGCATCCATAATGGTTAAAACAATTCAAAACAATATGATACGATGATATGCAAAAACAAGTGAATCAATTTTGGATTTCCCATCCCCATTCATTTTGACTATCTGTCTTAGTTATAGTTTCTAAGGTTACTATTAACCTAATAGTTTTCATTGGCTGACTAATAACAGGTTAAATGATTATGGACTCCCTGTGTAGTTACATAGTTTTCATGGTATCACTAGGAACCTATTGGCCCCTGCCAATATCTTTACTATTTCATGGGTTCTCCCTGAACCTATTGGTAACTCCAGTATCCTTCTCTTATCCTAGTTTTCATGGGTTGACTAGGAACCTATTGACATCTGTCAATATCTTAATCCAAAAATAGTTTTCATGAGCTAACTAGAAACCTATCGGCCCTTGCCAATGTCAAATCATAGTTTTCATGGGCTAACTATGAACTTGTCTTTCTGACATCTTATTTATACATAGTTTCATGGGCTTACTACGAACCTGTGGGCCCCTGCTAATATCTTTAATTATTTCAATTTATATTTACTACTGGGTCACCTAGCTGGTTATTCTGCCCTTCCCCAAATTACGGTTATGGGTTCATTACAGTGTGAATATATATACATATTTGAAGAAACAAACATAATAACAAAACAATACCACTCTTGTGGGTTTAATGTCCTTGAAATTATTTTCATATGAAACATGGTTAATCCTTATCGTTATCCCGCCTTTTGGCAAGGCCGTAACACCAAGGAATTGACTAGTAACCAATGATGGCCCGTCCTAGAGATCAGTTATACACAGGTTCACTATGGATATCGACGAATTTTGTCCAAGTCCGGATTGAGCCAAAATTGGTAAGACATGACAAGCTGAGCTATGAAAGTCAATGTTCCAGAACTTAAGTCAATTCGAGTTCGTATGCTCAAGTTATGAACGATACAAAATTGGATAAAAACCAACCACCGGTCGAATCGCTCCCTTCGACTCGCTTCGCAACCATAAGAAGTGACTACTTCGACTCGCTCTCTTCGACTCGCTTCGCAACCATCAGAAGTGACAACTTCGACTCGCTTCGCAACCATCAGAAGTGACTACTTCGACTCGCTCCGCTTCGCCTCCATTAGGTGCCTTCTTCGACTCGCTCAGCTCAGACCACTGTTCGACTCCATCAAGTTCGGCTCCATTGGCGAAGCCACTGTTCGAATCCCTCAGAATGCTCCACTTTGACTCGCTTAATTAATGCACAGTTCGACTAGATCAAAACATCGTCAAGGGCAGAGTGAGATTCAAGTGCCACGTCACCGAGTCGAATGAAAGCGAGTCGAACAGAGCGAGTCAAACGAAACAGCCAACCGAGGATCTCATTTCGTATCGATCATATCTCCTAATCTACAAGTCCAAATGCTATGAAATTTTCACAGAAGACTACGTGCATGCTAAAGAATGTCCACGCCAAATTTTGACTCCATTGGATGAAATCTTGATCGATACGAAATCTGTTCGTATCAATCATGGATCGGACCAAAACTTCACTGGCTTGGGCGTGGTCACGTGCCAGAGAGGGTCTCCTAAAATCTGAGCAAAATACCAGCCTCCTAAATCTATAAATAGACATCCAAAGCCAACAGAAAAGGGGTTCCTCTCCTTCTTTGAGATCTCCAACGCACAGACTCTGCCGGATCCAGATCTGAACTTCATGGCTGCTGCTACCAACGAATTTCACTGTTACAAATCATTGTTATTCGCTGTAATTTGCTGAAATCAATTGTAAACATCAAAGAAAGATCAATAAAGCAAACTACTTCATAGTGGACGTAGGCGATACGCCGAACCACTATAAATTCTTGTGTCTCCTTGTAGTTTAATTATTCTCGTTTATGAAATTTGGAGTTTTTGTTAGATAATTCCTCTTTTTCCATTTAATTTCTTCACTTTATCTATTCAAAGACTTCCGAAGAGTGTTGTGCCCAATTTTGGTACAAACACTTTGGTGCATTCACTAAGAAAACTAATTTTTCTCCTACCCTTTGGATCTCCAATCTATATTGGATTGCATAAATCTAAGAAGAAGATCCATATCTAGAACTTTGAAGCCCTTCCATTCTATTCAGATTTGCATCAGATCTAGGAAAGGACTTCATTAATTCATTATGGTGAGCACACGTACTACTTCTACGGCTGCTGATCAAGGAGCACGTGATCGACAAAATCCCATGCAATCACCTCCATCCAACCAAAATGCTGCAAGACCTTCAGATCCATCAGGTCCAATCACCAGAGAAAAATTCCAGACATTGCTTCAAGAGTTGACCCAGAGTCGACAACAGCTAACTGAACAACTGCACGCCAACATAGAGTTGTCCAACCAGCTGAATCGCCAAAGGTGCAGAAGATCTAGAAGGGACCAAGGTTCCTATTCTTCCGCAGAGAGTTCAGCCTCCTCTGATGTCCAAACCAGATCCACACGCCCACGGCTTGGTGTAAGCTACACCCAAGCCACGGGACACCAACCCGCTTCAAATCATGGGCAACCTAGAACTGGACCATCCGCCAGTCTCCGTACAGAACCTTCGTCTCGAGGAGATGCTGCTTCTTACCATGTTACCGGCAACATTACTACTACCACCACTACTGAACGAGGAGGTGATGCTAGAGACCAAGCTGATCCTCGACGTAACCAGCGAGAACAGACTCCTGAGCCTTATGTCCCTAAGGATGTTGAACCAAGGAGGCAAGGCACGGATCGTCGACCAGTCCGGTCCAAACTCGCGCTGTGGAACCCGACCACACCTTGGCACAACATGCTCCAAGTATTCGAATGCCGGATATATTAACGATGATTCGTCAAATGATCCATGAAAGTCAGGGTCTCAGTAATGACGATTGGGGAATCTCCCTGAGTCATACCCCTTTCACCGATGACGTATTGTATGCTGAACCACCTCGGCGCTTCAGGATGCTAGCTTTGCCAGTCTATAAAGGGAGTTCTGATCCCAATCAACACATCCTGAAGTACGAATGGCTGATGAATGCTGCGAGAGCTGATTACGCAGTAAAATGCCGTAGTTTCCCCATTTCCCTTGGGGGCATCGCTACCATGTGGTTTACTCGCTTGCCACCATGATCCATTTCTAATTTTGATCAGATGGCCACAAAGTTCATTGAACAATTCTGTATGCACGTGGCAAGGCCTAAAGGCGTTAACACTCTATCTAGTGTTACACAAGCTCCCGGAGAAACACTTAGACGTTACTTGGAGCGATTCCATGCTGCGTGTGCAGAAATAACCAATCCCAATGATAACTCTATCCTGATGGCATTGAATAAGGGGAATGATGCTGATTCCGAGTTCGGAAATTGGTTAACTGGAAAACCACCTGCGTCATTGGACCGTTTCTATTCCAAGGCAGCCCAATTCTTGAGAAGGGAGGATGCAAAACAGTCTAGGAAGCAGGATAACGCAAGGCCCAACATCGAAGGAATCCAAAGTAACATCGCTATTAAACAGTCTGGAGATAGTTCTGGAAAAGTTTAGTTGAACGTACAAAATAAACAAAATCATTAGAGGGACAATGGGAATGAAAACAAGAAACGCGATCAGAATCGCGGTCCACGACGTAGAGCTTCCATGTATGATAACTACAATTCGTTGAACACGTCGTTGGAAAATGTGTATTTGCAGACTTGCAATACCATGCAATACAAGAAACCTGCCCCTAAACCACCAACTGAAAGGCAAATCCAAACATGGAAATTTTGTAGATTCCACGAGAGTTATGGCCACAACACCAATGAGTGCCGTCACTTGCAAGACCTCATTGAAAAACTGATACGTGAACGGAAGTTGGATCAGTATGTGCGGGCGCCGCAGTCTGGTGGTGTGGGCCCATCAAATCAGAATCGTGCGCCGAATCAGGAAAGACATGAGGAACCCACTCGTACAGGCGGGAGGTTGGTCATCAATACAATAAGTGGTGGTCCTCACCCAGCAGATCGAAGCGGGAAGGAAATGGAGTCGTATGCCAGTTCTATCAGGCATGCAGACTTCGAATGTTATAGTAACTCTGATGAAGGGGCTCCGGCCAAGCAACAGAAGACGATGACAGATCACATCATGTTCAGGAACAGAGACGCTGATAAAGTCGAAGCCCCCACTATCGATCCACTGGTCATCTCAGCTCAAGTAGGTCCCGCTTGGATAAAGAGAATCTTAGTTGACAATGGAAGCTCTGTGAATATCTTGTTTAAGCGAGCTTATGATCAAATGAGAATGGAAGCCACGGACTTGAAACCGTGTCAATCCCGAGTCCATGGTTTCAACGGAAGTGCTACTATACCCACCGGGATGGTGGAACTACCAGTAGAATTGGGAGTTGGAGAACGTCGGAGAGTACGGATGTTGCAGTTCATTGTATTGGACATAGACTCCCCATATAATGCTTTCTTGGGCCGACCGGCCCTCGCTGAATTCAGGGCAGCCATTGCCCCATGGTGTTTGACTTTAAAATTCCCCACTAACCGTGGAGTGGGGATCATTCAAGGAGATCAGGCTGCTGCCAGAGCCTGTTATGTTGCGGAGCTGCGGGAGGCGCAACAAAAAGAGAAGGGAAAGGGCGTAGAGGAATCTCTCTGCATCCGTTTTACCGATAATTGACAATTAACGCCCGGGCCTAGGCCCGGGCACCCCAGCCAATTCCTCAAGGATCTTGACCCAAGAGAAACTGAAGACGAAGGAGAGTCTAAAGAAAGCCAAGCATCCCCGGCCGAGCTAACAATTGATGTCCCTATTGACGATGACGATGATTCGAAAATGATAAAGATTGGGTCTCAGCTAAGCCAGGAAACTCAAGAGGAATTGGTTGAATTTCTACAGGCAAATCTTGACGTATTTGCCTGGACACATTCTGATATGTGTGGGATCTCGCCGGACATCGCGAGCCACACTCTGAACATTGACCCGCGACATGTCCCGGTCAAACAAAAAAGGCGCGATATGGATCCAGAGAGATCTGTCGCCCTTAAAAAAGAAGTAGAAATGCTTGAAGCAAACGGATTCATTCGTGATGTGCTATATCGTGAATGGGTGTCGAATCCCATGCTTGTTCGAAAGCCGAATGGAAAGTGGAGAACATGTGTCGATTATTCCGAGCTGAATAAAGCATGTCCCAAAGAAAGTTTCCCACTTCCCAGAATTGATCAGCTAGTACATTCGACAGCTCGGCATGAACTCTTATCCTTCATGGACGTGTACTCTAGCTACAATCAGATACCAATGCATTTACCCGATCAAGAACATACTAGCTTTGTAACCAATCTGGGACTTTATTGCTACAAAGTTATGCCATTCGGATCAAGAATGTCGGGGCTATCTATCAACGATTGGTCAATCGGATGTTTGTCAATCAAATCGGGAAAACCATGGAAGTATATGTAGACGACATGCTTGTGAAGTCACGACTCTCCACTGACCATGTTAAAGACCTGGAAACTATGTTCAACATACTTCGAGAATACAAAATGAAGCTAAATCCACTGAAATGTCACTTTGGAGTTGCATCCGGGAAATTCCTTGGGTTCATTATCAACGCCCGAGGAATCGAAGCCAATCCTGAAAAGATTTGAGCAATCAGAAACCTTGAAACACCAAAGACTATAAAGCAAGTCCAAAGTCTCAATGGGAAAGTAGCAGCATTGAGCAGGTTCATTTCAAAGTCCATTAACAAATGCATTCCCTTCTTCGATCTGATCCGAAAAGGAAAACGCAACTTTGAATGGACCACGAAGTGCGAAGGCGCTTTCCAAGCACTAGTTCAACATCTATCCACACCACCTATCCTGTCGAAGCCTATCGACCATGAGACGTTGTTCGTATATTTGGCGATATCAGAGAAAGCTATCAGCGCTGCATTAATCTGAGAAGAAGACAAGATACAGAAGCCGGTATACTACGTCAGCAAACGATTGACTGGGGCTGAAAGAAATTATCCAAAGCTAGAAAAGTTGGCCTACTACCTTGTGATTGCATCAAGGAAACTCCGACCGTATTTCCAGGCACATCCCATTGTTGTTTACACCGACCAGCCGTTATGACAGGTCCTTTCGTGGCCTGAGACGTCTGGTAGGTTACTCAAGTGAAACGTCGAACTGAGTTAGTTTGATATTACTTACACTCCAAGATCAGCAATCCAAGGTCAAGTCCTTGCTGATTTCATAGTTGAATTTACCATTCTAGAGGACTTGCCCGAAACCAGTAAATCCCCCGAATACGTCTGGAAGCTATATACTGATAGAGCATCAAACGACCGGTGTTCGGGCGCTGGGGTTGTACTCGAAACCCCCGAAGGCCGATCCATATGCTATGCTATGAAGTTCGATTTTCATGCGACTAATAATGAAGCTGAATATGAAGCCCTCTTAGCTGGCCTAAAACTTGCCAAATATTTGAAAATTGTCGCTATGGAAATTTATTGCGATTCACAACTAGTCGTGTGTCTAGTTCGAGGAGAATATCAAGCGAGAGACCGAAGGCTGGCTGCTTACTTAGCTCAAGTTCAAGAAATACTAAATCAGTTTGATTACTATGCCATCTATTGTATGCCTCGAGAATGCAACCAAAAAGCTGATTCATTGGCAAAACTAGCCAGCACCAGTGAAGCTCAGCAAATGGGACTCGTTCCCGTAGAAGCGTTATCCTCCCCAAGCATTGACCAGGAAGAAATAGATAGGGCATGCGAAACCATCCTCGAAAAGGATTCATGGATGACTCCACTCAAAAACTACATCGAGCACGGAATCCTGCCGGAATGCAGGAGTGAAAAGAGACAAGTTCTCCGAAAGGCCTCACGATTCATCATTCATGATGGGGTCATGTATAGAAGAGGGTACTCTGTTCCTCTACTCCGGTGTATCGCTCATGATGAAATTAAACGAGTATTGCACGAGGTGCACGAGGGAGAATGTGGCGATCACACCGGGGGGCAAGCACTTGCCAAGAAAATACTTCGATACGGATATTACTGGCCGACCGTGAATCGCGATGCATTGGATTATGCAAAGAAATGCGATAGGTGTCAGAAATATGCCCGAATTCCTAGAGCTCCTCCTACCGAGATAACGCAAATGGTCAGCCCATGGCCGTTTGCAATGTAGGGCATCGACATCATTGGTGCTTTACCTCTGGCAAAAGGTGGTGCGAAATACGCCATCGTCGCAGTTGATTACTTTACAAAGTGGGCTGAAGCCGAAGCTCTCGCTACCATTACAACGAAGAAAGTAATCAACTTTGTGGTTCGTAACATTATCTGTCGATTCGGTCTCCCACACACCATTATTACGGACAACGGAACCCAATTCGACAGTGCTGAGTTTAAAGATTTCTGCAAACGATTTCACATCCAATAGAAATTCTCTGCAGTTGCACACCCTCAGGCAAACGGACAGGTCGAAGCTGTTAATAAAGTTATAAAATCCATTCTGAAAAAACGACTGGAAAAGGTCGGTGGCAAGTGGGTTGATGAACTTCCTATGGCTTTATGGGCTTACCGAACAACCCACAAGATTGCGACCGGTCACACTCCATTCTCTCTTTCTTACGGTTCAGAAGCCGTTATTCCAGTCGAGCTAGAAGTACCTTCTCATTGTGTGACATACTATGATCCAAAGACGAATACTATACTACTTGCGGAATCTCTTGATCTATTAGATGAGAAGCGTGAAGAAGCTGATTTGAGGGCAGCTGCGCATCAAAGTCGAGTCGCCCGACTGTACAATGCCAAGGTCCACCCACAAACCTTTGAACTAGGCGATCTCGTCCTCAAAAGAATCTATCCGGTTCCTTCGCATATGAAACTGACATGGGAAGGACTGTATGTTATTAAACGAAGGCTCGAAGATGGCAGATTCAAATTATCGACTGTCGACAGTCTAACTCTGCCAAGAGCCTGGAATAGCGAGAGCCTTTGCCGCTATTACACATGACAGGCTATTTTTATCCATTTAAATTACTTTCCTTTGTTGCAATTTGTTTCTGCATTTCGAAATTAGAACTTGTAATAAGGCAACTGACTTTGCCATACTTTCTTGTTTCAGCAATAAAATGCAATCTCTTCGAGCCAGAGCTATGATTTACTTGAAATGCTTCATATGACCATCACTATGCACGAAGAGCTAAGTTTCACCATACGGTGGAATTTATTTAAATAGAGAGTGACTGCGATGCAATCAATCACTCGCTAAGTGAAACCCAAGCTCGGGGACAAGCCATCACATCAAATTCAAAAAAGGATTGATACACGACAATCCTTCATACAACTCCGAACTCCCAGAGAGCGAGTCAAAGTATAAACATCAACTCAGTATTCTCGGAGTGCGAAGCGGAGTATAAACATCAACTCCGTATTCCCAAAGTGCGAAGCGGAGTATAAACATCAACTCCAAGTTCCCAGAGTGCGAACCGGAGTATAAACATCAAACTCCGAACTCCCAGAGTGCGTGTCGGAGTATAAACATCAACTTCGAGTTCCCAAAGTGCGAACCAGAGTATAAACATCAACTCCGAACTCCCAGAGTGCGAGTTGGAGTATAAACATCAACTCCAAGTTCCCAGAGTGTGAACCGGAGTATAAACATCAACCCTGAACTCCTAGAGTGCGAGTCGGAGTATAAACATCAACTCCGAATTCCCAGAGTGGGAACCGGAGTATAAACATCAACTCCAAATTCCCAGAGCGCGAACTAGAGTATAAACATCAACTTCGAGTTCCCAGAGTGCGAACCGAAGTATAAACATCAACCCCGAACTCCCAGAGTGCGAGTCAGAGTATAAACATCAACTCCGAGTTCCCAGAGTGTGAACCGGAGTATAAACATCAACTCCAAATTCCCAGAGCGCGAACTGGAGTATAAACATCAACTCCGAGTTCCCAGAGTACGAACCGGAGTATAAACATCAACTCCAAATTCCCAGAGCACGAACTGGAGTATAAACATCAACTCCGAGTTCCCAAAGTGCGAACCGGAGTATAAACATCAACTCCAAATTCCCAGAGCGTGAACTGGAGTATAAACATCAACTCTGAGTTCCCAGAGTGCGAATCGGAGTATAAACATCAAGTCCAAATTCCCAAAGCGCGAATTGAAGTATAAACATCAACTCCGAGTTCCCAGAGTGCGAACCGGAGTATGAAAATCGACTCCAGATTCCCAGAGTGCGAAACGGAGCGTAAACACCAACTTCAAGTTCCCGAAGCGTGAATCGAAGTATAAATATCAACTCCAAACTCCCGGAGCGCGAGTCGGAGTACAAATGCCAATTCCAAGTCCCCAGGTCGCGGACACGTGATTGAAACTTAAGCCAACATGACCAACCGCCAGTAAACAAATGAGAATCCCCGGAGCATGGATATGATCGTCGACGATCGGACAAGCGTGAATAAACCGCTCAATCTCTGTTTGCCTCAAACACCCATTCAGCGGCACTAGACTCGACATGCTATAAGAAAAGATCGATCGCTGACTGATGTTTCACAACACACCACCAAGACAGGGGGGCAAGACTTAAGCATTAACCATCGACTGAAGCGATGCGACGTCAAAATTCAACTCGCTTCCCGGTCGCAAACCATGTCCACAGTTTCCGAACTTGGCGAACAAAAACAAACTTGATTCAAAAGCTAAAACTTCACAAGTACACTTCAGATATTGAAACACTTGGACAAATACACAATGACAGAAAAGAAGTCAAAAAAGAAAAGTTTCATTTCTATCGTTTATAAAAGAAGTTCATGTACAAGTTTCCAAAATTTCCTACTAGCAGGGGCCGAACCCGCATCTATACACGGCCAACAAAATGAAAGTCAAAATACACCGGATAAGCATGCCTAATCTTTCTTCCTCCTTGGCTTCCTTCTCGGTGTAGACCGGCTGGAGCCACTGCTAATCTTCCTCTTCGAGCCTTTGCTTTTCGAGAGTTGGTCTTCAGACAAGGGCATTACGTCAACATCCTCCTCCGAACTCGAGTGAATAGGAATTCTCCCTGCGGGAGGAGTCCGAGGAACAGGATCAAGTACGAAAGGTGGAATGGGCACGCTGGTGATGAAAACGGTACCACCAGGAGATATCGTTCTGAGCGGAGCAAGCCCCGGTGCTGCCATCCCACCTCCAAAGCTACCACCATGAGCCGCTGCTGCCATTTCAGCGTCAATTTGAGCGAACATCTCCACTTTAGTTATTGCTCGAGCCCCGTTGGGGGCATCAGCAGTCGGCATTGAAGAACTTGTAGCAGGATCAGTTCCACTCATGACTGATGACAAGTCAGCGAGAGGATCGCCATGACGGCGAAAAAGTTCATCCATCAGCTGCTCATCAAACATAATCGTACTCCCCTGCATATCGTCAAGCGGGGCAGCTGTACTCATGGTGATTGCTTCGGTCGCGATAGCCTCCTGCGTTTGATATGGTTCTTGAGTGGCGGTAGGCATGGTCAGTGCAGCATCGATCACTGGACAAAGAATAAGAGAATTGTTAGAACTTAACTTGATCGAAGATTTCGACTTAGGAAAGATATGTGGAATGTCCAGAATACCTTCCTTAGTTTGATTCGTAGGCAGTAGAGCGGCATCAGTGACTTGCGCTAAAGCCGAAGACATCTGCGGCTGATCTGGATTATGAACAAGAACGACCTGGGGATCGACCGCAGACGAGGATTCGGGCTGGGTCTACGCGGGAACTTCAAGACTTGCTTCATGGTGGTCGACTCCAGAACCCTCTCCCACTTCAAAGTGCTGGGCGCCAAGTCTTTCCTTCTCACGCAGAATCATTGACTCGTGGAGAACCTTCTTTTCATCTTCAGTAAGAATGAGATTCTCGAGTTCAAATTCATCCACAGACTCGCCCTGATGCGCCTCCTTCTCTTCCTCAACCAGTCGGCTCCAAGCATTGTAGAGATGCTTCGAAAAATCATCGAGCCAGGCTAGACCCCTATGCCTCAGCACGTTAGCGTTATAGACAACGAGAAGGTCTTCGATGTCAGCCTCTAGCATGTACTCGGCCAACTACACTTTTTCCTCCACCTCAGCCTCCACCTTGTGGACTTTAGCCACAGCTGCATCCCTCTTACCCCTAAGTAGAACAGCCTGCTCGCACGCCTCCTGGGCTGCGTTATTCACATCATCCTTTTCCTTGGCCATGTCGGAGAATTTAGCCTTAAGCTCATTGAGTTCCTTGACTGCCGCATCCCGCTTGGCGATAACTGTAGTGTTCCAATGGCCCATCTCCTCCACCAAGGCGACATGCGTCTGCCTCAACCTCTCCATGGCCACATTCGCTTCATCAGCTTTTTTGGTGGCCTCAATTTCAGACTTCCGAGAAGACTCGGACTCAGTAGTAAGCACCTGAATGATCCGATCCCTTTGAGCGAGCTCGGTCTCCATCTTCTCAATCGCTTTGGCTCGCTCAAAGGTCACTTTGGAAGCTTTCTCTACAGCCTTAACCCACTCTCGGTATTGGGTGTAGATGTCGTGGACATAATCATGCATCATGCCTTCTACCCCTGATGGAATTCTCTTTAAGTGAGGAGGGAAGACATAGCCATCGAAGTAGATATTTGGAAAATCTTTCTTCATCTGGGCAAATTTAAGGGCCCCTTCTCCTGTAGGCTTAGCAGGGGCCTGCTCTGCAACTATGGTAGTCGTAGTCTCGACTCTCTGGAGATGAGTCTCAGATCTAGAAGTATGAGAAGAAGGCCTGTGATGAGGAGGCTCTGGCGGATGTGGAACAAAAACAGGAGGTGGAGATGGAAGTCTAAGGGGAGGAGAGCGTGATCTGGATCTATGTCTATACTCTCTGTCACGCCCATACCTGTCCTGGTTAGAGTATTCGCGATCGCAATCTCTATCTGAATCCCTCCTGCGGGAATCATAGTAACCAGAAGCTTTTTGGGCTGAGCGAAGATTCCCGAGCATCGATCCTTTTCCAGACATAGTACCTGAGAATAAGAAACGAAGAAAGAGTTAGTGACGTCTTAAGTTGGTTGATTTACAGTCGTGAATCATGCAGTGTAGTGAAGTGTATGCATGTGCAACCCCCCGACCAACCGGAAATGTTGGCCGCACTCGTCGCAAGCGACCCGCTCAGTTCAAGAGCACTATCAAGCTCTACCATCCCGGCGTCGTGTTGAGACGACACAAAATCAAGAATCGAAACATCGGCAAGCCCTTCAAAAAGATTCTCTACCGACGGGGGAGAAGCCTCCAAAATTTAATACCCGGGACGGGCAGAGACACGACCACGGATTTAAATCTCTCAGATTTAGAACGTTTGTGAGCAACAGCCTTGCCTTTTCTCTTTGCTCCGGAATCTTGAACATCGGAAGAAGGCCCGGCTGGGAGCTCGGTATCGGTAGGCGTTCTCTCCGGGTCAACTTCCTCGGTTATCACGACTACGGGCACTTTGCGCTTCACCCGTTTCTTAGAGACCACTTTAAGTGTCCCTTCCAACCGTATGCTCTGCCTCCGTTCTATCAGCCCGACAGTCCTCAAATTCCTGTCGGTCAAGACCAAGTCGATGTGCCTCTCTTCGCTCGGATACGCTTGAAGAATCCGAACAAGCTCTCTGATGTATGCGCCGTCAAGACGAGAGATTGCAGCTATAAAAAAGGAAAAGTATGTCAGTTTTGAAGTCAGTCACTAATATCTCAATGATTCAAGAGAGAAATGGCAACACTTATGTCTATCCAACAACCGCCTAGCAAATCTAGGGAGGCACCGAACGTAGAACCATTCAGTTTTATAGTAACTCAGCCTTCCCCAGGAGCCCAATACAATGTGGCAGTTTTTGACCGCTTCCAGGAAGGTGAAAGAAGGGCTGTCTCCACGGCTCTTGACGTTGAATAAATATCTGTTTTCGATCGGCTTCGGCGGTTGAAAGAGGATCTCCATAAACAGGACAAAGGTGTTGTTCAACAAGGCATACCCATTGGGATGTAGCTGAGACGGAGCTATGCCAAGAAACGATAACATCTCCCTTATATATTTGTTGAAGGGAGGGAGTGTCCCCGTTGTGCAGGCGTGACGGTTGAAAGCGGTAAACCCCTCCGGGGGATAATGTGGCCTGTCATTTGGCCCAGGTAGTAACACGTTGTCAAGCGACAAACCGTGCCTTAAACAAATCCGTCCTAGCATATCTTAGGAGATACCCGACGGCACAGAGTCTGGTGGACTACAAATGAACCGGGCACCTAGGCGCTCGTCCGGAGCTGGCTCTATAACTTCGGCATCAATAACCGGTATCTCTATGGTTGGAGGAATAGAACTTGGGAGTTCCGGCTGCTGAGAACTTGAAGGTTCCATGACTATCTAGCTTATAAAAAATCATTGTTAAACTAACAATAACGCTCATGCATCCCCCAGTGTAAAGTGTGTGAGTGTGTTGTGCAGTGCAATACTGTATATCATTTGAGAAGATCAACAGGATTGAAGGAAGCATGTAAACGACGAAACTTCGAAATTTAGTCGGAAGGACCGTCATCACTGACCATCACAACCGTACCATCTAGCTATTAACTATCATTCCAAGTTAAAGTTTGTTGTTATTTTGATAAGTTCCAGTTTCATCGACGAGCTTCGATAGGCGATCAGATGTGCGATGAAACGGTTAAGTCCAGTTATGCAAGTTTGAAGCTCGTCGGAGTCAATTGTTCAAATGTGCGAGGAGTTTCAAATTTTTTAATGATCAAATTCGTATAGCTCACGAGAGCCGTGTTCGCATCGATAAGTCATGGTCATCTGTGTATGAGTCAGACTCGGTCAGAAGACTGGCATGCAAGTTCGACTCGATCGAGAGGCTGGGGATTTCGAATCGATCAGAGCGCAACACTTCGAATCGATTAAAAGCCTCTAGTTTGACTCAATCCCAAAGCCTCCAGTTCGACTCGCTCCCAAGACTACGCAGTTCGACTCGCTCCCCAGACTACGCAGTTCGACTCACTCCCAAGACTATGCAGTTTGACTCGATCCCACACGTCCACTTCAACTCTATCGCAGGCCATCGTTTCAGATCGATCAGACACAGCCCCTTCGTATCGATCCACAGATTCAATGCATTCGACTCAAAGCGAAGCTCCACCATCGATCGATACGAAGGCCTCCGCCTCATCATCTCGAAACCCCTACTCCAGATCGATGT
Source organism: Allium fistulosum (assembly GCA_030737815.1). Classification (NCBI taxonomy): domain Eukaryota; kingdom Viridiplantae; phylum Streptophyta; class Magnoliopsida; order Asparagales; family Amaryllidaceae; genus Allium; species Allium fistulosum. Next base: position 230,103,116 of record CM060908.1, on the reverse strand, counting down.
GAAGCTAAGGCCAAGGAATTTTCGATCGATCATGACTCTGGTTGATTTGGTGTTAAAAACCGAGTCTCATCGTTCACGCGTGGATTCGCTTAGTTGGTTACCTAAATCTGTCAGTTAGTTTGAGTAATTGAAGGTGTGAATCGGTTCGAATGCAAGATAGTTTTCTTCTTTGTTCTCTCGAGTCTCAGAGCGATACGAAAGTAAGGCAGGAAAGAGAAAGGTAAAAAGTGAAAAAATGGCTAAGTACAGAGTATTTATATGGACTTGAAAGAAAAAGGAATAAACGATTCACATCCCGGTGGATTCGAACACGCTCTTCGACTCCCTCACCGATACAGCAATACAAGCAATCATTTCGACTCCGTCTCCCATTCGACTCCATCTTTTGCGCATTTCGACTCCATCTCCTGTGCGTTTCGACTCTGACTCCTATGCAGTTCGAATCCAAGACCGAGTCGAACAAGCAGTTCGAATCCATCATGGAAGGCCACTCCGACTCGCTCCACTTCGACTCGCTCAGCTCGCATCCAGCAGGAATGCCTACTTCGACTCGTTCAGTCTGAATCCATCGAATCATGGCTACCAGAGGCCAACTCCAACAGTTCGAAATATTCAATTTGCATCCCTAAATTCAATAAAAACCGTCTTCAATGTTTCGACCCTTCACATCGATTCAGGAGAGGATCGTTACGAAGGAACATTCAAAAGCAACCATCGAGCGTTGTTGCAACGAATTTCACGTCGGTTCAGGAGAGGATCAATACGGAATTCAATATAAAATAAACTGACAACGACTCGTGAACGTACAAACGTCAACAAGGGTCAGATTAACACATATGCATGTATGGCGGACCAGTGTTCGATATTCCAGGTTTATAAGAATAAGAAACTCATTTAATAGCAATCACAACAACAAATGGCTAACCACTAGCATACAACAATCAGTTGCAACAATACAGGGTACAGCAATCGACGGCCAATAGTTTACATTATCAAGAAGAACAGTCAAAGGTTACAGCTTTCATCAAAAAGACAACAACTATTCAGAGTAAAGATGGCAGCATTTCAAATCACATCCTGTTTCCAAAAGACATACTTTTGGGGGGCAAATGTTATCCCGCCTTTTGGCAAGGCCGTAACACCAAGGAATTGACTAGTAACCAATGACGACCCGTCCTAGAGATCAGTTATACACAGGTTCACTATGGATATCGAAGAAATTTTTCCAAGTCTGGATCGCGCCAAAATTGGTAAGACATGACAAGCTGAGCTATGAGAGTCAACATTCCAAATCTTAAGTTAATCCGAGTTCGTATGCTCAGGTTATGAACGATACAAAATTGGATAAAATCCAACCACCGGTCGAATCGCTCCCTTCGACTCGCTTCGCAACCATCAGAAGTGACTACTTCGACTCGCTCCCTTCGACTCGCTTCGCAACCATCAGAAGTGACAACTTCGACTCACTTCGCAACCATCAGAAGTGACTACTTCGACTCGCTCTGCTTCGCCTCCATCAGGTGCCTTCTTCGACTCGCTCAGCTCGAACCACTGTTCGACTCCATCGAGTTCGACTCCATTGGCGAAGCCACTGTTCGAATCCCTCAGAACGATCCACTTCGACTCGCACAATTAATGCACAGTTCGACTCGATCAAAACAGCATCAAGGGAAAAGTGAGATTCAAGCGCCACGTTACCGAGTCGAATGAAAGCGAGTCGAACAGAGCAAGTCGAACGAAACAGCCAACCGAGGATCTCATTTTGTATCGATCATATCTCCTAATCTACAAGTCCAAATGCTATGAAATTTTCAAAGAAGACTACGTGCATGCTAAAGAATGTCCACGCCAAATTTCGACTCCATTGGAAGAAATCTTGATCGATACGAAATCTGTTCGTATCGATCACGGATCGGACCAAAACTTCATAGGCTTGGGCGCGCGGGCCTGGTTACGTGCCAGAGAGGGTCTCCCAAAATCTGAGCGAAATACCAGCCTCCTACACCTATAAATAGACCCCCAAAGCCAACAGAAAAGGGGTTCCTCTCCTTCTTTGAGATCTCGAACGCCCAGACTCTGCCGAATCCAGATCTGAACTTCATGGCTGCTGCTATCAACGAATTTCACTGCTACAAATCATTGTTATTCACTGTAATTTGCTGAAATCAATTGTAAACATCAAAGAAAGATCAATAAAGCAAACTACTTCATAGTGGACGTAGGCGATACGCCGAACCACTCAAAATTCTTGTGTCTCCTTGCATTTTAATTATTCTCATTTCTGAAATTTGGAGTTTTTGTTAGATAATTCCTCTTTTTCCATTTAATTTCTTCACTTTATCTCTTCAAAGACTTCAGAAGAGTGTTGTGCCCAATTTTGGTACAAAGACTTATAACCTGATATTTTATCAAGGAAAGCTTCTTCTTAAAACCATTTCAAAACTCCGTTATTTAGCCAATGGTTTTTCCTTTAAAATGAGATTGGGTTATTTGTTTTGAAAAGCTATGGCTTTCAAAACCTTCAAAACTCTGCTCCTTACCTAATTGGATAACCTCCTTCGAAAGCTTCTAAATCTCTTTTCAAAACATTAGGTGATGTCTTTTGAAACACTTTCAAACTTTTCTTTCGAAGCCTTTCAAATGTAATAAAGTATTACTTATTAACTCTTCAATGCAAAACTTCGAAACCATTGAAAATACCCCTTTCGAAACCTTTGGAAGTATCCCTTCCGAAACCTATGGAAGTATCCCTTTCAAAACCATTGAAAGTCCCTCTTTCGAAACCATTGGGTCTATATTAAAAATATCATTTGGGTCAAAGTGAATATAAATGAAAGTATCTCTTTCAAAACCATTATTTATCATATAAAAGTATTGGGGAAAACTTGATGGCGTCGACACCATCCCTTTTGAAAGCTTCAAAACATTTAAGTCAAAACACTGAAGGATAGCATCGAAACCCCCTTTCAAAGCCATTGCCTTCGAAACCCTTGGACCCTTCCGAAAGCATTTAGGAAGTGGCTTAGTATAAGTTTAAAAAAATACTACCCTTCGAGAGCAATGATGATTCCAATACACTCAAAAGGTATAGAACATCGATTGGGTTTCGACCTAGTCGGAACCACTACTTTCGAAAGCATCATTTTTATAAGTAAAGAAACCCATTCGAAAGCTTATACTTTAAAACATAAGATGGCAACCCCTTCAAAAGCTATTAGAAAACCCCTTTCGAAAACATATGTTTCGATTCCTTCGAAAGCTTTAAAAAAACAAAGGCTGGCGTTTAACTTTTTAAAACAAACAAAGGTATCGACCACATCAGAAGTAATGCTTTCGACACCATGCCTTCCGCCTTTCCTCCAATCCACTACGCACCAATTTGATTGATGCCTTGTGTATTGGTTCTGGCATAGGTGTGTTTCGATTGAGTTGAAGCGGAAGCATTGGAGTCAAAATGTGCTTCTAAATAAAGGCGGAACCTGGTTTTCTGAGTAAAAGCTGATTAATGCCAATTAAAGCATATTCCCTCTAACTAACCTGCCCACATGTAAACATGTGATTGGTTGCCTCAATTTTTCAAATTATTTATCAAAATAACCGCCGCTTAATTTTAGATCTAAACCAAGGTTAATTTAGTAAATAAGCCCTTACATTAAGCAAAACCAATATTGCAAATAAGTCTTTTTTCTAAAATAATTTCATTTCCATGGCAAATCACTTAGGAAAAATCCCCAAAAATTACAGAAATTCACTTTAATCGTGTCATCTAACATACAAAAATCCACACCCAAATTCTTCATGAAATAATCGAAATTAAATTTAAACCCAATTTTATCATATTTTCCTTTGAAAGTTCATAATAATCTTTCCATAGCTTGGAAAATTATAAAAATTAAAACATAACTCCAAAATCATGTTTTACATAACATAAATTTTTTCCATGGCATTCAAACATCAATTTCAATCGGTTTTGCCCTAAAACCACATATATTCCCATTTAAATAATCTTGTTTAAATCAACAAGCATATCATCATCCAAAACATCATAAAAATGAATTTAATCTTTAATTCGAAAATATACGATTATAAATCAAAATAGAGATGGTATGAATTATTATTCACTTGATTATGATAAGGAGATTGGATTGAGACTAAGATTTATTCCCCTTGCTTTAATTCTTTAGCCTTTGATTAAATTTCTCTTTTCTTCCTAGCAATGGCCGGCTCCTCTTTATGTTTTTGTTCTGTTTTTGAAAAATGACATGAATGGGAAACGTGAATGGTGTAAGGAACGATAATATATATAAGAGTAAGGGTTATGTGCGGCTATTTCTCAATATACCCTTATGTAAACTAATTAGCCTATAAGCCATTCTTAAGCCCATTTAATTAATTAATTAAGCACGACCACTTATTATTTATTCAAATCTTAATCCCTTTATCACTTAACATTTTCATTATTCTATTTAATTTATCTAATTAAATCTCCTGAATAATGGTATCAAAATTAGGGGTGTCACAGGTTCCTCTCCTTAAAGAATTTTGTCCTCAAAATTCAATAAGGACTAAATACTAAACATAACAATCATCTTTAACGACTCCTAACCACCATACTAGTCTACCTGAATAGCAATTATCTATATTAATCTAATATAGGCATAACCTCAAAGAAGTTCAGGAAAAGTATCTCGAATCATGTCCTCTGTCTCCCAAGTACAGTCCTTCTCGTAGTCGCTCCACTGAACTTTCACCAACTTGACTGTCTTGTTCCTCAATTGTTTCTCATCTCCCACTATAACTCGAACCGGTTGTCTAACAAAAGTCAAATTAGGCTCTACCACTAAATTTTCCAACCCTGTCGGAGGAATAGTAGTCTTTAAATTATGCACATACTTGCGAAAATGAGACACATGAAATAAATTATGGGCACCTGCTATGCTGCTTGGCAACTCTACTCTATATGCGAGCTTTCCAATCCTCTCTAAAATCTGTAATGGACCAATATATCTCGGTGCTAGTTTCCCTTACTTCTTGAACCTTACCACACCCTTTATCCGTGATACCTTAATGAAAACCTTATCTCCAACTAAGAATTATAGGTCATTACGCCTCTTATCTACGTAACTCTTCTGTTTGGAATGAGCTTCCTTCGTCCTTTCTCGGATAACCTCAATCTTCTCTGATGCCTCCCTAAACAAATCGGGACCTAAGAGCAATCTATCTCCAGTCTCCAACCAACATGTTGGTGATTTGCATGGTCTTCCATACAAAGCTTCAAAAGGCGCCATTCCTATACTAGTCTGAAAACTATTATTATAGGAAAACTCAAATAAATGCAGGTGATCTTCCCAAGATCCACCAAAGTCCAATACACAAGCTCTTAATAAATCCTCGAGTACCTTATTTACTCTCTCTGTCTTCCCATTTGTCTAAGGGTGATATGCAGTACTCATCTTGAGCTTAGTGCGTAATACATCCTTTAGACCCTTCCAGAATTCACTAGTGAACAAAACATTTCTGTCACTGACTATGCTACTAGGAACTCCATGTAGTCTAACTATGTTCTTCATGAACAACTTAACTCAAATAGGTGTCGTCCGGGTTGACTTAACTGGAATGAAATGGGCACTCTTGGTCAACCTGTCCATTATAACCCATATACTTTCATTTCCCGAGGTGAGGGTACAACTACTTTTATGGGGTAGCATATCTTCATATCCATAGGAAAAACAGAAAGGTGTATGGCCGATTAAAGTGCGATTGGATGTGTTAAAGTGTGATGGGAAGTGCATTAGAACTAAAGAATGAGCGACGGTTCTTCGGCCCAGTTCCCTTTAGATTTTGCGAGGTGTTTCTTAAGTGTGGACTTGATGGTTTTCTTGATGGTCTTGACTTGTCCATTGGCTTGAGGATGGGTAACGGAAGAGAAGCACTTCTCGATTACATTTCTTATGCAGATGTCTTAAAAGAGGCTACTCTCGAATTGAATGTCATTGTTGGTGATGATCTTCTTAGGAAGGCTGAAAAGGCAAACAATGTTCTTCATAATGAAATTCAAAACTTGGGGACGGTGACCCCTGTAAAGGGCTCAACCTTGACCTACTTGGTGAAGTAGTCGATGTTGACTATGGCATGATTGTACCCTCCTTTAGCATTAGCTTACATTCCTATCAAGTCAATCCCTCACATCTCGACGACCATAGAAATGTCATAAGGTAAAGAGGGTAGGAGAGGCTCTAGAGATCTTGGGGAATCACTGATACCAGTCGGATTGCTTTACATAATCCATAGAATCTTTGATCATAGTAGGCCAAAAATAGCCTTGTCGGGAGGCCTTTTGGTTAGGATTTGCCCCTCAGCGTGATCCTTAAAAAATCCTTCATGCGGTTCTTCCAAGATCTATCCAGCTTCATATATAAAAAGTCACCACTGAACTGCTGTGGATTACTTCCGTTTATAGAGCTCGATAGAGAATCTTCCTAGCTTCCTTGCAATCGGTAGGAAGTTCCTCGGTTGTTAAATATCTAACAGGGGCTGCCATTAGTTGTTTGTTGATGGTGCATCAATTTCCCTAAATGTTTCCCTTGATTTGTAGAAAGGGATGCCTCGAATATCTAAGGGGACCCAAGGTTGACTTTTTTTGGGTTACTTGCTGCCTTGGCTAGTTGATCGACCTTGGTGTTTTGTTTCCTAGGTATCTGCTCCAACTTGAACTTAGCAAACTTGTTGATTATCTTTTTTTCCTTGGCAACATACAAGGCCAACATCTTACCCTTGACTTGAAAGTGCTCACCAATCTGATTGATGACTAATGATGAATCATTGAATATGGATTCTACGTATGATTCTTTTCCTATCCCAAGGTTGGATGGGACAGCTTCATAATTAGCTTCATTATTGGTCTCCTAAAAGTCAGGAGAACCGCGAAACATAGTTCTCTTAATTTTAGGGTGACAAGGACAATGATGGCCCCTACTCCCGTTCATTTAACGCCCCATCCATATACAACAGCCAAGCTTGATGGCTATTGACGGTCTTTTTTTACCACTATCCATGCTTGAGCATTGGGTAATTAAGTCTACGATGGCCTAGCCCTTGATACAAGTGTGAGGCGAAAATGATATTTGATGTTGCCTAAGCTTGACAGAGCACTTCAATAGTCGGCCCGTTGTGTCAAGTCGGCTAAGGACATGCTTTAAAGGTTGTTTGGTCGGGCCTTTGAGAGGATGGGCTTGAAAGTACGGTTTGAGTTTTCAAGCTTCCATGAGCAGGCAGAAAGGAAGCTTCTCTAGCTTTGTACATCTTGTTTTTGGGCTTGACAACCTTTTGTTGACATAATAAACTGACCATTGGACCTTTTCTTCTTCTTCAATCAACGTAGCATTATCACACGATTAGCCACTACCAGATATATATATATATATATATATATATATATATATATATATATATATCCTCCCCATCAACTATCTTTGCTATTAGCAAAAAAGTTTTCAAATGTTGCTTTAGCTCCTCGAATATCTTAGTGCATTCATCGTTCCAAGTGAACGACTTTCCCTTCTAGGTAAGGTTGAAAAATGGGAGACACCAGTCAGTTGCCTTCGACACGAACTAGCTTCATGCTGCAACCATTCCATTCAACCTATGTACTTGTTTTCATAGTTCTAGGGACTTGCATATTTTGGATGTATTTGATCTTGTTAGTTGCACTTACCACATAACCAAGGAGTTCACTGGAATGGATGACAAAGGAGCACTTCTTCAGTTTAGCTTTATGTTTTATTAGTGCAATATGCTGAAAGTCTTGGCTAAGTTCTACACATGCCCCGGCTCTTTCAGACATCATTAGCATGTTGTCAACATACACTTCTATGGGTTAGTTGATCTGTTCAGAGAACAATTGATCGATGAGATGCTGATAGGTGGCATTGCATTTTGCAAACCAAATGACATGGTGCGATAGTAGTACAGAACAACATTTGTGTTCAATGAGGTATGCTCTTGGTCTGGCCATGCAATACAATCTGATTATTCCAAGAGTAGATGTCCATGAAGTTAAGAAGCTTGTCTCTAGTAGTCGCTTCTATAAGATGATTGACGTAAGGCAAGGGAAAGCTAACATTTGGGCATGCTTTGTTGAATTCTAAGAAGTCAATGTAAGTTATCCAAGACTCATTTGGCTTTCTGACCAGCATCGGGTTTGGTATCTAGACTGGATATTCAACCTCTCGAAAGAAGCCATTGCTAACAGCTTCTTTTCCTCATCTTTAAGAGCTCGGTACCTTTCTGGGTTGAGTGGTTGATGATTTTACCGCATGGGATGGCCTTAGGATCAATGTTGAGTGACTGGCAGATGATCTTAGGATCAATTTCAGCCATGCCAAGGTGCTCCTAAGATAAAACATCTTTGCTTCGTTGTAGGAATCTAATCAGATCATCCCTAACTTCCGCGCTGAGTTCTACATCGATTTGAACAGCTTTGTTAGAGTTGGCACATTCTACAGAGCTTGGTTCCATGGGAATGGACAACATAGGCTCAATGCTTGAATCCTCTATATGGGGGTCGAACGGGGCATCATCTCGATCTGAGTTTGCATTCAAATAGCATTGGTCTAGTGCGTAAATCATGCACTCTGTGATATCCTCAGCTGGGATAGACATCCGTGCTTGATTCAGGGTATTGATGTTGGATCTGGCTCTGACAAATGAGTTTGCTGGCATTAAGAGAGTGGGAGTAGCCATGTGAGATGAGACCACTTGCCAAGGGTGAGCGATTTTCTCATTCTATGTTGTAATGAGCTCTTTGGTTCCTTTGGGAGTGGCTAAGAATATGGGATTCCGATCATCCAGCTTGAACCTATGCGCAATTGGACTTGAGGGTACCCTCATATGACACGCATCCAATTGATGTTGTTTTGTCACCGTGGATGATTTTGGCATGACCCTAAGTATTGTCGGGCTTGAGGTTACTCTCGGGTGACACACCGTCGACATTTGTATCTTAATGGAAAGGACAGTCCTGGCATGAGTATCGAGCACTCTCTTGGGTGACACGTCACAGATTTTCACAACTTACTCAGGTGGGATATTACTAGTGAGGGGTGTTTCTATTGATGCTTCAGAGTCGAGGGCAGTCTCTACATGAACTAGAGCACTGACTGGCTTGATGCTTCTATAGAGTGACTAGTCACCAAGTGATGCTAGTTCCTACCGAAGCATGAGAACATCCTTCTTTTCTTATTTGAGGGAGGTCCCATAACACTTCTTGGCCTTCTGTCGATTTCCTTAGACCTCGCCAACCCTACCCTAAGTGGGGAACTTCATGATAATTTGGTTGTAGGAGACAACGACATCTAGATCGCAAGTATCAGTCGACCTATTAACAGATTGTATGCATAAGGGTAGTCAAATACTACAAAGTTTAACTGAATCATTATAGCAAGGGGTTCTCAACAAAAAAATTTCATGAGTGAGGTGGTGCCCATTGGAATAATGCCTACACCCCAAAGCCGTAAATTGGCAAGGTGCATGGGGTGATGTTCAAGGTAGGAAGCTTGAGAGCCTCGAAGACGTGCCTAAACATGACATTTATTGAGCTGCCCCTATCTACAAAAATCCGATGTACATTTTAGTTGTCTATTGCAAGAGAATGACCACAAGGTCATGATAACGGTAAAAGACCGCTTCCCTATCCTTACCAATGAAAGTGATCGACTGGTCTGATTCCAGTTTAGGTGCTTTGGATGCTTTATGCTTTAAGGAATAGACCTAGCCGGTTGATCCCACTTCTTCCTAATACTGGGAGTGTGCTCAACAGCTACTTCCTGCTATACATAGACCTCTGCATATGGTAAAGGTTTCAGTTATTGCCATGATTGGTGTTGGGTTGATGGGTTTGAGTCGACCGGTCGTTGCTGTTTATCCTTATTTTCACTTGATGTCGAATAAACTCTAGAAGTGTTCCTTCCCAAATGAGTCTTTCAGTCTTATCTTTAAGCACATGGCACTTGTTGGTGGAGTGGTGGTTAATATTATGGAATTGCAGTACATTCTATTGCGGCGAGGTTCCTCTCTTGTCCGTTTCTGGTAGCATTTGGCTTTTGACATTGCACTCCATCCCGGGTAGTGAGATATATCGTTGCTATATCCCAGTTCAAAGTAGCATAATTAGCGTACTAGAACCGATATTTGGTAATGGTCTTAGCTCGCCTCTTAGCATTATTTTGTCGGCCATTCCCATGTGGTTTTGTATTATCACAAGGATCGACTTGAGTACTTTGTTGGGTTTCATAGTCATTGTTTGATAGATCAACGTTCTCCATTCTCATTATGCATTATGTACACAATTACAAATGACAAATTATATTCTTAAACATAGAGGAAGAAACCTTTGTGTTAGGATATGTAATTCTTAATTTGCAGGCCGCAGTCTTCTTTTTATAACACAAGCTTTTAACTATCAAAGCAAAAACAACTACTAAAGCATTCCTCTTCCTCCTTAACAACAATGCATTCTCTTCACTATCAATGAATGAATCCTTAACCTCCTAAATATATAAATGGATACAAAAAAGAAACAGTAAGATTACTGTAATAGAAAATAGTGTAATATCATATTTCCACAAGGTTTTGAGCCAAAACATCTCAATCAATGTATATTAAAGCTAATTGAAGCCACAATTTAAATCAATGCTTCTCCTATACTACTTGTTCCAAAGTTTGGGAACACAAAAAATTTCATCTCCATCAATTCATAAAAAGCACTTTTGATTGCCGAAATAATAAAATTCCCTTCAAAAAAAGAAACAGTTTTATATATGGTTGAAACATTCATCATTTCACGAATTAAGAAAGAAAATTAGTTTAATATGCAGCTATAGGACATTTTGAAAGTGGACCTGATAATATTTACAGTTAATAGCTGAGATAGCAAGTTGGCAGCTACATTAACAGGGTTAGCATATTCATCTGCAATGACTAGGACCTCGGAAGGGCCAGTAGGCATGTCAACTGAAATCATTGTTTCACTATTATGTGAAAAGAACACAAACAATATGATCAAAATAATATAAATGAAATATATTAAACTCACTGATCAAGTCATTCTTTTAATATTCAATTAGCATACTTCAATAATCATTTTTGCACCTGTTACGTACTAATTTCCAGGTCCAACTAAATTTTCCACCTGTATATTAGCACAAAAGGACATACTCTTTAACTAACAGGTACAACTATGGAATACCGCCAAATGGACAGAAGTGTCATTGACTATGTATATACATTTAAATATCCAACATGTTGAACTAATGGGCTACGATTCTTCAAGATGGGATCTAGCTTGGTGTGGACAGTAAACTTTGTTGGAACTGCCTCCACTAGGACCTCTACTCCACATCTCTAACAATTGTTTTAATTCGAGTATAATATAAAATAAATATAATGATATATCTCTCCGTCATTATAATAGGAAAAGTGGCTAAAACTAATTTACCTCCCTAGAGATTATATAAAGATTAGACAATGAAGAAATGCATTTGACCATAGACTACGCTTGACAAGGCATACAACGCTATATTGAGTCGATGCTTGTAAAGTTGATTGATTTATGTAATACTACATAGAAAATGAATTATATAGCACCAGAAATTGTGCTTAAATGACTAAAAGGAAGAATAGGCAGAGACTTACTTATGGCAAGGTAAATATAGATATAATTAAACGCACAAATCACCAAAAGAGTGCTCCTCACAGAGTTATAGTAGATGATAGATTTGAATAAACAACTGTATCATAAACGATATATATTTTATAACATAGTTATTCATGAAACACAGTGTTTTTAGGTGAGGGAATGAATCACGGTACCAGCTATATTTCCAAGACTACAATGTTAGTTCCAAATAGTTATAAACATTTCTTTAAGTTTTAGTCTGAAAATACTAACCTCTAGTTTGTATAGTTCAAAATAGTTCTAATCTTACTGCGTCTTAACCTTAACCTAAAACTAATTACCTCAAAATTTATTTTATCTCATTATAATCTCTTCAGATTTTACTATTAAAGTAATTTACTCTTGCCAACGTTTGATTTTGATATCTCACTTGGATTCCATGTACAAATTTAGTTTTTCCTTGCACTTCTTATCTAATTACCATTTAGGTCAAATAACTAGCACCTACTTATTTCCATAGACTTCTATGGTCAACTAAACAAAATAAGATGCTTATGACTAGACTAACTACCAATGATTTTTGCTTCAGTTACAATAGGCTATTAAAGAACTTTTTTGAGAGTTTAATTATCAAAATAATTTCAACTTTCCAAATTTACTAGTATTTCTCCATAAATCACATAAAAAGCACTTTAAGAGTTGTAATAAAAATAGTTTCATAAGTTTTCTTCATGAAGTAGCTTTTAAGCTTAAAATCAGATAATCTATTCTAAGCAAGCATTAATAGCTGTACAAATTGCAAATCATGTATTTATAAGTTCATTTCAAAACATTGCTTTTGTTGAAAATTTAAGTCAGTTGATAGTACAACAAATGTCAATTGTACATTAACCCACTATTGTTAACTTATTTTGATAGATATAAACTAATTAGCATCTAATTAACTAAAAGGAGCTAAGGTATAAATGTCCATTTGTATCTTTTATACAAAATTGGAATATCACATATATAGTTTTTAAATCATTAAATAGAAAAACTGCATACTACCAAATAAAGACCAAATGTTTTTACCATAAAGGATTTAAGTAAATCTTGACAAATAAATAAAAACCACAAAGGAACTGTAAAAGAAACATGCAATCTTTTTCCATTTCCATTGCTAACCAACTCCAAACTGAAAAGTCAATGGAAGCTAGTTTGAGGATCCTAAAAGAATACACAACTTTATTACATTACTACTTTTCCAAACTAAACTTCATATATCTTGTTATCAAGAGCTAATTAAAAAAACTTTATTCAAACTCTAAGCTACTTATAAGTGTCTTAGCGGCTAAATTTGTAAACAAGTTCCTTCTCAACTTCCATTCTCCTTTTGACTAGCAAAGCATACTTGGACAAAAGCTCCTTATTTCTAGTAAGTTTTGCACTACAACAAAACAGTAATATTACAACTTTTTCTTTACAACTGGCACAGTTGACAGTTGTAATATACGTTTGTAGCAACTGTTCTATTTGTGTCGGTTGTTATATTTACTTATAACAACTATTTTTGGCAGTTGTCTTTGATAAATTATATGTGGCACATTACAGGTTGAAATTATAACGCAACCTAATTTTCGGCCCATGAAAAATTAAGTTTCCCTCCCCACATTTCAGTCACCGCTCAATTCATTAAATAACTACGCTCGATTCGTAAACCTAAAACTTAACCCCATCTCGCTCTATGCTCCCGCCTTGCCATCGACGAGCTAAACCCCGCCGCGCTCGCCACCGTTGCCATCGTCAAAGCTAAACCCCATTGTGCTCACTGCCATCGCCATCAACGAAGCTAAATCGCGCTTGCCTCCATTGCCGCTAGCAAACGCTAACCCTAACCGTCCTCGCCTCAGTTGCCGCTGATATATGTAAGGTATTTTAATGTCATACTCGTCTTTGAATTGCATCATTCAACTCAAGTTAGATTAGAGAAAAGATTCTATATTCATGAAGTTTTACTTAGTTTATTTCTAATTTTTAAACTTAAAACAATTAGTTAGATTATTTTGATTTGATTCTATTCGATTTTGTTCAGTTTGGTTTACTGTGTCGAAATAATTAACTCTATCCATTCTGTTTGAATCTAAGCCCATTAGTGTTTAATTGAGTACTGTAATAATTAACTCTATCCCACAAGTACATGACTTTTATCCATGCTTCTATGATATGTACATGATCTTGCAATTATAAATATATTCTGCTTTATATGTTTTCCAAAATAAATAGAATTCTTAATCATATTCGTTAAAACAAGGGCTTCAATTTGCTGTTAGGCATTTTTTGGGGTGTGTAGAAGGTAATTAGCTAAGACAACAATTAAGACAAAAAATCAAGCAAAAAATTGAGTTCAATGTACATTTGATTTCTTGGGATGAATACTGTCCTTTTCATAACTAAGTTTAACTAGTGTTAAAGTAAACAAGGCAAAGCTTAAGGTAACATGACCAATAAAACATGGCAGGTTTCAAAAAATCATAATAACTTTTTGTTTAGTCCTAGGTTTCTCTAACTTATTTGCACTAAACATGTCTTGATCATTTTACATAAACTACCATCTCTACTTTATTAGTCCAGTTGTTATAATTAATTCATAAGATTAACGATGAGTCTAATTTGAATTATTTTCTGTACGTCTCGGAAAGAAACTCATAATGAGTATTTACATTTAAACAAGCTAACCAAAAGGCCCAGAACTCTTCCAACATTTAGTACATGAGTTGTGTATTTTGTTGTATGAACGTCTTTGTTCTTCTATACCGAACTCCATATATTATCCATATAGCTATATGTTCCTAATTTTTACCATTCAACTTCCGTTCATACTTCATATATTACTTTTCTTAATTTAAGTACTGTAATAAGCAACTTCATTGAAATTTTGACTCAACTAATAACTTCTTCTTGAACACTTATTTAAATTTTGAAGAAGTTGATACAACCTACAAAGTTAAAACTGTCTAAAAAGTTACCTTCAGACATGATCATTTGTTATAGTTTATTTTGCTTCATGCATCATGTATATATCTCATACTATATTATTTGTCAATGTGAATCGATATTATTTGCTGCTGTGAAATTTTGTTTTAGATAGCTAAATCTGACGTTGCAAAGAATGACTGCACGGAACTAACATTAAAGTAAAATTAAAGTACAAAGTTATTAATTATTTCTATTTATTTTCTTGAGTAGAATGTTTTGTTGAATGAATCATTATTTACTACTACTAGGAAGAATTTTGCTGGGCTATACCACTGAATTTTGTTTAGAGAAAACATACGTGCAATTCCTTAAAAGGCAATAGTAATGTCTTTCCTTCTCTATATATGATTTAGTTAGCAATCAAAAAAGAAAAAAAAATCTAACATTATTCTTAAACAATTTCAATTTTATTTGAAAAAGTGTTGAGTTTGTCCTATGCCAATTAGTATTAGGGTGCAGGTACTTATGTTTATGTCATGAATAACAGTATTCTTTTCGATGAAGAAGAATGCAATATGAAGGTTTGCAATATAATTTTCAGTTCGCAAATATTCACTTAATTTATGAATTAATAACAATTTTATAGCGTTGGGCCTTAGCTCGAATATTATCTATAAAGCTAAACTTCTTATATAAATCTCATTTGACGTACATTGATTATTGCTAAGGCAATTTTTACTTGTTATCATTTGTACGCTCTTAAGATCTTATGCTGTTTTTATAGAAAAAGGAAAGTACAACATCCGATATCAGTAGAGTCGAATTGTGGTGCAAAGTCCATACTAGAAAAAATGGAGAACCCCTGAATTCAGTTGTTGCCAACTGCATAGTAAGGATAAGTTCAAATACATGAAATAAGCAAAAAAAAATTAAGCAACTGCAGCTCTATGTTATTGTTAATGTAGTATTTTTTTAATAGCTTAATATTGGCAATTTTTGAATTTGTAGTCTAAGACAAAAGAGCATAATGCCATTAGTCAAAGTTCTCAAGGAACAACATCAATTACTCAAGATGGAGTGTCGAAGCTTTTTGGTCGAGAACATGGCATTGTGAAACCAAGTTAGTGGCTTGGAAGCTGCTTGGAGGCTAAATTACACTAGCTTACTATGATTATGCTGGTAAGTGTTAATTAGCTATGCTTATGAATATGTGACATGTCCTTACAAATTATTAGTTGCACATGTAACAATGCAATCTTTATAGGATATGGAAGGAAAGCAAACAGTTTAAAGAAAATCCAGAGACTCCTCATGCTATTAACAACCTGACACCTTGTATATGAATTTGGGAATGTATATTTTGCCTTAGAAAATGAAAATGGCCAAACTTAAGCACTCTTTTCTTTATATAATTTCGTCCCTGCCTCTCTGCCCTTTAAAGTGACTACATCTCTGCTGTGTTGCAAACTACAAAAATATATTTTTCATGCATTGTCTAATTAGATATATAAGGACATATATACGTCCTTCCCATGTTGAGATTTGATAATGCATTGTCTAACTGAATTATTTTAGTCCCTGTTACTTAATTTATGGAGTACCTTGGTTGTGCAACATTCTTTTAGATGCACTATTGCATTGGAAGATGGGCACTTATTTCTTCATTTGAGAAAGCATTCATACTTTGTTTTTTTTATATGTTATGTTGCATTGAAATATGTACATGCACTCATATTTGTTTTTCTTAATTTTCATATGTACTGATACCCTGACTTGTTCGTTTTTTTTTGGCTCCATTACCTTAAAATATGGGTACATATTATTTAATTTGAGAAAGTATTTTTGCTTCGGTTTGCTTTGATTTTTTTTATGTTGCCTTGTGAAAGTCATGCAACTAATATCAGGTATTATGCTGAAACATTAAAGCACATGTTACTTTGATTTTTACTTGTATTTTGCTTTGTTAACTTGAAACATTAAAATGCATGCTTTGTTGCCTAAAGCATAGATTCTTATCTAGTTGAATTTGACTGTTGTGAGATATATTGTCATTTAGTATATTCTAGTTTGCACCAGAGCACGTACGAGCCATCTTTATTAATATTCACTATAGATGTTAGAATCACTGGTTCCTGATTTAGGCATATGAAAATGGTAGCTTCCTTATAGTTAAGTTTTCTACAAACTAGATGCTTTCAGGTTTGTTTTTGTTCGTTGGTCAAAGTTTATGTAGTTTGTTAAATGACCTATAAAACCTTCTGTCTTATGGTTACTTTTATCCTAATGCTTTGTTGTGTTAAAAAAAAGAAGGGAAAAAAATAAGTAGCTAAATATGCCGCCTATAAGATAACAGCAAGCTGCTGTTGTAATATACAGTTAATTATTGAGAGAGAGGATTTTGAAGTTTCAGAATTGTCCTTTCAAAATCTCACAGAAGTACATGTATATATAGCCACTTGCATCTACACATTTTACATCAAAAACCATGCAACAATAGTCTAATGTATTCCTACTAAATCATTTTTGTGTAGTCACACCATGAGAGCAACAGTTTGGTAGTTTAAGAACAGCCTAAACGAGATGCAAGGAAAGCTGAAAATGAGCCTAGAAAATGTGAAATATTGAGTAGGCAAAAGCAGGTTGTTGCAGAAGGAATGGTTGCATCCACTGATCCTAATTGTTTGGCGCACTTCAAAAAACTAGTAATAATTTAAATGACAGGCTTTGATACTCATAATGAATTTTTTTTTCATAACTTGCATGGGTAACCGGTACAAATTTTGATCAACGGAGACAATTTGAAGAAATGGCCGCTAGATCCATAGGTGAGAATTATACTCCTTCTACATGTTTCATATATTAATATGCGTTTTCAAATATTTATTTTATGGATCGCTAGCATAGCAGACAATGCTAGCATTTGATATTAAAGCATTGTGATGCTTCTCCTTAGTGCTCTGTACAATATAGCAATACTGGCCTGTGCTAAATAACATGTTTGTATTTTAGTGTCGAAATTTGGTATCATGTATAAGTGGAATTAATATTTAATGAAGATTTATATTGTTTAGGGATAAAATAAAAAGTGAATTAAATATCAAACCAAGGAATTGAATAGCTTTTAGGTAAATTTGTTGCTTATCAATCATTGTTTCTTCACTTTCAGTTCCAAGAATTGGTTACCAAAGTAACTCTAGTAAAACTTATTATAGCAAAAATAAGTTCAGTAAACTTCTTCTAGCAAAAATTCTTATATTGATCTAAGAATACCAAGAGCTTTATTAGTAACTTGCAAGACATTCTAACTAAATTATTTACTTCATAAACTGGCTGAGCATCAGCATTAAACTTCTCAGGGTGTGGATATTGCTGCAGAATCAGGACCAGTGTAGGATGGTGTTCAGGCATCAAGAATAAGGCACGATTGTTATGGGTATGGATATGAGCATCATCAGTTTGTTGTTTAGTTTGGAGCAGCATAACGTCGAAGTGGTATGAACACATGATGCTGACGAAGGATAGAATTTCATGAGTACGTGCTAGCACGTCCAGTTAGCTGAAGCAATAGAGGTATAACATGATGTGATAAGATTGTATTCTAGTTAAATATGATCCAACTACCAAACTTGAAATCATATTAACAATAAAGCATGGATATATATTAATGTGATGGTGTATGACCTTTAATTTGTATTTTGAATATAAAGTTGTGATGTCTTCTTTATGAATGGATTGTGATGCCTTCGAATTTATATCAATTTTTTCATGTTGTTTAACGTTTTCTTGCTGTACTTGCAAAATGTGTTTAGAAATTAATTTTTTTATTTTGCATTCCATTTACCACAACTGCCAATTGTTGTTACAATATAACTGCTATCAACTGTTGTAAAAAGATTAATTGCAACTGTGAATAACAGTTGTAGTAGATAACTACAACAGTTATCCAGCAGTTGTCATACCTGCTACAGCACGAAATGTTACATATCTACAAGAGTTACCAACAGTTGTACAATGGTTATTTGCAAGGGTAAGAAATAGTTGTAATATACAATATCACAACGGTTATATGCAACTAAAGAACACAGTTGTAAAAAATTGATAGTCTTTTACAACTTCTTAAAATACGACTGTGGTTCCACCGTTGTAATATATCTTTTACAACTATGTTCCACCGTTGTAATATGCCTCTTTTGTTGTAGTGTTGTAAGCTAATAAATTATGACACATCATAATCATCATGTTTCATGTTCTTAATAAATTAATTTTCATATTTAAATTTGTACACGATTTTAAATTTCAACTAAAATTTAAATGTGAGGTGAATGAACTTGGGATTTCTACTAAAAACTAACTTTCAGCTAATATTTCTAATGAACCAATTACTTATCAATTCATAAAGAAAGTTGAGTTTGCACAATGAAACATCATATACTACCTGGTTGCTGAACCGGGTAGCTCCCAATCACATTTGCAATGACTAAACACCTTGATGATACCTAAGAATCCCATCAAAATTCAAATAGAAAATATCTCAAACCATGGGTAAAAAATAATCAGAGTCAAGACACTTTAAAATAAAATAAGCAGCATCAGTTCTGCAAGTGATAATGTATTAAGATTTAAGACCCTTCAAAATAAATAATATGGAACAAATTACTAAAGCAAATAGAAAAACAGTAAAGTGAATGATATATAAGAAATACACATATTTACCTGTAAAAGTCAGATTCAATTTCAACGGCAAACACAACTCTGATTAGAACTATGGTAGCAACAGTTCTAGGTGAATGGTAACTCAGATCACGATGTCAAAGCTTCAGTACTCTTCAAGTCAGCGCAATGCTTTAGAGAATGAAGTATTCCATGCATCATAATTTTTTAGACATATCAGTGTTTTCTCAATGCAGCACAATCATCCATGAGCATGAATCTGGAAGCCATCACTATTCAAGTGGCAACATAATTCACAAAGGTTGCCAGAACAAATCAATGGTGGAAACTCAATTGAGTTTAGAGTATTGTGCGGATGTGCCTCGAAGTGTTGCATCTCAGAGTGCTGTGTCTCAATGCCGCTCACCGACTCATAGTCAGTAGTTTTCTTCTATGCCTAGATGTTGGCCTGCTGCCGTCTTCTAGGGATTGAACTTTGCCGACATTAGGGCAACAACGAAAACAGAAATCGAGATTGAATCATGAGCACTGTGAGTGGTGAGTTGAAGTGATTTGGGAATTAGGGCTTTGGATTAGAGAGTTAGGCAGAAGTGGTTGTGGAGGAAAGTAAAGTTTTGATGCTGAACGAAAATCATAAAGGCTAACTGGCAGCCTTTGATTGTGTTAATAACCGAAGAAAACGAGTGGTCTGTTGCTTCGGTTGTTAACAAAACTGAAGCAAATGACTGATTTATTGGTTTGCAAGGGTTTATTGCTTTGGTTGTTAAGGTTAAACCGCAACAAATGAGGCAAAGCAACAAACATATTATGTACTAGTGGTTGACATACGATTAAAGGCTTTTGGTTGGCTCTTATTTGATGTTACTTAGCTCACTAGCCATTATAACATGGGTCTTTGAAGTGAACAAGCGGCTCTTGAAATCTGCACATACCTAGGCTCAAGAATTGATGCTGCTTGATTGATGGAAAGATTATGCACTTTGCTGGGTCAAAAAGCTAGCCAGCATGAGTGATGGAGTTGAATGGGACGATGTGATTAGATGGATCAGTGCTTGCAAAGTATTTGTTAATGGGCAGCAACGTATACCACATGTGAATGTAGGTATTCAAGATTTCTTTGGAAAATAGCTAAACATTCTCCTAGTCAGAAAATGTTTTGCTCTTGTATTCTGGGCTTGCATTCTGTTAAGTTGTAGGTGAAGAATGTTCCTTTCTTCTTAAAGGCTGACGTTAGTCTGCTGTGGGATTGTTTGGCCAACAACCAGCTATGGGCTTAGCCGATGTCTTAGTGGTATGGGAGAATGATGACAAGAGGGAGAATGTTGTTGACAATGATGAGCTAGAGTGGGAGATCTCCTTTCCTTATGCACAGACGATGACCCTGAATATTTGGCCAGCCCTTCTCTTATACTAAGCCTGGCCACACCTCTATGAGATCTGGTGTGTGTCGAGGGCTCCCTATGCTCCCTACTGGCGGCATGTGCAATGCCACTGAGACAATCAAACCTCAACTCTCAATTACTGTGTACTGCCTGCAAACGCTTAAATGAAGATGGTCGTTCCACTGAAGGGGACAAATGGTGTCCTAGTTCTCTAGGCGTGGCCAAGTCTGGAGAAATGTAAATGATGCAACTTGACACATGCACAACTTACCTCCCTAGATGAACAAGAACACACATGAGTAGGATTTTAAGAGTGGGGTATCAATCAACACTCTATCTTGGGCCTCAGTAGTGTTTATGAGGTTGTTAGCATCGAGAGAGATGGTTAGTGAGGAAGTAGGTCGACCGTTAAGGAGCCGGTAGGGCGATAAGTCTATGGTAGTCTGAGCATCCAACCTCGTCCTTAAATTTTGCACTTCACAAGCTAAAGTACTCACGTTGTGAATGCTTGCAGCACACTATGCCACATCTTGTTACTGAGCCTAGGAATGGGGCAAGCAACACCGGCTATGGTATTGCCATTGGTTACATGATCATTAGAGTTGTTACCTTCATTTTCAACAGCTGGATCCATGGTAACAACCTAGAACATATTTTTATGGAGAAGAAAAGTGATAAAATATGAGAGATTTAAAGGGAGGCCCTGCTTATAGCGGACTAATAAATTAACCAACCTCGGAATTAGACTAATGTGAATGTGAAAGCAAATAATACTTGATAATCACTAAGCTTAAAAATTTAAAATAAGGAAGTAAAATAAGCAAACTAAAGTAAATGACACGCAGATGTAGAGTGTTTCGACAAGCTGGCCTACATCCACTATGAAGATCTCTTGCTATGTTTCTCACTTATAATTATAAGGAATTATAAGAGAATAATAAAAAATAAAGCACTTAAGGCCAAACATTTGCTAATCTTAAGAGCTTAATATTTTGATTTGCTATGAAAGAAAAATAGGGATTTAATTAAATTTCAACCCGTTTGAAGTTGCATTGCATGAGGTATTTATAATAGCTATAGTTGATATAGATAACTGAGATCATGCTATAAAATAGTAGGAAGCATGCCCAATAGTCGATCTAGATGCATGGGTGGATGGAATACAGTTGTAAAGTTGGAATGAATTGTGTGTATGAGAGTTAATTTTAATTATCACTTCTTATAAGGCGCTCGCTTTGCATTTAATAGGCATTTAATGCTAACGGTATGTTATAGGAGTAGATATGCTTTTGACAGACTTGCTACAGTATCTAGCATATCTGGCTGTATGACTTGTCGTTTACCTTTGCATGCCTATGTGGCAAGAAGGATGAATTGCTTTCTTTGGGCTATATTGGATTGTCGGTTGTTGATGACACTTGAAGAAAGCTGGATATTGCTAAGGTCCAAGCTGCAAGGAATGTGCCGGGCTAACTATATAACGATGGGATAGGCTGCTTGGAACCGGTTAAAGATGGGATTTGATGAAACCGGGCCAGAGAAGGGTCATGCTTGAGCTAGTCTAGTCTGAAGAGTTGCTACTTGAATTTGACTTGAGTTGAGCCGGCTTACGATAGACTTAAAGTGTTGCTGAATGGATGGGCTGGCTTGGAGCTGGAATATGGGTGTAACATCCCCCGTTTTGAGGCTGGAAACTAACCGCTACAAATGCTATAGTCATTTATAGTATTAACTTTCGGTGACAGAATGTGGTAATTCTAATGGTATCCATAATATCATAAGCACAAGAATATGAAATATTTCAAACACAATTTCAAAACAACTTTTCTCATTACATTTCAAATTAGCATTTCATATTCAGTACATAATCCTATAATGTTGCCCAGGTTCACATAAATATAATTATATAAAATACGTCAAGAGCGACATATAAAGATACCCCTTGAATGATCAAAGTTACTAAATAGGCAGTTATAACATCTGCCATTACATACAACATTCAATCACAGCTGAATAGATAAATAAACAATCTCTTACATAGCTAGATCTCCTTCATGTTCATCTTCGAATGCTTTATTCGCCAAAACCTACTAAACCTGAAAAGCTTAACTCTCAACATACTCAAGTTAAATTTTGAGAACCCGAGAGTTTAAGGGGAAAACATAAACTTCGAGTCAGACATAAGGCCTGGTGTGAATAATTACATGACATCTCGATTTATCGATATTAAGTGAGACCACGCCACCTAGCAGAACGGGTTTCCCCTCACTAATATCCTTTAAAAGCATATCTTTTGCAATCAAAATCGTACAACCAAACTGTATACAATAAAATGCATGCATACAAAATAGGTGACCGGTGGACTATCTGTCCCAACATCATAGTTATATAAGGCTGACTACAAACCTATGGCTGACTCTGGCCTACCAGACATAATAAATATTCTAATTTGCCATTAGAGAAAAACTGGATGGTACAACATCTAGGGTCAACTGATCCTAATTGTTTTGCAGGCTCACCAATAACCTAACTTTACTTATTGTATTCCTTTCCGTGTGTAACCTTCTATTGGTCTTGCCCATGACACTGCCCTACACACTAAAATTTTGGACTTATATTAGCTAGGGGCTACAACCTAAAGTATACAGCGTGACCCCACACCAGCCCCATCTGATTTTCTAAAGTTTGAGTCATTCTTTTAGTAAAATTCTAGGTTAACTACTCTATCTATATTTCCTTAAAAACAACATCTTTGTAAATGATCTAACCCTTGAAATCATACTCAAACAAGGAAACATTGGTCCTTACTTTATTCAGAATACTTATGCCATGATATATGATTTATAAAACAATATTGATGAAACTCGAGATCATTAGGGGCTTCGTCCCTCTCAAAACTTAGGCTACAAGGCCAAAACTATGTAAAACCTTTACAACTATAAAACTTAGCAACATCATCGCTATTAAAAAAACTTTGCACATTCTAAAGCTTGTCGAAGTCTGCTATTTGAAAATATATGGGGATGATGTCAAAGTCATAATTTCATAAGTCATAGTGTTAAACTAGAAGTATTAAACTTTGGCGACTCTCAAAAAAATTGGCGTCAATGCCTCATCAACGGGAATAAAATTTAGTAAATGTAACGTCCATATCTAAGACATCAATATGGTTAAAAACATTATCAGTTAAACTCAATGACTAGTTCAAAACAGTAGAGGCTCAGCTCGATGACAAGTTAAAATGCAGCACATATTAAGCTTGACGACAAGTTAAAAGCGGTAGGTGCTAGCCTCAACAACCATTTGGCCAGTGAGGCTAAAACTTGAAATCACTTAACAAAACAATGCAACGTTGAGGTTATTGGGGTCAGCAAGTATAAAGAACACATACGGATACAAGCCTCTTTAAATAAAATGCGGCATACTTGCACATCGACATGTCCATGTCAAGGGCCATCCCTTTATCTTTATTACTGCCTCGACGAGCTCCAAGTCAATCCACTTCATGTTAAGCTCATTGACATCATGCATATTCGTTTGTTCTGCGTCGACGATGATGAAGTGCGGTGAGATGTGGCTTGACATGGACAACGTTAACATGGTAAAACTGTAATTAACTCAAAAACTGCCAATTTACTATAAAAAGTAGTATCTTTTCACCAAACCTCTATAATTTGTCCAAATCTCATTGGCTAATAAAAACTTCATCAATTTCCTTATTGAAAATCTATCGCACATGATAGTTTGAAATATTAAAACATTTTACATTTTTAATCCTTATTATAAAACACTTTAGTTAATCGTTAAGCCCTTTTGACTTAAACAATGTATTTATCGTTCCTAAGCACCTAGGAAAAATCCCCAAAAATCAAAATAATCAAATTAATCATACTCATCGACATATAAAAATTTTAGGGCCAAAAACTTATTTTAATCGTTTTTAATAATTAAAAGCCGAAATTAACTAATTTCTCCAGTTAGAAAATTCATATAAAATTCATACTTGCTTGGAAATTATGAAATCAAAAACCCACTTCTAAAATGATATTTCTAACATCATATCAAAATCCCAAGTCATTTGGGTATCACATGATAGGTTTCCAAACTCAAACATATAACTAAATATCATATTTAAATTCCAGGAAATCACCAACAAGCATATAGTCATTCAAACTACTAAGACGTGGCATAATACTTGAAAAAGAAATGGGTTTACACTTAAAACCGAAACAAATCAAAACGTGAGTTGTATATTCATTATTTACCTTGATTTGGATGAGAAAGATGAGATTTGGTGTAGACTTGATTTCTTTTAGCTTTGATTCCTTAATCTTTTAGTTCCCTTCTTGTTTTCCCTTCGCTATGGCCGGCCTCTCTCTATGTTTAGTTTATATGTGTATAAATGAATGAAGGAAATTATGATATAAGGGTTTATGGGGTAGAAATGATGGCCATTCCCATTTTCCCTTATCATTTTCATTTTTCTTATCCTAACCTTTTATTTCTCTAATTCATTTATTAACTAAGGCACGGCCTAAACTTAATTACCAAATCTCAATTTTCTTATCCCTTTAGGGTATTTAATTTAACTTTTCTAATTAAATATTCTACATAATGTTAGTCAAAATTAGGGTTATTATAGATTTCCCTCCTTAAAGAATTTTGTTCTTGAAATTACGGTAAGGTATAAACATCAATCAAGCATAAAGGTAAAACAAACCATCAAATAAGTCAAGATAAGTGTCTCTAATCCTGCTCTTTGTTTCCCAAGTATAGTACCTCTCGTCATCACTCCACTGGATTTTTACTAATCAGGCTATCTTGTTTCTTAGCTTCTTCTCATCCCTAGCTACTATGTAAATTGGCTGTCTAACTATAGTCATGTCCGGTTCCACCACTAAGTCTTCTAATGCTTTTGAGGTAATAGTAATATCTAGATCTCGTACACACTTCCTTAGATGAGAAATATGGAAAACATTGTGGAATTTTGCCAAACTATTCGGTAACTCTGTCCTATAAGCGAGTTTCCCGATCCTTTCTATAATAGGAAATGGTCAACCAAACCTTTGATGCCAATTTCCCTAACTTTCTAAATCTTATTGCACCCTTCATCGGTAGTATCTTGATGAAAACATGATCTCCGACTAAGAACTCTAAGTTTTTCCGTCTCTTATCCGCATAACTTTTCTGCCTTGACCAAGCTTCCTTCATTTTAGCCCGAATTAACTCAATCTTTTTTGCGGCTTCTCTTACTAAATCTGTAACAATAACTAACCTATCTCCAGTCTCTAACCAACATATGGGAGATTTGCATGGCCTTCCATACAAAGCTTCAAACGGTGCCATCCTTATACTTGTCAGATAATTGTTGTTACATGAAAACCCAACTAAGTGTGGATATTCTTCACATGATCCTCCAAAATCTAGGGCACAAGCTCTTAACAAATCCTCCAAGACTTTGTTAGCTATCTCTATTTTCCCATCAGTCTGTGGATGATAAGCGATACTCATCTTGAGCTTAGTACCTAAAACTTCTTTTAGACTTTTCCAGAACTCACTAGTGAACAAGGAATCTCTATCACTTACTATACTACTAGGAATCTCATGCAGTCTAACTATATTCTTCATGAATAACTTAGCTAAGACGGGTGCCATTCTAATCAACTTAACGGGTATAAAGTGTGCACTCTTAGTCAATCTATCCACTATAATCCGGATACTTTCATTTCCTCTATATGACCTTGGCAACCTCTCTATGAAATCCATAGATATAGAATTCCACTTTCAAATTGGAATATCTAAGGTTGAAGTAACCCACTCGTCTTTTACTTGTTGATAGTTTAAATGCTGCTTTACCTATAAGCCTGCATCCCTTTCCATAACTTCTTAGAAGAAACATCTTTTCATATCCTAATACATTTTAGTTCCTCCCGGATGAATGGTGAATTTTGATCGATGATACTCCTTAAGAACTTCCTTCCTTATGTTTCCAATATTTGAAACACATAACCTTCCTTTCTTTCTCAACCACCAATTTTTGTCAAGACTGAAATCCTTTAAATCATCAACCACTCTTTAGCCCATTCAGCTAGTAATGAATCATCTCCTTGTTTAGAAGCCATCCTTTCGATCATCACTGGTTGAACTTTTAAATATGACAACATAGTGGTTTCTTGGCTTGAACTTGCCGTAGATCTTCACTGCACATCACATGTAGTCAATGTTTTAAATTTTTCCACTCAGATACCATTGCGAACTCTACATTTTGATGCCTTCTACTAAGCGCATCTGCTACTTTATTTCCTTTTCCCAATGTATACGCAATTCCAAAATCATAAGAGACTAAAAACTCTAGCTATCTCTGTTATCTCATATTCAACTCCTTTTGAGAGAATACGTATTTTAATGACTTATGGACTATAAACAACTCGAATCTCTTTCCCAAAAGGTACTGTCTCCACACCTTTAGTGCAAAAATTACTGCAGCTAACTCTAAGTCATGCATCAGATATCTAACCTCATGTGGTCTGAGCTATTGAGAAGGTAGGCAATTACTTTACCCCTCTACATTAACACAGCTCCTAATCTAGTTTCGCATGCATCTGTATACACTACCATATCTTGATTCCCATCCGGAACAACTAACACTAGCTCATTGGTCAATAAATGTTTCAACTTCTTCAATGCCTCCTCATATTTATCGGTCCAAACATACTTTAGTTCTTTCCTTGTCAGCTTAGCCATAGGTGTTGCTATCCACGAAAATCTTTAATAAATCTCCGGTGATAGCCATCTAATCCAAGAAAACTCTTTATCTCGGTCATTGTCTCCGGTCTCTTCCACTAAACTCCTTCTATCTTAGCTGGATCTACTGACAACCCTTTTTCTGAGATTACATGAACAAGAAAATTCAGCTCCTTCTTCAAAAATGACACTTTGAAAACTTTGCTTTTAACTAATGCTGCCTCAGTGTCTTAAGCACTATCCTAAGATGAACTTTATGGTCTCTTTCGTCCATCGAATATACCAAAATGTCATCTATGAACACCAACACAAATCTATTCAAATGCTCTCGAAAGATCCGATTAATTAAGTCTATGAAGAAGGCTGGTGCATTAGTCAGTCCGAATGACATTACTAACCATTTGTATAATCCATACCTTGTTCTTAATGCTGTTAAAGGAATACTATCCTCTGCTAGTTTTAGTTGATGGAACCCTATTGCCAAATCAAACTGAGAGAATACTTTGGCTCCATTCAACTGATCAAACAAATCGTCAACCCTTGGCAATGAATATCTATTCTTTATCATCTTCTCATTTAACTTACGATAATCGATACACAACATTAACAATCCGTATGGTTTCGTAACAAACATTAGGGCTACACCTAAGTCGAACTGCTTAGTTTGATAAAACTTTGCACTTCCCAATCCAGCAGTTGCACCTTTGACTCCTTTATCTCGGTAGGTATCATCTTACTTGGCGAACAGGGTTTAGCTCCTAGTACAAGGTCTATCTGAAGCCCAATTGCTCATTTCGACGATAGTCCTATCACCATTTCAAAGACGTCTATGAATTCTTTAACAACGAAAATTTGATTCAACTCTTCTTCCTCCTCTATTACACCCAACAAAGCACAAACAACAAAACTCGGGTTTTCGGTAGAATATATAATTCGATCACCACTACTTGGATGTCTTATTGATATTTTCCTATCGTGACAAAATATCCTAGCATCATACTTACTTAACCGGTCCATACCCATAATAATTCTGAAGCCTATGAAATCAAACACATGCAAACTACAAGAAAATATATAACCTAACAATTCAAACTCTAACTGGTCACATCTCATCCCAAGAGTTGCATACCCTTCTATCAGATTCACAACCCTTAAAGGTGTAACTAGGTATAAGAGTTCTAGGCTAAGCTTAGCTACTAAACAATGAGATATGAAAAATTGTGATGCACCAGTATCGAATATAACTCTAATAAGTATACAATGAATCAAAAGCATACCTCCCATCAAAGCCTTTCCTTTCTCCTCATCTGTTGGTCTCGAGGTAGCTGGTTCTAATGCAAACACCTTGCCCTTCTCAACTTTAGCTGGTTACTTGCACTAGTTCTTATAATGACCGATCTGAGCACAGTTGAAGCACTTTATGTTCTTCCTCCGAATCACATTCTTTCCATGTCCAGAATGCCATTCATTCACAAAATGTCCTTTCTTATCACACTTGTAACACACAACCTCAGACTTTCCCTTCTTGGTAGCTCCACTCTTTTGAGCTCCCTTCTTACGAAATAATTTCCTCTTCTGCTTCTGCTCAACTTGAGCCTCCACTGCTTTGTTATTACCAAACAAAGCAAGCATCTCTTCTTTTCTTAAAGCCATCTTAACAACTACATCACATGGGCACTGAGATGTGGCAAAGTTGCCCTAGCAAGCTTACGTCTCAGTCCCCGAATGAACTTCTCATTCCTCTTAATAACTGTATCCACGATAGCATACCCATACCGAGACTATTCCTCAAACCTCGTAGCATACTCCAGCACGGTCATGTCTTCTTTCACTAACTCAACAAACTTTCTCAACTGGGTAGACTTGGCAATTCCCGACATAAATCTTTCCTTGAACCTTCTCCTAAATTCTGCCTAAGTCAACGTTTCCTCCACTACTCCAACCGTTACATTGTTCCACCAATACAAAGTAGCTTCTTGCAGTTGCCTGGATGCTAACCTCCTTTTCTTCTCATTATTCAGTCCAAGATCAGCAAAAATCCTTTCATAATCAAGGAACTAATTTTCTAATTCAATTGCATCTTCAGTTCCAACAAATGGTTTTCCTTCAAGACTTGCATAGTCTCTAGTCAGCTCAGCAAAGTTGTTGACAACCGGAGCTTCCTGATTCACTCTTCCAGCATTTCCACTTACAAGTTCAGCAGTAGCTCCCGCTTGCATCATGTTGACAAAGAACTGATAAATAGCTCCCATATCAACCTATGGTGTTCCAACACCTACAATAGCAGCTGTTTGCCGACCTCGGTTTCTCCTAGTATTGGGCTGTTTCCTGGAGATTTGACCAGGCAACTGAGTGCTCGGCATTGGCCACAACTCGGCATGAAGGACTGCTCGGCATCCAGGAGTACTCGGCGTAGTACTCGACATCAACAGGCACTCGGCGACAACCAATGTTCAGCGCTAGCGTTCGGCATCATTAGAACTCGGTGATAGGAGAACTCGGCAACAAGAGCGCTCGGCATCCCAAGGTACTCGGCGTACAGGGGTGCTCGGCATCAAGCAGCACTCGGCGTCAACTAGTGCTCGGCATACAAGAGTGCTCGGCATACAAGAGTGCTCGGCATTAAGGCTGCTCGGCATACAAAAGTGCTCGGCGTCAGAGAGTACTCGGCATCCAGTAGTGTTCGGCGAAGTACACAGCATCCAGAGAGTCCGACATCCAGTAGTGTTCGGCGAAGTACCCAGCAGGGTTCGGCATGCAGTGGAACTCAGCGTCAACCAATGCTCGGCAGCAAGAGCACGCGGCATGCAAGAGTGTTCGGCATCTAGAAGAGCGTTCGGCTTCGACTGACAAACTTCCTGCACTTCCCAAACATCAACCACATCGTTCGGCATAGAAGGGATTGTTCGGCATCAGGGTGTTCGGCACACCTGGTTCGTCATACAGCGACCACTGCACTAGGGCTTGAGTGTTCGGCTATCCAGCCCACTTGGGAAGTCCAGCCCATATTTGCCTATAAATAGAGGGGCAGGGTCACAATGAAATGGATCCTTTTTTGGAGAGAAAACACCGGGGAGACTCTGCCATTTTCAAGACTCATCTTCTCTACTCAACAACTTCACTTAAGCATTTGATTCACGAATTGTATTTGTAATCAACCATAAAGGAAATCAATAAAGTTGAACAAAGTGGACGTAGGCAATTACGCTGAACCACTATAAATTTGGTGTTCTTACTTTCTGCATTTAAATTAGCATTGTCTTCTCTGTTTAATTTACTTTCATCACTTATATCTCTACACAATCTTTCTGAACGAGGTTAGTGACCAATTTTGGTGCTAACACTTTGGTGCTTTCACTAAGAATTGAATTCTCAGACCTCAAGGATCTGCTTTGAAGCTACTGGATTGAACAAATCCCCCAAAGAAGATCCGACTCACTGATAGGACATCCGTTGGTTCTACTCAGAGTTCATACCAATAACTCTATAATGGAAAGACCACGTACCAGGTCAGCTTCTCACAATGCGGATGCCCACGAGACTGCTAGCGTGCAACAAGCAGGGCCTAGCAATCAACCAGCAATTCCAAATACAGGAGTTGCCACTCAGGACCAAACTCCAGTTGTCACCAGAATAGAGTTCAACGACTTGATGAGAGAGCTCAGGGAAAGTAGGAGACAACTAGGAGAGCAGATGCAAGCCAATGCCAACCTGATGGCACAACTTACTCAACAGCAGCAACAGAATGCTGGGGGCAATCTCGCTGCTTACTCCTCATCTGACAGCTCTACTTCCTTTGATGAACCTCCCAGGCGCAGACGCTGTAAGACTGATGCTGCGCGAGCAGATGCTGCTGTTCGAACAGCTGGAGATCGCGACCAAGCAAGAGCTGGAATTTTCAGGACCGGGATACAGATGGAAGATAGAGGCCCAGATCATCAAAATGCTAACGATGTCGAACCTCAAGACGCACGATTGGCAGATCGCCAAGAGAGGAGGCATCAGCATGGACAGGCGCGTAGAACAGACTCCAACCTTCCGCCTTCCATACAGACACCCGATCTGACAGCCATGATCAGGCAACTGATGAAAGAGAATCAGGGCTTATCAAATGATGACTGGGGAGTGTCGAGAAGTCATACTCCGTTCACGGATGTTGTGTTGCAAGCGGCGTACCCCAGGAAGTTTAGTATGCCTACTATTCCTGCATATGAAGGAAAGACTGACCCTAGACAACATGTCATGAGGTACGAATGGATGATGGATTCAGCCAGAGCGAATGATGCCACCAAGTGTAGGTGCTTTCCGATTACTCTATCTGGGATCGCTACTATGTGGTTCACCCGACTTCCTCCGCGATCCGTATCAAATTTCGAGGAGTTGGCAAAGAAGTTTATTGAGCAGTTCAGGATACACACTATGCGCCCAAAGGACGTGATGTCTCTGTCAAGTGTAATCCAAAATCCTGGTGAATCGTTGAAGGAATATTTGCAAAGATTCCACGTAGCAGCAACTGAAGTCAGTAATCCCAATGACCATGCAATTCTGATGGCTGTAATGAGAGGTGTGGATCCAGACTCTGAGTTTGGAGACTGGCTAGCAGGAAAACCTCCAACTACGCTAGAGCGTTTCTACTCTAAGGCACACCAGTTCATAAGAAGAGAGGAAGCTAGGTGGGTACGACGAGATAAGGCGCCAGGGCCTGTCCAAGAGTCAATAAAGAGCAACATCGCTATGAAGCAATATGGAGACAGCTCGGGAAAGGTCCAAGTCAATGTCCAGAACAAGCCTGGGCAACCCAAGGAGTCCGGAGGAAGGAGTCAAGGGAAAAGAAAAGAAGCAGGAAAGTGGAAGTCGAGAATTCCAAGCTACAGCGAGTACACTCCGCTAAACGCCCCACTTGAAAACATTTACCTATCCACCTGCAATACTTTTCAGTACAGAAAACCACGTCCAAAAGAATCAACCGAAGAACAGAAGCGGACCGGGAAATATTGTCGCTTCCATGAGACTTATGGACACAATACGGAAGAATGTAGACACTTGCACGACGCTATCGAGAAGTTGATCAGGCAGAAGAAATTGCAAGAATTTGTGAAGGATCCATAAGAAGGAGGACATGGAACGTCCAACCCAGGTCGTGCACCAGCTCCACGTCATCCCGAGGAGCCTGCCCGGACCATTGGTAGACTGGTCATAAATACAATTATCGGCGGGCCTCACCCCGTGGATAAGAATTGGCAGGAGATGGAGCGATATGCAAGTTCCTTGAAGCATGCAGATTTTGAGTGTTGTTCGAACGTGGAGGACGGAGCCCCTGCTAAGCAGCAGCGCGTAATGACAGACGATATTGTGTTCAGGAGCAGAGACGCTGATCAGGTAGAGGCTCTGACCATCGACCCCATGGTCATATCTGCAACGATCGGACCAGCATATGTAAAAAGAATTCTGATTGATTCTAGAAGTTCAGTCAACATCATCTTCAAGAAGACCTACGATCAAATGAAGCTAGAAACAAAAGACTTGAAACCATCCAAAGCTCGTATTCACGGCTTTAACGGCGCTGCAACTGATGCAGTGGGATATGTCGAGTTACCAGTTGAACTGGGACAAGGCGAGCGTCGGAGAGTTCGAATTCTACCCTTTGTAGTTTTGGATGTGGACTCTCCGTATAACGTTTTCTTGGGTCGGCTGGCCCTGGCAGAGTTTAGGGCAGCGTTAGCCCCATGGTGTTTAACTTTGAAGTTCCCGACTGACAAAGGAGTAGGCATTGTTCACGGCGACCAAGCAGCTGGTCGTTCCTGTTATGTGGCCGAGCTCCGAGAGGCCCACCGGAGGGAGAAGGGACACCGGAGGGAGAAGGGAAAGGTTGCGGACAATCCCGTCCGCATCCTCAATGCGGATAATTGACAAGTAGTGCCCGAGCCCTGGCTCGGGCATAGTTCTCGGATCTATGGAGATATAGATCCGAGAGACGACGATGAGAAACCCAGGGAAGAGAAGGCGGCACCGGCTGAATTAACAATTGACATTTCAGTTAGCCATGACGACCCTTCGCGAATACTGAAGATCGGATCACAGCTAGGCCCCGCAATGACTGAAGACCTTAGCGACTTCCTCCGGGCGAACCTTGATGTTTTCGCCTGGACGCATTCTGATATGTGTGGGATTTCTCCCACCATCACAAGTCATATGTTGAACATAGACCCGAAATACGTCCCAGTCAAGCAAAAAAGGAGAGGAATGGATCCGGAGAGATCCGCCGCTCTCGGAGAGGAGGTGGACAAACTCAAAGCGAATGGTTTCGTCCGCGACGCCCTCTACCCTGAGTGGGTATCCAACCCCGTGCTAGTAAAGAAGGCGAATGGGAAATGGAGGACTTGCGTAGATTATTCCGACTTGAACAAAGCATGCCCTAAGGATAGTTTCCCGTTGCCTAGGATCGATCAGTTGGTCGATTCCACCGCAGGACACGAGTTACTGTCATTCATGGATGCGTACTTAGGATACAACCAAATCCCAATGCATATTCCGGACCAAGAACACACCAGCTTCGTTACAAATGTCGGACTGTATTGCTATGTAGTGATGCCCTTTGGATTGAAGAATGCTGGAGCAACTTACCAACGTCTGGTGAATCGAATGTTCAAAGACCAGCTGGGTAAAACCATGGAAGTCTATGTGGATGACATGCTCGTGAAGTCACGACGGTCAAACGACCACATTCAAGACTTGGCTGAAATGTTTGACATACTCAGGTTTTATGGCATGAAGATCAACCCGTTGAAGTGTTCTTTCGGCGTTGCATCAGGGAAGTTTTTGGGATTCATCGTCAATGCTAGGGGAATCGAAGCCAACCCAGAAAAGATCCAAGCTATTCGAGATGTAAAAGCGCCCAGGACTATAAAGCAGGTACAGAGCTTGAACGGAAAAGTAGCTGCGCTGAGTCGATTTATATCCAAGGCAACTGACAAGTGCATCCCGTTCTTTGACATAATAAAGAAAGGAAAGAGAAATTTTGAATGGACGTCTAGCTGTGAGGAAGCATTCCAGAATCTGGTGAGGCATCTGGAGAGCCCACCAATGCTATCAAAACCAGTTGACCATGAGATGTTGTACGTATACTTGGCCGTATCCCCACATGCGATAAGTGCGGCTTTGGTTCGAGAGGAGGATTGAGTCCAAAAGCCGGTGTATTATGTTAGCAAACATTTAACAGGGGCCGAGAGGAATTACCCTAAAATAGAGAAATTGGCTTATTGCTTGGTGATTGCATCACGAAAGCTTCGCCCGTACTTTCAAGCACATTCAGTCGGTGTTTATTCCGATCAACCCCTGAAGAAGGTACTCCAACGGCCGGAAACTTCTGGAAGATTGCTAAGATGGAACATCGAGTTGAGCCAATTCGATATCGCGTACTTACCACGGAGAGCCATCCGAGGGCAAGCGTTAGCAGACTTCATCGCTGAATTTACCATACCCATCAAACCGGAAGATCACAACATCATTCCCCCCGTTCGATGGAAATTATACACTGACGGTGCATCAAACGACCGTTGCTCCGGCGTAGGCGTAGTTCTTGTAACTCCGGAAAACCGATCGATCTGTTATGCCCTGAAGCTCGATTTCCCGGCTACAAATAATGAAGCCGAATATGAAGCACCGATCGCTGGCTTGAAGCTCATCAGGGAACTCGGGATCGAATCAGTCGAAATCTTTTGTGACTCGCAGTTGGTGGTTTACCAAGTACGGGGAGACTACCAAGCAAAGGGACGAAAGCTTGCTCCGTACCTCATTCATGTCCAAGAACTACTATCAAATCTTGAGCGTTATGACATCTCACATATCCCGCGCGAACAGAACAAAGAAGCCGACTTATTGGCTAAGTTCGCGAGTACCGACGATACGCAACAAATGGGATTGTATCCCGTCGAAGTCTTGCATGCCCCGAGCATAGACGAAATGAAAGTCGATCGCGTGTTGGGAACAGAAATCGAGAAGGAATCGTGGATAACCCCATTCAAACTGTACCTGACGACCGGGGCTTTACCAGGAAAAAGAAGCGAAAGACGGCAGGTCCTTCGAAAGGCCGCGCGATACATAATGAAGGATGGATCAATGTATCAAAAAGGATTCTCAGTCCCGTTGTTACGATGCATCGCTCATGATGAGACAAAGCGAGTCTTGAGAGAGGTTCACGAAGGGGAATGTGGCGACCATACTGGGGGGCAAACGCTAGCAAAGAAGATCCTCCGCTATGGATATTACTGGCCCACCGTAAACCGGGATGCCGCGGACTACGCAAGAAAATGCGACAAGTGTCAAAGATATGCGAAAATCCCGAGGGCTCCATCAACCGAACTCACACAAATGATCAGTCCCTAGCCATTTGCGATCTGGGGAATCGACATAATCGGCTCTTTGCCTCTATCCAAAGGTGGTGCGAAATACGCAATAGTTGTAGTCGACTATTTCACGAAATGGGCTAAGGCAGAACCTTTGACTAGGGATGGCAATGGGGCGGGTCTAGGGTCCAAACCCGGTCGACCCGCCCCTGTTTTGACCCGTCAAGACCCGCCCCATTGGGTCATTGGGGCGGGTAGACCCGTGACCCGTTCTTGAGTACTCCGGGTCTAGGGTCGGGTTGGGGCTTGGCCGACCCGCCCCAACCCGACCCGCGCTACTAACATCTCATGAAACCACTTTATTATTATAATGATTTATTAATCTTTTTAGTTATAAGTGATTCTAGCATGGATATTAAAATGTTCCAATCAATATCTATAGAAAAAATTAGAGTATTAAGTTGCGTCATTAATAATTATACAATAACATATGTATATATTTTCTGAATTGTTATTGTAGACATCATTTTTATTAACTTCCCATAGACACATTATTATTTGTATTTCATATATTATTTGGTGATAACGAGTATAAACAAATAAATATATGTACGTTGCTACATAATTTTCAATCAATACATAGAGACTCATCGGGTCTTGGGGCGGGTCGGGTCTACCCTGACCCGCACGGGTCCCGGGTACGGGGCAAAATTCCAGACCCGCACCGGGTCTACGGGGCGGGTCTGGGGCGAGGTCTAAAAATTCCGGGGCGGGTATGGGGCACTAAAAACCCGCCCCAACCCGCCCCATTGCCATTCCTACCTTTGACCACTATCACCTCTAAGAAGGTCATTAACTTCGTTGTACGAAACATTATATGCCGCTTTGGCCTTCCACGCACCATCATTACGGACAACGGAACGCAATTCGAAAGTAGAGAGTTCAAAGAGTTCTGTTTAAAGTACGGCATCGAGAAAAAGTTCGCCGCCGTTGCACACCCAAAAGCTAACGGACAAGTCGAGGCCGTTAACAAAATAATCAAGTCCATACTGAAGAAGCGTCTGGAGAAGGTTGGAGGCAAGTGGGTAGATGAACTCCCGACAGCATTATGGGCGTATAGAACTACCCATAAGTCCACGACCGGCCACACTCCGTTCGCCTTGGCATACGGCTCTGAAGCCGTTATACCCGTGGAACTTGAAGTTCCATCGCACCGAGTGACATACTATGATCCTAAGACGAACCAAAACCTCTTGCTAGAATCACTGGACTGCATCGACGAAAAGCGTGAAGAAGCTGAATTAAGGGTGGCGGCGCACAGACATCGAGTCAAGCATTACTACGATGGCAGAGTCCGCCCAAGAATCTTTGATGTGGGTGATCTCGTTCTGAAACGAGTCTTCCCGGTACCATCACGCATGAACCCCAGCTGGGAAGGTCCATACGCCATTGAACGGAAGCTTGGAGAAGGAACATTCAAGCTAGCGACCATTGATGGCGCGACACTCCCCCGAGCGTGGAACAGTGAACATTTGCGGCACTATTACATTTAGCATATTTTCCTTTCTTGTTGTAGGCACTGTTATTTCCTGCATATTTCCATTCAATAATGACTTAGTTTCCTTTTAAAGTTGTAATCAAGCAATTTAGTTGATTTTCATTAATAAAGGCTTGAAGCCATATTTTCTATGAAGTTTCTATATCTCTTAATTGGATGATAAATTACATTATCCTGCACGACATACAGACTCGTACGAACGATTCCAAATCTCCGAATCCCCAGAGTGCGGAGCGGAGTACTCTAAGTCCCCAGAGCGCGGACTAGAGTATAAACGAATACGAATCTCCGATCCCCAGAGTGCGGAGCGGAGTACTCTAAGTCCCTAGAGCGCGGACTA
This sequence comes from Allium fistulosum, assembly GCA_030737815.1. Lineage (NCBI taxonomy): Eukaryota > Viridiplantae > Streptophyta > Magnoliopsida > Asparagales > Amaryllidaceae > Allium > Allium fistulosum. The sequence goes on along the minus strand of CM060908.1, from coordinate 230,065,447 downwards.
GAGTATAAACGAATACGAATCTCCGAATCCCCAGAGTGCGGAGCGGAGTACTCTAAGTCCACAGAGCGCGGACTAGAGTATAAACGACTACAAATCTCCAAATCCCCAGAGTGCGGAGCGGAGTACTCTAAGTCCCCAGAGCGCGGACTAGAGTATAAACGACTTCAAATCTCCGAATCCCCAGAGTGCGGAGCGGAGTACTCTAAGTCCCCAGACCGTGGACTAGAGTATAAACGAATACGAATCTCCGAATCCCCAGAGTGCGGAGCGGAGTACTCTAAGTCCCTAGAGCGCGGACTAGGGTATAAACGACTTCAAATCTCCGAATCCCCAGAGTTCGGAGCGGAGTACTCTAAGTCCCTAGAGAGCGGACTAGAGTATAAACGAATACAAATCTCCGAATCCCCAGAGTGCGGAGCGGAGTACTCTAAGTCCCCAGAGCGCGGACTAGAGTATAAACGACTTCAAATCTCCGAATCCCCAGAGTGCGGAGTACTCTAAGTCCCCAGAGAGCGGACTAGAGTATAAACGAATATGAATCTCCGAATCCCCAGAGTGCGGAGCGGAGTACTCTAAGTCCCCAGAGCGCGGACTAGAGTATAAACGATTTCAAATCTCCGAATCCCCAAAGCGCGGATCGGAGTACTCCAAGCCCCCGGAGCGTGGACTAGAGCATAAACAGTCTCAAGTCTCCAAGTCCCCGGAGCACAGTGTCAGCAAACCAAATAAAGATAAGAGAATCATTCAAACAAAAAGAAACTAAATTTTATTCGATAAGTCCAAAATGGGGATACATGATCACTCCTACAAAATTCAGACCTCTCTATACAAACTGCAAGTTGTGGAAGATAAAAGCAATTACAAGACTTAAGCAAAAAACCCGTTGAACGAGTGTATCGATTATTTCTTCGACTTCTTCTTTTTGTCTTCCTTCGTTGTTTCCGACTACTCCTCTCCCTCATGCTTTTTCTTGGACTTTTTGCTTGCTAGAGAAACAGAGTCGGGAGTAGGAGACGGAACATCTAGTGGTTTGGACCTGCCCGGGAGAATGATTTTCAAAGGTCTGTTCCGCGGGTCAGTGAGTTCCAGTATTTCAGACTCAACTTTGACTTTGACTTTTTTCTTCTCCTCGTCGGCAAGACGGTCCTTCATGCTCATCTCTGAAGTATGCTCAGAGGCGCCAGTGATTTCTATTTCATCGCTTCCTTCGGCAGGAGACGAAGTATCAAGTTTGTCATCATCTAGCGCCCCGATCACTTGAGCGTCTGGACCGGGAGTTACTCCTGCGTGAGCAACGTCGCTTGTTTTCTCTGCTTCCTCCTTGGCGTCATCGCTCCTCGGAGTTGGCTCGGCGTCAGAGCAACCTGCACGAAAACATAAGGAATGAGCATTAGAACGAGTAGCCACTGCTGAAAAATGACGGGATCTCTTCAATTTCTAGAGAAAGAAGAATTTCTTACTAGGGTCCGGTTGGCTATCGGTGGCACGAGGGGTTTCACCCTCTAGGATAGGTGACAACACATGAACACCAAGCCCGGGATCTTCGGGATCATTACTAGCATGCTGCTCGAATGGATCAAGTGTTGGCCGACCGGCCGATTGAGCAGCGTAAGGAGCGGCAATGTAAGGAGTAGTAGCATCGGCCCCAGACGGGCCAGCTTCGTCATTCTTCTCTTTCGGAGGGGAAGAGCCTTTGTCATAAAGTGCCAATGCTGCGGATAAGTCCGATGGCTCATTCCCCCTTAGGAACTCCTTCACCAAGACATCCTCATCGACCTCGTTGGAGCCCGACTCGACCTTCCTGATCCTTATCAGAGTTTCCCACGCCTCAGCCAGGGATTCGAGGTAGCCGTCACTCAGAAATGTTAAGTCGCGGTGCATAAGGACGCGGGCTCCATACTCGGCAATCAACGGGTCAAACATACTTTTGACCTCTTCCCTGCCGGCTTCTGCGGCCGCCTCGAGGCGAGAATCAAGCTCTTCCATAGCCATTCTTTTGCCCTCCTCATAGGCCTCGTCCTTCATTTTCTCGACCCCGGCGAGTTCGTCATCGAGCTTTGTCTTCAGGAGTCGGGTAGCAACAATCTCATCACAGTATCGCTGCGATTCTTCTTGAGCGGCTACTTTGTCTTCCTTCTCCTTGGAAAGTAATTCCTTCAGCTCCTTGACTTGAGTAGCAAGTGCGTCCCTTTCCTTTTGGACAGAGTCTTTTTCTAGGGCGAGGGCACCACTACGCTGGACTGCTTCGTCAAGCTCTTTTTTGTGAGCTGCCTCTAAACGAGTAACTGCCTCGGCAATATTTTTTGCGCTTTGTTCAACGGCTTCTAGCTTTGACTTATACGAAGCGAGCTCTTCATCTTGGAGTTTGATGATTTTCTTATCGTTGTCAGCCTCCAGATTCAGACGGTCAATCTCGTGTTGACGCTCGACGGACACTTCCGAGATCTTCTCCACCAAGTGCATGAACGCGTCATGTTGAACATAGACGTCGTTGTTGCAGGCAATGGCACTTTGCTTCACGTGCCCAGGAATGTGATGGATGGCTGGGAGGAATTTCAAGCCGTCAAAACAGATTTTCGGAAACTTGGCCTTAAGGTCGACCATTTTTTCCGCAACAGTTGGGTCCACTGCAGGAGTAGGAGGAGGAGGCTTTGAGAATTCTGTTCTTTTACGTTGCTCTCGAACTTGCCTCGTACTCGATGAACTGGAGTGTTGTTCTCGAGCAGCATCAGACTGATAACCCTTCTGCGAAGATTTCTCTTTATCTGGCTCAGTTGGAGGAGGAAGATCGCGGGACTGGGAAGATTGAGAATGTGCTTTCTTGCGGTGAGACGACTCGCGAGGACAATTGTCCCTATCTTCATAATCACCTCGGTCCGTGCGTCTGCTTGAACCGGAATCCCGTCCAGAGTGATGGAATATAGAAGACCCCTGAAGGCGATCGAGTCCGTGAGAGCGGCCCATATCACCTGCAAAGAATGGAGATAACAACGAGTTAAGGAGAATTCACGAGCTAAAAAGACTTGAAGTATATTATGGAATGCGCATGTGTGTGTGTGTCCTAGTGTTCCCCCCGACGGACCCGTTCGTTTATCTTTGCTAATCGGAGTGTTGTCTCCTTGAGCCGGGAGTTGAACTCCTACATTGCCTCTAGCGGGCGAAGAGAATTTGAGAGCTTTAGGATCATCGAACCCGTAATTAAGTAAATCATCGGGGATGGACAGGTTGGACAGACCCCTCAGAGAACTTTCCAGATGCTGTGAAGAAGCCTCTTTCTCAGGAGGGATAGGCGTAGCTTTTGAGGTGCCACCAACTTTCTCCTTTTGAACCGTATATTTCAATTTCTTCTTTCCCTTCGAAGGGGAGGATGATGTTTCAATATCTTGAACTTCGATTGCCGGATTCCAAGCCGGACCCACGTTCTCGCCCTTAGTCTCGGGAGCATCATCCTCTCTACGCTCGCTTTCTCCGTGCGTATCGGGAGTGCGGCGCGACGACGGTCCGGCCTGTTTTTTCCCTTTACCGGACGAAGGCTTGGGAATGGTGACACCTTCTGGAAGGCTGATCCGACGACCAGGGGCTAGCAAGCCAAACCCCAACAACGATTCATTTGAAATGATAGTCCGGATGTCTCGATCCTCAGCAGGAAGAGCTCTAATTGCTTCAACAGCCTCAGAATATCCTCGGCCTTCCGGACGCGGGTTGATACCTGAAAAGATGAAATGAAGAGTTAGGAAAAGCATGACTCCGATTAAATACGAATAGTGATTCAGCAGAGAGACTTACTGCCTTCAACCCATCTCCTAGCGAAACCAGAAGGGCAGCGCACATAGAACCATTCTTGTTTGTACAGGGCGAATTTGCTACATGCCCCTGTCAAGATCTGGCATTTGTGGTATGGCTCGAGGAACATAAAGGAAGGCTGTCTTTCCGTCTCTTGAACATGTAAATATATCTGATATCACCGGCGGTTGGAGGTCTGGAGAAGACAGCCATGAAAAGTAGGTAAGTCCCATATAGAAACGCATGGTCGTTCGGGTGCAGCTGCAACGGAGCTATGTCTATGTACTGCAGTACATCCCAGAGAAATAAGTTGAATGGAGGCACGCTGCCCATCCAACACATGAACTTGTTGCAGGTAGTGTACCCGACTGGGGGCAGATGAGGGAGATCGTGTCTCGAAGGGACTAACACGTCGACAAAAGGAATCCCGTGAATAGAGCATATCCGTCGCAGAGCAGCTTTGTTGATCTTCGAGGCTTGAGAATCGATCGGATTGTCTAGTAAGATTGTTGCCTCCAGAGCATCAGGTGCCAAGTTACGAGCAGGAGAAGTCGACGGATTAGAAGTATCAGCGGCTCCTTGCCTTGATGACGGCCCAGGCCTGTCGGATATGGTGGCAGAGCTAGATTTTCTCGACATCCCCAATAAATAATGAACCTGGCTAAATGCTTGAGAAAGCTATACTTAAAAAAACGTTGAACGTTAGAATTAGCAACGCGAGTTTTCCCCCCCACGTGGTGTGTGAACTAGTGCAAGCAATTGTGTACAAGCAATAAGATTTCAAGGATATAAAAATGAGTTTCGAATCGTTGCCTTCGAAGACCGTCATCGCTGACCGTCTCGAAGAGCCCGCCTGGTGGTGGTCACAGTTCTAGATTTAGAAAACATGTAATTTATGAAGTATCCGACTTAAGTCTAATTTGACATTTATATCGTTCGGCATTTAAATGTTGTTCGGCAATTGCATTATTCGTCCTGAGAAGAGTTCGACATGTATCTTGGTTCGGTTAAGTCATTGTCAAGTGTTCGGCTAAAGTCCTTGTTCGGCTAAAGGCCTCGTTCGGTTAAAGACATTGTCCAGTCAAAGGTTCTGTTCGGCATTGAAATTGTTTGGCATGTATATGTTTGTTCGGCGTTTGAATGTTGTTCGGCATTGAGATTATTCGGTCTAAGTTCTGTTCGGCAATCGTATTGTTCGGCCTCGATACTGTTCGGCATCTAAGAATGTTCGGCTTGAGTTATTGTTCGGCTAAGTTATTGTTCGGCATTTTAGTAAGTGTTCGGCTTTAGTTCGTTCGGCTAAGTTGTTGTTCGGCGTTCTAGCGAGTGTTCGGCCTCATTCAGACGAAATACTACTCGGTAGCCTCTATCGTTCGGCGCATGACAACATACGCCGAACCATAACTATGCCATCCAACACCCTTACCACCTCCAACGTTTTCCTTTTCCTCCTTTTTTGACTTCGGTTCGGCGCAATGGAGCTAAAACCACGTGCGCAAACACTACAAATCCTTCCTCCTCGCCTCGCATTATCGTTCGGCAATGAGTGCAACCCACTAGAAAGCTTTTTACATGGAAGACCTGACCATCTCATTTGGAACCTATTCAAATTAATAGAGGAGCAGTACCTAGATTGTAGTTAAGAGCTTAGGAAGGAAGGTTCAAGTTGTAAATCTGTTCGGCTAAAGAAAGTTGTAAATCTTGGAAGAGTGACAGGAATGAAAGCATATAGGAGAAGGAACGGGAAGGACCTGGTTATATAGAGGGAGGTAGAAGTTGAAGAGGCTATACCCGGTAGAACCGGTCAATACCGGAGCGTTCGGCATCATAGCAGAGTGACGTTCGGCGCACGAGGTACGTTCGGCTTCGAACGTATCGTTCGGCGTCCAAACCTTGCTCGTCTTGCACCTCCTTCGCTAACATTCTCGAGAAGGCATCATCAAGGGAAGTTGAACCAGATTCAAAGCGCATCACGTTCGGTCACATGATACACTTTGGGGGCAAGTGTTTCCTGGAGATTTGACCAGGCAACTGAGTGCTCGGCATTGGCCACAGCTCGGCATGAAGGACTGCTCGGCATCCAGGAGTACTCGGCGTAGTACTCGGCATCAACAGGCACTCGGCGACAACCAATGTTCAGCGCTAGCGTTCGGCATCATTAGAACTCGGTGATAGGAGAACTCGGCAACAAGAGCGCTCGGCATCCCAAGGTACTCGGCGTACAGGGGTGCTCGGCATCAAGCAGCACTCGGCGTCAACTAGTGCTCGGCATACAAGAGTGCTCGGCATCAAGGCTGCTCGGCATACAAAAGCGCTCGGCGTCAGAGAGTACTCGGCATCCAGTAGTGTTCGGCGAAGTACACAGCATCCAGAGAGTCCGACATCCAGTAGTGTTCGGCGAAGTACCCAGCAGGGTTCGACATGCAGTGGAACTCAGTGTCAACCAATGCTCGGTAGCAAGAGCACGCGGCATGCAAGAGTGTTCGGCATCTAGAAGAGCGTTCGGCTTCGACTGACAAACTTCCTGCACTTCCCAAACATCAACCACATCGTTCGGCATAGAAGGGATTGTTCGGCATCAGGGTGTTCGGCACACCTGGTTCGGCATACAGCGACCACTGCACTAGGGCTTGAGTGTTCGGCTATCCAGCCCACTTGGGAAGTCCAGCCCATATTTGCCTATAAATAGAGGGGCAGGGTCACAGTGAAATGGATCCTTTTTTGGAGAGAAAACAGCGGGGAGACTCTGCCATTTTCAAGACTCATCTTCTCTACTCAACAACTTCACTTAAGCATTTGATTCACGAATTGTATTTGTAATCAACCATAAAGGAAATCAATAAAGTTGAACAAAGTGGACGTAGGCAATTACGCTGAATCACTATAAATTTGGTGTTCTTACTTTCTGCATTTAAATTAGCATTGTCTTCTCTGTTTAATTTACTTTCATCACTTATATCTCTACACAATCTTTCTAAACGAGGTTAGTGACCAATTTTAGTGCTAACACGGGCCTAGCATTTTCATTTGTTGTGGTGCTTCCTCCACTAAGATTCACTCTTATGTTTCCTGCCTCTTTATCTTTCTTTCCTTTTAAATCTGCATTTGAACCTTAGTAAGACACAAAAGAACGGTCTAAGAGAGATGGCAGAATAGAGATAAAGCATATACTTATATATAGCAAATAAAGTACGGTACTATAGCGTAATCCCATACCCCAATCTTATTGCCTGATTCATTTCAATTATGTTATAAAAATCCTTTTAGGTTTAAATTTCATTTAAGTTTTACATAAACCTATACTCTGATACCAAGTTGTAACATCCTCATTTTGAGGTCCAAATTTAACCGCTACAACTGTTGAAGTCATCTATAGTATTAATTTTCAGTGACAAAATGCAGTAATGTTAATGATATACATAATATCAGAAGCAAAAGAATATAAAATATTTCAAACACAATTTCAAAACAAGTTTTCTCATTATAATTCAAATCAGCATTTCATATTCAGTACATAATCTCATAACGTTGCCCAGGTTTAGATAAATATAATTATTATAAAATACGCTAAGAGAGACATTAAAGATGCCCATTGGATGATCAGAGTTACTAAATAGACAGTTATATTATCTGCCATTACATATATTATTCAATCATAGCGGAATAGATAAATATATAATCTCCTACATAGCTAGATTTGCCTCATGCACATCTTTAGATGCTTTATTCGCCAAAACCTACTAAACCTGAAAATCTTAACGCTCAACCTATTCAAATTAAATTTTGAGCACCCGAGAGTTTAAGGGGAAAACATAGACTTCGAGTTAGACATAACATTTTGATTTATCGATATTAGGTGAGACCATGCCGCCTAGCAGAATGGGTTTCCGCTCACTAATATCCTTTAGAAGCATATCTTTTGCAATCAAAATCCTACAACCAAATTGGTTATAATAAATAATATACAATAACATGTATGCATACAAAAAAGGTTATCAATGGACTATCTGTCCAACATCATAGTTTTATAAGGCCGACTATAAACCTATGGAAGACTCGGGCCTACCAGACATAATAAATATTCTATCTTGCCGTTAGAGAAAAATTGGATGGCCTATCCGTAGCTTACTACTGCTATAGTCAATTGATCCTAATGGTTTTGTAGTCCCACTAATAACCTAACTCTACTATGTGTGTAATCTTCTTTTGGTCTTACCCATGACACTACTTTACACGCTGGAATTTTGGACTTATATTAGCTAGGGGCTACTAGCTAAAGTATACGGTGCGACCCCACACCAATCTCATCTGGTTTTCTAATCTCTGAGTCATTCTTTTAGTAAAATTCTGGGTTGACTATCCTATCCATATTTCCTTAAAAACAACATCCTTGTAAATGGTTAACCATTGAAATCATACTTAAAACAAAGAAACATTAGTCCTTTACTTTACTCAAAATAATTATGCTATGATATATGCTTTATAAAACACTGTCGATGAAACTCGAGATCATTAGGGTCTTTGACCCTCTTAAAACTTATCCTACAAGGCCAAAACTATGTAAAACCTATACAGCTATAAAACTCGTCGATGTCATTGCCATTAAAGATCTTTACCCATTCTAAAGCTTGTTGAAGTCTTTTATTTGAAAATATATGTGTTTGCAACTAAATTGGTCACAAGCACCCAAGAATAGATTTTTGTAGAGAAGTAAGTGAAAAAAAATAAACTGAGGAAATGATTAAGCAAATAACAGATAAAAAGCAATAATCAGAATCACAGAGATTTATAGTGGTTCAAGGGTTGTATGCCTACGTCCACTTTGAAGGTTATCCTTTATTAATCACTTATAAATCTGATTACAGAAGTAGGGAATAGCAAACACTTGATTACAATAGAGTCTAGAATAATAAGCAGCATAAAGATCCTCAGAATGACCCATTAGGCCAGTATTTATAGGTGAAGGCGACCATCAATCTCTCTAAAATTTCGGTTGAAGGACCTTCTAATCCACATGGGCCAACTAAGGGGATTGCTAGGCCCAATTCCCAATGTGGAGGGATCGATATCGATCCTTCATTGGTCGATTTTTTGGTATAGATCCCTATGGTGGATTCTCCATGCTAAAATATGTTTAGCCTCCAATTTTCATGCCATTTGGACCACTGGAACTCGAGTTATTGCTTGATCTTTGATTTAATATAACTTGTGCAATGTTGTCTACCAATCCCTTCCAAGGGATACTTGCTAATCCATCCAACTTTTTCCTTATGATGTGTGATCCCTAGGGTAGGTTCCCCAGGGTCCATATACCTTGCCCTCCAAATTTCATACGCTTTGTACTTGTATACCTTGTGATACTGATTGTAGTATGCAAGAATGCACCTGGACTGTGATGCACGCCAACCCCTCTTCAGTAGAGGCTGCTGACCCCACTCAATTGAGTATGCTGATGCCTTCTAATAAGCCTATCTTTGCCAATCCCTTCCATTCATTAAGCCATATTCCATGCTTTAAGCATCCTACATTCTACATCTATCAAATCCATTTAATTTTAACTTAATATAATCATTTGTACTTGACTTCCGGGTCCCACAATCATCATTCTGGAATCATCGGCCTTGATGGCAATCAGATCTAACTCGTGCAATTAGTTTAATATAGCCGGGGTAGAATGCTAGGTAACACTTGCCCCTCAAAGTAGGTCTTATGATTAACATGACGTGCTTTGAATCGTTGACAATGAGATCCATCTAGCTTTATAAAAAGTTGATATTCCTTTATCGAATCATTTTTCCAAGGTATCGAATTCCTTATCGATTGTGATGACACTTGGTCAATTTCCAATAATATAAATCAGTGCTATATTCCATCAATTGATATGTATAAGTCCGGTTCTGCTAGACTAATAAGCTTTTGTTAACTGGTCTAGCCTCAAACTTGAAAGTTTCATGTTTGACTTCAATTTATGTCGATTTCAAAAATTAAACTTTTAGGTCATACATGTGCACGCTCATTACACATTTTTGTTGTTGGTTCCTAGACGTGCTCGCATGTTCAGGGGTTGTTGCTAATTTTCATAGCATTTTGTATGAACATGCTTCCAATAAATTCTATGCCTATGTTTATTCACGTACATACCTATAGCCAATCGCCAGCATTCATCATTCATTTTCTTTCACCCCCTTTCTAAGTTATTCATTCATCATTTTTTATATTTGTAGGAATCAGCATGCATTTAAGCGACCCCTCTCTTTCTAATTCTCACTTCTATAGGGATCATCACACCTCTTACCGACCCATCCCTATCTTTAAATGCCAACACATGGGCCGAACCCTCTCTTTTCACACCATACCGAACCCTTCTTCCCTTATATATATATATATATATATATGTCATCCCTTTAACTTCCTCAATTCATTTATCCAACTTTTTTAACTTCTGACTCTACACCAAACCCTCCTTGTTTACTCGTAAAACCAATCCCTCTAATCCTCGGCTTGGAATTCATTTGCCATCTCGCCTATCCCACGAACTTAATCCTCCTTTCAGTTTGTACATCCTCGAACACTCGCCCACATTCAAACTAAAATTATCATATAGGTAAGCTTTCTTTTCTTCCTAATTTGGGTTATATAATGAGATAAGAGATTCCAAAGTTTGGCCCAATAATGGAGTAGCGGTTGAATCTGTTTGGGTGAGGTGAAACGTTGGATTTAGAGGAGTTCAGTAGAGCAAAAGACGAGTAAGGAGATGAAGATAGAAACATAGGGGTTGGTATACATAAATAAGGAGAAGGAAAGAGGACAAAGGAGGAAGAAGATAGAATGGAGGAGGGATCGGCGTTGGACTTTTGGTTCTATGTCGATCCCTCGGCGTACAGGCTAGATGAGGACGAAATAGAAGGGGTCGGTATATTTAGGGTTTGGCAACGCTTACTATGAAAGAGGGATCGATGGAATATATGGAAATAAAGGGGTCAATAGGATTAGTAAAAGAAAGGGATCGGTGGTTTCTAGGTCGAAGAGAGGGATTGGTCGTGAGGCTTTAGGAAAGGGATCGGTATAACCATAGGGATCGGTATAAAGTTAAGAACTAGCATGAACATAGGGATCGACACTACTATAGGGATAGGCATAAGGAACTTTTTAAACTTGCAATCTAATCCAACCTTACTTGCTCAAACAATTATCATTAATTCACCTTAGCAAACTTGGATATACGATGACGATGAACGATAAAACTTGCATACTCACTATTAAACTTGAAATTGGACAATCAACTCCATGGAACTTTTAACATATACTAAATTTGCATATGGACTTGAATGACAAACTTTACACTTTTACATGCCGATAGTCGATCCCAAAGCTTTCGTAACTGATCAATCTTCTTGCCAGTTGTGACAGTCAGCGATGAAGGTCACATTGGTCGAAATCAAAGGTTCATCATTCAACTTCATTTTCTAATTTTAATCTGTTTATTTCTGCCATACACTTCACTACACTACACTAGCTTACACTTAACATGGGGGGGGGCACAGGTAAACTTATCTAACCTCGATTATCTACTGAGTATAGCTAATATGGACTCCAGACGCTCAAAGCGTTTAGCTGTTAAGTCTTTCGAACCGGTCATGTAGCACACCGATCTTGAAGCGAAATTGAGTTCTGCGACTATATATGGCAGGCTTTCTCCCAGTCATCAAGCAGAACAAATGGAAGTTTCTGGCCCGCCAGTCAACCTTTTTTAGATGATCCGTTCCTCCCAATAGTGGATATAAGCCCTACTCTCGATGTAATAAAGGGTGCCATTCTTCTAAATAACTTGATGGATTCTCCAACCTCTTGAATTGGTGAGGCTGTCCTTCGCCGGCTGTGTTCCATACATGGAATTCCATTTGTAGATGTCTTGGTTCCTTTAATAAATGACAGGCATTACTTACCGCCGGAGGGTTACACGGTGTGTAACAAATTTATGTGTTGGGCCGGATGCATACTGTCCTTTAATTCATTTATTCGAGAGATGTTGAGATATCTTGGAATAGCTCCCACTCAACTCCATCCAAACAGTTATGCCTTCCTATATGGAACCTTTCTACTATTCGTGAGCATTCTATTTCGTCCACCAACTCCCGAGGACATAGATTCATCTACAAATTTAAATGGTGGTCAGAAAGTCCTTCCTACGTCTTTCTTGAACCTTTGCCTAACTACCAAGTCTTAATAGGTGCTTGGAATAAACTCTCTCTATCTAAGCACGAGTGGTTCTATGTTCAATGTCCACTTGGTTTCGTGAGGAGATGGTTGTAATGCCGTAAGTATTATTTTCATTTCATTCTTAAGTCTGTTAATCCAAGTCATATTTTTGAATCTATTAACATCCGGGATTCTTGTAGGTGTCCGCCCACGTCCTGAAGGTGTTAGTTTTTCAAGAGTGGTCGCCGCTATTTGCGCTACCCCTGTCAAAGATAGGGACATCAAACTTCTTATTACTGACGAGTTTTTATCTTTATTCAGGCTGTTGGAAGAGGGTCGAAGCATTGGGCTCCCCAGAAGTGCAACACTGCTAAGAAATGTCACAGAGCGAGAAAAGGATGCCATCGATGCTATCGTGCCCCTAGTTGAAGGGACTCGGGATAATATTGAAAAAGGTGAGATTAGGGATTCCCAGGAATGTAAACCCGGCGATGCTAATGCAGGCCTAGGCAAGGCGCTAGTGGCCGAACCGCCACAAGGCGTGCAATCGCAAACACCAACCAACATAAAGAAAAGGCTGTATATAAACTTCGTAGAAGAAAAATTGCCGCAGATCCAGAATTAGTCATCACTCCTATTGAAGAAAAATCATCTTCTCAACACTTGGAAAGTTCACTGAAGGGATTTTCGAATCTCCAAATTCCCGACGATATCATGACATACGACTTTCCAAATATCAATATCGAAGGGCTCAATTCTCCTATTAGGAGCGGTGAAGGCATTCATCCTACTGATAAAGGAGAGAGAACACCCATAAGTAAAGCTACAACCACCGGTTTGTCGGGGGGGACACTAAGACACTCACGACTACGTGCACTTTACTACATGCTCTTCATTAATCCTTTGCATAATAGTTACTCACATGTTCTCATTTGGTATTTGTAGGTACAATGACTCAGTCTTAGGCCTTCGATCACTTAAGAGGTTCTTCGACATATCATCGATCTAGCCATGACTCAGAGTATGGCAGGCGCAGGGAAAAGATGATGGATGGGAAAAAGCTATCATTCAAAAGAATCCTTCTCTTCCAAGCGCAAATCCCAATCTCAAGCATCTCGCCAGGGAGATCAGCCTAATTTTCCTACTTATAGCAAAGACCAGCCTCCCTACCACAGCCCTTAAATTGCCACATTATATTAGCAACACTCTGGTTCTTCGAGCTTTAAGCAGTCTTATGACCGTGGATCGAGCAAGCATCCAATGGCCACTACTTTTGACACTTCTACAGTAGAGAAATTGGCCGAGCTTAAGGCCACTTTCCCGAAAATCTGTTTCGATGGGCTTAAATTTATTCCGACGGTACATATGATTTCGAGCACGCCAAAGCAAGTTCTCTAGCATGTGTTAATTACGTGTTCGTGCAGCATGAATCGTTTCAACACTCGGCCGAAAAAATATATGAAGTGTCAATAGAGCGACAATATGAAATAGATCGTCTCAAGCTAGAGGCGATACATGATAAAGACATAATCAAACACCAAGATGACGAACTGTCAGAATTGACAACAAAACTTGTTGAGGCGGAGAAAAGTGCCAAAGAAAAAATCGAAGGTAGTGAGCCGTTTAGAAGCTTCCCATAAGAAAGAACTTGATGCTGCCCTCAATCGTGGTTGGGCACTTGCTCTGGAAAAAGATCCCTTGCAAAAGGAAAAGGATGTCTTGGCCCGCCGCATCGAGGAACTTGAGAAGCTTCTCAAGAAAGAAAAGGAAGAGAAAATTGAGGCTCAAGAAGAATTGCAAAGGTACTGCGAAGAGGCTATCAAAACCAAGAGCCTGAAAATTAAAAATGATGAGTAATTCACCAAAATAGAAGCTCTTAATGAGGAGGCACAAGAGGAAGGCAACAAGGAGATGATCCGAGAAATTGAAACCCGAGAAGAAGATGCTAAAGAGTCCAGTCGGAATGAAATCAAGAACTTTTTTGATCCATTGATCATCGAATATAACGCCAAACTCCTCATCCACCGCAACTTGAGTTTTCTTAGCGAAGGTTATCCCGAATCACTTGCTGAAGCCTGGGAGCACATCATTGAGATGAAAAGGAGGGAGTTGGGCGAAGTTGAATTTAATGAAAAAAATAAGCGTGAAAGATCCACCATGGAAACAAACACCTAGATCTGTCGGCCGCGAGACTCTGATACTTTAAAGTTTTTGTGCCTTTTGACAAAGGAGAAAATATTGCCGAATCCTCGAAGGCCAATCCTAAAGGTCCCTTTTCTTTCCAAGCGGCTGGGGCATCGGTTTCCTTTGGCCTGGAGCAGGACTTGAGCTATGATCTAGATAAGCCCAATTATCAATCCAAAGTGTTGTCCCCTATTTTGGAAGGGGCACTCCAGCTACCACCGAGAGCCAACCGGATACAGGTATTCCACTATACTCTCCAACTTGTGAGAGTTTTTGTTCTTTGCGTCCAATGGTTTTTGGCTTATCTCCTTGTTTTAACAAATTTACAGGTCTTCCGGGTCCCGGTCAAACTCCTAAAATCGATGCTGCTATGGAACAACAAGAGCAACTACTAGAAATTCTAGCGGCCACTGATGTACCAGGGCCCGATGCTCAAGTCATCAGAGCTCTTGATGATGAGAAGGTTGAAAATCCATTCCCGGTGGATGAATTGGACAATGTTATGATTACCAGCACCTCCAAATGCACTGATGAGATTAGCTTGAAAGAGCGTATCAGAAGGAGGAGTTGCTGAAGAAAAAGGCTAAAGTTGACCTGTTGAGGTGGACATCGATGATCCACACCTTATGCCACTACAAGTTATTCTACCTGGCTTGTCGATTCCCGGTGAACTCCCTCCTACCTTTGTAAGCACTTCTGCAAACAAAGGGTCTAGGAAGAGAATCATCGGGGGCTCAAGTGGCACCACTACTGAAAAATCCAAAAAGGAAAGGAGGTCGAAGAAATAGTCGTCACTTTTGCTCGGCGTGTACATAATTTTCATAGTTGTTTGTTTGTCGTTTCTTTTATTAGTTTTGTTTGTTCGGGTATGATTCCCGGTTTTTGGAAATAACTTGTACCATAATCTTGAAACCTATCATGTGAATAAAAAATTTTGTTTTATGTTGAGCTTTAGTGTGAATTGCTATCTAAGTAGTTGAATTATTACTTTCCATTCAATGTACTTGTAACTCGTTGTTCATTGATTCTAGTAACAATCCACTAGCTCTAACTCAAAGCCTCCATGTGGTCATGGCCTTGAGTCGTATCAAAGCTAGGCTCAAGCCTTAGTGTAACGCCGTCGAATTCAGTGGTTTTTGAGTAACTATACTCCAGCCCCTAGCCTTAGGTTAGTGAGGTTAGACGTTGGATGGTCGAACTCCATCCTTAACGAGTTTATACTCCTCCTGTCAGTTTCAGGCTGGAGGTCATGAAATAGTGAATGGCCAAATCTCATTTAGATATCTATTTATGCTCATGTCTGCACTATGGGGATAAGAGTTAGTTGATGGGTGGTCGAATCACACCTAATTTTTTTTATAATCTAGTCCACACTTTGAGGACTTAGACTTATTTTGCGGGTGGTCGATTCACACCCGATTTAGATTTATACTCCGGTCCGCACTTTGGGGACTTAGAGTTATTTCGTGGGTGGTCGATTCACACCTGATTTACATTTATACTTCGATCCGCACTTTGGGGTCTTAAAGTGATTTCAGAGAGTAGTCGGATCATACTCTCTTTAATTGATTGATTTGCCCCCCCAAGGTCCGGGGTTTGATTTAGCGAGCGATCGGCCATGTCATGGTTGCTCTCATTTCACTTCAGTTCCATGGTTTAGCAGGATTTATTCGATCATCAGATGATCGAGCCACTTTTATTCCTCATTATGTATCTCGTCCATTTGATTATGAATGGGAGTTATCAAATGAACAAGTGGACCAAGCTCATCTTGTTTAGTCCCATGGGGAACTAGCACAATTGATTAATTTCAAACTCTGGGAGCCTGTTCATACATATTGACATCAATCAATTTCACCATGTAACTAATACATAATGTTACAACAAACATAAATATAAAAGACGCCCGAAACTTTATTCGTTAAATGGAAAGGATAACATAAACTATCTTATTACACATTTGGAAAATCAAATGCTAAAGAAAATTCTAAAAGCAAATACAACTAAAATGAAAAAGAAATAAACTAAGTGAAATAGCATTGTAGATGCTCGCTATTCCATGCCCTTGGAAGTGTGATGCCACCGACAGTTGCTAGCTTGAAAGTTCCCTCTCCAAGCCTCTATTCGATGACATATGGTACATCCAAGATTGGATTCATGTGCGATCGGGTAGAAAAAACCCGTTTCAGGACGAGATCACTGATTTCAAAGGTTCTAGGTCAGACTTTAATATTGTAATACCGGGCGAACCGGCGTCGATATGCTGCTGCCCTCATATCGGCTTCCTCGTGCTTCTCATTTATAAAATCGAGAGACTCCAAGAGGAGATCTTTATTCGTTTTGGGATCGTAGTAAGTCACTCGATGAGTAGGAACTTCGAGCTCAACAGGAATGATGGCTTCAAAATCGTAAGCAAGAGCGAATGGAGTATGGCCAGTCATGGATTTGTGGGTAGTCCTGTAAGCTCACAGTGTTGTAGGGAGTTCATCCACCTATCTGCCTCTAGCCTTCTCCAAACGCTTCTTCAAAATGGACTTTATGATTTTGTTCACAGCTTCAACCTATCCATTTGCCTGAGGGTGAGCGACCGCCGCAAATATCTTTTCAATACAATACTTCCGACAAAAGTCTTTGAATCAACACTGTTTAATTGAGTTCCATTATTTGTTACAAAAGTTCATAGTAGACCGAAACGACATATGATGTTTCGGACAATAAAGTTGATTACTTTCTTGGCTGTGTTCATGGCTAAGGGTTCCACTACAGCCCATTTTGTGAAGTAATCGACTACAGCGATAGCATACTTTGTGCCACCTTTAGAGATCGATAAGGAACCGATAATGTCTATACCCTAAACGGTAAATGGCCATGGGTTAACCATTTGAGTGATTTTCGTTGGCGGAGCTGTTGGAACTTTTGCATGTATCTGGTACTTATCACATTATCTTACATAGTCAGCGGCGTCTCGATTTACGGTTGGCCAATAATACTCATAACAGAGTATTTTCTTTGCCAGAGTCTGCCCCCCCCAGTGTGATCGCAACATTCCCCTTCATGGACTTCTTTTAGAACATGTTTTGTCTCATCATGAGCGACACACCGGAGTAGGAGGACTAAAAAACCATTTCTGTACATAATTCCTTCTTGCATGACATACCGCAAAGCTTCACGAAGGACTTGTCGCTTTTCATTTCTTTTATCTGGTAGGACTTAATGTAGCAAATAGTCTTTGATTGGAGTCATCCACGATTCCCTTTCAGGCTGTGCTTCCGGTGTCTGATCAATTTCTATCATGTTTATAATTGGGGCATTTAATACTTCGATCGGAACCAAGCTCATCTGTTATGCGTCACCGGTGCTAGCCAAGTTTGCCAATGATTCAGCCTCTTTGTTTCGATCCCATGGAATACGCGAAATGTCATAGTACTCAAATTATGCTAACAACATTTGGACTTGGGTAAGGTATGGGGCTAGCCGTTGTCCCTTAGCCTGGTAATCTCCCTTGACTTGGTACACTACCAACTACGAATCGTAAAAAAATTTGAGAGATTTTATTCCGAGTTCTCTAGCGAGTTTAAGTCCAACAATCAGAGCTTCATACTTAACTTCGTTGTTTATTGCCGGGAAATCAAGCTTTAAAGCATAACAGATTGACCAATCCTCAGGAGTTACGAGCACAATTCTAGCTCCAGAACAATGATCATTAGACGCTCCATCAGTATACAATTTCCACCGTATGGTAGGGATTTCGATGCCTTCCGGTGAATCATCTTGCGCAGTAAACTTTGTATAAAATCTGCTTGTGCCTGACCCTGGATAGCCCTCCGAGGGAGATAAGTAATATCGAATTGACTGAGCTCTATATTCCACTTGAGTAACCTTCTAGACGTCTCAGGTCGTCGTAGGACCCATCATAACGGCTGGTCGGTGTAAACATTGATCGGATGTGCTTGGAAGTATGGATGAAGCTTTTGTGATGCAATTTGTAAGCAGTACGCCAGTTTCTCTATTTTCAGATAGTTCCTTTCAGCTCCCGTCAATCGTTTGCTGACATAATACACTGGCCTCTAGATCCGATCCTCCTAACGAAAAAACGTGGCACTTATAGCGTGTGCTGATACAGCCAAATAAATGTACAAATCTTTATGATCCACCGGCTTCGATAAGACGCTGGGTCTTTCCAAATGATTCACCAAAGCTTGAAACGTGCCTTTACAATCCTGCATCCATTCAAAGTTTCTTTTCCCTTTCCTAATCAAATCAAAGAAAGGAATTCATTTGTCGGTAGCTCTGGAGATAAATCATCTTAAGGCAACAACTTTTCCATATATAATTTGCACTTGTTTAATAGTCCTTCGTGCTTGGATATTGCAGATAGCCTGAATCTTCTTAGGATTAGCTTCAATTCCATGGGCATTAACAATAAAACCTAAGAATTCCCTTAATGCAACACAAAAATAATACATCAAAGGATTAATTTTCATCTTGTAATATCGGAGGATGTCAAACATTCTGACAAGTCTCTAATGTGGTTGCTTGATCATCGTGACTTCACGAGCATATCATCCACATACACTTTAATAGTTTTTCCAATCTGATCTTTAAATATCCTACTGACTAAGCATTGTTAAGTCACTCCCGCATTCTTTAATCCAAACGTCATTACTATATAGCAGTACAATCCAACATCGGTAATGAAACTGGTGTTCTCCTGATCAGGAATATGCATCGGGGTTTGGGTATATCCCGAGTATGCATCCACGAAAATAGCAATTTTTGTCCCGCAGTTGAATCCACAAGCTGGTCGATCCTCCGAAGGGGAAAACTATCTTTTGGACACGCTTTGTTCAAATCTGAATAATCAATACATGTTCTCCATTTCCCATTCGCTTTTTCACAAGTACTGGATTAGATACCCATTAAGGATAGAGGGCGTCATGGATAAACCCATTGTCTTTTAGTCTATCCACCTCCTCTTTGAGAGAGGCAGATCTCTCCGGATCTATGTCGCGTCTTTTTTGCTTCACCGGGACATGCCTCGGGTCGATATTTAATGGATGGCTAGCAATGGCAGGCGAGATTCCACACATATCAGAGTGTCCAAGCGAACACATCTAGATTCGCTCAGACAAAACTAGCAAGTTCTTTCATCATCGGGGGGCTGAGCTGTGATCCAATCTTTAGGACTCGTGATCGGTAGTCGTGGCTGACCATGATATCAATTGTAAGCTCAGTCAATGCAGCCTAGGTCTCTTTAGGCTCCTCTTCATCATCTCTTAGATCTATATCTCTATAGAATCGACTGTGGCGCTCGAGCTAAGGCTCAGGCGCTAGTTGTCAATCTTCGGTAGCTTAGTTGCGGACAGTCTTGTCCACACCCTTACCTTTTTCCTTGTGTTGAGCATTCCTCGACTCAGCTACATAATAGGCACGTCTAGTCACTTGATCGCCATGGACAACTCCAAAACCATTATCTTTCGGAAACTTCAAAGTCAAACACAATGGGGCAAGAACTGTTCGGAATTCAGCTAGGGCCGGTCGACCTAGAAAAACGTTGTATAGAGAGTCAACATCCAAACCAACAAACGACAAGATCTGCACTCTCCTTCATTCACCTTCTCCCAATTCCACGGGTAGTTTCACATAACCAACAACTTCAATTGCAACGCCGTTAAAACCATGTATATGAGCATTAGACGGTTTTAAATCTTTGTCTTCCATCCTCATCCGATCATAAGCTTTTTTGAAGATTATATTTACTGAACTTCTAATGAAGCCCGACCTTCCTTTATTTTAGGTCACCAACGACCTAACAAGTTGTTAAGTCGCGCAAGCGACCTAACGAGTCATGCAAACAAGTTATGGCCACAAGTGATGCTTGCGAGCGAGCTACGACCTACTGGGATACGACCTAATGTGATATGACTTAACGAGTTAAGTCTTGATCGTGTGAAGCTAAGTGTCTTAGGTCGCTTGAGACCTAACAAGTTATGTTATCTGATGCCGCAAACCTTAGGTCGTTTTGGGGTTAGGTCTTTCAAGGGCTTAAACCGTTCATCGCTTAGGTCGCTGAAGATGTTACTCCTTGGGTTGCTCAAGAGCTTAAACCGTTCATCGCTTAGGTCGCTGAAGATGTTACTCCTTAGGTCGCTCAAGGGCATAAACCGTTCATCGGTTAGGTCGCTGAAGTTGTTATTCCTTAGGTCGCAAGAAGATATGCCGCACTCTCACATGACAATCTCCTTAAGTCGTGTCAATATTAAGTCGCAACCACCTTAGGTCGTAAGACATATGCCGCATTGACTTAGGTCGCTGACCTTAAGTTGCTCTCCATTGTTGTTGTTGTCTACTTTAGGTCGCATGGAGCATATGTCGTTGAAGAGTTAGGTCGTAAGGTCATTCAAGCTTATGCCGAAGTGAAGATGTTCCTGTTGCTGTGTCAAAGTTTTAGGTAGTAAGTCGCGTGCTTTGTCGCATGTTGTAAAGTGTATTTGATATGTCGTTGTATTTGTTAACTAGTTTGTATATAAGTCGTAGGTCGTTTGTGTTGTATAGGTCGTGAGTCGCTGTTTGTTTTAGGCCGTGAAGACTTTGTGATGTTATGTTGTGTTGTGTTGTAAGCCTATAAATAGGCGAGTCATGTCATTTGTAAAGTTAGTTGATTTTGAATAAAATTTTGTTTGAGTGCTTTGTGCCTCTTCTTAAATTGGTAGTTGAGTGTGATCTCCTATCTCCACCTTCGGTATTCGAGTGCGCTCAAATCAACAATTGTTGAAGCCGATTCACGGAATCAAGTGCGCTTGATCAACATCGAAGAATCGTAGATCTTTAAACACGGTATCGTGCGCGATCAACGTGTTTGAGATAGCTAGAATCCGGTATCTTTGGGATCAACGGATTTGGGAGTTTGGTATTTTCAATCCACCGAGTGATACTTTCATCGTTGTATTCATTTCTGTTATTTTCCGCTGCGTTATTTGGTATCAGAGCCAGACTTAGCCAATCATAGCTAAGCCGAGTCTTGGAGCCAAGGAGAAGAGTTTGAAGTTAAGGCCGAGAGTTAGAAGTTGAAGCCATGCATCACTTTGAAGATCAAGGCCGAGTTAAAGTGTTCAAGTTCAGATTTGTTCAAGCCGAGAGTTGAAGTTTGTTGAAGAATCAATCATGCCTCCGAGAAGAGCTAATCGCCATCAGAATGTTGAAGCATTGTATAGAAGAGAAGAAGCCAAACAAATGGAACAACGTATCAATGAGAAATTTGATGAAGGCATTGGGAAGTTAGAGAAACTGATGATTGACATGAATCAAGGTCAAAGGAGAAGGTCGCCAGTCTCGAACCATGGAGGAAATAGAGTTTCGCCATCGGTTACGGAAGCGAGGAGGGTGTCGCCGCAACCTTACCGAGAAAGAAGAGAATCTTCAGTTTCATTGAGAAGAGAACATCATGAGTATAGAAATGAAGAGAGAAGAACTCCATGTGAATTTGAACATGATCCATATCGTAATGTTGAAAGACAAAGTAGAAGGGATTTGCGTGATCATAGAGATGTGGATGGTCGAGATCGTTATAGAAGTACATCTATTTTTAATGAAGATGGTGATAGATGTAGTGTTCATTCTCGAGATCGAGACCAAGTACGAAATGCATATTGGGATGTTGAAGATGATCGACGATGGGAGTCGAGGATGAAAACTGAAATTCCAGAATTCAAGGGTAGAATGGTAGCAGAGGAATTTTTGGATTGGGTTTCAAATGTTGAAGAAATTTTTGACTTCAAATAAGTTCCCGAGGATCGAAGAGTGAAGTTGGTTGCTACGAGATTAAGAGGGAGAGCTATGGCGTGGTGGCAGCAGACTAAACTTACGCGGGTGAGGATGGGGAAGTCAAAGATTGTTACATGGGATAAGATGAAGAAGTTGATGAAATCTACTTTCTTGCCGTACAATTATCAATCTCTTATGTATCAACGTTTGCAGAACCTAAGACAAGGGGCAAGATCAGTGAATGATTATGCGGATGAATTCTATCAATTGATTGCGAGGAATGATATTATGGAAACAGAGGAACAACTAACAGCTAGGTATGTTGGAGGGTTGCGAACGCAGATTCAAGACATGGTTAATATATTTGATCCCGGATCTGTTGCTGAAGCACACCAAAAGGCCATGGCATGGGAAAAGCAAGGGAGACGAGAAGGTGGTGTGTTTACGAATTCCAACAACCAGAATAAGGATGTTAGTAACATTGCAGATGTTTCCAGAGTCGTCAGTAAGCCGATTGTGAATGAAGCCAACAAAGCAAAGGTCAATAGTAGTCTCAAATGTTTTAATTGTCAAGAGTTGGGACATAAAAGCAATGAATGTACAAAGCCAAAGAAGCGAGCAATGATTGTGGAAATTGAGAATGAAGATGCAGAAGTAGAGTGTGTCAATTCACTGCCAGTAGAAGAAGAAGAATTATTGACAGGAGATGAGGATTATAGTTTGTTGTTGAGGAGATCCTGTTTAACGCCAAAGCAAGAAGATGATTCTAGTTGGTTGAGGAGCAATATTTTCCAGTCGACATGCACTATTCTGGGGAAGGTTTGTAAATTTGTCATTGATGCAGGAAGCTGTGATAACATCATTTCTACCGAGGCTGTGAAGAAGTTGGCATTAAAGACTGAGAAGCATCCGAAACCTTACAAGTTAGCTTGGTTGAGGAAAGGTGGGGAGGTGAAGGTTGGACGAAGAGCTTGTGTTAATTTTTCGATTGGGAATAAATATAAAGACGAAATTTGGTGTGATGTGGTTGACATGGATGTATGTCATTTGTTGTTGGGGAGACCATGGCAATACGATATAGCAGTGCAACATGATGGTCGCACCAACAGCTACAGTTTTATGTTCGAGGATACACGAATCACTTTGGTTCCTAAAAGGCGTTAACAGAGTGAAAACAAATTGGAGGAAATCGAGGAACTAAAGACTTTGTTTTCTTTGAAGGAATTTGTTGATGTGGAAGATGAAGTCAATTGTTCACAACCACCAAAGTTTGATAAAGATGAAGTTGATGATTTTCAACCAACGAAATCTGATGAACATGAGGTTGAAAATTCACAATCAGCGAAGTTGGATGAGGATGAAGAAAGTAAATCAGGAGATGAAGAGGGAGATTTAATGGTGAAGAAGGTGAATTCGACTAGTCTACAATCTACAAGAGAGTTTGTTAAAGAAGTGGAGGATAGTGCAGAAGTATTCCTGTTAAATGAAAATGAAACCAGTGAAAGTGTTGAAATTCTCGAAGAGGTTAAGCCAGTGGTGAATGAATGTGAAGATGTAGCTCCTGTAGAGTTGTCCAGGGAATTACTGCCACTGAGGGACGTACAACATCATGTTGATCAAGTGCCAGGTGCTATTGTACCACATATGCCATGTAATCATATGTGTCCGACAAGGTAGGTAGAGTTGAGAAGACTGGTTGATGGGTTTCTGTTCGAAGGAAGGCAATTGTATACTCCTGATTGCAGTTGGCGAATAATAGTTATCAAAGACTTACATGTAGAAAGACACGAGGACCGTGATCATACCATGTAGTTGATTGCAACGTCTTGTTTTGGGCCGTCAATAAGGAAGGAGGTTGAAAGGTTTATTCAGAGGAGCAATAATTATCAAATTTCAAAAGAGACCGCGATGAAGTCAGGATTATGTATGTCATTACCTATACATACTAGATTATGGGTGGAGGTAAGTATAGACTCTGTATTGGGTTTGATGAAGATGCAAAGTGGCAACGAATCTATCTACTGGATGGTTGAACGATTTCTTGTTGGTACTTACAACAAGCTAGATGCTGGAGGGATGGGTCGTTTGGAAATTGTGAAGGAAATTTGTGAGAATGATTATAAGTTGAGTTTGTCGGATCATCTTCCTATTGCTAACGATGACAATATCAAACACTTGATTCTGTTTCACGAGGATGAGAGTGTCGAAGACGAAGAAACTGTAAATTCAAGGATGAATTTCTGTCAACCAGGGGAGGATGATGCAGCCCGACCTTCCTTTATTTTAGGTTACCAACGACCTAACAAGTTGTTAAGTCGCGCAAGCGACCTAACGAGTCATTCATATAAGTTATGGCCACAAGTGATGCTTGCGAGCGAGCTACGACCTAATGTGATACGACTTAACGAGTTAAGTCTTGGTCGTGTGAAGCTAAGTGTCTTAGGTCGCTTGAGACCTAACGAGTTATGTTATCTGATGCCGCAAACCTTAGGTCGTTTTGGGGTTAGGTTGCTCAAGGGCTTAAACCGTTCATCGCTTAGGTCGCTGAAGATGTTACTCCTTAGGTCGCTCAAGAGCTTAAACCGTTCATCGCTTAGGTCGCTGAAGATGTTACTCCTTAGGTCGCTCAAGGGCTTAAACCGTTCATCGCTTAGGTCGCTGAAGATGTTATTCCTTAGGTCGCAAGAAGATATGCCGCACTCTCACATGCCAATCTCCTTAAATCATGTCAATATTAAGTCACAACCACCTTAGGTCGTAAGACGTATGCCGCATTGACTTAGGTCACTGACCTTAAGTCGCTCTCCGTTGCTGCTGTTGTCTACTTTAGGTCGCATGGAGCATATGTCGTTGAAGAGTTAGGTCGCAAGGTCGTTCAAGCTTATGCTGAAGTGAAGATGTTCCTATTGCTGTGTCAAAGTTTTAGGTAGTAAGTCGCGTGCTTTGTTGCATGTTGTAAAGTGTATTTGATATGTCGTTGTATTTGTTAACTCGTTTGTATATAAGTCGTAGGTCGTTTGTGTTGTATAGGTCATGAGTCGCTGTTTGTTTTAGGCCGTGAAGACTTTGTGATGTTGTGTTGTGTTGTGTTGTAAGCCTATAAATAGGCGAGTCGTGCCATTTGTAAAGTTAGTTGATTTTGAATAAAATTTTGTTTGAGTGCTTTGTGCCTCTTCTTAAATTGGTAGTTGAGTGTGATCTCCTATCTCCACCTTCGGTATTCGAGTGCGCTCGAATCAACGATTGTTGAAGCCGATTCACGGAATCAAGTGCGCTTGATCAACGTCGAAGAATCGTAGATCTTTAAACACGATATTGTGCGTGATCAACGTGTTTGAGATAGCTAGAATCCGATATCTTTGGGATCAACGGATTTGGGCGTTTGGTATTTTCAATCCACCGAGTGCTACTTTCATCGTTGTATTCATTTCTGTTATTTTTCGTTGTGTCAACTTCCACAATCAATCAATATCCTTCATACCAAAATAGGACCAATCATGGCCGAAATGACCATTGGGTCGATTGTTGGAGCCTCTACCTTATCTGCATCTCTGTTCCTAAACACAATATCATGCACCATTGTATGTTGCTTTTTTGCCGGAGCTCCATCTTCTGTATTCGAACAGCATTCAAAATCCACATGCCTAATCATGCTAGCATAGCGCTCCATCTCTTACCAACTCTTATCTATTGGGTGTGGTCCTCCGACTGTCGTATTTATCACCAGTCCGCGCAGGCTCCTCGGTCCTACGCGGTGCTTGTCCTTGGTTGGGGTCAGTTGTCCCCAGCCCGCCATCCTACGGGGCTTTCACAAACTATTGTAATTTCCTTTGTCGAATCAGCTTTTCTATAACATCCTGGAGATGCCTGCATTCATTTGTATTGTGCCTATAGCACTTATGAAACCGACAATATTTCTCAGTCTGTTTCTACTTCTTTGTTGATTCCTTTATAGGCGGCTTCCTATACTACATGGTATTGCCAGTAGACAGGTAGATATTTTCTAAGGAAGTATTCAATGGTGTGTAAGTATTATACATCGAAGTCCTAAGCTTCCCTAGTTCAGAATCCCTCTTTCATTCACGGTTCCTATCTCCACCTCCCTTTTGCTGATTTGGTTTATTCTAGACATTCAATTGGGCTTTTCCAAAACTGTCATTAGACTGTTTTATTGCAATGTTACTCTGTACTCCTCTACTTGGTCCTGCAACATTTTGTTTCTTGGAGGCCCTGGCTTCCTGCTTTCTCAAATACTGAGCCGCCTTTGCATTAAAGTGCTTCAACGTTGCGGGCGACTTACCCTCTAACTAATCACCAAACTCAGACTTTGGACCAATTCCTCTCGTTAGGGCCATGAGTATCGCATAGTCATTCAGATTACTGACCTCCGTAAATACTGTATGAAATCTCTCAAAATAATCTTTCAACGACTCTCTTGGAACTTGAATCATGCTGGAAAGGGACATCACAACTCTATGACGAGTAACGTTCATCCGGAACTGCTCCACAAACTTGGTTGCCAAATCATTGAATCTAGAAATTGATCATGGGGGTAGCCTAGTGAACTACATCATCGCTATTCTGAAGGTAGTTATGGGAAAGCATCTACACTTAGTTGCATCATCAGCTTGCGCAAAATCCATTAGCCAATCATATCTCATGATATGATGCATGGGTTAGTTTTTCCCTCATAGGTGGGCATTGATGGCATGTTGAACCTCCTGGGATATTCCACATGTAAAACATTATCAGTAAACTGGGTATGGCTTCTCGAAATTCCCCAGTCATCGTTAGTCAAGCCCTGGCTCTCTCTCACCAACTGTTTGACCATTGCCGATAAGTCCGACATTTGGATATTTGGTGCCAAGTTGTGGTCGTACTCCACCTCACATGAATGGTCCAGTCGATGTCTACGGACTGTTTCATGCCTTCTTGGTTTACCATCTTCCCGACATGTATCTTGTAAATTCACTTCATCGTCATTCCGGGGAAGAACTTGGACAAAATTCAATTAAACTCCATCATCCAAACCAACCGTAGCAGCTCCAGCTTGATTACAATAACGTATGGATGAATTCCTCCTTCTGGTGGAGGGATCGACACCAATCGATCCGGGCAGACCACGATGGTCTGCCAGTTGATGCCCTGAAGTTTCTATGCGATATTCATCTATTATGCGATGCCTATGCCTGTGATACTAGTCTGATGAGCTAGAACTCTCCAATGCTGAGTAAGGAGTGGGGTCCCTCCTAGTTTTCCCCGCTACTGCCGATTAATTTGATTCATCAAGTTGATATTGGTTTGAATTTGTTGATTTAGTTGTTGATGGCTCTCCATTAGCTTTCTCATGAAATTATGAAATTTAGCTCTTGTAATAGAATTAGTGGGATTTTGAACTTCAACCAGGTCAGCATTCACATTCGTTGGTTGATTTCTTGGGTCTCCTTGCTGAATGCTAACAGTCTCATTTCCTTCCATGCTCTGATAAGTAGATCTAGTATGTTTCACCATTATTAATAACCTTGCTTAGATTTCTACAAATCTTAGTAGTATTAGCAACTTCTTGAAGATAACTACAGATCACCTTTGGGTGATTTATTTAATCCAGTAGCAATAAAGGGATCCTAGCAAGTTGAGAATCAAGGTTCTAAGTGAAAGCATCAAAATGTTTGCAACTAAATTGGTCGCAAACACCCAAGAATAGATTTTTGTAGAGAAGTAAGTGAAGAAAATAAAAATTAAACTGAGGAAATGATTAAGCTAATAAAAGATAAAAAAACAATAATCAGAGACACATAGATTTATAGTGGTTTGGCGTTGTATGCCTATGTCTACTTTGAAGATTATCCTTTATTAATCATTTATAAATCTGATTACAGTAGTAGGGAATACCAAACACTTGATTACAATAGAGTCTAAAATAATAAGTAGCTTGAAGATCCTCAGAATGACCCATTAGGCCAGTATTTATAGGTAAAGGCGACCATCAATCTCTCTGAAATTTTGGCCGAAGGACCTTCTAATCCATATGGGCCCACTAGTTAGATCGCTGGGCCCAATTCCCAATGTGGAGGGATCGGTACCGATCCCTTCATTGGTCGATTTTTGGGCAGCGATCCCTATGGTGGCTTCCCCATGCTAAATTATGTTTAGCCTCCAATTTTCATGTCATTTGGACCACTGGAACTCGAGTTATTTCTTGATCTTTGATCTAATATAACTTATGCACTACTCTCTGCCGATCACTTCCAAGGGATACTTGTCGATCCCTCCAACTTTGCCCTTGTGACATGTGATCCATAAGGTAGGTTCGCTAGGGTCCACATGTAGAGCCTGCCGACCCCTCTTGACTGAGTATGTTGATTCCTCCTAATGAGAAAATCTATGCGGAACCCTTCCATTCATTGAGCCATATTCCATGCTTTGAGAATCCTACATTGTACATCCATCAAATCCATTCGATTCTAACATCATATAGTCATCTATACTTGACTTTCATGCCCCACAATCATCATTCTGGGATCATCGGCCTTGATGGTAGTTGGATTTTACTTGTGTAATTAGTTCAATATAGCCGGGCTAGAATGCCGAGTAACAATATGGAGATGATGTCAAAGTCATAACTTTATAAGTCATAGTGTTAAACTATAAAAATTGAACTTCGACAACCCTCAAATACATTGGTGTCAATGCCTATAGCATCCCCATCTAGAGGCCCAAAGCTAAGCGCTACAGATGTTGTGATCATCCATAGTTTAACTTCCGGCTACTAAATACAACTATGTTAATGGTATCCCTAATATCAGAAGCAATTGAATATGAAACAAAATCACAAATTTAAAAAAAACAACATTTTACTGATTACATTTCAAAACACATGTTTCACATTCAAATTACATAATCCCATAATCGTTTCCCAGGTTCAGATAAAATATAATTATTACATAAATACGCAAGGAGCGACATATGATGATGCGCCATTGGTTGACCAGAGTACTATATAGACATAGCTGTCTTAAATACAACACATCGGAATAAAACAAAACAAAACAACAACTCCTAATAGCTATCCGTCAGCCTTCTGCTCATCTTCGGTAGCTTTATTCGTCATCCTACTAAAAACCTGTGAACCTCAACCCTCAGCCTACTCAAATCAATTTTGAGCACCCGAGAGTTTACGCAGAAAAACATACACTTCAAGTCAGACATAAAGCCTTGTGTGAATAATACTACACATCTCGGTTATTTGATATTAAGTGAGACCACGCCGCTTAGTGGAATGGGTTTCCCCTCACTAATATCCTTTTAAAACTTATCTTTTGCAAACCTTTATCCTGCAACCAAAACTGGTTAAAACTGTAAAGCATTGTTATGTAAACATACATATCAGGTAACAAACGAACTATCTGTCCAAACACTATAGTTTTGTTTGGCTAACTACTAACCTTTGGCTGACTCGGGTCTACTAGACAATATAATGAAAATAATCTAACACCTGTTAGACACTCCTCTTCCGGATGGTCTGTACCTAAATATCTATTAAATACTCCTCTTTTGGACGGTCTGTCCCTAACTTAACATCTCCCAGGGTCACCCGATCCTAGTGGTTTTGGCGGTTCACCAGTAACCTATCTGTATACAAACATATATTCCCTTCTGTGTGTAATCATAATTCTATTCTTACCCATGACAAAGCCCTACACACTGGAATTTTGGACCAAATTAGCTAGGGTTAATAGCTAATGTATAGGGCGGGACCCTATACCAGTCCCATCTGGTATTCTAATAGCTGAGTCAATTCACTTAGGGCAATCTTCCCTTAAATTTTCCTTGAAAACCTTTTCATCTCAAATTGATTTAAAACCTTTAAACCAAACTTAAAATAGGAAAATATATACTTTATGCTCAACTCAAAATCACCTTGCCATGTTATATATATGCTTTACTCAAATCTTTGTTGATGAAAACATTTAAAACTTTGAAAGTACCCATTTCAAATCCATTGAAAGTACCCCTTTCGAAACCAAGTAAAACCCTTCTTTCATCTAGGCGGAAAGGCTAAAACATTCCTTTCGAAACCATTCATAATCTTCCTTTCGAAAAAGTTGAAAAACCAGTCCTTCAAAAGCAATAAAACCTTAGACATCCTAACTTTAAACATTTAAACTTTGCCTTTTGATAACAATTTTCCAACCTTTCGAAACCATTAGGGAACCACCCCTTCAAAACGATTCTTTAAAACCTCTCGAAAGCAATAAAACATCAAACCTTTTGATACCATTGAGTTCAAGTAAAACATCTGGAACATTCTTTCGAAACCATTGAATACTATTCCTTTCGAAACCTTTGGGTTTTACCTTCAATGGAGCAAAAGGGTCATAAAACATTTAAGTCGAAAGAACTCTTTCAAAAGCATTTCCTAAGAAAATAATAGATGGTGTCGAAACCAACCCTCCGAAAGCATTGGAGAAACGGCTAAGTTTTAAAAGCAAAGTATACCCTTTGAAACTATTGGCGTCGAAAGGTAGAGAAGCAACAGCTAAGGGCTTCGACCTAGTCGAAAGCATATACTTAAAAACAAAGGCGTAACCCCTTTAAAACCATTCTTTTAAAACAATTGATCTAGTCAAAAGCAAACCAAGTCGAAAGCTATACTGTCGAAAGCAAAGCCGGCACATTTTTATTTAAAACAAAGCAGCGCTTCGGCCCCTTCGAAACCCCTTGTTTCGACCACATACCTTCTGCCTTCTTTGCAATTCGCTGCACACCAAGTCATTGATGCCATGCATATTAGTTTCGATGGTAATAGAGGCAGAGAAACTAAGTCGAAAGCCATCTAAGTTAGAAACAGGGTGCCGAAAGTGGCGAAACATGCATTTTGCATGTAAAACTGATTTTTAACCTTTTTAAGTAATCTTTTTAACTAACCTACCTTGTTTGTCAAAATCTTATTAGTTGCAAATTTCCTTTTCTAAAAGCACTGTCAAAATTTCAGAAAAAAACAATTTAATTTATTTACAAAATAACCCTTCTCCTTTTATAAATATATAAAACATATAAGTCCCATACCTTAAATAATTTTATATATTCATCAAAACACTTAGGAAAATTCTACAGAAATTCCAAAAAATCATTTTTAATATGTTTTCTAACATATATTAATTCCATACCCAAAATATTAATTATTTAGCCGTAAATAATTTAAAACTCAAATAACTAGAAAATTAATATAAAATCCACATTATTTTAGAAAATTATGAAAATTGAAACCCATCTCTAAATATCATTTCTGGTCTATATCTAAAATCGCAAGGTATTTGGATGTCATTAAATAGGGGTATCCATTAAAACATATCATAAAACCTATATTATTAAGCATAAATCATCAACAAGCATATATAAATAATTAATCATTCAAAAACATGGCATAATTATGCAAGATACTTCGGATTCATCTTAAAACCGAAAACAATTAGAAAATGAGATGTAGTCATTATTCACCATAGCTTTTGAAATTAAGGATTTGAGATTTGATCTTGACTAAGTTACTTAAGCTTTTCCTCTTGAAGTCTTCTCTTTTCTTTTCCTAATGGTGGCCGACCTTAGTTTATATTTTTGTTTGTGAATTATGAATGAACGTGAGGAGGAGGGCTTAAGGGGTTTAGTATATAAGAATGTATCTATTCCTATATTGCCCCTTATCTATTATACTTAACCATTTTATTTTAGTTCATTTATTACCAAGGCATGGCTGCCGCTTATTAATTACAAATCTGAATCCCCTAATCATCACATTATTTTATTTAATTTTGCTAATTAAATATCCTAAATAATGTTACTAAAAATATGGGTGTTACAATCTCCCCTCCTTAAAGAATTTCGTCTTGGAAATTACGATAAGGTACACAAAAAATCAAACATAAAGGTAAAACATACCATCACACAAATTAGGATAAGCGTCTCTAATCCAGCTCTCAGTCTCCCAAGTACAGTCTCTCTCATCGTCGCTCCACTGGACTTTCTATAATCTGACTATCTTGTTCCTTGGCCTCTTCTCATCTCTCCTGACTATACGAATTGGCTTTCTAACTATTGTCAAGTCTGGTTCTACTACTAAGTCATCTAACACAGTCGGTGCTATAGTAGACTCCAGATCTCTAACACACTTCCTTAGCTAAGAAACATGTAAAACACCGTGGACTCTTGCCAAACTGCTCGGTAACTCTACTCTATATGCAAGTTTCCCGATCCTCTCTACAATAGGAAATGGTCCTATGAATCTCGGTGCCAACTTCACTGATTTCCCGATCCTAATCACACTCTTCATCGGTGATACCTAAATAAAAACATAATCTCCAACAGAGAACTCTAAGCCTTTCCGTCTTCTGTCTGCATAACTCTTCTGCCTAAACTGAACTTCCTTCAACCTAGCTCGAATCAACTCAATCTTCTCTACAGCTTCTCTAACCAAATCTGGACCAAGAACCAACCTATCCCTGGTCTCTAACCAACAAACTTGTGATTTGCATTGCCTTCCATACAAAGCTTTAAACGATGCTATCCCTATACTAATCCGATAACTATAGTTGTACGAAAACTCAACTAAGTGTAGATTGTCTTCCCATGATCCTTCAAAACCTAACACACAAGCTCTTAACAAATCCTCCAAGGCTTTATTAACTCCTTCTGTTTACCCATCGGTCTGTGGATGGTAAGCGGTACTCATTTTGAGCTTGGTTCCTAAAATCTTCTGTAGACTCTTCCAGAACACGCTAGTGAACAAGGAATCTCTATCACTTACTATACTACTAGGAATTCCATGAAGTCTAACTATATTCTTCATAAATAACTTTGCTAAAACAGGTGCCGTCCTAGTTGACTTAACTAGAATGAAATGGGCAATCTTGGTCAGTCTGTCAACTTTGACCCATATACTTTCGTTTCCTCTACTAGATATTGGCAACCCGTCAATAAAATCCATAGAAATAGAATCCCACTTCCATACCAGAATTTCCAATGGTTGTAACAACACACTTGGCTTCTGATGTTTGGCTTTTACCTGTTGACAGTTCAAACACTGCTTCACCTATAAGCCAACATCCGTCTTCAATCCTTCCTAGAAGAAACTCCGCTTCATGTCCTGATACATCTTAGTTCCTCTTAGATGAATAGTGAAGCTCGAACGGTGGCATTCCTCCAAAACTTCCTTCCTAATGTCTCCCACATTCGGAACACATAACCTTCCTTTCTTTCTCAACCACCCATTCTGGTCAAGACTAAATTCCTTCAAGTCATCGTTCTTTGTTCCATCCTTCAAATTCCTGATCCGTTCAGCCAATATTGGATCCTCCTCCTATTTAGAAGCAATCCTTTCAATCATTACTGGTCGAACCTTTAAACAAGATAACATAGTAGATCCTTCACTAGATCCGGCCTCAGATCTCCATTGATCTCTACAAGTCAACAATGCTTCCAAATCTTTCCACTCTACTATCATTGCCAACACTGCATTTTGATGTTTTTTGCTAAGCGTGTTTGCAAATTTGTTGCCCCTTCCTAGTGTGTACTCAATACCAAAGTCATAAGCGGCTAAAAACTCTAACCACCTTTGCTATTTCATATTCAGCTCCTTCTGAGAGAACAAATACTTCAACGACTTATGATCCGTATAAAGCTCAAACCTCTCCCCCAAAAGGTAATGTCTCCACACCTTCAAAGCTAAAGTCACTACAGCCAACACCAAATCATGCGTTGGATATCTAACCTTATGCGGTCTAAACTATCGAGAAGCATATGCAATCACTTTACCTCTCTGCATCAACATAGCTCCTAATCCAGTTCCACAGGCATCTGTATAAACTACCAAGTCCTAATTTCTTTCCGGGACAACTAATACAGGTGCATGGGTTAATAAGTGTTTCAAGCTCTAGAATGCTTCCTTACACTTATCGGTCCACATAAACTTCACATCCTTTCACATTAGCTTGGTCATCGGTGCTGTTATACGTGAAAAATCCTTAATGAACCTCCGATAATATCCAGCCAATCCAAGAATACTTCTAATCTCAATCACCGTCTCTAGTCTTTTCCAATTATTAACAACTTCGATCTTATCTGGATCGACTGACAATGCCTTCTCTGAAACCATGTGACCAAGAAACTTCACTTTCTTCTTCGAGAAATGACACTTCGAAAACTTCGCCTTTAGCTGATTCTACCTTGGCATCTCAAACATAATTCTAAGATGAACTTCATGCTCCCTTTCAT
Organism: Allium fistulosum; assembly: GCA_030737815.1. NCBI lineage: Eukaryota > Viridiplantae > Streptophyta > Magnoliopsida > Asparagales > Amaryllidaceae > Allium > Allium fistulosum. The sequence goes on along the minus strand of CM060908.1, from coordinate 230,031,250 downwards.
CTTTAGAGTGTATATAAATATCATCTATAAAAAGCAACACAAACATATCCAAGTACTCTTGGAAAATTTGGTTCATCAAATCCATAAAGAATGCTAGCGCATTAGTTAGTCCGAACAGCATCACTAACGATCAATATCTAGTTCTAAACACCATCAACGGATTACTATCCTCTGCTACTCTAAGCTAATGAAAACCTGTTGCCAAATCTAACTGATAAAATACCTTAGCTCCACTCAACTCATCGAACAAATCATCGACTATAGGCAATGGATATCGATTCTTTATCATCTTCCCATTCAACTTATGATAACCGATACATAATGTAACACCCCTAATTTTTGATAACATTATCAGAAGATTTAATTAGATAAATTAAATAGAATAATGTAAATGTAGGTGATAAGTGGATTGATACTTAAATTAATGAAATAAGTGTTGTGCCTAATGAATTAACAAATGGGCTTAAGAATGGGTTTTGGTTAGTTTAGTGACATAAGGGTATATTAGGAATTGCCGCCCCTAGCTTCCACCCTTATATATATTTTGTTCCCGCCTTTTTACTTCCCATTCACGTCATTTTAAAGCACAAACAAAATATAGAGGAACTGAAACGAACCGATTTTTCATACACAAAAAATCGAACCATCAGGGTTTAAAGAAGAAGAGGTAGAATAAGAAAAGAGAAAACAATAGCAGAATCTAACCATCGCAGAGGAATAAAATATAATATATACTAACAGATATTTACACAAATTAAAACTATATCTGTTTTATACAATACATCATCAGAGTACACATAACATACAACTAGACAGTAATCATATCATGTCCTCAATACAACTGAATGTACAGCAATCTACACAGCGGAAAATATATAAACAAATACGGAAGATACGTCTCGCCAACCAGCTCATCTCCTGAGCTCCACAGCATCCTATATTATATCTGTAATACTCGGTCTGACTCGAGCATCATAATAAAACAATACCCGAGTCAGTCTGGAAAACCAGCGTGAGAAATCACACTCAAATTTATTATTAAAGTTTCAAAAAATCTTTGAAAATAAAAGCATCTCGAAAGACCATGCCACAAATAAACATGTCGGGTTTTTACCTTATGATAGCTAAAACACTTTCTTATCAAATCCTATGATATTATAATAGTGTCTATATACAAATACTTATTCAAATAGCTGAAATTGTTACATGATTAAATTCCATCATACTAGCCACAAAGTGGGTAATACAAACAAATACCGTACAAGGTACGTAGGGAGAATGGATTTCCATCAATGACTAGGCACTGGGGTACCACCTGTCATAGTACCTGGTCTAGATCACAATACCAAGGAGTACGCCCGCTCTCTTGCAACACAAGGCCGGAACCACCCCTTACTGGATGATTCCGAATAAAATCACCCCACAGTTGTGATCAGCAACCGCACCACTAAGCCGAAATAAAAAGGGACATCTAGACAGGGATGACCTTACCCTCCAGTGGGAGCTACCCACGAAGCCTTGCTGCATAACCCCTGATTTTCAGTCATTCCTGGTTGATGAGGCTTTAGGCTAAGCGTTACCTTTCAGAACATATCCTCAGAATGCCCATCGTCCGCTGACGATGTTCCGAAAGCATTCATCCATACAAGTCCATCCCGGGTTCGAACGGAACCGAAGGCACTACTCCTACTACATCCGTTTTGGAAATATCCTCAGGATTAGTAGCGACTAGCCCTTGCACTTCACTGCTCCCTCTTCGACTGCGAAATCGTTTCCATGAAACGTACAAACCAGATCGAAGTGGGTTTCGGGAAAAACTCCCGATCCTGGTCTCTTCGAAACGATCAGCGCATTGGCCAATATTGATAGTCAGTTATTTAACTATCAATTTACATTCACAATATCCATCAAACAATAAATAATTTTCCAAATTATTTATTAACCTCAAAATATCTTCGCAAGATATATTTCCATTTCAAATCCCTTTGAAACAAATGTCAAAACCGTTTCCTTTCACGGAATGCATTTCCCAAATATTTATTTCCACCAGAACACCAAGTACAAAATACTTTTAGATTTTAAAATAAATTTAAAACACTTTATTATAAATATACTTTATAACATTGAGATTTAAACTACTTTAATACTTTATTAAAAGATATATACGTTGAGAATATTTAAAATAAAACCACTTTATAAATATAAACTAAATTTCTCTTCAAACATATTACCAAATCACTTTTATAAATTTACTACAATAATAGATTTGAAAATTACTTACTTTAAAAATTTAACGTTTAGAAATAATAAATTTCCTAAACATGCTTTTTAAAACATATTAAAACTTTTAACCAATACTTAAAATTGCTTTGAAAATGTACTTGGCTATCCAAGGAAATACACTTCTCTTCGCATCTTTTAAAAATAAATCAGCATTTATTTTTAAACCAATTCATATCCCTTTACAAATTCCCACCTTGAATTTATATTTTCATATATCCACTGATATTTTATTTCACTTTATAAACCCAGTTTATAAATTCCAAAATCTCACTTCTGTTTAAAATTTCAATTCCAAATACTTAAATCAATTTACAATTGATTTCCATCTCACTTTACTTTGAAATAAATTTCCTTTACTACTTCATTTATTTCAAAATATATTAACTTTTAGATTTATTTCTTTATTATGAGTTAAAACCCCTTTTAACTGAAAATACCAATTTTAAACTTCCAAACTTCCTTCTTCATCCCTTAATTAAATTTAATCCTTACATTCAAAAATAAATTCTTTAAATTTAACATCACTTTAGTTTTAAAGTTTATATTTCCCCTGTTAATTCAAAATTCTCTTATTCCATATTTGTTAAAATTCTGAATCGCTTTTATTTTTATTTTCTTTCCAATTCATTATTAAACTTATTCCAATTCACTTGAATTAATTTACTTAAAATTTACTCTTTTATTTCTTTTCAAAAATCCAATTCAATACATTTTGATAACTCCTTTTCACTGAAATATTCAATCCAACCATATCATCCAATATTTCAATTACCAGTAAAATCATCACAGGATATCAATATTCATAACACAGAATATTAAATAATCTAAATAAATTTTGAGGAATCCAGTTGGATCCCTCCAACCTGTTTCCCTGCATCCACAGACGTTGGCACAATACCAATTCCACTTCGAGGTGGAATATCGCGGTATATGGGTTTATAAAATATCATCCGCTATTATGCGGCGCATAGGGTCTCATCCGCTATATAATGCGGGAATATCAACTCCAATATATACATATTCCAATATATATATATTGATATATATACTACTATATATACTATCATATCAAATCAATCCAATCATTCACCAAATATTTAAATTTAACTATTTAAATTTAAATAGCAACCAGATGAGTAAGATTAACTCACCTTTGCTTTTTAATTTGTAATCCACTCCAGACCAGCTTGTTTTCTTCCTGATTTTAGACCTTGTACAAGTATTTTATATTTTATTAATATATGAACTAACCAAATAAATCAATTACCATTGTAAAAATTAAATTTAAATTAACAATTTGGTTTTAAACGAATAATTTGATTTTAAACTAATTAAACATTTAATTACCATTAATTCATTTAGCTAACGTTTTCAAATTTAAACTAGAAATATTTCTATTGAAAACTACATATACACTTATAGAAATAGATTATAGATTTCCAAAAATCTAACTTTTATAAATTTTCAAATATTTAAAAAAAATTCCTACATACTTTCCAAAGTCTTATTTATATATACATCCCTGTTTACTGTATATAAATTGACAGACGTGCTTATATACTTTACTGTCAAAAATCTCCTCTGCGTTTAAACTTATATAAAATTTCTCAAATCTATGTCCAAATATATATATATTCAGCTTAAATCAAAAATAAAAGATAAAATAAAAATAACGAATACCTCACTACAATAAGAAAACCCAAATCTCGTTCAGGTTCGTTCGCGCCTCTCCGAAGACCCTCGCCATCGTCGAAGTCAAAAATTTCAGATCCTCACGTCTCCTGCTCCCCCGCGACCCACAGCCTCAGGTAGGCGACTCCGACCCACATCACGTCACAACTCCCCAATCGATCACTAGCAACTGCTAACGCTCGTCCCACCTTCGTGACTCATACGACCGCGAAACCCTAAATCTCGAGTCGCCCACTAAAAATCTCCCATCGGCCCGTCGCCAAGAACGAGTCTCCTCCCATTTCAATTCGATGATGATGACACGATTTCCTTGCGTGTTTGAGCACGTGAGTTTCCCCCTGTTCTGCCATTAATTTTGAACAAGCTCTTAGATTTTAGTTTGAAGATAATCAAGGCTCGGGTTCGAATTAGATAAATAGGACTGAGTTGACGTTAGCGTGCCTGAGACAATTTGCTACAGTGACCACGAAATGAAAGCTTTTTTTAAAAAAAATTTCTGATGTGAAATTATTTCGGCTGTGATTTGAATGATATATTATTTAAATTCAAATCATCTCAATAAAATTTTCAATGCATTTATATATCGTATGCTCCCACAAAAACTCCAATCACTACAAAATTTGAAACCCGATAATAATACAATATTTCGGATCCAATGAAACTGGTTCCGTCGAATTCCGAGACTGTGCCCCGAAAGGCTATTTTTAAATTCAATTTTAAACAATATATTTTTAAAACTGAACAAACCACTTTTAAATTCAATTTTAAAAGTTCTATTATCTTCAGTATTATCAATGTAAATTTTCCAAGCCTTTAAATTATTTTAACTAGCTTAAAACTCCAGATTCTATATTTTACTCAATTCCGATATTTAAAATCAATAATTAATTATCCAATGATTATTGATATTTGAAATTCAAGTTAAAAATTAACTTTTAAATATTTTAAATTAAATATTCCTATTTCAAATGCCCCAAAATTCCGGGTCGTCACATTCCTCCCCCCTTAAAAGAATTTCGTCCCCGAAATTACTAGTTAGGAAGAATGATTCAATCCCCGTTAACTATTCCTCAAATTCAAATGGTTTCAAACAACTTCCCCGACTAATCTTTATTTAAGACACACTAATCCTCTTAAACTTTCAAAACCCATCCATAGGTTTCCAATAACATTTGTTACTCGTCAATTCAAATTTAAATTTGAAATCAAATTTGAATTATCAAAATTTCTCAAAAATTTTCTAACTCCCTAAATTCCCGAAAAATTTCGCCAGCGTCTCCTTTGCGTGGCTAGCTCGGTACTACTACAAAAATTCCTCTACAGGCTCCCAGATTCCAAAAGAAAACAAAATGGCAAGTGGCAAAATCAAAACCCAATCAAATTTCATATAGAAATTTAAATACATACTATTTAGTCGAGCAATTCAATTTATCTTCTGAAATAAAAAACATCCATTTATCTTTTGTCTTAACATACCTGTAAATCCTGTTTAGCAAGAACGTCCAATTACAACATTCAAAGTCATTTGCATTTCTTTTACAAGTTTCAATATTTGCTTTACTTAAGCCCGTACGATGTATATATATCATCCATACGCAATTCCAAATTCGATCGCTCACTCGATCACACAATTTCAATTCCGAACTAGTATCGTCCACCCGACTTCCTAGTGCGGACTCAGATCTGGTTTCTTGATCAGAAACCGTCATCCCCCCTGCATAGCCACAAACTATGATAGAGAATATCTAGAATCAATCAACACTCCATATCCAGGTTCGCCGTCGATAATCGAGTGAAAAATCCTAACTCGGATCGGTGTAATTACCTCGAAATTCTATGCTCGAATCCGGATCAAATCACTATGCGAATAAAATAATATACGTACATCATACGTATTAATTCAATTGATCATCAGCTATATCAATTCTCTTTTATTCACATTCATTTGATTTCTATTCACTTAGTATATTCTTCTATTCCAAAATTACTTAGTATATTCCCAATACCAATTTACTTAAGAATTACATTCTTAAATTCTTAAGTTCAATATAAATATTTCTTATATTTATTTTACTACTTCACACTGAAGTGTATATTCAAATTGAATTCCAATTCCATATGAATTCAATTTATTTCAATTTATCTTCAATTCTGAATATTGAATTTTATCTTCCATTTATACTTATCCATACCATTATTTTAAATTAGTTTTACCCACTAATTTATTTAAATTTCCAATTTGAAATCGTTATATTTCTAACAAAATTTTCAAATTTTCTTTCTAACTCCCAAAATTTTCGGAAAATTTTGGCAGAGTCTCCTTTATACGGAGGGGCTTTTGCAATTTGACAAAAGATATAAATATATATACATCGACCCACACGGTCGGAAAAAAACAAAAACAGTTCATATTTCCTATTTTTATTGCGTAGGCGTACCTTATTTAGCATTTTTAAGCAAAGCGGTTATTTATTTTAGCAATTGCATAACCCGACCCGGCCAAACAGCCTCTCTGAACCTGTACTTACTCAATTCAAATATGTAAGTGACAAATATATGCAATTAATTAACATTTCACTTATACTTAAATAGCTAAACATGGATTCTATAAACAATACATGTTATAACTTCCATGAGCACATATGTAATATTTTCGACATTTATTTTAATTGCTTTCAACAAATTTTCAAATCATTCCAATGGTTTACAATTAATTTCTTACATTTAATTTATTGTTAATCCAAACAAGCTCATTCAATTCAATTTATTTCAAAATCAATTTTATTTACTGTTACCCATTCATAGAATTTTTATTACTTAAGTTTATAACAAAATTTTAAATTGATCTCCAACACAATTTACTTTTAATTCATTTCCATTTTAACTTACATTATATTTTATTTCGTATTGCATAGGTTCCATTCGAACCCATTTTATTTAGCTCGACACATTTCCTGTTTGTATCACTAACCATTTCCAAATTAAGTCACCCAAACTTTTATTTAACGGGCCTTCATTCTTACTCGAAGCCGAAGCCAAGCTTCTAATTATTTTAAACTTAAGTTAATTTATTTCAACTTATTCCAACCTTATATTTCAGCTCATTCTTATTTACAAATAAATTTCCCTTTTTAAGTTAACTTGATTCTATCTCAATTCAATCTACAATTTTATTTAATTGTCATTTAATCAAATCCCATTTAATTCAATTAACCATTTACTTAATCTATTTTAAATCTTAATTCACATTCATTAAAATAATATCCAAATTCATTTTTAATTCACTTACAATTTCAAGTTGAATTTCTATTAATAACTCAAGCTTCACTTTCAAATTCTATTATTTATTCACATTTCAATTTTTAATTAACCAATTCGAGTTCCATTTCTATATTCCATTAATTAATCAAGTAATTTATTCTAATTTTACCCAATATTTGATTTTTATCCATTTCCCAAAATACAAAACAATTTTATCTTGACTTATTTATTCAACTTCTAAATTCAATAAGTCATAACTTTTTATATCCATACTTCATTTATTTACACTCAATTCCATTCACATTTTACCCTTTTAACTCGGAATTACACATTTTATTTAGCCAATATATTTTTCATTTCCTAAACAATTTTAAACAAGATTCCAGAGTTTAAACAATTTCCCAGAATTTCAAAATTACCTTTGAAATCAACTATATCTAAAATCCTTTTTAATTTCAAAACTAAACCCAATTTTGCAAACAACCTCCAGCCCAAAACATCTAGGTAGCAATTCCTCTTTCAGAAACTCGAAAATAGACATCGATGGTGCTATAGTCATCACCGAAGTTATTTTCTAGCAACCGAAAGAGTTTAGTGCTTTTATCTCTTTAAAACATTTCCAATTCAAAGTATTTCCCAAATACTACTACTATTATTTTCCAAAGCTTTAAAAAAAACTAAACCCAAAGGAATTTAAATTCCCAAATTTTCGAACTTCAAAACCTTCCAATTCTTATCCAAATATTCCTCTGGAAGTTTATTTAAATCTATAAATTACATTTATAACCTATATTTCAAATTCCATTTTGTTATATAAATTTATTCTTTAACTTTGGTTATAAGTTTCCAATTTCTTATTCAATTTCCTCCTAATAATAATATTTTATTATCATCATCTAACAACCAAACAACCAAATATAACTATAATAATTAAAAAAAATTATTTCTTTCATATACAAAAATAATTTGGGTAAAATTATTTCATTTACCCCTTTAAAACAATACTATGTCGAATTGTTCTATTCAAGTGTTTAGAGATCCCTATCAATAACTTTAATTACTCGTATTGACCAGAATCCATAAACTACTCAATAAACCAATCAACACAATACAAAATCATTTTATATTCACTAACAAATACGCACTCATATCTATTAATACACTCAAACTCATTCTAGAGTACTACGAACTCTATTTATGAGTAATTCCCACCAGAGCCAAGGTTATCGCCAGCCTTCGCTCTGATACCAAGTGAAATGACCCGATTTTTCATACACGAAAAATCGAACCATCAGGGTTTAAAGAAGAAGAGGTAGAAGAAGAAAAGAGAAAACAATAGCAGAATGTAACCATCACAGCGGAATAAAATATAATATATACTAACAGATCTTTACACAAATTAAAACTATATCTGTTTTATACAATACATCATCAGAATACACATAACATACAACTGGACAGTAATCATATCATGTCCTCAATACAACTGAATGTACAGCAATCTACACAGCGGAAAATACATACACAAATACGGAAGATACGTCTCGCCAACCAGCTCATCTCTTGAGCTCCACAACATCCTATCCTGTATCTGTAATACTCGGTCTAACTCGAGCATCATAATAAAACAATACCCGAGTCAGTCTGGAAAACCAGCGTGAGAAATCACACTCAAATTTATTATTAAAGTTTCAAAAAATCTTTGAAAATAAAAGCATCTCGTAAGACCACGCCACAAATAAACATGTCGGGTTTTTACCTTACGATAGCTAAAACACTTTCTTATCAAATCCTCTGATCTTATAATAGTGTCTATATACAAATACTTATTCAAATAGCTGAAATTGTTACATGATTAAATTCCAGCATACTAGCCACAAAGTGGGTAATACAAACAAATACCATACAAGGCACATATGGAGAATGGATTTCCATCAATGACTAGGCACTGGGGTACAACCTGTCACAGTACCTGGTCTAGATCACAGTACTGAGGAGTACGCCCGCTCCCCTGCAACACAAGGCCGAAACCATCCCTTACTGGATGATTCCGAATAAAATCACCCCACGGTTGTGATCAGCAACCGCACCACTAAGCCGAAATAAAAAGGGACATCTAGACAAGGATGACCTTACCCTCCAGTGGGAGCTACACACGATGCCTTGCTGCATAACCCCTGATTTTCAGTCATTCCTGGTTGATGAGGCTTTAGGCTAAGCGTTACCTTTCAGAACATATCCCTCAGAATGCCCATCGTCCGCTGACGATGTTCCGAAAGCATTCATCCATACAAGTCCCTCCCGGGTTCGAATGGAACCGAAGGCACTACTCCTACTACATCCGTTTTGGAAATATCCTTAGGATTAGTAGCGACTAGCCCTTGCACTTCACTGCTCCATCTTCGACTCCGAAATCGTTTCCACGAAACGTACAAACCGGATCGAAGTAGGTTTCGGGAAAAACTCCCGATCCAGGTCTCTTCGAAACGATCCGTGCATTGGCCAATATTGATAGTCGATTATTTAACTATCAATTTACATTCACAATATCCATCAAACAATAAATAATTTTCCAAATTATTTATTAACCTCAAAATATCTTCGCAAAATATATTTCCATTTTCAAATCCCTTTGAAACAAATTTCAAAACCATTTCCTTTCACGGAATGCATTTCCCAAATATTTATTGCCACCAGAACACCAAGTACAAAATACTTTTAGATTTTAAAATAAATTTAAAACACTTTATTATAAATATACTTTATAACATTAAGATTTAAACTACTTTAATACTTTATTAAAAGATATATACGTTGAGAATATTTAAAATAAAACCACTTTATAAATATAAACTAAATTTCTCTTCAAACATATTACCAAATCACTTTTATATATTTACTACAATAATAGATTTGAAAAATACTAACTTTAAAATTTTAACGTTTAGAAATAATAAATTTCCTAAACATGCTTTTTAAAACATATTAAAACTTTTAACCAATATTTAAAATTGCTTTGAAAATGTACTTGGCTATCCAAGGAAATACACTTCTCTTCGCATCTTTTAAAAATAAATCAGCATTTATTTTTAAACCAATTCATATCCCTTTATAAATTCCCACCTTGAATTTATATTTTCAAATATCCACTGATATTTTATTTCACTTTATAAACCCAGTTTATAAATTCCAAAATCTCACTTCTCTTTAAAATTTCAATTCCAAATACTTAAATCAATTTACAATTGATTTCCATCTCACTTTACTTTGAAATAAATTTCCTTTACTACTTCATTTATTTCAAAATATATTAACTTTTAGATTTATTTCTTTATTATGAGTTAAAACCCCTTTTAACTGAAAATACCAATTTTAAACTTCCAAAATTTCTTCTTCATCCCTTAATTAAATTTAATCCTTACATTAAAAATTAAATTCTTTAAATTTAACATCACTTTAGTTTTAAAGTTTATATTTCCCCTGTTAAGTCAAAATTCTCTTATTCCATATTTGTTAAAATTCTGAATCGTTTTTATTTTTATTTTCTTTCCAATTCATTATTAAACTTATTCCAATTCACATGAATTAATTTAATTAAAATTTACTCTTTTATTTCTTTTCAAAAATCCAATTCAATACATTTTGATAACTCCTTTTCACTGAAATATTCAATCCAACCATATCATCCAATATTTCAATTACCAGTAAAATCATTACAGGATATCAATATTCCTAACACAGAATATTAAATAATCTAAATAAATTTTGAGGAATCCAGTTGGATCCCTCCAACCTGTTTCCCTGCATCCACAGACGTTAGCACAATACCAATTCCACTTCGAGGTGGAATATCGCGGTATATGGGTTTATAAAATATCATCCGCTATTATGCGATGCATAGGGTCTCATCCGCTATATAATGCGGGAATATCAACTCCAATATATACATTTCAAATATATATATATTGATATATATACTACTATATATACTATCATATCAAGTCAATCCAATCATTCACCAAATATTTAAATTTAACTATTTAAATTTAAATAGCAACCAGATGAGTGAGATTAACTCACCTTTGCTTTTTAATTTGTAATGCACTCCAGACCAGCTTGTTTTCTTCCTGATTTTAGACCTTGTACAAGTATTTTATATTTTATTAATATATGAACTAACCAAATAAATCAATTACCATTGAATAAATTAAATTTAAATTAACAATTTGGTTTTCAACGAATAATTTGATTTTAAACTAATTGAACAATTAATTACCATTAATTCATTTAGCTAACATTTTCAAATTTAAACTAGAAATATTTCTATTGAAAACTACATATACACTTATAGAAATAGATTATAGATTTCAAAAAATCTAACTTTTATAAATTTTCAAATACTTAAAAAAAAATTCCTAGATACTTTCCAGAGTCTTATTTATATATACATTCATGTTTACTGTATATAAAGTAAAAGATGTGCTTATATACGTTATTGTCAAAAATCTCCTCTGCGTTTAAACTTATGTAAAATTTCTCAAATCTATGTCCAAATATATATATATTCAGCTTAAATCAAAAATAAAAGATAAAATAAAAATAACGAATACCTCACTTCAATAAGAAAACCCAAATCTCGTTCAGGTTTGTACGCGCCTCTCCAAAGACCTCGCCATCATCGAAGTCGAAAATGTCAGATCCTCACGTCTCCTGCTCCCCCGCGACCCACAACCTCAGGCAGGCGACTCCGACCCACATCACGTCACCACTCCCCAATCGATCACCAGCTACCGCCAAAGCTCGTCCCACCTTTGCGACTCATATGACCGCAAAACCCTAAATCTCGAGTCGCCCACTTGAAATCTCCCATCGGCCCATCGCCATGCACGAGCCTCCTTCCATTTCGATTCGATGATGACACAATTTCCTCGCGTGTTTGAGCACGCGAGTTTCCCCCTGTTCCGCCATTAATTTTGAACAAGCTCTCAGATTTTAGTTTGAAGATAATCAAGGCTCGGGTTCGATTTAGATAAATAGGACTGAGTTGACGTTAGCGTGCCTGAGACAATTTGCTACAGTGACAACGAAATGAAAGCTTTTTTTTAAAAAAATTTCTGATGTGAAATTATTCCGGCTGTGATTTGAATGATATATTATTTAAATTCAAATCGTCTCAATAAAATTTTCAATGCATTTATATATCGTATGCTTCCACAACAACTCCAATCACTACGAAATTTGAAACCCAATAATAATACAATATTTCGGATCCAATGGAACTGGTTCCGTCGAATTCCGAGACTGTGCCCCGGAAGGCTATTTTTAAATTCAATTTTAAACAATATATTTTTAAAACTGAACAAACCACTTTTAAATTCAATTTTAAAATTTCTATTATCTTCAGTATTATCAATATAAATTTTCCAAGCCTTTAAATTATTTTAACTGGCTTAAACATCCAGATTCTATATTTTACTCAATTCCGATATTTAAAATCAATAATTAATTATCCAATGATTATTGGTATTTGAAATTCAAGTTAAAAATTAACTTTTAAATATTTAAAATCAATTAAATATTTCGGTTTCAAATGCCCCAAAATTCCGGGTCGTTACAGGAACGGCCGACCATTAAGAGTCCAAGAGGAATTCAAATTGAAACTAGAAAATCAAGCTTAAGGGAAATCTATCTCCATCCAACCTCCTTATCTAGAGCAAGGTGAATAATAATTCCATCTCTATTTTTGTTTAAAATCATATATTTTTAGATTTAAGGGATAAATTCATTTTTATGATATATTGGATGATGATATGCTTAATTCATGATTTATTTGATTTAAACAAGGTTGTTTAAAAGAGATTTAGCACGGTTTTGGATCAAAACAAAGATTAAATGATGTTTAAATGACATGGGAAAATTTTATGTTATGAGAAACTTGATTTTGGAGTTGGTTTTCAATTTTGAGAATTTTCCAACATATAGAAAGATTATTATGAATTTTCAAAGGAAAATATGGTTATTTGGGTTTATAATTTATTTTGGAAAATATATTGAGAATTTGGGTTCGAAATTTTGTTATGTTGGATAACTTGATTAAAGTGAATTTCTGGAATTTTTGGGGATTTTTCCAAAGTGATTTGCTATGCAAAATAAATTGTTGTAGAAGAGGGACTTCTTTGCAAAAATTGGAAAGGCTTAATTGATTAACTTAACCATGGTTTAGATCTAGATTAACGGCGGTTATTTTTGAAAAAGAATTTGAAAAATTTAAGGCAACCAATATGGTGTTGATACATGGTAGGTTAGTTAGACAAAAGTTTACTTAAACAAGAATTAAACTTGTATTGTTCAGAAAAGTGGTTCCGCCTACTTAGGAAAGCGCCTTTCGACATAGTAGCTTTCGCCTTCATTTTTGTCGAAACCAACTATGCAAAAACCAATACACAAGGTATCACTATGATGGTACGTGGTGAATTGGAGATTGGCGAAAGGTAAGGTGTCGAAAGCATAGCTTCTGAAGGGGTCGAAACCTTGGTTTGTTTTTAAAATAAAAAGCGCATGCCTTCGTTTTGTTTTAGCCTTCGACATAGTCGAAGCAGATGGTTTCGAAAGTGGATTTAAAGAGGTTTCAAAAGGGTTGCCATTAACTTATAATCGCTTTTGACTGGGTTCCTTACTTATAACATAATGTTTTGAAAGAAGGGGTTCTGATCTAGTCGATACCCTGCTGCCGTTTTATAACCTTCCGATGGTAATGAAGATATCAATGTTGTCAAAATGTTTTTTTATAAGTTCAAGCCACTTCCTAAAGCTTTCAAAAGGGGTTAGGGGTTTCGAAGGTGATGGTCTCGAAAGTGGTTTCGACACCAACCTTCCAATGTTTTACCCAGATGTTTTATGCTTTCGAAAGAGATGGTGCCGACGCCATCATGTTTCCCCAATGTTTTATAAATGATAAAGATGGTTTCGAAACAGATGCTTTCGACTATATTCACTTTGACACAAATAATGTTTTAAGTACAAACCCAATGCTTTCGAAAGGGGTACTTTCAATGTTTTCGGAAGGGTTACTTCCAATGGTGTCGAAATGGGTACTTTCAACTGGTTTCGAAGCTAAAGCCTCTGAAGTTAAATGCTAATACTTTAATATAATCGAATGGTTAGAATTTAAATTATTATAAGGTAGGAGCCTAATGTTTTAAGAGCTTTCGAAGGAGGTTATCCTATGAAGTCGAAAGCTAGGTTTTGAAGGTATCGAAAGGTTTTATGACCCAAACTCTATTTCTGAAGGAAAAACCCATGGCTATATTAAAGTAGCTTTTATAATGGTTTTAAAAAGAAACTATCTTTGATAAAGAAATAGGTTAAGTTGATTAACCAAGTTTTATATTGAACCCATAGGAGTGGTATTGCTATGTTTTATATTGCTTCTTCTAATATGAATATATTCACTTTATAATGGACCCATAACTGCATTTTGCGGAGAAAGGGTAGGAGAACCTGTAGGTTAACCCAGTAGTGAATATAAATTGATTAAACTCCTGAATGAGTAGAATTGCATCTAGGAGGTCGGAAAGACCAGAATATAGGATGCCAAATTATAAAAAAATGATATTGGCAAGGGCCAATAGGTTCACAGTAAGCCTACGAAAACTGTATGATATTGGTAGGGGCCAATAGGTTCATAGTTAGCCCATGAAAACTATGTATAAGAGAAGATGTCAAATAGACAGGTTTATAGTTTGCCCTCGAAAACTATGTGTGAAGGAAGATGTCAGATAGACTGTTTCATAGTAAGCCCATGAAAACTGTGATTGGATACTGGCAGGGTCAGTAGGTTTGCAGTTAGCTCATGAAAACTATATCCAGATGAAATATTGACAGATGTCAATAGGTTCCTAGTCAACCCATGAAAACTGGGGTAAGAAGAAAGTATATTGGGGTTACCAATAGGTTCCTAGTCAACCCATGAAAACTAGGATAAGAGTAATATTGGAGTTACCAATAGGTTCATATTAATCCCATGAAAACTATGTAATTGGACAAGGAGTCCTTAAATATTTAACCGGTTATTAGTCAGCCCATGAAAACTAATAGGTTAATAGTAATCCTAGAAACTATAACTGAGACAGATAATCTTAAATTGAATTGGGATGGGTAATCCATAATTTATTCAATTGTTTTGCATATCATCATAATATACTATTTTGAATTGTTTTAACCATTGTGGATGCAGGAGCACAGCATATGGTTTTGTAAAGGTTTTAAGATACTAGTAAGGGGAAACCCGTTACGCTAAGCGGCGTGGTCTCACTAGATATCTAGATGATTGAGATGGTAGATTATTATTCATACGAGGCTTTATGTCTGACTCGAAGTTTATGTTTTCCCCTTAAACTCTCGGGTACTCAATGGATTTTGAGTAGTTTGAGAGTTGAGGTTTTCAGGTACCTCTTATGACGAATAAGCTTCCAGAGACGTGCAGGAGGCATAATAGATATTTATAGTTCTCTTTCTTTTGATTCTGCTGTGTTGATTGTAATGGCAAAGTTGTTATATTGCCTTTATATACTCTGATCATCCCAAGGGGCATCATCATATGTCGCTTTGGGCATATGTTGTAATAAATATATTTTCTCTGAACGTGATTTGCAAACATGGGATAATGTAATGAATTGGAAATGTTTTTATATGGAATGTGATTTTGTTTGAAGTTTAAATTTTTTCCATATTCATGTGTTTCTGTGTATCAATGAATCTAACAACGCCGTATTTGGTCACCGAGGATTAATAACTATGAATGAATGTAGCATCTGTAGCCGTTAGTATTGGGCCTCCAAGTAAGGGGGTGTTACAAGTCAGTATCAGAGCAAAGGTTTATGAAAATGTAAAATAAATTTTAACCTAAAAGTTTTTGAAACATAATCCAATGAATTTGAAAATATGATCGAGGTTTGGGATGGCGCTATAGTAATGTACTTGTATTTGATATATATATATATATATAAGTATGTGTTTCCCTTTCTCTTAGACCGTTCTTCTGTATCTTACTAAGGCTCATATGCAGATTCACGAGAAATAAGATATGGAAGCAGGAAAAGGAAGAGGAAATCTAGGTGGAGGAAGCACCATAACCAACAGAAATGCTCGACCTAATACCAGGAGGAATCATGGTCGATAGGCTAATGCTAATCCAAATGTTGAAGCCAATGTAGGTGTTGAAAGTCTGCCAGTAGATGCGGGGATGGTTTATCAATTGTTGGCCAATCTTTTGCAAGCTGGAGTTACCAGTAATGTTGGAGGAGCTAATCATGTGACTCCAATTGGGAATAACTATGCTAAGTGAAGCAGATACTACACCAGTTTGGGTGGAAAGCCGTTTGTTGGAATGGAGGATGCTGTTGAAGTTGAGAATTGGCTACTGAGTTGTGAAAGGATCTATACTGATTTAGGCATGGATGATGGGCAAAAGAGAAGGATGGCCTCTATAAAATTGCAAGGGGCAGCGCTTCACTGGTGGAATAGTGTGACCGTCGGAGTTCCAGAGGAATAGCTGACTTGGGCCGATTTCAGGAGAAGGTTTGAGTAGAGGTTTCTATCTGAAGTTTCTAAGTCTGCATTGATGAGAAAGTTCATGGATCGGGTTCAGGGAGAAATGTCAGTGGTCGAGTATGTTGCTAAGTTTGATGAGATATCTCGATATGGATATGCTTTGGTAGACACTAATGTCAGAAGGAATGAAAGGTTCATTCGAGGGTTGAGACCCGAGCTTGATAGAATGACCATGACCCATATCCGAGATCCTTCTAATATGGTTGTAGAGATGGCTATTCGCCATGAAGAGATGCTTGCTTTTTCAGCTAGAGAGAAGACCGTTGAATCCCAGGGTCTTTAAGGAAAGAAGAGGAAATTCTTTAAAAAGAAGGGAGCCCAAAAAGGAGATGCTGCCAAGAAGGCAAAGGTCGATTTGATTTGCTTTAAATGTGACAAGAAGGGTCACTATGCGAATGAGTGCCGGTCAGGCAAGGGAAAGAAAGCTGCAGACACAAAGAATGTGAAGTGCTTTAATTGTGATCAAGTGGGGAACTACAAGAACCAGTGTCTAGAGCCAGCCAGGGCGGACAGAGGGAAAGTTTTTGCTGTTGGATCATCAGTTAAGCCCACTGCAGCTGATAAAGGAAAGACTGTGATGGAAGGTACGTTTTTGATTCACAATATACCAGTTAGGATACTTTTTGATACCGTTACATCACATTCATTTATATCCTAGTGTTTGGTTGATAGGTTATGCTTAGAACCAACGTACCTTGTTATTTTCTTAAGGGTTGCGAACCCAATAGGAGGGTATGCAACTCTTGGGATAAGATGTGACCAATTAGAACTTGATTTGTTAGGTCATAAGTTTGCATGCAGTTTGTATGTGTATGACTTCGTAGATTTTGGAATCATTTTGGCTATGGATTAGTTGAGGAGGTATAAGGCCAAGATATTCTGCCAGGATAGGGATATATCTTTGAGACACCTAGATAGTCATAACTGAATTATATTCTTAGTAGAGAATTCTGACTGGAGTAGTTGTGCTTTGTTAAGTGCAATGGAAGTGGGTGAAGAGTTAAGTCAGCTTCGGATTGCAAGAAAGTTTGCAGATGTGTTTGAGCCAGTCACAGAACCACCAATGAAATAAGCTATTGAGTTTCAAATAGATCTTATGCCAGGAGCTGAACCTGTGAGTAGACCACTTAGTAGGATGACACCAACATAGATGAGGGAACTGAAGGTGTAGCTAGTGGATCTTGAAGGAAGGAATTTTATTAGACCAAGCAGTTTGTCTTGGGGAGCAGCCGTGGTATTCGTGAAGAAACCAAACGAGTCGTTAAGGATGAGTATCGACTATCGTAAGCTAAACAAAAGGATGATAAAGAATAAGTATCCTTTGCCGAGAATTGATGATCTGTTTGATCAATTGAGTGGAACCAGTGTGTTTTCCAAGTTGGATTTGGCGACAGGGTTCCATCAGTTAAGAGTGGTGGAGGACGGTATTCCTTTGACTGCATTTCGAACTAGATATGGTTTGTATGAGTGGTTAGTGATGCCATTCGGGTTGACGAATGCACCTGCTTTCTTTGTAGATTTGATGAATCGAATCTTCCGAGAGTATTTGGATAGATTCGTGTTGGTGTTTATAAATGACATTTTGGTATACTCTAAGGATGAAAGAGAGCACGAAGATCATCTTAGAGTTGTGTTTGAGACACTGAGGCAGAATCAGCTAAAGGCGAAATTTTGCAAGTGTCATTTTTGGAAGAAAGAGGTTAAATTTCTTGGTCATGTGGTTTTAGAGAAAGGATTGTCAATCGATCCGGATAAGATCAAAGCTGTGAAAATTAGAAGAGACCAGAGATAGTGACCGAGATCAGAAGTTTTCTTGGACTTGCTGGCTATTACCGGAGATTCATTAAGGATTTCTCGCAGATAGCAGCGCCTTTGACTAAGCTTACCAGGAAGGAAGTGAAGATTGTTTGGTCCGACAAATATGAGGAAGCATTCCGTAAGTTAAAGCATTTTTTGACCAATGCTCCAGTGTTAGTGGTTCCAGATGATAACCAAGGGTTGGTGGTATACACAGATGTGTGTAGGATTGGATTGTGAGAAGTGTTGATGCAGAAGGGCAAAGTCATTGCTTACGCATCTAGGCAGGTTAGACCGCACGAAGTAAGATATCCTACTCATGATTTAGAGTTGGCAGTGGTGATTTTTGCCTTGAAGATTTTGAGGCATTATCTCTTGGATTTGAGTTATATACCGATCATAAATCTTTAAGATATCTATTCTCTCAGAATGAGCTGAATATGCAAAAGCAAAAGTGGCTGGAATTTTTGACTGCTTATGATTTTGATAAAGAGTATACCCCAGGGAAAGGTAATAAAGTAGTGGATGCTCTTAGTAGAAAACATTAGAATATGGTGTTGGCTATGTTGGCTATTTGGAAAGATCTAGAAGCTTTGGCCAGTTGTGGTGTGCAATTAAGATTGACTACTAGTTCTAGTCAGAGTACTGCCATGTTGTCCTGTTTACAAGTTCGACCAATGTTGATCGAAAGAATTGCTTCTAAGCAGAGGGAGGATCCATTATTAGCTGAGAGAATCAGAAGACTTGAGGTTGGAACAAAGGTCGATGATTTGAAAGATTTTTGTCTTGATCAGAGAGGATAGTTGAGAAAGAAGGGACGGTTATATGTTCCAAATGTAGAGAAATTGAGAAAAGAAGTTCTTGAGGAATGTCATCGATCCAAGTTTATGATTCATCTTGGAGGGACCAAGAAGTATCAGGGTATGAAGAGGAGCTTCTATTGGGAAGGCATGAAGAGGGATGTTAGCTTGTGGGTTAGGTAGTGTGTAAACTCTCAATAAGTGAAGGACGAACATCAGAAGCTGAGTGGGTTACTTCAGCCTCTAGATATTCCAGTTTGGAATTGGGATTCGATATCCATGAATTTTATTGATGGGTTGCCAAGGTCAAGGAGAGGAAATGAAAGTATATGGGTCATAGTGGACGGGTTGACCAAGAGTGCCCATTTCATTCCAGTAAAGTCGACCAGGATGGCACTAGTTTTGGCCAAGTTGTTCATAAAGACATAGTTAGACTTCATGGAGTTCCTAGTAGCATAGTCAGCGACAGAGATGCTTTATTCACTAGTGAATTTTGGAAGAGTCTACCGGATGTGTTAGGCACTAAGCTCAAGATGAGTGCCGCATATCACCCACATACGGATGGGCAGACAGAGAGAGTCAATAAGGTGCTTGAGGATTTGTTAAGAGCTTATGTGTTGGATTTTGGTGGATCTTGGGAGGATCACCTGCATTTGATTGAGTTTTCCTATAATAATAGTTACCAGACTAGTATAGGAATGGCGTCTTTTGAAGCTTTGTATGGAAGGCCATGCAAATCCCTTACTTGTTAGTTGTTGACTGGAGACAGATTGGTCTTAGGTCCAGATTTGCTAAGGGAGGAATCAAAGAAGATTGAGTTAATTTGAGAATGGATGAAGGAAGCTCAATCCAGATAGAAGAGTTATGCAGATAAGAGGTGTAAAGACCTAGAGTTCTCAGTGGGAGATAGGGTTTTTATTAAGGTATCACCGACAAAGGGTGTGGTATGGTTCGGGAAGTCAGGAAAGTTGGCCCCAAGATATATGGGTACATTCCAGATTATAGAAAAGATTAGAAAGCTCGCATACAGAGTTGAGTTGCCGAGCAATATGGCAGGTGTCCATAATGTATTCCATGTGTCTCATCTTCGCAAGTATGTGCACGATCCAGAGGCCACCATTCCTCAAACAGAGTTGGAGGACTTGGTAGTAGTGCCTGGTTTAACTTTTGTTAGACAACCAGTTCAGGTTGTCGCGAGAGATGAGAAAAGATTGAGGAGCAAGACAGTCAAGTTGGTGAAATTTTAGTAGAGCGACAATGAGAAGGACTGTACTTGGGAGACAGAAGACATGATTCGAGATACTTATCCTGATCTGCTTTGAGGGTATGTCTATATTAGATTTATATAGATATTTCCTACTTAGGTAGACTAGTATGGTTGTTAGGAGTCGTTACAGATGATTGCTATCTTTGATATTTAGTCCTTACTGAATTTCGAGGACAAAATTCTTTAAAGAGGGTAGCCTATAACACCCCTAATTTTTTATAACATTATTTAAGGGGATTTAATTAGATAAACTAAATAGAATAATGTAAATGTAAGTGATAAGGGGATAGAGACTTGAATTAATTAAATAAGGGATGTGCTTAATGAATTAACAAATGGACTTAAGAATGGGTTTTGGTTAATTAAGTCATATAAGGGTATATTAGGTATTGCCGCCCCTAGCTTCCACCCTTATATATATTTCGTTCCCACCTTCTTACTTCCCATTCATGTCATTTTAAAACGCAAACAAAATATAGAGGAACGGCCGGCCATTAAGAGATCAATAGGAATTCAAATTAAAGCTAGAAAATCAAGCTTAGGGGAAATCTATCTCAATCCAATCTCCTTATCTAGAGCAAGGTGAATAATAATTCCATCTCTATTTTGGTTTTAAATCATATATTTTTGGGTTTAAGGGATACATTCATTTTTATGATATATTGGATGATAATATGCTTGATTCATGATTTATTTGATTTAAACATGGTTGTTTAAAAGAGATTTAGCGTGGTTCTAGATCAAAACCGAGATTAAATGATGTTTAAATGCCGTGTGAAAATTTTATGTTATGAGAAACTTGATTTTGGAGTTGGATTTCAATTTTGAGAATTTTCCAAGCTATGGAAAGATTATTTTGAATTTTCAAAGGAAAATATGGTTATTTGGGTTTATAATTTATTTTGGAAAATATATTGAGAATTTGAGTCAAAAATTTTGATATGTTGGATAACTTGATTAAAGTGAATTTGTAGAATTTTTAGGGATTTTTTCAATGTGATTTGCTATGCAAAATAAATTGTTTTAGAAGAGGGACTTCTTTGTAAAAATTGGAAGGGCTTAATTGATTAACTTAACCATGGTTTAGATCTGGATTAGCGGCAATTATTTTTTAAAAAGAATTTGAAAAAGTTAAGACAACCAATCTGGTGTTGACACGTGGCAGGTTAGTTGGACAAAAGTTTACTTAAAAAAGAATTAAACCTGGTATTGTTTAGAAAAGTGGTTCCGCCTACTTAGGAAAGCACCATTCGACACAGTAGCTTTTGCCTTCTTCTTTGTCGAAACCAACTATACCAAAACCAATACATAAGGTATCATTATGATGGTACGGGGTGGACTGGACATAGGCGGAACGTAAGGTGTCGAAAGCATAGCTTTCGAAAGGGTCGAAACCTTGGTTTGTTTTTAAAATAAAAAGCGCCTGCCTTTTTTTTGTTTTAGCCTTCGACAGAGTCGAAGCAGATGGTTTTGAAAGAGGATTTAAATAGATTTCAAAAGGGTTGCCATTAACTTATAATTGCTTTTGACTGGGTTCCTTACTTATGACAGAATGTTTTGAAAGAAGGGGTTGTTCATATGTCGCTCTGGGCATATGTTGTAATAAATATATTTTCTCTGAACGTGATTTGCGAACATGGGATTATGTAATGAATTGGAAATGTTTTGATATGGAATGTGATTTGGTTTGAGTTTAAATTTTTCCATATTCATTTAATTTTGTGTATCAATGAATCTAAAACGCTGTATTTGGTCGCCGAGGATTAATAATTATGGATGACTGCAGCATCCGTAGTCGTTAGTTTTGGGCCTCCAAGTAGGGGGATGTTACACATAACCTCAATGATCCATCCGGCTTCTTAGCAAACACTGCGGCTGCTCCCCAAGGAGAACTACTTGGCTTAATAAAACTCTTGCTTTCCAAATCTACCAACTACACCTTCAACTCCCACATCTCTGTAGGTGTCATCCTACTTGGCGGTCTACTCACCGGTTCTGCTCCAGGCACCAAATCTATTCAAAAATTAATGTCTCGTTTTCGTGGCAATCTTACTACGGACTCGAAGACATCCGCAAATTCTCTAACCACAAAAACTCGATTCAACTCGTCTTCCAACTCCACAGCACCCAATAAAGCATTCACCTCACAACTATGGTTTTCTACAGTATAAACTATCCGATCACTACAGCCAGGGTGCCTAAGCGATATTTTTCTATCATGGAAAAATATCCTAGCATCATACTTACTTAACCAATCCATACCCAAAATAATTCCAAACCCTACAAAGTCAAATACATGCAAACTACAAACAAAGGTATAACCTAGCAAATCAAACTCTAAGTAGTCACACTTCATTCCAAGTGTCGCGTACCCTTCTATCGGATTTGCAACCCTTAAGGAAGTTACTAAGTATGTGGGTTCTAGATTAAGCTTCTCTATCAAACAACGAGATATAAAAGAATGCGATGCACCAGTATCAAACAGAACGCTAACAGACATACCATGAATCTGAAGCGTACCTCTCAACACTGCCTTTCCTTTCTCCTACGCTATTGGTCCTGATGTAGCAGGCTCGAATGCAAATACCTTGCCTCTTCCATCCTTAGTGGGCTTTCTGAATTGATTCTTATAGTGGCCAATCAGATCGCAGTTAAAACATCTGATGTACTTCTTCCCGATCACTTCCTTCTCCTTTCCAGTATGACACTCATTCACAAAAAGTCCCTTCTTGTTGCACTTGAAGCACACAACCTCAGACTTTACCTTCTTTGCTGCTCCACCTTTCTGAGTACCCTTCTTATGAAAGAACTTCCTCTTCTGGCCTTACCCAACCTAGACCTCCTTCACCTTACTCTTCTTTAGACAAGTAAGCATCTCCTCTTGTCTTAAAGCCATCTCTACAACTACATCACAAGGGTCTCTTATATGAATTAATGTAGCCCTCGCCAACTCGGGCTTCAATCCCCTTATGAACTTCTCATTATTTTTTAACACAGTATCCATAGTATCATACCCATACTTAGCCAACTCCTTAAATCTTCTAGCATACTCCAAAACAGACATCTACCTCTGCTCCAACTCAGCAAACTTCCTGAGCAAAGCAGACTGCACCATCACAGACATGAACCTCTCCTGAAACCTTCTCCTAAACTCAGCCTATCTCATCTCCTCTTCATTTATTATAGCCGTGACACTATTCCACCAAAATAAAGCTGCTCCCTGAAGCTATCTTGAAGCAAGCTTCCTTTGCTCATCATTGAGCCTCGTGTATGTAAATATCCTCTCATAATGAAGCAACTGGTTCTCCACTTCTATAGCATCCTCAGTTCCAATAAAGGGCTTCCATCCAAGCCTAGCATAATCTCTGCTCAAAATAGCATAATGGTTGACCACCGGAGCTTCCTGAACTCCTACTCCAGCATTTCCTTCGACCATTCCAGCAGCAACACCTGCCTGAATCATATCACGAAAAACTGATACATAGCTCCCATATCCACTTGTTGGACTCCAACACCAACATTCCATGCTTGTGCCTGACCTTGGTTTCTCCAAGTATTTGGTCTGGCATTTCCATTTATGGTGGTGCTTCCTCCAAGATTCACTTTTCCACTTCTAGCGTCCATGTCTATATTCAAGCCTCGTAAGGTACAGAAGAATAGCCTAAGAGATATAGGAGACTAAAGATATGGCCTATACTTATATATAGTAAATACAAGTACATTACTATAGCGTTATCCCATACCCCAATCTTATCTCTCATTCCTTAGGATTATGTTTTCAAAAATCATATTAGTTTAAAGTTTTTCATAAACCTATGCTCCGATACCAAGTTGTAACATCCCCTATCTAGAGGCCCAAAGCTAAGCGCTACAAATGCTGCAGTCATCCATAGTATTAACTTCCGGTGACTAAATACGGCTATGTTAATGGTATCCATAATATCAGAAGCACTTGAATATGAAACAAAATCACAGATTTAGAAAAAATAGTATTTTACTGATTAAATTTCAAAAAACATGTTTCACATTCAAATTACATAATCCCATAATTGTTTCCCAGGTTCAGATAAAAAATATAATTATTACATAAATACGCTAAGAGTGACATATGATGATGCCCCTAGGTTGACCAGAGTACTATATAAACATAACTGTCTTAAATACAACATAGTGGAACAAAACAAAACAACAACTCCTAATAGTTATCTGTCAGCCTCCTACTCGTCTTCGGTAGCTTTATTCGTCATCCTACTAAAAACCTGTAAACCTCAACCCTCAGCCTATTCAAATAAATTTTGAGCACCCGAGAGTTTAAGGGGAAAAACGTAAACTTTGAGTCAGACCTAAAGCCTGGTGTGAATAATACTATACATCTCAGTTATTTGATATTAAGTGAGACCATGCCGCTTAGAGGAACGGGTTTCCCCTCACTAATATCCTTTTAAAACATATCTTTTGCAAACCTTTATCCTACAACCAAAATTGGTTAAAACTGTAAAGCATTATTATATAAACATACATATCAGGTAACAAACGAACTATTTGTCCGAACACTATAGTTTTGTTTGGCAAACTACTAACCTTTGGCTGACTCGGGTCTACTAGACAATACAATGAAAATAATCTAACACCTGTTGGGAGCGTTTTCGCCCCTACCGAGCCAAGAGAAGGGAAGGCACAACCGGACCAACACACTCATTCCCCACCGAACAGAACAATTACCGAACCAACCCACCTTCATACCCTGCCGAACCATCACCAACCCCACACCGGTCCAAGTACCACCGGATCGAACCCAACACACCTCGCCGAACCAACCTCCCTCCAAAACCCTGCCGGTCCAACACACCTCGCCGAACCAACCTCCCTCCAAAGCCCTGCCGGTCCAACACGCCTCACTGAACCAACCTCCACCGGTTCAACCTCTACCGGACCAATCCACCTCTTCATCCACTACCGAACCAACATCACCAGGCCAGATCACGTCAGCCCAGGCCCATCAACAGCTATATACTTCGAAGACCCCTACACCCAGCCTCACTCTATAAATAGAGGGGCAGGGGTACAACAATGTGGGACAAGTTTTGAGAGCTCAAGCACGGAAGGAACTTTCAAACAACTTTCTTTTACTTGTATCAAAGCTTTGTACTTGTAATCATAACAAGAGAAGAGAAATAACATATAAAGTGGACGTAGGCACATTCTGGCTGAACCACTATAAATTTGCGTGTCTTTTTACAGTTTAGCCCCTACTTTTCATATATTTGCATAAATCACTCAAATCGCTAAGAACAACATAAGATCTACTAAATCATACAACTTTGAGGTGTTTGCCCATTTTTTGTGCAAACATTTTTGGTGCTTTCATTGAGAGATAGAAGCTCGAAGCTTCAGCTTCATCCACTTAACAGCTTTCCTAACAGCATCGTTCGCTACTTGGAAAACTTGCCTCCCAAACAGAGAAAAGATGTTAACAAAGGAAAAAACATCGCATCCAGCAGTCTTCCAGATCTAGCTGTCACGAATCAAGTAAATCGTCCTCCTCCAGCAACAGTAACAAATGAAGAACAGGCTAACCCAACCACTCCTGCCACAGAACAGCCTACAGCAATTACTAGGGCATATCTGGATAGAGTTGTGGTTGAAGTAACTAACCGCTTCACGTCCCAGCAGGAAGCCTTGGTGGACCATCTCATGTCACGCTTAAGGGACGCTGAAGAATCCAACCGCAACACTGAATCATGGGGCGAGTCCCAGTCTGGAGGATCTCAGAGACAACCAAGATCTTCCTTCTTCGAAGGAGCTAACGGCAGAAGTAGCCATGGTAGGAGCCGAGACCGAGCACAGCCCGAAGTTAGGCCTGAGGAAACGTTTGGTACCGAACCCAACGGGGGAGGTACCGGGCGAAGGTCAACTGTAGCTGAGCCTGTCATGTTGCCTAACCACAGAAACGCCAGTGAACGGGGCCGAGCTAGAGTCCAGCCCGAAGTTGGACCCGAGGAAGTGCTTAGATCAGAACCCGGCAGGGGGAGATCAAGGCAAGGGCCAACTGTAGCTGACCCGAGCATGCTCCCAGAAGATCAAAGGCAGCCACTGGAAAATATGAGGAATGATAGACGATACCATCCCTACAGGTCATCTGGACGGAATCAATCCCACAGAACAGAACCAAACTCATTTCTATTTGCTCCAAGTTCTGATGAAAGGATGGCACGCTTATTCAGAGAGTGTGTCCAACGAGAGCAAAGAGATCGAGGGATAGGCGCTAGGGTAACCAGCCCTTTCACCCGCAATATCGAAATTGCTATCACCCCCCGAGAATGGAAGATGCCAACAATGGAACCCTACAAAGGAACCTCCGATCCTGTTGTACACTTACAGAGGTACACGCAGCATATGCTCATGAGTGGGGCGACAGAGGGAGTGCTGTGCAAATGCTTTCCGCTCTTCTTAGCAGATCTTGCTACCTCCTAGTTCTGTCAACTACCCCAGGGATCTATCAGCTCATGGGAGATGTTGAAAGAAAAATTTATCAGTCAGTTCCGCATTCATGTGGAGCAACCTAAGGACGCTTATTCCTTATCCAGCGTCAAACAGAAACCTGGAGAGAAGCTGCAGCAATACCTAACCAGATTCAACGCCGCAGCAGCCGCAGTCCAAGATGCCGATGAGAAGCTTATCCTAATGGCCCTCTGCAGTGGTGTGCATCCGGACACTAAATTTGCTAGTAGGTTGACAAAAGAAAAACCAGCTACTTTACCCGATTTCTTCCATGAAGCCGGGAAATACATGAGGCTTGAGGATGCTGCCATTGAGGAGCAGTCAGGACAGCAAAATAAGACAACCCATGGCAACGCCCCTGCTGTGCCAAGGGACGTTCGAAGAAATGATTCCAGAGACAATGCTGGGGGCAAGAAGGGAGAAAAGCACCTATATCGGCCAGGACCAAGATTCGACACTTACACTCCTTTGAACGAGACCGTCGAAAATATCTTCCTTGCCACCCAAGGCGAAGTTAGATACAAACGCCCACCATACAAGAAGGAATCAGATAACGCACAGAAGTCTGGAAAGTTCTGCCGCTTCCACGAATCTCACGGGCATGATACCAACGAATGCCATCATCTCCGAGATCTGATTGAGGAACACATCAGAAGAAAGAAACTGGAACGTTATGTAAAAGGTCAGGACAGGACCCCAGCTCCTGCCAATGAAAACCCAAGGCTACCCTCACCAAGGGCCGACAGAGGAAACCGCAACGCTAGCAGCTCTAGTCAAGAAAAGATAGTGGTCCATACCATCTCAGGAGGGCCACACATCGCAGACAGAAGCTGGAAAGAGATGGAAAGGTACGGAAAGTCGCTTAGAGACAATAAAGACTATGTCAATTCGGTTATAGAAGAGCGCCACCCGAAGCAGAAAGAAAGTAATGACATCACGTTCGGTAAGCGTGACCTAGAAGGAAGGCAGTACCCTCACATGGATCCCATGGTCATCTCTGCCCGACTTGGTCCCGCCGAAGTTTACCGAATCCTGGTAGACACTGGAAGCTCGGTAAACATCCTGTTCAAACACGCATTCGACAAAATGAAGCTATCAATGAAGGATGTATCCCCCTGCGATAAACCACTACACGGCTTCACTGGAGATGCGAAGATTCCCCTCGGGCAACTGGACCTCTTTGTTGAGATTGGAAGCCATCCCCGCTCCGCTGTACGGAAACAGACGTTTGTGCTAATAGAAAACCAGTCGGCCTACAATGCCTTCTTAGGAAGGCCATCCTTGTCTGACTTCCAAATTGTCTTAGCCCCATGGTGCCTAAAGATGAAATTTCCAACGGACAATGGAGTAGGGGAAGTAGAAGGAGACCAGGACGTTGCTCGAGACTGCTATGTGACTGAACTTCGCAACAACCACAGGAAGGATAAAGGGAAGGGTGTAGAGATTGCCCTCTGCACAAAAAGTCTGGAAGCATAGCAACTAATGAAAGCCCCTCCTCTTCGATATACCAGCGACCCTTTCAATGAATTAGACCCTAGGGACAAAGAGGAGGAGGCCACCGCCGAGCCTGCAGAGGCTATGGAGTTTATATCTGTAGACAAGCACGACTCAAGTAGACTATTGAAAATTGGGTCCCAACTAAAAGCTGAATTGAAGGAACAACTCATCGATTTTCTCCGCCACAACTTGGATGTATTCGCTTGGTCACACGCTGACATGACCGGAATCTCCCCCGACATAGCATGCCACGTATTAAACATTGATCCTACCAAGGCGCCTGTAAAACAAAGAAAGAGAAGTATGGGGACGGAGCGATCAGCAGCCCTCGATGAAGAAGTAAAGAACCTACTCGCCAATGACTTCATACGAGAAGTTATCTACCCGGAATGGATCGCCATCCCGGTGCTGGTAAAAAAGGCTAATGGGAAGTGGCGAACCTGCATTGACTTTTCCAACCTAAACGACGCCTGCCCAAAGGATTGCTTCCCACTTCCCAGAATCGACCAACTTGTAGACAGCACAGCCGGGCACGAACTCCTATCTTTTATGGATGCATACTCAGGATATAACCAAATTCCTATGCATGCTCCCGACCAAGACCACACTAGTTTCATCACCGACCGAGGTTTATACTGCTATAAGGTAATGCCTTTCGGACTTAAAAATGCAGGAGCCACCTACCAGCGCCTCGTCAATAAGATGTTTGCAGGGCTAATAGGACAAACTATGGAAGTATATGTGGGTGACATGCTGGTAAAGTCAAGGAAAGCCAAAGATCACGTAAGCCACCTAGGCAAGATGTTTCAAGTACTTCGACAATATGGAATGAAGTTGAATCCACTAAAATGCTCCTTCGGAGTGTCATCAGGAAAGTTCTTAGGATTCATCGTTCATGCCAGAGGGATAGAAGCAAACCCTGAACAAGTCCGAGCGCTAAGGGATATCAAGATACCTTCCACCCGAAAGGAAATGCAAAGCCTAAATGGAAAAGTGGCCGCCCTAAGCCGATTCATCTCCAAGGCAACGGACAAGTGCGTCCCCTTTTTCGAAGCTCTGAAGAAAGACAAAGGAAAGTTCGAATGGACTGACGAATGCTTAACCGCTTTCCTTAACCTAATCGAACACCTCCAGAAACCACCGGTACTCTCGACTCCAAGCGAAGGCGAAGAATTATACATATACCTTACTGTGTCATCTCACGCCCTAAGCGCTGCCTTGGTAAGGGAAGACAACCGCACGCAGCGGCCAGTTTACTTCGTCAGCAAAAGGTTTACTGGGGCAGAAGTCAGATACCCTAAACTTGAGAAGCTAGCATACTGTTTACTAATCACATCATGAAAGCTGCGTCACTACTTCCAGTCCCATTCCATCAAAGTTCTGACTGATCAACCACTGAGGCAGGTACTCCATCGTCCCGACACTTCTGGGCGACTACTTAAATGGTGCATTGAACTAAGTCAGTATGATATCACCTATCACCCTCGCACCGCCATCAAGGGACAAGCCATGGCTGATTTCATTGCAGAATTCACTACCAACGAAGATAAGGAGAAATTGGAAATAGCAGAAGATATCAAGTGGAATCTCTTTGTGGATGGTGCATCAAACGAACAAGGCTCGGGGGCAGGTGTGGTAATAATCACTCCCAGGGGAAACAAACTGCACTACGCTATAAGGTTGGAGTTCGCTGCCACCAACAACGATGCAGAATATGAAGCAGTGATAGCTGGACTAGAAATTGCCATAGAAATCGGAGCCAATTCTTTATGCCTTCACAGCGATTCTCAACTTATTGTTAATCAAATACTAGGAGAATTCCAAGCTCGAGAAGAACGACTCATAGCATATCTAAAGAAGACCAAGTTACTTCTCAGCCGATTGGACCACTACTTAGTCAAACACATCCCTCGGGAGGAGAACCGAGAGGCCGATGAATTAGCAAAGCAAGCAAGTGTGAGAGACATCACTATCTTCGAGGCAGTAACCATCTCAAAGCAACTGGCCCCAAGTTTTGAGCAAGTGAATCTGATAGCTGCAACCGAAGAAGCAACTTGGATGACTCCCATCCGAGACTACCTACAAAGTGGCACTCTACCCAACGGGCGTAACGAAGTCAAGAAAATCTTGAGGAAAGCATCTCGCTACACAATACAAGAAGACATCCTCTATCGGCGCGGATTCTCTAACCCGTTATTAAGGTGTGTCGCTGGGAGAGAAGCCAAGGAAATCTTATCGAACATCCATCAGGGGAGCTGCGGAGATCACACCGGAGGGCAAACATTAGCAAAAAAGATACTCCGATATGGATATTTCTGGCCCACCTTAAGCAAGGATGCCTTAGATTTCGTCAAGAAGTGCGACAGATGCCAAAAATTTGCTAAGATTCCACGGCTACCAACAACTGAGATTACTCAAATGACCAGCCCTTGGCCCTTCGCAATATGGGGAATTGACTTAATCGGCGAGCTACCGATGGGCCGAGGCGGGGCCAAATATGCTATAGTGGCAGTTGATTATTTCACCAAAT
This sequence comes from Allium fistulosum, assembly GCA_030737815.1. Taxonomy (NCBI): domain Eukaryota; kingdom Viridiplantae; phylum Streptophyta; class Magnoliopsida; order Asparagales; family Amaryllidaceae; genus Allium; species Allium fistulosum. The sequence continues at coordinate 230,000,010 of CM060908.1, read as the reverse complement.
GGGTGGAAGCGGAACCTCTGAATAAAGTATCTTCAGCAAAAGTTATTAACTTCTTGATCAAAAATGTTCTATGCAGGTACGGAGTCCCACTCAAAATCACATCAGACAATGGACTTCAGTTTGACAGCGAGGAATTCGCCAACTGGTGCCGAGAGCACGGAATTCATAAAAGCTTCTCATCCGTAGCATATCCCCAGGCAAACGGACAAGTCGAAGCAGTCAACAAATTCTGAAAACTCTGATAAAAAAGAAGCTCGAAAAGTCAAAGGGCGCTTGGGTGGATGAACTCCCTACGGCACTGTGGGCCTACCACACATCTTTTAGAACATCAACGGGGGACACTCCTTTCTCTTTGGCATACGGATCGGAGGCTATGCTCCCAGTTGAAACCATTGTGCCTTCCCACCGTAGGATCCACTATAACCCGGAAGAGAATGAAGAGCTCCTCCACATGTCTTTGGATCTAGTTGAGGAGAGAAGAAATGATGCAGTCCTTAAAACAGCAGCCCACAAGCAAAAAGTGGCAGCGCAATACAACTCCAAAGTCAAGCATCGTACCTTACAAGAAGGGGATCTTGTCCTCAAGCGAATCTTCCCTCGCCCCGGAGCACTAGACCCCATCTGGGATGGACCATATGTAATTCATAAAGATCTCCACAATGGAGCTTATATTTTGTCAACAGTGGACGGAGAGGTGTTCTAGAGGGCATGGAACATCCAGCACCTCCGTCGATACTTTTCTTAACTTGTACTGCCCATATGAAGTGAATTAACAAAGAGAATCAGTGGACGTAGGCCTTTTCATGCCGAACCACTTTAAAAAACTTTGTCTCTTTTTTAACTTGTTCCTTTATATCTTGGCTACTTGTTAACTTTATCCTTTTCTGTTGAACAAAATCCTATGCGTATAGCATTTCCACTCAAAACACTCCACGGCGCAACTTCACCTGGGCAAAACCTATCAGTTACTATACGAATCTATGCCCACGCCAATGAGACACTTTTGCTCCAGCATCCCTCTGCTGCGGGTTAACTCATTGCTCGCGACGGCCCTTAAAGCCAACTGTAATGAGCCGATTATAAGCCACCGAGAAGGCCGACTATAGCCGAGGCAGCTCATTACGGCGTTAGGCTCGCCGGCAACTGTGAACCGACTATAAGCCCCAACATAAGGTGTGGCCAGCCAGGGGCAGTTCACAGTTGACGATCGGCACCCACGCTAGCCGGCCACAGTAAATCGAATAATACCCATGATTACGGGCCATAATGGCCCGGGTAGTTACTGTGCGCGATCTCGGCTCCGATGTGTCTTAAGTGCAGCTATGGTAAAACAGAATTAACTCCCCGCGGAGGCGTAAGATGGGTGACAAATGTCTCCAAGACCCACAGCTAGGGAAATTTACTACAAAACCCGTTTGCCACGAACTTAAGCACATCGAAGGCCTTCCGTGATTGGAAGTTTTACTTTTTCACATATTTCAATTTTACTTAAAAAGCTTTTCTCCTATCCTCTATAACGGTCCCTAAAGTACAGGATGCAGAGTAGGAGATACTAGCCAATGGGTGTAGGGACTCACGATTGGATGGCAGGGCACTCGACTGCATTCCATGCTCGGTCATACAAGATATTCAAAACTGCCATCTACGATTAAAACATGAAGGGCGGTATTTTCTTCTTTTGTGTACAAATACATGACTATAATTTGTTCACACCACACGCTAATATTACAAGTCATGAAATTATGTTTTAAAACCAGAACCTGACATCAAACACAATTCAATTACAAGAATATGCATAGCTATATTTCTCATACGACATGTCAAAATAGCAACAAACATTCGGAAGACAACAAAATCAGCTTAAGTTAAATAATTACACGTCAAAAATAAGGCTATTTATTACAAGTGGCAAAATATTACAACCTAAGAGTCACTTTACTGTTTTAAGATTAACATATACAACCCTGTCAAGTCCACAAAAAGAGTTTTTTCCAGGTCTAATCAAGGGGCCGGTTGCATTGAAGTTTTATCCTTGTCCTGTTGACCACCTGTCCAGTCAAAGAAAGGATTCATTAGTGATAAGCAACCAGGTTAATGGGGAGACTAAGAAAGGAAGACTTACCAGCACCTGCTTCTTGGCCATCCTGGTCATCATCCTCAACTTGCACACCTGCCTCCTCAGCAGCAAGCAACCGCATACCCTCCTTCACCGCCATCTTCTCCTCCTTGGCAAACTGGGCAGTGACCACATCCATGCTGAAAGCCACACCACCATCTCTATCCGCATCAGCCTTAGCCTCCTCCAGAGCCCGAAGATAGATCTTGGCCATGACCCTAGGATAATCATCTATCCAGGATAGGTTGCCCTGCTTCCAAGTTCGGAAGTACATGTCCTGGAGCATTTCGTCCATCATCCCCTCATTCTCCTCAAACTCCCTCATCCGGGCCTCAGAAGCCGACAACCTTTCAACGACGGCATCTCTCTCCAATCGGTATCTCGAGCAATCAGCCTGAAGGGACCTCCGCATCGCCTCCATCTCCTCCTTCAGCCTAACTTGAGCAAGCTCTACGGCTTCAAGCTTCCCCAACATCTCCTCTACCTGCTCAAGATCCGCCCTCCGAACCTCATCCACTGTCGAGATGGACATATTTATCTGCTCCTTACAGACAGCATCCATCTTCCGCAGCTCCGCCTTACTAGCCTCCTCCATAGCCTTCCTCAGCCGCCCGGAGGCAGCCTCATGCTGGGAAATCTGAATAGCTTGATCAGCAAGCTGTTTCGCCTGGTCCGAAACCATCAACCGTAATCGGATGTTGGCACTCCCAATTTCCTCTCCAGCCTTAACCAGCCGGGCATGATGCCCCATCAGCTTCCTAGTCTCCTCCGCCACCTGATCAATATTAGCCTTGGCCTCATCTCCCATGGTAACTATCCGAGTAGTAAGTAGATCGAGATCTAAAGACTTAGCCTCATCGAGCACTCGTACCATGGGATTGCGGGGAAGAAGGTGCTCGCTAGTAACCTCGTCAAAAGTAACATCATGGGAACTTGGATCCAGATCAGGATGACCCGTAAATGGATTACGAGCCAAGTCAGGACGATCAATCTGAATAACGGTCGGGTTTCCAGACAGGTGCAGAGAGAGTGCGAACTCAGTACCCTCCTCTGTGATATCATGAACGGGCTGAATTGGGGGCTGGGGACCGAGTGAAGGTTCGGATAAGGGATGACTCCTCTTTCTCTTCTGAATACCCTCTTCAATAACCCCGAGGAGAGGACGGTAGTCGACTACATCCCTGGAACGGTGAGTCGGAGTCTTCGGCTTGGCGGAAGCTTTGGAGAGCTTGTACTGTTCAAGCCTGTGCCGAAGATCTGAGGCCTTGGCTGTTTTACCTGCTCCTGATATGAAGAAAAAGTGTCACAAGCATACATTGATCTATAATTCGAGAAAACACGGCAAATTAAAAGATAAAAAGAAAGGAAACACATCTGTGGTTGTACAAACCCTGGGGAGGAGTAGGATACTACAATAAGTCCTGGATTTCATTCCAGGACGGGAGCGGGTCATAAAATATTCCTAAGTCCCTATCATAAATGGAGCCCGCAGGAATCAAAAGTTCACCTTGAGTCGTCGGAGCCACCTTGGCTGGAATAGTCTGAGGAGGCTCGCTTGCGCCAGTTCCAGCCTTGTCAGTTTTCCCAGTTTTCTCTATCAAAGCCGGTTCCCCGTCCAGCCCCTCAAAAGCTTGGTGGAATACATCATCCGTCCACTCCTGAATCTCGCCCGCTTGCCCAGGAAGCAAGGCCCCGATGCCATCACAACCTTCCCAGTCACCTCCACTCTCGCCTCTTTCCTCCTCTATGTCTTCCTCCTCTTGGGTAAGTGGACAATTGCTGCGGGAGGGACCGTCCGACTTCTTAAGTTTCTTACCGCCGACGGCTGGAGGTTTTGTGAAAGGTTTCCTCTTGCTACTCTCTACCGTGACACCTCCCTTAGCCTGAGCAGCGGCCCTCTCCTCCGCCGTTTCCCTCAGCTTGACTACTGACTGCTGTGGAAGGATTAAGTTATACTCCAGAAGGGTGGCGTTTCTGATCAGGTAGGCAGATGATCTATATTTCCCGAGAATAGCTTCTATCTCAGCCGCCGTCTGAACCAGGCGATCAGTCTCCACAACTGCAAAGCCACCTGTCGCTAGCAAAAATGAAAATGTATGAGGAGAAGCATCGCAACCAGAATGGAAATTATAGATAAAGCATCGACTTACATCCAGAAGTAAAACGCCGAATAGAAACAGAGTCGTCCCTGATGAAGAACCACTCCTTCTTGAACATGCTGAATTTGGAATACAGATCCAAGACTGGCTTAAAGGTCACAGTTGACTCCAAGCTGATGTATGGGGACCCCTTCTTATAGCCCCTCAGATTATACAAGTACCGGATCTCCCGGTTAGAAGGAGCACGACCATACTTCCTCCGAAAGATGACGAAGAGGCTCACCAGTATAGCATAAGAGTTGGGTTGAAGCTGGAATGGGGCCACCTTTAGATATGTGAGGAAGCTGGCTACCCAAGCGTTAAGAGGAGGAATGGCACCACACATACAGTGGTATCTGCTGTAGGCAAAGTACCCTTCAGGAGGGTCGTACGGTATAACTTCTCTCCCTGGCAACAACATTCGAGCCCTGTCAATTCCGAAAGAACGGGAGATGACATCAAGCTACTCTTCCTTAAGGGAGCTAAGAAAGCAATCGGGCGGGGAGTTCAGAAGCTCCTGAGGGCCGTACCCGTCCACTAGTGATCTCGGGGTAGATCCATGATGTTCCGGACCTGGCTGAACAGGGGGCACTGAGGAAGTTTCTCCTTCGCCCTGGGACTTCTTTTTATCCGAGCGAGTTTCTGCTTTTCGAGACATTTATCTACAAACACAAAGAAGAACATCGTTAGAACAGAGGATGTAAACAAGTATGTGTGTAATATGAAATTTCACTCATAAAATCAAAATGCTCAGACTCCCATTGACATTCGGTAAAGTAAATGTAAAATTTCATTCGGCATCCCCATCTAGAAATCCCACTCGGCAATCTCAACCAAATCCCATTCGGCAATCTCAACTAAATCCCATTCGGAAATCTCAACTAAATCCCATTCGGCAATCGTACTCCACCATTCATTCGGTGCTTGGAAACCCGAAGCTCATTTGATAGTGCAGTATACAAGTTCATCCGGCAGTAAAAGGGTCTCACCTGGTTCGGCTAACGCAGCTGATTCGGCGAAGGGTAAAAGCTTTGGTTCGGCAATCAGTCGGTTCGGCAATCTCAAACGGTAAGGAGCAACGGTGGCATAACTCTGATATTTATAGGAAAGGAAGGAGCCACCGGACCGATCCATTCGGCACGTAGGACCGAACAACGACAGCCAGGCTTAAACAAAGTAAGCTATATACCAGCATATACCTCACTTTGGGGGGCAAATGTTGGGAGCGTTTTCGCCCCTACCGAGCCAAGAGAAGGGAAGGCACAACCGGACCAACACACTCATTCCCCACCGAACAGAACAATTACCGAACCAACCCACCTTCATACCCTGCCGAACCATCACCAACCCCACACCGGTCCAAGTACCACCGGATCGAACCCAACACACCTCGCCGAACCAACCTCCCTCCAAAGCCCTGCCGGTCCAACACACCTCGCCGAACCAACCTCCCTCCAAAGCCCTGCCGGTCCAACACACCTCGCCGAACCAACCTCCCTCCAAAGCCCTGCCGGTCCAACACGCCTCACCGAACCAACCTCCACCGGTTCAACCTCTACCGGACCAATCCACCTCTTCATCCACTACCGAACCAACATCACCAGGCCAGATCACGTCAGCCCAGGCCCATCAACAGCTATATACTTCGAAGACCCCTACACCCAGCCTCACTCTATAAATAGAGGGGCAGGGGTACAACAATGGGGGACAAGTTTTGAGAGCTCAAGCACGGAAGGAACTTTCAAACAACTTTCTTTTACTTGTATCAAAGCTTTGTACTTGTAATCATAACAAGAGAAGAGAAATAACATATAAAGTGGACGTAGGCACATTCTGGCTGAACCACTATAAATTTGCGTGTCTTTTTACAGTTTAGCCCCTGCTTTTCATATATTTGCATAAATCACTCAAATAGCTAAGAACAACATAAGATCTACTAAATCATACAACTTTGAGGTGTTTTCCCATTTTTTGTGCAAACAACACCTGTTAGACACTCCTCTTCCGGATGATCTGTACCTAAATATCTGTTAAATACTCCTCTTTTGGACGGTCTGTCCTTAACTTAACATCTCCCAAGGTCACCTGATCCTAATGGTTTTGCGGGCTCACTAATAACCTCTCTGTATACAAACATATATTCCCTTTTGTGTGTAATCGTAATTTTAGATTTACCTGTGACAAAGCCTTACACACTGGAATTTTGGACTAAATTAGCTGGGGCTAATAGCTAATGTATAGGGCACGACCCAATACCAGTGCCATCAGGTATTCTAATATCTGAGTCATTTTACTTAGTGTAATCTTTCCTTAAATTTTCCTTAAAAACCTTTTCATCTCAAATTGATTTAAAACCTTTAAACCAAACTTAAACAAGGAAAATATATACTCTATGCTTTACTCAAAATCACCTTGCAATGTTATATATACTTTACTCAAATCATTTTTGATATAAATATTTTAAACTTTGAAATTACCCCTTTCGAATCCATTGAAACTACCCCTTTCAAAATTAAGTAAAACCCTTCTTTCACCTAGGCCGAAAGGCTAAAACATTCCTTTCGAAATCATTCATAATCTTCCTTTCGAAAACGTTGAAAAACCATTCCTTCAAAAGCATTAAAACCTTAGACATCCTACCTTTAAACACTTAAACTTTGCCTTTCAAAAACATTGGAAAACCTTTCCTTTCAAACCTTTCGAAACCATTGGGGAACCACCCCTTCGAAACCATTCTTTAAAACCTCTCGAAAGCAATAAAACATCAAACCTTTCGAAACCATTGGGTTTAAGTAAAACATGCGGAATATCCTTTCCAAACCTTTGGGTTTTACCTTCAACATAGCAAAACCTTCATAAAACATCTAAGTCCAAAGCACTCTTTCGAAAGTATTTCCTAAGCAAAGAAGAGATGGTGTCGAAACTAACCTTCCGAAAGCATTGGAGAAGAGGCTAAGTTTTAAAAGCAAAGTATACCCTTTAAAACCATTAGAGTCGAAAGGTAGAAAAGCGGCAGCTAAGGGCTTTGACCTAGTCGAAAGCATATACTTAAAAGAAAAGGCGCAACCTCATTAAAACAATTCTTTTAAAACCATTGACCTAGTCAAAAGCAAACCAAGTCGAAAGCTATACTATCGAAAGCAATGCAGGTGCATTTTTATTTAAAACAAAGCAGCGCTTCGGCCCCTTCAGTACCCCTAGTTTCGACCTCATACCTTCCGCCTTCTTTCCAATTCGTTGCTCACTATGTCTTTGATGCCATATGCACTGGTTTCGAAGGTAATGGAGGCGGAGGAACTAAGTCGAAAGCCATCTAAGTCGGAAGCAGGGTGCCAAAAGTGACGAAACATGCATTTTGCATGTAAAACTTATTTTTAACCTTTTTAAGTAATCTTTTTAACTAACCTGCCTTGTTTACCAAAATCTTATTGGTTGCAAATTTTATTTTCTAAAAGCACTGCCAAAGTTTCAGAAATAAACATTTTAATTTATTTACAAAATACTCCTTCTCCTTTTATAAAATATATAAAACAGTTAAGTCCCATACCTTAAATAATTTTTTATATTCATCAAAACACTTAGGGAAATTCCATAAAAATTCCAGAAAATCATTTTTAATATGTTTTCTAACATATATTAATTCCAGACCCAAAATATTAATTATTTAGCTGTAAATATTTTAAAACCCAAATAATCATATTCTATACTAGAAAACTAATATAAAATCCACATTAATTTAGAAAACTGTAAAAATTGAAACCCATCTCTAAAATAACATTCCGATCTATATCTAAAATCGTAAGGCATTTGGATGTCATTAAATAGGATTTTCACATTAAAACATATCATAAAACCTATATGATTAAGCATAAATCATCAACAAGCATATATAAACAATTAATCATTCAAAAACATGGCATAATCATAAAAATACTACGGATTCATCTTAAAACCGAAAACAATTAGAAAATGAGATGTAATCATTATTCATCTATTATACTTAACCATTTTATTTTAGTTCATTTATTATCAAGGCATGACTACCTCTTTTTAATTACAAATATCAATCCCTTAATCGTACATTATTTTATTTAATTTAGCTAATTAAATATCCTAAATAATGTTACGAAAAATATGGGGTGTTACAATGCCTCATCGAGGTATAAAATTTAGTAGATGCGACGTTGATATCTAAGACGTCGGCATGGTTAAAAACATTATAGGTTAAACTAGATAACTAGTTAAAGTAGTAGGGGCTAAACTCGATGACTCGTTAAAAGGTGGCATTGATTAGGCTCGATGACAAGTTAAAAGCGGTAGGAACTAGCCTCGACAACCATTGGGTTGACAAGGTGAAACTCAAAGTCACTTAACAAAACAATGCAACATCGAGGTTATAGGGGTTAGTGAGTCTAAAGAACACATGCAGCTACAAGCCTCTTTAAATAAAATGCGGCATGCTTGCACATCGACATGGCCATGTCAAGGGCCATCCCGTTATCTTTTTTACTGCCTCGACGAGCTCCAAAACCATCCGCTTCATGTTAAGCTCGTTGACATCATGGCTATTGGTTTGTTTTGTGTCGATGATAATGAAGTGTGGTGAGATTTGGTTCAACATGGACAACGTCGACATGGTAAAAATGTAATTAACTCTAAAACTGCCAATTTACTATAAAAAGTAGTATCTTTTTACCAAACCTCTATAATTTATCTAAATCTCATTGGCTAATAAAAAACTTTATCAATTTCTTTGCTGAAAATCTACCACACATAATAGTTTAATATATTAAAACATTTCACATTTTAACCCTTATAAAACACCTTACTTAAACAATTAAGCCATTTTGAATTAAACAATTTATTTATCGTTCCTAAACACTTAGGATAAATCCCCAAAAATCAAAATAATCAAATTAATCATACTCTTTGACATATAAAAATTCTAGGGTCAAAAACTTAGTTTAATTATTTTTAATAATTAAAACCCGAAATTAACTAATTTTTCCACTTAGAAAATTCATATAAAATCCATATTTGATTGGAAAATTATGAAATTAAAAGTCCACTTGTAAAATGATATTTCTAACATCATATCAAAATCTTACAATATTTGGGCATCACAAGATAGGTTTTCCAACTCAAACATATCACTAAATTTCATATTTAAATTATAGGAAATTACCAACAAGCATATAATCATTTAAACAACTAAGACATGGCATAGTGCTTGCAAATGAAATGGGTTTACACTTAAAACTAAAGATAATCAAAAACATGAGATGTATATTCATTATTAAACTTGATTTGGATAAGAAAGATGAGATCTGGTGTAGACTTGATTTCTTTTAGCATTGATTCCTTAATCTTTTTGTTTCCTTCTTATTTTTCCTTTGCTACGGCCAACCTCTCTCTATGTTTAGTTTTTATATCTGTAAACGAATGAAGGAAATGAAGATAGAAGGGTTTAAGAGGGTAAGAATGAAGGCTATTCCCATTTTCCTTAATCATTTTTCTCCTTATCCTAACCTTTTATTTCTCTAGTTGGTTTATTAGCTAAGGCACATCTTAAACTTAATTACCAAATCTCAATTTTCTTATCCGTTTACATTATTTCATTGAGTTTATCTAAAAAAATGTTCTTAATAATGTTAGTCGAAATTAGGGTCATTATAGTGGGCTATCATAAATGGGCGAGTCACAGATATGCTGGGTGGCCTTGGAATAGGATGTGATATGCTCGATCAGCTTGGTAATTATATTTACGAGAAATTTAGGCAACACTTAGTGATATAGTGATGACAGTTATGTGTACAAACTATAGTTACTAGTTGAGCTTATATTGGATCAGAAGTGTGACTCATCATAAATGATCTATAAGCTTTGAACTTGGCCTTAGACTGTACTTCAGTAATGTCCGTAAAGACTCGATATTTAAATTATTTAAATACTAACTGTGGATTAAGTTCACACCAAAGAGCAAATAAACTACGTTGTTAGTTATTTTTGAAAAATGACAATGGATAAAATTAATTTATAAATGTTATAAATAAATAATAAATTGATGCAACTTTTTTTGTTGATATCGTGGAAAATTTCAATTATTTATTTTAAGTTTAAAATCAGACAGAACGATGTATCAAAGTTATGCGATGGTTCGATCGATTTCGGAGTCAGCAAATAATTAAATAAGAGTTGACTCAACATGAAGTCAAATCAAGTCAAGGCTATATGTAGCATAGGCCAGCCATATTACGAAGCAAAGAGTGCTAAAGATAATGTTTCTAGATATAGGGTAAAGCAATGAGATATTTGTGTGTTGAGATGGCATAAATAGTACGGTCTCTACATAATGTTTTTATTGAAAAATTTAATTTCATCTCCTTGTTTTGGTTGGCCGTAGCTTCCAACTCCGCTCGGTAGTGCTCTTCACTTGACATTACAAATCAAAAGAAAGGACATGACCGTGGTGGTTCAATCGGAAAGGCTGTTAACCACCATATCAATTCTCGAGTAATTCAACTCAAGTGTAATATTCTAGTCTTATTTATTATGTACATCATGCTTATATGTGCTTAGTCATCAATATAATTTATTCGGCTATTTAAAAAATTTATTTTAATGATACACACATAGATATATATACACACACACATACATATATATACACATATTATATATGTTATTTTCAAAATATTTTAATGTGTTGATATATATCTACTTATATTATAAATATAAATACATACATATATATATATATATGTATATGTATATATATTATTAAGACTATTTTCAATTGCTTATAATAAAAAAATTAATATACAAATATATATAATTTTAAAATAAAAAAACAATTTTAAATCAAAGAAATTATTATACAAGATCTTATTTTTGTTTTATAAAAAAATTATTTGTTGCTACCGAATTAAACATTATATAAAAGACATTTTGTTTTTGGTTTACTATAATAAATAAAAAATTACTTTAACTTTATTTTACCTAGTTAATATAATTAAATATCTTTTATTAGAATTTTCAAACATATATATTTCAGCCGATTTAATAATTAATTAAATAAAATATTTTTACTATTTTCTTATGGTAGGAAAAATAGTTTGTTTTTGATTTTATTTATATTTAAATAAGTCTAATATTTTTAATTTGAATTTTAAATATATATGATGAAATATTGATAACTGAAAGAGTGTGTGTATAAATATATATAATTAGGGTATTTAGTTTTAAGGTCACATTTTAGATTGAAAGAAATTTAGATTTAAGGACAACGAACTTTAATAATTAGATTAAGGATGAATTTCCCATTAGATTATGTAAACCTCAAGTTTATTTTAATTGCTCATCTTCACTAAATTAATAAATAAAAATAAAGATTGATGCTCAAAATTGTAAGAAAAAAGTAATGTTAATAACATTTTAATTGATTAATGTTAACATAAAAATATAGATGTAAATGGCACATAATGCTACATGATATAGCTTTATAACTTAAAAAACAACATTATATAACACCTCTTAAAACATAAAACAAAGCAATTTTAAAAGCTATTCCCATTTAAAATTTGAAAAATGTTAGTCATAAATAATAAATCTATATACCTAGATTTCTATGTTATTCTTTCCTATATTCTTTTTCTCGCATTCACGAAAAAAAATTCATAATTAATTTTTATTATTTGTTATATTATTTTTTCTCAGATTCATAAAATACGCTTCTGTAATTAATTTTTATTATTTGTGAAATGATGATGAGTGTCCTTGATTTAAAATACTTGGATTTTATACAATTAAAATGCTAAAGTTATCATTGATGTGAATAATGAAAGTTGGTTGTCCTTTGAAATAAAATAGAAAACAATTTTGCCACGAAACAATATCCACTATATAATTTGTATTATTTATGTAGATATAAAATATTATAGCTATAGTTTTAAATTATTAATATATATACGTATTTATGTATTTATTATATATATCAAATATATTTATATATGTGTGTGTGTGTATACATATAAATGTTTTATAATATTTATTGGTTGAATAAATTATATAAATATATAATCTCTTAGTATAGGTTTTATTATATATATATATATATATCATTTATGACATCCATATTGTGAATATGAATATCATGACATACTAATAAATCAACAAACTATTTATAAATTGTTAACTCCTTGTTTTTGAGCGACCTAAAACTCTGCGACCTAAAACACTCACGACCTAACGACCTAAAACTCTGCGACCTAAAACACTCACGACCTAACGACCTAAAACTCTACGACCTAAAACTGTCTACGACTTAACAGTCTAAGCGACCTAACTCCTTAAAGCTATCAAAGACCTAACTCCTTAAAGCTATCAGCGACCTAACTACAGAGACGACTTAATGAGCTAAGGAGTTAGCGACCTAGTGGCTCCAATCCTCAGCGACCTAAAGCATATGCGACATAAGATATGATGTGACCTACCGACCTAAGAAGCTAACGACTTAAGGAGTTCACGACCCAACGTCCTAAGGAGATCAGCGACCTAGCAATGTAACAACCTAACGAGCTAAAGCAGAGAAAAGTTACACGACCTATCTTAGGTCGCTCACGACCTAACTTAGGTCTGTCACGACCTACTTTCTCGACTCAATGCAGTTCAGACAAGGCCCACGACTTATCTTAGGTTGCTCGTGACCTACGACCTAACTTAGGTCGTACACGACCTAAGACTTGGGATAAAATTCTACCCAGAATCTTCCCTATAAATACAGCCCTAACTCCAACAATGGGGGGACTTTTTCCGATCATTCTCTGAAGCGCCGTTACTCTACAGAACTCTTAACTCATCCAACACTTGAAGAAATCCAAACAGTGAAGACACTACAACAAGCTTCGTAAGAGATTTTGCACATCCGATATGGATTCAAAGAAGTTGATCACATCGAAGTTTGAGCTACTAGTCTGAAGTGTTTTGGAATCAAAGTTTATTGTATTTTGAAGTGTATTGTAACAACTTGTAATCAAAATCAGCAATAAAGGAATTCAAAGTGGACGTACGCTTGATCTTAAGCCGAACCACTATAAAATCGCTGTCTTTTACCGTTTTCTGCTATTTTACTGCTTATTTCTTGTTCCCGTATCACGGGTGGTGCTTTCACAACATTACTACACACACCAGGGTGTTAGCGTTCAATTTTTAGCGTTAACATTTTGGTGCTTTCATTGAGAACCCAACTCAGGAGTATTGTCATCATTGCTTCATGAGAGTTTGTAGAGAAAGTTTCCTTAAGAACCAGAAGTTTATCGGAATAATGGCTCCCGGAAGAAAGCGCAAGTCTACAAGATCCGTCGATGCTCATGATAACACTGCTACTTCCCCTTCATCAAGTCAAGCAGCTCCAAGCATTGGAGTGACATGAGCGGAGTTAGATGCTGCTGTATCTGGGATATATCAGCAGATTGAAACCCAGAACACCTTAATGATAGAAAGGTTGAATGCTATGCTCGGAGCTAACCGTCAACTAGTGAATAATGAGGAAAACTTTGCTGATGCTATTCACAACTCTGAAGGAAGAAACATTCCTTAAAGGGCAATTGGCACTGCCGAAGGGGCACCTCCCAAAGCCGGAGTAACAAGGTCACAATCAACTCTCCATGAACGTTTGTTTAAGCAAACTTCTGAGAAAATGGTTGATGATTTCCCCGCAGAGCCTCTGAACAACGAGGAATACCTCTCGGAAATGATACGGCAAATCATGAAAGAGAGCATGCAAAGAAATGAAGATGAGAACGACTGGGGGTTCGCTCCAAGTAAGACTCCGTTCACTGAGAAAATTCTAAAAGCTGAATTCCCAATAAAGTTTGTTCCTCCGACCATTCCAGCTTACCGAGGGACAAGCGAACCCAATCAATTTCAGTACAAATACGACTGGCACATGACGGGTGCCAGGGCAATGGATGAAATTAAATGCCGATACTTTCCGATATACTTAGAACGGGTAGCACTACTCTGGTTTACAAAGCTGCCGGCCCGATCTGTAGACCAGTTCTCTGATTTAACCCGGAAGTTTAAGGAGCAATTAAGACTGTACGCTTCAAAGGCGAAAGACATAATGTCATTGTCTAGTCTTGAGCAGAATCTGGGAGAGTCTATTAAGTCCTTCTTGAATCGCTTCAACATAGCTCTAGCTGAAGTGGACAACGCGGAGCCACGGATGATTTTGACTTATCTGATGCGGGCTATCGATAAGTCAAGTGAATTTGGTAAATGGCTGAAAATGAAGGAGCCGAATTCGCTCGAGAAGTTTTATAAGAAAGCTGACGAGTTCATACGCTTGGAAAATCTTCCTGCACAAATGAAAGTGGTGGCGACAAGAGTGGAGAATAGCATTCCTGCTTCATCTAAGAAAGATTCCGGAGGTCAGAAGAGGGAGAATAATGATAGAAAGAAACAAAAGGATATAAAGAAACCTCGCTTCTTTAAACCCTCAGATTTCACTCCTTTAAACGACACTCCGGAGAATATCTTTTTTGCCACCAAAGATGACGTGGATTATCCTAAACCAGCTGAGATAAAGCCTGGAAAGAGTGCTATGCGGAATGGAAAATTTTGTCGATTTCATAACCAACCCGGCCATGATACCAACGAATGTCGTCATTTGAAGAGCTTGATTGAAGAGTTGCTAAGAGAAAATAAACTGCAACAGTATGTTAAGAAGAACATGAATGACCCAACTTCATCTGCTCAGGAGCAACAACCCCCTACTCACCCATCTGGCTCGGATGAGGGTACTACGGCACATAAATCTAAAAGGCCTGTTATCAATGTAGTCATAGGAGGCCCATACCCAGCGGGCAGAAGCTGGGGTGAAATGGAAAGATATGCTCGTGCTTTGAAATATACTCCAGCGGAGGAAGATGTTTTTGTTTTGGAAGACGCTGCACCCCTAAAACAGTAGAGAACTTCTAATGAAGTCATTGTGTTTAAAGCTAGGGATTCTATGGGTATTGAAGCCACAACCATGGATCCCTTGGTCATTTCTGCAGGAATTGGGCCAAATATTGTAAGGCGAGTGCTTATTGATTGCGGCGCCTCTTGCACTATACTCTTTAAGAAGACATTTGATCAAATGAAGATTCCAATGACTGACGTTCAGGCTTCATCGCAGAAGATTGTTGGGTTCACCGGGGAACCACAGCAGCCAATTGGAACTGTCGATCTATTTATGGAACTTGGAGATGGACATAAAAAGGTGGTTTAGAAATAGACTTTTGTAATTGTTAACGGATTTTCTGCCTACAATGCCTTCTTGGGCCTGCCAACCCTAGCTGCGTTCAGAGCCATTCTTGCCCCGTGGTGCCTAACTATGAAATTTCCTACAGATAATGGTGTTGGTGTCATTAAAGGAGATCAAAACGCTGGGCGGGAGTGTTATCCGATAGAGCTTCGAGAAGCAAGGAGGAGGGAGATGGGAAAAGATGTGGTAGCTCCGCTCCACATCAAAAAGCCAACCTTGTAGCAAGTACAGGGTGGCCCCTGCACTGGCGAGCACAGTGGTGCAAGAAGAGAAATGGATCCCAGAAAAGCCAGTGCAGGGGAGAATAGAGTGGTGCCGATGGAAGTAACGGTACCAGTACCCGTTGATCTTAAAGACCCGAACAAAGTGCTAAATGTGGGTTCGCAACTAAGTGTGACAGTCCAAAATATGCTAATATCATTTTTGAAAGCAAATCTGGACGTATTTGCTTGGAGTCATGCCGATATGTATGGAATATCTCTAGAGATTGTTGTACATACTCTAAATATTGATCCGAAATTCACACCTGTGAAACAGAAAAGGAGAACCCATGGTCCAAAAAGATCAGCAACGCTAAAGGAAGAAGTAGATCGGCTCATGGAGAATGGTTTCATCAAAGAATCCACCTATCCAAAATGGGTTTCAAATCCAGTATTGGTTAAAAAAGCAAATGGTAAATGGAGAGTATGCATCGATTTCTCAGATTTAAACAAAGCTTGTCCCAAAGACCGCTTCCCGTTGCCAAGGATTGATCAAATGGTAGATGGAACTGCAGGGCATGAATTGTTGTCTTTTATGGATACTTACTCCGGGTATAACCAGATTATGATGAATGAGCCGGATCAGGAGGATACGAGCTTCGTCACCGATGTTGGTCTTTACTGCTACAAAGTCATGCCCTTTGGACTGAAGAACGCAGGGGCAACATATCAAAGGCTCGTTAATGCAATGTTCAAATCACAGCTTGGGAAAACTATGGAAGTCTATGTTGATGATATGTTAGTGAAATCAAAGAAAGCAGTTGACCATATGGATCACCTAGCAGAAATGTTCGCAATTCTCTGAAAGTATGGAATGAAGCTCAACCCTTTGAAATGTTCATTCGGAGTGGAATCCAGAAAATTCTTGGGATTTATCGTGAGCGCTAGGGGCATTGAAGCTAATCCTGCTCAAATTACTGCTCTGAGAGAAGTCAAAGCCCCTAGGACGAAGAAGGAACTGCAGAGCCTCAATGGGAAAGTTGCTGCTTTAAGTCGTTTTATCTCCAAAGCCACTGATAAATGCATTCCCTTCTTCGACGCTCTGAAGAAAGGAAAGAAAAACTTCAAATGGACTCCTGAATGCCAGAAAGCTTTCGATGAACTAATCTGTCACATGGAAGCGCCTCCAATACTTTCTAAGCCCAACAACGGCGAAGACCTTTTCTTATACTTGGCAGTTTCGTCTCATGCCCTGAGTGCAGCATTAGTGCGGGAAGATGCAAAAGTTCAACGCTCGGTCTACTATATCAGCAAAAGATTCACTGGGGTAGAAATGAATTATTCAAAGCTAGAAAAGCTCGCTTTTTGTTTACTGATTTCTTCCAGAAAGTTGAGGCCATATTTTCAAGCTCACCCTATCAAAGTTCTCACTGATCAGCCCCTAAAGCAAGTCCTATTTCGCCCTGAAACTTCGGGCCACCTTCTGAAATGGAATATTGAACTTAGCCAATATGATATCGCTTATCATCCCCGAAGAGCGATCAATGGACAAGCTTTAGCAGATTTCATTGCAGAGTACACAGATAAGGGTGATAGTGAGGAAGAAGTTACAGTTGACATCCCGACCAAATGTAAGTTATATGTTGATGGCTCAAGAAATGATTACTATTCCGGGGCTGGGGTTGTGCTTGAAACACCCGAAGGGCGATCATTATGTTACACATTAAGATTGGAATTTCCTTCTATAAACAATGAAGAAGAATATGAAGCTCTAATTGCTGGACTAAAGATTGCAAAAGAACTAAACATCAAAGCATTGCAGATCTTCAGTGATTCTCAGCTTATTGTATGTCAAGTCAAGAAGGAGTTTCAAGCTAAAGGAGGAAATCTGCCTGCTTACTTGTCAAAGACTTCTGAGCTTCTCGATGATTTCGATCACTATTCGATAAGCCACATACCTCGAGATGAAAATATGAAGGCAGATTCTCTCGCAAAGTATTCAAGTTCTAGAGAAGCTCAACTATTGGGATTGGTTTCTGTGGAGGTCTTGTCAGCTCCAAGCACTGATGAGATGGATATCGACTGGATCATGGCTATATCTCAAGAACAAGAGTCATGGATGACCCCGATCAGAGAATATCTACTCAATGGTTCCCTGCCGGAAAATTCTAAAGAACACCGAAAGCTATTAAGAAAAGCGTCGAGATATGTAATTCAAGACGGCTGGTTATACAGGCGGGGATTCTCAATGCCATTACTCTGATGTGTAACCAAGGAAGAAGCTAAGACAATTTTAGCAGAGGTACATGGAGGAGAATGTGGGGATCATTCAGGTGGCCAAACTCTTGCCAAGAAAGTTCTCCGGTATGGGTATTTTTAGCCAGATATTAATCGAGATGCTGCTATCTTCTCCCGAAAATGCGACAAGTGTCAGAGATTTGCAAAAATCCCAAGTCAGTCCATGGCCATTTGCCATTTGGGGAATAGATCTAATTGGACCTTTACCGATTGCCAAGTCAGGGATCAAATATGCTTTTGTTGCTGTTGATTATTTCACTAAATGGGCCGAAGCTGAACCTTTGGCTACTATTACCTCTAAAAAGATGATAAATTTTGTGACTAAAAATATCATTTGTAGGTATGGTGTGCCATAGAAGATAATCACAGACAACGGTACTCAATTCGAAAGCGAAGAGTTCCAGGACTTTTGCAAGCAATTCAAAATCCGAAAAAGCTTCTCAGTAGTGGCTCATCCGCAGGCAAACGGGCAAGTGGAGGAAGTAAACCAAATTATCAAGTCAACCATCAAAAAACAGCTTGAAAAGGCAAAAGGTGGATGGGTTGATAAGCTACCACTAGCACTATGGGCATACAGAACAACTCATAAAACTGCAACTGGGCACACACCATTCTCATTGGCATACTGGTCAGAAGCGATGATTCCAGTAGAATTAGAAGTCCCTTCACATAGGAGAATTCATTTCAACCAGGCTGAAAACGAGAAGTTGCAACTCGAAGCACTTGACTTCCTTGATGAAAGAAGGGAAGAAGCTAGACTCAGAGTTGCGGCCCATCAGCAAAGGATAGCAAGGCACTTCAACTCTAAAGTCCGTCAACGAAGCTTTGAAATCGAGGACTTAGTCTTGAAGAGGATCATGACAGCAACTGGAGTGTTTGGACTAAATTGGGAAGGACCATATGTCATAGGCAATAAACTTCTCAATGGCACTTTCAAACTCACAACCGTTGAAGGAGATCCAATCCCGAGAGCCTGGAACAGCAATCACTTGCGTCCATATTTTACTTAAAAGCAACGCTTGAAATTGTAAAATGATAATGGATGTATCAATTGTATTGTAAACCATTGTAAAATCAGTGATAATCAATAAAAGAGCTATAAAGTGGATGTAGGCACATTTCTTGGCCGAACCACTATAAATTCTGTATTCTTTATTATTATAAAATGCCTGTTTCATTTCGATGTGTAAATACTCTAAACGTATTGCTAAAATATCGATTTAATATTGCAGGTCATTAAAACGAAGCTTACCCATCACAAGGCTAAGTGAGCCCCGTAAATCACTCAATGAACGAATTTCAAGCCACAAAAAGTTCCAAATTTAAATCCAACATAAGATGAACTTCGCATTAAAAGTTGATGATTCCACCGAAGGGACACTTTTCCAAAGAAAAGGAACAAGACACTTGTTAACTAATTACGATCGTCTGTATAAATAGACATCTGATTAGATAGCTTGCGCCTGTCCCGTGAAATCACTTAACAGTGAAGTACACTTCATCGGATAGAGCAACCTGCTTGCAAAAGAAAGGAACACAGACTCGGAGACAATAACAGGGGACCACTAATAAGCAAACAACAAAGAGACATGGGCGAGCCAATCAACAAAAGCCCTCTTCGGAGGCACAAGACCTCTTCGGAGGCGCAACTCTTCGGAGGATAAAGACCTCTACGAAGGCACAAGCCCTCTTCGGAGGCACGCCAATAAATGGAAGCGCTCTTCTCAGCAAAAAGGTTGGTGGAACCACCAAAGGGGCACCTTCCCAAGCAGAAGGAATGGACCCTTGCTAACTGGTCGCGATCGTTCATACAAACGAACTTCCGATCGGACAGTTTGTGTCTGTCCCTTGGGTCCATTTAACTGTGAGAAAGTAACTTTCAAGCAATCAAATCAAGACCTCTCCGGAGGCACAAGACCTCTCTAGAGGCACAAGACCTCTTCGGAGGCACGCTGCCCTCTTCGGAGGAAGAAGACCTCTCCCGAGGCACCATAAGCCCTCTTACGAGGCACAAGCCTTCCCCAAAGGCACATACTGCCCTCTCCGGAGGTAGAAGACCTTCCCCAAGGCATACAAGACCTCTCCGGAGACACAAGACCTCTCTGGAGGCACAAGACCTCTACGGAGGCACAAGACCTCTTCGGAGGCACAGGACCTCTCTGGAGGCACAAGACCTCTTCGGAGGCACGTCCCAAAAATGAAATGCTCTTCTCAAACAGCAAAGATAACGAAATCACCAGAGGGGCACCTTCCCAAGCAGAAGGAACAGGACCCTTACTAACTGGTCGCGATCGTTCATACAAGCGAACATCCGATCGAACAGTTTGTGTCCGCCACGTGGGTCCATTCAACTGTGAGGAAGTAATTTCAAGCGAATCAAACAAAAAAGCCCTCTAACGAGGCATAAAAAAAGGATCCCTCTTTGAAGGCACACTTCAACTCTTAAAGGAAGATTAACTTGTTCATCTTGAAAAATTCTTCCTAAAAATTGAATAGCTACATAAAGCCCTCTTCAGAGGCCCACTTTACCGCGTAGGAGAATTTGCTTCTCAAAAATATGAAGTGGTCATCTCCAAAGGTTGAAGTGTAAAAACTTCTCCAAAAACGAGACACGCTCCATTAAAGCAGAATAATTTTTCCTCAAAAATGGAATAGTTATTCTCCAAAATAAGAGTACAAGTCTCGTCAAAGCAAAATATATTACAATGCACTTGTGGTATGGGGGCAATATCATACAAGATAACTACATCAATAAAAGTAGTATTCAAAGAGTAGTATTCAAGCAACATACCACAAGTTCATTACAATATCACGCAAAAAAGATGTGGAATAAATGCATTCTCAAACACAGACAAAAAGTTTGTACAAGTAAAAAGAATCGTTTATTCTACACTAAAATGAGAAATAAATGCATTCTTACATACATAAGAATTTGTACAAGTAAAAGAATTATTTTATTCAATACTATGAAAGTTCTTTACATGTGTAGATCTCAAAAAAGCGGGGACCGGTGCCCGCACAATCTCCGGTCAATACATGCAAAAAGAAAAAAGTAAAACAAGAAGCATAAAGTCCAGCTTATCACTCCTTCTTCCCGCCACCCTTAGAGCCCTTTCCCGGCTTGATACCTAGTTTTGGAAGCCGTTGTGGATGGGTCGGGGGGGAGGAGAAGGAGGAGTAGTCGGATCTTCTTCTACTTTGTCTTCTCCAGCTGAAGTGCTTTTCTTCTTCTTCCTCATTGCACGCTTCCCCTTCCTCTTCGAAGAAGACTCACTTCCCAGAGTGAGCAACGTAGAAAGCTTTGTGTCATCATCAAGAGACTGCTCCGGGGTCTTCTCGCTGTCCTCAAGGTCTTTTGCCTTCTGTTCTTGCGAAGCGGGCGGATCCTCCAAGCCTCGAAGGGCTTTTATTTGTTCTTCCTTCAACCCTGGCTGAGAAGCAGGAGTGACTTGAAGGGATGGAGGAGGAACAACCGGAAGAGGAGAAGTGTGCGCAACATTCGGTGCTTCCGCTATAGAAGAAAAGAAGTTAAAATCAGTATTCTCCAAAAAAAGAGAAGATATTGGATCATCAGGACTTAAGTAATAAGCGAGAAATTCATCGAGCTCAGTTGAATCGAATGAGTAGTCAGACTTGAAGTTACCTGGAGAAGTTGGTTTGATTACGATGACTTTGAAGTTTTCGGCTTCAACATCATCCTGGGACTTCTCCTCCGCTTGAATTATGGGAGACTCGGAAATGATGGGCTTAGCCTCAACTTTTGCAGGAGGTGGAGAATAAGAGTTGGAACCGATGATATTAACGTCAGCCGAAGTCGAAGTGTGGGCAGGGGCAGTTGGAGATACTTTCTTTTCCGGATATTCCCCCGCCGCTGCTTCAGCTCTAACTTCAGCAAGTTGCTCCTTTCCTCTAGTAAGAGCGGCACGAGTTTCATCATCAAAATAATGTGCCTCAAGCTCTGCCTCATCATAGCTGGCACCTCCGAGCATATCAATCGCGGACTCCCATACTTCAGCTAAAGTGATTTCGTATTTCGGTCCCAGAAATGAGAGGCTTCCGCGCCCCAAGACACTGTGAACATAGAAGTCAAATAAAGTAGAGTCGATGGAGGCTTTGGTTGTTTCATGAGATTCTTCAACTGCAACTTGACCAGCAACATCTGCATCACGCTCTTTCTCAACTTTAGAAAGTCGAGACTTTAACACTTCGATCTCCATGTTCTGGGAGATATGTTTCTCGCAGCTGAGCGGTATCTTTTCGGTATTTTTCAATAGTATGCTGCTCAGCCTCAAGTTTTATTTCAACGTCCCTTTGCGCAGCAAGTGCATCCCGCACTTGTTTCTGAAAGACTTCTTCTTTTTGAGTATGCGAGCCAGAAGAAGTGGCGAGATCTTCCTTAAGTTTCTTGACTTCAGACTCAAGTCCCGCATTGTCATCTGCAATGCTCGCCATCTCCGCATCGTGTTGCTTGCAAATTTTATCCCACTCCGTCTTATCGTTCTCCATAGTTAACATGGCTTCAAGATTCATATGATTAACTCTTTGAAGCTCGTCGACGAGTTTCTGCCATCCGAACATCCTCTCGATATCAAGCTTAACAGCATCGAGATTCCTAAGCATAGCTTGCTTATCGATCGGTACCAAGTCCAAGTCGAAACGCATCCCTTTTAAACACCAATTCGGGAATCGGCTTTGAAGAGTAGGAGGGGCATTTTTGACTTGGTATTGAGGCCTGCTAATAATCTTCTGGATGTCAGATTTCTTTAGAGCAGGAGAGCCGGATGGGATATCAGAAGAGATAGGAGCGTCAGTCTTTTCAAAAATCGCAGACGCGTCCTTTTCGCTAAGCCTGGCACGTTTACTGGGATCTTCAGAAATTTTGCTCTTTCCTCTGTCGTCATGCGACTTTCTCTTATGGGAAGTGTCATCTCTTTGAGAGGAGTCGTGGTGTTCTTCCCTCCTCCTTTGTTGCTCCTCATAAGCTTCTCTTTCTCGAGCTTTTCTAACCGCTCGCTCCTCATCAGTTTCCCTACGAACAGGGAGGTAGCGTCCATAGTCATAAGAGTCACGCCCTCTGTAGCGCTGAAAGTTATCATAATGTGAACCGCTTCGCCCCATCGGAGAACCTGAATTTAAAGAAAAGTCAAGTCTTAGAAATCTTCAAAGTAAAGAAGCTAAGTGCATATAAGTGCCAAAAAATCCTAAGTGTGTGTGGCGTGCAAACTACGCGCGTCAGACTACAAACCACTCTTCGGCTTAGGAATTATATCGGATTTTGCGGCAGGAGTTAACTCTTGGGACAACGAAAGCGGTCGTAAAGTAGATGTCGCTTCGATCACTGGAGAGGCAACTGTAGCGTTGACAATATCATCTTTAAAAAGCTCGCGTGAAGTCACCATTAGGTCACTTAGCTCACCAAAAATGTCTTCACCATCATGCCGAGCGGAACTTTCTTTTTTAGCTTCTTCATCAGCTGGCTTCTCAGAGCGTTGGAGAGATTCCTCCTCTTCGATTACTGGAGAGAGTGTGAGCTTGCCGGATGATCACGCAACGTCAACAGTGGTAGAACATTTCACCAGTGCAGTCTCTACATTAGGTCCTTCCGATACAATTTCTTCTGTAGAAACTGGGGCATTTAATGTCTCTGCTTGAGAACCGGGGGCACCCAATGTTTCGGTCTCAGAACTAGAAATTTCGTGAATCTAAGTAGATCGGGAGGAGTGTAGAAGTCCAAACTGATGCAAAAACTCATCTTTCAACAAAAATTTGGTGCTTCTTTCTTCAGCAGCCACAGCGTTTAAAGTTTCAAAGATTGACTTGAGGCTGGGATTTCTAAGTGGAGGAGGAAGTACTGCAAAAAGTAGAAAATGAAGTTAAGCATTTGATAATTCGAGTTTCGAGAGGCTCATGAGATGAACAGAGAAAGGCAATCTTACTTCCGACTCTCCAGACGGCATAGAATCCTAGAGGACAACGAATGAAAAAGAATTGACTTAAGAACCCGTGTGCGCTGTCGGGCAAGTCTAGAATCAATTTGTGGTTTCTCGCACCTCTTACAAGTATAATTAAAGGGTAATCTTTGTTCTTCGCAAAGGTGCACAGATAGAAAGTCTCATCAAAGCTTGGAAGACGGTTGAGCATCCTCCTAAATAGAACACACAACCCCATCAAGACGGCATAACCGTTGGGGTGTAGCTGGAAGGGAGAGATAGCTAATCGAAGAAAAAGCTCTCGAAGAAAATCGTTGAAGGGCGGGATAGCTCCACTCAAGCACATCTAACGATTAACTGCGACAAAACCAAGATGTGGCCTGTCAGCAGTATCGTTTGCTCCAGGAAATAAAGCATCTGCTTCGGCAATACCGAACTGGATGCACAGTTGTTTGAAAACTTTGTGGCTCAGGGTGGTCGGAGTTCTTTCTGGAGGGTCGATCAATGGGTTAGCAATCAGGAAAGCTTCTCCAGCTGGTTCTATATCTTCTTGTTGAGATGTAATTCTACACAATCAACTGGATATTCAAATATGAAGGTGCATGTTTCCTAAAAAGTGTGAAGTGTTGTGCAAAACTAATGCAATAACAAGCAAATATAACTGAAATCAAGTTAGTTGACATTTGTCGATTATAAAGTTTCAAGGCTTGTCATTTTAAGTCCAAGTACAGTGTTGTGTTGATGCAAACAAATCAGCTTTAGTTGATTATTTCAGCTTTGCTTTAATACTTCATTTGAATTTGTTGTTTCACAGCATTTCATTCACAATGTTCATTTAAGTTGATTATTCTTTATCGACTAATCTGTCATTCGATGTGGGCAGTCAATGGCAGTATATTTGTCCCATTTTTCTGCAAATGTTGTGTTTAACAGGTTATTAACATTAAAGTTAAAAAAATCTGCAAAGAAGTGCAACACAGTTCAAGTTCAAGTTCAATCAAAATTCAAAGTTCAATCAAGTTCTGCCCAAATTTCACAAGTGTTAGGTCGTCCAGCGACCTAGCATAGGTCGGAGCCTCCTTAGGTCGCACTGTGCAAATTAAAAGGTTCAAGGCAATGCAGATTTGTTCAAGTCCTAGCTCGGCCGCGACCTAAAGCCTATGTCGCAAGAAAGTTAGGTCGTGCATTTCTTAGGTCGTGCGATTCTTAGGTCGTGCAGTTCTTAGGTCGTGCGATTCTTAGGTCATGCAGTTCTTAGTTCGTGCAAGTCTTAGGTCGCGCGAATCTTAGGTCGTTCAGCGACCTAGCATAGGTTGAAGATTTCCTAAGGTCGTAAGAGTCCTTAGGTCGCAAATTATCTTAAGTCGCTCGAGTTCCCTAAACCGCTGACTTCCTCTTCACGCAACAACTCACTAGACTAGATAACCCGTTATCAACTACACATATAAATCCATCGTCCTCTTCGTGAAATTCTCCATCCCTTCATACCACCGAATCACCCCAAAAACAATTCAAAACATCCCCAATCCATCACAGATTCAACACATTACCGTGCCCTCATAAATCAGTCAGAACAGCGATCAAAAGTCGATCGCGATAATCACTCGAAATGAAACACGGCTCATGGAATGGGACTGAGGTCGGAAAATAGGGATTCATAACTCAGCAATGATTATGGTGGGATGGAGATCGAATTCACTTACGAGATATAGTGGTGAAGATGAATCGGTGACTAAAATGGGTTGAATTCGCCTTTGGAAGCTCGAAAATTCTTCAATGGCAGAGCGGGAAATCGAAGTAATTAAGTGAGGAAGAAGCGGCGACCTAGCAAATTTATATGGGGCTGAGAGAGGAAGGCGAATATGCACGCGAGTTAGCACGGTTTTTAGGTCGCTCACGACCTAGCAAAGTTAGATCGAAGCACACGACCTACGACCTAGGCGCGTACTTCGAGGGGCAAATGTTAACTCCTTGTTTTTGAGCGACCTAAAACTCTGCGACCTAAAACACTCACGACCTAACGACCTAAAACTCTGTGACCTAAAACACTCACGACAGAATGACCTAAAACTCTGCGACCTAAAACACTCACGACCTAACGACCTAAAACTCTGCGACCTAAAACTGTCTACGACTTAACAGTCTAAGCGACCTAACTCCTTAAAGCTATCAACGACCTAACTCCTTAAAGCTATCAGCGACCTAACTACAGAGACGACTTAACGAGCTAAGGAGTTAGCGATCTAGTGGCTCCAGTCCTCAGCGACCTAAAGCATATGCGACATAAGATATGCTGTGACCTACCGACCTAAGAAGCTAACGACTTAAGGAGTTCACGACCCAACGTCCTAAGGAGATCAGCGACCTAGCAATATAACAACCTAACGAGCTAAAGCAGAGAAAAGTTACACGACCTATCTTAGGTCACTCACGACCTAACTTAGGTCGCTCACGACCTACTTTCTCGACTCACTACAGTTCAGACAAGGCCCATGACTTATCTTAGGTCGCTCGCGACCTACGACCTAACTTAGGTCGTACACGACCTAAGACTTGGGATAAAATTCTGCCCAGAATCTTCCCTATAAATACAGCCCTAACTCCAACAATGGGGGGACTTTTTTCGATCATTCTTTGAAGCGCCGTTACTCTGCAGAACTCTTAACTCATCCAACACTTGAAGAACTCCAAACATTGAAGACACTACAACAAGCTTCGTAAGAGATTTTGCACATTCGATATGGATTCAAAGAACTTGATCACATCGAAGTTTGAGCTACTAGTCCGAAGTGTTTTGGAATCAAAGTGTATTGTATTTTGAAGTGTATTGTAACAACTTGTAATCAAAATCAGCAATAAAGGAATTCAAAGTGGACGTAGGCTTGATCTTAAGCCGAACCACTATAAAATCGCTGTCTTTTACCATTTTCTGCTATTTTACTGCTTATTTCTTGTTCCCGTATCACGGGTGGTGCTTTCACAACATTACTACACACACCAGGGTGTTAACGTTCAATTTTTAGCGTTAACATAAATTAAATTATTTAAATATTAAATTTAGTATTAAAAAACATTTATCTACACAAACACAAACAAAAGTTCTTACGTAAATTAATAAAAGAATTGTTTTTTTGAAATTAACTCATTTTATTCCGTTGGAATTGCACATAATTCAACAATGCTATCAGAGCTGTAAATG
This sequence comes from Allium fistulosum, assembly GCA_030737815.1. Taxonomy (NCBI): domain Eukaryota; kingdom Viridiplantae; phylum Streptophyta; class Magnoliopsida; order Asparagales; family Amaryllidaceae; genus Allium; species Allium fistulosum. The sequence goes on along the minus strand of CM060908.1, from coordinate 229,972,821 downwards.
TTCTTGTGTAAATAAATTAACCAACGCTAAGGGGAATGCCTTAAGAAAAAGTCATAGTATATAGGTATTTAGGAAAGTGCATAATTTAAGAAGAATGTTGCTTTAATTAAGGATCATTTATTTGGGAAACCTCCCTAATCTCCTAGCCCGTACCTGGCTTATCAAAATTGTCTGATTGCTTGGTATGCCCTTATGGAAGACAAAAGTGTTATTTGAGTCTTAGGATCATTCAAATAGCATATTTGAGTATTATAAATTAATTAAAGTTATTTAACTTCAATTAAATAAATAATTACCTAATTTTGTAAAGTAATATAGTGCAAAATTTAAATTGATTTACATGAAATATGTAATTAATTAATTTTATAAAGGATATAAATTACAAATTTATTTTTTCTTAAATTTAATAAATATGTAAAAAAGTTATATTTATAACTTAATTAATTAATAAAAGAAAATACAGATTAGTGTGTGTTTATAATTAATAAATTATAAATGTTACAATTAAGTGTATATATGTTATATGTAAAATTAATATGGGAGATCGAAATTAAGTAAATCCCATAAGACATTAGGTATTAATCTAACATGTATAAAAGACATTTGATATCATGAGACATAATTGTCATATACTCGTCTCCCTTAAATGCTCGGTAATACTCTACAAAATTATTTTAAATTATGAGTTTAACAATAATAATGCTCTTTAACATTTATATAATAGAAATAAAGTACCTTACATATCCATATTTTTTAAGCATCCTTAGGTCATGGAATATATAAGGTTTTTTTTATATTGGTTATAGATGTATAAGGATGGTATATAACTTTGTTGAGCACCCTCAAGGTTTTCATATCTCCCCTTAGGATATCACAAAATATTTAAGGCTAGAGTATCTACTCGTGATTTGTTAAGCACCCTCAAGGTATTGTTGATGATTAGGAGCATAGTTAAAAATGTATGTTATGAGTTATATAAGACATAAATAGTAAAGGGATACTTACCATTTATGGGGACTATGCCTTGCTCAATACCCTTAAAGGCGTAGTAACATGATAAATTTATCCAAACATGCACTAAGGGAATTTATGGAATTCATGTATTGCTTTTGGGTTTTTGAGTGATGCAAAATTCAATGGGAGCCTTATTAAATAAATATAATAAATCATTCTAGTAAGTGTAAGAACATATGTAATGATATCTGATTTACTCTAATGAATTTGCATAGACAAATGATAACATGAATCTATTCTTTGAAAATAACACTTTAACAAAACTAATTACAAAGATTGGCTAAGGAACATAAAAAATTTGTAATGACCAATATTTGTAATGATAGGATATTTAAATAATTGATTTATATATTAAATAGTTAATTAATAGACGGTCCCAAAAATAAGATTTTTCGCGTAGATCGAATCAAGACTCGAGACCACTTCCGTTGAGTTCGTATCGAAGTCTAATTAAAATGAGTATAAGGATTACTATATTCGAAGATCGGACGATCCGATGACCGAAACAGTCTCGAAAAGCACGAACTTATCATCCCATAGCATCGCCTCTGATGGCGATGGAATTTATACCATCGGGATAGGAAAAATTAGGTGATGCACGCAGACGAGTTCCATGGTGATCAGACGCACCGTTTGATCGTGCGAGCTCGAAACACACGACCATTTTATTTGAGAATTTAAATAAATTGAATATTTCCCTCCTCTCTTATTGGATCATTACTGTTTCATTATTGGAGGTTAAGAACATGTCCCCCACTTCCAATCCACTTCAAAAACCAAAATATCCAGATCCAATCCATGAAAAAATACAAAACCCCTTCATTGAGTTCGTTGTAGAGAGTTATGTACCCATATCCACTTTGAAGCGTGCGATTGTAGTCTTGGCAATAGCCGTTAGAAATGGACGACCAAGGGTTTGAGGTTGGTGAAGATTGAAGCGACGAAACGTGAAATGGACACCTCCATCATTTTTCTCTTCGTAAAAACACCTTACCACCAATATACATTGATCGTGGTTCACCATATCAAAACGCATCGTATAGGGGAGGAGGTCGCCAAGACCAGGTCGATCGTGCTACATCTTTCTGGTACTAGGGCGGAGAGCATGTCTAGAGAGATCCGTTGGCCAAGACAACACGTCATTTCGTTAATAAACAAGAGGGAATTTGGAGTTTGAAGCATGCGTGCATTTTGGTTGATACGGCTGTGCATATATAAGGAATTGGGGAAGAAATAGGATTAAGCAAATGAAGGTAATTAAGGAATTTAATTATAAATTAAGTGAATTAATTATTTAAATAATCACATAACTTATATAATTCATATCTTTTGCATATGAGATCCACTTTGAACACAGATTCTTACATTGTGTGAGCTCTATGACTTGGCAATGGTTTACATGGATTTGGATAAGGTGAGTGATATTGTCTCTTACCGTCTACGATTGTTAGTATAGTAATAAAATGACGTTTTGAAATGATTTCTAACTGTAAAACATGATTTCTAATATATTTAAAACTTCATCTTATTTAATAAAGAAGTTAGAAGTGTTTTAAAATGTTTTTAAATTAAATATCACATTTTTACCATTTACACATTATTTTGACGATATTGCTAGATTTAGGTCATTTTGATATTAATCCCACATTAGTTGCTTTTAGATGGATTGCATTATGTTACTATAGATGTAAGTAGGCCATTATAAATGTTAGTATGCTTGTAGTTGCATATGTGCTTGTTTATTTAGTTTTATTGAAAATGCCGTATGAAGCGATATAGTATTAGAAACTATCCTATAGGATAGGATTTCGTGCATAGATTTCATGCAAACCTGTTGATCTAAAGAAGAAGGATTAAATTAGGAACGTGCTCCGGATTTCGGGATTGATGTCGAACGTTTTCATTTGGTTTGTATTTAACCACTTTTGGTTAAGTACACGACTAAAATGGTCATTATCGACTACTCTGGAGTGGTTGATATCTACCACTATTGATGATGTTCGATTTGGCCAATTTTGACATGGACGATGTAGAGGCTTCGAGGAGCACGATGTGATGGTTTGTTCGTTCATTCGATGTTCAATTTTGGTGTTACTGCTCTTCGACGAGTGGTTTTGGCGGTGAAGCGAAGATGTGATGCTTCAATGCAATGACTTTGTGATTTGACGAAGATGATTCCATGATGGGAAGTGATGGGTTTGGTGATGGATAGTTGTACTTCAGGATGAAAAGTAGTCGGATTGAAGGAAATGTTGGAGGAAGGTTATGGGACGCACAATGACACTCTATGACTTGTGATGGTTGTCTAAAGCAGTTCCTAACCATGATAACTCCAAATTGGAGTTGTAAGGATAGTTCCGATATTAGCTCTGTTGTGGGTGACGTGTGCAAAGGGATCATTGATATTTAAAAGTTTTAGAGTGTACTCCGTAAAGTAAGGGTATGTGAGGACACTCACTTGGGCTACGGGGTATCCCCCAGATCACATGATGTTTCGATCTCAGTACCCTGGGCTGCTAAGTGGTGTGTAGTCTAGTTACTGGACAACAGACTGGCATGGATTCATGTACTGGGAAACCGGACATTGTGTAGTCCTTGGCTCAATAGGGGTGGTCATACAAGTATCATATATCGAACGCACCAAGTGAGTGAATGTGAGGATGGATGTAACGACCCGATATTTTCAACCATTCGCATCCATACATGTCGGATTTGAATTGCTCAAAATATCATATTGTTAATTTAAATTTGGCAAAACTCAACATATACAGTAAATAAAATAATCACAGATCACAGACATAGAGTAATATAACAATAATGCAGCGGAAACAAAAGAATAATAGTTCATGAAGCTACTATGTATATAACAGAGTTAAACAAGATACAACAGAAGTCTCGAATACAATAGTCAAATACAAGATCAGAATACATTACTGGAATCAACTGAATATCTGAAAGCTGGATAGATAGCTGGATCTCCAAGCGAAGCTCCAACTCCAAAGGTGAGCCTCGAATACTGGTACACTCAATCTGACCCGAGCGTAAAGCAAAACACAAAACACTTGAGTCAGGATTAACATTCTTATATCATTAAATCCAACTCAAGTGAAATAACAACTGAAAATACAAGTAACTCAAAGAATGTTTGGGATAACCATCCTCTAAGGATCCGTTAAACTATTTATATATAGTAATGTACGCTAAGTAGATAATGCCTATCAGTAATATAAAGTATCAAAATAGCATTAAGGCGTTACCATTATCCCCCTTAACACATTTTATATAAGCGTCATAGTCTATACAGCACTGTAAACTCCACCGTAAACTAGTGGGCTATCAGGGAGTACTACATAGATATAACACGAAACAAATCGTAGTGGTCGCGCATAGGGATACAAGTATGACAAGGCACATGAGGCAATACCCAAGGTAGTGAAACTACCATTTGCCTGATCCGGACTGATGAGAACGCATCGCCGCAACGGTCGCAACACCGCGAAACAACACTCCCAATTCAAGGGAGCGCACCAATCAAAAACACAAGTAATGAGTAGTTTACGAAGAAGTGTGTCCGCTAGAGGTAGCTAACCTCACTGGCCCGGCATTGCTCCTGTTTAAGTCATTTCAAATTTGACACAAGTGTCAAGGCTATCCATTATCGTTCTCTTTCTTTAAATCCAGCAACATCATCATTCCAACCACTTCATTCTGGATCACACTCCACGTATAATAGTTATTAAAGTGGTTTTCGGTTTGGACAGAGAGTATGTCCCTAACCGATCCCGGACTCTTCAATAACTACGTAATTATTACACTAATTGGTCATTTAATAAACTTTCAAAACAGTTTATATTTCAAAACCGAAATATCATTTCCATTTCAAAACCATATCCATATGATATCATTTTCACTTCAAATAAATCCATTTCCAAAATCATATCACTTTCCAAAGTTATATCGCTTTCGAAATCGTAAGTCTTTTAAAATCAAAACACCTTGGAAATCAAATCCTTGAAATTCATAACACTTCGAAACTATAGATTGAAATCATAACATTTTGGAATTTATAACACTTTCCTCCGAAACAGTTTAGATATTAAAATTAGTGTATATAATAAAATAGTTTATAAAATAAAAATAGTTTATATAAAATAGTTATAAGTTAAAATAGTTTATAATAAAATAATATATATTGAAAATGATTTATATAAAATAGTTTATATTAAAATAATGTATAAAGTAAAATATAAATAGTTGTAGATATAGTTTAAAAATACTTTATAAAATAAAATAGCTTCCACAAATTCACAAATCGATTCAAATTAACTCAACTTCCAAACTCAACTTAATTCAATCTCAATTCATAAATTTCAACTCAATTCAATTTCTCAATAAATCATTTCGAATTATAATGATTTCAAATACAGATTTGAAACACAAAATAAACCACTAAATTCCAATATATTTCAAAGCTTTAAATATTCCACATTTCAAAACTAAATTTGATAATTCCATTTATATCTCAATTTAATTTCATTACATTTAGTTTCTGAGATATTTCTTTAATCATTTCAATACATCTAAATACAACTTCAATTTATAAATTTATATAAACAAAATATCCCATTTAAATTTATATAAGTTTGAAATATTTATTTAAGCCACTTTTTAATCAAATTAAAGTTATAAAACATATCTTAAAATTACAAATTTAATAGATTTCAAATCAAACTTATTTAAGTATAATTCTTAAATCATTAAGAATTCCAAATCAATTTCAAATTTATCTTTCACCCTGAAACATTATAAACACTATATTTGAAAATATAAATTTTACATAAATACTTAAACATATTTTTATATTGATTCAAATCAACTTTATTAAATCTTTTAAAATCAATATTTATTAAAACCATATATTTCTTTTTAAAACCATAGAAATCACTTTTCAAAATATTTATATATAGACCAACGGTGTCTGTATATAATTTTCTATCCTATGGTCAAGTGATACAGATATTTATCATTTCAATCCGCAATTTAAAATATATGCGGGTATATATCTTTTCAACCCGCAATCCCAAATTCAATGTCAATGAAAATCACTTGGGTTTATCATTTCAACCCATAACGATTTTCTCATATTCTAAAGATCGTTCGGATATGTATCATTTCAACCCATAGTGAATTCTATACTAACAGGGAACTTGCAGAGTGATAACAGGTTTGATAATAATACAACTGGCATATATCATAAATATAAATAACAGATAATGGTGTTAGATGTCACAGGTGAACAGATACAGATAATAGCATATATGTAGCAATGTAAATAACTAACAACAACATATTTCAATTGTCGTTTCAATTGAAATCAAATTTAATAAATAAAAGAACGTTAATCGTGAGTGATTGCTCACCTTTCGAGGCTAGAGAGAATATACAATAGAAAGAGTTACGGATCAAAGCACGAATTTCAAAGCAGAGCACGATGGACTCGAGTTCGACGAATAGAGCTGATAGATAAGAAATTGATGAAATAAATCAGAATCATCAAGATAGAAATAGAATATATATATATTTAATATATTTATCTCCAAATCAATATTAATTTAAAACACAAAATAAACTGAATATATATATATTTCAAATCATTGGTTTAAATAAAACACATATATTCAAATCAACATATCTACGTAGTATAATTTGGAATAAATGAATATATATACTTATAAATAAATACATGAACAGCCTATATAACTATTCTATGCAAATCACTATATAACCAGACCCAAAAGATTATTTAAACTAGTAACATATAGATAAGATAGCACTTTAATTATATAAATATATAACCCTTAAACCATAGCATGAAATATATATTTTATATAACCCAATACAGAAACATACATAATAATGCAACATCATATCTTAACTAATATTTTCTTTCTTTAAAATATACACACTGTAAACATATATACAGCTGTTTACATGCAATCAACAAAAAACACATATAAGAATAACCCATATAGTCAACTATATTTATAAACGAACAGAAAAATAAAACTTGTATAAACTTTAATCATATTATAAATATACTTTTCAACGTATATATGCATATATATATATTTAGATATATTTTAAACAATGCAAACTATAGTTAAATCAAATATAGGAAATCCAACTCTAAACAATTTTATTAGCAAACTGCGTGTATATATATAAACTACTACAATGCTACACTATATATATATTTAAATTAAACCCATACTAACACACATATATATACTTTATATTGCACTAATTATATAAACTGGAAATAACAAACAACAAGTTTGTACATTCTCAAACATATAAACAGCTTTAATATATATATATATATATATATATATATATGTATATACATACATATACAGCATAAACAAAAACAGGCAAACTTACTTAAATATTTGCAAAAGCTAATATAATTATGCATGATTTGAAAACATATTTCTGTAACTATATATACCTATTCATAACACATATAATATAAACTAGGATTTAGTAAACAAAATATATGTAAAATACTGTAACATATTATATTATTTTTAAAACCCAATACTTATCTACATACCTATATAAATTAATATATGAACAAAATCAGACAATATAGATCTTGTATAAACTCATGTATACTTGTATATCAACTAATATATATACAACATATATAAAAGCTAGAATTAAATAAACAGAATATATATGTTCAACAGTGTATACAAGCCTCTACCAACGTATATATATGTGCACAGTACATGCATGGTTCGAATACATCACATATATGCAAGGAAACAAGAGCTTCTGCTGGAAATCAAATTGTATACATCACATATACATGTAACGTATAGGGAGGAGTTTTCACAAGGCAAAAAGAAATGACAACAATAGATATATTCTCTGACATATTGAAAATATATATATAATACATACCTTGATTTTTTTTTCTATAACAGCTAAGGGGTGGGCTGAAGTGAAGGGGAAAGGCGTTGGTGGAGGGGAAAACTGGGGAGGTGATGCTCGGTGTTATATAGCCATGGTGGATATTGGCTTTGGCTAAGGAGCCATGGAGGCGGAGAGGAAGGAATGGGTGATGGAAGTCGGCGAGGCTGAGTGGAGCAGTGAAGAGATGGTGGGGGGGCCATGCAAACAAAAATGAAGAGGCAGATTCTCTCTGTTTTTTAAGGATCAGAATAAAAATGGTAAAGGGGAAGAAGAGAAAAAAAATGAATAGCCATTGATATTGAAACATTGGAACAACACAAATAAAATGAAAATAGGGAATAATGAAAGTCAAGATCTAAAATATTAAAGGCAACGGCTATTCAGATTATACGTTGGAAAATGGAAAGGCGGAGGGAACAAAGGACTGAAACGATTATTGGTACGGCTACCGATTGTCGGTTTCACCACGTACCGGATACCGTTATACACAAACGAATATACTACAGAGATCAGCACGGCGAGACGGTCAAAACGGTACACAGATATCAGTGGTACGATCATCCGATCAAAAGTCGATATCGGTACCAAAATGCTGCTATTTTGCCGAAAATAAGATCGACGGAGCAATAACAGTCAAAATTTGGAGAAACGAAATATGACGTCTTGCTCAGAAGATGATTTACAATTTTTCTATATAAAAATATTCAGGTTTCAAAAACATTTTATTATCATATATTATTAACTGATATAAATTGGAATAAAATTACACCAGAAAATAAACTTCAATATTATTTGATGAAAATTTACCATTTGCCATGTTTAATTAGACGCATCTCAAATAATAAATTTTTATTTCAAATTTTTATTGTTTAAAATTTCACAAAATTCAATTAATTGAATAAATAAAACCACTGAAATTTACGGGTCGTTACAATGGATGACTGATGCTGTGTTTGTTTTGATTGATTTATCATCTTATGGATGTCACCCAATGTAGATATCATTGATGTCGATATCTAGACATCCTTAGTACTTTTATATATAGTACACCCATGATGACTATTATAAAGTAGCGTATATCTCTTATATGTGCTAACTCTGTGGATGTAGGAACAAGTCAGGTATGATTCTTCATACCCTCTGTCCATGTACTATACCGACTTTTATAATGTTTTGAGATTATTTATCACTTGCACAAAACTATTGTCTGATTCAAGATTTAATGCTTTGCTTCTTATTATTTCGGGTACTCTTAAATGAGTATATTGGATAGCAAATGTAAACAACACTTGGAGCTGTGAAGATGGACTAGCAAAAGGTGACGCTTTCTCATATTTATATTCTGAGTTTATTCTGCTATGTGATACTATGGAGTCTTGAAAGTGTTGAAGTTTTTTTATTAGAGATAGTCTATCAGTTGAGGTTTTTATTAGTTGTATAAACTCTATTGTTGTTTTGTATAACTATACGAGCCTATGTACTCTGATTCAATGGTTCATGTAGTTATTACTATCTCATCTATTTTATATCTGTGATGACTATTATATTTTTTCTAATGCGCTTTGTGATAAACGATAGGTTATGTGATTGTCTAATGTTTTTATTTCTATCTCTTCTATTCTCTTCTCTTCTTTTTTATTTCCCTTCTTCAATTCTATTTCTTTCCTTAACAATCGTCCTACATCTGTCAGATGCTCTGGCAGTGCACTATTTTTTTATATGAGCATGATGGTGTAGGGCGGCCATCACATTTGGTATCAGAGCTTAGGTTATGTGATTAACCTAAGTTGATACCGTGATTCAATAGAGATAGGGTAGGAGTTCTCAACCTAGACTGAGTCAAGAGTATACTTGTATAAAAGAGAGCGCGTATTTATTATACATTTTGATTTTCAAAACTATATGGTAGTATATATAGTATATAAGTTGTACTGCAAACACAAGCACCATTGATGTTATTTTCTCTATGAGAGACTGATCATCCTCATCGTAAACTAAGAATGATTTAGCATATGAGAAAAGTTGCTATTGACTCCATCTCCGGAGTAAAGGAGTGGGCAGGATGGGGGCCATCGACTTCGATTAATATAATACATTTGCATGTATGGTGTGAATCATTTTCTGGAAAGCCCAATTTGCTCCAAATGATTTTGGTGCTCAAGTGCAAACGACTAGAGTCGACTTTGCCGAGCTATATAAAGACTACATGAGTCTAAGAGGCAGACCATTCCTAGAAACAGAGTTGACTATTGAGATGCGAGACATGATGGATATTTTCAAAAGGATCTTCAATGACTTGGAGTTAGATTATGTAATGAGATAGAATTTGACCTCTAGTTGAGTCCAGGGACGATGTAACAACCCTGTATTTTGTGATTATTTTAATTGTATATTTTGGTTATTTTAATTAATTTCCTGATTTAAATACTTTATTTTATTTATTAAAATGAATAAATTTTGTTATTTTAAATATAAATTTTGATTTTGATGTGAATTAGAATTCCAAACATGACTAAAAAGAATATTTTCCAGAAAAGTGAATTTTGGTCAATATGGTCAAACTTTGACTTTTAATTTAGAAATTTGAAAGTTTGAAAATTTGAATTTTATCTTTTATTATGAAAGTAAATAAAATTTTAAGAATAATGCTTTTCGTTTCGTTGAAATCTGATTTATAATGTGAAAGTTATGCCTTTTTCAATATTGTGTGTAATTTGCTATATTTAACAAATTGTTTATTTTAAATTGTATAAATAATATTTTATTTGGTCATGTAATGTTCTAATTTATATTTATATGGGTAAAATAACATGTTGTGCATATATTTTGGTTTTAAAACATTTTTTAAAAGTATATTTGACATTTTCCAGTGTCAGTTGTATTTTGCTTACAATTTCTAATTTCCAGTTTCAATTAATTAAAGTAATTCTTTATTTATTTTTCTATTTTTTTCTTAAAATCTTATTTGATTCTCATTCCCACTTTATTTTGTTCCTCATTTATTTTATTTATTTGACCTTTTATTTGTTTTAAAGTGAAATAGAAATTTTCTAAAACTAGTGATATTCTATTTGTAAATTTTAAGTCCTGTTTTGAATTTTTAAGCAATTTCTTTAGTTCTTTTTCTAATTTCTCTAAATTTAATTATTTATTTCATTTTTAAAATATAAATGAATTATTTTACTTCACATTTTTGTTTTAAAATATTTTTAAAATGAAGTTGTTAATTTTCCAAAGTCAATAGTGATTTATTTGTAATTTCTGGACCCTGTTTTCAATTTTTAAGCAATTTCTTATATTCTTTTTCCATTTTCTTTAAAATTAATTAATTATTTTTATTTTATATTACTTTGTTTCGGTTTTAAAGTCAATTTACTGATTTTATTTTTGTTTTATTTGAATATAAAGAAAAAGAAATATGAAGTGTTTTAAAAGCTTATTTACCTTAAGTCCTTTCATCTCCTTTGTCCTTTCATTTGCCATAACTCCTCAATTACTATCTTGGCTGTGCATTTTTGGTTTGTAGCCGTGAGTTTTCAGCCTCCATTCACCCAAAAACATTTTACCTTCTCATTCATTCATGGCTTCAAGAAAAATCTATGGGTAATGGCTACTTTTTACACTTTTCTTCTCATTTTTCATGTATTTTGCCTTGTTTTCTTTGCTTCTTTGAATGGCCTACACTCCATATCCACGGCCACCAACCCCTACATCTCTTCCCTGCCATCACCACCAGCTACTCCTCTGGTGAAATGACCCTCCTATTTTCCACCCTAATTTCATAAGGATTTTTTTTTTTTGCTAAGAGATGATATATAGATATATCATTCATTACAAATATGTTTTCCAAGGTCATTTTCTTTTTCCAATAAACAAAATATATCCAGGATCAAAATAACTTACCAATATAAATATATCAGTGTATATCTAATAACATACACATACATATGAAGATGTATGTGTTCTTCTTGTTTAAATTCAGAGTATATACTTTAATTTTTTTTGTACAAGAACATTCTGTTTGATTTAGATTTTTAGCAATTCAGATTAATTATTGTATTCTGATTTTTGGCCATAAAATCCACTAGAAACATGTACTTTAGTCTGTCATTAGAATTAAGAAATGATCAAGTAATAATCAGTGGTAAACAAGCTTTTAATATAGATGATTGTGTTAAAGTCTGGATAATATCAAATTCAGTATAAAAGAAAGTGGATCCTAAGTGAACACAAGCAACATCTAGGCGTAATGGAAACGCGCCTAACTTATACACAAGAGGTCACGAGTTCGAGTACTATGGTGGTCGGTTCAAACACAATTTTTTTTGTTTTTCTTCCTTTTTTTTTCCTGTATGGTTTGAAATCTGATACCTACCTATCTTTGTACATATATATTTAATGTTTGCCTATAACCTAACATACAAAACAATTCTTCTTACTTTACTATTTTGAATCCCATTCCTGCAACTGTTCTAGGAATTATAATTATATTTTTTTTTGCTCAAATATCAACATGTACACAGATATACATGTACATGTCAATATCTCTGCTCATTTTCCAGAAAACTGGGTGAAACAATTGCTAAATGTACTAAGCTTTGAAATGCATTTTTATTTTCAGAATACAATCTATCATGATCAACCAATACTTCATTTATTTGAAGCTGGTTAACTCATGAATCCTGTATCTGCCACACTAGCTCAAAGCAATGGAGATACCTTTCATTGCATTCTGTCTGAAGCTTTTAGAAAAACATTTTACTTTTCTCAATACAATTCAGAAATGAATTCAAACTTATTTACAAAGCATTTCAGTAAAAAGATAATAAAATCCTTTTAAGTTTACTTCTTGCTAAATCCAGATTTTGTTCTAAAACTCAGTGCTCTGTTATGTCTCAAGATTAGCTAATACATATATATAAATTATGCAAAACAGTAGCTCACATAATTGTATATTTCTTACCAGATTTTTATAGTTGATACTTGAGCATATTTCTCTTGTTTATGTTTTAGACCCTACTTCAAAACAAATCAAACCTTAACACACAACAATTTCAACAGACCAACAAATTTAATCTGACACCTTACAGAACATAAGGGCAACATGATCACTAACCATAAAATATTCAACACATGACTGGAAATCTTAGAAACATAAAGTTTTTCCCGAATACATGCAGATATAATCAATTTAAGCTCTTATTGAAACTAGCTAGCATGTTCATTCACTCCTCCATAATAGCCATTACTTCATTTTTACTTAGTGCCTGGGTTACCTGAAAGAACATAAGTGGCTGCCTCATTTTAAAATGAGACACCCCATATGCCATGAGCAAACAAGGGTCAGATTTATGATCTGGTATGAGTAACATCAATACATTCATGATATTAAGCAATAGAGAATATAAGGGTACTAACTTGTTATTTAAGCAAATTTCTGCAATCAATTACTTTAACTTAGTATAATTAAGTTGATTCAGGTATGATATATTCATTTATCATTCTTACACTTGCATACATAATCATGCAAACATAATTATCTATTTGCAACAATTGCATTCACTGGAACCATCTTGGTTCCATACCATTCAACCTAAGAAATATCCATATTCCTATTTCTTCATTTACAGGTTGTATAATTCAACTTAAATCCCTGCCTCATCTGCTATTAAGGAATCACTGGGACACATTGCAATGAACTAATTCACATCATTGCACAAAGATCTCAGGGCTTAAACAAACCATGTGCCAACTTGCATACTTCAAATATGACAAGCATTCCAGCAGCTTTCTTGGCATTCCCTTCCCTAGTTTATTTACTAGTATATTGTCTTAAATCCTATCATCAAATATGATAAGTGAACATATCACTGCAAACATGGAAACATCCATAATTTCTTCTAGCATAATTCTCCTCAGAAATAATCAGACAGTTATTTCCTAAATGGGGTCAATATGTCTTGATCTTAGTAAAATATGAGAATATTTTCAACTGTAAAAGAGGCATGGCATGTTATATTGATCTGCAAGCCTTTATGATTGATTCAGATTCAAGATCTGGTTCAATCATAATTTTAGCTTGTGGGTTTCTTCCTTTTTTTTTGATTAAGGGCTCAGCACTTAGAAAATTTCTATTGCACTCTTAACATTTTTCTTTTCAAGCCTCAGCACTTATACCAAGTATAATGCAGCTCCAATCATTTTTATAAAGTTTCCATGCCATAGATCTATAACAGTTGAGAGTATTCTCTATATAATTTTTAAGATCCTAAACTTTAACATTTATGAGTATAAATAAAACAGTATGATACTCATCCAAAGACAAATGTCTCAACCAATCAAAGATCATCAAAATCATCCATATTAAATCATATCAGATTTAAAATAAAACATCCAAAAAGCATTGATGAAATCATATACATCAAAACCAGAAATATATATAAATGGCAATAAAAAGTGGCTGCCTCATCTCAGGTCTTAATGCCATGAACTCAGTGAGATTACTCACCTAAATATATATTTCCTCTTATTAATCCAGAAAATTCTTGTTTGAGTGTTTTCTCCTTCCTTCCAATTTTATTTTTTTTGCAGCCCGTGGTAAAGACAATTCTACTGCCTATTTATAAGCATTTTTCCTCTAGGGTTTTGTTGAAACAGAATTCCATTTCTGTCCTGGCTAGCATCATGCATTTTTCATTCATAATACCCCGGCCATATTAACCAATTTAAAGGCTGCATTTTCTTTCTTTTACTTTTCAGAAAATGGCCACTCTCCTAGTCATGTTAAAAGTGTGACTATCCTATTTTATATTTTAATTATTTCTGAAAATCCCCTTTGCTATTTTTTGCCTACACAAGCATATTAACTTGTATCACATTTCATGTCATTTTAATGTTATGGTTTCACTTGCTTATATATATATACTTTTCAGTGTTTAAAAATGTATATTTGTATACATATCTTATCTAGGCTTATTTAATTCCTCTGTAATTCCAGAAGCATATGCACCTATATGTATACAGGTTTACAAATATATATATATATATATATATAATTTTCTTTTCTGGGTTTTAAATAAATTTGTTTACTGATCTAAAGTAAAACTTACTTTTCTTATTTTCTAAGATGATCCATATAATTCAGAAATCAAATATACATGTTGCAAAATCATGTTTGTATTGCTCTTTAATTCTTGTTTTAAATCCAAGAAATCTGGAGTTCTTCCTTGTGCCATTTCAGTGTGCACGTGCACACATATACTTGCACACTATTTATTCCAGAAATTTCACCATATTTAAATCTAAATATTTCAAAAATTAAATCATTTTACAAAAAAGATTTTTCACCAAATTTTGGGGTATTACATTCACCCCTCCTTTTAGGAATTGTGTCCTCACAATTTTTCTAACATTTATAGCAAGCATCATTTTCTTTTCTGAAAACTTATCAAACATATGCATAAGCAAACAAATTCAACCATATCAACCATGCATAACAAATAATTTTTCCAGAAAAAAAAAATTACCTTTTAATTTGCAAAAAGCTTAGGATAATCCATTCTAATCTTATCCTCTAACTCCCATGTGCAGTCATTAGGATCACTACTCCACTGGATCTTAACTAGTTTCAAGGTTTTGCTCCTTAATTTCTTTTCTTCCTTGGCTATAATCCCCACTGGTTCTTTTTCATAAACCAAGTCAGGATTTATTTGAATTTTGGTAGGCTCTTCCAAAATGTCTTCTTTATCATGTACCCATCTTCTAAGTTGGGATACATGAAAAACATTATGCATTGCTTTCATTTCCTCTGGTAGTTCTAATTTGTAAGCCAATGAACCAATTCTTTCCAGAATTTTATAGGGTCCAACATACCTTGGTGTAAGCTTACCTTGCTTGCCAAATCTCATGACTTTCTTCATAGGTGAAATCTTGATGAAAACAAAGTCTCCCACTTCGTATTCCACTTGCTTTCTCTTCCTATCTGCAAATTTCTTTTGCCTATCTTGAGCTGCTGCTATTCTTTTTCTTATTAACCCAATTTTCTCTGTAGTTTCTTTAACATATTCAGGTCCAAGAACAGCCCTTTCTCCAGTCTCTACCCAGCATATAGGTGATAAACATGGCTTGCCATATAAGGCTTCAAATGGTGCCATCCCTATGGTGCTTTGGTAACTGTTATTGTAGGTGAATTCAGCTAGATGGAGGTGGTCTTCCCAGTTGCCTCCAAAGTCCAGTGTACATGCTCTCAACAAATCCTCTAAGACTTTGTTCACCACCTCAGTTTGACCATCTGATTGTGGATGGTAGGCAGTGCTTAAGCACAACTCACTCCCCATGGCCTCTTGAAAACTTTTCCAAAACCTTGAGGTGAAGATGGTATCTCTATCACTCACAATGGTTTTGGGTATGCCATGCAACCTTACTACCTCTTTCATGAATATTTGAGCCAATTTTGGAGCATTTCTTTCTGTTTTAACTGGGATAAAATGTGCTACCTTAGTTAGCCTATCCACTATCACCCATATACTTGTGTTTCCCTTCTTAGATCTAGGCAGACCATCTATGAAATCCATAGATATGTCCTCCCACTTCCACTGTGGTATACTAAGGGGTTGCAATAGTCCTGATGGCCTTTGTGTCTCTGCGTTGACTTGTTGGCAAGTCATGCACCTTGCAACATATCTGGCCACATCTGACTTCATCCCCTTCCACCAAAGATTTCTTTTCAAATTTTGATACATCTTGGTGCTACCTGGGTGTATGGAGTACTTACTCCTATGGTACTCATTTAATATTTCCTCCTTCAATTCTATATTTTCTGGAACACATATCCTATTTTTATTCCTTAAATAACCATTTTTGTCAACTTGATAATTTATTACTTCCTCCCCTCTTGATATGAGCATTTTCTTTTCCACCATGTTTAGGTCTTGTTCCTGCATTTTCCCAATCTTAAGAAGTAAATCTGATTGCAGAGATATCATACTTAATTTCCCTTTACCTTCACCTTCTTCAATGGACTTCATTTGTACCTTACTGTTTTCCTCAATTTCCAAATCAGTAAGTATAGACAAATCCTTAAACTCTTCCATCATCAACATGGCTACTTTGGCATGTTGTCTACTCAAGGCATCTGCAACTTTATTTGCCTTGCCTGGTGTATACAGTATGTCTAGATCATAGGCAGCTAGGAACTCTACCCATCTATGTTGCCTCATGTTCAAATCTTTTTGTGAGAATAAATATTTCAGTGCCTTATGATCAGTGTACAAAATGAATTTGGCACCTAACAAATAATGTCTCCAAAGTTTCAAAGCATAAACAACTGCTGCTAGTTCAAGATCATGGGTTGCATACCTGGTTTCATGTGGCTTTAATTGCCTAGATGCATAGGCTACCACCTGGTCTTGCTGCATCAACACAGCCCCTAACCCAGAGCCACTTGCATCAGTGTACACAACCAAATTTTCATTTCCTTCTGGCACTCTTAATACTGGTGCATTAATCAGAGCTTCCTTTATTTTGATAAAAGCTTGCTCACATTTTTCTGTCCATACAAAGGCTTGGTTCTTTCTAGTTAAATTGGTAAGTGGTGATGATATTCTTGAGAAATCTTTTATAAATCTCCTATAATATCCTGCCATCCCCATAAATGATCTAATCTCACTGATGGTGCTAGGTCTTTTCCATGCTTGGATTGCCACTACTTTATTAGGGTTTACTGATATTCCTTTGGCAGAGATGACATGCCCAAGGAAATGCACTTCTTCTTTCCAAAATGCACATTTTGAAAATTTTGCCTTTAAATCATTTTCCCTTAGTCTTGACAAAACTAAATGCAAATGATTTTTATGCTCTTCCACTGTCTTAGAATAAATCAAAATGTCATCAATAAAAATCAGTACAAACTTGTCTAAATAATCTCTAAATATTCTATTCATCAAATCAACAAAATATGAAGGAGCATTTGTCAAACCAAATGGCATAACCAAAAATTCATATAAGCCATATCTTGTGTTAAATGCAGTATACTTAACACTTGAGTCTTCAACCTTCATTTGATGGAATCCTGATGCTAAGTCTAACCTAGAAAATATTTTAGCTTCACTGAGTTGGTCAAAGAGATCATCTATTCTAGGCAATGGGTATTTATTCTTGATGGTTACTTTATTTAGTTCCCTGTAATCTATGCACATTCTCAAGGTACCATCATGCTTTCTTACAAACACTACTGGAGAACCCCAGCAGGAATTGCTTGGCCTTATAAATCCCTTGCCTTCTAATTCTTCCAACTGATTTTTCAATTCTTTCAGTTCACTTGGCCCCATTCTATAAGGTTTCTTGATTATTGGACTTGCTCCTGGAATGAGATTAATTTGGAACTCAACTGGTCTGTGGTGTGGAACACCCTTAACTTCCCCAAACACATCCAAGTATTCATTAACTATGGGAATTTCTTCAATAGTTAGTTCACTCAGATCTTTTTCTAAGTCAACTAAATGATACAATTTCCCTTCCTTAGCTATTTCACATAGAACTGTGATTCTCTGGCCTCTAGAATTTTGCAATGATATGGTGGATGAGTCTAAATTAATTATGGCTTTAAATTGCCTTAACCAATCTACCCCCAATATAACTCCTATATTTGGGTAATTTAAAACATATAAATTGGAAATAAAAATATTTACTCCTATGTTTAACTCCACATCCACACAATTCATGTTCAAAACACTAGAACTCCCTAGGGGACTTTGTACAAGCAATGGGGTTTCAACCAATATGCAGTTTAATTTTAACACTTTAACTAATTCATAGGAAATCAAAGAGTGTGTTGCTCTAGTATCATATACTACTAGTATGGGTATGGCACAAATGAATAATGTACCTTCCACTTGGCCATGATTTTCAGCATCAATTTTCACTGCAGATTTGCCTTTTCCTTCCAAAGTTGCCAATTTCCCTTGCTGTTTATTTTCTGGACAGTTCCTCTTCATATGCCCCTCTTTCCCACATAGGTAGCATTTGAAGGCTCCTCCTTTCAACTCTGGGCACCTTGGTTTGATGTGTCCTTCTTTTCCACAATGATGGCAAACCAATTTCTTCTTAGTATCATTGGCTTTTGTATCTTTACTCTTCCTGTTGTCTGCCTCCTCCTTCTTTTTATCATAAGGGTGATATCTTCCCTTATCCTTCTTGTTGTTGCTCTTAAAATTCCTATATTTCTCTCTTTCTTTGTCATGTTGTTCCAGTTTCAAGGCCAGATCAATTACTTGATCAAATGTTCTATCTGCATATGGTAGCATAGCTCTACTAAGTCCTGGGTTCAGTCCTTTTATATACCTATCATTCTTGGATGCTTCATCTGCCACTAGCATTGCTCCATAATTAGATAGCCCCTCAAACTTTTGAGTGTATTCAGTGACATTCAAAGTTCCCTGCCTAAGTTTGATAAATTCTTCAAGCAAAATGGTCTTGGCTGATGCTGGTACAAATCTTGCCTCCAACATCTCCTTGAACTGATTCCAAGTGATTTCATTTTCATTTCTTCCAGCTATGATCACCTCCCACCAGCTTAAAGCTACCCCTTTCAGTTGTCTAGAAGCTACTTGCCTCTTTCTTTGGTCATCCAACTGCATGTCATTGAAAATCCTATCAAGTGTTCTCAACCATGCTTGAATTTCCATCACACTCTCAGTTCCTTCAAAACTCCTGCCTCCCAAATTGGAATAAGTCTTCAGTAGTTTTGAAAGCTCTTCATGTGGGTTCTCAGGCCTATGCCCAATTCCATCTCTTAAAACCCTCACAAATTCTTGCATATCAAGCATTTGAGGTGCACTGGGTCCTGCATTGTGATGAGATCCTCTTCCTACCATGGTCTGCTAACTAAATTCTGGGTAAATGGTATTAGTATATTATGAGTACTTCTTATAATTTCTAATTTCTTATCTAAATTATTTCATCCAAAACAAACAGACATTATACATTATAATACTTAACAATCAATGCAACCAAGTGCTCTGATACCAAACTGAAATGACCCTCCTATTTTCCACCCTAATTTCATAAGGATTTTTTTTTTTTGCTAAGAGATGATATATAGATATATCATTCATTACAAATATGTTTTCCAAGGTCATTTTCTTTTTCCAATAAACAAAATATATCCAGGATCAAAATAACTTACCAATATAAATATATCAGTGTATATCTAATAACATACACATACATATGAAGATGTATGTGTTCTTCTTGTTTAAATTCAGAGTATATACTTTAATTTTTTTTGTACAAGAACATTCTGTTTGATTTAGATTTTTAGCAATTCAGATTAATTATTGTATTCTGATTTTTGGCCATAAAATCCACTAGAAACATGTACTTTAGTCTGTCATTAGAATTAAGAAATGATCAAGTAATAATCAGTGGTAAACAAGCTTTTAATATAGATGATTGTGTTAAAGTCTGGATAATATCAAATTCAGTATAAAAGAAAGTGGATCCTAAGTGAACACAAGCAACATCTAGGCGTAATGGAAACGCGCCTAACTTATACACAAGAGGTCACGAGTTCGAGTACTATGCTGGTCGGTTCAAACACAATTTTTTTTGTTTTTCTTCCTTTTTTTTTCCTGTATGGTTTGAAATCTGATACCTACCTATCTTTGTACATATATATTTAATGTTTGCCTATAACCTAACATACAAAACAATTCTTCTTACTTTACTATTTTGAATCCCATTCCTGCAACTGTTCTAGGAATTATAATTATATTTTTTTTTGCTCAAATATCAACATGTACACAGATATACATGTACATGTCAATATCTCTGCTCATTTTCCAGAAAACTGGGTGAAACAATTGCTAAATGTACTAAGCTTTGAAATGCATTTTTATTTTCAGAATACAATCTATCATGATCAACCAATACTTTATTTATTTGAAGCTGGTTAACTCATGAATCCTGTATCTGCCACACTAGCTCAAAGCAATGGAGATACCTTTCATTGCATTCTGTCTGAAGCTTTTAGAAAAACATTTTACTTTTCTCAATACAATTCAGAAATGAATTCAAACTTATTTACAAAGCATTTCAGTAAAAAGATAATAAAATCCTTTTAAGTTTACTTCTTGCTAAATCCAGATTTTGTTCTAAAACTCAGTGCTCTGTTATGTCTCAAGATTAGCTAATACATATATATAAATTATGCAAAACAGTAGCTCACATAATTGTATATTTCTTACCAGATTTTTATAGTTGATACTTGAGCATATTTCTCTTGTTTATGTTTTAGACCCTACTTCAAAACAAATCAAACCTTAACACACAACAATTTCAACAGACCAACAAATTTAATCTGACACCTTACAGAACATAAGGGCAACATGATCACTAACCATAAAATATTCAACACATGACTGGAAATCTTAGAAACATAAAGTTTTTCCCGAATACATGCAGATATAATCAATTTAAGCTCTTATTGAAACTAGCTAGCATGTTCATTCACTCCTCCATAATAGCCATTACTCCATTTTTACTTAGTGCCTGGGTTACCTGAAAGAACATAAGTGGCTGCCTCATTTTAAAATGAGACACCCCATATGCCATGAGCAAACAAGGGTCAGATCTATTATCTGGTATGAGTAACATCAATACATTCATGATATTAAGCAATAGAGAATATAAGGGTACTAACTTGTTATTTAAGCAAATTTCTGCAATCAATTACTTTAACTTAGTATAATTAAGTTGATTCAGGTATGATATATTCATTTATCATTCTTACACTTGCATACATAATCATGCAAACATAATTATCTATTTGCAACAATTGCATTCACTGGAACCATCTCGGTTCCATACCATTCAACCTAAGAAATATCCATATTCCTATTTCTTCATTTACAGGTTGTATAATTCAACTTAAATCCCTGCCTCATCTGCTATTAAGGAATCACTGGGACACATTGCAATGAACTAATTCACATCATTGCACAAAGATCTCAGGGCTTAAACAAACCATGTGTCAACTTGCATACTTCAAATATGACAAGCATTCCAGCAGCTTTCTTGGCCTTCCCTTCCCTAGTTTATTTACTAGTATATTGTCTTAAATCCTATCATCAAATATGCTAAGTGAACATATCACTGCAAACATGGAAACATCCATAATTTCTTCTAGCATAATTCTCCTCAGAAATAATCAGACAGTTATTTCCTAAATGGGGTCAATATGTCTTGATCTTAGTAAAATATGAGAATATTTTCAACTATAAAAGAGGCATGGCATGTTATATTGATCTGCAAGCCTTTATGATTGATTCAGATTCAAGATCTGGTTCAATCATAATTTTAGCTTGTGGGTTTCTTCCTTTTTTTTTGATTAAGGGCTCAGCACTTAGAAAATTTCTATTGCACCCTTAACATTTTTCTTTTCAAGCCTCAGCACTTATACCAAGTATAATGCAGCTCCAATCATTTTTATAAAGTTTCCATGCCATAGATCTATAACAGTTGAGAGTATTCTCTATATAATTTTTAAGATCCTAAACTTTAACATTTATGAGTATAAATAAAACAGTATGATACTCATCCAAAGACAAATGTCTCAACCAATCAAAGATCATCAAAATCATCCATATTAAATCATATCAGATTTAAAATAAAACATCCAAAAAGCATTGATGAAATCATATACATCAAAACCAGAAATATATATAAATGGCAATAAAAAGTGGCTGCCTCATCTCAGGTCTTAATGCCATGAACTCAGTGAGATTACTCACCTAAATATATATTTCCTCTTATTAATCCAGAAAATTCTTGTTTGAGTGTTTTCTCCTTCCTTCCAATTTTTTTTTTTTTGCAGCCCGGGGTAAAGACAATTCTACTGCCTATTTATAAGCATTTTTCCTCTAGGGTTTTGTTGAAACAGAATTCCATTTCTGTCCTGGCTAGCATCATGCATTTTTCATTCATAATACCCCGGCCATATTAACCAATTTAAAGGCTGCATTTTCTTTCTTTTACTTTTCAGAAAATGGCCACTCTCCTAGTCATGTTAAAAGTGTGACTATCCTATTTTATATTTTAATTATTTCTGAAAATCCCCTTTGCTATTTTTTGCCTACACAAGCATATTAACTTGTATCACATTTCATGTCATTTTAATGTTATGGTTTCACTTGCTTATATATATATACTTTTCAGTGTTTAAAAATGTATATTTGTATACATATCTTATCTAGGCTTATTTAATTCCTCTGTAATTCCAGAAGCATATGCACCTATATGTATACAGGTTTACAAATATATATATATATAATTTTCTTTTCTGGGTTTTAAATAAATTTGTTTACTGATCTAAAGTAAAACTTACTTTTCTTATTTTCTAAGATGATCCATATAATTCAGAAATCAAATATACATGTTGCAAAATCATGTTTGTATTGCTCTTTAATTCTTGTTTTAAATCCAAGAAATCTGGAGTTCTTCCTTGTGCCATTTCAGTGTGCACGTGCACACATATACTTGCACACTATTTATTCCAGAAATTTCACCATATTTAAATCTAAATATTTCAAAAATTAAATCATTTTACAAAATTGATTTTTCACCAAATTTTGGGGTATTACATCTGGTCTTGACCAAGGCCGAGCCACCATGATGCCAAAACTCCACAAAAAATTGCAAAACAAGCCATAAAAACATGATTGTTTACCACTATTTCAGTGTGCACGTGCACACATATACTTGCACACTATTTATTCTAGAAATTTCACCATATTTAAATCTAAATATTTCAAAAATTAAATCATTTTACAAAAATGATTTTTCACCAAATTTTGGGGTATTACATCTGGTCTTGACCAAGGCCGAGCCACCATGATGCCAAAACTCCACAAAAAATTGCAAAACAAGCCATAAAAACATGATTGTTTACCACTATTGCTTCACCACTCCATTTTCCACCACCTTAGGCCGCCTCCACCACCTTTGGCCAGACCACCACACACCTTTCCTTCCACTGACCTGATCCATACCCCTCTGACCTGACCACACAAGCCCATGGCCGAGCCATTTTTGTGAACAAAACCCACCTATTTTGCCTTAAACTCTTCATATTCCTTTGTATAAACTTCCTCCTCATATTCTACTACCTAGGCCATGCATACACATGACCAAACCTGAGCCAAAATTGTTCAAACCAGAGCCAAAACCATCCCTAGGCCATGACAAAAGAATAGAGAAAGCAAGGCAAAAGATTTGGCATTCGTATCTCTTTTTATTTAAAAGTTATTTCATTTCTAGTGTATTGAAATTTATGGTTTGCTTTGATTTTTGTTTGGGTTGTAACACAAGATCTATATCATTGGATTTTCTCTCCACACTCAAATTGTATTAGAGTTGTCGTGCCTTCGTAATCTTTGTGTTGTGAGCTTTGTTGGCAAATCTCCAGCTTAACAGGTGAGTTATTCTCACCAGACAATATGTACATATAAACTAGTGAATTGACCCCTTTTGAATCTGTAAAATGCATTATCATGTTACAGTTGCTATGTTATGATTTTATGATGTTCACCCATGCTTAAACACCTATTATATTATATGTTACTGTTATATTATGCTGTTCTATTATTTTTATCAGTTTATCACACTGCAAGTTCCCTTTAGATTAAAATCACTATGGGTTGAAATGATACATACCCGAACAGACTTTAGAATAGGAGAAAATCATTATGGGCTGAAATGATAGGCCTGAATGATTTTCAATTTTTTTTTCATTTCCTTGGGATTGCGGGTTTGAAATGATCAAACCCGGGTTTTCTTTGTAAATTACAGGTTGAAATGATATATTACCCGTATCACTTTACCTAGACTAGAAATGAAATACAGACCCGTAGTTAAAATATGACTTATAAATTTTTTTTAAAATATTTTAAAAATGTAAATATTATGATATTTTGATTTAAACTAAATAAAAATCATTTTTGTAAAGCATTATTGATTTTCTAAAAATTTATAAGTGAAATAAATTAATGGTAAAATTAGAAAATTTGAAATGTAAGTTATTTTGGGAAATTTTAATTTGGTGATAATTGGAATTTAAATTAAATGTGAAATGTGATAAATTCATGATAATTTGGATTAAAGTGAATTTAAATGATTTTTATATTATATTAATGATTTTGAATAAAGTTAAAATGTGAAATGAATGAATATTTAAGTTGAAATTTTGAAATATAACTAAAATTGGAAATTTGTGAATTTGGCTTAAAAGTGAATTTTAAGTTAAGTAAATAAAAAATGGAATTAAGTTATATTTGAAAATTTAAACTTAAGTGTTAAGTTAATTTAATTTAATGAATTTATAATTTAATATTGGAATTTAATAAGTGAATTATTATTAAATTTTGATTTTTGAATGGAGGTTTAACTTTATAAAATCATGAATATAAGGGTATTTGAATGATTGTTTTAAAAGTGAAATTATATGATTTTTTAAGTTAAAAATGATTTATATAAAAATATAATTGTTTGTGAAATTATACTGAATATTTGAAGTTAATTAACTGCATTTTTGAAATGCTATTAATTCTAATGTAAATGATAATACAACATTTGTAAATGCTGTAGTTGATAATAATGAACAAAATGGCTAAATTTAATTAAAGGCTATTATAGCATTTTTGTAAATGTTATAATGGTTGAATTTAACTAAGTTTATTTGAAACTAATGTAACCCTATTACAGCATTTTAAATGCTGTCTTTTGTTAAATTGAACTGTTTTAAATGTGACTTTCCGTAGCATTTTTTAAATGCTGCGAAAGTTGAATTTTCATTATTTTAATTAATTTAAGTGAACGAATGAACTTTGAAAGATTAAAATTTTGGAAATTTAATAATTTAATTATTAAATATAATAACTTCATTTTTATGATTTAAAATAAAGTAATTTGTTTCGAAATATAAACTATTTTGAAATATGATATTTTGATATTTTGAAATGGATATTTGAAGGATATTGAATTTTGAAATGATATTTGATTTCGAAGTATAAAATACCATTTTGAAATTTTAACCACGGGATGTATTTAATTTATAGTTTAACTGATCCTTAAAGGATGGGCGATCCCAAGCATCCTTTGAGTTATTATGCATTTCTACTACAGTTCACTTGAGTTGGTTTGCATTATATAAGTATATATTGTCCTGACTCGAGTGTTTTGTATTTTACTTTACGCTCGGGTCAGCCTGAGTATTTACAGCTTAGCTTTGGATTTCTTTCTGGAGCTAGGAATCGCTGGAGATTCTGCTTGTCTAGTTATCTATTCCTTTCAGTTCAGTTGTTCTATTTCAGTTCTGGTATTCATAAACTTCTATTTATTTGAGATTTCTATTGTATATGTTTTCAAACAAATATTATGTATTTTGTTTTGAGAGTTTGTTATAGTAGCTTCATGAACTACTATGGTATTTTTAATTTCCGCTGCGAGATATTCTAATATGTTCTGTGTCTGTGATTCTGTGTATTTGATTTCATTTTCTCCAAATTTATTTACAATCTGTTATTTTGAATTGTTCAAGTCAGACATGTGTGGATTATTGTCGATTTGAATGGTCTAAAATAGTGGGTCGTTACAGTTGGTATCTGAGCTTTGGTTTTAGGCAAACCTTAGCCTACGGAGCAAAAACTCATTAGAGATAGGGTAGAAATACCCTAGTATAAGTGAAATCAATCTCAAAATCAATTCTTTGTGAGAGAACGTATTTTCGAAGTATAAAATGATTTTCAAATGATTTTTAAAGAATTTTCAAAGATTATTTTGATATAAATTTCCTTGCTTTGAAAGTAAAATATTTCTTAAACTTCATTCCTTTCGTATCCACCTTGTTAGTAATTTCTTTGATTAGGATCCTCTAAAATTTTGAACTTCTCTCTTGATTGATCTAGATCCATTGTTGATAGGAATCTATTTTGAGTATGGCAAAATCTGTAGTTTGTTAGGTTGTTTTGAGTAAACTCTGTTGTATCTTTTGCTTAGCTAAAGTTGTCCAACTAAAGATATTTATGCTTCTGTTTTCGTATGTTATGAATTCGAGTCATTCCAAATTTTGAATGGGAACTTTCTGTATCGATATAGGTTATATATCTCTAATCTTCGTTTGGATTCTTATCGAATAGGATTCCTTTGAATTTTGGAACGCTCCCACTTGTTCTGAAATCCATTCCTGTCTCCCATAATTGTATTCTTTTGATTTTGGAGCATTGCATCACTCCACTTTGTATGACCTTTATAGGGTGGCGATTCCGCCAATCTTTGAATGATTATAATTGGCATTGATTCATCGGATATTTCTGTATCCTCGGTTTACGATGTTTTCTATCTTCTGCTAAATTTAGATTCTATCTCTGGCAATCGAAGGTCGATTTGCCTTAGATTTTCGCATCGATTATATTCCTGAAGTCACGGTTGACCGGTTAAGGTCGCCCGCGATTCATATAGGCTTATCCATCTTCTATTTGGTAATTTAATTATCTTATCTTCGTTTGAGCCTATCTTTGAATTAGAATTCTATTTGATTAGAGTCCTTCTAAATTTGAATCTTTGTTTTGCTTTGAAATCCATCCTTGAATCGTCCCTTGGAAATTTTGTGGTTGATTGTCTTTTGAAAATTGCGTATTCATCATAGTTTTTATTTTGATAAGGATGACCATATTTTTATATAAAGATGAAATGTTTTTGATAAGGATTATATACCTTTTAAAAAAAAAAGAGAATTTGAAGTTTTGAAAGGATTTGAAATTGTGAAAATTTTATAAGAAATGGTTTCATATAAAATGATTTATAACTGAAGGTTTTGAATCTGAATTTAAGTGATTGAACTCCGGCATTTTGGAACTGGTTTTAGGATTTTGAAATAATAAATAATATGATTTGAAATTATTTTTCCGAATAAGTAATGTTTCAATGATTTTAATGGGTTTTAATGATTTCGAAGGAATTTCAAAGAAGTTTTCAAAGTAAATGGAAGTCCAGAACTCACTTGTGTCGCTGGAAAATAATTTCGGTGATGAGTGCACGCATCATCGACATTGATTTTCGAGTTTCTGAGTGAGGGAGAGGCCACTTTAATAGCTTTGCTATGCGAGTGATTTTGTGAAACCATTTTTGATTTCAAATTCCGAAGTATGATTTGATATTCGAAAGATATATGTAAATATATTTGAAACGATTTGAAATGAACCGGTGTTCAGTCCTCGAGTTTTGGATTTGATATAACCCTATCTATTAAAATTGATTTACTGATTTGTTGCTAATTTCCAACTCCTGAATTTGAAAATGATTTCTTCAACTATTTCGAAGTTCGAGTACTTCCAAATCAAGGTTAACTTTTCAAAGCTAAGAAATTTGAAAAGTATTTTGATAAAGTATATAAGTTTGTTTTGAATGTTTAAGTATGAAGTAATCTGATTTAAATAAGTTGAAACTGTTTTGTTAAGTAAATGAATAAGGCAATTTAAATTTTTTTCTAATATGAAATTTAGATTTGAAATGTTTTGAAAAGAAATTGTTCTTCAAAATATTTTGAATAAATTTTAAGTGTTTTAACTTAGTAACATCTTTATGAAACTATATAGGTAACAAGTTGGAATAAATATATAAGTTGTACGTATGATGTTTTATTCACATAATTAATTTGATCCAAGTTTGAGTACACAAGTTCGAGGTGAATTACACCATTTCGTGTTAGGATTTTTCATTCGATTCTTGATGACGAATATTTGATATGGATTTTGGGCTCGATTCTAGAATTCTCTATCATAGTATGTGGCTATGCAAGGAGACTGATGGCTTCTAGTCGAGAAACCATATTGAAATCCGCATTAGGGAAGTGAATGGACAATACTAGTTCGAAAGCGAACTTGTGTGATCGAGCGAGCGATCGAATGTGACTTTGCGAAATGATGACATATGTACATCTTATATTCTAATATCTTTGATATATTTTGACGCTGAAATTGAAAGCCGTCGAGTTAGAATATCTTTGCTTACTAAAAGAAAATTTCCAATTTAAATTACAAAGATATATAACCCATAAAAGCAAAGATATTCAATCCCATATGGCTCTTCATACAGCGAAATTATTTTGAAAATTTGATCCTTATGTAAGATAGACCTTACGTAAGTATAAGATGATTTTGAAAACATTTGATTTTGGAAATGAATTGGTTGACTTAAATTATATTGATTTGGAAATTTGGATTTATTTTCTAAATCTATTATTTTGGAAACTTTGAAACTAAAGATAATTAATTTGAGAAGAAATAATTTGGTGAAATTGTATATGATTTTGAAATTGAACTGATATTGAAACAAATTGAAATTTGAGAACCTTATGTTACTAAACACTTGATTTGGGAGTTGTCGAACTTATATAAAATTGATTTGTATGAGTATGAAATTGATTCGAAAACTATAGATTTGAAAAGGTACTCAATTTGAAAGTGAAATCTTATATAATTGAAGTCTATATAAGTATGATTTGATATACTATTGATTTTGGAAAGTATTCGATTTGAAAATTAAATCTTATATATAATGGATTTTATATAAGTACGATATTTGAAAGTGATTTGAAAAGGTACTATATGATACATATTTTCGAAGTAAAGATATGGAAAGTGCCTTCTGCTTGATATCCGATTTGTGGCCACATCTTGGATTCATTCTATCGATATTATTCTCTCTGATTTTTGGTTTTCCGGATATGATACTCGAGCGTCCTTCGAATTCCATGGCGTTACCCATGGTCTTATTGTTCTCTCGTGACTGCATAGCGCAACTGCCTGGCTGAGTCTTGCCTAGGGGTACGGATTGTTTCCTGGGGGATCCAGGCGTAATCATTGTGTATCCTGCAATCTGTGTAGGTCGCGAATAGTAGCGCAAATGCTTGGCTGAGTCTTGCCTGGGGGTACGGATTGTTTCCTGGGGGATCCAGGCGTAACCATTGTGTATCCTGCATTCTACTAGTCATCATGGCGTAACTCGCAGGGCTGAGAAAGCTTACGGATATGGATTGTTTCCTGGGGGATCCAGGCGTAACCATTGTGTATCTGCGAACCATGGTTAGACAAAGGTTTTGTTTGTTTTTTTTGGATTGTACTTTCCATATCTATTTTAAAGGTTTTTCAAGTATTTTCACTGGGTGTTGAAACAAGTCTACTAAGTACCTAGAGAATTCTAGCTTTGCGCCTGATCAACGCATAGCCAGAGTCTGCAGGAACGAAAGTAAACTTGTTAAGACATCGAGTTAAAAAGTATTTTGATAAAATATTATAAAGGATATTTTGATCAGTTATTTCCTTTCTAAAAGATTTTAAAGTGTTTTAAATATTGTTTACCTCTTCAACCAACAATTTTATATTAATGGCTCATCCTTGTCTTTCGTCCTATTTTCCCTTCTAGCTATTCCTATTCTCCACCTTATTAAACTTACCCATAACAACAATTATCACGTATAATTTTAATCTTCTTGTCATCTTGTCTTAATCCTATTCCATTTTATCTTTTCTGTGTTTTCCGTACCTTATTCCTTTTCGAGGATGAAAAGATTTGAGTGTGGGGGAGTGTAACAACCCTGTATTTTGTGATTATTTTAATTGTATATTTTGGTTATTTTAATTAATTTCCTGATTTAAATACTTTATTTTATTTATTAAAATGAATAAATTTTGTTATTTTAAATATAAATTTTGATTTTGATGTGAATTAGAATTCCAAACATGACTAAAAAGAATATTTTCCAGAAAAGTGAATTTTGGTCAATATGGTCAAACTTTGACTTTTAATTTAGAAATTTGAAAGTTTGAAAATTTTAATTTTATCTTTTATTATGAAAGTAAATAAAATTTTAAGAATAATGCTTTTCGTTTCGTTAAAATCTGATTTATAATGTGAAAGTTATGCCTTTTTCAATATTGTGTGTAATTTGCTATATTTAACAAATTGTTTATTTTAAATTGTATAAATAATATTTTATTTGGTCATGTAATGTTCTAATTTATATTTATATGGGTAAAATAACATGTTGTGCATATATTTTGGTTTTAAAACATTTTTTAAAAGTATAATTGACATTTTCCAGTGTCAGTTGTATTTTGCTTACAATTTCTAATTTCCAGTTTCAATTAATTAAAGTAATTCTTTATTTATTTTTCTATTTTTTTCTTAAAATCTTATTTGATTCTCATTCCCAATTTATTTTGTTCCTCATTTATTTTATTTATTTGACCTTTTATTTGTTTTAAAGTGAAATAGAAATTTTCTAAAACTAGTGATATTCTATTTGTAAATTTTAAGTCCTGTTTTGAATTTTTAAGCAATTTCTTTAGTTCTTTTTCTAATTTCTCTAAATTTAATTATTTATTTCATTTTGAAAATATAAATGAATTATTTTACTTCACATTTTTGTTTTAAAATATTTTTAAAATGAAGTTGTTAATTTTCCAAAGTCAATAGTGATTTATTTGTAATTTCTGGACCCTGTTTTCAATTTTTAAGCAATTTCTTATATTCTTTTTCCATTTTCTTTAAAATTAATTAATTATTTTTATTTTATATTACTTTGTTTCGGTTTTAAAGTCAATTTAATGATTTTATTTTTGTTTTATTTGAATATAAAGAAAAAGAAATATGAAGTGTTTTAAAAGCTTATTTACCTTAAGTCCTTTCATCTCCTTTGTCCTTTCATTTGCCATAACTCCTCAATTACTATCTTGGCTGTGCATTTTTGGTTTGTAGCCGTGAGTTTTCAGCCTCCATTCACCCAAAAACATTTTACCTTCTCATTCATTCATGGCTTCAAGAAAAATCTATGGGTAATGGCTACTTTTTACACTTTTCTTCTCATTTTTCATGTATTTTGCCTTGTTTTCTTTGCTTCTTTGAATGGCCTCCACTCCATATCCACGGCCACCACCCCCTACATCTCTTCCCTGCCATCACCACCAGCTACTCCTCTGGTCTTGACCAAGGACGAGCCACCATGATGCCAAAACTCCACAAAAAATTGCAAAACAAGCCATAAAAACATGATTGTTTACCACTATTGCTTCACCACTCCATTTTCCACCACCACCACCACCTTAGGCCGCCTCCACCACCTTTGGCCAGACCACCACACACCTTTCCTTCCACTGACCTGATCCATACCCCTCTGACCTGACCACACAAGCCCATGGCCGAGCCATTTTTGTGAACAAAACCCACATATTTTGCCTTAAACTCTTCATAATCCTTTGTATAAACTTCCTCCTCATATTCTACTACCTAGGCCATGCATACACATGACCAAACCTGAGCCAAATTGTTCAAACCAGAGCCAAAACCATCCCTAGGCCATGACAAAAGAATAGAGAAAGCAAGGCAAAAGATTTGGCATTCGTATCTCTTTTTATTTAAAAGTTATTTCATTTCTAGTGTATTGAAATTTATGGTTTGCTTTGATTTTTGTTTGGGTTGTAACACAAGATCTATATCATTGGATTTTCTCTCCACACTCAAATTGTATTAGAGTTGTCGTGCCTTTGTAATCTTTGTGTTGTGAGCTTTGTTGGAAAATCTCCAGCTTAACAGGTGAGTTATTCTCACCAGACAATATGTACATATAAACTAGTGAATTGACCCCTTTTGAATCTGTAAAATGCATTATCATGTTACACTTGCTATGTTATGATTTTATGATGTTCACCCATGCTTAAACACCTATTATATTATATGTTACTTTTATATTATGCTGTTCTATTATTTTTATCAGTTTATCACACTACAAGTTCCCTTTAGATTAAAATCACTATGGGTTGAAATGATACATACCCGAACGGACTTTAGAATAGGAGAAAATCATTATGGGCTGAAATGATAGGCTTGAATGATTTTCAATTTTTTTTTCATTTCCTTGGGATTGCGGGTTTGAAATGATCAAACCCGGGTTTTCTTTGTAAATTACAGGTTGAAATGATATATTACCCGTATCACTTTACCTAGACTAGAAATGAAATACAGACCCGTAGTTAAAATATGACTTATAAATTTTTTTAAAAATATTTTAAAAATGTAAATATTATGATATTTTGATTTAAACTAAATAAAAATCATTTTTGTAAAGCATTATTGATTTTCTAAAAATTTATAAGTGAAATAAATTAATGGTAAAATTAGAAAATTTGAAATGTAAGTTATTTTGGGAAATTTTAATTTGGTGATAATTGGAATTTAAATTAAATGTGAAATGTGATAAATTCATGATAATTTGGATTAAAGTGAATTTAAATGATTTTTATATTATATTAATGATTTTGAATAAAGTTAAAATGTGAAATGAATGAATATTTAAGTTGAAATTTTGAAATATAACTAAAATTGGAAATTTGTGAATTTGGCTTAAAAGTGAATTTTAAGTTAAGTAAATAAAAAATGGAATTAAGTTATATTTGAAAATTTAAACTTAAGTGTTAAGTTAATTTAATTTAATGAATTTATAATTTAATATTGGAATTTAATAAGTGAATTATTATTAAATTTTGATTTTTGAATGGAGGTTTAACTTTATAAAATCATGAATATAAGGGTATTTGAATGATTGTTTTAAAAGTGAAATTATATGATTTTTTAAGTTAAAAATGATTTATATAAAAATATAATTGTTTGTGAAATTATACTGAATATTTGAAGTTAATTAACTGCATTTCTGAAATGCTATTAATTCTAATGTAAATGATAATACAACATTTGTAAATGCTGTAGTTGATAATAATGAACAAAATGGCTAAATTTAATTAAAGGCTATTATAGCATTTTTGTAAATGTTATAATGGTTGAATTTAACTAAGTTTATTTGAAACTAATGTAACCCTATTACAGCATTTTAAATGCTGTCTTTTGTTAAATTGAACTGATTTAAATGTGACTTTCCGTAGCATTTTTTAAATGCTGCGAAAGTTGAATTTTCATTATTTTAATTAATTTAAGTGAACGAATGAACTTTGAAAGATTAAAATTTTGGAAATTTAATAATTTAATTATTAAATATAATAACTTCATTTTTATGATTTAAAATAAAGTAATTTGTTTCGAAATATAAACTATTTTGAAATATGATATTTTGATATTTTGAAATGGATATTTGAAGGATATTGAATTTTGAAATGATATTTGATTTCGAAGTATAAAATACCATTTTGAAATTTTAACCACGAGATGTATTTAATTTATAGTTTAACTGATCCTTAAAGGATGGGCGATCCCAAGCATCCTTTGAGTTATTATGCATTTCTACTACAGTTCACTTGAGTTGGTTTACATTATATAAGTATATATTGTCCTGACTCGAGTGTTTTGTATTTTACTTTACGCTCGGGTCAGCCTGAGTATTTACAGCTTAGCTTTGGATTTCTTTCTGGAGCTAGGAATCGCTGGAGATTCTGCTTGTCTAGTTATATGTTCCTTTCAGTTCAGTTGTTCTATTTCAGTTCTGGTATTCATAAACTTCTATTTATTTGAGATTTCTATTGTATATGTTTTCAAACAAATATTATGTATTTTGTTTTGAGAGTTTGTTATAGTAGCTTCATGAACTACTATGGTATTTTTAATTTCCGCTGCGAGTTATTCTGATATGTTCTGTGTCTGTGATTCTGTGTATTTGATTTCATTTGCTCCAAATTTATTTACAATCTGTTATTTTGAATTATTCAAGTCAGACATGTGTGGATTATTGTCGATTTGAATGGTCTAAAATAGTGGGTCGTTACAGACGAACAATGAACTGGCGGAGTGTCCTTATAGCTTCGATTCACGGGGACTATTTTACATTGGATTAGTTCATAGTTCGCTTCGAAGAAACTTATCTCGATTTTTTAGAAGTTGGTGTTGTTAGAAAGTTCTCAGGTTTGAAGTAAGAGGATATGCCTATATTGGAGTACATGACCAAATTCATTGTGACATCGAAGTACGTTCTACCTTCCATTGATACTCCACTCAAAAAGAATAAAGAATTTATCATCAGGTTGAGTGGTCAGCTTAGGAGGTGATTAATGGGTCATATTGACAAGAGCTTCGAGAAGTTGATTGAAAAGGCTTTGTGATGAGAGAGCCTGGACCTATTGTGAAGGATTGTCCCAAACAAGTCATGTAGTGGTAGATAATGGAAGCATAAGAGTTGAATGTTATTCCAATTTCATCGAGTGCTCCATCGACGAAAGTGAAGGGAAAGGGCATTACAAATTAAGGTATGCTTTCCATTTATGGCAATTCTATATGTGTTTTATTTGTTGTCGAGGTCACAAATTCCTTCATATCTAGTGATTTGTAGATAGATTGGGATTGAGACTCAAAATAGTTAACCGACCTTTAAATTATGGCAAACCTTGTTAGGGGCTCAGCCAGACTATACATGTGTAACATCCTATATATTTTTAGGAAATTATTACTATGAATGATTGCAGCATCCGTAGTGTTTAGTTTTAGGCCTCAAAATAAGGGAGTGCTACCATGGTATGTCTACACTTAGTCTATACATGGTTTTTCAAAACTCTGTCTTATCGAGTCATGGATTGTTGGCGTCAAAATTGGCCACCAACACAGAGTTATGTGAAAGCACCAATATCACGTCACAGATCTCAAATAGTATCTAGTGTAGAGAATATAATATAAGAACAAACAAATTAAAAATAAAAGCAGGTAAAAAGAGACAAGATTTATAGTGGTTCGGCTACATCCACTCTAGAATAATCCTTTTTATTATACTATAGTTTGTTTACAGTTATAATCTGAAATCCAAGAATAAAGATTGGCAGAGTATAGCCTATGTTGAAGATAAAGAGAAGCAGAAAGAAGATCATTTTTCTAATGCCATGTCTACTCCATTTATAGGGGAAGACGTGCACAGATCGGGTTGAAATTTCGACATACGAACCTCAGTGCCACAGAATAATTTTTAGGCCCATTGGGGCCTACAATAGGGATCGGCCCCGATCCCTATTTTGGTGTCTAAATGGGATACGATCCCTTTAGGGGGTTCTCCACGATCTTAGCTACTTTTCCTCCAAATTTTGGGTCATTCCGACTTACGGTTTGTGAGATTGCATTTTCCATTAAGCGGTGTTGCGTGTATTCAAATTTCAACAGACCCCTTTGGAGGGATAGGGGCCGATCCCTCCAAAGTATTGCATTTGATGTGCAATCACTATAAGGTGTTCCAAATGTTGTAGTAAGCTTGTGCTCCAAGTTTCATGTCAATTAGATGTGTAGATGTTGAGATATTGATCGATCTTTACTATAAAGTTGGGTTTAGCCGATCCTTAAGATGGAAGAGGGCTGATCCCTATTGAGAGATAGGGGTCGAATTCTATAAACCTGATGCAGGCCAAGTACTAGGTCGTGACCGACCTAGCAAACTCGTAGGTCATAACATGTTGATAGGTCGAATCCAACCTAAAGCTAAGGAGTTAACAACTTGTGAAGAATGGTGGAAAGCTGAAGTCTTAGGTCGTCTACGACCTAAGGAAGTGATAGGTCGCGAACGACCTAACTTTGCAGTGCAACATGGTGAACGACCTAACATAGCACCAGGGAAAGAACTACGACCTAACAGGTTTGGGGATGGCGAGTTAAAACAAGGAGATAGGTCGCTGGAACGACCTAACATGCTTTTAGGTCGCGTACGACCTAGCGAGATAAGGCTTAGGTCGCGAAGTTGTTTCTGGAACCGCTTATCTTTTAGGTCGCGAAGCTCTGGATACCGTTGATTCGTCTGCCGAGTTAATCTCTGCCTTTGATTCCCTTAAGACGTTGATTTGGGATGCCGCAAGTTTTAAGTCGCTGAAGCTCTGGATGCCGTATATTCTTATGCCGAGTTAATCTAAACCGTGGATTCTTTAAGTCGTGAAGAAGCTGCTGTTAAGTCGCCATCGACTTATACTAAGTCGTCTGAAGATTAAGTCGTGGGAAGTTGCTAGGTCGTCTACGACCTAAGTGATGTAATCTGTTTGTATTTTCTGTTTGTTAACTCGTAGTTCTTACATGTTTTTAAGTCGCATGTGTGTAAGTCATAAGTCGTTTGAAATGTTAGGTCGTGACTGTTAGGTCGGAAACGACTTAGGAGATGTATTTCTTTTCTGTTGTGTGTTGTAGCCTATAAATAGGCAAGTTGGGTCATTTGTAATGGTTGTTGATTTTTTTGAATAAAATTCTCTTTTGATTGTTGTGTGCTTTCATCTAAATTGGTAGTTGAGTGTAATCTCCTATCTCCTCTTTTGGTTAATCGAGTGCGCTCGATTCAACGATTGTAGAAGCCGATTTGCGGAATCAAGTGCGCTTGATCAACGCTTGAAGAATTGAAGATCTTTGAACCTGTTATCGTGCGCGATCAACGAGTTCGGGATAGCTAGAATTCGGTATCTTCGGATCAACGAATTTGGGCATTTCAGTATCTTCCAATCCACCGATTACTACTTTCACCGATTGAAGATTGTTTTGTTTAATCCGCTGCGTCAGTTTTGGTATCGGAGCTTGTTTTAGCCAATCATAGCTAACTCGAGACTTGGAGCCTATTCATTTTGAAGTTGAAGTGAAGATTTGAGTTTGTTTATCACGGCCAAGAGCTAGTTGAAGTTGATCGGATTTGTGATTTGGAGAAGTTGTGTTCATCGCGTTCATCGCGAAGTTGCAACAAAAGTGGAAGTTTCGATCCATTTCATTTTGGATCAAAATCCGAAAAGTGTTTGAATTTTGAAGAGTTTGGAAGATTTCAAGTATGCCGCCAAGAAGAGCTAATCGCCACCAAAACGTAGAAGCTTTGTATCGAAGAGAAGAGGCTGATGAGATGGAGCAAAGAATCAATGAAAACTTTAGTGAAAAGCTTAACGAAGGAATTGGCCGGTTAGAGAAGCTTATGACGGAGATGAATCAAAATCGGAGAAGGGTTTCACCTGAATCTAACCATGGGTGTAGTAGAGTCTCGCCACATTCCAATCGAGACAGAAGTGTTGAAAATGATCAAGGGCGTGGGAGGAACGTGAATGATCGTGAACGGAGGAATGTAGATAGAAGGGATGATGGTGGAAGACGTAATGGTAGTAGAGATGTGGGTGGACGAGATATACAACGATATACATCTGATTTTGAAGAGGAGTATGATGGTGGTAGTGTTCGAGGACAAGGACGAGGACAAGGAAGAAATTACTCTGAGTATGATCACAAGTGGGAGACGGGGATGAAGACTGAAATTCCTGAATTCAAAGGTGGTATGCAAGCGGAGGAGTTTCTAGATTGGGTGGCTAATGTTGAGGAGATTTTTGACTTCAAAGAAGTTCCAGAACATCATAGAGTGAAGTTGGTTGCTACAAGGTTGAGGGGTAGAGCTTTGGCATGGTGGCAGCAGACCAAACTTACACGTGATCGGATGGGAAAGTCAAAAGTTGAATCTTGGGAGAAGATGAAGAAATTGATGAAAGCAACGTTCTTACCTTACAATTATCAATCTTTGAT
This sequence comes from Allium fistulosum, assembly GCA_030737815.1. Lineage (NCBI taxonomy): Eukaryota > Viridiplantae > Streptophyta > Magnoliopsida > Asparagales > Amaryllidaceae > Allium > Allium fistulosum. The sequence continues at coordinate 229,934,271 of CM060908.1, read as the reverse complement.
TTATCAACGTTTGCAAAACATGAGACAAGGGACGAAATCTGTGAATGACTATGCTGACGAATTTTATCAACTAATTGCAAGGAACGATATTATGGAGACAGAAGAACAGTTAACAGCCAGATTTGTTGGAGGATTGCGAATGCAGATTCAGGATATGGTTAATATGTTCGATCCAAGATCTGTAGCGGAAGCACATCAGAAAGCGTTGGCTTGGGAGAAACAGGGACGACAAGGAAGTGGTGTGTTTACTAATTCTAACAACCAAGTGAAGGGTGTTGGTGGAAGTTCTAATGTTTCTAAACCTATCAGTAGACCAGTAGTGAAGGAGGTTGAGAAGACAAAGGTTAACAACGGGTTCAAATGTTATAATTGTCAGGAATTTGGTCACAAAAGTAGCGAATGTCCAAAACCGAAGAAGAGAGCTATGATAGCAGAGGTTGAGGATGAGGATGAAGAAGCTGAATGTTCCAATTCACCACCTGATGAGGAGGAAGAAGAAGTGTCGGGAGACGAAGGTTATAATCTCATGATGAAGAGGTTCTGTTTAACACCAAAACAAGAGGAGGATTGTAGTTGGTTGAGGAGCAATATTTTTCAGTCAACATGTACTATTCTGGGGAAAGTTTGCAAATTTGTTATTGATGCTGGAAGCTGTGATAATATAATTTCTTCTGAAGCTGTGAGGAAGTTGGCATTGAAGACTGAGAAACATCCAAAGCCATACAAGCTAGCTTGGTTGAGGAAAGGCGGGGAGGTGAAGGTTGGACGAAGGGCTCGTGTGAAGTTTTCAATTGGAAAGAAATACAAAGAAGAAATCTGGTGCGATGTGGTAGATATGGATGTCTGTCATTTGTTGCTGGGGAGACCGTGGTAGTATGATAGGGCGGTGCAACATGATGGGCGTACCAACAGTTACAGTTTCATGTTTGAAGGCACAAAGATTACTCTAGTTCCAAAGAAACGACAACAGGAGGAAAACAAGTTGGAGGAGATTGAAGAGCTCAAAACTTTGTTATCTTTGAAGGAGTTTGTAAAGGAAGTAGAGGAGGAGCCTGAAGTATTTTTATTGATTGGGCGTGAGAGCAGAGAAGAGGTTGAAATTCCGGAAGAAGCAAAGCCAGTTTTGAAAGAATTTGACGATGTATTTCCAGAGGAGTTACCAACGGAGTTACCACCGTTGAGGGATATTCAACATCAGATAGATCTTGTTCCAGGTGCTGTGTTGCCACACAGACCACATTATCGAATGAGTCCGAAGGAACATGAAGAGTTGCGGAGGCAGGTAGAGGAATTGCTTGAACAGGGGCGTGTGCAGGAGAGTTTAAGTCCTTGTGCTGTACCAGCTTTATTGGTACCCAAAAAGGATGGAACGTGGACGATGTGCACTGACAGTCGCGCATTGAATAAGATTACTGTGAGATATAGATTTCCGATGCCGAGACTTGATGATTTACTGGATAAAATCAGTGGGTCCGTAATCTTTTCTAAGATTGATTTGAAGAGCGGTTATCATCAGATTCGCATTAGACCAGGGGATGAATGGAAGACAGCATTCAAGACGAGGGAAGGATTGTATGAATGGCTGGTAATGTCGTTTGGTCTATCGAATGCACCGAGTACATTCATGAGGGTGATGAATCAAATTTTCAGACCGTACATTGGAAAATTTGTGGTGGTTTACTTTGATGATATTCTGATCTACAGTGCGAGTACAGAAGAGCATGTTCAACATTTGAAGAAAGTGTTAATTATTCTTCGTGAAGAACAATTCTATGCTGCTACAAAGAAATGTGTCTTTATGGCGAGGTGTGTTTTATTTCTGGGATATGTTGTATCGGAAGAAGGAATACAGGTTGACCAAAGTAAAGTTGAAGCAATTAGAGATTGGCCGCAGCCCAAGATGATAACGGAAGTTCGTAGTTTTCACGGGTTGGCTTCATTTTATCGAAGGTTTATTCCACACTTTAGTAGTGTGATGGCGCCTGTGACTGATTGCATGAAGGGTAAACAGTTTACATGGACGGAGGAAGCAGGAGTTGCTTTTGAACGAATCAAGGAGTTGTTGACGACAGCACCAATCCTAGCATTACCTGATTTTCAGTTGTTGTTTGAATTACATACTGATGCGTCAAAGGTTGGGATTGGAGGAGTGTTGAGTCAAAGGGGTCGTCCTATTGCCTATTTCAGTGAGAAGTTGTCAGGAGCAAAGATGCGATACAGTACATATGATGTGGAGTTCTATGCTGTTGTGCAAGCTATCAAACACTGGAGACATTATCTATTTCAGAAAGAGTTTGTTCTGTATACTGATCATGAGGCGTTGAAGCATTTACAAGGGCAAGACAAGATTTCAGCAAGACATGCATCGTGGATTGCATATCTGCAACAGTTTACTTTTGTTGTTAAACACAAGTCAGGGGTGACGAATCGTGTGGCTGATGCTTTGAGTAGAAGAAATCATTTGTTGACAACAATGAAGGTTGAAGTGACGGGATTGACATTTTACCGGAATTATTTGTGGAAGATCCTTACTTTATGAAGTTTGTTAATAAAGTCAAGAATGGGGAGACGAATGAATTCGTGATGGTAGATGGTTTTCTGTTCAAAGGAAATCGATTGTGCATACCTGATTGCAGTTTGAGAATGAAAATTGTGAAGGAGCTACATGAAGAAGGACATGTTGGGAGAGACCGTACATTACAGTTGATTTCACAATCTTATTTTTGGCCATCGATGAGGAAAGAGGTGGAGAGGTTTGTGGAGCGTTGTCATATTTGTCAGGTTTCGAAAGGAACTACGACTAATGCTGGTTTATATATGCCGTTACCCGTGCCTGTAAAACCATGGGTGGATATCAGTATGGATTTTGTTTTGGGATTGCCTAGAACTCAGAGAGGAAATGATTCTATATTCGTTGTGGTGGACAGATTTTCGAAGATGGCACATTTTATTGCGTGTAAGAAAACGGCGGATGCTGTTCATGTTGCTCAATTGTTTTTCAAAGAGATATATCGACTTCATGGATTGCCAGAATCGATTGTGTCGGACAGGGATACTCGTTTTCTGAGTCATTTTTGGTTGAGTTTGTGGAAAATGGTGGGAACGAAGTTGAATTTTAGCAGCGCTTATCATTCGCAAACTGATGGACAAACGGAGGTGGTTAATCGATCGTTGGGAAATTTGTTGAGGTGTCTTGTACAAGATAATCTGAAGAGTTGGGATGTGAAGTTATGTCAGGCAAAATTTGCTCATAATCATGCGGTAAATCGTAGCACAGGGTTCAGTCCATTTCAGATAGTTTATTCGAGCTTACCAAAAGGACCGTTGGATTTAATGGTAAGACCACACTCAAAGGAGACAGTTAAGAAAGCTGCTGATTTTCTTGAAGGGTTGACGGAATGTCATAAAATCGTTCAGGAACGATTGGAGAAAACAAATGAGAAATACAAACGATCTGCAGATTTGAAACGATGAAATATTGAATTTCATGAAGGTGATTTGGTTTATGCAGTGTTAACAAAAGATCGTTTTCCGATGGGAACGTATAATAAATTGAAAGCACGGAAAATTGGTCCGGTGGAAGTTGTGAAACGAATCAATGAAAATGCTTATAAATTGAAGCTGCCAGATGATGTATATACGTCTGACGTGTTCAATGTTAAACATCTCGTACCATATCATGGAGATGAACGAGCTGAGGTGGTAGAATTTACAAATTCGAGGACGAATTTCTCTCAACCAGGGGAGGATGATGCAGGCCAAGTACTAGGTCGTGACCGACCTAGCAAACTCGTAGGTCATAAAATGTTGATAGGTCGAATCCGACCTAAAGCTAAGGAGTTAACAACTTGTGAAGAATGGTGGAAAGCTGAAGTCTTAGGTCGTCTACGACCTAAGGAAGTGATAGGTCGCGAACGACCTAACTTTGCAGTGCAACATGGTGAACGACCTAACATAGCACCAGGGAAAGAACTACGACCTAACGGGTTTGGGGATGGCGAGTCAAAACAAGGAGATAGGTCGCTGGAATGACCTAACATGCTTTTAGGTCGCGTACGACCTAGCGAGATAAGGCTTAGGTCGCGAAGTTGTTTCTGGAACCGCTTATCTTTTAGGTCGCGAAGCTCTGGATACCGTTGATTCGTCTGCCGAGTTAATCTCTGCCTTTGATTCCCTTAAGACGTTGATTTGGGATGCCGCAAGTTTTAAGTCGCTGAAGCTCTGGATGCCGTAGATTCTTATGACGAGTTAATCTAAACCGTGGATTCTTTAAGTCGTGAAGAAGCTGCTGTTAAGTCGCCATCGACTTATACTAAGTCGTCTGAAGATTGAGTCGTGGGAAGTTGCTAGGTCGTCTACGACCTAAGTGATGTAATATGTTTGTATTTTCTGTTTGTTAACTCGTAGTTCTTACTTGTTTTTAAGTCGCATGTGTGTAAGTCGTAAGTCGTCTGAAATGTTAGGTCGTGACTGTTAGGTCGGAAACGACTTAGGAGATGTATTTCTTTTCTGTTGTGTGTTGTAGCCTATAAATAGGCAAGTTGGGTCATTTGTAATGGTTGTTGATTTTTTTGAAGAAAATTCTCTTTTGATTGCTGTGTGCTTTCATCTAAATTGGTAGTTGAGTGTAATCTCCTATCTCCTCTTTCGGTTAATCGAGTGCGCTCGATTCAACGATTGTAGAAACCGATTCACGGAATCAAGTGCGCTTGATCAACGCTTGAAGAATTGAAGATCTTTGAACCCGGTATCGTGCGCGATCAACGAGTTCGGGATAGCTAGAATTCGGTATCTTCGGATCAACGAATTTGGGAATTTCAGTATCTTCCAATCCACCGATTACTACTTTCACCGATTGAAGATTGTTTTGTTTAATCCGCTACGTCAAAACCTCTCCAAATGCCATGCAATCCCTAGGGTGGACTCCCTAGGGTCCCCTTTTTCTGTCTTCAAAGTTTCACTTTAATCCACCTTGTGGTTGTTGAGTTATGGAGCTACCATCATTGAGTTGTGTTGTGTGCATCCTGTTTAATCTGATCCCTCTATTCAGATCCCTCTATTACAATCCCTCTATTCTAATACCTCTTCTAGGGGAAGTATTAGTTAAATACTTAGCCCTTTTTTGAGTGTTGTCCATATGAATCCATTCAACTATAGTCTATAGTTTCAAATATAATCGATCTCCAATCCCGGTAACCATCTCTCCGGGCTTTCTGCCTTGATGATCATGAAGTCCGTTGGGTTAAATCTACCTATGTACTACCTTGCCAAAAGGTGAGTTAACATGACTGTTTGTCTTTTTGTTTGTTATTGATTTCTTTGGATTTAATTGGGTTCAATGTTATAGTCTGGAAATTGACTAGCTGGAGGGGTACAGAATAGTGGTGGATTGCGAGAGGCTGTTGTTGACGACAAGGACTAATGATGAGCGAAAGGTAGTGTTTGCCTTTTCATTTGATGATGATGTAATGGTTAGCTTTCTATATTTACTCGATAACCCACATTATGAGTTTTCATCTGTGCATATAACTATAGAGTGTCCAGACACATTCGATAAGGTGATCAGATTACCACCACACAGGGATTGAGTTCTACATCGATCTGGTTAGAAGTGCTAGATCAGTAGCTATACCTTTAAGGCAGTGATGCCCAAAGAGCAGAGGAGACTAAAGTTGCAAATGGATGACTTGTTGATGTTAGAGTTCATTCGTAGGAGCATATTTAAGTGGGATGCACCTATAGTGTTCGACATTAGAGCGGATGGCTCTTTGAGGTTGTATATTGATTATCGTGAGCTGGATGAGACGACGTACAAGTATCCACTCCCACTTATTGATCCTTGTTCGATCACCACAATAGAGCGAAGGTGTTCTCTAAGTTAGACCTTGCAATGTGGTTTCATCCACTGAGAGTACCTAGGGAGAGTGTGTCGATTACAGCATTTCATATGCTACCATGATTTTTGATTGATTGGTTGTGCCGTTCAGAGTAACCAACGCGTCGACATGCCTTGTTGATCTCTTGAACCGTGTTTTGAGGAATCACTTGAGTAGGTTCGTGCTTGTGTTTATTGATGATACTTTCGCCTACTCATGGACGAAAGATAAACACAAGCCACGATTGATGATTGTATTATAGGTGTTGAGAAAACACCGACCGATGGTGAGAAGTTTACTTGGATTGGCAAGATGTTATATATTTTTTTCCAAGAACTTCTCAAAGGTAGCAACACCATTTACCAATTTGACGAGTGAGTATCAGAATTTTATTTGAGATGCGACGTGCAGACACACGTTAGTGAATCTGACAGAGAGGTTGATGAGTGCACTAATATTACTCAATCCAAGCAGGAATGAGGAGTCGATAGTATACATGCCTATGGTACTTAACTATGTGTGGTATTAATGCTGAAAGGTAAGTTTGTCACACATCTTAGTCAACATCCGAAACCGCCCGAGAGGAAGTACCCGACACATGATTGGAGTTGGCAACAATCGTATTTGCTTTGAGTGGAAGACATACCAGTTTGGAAGCGATATTCCTAGAGTGGACATTGCTTGAGTTTATTGCTGGTTATGACTTCAAAACTCGATGTGAGCTATGGCCAAAGATGATGGCTTATTAGACTATCATACATACTTGGATATAGCGGAACAATACTAGTCATAGGCATAAAGCTAGGCTAGTGGAGATCATAGATAAATTAGAGGAATGAGAAATGTCTATAAAGGTGATGCAATGTGGACCCGACCGAGGTTGTTGGTTCCGTAGAGATGAAACATTGTTTGTTCTTAGGCAGTGAGAGCACATATCTATAGGCTGAATCGATGGATCACTAAGGATTGGGTATTGAGTGATAACACTTGAGTCATGGTTGATTGGCTGACGAATAATGATATATTTGTATTCCTTAAATGGAATTCAAATTAGTCAAGTTATATTGAATGGATGGTGTGATTCCATTGTGTGCCAAGAGCATTGTAAGTGGCCGAAACCTGGATTGTTCACTAATGGGTTTTTTAAGAACTTACAAGAGGTATTTGGAAATTTGGCACCAAATTGACTCAATGATATCGAGACTGAACTAGGAACTTCAAGAGCTCGTAGGCTTACTCATACCCACATACGAGATGCGAAATAGGTCAGGAGGAAGGTAGTGGGGTTGTCAAGGTACATTAGAGCGAAAGCAAAGACGATTACACATGAGAATTAGAAAGAGCATGAGAACCGCTTTTTCGGAGCTCTTCATTTGGTGAGGTTTCATTTTATCATCAACTTTCATATTGTATATATTATATTAGATGTATTATACTAGATGGTTTAGTACCATGCATGCTAGGATAGGCATGGATGTTACATTTTGATGGTTGATCTTATATGTGCCTATGGATGTTTGATTATTGGTATTAGATATGGTTACTTATGCTTATATGGTTGTTTGGCATATGGGATAGCTATGATTTGATATAGCACATTTATTTGAGATAATTGCCATATATATGATTTAGTATGCTTATTTGCATGATGAAGTTACAATTGTGCTTAATCCTCTTTTTGAGTACATATTCATGTACATGGAAGCTAGTATGGATGTTTACCCACTTATATTCCCATCTAAATGGTATGCTCTTACTATAAAAGAGGTATGTAACTTCTATAGTGTAGATTTGGCTATATATGCTTGGTTTTCCTCGGAAATGAGATGCCTCGGATATGAGATGTGTGTGTGTATCTTGTTGTATTTGGATTTTGCCCAGACCTAGCCGTGCAAAGGAGGCGCTGTCGAAATTTTCCACGACATAAGCCCAAATTGAGTGAAAAGTCAATTAATAGGGTATTAGATGTTGTCGATAGTTTAGAGAGTCGATAATATATGATATTTAGTTGATTTGCCTTTCGATTAGTGGGTTGGCGCTTTTGTTTTCCATTGTCTATTTCTTTGGAAATAAGTGCGTAACTTAGATAGGCTTAGCCACATTGATTTTGGATTTGAAAGTGATTATACTTAGGGATGAGGATGATGGCTCCATACTAATTCTGAGTCTATTCCCTTTGTTGCGATAACTTTCAGTGATTGTTGTTATGAGCTAATAAGTAATGATTTTTCTTGTATCTTTGCTTATGTGAGCATGTTGGGTTGTTTTGCTTCATCCTTAGTATTTCAAGGATGAAATTCTTTTAAGTAGGGGAGAATCTAACGACAATAGTTTTAATGATAGGATAGTTAAATAGTTGATTTAAATATTGAATTGTTAATTAATAGACGATCCCAAAAATAAGATTTTTCACATATGATCGAATCAAGACTTGAGACCACTTCCGTTAAGTTCGTAACGACGTTGCGAATTAAAATGAGTATAAGGATCGCTGTATTTGAAGATTGGACGATCTAATGTCTGAAACAATCTCGAAAAGTGTGAAATTATCATCCCTTAGTGCTATCTCGGACAGCAATGAAATTTATACCATCGGGATTGGAAAAATGAGCTAAAGCACGCAAACGAGTTTCATGGGTATCAAACGCGCCGTTTGATCGTACGATCTCGAAATGCACAACCGTTTTATTCGAAAATTTAAATAAATTGAATATTTTATTAATATAATTAAACTCAAACCCTCCTCTCTCATTGGATCATTACTGTTTCATTGCCTGCAGGTTAAGACCATGGCCACTACTTCCAATCCACTTCAAAGATCAAAATCTGCTGATCTGCTCCACGAAAAAATATGAAACTACCTTCATTGAGTTTGTATTGCATAGAGCTACGTGATCTTGTCTACCTTGAAGTGTGCAATGGCAATCTTGGTAATGGCCGTTAGAAATGGACGACCTAGGGTTTGAGATTGGTGAAGATTGAAGCGATGAAACGTGAAATGGACACCGTCGTTATTTTTCTCTTTGCAAAATACACCTTTCCACCAATTTTCGTTGATCGCGGTTCACCATATTAAAACGTGTCGTATATGGAAGGAGCTCGGCATGACCAGGTTGGTCTAGGCTAGGTTCGATTACGCTACATCCTTCTGCTACTAGGGCGGATAGCATGCGTAGAGAGATCCATAGCGAAGACCACGCGTCATTTCACCGACAAACGAGAGAGAATTTGGAGTTGGAAGCATGCGTGCATTTGGGGTTACACGACCGTGTAGATACAGGGAATTAGGGAAGAAACAGGATTAAGCAAATGAAGATAATTAAGGAATTTAATTATAAATTAAGTGAATTGTTAACCCAAAAAATGGATCAACACCCTGGATTGGGTATGAAAGCACCAGCCTTGTTTATCAAGGCAAATAAAATGGAAAAAGCAATAGTAAATCACCGAAAAAGTAAATGAACAAAAGATTTTTATAGTGGTTCGGTTATTATCGAAGCCTACGTCCACTTTATAACTTTTATTATTGACTGACTGCAATTACAAGTTGAATCTGATTACAATGCAAATGAATATTTTAAGTTAAATCAAGCCACCGGTATTAGAGTTCACAGGAGAATCAGAGTGAACCATGTAGATGATTGTTGTATGGGAGGAGCAGAGTAGTTTCTGCAGAGTTTCAGTAGCCAATCCAGAAGATCTTGTTTATGCTGTAGGTAGGATTGTATTTATAGGGATTGGAGAGCTATTGGGCTAGGTCACCATGCCAGAAGCTTGCCTTTGGAGGTAGGAAGGTGCACCGAGAGTTTCATAGCCAATTAATTCTATTTGATGGATCGCTAGCAATCCATAGGCGATAGATCGCTAGCGATCCATAGTTTTTGGGTCGCTGCCGATTCAACTACTAGGGATGCTCTCCTTCATCCTTTCCTTCAAACTTCATGGCAGTATAGCACAATCATATGGATAGCTAGCGATCCATAGTGCATGGATCGCTAGCAGTCCATGTGCTTAGTGGATTTTTGGACTCCATCTTTTGAATTGCATTTGTTGTCTCGTGTTGATGATGATCCATACACCGGTTGCATTGGACTGCTAATTGAATTAGACGAATGCTCACTTCTCAATCTAGCTAGTTTGGTACTCCATCAAACTGCAATCATTCCTAGAATACCTCTTGGATCATGGTGCAAGAGGATTGGTGGAACTATTAGCGAACCTTATGGATCGCTAGCGATCCATAGGAGACAGATCACTAGCGATCCATCACCTTAGCATGTTTTTGCTATCTTTTAATGGAATTTTTCTTAGTCGATTCTTCTACTCCTTTTGGTTGGCTCTTAAGTTGCTCTGACTCGACGAAGTTGTTCCGACTTCCTTTGAATTCTGGTGGGTTAAAAACTCAAATAACATTTAGCCCCCAGAGTATGCTTTCGTTGGAAACAAAGTGTGCTCTAGAATAAGACAAGTTTCGGATTACTATTCTATGAATTCCAATGAATCGTCGGAGTCCATCTCAAGATGTTGTTTTTAATTAACTGACTTCTGATAGCCGTTCATTTTTTATTTTGATCTGAATTTTAATTCCTAGCAATGATGATGCAATCTTTCTTTCATAGTTTACACAAGGGTTTAAGTCGGTAAGTGGGTGCATGACGTAGGTTTGGAGTCGACCTATATAATTTTAACTCGACCGGTGGTGAAGCTAAGTTTTGTCTTGAACTATTGTATGCCATTCTGGAGCGAAGTCTTGCTCTTTTTCTCTAACAGTTTCTTTTCAAGGACTTGGTTAAGTTCCCATCACCATTTTGAATTCTAATGCAACGATTTATTCTAAATTAGATATAGTGGATGATTCTATCATATTGCTCTTCTCGTTTTTTGTACTCCAGTGATCCTGAAAAGAAAAGCTTCCAATATCGCTTTGGATAGCGGCTTCGTTATCGATCATTAATCGATAACGGGTAAGTGTGGAAAAGATAATTTCAAAGGACGATATGTATTACTTTTCAAATGTAAGAAAGCTACTTAAACTAGATTGTTTCTTTATAGTATTCGGGATACTAGACTTTTCTCATGTAAATAACACACTACATCTGCCCCGGTCAACGCTCAGTACCTGATGGGTAAACATACGTCGACTTCCCTTGGATTCTGGGTTTTGGTTATATGAGGATATCATTTAGAGTAAAACATACCCGATAGGGTTGAATGCCAAGTTTTATTGTTGAAAATAACTTTTCGGTCATCCAATCCTTAGTCTGGCGGAGGGACTTCCACTCCTCCAAAAGCTGGGTCCTTCACAACTTAGGCTTTACTTATTATTCCTGTCATATTGGGATGATTGATTATAGTTAAATTACAAGGCACAGCTGCTCTTGTAAAGTAGTGGTTTAAGTTCGATCTAGCACAGTTTCAGCCTTCGGAAACTAGTGCATGACTTGTTCGATTGTGATAATCCTTCTTTTGCATTATTTGGAATTCAACCTGCACACAGCCTCTGTCTTCAGGGATTGTTGGTTTAATTGCTTTATTCCAAGCATTTCTTTTTCTCGCTATTGCACCTCTTGTTTTCATGCGCAGCATACTATTACTGTATTTCTATACATGTAAGTAATACTTCTACGGTCATTTTGGCATATTTTATTTCATAGCTTTGTTCAGAACTATGAGCTAGCTTGGTCTAGCCAGTGCTGTAGCTAATCCCTACTCATGCTCAATTAAGTTCATTTCAACAAAGTGTTGGTGTATCTTCCCTAGTACATAGGGCTGATTTATCTTAATAATAAGTCTACATGTTTTTGGGAGACTAGGTCTCCTGGGCAATATGCTCGATTACCCCAGTTTGATTGACATGATAGCTCCTATCTCCAGAAACTAGGGACTTTGCTGCTTGATTCCAAGCTCTGGTTTTTTTAATGAAATCTATTTCCTGACTATAATTGAATTCCTCCAAGTTGACATCGTCATCCAATGTCATTTTGTGTACATGTGCTGGAAAGACGCGTCACCGTCATCTTTTGCTAGAGTGAATTCTTCCAAGTCCAGTGTTGAGACCCTAATCATGTATCAGTTTCTATCTCCAAAAACTCATGCGCGGATGATTCAACTCTGTGGATTTTTCCTTGGTGTTGTGAATCTTTAAACAGCATGAAATGCCAAAAGGTAGGGCTGAAAATTCAATCAAACTCTTGCTTCTATTTTCGAAAGTCAATGTATTGATAGTTTCATTTTGGGGTTTTTTCTTAACATCACCAAACTTTGGTTAATGGCATATTCCTGCAAGTTGGAACTAAATGATCTAATTAGACCGTAAGTAGGTCATCGATCCTTCTCATCATCGCCAAACTGCGAGCGATGGTTGATTTCAAAATGTTAAATCGTTCATCTCCTTTGTTGGCGATTTTGTTGCTAGAATGCTCTGCTTTGCAATATAGTACCATTATATAACCAACCTTACGGTTATTCGTGTTTGGGCTTTGCAACATTTCTTTCGATCAAGTATCTGTGCGTCTATCCCTGCTCGAGGGACTAGCTATTTCGAATGCTAGTATTTGGGTATTTGTGAGAGATTGAGAGGTTTGGGACAAATGATTCGATTTCCCTTGGTTTGGCTCTCAATCCTATTCTAGGATTGAGGAAGTCTGATGGTTTTAGTTCCGACCTTTCGCGATTGTCTCTACATGTCCGTAGTTGTGCATGCTTTGCTTGATTGCTGTCGTCGCGAAAGCTATGCTCATATGCCAATTCCTATCTTCGGGAATTGATACCTAGCTGCTTGGTTCCAAGCAACAATTCCTCGAGGCTGCCAATCTTTTGGCTATATCTAAATTCTTTGTAAACTAAATACAGAAAATTTAGTTGTGCACCAGCTTTCATCCCAAGAAATTAGCACATGAGCAGTTCAATCCTAGGAATTCCTTTTGGCACTGCTTTATTCTTGTATAATGGATGATTCCTATGATGAAAGGTCGAACCATCCGGCTGATTATAAAAGGTTATGTCTTCATATTGTTGCCCATTTTTGGGTGACAGTAGTTTCCTGAAGACTAGAGTAGAATCTCAATTGAGGACCGACTTCTATCTCTGGATGCTAGTGTATTGATGATTTACTACGGTAAGTGTTTCTCATCGAACCTATAGATTAAAGTTTTCCTAGCAATGTCAAGGAAATATTGATACATGGTGAATAGCGAATTTCCTGGCAATGTCGGTACTTAGGAAACAGAGGGTTTCCCGGCGTTACCGGAGGAATACCGATACTTATGAAATAGAAATTTTATCGACGTTGTCAGGACAACACCGGTACTTAGGAAATGAGGAAAGGCCTTAGCGTTGTCGGGGAAACACCAGGAGGTTGGGATCGATTTCCCTCCCGATCCGGCAATGATTTTAATCCAGGTGGGCACTAGTTTTGGTCTTTGAAAACTTGGACGTCGATGATTAGATTGTCGAAGTCCTTTCTTATTGTCGCCTTTCTTCGGGTAATGTTATAGTCATGTTGGTTAGGTTTGAACCATTCATTCGATCCTATATAGTTGAGTAGGTCCCTTTCAACCCAATGTGGCATTTTTTTTCAACGTTGCTTAACTTCAGGATATGCCATGTTCTGGAAGGATGGGAGTCCCAGGAGTTTCCATTGCCTAGCCTTGTTTATCACCGTAAAGTGTTACCCTTGGAAATGCTGGGTTGTTTTTTAACCAATTCCATGGTTATTCTTATTCATGAAAAATCAGATTTTCTCCAACCGGTTTTTGTTATGATTTGACTTCTATCTGCAAAACCCTTCATTTCTAGTGGAACCCTTCATTTCTAATTGTAAAATTCTAGGTTCTTATAGAAAATTAGAAATTGTAATGCGAGTCATCACATTGCCTCCGGTACTATCGCGCTCATTCCTGTCCTTATTACGGACCGATAGTGTTTCTCTTGAATCTGTGACACTTAACCTTACTTGTTTCAGGCCATATGCATTATGTTGGGCTGATAGCATTATTGCAGATACCAACTTTATTCATTGGTTTCAATCTTCGAGAATCAATGGTTTAGCTGCTCGATTTTGAGCTTTCTCTCCTTCTCATTGTTTGTCTTCGGATAATAGCTGGTTTTCTACAAGTTGGGGTTTGAGATCTCAGTCGAGCACATACTTTTGTCTTTGGAAACTATTTCCTGGAGATTTGACCAGGCAACTGAGTGCTCGGCATTGGCCACAGCTCGGCATGAAGGACTGCTCGGCATCCAGGAGTACTCGGCGTAGTACTCGGCATCAACAGGCACTCGGCGACAACCAATGTTCAGCGCTAGCGTTCGGCATCATTAGAACTCGGTGATAGGAGAACTCGGCAACAAGAGCGCTCGGTATCCCAAGGTACTCGGCAACAAGAGTGCTCGGCATACAAGAGTGCTCGGCATACAAAAGCGCTCGGCGTCAGAGAGTACTCGGCATCCAGTAGTGTTCGGCGAAGTACACAACATCCAGAGAGTCCGACATCCAGTAGTGTTCGGCGAAGTACCCAGCAGGGTTCGGCATGCAATGGAACTCAGCGTCAACCAATGCTCGGCAGCAAGAGCATGCGGCATGCAAGAGTGTTCGGCATCAAGACTGCTCGGCATACAAGACTGCTCGGCATACAAGAGCACGCGACATACAAGAGTACTCGGCATCTAGAAGAGCGTTCGGCTTTGACTGACAAACATCCTGCACTTCCCAGACACCAACCACATCGTTCGGCATATAAGGGACTGTTCGGCATCAGAGCGTTCGGCACACCTGGTTCGGCATACAGCGACCACTGTACTGGGGCTAGAGCGTTCGGCTATCCAGCCCACTTGGGAAGTCCAGCCCATATTTGCCTATAAATAGAGGGGCAGGGTCATAGTGAAAGGGATCCTTTTTTGGAGAGAAAACACCGGGGAGACTCTGCCATTTTCAAGACTCATCTTCTCTACTCAACAACTTCACTCAAGCATTTGATTCACGAATTGTATTTGTAACCAACCATAAAGGAAATCAATAAAATTGAACAAAGTGGATGTAGGCAATTACGTTGAACCACTATAAATTTGGTGTTCTTACTTTCTGCATTTAAATTAGCATTGTCTTCTCTATTTAATTTACTTTCATCACTTATATCTCTACACAATCTTTCTGAACGAGGTTAGTGACCAATTTTGGTGCTAACACTTTGGTGCTTTCATTGAGAGTTGAATTCTCAGACCTCAAGGATCTGCTTTGAAGCTACTGGATTGAACAAATCCCCCAAAGAAGATCCGACTCACTGATAGGACATCCGTTGATTCTACTCAGAGTTCATACCAATAACTCTACAATGGCAAGACCACGTACCAGGTCAGCTTCTCACAATGCGGATGCCCACGAGACTACTAGCGTGCAACAAGCAGGGCCTAGCAATCAACCAGCAATTCCAAATACAGGAGTTGCCACTCAGGACCAAACTCCAGTTGTCACTAGAATAGAGTTCAACGACTTGATGAGAGAGCTCAGGGAAAGTAGGAGACAACTAGGAGAGCAGATGCAAGCCAATGCCAACCTGATGGCACAACTTACTCAACAGCAGCAATAGAATGCTGGGGGCAATCCTGCTGCTTACTCCTCATCTGACAGCTCTACTTCCTCTGATGAACCTCCCAGGCGCAGATGCCGTAAGACTGATGCTGCGCGAGCAGATGCTGTTGTTCGAATAGCTGGAGACCGCGACCAAGCAAGAGCTGGAAGCTTCAGGACCGGGATATAGATGGAAGATAGAGGCCCAGATCATCAAAATGCTAACGATGTCGAACCTCAAGATGCACGATTGGCAGATCGCCAGGAGAGGAGGCATCAGCATGGACAGGCGCGTAGAACAGACTCCAACCTTCCGCCTTCCATACAGACACCAGATCTGACAGCCATGATCAGGCAGTTGATGAAGGAAAATCAGGGGTTATCGAATGATGATTGGGGAGTGTCAAGAAGTCATACTCCGTTCACGGATGTTGTGTTGCAGGCGGCGTACCCCAGGAAGTTTAGTATGCCTACTATTCCCGCATATGAAGGAAAGACTGACCCTAGACAACATGTCATGAGGTACGAATGGATGATGGATTCAGCCAGAGCGAATGATGCCACCAAGTGTAGGTGCTTTCCGATTACTCTATCTGGGATCGATACTATGTGGTTCACCCGACTTCCTCCGCGATCCGTATCAAATTTCGAGGAGTTGGCAAAGAAGTTTATTGAGCAGTTCAGGATACACACTACATGCCCAAAGGACGTGATGTCTCTGTCAAGTGTAATCCAAAATCCCGGGGAGTCGTTGAAGGAATATTTGCAAAGATTCCACGTAGCAGCAACTGAAGTCAGTAATCCCAATGACCATGCAATTCTGATGGCTGTAATGAGAGGTGTGGATCCAAACTCTGAGTTTG
This sequence comes from Allium fistulosum, assembly GCA_030737815.1. Taxonomy (NCBI): domain Eukaryota; kingdom Viridiplantae; phylum Streptophyta; class Magnoliopsida; order Asparagales; family Amaryllidaceae; genus Allium; species Allium fistulosum. Next base: position 229,917,967 of record CM060908.1, on the reverse strand, counting down.
GAGACTGGCTGGCAAGAAAACCTCCAGCTACGCTAGAGCGTTTCTACTCTAAGGCACACCAGTTCATAAGAAGAGAGGAAGCTAGGTGGGTACGACGAGATAAGGCGCCAGGACCTGTCCAAGAGTCAATAAAGAGCAACATTGCTGTGAAGCAATCTAGAGACAGCTCGGGAAAGGTCCAAGTCAATGTCCAGAACAAGCCTGGGCAACCCAAGGAGTCCGGAGGAAGGAGTCAAGGGAAAAGAAAAGAAGCAGGAAAGTGGAAGTCGATAATTCCAAGCTACAGCGAGTACACTCCGCTAAACGCCCCACTTGAAAACATTTACCTATCCACCTGCAATACTTTTGAATACCGAAAGCCACGTCCGAAAGAATCAACCGAGGAACAGAAGCGGACCGGGAAATATTGCCGCTTCCATGAAACTTATGGGCACAACACGGAAGAGTGCAGACACCTGCATGACGCTATCGAGAAGTTGATCAGACAGAAGAAGTTGCAAGAATTTGTAAAGGATCCACAGGAAGGAGGGTAGGGAACGTCCAACCCAGGTCGTGCACCAGCTCCGCGTCATCCTGAAGAGCCTGCCCGGACCGTTGGTAGACTGGTCATAAATACAATTATTGGCGGGCCTCACCCCGCGGATAAGAATTGGCAGGAGATGGAGCGATATGCAAGTTCCTTGAAGCATGCAGATTTTGAGTGTTGTTCGAACGTGGAGGAAGGAGCCCCTGCTAAGCAGCAACGCGTAATGACAGACGATATTGTGTTCAGAAGCAGAGACGCTGATCAGGTAGAGGCTCCGACCATCGACCCCATGGTCATATCTGCAACGATCGGACCAGCATATGTAAAAAGAATTCTGATTGATTCTGGAAGTTCAGTCAACATCATCTTCAAGAAGGCCTACAATCAAATGAAGCTAGAAACAAAAGACTTGAAACCATCCAAAGCTCGTATTCATGGCTTTAACGGCGCTGCAACTGATGCAGTGGGATATGTCGAGTTACCAGTTGAACTGGGACAAGGCGAGCGTCGGAGAGTGCGAATTCTACCGTTTGTAGTTTTGGATGTGGACTCTCCATATAACGTTTTCTTGGGTCGGCCGGCCCTGGCAGAGTTTAGGGCAGCGTTAGCCCCGTGGTGTTTAACTTTGAAGTTCCCGACTGACAAAGTAGTAGGCATTGTTCACGGCGACCAAGCAGCTGGTCGTTCCTGTTATGTTGCCGAGCTCCGAGCGGCCCACCGGAGGGAGAAGGGAAAGGTTGCGGACAATCCCGTCCGCATCCTCAATGCGGATAATTGACAAGTAGTGCCCGAGCCCTGGCTCGGGCATAGTTCTCGGATCTACGGAGATATAGATCCGAGAGACGACGATGAGAAACCCAGGGAAGAGAAGGCGGCACCGGCTGAATTAACAATTGACATTTCAGTTAGCCGTGACGACCCTTCGCGAATAATGAAGATCGGATCACAGCTAGGCCCCGCAATGACTGAAGACCTTAGCGACTTCCTCCGGGCGAACCTTGATGTTTTCGCCTGGATGCATTCTGATATGTGTGGGATTTCTCCCGCCATCACGAGTCATATGTTGAACATAGACCCGAAATACATCCCAGTTAAACAAAAAAGGAGAGGAATGGATCTGGAGATATCTACCGCTCTTGGAGAGGAGGTGGACAAACTCAAAGCAAATGGGTTCGTCCGCGACGCCCTCTACCCTGAGTGGGTATCCAACCCCGTGCTAGTCAAAAAGGCGAATGGGAAATGGAGGACTTGCGTAGATTATTCCGACTTGAACAAAGCGTGCCCTAAGGATAGTTTCCCGTTGCCTAGGATCGATCAGTTGGTCGACTCCACCGCAGGACACGAGCTGCTGTCATTCATGGATGCGTACTCAGGGTACAACCAAATCCCGATGCATATTCCGGACCAAGAACACACCAGCTTCGTTACAAATGTCGGACTGTATTGCTATGTAGTAATGCCCTTTGGATTGAAGAATGCAGGCACAACTTACCAGCGTTTAGTGAATCGAATGTTCAAGGACCAGCTGGGTAGAACGATGGAAGTCTATGTGGATGACATGCTCGTGAAGTCACGACGGTCAAACGACCACATTCGAGACTTGGCTGAAATGTTTGACATACTCAGGTTTTATGGGATGAAGATCAACCCTTTGAAGTGTTCCTTCGGCGTTGCATCAGGGAAGTTTTTGGGATTCATCGTCAATGCTAGGGGAATCGAAGCCAACCAAGAAAAAATCCAAGCTATTCGAGATGTGCAAGCGCCCAGGACTATAAAGCATGTACAGAGCTTGAACGGAAAAGTAGCTGTGCTAAGTCGATTTATATCTAGGGCAACTGACAAGTGCATCCCATTCTTCGATATCATAAAGAAAGGGAAGAGAAATTTTGAATGGACGTCTAGTTGTGAGGAAGCATTCCGGAATCTGGTGGGGCATCTGGAGAGTCCACCAATGCTAGCAAAACCAGTTGACCACGAGATGTTGTACGTATACTTGGCTGTATCCCCGCATGCGATAAGTGTGGCTTTGGTTCGTGAGGAGGATCGAGTCCAGAAGTCGGTGTATTATGTTAGCAAGCGTTTAACAGGGGAAGAGAGGAATTACCCTAAAATCGAGAAATTGGCTTATTGCTTGGTGATTGCATCACGAAAGCTTCGCCCATACTTTCAAGCACACTCAATCGGTGTTTATACCGATCAACCCCTGAGGCAGGTACTCCAACGGCCAGAGACTTCTGGAAGATTGCTAAGATGGAACATCGAGTTGAGCCAATTCGATATCGCGTACTTACCACGGAGAGCCATCCGAGGGCAAGCATTAGCAGATTTCATCGCTGAGTTTACTATACCCATCAAACCGGATGATCACGACATCATTCCCCCTGTTCGATGGAAATTATACACTGATGGTGCATCAAACGACCGTTGCTCCAGCGCGGGCGTAGTTCTTATAACTCCGGAAAACCAATCAATCTGTTATGCCCTGAAGCTCGATTTCCCGGCTACGAATAACGAAGCTGAATATGAAGCACTGATCGCTGGCTTGAAGCTCATCAAAGATCTCGGGATCGAATCAGTCGAAATCTTTTGTGACTCACAGTTGGTGGTTTACCAAGTACGGGGAGATTACCAAGCAAAGGGACGAAAGCTTGCTCCGTACCTCGTTCAGGTCCAAGAACTACTATCAAATCTTGAGCGTTATGACATTTCACATATCCAAGTACCGACGATGCGCAACAAATGGGATTATATCCCGTCGAAGTCTGCATGCCCCGAGCATAGACGAAATGAAAGTCGATCGCGTGTTGGAAATAGAAATCGAGAAGGAATCGTGGATAACCCCATTCAAACTGTACCTGACGACCGGGGCTTTACCAGGAAAAAGAAGCGAAAGATGGCAGGTCCTTCGAAAGGCCACGCGATACATAATGCAGGATGGATCAATGTATCGAAAAGGATTCTCAGTCCCATTATTACGATGCATCGCTCATGATGAAACAAAGCGAGTCTTGAGAGAGGTTCACGAAGGGGAATGTGGCGACCATACTGGGGGGCAAACGCTAGCAAAGAAGATCCTCCGCTATGGATATTACTGGCCCACCGTAAACCGGGATGCCGCAGACTACGCAAGAAAATGCGACAAGTGTCAAAGATATGCGAAAATCCCGAGGGCTCCATCAACGGAACTCACACAAATGATCAGTCCCTGGCCATTTGCGATCTGGGGAATCGACATAATCGGCTCTTTGCCTCTATCCAAAGGTGGTGCGAAATACGCAATAGTTGCAGTCGACTATTTCACGAAATGGGCTGAGGCAGAACCTTTGGCCACTATCACCTCTAAGAAGGTCATTAACTTCGTTGTACGAAACATTATATGCCGCTTTGGCCTTCCACGCACCATCATTACAGACAACGGAACGCAATTTGAAAGTAGAGAGTTCAAAGAGTTCTGTTTAAAGTACGGCATCGAGAAAAAGTTCGCCGCCGTTGCACACCCAAAAGCTAACGGACAAGTCGAGGCCGTTAACAAAATAATCAAGTCCATACTGAAGAAGCGTCTGGAGAAGGTTGGAGGCAAGTGGGTAGATGAACTCCCGACAGCATTATGGGCATATAGAACTACCCACAAGTCCGCGACCGGCCACACTCCGTTCGCCTTGGCATACGACTCTGAAGCCGTTATACCCGTGGAACTTGAAGTTCCATCGCACCGAGTGACATACTATGATCCGAAGACGAACCAAAACCTCTTGCTGGAATCACTGGACTGCGTCGACGAAAAGCATGAAGAAGCTGAATTAAGGGCGGCAGCGCAAGCGTTACTACGACGGTAGAGTCCGCCCAAGAATCTTTGATGTGGGTGATCTCGTTCTGAAACGAGTCTTCCCGGTACCATCACGCATGAATCCCAGCTGGGAAGGTCCATACGCCATTGAACGGAAGCTTGGAGAAGGAACATTCAAGCTAGCGACTGTTGATGGCGCGACACTCCCCCGAGCATGGAACAGTGAACATTTGCGGCACTATTACATTTAGCATGTTTTCCTTTCTTGTTGTAGGCGCTGTTATTTCCTGCATATTTCCATTCAATAATGACTTAGTTTCTTTTTAAAGTTGTAATCAAGCAATTTAATTGATTTTCATTAATAAAGGCTTGAAGCCGTATTTTCTATGAAGTTTCTATATCTCTTAATTGGATGATAAATCACATTATCCTGCGCGACATACAGACTCGTACGAATGATTCCAAATCTCCGAATCCCCATAGCGTGGATCGGAGTACTCTAAGTCCCCAGAGCGCGGACTAGAGTATAAACGATTCCAAATCTTCGAATCCCCAGAGCGCGGATCGGAGTACTCTAAGTCCCCAGAGCGCGGACTAGAGTATAAATGATTCCAAATCTCCGAATCCCTAGGGCGCGGATCGGAGTACTCTAAGTCCCTAGAGCGCGGACTAGAGTATAAACGATTCCAAACCTCCGAATCCCCAGAGCGCGGATCGGAGTACTCTAAGTCCCCAGAGCGCGGACTAGAGTATAAACAATTCCAAATCTCCGAATCCCCAGAGCACGGATTGGAGTACTCTAAGTCCCCAGAGCGCGGACTAGAGTATAAACGATTCCAAATCTCCGAATCCCCAGAGCGCGGATCGGAGTACTCTAAGTCCCCAGAACGTGGACTAGAGTATAAACGATTCCAAACCTCCGAATCCCCAGAGCGCGGATCGGAGTACTCTAAGTCCCCAGAGCGCGGACTAGAGTATAAACGATTCCAAATCTCCGAATCCCCAGAGCGCGGATCGGAGTACTCTAAGTCCCCAGAGCGCGAACTAGAGTATAAACGATTCCAAATCTCCGAATCCCCAGAGCGCGGATCGGAGTACTCTAAGTCCCCAGAGCGCGGACTAGAGTACAAACGATTCCAAATCTCTGAATCCCCAGAGCGCGGATCGGAGTACTCTAAGTCCCCAGAGCGCGGACTAGAGTACAAACGATTCCAAATCTCCGAATCCCCAGAGCGCAGATCGGAGTACTCTAAGTCCCTAGAGCGTGGACTAGAGTATAAACGATTCCAAATCTCCGAATCCCCAGAGCGTGGATCGGAGTACTCTAAGTCCCCAGAGTGCGGACTAGAGTATAAACGATTCCAAATCTCTGAATCCCCAGAGCGCGGATCACAGTCCTCTAAGTCCCCAGAGCGCGGACTAGAGTATAAACGATTCCAAATCTCCGAATCCCCAGAGCGTGGATCGGAGTACTCTAAGTCCCCGGAGCGCGGACTAGAGTATAAACGATTTCAAATCTCCGAATCCCCGAAGTGCGGAGCGAAGTACTCTAATTCCCCGGAGCGCGGACTAGAATATAAACTGTTTCAAGCCTCCAAGTCCCCGGGGCACAGAGTCAGCAAGAAGTCCAAGTACTCAAAAGATGTGGGACGAGAGGTACGCCATGTCCAAAAATGTTTGAACAGCACAAGAATGGACCGGGAGATAATGCAACTCATAAGAACTTGAGTTATGGCTACAATTAGTCAGCAAAATAAGGAAAGACAAGAGAATCACTCAAGCGAAAAAGAAGCTAAAAACTTTATTCAATAAGTCCAAATGGGGATACATGATCACTCTTACAAAATTCAGACCTCTCTATACAAACTACAAGTTGTGGAAGATAAAAGCAATTACAAGACTTAAGCAAAAAACTCGTTGAACGAGTGTATCGATTATTTCTTCGACTTCTTCTTCTTGTCTTCCTTCGTTGTTTCCGACGACTCCTCTCCCTCACGCTTTTTCTTGGACTTTTTGCTTGCTAGAGAAACGGAGTCGGGAGTAGGAGACGGAACATCTAGTGGTTTGGACCTGCCCGGGAGAATGATTTTCAAAGGTCTGTTCCGCGGGTCAGTGAGTTCCAGTATTTCAGACTCAACTTTGACTTTGACTTTTTTCTTCTCCTCGTTGGCGAGACGGTCCTTCATGCTCATCTCTGAAGTATGCTCAGAGGCGCCAGTGATTTCAATTCCATCGCTTCCTTCGGCAGGAGACGAAGTATCAAGCTTGTTATCATCTAGCGCCCCGATCACTTGAGCATCTGGACCGGGAGTTACTCTCGCATGAGCAACATCACTTGTTTTCTCTGCTTCCTCCTTGGCGTCATCGCTCCTCGGAGTTGGCTCGGCATCAGAACAACCTACATGAAAATATAAAGAATGGGCGTTAGAACGAATAACCATTGCTGAAAAATGACGGGATCTTTCAACTTCTAGAGAAAGAAGAATTTCCTACCAGGTCCCGGTTGGCTATCGGTGGCGCGAGGGGTTTCACCCTCCAGGATAGGTGACAACACATGAACACCAAGCCCGGGATCTTCGGGATCATAACTAGCATGCTGCTCGAATGGATCAAGTGTTGGCCGACCGGCCGATTGAGCAGCGTAAGGAGCAGCAATGTGAGGAGTAGTAGTATCGGCCCCAGACGGGCCAGCTTCGTCATTCTTCTCTTTCGGAGGGGAAGAGCCTTTGCTATAAAGTGCCAATGCTGCGGATAAGTTCGATGGCTCATTCCCCCTTAGGAACTCCTTCACCAAGACATCCTCATCGACCTCGTTGGAGCCCGACTCGACCTTCCTGATCCTTATCAGAGTTTCCCACGCCTCAGCCAGGGATTCGAGGTAGCCGTCACCCAGAAATGTTAAGTCGCAGTGCATAAGGACGCGGGCTCCATACTCGGCGATCAACGGGTCAAACATACTTTTGACCTCTTCCCTGCCGGCTTCTGCGGCCGCCTCAAGGCGAGAATCAAGCTCCTCCACAGCCATTCTTTTGCCCTCCTCACGGGCCTCGTCCTTCATTTTCTCGACCCCGGCGAGTTCGTCATCGAGCTTTGTCTTCAGGAGTCGGGTAGCAACAATCTCATCACAGTATCGCTGTGATTCTTCTTGAGCAGCTACTTTGTCTTCCTTCTCCTTGGAAAGTAATTCTTTCAGCTCTTTGACTTGAGTAGCGAGCGCGTCCCTTTCTTTTTGGAAAGAGTCTTTTTCTAGGGCGAGGGCACCGCTGCGCTGGATTGCTTCGTCAAGCTCCTTTTTGTGAACCGCCTCTAAACGAGTAACTGCCTCGGCAGTATTTTTTACGCTTTGTTCAGCGGCTTCCAGCTTTGACTTATACGAAGCAAGCTCTTCGTCTTGGAGTTTGATGATTTTCTTATCGCTGTCAGCCTCCAGATTCAGACGGTCAATCTCGTGTTGACGCTCAACAGATACTTCCGAGACCTTCTCCACCAAGTGCACAAACACGTCATGTTGAACATAGACGTCGTTATTGCAGGCAATGGCACTCTGCTTCACATGCCCGGGAATATGATGAATGGCTGGGAGGAACTTCAGACCATCGAAGCAAATTTTTGGAAACCTGGCCTTAAGATCGACCGTCTTTTCCGCAACAGTTGGGTCCACCGCAGGAGTAGGAGGAGGAGGCTTTGAAAACTCCATTCTTTTACGTTGCTCTTGAACTTGCCTTGTACTCGATGAACTAGAATGTTGTTCTCGAGGAGCATCAGACTTATAACCCTTCTGTAAAGACTTCTCTCTATCCGGATCAGTTGGAGGAGGAAGATCATGGGATTGGGAAGATTGGGAATGTGCCTTCTTGCGGTGAGACGACTCTCGGGGACGATTATCCCTATCTTCATACTCGCCTCGGTCCCTGCGTCTGCCTGAACCGGAATCCCATCCAGAGTGATGGAATATAGAAGACCCCTGAAGGCGATCAAGTCCGTGAGAGCGGCCCATATCACCTGCAAAGAATGGAGATAACAACGAGTTAAGGAGAATTCACGAGTTAAAAAGACTTGAAGTATATTATGGAATGCGCATGTGCGTGTGTGTCCTAGTGTTCCCCCCGACGGACCCGTTCGTTTATCTTTGCTAATCGGAGTGTTGTCTCCTTGAGCCGAGAGTTGAACTCCTACATTGCCTCTAGCGGGCGAAGAGAATTTGAGAGCTTCAGGATCATCGAACCCGTAATTAAGTAAATCATCGGGGATGGACAGGTTGAACAGACCCCTCAGAGAACTTTCCAGATGCTGTGAGGAAGCCTCTTTCTCAGGTGGAATAAGTGTGACTTTTGAAGTACCACCAACTTTCTCCTTCTGAACTTTATATTTTAACTTCTTCTTTCCCTTCGAAGGGGAGGACGACGTCTCAATGTCGTGAACTTCGACTGCCGGATTCTGAGAGGGACCCGCATTCTCACCCTGAGTTTCAGGGGCATCATCCTCTTTGTGCTTGACTTCTTTGTGCGTATCGGGAGCGCGGCGCGACGACGATCCGGCAAGTTTTTTCCCTTTACCGGACGGAGGTTTGGGAATGGTAACACCTTCTGGAAGGCTGATCCGACGACCAGGAGCCAGCAAGCCGAACCCCGACAGTGATTCATTTGAAATGATAACTCGGATGTCTCGATCCTCGGCAGGAAGAGCTCTAATGGCATCGACAGCCTCAGAATATCCTCGGCCTTCCGGGCGCGGGTTGATACCTGAAAAGATGAAATGAAGAGTTAGGAAAAGCATGACTCCGATCAAATATGAATAGTGACTCGACAGAGAGACTTACTGCCTTCAACCCATCTCCTAGCGAAACCAGAAGGGCAACGCACATAGAACCATTCCTGTTTGTACAGGGCGAATTTGCTACAGGTCCCTGTCAAGATCTGGCATTTGTGGTATGGCTCGAGGAACATAAAAGAAGGACTGTCTTTCCGTCTCTTGAACATGTAAATATATCTGATATCACCGGCGGTTGGAGGTCTGGAGAAGACAGCCATGAAAAGTAGGTAAGTCCCATATAGAAATGCATGGCCGTTCGGGTGCAGCTGCGACGGAGCTATGTCTATGTACTGCAGTACATCCCGGAGAAATAAGTTGAATGGAGGCACGCTGCCCATCCAACACATGAACTTGTTGCAGGTAGTGTACCCGACTGGGGGCAGATGAGGGCGATCGTGTCTTGAAGGAACTAACACGTCGGCAAAAGGAATCCCATGAATGGAGCATATCCGTCGCAGAGCAGCTTCGTTGATCTTCGAGGCTTGAGAATCGATCGGATTGTCTAGTAAGATGGTTGCCTCCAGAGCATCAGGCGCCAAGTTATGAGCAGGAGAAGTCGATGGGTTAGAAGTATCAGCGACTCCTTGCCTTGATGACGGCCCAGGCCTGTCGGATATAGTGGCAGAACTAGATTTTCTCGACATCCAAAATAAATAACGAACCTGCCTAAGTGCTTGAGAGAACTATACTTAAAAAAAACGTTGAACGTTAGAATTAGCAACATGAGTTTTCCCCCCACGTGGTGTGTGAACTAGTGCAAGCAATTGTGTGCAAGCAATAAGATTTCAAGGATATAAAAATGAGTTTCGAATCGTTGCCTTCGAAGACCGTCATCGCTGACCGTCTCGAAGAGCCCGCCTGGTGGTGGTTACAGTTCCAGATTTAGAAAACATGTAATTTATGAAGTATCCGGCTTAAGTCTAATTTGACATTTATATCGTTCGGCATTTAAATGTTGTTCGGCAATTGCATTGTTTGTCCTGAGAAGAGTTCGGCATTTATCTTGGTTCGGTTAAGTCATTGTCATGTGTTCGGCTAAAGTCCTTGTTCGGCTAAAGGCCTCGTTCGGTTAAAGACATTGTCCAGTCAAAGGTTCTGTTCGGCATTGAAATTGTTCGGCATGTATATGTTTGTTCGGCATTTGAATATTGTTCGGCATTGAGATTGTTCGGTCTAAGAATGTTCGGCTTGAGTTTTTGTTCGGCTAAGTTATTGTTCGGCATTTTAGTGAGTGTTCGGCTTTAGTTCGTTCGGCTAAGTTGTTGTTCGGCGTTCTAGCGAGTGTTCGGCCTCATTCAGACGAAATACTACTCGGTAGCCTGTATCGTTCGGCGCATGACAACATACGCCGAACCATAACTATGCCATCCAACACCCTTACCACCTCCAACGTTTTCCTTTTCCTCCTTTTTTGACTTTGGTTCGGTGCGATGGAGCTAAAACCACGTGCGCAAACACCCCAAATCCTTCCTCCTCGCCTCGCATTATCGTTCGGCAATGAGGGCAACCGACTCGAAAGATTTTTACATGGCAGACCCGACCATCTCATTTGGAACCTATTCAAATTAATAGAGGAGCAGTACCTAGATTGTAGTTAGGAGCTTAGGAAGGAAGGTTCAAGTTGTAAATCTGTTCGGCTAAAGAAAGTTGTAAATCTTGGAAGAGTGACAGGAATGAAAGCATATAGGAGAAGGGACGGGAAGGACCTGGTTATATAGAGGGAGGTAGAAGTTGAAGAGGCTATACCCGGTAGAACCAGTCAACACCGGAGCGTTCGGCATCATAGCAAAGTGACGTTCGGCACACGAGGTACATTCGTCTTCGAACGTATCATTCGGCGTCCAAACCTTGCTCGTCTTGCGCCTCCTTCGCTAACATTCTCGAGAAGGCATCATCAAAGGAAGTTGAACCAGATTCAAAGCGCATCACGTTCGGTCACATGATACACTTTGGGGGGCAAGTGTTTCCTGGAGATTTGACCAGGCAACTGAGTGATCGGCATTGGCCACAGCTCGGCATGAAGGACTGCTCGGCATCCAGGAGTACTCGGCGTAGTACTCGGCATCAACAGGCACTCGGCGACAACCAATGTTCAGCGCTAGCGTTCGGCATCATTAGAACTCGGTGATAGGAGAACTCGGCAACAAGAGCGCTCGGCATCCCAAGGTACTCGGCAACAAGAGTGCTCGGCATACAAGAGTGCTCGGCATACAAGAGTGCTCGGCATCAAGGCTGCTCGGCATACAAAAGCGCTCGGCGTCAGAGAGTACTCGGCATCCAGTAGTGTTCGGCGAAGTACACAGCATCTAGAGAGTTCGACATCCAGTAGTGTTCGGCGAAGTACCCAGTAGGGTTCGGCATGCAGTGGAACTCAGCGTCAACCAATGCTCGGCAGCAAGAGCACGCGACATGCAAGAGTGTTCGGCATCAAGACTGCTCGGCATACAAGACTGCTCGGCATACAAGAGCACGCGGCATACAAGAGTACTCGGCATCTAGAAGAGCGTTCGGCTTCGACTGACAAACATCATGCAGTTCCCAGACACCAACCACATCGTTCGGCATATAAGGGACTGTTCGGCATCAGAGCGTTCGGCACACCTGGTTCGGCATACAGTGACCACTGTACTGGGGCTAGATCATTCGGCTATCCAGCCCACTTGGGAATTCCAGCCCATATTTGCCTATAAATAGAGGGGCATGGTCATAGTGAAAGGGATCCTTTTTTGGAGAGAAAACACCGGGGAGACTCTGCCATTTTCAAGACTCATCTTCTCTACTCAACAACTTCACTCAAGCATTTGATTCACCAATTGTATTTGTAATCAACCATAAAGGAAATCAATAAAATTGAACAAAGTGGACGTAGGCAATTACGCTGAACTACTATAAATTTGGTGTTCTTACTTTCTGCATTTAAATTAGAATTGTCTTCTCTGTTTAATTTACTTTCATCACTTATATCTCTACACAATCTTTCTGAACGAGGTTAGTGACCAATTTTGGTGCTAATAGAAACTTGTGCGTTGATGATTTGATTCATGAAATGACTTCCGTCGTCGTCTATCTCTGTACGATGGTAAGTTCTTCCTTTTATTTTAAGTTGGAGCGATTTTCTATCCTAACCAAGTGTTAATGTGTTATGTGCCCCTTAGTCCATAGTGCTGAATATTCCGAACAATTGATGTGAGACTTGATGTTCTGGGCGGCTCCCTGGATGCCCCCAGTCAAAGGTACGTTGTACCTCCTATCTCTGGGAACTTGTGACCTGGATGTCTTGAATTTAGACATTTTGTACATTAACTTTGGTAAAAGATCAGGATTCTTCGTCGACTTCTTATGGTTTGTGAACTTTGTGGCACTACCAGAGCAATGTCAGTTTTTTGATTAGTAGGAGTTGATCCCTGTTAATCCTATAATAAACAAGTTTCCCATGTTGTCGGGACAACACCGGTGCTTAGAAAATTTTAAAGGTTTGCTGATGATGCCAGAGCAATATCAAGCAGTGCTTGTGCGGCTTATGAAATGCACGGCTTTTAAGAGTGCGCAGCTTACGAAGTGCATGGCTTACAAAATGCACGGCTTTTAAGTGTGTGCGGCTTACGAAATGCGTGGCTTTTGAGAGTGTGGGGCTTATGAAATGCGCGACTTTTGGGATCGATACGACCCGTTGATCGGGAATGGTTTGGAACTTCTTGACGTTGCCAATCTTCAGGTAATGTGAGGAGTTCGTGCTTCGAGAGTGTGGTTCCACGGTGCAAGAAGTGATGCACAGTTGAGCGCGCGGCTTATGAGATGTGCAAAATGATTTGGGTGTTTTTAGTGCTGGAGGAGCGATACGAGTTCTTAGAAGGTAGGGATCGAGTTTTCACATCAATATGGCGATTTGACTACGTTGGAACGCGATTTCGTTAGTTCTAAGAGATAATTGGTTTTTTGATCGGGTAGCCATGGCTTGGACGATCCTTCTGTATTTTGAGAAGTTGTGCATGGCCAAATAGATAAGGTTACCATGGTGGAAAGATCTACAGCCGACTGCATGGTGGTTATGAAGAAAGAGCTTATGGGAGTTTGGGGCAAGACTCTCAGTTTTTGGTCCAAGCTGCCTTTAGAGAATTGGTCTTCAACTGGCATACATTCTAAGAGAAAAAAGAACTAGTCACCAATGGTGGTAAAGGAGGAGTTAGGAAGAAGTAAGCAAGTATTATGATTCTATTTCGTCTGTTGCGCTAGCTAGGTCGTACCTAGGGTCTCTCCACAACTCGTTCGGTTTCCCCTAGTCAATGGGTACAGTTCTCCCGAGTTCTAAGTCTTGGCTTGATTCGAGTCAGCCTCTGATTAACCACAAGGTCAGTTTAGTTTTGGCTTAGTTCCTTTGAACGATTTTGAAGCTCTAGAGTTCAGCACTGTTTGTTTCGTTGGTCGTTGGAAGTGATTCTATTAATTATACGGAGTGACTAGTATGATTGTCGATTTGTGGAACCGGAGCATGACTTCGTTGACTTTAGGGGGCTCTAGATTAGATGACTGCTGATCTTCCAGTTCACCTTCATGGATATCAGTCGTACATAAATTTTGCTAATCTACCGGTTCGCCTTCACGATGCTTTAGTTCATTAAAGACCTTCTCATTCGCGAAGATTTTTTTTTGGCCTGATCACCGCTGGTTTACTGATTTACCTCCACGATGCTTTAGTTCATGAAAGACCTTCATGTTCGCAAATGGTTTTTTGGATCGGATGACTCCTAATCTACCGGTTTGCCTTCACGATGCTCTAGTTCGTGAAAGACCTTCATGTTCGTGAAGGGTTTTTTGGATCAGATGACCGCTGATCTATCGGTTCCCCTTCACGATGCTTTAGTTCGTAAAAGACCTTCACATTCATGAAGGGTTTTTTTGGATCAGATGACTGCTGATCTACTGGTTCGCCTTCATGGCGCTTTAGTTCGTGAAAGACCTTCACGTTCATAAAGAGTTTTTTTGGATCAGATGACCGCTGATCTACAGGTTCACCTTCACGACGGTTTAGTTTATAAAAGAACTTCACATTCGTGAAGGGTTTTTTGGATCAGATGATTGCTGATTTATCGGTTCGCCTTCATGGCACTTTAGTTCATGGAAGACCTTCATAATGCTTTAGTTTGTGAAGGAGTTTTTATGGTTGGATGTCCGATGACCAGACGGCCTTGGAATGATAATTTATCGATTCCGAGAGGAATTTCGGTCGAATGTCCGAACGACTAGACGGCCTTGGTGCAATAATTCATCGACTCCAAAAGGAGTTTTGGGTCATGTGTTCGACAGCCTGACAGTCTTAATGCCAAAATTCATCTACTTCAAGAGAAATTTTTCGGATTCAACTCACGGGAATGTAGTTTTATCGGTTCCTGGAGACTAAAGGGTTGGATCTGTTTGTTTGACGATCCTTTAGACAAGACTTCTCGACCCTACCTGAGCAACGCCGGTTCTTAAAAGGGGGATCGACATGATTCGTCGAGGGCATAGAAGCATTTCTTTCGCCTTGTTGTCTACAATGCCCCTAGTGTCCCGGTACGGCTCATTTGCAAAAGGAAAGTAGACAATGATGGATAAGAAGGCATCGCTTTAGGTTGATGCTCTATTTCTTAGTTACTAGCTAGCTACAGTGTTATTTGATAATCATCCTTTCGTCTAATTTCTTCAGTTAGCTAGGGTGCTTAATGGGTCTTAGTAGCCTTGCTTGGGTAGAAGGTCCCTGAGGTCCTGTAGCTCCTTCACTGTTTGGTATGTTCTTTGGAAAATTGTCGGGTTTGCATGCTTCCAATTGCACTACTTTTATACTTTATAACCGGTTTTCCTTCCCATAGAATTCTTCCAGGGTAGTAGGTTGTTTCATTCTTTAAAGATTCCTGAGGGCCTTGTAGTAGACTGTGTCCATCGCCCTCGCTTCGTCCATATGCTAGTTATACTTCCTTGGATATTCCGCATGCTAAACGGCTTCGTTGAATGGGTTTCGATTAGGGAAGATGCCATAATCGTTGTCAGACCGGTCCGTTTTCAAGTTACGGCATTTTATAATGGTTGAGAATGATATATGCATGATTGTCCTCTGCTTGAATGATTGGAAATGCCGATTGAATGACAAATCACTTATGATGGGATCATGTATCAATAACGATCCCCAAAAAATTTCAAACTAGGTGAGATCGGTCTGGGGTCACAAAGAAGGCCTCATAAGATTGCATTCCAAGTTTCAAGGCATTTGGAATTCGCATATATGAGTTATGGGCAAAAGAAGATGGATCGGCATTAATGGATCGATGGTATTTTACTTGGAGTCCGACCAGAGAAAATTTGCCATTTGCTTGGAGTCAGTACATGGTTCGTTTGGAGTCACAGAATTTGAAATGCTAAATTGGTGAAAAACATTGCTTGGAGCCAATTGCAAATTTTCTTAGAGAAAATTTTGGTTTTACCCGAGTCTGATTTCGGACCAGACATTCCTAGGTTTTCTTCAAGTCAAATAGGCATATACCCAAGTTCGACTTCGAGTCAGGACTTCCAAAATCTGCTTTGAGTCAAATAGACGATTACCCGAGTTCGACTTCGAGTCAGGACTTCCAAAATCTGCTTTGAGTCAAATAGGCGATTACCCGAGTTCGACTTCGAGTCAACCCTAAAGTGAGTTTTTCAACGTCCATTTTGACGGTTTTTCATGATTTTCGACAACGACCATTCGTGATTCGATGATGGGAGCTCCATGATGGAATTGGAAGCTGGTTAGTTGGGAGTGGTCACAATATACCACGGGAGTTTGGCCTTGTAATCGATCTCGGTTTGTATCATATATTCTTGGTTCTCCCGCCTATAGGAGTACCATTTGAGTAGCAGTTCTTCGTCCATTGCTTGGCACTTTGCTACGGCACGAGTTTTATAGCTTCTTCTAGCGTTTTGCATGTTGGCATTTTCATCCGATTTGTCTTCCTCAAATTGTTTGTCATCTTCAGAGCTGGAGAGAGCCATCGTTATATCCCTCCATGGGATTTTCACCCCTAAGTTCAAGTTTGTAGCGGGTGCTTTTGCAGTGGGAGGAGTGGCTAACGTTTTCTTCCATCATGATTCTTGATGCTCCGCTCATTGCTTTCTTTTGCTTTTTCTTTCTGTTTCTTCCATTTAAGCCAGAAACAGAAGAATGCCCTTGCTTGTAGCAGCCATGGCATCAAAGCACCGTTTCAGGAGAAGTTAGTGATTGGAGCGCTAAGAGAGCATCTATCTTTTCCACAAGAGCCTTTTGACTTCTTGCCATTTTCCGGTTAAGTTCATCAACCATTCTGTTCAATTCTCCCTTAGTCACAACTTCATGCTCCTAACAACAGGTTGTTGGGGTTATTAACTTCAATTTGCTGAGGGTTTGTTTCTTCTCCAGCAATGGTAGCTCCTATGGATCTTCGGAGGTGGTTCTCTTTCTTTCTGGTGCCATTGATTCTCAATAGCAAATCTTCTAAGCAGAGAATGAGGATCTAACTTCTGAACCTATCAAATCCAAAGTAGATAGCTAGATCTAAGCCTGAGTTGGGCTCTCAATGAAAGCACTAAAAGGTAGACCCAAAAAATGGATCAACACCCTGGATTGGGTATGAAAGCACCAGCCTTGTTTATCAAGGAAAATGAAATGGAAAAAGCAATAGTAAATCACCGAAAAATTAAATTAACAAGAGATTTTTATAGTGGTTTGGCTGTTATCGAAGCCTACGTCCACTTTATAACTTTTATTATTGACTGACTGCAATTACAAGTTGAATCTAATTACAATGCAAATGAATCTTGTAAGTTAGATCAAGTCACCGGTGTTAGAGTTCATTGGAGAATCACAGTGAACCCTGTAGATGACTGTTATGTGGGAGGAGCAGAGTAGTTTCAGCAGAGTTTTAGCAGCCAATCTGAAAGTCCTGTTTATGGTGCAGGTAGGATTGTATTTATAGGGATTGGAGAGCTATTGGGCTAGATCGCTATGCCAGAAGAATGCCTTTGGAAGTATGAAGGTGCACTGAGAGTTTCATAGCCAACCGAGTCTGATGGATTACTAGCGATCCATAGGCGATGGATCACTAGTGATCCATAGTTTTTGGGTTGCCGACGATTCAACTGCTTTGGATGCTCTCCTTCATCCTTTCCTTTAAATTGCATGGCAATCTAGCGCAATCATATGGATCGCTAGCGATCCATAGTGCATGGATCGCTAGCAATCCATACGCTTAGTGGATTTTTGGACTCCGTCTTTTGAATTGCATTTGTTTTCTCGTGTTGATGATGATCCATACACTGGTTCCATTAGACTGTTGATTGAATAAGATGAATGCTCACTTCTCAATCTAGTAAGTTTGGTACTCCATCAAACTGCAATCATTCCTAGAATACCTATTGGATCACGATGCAAGAGGATTGGTGGAACTACGAGCGAACCATATGGATCGTTAGCGATCCATAGGGGATGGATCACTAGAGATCCATCACCTTAACATGTTTTTGGTTTTTTTTACTGTAATTTTTCTTAGTGGGTTCATCTAGTCCTTTTGGTTGGATCTTAAGTTGCTCTGACTCGACAAAGCTGTTTTGACTTCCTTTGAATTCCACTAGGTTAAAAACTCGAATAACCTGAATTAATTATTTAAATAATACCATAACTTATATAATTCATATCTTTTGCATACAAGGTCCATTTTAGATGTGATTTCTTGCATTGTGCCTATAATGGAGAGCTCTACGACTTGGCGATGGTTTGGACAGATTTGATTGAGGTGAGTGATATTATCTCTCACCATATTATGATTGCTAGTATAGTATTTAAATGACGTTTTAAAATGATTTTTAATTATAAACTATGATTTCTAATATATTTAAACCTACATCTTACTTTATAAAAGAATTTAAAAGTGTTTTAAAATGGTTTTAAATTAAATATAACATTTTTACTATTTACGCACTATTTTGACGATCTTACTAGACTTAGGCTATTTTGATATTAATCTCACATGGGTTGCTTTTGGATGGATTGTATTGTATAACTATAGATATATGTAGGCTATTATAGACGCTAGTATGCTTTTTTGTTGCATGTAAGCTTGTTTGCTTAGTTTGGTTGAAAACGCCGTTCGAAGGTGATAACGTATTAGAAAATATCCCAAAGGATAGGATTTCATGCATAGAGTTTCATGTACATCGACTGATCTGAAGAAAAGGATGGACTTATGGATGTGCTTTGGATTTTAGGATGAATTTCGGACATTTTTATTTGGTTTGTATTTAACCACTTTTGGTTAAGTACGCGACCAAAGTGGTTGTTATCGCCTACTCTGGAGTTATCGATACATACCACTATTGATGATGGCCGATTTGGCCAATTTTGACATGGATGATGGAAAGGATTCAAGGAGCACCATGTGATGGTTCATTCGTTCGATGCTCTATTTTGGTGTTATTACTCTTCGACGAGTGGTTTTGGCCATAAAGTGAAGATATGACGCTTCAACACGATGACTTTATGATTCGACGATGAAGATTCCATGATGGGAAATGATGGCTTCGGTGATGGATAGTTGTACTTCGGGATGTAGAGTAGTCGGATAGAAGGAACTGTTGGAGGGAGGTTATAGGATGGACGATGACACTCTATGACTTGTGATGATTGTCTAGAGTAGTCCCTATGACGACCCGTAATTTTCGATAATTTAAATTTGTTAATTTAATAAGATTTTGGTAATTTAATATTGAAAGAAATAAAATTTTGTAATTTAATAATGAAATGAATACTAAAAATGAAATGTAACAATGTTAATTAAAGCTAATTATTAACAATTGGAATGAAATTCCAATAAATGAAATAATGTAAAGATTTCTCTTGGTTATAAAATGAATATAAGAAAACAAATGTAAATATGAATTCAATTATGAGATAATATATAATTAATGGTAATTGGACAAAATATGTTACCTATTTATTTAACCTGTTAAATTAAATTGGAATTTATATTATTAAAAATGGAATTGTTGAAATTAAGTGTAATTAAATGTTATATTTATGTGAGTTAATACAATAACTGAAAAGTGTGAATGTAATAAATGGGATAGAAATGTTAATTATATTCATAATGTAATAATTGATTTAATTAAATAGTGAAATCAAGATAAACAAATCAATTTGGGATTTTAAAATTCTACTCATATGTGTGAAATTAACAAAAACAATATAATTAAAACATAGTAATTGATACAAATAAAAGATGGAAATTGAAGTATGTTAATGTAATGAAATGTAAACCAAATATTAACTATGATATTTGGGTAATAATTTATTGACTATAAAGTCTGAAATAAATTTAAAAAATTTATTGAAATTAAATTTTATTTAATTGGATTTAATTACAATTGTAATTGAACACTGTAATTGGTGAAATATTGGACATTGAACTATATGTAGACTTGTTTTGATTTATTATGAATGTCCAAATAAACAAAAATGATGAAAATTGTTAGTTGTTAAATTTGAAATAAGAATGTGATTTAATTAATTTAATATTAATTTATTTAATTAACTTGAAATATAGCCATTTTGGCAACTATCTCGAATTTCGACGAAACCAGTTTCATCGGATCTGTAACGGTGAATTATTGCAGGATTTCAAGTTTCATAGCGATCGGACTTGTCGTTTGACCGTACGGGCTCGAAACGCCTAGAAATTAATTTAATTGAAATCAATTTAAAATCAGCTGATTTTAACATAACTTCTTCGTACGACGGAATTAGAACTTGAAACCTATTCCATTGATTTTAAAATTATTGAAAACATCTATTTTGATATATGGGATGACCCATTTTTGTTCTGGAGATAGAACGGGCTTTTCGGGCCATTTATCGTTCAACGTGTAAATCAAATCTTGTCCACCCATTCTAATTTCAGCTTTGTCTATAAATAGCCCATTATAAACCCTAGCTACTCCTCATTTTAATTTTTCTATATGTACATTTCATCCTTCTCCTCCTTCTCAATGGTAGACAAACCAAACAAACTTCTCAATTCAATTTCAAAATCAAATTCAAATCAAAATTTCAAACTCCACAAACTATATCTTATTATATATCAATTTGAAGCTCTCGACGAGCGAAAGTCAAATATACAGTTTTTTTTCGATCTGGGTTGCTGTGTGGCCAGAATTGGGTGATTTATTCTCGGTCGTCCGTAGTGTCGCGATCAACTTTATCCGATCGAAGGTATAGGGACATGGAGATCGTCGCACGCAATGCATCGGCGGGGTTTGTTTGATGAAGTGACGGTTGGATGTGGCGGAAAAATTCGATTAAGTCATGTTAATAATGGCGGCGGTTGAAGCTTTTCGCGCATTGTTCGAAGTGGCCGATGGGAGGAGGGTCGCAAGGATGTGGGGGAGAATGCGGCCAGTGGTGGCGAGGCCAAACGAGGTCGGCGGCGTGCGATAATTGTCGGCGGCAGAGGGTAGGCTTGATCGGAACGAACGTGTTTTTCAATGGTTAGGGTTTTGGAACGAAGGTGGTCGCTGACGTGTACGTTTTTTTATTTTGTTTTGTTTTATTTTATATAATTTTTAATTTCGATCGTCCTAACTCGTATAACTTTTACATACGAGGTCCAATTGACGCGCGGTTTCCTACGTTGGGATCGTATCGAATTTCCGGACATTATGAAACTGGTTTGGACAAATTCTGAGATTTTTTGAATTTTGGGCTTAAATTGGATTTTTAATTCGATTTAAATTCCAAAGTGAGTGTTTTGACCCACTCACAACTTCTAAAAATTTTTATGTTTGTTAAATTAATTTATGATGTGATTAGGAATTTAATTATGGTTGTTCGATATATTTATATTGTTATTACTGTTAATTTGAATTAAATTGTCATTTAATTTTTTATCGAATTTAAATTGCCAGTAAATTTTCCTCTAAATGATAACCCGTTATCTATTGATGTTTATTGATTGATTTGGATGATGATCGTGATGAATGTTAATTGTTTGTATTGGATGAATGAATGTTGTATTTTATATTGTTATAACTGCAAGTTCCCTATAGGTTGAAATGATACATACCCGAGTGATCTATAGATTAGGAAACATCGTTATGGGTTGAAATGATAGACTCGAGTGATTTTATGGATTTTTCTATTAATTCGGGATTGCGATTTGAAATAATATATAATTGTAAAATTCTAAATTGCGGATTGAAATGATAAATATCTGTATCACTTGACTCTAGGGTAGAGAATTATATACGGACACCGGATTGGTTAAATTAAATGATTTTAAATCCTTAATTTTTGAATTTAATTGAATGATATTTTTAAATAAACTTGTTTTATATAAATTGAATTATTACTAAAATCAAGTTATGTTGAAAATTGGATTGGTTAAAGGAATGGTTTAAAGAAATTAGATTTAAAATTTTAAGTTGAATTTTTTTTAAGCATAAATGGAAATAAACGGAATTGAAGATTAAAATTGGGTTTTTTGATTTGGAAATTTGAAATGGTTCAGATGTGTTGAAATAAAATAAATAATTTTAATTATTAAGATTTTCAAATTATTAAACTATTTTTAACCTATATCAACTATATTAAATCATTGTAACCTATTTTAAACCATTTTATTTACTTTAAAACTACTTAACCTATTTTAACTTACTTTAAATCTAATTAATCTATTTTAAAGTTATTTAATCTATTATAACCATATTTAATCTATTTAAACATTTTAGAGTATTCTAACTATCCTAAAAATTTATTTTACTATGTTAAGCTATTTTAACTATCTAAACTATTTTTCTAAATTCCAAACTATGTAAAGTAGATGGGTTTATATTTAAATCCTCGATTTTTAAAGGGGATATGGTTAAATGATATGATAAAGGATTTAAATTACATATTTGATTTAAATATGAAGTTTTGAAATGAGGATTTAAACTATTTTGAATTATGATTTGAAATTGAATATGATTTCAAAGCGAATATGATTTTTGAAAGTGATATGGTTTTGAGAATATGATATTTTGATATAACTTGTGAATTGACTTTTGAAATATAAAAGAACCATTCGGTGTGTAATAAGCGATTGGTTGTTAAAGAGACCGGGATCAGATATTGTCATACTCTCTGCCAATACCGAAAACCACTTTAACAACTGTGTACGTGGTGGAGATTCCAGAAATGAAGTAGGATGGTTTGGTGAATGATTTCTGTATAAGGTATGACGTGACCCTGACTCCCGTGAGTTAGCTTAGATGTGACTAAAATCAGGAGCCATGCCGGGCCAAGTGAGATCATTCCTCCTATCGGGCACATTTCTTCGATACTATTCTGATTTTTGTGATTGTTTGGTGGCCACCCCTCGATTTTTGATATGGGAGTGTGTCTGAGGTGGGCGGTAGTAGCTGCTATGCATTACCACCAGTCTGAATCTGCAAATGGTATATATACCCTGGCATTTCCTCGTGTGCCATGTTCACATGCCCTAGGGCGCCTTCTACGAGTTTGTTTTGTACCATACCTATGGAGTGCCCTCTGATAGCCCTCCAGTTTACGGAGGAATTACGGTACTGTATATACTATGGGAATATATAAAAATGTTTTAAGGGGGATATGGGTAAAGCTTTAACGCTATTTTAATACTTTACTTTATTGTAGACACTATTATAATACTGTATTGTACTACATAGTAGATAGTTTAACGGATCCTTAGGAGATATGAATTTCGAACATCTCTTAAGTTATTGCACTCACGTTAGACACTGGATAAGAGATGTCAAACTCCGTAGACATCTCCGACGCCGTTTACACTCAAATTTATTTACCGTTGATTTGTCTTACATAAAATCTTTTAGTTCTGACTCGTGTATTTTGTCTTTTCAATTCGCTCGGGTCAGCCTGAGCATTTCAAGATTTGAAGACCTTATTTCTGGAGGACGAAGACGAAGATTTGTATTATTATTATATTTATTCACCGCATCATGTTGTTCCACTGCAATTATTTATTTATCTATGATATATGTAACTCTGATTCTTTGTTGTATAAGTATAATCAATTGTTTTGTAAACAGCTTCATGAATTGTTATTTGATTATTATATTTTGTCATTCCGCTGCGAGATTCTATATTTGTTTTATTCCTTTCTCTTTTCCTTATTTACCCAGTAACAATCTGCCTCTTTGTATGGTTTGAGTTGACATGTGTGTCTGCTTAAAGCATCCAAAAAGACAGGTCGTTACAGTTGGTATCAGAGCTTTGGTTTAGTGATAACCTTAGCTTGTGGGGTCTGACTCATATTAAATAGGCTAGTAATACCCTAGACTGAGTCGCTGAGTGTATATACGAGAGAGCGTATTTGTTAGTGTTATAAAAAGATTTTCGTATTGTGTTAATTTGTTCCGTTCTGTATTTATAAATTCTGGTTGGTGCATTGGACGCTATGACATCGATAGGGATTTCTAAACACTTAATAGGGTAGACCGACACAATATTTGTTTTGAAATATAGGTAAATGAAATAATTTTGCCTATTATATTTTTTGTATATAAAATAATATATTTTGTAAATGATATATTTGGTTGTAATATATTTGTTTGTTATGTAGTGAAATTTATAAATATTGGATGGAAATAAGATTTGTAAATAAAATAAATGTAAATTGGAATTTTAGAACTTAAGTTCCATGATTTTGAAAATTCTTTCAAAGGATTTTGGAATATAATATTAGTATTATTTAGAAGTAATTTCTGATAAATATTTCATTATAATCTGAAAGGAAGGTTTTAAAAGGAATTTTGGAAAGAAATAAGTTCTGTACTCCTCTCTCTGTCGCTGGAAAATAATTTCGGTGATGAGTGCATGCATCATCGACGTTCATTTTCGAGTTTCAAAGTGGGAAGGTTGCTGTGGTAGTTTTACTGCACAATTGTTTGGTAAATTAATTTTGATTTTAATTGCAAGTATGATTTAATATATAAAAGATATTGATTATACATATTATTTTTAAATGAGTTGAAATGGAACCCGGTATTTAATTCTTAAGTTTCTTTTAATTAATAGTTTCAATTATTGTAATGAAATGGAATTTAACTAATTAATAATTGGAACTTCTAAAAAGAAATAAGAAATTAAATGCTAGGTTATAAATGAAATTACAAGAAAGTTGAAATTTGTAACCTATAAAACAAAGGATATGATTATTGAACATTAAGTTAATTAAAAGAAATGAGACAAACTTGTGTAACATTCAATTGCTTTCTTAAAAGACATATATATAACTTACCAAAATACTTAAAAGTTGTAATGTTAAATAGAGATATGTAATAGAATATTATACAAGTAAAACTTAAAGTAATGAAAGTGTTCAATGGAAATTCTTTTATAAATAAGAACTTTGATATCATAGTTGTTATAAACTTAAGTTATAATTGAAATGCTACTAATTAAATATAATAGAAAATAGTATTATAAATAAATGATAATAAACTTTAGTAAATGTTTGAAGTTATTTATAATAAAAATAAGTAGAAAGATGAATACTGTAAGAAAAGGATTTTGGACTTAAGTTTATGTGAAACGACCCAACTTTCTATCACCAGAAAGTCGCATCATTTTCAAGAAAGAAAAGGATAGAAAAGAGAAAAGATAAAGAAGAAAGAAGAAACAACATCAGAATCTCAACAGCGGAACAAATAAATTATATTACTCACATAAATATTTCATAATATACAACATCAATCAGAGTTACACAGATAATACATCACATACTAGACAGTTAAAAACACCCGTCTAGTTAATACAACTCGATACAACTCAAATACAACACAGAGATATCAACACAGCGGAACACTATATATATCTACAACGCTGAAGCCTCCTGCTCCATTGCTCCTCCACAATTCGTCAAAGCTAACCTGAATCCCTTAGCTACTCGTAAAAATTTGAGTACCCGAGAGTTTAAGAAAAACAGAAATAAACTCCGGGTCAGATATGGGTCTGGTATGAGTAACAGGTTAAAGTTGCTTAACTTTGAAAATCCTTTGAAAAAAAAGGTATCACGTAAGACTTCCCACACATAAACATGGAAAAGTTTTACCTTACGCTAACCAAACATTTGATAGGAAATTCAGTGATATTATAATAGGTCTAGGGTTTTCAATTAAATAAGAAATAGCTGAAATTGTTACATCTATTAAATTCCAGCATACTAGCCAACATATGGGTAATACAATCAAATCCGAGGGCACTTATTAGAGATTGGATTCCATACAATGGCAGGGCTACTGGGGTACCGCCCATCACAGTACCTGGCCTAGATCAGCATACCAAGGATTACTCCCAATCCCCTACAACACAAGGCCGGAACCATCCTTTACTGGACAGTCCCGAACGAAACAACCCCAGCAGTTGTCGCGACCAACTGCCCACTAAGCCGAATATAAAGGGACATCTAGATGGGGAAAATCTCTCTCTCAAGTGGGTGCTACCCACGAAGCCTTGCTGCACCTCCCCTGTTTTAGCCATTCTCGGTTGATGAGGCTTGAGCTACGATTACCTTTGGAGAACACATCTCTTAGAATGCTCATCGTCCACCTGACGATGTTCTGGAAGCATTCAATCCATACAAGTTTGTTCCGGGTTCGAACGAAACCGAAGGCATTATCTCGTTACACTCATTTTGGAATCACCCTTAGAGTTAACGACAATAACCCTTGCACTCTGAATCTTCATCTTCACTTGAAATTCACGACCTATCGTTAATTTGGATCGATGTGGTTTTCGGATATCCAAATCTGGAAACCCGAACCCGGTCTCATCAAAATCCAAAACGTATCTTTTAAGGTCAAGTTGTTTTAAAGTTAAAACAGTTTTAATTTATTATCTATATATTCACAGATAGATGATTCACAATATCACAATAGATAATCAACATCATCACATAGATAATTCACATCATCATCGGATTTCAACTAAAACAATCCATGTCACATAACATTACTTATCTCATATCTGAGATATCAAACCATTCAAGGAAAACAATATCATCCATCCATACGTAAGCAATGATTAAATGATCACTATATAATTAATTTAAAATAAATTAAATTAATTAATTTCATCACTAAAAATCTTGCTTCCATAACACTAATTTAATTTCCAATCAATTAATCAATCATCATCCACTTATTCACTTCAATTAATCATACTTGATTAATTCACTTTTAATTTCATTCAAGCAATTATTCGTAACCATTTAAAATAATTTACCTTTAATAAATCCATAAATTGATTATACACATTCATTCTAAATTAATCATATTTTATTAATTTATTGATTTATTATTTCCAAGTTATTCATTGTTATTTATATCATTAATTAAAATAATTACTGACCTCTAATTATATTGTTAATTAAATATTTCTTTTAGATTAATTATATTAAGAAAGTTAAATCTTCACAATCACATATATCAATCACCTTTGATTAATAACATTAATTAATCCCTTGATTAATTATTCTCAAATGACTCATCATCATTTCATTAATTACATTTAGTAATTCTTCATCAATTACTTCTCTAAGTAATTACACTTCCCAAAATATTAAGTGATTAATCTAAATTAATTAAACTGAATTGATAAACTTAGATTAATCAAATTTTAATTCAATTAACTACAATGAGTTGATTTATTCTTTAATTACTTCTATAAAGTAATTATACTTAAACAGTTTCATAAATGATTATCATTAATGGATTAATCTAATTAATTATTAAAAAGGGGTATTTCACCAAAAGGACAAACTTTGCAGTCCAATTAGTTTCTAGGACACACATTCAAAGAAATTACTTTCAAGGCCAAAGTCAGCAAAATAATTACTTTTAAGGACAAAGTCAGCAGTCCAATTGCTTTCAAGGACATAATTTCATAGGTTATTAGGCCCTAGAAACTAATTATTTTGCGTTTTGTCCTTGAAAGTAATTATTTCAATTGTGTGTCCTAGAAACTAATTCCACTTGCTAAAGAGGCCCTTGTGGCTAATTTCCACTATTAAAAATTAATCACGTTAATTCATTATTAGATACAAATTAATTTATCTTTAATAATCCATTTACCAATCTCTAATAATAAAGTAATCTAAATCATTAATTTATAATTTAAATAATCATTCTTTAAGTACCTCATCAATTTTAAACCTTAATTATCTCTAAGGTAATTCCAACCTTTATTTATGACTTAATTAATATTAACATATGTATTTTTGAAAACATTTTACTTTGAATTTACATTTTAGTTCCATTTTGAATTTAAGATTCAAAATGATTAACCATTTAATTTTAAATCAAATTTAAAATTATTTAATAAATCTTAAAATAAATGTAAAGAACATTCATTTCTTATGTAAGAAACTTATATAAGGAAAGTTTAAACTAAGTCACTTAACTATTTTAAAATCAAGCTTTTTAAAAATAAATTGATTATTTAACTTACAAATTTTAAGTTAAACAAATTTATTTACTTTTCATTCAATGTTAAGAAATCCTTTTTATAAAAGATTCTATATAAAGTAAGTTTAAACCTTACTTGAAACCAAATCATTTTTAAACACACTTTATTTAAACTTATTTTAAACATTTGAATTTTGTAAAACTTATTTCATTTCAAACTGAAACACAAAGTTAGTTTGAAATCCAGGTTTTCAGATTTGGATTTTACTTGCCCAATTTTCTTCAAAAAAAATCCAGGTTTCATTTTAAATTCAAATTCTAAGAAAACACTAAATTTTCTTAACACCCTTAATTTATTTAAAACAACTTAGATTTAAAACTTATGTATCCCAAAACCAAGTTTCATAACTAACTTGAATTCGCATTTTAAACTTTGGTTTATAGCTTAGTTGTAACGACTCGCAAAATTTAATGGTTTTAAAAGTATATTTAACTGGAAATTTGTGAAATTTTAAACAATAAAATTTGAAATTTAAAAATTTATTATTTGGAATACGTCTATTTTAATATAGCAATGGGTAAATTTTCATCTGGTAATATTGAAGTTTATTTTTCTGTGAAATTTCATTTCAAATCAAACCGGTTAATAACAGTGAATTTAAAAGTTTTCCGAAACCAAAATATGTCAACAGGAGAAAATTTATTCAGATCATTCTGAATCAGACTGCGAAATTCATTTTTCCAAATTTGGACTTCTACTGCTCCATTTATCTTAATTCTGTAAAAATAGCAGCATTTTCGGTACCGATTATCGACTTTTGATCGGATGGTCGTACCACTGACATCTGTATACCGTTTTGATCGTCTCGTCGCGCTGATCATCACGGTATATTTAAATCTGTATTTTGAGGTCCGGTATGCAACGGAGACTATAAACAGCTCTTCATAGCGGTACCACTTTTGTTGCCCATTTGGATTTCAAACGGCTGGAGTCTTTTATTTTGAGCTGTTACCTTTTCATCTTTTCAATGCATTTGTTACCTTTCCATCTTTTCAATGCATTGATGCCATGCCATACCATCTCATTTGTTTGTGTACGTTTGGATTTCTGTAAAATTACGTTACATTTATAAATTGAACTGTTCATATCCTTATAACTTTATCTCCCAGGATCCATTCCACTCAAACACTCTTCTATTTTACATCTGAGACCTTACCCTTCCACTTCTCCTTACTCACGTTCGTCTCTACTTCTCTCATCTCCCCTCCAAAGCAACAGCACCCACGCTATCACCTTCACACATCAGGCCTTCCACTTCAGACCTACACCGCAACCACCCACGGCCACGAGCTTCCATCGCCGAACAACACTCAGGAAACCCATCGCCTCCTCTTCCCCTCCACAGCCTAAATGCCGAGAGCCACCTCAACTCCACCGACCTTGCCAAGCTCGAACCCAAACCCCGCTTGACTCGCTCCACGTCCACCCATGCTCTGCCTCCTTTCCCAGGCTCGCCACCTAGCCCTTCCTTATTTTGTAGGTAAACCATTCGTTATATATGTATAAAGTCGTAACTGTAGATATATTGGATGCACTATCTGTTAGTATGTAAGTGTTGTTATGTTTAAGTATTTATATCCATATAAAAAGTTTCGTATATGCTCTGTAAATTTAGTAATAGGATATCAATGTTTGTATTTTGTCTCAATTACTGTTATAAGTTATATTAGTATATATATACGTTATGTCACTTTTATACAATCGGTGTTCTAATGTAAAGTCTTGTAAAGATGTATATGTGCTTTGTGTTTGGAGATATATGCAAGTTAGTTACTGGTTATTTATATATAGGTATGTTTGTATATAATTTTATAAAGACAGTGTTCTGCCTTGGTTATATTGTACAGGGTTAAGTTATGTATATCTTAAAACTATATAAAACTATTTAAATATATATATTGTTATATTCACGTTTATATTAACATTTTTGGAAAGTGTATATACAGTTTATATAAGATATGTTATACAAAAAGTTATATAGTTGTATATATAGGCTATGTTCATACAGTAAAAGATATAAACTATATATTACAGTACATAGGATTTCAGTAGTCTACTATGTATTTAATTAATAATATAGGCTTGGTTAACCTGTATATACATACAGCTTGTCTTACGCATGCCCTGTTCAAGTATTTTCAAGTATAACTATATATATTTTTCCAGGTTGTTTAAATACTTACTTTAATTATATACATCTGGGTCCGTTTATTCTTCTTTTGAAACGTAAGTATATGTCATTACAATTTTTACATTATAAAGTATATATGTTATATTGATTTATAAAAAAATAAAAAAAATAAAAATTGTTTTAAGTATAACAGGTATTGTATATTAGTCTTATATCTATCTGTTATATATATATAATGTCTGTACGTAGGTACAAGCTATTCGTATAAATGATCTGCTGATATGATTGCATTTCAATAAGTGAGTGTGTAGGTCTGCATATAAAAATATTCTCGAACAACTGTTACGGGTATGAGCATGTCAGAATATATTAGACCTTAGATATGTTGTAGCTATTACATTTTTTGGCTGATACTATTAACTGTTTACAGATGTATATATATGTTATACAGTTGCATACAACATGTTCGACTATATGTATATAACCATATATGAAGGTTATAGACTTGTTTATGTATATCATAAGTATGTATTCAAAGATATATGGTATGAAGATAATTAATAAAATTGATATGTATAGATCTCTATTTTTATAGAAGTTTTAAATTAAATATTGACTCTATATAGTTATATACATATACCTTTTACCTTCATCAATCCTGTTCTAACTCGATTTCGTCGATTCTTATCTCTCAGCTTTTCCTTCGAATTTGTGCCAATCTAGTTTTGCTTTGGAATTCATAGCTTGTCGTGTTATCTACTCTCTCTAGCCTCGAAAGGTGAGAAATCACTCACGATTAACGTTCTTATATTTATTAAATTTGATTTCGATTGAAACGACAATTGAAATATGATGTTGTAGTTATTTAAATTGATATATATGCTATTATCTGTAACTGTTCACCTGTGGGATATGACACCATATCCTGTTGTTTATATTATATTGTTATTGATGATATATCTATGCCTGTTATATTATTTCTATATCTGTTATCACTCTGCAAGTTCCCTGTTAGTATAGAAATCACTATGGGTTGAAATGATACATACCCGAATGGACTTTAGAATAGGAGAAAATCATTATGGGTTGAAATGATAAACCCAAGCGATTTTCATTTGAATTGGATTTGGGATTACGGGTCGAAATGATATCTACCCGTATGTATTTAAATTTACGGATTGAAATGATAAATATCTGTATCTCTTAACCATATGATAAATATGTATACATACACCGTTGGTCCATATATATAAATATTTTGAAATTGAATTCTATGGTTTTGGAAAGAAATATATGGTTTTAATAAATGTTGAGCCTTAAATTATTGCATATAAATGGGAATGATTGATTAAATACATATAATATGGTTGAGTATTTAAAATTTATATTTCAAATAGATTTTGGTAATAAATTTAAATAAGTTAAGGTTGGGAAGATAATTTGAATTTAGTAAAGAATTTTATTTAATTAAACCAATTTAAAACTTATTGGAATTGGGATTTAAGATATGATTTATAACTGGGTTTGATTTATAAGTAATTTAATGAGTATTTCTCGTTTAAATAAAGTTTAAGGAAATATTTAGTAAAAATGTAATTTAAGGCTAGTTAGATGATATTGAATTTATTAAGTGAATATTCCCTGATTAAATAATAAATAAAGTTAAATCAAGAGCTATATGAAATTGAAAAATCTAACTTTGAAAATGTTGAATATTAAACTTTGAAATATATTGAAAAATAAATGGTATATTTAGAACTGAATTAAATTGATAAATTGAGCTTTGAATAAATTTGAATTTGGAATTTGAAGTTGATTTGAATCGATTTGCGAGACTTGAGAAAATTAAATACTTTACTTTATAAATTATTTAATATATATATATACTATTTTGGAAAATAGATATATTTGAAATGAAATGATATTTGGGTTTTGGAGTATAAATTTAATTGAAATGACCACGGTGTTAAAAT
Source organism: Allium fistulosum (assembly GCA_030737815.1). Classification (NCBI taxonomy): domain Eukaryota; kingdom Viridiplantae; phylum Streptophyta; class Magnoliopsida; order Asparagales; family Amaryllidaceae; genus Allium; species Allium fistulosum. Next base: position 229,886,200 of record CM060908.1, on the reverse strand, counting down.
GTATATTTCCACCTTGTAGATAGTTCTGAAGATCCTTAGAGGATGGTTATCCCAAACATCCTTTAAGTTACTTGTATTTCAGTTGATATTTCACTTGAGTTGGATTTATTTATATAAGAATGTTAATCCTGACTTGAGTGTTTTGTGTTTTGCTTTACGCTCGGGTCAGACCGAGTGATACAACATTTGAGACTCGCCTTTGGAGTTTGGAGCTTCGTTTGGAGATCCAACTATTGATTCAGCTTCCAGCTTTCCAGTTGATTCGTTCACAGAAGTCATCTGTTTGGATTAGAGACTTCACTGTATTTGAGATATTCTGTTGTATTTTATTTCTAACTCTGATGTTTATATAGTAGCTACATGAACTACTATTTTATCTATTCCGCTGCGTATTATTGTATTACTCTGTGTTTGTGATTCTGTGATTAATTTATTTACTGCATATGCTGAGTTTTGCCAAATTTAAATTAACAATCTGATATTTTGAATTATTCAAGTCAGACATGTGTGGATTTATTGTCGATTTGAATGGTCCAAAATAGCGGGTCGTTACAGTTGGTATCAGAGCACTGGCTCTAGGCGAAACTTAGCATATATTGTAAATTTATTTACAGAATCACTTACGTCTGAGTTTAACCTCTTCCTTTTGACTCGATTTCCTTTGAACTTTGGAACGTTCCCTACGGTTCCAAAATTCATTCTTGTCTCTCTCGATTGGTATTCTTTTGATTCTTGAGTATCCCATAACTCCACTTTGAAGGATCTCTATAAGAATAGGATCCCACCAATCTTTGAATGATTTGTGAAGGGGTGAAACGTCTTCACAATTGGCATTGATTCACCGGAGATTTCTATATCTTTGGTTTAGATGCCGCTATCTCTTGCGATCGAATGTTGGTTTTTCTTGGAATTCTGCATCGATCTTGTTCCTGAAGTCACGGTTGACCCGGTTAAGGTCGCCCGCGACTTGTATAAGTATATCTATCTTCTATTTTGAAATTTAATTATTCATTTTCGTTCGAACTTAACTTCGAATCAGAATCCTATTTGATTAGAGTTCTTTTAAATTGAATCTCTATCTTTGTTTTGAGATCCGTCTATGAATCGTCCTTTGAAAATCGGGTTGTTTATATTTTAGAAATTGTTTCCTATATCGAAATTATTATTTTGATAAGTATGACTATATTCTATATGTAAAAGTGAAATGATTTCGATAAGGATTATATATACCTTTTAAAAATGAGAATTTGAAGTTTGAAAGGATTTGAAATTTTGAAAGTTATATAAGAATTTGATTTATCTAAAAATGATTTTTATAACTGAAGGATTTTAAATTTGGAATTCGAGAATTGAACTCCGGTATTTTGAAATTGGTTTTAAGATTTTGAGATATATGATAATAATATGATTTAAAGTATTTTCCAAATAAGAAATGTTTCAAATGATTTTAATGAGTTTCGAATGATTTCGAAGAAATTTCAAAAGAAGTTTGAGAAAATAGAAGTCCAGAACTCACTTATGTCGATGGAAAATAATTTCGGTGATGAGTGCACGCATCATCGACATTGATTTTCGAGTTTCAGAGTGGGGGATAGGCCACTTTAGTAGCATTGCTATGCGAGTGATTTTGCGAAACCAATTTTGATTTCAAATTCCGAAGTAATATTTGATATTCTAAAGATATATGTATATATATTTGAAATGATTTGAAGTAAGCCGGTGTTCAGTCCTCGAGTTTCGGATTTGATATAACCCTATCTATTAAAATTGATTTACTGATTTGTTGTTGATTTCCAACTCTTGAATTTGAAAATAATTTCTTCAACTATTTTGAAGGTTCGAGCACTTCCAAATCAAGGTTAACTTTCCAAAGCTAAGAAATTTTGAAAAGTATAAAGTATATAAGTTTGGTATGTTTGTTAAAGTATGTAGTAATATGATTTAAATAAGTGAAACTGTTTTGTTAAGTAAATGAATAAGGCAATTTTAAAATTTTCTAATATGAAATTTAGATTTGAAATGTTTTGAAAAGAATTAGATCTTCAAAATATTTTGAATAAAGTTTAGTTAAATGTTTTAATTTAGGAACATCTTTATGAAACTATATATTTAACAAGTTGGAATAAATATATAATTTGTACGTATGCTGTTTTATTCGCATAATTAATTTGATCCAGGTTTGAGTACACAAGTTCGAGGTGAATTACACCATTTCGTGTTAGGATTTTTCATTCGATTCTTGATGGCGAATATTTGATATGGATTTTGGGCTTGATTCTAGAATTCTCTATCATAGTATATGGCTATGCAAGGAGACTGAGGACTTTTAGTCGAGAAACCATATCGAAGTCCGCATTAGGGAAGTCGAATGGACAATACTAGTTCGAAAGCGAACTTGTGTGATCGAGCGAGCGATAAAATGTGATTCTGCGAAATGATGACGTATGTACATCTTATATTCTAATATCATTTATATATTTTGACGCTGAAATTGAAAGCTGTCGAGTTAGAATATCTTTGCTTACTAAAAGAAAATTTCCAATTTAAATTACAAAGATATATAACCCATAAAAGCAAAGATATTCAATCTCATATGGCTCTTAATACAGCGAAATTTATTTTTGAAAAATTTGATCCTTATATAAGATGGACCTTACGTAAGTATAAGATGATTTTGAAAACATTTGATTTTGGAAATGAATTGGTTGACTTAAATTATATTGATTTCGAAATTTGGATTTATTTCCTAAATTTATTATTTTGGAAACTTTGGAATTGAAGATATTTGATTTGGAAGAATAATTTGGTGAAAGCGTATATGATTTTGAAATTGAACTGATATTGAAACAAATTGAAATTTGGGAACCTTATGTTACTAAACACTTGATTTGGGAGTTGTCGAACTTATACAAAATTGATTTATATGAGTATGAAATTAATTCGAAAACTATAGATTTGAAAAGGTACTCAATTTGAAAATGAAATCTTATATAATTGAAGTCTATATAAGTATGATTTGATATACTATTGATTTTGGAAAGTATTTGATTTGAAAATTAAATCTTATATATAATGGATTTTATATAAGTACGATATTTGAAAGTGATTTGAAAAGGTACTATATGATACATATTTTCGAAGTAAAGATATGGAAAGTGCCTTCTGCTTGATATCCGATTTGTGGCCACATCTTGGATTCATTCTATCGATATTATTCTCTCTGATTTTTGGTTTTCCGGATATGATACTCGAGTGTCCTTCGAATTCCATGGCGTTACCCATGGTCTTATTGTTCTCTCGTGACTGCATAGCGCAACTGCCTGGCTGAGTCTTGCCTAGGGGTATGGATTGTTTCCTGGGGGATCCAGGCGTAACCATTGTGTATCCTGCAATCTGTGTAGGTCGCGAATAGTAGCGCAAATGCTTGGCTGAGTCTTGCCTGGGGGTACGGATTGTTTCCTGGGGGATCCAGGCGTAACCATTGTGTATCCTGCATTCTACTAGTCATCATGGCGTAACTCGCAGGGCTGAGAAAGCTTACGGATATGGATTGTTTCCTGGGGGATCCAGGCGTAATCATTGTGTATCTGCGATCCATGATTTGATTTGTGTTTTGATTGGATTGTACTTTCCATATCTGTTTTAAAAGTTTTTCCAGTATTTTCACTGGGTGTTGAAATAGGTCTACTAAGTACCTGGAGAATTCTAGTTTTGCGCCTGATCAACGCACTACCAGAGTCTACAGGAACAAGGATAAACTTGTTGAAACATCGAGTTATAAAAGTATTTTCGAAAGGAAATTTTTTCAATATAAAGGTAATTTATTATAAAAGTGTTTCCAACAAAGAAATTCTATATTAATATTCGAACTTGAAATTCTCAGGGTTTAAATTAATTATTCGTGCCCGATTCTATTCTTTTAAATCTACCTTATCCGTTCAGCTTTATTTATTCACCTTTATCCTATTTTCTGAATCCACCTCCTTTCCTTGTTGACTATATCCTTTTTAAATATTGTTTATTTGTATACTATGGTTTAATAGAAAAATTTAGTGTTATAAATATTTTAGAAGCTATTAATTAAATACAACATATTTAAAGAAATGATTATTGATTTATTAATATTGTTGAAAAGTATCTTGAGATAAATTAAGAAATTTATGAATTATGGATTTAATAGTTTCTTTGTAAATATAAGTAATAATGTAAATAATTGTTTTCAAATGGTTTTCATACATTTATAAAGGTGTCATTTAAACATATAAATGGTATTTATAAAGGAAGCAAGAAATTTTACAAATGGGTTTTGAAAAGTTTAAAGTATATAAGATAATTGAATTGCAAATGAAGTTTTCAAATCTTATGTAAAATTTATATAGTTTAAATTAATTGTTTAATCTTGACTTTCAATCTATCTCTTCCGTCGGGTTGTTTCTATTTTTCTACCTCCTTCCTTTTCGGGGACGAAAAGTTTTGAGTGGGGGAGAGTGTAACGACTCGCAAAATTTAATGGTTTTAAAAGTATATTTAACTGGAAATTTGTGAAATTTTAAACAATAAAATTTGAAATTTAAAAACTTATTATTTGGAATACGTCTATTTTAATATAGCAACTGGTAAATTTTCATCTGGTAATATTGAAGTTTATTTTCCTGTGAAATTTCATTTCAAATCAAACCGGTTAATAACAGTGAATTTAAAAGTTTTCCGAAACCAAAATATGTCAACAGGAGAAAATTTATTCAGATCATTCTGAATCAGACTGCGAAATTCGTTTTTCCAAATTTGGACTTCTACTGCTCCGTTTATCTTAATTCTGACAAAATAGCAGCATTTTCGGTACCGATTATCGACTTTTGATCGGATGGTCGTACCACTGACATCTGTATACCGTTTTGATCGTCTCGTCGCGCTGATCATCACGGTATATTTAAATCTGTATTTTGAGGTCCGGTATGCAACGGAGACTATAAACAGCTCTTCATAGCGGTACCACTTTTGTTGCCCATTTGGATTTCAAACGGCTGGAGTCTTTTATTTTGAGCTGTTACCTTTTCATCTTTTCAATGCATTTGTTACCTTTCCATCTTTTCAATGCATTGATGCCATGCCATACCATCTCATTTTTTTGTGTACGTTTGGATTTCTGTAAAATTACGTTACATTTATAAATTGAACTGTTCATATCCTTTATAATTTTATCTCCCAGGATCCATTCCACTCAAACCCTCTTCTATTTTACATCTGAGACCTTACCCTTCCACTTCTCCTTACTCACGTTCGTCTCTACTTCTCTCATCTCCCCTCCAAAGCAACAGCACCCACGCTATCACCTTCACACATCAGGCCTTCCACTTCAGACCTACACCGCAACCACCCACGGCCACGAGCTTCCATCGCCGAACAACACTCAGGAAACCCATCGCCTCCTCTTCCCCTCCACAGCCTAAATGCCGAGAGCCACCTCAACTCCACCGACCTTGCCAAGCTCGAACCCAAACCCCGCTTGACTCGCTCCACGTCCACCCATGCTCTGCCTCCTTTCCCAGGCTCGCCACCTAGCCCTTCCTTATTTTGTAGGTAAACCATTCGTTATATATGTATAAAGTCGTAACTGTAGATATATTGGATGCACTATCTGTTAGTATGTAAGTGTTGTTATGTTTAAGTATTTATATCCATATAAAAAGTTTCGTATATGCTCTGTACATTTAGTAATAGGATATCAATGTTTGTATTTTGTCTCAATTACTGTTATAAGTTATATTAGTATATATATACGTTATGTCACTTTAATATAATCGGTGTTCTAATGTAAAGTCTTGTAAAGATGTATATGTGCTTTGTGTTTGGAGATATATGCAAGTTAGTTACTGGTTATTTATATATAGGTATGTTTGTATATAATTTTATAAAGACAGTGTTCTGCATTGGTTATATTGTACAGGGTTAAGTTATGTATATCTTAAAACTATATAAAACTATTTAAATATATATATTGTTATATTCACGTTTATATTAACATTTTTGGAAAGTGTATATACAGTTTATATAAGATATGTTATACAAAAAGTTATATAGTTGTATATATAGGCTATGTTCATACAGTAAAAGATATAAACTATATATTACAGTACATAGGATTTCAGTAGTCTACTATGTATTTAATTAATAATATAGGCTTGGTTAACCTGTATATACATACAGCTTGTCTTACGCATGCCCTGTTCAAGTATTTTCAAGTATAACTATATATATTTTTCCAGGTTGTTTAAATACTTGCTTTAATTATATACATCTGGGTCCGTTTATTCTTCTTTTGAAATGTAAGTATATGTCATTACAATTTTTACATTATAAAGTATATATGTTATATTGATTTATAAAAAAATAAAAAAAATAAAAATTGTTTTAAGTATAACAGGTATTGTATATTAGTCTTATATCTATCTGTTATATATATATAATATCTGTACGTAGGTACAAGCTATTCGTATAAATGATCTGCTGATATGATTGCATTTCAATAAGTGAGTGTGTAGGTCTGCATATAAAAATATTCTCGAACAACTGTTACGGGTATGAGCATGTCAGAATATATTAGACCTTAGATATGTTGTAGATATTATATTTTTTGGCTGATACTATTAACTGTTTACAGATGTATATATATGTTATACAGTTGCATACAACATGTTCGACTATATGTATATAACCATATATGAAGGTTATAGACTTGTTTATGTATATCATAAGTATGTATTCAAAGATATATGGTATGAAGATAATTAATAAAATTGATATGTATAGATCTCTATTTTTATAGAAGTTTTAAATTAAATATTGACTCTATATAGTTATATACATATACCTTTTACCTTCATCAATCCTGTTCTAACTCGATTTCGTCGATTCTTATCTCTCAGCTTTTCCTTCGAATTTGTGCCAATCTAGTTTTGCTTTGGAATTCATAGCTTGTCGTGTTATCTACTCTCTCTAGCCTCGAAAGGTGAGCAATCACTCATGATTAACGTTCTTATATTTATTAAATTTGATTTCGATTGAAACAACAATTGAAATATGCTGTTGTAGTTATTTAAATTGATATATATGCTATTATTTGTAACTGTTCACCTGTGGGATATGACACCATATCCTGTTGTTTATATTATATTGTTATTGATGATATATCTATGCCGGTTATATTATTTCTATATCTGTTATCACTCTGCAAGTTCCCTGTTAGTATAGAAATCACTATGGGTTGAAATGATACATACCCGAATGGACTTTAGAATAGGAGAAAATCATTATGGGTTGAAATGATAAACCCAAGCGATTTTCATTTGAATTGGATTTGGGATTACGGGTCGAAATGATATCTACCCGTATGTATTTAAATTTACGGATTGAAATGATAAATATCTGTATCACTTAACCATATGATAAATATGTATACATACACCGTTGGTCCATATATATAAATATTTTGAAATTGAATTCTATGGTTTTGGAAAGAAATATATGGTTTTAATAAATGTTGAGCCTTAAATTATTGCATATAAATGGAATGATTGATTAAATACATATAATATGGTTGAGTATTTAAACTTTATATTTCAAATAGATTTTGGTAATAAATTTGAATAAGTTAAGGTTGGGAAGATAATTTGAATTTAGTAAAGAATTTTATTTAATTAAACCAATTTAAAACTTATTGGAATTGGGATTTAAGATATGATTTATAACTGGGTTTGATTTATAAGTAATTTAATGAGTATTTCTCGTTTAAATAAAGTTGAAGGAAATATTTAGTAAAAATGTAATTTAAGGCTAGTTAGATGATATTGAATTTATTAAGTGAATATTCCCTGATTAAATAATAAATAAAGTTAAATCAAGAGCTATATGAAATTGAAAAATCTAACTTTGAAAATGTTGAATATTAAACTTTGAAATATATTGAAAAATAAATGGTATATTTAGAACTGAATTAAATTGATAAATTGAGCTTTGAATAAATTTGAATTTGGAATTTGAAGTTGATTTGAATCGATTTGCGAGACTGGAGAAAATTAAATACTTTACTTTATAAATTATTTAATATATATATACTATTTTGGAAAATAGATATATTTGAAATGAAATGATATTTGGATTTTGGAGTATAAATTTAATTGAAATGACCACGGTGTTAAAATGTATATTTCCACCTTGTAGATAGTTCTGAAGATCCTTAGAGGATGGTTATCCCAAACATCCTTTAAGTTACTTGTATTTCAGTTGATATTTCACATGAGTTGGATTTATTTATATAAGAATGTTAATCCAGACTCGAGTGTTTTGTGTTTTGCTTTACGCTCGGGTCAGACCGAGTGATACAGCATTTGAGACTCACCTTTGGAGTTTGGAGCTTCGTTTGGAGATCCAACTATTGATTCAGCTTCCAGCTTTCCAGTTGATTCGTTCACAGAAGTCATCTGTTTGGATTAGAGACTTCACTGTATTTGAGATATTCTGTTGTATTTTATTTCTGATGTTTATATAGTAGCTTCATGAACTACTATTTTATCTATTCCGCTGCGTATTATTGTATTACTCTGTGTCTGTGATTCTGTGATTAATTTATTTACTACATATGCTGAGTTTTGCCAAATTTAAATTAACAATATGATATTTTGAATTATTCAAGTCAGACATGTGTGGATTTATTGTCGATTTGAATGGTCCAAAATAGCGGGTCGTTACATTAGTTAAACCTTGATTTGAAATCTAAATTCAATTCCAGATTTCTAGAAAAACAGATCAGGTTTTGAACCTATACAACATTTCCGAGCAAGCAACAAATTCCTTCGGGTCCAACACTTCAAAACTCCGAGTAATTACTCGAGACCAATATCACTACGCCGTAAATGGCCTTCTGCAACATAAAAAAAATGTTGGCTCAGGCCCGAAAAATGTTGCCATAGGTCTATGGCAACACTTTTAGGGTGATGCAATTTTTGCCATTGCCTTAGACCTCAAAGGCAACATTTTGACAATCTAAGGCAACATAAGTAATATTGTTGCAATAGAACCCTATTTGTGTCTATGGCAACACCCATAGGTATCTGTAGCAACATTCCAAAATGTTGCTATAGATATTAACTTTCTGAATTTGTGGGGCCCACAAAGTAGAGCATATTTGAATTTTTTAATAAATATAAATATTTATTTAATAAAATGTTATTGCACAGAATTTGATATTTAAACAGTAATTTATTTAAATAAATATTTTATTTCAACATTTGAAATAGTACAAATTCCTGACTCCACTATTTTACAATTCAATGATATATAACACTGATATTCACATATACAGATATTCCTCACTACATCACTCAGTTCACTCATTACATATGCAGTTTCAATTTATACAGACACCGACACTGACAAATATATGACGAGCCGAGTGCCGAGTCGAAGGCGAGCCGAGTAGCGGGTCCGGGCGCAGCGCCGGCGGGGGTCCGGGGCCCCGCAGGCCCGGTGGGGATCGACCTTGTATCCTCTTTGAAACCTGTCTTCAAGCTCGAGCCTTCTTTGAAACCTGTCTTCAAGCTCATGCACTCATACACTCATGCACATTTGATTTGACTCTGTCTTCTAGCTTGTATCCAGCTGTCCAGTCTTCAATACGTGTCACATATAATTCAAAAGCAGTCTGGAAAATAATATTTAACTCGAACAGAAAATGAAAATATTTTTGTTATATTATTTGCCTCAGGTATTTGGGTTGTTTCTTTTCATAATTTTTTTTGACAGGGACCAAATATTTGCACGGACAACCTATGATATACACGGCATAAGGTCAAACCCGAGTCATCGACTGGATTCAACTCAGGGCCAAGCAACCAACAAAACAAACAAGAACCAGGTTCAGCAAAATGTAGACAAGCCAGTGCAAGAAACACAACAGTACACATAGGCAGCCCATCAAGCAAAAACAGTGAATGCATCAGGCATGTACAAGAGAAACATAGGCAGTAATATGATATACAGAGGACTTGGAGCATCAGTTCATGTTTTGATTTTCAAAAATGATATACAAGTTCTGATTTTCAAAAATGCAGAAGTTTTCAAGTGAAGCAGTTTTCAAGAGGACAGTAGAATACAAATACTTCAAGTTCTGGTTTAACAAATGCAGCAAGGTACAAAGGTATGTGAACAAGTTTAACAAAGGTTCAAGTTCTGGTTTAACAAATGCAGCAGAAAGGAGCTAACAAGCTCAGATCAGAAATAAAAAACAAGCTAGTGAACAAAAATCCAACATACCAAATAATATCACATCGCAATTCATCATCGGCAAAGCAAAATCAAACCAGTGAACCAAAATCCAACATACCAATTGTGACGACCGCCAATGACCCCTGCACCGAATCTAGAGACAGTGCGCTGTAAAGTGTGCCAGGCGACCATGGACGATTGTCAAGGTAAATTAAAGCAACAGAATCTATCGTATTACTCACAGCGCATGGACAAAATACAATAGAACATATGTATAGTGAAGCTTTACAGAACAAAATGACATCATATAAAACTCCATAGTAGTTGAATACAATCATCCAAATAGTCAATACATCAAGCCTCACTACATATCTCTCAGAGAATACAAAACAGCGGAATATCCGGTACATATAATAAGAAGATAATATGCAACCCTCCAGCTCGTCTTCGATATCAGCATCGTGAGAAGAGGACAGCACCTCTCACCTGCTACCTAGTCTGCCCGTCCCAAAATGGACGAACAGCACAAGGCAATAAGAATTAAAAACATAAAGCCTTGAGTCAGACAACAGTCTTAGTGAGCAGCAAATTAACTAACGACATACCAAAAGAGCATAAAGGAAAAGGAATAGGAATACAACCCTCCTACTCCAACCTCATTCTACAATGTTAGCCCCAGACACACACTAAGCAGAAGCAAACAATTTAAAGTAAAGCTACTATCACTCGAGTCAAGGGCGATGTTTTCCAAGTACCAAGGCCTAAATCAGATAAGCACCCAGAAAATACCGCTCTTGAGTCCGAATGACGATACAACCAAACATCCATGACTCTGGCTATCACTGTTATCATTGCTTCGATATCACCGTTAATTGAATGACCGGCACATTCTTTCAGCCGTCCGTCAAGGGCTAATGGCAACCCCGGTTCTAGACATAACTCCCGCACGTCGTCGCAACCTGTGCCTAGGACTATCGAATCTGCCCAGAGTACTCGACCATCAACAGTTAGTCGTTGGGACTATCGAATCTGCCCAAACGTACTCTTGCTTAGAGCATGCTAGAACCTTCAACAACGATGCTATCCAAACCTCCTAGTCATCCTCCTTGACGACTATTCTCATATCCATTCATTATCCTCAACTCGAATCATATCACCGAGTTATCAACATGCTTGGAATGATCCCGTCTGGATTAGACCAAGTCTTCATCACATGATGCCTCGCTTCATTACATCCTCGCAAAGCCTCATCCCAACATCACATCATCAAATCTATGCATAAGAGCTTCATCATCCCGCTACATATGCCACGAGCAGCTTTCCCAATTCAAGAGCCTTTCCCTTAGCTTTTGAATCATCTTCGATCTAAATCTAATCATCAATCATCTAGTTCATAGCAATCAATCAAATCAAATATCAATCCAAGCAATCAAGCATTCAAATATGATCTAAGTAGACAATTATAACAATAATGGCATTTTTGTAATTAAAGAGTTGAAAGTCCAATAAGCATGAAAACATGAACAATATCTCTACAAACTTGATGAATGAACTTGCATAGGTTAACATGTGATAAAATGGATGTAACATCATCATGAACAATGGATCTACATGGATCTACACTTAGGATGAAGAAAATGCATGGAAATCTCTATTTTAACACCAAATCGAGCCAACAATCCGATATACTCCTTTGGATCCGTGTGAGAGATAATCACTACTCACCAAATCACCAAAACTAACCCTAATCAACATGCTTCAGATCTGGACAGCGAAGGATCGAGCTTGATCTATCACGAATCCGCTTCAAACGAAGAAATCTCTCTTGAAAAGATGAAGACCTTCAATCTAAGCTCTTGAATCTTCAATCTTGATCTTCGATTTGGATGGATGGAAGCACTAGATTAGAGTGGAGAAAAGAAGTGAAGAAGTGTAGAAGTCGAGCTCTCAAAATGGCAGCACTTCGTCGCTTCAAAATCCGGATCCCAAAAATGAAGCCAACCTCTTCTATTTATAGCTGAAATCTGCCCCTAGGTCGCTCATCTCCATAGGTTGCTCGGAGTTAGGTCGTCCACGACCTACGACCTAGCAACATCTTCGACCTAACCAAAGCCAGACGCCTTAAAACAAATGCGCATCTGCGACTTAACCTGCCAACGACCTACGACTTAGGAATCACGCGACCTAACACTTAAACTATTCCCTACGACCTAACAACTCACGCGCTTCAACGACTTAAAGGCTTACGACTTATCACATGTCAAAACCCAGCGACCTAACAACTCACGCGACCTAACACTTATGCGACCTATCTCCTTAGGTCGCTAACACGCTAACTCCTTAGGTCGCTAACACGCTAACTCCTTAGGTCGCTAACACGCTAACTCCTTAGGTCGCTAACACGCTAACCTTCTTAAGTCGCTCAACCCTATAGGTCGCTAACTTGAACTGCCGACCTAACACTTAACTCACCCATACACTTAGGTCGCTCACAACAGTTTTTCCTTAGGTCGTTGCCGACCTAACTATACTAACTACCAGACGACCTAGTACATGATGACCTAACGCTTATCTAGGTCAAAAACTTAAGTCGTCTACGACTTAACACACTAACCACTAGGTCGTACGTCTTCTAGCTCGCGCTTCCTTTAGGTCGCTCGAAACCTTAACTCGCCAGAAATTCTTAAGTCTTCCCTCTTAAGTCGTCTACGACCTAAACCCTTAGTCATTAACTCGCCCAGACTTAAATTCCTATACGACTTAAGCTTCCAAACGCTCTCTTAAGTCGTTCAATCTATAAGTCGGTTACGACTTATCTCTTAGGTCGTTCGCGACCTAGGACTTAGAAAAATTCTGAACGACTTATCAACAATGCAACCAAAGGTCAACTATCTTACGATGTTTCGATCCGTGAAAATACGGGTCGTTACATTCTCTCCCCCTTAGGAATTTCGCCCCCGAAATTCCAAACAAACAAAGCAATCAAAGACTATTCTGCACGCCTATCATCCATAGCAATCAACAAACCATGCATCCAATTCTAGGTTAGCGTACAGAATTCTAGGACTTAGAACAAGTTACAATATCGTGAGGTGACACGACACCTTAGGGCCATACCTTGAAGAGTTCAGGATGAGCTGCCTTCATCCTCTCTTCCACCTCCCACCTACAGTCGTTATCATCATCACTCCATTGTATCTTGAGCAACTTAACTACCTTCCCCCTAAGCTGTTTCGTGTCGGTTTCAACAACACGAAGCGGCTTACGAGGTCTTCTATGAACTGGATCAACTTCGAAATCTTCACAGCTATCAGCAGAAACTACTATATTCGAGTCGTGCACATACTTCCGTAGATATGATATGTGAAAAACATTGTGCACACCCGACATCTTCTCCGGTAACTCCAATCTGTAGGCGAGATTTCCAATTCGCTCGATGATCGGGAATGGTCCAACAAATCTCGGAGTCAGTTTTCCTTTCTTCCCGAATCGAATAACATTCTTCAGTGGAGAAATCTTTACAAAAACCATATCTCCTACGTCGAATTCCAAATCCTTTCGACGCTTATCAACATAACTCTTCTGACGGTCTTGGGCTGCCTTCATTCATTGCCGAATGATCTCTATACAATCTGAAGTCTGCTGAATCATCTCTGGCCCAAGTATCAGCTTTTCTCCAGTTTCCAACCAACATGTCGGAGAGTTACATGGTCTTCCATACAATGCCTCATACGGTGCCATACCAATACTAGACTGGTAACTATTGTTGTATGCAAACTCTACCAAATGAAGGTGATCTTCCCATGATCCTCCGAAGTCCAAAACACAAGCTCTGAGGAGATCTTCCAAAACCCGGTTGACTCTCTCGGTCTGACCATCTGTTTGAGGGTGATAAGCTGTACTCAAACATAACTCGGTTCCCAAGACTTCCTGGAAGCTCTTCCAAAATCCACTAGTGAACAATGGATCTCTATCGCTCACTATACTCTTCGGAATACCATGGAATCGAACTATCCACTTAACATACAACTCAGCCAACTTTGATGCAGTCCTAGTCGATCGAACAGGAATGAATCGTGCGCTCTTAGTCAGACGATCCACAATGACCCAAATCCCTTCATTTACAGTTCTGGTTCTAGGCAATCCATCGATAAAATCCATCGACACTTGTTCCCACTTCCATGTAGGAACTTCTAATGGCTGAAGCAATCCACTTGGCTTCTTCTGTTCGGCTTTTACCAACTGGCAGTTCATACATTTGGAAATAAAATTTCCAACATCCTTCTTCATACCTTCCCAGTAGTAGGTTCTCTTCATATCCCGATACATCTTATTTCCACCTGGATGAATTGTCAACTTCGAGTGATGACTTTCCTTCAGAACTTCACTCCTCAATTCATCTATATCGGGAACAACTAGTCGTCCTTGCTTCCGAAGCCAACCCTCTCGATCGACCTCGAATCCTTTATCCTTTTCTGGATCCAATCCAGATTCCAAATCACGGATAATCTTGACAAGCTTATCATCTCGCTTTTGACTCTCGCCAATCCTTTCCACAAGAGTCGGTCTTATTGATAAGTTTGCCAACATCTCAGGTTCCAATTCACATCTAGGCCTGAAGTCAAATCCAGCTAAATACTCGAGATTCTTCCACTCCGAAAACATGGCTCCCAATCCTGCATGTCTTCGACTTAACGCATCTGCCACTGCGTTACCTTTTCCCGGAGTATAAGCTATACCAAAATCATATGATGCCAAAAACTCTAGCCAACGTTGCTGCCGAAGATTCAAATCCTTTTGGGAGAAAAGATACTTCAACGACTTGTGATCCGTAAACAATTCGAATCGAACTCCCAATAGATAATGCCTCCACATCTTCAGAGCAAATTCAATCGCTGCCAACTCCAAATCATGAGTCGGGTAATTCCTTTCATGCAGCTTCAGTTGTCGACTGGCATATGCAACAACTTTATCCCTCTGCATCAGCACTGCTCCAAGTCCAGTACCACATGCGTCGGTGTAAACCACCATCTCATCATTCCCACTTGGAATAGTCAAAACAGGAGCACTCGTCAATCGCTCTTTCAGGATTCTGAAAGCTTGCTCGCACTTAGCATCCCAACTGAACACTTGGTTCTTCTTCGTCAATCCTGTTAACGGTGCAGCTACCTTGGAGAAGTCTTTGATAAACCGTCGATAATATCCTGCTAATCCAAGAAAACTTCTCACATCAGATGCATTCTTAGGTCTAACCCAATCCTGGATTGCTGCCACCTTAGCGGGATCAACCGCTATTCCACTTCCAGAAATCACATGGCCTAAGAACCTCACTTCACTCTTCCAGAAGTGACACTTCAAAAACTTAACCTTCAGCTGATGTTTCCGCAAGATTTCCAAAACAATACGCAAGTGCGTCTTGTGCTCTTCTTCAGTTCTGGAATAAATCAGAATATCATCCACGAACACAAGTACGAACTTGTTCAACTGGTCTCTGAACACTCTATTCATAAGATCCACAAAATATGCTGGCGCGTTAGTCAATCCGAACGGCATTACCAGCCACTCAAAGAAACCAGATGGTGTCCGAAAAGCAGTCTTCGGCACACTATCCTTAGCTACTCTCAACTGGTGAAATCCCGTTGCCAAATCCATCTGAGAAAACACCTTAGCTTCGTGAAGCTGATCAAACAAGTCATCTATTCTCGGCAATGGATACTTGTTCTTCTTAGTCACCTTATTCAGCTCACGATAATCGACACACAATCTCAACGACCCATCTGCCTTAGTTGCGAACACAACTGGTGCACCCCACTCGGACACACTACGCCGAATGAATCCTTTCTGCAAAAGATCATCAACTTGCACCCTCAACTCCTGCTGTTCCCTAGGCGCCATCCGCCTAAGAGGCATCACAACAAGTCTGGCTCCTTCAACTAGATCTATTCGAAACTCGATCTCTCTATGCGGCGGCAACCCTTTGACTTCGTCAAAGACATCCTCGAATCTATTAGCGATCGGCACTGATGACAGTCCATCCCGTGGAACAACTAGCGAATACATGAAGCTCATGAAGACGCCTTCTTCATGCTTACATCGTATCACAACCTTTCGCCCCTCCACATTCTCGACTGTCACTTCCAACCTTTCGCAATCAACCTTTGCCGCATACTTCCTAAGCCAGTCCATACCCAAAATAATTCCGAACCCCGCAAAGTTCAGAACAAAACAATCACAAACAAAAGAGCAACCATGACTCAACACAATCAGACCACGGCATAACATACACAAACAAGAC
Organism: Allium fistulosum; assembly: GCA_030737815.1. Taxonomy (NCBI): domain Eukaryota; kingdom Viridiplantae; phylum Streptophyta; class Magnoliopsida; order Asparagales; family Amaryllidaceae; genus Allium; species Allium fistulosum. The sequence goes on along the minus strand of CM060908.1, from coordinate 229,869,642 downwards.
GAACCCCCAACTGGATTAGTCACAACCAATGGCCTATCAACAATATCCGGTTCCAAACCTAACCGGTCTACGAGTTCATTACAAACAAACGAATGCGACGCTCCAGTATCAAACAGAACTCTAACCGGAACACCACATAGGAAAAGAGTACCTTGAACAACCACACTCTTTCCTTTCTCTTCAGCAGTAGGAGCTTTCGAAGACGACGGAACAGCTCCCAAAGCATAAGCTTGCACAATCTGCTTGTCCTTCCTCGGTTCTGGACAATTCTTCCTGATGTGCCCTGGCTTGTCACAGTTGTGACACTTCATCGGTGCCTTCGGATTCTTACAATCCTTAGAGAAATGGCCCTTCTGCTGACAATTGTAGCAAGTCACCTCGCCTTTCGGCTTCTTCTGGCCATCCTTACCCTTCTGCTGCTGCTGCTTCCTCTTCTGGTTTCCACCCTACTGTGGTTTAGACTCTCCCCTGGTAACAGCAACAACAAGTCCTTCCTTAGGAAACAGACTCTCATGCCTAAGAGCTTTCTCCACAAGCTTCTCAAATGAATCGTCCAAATAATCCACCAACTGTCTCCCAAGATAACCATCCAAGCCGGTCACAAACTTCTCATTCTTCTGATAAGCAGATTCAATATATGACCGAGCATACTTGGACAAAGCTTCAAACTCAGAAACATACTCAAGAACAGATCTTCCACCTTGCTTGAGCTCCACAAACCTCTTGAACAAAACAGACTTCTGAGCTGTAGAAATGAACTTAGCTTCAAATCTAACTTGGAATTGCTCCCAAGTAATCTCTTCTTCCGGAGTATTGATGGTAATAGAGTTCCACCAATCAGAAGCTCTCCCTTGAAGCTGTCTCGATGCCAACTTCCTCTTAGTTGCATCCTCAATTCCCAAATCACCAAAGATCCTTCTACAAGCATCTATCCACCTCTGGACCTCAATAGTTGATTCTGTTCCCAAGAAAACCTTCCCTCCAAGAGCAGTATAGTCCTTGCACAACTTAGCAAAATCCACTGGTTTCGGAGTTTGGACTTGAACTCCAACATCTACTGCTGCCCCCGGAACTGGTATCCTTCTCATGATCGAAGTCATCATAGCTTCGAACATGGCTGCATAATCAGCAGTCTCTTCAGTAGCACGGCCTTCCCTAGCAGCTGGTCTCCCTCTTCGACTCATTCTCAATATCTATAAAAAGGAATGATCAGAACATCTAGAGAAACAACTGCATAAAGGACTCAAACTCTACTAAGCTACTATATTATAGATAGTATTCATCCATCAAAATACAATTACGTCTCTCATACGTAGTTACGACAGCAAGCGTTGGGTAAAATCGATTAACCAATGCTCTGATACCAAATGTGACGACCGCCAATGACCCCTGCACCGAATCTAGAGACAGTGCGCTGTAAAGTGTGCCAGGCGACCATGGACGATTGTCAAGGTAAATTAAAGCAATAGAATCTATCGTATTACTCACAGCGCATGGACAAAATACAATAGAACATATGTATAGTGAAGCTTTACAGAACAAAATGACATCATATAAAACTCCATAGTAGTTGAATACAATCATCCAAATAGTCAATACATCAAGCCTCACTACATATCTCTCAGAGAATACAAAACAGCGGAATATCCGGTACATATAATAAGAAGATAATATGCAACCCTCCAGCTCGTCTTCGATATCAGCATCGTGAGAAGAGGACAGCACCTCTCACCTGCTACCTAGTCTGCCCGTCCCAAAATGGACGAACAGCCCAAGGCAATAAGAATTAAAAACATAAAGCCTTGAGTCAGACAACAGTCTTAGTGAGCAGTAAATTAACTAACGACATACCAAAAGAGCATAAAGGAAAAGGAATAGGAATACAACCCTCCCACTCCAACCTCATTCTACAATGATAGCCCCAGACATACACTAAGCAGAAGCAAACAATTTAAAGTAAAGCTACTATCACTCGAGTCAAGGGCGATGTTTTCCAAGTACCAAGGCCTAAATCAGATAAGCACCCAGAAAATACCGCTCTTGAGTCCGAATGACGATACAACCAAACATCCATGACTCTGGCTATCACTGTTGTCATTGCTTCGATATCACCGTTAATTGAATGACCGGCACATTCTTTCAGCCGTCCGTCAAGGGCTAATGGCAACCCCGGTTCTAGACATAACTCCCGCACGTCGTCGCAACCCGTGCCTAGGACTATCGAATCTGCCCAGAGTACTCGACCATCAACAGTTAGTCGTTGGGACTATCGAATCTGCCCAAATGTACTCTTGCTTAGAGCATGCTAGAACCTTCAACAACGATGCTATCCAAACCTCCTAGTCATCCTCCTTGACGACTATTCTCATATCCATTCATTATCCTCAACTCGAATCATATCACCGAGTTATCAACATGCTTGGAATGATCCCGTCTGGATTAGACCAAGTCTTCATCACATGATGCCTCGCTTCATTACATCCTCGCAAAGCCTCATCCCAACATCACATCATCAAATCTATGCATAAGAGCTTCATCATCCCGCTACATATGCCACGAGCAGCTTTCCCAATTCAAGAGCCTTTCCCTTAGCTTTTGAATCATCTTCGATCTAAATCTAATCATCAATCATCTAGTTCATAGCAATTAATCAAATCAAACATCAATCCAAGCAATCAAGCATTCAAATATGATCTAAGTAGACAATTATAACAATAATGGCATTTTCGTAATTAAAGAGTTGAAAGTCCAATAAGCATGAAAACATGAACAATATCTCTACAAACTTGATGAATGAACTTGCATAGGTTAACATGTGATAAAATGGATGTAACATCATCATGAACAATGGATCTACATGGATCTACACTTAGGATGAAGAAAATGCATGGAAATCTCTATTTTAACACCAAATCGAGCCAACAATCCGATATACTCCTTTGGATCCGTGTGAGAGATAATCACCACTCACCAAATCACCAAAACTAACCCTAATCAACATGCTTCAGATCTGGACAGCGAAGGATCGAGCTTGATCTATCACGAATCCGCTTCAAACGAAGAAATCTCTCTTGAAAAGATGAAGACCTTCAATCTAAGCTCTTGAATCTTCAATCTTGATCTTCGATTTGGATGGATGGAAGCACTAGATTAGAGTGGAGAAAAGAAGTGAAGAAGTGTAGAAGTCGAGCTCTCAAAATGGCAGCACTTCGTCGCTTCAAAATCCGGATCCCAAAAATGAAGCCAACCTCTTCTATTTATAGCTGAAATCTGCCCCTAGGTCGCTCATCTCCATGGGTCGCTCGGAGTTAGGTCGTCCACGACCTACGACCTAGCAACATCTTTGACCTAACCAAAGCCAGACGCCTTAAAACAAATGCGCATCTACGACTTAACCTGCCAACGACCTACGACTTAGGAATCACGCGACCTAACACTTAAACTATTCCCTACGACCTAACAACTCACGCGCTTCAACGACTTAAAGGCTTACGACTTATCACATGTCAAAACCCAGCGACCTAACAACTCACGCGACCTAACACTTATGCGACCTATCTCCTTAGGTCGCTAACACGCTAACTCCTTAGGTCGCTAACATGCTAACTCCTTAGGTCGCTAACACGCTAACTCCTTAGGTCGCTAACACGCTAACCTTCTTAAGTCGCTCAACCCTATAGGTCGCTAACTTGAACTGCCGACCTAACACTTAACTCACCCATACACTTAGGTCGCTCACAACAGTTTTTCCTTAGGTCGTTGCCGACCTAACTATACTAACTACCAGACGACCTAGTACATAATGACCTAACGCTTATCTAGGTCAAAAACTTAAGTCGTCTACGACTTAACACACTAACCACTAGGTCGTACGTCTTCTAGCTCGCGCTTCCTTTAGGTCGCTCGAAACCTTAACTCGCCAGAAATTCTTCAGTCTTCCCTCTTAAGTCATCTACGACCTAAACCCTTAGTCATTAACTCGCCCAGACTTAAATTCCTATACGACTTAAGCTTCCAAACGCTCTCTTAAGTCGTTCAATCTATAAGTCGGTTACGACTTATCTCTTAGGTCGTTCGCGACCTAGGACTTAGAAAAATTCTGAATGACTTATCAACAATGCAACCAAAGGTCAACTATCTTACGATGTTTCGATCCGTGAAAATACAGGTCGTTACACCAATACATCATCGCAATCCAACATACCAGATTTCTCAAAGTCCAACAGAAAGATTAAACTCGAGATTATAGGAAATAAAGCCTATAAATAAATCCCAATTCATCATCGACAAAAGCGTGCGAGTGTAACCAAAATCGAGAATAATCAAGTAAACCAGAAGGCAGAAAACATACCAAATAATATCACATCGTAGCCGATGACGAAGTCAAAGCAATTCGAGCAATCAATCAAGGAGAACGAAGGAGCAAGCTACCAGGAACGTTTCTCACACTAGATTCGATCAATCAGAGCATCAAAGCAACTAGAATCGCGTGCCCTAGTTTTCACAGAGAGGAACGAGAAAGAAAAATCGCGTGCCCTAATTTTCACATAGAGAGGAACGAGAAAGAAGAGCTGATGGCGACGACAGCGGTGGAAAAAGGGGTTTGAACGGAAAACTTTGTTTGGCTTCGGGTTTTGGTGTTGTGACGGGGCTCTGGTTGGAGCTAGATGGTCGCGATGGGTCAGGAGGTAGCTGGGGGTGAGGGTGACAATTTGGTGGCGGAGGCGAATGATGAAGCAGAAGAAGAGGACGTGATTTTGTTTTTGGAAGAAAAAAAAGGAACGAAAATATGATTTGGAAATTAGGGATTTGGAAATTAGGGATTTGGAAATTAGGGATTTGGAAATTGGGGGTGAGAACGAAATGTTATGAAAAGTAAAGCGAGAAAACGAAATTTTGGGACAAATTGTAGTGGTGATCCATTTTAACAATCAGATTAAATGTAGACCGTTGGATCGTATTCACGCGGATTGCTAATTTTATTAATTTTTTAATTTGAACACATCTATAGCAACACTATATAAAAATGTTGCATCGTGTTACACTTGTTTAGCTAGAGCAACACATTTTTATGCCTAAGGTAACACCAAAAATACAACGTTGCAGTAGGACCAAAATTTTATAGCTGTCGCAACATTTTAGCTGGCAACACCATGCAAAAATGTTGCAGAAGGTCATCTATGGCGTAGTGTATGCAAACACCCTCAAACCACCAAAAACAGGAAATTAGGCAGTGCACCGTGCACATGCACGGTGGCCCCGAGCCACTCAGATCATCGTCTCTACGCCGAGCAAAATGTCGATTGCCTCCAGACCCATCTTCATCCGATCAAAGCTCTCTCACCATTCTCGAAAACGAATTCGAGTACACTCTCAACTTGGAAAACACAAAGTCCACCACTACCCAAACCTGATATCACTGCATTCTCGCAACCCCGACCACCTGATGGTCAACAGCTCCAGCCATGAACTCGACTACGACCGAGCTACCTCTTCCCAGAACCCCATATCACTCGATCTCCTAACGGCGACGAACGAGTCAAATTTTCCCAACCACTCCAAACTAGGTTTAGAAACTTACCTTGCTCGCCGCTGCCACCACCGAGGTCTGACCACCTTCCTGCTACTTTTCCTAGACACTACGCTCACTCCTCTACCACCCCAGAGGGCCACGACCTCCTCTTTCACTGAGATCGCCGGAATTTGGTCGAAAAGCCATTTCCGTTCAACCAAAGATTTCTCTCGACTCCCACATCGAAAAATCATGATTCTTGCCTTAAAATTCAAGTTAAAGTATGAGAATTCAGTTTGCATTCCTGAATTCATGATTTAAGGTATTCGAAATTTTTAATAAAATCAAACTTTGCTCAGTTCTTGATCTTCCAGAGATGTTTATATATCGTTTTAACTTAAATTTATTTTTAGAACTTATTTTAGGATCAAACAAACATCATTTGTTTTAATCTTAAGTCCTAACATTGCGTAGATCTTGAAGTAATGATTTTTAAATCAAAACATTACATTTAGAAAACTCAAACAGAGTGTGTCTAAGATAAACAGCCTGCACATAAATGTTATCATTCACAGAGCATTCATGTAAAATGATATAAACACACTTATTCACATACGTATGCATCAGAATTATATGTTTAAGTTATTATTAAGTGATGTTACTCACCATATTTGAAAATGGACAGAGCTTCATTTTGAAACAGGCTTGCACTTGCTAGCTGAAAACTCTTGAAAACATGAATGCTAAAATGCTTTAGTTTGTAAAGATGCAGACTTCAGGTTCCAGAGATGCACAGGCTTGACTTCAGATTTTGAAAAGAAGATACTCAAGCCTAAAGATCTCAGGTTTGCAGAGATGGAGACTTTGGTTTGTATGGATCTGGGTTGATGTTTTAAACTTGAATGTTGTTTAAAGTTGAACTTTTGTTTAAGAGTAGGATGCTATGGCTTCAGTTTTAAGATGGTGCTCATATCAGGTTTTACTTAATGATGATGCTCGAATTGATATGAAGAGTAGTTGAATATACAAAGTATTACAGAGTGAAAATATGTTTATACAAAGATCAGAGATATTTCTTAGTTTTGTTTGACTAGCCTGATTATTTAGGTGGCTGATAGACAATATTTTGTGTACTAGAGATATTTACATTTATTGCTATTGTCATCTTGCACTTAATTTGTTTGTACAATCATGTATCTATCTTGTTTCTCAGGTCTACACACATACTTTACTTAACATATCTTACTGTCTTCTTATGCAAGCCATAGATTTTTATATTCTTGTTTGAATGTGTCTACTTTATATTATAAAACTTATCCTATCTATATATCTGTTTATACATGTATTAATTGTTATTGTTTTTTTACACATTTCATATTAATCTTATTTGTTCGTATTTAAATATATTCCTTTGCAATGGTCTTATTACTTTATAATAGAAATGAAGTTCTATATTTATTATGTTGTTATATTTTAGCTATGAGTTTTACTTTATATTATATAATTCATATAATTTATCTTATATATTTCTATTCCATTTTTTATCTTAAATATTTATTTCTTCTTTTATATTTATTATCTTGTATGTTCACATGTATATATTTTATTTCCTTAATTATTTTATAAGTATATTTTGCTTGTATTTTATTTCACTTCTTATAAATTTACTTCTATTTCAACTTAACTATTTATTTCTATTCTTATAAACTATCAATTATTAAATTTAAATTATTTATTTTTATACTTGTCAAAATCATATTTTCTTATGCCTATATATTTATATTTGTTGCAACAATATGTTTATATTATTTTTAAACAATACAATTATTAAATAGTCAAATTTAGTATTGATAAGATTATTTGATTTTAACCATGTTTATTAAGATTATATCATATATATATTTTTAAATCAAAAGTGAGATAAGTAGAACTTGATTTTAATTAAATGTGAAAAAGATATATTCTATTTTTAAAATATTGTTGAAACTCTTTATTTTAATTCCAAACCATATTTTCTTCCAATTACTACATATATATTTGTTTTTAAACATAATAGGTTGTATTTCAATTAATTTAAATTAGATATTTATTAAAATAATACTTGCCAAAAATCCGGGATGTCACATCCCTCCCCCCTTAAAATAATTTCGTCCCCGAAATTTAAAAACAAAGATAATTTAATATCTATCTAAGATTTTAATTTTAAATCACAGGCATATATTATCAATTATATACTAACAACCATAGCAACCAATTTACCCAATCGAACAAACCCTAACTATCCAGACAAAAATTCCGGATAGAACTCCCTTGAGTTTTCCAAGTATAATACTGGAATACTCAATCTATAGAATACAAACAGTCTATACTACTAAGCTATAAAGCTCCTACTCATCTAGATCTACAAAACTAAACAGATATCAGACTACAAACGAGTCTGACTCAACAACCAAAACTCCCGAACTGCCGGTTCCAAAACCAGAGATGGATTATACACGTACTCCCTCAGAGATACGTGAAACACATCGAATCCCAGTCATCCAAACTAGCAATCCACTCCAGAAGACCCAACACTTAACCTCACCAGAACATAGAGAAAATCTAAAACACCTCGAAGCTAGCTCCTTAGTCTTACCAAATTACAAAGCTCCTTTGAAGCGGAGAAAACTCGTCCACGATCAAATCTCCGACTTCGAATTCCAATTTCTTCCATCTCTTATCTACCAAACTCTTCTGACAATCCAGGGCTGCCTTCATCTCTACTGGTCAGCTCGACCTTCACTGATGCCTCTCAAAACAATGTGAACCAAAAACAATCCAATAGAATGATCTTCGCAAGACCAGCCAAAATCAAGAACACAACCTCTACTATCATTAGTATAAAACAACTTCTCCTTTCTGGAAAAGAAAAATAGATGCACTCCCAACTGCTTCCGTTGCACAACTCTGATCTGGAGTAGATGAACATGCTGATGACACGCACGCGCACAAACTGGACAGCACATCTCAGAAATATGGTTTAACAGATCCATAAAGAGAAAATTCAAAAATTCCATGATATCCTGTTCTGCTTTACCAAAAATACTTCTCTCTAGGAATCATCCTTCTACTAGTTGAACCATCGGTACCAATCCTGGAAATCTAGTCAAATATGAAAACTTAGTCTCTGGACGCCAAGGCAAACCACTGACCCTTCAAAGACATCTGGAAAGATTGCTAACAAACCAAGAGAACACTCAACTATCGCATGTCACTTTTGCGATCAACCCAGTCTAATATCCAAAGAAAACTGCTCTCTCTTTACCAGTCAGAACAGCTTAAGCCTATCTAGCCAATCCATAGAAGAAATGGGTCCACTCTGCTGCTTTTGAACTTCACTTCTATAAACTGCTGACAAATGACCTCCTTGTGTGCCGGTAGAACAAACTGAGCTGCATCGCTGGTATCGATGCCAAAGACTTCCTAATCCAAAATCCTCGAGAAACTCAGGCCTCAAAGCCAAACACAAACACCCAGCTGAACTCAGCCTCAACTCCGATGCAGACACACTTCCTTAAACTTGCTCTAAAGAAAAATCTTCGGAGACATCCATAGTCACTACATCTCATCACACAGCTACTAATTCCCGAGATATCAAGATACCATCACTAGCTTCTGCTTAATTGTCAGAATCCAAATTCTACTCATCCAAACCTGCACTTCAAAAATGGACTCCGAACTCTAACCAGTTTCCTTCAGAGATCGATGAAATCCTTACACCACAACAAAAATTCACTCGAGACGATATTAGGTCTACAGTCTCGGCAGATACACTTCCTACCTCAACAAACTCCAACCATTTATAGTCGTGCTACACACACCACTACCCCATCTACCTTTATAACTTATATTGGAAAACCCGAACAGGTAACCCAATAGATAGGTAGAAATAAATGAATATATATATATCAAAATTACAAATACGCTCTCTCAAGATAGACACCACTCCAGAGCTTAGGTATTCGCTCAACCTATGTTCTGATACCAAGTGAAACGACCCAACTTTCTATCACCAGAAAGTCGCATCATTTTCAAGAAAGAAAGGGATAGAAAGGAGAAAAGATAAAGAAGAAAGAAGAAACAACATCAGAATCTCAACAGCGGAACGAATAAATTATATTAATCACATAAATATTTCATAATATACAACATCAATTAGAGTTACACAGATAATACATCGCATACTAGACAGTTATAAACACCCGTCTAGTTAATACAACTCAAATACAACACAGAGATATCAACACAGTGGAACACTATATATATCTACAACGCTGAAGCCTCCTGCTCCATTGCTCCTCCACAATTCGTCAAAGCTAACCTGAATCCCTTGGCTACTCGTAAAAATTTGAGTACCCGAGAGTTTAAGAAAAACAGAAATAAAATCCAGGTCAAACATGGGTCTGGTATGCGTAACAGGTTAAAGTTGCTTAACTTTGAAAAGCCTTTGAAAACAAAAGGTATCACGTAAGACTTCCTACACATAAACATGGAAAAGTTTTTACCTTACGCTAACCAAACATTTGATATGAAATTCAGTGGTATTATAATAGGTCTAGGGTTTTCAAGTAAATAAGAAATAGCTGAAATTGTTACATCTATTAAATTCCAGCATACTAGCCAACATGTGGGTAATACAATCAAATCCGAGGGCACTTATTAGAGATTGGATTCCATACAATGGCAGGGCTACTGGGGTACCGCCCGTCACAGTACCTGGCCTAGATCAGCATACCGAGGATTACTCCCAATCCCCTACAATACAAGGCCGGAACCATCCCTTACTAGACAGTCCCGAACGAAACAACCCCAGCAGTTGTCGCGACCAACTGCCCACTAAGCTGAATATAAAGGGACATCTAGACAGGGGAAAATCTCGCTCTCAAGTGGGTGCTACCCACGAAGCCTTGCTGCACCTCTCCTATTTTAGCCATTCCCGGTTGATGAGGCTTGAGGCTACGATTACCTTTAGAGAACACATCACTTAGAATGCTCATCGTCCACCTGACGATGTTCTGGAAGCATTCAATCCATACAAGTTCGTTCCGGGTTCGAACGAAACCGAAGGCATTATCTCGATACATTCATTTTGGAATCACCCTTAGAGTTAACGACAATAACCCTTGCACTCCGAATCTTCATCTTCACTTTAAATTCACGACCTATCGTTAATTTGGATCGATGTGGTTTTCGGATTTCCAAATCTGGAAACCCGATCCCGGTCTAATCAAAATCCAAAACGTATCTTTTAAGGCCAAGTTGTTTTAAAGTTAAAACAGTTTTAATTTATTATCTATATATTCACAGATAGATGATTCACAATATCACAATAGATAATCAACATCATCACATAGATAATTCACATCATCATCAGATTCCAACTAAAACAATCCATATCACATAACATTACTTATCTCATATCTGAGATATCAAACCATTCAAGGAAAACAATACCATCCATCCATACGTAAGCAATGATTAAATGATCACTCTATAATTAATTTAAATTAAATTAAATTAATTAATTTCATCACTAAAAATCTTGCTTCCATAACACTAATTTAATTTCCAATCAATTAATCAATCATCATTATCCACTTATTCACTTCAATTAATCGTACTTGATAAATTCTCTTTTAATTTCATTCAAGCAATTATTCGTAACCATTTAAAATAATTTACCTTTAATAAATCCATAAATTGATTATTCACATTCATTCTAAATTAATCATATTTTATTACTTTATTGATTTATTATTTCCAAGTTATTCATTGTTATTTACATCATTAATTAAAATAATTACTGACCTCTAATTATATTGTTAATTAAATATTTCTTTTAGATTAATTATATTAAGAAAGTTAAATCTTCACAATCACATATATCAATCACCTTTGATTGATAACATTAAATAATCCCTTGATTAATTATTCTCAAATGACTCATCATCATTTCATTAATTACATTTAGTAATTCTTCATCAATTACTTCTCTAAGTAATTACACTTCCCAAAATATTAAGTGATTAATCTAAATTAATTAAAATGAATTAATAAACTTAGATTAATCAAATTTTAATTCAAATAACTACAATGAGTTGATTTATTCTTTAATTACTTCTATAAAGTAATTATACTTAAACGGTTTCATAAATGATTATCATTAATGGATTAATCTAATTAATTATCAAAACTTAATCACATTAATTCATTATTAGATACAAATTAATTTATCTTTAATAATCCATTTACCAATGTCTAATAATAAATTAATCTAAATCATTAATTTATAATTTAAATAATCATTCTTTAAGTACCTCATCAATTTTAAACCTTAATTATCTCTAAGATAATTCCTACCTTTATTTATGACTTCATTAATATTAACATATGTATTTTTGAAAACATTTTACTTTGAATTTACATTTTAGTTCCATTTTGAATTTAAGATTCAAAATGATTAACCATTTAATTTTAAATCAAATTTAAAATTATTTAATAAATCTTAAAATAAATGTAAAGAACATTCATTTCTTATGTAAGAAACTTATATAAGGAAAAGTTTAAACTAAGTCACTTAACTATTTTAAAATCAAGCTTTTTAAAAATAAATTGATTATTTAACTTTCAAATTTTAAGTTAAACAAATTTATTAACTTTTCATTCAATGTTAAGAAATCCTTTTTATAAAAGATTCTATATAAAGTAAGTTTAAACCTTACTTGAAACCAAATCATTTTTAAACATACTTTATTTAAACTTATTTTAAACATTTGAATTTTCTAAAACATATTTCATTTCAAACTGAAACACAAAGTTAGTTTGAAATCCAGGTTTTCAGATTTGGATTTTACTTGCCCAATTTTCTTAAAAAAAATTCTAGGTTTCATTTTAAATCCAAATTCTAAGAAAAACACTAAATTTTCTTAACACCCTTAAGTTATTTAAAACAACTTAGATTTAAAACTTATGTATCCCAAAACCAAGTTTCATAACTAACTTGAATTTGATTTTAAACATTGGTTTATAACTCAGTTAAACCTTGATTTGAAATCTAAATTCAATTCCAGATTTCCAGAAAAACAGATCAGGTTTTGAACCTATACAACATTTCCGAGCTAGCAACAAATTCCTTCGGGTCCAACACTTCAAAACTCCGAGTAATTACTCGAGACCAATATGCAAACACCCTCAAACCACCAAAAATAGGAAATCAGGTAGTGCACCGTGCACATGCACGGTGGCGCCGAGCCACTCAGATCATCGTCTCTACGCCGAGCAAAATGTCGATCGCCTCCAGACCCATCTCCATCCGATCAAAGCTCTCTCACCATTCTCGAAAACGAATTCGAGTACACTCTCAACCCGGAAAACACAAAGTCCACCACTACCCAAACCTGATATCACTGCATTCTCACAACCCCGACCACCTGATGGTCAACAGCACCGGCCATGAACTCGACTACGACCGAGCTACCTCTTCCCGGAACCCCATATCACTCGATCGCCTAACGGCGACGAACGAGTCAAATTTTCCCGACCACTCCAAACTAGGTTTAGAAACTTACCTTGCTCGCCGCTGCCATCACCGAGGTCTGACCACCTTCCCGCTATTTTTCCTAAACACTACGCTCACTCCTCTACCACCCCAGAGAGCCACGACCTCCCCCTTCACCGAGATCGCCGGAATTTGGTCGAAAAGCCATTTCCGTTCAACCAAAGATTTCTCTCGACTCCCACATCGAAAAATCATGATTCTTGCCTTAAAATTCAAGTTAAAGTATGAGAATTCAGTTCGCATTCCTGAATTCATGATTTAAGGTATTCGAAATTTTTAATAAAATCAAACTTTTCTCAATTCTTGATCTTCCAGAGATGTTTATATATCGTTTTAACTTAAAGTTATTTTTAGAACTTAGTTTCAAACAAACATCATTTGTTTTAATCTTAAGTCTTAACATTGCGTAGATCTTGAAGTAATGATTTTTAAATCAAATAACTACATTTAGAAAACTCAAACAGAGTGTGTCTAAGTGTCAAGTCCCGCAAATCCGTACTCCTTGAATAAACACTAATCTCCATTGATTAACTCAAGAGGCATGGAAATACAAACCCTAAGGGTTTAAGAAAGAAGAAAAAGGTAGTAGAAGAAGAAAATAGAAGAAGAAGAAAGAAGAACAACATCAGAACAACATCAGGAACAGAACCAATATCAGAATCTCACATTCGCAGCGGAACAACATATAATAGATAAATGAATAATCTTTAAATCAAAGAACTATATCATTTTATACATTACATCATCATCAGAGTTTACAACAACAATACAATACATCAATGGACAGTTATATAAACTTGTCCTCATACAGAATATATAGCGGAATAAATAATATCATATACAAGTGGTACGTCTCGATATGCAGCTCGCCTCCTGAGCTCCATAGCACTCCAATCCAGAATAACCTGATATCCTAACTCTAGACTGCCCGTATGGAAATTGGTGGGCACCCAGAGTTTAGGAAGGAAACAATAAACTCCAGGTCAGTCATGGTGACTGGTGTGAGAACTTAAAACAGTTTATCTTTAAAACAAACAACATAGAATTCTAAAGTCAATTTCGAAATGCTTTTGGAAAATGAGACTACCCTAAGGCCTCCCGCACACACACACAATGCAAACGCAGAATCGGAGGAGATTTCTCCTTATGATAGTCAAAGATGCTTACTACGCAAAATCAAATTCTTTTTGATATTATTATTAGTGCATAGTGTAGAAAAAATCATTTTGAAAGTATAATATTAATCTTAGCCAACATACGACCAGTATCGTATGCCTACTATAGCTACTATGTTCAATAGCAGGTTATCGCCACATTCCATAGCAGGTAATACAACTAAAACCGTACACGTCACGTATTGTTTCTTTGGATTTCCAACAAATGGTCAGGCTAAGGAACTTCCTATGCCATGAAGGAATGCCTCTGGAATGACGTCCCAAGAACCTAACCGGATCTCTGCCAACACAAGGCCGGGTTACCTCTACAAAAATAGGTAACTACTGACACGCGTATGCCATCCCCCGATCGTAACCGATCTTCCCGAGGATCCTCGATTTCCAACAACCACAAAGTAATAAACTCGCAGCATCAACATAGGTTAAATATCTGGGCTCCATACCATGATACCACCTCTATCCAGAAGGGATGACATACACTAAGGGGCGCTACTCCCTAGAACCTTGCCGCATCCTTCCTGTTTTGACCATTTCCGGGGTGTGAGGCTCGACGAAGTCTCGTCCACAAAGCTACACTTTGTTCACAAAGCCATGCCTTGGGTCAACAAATGATCAACCTATGATCACAAAGATAAATGATCATATCACAAATGATCAAACACTGACAATTTCACAGCAACACTCAGCACGTCACATTACCAAATTGGGAATATATTGCTGATAAATTTCAACTACATAACCTCTGAGCTCATACGTCTCAAAGAAGGGTGTTTGTAACGACCCCAGATTGTAATTTAATTTAAATTAATAATTTATTGAATTTTTGAATTAAATTGAGTAATTAAATGAATTTTTGAATAAAAATTTGTAAAATTTATTTATAAATTGAAGCGAGTTTCCCCAATCGTAATAAATTTGATATAAATCATTTAAATTTAATAATATTGTAAATATTGTACATATATGTGAATATATATGTATACGTGATATATGAGGAAATTTGAAGTTAATATATATGTATATTGAATCCGAGTTTAAATCTAAGTTTAAATGGTTTAATAATAGTAATAAATGGTGGTTAATAATGGTTTGAATTTTATAAAATAAATATGAAGTAAAATAATAATAATTAAATTAGAAATAGAAACCAATATATATAAGATAAATTTTATAGTTTTATAAAAATGAAAGTGTATAAAACAAAATAGAAATACAAATAAATACAAATAGAATAGTATGGTTAAAACATAAGTATAATTACATAAGTCGAAAATTTATAACATAACTAAAACAACAAGAAATAGGAATAAAACAAAGTAAACAAATCTATGTATAAAACAAATATAAGTGTCTTTAGCCACCACAATAATTTCAGCCGAAATAAGTGTAAACAAAAGAGAAAATAAAATAATAAACAAAGTATGTAGATTGAAAATAAAATATAAGTTGATACATTAACAAATTCTAATAACAAATAAAATAGAAATTCATTTATATTGCAAAGCAAGTAAACAAGGCCAAAACTCAAATTAAAACTGAATTGAAAAGCATAAACAAACTGTACAAGCAAATATAAAACATTTATGTACATATACATAACATAACTAAAACTACTTTATATCTATATCTATATTCATGAAAGTATCTATGTATGAACAAATGAAACCAAACCATCCCTATACCATCATCTCAGCCGAAATAAAGCAAAGAAACAAAGTAAACAATATTAAATAGGTATGTAAGTGTACAATATAGACAAGGTAATTAATGCCCCCATCCTCTCAGCACAAAAGAGAATCTCTCAGCCATAATGCAAGATTTCACTTCAGCCATACCTATGTGTATAAACAAACATATACACCCTGTACAAAATATCATCACCTTATAAACTAAATTCACATATAAACTTCAATTCATTTTCGTGCCCTTCCACCTGAGTAACCTCTCAAATGAACACCATAAAAACTCAAACAATAATTCAAACCCTGTAAACCAAGGAGTCAAACCTGAAGCAGTTAAAAAGAACCTAGCAAATTCAAGCATGCAAGTTTTGGGCAACTAAATCTATTTCCAGTTTCAACAATTTCAGTTCTCTGTCCATCTTCTCTGTTCTAAGTATGACAGGTGAGCAACTCTTCCTTTAGAAAAACTAATTCTATTGATATGTTATGATAGTATGATGGTTGTTTGATTTGTGTGATGGTTGAATATCTAAATGAATGAAATATGACAGTATGAATATCAGTGCATGTCTGCATATATAAAAATGTTTGTGTGTATATGACTGTAAATATAGATCTCTGTTTTCAAACTGTTCCAGGTGAGTAATTTAACCCAGTGTTCTATGTTAATTGAAATGCCTGTGAGTAACTTCTTTTTAAATATATAAGTAAATTAGTTGCTTGTTTATTTCTGGAGATAAGTGTTTACATGTTATAATTTCAAGTTCACTTTTGGTAGATGTATGAATATATGCCTACTGATTGAAAATATAATCTTGCCTGTTCTAGGATTCAGATTTTTAATCCTGACTAAATTCATGATCTCTTACTCAAACTTTGTTATAGTTTAAGATTTAAACAAGTATGCATGTAATATAAGTTAAAGTTTAAATTTTTTTATGTGGAAGATAAAAATGAAACAGCACTGTCTCTGGAAATTATAAGGTACAACAGAGCAACCCCTTTGGAAGTAAGAATTTAATCATCTGGACTCTATGATTTAAGATTATCTACAGATTACATTATCAAAGACTTGAATTTTAAAACCAAAATTAGAATTTATAGTTTGAATTTGATTGGGCATTACTGGTTTTATCAAAAATAGAGTTTTGGGGTGGTTCTGTCAATCGGAGTGATCGGGGTGGCCAGCGTTGTTTCTGGTGAAGGAATGGTGGTGGTTGAATCAAGGAAAAATATAGGGAGGAGGAATTATGCATTGAGGGAGATTTAGTTTGGGATTAAAATTTTAAACCCTAGTTTTTTTTGTTCATCTGAAAATTTATCACGCGGTCTATATAAGTGATCGAGTGCTTCCAGGTTTGTGTGGATGATAGTTGGGGTATGGGAGAGTTAGTAGCCGGAGGCAAGGCCATTCTAGTGATCGGAGGTTGGGTGATTTTTGGTGATTTTCAGATTCGACATTTGCTACTGTGTTGAGCTCGAAGGCTCGTTTTTGATTCGGGGTGTCTGCAGTTTCTCTGATGGTCGGATTGTGGCTAAGGGATGGTCGTCGACTTGGTGGTGGGTGGCGATTCGATCGAAGTTCGCCAGCATTCGTGTGCACGTGCACGGCAACGTATAGGTGTCAGGGGGTCTTTGTGGTGAACGACTCGAGTTATTACTCGAGAAAGATGAGGAGTTGCGCGAGTGGAACCTGGGTGCATGAGTGTTGTCGAAGTTTATAACTGAGCCTAAAAAAATAAAAACGAGAAAAAAGGGAAGAAGAAAAAAAGTAGGAGAAGAAGAAAGAGTGGGAACTCGGGAAATCCTCGTGTGTTTTGAATTTTTGCTCGAAGCAAATAGAAGAGGAGCTCGGGTATATGGGTTTCCAGATTTTAACAACAGAAAATTGTCTTGAAATCAAATTATAAATCAAGGTTTAAATGGAATTTTAAATCAAAGATGAAATATGAATTTTAGATCGGTCTTGAAGTTAAATTAAGGAATGATTTGTTTATCAACTTAATAAATTAATAATTTAGATTTATTTAAAATTTGAGATTTAATAAGAGTAGTTAAGAAATGTTATTAGTTAAGAAATGTTAAATTAAGGAATGATTTGTATTTCTATTGATAAATTTAAATAAATAAACGATTAAAAGACAATTAATCAAATGATTTGAAATTAATTAATGTTAATTAACTAGGATTAGTAATTCATAAGAAATTTATCTGATTTGAATAAATCAGACAATTAACTGACCTTACTTATGGATGATTGGATTTGACTGAATGATTGAATTGTTGATATCCCTGATATGTGATGCTTTGTGATACACCCTGATTTACGTTATGATCTGTGATAAATTATCTGTGATGTAATTTATTATCTGT
The DNA here is from genome assembly GCA_030737815.1 of Allium fistulosum. Lineage (NCBI taxonomy): Eukaryota > Viridiplantae > Streptophyta > Magnoliopsida > Asparagales > Amaryllidaceae > Allium > Allium fistulosum. The sequence continues at coordinate 229,851,303 of CM060908.1, read as the reverse complement.
GATATTTATATATCTGTGGTCTGTGCATGAACGATAAGCGTTATAGTTTATATCGCTTATCAGCTATATTTCTGTATTCTGATCTGTGATGATTGAATGATGTTGCACTGTTGTGTAAAACCCCTGGACTACACTGTTACACACACAAATATGGATTTCATTTGGAAATCGATTAAGTCACAAATAATTTAAAATTGATGTTTTTGAAATCGAAATTTTAATTTCAATTGATTTTGAAATCGGAAATTTGGGTTTAAAATAAAAAGCTTTTGAAATGGAATTTCAAAGATAAAAGTTATTTCGAATAACTTAACCGAGTTTTTGAAAATTTAAATAATTAGATTTAAATTTGAATACAAGTTTGAAATTAAATCTATGATTTGGAAACTAGGGATAAAAGATGATATAAATGTGTTTGTATGAATTAAACCATTTTAAAAGTATAAGTTAGGAATTTGAATTTAAACCAAGGATTTCAACTCGTACGGATGAATCAGATTTTCTGAAATGAAACTGTTTGTTTTCAAATGATAAAATCTTCAGATAAGAAATGAAATTCCAGTTTAATTAAAGGAATTTCAAGATTTAATTGAAAAATGGTTTTCCAAGTTATGAATGAATTGTTTTGAAAGCTATGAATTAAATCTATTTATTTTTAACAGATTTAAAAAGATGTTTTGTTTAACCCATGCGAAATGAAATTGTTTTGAAAGCTATTAGTTAAATCTTTGATTTAAAGATTTAACGAATTAATTTAATTGAAATGGAAATCGATTTGGAAAATTTGTGAATGAATCTTTGTGAAATTAAGTGAACTTTGTGAATTGAATCTTTTTGTTTAAAAAGATTAAAATGGTAATTTGTTAAACCATTTGAAAAGAAAGTTTGGGTTTAAGTTGTGACTTAATTGAAATCCCAAGATCCATATGTTTTTAAATATTTCGCTCACCATTCGGGTTAACCGGGAAAGGACCTTTGGGTCGTATAACACATTCTGAATATGTGATACGTCGTATATGGATAGCATTTGAAGACCGGTGTTGAAGATCGGATATTTTCGAAAATGAAAGGACAACTTGTCGAATGTCTCAGCACTGAGTCGCGCCGGTATAGAGATTTATATCACTCTTTTTGTGATGGGAAGTTCGGACGTGATTGAAAATTATCCGGATTTGCAAGGGCTTCGTGAGAAGTGCCTTCGGTTCTGTTCGATCCCGAAACAGACTTGTATGGTTACATGTCTGACATTACACTTTGAGATATACAGCTGATTTCTTTCAAATACATTTCTGTTGGTGGCGGAGAATTTATTCTCTTAGCTTAACACCCTTCTCTGAGACGTACGAGCTCAGAGGTTATGTAGTTGAAGTTATCAGCGATATATCCCAATTTAGTAATGTGACATGCTGAGTGTTGCTGTGTGATGATCAGTGTTTGATCATTTGCGATATGATCATTTGTTTGATCATTTATCTTTGTGATCATAGGTTGATCATCTGTTGACCCAAAGCGTGGCTTTTTGAAAAAGCGTAGCTTTGTGGACGAGACTTCGTCGAGCCTCACAACCCGGTAATGGTCGAAACAGGAATGTTGCGGCAAGGTTTCAGGGATAGCTCCCCTAGGGTATGACCATTCCTTCTGGAAAAGGGTAGTATCATGGTATGGAGCCCAGATACTTACTCATGTGGATACACTTATTTATTATGTGTGATGTTGGATACCGAGCGCTCGGATAAAGGTCCCAAAGGACCGGGGGTGGCATATCTCAGGTTTTGTATATTCCCCGGGAAGGGGGGTAGCCAGCCTTGTTTGGCAGAGAACGATTTGGTTCTCGGAGCGTCCCGCCAGAGGCGTTTCTTTCGTGGAATAGGAAGTTCCTTAGCCTGACCATTTGTTGGAAATCCATTCTTTCAAATACGAACTTTGTACGGTATTAGTTATAGAACCTGCCATCTACTTATGGTGGCGCCCCACTGTTTGGATGGTAGCTATAGTAGGCATACGATAATGGTCGTATGTTGGCTAAGATTGATATTCTACTTTCGAAAATGTTTTCTACACTATGCACTAATGATAATATCAAAATGATTTGATTTTGCATAGTAAGCATCTTTGACTATCATAAGAAGAAATCTCCTCCAAGTCTGCGTTTGCATTGTGTGTGTGGTGGGAGGTCTTATGGTAGTTTCATTTTCTAAAAGCATTGCAAATTGACTTTAAAATTCTCTGCTATTTGTTTTTAAAGATAAACTGTTTTTGTTGCTCACACCAGTCCCATGACTGATCTGGAGTTTATTGTTTCTTTCCTAAACTCTGGGTGCTCAAAATTTTCTACACGAGCAGTCTAGAGTTGGGTTTTTCAGATAGTCGGGTTCAGTAGATTATCTGGAGCTAGTTCAGTCTTTGGATATGGACTGCACTTGCTTATCTTTGAGCATCGTTATTGGGAGTTCGAGCTATTTTTGGATTGTCATTTTGAAGATGGAGATTATCCGCTGCTGATGTTATCGTTTTCTTTTCCGCTGCTATTTGTTGTATCATATCCCTGATGTATATTGATATTCATTGTATCATTCTGTTGTATCAGATATTGTATATCAATGTATTATTCATTTATTCCGCTGTGTTATTTACTTAATGTTGTTATAAGCTCCGGCGACTCGCATTTGAACGGTCGAATCTACGGCATTCGAATACGATGTAAAGTATGGATGTTGATTTTCGAGCGCGAAAATCCCAGATCATTACATTTGGTATCAGAGCTAAGGTTGAAATTTAGCTCAGGAGTATAACACGTTAAGTAGCTCATTAGAGATAGAGTGAAGTAAACTCTAGAATGAGTATATCCTTAAGATATCCGTCTGAACGTCTCAGTAAATTCTCTTACTATCCACTGATAGTAGATATGAGTGCAAGAAGAGGATGAGATAGGGGACAAGGGAATACCACTATCAATGGTCAATACCCTACAACAGTGGAAATAATCTTTCTACCAATATTCTTTGATTCGTTTCCAAATTCTTTTGATTTCTTTGTACCAGCTACAAGAAGAAGTTTCGGCATGATGGTGGCCCTACGAATCGTTGTAGAAGATCCTTACTTAGTATCTTCATCGGTTTCTTATCAGTTTTGGATTTAAACCTTAACGAATTTGAAATTAGAAATTTAAGTAAATTGGAAATTATTATTGGAATTAAATTGATTAATAGAATATGAGGATAAAATTGAATTAAATCAATAAAACGATTTCATTTGAAACCAAAATTTGAAATTCTATTATAATTACTTGTGAATGCCAAAGTCCAAAGAGGGAAAAAAAATTGGTATGTATTCTGAGATATCCCGACTTGAGTTTGGAATTCATATCGTAAGTTTGAGGAAGTATAGGAGATCGAATCTATCTATCTCTGTGTTGTTTTCGTGCCTGCGAATTTCGAGGAAAAAATTCTTTTAAGGGGGGAAGTTTGTAACGACCCCAGATTTTAATTTAATTTAAATTAATAATTTATTGAATTTTTGAATTAAATTGAGTAATTAAATGAATTTTTGAATAAAAATTTGTAAAATTTATTTATAAATTGAAGCGAGTTTCCCCGATCGTAATAAATATGATATAAATCATTTAAATTTAATAATATTGTAAATATTGTACATATATGTGAATATATATGTATACGTGATATATGAGGAAATTTGAAGTTAATATATATGTATATTGAATCCGAGTTTAAATCTAAGTTTAAATGGTTTAATAATAGTAATAAATGGTGGTTAATAATGGTTTGAATTTTATAAATAAATATGAAGTAAAATAATAATAATTAAATTAGAAATAGAAACCAATATATATAAGATAAATTTTATAGTTTTATAAAAATGAAAGTGTATAAAACAAAATAGAAATACAAATAAATACAAATAGAATAGTATGGTTAAAACATAAGTATAATTACATAAGTCGAAAATTTATAACATAACTAAAACAACAAGAAATAGGAATAAAACAAAGTAAACAAATCTATGTATAAAACAAATATAAGTGTCTTTAGCCACCACAATAATTTCAGCCGAAATAAGTGTAAACAAAAGAGAAAATAAAATAATAAACAAAGTATGTAGATTGAAAATAAAATATAAGTTGATACATTAACAAATTCTAATAACAAATAAAATAGAAATTCATTTATATTGCAAAGCAAGTAAACAAGGCCAAAACTCAAATTAAAACTGAATTGAAAAGCATAAACAAACTGTACAAGCAAATATAAAACATTTATGTACATATACATAACATAACTAAAACTACTTTATATCTATATCTATATTCATGAAAGTATCTATGTATGAACAAATGAAACCAAACCATCCCTATACCATCATCTCAGCCGAAATAAAGCAAAGAAACAAAGTAAACAATATTAAATAGGTATGTAAGTGTACAATATAGACAAGGTAATTAATGCCCCCATCCTCTCAGCACAAAAGAGAATCTCTCAGCCATAATGCAAGATTTCACTTCAGCCATACCTATGTGTATAAACAAACATATACACCCTGTACAAAATATCATCACCTTATAAACTAAATTCACATATCAACTTCAATTCATTTTCGTGCCCTTCCACCTGAGTAACCTCTAAAATGAACACCATAAAAACTCAAACAATAATTCAAACCCTGTAAACCAAGGATTCAAACCTGAAGCAGTTAAAAAGAACCTAGCAAATTCAAGCATGCAAGTTTTGGGCAACTAAATCTATTTCCAGTTTCAACAATTTCAGTTCTTTGTCCATCTTCTCTGTTCTAAGTATGACAGGTGAGCAACTCTTCCTTTAGAAAAACTAATTCTATTGATATGTTATGATAGTATGATGGTTGTTTGATTTGTGTGATGGTTGAATATCTAAATGAATGAAATAGGACAATATGAATATCAGTGCATGTCTGCATATATAAAAATGTTTGTGTGTATATGACTGTAAATATAGATCTCTGTTTTCAAACTGTTCCAGGTGAGTAATTTAACCCAGTGTTCTATGTTAATTGAAATGCCTATGAGTAACTTCTTTTTAAATATATAAGTAAATTAGTTGCTTGTTTATTTCTGGAGATAAGTGTTTGCATGTTATAATTTCAAGTTCACTTTTGGTAGATGTATGAATATATGCCTACTGATTGAAAATATAATCTTGCATGTTCTAGGATTCAGATTTTTAATCCTGACTAAATTCATGATCTCTTACTCAAACTTTGTTATAGTTTAAGATTTAAACAAGTATGCATGTAATATAAGTTAAAGTTTTAAATTTTTTTATGTGGAAGATAAAAATGAAACTGCACTGTCTTTGGAAATTATAAGGTACAACAGAGCAACCCCTTTGGAAGTAAGAATTTAATCATCTGGACTCTTTGATTTAAGATTATCTACAGATTACATTATCAAAGACTTGAATTTTAAAACCAAAATTAGAATTTATAGTTTGAATTTGATTGGGCATTACTGGTTTTATCAAAAATAGAGTTTTGGGGTGGTTCTGTCAATCGAAGTGATCGGGATGGCCAGCGTTGTTTCTGGTGAAGGAATGGTGGTGGTTGAATCAAGGAAAAATATAAGGAGGAGGAATTATGCATTGAGGGAGATTTAGTTTGGGATTAAAATTTTAAACCCTAGTTTTTTTGTTCATCTGAAAATTTATTACGCGGTCTATATAAGTGATCGAGTGCTTCCAGGTTTGTGTGCATGATAGTTGGGGTATGGGAGAGTTAGTAGCCGGAGGCAAGGCCATTCTGGTGATCGGAGGTTGGGTGATTTTTGGTGATTTTCAGATTCGACATTTGCTACTGTGTTGAGCTCGAAGGCTCGTTTTTGATTCGGGGTGTCTGTAGTTTCTCTGATGGTCGGATTGTGGCTAAGGGATGGTCGTCGACTTGGTGGTGGGTGGCGATTCGATCGAAGTTCGCCAACGTTCGTGTGCACGTGCACGGCAACGTATAGGTGTCAGGGGGTCTTTGTGGTGAACGACTCGAGTTATTACTCGAGAAAGATGAGGAGTTGCGCGAGTGGAACCTGGGTGCGTGAGTGTTGTCGAAGTTTATAACTGAGCCTAAAAAAATAAAAACGAGAAAAAAGGGAAGAAGAAAAAAAGTAGGAGAAGAAGAAAGAGTGGGAACTCGGGAAATCCTCGTGTGTTTCGAATTTTTGCTCGAAGCAAATAGAAGAGGAGCTCGGGTATATGAGTTTCCAGATTTTAACAACAGAAAATTGTCTTGAAATCTAAATTATAAATCAAGGTTTAAATGGAATTTTAAATCAAAGATGAAATATGAATTTCAGATCGGTCTTGAAGTTAAATTAAGGAATGATTTGTTTATCAACTTAATAAATTAATAATTTGGATTTATTTAAAATTTGAGATTTATTAAAAGTAGTTAAGAAATGTTATTAGTTAATAAAGATAATTAACTAAGGATTTTTTTTAATTAATGTGATTTATTTTGATAAATAATTAGATAAATTAGTTAAGATAATCAACTGTAAATTGTAAATTACTTAATGAAATTGGTTTAAAGGTAATTTTTTTTATAATTAAATTGATAAATTTAAATAAATAAACGATTAAAAGACAATTAATCAAATGATTTGAAATTAATTAATGTTAATTAACTAGGATTAGTAATTCATAAGAAATTTATCTGATTTGAATAAATCAGACAATTAACTGACCTTACTTATGGATGATTGGATTTGACTGAATGATTGAATTGTTGATATCCCTGATATGTGATGCTTTGTGATACACCCTGATTTACGTTATGATCTGTGATAAATTATCTGTGATGTAATTTATTATCTGTGATATTTATATATCTGTGGTCTGTGCATGAACGATAAGCGTTATAGTTTATATCGCTTATCAGCTATATTTCTGTATTCTGATCTGTGATGATTGAATGAGGTTGCACTGTTGTGTAAAACCCCTGGACTACACTGTTACACACACAAATATGGATTTCATGTGGAAATCGGTTAAGTCACAGATAATTTAAAATTGATGTTTTTGAAATCGAAATTTTAATTTCAATTGATTTTGAAATCGAAAATTTGGGTTTAAAATAAAAAGCTTTTGAAATGGAATTTCAAAGATAAAAGTTATTTCGAATAACTTAACCGAGTTTTTGAAAATTTAAATAATTAGATTTAAATTTGAATACAAGTTTGAAATTAAATCTATGATTTGGAAACTAGGGATAAAAGATGATATAAATGTGTTTGTATGAATTAAACCATTTTAAAAGTATAAGTTGGGAATTTGAATTTAAACCAAGGATTTCAACTCGTACGGATGAATCAGATTTTCTGAAATGAAACTGTTTGTTTTCAAATGATAAAAGCTTCAGATAAGAAATGAAATTCCAGTTTAATTAAAGGAATTTCAAGATTTAATTGAAAAATGGTTTTCCAAGTTATGAATGAATTGTTTTGAAAGCTATGAATTAAATCTGTTTATTTTTAACAGATTTAAAAAGATATTTTGTTTAACCCATTCGAAATGAAATTGTTTTGAAAGCTATTAGTTAAATCTTTGATTTAAAGATTTAACGAATTAATTTAATTGAAATGGAAATCGATTTGGAAAATTTGTGAATGAATCTTTGTGAAATTAAGTGAACTTTGTGAATTGAATCTTTTTGTTTAAAAAGATTAAAATGGTAATTTGTTAAACCATTTGAAAAGAAAGTTTGGGTTTAAGTTGTGACTTAATTGAAATCCCAAGATCCATATGTTTTTAAATATTTCGCTCACCATTCGGGTTAACCGGGAAAGGACCTTTGGGTCGTATAACACATTCTGAATATGTGATACGTCGTATATGGATAGCATTTGAAGACCGGTGTTGAAGACCGGATATTTTCGAAAATGGAAGGACAACTTGTCGAATTTCTCAGCACTGAGTCGCGCTGGTATAGAGATTTATATCACTCTTTTTGTGATGGGAAGTTCGGACGTGATTGAAAATTATCCGGATTTGCAAGGGCTTCGTGAGAAGTGCCTTCGGTTCTGTTCGATCCCGGAACAGACTTGTATGGTTACATGTCTGACATTACACTTTGAGATATAAAGCTGATTTCTTTCAAATACATTTTTGTTTGTGGCGGAGAATTTATTCTCTTAGCTTAACACCCTTCTCTGAGACGTACGAGCTCAGAGGTTATGTAGTTGAAGTTATCAGCGATATATCCCAATTTAGTAATGTGACATGCTGAGTGTTGCTGTGTGATGATCAGTGTTTGATCATTTGCGATATGATCATTTGTTTGATCATTTATCTTTGTGATCATTGGTTGATCATCTGTTGACCCAAAGCGTGGCTTTTTGAAAAAGCATAGCTTTGTGGACGAGACTTCGTCGAGCCTCACAACCCGGTAATGGTCGAAACAGGAATGTTGCGGCAAGGTTTCATGGATAGCTCCCCTAGGGTATGACCATTCCTTTTGGAAAAGGGTAGTATCATGGTATGGAGCCCAGATACTTACTCATGTGGATACACTTATTTATTATGTGTGATGTTGGATACCGAGCGCTTGGATAAAGGTCCCAAAGGACCGGGGGTGGCATATCTCAGGTTTTGTATATTCCCCGGGAAGGGGGGTAGCCAGCCTTGTTTGGCAGAGAACCATTTGGTTCTCGGAGCGTCCCGCCAGAGGCGTTTCTTTCGTGGAATAGGAAGTTCCTTAGCCTGACCATTTGTTGGAAATCCATTCTTTCAAATACGAACTTTGTACGGTATTAGTTATAGAACCTGCCATCTACTTATGGTGGCGCCCCACTGTTTGGATGGTAGCTATAGTAGGCATACGATAATGGTCGTATGTTGGCTAAGATTGATATTCTACTTTCGAAAATGTTTTCTACACTATGCACTAATGATAATATCAAAATGATTTGATTTTGCATAGTAAGCATCTTTGACTATCATAAGAAGAAATCTCCTCCAAGTCTGCGTTTGCATTGTGTGTGTGGTGGGAGGTCTTATGGTAGTTTCATTTTCTAAAAGCATTGCAAATTGACTTTAAAATTCTCTGCTATTTGTTTTTAAAGATAAACTGTTTTTGTTGCTCACACCAGTCCCATGACTGATCCGGAGTTTATTGTTTCTTTCCTAAACTCTGGGTGCTCAAAATTTTCTACACGAGCAGTCTAGAGTTGGGTTTTTCAGATAGTCGGGTTCAGTAGATTATCTGGAGCTAGTTCAGTCTTTGGATATGGACTGCACTTGCTTATCTTTGAGCATCGTTATTGGGAGTTCGAGCTATTTTTGGATTGTCATTTTGAAGATGGAGATTATCCGCTGCTGATGTTATCGTTTTCTTTTCCGCTGCTATTGATTGTATCATATCCCTGATGTATATTGATATTCATTGTATCATTCTGTTGTATCAGATATTGTATATCAATGTATTATTCATTTATTCCGCTGTGTTATTTACTTAATGTTGTTATAAGCTCCGGCGACTCGCATTTGAACGGTCGAATCTACGGCATTCGAATACGATGTAAAGTATGGATGTTGATTTTCGAGCGCGAAAATCCCAGATCGTTACATTTGGTATCAGAGCTAAGGTTGAACTTTAGCTCAGGTGTATAACACGTTAAGTAGCTCATTAGAGATAGAGTGAAGTAAACTCTAGAATGAGTATATCCTTAAGATATCCATCTGAACGTCTCAGTAAATTCTCTTACTATCCACTGATAGTAGATATGAGTGCAGGAAGAGGATGAGATAGGGGACAAGGGAATACCACTATCAATGGTCAATACCCTGCAACAGTGGAAATAATCTTTCTACCAATATTCTTTGATTCGTTTCCAAATTCTTTGGATTTCTTTGTACCAGCTACAAGAAGAAGTTTCGGCATGATGGTGGCCCTACGAATCGTTGTAGAAGATCCTTACTTAGTATCTTCATCGGTTTCTTATCAGTTTTTGATTTAAACCTTAACGAATTTGAAATTAGAAATTTAAGTAAATTGGAAATTTTTATTGGAATTAAATTGATTAATAGAATATGAGGATAAAATTGAATTAAATCAATAAAACGATTTCATTTGAAACCAAATTTTGAAATTCTATTATAATTACTTGTGAATGCCAAAGTCCGAAGAGGGAAAAAAAATTGGTATGTATTCTGAGATATTCTGACTTGAGTTTGGAATTCATATCGTAAGTTTGAGGAAGTATAGGAGATCGAATCTATCTATCTCTATGTTGTTTTCGTGCCTGCGAATTTCGAGGACAAAATTCTTTTAAGGGGGGAAGTTTGTAACGACCCCAGATTTTAGTTTAATTTAAATTAATAATTTATTGAATTTTTGAATTAAATTGAGTAATTAAACGAATTTTTGAATAAAAATTTGTAAAATTTATTTATAAATTGAAGCGAGTTTCCCCAATCGTAATAAATTTGATATAAATCATTTAAATTTAATAATATTGTAAATATTGTACATATATGTGAATATATATGTATACGTGATATATGAGGAAATTTGAAGTTAATATATATGTATATTGAATCCGAGTTTAAATCTAAGTTTAAATGGTTTAATAATAGTAATAAATGGTGGTTAATAATGGTTTGAATTTTATAAAATAAATATGAAGTAAAATAATAATAATTAAATTAGAAATAGAAACCAATATATATAAGATAAATTTTATAGTTTTATAAAAATGAAAGTGTATAAAACAAAATAGAAATACAAATAAATACAAATAGAATAGTATGGTTAAAACATAAGTATAATTACATAAGTCGAAAATTTATAACATAACTAAAACAACAAGAAATAGGAATAAAACAAAGTAAACAAATCTATGTATAAAACAAATATAAGTGTCTTTAGCCACCACAATAATTTCAGCCGAAATAAGTGTAAACAAAAGAGAAAATAAAATAATAAACAAAGTATGTAGATTGAAAATAAAATATAAGTTGATACATTAACAAATTCTAATAACAAATAAAATAGAAATTCATTTATATTGCAAAGCAAGTAAACAAGGCCAAAACTCAAATTAAAACTGAATTGAAAAGCATAAACAAACTGTACAAGCAAATATAAAACATTTATGTACATATACATAACATAACTAAAACTACTTTATATCTATATCTATATTCATGAAAGTATCTATGTATGAACAAATGAAACCAAACCATCCCTATACCATCATCTCAGCCGAAATAAAGCAAAGAAACAAAGTAAACAATATTAAATAGGTATGTAAGTGTACAATATAAACAAGGTAATTAATGCCCCATCCTCTCAGCACAAAAGAGAATCTCTCAGCCATAATGCAATATTTCACTTCAGCCATACCTATGTGTATAAACAAACATATACACCCTGTACAAAATATCATCACCTTATAAACTAAATTCACATATCAACTTCAATTCATTTTCGTGCCCTTCCACCTGAGTAACCTCTAAAATGAACACCATAAAAACTCAAACAATAATTCAAACCCTGTAAACCAAGGATTCAAACCTGAAGTAGTTAAAAAGAACCTAGCAAATTCAAGCATGCAAGTTTTGGGCAACTAAATCTATTTCCAGTTTCAACAATTTCAGTTCTCTGTCCATCTTCTCTGTTCTAAGTATGACAGGTGAGCAACTCTTCCTTTAGAAAAACTAATTCTATTGATATGTTATGATAGTATGATGGTTGTTTGATTTGTGTGATGGTTGAATATCTAAATGAATGAAATAGGACAGTATGAATATCAGTGCATGTCTGCATATATAAAAATGTTTGTGTGTATATGACTGTAAATATAGATCTCTGTTTTCAAACTGTTCCAGGTGAGTAATTTAACCCAGTGTTCTATGTTAATTGAAATGCCTGTGAGTAACTTCTTTTTAAATATATAAGTAAATTAGTTGCTTGTTTATTTTTGGAGATAAGTGTTTGCATGTTATAATTTCAAGTTCACTTTTGGTAGATGTATGAATATATGCCTACTGATTGAAAATATAATCTTGCATGTTCTAGGATTCAGATTTTTAATCCTGACTAAATTCATGATCTATTACTCGAACTTTGTTATAGTTTAAGATTTAAACAAGTATGCATGTAATATAAGTTAAAGTTTTAAAATTTTTTATGTGGAAGATAAAAATGAAACTGCACTGTCTCTGGAAATTATAAGGTACAACAGAGCAACCCCTTTGGAAGTAAGAATTTAATCATCTGGACTCTTTGATTTAAGATTATCTACAGATTACATTATCAAAGACTTGAATTTTAAAACCAAAATTAGAATTTATAGTTTGAATTTGATTGGGCATTACTGGTTTTATCAAAAATAGAGTTTTGGGGTGGTTCTGTCAATCGGAGTGATCGGGGTGGCCAGCGTTGTTTCTGGTGAAGGAATGGTGGTGGTTGAATCAAGGAAAAATATAGGGAGGTGGAATTATGGATTGAGGGAGATTTAGTTTAGGATTAAAATTTTAAACCCTAGTTTTTTTTGTTCATCTGAAAATTTATCACGCGGTCTATATAAGTGATCGAGTGCTTCTAGGTTTGTGTGGATGATAGTTGGGGTATGGGAGAGTTAGTAGCCGGAGGCAAGGCCATTCTGGTGATCGGAGGTTGGGTGATTTTTGGTGATTTTCAGATTCGACATTTGCTACTGTGTTGAGCTCGAAGGCTCGTTTTTGATTCGGGGTGTCTGCAGTTTCTCTGATGGTCGGATTGTGGCTAAGGGATGGTCGTCGACTTGGTGGTGGGTGGCGATTCGATCGAAGTTCGCCAGCGTTCGTGTGCACGTGCACGGCAACGTATAGGTGTCAGGGGGTCTTTGTGGTGAACGACTCGAGTTATTACTCGAGAAAGATGAGGAGTTGCGCGAGTGGAACCTGGGTGTGTGAGTGTTGTCGAAGTTTATAACTGAGCCTAAAAAAATAAAAACGAGAAAAAATGGAAGAAGAAAAAAAGTAGGAGAAGAAGAAAGAGTGGGAACTCGGGAAATCCTCGTGTGTTTTGAATTTTTGCTCGAAGCAAATAGAAGAGGAGCTCGGGTATATGAGTTTCCAGATTTTAACAACAGAACATTGTCTTGAAATCTAAATTATAAATCAAGGTTTAAATGGAATTTTAAATCAAAGATGAAATATGAATTTCAGATCGGTCTTCAAGTTAAATTAAGGAATGATTTGTTTATCAACTTAATAAATTAATAATTTAGATTTATTTAAAATTTGAGATTTATTAAAAGTAGTTAAGAAATGTTATTAGTTAATAAAGATAATTAACTAAGGATTTTTTTTAATTAATGTGATTTATTTTGATAAATAATTAGATAAATTAGTTAAGATAATCAACTGTAAATTGTAAATTACTTAATGAAATTGGTTTAAAGGTAATTTTTTTTATAATTAAAGTTGATAAATTTAAATAAATAAACGATTAAAAGACAATTAATCAAATGATTTGAAATTAATTAATGTTAATTAACCAGGATTAGTAATTCATAAGAAAATAATCTGATTTGAATAAATCAGACAATTAACTGACCTTACTTATGGATGATTGGATTTGACTGAATGATTGAATTGTTGATATACCTGATATGTGATGCTTTGTGATACACCCTGATTTCCGTTATGATCTGTGATAAATTATCTGTGATGTAATTTATTATCTGTGATATTTATATATCTGTGGTCTGTGCATGAACGATAAGCGTTATAGTTTATATCGCTTATCAGCTATATTTCTGTATTCTGATTTGTGATGATTGAATGATGTTGCACTGTTGTGTAAAACCCCTGGACTACACTGTTACACACACAAATATGGATTTCATGTGGAAATCGGTTAAGTCACAGATAATTTAAAATTGATGTTTTTGAAATCGAAATTTTAATTTCAATTGATTTTGAAATCGGAAATTTGGGTTTAAAATAAAAAGCTTTTGAAATGGAATTTCAAAGATAAAAGTTATTTCGAATAACTTAACCGAGTTTTTGAAAATTTAAATAATTAGATTTAAATTTGAATACAAGTTTGAAATTAAATCTATGATTTGGAAACTAGGGATAATGTGACGACCCGACTTTCCACTCCCGGAAAATCGCATCGACAGAAAGAAAGAAAGGGGTGAGAAATAGAAAAGAGAAGAAGAGAAAAGAAAACAACAACAGATACTCACAGCGGAAACGAAACGAAATATAATATATCACATAAATATTACATAGTATCATATACATCATCTATCAGAGTTACACAGATTACACATCTCATACTAGACAGTTATAAACATCTGTCTAGTTATTACATCTCAACACAATACAGATCAATACAAAGATCAACACAGCGGAAAACTACTATCTATATCTACAACGCTGAAGCCTCCTGCTCCATTGCTCCTCCAGATTACTCGTCAAAGCTAAACCTGAATCCCTTGGCTACTCGTAAAAATTTGAGTACCCAAGAGTTTATAAAACAGAAATAAACAACTTGGGTCAGACATGGGTCTGGTGTGAGTAACAGGTTAAACTTGTTTAACTTCAAAACCTTTTGAAAGAAAAAGTATCACGTAAGACTCCCCATCAATAAATATGGGTAAGTTTTTACCTTACGCTAACCAAAACATTTGATAGGAAATTCGATTGTATTATAATAGGTCTAGGGTTTTCAAATAAATACAGAAATAGCTGGAATGCTTACATCTCACGTTCCAACATAGTTGGGCACAACTAATACGTACGGCACTTATTGGAGTTTGGATTCCATCAATGGCAGGGCTACCGGGGTACCGCCCGTCACAGTACGTGGCCTAGATCACCGTACCGAGGATCACTCCCAATCCCCTGCAACACAAGGCCGGAACATCCCTTACTGGATAATTCCCGCACAAGATACCTCACGGTTGTCATGATTCAACCGCACACACTAAGTCGAAAATAGAAAGGGACATCTAGACAGAGGTAATCTTGTCCTACTTGGGTGCTACCCACTAACCTTGCTGCACCTCCCCTGTTTTAGCCATTCCCGGTTTGTGAGGCTTGAGGTCACGATTACCTTAGAAAAGAACACATCTATCTTAGAATGCTCATCGTCCACCTGACGATGTGCTGAAAGCATTCAATCCATACAAGTTCGTTCCGGGTTCGAACGAAACCGAAGGCATTATCTCGTTACACTCGTATTGGAATCACCCTCAGAGTTAACGACAATAACCCTTGCACTCTAAATCTTTATCTCGAATCTGAAAGTACTATCTCTGTCAACTCATTACGGAATCACCCACAGAGTTATACTGACAAAGAATCGTTCTTACACCTCGAGTCTTCACTTGCTCCATTTGGATTTCACGACCTAACGTAAATTTGGATCGATGTGGTATTCGGGTCTCCAGACCTGGAAATCCGGTATACGGAAACCCGATCCCGGTCTCATCGAAATCCAAAACGTATCTTTTAAGGCCAAGTTGTTTTAAAGGTTAAAACAATTTAATTCAATTATCTTTATACACTTAGAAAGATAATTCACAATAGATAATCAACATTATCATTATCATCAGATAATCCATATTATCACAATTCAACTAAACATCCATATCACATAGCATATATCTCATCAGAGATATCAATCAAATGCAAAGCATTCAGTATTATCATCCATCCATAAGTAATGATCTATATCATCTCTAATTAATTTAAAGTTAATTAAATTAATTACTTTTATTTATAAATCCTTCTTACTTAAACATTAATTAATTACAAATTAATTAATTATCCTCTAATTACCTTTTTCAATTAATCATCTTTGATTAATTATCTTTTAATTACCTTCAAGTAATTTATCCTTAATTAATTACTCAAATTAATTAACCTTAACCACTTATAGTAATTAACCTTTAATTACTTCACTAATTAATTAACTAAAATTAATTAAATTAATCAACTATAATTAATTACATTAGACCTTAATTAATTACATTAATTAATCACTTCATTTATTAATTATACTTAATTAATCAATCTTAATTACATCATTAATTATATTAATTAATGATCCTTAATTACAACTTAATTATTAATTACTTTAATTAAATTAATTACATTAAGTAATTAACTTTAAATTAAACAACATTTATTAATCACCTTGATTAATCTCAATCAGTAATTAACTACCCTTAATTACTTTCATTTACTAAATTAATTCTCCTTAATTAATTTCTTAATTAATCCCTTGATTAATTATTTAAAGTAATTAAACTTAAATTACTTTCCTTAATACATAACCATCAATTAATTACTTCAAGTAATTATCTTATTATTTACTTCCTAAATAATCATACCTTAATAATTACATTATGTAATTATTATCAAATCATCTCCTGATTATTCTAAATTAATTAAACCTAATTAATTAACTTAACTAATCAAATTAACTTCAATTAATTACAATAAGTAATTAATTCTTAATTACTTCCATTAAGTAATTCATTTTAAACAAATTCTATAATTGATTATCTTTAAATTAATTAATCTAATTAATTATCAAAATTAATCACATTAATTATTTATTTAAATAATCTCAAATTAATGACCTTCATTAACTATTAATAACTCTTTAATTATTTTTCTTAAGTAATTAACTTAGATTAATTATTATTAATTCCAAATTAATAAATCTTAATAACCAATTAATTAATCTCTAATTATTTAATCAATTAAGTGTTAACCCTACTTAATTAATATTTAATTACTTTATTAATTAATTCTTAATCATTAATTAATACTCTAATTTATAATCCTCAATTATAAATAAATTATTTCTAATTAATTAATCTTAAACTTTAATTAAATTAATTTAAATCCTTAATTACAAATTGATTATTCCAAATCTTTAATTAATTGAATTAATTAATTATCCATATTAATTTACCTTATTAACTTGATTTATCACAAACCATTAAGTCTTTGTAACAACATTTCCTTATTAATGATAATTATCATTTAAAACACCTTTGGAAACATTTAACTTTCAAATTTACTTTTAAATTCCATTTTAAATAGGAGATTTAAAATGGATAAAAGAAAATTTAACTATTACAAAGTTTAAATCCCATTTACACACTCTTAAAATCATATGTTGAAGAAATACTCATCTTATAAAAGAACTTAAAGAATTTAAAACAAATTTACTTTTAAATTCCAACCATTTAGTATACATTTTAAACAAATAAAATTATTAAACAATTTAATTTAAAACTTTCTTTTATTTCAAATTTGAGATACAGATTTAAAATTGATTCCAGATTAAACTTAGATTTAAAATTCTATTTAAATATTGCTTTACAAATTTAAATTCAGTTTAAACTTTAAACAGACAGTTGTGAAGCCTGTCGACTAAAAGTGCTCGAGTCCACCTAAATTACTTCGAGTCGTAGCTCTGAAAACTTCGAGCTACTCAACTGAACAACCCGAGTACGACTCGAAAATGTCCTCTTCCCCAACACTTAAGCATTCCAGAAATAATCCTAACCTTTGCAAATTCTTCGAGTCGAATACTCCTCAGCTTCGAGTAAAAACACAGTTCTACTCGAAATACATACAAGCCCTTCATCCCCAAAACATCAGCCAACAACCCATGCACGCCGTGCACCTGCACCACCATCGCCATCAACGTTGACCACTCGCGACCCCATATGCAAGTCGGCGATCACCTACAGATCTAATTCCGATCATTAATTCGTCACAACAAATCCTAAGTCGAAATCGAGCTTCACAACAGATCCTGGAACCAAATCTATGTCAAAACAATGCCTCAAATCCTCGTCGCCGATCATAAGAACGTCTGAAACTTCGTCCACATCACCACAAATCTTCCACGCATCCATATCCCTCGTCTCGAACCACTCGATCTACCAGAGGAGAAGCACGGACCCAAACTTCCTGCTTGACCCAAAATTAGGTTTAGAACTTAGATCGCCATACTCCTGTCGCCACAGTGATTAGATACCTCACCTGACATTTTTGCCGTACCACCATATGCTTCCTCTACCTCTACCCAAGATCCCGATCCCCCTAAACTTTGTAGCCATCAGAATTTGCTTAGTAACCCATTTTCAGCTAATCCCAACATTCACATTTATTACTTCATTTAAAATTGTGATTTGGATTTTAAAAATCATATTTTACTAGGCCAGTTCAAGTTATATTCTTGAATCAAAGAATTTCAACCATTGGTTTTTAACATGTTTGTGATTCAATTCCTTATTTTACTGTAAAGCTTGGTTTCCAGACACACACTATATATATAAACATGTTTTAAACTATTTTTAGATCCTAGTTCATGTTTAAACAATCTTAATTTGAATTAAAAAGACAGCCTACCAGAGATCAAGGAAGAAGCTTTTGAGTTCAGATCAAAAATTTAAAATCTGAACTAAGAACAAAGATATTTAAAACAACAATCATGCAGGCTTTTAATCATATACATATGCATATGCAACACATTCATATACACAGATAATATATGTATATACACATGCAAACATTAATCATTTCAGAAAATCTAACAAGCAACAGATCAGTTATTACTTAAGATTTTTAAGTTGATGTTTACTCACAGATTTGAAAGGGCAGAGCAGAGCATCTAATTATTATAGCAAACACACTATAAACATTCACATCAGAAACTCATTTATACTTGCAATACTTATTCATTTCAACTATATTAGCAAGCAACCATATTTTACTTTAAGTTTTTAAAAGTTACTCACCTTAAACAAAGATGGAACAGAGGCAGAGCCTTATCTTTGAAACTGAGAAACTGTTTTGAACTTTAACTTGAATGCCCTTTAATTTAAGAAATTGAGTGGTTGAACTTTACTTATTGAATTTAGAACTGCATGCATGTTTGTTTTCCATGTTGAAGAAAAAATGCAGCAGGCTTTTGAATTTGTTTCCAGCTTAAAAAGGATGCAGCAGCTTCCTTAAGTTGAAAAGAATTTCAGGCAGGAGACTTTGATTACTTGTTCCAGATAGAAAAATGCAGGTAGGCTTTAATGTTGAAAAGAATTGCAGCAGGCTTTGTTTTGATTTTGAGATATGCAGATAGGTTTTGATCTTTGATTTTTGATAATTCTGGTTTGAGGCTTTTAGATTTCTAATTTCAGATTTTTACTAGAGAAAGGAGTTTGAGTTTATCTTGTTTTTGAGAAGGAAATAGAAAGGATGAAGAAAAGAAATGCATATGTGTATATAGGAGAATTTATGATAAATAAAAATAAAAGAAAATAAAAATAAATGAAGACACTTGTCATAAACATTAGCTAATTAAATTACACATGTTATAATGAGTCATTAGATAAAGACACATGTCTCTTAAGTAATTATCTTATTTCTATTTATTTTAAAGTAATTAAAAAGCCTTTTTCTTATTTAATAAATACTTATCTATATATATATAAATCATTTTAAAGAAACAAAACCAATTTTATTTATAATTAAAAGTTATACAATTTTCTAAACTCCAAAACAAATTTAAATATTTATTCCATTGAATTTCAAAACTTAATTTCAAATTCAATTTAAATTAAATCCTAAGATTCAATTTAAAAGTTAAGTTATATATATACATATATAACTATTCATTCAATTAAATAAAAATTCCATATTCTATAAAATCCATTCATATTAATAAAAATAATACATTATACTTATTATTTGAAATTAACATATTTGATATTTAAATAATTTATATAAGAGATTATATTATCAAGTGATATTTTAAAAAGAAACAAAACAAGCCTTTTTTGTTAACTCTTATATATTTTTAACTTAAGTAAAAATATCTTAAGCAATTAAAATATTTACCTAAAGTATATTTAAAACTATAAAGTTACTTATTTAAATAACCTTGAAAAGTCATATTAAATTAAATATAAATTTCCAATTTGCCCAAAGCTTTCTATTTACAATATATACAAATAAATATATATATTTAAATAGAAAATATCTTATTAACTTTTAAAAGATAAAATCACCCATTAATACTAATTTAATCAGATTATTAAATTAAATTCAAATCTTATTATCAAAGATCATCAATATCAATTTAATTATTTAACAGATTATTAAATTGATATTGTTAAAATTTCCGGGATATTACATTCCTTCCCCCTTAAAATAATTTCGTCCCCGAAATTTAAACAAAGGTAATTTAATAATCTTATTAAAGATTTTAAATTTTAAAACACAAGCATATACTATCATTCATATGCTAACAACCATAGCAACCAATTCATCCAATCAATCAAATCTAACTATCCAGACAAAATTCTAGATAAAATTCCTCGAGTTTCCCCAAATATATATATACCGGGATACTCGCTCTACAAACAATCAATACTACTAAGCTATAGATCTCCTATTCATCTAGATCTACAGGACTAAACGGGATATCAGACTACAGACGAGTCTGACTCAACTACCAAACTTCCATAACTGCAGATTCTAAAACCAAAAATAGATCTTACACGTACCTTTCAGAGATACATAAAACTCAATGAATTCCAATTGTCCAAACTGACAATTCAATCCTGAAAGCCCAATACTTATCCAAATCAAAACACAGAAGAGATCCAAACATAACTCTACTTCACAACATCAGTAGATTCCAAACTTACTTCTCTTATCCAGAGATATACTCCAACTGCTTTCGCTGCTCAATTCTGATCTGAGGTAGAACACAAGCACAGACTGGACAACTCATTCCAGAAATAAGGTTCACTGATCCATAAATAAAACTCAGATACTCCAGCAAAACTTGAGCTGCTTCACCAACTCCATCTCTAGGAAACATCCTTCAACTAGACTGAACTGCCGGTACTACTCTTGGAATCCAGTCGATAAGAAAACTCAACCTTCAGATGCGGACAACTCCTGACTTCTCTGAAGACACTCAGAAAAACTCTGATAACCCAAGAGAACCCTCAAACTATCGCAAGTCACTTTTGCGATCAACCCAGCCTATTTCCAAAGAAAACTGTTCCTCTTAACAAATCAGAACAGCCCATACTTAACTATCCAATCCATCGAAGAAATGGATGCACCCTGCTGCTTCTGAATTTCACCTCCAGAAAAATTACTCAGCCTGACAACTTCCTGCCATCACAGAATACTCCGAGCTGCACTGCTGATACTGATGCCAAGAACTTTCTATCCAAAGATCTTTGAGAAACTCGAACTCCAAACTAAACAGAAACACCATGCTGAACTCAGCCATAACACTGAAACAGACACAGTTCCTTAAACTTGTTCCAAAGAAAACATCTTCGGGAACATCAATCGTCACTGTATCTCATCATACAGCTACTATTACCTGAGGTATCAAGATACCATCACTTGCTTCTGTTCAACCGATAGATCCAAACTCTACTCATCCAACTTTACAGATAAACTCCGAACCTTAACAGGTTTCCTTCAGAGATTCGATGAAATCCTTCATCACAGCAAAACTTACTCGAGACAGTATTGGGTCTACAGTCTCGATAAATACACTTCCAACCTTAATTCCAACCATTGGTAGTCGTGTTTCATACACTACTACCCTATCTACCTTTATATCTTATATTGGAGAACCTGTACGGGTAACCCAACAATATAGGTAGAATAAATATATATAGTTATATAAAAATTACAAATACGCTCTCTTACGATAGATACCACTCCAGAGCTAGGTATTCACTCAACCAATAGCTCTGATATTCACTTAACCAAAAGCTTAGGCATTCGCTCAACCTAAGCTCTGATACCACGTGTGACGACCCGACTTTCCACTCCCGGAAAATCGCATCGACAGAAAGAAAGAAAGGGGTGAGAAATAGAAAAGAGAAGAAGAGAAAAGAAAACAACAACAGATACTCACAGCGGAAACGAAACGAAATATAATATATCACATAAATATTACATAGTATCATATACATCATCTATCAGAGTTACACAGATTACACATCTCATACTAGACAGTTATAAACATCTGTCTAGTTATTACATCTCAACACAATACAGATCAATACAAAGATCAACACAGCGGAAAACTACTATCTATATCTACAACGCTGAAGCCTCCTGCTCCATTGCTCCTCCAGATTACTCGTCAAAGCTAAACCTGAATCCCTTGGCTACTCGTAAAAATTTGAGTACCCAAGAGTTTATAAAACAGAAATAAACAACTTGGGTCAGACATGGGTCTGGTGTGAGTAACAGGTTAAACTTGTTTAACTTCAAAACCTTTTGAAAGAAAAAGTATCACGTAAGACTCCCCATCAATAAATATGGGTAAGTTTTTACCTTACGCTAACCAAAACATTTGATAGGAAATTCGATTGTATTATAATAGGTCTAGGGTTTTCAAATAAATACAGAAATAGCTGGAATGCTTACATCTCACGTTCCAACATAGTTGGGCACAACTAATACGTACGGCACTTATTGGAGTTTGGATTCCATCAATGGCAGGGCTACCGGGGTACCGCCCGTCACAGTACGTGGCCTAGATCACCGTACCGAGGATCACTCCCAATCCCCTGCAACACAAGGCCGGAACATCCCTTACTGGATAATTCCCGCACAAGATACCTCACGGTTGTCATGATTCAACCGCACACACTAAGTCGAAAATAGAAAGGGACATCTAGACAGAGGTAATCTTGTCCTACTTGGGTGCTACCCACTAACCTTGCTGCACCTCCCCTGTTTTAGCCATTCCCGGTTTGTGAGGCTTGAGGTCACGATTACCTTAGAAAAGAACACATCTATCTTAGAATGCTCATCGTCCACCTGACGATGTGCTGAAAGCATTCAATCCATACAAGTTCGTTCCGGGTTCGAACGAAACCGAAGGCATTATCTCGTTACACTCGTATTGGAATCACCCTCAGAGTTAACGACAATAACCCTTGCACTCTAAATCTTTATCTCGAATCTGAAAGTACTATCTCTGTCAACTCATTACGGAATCACCCACAGAGTTATACTGACAAAGAATCGTTCTTACACCTCGAGTCTTCACTTGCTCCATTTGGATTTCACGACCTAACGTAAATTTGGATCGATGTGGTATTCGGGTCTCCAGACCTGGAAATCCGGTATACGGAAACCCGATCCCGGTCTCATCGAAATCCAAAACGTATCTTTTAAGGCCAAGTTGTTTTAAAGGTTAAAACAATTTAATTCAATTATCTTTATACACTTAGAAAGATAATTCACAATAGATAATCAACATTATCATTATCATCAGATAATCCATATTATCACAATTCAACTAAACATCCATATCACATAGCATATATCTCATCAGAGATATCAATCAAATGCAAAGCATTCAGTATTATCATCCATCCATAAGTAATGATCTATATCATCTCTAATTAATTTAAAGTTAATTAAATTAATTACTTTTATTTATAAATCCTTCTTACTTAAACATTAATTAATTACAAATTAATTAATTATCCTCTAATTACCTTTTTCAATTAATCATCTTTGATTAATTATCTTTTAATTACCTTCAAGTAATTTATCCTTAATTAATTACTCAAATTAATTAACCTTAACCACTTATAGTAATTAACCTTTAATTACTTCACTAATTAATTAACTAAAATTAATTAAATTAATCAACTATAATTAATTACATTAGACCTTAATTAATTACATTAATTAATCACTTCATTTATTAATTATACTTAATTAATCAATCTTAATTACATCATTAATTATATTAATTAATGATCCTTAATTACAACTTAATTATTAATTACTTTAATTAAATTAATTACATTAAGTAATTAACTTTAAATTAAACAACATTTATTAATCACCTTGATTAATCTCAATCAGTAATTAACTACCCTTAATTACTTTCATTTACTAAATTAATTCTCCTTAATTAATTTCTTAATTAATCCCTTGATTAATTATTTAAAGTAATTAAACTTAAATTACTTTCCTTAATACATAACCATCAATTAATTACTTCAAGTAATTATCTTATTATTTACTTCCTAAATAATCATACCTTAATAATTACATTATGTAATTATTATCAAATCATCTCCTGATTATTCTAAATTAATTAAACCTAATTAATTAACTTAACTAATCAAATTAACTTCAATTAATTACAATAAGTAATTAATTCTTAATTACTTCCATTAAGTAATTCATTTTAAACAAATTCTATAATTGATTATCTTTAAATTAATTAATCTAATTAATTATCAAAATTAATCACATTAATTATTTATTTAAATAATCTCAAATTAATGACCTTCATTAACTATTAATAACTCTTTAATTATTTTTCTTAAGTAATTAACTTAGATTAATTATTATTAATTCCAAATTAATAAATCTTAATAACCAATTAATTAATCTCTAATTATTTAATCAATTAAGTGTTAACCCTACTTAATTAATATTTAATTACTTTATTAATTAATTCTTAATCATTAATTAATACTCTAATTTATAATCCTCAATTATAAATAAATTATTTCTAATTAATTAATCTTAAACTTTAATTAAATTAATTTAAATCCTTAATTACAAATTGATTATTCCAAATCTTTAATTAATTGAATTAATTAATTATCCATATTAATTTACCTTATTAACTTGATTTATCACAAACCATTAAGTCTTTGTAACAACATTTCCTTATTAATGATAATTATCATTTAAAACACCTTTGGAAACATTTAACTTTCAAATTTACTTTTAAATTCCATTTTAAATAGGAGATTTAAAATGGATAAAAGAAAATTTAACTATTACAAAGTTTAAATCCCATTTACACACTCTTAAAATCATATGTTGAAGAAATACTCATCTTATAAAAGAACTTAAAGAATTTAAAACAAATTTACTTTTAAATTCCAACCATTTAGTATACATTTTAAACAAATAAAATTATTAAACAATTTAATTTAAAACTTTCTTTTATTTCAAATTTGAGATACAGATTTAAAATTGATTCCAGATTAAACTTAGATTTAAAATTCTGTTTAAATATTGCTTTACAAATTTAAATTCAGTTTAAACTTTAAACAGACAGTTTTGAAGCCTATCGACTAAAAGTGCTCGAGTCCACCTAAATTACTTCGAGTCGTAGCTCTGAAAACTTCGAGCTACTCAACTGAACAACCCGAGTACGACTCGAAAATGTCCTCTTCCCCAACACTTAAGCATTCCAGAAATAATCCTAACCTTTGCAAATTCTTCGAGTCGAATACTCCTCAGCTTCGAGTAAAAACACAGTTCTACTCGAAATACATACAAGCCCTTCATCCCCAAAACATCAGCCAACAACCCATGCACGCCGTGCACCTGCACCACCATCGCCATCAACGTTGACCACTCGCGACCCCATATGCAAGTCGGCGATCACCTACAGATCTAATTCCGATCATTAATTCGTCACAACAAATCCTAAGTCGAAATCGAGCTTCACAACAGATCCTGGAACCAAATCTATGTCAAAACAATGCCTCAAATCCTCGTCGCCGATCATAAGAACGTCTGAAACTTCGTCCACATCACCACAAATCTTCCACGCATCCATATCCCTCGTCTCGAACCACTCGATCTACCAGAGGAGAAGCACGGACCCAAACTTCCTGCTTGACCCAAAATTAGGTTTAGAACTTAGATCGCCATACTCCTGTCGCCACAGTGATTAGATACCTCACCTGACATTTTTGCCGTACCACCATATGCTTCCTCTACCTCTACCCAAGATCCCGATCCCCCTAAACTTTGTAGCCATCAGAATTTGCTTAGTAACCCATTTTCAGCTAATCCCAACATTCACATTTATTACTTCATTTAAAATTGTGATTTGGATTTTAAAAATCATATTTTACTAGGCCAGTTCAAGTTATATTCTTGAATCAAAGAATTTCAACCATTGGTTTTTAACATGTTTGTGATTCAATTCCTTATTTTACTGTAAAGCTTGGTTTCCAGACACACACTATATATATAAACATGTTTTAAACTATTTTTAGATCCTAGTTCATGTTTAAACAATCTTAATTTGAATTAAAAAGACAGCCTACCAGAGATCAAGGAAGAAGCTTTTGAGTTCAGATCAAAAATTTAAAATCTGAACTAAGAACAAAGATATTTAAAACAACAATCATGCAGGCTTTTAATCATATACATATGCATATGCAACACATTCATATACACAGATAATATATGTATATACACATGCAAACATTAATCATTTCAGAAAATCTAACAAGCAACAGATCAGTTATTACTTAAGATTTTTAAGTTGATGTTTACTCACAGATTTGAAAGGGCAGAGCAGAGCATCTAATTATTATAGCAAACACACTATAAACATTCACATCAGAAACTCATTTATACTTGCAATACTTATTCATTTCAACTATATTAGCAAGCAACCATATTTTACTTTAAGTTTTTAAAAGTTACTCACCTTAAACAAAGATGGAACAGAGGCAGAGCCTTATCTTTGAAACTGAGAAACTGTTTTGAACTTTAACTTGAATGCCCTTTAATTTAAGAAATTGAGTGGTTGAACTTTACTTATTGAATTTAGAACTGCATGCATGTTTGTTTTCCATGTTGAAGAAAAAATGCAGCAGGCTTTTGAATTTGTTTCCAGCTTAAAAAGGATGCAGCAGCTTCCTTAAGTTGAAAAGAATTTCAGGCAGGAGACTTTGATTACTTGTTCCAGATAGAAAAATGCAGGTAGGATTTAATGTTGAAAAGAATTGCAGCAGGCTTTGTTTTGATTTTGAGATATGCAGATAGGTTTTGATCTTTGATTTTTGATAATTCTGGTTTGAGGCTTTTAGATTTCTAATTTCAGATTTTTACTAGAGAAAGGAGTTTGAGTTTATCTTGTTTTTGAGAAGGAAATAGAAAGGATGAAGAAAAGAAATGCATATGTGTATATAGGAGAATTTATGATAAATAAAAATAAAAGAAAATAAAAATAAATGAAGACACTTGTCATAAACATTAGCTAATTAAATTACACATGTTATAATGAGTCATTAGATAAAGACACATGTCTCTTAAGTAATTATCTTATTTCTATTTATTTTAAAGTAATTAAAAAGCCTTTTTCTTATTTAATAAATACTTATCTATATATATATAAATCATTTTAAAGAAACAAAACCAATTTTATTTATAATTAAAAGTTATACAATTTTCTAAACTCCAAAACAAATTTAAATATTTATTCCATTGAATTTCAAAACTTAATTTCAAATTCAATTTAAATTAAATCCTAAGATTCAATTTAAAAGTTAAGTTATATATATACATATATAACTATTCATTCAATTAAATAAAAATTCCATATTCTATAAAATCCATTCATATTAATAAAAATAATACATTATACTTATTATTTGAAATTAACATATTTGATATTTAAATAATTTATATAAGAGATTATATTATCAAGTGATATTTTAAAAAGAAACAAAACAAGCCTTTTTTGTTAACTCTTATATATTTTTAACTTAAGTAAAAATATCTTAAGCAATTAAAATATTTACCTAAAGTATATTTAAAACTATAAAGTTACTTATTTAAATAACCTTGAAAAGTCATATTAAATTAAATCTAAATTTCCAATTTGCCCAAAGCTTTCTATTTACAATATATACAAATAAATATATATATTTAAATAGAAAATATCTTATTAACTTTTAAAAGATAAAATCACCCATTAATACTAATTTAATCAGATTATTAAATTAAATTCAAATCTTATTATCAAAGATCATCAATATCAATTTAATTATTTAACAGATTATTAAATTGATATTGTTAAAATTTCCGGGATATTACAGATAAAAGATGATATAAATGTGTTTGTATGAATTAAACCATTTTAAAAGTATAAGTTGGGAATTTGAATTTAAACCAAGGATTTCAACTCGTACGGATGAAGCAGATTTTCTGAAATGAAACTGTTTGTTTTCAAATGATAAAAGCTTCAGATAAGAAATGAAATTCCAGTTTAATTAAAGGAATTTCAAGATTTAATTGAAAAATGGTTTTCCAAGTTATGAATGAATTGTTTTGAAAGCTATGAATTAAATCTGTTTATTTTTAACAGATTTAAAAAGATATTTTGTTTAACCCATTCGAAATGAAATTTTTTTGAAAGCTATTAGTTAAATCTTTGATTTAAAGATTTAACGAATTAATTTAATTGAAATGGAAATCGATTTGGAAAATCTGTGAATGAACCTTTGTGAAATTAAGTGAACTTTGTGAATTGAATCTTTTTGTTTAAAAAGATTAAAATGGTAATTTGTTAAACCATTTGAAAAGAAAGTTTGGGTTTAAGTTGTGACTTAATTGAAATCCCAAGATCCATATGTTTTTAAATATTTCGCTCACCATTCGGGTTAACCGGGAAAGGACCTTTGGGTCGTATAACCCATTTCGAATATGTGATACGTCGTATATGGATAGCATTTGAAGACCGGTGTTGAAGACCGGATATTTTTGAAAATGAAAGGACAACCTGTCGAATGTCTCTGCACTGAGTCGCGCCGGTATAGGGATTTATATAACTCTTTTTGTGATGGGAAGTTCGGACGTGATTGAAAATTATCCGGATTTGCAAGGGCTTCGTGAGAAGTGCCTTCGGTTCTGTTCGATCCCGGAACAGACTTGTATGGTTACATGTCTGACATTACACTTTGAGATATAAAGCTGATTTCTTTCAAATACATTTCTGTTGGTGGCGGGGAATTTATTCTCTTAGCTTAACACCCTTCTCTGAGACGTACGAGCTCAGAGGTTATGTAGTTGAAGTTATCAGCGATATATCCCAATTTGGTAATGTGACATGCTGAGTGTTGCTGTGTGATGATCAGTGTTTGATCATTTGCGATATGATCATTTGTTTGATCATTTATCTTTGTGATCATAGGTTGATCATCTGTTGACCCAAAGCGTGGCTTTTTGAAAAAGCGTAGCTTTGTGGACGAGACTTCGTCGAGCCTCACAACCCGGTAATGGTCGAAACAGGAATGTTGCGGCAAGGTTTCAGGGATAGCTCCCCTAGGGTATGACCATTCCTTCTGGAAAAGGGTAGTATCATGGTATGGAGCCCAGATACTTACTCATGTGGATACACTTATTTATTATGTGTGATGTTGGATACCGAGTGCTCGGATAAAGGTCCCAAAGGACCGGGGGTGGCATATCTCAGGTTTTGTATATTCCCCGGGAAGGGGGGTAGCCGGCCTTGTTTGGCAGAGAACGGTTTGGTTCTCGGAGCGTCCCACCAGAGGCGTTTCTTTCATGGAATAGGAAGTTCCTTAGCCTGACCATTTGTTGGAAATCCATTCTTTCAAATACGAACTTTGTACGGTATTAGATGTAGAACCTGCCATCTACTTATGGTGGCGCCACACTGTTTGGATGGTAGCTATAGTAGGCATACGATAATGGTCGTATGTTGGCTAAGATTGATATTCTACTTTCAAAAATGTTTTCTACACTATGCACTAATGATAATATCAAAATGATTTGATTTTGCATAGTAAGCATCTTTGACTATCATAAAAAGAAATCTCCTCCAAGTCTGCGTTTGCATTGTGTGTGTGGTGGGAGGTCTTATGGTAGTTTCATTTTCTAAAGCATTGCGAATTGACTTTAAAATTCTCTGCTATTTGTTTTTAAAGATAAACTGTTTTTGTTGCTCACACCAGTCCCATGGCTGATCCGGAGTTTATTGTTTCTTTCCTAAACTCTGGGTGCTCAAAAATTTCTACACGAGCAGTCTAGAGTTGGGTTTTTCCGATAGTCAGGTTCAGTAGATTATCTGGAGCTAGTTCAGTCTTTGGATATGGACTGCACTTGCTTATCTTTGAGCATCGTTATTGGGAGTTCGAGCTATTTTTGGATTGGCGTTTTGAAGATGGAGATTATCCGCTGCTGATGTTATCGTTTTCTTTTCCGCTGCTATTTGTTGTATCATATCTCTGATGTATATTGATATTCATTGTATCATTCTGTTGTATCAGATATTGTATATCAATGTATTATTCATTTATTTCGCTGTGTTATTTACGTAATGTTGTTATAAGCTCCGGCGACTCGGATTTGAACGGTCGAATCTACGGCATTCGAATACGATGTAAAGTATGGCTGTTGATTTTCGAGCGCGAAAATCCCAGATCGTTACTGTAACGACCCAGAATTTTTGATGATTAAAATTCGAATATTTAATTGATTTTAAATATTAATAAATGAATTTAATAAGTCGAATAATTTATTTTTCGAATATTGGATTTAATTTGATAATTAAATCGATAAATTAATAGTGAAATTCAAGAGATAATTGAAAATCGAGTTTAAAGTGATTGAAAATGAATTGTAAAATTTTATTTAATCATACTGGAGTTATAGAAATATTTTAGAACTCTTAAAATTGAATTTGGAGTTAATCTGTGAAAATTGAATATTTAATATTTAATTGTCGACTGAAAAATAGCCAATTTTCGAACAGTCTCAGAATTGAACGAAACTAGTTCCATTGGATCCGTAATAGTTAGTTATTATCGGATTTCAATTTTCGTATCCATCGGAGTTGTCGTTTGACCGTGGCAGCTCGAAACGCATCGATATCGTTTTAATTTTAAATCGTCGAGTTAAAAATAGTCATTTTTCAAAAAGTCTCAGATTTCGACGAAACCAGTTTCACCGGATCCGTAATGTGATATTATTGTAAGATTTCAAATTTCGTAATTTTTGGATTTAGCGTTTGTCCGGGGCAAGCCAAAACGCCTCGAAATCGATTTAAATCGGTTTAATTTAAATTTATCGTTTTTCTCCGTATCTCGCACAGATGTCTGAATTAGCTCTCGAAACACGTTCCATTGCGTTCGGAACGCGGGGTAAACCCCAGGAACGCCAGTTACTGCGTGTAAATCGAAGTTCGAAAATCCCGGGATGAATAGTGTTTCGATAATTTTCTATATAAGCCCCCCTCAACCTTTTCCTTTGCAAAAGAAAACAAAACCCTAGGGTTTTCAGCAGTTGCCGCCACCTGCTGTTGTTAATGGCCGAAATCTTCTTATCTTCATCCCTTAATCTCTCCCAATCCACACGTTTTTAGCAAAGATTATCAACTAATAAATTGTAGAGGGCATTGCCATCTTGATATCCAACGGTCAGGATCGTAAACGGAGCAACGTAGTGGAAGTTATAGGCTCGTGTTTTGCACGGCTTTAGGCACGTTTTTCGAAGTTTAGGGGAGGCCGTGCACGTGCGGTCGACTGGTGGAGGTGGAGTTCACCGTGGGCATTCGCGTGGAAGTCGTTGATCGAAGCGGAAATGTCTACGTTGGTCGCGTTTTGAGGAAGACGAGAGCGTGTTGGGTTCGGTTGCGTTTTCTTCAACCTGGGAGCGAATGTAAATTGGAGGGAAGAAGAATGTAAAAGGCACGGCCAGATTTTCATATGAAAGAATGAACGGCCAGGATGTAGGAAGGTTATAAAATTTTAAAGAAAATTGTAAATTGTAAATTGAATAAATATAATTCGTATAAACTTTGAAAATATATATCTTTTTGCTGCGTGATCAGAAAATTACGAAACAAGATGCATTGGAATCGTATCGTCGAATACTACGCGATGCAACTGGATTGGAAGCGATCTGGGTCAATGAAAATTTTGAGTGAGATTAAACGTCCGTTTAATTTCATTCGAAATAATCGCTATAAATTTCTATCGGAAAAATCACGGTGAGATCTTCTCACTCAAATCGAATGTGGAATTTTTGCAGTTATTATTGATTGATATGATTGCTATATTGGATGTGATATTAGATATTATAGGATATATCTATATATATAGCAATATATACATATTGGCATATGTATATATTGGATTGATTGATTCCCGCCTCGTATAGCGGATGAGACCCTATTGCGCCGTTAGTAAGCGGATTTTTATAAAACCTATATACCGCGATAATTCCGTACTGGAGCGGAATTGGTATTGTGCTAACATCTGTGGATGCAGGGAAACAGGTTGGAGGGATCCAACTGGATTCCTCACCGTATTGATTATTTACACATATTGTGATATATTCTGTTATCATATTGATATATGATATTGACTGTTGTGATGGACTGATTGGTGTTGTTGCATCATCGGATTCAGTTTTGAAATGTAAAAATAACGACTTTTACTTTAAAAAGGTTTTTTAAAGTGATTTTTGAAAATATACATTTTATGGAATTTTTGAATCGATTTATAAACGTAAAATTTTAAAGTTATAAAAGTATAATTTTTAGTGAAATATAACTGAAGTGTCGTTTTTGAAATAAAAGTCGATTTATTTATAAAATGGTTTAAGTTGGGATTTTTGAATAACTATAAACGATTTGTATAGAAAGATTTATAAAATTGATATTTTATAAATCAAAATATTGGACTTATAAAACGAATTTTATAAGTGTTAAAAATGAAATATTATGGAATCCGTAAATGAATGAAATTTATAGATTTATAAATTGTGAAGTTAAAATGAATGAAATTGTAGAATGGAAGGTTTATAAGAAATTAACTTATAAATTGGGTTTTTGCCTTCAAATGAAATATGGATCGAATTTGTTAATAAAGGAGATTTACAAATCAAAGTTGTTATAAAGTAGGAATAGAATTTATAAACGTTTTTTATAAATTCGGAATCAGTGGAATTTGAGAAATTAAATATATAAGATTTTTAAAGAAGATATATTCGCGATTTTGGATAGCGAATTTTTATTTAAAATAAAATGTGTAGAAAATAGTGAAATGTAATTAGTGAAGTATATTCACGATTTTGGACAGTGAATATATTGTTAAGTAAAATGGATTTATTTTTGAAGAAGTGATATTTGAAATGAAGTTAATTGTTTTAAAAGATGTTTTAAAACGTGTGAATTACCGAAATCATAGATTTCAACATTTATTGTTGAAATAGACGTTTTCGAGAAATAAGGAAATGATGGACTATAACACTGTTGTTATAGTAAATGATTTTCGAAAGAAAATGTTTTATGTAGTATTGGGATTTATATATCTATCTAATTCCGAATCCCTATACTAGTGATTTTGAGTTGTCGTAACGATGTTTTACGTAACATTCGTTTTGACTCAAATAGATGTTAAAATTAATGATTTCCTTAGAGAATGAATATATACTTAATATTGATTTAAGTATATCGAATATTTTCAAATGTTGAAAATAAATGATTTGTGAAATACTTATTATTAAATAAGTATGGAATTGCTTTTCCAATATGAAATGAACTGTTTTTGAGATTTTATCTTCAAAGATAAAATGAAATGTGGAAATTGAATATTTGAAATTTGTTTTCAAACGGTTAAGTGTGGAAATAATATATCTAGTAAAGATATTTTTGAAGATGAAATAATTTGGAAAATTATTTGGAATCTGATGATGTTGCGCTTCTTTATTGATAGTTAAATAATCGACTATCAATAATTACCTTTAGATAGGTATTTGTTGTGAATTGGATGAATTTGAATGCCACACTTATTTTTAAATAAGCGCTCACTATTCGGGTTAGCAGGGAAAGGACCATGGGGTCGTATAAACCATTCCGAATATGTGATACGTCGTTATGAATTGCATTCGAAGACCGGTGTTGAAGACCGGATATTTTTGAAAACGGAAGGATTACCGTCGAGTTACTCTACATCGGCTGATCTCCGATTTAGAGGTTTTATCACCCTTAGTGACGGGAAGTCCGGACGTGATTAGAAAATTATCCAAAAATGCAAGGGCTTCGTGAGAAGTGCCTTCGGTTCTGTTCGATCCCGGAACAGACTTGTATGGATTGTGTGTCTGACGTTACAATTTGAGATATAAAGCTGATTTCTTTCAAATACATTTCTGTTGGTGGCGGAGAATTTATTCTCTTAGCTTAACACCCTTCTCTGAGACGTACGAGCTCAGAGGTTATGTAGTTGAAATTTATCAGCGATATATCCCAATTTGGTAACGTGGCATACTGAGTGTTGCTGTGAAATGATCAGTGTTTGATCATTTGCGATATGATCATTTGTTTGATCTTATATCTTTGTGATCATAGGTTGATCATTTTGTTTGACCCGAAGCAGGGCTTTTTGTAGAAAGCGTAGCTTTGTGGACGAGACTTCATCGAGCCTCACACCCCGGAAATGGTCGAAACAGGAAGGATGCGGCAAGGTTCTAGGGAGTAGCGCCCCTTAGTGTATGTCATTCCTTCTGGATAGAGGTGGTATCATGGTATGGAGCCCAGATACTTAACCTATGTGGTTGCTGCATTATTATCTATGTGGTTTGTTGGAAATCGGAGATCCTCGGGAAGATCGGTTACGATCGGGGGATGGCATACGCGTGTCAGTAGTTACCTATTTTTGCAGAGGTAACCCGGCCTTGTGTTGGCAGAGATCTAACCGTAATGTTAGGTTATTTCTCGGGTCGTCTATTCCAGGGACGTACCCATCGTGGATAGGAAGTTCCTTAGCCTGACCATTTGTTGGAAATCCAAAGAAACAATACGTGACTTGTACGGTTTTAGTTGTAGAACCTGCCATTTAATATGGCAGCTATAGCAAGCATACTATAATGGTACCTATGCTGGCTAAGATTAATATTCTACTTTTGAAATGTTTTCTACACTATGCACTAATAATAATATCAAAAAGAATTTGATTTTCGCGTAGTAAGCATCTTTGACTGTCATAAGAAGAAATCTCCTCCAAGTCTGCGTTTGCATTGTGTGTGTGGCGGGAGGTCTTATGGTAGTTTCATTTTCCAAAAGCATTGCGAATTGACTTTAAAATTCTCTGCTATTTATTTTAAAGATAAATAACTGTTTTACGATCTCACACCAGTCACCATGACTGACTCGGAGTTTATTGTTTCCCTTCTAAACTCTGGGTGCCCACCAATTTCCACACGGGCAGCCTAGAGTTATATTATCAGGATATTCTGGATATTCTGGAGCTTTGGAAGCAAGCTGGATGACGAGACGTGGTATTTGTATCTGATAGTATTTATTCCGCTGTGTATTCTGTATGAGGACAAGTTTATATAACTGTCCATTGTTGTATATTGACTCTGATGATTGATGTATGTATAAAATGATATAGTTCTTTGTTTTAAAAGACTAGTGTTTATCTATTATATATTGTTCCGCTGCGATGTGTAAGATTCTGATATTGTTTTCTGTTTCTGTTTCTGCTCTTGTTATGTTGTTGTTCTTCTTTCTTTTTCTTCTATCTTCTTCTTCTACCTTTTTCTTTTTCTTAAAACCCTCACTATTGGAGTTTCCGGCACTCGATGGCTCGGCAGTCGATAAAGTGAGTATCGATGTCGAATTTTCGAAAGTCGAAAATTTCGGTATGTGACAAAGTGGTATCAGAGCATATGGTTAAGCGACAACCCTGCTCTGTTGGGTGTTACTCATTAGAGATAGAGTCAGTAGTACTCTAGAATGAGTTGAGTGTAATAATAGATACGAGTGCGTATTTGTTAGTGAATATAAAATTGTTTTATATTGTGATGATTGGTTTGTTGAGTGGTATATGGATTCTGGTCGGTATTGTCCGTACAACTCTATCGATAGGGATCTCTAAACACTTGAATAGAACAGTTCGGCACAATATTGTTTTAAATAGGGTAAATGAGATAATTTTGCCCAAAACTATTTTTGTATAGAAAATAAATGTTTTTCTATAAAATACTATAGTATATGGTTGCATGGATGTTAGGAAGTAATAATAGTGAATTATCATCACTAAAATTTAATAAGGAATTGAAATCATAACTCCAAAGTTAAGAGATAAATCCATGTACAGATGAAATTTGAGAATGTAAATTATAAATTTGATTTGTAATTTAAAACGGAGTTCCAGAAAAGTATTTGGAAATGTTTTAAGAAGAATTTGAAAATTTTGGAGATTTGGAAAGTTTAAATTCCTTTTTGCTTTGAAAATGGAATTTCAAAGGTTTTGAAAAATGTTCTAAAGGGATGAAAGCTCTAAAATCTTTTAGGTCGCTGGAAAATAACTTCGGTAATGACTGCAGCATCACTGATGTTCATTTTCGGGTTTCCAAAAGAGGAATTGCTGCCGATTGTTTTAAATGAAAGTTGTCTGGAAAATTTGGAGTTTTGTTTTGGAAATTCAGAGGATGATTTGAATTGTTTTCAAAAATGGTTTTGAAAAGATTGAAAAGACTCTGGAATACTATATAAAAATACTTATGAAATAAGAAATAAGTTGATAACATATACAATTGGAATTTTGATAGAATAATTTAACTTAAAGAATGAAGTTAAATCAAAGTAAATATAAGTGAATAAATTTGAATAAATGGAAGTGAGATTGAATGTTGAAATTCATTTCGAATTTATAAGCAAATAAATTGAATTGAATAATTATCAATGAAAGATAAATTAAAATTCGTATGAAATTGAAACGGAATGTTGAAAATGAATTAGAATTTGTAATGAATTAGTAATTGAAACTAATTTAAAATAAGCAGTTGTAAACGAAAGTTAATCGATGAAATCCAATATTTCAGAATTGAAGATGAATAGAATTGAAATTGAATTGAAATTGTGAATTGAATTCAAATGAATGTGAACTGTAAAATTGAAGGAAAATGAATAGGTGTAACTTCAACAGTGAAGTAAAAATGATATAAGAAGTACATATTGAAATTTTGTAATCGAATTTGCAAAATGTTTGAATGCTGTAACTAGATATAATGGCTAGTAGGATATACAGGTATAAAGGAATTGGAATTTAATTTCGAAGATAAATTTGAATGGCTCGACAAAAGGTAAGTATTTGAATTCGAATATGAGATTTGATGACTTATTTCTCTAGCCGCTTGGCTTTTTCTTTTTCTTTTTGAAATCTGAGAGTCCGTAGGGACGTTTTGTAGTCGTGCCGTATTAGCCGCGCAAAGGAGACGCTGGCAAAAATTTTCGGAAATTTAGGGCGTTAGAAAATTTTTGAGAAATTTTGAAAGTTTAAAATTTGAATTTAAACTCGAATTTGAATTGAGAAGTTAAACAATGTTGTTTGAAACTTATAATTGAAGTTGGAAAACGAGATTGAATGATAACGAATCTTTAGTAGAAAGATTTGTTTTGATAAATTGATAAAACCATTGATTGTGAAAAATAGTAGTCGAGCTAAGGATCATTTTTCCTAACTTGTAATTTCGAGGACGAAATTCTTTTAAGGGGGGAAGTCTGTAACGACCCAGAATTTTTGATGATGAAAATTCGAATATTTAATTGATTTTAAATATTAATAAATGAATTTAATAAGTCGAATAATTTATTTTTCGAATATTGGATTTAATTTGATAATTAAATCGATAAATTAATAGTGAAATTCTAGAGATAATTGAAAATCGAGTTTAAAGTGATTGAAAATGATTTGTAAAATTTTATTTAATCATACTGGAGTTATAGAAATATTTTAGAACTCTTAAAATTGAATTTGGAGTTAATCTGTGAAAATTGAATATTTAATATTTAATTGTCGACTGAAAAATAGCCAATTTTCGAACAGTCTCAGAATTGAACGAAACTAGTTCCATTGGATCCGTAATAGTTAGTTATTATCGGATTTCAATTTTCGTATCTAAACACTTGGGTACTCAATATTGTATTGAGTAGTCGAGGGATTCAGGTTAGCTTTGACGAATTCGGGAGGAGTCACAGTTGGTATCCATCGGAGTTGTCGTTTGACCGTGGCAGCTCGAAACGCATCGATATCGTTTTAATTTTAAATCGTCGAGTTAAAAATAGTCATTTTTCAAAAAGTCTCGGATTTCGATGAAACCAGTTTCATCGGATCCGTAATGTGATATTATTGTAAGATTTCAAATTTCGTAATTTTTGGAGTTAGCGTTTGTCCGGGGCAAGCCAAAACGCCTCGAAATCGATTTAAATCGGTTTAATTTAAATTTATCGTTTTTCTCCGTATGTCGCACAGATGTCCGAATTAGCTCTCGAAACACGTTCCATTGCGTTCGGAACGCGGGTAAACCCCAGGAACGCCAGTTACTGCGTGTAAATCGAAGTTCGAAAATCCCGGGATGAATAGTGTTTCGATAATTTTCTATATAAGCCCCTCAACCTTTTCCTTTGCAAAAGAAAACAAAACCCTAGGGTTTTCAGCAGTTGCCGCCACCTGCTGTTGTTAATGGCCGAAATCTTCTTATCTTCATCCCTTAATCTCTCCCAATCCACACGTTTTTAGCAAAGATTATCAACTAATAAATTGTAGAAGGCATTGCCATCTTGATATCCAACGGTCAGGATCGTAAACGGAGCAACGTAGTGGAAGTTATAGGCTCGCGTTTTGCACGGCTTTAGGCACGTTTTTCGAAGTTTAGGGGAGGCCGTGCACGTGCGGTCGACTGGTGGAGGTGGAGTTCACCGTGGGCATTCGCGTGGAAGTCGTTGATCGAAGCGGAAATGTCTACGTTGGTCGCGTTTTGAGGAAGACGAGAGCGTGTTGGGTTCGGTTGCGTTTTCTTCAACCTGGGAGCAAATGTAAATTGGAGGGAAGAAGAATGTAAAAGGCACGGCCAGATTTTCATATGAAAGAATGAACGGCCAGGATGTAGGAAGGTTATAAAATTTTAAAGAAAATTGTAAATTGTAAATTGAATAAATATAATTCGTATAAACTTTGAAAATATATATCTTTTTGCTGCGTGATCAGAAAATTACGAAACAAGATGCATTGGAATCGTATCGTCGAATACTACACGATGCAACTGGATTGGAAGCGATCTGGGTCAATGAAAATTTTGAGTGAGATTAAACGTCCGTTTAATTTCATTCGAAATAATCGCTATAAATTTCTATCGGAAAAATCACGGTGAGATCTTCTCACTCAAATCGAATGTGGAATTTTTGCAGTTATTATTGATTGATATGATTGCTATATTGGATGTGATATTAGATATTATAGGATATATCTATATATATAGCAATATATACATATTGGCATATGTATATATTGGATTGATTGATTCCCGCCTCGTATAGCGGATGAGACCCTATTGCGCCGTTAGTAAGCGGATTTTTATAAAACCTATATACCGCGATAATTCCGTACTGGAGCGGAATTGGTATTGTGCTAACATCTGTGGATGCAGGGAAACAGGTTGGAGGGATCCAACTGGATTCCTCACCGTATTGATTATTTACACATATTGTGATATATTCTGTTATCATATTGATATATGATATTGACTGTTGTGATGGACTGATTGGTGTTGTTGCATCATCGGATTCAGTTTTGAAATGTAAAAATAACGACTTTTACTTTAAAAAGGTTTTTTAAAGTGATTTTTGAAAATATACGTTTTATGGAATTTTTGAATCGATTTATAAACGTAAAATTTTAAAGTTATAAAAGTATAATTTTTAGTGAAATATAACCGAAGTGTCGTTTTTGAAATAAAAGTCGATTTATTTATAAAATGGTTTAAGTTGGGATTTTTGAATAACTATAAACGATTTGTATAGAAAGATTTATAAAATTGATATTTTATAAATCAAAATATTGGACTTATAAAACGAATTTTATAAGTGTTAAAAATGAAATATTATGGAATCCGTAAATGAATGAAATTTATAGATTTATAAATTGTGAAGTTAAAATGAATGAAATTGTAGAATGGAAGGTTTATAAGAAATTAACTTATAAATTGGGTTTTTGCCTTCAAATGAAATATGGATCGAATTTGTTAATAAAGGAGATTTACAAATCAAAGTTGTTATAAAGTAGGAATAGAATTTATAAACGTTGTTTATAAATTCGGAATCAGTGGAATTTGAGAAATTAAATATATAAGATTTTTAAAGAAGATATATTCGCGATTTTGGATAGCGAATTTTTATTTAAAATAAAATGTGTAGAAAATAGTGAAATGTAATTAGTGAAGTATATTCACGATTTTGGACAGTGAATATATTGTTAAGTAAAATGGATTTATTTTTGAAGAAGTGATATTTGAAATGAAGTTAATTGTTTTAAAAGATGTTTTAAAACGTGTGAATTACCGAAATCATAGATTTCAACATTTATTGTTGAAATAGACGTTTTCGAGAAATAAGGAAATGATGGACTATAACACTGTTGTTATAGTAAATGATTTTCGAAAGAAAATGTTTTATGTAGTATTGGGATTTATATATCTATCTAATTCTGAATCCCTATACTAGTGATTTTGAGTTGTCGTAACGATGTTTTACGTAACATTCGTTTTGACTCAAATAGATGTTAAAATTAATGATTTCCTTAGAGAATGAATATATACTTAATATTGATTTAAGTATATCGAATATTTTCAAATGTTGAAAATAAATGATTTGTGAAATACTTATTATTAAATAAGTATGGAATTGCTTTTCCAATATGAAATGAACTGTTTTTGAGATTTTATCTTCAAAGATAAAATGAAATGTGGAAATTGAATATTTGAAATTTGTTTTCAAACGGTTAAGTGTGGAAATAATATATCTAGTAAAGATATTTTTGAAGATGAAATAATTTGGAAAATTATTTGGAATCTGATGATGTTGCGCTTCTTTATTGATAGTTAAATAATCGACTATCAATAATTACCTTTAGATAGGTATTTGTTGTGAATTGGATGAATTTGAATGCCACACTTATTTTTAAATAAGCGCTCACTATTCGGGTTAGCAGGGAAAGGAC
Source organism: Allium fistulosum (assembly GCA_030737815.1). Lineage (NCBI taxonomy): Eukaryota > Viridiplantae > Streptophyta > Magnoliopsida > Asparagales > Amaryllidaceae > Allium > Allium fistulosum. The sequence continues at coordinate 229,810,448 of CM060908.1, read as the reverse complement.
CATGGGGTCGTATAAACCATTCCGAATATGTGATACGTCGTTATGAATTGCATTCGAAGACCGGTGTTGAAGACCGGATATTTTTGAAAACGGAAGGATTACCGTCGAGTTACTCTACATCGGCTGATCTCCGATTTAGAGGTTTTATCACCCTTAGTGACGGGAAGTCCGGACGTGATTAGAAAATTATCCAAAAATGCAAGGGCTTCGTGAGAAGTGCCTTCGGTTCTGTTCGATCCCGGAACAGACTTGTATGGATTGTGTGTCTGACGTTACAATTTGAGATATAAAGCTGATTTCTTTCAAATACATTTCTGTTGGTGGCGGAGAATTTATTCTCTTAGCTTAACACCCTTCTCTGAGACGTACGAGCTTAGAGGTTATGTAGTTGAAATTTATCAGCGATATATCCCAATTTGGTAACGTGGCATACTGAGTGTTGCTGTGAAATGATCAGTGTTTGATCATTTGCGATATGATCATTTGTTTGATCTTATATCTTTGTGATCATAGGTTGATCATTTTGTTTGACCCGAAGCAGGGCTTTTTGTAGAAAGCGTAGCTTTGTGGACGAGACTTCATCGAGCCTCACACCCCGGAAATGGTCGAAACAGGAAGGATGCGGCAAGGTTCTAGGGAGTAGCGCCCCTTAGTGTATGTCATTCCTTCTGGATAGAGGTGGTATCATGGTATGGAGCCCAGATACTTAACCTATGTGGTTGCTGCATTATTATCTATGTGGTTTGTTGGAAATCGGGGATCCTCGGGAAGATCGGTTACGATCGGGGGATGGCATACGCGTGTCAGTAGTTACCTATTTTTGCAGAGGTAACCCGGCCTTGTGTTGGCAGAGATCTAACCGTAATGTTAGGTTATTTCTCGGGTCGTCTATTCCAGGGACGTACCCATCGTGGATAGGAAGTTCCTTAGCCTGACCATTTGTTGGAAATCCAAAGAAACAATACGTGACTTGTACGGTTTTAGTTGTAGAACCTGCCATTTAATATGGCAGCTATAGCAAGCATACTATAATGGTACCTATGCTGGCTAAGATTAATATTCTACTTTCGAAATGTTTTCTACACTATGCACTAATAATAATATCAAAAAGAATTTGATTTTCGCGTAGTAAGCATCTTTGACTGTCATAAGAAGAAATCTCCTCCAAGTCTGCGTTTGCATTGTGTGTGTGGCGAGAGGTCTTATGGTAGTTTCATTTTCCAAAAGCATTGCGAATTGACTTTAAAATTCTCTGCTATTTATTTTAAAGATAAATAACTGTTTTACGATCTCACACCAGTCACCATGACTGACTCGGAGTTTATTATTTCCCTTCTAAACTCTGGGTGCCCACCAATTTCCACACGGGCAGCCTAGAGTTATATTATCAGGATATTCTGGATATTCTGGAGCTTTGGAAGCAAGCTGGATGACGAGACGTGGTATTTGTATCTGATAGTATTTATTCCGCTGTGTATTCTGTATGAGGACAAGTTTATATAACTGTCCATTGTTGTATATTGACTCTGATGATTGATGTATGTATAAAATGATATAGTTCTTTGTTTTAAAAGACTAGTGTTTATCTATTATATATTGTTCCGCTGCGATGTGTAAGATTCTGATATTGTTTTCTGTTTCTGTTTCTGCTCTTGTTCTGTTGTTGTTCTTCTTTCTTTTTCTTCTATCTTCTTCTTCTACCTTTTTCTTTTTCTTAAAACCCTCACTATTGGAATTTCCGGCACTCGATGGCTCGGCAGTCGATAAAGTGAGTATCGATGTCGAATTTTCGAAAGTCGAAAATTTCGGTATGTGACAGTTACAGTGTTAAGCTAAGAGAATAAATTCTCCGCCACCAATAGAAATGTATTTGAAAGAAATCAGCTTTATACCTCAACCTGTAACGTCAGACATACCATCCATACAAGTTTGTTCCGGGATCGAACAGAACCGAAGGCACTTCTCACGAAGCCCATGCAAATCCGGATAATTTTCAATCACGTCCGGACTTCCCGTCACTAAGTGTGATAAAACCTCTAAATCGAAGATCAGTCGATGTAGAGTAACTCGACGGTAATCCTTCCGTTTTCAAAAATATCCGGTCTTCAACACCGGTCATCAAATGCAATTCATAACGACATATCACATATTCGGAATGGGTTATACGACCCCATGGTCCTTTCCCGACTAACCTGAATAGTGAGCGCTTATTCAAAAATAAGTGTGGCATTCAAATTCATCCAATTCACAACAGATACCTATTTAAAGGTAAATATTAATAGTCGGTTATTTAACTATCAATAAAGATGCGCAACATCATCAGATTCCAAATAATTTTTCCAAATTATTTAACCTCAAAAAAAATATCTTTGCAAGATATAAAATTTTCCACACTTAACCATTTGAAACAAATTTCAAATATTCACTTTCAAATATTCATTTTCAATTTATCTTTGCAAAGATAAATTCTCTAAAACGTTTCATTTCATATTGGAAAATATTTCCATACTTATTTAATAATAAGTAATTCACAAATCATTTATTTTCAACACTTGAAAAATATTCGATATACTTAAATCAAAATTAAGTATATATTTCATTTTTTAAGGAAATCATTCTTTTTCACAAATTTTATTTGAGTCAAAATGAATGTTACATAAAACATTGTTATGACGACTCAAAATCACTAGTATAGGGATTCGAAATTTAGATAGATATATAAATCCCAATACTGTATAAAACATTTCCTTTCGGAAATCATTTACTATAACAACAGTGTTATAGTCCACCATTTCCTTATTTTCTCGAAATGTCTATTTCAACAATAAATGTTGAAATCTATGTATTCGATACTTAACACGTTTTAAAATATCTTTTAAAACAATTACTTCATTTCGTAATATCACTTCTCTAAAACATCTCCGTTTTATTTAATAATATATTCACTGTCCAAAATCGTGAATATAATTCGTTATCCAAATTCAACATTTCTACACATTTTATTTCAATAATTATCCACAGTCCAAAATCGTGAATAAAATTCCCAACCAACTCTTATTTTTACAACATTTAACTTAAAGGATAATTTGCTATCCAAAATCACGAATATATCCCCTTTATTAAACTTCTATGTTTAATTTATCAAATTCAATTGTTTTCGGATTTATAAAACAATGTTTATAAATCCCATTTCTATTTATAAAACTTCAACTTATAAATCTCATTATTAACAAATTCCATTCATACCTCATTTAAATGCAAAAATCCGATTTATAAGATAATTACTTATAAATCTTCTATTCTACAAAATCTATTCATTTAATAACTTCACCATTATAAATCTATTAATATTACTTACTTATAAAATCCGTTTATAAGTTCATTTTAACATTTATAGAACTCCTAAATAATATCCTTATTTTTATTTATAAAATAACAATTTTTTATACATCTTCTATAAATAAAATCCATTTATAATAAGTCGAAATTTTCAATTTAAACCAATTAAAATTTAATCAACTTATATTTCAAAAACCACATTCTTATTATATTTTCACAAACATCCTAATTTTAATTACATAAAAATTATAACGTTTATTTATTTAGAATGAATCAATTTAAAAATTAAATAAAACGTATACTTTCAAAAATCACTTTAAAATCCTTTTAAAATCAAAATTGTTATTTTTAAACTTCAAAAATGGATCCGATGATGCAACAGCATCCAATAATCCTTCACGTTAATCAAACATCATACATCAATATGACAACAGAATATACAATCATATCTGTAACAAATCAATACAGTTGAGGAATCCAGTTGGATCCCTCCAACATGTCCCCCTGCATCCAAAGATGTTAGCACAATACCAATTCCCCTCCAGTACGGAATTATCGCGGTATATAGGATTTATAAATATTATCCGCTATTATGCGGCGCAATAGGGTCTCATCCGCTACACAAGGCTGGAAAATCAACAACTCCAATATATACATATGCCAATATGTATATATTGCTACATACGTATATAATACCAATTCCACACAAAGGTGAAATATTCGTGGTATATGTTTTTAATAATTAACCTCCGCTTAATAACGGCGTATAATGTCTATTTCAATCAACAACAGATAATAATATATCATTCAGGCATACAATCAACAATTTTAAATCTAACTATTTAAAATATAAATCGAAACAATTTTGATTGAGTGAGAAGTTCTCACCTTGGTTTCTATTCCGTTTCAGCGTTTATTTCGAATAAAATTAAACAAACGTTTAATTTTACCCGAAATTTTCACTGACTCCAATCGCTTCCAATCCAGTTTCATAGCGTAGTGCTCGACCATACGATTCCAACGCAACTAATTTCACATTTTTTCGATCTCGTATGAAAGAGTTATGGCTTTTTAAACTTTGAACGGTTTTAAAATAAAATAATTTACATTTTCTTTTTAAATTTATAACCTTCCTACATCCTGGCCGTTCATCCATCAACAGCAAATCACTGCCGTGTGTTATCCTCTTCTTCCCCTTCCAGGTAATTCAAACGCAACCATGAACCCATATATCACGTTAAAAAACCTCGAAGTCGGCCCCCTCTACACTCGACGAAATCCCATCACCTCACCTTCATTCGAACGCCCATCGCAAACCCCACCTACGCCGGCCGATCGCACCTCTCTAGCGCCACCATCTCCTCGTAATTCGTGAACTAACGTTGGGCGTTTGAGGAGCAATTTCCATTGATTTCCTCCACTATAAACGATCTTGACCGTTGGTCTGATAGAACACACTGCCCTCTACAACTTTCATGTAGAAAGTTTCTTGAATTAAATGACGGATTTGAAGATTTTGAGGGAGAAAGAGGGGAGCTTTCTGGCCATTCAGAACAATAGTGGCGGCTGGCCATTTGAGATGAAACCCTAGCTATTTTTTTCCTTTATTTGTGAAAAAAAGGGGCTATTTATAGAAAATATCGAACACTATTCATTCCGGTTTTCTGAACTCCGATTTACGCGCAGTAACTGCCGTTTCTAGGATTTATCCCGCGTTCCGGACACAATGGAACATGTTTCGGAAGCTAATTCGATCATCTGTGCAAGTTATGGAATTAAACGATCGATTTTAAATTAAACCGATTTAAACCGATTTCGATGCGTTTTGGTTTGCCCCGGACAAACGATGAATCCGATTGACTTGAAATTTGAAATCTTACAATAATATCATATTACGGATCCGATGAAACTAGTTTCGTTAAAATCCGAGACTATTTGAAAAATGACTATTTTAACTCGCCGAATTAAAATTAAATAAATTTCGATGCGTTTCGAGCTGCCACGGTCAAACGACAACTCCGATTGCTACAAAATTAAAATCCAATAATAACTAACTATTACGGATCCAATGGAACTGGTCTTGTCCAATTCTGAGACTGTTCGAAAATTGGCTATTTTACAATCGAAAATTAAATATTAAAATATTCAATTTTCACAGTTTAACTTTAAATTCAATTTTAAAAGTTCTATAACATCTCTATAACTCCAGTATGATCAAATAAAATTTTCCAAATAAATTTTAATCATTTTAAACCCAATTTTTAATTATTTCTGCAATTTCAACTATTAAATTATCGATTTAATTATCAAATTAAATCCAATATTCGATAAATAAATTATTCGACTTATTAAATTCATTTATTAATATTCAAAATCAATTAAATAAATAAATTTTAATTAATATAAATGCTGGGTCGTTACAAACTTCCCCCCTTAAAAGAATTTCGTCCTCGAAATTACCAAGTAAGAAGAAGATACAAAATCCGTTAACTTTCCAAACAAACCATTTAAATTAGATTTACAAATCTCTTAAGTGTTTAACTTTTCCAAAAAAACCCAATAGTTAAACTTCTTACAAAAACTTTACTAAGTTTCCAAAATTTTCCAATTTTCCAATTTTCTCAAAAATATTATAACGCCTTAAATTTTCGGAAAATTTCGCCATAGCCTCCTTTGCGCGGCTCGATCCGGAAAAAAAATAACAGTGTATATATATCACAAATATACATCTCATCAAGTGATGAGGCATCCCGTAGGGAAAAAGTGTAAAAGTACGATATTTAATCTAAGATGTGTACCTTATATATAATTAGCGAGCGTATACGGCTAATATAGCGTGAAAGCAAGCTCCAAATGCGAAGCAAACGCCATCCGCACCTACTAAACACTCAATCAAACAAATGAGAACTTGTATATAGAAAATAATATCAATATACAACATATAGCAACATAACAACTACATATGTGTCAATATAGCAAATGCAACAAACAATAAATGCAACCATCATCCAATAAACATTCAATAACTTCATAACCAAATCAATATACATTCATTTCTCATTAATATTCAATGAATTGGTTTTCAATTTAAATCATATTTGATTCACTTATATTGGATTTTATCAACATTCTTACTCAATTAGTTTACATTCACTAATTCACATTTGTTCACTTCCAAATTAAATCAAATTCAGTTCATATTCACATACTTCCAATTTGGATTCAATTACTTTAGCTTCCAATTTCACTAATTCAATTTCATTAACTCTTAATGAATTTATACCCAATCAACTAACAATCATATAACAACCAATGTACATTCAACACAACCAAATAAAATTACTTTACATTTCTTTACATTCAATTTGGTTCAATATTAAATCGATCTTCCATTCAATTTATTAAATTCCTCAACTTCATTAGCTTCTAATGAATTAACACTTATATTCATTGTTTCATATCAATTATTTACATTCGATTGATTAACATTCAATCCATTTCTTAATTCAATTGCTAATTCATTTTAATAATTGGTTTTGCTTACATTTTCTCATTCTATAAGTTATACAACTTATTTATTAACTTCCAAATCCATTAATATATCCAAAGCTAAATTTATTATTCATATTATAAGTTCAAAACTCATTTCACTTATATTCATCAATTACAACTTGGATTTTTAAAACAAATCTGTTTATCACAACAAAACTTCAATTTCCAATTTACTATGGGTAGCAAATCAATCACACAGAAACTCGAAAATGATACTGATGATGCTGCAGTCATCACCGTATTATTTTCCAGCAACAATAGTGAATTCAGTGCTTAAATTCTTTCAAAAAATTTCCTTGATTTATAAATCTCATTACAAATCTTTTACTTATATAATTTCACTATTTATATATAAGATTATTTTACCATTGTATATCATATTAATTATAATTCCATATTTATAATTCATTCTTTTATACAATTTACTCTTTCACAATTGTTGTTTTATTTAACTTATTCAAACAACCAACCAATCAATTCATATATACTTTAATAATTTCCAATAACATTATTTCTTTATATACAAAATATAATCGAGGTAAAATTATTTCATTTACCCAATTTAAAACAATATCGTGTTGAATTGTTCTATATAAGTGTTTAGAGATCCCTATCGATAGAGTTGTACAGACAATACCGACCAGAATCCATATACCACTCAACAAACCAATCATCACAATATAAAACAATTTTATACTAACTAACAAATACGTGCTCGTATCTATTATTACACTCAACTCATTCTAGAGTACTGCTGACTCTATCTCTAATGAGTAACACCCAACAGAGCAGGGTTGTCGCTTAACCATATGCTCTGATACCAACTGTCAAGACCCGCAAATCCGTACTCCTTGAATAAACACTAATCTCGATTGATTAACTCAAGAGGCATGGAAATACAAACCCTGAGGGTTTAAGAAAGAAGAAAAAGGTAGAAGAAGAAGAAAGAAGAACAACATCAGAACAACATCAGGAACAGAACCAATATCAGAATCTCACATTCGCAGTGGAACAACATATAATAGATAAATGAATAATCTTTAAATCAAAGAACTATATCATTTTATACATTACATCATCATCAGAGTTTACAACAACAATACAATACATTAATGGACAGTTATATAAACTTGTCCTCATACAGAATATATAGCGGAATAAATAATATCATATACAAGTGGTACGTCTCGATATGCAGCTCGCCTCCTGAGCTCCATAGCACTCCAATCCAGAATAACCTGATATCCTTACTCTAGACTGCCCGTGTGGAAATTGGTTGGCACCCAGAGTTTAGGAAGGAAACAATAAACTCCAGGTCAGTCATGGTGACTGGTGTGAGAACTTAAAACAGTATATCTTTAAAACAAACAACAGAGAATTCTAAAGTCAATTTCGAAATGCTTTTGGAAAATGAAACTACCATAAGGCCTCCCGCACACACACACAATGCAAATGCAGAATCGGAGGAGATTTCTCCTTATGATAGTCAAAGATGCTTACTACGCAAAATCAAATTCTTTTTTATATTATTATTAGTGCATAGTGTAGAAAAAATCATTTCGAAAGTATAATATTAATCTTAGCCAACATACGACCAGTATCGTATGCCTACTATAGCTACTATGTTCAATAGCAGGTTACCGCCACATTCCATAGCAGGTAATACAACTAAAACCGTACACATCACGTATTGTTTCTTTTGATTTCCAACAAATGGTCAGGCTAAGGAACTTCCTATGCCACGAAGGAACGCCTCTGGAATGACGTCCCGAGAACCTAACCAGATCTCTGCCAACACAAGGTCGGGTTACCTCTGCAAAAATAGGTAACTACTGACATGCGTATGCCATCCCCCGATCGTAACCGATCTTCCCGAGGATCCTCGATTTCCAACAACCACAAAGTAATAAACTCGCAGCATCAACATAGGTTAAATATCTGGGCTCCATACCATGATACCACCTCTATCCAGAAGGAATGACATACACTAAGGGGCGCTACTCCCTAGAACCTTGCCGCATCCTTCCTGTTTTGACCATTTTCGGGGTGTAAGGCTCGACGAAGTCTCTTCCACAAAGCTACGCTTTGTTCACAAAGCCATGCCTTGGGTCAACAAATGATCAACCTATGATCACAAAGATAAATGATCAAACAAATGATCATATCACAAATGATCAAACACTGACCATTTCACAGCAACACTGAGCACGTCACATTACCAAATTGGGAATATATTGCTGATAAATTTCAACTACATAACCTCTGAGCTCATACGTCTCAGAGAAGGGTGGTAAGCTAAGAGAATAAATTCTCCGCCACCAACAGAAATGTATTTGAAAGAAATCAGCTTTATACCTCAACCTGTAACGTCAGACATACCATCCATACAAGTCTGTTCCGGGATCGAACAGAACCGAAGGCACTTCTCACGAAGCCCTTGCAAATTCGGATAATTTTCAATCACGTCCGGACTTCCCGTCACTAAGGGTGATAAAACCTCTAAATCGAAGATCAGTCGATGTAGAGTAACTCGACGGTAATCCTTCCGTTTTCAAAAATATCCGGTCTTCAACACCGGTCATCAAATGCAATTAATAACGACATATCACATATTCAGAATGGGTTATACGACCCCATGGTCCTTTCCCGGCTAACCCGAATAGTGAGCGCTTATTCAAAAATAAGTGTGGCATTCAAATTCATCCAATTCACAACAGATACCTATTTAAAGGTAAATATTGATAGTCGGTTATTTAACTATCAATAAAGATGCGCAACATCATCAGATTCCAAATAATTTTTCCAAACTATTTAATCTCAAAAAAAATATCTTTACAAGACATAAAATTTTCCACACTTAACTATTTGAAACAAATTTCAAATATTCACTTTCAAATATTCATTTTCAATTTATCTTTGCAAAGATAAATTCTCTAAAACGTTTCATTTCATATTGGAAAATATTTCCATACTTATTTAATAATAAGTAATTCACAAATCATTTATTTTCAACACTTGAAAAATATTCGATATACTTAAATCAAAATTAAGTATATATTTCATTTTTTAAGGAAATCATTCTTTTTCACAAATTTTATTTGAGTCAAAATGAATGTTACGTAAAACATTGTTACGACGACTCAAAATCACTAGTATAGGGATTCGAAATTTAGATATATATATAAATCCCAATACTATATAAAACATTTCCTTTCGGAAATCATTTACTATAACAACAGTGTTATAGTCCACCATTTCCTTATTTTCTCGAAACGTCTATTTCAACAATAAATGTTGAAATCTATGTATTCGATACTTAACACGTTTTAAAATATCTTTTAAAACAATTACTTCATTTCGTAATATCACTTCTCTAAAACATCTCCGTTTTATTTAATAATATATTCACTGTCCAAAATCGTGAATATAATTCGTTATCCAAATTCAACATTTCTACACATTTTATTTCAAGAATTATCCACAGTCCAAAATCATGAATAAAATTCCCAACCAACTCTTATTTTTACAACATTTAACTTAAAGGATAATTCGCTATCCAAAATCACGAATATATCCCCTTTATTAAACTTCTATATTTAATTTATCAAATTCAATTGTTTTCGGATTTATAAAACAATGTTTATAAATCCCATTTCTATTTATAAAACTTCAACTTATAAATCTCATTATTAACAAATTCCATTCATACCTCATTTAAATGCAAAAATCCGATTTATAAGATAATTACTTATAAATCTTCTATTCTACAAAATCTATTCATTTAATAACTTCACCATTATAAATCTATTAATATTACTTACTTATAAAATCCATTTATAAGTTCATTTTAACATTTATAGAACTCCTAAATAATCTCCTTATTTTTATTTATAAAATAACAATTTTTTATACATCTTCTATAAATAAAATCCATTTATAATAAGTCGAAATTTTCAATTTAAACCAATTAAAATTTAATCAACTTATATTTCAAAAACCACATTCTTATTATATTTTCACAAACATCCTAATTTTAATTACATAAAAATTATAACGTTTATTTATTTAGAATGAATCAATTTAAAAATTAAATAAAACGTATACTTTCAAAAATCACTTTAAAATCCTTTTAAAATCAAAATCGTTATTTTTAAACTTCAAAAATGGATCCGATGATGCAACAGCATCCAATAATCCTTCACGATAATCAAACATCATACATCAATATGACAACAGAATATACAATCATATCTGTAACAAATCAATACAGTTGAGGAATCCAGTTGGATCCCTCCAACCTGTCCCCCTGCATCCAAAGATGTTAGCACAATACCAATTCCGCTCCAGTACGGAATTATCGCGGTATATAGGATTTATAATTTTTTTTTGAAAATCAATAGGCTAAGGGAGCCTTGCCCATTCATTATATCACAAATCATTTACATCAGTAATACATTCAACATTATACATTCCTGCCTATATCTACACATACAAACAAAGAAAAAGTGATGATATTACAAATCAGCAAATTCTAGAAATAGCCTGGTCTTCTTTTCTTTATGCTCATGCTACTATCTCCTAACATTAGAAACCCATCATTGTATCAGCTTATCTTGCATTATACCTTTGCTTGATCTACAGAGTTCATGTAATTATCATTATGCTCCATTATGATCAGACACAGTTAGAAGATCCAAACAGCAATCTGTAGTACCAACTCTTTAGTCAGCCTAATCCCATCATTTTAGATATCCGCTTCTCTGTTAGCTCTTCTAACAATCAAATTATTAATTCTTGTAAACAAATCATTTGCTGAATTAAATTTATTTGAAAAAATTCTCTCATTCCTTTCCTTCCAAATTACATAAACAAAGTTTTTCAGGACTGCCAGCAATGCTTTGGATTTAGGATTCTTCCATCTTGTAGCCTTGTAAATATTGAACCATTCTTCTTTTGAATTCTTGTCAGGACTGTGAAATTTAGCAACAGTCATCAATTTGCTCCAAATATTACCTGTAAATGCACAACTAAAAAACAGATGAGTATTATTTTCCCTTTGGTCATTGCAAAATACACATTTACTATTATCTATTAAAGCATAGTCCTCTAATTTATCCTTTGTTAATAAAGCATTTGCCATAACTTTCCATAGCATGAAATTTTCTTTTGCTGGACTATCAGAGTTCCAAATTCTATTATTCCAAGCAAATTTTTCATTGCAAACATTATCTAACAGCAAGTTGTATACTAGTTTTATTGAATGTATTTTCCTCTGTTCTGACCATAAAACTGAGAGTTCACTTTCTGGAATTCTTATCTTAGCAACTTCTTTCCAAATCTTTCTAACTTCCATTGAACTACTATATGGCAGTACAACTCCACTGTCATGTAAAAAATTTGAAGCTTTGGTCTGTAGAGGAATGCCAGTGGATATTATATTAGAGTAATTCATACAATTCTTTAGAATTAATCCAGGTTTTGCCCAAGGATCAGACCAAAACCTGCAATCTAAATTCTTTTTAGGGTTGATTTGTATCAATGGCAAGAATTTCTCCCTTAGCTTTAACATATTCCTCCAACGCCAACTACTATTATGCTGAATTTGCATATCCCAAAAATTCCTCCTCTTTATCAAATTTTCTTTTATCCATAATGTCCATAAGTCTTCACTATCACTCAAAATTTTATCAAAGTATTTTGAGATAGCAGCTTGATTCCAGATTTGTAAATTAGTGATACCCAATCCACCTTTAGATTTTGGTAGTATAATATTTTTAAATGAAATAGGAATGATTTTCTTGGAGAAAGGATCACCATGCCAAAGAAATCTATTCAAAGCACTGTTTATCATCGAAATAAGTTTAACAGGTAAAATATAATTCCTCATCCAATATGTAGACATGGCCGTAGCAATGGATTGTATTATAACAAGTCTTCCAGCCTATGATAAATTTGAGCTAGGCCAAGAGGTAAGTTTTTATGTGATTTTCTCATATAAAGGTAAACAATTAGCTTTAGAAAGCCTAGATGTTACAAGGGGTAAACCTAAATATGTTGCATTAGATTCCATAATCCGTAAACCAGAAAATTTAATCAACTCATTTCTGAAATCCTCTTCAACCCCAGCTATGAGAATATTTGATTTCTTGATGTTAATTTGAAGCCCAGTAATAATATGAAATTTATCAAGAACATCCAATATTGACTGTATGTTTGAAACAGTAGGCTTTGTAAATATTACAAAATCATCCGCAAATAGAAGGTGAGTGATTAAAGGATTCTTACATTTTGGATGCAATTCCAAGGATTTATTTTCTACCTGTTCCTTTATTAAAACATTTAGCAATTCCATTACGATGATAAACAAATAAGGTGAAATTGGATCTCCTTGCCTAACCCCCTGTGTGCCCTTGAAGTACCCATTTAAACATCCATTTCTAGAGATAGAGAAATATGGAGTAGATATGCAAGTATAAATCCAAGCAAGTAGAGGTTTTGGAAAATTCATCCTAGCCATAATTGCAATAATAGAAGTCCATGAAATAGAATCAAATGCTTTTCTAATATCTAGCTTTAACATGCATCTAGGAGAAATATTCGAAGATCCATAACCCCTTAGTAACTCATGAGTCAGAAGTATATTATCACTTATATTCCTATTTGGAAGAAAAGCCACATGATTCTTTGATATAATGTAAGGGAGAATAGCTTGCAATCTAGAAGATATAATTTTTGATATTAGCTTATAAACTACATTACAACATGAAATTGGTCTGAATTCTGAAACATTAGTAGGATTATCAATCTTGGGCACTAGTGTAATTGAAGTAGAATTGAATCCTTTTGGAAGTTTATTAGACATGAAAAAGAATTTCACAGCTTTTAATACATCAAACCTGATTATCTTCAAACAATACTGAAAAAAATAGGCATTAAAACCATCTGGTCCTCCACAACTTTCCTTATTCAAATTAAAAACAGCTGACTCGATTTCTTCATTAGTAATTTCCTCAATAGTACTATTAGCCTGAGCATCTGATAAATGAGGAGTTTGCAGGTGAAAAAGAGGACTCACATCAGTAATATAAGGCCTAGGATTAGCTAGAATGGATGTAAAGTAATCTACAAATGCACTGGAAATATTCTCCTCATTATCTTGCTTTATACCCTTGATATCATAGATGCAATTTATTATATCCTTAGCTTGCTTGATCTTAATCGAATTATGGAAGAATTTAGTATTCCTGTCACCATATTTCTCATATTTAGCATGGAGTAACTCTTTAGACATAGACAGTTCATATTCTAATAAATCTTGCAAAGAGTTAGATATATTAGCTTCCTCCCTAGCAAGAGATAAATTCAAAGGATCAGAAAGTAAAGCTTTTTGTACCATTGAAAGCTTTTCCCTCAATTCACATGATATATCAGAGCCAGCTCCAAAAATCTTTTTAGACCATATTTTCAATTTGTTCTTAAGTTTTAAAATTTTTGTCTTCAAGATATACATGGGGTTACCATAGATCTTTTCTTGCCAAACCTGCATTACTAAGTCCTGAAAAGAAACATGATTAGTCCAAGATTTAAAAAATTTAAATGAAGAACACTTAGCTTTAGCAATCTCTCCCCATGATAAAATAAGTGGGCTATGATCAGAAATGGATGGAAGAAGAATGTTACAATACAAAGAAGGCCAAAGTGAAATAGCTGATATGTTTTGAAAGGCATGATCCAGTTTACAAAAGGTTCTAGGACCATTGTTACTCTTGTTATTCCAAGTAAAAATTGGTCCAAATGATTGAATTGAAGATAGAGAAGAATGCAATAACATTTGAGAAAGAGGGGAGATATCCTTTGAAGATAGTGGTGTACCACCTGATTTATGAGAAGATAAGAACATACAATTGAAATCACCTAAAACAAGCCATGGGATAGCTGATTGGTTAAGAGTAGGTAAATGATTAATTAATATCTTCCTTCTATCAGTGCAATTCTGGGCATAAACAAAAGTCAGGAAAAAAGTAGAGATGTTTCCAATAACTGATACTTCATAATGCAAGAATTGATCTGAGTCTTCCAATTTATTGAGCTGATAAAAATCCATGTTCCACAATACCATTAATCTTCCATATGACGCACTTGATAAATTATCATCATATTGCCAATTAGGAGCTATAAACTTGCAAGCTTTCCTAGTTAATTCTGCATTCAACTTAGTTTCACTCACACACATAATATGAATATTTTCCTCATTCATCAATTTCTTAATTTCTTTTTGTTTTGAGAGCAAATGCCCTCCTTTAATGTTCCAGTAAGCTATATTTTTCATCAACATCATGTATTAGGAATAATTAAGTTACTTGGATGCCTCCTTGTATGTCTTGAAAACTTCCCTGAAAAGTTTAAGTCTTTGCAGTCTGATTTTGGCTGTATATCATCAATATTGCTTTCAAAACCATTGTCTATATCCATCATTTCATCAGATTTATTTGACTTGTTACTCTTTGGTTTCCTGCCTCTTTTAATTGTCATGCTAGGTGAATTATTATTTGGCTCAGTCAAATTAACAGTAGACTTCTCCATCGTAGAAGGAAGAGAGGAAGGTGGTTTAGGAATTGATGATATTGGAGGAGGAAGGATTATATTAGAAGGAGGAGATAAATGAGAGTATGGAGAGGAATTATTATTTGAAAGAGGTTGATCAGGTACCTTACCAATACCTTCTACCATTTCATTATCCGATTTGCTATTATCACCTTCACCAAAATCAGCAAGAATTGTATGAAACCAGATTATTAGACTTTGGAGCTGCATTACACTTTCCTTTTGATTTTTCTTCCTTATCAATCGGTAACTTATAATCATCCTTACTATTGATATTATTCAGGAGCTCAATAGACTGCATACCATTTCCTTTTCCAAATTCATTCTTGTTTATATCTGACTTTTGTTTATTACTGACCACTGGAATAGACTCCTTTTTTTCCATACCTTAGTCTTCTTCTTCTGAAAAACAAAATTATTTTCTTCCAAATTCATTGAATTATTAATTTTAGTCAACAGCTTTGTATCGAAAGGCTCCTTAATATATCTAGCATCTTCAGAAAAATTATTCCCATATCCAATATCATCAAATTCCACATAGCTGTTATCCAATTTAGTTTCCAAACACTCTTCTCTAGAATGCCCAAACACTTTACAAACATCACAAATTCTAGGTCTCCAATCATACTCAATTCTCACTTTATAGCTTCCTTCACCCAAACCATCAATTTCAACATAATTAGGAAGAATTTGATTAGGTTCTATTTCTATCAATGCCTTTGCATATTTAAATCTTTTAAGCTTTTCCGTATTTTCATCAAAACAAATCAGTCTACCAATATGACATGCTAGCCAATTTATACCCATCAGAGTCCATGTTATCGTAGGAATTTTATAAAAATGAACCCATATTGGAACTCTTCTTATACTAGCTTATACACAGCCTATAGAAGGATCCCAATTATTGATTATGAACATTTTGCCTTTGATGAAAATGGGGTCAGATTGAAGTATATGAAATTTGTCATGCTCATTCGAAAATTTGAAGTAAAAATTCTCATTATCAGATTTGATATCTACTTCACCTTTAAGTTTCCAAAATCTTCTAAGATGATTAACAACTAAAAAGATAAGAAAGAGTACCATCCAGAAAAAAACCTACCAAATGATCACTCCAAAATTTAAGTCCTTCATTTTTCACTTCCTCTGGTAATTGCTTTGGCTTTCCATCTTTAATGATATAGAAATTTCGAGGAATATAGACTCCTGCATTCCTAGGCTTATTCTTGAATAGAGATGACCAATTGGGAAAAACTTTACTCTGTACACCTGCCTCACCAACAAAAGAAGCATCCTCAATTTTCCTAGAATTCTTGCAAGATAATCCAATACCAGAATTACTCTGATCAATTTTATCATGACCAACACTATTCCCAGTCTCTAATAAAGAAACATTAGATTCAAAAAAACAAGAAGAAGGATAAGGATGCTTAGCATTACTATTCAACAAAGAAGATGAATTATTCTCAGATACTAAATCCCGATCAAAAGCAGACTTAGAAATGGTAGACGGATGAAAAGGAGAGGAGAGTGGAAGAGTATTGGAAGAATCAGGAATGGGATTGGAAGGAGAAGATGAATTAGGGATCGGGGAAGAAGAAAGAAGACTAGGGGAAAGGGATGAAGGGGAAGACAGAAGAAGACTAGTAGAAAGGGGTGCAGGTATATTGGAAGAAGAAAGATGCCTAGGAGAAAGAGGAGGAGGAAGCGGGGGAGGAGGAGGAGACGAAATCAAAGAAACAGGAGAATGGATCGAGGGAGGAGGGGGAAAAGAAGCCGCCATTGGTTGAACTTTAAAAACTATTTTAAAACGGATTTATAAATATTATCTGCTATTATGCGGCGCAATAGGGTCTCATCCGCTACACAAGGCGGGAAAATCAACAACTCCAATATATACATATGCCAATATGTATATATTGCTACATACGTATATAATACCAATTCCACACAAAGGTGAAATATTCGCGGTATATGTTTTTAATAATTAACCTCCGCTTAATAATGGCGTATAATGTCTATTTCAATCAACAACAGATAATAATATATCATTCAGGCATACAATCAATAATTTTAAATCTAACTATTTAAAATATAAATCGAAACAATTTCGATTGAGTGAGAAGTTCTCACCTTGGTTTATATTCCGTTTCAGCGTTTATTTCGAATAAAATTAAACGGACGTTTAATTTTACCCGAAATTTTCACTGACTCCAATCGCTTCCAATCCAGTTTCATAGCGTAGTGCTCGACCATACGATTCCAACACAACTGATTTCGCATTTTTTCGATCTCGTATGAAAGAGTTATGGCTTTTTAAACTTTGAACGGTTTTAAAATAAAATTTACATTTTCTTTTTAAATTTATAACCTTCCTACATCCTGGCCGTTCATCCATCAACAGCAAATCACGGCCGTGTGTTATCCTCTTCTTCCCCTTCCCAGGTAATTCAAACGCAACCGTGAACCCATATATCACGTTAAAAAACCTCGACGTCGGCCCCCTCTACACTCGACGAAATCCCATCACCTCACCTTCATTCGAACGCCCATCGCAAACCCCACCTACGCCGACCGATCGCACCTCTCTAGCGCCACCATCTCCTCGTAATTCGTGAATGAACGTTGGGCGTTTGAGGAGCAATTGCCGTTGATTTCCTCCACTATAAACGATCTTGACCGTTGGTCTGATAGAACACACTACCCTCTACAACTTTCATGTAGAAAGTTTCTTGAATTAAACGACGGATTTGAAGATTTTAAGGGAGAAAGAGGGGAGCTTTCTGGCCGTTCAGAACAATAGTGGCGGCTGGCCATTTGAGATGAAACCCTAGCTATTTTTTTTTCTTTATTTGTGAAAAAAAGGGGGCTATTTATAGAAAATATCGAACACTATTTATTCCGATTTTCTGAACTCCGATTTACGTGCAGTAACTGGCATTTCTGCGGTTTATCCCGCGTTCCGGACACAATGGAACAGGTTTCGAAAGCTAATTCAATCATCTGTGCGAGTTACAGAATTAAACGATCGATTTTAAATTAAACCGATTTAAACCGATTTCGATGCGTTTTGGTTTGCCCCGGACAAACGATGAATCCGATTGACTTGAAATTTGAAATCTTACAATAATATCATATTACGGATCCGATGAAACTGGTTTCGTCGAAATCCCAGACTGTTTGAAAAATGACTATTTTAACTCGCCGAATTAAAATTAAAATAATTTCGATGCGTTTCGAGCTGCCACGGTCAAACGACAACTCCGATTGCTACGAAAATTAAAATCCGATAATAACTAACTATTACGGATCCAATGGAACTAGTCTCGTCCAATTCTGAGACTGTTCGAAAATTGGCTATTTTACAGTCGAAAATTAAATATTAAAATATTCAATTTTCACAGTTTAACTTTAAATTCAATTTTAAAAGTTCTATAACATCTCTATAACTCCAGTATGATCAAATAAAATTTTCCAAATAAATTTTAATCATTTTAAACCCAATTTTCAATTATTTCTGCAATTTCAACTATTAAATTATCGATTTAATTATCAAATTAAATCCAATATTCGATAAATAAATTATTCGACTTATTAAATTCATTTATTAATATTCAAAATCAATTAAATAAATAAATTTTAATTAATATAAATTCTGGGTCGTTATACTAAGATAAACAGGCTGCACATAAATGTTATCATTCACAGAGCATTCATGTAAAATGATATAAACACACTTATTCACATACGTATGCATCAGAATTATATGTTTAAGTTATTATTAAGTGATGTTACTCACCATATTTGAAAATGGACAGAGCTTCATTTTGAAACAGGCTTGCACTTGCTAGCTGAAAACTCTTGAAAACATGAATGCTAAAATGCTTTAGTTTGTAAAGATGCAAACTTCAGGTTCCAGAGATGCACAGGCTTGACTTCAAATTTTGAAAAGAAGATACTCAAGCCTAAAGATCTCAGGTTTGCAGAGATGGAGACTCTGGTTTGTATGGATCTGGGTTGATGTTTTAAACTTGAATGTTGTTTAAAGTTGAACTTTTGTTTAAGAGTAGGATGCTATGGCTTCAGTTTTAAGATGGTGCTCATATCAGGTTTTACTTAATGATGATGCTCGAATTGATATGAAGAGTAGTTGATATATACAAAGTATTACAGAGTGAAAATATGTTTGTACAAAGATCAGAGATATTTCTTAGTTTTTTTTGACTAGCTTGATTATTTAGGTGGCTGATAGACAATATTTTGTGTACTAGAGATATTTACATTTATTGCTATTGTCATCTTGCACTTAATTTGTTTGTACAATCATGTATCCATCTTGTTTCTCAGGTCTACACACATACTTTACTTAACATATCTTACTGTCTTCTTATGCAAGCCATAGATTTTTATATTCTTGTTTGAATGTGTCTACTTTATATTATAAAACTTATCCTATCTATATATCTGTTTATACATGTATTAATTGTTATTGTTTTTTTACACATTTCATATTAATCTTATTTGTTCGTATTTAAATATATTCCTTTGCAATGGTCTTATTACTTTATAATAGAAATGAAGTTCTATATTTATTATGTTGTTATATTTTAGCTATGAGTTTTACTTTATATTATATAATTCATATAATTTATCTTATATATTTCTATTCCCATTTTTATCTTAAATATTTATTTCTACTTTTATATTTATTATCTTGTATGTTCACATGTATATATTTTATTTCCTTAATTATTTTATAAGTATATTTTGCTTGTATTTTATTTCACTTCTTATAAATTTACTTCTATTTCAACTTAACTATTTATTTCTATTCTTATAAACTATCAATTATTAAATTTAAATTATTTATTTTTATACTTGTCAATATCATATTTTCTTATGCCTATATATTTATATTTGTTGCAACAATATGTTTATATTATTTTTAAACAATACAATTATTAAATAGTCAGATTTAGTATTGATAAGATTATTTGATTTTAACCATGTTTATTAAGATTATATCATATATATATATATTTTTAAATCAAAAGTTAGATAAGTAGAACTTGATTTTAATTAAATGTGAAAAAGATATATTCTATTTTTAAAATATTGTTGAAACTCTTTATTTTAATTCCAAACCATATTTTCTTCCAATTACTACATATATATTTGTTTTTAAACATAATAGGTTCTATTTCAATTAATTTAAATTAGATATTTATTAAAATAATACTTGCCAAAAATCCGGGATGTCACATCCCTCCCCCCTTAAAATTCAAGTTAAAGTATGAGAATTCAGTTTGCATTCCTGAATTCATGATTTAAGGTATTCGAAATTTTTAATAAAATCAAACTTTGCTCAGTTCTTGATCTTCCAGAGATGTTTATATATCGTTTTAACTTAAATTTATTTTTAGAACTTAGTTTAGGATCAAACAAACATCATTTGTTTTAATCTTAAGTCTTAACATTGCGTAGATCTTGAAGTAATGATTTTTAAATCAAAACATTACATTTAGAAAACTCAAACAGAGTGTGTCTAAGATAAACAGCCTGCACATAAATGTTATCATTCATAGAGCATTCATGTAAAATGATATAAACACACTTATTCACATACGTATGCATCAGAATTATATGTTTAAGTTATTATTAAGTGATGTTACTCACCATATTTGAAAATGGACAGAGCTTCATTTTGAAACAGGCTTGCACTTGCTAGCTGAAAACTCTTGAAAACATGAATGCTAAAATGCTTTAGTTTGTAAAGATGCAGACTTCAGGTTCTAGAGATGAACAGGCTTGACTTCAGATTTTGAAAAGAAGATACTCAAGCCTAAAGATCTCAGGTTTGCAGAGATGGAGACTCTGGTTTGTATGGATCTGGGTTGATGTTTTAAACTTGAATGTTGTTTAAAGTTGAACTTTTGTTTAAGAGTAGGATGCTATGGCTTCAGTTTTAAGATGGTGCTCATATCAGGTTTTACTTAATGATGATGCTCGAATTGATATGAAGAGTAGTTGATATATACAAAGTGTTACAGAGTGAAAATATGTTTATACAAAGATCAGAGATATTTCTTAGTTTTGTTGGACTAGCCTGATTATTTAGGTCGCTGATAGACAATATTTTGTGTACTAGAGATATTTACAGTTATTGCTATTGTCATCTTACACTTAATTTGTTTGTACAATCATGTATCTATGTTGTTTCTCAGGTCTACACACATACTTTACTTAACATATCTTACTGTCTTCTTATGCAAGCCATAGATTTTTATATTCTTGTTTGAATGTGTCTACTTTATATTATAAAACTTATCCTATCTATATATCTGTTTATACATGTATTAATTATTATTGTTTTGTTACACATTTCATACTAATCTTATTTGTTCGTATTTAAATATATTCCTTTGCTATGGTCTTATTACTTTATAATAGAAATGAAATTTTATATTTATTATGTTGTTATATTTTAGCTATGAGTTTTACTTTATATTATATAATTCATATAATTTATCTTATATATTTCTATTCCATTTTTTATCTTAAATATTTATTTCTTCTTTTATATTTATTATCTTGTATGTTCACATGTATATATTGTATTTCCTTAATTATTTTATAAGTATATTTTGCTTGTATTTTATTTCACTTCTTATAAATTTACTTCTATTTCAACTTAACTATTTATTTCTATTCTTATAAACTATCAATTATTAAATTTAAATTATTTATTTTTATACTTGTCAAAATCATATTTTCTTATGCCTATATATTTATATTTGTTGCAACAATATGTTTATTTTATTTTTAAACAATACAATTGTTAAATACTCAAATTTAGTATTGATAAGATTATTTGATTTTAACCATTGTTATTATGATTATATCATATATATATTTTTAAATCAAAAGTTAGATAAGTAGAACTTTATTTTAATTAAATGTGAAAAAGATATATTCTATTTTTAAAATATTGTTGAAACTCTTTATTTTAATTCCAACCCATATTTTCTTCCAATTACTACATATATTTGTTTTTAAACATAATATGTTGTATTTCAATTAATTTAAATTAGATATTTATTAAAATAATACTTGTCAAATATCCGGGATGTCACATTATGTTTGGAACTATGGATAATTAAAGAAAGTGATAAAATGAATGCTATACTAAATTAAATGCTTATTACTTCAGGAAGGCTGAAATGATTTAGAAAATGGATTTGATACTCAATGACATTAAATAAGAGAATGAATGTAAATTAAAAAGGGAAGAAACTTAAGTATGAACTTATGCACTAATGAATATTAATGCCTAATTGAAATCAAGTATATAAATTAATTTATGTGAACTAAACCGTAATAAAAGTGTGAAATACTTGAGTAATGAATTCATTGATCATTTCAAACAATTGAATGGATATAATTTATGTAAGAAATTATTAATAAAAAAAATTAAAGGAAGAAATCATTAAATGAAGAAAAATGAACAACAAATCTTGTGAAAAGGAACTAATAAGAATAAACCTGAATAATGTTTGGAATTTGATGTTTGTTTGGTTTATGGGTTGTTTGGGTAAAAATACTTTTAATTGTTTGGATGTATGCATAATCTATTGAGTTTTATCTAAGACTGTTGAGTGTATGGTATACTTAGTAGTTATTTATCATTCTGTACGTTTGAAGTGTCTAAACCCGAACAAACCATTTATTTTACTTACTATGGGTGAATGGTTGATTACTTTGATTCCTTGTGATGATTGTATGCTTGTTTGTAAGTGATTGTTGTTATGTTATATTGATTGTTTGTTAGTAATTGAAACAACATAAATATTTCATTTTATATAATTATTAACCTTTTTCGGATTATATAAGTGAAATACAGGTTATGGAAGCAATTGCTACTGCTTTTGGTTTCATAAATTAAGCGGTGTTTGCCCAACAAATAGGTACGTTCTCGGATTATGGTTTTCTAGCGATAATTATATTGTTTTCCCGCTGTTGGGATATATTATTTTGAAAATTTAAATATATATTATTATTATTGATATTATTATTACTCCCGAGCCTCTCCGTACAAAGGAGACTCTACCAAAAAAATTCGTGAATTTTGGACTTAGAAAATTTTGTGAAATGTATTTCAAACTTGTATTAACTTGAATATAAAAGAATTTAATTGTTTATAAATTAATATATTTTATTTAAATTATTTTTTGTGTGTAGATTAATTATTATAAATTTAATATTTGAATAAGATATATTGATCACTTAATTCCTTCTTTCCCTTCTTTTTCCTTTTTTGGGGATGAAAAGTTTTGAGTTGGGGAGAGTGTGACGACCCGTAATTTTCGATAATTTATATTAGTTAATTTAATAAGATTTTGGTAATTTAATATTGAAAGAAATAAAAATTTGTAATTTAATAATGAAAGGAATACTAAAAATGAAATGTAACAATGTTAATTAAAGCTAATTATTAACAATTGGAATGAAATTCCAATAAATGAAATAATGTAAAGATTTCTCTTGGTTATAAAATGAATATTAGAAAACAAATGTAAATATGAATTCAATTATGAGATATTATATAATTAATGGTAGTTGGACAAAATATGTTACCTGTTTATTTAACCTGTTAAATTAAATTGGAATTTATATTATTAAAAATGGAATTGTTGAAATTAAGTGTAATTAAATGTTACATTTATGTGAGTTAATACAATAACTGAAAAGTGTGAATGTAATAAATGGGATAGAAATGTTAATTATATTCATAATGTAATAATTGATTTAATTAAATAATGAAATCAAGATAAACAAATCAATTTGGGATTTTAAAATTCTACTCATATGTGTGAAATTGACAAAAAACCAATATAATTAAAATATAGTAATTAATACAAATAAAAGATGGAAATTGAAGTATGTTAATGTAATGAAATGTAAACCAAATATTAACTATGTTATTTGGGTAATAATTTATTGACTATAAAGTCTAAAATCAAATTTAAACAATTTATTGAAATAAAATTTATTTAATTGGATTTAATTACAATTGTAATTGAACACTGTAATTGGTGAAATATTGGACATTGAACTATATGTAGACTTGTTTTGATTTATTATGAATGTCAAAATAAACAAAAATTATGAAAATTGTTAGTCGTTAAATTTGAAATAAGAATGTGATTTAATTAATTTAATATTAATTTATTTAATAAACTTGAAATATAGCCATTTTGGCAACTGTCTTGGATTTCGACGAAACTAGTTTCATCGTATCTGTAATAGTGAATTATTGTAGGATTTCAAGTTTCATAGCAATCAGACTTGTCGTTTGACCGTACGGGCTCGAAACGCAAATCAATTTAATTGAAATCAATTTGAAATAAGCTGATTTTAACATAACTTCTTCATACGATGGAATTAGGACTTGAAACCTGTTCCATTGATTTTAAAATTATTGAAAACATCTATTTTGATATATGGGATGACCCATTTTCGTTCTAGAGATAGAACGGGCTTTTCAGGCCATTTATCGTTCAACGTGTAAATCAAATCTTGTCCACCTATTCTACTTTCAGCTTTGTCTATAAATAGCCCGTTATAAACCCTAGCTACACCTCATTTTCATTTGTCTGTACGTACATTTCAGTCTTCTCCTCCTTCTCATTGGCAGACAAATCAAACAAACTTCTCAATTCAATTTCAAAATCAAATTCAAATCAAAATTTCAAACTCCACAAACTATATCGTATTATATATCAATTTGAAGCTCTCGACGAGCGCAAGTCAAATCTGCAGTTTGTTTATCGATCTGGGTTGCTGTGTGGCTAGAATTGGGTGATTTATTCTCGACCGTCCGTAGTGTCATGATCAACTTTATCCGATCGACGAATCGAAGGTACAGGGTCGTGGAGATCGTCGCACGCAATGCATCGGCGGGGTTTGTTTAACTAAGTGATGGTTGTATGTGGTGCAAAAATTCGATTAGGTCATGTTAATAACGGCGGCGGTTGAAGCTATTCGCGCGTCGTTCAACGTGGACAATGGGAGGAGGGTTGCAAGGACGTGAGGGAGAATGCGGCCAGTGGTGGCGAAGTCAAACGAGGTCGGCGATGTGCGATAATTGTCGGCGGCAGAGGGTAGGCTTGATCGGCACGAACGCGTCAACGGTTAGGGTTCTGGAACGAAGGTGCTCGCTGATGTGTACGTTTTTTTATTTTGTTTTGTTTTATTTTATATAATTTTTAATTTCGATCGTTCTAACTCGTATAACTTTTACATACGAGGTCCAATTCATGCACGGTTTCTTGCATTAGGATCGTATCGAAATTCCGGACATTATGAAACTAGTTTGGATGAATTCTGAGACTGTCTGAATTTTGTACTTAAATTGGATTTTTAATTCGATTTAAATTCAAAAGAGAGTGTTTTGACACACTCACAACTTCAAAAATTTCTTATGTTTGTTAAATTAATTTATGATATGATTAGGAATTTATTTACGGTGTTCAGTATATTTAAATTGCTATTACTGATAATTTGAATTATTTGAATTAAATTGTCATTTAATTTACTATCGAATTTAAATTGCCAGTAAATTTTCCTGCAAATGATGAACTGATATCTATTGAGGTTTATTGATTGATTTGGATGATGATTGTGATGAATGTTGATTGTTTGTATTGGATGAATGGATGTTGTATTTTATATTGTTATAACTGCAAGTTCCCTATGGGTTGAAATGATACATACCCGAGTGATCTATAGATTAGGAAAAATCGTTATGGGTTGAAATGATAGACTCGAGCAATTTTATGGATTTTTCTATCAATTCGGGATTGCGGTTTGAAATGATATATAACCGTAAAATTCTAAATTGCAGATTGAAATGATAATTATCCGTATCACTTGACCCTAGGGTAGAGAATTATATACGGACACCGGATTAGTTAAATTAAATGATTTTAAATCCTTAATTTTTGAATTTAATTGAATGATATTTTGAAATAAACTTGTTTTATATAAATTGAATTATTATTGAAATCAAGTTATGTTGAAAATTGGATTGGTTAAAGGAATGGTTTTAAAGAAATTAGATTCAAAATTTTAACTTGAATTTTTTAAGCATAAATGGAATTCAATGGAATTGAAGATTTAAATTCGGTTTGTTGATTTGGAAATTTGAAATGGTTTAGATGTGTTGAAATAAAATAAATAATTTTAATTACTAAGATTTTCAAACTATTAAAGTATTTTTAACCTATATCAACTATACTAAATCATTGTAACCTATTTTAAACCATTTTATTTACTTTAAAACTAAATAACCTATTTTTACTTACTTTAAATCTAATTAATCTATTTTAAAGCTATTTAATCTATTATAATCATATTTAATCTATTTAAACATTTTAGAGTATTCTAACTATCCTAAAAATTTATTTTACTATGTTAAGCTATTTTAACTATCTAACTATTTTTCTAAATTCCAAACTAAGTAAAGTAGATGGGTTTATATTTAAATCCTTGATTTTTAAAGGGGATATGGTTAAATTATATGATAAAGGATTTAAATTACATATTTGATTTAAATATAAAGTTTTGAAATGAAGATTTAAACTATTTTGAATTATGATTTCAAAGCGAATATGATTTTAAAGCGAATATGATTTTTGAAAGTGATATGTTTTGAGAATATGATATTTTGATATAAATTGTGAATTGACTTTTGAAATATAAATGAACCATGCGGTGTGTAATAAGCGATTGGTTGTTAAAGGGCCCGGGATTGGATATTGTCATACTCTCTGCCAATATCGAAAACCACTTTAACAACTGTGTACGTGGTGGAGATTCCAGAAATGAAGTAGGATGGTTTGGTGAATGATTTATGTATAAGGTATGACGTGACCCTGACTCCCGTGAGTCAGCTTAGATGTGACTTAAATCAGGAGCCATGTCGGGCCAAGTGAGGTCATTCCTCCTATCGGGCACATTTCTTCAATATTATTCGGATTTTTGTGATTTTTTTGTGGCCACCCCTCGATTTTTGATATGGGAGTGTGTCCGAGGTGGGCGGTAGTAGCTGCTATACGTTACCACCAGTTCGGATCCGCAAACGGTATATCTACCCTAGCATTTCCTCGTGTGCTGTGTTCAAATGCCCTAGAGCGCCTTCTACGAGTTTTTTTTGTACCATACCTATGGAGTGCCCTCTGATAGCCCCCCAGTTTACGGAGGAATTACGGTACTGTATAGACTATGAGAATATATAAAAATGTGTTAAGGGGGATATGGGTAATGCCTTAACGCTATTTTAATACTTTACTTTATTGTGGACACTATTCTAATAGCGTATTGTACTACATAGTAGATAGTTTAACAGATCCTTAGGAGATATGAATCCCGAACATCTCTTAAGTTATTGCACTCACGTTAGACACTGGATAGGAGGTGTCAAACACCGTAGACATCTCCAACGCCGTTTACACTCATATTTATTTACCATTGATTTAACTTACATAATATCTTTTAGTTCTGACTCGAGTGTTTTGTCTTTTCAATTCACTCGGGTCAGCCTGAGCATTTCAGGATTTGAAGACCTTATTTTTGGAGGACGAAGACGAAGACTTGTAGTATTATTATTATTATTATTATTATATTTATTCACTACATCATGTTTTTCTGCTGCAATTATTTATTTATCTCTGATATATGTAACTTTGATTCTGTGTTGTATAAGTATAATCAAATGTTTTGTAAACAGCTTCATGAACTGTTATTTGATTATTATATTTTGTCATTCCGCTGTGAGATTCCGTATTTGTTTTATTCCCTTCTCTTTTCATTATTTACCCCAATAACAATCTGCCACTTTGTATGGTTTGAGTTGACATGTGTGTCTGCTTAAAGCGTCCAAAAAGACAGGTCGTTACAGTCCCCAACCGCAATCACTCCATACGGGAGTTATAAGGACAGTTCCGAGATCACCACTGCTATGGATGACATATGGAAAGGGATCTTTGATATTCGTAGGTTTCAGAGTGTACTCCTAAAGTAGGTGTATGTGAGGAAGCTCACTTGGGCTACGGGGTGTATCCCAGATCACATGATGTTTCGATTCGAGTACCCTTGGCTGCTACGAGGTGCACAGTCTAGTTCCTGGCCTATGAGTGGCATGGATTCGAGTATCGAGAAACCGGGACATTGAGTAGTCCTTTGCTCTATAGGGGTGATTATATGAGTATCATATATCCAGCACACTGAGTAAGTGAATGTCAGGATGGATGATGGATGTTATGTTTGTTTTAATTGTTTTATCACCTTAGGAATGTCACCCAATGCAGATATCACCGATGCTGATATCTAGACACCCTTAGTACTTTGATGAATAGTACACTCATGATAACTATCATAGAGTGGTGTATATCTCTTATATGTGTTAACTCGATGGATGCTGTGATATGTGATGTATGATTCTCCATATCCTTTGTTCCTTATACTATACCAACTTTTATAGTGTTTTGAGATTATTTATCGATCACACCAGACTGTTGTTTCACTCGAGGTTTTATGCTTTTCATTTTATTATCTCGGATACTCTTAAATGAGTAGACTAGATAGCAGGTGTAAACAACAATTGGAGCTGTGTAGATGGACTAGCAAAAAGTGATGCTTTCTCATATTTATATTCTGAGCTTATTATTGTTTATTGTGCTATGTGACAATGTGGAATCTTGACGGTGTTGTAGTATTATTATTAGAGACAATTTATAAGCTAAGTTTATTTATCAGTTGTATAAACTCTATTGCTATTTTGTATAAATATATGAGCTTGTGTATTCTGATTCTATGGTTTATGTAGTTATTACTATCTCGCATGTTCTATATCTATGATAACTATTATATTTTACCTGATGCATTGTGAGATTTACGATAGCTTATATGATTGTATGATGTTTTTTTTCTTTCTCTCCTCTTCTTTTCTATTTCCCTCCTTCACTTCTATTTCTTTCCTTAACAATGATCCTACATCTATCAGATACTATGGCAGCATGCTATTTGGTTATACGAGCATTGATGGTGTAGGGCGGTCATCACAAAATTAAACTTATTTATGAAAAGCTAAGGTATGTCATCGCAAATAAACCTTTAGCTAAACTCACTAAGGACTCCACACCCAATGAAATTAAAACCTATGAAAATTAGGAAATGAACTACAAACTAGCTCACTGTTATGTGATGTTTCCATGAGCATTGAGTTCCAATAACAACAGGAGAAAATGAATGTTTATGAAAGTCACTCACTTGTAAAAGTTTTTTGATGAACAATCTCGTTCTGCAAGGTATGAGGTTTCTTGGAAATTGTTTAACACGAGAATGAGCAAGGGTTCTTCAATCCAAGATTATGTACTTAATATGACTGGGTATATTCAATGCTTAGCCAAGCTGTAACGACCTGTATTTTTTATAGTAGAAAATATTAGTTAAATGTGATTTTGGAAATTAATATTATCAGAAATTAAAATTTATGATTTATAAATGGAATAAAAATTATTAGAATATAATTTAATAATATTAACTGAATGAAATTGACAACTGTTTTAATGTAATTTCAATCAATTGAAATAATTGTAAGTTTAATAAGGAATAAAATAAACAATGTATTAATAGTGAAATTATATGTTATTTAATTGAAATTGGTTTTAACATTTGTAAGTAAATTTATACTCCTTGTTTGTATACAATAAATGTATTAATGTGTTCAAATTATTTAAATATAACAACTGTTCATTTCTCATCTTATTTTTAAATTCTTGTTGGAATTTATTTGGGAATCAATGAAATTAGATGTAATTAAATGTTGCAGTTAATGTAAGGAAAGATGTTAACTATATAGTTTGAGTGAAATAAAATGGAAACTTATGTTAATAGATTACATAAGGAATTGTTGATTTAATATAAAAGACTTTTAAATCAATTATTATGAATAAGTGTTAATTTATTAAATAATAAAATGAATAAGTTTAGTAAAGGAGTAAACATATGTTTATTTTTTTGGAATGTATTTTAGCTTGTAGATTAATTATAGGGATGAGAAACTATTATTTAGTAAGAAATGTATAACTCCTATTTGTATCCAATAATGTATGAATTTGTTGAAATTACTATTAGATAGGAAAAAATTGTTCTATTTCTCATTACATTCATTTAGTCCATTTTGAAATTTGCCTTTGTAATCAGCTGAAATTTATGTAATTGAATAATTTCAACTAATAAGAGTGAGGACACTAAATTGTAAATTAATAGGTGTAATTAAACGTAGCTTATGTTTTGTGAAAATATAAGGAAAGTTTGATTTAATGAAAAGAACATTTATATCAAATAAAATGAATGTTTCATTTGTGAATGTAGTTTTAATTTTATTAAAATAAAGAAAAGAATGATTGATTTAAAGGAAGAATAATATGTTTATTTAAACTATGTTTTAGCATATAGATTGATTATAGGAATATGAAAATAATTTATTTACGTAAGTTATTTATTACTCTAGTGTATAAACAACAAATTTATAAACATGTGAAAATGACTAAAGGAAACAATTGTTCTATTTTTCGTTCATTTTAGTTTGTCTGTTTTGAAATTTAACTTTGTAAATAAATGCAACAAATGTAATTGAATTATTTTAAATAAAAGGAAAGAAAACGTTGATTGCAATTAGTAGATTTAATAAAGGAAACACACGTTTTGTGTTAAACAGAAAGAGCGTTTTAATGGGAATAAAAGATCATTTTGAGAAAACCAAATTGAACGTTTTCATTTTTAGGGTAAGTATAATTTTATTTATTATGTGTTGATTAGAAAATTAAATGTGTATAAATTGATTATTATTTGAGTTAATGAATTTAATTTGGTTACGTTTCAAAAATTAAATTTCAAAAAGTTCTGCAATGTACATGGTCCCTTCATTTCTTTTGTTATTAATTGTTGCATGTATGTTTTAAAATAATTACCTCATTATTAATACTTGATCCGTTTATTTCTCCTTCTGATTAATACCTGAGCCTAGACTTTTAGGCTATAATTAATTCTTGCCATCTCAGTTTTAGTTGTACAGAATTTCATTTTCCTTTGGTTTTCAAACATTCTCATTCCTACATTTCCTTATGCACTATTAATGCCTAAAGCTTTCAAAACAGAACGTGGCATTAATTTTTGTCCCTCCACCTTAGTTTCCTTATTATTAAATAACCTACAATTTTATTTCTTTATTTTTGTTTTGTTTATCCTATGTAACGACCCTAGATTTTAATTTATTTAAATTAATAATTAAATGAATTTTTGAATTAAAATTGTATGATTTATTATAAATAGGAAGCGAGTTTCCTCGATCGAATAGAAAATATATGTATATATTGGATTTGAAATCAAATTGTAAATAAATAATTAATGTAAATTTTATAACCGATGATAATTTGAATTTAAATAGTAATATAAAAATAAGAAAATTAATCTTAGAGATTTAATAATAATAATAATTTTAAATTTAAACTAGAAATACAAGATAATAAATATACTACAAAAATAATATGAAACAAAGTTGTAAATAATATTGGTAAACACATGTTAATAAACTTTGTAAAATATAAGTTGATACATTAACAAATAAAATAGAAATTCATCTATATTGTAAAGTAATAAGACAAAAGAAAGGAAAATAAAATATATAAAATATGAAAATAATAAAAGTAAAATAAAATACAAGTAAATACATTAAGTGAAATCTTATAACTTTAAACTATCTATACAACATATAGGCAAGTAAAAGAATAAAGAAGCAACTTCAATTCTGTATAGAAGCAAATCAAATAAAGTAAAAGGGAAATATCTAGGAATAAAGTAAGTATAGAGAACATAAAGGACAGGCATTAAATGCTGGCAACATCTTTTGTCACTTTGAATTGTTTTCTAAAGCAAGATATCAGCCGAGTTACCTTCAACCATGCCTAGTATTGTACAAACAAACATACCCTATTGTATAAACAAACAATGGTATCATTTCAGCCACCCTATGAAGATATCACTGATCTCATTTGTACAAACTTATTTTTTTTTCACCCTATACCTTCTTTTATATCTATCAACATTTTCGTCTCAGTTTTTATTCATTCGAAACTAAAGAGAAAAACTGAAGTAAAACATCTCAAACCTTAAAACAATAAGAAGTATATCAAAAAAAAAGGAATGCTGTTCAACATCATTTCAAGTTCTTCTCTGTTCCAATCTTTCCAGAGGTGAGCAAACTTAAATTTTTAACCAGTTTCTTTTGATTTTCATGCTTGTGATGATAATGGTTTGGAAGTCTTGTATGAAGTTGTTTATATCTGCAAGTTTATATGTGTAAAGTGAGTGAATATAAGTTTGTAAAGAATTTTAAGTTATTAAAACAAGTTCAAACTTCATCTTTAAACTGTTTGCATATACTTCAGTAGGCATATGACTTTAATATGCTCTGTTCTTTGAAAAGTTGTTACAGACTTCATCTTTCTGTTCAAACTTTTGTCAAAAGTGAGTAAACTCCTTATTTAAACTTAAGTATGATTAGATCAGTGCTCGTAATTCATGGATGGTATGATGTTCTTCATGAGTATGTTAGATAAGTAGCTCTGTGTAAAATACATGTTGGATCTGTGTGTATTGAGCATGAATGCTCTTCTCTGTTTAGTTACAGGGAAACTTAGAATCCTCTTCCCTATTTCTTTTGAAAAAATTTGAATTGTGAAAAAAAGTAAAAGGATGTTTTTAAAATGCATGAATGAAATAGCTTTGAATTGAAAACACAGACATGTCTAAATCTCTGGTTTACAGAGTAAACCATACCCAAATTCAACATCTTTCTTCCTCCTATCTTTATGTGTGTTAGTATATTTGTTTCCATAACAAATCACTGTTAGACTTGAGTTACAAACACAATATGTTTATTTAATCACAAATTAAAGTTTAAACCTTTCTTCAAATAAAAATTGGTTTGAATGTCTTCTGAATCAGGATGATATAGTGAAATTTTTTTTATAACATGATAAAATCAAGTATTGAAATTTGTTGATTCAATTTTACATTTTGAATCAACTTTGTAAAACATGATTTTTAAGGTAAAAATCAGGATTTTTAAAACGGGTTTGAGGAAGTACGTTGATGATGACCTGATGACTGTTTTTGGGCAAGTACTGGTGACTGGGTGGATTCCGAAGGTCGTGGCTTGGATTGGAGTATGTGTAGTGATCGGTGAACCCAAGAAAAATAAGGGAGGAGGTTATCGATCATCGAGGAGTTGGAATTTGGGGGTAGTAGGGTTTAGCATAGTGTTTTGGGACACGTTCGAAATTGCGTGATTTGAAATTCTGTAGTGGATCGAGTTGAGAATGATTTTGGGAGTAGCTGCGTAGAGGCCTCGCGGTGATGTGGTCGAGGTTGCGTAGAGAACGATGGTCGAGGTCATCGGCACGGTGTTGATTAAGGAAGCTCGTTTGGGTTCCAGTTTGAGCTCGATAGCTCTTTTTCATTTCATGATGCATGTGGCGATACTGGGTGGTCCATTGGGTTGAGGTGGACGATGATGACTTGAGGGTGGTAGCGAAATCAATCAGAGGGAGGCCGATCATTGGTGCACGTGCACCTGTGCACGTCATATCTGGAAATCATGGAGTTGGGAGAAGAATAAGAAGAACACAAGTAGAAAAAAGAAGGAACAAGGGGAAGACGCGAATTTGACTCGCGTAATTAGAGTATTTTACTCGGGGGTTTCCAGTGTTGGCTCGAGGCCAGTATAGTACTGACTCGGGAATTAAAATTCAAGTTTAAAGCAAAGTTTGAATTAAAGTTTCAAACCAAAGGTCTAAATATAAATTCAGGTTCAGTTTTGAAATTTAATTTGGAAATAGGTTTTACAAATTCAAATTGTTTTGATAATATAAAGGATTTAAGCAATTAAGTAGAACTAAAAGAAAAAAATTGTTGAATTAAAAAGGAATTTGATTTTAAACTCTTTTAAAATTCTTTCATAACAAAATATTACTTTAACATGTAAATTTAAAATGAATAATTTAATCATTTAATTAATTAACGAATTGGATGAATTAAATAAGTAATTAAAGGTTTAAATCATTAATTAAAGAAAAAAAAATTTGAGAAGAATTTATTTATTAAAGGTTAATAAATAAATGAAAGTGATAAAGAAATTGAATTAATAAGGATTAATCACTAATTGAAATTAATGTTAGATATTTTGATTTATTTAGTTAATTAATTATGTAACTGGTTTAAAAGGTTGATTTAATTGATATGATAAACCAAGAATAATTTAATTAATTAAGGTGATTGATAAATTCATTTATATCAAATGATTTGTAATAAATTAATCAAAATAATTTGTAATTTATCGATGTTAATTAACCAGGATTAGTAATTCATAAGAAATTAATCTGATTTAAATTAATCAGACAATTAATTAACCTCACTTATGAATGTTTGGATTTCGTTGAATGACTTGATTGTTTTATATCCCTGATATAAGATGCTCTGTGATATACCCTGATTTATGTTGTGATCTGTAATTTACTTATCTTTGATATGTATCTGTGATCTATGAATGAGCGATAAGCGTGATAGTTAATATCGCTTATCAACTATATCCTGTATTTTGATCTGTGATGATTCATTGTGTTGCACTATTGTGTGTGAAACCCCTGGACTACACCTACACACACACAAATATGGATTTCATGTGGAAATCGGTTAAGTCACAGATAATTTAATTTTGATATTTTTGAAATTGAAATTCTAATTTCAATTGATTTTGAAATTGGAAATTTGGGTTTAAAGTGAAAAGCTTTTGAAATGGAATTTCAAAGATAAAAGTTATTTCGAATGATTAAGTTTTGAAATTTAAATAATTTAATTTAAATTTGAATTCAAGTTTGAAATTGAATCCTATGATTTGAAACTAGGGATTAAGGATAATATAAATGTGTTTATATGAATCTAAACCATTTAAAAGTAAAATTTTGAGAATTTGAATCTAACCCAAGGATTGTAATTCGTATAAATGAATCAGATTTCCAAAATGAAAACTGTTTGTTTTCAAAGAATAAAAGCTTTCAGATAAGAAATGAAATTCCAATTTAGGTAAAGGAATTTCAAGATTAAATTGAAAAATGATTTTCTAAGTTATGAATGAATCCTTTTCGAAGCTATGAATTGAATCTGTTATTTTTAACAGATTTAAAATGATGTTTTGTTTAACCCATTCGAAATGAAATTGTTTTGAAAGCTATGAGTTAAATCTTTGATTTAAAGATTTAACGAGTTAAACTGAAATGGAAATCGATTTGGAAAATCTGTGAATGAATCTTTGTGAAATTAAGTGAATTTTGTGAATTGAATCTTTTTGTTTAAAAAGATTAAAATGGTAATTTGTTAAACCATTTGAAAAGAAAGTTTGGGTTTAAATTGTGACTTAATTGAAATCCCATTATCCATTTGTTTTTTATTTGAATATTACGCTCACTATTCGGGTTAGCCGGGAAAAGACAATTGTGTCATATAACCCATTCTGAATTAGTGATACGTCGTATATGGATAGCAATTGAAGACCGGTGATGAAGACCGGATATTCACGAGAACGAGAGGATAACTCGTCGATTGTCTCTACACTGGGTAGCTCCTGGTATAGAGATCTCCATTTGTGATGGGAAATCCGATAAGAATTGTGAATACTCGGATTTGCAAGGGCTTCGTAAGAAGTGCCTTCGGTTCTTTTCGAACCCAGAACAGACTTGTATGGATTACATGTCTGACATTACACTTTGAGATATAAAGCCGATTTCTTTCAAATACATTTCTGTTGATGGCGGAGAATTTATTCTCTTAGCTTAACACCCTTCTCTGAGACGTACGTGCTCAGTGGTTATGTAGTTGAAATTTATCAGCGATATATCCCAATTTGGTAATGTGACATGCTGAGTGTTGTTGTGTGATGATCAGTGTTTGATCATTTGTGATATGATCATTTGTTTGATCATTTATCTTTGTGATCATAGGTTGATCATCTGTTGACCCAAAGCGTGGCTTTTTGAAAAAGCGTAGCTTTGTGGACGAGACTTCGTCGAGCCTCACAACCCGGTAATGGTCGAAACAGGAATTGTGCGGCAAGGTTTCAGCGGTAGCTTCCCTAGGGTATGACCATTCCTTCTGGAAAAGGGTAGTATCATGGTATGGAGCCCAGATATTTACTCATGTGGATACACTTATTTATTATGTGTGATGTTGGATACCGAGCGCTCGGATAAAGGTCCCAAAGGACCGGGGGTGGCATATCTCAGGTTTTGTATATTCCCCGGGAAGGGGGGTAGCCGGCCTTGTTTGGCAGAGAACGGTTTGGTTCTCGGAGCGTCCTGCCAGAGGCGTTTCTTTCGTGGAATAGAAAGTTCCTTAGCCTGACCATTTGTTGGAAATCCATTCTTCCAAATACGAACCTTGTACGGTTTTAGTTGTAGAACCTACCATCTAATATGGTAGCTATAGTAGGCATACTATAATGGTATCTATGCTGGCTAAGATTTATATTCTACTTTCGAAATGTTTTCTACACTATGCACTAATAATAATATCAAAATGATTTGATTTTGCGTAGTAAGCATCTTAGACTATCATAAGAAGAAATCTCCTCCAATTCTGCGTTTGCATTGTGTGTGTGGTGGGAGGTCTTATGGTAGTTTCATTTTTCAAAAGCATTGCGAATTGACTTTAAAATTCTATGCTATTTGTTTTTAAAGATAAAATGTTTTTTTGTTGCTCACACCAGTCCCATGACTGATCCGGAGTTTATTGTTTCTTTCCTAAACTCTGGATGCTCAAAATTTTTCTACACGAGCAGTCTAGAGTTGGGTTTTTAAATATTCAGATTAGTAGATTTCCTGGAGCTAGTTCGATCTTTGGATATGGACTGCACTTGCTTATCTTTGTGCCTCGTTTTTCGGAGTTCGAGCTATTTTTGGATTGGCGTTTTGAAGAAGGAGATTATCCGCTGTTGATGTTATCGTTTTCTTTTCCGCTGCTATTCTTGTACCATATCTCTGATGTATATTGATATTCATTATATCACTCTGTTGTATCAGATATTGTATATCAATGTATTATTCTTTTATTCCGTTGTGTTATTTACTTAACTGTTGTTATAAGCTCCATCCGAACTGAAATTTGACGTTTGAATTTTGGCAGTCGAATACAAGTGAAGTATTTGATGTCTATTTTCGAATGATGAATTTTGGGTCATGACAAATTGGTATCAGAGCTAAGGTTGAACTTTAGCTTAGGAGTATAACACGTTAAGTAGCTCATTAGAGATAGAGTGAAGTAAACTCTAGAATGAGTAATTCTCAGATATCCGTTTAAACGCCTCAGTAAATTCTCTTGCTATCCACTGATAGTAAGTATGAGTGCAAGAAGAAGGCGAGATAGGGGAAAGGGAGTATGACTATAAATGGTCAATACCCTGCAACAGTGGAAATAATTTTCTTATCAATTTCTTTTGATTCGTTTCCAAATTCTTTTGATTGCTTCGTATCAGCTACAAGAAGAAGTTTCGGTGTGATGATGGCCCTACGAATCGTAGTAGGAAATTCTTACTTCGTATCTTCATCGATTTCTTATCAGTTTTTGATTTAAACTTTAATGAATTTGAAATTGGAAATTTTAATTTGAGGTAAATTGATTAATAGAATATGGGGCTAAATTTGAATTGAATCAATAAAACGATATCGTTTGAAACCCAATTTTGAAATTCTATTGTAGTTTCTTGTGAATACCAAAGTCCGAAGAGGGACAAATTGGTATGTATTCTAAGATATTCCGACTTGAGTTTGGAATTCATATCTAGTGTTTGAGAAATTATAGGAGATCGAATCTGTCTATCTCTTCGTTGTTTTCGTGCCTTCGAATTTCGAGGACGAAATTCTTTTAAGGGGGGAAGTTTGTAACGACCCTAGATTTCAATTTATTTAAATTAATAATTAAATGAATTTTTGAATTAAAATTGTATGATTTATTATAAATAGGAAGCGAGTTTCCCCGATCGAATAGAAAATATATGTATATATTGGATTTGAAATCAAATTGTAAATAAATAATTAATGTAAATTTTATAACCGATGATAATTTGAATTTAAATAGTAATATAAAAATAAGAAAATTAATCTTAGAGATTTAATAATAATAATAATTTTAAATTTAAACTAGAAATACAAGATAATAAATATACTAAAAAAATAATATGAAACAAAGTTGTAAATAATATTGGTAAACACATGTTAATAAACTTTGTAAAATATAAGTTGATACATTAACAAATAAAATAGAAATTCATCTATATTGTAAAGTAATAAGACAAAAGAAAGGAAAATAAAATATATAAAATATGAAAATAATAAAAGTAAAATAAAATACAAGTAAATACATTAAGTGAAATCTTATAACTTTAAACTATCTATACAACATATAGGCAAGTAAAAGAATAAAGAAGCAACTTTAATTCTGTATAGAAGCAAATCAAATAAAGCAAAAGGGAAATATCTAGGAATAAAGTAAGTATAGAGAACATAAAGGACAGGCATTAAATGCTGGCAACATCTTTTGTCACTTTGAATTGTTTTCTAAAGCAAGATATCAGCCGAGTTACCTTCAACCATGCCTAGTATTGTACAAACAAACATACCCTATTGTATAAACAAACAATGGTATCATTTCAGCCACCCTATGAAGATATCACTGATCTCATTTGTACAAACTTATTTTTTCTTCACCCTATACCTTCTTTTATATCTATCAACATTTTCGTCTCAGTTTTTATTCATTCGAAACTAAAGAGAAAGACTGAAGTAAAACATCTCAAAGCTTAAAACAATAAGAAGTATATCAAAAAAAAAGGAATGCTGTTCAACATCATTTCAAGTTCTTCTCTGTTCCAATCTTTCCAGAGGTGAGCAAACTTAAATTTTTAACCAGTTTCTTTTGATTTTCATGCCTGTGATGATAATGGTTTGGAAGTCTTGTATGAAGTTGTTTATATCTGCAAGTTTATACGTGTAAAGTGAGTGAATATAAGTTTGTAAAGAATTTTAAGTTATTAAAACAAGTTCAAACTTCATCTTTAAACTGTTTGCATATACTTCAGTAGGCATATGACTTTAATATGCTCTGTTCTTTGAAAAGTTGTTACAGACTTCATCTTTCTGTTCAAACTTTTGTCAAAAGTGAGTAAACTCCTTATTTAAACTTAAGTATGATTAGATCAGTGCTCGTAATTCATGGATGGTATGATGTTCTTCATGAGTATGTTAGATAAGTAGCTCTGTGTAAAATACATGTTGGATCTGTGTGTATTGGGCATGAATGCTCTTCTCTGTTTAGTTACAGGGAAACTTAGAATCCTCTTCCCCATTTCTTTTGAAAAAATTTGAATTGTGAAAAAAAGTAAAAGGATGTTTTTAAAATGCATGAATGAAATAGCTTTGAATTGAAAACACAGACATGTCTAAATCTCTGGTTTACAGAGTAAACCATACCCAAATTCAACATCTTTCTTCCTCCTATCTTTATGTGTGTTAGTATATTTGTTTCCATAACAAATCACTGTTAGACTTGAGTTACAAACACAATATGTTTATTTAATCACAAATTAAAGTTTAAACCTTTCTTCAAATAAAAATTGGTTTGAATGTCTTCTGAATCAGGATGATACAGTGAAATTTTTTTTATAACATGATAAAATCAAGTATTGAAATTTGTTGATTCAATTTTACATTTTGAATCAACTTTGTAAAACTTGATTTTTAAGGTAAAAATCAGGATTTTTAAATTGGGTTTGAGGAAGTACGTTGATGATGACCTGATGACTGTTTTTGGGCAAGAACTGGTGACTGGGTGGATTCCGAAGGTCGTGGCTTGGATTGGAGCATGTGTAGTGATCGGTGAACCCAAGTAAAATAGGGGAGGAGGTTATCGATCATCGAGGAATTGGAATTTGGGGGTAGTAGGGTTTAGCATAGTGTTTTGGGACGCGTTCGAAATTGCGTGATTTGAAATTCTGTAGTGGATCGAGTTGAGAATGATTTTGGGAATAGCTGCGTAGAGGCCTCGCGGTGATGTGGTCGAGGTTGCGTAGAGAATGATGGTCGAGGTCGTCGGCACGGTGTTGATTAAGGCAGCTCGTTTAGGTTCCAGTTTGAGCTCGATAGCTCTTTTTCATTTCATGATGCATGTGGCGATACTGGGTGGTCCATTGGGTTGAGGTGGACGATGATGACTTGAGGGTGGTAGCGGAATCAATCAGAGGGAGGCCGATCATTGGTGCACGTGCACCTGTGCACGTCATATTTGGAAATCATGGAGTTGGGAGAAGAAGAAGAAGAACACGAGTAGAAGAAAGAAGGAACAAGGGGAAGACGCGAATTTGACTCGCGTAATTGGAGTATTTTACTCGGGGGTTTCCAGTGTTGGCTCGAGGCCAGTATAGTACTGACTCGGGAATTAAAATTCAAGTTTAAAGCAAAGTTTGAATTAAAGTTTCAAACCAAAGGTCTAAATATAAATTCAGGTTCAGTTTTGAAATTTAATTTGGAAATAGGTTTTACAAATTCAAATTGTTTTGATAATATAAAGGATTTAAGCAATTAAGTAGAACTAAAAGAAAAAAATTGTTGAATTAAAAAGGAATTTGATTTTAAACTCTTTTAAAAATCTTTCATAACAAAATATTACTTTAACATGTAAATTTAAAATGAATAATTTAATCATTTAATTAATTAACGAATTGGATGAATTAAATAAGTAATTAAAGGTTTAAATCATTAATTAAAGAAAAAAATTTTGAGAAGAATTTATTTATTAAAGGTTAATAAATAAATGAAAGTGATAAAGAAATTGAATTAATAAGGATTAATCACTAATTGAAATTAATGTTAGATATTTTGATTTATTTAGTTAATTAATTATGTAACTGGTTTAAAAGGTTGATTTAATTGATATGATAAACCAAGAATAATTTAATTAATTAAGGTGATTGATAAATTCATTTATATCAAATGATTTGTAATAAATTAATCAAAATAATTTGTAATTTATCGATGTTAATTAACCAGGATTAGTAATTCATAAGAAATTAATCTGATTTAAATTAATCAAACAATTAATTGACCTCACTTATGAATGTTTGGATTTCGTTGAATGACTTGATTGTTTTATATCCCTGATATATGATGCTCTGTGATATACCCTGATTTATGTTGTGATCTGTAATTTACTTATCTGTGATATGTATCTGTGATCTGTAAATGAGCGATAAGCGTGATAGTTAATATCGCTTATCAACTATATCCTGTATTTTGATCTATGATGATTCATTGTGTTGCACAATTGTGTGTGAAACCCCTGGATTACACCTACACACACACAAATATGGATTTCACGTGGAAATCGGTTAAGTCACAGATAATTTAATTTTGATATTTTTGAAATTGAAATTCTAATTTCAATTGATTTTGAAATTGGAAATTTGGGTTTAAAGTGAAAAGCTTTTGAAATGGAATTTCAAAGATAAAAGTTATTTCGAATAACTTGATTAAGTTTTGAAATTTAAATAATTTAATTTAAATTTGAATTCAAGTTTGAAATTTAATCCTATGATTTGAAACTAGGGATTAAGGATAATATAAATGTGTTTATATGAATCTAAACCATTTAAAAGTAAAATTTAGAGAATATGAATCTAACCCAAGGATTGTAATTCGTATAAATGAATCAGATTTCCAAAATGAAAACTGTTTGTTTTCAAAGAATAAAAGCTTTCAGATAAGAAATGAAATTCCAATTTAGGTAAAGGAATTTCAAGATTAAATTGAAAAATGATTTTCTAAGTTATGAATGAATCCTTTTCGAAAGCTATGAATTGAATCTGTTATTTTTAACAGATTTAAAATGATGTTTTGTTTAACCCATTCAAAATGAAATTGTTTTGAAAGCTATGAGTTAAATCTTTGATTTAAAGATTTAACGAGTTAAACTGAAATGGAAATCGATTTGGAAAATCTGTGAATGAATCTTTGTGAAATTAAGTGAATTTTGTGAATTGAATCTTTTTGTTTAAAAAGATTAAAATGTTAATTTGTTAAACCATTTGAAAAGAAAGTTTGGGTTTAGATTGTGACTTAATTGAAATCCCATTATCCATTTGTTTTTTTTTTGAATATTACGCTCACTATTCGGGTTAGCCGGGAAAAGACAATTGTGTCATATAACCCATTCCGAATTAGTGATACGTCGTATATGGATAGCAATTGAAGACCGGTGATGAAGACCGGATATTCACGAGAACGAGAGGATAACTCGTCGATTGTCTCTGCACTGGGTAGCTCCTGGTATAGAGATCTCCATTTGTGATGGGAAATCCGATCGGAATTGTGAATACCCGGATTTGCAAGGGCTTCGTAAGAAGTGCCTTCAGTTCTGTTCGAACACAGAACAGACTTGTATGGATTACATGTCTGACATTACACTTTGAGATATAAAGCCGATTTATTTCAAATACATTTCTGTTGGTGGCGGAGAATTTATTCTCTTAGCTTAACACCCTTCTCCGAGACGTATGAGCTCAGAGGTTATGTAGTTGAAATTTATCAGCGATATATCCCAATTTGGTAATGTGACATGCTGAGTGTTGCTGTGTGATGATCAGTGTTTGATCATTTGTGATATGATCATTTGTTTGATCATTTATCTTTGTGATCATAGGTTGATCATCTGTTGACCCAAAGCGTGGATTTTTGAAAAAGCGTAGCTTTGTGGACGAGACTTCGTCGAGCCTCACAACCCGGTAATGGTCGAAACAGGAATTGTGCGGCAAGGTTTCAGGGGTAGCTTCCCTAGGGTATGACCATTCCTTCTGGAAAAGGGTAGTATCATGGTATGGAGCCCAGATATTTACTCATGTGGATACACTTATTTATTATGTGTGATGTTGGATACCGAGCGCTCGGATAAAGGACCCAAAGGACCGGGGGTGGCATAGCTCAGGTTTTGTATATTCCCCGGGAAGGGGGGTAGCCGACCTTGTTTGGCAGAGAACGGTTTGGTTCTCGGAGCGTCCCGCCAGAGGCGTTTCTTTCGTGGAATAGGAAGTTCCTTAGCCTGACCATTTGTTGGAAATCCATTCTTCCAAATACGAACCTTGTACGGTTTTAGTTGTAGAACCTGCCATCTAATATGGTAGCTATAGTAGGCATACTATAATGATACCTATGTTGGCTAAGATTTATATTCTACTTTCGAAATGTTTTCTACACTATGCACTAATAATAATATCAAAATGATTTGATTTTGCGTAGTAAGCATCTTTGACTATCATAAGAAGAAATCACCTCCAATTCTGCGTTTGCATTGTGTGTGTGGTGGGAGGTCTTATGGTAGTTTCATTTTTCAAAAGCATTGCGAATTGACTTTAAAATTCTATGCTATTTGTTTTTAAAGATAAATTGTTTTTTTGTTGCTCACACCAGTCCCATGACTGATCCGGAGTTTATTGTTTCTTTCCTAAACTCTGGATGCTCAAAATTTTTCTACACGAGCAGTCTAGAGTTGGGTTTTTAGATATTTAGATTAGTAGATTTCCTGGAGCTAGTTCGATCTTTGGATATGGACTGCACTTGCTTATCTTTGTGCCTCGTTTTTCGGAGTTCGAGCTATTTTTGGATTGGCATTTTGAAGATGGAGATTATCCGCTGTTGATGTTATCGTTTTCTTTTCCGCTGCTATTCTTGTACCATATCTCTGATGTATATTGATATTCATTATATCACTCTGTTGTATCAGATATTGTATATCAATGTATTATTCTTTTATTCCGCTGTGTTATTTACTTAACTGTTGTTATAAGCTCCATCCGAACTGAAATTTGACGTTTGAATTTTGGCAGTCGAATACAAGTGAAGTATTTGATGTCTATTTTCGAATGATGAATTTTGCGTCGTGACATACTGATACCTCATATTCATTTAGTTCAAATTGTTCTTTGCTGAAGGTATTCTTATCATAAAATTGTTCACGTTTAAAACTTGTCCCTTCATTTTTTTGTCACCACCTCATTTCCTATATTAAGATCTCCATTTCAAATCTTCCTTTCCCCTAATCATTTTAACATGAGCTTGCAAATTCAAAAGCGCTCATTTTTGCAAATTCAAAAGCTTTTTTTTATGGAACATGAGTTTCATTTTTCTTTTCATTTTTCCTACACGTCCTGCCCTCGTCTTAGTTTGTTCTTCCATCTTTGCCTGAAGCCTCATCTTGAGAAAAGCGTAAGTATTAAACTTTGTTTATTTTTTTATTAAACGTGTATCCATTATTATTTTAATAATATTTC
The DNA here is from genome assembly GCA_030737815.1 of Allium fistulosum. Lineage (NCBI taxonomy): Eukaryota > Viridiplantae > Streptophyta > Magnoliopsida > Asparagales > Amaryllidaceae > Allium > Allium fistulosum. Next base: position 229,765,465 of record CM060908.1, on the reverse strand, counting down.
TTATAACAAGAATATCTTTTGCATATAAGCTTTGATTAACGCACGATTTCTTCTATTGGATTTATATTTAAATTCCGGACAACATGAAATTGATTTGGTTGAATTTGGAGACTATTAAGATTTTGAGCCTCTGTTTGGATTTTTACGGACTAAAATCAAAGGTGGGTGATTTAACCCACTCATGCAATGCTAAATTTTCTTATGTTAGTCGAATTAAATTTATGAAGTGATAAGAATGTCACCCAGTTGTTGTTTGATAGTTTAAGTTGACATTTTAATTGAAATTGAATTTTATTGAATTAAATTGCCATTTAAATTAATATTGAAATTGAATTGTTAGTTAAATACTTGATATTGATAAAAGTTAATTATTGTGATTTATTGGCTGATTTGGATGTTGACTATGGCGACCCACCTTTTTGGAAGGTTTAAATCGACAATAAATCACACATGTCTAACTCAAACCATTTAAAAGGGAGGAATGTCAATGGAGTAAATAAGAAAATAAGGGAAAAGAAAGAAAAACAAAACATAGAATCTCGCAGCGGAATTGACAAAATATAATAATCCAATAAACAGTTGATGAAGCTGTTTTACAATATACATTTGATTACACAAATTTTACACAAAATCAGAGTACAACCATCAAACATACCAAAATAATGTAGTGGAATAATAATAGTAAACACGATCTAGCAACTCCATCTCCATCTTCAAGGAATAATGTCTTCAACACTGAAATACTCAGGCTGACCCGAGCGTAATGAAAAGACAAAACAATTGAGTCAGAACTAAAATTTCTAATGTAAGTTAAATCAATAACAAGTAAATGTAAGTGTAATAGCTTAAGAGATGTTTATGTGGTTTTACATCTCCTATCAAGTGCACAATGTGAGTGTAATAACTTAAGAGATGTTACGGGATTTTCCTTCTCCTGAGGATCCGTTAAACTATCTATAGGTAGTAAAATACGCTATATAAGTAGCATTTATCAATAATGTAAAGTACTAAAATAGCGTTAAGGCTTTACATTGATCCCCCTTAACACATTTTTAAGCAGGTAGTCTATGCAGGTCCTAACACAACCAGTAACGTGGGGTGTTTTGTCTTTTCATTACGCTCGGGTCAGCTTGAGTATTTCAGTGTTGAAGACATTATTCCTTAAAGATGGAGATGGAGTTGCTAGATCGTATTTACTATTATTATTCCGCTGCATTATTTTGGTATGTTTGATGATTGTACTCTAATTTTGTATAAAATTTGTGTAATCAAATGTATATTGTAAAAAAGCTTCATGAACTGTTTATTTGATTATTATATTTTGTCAATTCCGCTGCGAGATTCTATATTTTGTTTTTCTTCCTTTCTCTTATTTTCTCATTTACCCCATTGACAATCCTCCCTTTTGAATGGTTTGAGTTTGACATGTGTGGTTTATTGTCGATTTAAACCTTCCAAAAAGGTAGGTCTTCACAGTTGGTATCAGAGCTTTGGTTTAGAGATACCTTAGCGTGTTGGGGTTAACTCATTAGATATAGGGTTAATAATACCCTAGAATGAGTCTAAGTGTATATATATATATATATGAGAGAGAGCGTATTTTTTAGTGTTATAAAAGAAATGTTTTGTATTGTGTTAATTTTTTCTGTTGAGTATTTATAAATTCTGGTCGGTACATAGGACGCTATGGCATCAATAGGGGTTTCTAAACACTTAATAGGGTAGACTGGCACAATATTATTTTTAAAAATAGGTAAATGGAATAATTTTACCTAGTAATTATATTTTGTATATATAAATACATGTGTGTGTATATATATAATTTTTCATAAATTGAAATTGTTATTTTTGGTGTGTTATTTGTTAGGAAATGATAATGTTTGATTATTATCATTTATTTTTTGTTTAGTTAAGGTTCTTACAACTATTGACTATTGTATGTTATAGGAAATGTAATTTTATAAATATGGTTATAAATTATGATATACAAATAAAATGAATATAAATTGGAAATTTGGGAACTTAAATTCCATGTTTCGAATTTGGGTTTCAAAGATTTTGGAAAAAAATATAAGTATTATTTGGAAGTATTTGCAAATAGATGGTTTCAAAATGTTTTCAAAGGGATTGAAAGAAATGTTTTAAAAGAATTTTAAAGGGAAATAAGTTCGGTACTCCCCACTTTAGTCGCTGAAAAATAATTTCGGTGATGACCACGCGGCATCATCGACATTCATTTTTGAGTTTCAAAGTGGGAAGACCACTGTAGTAGCTTCACTACACATTTGTTTGATAAACAATTTTTTTTTTAAGTTTCCTAAGTATGATTTGATATATTAAAAGATATTAATATATATTATTACAAAGTGATTAGAAATGAACCCAGTATGTGGATTCTTAAGTTCCTGTTAATTAATGATTTTCAGTTATAGAAATAAAGTGAAATTTTAATAGTTGGAAACTTCTAAGCTGAGAAATAAGAAATTAGGAGCTAAGTATTTAATGAAACTGTAAAGAAATTAGAGATTTACCACTTGCAAATTAAAAGATAATGGAATTAAGAAGATGTAAATTATTGAACATTTTTGTTAACTAAAATGAATAAGATAAATTTGTATAACACTCAATTACATTCTAAAAAAACATATATAAAACTTACCAGAAATGTTTAAAAAGTTGTAATGTTAAATATGAATATGTAATAGAATATTATACAAGTAAAAGCTTAATAACAAAAATTGTAACGACCCAGAATTTCTGTCATTTGAAATTCGTACATTTAATTGATTTTAAATATTGACAAGTAAAATTTGTAAGTCAAATAGATTTTAATTTTGAATATAGAGATTTAATTAGATAATTAAATCGATAATTTAATATTTGAAATTCTAGAAATAATTGGAAATTGGATTAAAAGTGAATAAAAATGATTTATAAAGTTATATTAAATCATAATGGAGTTAGAATGATGTTTGTAAACTTTTAAATTTGAATTAAAAGTTAATTTGTGAAAAATGAATATTTTAATATTTAATTGACGATTAAAAATAGTCATTTTTCAAATAGTCTCGGATTTCGACAAAACCCATTTCATCGGATCCGTAATGTTAAATTATTGTAAGGTTTCAAATTTCGTGTTAATCGGATTTACGGTTTGTCCGGGGCAAGCCAAAACGCATAGAAATCGTTTTAACCGATTTAATTTAAATTTGAACGTTTATTTCTGTAACTCGCACATATGATCAAATTAGCTTCCTAAACATATTCCATTGTTTCCAGAATGTAGGTAAAACCTTATAAACGTCAGCCGGCACGTTTGATTTCAAGTTCGAAAATTTTCGAGATGAATAGTGTTTTGCAATTTTCTATAAAAGGCCCCCATTATTCTCATTTTTCACTAAACCCTAACCCTATTCTTCAGCCGCCACTTCTTGATTTAATGGCCGAAAACATTTTGTGATAACCCGGATTTTGGGACATTTGATAATTGGATAATTAACTGTTTTAATCAATTTAACAGATAAAATCCTGATAATAAAAGATATCCGGATATGTAAATGAATTTGGAAATATAATAAAAATTAAATTATAAATATCTGGATAAATATTTTATAATCTCCTAATATAATTATTTAAAATTGGCAAATTATTCTTTTAAAATAAATAATAATGTGTTGTTATATGTATATATATATACATATGAGTAGATTTTACATAGAATTGGATTGGAAATTCAAGAATAAAAATATATGATTATTATTAGTATAAAATTAAGATTTTAAAATCATTCTCTTTTAAAAGTTATATATGTATAAATACTAGAAAATGTATGAATATAAATATAAAACATAAATTGTTTTAAAATTTTTATACAAGGAGTTAAACTCAATTTCTCAAATTTATAAACATATGATATATGATTTGATCAAAATATAAGTTACTTGAATTCATATGAATATTTATTAAAAGATAAATATACACATTTTATAATTATATAAATATTACTTAAATACATGTATATAGCTTAAATAAGTTATTAAAAAGGAAAATAATATTTAAAACATTAATAAAACATTAGGAAATAACTTTTGTAAATATTAACTAAACATTATAACACTTGTAAACTTTTTAATGTATGTTAATGACACTTGTGAATCATGTGCATAGGTGTAAGATAATGGGAACATAGGATAGACAAATGTCTTTCTCTTTAATAATTAAATTTAAAATTAAATTGTAAAAAGAAACAAAGAGTTTTATTTTCAGCAAATTTCTTTCTTCATTTTCAACCAAAAATTTATCAAACCCGAAATGATCTCCACAACCCAAAACTGAAATTTATTTCCAAACTCAAGAATCAAATCTAAAATCATCTTCTCAAATCAAAAACAGAAATTTACTTCCAAACCAAGAATTTACAACCTGAAACCAAGTAAACCAATCTGAATGTTTTCTCTGTAATCTTCTCAAACCAGTAATACAAGATCAAAATATTCCTCGAATTCAAGTTCAAAAACCTGTAACACTCCTCAAGAAAACAATCCGCAATGTTGTTTTCCTGTAACCATTTTTCAAGTGCTAGACCAAAGCTCTGTAATAGCAAGCCTTTAGCCATTTTGCAAGCTCTGTTAACAATAAAGCCTGTGACCAAATTTGCAAACCTGAGATCAGAAGAAAATACATCGGTTTCCAAGTTTTTATACATGAGATCAAGCTAGCAATTCAATCAAACATCAAAAACAAGTTGCAAGCTTCAGTTTTAAGGGATTCTCAGATCTTGAGTAATCATGTTTTCAATTTTCAAAAGAGCAGTAGCTTCCAGTTTTCAGGCTTCTGTTTCAAAGCTCTGTCCTTCAAACTGTGAGTAAACAACTAACCTTTGTTTTATATTTGTGGTTTGTGATGTATTAGTAAGTAAGTGATGTGAAAATTGTTTGCATGTGAGTAATTTTGGTTTGCACGCTATTAATATGTAGCAGTATATGTGTGCATGTCTGGAATCTGAATAAATCCCTATTTTATAACTGACAGGCCTAAATCTTGATCTAAGATCAAGTGCTCTTCAATCATTCATCTATAGGTTGTGACATTTGAACAAAATGTGTTTGTTTTTACCTAAGCTAAGTATTAAAAATATAATTAAGCATGATAAGAATGAATATGTCTCTAAATTTAGAAATACAGTAGAAATTTAAAATAAAATAAAAAAAACATGTTAAAATCGAATGTTGTAAATTACCGGTTCAAGCATATAACCTGAATCGAATTTGTAAAATATGATTTTTAAGATGAAAATCAAAAATTTTAGATTTGTCTTTGGTGAGCATTTTGGAGTTGATGGGTTTTTAGTTTTTGGGCATTTTCTGTCGACTGGGGGGTGGTGGGACCTCGTGGTTGCCACTGGAGGTTGCCGAGAAGTCGATGAACCTAGAAAAATTGGTGGAGTGATTTATCATCGGCCGTGGTGGCCAGACATCAGCAAACTAGGGTTCAGAGTCCTGTTTTGGTTGACTTCGGGTTTGAAGGAAGTTTGTTGTCAATGAAGCATCGGACTACGTAGGGGTGCGTGGAATGGAAGCGTTAGACTACGGCAAGGATCTGGTCAGGTTGACGAAGATTCTTGCGATGGGAAGCGGTGGTGCGAGAGGGTTTTCTTCGATTGGTGGGTTCGAGGAGGTGCTGTCTTGTTCGTTTTCGAGTTCAAGTGGATAATGATTATCTGGGGAGTTAGGATCGTCGACGAAGTCATCGCAGACTTGTGGGAGGTCGGAGCGTGGGTCGGAGATGGTCTGAACGTGTGTGCACGTGCACGAGTGTTCTGTGTACCTGATAGTGGTTGTGAAGAAGAAAGGATCGGGGATGATGGAGGTTTGCTCGAAGTCGATCTCGAGTTTTATCGAGAGGGAAGAGACGGGAGGATTTGGCTCGGGTTGTTACTCGAGCAGATCTGAACTGGGCTCGGAGTTGTTTCCAGGATTTGGCTCGGGACATTTTGATTATAGGTTTTAAAATTTTTAAAAGCAGAACAGGTTCCAGGTTTTAGAATCTATTAAATTGAATAAGTTTTAATGGAAAATAAATCAAGCTTGTACAAGTTATATAATGTATATATCTGGTTTTAAAACATCTTTAAAGTATTTTGAAAATATTATTTAGGTAATGGTATAAAAAGCAATCGATTTAAGATAAAGGAATTATCTTTTGATTTGATTAAAATCTTAAGTGTTTCAAAGATCAATTATTTGATTTTAGTAATTAAGGATAATTTATTTAATGATTAAAGTTGATTAATTAATTAAATGATTAGTTATAGAATAATTTATTAATGTAATTAATTAAGGATTAATGTAATTAATTATAGTTAATTAATTAATGGGAGTAATTAAAGTTAATTACTGTAAATGGTTAAGGATAATTAATTTATGTAATTAATTAAAGGCTAATTACTTAATGAAATTAAAGAATAATTAATCAAGGATGATTAATTAAGAAAGGTAATTAAAGGATGATTAATTAATTGGTTTGTAATTAATTAAGGTTAAGTATGCAGGATTTAAAAGTAATTAAAGAACTAATTTAATTCATTGGTGATTAATTAAATTAATTAGAGATGGTGAGGTTGATTAATCTTGCTTATGGATGTTTGAATGTCTTGAATAATGTGATATCTCCGATATGTGATATGTGCTGCTTTGTGATTTGAGATGAATTGTTGTGTGTAAATTTTATTGTTTAAACTTAAAATTTTGGTTTAATAGATGACATTGGTTTCGAAGAGACCGGAGTCGGGTATCGGAAATATCCGACACCACTTCGATTTTAAATCTTCTATAAATTCCTTATAGATTGACATGTGAAATCAATAGGCTGGTTTGGGATAATATGGATCATTTACACTAAGTTGGATACTTAGATATTGTTTTGTGAAAATAAAATGTGGACTATATAAGTTGTTTACTTGTAGTAAAGTACGAGTTACCCCGGGTTTAAATAAGTTCTATGGATTTAAATTTCATGTTAGATAAGTTTACTCACGCTGGTTTCCAGCCTGACCCGGGTGTTACTTTGATGTAATGCTCGGGTCAGACCGAGTATTACAGATTTTTCAGGTAAGGACGTTCTGGAGCTCATGAGGCGAGCTGGATGGCAGGAACGTATAGAGAGTGATATATTGGTATTTATTGGGACGAGTTATTTTAACTGTCCAGTGATTGTGAGATGTTGTAACTCTGATATATTAAAATGTAATTGACTGATACAGTTTTCTTGTATAACTGATATTATTATTTGATATTGTATTTTAATCCGCTGCGAATGTGAGAATCTGTGTCTTGTTCTGTTTCTTTCTTCTATCTCTTTTCTTTTTCTTCTAACTATCTGGAATTTTCGGGTTCGAAAATTCCGGGTCGTTACAGTTGGTATCAGAGCAGAAGGTTAAGCGAGAACCTTGGCTCTGTTGGGATTACTCGTTAAGGATAGGGTCAATGGTACCCTAGAATGAGTTGAGTGTATATATATATATGAGAGCGTAATTGTTATTTTCTTATATAAGGATTTTAAATGATTTTATATAAGAATATATTTTGATATATAAAATGATATTTCTTTCTAATAAATATTAAGGAAATTGGTTGTTAAAATATTGGAATTAAATTAAGTGGTAATAGTAATACAACCAAATTAAAATTGAATAAAGTTAAGTTTGAAATGAACTCAAACTGAAATTAAAATCTTGAATTTGTAGAAGTGTTATCAAGAATAAAGGTAATAATGAATTGGTTTCTAGATATGATAATCTTGGTTATTATCATAAATGGTAATTGTGTTTAATAATGAATGTTGTTAATGATTTAGCAAAATGAAATGTTTAGGGAAGTAAACATTTAAGTGAGTATAACTTATAAATTGGAATGTGATGTGAAACCCAAAGTAAAGTAAGTTTTTAAACTTAAAAGGGGAAAGACTATTAATCTGAAGTTTAAAATTTGAATGGGAATTCAAATTGTGAAAAGTTGACCGGATTAAGTAAATTAAATTTAACTTGGAGGAAGTTAAATAAGTTTGAATAAATAACTTGAATTGGAAATTTCAAGATGAAATTTAAATTTAACTTGGGTAGTTAATTTAAATGGGAGTTATGAGTGATCTCAAAATGGGTTTGAGATCTGGAAATTTAAAATGGATAATAAATTAGAATCTGAAGATTAAATTGTTTTTGAATTCTTATTTGAACTTTGTAACAAGTTAAGTAAAGATAATTTTAAAATGGAATTTTGGAATTTGGATTCAAAGTTAAATGGTTTAAAGATTTAAGTTGTTAAATTAAAAATAAAAGTTGATTTGATTTAAAAATAAGGGTTAATTTGATTTAAGGGATTAAATCAACATTTTAAATTTTAACTCGAATTTATATAATTCGAGATGGTTATAAGTTAAGATTGGAATTAGTTCAAATTTAATTTGATTTGAATTAATTAGAACCGTGATTGAAGATTGATAAGCATAAGTTTAAATGGAAATTTGAATTGATATAATTTAAAGTGAAATTGAAGTTGAATAAGTTAAAAATTCAAATGGTAAATTAGAATTGAAATGATTTGAAATTGAAACTGGGTCAATTTGAAATTAATCCAAATTGATTTGAAATAAATTGGAATTGTGATTAAAGTTGAATAAGTTTAAAAATCAAATGGAATTTGATTTGAATTGAAAAGGAATTGAGGTTAATTCAATTTGAATTGGGGTTAAATCAATTTCAATGGAAATTGAAGTTATTCAAATTGGAATTGAGTCAATTTATATGGAAGTGGAATTTAAATTGAATTGATGGGAAATTAATTGGAAATGGAGATTGGGAAATTAAACAGTTTGGCTCTAGATTATTTTCAAAATAAATGGTTTTAATACAAATATATTTTTTTTCCAAACTATTTACTATGCAATCTTTCTTCTTAAAACCCCAAACTATTTTATACTTATTTTACAATTATTTAGGAACTATTTAACTATTTTGAAACCGTCTTATAAACTGATTACTATTTTTCAGTTACTTATATGTAATTACTATTTTAAAAATTATTTTGCAATTATCTAACTATTTTATACTTACTTAACTATTTTACAGCTATTTTACAAACTAATAACTATTTTTCAACTATTCACCTATTTTAAACCTTTTCAAGCTATTTTTAAATTTAAATAAGTCAGAGTTCAAACTGTTTGTAATTGAAGTAATAACTCAATTAGAAATGGAAGCAATTGAGAATAAGTGAGTGGAATTAAAGGAAATGTGAATAGAAAAGAGAATTGATTTGGCTAATAATCAATGAAGTTAAATACGTAGGATGAACGTATATTATTCTATTCGCATAGTGGTTTGATCCAGATTCGAGCACAGAATTTCGAGATAATATTATCGATCCGAGTTAGAATTTTTCGCTCGATTTTCGACGGCGAACCTGAATATGGATTGTTGATTGGTTCTGGATATTCTCTATCATAGTTGTGACTATGCAAGGAGAATGACGGTTTCTGATCAGGAAACCAGATCTGAGTCCGCACTAGGAAGCCGGGTGGACGATACTAGTTCGGAAGTGAAATTGTGTGATCGATTGAGCGATCAGATTGATATAGCGTACGGATGATATATGTACATCGTACGGGTTTGAATGAAATTGGCATTTAAAATTTGAGGATAAGAAATTTGAAATGGTTTTCGAAAATGAAAGGTATATTATGTGTAATATAATGGAATTGGATATTTCTTTGGTTGAAATTTACTTTATGGAGGTAAGTAAATGGTAAATAACTTTATAAAGAAATCAAACTTGAATATTTGATTTGACAATAAATAAAGTTATATTTTGTAATATGATAAACTTCCCTTATTTAATCTAGCCAGAATAAAAGGGGTTTTGAAATATTTGAAGTATAAAAGAGGTTTTATACAAGTTTGAAATGATCTAAAGATTTTCAAAGTTATATATATATCTATATCTATATATATAAGGGATCTTATGAGAATGATTTTGGAAAAGGTTTTAGGAACCTATGATTTTGGAAAAGGCTTTTGATTTTTGGGAAAATCAATTTTAGATTTTGGAAAGCCAAGTTTGGAACTATCGATTTTGGTAATCGATTTTGTGTAAAGGAGATTTTGATAAATCATAAAGGGTATGATTTGAAGATACTATAAGTATATAGTATAAAGTATTTTGAGAATAGCTCTGGGGAAAAAGGCACTTCCTTGAAATGAACTTCTCAGGAGTACCACTGGGTGGTACTGCCTTGAACCCCAAGGGGGGATTCTAAAGTTGATCCTGTGAGGAGTCCGGACAAAACTAGTTCCTGAGGATTATTTGTGTAGCGAAAGTCGAGGGGCTGGTGCCCACAGAGGCATTTGAGTTATGCTATGACGACAATTTAACTCAATGTCACTGCGATCTACTGCAGACCATAGCGAAAGTCATGTGTGCCGCTGAGAGCCAACTGTCTACGTTTGATTTTATATCGGTAGACTGTGACACTATGGTAACATAGCGAAAGTCGTTTGTGCCGCTGAGAGCCAACAGTCTGCGTTTGATTTTATATCGGTAGACTGCGACCTATGTGGAGGAGTTTCATTTTGACAGCGAAATCGTGTGTGCCGCTGAGAGCCAACAGTTACATGGACTTTTGCTGCGATGGCAACGTAACCCTGGATGTAACTGCGATCTGTTGTGGGTTCCATGGTGTAATCAGTTACATGGACTTTTGCTGCGATGGCAACGTAACCCGTGATGTAACTGTGACCATGGATGGGGGTGATGATTTCCAGAGCATTCTCACCAAAGATATTTCCTCTATTTTCAAAAACGTTTTCGATATTTTCAAATAAAGTATCTTCCAAGTATTTTCACTGGGTGTTGAAAATGAGTCTGCTAAGTACTTATAGATTTTCAGTCCTACGCCTGATCAACGTATGACTGAATTTCTGTAAGAACGAGGATTAACTTGTTGAAACATCGAGTTATAATAGTATTTTTATAAAAACTATTTTTGTAATACTATATAGATTTTAAAGTGTTTTAAAAATGATAAAAAGATAATTTATCTGATTTTAAGTATTAAGTAAATTCTGGCTTCGTTCCTTTTCGAGGACGAAAAGATTCTAAGGGGGGAGGAATGTGATAACCCGGATTTTGGGACATTTGATAATTGGATAATTAACTGTTTTAATCAATTTAACAGATAAAATCCTGATAATAAAAGATATCCGGATATGTAAATGAATTTGGAAATATAATAAAAATTAAATTATAAATATCTGGATAAATATTTTATAATCTCCTAATATAATTATTTAAAATTGGCAAATTATTCTTTTAAAATAAATAATAATGTGTTGTTATATGTATATATATATACATATGAGTAGATTTTACATAGAATTGGATTGGAAATTCAAGAATAAAAATATATGATTATTATTAGTATAAAATTAAGATTTTAAAATCATTCTCTTTTAAAAGTTATATATGTATAAATACTAGAAAATGTATGAATATAAATATAAAACATAAATTGTTTTAAAAATTTTATACAAGGAGTTAAACTCAATTTCTCAAATTTATAAACATATGATATATGATTTGATCAAAATATAAGTTACTTGAATTCATATGAATATTTATTAAAAGATAAATATACACATTTTATAATTATATAAATATTACTTAAATACATGTATATAGCTTAAATAAGTTATTAAAAAGGAAAATAATATTTAAAACATTAATAAAACATTAGGAAATAACTTTTGTAAATATTAACTAAACATTATAACACTTGTAAACTTTTTAATGTATGTTAATGACACTTGTGAATCATGTGCATAGGTGTAAGATAATGGGAACATAGGATAGACAAATGTCTTTCTCTTTAATAATTAAATTTAAAATTAAATTGTAAAAAGAAACAAAGAGTTTTATTTTCAGCAAATTTCTTTCTTCATTTTCAACCAAAAATTTATCAAACCCGAAATGATCTCCACAACCCAAAACTGAAATTTATTTCCAAACTCAAGAATCAAATCTGAAATCATCTTCTCAAATCAAAAACAGAAATTTACTTCCAAACCAAGAATTTACAACCTGAAACCAAGTAAACCAATCTGAATGTTTTCTCTGTAATCTTCTCAAACCAGTAATACAAGATCAAAATATTCCTCGAATTCAAGTTCAAAAACCTGTAACACTCCTCAAGAAAACAATCTGCAATGTTGTTTTCCTGTAACCATTTTTCAAGTGCTAGACCAAAGCTCTGTAATAGCAAGCCTTTAGCCATTTTGCAAGCTCTGTTAACAATAAAGCCTGTGACCAAATTTGCAAACCTGAGATCAGAAGAAAATACATCGGTTTCCAAGTTTTTATACATGAGATCAAGCTAGCAATTCAATCAAACATCAAAAACAAGTTGCAAGCTTCAGTTTTAAGGGATTCTCATATCTTGAGTAATCAAGTTTTCAATTTTCAAAAGAGCAGTAGCTTCCAGTTTTCAGGCTTCTGTTTCAAAGCTCTGTCCTTCAAACTGTGAGTAAACAACTAACCTTTGTTTTATATTTGTGGTTTGTGATGTATTAGTAAGTAAGTGATGTGAAAATTGTTTGCATGTGAGTAATTTTGGTTTGCACGCTATTAATATGTAGCAGTATATGTGTGCATGTCTGGAATCTGAATAAATCCCTATTTTATAACTGACAGGCCTAAATCTTGATCTAAGATCAAGTGCTCTTCAATCATTCATCTATAGGTTGTGACATTTGAACAAAATGTGTTTGTTTTTACCTAAGCTAAGTATTAAAAATATAATTAAGCATGATAAGAATGAATATGTCTCTAAATTTAGAAATACAGTAGAAATTTAAAATAAAATAAAAAAAACATGTTAAAATCGAATGTTGTAAATTACCGATTCAAGCATATAACCTGAATCGAATTTGTAAAATATGATTTTTAAGATGAAAATCAAAAATTTTAGATTTGTCTTTGGTGAGCATTTTGGAGTTGATGGGTTTTTAGTTTTTGGGCATTTTCTGTCGACTGGGGGGTGGTGGGACCTCGTGGTTGCCACTGGAGGTTGCCAAGAAGTCGATGAACCTAGAAAAATTGGTGGAGTGATTTATCATCGGCCGTGGTGGCCAGACATCAGCAAACTAGGGTTCAGAGTCCTGTTTTGGTTGACTTCGGGTTTGAGGGAAGTTTGTTGTCAATGAAGCATCGGACTTCGTAGGGGTGCGTGGAATGGAAGAGTTAGACTACGGCAAGGATCTGGTCAGGTTGACGAAGATTCTGGCGATGGGAGGCGGTGGTGCGAGAGGGTTTTCTTCGATTGGTGGGTTCGAGGAGGTGTTGTCTTGTTCGTTTTCGAGTTCAAGTGGATAATGATTATCTGGGGAGTTAGGATCGTCGACGAAGTCATCGCAGACTTGTGGGAGGTCGGAGCGTGGGTCGGAGATGGTCTGAACGTGTGTGCACGTGCACGAGTGTTCTGTGTACCTGATAGTGGTTGTGAAGAAGAAAGGATCGGGGATGATGGAGGTTTGCTCGAAGTCGATCTCGAGTTTTATCGAGAGGGAAGAGACGGGAGGATTTGGCTCGGGTTGTTACTCGAGCAGATCTGAACTGGGCTCGGAGTTGTTTCCAGGATTTGGCTCGGGACATTTTGATTATAGGTTTTAAAATTTTTAAAAGCAGAACAGGTTCCAGGTTTTAGAATCTATTAAATTGAATAAGTTTTAATGGAAAATAAATCAAGCTTGTACAAGTTATATAATGTATATATTTGGTTTTAAAACATCTTTAAAGTATTTTGAAAATATTATTTAGGTAATGGTATAAAAAGCAATCGATTTAAGATAAAGGAATTATCTTTTGATTTGATTAAAATCTTAAGTGTTTCAAAGATCAATTATTTGATTTTAGTAATTAAGGATAATTTATTTAATGATTAAAGTTGATTAATTAATTAAATGATTAGTTATAGAATAATTTATTAATGTAATTAATTAAGGATTAATGTAATTAATTATAGTTAATTAATTAATGGGAGTAATTAAAGTTAATTACTGTAAATGGTTAAGGATAATTAATTTATGTAATTAATTAAAGGCTAATTACTTAATGAAATTAAAGAATAATTAATCAAGGATGATTAATTAAGAAAGGTAATTAAAGGATGATTAATTAATTGGTTTGTAATTAATTAAGGTTAAGTATGCAGGATTTAAAAGTAATTAAAGAACTAATTTAATTCATTGGTGATTAATTAAATTAATTAGAGATGGTGAGGTTGATTAATCTTGCTTATGGATGTTTGAATGTCTTGAATAATGTGATATCTCCGATATGTGATATGTGCTGCTTTGTGATTTGAGATGAATTGTTGTGTGTAAATTTTATTGTTTAAACTTAAAATTTTGGTTTAATAGATGACATTGGTTTCGAAGAGACCGGAGTCGGGTATCGGAAATATCCGACACCACTTCGATTTGAAATCTTCTATAAATTCCTTATAGATTGACATGTGAAATCAATAGGCTGGTTTGGGATAATATGGATCATTTACACTAAGTTGGATACTTAGATATTGTTTTGTGAAAATAAAATGTGGACTATATAAGTTGTTTACTTGTAGTAAAGTACGAGTTACCCCGGGTTTAAATAAGTTCTATGGATTTAAATTTCATGTTAGATAAGTTTACTCATGCTGGTTTCCAGCCTGACCCGGGTGTTACTTTGATGTAATGCTCGGGTCAGACCGAGTATTACAGATTTTTCAGGTAAGGACGTTCTGGAGCTCATGAGGCGAGCTGGATGGCAGGAACGTATAGAGAGTGATATATTGGTATTTATTGGGACGAGTTATTTTAACTGTCCAGTGATTGTGAGATGTTGTAACTCTGATATATTAAAATGTAATTGACTGATACAGTTTTCTTGTATAACTGATATTATTATTTGATATTGTATTTTAATCCGCTGCGAATGTGAGAATCTGTGTCTTGTTCTGTTTCTTTCTTCTATCTCTTTTCTTTTTCTTCTAACTATCTGGAATTTTCGGGTTCGAAAATTCCGGGTCGTTACACATTCATTCCTTTCTCCCTCAAAATCTCTCAATCCGTAAACATTTACGAAAAGTGTTCAAATGTAGCATCTCGAGAATTTCGGCGCTCGAAAATCGACATTAATACGTCCAATGTATCAACTGCTGAGCAATCGAATGCCAAAAAACCGAATTGTTATGGTTAAAAAGAAGAGGTAGAAGAAGACAGAAAGAAAGGAAGAAGAAACAACAGAAACAATATCAGAATCTCACATATCACAGCGGAACAACATATAATAGATAAATGAATAATCTTTTAAATCAAAAGAATTGTACATTTTATACATTACATCATCAGAGTCAATATACAACACAATACAACAATGGACAGTTATATAGACCTGTCCTCACAACAGAATACACAGCGGAAAAGATAATATCATATACAAGTGATACGTCTCGTCATCCAGCTCGCCACTGAGCTCCAAAGCCTCCTGAAATCCAGAATTCCCTGATAACCTGACTCTAGGCTGCCCGTGTGGAAATGATGGGCATCCGGAGTTTAGGAAAGGAACAATAAACTCCAGGTCAGTCACAGATTTGTGATGCTTTGTGATATATCATGATTTGTGTTGTGATCTGTAATTTGTTTATCTGTGATATATATATATATATATATATATCTATGATCCGTGAATGAAGATAAGCGTTATAGTTTATACCGCTTATCAATTATATTTTTATATTTGATCTGTGATGGTTGAATGTTGTTGCACTATTGTGTTAAACCCTTCGACTACACAATACACACACAAATGTGGATTTTACATGGAAACCAGTTAAGTCATAGATTTTTAACAATTCTAAAGATTGAATTTTTGAGTCAAAAATAGTTTTGGAATTGGAATTGAAAGTTTTTGAAAATTAGTTTAAAAAATAAGGGTTATTTTAAATAACTTAATAATAAAATTGAAATTTGAATAATTTGATTTAAATTTTGAATTCAATATTTTGAAATTGAATTCAATGATTTGGGAACTATGGTCTAAAAGATTGTACAAGTTATAAAAGGTGTTTATATGGGTTTTTAACCAACTAAAAATATGGTTTTGGAAATTTAAATTTAAATCTAAGTTTTATACTTGGATGGCTTTAACCTGTGTAATTGTAACCAGTTTTTCCCAAAACGAAAACTATCTGTTTTCAAATAATAATAGCTTTCATAAAAAGAAAGTATTTCCAATTTGTATCGAAACATTTCAAGTTGAAATGAAATTGTGAATAGTTTGGAAAAACTATGAATTAACCTTTGTGACGACGATTAAATCTTGTTTTGAAATAAAGGAGTATTTCAAAAGGTGTATCTTTTATATTATAAAAGACTTGAATTGTGAATAGTTTTGAAAGCTATAAGTTAAATCTTGATTTAAAGATTTAATGGGTTAATCCAATTGAAATGGAAATTGATTTGGAAATCTGTGAATGAATCTTTGTGAAATTGGGTGAACATTGTGAAGTAAACCTTTTTGTTTAAAGATTTAAAATGGTAATTTGTTTAAACCATTTAAAGGAAAGGATTTGGGTAATAAGTTGTGACTTAATTGAAATCCCTATATCCATATGTTTTAAATATTGTGCTCACTATTCGGTTTAGCCGGGAAAGGACCTTTGTATCATATAACCCATTCCGAATTAGTGATACGATGATATGGATAGCATTTAAGACCGGTGGTCAAGACTGGGTATTTGTGAAAATGATAGGATGACCTATCGATTGTCTCTGCACCATTAGCTATGGTATAGAGATTTCCTTTGTGATGGGAAGTTCGATCGGGATTGTGAATACCCGAATTGGAAGGGCTTCTTTGGAAGTGCCTTCGGTTCTGTTCGAATCCGGAACAGACTTGTATGGTTACATGTCTGACATTACATTTTGAGATATAAAGCTGATTTCTTTCAAATACATTTCTGTTGGTGGCGGAGAATTTATTCTCTTAGCTTAACACCCTTCTTTGAGACGTACGAGCTCAGAGGTTATGTAGTTGAAGGTTATCAGCGATATACTCCCAATTTGGTAATGTGGCATGCTGAGTGTTGCTGTGTGTTGATCATTTTTTGATCAGTTGTTGATCAAAGAGTGGCTTTGTGAAAAAGCGTAGCTTTGTGGACGAGATCTCTTCGGACCTCACAACCCGGAAATGGTCAAAACAGGAATGATGCGGCAAGGTTATGAGGGTCGCTCCCTTTAGGGTATGTCATTTCCTTCTGGAAAAGGGTGGTATCAGGTATGGAGCCCTGGTATTTAACCTATGTGGTTAATCCAATCTCATTTACTGTGTGATTGTTGTTTTGTTGAGGCGCCTCGGATATAGGTCCCAAAGGACCGGGGGGTGGCATATTCGTGTAGTAGTTACCTAGTGTAAGAGGTAACCTGGCCTTGTGTTGGCAGAGATCCGGTTAGGTTCTCGGGACGTCCATCCAGAGGCGTACCCATGTGGCAGTAGGAAGTTCCTTAGCCTGACCATTTGTTGGAAATCCAAAGAAACAATATGAACCTTGTACGGTTTTAGTTGTATAACCTGCTATGGAATGTGGCGGTAACCTGCTATTGAACATAGTAGCTATAGTAGGCATACAATAATGGTTGTATGTTGGCTAAGATTAATATTATACTTTCGAAATGTTTTCTACACTATGCACTAATAATAATAATCCAATGATTTGGCGTAGTAAGCATGTTTGACTATCATAAGAAGAAATCTCCTCCAATTCTGCGTTTGCATTGTGTGTGTGGCGGGAGGTCTTATGGTAGTTTCATTTTCCAAAAAGCATTGCGGACGTCTTTTACTTCCTTTGTTGTTGTTTTAAAGATAGTAACTGTTTTAAGTTCTCACACCAGTCCCATGACTGACTTGGAGTTTATTGTTCCTTTCCTAAACTCTGGGTGCCCATCATTTCCACACGGGCAGCCTAGAGTCAGGTTATCAGGTCATTTTGGATTTCATGAGGCTTTAGAGCTCAGTGGCGAGCTGGATGACGAGACGTATCACTTGTATATGATATTATCTTTTCCGTTGTGTATTCAGTTGTGAGGACAGGTCTATATAACTGTCCATTGTTGTATTGTGTTGTATATTGACTTTGATGATGTAATGTATAAAATGTACAGTTCTTTTGATTTAAAAGATTATTCATTTATCTATTATATGTTGTTCCGCTGTGATATGTGAGATTCTGATACTGTTTCTGTTGTTTCTTCTTTCTTTCTTTCTGTCTTCTTCTACCTCTTCTTTTTAACCATAACAATTCGGTTTTCCGACATTCGATTGCTTGACAGTTGATACAGTGGACGTATTAATGTCGACTTTCGAGCGCCGAAATTCTCGAGATGTTACATTTGGTATCAGAGCATTTGGTTAAGCGATAACCTTGGCTCCGTTGGGTGTTACTCATTAGAGATAGAGTCAGTAGTACTCTAGAATGAGTGTGAGTGTAATAATAGATATGAGCACGTATTTGTTAGTGAATATGAAATTGTTTTGTATTGTGTTGACTTATCAGTTGATTGTTTATAGATTCTAGTCGGTGCAGTCTAGCTAACTGTATCGATAGGGGTTTCTAAACTCTTAAACGAGATAAACCGACATAGTATCATTTTAAATTGGGTAAATGAAATAATTTTACCTCGATTATATTTTGTATATAAAGGAAATAATTTTTCAGAATTATTAAAGTGTATATAAAAATTAAATTGTTTAGTTGTTGAAAATGTAAGAACATATATATGTTAATAAAAGTTGTTTGAATAATCTAAATAAAAACAACAATTGTAAAAGAATAAAGTATATAAGCAAATGAATTATTAAGTATGGAATTATAATTAATATAATTGCAGTTGTGAAATAATCTTATATATAAGAAGTGAAACTATATGAATATATTTATAATTATGAGTTGTAAATAAAAATGAATTTGTACTATGAATTTGAAAATTTTGAATCTTGTTTATTTTGGAAGTTATTTTTCAAAATTAAAAGTTAAATAGTGAAATTATACGAGAAAAGGATTTATAAATGTGATATATAAATAAAAGTGAAATTTTGAAAGAATATTAAGCACTGAATTCATTACTGTCACTGGGAAATAATAAGGGTGATGACTTCAGCATCATCAGTATCATTTTCGAGTTTCTGTGTGATGGATTTGCTACCATAATAAATTGAAAAATTGAAGTTTTGTTGTGATAAACAAAATTTAAATTAAAATCCAAATTGAAATTGATGAATATAAGTGAAACGAGTTTTAGACTTATAATATGAAATAAAGATTTTAGCTTTGGTAAAGTTGAAATGAAATTTGGTTAGCATAATAAAGCATATGATTTGGAAATTTAGCTAAAGGAAAGTTAAATAAATTGAATTGGATTTGATAGGTGATTATTTAATATGATTTGGAAAGTTGAATAATAAGTTGTATAACCTATAGAATGGGAAAAGATAAGTAAAACCAAATATCAAAATTGTTAAACAATTTTGTTAAGCAAAACGAGATATGAATTTGAAATAGTGATATAAATTTGATTTTGTTAAAAGCTAAATAGAATTTACTTTAGAATTGAAATCTGAATTGGAACTTAAGTAAAAGTTGAATAAAATAGAAGTTGATTTTGGTGTCGAAGTAAAATAATAAAGTGAATTAAATGAATGCGAACTTGAGTTATATAAATGAAATTCAACTTTATTTGTACAATGAATTAGCAATTGAATTAATAAATGGATTGAATGTTAATCAATCGAATGTGAATAAATTGATATGGAATAATGGATGTAAGTATTAATTCATTAAAAGCTAATAAATTGGAATTTGAATGAATCGAATGGAAGTCAACTTAATATTAAACCAATTGAAATTAAAAGTGTTGAACCAAATTGAATGTGGAGTAAAGTAAATTGAATGAATTTGGTTATGTTGATTATGATTTGGTTGTTAGATGATTGTTAGTTGATTGTATACAAATTCATATGTAATTGAATTAATCTAATGGAAAGCTAACGTATGAAAGCTATGTAATTGAATCCAAATTGGAAGTGAACCAACTTGAATTTAAATTAGTGAATGTAAACTAATTGAAAATGAAGAAATGAATGTCGTTGTATATGAATTGGTTGTAAACAATTACAAGTGATGACGAAATTATATAAGTTGCTTATAAACCTTGTTTAGTATGCATTTCTTTTAACATGCATGTGTTGTAGTTGTTTAAAAGAGTAAATTGTTGATAACTTTATATATATGTTACTTATGTGTTTAAATTGAGTAAGTACATGTACCAGGGCTACCGTTCGGTTGGATTTGGTTGCGCAAAATGCTTAATAAATAACTGCTTTGCTTAAAAATGCTAAAAAGGTACGCCTACGCAATAAAAATAGGAAATATGAACTTTTTTTCTGCTTTTCCGACCGTGTGGGTCGATGTATATATATTTATATCTATTGTGAAATTGCGAAAGCTCCTCCGTACAAAGGAGACTCTGCCAAAATTTTCCGTAAATTTTGGGAGTTAGAAATTTTTTGAACTTTTGGAAATTTTTTTTAACGGAAAGTCATTTTTCTAAATTGTAATAAAACGTAGGAATTGAACTAGAAAATGGAAACCATTGTTTTGGTTAAAGTTAAAGGTTTTGGAAAAGGTGAATATAAAATTTTCACTAAATGGATTTTTGAAAAGTTAATGGATTTGGGGCATTTTTCTTACTTTGCAATTTCGAGGACGAAATTCTTTTAAGGGGGGGAAGATTGTAACGACCCAGAATTTCTGTCATTTCAAATTCGTATATTTAATTGATTTTAAATATTGACAAGTAAGATTTGTAAGTCAAATAGATTTTAATTTCGAATATAGAGATTTAATTGGATAATTAAATCGATAATTTAATATTTGAAATTCCAGAAATAATTGGAAATTGGATTAAATGTGAATAAAAATGATTTATAAAGTTATATTAAATCATATTGGAGTTAGAATGATGTTTGTAAACTTTTAAAGTTGAATTAAAAGTTAATCTGTGAAAATTGAATATTTTAATATTTAATTGACTACTAAAAATAGTCATTTTTCAAACAGTCTCGAATTTCGACGAAACCGGTTTCATTGGATCCGTAATGTTAAACTATTGTAATGTTTCAAATTTCGTGTCAATCGGATTTACAGTTTGTTCGGGGCAAGCCAAAACGCATAGAAATCGTTTTTACCGATTTAATTTAAATTTGATCGTTTATTTCCGTAACTCGCACATATGATCAAATTAGCTTTCGAAACATATTTCATTGTGTCCGAAATGCGGGTAAAACCTTATAAACGTCAACTGGCACGTTTGATTTCGAGTTCGAAAATTTTTCAGATGAATAGTGTTTTGCAATTTTCTATAAAAGGCCCCCATTATTCTCATTTTTCACTAAACCCTAACCCTATTCTTCAGCCGACACTTCTTCATTTAATGGCCAAAAATGTTCATTCCTTTCTCCCTCAAAATCTCTCAATCCGTAAACATTTACGAAAAGTGTTCAACTGCAACATCGAAGAGGGCGATGAGATCTAGGGGATCAACGACTATGATTAAAAATGGAGCACTAGGGTAGTCGGAATTCATCTCCGACCTAGGCGCGTTTGGTGGACGAAATCGTGGCAGCGGCTGCACTATGGGAGGCTGGATTTGGACCGAAGGTGAGGTGGGGGACGGCGCACGCATCAATGGCCTTTGATCGTGTTCTCGATGTTCGTATATGGCGCGGTCATCAATTTTTCTTGCGTGAGCTATGGGTTAGGTTTTGAACGATGTAACCTGGAAGAAGTAAGAAGATGCAATCTACGGCCTGGATTTTGAATTGATAGATGAACGGCCAGATGGAAGTTAGGTTTAAAATTGAAATTAAAATTGTAAATTTGTATATATTAAAATGTATAAACTTTGTAAAATCCTATCTTTTTGATGTGAGGTCGAAAACTGACGAAACGACTTGCGTTGGGTTCGTTTCGACAAGCACTATGCAATGGAGCTAGTGATAATTTCGGGTAAAATTAAACGTGCATTTAATTTTATTCGAAATAAAACACTGCAACTGATATCGGAAACTCAAGGTGAGAACTTTTCACTCAATCGAATTGTGTTTCGATTTAAATTTTAAATAGTTAAATTTAAAATTGCTTGATTGTGTGAATTGAATGATGGTTGTTATCTATTGTGTTGAAATAGACCCTATACGCCGCATATTAAGCGGAGGTAATTATATTAAAACATATACCGCGATATTCCACCGTGAAGTGGAATTGGTATTATATATGTATTTGGAGTTGATTTCCCGCATTATATAGCAGATGAGACCCTATTGCGCCGCATAATAGCGGATAATATTTTATAAATCCCATATACTGTGATATTCTACCTCGAAGTGGAATTGGTATTGTGCTAACATCTGTGGATGCAGGGAAACAGTTTGGAGGGATCCAACTAGATTCCTCAAACATTTGAATTTATTTCAATGTTGTGTGTTGATTATTTATAATCTCTGTGTGATTATATTTGTGAATTGGAATTGTTGAAGGCTATAATTTAGCCGAATATATTTTTGGTATCGTTGGATACCAGAAATAAATAAAATTGGATTTTCGAAATTCAAGTTGAAAATTTATCGAAAAAATTATTTTTGAGAATTGGATAAATTTAAAAGGAGTTTTAAAAAGATAAAAGTCTTATTTTTGAACTATATTGAATTAAATTTCAAATTTTGGGAAAAAGGGCTTAGTAAAAGGATTTTTTAACAATATTATTTATAAGTTGAAGAATTTATTCAAAGATTTGGATTTTTAAATAGATTTGAAGAGATAAAGAAATTTATTTTAAAAAGGAAATAATTTGGAAATTCGTTGAAAATTTGATTTGGTGTTTTGAAATAAATATGAAAATAAATTTGAAATTAATTGATTTTTTTTATTTACCATAACTATTAAAATTTATTTATAGAAATTTATCTGATTTAAATCAATCAGATGATTAAATTGATCCTATCTATGGATGTTTGGATTATATTAGATGTTGAATTGTTTGATATCTCTGATATGTGATGCTTTGTGATATATCCTGATTTGTGTTGTGATCTGTAATTTGTTTACCTATGATATATATATATCTGTGATCCGTGAATGAAGATAAGCGTTATAGCTTATACCGCTTATCAATTATATTTTTATATTTGATCTGTGATGGTTGAATGTTGTTGCACTATTGTGTTAAACCCTACGAATACACAATACACACATAAATGTGGATTTCACGTGGAAATCAGTTAAGTCACAGATTTTTAATAATTCTAAAGATTGAATTTTTGAGTCAAAAATTGTTTTGGAATTGGAATTGAATGTTTTTGAAAATGAGTTTCAAAAATAAGAGTTATTTTAAATAACTTAATAATAAAATTGAAATTTGAATCATTTGATTTAAATTTTGACGTCAATATTTTGAAATTGAATTCAATGATTTGGGAACTATGGTCTAAAAGATTGTACAAGTTATAAAAGGTGTTTATATGGGTTTTTAACCATTTAAAAATATGGTTTTGGAAATTTAAATTTAAATCTAAGTTTTATACTTGGATGGCTTTAACCTGTGTAATTGTAACCAGTTTTTCCCAAAACGAAAACTATCTGTTTTCAAATAATAATAGCTTTCATAAAAAAAAGTATTTCCAATTTGTATCGAAACATTTCAAGTTGAAATGAAATTGTGAATAGTTTGGAAAAACTATGAATTAACCTTTGTGACGATGATTAAATCTTGTTTTGAAATAAAGGAGTATTTCAAAAGGTGTATCTTTTATATTATAAAAGACTTGAATTGTGAATAGTTTTGAAAGCTATAAGTTAAATCTTGATTTAAAGATTTAATGGGTTAATCCAATTGAAATGGAAATTGATTCGGAAATCTGTGAATGAATCTTTGTGAAATTGGGTGAACTTTGTGAAGTAAATCGTTTTGTTTAAAGATTTAAAATGGTAATTTGTTTAAACCATTTAAAGGAAAGGATTTGGGTAATAAATTATGACTTAATTGAAATCCCTATATCCATATGTTTTAAATATTGTGCTCACTATTCGGTTTAGCCGAGAAAGGACCCTTATGTCATATAACCCATTCCGAATTAGTGATATGACGATATGGATCGCATTGAAGACCGATGGTGAAGACCGGGTATTTGTGAAAACGATAGGATGACCTATCGATTGTCTCTGCACCATTAGCTATGGTATAGAGATTTCCTTTGTGATGGGAAGTTCGATCGGGATTGTTAATACTTGGATTGCAAGGGCTTCTTTGGAAGTGCCTTCGGTTCTTTTCGAATCCGGAACAGACTTGTATGGTTACATGTCTGACATTACATTTTGAGATATAAAGCTGATTTCTTTCAAATACATTTCTGTTGGTGGCGGAGAATTTATTCTCTTAGCTTAACACCCTTCTCTGAGACGTACGAGCTCAGAGGTTATGTAGTTGAAGGTTATCAGCGATATACTCCCAATTTGGTAATGTGGCATGCTGAGTGTTGCTGTGTGTTGATCAGTTTTTGATCAGTTGTTGATCAAAGCGTGGCTTTGTGAAAAAGCGTAGCTTTGTGGACGAGACCTCTTCGGACCTCACAACCCGAAAATGGTCAAAACAGGAATGATGCGGCAAGGTTATGAGGGTCGCTCCCTTTAGGGTATGTCATTTCCTTCTGGAAAAGGGTGGTATCAGGTATGGAGCCTTGGTATTTAACCTATGTGGTTACTCCAATCTCATTTACTGTGTGATTGTTGTTTTGTTGAGGCGCCTCGGATAAAGGTCCCAAAGGACCAGGGGGTGGAATATTCGTGTAGTAGTTACCTAGTGTAAGAGGTAACCCGACCTTGTGTTGGCAGAGATCCGATTAGGTTCTCGGGACGTCCATCTAGAGGTGTACCCATGTGGCAGTAGGAAGTTCCTTAGCCTGACCATTTGTTGGAAATCCAAAGAAACAATACGAACCTTGTACAGTTTTAGTTGTATAACCTGCTATGGAATCTGGTGGTAACCTACTATTGAACATAGTAGCTATAGTAGGCATACAATAATGGTTGTATGTTGGCTAAGATTAATATTATACTTTCGAAATGTTTTCTACACTATGCACTAATAATAATAATCCAATGATTTGGCGTAGTAAGCATGTTTGACTATCATAAGAAGAAATCTCCTCCAATTCTGCGTTTGCATTGTGTGTGGCGGGAGGTCTTATGGTAGTTTCATTTTCCAAAAAGCATTGCGGATGTCTTTTACTTCCTTTGTTGTTGTTTTAAATATAATAACTGTTTTAAGTTCTCACTCCAGTCCCATGACTGACCTGGAGTTTATTGTTCCTTTCCTAAACTCTGGGTGCCCATCATTTCCACACGGGCAGCCAGAGTCAGGTTATTTGGTCATTCTGGATTTCAGGAGGCTTTGGAGCTCAGTGGCGAGCTGGATGACGAGACGTATCACTTGTATATGATATTATCTTTTCCGCTGTGTATTCAGTTGTGAGGACAGGTCTATATAACTGTCCATTGTTGTATTGTGTTGTATATTGACTCTGATGATGTAATGTATAAAATGTACAGTTCTTTTGATTTAAAAGATTATTCATTTATCTATTATATGTTGTTCCGTTGCGATATGTGAGGTTCTGATATTGTTTCTGTTGTTTCTTCTTTCTTTCTTTCTGTTTTCTTCTACCTCTTCTTTTTAACCATAACAATTCGGTTTTCCGGCATTCGATTGCTCGGCAGTTGATACAGTGGACGTATTAATGTCGATTTTCGAGCGCCGAAATTCTCGAGATGTTACAAAAATGCTTCAAAATGAACATATGTTTATAAATGAAAATTGAAGATGTACAAGAAATGTTATAAACATTTAATGTTTGAAATGCTTAATAATTAAATTAAATAGTAAAAGTGAATACTATTTAAGTGAATGATTATAAACTTAAAGAAAATGTTGAAATGATTCATAAATAGTTTTAATATCAAATGATATTATATATGAAGAAATAAATGGGAATCAAAGAATAGTGAAACTTAAGTATGAATTGATTCACTAATGAATATTAATCTTAAATGGAAATCAAGTTATATATAATAATAAATGTGAATTAAACTGCAAGGAACTTATGTATTACCTTAAAAATTTATTCATTGATGATTTTAAATATAGAATAGGAAATAATTTATGTAAGAAAATGAATGTAAATTAATAATAGCTGACATTGTATAAATGAATGAAAACGAATAAAAGGTAAATAATGTGAAAAGAAACCAATAGAATAAACTTAAATAATATTTCAATTCCTTGTTGTTTGGCTTATGGGACGTTTGGGAAATGATACTTCAAATTGTGTAAGGTTGTATGAATAATCTACAAAGTAATTTTCTAAGGCTGTTGAGCATAAGGTACACTTGGTAGTTTATTTATCACCCTTGTATGATGAAAAGTTTCTAAACCTGTACAAACCATTAGTTTTGGTTGTTATGGATGTGTGATTGATTCTTTTATTGCATATAATGGTTGTACTGCTTTTGTTTGCATATGATTATTATATATTGTATGTTGCTTGTGCTACTAATTGAAACAACTAAAATATTACTCTTTTACATAGTTTAACTCTTTTGGATTGTGTTAATAAGATACATATTTATGGAAGCAATTGCAGTTGCTTTTGGTTTCATAAATAAAGTTTGTTTGCCCAACAAATAGGTACGTTTTGGGATTACGGTTTTTGGAAAGTTATTTTATTGTTTTTCCCATGGTTTGGGATGTTTATTATTGAAATATGATATATATATATATATATGTGTATTGTAATTAATGATATTGTTATTTTTCCAGACCTATTCGCGCAAAGGAGACTCTGCTGAAATTTTCCGTAAATTTAGGACTTAGAAATTTTTGTGAAAGTTGAGTTATATTAAAATTTTAGATAAGCTTAAGTATGTAAGTTAATTGTTACAAACTGTATATTTTGAATAAAACATAACAGATTTCATGATTCCTTCTTGTTCCTTTGCGGGGACGAAGAGTTTTGAGTGGGAGAGATTGTAACGGCCCGTGTTTTTTATAGTTGAAAATATTAAATTAAATGAGATTTTAAAAATTAATATTGTTAGAAATTAAAATTTATGATTTATAAATGGAATAAAATATTATTAGAATATAATTTAATAACGTTGATGGAATGAAATTGACAGTTGTTTTAATGTAATTTCAATTAATTGAAATAATTGTAAGTTTAATAAGGAATAAAATAAACGATGTATTAATGGTGAAATTATATGTTATTTAATTGAAATTTGTTTTAATATTTGTAAGTAAATTTATACTCCTTGTTTGTATACAATAAATGTAATAGTGTGTTCAAATTATTTAAATGTAATAACTGCTCATTTCTCATCTTATTTTTAAATCCATGTTGGAATTTATTTGGGAATCAATGAAATTAGATGCAATTAAATGTTGTAGTTAATGTAAGGAAAGATGTTAACTATAGAGTTTGAGTGAAATAAAATGGAAAGTTATGTTAATAGATTACATAAGGAATTGTTGATTTAATATAAAAGACTTTTAAATCAATTATTATGAATAAGTGTTAATTTAATAAAGAATAAAATGAATAAGTTTAGTAAAGGAGTAAACATATGTTTATTTGTTTGAAATGTATTTTAGCTTGTAGATTAATTATAGGGATGAGAAACTATTATTTAGTAAGAAATGTATAACTCATGTTTGTATCCAATAATGTATGAATATGTTGAAATTACTATTGATAGGAAAGAATTGTTCTATTTCTTATTACATTCATTTAGTCCATTTTGAAATTCACCTTTGTAATCAACTGAAATTAATGTAATTGAATAATTTCAATTAACATGAGAGAGGACACTAAATTATAAATTAACAGGTGTAATTAAACGTAGCTTATGTTTTGTGAAAATATAAGGAAAGTTTGATTTAATGAAAAGAACATTTATATCAAACAAAGTGAATGTTTCATTTGTGAATGGAGGTTTAATTTCATTAAAATAAAGAATAAAATGATTGATTTAAAGGAAGAAATATATGTTTATTTGAACTGTGTTTTAGCATACAAATTGATTACAAGAATAAGAAAATAATTTATTTAAGTAAGTTATTTATTACTCTAGTATATAAACAACAAATTTATAAACGTGTTTAAATGACTAATGGAAACAATTGTTCTATTTTTCATTTATTTTAGTTTGTTTGTTTTGAAATTTAACTTTGTAATTAATTGCAACTAATGTAATTGAAGATTTTCAAATAAAAGAAAAGAAAACGTTGATTGCAATTAGTAGATTTAATAAAGGAAACACACGTTTTGTGTTAAACGGAAAGAGCGTTTTAATGGAAATAAAAGATCATTTTGAGAAAACCAAATTGAACGTTTTCATTTTTAGGGTGTATAATTTTATTTATTATGTGTTGATTAGAAAACCAAAGGTGTAAAAATTGAGTATTATTTGAGTTAATGAAATTAATTTGGTTACGTTTCAAAAATTAAATTTCAAAAGGTTGTGCGATGTACATGGTCCTTTCATTTCTTTTGTTATTAATTGTTGCATGTACGTTTTAAAATAGTAAGGCAACAAATGACACATCTACAACCATCAAAAAGCAACAAAGAAAATCTAACCTCCCACAATAGAGCTAATACCATAAATTGTTTAATATATATGCTAGAAACCAAGCTCAAACTAAAGCTCTCCCGTCTTTATTTAGTTAATCAGTACTCAAAAAAATTGAATTGAAGATGATCGAATAAAATTGAAATGAAAATCAACTCTTCGATGTTGTCTCACATTACCCACATTACGGAAAACAATATACATGCATGTGAATACCTAGTAATACCATGTAAGCTTCATGTGTGCTAAGAAAACGATGAGCATATTCCTTCTGTTGCAAAATAAATATTGGTTTGGATAAAATGCCCTTACACATGGATTTATTCGATTGAAATAGTAACAAACACAGTAGGAAAAATATAAAACCATCTAGATATTTTTGAGGTAGGCCACAACATTAACATTTGGATGCTTTGCGAATGTGTGTGAAAACTATACTAAATTACAATTGATCAAAATTACTGAGAATTCATTATTACTGTAAAATATACATGGATGCACAACCTTTAATTTTCTTTTAAAAATACCATAGACTTTAATGTATTTTATAATAGTGTTATCGTAGTTTACTGAAAGTATAAGTTGTTGCATCCATGTAGCTCTACCTATACATTGCTAAAGTCCACGCACTGAAGACAATGACAACCTTGTATTGCCTTTATGCATCTATGGTAATGGAATCCACCACATTAATGTCTACCTCCTTGTTTTTGTCAGTGTTCATGTCGAACAAAGACAAACTAATTATGAATGAAGCAATGCTACCTTACTCATTCAACTTGGCTATTATTTTGACTTGTCTACCATTCTCTACTATTATCGTGGAGTTAACTTCGACTCTGTACCCCCTTTAGTTTTAATGAATGAGTTTTTTAACTTTCATATGAGCTTTCCACATTAGTAGCAATATCTGCTGCAATTTAGTGTTAAAACATGGGTGCAAATTACAACTGAAATTTTGTATACTTCAAGTATAATCTGATTCAGTCGGTGGAACAAAAGTTCTAATGGCTAGCTGCATTAAATCAAAGAATTGAGGTGGTATTAATTTCAAAAACAATGGTAGACTGAATAGGGAACAAAATTAACTGATGTGCATCATTCAAAAAACAAAGTTTATCATTCAATCTTTCTTTTTTTGGTTACTTCATTCCATTAAATATGAGGCCTAGCTACATATATACACATATTTTTGATTTATTGAAAGAAATGAATCTTTTAATCAAAATATATTTTCACATATTGTTTATATTTTTAAGCTATAAAAGAGTGTGAGTTGGAGATATGTTAGTCAAAACCAAAAAGTATTGGTGTTAACCCTTAATTCCTCACGACTTAAGAATGGTACGATTCAAGGAGGGTGTGCAACTTAGCGACTTAAGTTATGCCACGACATAACGAGTTAAAGGCATGACCGACTTATAAAGTGTGCCGACTTAACAGGTCACGACTTAAGGCAGCATACGACCTAAGCTACAGGCCCGACCTAACAGGAGCTGACTTAAGATAATCTACAACTTAAGAACTAAGACCGACTTAGGAAGGCTCCGAGTCAAGGAAATGCTCCGAGTCAAGGAAATGCTCCGACTTAAGGAAATGCTTCGAGTTAAGGAGATGCTCCGACTTAAGGGTTTACAAGATAAGGAAGTCTCCAACTCTAGGCTGTTACTATCTTAACAACTTAAGGAATCTCCGACCTACCAGTTTAAGATGCCACCGACCTACGACTTATGTTAAGTCGCTGCCGACCTATAACAGCTCGTATTCAGGAGTAACTGGAGAATGCGCTCCTATCTCATCGCCGACTTAGAGCCTACGACTTACTATAAGTCGGCTACGACTTAAGGACTTAGAGAATTTTTCCTATTCAGATTCGACCCTATAAATACCCCCCAAACTCTAACGAGCAAAGGACTTTTTGCCGTTCATTTCTTCAAGCGTCGTTACTCTGTCGAACTCTCCACTCATTCAGTAATCAAAGATCTTCAAGCATTCGAGACACTACAACAAGCTTCGAGAGGAATTCCTTACATCCAACATGGATTCATCGAGTTTCATCGTCGAAGATTGAGCTAGTAGTCAAGATTGTTTCTTGTGATCAAATTGTACCGTTTTAATAAGAGATTTGTATCGATTTGTAACCAGATTCAGTAATAAAGAGATTCAAAGTGGACGTAGGCTTAATCTCAAGCCGAACCACTATAAAGTGCTGTCTTTTACTGATTTTCTGCTAGTTTACTGCTTAAATTCTGTTCCCGTCACATGGGTGGTGCTTTCACGATTCTATTACACACCGGGTGTTAGCGTTCACTTTTTAACGTTAACATTTTGGTGCTTTCACTGAGAATTGAACTCAGGAAGATTTTCACCGTTGCTTCGCAAGAAACTCATAAAAAGAACTTCTCTTAAGAACCAGAAGTTGATTTGAAATGATGGCTCCTGGAAGAAGAGGTAGACCGGTCAGATCCAGAAATGCTCATGAAGGAACTTCCGCCTCCCCAACCGCAGACCAAGCAACTCCTACCATTGGAGTCACCAGGGCTGAATTGGATGACGCAGTTTCTGGATTGTACCAATAGATTGAAACCCAAAACGCTTTGATGATGGATAGATTAACTGCTCTGCTCGGGGCAAATCGTCAACCAGAAAACCATCAAACAGTCTTCCCGCAAATGCCACCTTTCCAAACTGAGGGTTCGATGCCGTAGCCAACCGATCGTGAACATGTGCCCAGGCAAGCTTCCGAGGGAAGGACTGATGCCTGCCCGGAGATGTCTTTAAACAATAAAGAGTACCTGTCCGAAATGGTTAGCCGCATCATGAAAGAGAGCATGCAAAGGGAAGAGAATGAGAACGGCTGGGGATTTGCACCGAGCAGAACTCCGTTTACGGAAAGGATCCTGAAAGCGGAATTCCCAAGGAAATTTGCACCTCCTACAATCCAAGCCTATAGGGGAACGAGTGACCCTAATCATTTCCTATACAAGTACGATTGGCATATGACCGGTGCAAGAGCGTCAGACGAGATTAAGTGTCGATACTTTCCAGTATACTTGGAAGGTGTGGCTTTACTTTGGTTCACAAAGCTTCCAGTTCGGTCTGTAGATAAGTTCTCTGACTTAACGCAAAAGTTCAAAGAACAGTTCAGATTGTATGCTTCAAAAGCTAAGGATATAATGTCACTGTCTAACCTTGAACAAGCACCCGGAGAATCAATCAAATCTTTCTTGAGCCGTTTCAATATAGCTCTAGCCGAAGTAGAAAATGCAGAGCCACGCATGATCCTGACTTATTTGATTTGAGCCATTGATAAATCGAGCAAATTTGGAATATGGCTAAAGATGAAAGAACCGAACTCGCTTGAAATTTTTTATAAAAAGGCCGACGAGTTCATTCGCCTTAAAAGCCTTTCTACGACATCGAAAGTAGTTGTTGCCCAAGCTAATAATAACAATGTCCCATCTAATAAAAGAGAATCTGAAAGTCAGAAAAGGGAAAACGACGAAGAAAAGAATCAGGGGAATGAGAGGAAACTCCGCCGCTTTGATCTTTCAGATTTTACTCCTTTAACTGATACGCCAAGAAATATCTTTTTGGCAACAAAGGACGTTGTCAGGTATCCTAAGCCACTTGAGATGAAGAGAGGTGCAGTGCGTAATGGATAATTCTGCCAATTTCACAATCAACCTAGCCATGACACTGACCAATGTCGCCAATTAAAGAATGTGATTGAAGAATTGCTAGAGCAGGGTAAACTCCAACAATACGTTAAGAGAGGCGGAGTCGATCCAACCTCATCCACTCGGGATCAACAACGTCCTACCCATCAATCCGATTCTCACGACAACACTATAGTGCAGGATTCAGAAAAGCTTGTCATTAATGTTGTCACAAGAGGTCCACACCCAGCAGGCAGAAGTTGGAACGACTGCTAATTGTCCACAAAACTGCAACTGGAACATTTTTCACTTTCTCTGGCATATAAGTCCGAAGCTGCGAATCTAGTGCAAATGGAAAATCAGCCCGGAGATTCTGAAACAACAATCACTAGCGTCCATTTTTTACTTAACAACATTGCTTAAATTTGTAAAAATGATAATGGATGTGTGACTTCTGCATTGTAAACCGCTGAGAAATCAGTGTGACTGAATAATGAAAAACTATGAATTCTGTGTTTTCTATTACGAAATGCCTGTTATATTTCGATGTGTAAATACTCTAAATGTATTGCTAAAATGTCGATCTAATATTGCAGGTCATTAAAGCAAAGCTCACCCATCGCAAAGCTAAGCGAGCCCTACAAATCACTTATTAAGCAAATACCAAGAAACCAAAAATTCCATATTCAAATCCCATATAAGAAGAACTTCACATAAAAAGTTGGCAACTCCACTGAGGCAAACCTTCGTTAAGTGGTTGTGACTGTCAATACGAACAGACATCCAACTAGGTAACTTGCGTTTGTCCTGTGAAGTTGTTCAACAGTGAAGTCCACTTCTTCGGATAAGACAATTTACTTGCAAAGGAAGACGCGCTTGGAAACAATAGTAAAGGGTAGCTGATTAGCAAATGATGAGGGAACATGGGCCACCAAACATAGAAGCAGCCAAAAGGAGGTATGCCACTCAATAAAAAGGGCCGGTAGAACCACCGAAGGGACACCTTCCCAAGCAGAAGGAAAAGGGCCCTTGCTAACTGATCGTGATGCATCCGATCAGGCAGCTTGCGTCCGTCCCGTGGATCTACTCGCCCCTGAGACACAACCTTCTTGGCACACCAACCAACCGATGCTCCTTCCCAAAGGTTAACAAAGCCCTCTAACGAGGCACGCCAATAAACGAAAAGTGCTTCTCTCAATAAAAAGATTGGTGGAACCACCGGAGGGGCACCTTCCCACGCTGAAGGAACAAGGCCCTTGTTAGTTAATTGCGATCGTTTGTGCAAACGAACATCCAATCAAGCAACTTGCGTCCGCCCCGTGGATCCATTCAACCATGAGAAAGTAACTTCCAGACAATCACAAAATGCTCCTCTTCTGAGGCCCACTTCACTAGTGATGAAATGCTAAAAAGCCCTTTTCGGAGGCACATTTCACCCGTGTAGAAGTGCAAAATGCTCCTCTTTTGAGGCCCACTTCACCAGTGATGAAATGCTAAAAAGCCCTTTTCGGAGGCACATTTCACCCGTGTAGAAGTGCAAAATGCTCCTCTTCTGAGGCCCACTTCACCAGTGATGAAATGCTAAAAAGCCCTTTTCGGAGGCACATTTCACCCGTGTAGAAGTGCAAAATGCTTCTCTTCGGAGACCCACTTCACCAGAACTGAAATGCCAAAATTGCTTCTCTTCGGAGACCAAAATTGCTTCTCTTCGGAGACCAAAATTGCTTCTCTTCAGAGACCAAAAGACATCTTCAGAGGCGTACTTCACCTTGCTTAAAGTACCAAAAATAAACCCTTTACTGGGGCACAAAACCAAAACCTTCTTCATAAGCTCATTTCACTGCGTAGGAAAATTCACGTTTTAACAAATAAAAGTGATCATTCCCAAAAGTTGAAGTGTTCTTCAGGAAGAAAGAGAAAGTAAAAACTTCTCTGAAGACGAGATATACTCTATTAAAAGCAGAATGATTCTTCCCTTAAAAGTGGAGTAGTTATTCTCTGAAATAAGAGTATCAGTCTTGAAGAAGCTAGAAATGTTGCAATGCACTTGCGGTATGGGGGCAACACTATACAATTCAGTTACATGAATAAAGTAATATGCAAGCAACATACCGCGAGTTCATTACAATATCATGAAAAATAGATGTGGAATAAATGCATTCTCAAAAAACAGACAAAAAGTTTGTTCAAACAAAAAAAAGAATCATTTGTTCTACACTAAAAAAGAGAAACAGATGCATTCTCACATACACAAGAATTTGTACAAGTAAAATAGCTATTTTATTCAATACTATAGAAACTTTTTACATTGTGCAGATTACAAAAAGGAGCGGAGACCGGTATCCGCACAATCTCCGGTCAATACATGCAAAAAACAGAAAAAGACAAAATCAAACTCATTTCTCCTTCTTCCCACCCTTGGAGCCTTTACCCAGCCTGGTAATTAGTTTCGGAGGCCGTATCGGAGAAGAAGGAGAAAGAGACTCAGCCGGATCGACTTCTGCTTCGTCTCCAGCAGCAGAAGAACTTTTCTTTCCTTTCTTCGAAACCACACGCTTCCCCTTCTTCTTGGAAGAAGACTCACTCCCCGGAGTAAGAAATGTAGAAAGCTTTGTGTCGTAGTCAAAAGACTGCTCCGGGGTCTTCCCACTATCTTCCAAATCTTCTGCTTTCTGCTCCTCGGAAGTAGGTGGTTCGTCCAAGCCTTGAAGGGCTGCTATTTTTTCTTCCTGTGAACCTGGTTGAGAAGCTGGAAGAGGAGTAACTTGAGAAGGAGGAGGAACGGCAGCTGAAGGAGGAGAAATTGGTGCAGTTTCCGGCGCGTCCGCTGCATAATAAAAGAAATCAAAATCAGTATTCTCCAAGAAAAAAGAAGACAGTATATCGTCAAAGCTTAAGTAATAAGTAAGAAGTTCGTCGAACTCGGTTAAGTCGAATAAGCGATTCACTGAATTCGTCTCGTCAAAGTTACCTGGAGAAGTCGGTTTGGCGAGATCAATCTCAAATTCCCGAGCCTGAAAGTCCTTCATTGCCTCTTCCTCTGTAGGAGTGGTCACAGTTTCTTGGGCAACTTTAGCTGGATGTGAAGAATGAGAGCTGGAATCCGTAATATTAACATTGGCTGAAGTTGAAGTATGAACAGGGGCAGTTAAAGGAGCTTCCTCTTTTGGGAGCTCTTCTCCCGTTGATTCAGCTCGTACTTTAGCAAGCTGCTTCTTCCCCTTAACAAGAGCGGCACGAGCCTCATCATCAAGATAGCGCTCCTCAAGTTCCGACTCATCATAGCCGGCCCCGCCAAGCATGTCAATTGCAACTTCCCACACTTCAGCCAGTGTAATTTCATAATCAGGACCCAGAAAAGCGAGGCTCCCACGACCCAGAACGCTATGCAGATAAAAGTCAAATAAGGTAGAGCTGACATTGGCTTTTGTCTCCGCATGAGCTTGCTCGGCCGCTTCTTTTTCAGCAATGGCTAAAACTTGACCGGAAACAGCCTCGTCGTGCTCCTTCTCAACTTGAAGAAGCCTAGCTTTTAGTATCTCAATCTCTGCGTTTAGGGAGTGAACTTTTTCACGCAATTCAGCATTTTCTGCGCGATATTTCTCAGTAATGTGATGCTCAGCTGCAAGCTTCATTTCAACATCCCTTTGTGCAGCATGTGCGTCCCGCACTTGCTTCTGAAAGACTTCTTCTTTTTGAGTATGTGATGCAGAAGAAGAGGCAAGATTTTCCTTAAGCTGCTTAACTTCAGATTCAAGCCTTGCATTGTCATCCGCGATGTTCGTCATCTCCGCGTCATGCTGCTTGCACCATTTATCCCATTTAGCTTTATCATTCTCCAGAGTCAGCATGTTTTCAAGATTCATATGGTTGACTCTCTGGAGTTCATCAACAAGTTTCTGCCATTGCAACATCCTCTCAATGTTAAGCCGAACTGCATCGAGACTTTTAAGCATGTCTTGCTTATCGATTGGGACCAAATCCAAGTCAAAGCTCACTCCTTTTAGGCACCAATTCGGAAATCGGCTCTGAAGCGTTGGAGGGCCGTCTTTAACTTGATATTGTGGCCTGTTAATGATTGTTTGAATATCAGATTTCTTTAGAGGAGGAGAGCCGGCCGGAGTATCAGAAGAAATGGGAGCGTCAGTCTTCTCAGAAATTACAGACGCGTCACTTGGCTTGGACCGCTTGTTTGATTCGTCAGCAATCTGAGTTTTTCCATTATCATTATAAGACTTTCGCTTATGGGAATAGTCACTTCTGTGAGAAGAATCATATCGCTCAGCATCTTTTCTTCTCTACCACTGATCGTAATCCCGCTTCTCCTGAGCCTTCCTTCGAGCCCTTTCTTCGTCTGTCTCGCTCGGGGCATCGAGATATTTTCTAAAGTTATAAGATCCACGGCCTCCATGGCGATGAAATGAGTCATAATATGAACCAGTACGCCCCATCGGAGAATCTGAAAACAGAAAAGAAGTAAAGTTTAGAAATTTCCAGAAAAGAAGGATAAGTGCTTATAAGTGCTGAAAAATCCTAAGTGTGTGCGGCGTGCGAACTACGTGCGTCAAACTACAAACCACGCTTTAGTGCGGGAACGGAGACGACAGGTGTAGAAGGCGTCGAAGTTTGTTTCAAAGAGGAAGTCGCTTCAACGACAGGAGAGTTCGCTTTTGAAATATTATCCTTGAAAAGCTCTTGAGAAGTTATCATTATGTCACTCAAGTCATCAAAGGTGTCATCATTATGATACTCAGCAGAATTCTCCTTCTCAACTTCCACATCGGCTGATTTTTCAGAAATTCGAGGATTTTCTTCCTCTTCAATAATTGGAGCAAGCGCCGGTTTGCTGGACGCTCCCGCAACGCCAATAGAAGTAGAACACTTTACTAATGTAGTGTCTACAGTTGGCTCCTTTGAAGCAATATCTTCCGTTGAAGCTGGGGCATCTGATGTCTGCGCTGGAAGATTAGAAACTTCACGAGGCTGGGTAAAGTGAGAAGAGTGTAAAAGACTGAATTGATGTAAAAATTCGTCTGTCAATAGAAACTGGATACTCCTTTCCTCAACCGGCACCGCCATAAGCCTCTCGAAAGTCGCTTTGTGACCGGGATTTCTAGAAGGAGGAGGAAGTGCTGAAAAGAAAAGGGGAAAGTTAACACTCGGTAACTCGAACTTCGACAAGTTCGAAAAAACATAAGAAACAGAGGCAAATGATCTTACTCCCTACTCTCCAGATGGCGTAAAATCCTGGAGGACAGCGGACATAGAAAAACTGACTTAGGAAATTGTGAACACTGTCGGGGAGACCAACGATCAACTTACGATTTCTAACACTTCTCACAACTGTAATGGAAGGATGGTCTTTGTGCTTTGTAAATGTGCACAGAAAGCGAATTTCTCCAAAATTGGGAAAACGGTCCAGCGTTCTCCTAAAAAGCACACACAGTCCCAGCAGGATGGCGTAGCCATTAGGGTGTAATTGAAAAGGGGAGATAGATAGTCGGAGAAGAAGTTCTCGAAGGCAGTCATTAAATGGGGGGATAGCTCCACTCGAGCACATTTGGCGGTTAACTACGACAAAGCCATTGGGCGGTCTATCAGCAATATCATCTATTCCAGGGAGCAAAGCGTCAGCTTCGGCAATGCCAAACTGGGTGCGTAATTGACAAAAGGCTTTATGGCTCAAAGTAGTAGGAGTCCTTTCTGGAGGATCGTTTAATGGAGTAGCGATTGGAAAAACTCCTCCAGCTGGTTCCAAATCTTCGTGTTGAGATGTCATTCTACACAATGAACTGGATGAGCAAACATTAAGGTGCACGTTTCCTAAAAAGTGTGAAGTGTTGTGCAGAGCCAATAAAAATAACAAGTAAACACAACTGGAATTAAACTAGTCGACAATCGGTTGATTATGAGATTTCAGAACTTGTTAGTATTTAAGTACAGTATTAATACAAACAAATCAGTTTCAGTTGGCTATTACGATTTTGCTTTAATACTTCACTTGAATTGGTTATTGTACAACATTTCATTCATGCAGTTCATTTAATTTGATTTTTTCTTTATCTACTGATCTGTCATTTGATGTGGGCAGTCAGTGGCAGTATATTCGTCCCAGTTTTCTGTGAATGTTATGACAGGCAATCAGAGTTATTGATAATCTGTAGAAGAATGCAACAAAGTTCAACAGTTCAAAGTTCAAGGCAGTGAGAAATATGTTCAGGTTCTAGCTCGCCCACGGTCTAAGGGATATGCTACGAGTCAGGTTGAGTCGTAACTCTTAAATCGTGGTACATATTCAAGCAAAATTTGAACAAGTACTAGGTCATAAACGGCTCAAGTGATAAGTCGCCCATAACTCAAGCATTGACTCGACAACGACTTAGGCACAAACTCGGCTGCGACTTAAGAATTGGTTCCTGGAGGTTAGGGTCAACTATTCTCTAAGTCGTAAGTCGTGAAGTATAGAAGAAGCTTCAATTCACTGCAACGAAAAACTCTAAAGTACTAACTCGTCCACGACTTAAAGCTTATGACGTAAAAAGGATAACTCGGTGAAGGCTTAAGTCGGGAGGTCGCAAAGGTCGTACGATGCTACTAAATCGTAACCGAGTTAACATCTTATTGACTTTTCCCCTAAATTCCTAACCCGATATCCTCCTAACCCGTTAACCCAATACCCTTCCATGATCGGAAACCCTCATTTTTTACACTGCTTAAATCACCCAAAAAACCAAGATTATATCGCCAAAGCCTCGCCAAGCTAGTCAGTTAAGCCTGAAACGCGGTAATCCATCATCCCCATCGCCCCAATCATCAAAAGCCAAATCGAGCGGGATCGAGTGCACGAACTGACGATACCGTGGAATTCGCGACAAAGCATTGCATGAGAGGATGGATTGAGTACAAGGATGAGGATTCACGAAGTAATAGTGATCGAGAATCAAGGAGGGAGCGAGAACACTTACGCAATAAGGAATCGGTGATCGATCGACTGTTGAAGAAAGGGAAAAATTGCCTTAAGGAAGCTCGGAAGAATGTTAATAGTAGAAACGACTTAGGAGATAGGCAATGGATAAAAGGAATGATTCAAGCATTTTATACCTCGGAGTAACAGAATTTGAATCAGCCCACACGAGTTAAGATGAGTCGAAACACACGACCTACGACTTAGGCGTGTACTTCGAGGGGCAAATGTTAACCCTTAATTCCTCACGACTTAAGAATGGTACGATTCAAGGAGGGTGTGCAATTTAGCGACTTAAGTTATGCCACGACATAACGAGTTAAAGGCATGACCGACTTATAAAGTGTGCCGACTTAACAGGTCACGACTTAAGGCAGCATATGACCTAAGCTACAGGCCCGACCTAACAGGAGCCGACTTAAGATAATCTACAACTTAAGAACTAAGACCGACTT
The DNA here is from genome assembly GCA_030737815.1 of Allium fistulosum. Taxonomy (NCBI): domain Eukaryota; kingdom Viridiplantae; phylum Streptophyta; class Magnoliopsida; order Asparagales; family Amaryllidaceae; genus Allium; species Allium fistulosum. The sequence continues at coordinate 229,725,557 of CM060908.1, read as the reverse complement.
AGGAAGGCTCCGAGTCAAGGAAATGCTCCGAGTCAAGGAAATGCTCCGACTTAAGGAAATGCTTCGAGTTAAGGAGATGCTCCGACTTAAGGGTTTACAAGATAAGGAAGTCTCCAACTCTAGGTTGTTACTATCTTAGCAACTTAAGGAATCTCCGACCTACCAGTTTAAGATGCCACCGACCTACGACTTATGTTAAGTCGCTGCCGACCTATAACAGCTCGTATTCAGGAGTAACTGGAGAATGCGCTCCTATCTCGTCGCCGACTTAGAGCCTACGACTTACTATAAGTTGGCTACGACTTAAGGACTTAGAGAATTTTTCCTATTTAGATTCGACCCTATAAATACCCCCCAAACTCCAACGAGCAAAGGACTTTTTGCCGTTCATTTCTTCAAGCGCCGTTACTCTGTCGAACTCTCCACTCATTCAGCAATCAAAGATCTTCAAGCATTCGAGACACTACAACAAGCTTCGAGAGGAATTCCTTACATCCAACATGGATTCATCGAGTTTCATCGTCGAAGATTGAGCTAGTAGTCAAGATTGTTTCTTGTGATCTAATTGTACCGTTTTAATAAGAGATTTGTATCGATTTATAACCAGATTCAGTAATAAAGAGATTTAAAGTGGACGTAGGCTTAATCTCAAGCCAAACCACTATAAAGTGCTGTCTTTTACTGCTTTTCTGCTAGTTTGCTGCTTAAATTCTGTTCCCGTCACACGGGTGGTGCTTTCACGATTCTATTACACACCGGGTGTTAGCGTTCACTTTTTAACGTTAACAATTGGTAACCACATTTAGTAACTGCTTTAAAATTGATATTTTCTTTGCTAATACTCCAAAATTTAAAATATAATGTATTTTTAAAGACAGTTATATTGATAATGAATGAATATTGCTGACATGTTACGGGTGCTTTAAGTACCATGAAAATCAAAAGCAATAAATATGCAAATTTAATAAGCATAAGGAGAAAGTCAAGCTTCAGCTGATATGACCTAATATTGCAACTAAAAAGTAACTTAAAAATTGGTTTACCCGAAAGTTGCCATCTCATCCCTTGATGCGTCGAAGTTCCATTCCCATCATCAATTTGTTGCATCGTTGCATACCCATTTCTTCACTTGATGCATAGAAGTTACTTTCCTCATCATCAATTAATCATATGGTTTTGTACCAGTCTCTTCAATTGGAAGGTAAAACAACTAAAAGAAATGAACTGATAAAAAATATTAGTATACGTGGTTAGATTCCACTTGGAAAGGTCTATGATGTCAATAAATAAACAAATAAATCCACATCAACGGTATGGTAGCACAATCTTTCTAAAATGAAACTAAATGTTGATAATATATTTAATGTAGTTATATGTAGTAATAAATTTGCAATATCCATATATAGAAATTAATAAACCAAAATAATTGAGAATATCAAAATTAAAGTCATAATAAAACATGGCATGCCTTATGTATAAATGATGTTTTATTAAGATCAAGTTCTTGGCAGTATATTTTCTAATTCAAATTTATTTTTGTGAACTAAAAATAGCACCACTTAATGCTATTGTAACGTCCCGTTATTTTCAACCATTCGCATCCGCACATGTCGGACTTGAATTGCTCAAAATACCTCGTTGTAAATAAATTTTGGCAAATCTCAGAATATACAGTAAATAAATAATCACAGATCACAAACACAGAGTAAAATAATGCAGCGGAAGTAAAAGAAATAGTAGTTCATGATGCTACTATGTAAATATATCAGAGTTAAATAAGATACAATAGAAGAAATAAAGTACAACAGAAGTCTCAATAAAATAACCAAATACAAGCTGAGTAGAACAACGGAACTGAAATAGATAGGACATGACAAGCAGAAAATCTCCAGCGATTCAAATCTCCAAGAGAGTGGAAATCCAAATCTGTGAATAACTCAGGCTGACCCGAGCGTAAAGAAAAACACAAAACAATCGAGTCAGGACAATATATACTTATATAATGTAAACCAACTCAAGTGAACTGTAATAAAGGTACAAGTAACTTAGAAGATGCTTGGGACCGCCCATCCTCTAAGGATCCGTTAAACTATTTACTATATAGTAATATACGCTATATACAGTAGTGTCTAATCAGTAAAGTATAATCATATAGAAAATAGCGTTAAGGGGATGGTGATACTTAACGCGGTCGGATCTTTAAACCAAAATCATAGTGGGCTCAATATGGTAGGTGACACGGCACACAAGGCAATGCCAGGGTAGATATACCAATTACGCACACGGACTGATGGAAATGCATAGCAGCCACTACCGCTCCACCTCGAACAACACTCCCAAATCAAGGGTGCGCACCAAATCAATCACAAGTAATAGAATGGTATCGAAGAAGTGTGTCCGATAAGAGGTGCTACCTCACTGGTCCGAGATCGCTCCTGTTTTAGCCACCTTATGCCAACTCATGGGAGTTGGGTCCATGTATATACCTTAGGATCGTCGCCACCATCCTACTTCATTCTAGAAACTCCACCGCGTACACAGCTGTTAAAGTGGTTTTGGGTATCGATAGAGAGTATGTCCATATCCGATCCCGGTCTCTTTAACAACCAATCGTTATTATAACCCGTGGTTATAATTTAAAACAGTTTATACTTCAAAATAGAATATCATTTCAAATCCAAATATTTATCAAAATAAAGATTAAATCAATTCCAAACCATTTCAATATATTTAAAATATCATATCATTTCAAAACTTCATTTCAAATCATTTTAATATATCAAAATATCAAATCTTTCCAAACTTCATTTCAAATCATTTTAATATATCAAAATATCAAATCTTCCCAAAACTTCATTTCAAATCATTTTAATATATCAAAATATCATATCCTTTCAAACTTCATTTCAAATCATTTTAATGTATCAAAATATTACTTGAGTTCAAATCTAAATATTCAACTTTAAATACTTTTTAAATTTAAAGATATCATTCATTTATTATCATTTCAAGTCACCTTTTTAAATAGTTTATATTTCAATCAAAATAATTCATTTAAACCATTTAAAAGTGTAATTATTATACTTTCAAATCAAGTATTAAAATTTCCAAAGTTTCAATTCAATTCAATCATTTATTTCAATTAAATTTCCATAGACCATTTCAAATCTTATAAATTAATATAGATTTAATCCAAAAAATAACTATTCAAATTATAAAATAAATTCCAATGCTTTATTATCCTCTATTTCATAAGTCCAATGTCTTTTAAATAGATTCAAATTACAAGTAAACCAAATATTTTTCATACTAATATAAACTTCAATTATTCATTACAAGATTTAATATCATTTCAAATTCATTTCAAAATATCAAAATATCATTTCAAAACATCATTTATTTCATTTAAATTTAAATACCATTTAATCACATTTCAAAATAGTTGTATTTCCCAAATCAACTATTCCATTTAAATCATTTAAAGTCAATTCATTATATTTAATAATTAAATATTTTATTTCCAAAATTTAATCCTTTTCAAAGATCATTTATTCATTTGAATTTATTAAACAATGAAAAATTCAACTTTCGCAGCACTTAGAAAATGCTACGAAATGTTATGTTTAAAACAGTACATTAACAAAAGACGGCATTTAAAATGATGTAATATCTTAATTTAGTTTCAATTAAATTTTAGTTAAATTTAACAACTATATCACTAACAAAGTGCTATAATAACCCTTAGTTCAAATTTGCTATTTGGTTCATTTAAAACAACTACAGCATTTTCCAATGCTGTAATATCTTTACATTACATTTCAAAAATGTTGTCAAATCAAATTCAGAGTTTTATTACAATTTCACACATAATTAACTTTTAATATAAATCATTTTAACTTATAAAATCAATTATTTTCACATTTAAAAACAATCATTTAAATACCATTATTTCTATGATTTTATAAAGTCAAATTTCCATACAAAAAATCAAATTAAATAACAATTAAATTTCCATTTCTTTAATTAAATTCTTAACTTAACAACTAAGTTTAAATTTCCAAAATATAACTTATTTCCATTTATTTTACTTAATTAAAATTTCACTTTTTAACAAAATTTCACAAAAATTCAATTTAAGTTATATTTCCAAATTCACCTTAAATATTTATTTATTTCATATTTTAAGTTATACAAAATCATTAACACTTTATAAAATCATTATTTCTTAATAAATTCATTAAATTCATTTTTAAATCAAAATTTGTCATATATTCTTTCTTCACATAAATTCCATTTATAAACAAAATCATAAATTCCCAAATTAACTTATATTTCAAATTCTACTTCACCGTTTACTTAATTCACTTATTTAATTTGTAGAAAATCACAAATTCCCAAATTAACTTATATTTCAAATTCTACTTCACCGTTTACTTAATTCACTTATTTAATTTGTAGAAAATCACAAATATTTTATAGAAATCATTTTAATAAAGTTTACATCAAAATATCATAATATTTACATTTTTAAAATATTTTAAAATTTTCAAAAAAATATATAAACCACGGGTCTGTATATAATTTTCTAGCCTAGGTCAAGTGATACGGATATGTATCATTTCAATCCACAGTTTACAAAGAAAAACCGGGTTTTATCATTTCAAACCCGCAATCCCAAGTTAAATAAAATAAATAAAAGGTCGCTCAGGCTTATCATTTCAGCCCATAACGATCTTTCCCTATTCTAAAGTCCGTTCGGGTATGTATCATTTCAAGTACTTGCGGTAAAGAACTTATAGCTACAAATACCTTTCACTCCTTACGTGATCTAAATTATCATAATTTGGAAGTAAAGGATGTATAACTTTGGTATTCTTATGAAACAAATTTACATTTATAAGACCACTAGCACATTGCTAATAAGAAAGAAAATACCATAATGAATCCCTCAACTTATTTAAGTTGAGGAGGTAGTGTGTTAACGCTAAAAAGTGAACGCTAACACCCGGTGTGTGTAATAGAATTGTGAAAGCACCACCCGTGTGACGGGAACAGAATTTAAGCAGTAAACTAGCAGAAAAGCAGTAAAAGACAGCACTTTATAGTGGTACGGCTTGAGATTAAGCCTACGTCCACTTTGAATCTCTTTATTACTGAATTTGGTTACAAATCGATACAAATCTCTTATCAAAACAGTACAATTTGATCACAAGAAACAATCGTGACTACTAGCTCAATCTTCGTCGATGAAACTCGATGAATCCGTGTTGGATGTAAGGAATTTCTCTTGAAGCTTGTTGTAGCGTCTTGAATGTTTGAAGATCTTTGATTGCTGAATGAGTGGAGACTTCGACAGAGTAACGGCGCTTGAAGAAATGAATGGCCCAAAAGTCCTCTCCTCGTTGGAGTTTGAGCCCTATTTATAGGAGCTGATTTCTGAGCGGAATATTTGCTAAGTCTTAGGTCGCGTACGACCTTAGTTAGGTCGTAGGTCGCGAGCGACCTAAGCTAGGTCGCAGTCTACTTGCGACTTAAGAAATTAGCAGGTGAAGTTGCACATGGCTTCATTTGAACAAGTGGTAGGTTGCAGGCGAGTTAAGGAATAGCTGCAGGAGCTTTAGGTCGTAGGAGTCTTAGCTCGTTTGCCTCTTAGGTCATAGGTCGCTGAGCTGCTTTAATAGTTAGGTCGCAAAGTCTCCCTGCAGTTAGGTTGCAAAGTCTTCCTGTAGTTAGGTCGCAAAATCTTTAAGTAGTTAGGTCGCAAAGTCTTCCTGTAGTTAGGTCGCAAAGTCTTTAAGTAGTTAGGTCGCAAAGTCTTTAAGTAGTTAGGTCGCAAAGTCTTCCTGTAGTTAGGTCGCAAAGTCTTTAAGTAGTTAGGTCGCAAAGTCTTTAAGTCCTTAGGTCGCAAGCTCTTTAAGTCCTTAGGTCGCAAGCTCTTTAAGTCCTTAGGTCGCAAGCTCTTTAAGTCCTTAGGTCGCAAGGTCTTTAAGTCGCAGAATTCCTTAGGTCGCAGAATTCCTTAGGTCGCAAACTTCCCTTAGGTCGCTAAGTTTTAGGTCGCTGAAGATAAAGGAATTAACATTTGCCCCTCGAGGTATATGACTATGCCATAGGTCGTATGCTTCGACTCAACCTTGCTAAGTCGCGAATGACCTAGAACTTGCACGCCTGTTCGCCTCCCATTCTCAGTTTCATATAAATTGGTTAGGTCGCTCCTTCTTCCTTACCCTACCGTTTTGAGCCTCCATCGCCATTAACGATTTTTCGAGCTTCCAAAGACAAATTCGACCCATTCAGCTGTCGATTCTTCCTCACCAACATAATTCGTAAGTGGATCATCCTTTATTCACCCATAATCACTGCTTGATCACGAATCGTTGTTACCTGTCCTAAGCTTAATTTCCTGCATCGTGCTTCCTTAATGGTGGTTTTAATTAACTTTTGTTTGTCGTTTGACGCGTTGTGGTGATTCGCGATCATATGGAAGCTTTCACTATGGATCTGCGGAGTTTGCGATCTATTCGCTAGTTATTTGGTGGTATGTTGAGGTAGAATGAAGGGGAAGACGAATTCTTCTGAATTGGCGGTATTGGGTTATCAGATCCAATATGAAGTTGCTTGGAGAGGAAGTCAACGACCTACCAGATTTGGACGACCTAAGAGTTAGGTTGCGTGGGAATGCTTAGCGACTTAAGCCTTTGCGATCTGACAACATTTGCGACCTAAAGAGTCTTCGACCTAAGCCCAGTCGTGCATGACCTAGGACTTCGAAAAAATTGCATCGTCTTAATCCATCCAGTTGCAATGTGCGACCTACAGACATCTTGACCTATAATAGGTCGCTGAACGACCTAGCACTTAACAACTTTTCACAGTCTTGAACCTTTAATCTGAACAACATGACTTAAGAATGCTGCAACATATGTTAGGTCGTGTGCGCCCTAATACTTAGAATTTTGAGCAGAATTTGACTGACTTTTAAATTTGAATTGTTTTGGACTTTGTTGTACTTCTCTTCAGATTGCCTTAACTTTAATGCTAATAACCTGTTTAGAAGCAACATTCATAGAAAAATGGGACGAATATACTGCCAATTGATTGCCCACTTCAATTGACAGATTAGTCGACAAAGAATATCAAACTTAAATGAACTTTGTGAATGAAATGCTGTGAACTAACAAATCTAAGTGAAGTATTAAATGATCAACTAAAGCTGATTTATTTGCATCAATACAACACTGTTCTCGGACTTAAGATATCAAACCATGAAACTTCATAATCGACAAGTATCAATTAATTTAGTTTCATTTATGTTTGCTTGTTATTGCATTAGTTTTGCACAACACTTCACTCTTTTTTAGGAAACGCGCACCTTAATATTTGATCGTCCAGTTCCTTGTGTAGAATGGCATCTCAACAGGAAGACTTGGAAATAGCTGGAGAAGCTTTTCCAATTGCTACTCCACTGAACGATCCTCCGGAACGGACCCCTACTACTCTGAGTCATAAAGTTTTCCGTCAATTATGCATCCAATTTGGCATTGCCGAAGCTGACGCTTTGTTCCCTGGAATAAATGATACTGCTGATAGGCCGCCCCGTGGCTTTGTCGCAGTTAGCCGTCAAATGTGTTCGAGTAGAGCTATTCCCCCATTTAACGACTGTCTTCGAGAACTTCTCCTTCGGCTATCTATCTCCCCTTTTCAACTGCACCCTAATGGATACTCCATCCTGCTGGGACTGTGTGTGCTATTCAGGAGAACGTTGGACCGTTTTCCCAGTTTTGCCGAAATTCGCTTCTTGTGCACATTTGCAAAGAACAAAGATCATCCCTCTATCACACTTGTGAGGAGTGCCAGGAACCGTAAACTAATTCTGGACTTGCCCGAAAGTGCCCATGGGTTCTTGACTCAATTCTTTTACGTCCGCTGTCCTCCGGGATTTTATGCCATCTGGAGAGTCGGAAGTAAGATTGCCTTTTTTCGATTTGTTTTTAAGACTTTTCAGAACTCGAACTGTCAAATGCTTAACTCCATTCTTTCTTTTTACAGCACTTCCTCCTCCACTTCGAGATACCAGTCACAAGTTAATTTTAGATACTTTGAGTGCCATTGATGTTGAAGAGAGAAGTGCCAAATTCTTGCTGAAAGATGAATTTCTGCACCAGTTTGGTCTTTTACATCCTTCTAGATCGACCCAGATTCATGAAATTTCTAGTTCTGATGCGGAAACGTTAGCTGCTTCGGGCTCTCGAGCAAAGGCCTCGAATGCCCCAGCTTCTGTAGAAGAAATTGCATCAGAAGCACCCGTCGTAGAGGCTGCTTTGATAAAATGTTCCGCATCCACCGATGTTGTAGGGTCAGTCAGCAAATCGGCACTTGCCCCAATTATTGAAGAGGAAGAAAATCCTCGAGTTTCTGAAAAATCAATTGATATGGAAGTTGAAAAAGAGAAGTCTGCTGAATACCAGGGTGATGACACCTTTGATGACTTGAGTGATATAATGATAACTTCTCAAGAGCTTTTCAAGGATAATCCTCCAAAAGCGAACTCTCCTGTCGTTGAAGCGACTTCCTCTTTGAAACAAACTTCGACGCCTTCTACACCTGTCGTCTCCGTTCCCGCACTAAAGCGTGGTTTGTAGTTTGACGCACGTAGTTCGCACGCCGCACACACTTAGGATTTTTCAGCACTTATAAGCACGTATCCTTCTTTTCTGGAAATTTCTAAACTTTACTTCTTTGTTGTTTTCAGATTCCCCGATGGGGCGTACTGGCTCATATTATGACTCATTTCATCGCCATGGAGGCCGTGGATCTTATAACTTTAGGAAATATCTCGATGCCCCGAGCGAGACAGATGAGGAAAGAGCTCGAAGGAAAGCTCAAGAGAAGCGGGATTATGATCAGTGGCAGAGAAGAAAAGATGCTGAACGATATGATTCTTCTCACAGAAGTGACTATTCTTATAAGCGAAAATCTTATGATGATAAGGGAAAACTCAAATTACTGACGAATCGAGCAAACGGTCCAAGCCAAGTGACGCGTCTGTAATTTCTGAGAAGACTGACGCTCCCATTTCTTCTGATACTCCGGCCGGCTCTCCTCCTCTAAAGAAATCTGATATTCAAACAATCATTAACAGGCCACTATATCAAATTAAAGACGGCCCTCCAACGCTTCAGAGCCTATTTCCGAATTGGTGCCTAAAAGGAGTGCGCTTTGACTTGGATTTGGTTCCGATTGATAAGCAAGACATGCTTAAAAGTCTTGACGCGGTCAGGCTTAATATTGAGAGGATGTCGCAATGGCAGAAACTTGTTAACGAACTTCAAAGGGTCAACCACATGAATCTTGAGGCGATGATGACCATGGAGAACGATAAATCAGAATGGGACAAATGGCGTAAGCAGCATGATGCGGAGATGACAAGCATTGCAGACGACAACGCAAAGCTTCAATCTGAAGTCAAGCGACTTAAGGATGATCTCGCCTCATCTTCTGCATCGCACACTCAAAAAGAAGAAGTCTTTCAGAAGCAAGTGTGGGACGCACATGCTGCACAAAGGGATGTTGAAATGAAGCTTGCCGCTGAGCAGCACATTACTGAGAAATATCACGCAGAAAACGCCGAACTGCGGGAAAAAGCCACCTCCCAGAACATGGAGATTGAGTTACTAAAGTCTCGACTTGCTAAAGCTGAGACAGAGCGTGATGAGGCTATTACTGGTCGGGTTGCTGCCGTTGCCGAAAAAGTAGCGGCTGAGCAATCACATGAGGCAACGAAAGCAAACATCAGCTCTACCTTATTCGACTTTTACCTGCATAGCGTTCTGGGTCGTGGGAGCCTCGCTTTTCTGGGTCCTGATTATGAAATTACACTGGCTGAGGTGTGGGAAGTTGCAATTGACATGCTTGGCGGGGCCGGCTATGATGAGTCGGAACTTGAGGAGCGCTATCTTGATGATGAGGCTCGTGCCGCTCTTGTTAAGGGGAAGGAGCAGCTTGCTAAAGTACAAGCTGAATCAACGGGAGAAGAGCTTTCAAAAGAGGAAGCTCCTTTAACCGCCCCTGTTCATATTTCAACTTCAGCCGATGTTAATATTATGGATTCCGGCTCCCATTCTTCACTCCCAGCTAAAATTGCCCAAGAAACTGCGACCACTCCCACTAAGGATGAGGCACCGGACGATACTGAAGCCGAGAAATTCGAGATTGACCTTGCGAAGCCAACTCCTCCAGGTAATTTTGGCGTCGTCCCGGGCCCAATGAACCAGTTATTTGATTTAACCGAGTTTGATGACCTTCTTACTTGTTATTTAAACTTTGGTGAACCGATACCCTCTCTATTTTCGGGAGATGTTGATTTTAACTTCTTTTCTTCTACAGCGGAGGCACCAAACACTGCACAAGTTTCCACTCCTTCAGTTGCCGTCCCTCCATCTTTACAGATTACTCCTCCTTCTGCTTCCCAACCGGGATCGCAGGTAGAAAAAATCGAATCTCTTTAAGGCCTGGACGATCCGGCTGTTTCGCAGGAGCAGAAGGCGGAGGATCTTGAAGACATCGAGAAGACCCCGGAGCGGTCTCTAGATGATGACCCGAAGCTTTCAACATTGCTTGCTACTCCGGGGAGCAAATCTTCTTCGAAGAGGAAGGGGAAGCGTGCCATAAGGAAGAAGAAGAGAGGTGCTTCGACTGGGGAAGACAAAACAGAAGAAGACCCGACCACTTCTCCTTCTCCGTCCCGCCCACATCGGATTCCGAAATTAACTATTAGGCCAAGCAAAGGCTCCAAGGGTGGTGGAAAGAAGGAGTGACAAGCTGCACTTTCTACTTCTTATTTTGCTTTTTACATGTATAGACCGGAGATTGTGCGGGTACCGGTCCCTGCTTTTGCTTTTTTTGAGATATCTGCACATGTAAAGAATTTTCATAGTACTAAATAAAACAGTAATTTTACTTGTACAAATTCTTGTGTATGTGAGAACGCATCTGTTTTTTTTTCTTTTTTAGTGTAGAATAAATGATTCCTTTTACTTGTACAAACTTTTTGTCTGTGTTTGGGAATACATTTATTCCACATCTATTTTTCGTGATATTGCAATGAACTTGTGGCATGTTGCTTTTATTAATATAATTGAATTATATAGTGTTGCCCCCTACCACAAGTGCATTGCAATATTTCTAGCTTTTACAAGACTGATATTCTCACTTCAGAGAATAACAATTCCACTTTTAGGGGAGGAATCATTCTGCTTTTAATAGAGTATATCTCGTTTTTTGGAGAAATTTTATTTTTTCTTTCTTTCTGAAGAACATTTCAACTATCGGGGATGATCACTTTTATTTGTCAAAAAAGAAAGTAGATTTCCCTATGTAGTGAAATGAACTTTTCTGAAAGAATTTTGTAGCATTTCAACTTTTTTAGGAGGAACATTTTGAGATGAACAAGTTAACCTTCCTTTGAGAGTTGAACTGTGCTTCCGGAGAAGGCTTTTCTTTCGAGTATTCTATTTTGGGACATGCCTCCGGAGAGGGCTCCTCTTAAAGAGTTGTGCCTCCGAAGAGGTCTTGTGCCTCTGAAAAGGGCTTGTTCCTCCGAAGAGGGCGTGTGCCTGCGAAGAGGGCTTGCGGTGCCTTGGGAAAGGGCTTTTGCCTCCGAAGAGGTCATGTGCCTCCGAAGAGGGCTTGTGGTGCCTTGGGAAAGGGCTTTTGCCTCTGAAGAGGGCATGTGCCTCCGAAGAGGTCTTGTGCCTCCAAAGAGGGCTTTTTGATTGCCTAGAAGTTACTTCCTCATGGTTGAGTGGATCCATGGGGCGGACGCAAGTTGCTTGATTGGATGTTCGTTTGCACAAACGATCGCAATTAGCTAACAAGGGCCCTGTTCCTTCAGCTTGGGAAGGTGCCCCTCCGGTGGTTCCACCAATCTTTTTTGATTGAGGAAAGCACTTTCATTTTTTGGCATGCCTCGTTAGAGGGCTTTGTTGACTTTTGAGAAGGAGCGTTGGTTGGCTGGTGTGCTAGGAAGGTTGCGTCTTAGGGGCAAGTAGATCCACGGGACGGACGCAAGCTGCCTGATCGGATGCATCACGATCAGTTAGCAAGGGCCCTGTTCCTTCTGCTTGGGAAGGTGTCCCTTCGGTGGTTCTTACTGGCCCTTTTATTGAGAAGCATACCTCCTTTTGGCTGCTTCTTTGTTTTCTTGGCAATGTTCTCTCCTCATCTGCTCATTAGTGATCTTTTATTATCGTTTCCAAGCGCATCTTCTTTCCTTACATTGATGTGTTCGAAGAAGTGGACTTCACTGTCAAATGACTTCACGGGACAAATGCAAGTTATCTAGTTGGATGTCTGTTCATATCGACAATCTCAACCAATTAACAAAGGTTTGTCACAATGGAGTCGCCAACTTTTTATGTGAAGTTCTCCTTGTATAGTATTTGTATTTGGAATTTTTTGTCGCTTGGTATTTGCATAACAGGTGATTTATAGAGGTCGTTTGGCTTTGTGACGAGCAAGCCTTGTTTTGATGTCCTGTAATTTTGAATCGACATTTTAGCAATACATTTAAAGTATTTACATATCGAAATAAAACATGCATTATGAAATAGTAAAGAACACAAGATTTATAGTGGTTCGGTCAAGAATCGGGCCTACATCCACTTTATAGCTTTCATTCATTCACACTGATTTACAATGTTTTTCAATACAACTGATACATTCATCACTATTTTACAATTTTGAGCAAAGCTTTTTCTTTCAAGTAAAATAAGGACGTAAGTGGTTGCTGTTCCAGGCTCTTGGAATTGGATCTCCTTCAACAGTTATGAGTTTGAAAGTGCCATCAAGAAGTTTACTGCCAATGGCATATGGTCCTTCCCAGTTTGGTCCAAACACACCAGTTGCCGTCATGATCCTTTTCAAAACTAAGTCCCCGACCTCAAAGCTGCGTTGGCGAACTTTAGAGTTGAAGTGCCTGGCTATCCTTTGCTGATAAGCTGAAACTCTGAGCCTAGCTTCTTCTCTTTTCTCATCGAGAAAATCAAGTGCTTCAAGTTGTAGCTTTTCATTTTCAGCTTCGTTGAAATGAACTCTTCTATGTGAAGGAACTTCTACTTCCACTGGAATCATTGCTTCTGACCCGTATGCTAGTGAAAATGGAGTGTGCCCAGTTGCAGTTTTGTGAGTAGTCCTATATGCCCATAGTGCTAATGTAAGCTTATCAACCCAACCACCTTTTGCTCTTTCGAGTTGCTTTTTGATGGTTGACTTGATGATTTTATTTACTGCTTCCACTTGCCCGTTTGCCTGCGGATGAGCCACTGCTGAGAAGCTTTTCCGAATTCTGAACCGTTTGCAAAAATCCTGGAACTCTTCACTTTCAAACTGAGTACCGTTGTCTGTGATTATTTTCTATGGCACACCATATCTGCAAATGATATTTTTCGTTACAAAATTTATCATCTTTTTAGAAGTAATGGTGGCCAAAGGTTCAGCTTCAGCCCATTTGGTGAAATAATCAACGGCTACAATAGCATATTTGATTCCTGATTTGGCAACTGGTAATGGTCCGATTAGATCTATCCCCCAAATGGCGAATGGCCATGGGCTGACCATCTGTGTGAGTTCGGTGGAAGGTGCTTTTGGGATTTTTGCAAATCTTTGACATTTGTCGCACTTTCTAGAGTAAATAGTAGCATCCCGATTAATGTCAGGCCAGAAATACCCATATCGGAGAACTTTCATGGCTAAAGTTTGACCAGTTGAATGATCTCCGCATTCTCCTCCGTGTATCTCGGTTAGAATTGTCTTGGCTTCTTCCTTAGTTACACATCGGAGCAGAGGCATTGAAAATCCTCGTCTGTATAATCGGCCATCTTGAATTATATATCTTGACGCTTTCCTCAATAGCTTTCGACGTTCTTTAGAACTTTCTGGCAGGGAACCACTGAGTAGGTATTCTTTGATTGGAGTCATCCATGATTCATGCTCTTGAGACGTAGCCATAATCCAATCAACATCCATTTCATCAATGCTTGGAGCTGACAGAACTTCTACAGGAACTAATCCCAGTAATTGAGCTTCTCCGGAACTTGAGTACTTTGCTAGAGAATCTGCTTTCATGTTCTCTACCCGAGGAATATGACTTATCGTGTAATGATTGAAATCTTCGAGAAGTTCACATGCCTTTGACAGGTATGCGGGCAGATTTCCACCTTTAGCCTGAAACTCTTTCTTTATCTGGCAAACAATAAGTTGAGAATCGCTGAAGATTTGTAACACTTTGATGTTTAGTTCCTTGGCAATTTTCAAGCCAGCAATAAGAGCCTCATATTCCGCTTCATTGTTCGTTGAAGGAAATTCCAGTCTCAATGCATAACACAATGATCGTCCTTCCGGGGTTTCAAGCACAACCCCTGCCCCAGAACAGTAATCATTTCTCGATCCTTCAACATACAACTTCCACTGGATTGAAACGTCATCAGTTATTTCATCCTTACTATCACCTCTGTCGGTAGATTCTGCGATGAAATCTGCTAAAGCTTGCCCATTGATTGCTTTCTGGGGATGGTATGTGATGTCATACTAGCTGAGTTCAATGTTCCATTTCAAAAGACGACCCGAAGTTTCAGGACGAAACAGGACTTGCTTTAGAGGTTGATCAGTAAGAACCTTGATAGGATGAGCTTGAAAGTATGGTCTCAATTTCCTGGAAGCAATGAGCAAACAATATGTGAGCTTTTCTATCTTCGAATAATTCATCTCTGCCCCAGTGAACCGTTTACTGATGTAATAGACTGGACGCTGTACTTTCATATCCTCCCGTACAAGTGCTGCACTGAGGGCGTGAGATGAAATTGCTAAATAGATGAAAAGGTCTTCACCATCAGTAGGCTTGGAGAGAACCGGAGGTGTTTCCATATGATGAATTAGTTCATCGAAAGCATTCTGGCATTCGGGAGTCCATTCAAAAATTTTCTTTCCTTTCTTTAGAGCGTCAAAGAAGGGAATGCATTTGTTTGTGGCTTTGGAAATGAAGCGACTCAGAGCAGCGACTTTTCCATTGAGACTTTGCATTTCTTTCTTTGTTTTAGGGGCTTTGACCTCCCTTAGAGCTGTGATTTGAGTAGGATTGGCTTCAATGCCCCTGGCGCTCACAATGAAACCCAAAAATTTTCCGGATTCTACTCCGAATGAACATTTCAATGGATTAAGCTTCATTCTGTACTTTCGAAGAATTGCGAACATTTCCTCCAAGTGTCCCATGTGATCTACAGCTTTCTTTGATTTTACCAACATATCGTCGACATAGACTTCCATGGTTCTACCAATCTGAGGCTTGAACATTGCATTAACGAGCCTTTGGTAGGTTGCCCCAGCATTTTTCAATCCGAAAGGCATAACTTTGTAGCAGCAGAGACCCACATCTGTAATAAAGCTTGTGTCTTCCTGATCTGGCTCATGCATCATAATCTGATTGTATCCGGAGTAAGCATCCATAAATGATAACAACTCATGCCCAGCTGTTCCATCCACCAATTGATCAATTCTGGGCAGCGGGAAGCAATCTTTGGGGCATGCTTTGTTTAAATCTGAGAAGTCTATGCATACGCTCCACTTTCCATTTGCCTTCTTGACCAATACTGGATTTGAAACCCAATTTGGATAAGTGGAGTTTCTGATAAAGCCGTTCTCCATGAGCCGATCGACTTCTTCCTTTAGTGCTGTCGATCTTTCTGGGCCTTGAGTTCTTCTTTTCTGTTTCACTGGCGTGAATTTTGGATCAACGTTCAGAGTATGTACAGCAATTTCCGGGGAGATCCCACACATATCAGCATGACACCAAGCAAACACATCTAGATTGGCTTTTAAGAATGATATCAGCGTGTTTCGAACTGTTATGCTTAGCTGTGAACCCACATTGAGTACTTTGTTCGGGTCTTTCGAGTCAACAGATATTGGTACCGTTACCTCCACGGGTACCACTCTATTTTCCCCTATACTGGCTTTCCTGGGATCCATTTCTTTTCTTGCATTGCTGTGTTCGCCAGTACAGGGGCCACTCCGTAGTTGCTACAGGGTTGGTTCCTTGATGCGGAGCGGAGCTGCCGCATCTTTCCCCATTTCTCTTTTCCTGGCCTCTCGGAGTTCTACAAGATAACATTCTCGTCCTGCGTTCTGATCTCCTTTAATAACAGCAATCCCATTATCAGTAGGAAATTTCATTGTCAAGCACCATGGAGCGAGGACGGCCCTGAAAGCAGCAAGAGTAGACCGACCCAAGAAAGCGTTATAGGTGGAGAATCCATCAACAATTACAAAAGTTTGCTTCCGAACCAACTTCTTCTGCCCTTCGCCCATTTCAACAAACAAGTCCACCGTTCCAATTGGCTGTTTCAGCTCTCATGTAAATCCGGCAATTTTGTGTGAAGAGGCTTGTACATCTGTCATTGGAATTTTCATTTGGTCAAATGTCTTTTTAAAGAGTATGTTGCACGAAGCACCACTATCAACCAGAACTCTTCTGACAATAGACGGCCCAATACCGACAGAGACAACCAAAGGGTCCTCAGTAGGGGCTTCCACATCAATAGAATCCCTGGTTCTGAACATAATATCATCGTGAAGAGTCTTCTGCTGCTTTAGAGGTGCAGCATCTTCCAAGATCAAGACACTTTCTTCAGTCGGAGCATACTTCAAAGCTCTAGCATACCTTTCCATCTCACCCCAACTCCTGCCAGCTGGATGAGGTCCTCCTGTGATCACATTGATAACAGGTCTTTCCTTTTCAGCAGGCCTCTCTCCTGAACCAGATGGATGAGCTGGGGGTAGTTGCCCCTGGTTAGATGAAGATGGGTCTTTTCTATTCCTCTTGACGTACTGCTGCAACTTATTCTCTCTTAACAATTCTTCAATCAGGATTTTCAAGTGGCGGCACTCATTGGTATCATGCCCTGGTTGGTTGTGAAACTTGCAAAATCTTCCGCTATGAACAGCATTCTTCCCAACTTTCACGGCCGATGGTTTTGGAAATTCAACAGCATCCTTAGTGGCGATGAAAATATTCTCCGAGGTATCGGTCAGAGGAGTAAAGTCTGAAGGTTTAAGGAAGCGGGGCTTTTTGAGATCTTTTTGCCTCTTCCCACCATTACTTTCCCTTTTCTGATTTGCAGGTTCTTTCTTGCTTTGTACTGTAGCATTATTTTCCACCACCGTTGTCACAACTTTAGCTGATGCGGAAAGATTCTCTAGGCGTATAAATTCGTCAGCCTTTTTGTAGAATTTCTCAAGCGAATTTGGCTCCTTCATCTTCAGTCATTTTCCAAATTCGCTCGATTTGTCGATAGCATGCATCAAATAGGTCAAGATCATTCGTGGTTCTGCGTTATCGACTTCTGCCAGAGCTATATTGAAGTGGTTCAGGAATGACTTAATAGGCTCTCCCGGATTCTGTTCAAGACTGGACAATGACATTATGTCTTTTGCCTTTGAAGCATATAGCCTGAATTGCTCTTTGAATTTTCGGGTCAGATCGGAAAACTGATCCACAGATCGGACAGGAAGCTTGGTAAACCAGAGAAGTGCTACTCCTTCCAAATATACTGGGAAATATCAGCACTTAATTTCATCGGTTGCTCTTGCGCCGGTCATGTGCCAGTCGTATTTATATAAGAATTGATTTGGATCACTTGTTCCCCGATAA
This sequence comes from Allium fistulosum, assembly GCA_030737815.1. NCBI lineage: Eukaryota > Viridiplantae > Streptophyta > Magnoliopsida > Asparagales > Amaryllidaceae > Allium > Allium fistulosum. The sequence goes on along the minus strand of CM060908.1, from coordinate 229,707,853 downwards.
GAAGGAATGGTGGGGGGAACAAATTTTCTAGGAAATTCAGCCTTTAGAATCTTCTCGGTAAACGGAGTTCTACTTGGTGCGAATCCCCATTCGCTCTCATCTTCATCTCTTTGCATGCTCTCTTTCATTATTTGCTTGATCATGCCAGAAAGATACTCCTCATTGTTTAGAGATTTCGCAGAATAGACCTCGGCCATCTTTTCAGGGGTTTGTCCAGGTAAATGCTCACGAAGAACTGGTGACGGCCTGGATCCTTCAGCCTGGAGGGGTGCCCCTTCAGCAGCACCTGATCCCCCATGAGGAATATTTCTCCCTTCGGAATTGGGAGCAGCATTAGCAATGTTTTCCTCATTACTTACTGGTCTTTGATTCACCCCAAATAGAGCATTCAACTTTTCCATCATCAGATTATTCTGAGTTTCAATCTGCTGGTACAGTCCGGATACAGCAGCATCTAATTCTTGTCGCATCACACCGACGCTTGGAGCTGCCTGATTTGGAGAGAGAGAAGTGGCAGTATTGTCACGGTCATCTTCAGTTCTGACAGACTTTCGTTTCCTTCCAGGAGCCATTATGTCTGATAGACTTCTGGTTTTGTAGGAAATTCTTTCAGCAAACTTCTGTGAAGCAATGGTGAGTAGTAGCCTGAGTTGGTTTCTCAGTCAAAGCACCAAAATGTTAACGCTAAAAAGTGAACGCTAACACCCGGTGTGTGTAATAGAATTGTGAAAGCACCACCCGTGTGACGGGAACAGAATTTAAGCAGTAAACTAGCAGAAAAGCAGTAAAAGACAGCACTTTATAGTGGTTCGGCTTGAGATTAAGCCTACGTCCACTTTGAATCTCTTTATTACTGAATTTGGTTACAAATCGATACAAATCTCTTATCAAAACAGTACAATTTGATCACAAGAAACAATCATGACTACTAGCTCAATCTTCGTCGATGAAACTCGATGAATCCGTGTTGGATGTAAGGAATTTCTCTTGAAGCTTGTTGTAGCGTCTTGAATGTTTGAAGATCTTTGATTGCTGAATGAGTGGAGACTTCGATAGAGTAACGGCGCTTGAAGAAATGAATGGCCCAAAAGTCCTCTCCTCGTTGGAGTTTGAGCCCTATTTATAGGAGCTGATTTCTGAGCGGAATATTTGCTAAGTCTTAGGTCGCGTACGACCTTAGTTAGGTCGTAGGTCGCGAGCGACCTAAGCTAGGTCGCAGTCTACTTGCGACTTAAGAAATTAGCAGGTGAAGTTGCACTTGGCTTCATTTGAACAAGTGGTAGGTCACAGGCGAGTTAAGGAATAGCTGCAGGAGCTTTAGGTCGTAGGAGTCTTAGCTCGTTTGCCTCTTAGGTCGTAGGTCGCTGAGTTGCTTTAATAGTTAGGTCGCAAAGTCTCCCTGCAGTTAGGTCGCAAAGTCTTCCTGTAGTTAGGTCGCAAAATCTTTAAGTAGTTAGGTCGCAAAGTCTTCCTGTAGTTAGGTCGCAAAGTCTTTAAGTAGTTAGGTCGCAAAGTCTTTAAGTAGTTAGGTCGCAAAGTCTTTCTGTAGTTAGGTCGCAAAGTCTTTAAATAGTTAGGTCGCAAAGTCTTTAAGTCCTTAAGTCGCAAGCTCTTTAAGTCCTTAGGTCGCAAGCTCTTTAAGTCCTTAGGTCGCAAGCTCTTTAAGTCGCAGAATTCCTTAGGTCGCGAACTTCCCTTAGGTCGCTAAGTTTTAGGTCGCTGAAGATAAAGGAATTAACATAGTGAAAATACTTATTCATAACTACAGTATGATTCTAGGAAATTTTACCTGTAAACAAATTTGCTCAACTAAAATAACAAAGGTGTTATTAATTAGCAGCAATATAATAGTTTGTCCTTGAATCCAAAAAAACGAAGCCAATAACCGAAAGAACAAAAAATCTAAGCTTCATAATGGTAAAAATAGGTGATTATATTGACAACTAAATGATGTTGAATACTAATTTTATATTTTCGCTCACCAATGATGTCAATAACTAAACATTATAATTTGAAACGAATACAAATAGGCCTGATAGAAAAGGCAATTAGATAATAATACATGCTGACTATATTAATCCAAGAAAAAGAGCAAAAGTACTAAATACAGACAAACAAGAAGAAAGTTAAGCATGGACTGAATCAAAAAAGCAACTAAAATAAAGCAAAATAAATAGTAAAATAAGAAACTAAAACTAATAATAGACATATCGAAATCAGGGTTATGCTCGACAAATAGAATCTCAGAATGGATTGAGTCGAAGGGGAAGCTCCTGAAAACGATTGAACGGAGGAAGAAACCGAAAAAACAAAGCAAAAAAACAACCAAAATGGCAAAATTAGGGTTTTAGCATACCTGTTTAGAGAAGAGAAGCAATATACCACAAGAATATTAACCCGTGCTAATTCATTGCCTATGCCATAGCGCAGTAGGAGAGATGATTCATTTCCTAAATGACCCTTGTTTAACGTTAGGATAATTAAGAATGAGGTGTAACAAAACATGCAAAAAAAATGTAAATAATTCGTTGTAGTATTAGTGGAGTGAAAACAGGAGGCAGATATAAATACGAAAAGTTTGAGGAAATTGTTTTCTGCTAATGTATGGAAGTTTGGAATTTTAGAAGATTAGGGAAAGCTAGAAGATGAAATTACAATGCATACAAAGGATGAGAAAGATTCATTGAAAACATAAAAGAGGGGAAGGAAAAATTCTGTAGGAGTGGTGAGAGAGAGGAATGTTTCATTGAATCATTAAATATAATTGATTGATACCAGACGGAATACTACAAAAGTGAAAATGAAAGGTCGGAACAATTAAAGAGCTTGGAGAGGAATTCAATTTTAATACTATAGTACAAAAGACTGTTCATTTCACAAAATACTCAAGGGGCTTGTGTGCCCTTAAAATGCAACTCAGTAATATAATATAATAGTATAGATCATTAAATAACCTGCAATTTTATTTCTTCATTTGTGTTTTGTTTCTCCTGATACCTCATATTCATTTAGTTCAAATTGTTCTTTGCTAAAGATATATTCTTATCATAAAATTGTTCACGTTTTAAACTTGTCCCTTCATTTTTTTATCACTACCTCATTTCCTATGTTCAGATCTCCATTTCAAATCTTCCTTTCCTAGAATAATTTTAACATGAGCTTGCAAATACAAAAGCTCTCATTTTTGCAAATTCAAAAGCTTTCTTTTGTGGAACATGAGTTCCATTTTTTTCATTTTTCCTAAACGTCCTGCCCTCGTCTTAGTTTGTTCTTACATCTTTGCTTGAAGCCTCATCTTGAGAAAAGCGTAAGTATTAAACTTTGTTTATTTTTTTATTAAACGTGTATCAATTATTAGTTTAATAATATTTCTTATAACATGAATATCTTTTTCATATAAACTTCGATTCACGCATGATTTCTTCTATTGGATTCATATTTAAATTCTGGAAAACATGAAACTGATTTGGTTGAATTTGGAGGCTGTTGAGATTTTGTGCTTTTGTTTAGATTTTTATGGGTTAAAATCAAAGGTGAGTGATTTAACCCACTCACGCTATATTAAATTTTCTTATGTTAGTCGAATTAAATTTATGAAGTGATAAGACTGTTACTGGTTGTTGTTTGATAGTTTAAGTTGACATTTTAATTGAAATTGAATTTTATTGAATTAAATTGTCATTTAAATTAATATTGAAATTGAATTGCTAGTTAAATACCTGGTATTGATAACAAGTTAATTGTTGTGATTTATTGGCTGATTTGGATGTTGACTGTGATGGATGTCTATTTGTTGGCATTTTAGATGATTGGATGTTTATTTATTTTTATGTATCCCAGTTATCACCCTATATATTAATTGAAAGCATATAAACTGCTATTTGAATTATTTTGAATAAATTAAGAAATAGGTTGAAATGATATATACCTATGACACTTTGATTTCGATTGAAATGATATATATCCATCCCAATAATTAAAATTGAAATAACTGATCACTTGGCCATTGGTTAGTAAATTATATACGGACACCGGATTGGTTAAATTAAATAGTTTTAAAAATCTTGAATTTGGATTTTGATTAAATGATACTGTTTAAAAGAAATAAATTTTGGATTTACATGAATTGAATTATTTCTAATTCAAGCTTTGAAATGTTGGGATTGAAATTGGTTAAAGAAATTGTTTTAAAGAATTAAATTAGAAATGTGAAGCTATAATCGATATATGACTTTAATTTTGAAAATGGAATTATTTTAAATATTTGGATCTTAAAATTGAATAATGAGGTTTAATTTGATTTAAGTATTTAAACCAGTAAATTGAAATAGGACTTGAAATCGATATGAATTGAAATGGTTTAACATAAGAATTGAATTGGAATTTTAAATCATTAAACTGAATTGTTGAATCGAATTTGAAGTTAAAAATGAAAGTTTCGAAAGATGAAGTTATATCGAATTGAAATTGAAATCAAGTTGATTTGAAACTAAGTCGAAATTGAGTAAATTGAATTGAAAGATTGGAAAATTAGTTTTGTTGATTTGAAATTTGGACATGGGTCCAGATTGTTGAAATGGAAAGAAATAGTTCGATTTGATACTATTTTCAAAATAAATTATTTTAATATAAACTGTTTAAAATCTATATTTTTTAATAGTCAAATTATTTTGGTTTTCCAAACTATTTTACTATATAAACCATTTTCAATACTCAAACCATTTTATATTAAACTATTTATAACTATTAAAGCTATTTTCTAAAATTTCAAATTGTGCAAAGTTGGAATGTTTATATTTAAATCGTTGATTTAAATGTGAATGTGATTAAATGAGGTTATAACCTAAGTTGGAATTTAAAATGATATTTTCAAGTGAAAATGACATATTTTTAGTAAATATGGTATTTTGAAATGAAATGATATTTTTGAAGTGAATATGATATTTTGATATCAAATATGAATTGGTTTCGAAATGTAAAAGAACCAACCAGTGTGAAAAATGACGTTTGGTTGTTAAAGAGACCGGGGCCTCTTATTAGCATACTCTCTGTCAATATTGGAACCACTTTAACAACTATGTATGCGGTGGATGTTATCCAGAATGAAGTGATTGAATTGGAGGCGTTTGCTGAATTTGAATAAAGAGAACGATGATAGATGACCACGACACTTGTGTCAATTAGAAATGACTAAAACAGAAGCCTATGTCTGGCCAATGGGTTCGCAACCTTTAGGGGCCATCACCTCTTCATATTATTATATTGATTTTGGACTTGATCGGTGCACCTTGATTTGATTTAGGGTTGGTGGACTCGGTGGGCGGTCGTAGCTACGATGCTTTACCACCAGCAAGAAAGGGTAAACTGGTAGAATCCTACCTTGGGCATTGCCTCACGTGCCTTGTCGTACTTTTATCCTTTTACGCACCCACTACGATTTTGTTTTAGTATGGTACCTATAGGGGACTCACTAGTTATCGACGTTACTGGTTGTGTTACAGGACCTACATAGACTACCTGCTTAAAAATGTGTTAAGGGGGATCAATGTAAAGCCTTAATGCTATTTTAATACTTTATATTACTGATAGACACTACTTATATAACGTATTTTACTACTTATAGATAGTTTAATGGATCCTTAGGAGATGGAAAATCCCGTAACATCTCTTAAGTAATTGCACTTACGTTGTACAATTGATAGGAGATGTAAAACCCAATAAACATCGCTGAAGCTATTACACTTATATTTACTTGTTATTGATTTAACTTGTATTAGAACTTTTAGTTCTAATTTGAGTTTTTTGTCTTTTCATTATGCTCGGGTCAGCCTGAGTATTTCAGTGTTGAAGACATTATTCCTTGAAGATGGAGATGGAATCGCTAGATCGTATTTACTATTATTATTCCGCTGCATTATTTTGGTATGTTTGTTGATTGTACTCTGATTTTGTGTAAAATTTGTGTAATAAGATGTATATTGTAAAACAGCTTCATGAACTATTTATTTGATTATTATATTTTGTCAATTTCGCTGCGAGATTCTATGTTTTGTTTTTCTTCTTTTCTTATTTACTCCATTGAAAATCATCTCTTTTGAATGGTTTGAGTTAGACATGTGTGGTTTATTGTCGATTTAAACCTTCCAAAAAGGTGGGTCGTCACATAACCTAATTATCATATGCCTAAACTATAGATCAAAATTGATTCTTGGGTTACTAACTTCACAGTCTGGCCCTTTAATATTGAACTTCGGTATGAATTCATTGAAATGTATTTTTATTGATCTCCTTAATACGTTAAGGACTATGGAGAGTACATTCACAAAATAACCAGTACAATGCTTGCTACCAGGAGTGGTTATTCATCGAATCTTTAAAGAAGAAAAATCATATGTCTAATGGAAACAAGGGTAAGGGAAAGGTGAAAATCACTTTTTCTTAAAGAAAGGATAGTATAAGAGAAACTATCAAGGGTACTTGAAGACATTGATGAGAAAGAATTAGATTCTACTCCTAAAGGTACATTTCCTTATATATAATTAATTATCTATATGTATTCGTAGTTGGGTTTTAAATACTACATCTAAAACTCATATTCATAATTCTGTACAGTGACTTAGAAGTGAAAGGCTCGACGAAAAAAGAAGCAAGAAATTCCAAGTTGCTAATGGAGCTAGCATAGCTGCGGAATAAATCAGGGAATATCATCTTAAGTTAGCAAGTGGTTATGATTTAATTTTTAGAAACTATTGTAATGTACCTAGATTTATTTCTAAAATACTATACATCTTATGTTTGACTGAAGATAGATACAGTTTTATTTATAAAGACAATATTATGAATATTTGTGTTAACAATAAAATAGTTGGTTTTTGTGCATTGAATTTTATGTTCTTATTTAAACTTATATATTTGCTATTGAAAAATAATCTATGTCTAAACTTAATTATAGTTATCTATGGAATTGTAGACTAGACCATATTAGTAAGAAGCGACTCAACGAGTTAAGCAACCAAGGGTTTCTACCATCTTTTGATTGTGAATCATTCGATGTATGTGAGTCACGTTTTAAAGAAAACATGGCCAAGAACCTATTCAGTGGAAGCAACGAAAGAATTGATGAACTCTTTGGACTCATACATAATGATGTATGTGGTTTGATGACTATAATAAACAAAGGTGGTGCTTTTTATTTTGTTACTTTCACTAACGATTTCTCTAGATATGGAAATATGCATCGCTAACTAAAAATGAAGTAAGAAACCAAAAAAATTAGAAAATAAAAATTCTTTGGTCAAATTGAGGAGTTAAGTATATTGGATCAGAATTCCAACAATACCTAAAAGAGAACGGGATTATCTCTTAAGTCACTCCTCCGTATACTCTACAACATGACGTATTTTAGAGAGGAAAAATCAAAACCTGTTAAGTGTGGTTCGAGCAACAATGAGCGACGCTGAGTCACCTCTTTCATCTTGGGGGTATGCGCTAGAAACCTATGCATACATGTTGAACAATGAACCATGTATGTCTGTGCCTAATACAACATACGAGTTTCGGACTGGAAAGAAGCCCCACCTTAATTATCATAAGGTTTGGGGTTGTTCGACTTACAATAAGAACATATACCTAGTAAGTTATAGGCATAATCGGTCCTATGTACAGGGCACTCTAGAAATTCTTATGGATACATATTCTACCATACCGAGGAATAAAATGTTTTTGTTTCTCAACATGACACCATTATTGATATACACAGGAATATATTTCAGGTTCGGAACGAACTTGCAAGTTTTGAAGTGGATCTTCGGAAAGCGACACTGTAACTTGGCTATCCGAGGGTTCGAAGTGATTAGTTGCTCCTTTTTGACATAACAACTGTTCGGTAGGCTGCTCGATATGTGCTTTATCAGCTTTGTGTCAAGAGTCAAAGGCAATGCATTTCAAGGGATGAAGGTAGTGCAGGGAAGTGTGAGACGACATAGTTTGTTTAGTGGATAGAACGCATGAGAAGGGTCATCGCGAAGGACATTGTCATGATGACTAGAGTGTTTTTCCAAACCGCTAGATAGGGGGACCTGGATCTAGATAGATTCCTTAGATGATGAGTTATGTGGCCTATAATCTTTCTCTCTACTCCAATGATTATGACCTGAACACCGGCTAGAATCAGAATCGTGACTGGGCTTATGAGGCCGTACAGTTGGTTTGCGCCTCAGTTAATAACCCATATAATCCTGAAAATCCCTGTATAATCCATGTCACTCTAAGGAAACTTTGAATAAAACAAAGGTAAATCATCTTTGACAAGGTAAGAGTACTACATGATCCATGCAGAGGATGGTACATGTGTGTGTGGGCAAGTGTCCTAGTGTCCCCCTGATAGACTATAGGTTTTAATTTTGCTGACAAGAGTGATCTCCCCTGCCTTAATTGAAGGAACATCTTTGGTGAACTGAATAGTAGATCCAAGATCCTAAAGGCTCATATTAGCAAGGCCAAAGGAGTCGATTACATATGGGATTGGCCTAAGACCAGCAAAAGGATCCTTCGAAGCTTGTACGGGAGATTCAAAAGCAGAGTGCTTGATGGTGGAGGAATCAAAGTCTTCCTTTTGCCAATTTTAATCGTAAGGCTTCCAATTTGAAGAGGTTAATGGTCTTCATCATCTTCATCATTAGATGGACCACGACCTGTGTCAATACCTTGATGGCATGCTCCTTCTCCTTCATCACCACCTTTGATTTCACCTTCTTTGATATGCTCTTGCACATTGCCGGCCTCGACTACTAGATTTAGACCGGGGGCACCAACAAGTGGTATCCATTATTTCCGAATAAGGAATCATCCTCATCACTATCATAAGTTTTCAGAATAGCACCGACACTATGATCAAATTCCAATATGTTATAAGACATCAGATTCTCAACACGGAGCAATGTCTTAGCCTCTCTCTCTTCCTCTAGGATTGCATGGAGTAGTCTGACAGTCTCTACCAAAGTTGCATTGGCAAGCATGCATGGAATATCTCCAAAGAATGAAAAAGATGTTCAGCAATGGCAGAAAAAATGAATTTTGGTTCGTATGTAAAAAACAGGAACAAAACTTATGGGGAGACAACCATCGCTGTGCAAATCTAGGAGGACAGCGAAAAAAAAAAATCTTCCTCGAAATAGCTTAGTTTATTCCAAGTGCCAACTATGATTCAGCAACCCCTAGATGGCTCTAATAAGATTAGGGAAGGATTTCACTTACGATGCTTGAAACTGAACAAATGTCAGATATGGGGATTCGGTCAAAATGGCGAGCAAATATAATGAATAGGTTATGGAGGAATGCATAGCTATTTGGATGAAGCTAAGTTGGGGCCAGTCTCATAAAATGTAGAACTTGTTGGGTATAATAATTAAATGGCGGGACGCCTCCTGCCAAGCACATATACCTATTACATGTTGTATATCAATCTGGCAAATAGTGTGCTCACTGGTGGCGCGTTGGAACCAATACGTCCTCAACCAGAATGTCATGCTTATCGTAAATTCTCTTAAGAGATCCTTCCTTAATCTTTGATGCGACGGAATCAGCTGGGTCATCTAATATAACTACGTCATCAAGCATGTCGGGGGCAGGTTCAACTTTTGGGCCTTTACATGCTCTACTGGAAATTCCAGGATAGGTTGTTTTACTTGTGAATTTTCAGGTTGAGGCACAGGTTGTGCCAAAGTTTTTCATCCAAAGGGAATATGGGTTGAGTTTGAATCGATGTCTGATTCGCATACCTAAACATCGATGGACCGATAGCTTGAGCGGAGGACACTCGAAATGTCTATGAGTCATAGCTATCAAAAATCAACATATAATTGATTTCAGATTGATTAGAAGTTAAGCCCTATGATAAAGTGTATACCTAATGCAGTGTCGTGTAGTGCAGAGTTCTGATATTGTGCAACATTTTATTCGAAAATCTAAAGTACATCAAAAGTGACTGTCATTGCTAACCATCCCGACGAACCTTCACGTCTCTTACCATGCCTTGGAAATGCTCAAGAATTCAGGGGATAATGTTTCGAAAAATGTGAGCAGTGACCAACAACACTATTAGCTTACAAAAATGGATCAACACCCTAGTTTGAGTGTGAAACCACCAGCCCTGTTTCTCTAAGCAAACAATATAGAAAATAAATGTAAAAAGAGCATAAATAGTAGAGAAACATAAGAATTTTATAGTGATTCGGCTGTTAACAAAGCTTACGTACACTTTATAGCTTTTACTAGCTGACTGCTTTTACAAGATTGGTTTGGATTTCAATATGGTTGAATCTCCTAGATTAGATCTGATCAAAAGTACTTGGAGGCAACCGAAGGATCTCAGGTGCTCCTTTGTGACCTTTGTGTGGGAAAAGAAGAGTAAAGAATAACAATGGCAGAGTTCTAATAGCCAATCCAAAGGATCGCCTTTCTGTGCAGATATGATGGTATTTATAGGAGTTGAAGAGCATTCGGGCCAAAGCCGCTTTGTCATAAGCCTGCACTCAGTGTGAAAAAGGAGCCTAGAAAGTTTGGAGGTCGTAGGAGGTAACTATTCGGATCGGTACCAATCCAAATAGTTAAGCATTTTTTATGCTTTAACTACTTGGCTATCTTCCTTGCTTCGTTTTGATGCTCTCTAGATATTTTCATAGCTTATTGACTTGCTTTGATGATGATTCACCTATAGGCTAGATTGAACAATATTCTGAGTTAGATGAACCTTCACCCCTTAAGCTTGAATGCTTGGAATGATACCAAATTTGTTTAGTGAGCTTAGTAGAGGCATAGAGTCACAATGCAAAAGAAATGGAGCATACATGAGCAACTAATTGGGATCGGTACCGATCCAATTGGATCAGATCGGTGTCGATCTGGAAAGTTAGCTTATCTTTAGGCTAAACTCTTTGGAAACTATTTTCTTTCTTTCTTAGGCCTTGCGATAAAGTTTTGAGTCGTTCTGGCTTAGCTTGAATGTTCTAACTCTTTTTGAATTTTGCTGGATTAAAAACCCGATTAACATTTGCCCCCTAGAGCACACTGAAAACAAGGTATGCTTAGAATGGACTATCTCTGGGTTTCCATTTCAAGGAGCACTATGGATTATCTTGAAATGCCCCGAGAAGTTATTTGTGATGTGTCAGTTAGCTATTTATCTTTCAATGCAGATCTTCATCGCTCGTGATTACGATGCAATCTTAACTTGATAATCTTTGGAGTGCACATGTACATCGGGTAGAACATGTCGGAGGAGTTCGGGACGGTTTGGATGAAGAATTTCAGGTCGGTGCCGATTTGGATCGGATTGGTACCGATTTGAATACTTGGCAAATTTTCAACAAGAAAATCTTTTGCTTACATAAGTGCCTAACCTACCCAATCTTAAACACTTTACTTCATTTCGTTTTGCTTCAGACGAGTGTGCGTCATTTTGGAGCCATGTCTTGGTTTCCATCTTCAATTGTCTCTTTTCAAGGACTTGGCTAAGCTTCTAAGGTCGTTTTGAATTATAGCGTCACGATTTATTCCAAAATTGGATATAGTGGATGATTCCATCGTATTGCTTTTCCCATTTTTGTACTTCTAGTGATCTTGAAAAGAAAAGCTTCCCACGTCGCTCCGGATGACGGCTCCATCATCGATTTCTCATCGATAATGAGTTTCAAGAAAGATTATCTTAAAGTACGACATGACTTGTTATCCTAGCACGAGTGAGCTATCTACGTAGGATGGTCCGTTTGTGGTGCTCGGGACATCGGGCGCATTTTGCATAAATAACACACTGACAATGTTGAATGCTAAGCTTTTTTGTTGAAAATGACTTTCTAGTCATCCAACCTTTAGTCTAGTGGAGGCACTTCCATTCCTTCAGGAGTTGGATCCTTTGCAGTTTAGGTTTCGCCCTTTATTCCCATTGTTTAGGAACGATTGAGTATGGCTAAATTATAAGGTTGCGCTTGTAGAGTGGTAGTTGAAGTTTGATCAGGCACACCTTCAGTCTTTGGAAACTAGTGCATGAGTTATTCGATCGCCAATATCCTTCCTTAGTGGTTTTTGGAATTCAATCTGCATACTAGCTTCTATCTTCGGGGACTATTGGCTTAATTCATCGGTTTCAAAAATTGCTTTTTCTAAAACTATGAGGTTGCTTGGTCTGGCCAGTTCTGTGACTGTTCTTGTTTATGTTCGGTCGAGTTCATGTTTAGCTGAGTTGGTTTGACAAAGCGTTGGTGTATATGACTCAGTCCATAGGGTTGTTTACTTTGACTACTGAACTAACATGTTTTGGAAGACTAGGTCTTCTGAGCAATAAGTTCGATGGCCCCAGTTCCATTGACACGATAGCTCCTATCTTCGGGAACAAGGGACTTTGTTGCTTGATTCTAAGATCTAAGTTTTGTAATGATGTCGGTATGCATTAGAAAGATGCGTTTCCGGCATCTTTTGCTAAAGTAAATTCTTTTGAGTCCGACATTGAGGTCCTAATCATATGTTGGTTTCTACTTTTGGAAACTCACGTATAAATGACTCAACCTTGTGGATTTTTCCTTGATGTTGTGGATCTTTGGATAACATAAGATTCCAAAAGGTAGGATTAAAGACTCAATTAAGATTTTGCTTCTGTTTTCCAAAGCCAATGTATTGATAGTTTTAATTTATGGGTCTCTTCTTAGCATCACCAATCTTCGAGAGATGGCATATTCTCGTAAGATGGTACCAAATGATCTAGCCGGACCGTAAGAACGAAACTGTTATCTAGCCAACTCTGCGATTTGGATTGAGGATTTGTATGCCTATCCCTATTCGCGGGACTAGCTATTTCGAATGCTCGTATTTAGATGCTTGCGAGAGATGGAAAGGTGTGGGGTGAATTGCTCAATTGCCCTCAGTTTGGCTCTCAATCCCATTTTGGAATTGAGGAAGTTCATGATTTTATTTCCAACCTTCCATGATTGTTCCTGCTTGTCCTTGGCCATTCATGCTTTTCTTAGTTGCTGACGTCATCACATAAGTTTTGTTTATATTTCAACTCCCGTCTTTGGGAATTGACAACCTAGCTACTTTGTTCTAAGTAACATTTCCTCAAGTCTGCCTATTTTTTGGTTGTATCTAAATTCTTTCTATGTTGAATTCTGGAAATTCGATTGTGCACTAGCTTTCATCCTTAGAAATTAGCAACGAGTAATTCAATCTTGGGATTTTCTTTCTACGCAGCTTTATTCTTGTGTAGTGGCTTATTCCTACGATGTCAGGTTGAACCATCTGATTGACCTATGAAAGGTTATGTCTTCCTATCATTGCCTATCTTTGGGTAACGGTATTTTTCCAAAAACTAGGGTAGAACTCAGTCAAGAACAAACTTCTATATTCGAAAGTTAGTGCATTGATGGTTCACTATAGTGAGTGTGTTTAACCCTGTAGATTAGAATTTTCCTGGAATTACTGGGGTAACACTTGTACTTAGGGAATAACAAATTTATCGGCATTATCGAGGCAATGTCGATACTTAGGGAATAGAAGGTTTCCCAGCGTTGCCGGGGCAACACCGGTACTTATGAAGGGAGAAAAGGCCTTAGTGCTGTAAGGGAAACACTTACACTCAAGTGGTTGGGATCGATTTTTCCTACTGACCCGACAGTGCTTTTTATCCAGTTGGGTACCGGTTTCTGTCTACAAAAACTAGCACTTCAATGATTGGATTGTAGAAGTCTTTTCTTAGTGTCACCTATCTTCGGGCAGTGTTAAAGTCATGTTGGTAAGGATTGAATCAGTCATCTAATCCTAAGGGCTAAGTAGATTCCTTTTAATCTAATGTGGCCGTTTTCTTAACATTGTTTAACTGTGGGATGTGCCATTTTCTAGAAGGAAGAAAGTCCTAGGTGTCACCGTTACCTTGCTTTGTTTATAATCGTCAAGCGCTTCCTTTGGTGGTACAGGGTCATTGTTTAAACTAACCATGGTTGTCCTTGTGTATGGTCAAATTTCCTTCGGTCGATTTTTGTGGCAAACAGACTTCTATTTGCGGAACCCGTTATTCCCAAATGCTAAATTCCAAGCACTTATAGAAGTTTAGATGATGTAGAGATAGTCGTTACATTGCCCTAGTACGCTGGCACTCTTCCCATCGTAATCATGGATCGAAAGAGTTCGGTAATGTTTGTCTTGAGTCTATGAAAATTAACTTCACATGTTCCACGCCATATTCGCTCTGCTAGGTCATTAATGTTGTTGTGGATATCCGCCTTATTCATTTGTTCCATCTTCGAGAATAAATGGTTTAGCTTCTCGATTCTAAGAGTTCTCTCCTTGTTGTTGTCTGTCTTCGGATAACAACTAGTTTTCCACAAGTAGGAGTCGAAGTATTCGATCGGTCTCTGCATGGTTGATTACACCAAGCGAGGATAAAGTCCAAACCAAGATGAATCTACGATGATTGGGAGTAATCCTTCCTAACATCGCTAGTCTCTGAGCGATGTCAAATAGATGAAAGATGAATTATTCCCTTCGGATGCTTCCAACCTTTGGGCAATGCTGGATTCTTACAAGTTAGGGTTTGAGTATTCGCTCGAGCACCTGCTACGGTCTTTAGAAGCCAGTGCGTTGATGACTTGTGTAACATCCCCCTACTTGGAGGCCCAAAACCAACGGCTAAGGATTCTACAGTCATCCATAGCTATTAATCCTCGGCGACCATATATAGCGACAATTAGATACATTGATACACAGAAACACAGGAATATGGAAAAAAATTAAGCAGCAAACAAATTACACATTCAATTTCAAAATATTCCAAATTGATTACATAAACCCTAATCACAGACCACGTTCAGATAACATATAATTATTACAAAATATGCCTAGAGTGACATATAAAGATGCCTCCTTGGTAGATCAGAGTATATAGATAGGCAAGAAAACAATTTGCCTTTACAAACAAAACACTTAGTGGAAGTAAAAGAACTCTAATAACAAGCTTGCCTCCTGCACGTCCTCGGAAGCTTTATTCGTCTAAAAGAATACCTGAAAATCTTAACTCTTAACCTATTCAAAATCAATTGAGTACCCGAGAGTTTAAAGGGAAAACAAAAACATCGAGTCAGACATAAAGCCTGGTATGAATATTAATTTACCATCTCAAACCATTTAGATATCTAGTGAGACCACGCCGCTTAGCAGAATAGGTTTTCCCCTCACTAGTATCCTAAAACATTTTTAAAACCATATATCGTGCTCCTGCATCCACAATGGTTAAATAACAGTATTTCAAAAACATTATGATGATATGCAAAATAAGTAAATCAAATCTGGATTACCCATCCCCATTCATTCTGATTATCTGTCTTAATTATAGTTTCTGGGAATACTATTAACCTGTTAAATATTTATGGACTATCTGTCTAATATCATAGTTTTCATGGGATCACTAAGAACCTATTGGTAACTCCAATATCTTATCTCATATCCTAGTTTTCATGGGCTAATTAGGAACCTATTAACTGACTGTCAATATCTTAATCTAGATATAGTTTTCACGGGCTAACTACAAACCTACTGGCCCCTGCCACTATCAAATCATAGTTTTTATGGGCTGACTATGAACCTATTGGCCCCTGCCAATATCATACGGTTTTCATGGGCTTACTGTAAACCTATTGGCCCCTACCAGTATCTTTATTTAATATTTTAACATATGTTAAGTTATATTCACTACTGGGTCAACCTAACTGGTTATTCTGCCCTTTCCCCAAAATACACTTATAGGTTAATAAAAATTTGAATAATATTTCCAAATTCTTTATTTATGCCATGGTTTTTCCTCTAAAAATGAGAATGGGTTATTTGTTTTGAAACTTTAAAACATCACTTTCGAAACCACTAGATGACCCCCTTCGAAAGCATAGAAAAACTTCTTTTCAAAATTCTAAGTACGCACCTTTCGAAACCAATGATACCTTTCGATGGTATCATGAAAACATTCTTTAAAACATAGCTTCGAAACAAATAAAGTACCCTTTCGAAAGAATTGGGTTTACTCTTTAAAAACATCATTTGGGTCAAAATGGTTATATACGAAAGTATCTCTTTCGAAACCAATAAAAATTAAGTTGGGGAAAAGTTGATGGTGTCGGAACCATCTAGTCGAAAGCAAAACCTTTAAAAATTTAAACTTCAAAGAACAGAGTCGAAACCCCATTCGATTCCATTACCTTCGAAACCCTCAACCCTTTTCGAAAGCAATTAGGAAGCGGCTTAACTTAGGTAAAAGCAAAGATAACCTTTCAAAGGCATTGATGACTTCAATACTTCGGAAGAAAAATAGCGGCTTGGTTTCGACTTGGTCGGAACCAACCCTTTTGAAAGCTCTTATTTAAAGAAAAAGCACCCCTTCTAATACTATAAAATAATGTGACAACCTTCTTCGGATGCTATTTATACAATCCTTTCGAAAGCATATGTTTTGACTATGTCAAAAGGTTTAAATAAAACAAGGCAAGACTTTATCTTTTTAAAACAAAGCAGGGTTTCGACCCTATCGGTAGTTTACCTTTTGACACCAATGCTTCTGCCTTCCTTCCAATCCACTGCATACCACTAAGTGATACCTTGTATATTGGTTTCGACTATGATGGTTTTGACTACGTAGGTTTCGACTAGGATGGGGCGGAATCATTGAGGCGGAACACCTTTTCTAAATTAAAGGCTGAAATGTGGCTTCTTTTAGTAATTGCTTTGTATTAACTTGCCTATTTGTAAACCATTGATTGGCTAACAAAAACTTTTCAAATACTTTACGTTTAAAACTGCCGCACTTATATTAGATTTAAAACATAAAAATATAACGTTTAAACCCTTCCATATACCAAAACCAATTATTTTAGAAAATTCCTTTTAAAATAATTTACTTTCCTTAGTAAATCAATTAGGAAAAATCCTCAAAAATTACTGAAATTCGATTTCATCATGTAATTAAACAAATTAAAAATTTAGACCCAATTTCTTCCTAAAATATTTAGAATAAATTTTAAACCCAATTGCATCATGTTTATCATCAACAATTCATAGTAAAATTTCCATAGCTTGGAAATTTTTGGAAATTAAAACCCATCTCATAAACCATGTTTTACTTAATATAAAAATTTTCCATGGCATTTTAAAATTAATAACCAACGGTTTTGCCCATAAAGCCGTACGAATTTTGCCTATAAATAAATTGTTTAAATCAAACAATTTATAACTTTAGCATATCATCATCCCAAAATATCTTAGAAATGAACTAAACACTTAAATCTAAAATCATAGGATCATAGAAACAAAAAGAGATGGAATGAATTACCATTCACCTTAAACTTGATAAGGAATTTGAGATTTGTTGTTGATAAATCCTTCCTAGCTTTGATCCTTAGCTTTAGATTGAAATTTCTTCCTTTTCCTCCTTGTTAATGGTCGGCTAAATTTTATTTTCTAATTTGCGTTTGTGATGGTGAGAAATGAAACGTGAATGGACAAAAAATGAGAAGTGTATAGCCGTGTAAAATAAAATGGCTATTTACTAATATGCCCATGTGTAAACTAATTTAAAGCCCATTTATTTAATTATTAAGCACGACCCTTTATATAATTTATTCAAATCTCAATCCTCTTATCATCCTTATTCTATTTAATTTAAATCTTTTGAATAATGTTATCAAAAATTAGGAATGTTATAGGCTCCTCCCTAAAGAATTTCATCCTTGAAATTCGGTAAGGACTAAATACCAAACATAGTAATCATTTGTAACAACTCCTAACAACCATACTAGTCTAACTGACTAGCAACTATCTATATAGATCTAATATAGACTTACCCTCGAAGCAGATCAGGATAAGTATCTCTAATCATGTCCTCTGTTTCCAAGTATAGTCCTTTTTCATTGTTGCTCCACTGAACTTTCACCAACTTGACTGTCTTGTTCCTTAATCTTTTCTCATCTCTAGCTACAACCCGAACTGGTTGTCTAACAAAAGTCAAATTAGGCTCTACCACTAAGTCATCCAACCCTGTCGGAGGAATAGTAGTCTCTGGATCGTGCACATTGCGAAGATGAGACACATGAAATACATTATGGACACCTGCCAAACTGCCCGACAACTCTATTCTATAGCGAGCTTTCCAATCCTCTCTATAACCTGGAATGGAACTACATATCTTGGGGCTAACTTCCCTGACTTTCCAAATCGTACCACACCTTTCATAGGTGATACCTTAATAAAAACCTTATCTTCAACTGAGAATTCTAGGTCTTTACGCCACTTGTCTGCGTAACTCTTCTATCTGGACCGAGCTTCGTTCATCCTCTCTACTTCCAGTCTCTAACCAACATGCTGGTAATTTGCATGGCCTTCCATACAAAGCTTCAAACGGCGTCATTCCTATACTTGTCTGATAACTATTATTATAGGAAAACTCAACCAAATCTAGGTGATTGCCCCAAGATCCACCATAGTCCAACACACAAGTCTCGATAAATCTTCGATACCTTATTGACTCTCTCTATCTGCCCATCCATCTGAGGGTGATATGCAGTACTCATAATAAGCTTGGTGGCCATTACTTCCTGTATACTCTTCAAGAATTCACTAGTGAACAAAGCATCTCTGTCATTGACCACACTACTAGGAACTCCATGCACTCTAACTATGTTCTTTATGAACAACTTTGCTAAAACAAGTGTCGTTCTAGTTGACTTAAATGGAATGAAATGGGCACTCTTGGTCAATTTGTCAACTATAACCCATATACTTTCATTACCTCTATTTGACCTTGGCAACCCGTCTATAAAATCCAAAGATATCGAATCCCATTTCCAGACTGGAATCTCTAAAGTCTGAAGCAACCCACTCAGTTTCTGATGTTCAACATTCAATTGTTGACAGTTTGCACACTGCTTAACCCATAAGCCAACGTCCCTCTTTATGCCTTCCCAATAGAAGCTCCTTTTCATATCCTGATACATCTGGGTCCCTTCAGGATTAATCGTAAACTTAGACCGGTGACATTTTTCAAGCACTTCTTTCCTTAAGTCCTCCACATTCGAGACACACAACCGATCCTTCTTTCTTAGCCATCCTTTCTGGTCAAGGCTTAAATCTTTTAAATCATCAATCTTTGTTCCTACCTCCAATTTTCTGATCCTTTCAGCTAATACGGGATTCTACTTCTACTTAGAAGCAATTTTCTCAATCAATATTGGTCGAACTTCTATACAAGACAACCTGGCGGTACTCTGACTAGAACCAGCAATCAATCTTAACTGCACATCGCAACTGACTAAAGCTTTTAAATCCTTCCACTCAGCCAACATAGCTAACACCACATTCTGATGTTTCCTGCTAAGAGCATCAACCACATTATTACCCACTATAAGAAAATCCACTTATGATTGCACAGTAAAATAGCGTTTGGAGTGGACTTGCTTTAGAAATCTCGTAGGGTTTAAAATGATTGATGTGGCACGCTATAGTTCACTTTCTCTATTAAAACAACACATAGAGCGGTAAAACTTTTGGCTACCCGTGCATTTCTATTACTCCAAATTAACATTTGGAGCAACCCTTCTCATCGTCTTTACCCCCAAAACCCTAGTTTTCGTGTTTTTCCTATTGATCTAACCACCAATCATGGCATCTGGACTCGCTTCTTCTCAAAATCTTTGCATCTCTGTCAGATTGTAGGTAAATTCTTTTTCCTTATTGCAATTTAATAATTGAAAGAACATATATTGATAATTTCATGATAATTTTGAGGAATGGGTGAATTCGTCTTTCTTATTTCATCGATTGATGAAGTTTTTTAAATTAAAATAAAAACTTAATTCGTTGAGTAGTAATAGGATTTTTAAGCTTGCTTAGCTTCTTTTTTCTAAATCAATTGATAGTTCCTTAGGTTCGTTATCTTATTTAATGAAGTAATTATTGAATCTGCAGTGTGCCATTCTGGGTTACTACATTCTAGAAATTCACGAACTTAATCCATAGAACCCAATGCCAATAGTTATGCTGGTGCTCCTACAACATCTTCTCCACCCAAGATCACGCTGCTACCACGATTTCCCGTGATTCTACCATGGTTTTCGCCTAGAAAGGAGAGACCTTACAAGAGTATTGGTGGTGCATGGAGAAAGCCTTGGATTAGGGCCTTGGAGGTGTGCCATATCTGATTGTTGATAATGGAGGCATGCCACGCTTTTGATTCATGAGGGAGTGTAAGCGGGAGGAGGAGTATGAGAAGAATGGAACTTTACCGAGTCCAAGTAGCATTGATAATGCAGAGTTTCAGATTATGAGTATTATAAGGATGGATTGGAGGTAGATCCCACAAAGTACATGAAGATGAAGGAGAGATCGGTTGGTGTTATTACTAGGATGGATTCTTTAGAAAGACTCGAAAGACTAAAAAAATGGAGTATCCAGGCTCTGTCAAGAGATTGTATAAGATGCAGGTTAGTGGTGCCTGTAACGACCCGTATTTTTACGGATCGAAAAGTTCGTTCGAATCTAGAATTTTCAGCATTTTTAGTCGTTTCAGATTTTAGGCAGAATTTTTCTAAGTCCTAGGTCGTGAACGACCTAAGTGATAGGTCGTGACCGACTTATAGGATTGGCGACCTAAGGGGTAGGTCGGCAGCGACTTAAGGAAGTTGGTGACCTAAGGGCTTTGGTGAGTTAAGTGTTAGGTCGGCAGAGCGAGTTAGCGACCTAGTGGTTACCGGGTTAGCGACTTAGTATCTTGGAGCGACCTATAGGTTAGCGACCTAAGAAGGTTAGCGTGTTAGCGACCTAAGAGTTAGGCGACTTGAGGAGTTAGAACATAACCCAGTTAGGTCGCGTGAGTAATTTTGTAGTACGAGTTGTTAGGTCGCAGGGAATAGTTTAAGTGTTAGGTCGCGTGATTTCTAAGTCGTAGGTCGCGCGAGTTATTAGGTCGCTGGCTTTGGCTTAGTAGTTAGGTCGCAGTCCAGTTGTTTGCGACTTATGTTAGGTCGCGTAAGAACATAACAGATAGGTCGTTGAGGTGTTATGTTGTTAGGTCGCTGCTCAGTTGTGTCATAGGCGCGCATGCTATAGGTCGTGACCGATTTAGGAGATAACCGTTAAGTCGTAAGTCGTAGCCTATGTTTTAAGTCGCGAGCGACCTAGAAGTTAGCTGTTAAGTCATAACCCTGTTATTTGTTAGGTCGTGTAAGGCTTAGCAGTTAGGTCGAAGATGTGCTTAAGCGCTAGGTCGCAGCTGCGCGTTAGGTTAGGTCGTAGAGGCTGGGGCTTTGTTAAGTCGTAGGTTGGTAAGTCTTTAGGTCGGTAGGCTTTAGGTCGTAGGTCGTGGACGACCTAACTCCGAGCGACCTAGGGATTTTTCAGCTATAAATAGAGGGGGTTGGCTTCATTTTTGGGATCCGGATTTTAAAGCGACGAAGTGCTGCCATTTTGAGAGCTCGACTTCTACACTTCTTCACTTCTTTTCTCCACTCTAATCTAGTGCTTCCTTTCATCCAAATCGAAGATCAAGATTGAAGATCCAAGAGCTAAAGTTGAAGATCTTCATCCTTTGAAGTGAGATTTCTTCGTTTGAGGCGGATTCGTGATAGATCAAGCTTGATCCCTCGCTGTCCAGATCTGAAGCGTGTTGATTTGAGGTTGTTTAGGTGATTTGGTGAGTGGTGATTATCTCTCACACGGATCCAAAGGAGTATATCGGATTGTTGGCTTGATTTGGTGTTAAAATAGTGATTTCTATGCATTTTTGTAAACCTAAGTGTAGATCCATGTAGATCCATTGTTCATGATGATTCGACAACCATTTTTGTATATGATTAACCTATGCAAGTTCATTCATCAAGTTGTAGAGATAATTCTCATGTTTTCATGCTTGTTAGACTTTCAACTCCTTAATTACGAAATTGCCATTATTGTTATAATTGTCCATTTTGCTTATATTTGAATGCTTGGTTACTTGGATTGATGTTTGACATGATTGATTGCTGTGAAATAGATGATTGTTGATTGGTTTTAGACAAGGTGGTCGAAGATGATTCAAAAGCTAAGGGAAAGGCTCTTGAATTGGGAAAGCTGCTCGTGGCATATGTAGCGGGATGATGAAGCTCTTATGCGTAGATTTGATGATGTGATGTTGAGATGAGGCTTTGCGAGGATGGGATGAAGCGAAGCATTATGTGATGAAGACTTGGTCTAATCCAGACGGGATCATTCCAAGCACGTTGGTAACTCGGTGATATGATTCGAGTTAAGGATAATGGGTGCTTGAGAGGCGCTTGAGCTAGTATGGAAATAGTCATCGAGGAGGATGACTAGGAGGCTTAGATAGCATCGTTGTTGAAGGTTCTGACAGACTCAAAGCAAGGGTACGTTTGGGCAGTTGCGAAAATCCCAACGACAACGAATTGATGGTCGAGTACCCTGGGTAGTTGCGAAAATCCTTGGCACGGGCTGCGACGACGTGCGGAGTTTTGTCTAGAACCAGGGTTTCCATTAGCCCTTGACGGACGGCTGAAAGAATGTGCCGGTCATTCAATTAATGGTGATATCGAAGCAATGATAACAGTGATAGCCAGAGTCATGGATGTTTGGTTGTATCGTCATTCGGACTCAAGAGCGGTATTTTCTGGGTGCTTATCTAATTTAGGCCTTGGTACTTGGAAAACATCGCCCTTGACTCGAATGATTATTACTTTACTTTAAATTGTGTGCTCTACTGTGTTGCTTCTGCTTAGTGTGTGTCTGGGGGCTATCACTGTAGAAAGAGGTGGAGTGGGAGGGTTGTATTCCTATTCCTTTTTCTTTATGCTCTTTTGGTATGTTTTTAGTTAATTTACTGCTCACTAAGACTGTTGTCTGACTCAAGGCTTTATGTTTAATTCTTATTGCCTTGGGCTGTTCGTCCATTTTTGGGACGGGCAGACTAGGTAGCAGGTGACAGGTGATGTTCTCTTCTCACGATGCTGATATCGAAGACGAGCTAGAGGGTTGCATATTATCTTCTTATATGTTCTGGATGTTCCGCTATCTGTATTCTCTGAGTGTTGTAGTGAGGCTTGTTGTATTGACTATTCAGATGCTTGTATTCAACTATTATGAAGTTTCATATGATGTCATTTTGTTCTGTAAAGCTTCACTATACATATGTTCTATTGTATTTTATCCATGCGCTATGAGTAATACGATAGATTCTGTTGTTTTAATCTACCCTGACAATCGTCCATGGTCGCCTGGCACACTTTACAGCGCACTATCTCTAGATTACGTGTGGGGGTCATGGGCGGTCGTCACATTTGGTATCAAAGCATTGGTTAATCGATTTTACCCAACGCTCACCGTCGTAACTACGTATGAGAGACGTAATTGTATTTTGATGGATGAATACTATATATAATATAGTAGCTTAGTTGAGTTTGAGTCCTTTATGCAGTTGTTTCTCTAGATGTTCTAATCATTCCTTTTTATAGATATTGAGAATGAGTCGAAGAGGGAGACCAGCTGCTAGGGAAGGCCGTGCTACTGAAGAGACTGCTGATTATGCAGCCATGTTCGAAGCTATGATGACTTCGATCATGAGAAGGATACCAGTTCCAGGGGTAGCAGTAGATGTTGGAGTTCAAGTCCAAACTCCGAAACCAGTGGATTTTGCTAAGTTGTGCAAAGACTATACTGCTCTTGGAGGGAAGGTTTTCTTTGGAACAGAATCAACTATTGAGGTCCATAGGTGGATAGATACTTGTAGAAGGATCTTTGGTGATTTGGGAATTGATGATGCAACTAAGAGGAAGTTGGCATCAAGGCAGCTTCAAGGGAGAGCCTCTGATTGGTGGAACTCTATTACCATCAATACTGCGGAGGAAGAGATTACTTGGGAGCAATTCCAAGCTAGATTTGAAGCTAAGTTCATTTCTACAGCTCAGAAGTCTGTTCTGTTCAAGAGGTTTGTGGAGCTCAAGCAAGGTGGAAGATCAGTTCTGGAGTATGTTTCTGAGTTTGAAGCTTTGTCCAAGTATGCCCGGTCGTATATTGAGTCTTCTTATCAGAAGAATGAGAAGTTTGTGACAGGCTTGGACAGTTATCTTGGGAGACAGTTGGTGGATCATTTGGACGATTCATTTGAGAAGCTTGTGGAGAAAGCTCTTAGGCATGAGAGTCTGTTTCCTAAGGAAGGATCTGTTGTTGCTGTTACCAGGGAAGAGTCTAAACCCCAGCAGGGTGGAAACAAAAAGAGGAAGCAGCAGCAGCAGA
Organism: Allium fistulosum; assembly: GCA_030737815.1. Classification (NCBI taxonomy): domain Eukaryota; kingdom Viridiplantae; phylum Streptophyta; class Magnoliopsida; order Asparagales; family Amaryllidaceae; genus Allium; species Allium fistulosum. Next base: position 229,683,547 of record CM060908.1, on the reverse strand, counting down.
AAGGTAAGGATGGCCAGAAGAAGCCGAAAGGCGAAGTGACTTGCTACAACTGTCAGCAGAAAGGCCATCTCTCCAGGGATTGCAAGAATCCGAAAGCACCGATGAAGTGCCACAACTGTGACAAGCCAGGGCATTTCAGGAAGAATTGTCCAGAACCGAGGAGGGACAAGCAGATTGTGCAAGCTTATGCTTTGGGAGCTGTTCCGTCGTCTTCGAAAGCTCCTACTGCTGAAGAGAAAGGAAAGAGTGTGGTTGTTCAAGGTACTCTTTTCCTATATGGTGTTCCAGTTAGAGTTTTGTTTGATACTGGAGCGTCGCATTCGTTTGTTTGTAATGAACTTGTAGGCCGGTTAGATTTGAAGCCGGATATTGTCGATAGGCCATTGGTTGTGACTAATCCAGTTGGGGGTTCGTCTTGTTTGTGTATGTTATGCCATGGTCTAGTTGTATCGAGTCATGGTTGCTCTTTTGTTTGTGATTGCTTTGTTCTGAACTTTGCGGGGTTCAGAATTATTTTAGGTATGGACTGGCTTAGGAAGTATGCGGCAAAGGTTGATTGCGAGAGGTTGGAAGTGACAGTCGAGAATGTGGAGGGGCGAAAGGTTGTGATACGATGTAAGCATGAGGAAGGCGTCTTCATGAGCTTTATGTATTCGCTGGTTGTTCCACGGGATGGACTGTCATCGGTGCCAATCGCTAATGGATTCGAGGATGTCTTTGACGAAGTCAAAGGGTTGCCGCCGCATAGAGAGATCGAGTTTCGTATAGATCTAGTTGAAGGAGCCAGACCTGTTGTGATGCCTCTTAGGCGGATGGCGCCTAGGGAACATCAGGAGTTGAGGGTGCAAGTTGATGATCTTTTGCAGAAAGGATTCATTCGGCGTAGTGTGTCTGAGTGGGGTGCACCAGTTGTGTTTGCAACCAAGGCAGATGGATCGTTGAGATTGTGTGTGGATTATCGTGAGCTGAATAAGGTGACTAAGAAGAACAAGTATCCATTGCCGAGAATAGATGACTTGTTTGATCAGCTTCACGAGGCTAAGGTGTTTTCTCAGATGGATTTGGCAACGGGATTTCACCAGTTGAGAGTGGCTAAGGATAGTGTGCCGAAGACTGCTTTTCGAACACCATCCGGTTTCTTTGTGTGGCCGGTAATGCCGTTTGGATTGCCTAACGCGCCAGCATATTTTGTGGATCTTATGAATAGAGTGTTCAGAGATCAGTTGAACAAGTTTGTACTTGTGTTCGTGGATGATATTCTGATTTATTCCAGAACTGAGGAAGAACACAAGACGCACTTGCGTATTGTTTTGGAGATCTTGCGGAAACATCAGCTGAAGGCTAAGTTTTCGAAGTGTCACTTCTGGAAGAGTGAAGTGAGGTTCTTAGGCCATGTGATTTCTGGAAGTGGAATAGCGGTTGATCCCGCTAAGGTGGCAGCAATCCAAGATTGGGTTAGACCTAAGAATGCATCTGATATGAGAAGTTTTCTTGGATTAGCAGGATATTATCGACGGTTTATCAAAGACTTCTCCAAGATAGCTGCACCGTTAACAGGATTGACGAAGAAGAACCAAGTGTTCAGTTGGGATGCTAAGTGTGAGCAAGCTTTCGGAATCCTGAAAGAGAGATTGACGAGTGCTCCTGTTTTTACTATTCCAAGTGGGAATGATGAGATGGTGGTTTACACCGACGCATGTGGTACTGGACTTGGAGCAGTGCTGATGCAGAAGGATAAAGTTGTTGCATATGCCAGTCGACAACTGAAGCCGCATGAAAGGAATTACCCGACTCATGATTTGGAGTTAGCGGCGATTGTATTTGCTCTGAAGATGTGGAGACATTATCTGTTGGGAGTTCGATTCGAGTTGTTTACGGATCATAAGTCATTGAAGTATCTTTTCTCCCAAAAGGATTTGAATCTTCGGCAGCAACGTTGGCTAGAGTTTTTAGCATCATATGATTTTGGTATAGCTTATACTCCGGGAAAAGGTAACGCAGTGGCAGATGCGTTAAGTCGAAGACATGCAGGATTGGGAGCCATGTTTTCAGAATGGAAGAGTCTCGAGTATTTAGCTGGATTTGACTTCAGGCCTAGATGTGAATTGGAACCTGAGATGTTGGCAAACTTATCGATAAGACCTTCTCTTGTGGAAAGGATTGGCGAGAGCCAAAAGCGAGACGATAAGCTTGTCAGGATTATCCATGATTTGGAATCTGGATTGGATCCAGAAAAGGATAAAGGATTCGAGGTCGATCGAGAGGGTTGGCTTTGGAAGCAAGGACGACTAGTTGTTCCCGATATAGATGAATTGAGGAGTGAAGTTCTGAAGGAAAGTCATCACTCGAAGCTGACAATTCATCCAGGTGGAAATAAGATGTATCGGGATATGAAGAGAATCTACTACTGGGAAGGCATGAAGAAGGATGTTGGAAATTTTATTTCCAAATGTATGAACTTGCCAGTTGGTAAAAGCCGAACAGAAGAAGCCTAGTGGATTGCTTCAGCCATTAGAAGTTCCTACATGGAAGTGGGAGCAAGTGTCGATGGATTTTATCGATGGATTGCCTAGAACCAGAACGGGAAATGAAGGGATTTGGGTCATTGTAGATCGTCTGACTAAGAGTGCACGATTTATTCCTGTTCGAACGACTAGGACTGCATCAAAGTTGGCTGAGTTCTATGTTAAGTGGATAGTTCGATTCCATGGTATTCCGAAGAGTATAGTGAGCGATCGAGACCCATTGTTCACTAGTGGATTTTGGAAGAGCTTCCAAGAAGTTTTGGGAATCGAGTTGTGTTTGAGTACAGCTTATCACCCTCAAACAGATGGTCAGACCGAGAGAGTCAACCGAGTTTTGGAAGATCTTCTTAGAGCATGTGTTTTGGACTTCGGAGGATCATGGGAAGATCAACTTCATTTGGTGGAGTTTGCGTACAACAACAGTTACCAGTCAAGCATTGGTATGGCACCGTATGAGGCATTGTATGGAAGACCGTGTAACTCTCCGACATGTTGGTTAGTGACTGGAGAAAAGTTGATACTTGGGCCAGAGATGATTCGACAGACTTCGGATTGCATAGAGATCATTCGGCAACGAATGAAGGCAGCCCAAGACCGTCAGAAGAGTTATGCCGATAAGCGTCGAAAGGATTTGGAATTCGACATAGGAGATATGGTTTTTGTGAAGATTTCTCCACTGAAGAATGTTATCCGATTCGGGAAGAAAGGAAAATTGACTCCGAGATTTGTTGGACCATTCCCGATCATCGAGCGAATTGGAAAGCTCGCCTATACACTGGAGTTACCTGAGAAGATGTCAGGTGTGCACAATGTTTTTCACGTATCATATCTACGGAAGTATGTGCACGACTCGAATACAGTGGTTTCTGCTGATAGCTGTGAAGATTTCGAAGTTGATCCGGTCGATAGAAGACCTCGTAAGCCGCTTCGTGTTGTGGAAACCGACACGAAACAGCTTAGGAGGAAGGTAGTTAAGTTGCTCAAGATACAATGGAGTGATGATGATAACAACTGTACGTGGGAGGTGGAAGAGAGGATGAAAGCAGCTCATCCTGAACTCTTCAAGGTATGGCCCTAAGGTGTCGTGTCATCTCACGATATTGTGACTTGTTCTAGTGTTAGAATTCTATACGCTAAGCTAGAATTGGATGCATGGTTTGTTGATTGTTATGGATGGTAGGCGTACAGAATAGTCTTTGATTGCTTTTGTTGTTTGGAATTTCGGGGGCGAAATTCCTAAGGAGGAGAGAATGTAACGACCCGTATTTTTACGGATCGAAAAGTTCGTTCGAATCTGGAATTTTCAGCATTTTTAGTCGTTTCAGATTTTAGGCAGAATTTTTCTAAGTCCTAGGTCGTGAACGACCTAAGTGATAGGTCGTGACCGACTTATAGGATTGGCGACCTAAGGGGTAGGTCGGCAGCGACTTAAGGAAGTTGGTGACCTAAGGGCTTTGGTGAGTTAAGTGTTAGGTCGGCAGAGCGAGTTAGCGACCTAGTGGTTACCGGGTTAGCGACTTAGTATCTTGGAGCGACCTATAGGTTAGCGACCTAAGAAGGTTAGCGTGTTAGCGACCTAAGAGTTAGGCGACTTAAGGAGTTAGAACATAACCCAGTTAGGTCGCGTGAGTAATTTTGTAATACGAGTTGTTAGGTCGCAGGGAATAGTTTAAGTGTTAGGTGGCGTGATTTCTAAGTCGTACGTCGCGCGAGTTATTAGGTCGCTGGGCTTTGGCTTAGTAGTTAGGTCGCAGTCCAGTTGTTTGCGACTTATGTTAGGTCGCGTAAGAACATAACAGATAGGTCGTTGAGGTGTTATGTTGTTAGGTCGCTGCTCAGTTGTGTCATAGGCGCGCATGCTATAGGTCATGACCGATTTAGGAGATAACCGTTAAGTCGTAAGTCGTAGCCTATGTTTTAAGTCGCGAGCGACCTAGAAGTTAGCTGTTAAGTCATAACCCTGTTATTTGTTAGGTCGTGTAAGGCTTAGCAGTTAGGTCGAAGATGTGCTTAAGCGCTAGGTCGCAGCTGCGCGTTAGGTTAGGTCGTAGAGGCTGGGGCTTTGTTAAGTCGTAGGTTGGTAAGTCTTTAGGTCGGTAGGCTTTAGGTCGTAGGTCGTGGACGACCTAACTCCGAGCGACCTAGGGATTTTTCAGCTATAAATAGAGGGGGTTGGCTTCATTTTTGGGATCCGGATTTTAAAGCGACGAAGTGCTGCCATTTTGAGAACTCGACTTCTACACTTCTTCACTTCTTTTCTCCACTCTAATCTAGTGCTTCCTTTCATCCAAATCGAAGATCAAGATTGAAGATCCAAGAGCTAAAGTTGAAGATCTTCATCCTTTGAAGTGAGATTTCTTCGTTTGAGGCGGATTCGTGATAGATCAAGCTTGATCCCTCGCTGTCCAGATCTAAAGCGTGTTGATTTGAGGTTGTTTAGGTGATTTGGTGAGTGGTGATTATCTCTCACACGGATCCAAAGGAGTATATTGGATTGTTGGCTTGATTTGGTGTTAAAATAGTGATTTCTATGCATTTTTGTAAACCTAAGTGTAGATCCATGTAGATCCATTGTTCATGATGATTCGACAACCATTTTTGTATATGATTAACCTATGCAAGTTCATTCATCAAGTTGTAGAGATAATTCTCATGTTTTCATGCTTGTTAGACTTTCAACTCCTTAATTACGAAATTGCCATTATTGTTATAATTGTCCATTTTGCTTATATTTGAATGCTTGGTTACTTGGATTGATGTTTGACATGATTGATTGCTGTGAATTAGATGATTGTTGATTGGTTTTAGACAAGGTGGTCGAAGATGATTCAAAAGCTAAGGGAAAGGCTCTTGAATTGGGAAAGCTGCTCGTGGCATATGTAGCGGGATGATGAAGCTCTTATGCGTAGATTTGATGATGTGATGTTGAGATGAGGCTTTGCGAGGATGGGATGAAGCGAAGCATTATGTGATGAAGACTTGGTCTAATCCAGACGGGATCATTCCAAGCACGTTGGTAACTCGGTGATATGATTCGAGTTAAGGATAATGGGTGCTTGAGAGGCGCTTGAGCTAGTATGGAAATAGTCATCGAGGAGGATGACTAGGAGGCTTGGATAGCATCGTTGTTGAAGGTTCTAGCAGACTTAAAGCAAGGGTATGTTTGGGCAGTTGCGAAAATCCCAACGACAACGAATTGATGGTCGAGTACCCTGGGTAGTTGCGAAAATCCTTGGCACGGGCTGCGACGACGTGCAGAGTTTTGTCTAGAACCGAGGTTTCCATTAGCCCTTGACGGACGGCTGAAAGAATGTGCCGGTCATTCAATTAACGGTGATATCGAAGCAATGATAACAGTGATAGCCAGAGTCATGGATGTTTGGTTGTATCGTCATTCGGACTCAAGAGCGGTATTTTCTGGGTGCTTATCTGATTTAGGCCTTGGTACTTGGAAAACATCGCCCTTGACTCGAATGATTATTACTTTACTTTAAATTGTGTGATCTTTTGTGTTGCTTCTGCTTAGTGTGTGTCTGGGGGCTATCACTGTAGAAAGAGGTGGAGTGGGAGGGTTGTATTCCTATTCCTTTTCCATTATGCTCTTTTGGTATGTTGTTAGTTAATTTACTGCTCACTAAGACTGTTGTCTGACTTAAGGCTTTATGTTTAATTCTTATTGCCTTGGGCTGTTCGTCCATTTTTGGGACGGGCAGACTAGGTAGCAGGTGACAGGTGCTGTTCTCTTCTCACGATGCTGATATCGAAGACGAGCTAGAGGGTTGCATATTATCTTCTTATATGTTCTGGATGTTCCGCTGTCTGTATTCTCTGAGTGTTGTAGTGAGGCTTGTTGTATTGACTATTCAGATGCTTGTATTCAACTATTATGAAGTTTTATATGATGTCATTTTGTTCTGTAAAGCTTCACTATACATATGTTCTATTGTATTTTATCCATGCGCTATGAGTAATACGATAGATTCTGTTGTTTTAATCTACCCTGACAATCGTCCATGGTCACCTGGCACACTTTACAGCGCACTATTTCTAGATTACGTGCGGGGGTCATGGGCGGTCGTCACAGTGCCCTTCTATTCCCTGCAATTAATATTAACAATTCCGTTACCAAGAGCAAGGTGAGCTTTTCATTTTATATATTATTCTTTCTATCGTTTTTTGAAACTTGATCACAAATATAGTTCCCTTTAGTTGTTAGTAATACAAGATCAATCTAAATGTTTATCCCAATGTTAGTTTTACACCCTTTTGACAAAAAGTTTAGACAGCTTAGAGGCATAGATCTTCTAGATTTACCGAGTAAAATTTTTACTACTTGAATTCAGTTTACGTTCATATTATTTTTCATGAAGAAATGCATATATATGGATTTTTATTCTTAAGACTACAAGGATCCTACATATCAATGCACCTTAATAATAGTCTAAATTTAGTTACCCATTTATGTTAGGATCGGATTATATGGATTACTGTGTAGAGGTAGAATCACTACTCCATATTTTTTTTAGTAATACTAGTATACATAGTTCAGTGAATATTTTATTGTTCTCTTCTTTCTGATTAAGAATCATCTATTGGATGATTTCCTTTGTTTACGAACAACTTTTATCTATATAACGTAAACTCTTTTAGCATATCCTAGTACAACCGTACAACGGTTGGAAATGACCGTTCGATTGTATAATTTTAAAAGAAAAATATTTTTCAATTTTCTGATTAATTTCTATAAAATGCAAAATGATAATACGGAAAAAAAATATTTGAATTATTAGAAATAAAAATACCAGTTTGGCTATGTGGACATAAATAACATAAGTATGTGTTACTGGAATACAATTTGAATAATCAAATTCTATATACAAGGTTTCATGTAATATACAAACATAAATTAGTATTGTTTTTTCTCAATCAATTCATGTTTTAGTCATTTTAAGCTACCATCTAAATGTTAATATGAATACAAAAACTGTTTTTGTGGGAACTATCAAGCAGTAAAATGAAATGCGTAAATCAAAATGCATTGTTATATGTGACATTTTCTTCAAGCTACTCCTTTAGTTATAATCTTTATAAAGATTTTAACTTAGGTTTATATATGTGGAATTATGAATCTATGATGTGTGCTTTATTTATAGTAAAAGTGAAATGAGGTCATATTTCTCTTTTTGAAAATGAAAAATGATTAACATCAGCAGTCCAATCTTAGATTAACCTTGCACATATGGCTGTGGCCATAGGGATAATTGGACTCGTACCTACATGTGTTTCTGAAGGTACAACATCTAGTTGAGTAAATCCCGATAAGAAATACGAGAACCACTACACTAAGAATAAAATGCGTGTGCTGGTCTTTTCTCACTTGCTCTTACACTCCCGCTCTACAGGAATCACGCCTATAATAGAGGATGGTTGCATCATCGTTCCATCTGTAGCAGTATTTACCGTGTCATTACAGGTGTATCTGAGTCGTAGGTGTGTGATGTTGGTGGCTTGCAGCCTCCATACTGTATATTGAAATAGGTAAATTCATCAGGTATATATTATGGATCTTAATCAATTCTTGACATTCCTTTTATTATGAAATAGGACTTGTTGCAATAGGTTACAGTGCAATTGTTGTATTTTAAGTGCTTTTCAATGCTAAAATAGAGCAACACTCTTCTTCATGCAACAAACTTGTCAATTTCTTCATTTCATATTACTTAAGGATGTTTGTAATTAAAATGATTGAAAAATATAGCCATGACGAATCTTCGTGCTGAAAAAGAAGCTCATATTCGTGAATTAATTGGAAAAGGTGCAAAGCTGGAGGCTGATTTAAAAGCTCTAGAAACGTTAAGAGATGATGTGATACAGTTCCGTGCTGAAGTTAAGAAGCTGAATGCTATAAGACAAGAACTTGCTGGTGAAATTCAGAATCTGATGCAAGGCTGACGAAAGTGCGAACTGATAATATTCAAATCCCTGTTACGCAAGCCGAGATCGATAATATCAAGCAGGAACTATCACGTTCAAGTTTGTATCACTAACTTGATTCCATCGACTGAACATCATGTAAACTCGAAATTTAAATAATTTCTTTTTTGATATGTAGGCATGTATGCATACACACACGCATCTTCGTAGAGCCACTTATGAGTACGAGAAGAAAGGAAATGTCGTGCTGCTGGAACAGATACATGCAATAGGGAAAACATGATTTACATGGCACGGGAGATTGAAAAATTATGTGCTAACTTGCCTAATACTAAAGAGAGATCTTACACGGGAAAACATGATTTGCCTTTATAGCATCAAAAAGCTGAAAGTAAGAGGTATTAACTCTTAAGAAATCGGAAATTTATTTTCTTACAATTATTTTTGCATGGATGACTTTCTATTTATTCCATTTTATCCTCAATTGAATTCAGTTGTGGTATTCTTAATACTCTGAATATTTGAATACTTTATATCACTATCAATATATCAATCAGTATTATACATCCTTTTTACCACTTCTTTATGTCTATATGGATAAATATGGTGAACTAAAATAGATGCAATATATCCATTTCTTCTTCTTCTTCATTTTTAAACAAAATAAAATAAAAAGATTTTTTAATCTAGGAGTTTCTCTATACTAGTTTTCTATTTTAGTGTACTGAAAAAATTAACTATATTGCTGGAATTCTTCCAATTTACTTTTCTGGACAATACTATTTGTCATTATGATTTTAAATTGGATGTATTTTGTTTGTTAAATAATGGAGTATTATTGTCCATATATAATTCATAAATCCTCAACCAGATTCCAAATTTGTATGGTATCATTCTACGTACTAAAAAAAGAAGAAGTAAGTTTGTAACACATCCTTTGTGAATAAATTGAAATGAGCTTAATTATAGCATTAATTGTAACAAAGGAGATTACTAGTTTTATATCACAAACTTTTATTATCAAGATATCATACCAAAAAATATTACTGTAACGACCCGATATTTTCAACCATTCGCATCCACACATGTCGGACTTGATTTGCTCAAAATACCGCGTTGTAAATAAAAATTTGGCAAACTCATCATTTATAGTAAATAAAAAATCACAGATCACAGACACAGAGTAATATAATGCAGCGGAAGTAAAAGAGATAGTAGTCCATGAAGCTACTATATAAATACATCAGAGTTAATTAAGATACAATAGGAATACCAAGATACAACAGGAGTAACAGTATGAAAATCAAGTACAACTGGAATCAACTGGATAACAAAATGAATAGATATCTGGATCTTCAAAGCAAAACTCCAGCTCCGAAGGTGAGTCTCTAATGTTGTATCACTCAGTCTGACCCGAGCGTAAAGCAAAACACAAAACACTCGAGTCAGGACATACATACTTATATAATGTAAACCAACTCAAGTGAACTGTAATAAAGGTACAAGTAACTTAAAGAATGCTTGGGATCGCCCATTCTTTAAGGATCCGTTAAACTATTTACTATGTAGTAATATTCGCTATTATAATAGTGTCTAAATAAGTAAAGTATAATCATATAGAAAATAGCGTTAAGGGGATGGAGAACCTTAACACGGTCGGATCTTAAAATCATAATCGTAGTAAAGCTCGATATGGTAGGTGACACGGCACAACTAGGCAATGCCAGGGTAGATATACCAATTACGCACACGGACTGATGGATACGCATAGCAGCCACTACCGTTCCACCTCGAACAACACTCCCAAATCGGAGGATGGCCATCTAATCAATCACAAGTAAGAGTATAATATCGAAGAAATGTGTCCGAGAAGAGGTGCTACCTCACTGGTCCGAGATCGCTCCTGTTTTAGCCACCTTATGCCAACTCACGGGAGTTAGGTCCACGTAACATACCTTAAGAACGTCGCCACCATCCTACTTCATTCTGGAATCTCCACCACGTACACGGTTGTCAAAGTGGTTTTCGGTATCGACAGAGAGTATGTCCATATCCGATCCCGGTCTCTTTGCCAACCAATCGTTATTATAACCCGTGATTATAAATTTCAAAATAGTTTATGTTTCAAATCAAAATACATCCTTTAAACCATTTCAAAATCATATCATTTATTTCAAACTAATACATACTTTCAAACCCAAAACATATCTATTCAAAACCAATTCAAAAATATATCATTTCCATTTCAAAACCAATTCAATAATATATCATTTCAATAAAACCCAAATTTCAAAAATCACTGAATATTTCCTTTAATTTATTAAATTTGAAATCTTCCTTTAAATTATCATAGCATTTTGGTAATGTAACCTTAAGGAATCATAGCATTTTTTGGAATGTAATACTTTCCAATTTAATATTTTATATAATCAAAGTATTTATATACTTACAAATTTTTAACATGGTCATTTTATCATAGCCTTATAGTTAAATAAACTTTGTTACTGTAATATCCAATTTAATGTTGAAATTCTTATGTTAAGTTAACAATACCTTATAAACTTACATTATCATTACAATAAAGAAACTTTATTATTTTAGTCATTAAAATATGTCATTTACATTAATTAAAACTTACATATTAAATGTACTTTTTAACTTACATTTCTATTACAGTAAAGAGCATTTATCGTTTAATCAATATTACACTAATTAAACTTACATTATCAAATGTACGTTTTAATTTACGTTTTATTACAAAAAGGGAATTTATTATTTTAAATCAATATTACACAAATTAAGACTTACATGTTTCTTTCATTAATTAATGTTTCTTTCAGTAAGTAAAACTTTACATATTTCTTTCATTGATTAGAACTTTACACGTCTCTTTCATAAATTAAAACTTTACATATTTCTTTCATTAATTAGAACTTTACACGTTTCTTTCATAATTAAAACTTTACATATTTCTTTCATTAATTAGAACTTTACACGTTTCTTTCATTTCATAATTAAAACTTTACATATTTCTTTCATTAATTAGAACTTTACACGTTTCTTTCATAAATTAAAACTTTACATATTCTTTCATTAATTAGAACTTCACACGTTTCTTTCATAAATTAAAACTTTACATATTTCTTTCATTAATTAGAACTTTACACGTTTCTTTCATAAATTAAAACTTTACATATTCTTTCATTAATTAAAACTTTGCACGTTTCTTTCATAAATAAAACTTTACATATTTCTTTCATTAATTAGAACTTTACACGTTTCTTTCATAATTAAAACTTTACATATTCTTTCATTAATTAGAACTTTACACGTTTCTTTCATAATTAAAACTTTACATATTCTTTCATTAATTAGAACTTTACACGTTTCTTTCATAATTAAAACTTTACATATTCTTTCATTAATTAGAACTTTACACATTTCTTTCATAATTAAAACTTTACATATTCTTTCATTAATTAGAACTTTACACGTTTCTTTCATAATTAAAACTTTACATATTTCTAAATTAGTTTATATTTCCAATCACAAATTTCCATTTATTTATTTAACATTTTTAATACATATGAAACCATTTTTCACTTTATTAAATCATTTTAAAAACAAAATTAAAATTAAAATATCAAAATTTACATTTTCAAAATACTTAAAACTTCCAGAAAAACTTATAAAATAACCACGGGTCTGTATAATATTTTCTAACCTAGGTCAAGTGATACGGATAATATATCATTTCAATCCGTAATTTACAAAGAAAAATCCGGGTTTTATCATTTCAAACCGGCAATCCCAAGTTAAATAAAATAAATAAAAATCGCTTAGGCTTGTCATTTCAGCCCATAACGATCTTTCCCTATTCTAAAGTCTGTTCGGGTATGTATCATTTCAACCCATAGTGATTCTATTCTACAGGGAACTTGCAATGTGAGAACAGAATATAAATAAACAGTAAAATAAAATAAAATATAACAGATGATGTAACAGTCATATAAACAGTATTTAATATCATATAAATATATCACAGGCATGTATAACATAATATAATTATTTCTACACTTTCACTTGCTATCAATTCACAATAATATAAGTATGAATGTCAGGTGTGATTACTCACCTTTTTACGCTGAAGTTTGCAAAGAAAACACACAAACAAAAATCCGGAAAGCACGAAAGCACGACTAGACACAATTCTGATTTGAATGGATGGAGAGCCAATATATTGATCTTGTATATAACAAATACACAAATCATAAGAATAAGATTCAACACAACAAAAGATGAATTAAACTATGAAATTACGAATCGAAGAACATAACCTTGCTTTCAACCACCAAGTGGGCTTTGCCATGGTCTAATAGTGAGGAGGAGGTTATGTTGTGGTGGTGGAGGCTGAGCTATGCAAGGAGAAAACAAAAGGAAAAAAAGAGGAAATAAAATAAAAGTGGAAAAAAAAGAGAGAAGGAAGCCATGGAAATAACCTAGAGCTTGTTGTATTTTCTTCACGCAAATGAAAATGAGAGGATGAGAACTTGTACGTGAATAAGACATAAAAAGAAGGCGGCTAGGGTTTCAAGAGATTTGAATGGCTAAGATGTAGGGTTTAGAAAATGAAAGGCTAGCAAATAAAAAGGCTAGTGAATGAGTGGGATTTATTTCCTATTTAATAAAAGAAACTTACTGTAAAATATTTCAATCAGAAGAGGCAAATGAGGAACTGAGATATTGAGAAGATTTTTATGTGATTTGATAGAGTAAATGCTAGGAAAACAAAGAGACAAGAAATAAAGAGAAAAAAACTTATACATATATTATTCCTAAATGCAAGTGAAATATGTGAATCATAATGGGAAATAAATTTTGTACGTGTATGGAAAAAGGAAATACACGGCTATAGAAGAGAAAAAAAAGAGCTAAGGAGTTATGAATGCTAAGGAAAGGAAAGGCATAAGTTAAGGAGAAAAAAACGTACAATATATTTTATTTTTAAATGCAAATGAAAAATGAGAGATGGGAAATAAATTTTGTACGTGAATTATGAAGTGGAGTGGATGGCAAGAAAAGATTTTGAACGGCTAAAGAGGAGTAAATGATAGAAAAACAAAAAGGCTAGGAAATAAAAGGTAAGAAATAAGGAGAAAGAAACACACATACATACATACATATATATATATATATATATATGTATGTATATATATATGTATATATATATATGATTCTTAAATGCAATTGAAAAGAGGATATTTTGAGATGTTTGTACATGATTAATAAGAGCAATTCACGGCTATGAACGGTGAATCGCTAGGGTAAGTAATAAAGAGGGTAGGTAAATAAAAAGGCAAGCATTAAAGAAATGTAACGCATGTCTCCTTGATTTCTTCCAAGCCTTTTATGAAAAGATATACACACAAGTGAAATCCAATAAATAAAGTTTAGATAAACAAAATAGAAAAATAAAATAAAATAACATAGAAAATAAAAATATAGAAACGCACATAGAAAACTAGAAATTGAAATACAGTAAATAACTGCGTGTAAAAATGCTGTAATTTATCTGATTTAAAAAGTATAACTCAGAATTTAACGAAACGAAAAGTAGAACAGATATCATAAATATATTCTGCTTCAAAGAAAAAGATTAAAATTTGAAATTCAATTTTTTTTTATTTAAACTAAAAATTCAAATTTTGACCAAAATATAAAATTTTCAAAAATCGTTTATTTATTGCATTTGGAAAATAAATTACAAACAAATTCCAAACTTACATTGGAATAATTCTAAAAATTCACTTTTAAATGATTTAAAAAATCAAAATTTCAAATAAAAATTTAATTAAAAATATTCCCAAAATTATGGGTTGTTACACTCTCCCCCACTCAAAACTTTTCGTCCACGAAAAGGAACGAGGCATGGAAAATAGAGATAACAGATAGAATGAGATAGAACCAAGACAATATAAAGAAAAAGAAGATTGAAATTATACCTAGTAACAGTCGTTACAGGTAATTCAACAAGATGGAGATGATCTTCCCCAGATCCTCTTAAATCAAGGACACAAGCACGAAGAAGATTCTTGAAAAGTTTTCCAAAACAGACTGGTAAAGGTATTTTGGGAGGAAGAACTACAAATCAAACTTTAGGAGATAAGATCAATTTGGAATTCAATTCCCCGCTTAGGATGCAAGAGAATAGGAACAACCGAAGGATAAGAGATTGGAAAACAAAATAAGATGATAAATTTTAAAACCATAAAATTTTCAACTTAAATTAAGAATTGATTTCATCCATTTGATTTTTCCTAAGTTAATTAAATCTTATCTATTTATAATTTCATTATCTTATCACCCAATTAACCATTTCTAAAATCGTGAATTTGAGATCATTTATTATACTCAAAATTTTATTCAATAAGTTTCATGCTTCTTTATTCCAAATGGTTATTACATTTATTCCACTTAATATATGTCTAATCACATATATTAAGTATACTTACACTTATTATGACTTACTCCAATTTATTCATAAGTTCCTTTAACATCACTTTATGCTGTATATTATTCAATTAACTTTTTATTCTATTTACCTTTATTAATCCTTTATAACTAAAATTTAAGTGTATAACATTTATTATGACCACTCGAATTTTATTTATAAAATCTCCTTTATATTGTGTGTTCTCTAATTACATATTTAACTTTTAATAATTTAGGTAAGTTATATTGGAATGCAAGAGAATATTACACAAATAAAATTTCTTAACTCAATTATCCAAGCTTCAATATTTATTCAAATTTTGATTTCCTTTTATAATTGAAATTATCCTTTAAGATAAAATTTAAGAATTAGATTTCCGATCAACTTCAAACTATTCTAGAGATAATTAAATATACACAATATATATCAAATCAACTCTTAAATCACATATATTATAAATCAAGTCATAATTAGAAAGCCAAATCAATTTAATTCTCCAAAGAAAAACTGTAGCAAAACTACAGAATGGTCTCTTCGCTTCGAAACTCAAAAATGAATGTCGATGATGCTGCAGTCATCACCGAAATTATTTCCCATTGACAAAGAAAAGAACACTGATTTACAAATTAAAATCCTTTGAAACAATTTCTACGAATTACCTTTAAATAATATATCCTTTTAAAACTTTCAAAACAAAGTTCGAAATCATCGGAAATTAAATTCTCACATTCTTGATTTAAATTCATTTAAATTTCCAAATTAATTTATAACCATGTTTAATTATTTAGATATGAAACTAAAGCCAATGATTTTAAAATACATACAAAGTTAAATATTATTTCTTAACACCCAATTCCATTAATTATCAAAAATTTAGAAAATTAACCATATACATATTATAATTATACAAAATTTATCCATCTACTAAATAAAAAATAAAAAAAACATATTGTGTCAGTTTGTTATGTTCAAGTGTTTTGGAGATCCTATCGATAGCGTTGATCAGACGAACCGATCGGAAACCCAAATCAACATCAACAACTCAAACAACACAATATATAAAAATCTTTAAAATATAAAAAAAATTTGAAATACAAGATTAATTTTTCAAAATAAGGATAGGGAATCAAATTGATGGACTCAAATTAAAGAGAAATTTTTTTATAGACAAATTGGAGGCAAAGATAAGACGATTAAATAACAGAATAGGAAGATGGGTAAGCCTATACATATCGTGGGCAACCTTAACCAGGTCAACCGTGGCTTAATGAATAAGATCGATGTGGATTTTCTGGGTTAAATCTACTTTCGATCTCAAGAGATAGAATTCAGGCATAGCAAAAGATAGTAGCATCGTAAACCAAGGATACAGAAGTCTTCGGTGAATCTATGCTTTTTGTAAAGAAGTTTCACACCTTTACAAGTAATTAGAATATTGGCGGGACCGCCAATTTATTAGAAAGATTATTCGGAGTGGAGTTATGGGACACTCCAGAATCAAGAAGACACGAATAGGGGAGGACAAGAATGGACTTCGGAACTGAAGGGAATGTTCCAAAATTCAAAGGAAACCGAATCGAAGATGAAGGAATTCAAGCTCGAACGAAAGCGATTCTGTAATTAAATTTACTTTATATGCTGAGTTTGCCTAAAACCAGAGCTCTGATACCAACTGTAACGACCCGATATTGTGACGACCCGGAATTTTTGTATATTTGAAATTGGAATATTTAATTAATTTTAAATATTCAGAGGTTAATTATTAACCTAAATTTCAAATATCGCTGTTTATTGAGTAATTTAATTATTAAATTAAATTATTTAAAATTGGGTAAAATGCTAAATCGGGAATTTTAAACCAGTTAAAAATAGTTTGAAGGCTTATAAAATTCATATTAATAATACTAAAGATGATAGAACTTTTAAATTTGAATTTAAGGGTGTTTTGTTCAGTTTTGTAAATATATCGTTTAAATCGATATTTAAAGATAGTCTTCTAAGGCACAGTCTCAGAATTCGATGAAACCAATTTCATTGGATCCGTAATATGGTATTATTATCGGGTTTCAATTTTCGTAGTGTTTGGAGTTGTTGTGTGAGTGTACGATATATAAACGCGCTGAAATTTTATCGAATTCAATATTATAACTGAATTCAAAAAGCTATCTTCTCCATACGATCGAATTAGGACTTGAAACCTTTTCCAGTGCGTTTGGAATAGGGGTGTAACATTACGGACGCCTGGCGGCACGCCTCTATAGGGGTTCGAAAATTTTGAGATGTATAATATAGGGAATAAAATTAAATCCAATCTTATCAACTGTCTGCTCAGCCACCCTTACTTCTCGTGTGAGCCATGCCTCCTTTCTTTCAAATCTCGTACCCTTTCTCTTCTCCAAGAAGCTATCGAACTAAAATATCTGAGAAAAATTATATACTTCGAAGTCTCGCGTTCCCTTTCTTTTTGAACAACGAAGCCAAAATCAAACGAAACCATCTCGTATTCAAAAGGAATAAAATGGCCGATCTCTTTAAAATTCACAGGAATTATTTCTTTCCCAAATAAAAATCAGACAATCTCGTATCCCCAATTCTTTTCCTCCCCGTTCAAAATCGAATTCGTCTTGTTCGAAATCGCGAGGGTAGAAGGAGATCTCGGGGGAGTGGGCGGCGCACGCTCGTTGGTTATTGTTCGCGATTCGAATTGGTGGCGAGTCGCCTGAGGGGTTGGCCACGTGTGCGAGCCTCAGCATTTCGAGGGCAAGGAAGGAGCTCGCGAGCGCCGGTGAAGGAGTAGTTGCGTTCTCGATTCCTGGTGATGGCCTTGTAGTTGTGAAGTGGTCGCGAAGGTGGGACGAGCAGTGGCGGCCGCGTTCAAGTGTAGCTCGAAGCTAGAGTTCCTCTGTAGTGCAGTCGGGCTTGTCTGGTAGGAGGCGATGTCAGTTTGGAGGCGATGTGGTTCGAAGAGGCTTTGCTAAGTCACAGTGGTGACGCGATTCTTCTTGTCACGATCCGAAATTTTCGACTTTTGAAAATTCAACATCGATACTCACTTTATCGACTGTCGAGCAATCGAGTGCCGGAAACTCCAATAGTGAGGGTTTTAGACAGAAGAAAAAGGCAGAAGAAGAAGAAAGAAGAAAAAGAGAAGAAAGAACAACAACAGAATAACATCCGATACAGAAAACAATATCAGAATCTCACATATCGCAGCGGAACAATATATAATAGATAAACACTAGTCTTTTAAAACAAAGAACTATATCAGTTTATACATACATCAATCATCAGAGTCAATATACAACAATGGACAGTTATATAACCTGTCCTCATACAGAATACACAGCGGAATAAATACTACCAGATACAAATACTACGTCTCGCCATCCAGCTTATCTCCAAAGCTCCAGAATATCCAGAATATCCTGATAATCTAACTCTAGACTGCCCGTGTGGAAATTGGTGGGCACCCAGAGTTTAGAAGGGAACAATAAACTCCGAGTCAGTCATGGTGACTGGTGTGAGATCGTAAAACAGTTATTTATCTTTAAAATAAATAGCAGAGAATTTTAAAGTCAATTCGCAATGCTTTTGGAAAATGAAACTACCATAAGACCTCCCACCACACACACAATGCAAACGCAGAATTGGAGGAGATTTCTTCTTATGATAGCCAAAGATGCTTACTACGCAAAATCAAATTCTTTTTGATATTATTATTAGTGCATAGTGTAGAAATCATTTTCGAAAAGTATAATATTAATCTTAGCCAGCATAGACATTTCGAACTATGCCTACTATAGCTACCATCCAAACAGTGGGGCGCCACCATAAGTGAATGATAGGTTCTACAACTAAAACCGTACAAGTCACGTATTGTTTCTTTGGATTTCCAACAAATGGTCAGGCTAAGGAACTTCCTATCCACGATGGGTACGTCCCTGGAATAGACGACCCGAGAACCTAACCGGATCTCTGCCAACACAAGGCCGGGTTACCTCTGCAAAAATAGGTAACTACTGACACGCGTATGCCATCCCCCGATCGTCACCGATCTTCCCGAGGATCCCCGATTCCAACAAACCACATAGAAAAAAATAATGCAGTAACCACAGAGGTTAAGTATCTGGGCTCCATACCATGATACCACCTTTATCCAGAAGGAATGACATACACTAAGGGGCGCTACTCCCTAGAACCTTGCTGCATCCTTCCTGTTTCGACCATTTCCGGGGTGTGAGGCTCGATGAAGTCTCGTCCACAAAGCTACGCTTTCTCAAAAAGCCCTGCTTCGGGTCAAACAAAATGATCAACCTATGATCACAAAGATATAAGATCAAACAAATGATCATATCACAAATGATCAAACACTGATCATTTCACAGCAACACTCAGTATGCCACGTTACCAAATTGGGATATATCGCTGATAAATTTCAACTACATAACCTCTGAGCTCGTACGTCTCAGAGAAGGGTGTTAAGCTAAGAGAATAAATTCTCCGCCACCAACAGAAATGTATTTGAAAGAAATCAGCTTTATATCTCAAATTGTAACGTCAGACACATAATCCATACAAGTCTGTTCCGGGATCGAACAGAACCGAAGGCACTTCTCACGAAGCCCTTGCATTTCCGGATAATCTTCTAATCACGTCGGGACTTCCCGTCACTAAGGGTGATAAAACCTCTAAATCGAAGATCAGTCGATGTAGAGTAACTCGACGGTAATCCTTTCGTTTTCAAAAATATCCGGTCTTCAACACCGGTCTTCGAATGCAATTCATAACGACGTATCACATATTCGGAATGGGTTATACGACCCCATGGTCCTTTCCCGGCTAACCCGAATAGTGAGCGTTTATTCAAAAATAAGTGTGGCATTTTTATTCATCCAATTCACAACAAATACCATTCAAGGTAATTATTGATAGTCGGTTATTTAACTATCAATAAAGATGCACAACATCATCAGATTCCAAATAATTTTCCAAATTATTTATTTTCAAAAATATCTTTACTAGATATAAAATTTCCCACACTTAACCATTTGAAAACAATTTCAAATCAATTTTCCACACTTCAAAAATAAATCAATATTTATTTTTAAACAACTTCGTTTTCTTTTATAAATTCCATATTGAATTTATACTTTTCGAATATCTACTGATATTCGATTTTCAATCGTTATCAAATATTCAATTTCGATTTATCTTTAAGAAGATAAATCTCAAAAACGTTCATTTCATATTGGAAAACATTCCATACTTATTTAATAATAAGTATTTCACAAATCATTTATTTTCAACACTTAGAAAATATTCGATATACTTAAATCAAATTAAGTATATATTTCATTCTTTAAGGAAATCTATTTTCTATAACAACATCAATTTGAGTCAAAACGAATGTTACGTAAAACATCGTTACGACGACTCAAAATCACTAGTATAGGGATTTGGATTTAAGATGGATATATAAATCCCAATACTATATAAAATATTTCCTTTCGGAGATCATTTACTATAACAACAGTGTTATAGTCCACCATTTCCTTATTTTTCGAAAACGTCTATTTCAACAATAAATGTTGAAACCTATGTTTCGATACTTAACACGGTTTAAAACATCTTTTAAAAACAACTTCATTTAACAATATTCTTTTTCCCAAAATATATTGATTTTATTCAATAATATATATTTACTGTCCAAATTCGTGGATATAATCACTATCCCAATTTTAACAATTTCTACACATTTAACTTAAAGGATAATTCGCTATCCAAAATCACGAATATACCTTCTTTAACATTTTAATTTATCAAATCCAATTGATTTCGAATTTATAAAACAACGTTTATAAATTCTATTTCCATTTTATAACAACTTCGTTTTATAAATCTCATTTTATTCACAATTCGATTCATAACTCAAACTTTATACCAACAATCCATATTATAAGTTAATAACTTATAATTCCTTTATTTTCAAAATCGTTCTTTTAAAACTTTACAACTGAAATGTTTATTCCTTTATAAATCATTTTAACATCGTTCCCATTTTTTTTTAAATTTCTTAATTCTTTATTTCAAAAGAAATTACCTTTTTGTTAAAATTCACAAAATCCTAACTTTATAACCTTAAAGTTTTAACGTTTATTTATTTAAAATAAACCAATTCAACAATTTAAATAAACGTATATTTCCAAAGATCACTTTTAAAAATTCTCTTTTAAAATCAACATCGTTATTTTTAGATTTCAAAATTTAAATCTGATGATGCAACAGCACCAATTCGTCAATCACAACAGCAGACATCATATATCAATATGATAACAGAATATACATCAATATCTGTAAATGAATAAATACGGGTGAGGAATCCAATTGGATCCCTCCAACCTGTTTCCCTGCATCAAAAGATGTTAGCACAATACCAATTCCGCTCCAGTACGGAATTATCGCGGTATATAGGTTTTTATAAATCTGCTTACTAACGGCGCAATAGGGTCTCATCCACTATACGAGGCGGGAAATCAATCAATCCAATATATACATATGCCAATATGTATATACTGCTATATATATAGATATATCCTATCATATCTAATACAAACAGCAATCATAGCAATCAAACAATAACTGTAAAAATTCCACATTTTATTCGAGTGAGAAAAATCTCACCTTAACTATTTATTTGCAATCCATTTTCCCTTCGACCATCTCTTCACAGTTCCAAACCTTGTATAAATAATTTATATAACCGATTAATATTCGAAATAGATCGAATAATTAAATTTTTCACTTGATAATTTCGACCCAATTTCTTTCAAATAAATTTATTTAACTAAAATTTAAATTAAACAATTTAAATTTCCTTTTCTTAAATATCCTTTGTTTACTGTAATTTCTTTTAACAAAATATTTTCTTTAATCATTCCCAATAATCATTTAAAAATTTCACATATATACATTATTATTATTTTTCTGCCTAGCTTTAAACAAAAAGATTTTAAACCAGAAAATTTCTGTTTTCTGCTTATATAACACACATATTATATATATTTATTTTTTTATTTTTATTTTTATTTTTACAACAGTTAACACAAATAAAAATTCACTTACTATAAGATTTCCTGATATCATATATCAAATTAAATTAAGTTTGTTAACTTACTTAAAAAATGTTTTGCTAAAAAAAATAGTTTAATTACCTTACAGCCTCCCCCCCGATCTTGAGATAGCCGCGACTAACTCACGAGTCTCCCTCAACGGCACACCCACGAACGCGACCCAAAGCCCTATCTTTTCGCAACCCCCAGTCTTCACTGTTGTGAACAATCGCCGACCCCCCTGTTCGCCGCTGCCATTGTCGTAGTTGCGACCATTGCCAGAACTTCGAATCCCCCCCGTTTCCCCCCAGCTCGAGATTGCCTCGACCTTGATCAAGGCCCATCGCATCTAGCTCCGCCTCGCTCGCGAGCTGCTCGGCGTCACTGCGACCCTTTTAAAATCGCGATACCTCCCAGCGTACGCGCGCATCCCTCTGACAATCGCAATCCCCATATCATTGATCGCCGCCTCCCTGCTTTGTCGAACTGAAGACTAGCTATAATTGCTTATCTCTTATGAAACGAAGAGACCCTAACTTCACCGCGAACCAAAGTGAAGTCGATTTCAACTGAAGAGGAGTGCGACGAGCTCGCGATTTAATTTCGGTTATATATATATTTTTTTCTTTCGATGGGGTTTCGATTAGATAAAGCAGAAGAGAAAGGTCGGCAGTTATAATTTGAATGGGAACGAATAGTTTTTCATTTGATTTGGAACTAAGGAATGAGGGAGAGGGGAAGAGGGAACAGATGTGATTTTAACAATTGAAGGAGCGTGATTTTAGGCTGAAACAAGGGACGGGTTTTAAGGAGAGGAACGTGATGTCTTTGACAAAAAATTTAAATTTAAATTTAATTTGAATTTGATTAAATTCCAATGCGTTTAGGTGTCGTGTGAACACAGAACAACTCTGAACGCTACGAAATTTGAAATCCGATAATAACTCGATATTACGGACCCAATGGAACTGGTTTCGTTGAATTCCGAGATTGTTTGAAAAATGACTATTTTATAAATATCGGTTCGAGTGATTATTTTCAAAACTGAACAAAACAGTTCGAGATTAAATTCTGAAGCTTCTATCATCTTCAGTATTATCAATACGAATTTTAAAAGCTTTTGAAATATTTTTCTTCAACTTAAAAATGAAGATTCGAATTTTTATTCGACTTACAATAGATTAAATTTTATAATTTAATCGCCAACTTCAAAGAAATATCCGGGATTCAAATTAAATCGTCGTTCAAATATTTAAAATTAATTAAATATTCTTAATTTAATTTGTTCAAAATTCAGGATCGTTACAGACTTCCCCCCTTAAAAGAATTTCGTCCTCGAAATTACAAGTTAGGAAAAAATGTCCTTAACTCGTCTACCATTTTTCAATATCTAATAGTTTTATCAATTTATCAAAACAAATCTTTCTACTAGAGATTCGCTATTAATTCAACTAATTTTTCCAACTCAAATTATAAGTTCCAGACAACATTGTTTTCTTAACAATTCAAATTTAAGTTTAAATTCAAATTTTAAACTTTCAAAATTTTCTCAAAAATTTTCTAACACTTGAAATTTTCGAAAAATTTCGCCAGCGTCTCCTTTGCGCGGCTAATACGGCACGACTACAAAACGTCCCTACGGACTCTCAGATTTCAAAAAGAAAAAGAAAAAGCCAAGCGGCTAGAGAGAAATCATCAAAATCTCATATAGAAATTAAAATACGTACCTTTTTCGAGCAATTCAAATTTATCTTTGAAATCAAAATTTCCAATCCCTTTATACCTGTATATCTACTAGCCATTATATCTAGTTACAGCATTCAATCATTTTGCAAATTCGATCACAAAATTTCCAATATATGCTTAGTTTCAATTACTAACTCATTACAAATTCCACTTCACTTACAATTTCAAATTTGTCTTCAATTTCATTTACAATTGCAAATTATCTATTCATCCACTAATTCGTTCATTTTCAATTTGAATCTCATTTTATTTAATTGATTCACTTGCAAATTTATTCATTCATTCTCAAATTCTTTCATTTTCAATTGAATCTCATCTCTATCAAATTTGCAAATATTTATAAGTTATCAACTTATTTACATTTCGATTTATAATCACTTATATATTCATATTACAAATTCATTTCATTAATGAATTTTAATTTTTTTCCAATATCTATCTGGAATTCCATTTTCATTTATAAATCACATTTACACTTCATATTTACCATTTTATTTATATATGAATTCGTTTCCTTATACTTTCAATTCACATTTATAGATTTCACTTGTTAATGAACTTTAATTCCAATCACAATTTCATATTTCACATTAACAATTTCTATTCGTATAAGTTATCAATTCAATAATATTCCGTAAATATTCTTTATAGTATTCCAGAGTCTTTTTCAACCTTTTCAAAACCATTTTGAAAACAAGTCAAATCATCCATTGAACTTTCAAAACAAAACCCAAATTTTCAAACAACTTCCTTTTAAAACAATTTGGCAGCAATTCCTCTTTTGGAAACCCGAAAATGAACACCGGTGATGTCGCGATCATCATCGGAATTATTTTCCAGCGACCGAAAAGAGTTTAGAGCTTTTCATTCCTTCAAAATACTTTTCAAAACCTTTGAAAATCACTTTCAAATCAAAAAGGAATTTAAACTTCCAAATCTCCAAAATTTTCAAATCCTTTTCAAAACATTTCCAAATATTCTCTGGAATTCCGTTTTAAATTATAAGTCACATTTATAATCTACATTCTCTAATTTCATTTGTATATGAATTAATTTCTTAACTTTGGAGTTACGATTTGAATTTCTTATTTAATTTCATATAAAAATGATAACATTTCAATATCATCACTTTCCTAACATCCATGCAACCATATACTATAATTTACAGAAAATCATTTCCTTTATATACAAAAATAGTTTTGGGCAAAATTATTTCATTCGCCCTATTTTAAAACAATACTGTGCCGAATTGTTCTATTTAAATGTTTAGAAACCCCTTCGATACAGTTTTGCAAGACTGTGCCGACGAAGGTTCATATACCACTCAACAAACCAATCATCACAATACAAAACAATTTTATATTCAATAACAAATACGCGCTCGTATCTATTATCACACTCAACTCATTCTAGAGTACTACTGACTCTATCTCTAATGAGTCACACCCAACAGAGCAGGGTTGTCGCTTAACCATATGCTCTGATACCACTTTGTCACGATCCGAAATTTTCGACTTTCGAAAATTCAACATCGATACTCACTTTATCGACTGTCGAGCAATCGAGTGCCGGAAACTCCAATAGTGAGGGTTTTAGACAGAAGAAAAAGGCAGAAGAAGAAGAAAGAAGAAAAAGAGAAGAAAGAACAACAACAGAATAACATCCGATACAGAAAACAATATCAGAATCTCACATATCGCAGCGGAACAATATATAATAGATAAACACTAGTCTTTTAAAACAAAGAACTATATCAGTTTATACATACATCAATCATCAGAGTCAATATACAACAATGGACAGTTATATAACCTGTCCTCATACAGAATACACAGCGGAATAAATACTACCAGATACAAATACTACGTCTCGCCATCCAGCTTATCTCCAAAGCTCCAGAATATCCAGAATATCCTGATAATCTAACTCTAGACTGCCCGTGTGGAAATTGGTGGGCACCTAGAGTTTAGAAGGGAACAATAAACTCCGAGTCAGTCATGGTGACTGGTGTGAGATCGTAAAACAGTTATTTATCTTTAAAATAAATAGCAGAGAATTTTAAAGTCAATTCGCAATGCTTTTGGAAAATGAAACTACCATAAGACCTCCCACCACACACACAATGCAAACGCAGAATTGGAGGAGATTTCTTCTTATGATAGCCAAAGA
Source organism: Allium fistulosum (assembly GCA_030737815.1). Lineage (NCBI taxonomy): Eukaryota > Viridiplantae > Streptophyta > Magnoliopsida > Asparagales > Amaryllidaceae > Allium > Allium fistulosum. The sequence continues at coordinate 229,657,571 of CM060908.1, read as the reverse complement.
TGCTTACTACGCAAAATCAAATTCTTTTTGATATTATTATTAGTGCATAGTGTAGAAATCATTTTCGAAAAGTATAATATTAATCTTAGCCAGCATAGACATTTCGAACTATGCCTACTATAGCTACCATCCAAACAGTGGGGCGCCACCATAAGTGAATGATAGGTTCTACAACTAAAACCGTACAAGTCACGTATTGTTTCTTTGGATTTCCAACAAATGGTCAGGCTAAGGAACTTCCTATCCACGATGGGTACGTCCCTGGAATAGACGACCCGAGAACCTAACCGGATCTCTGCCAACACAAGGCTGGGTTACCTCTGCAAAAATAGGTAACTACTGACACGCGTATGCCATCCCCCGATCGTCACCGATCTTCCCGAGGATCCCCGATTCCAACAAACCACATAGAAAAAAATAATGCAGTAACCATAGAGGTTAAGTATCTGGGCTCCATACCATGATACCACCTTTATCCAGAAGGAATGACATACACTAAGGGGCGCTACTCCCTAGAACCTTGCTGCATCCTTCCTGTTTCGACCATTTCCGGGGTGTGAGGCTCGATGAAGTCTCGTCCACAAAGCTACGCTTTCTCAAAAAGCCCTGCTTCGGGTCAAACAAAATGATCAACCTATGATCACAAAGATATAAGATCAAACAAATGATCATATCACAAATGATCAAACACTGATCATTTCACAGCAACACTCAGTATGCCACGTTACCAAATTGGGATATATCGCTGATAAATTTCAACTACATAACCTCTGAGCTCGTATGTCTCAGAGAAGGGTGTTAAGCTAAGAGAATAAATTCTCCGCCACCAACAGAAATGTATTTGAAAGAAATCAGCTTTATATCTCAAATTGTAACGTCACACACACAATCCATACAAGTCTGTTCCGGGATCGAACAGAACCGAAGGCACTTCTCACGAAGCCCTTGCATTTCCGGATAATCTTCTAATCACGTCGGGACTTCCCGTCACTAAGGGTGATAAAACCTCTAAATCGAAGATCAGTCGATGTAGAGTAACTCGACGGTAATCCTTTCGTTTTCAAAAATATCCGGTCTTCAACACCGGTCTTCGAATGCAATTCATAACGACGTATCACATATTCGGAATGGGTTATACGACCCCATGGTCCTTTCCCGGCTAACCCGAATAGTGAGCGTTTATTCAAAAATAAGTGTGGCATTTTTATTCATCCAATTCACAACAAATACCATTCAAGGTAATTATTGATAGTCGGTTATTTAACTATCAATAAAGATGCACAACATCATCAGATTCCAAATAATTTTCCAAATTATTTATTTTCAAAAATATCTTTACTAGATATAAAATTTCCCACACTTAACCATTTGAAAACAATTTCAAATCAATTTTCCACACTTCAAAAATAAATCAATATTTATTTTTAAACAACTTCGTTTTCTTTTATAAATTCCATATTGAATTTATACTTTTCGAATATCTACTGATATTCGATTTTCAATCGTTATCAAATATTCAATTTCGATTTATCTTTAAGAAGATAAATCTCAAAAACGTTCATTTCATATTGGAAAACATTCCATACTTATTTAATAATAAGTATTTCACAAATCATTTATTTTCAACACTTAGAAAATATTCGATATACTTAAATCAAATTAAGTATATATTTCATTCTTTAAGGAAATCTATTTTCTATAACAACATCAATTTGAGTCAAAACGAATGTTACGTAAAACATCGTTACGACGACTCAAAATCACTAGTATAGGGATTCGGATTTAAGATGGATATATAAATCCCAATACTATATAAAATATTTCCTTTCGGAGATCATTTACTATAACAACAGTGTTATAGTCCACCATTTCCTTATTTTTCGAAAACGTCTATTTCAACAATAAATGTTGAAACCTATGTTTCGATACTTAACACGGTTTAAAACATCTTTTAAAAACAACTTCATTTAACAATATTCTTTTTCCCAAAATATATTGATTTTATTCAATAATATATATTTACTGTCCAAATTCGTGGATATAATCACTATCCCAATTTTAACAATTTCTACACATTTAACTTAAAGGATAATTCGCTATCCAAAATCACGAATATACCTTCTTTAACATTTTAATTTATCAAATCCAATTGATTTCGAATTTATAAAACAACGTTTATAAATTCTATTTCCATTTTATAACAACTTCGTTTTATAAATCTCATTTTATTCACAATTCGATTCATAACTCAAACTTTATACCAACAATCCATATTATAAGTTAATAACTTATAATTCCTTTATTTTCAAAATCGTTCTTTTAAAACTTTACAACTGAAATGTTTATTCCTTTATAAATCATTTTAACATCGTTCCCATTTTTTTTTAAATTTCTTAATTCTTTATTTCAAAAGAAATTACCTTTTTGTTAAAATTCACAAAATCCTAACTTTATAACCTTAAAGTTTTAACGTTTATTTATTTAAAATAAACCAATTCAACAATTTAAATAAACGTATATTTCCAAAGATCACTTTTAAAAATTCTCTTTTAAAATCAACATCGTTATTTTTAGATTTCAAAATTTAAATCTGATGATGCAACAGCACCAATTCGTCAATCACAACAGCAGACATCATATATCAATATGATAACAGAATATACATCAATATCTGTAAATGAATAAATACGGGTGAGGAATCCAGTTGGATCCCTCCAACCTGTTTCCCTGCATCAAAAGATGTTAGCACAATACCAATTCCGCTCCAGTACGGAATTATCGCGGTATATAGGTTTTTATAAATCTGCTTACTAACGGCGCAATAGGGTCTCATCCACTATACGAGGCGGGAAATCAATCAATCCAATATATACATATGCCAATATGTATATACTGCTATATATATAGATATATCCTATCATATCTAATACAAACAGCAATCATAGCAATCAAACAATAACTGTAAAAATTCCACATTTTATTCGAGTGAGAAAAATCTCACCTTAACTATTTATTTGCAATCCATTTTCCCTTCGACCATCTCTTCACAGTTCCAAACCTTGTATAAATAATTTATATAACCGATTAATATTCGAAATAGATCGAATAATTAAATTTTTCACTTGATAATTTCGACCCAATTTCTTTCAAATAAATTTATTTAACTAAAATTTAAATTAAACAATTTAAATTTCCTTTTCTTAAATATCCTTTGTTTACTGTAATTTCTTTTAACAAAATATTTTCTTTAATCATTCCCAATAATCATTTAAAAATTTCACATATATACATTATTATTATTTTTCTGCCTAGCTTTAAACAAAAAGATTTTAAACCAGAAAATTTCTGTTTTCTGCTTATATAACACACATATTATATATATTTATTTTTTTATTTTTATTTTTATTTTTACAACAGTTAACACAAATAAAAATTCACTTACTATAAGATTTCCTGATATCATATATCAAATTAAATTAAGTTTGTTAACTTACTTAAAAAATGTTTTGCTAAAAAAAATAGTTTAATTACCTTACAGCCTCCCCCCCGATCTTGAGATAGCCGCGACTAACTCACGAGTCTCCCTCAACGGCACACCCACGAACGCGACCCAAAGCCCTATCTTTTCGCAACCCCCAGTCTTCACTGTTGTGAACAATCGCCGACCCCCCTGTTCGCCGCTGCCATTGTCGTAGTTGCGACCATTGCCAGAACTTCGAATCCCCCCCGTTTCCCCCCAGCTCGAGATTGCCTCGACCTTGATCAAGGCCCATCGCATCTAGCTCCGCCTCGCTCGCGAGCTGCTCGGCGTCACTGCGACCCTTTTAAAATCGCGATACCTCCCAGCGTACGCGCGCATCCCTCTGACAATCGCAATCCCCATATCATTGATCGCCGCCTCCCTGCTTTGTCGAACTGAAGACTAGCTATAATTGCTTATCTCTTATGAAACGAAGAGACCCTAACTTCACCGCGAACCAAAGTGAAGTCGATTTCAACTGAAGAGGAGTGCGACGAGCTCGCGATTTAATTTCGGTTATATATATATTTTTTTCTTTCGATGGGGTTTCGATTAGATAAAGCAGAAGAGAAAGGTCGGCAGTTATAATTTGAATGGGAACGAATAGTTTTTCATTTGATTTGGAACTAAGGAATGAGGGAGAGGGGAAGAGGGAACAGATGTGATTTTAACAATTGAAGGAGCGTGATTTTAGGCTGAAACAAGGGACGGGTTTTAAGGAGAGGAACGTGATGTCTTTGACAAAAAATTTAAATTTAAATTTAATTTGAATTTGATTAAATTCCAATGCGTTTAGGTGTCGTGTGAACACAGAACAACTCTGAATGCTACGAAATTTGAAATCCGATAATAACTCGATATTACGGACCCAATGGAACTGGTTTCGTTGAATTCCGAGATTGTTTGAAAAATGACTATTTTATAAATATCGGTTCGAGTGATTATTTTCAAAACTGAACAAAACAGTTCGAGATTAAATTCTGAAGCTTCTATCATCTTCAGTATTATCAATACGAATTTTAAAAGCTTTTGAAATATTTTTCTTCAACTTAAAAATGAAGATTCGAATTTTTATTCGACTTACAATAGATTAAATTTTATAATTTAATCGCCAACTTCAAAGAAATATCCGGGATTCAAATTAAATCGTCGTTCAAATATTTAAAATTAATTAAATATTCTTAATTTAATTTGTTCAAAATTCAGGGTCGTTACAGACTTCCCCCCTTAAAAGAATTTCGTCCTCGAAATTACAAGTTAGGAAAAAATGTCCTTAACTCGTCTACCATTTTTCAATATCTAATAGTTTTATCAATTTATCAAAACAAATCTTTCTACTAGAGATTCGCTATTAATTCAACTAATTTTTCCAACTCAAATTATAAGTTCCAGACAACATTGTTTTCTTAACAATTCAAATTTAAGTTTAAATTCAAATTTTAAACTTTCAAAATTTTCTCAAAAATTTTCTAACACTTGAAATTTTCAAAAAATTTCGCCAGCGTCTCCTTTGCGCGGCTAATACGGCACGACTACAAAACGTCCCTACGGACTCTCAGATTTCAAAAAGAAAAAGAAAAAGCCAAGCGGCTAGAGAGAAATCATCAAAATCTCATATAGAAATTAAAATACGTACCTTTTTCGAGCAATTCAAATTTATCTTTGAAATCAAAATTTCCAATCCCTTTATACCTGTATATCTACTAGCCATTATATCTAGTTACAGCATTCAATCATTTTGCAAATTCGATCACAAAATTTCCAATATATGCTTAGTTTCAATTACTAACTCATTACAAATTCCACTTCACTTACAATTTCAAATTTGTCTTCAATTTCATTTACAATTGCAAATTATCTATTCATCCACTAATTCGTTCATTTTCAATTTGAATCTCATTTTATTTAATTGATTCACTTGCAAATTTATTCATTCATTCTCAAATTCTTTCATTTTCAATTGAATCTCATCTCTATCAAATTTGCAAATATTTATAAGTTATCAACTTATTTACATTTCGATTTATAATCACTTATATATTCATATTACAAATTCATTTCATTAATGAATTTTAATTTTTTTCCAATATCTATCTGGAATTCCATTTTCATTTATAAATCACATTTACACTTCATATTTACCATTTTATTTATATATGAATTCGTTTCCTTATACTTTCAATTCACATTTATAGATTTCACTTGTTAATGAACTTTAATTCCAATCACAATTTCATATTTCACATTAACAATTTCTATTCGTATAAGTTATCAATTCAATAATATTCCGTAAATATTCTTTATAGTATTCCAGAGTCTTTTTCAACCTTTTCAAAACCATTTTGAAAACAAGTCAAATCATCCATTGAACTTTCAAAACAAAACCCAAATTTTCAAACAACTTCCTTTTAAAACAATTTGGCAGCAATTCCTCTTTTGGAAACCCGAAAATGAACACCGGTGATGTCGCGATCATCATCGGAATTATTTTCCAGCGACCGAAAAGAGTTTAGAGCTTTTCATTCCTTCAAAGTACTTTTCAAAACCTTTGAAAATCACTTTCAAATCAAAAAGGAATTTAAACTTCCAAATCTCCAAAATTTTCAAATCCTTTTCAAAACATTTCCAAATATTCTCTGGAATTCCGTTTTAAATTATAAGTCACATTTATAATCTACATTCTCTAATTTCATTTGTATATGAATTAATTTCTTAACTTTGGAGTTACGATTTGAATTTCTTATTTAATTTCATATAAAAATGATAACATTTCAATATCATCACTTTCCTAACATCCATGCAACCATATACTATAATTTACAGAAAATCATTTCCTTTATATACAAAAATAGTTTTGGGCAAAATTATTTCATTCGCCCTATTTTAAAACAATACTGTGCCGAATTGTTCTATTTAAATGTTTAGAAACCCCTTCGATACAGTTTTGCAAGACTGTGCCGACGAAGGTTCATATACCACTCAACAAACCAATCATCACAATACAAAACAATTTTATATTCAATAACAAATACGCGCTCGTATCTATTATCACACTCAACTCATTCTAGAGTACTACTGACTCTATCTCTAATGAGTCACACCCAACAGAGCAGGGTTGTCGCTTAACCATATGCTCTGATACCACTTTGTCACGATCCGAAATTTTCGACTTTCGAAAATTCAACATCGATACTCACTTTATCGACTGTCGAGCAATCGAGTGCCGGAAACTCCAATAGTGAGGGTTTTAGACAGAAGAAAAAGGCAGAAGAAGAAGAAAGAAGAAAAAGAGAAGAAAGAACAACAACAGAATAACATCCGATACAGAAAACAATATCAGAATCTCACATATCGCAGCGGAACAATATATAATAGATAAACACTAGTCTTTTAAAACAAAGAACTATATCAGTTTATACATACATCAATCATCAGAGTCAATATACAACAATGGACAGTTATATAACCTGTCCTCATACAGAATACACAGCGGAATAAATACTACCAGATACAAATACTACGTCTCGCCATCCAGCTTATCTCCAAAGCTCCAGAATATCCAGAATATCCTGATAATCTAACTCTAGACTGCCCGTGTGGAAATTGGTGGGCACCTAGAGTTTAGAAGGGAACAATAAACTCCGAGTCAGTCATGGTGACTGGTGTGAGATCGTAAAACAGTTATTTATCTTTAAAATAAATAGCAGAGAATTTTAAAGTCAATTCGCAATGCTTTTGGAAAATGAAACTACCATAAGACCTCCCACCACACACACAATGCAAACGCAGAATTGGAGGAGATTTCTTCTTATGATAGCCAAAGATGCTTACTACGCAAAATCAAATTCTTTTTGATATTATTATTAGTGCATAGTGTAGAAATCATTTTCGAAAAGTATAATATTAATCTTAGCCAGCATAGACATTTCGAACTATGCCTACTATAGCTACCATCCAAACAGTGGGGCGCCACCATAAGTGAATGATAGGTTCTACAACTAAAACCGTACAAGTCACGTATTGTTTCTTTGGATTTCCAACAAATGGTCAGGCTAAGGAACTTCCTATCCACGATGGGTACGTCCCTGGAATAGACGACCCGAGAACCTAACCGGATCTCTGCCAACACAAGGCCGGGTTACCTCTGCAAAAATAGGTAACTACTGACACGCGTATGCCATCCCCCGATCGTCACCGATCTTCCCGAGGATCCCCGATTCCAACAAACCACATAGAAAAAAATAATGCAGTAACCATAGAGGTTAAGTATTTGGGCTCCATACCATGATACCACCTTTATCCAGAAGGAATGACATACACTAAGGGGCGCTACTCCCTAGAACCTTGCTGCATCCTTCCTGTTTCGACCATTTCCGAGGTGTGAGGCTCGATGAAGTCTCGTCCACAAAGCTACGCTTTCTCAAAAAGCCCTGCTTCGGGTCAAACAAAATGATCAACCTATGATCACAAAGATATAAGATCAAACAAATGATCATATCACAAATGATCAAACACTGATCATTTCACAGCAACACTCAGTATGCCACGTTACCAAATTGGGATATATCGCTGATAAATTTCAACTACATAACCTCTGAGCTCGTACGTCTCAGAGAAGGGTGTTAAGCTAAGAGAATAAATTCTCCGCCACCAACAGAAATGTATTTGAAAGAAATCAGCTTTATATCTCAAATTGTAACGTCAGACACACAATCCATACAAGTCTGTTCCGGGATCGAACAGAACCGAAGGCACTTCTCACGAAGCCCTTGCATTTCCGGATAATCTTCTAATCACGTCGGGACTTCCCGTCACTAAGGATGATAAAACCTCTAAATCGAAGATCAGTCGATGTAGAGTAACTCGACGGTAATCCTTTCGTTTTCAAAAATATCCGGTCTTCAACACCGGTCTTCGAATGCAATTCATAACGACGTATCACATATTCGGAATGGGTTATACGACCCCATGGTCCTTTCCCGGCTAACCCGAATAGTGAGCGTTTATTCAAAAATAAGTGTGGCATTTTTATTCATCCAATTCACAACAAATACCATTCAAGGTAATTATTGATAGTCGGTTATTTAACTATCAATAAAGATGCACAACATCATCAGATTCCAAATAATTTTCCAAATTATTTATTTTCAAAAATATCTTTACTAGATATAAAATTTCCCACACTTAACCATTTGAAAACAATTTCAAATCAATTTTCCACACTTCAAAAATAAATCAATATTTATTTTTAAACAACTTCGTTTTCTTTTATAAATTCCATATTGAATTTATACTTTTCGAATATCTACTGATATTCGATTTTCAATCGTTATCAAATATTCAATTTCGATTTATCTTTAAGAAGATAAATCTCAAAAACGTTCATTTCATATTGGAAAACATTCCATACTTATTTAATAATAAGTATTTCACAAATCATTTATTTTCAACACTTAGAAAATATTCGATATACTTAAATCAAATTAAGTATATATTTCATTCTTTAAGGAAATCTATTTTCTATAACAACATCAATTTGAGTCAAAACGAATGTTACGTAAAACATCGTTACGACGACTCAAAATCACTAGTATAGGGATTCGGATTTAAGATGGATATATAAATCCCAATACTATATAAAATATTTCCTTTCGGAGATCATTTACTATAACAACAGTGTTATAGTCCACCATTTCCTTATTTTTCGAAAACGTCTATTTCAACAATAAATGTTGAAACCTATGTTTCGATACTTAACACGGTTTAAAACATCTTTTAAAAACAACTTCATTTAACAATATTCTTTTTCCCAAAATATATTGATTTTATTCAATAATATATATTTACTGTCCAAATTCGTGGATATAATCACTATCCCAATTTTAACAATTTCTACACATTTAACTTAAAGGATAATTCGCTATCCAAAATCACGAATATACCTTCTTTAACATTTTAATTTATCAAATCCAATTGATTTCGAATTTATAAAACAACGTTTATAAATTCTATTTCCATTTTATAACAACTTCGTTTTATAAATCTCATTTTATTCACAATTCGATTCATAACTCAAACTTTATACCAACAATCCATATTATAAGTTAATAACTTATAATTCCTTTATTTTCAAAATCGTTCTTTTAAAACTTTACAACTGAAATGTTTATTCCTTTATAAATCATTTTAACATCGTTCCCATTTTTTTTTAAATTTCTTAATTCTTTATTTCAAAAGAAATTACCTTTTTGTTAAAATTCACAAAATCCTAACTTTATAACCTTAAAGTTTTAACGTTTATTTATTTAAAATAAACCAATTCAACAATTTAAATAAACGTATATTTCCAAAGATCACTTTTAAAAATTCTCTTTTAAAATCAACATCGTTATTTTTAGATTTCAAAATTTAAATCTGATGATGCAACAGCACCAATTCGTCAATCACAACAACAGACATCATATATCAATATGATAACAGAATATACATCAATATCTGTAAATGAATAAATACGGGTGAGGAATCCAGTTGGATCCCTCCAACCTGTTTCCCTGCATCAAAAGATGTTAGCACAATACCAATTCCGCTCCAGTACAGAATTATCACGGTATATAGGTTTTTATAAATCCGCTTACTAACGGCGCAATAGGGTCTCATCCGCTATACGAGGCGGGAAATCAATCAATCCAATATATACATATGCCAATATGTATATACTGCTATATATATAGATATATCCTATCATATCTAATACAAACAGCAATCATAGCAATCAAACAATAACTGTAAAAATTCCACATTTTATTCGAGTGAGAAAAATCTCACCTTAACTATTTATTTGCAATCCATTTTCCCTTCGACCATCTCTTCACAGTTCCAAACCTTGTATAAATAATTTATATAACCGATTAATATTCGAAATAGATCGAATAATTAAATTTTTCACTTGATAATTTCGACCCAATTTCTTTCAAATAAATTTATTTAACTAAAATTTAAATTAAACAATTTAAATTTCCTTTTCTTAAATATCCTTTGTTTACTGTAATTTCTTTTAACAAAATATTTTCTTTAATCATTCCCAATAATCATTTAAAAATTTCACATATATACATTATTTTTTTTTTTCTGCCTAGCTTTAAACAAAAAGATTTTAAACCAGAAAATTTCTGTTTTCTGCTTATATAACACACATATTATATATATTTATTTTTTTATTTTTATTTTTACAACAGTTAACACAAATAAAAATTCACTTACTATAAGATTTCCTGATATCATATATCAAATTAAATTAAGTTTGTTAACTTACTTAAAAAAATGTTTTGCTAAAAAAAATAGTTTAATTACCTTACAGCCTCCCCCCCGATCTTGAGATAGCCGCGACTAACTCACGAGTCTCCCTCAACGGCACACCCACGAACGCGACCCAAAGCCCTATCTTTTCGCAACCCCCAGTCTTCACTGTTGTGAACAATCGCCGACCCCCCTGTTCGCCGCTGCCATTGTCGTAGTTGCGACCATTGCCAGAACTTCGAATCCCCCCCGTTTCCCCCCAGCTCGAGATTGCCTCGACCTTGATCAAGGCCCATCGCATCTAGCTCCGCCTCGCTCGCGAGCTGCTCGGCGTCACTGCGACCCTTTTAAAATCGCGATACCTCCCAGCGTACGCGCGCATCCCTCTGACAATCGCAATCCCCAAATCATTGATCGCCGCCTCCCTGCTTTGTCGAACTGAAGACTAGCTATAATTGCTTATCTCTTATGAAACGAAGAGACCCTAACTTCACCGCGAACCAAAGTGAAGTCGATTTCAACTGAAGAGGAGTGCGACGAGCTCGCGATTTAATTTCGGTTATATATATTTTTTTTTCTTTCGATGGGGTTTCGATTAGATAAAGCAGAAGAGAAAGGTCGGCAGTTATAATTTGAATGGGAACGAATAGTTTTTCATTTGATTTGGAACTAAGGAATGAGGGAGAGGGGAAGAGGGAACAGATGTGATTTTAACAATTGAAGGAGCGTGATTTTAGGCTGAAACAAGGGACGGGTTTTAAGGAGAGGAACGTGATGTCTTTGACAAAAAATTTAAATTTAAATTTAATTTGAATTTGATTAAATTCCAATGCGTTTAGGTGTCGTGTGAACACAGAACAACTCTGAACGCTACGAAATTTGAAATCCGATAATAACTCGATATTACGGACCCAATGGAACTGGTTTCGTTGAATTCCGAGATTGTTTGAAAAACGACTATTTTATAAATATCGGTTCGAGTGATTATTTTCAAAACTGAACAAAACAGTTCGAGATTAAATTCTGAAGCTTCTATCATCTTCAGTATTATCAATACGAATTTTAAAAGCTTTTGAAATATTTTTCTTCAACTTAAAAATGAAGATTCGAATTTTTATTCGACTTACAATAGATTAAATTTTATAATTTAATCGCCAACTTCAAAGAAATATCCGGGATTCAAATTAAATCGTCGTTCAAATATTTAAAATTAATTAAATATTCTTAATTTAATTTGTTCAAAATTCAGGGTCGTTACACTTCTGGTGTTCGAGCAAGTTGGGTTTGCATTCATCTTTCGAAGCTTAGAGGGGCAGGTATCTGCGATTTCATTTAATTTAATATATATAAGCGAGGTCTCATTTCATAGTAAAAGAAATTTTAAATTAGTTCTGTCTATTTTATTAATATACGAATATAGGTTAAAAGAGACTTATATTTTTATTTAAAGATTTATGTATGAGTAAGTATGCAGAACTGAAAAGAAAATCTATATTTGGGTAGATAAGTTTTAAATGTATATAGATATAATTTCGAAATGGGTTAAAATTTATTTTTAAGTAATCTAAGAAGTAATTGATTGTTTAGGGTAACTAATTAAATGGTAATTAACTGGTTGACTAATTCAAATATTAATAAAATCGTATAAATGTTTATACAGTCTGAAAATTTTAAGGAAAACAAGTCGAGATGGAATGGATTGCAAACAACAAAATCAAAGGTGAGTTAATCTCACTCAGCTGAATTTTAGTTTAACTTTAAATAGTTAAATTTAAATATTTGGATTGATTTGATATGATAGTATATATAGTAGTATATACCAATATATATATATATTGGCATATGTATATATTGGAGTTGTTGATATTCCCGCATTATATAGCGGATGAGACCCTATGCGCCGCATAATAGCGGATGATATTTATTTAATCCCATATACCGCGATATTCCACCTCGAAGTGGAATTGGTATTGTGCTAACATCTGTGGATGCAGGGAAACAGGTTGGAGGGATCCAACTGGATTCCTCAAAATATTTAATTTTGTTTAAATATTCTGTGATATGATTGTTGATATCCTATGATGATTTATATTGGATAATCTGGTTGGATTGAATTTCCCAGTATAATGAGTTATCAAAAGCAATTGAATTGAAATTTTGGAAAGAAATAAAAGAGTAAAATTTAAGTTAAATAATTCTAGTGAATTTGAATAACTTAAATAATGAATTGTAAAAGAAATAAAGCAATTTCTAAATTCGAACAAATATGGTTAAATGGGATTTTGAATTAACATGAGAATAATAAATTTTAAACTAAAGTTATATTATTGGAAAGAATAAAGAAATTATTTTTAAAAGTTTAAGGATTTAATTTAATTGAAGGAATTTTGTAAGTTTAAAATTAATATTTTCAGTAAAAAGGGTTTTAACTCAAAAATTAAGGAATAAAATCTGAGAGTAAATGTAATTTGAAATAAATGAAGTAAATAAGAAATTATTTCGAAGTAAAGCAAATTTGAAATCAATTGTAAATTGATTTAAGTAATTGGAAGTGAAATTTTGAAGAAAAGGGAGATTTTGGAATTTATAAACTGGGTTTATAAAGTAAAATAAAATATCAGAGGATATTTGAAAATATAAATTCAATGTGGGAATTTATAAAAGGATATGAATTGGTTTAAAAATAAATGTTGATTTATTTTTAAAGATATGAAGAGAAGTGTATTTCCTTGGATAACCAAGTACGTTTTCAAAGCAATTTTAAATATAAGTTAAAAGTTTTAAGTATGTTTTAAAAAGCATGTTTTAGGAAATTTGTCTTTTTTAAATGTTAATTTCCAAAGTAAGATTTTCAAAACCTATTATTGTAATAATTATATAAAAGTGATTTGGTATTATGTTTTAAAGGAGAAATTTAGTATATATTTATAAAGCGGTTTTATTTTAAATATCCTTAAAGTATATATTTTAATAAAGCATTAAAGTAGTTTATAATTTCAATGTTATAAAGCATATTTACAGTAAAGTGTTTTTAAATTATTTTTAAATCTAAAACTATTTTGTACTTGGTGTTTCAGAGGAAATAAATATTTGGGAATGTATTCCGTAAGCGGGAATTGTTTTCAAATGAGCTTTGAAAATTTGGAAATATATCTTGGAAAGATATTTGGGTAAATAAATAATGTGGGAAATTATTTATTGTGTGATGGTTGCTTGTGAATGTTAATTGATAGTTAAATAACCGACTATCAATATTGGCCAAATGCGCTGATCGTTTCGAAGAGACCGGGATCGAGTTTCCGTATACCGGGATTCTAGGTCTGGAGACTCGAATACCACTTCGATCCGGTTTGTACGTTTCGTGTAATGTGTTCGGAGTCGAAGATGGAGCTGTGAAGTGCAAGGGCTAGTCGCTACTAATCCTGAGGATATTTCCAAAATGGATGTAGTAGGAATAGTGCCTTCGGTTCCGTTCGAACCCGGGACGGACTTGTATGGACGAATGCTTTCGTGACATCGTCAGGTGGACGATGGGCATTCTAAGGGATATGTGCTATAAAGGTATCGTTTAGCCTCGAACCTCATCAACCGGGAATGACTGAAAATCAGGGGTTATGCAGCAAGGCTTCGTGGGTAGCCCCCACTTGAGAATAAAGTCATCCCTGTCTAGATGTCCCTTTATTTCGGCTTAGTGGTGCGGTTGCTGATCCCAACCGTGGGGTGATTTTATTTGGAATTATCCAGTAAGGGATGATTCCGGCCTTGTGTTGCAGGGGAGCGGGCGTACTCCTCGGTACTGTGATCTAGGCCACGTACTGTGATAGGTGGTACCCCAGTGCCTAGTCATTCGTTGGAAATCCATTCTTCCTACGTGCCTTGTACGAGTTTTGTTTGTATACCTAGTATGCTGGAATTTAATCATGTAACAATTTCAGCTATTTGAATAAGTATTTGTAAATAGACACTATTATAATATCAGAGGATTTTTATAAAAAGTGTTTTAGCTATCGTAAGGTAAAAACCCGACATGTTTATTTGTGGCGTGGTCTTACGAGATGCTTTTATTTTCAAAAGGATTTTTGAAACTTTAATAATCAATTGAGTGTGATTTTCTCACGCTGGTATTCCAGACTGACTCGGGTATTGTTTTATATGATGCTCGGGTCAAACCGAGATAAACAGGTTCAGGATATGATGCTGTGGAGCTCAGGAGACGAGCTGGATGACGATATGTACTCCCGTACTTGCTATTATTTTTCCGCTGTGTATTCAGTTGTATGTTATGGATGTTGATGTACTCTGATGATGTATTGTATAAACAGATATAGTTTTTGATTTGTGTAAAGATCTGTTGATATATATTATATTTTATTCCGCTGCGATGGTTAGATTCTGATGTTGTTTCTATTTTTCTTCTTCTACCTCTTCTTCTTAACTAAAATGGTTCGATTTTCCGGGTCTGGAAAGTCGGGACGTTACAGTTGGTATCAGAGCTTAGGCTAGCGATAACCTTGGCTCTGGTGGGAATTTTGAGAGTATTAATAGATATGAGCGCGTATTTGTTAGTGAATATAAAATGGTTTTATATTGTGTTGACTTATCGGTTGAGTGTTTATGGATTCTGGTCGATGTGTGGGACGCCACAATATCGATAGGGGTTTCTAAACTCTTAAACAAGATAAACCGACACAGTATTGCTTTAAAGAAGGGTAAATGAAATAATTTTACCCAAATTATTTTTGTATAAAAAGGAAAGTTTTGTAAACTATTGTAGTTAATATATATATGGTTGTTTGGATGTTAGATGTGATAATATTGGATTATTATCATTATTATATGGAAACTTAACTAGAAATTGAAATTTATAACCAAAGTAAAGAATAAAATTTTATAATAAAATAAAATTTGAAATATAGATTATAAATGTAATTTATAAATTGGAATAAACTCCATATCCAAATGAGATAGTAATTTAAAATAGAATTCCAGAGAAAGGTTTAAATTTAATTGGATGGGTTGGAAATTTGGAATTTTTGAGAAAGGACTTAAAATTCCTTTGGATTTGAAAACGGTTTTCAAGGGTGTGGGAGAAATAGTAGTGATACTATTATGGGAAATATTTTAAATTGGATTCGAAGTCTGATGAGATTGGGTATTCAAAAATATTTGAAATGATTTAAAGTGATAAAAGCACTAAACTCTCTTTGGTCGCTGGAAAATAATTCCGATGATGATCGCGACATCATCGGTGTTCATTTTCGAGTTTCCAAAGAGAAATTGCTACCGAATTGTTCCAAATTGAAATTGTTGCGAACTGGGTTTGATTTAAGAATTCAAAAAGATAATGGAATTTACCAAAGGAGTTTGGATATAGTTGATTTCAAAAAGGGATTTTGAAATTTTGAAAATTTGTGTATACTCTGGAATCTTATTGTGACGACCCAGAATTTTTGAATATTTGAAATCGGAATATTTAATTAATTTTAAATATTCAAGGGTTAATTTTAACTTGAATTTCAAATATCAATAATTGTTGGATAATTTAATTGTTGAATTTAATTATTGAATCAAACGATTGGAAATTTGGTAAATTTGTTGAATCTGAAATTTCAAGCTTGTTAAAAATAATTTAAAGGTTTGTAAAATTTATATCGATAATATTGAAGATAATAAAAGTGATAGAATTGAATTTAAAGATGTTTTGATCAGATTTTAAAAATATATTGTTAAATTGAATTTAAAAATAGCCTTCCGAGGCACGGTCTCGGAATTTGACGAAACCAGTTTCCTTGGATCCGTAATACTGTATTATTACCGGATTTCAAGTTTTGTAATTTTTGGAGTTATCGGGATTGTACGAAGTGGAAACGTCTAGAGATAATAAATCATTTTAATAAAAGTAAAAGTAAATATAATATAATTTGTTTTGACTTCCAGAGCAAGCCACTTTATAGGGTACGAAGCTGTCTTTCTTCATCATTGTGTCGCGTGCCTGTTCATTGCTTCAAATTGAACTCGTGAAAAAAAATTTAAAACAAAAAAATATCTCGTTCCCTTTATTTTTGCAGCCGAGCCCTAAATTTAATCGGGCTTCATCAAAATGGAATTAAATCGAAAAAGAAAAATGGCAGAACGAAACCAAGGCAAAACTGAGCAATCAGGAACCCTTCTCCCCACAGTTCGAATCGTTCTCGCCTCGTTTAAAAATCGAAAATCAAAATCCACTCGTTCGAAGCCAAATCGTTTCAGCCTCATACGAAGATCAATAGCAGTGGTCTGCCGCGATGATTGTGACGACCCGGCTTTTTCTCCACAAAAAGTCGTATCATCAAGAAGAAAGAAAGGGATAGAAAAGAGATAAGATAGAGAAGAAAGAAAGAAACACATCAGAATCTAAACAGCGGAACGAATAAATTATATTGATCAAATAAGATATTACATTGTATCATATACATCAGAGATACACAGCTTATACAACACATACTAGACAGTTATAAACATCTGTCTAGTCATTACAACTCAAATATAACTCAACAAATGACTCATACAGACTAACACAGCGGAACACTATATCTACGAACGCTGAAGCCTCCTGCTCCATTGCTCCTCCAAAGATTCGTCAAAGCAAACCTGAATCCCTTGGCTACTCGTAAAAATTTGAGTACCCAAGGTTTAATAAAACAGAAAATAAACACTTGGGTCAGACATGGGTCTGGTGTGAGTAAACGGTTTAAATTGCTTAACTTCAAAACCTTTTGAAAACAAAGGTATCACGTAAGACTCCCCATAAATAAACATGGGTAAGTTTTTACCTTACGCTAACCAAAACATTTGATAGGAAATCCAGTTATATTATAATAGGTCTAGGGTTTTCAAGTAAAATACAGAAATAGCTGGAATGCTTACATCTCACGTTCCAACATAGTTGGGCACAACTAATACGTACGGTACTTATTGGATTGTGGATTCCATACAATGGCAGGGCTACTGGGGTACCGCCCGTCACAGTACGTGGCCTAGATCAACGTACCGAGGATCACTCCCAATCCCCTGCAACACAAGGCCGGAACATCCCTTACTGGATAATTCCCGCATAAGAAACCCCGCGGTTGTAGCTAGCAACCGCCCACACAGCCGAAATAAAAAGAAGGGACCTCTAGACAGGGGAATCTTATACTACTTGGGTGCTACCCACTAACCTTGCTGCACCTCCCCTGTTTTAGCCATTCCCGGTTGATGAGGCTTGAGGTCACGATTACCTTTAATCAGAACACATCACTTAGAATGCTCATCGTCCACCTGACGATGTGCTGAAAGCATTCAATCCATACAAGTTCGTTCCGGGTTCGAACGAAACCGAAGGCATTATCTCGTTACACTCGTTTTGGAATCACCCTCAGAGTTAACGACAATAACCCTTGCACTCTGAATCTTCATCTTCACTTGATTCACGACCTATCGTTAATTTGGATCGATGTGGTATTCGGGTCTCCAGACCTGGAAATCCGGTATACGGAAACCCGATCCCGGTCTCATCGAAATCCAAAGCGTATCTTTTAAGGCCAGGTTGTTTAAAAGTTTAAACATTTAAACTTATTCAGGATGATATAAATAGATAGGTGAATCACATTATCACAATAGATAATTCATATCAAACATTCATCTCACAAAGCAGCATATCACATATATCAAAGATATCCAAATCATCCAATATCAACCAATCACCCAATATCCAATATCAATCAATCATCCATAAGCAGGTTTGATTATCTCCAAATCAATTTAATTAACCTTTAATTAAATTAATTACTATCCTTTAATTACTTGGATTACCTTAATCCAACTTACCAACATTAATTAATTACAAATTAATGAATTAATCATCTCTTAATGATCTTCCTTAATTAATCTTCCTTGATTAATTATACTTTAATTACATTCAAGTAATTATCCTTAACCATATCAAGTAATTAATCTTTAATTACTATCATTAATTACAATGATTAATGATCCTTTATTAATTAACTATAATTAATTATATTAATTCTCAATTAACTACAATTAATCAATCATACTTAAATTAATTATTTTGATTAATCAACCTTGATTAATTCATAAATTAAATAATCCTTATTAATTAATTAATCCTTTTTAATTAATTAAATAATTAATTTTAATCAACCACTTCATTAATTAGTTTTAATTAATTATAAACAGTAATTAACAATTTGTAATTACTTATCTTAATTAATTACTATCTTAGTTAATTATATTAATCTTTGATTAATTAATCTTTAACTACTTGATTAAGAAATTATTAATCAATTAATTAATAAATAAACCTTAATTAATTACTTTATTAATTAATTACCATTTTAATTAATTACCCTTAGTAATTATCCTCAAATTAATCACATTCCTTAATTAATTAATCACTTTAATTACTTAACTAAAATAATTAAGTAATTAACTTTTAATTACTTACATAAGTAATTATCTTCTAATTACTTCCATTAATAATCTTGATTACTTTCTTAATTAATTACTTAACCAATAATTAATTCCATCATTAAATAATTCTTAATACTTTAATTAATTAATTACTTCATAATTAATTAACTTCAAACAATTAACTTAATTAATTCCTTAATTGATTACAACAAGTGATTACCCATTAATCACTTCAACTAATTACTTCCATGAGTAATTACCTTCTTAATCACATTCAATTATTAACCATTAATTACTTCATTAAGAAATTATACTTAATTAATCATAATCTTTAATTAATTAGACTTATTTATTAACCTAAAATTAATTACCTTAATTAATTACTCAATTAATCATCACTAAATCTTTAATTAATTTATTTCTTAATTACATTCATTTCCACTAATTACTTTATTAAGTAATTATCCTTAATAACAAATAAGTAATTAACTTTTAATTTATTTTATTAATTTACTATTCTTAATTAATCTCAACTTAACTAATTAAGAATACTAGTATTTATATTAAATACTTACTCAAATTATTTACTTCATTAAAACCAAATTTAGAAATCAATTTTGAAATATAATTTACTTTTAAACAAACCATACAAACATTTAATTTCAATATCTTTGAAAACCATTTCAAACATTGTTTAATCAAATTAAACAATTATTTATTTAAAACTTGTTTAAACATTCATTTTTCTGAAAACAAGATTATTTCATAACTTAAAACTTGTTTATTTTGCTTTGAACTCGAAAACAATTTGTAAATTCAAGCTTTCAGTTTAAAAACCCAGAACCACCCGAGTAAACAACCCGAGCCAACCACTTAAATCCCCCGAGTCCACTCCGTGTCCTCGCGATCACTTACCAGCTTCGAGTCGACATGCAAAAACACGAGACCGTCCTGAGCAAATCTTCATCTTCCCCAAACTCTCGAACTCCAGTACACCCATACATGTACACGTACATGTGCACCTACCCAAACGTCTCCGGCTAACCATGGTCGTCACGACCATCGACGACGATCAAAATATCACTCGCGATCAAGAAATCGAACCCAGAAATCAAAACTCCACTTCGAATCGAAATCGAGTCGATCTCGACCAAAAGCTGAAACCACCATTGCCAGAAATCCACTCGTCCCCTTCGTCTCTGACCTCGAGATCGCCAGACCTCTTCACTGTAGCCTCGTCACATCTTCCAGCAACCATTCCCACCACCGCGACCGTCACCAGCATCTTCACGGCGGCGCATTTTCCACCGAAACTACTTTGACAAAAACAGGCAACCAAACCCTATATCTCCCCCGCCTGGCCACCGTGGCCATTAGAAAAATCCATCGGCATTTTTCCCTTGACAAACATCCTTCCAGCTACCCCCAATCTTAGTCGCGACACACCTCCACTATCGATCGCCGCGAAATCGATCGAAGTTCGAAATTCGATCAACTCAGCAATCCTTGACAACCCCAAACCTAAAAATTCTAATATCTATCTCAAAATTCATTGCTTTCTAACATGAACCAATTCACGAAATCCAAACATGAAATCGTGCATATTGATTTTTGACTTATATACGATTTTTACTGTTATTTCTAATTTTCCAGAATACTACTAAATATTAACACTTAAAATTATTTTTAAAAATAATGTTACACTCGTACAATCATCTTTCATTTATAGATCAAAACCTAACATTGATTGTGTGGAGAGATATTGCATTTCTTACTTAGTGGATCAAAACCTGTAACACAACAGAGCATATATATATATACAGACAATGCACAGACATATCATACTTATATACATACATTCACATCCAAACATTCATGTAAACATTATATGCTATACTTCTACAAGATTCCATCACATGCATCAATATGAACATAGATTAAAAACTGTTTTTAAGAAAGTTTACTCACCTATTATAAAACAGAGATTAGAGGTCAGTTTTTCCCAGGTTTTAAATTCTTGAATTCTGGACTTGTATTTGATTTTGTTCTGGAAAAACTTTTGAATTTCTTTGCTGTGAAAACTGCCCTTGCATGCTTGTAAATATTTGAGTCTTTAACTTGATTGTTGAGACTGAAGTCTTTGCATTTGAATTTAGTTTCCAGGTTGAAGATTGAAAAAAAAAAAACTGATGTTGAGATGAATTTGAACTGAACTTGCATTTTGGTTTCTGCTTTGATTTATTATTTCTTTGTTTTCAGTTTTTGGAAAGATGAGGAGAGAAAAAGATTCGAACTGAAAAATTGAAAACAGGTTTCTCTACAACTATATTTTATTTATAAATGTTAAATTCTTTAAAGAAAACAAGATAATGCCACTTGTTATATTATAAATTAGACAAATGTTCATTGCATAAGTCCCTTAACTTACAAGTGTTAAAACAAGCAAAATTATGTTTAAAACCTTATTATAAAAGAAATTATATTTTAAAACCTTATTTATAAAAGTATTTATATTTTCTTAATATGTAATTATGGATTTATATAAATTCATTTACTTACTTACAAACTATTTTAGTTTAAGAGATATTTTAAAAGGAAAGTTTATTTAAAACCATATATACACACTTATAAACATTTTAATTTGAGCATTTAAAAAGAAGACAAAACAAAGCTTGTTTAAATCCTTTTTAAACAATTTCATTTAAAATAAACAATTATCTTATATTTTGAAAATAATGGAATTAATCTAAACTAAACTTTGAAAAATATTAATTTTAAAACAAAGCTTTAAATCATACTTCATACATATATAAATTATCAATAGATTTAATTAAATTCAAAACAATCCAAATTATAACATATACATACATATATATTACAATTTGAAAATACAATCTTTAATTTAAAACAAAAGATATTTCCATTCACAATATATATCATATATATATATATATTATAAATAGAATAAAATTTTATTAGCTTTGACAACAATCTTATCAATATTAAATTATTAGAAAAGATCAAGTATTACCAAATTTAAATATTTCCAGATTAAATATTTATTAGCCTTTAAAAGATTTAATTACCAAATTAAATTAAAATTATATAAAGAAAATTATCAATCCAATTAAATTATCAATACAGATTATTAAATTTTAAATTGCCCAAAAACCCGGGATATCACATTCCTCCCCCCTTAAAAT
Source organism: Allium fistulosum (assembly GCA_030737815.1). Classification (NCBI taxonomy): domain Eukaryota; kingdom Viridiplantae; phylum Streptophyta; class Magnoliopsida; order Asparagales; family Amaryllidaceae; genus Allium; species Allium fistulosum. The sequence goes on along the minus strand of CM060908.1, from coordinate 229,635,101 downwards.
AATTTCGTCCCCGAAATTAAAAGCAAAGTTAATTTAATAATCCAGTAAAGATTTTTACAACAAAGCATTCCTATCATCTAATTCCTAACAACCATAACAACCAATCAAACAATCAAACCTAACTACTATTCTGATATAAATCAGGATAGACTTTACTAACACTATCTCGAGTTTCCCTGGGTATAAATCACCGGGAGACTCGCTCTACAGAATCTAAACTAACAACACCACCATGACTAGAGCTCCTATCATCTCTAGATCCACCAATCTGAACAGAATATCAGATCACACTCAAGTCTAGCTCAACTTCCAAATCCATCTGAACTGCAGATTCCACACTAGCAATGCATCATACACGTACTCCCTCAGAGATACGTGAAATACAATGAATTCCAGATATCCAACTGGCCATTCAATCCTGTAGACAAAAGAACTACTCCTCTCGAGAACACAGGGAAAATCCAAAATACTTCAGTGCTAGCTTCCAGACTTACCAATCTTATAGCTTTATAATCGGAGAAAAACTTAAACAATTTCCAATCTCCAACTCCGAATTCCAAACTCCTTGTCTCATATCTGCATAACTCACTAGACGATTCCTGGGCTACCTCATCTCCTCCTGATCAGCTTAACCTTCGCTGATGCTTCTTGAAACAATTCTGGATCAAGAACAAAATGATCTCTAGATCCTATCAACAAGATGATCCTTCCAAATTCAGTTGAAATCCAAACTTGAAAACTAGATCTGACCAATCCATTTCCAAAAATTTCTGAGCTGCTACACCAACTCTTCTTTCTCTAAGAACCATCCTACTACCAGACTAACCACCGGTATCGCTTCTGGAACTAAGTCGATACGGAACTCAAACTCCAACTGCAGACAAACTTCTACTTCCTCGAATACATCCAGAAAAATCTTTGATTACTTCAGTAGCTCCTACTTCCACATGAGAAACCTCAATCTCACACAAAAGATTACCCAAGATTAATTCCCAAACTAATCGCAAGTCGCTTTTGCGATTCTACCTAGTTCGGATTCCAAAGAAACTGTTCTCTCTTTACTAATTAAAACAGCCTTAAGCTTTTCCAAACAAGGTTAACCCTTCAAGAAAATCTTCACCATCTACTCGGACTGCTGATAGAAGAACCACAAAGATTCTTGAACCATCGGAGAAACGAGCCACACTACTGCTTCCAAACTCTATCTCGATGATACTACTAAGCCAAAGACCTCCTCGTCAGCACACCGAACACTTCGAGCTGCACTGCTACCACAGTTAACTAAAGCTTCTAATCCAAAGGCTCCTCGAACTAAAACCATCAACTAACCTCACAACGAACTTTCGAGATGACAGACATCCCAAAAGAAACTCGGGCTCCAAACCAAACGCCAACAACTTACTCTTCTTAAGGGGAACAATGAGACCATGTCCGAAGAACAACTAATCGACCTTAGTCCCATACTTCAAAATAGATAAACTCTCTTACTCGATATCAGAGAATTCCTATACAGCCGAGTCTTTCCTACGGTAGGCATCAACTGTTTCTCCAATACCTTCTTGATCTTGCTCCAAAAAGAACATCTCCTTCGGGAACATCCATAGATACCGCGTTTCATCACACAGTTGCTCCTTCCTGAAGTCGCCAAAATACCATCACTCACTTCTGCTTATTCCACAGATCCAAACTCTAGAAAATCTGCTCACCCGAGCTCAATCAAACTTACACTTCAATAATGGACTCCGAATCTTTTTAAAGAGATCCGAGAAAATCCTTACTCCCAGCTGCCAAACTTACTTGAGACGGTATTAGGTCTACAGTCTCGACAGATACTCTTCCAACCTCAACATTCAGACTTCAACCAATGGTAGTCGTGTTACACACACCACCACTCTATCTACCTTTATATCTTATATTGGAAAACCCGAATAGGTAACCCAACAAATAGGTAGAATAAAAATATATATATAGTTAAAAATTACAAATACGCTCTCTCAAGATAGATAGAAATCACTCCAGAGCTAGGTATTCACTCAACCTATAGCTCTGATACCAAATGTGACGACCCGGCTTTTTCTCCACAAAAAGTCGTATCATCAAGAAGAAAGAAAGGGATAGAAAAGAGATAAGATAGAGAAGAAAGAAAGAAACACATCAGAATCTAAACAGCGGAACGAATAAATTATATTGATCAAATAAGATATTACATTGTATCATATACATCAGAGATACACAGCTTATACAACACATACTAGACAGTTATAAACATCTGTCTAGTCATTACAACTCAAATATAACTCAACAAATGACTCATACAGACTAACACAGCGGAACACTATATCTACGAACGCTGAAGCCTCCTGCTCCATTGCTCCTCCAAAGATTCGTCAAAGCAAACCTGAATCCCTTGGCTACTCGTAAAAATTTGAGTACCCAAGGTTTAATAAAACAGAAAATAAACACTTGGGTCAGACATGGGTCTGGTGTGAGTAAACGGTTTAAATTGCTTAACTTCAAAACCTTTTGAAAACAAAGGTATCACGTAAGACTCCCCATAAATAAACATGGGTAAGTTTTTACCTTACGCTAACCAAAACATTTGATAGGAAATCCAGTTATATTATAATAGGTCTAGGGTTTTCAAGTAAAATACAGAAATAGCTGGAATGCTTACATCTCACGTTCCAACATAGTTGGGCACAACTAATACGTACGGTACTTATTGGATTGTGGATTCCATACAATGGCAGGGCTACTGGGGTACCGCCCGTCACAGTACGTGGCCTAGATCAACGTACCGAGGATCACTCCCAATCCCCTGCAACACAAGGCCGGAACATCCCTTACTGGATAATTCCCGCATAAGAAACCCCGCGGTTGTAGCTAGCAACCGCCCACACAGCCGAAATAAAAAGAAGGGACCTCTAGACAGGGGAATCTTATACTACTTGGGTGCTACCCACTAACCTTGCTGCACCTCCCCTGTTTTAGCCATTCCCGGTTGATGAGGCTTGAGGTCACGATTACCTTTAATCAGAACACATCACTTAGAATGCTCATCGTCCACCTGACGATGTGCTGAAAGCATTCAATCCATACAAGTTCGTTCCGGGTTCGAACGAAACCGAAGGCATTATCTCGTTACACTCGTTTTGGAATCACCCTCAGAGTTAACGACAATAACCCTTGCACTCTGAATCTTCATCTTCACTTGATTCACGACCTATCGTTAATTTGGATCGATGTGGTATTCGGGTCTCCAGACCTGGAAATCCGGTATACGGAAACCCGATCCCGGTCTCATCGAAATCCAAAGCGTATCTTTTAAGGCCAGGTTGTTTAAAAGTTTAAACATTTAAACTTATTCAGGATGATATAAATAGATAGGTGAATCACATTATCACAATAGATAATTCATATCAAACATTCATCTCACAAAGCAGCATATCACATATATCAAAGATATCCAAATCATCCAATATCAACCAATCACCCAATATCCAATATCAATCAATCATCCATAAGCAGGTTTGATTATCTCCAAATCAATTTAATTAACCTTTAATTAAATTAATTACTATCCTTTAATTACTTGGATTACCTTAATCCAACTTACCAACATTAATTAATTACAAATTAATGAATTAATCATCTCTTAATGATCTTCCTTAATTAATCTTCCTTGATTAATTATACTTTAATTACATTCAAGTAATTATCCTTAACCATATCAAGTAATTAATCTTTAATTACTATCATTAATTACAATGATTAATGATCCTTTATTAATTAACTATAATTAATTATATTAATTCTCAATTAACTACAATTAATCAATCATACTTAAATTAATTATTTTGATTAATCAACCTTGATTAATTCATAAATTAAATAATCCTTATTAATTAATTAATCCTTTTTAATTAATTAAATAATTAATTTTAATCAACCACTTCATTAATTAGTTTTAATTAATTATAAACAGTAATTAACAATTTGTAATTACTTATCTTAATTAATTACTATCTTAGTTAATTATATTAATCTTTGATTAATTAATCTTTAACTACTTGATTAAGAAATTATTAATCAATTAATTAATAAATAAACCTTAATTAATTACTTTATTAATTAATTACCATTTTAATTAATTACCCTTAGTAATTATCCTCAAATTAATCACATTCCTTAATTAATTAATCACTTTAATTACTTAACTAAAATAATTAAGTAATTAACTTTTAATTACTTACATAAGTAATTATCTTCTAATTACTTCCATTAATAATCTTGATTACTTTCTTAATTAATTACTTAACCAATAATTAATTCCATCATTAAATAATTCTTAATACTTTAATTAATTAATTACTTCATAATTAATTAACTTCAAACAATTAACTTAATTAATTCCTTAATTGATTACAACAAGTGATTACCCATTAATCACTTCAACTAATTACTTCCATGAGTAATTACCTTCTTAATCACATTCAATTATTAACCATTAATTACTTCATTAAGAAATTATACTTAATTAATCATAATCTTTAATTAATTAGACTTATTTATTAACCTAAAATTAATTACCTTAATTAATTACTCAATTAATCATCACTAAATCTTTAATTAATTTATTTCTTAATTACATTCATTTCCACTAATTACTTTATTAAGTAATTATCCTTAATAACAAATAAGTAATTAACTTTTAATTTATTTTATTAATTTACTATTCTTAATTAATCTCAACTTAACTAATTAAGAATACTAGTATTTATATTAAATACTTACTCAAATTATTTACTTCATTAAAACCAAATTTAGAAATCAATTTTGAAATATAATTTACTTTTAAACAAACCATACAAACATTTAATTTCAATATCTTTGAAAACCATTTCAAACATTGTTTAATCAAATTAAACAATTATTTATTTAAAACTTGTTTAAACATTCATTTTTCTGAAAACAAGATTATTTCATAACTTAAAACTTGTTTATTTTGCTTTGAACTCGAAAACAATTTGTAAATTCAAGCTTTCAGTTTAAAAACCCAGAACCACCCGAGTAAACAACCCGAGCCAACCACTTAAATCCCCCGAGTCCACTCCGTGTCCTCGCGATCACTTACCAGCTTCGAGTCGACATGCAAAAACACGAGACCGTCCTGAGCAAATCTTCATCTTCCCCAAACTCTCGAACTCCAGTACACCCATACATGTACACGTACATGTGCACCTACCCAAACGTCTCCGGCTAACCATGGTCGTCACGACCATCGACGACGATCAAAATATCACTCGCGATCAAGAAATCGAACCCAGAAATCAAAACTCCACTTCGAATCGAAATCGAGTCGATCTCGACCAAAAGCTGAAACCACCATTGCCAGAAATCCACTCGTCCCCTTCGTCTCTGACCTCGAGATCGCCAGACCTCTTCACTGTAGCCTCGTCACATCTTCCAGCAACCATTCCCACCACCGCGACCGTCACCAGCATCTTCACGGCGGCGCATTTTCCACCGAAACTACTTTGACAAAAACAGGCAACCAAACCCTATATCTCCCCCGCCTGGCCACCGTGGCCATTAGAAAAATCCATCGGCATTTTTCCCTTGACAAACATCCTTCCAGCTACCCCCAATCTTAGTCGCGACACACCTCCACTATCGATCGCCGCGAAATCGATCGAAGTTCGAAATTCGATCAACTCAGCAATCCTTGACAACCCCAAACCTAAAAATTCTAATATCTATCTCAAAATTCATTGCTTTCTAACATGAACCAATTCACGAAATCCAAACATGAAATCGTGCATATTGATTTTTGACTTATATACGATTTTTACTGTTATTTCTAATTTTCCAGAATACTACTAAATATTAACACTTAAAATTATTTTTAAAAATAATGTTACACTCGTACAATCATCTTTCATTTATAGATCAAAACCTAACATTGATTGTGTGGAGAGATATTGCATTTCTTACTTAGTGGATCAAAACCTGTAACACAACAGAGCATATATATATATACAGACAATGCACAGACATATCATACTTATATACATACATTCACATCCAAACATTCATGTAAACATTATATGCTATACTTCTACAAGATTCCATCACATGCATCAATATGAACATAGATTAAAAACTGTTTTTAAGAAAGTTTACTCACCTATTATAAAACAGAGATTAGAGGTCAGTTTTTCCCAGGTTTTAAATTCTTGAATTCTGGACTTGTATTTGATTTTGTTCTGGAAAAACTTTTGAATTTCTTTGCTGTGAAAACTGCCCTTGCATGCTTGTAAATATTTGAGTCTTTAACTTGATTGTTGAGACTGAAGTCTTTGCATTTGAATTTAGTTTCCAGGTTGAAGATTGAAAAAAAAAAAACTGATGTTGAGATGAATTTGAACTGAACTTGCATTTTGGTTTCTGCTTTGATTTATTATTTCTTTGTTTTCAGTTTTTGGAAAGATGAGGAGAGAAAAAGATTCGAACTGAAAAATTGAAAACAGGTTTCTCTACAACTATATTTTATTTATAAATGTTAAATTCTTTAAAGAAAACAAGATAATGCCACTTGTTATATTATAAATTAGACAAATGTTCATTGCATAAGTCCCTTAACTTACAAGTGTTAAAACAAGCAAAATTATGTTTAAAACCTTATTATAAAAGAAATTATATTTTAAAACCTTATTTATAAAAGTATTTATATTTTCTTAATATGTAATTATGGATTTATATAAATTCATTTACTTACTTACAAACTATTTTAGTTTAAGAGATATTTTAAAAGGAAAGTTTATTTAAAACCATATATACACACTTATAAACATTTTAATTTGAGCATTTAAAAAGAAGACAAAACAAAGCTTGTTTAAATCCTTTTTAAACAATTTCATTTAAAATAAACAATTATCTTATATTTTGAAAATAATGGAATTAATCTAAACTAAACTTTGAAAAATATTAATTTTAAAACAAAGCTTTAAATCATACTTCATACATATATAAATTATCAATAGATTTAATTAAATTCAAAACAATCCAAATTATAACATATACATACATATATATTACAATTTGAAAATACAATCTTTAATTTAAAACAAAAGATATTTCCATTCACAATATATATCATATATATATATATATTATAAATAGAATAAAATTTTATTAGCTTTGACAACAATCTTATCAATATTAAATTATTAGAAAAGATCAAGTATTACCAAATTTAAATATTTCCAGATTAAATATTTATTAGCCTTTAAAAGATTTAATTACCAAATTAAATTAAAATTATATAAAGAAAATTATCAATCCAATTAAATTATCAATACAGATTATTAAATTTTAAATTGCCCAAAAACCCGGGATATCACAATGATCGAAGTCGCGATCGAGTATCTCGCACTCGCGAGTTGGCTATGATGGCGTCGCAATAGTTCAAGGCGGCGGCCTGTTCGCAAGGATTGGGGAGGCGCAAGATTAGCAGTGGGAGCTCGAAGTCGAGATGGCAGGCGACGATGTCGCGTAGGGGGTCGTGAAGCTCAGGAGGTTGCGGCGGCTGTTAGCGTTGTGGAATGGGTCGCGTTTTTCAATAACAAGGTGGGGTTGGCGATCGATCACGTTGCTCTGACGAAGTCAAGACGTAAGGGAAGCTGCAAGCATTCTAGGTATAGCAGTTTTGGGATTTTCATTTATTTATATGTCATATATATTTACATATGTACAGAGGAAGAATTTCAAAATCAGATCTTTGTTTTTACAAATTAAAGAAGAAAAGGAAATTCTTACTGTAAAGGAAATTACTATTTTTCCAGGAAGATATATAAGTATAGATATATATAAATACGCATACATATTTTATTTTAAATATATATACATAGCTAAATAGAGAAATATATAGATAGAGTTTAAACAAAAAGAAAATGATATATACAGTTAAGATTTAGGAAATAGAAATGTTTGAATGGTAAGATAGGTAATTTTTATAGGTATATATGTATATAGATTTTCGAAGTCTATACAGACTATTTCCATAAGGGTATGTGTTTTCAAAAACAAATAAATATACATTTACATATCCTAATATACTAACTTTTTTAAACAATGGATTTAGTGATAAATTTGTCCAGATCAATCTAGTTAAATCATCTTAGTTACTATGTAATTTATTTAAGAAAAATTTAGATTTAATTTAAATTAAATTTATCAAATGGAAATTTAACCATTCGATTGGTTTGAATATTAATAAATCATATTAATGTTTATACAGTCTGAAATCATAAGGAAACAAGTCAAGGTGGATTGGATTGCAAATATAAAAGCAAAGGTGAGTTAATCTCACTCAGTTGAATTTAAATTTAAATGGTTAAATTTAAATAATTGATTGGATGATTGCATTGATTGATGTGCTATACTATATATAGTAGTATATACCAATATATATATATTGGCATATGTATATATTGGAGTTGTTGATATTCCCGCATTATATAGCGGATGCGACCCTATGCGCCGCATAATAGCGGATGATTTTATATTAAATCCATATACCGCGATATTCCACTTTGAAGTGAAATTGGTATTGTGCTAACATCTGTGGATGCAGGGAAACAGGTTGGAGGGATCCAACTGGATTCCTCAAAATATTTAATTTTGTTAAATATTCTGTGATATGATTTTGATATCCTGTGATGACTTATATGGATAATTGGATGTTATGGTTTGGTTGGACCGATTTGGATAATGCTGAGTTATCAAAATCTCTAGAATGGAATTTTTGAAAAGAAATAAAAGAGTAAATTCTTAAGTAAAATAATTATAAAGAGTTTGGAATAAATTGGAGAATGAATCTGATTAAGAATAAAAGTGATTTCCAAAATTCTAATAAATATGGGAAAGAGGAATTTTGAATAAACAGAGAAATATTGAATTTAAAGAAAACTTATGGGATATTACTTAAAATAATAAATAATTTATTTTAATTCAATGTTTAAATGTAATTAAAAAGGAAGAAGTAATTTGGGAAATCTGAAACTTGTGTTCAGTTTAAAGATTTTAAATCATAATAAGAAATAAAATCTGGAAGTTAATGAATTTGGAAATAAATGGATTAAGGAAATTTATTTCAAAGTAAATTGGAAAATCAATTGTAAATTGATTTAAATATTTTGGGATTTGAAATTTAAGAGAAATGAGATTTTGGAGATATAAACTGGGTTTATAAAGTGAAATGGAATATCAGTGGATATTTGAAATATAAATTCAAGGTGGGAATTTATAAAGGAATATGAATTGGTTTAAAAATAAATGTTGATTTATTTTTAAAAGATGGAAATGAGAAAGTGTATTTCTCTGGATAGCCAAGTACGTTTTCAAAGAAATTTTTTAATATAAGTTAAAAGTTCTAATTGTGTTTTTAAAAGCATGTTTTAGAAAATTGATTATTTCTAAATGTTAATTTCCTAAGTAAGTATGTTTGGGAAAATCTATTCTTTTTAAATGTTTAAACTTTAAAGTAAGATTTTCAAAATCTATTATTGTAGTAATTACATAAAAGTGATTTGCTATTATGTTTTAAAAGGAGAAATTTAGTTTATATTATAAAGTGGTTTATTTTAAAGTATATATTTTTAATAAAGTATTAAAGTAGTTTGATTTCAATGTTATAAGATATATTTAAAATAAAGTGTTTTTAAATTATTTTAAAATCTAAAAGTGTTTTGTACTTGGTGTTTCAGAGGAAATAAATATTTGGAAATGTATTCCGTAAGCGGAAACTGTTTGAAATTGTTTTCAAATGAGCTTTGAAAATTTGGAAATATATCTTGGAAAGATATTTGGGCAAATAAATAATGTGGGAAATTATTTATTGTGTGATGGTTGCTTGTGGATGTTAATTGATAGTTAAATAACCGACTATTAATATTGGCCAAATGCGCTGATCGTTTCGAAGAGACCGGGATCGAGTTTCCGTATACCGGGATTCTAGGTCTGGAGACTCGAATACCACTTCGATCCGGTTTGTACGTTTCGTGTAACGATTTCGGAGGCGAAGATGGAGCAGTGAAGTGCAAGGGCTAGTCGCTACTAATCCTGAGGATATTTCCAAAATGGATGTAGTAGGAATAGTGCCTTCGGTTCCGTTCGAACCCGGGACGGACTTGTATGGACGAATGCTTTCGTGACATCGTCAGGTGGACGATGGGCATTCTAAGGAATATGTGCTATAAAGGTATCGTTTAGCCTCGAGCCTCATCAACCGGGAATGACTGAAAATCAGGGGTTATGCAGCAAGGCTTCGTAGGTAGCCCCCACTTGAGAGTAAAGTCATCCCTGTCTAGATGTCCCTTTATTTCGGCTTAGTGGTGCGGTTGCTGATCCCAACCGTGGGATGATTTTATTTGGAATTATCCAGTAAGGGATGATTCCGGCCTTGTGTTGCAGGGGAGCGGGCGTACTCCTCGGTACTGTGATCTAGGCCACGTACTGTGACAGGTGGTACCCCAGTGCCTAGTCATTCGTTGGAAATCCATTCTCCCTACGTGCCTTGTACGAGTTTTGTTTGTATTACCCACTTTGTGGCTAGTATGCCGGAATTTAATAGATGTAACAATTTCGGCTATTTTAATAAGTATTTGTGAATAGACACTATTATAATATCAGAGGATTTTGATAAAAAGTGTTTTAGCTATCGTAAGGTAAAAACCCGACATGTTTATTTGTGGCGTGGTCTTACGAGATGCTTTTGTTCTCAAAGGATTTTGAGACTTTAATAATCAATTTGAGTGTGATTTTCTCACGCTGGTTTTCCAGACTGACTCGGGTATTGTTTTATATGATGCTCGGGTCAGACCGAGTATTATAGGTTACAGGATATGATGCTGTGGAGCTCAGGAGATGAGCTGGATGGCGAGACGTATCTCCCGTACTTGTTTATATATATATATATTCCGCTGTGTTGATTGTTGTACTCTGTTGTATTGAGGACATGATATGGTTATTGTCCAGTTATATGTTATGTGTTCTCTGGTGTATACTCTGATGCTATATTATATAAAACTGATATAGTTTTGATTTGTGTGAAGATCTGTTAATATATATTATATTTTATTCCGCTGTGATGGTTAGATTTTGATGTTGTTTTTTTCTATTTTTCTTCTTCTACCTCTTCTTCTTAACTAAAATGGTTCGATTTTCCGGGTCTGGAAAGTCGGGTCGTTACAAGTGGTATCAGAGCGAAGGTTGGCGATAACCTTGGCTCTGGTGGGAATTTTGAGAGTATTAATAGATATGAGCGCGTATTTGTTAGTGAATATAAAATGGTTTTATATTGTGTTGGTTGATCTATTGAGTGGCATATGAACCTTCGTCGGCACAGTCTACGCAACTGTATCGAAGGGGTTTCTAAACACTTGAATAGAACAATTCGACACAATATTGTTTTAAATAGGGTGAATGAAATAATTTTGCCCAAATTATTTTGTATATAAAAGAAATAATTATTCGAAATTTATTATAGTTATATTTGGATGCTTGGTTGTTAGAAAATGACCATAATGAGTTAGTCTCATTATTGAGTAGAAATTGAAAACTTATAACCTAAGTTGAAGAATAAATTTATATAACAAAATGGAATTTGAAATATAGACTATAAATGAAATTTATAAATTGAGATAAACTTTATATACAAATGTGAATTACAAATGTGATTTATAATCAAAGGAGATAAATTCATAAACAAATGAAATTTGTAAATGTAAATTGTAAATGTGACTTATAACTTGAAATAAAATGTGATAGAATTCCAGAGTAGTGTTTGGATATAAAATTGAATGGATTTTGAATTTGAAGTTTTGGGAAAGGTTTAAATTCCTTTGAATTTAAAAAAATAGTTTAAAAGTTTTGGGGAAATAATGGTGATATTATTTCATAAATATTTTTGAAATTGAATTGAAATCTGGTGGGATTTGGGATTTAAAAATGTTTGAAATGTTTTAAAGTGATAAAAGCATTAAATTCTCTTTCGGTCGTTGGAAAATAATTTCGGTGATGACTGCAGCATCATCGATGTCTATTTTCGAGTTTCCAAAGAGAAATTGCTACCAAACTGTTTTAAATTGGAAATGATTGTGAACTGGGTTGGTTTTGAAATTCAAAGGGAAAATTGGTTGGTAAAAGCAGATTGTTTTGGAAATTGGGATTTGATGTGATATACCAGGTGTGTGAGTTATTTATGGATTCAAAATGGTTTTGAAATAAAACCGGGCAATTGAATTCTGGGAATTCTATTTAAAATATAAATGTGGAAAATTTAAATGAATCAACAATATAAAGTATAGAATGAAGTTGATTGAAATAAGAAGGAAATGAAAGTTTAATTATGGGATTATAATTATGAGATGAAAATAACTCAATGAGTAATATAAGTTGGTAGATAAAAGAGTTAGAGAATTTGAAGGTGAATGAATTGTAAAACTTGTATAAAATTGTATCCTAGAATTAAAATTTAATTCAAGTATATGAAGGTGAATAAAATATATTTGAATTTAACTTAAGATAAGTTAAATAAAAATTGAGAATTGGAATTGAATTAAATGTAAATAAGTTGAAGTCAAATTGAATTGGATATAAAGGTAATGTAAAATGCTTATAATTGTGTAAAGAAATTCATATTCTTAAGTTCTTAAGTGTAATAATTTGAAATTTGATTGTAAAGATGAAAATGGACTTAAATGAATAGTCCCAGATCTTCAGCAAGTAAGTTAAACTTATGAATAGAAATGAAATTGTAAGTCATAAATGGGAATCCAGTACTTTGAACCATTAAGAGTTATAATTTGAAATTGTAATTATCAAATGGAAACGATAAGATGAGCAATCTTAATTTTTAAATAAATCCAAACTTGAATTATAAAATAAATTGAACTTAAGAATATTAAGTGAAGTGATATTTGGGATTTAAAAAGCAAGTATTTAATTTTAACCAGCGGAGGAACTAATTAGATAATAAATTAGTTAATGGAATTGGATTAAAATAGTGATGGTTTGGATTGCGAATGGAATCCAAATAAGTAAAAATAAATTGGAAATGACCCGGTTATTAATAAAATAATTCCAGATGAATTGAGTATGGAAAATAAAATTCATAATGATTGAGTGAATGAACCACTTATATTAAATAAATAAATGGATGGAATTTGATTAAATAAGAATCAAATGAAAGATGGAAATAAAACTTTAAAGGGTTGGTTAAATGGAAAATAAACTTAAGTTATTGACTTAAGTAAATATTGAATGGAAACTGAACTCAAACAGAAGAGTGGTTTAAATAAGTTGAGAAATAGTTATTGAATGAATTAACTTGGATTGTTTTCGAGCTAAATAAAATTCAATTTTTGGAAGTTGGAGATGAATTGAATTTAAGAAAGAAAAATTGGAAATGAAAATCTGAATGAAATGTGGAATAAGTATTTATATTTGAAGTGAAGTAGTAAATTTAAGTAAGTTGAAATTCATATGAGATGGGAGTTCAATTTGAATATATACACTTCAGTGGTGGAGTAGTAAATAAATATAAGAAAATTTATATGAACTTAAGAATTGAAGAATGAAATTCTTAAGAAAATTTGTATTGGAAATATACTTAGTAATTTTGGAATGGAAAAATAAAAATATATACTAAGTGAATAGTTGAATGAAGACTAAAACGGAAGTTGTGAAATGAGATAGTTGTGAATAAGGGGATAACAATCAAAAAGGAATGTGAATAAAAGAGAATTGATATAATGGGTAATCAATTGAAATTTATACGTAAGATGTACGTATATTATTTTATTCGCATAGTTATTTGGTCCAGATGTCGAACACAGAATTTCGAGATAGTTTTATCGATCCGAATCAGGATTTTTCACTCGATTTTCAACGGCGAGCCTGGATATGGATTGTTGATTGATTCTGAATATTCTCTATCATAGTTGATGGCTATGCAAGGAGAATGACGGTTTCTGATCAAGAAACCAGATCTGAGTCCGCACTAGGAAGTCGGGTGGACGATACTAGTTCGGAAGTGAAATTGTGTGATCGATTGAGCGATCGAATGTGATATTGCGTACGGATGATATATGTGCATCGTACGGGCTTAAGTAAAGCAAATATTGAAAATTTGTAAAGGAAAGTATAAAATGACTTTGGAATTGTGATTGAATATTATTGCTTAGTAGGATATACAGGTGTATAAAAGCAATGGATAATTGGGATTTTTGATTTTAGAAGATAAAAATTTAATGGCCCGACAAAAGGTATGTATGTGAATTTCTGTATGAAATTTGATTGGGTTTTTGATCCAGCCACTTGGCTTTTTGTTTCTTTTTGAGATTGGGAGGCCGTAGAGCCATTTTGTAGTAGTACCGAGCTAGCCGCGCAAAGGAGACGCTGGTCAAATTTTTCGAAAATTTAGGGAGTTAGAAAAATTTTGAGAAAATTTTGATAAGTTAAAATTTGAATTCAAATTTAAATTTGAATTGATAAGTAGGTGATATGGGTTGAACTTATAAATAAGTTTGGAAAGTTAAAAGATGATTAGTGTATCATTGACAAAAGATTGTTTGGGTATTGTTAAAACTGTTTGAATTTGGGAAATAGCTAACTTGGGAAATAGCTAACGGGATATGGGACATTCTTCTTAACTAGTAATTTCGGGGACGAAATTCTTTTAAGGGGGGAGGAATGTGACGACCCGGAATTTTTGAATATTTGAAATCGGAATATTTAATTAATTTTAAATATTCAAGGGTTAATTTTAACTTGAATTTCAAATATCAATAATTGTTGGATAATTTAATTGTTGAATTTAATTATTGAATCAAACGATTGGAAATTTGGTAAATTTGTTGAATCTGAAATTTCAAGCTTGTTAAAAATAATTTAAAGGTTTGTAAAATTTATATCGATAATATTGAAGATAATAAAAGTGATAGAATTGAATTTAAAGATGTTTTGATCAGATTTTAAAAATATATTGTTAAATTGAATTTAAAAATAGCCTTCCGAGGCACAGTCTCGGAATTTGACGAAACCAGTTTCCTTGGATCCGTAATACTGTATTATTACTGGATTTCAAGTTTTGTAATTTTTGGAGTTATCGGGATTGTACGAAGTGGAAACGTCTAGAGATAATAAATCATTTTAATAAAAGTAAAAGTAAATATAATATAATTTGTTTTGACTTCCAGAGCAAGCCACTTTATAGGGTACGAAGCTTTCTTTCTTCATCATTGTGTCGCGTGCCTGTTCATTGCTTCAAATTGAACTCGTGAAAAAAACTTTAAAACAAAAAAATATCTCGTTCCCTTTATTTTTGCAGCCGAGCCCTAAATTTAATCGGGCTTCATCAAAATGGAATTAAATCGAAAAAGAAAAATGGCAGAACGAAACCAAGGCAAAACTGAGCAATCAGGAACCCTTCTCCCCACAGTTCGAATCGTTCTCGCCTCGTTTAAAAATCAAAAATCAAAATCCACTCGTTCGAAGCCAAATCGTTTCAGCCTCATACGAAGATCAATAGCAGTGGTCTGCCGCGATGATCGAAGTCGCGATCGAGTATCTCGCACTCGCGAGTTGGCTATGATGGCGTCGCAATAGTTCAAGGCGGCGGCCTGTTCTCAAGGATTGGGGAGGCGCAAGATTAGCAGTGGGAGCTCAAAGTCGAGATGGCAGGCGACGATGTCGCGTAGGGGGTCGTGAAGCTCAGGAGGTTGCGGCGGCTGTTAGCGTTGTGGAATGGGTCGCGTTTTTCAATAACAAGGTGGGGTTGGCGATCGATCACGTTGCTCTGACGAAGTCAAGACGTAAGGGAAGCTGCAAGCATTCTAGGTATAGCAGTTTTGGGATTTTCATTTATTTATATGTCATATATATTTACATATGTACAGAGGAAGAATTTCAAAATCAGATCTTTGTTTTTACAAATTAAAGAAGAAAAGGAAATTCTTACTGTAAAGGAAATTACTATTTTTCCAGGAAGATATATAAGTATAGATATATATAAATACGCATACATATTTTATTTTAAATATATATACATAGATAAATAGAGAAATATATAGATAGAGTTTAAACAAAAAGAAAATGATATATACAGTTAAGATTTAGGAAATAGAAATGTTTGAATGGTAAGATAGGTAATTTTTATAGGTATATATGTATATAGATTTTCGAAGTCTATACAGACTATTTCCATAAGGGTATGTGTTTTCAAAAACAAATAAATATACATTTACATATCCTAATATACTAACTTTTTTAAACAATGGATTTAGTGATAAATTTGTCCAGATCAATCTAGTTAAATCATCTTAGTTACTATGTAATTTATTTAAGAAAAATTTAGATTTAATTTAAATTAAATTTATCAAATGGAAATTTAACCATTCGATTGGTTTGAATATTAATAAATCATATTAATGTTTATACAGTCTGAAATCATAAGGAAACAAGTCAAGGTGGATTGGATTGCAAATATAAAAGCAAAGGTGAGTTAATCTCACTCAGTTGAATTTAAATTTAAATGGTTAAATTTAAATAATTGATTGGATGATTGCATTGATTGATGTGCTATACTATATATAGTAGTATATACCAATATATATATTGGCATATGTATATATTGGAGTTGTTGATATTCCCGCATTATATAGCGGATGAGACCCTATGCGCCGCATAATAGCGGATGATTTTATATTAAATCCATATACCGCGATATTCCACTTTGAAGTGAAATTGGTATTGTGCTAACATCTGTGGATGCAGGGAAACAGGTTGGAGGGATCCAACTGGATTCCTCAAAATATTTAATTTTGTTAAATATTCTGTGATATGATTTTGATATCCTGTGATGACTTATATGGATAATTGGATGTTATGGTTTGGTTGGACCGATTTGGATAATGCTGAGTTATCAAAATCTCTAGAATGGAATTTTTGAAAAGAAATAAAAGAGTAAATTCTTAAGTAAAATAATTATAAAGAGTTTGGAATAAATTGGAGAATGAATCTGATTAAGAATAAAAGTGATTTCCAAAATTCTAATAAATATGGGAAAGAGGAATTTTGAATAAACAGAGAAATATTGAATTTAAAGAAAACTTATGGGATATTACTTAAAATAATAAATAATTTATTTTAATTCAATGTTTAAATATAATTAAAAAGGAAGAAGTAATTTGGGAAATCTGAAACTTGTGTTCAGTTTAAAGATTTTAAATCATAATAAGAAATAAAATCTGGAAGTTAATGAATTTGGAAATAAATGGATTAAGGAAATTTATTTCAAAGTAAATTGGAAAATCAATTGTAAATTGATTTAAATATTTTGGGATTTGAAATTTAAGAGAAATGAGATTTTGGAGATATAAACTGGGTTTATAAAGTGAAATGGAATATCAGTGGATATTTGAAATATAAATTCAAGGTGGGAATTTATAAAGGAATATGAATTGGTTTAAAAATAAATGTTGATTTATTTTTAAAAGATGGAAATGAGAAGTGTATTTCTCTGGACAGCCAAGTACGTTTTCAAAGAAATTTTTAATATAAGTTAAAAGTTCTAATTGTGTTTTTAAAAGCATGTTTTAGAAAATTGATTATTTCTGAATGTTAATTTCCTAAGTAAGTATGTTTGGGAAAATCTATTCTTTTTAAATGTTTAAACTTTAAAGTAAGATTTTCAAAATCTATTATTGTAGTAATTACATAAAAGTGATTTGCTATTATGTTTTAAAAGGAGAAATTTAGTTTATATTATAAAGTGGTTTATTTTAAAGTATATATTTTTAATAAAGTATTAAAGTAGTTTGATTTCAATGTTATAAGATATATTTAAAATAAAGTGTTTTTAAATTATTTTAAAATCTAAAAGTGTTTTGTACTTGGTGTTTCAGAGGAAATAAATATTTGGAAATGTATTCCGTAAGCGGAAACTGTTTGAAATTGTTTTCAAATGAGCTTTGAAAAATTGGAAATATATCTTGGAAAGATATTTGGGCAAATAAATAATGTGGGAAATTATTTATTGTGTGATGGTTGCTTGTGGATGTTAATTGATAGTTAAATAACCGACTATCAATATTGGCCAAATGCGCTGATCGTTTCGAAGAGACCGGGATCGAGTTTCCGTATACCGGGATTCTAGGTCTGGAGACTCGAATACCACTTCGATCCGGTTTGTACGTTTCGTGTAACGATTTCGGAGGCGAAGATGGAGTAGTGAAGTGCAAGGGCTAGTCGCTACTAATCCTGAGGATATTTCCAAAATGGATGTAGTAGGAATAGTGCCTTCGGTTCCGTTCGAACCCGGGACGGACTTGTATGGACGAATGCTTTCGTGACATCGTCAGGTGGACGATGGGCATTCTAAGGAATATGTGCTATAAAGGTATCGTTTAGCCTCGAGCCTCATCAACCGGGAATGACTGAAAATCAGGGGTTATGCAGCAAGGCTTCGTGGGTAGCCCCCACTTGAGAGTAAAGTCATCCCTGTCTAGATGTCCATTTATTTCGGCTTAGTGGTGCGGTTGCTGATCCCAACCGTGGGGTGATTTTATTTGGAATTATCCAGTAAGGGATGATTCCGGCCTTGTGTTGCAGGGGAGCGGGCGTACTCCTCGGTACTGTGATCTAGGCCACGTACTGTGACAGGTGGTACCCCAGTGCCTAGTCATTCGTTGGAAATCCATTCTCCCTACGTGCCTTGTACGAGTTTTGTTTGTATTACCCACTTTGTGGCTAGTATGCCGGAATTTAATAGATGTAACAATTTCGGCTATTTTAATAAGTATTTGTGAATAGACACTATTATAATATCAGAGGATTTTGATAAAAAGTGTTTTAGCTATCGTAAGGTAAAAACCCGACATGTTTATTTGTGGCGTGGTCTTACGAGATGCTTTTGTTCTCAAAGGATTTTGAGACTTTAATAATCAATTTGAGTGTGATTTTCTCACGCTGGTTTTCCAGACTGACTCGGGTATTGTTTTATATGATGCTCGGGTCAGACCGAGTATTATAGGTTACAGGATATGATGCTGTGGAGCTCAGGAGATGAGCTGGATGGCGAGACGTATCTCCCGTACTTGTTTATATATATATATTCTGCTGTGTTGATTGTTGTACTCTGTTGTATTGAGGACATGATATGGTTATTGTCCAGTTATATGTTATGTGTTCTCTGGTGTATACTCTGATGCTATATTATATAAAACTGATATAGTTTTGATTTGTGTAAAGATCTGTTAATATATATTATATTTTATTCCGCTGTGATGGTTAGATTCTGATGTTGTTTTTTTCTATTTTTCTTCTTCTACCTCTTCTTCTTAACTAAAATGGTTCGATTTTCCGGGTCTGGAAAGTCGGGTCGTTACACTTATTTTGGAATATTTATAGAATAATAATAATGAAAAATATATACTTGACTAAAATTTAATTTATAATCTGGAGTAAAGGGTAAAATGTGAATGGGAAAAAGTAGTCAAGATGGACTAAAAATAATTAATGTTTGGAAATAAAATTTATTGGTTAAATAATGAATTGGTGAATGAATAAATGGATCAACTATTGTACTTATAAAGTGAAGTTGATATTAATAAGAAGAAATTGGGAAATTGTAATCCGGGAATTAAAATTTAACTTAAGTAAATGAAAGTGAAGAAAATATATTTGAATTTAACTTGAAATAAGTTATATAAATTGAAATTGAAATTGAATTAAATTTGGATTGAATTGAATCAAAAGTCAGTTGTGTCATGAATGTTATTAAGTGGAATTAAATCTTTGCTTAGCAAAATCCAAAAAATAGGGTGTAGCTAGGTTTAATTGGAAGCAAGCTAAAATAAATTGGATTGAAATAAATTCAGCTCGGTATAGATAATATTGAATGGAATAAAATTCTACTCAAACAAATAAATAACTTAAGTAAGTTGTGTGACGGTTATTTGATATATTGGTGGCTGAGTTTAATAAAATGGTTTGGAATCAAACTCTTTGGATATGGAAGAAATACAATGAAAGTTGTGAATAAATTTAAAATGGAATAGGTTAAATGTAAATTTAGTTGGATTTAACCTAAATGGTTCTAAAGCTGAAGTAATCCTTTATTCACATGGATATTGTCGAATTGTATTAGAAAATGGATTGTTTGAGGTAAAACGAGGTTAAATAAAATTCTATGAATTGATAGAAAGGAAATAAAATTGATTTTGGAATCAATTGTAGTAAATGTGAGTTAATATAAGCAAAATAATTGATTTTTAAATCAATCGTAATAAATACGTATTCATTTGGATTAAAATGAATAGAATGTAAGTAATGTAGTGTAAACCATTTAAATGGAAGCATTTAATTTGTGTTGGGCCTAATAAATTCACTTATGGAAGTGTTTAGTGAATATTGCTTATGTTGTATGTGGTAGCTAATGAAATTAATTGAAATGATAACAAACTTTGGATATTTGTCACTAACCTGTTTAAGTTGAGTTAGTACAGGTTCGGGAAAACCGTTTGGCTGGATTTGACTGCGCTAATTGCTTAAATAAATAACCGCTTGCGTAAAAATGCTAAATAAGGTACGCCCACGCAATAAAAATAGGAAATATGAACTGTTTTTTTTTGTTTTCCGGCCGGGTGGGCCGATGTATATATATTTGTGCATCCTGCGATATCGCAGAAGTCCCTCCGTACAAAGGAGACTCTGCCAAAATTTTCCATAAATTTTGAGAGTTAGAAAATTTTTGAAAATTTTCATTTATGATAAATGATTTAAATTTGTTAAGCAAATGAAATTAAAACTGGATATTGAAATCTAATTCAAATGTGAATGTAAGGTGAAGTGAAATCAAAGGAACTAAAGAAAGTAAAGTTCGTAAATAAACTGTTATTTGAGGTTTAAATTAAATAGTAAGTGAAACTAATCCATATTCAAAATGGAAGCCAATTTGAGTTTAAATGAAATTGTAAGGGCTAAGTAAATAGTAATTAAAATAAACTTCAATGGGGAAGTGAAAATAAATATAAACTTCAAAAATGAAGTAAAACAAATCCAAGAAGTATATAAAATGTTTATATTGGACTTAAGAAATGAATGGTGAATTCTTACGTAAATTTGGTATGGAGGAAAATTATTCTAGGTGAATAATTGAATGACGATTAAAATTTGAAGATGTGAATGGGATAAGTGTGATAAGTGAATAACAATCAAATGAATGTGAATAAAAAGGAAATTGATATAATTGATAATCAATTGGAATTTATACGTAGGATGTACGTATATTATTTTATTCGCATAATGATTTGATCCGGATTCGAGCACAGAATTTCGAGGCAATTATACCGATCCGAGTTGGGATTTTTCACTCGATTTTCGACGGTGAACCTGGATATGGATTGTTGATTGATTCTGGATATTCTCTATCATAGTTTGTGGCTATGCAAGGAGAATGACGGTTTCTGATCAAGAAACCAGATCTGAGTCCGCACTAGGAAGTCAGGTGGACGATACTAGTTCGGAGGTGAAATTGTGTGATCGATTGAGCGATCAAATGTGATATTGCGTACGGATGATATATGTGCATCGTACGGGCTGAGTAAAACAAATATTGTAAATTTGTAAAGGAAAGTATAAAATGACTTTGGAATTGTGATTGAATATTATTGCTTAGTAGGATATACAGGTGTATAAAAGCAATGGATAAATTGGGATTTTGATTTTTGAAAATAAAATTTAATGGCCCGACCAAAAAGGTATGTATTTGAATTTCTATATGAAATTTGATTGGGGTTTTGATCCAGCCACTTGGCTTTTTGTTTTCTTTTTGAGATGGGAAGGCCGTAGAGCCATTTTGTAGTTGTACCGAGCTAGCCGCGCAAAGGAGACGCTGGCGAAATTTTTCGAAAACTTAAGGAGTTAGAAAAATTTTGAGAAATTTTGATAATGTAAAATTTGAATTCAAATTTAAATTTGAATTAATAAGTAAGTGATATTGTTTGGGATTTATGGGTAAGTTGGAAAGTTAATAAGTGGGATAGTGTGTCTTTGATAAAAAGATTTATTGGGCAAGTTGCTTAAAAACTATTTGGGTGAGGAAATAGTTAATGAGTTATGGATCGTTCTTCCTAACTGGTAATTTCGGGGATGAAATTCTTTTAAAGGGGGAGGAATGTGACGACCCGGAATTTTTGTATATTTGAAATTGGAATATTTAATTAATTTTAAATATTCAGAGGTTAATTATTAACCTAAATTTCAAATATCGCTGTTTATTGAGTAATTTAATTATTAAATTAAATTATTTAAAATTGGGTAAAATGCTAAATCGGGAATTTTAAACCAGTTAAAAATAGTTTGAAGGCTTATAAAATTCATATTAATAATACTGAAGATGATAGAACTTTTAAATTTGAATTTAAGGGTGTTTTGTTCAGTTTTGTAAATATATCGTTTAAATCGATATTTAAAGATAGTCTTCTAAGGCACAGTCTCAGAATTCGATGAAACCAATTTCATTGGATCCGTAATATGGTATTATTATCGGGTTTCAATTTTCGTAGTGTTTGGAGTTGTTGTGTGAGCGTACGATATATAAACGCGCTGAAATTTTATCGAATTCAATATTATAACTGAATTCAAAAAGCTATCTTCTCCATACGATCGAATTAGGACTCGAAACCTTTTCCAGTGCGTTTGGAATAGGGGTGTAACATTACAGACGCCTGGCGGCACGCCTCTATAGGGGTTCGAAAATTTTGAGATGTATAATATAGGGAATAAAATTAAATCCAATCTTATCAACTGTCTGCTCAGCCACCCTTACTTCTCGTGTGAGCCATGCCTCCTTTCTTTCAAATCTCGTACCCTTTCTCTTCTCCAAGAAGCTATCGAACTAAAATATCTGAGAAAAATTATATACTCCGAAGTCTCGCGTTCCCTTTCTTTTTGAACAACGAAGCCAAAATCAAACGAAACCATCTCGTATTCAAAAGGAATAAAATGGCCGATCTCTTTAAAATTCACAGGAATTATTTCTTTCCCAAATAAAAATCAGACAATCTCGTATCCCCAATTCTTTTCCTCCCCGTTCAAAATCGAATTCGTCTTGTTCGAAATCGTGAGGGTAGAAGGAGATCTCGGGGGAGTGGGCGGCGCACGCTCGTTGGTTATTGTTCGCGATTCGAATTGGTGGCGAGTCGCCTGAGGGGTTGGCCACGTGTGCGAGCCTCAGCATTTCGAGGGCAAGGAAGGAGCTCGCGAGCGCCGGTGAAGGAGTAGTTGCGTTCTCGATTCCTGGTGATGGCCTTGTAGTTGTGAAGTGGTCGCGAAGGTGGGACGAGCAGTGGCGGCCGCGTTCAAGTGTAGCTCGAAGCTAGAGTTCCTCTGCAGTGCAGTCAGGCTTGTCTGGTAGGAGGCGATGTCAGTTTGGAGGCGATGTGGTTCGAAGAGGCTTTGCTAAGTCACAGTGGTGACGCGATTCTTCTAGTGTTCGAGCAAGTTGGGTTTGCATTCATCTTTCGAAGCTTAGAGGGGCAGGTATCTGCGATTTCATTTAATTTAATATATATAAGCGAGGTCTCATTTCATAGTAAAAGAAATTTTAAATTAGTTCTGTCTATTTTATTAATATACGAATATAGGTTAAAAGAGACTTATATTTTTATTTAAAGATTTATGTATGAGTAAGTATGCAGAACTGAAAAGAAAATCTATATTTGGGTAGATAAGTTTTAAATGTATATAGATATAATTTCGAAATGGGTTAAAATTTATTTTTAAGTAATCTAAGAAGTAATTGATTGTTTAGGGTAACTAATTAAATGGTAATTAACTGATTGACTAATTCAAATATTAATAAAATCGTATAAATGTTTATACAGTCTGAAAATTTTAAGGAAAACAAGTCGAGATGGAATGGATTGCAAACAACAAAATCAAAGGTGAGTTAATCTCACTCAGCTGAATTTTAGTTTAACTTTAAATAGTTAAATTTAAATATTTGGATTGAATGATTGGATTGATTTGATATGATAGTATATATAGTAGTATATACCAATATATATATATATATATTGGCATATGTATATATTGGAGTTGTTGATATTACCGCATTATATAGCGGATGAGACCCTATGCGTCGCATAATAGCGGATGATATTTATTTAATCCCATATACCGCGATATTCCACCTCGAAGTGGAATTGGTATTGTGCTAACATCTGTGGATGCAGGGAAACAGGTTGGAGGGATCCAACTGGATTCCTCAAAATATTTAATTTTGTTTAAATATTCTGTGATATGATTGTTGATATCCTGTGATGATTTATATTGGAAAATCTGGTTGGATTGAATTTTCCAGTATAATGAGTTATCAAAAGCAATTGAATTGAATTTTTGGAAAGAAATAAAAGAGTAAAATTTAAGTTAAATAATTCTAGTGAATTTGAATAACTTAAATAATGAATTGTAAAAGAAATAAAGCAATTTCTAAATTCGAACAAATATGGTTAAATGGGATTTTGAATTAACATGAGAATAATAAATTTTAAACTAAAGTGATATTATTGGAAAGAATAAAGAAATTATTTTTAAAAGTTTAAGGATTTAATTTAATTGAAGGAATTTTGTAAGTTTAAAATTGATATTTTCAGCAAAAAGGGTTTTAACTCAAAAATTAAGGAATAAAATCTGAGAGTAAATGTAATTTGAAATAAATGAAGTAAATAAGAAATTATTTCGAAGTAAAGCAAATTTGAAATCAATTGTAAATTGATTTAAGTAATTGGAAGTGAAATTTTGAAGAAAAGGGAGATTTTGGAATTTATAAACTGGGTTTATAAAGTAAAATAAAATATCAGAGGATATTTGAAAATATAAATTCAATGTGGGAATTTATAAAAGGATATGAATTGGTTTAAAAATAAATGTTGATTTATTTTTAAAGATATGAAGAGAAGTGTATTTCCTTGGATAACCAAGTACGTTTTCAAAGCAATTTTAAATATAAGTTAAAAGTTTTAAGTATGTTTTAAAAAGCATGTTTTAGGAAATTTGTCTTTTTTAAATGTTAATTTCCAAAGTAAGATTTTCAAAACCTATTATTGTAATATTTATATAAAAGTGATTTGGTATTATGTTTTAAAGGAGAAATTTAGTATATATTTATAAATCGGTTTTATTTTAAATATCCTTAAAGTATATATTTTAATAAAGCATTAAAGTAGTTTATAATTTCAATGTTATAAAGCATATTTACAGTAAAGTGTTTTTAAATTATTTTTAAATCTAAAAGTATTTTGTACTTGGTGTTTCAGAGGAAATAAATATTTGGGAATGTATTCCGTAAGCGGGAATTGTTTTCAAATGAGCTTTGAAAATTTGGAAATATATCTTGGAAAGATATTTGGGTAAATAAATAATGTGGGAAATTATTTATTGTGTGATGGTTGCTTGTGAATGTTAATTGATAGTTAAATAACCGACTATCAATATTGGCCAAATGCGCTGATCGTTTCGAAGAGACCGGGATCGAGTTTCCGTATACCGGGATTCTAGGTCTGGAGACTCGAATACCACTTCGATCCGGTTTGTACGTTTCGTGTAACGTGTTCGGAGTCGAAGATGGAGCTGTGAAGTGCAAGGGCTAGTCGCTACTAATCCTGAGGATATTTCCAAAATGGATGTAGTAGGAATAGTGCCTTCGGTTCCGTTCGAACCCGGGACGGACTTGTATGGACGAATGCTTTCGTGACATCGTCAGGTGGACGATGGGCATTCTAAGGGATATGTGCTATAAAGGTATCATTTAGCCTCGAACCTCATCAACCGGGAATGACTGAAAATCAGGGGTTATGCAGCAAGGCTTCGTGGGTAGCCCCCACTTGAGAATAAAGTCATCCCTGTCTAGATGTCCCTTTATTTCGGCTTAGTGGTGCGGTTGCTGATCCCAACCGTGGGGTGATTTTATTTGGAATTATCCAGTAAGGGATGATTCCGGCCTTGTGTTGCAGGGGAGCGGGCGTACTCCTCGTTACTGTGATCTAGGCCACGTACTGTGATAGGTGGTACCCCAGTGCCTAGTCATTCGTTGGAAATCCATTCTTCCTACGTGCCTTGTACGAGTTTTGTTTGTATACCTAGTATGCTTGAATTTAATCATGTAACAATTTCAGCTATTTGAATAAGTATTTGTAAATAGACACTATTATAATATCAGAGGATTTTTATAAAAAGTGTTTTAGCTATCGTAAGGTAAAAACCCGACATGTTTATTTGTGGCGTGGTCTTACGAGATGCTTTTATTTTCAAAAGGATTTTTGAAACTTTAATAATCAATTGAGTGTGATTTTCTCACGCTGGTATTCCAAACTGACTCGGGTATTGTTTTATATGATGCTCGGGTCAGACCGAGATAAACAGGTTCAGGATATGATGCTGTGGAGCTTAGGAGACGAGCTGGATGACGATACGTACTCCCGTACTTGCTATTATTTTTCCGCTGTGTATTCAGTTGTATGTTATGGATGTTGATGTACTCTGATGATGTATTGTATAAACAGATATAGTTTTTGATTTGTGTAAAGATCTGTTGATATATATTATATTTTATTCCGCTGCGATGGTTAGATTCTGATGTTGTTTCTATTTTTCTTCTTCTACCTCTTCTTCTTAACTAAAATGGTTTGATTTTCCGGGTCTGGAAAGTCGGGACGTTATAGATATTTTCAACCATTCGCATCCACACATGTCGGACTTGAATTGCTCAAAATACCGCGTTGTAAATAAAAATTTGGCAAACTCATCATTTATAGTAAATAAAAAATCACAGATCACAAACACAGAGTAATATAATGCAGCGGAAGTAAAAGAGATAGTAGTCCATGAAGCTACTATATAAATACATCAGAGTTAATTAAGATACAATAGGAATACCAAGATACAACAGGAGTAACAGTATGAAAATCAAGTACAACTGGAATCAACTGGATAACAAAATGAATAGATATCTGGATCTTCAAAGCAAAACTCCAGCTCCGAAGGTGAGTCTCTAATGTTGTATCACTCAGTCTGACCCGAGCGTAAAGCAAAACACAAAACACTCGAGTCAGGACATACATACTTATATAATGTAAACCAACTCAAGTGAACTGTAATAAAGGTACAAGTAACTTAAAGAATGCTTGGGATCGCCCATTCTTTAAGGATCCGTTAAACTATTTACTATGTAGTAATATTCGCTATTATAATAGTGTCTAAATAAGTAAAGTATAATCATATAGAAAATAGCGTTAAGGGGATGGAGAACCTTAACGCGGTCGGATCTTAAAATCATAATCGTAGTAAAGCTCGATATGGTAGGTGACACGGCACAACTAGACAATGCCAGGGTAGATATACCAATTACGCACACGGACTGATGGATACGCATAGCAGCCACTACCGTTCCACCTCGAACAACACTCCCAAATCGGAGGATGGCCATCTAATCAATCACAAGTAAGAGTATAATATCGAAGAAATGTGTCCGAGAAGAGGTGCTACCTCACTGGTCCGAGATCGCTCCTGTTTTAGCCACCTTATGCCAACTCACAGGAGTTGGGTCCACGTAACATACCTTAAGAACGTCGCCACCATCCTACTTCATTCTGGAATCTCCACCGCGTACACGGTTGTCAAAGTGGTTTTCGGTATCGACAGAGAGTATGTCCATATCCGATCCCGGTCTCTTTGCCAACCAATCGTTATTATAACCCGTGGTTATAAATTTCAAAATAGTTTATGTTTCAAATCAAAATACATCCTTTAAACCATTTCAAAATCATATCATTTATTTCAAACTAATACATACTTTCAAACCCAAAACATATCTATTCAAAACCAATTCAAAAATATATCATTTCCATTTCAAAACCAATTCAATAATATATCATTTCAATAAAACCCAAATTTCAAAAATCACTGAATATTTCCTTTAATTTATTAAATTTGAAATCTTCCTTTAAATTATCATAGCATTTTGGTAATGTAACCTTAAGGAATCATAGCATTTTTTGGAATGTAATACTTTCCAATTTAATATTTTATATAATCAAAGTATTTATATACTTACAAATTTTTAACATGGTCATTTTATCATAGCCTTATAGTTAAATAAACTTTGTTACTGTAATATCCAATTTAATGCTGAAATTCTTATGTTAAGTTAACAGTACCTTATAAACTTACATTATCATTACAATAAAGAAACTTTATTATTTTAGTCATTAAAATATGTCATTTACATTAATTAAAACTTACATATTAAATGTACTTTTTAACTTACATTTCTATTACAGTAAAGAGCATTTATCGTTTAATCAATATTACACTAATTAAACTTACATTATCAAATGTACGTTTTAATTTACGTTTTATTACAAAAAGGGCATTTATTATTTTAAATCAATATTACACAAATTAAGACTTACATGTTTCTTTCATTAATTAATGTTTCTTTCAGTAAGTAAAACTTTACATATTTCTTTCATTGATTAGAACTTTACACGTCTCTTTCATAAATTAAAACTTTACATATTTCTTTCATTAATTAGAACTTTACACGTTTCTTTCATAATTAAAACTTTACATATTTCTTTCATTAATTAGAACTTTACACGTTTCTTTCATTTCATAATTAAAACTTTACATATTTTTTCATTAATTAGAACTTTACACGTTTCTTTCATAAATTAAAACTTTACATATTCTTTCATTAATTAGAACTTCACACGTTTCTTTCATAAATTAAAACTTTACATATTTCTTTCATTAATTAGAACTTTACACGTTTCTTTCATAAATTAAAACTTTACATATTCTTTCATTAATTAAAACTTTGCACGTTTCTTTCATAAATAAAACTTTACATATTTCTTTCATTAATTAGAACTTTACACGTTTCTTTCATAATTAAAACTTTACATATTCTTTCATTAATTAGAACTTTACTCGTTTCTTTCATAATTAAAACTTTACATATTCTTTCATTAATTAGAACTTTACACGTTTCTTTCATAATTAAAACTTTACATATTCTTTCATTAATTAGAACTTTACACATTTCTTTCATAATTAAAACTTTACATATTCTTTCATTAATTAGAACTTTACACGTTTCTTTCATAATTAAAACTTTACATATTTCTAAATTAGTTTATATTTCCAATCACAAATTTCCATTTATTTATTTAACATTTTTAATACATATGAAACCATTTTTCACTTTATTAAATCATTTTAAAAACAAAATTAAAATTAAAATATCAAAATTTACATTTTCAAAATACTTAAAACTTCCAGAAAAACTTATAAAATAACCACGGGTCTGTATAATATTTTCTAACCTAAGTCAAGTGATACGGATAATATATCATTTCAATCCGTAATTTACAAAGAAAAATCCGGGTTTTATCATTTCAAACCGGCAATCCCAAGTTAAATAAAATAAATAAAAATCGCTTAGGCTTGTCATTTCAGCCCATAACGATCTTTCCCTATTCTAAAGTCTGTTCGGGTATGTATCATTTCAACCCATAGTGATTCTATTCCACAGGGAACTTGCAGTGTGAGAACAGAATATAAATAAACAGTAAAATAAAATAAAATATAACAGATGATGTAACAGTCATATAAACAGTATTTAATATCATATAAATATATCACAGGCATGTATAACATAATATAATTATTTCTACACTTTCACTTTCTATCAATTCACAATAATATAAGTATGAATGTCAGGTGTGATTACTCACCTTTTTACGCTGAAGTTTGCAAAGCAAACACACAAACAAAAATCCGGAAAGCACGAAAGCACGACTAGACACAATTCTGATTTGAATGGATGGAGAGCCAAGATATTGATCTTGTATATAACAAATACACAAATCATAAGAATAAGATTCAACACAACAAAAGATGAATTAAACTATGCAATTACGAATCGAAGAACATAACCTTGCTTTCAACCACCAAGTGGGCTTTGCCATGGTCTAATAATGAGGAGGAGGTTATGTTGTGGTGGTGGAGGCTGAGCTATGCAAGGAGAAAACAAAAGGAAAAAAAGAGGAAATAAAATAAAAGTGGAAAAAAAAAGAGAGAAGGAAGCCATGGAAATAACCTAGAGCTTGTTGTATTTTCTTCACGCAAATGAAAATGAGAGGATGAGAACTTGTACGTGAATAAGACATAAAAAGAAGGCGGCTAGGGTTTCAAGAGATTTGAATGGCTAAGATGTAGGGTTTAGAAAATGAAAGGCTAGCAAATAAAAAGGCTAGTGAATGAGTGGGATTTATTTCCTATTTAATAAAAGAAACTTACTGTAAAATATTTCAATCAGAAGAGGCAAATGAGGAACTGAGATATTGAGAAGATTTTTATGTGATTTGATAGAGTAAATGCTAGGAAAACAAAGAGACAAGAAATAAAGAGAAAAAAACTTATACATATATTATTCCTAAATGCAAGTGAAATATGTGAATCATAATGGGAAATAAATTTTGTACGTGTATGGAAAAAGGAAATACACGGCTATAGAAGAGAAAAAAAAGAGCTAAGGAGTTATGAATGCTAAGGAAAGGAAAGGCATAAGTTAAGGAGAAAAAAACGTACAATATATTTTATTTTTAAATGCAAATGAAAAATGAGAGATGGGAAATAAATTTTGTACGTGAATTGTGAAGTGGAGTGGATGGCAAGAAAAGATTTTGAACGGCTAAAGAGGAGTAAATGATAGAAAAACAAAAAGGCTAGGAAATAAAAGGTAAGAAATAAGGAGAAAGAAACACACATACATACATATATATATATGTATGTATGTATATATGTATATATATATATGATTCTTAAATGCAATTGAAAAGAGGATATTTTGAGATGTTTGTACATGATTAATAAGAGCAATTCACGGCTATGAACGGTGAATGGCTAGGGTAAGTAATAAAGAGGGTAGGTAAATAAAAAGGCAAGCATTAAAGAAATGTAACGCATGTCTCCTTGATTTCTTCCAAGCCTTTTATGAAAAGATATACACACAAGTGAAATCCAATAAATAAAGTTTAGATAAACAAAATAGAAAAATAAAATAAAATAACATAGAAAATAAAAATATAGAAACGCACATAGAAAACTAGAAATTGAAATACAGTAAATAACTGCGTGTAAAAATGCTGTAATTTATCTGATTTAAAAAGTATAACTCAGAATTTAACGAAACGAAAAGCAGAACAGATATCATAAATATATTCTGCTTCAAAGAAAAAGATTAAAATTTGAAATTCAATTTTTTTTATTTAAACTGAAAATTCAAATTTTGACCAAAATATAAAATTTTCAAAAATCGTTTATTTATTGCATTTGGAAAATAAATTACAAACAAATTCCAAACTTACATTGGAATAATTCTAAAAATTCACTTTTAAATGATTTAAAAAATCAAAATTTCAAATAAAAATTTAATTAAAAATATTCCCTAAATTATGGGTTGTTACAATTACATACAGCATTAAAAGCAGGCAGCAAAGATGGAAAAATCAAAAGGAAATTTATTTGTGACCGTGACTAAATAAATGACTCTTAGTTTTTATGCATCACTCCCATCTCTGTCCTTATCCTCTGTCATTATTTTTGACTCAATTGTCTTTAATCTCTCACTTCCAAAAGTTGCAAAATATTTCAGTTCAGGAAAACATAAACATTCTTTGATATTTTCATGACAGTTTGATGAACTTTGCTCTTATATTAACTATGTTTCATCAATATGAGGGGAAAAAAAGAAGTGTGATTAGTCTATGTTGCAATTTTGATTACTAGTTTGATAAGTAATAACCAGTAAGTATGCAACATGATTATTGTAATTTAAACTATACTAATGCAAAAGAATGTTGGGTCTTTACAACCCAGCTATTTATTCTCAATGCATATTCACAGGCAACTAAAGTTGCAGCTAAATAAAGTACACTACCTCAAACTATTAGTCAAAAATACACTTTTCTACCATATATTGTGATCATTTGGCAAATGCGTTATCATAAATGTCTTTAACTGAAGATACCTAATTTTGCTGACCTTTTTGCTTATCAAACTAATTGGTAGAGATGTATGTCTTATCCATGAAAGTCTAGTCAAGTGAACTTGGTCAAAACCTTTAGTTTTGTAATTTAACTAAGAACTATGAAATCAATTTTTTATATATAAAATCTTTATATTTTACCATCTGTACTAGTTGAAAACTGATTTGAAGAAGGTTGTGCAAATAAGTTGAAAACCAATTTTTCTTAATTAGAAAATTATTATTTGGTTGTTATTTTTCTAAAAGAAATATGTATAGCGGATCTCAATTATCAAACCGAGAGTGATCAAAGGCTACAAGTTGTGAGTGTTGAGTGATCAAAGGTTACAAGTTGATGTACCTTTATTTGTTCCATAAATATGATGTGCTATGATAAAATTACCTTGTCAATCAAAATTAAGTTAAATATCCTTATTTGACCATGTATATTTTACTCCTAGGATGAAGCTCAATGGATTGTGGAACTTGATGATCTATTTTCAATTATAACTAAAAGGTAATATAGGTATATCAATTTATATTTGTATCATTCATGTGCCACTTTTTATGCTAACAACTGTATTATCTTTTATGGTAGAATGTCACTTAAGGATTCAGTTTACTAGGATATTGGATGTTAACAGAGCTAATATTGGATATGTCT
This sequence comes from Allium fistulosum, assembly GCA_030737815.1. NCBI lineage: Eukaryota > Viridiplantae > Streptophyta > Magnoliopsida > Asparagales > Amaryllidaceae > Allium > Allium fistulosum. Next base: position 229,602,282 of record CM060908.1, on the reverse strand, counting down.
GCAGGCATATAGTGAGTCCTATTTTAGCTCTCGAGAATGTAGTGGGTTGTTTCTGAGATCACATCTAGTAAGTTACCACAAAACATAATATAATTGGCCTTTTATCCTCGGTAGGGTATCATTTGCTAGCAAAGAGTGAAATTATATTTGTGATTTTACAGATGGGTATACCATCATTATGGTACTATGCTCATGGCACTTGTTAATCTTACTTCACTCAGGCAATGAACATCGAAAAGCTTTTGCCTACTTCTCGATTTCTTTTTTTCTTTTTTCAATTTTTTTATTTTTCATTGCACAAGGTTCAACTTAAACTTTCTGGACAGTTGGTAGTCTATAGAGCAAATACATGTGAGTATGTTCTCCTTTTAGTCATAATTAATTGCTTCAACAATTCCTTTTTGTCTGTTTTCATGAAACCATCTTCTTAATTTTATTTGCATACAAGCAGATGAATTTGGAACAAAGTCGAAGTGTCACAACAGTTCCTTCGAGCTTGCTGGTCGTTGAATGGGAGGAGGCAAAAGCTGTTTTATCATTGTTTATGCGCTTCCATCTTCAATTATTACTTTCCTTTCTTCCATACAATATTACAGGTTTGTTTTACTCAGTTAAAGAAGCTTACTCAGAATACCCAGATTCATTTGGTTTGATCTAGCTTTTAATTTATTTACTTGGCCATAATGACTGCACTTTTTAGATGTGCATAGCTAAAAGCTCTAATTTCCATCCATGGCAAAGAGGTATAAATGTTTGATTATTGTTTATATATACCATCTTTTCCTGTTCTAAAATTTGACACTATCATTTTTACATTATAAGAAGGTAAGGGTGGGGAGCTCACTCGTGACAAGACAACTTATGCATATAAATTTAATATTCATATATAAAGCATATATGAAGTGGGTGTTTTGTAGATATTAGCTTATTAGGATGAGAAAATATGTTTGTTTTACAGAGTTTAGTAATTAGTATCCATTTTCCACCTATATTGCAATGTCGTGACTTTATTCGTTGTTCAGAGTGGGTGTCTTCCTGATTAGCTTAATACGAAAATAGTTTACTTTTAATATTCATGAAATTAGAATCCTTGCGATTAATGAAATAAATGGTTTTTGCAAATTCTAGATATGTCAAATTTTGACGATAACAATATGCATACAACAATTTTATTTTCTATTTCCTTTTGGTATTCTAACTAAATTACAGATTTTGATTTTTCATCTAATAATTAGTATATTGCTTCATCATCAATGGACAAAACTATCTGGGTTTAGGAGATATACAAGGGAAGTTGCCTGCGCGTAATTTATGGGACTTCTCAGCTTTGTATTCGTTTCCACCAGGTATGTATTCAGTCTGTTTGTTTATTTTCTCTTTATTACCATAAGCAATTGCTGATGCTTAGGTTAGAAATCAATATCAAGATGATAATATCATCTAACAGGCACCCCTTACACACACACACACACTCTTAAGTTCCTAAATTAAGATATAGAGGTTAATTTTCTTATCAACTTGACATTATATATATTCGTGAATCTTCATCTATGCATACTTACCTGCCTTTAAATGTCTGCAGGTGAATAACAATTTGCTATCAGTGGGTAATGCAAAAAGAGAAATCAGTGTATAATGTTTTATTCCCTTAGTTTGCCTTTGCTATGTTTGTACATATATGCATTGTATGCATCTTTTCTTCATATTAAAACCATAAACTCCGCAATTCAATTTGGAATATGAAGTCATGAATTTAGCCTCCCTATAAAAATTTCATTGTATGTGATTAACTTTAGCACTGGTTGGGTTGTTCGCAAATTATTGTTCGAAAATGAGGTAGCAGCTATAGACAATGCTCACACTGGCCAGCTTATTTTTGCCGGTGACACAGGTATTTCATCGAGTTTATTAGTACCATTTTTTAATTATGAAACCCGGTCATCCTAAAAGGTATTCACTTCTAAGGTTTTAAGTCTAACCTATGTATAGAGAGCGAATATTGATTGTTGAGACATATAATAAAACATAGACTCGACACAAACATATAATAAACCAAGTATTATAAAAATTAAATAACTTTCTAAAAATTAACTAAGTATTAGCACTGGCCAGTTTATCTATATGAGTTGAGATCTTATGGGATCTGAATTACAGGTATGAAGATGCATATAACAGATTTATTGATGAAATTAATGCCTTAGCTAGTTATCAATGCATATAACAGATTTTATAGCATGTTGTATACTTTGTATTAGTCAATCGCCTAATGAAATAGTGTGATGAATATTTAGTGTTTGCATTATAAATCCGATTAAACATTGTGTACACTTTTTTTGATGAATTGATTCTCAAGCATTACTTTTGCTTTACAGGTAGATAGATGACTGTGATGCAAAAATAGGTTGCAACGAGTTATGGATTGAAGTTATTTTTGCTGCTAGAACTACTTTTTGGTTTTAACGTATGTACTACTTGCTTTTGTTTTGCTATTGCTACTTGTTCTATATTTTGTTTATGAACTATTGATGACGAACTATTTATGTTTGGTGTAAGAATATTGTGTATTTTGATTATGAAATTTCATACGTTGGTTATGAAATGTGTCCAAAATGTGCTATTGATACAATATGTTGATTTTGAAATGTGGTATTGATATAATATGCTAATTTTGAAATGTGGTATATATACACATTGTGACTAATGTTTACTGAAATGGAATTTACAGAAAAGTAGAAAAAACCTAATTGACTTAGCTTTGTATACAATTCAACGGCGTTTTTAAAACGATGTTAAAACATTCCACGGCGTTTTTTAAACGCCGTTGAATGTTTTAACTGCGTTTTAAAAATGCCGTTAAATTGTATCTAAAAACATAACCAAATACAATTTAACGGCGTTTTTAAAACGCTGTTAAAACATTCCACGACATTTTTTAAACGCCGTTGAATGTTTTAACAGCGTTTTAAAAACGCCGTTAAATTGTTTTAACAGCGATTTTTAAAAATGTCGTTAAATTAGACCAAACGCTGTTAAATGATTTCATGACACCAGAAACGCTGTAAAAAAGGACATTTAACCGCGTTTATTCCTTATCATTGTATATCTCTGACATATAACTGCATGTCGATATACAGCGTATGTAAAAACGATGTTAATAGCTTTTATAGCCTTTTTTAAATGCTGTTAAAGGTCCTATTTGTTGTAGTGACCTTTTCCTGGTGTATATTCTATACCAAACTTATATGCGTTGAAAAACTCCAGCCACCTCTTCTGTCTCATATTCAACTCCTTCTGAGAGAATAAATACGTAAAGACTTGTGATTAGTATACAACTCAAATCTCTCCCCTAAGAGATAATGTCTCCAAATCTTCAATGCAAAGATCACAGCTGCCAACTCCAAATCATGAGTAGGATATCTTACTTCATGCGGTCTAAGCTGCCTAGATGTGAAGGCAATGACTTTACCATTCTGCATCAATACAGCTCCTAATCCAGTTCCACATGCATCAGTATACACCACCAATCCTTGGATTTCGTTTGGAACTACTAACATGGGTGCATTGGCCAACAAATGCTTTAACTTAAGGAATCCTTCCTTACATTTATCGGACCAAACAAATTTCACCCCCTTCCTAGTTTGCTTAGTTAAGGGTGATGCTATCCGTGAGAAATCCTTAATGAATCTCCAGTAGTATCCAGTAAGTTCAAGAAAACTCTTGATCTCAGTCACCGTCTCTGGTCTCTTCCAATTATTCACGGCTTTGATCTTATTTGGATCGACTGACAATCCATTCTCTAAAACCATGTGACTAAGAAATTTTACCTCTTTCTTCTAGAAATGACACTTGGTAAACTTCACCTTTAGCTGATTCTGTCTCAGCGTCTCAAGCACCACTCTAAGATAAACTTCATGCTTTCTCTCATCCTTAGAGTATACTAGAATGTCATCTATAAACACCAACACCAACTTATCCAAATACTCCCGGAAAAATCGGTTCATCAAATCCACAAAGAAAGCAGGTACATTCGTCAATCCAAATGGAATCACCAACCACTCATATGAACTATATCTAGTCTGAAATGCTATTAAAGGAATATTGTCCTATGCCACTCTTAACTGAAGGAACCTAGTCGCTAAATCCAACTGGGTAAACAATTTAGCCCATTCAACTGATCGAACAGATCATCTATTCTTGGCAAAGGATACTTATTCTTGATCATCCTTTCATTTAACTTATGATAGTTGATGCACATCCTCAATGGCCCATCTGGTTTCTTTACGAATACTGTGGCCGCTCCCCAAGGCGAACTGCTTGGTCTAACAAAATTCCATCCTTCTAGATCCACTAGCTGCACCTTCAATTCCTTCATCTTAGTTGGTGTCATCCTGCTAGGTGGTCTACTTACAGGTTCAGCTCCGTGCACAAGATCTATTCTAAACTCAACGGCTCTTTTCGAGGGCAGTCTAGTGACTGGCTCAAAGACATCTGCAAACTCTCTTGCAAACCGAACCTGACTTAACTCATTTCCTACCTCCATAGCATTAAGCATAGCACTAACACTTCGGTTAGTATTCTCTATTGAGAATATCACTCGGTTATGACTATCAGGGTGTATCAGTGATATTTCCTTATCCTGGCAAAATATTCTAGCCTCATACCTACTCAACCAATCCATACCCAAAATGATCCTGAAATCTACGAAATCAATAACATACAAACTGCATGCAAACTTATGACCTAACAAATCAAGTTTTAACTGTTCACATCTTAACCCTAGAGTTGCATACACTCCTATTGGATTCGCAGCCCTTAAGGAAGTAACAAGGTAGGTGGGTTCTAAACATAATCTATCAACCAAAAGTTGAGATATAAATGAATGTGAAGTACTGGTATCAAAAAGCACTCTAACTGGAATACTCTGAATCAAAAGAGTACCTTCCATAACAGTCTTTCGCTTATCCGCTGTAGTAGGCCTAGCTCGTCCTATAGCAAAAACTTTTCCTTTGTCCTCCTTAACTAGCTTTGGACACTGATTCTTGTAATGCCCAACTTGATCATAGAAGAAGCATTTCACATTCTTCTTAACTACAGCTTTCTTCCCATTTCCTGACCGGTATTCATTAGCAAAGTGATCCTTCTTGTCACACTTATAGAAAACTGCCTTGGCCTTTGACTTCTTAGTAGTATCTCCCTTCTAGGTTCACTTCTTAAAGAACTTCCTCTTCTTCCCTTAAGAACCTTGAGTTTCCACTGACTTCTCTTTAGCTAAATCAGCAAGTTACTCCTCATGGCGAATGGCTATCTCCACCACTATACTACAAGGTTCATAGACATGTGTCATGGTCATTCTATCAAGCTTGGGTCTCAATCCTCGAATGAACTTCTCATTCGTTTTGATGTCAGTATCTATAACAACATATCCATATCGAGACAGGTCTTTAAACTTAGTGACATACTCGACTACTGACATCTCTCCCTGGACTAAATCCATATACTTCCTCATCATCTCAGACTTAGCAAACTCAGATACAAACTTCTGCTCAAATCTCGTTTTAAAATCAGCCCTAGTTAACTACTCTTTCGGAACCCCGGTAGTGACACTGTTCCACCAATATAGTGCTGCCCCTGCAACTGTCTAGAGGCCAACCTTCTCTTTTGCCCATCATTCAGACCCAATTCAGTAAATATACGCTCACAATGCAACAGCCAATTCTGAACCTCTATGGCACTCTCCGTTCCTAAGGATAGCTTCCTACCCAAATTGGTATAATCTCTACTCAGCAAAGCAATATTCCCAACTGGAGCCACAGGATTAGCTCCTCCTACGTTTCCAGCAAGTCCAGCAACAGCTCTTGCTTACATCAAAACAACAAAGAATTGATACATCATCCCTATATCTACTAGTGGATTTTTAGCACTCACTTTGGCATCAGCATTTTGATTACTAGCATTAGCCTATCAACCTGGGTTTCTCCAGGTGGTGGGTCGAGCATTTCCATTAGTTGTGGTGCTTTCTCTACCGAGATTTCCTCTTCCATTTCCTGCTTCCATATCTCCTTTCTCGTAAATTTGCATACGCGCCTTAGTAAATACAAAAGAACGGTCTAAGAGAGTGGGGAATACGTACATGTATATATGTGTGTATATATATATATAACTATATATAGCAAATACAAGTACGTTACTATAATGTTAACCCAAACCCCAATCTTATTATCTTATTCATTGGATTATGACTGAAAAATCTTTTAGATTTAAGTTTCTTTTAAAGTTTCATAAACCTATGCTCTGATACCAACTTGTAACATCCCTTTACTTAGAGGCCCAAAACTAATGGCTATGGATGCTGCAGTCATCCATAGTCATTAATCCTCGGCGACCAAATACGGCGACATTAGATACATTGATACACAAAAACACAAGAATATGGAAAAAAAATTAAATAGTAAACAAATTCCATATTCAATTTCAAAATATTCCAAATTGATTACATAATCCTAAATCGCTGACCATGTTCAGATAACATATAATTATCACAAAATATGCTGAGAACAACATATAAAGATGCACCCTTAGTAGATTAGAGTATATAGATAGGCAAGAAAACAATTTGCCTTTACAAACAAAACACACAGCGGAAATAAAAGAACTCTAATAAAAAGCTTGCCTCATGCACGTCCTCGGAAGCTTTATACGTCTAAAAGAACACTTGGAAACCTTAACTCTCAACCAACTCAAAATCAATTGAGTACCCAAGAGTTTAAGGAGAAAACAAAAACATCGAGTTAGACATAAAGCCTAGTATGAATAATAATTTACCATCTCAAACCATTTAGATATCTATTGAGACCACCCCGCTTAGCGGAACAGATTTCCCCCTCACTAGTGTCCTAAAATATTTTTAAAACCATATACTGTGCTCCTGCATCAACAATAGTTAAATCATAGTATTTCAAAAACATTATGATGATATGTAAAACAAATAAATGAAATCTGGATTACCCGTCCCCATTCATTTTGACTATCTGTCTTAATTATAGTTTCTGTGATTACTATTAACCTGTTAAATATTTATGGACTATCAATCCAATATCATAGTTTTCATGGGATCACTAAGAACCTATTAGTAACTCCAATATCTTATCTCTTATCCTAGTTTTCATGGGCTAACTAGGAACCTATTGACGGACTTCCAATATCTTAATCCGGATATAGTTTTCAAGGGCTAATTACAAACCTACTGGCCTATGCCAGTATCAAATCATAGTTTTTATGGGCTGACTATAAACCTATTGGCCCCTGCCAATATCATACAGTTTTCATGGGCTTACTGTAAACCTATTGGACCCTGCCAGTATATTTACTTAAGATTTTTATATCTGTTACGTTATATTCACTACTAGGTCAACCTAACTTGTTATTTTGTCCTTTCCCCAAAATACAGTTATGGGTTAATAACAATGTGAATAATATTTCCAAAGTCTTTATTTAAGCCATGGTTTTTCCTTTAAAAATGTGAATGGGTTATTTGTTTTGAAACTTTAAAACATCACTTTCGAAACCACTAGATGATCTCCTTCGAAAGCATGGAAAACCTTCTTTTCAAAACTCTAAATACGTACCTTTCGAAACCAATGATACCATTCGATGGTATCAAGAAAACATTCTGTAAAACATAGCTTCGAAACAAATAAAGTACCCTTTCGAAAGCATTGGGTTTACTCTTTAAAAACATTATTTAGGTCAAAATGTTTATATACGAAAGTATCTCTTTCGAAACCAATTAAAATTAATTTGGGGAAAAGTTGATGGTGCCGGAACCATCTAGTCGAAAGCAAAACCTTTAAAAATTAAAACTTCAAAGGACAAAGTCGAACCCCCCTTTCGACTTCGTTACGTTCGAAACTCTCAACCCCTTTCGAAAGCAATTAGGAATCGACTTGACTTAGGTAAAAGCAAAGGTAACCTTTCGAAGGCATTGATGACTTCAATACTTCAGAAGGAAAATAGTGGCTAGGTTTCGAGTAGGTCAGAACCAATCCTTTCGAAAGCTCTTATTTAAAGAAAAAGCACCCTTTCGAAAGCTAATACTGTAACATAATGTGACAACCTTCTTCGAAAGCTACTTATACAATCCTTTTGAAAGCATATGTCTCGACTATGTCGAAAGCTTTAAATAAAACAAGGCAAGACTTTATCTTTTGAATACAAAGCAGCGTTTCGACCTCATCAGAAGCTAACCTTTCGACATTAAGGCTTCCACCTTCCTTCCAATCCACCGCGTACCACTAATTAATACCATGTGTATTGGTTTCGACTATGTTGGTTTCGACTAAGTAGGTTTCAACAAGGATGGGGCGGAATCATTGAGGTCGAAAGGGCTACTAATTAAGGTGGAACACCTTTTTCTGAATTAAAGGCTGAAATGTTGCTTCTTTTAGTAATTGCTTTGTATTAACTTGCTTATTTGTAAACCATTGATTGGCTACCATAAAACTTTTCAAATACTATATGTTTAAAACTGCCACACTTATATCAGATTTAAACCCTAAATATGTAACGTTTAAGCCCTTCCATATACCAAAACCAATTATTTCAGAAAAGTCCTTCTTTTAAAATAATTTACTTTCCTTAGTAAATCAATTGGAAAAAATCCCCAAAAATCATAGAAATTCGATTTCATCATATAATCAAACAAATTAAAATTTTAAACCCAATTTCTTCCTGAAATATTTAGAATAAATTTTAAACCCAATTGCATCATATTTATCATCAACAATTCATGGTAAAATTTCCATAGCTTGGAAATTTTTGAAAATTAAAACCCATCTCCAAAACCATGTTTTACTTAACATAAACATTTTCCATGGCATTTTAAAATTAATTACCTACGGTTTTGCCCCTAAAGCCGTACAAATTTTTGCCTATTAATAAATTGTTAAATCAAACAATCTATAACTTTAGCATATCACCATCCCAAAATATCTTAGAAACGAAATAAAAACTTAAATCCAAAATCATAGGATTATAGAAGCAATAAGAGATGGAATGAATTATCATTCACTTTAAACTTGATAAGGAATTTGAGATTTGTTGTTGATAAATCCTTCCTAGATTTGATCTTTAGTTTTAGATTGAAATTTCTTCTTTTTCCTCTTTGTTAATGGCCGGCTAAATTTTATTTTCTGATTTTTGTTTGTGATGGTGAGAAATGAAACGTGAATGGAAAAAAATGAGGTGTATGGCCGTGTAAAATAAAATCGCTATTTTCTAATATGCTCCTGTGCAAACTAATTAACCTTTAAACTAATTTAAAGCCCGTTTATTTAATTATTAAGCACCGCCCTTTATATAATTTATTCAAATCTCAATCCCCTTATCATCATTATTATATTTAATTTATCTAATTAAATCTTTTGAATAATATTATCAAAAATTAGGGATGTTACAACTTGATTCTGGAAACGCCTTCCATCATCGTCTATCTCAGGTAGACCGTAAGTTCCTCCTTTTATTGCCTATTTTCGAGCGATGATGAATTTTGAGTTGTTCAATTTTCTTATTGATATGGCGGTCTGGAGTTCTCGATGTTGCTGAGGCAATATCGATGCTTACCAGGTTAGGGCAGTTTCTCTTTTAATTCTGCAGTTGCTCGACGTACTATACTACTTGGTTCTGTTGTGATTGCCAAAATTCTCTGTTCGGCGTAACAGAACCATGGAGTGATTTTTTTCCTGACCAAGTGTTAGCGTGTTACATGTCTCCGGTCCAAGGGGCTGATTACTTTGAACACTTGATGTTCTAGGCGGCTCTCTGGATGCCTCCAGTCAAAGTTGTGTCGCAGCTCTTACCTCAGGGAGCTCGTGACTTGAATGTCTTAACTTTAGATATTATGGTCATAGATTGGAATTCTTTATTGAAATCTTGATTGGGAACTTTGCAGCATTGCCACAGCAATGTCGGTCCTTTTGGGTGGTAGGAATTCTTTGTCGAAATCTTGATTTGGGAACTTTACGACATTGCTTCGGGAATCTTTGTCGAAATCTTGATTTTGTAACTTTGTGGCATTCCCGAAGTAATGTCGGTCCTTTTGGGTGGGAGGGATCAACTTATGTTAATCCTGCAATAAATAAGTTTCCCGATGTTGTCAAGACAACACTGACACTTACAGAATTTCGATAGTTTGCTAATGATGCCAAAGCAACATCAAGCAGTGCTTATGTGGCTTATGAGATGTGCGGTTTATGGTTTGTTGATGATGCTGGAGCCACATGAAGTAGTGCTTCCGCGCCTTATAAAATGCGCAGCTTATAAGAGAGCGGGGCTTACGAAATGCATGGCTTTCGAGAGTATAAGGCTTATGGTTTGGGCCTTCCTAGTGGTACCGGAGCGACACTGGTCTATAGAAGGCGTGGATCGATATGGACTATCAATCCAGAATGGTTAAGAACTTCTCGACGTCGCTAATCTTCATGCAATGCGTGGAATTCGTGCTTCGAGAGCGTGGTTCCATGGGTCAAGATGCGATGTGCGGGTTATGGGTTCAAGCGAAGGGCTTTTGGGTTTTCTCATTGTTGTCGGAGCAACGTCGGTTCCTAAAAGGTTGTGGTATCGATACGACCCGTCGATCCGGAACGGTTTGAGTCGATTTTCTTTAGTCAGCTCGGTGAATTGCTTATGAACAGGGTTGTAACGACCCATAATTTCGCTACTTCGAAAATGAGAGATTTCATTTGTTTTAAATTTAAAAAGGTTTAAAATTTAAATAAATAAGTTATATATAATAGATAATAATAGAGAAATTATTTATTCTTATAGTTGATAATTTAAAAAGTATAAATTTGGATTTTAGAACAAATCAAAAAAAGTTAAGTTTTGTTAAAAATAAATAAATGCTTAAATAAATAGGTTTAAATATTTATTTAAAAAGATAAATCTTATTGAGATTTAAAAAAGATAATAAAAGTATATTAAAATATTTAAAAGTATGTTAATAATCGTTTTACAAAAATAACCAAATTTTGTCGCATTTTGTCAGTTTTACATACATTGTAAAATTTGAAATTTTGATATTATTTAAATGTGATTTTAAAATATAAAGAGATATGTTTTAATTTATTTAAAGAAGTTAAAAGTTTATTTTTTAAAATTTGGTTTACATAAATAAATAGTTTAACTAAAATATCAAAATATGACCGTAAAACATTTTGTCGAAAATCAACGTTTTGTCGATTAAAAGTTGTTGCAACGTTGTCGCACCTTTATTTTCTTATATAAAAACATATATTCAAATAGTATAAGTATTAATTAATTCACTAATCAAGTTTACTTTTAATAAACATACTTAGAAAATGCTAGAGTATAATTAAGAAAAAGTAAGCACAAAAAGACAAACATGTCATTTCAAAGCAAAAAGTAAACATCCAATCAAACCAAACATAATTATTATATTCTTTACTTAATACTTAAGTGAAAATGACGTAAAGTAATGATTTGAAATGTGATATTAAGTGTCGAAAAAATAAGGTTGCTTAAAAAGTAAGTAAAGGGTATTTTGGTCTTTTTATAAAATATTATTTTAATCCAAAACTTTTTCTATAAATAAGCATCTACTTTCTCACTTTTTTACACTTCTTCTTCTTTCTTTTTCAAGCTTTTCTTCCACTCTCTAATGGCTTCTTCTCTAATCTTTCTTTACTGAAATGACCCTCCTCTTTCTACCTTAATTTCATAAGGATTTTTTTTTTCTTCATCAAAGGGAATTTAAATCAAATATAAATCAAAATGCCATACAAGCTATTGACATAGCCACTTATTTCTTTTCTAAGTCTTGTTCTACTGCCATAGGTGCACTTTGACAAATACTAACACTTATATATATATTTATCTTGCCTAGATAATTCTATTTAACTCTAAAATAGTATTTACTTGATCTCATGATAGTTATCAAAGTCGATATTAATTAATAACAATAAGTTGGATTGACAAAAATTGATAAACCTTGGAAATTTACTCGAAAATAGGCAAATTAGGCAAAATCAGCAGTTCAGACGTCTAAATTTCTATGACAGACGTCTAGATTCGATCTCAGACGACTAAATTTTTATGACAGACGTCTCAGGGTGTCTAAATTTTAAACAGAGAGTAGAAAACATTTTGAACTAAATTCAGACATCTAAATTTTTATTGACAGACGTCTAAATTAGGTCTCAGACGTCTAAATTATTATGACAGACGTCTCAGAGTGTCTAAATTTTAAACAGAGAGTAGAAAACATTTTGAACTAAATTCAGACATCTAAATTTTTATTGACAGACGTCTAAATTAGGTCTCAGACGTCTAAATTATTATGATAGACGTCTCAGAGTGTCTAAATTTTAAACAGAGAGTAGAAAACATTTTGAACTAAATTCAGACATCTAAATTTTTATTGATAGACGTCTAAATTAGATCTCAAACGTCTAAATTATTATGACAGACGTCTAAGTTTAATCTCAGACGTCTAAATTATTAAGACTGCCGTCTAAATTTGATCTCTATGTACATGCATATTCCCACTCAATTTATATGTGTCTGGATGTCCACCTACATTCATTTACACTTCTAAGTTTGATTTAAACTTCCTTTGAACTATCAGAGTCATTTTCTTTTCAAACAATTCAACCAGGATTCAAAACTTATTACCAATATAAATATATCAGTGCATCCCTAGTAATATACACATACATATGAGGATGTAAGTGTTTATCTTGTTTAAATTCAGAGTATATATATTTTTGTTAAACAAGTGTATCCTGCTTGATTTGGATTCTAGCAATTCTGACTAAGGTTAATTACTATATTCTTTTGAATATTTGTAACAAGTCAGTAAATCCTATGCATATCTAATTTATATGAACTTAGCAATATCCACAAGAATAATTCCAGGTTTTTATAGTTAGACTCAGATTTTTAACCTTCAAACTTAAGGTTTTAAGTAACTTGAAATTATCTAATACAATGTATGTACATATACATTTCTATTTCTCAAATACAGGCATATACCATTTACAGATTTTCATCACAATACCCAAATATATATTTTCTTGCAAAAATTCAACCAAGGCTTTAGATTAATCCCAAACTTAATACATCACTAGATTCATTTAGAACAACTAATAAATCCAAACTTTTAAGGTCATTACATAACAACCAAAACAGGACTATAAAAACTTCCCAGATTACATGCAAATATTTCATTCTAAGTTCTTATTTAATTCTAATTTAGCATGCTTATATAATCACTCTCCTTAGCCACAGCAGCTTCCTATTTAGATCCAGCATTCCCTGAAAGAACATTAGAGGCTGCCCCATTTTAGATGAGACACCCCAGATGCCATAAGCAAACAAGGGTCAGATACAAGATCTGGTATGAGTAAAATCAAAAATTCCATGATATTAGGTAAATGAGTGAGACATAAATATTTTGTTCAAGTGGGCATATCATCTTCGATCAATTTGCCTAACTTATTTATGACTAATTATATACACATATTCAACCATGCAAACATAGGTTTCAAATAGAAATACTCAGGAACTATCATAGTTCCAGTCCAACCATCTTAGGAATAACTCAAGTTCCTACTTCATCAATTTAAGGTTGCATTTACCAAATTAATTCCTAGCCTCATCTGCCATAAAGGAATCACGGGGACACATTGCAATAAAATAATTCACAATATTGCACAAAGATCTCAGGGCTTAAACAAACCATGTGCCAACTTGCATACTTCAAATATGACAAGCATTCTAGCAGTCTTCTTGGCTCACAATCCTTAGCTTATTTACTAAGTGTTCATGTTTAATCCTATCGTGAGATAGCTAGGTGACTAAATCCCAGTATACATGAAACATTACATAGAGTTTACAAGCATAACTCAAGAACAATCTAACATTCATGTCCAGGGAAAATCATATTTTCAAGTGTTTTGGCTTAAAGAAAATACGAGAATAATTACAACTGGGAATAAAGACTAGGCATGTGGGTTATTATTGTTTCATAAGCAACCATGTTTGAACTAAATTCAAGATCTAGCTTAAACAAGATTTCTGACTCATGGATTTTCTATTTGATCAAGGGTTCAGCACTTTTGGATATTTCCATTGCAACCTTGAATCTTTTATTTGAGCCTCAGCACTTACACAAGTGTAATGCAACTCATATACATTTTGGTTTCTATGTTTTCCATGCCATATCTAAACCAGTTACAAGTATTCTCTATTTACTTTCATGATTTTATACTTTTACCTTTCTGGGTGTAACCAAACAGAGCAAAACACTCAAAACATCAAGGCAATCAAAACATCCAGAAACACCCATTAAAACATCCATTGAAGCATCCATTAAAACCATAGTAATGGAATCAAAACATGTAGAAAAATAACATAAATCTGGCTGCCTCATAACAGGACTTAATGCCATGGGTTTAGTGAGATTAGTCACAGAAAAATGCTTCTCTTGCTAACTCAGAAAAGAATCCTTTTCAAAACTTGTTTTTCTGCTTGTAAATATTTTCTCCTTTGTTTTCTTAAATGTTTTTGGGTAGCAAATGATTTTTTTATGGTTTATACTTGGGTTTATAGGAGAGGTTTTCTAGGGTTTTATCATTGTAAAATCCCATTTCTACCCTGGCCAAAACTCATGCATTTTGCATTTCAAATTTGTTTATTTTTCACCTTTAATATCCCGGCCATATGTGAGACATGTCTTCCCTTTTCCTTTTCCAGAATATATATTATATTCTTACCAAGTCATGATAATTGTGTGACATTGTTTACTTGTTTATTTTCTAAAATCCTCCTTTCTATTTTCTGCCTAAAGCAATTATTTTGCTTGCAATTCGTCTTTTGCCATTTTAGTGTTATAGTTTCACTTGCTTATATATACCTTTCAGTACTTAAAAATGTATATATGTATACATATCTTATCTAGGCTTATTTAATTCCTCTTAATTTCAGAAACATATGCACCTATATGTATACAGGTTTTCAAATCCTTATAACATATATATGTGTATATTTTTTTTTCTGGATTTTAAATAAAATCTGTTTACTGATTAAAAATAAAACTTACTTTTCTTATTTTCTGGGATGATCCATATAATTCCAGAAATCAAATATCCATGTTGCAAAATCATGTTTGTATTGCTTTTTAATTCTTGTTTTAAATTCAAGAAATCTGGAGTTCTTCCTTGTGCCATATCAGTGTGCACGTGCACACATGCACACATACTTGCACACAATTAACTCCATATATTCCTATACAAATAAATTCAAATATTTTCAAAATTCAACTAAAATAAGATTCCATGAATTTCTGGGGCATTACAATCACCCCACCTTTTTAGGAATTGTGTCCTCACAATTTTTCTCATTTGACTTTAAACATGTCCAGATTTTATAAAATCTATCAAACATAGCATAAGCAAACAATTCAGTCAAAACAATCATACATATTAAACTTTTTAGGGATTTAGATTTTTACCTTCCACTGCAAAAAGCTTAGGGTAATCCATCTTTATCTTATCCTCTAACTCCAATGTACAATCATTAGGGTCTAGGCTCCATTGAACCTTTACCAATTTCAAAGTTTTGCTCCTCAACTTCTTTTCCTCTTTAGCTAAAATCCCCATTGGTTCTTTCTCATAGACCAAGTCATGATTTATTTGAACTTGAGTTGGTTTCTCTAGAATTTCCTCTTTATCATGCACCCATCTCCTAAGTTGTGATACATGAAATACATTGTGCATTGCACTCATCTCTTCAGGTAGCTCCAACTTATATGCTAATGAACCTATTTTTTCCTAAATCTTGTAAGGTCCAACATATCTTGGGGTAAGTTTTCCCTGCTTGCCAAATCTTAACACCTTCTTCATAGGTGAAACTTTGATGAAAACATAATCACCAACTTCATATTCTACCTGCTTCCTCCTCATGTCTGCAAACTTCTTTTGCCTATCTTGAGCTGCTGCCATTCTTCTCCTCACCAATTCAATTTTCTCTGTAGTCTCTTTAACATACTCAGGCCCTAAGACAGCCTTTTCTCCTGCTTCAACCCAACACATTGGTGACAAACATGGTTTGCCATACAAGGCTTCAAATGGTGCCATACCTATGGTGCTTTGATAACTATTGTTATATGTAAATTCAGCCAAATGGAGGTGATCTTCCCAATTACCTCCAAAGTCCAATGCACATGCCCTCAACAAATCCTCCAAAACTTTATTTATCACTTCAGTTTGACCATCTGATTGGGGGTGGTATGCAGTACTCAAGCATAACTCACTTCCCATGGCTTCTTGAAAGCTCTTCCAAAATCTGGATGTAAAGATTGTGTCCCTATCACTCACTATAGTCTTAGGGATTCCATGCAATCTTACTATTTCTCTCATGAATATTTGAGCTAGTTTAGGTGCATTTCTTTCTGCCTTCACTGGTATAAAGTGTGCCACTTTAGTCAATCTATCAACTACTACCCAAATGCTTGTGTTTCCTCTTTTTGACCTAGGCAGACCATCTATGAAATCCATAGATATATCTTCCCACTTCCACTGTGGTATGCTTAGAGGTTGTAATAGGCCTAAGGGTCTTTTGGTTTCTGCTTTGACTTGTTGGCAAGTCATACACTTTGCAACATGTTTGGCCACATCAGTTTTCATCCCTCTCCACCAATAATCCCTCTTCAAATTTTGGTACATCTTGGTGCTGCCTGGGTGTATAGAATATTTGCTCCTATGATATTCATTAAGTATCTCTTCCTTCAATTCTATATCCTTTGGAACACATATTCTACCTTTATTCCTTAAGTAACCATTCTTATCAATGTGGTAGTTTGCTACTTCTTCTCCTTTTTCTATTAAATTCTTCTTTTCTAATAAATCTGGATCTCCCCCTTGCATTTTTCCCACTTTCAATTAAATCTGATTGCAAAGTTATCAAACTTAATTTCCCTTTACTCCCTTCTTCAATCATCTCCATGTTTACCTCACTGTTTTCCTCAATTTCCAAATCAGTAAGTAGAGATAAATTTCTAAACTCTTCTATCATTAGCATGTCTACTTTTGCATGCTGCCTGCTCAAAGCATCTGCAACCTTATTAGCTTTTCCTAGAGTATAAAGTATGTCTAAATCATATGCTGCTAGAAACTCAACCTATCTATGTTGCCTCATATTCAAATCTTTTTGTGAAAAGAGATATTTCAATGCCTTATGGTCTGTGTACAAAATAAACTTAGCACCTAGAAGATAACGTCTCCAGAGCTTTAGTGCATATACCACTGCTGCCAACTCAAGATCATGGGTTGCATACTTTGATTCATGTGGCTTCAATTGTCTTGATGCATAGGCTATAACTTGATCTTGCTGCATCAATACAGCTCCTAGCCCAAAACCACTTGCATCAGTATACACAATCAAATCCTCATTACCTTCTGGTACTTTCAATACTGGTGCATTGACTAAGGCCTCCTTGATTCTACTAAAGGCTTGTTCACATTTCTCAGTCCATATAAAGGGTTGGTTCTTTCTAGTTAGGTTGGTAAGAGGTGATGACATCTTAGAAAAATCTTTTATAAACCTCCTATAATACCCTGCCATTCCCATAAATGACCTAACTTCTCCCACTGTGCTTGGCCTTTTCCATGCTTGGATTGCCACAATTTTATTGGGATTTACAGAAATGCCTTTGGCAGATATAACATGCCCAAGGAAATGCACTTCTTCTTTCCAAAATGCACACTTAGAGAATTTTGCTTTTAAATCTTTTTCTCTTAATCTAGACAAAACAAGGTGTAAGTGATTTTCATGTTCCTCTACTGTTTTAGAATAGATCAAAATATCATCAATAAAAATCAAAACAAACTTGTCTAAATAATCCCTGAATATCCTATTCATCAAGTCTACAAAGTATGATGAAGCATTTGTCAACCCAAACGGCATGACAAGAAACTCATATAAACCATACCTAGTGTTAAAGGCTGTGTACTTAACACTTGAGTCCTCAACCTTCATCTGATGGAATCCAGATGCCAAGTCTAACCTAGAAAATATTTTTGCTCCACTAAGTTGATCAAAAAGATCATCAATTCTAGGTAAGGGGTACTTGTTTTTGATAGTGACTTTGTTTAGCTCCCTGTAATCTATGCACATTCTTAAAGTACCATCATGTTTCCTTACAAACACTACTGGAGCACCCCAGCATGAATTACTTGGTCTTATAAATCCTTTGCTTTCCAACTCTTCTAACTGTTTCTTCAATTCCTTCAACTCACTTGGCCCCATCC
The DNA here is from genome assembly GCA_030737815.1 of Allium fistulosum. Lineage (NCBI taxonomy): Eukaryota > Viridiplantae > Streptophyta > Magnoliopsida > Asparagales > Amaryllidaceae > Allium > Allium fistulosum. The sequence goes on along the minus strand of CM060908.1, from coordinate 229,583,959 downwards.
TAGTGGGTTTCTTAATAATTGGACTTGCTCCTGGCATCAGATTAATCTGAAATTCCACTGGTCTGTGGTGTGGAACACCCTCAACTTCTCCAAACACATCTAAGTATTTGTTAATTATGGGGATTTTTTCAATAGAAGGCTCACTGGAATCCTTACTTAAGTCAATCAAGTGATATAGTTTTCTTTCCTTGGTTATTTCACACAAAATTGTGATTCTTTGACCTCTAGAATTTTGTAATGATATGGTGGATGAGTCTAAATTAATTATGGCTTTGTATTGTCTTAACCAGTCTACACCCAATATAACACCTATATTTGGGTAATTTAAAACATATAAATTGGAAATAAAAACATTTCCTCCTATGTTTAATTCCACATCCACACACATCATGTTTAAAACACTAGAACTTCCCAATGGGCTTTGCACTAACAAAGGGGTTTCAACCAGTATGCAATTTAATTTAAGCAATGTAACTAACTCATGGGAAATCAGAGAATGTGTTGCCCCTGTATCATACACTACTGATATGGGTAGGGTACAAATAAATAAAGTACCTTCCACTTGGCCATGGTTTTCTGCATTAGCCTCTACTGTGGATTTGCTTCTGCTTTCCAAACTTGCTAGCTTCCCTTGCTGTTTATACTCAGGGCAGTTTCTCTTGATATGTCCCTCCTTACCACATAGGTAGCATTTGAAAGCTCCTCCCTTCAATTCTGGGCACCTTGGTTTGATATGTCCCTCTTTTCCACAATGATGACATGTTATTTTCCTCTTTGTTTCAGTGGTCTTAGTATCATTGTTTTTCTTGCCTTCTGTCTCCTCCTTCTTTTTGTCATAGGGATGATACCTTCCCTTATTCTTCTTATTGTTATTATTCTTAAAATTCTTATACTTCTCCCTCTCCTTGTCATGTTGCTCAAATTTTAAGGCCAGATCAATGATTTGATCAAAAGTTTTATCTGCATATGGCAACATAGCCCTACTAAGCCCTGGGTTTAAACCCTTAATATACCTATCATTCTTTGATGCCTCATCAGCTACAAGCATAGCTCCATACTTAGACAAGCTCTCAAACCTCTGAGTATATTCAGTCACATTAAAAGTTCCATGCCTAAGCCTGATGAATTCTTCAAGCAATAGGGTTTTGGCTGATGCTGGAACAAATATAGCTTCCAACATCTCCTTGAATTGATTCCAAGTGATCTCATTTTCATTTCTTCCAGCTATGATCACTGTAACGACCCGGCTTCCTATACCCAGAAAGTCGCATCGTTTTTAAGAAAAGAAAAAGGTGAGAAAATAGAAAGAAAGAGAAGAAGAAGAAACAACAACAGAATCTCAACAGCGGAACGAATAAAATATAATATATCACATAAATTAATACATAGTATCATATACATCAGAGTTACACAGATAGTACATCACATACTAGATAGTACAAACACAGATAGTACAGCGCAGAGATACAACACAGCGGAAATACAAAATAAACTCTAATCACAGCGGAATCACTATATATCTACACGCTGAAGCCTCCTGCTCCATTGCTCCTCCAGAGTTCGTCAAAGCTAACCTGAATCCCTTGACTACCCGTAAAAATTTGGGTACCCGAGAGTTTATGAAAAACAGAAATAAACTTCGGGTCAGACATGGGTCTGGTATGAGTAACAGGTTAAGGTTGTTTAACTTTGAAAACCATTTGAAAACAAAAGGTATCACGTAAGACATCCCACACATAAACATGGAAATGTTTTTACCTTACGCTAACCAAAAACATTTGATAGGAAACCCGGTGATATTATAATAGTGTCTAGGGTTTTCAAGTAAATAGAAAATAGCTGAAATTGTTACATCTATTAAATTCCAGCATACTAGCCACAAAGTGGGTAATACAATCAAAACCGTAGGGTCTCGTAGGGAAAATGGGTTTCCATCAATGGCTGGGCTACTGGGGTACCGCCCGTCACAGTACGTGGCCTAGATCACCGTACCGAGGAGTACGCCCGCTCCCCTGCAACACAAGGCCGGACCCATCCCTTACTGAACAGTTCCAAATAAGATCACCCCACGGTTGGCGCGACCAACCGCAACTAAACCGAAATAAATAGGGACATCTAGACAGGGGTAAACCTTACTCTCAAGTGGGGGCTACCCACGAAGCCTTGCTGCACCTCCCCTGTTTTAGCCATTTCCGGTTGATGAGGCTTGAGGTCACGATTACCTTTACAGAACTCATCTCTTAGAATGCTCATCGTCCGCCTGACGATGTTCTGAAAGCATTCGATCCATACAAGTTCGTTCCGGGTTCGAACAAAACCGAAGGCATTATCTCGTTACACTCGTATTGGAATCACCCTCAGAATTAACGACAATAACCCTTGCATTCTGAATCACCATCTCGAACCTATAAGTACTATCTTCGTCAAAACTCATTACGGAATCACCCACAGAGTTATACTGACGTATAGTTCTTATACCTCGAGTCTTCACTTTCTCCACTTGGATTTCACGACCTAACGTTATTTTGGATCGATGTGGTATTCGGGTCTCCAGACCTGGAATCCCGGTATACGGAAACCCGATCCCGGTCTCATCGAAATCCAAACGTGTCTTTTAAGGCCAAGTTGTTTTAAAGGTTTAAAACAATTCAATTCAATTATCTATATCAACACCGATAGATAAAACACAACATCACAGATGGATAATTCACATAACATCATAAATGGATAATCAATATCATCAAACTATCATCAAAGCATTCATATCACAACAATATCACTCATCTCATATCTGAGATTACAATCAATCAATGGGATGTCAATATCAATCATCATACATAAGCAAGGATAATAAATCACACTATTGATAATTAATTTAAAATGAATTAAATCAATTACCTTATTCTTAATTAATTTAAAGTTAATTAAATTAATCATCACATCATTATTAAACCTGCTTATACTTCTATTAATTAATTATCAATCAATTAATTAATCATCATCCCGTTATTCATTTAATTAATCATCCCTGATTAATTTTCTTTAATTACATTTAAGTAATTATCTTTAGATTATTCCCACGGATTAATTACTTTGATCCAATATAGAAATGCATCTTTACATTACTTCATTTCTTAATTAACTAAAGTTAATTACATTACTCAATTAATTATTAATAAATTTCTTCATTTATTAATTATTCCAATTAAATCTATTTTAAATTCCAATAATCTCAAATTTCATTTCCAGTTTAACTAATTACATCAAAGTAATTAAATCTTTAATTTGAATCAAAATATTAATCACTTTTGATTAATCCCAATCTGGTAATTAACTCCTTTAATTACTTCATTAATTGCTCAATAATTTATTATCTCTAAGTAATCCTTTGATTAATTATATAAAGTAATTATACTCAAATTACTTTATTAACAACGCCATCCTATTAATTACACTCTGTAATTAAACATCAATTACTTTTCTAAGTAATCATAATTATCACATCATCAATTGATTTACCCAAATTAATTAAAATAAATTAATTAACCCAAATAAATCAAATTACTTAATTAATTAAAATGAGTCATTACTCCTTAATTACTTCTCATTTATTATTTACACTTAAACAATTAAAATGTTGATTAATACATCAATTTATCCAATCAATTTATTAAATCAATTACGTTAATTAATTATAAAATAATTCAGATAATGACCTTCATTAACATTTTATTTAATCACTATTCTAAGTAATTAACTTATCAATTATTAATAAGTTTAAATTTATCATTTATAAATTAAGTTAAGTCTCGTCTATGACTTTAATATTATATTAACTACTTCACTAAGCGATTATACTTAATTAATTATAAGTGATGTTTTTAATTAATTTCATAAATTAATCACTCAGTTATCCATCACTTAATCTTTCATTAATTCATTTCTTAATTACGTTCATTTTCACTAATTACTTCATTTAGTAATTTATCCTTAATTACAAAATGTAATCAACCTTTAATTTTTAATTTATTAATAAATTATCCTTTATTAATCTCAATATAACTAAATTAAAATAAACTTGTATTTATATCCCATACTTACTCAAATCATTTACTTTCATTAAAACCCATTTAGAAATAAAATTTTGAAATATAATTTATTTAAACAAAACAATTCAAACATTAAATTTAATATATTTAAATCTTTGGAGAACCATTTTCAAACATGTTAAGTCAAATATACAATTTTATTTAAAACTTGATTTAAATACTTAAGAAAACTCGTTCATGCTTTAAATTTTAAAACTAAGATATGATCAGTTTTAAAAATTCAAAACCGGGTTACTTAAATGAACAACCCGAGTATATCCCTCAAAAACCACGTGCCTGCTCCGAGTTTTCTCGCGTACATCCCTGCTTCGAGTCGCCAGACAACAATCACGAGATTTCCCCCAAGTCGTTCCCTTTCTTCCCCAAAACCAACTTTCGCCTGTACCCAAACGTGCACACGTGCACGTGCACGTCAGTTCGACGCCACTCCGACCTCGCCTCAGATCATCGACCAGTCATCCTTAGCCTCGACACCCCTATCGCCAACCCAGTTCGACGAAAATCTTCACGAAACAAAAACGAGCATCTCGAGCACCGGTTAAAAACTGGAACCCAATCTTGTATCGGAAAACTCATCCAAACCATCGCCTCCGACCACCAGGTCCTATGCCGGCCATCCCAAAGTTGCACCACACCCCCACGAAACACTTCCCCCTATCGCGATCAGCTCCGGCACTTCGACTGCGTCGTACGACTCTCGAGAAAAACGTCGACAAAAACTGACGTTAAACCCTAGTTCGATCGAATCTGTTCACCTCGGTCATTGGAAAAAATTTCAAACATTTTTCCCTTCATCCCCAATGCCATAGCTAGCTTCGACCACGAGCTCGACCTCAACCATCACGTTGATCACCGGCAGTTCGCAAATTTCCAAATTTCGCATTAACACAAAATCCTCATTTAATACTCAATTAAAAATTATGATAGTATCATCTAAAATCATGATTTTTCATCACGATTACATGTAGGTAGTCCAAATTCGAATTTAAACCAGTTGATTTTTAACCAAAGTTTGAGCTTCACTGTATTATCCTATTTAAACATTTTTACTTAATTTAAAATTTTCAGAAACTATTTTTAAAATTATCTTCACATCCTAACAAACTAGTTTCATTTATACGTCAAAGTCAAATAGATGTTATGGTGAGATTTTGAATTTTAATATCAACCCAGAACATGAAATAAAAACAAAGCATGATATCAACAGATGCTTGCACACACCACACAAATACCAGATACATCACAAATAAGAGTATTCCATATTAACTTAAGATATAGTTTTAGAATAAATGTTACTCACCAGTAAACACGGGAGAACAGAACTTGTTTGCAAACAGTTTGGAATTCCTTGAAAAACTGGAAACTGTTTCCATTTACATCCTTGTTGCCAAGTTTCTTGCTTTTGTTTTATTTATAGTTGCTGATGATGTTTTGATGAAGGCTTGTTTAAGCTTTTTAAAAATGGAGTTTACATTAGTGCATTTCAGTTCGAACTGAAATGAAAAGGGATAGAAGCAAAATGGGTTTCCAGCTTGAAGTATGTAGAAGGTTACAGGCTTTGTATTTTTATTTTTTATTTTTTTTTAAAACAAAAGGAAGTCAGAGATATTTGTTTTATAATGTAGGCTGATATGAAATTTTATACACTCGAATTGATTTTTGTTGGCTGGCATTTAATGTTTGTTGTACTTATGTTTCATCCTCATACTTATCTCAATTTTCTTTTCTACATACTTACTTGCTTCAACAACAAGCTACAAATATTTTACTTTGTTTTCTATTGATTCTTGTTGCCTGCAATACCATATTCGAACATTATTTCTATGCAGATATTTGTTAGGCTGGGAAGTCTTCTTTTCTTAACTTGCATTCCTTTCTTATGTGCTATACTTTCTTGTTTTTCATTTGAATTGTAAATGAAAGTGTTATTGAATATTATTCTCTTTTAATTTGTGATTGTTATTATTTTGAACTATGCAGATATATATAAAGGCTGGGAGTCATTCTCATGCTTATGGTATTATAATCTTCTGGTTTGATGAGGTAGTATAAATGTTATTCTAATATATTGTTTAATTATGAAATGTATTCGTTTTATTATTTACAAAACGATAAAATTTATCTCATATAGTCGTTTCATTTATATTGTTGTTAATTTGTTATTTCAATATGTAAATTGGTTACTTATATTATTGTATCGTATTTCTAACTAAATATTTTATACTATATATATATTTATTAAATAGCTTTGAAAAGTTTATTTCAAAATAAATAATAATTTCCAAATCTCTAGAATATATATATAAGAAATTTGAAAATAAAATTTATCAATTAAAATTAAAACAGAACTTACCTGTCTACGATATATACCAGTATATTCGTTATAAATAGAAAAATCATTTATTAGTTTTAAAAGATATAACTCACCAATATGATATTTATCAGAAGAAAATATCAATTCAAGTTTATAATTCAAAAAAATATATCTAATCAATTTAATATTTAACATAAATTATTAAATTGATATTGCTCGAAATTCCGGGTCGTCACATTCCTCCCCCCTTAAAAGAATTTCGTCCCCGAAATTTAAAACAAAGGTAATTTAATAATTTATTTAAAATTTAATTTTTAAAACACATGCATAATCAATCAATGCTAACAACCATAGCATCCAATCAACAAATCTATCTATCCAAACAAAAATCTGGACCAGATTCTCTCGAGTTTCCCCGAGTACAAATACCGGGTTACTTGCTCTATAGAATCCAAACAGGCAATATCTCTAAGCTACCGAGCTCCTACTCCTCTAGGTCTATAAAACAAGATAGGATATCAGACTACAAATAAGTCAGACTCACAACCAAAACTTCCTGAACTGCTGGTTCCCAAAACCAGAGATAGAACCTCACACATATTCCCTCAGAGACACGTGAAACACATCGAATTCCAATTATCCCAACTGGCAATTCACTCCAGAAGAACAACCACTAAACTTTTCCAGAACACAGAGAAAAATCCAGAACACCTCGGAGCTAATTTCCCAGACTTACCAAACTATACAGCTCCTTCAATCAGAGAAAACTCATTCAAAATCAACTTTCCGATTCTGAAATCCAAATTCTTCTGTCTCTTATCTACCAAACTCTTCGGACGATCCAAATCTGCCTTCATCATTACCAATCAGCTAAACCTCTGCTGATGCCTTTCAGAACAAATCTGAATCCAAAAACAATCCAGTAGACGATCTTCTCCCTATCAACCAAAATCAGGAACACAATCCCTACCATTATCCGTAGAAAACAACTTCTCCTTTCCCAGAAAAGAAAAACAGATGCACTCCCGACTGCTTCCGCTGCACAACTCTGATATGGGTAGAAGAAAATATAGATGATTCACACAAGCACAAACCTTCCATGATACCAACTGTGATGGACCTAGGCTTTGCAATCATCAGTCAGTAATCACAACTGGTCTCTCCAACCGTCCTGGAAATATGGTTTAACAGATTTATAAAGAGAAAACTCAGAGGTCCCTCCAAAACCATCCTACTACTAAGCTGAACCATCGGTACCACTCTGGAATATAGTCGATACCAAACTAAATCTCCAGATGTTAACAAAACACTGACTTCCATCCATTACCACTCAATTATAAATTCATTTGTTTATTCATAAATTTAGTTTTCAATAAATAAATTTTGTTTCCAACGCTTATTACTTCCAGTCCACTTTAACTAATTCTACACTTCACTTTCATTTGACATGATTTAGTTACATTCCAATTTAATTCAAACTTTAAGTTTTCCAAACCCATTTATTTATTCCACAACATTTTAAATTTACTTCTAGAGTTTAAGCAATTTCCAAAGTACAAAATCGCCTTTTAAATCAACTATATCTAAAATTCTTTGGCAATTCAAATATTCTTTTGAATTTCAAAACCAAACCCAGTTCACAAACAATTCCAATTTAAAATAATTTGGTAGCAAACTTTTCTCTCGGAAATTCGAAAATGAACATCGATGATGCTGCAGTCATCACCGACGTTATTTTCTAACAACCGAAAGAGTTCAAATGCTTTTATTTCTTTTATACATCTCAAATATTTTTAAATTTTAAATCTTTCCAGATTTCAGATCCAACTCAAAAATATCCTTGAAATAATACCATATTTTTTTTCAGAACCTTTGAAAACACTTTCAAATCCAAAGAATTTAAATTTTCTCAAAATTCCAAATCCATCCAATTTCTATTCAAACATTACCCTGGAATTTTATTTCAATTTCAATTGCAAATCACATTTATAATTCACATTTACAAGATTCCATTTGGTTATATGAATTTATTTCTTGACTATTGATTAAATTCCAATTCTTATTAAATTTTCCCAAATGACAATGATAATCGTTCAATATTATCATTTCCTAACAATCAAGCAACCATACATAACTATAAAAATTTTCGGAAAATCATTTCTTTTATATACAAAAATAATTTGGGTAAAATTATTTCATTTACCCTATTTTAAAACAATATTGTGTCGGTTTATCTTGTTAAGAGTTTAGAAATTCCTATCGATATTGTGGCGTCCCACACACCGATCAAAATCTATAAACACCTAACCGATAAGTCAACACAATATAAAACAATTTTATATTCACTAACAAATACGCTCTCTCAGGAAAGAAATCACTTAAGAGCCTAGGTACTCGCTCAGCCTAGTGCTCTGATACCAACTGTGACGACCCGGCTTCCTATACCCAGAAAGTCGCATCGTTTTTAAGAAAAGAAAGAGGTGAGAAAATAGAAAGAAAGAGAAGAAGAAGAAACAACAACAGAATCTCAACAGCGGAACAAATAAAATATAATATATCACATAAATTAATACATAGTATCATATACATCAGAGTTACACAGATAGTACATCACATACTAGACAGTTATAAACACCTGTCTAGTTAATACAACTCACACAGCGCAGAGATACAACACAGCGGAAATACAAAATAAACTCTAATCACAGCGGAATCACTATATATCTACACGCTGAAGCCTCCTGCTCCATTGCTCCTCCAGAGTTCGTCAAAGCTAACCTGAATCCCTTGACTACCCGTAAAAATTTGGGTACCCGAGAGTTTATGAAAAACAGAAATAAACTTCGGGTCAGACATGGGTCTGGTATGAGTAACAGGTTAAGGTTGTTTAACTTTGAAAACCATTTGAAAACAAAAGGTATCACGTAAGACATCCCACACATAAACATGGAAATGTTTTTACCTTACGCTAACCAAAAACATTTGATAGGAAACCCGGTGATATTATAATAGTGTCTAGGGTTTTCAAGTAAATAGAAAATAGCTGAAATTGTTACATCTATTAAATTCCAGCATACTAGCCACAAAGTGGGTAATACAATCAAAACCGTAGGGTCTCGTAGGGAAAATGGGTTTCCATCAATGGCTGGGCTACTGGGGTACCGCCCGTCACAGTACGTGGCCTAGATCACCGTACCGAGGAGTACGCCCGCTCCCCTGCAACACAAGGCCGGACCCATCCCTTACTGAACAGTTCCAAATAAGATCACCCCACGGTTGGCGCGACCAACCGCAACTAAACCGAAATAAATAGGGACATCTAGACAGGGGTAAACCTTACTCTCAAGTGGGGGCTACCCACGAAGCCTTGCTGCACCTCCCCTGTTTTAGCCATTCCCGGTTGATGAGGCTTGAGGTCACGATTACCTTTACAGAACTCATCTCTTAGAATGCTCATCGTCCGCCTGACGATGTTCTGAAAGCATTCGATCCATACAAGTTCGTTCCGGGTTCGAACAAAACCGAAGGCATTATCTCGTTACACTCGTATTGGAATCACCCTCAGAATTAACGACAATAACCCTTGCATTCTGAATCACCATCTCGAACCTATAAGTACTATCTTCGTCAAAACTCATTACGGAATCACCCACAGAGTTATACTGACGTATAGTTCTTATACCTCGAGTCTTCACTTTCTCCACTTGGATTTCACGACCTAACGTTATTTTGGATCGATGTGGTATTCGGGTCTCCAGACCTGGAATCCCGGTATACGGAAACCCGATCCCGGTCTCATCGAAATCCAAACGTGTCTTTTAAGGCCAAGTTGTTTTAAAGGTTTAAAACAATTCAATTCAATTATCTATATCAACACCGATAGATAAAACACAACATCACAGATGGATAATTCACATAACATCATAAATGGATAATCAATATCATCAAACTATCATCAAAGCATTCATATCACAACAATATCACTCATCTCATATCTGAGATTACAATCAATCAATGGGATGTCAATATCAATCATCATACATAAGCAAGGATAATAAATCACACTATTGATAATTAATTTAAAATGAATTAAATCAATTACCTTATTCTTAATTAATTTAAAGTTAATTAAATTAATCATCACATCATTATTAAACCTGCTTATACTTCTATTAATTAATTATCAATCAATTAATTAATCATCATCCCGTTATTCATTTAATTAATCATCCCTGATTAATTTTCTTTAATTACATTTAAGTAATTATCTTTAGATTATTCCCACGGATTAATTACTTTGATCCAATATAGAAATGCATCTTTACATTACTTCATTTCTTAATTAACTAAAGTTAATTACATTACTCAATTAATTATTAATAAATTTCTTCATTTATTAATTATTCCAAATAAATCTATTTTAAATTCCAATAATCTCAAATTTCATTTCCAGTTTAACTAATTACATCAAAGTAATTAAATCTTTAATTTGAATCAAAATATTAATCACTTTTGATTAATCCCAATCTGGTAATTAACTCCTTTAATTACTTCATTAATTGCTCAATAATTTATTATCTCTAATTAATCCTTTGATTAATTATATAAAGTAATTATACTCAAATTACTTTATTAACAACGCCATCCTATTAATTACACTCTGTAATTAAACATCAATTACTTTTCTAAGTAATCATAATTATCACATCATCAATTGATTTACCCAAATTAATTAAAATAAATTAATTAACCCAAATAAATCAAATTACTTAATTAATTAAAATGAGTCATTACTCCTTAATTACTTCTCATTTATTATTTACACTTAAACAATTAAAATGTTGATTAATACATCAATTTATCCAATCAATTTATTAAATCAATTACGTTAATTAATTATAAAATAATTCAGATAATGACCTTCATTAACATTTTATTTAATCACTATTCTAAGTAATTAACTTATCAATTATTAATAAGTTTAAATTTATCATTTATAAATTAAGTTAAGTCTCGTCTATGACTTTAATATTATATTAACTACTTCACTAAGCGATTATACTTAATTAATTATAAGTGATGTTTTTAATTAATTTCATAAATTAATCACTCAGTTATCCATCACTTAATCTTTCATTAATTCATTTCTTAATTACGTTCATTTTCACTAATTACTTCATTTAGTAATTTATCCTTAATTACAAAATGTAATCAACCTTTAATTTTTAATTTATTAATAAATTATCCTTTATTAATCTCAATATAACTAAATTAAAATAAACTTGTATTTATATCCCATACTTACTCAAATCATTTACTTTCATTAAAACCCATTTAGAAATAAAATTTTGAAATATAATTTATTTAAACAAAACAATTCAAACATTAAATTTAATATATTTAAATCTTTGGAGAACCATTTTCAAACATGTTAAGTCAAATATACAATTTTATTTAAAACTTGATTTAAATACTTAAGAAAACTCGTTCATGCTTTAAATTTTAAAACTAAGATATGATCAGTTTTAAAAATTCAAAACCGGGTTACTTAAATGAACAACCCGAGTATATCCCTCAAAAACCACGTGCCTGCTCCAAGTTTTCTCCCGTACATCCCTGCTTCGAGTCGCCAGACAACAATCACGAGATTTCCCCCAAGTCGTTCCCTTTCTTCCCCAAAACCAACTTTCGCCTGTACCCAAACGTGCACACGTGCACGTGCACGTCAGTTCGACGCCACTCCGACCTCGCCTCAGATCATCGACCAGTCATCCTTAGCCTCGACACCCCTATCGCCAACCCAGTTCGACGAAAATCTTCACGAAACAAAAATGAGCATCTCGAGCACCGGTTAAAAACTGGAACCCAATCTTGTATCGGAAAACTCATCCAAACCATCGCCTCCGACCACCAGGTCCTATGCCGGCCATCCCAAAGTTGCACCACACCCCCACGAAACACTTCCCCCTATCGCGATCAGCTCCGGCACTTCGACTACGCCGTACGACTCTCGAGAAAAACGTCGACAAAAACTGACGTTAAACCCTAGTTCGATCGAATCTGTTCACCTCGATCATTTGAAAAAATTTCAAACATTTTTCCCTTCATCCCCAATGCCATAGCTAGCTTCGACCACGAGCTCGACCTCAACCATCACGTTGATCACCGGCAGTTCGCAAATTTCCAAATTTCGCATTAACACAAAATCCTCATTTAATACTCAATTAAAAATTATGATAGTATCATCTAAAATCATGATTTTTCATCACGATTACATGTAGGTAGTCCAAATTCGAATTTAAACCAGTTGATTTTTAACCAAAGTTTGAGCTTCACTGTATTATCCTATTTAAACATTTTTACTTAATTTAAAATTTTCAGAAACTATTTTTAAAATTATCTTCACATCCTAACAAACTAGTTTCATTTATACGTCAAAGTCAAATAGATGTTATGGTGAGATTTTGAATTTTAATATCAACCCAGAACATGAAATAAAAACAGAGCATGATATCAACAGATGCTTGCACACACCACACAAATACCAGATACATCACAAATAAGAGTATTCCATATTAACTTAAGATATAGTTTTAGAATAAATGTTACTCACCAGTAAACACGGGAGAACAGAACTTGTTTGCAAACAGTTTGGAATTCCTTGAAAAACTGGAAACTGTTTCCATTTACATCCTTGTTGCCAAGTTTCTTGCTTTTGTTTTATTTATAGTTGCTGATGATGTTTTGATGAAGGCTTGTTTAAGCTTTTTAAAAATGGAGTTTACATTAGTGCATTTCAGTTCGAACTGAAATGAAAAGGGATAGAAGCAAAATGGGTTTCCAGCTTGAAGTATGTAGAAGGTTACAGGCTTTGTATTTTTATTTTTTATTTTTTTTAAAACAAAAGGAAGTCAGAGATATTTGTTTTATAATGTAGGCTGATATGAAATTTTATACACTCGAATTGATTTTTGTTGGCTGGCATTTAATGTTTGTTGTACTTATGTTTCATCCTCATACTTATCTCAATTTTCTTTTCTACATACTTACTTGCTTCAACAACAAGCTACAAATATTTTACTTTGTTTTCTATTGATTCTTGTTGCCTGCAATACCATATTCGAACATTATTTCTATGCAGATATTTGTTAGGCTGGGAAGTCTTCTTTTCTTAACTTGCATTCCTTTCTTATGTGCTATACTTTCTTGTTTTTCATTTGAATTGTAAATGAAAGTGTTATTGAATATTATTCTCTTTTAATTTGTGATTGTTATTATTTTGAACTATGCAGATATATATAAAGGCTGGGAGTCATTCTCATGCTTATGGTATTATAATCTTCTGGTTTGATGAGGTAGTATAAATGTTATTCTAATATATTGTTTAATTATGAAATGTATTCGTTTTATTATTTACAAAACGATAAAATTTATCTCATATAGTCGTTTCATTTATATTGTTGTTAATTTGTTATTTCAATATGTAAATTGGTTACTTATATTATTGTATCGTATTTCTAACTAAATATTTTATACTATATATATATTTATTAAATAGCTTTGAAAAGTTTATTTCAAAATAAATAATAATTTCCAAATCTCTAGAATATATATATAAGAAATTTGAAAATAAAATTTATCAATTAAAATTAAAACAGAACTTACCTGTCTACGATATATACCAGTATATTCGTTATAAACAGAAAAATCATTTATTAGTTTTAAAAGATATAACTCACCAATATGATATTTATCAGAAGAAAATATCAATTCAAGTTTATAATTCAAAAAAATATATCTAATCAATTTAATATTTAACATAAATTATTAAATTGATATTGCTCGAAATTTCGGGTCGTCACAATCACCTCCCACCAGCTTAAAGCTACCCCTTTCAGTTGTCTTGAAGCTACTTGCCTCTTCCTTTGATCATCCAATTGCATGTCATTGAAAACTCTGTCCAGTGTTCTCAACCATGCTTGAATTTCCATCACATTCTCAGTTCCTTCAAAACTCCTGCCTCCTAAATTGGAATAAGTCTTCAGTAGTTTTGAAAGTTCTTCATGTGGGTTCTCAGGCCTATGCCCAATTCCATCCCTTAAAGCCCTCATAAAGTCTTGCATATCAAGCATTTGTGGTGCACTTGATCCTGCATGGTGATGAGATCCTCTTCCTACCATGGTCTGCTAACTAAGTTCTGGGCAAATGGTATTAGTATATTATGAGTACTTCTATAATTACTATTTTCTTATCTAAATTATTTCATCCAAAACAAACAGACAAAATACATTTCTATAATACTTAGCAATCAATGCAACCAAGTGCTCTGATACCAACTGAAATGACCCTCCTCTTTCTACATTAATTTCATAAGGATTTTTTTTTCTTCATCAAAGGGAATTTAAATCAAATATAAATCAAAATGCCATACAAGCTATTGACATAGCCACTTATTTCTTTTCTAAATCTTGTTCTACTGCCATAGGTGCACTTTGACAAATACTAACACTTATATATATATTTATCTTGCCTAGATAATTCTATTTAACTCTAAAATAGTATTTACTTGATCTCATGATAGTTATCAAAGTTGATATTAATTAATAACAATAAGTTGGATTGACAAAAATTGATAAACCTTGGAAATTTACTCGAAAATAGGCAAATTAGGCAAAATCAGCAGTTCAGACGTCTAAATTTCTATGACAGACGTCTAGATTCGATCTCAGACGACTAAATTTTTATGACAGACGTCTCAGGGTGTCTAAATTTTAAACAGAGAGTAGAAAACATTTTGAACTAAATTCAGACATCTAAATTTTTATTGACAGACGTCTAAATTAGGTCTCAGACGTCTAAATTATTATGACAGACGTCTCAGAGTGTCTAAATTTTAAACAGAGAGTAGAAAACATTTTGAACTAAATTCAGACATCTAAATTTTTATTGATAGACGTCTAAATTAGATCTCAGACGTCTAAATTATTATGATAGACGTCTAAGTTTAATCTCAGACGTCTAAATTATTAAGACTGCCGTCTAAATTTGATCTCTATGTACATGCATATTCCCACTCAATTTATATGTGTCTGGATGTCCACCTACATTCATTTACACTTCTAAGTTTGATTTAAACTTCCTTTGAACTATCAGAGTCATTTTCTTTTCAAACAATTCAACCAGGATTCAAAACTTATTACCAATATAAATATATCAGTGCATCCCTAGTAATATACACATACATATGAGGATGTAAGTGTTTATCTTGTTTAAATTCAGAGTATATATATTTTTGTTAAACAAGTGTATCCTGCTTGATTTGGATTCTAGCAATTCTGACTAAGGTTAATTACTATATTCTTTTGAATATTTGTAACAAGTCAGTAAATCCTATGCATATCTAATTTATATGAACTTAACAATATCCACAAGAATAATTCCAGGTTTTTATAGCTAGACTCAGATTTTTAACCTTCAAACTTAAGGTTTTAAGTAACTTGAAATTATCTAATACAATGTATGTACATATACATTTCTATTTCTCAAATACAGGCATATACCATTTACAGATTTTCATCACAATACCCAAATATATATTTTCTTGCTAAAATTCAACCAAGGCTTTAGATTAATCCCAAACTTAATACATCACTAGATTCATTTAGAACAACTAATAAATCCAAACTTTTAAGGTCATTACATAACAACCAAAACAGGACTATAAAAACTTCCCAGATTACATGCAAATATTTCATTCTAAGTTCTTATTTAATTCTAATTTAGCATGCTTATATAATCACTCTCCTTAGCCACAGCAGCTTCCTATTTAGATCCAGCATTCCCTGAAAGAACATTAGAGGCTGCCCCATTTTAGATGAGACACCCCAGATGCCATAAGCAAACAAGGGTCAGATACAAGATCTGGTATGAGTAAAATCAAAAATTCCATGATATTAGGTAAATGAGTGAGACATAAATATTTTGTTCAAGTGGGCATATCATCTTCGATCAATTTGCCTAACTTGTTTATGACTAAATATATACACATATTCAACCATGCAAACATAGGTTTCAAATAGAAATACTCAGGAACTATCATAGTTCCAGTCCAACCATCTTAGGAATAACTCAAGTTCCTACTTCATCAATTTAAGGTTGCATTTACCAAATTAATTCCTAGCCTCATCTGCCATAAAGGAATCACGGGGACACATTGCAATAAAATAATTCACAATATTGCACAAAGATCTCAGGGCTTAAACAAACCATGTGCCAACTTGCATACTTCAAATATGACAAGCATTCCAGCAGTCTTCTTGGCTCACAATCCTTAGCTTATTTACTAAGTGTTCATGTCTAATCCTATCGTGAGATAGCTAGGTGACTAAATCCCAGTATACATGAAACATTACATAGAGTTTACAAGCATAACTCAAGAACAATCTAACATTCATGTCCAGGGAAAAACATATTTTCAAGTGTTTTGGCTTAAAGAAAATACGAGAATAATTACAACTGGGAATAAAGACTAGGCATGTGGGTTATTATTGTTTCATAAGCAACCATGTTTGAACAAAATTCAAGATCTAGCTTAAACAAGATTTCTGACTCATGGATTTTCTATTTGATCAAGGGTTCAGCACTTTTGGATATTTCCATTGCAACCTTGAATCTTTTATTTGATCCTCAGCACTTATACAAGTGTAATGCAACTCATATACATTTTGGTTTCTATGTTTTCCATGCCATATCTAAACCAGTTACAAGTATTCTCTATTTAATTTCATGATTTTATACTTTTACCTTTCTGGGTGTAACCAAACAGAGCAAAACACTCAAAACATCAAGGCAATCAAAACATCCAGAAACACCCATTAAAACATCCATTGAAGCATCCATTAAAACCATAGTAATGGAATCAAAACATGTAGAAAAATAACATAAATCTGGCTGCCTCATAACAGGACTTAATGCCATGGGTTTAGTGAGATTAGTCACAGAAAAATGCTTCTCTTGCTAACTCAGAAAAGAATCCTTTTCAAAACTTGTTTTTCTGCTTGTAAATATTTTCTCCTTTGTTTTCTTAAATGTTTTTGGGTAGCAAATGATTTTTTTCTGGTTTATACTTGGGTTTATAGGAGAGGTTTTCTAGGGTTTTATCATTGTAAAATCCCATTTCTACCCTGGCCAAAACTCATGCATTTTGCATTTCAAATTTGTTTATTTTTCACCTTTAATATCCCGGCCATATGTGAGACATGTCTTCCCTTTTCCTTTTCCAGAATATATATATTATATTCTTACCAAGTCATGATAATTGTGTGACATTGTTTACTTGTTTATTTTCTAAAATCCTCCTTTCTATTTTCTGCCTAAAGCAATTATTTTGCTTGCAATTCGTCTTTTGCCATTTTAGTGTTATAGTTTCACTTGCTTATATATACCTTTCAGTACTTAAAAATGTATATTTGTATACATATCTTATCTAGGCTTATTTAATTCCTCTTAATTTCAGAAACATATGCACCTATATGTATACAGGTTTTCAAATCCTTATAACATATATATGTGTATATTTTTTTTCTGGATTTTAAATAAAATCTGTTTACTGATTTAAAATAAAACTTACTTTTCTTATTTTCTGGGATGATCCATATAATTCCAGAAATCAAATATCCATGTTGCAAAATCATGTTTGTATTGCTTTTTAATTCTTGTTTTAAATTCAAGAAATCTGGAGTTCTTCCTTGTGCCATATCAGTGTGCACGTGCACACATGCACACATACTTGCACACAATTAACTCCATATATTCCTATACAAATAAATTCAAATATTTTCAAAATTCAACTAAAATAAGATTCCATGAATTTCTGGGGCATTACATTTACTAACTTTTATTAAAATCGTATCAAATCAACTTCAAACACCACCAAACTTTGCCAAAGACCTTAAAATACCATTAAAACATGGTTTAACATTTAATAAGTGAATAAATGATGGAGGAGGGATTGGAACCCATATAGGCTGAACCTATATAATAAGAGGGAGCAAGTCGTGAAGCTTCGGAGCTAGAAAAAGAGAAGGAAGTGCTGCCGAAATTAAAAGGAAAGTCTACGAAAAAGATTCGGTGAAGATAAGAGGGTTTAGTGAAGTGTTGTATTAAATGAATGTTGGTAGAAAGTTAATCTTTTGGTAAAAGGTGAGTACTCATATTTTAAAGTTACTAATTCTAAAATTATTCAAGTTAATAACATGAAAAGTTTGGTATATGTTGGATGATTAAATGTTTGATAACTTGGTTGATATTATGGTTGATTATATATTTGCGATATGGATGATAACTTGGTTTGATAAATGATAAGAGAAATGGTTAGTAATTAACCATATTTAATTTAGTGGAAATTAAATCCATAATAATATGTGTATGAAGTGATTTAACCTCTAAATGATTCTAAAAAGAAAGTTGAAAATGATATTATAATAATATGATATTATAGTATGAAATGAAAAAAATGAGTTTGAAATGATGAAAATATTGTTTAAAATGAGTTTAAAATGATTTATAAATGTTTATAAACATTTAAAAGTGTTTCCAAGAAGTTTGAAAAGAAATTGAAAAACAAGTCAAAACTAGGCGCGTCGCGTAACGGTATTTCGCGATTTCGCGCCACAAAAGTTAAATGAATATACAAAGTGGAATATAGCTCGGAATTCTTCGAGATAAGAATTTTCCGGTCTATTATATCCATAGTTTTCCAACGAAGAAAGAAAATCGAGATTTTGATAAGTAGATTTTAAAACATGAGTAAAACAAGTTTTTGGAAAAATCATGGTTTTGCAATTCGAAATCCAAAATTGGATTTCTTTGAAAATGATGTTTTAAAATTGTTTATAAAAAATGAAATAAATTTGATAAATCTATTAAAATAATTTAAAAGAGATTAAAAATGAAAAATAAGAATTTTCAAATACTAAAAAGTTGTTCAAATCAAATAAGCTTATATAGCAATTTCCGCAGCACTTTTATGCTGCGAATTCTATAACCTTTTCAATATGAGTTTAAACTTAAAGATATTTCCTAGAATCAATTATGAATTTTTTTAAAAGGAAAATTAAGAGTTTAAAAGATAATTTGGAATATTATAATCAATTCCAAAATAAAGTTAAACGAGTGTGCGGAAACGACTAGTATATTTGTCCCGCCTGTGAGATTTGGGAGAATAAAATAAGGTGTTTAACTAAGGTTAGGGATGGAGCAACCAGTGCCCTAAACTTACATGTCCTATGTTTTCTCTTTTTAGGCGAGGGGTGGAATAGATCGAAAGGAAAGCCCGAATGCTCTAAAAGATAATATTCAAGTTTTTCCAAGATAAAAGAAAAGAAAACAATTCTCTGAATGTTATTTAACCACTTAACATCTTTTATTCGACGATTGGTACGAAGGAGCCGGGATCGGATTTGGGTGATTCCAATCCAAAGAACCGGGATCAGATTTTGTGATTCCTATCTGAAAACCCCTTCAAACTAATATTAGAAATAAAATATATCGTTGAAGACAAAGATCATTGAAGACAAATGTATTCATGATGTAGGATTACTTTCCATTAGTCTCTAGAGGTGAAATTTACCATATCTAAGGTGGTAGTAGTGCTCTGTTATGAAAATCTTCGATTTGCAAGAATATGATTTGAAGTTAAAAAAGAAATCTTTGATTAAGATTTAAGAAATGATTTGGGAAAATTTTCCCTAAGTTAAAAGTTATAACTTGAATGAAAGAAATCTTTATTTTAGATTCAATGAATGATTTGGAAAGGTTTTCCTAAGTAAAAGAGAAAATTATTTGGAATTATTCCAGGATTTAAGAAAGATTTAAATAAATCAAATGATTTAATAAATGAGGATTAATGATTCCATATACCTTTGAAAAGAAAATGGAATAAATTGAAAAGAATATATCTAAGAAAGATATCTGATTTAAACAAAAGATGAAGTGATTGATTGATGATTGATAATCACATTTTAACTTAACACATTTTAAATCTATAATTGGCTTCGAAGGAACCGGGGTCGGATTTGGGTGATTCCTATCCGAAAACCACTTCGAACCAGTTTACGTGTTCGAAGAATGAAGATATTTGAAGACGGAGATATTGAGACGAATAATAACGAGGGGCTACTTGTTGATTAATTGGGGATAAACTCTCAATTCACTATATTATAGCAGTGGTCTCTTTTTTATAAAAAACCTCAAAACCACAAGGACTTATCGCCTAGTAATGGTCGAGGAAAGTACCTTCAGTTTCATTCAATCCCAGAATGAACTTGTATGGATGAATGTCTAACATTGCATTTTTGGAGATTACGTACATTGGTTTTTACAAACGTACATCTGTATGGTGGCGGAGAAGGCAACTTCTCTTAGCTTAACACCCTTCTTTGAGACGTACGAGCTCAAGGGTTGTATTTTTGTGAAAGGCAATTAGTAGACAATGGAAATGGTGAATGTGGCATTCAAAAGTGATGTGATATGTGCTATGTGAAAAGGTAATCGTTGCCTCGAGCCTCATCAACCAGAATTGACAGAAACAGGGTTATATGCGGCAAGGCTAAGAGGGTTATTCCCAATTAGGGTATGATCATCCCCTTCTAGATAATTTTTTTCCCACTATTGTGTTTGGGATGTAAATTAATGTGGGTTGTATGTTAGAACATGCTCGGTTAAAGGTCGGTAACGACCGAGGGATGACATATTCGGTACTACCTAGTTAAAGAGGTATGTCGGTCTTGTGTTGGTAGAGGGCAGATGTTCTATGCCTTGGGACATCCATCTAGAGGTGTACCCATCGGAAGGTAGTCCCTTCACTTGGTCATTTGTATGGAAATCCATTCTCCAATAAGAACTTGCGGTTTTGTTTGTATTGGCGTAATGAATAGCCTCAAAATGCTATATGGGTAACCATTTTGTATAAGATTAATAAGTTTATTTGCAAATGTTTTCAAAGGAATGTCATTAGAAATAATATCAAATGTTATGATATATAAAAGTATTTTAAGTTATCATAAAAACCCGTCAGTGTATATGTGTGGGCGTGGACTTATATGATACTCTTTCTTTTCAAAGAATTTTATTCAAAGGCTGATAGATGACAATGTCATTTATTATTGAGTTTTCTCACGCTGGTTTATCAAGCCTGATCCAGGTATTTTCAATACTAGGGTCAGATCCGAGTAGTTCCAGGTTTAGCTAAAGGCGGTTGGAATTTACAGAGGAGAGCTGGAGATATTCATCTACGTACAGACATATTCTATTATCCGCTGTGATTTGTTTGTTTTTTTTATGTTTGTCAGCAATTGTATGGACAGATGTTTATAACTGTCCAAGCTGAATTTAGGTTTGACTCTGATATATGTATTTAAAAGTTTTCCGCTGTAAAGATATTTGTTCAATATTATATATTATTCCATTCGTGTGAGATTCTGTTCTGTCTTATTTTCTTTATTACCTTTCATGTTCCGTATTTTCGTGCAATTTGAGTTGGACATGTGTGGTTTATTGTTGAATCAAAGGGTATGGAGAAACGGGCCATGACATTTGGTATCAGAGCTGAAGGTTAAGTGAGAACCTTGGCTTTGGTTGGGTAAAGACTCATCAAAGACAGGGTTAGTAATACCCTAGGATGAATGACTCATTAGAGATAGGGTTAGTAACAGCCCAGAATGAGTTTGAGTGTATTATATATGAGTGCATATTTGTTAGTGACTAATAAATTGTTTTGTGTTGATTTATCTATTGAGTGATTTATGGATTTTGATTGATGCGCCTGATCACCGTTACCGATGAGGGTTCCTAAACATTTAAACATGGCGAACCGACACACTGATTATGAAAAAAAATGGTAAATGAAATAATTTTACCTAGGATTATATTTTGAATATAAAGTATATATTTTGAAAAGTTGTATAGTTAGAAATCAGGATTAGTGAAATTTAAATATGAATATCTTGTGATTAGAATTTCATAGTTTGACTATAAGATGTTTCATAAAGATAATCGATAAGTAAGAAATCTGATAAGGTAATTAAGATTTTTAATACTTATTCCAAAATAATAAATTAAGAAATGAAAATGTTAAGTTATTATCATAAATTGATCAATTGTTTGATTTAAAAGTTTAAGTACAAATACATTGTGAATTAAGTTTCACGATTTGACTATAAGATGTTTGATAATAAGATTAGTATAAGGAATGAACATATAAAATAAAAATGTATTTAAATAATAGAAAATGATTATGTAAAATGATAAATGTAAAAGGAATGCAAATTTAAATTCGAGTAAATTAAAAGAATTGTGGTAATTTAAATAAAGATTAATATAAGATGAACTTATAAAAAGAATTTATAAAATAGGTTTTATAAACAAACGTAATCTCTAAAGGATTTTGAAAATGGTATTATTCCAAATAAAAAGACGTATTTTATGATAACTAATTCGATTGGCTTGAAAATAAACTAAAAATGGGCAAGGGATGTGTTCGGATGGTAAGCACTTCTCTTAAGTATTACTCTTCTTATTAAGAGGATATATAATACTATCGGTAGTACCCAGTTCCTTGGTATTATTTTGGAGTTACTTGATCTATATAATTTCTTAAGTTATAGAGATAGTGTGAATCATTAATTGATAAATTGATTAGTAATCTTTATAAAAGTGTTTAAACCAAAGAGGATCGCTAATTGATAAGATAAAGCGGGATTCTCGACGATTTTGGACAGTCGAAAATTTCTGAATCATACCTAACTCAGAGCTAAGAAATTTATGAATTTTTTTGGAAAAATATTGTGAAATACTTTGAGTATTGGATAAGTATAATTTATAAATGTGATTTTAAAGAAAAAGGATTTAAAAGTGGAAAAATTTATAATAGCATTAAATCATAAATAAATTTTGTAATTATTTTGAAATTATAGCAACCTACAACAAACTGTAATTCACCGGATATAAAACCGATCGAGAATTTGGGATGTGTGTATATATGCTGTTAGGATGTAAAAAGGTATTTTATAAAACTAGATTTAAGTCATGAACTTTTAAGTAAAATAATGACTCTTTAAAAAGGTAATTATAACCTAGAAAATGTTTTATTAGTGTATTCTAGCATTGATTAAGAATTTGGACTTAAGTCTTTAAAATGTGATTGATTTGCATAAGTTATCAGATTTAATAAACATAAGTAATAGTTTTACGAAATGATTCATAAATAATATTAGTGTTAAAGGAAATATACTAAGTTAAAAGATTGTGGAAATTATAATAAAGATAAATTAACTTTTGAATAAAGAAAAATGGTTTCTTTAGAATGATTTCCTTTAATAAAAATATTTGGAAATAAATAATTAAAGGGATTACATAAAGAAGCACCTTTATAAAATATTTGAACTTAAGATAAAAGTTTATGGAAAGTTTTTTAAAGTTAATAAATACATATATTATATGTAGATCATTTCCTCGCACAAATTTTGATCTAAGATTCGAGTTTGAAACTTTGAGGTGTTTTAACTGGTCCGAAAAAGAATTTGTCACTCGATTCTTGACGAAAAACATTGATGAGGATTTTTGGTTAGGTACTTGAGTTTTCTATCATAGTTGAGAGCTATGCAAGGAAAGCAAAGGTTCTGATCTTGAAGCCTGATCAGAGTCCGCACTAGAGGATCGGGGGATCGATACTAGTTCGGAAGTAAAATTGTGTATTCGAATAGAAGATCGAATAAGATATTTCATATAGATGATCTGTGTATATTATATGGAAATAAGTTTAAAGATAAATTTTTAGGGCAAACTTTTGTTTTAGGTAATTTCGAGGACGCAATTCTTTTAAGTAGGGGATAATGTAACGACCCGTAATTTCGCTACTTCAAAAATGAGAGATTTTGTTTGTTTTAAATTTGAAAAGGTTTAAAACTTAAATAAATAAGTTATATATAATAGATAATAATAGAGAAATTGTTTATTCTTATAGTTGATAATACAAAAAGTATAAATTTGGATTTTAGAACAAATCAACAAAAGTTAAGTTTTGTTAAAAATAAATAAATGCTTAAATAAATAGTTTTAAATATTTATTTAAATAGATAAACCTTATTGAAAACATTTAATAATGATAATAAAAGTATATTAAAATATTTAAAAGTATGTTAATAATCATTTTACAAAATAACCAAATTTTGTCGCATTTTGTCAGTTTTACATACACTGTAAAATTAGAGATTTTGATATTATTTAAATATGATTTTAAAATATAAAGAGACATGTTTTAATTTATTTAAAGAAGTAAAAATTTCATTTTTTAAATTTGGTTTACATAAATAAATAGTTTAACTAAAACGACAAAATATGACTATAAACAATTTTGTCGAAAATCAACGTTTTGTCGATTAAAAGTTGTCGCACCTTTATTTTCTTATATAGGAACATATATTCAAATAGTATAAGTATTAATTTATTCACTAATCAAGTTTACTTTTACTAAACATACTTAGAAAATTCTAGAATTTAATTACGAAAAAGTAAGCACAAAAAGACAAACATATCATTTCAAAGCAAAAAGTAAACATCAAATCAAACCAAACATAATTATTATATTCTTTACTTAATACTTAAATGAAAATGACATAAAGTAATGATTTGAAATGTGATGTTAAGTGTTAAAAAAATAAGTTTGCTTAAAAAGTAAGTAAAGGGTATTTTGGTCTTTTTAGAAGATATTATTTTAATCCAAAACTTTTTCTATAAAAAAGCATCTACTTTCTCACTTTTTTACACTTCTTCTTCTTCCTTTTTCAAGCTTTTCTTCTACTCTCTAATGGCTTCTCTTCTTCTCTTTCTTTACAAACTTTTCTTAAAATCATATCAAATCAACTTCAAACACCACCAAACTTTGCCAAAGACCTTAGAATACCATTAAAACATGGTTTAACATCTAAGAAGTGAAGAAATGATGGAGGAGGGATTGGAACCCATGGAGGTCGAACCTATGTAAGAAGAGGGAGCAAGTCGTGAAGCTTCGGAGCTAGAAAAAGAGAAGGAAGTGCTGTCGAAATCAAAAGAAAAGTCCACGAAAAAGATTTGGTGAAGATAAGAGGATTTAGTGAAGTGTTGGATTAAATGAATTATGGTAGGAAATTAATCTTTTGGTAAAAGGTGAGTACTTATATTTTAAAGTTACTAATTTCTAAAGTTATTTCAAGTTAATAACGTGAAAAGTTTGGTATATGTTGGATGATTAAATGTTTGATAACTTGGTTGATATTATGGTTGATTATATGTTTGAGATATGGATGATAACTTTGTTTGATAAATGATAAGAGAAATGTTTAGTAATTAACCATATATAATTTAATGGAAATTAAATCCATAATAATATGTGTATGAAGTGATTTAACATCTAAATGATTCTAAAAAGAAAGTTGAAAATGATATTATAATAATATGATATTATAGTATGAAATGAAATGAAAAAAATGAGTTTGAAATGATGAAAATATTGTTTAAAATGAGTTTAATATGATTTAGAAATGTTTTATAAACATTTAAAAGTGTTTCCAAGAGGTTCGAAAAGAAATTGAAAAACAAGTAAAAACCAGGCGCGTCGCGTAACGATAGTTCCCGATTTCACGCCATAAAAGTTAAATGAGTGTACAAAGTGGAATATAGCTAGGAATTCTTCGAGATAAGAACTTTCTGGTCTATTATATTCATAGTTTTCCAACAAAGAAAGAAAATCGAGATTTTGATAAGTAGATTTTTGGATATAAGTAAAACAAGTTTTTGGAAAAATCGCGGTTTTGTAGTTTAAAATCCAAAACTGGATTTCTTTGAAAATGATGTTTTAAAATTGTTTAAAAAAATGAAATAAATTAGATAAATCTACTAAAATAATTTAAAAGAGATTTAAATTGAAAAATATGAATTTTCAAATATTAAAAAGTTGTTTAAATCAAATAAGCTTATATAGCACTTTCCGCAGCACTTTTATGCTGCGAATTCTATAACCTTTTGAATATGAGTTTAAACTTAAAGATATTTTCTAGAATCAATTATGAATTTTTTAAAAGAAAAATTAAGAGTTTAAAAGATAATTTGGAATCTTATAATCAATTCCAAAATAAAGCTAATAATTGAGTATGCGGAAACGACTAGTACATTTGTCTCGCCTGTGAGATCTAGGAAGATAAAACAAGGTGTTTAACTATGGCTAGGGATGGAGCAACCAGTGCCCTGAACTTACCTGGCCTATGTTTTCTCATTTTAGGCGAGGGGTGGAATAGGTCGAAAGGAAAGCCCGAATGCTCTAAAAGATCATATTTAAGTTTTTCCAAGATAAAAGAAAAGAAAAGAAATTCTTTGAATGTTATTTAACCACTTAACATCTTTTATTCGATGATTGGTGCGAAGTAGCCAGGATCAGATTTGGGTGATTCCTATCCGAAGAACCGGGATTAGATTTGGGTGATTCCTATCTACAAACCCCTTCAAACTAATTTTCGAAATAAAATATATCGTTGAAGACAAAGATTGTTGATGACAAAGATGTTCATGATGTAGGATTACTTGCCATTAGTCCCTGGAGGTAAAATTTACCATATCTAAGGTGGCAGTAGTGCTCTGTTATGAAAATCTTCGATTTGCAAGAATATAATTTGAAGTTAAAAAAAGAAATCTTTGATTAAGATTTAATAAATGATTTGGGAATATTTCCCTAAGTTAAAAGTAATAACTTGAATGAAAGAAATCTTTGATTTAGATTCAATGAATGATTTGGAAGTAAAAGAGAAAATGATTTGGAATTATTCTAGGATTTAAGAAAGATTTAAATAAATCAAATGATTTAATAAATGAGGCTTAATGATTCCATATACCTTTGAAAAGAAAATGGAATAAATTGAAAAGAATATATCTAAGAAAGATATCTGATTTAAACAAAAGATGAAGTAATTGATTGATGATTGATAATCACATTTGAACATAACCCCTTTTATATCGATAATTGGCTTCGAAGGAACCTGGGTCGGATTTGAGTGATTCCTTTTCGACAACCACTTTGAACCAGTTTATGTATTCGAAGAATGAAGATATTTGAAGATGGATATATTGAGACAAATTATAACGAGGGACTACTTGTTGATTAATTGGGGATAAACTCCCGATTCATTATATTATAGTAGTGGTCTCTTTGTTATGAAAAATCTCAAAACCACAAGGACTTCTCGCCTAGTAATGGCCGAGGAAAGTACCTTCGGTATCGTTCAATCCCAGAACGAACTTGTATGGATGAATGTCTGACATTGCATTTTTTGAGATTACGTACATTGTTTTTTACAAATGTACATCTGTTTGGTGGCGGAGAAGGCAACTTCTCTTAGCTTAACACCCTTTCTTGAGACGTACGAGCTCAAGGGTTGTATTTTTGTGAAAGTCAATTAGTAGTCAATGGAAATGGCGAATGTGGCATTCAAAAGTGATGTGATATGTGCTATGTGAAAAGGTAATCGTTGCCTCGAGCCTCATCAATCGGAAATGACCGAAACAGGGTTAGATGTAGCAAGGCTAAGTGGGTCATTCCCAATTAGGGTATGATCTTCCTCTTCTAGATATATTTCTTCCTGCTATGACGTTTAGGATGTAAATTAATGTGGTTTGTATGCTAGAGCACGCTCGGTTAAAGGTCGGTAACGATCGGGGGACAACATATTCGGTACTACCTAGTTAAAGAGGTAGGCCGGTCTTGTGTTGGTAGAGGGCAGATGTTCTGTGCCTCGGGACATTCATCTAGAGGTGTACCCATCGAAAGGTAGTCCCTTCACCTGGTCATTTGTATGGAAATACATTCTCCAATAAGAACCTGCGGTTTAGTTTGTATTGGCGTAATGAATAGCTTCGAAATGCTATATGGGTAACTATTTCGGATAAGATTAATAAGTTTATTTGTAAATGTTTTCTAAGGAGTGTCATTAGAAATAATATCAAATGTTTTGATCTATAAAAGTGTTTTAAGTTATCATAAGGTAAAAACCTGTCCGTGTTTATGTGTGGGAGTGGTCTTATGAGATAATCTTTCTTTTCAAAGAATTTTATTCAAAGGCTAATAGATGACAATGTCATTTATTATTTAATTTTCTCACGTTGGTTTATCAAGCCTGATCCGGGTATTTTCAATACTCGGGTCAGATTCGAGTAGTTTCAGGTTTAGCTAAAGACGGTTGGAGTTTCCAGAGGAGAGCTGGAGATATTCATCTACGTACAGACATATTCTATTATCCGCTGTGATTTGTTTGTTTTTTTAATGTTTTTCAGCAATTGTATGGACATGTGTTTATCACTGTCCAAGCTGAATTTAGGTTTGACTCTGATATATGTATTTAAAAGTTTTTCGGTGTAAAGATATTTGTTCTATATTATAATTATTCCATTCGTGTGAGTGTTCTGTCTTATTTTCTTTATTACCCTTCATGTTCTGTCTTTTCGTGCAATTTGAGTTGGACATGTGTGGTTTATTGTCGATTCAAAGGGTACGGAGAAACGGGCCGTGACAAGGGTATTCACCGGTTCAAGAGTGAGGCACGACTTATGGTTTGGGCCTTCTCGGTGTTACCGAAGTGACATTTTTTCTTAGAAGGCATGGATTGATATGACCTATTGATCCAAAACGGCTATGAACTTCCCGACGTCGGCAATCTTCGGGCAACATGAGGAGTTTGTGCTTCGAGAGCATGGTTCCACAGTTCAAGAAATGATGTGCGGCTTATGGGTATGCATCGAGGACTTTTGGGTTTTTTCGGTGTTGTCGGAGCAACGTTGGTTTCTAAAAGTTTGGGTGATCGATATTATCAGTCGGTCCAGAACGGTTTGAGCTGATTTTCTTTCATCGGCTTAATGAGTTGCTTATCAAAAGGGTGTTCGCTGGTTCAAGGGTGAGTCATGGCTTATGGTTTGGGCCTTCCCGGTGTTGCCGGAGCAACATTGGTTCTTAGAAGAAAGGGATCGATATGACCCATCGATCCATAATAGTTAAGAAATTCTCGACATCGGCAATCTTCGGGCAATGTGAGGAGTTTATGCTTCGAGGTCGTGGTTCCATGACTCAAGAAACGATACACAACTTATGGTTGCGCATGGAGGACTTTTGGGTTTTCCTAGTGTTGCCGGAGCAACATTGGTTCCCCAAAGGTTGTGGGATTGATACGACTCGTCGATCCGAAACGGTTTGAGTCGATTTGCTTTCATCGGCTCAACGGGTTGCTTATGAATAGGGTGTTCACTGGTTCAAGAGCGAGGCTCGACTTAAGAGATGCACGAAATGGTTTTGACCTTCCCAGTGCTGCCAAAGTGACACCAGTTCTTTAAGGCAAGGATTGAGTTTTACCATTGATCTGGCAATTTGACTTCACTTGAATGCAAATTCATCGGTTCCAAGAGGATTAGGTAAACATGGCTTAGATGATTCTGTTGAATATGCGACTATATGATTTTTATTTGATGATAATAAACATATATATATATATATATATATTCATGTAAATGTATTTGTTATTATACTATTTTATTTTCACAGATTAAATATTTGTTGAATAAAATAAATAACATAGAATTTAAATTCAAATAGATATTTTATTCAAACAAATATTTATTACAATTTTGAATAGTACAAATTCAAGCTCTCCCTATATAAATACACAATCACGGTTCACATTTACATTTGACCTCACTACATATCACTCGTTCACTCAACTCGTATTTATCTTCAACTTCGTTCAGGTTTGAATCCAACATCTGAGCAATCTGCAAAAATATATACTGACGCAGTAAAATTGAAAAAGAAATATTTTTGCAATATAAAATAAATGTGATTTTGAAATTTTTATTTGCCTCAGTTATTTGGGTTGTTCATCATCTTTTAATTTTGAATTCATCATACACGAACAGCTTGTGACATACACGGTGTATCACTGTATATGCCACAAGGCCGTGCACACCGATATATACACTTGATATAATTAGGGACAGGTGAGCACAAGGTCAAACCCAAATTATCGGATTCAACTCAAGTGCAATAAAACAATGTCACAATTTTCAGCACAAGGTCAAATCCGAGCTACAAGCTAGATTCAACTCAGGTGTAATTTGAAAAACAAATCCAAATGCAATAAAATGGTCAGAGCATCATCAATGCAACATGACAATACAGTCTCAAGTGAAAATGCTCGATCAATATGAAAAAGGGCAGTGGACAGGACAAGTGCAGACTCTAAATGAAACATACAAGGCAAGACCAACAAAACAGAAGCAAGGCACAACTTAGTATACACTCGAGGCACAGTGCACATCAACCCAATGAAAACCAGTATGCAGTGAACAAACGGTGGCAAATGCATATACATCAGAGTGAACATATGAACTACAAGCTAGCATATCAAGCTTCAGATGGTATACAAGTGATACAACATAATAAACAGTGAAGTAAATGCATGCACACTTGTATACATATATACAAGAAACAATACATGTGAACTCAAGACAAAGCATAACCGAAGTCATCAACATATAAAGTCAATTCTCAAAACTAATGCAAAGTCAAGTTACAAACACATGTCAAAGCCATGGAACGGCAAGTAAAAATCGAACAAGTCGAGTATGCTACAGAGATGATCAGACAACTAAAAATATCAACGTCATGCCGCAAGTCAATCAAAGAAATTCACATAGCAGAATCAAAATGACCGAAGTCAAATTCAAAGCAAGATCGAAGTCAACAAAATGTCATCAGAAATCAAACCGTGGTAATCGAGCAAACCAGAAATTCGAAACTGTGGTGGTCAAGGAATCTATCACAAGCACAAAGAAAGAAATCATCGTCACAACAAAGTCAGAGCCGTGGAAATCAAGGAATCAACATATTCACAAAACCGTGATGACCAAGGAAAATATACGAATAGAACAAGTCAGTAATCATCTTAATCATCCATATGAAAATCAATGGCCGAGTTAAATTAGTTGACGAATTCAAATTAATCCAGACGAACGAAAATTTAGGAATTCGACTCCTATATAAACTAATCGTCATCGGCAATTTATATCATTGAGTTCAAGTACGCATAAACAGTAAAGCAAAAGGCAAAAATCACGTACCAAAGTCAGGAGTCGAACTCGATCTAAAATCGAAGCAGAGTAACAAGGAATCGATCGATCAAAGCTACATGCGAAATCACATATTCGATCATTCTAATTAAAGTCGATCTCTTCGTATTTCACAAGCCCTAATTACATAGCAAAGAGGAAAGAACGAGGTCGTCATTTTACAGAGGGAAGAAGAGTGAAGATATAAAAGAAAAAGGGGTCGGCCTTTTTATTATCTTAAGTTTATAATTGGGCTTAACTTTTTAATTAGGGTTTTGTTTTATAATTGTTTTTTTTTAATTATAATTTTTCTTTTAAACCGTTGTTAATTACTAGTCGTGTGACTAGGGGACAAACTACGTGGTGTAGTTTGAGAATTCGCAATTGAGTGGCTGAGTTGTGGTAGGGTTTTGAGCGTAGAGTTAGATTAGTCAATAGCGGGTATAGTGTGTTTACGTGTGTAAGCGTGTGACTGTTTAATTTCTAGTAGAAACCTTGGAGGCAGCACGTAGGCAGGGTTTTGCCGAAGCTGGGTAAATTCTGTGTCGTTCTATTCTCTCCATTTACTTTTCTGCTATTATATGTGCTGATATTATTCTGTTGTGATCTGTGTGAAATTAATATACACTTCCGCAATAATTTTTATAATTAATAGTATCACCCTATTCACCCCCCTCTAGGGTGAAATCGATCCTACAAGTGGTATCAGAGCTAGGAATAGGAGTCAAATTTTTGTTTTAAAAATTCAATTTTTTCAAAAATCAATTTTTGTTTTCAAAATTTGAATTTTTTTTTAAAAAAATGACTTCTTTTAATAATTCTTTTGCTGAGGGTCAGTCAATAGTTAGACCACCAATGTTCAATGGTGAATATGCTTATTGGAAAAATAGGATGAAAATTTTTCTAGAAACCATTGACGCTTGGGATATTGTTGAGACAGGTTATAGAACTCCAACTACAACTGTAGATAATCAGGAAATTAAAAAACCGAAGGAACAATGGACAGAGCTAGAGAATAAATTACAAAATATTAATGCTAAAGCTATGAATTCTATTATTTGTTCATTGGATCAATTTGAATTTAATCGTGTCTCACATTGTCTAACTGCGCAGGAAATATGGCACACACTCGAAGTGACTCACGAAGGAACATCTCAAGTCAAAGAATCTCGCCTTGCCATGCTAAGCAGCAAATATGAAAACTTCACAATGGCCAAGGAAGAAAATGTCAAAGAGTTGTTCGGACGACTTTCCAATATCGTATACAAATCAAAGGCTCTTGGAAAATCATACATAGAGTTGGAAATAATCCGGAAAATCCTCAGAGTCCTTCCACGAAGCTTTGAAGCCAAAGTGACTGCCATTCAAGAATCAAAATATTTAAAACAACTCAAAGTTGAAGAACTCATTGGAAATCTCACCACTTACGAGCTAGAGATAAAATTCAAGGAAGAGCGTGAAGGAGGAGACACTCGAAAGAAATCAATAGCTCTAAAAGGGACAATTGAAAGTGATGATGATGATGATGGAGATGCAGAACTAGCACTATTAATACGAAGATTCAAAAAGTGGAATAAAAAATATGGCAATCCGGCCAAAAATCATCAAGTAAAGAGCAAATTAAACAAAGTACTAGACAACCCAGAAGAGCAGAAAATCATTTGTCACAAGTGCAACAAGCCCGACCATATTAAACCAAATTGTCCACAAAATCGACTCAGCCAAGGAAAGAAACAGAAAAGGAGAAGTTTTGCAGCTACATGGGATGAAAGTGATGAAGATGGAAGTGATAGCCCTGGAAGTGAGAGCGATAAAGCAAATTTACGTCTTCATGGTGAAATAACTGACAGTGATGACGACGAGCCAAGTGAGGTATCGAAACTTACTCATTCAGAATTGCTTATACACTTTCATGAAGTAAATGGTTGCTTTGAACGACTTAGGGAAAGATACGCCAAAATTGAATCACAAAAAGATACTTTGATAGAATTAAATAAACAACTTGACCAATTAGTGGAAAACTATCAAAGTAGGATCCCTAAGTGTGATAAGTGTCCATCACTCGAAGAAGAAATTAAAAAATCATAAATTAATATAAAAACACTTGAAAATGAAATTCTGATTTTGAAAGAAAGTGAAAACACTAGGAGAGAAAATTCTATCAAAAAGTGCACTCAACTATTAAACAAAAATGAAACTCTCAAAACACAAGTCCAAAAATTGTCTACTACTTTAGATAAATTTTCCAAAAGTGAAAGATCGTTGAATATGTTATTAGGGAAACAAACTATCAACATTGATAGACAAGGACTTGGGTATACTCAAAAAGAATGTTATAGAAGTGAAATTAAAAGTTCGATGTGCACTATTTGTAGAAAATTTGGACACAATCACAATAGTTGTTGGAATAGACCCAAACACATAAAAACAATTCCAATTTGGGTTCCAAAAGGCACAAATCTAGAAATCCTTAAAGTTAAACAAATATGGGTGCCAAAAGGAACATATATAAATAGTTATGGGTCTGCACAAAATTATCTTTCAAAATTTTCTGTCACTAACAATAATTCACCTATAAAAACAAATACGTCACCAAATTCTTTTCTTGTGTAGGTATGCTGGCAGGCTAAGGAACAACAACAATGGTACCTGGATTCTGGCTGCTCCAGGCACATGACGGGCGACAAATCAAAGTTCCTTAGCCTAGAAAAATTCAGAGGTGGTAGAGTTACAATGGGTAACAATGACAAGTGTAGAATTGTAGGTAAAGGTAAAGTAGGTAACAATACATTTACCTTGAATGACGTACTATATGTTGAAAATCTCTACCACAATTTGATATCAATCAGCCAGCTATGTGATAAAGGTATGAATGTTATTTTTGACTCTGATTTGTGCAAAATTGTTGACCAATCATCAAAAGAAGTCTTATTTTTAGGAAAGAGGAAAAGTAATATATATTCTCTATCTTTTGATGATCTCACCTTGTCAAAATGTTTGGTAGCTAAGGATATAGAAGTAAATTTATGGCATAGACGATTAGGGCACACTAGCATGAATGTGTTAAACAAATTTAAAAGAAAAGATCTTGTAAGAGGGTTGCCATCACATGATTTCAGAACAGAAATTTCATGTAAAGCTTGTAATTTGGGAAAACTTAAAATATCATCATTTAATGCCAAAAACAATGTAAGCACATCTAGAGTTCTTGAACTAGTTCATATGGATCTGTTTGGACCTAACGACATTGCTAGCTTAGGGGGTAAGAAATATTGTTTTGTGTTAGTTGATGATTACTTAAGATATACATGGGCATATTTCTTAGCTAAAAAATCAAAAACTTTTTCATACTTCACAAAATTCATAAAATTAGTTCAAAATGAAAAAGGAGTTTCTATTATTTCGCTAAGAAGTGATCATGGTGGAGAATTTGAAAATTATGAATTCGAAAATTTTTGTGACGAAAATGGATTCAAACATGAATTTTCTGCACCACGTACTCCACAACAAAATGGAGTAGTTGAGAGAAAGAATCAAACATTGCAAGAGTTGGCTAGGTCTATGATAAATGTGTATGAGCTACCTTTGCATTTGGGCAGAAGCCATAAATACAGATTGTTATGTAATGAATAGAGTTATGATTAGACCGATTCTTAACAAAACACCCTATGAGCTATGGTTCAAAAATAAACCAAACATTTCTTACTTCAAAGTATTTGGGTGTCCGTGTTATATTCTCAATACAGGTGATCAATTAGGAAAATTTGAAGCAAAAGCTGATGAGGGCATGTTCATGGGATACTCTTCTAGAAGCAAAGCTTATAGAGTCTACAACAAAAGGAGTAAAACAATTGTGGAGTCAATCAATGTGAAATTTGATGAAGGCATTAATGAACAGGAATCCGTCAAAAGAAATGTAGAAGAGGAGAACGAAAAAGATGAAAATGAAAGACCAAAAGAAACCACAAAAGAAGTCCAAAGAAATCTGGATCCAGAAAAATTAAAATTCAAAGCAGATCATCCTCCAGAGTTGGTAATTGGAAATCCTATTACAGGTATTCTACTCGTTCTTCTTTTAGAAATTTGTGTGACCTGTGTCTATATAGTGGATTTATTTCAGAAATAGAACCCAAAGACATAGAAACAGCTCTTAATGATGAAAACTGGTTTATCGCTATGCAAGAAGAGCTAAATCAATTTGAGCGAAATAATGTTTGGAGTCTAGCACCTAGACCTAAGGATTATCCAGTCATAGGAACAAAATGGATTTTTAAAAATAAATATGATGAATCTAGAAATGTGATTAAAAATAAAGCTAGACTAGTCACTAAAGGATATAATCAAATTGAAGGAGTTGAGGTTGATGAAACTTTTGCACCAGTAGCTAGACTAGAATCAATTAGGATATTGTTAGCTTTTGCTTGTTACAAAGGATTTAAACTAAGACAAATGGATATTAAAAGTGCTTTTCTTAATGTAATTTTAAAAGAAGATGTATTTGTTGAACAACCAGAAGGTTTTGAAAGTCCTGAATATCCTAATCATGTATATAAACTTAAAAAGGCATTATATGGATTAAAACAAGCCCCTAGAGCTTGGTATGAACGTCTTAGTACTTATCTTCTTGAAAATGGGTTCAAAAAGGGATGTGTAGACACCACAGTATTTCTGTTGCATGAAAATGATGATTTTTTGATTGTTCAAATATACATTGATGACATCATTTATGGTGCTACTAACAATTTGTTGTATGAGAAATTTGAAAAAGTTATGCAGGAAAAGTTTGAAATGAGCTTGGTAGGAGAGTAAAATTCTTCTTAGGATTTCAAGTCAAACAAAGTGATAAAGGTACATTCATTTCTCAAACAAAATATATTAAGGAACTCGTCAACAAATTTGCATTAAAGGATGCTAAACCAGCGAGAACCCCCATGAGCACAACAATAAAACATGACAATGATGAAAAAGGTAAGGTAGTTGATCAAAAGCAATATAGAGGTATGATTGGATCACTCCTTTATCTTACCGCTTCTAGACCTGACATCATGTTTTTTGTCTGTTTGTGTGCACGATTTCAATCTAACCCAAAAGAATCTCATTTAAAAGCTGTTAAAAGAATTATAAAATATTTGTTGCACACCCCACGGTTTGGTCTTTGGTATCCAACAAATGATAATTTTGAATTAAAAAGATTTTCTGATGCGGATTATGCTGGAAGTCTAGTTGATAGAAAAAGTACTAGTGGAGCATGCTTTATGTTAGGACATTCATTAGTTGCATGGTTAAGTAGAAAACAGAATTGTATTGCGTTATCCACCACAGAGGCAGAGTATATTGCTCTAAGTGGTTGCTCTGCTCAAATCTTATGGATGATACAAACTTTGCAAGACTATGGTCTAAATTTTAAGCGTGTACCACTAATGTGTGATAGCAAAAGCGCAATTGATCTCACAAATAATCCTGTACATCACTCACGAACAAAACATATAGATGTTAGACATCATTTTATTAGAGATCATATTTCCAAGGAAAATATCTGCATAAATTTCATTTCAACAAATTCTCAATTGGCAGACATTTTTACAAAACCCCTTCCAAAAAAAAGTTTTTGTAAACTACGCCTCAGCTTAGGTGTTTTCGAAATTTGATTTTCTACTTATTTAACAATTTTTTCCTTTCTCTCTCTACTAATTATCAAAAAAGTAAATAGTGATTGAAAAAGTGATGAGTGTTGATATTAATCATATATTATAACTCGAGATAGTATATTTAGTAAATTTCTTTAGAAATTTAAACAAGAGTTGTAAAAACTTTTTGTTTGGTAAAAATTCCATGAGCATTTCTATTTCTATCATATTTCTATCGATCATCACTCATCAAAATCCAATATAGTATGTCAATATGTGGTATTTTAAGCGGGAATCGTTCATTTTTCATTTTATTATATTTTTAGCAAATAAAAACATCCAAAGTATTCACTCTCATTTAAAAGTCCTCACGGTTATGCATGGGTGAATCACTTGGATTTTTGATTATGTGCTTCCATGCTCATTTAAAAGTCCTCACGGTTATGCATGTATGGAATGCATATCAAAATTGATTAATTAAATAGACAAGTTGATTCTAATCCCATTTAAAAGTCCTCACGGTTATGCGTGGTTAGAAGATACTTGAATTCATTTATTTATTTTAAATTGTGGAATACTACTAATCTCATTTAAAAGTCCTAACGGTTATGCATGGTTAGTAGATATTCAAATTCCTGATATAAATATACCACAAATAGACAAAACTTTTTGGTTTTATATGATGACATCATCCCTATCATTCTAAAGTGGAATATGCGTCAAACAGAGTATTTATGATTTTTGTTTGATTTTTTTTTGAAATTTAATATTTATACTCGATTGGGAATTAATATTGTTTTAATGTCTATCACTTTATCTCTATTTCTCTAACACAATTACTCTTTTGCTGATAACAAAAGGGGGAGAGAAATGTTAAGATTTTGGCATATAAAGGTCAAATATTTTCAATTTGCATCTAAGCACATTTGCATATTTTTAGTCTAATGCATATATGAAGGGGGAGTTTTTTGTAGAGAGGAAGCATTCAAATAGGGGGAGCAAATTGAATGATCAAATACATTTAATAAAATCAAAATCTTAAATATATGTTTGTTATCATCAAAAGGGGGAGATTGTTGAATATGCGTCTATATGATTTTTGTTTGATGATAATAAACATATATATATATATTCATGTAAATGTGTTTGTTATTGTACTATTTTATTTTCACAGATTAAATATTTGTTGAATAAAATAAATAACATAGAATTTAAATTCAAACAGATATTTTATTCAAACAAATATTTATTACAATTTTGAATAGTACAAATTCAAGCTCTCTCTATATAAATACACAATCACGATTCACATTTACATTTGACCTCACTACATATCACTCGTTCACTCAACTCGTATTTATCTTCAACTTCGTTCCAGTTTGAATCCAGCATCTGAGCAATCTGCAAAAATATACACTGACGCAGTAAAATTGAAAAAGAAATATTTTTGCAATTTAAAATAAATGTGATTTTGAAAATTTTATTTGCCTCAGTTATTTGGGTTGTTTGTCATCTTTTAATTTTGAATTCATCATACACGAACAGCTTGTGACATACACAGTGTATCACTGTATATGCCACAAGGCCGTGCACACCGATATATACACTTGATATAATTAGGGATATGTGAGCACAAGGTCTAACCCAAATTATCGGATTCAACTCAAGTGCAATAAAACAATGTCACAATTTTCAGCACAAGGTCAAATCCGAGCTACAAGCTGGATTCAACTCAGGTGTAATTCGAAAAACAAATCCGAATGCAATAAAATGGTCAGAGCATCATCAATGCAACATGACAATATAGTCTCAAGTGAAAATGCTCGATCAATATGAAAAAGGGCAGTGGACAGGACAAGTGCAGACTCTAAATGAAACATACAAGGCAAGACCAACAAAACAGAAGCAAGGCACAACTTAGTATACACTCGAGGCACAGTGCACATCAACCCATTGAAAACCAGTATGCAGTGAACAAACAATGGCAAATGCATATACATCAGAGTGAACACATGAATTACAAGCTAGCATATCAAGCTTCAGATGGTATACAAGTGATGCAGCATAATAAACAGTGAAGTAAATGCATGCACACTTGTATACATATATACAAGAAACAATTCATGTGAACTCAGGACAAAGCATAACCGAAGTCATCAACATATAAAGTCAATTCTCAAAACTAATGCAAAGTCAAGTTACGAACACATGTCGAAGCCATGGAACGGCAAGTAAAAATCGAACAAGTCGAGTATGCTACAGAGATGATCAGACAACTAAAAATATCAATGTCATGCCGCAAGTCAATCAAAGAAATTCACATAGCAGAATCAAAATGACCGAAGTCAAATTCAAAGCAAGACCGAAGTCAACAAAATGTCATCAGAAATCAAACCGTGGTAATCGAGCAAACCAGAAATTCAAAACTGTGGTGGTCAAGGAATCTATCACAAGCACAAAGAAAGAAATCATCGTCATAACAAAGTCAGAGCCGTGGAAATCAAAGAATCAGCATATTCACAAAACCGTGATGACCAAGGCAAAAATATACGAATAGAATAAGTCAGTAATCATCTTAATCATCCATATGAAATTCAATGGCCGAGTTAAATTAGTTGACGAATTCAAATTAATCTAGACGAATGAAAATTTAGGAATTCGACTCCTATATAAACTAATCGTCATCGGCAATTTATATCATTGAGTTCAAGTACGCATAAACAGTAAAGCAAAAGGCAAAAATCACGTACCAAAGTCAGGAGTCGAACTCGATCTAAAATCGAAGCAGAGCAACAAGGAATCGATCGATCAAAGCTACACGCGAAATCACATATTCGATCATTCTAATTAAAGTCGATCTCTTCGTATTTCACAAGCCCTAATTACAGAGCAAAGAGGAAAGAACGAGGTCGTCATTTTACAGAGGGAAGAAGAGTGAAGATATAAAAGAATAATGGGTCGGCCTTTCTATTGTCTTAAGTTTATAATTGGGCTTAACTTTTTAATTGGGGTTTTGTTTTATAATGGTTTTTTTTAAATTATAATTTTTCTTTTAAACCGTTGTTAATTGCTAGTCGTGTGACTAGGGGACAAACTACGTGGTGTAGTTTGAGAATTCGCAACTCAGTGGTTGAGTTGTGGCAGGGTTTTGAGCGTAGAGTTAGATTAGTCAATAGTGGGTATAGCGAGTTTACGTGTGTAAGCGTGTAACTGTCTAATTTCTAGTAGAAACCTTGGGGGCAGCACATAGGCAGGGTTTTGCCGAAGCTGGGTAAATTCTGTGTCGTTCTATTCTCTGCATTTACTTTTTTGCTATTATCTGTGCTTATATTATTCTGTTGTGATCTGTGTTGAAATTAATATACACTTCTGCAATAATTTTTATAATTAATAGTATCACCCTATTCACCCCCCTCTAGGGTGAAATCGATCCTACAGATTCTTCCGTCTTTCAGGAAGGCATGCATGACTAAATAGATCGGGTAGCCATGGAGAGGTCTACAACTGACCGCATGAATATGGATATGAAGAGAGAGCATGTGGAAGTTTAGGGCAAGATCTTAGCTTTTGGTCAAACTGCCTTCAAAGGATGGGTCTTCAGCTAGCATATGGTCTAAGAGGAAGAGGGACTGGATACCAAGGATGGTAAAGGAGGAGTTGGGAAGAGGTAAGCAAGTATTATGCTTTTATTTCTTTTTTTGTGCTAGCTAAGTTGTTAACTCTGTATTTATCAAAATGCTAGAATTTTCGATCGGGCATAATAGAAATGCGATATGATTAGTCTTCGCCTTCCTTTGGCTATTCAAGTGTGTGTGGTGCCCCCATGCCACAGGGTTGTTTTCACATTTGAATCATATCTAGGGTTTCTTCACAACTTGTATGGTTGCTCCTGGTCCACTGTGTGTGGCCGTGTCTTCTAAATGATTAAACATGGGAAAGCCCTTATCTTCGAAGACTTATATGTTAGGGATCCGAGATACTTGGTTCTACTCGTTCCAAATCTTGGCTTGATTTAAGTTAGCCTTTGATTCACCACAAGGTAGGTTCAGTTTTGGCTTAGTTCCTTTGAGCGACTTCGAAGCTCTGGAATTCAGCAATGTTTATTTCATCGGTCGTTGGAAGTAATTCCATTCATTCTCCAGACTAACTGATATGAATGTTAATTTGTAGCCCCAAAACATGACTTCGTTGACTTTAGGGAGCTCTAGATCATATGATTGCTGATTTTCCAGTTAACCTTTATAATGCTTTAGTTCGTGAAAGATTTTTGGATCAGATGTGTAACGACCCTGAAATTCCGACCCGATTTAAAAATTTTAGAACCGTTATTTTAATTAAAAAAAATGTGGAACTTACATACGATTTCAATCGGCGTCCAAACTTTGTTTCTAAATTGCGCCAAGATGATTGTAGATATGGGTAAAGTTTCGTCGGAAAATACCGCAGTAAACTTCGTGCGCGTTTTACTGCACATCAGTTCATTTTATAGCGTGAAAAATTTCATCTTCCGAACCTAAATATTTTTACATAGAAAAATTCTAAATCATTTTCTGACAAAGGCGTCATTTTTCGTTTTTCAAAATTCGAACATCTTTAGCTCCGTCGATCTTATTCTTCGGTGTTTTGCTGCATTCCCTGTAATAGGAATTTCAAATATTCACAAACGATTTCCGTTACCGTTCAAACTTCACATTTGGAATACGCCTAGATAGACATAGGTGTACGCCAAATTTCGTCGAAAAATATTGTAGTAAATTTCGCTCGTCAAATTTACATATTAGTTTTAATTTTATGTGTAAATTTTCTATCGTCCGAACCCAAAATATTTTTCACAATGTTGCATATGGAAAATATTCTGATCATAGCGGCGCATTTCGTTTCGTCAAATTTCGCTTTTAATTGCTAGTAAAAATGTTCACTCGTGCAAATGGGTTATTAAGATTCGCCACTTCGCAAACAATGTCAAACCACCAATATCTTCATACCGTTGTGTCCGCCTCGTCGCGCTGATCAAAACGGTATATTTGTTTGTGTCAATTGGAGTTCGGCGTTGCAAGCTATTAATTGGTTAGCGGAGTATAAACTGGTCCGTTACGCCACACAAACCAGTACCCTACTTTTCCCGCTCAGAATTCAAATGGCCCTTGCCCATTCAGAAACTGAAGAGCCACTGTGACAATCATCATTTCGTTGCACGGGGACTCTAAATTTTTCTGAATAAATCTGCTACCCTCTCCCTTCATTTACTGCTCCGCATCACTTCACTTCACTTTGCTTCAGAAGAAAAAAGAAAATTGGTACGTAACATCTCTCTTCTCCTCTGCACTTCCTCCCTCTTCTCCTTTTCTATTTCTATATTTTAGAGTTCTGTATAAAACTTTCCCCAGCTCCTCTGCCCCATTTCCCCACTCCACTGCCCATGCACCCCACTTCCCCAGCTCCACGTACCCAGCCCCAACCAGCACCATGCCCGCTCCAACACCCAGCCTCCCTTCGCCCAGCCAACTCGTCCCACCTCCCAACCACCTCCACGACCTGCCGCTCCGCCCTGCCTCCGCCTCCGCCCATGCAACCACCAACCCCACCCTCCGCCTGCACGCGCAAACCCACCCACCACCCGCGTCACGACCAGCGCGCACCACCCGCCCCAGCGCCTCCGCCCAGCCTCCACCCGCTTCGCCCGTCCCCAGCCCTGCCCTCCGCCTACATCCCCGCGTCCGCCCAACCAAGCCACCCACGCCCCAGCCGCCCACTACCGCCTCCGCCCAGCACCCCGCACCCACGTCCCCTGCCAACCCCACTCGTCCGCCTGCCCCACTCCACCCCGCCCATGCAACCGCCTCCAGCCTCCCTCCGCCCGCCCCATGCCGCGCCTGCCGCCCCAGCCGCCTCGCCCAGCCTCCGCCTCCGCCCCGTACCCACCAGCCACCCTGTCCCGTCCCCAGCCCACTGCCTCGCGCCCAGCCACCCAGCTCGCCAGTCTCCGCCACTGCCGCAACAATCCTGTCTGTGCACATCAGTTATATATATAACAGTAGATATATATATAACTGTTATATTATGTAACAGTATATATTTTGGAATCTGGTTGTAACAGTATATATTGTGTTTGGTTCCATCTACCGCTTCGGAGCTCTAGGCATTTATCCGGCTTGTTGAATCTATCTCGCTTCATCGTTGGTATGGTTTATATATATTCAATCGATATATATATGACATTAAACAAATTATTGATAATCTTTTATTTGATTTGCAGTTGTGTTCGTTTTGCGTCGTGCCGGTTAGTGTCTATCTTATCTATTCGTCTTCGTGCTTCGTCGTCCAATCTTTAACCACGAAAGGTGAATATTTTATATTCACGACTCAAATCTATTATGCTAGGATAATCAAGTGATAATTGTTGTTAATATTAATCTGGATATTAAACTGTTGATTGTTAAAATTTGGTTGAAATAAATTGTTAATTTCTAAAAGTTTGACGCCATGTATTGTTTAAATTGATTAAAAATGTTGAACGGTAATATGATGTTAATTAGGGTAAATAATAGTGACATT
Organism: Allium fistulosum; assembly: GCA_030737815.1. Taxonomy (NCBI): domain Eukaryota; kingdom Viridiplantae; phylum Streptophyta; class Magnoliopsida; order Asparagales; family Amaryllidaceae; genus Allium; species Allium fistulosum. The sequence continues at coordinate 229,540,178 of CM060908.1, read as the reverse complement.
AAAACTGATAAGTACGATTGATATAGAAATTGATAACGGACACCAAGTAAAAATCTAAATGTAATAATCTTTAATCCGTAGGATTCTAGGAATAATTATATTAATTTGCATAATTAACTAATGTAAGTTAATATGGTTATTTCGGGATTATTTGAATAAATTGTTAATTTGATATGTATGGTTGCTATTGCTTGTTTATTTACTTTGACACCATCCCAGTTATCACACTGCAAGTTCCCTTTGCTATGCCTTGTTTTATATTAAATGATATCGGGTTGAAATGATAAAAACCCACTTAAATAACTTGGCCTAGGATAGACAATTAAAAATAAGAAACCCGATTGGTCAACAAAAATTGTTTTGAAATTGAAATCTATTTGGAATTAAGAAATGGACTTAATAATTTGTTGGAAATCAAGTAACGACTTAATGGATTTAATTGAAATAAAATTATGGATTTAATTGAAATAAATTTATGGATTTAATTGAAATAAATAAATGGATTTAATTAAAATGAATTAATGGATTTAATTGAAATAAATTAATGGACTAATTGGAATAAATTAATGGATTAAATTGAAACGGACTAATAAATCTATTTAATTAAAGAAAATGAATTGGAGAATTTGATTGAAATAAGATTTAAAACAAGTGAGTTTTAGAATTTAATAATTTAATTTATTAGATTGGTAGATTCAGATTTAAACTAAGTTTTAAATTAAATAGATTTGAACTTGTCATAAATAATAATTTAGATTTAGGAAATTTTGACTTAAAATGGAATACGAAACTGACTAAAGTTTTATGGATTTAATTTAGCGATAATTTAAATGTAAAATGATTTTAAATTTAAGGAAATTGATTTAATCAAATTTATGAATATATTTAATGTAACGATGAATGTAAATATGAATTAAGATAAATAGAATTTGATTTAACTATTCGAACTTAATTGACTGGTAAAATTCGAATTAATTGATTTTGAACTAAATTTAATAAGTGAGTTATTAAATTTAACTCGAATACTTAATTATATTATTAACTCAAATGTTTGAACTACAGATTTCATTTGGAAATATGATTTTAAATACCCGAAATAAATTGAATCGTGAAAAGTCAAAATTTGGAAGTCAAATTTGCACCTTGACTTTTGGACTTTGATTTGTTTAAACGTTAAGTTAACCGACCATTGGGTAATAAATACGTAGTTATTAAAGAGACCGGGATCGGATATGGACATACTCTCTGTCGATACCGAAAACCACTTTAATAACTATTTCACGCGAAGTGTTGATCCAGAATGAAGTGGATGGTTTGGTGAACGCGTTGACTGAAGAAAGAGAACGATATTGGACGACCCCTGACATGACTAAAACAGGAGCCGCGCCGGGCCATTGAGGTTCGCTACCTCTAGCGGACGCACTTCTTCGATACCATATCTATTACTTATGTGATTCGATTTGGGTGCAACCCTTGATTTGGGAGTGTTGTTTCGCGGTGTTGAGATAGTAGCTGCTATGCTCAACATCAGTCCGGATCACGCAACTACTAGTATCCTAGTTGGTATCGCCTCATGTACCTTGTCATACTGATTATCCTATTCGCGACCACTACGTTTTGTTTGTACCTTTAGCATATGGATTGCCCTCTGGTGACTTCCGGTTTTGGGGAAACTACGGTCTTGTATATGCTCTTGGGAATAAAAAAATGTGTTAAGGGTGGTATGGGCCATGACTTAACACTATTTTAATATCGTACTTTACTGATTAGACATTATCTACCTATCGTATTCTATTGCATATATAGATAGTTTATCGGATCCTTAGAGATGTTATTTCACCCATCTTTAAGTTATGAACTATTACCTTGTACTTGATTTAATTGTATAAGATTTTGAGTCCTGACTCGAGTGTTTCTTTTTGTATATGCTCGGGTCAGTCTGAAGCTATCCAGTTGCTGATCAAGGTTGGTTGAAGATGCTGAAGGCTTAGCATTTATCTTTATCAGTCTATTTCTATTCCTATTTTGATGTCCTAGTCTGTTGGACATTTTTGGCTTTAGTCACTTGATGTTATGACATTGTTGTATATTATATAGTGGCTTCATGAACTGCTATTATGACGATGTATTTTCCGCTGCATTATTCTGTGACTGTTCTGTGATGTTGTATTGATTCTCATTTACATTTATGTATTTATAATCCCATAACGATTCGTGTTTTGTATTATTTAAGTTGACATGTGTGGATTATTGTCAATTTAAATGGTCCAAATATACGGGTTGTTACAAGATGACAGCTAATCTTCTAGTTCACCTTCGTGATGCTTTAGGTCTTGAAAGATTTTTGGATTAGATGGTTGTCGTTCTTCCAGTTCACCTTTGCAACGCTTTAGTTTGTGAAGGTTTTTTTGGATCGGATGACTATTGATCTTCTAGTTCACCTTAGAGATGCTTTAGTTAGTGAAAGATTTTTGGATCAGATGATCAATGATCTACCGGTTCTCCTTCACGATGCTTTAGTTCGTGAAAGACCTTCATGTTCGCAAAGGATTTTTTGGATCAGATGACCACTAATCTACCGGTTTACCTTCACGATGCTTTAGTTCATGAAAGACCTTCATGTTCGCAAAGGGTTTTTTGGATAAGGTGACCGCTAATCTACCGGTTTTCCTTCACGGTGCTTTAGTTTGTGAAAGACCTTCACGTTTGCAGAGGGTTTATAGATCAGATGTTCGTTGATCTATTGATTTACCTTCACATCGCTTTAGTTCATGGAAGAGCTTCATGTTCCCAAAGTATTTTTGTGGTCGGATTCCGATGACCAGATGGCCTTGGAGCGATAATTCATCAACTTCAATAGGGATTTTTGGATTTGACTTGTGGCAACATTGTTTTCTTTGTTCTTGGAGACTAAGGGGTTGGATATGTTTGTTTGAAAATCGTTCGAACTAGCCTTCTTAATGCTTTTAGAGTAATGCCCGTTCATATAATGAGGGATCGATATGATCCGTTGATCCAGCGGTTAGTAAGCCTGTGCTTTTCATTCATAGTTCAAGGGCATAGTAGTGTTTCCTTTCCCATGCTGTCTGCAATGCCCCTAGTGTCCGGCAAGGCTCATTTGGAAAGGAAATTAGATGGGGATGGTTGAGAAGGCATTGTATTAGGCCGCTGCCCCATTCCTTAGTAGCTAGCTAGCCAAAGTGTTATTTTATAATTGTCCTTTCATCAGTTAGATGAGGCGCTACTCTGCTAGGTCTTAGCAGTCTTATTTTTGCAGAAGGTCTCTGAGATCCTGTAGCTCCTTCACCGTTGGTGTGTTCTTTGGCAAATTGTCGGGTTTTGCCTTCGGCCAATTGCACTACCTTCGGTCTCTAGAATTGGTTTGCATTCCCATAGAATTCTTCTAGGGTAGTAGGTTGTTACAACCTTTAATGATTCCCGAGGGCCATACAGTAGATTGCATCCGTCGCACTCGCTTTGCTCATATACCAGTCATAAGAATGATACATGCATGGTTGTCTAAAGCTTGAATGATTGGAAATACCGATTGAATGGTAAATCATTTAGGATGGGTCACGGATTAGTGACGATCCCTGAATTTTTTCAAACTGGATAATATTTGTATGGGATGGTAAGGAAGGCCTCATTAGGCTTCATTCCAAATTTCAAGGCATTTGGAGTTCGCATGTTCGAGTTATGGGCAAAAGAAGATTGATCGAAATTGATAGATCGGTGATATTTTACTTGGAGTCCGACTTGAGGAAATTTACCTTTTGCTTGGGGTCAACACATAGTTTGCTTGGAGTCGCGGCATTTGAAGTGCTGGGTTGGTGACTAACTATGCTTGGAGTCATTTGCATATTAACTTAGAGAAATTCTTGGTTTTACCCGAGTCAAATTTTGGGCCAGAATTTTCTGGGATCGCTTTGAGTCAAATGTGCGATTACCTGAGTTCGACTTCGAGTATGGGCCCTAGAATCAGCTTCGAGTCAAATTGGAGATTACCCGAGTTCCACTTTGATTCAACCCTACTGTTAGCACCAAAATTGGTCAATAACACCCAAACGTAAATGAAAGCACCAACTAAAAGTCACAAATAACAGATAGAGTGTATGTAGAGAGTATAAATATGAAGAGCAGTAAAAATTAAAAAGAAAGCAGAAAAAATAGTGGATTTATAGTGGTTCGGCTGACTCTGGCCTACGTCCACTCCAAAATTTTCCTTTTTATTGATATGAGAATCAATTACAGTTACAATCTGGAGTTTTCAAAACAATTATGGTAGAGTAGCCTTAATGAGGAAGAAGAAGGGAAACAGAATGAAGATCCCTTTTCTGAAGCTCCGCTTGCTGTATTTATAGGCAAAATCCGAGTTACTGGGCTACCTGAGTGATCCGGGCCCATTAGGACCATAGTCGAGTCCATATAGCCGACCACTGCTTTCTTGGGGTATGTAAAATGTCGATCCACTCTAGACTCCAACATGCGACCCACTTGAGACTCCAACTTGCCGACCCTCTCGAGACTCCAACATGCCGACCCACTCGAGACTCCAACATGCCGACCCACTCGAGACTCCACCTTGCCGACTGTAATGACCCATATATTTTAATGGTTTTAATAACTTATTTAATTGAATTTTTGTGAAATTTTAAATAATAAATTTTTGAAATAAAAATTTGATATTTGGATTACATCCATTAAAACATAGAAAATCGTAAATTTTCATCAGATGATATGGAAGTTTATTTTATTGTGTAATTCTATTTCAATTTAAATCAGTTAATATTGGATGATAATAAAATATTTTCCAAAACTGAATATTTTTCTATAGTAAATTTGTAAATCATCTTCTGAGTGAGACGTCATCTTTCATTTCGTCAAATTTTGACTGCTATTGCTCCGTTTATCTTATTTCTTGCAAATTTGCAACATTTTTGGTAGCGATTATCGACTTTTGAGAGGATGGTCGTACCACTGATATCTGTATACCGTTTTGATCGTCTCGTCGTGCTGATCTCAACAGTGTATATTCATTTGTGTATTTCAGAAATTTGGTATGCGAAGAAATCTATGGAACGGTTAATCGTACCGGACACGTTTTGAACTTTCGGGTTTCCATGACCCTTCATCTATGTATCGTTAAATCAAATAGTCGCTAACCTTTTAATATTCCTAGATATTAATATCAAACTTTTATAATCCCACCGGTTGCTTTTATTTTTGGTTGCTTTCATTGTTCTATCGGTTTGTAAAATAAAAATATATGATAAAAGAAACACATGAATGCCTGTTCAAGTTCTCTCCTCCATTTCTTTCTTTTGATTTCTTTCTTCCTGCTCGTGCTTGCTGACTTCCCACGTTATCAACCATAAACCCGCCTTTAGCTTCGCCAAGCATGCCTATCGACACACGCAACACCCGAGTTCACACAACCACTCACGTGCCCCTTTCCTCTTCCCTCTAGCCGACCTGCACTCACGCATTCCACCATGCTCGGCCTAGTCTTCTCGCACTAGTGCAGCGCAACTAGGCTTCCACCTCAACTGAACTCTTCCCATCGTTCTCCTTCCCTTATCCTCCTCTTGCTATCTTTTCCTCACACCCCCTCTACAGGGCCGAGGCACCACATTCCCAATCACCTTTTCTAGCCTAGCACGTCCACATCCTGTAGCTTCTAATTCATCGCATGCAAGTTTTCTCTTTTATATTTATATATATATATATATATTAGTATAGTCTTAATATGTATGCGATATATATATATAGGGTTAGTATTTGATTTCTTTTATATAATTTACGAATATTTTGATCTCAATACGTATAGTAAGTAAAGTATGTATAAAGGTGTATAGGTTATTACTGTATATTTTATTTTAAGTGTATTATTTATATATGATATGTATAGATTTATAAATGTAACTATATATATATATATATAGTATAATTTATATAAGTCTAGTATTGTTTGTTCAGATGTTTTATTTTTCTATATAAATTTATTCATAGGTTAGTTTATTTCACAAAAAAATAGTTTTATATATACAGTTTTGATACAGTTTTATATATACAGTGTGACAAAATTTATATTGTTTTAAGTAGTTTAATGTATATGGTATACAATGTTTGTATATATTAGTTATATAAGCCATGATAACTAATGTCTACAGTATGTTTACATATGTTTGTACATATGTTAGATAATATAAAATATACATATGTTAGGTCTATATATTTGTTTAAATGTATTAATCTGTTCGCATGTACATTGTTGACTTAAAGGGATAAATATAGATATGATCAGTTTACTTATATATATATATATTGATACTTTGATTAGAATTTGAATTATAGTGTGTGTGTGTGTATTGGGTTATAGGTATGGTCTGGAAGTTTAAATGTGTCAGTGTTATACTGTTATATATTTACAATGATATACAGTTTTGACTTTTGTTAATTTATATATATATATACACACACTATGGTCCATACCATTATATATTAGTTCCAGATAATAGTTTAAATATAATTATATTATGTGATTTAAGTTTATATCTGAAGATACAACTTTTAAAGTATATATACAAGACATATATATTAATCTTTTATGTTTAATATAAAGATTTATAATAGCTTATTTTAAATATAGGTTTTGTAAATATATATAACATATTGAGTTATATTCAAATATATTGACTTCTATAATGCAATGATTTTTATATATAAAAAAAATTTGGATCTGAAGCATTAACAAGTAGATATATATATATAGTTGTTTAATATGTATAAGTCATATTAAGTTTTTGTATATATAAAGTTATATAGTTGTATATACATATCAGTTTGATTTTTGAAGATAAAACAAGGGTTTATTTGATGTTATATATATATATTAAATATGTATTTTTATTTGAATATTGGTTTAGGGAAATTAGTAATATTATAAGGTATATATATTTTTTTGTTTTTTTTTGTTTATATCAAACTGATTTGATTCTCATTGATTCACATTTATCAGCTTGTCCGTTGAATTTGTACCAATCTAGCTTTGCTTTGGAAGTCGTGCTTGCATTTCGTAACTCAATTTCATTGTTTATCCTCTCTAGCCCCGAAAGGTGAGCAATCACTCACGATTAAAAGTTCTTATATTTATTAAATTTAATTTCAATTGAAATGACAATTGAAATATGCGGCTGATAGTTATTTACATTGTTATATATATGCCATTATCTGTATCTGTTCACTTGTGACATCTGACACCCTTATCTGTTATTTATATTGATGATATATGCTTGTTTATTACTATCATATCTGTTATCAATCTGCAAGTTCCTTGTTAGTATAGAATTCACTATGGTTTGAAATGATACATATCCGAACGATCTGTAGAATAAGAGAAAATCGTTATGGGTTGAAATGATAAACCCAAGCGATTTTCATTTGAATTGAATTTGGGATTGTGGGTTGAAAAGATATATACCCGTGTGTGTGTGTATATATATATATATTTAAATTACGGATTGAAATGATAAATATCTGTATCACTTGACCATAGTGTTGATTCATGAGTTTTGATTCATGACACAAGCTTCAGAGATCATACGACGAGAATACTATACGAAAGCGACAAAAAGAGAATAAGTGCATATTGTGCACTACAAAGGAGACAAGACTACAAATCCAGAGATTAGTATGAATATTTTATTTTATTGAGTCTTAGAATGTTGTTAAAATCATTCCTCAAATAGTCTCACACACACACACAAAACAATTTATATCAAACTGTGTACACTGTGCAAATAACACCAGGTCGGCCGACCGACCAGGATCCTCGGTCGACCGACCCTGTGTTATGTGCACAGAGACTTTCTGTTTTGTATACGATTTCAAACTCAGCTGACCGGCCAGATTTTCCGGTCGACCGACCAGAGAATAACGGCTAGTTTTCTGAAGAGATGCGATCAATTCATTAAGAAGAATGTCCTCTGTTTCAAGAGATATGGACACAACTGTTGACTGAAACTCTTCATGAAAGATTATAACTCTTCTAAAATTATATAAACACATTCAATTCATTTCTACAATCACCGATTCTTGTTTATATTTCTGAAATCTAATCTCTATTCATTTCTGCAAATAAAAGCATTCATTCTTATTTAACATCACTAGAATCCTTGATTTAATTTATATACTTCGATTCTACGTGATTATCTTCCTTCTAAATCTTCTCACACATATATACTCTTGAGGATTTGATTATAGGAAAGTTGTACTATCAAAAGACTATCAGTGTTATTTAGAACACATTTGTCAACAAACAATTTGTATTAGGTTGAAGTCCTCTTCGGTTGTTGAGGCGGAAAAATTCCTGTTCGGCTGCTTAGGTGTCGTATACCTATTCCTCCGGGTTAAGTGAGGGGTTAGTTTAAATCCAGAGGGTATTCTGGGACTGGACGTAGAACGGGAAGTTCGAACCAGTATAAAAATTCCCGGTGTGCTTACTTTAATTTTTATTTTACTGCTATTATCAGTTTCCGCACTTATATACCATATTACACGATCCTTAGTACTACACGTTCACTTTCATTTGGTATCAGAGCAAGGAAATCCTATAACCGTCACAAAGTTATTTGATATTTATTTTTAAGTAATATGGCAACCACACAAACTAACGATGTTAGCACTCACACTAATTCTAGTTTCACAGAAGGTCAATCTACTTCACGACCTCCACTTTTTAATGGTATAAATTATAATTATTGGTCAACTAGAATGAGAATCTATATGCAATGTAGTGGATTTGATATCTGGAATATTATACAAAGAGAGTATATAACTCCTACTGGAGAATACTCAACTTGGAGTAACACACAAAAACTAGATGCTACTTCAAATGCAAAGCTATGAATATTTTATTTTGTGCATTAGATAGAAATGAATTCAATAGAGTTAGTATGTGCACTTCCGGTTATGAAATTTGGAGAACTCTTAAAGTTTCACATGAAGGAACGAACAAAGTTAAATTAAGCAAAATTTCTATGTTGAAACATCAATTTGAAAATTTTAAAATGAGGCCAAATAAATCTATAAATGACATGTACTCTAGATTTCAGGATATTTATCATGCTTTATTATCACTAGAACAACATTTTACTGATTTTGATGTTGTTACAAAAATCTTAAATTCTTTAACGGACGAATGGGAACGAAAAGTCCTAGCTATTGAAGAAGCAACTGATTTGTCAACATTAAAACCAGAAGAATTGATAGGTAATTTAATGTCCTACGAAGTAAATTTGCAAGCAAACCGAAATGGTACACAAGAAAAGAAAATTGTGGCATTCCAAGCAGAAAAAGATGATTCCGACTCAGATAATGAAGATATGGCAATGATCGCTAAAAATTTCAAAAAGTTTTTGAAATTCAACAGAAACAAATTCAAGGGAAACAAAAATAATTCCAACAACAATTCCAATAACAGCAAACCATCATCTTCAACAATGGAATGTTATGAATGTCATAAGAAAGGACACATGAAGAAGGATTGTCCAGATCGTAAAAGAATAACTTCAAGAAGGATAAAACCAAACGAAAAGCTTTTTCAGTCACTTGGGACGACACTGACTCATCATCCTCATCAGAAAGTGAAAGTGATAATGAACAAGCAAATGTATGCTTCATGGCTTCGTCAGACGATGTAAGTGATTTTACTTTTGAAGATTTAATCGAAGTAAATTCTGAATTAGTAAATTTAACAAAACAACTTAAAAAGAAAAATAAGGAGTTGCAAAGAAAGTTAGATAGAACAGTTTTAGAAGTAGACATGTTGAAAGATGAGAAGATAATATTGGAAGAAGAACTTGAAATTTCTCAACAGTCGAATTCTAACTTATCTTCTCAAATTATGTCAATATCTGAAGAACTAGAAATTCAGAAAAATAAAAATGATGTTTTATTTTTCGAAAATAATAATTTAAAATCTAAGATTAAGGATTTAGAGTTAGAAAAATCTAGTCTTAAAGTAAAATTTGATGATATCTCTAAAAATGTTTCAAATTTCAATAAAGGAAGAGAAAATCTTTCTAGTATACTAGAAAACTCTCAATCCTCTAACAATAAATCTGGACTAGGATTTAAGAAACAAAATAATTTTACTAAAAGTAGGATTAATAATAATATTAAGAAAGATATTAAGAAAACAGTTAATCCAAATACTAAAACCATCAAAATATGGATTCCAAAAACGAATAATGTTTTGATAAGAAATAAGCATATCAAAATATTTATGGAAACTGTTCATAATAACAAGAATTATGTTTATAAAGGGAATTCTGAACCCGTATGGGTTTGGCTTCCTAAGATCTAACTCTTAGGACCCTAAAAAGATTGGGTACCAACTTTTTATAAACTTTTTGCAGGTACCACATAAGAAGAGAGGAAAATGGATTTTAGATAGCGGTTGCTCAAAACACATGACTGGAAACAAAGAAATGTTGTCAAACATCATATACTCAAATGGAGGAGCAGTCACCTTTGGAGATAACTCAAAAGGATATATCATCGGCAAAGGCGATGTCAGTAGCAACGGTACCTCTAATTTACCTCTCATTACTGATGTTTTATTAGTTAAAAATTTAAAACACAATTTATTAAGTATTAGTCAGCTATGCGATAAAGGTTTTAATATAACTTTTTCTGAAAATAAATGTAATATTTTCGATAAAAATCATAACACTATTTTCGAAGGAAAAAGAGATAAAAACATTTATATCTTAAATATGAATGTTAATAATGATTCAAACTTGTGTTTAGTAGCTAAAGAAAACGATTCTTGTCTTTGGCACAGAAGATTTTGTCACATTAATTTTAATACTATAAACAAACTAGCTAAAAATCAATTAGTTAAAGGATTACCCAATATAAAATTTAATACTGATATATTTTGTGATGCATGTAAATTAGGAAAATTAACAAAATCCTCTTTTAAATCTAAAAAGGTAATATCTACAGAACAACCACTTGAACTTTTACACATGGATCTTTTTGGTCCAACTCAAGTACAGTCTATTAATCATAATAGATATGTATTCGTTATTGTAGATGACTTTTCTAGATATACTTGGATTTTCTTCTTAAAAAATAAAAGTGATACTTTTGATAATTTTAAAATTTTTGTTAAAAGAATCCAAAATATTAAAAATTTAAAAATTAAAAATATAAGAAGTGATCATGGAGGAGAATTTGAAAATGAAGCTTTTGAACAATTTTGTAACAAGAAAGGTATTAATCATAATTTTTCGTTTCCTAGAACTCCACAACAAAATGGAGTTGTAGAAAGGAAAAATAGAACGTTACAAGAATGTGCAAGAACTTTATTGAATGGAACCACTTTATCAAAACATTTTTGGGCAGAAGCTGTAGCTACTGCTTATTATGTATTGAATCGTGTCTCTATTCGACCGCTAACTAAGAATACTTCATATGAACTTCTAAATGGAAGAAAACCAAACATTTCATATCTTAAAGTTTTTGGGTCAAAATGTTTTATATTAAACACTAAAGATCAATTAGGAAAATTTGATCCAAAATCCGATGAAGGAATATTCGTTGGATATTCGGAACGTAGCAAAGCTTATCGAATATATAATAAAAGAACTCAAATTATTGAAGAAAGATTACATGTTTCATTTGATGAAAATTTTAAATATACGAGTCCAAATATTACTATTGATTCTGATGATGAAACTACTCAGACTGAAAATAGTAATCTAAATGAAAATTTTGATATTCATGAAATAATTGAAAATACAAGCATTACTCCTAATATAATAAAATCTCCACCTAGAATTCTAAGAGATCATCCTGTGCAAAATATAATTGGAGAAGTTAATACTAATGTTAAAACCAGACATCAACTAAATCAAGTTGGTCATGTAGCTTTTCTCTCTAACATAGAACCTAAGAATATAAAAGAAGCTTCAACTGATGAATACTGGATTCTTGCCATGCAAGAAGAACTAAACCAATTCGAACAAAACGAAGTTTGGGAACTCGTTCCTAGACCCAGTGATCAATCAGTCATCGGTACGAAATGGGTTTTCAAAAATAAAGCAGATGAACTAGGAAATATAACGAGGAATAAAGCTAGATTAGTTGCACAAGGATATAATCAAGAAGAAGGAATTGATTACGAAGAGACGTTTGCTCCAGTCGCTCGACTTGAAGCAATACGAATATTATTAGCTTACGCGTGTTTTCATAATTTTAAACTATATCAAATGGATGTTAAAAGTGCATTTTTAAATGGATTCATAAAAGAAAATATTTTTGTTGAACAACCACCTTTGTTTAATCATGAAAAATTTCTGGATCATGTATATAAACTCAAAAAGGCGTTATATGGTTTAAAACAAGCACCACGTGCTTGGTATGATCGTCTTAAAGGCTATTTATTAGAATCTGGTTTTGAAATCGATAAAGTAGATCAAACACTTTTTATTAAGAAAACTAATAAAGATATTTTAATAATTCAAATATATGTTGACGATATTATTTTCGGCTCGACAAATGAAAAACTATGTCAAGAATTTTCAACTATAATGACGAATGAATTTGAAATGTCTCATATGGGAGAATTATCATATTTTCTTGGATTACAAATTAAACAAATTGAAAATGGAATATTTATTAATCAAGAAAAATATTGTTATAATTTAATCAAACGTTTCGGTCTGGAAAACACTGCTGCCAAACCAACTCCTATGAGCACAACAATTCATCTCGATAGAGATGAAGATGGCAAAAGTGTTGATCAGAAGCTATATCGTAGTATGATAGGTTCTTTACTTTATTTAACAGCAAGTCGACCCGATATTATGATGAGTGTTTGTTTATGTGCTCGATTTCAAGCAAATCCCAAAGAATCACATATGAGAGCAGTTAAACGCATTATTCGTTATCTAACTAAAACCAAAGATTTCGGACAATTTTATCCGAAAGAATGTCCTTTCGAATTAGTTTCCTATAGCGATGCTGATTTTGGAGGAAGTCGGACGGATCGAAAAAGTACGAGCGGAACGTGTCATTTCATTGGACGTTCCTTAGTTTCTTGGTTTAGTAAGAAACAGAACTGTGTTTCTTTATCAACGTGTGAAGCAGAATATATATCTGCTGCTTTGGCATGTGCACAAGTCGTATATATGCAACAAACACTATAAGATTTTAATTGTCATCTTGAAAAATCAATAATTTATTGTGATAATACTAGTGCAATAAATCTTTCTAAAAATCCGGTCAATCACTCAAGAACAAAACACATTGATATTCGTCATCACTTTCTTCGTGATTGTCTGGAAAAAGGATTAATAAATTTAGAATTTATCAACACTGAAAATCAAATAGCTGATATTTTTACTAAACCACTAAATGAAAATACTTTTATAAAACTAAGACGTGATTTAGGTATAATGTCGTTTAAAGATTTATGAATAAAAATTTGCAAAAATATGGAAAAACAAAAATTATTTTATTTCTGACCAAAGCGGAACTCGAACTCATGACCTCTGACTTATTTGTTAGATGTTGTATTATAGCCACTTGAGCTATGGGTGTTTCTTGTTTAGCTCCCTTTAAAAAAAAATTTAATCCGTTTTTCAGACTAACTATATTTAGCTCTTGAATTATAAATCATACATATAGAAACAATTTTTTTCTACAAATTCTGTGATTACAATTAGAAGTTTGTTTCAAACCACTAATTTTTCAGAAAATATATGGGTATATATATGTACTATGTTTACTGATTAAGAACATATACTACAAAAATTTTTACAAAACAAAACTTGAAACAAAAATGTCTTCTAACAATGATCACTATAATTCTGAAAATTCTCACCTTTCATACACATCTCCTGACGACGATTGTTCTGATCGCATCCCCGAAAATGGTCCCTATCCTACTTTTCCAATGCCTAACCGTGTTCTAGAATTCTCCTCTCCAGATAATGACCCCCGACACAGGTGGAAACCATGGGAAGACTCCCATACAGGCTATACACCTGATAAAAAGAAAGGGAAAAATACAATGGTAGTATCTCCATCAACCAAACAAAAGATTGATGAAATACATCACTACCAACAACAGCAAATGAATATGCAACGGGAACTTTATTAAGAACAAAAAGTCACGGCAAGACGTTTAAGTTTTCTTGAAAAGATTGCCATGAAAATTTGTTCATCTAAGAAGGATGATGTTGCTAAACCTTCTTACAGATCTCCATCACCTTCAAACCCCGTTCAAACTCCAATTCACTACAACAAAAAGACCCTATTACAACTGTATTTTTACAACTGTCACAAATAGTCAGTTGTAATAAAGGTTTTTTACAACTCTTTTTATCAAACAGTTGTAGTAAACTTACTTTTAACAACTCTTTTATTTTGTCAGTTGTAATATATGCCTATTACAACTATTCTTTTTTGCCAGTTGTAATAAATGCCTATTTTTAACAACTCTATTTTTTTACCAGTTTTAATAGATACCTATTACAACATTTTTTTGACAATTGTGGTAGATGCCTATTTTTAACCACTTATCTTTCTTGTCATTTGTAATAGATTCCTATTACAACCTATTTGCCAGTTGCAATAGATGTCTATTACAAGCTTTTTCTGCTAGTTGTAACAGATGCATATTTTTAACAACTTTTTTTTTGCAGTTATAATAGAGCCTATTACAACTTTTTTGTTTGTCCGTTGTAATAATTAAATGATAATTATAATTAAATAATAGTACTAATAATTAATAATTATAAGAAAATTAATAATAAATAACAATTACTATTAATTAATAATACTTAATTTGAAATATGAAATAATTAGTATTAATAATTACTAAGTAATAATTATTTATCTAGCCAATAAAGAAATAAATAATTAATTTCTATTTTAGTTATATCTAGCAAACTATCGTATATGTTGCAGCATATCCCTAATATTTCAGTATGCGCTTTTCACTAAGCACTTTATTTCTCTTTCATAATTTTAATTCTTCTACCCTCTAAAATTTCATTTCCCGCCCTCCTCTCTTTCATGAAAATTTCATTTCCCTCCATAATCTCTTTCCCAAAAATTTCATTTCCCTCCCTAATCTTCGTAATATTCCCCAAATTCAGTCCTACACACGATCAATTCTATTTCATTCACTGACTCACGAATAAAACACAAAATTGCTCCAACCCAAAATTACCCTTACCGCGCCACCCCTAGCAAGGCACATCGCCCCTCTCTTCATCGTCACAGCCGCGCCATCCTACTTCTCCATCCCTATAGGCAGCGTGGAATTGAAGTTGTAGTAGGGAATGAAAACGCAATAGTTCGAATAGTCCACTCAATCCCTAATAAAATATACAGCCTAACCTTCTCAGATGTTGTTTTCATCATCCTCGGCTACTCCTCAAACGTCCACCACGTCTCCTCGATCTAGCCATCGGGATCATCAATGGGATGAAAAAGGGCTTAATCGTCGTTGATATAACAACCCCAGACTCGACACTGGCAAAAGAGGTTTATGAGACGACGCAGACTGCTAGGAGCTCTGTGGTGGATGCGCCATTGTCAGGTGGAGGTCGTGGGGCAATGAATGGTACACAGCAGCTTGTTTGGCCCCGCTGTTTAGTGTTAGGTAATTCAAAGGTTGAACAAATTTTTTTATTTTGAACTTGATTTTGGCTTATTCAGTGCAATGTCAGGATTTAATTGAGTTTGCCAGTGTTGGCATAAGGTGGCTGGGAAATTTCGAATATTAATACTAATTGGGGAAGTCAGATCTGAATTCTAGATGTCCTATTAGATTTCACTTGGCATAGGATAACTATTAATAGGACCAAAAAAACTCATATTCAACTACAATATTATGTTGTACATAATAAAATTATTTCGAATATTCAAAAGTTGAAGAACATGCATGGAGTTCCAAATTTAAACTTGAATACAATTGCTTTAGGAATAGAATTACTCAAAGTACAACATTTCATATTCGCCTGAGCTGTCACATTTTAACCTGTAAAAATATAAACAGTCAGCTACAAGAATCATCAAAAGAATGGCTGCTAAGGTAACAAATCTAGTAGCATGTAAATTTTAGTTTATTATCATAAAGATTTGAAAAATGTGCATCCATATAGACAAGATTTTATACCATGTTTAAACTTTTTATCATTTGTATATTTACATCTTGGACCACTACAGATAAGTTGAACCACCATAAACATGTAAAATTGTGTATGCTGCAGGTTGACATGAGTAGTGGTTGTAGTTGATGCGTTGAAACTTCGGCGAGTAGTAGTTGACAAAGCCTGAAAATGTTGTGTTCTTGTTGTTGTATAGTGGAAAAGTTGTTACAAGTGACAACGGGGAGCAGTATACAAGGCTAAGCATAGTAGGCTGCATAGGTAGAGGATGTACTGATGTTGAGTGTACAAGCTACACGGTATAGAAAACTTGTACATATGATATGCATCATATGTAGAGAAAACAAATGAAAAGCATGCTATGCTGACATGGAGATATGGCATGCATAACTAGTTGCAGGTGCATGAAAATAAACATGTTTGAAGAAGGATGTGGTCATATGATAAACGTGGGTGCAAGTGTATATGCATAACTGGATTTGAAGGCTGGGTTTAGATAGTAAACTTGTTAAGAATTGTTTCGTTTGATGACATTTAGTTTATTATAATGTTTGTTATTCATACCACTATTTATTACAATTGTGATGTCTTCTCTGTGAATGAATTATGATCCCTTTGAATTTATGTCAATTTTTTCCATTACTTGTATGTTCTTACTGCATTGCAAAATGTGTTTAATTTTTTTTTATTTTACATCTTTTAACCACAACTGCCTATAGCAGTTGTGAAAAGGTCTTTTACAACTGCGATTGACAGCTGTAAAAGACTTTTTTACAACTGCCACTGGCAGTTGTAAAAGATTTTTTACAACTGCGATGGGCAATTGTAAAAAGTTATTTAACAACTGTGGAAGACCCTTGTAAAAAAATATAGTTCTATTACAACTCTGGATACCACGACGGGCAGCTGTCCGTTATAATAGACCTATTACAACTGTTTTTGGCAGTTGTTAAAATGTGTTTTTGTTGTAGTGATTGTACCAAGATGGTCACCAATAGAAAATGTTCCGTCCCCAAACTCATGGGAACGTAGATACTGATGAACCATGGTTATAATTTAATATATATATGTTATTATTTTCAATAAGATGTATAGATATACATGATGTAATAATATAATTTATATTTCTATATTTCTTTTTGAAAAACAGCAGAAATTTGTTTGTTCACATGCCTCGGTCGACCGAACTCCCTGACTCGGTCAGCCGAAGCCATCCTGAGATGTTTTAAAAAAAACATTTTTCTGCCAGGTTGGTTGACCGAACTCCCTGAGTCGGTCAGCCGAACTTGTTTCCCGAAAATCTACTAGAACATTTTTTGAGTCGGTCAACCAAATACCCTGCACCGGTCGACCGAAGCACTTCCCGAAAGATTCAGCACTGTTCTGAATCTCAAGTCGGTCGACCGACCCAGGTCATTCAGCCGACCGAGCGTGCTATTCTGTTGCAATTGCCTACATATTTTGACCCATCCACTCACTTTTTCATCTCACCTCTTCATTTTTACTCTCCCAAAACAGATTTTAACCCTAGCCCCCATTACAACATTCCCAAACTTCTTCAAATTCTTCAAAGAAAAATGGCCCCCAAGAAGAAATCTAAGACTACTGCTGGCTCATCTTCATCAACTCCTGTAGACTCTCAAATTGCTTCTTGGCTAGTAAGTGACAAAGCTTTAGAGAGATGGATAAGGCTTCAAGATGCCAAAATTTTTGAGGAATCATTCGTAAGTTATCCTGATTTTACCTCCTACGGTGTTGAAAATGCCGCCCTTTAAAGTGGTCTTGATACATTTCTAGACCATAGGAAAAATAACTTGAAAATTAATCATATAATGTCAAGTTATTTTTAGCAAATCTCAACCTCGTAAATCCACCAAGAAACACTGAAAATTGTGTTTGGACATCGGTGTGTGGCACTTCGATTTTTCTATCCATTGATCGAATTAACCACATTTTAAATGCTCGACCGGGTGAAATTTCTTTACATGATGTAGATTGTAATACATCGACTCGTGACCGCCTAAGTCATCTATTTTTTGAAGATGACGCTACCGATTTAAGGCAAACTTCATCCCTCCGACCTAAAGCCCGACTCTTTCATCGATTCATGATGAAGTCTATTGTTCCAAGAGGAGGGTCATACCACTTAGTATATCCCGAGAACTTCAAGGCATTATATGCTATGTGTGGAAATATTCGGGTAAATTGGACACAACTTCTTATGGATGAATTTCTTACTTTCAACCAAGGAAAGATGCTCCATATTTATTATGGAGAATACATAATGCGGTTGATTAATAACTTTGTCACCCATGCTCCGGAATCCGAAACATCCAAAGTTCGTACCTTTGACTCACGAACCATAAAACTAATGTAGTTACCCGATGCACCGTCCCAAATTACAACTTTTCAACAATGGCGTACTACTCCTCGAGAACAACTACGTCGCAGCTATTCTACACCTCAACCATCCACTCATTCTACAGAACGTGTAACTCGTCAAACCTCAATTCAACGACCACCTCCCGGTACTAGCACAGCGGCTGCCATTGATATTTTGGCTCGAAATCAACTAGCTTTGGATTCTCACCTTTGAAAGATTGATGGTCGTTTCAAGAAGATCAAAGGCTTCTTCGTAAATTTATGGGATGCCTTATCATGTACTTCTGAAGCCGGTGCTTCATTTGTTGCTCCTGGAAAAAGACCAGCACCAAATTTCTCTTGGTCTACATTCGATAACACAAGTTCCAGCACATCGGCAACTCCCGCACCTACCACTCAAAGACGGGGTAAGGAACCGGCTCCTCTGGATGAAAATATTCGTCCAGAAGAGTGGGATACCTACGATGATGAGGAGTAATTGTAGTGTTTTACAATTTATTTACTTTCAAGAATTTCTGTTCTCGTATTCTATTTTTTCTTAATTATTGTTATGTACTAAGCAGACATCTTTATATTATTTCTATTTAGGCTTAAATTTGTACTATGTAAATTTCAATGATTCGCATTACTTTAACATATTATATCTTATAAGTATTCCTTTTTGTCGATGACAAAGGGGGAGAAATGTATGAAAACTAACAAATCTTTGCAGAAAAGTCGCCATATATTCAGGGGGAGAATTATAAAATAAATAAGTTTTACTTCGTCACATAAGTATTGTCATCAATCAAAAAGGGGGAGAATGTTGATTCATGAGTTTTGATTCATGACACAAGCTTCAGAGATCATACGACGAGAATACTATACGAAAGCGACAAAAAGAGAATAAGTGCATATTGTGCACTACAAAGGAGACATGACTACAAATCCAGAGATTAGTATGAATATTTTATTTTATTGAGTCTTAGAATGTTGTTAAAATCATTCCTCAAATAGTCTCTCACACACACACAAAATAATTTATATCAAACTGTGTACACTTTGCAAATAACACCAGGTCGGCCGACCGACCAGGATCCTCGGTCGACCGACCCTGTGTTATGTGCACAGAGACTTTCTGTTTTGTATACGATTTCAAACTCAACTGACCGGCCAGATTTTCCGGTCGACCGACCAGAGAATAACGACTAGTTTTCTGAAGAGATGCGATCAATTCATGAAGAGGAATGTCCTCTGTTTCAAGAGATATGGACACAACTGTTGACTGAAACTCTTCATGAAAGATTATAACTCTTCTAAAATTATATAAACACATTCAATTCATTTCTACAATCACCGATTCTTGTTTATATTTCTGAAATCTAATCTCTATTCATTTCTGCAAATAAAAGCATTCATTCTTATTTAATATCACTAGAATCCTTGATTTAATTTATATACTTCGATTCTATGTGATTATCTTCCTTCTAAATCTTCTCACACATATATACTCTTGAGGATTTGATTATAGGAAAGTTGTACTATCAAAAGACTATCAATGTTATTTAGAACACATTCGTCAACAAACAATTTGTATTAGGTTGAAGTCCTCTTCGGTTGTTGAGGCGGAAAAATTCTTGTTCGGCTGCTCAGGTTTCGTATACCTATTCCTCCGGGTTAAGTGAGGGGTTAGTTAAAATGCAGAGGGTATTCTGGGACTGGACGTAGAACGGGAAGTTCGAACCAGTATAAAAATTCCTGGTGTGCTTACTTTAATTTTTATTTTACTGCTATTATCAGTTTCCGCACTTATATACCATATTACACGATCCTTAGTACTACACGTTCACTTTCACATAGGATTGAAAATTATATACAGACACCGTTGGTCTATATATATAAATATTTTGAAAATGATTTTTATGGTTTTGAAAAGAAATATACGGTTTTAATAAATATTGATTTTAAAGAATTATTAAAGTTGATTAATAAAGTTGATATATAATATGTTTAAGTATTTATTTAATTTCTATATTTTCAAATATAGAGTTTATAATAAAATTTAGGTTGAAAAGATAAATTTGAAATTGATTCAAAATTTTATTTATTTAAAAGTTTTTCTTAAATTGGTTTAATTTTAAATTTATTAAATATGAAATTTTAAAGATATGTTTATAACTTGAATTTGATTAAAAGTGACTTAAATGAATATTTCAAACTTTTATAAATTTAAATGGAATATTTTGTTTATTTAAATTTGTAAATAGTTTTATTTAAAAATGATATTGAAATGATTAAGTAAATATTTCAACACTAAATATTAGTAAAGTGAATTTGATATATATATATATATATATGAAAATATCGAATTTAGTTTTGAAATGTTTAATATATTGACTTTGAAATATATTAAAATTGGAATGGTTTATTTTGTAGTTCAAATCTGTATTTGAAATCGATATAATTTGAAATGGTTTATTGAGAAACTGAATTGAATGAAACTGATGAATTAAGATTGAATTAAATTTGAATTTTGTAGTTCGAGTCGATTTGAATTGATTTATGAAATTTGTGGAAACTATTTTATTATATAAAGTATTTTAAATTATATATAAACTATTTTTAATAAAAACTATTTTTAATATAACTATTTTTAATGTAAACTATTTTAATATAAACTATTTTAAATATACAAATTATTTTAATATAAATTTTTTAACTTATAACTATTTTATATAAATTATTTTATAAACCATTTTATTTTATATACGATTATTAATATTAAACTGTTTGAAGGAAGTGTTATGATTTCAAAGTACTATGATTTCAAAGTGTTATGAATTTCAAGGTTTGATTTCCAAAGTGTTTTGATTTTAAAAAGACTTATGATTTCGAAAGCGTTATAACTTTGGAAAGTGATATGATTTTTGGAAATGGATATATTTGAAGTGAAATGATATCGTTTTGATATGGTTTTAAAATGGAAATGATATTTTGGTTTTGAAGTATAAACTATTTTGAAATGAATGCGGTGTTATAATAACGTTTGGTTGTTAAAGAGACCGAGATCGGATATGGGCATACTCTCTGTCGATACCGAAAACCACTTTAACAACTGTGTATGCGGTGGAGATTCCAGAATGAAGTAGGATGGTGGCGACGATCCTAAAGGTATATTTACGTGGACCTAACTCCCGTGAGTTAGCATAAGGTGGCTAAAACAGGAGCGATTCCGGGCCAATGAGGTAGCTCCTCTTATCGGACACACTCCATCGTATGCCATTCTATTACTTTGTGATTGATTTGGTGCGCACCTTTGATTCGGGAATGTGGCTCGAGGTGGGCGATTGTTGCGGCTCTGCATTACCACCAGTTCGGATGCGTAATTGGTATATCTACCCTGGCATTGCCTTGTTGTGCCGTGTCACCCACCCTAGCATGCTTTACTACGAGTTTGTTTTGTGTCGTACCTATGGAGTATCCTCTGGTAGCTCCAGTTTACGGGGTATTACAGTATTGTATAGACTATTGGCACTATAACATATGTTAAGGGGGATATGGGTAACGCCTTAACGCTATTTTAATAGTTTACTTTACTATAGACATTATTATAATAGCGTATATTACTACATAGTAGATAGTTTAACGGATCCTTAGAGGATGGTTATCTCGTACATCCTTTAAGTTACTTGTATTTCACTTGATATTTCACTTGAGTTGGATTTATTAACATAAGAATGTTAATCCTGACTCGAGTGTTTTGTGTTTTGCTTTACGCTCGGGTCAGACTGGGTGTCACAGCATTTGAGACTCACCTTTGGAGTTGGAGCTTCGCTTGGAGATCCATCTATCTATTCAGCTTGCAGTTATTTAGTTGATTCCAATGATGTATTCTGATCTTGTATTTGACTATTGTATTGAGACTCCTATGTATTCGAGACTTCTGTTGTATCTTATTTTAACTCTGTTATATATATAGTAGCTTCATGAACTACTATTCTTTTGTTTCCGTTGCTTATTGTTATATTACTCTGTGTCTGTGATTCTGTGCTTGACTTATTTACTGTATATGCTGAGTTTTGCCAAATATAAATTAACAATCTGATATTTTGAGCAATTCAATTCCGACATGTGCGGATGCGAATGGTTGAAAATTTTTGGGTCGTTACATTTTGTATCAGAGCTCTGGTTTTAGGCAAACTCAGCATATTGAGTAGATTTAATTACCGAATCATTTTCGTTCGAGCTTGAATCTCTTCCTCTTTGATTCAGTTTCCTTTGAATTTTTGGAACTCTCCCACTTGTTCTGAAATCCATCCTTGTCTTTTTCATTTGAGTTCTTTTGACTCTGGAGCAACACATAACTCCACTTCGATTGATTCCTATAATAATCGGTGATTCCGCCAATCTTAGAATGATTTGTATAGGGGCATAACTCCTTTACAACATGCATTGATTCAATGAAGATTTATGTATCCTCGGTTTAGATGCTGCTATCTTTTGCTATGCCCGAATTCTATCTCTTGTGATCTGATGTCGATTTGCCTTAGAATTCTGCATCGATCCTATTCTTGAAGTCACGGTTGACCCGGTTAAGGTTTCCCACGATTTATATAAGTCTATCCATTTTTTTCTCTCTTTTGAATCTATTTATCTCCCTATCGAGCCTATCTTCGTTGTTAGAATCCTCTTTGATTTAGGGTCTCTTTGAATTTGGATCTTTATCCTTGTTCTAGAATCCATTATGGAATCATCGAGTGAGGGAGTGTATTTGTATAAATATTAAAATGTTTTATATTGTGTTGTTTGAGTTGTTGATGTTGATTTGGGTTTTCGATCGATTCGTTTGATCAATGTTATCGATAGGAATTCAAAAGCACCTAAATAGAGCGAACTGACACAATATTATTTTCAGATTGATAAATGAGATAAATCAATATGGTTATATTATAGATGTAAGTAAAGTTTCTGAAATTTAATAGTTAAATGAATTTGGTTGTTTGAAATGATAATATTGATTTTCAATTATTGTTTTCAAAACCATTGACTATTTCAGCATTATAAATAAATGGAACTATATAAACATGGTTTATAAATTGATTTGGAATTTGAAATGAATTTAAATCGGGAATTTGGGAATTTAATTTCCAATGATTTCAACTGTGGTTTTTAAGTTTTAAAATGCATATTATTGAAAGTTTTTCGAATAGAAATCATCTCCAAAGAATTAAAAAAATGTTTAAATCAGTACTCTCTTCCTTTGTCGTTGGAAAATAATTTCGATGATGGCGGCCGCATCATCGACATTTATTTTCGAGTTTCGAGGAGGAGAGACCATTCTGTAGCTTTGCTTCACTTTTATTTTGGGGAATTAAATTGATTTGAATTTCTTAAGTATGATTTGATTTATATATATGTGGATATATTATTTCAATTTGATTTGATATATATAGTATATACATAATTATCTCTAAATAGTTTGAAGTTAATCGGAGATTTAAATTCTTAAATTTATGATTTAAAGATGATTTCAATTATAAACTGAAGTCAAAATTTTGGATATTATTTAAAACTTGAATAATTGAATTGGGAAATTTAATTTGTATAATACTAAATTGCATTCCAATATAACTTACCTAAATTATTCAGAAGTTAGGTATATAATAGAATAATATACAATATAAAAGGTTTTATAAATAAAATTTGAGTGTTTATAATAAATGCTATAAACTTAAATTTTAATTATAAAAATGTTAATAGAGATAAATAGAATAATAGGTTGATTGAATAGTAAATGAGGCAAATTAAATAAAATTTTGTTTTGAAAGAAACCTTTGTATCGAATATTAATAAATTGAAATTAAATCAACCTAACGAAATACCTTGAATTTAAAAATCAATTATTGAATATTAATTAATTTAAGTTGAAATCTATATGGTTTTAAAATTAATTGTTTTATTTTGTTTTTCAATCAATTTTCTTTCTGGTTGTTTCTATTCTCCTACCTCCTTCCTTTTCGGGGACGAAAAGTTTTGAGTGGGGGAGAGTGTTACGACCCGTATATTTTAATGGTTTTAATTACTTATTTAACTGAATTTTTGTGAAATTTTAAATAATAAAATTTTGAAATCAAAATATGATATTTGGATTACGTCCATTAAAACATAACAAATGGTAAATTTTCATCAGATGATATGGAACTTTATTTAATTGTGTAATTCTATTTCAATTTAAATCAGTTAATATAGGATGATAATAAAATATTTTCCAAAACTGAATATTTTTCTATAGTAAATTTGTAAATCATCTTCTGAGTGAGACGTCATCTTTCATTTCGTCAAATTTTGACTGCTATTGCTCCGTTTATCTTATTTCTGGCAAATTTGCAACATTTTCGGTACCGTTTTGATCGTCTCATCGTGCTGATCTCAATAGTGTATTCATTTGTGTATTTCGAAAATCCGGTACGCGATGAAATCTATGGAACGGTTAATCCTACCGGTACACGTTTTAAACTTTTGGTTTCCATGACCCTTCATCTATGTATCGTTAAATCAAACAGTCGCTAACCTTTTAATATTCCTAGATATTAATATCAAACTTTTACAATCCCACCGGTTGCTTTTATTTTTGGTTGCTTTCATTGTTCTATCGGTTTGAAAAATAAAAATATATGATAAAAGAAAAACGTGAATGCATGTTCAAGTTCTCTCCTCCATTTCTTTCTTTTGATTTCTTTCCTCTTGCTCGTGCTTGCCAACTTCCCACGTTATCAACCATAAACCCGCCTTTAGCTTCGCCAAGCATGCCTATCGATACACGCAACACCCGAGTTCACCCAACCACTCACATGTCCCTTCCCTCTTCCCTGTAGCCGACCCGCACTCACGCATTCCACCATGCTCGGCCTAGTCTTCTTGCACTAGTGCAGCGCAACCAGGCTTCCACCTCAACTGAACTCTTCCCATCATTCTCCTTCCCTTCTCCTCCCCCCGCTATCTTTTCCTCACGCCCTCTCTGCATGGCCGAGGCACCACATTCCTAATCACCTTTTCTAGCCTAGCACATCCACCTCCTGTAGCTTCTAATTCATCGCAGGCAAGTTTTCTCTTTTATATTTATATATATATATATATATATATATATATATATATATTAGTATATGCTTAATATGTATGCGGTATATATATATATATATATTTATAGGGTTAGTATTTGATTTCTTGTATATAATTTACAAATATTTTGATCTCAATACGTATAGTGAATAAAGTATGTATAAAGGTGTATAGGTTATTACTGTATATTTTATTTTAAGTGTATTGTTTATATATGATATGTTAGGATTTATAAATGTAACTATATATATATATAGTATAATTTATATAAGTCTAGTATTGTTTGTTCAGATTTTTTATTTTTCTATATAAATTTATTCATAGGTTAGTTTATTTCACACAAAAAAAAGTTTTATAAATATAGTTGTGATACAGTCGAATTTTGATACAGTTTTATATATACAGTGTGGCAGCATTTATATTGTTTGAAGTAGTTTAATGTATATGGTATACATTTTTTTGAATAAATGTTTTAAAACCTATTAAAACTTTCTTCCTGCTTCCTCTATAACGGCTATGGCGTCCTCTATAACGGCTATTTCTGATCCCTTTCTTCCTGCTTCCTGCTCTCCTCCCCTTCCTCCGCCGCTGTCCGGCTCTCTCCCTTCTGTGCCTACTCCTCCTCCTCCTCTCCCTCAACCTCCACCAGCCCCATCTTTTCCCAATTCCCCGTCGACCCTCCCCTCTCTCCCTCCCCTATTTCCTCCATGTCCTCCTCCAGTGCCATCTTCTTCTGCCTCCCCTACTTCCTGGTCTTCCCTCTTCGCATCCAAACCGAGGAATGCAGGCTCTTATTCTCCTACGGATTTCATCCTTGATTATCAAGGGAAGCCTCTTCCTCCTTCTGACATTCTGGTGTCAAAAGGTAAAAGCTACTGGGATGGGTATTTGGTCGGTTTTTTTCTCGGAGACCTAGTTAACTACATGGCAGTAGTATCTCATATTAAAAAAACGTGGAAACTGAAAGGGTCTTATGATATCAAATCCAATGGAGCCATCTTCTTTTTCAAGTTTAGCTGCCCTGAAGACAAACAAAATATTCTTAGAGTAGATCCCACATTTATTCGTGGACAAATGTTTGTCATCACAACAAGGAAACCAGCATTCGGTACTGTTCAATCTCAAGTGAAAACGGTCCCCATATGGATTCATCTTTACAACATCCCTCATATTGCTTGGACACTAGTTGGAATTAACTGGATTGCTTGTCATCTGGGGAAACTAGTTTGCTTCAATGAAGCCACAGAAAGGCGTGAGAGAATGGAATATGATAAATGCTTGGTTGAAATTGCTCCTGGTAAAGAATTACCTGAATATCTTCTAATAGGAGATGGAGAGGACACTTGCCAAAAAGTCTACATAGAGTACTCATGGAGGCCACTTATTTGTACGTCATGTAAAGTATTCGGTCACTCTACTAATAATTGTGATATGGGAAAAAATAATGCAGGCGAGAAGATAAATAAAGAAAAAGAAGGCGAGGCATTTGTTGCAGCCCCATTGCCTAAAATTAAAGCCACAATTCCACGTAAAAACAATGTGGATAGCATGAAGTCAAAGCAACAAAAATGGAAACTAAAAGCTACTCAAGTCAACCAAAAAGCGGCGGAATCAACCAAAAGCAAGGTCGTTATAGACTTGGATTCAAATAAACTAAAAAGGAAAGAAGCAGCAGATGTATCCAATGCAGGTCAGACTCAAGAAATAACAAATGCTCCTGTTGATACAAGTAATGTTTTCTCTATACTCTCTGATCTGGAGGAAGGAGAATTGATATATGAAAATGAAGGAGCTAAAGGAACCATGCAGGTTGAAGCAGACATTAATAAAAATATGCAGTCTAAAGGCAACACAGAAATTTCAACTAATTCTCAAAGGATACAAGACCAAGCAAATTTATATATAAATAGCAATCAGCAGCCTGTTGACAAACATAGCAAATACAAAGAAAAGGAAACTATAATACAAAATCCCTCTGCTTATCTTGAGAATACTAATTCTACTGCAGTCGCTTCATCTCCGCCGAATACTTCTTTAGTTACTTCAAACAGTCCATATTCAAAACTAAAGCCTCCCCATGATATTCCGTTGTATCCACCAGCAAATGATAACAAGTTCTACCCGACTCCGGTACTCCTTCAGACACTGATCTTGTGTCCGAAGATGATAGGGATGAAGGCAATGAATTCAATCACGAACAAATTCTGGTCAAGCTCAATCCAAAGTATTCCAATAAGAGTGCCAAAAAAGCTTCTGCTAAGAAACAATTTAAAGATCAACATCAAAGAGTCACACGGCAATCGGCCAAAAAACACAAAAAGTAGTGATGATCGATAATATTGGTTATTGGAATATACGCGGTGGGCATGATGATGCCAAAGTATATGAAATTAAACAACTCATCAAAGGCAACAAATTGGGAATCATATGCCTCAGTGAAACAAAATTTTCAGAAGAAGAAACATACTCAAGTGCTAAACTTATTGCCCCTGGTTGGGACTTAATTCACAATCATGTTGCAGCCCCTTACGGTCGTTTAATGATTTTGTGGAACCCCCAAGTTTATTCCATTATCCCTAATGATACCCACAGACAATTTATTCATTGCAACATAAATCACCTAGCTACTAATTTCAATGTTAACTCTACTTTTGTTTATGCAGATAACAACAAAGCTGATAGACATCTCTTTCTTGACTTACTTCCTACTATGCACTCTACTAATCCATGGATTTGTTTAGGAGATTTTAATTGTATGCAGAACTCTGATGACAAGCTAGGTGGCTTACCACTGTCCTTAGTTGATGTTCCTCCCCTGGTTAACGCCATCCTCCTCTCTCATCTGCATGAAGTTCCTAAAACAGGTGTTTTTTATACTTGGAACAACTGCAGCAGATCTGGTGTTAGAATGTTTTGCAAATTGGATCGATCTTACTTTAATAATGCTGCCTTTAATGCTTGGCCTGAGCTCATTTCCTTTTTTCCCACTCCATCTATATCTGATCATAGCCCTATCATACCCGACTGGGGCACTAGGAATGACAGAGGTCCTTCCACATTTAGCTTCTTCAAAAACTGGATTTTAGATCCTGATTTCTTACCTACGATCGAACAAGTCTGGGCCTTTCCCAAATTTGGCAATCCCATGTTCATTCTGCAGTCTAAGCTTAAAGATTGTAAAGCTACTATCAAAGCTTGGTCCTTGCAAAAATATGGTACTGGTAACCTTCTATCTACTAAAATAAGAACTGATCTTAATGCTATACAAATTCTGATGCAGGATAATCCCTCCGATTTAGCGATTTCAGATAAAGAGCATGAGCTAACCAAAAAATTGAAAATAGCTATCAAAACTGAATTACTTATGCTCCGTGCTAAAAACAGGCTTAACTGGGATTTAGGAGGTGATAAAAACACTAAAAATTTTCATAATTCTTTGAAACTAAAAAAGACTTCTTCCTTAATTCATATGATTAAGGATGTGCATGGTATTGAAGAGAACTCGCAATCGGGTATAAAGCATTCTTTTCTTAGTTATTATAAGCATCTTTTTGCTCATAATAATACAGATCCTAATTTGCATGGCTTAAATGACTTTTCGCTTAAAACTATCACTACTGAACAATCTGAAAATTTAATTAAACTTATCACCCCGGAAGAAATCCATGAAACTATTTCAAAAATGAAAACCACAAGCTCTCCTGGTCCTGATGGTTTTACTCTTCTATTTTTTCAAAAATGTTGGCACATTATAAAATAAGATTTTTGTAAAGCTATACAGCATTTCTTCAAAACCAACACTTTATTGAAAGGCATTAATCATACTAAGCTTGCACTTATCCCTAAGGTTAATCTTCCCCAAACTGTATCGGATTTCAGGCCCATTGCCTGCTGCAATGTTATTTACAAATGCATTGCTAAAATTATCTCTACTAGCATGAAAAATTTCCTATCCGATTTAATTGCTCCTAATCAAAATGGGTTCATAACCGGGAGATCTATAATTGATAATATTTTACTATCGCAAGAACTTATAAAAGGGTACAACAGGAAAAACATCTCTCCTAGATGTTTCCTAAAGTTAGATATTCAGAAAGCTTACGACTCTGTTCGATGGGGAGCTATCATTTCTATTATGTCTAGGATGAATTTTCCCTTACCTTTTTTAGCCTGGATATACACATGCATTTCTACTGTCTATGTGTCTTTATCACTCAATGGTGAATCTTTTGGTTATTTTAAAACTCAAAAAGGAATTAGGCAAGGGGATCCTATCTCCTCTTCCCTATTCATCTTAGTTATGGAAGTTCTTACCTATCTGATTTCTACGGAATGCACAAAAAAAAATATTGACTTCCACCCTAAATGTCAGAAACATCAAATTTCTTCCTTGATGTTTGCTGACGATCTCTTGCTTTTTTCTAAACCAAATATTAAATCCATCACCAACATTTTCTCCACTCTTCATATCTTAAATCAAATGACTGGCCTCCAAATCAATAAAAGAAAATCTCAAATTAATATTGCTGGAGTTCCAGATAATATTTACCTGAATATTCTTCATGCTTCAGGTCTTCAGGCTATGGATAACAATGCCATGTACTTAGGTGCTCCGATGTGTAAGTCCAGAATATCCAATGCCCAATGCCTTCCCTTATATGAAAAAATAACACTTAGGCTCAAAACATATAATGGTGATAAACTATCACAAGCTGGCAGACTTGTGATTTTAAAAAGCATCGCCATCTCTATGTGTACGTACTATTTTAGGCTATTCATCATACCAATAAAACTTATTAACATGTTAAATCGTGCATTTAACCATTTTCTGTGGCATGGTAATATTTATTCTAACAAACTTATTCCGATTGCTTATAAAAAGATTATCTCCCCTTATAATATGGGTGGCCTAGGCATCATTAATCTTAAAATTTGGAACATTGCTACTGCATCTCATCATGTTAACACTTTACTTAGCAATAATCAGGGGTTGTGGGCTGTTTGGAATAGACACTACAATCTTAAAAGTTGCAATTTTTGGACCATGAATTATACCAATGATGCTAGCTATCTTTGGAAAAGACTGATTGAGAATAGAAGACATTACCTGCCTTTGGTTCGATGCAGCACTAATAACTCCTTTTGGCACTCTCCTTGGTGTGCTACTGGTATGATTCTATCCCACTCGATCGATTATAATCTTATTTATAATTCTGGAATCCCACAAAACGCTAATGCTGGTTCTTATATTAACAATGAGGGAATACATTTGCCTCATGTCAGTTCTCCCACTCTTACGAATCTCTGGACTTCCATTAGAAACTCATACATGCCTTCTGATCAGTTGGGCCTAAGCTGGAACGGCAAGCATCATAGCATATCGTTGGTTTATAAAGCAATCATTCACAGTTATAACAGCTTTCCTTTCCCTTGGCACGCTCGTATTTGGAAATTAGGATCGAAACCAAAGCAAAATCTTCTCTTATGGAAATGTCTGATGAACGCTGTTCACACGCAAGATAATCTTGTTAGAAGACAGTATATCGATCACTCGTCGTGCATTCTATGTAATCATGCTCTTGAAAACGTTGGGCATCTTTTCTTTAGCTGCTTATTCTCCTTCCAGCTCTGGAAACGCGTTCTTTATCACATTCACGAGAATCCTCCCTCCAGAAATTACAAGCTTGAATGGATTCGCATCTTCCAAGAAACAAGGTGGAAATCTACTTCTACCACTCGTCTTCTCAAATTTCTAAAGCTTACGGTTGCTGCGATATGGGAGGAGAGGAATAAACGAAGATTTATGGGGACTAACAGTAGTATTTCTGCTTTGCTATGTAAAATTTTGGCTTGAGAAGATGCAGTGACAAATGCGCATAACATGCTTGTGTATTTGATGCTACACCTTCCTGTTGTTCTGCTTAGTTTCTACTAAGCGTTTTTGTATTTGGTTTTCGTTTAATAAATTGTGGACTGTCCACTATAAAAACAGGTCGGCCTTGCCAAAAAAAATGTATATAGTATACAATGTTTGTATATATTACTTATATAAGCCATAACTAATGTCTACGGTATGTTTACATATGTTTGTACATATGTTAGATAGTATAAAATATACATATATTAGGTCTATATATTTGTTTATATGTATTAATCTGTTTGCATGTACATTGTTGACTTAAAGGGATAAATATAGATATGATCAGTTTACTTATATATATATATATATATATCTATATTGATACTTTGATTAGAATTTGAATTATAGTGTATATATATATATTGGGTTACATGTATGGTTTGGAAATTTAAATGTGTCAGTGTTATACTATTATATATTTACAGTGATATACAGTTTTGATTTTTGTTAATTTATATATATAAACTATGGTCCATACTGTTATATATTAGTTCCAGATAATAGTTTATATATAAGTATATTCTGTGATTTAAGTTTATATCTGAAGATACAACTTTTAAAGTATATATACAAGACATATATATTAATCTTTTATGTTTAATGTAAAGATTTATAATAGCTTATTTTAAATATAGGTTTTGTAAATATATATAACCTATCGAGTTATATTCGAATATATTGACTTCTATAATGCAATGATTTTTATATATATAATTTTTTTGGAATTGAAGCATTAACAGGTAGATATATATAGTTGTTTAATATGTATAATTCATATTAAGTTTTTGTATATATAAAGTTATATAGTTGTATATATATCAGTTTGATTTTTGAAGATAAAACAAGGGTTTATTTGATGTTATATATATATATATTAAATATGTATTTTTATTTGAATATTGGTTTAGGGAAATAAATAATATTATAAGGTATATATTTTTTTGATTTTTTTGTTTATATCAAACTGATTTGATTCTCATCGATTCAAATTTATCAGCTTGTCCGTTGAATTTGTGCCAATCTAGCTTTGCTTTGGAAGTCGTGCTTGCATTTTGTAACTCAATTTCATTGTCTATCCTCTCTAGCCCCGAAAGGTGAGCAATCACTCACGATTAAAAGTTCTTATATTTATTAAATTTGGTTTCAATTGAAACGATAATTGAAATATGCTGCTGATAGTTATTTACATTGTTATATATATGCCATTATCTGTATCTGTTCACCTGTGACATCTGACACCCTTATCTGTTATTTATATTGATGATATATGCCTATTTATTACTATCATAACTGTTATCACTCTACTAGTTCCCTATTAGTACAGAATTCACTATGGGTTGAAATGATACATACCCGAACGATATGTAGAATAGGAGAAAATCGTTATGGGTTGAAATGATAAACCCAAGCGATTTTCATTTGAATTGAATTTGGGATTGCGGGTTGAAAAGATATATACCCGTATATATATATTTAAATTACGGATTAAAATGATAAATATCCATATCACTTGACCATAGGATAGAAAATTATATACAAATATCGTTGGTATATATATAAATATTTTGAAAATGATTTCTATGGTTTTGAAAAGAAATATACAGTTTTAATAAATATTGATTTTAAAGATTTATTAAAGTTGATTTAATAAAGTTGATATATAATATGTTTAAGTATTTATTTAATATCTATATTTTCAAATATAGAGTTTATAATAAAATTTAGGTTGAAAAGATAAATTTGAAATTTTATTTATTTAAGAGTTTTTCTTAAATTGGTTTAATTTGAAATTTATTAAATTTGAAATTTTAAAGATATGTTTTATAACTTGAATTTGATTGAAAGTGACTTAAATGAATATTTCAAACTTATATAAATTTAAATGGTATATTTTGTTTATTTAAATTTGTAAATTGAAGTTTTATTTAAAAATGATACTGAAATGATTAAGTAAATATTTCAAAACTAAATAATAGTAAAGTGAATTTGATATATATATATATATGAAATTATCGAATTTAGTTTTGAAATGTTGAATATATTGACTTTGAAATATATTAAAATTGGAATGGTTTATTTTGTGGTTCAAATCTGTATTTGAAATCGATATAATTTGAAATGGTTTATAAACCATTTTATTTTATATACTATTATTAATATTAAACTGTTTGAAAGGAAGTGTTATGATTTCAAAGTACTATGATTTCAAAGTGTTATGAATTTCAAGGTTTGATTCCCAAAGTGTTTTGATTTTAAAAAGACTTATGATTTCGAAAGCGTTATAACTTTGGAAAATGATATGATTTTTGGAAATGGATATATTTGAAGTGAAATGATATCATTTTGATATGGTTTTAAAATGGAAATAATATTTTGGTTTTGAAGTATAAACTATTTTGAAATGACCGCGGTGTTATAATAACGTTTGGTTGTTAAAGAGACCAGGATCGGATATGGGCATACTCTCTATCGATACCCAAAACCACTTTAACAACTGTGTACGCGGTGGAGATTCCAGAATGAAGTAGGATGGTGGCGACGATCCTAAAGGTATATTTACGTGGACCTAACTCCCGTGAGTTAGCATAAGGTGGCTAAAACAGGAGCGATTCCGGGCCAATGAGGTAGCTCCTCTTATCGGACACACTCCATCGTATGCCATTCTATTACTTTGTGATTGATTTGGTGCGCACCTTTGATTCGGGAGTGTGGCTCAAGGTGGTCGATTGCTGTGGCTCTGCGTTACCACCAGTCCGGATGCGTAATTGGTATATCTACCCTGGCATTGCCTTGTTGTGCCGTGTCACCTACCCTAGCGTGCTTTACTACGAGTTTGTTTTGTGTCGTACCTATGGAGTATCCTCTGGTAGCTCCAGTTTACGGGGTATTACGGTACTGTATAGACTATTGGCACTATAACATGTGTTAAGGGGGATATGGGTAACGCCTTAACGCTATTTTAATAATTTACTTTACTATAGACATTATTATAATAGCGTATATTACTACATAGTAGATAGTTTAACGGATCCTTAGAGGATGGTTATCCCATACATCCTTTAAGTTACTTGTATTTCAGTTGATATTTCACTTGAGTTTGATTTATTAATATAAGAATGTTAATCCTGACTCGAGTGTTTTGTGTTTTGCTTTACGCTAAGGTCAGACTGAGTGTCACAACATTTGAGACTCACCTTTGGAGTTGGAGCTTCGCTTGGAGATCCATCTATCTATTCAGCTTGCAGTTATTCAGTTGATTCTAGTGATGTATTCTGATCTTGTATTTGACTATTATATTGAGACTCCTATGTATTCGAGACTTCTGTTGTATCTTATTTTAACTCTTTTATATATATATATATATAGTAGCTTGATGAACTACTATTCTTTTGTTTCCGCTTCTTATTGTTATATTACTCTGTGTCTATGATTCTATGATTGACTTATTTACTGTATATGCTGATTTTTGCCAAATATAAATTAACAATCTGATATTTTGAGCAATTTAATTCCGACATGTGCTGATGCGAATGGTTGAAAAATTTCAGGTCGTTCCACCGACCCACTCGAGACTCCAACTTGCCGACCCACTCGAGACTCCAACATGCCGACCCACTCGAGACTCCAACTTGCCGACTCGCTCGAGACTCTAACATGCCGACCCACTCGAGACTCCAACATGCCGACCCACTCGAGACTCCAACTTGCCTACCCGCTCGAGACTCCAACATGCCGACCCACTCGAGACTCCAACATGCCGACCCAGTCGAGACTCCAACTTACCATCCCACTCGAGACTCCAACATGCCGACCCATTCGAGACTCCAACATTGCCGACCCACTCGAGACTCCAACATGCCGACCCACTCGAGACTCTAACTTGCCGACCCACTCGAGACTCCAACATTCGGACCCACTCGAGACTCCAACTTGCCGACCCACTCGATACTCCAACTTGCCGACCCACTCGAGACTCCAACTTGCCGACCCACTCGAGACTCCAACTTGCCGATCCACTCGAGACTCCAACTTGCCAACCCACTCGAGACTCCAACATGCCGACCCAGCTTCCTACCGACCCAGATTCCTACCAACCCAGCTTCCTACCAACCCAGAGCATTACCCTGGATGACTCGGAGGAACCATCAAGAAAACCCGAAGCAAGTCCAAATACAACTCGATGCAAACTCCAAGCAACCCGCGACAACTCAAATTTTGTCAAAACTCGTATTTCGAGTATCCCGCGACTATTGTCCATCAAATATGCTGAATCCTGGCTTCATAATCATGATTACCATCCGTGATTGATTGTCTATCCATCCAATTGACTAAAACCCATTGTATTACAGTTTCGACAACCGAGTAACCGATTTAGTTAAATCCGCCTGTCTACGGCCTTGCCAAAAGGTGGGTTAACACCTGAAGTGTGTTTTTCATTGACCTTTTCGATGGTTTTTGAGGATTTTCGATGGCCACTTATGACTCGATGATGGGAGTTCCATGATGGGATTAGAGGCCGTTCAATTGAGAGTGATCGCAATTTACAATGGGAGCTTAGTTCATTAATCGATCCCGCTTTATGTCATATCTCCTTGGTTTTCCTACCTTTGGGAGTACCGTTTGAGTAGTAGTTCCTCGTCTATTACTTGGCACTACACTACTGCATGGTTTCGAGTGTAGTAGCACTTTTAGTGAGTAGGCCGATCCATTGTTTATAACTGATCTTCATGTTCTCTATTGTTTCATCAGCATGTCGTGAGGAGGTAGCAATAGCCTTTTCCTTCCTAGGAGGCTCTATCGTTAGTTTACTTGTCGGGCTTTTTCCATGTTTGAATAATGTAGGAAACTTTGTAGATTGAAATCTGGATCTTATCTCATGGATAATAGAATCCAAAAGTAGATGTGAGTCGATCTCCATAACAAGATATGGTGGCTTGAGATGCAATCATTGTATGACATGAGTTGTTTGTAATGACTTAAATCACACAATGTTGAATAATGTTTGTTTGTTTATTAAGCGCCTGACCACATCTACGATGTACGCCTTGCTAGTCAGTCATCCACAAGTCGACTATCAGTAGCTCTACCAAGGTTTGACTTTGCAAACTGCCTCGGTTGGCTGGTTGAAGCCCAGGCTCTCCATTCTTTGGGAGTTCCATTCCTACACTTATGGTATTTTGGACTAAGTTTGTCTTAAAGGGGCAGTTTGAACTTCCCCTCCGGTACTCTGGACGTTAGCATCCAAATTCAAGTCATCTTCGTCCAGGTGTAAGTCATCTTCAGAATCTTAAACATCCATTGCTATATTCTCCCTTGGAGTTTTCCCTTGGAGTTTTGGGTTTGTAGCAAGTGGTTTTGCGACAGGCGGAGTGTTTGCATTTTCTTCTATGACAATTCCTACAGTTCCACCCATCACTCCTTTTTGCTTATGTCTTATGTTTCTTCCGTTCAAGCCAGAAACAGAGGAATTCTCTTGCTCCGCAATAGGTCCATCCTCAAGTATTGTTCTGGGAGTAGTTAATGGTTGGAGCACTAAGATGGCATTTTATCTTGTCCATAAGAGCTTTTTGACTATTTGCCATTTTCCAGTTAATTTCATCAACCATCTAGTTCAATTCCCCCTTAGGTAACAACCTCATGTTGAGTAGAGGATTCTAGTGCTTGAACTCCTGTATTATTCCTTGTACTGGCCCCTGTTAGCAGGTTGTCGGTGTTGTTATCTTCATTTTGCTATGTATTTGCCTCTTCTCTAGCGACGAAAGCTCCTATAGATCTTCTGGAAGTAGTCCTTTCCACCATTAGTCTTCAACAGTAAAATCTCCAACTTCCTAAAGCAGATTTTGCTTACATCCACTTTATAGCTTCTACTAACTGACTACTATTAAAAGATTGGTTTGAATTACAATATGGTTGAATATCCTAGACTAGATCTGATCACAAGTACTTGGAGGCAACCATATTATCTCTGTTGCTCCTTTGTGACAGTTGTGTGGGAGAAGAAGAGTGAAGAATAACAATGGCAGAGTCCCAGCAGCCAGTCCAAAGAATACCCTTTCTATTGCAGATGGGATGGTATTTATAGGAGTTGAATAGCACTAGGGCCAGAGCCACTTTGTCAAAAGCCTGCACTCAGTGTGAAGAAGGAACCGAGAAAGTTTGGAGGTCATAGGAGCTAACTATTTGGATCGATACCGATCCAAATAGTTAAGCATTTTTTATGCTTCAACTACTTGGTTATTTTCATTGCTTCGTTTTGACGCTCTCTATATATTTTCATAGCTTGTTGACTTGCTTAGATGATGATTCATCTATGGGCTAGATTGATCTATATCTTGAGTCAAATGAACCTTCACCCTTAAAACTTGAATGCTTGGAATGCTACCAAACTTTTTGAGTGAGCTTGGTAGAGGCATAGAGTCACAAGCGAAAGAAACAGAGCATACATGAGCATCTAATGCGGAGATCGGATCAGTGTCGATCTGAAAAGTTAGCTTATTTTTAGGCTAATCACTTTAGAGACTCTTCTCTTTCTTTCTTAGGCCTTTTGGTTAAGTTTCGAGTCGTTCTGGCTTAGCTTGAATGTTCTAACTCTTTTAGAATTCTGTTGGGTTAAAAACTCGGTTAACAAACACAACTCTCACAAGAGAATTTGAAGGCCAAAAATCATCGAGCGTAGGATCGATACCGATTCATACCCTTGGTGGTTTTCGTTCCTTTTGCACTTTGTTCTGTTATCCAAAGCACAACCATTTAATGTGTTTTCACCGATGTTCATCTCCGTTACCATCCCCACCTACCTATGAATGTTCAAATTTAGGAAAGCAATTGATTTAAGATATGAATCATGTTTTAACTCGAATGTAAGGTGGATCGGTTGCAACTCAAATAGATCAAGAGGCGGTCAAAATTCGAAGGTCGAGGTGATAAATGATGGAGTTGGTAGTTCAAAAGTCAGTGAGCGGCGGTGCGAGACCTGACTTGGATAGCAAAGTTCTTTAATGGCGGACAAAAGCTTAAACATGATAGCAAAATAAAGCGAAGGGGAGAAGGAGTTGACTAGGTATATAACCCAACGATCCATGAAAGTAGGCAATGAAATCGCCCCATTATAAGTCTATGGATCGATATTGATCCATGCCCATGGATCGGTACCAATCGATCAATATTTTATGTGCCAGTGTGTATGTAGAACCAGGGTACGATGGAAAATCAAAGTACTTGTATGTGTACATGCTCGACTTCAATAACTGAAACCGAAGAAAAGACGGATTCAAACTTGAAAGATCCGAAAAGGGAATTATTTTAAAATTAGCAAGCATGGAATGACAAATCATGAGAACGTGCTCTAATTTTATAGTCCCAGATGCTACCAAAGCATTATAATGAATAGCTAAAGATGCAACACTTCGTCGAAATGATTCGAAGAAAGGATAACAACCATTTGAAGCTCGGATTAGAGTCCGATATGGCAATCCTGACTTGTCTCGATTCAAAGCACATCGTGTTTGCAAGAAGATGCACTTTGGAGGGCAAGCGTTATCCAACCTTGGACCAAGCAGTATCTAGACTGACTCGATGAGTAGAACTTGCAAGCTATCGAGATAAAAGGCCTGGAGAGGTAGCCGTAAAGTTCAAATGCTAAATATAATCGAGATCATGGGATGAAGAAAGGTCACTCTAAAAATTGTAGTGCCCGATTCCATAATCTGATGGATCGGTACCGATCCATCCCCATGGATCGATACCAAACGATAAACGTGCACCCATACCACTCCAACTCCATCATATGCCCAAGCATTGATGTTAGTAACCAACTTTGAACTCCATAGGTCATTCACCTATTGTTTGCTATTGAACTCTTCGAGCATCAGAAATCAAAAAGTCTACTCCTCCACCAATCCATTCAACTGACTCGGAAACAAGGTCAAAGCAATACAAACAAGTTTGGAATGACAAAGCTAACGATGTATTGCTTCATCCCAAAGAGACAAGAACAATCCATAAGTCAATCTTATGGATCGGTACCGATCCATGCCTATAGTTCGGTTCCTATCCACGGCTGATTGGTGACTTGGCCACATTGCCTTAAGATAAACTACTGCTAGGTCATGGATAATGTGGAGGAGGACATGCTAGAGCTTTTCCCGGCGAGTTACAGCTATAATAGGCAGGTAAGGGCATCATTTTGGGGTTCTTTTAGCTCTATTGCAATTTTTACATAATCTCTTGTAATTTCCTGTGGAGTGGTGCAGAATAGTAAGAATGACACTTGTAAAACCTCTATATCATCAATAAAGTTCTCAAATGGATGTATGCAACGATTGACCGAACCACTATAAATGTGTATTGTTCAATTTTTACTCATTTTAATTTACATTTTATCACTTTTATTCTTTACTTAACCTTTGGGCGTTGATGCCTTAATAGCGGAGAAAATAAAAAAATAGATTTTTTAATTTAAATTTATTTAGTTTTCATTATTTAATGTGTATATGATTGATAATTCAAATATTAAATCATACATTGCATAAAATATAGTTTTATAATTTTATATAAGTAATATTATACTTAAAATATTTTCAATAGAATAAAATAATTTTTATATTTATATTTACTACTTAAATATTTTTTAAATTATTTAATTCTATAAATAAATAATATTAGTATATACATATATGTTACAAAATATGTTTTATATTTCATAAAATTAAATTTACATCTAATATAACTTTCGGTAGAAAAAAAATAAATTTTTATACAATTTAAATATTTTAATTAATAACCGAAATTAATAACTTGATTTTTGTATTGATTTTAAATTTTAAAAAGACATACAAAATATTTAAAAATCATAATATTTTTACCAAAATATTTAAATCACATATTATCATAAAATAAATTTTTTTATTAATTTATATTATATTTCCATATAGACATATCTATTTATGTATTTAAAATTTTTAAAAATAAAAAATAAAATTTAACATCTGCATGAGCTTTATAATAGGCATGTGTAAGTATTTTTTATTCAAATATATTTTATTTAAGTTTATTTGTATTTATATTTATTTGTTATTAATTTTACAAGATGATAATATATATTTATATATATTATATACGTTAAACTAAAAAAAAATATCTCATTATGATTTTGAATTTCCAATAAAAAAACCAATTTATAATATAACTTTAAATGATTTAATAAACGTATATATATTATAAATTTTACACACACATGCACGCACATATATGTATGATGTATATATTTCCATAAAATAATTTAAAAATAAAACATATACACACACATAAATATTTTACAAAATTTCATATACATGAAATAAAGTATATAAACATAAATTTGGATAATATATTTGCATACTAGATGAGCTAACATGTCTGTTGTACTGTAAATCCCAACACTTATATACGGACATGTTTTACCTAGCATGGATTGCTACGTTACACATGCGCACGCACACAGACAAACACACAGATATGTGTGTGTGTGTGTATATATGATAAACATAAATATAATATAACATTAGCTACATAACATAAAACTATATTATAAATTTATATAAAATAAAAATTTCAATTAAAAGAAATTTAGAAATGTTCTAATAAATTAGACTTCATAGGCCCAATATAGATCCAAAATGGTAAAAAAATTTGAAATTCACTCATTACTTCTACTGTGGGTTGGATGAGTTCCAATACACATAGGATTGAGAGTCCAGATAACTATCCATGAAATTGTGAGTTGAGTGGATTAGTAGATGCTTGAGAGACTGTATGAATGGTTAAGGGCCAAGTCGATTACCATGAGGTTGAAATCCTAAATGATTATTATACGATTACTGATCTCTTGGATTATTCATGGGATTGCAAGTCTATAAAGTTGTGTAACCCCATACGCATCAAGTATATAGCTACCAAGGATAGTAGAGGTGCTAAGAGCATGGAGTTGGACTCTGTACTTATCTTTTATATGGTTATATCAGAGATGACTCTAGCTACTAAGGGTATGCCATATTCATATTTTGTGTATGTATGATTTAGGTGATTGTTATGTGTTTTTATATATTTTGAGTAAGATGGAACACGGGTATGTCTACTTTATGATTATTAGAGAGATAATCTCGGGCATAGTTATGTACTTGCCCATATGGTACTTGATGATTTTGTGTACTGATGATGGTTGGATGTGTTTGATATTTCATCCATTTTGATATTATACTTCTTGATGTGTTATTTGATTATCTAATGATTAAGTGATGAGATGTGCATGGTATATGGTATGGTGTCATACATATATTGTGTTGTCTGCATGCAACATTGGGATACATAGTTGTTGCAATCTTGTGACACATATGTTAAAGATAAACTTCTACCCTTGCGTTATTTATATAATACTCGGGTCAGTTCGAGACATTACAAATTCTAGGACAAAGAAATCAAATCGTGATTGTTGGACGCGGACAAAGGCCAATTTATTAGTTAACTAGTGTACCATTAATTATTTTTGTAGACTCATGTATATTGGTTGTGTTGAGATGTATGTATTGGTTTTATACATTGTATTTTTTTAAGACAAATGGAGTTTGACCAATTTTATATCCCAATTAGACTTATGCATATTTTTATTATATGGTATCGCTACGTTAATGACTCTGTTTTCTCTATACTATTTATTTTATATTGTGTATTATTCTATCCTAGAAATGCACGTTTTTATTGCTTTGTGCTGATATTAAGTACGTATAGTGTACCGACCTAGGATTTAATCACTTTAAATTTTAACATTTAAATATATTTTTAATAATTAATTAATGGATTTTATAACTCAAATAAATTCCTTTTAATAATAACAAATGATGGTGAAATAGTTTTTAAAATTTGTTTACAAAAATAATTAGTTCAAAGAAAAATAGAAAATGTACCCGGAAATCATTTTCCGAATCTTCGACTTTTAGTTCTTGAAAAGTTTTCGGAAAATGTTGTACACATTTGTGGAACACATACACACACTTTTATAAATGAGTTAGGATTTTTAATATATATATATATATATATATTAACTTAAGAAATATATGATATATGAAACTATTTTTTATGTAAATGTTTAAAAGCAAAATATAAAAGTGACATAAGTTGCATATTTTTAGAAACATGAAGTACTTAGATAATAAATGCATGTTGGCTTGGAAAAATGAGGAGGGACAAGGGAAAAACGTGAGTTAAAGAGAGGGGAGACATGCATGGTGATGTGGCATCATTATAGTGGAGGTCAAGTACCTTAAGGGTAATATGGTAATTTGATTTCTGCAATTCGTATAAAACTAATTTCCTAATACTTCTCTCATTTTCATTTTTCGTTCATACTTTGTAAATTTTTCTTTATGTCTTTATGCTTATTTTCATGGCCTCCAAAAATAAATTCCTAAGTTCTTAAGTTAACAAATTTAGTTTTCATTCTCTTTAAAAAAATTCTAAAATCTTGTCTAAACTCGCCTCCTTCCATTTCTAAAATTCTCTTCAACAAAACAAGTCCATACACCCCTTCCACCTTGTTGGCCCAGCACTAATACCACCAAAGCCAAATCATGTTGCATCCATAAGTCACCAAAGACTCCATTTTTCCAAGCTTGAAGCAAAGGCCTAGGCCATGTTCGAGTTAGGAAAAGTTAGCTTATTTTCGTCGACTTTTGGTGAGTAAAGATCTAACACTTAACTAATTTTTATAAACTTAAATATATGCTTGATTTGTTGTAAAAATATGATGTTGTTTTGGATATAAATTGTGATGGCTTGGATATACATATACATATATATGTGTGTGTGTGTGTGTGTGTGTATGTATTTGGATGCGATGATAAAAAGTTTGGAATTTGAGAATTGAAATGTCAAGTTAGTTGCAAGTTATAATCCTTACTTGTATATGTTGGTTATGGCATGATTTTATGTTATGATATGGATGTGATGTAATTATGTATGCTATGATGTTGAATAAATAATTGTATGCTAAGGAAGTTGGCACTTTCGCTAACTTAAGTGACATGGGATCTTGTGTAAAAACTATAATCTTTGGTTTTAAAATTTCAAGATATTTCCGAATTTAAAACTTGCTTTAGTTTTCAAGAAACATACCTTTAAGTTTCTTTAATGTTTTCCAAGAGTTAAAGTTTGGAAAAGACTAAATTGAGATTTATTTATTATTTAATAAAGGTTTAATTTGTTATTTAATTAATAAATAGAGGTTTTTAATTTGAAAATCATTTTGTCTCAAAATATCAGTTTGTTTTAAGACTGTCTTTCTTTTTCAAAAATGTTTTAAATCAATGGATTTTTTGTCGATTACCCTTAAGTAACCTCAGACAAATATGAAACCAATGTTAATGTGGTGACACATTTATGGAAAGTAAGTCAACCCATAGTTAGCACTGAAACCCATTGAGCAAGCAGATCCTCTCTTTGT
This sequence comes from Allium fistulosum, assembly GCA_030737815.1. Taxonomy (NCBI): domain Eukaryota; kingdom Viridiplantae; phylum Streptophyta; class Magnoliopsida; order Asparagales; family Amaryllidaceae; genus Allium; species Allium fistulosum. The sequence goes on along the minus strand of CM060908.1, from coordinate 229,496,113 downwards.
GAGATCTAGAATTTATTTCTAGGCGAGGGATAGAGTAAGGCCGAAGTATCGAAAACGTGATAGATAAGGGAGGGTTAATTCCTATCAATGGATTATGTTTAAATTAAGTATATGGTTATCTATATGCGAACTCTGTATAATTACCCTAAGTAGCAGATTGTCCGCTATTTATAAATCGACCTGTTTTAACTCAAGAAGTATGATTTGTATATTAGAGTTCCCCGATGTGGACTCGAATACTGGTTACATGCTTCTTAAAAATCAGATTTGAGTTAACCAGGAATTATCGCTTAGTTCGGAGACACCGGTTTCAGATAAGTATAATTTATCTGAACCACTCCAAATGAATAATGTTCACAATGGATCGTTATGAAGTATGCTATGGAGATGTACTATTCTTCCTGAGGGTGATTCCAAAATGGAAGACAGTAAATGTTTAATGTTTGTTCAATCCTGCAATAACTTGTATGAGTGAATGCTAGCATTTCATTAGTTGCCTGGAGGGTAGTGTTTGCATTCCAAGATGGTCTGCTTAAAGAAAAGGTTATCGTAACCTCAAGCCTCACAACTGGTAAATGAAAAAAGCAGGGATATGCAGCAGGGCTATGTGGGGCGCTCCCATTAGGGTACGATCATAGCCAAATCTAGAGTGATATATTCGGTTCATGTATGCTTGGGATCCCTTTTTATGGTTGTTGATCGCAACCAAGTTGTGATCTTATTCGGTGCTACCCAGTAAGGGGGAGGGCCGGTCCTGAGTTGCAGAGGTACAATGCGTTGTGGCCCGTACACTTTATCTAGAGGTGTACGGATTCGATGGGTAGACCCATAAACTTCCATAGTTGGAATCCATTTTCCAATATGAGCTTTTGGACTTGATTGTATACCCATTATGCAGGAATTTAATAACGTAAAAATTTCGGCTGTGATTCCGTATTTATTTTAAAACTAGACATTATGATAATATCAGAGGATATTATATAGAAATGTTTCTGTTATCATAAGGTACAAACCCGTTAATGTTTTTGTGTAGCGTGATCTTACGAGATACCTTTAATTTGAAGATTTTTATAAAGTTAAACTTATGCTTTACTCATACAAGACTCATGTCTGACCCAGAATTTTATTTCTTTCCCTTAAACTCTTGGGTACTCAAATTTTTATGAGTAGCCAAGTAGTCAGGTTTCTTTGGAGAATTTTGGGAAGTAATATGGAGCAGAAGCTTTCACTGTATCTAGTAATTATGTTTATTTCCATTGTGATTGTAAATTATGTATTAGTAATTTAGGTAAGCTGATATAGCTATCATTTTTGGGATAGTACTTGTTATAACTTTGGTGTAACATTTTGTAGTAACCATATGTACTATTATGTGACGATGTATATGTAACTCTATCGTTTGTGAGAAAAATTGTATTTGTTTTCTTTGTCTTTTATTTTCTTCACCCCAAGACCTGTCTTTCAGACACTTAGATGATCGGCACATGAATAGCGATGATGTATTAAGTGTTGTCTTTGTGTGTAAGAAAGGAAAATCATTATATTTAGTATCAGAGCTTAGGTTGAGTGAACACCTAGGCCTTGGTTTGGGTCAACTCATTAGAGATAAGGTTAGTAGTACCCTAAAATGAGTTCAGTCTTTTAGAGTGCATTTCCATATTTCTATGATCAGGATTTATATATTTGGTTTTATGCTCTTTTTCCTAAGATAATCTCTTCCATGTATTCTAAAGATATCTTACTTGATTCAGGTAGTAAGAATGAGTACAAGAAAGGGATAAGGAAGGGAAAATAGTAGCACAACAACCACAAATGAAAGAACCTCGAATGTTAGAAAGGATGGAATAGCGGTTGAAGCTATAGTTCCAGTGCAGCCTCGAGTTAACTTCGCAACTCTATGCAACGACTGCAAAAATCTAGGAGGAAAACCTTTCAAGGGTACCGAATCCATCATTGAAGTACAAGCTTGGCTATGGTCGTATGAGAAGATTTTCAAAGGTTTGGACATTTCTGATGATCAAAAATGGTTCTTGGCATCATGGCATTTACAAGAGGGTGCAGCTACATGGTGGGATCCAGTCAACGCAAATGTTCCAGAAGATGAGTTCTCTTGGTCAAGATTCAAAAAAGTATTCGAAGACCAATTCATCCCAACTGCGGGCAAAACACGATTATGATGTGTGTGTATTTTTACTCCCATATTTAATCTTCTTTTATTTAAATAAATGAGCATATTAGGGTATTTTACATGTTTAAACCAAAATTTAAATTGTTTTCAAATCATCATTTATTCATCTTCATTTGGAGGGTAAAATGGTAATTTTGTGTATGATTCAATTTTGAAAAAATTTATTTGCACACTTTTTTTTATTTGTAGAAAATGAAGTGAAAATATGAAGAGGTTAATGGATGAATGCTTGCACATATGTTGAAGGCTAATGACGAAAGGAAAATAAAAAAATTCATGCAACATAGAGGAGCCCACATACCCACTACAATATGGTCCGTAATTAAAAGCACATGAACTTGTTAGTAGGGATTAATTATTTCTTTAATGATTAGTAGGAGGTTACAATTTCTCAAGGGCAATTTAGGTAACTCCCTAAAATATGAATTAGGGTTTTAAGCATGTATAATTACCCCTTATGTTTCACGTAATCATCATCTTCTTTTTATGCAATATTGTAACCACAAATTAAAGTTAAATAAAAATTTCTTTAATGGCTTCTTAGCCTTGTCTTTACTTTCAAGCAATTCGTATTTTATGCTTTCTTTTATTGCTATCCTTTTTGTTATGCTCTCTTATTTACTATATGCTCTCTTATTTCATGTTAGTAGCATAGATAATTCTTGCAAACTAGTTTAGTTCTATTTCATGCAAGTAGTTAGCTCTCTTTTCTTTTAATTAGCTCTCATTTTTATTTTTCATTTATGTTGAAATCATTTTATGTTAAGATGTATTCAAATATGAGAAGCCAAACCCCTTCAATTTAGGGGTAATGAAGCTCTCATGAAACATATTTAATTGACATAATGATTTCATTTGTGATCTCTCTTTTGTGCTCAATGGAAATTTGGAATGATGGTGATTTATTTCTTTCTTGTAGTGAATTTGATAGTCTATGTTGACATCTCAAATAGGCTATGCTTATTCCATTGTAAACTTAAACCAATTGATCATTTTCCTAAGTGATTTTGATAATGAAAGTCAAACTAGAATCAAAATTTTATGATCTATGTTACTAATTTATAGCAGCAAGCAAAAAAGCCTGAAACTATCAGAGCAACGACCAATGAGGACTGTAAAAAGGTACATTCTGATTTACAAATTTCAGTAAGTGGTAATAATGAATTAATTAGTTTATGCGATAAAATCTCAAAGCACAATTTTCTTATTTTAGAAAAGATGAAATCAATCAAACTTGAAAATGAGAAATTGAAAAATGAGAAATTAGATTTAGAAAATCAACATGGTGTTTTGAAAAATAATTTTGAGGCTCTTAAAGATTTTCTAGATGAACAAAATACCATATTTGAAAAAGAAAAAGAAATTTTTTCAAAAGAAATTACGGATTTGAAAAGACAAAATGATTTATTGCAATCATCTTTAGATAATTCAGAATCTCGAATTTTTCTTCTCGAAAATGAGAACTGTACGTTAAAAAAGGAGAATTCTGAATTAAACAAGCAAATTGATATTTTGAAAAACAGTGATTTCTTTCGAAAATAATAATTGTGACTTTAAAGCTAAATTTGATAAACTTAACACTGAAGTCACAAAATTTAATAAAGGTCAAAATGATTTAAACATGATTTTATCCAGTTCTAGACCTTTACATGATAAAAGTGGTTTAGGATATAATAAAACTGATCGTAGAAATAGCACTAGCTACGCTTTCATGTATAGTAAAAATGTTAGTGCTAGTACTAAATTTCGAGTAAAGTCTAAATCCAATTTTAATAGAAATTCAAATACTGTTATGACCAATAATGTTTATAATTTCTCTAGAAGTACAAAATCATTGACGGGAAATATGAATAAAAATTATCTAAGTATTTGAGTTCCTGTTAATTGGAAAAATTGGGAAAAATACATTGATGATTATTTTGATATGGTAGTTAATAATGAAAATTATATTTATAAAGGTTCTACCACACCTGAATGGGTATGGTTTCCAAAAAATTAGGAAACTATAAGAACCTTAGGTATCGCATGCTTTAAATGTTAAATTTTTTTTATACCTTACATTATAAGTAGTAGTTATTTTGTTTTATATTGTTTTATGTTAACACTTATGTGGAATATAATTTATGTCATCATATAAACTCTCCTTTTTGTCGATGACAAAGGGGGAGAAAGATATTGCTCTAACAATATTTGCAGGAATAAACGATGCAAGCATAGATTAAGAGGGAGAAATCTATAAGTCAACAAAGCTTGTCGAAGATTCATCCGTAGCAAATGGAGTTGTCATCATCAAAAAGGGGAAGAATGTTGGATCATAGGTTTTGATTGCTGACATGAAACAAAAATTCACAAATCTACGACTACGATAACATCCAGACTCATTGGCTCAATATATGGTTTGTATAGTTAACAAGAGTCATCAAATGAGTATATAAAGTCTAGTTTAGTGCTTTGTTAAAATCTTTCCTCAAGAATCATCATTCACATAAACTTGCATGCATATTTTAATCAAAATCATGTTTTCAAAAAAATGCATGGAGCGAGGCTCGAACCCTGGTCACTAGTTTGGAAGGCAAGTACTCTAACCAAATGAGCTACTATAGTTTTTGCTTAACAACAAAATTCAGTCGACTGAATAACCTGAGTCAGTCGACTAAATCTGTACAGTTTAACATATACATGCATGTTTTTAAATTCAGTCGACTGAATAATCTGAGTCAGTCGACTGAATCTGAACCCGAGAGTTTACACTCTGTAATCAGTCGACTGACTCGGACTATTCAGTCGACTGAATTCTGCAACAGTCATTTTTTTGTGAAAAGTCACTTCCTCTTTTGAATAGCCTTCTTCCTCCCCAACGGCTGCAACCATTGCTATTCGTAGAGAACGCTTCACCGGCAGTTGCAACTCCTTAACTACTATATATATGCATGAATTTCAAGATCAAATCACTTCACTTACTTGCTTATACTTGACTCATATTTTTTGAATTAACTACTCTCTTGAATTCATACATTCATTGCTTACGTATTCATTTCCATATTCTTCAAGCAATTTGAAACTTCCTAATCTTCATATACACACAACTACACACATCATACTTGAGGAAAAGATTATAGGAAGGGTGTACTACAAGTGACAAATTCGTGTTATTAAGAACACACAAAGTCAAAAGTATTTTTGTATTTGTTGAAGCCCTGTTCTGCTGCTCAGGTGTGTGAAGTCCTCTTCGGCTGCTGAGGCGAAATCATGTTCTGCTGCTCAGGTCCTTGTTCGGCTGCTCAAGGGTTGTATATACCTGTTCCTCCGGGTTAAGTGAGGGTTATTAGTGAAATTCCAGAAGGAGTCTGGGACTGGACGTAGGACGGTGCTCCGAACCAGTATAAAAATTCCTGGTGTCATTTTACTATACTGCTTTTATATTCCGCACTATTTATAGTATTAATATCATCTCTATACTCTGTATTATCATATATCCATATTACACGGTCCATAGCGCACTTTCAAATAGATCATGCTTAAAATAAATTTTATTTTTAATTTCATATCATTTTCATGAGAGTTAATAAGTGGGTTTGAATGGTGTATTTGAGTTGTTGTGCTAATTAATAACGCAAATAAACTATACTTATAATAAAAACATCAATCATTTCTGCTTAATATTTAAGTGAGAGGTTATAAATGAATTTTGTGTTGATTTATATGAATGATTGGAAGTGGATTTTCCTCTAAATTTCTCCTTGTTATCATAGTTTTATTCACTTTTGCTCTAGCTTATTTTCTACAATTTTCTAGTTTAAAGTAATTTAAAAAAATTTGGATTAATTTGATTGAGTATTATTAAAATTTCATTCTTTCCCTGTGGATCGACAATTACTCGCATACGTACTACGATTGTATGCCATGAGCTTGCAGTTTTTATAACGATTATATTTTTCGACGGTTTTCTAATCGATAGAAAATCCATCGTCTAACAAGTTTTGGCACCTTTGCCGGGGATTGTAATTTAAATTTAAGTTTACTCTTTGAATTATTATTATTTTTCTTTTATATAGTGTTTGTTCTTGTTCTTAAAAATTAAGAAAAAAATGCATAAATTGATTTGCATCTTACATTATTGCTTTCATTTTTTTTAAATCTCTGTTCTTGTTTTCACTATTTGCACTGGTTACATTCTGCTTACTGTTTCATTCTATTTGTTTAAATTTCATTCTCGGTTTACTTGTATTGTCTCTCTTGTATTGCACTATTCATCCTTGTTCTCTTTGTGTTGTATCTTAGTTTGTTTGTTCACATTTTCATTTGCATTTCATACAAACTATCTCTTCACAGATTATTCCATTTGCTCAGATTCATTTGCAAGAGTGTTCACATTTTCGTTTGCATTTGATACAAACTATCTCTTTTCATCATACAAGCAAACTCGTTCCATACAAACCTAAACAAAAACAAACAATCACTCCTGCATTCACAACAACCAAACTCCAATTTTACATCTACCACATTTCCTACAACACTTCCTCTGCTATAGCTTCCATCCCTCTTCCATCACTTCACCTGAGCACACACTATTCTGGCCATCTCCATGAGACAAACAACCAAACACATACCTAACACTACAACCTGACCTAGAGCAGCCTCTGCCTCATACCAGCAGCAGCTTCCTTCCTCCTACAATCCACAATCTCTCCTCCATTCACAATCCATGCCACCAACTATCACAACTGCCTTCAAAGTTGCACCAGCACCCCACCACCTCCTCCTCCCGCGGCCAAAAATCACCCACTGCTACCAAACTCCACCTCATTACAACAATCCATGTATCTCCTCCTCCACCAACCACTTCACCATCAACATCCAATAACAACTTCACAACCCATCATCATTCGAATATCGACCATTGCAACTTCCTCCTGCCTGAATCAACCTTCTTCTGTCCATTACACAAACTCCACCATTTCCATCCCACAATCCAACATCAAAACAAACAACAACAACCAACCTCCTTCAGCAGCTTCATTACTACTACAACCACTCCATACAAAACCCATCATCCTTACCACCTATTCCTGCATCCAACCACCAAACCATCATCTAGGCAATAACCATAAACATCACCATTTCAAACTGATGCACTACCCCATCACAAGAAACATCACCATTCACAAAGCAAATAACATTATACTCATATACTCATCACTACAATCCACCATCTCCTACACTATAATCACCCTGCCTCTAACTAGCTACCGCCAACATCCCCTTGCAAATCCTACGACAAGGACCAAATAGTATAGCAACCTATACACTTCCCACCTTCAACAACTACATTCTGAACCTCACCAATCCACAATTAAACGAATCAACCACTTTCTTAAATATGCCATCGCTCTCCTCCATCATTGAACCTTCAATCCTGATCGCAATTTCCAACCCGCCTCCACTCTAATCGCCAAACACCAGCAATCTCGAAATACCAAAAACCCAAAACCACCGAAATCCTTCACAAACCAAAATCCAATCAAGACGCGACTTCACAGCACATAAATCAACCGAACCAAATCGCTCGACCACTTCTTCACTACCCATCGAGCAACCCTCACCAATTGTACCACCATCATTCAATTAATTAATTGAACTCTAGTTCAGGCCGCTGTCGTTTCCTTTTTGATTTTGCATTTTTTTTATTGAGTTGCATTTTTTGTTTCTCATTTCGAAGAGGAAGGAACGGAGTTAGGAAATTATTTTGGGGATTGGGCTGGGTTGAATTATTTGTTGGATTGAGTTCTAAATTTTATTTTATTTTTAATGTTATTAAACCTTTCTAACAAATTCTTGTTCAAATTTTAATGTTATTAGGTTGAGTAATTAGGTTGTTCATATTGTTTAATTATTTTTGGTTTTCTTTTGTTTAAAAAACAAAAGAAAAATTTTTTATCATTGTTTTTACATTGGTTTTGTTTGGCTAACAACAGATAAAAATAAAAAAAATTGCATTTTCCATCGTTTTATCCTTATAACACTATTATTCATTTTCAACTTTTTAGGTTGGAAATTACAGGTTGCAAAAAAGAATTGCTTGCCAAATAAGTGTGTTGTTTTACTTGCTTACTTATATAAAAAATCATTGCTTTAAAACAAAATTGCTAATAATTTTGCATGCTCTAGTATCGTGCTCTTATCTCATGTTTTTATTTTCTTTGCATTGTTGGTTGCTTGCATTTTAAAAAAAAAATCAAAAGCAAATACAAGATCAAATTTCATTTGTCGTTTGCATTGTTAATACACGTTTAATTTCTTTTTTGCTTTCATTTCATCTTATTTTTCTTTTCTAAGGGCAACACCCAAATCCATATAAGGTGGGGGATTTCATCACCTCTTCATTGGCCCGCAAATTGCATTTCATCGTAGAGTTTGACTAATAATAACAGTTAGACGTTGGCTTAAAGGTGTCGCAAGCTCATCTAGGGCTTGATTGTATCTTGACAAGTTGTCTTCTTTCGACAATCCAAATTCTTGATGTCTAGGCTACGGTAGAGCAATAATCATTTATAAATATTATAGTGATTTGTAAATATTGTAGTGATTGTTTCTCTGAAGATACTTAAACCTTTGGCTGCATTGCTACTGTGATTCGTGGTGCACCGATAACCCCTGTCCATTATCTGACTAAGAACTATTTTGTTGGATTAAGTCAAAGAGTGATTATACAATTTTGGGTTAGGAGCTACTAAGGATAGAAAATTTGTAATTGAGTCCTTGCATTCATTTAGTTGCATTAGTTCATACATATAAAAAATATACCAAAGTAACTTTTTTTACATTGTACTTAACTTAGTTTTTCTTTACAAAAATCAGAAAAAAAATCTTTTCAAATCTTTGAAAAAAAAGAAAAAAAAATCAATAATCCAAAATAAGAATTTTACTTAAGTTAGTTTTTTTCAGAAAAAACAAAAATCCAAAAAATATTTTAAAATACAAAAACTAAAAAAACCAAAAACATTTTAAAAAATTTGAAATTTGAAAATTTAAAATCTAAAAAATCAAAACAAAAATCAAATCTCCCTTTTAAAAAATAAATTCATTTGGTAAATATTTTTCCCTTAAATAAAATATATAAGAAAAAACAAATTTCTTCATTTTCTAAACCTTGTTTCATTCTCTTAAACTTGATTCACTTCTTTCTCTCCTTGACCTTTTCACTTGTGCATGAGTACCTGGACTCGTGACATAAAAACGAATCGTTTAACTTGGATAAACGATCCTTCAACGATGGTAAACGAAAATGCCCCGCGAACTCTCATGGATAGAATATTTCCCGATAGAGTTTCTATTCCTTCTTGTATCACATTGCCCACCCTAACTGGTAATCACTTCGAAATTCATTCCAATCACCTTGCCACGCTCTCGAAATTTGGCAATTTTGAACACGATGACTCACATGTTTTCTTAACGAAATTCGAACAAGTTTGTGCCACCATTAAACTCCAACAATTATGTGATGACGGAATCAAACTTCGGCTAATTCCATTTGCTCTTGCGATTACGCTGAAAAATGGTAGGACAGCTTACTGTCAAACTCAATCACCATTTTGAAGAATTTCTTAAATTTTTCGTAAAAAAATTCAACCTCTTGGAAAAAAGAACTAAAATTCGAAACGAAATTGTGAATTTTCATCAATTCAGGGGTGAACCTTTGAAAATATTTTGAAAGATTTAAAGAGCTTTTGATAATATGTCCACACCATAATTTTGAAAAATGGACTCTTTGCCAAATCTTATACGATGGACTTGAAAATAGCTCACGAACCATGCTTGAATCTATGTGCCCAGGCAATTTTCTCGCCCAACATCATGACGATGCTTGGTAATTCCATGAAAACTTGGCTAAAAAGTCATCCAATGGGAACGTTCTAACGAAAGATCCATTTATTCACGATGAGCACACACTCGATAGGATCGTCGTTGACTTTGGAAGCTAAAATCAATGCAATGATCAATAAATTTGATAACGTTTTCTCATCCTACCAAATGAACCAAGCTTTCCAACCAATATGTTATAAATGCAACAATCGGAATCACATCGCCAATTAGTGTCCTAATTCGGTTGAACAACTCGATGCTTTTAACAAGTTTAAAATGACCCATTTTCTCCAATGTACAATCTCGGTTGGAGAAATCATCCTAACTTTGCTTGCAACAAAAATAATTCCAACACGGATTTGGTTCGTCCCAACTTTCAAGCATTTCCGAACAATGATCTGAATCCACCCTTTCAGCCCAATCACTTTCAACAAAATTTCGTGGGTATGTATCAAAATCAACCGCAACAATCTTTTGCTTCCCAAGATGATAAACGATTGACTTCACTTTAGAAAAGTCTTCAAACTTTGGCTAAAATAACCACTCAAAGCTTCCAATCAAACAACAATTTTCTAAATTTGTTAACCTCGTACATGCGGAATACAAGTCAATCGATTGCTAAACTTGAAATGCAAATGAGTCAATTAGCCATGTCTGTGAGTGAACGTGAACGAGGAACATTCCCAAGTCAGCCAGTTTCGAATCCCAGAAATCAATAAACAAATTTAAATCAAGCCCATGTTGTTCAACATAGCAACGTAAACCAAATGAATGCTATTACGACTTTGTGTTCCGGTAAACAAATCGATAACCAAGTTGTTAATTCAAATGATTTACCGAAAGCTTCTCTTGACACTCTGAGAACGAAAAGTGATTCTGAACAAAACATTGAGCCAAACATCGAATCAAATGGCAATCAAAATTCTTCTTCTGCTCAAGTAGGCCGACCCACTAAGTATCGAATTCCATTTCCACATCGTCTTCGACCCATGAAATATTCTAATCAAATGGAAAAGATGTTGGAAATTTTAAACAAGTCAAAGTTCACATTCCTCTTCTTGATATCGTTCAACAAGTAACAACTTACGCTAAGTTTCTCAAGGACTTGTGTACTCAAAAATGACACACTCATATACCCGAAAAAGTTTTCTTACCTGAGTCTTAGCGAAGTTTTGTCTCAATCAATCCCCAATAAATACAAAGATTTGGATGTTCGACGATCTCGTGCAGGATAGGAGACAAGACGATTAATAAGATCTTACTAAACTTGGGTGCGAGTGAGAATTTGATTCCTTATTCTGTTTACCAGCGACTTGGCTTGGGTGAACTTAAACTGACGAAAGTAACTCTTCAATTTGTCGATCGTTCGATAAAGAAACCCGTAGGAGAAATTGAGGATATACTCATCAAAATCAGCTAATTTATATTCCCCGTAGATTTCATTGTTTTGGAGACACAACACGTGAATAACCCGATGAGTCAAATTCCATTAATTTTAGGCCGACCTTTCTTGGCTACTTCAAATGCCCTAATCAATTGTCGAAATGGTTCGATGAAAATTTCTTTTGGAAACATGAATTTGGATCTTAACATCATCAACCTCGAAAATTAATCGAACGAATCACTTTACAAAACATTGGAAGTTAGCTCCATTCAAGAAAATTTTGACTACGAAATAGTTGACCTTAACAACGAACGCGAGACTAAATACGAACAACTGTTTCAAGATGAGCCTAACGAAATTGAAAATTTGCTTCCATTTGAACCCCTCATTGTTGAGTCAGAACTTCAACCTCATTCTTTGATTGATCAACCCCCTAATTTTGAACTCAAACCTCTTCTCGATCACCTTAAGTACGCAAACTTAGGTGACAACAAAACCTTTCCCATCATAATCTCTTTAACTCTTTCTCATGATCAAGAAACTTCCCTTCTTTCAATTTTGTTTAAAAACAAAGAAGCAATTGGATGGTCGATTACTTATATAAAGGGAATCAGTCCCGCTCTTGTTCAACATCGCATGCACTTAGTTGATGATGCCAAGCCTGTTCATGACGCGCAACGAAGGCTTAATCCAAAATGAAAGATGTGGTTCGAGACGAAATTCTTAAACTCCTCGATAACCGAATCATATGCCTCATTTCTGATAGTTTGTGGGTTAGCCCTATTCATATCGTGCCTAAAAAGTCTGGACTTACCGTTATCAAGAACAGCGCTAACGAACTCATTCCAACTCATAGTCAAACGGTTGGCATGTTTGGATTGATTATCGAAAATTAAATGCTGCAACACGTAAAGATCATTTTCCTCTTCCTTTCATTGACCAAATGCTTGAATGTTTAGCCGACAACGAATTATATTGCTTTCTTGATGGTTATTCCGATTATAACCAAATTCCAATTGCTCCCGAAAATCAAGAGAAAATGACTTTCATGTGCCCCTTTGGCACCTTTGCATATTGACGAATGCCTTTTGTCCTTTGCAACGATCCTACCGCTTTCAAAAGATGAATGGTCAGCATCTTTTCGGACATGATCAAACGCTTTTTAGAAGTATTTATGGACAATTTTTCCATCTTTGGAAACTCTTTTTCCAAGTGCTTACACCATCTTGAGTTGGTTCTTAATCGTTGCAAGGAAAAACACTTAACGTTAAACTGGAAAAAATGTCATTTCATGGTGAAACATGTCACTGTCCTTAGGCATGTCATTTCAAATAAAGGCATTGAGGTTGATAAAGCTAAAGTTGATGTAATTGCGAATCTATCCATTACAAAATCTATCAAAGACATTTGTTCAATTCCTGGACATGCTGTTTTTATTGATGCTTTGTGAAGGACTTTAGTAAAATTGCTCGACCTCTTACGACTCTTCTTGGAAAAGACGTTCAACCCGACTTTAATTTTGAATGTGTTTCTGCTTTCGAACGTCTCAAAAATGAACTCATTTCCGCTCCCATCATTTGCTCACCCAACTAGGATCTTCCTTTCAAAATAATATGCAATGCCTCTAACTTTGCAGTTGGTGCTGTCTTAGGATAACGCATCAGCAAATTCTTCATATCATCTACTATGCTAGTATGACTCTTAACGATGCTTAACTCAATTACACGACCATTGAAAAAGAGCTTCTAGCGCTAGTCTTTGTGCTTGAATAGTTCCAACCTTATTTGATTGGCGCACACATTACGGTTTACATTGACCACTCCGCCCTAAGGTACCTTTTCGCTGAAAAGGATGCTAAGTCTCATTTGATACATTGTATCCTTTTGCTCCAATAATTTGACCTTACGGTCAAAGACAAAAAAGGATCCAACATCGTCATTGCTGATCATCTGTCGCATCTTCAAACGCACCATCTTTTTTACCGATCAACGAGAATTTTTTTGATGAATAACTCCTTTATGTTTCCATCGATCCAGATGGTATGCTGATATAGTGAACTATTTAGTCACTAGCGAAACTCCTTCATTTTGGTTGAAACAAGATAAATATAAATTTCTTTCCTAAGTCAAGTACTTATATTGGGATGATCCATACATGTTTAAGTACTATTCGGACCAAATCATTCAGCATTGCATCCCATATTGCAAAATAAAGAGTGTTCTTTCGTTTTCTCATGACCAAGCTTGTGGCGATCACTTCGGTCCTACGAAAACAACGGAAAAGGTGCTTCAATGTGGCTTTTACTGGCCAACGCTTTTCAAAGATGCTTTCGAGTTATGTAAAACTTGTGATCATGGCCAAATATTAGGAAAAATCTCTCGACGAAACATGATACCTTTGAACCCCATTCTTACGATCGAAATCTTTAACGTTTGGAGTATTAACTTTATGGGACCGTTTCCTAACTCTTTTGGAAATCTGTACCTACTTCTTGCTGTTGATTACGTCTCTAAATAGGTTGAAGCCATTCGTTGTAAAAAAAATGACCACAAAGTTGTTGTGAAATTCATAAAAGAAAATATCTTTTTGAGGTTTGGAACACCTCACACAATAATAGATGATAATGGAACCCATTTCTGTAATCGTTCACTTGAAACTCTAATGAAGAAATACTCGATAACTCCCAAGTTACCCACTCCTTATCATCCTCAAACTTGTGGTCAACTTGAAGTTTCAAATTGCCAAATCAAGCAAATTTTGGAGAAAATTGTAAATAAAAATTGAAAAGATTGGTCATAAAAATTAACAGATATGCTTTGGGCTTACCGAATTATGTATAAAACCAATCCTGGGATTTCTCCTTTTAGGCTTGTATATAGTAAAGCATGCCATTTACCCATCAAACTCGAACATAAAGCATTGTGCGCGATTAAGAACATAAATTTTGATCTTGAAAAGGCTGTTGAAAATAGGAAATTGCAACTCAATGAATTAGAGGAGATTAGGAACGATGCGTATGGAAATGAGAAATTTTACAAAGAAGGAAAAAAGGTTTTTCATGACAAGTCAATCCTAAAGGAAGTATTTTCGCCAAACCAAAAAGTTCTTTTGTATGACCCTTAACTTCATTTGTTCCCTGGGAAATTAAAATCAAGGTGGACAGGACTATACATCGTACTGTTTTTCCACATGGTGCCATAGAAATAGAAAACCTTATGGATGGATGGATCGATTTTGAAAGTCAATAGTCATCGTTTGAAACCTTACTTGGAATTGGCGAGTGATCGAGACGAGGAGCTCATGATTGTTCATGAGCCACACTATGTCTAGTAAGAAATTTTAACCCTCTCTTGGAAATATGTACATATTGTTCTCCGTTACGCTCATTATATCATGCATTGACTATGGGGACACGATCAAAATCAAGTGTGGGGGAGTCTCATATTTATTTTGATTTTTCATGGTTTAATTTTTGCATTCTCTTTTCGAAAACCAAAAAATAAAAACAAAACAAATTTCCAAAACAAATATATTTTTAGCAATATTGAGTTGCTTTTGAAGGAACACGATATGATAAGTATACGTTTTTGGTTATTAAATTGAAATTTTTGAAAAATTACTTGTCTCAACAAAACTAAAAATAAAAGGTTGATTACGAGTAACAATGGTTTAACTGGTATATAGGAAGGTTCATAGGTGAAATTATGAAGTATATCCTAATTGTAATCTTTGTTTAAAAGAGTGGTTGATTTGAAGTAAAGGCGATAACATCTTTGATCTTCTAAGTTAAGTGATGCTATGATGATTTTGCATAGCCCTCTCTTTTCAAAAAAAATAAATAAAATTTATAAAAATAAGAAACACCTAGTGTCATGTGTTCACACGTAAGTGTGTACACTCGCCATGCTATGTACCCTTCTCACGTAAGCCCGAAAGGCAGTGCATGATCGGTATATCTGGCCTAAGTTTTTCTGAGTTAGGTGTGTAAATAATAATAATGTTAATATTTTTCAAAATAGAGAGAGTGCAAGCAATTGAAATCCAAGCACTATTTTCAATTATTTGATTCAACTTGTTATCCAAAAGAAACAAAAAATACCACTTTTCAAAATTTTGATAATCAACTAAAGGATCCATTTCATAGTTGCACTATGTTATCAACCGAAACAATAAGCCAAACTAGAGTCTAATTGTGATGATAACTTAATTTTTGTTGGAAATTTTGATGAATAAAAGGATTTTTTTTATAATGACCAAAACTTATATTTAACTTAGTCATGTCAATTTAAAAGTAAATTCTTCATTTGTAAATATTTTTGAAAACTTTCATCATGTAGTCGCATTAGAATTTGCATATCGCACTTGGATTTTGTGGGTAGCATCCGCTGAAAACCCTCACAAGACAACACTCGTCCTACAAGGTACACCTAGAGGTTTAACGGCTTGTTGCATACGCTCAATGCGATCGTGTTTCCTATGACAATGGATTTGTCCTAGTTTTAGTTTATTCGAGGACAAATAAAAAGATAAGTGTGGGGGTATTTGATGTGCATGTAAAAGTGTATATTTTTACTCCCATATTTAATCTTCTTTCATTTAAATAAATGAGCATATTAGGGTATTTTATATGTTTAAACCAAAATTTAAATTGTTTTCAAATCATCATTTATTCATCTTCATTTTGAGGGTAAAATGGTAATTTTGTGTATGATTCAATTTTGAAAATATTTATTTGCATACTTTTTTTTATTTGTAGAAAATGAAGTGAAAATATGAAGAGATTTAATGGATGAATGCTTGCACATATGTTGAAGGCTAATGACGAAAGGAAAATAAAAAAATTCATGCAACATGGAGGAGCCCACATACCCACTACCATATGGTCCGTAATTAAAAGCACATGAACTTGTTAATGGAGGCTTAAAGGCAAATTAGTAGGGATTAATTATTTCAAAAAAACTAGGCAAACAATACCCGAGCCCATCTTTAAAAACTCCGAGTCAATCTTCTCTCTGCTTCGAGTAAAATACTCGAGCAACTCGAGTAAACTCGAGTTTATCCTCTATTCAAAATCCAGAAGTACACCAGAAATGAAAGGTGCACGGTGCACTTGCACAGTGACTCTGACCAACTCCAGGCGACACCACGACATCGAACACGTCGATGATCACCTCCAGACCCATCTCCAACCACATGGACTTCATCAACGCCTCGAATTCGAAATCGAGCTCAAAGCTGGGACCTGGGAACGTAACTGGCCTCACCACCCAAAACCTGTAAATTGCGTCGTCCCCGCAACCTCGTCCATCAGAAGACTTGAAATTCTGGCCATAACCTCGTCTACACCTCCCCTACCTCTTCCCAAGAATACACAGCGCTCGATCAAACCATGATGACGAACGAAACAAAGTTTGCGACCTCACGAAAACTAGGTTTAGGAATTCAAAACGTTCGCCGCTGCCACCACCGATATCCGACCACCATCCCACTATTTTTCCCCGACACCCCGTTCAGTCCGATACCATTCCTAAGAACCCCGATCTTCCTCAACGACTATATCACCAGAATTCGTCGAAAGAATGGAAATTTGAACAACTCAAACTGCTCTCTCATCTCTCATCTAAAAATTACAACTCAAACTTTAAAAATCATATTTTCGCATATGCATTCCATTTATATATCTGAAATCGTAATTTAAAAAGTTTAAATTTTGACTTATGGGAAGTTGTACTCAACTTTCTTGATTCCCAGAACCATTTATAAGTTGTTTAAACTTAAATTGATTTTTAATCTTCAATATATATTATAACAAACAAGTTTTGTTTAATCTTAAGTTCAATGTTGGGTAGATCAAGTGATAATGGATTTTGAATCAAATCCTGGGTTTAAAATCCTAGAACAGAGAATATTCCTAAACATTAGCCTGCACACAACTCCATCATTCTTCACTAAGAATTTATATATAGATATAGATGCAACATACGTATTCACAGACATATATAGGCAATAGATTTTATACCTCTAAGTTTAATAAAAACAAAATTTACTCACCTGTTTTAGAAAGGAAGAACAAAGCCCCTTTTATTTTGGAAACAGCTTTGTATTTTGAAAACTGGTAATGCTTTTGATCTTTTGAAAACTTAATAGCAGAAAATGCTTTAGTTTGAACAGATGTAGACTTTAGGTTTTTCAGAGATGCACAGGTTTGATTCCAGATTTTGAAAAGAAGATGCTCAAGCTTTGAAAACTACAGGCTGGAATCACTGATCTTTTTAATTTTGATCTTCATATATGTTGAGTTGAACTGAAGCTTCAGTTGTTAATGTATTTACTTTACAAGAATGCTAAGTTTTCTTCTTAATCAACGAAAAGAGAAAGAGATAGGTTGATATAAAAAGAGAGTTACTGGTTGTTTATTTTATTTGTTTGTACAAGATTATATTAAGTTTTGGTCAGAGATTTTTAACATTGGGAGGCTGAAATGATATATGCTGGTGTACTAGAGATGTTTTGCATTTATGAGGTTGTCCTCCATGTCTACACTTATCCTATATTTTATTTCCTTTCGTATATACTTAGATATCATTTTGTATATGTTTTCTTTTCAAGTGTAGATGCTAAATTTCCTGTACAACATGGAGACATATATTTTTCCTTACTTAGTTTATTTCCTGCCTTCAAGTGTACATACTCATTTTACTTCTAGTACAAACATGAGTACATTTATTTCCATTGCCTAGCATCTACCAGTATTTCCTAGAATTATCTAAGTGTCATATGCTTTGTTTTAGTGTTATGACTTGAAATATAAGTAGGTTTCTATATTTAACAAGATGAAAGAATTTATCCAATGTATTTTACTTTATATATATCTATTTCTACTACTAACTTAAATACTTATTCTTATTTATTGTTTATTTTTTTATGAATTTCTTTTTAGAGAAAATAAAACAAAGCTATGTATATATATACAAATAAAAGCTTATACAAATATCTTTAAAATCCAAACATTTTAAATATCTACCCTATTTAATTATAAGACTTTTAAATTCAAACTAAATTCTAAATCCAATTTTAAAATCAAGTTATATATATACATATATAACAACATATTTAAAATTGAAAATAACTCTTCTATTCTAAAGTCTATTTATATTTATATATAACAATACATAAATAATGTTATTTGAAAATAATAATTTGTCAAATTTTAAATAATTTATAAAAGAGATTATAAATCCCTATCATCATTAAATGAATTAATATATCATATTTATTAAACAATATTTTAAAACAAACCTTTTTAATAATTCTTGAACTTAAGCTAAGATAAAATCTAAATCAATTAAACATTTATCTTAACTATTTTAAAACCATATATTTTATATTAAATCCTAATTTCCAAATTACCACAATATATTAGAATTTGAAAACAAGATTTATTTATTAATTAAATTCAAACCAAAGATTTCTATTTACAATATATACAAATATATATATATTATAAATAGAAAATAATTTATTCGCTTTTAAAAGTTAAATTATCAGTTAAATATTTATTTTAAAGAAGATTATTAAATCAATTCAAATCTTATTAACAAATATTATCAAATCAATTTAATTTTTAAATGCAGATTATTAAATTGATATTGTCAAAAATTCCGGGATGTCACATATTTAGTGAGTTCGCTTAATTTATATGCAATTACGCAACCAAAATCAAGCCAAACAACTCCATGTACCTGTACTTACTCACTTAAAACACATCAGTTTCATAATTTATGAAATCTTATAACATTACAAGCATTTTACTACTTTAAACACATAGTTTCAAAATGCAAAACATGGCATATCAGGTATTTATAAGCAATCACAAGGTTCCATCATTAATTTAGTTACTTTCGATCGTTTTATATACCATTTCATTCAATTCGAATGGTTCACAAACAAATTATTAGCATTCAATTTATATTAACACATACTATATCCATATTTATTTCAAATTGGTTCAAAATCAATTTATTCACTTCTCATTGATTGCATATTTTTGTTCAGTTCCATTTACATCCAATGACAATTCTTTTTCATGTAAACTTAGTGATATACCTTTAATTAAATAACCACTCCAGTTTATAGCTATTTTAAATCGATTCCAAATCAATTTATCAATTTTCTATTAATTCATATTCAATCTATTCACAAAATCTTGTTCGTTCAATTTTTATATTAAACGACATTTCATTTTTATGCCAATTCGCTTAATAAACCATTTCATAAATTTATTACCAAGGTTTATTATAACATTCCATACCATTACTTAAGTTCATATTCGACTTTATTACTTAAGTTCATTCTTGATTTAATCAAACAATACTTCCAATCCATATTTAAATTATTTACTCCTAGGTTGAATTTCATTTTCCAACTCAAATTTGTATTTAACAAATCCCAATTTATATACATTAATCTTTCTTGAATAATATTCAAATTATCTATATTTAATCCTTTTATGTTTCCAAGTTCAATGGAATTCTAAATCTTATACTTAAGTTCAAACCCTTTCCATTTTTCTTAACTTGAGTTACGTTTCATTCCAAAATTTTCCTCTTTGATTTGACTTGAATTTAATTCCATTTTATTTAACTCATTCCTGAATTCATCTTACTTAACTCGAGTTAAGTTCTATTTCGAAAATCATTCCATTTAACTTGATTTGAGTTAATTTCGTTAAAAAAATTTAACTTATAGTTATATCATCATTTTACAACTCAAAATTAAATTCACTTCAATTTGATATTATTTCTAATCCAATCCAATTTTATTTAACTTGGCTTAAGTTAAATTTTCATTTCATACAATTCATTTTAACTTAATCAAGTTAAAATTCAATTCCAAATTCAATTTTCCACACTTTCTTTCCTTATTAACATCATTTTAAATTACAAGTTCAAACCCTTTTATATAATGCTTCCACACATCATTTAGATGAAATTCCAGATTTAGATAACCGGATTTAATTCAAATCATTTTGAAATAATATACATATAGCTCTTTTGGTTTAACAAACCATTCTTTTGGAATTTTCAAAATCAACTTGATTTTACTCAAAACAATTCCTTTGGAATTTTTAAAACAACACCTGTTTACCAAACAAAAATCTCTATATCAAATTACTATGGTAGCAATCCGTCACTTAAAAACTCGAAAATGAATACTGATGATGCTGCAGTCGTCACCGGGATTATTTTCCAGCGACTGAAGTGAGTTCAGTCCTTTATCACTTCCAAAATCCATTTTTAAATCCAATTTAAACCATTTTCTACTTCAAAAATAATATCACCGTCATTTATTTCAAAATGCCTTTGGAAAACATTTCCAAAAATCTCTGGGATTTAAATTTCCAAATCCTAGTTTGAATCAAATTTTAGTTTTAACTCATTTGTATAATTCACACTTATACCTTTTAATTTGGATATATATGACCATTCTGATTTATAATCTTGTTTTGATTATAATAATAACAACCAAACACATCAATTTACTATAATAATTTTAAAAAATTATTTCTTTTATATGAAAATATAATTTGGGTAAAATTATTTCATTTTTCCATTTTAAAACAATATTGTATCGATTTAACTTGTCCAGAGTTTAAAAACCCCTATGATACAGTTGTGCAGACCGTACCAACCAGAATTTATAAACACTCAACCGATAAGTCAACACAATATAAAAACAATTTATATTCACTAACAAATATGCACTCATATCTATAATACACTTAAACCATTCTAGGGTACTGCTGACCCTATCTCTAATGAGTAATTATAACGACCCGTAAATTTAGATAATTAAAAATGGTTAATTTAATAAGATTTTGTGATTTAATATTGGAAGAAATAAAAATTAGTGAACTATTAATCAAATAATAACCAGAATGAAATTAATGATGTTAATTAAAGTTAATCATTAACGAATTTGAATTAAATTTCAATTAATTGAAATAATAAAAATGTTATACTTGGTTATAAATTGAATATAAGAAAATAAATGTAAATGTTAAATTTACCAATGAAATAATAGATAATTTATGGAAATTGAATAAAGACAATATTATATAAGTCATTGTAACATTTGTTTGTAAATAATAAACCTATAAATGTGATTAAAAGTAATGGCGACAAACTATTATATGTTACCTATTTAATTAGTCTATAAAATTAAATTGGAAATCAATTGAAATTAAATGAAAATAAATATTACATTAATGTGAGTTAAGGCAATAACTGAAATTTGTGAATGTAATAAAATGAGCGAAAATGTTAATTTTATTCATAGGATAATAATTGATTTATTTGAGGAATGAAACCAAGTTGAATAAATTAATTGAGATTTTAATTATAATTAATGTATAAATTTGACAAAAATTCAATATACATTGAAATATAGAAATTAATACAAATAAAAGATGGAAATTGGAGGATATTAATGTAATGAAAAATAGAACAATGTAAACCATGTCTATAGAATAATAATTGAATTGGGTGTAAAGATTGAAATCAAATTAAAACAATTTAGTGGAATTAAATTATAATTAATTGGATTTAATTACCGTTGAAATTGAACACTATAATTAGTAAAGTTTTAAACACTGAATTGATGTGTAAACTTGTTTTGAACTGTTATAAATGTCTAAGTATTCAAAAATGATGAAATTCGTTAGTTAATAAATATTGAGTTAAAAAGTGAATTAATTATTTGAATATTAATTTATTTAATTAATGTGAAAATAGCCATTTTGGTCACTGTCTCGGATTTCGACGAAACCAGTTTCATCGGATCCGTAACGGTGAATTATTGTTAGGTTTCAAGTTTCGTAGCGATCAGACTTGTCGTTTGATCGTACGGACTCGAAACGCCTAGAAATCAATTTAATTGAAATCAATTTGAAATAAGCTGATTTTAACATAACTTCTTCATACGATGGAATTAGGACTTGAAACCTATTCCATTGAGTTTAAAAATATTGCTAACATCTATTTTGATATATGAGATGAACCAATTCCGTTCCGGAGATGAAACGGGCTTTTCGAGTCATTCATCGTTTATCGTTCAATCAAATCTTGTCCATTCTTTCTATTTTCAGCCCTGCCTATAAATAGATCGTTATAAACCCTAGGTCATTTCTTATTTCTGATTTCAGTATGTACAATTCCATTTGCTTCTCTCTTCCCAATGGTTGCAAACCCAAATTCCCAAGTTGCAAATCCAAATCAAAAACCAAATTGAAAATCAAACTCCTCAAACTATATTGAATTATATATCAATTTGAAGCTCTCGACGAGCGCCTCTCAGATCCGTAATTAGTTTTCTAGTTCAAACCACTGTTTGTCCAGAAGTTAATGAACTATTCTCGGTCATTCATTGCTTTCCGATGAACTACGTCGGATCGTCAAATCATTGATACCGTTTTGTAGAGGGGACAGAGGGCAGTTCATCGGTGTAATTGGTTCGTCGGTTCAACACTTGGATCGAGCAAAATAATTCGATTAGGGCTTGCAAGGACGGTAGCGGCTGCCCTATTTCGTGCAATTGATGGCGATCGGAGGGGTGTCTCGGGTCGGAGCGGCCTAGGCGGCGTCGGCTTGGCATCTGCTGGCAGGGACGTGACCGCGGCTGGCCCAGAGGCAGAGCCGTTTGGGATCGTGAGTGGCTGGGTTCTACCGTTCATTTTCTGAGTCAATGGTAGCGTGAGCAAGGCTGTAGTGCTGACGTGTCTGTGAGTATGGTGGCCTTCTTTTTTTATTTAAGTTTAAATTCTTGAATGGTCTAATCAACGTAACTTTTTCATACTAGGTTCGTTTCACGCGCGGTTTCTTGCGTTCGGATCGTAGTAAAATTTTGGTCATTTTTACGCCGGTTTGGACGAATTTTGAGATCGTTTGAATTTGGGGATTATTTTGGATTTAAATTCGATTTAAATTCAAAGGTGAGTGTTTTAACCCACTCACAACTTCTAAAATTTCTTATGTTTGTTAAATTAAATTTATGGTATGATTAGGAATTTATTTATAGCTGTCTGGTATATTTTAAATTGTCATCCCAGTTAATTTGAATTTATTTGAATTAAAGTGTTATTTAATTTATTATTGAATTTAAATTTCCATTTAAATACATGTTAGTGATTATAAATCTTCTATTGATGTTTATTGATTGATTTGGATGATGATTGTTATGGATGCTTGATTTTGATATTGGATGAATGAATGTTGTATTTTGTATTGTTATTACTGCAAGTTCACTATGGGTTGAAATGATACATACCCGAATGATCTATAGATTAGGGAAAAATCGTTATGGGTTGATATGATAGACTCGAGCAATTTCATGGATTTATATTAATTCGGGATTGCGGTTTGAAATGATATATGACCGTAAAATTTTAAATTGCGGATTGAAATGATAAATATCCGTATCACTTGACCCTAGGGTAGAGAATTATATACGGACACTGGATTGGTTAAATTAAATGATACTTGAATCCTTAATTTTTGAAATTAATTGAATGATATTTTGAAATAAGAATTTGATTTATATAAATTGAATTATTATTGGAATTGGTTTAAAGGAATTGTTTAAAGGAATTTAATAGAAATTTTAAAATTTATTTTTGAAGTGTAAATTGAAATTTACCAGAATTGAGTTATTAAAATTGTTTGAAATATAACTTTAAAATGTATTGAAATTGGGTTTTGTGATTTGGAAATGTGAAATTGTCCAGATGTGTTGAAATAAAATAAATAGTTAAATTTATATGAATTCTAAATTTTATATTTAATATAAACTATTTTAAAAATATATTATTTTAAAATTCCTAATTATTAAGATGAAATTTTTTTATTATTAAACTATTTTAGCCCATATTAACTATATAAATTATTTAAACTATTTTTGAACCTAGTTAATTTATTTTAAACTAATTTAACCATTTAATTTAATTTAAATCTAATTAATCTATTTCAAAGCTATATTTAATCTATTTTAATTATATTTAAATCTATTTTAAATCTATTCAACTATATTAAATCAAGTTAAACTAATTTTATCCTATTATTAAATTAATTAAGAGTACTTTTATTATTTATAACTAATTTTAACTATCCAAACTATCTTTCTAAATTTCAAACTAAATAAGGTAGAGGTGTTTATATTTGGAATCCTCGATTTTAAGTGAATATGGTTAAATGATATTATAACCTCAGTTGGGATTTAAATGTTGTATTTATTTGAATATGACGATTTTGATGTAAGGATTTAACCTATTTTGGAAATATGATTTGTGAAGAAATTATGATTTCAGAAACGATATGATTTCAAATGTGATAAGAATTTGGAAGTGAATATAATTTCGAAAGTGATTTGGTTTTGAGAATATGATATTTTGATACAAATTGTGAATTGACTTTTGAAATGTAAAAGAACCATCTGGTGTGGGATAAGCGATTTGTTGTTAAAGAGACCGGGATCAGATATTGTCATACTCTCTGCCAATACCGAAAACCACTTTAACAACTGTGTACGCAATGAAGATTCCAGAAATGAAGTAGGATGGTTTGGTGAATGATTCCTATATGAGGTATGACGTGACCCTGACTCCCGTAAGTCGGCTTAGATGTGACTAAAACCGGAGCAATTGACGGGCTAAGTGAGGTCATTCCTTCGATCGAGCACATTCCTTCGATACTATATTCTGACTTTGTGATTTATTTGGTGGCCACACTTGATTTTTATTTGGGAGTCTGTTCCGAGGTGGGCGGTAGTTGCGGTTATGCGTTACCACCAGCCCGAAAGTGTAATTGGTATATCTACCCTGGCATTGCCTAGTTGTGTCATGTTCACATGCCCTAGCGCGCCCACTGCGAGTTTGTTTTGTGTCGTACCTATGGAGTATCCTCTGGTAGCCTCCCCATCAGGAGGTATTACGGTACTGTATAGACTATTGGCACTATAATATGTGTTAAGGGGGATATGGGTAACGCCTTAATGCTATTTTAATAGTTTACTTTACTATAGACATATTATAATAGCGTATTTTACTACATAGTAGATAGTTTAACAGATCCTAAGTAGATGTGAGTCCTGAACATCTCTTGAGTTACTACACTCACGTTAGACACTTGATAAGAGATGTCAAACCCCATAAACATATATGACGCCGTTACACTCATATTTACCGTTGATTTAACTTACATAAGATCTTTTAGTTCTTACTCGAGTGTTTTGTCTTTTCAATTCGCTCGGGTCAGCCTGAGCATTTTAGGATTTGAAGACTTGTTTCTGGAGGACGAAGACGAAGATTGTATTATTATTTACTATATTATTCCACTACATCATACTGTTCCGCTGCTTTGTCATTTATTTATCTCTGATATGTGTAACTCTGATTCTCCGTTGTATAAATATAATCAAATGTTTTTTTGTAAACAGCTTCATGAACTGTTATTTAATTATTATATTTTGTCATTCCGCTGCGAGATTCTGTATTTGTTTTATTTCCTTTTCTTTTCTTATTTACCCCATAACAATCTGCCCTTTTGAATGGTTTGAGTTGGACGTGTGTGTCTGCTTAAAGCGTCCAAAAAGGCAGGTCGATACAATTGGTATCAGAGCTTTGGTTTAGCGATAACCTTAGCTTTGTGGGGTCTGACTCATAAATAGGGTAGTAATACCCTAAAATGAGTCACTGAGTGTATATATATATATATGAGAGAGTGTATTTGTTAGTTTTATAAATGGGTTTGGTATTGTGTTAATTTGTTCCGTTTTGTATTTATAAATTCTGGTCGGTGAATAGGATGCTATGACATCGATAGGGATTTCTAAACAATTAATAGGGCAGACTAACACAATATTTGTTTTGAAATATAAGTAAATGAAATAATTTTTCCTATTATATATTTTTGTATATAAGGAATAAAATTTATAAATGATATAGTTGGTTGATATATATTTGGTTGTTAGGTAGTGAAATTTTATAAATATTGATCGAAAAATAAAATTTATAAATAAAAATGAATATAAATTAGGCATTTAAGAACTTAAGTTCCGAGATTCTGAAAATTTCTTTCAAAAGATTTTGGAATATATTATTAGTAGTATTTTCAAGTATTTTCTGATATAAGTATTTCAATATAATTTGAAAGAAATGTTTAAAGGAATTTCGGAAAGAAATAAGTTC
Organism: Allium fistulosum; assembly: GCA_030737815.1. NCBI lineage: Eukaryota > Viridiplantae > Streptophyta > Magnoliopsida > Asparagales > Amaryllidaceae > Allium > Allium fistulosum. The sequence goes on along the minus strand of CM060908.1, from coordinate 229,469,440 downwards.
TGTACTCCCCTCTCTGTCGTTGGAAAATAATTTCGGTGATGAGTGCACGCATCATCGATGTTCATTTTCGGGTTTCAAAGTGGGAAGGCCATTGTAGTTGTTTTACTGCACACCTATTTTGATAAACTAATCATAAATTTTTAATTTTTAATATGATTGGATATAAAAGTTATGAGTATATACGTATATATTGTTTAAATGATTTGAACTCGAACCCGGCATTAGAGATTTCAATTATTGTAATGAAATGAAATTTTAAATATATTTAAAAATTGGAACTTCTAAAATGAAAATAAGAAATTAAAATGTTGAGTTATAAATGAATAATACAAGGAATGTAGAATTTGCAACCCGTAAGTAAAAAGGATGAAAATCCTGAAGATATGATTATTAAACCTTTTGTTAGTTAAACTAAATAAGATAAACTTGTGTAATATTAAATTTCATTCGTAGAAACATATATATAACTTACCTTAATATTAAAAGTTCTAATGTTGACAAGGTACATGTAATGGAATATTATACAAGTGAAACTTAAGTGATGAATGTGTTTAATAGAATTACTCTTTTAAATAAGAACTTTGATATTATAGTGTTATAAACTTAAGTTATAATGTAAATGCTGCTAAGTAAATGTAATAAAAAGTAGAATTGTTAGTAAATAATTATAAACTTAAGTTTATGAATTAATATGCTAAGTAATTGAGTTGAACATGAATACTATAAATAAATAAGTATAAACTTAAGTGAATGTTTGAAGTTCTTTTCAATTAAAAACGAGTAGAAAGATGAATACTAAGTAGATGATTATAAACTCCAGTTAAAGATGGAAGCCATTCAATAATAAAATGAATACTATATTAAATTGAATGATTATAACTTCAGAAATTGTTGTAATGATTTAGAAATTGGATTTAACATTCAATGACATTATACAAGAAAGGATGAATGTAAATCAAAAAGCAAGAAACATAAGTATGAACTTCTACATTAATAAATGTGAACCAAACTGTATAAAATATATGTAATACCTGAATAATGAATTCATTGATCATTATCAACAATTGAACGGAAATAATTTATGTAGGAAATGAATGTAAATAAATGGAATTAAGTATTACAAGAATGAATGGAAATTGAATTTGTAAGAAATAAATGTAAATTAAAGAAATAATCGTTGTGTGAAAAAAATTGAACAATAAATGTGGTGAAAGGAAATTTATAAGAATAAACTTAAATAACATTGAAATTTATTGTTTGTTTGACTTATGGATTGTTGGGGAAGGATACTTCTAATTTGTTTGGATGTGTGAATAAATCTGTTGAGTTTTATCTAAGTCTGTAGAGTATATGGTATACTTAATAGTTTATTTGTCATTCTATACAATTAAAAGTGTCTAAACCCAAACAAACCATTTGTTTTGGTTGTATGGATGGATGGTTGATTTTTTTGATTGCATGTGATGATTGTATAGTTCTATTGCAAGTGCTTGTTGTATGTTGTTTGCAAGTGATTGTTGTTATGTTGCATTGATTTGTTTTTTTATTAGTTGAAACAACTTTAGATATTTCATTTTATATAATTATTAACCTCTTTTGGATTATATAAGTGAAATACAGGTTATGGAAACAATTGCTACTAATTTTGGTTTCATAAAGTAAGTGTTATTTTCCCGACAAATAGGTACGTTCTCGGATTACGGTTTTATAGCGATATTATATTATTTTCCCATTGTTAGGATATATTATTTTAAAATTCTTTTGATATATATTTTTATTTTGATATTATTATTTCTCCCGAGCCTCTCCGTACAAAGGAGACTCTGCCGAAATTTTCTGAAAATTTTGGACTTAGTAAATTTTATGAAATGTTCCCAAACTTTTGTTAACTGAAGTATAAAATGATTTAATTGTTATAAATTGATATATTTTATTTAAATTAATTAATTTTGTAAATTAATTTTTTTATAAATTTAATATTTTGAATAAGATATATTGATTTCTAAATTCCTTCTTTTCCCTTCTTTTCCTTTTCAAGGACGAAAAGTTTTGAGTGCAGGAGAGTGTAACGACCCGTAAATTTCGATAATTAAAAATGGTTGATTTAATAAGATTTTGCGATTTAATATTGGAAGAAATAAAAATTAGTGAACTATTAATTAAAGTTAATCATTAACGAACTTGAATGAAATTCCAATTAATTGAAATAATAAAAATGTTATACTTGGTTATAAATTGAATATAAGAAAATAAATGTAAATATTAAATTTACCAATGAAATAATAGATAATTTATGGAAATTGAATAAAGGCAATATTATATAAGTCATTGTAACATTTGTTTGTAAATAATAAACCTATAAATGTGATTAAAAGTAATGGCGACAAACTATTATATGTTACCTATTTAATTAGTCTATAAAATTAAATAGGAAATCAATTGAAATTAAATGAAAATAAATGTTACATTAATGTGAGTTAAGGCAATAACTGAAATTTGTGAATGTAATAAAATGAGTGGAAATGTTAATTTTATTCATAAGATAATAATTGATTTATTTAAGGAATGAAACCAAGTTGAATAAATTAATTGATATTTTAATTATAATTAATGTGTAAATTTGACAAAATTCAATATACATTGAAATATAGAAATTAATACAAATAAAAGATGGAAATTGGAGGATATTAATGTAATGAAAAATAAAACAATGTAAACCATGTCTATAGAATAAGCTGATTTTAACAAAACTTCTTCATACGATGGAATTTCTATAGATATTTTGAGAATAAGCTGATTTAAACAATGTAAACCATGATAGTTTGATACAAATTGTTAATTGACTTTTTAAATGTAAAAGAACCATCCGATGTGTAATAAGCGATTGGTACATGTAAAAGAAACTTCTTCATACCATGTCTATAGAATAAGCTGATTTAAACAATGTAAACCATGTCTATGACAAGGTACATGTAATGTAATGACAAAAATTCAATATACATTTGAAATAAGCTGATTTTAACAAAACTTCTTCATACGATGGAATTTGGACTTGAAACATGTTCCATTGAGTTTAAAAATATTGATAACAACTATTTTGATATATTGGATGACCCAATTCCATTCTGGAGACGAAACTGGCTTTTCGGGTCGTTCATCGTTTATCGTTCAATCAAATCTTGTCCATTCTTTCTATTATCAGCCCTGCCTATAAATAGATCGTTATAAACCCTAGGTCATTAATTATTTCTGATTTCAGTACGTACAATTCCATTTGCTTCTCTCTTCCCAATGGCTGCAAACCCTAATTCCCAAGTTTCAAATCCAAATCAAAAACCAAATTGAAAATCAAACTCCTCAAACTATATCGAATTATATATCGATTTGAAGCTCTCGACGAGCACATCTCAGATCTGTAATTTGTTTTCCAATTTGAACCACTATTTTTCCAGAAATTGATGAACTATTCTTGGTCGTTCATCGCTTTCCGATGAACTACGTCGGATCGTCAAATCATTGATTCCGTTTTGTAGAGGGGACAGAGGGCAATTCATCGGTGTAATTGGTTCATCTGTTCAATGGTCGGATCGAGCAAAATAATTCGATTAAGGCTTGCAAGGACGGTAGCGGCTGCCCTATTTTGTGCGATCGATGGCGATCAGAGGGGTGTCTCAGGGTCGGAGCGGCCTAGGCGGCGTCGGCTTGGCATCTGGTGGCAAGGACATGGCCGCGGTTGGCCCAGAGGGGGAGGCGTTTGGGATCGTGTGCGCCTGGGTTCTGCCGTTCGTTTTTTAAGTCAATAGTAGTGTGAGCAGGGCTGTACTGCTGACGTGTTTGTGAGTATGGTGACCTTCTTTTTGTTTTGTTTTGTTTAAATTTAAATTTCTAAATGGTCATATCAACATAACTTTTTCATACATGGTCCGTTTCGCGCGCGGTTTCTTGCGTTGGGATCGTATTACAATTCCGGTCATTTTGACGCTAGTTTGGACGAATTCTAAGATCGTTTGAATTTAGGGCTTATTTTGGATTTAAATTCGATTTAAATTCAAAGGTGAGTGTTTTGACCAACTCACAACTTCTAAAATTTCTTATGTTTGTTAAATTAAATTTATAGAGTGATTAGGAATTTATTTATAGTTGTTTGGTATATTTTAAATCGTCATCCTAGTTAATTTGAATTTACTTGAATTAAACTGTTATTTAATTTATTATTGAATTAAAATTGCCAGTTAAATACCTATTAGTGATTATAAATATTCTATTGATGTTTATTGATGGATTTGGATGATGATTGTGATGGATGCTTGATTTTGATATTGGATGAATGAATGTTGTATTTTATATCGTTATAACTGCAAGTTCACTATAGGTTGAAATGATACATACCCGAATGATCTATAGATTAGGGAAAAATCGTTATGGGTTGAAATGATAGACTCGAGCAATTTTATGGATTTATATTAATTCAGGATTGCGGTTTGAAATGATATATGACCGTAAAATTTTAAATTGCGGATTGAAATGATAAATATCCGTATCACTTGACCCTAGGGTAGAGAATTATATACGGACAGTGGATTGGTTAAATTAAATGATCCTTGAATCCTTCAATTTTGAAATTAATTGAATGACATTTTGAAATAAGAATTTGATTTATATAAATTGAATTATTATTGGAATTGGTTTAAAGGAATTGTTAAAAGTATTTAATTGAAATTTTAAATTTTGTTTTTGAAGTATAAATTGAAATTTACCGGAATTGATTTATAAAATTGTTTGAAATATAACTTTGAAATGTATTGAAATTGGGTTTTGTGATTTGGAAATGTGAAATTGTCCAGATGTGTTGAAATAAAATAAATATTAAATTTATATGAATTTTAAATTTCATATTTAATATAAACTGTTTAAAAAATATATTATTTTAAGATTCCTAATTATTACGATGAAAAAAAATTATTATTAAACTATTTTAGCCTATATTAACTATATAAATTATTTTTACCTATTTTTGAACCAAGTTAATTTATTTTAAACTAATTTAACCATTTAATTTAATTTAAATCTAATTAATCTATTTCAAAGCTATTTAATCTATTTTAATTATATTTAAATCTATTTTAAATCTATTCAACTATCTTAAATCAAGTTAAACTAATTTTATCCTATTATTAAATTAATTTAGAGTACTTTCTCTATTTATAACTATTTATACCTAATTATAACTATCCAAACTATCTTTCTAAATTTCAAACTAAATAAGGTAGAGGTGTTTATATTTGGAATCCTTGATTTTAAGTGAATATGGTTAAATGATATTATAACCTCAATTGGGATTTAAATGTTGTAATTATTTGAATATGATGATTTTGAAGTAAGGATTTAACATATTTTGGAAATATGATTTGTGAAGAAATTATGATTCCAGAAACGATATGATTTCAAATGTGATAAGAATTTGAAAGTGAATATATTTTCGAAAGTGATTTGGTTTTGAGAATATGATATTTTGATACAAATTGTTAATTGACTTTTTAAATGTAAAAGAACCATCCGATGTGTCATAAGCGTTTGGTTGTTAAAGAGACCAGGATCGGATATTGTCATACTCTTTGCCAATACCGAAAACCACTTTAACAACTGTGTACGCGGTGGAGATTCCAGAAATGAAGTAGGATGGTTTAGTGAACGATTCCTATATGAGGTATGACGTGACCCTGACTCCCGTGAGTCGACTTAGATGTGACTAAAACATGAGCAATTGACGGGCCAAGTGAGGTCATTCCTCCGATCGGGCACATTCCTTCGATACTATATTCTGACTTTGTGATTTATTTAGTGGCCACCCTTGATTTTTATTTGGGAGTATGTTCCGAGGAGGGCGGTAGTTGCGGCTATGCGTTACCACCAGCTCGAAAGTGTAATTGGTATATGTAACGACCCGTATTTTTACGGATCGAAAAGTTTGTCAAAATCTGGAATTTTAGTGTTGTTGAGTCATTTTAGATTTTAGGCAGAATATGGCTAAGTCCTAAGTCGTTCACGACTTAGTATAGGTCGTAAGTCGTATACGACTTAGGGGATAGGCGCGACTTAAGGATAGTGGCGAGTTAATTGTTACCGAGTTAAGAAGCAGCGAGTTAAGAGTTAAGTCGTGACCGACTTAAGTGGGTTAGGCGACCTAAGGAAGTATTGGAGCGACCTATAGCTGTTCGCGACCTAGGGATGAGCGACCTAGTGGTTCCGAGTTAGCATTGTTAGGACGGCAACGACCTAAGGAGTTTGGAGATAGCTGTGTAGCGACCTAGTATCTTGGTATGACCTATAGGTTAGCGACTTAAGGAGTATACGACCTATGGGAGTTAAGTCATACGAGTTAAGTCGTAAGGTTGTATTAGGTCGTATACAGTCTAGGTTTGTTAGGTCGCGAGGTAGTATACCTGTTAAGTCGTTGGGTGACTGTAGCATGGTTCTGGATTAAGTCGTAGGTCGCAGGACTAATAAGTCGTGAGGTTTTAGGTCGCGTGAAGACTTAAGGTGTTAAGTCGCTGGGTTTTAGCCTTTGTGTTTAGTCGTAGACGACTTAGGGAAGTTAAGTCTTAAGTCGTAGAGAATTGGTTTGTTAAGTCGTAAGTCGCTAAGTCGCGCATAGGCTAAGTTGTTAAGTCGAACTGTTATGTCGCGCGCTATGTTAAGTCGGAGACCCAGTTGAGTCGTAAGTCGTAGGACTGCTAAGCCGTTAGGTCGTCAGCGACCTAGGAGTTGGGGCGCGCGTACATATCTGTTAGGTTGGAGGCTTTGTTAAGTCGGAAGTGTCTTAGGTTATAAGTCGGAGACGACTTATAGAGGCGGACGAGTTACGACTTAAGGGAATTTTCTGCTATAAATAGGAAGGGTTTTTCTCACTTTTTGGGATCCGGATTTCGAAGCGACGAAGTGCTGCCATTTTGAGAGTTCGACTTCTACACTTCTTCGCTTCTTTTCTCCACTCTAATCTAGTGCTTCCATCCATCCAAGTTGAAGATCAAATTGAAGATTCAAGAGCATAGATTGAAGATCTTCATCTTTTCAAGAGAGATTTCTTCGTTTGAAGCGGATTCGTGATAGATCAAGCTTGATCCCTCGCTGTCCAGATCTGAAGCGTGTTGATTAGGGTTTGTTTTGGTGATTTGGTGAGTGGTGATTATCTCTCACACGGATCCAAAGGAGTATATCGGATTGTTGACTCGATTTGGTGTTAAAATAGGGATTTCCATGCATTTTCTTCATCCTAAGTGTAGATCCATATAGATCCATTGTTCATGATGATGTTACATCCATTTTATCATATGTTAGCCTATGCAAGTTCATTCATCAAGTTTGTAGAGATATTGTTCATGTTTTCATGCTTGTTAGACTTTCAACTCTTTAATTACGAAAATGCCATTATTGTTATAATTGTCTATTTAGATCTTATTTGAATGCTTGATTGTTTGGATTAATGTTTGATTTGGTTGACTGCTATGAATTAGATGATTTATGATTCGATTTAGACCGAAGACGATTCAAAAGCTAAGGGAAAGGCTCTTGAATTGGGAAAGCTGCTCGTGGCATATGTAGCGGGATGATGAAGCTCTTATGCATAGATTTGATGATGTAATGTTGAGATGAGGCTTTGCGAGGATGTAATGAAGCGAGGCATCATGTGATGAAGACTTGGTCTAATCCAGACGGGACATTCCAAGCACGTTGGTAACTCGGTGATATGATTTGAGTTAAGGGTAATGGATGCTTGAGAGGCGCTTGAGCTAGTATGGAAATAGTCGTCGAGGAGGATGACTAGGAGGTTTGGATAGCATCGTTATTGAAGGTTCTAGCATGCTCTAAGCAAGAGTACGTTTGGGCAGATTCGATAGTCCCAACGGCCAACTGTTGATGGTCGAGTACTCTGGGCAGATTCGATAGTCCTAGGCACGGGCTGCGATGACGTGCGGGAGTTATGTCTAGAACCGGGGTTTCCATTAGCCCTTGATGGACGGCTGAAAGAATGTGCCGGTCATTCAATTAACGGTGATATCGAAGCAATGATAACAGTGATAGCCAGAGTCATGGATGTTTGGTTGTATCGTCATTCGGACTCAAGAGCGGTATTTTCTGGGTGCTTATCTGATTTATGCCTTGGTACTTGGAAAACATCGCCCTTGACTCGAATGATTATTACTTTACTTTAAATTGTATGCTCTGCTATGTTGCTTCTGCTTAGTGTGTGTCTGGGGGCTATCACTGTAGAAAGAGGTGGAGTGGGAGGGTTGTATTCCTATTCCTTTTTCCTTTATGCTCTTTTGGTATGTTGTTAGTTAATCTACTGCTCACTAAGACTGTTGTCTGACTCAAGGCTTTATGTTTTAATTCTTATTGCCTTGGGCTGTTCGTCCATTTTTGGGACGGGCAGACTAGGTAGCAGGTGACAGGTGCTGTTCTCTTCTCACGATGCTGATATCGGAGACGAGCTGGAGGGTTGCATATTATCTTCTTATTATATGTACTGGATGTTCCGCTGTTTTGTATTCTCTGAGTGTTATGTAGTGAGGCTTGATGTATTGGCTATTTGGATGCTTGTATTCAACTATTATGAAGTTTTTATATGATGGCATTTTATTCTGTAAAGCTTCACTATATATATGTTCTATTGTATTTTGTCCATGCGCTGTGAGTAATACGATAGATTCTGTTGTTTTAATCTACCCTGACAATCGTCCATGGTTGCCTGGCACACTTTACAGCGCACTATCTCTTCATTTGGTGCAGGGGTCATGGGCGGTCGTCTCATTTGGTATCAGAGCATTGGTTAATCGATTTTACCCAACGCTCGCTGACGTAACTACGTATGAGAGACGTAATTGTAATTTTGATGGATGACTACTATATATAATATAGTAGCTTAGTAGAGTTTGAGTCCTTTATGCAGTTGTTTCTCTAAGATGTTCTAATCATTCCTTTTTATAGATATTGAGAATGAGTCGAAGAGGGAGACCAGCTGCTAGGGAAGGCCGTGCTACCAAGGGGACTGCTGATTATGCAGCTATGTTCGAAGCTATGATGACTTCGATCATGAGAAGGATACCAGTTCCGGGGGCAGCAGTAGATGTTGGAGTTCAAGTCCAAACTCCGAAACCAGTGGATTTTGCTAAGTTGTGCAAGGATTATACTGCTCTTGGAGGGAAGGTTTTCTTGGGAACTGAATCTACTATTGAGGTCCAGAGGTGGATGGATGCTTGTAGAAGGATCTTTGGTGATTTGGGAATTGAGGATGCAACTAAGAGGAAGTTGGCATCAAGGCAGCTTCAGGGGAGAGCTTCTGATTGGTGGAACTCTATTACCATCACTACTCCGGAGGAAGAGATTACTTGGGAGCAGTTCCAAGTTAGGTTTGAAGCTAAGTTCATTTCTACAGCTCAGAAGTCTGTTCCGTTCAAGAAGTTTGTGGAGCTCAAGCAAGGTGGAAGATCAGTCCTTGAGTATGTTTCTGAGTTTGAAGCTTTGTCCAAGTATGCCCGGTCATATATTGAATCTGCATATCAGAAGAATGAGAAGTTTGTGACGGGCTTGGACAGTTATCTTGGGAGGCAGTTGGTGGATCATTTGGATGATTCATTTGAGAAGCTTGTGGAGAAAGCTCTTAGGCATGAGAGTCTGTTTCCTAAGGAAGGATCTGTTGTTGCTGTGACCAAGGGAGAGTCTAAACCACAGCAGGGTGGTAACAAGAAGAGGAAGCAGCAGCAGAAGGGTAAGGATGGCCAGAAGAAGCCGAAAGGCGAAGTGACTTGCTACAACTGTCAGCAGAAAGGCCATCTCTCCAGGGATTGCAAGAATCCGAAAGCGCCGGCGAAGTGCCACAACTGTGACAAGCCGGGGCATTTCAGGAAGAATTGTCCAGAATCGAGGAGGGACAAGCAGATTGTGCAAGCTTATGCTTTGGGAGCTGTTCCGTCGTCTTCGAAAGCTCCTACCGCTGAAGAGAAAGGAAAGAGTGTGGTTGTTCAAGGTACTCTTTTCCTATGTGGTGTTCCAGTTAGAGTTTTGTTTGATACTGGAGCGTCGCATTTGTTTGTTTGTAATGAACTCGTAGGCCGGTTAGATTTGAAGCTGGATATTGTTGATAGGCCATTGGTTGTGACTAATCCAGTTGGGGGTTCGTCTTGTTTGTGTATGTTATGCCGTGGTCTGATTGTGTTGAGTCATGGTTGCTCTTTTGTTTGTGATTGTTTTGTTCTGAACTTTGCGGGGTTCGGAATTATTTTGGGTATGGACTGGCTTAGGAGGTATGCGGCAAAGGTTGATTGCGAGAGGTTGGAAGTGACAGTCGAGAATGTGGAGGGGCGAAAGGTTGTGATACGATGTAAGCATGAAGAAGGCATCTTCATGAGCTTCATGTATTCGCTGGTTGTTCCACGGGATGGACTGTCATCAGTGCCAATCGCTAATGGATTCGAGGATGTCTTTGACGAAGTCAAAGGGTTGCCGCCGCATAGGGAGATCGAGTTTCGTATAGATCTAGTTGAAGGAGCCAGACCTGTTGTGATGCCTCTTAGGCGGATGGCACCTAAGGAACAGCATGAGTTGAGGGTGCAAGTTGATGACCTTTTACAGAAAGGATTCATTCGGCGTAGTGTGTCCGAGTGGGGTGCACCAGTTGTGTTCGCAACCAAGGCAGATGGATCATTGAGGTTGTGTGTGGATTATCGTGAGCTGAATAAGGTGACAAAGAAGAACAAGTATCCATTGCCGAGAATAGATGACTTGTTTGATCAGCTTCACGAGGCTAAGGTGTTTTCTCAGTTGGATTTGGCAACGGGATTTCACCAGTTGAGAGTGGCTAAGGATAGTGTGCCGAAGACTGCTTTTCGGACACCATCTGGTTTCTTTGAGTGGCTGGTAATGCCGTTTGGATTGACTAACGCACTAGCATATTTTGTGGATCTTATGAATAGAGTGTTCAGAGATCAGTTGAACAAGTTCGTACTTGTGTTTGTGGATGATATTCTGATTTATTCCAGAACGGAAGAGGAGCATAAGACGCACTTGCATATTGTTTTGGAAATCTTGCGGAAACATCAGCTGAAGGCTAAGTTTTCGAAGTGTCACTTCTGGAAGAGTGAAGTGAGGTTCTTAGGCCATGTGATTTCTGGAAGTGGAATAGCGGTTGATCCCGCTAAGGTGGCAGCAATCCAGGATTGGGTTAGACCTAAGAATGCATCTGATGTGAGAAGTTTTCTTGGATTAGCAGGATATTATCGACGGTTTATCAAAGACTTCTCCAAGGTAGCTGCACCGTTAACAGGATTGACGAAAAAGAACCAAGTGTTCAGTTGGGATGCTAAGTGTGAGCAAGCTTTTGGAATCCTGAAAGAGCGATTGACGAGTGCTCCTGTTTTGACTATTCCTAGTGGGAATGATGAGATGGTGGTTTACACCGACGCATGTGGTACTGGACTTGGAGCAGTGCTGATGTAGAGGGATAAAGTTGTTGCGTATGCCAGTCGACAACTGAAGCCGCATGAAAGGAATTACCCGACTCATGATTTGGAGTTAGCGGCAAATGTTTTTGCTCTGAAGATATGGAGACATTATCTATTGGGAGTTCGATTCGAGTTGTTTATGGATCATAAGTCGTTGAAGTATCTTTTCTCCCAAAAGGATTTGAATCTTCGGCAGCAACGTTGGCTAGAGTTTTTGGCATCATATGATTTTGGTATAGCTTATACTCCGGGAAAAGGTTACGCGGTGGCAGATGCGTTAAGTCGAAGACATGCAGGATTGGGAGCCATGTTTTCAGAATGGAAGAGTCTCGAGTATTTGGCTGGATTTGACTTCAGGCCTAGATGTGAATTGGAACCTGAGATGTTGGCAAACTTATCGATAAGACCTTCTCTTGTGGAAAGGATTGGCGAAAGCCAAAAGCGAGACGATAAGCTTGTCAAGATTATTCGTGATTTGGAATCTGGATTGGATCCAGAAAAGGATAAAGGGTTTGAGGTCGATCGAGAGGGTTGGCTTCGGAAGCAAGGACGATTAGTTGTTCCCGATATAGATGAATTGAGGAGTGAAGTTCTGAAGGAAAGTCATCACTCGAAGCTGACAATTCATCCAGGTGGAAATAAGATGTATCGGGATATGAAGAGAACCTACTACTGGGAAGGAATGAAGAAGGATGTTGGAAATTTTATTTCCAAGTGTATGAACTGCCAATTGGTAAAAGCCAAACAGAAGAAGCCAAGTGGATTGCTTCAGCCATTAGAAGTTCCTACATGGAAGTGGGAGCAAGTGTCGATGGATTTTATCGATGGATTGCCTAGAACCAGAACGGGAAATGAAGGGAATTGGGTCATTGTAGATCGCCTGACTAAGAGTGCAAGATTTATTCCTGTTCGATCGACTAGGACTGCATCAAGGTTGGCTGAGTTGTATGTTAAGTGGATAGTTCGATTCCATGGTATTCCGAAGAGTATAGTGAGCGATCGAGACCCATTGTTCACTAGTGGATTTTGGAAGAGCTTCCAGGAAGTTTTGGGAACCGAGTTGTGTTTGAGTACAGCTTATCACCCTCAAACAGATGGTCAGACCGAGAGAGTCAACCGAGTTTTGGAAGATCTTCTTAGAGCCTGTGTTTTGGACTTCGGAGGATCATGGGAAGATCACCTTCATTTGGTGGAGTTTGCGTACAACAACAGTTACCAGTCAAGCATTGGTATGGCACCGTATGAGGCATTGTATGGAAGACCGTGTAACTCTACGACATGTTGGTTAGAGACTGGAGAAAAGCTGATGCTTGGGCCAGAGATGATTCGACAGACTTTGGATTGCATAGAGATCATTCGGCAACGAATGAAGGCAGCCCAAGACCGTCAGAAGAGTTATGCCGATAAGCGTCGAAAGGATTTGGAATTCGACGTAGGAGATATGGTTTTTGTGAAGATTTCTCCACTGAAGAATGTTATTCGATTCGGGAAGAAAGGAAAATTGACTCCGAGATTTGTTGGACCATTCCCGATTACCGAGCGAATTGGAAAGCTCGCTTATAGATTGGAATTACCGGAGAAGATGTCGAGTGTGCACAATGTTTTTCATGTATCGTATCTACGGAAGTATGTGCACGACTCGAATACAGTGGTTTCTGTCGATAGCTATGAAGATTTCGAAGTTGATCCGGTCGATAGAAGATCTCGTAAGCCGCTTCGTGTTGTTGAAACCGACACGAAACAGCTTAGGAGGAAGGTAGTTAAGTTGCTCAAGATACAATGGAGTGATGATGATAACGACTGCACGTGGGAGGTGGAAGAGAGGATGAAGGCAGCTCATCCTGAACTCTTCAAGGTATGGCCCTAAGGTGTCGTGTCATCTCGCGATGTTGTAACTTGTTCTAGTTTTAGAATTCTGTATGCTAAGCTAGAATTGGATGCATGGTTTGTTGATTGCTATGGATGGTAGGCGTACGGAATAGTTTTTGATTGCTATGATTGTTTGGAATTTCGGGGGCGAAATTCCTAAGGGGGAGAGAATGTAACGACCCGTATTTTTACGGATCGAAAAGTTTGTCAAAATCTGGAATTTTAGTGTTGTTGAGTCATTTCAGATTTTAGGCAAAATATGGCTAAGTCCTAAGTCGTTCACGACTTAGTATAGGTCGTAAGTCGTATACGACTTAGGGGATAGGCGCGACTTAAGGATAGTGGCGAGTTAATTGTTACCGAGTTAAGAAGCAGCGAGTTAAGAGTTAAGTCATGACTGACTTAAGTGGGTTAGGCGACCTGAGGAAGTATTGGAGCGACCTATAGCTGTTCGCGACCTAGGGATGAGCGACCTAGTGGTTCCGAGTTAGCATTGTTAGGTCGGCAACGACCTAAGGAGTTTGGAGATAGCTGTGTAGCGACCTAGTATCTTGGTATGACCTATAGGTTAGCGACTTAAGGAGTATACGACCTATGGGAGATAAGTCGTACGAGTTAAGTCGTATACAGTCTAGGTTTGTTAGGTCGCGAGGTAGTATACCTGTTAAGTCGTTGGGTGACTGTAGCATGGTTCTGGATTAAGTCGTAGGTCGCAGGACTACTAAGTCATGAGGTTTTAGGTCGCGTGAAGACTTAAGGTGTTAAGTCGCTGGGTTTTAGCCTTTGTGTTAAGTCGTAGACGACTTAGGGAAGTTAAGTCTTAAGTCTTAGAGAATTGGTCTGTTAAGTCGTAAGTCGCTAAGTCGCGCATAGGCTAAGTTGTTAAGTCGAACTGTTATGTCGCGCGCTATGTTAAGTCGGAGACCCAGTTGAGTCGTAAGTCGTAGGACTGCTAAGCCGTTAGGTCGTGAGAGACCTAGGAGTTGGGGCGCGCGTGCATATCTGTTAGGTTGGAGGCTTTGTTAAGTCGGAAGTGTCTTAGGTTATAAGTCGGAGACGACTTATAGAGGCGGACGAGTTACGACTTAAGGGAATTTTCTGCTATAAATAGGAAGGGTTTTTCTCACTTTTTGGGATCCGGATTTCGAAGCGATGAAGTGCTGCCATTTTGAGAGCTCGACTTCTACACTTCTTCACTTCTTTTCTCCACTCTAATCTAGTGCTTCCATCCATCCAAGTTGAAGATCAAATTGAAGATTCAAGAGCATAGATTGAAGATCTTCATCTTTTCAAGAGAGATTTCTTCGTTTGAAGCGGAATCGTGATAGATCAAGCTTGATCCCTCGCTGTCCAGATCTGAAGCGTGTTGATTAGGGTTTGTTTTGGTGATTTGGTGAGTGGTGATTATCTCTCACATGGATTCAAAGGAGTATATCGGATTGTTGACTCGATTTGGTGTTAAAATAGGGATTTCCATGCATTTTCTTCATCCTAAGTGTAGATCCATATAGATCCATTGTTCATGATGATGTTACATCCATTTTATCATATGTTAGCCTATGCAAGTTCATTCATCAAGTTTGTAGAGATATTGTTCATGTTTTCATGCTTGTTAGACTTTCAACTCTTTAATTACGAAAATGCCATTATTGTTATAATTGTCTATTTAGATCTTATTTGAATGCTTGATTGTTTGGATTAATGTTTGATTTGGTTGACTGCTATGAATTAGATGATTTATGATTCGATTTAGACCGAAGACGATTCAAAAGCTAAGGGAAAGGCTCTTGAATTGGGAAAGCTGCTCGTGGCATATGTAGCGGGATGATGAAGCTCTTATGCATAGATTTGATGATGTAATGTTGAGATGAGGCTTTGCGAGGATGTAATGAAGCGAGGCATCATGTGATGAAGACTTGGTCTAATCCAGACGGGATCATTCCAAGCACGTTGGTAACTCGGTGATATGATTCGAGTTAAGGGTAATGGATGCTTGAGAGGCGCTTGAGCTAGTATGGAAATAGTCGTCGAGGAGGATGACTAGGAGGTTTGGATAGCATCGTTATTGAAGGTTCTAGCATGCTCTAAGCAAGAGTACATTTGGGCAGATTCGATAGTCCCAACGGCCAACTGTTGATGGTCGAGTACTCTGGGCAGATTCGATAGTCCTAGGCACGGGCTGCGACGACGTGTGGGAGTTATGTCTAGAACCGGGGTTTCCATTAGCCCTTGACGGACGGCTGAAAGAATGTGCCGGTCATTCAATTAACGGTGATATCGAAGCAATGATAACAGTGATAGCCAGAGTCATGGATGTTTGGTTGTATCGTCATTCAGACTCAAGAGCGGTATTTTCTGGGTGCTTATCTGATTTAGGCCTTGGTACTTGGAAAACATCGCCCTTGACTCGAATGATTATTACTTTACTTTAAATTGTATGCTCTGCTATGTTGCTTCTGCTTAGTGTGTGTCTGGGGGCTATCACTGTAGAAAGAGGTGGAGTGGGAGGGTTGTATTCCTATTCCTTTTTCCTTTATGCTCTTCTGGTATGTTGTTAGTTAATCTACTGCTCACTAAGACTGTTGTCTGACTCAAGGGTTTATGTTTTAATTCTTATTGCCTTGGGCTGTTCGTCCATTTTTGGGACGGGCAGACTAGGTAGCAGGTGACAGGTGCTGTTCTCTTCTCACGATGCTGATATCGGAGACGAGCTGGAGGGTTGCATATTATCTTCTTATTATATGTACTGGATGTTCCACTGTTTTGTATTCTCTGAGTGTTATGTAGTGAGGCTTGATGTATTGGCTATTTGGATGCTTGTATTCAACTATTATGAAGTTTTTATATGATGGCATTTTATTCTGTAAAGCTTCACTATATATATGTTCTATTGTATTTTGTCCATGCGCTGTGAGTAATACGATAGATTCTGTTGTTTTAATCTACCCTGACAATCGTCCATGGTCGCCTGGCACACTTTACAGCGCACTATCTCTTCATTTGGTGCAGGGGTCATGGGCGGTCGTCACAGTATATCTACCCTGGCATTGCCTACTTGTGCCGTGTTCACATACCCTAGCACGCCTACTACGAGTTTGTTTTGTGTGTACCTTTGGAGTATCCTCTGGTAGCCTCCCGATCAGGAGGTATTACAGTACTGTATAGACTATTGGCACTATAATATGTGTTAAGGGGGATATGGGTAACGCCTTAATGCTATTTTAATAGTTTACTTTACTATAGACATATTATAATAGCGTATTGTACTACATAGTAGATAGTTTAACGGATCCTTAGGAGATGTGAATCCCGAACATCTCTTGAGTTACTGCACTCACGTTAGACATTGGATAAGAGATGTCAAACCCCGTAAACATCTCTGACTCCGTTACACTCACCGTTGATTTAACTTACATAAGATCTTTTAGTTCTGACTCGAGTGTTTTGTCTTTGCAATTCGCTCGGGTCAGCCTGAGCATTTCAGGATTTGAAGACTTGTTTCTGGAGGACGAAGATTGTATTATTATTTACTATATTATTCCATTGCATCATATTGTTCTGCTGCTTTGTCATTTATTTATCTCTGATATGTGTAACTCTGATTTTGCGTTTTATAAATATAATCAAATATATTTTTTTGTAAATAGCTTCATGAACTGTTATTTGATTATTATATTTTGTCATTCCGCTGCGAGATTATACATTTGTTTTATTCCTTTTCTTTTCTTATTTACCCCATAACAATCTACCCTTTTGAATGGTTTGAGTTTGATGTGTGTGTCTGCTTAAAGCGTCCAAAAAGGCAGGTCGTTACAGTAATCCCCACCAAAGCCAAGGTTCTCGCTTAACCTTCTGCTCTGATACCACATGTAACGAACTGATAGGCTTTTCAACCATCCCAATAGCGGCTAAAATCCACCTTGGCATACATTGGTACCTCAAATCTGATTTTACTGCCAGCATCTCGACTGTAAGCACCTAGAAAACAAACCATTGAGGGACATGTAGGGGTAAGAGTCTCTTGCGTGCCACCAAACACAAAGCGAGAACCCCCTATCATGTGTGAATTTATCACCAATCAGACCCGATCCCAATCATTCGAAAGGACTAACGCATTTGGTCAGATTTGATTATCGGTTATTTAACTATCAAATTTCACACATAAGCAATCACCAGGCCCGATTTTATAAATCTTTCAGACATTCATTTCAAAATATCTTTACAAAGATATATACTCAAATCTCTTCCAATATTTTAATATTTGAAAAACAAATTCAAATCCTTATATCCTTAATGGGATATTTTCAAACCGTATTAACACTTAGAAATATTTCGTATAACCTTCCCATAGCCAAAACATTCCCAAATCGTTTATTTCAATACTTAGAAAAATATTTATAAATATATTTTCCAAAATCACTTACTTCTAAACACTTAGGAAATATTTATATCTTATCGATTTTACAGGTATATTCACAAACGAGGAAATCTCCCTTTTATTCCAACTTCATAAAACCATTTACAACCCTTTTGCAAAGTCACAACTCATTATAATTCATTTCATAAATCTCCGGAATTTTCACAATCCCTTCTTCAATTTCCAAAATTGATTTTTCTTATTTAAAATTTCATTCACCAATTTATAACTTCTTTTATGAATTCAGATTCATTTTTCGAAGTTCACTTATCTAACCATTTCGGAAATTCCTTAAGTTTCCAAAATTCCGTTATAAGATTTCTCTTACAAAAATCATGTCTGATAAGTATCCCCATCTGCAAATCTCGAGAGAATTTATAAATAAAAATCCAATCACTTACTTTTAAATTCTATATATATAATAATACATTTCAAAAACATGGTTAAATAATTATTAAAAATATCAAAGCACTTTTAAAATAAACGTCAATAACTAATTCCAATTCATTTATAAAATTTCTAATCGATTTACAAAACTTGTTTATAAAACTTAGAATTCATTTCAACAATTTAAATATTAAATAACTAACTTCTTGAAATATTTTACTCCAATTAATAGTTTTTAAAACTACAGAGTTTAATAAATAAAAATCCTTTCTGGAAATAAACTTACTTCTTGGAAAGACTATTTTTAAAATTCAACATAGCTGATTTTATACTTATAAATCTCTCTCGATTTATCACAAATCAATTTACATTTCCAATTTCACAACTATTTCCAAACCCCAAAATAGAATCCACTATTTCTTTCTAAAAACCGATTTCCATATCTCGATATAAATTCATACTAGAAATTTATATTTCCAATTTATCAACTGATATCATTTTCCCTTATTTATAAACATCGTTTATAAATTTATAAACCCTTTTTGAGTTTCACTTGTTTATAAAAATAATCTCATTTTACGAATCCATTCCTTTATAAATCCATTTATTTTTCATTCTATTTTAAATATCGATTTCCACTTCTTTTCCGTATTTTCAGAAATATCATCTAAAGAAAAATCCATTGTTAAAATAAATTATATAATTTTTTTATAGAATATCTCTATTTAAAACATTTTACGAATAGTTAAGTACAACCCAAAATCAAATCATTATTTTATCCAAGTCAATTTCCTTTAAAATAATCCAAATTCGATATAAATATTTTTATATCCAAAATCTCCTTTTAATTCCTTCAAATTCCAAAATAATAATAACATCCCACCATTTTTTAGATAAGTTTCCAGCACTGTTTTAAAATCGGACTATCTAAAAGACAAAAGTACCCTTCCGTTATAATTTTTCTCTGCACTTCATCGTTCCAGTGAAAATGAAATCAGTAAACAAAATCGAATCATAATCTAGTGAATAAACTGAAATCAAGGTGACTAGAAAATTGATTTAGAGGGAAAACGAAACCAAATACTCATTTTAATTAATCGAGAAGAATCTGAAATCAAATAATGGAATGTATAATCAATTAGAACATCAAAATCAAACATTAAAATTGAAATAGCAAAAGAAAACAGTAATTTGTATGAAAACGAATTCATTCTTCACAAAATTAAAAAAATATAATATATCAGCAACAATTTAAGAATATTTGCAGCTAAAAATGCAAATATTAATAATATTTGCAGTTTTTTCTGCAAATATTCTTAATATTTGCAGTTTTAGTTGCAAATACATAGAAAGTTTGCAGTAAAAAATTTGATTATTTGATAAAACACTCTTATAGCTCTAACATATATTATTACATGTTTTACTGCAAAAATTGTACATATTTGCAGTATTGTAAGCAAAAATTCACAATATTTGCTGATTTTTCTGCATTTATTCAGAATAATTGCAGCTATATCCGCAAGTATTCATAATAATGGCATATAAAAGTAAAAATAATGGATACTTGCTATAAAGCACTTGCAGCTTCATCATATAATATTATATTTTTTTGCAAAAATACTTAGTATATTTGCAGTATTATAAACAAATATTCTCAAATTTTGCAGATTTTTCTGCAATTATTAAGAATAATTGTAGCCATAATTGCAATTATTCATAATATTTGCAAAAAAAAGTAAAAATATTCATAATATTTCACTAGATATTTTAATGTAAAAATTGACACTATTTGAAGTTTTTTATGCAAGTATTCTCAATATTTGCGTATTTTTCTGCAAATATTGAGAATACATGCAGAAATATTGCAAATATTAGAATATTTACATATTTTTATGCATGTATTTTCACTAGTTGCAGTTTCTAATGCACATATTTGCAAGTATTCTTATTAAATGTAGTTTTTATGCATGTATTCTTAATTATGAAGATAAAATTCATCTTCCTAATGCAATATAATAAAATTAACAATTGCAGAGAAAAATTCTTACAGAAATGCATATTTATATGCCAAAATTTCCCATATTTGCTGACTTTTCTGTAATTATTCTGAATATTTGCACCAATGTCTGCAAATATTCTTAAAAATTGCAGATTTTTTAGCAGTTATTTTCTATTGTTATTTACAATATTTGCACCAACTTCTGCAATTATTGAGAATAATTGCAGATTTTTAAGTTATACATGCAAATTATTCAGAAGAATTGCAGACATACATGCAATTATAAATAATAATTGCATACATCTCTACAATTATTTTGAATAATTGCATACAAAGACGAATACAAATGATTTTAAGGGAATAATTGCTGATTTTTCAGCAAGTATATATTATGAATATATGCTAAATTTCAAGTGAATAATTGCAGAGGAAAATTCCTACATAAAAGCATATTTATATGCAAATATTCCCAATATTTGCTTACTTTTTTGCAATTATTATGAAAATTTGCACCAATGTCTGCAAATAATCTTAAAAATTGCTGATTTTCCAGCAACTATTAAAAATATTTGTAGGAAAAAACTGTATGAATGTTATTTTAGGTAACATTTGTAGTATTTATGCACATAACTTCAAATATCAAACTACAACCATTTCTCATTATAATTAATGGATTTAAACATCAAAACAACACCAATAAAAAATAAAAAACAATTCATATTTTTGTAAACAAGATTGATTCATCTTCAAATATTTGTAGTTTTTTTATTGAAATCGAGAATTAAACACTTGTCTGAAGAAAACTCAGCTCGGCTTTCAATTTGATCAGAAGAAACTGAAGAAGAAGAAGAACCACAACTCGACTTTGAAGCGCTGGGGTAATTTAGGGAAAAAATTGGCGTAAAAAAACAGAATGTTTTTTTTATAAGGGATGGCTTTGAATTAAGTTTGGTTTTAGGGATGTGTGCCTAATATTCACATAATAATTATGGTATTTAAAATACCAAAATTTAGGCCAGTGCTACTATAGCATCCAATAAATCAAATCACAGAACAATCTGTAATAGATTATTCAATCACATTATATATCGCTATATATGAAAAACAATCAATATATCAGTGAAATCCAGTTGAATCCCTCCAACCTATTTCTCTGCAACCACAGATGTTATATAATATAAAATACCAATCCGGCTTCGAAGCGGGATATCGCGGTAATATAGGGTCATCCGCTATTATGCAGGGCGCATAGTGTCTCATCCGCTTTAATCGGTGGGAAATATATCCAACTACTGATATATATATATACTACTATATATATAATATAACATCCAACTGATAATAACAATAATTTTTCAATTCATCCAATCAGCCAATAAATAATTTATAACATTTTAAAATAAAACTAGTTATCCAAATGAGTGAGATTTACTCACCTTGATTTTTAATTTACAATATGTTCAAATTTTAAATTAAATTGTACTGACGTTCAATTTAACCTAAAATCCTAGCCAACTCTGAAAAATCCCAATCCAATTTCTATACATAGAATTCAATGCCACGAGCGCAACACAACTTATTTTGTCTCAATAGGACCTCGTACGGAGAAGATATTAAATTTATTAGCCATCGATTATTTAAATTAATAATAATATAGACTAATTACATGCTTATTTTTAATTATATTATTAATTACCTCCCTCCTCAAATCTCGTTCGCGATTAGATAACCCAGGCCACCTTCAACCCTTCGCACCACCACCCTAGACCCCATGTTGCCTCACCGGACTTCGCCCTGGACTTCGCCGCACCTAGATCGAAGTGTCGCGCTCCACCCTTCGACGCCACAGCAGCAACTCGCGCACCCCCAAATCGAGCCAATACTTAAACCCTACTGCACTCGAACGCGCTTCGCATCCATCAACGAAGAGCCGTGACCTCCCCCCTAGTCGATCACCATTCCATTTGCTCGCGCTCGCGAGCGTTCTATGTTTTTTATATTTCGTATCGAAGAAGGAAAGAAGACATGCACGAGTTTAAAAATGAAGGAGGAGGCGGCTTCGTACATGATAGTTTGGGCTAAGTTCAGTGATAGGGTGGCGGTTCAGGCTAGGGTGACTCATGACTTGACCCTATATATATATATATATATATATATATATATAATTTATAAAAATATCTCGTTTTGGGTAACTATAAATCTAAACTCCCTATCGAGGCGTGCCGCCTAGCATTCCTAATGTTATACCACTATTCTGAACGCAATGGAACAAGTTTCGGGACCTAATTTGATTGTATGTGGAAGATAGTTTTTTGAACTAAAGTATAATATAAAATTTTCGATATAATTTCAACGCATTTCTATCCCGTACGACCAAACGGTAATTCTAAATACTACAAAATTTGGAATCCGATAATAATACACTATTACAGATCTAATGGAACTAGTTTTGTCTAATTCCGAGACTGTTCCCCGGATCGCTATTTTAACGCGTCGGTTAAATCGACAATTTCAAAAATTGGCGAAATCGCTTGAAATTCCAGTTTTAAAAACTTACTAACTCAATTATAATTTAAATAGATCTTATATCAACATTCGAAATCGTTTTGAGTCATATTCAATTCAAATTTAAATTATTCACCATTTATGTATTACGATAAATCGCTATTTTTGGAATTTAAATTCATTCTAGAATTTCAACAAAAATCTTCATATTTAAAATCAACTTTTATTCTAAATTCAATATTTAAAATCTTTTAAATATTCAAAATCAAATGATGGGAAATCCGAGTCGTTACAAAGTTCCAGTAAGCATTGTAGCGATCAAGATCCCATCTTTACAAGTCAGTTTTGGGAGGCGTTGCAAGTAGATTTACGGACAAAGCTAAGCTTGAGCACCTCATATCACCCACAAATGGATGGACAAACAGAAAGGGTGAATCTTATACACTTTATCTAGAGGTTACGGATTCGGTGGGTAGACCCTTACCGATTCATAGTTGGAATTCATTTTCAAATATGAGCTTTCGTACTTGATTGTATACCTATTATGCTGGATTTAATAATGTAACAATTTCGGCTATGATTCCGTATTTATTTTAAACCTAGACATTATGATAATATTAGAGGATTTTATATAGAAATGTTTTGGTTATCGTAAGGTAAAAACTCGTTCGTGTTTATTTGCAGTGTGGTCTTACGAGATACCTTTAATTTGAAGGTTTTTATAAAGTTAAACTTATGCTTTACTCACACCAGACTCATATCTGACCTGGAGTTTTATTTCTTTCCCTTAAACTCTTAGTTACTCAAATTTTTATGAGTAGCCAAGTAGTCAGGTTTCTTTGAAGTATTTTGGAAAGTAGTATGAAGAAAAATCTTTCACTGTATCTAGTAGTTATGTTTATTTCCGCTGTGACTGTACATTATGTATTAGTAATTTTGGTAGGCTGATATAACTGTTCTTGATGGGAATAGTACTTGTTGTAACTTTGATGTAACATTTTGGAGTAACCATATGTATTATTCTATGATGATGTATATGTAACTCTGTCGTTTGTGAGAAAAATCTGTATTTTTTTGTCTTTTATTTTCTTTACCCTATGACCTGTCTTTTGGACACTTAGATGATTGGCACATGAATACCGATGATGTATTAAGTTAAGTGTCGTCTTTGGGTGTAAGAAAGGCATAACGTTACACATAGATGAGTAGTATATGATTTTTGAAATTTATACCCGTGTTAGTCTAAGGGAATAATCATGTGTGTTAGTCCAATACGCCTATTTCTCCCTATTATTAGACAATATTACCTAGTTGTAACGATCGCTATTTTTCATACACGAAAAATCGAATCATTAAAGTTAAGAAGAAGAGGTAGGAGAAGAAAAGAGAAAACAACATAATCTAAACATCGCAGCGGAGTAAAATATAATATATACTAACAGATCTTTACACAAATTAAAACTATATCTGTTTTATACAATACATCATCAGAGTACATGTAACAACCCTGTATTTTTCAAATATTTTTTTTAATTGATTTTTCCAGATTCAAAAGCTTTATTTATGAAAAGAATAAATTTTGTTATTTTAAATATAAACTTTAACTTTGATGTGGATTAGAATTCCAAATATGACTAAATTTAATATTTCCTGAAAATGTGAATTTTGGTCAATAGTCAAACTTTGACTTTTAAGTTTAAATTTTTAATAGTTTGAAATTATAAATTTTATCTTTTATTATGAAAATAGATTTAATAACTTGAACACTACTTTTCGTTTCGTTGAAAACGGAGTTAAAATGTAAAAGTTATGTACATTTCAATTTTTAGTATAATTTGTTTATTTGTGCAATTTTGCCTATTTTAAATTTTTTTAAATCATATTTTCCATCTTATATTTTGTTTTAATATGTGTTAATATGTTTTTTATGTATATTTTGTCTTTTTATGTTTTTAAATTGATAATAGTATTTTTCCAAAATTTACTGTATTTATTTTTCATTTTTAAAGGCTGTTTTCCTATTTTCTGCTATTTTCTTCATTAAAAATTATATGTAAATTAAATTTTAAATATTTATTTTGTGAATATATTTTTATTTTATATATTATTTATGTTTAAAAATATATTGCAAGCTCATATGAATTTTCTAAAATTTTTTCTATTCAATTTCAAAATTTTCTAGTCTAGTTCACTGTTTTAACTATTTTCCTTAATTCTACTTTATATAATCAATAAATATTATATATATTTTTATATTTTATCAAATTTTCGAATTTTTAACTGGAATTTATGTTATTATCAGAAATATAAACTTATAAAAATGAATTAAAGAAATTTGAAAGGCCTTAAACTTTCTATCTTCCTAAGGCCCTTTTATTTTCTAACCCTTCTACTTTTTAACCTAACTTTTCATTCAATTGGCAACATCTCCTCATTTCTTCAGCCGCCACTTTTTTTTTTCTCTCATTCACGAAATTCCAAAGCTCCTAAACCCTAAAAAAAATATGACTTCCATTCTCCTCTTATCTTCTTCCTTTATCTCTTCTTTACTTCACAATTTCCATTGATTTTGCCTTCCTCCTCTTCTAGCTTAGCTTGGCCTCTACCACCTTCATCTCCACCATCCTCTCCACCTTCAGCCCCACCACCATCTACAGCAGCACCTCCTCCTCCTCCACTGACCATGACAAGCCATGCCCATCCATTTAAGTTAGCACCACAAAATTTCACAAAAACCCTTCCAAACAATGCCTAAACCACATATGCTTCACCACCACCTTCATCTATCGCCTTGGCCACCCCTAGAACCACCACCACCAGAAACTACATGACCTTTGGCTGCTGCTGCACCATCACCCTCCACTGTCCAGACCTGTACCATGCATGGCTGAGCCAAGCAATGACCAAGTCGAGCCTTGTTGTGACCAAAACTTCACCTATTTGCCTTGTCCATTGATATTCTTCATGTTGCATCTCCTACCCTTCACATCACTTCATGTTGCCATGCTTAGGTGTGCTAAACCTGACCTATATGATGCTAACCTAAGCCCAAACACATCATGGCTGAGCACTTGATCCCCTATGGTCAAGCATTTGAATGGTAAAGGCAAAGTCTTGTCTTTATTGCTTTGTATTTCAATTTGTTCAACATTGTTTTATGTTAAGTATATTCATGTGCTATATTGTTTTGTCTTGTTTGGGTATTGTTTACAAGATGAGATCTTGGCTATTTTCTCCACTCAAATCAAAGGTCGTGCCTTCTGGATCCGTTGTGTCATTCTAATTGATATCTCCAGCATAAAAAGGTGAGTTATTCTCACCAGACAATATGTACCTATATAACTAGTAAATTGACACCCTGCGAATCTGTAGAAATATATTATCAAGTTTTATATGCTTATATTATTATCATATGATGTTCACACCTGTTATTATACCTGTTATATCATATGTTACTGTTATTTAATGTTATTCTGTTATTTATATTTGTTATCACCATTGCAAGTTCCCTGTAGATTAGAATCACTATGGGTTGAAATGATACATACCCGAACGGACTTTAGAATAGGGAAAAATCGTTATGGGCTGAAATGATAGGCCTGAATGATTTTTATTTAAAAATATTTTAACTTGGGATTGCGGGTTTGAAATGATAGAACCCGGATTTTTCTTTTTTTTAACTGCGGATTGAAATGATACATATCCGTATCACTTGACCTAAGTTAGAAAATTATATACAGGCCCGTGGTTATTTTATAAAGTGTTTTGGATATTTTTAAGTATTTTAAAAATTATAAATTTATGAAATTTGATTTAAATAGATTTTGAAATGTTTTAAAATAAAGAAATTATGATTTTTCTATGTGTTAAAAATGTAATTAATGAATGGTTTAACTGGATTTTTGAAATATAACTTAAGTTGGAAATTTGGAATTTTGGTTAAAAGTGATATTTAGGTTATATAAATAAAATGGATATTAAATTTTATTTGGAAATGGTAAATATGATAATTTGATTAAATTTGAATTTAAGTGATTTATTAAAGTATTATTGATTTTTCTATGAATTTAAGTGGTTAAATAAATGAATGTTTAAAAGTGATCTTTTAAAATATAACTTGACTTGGAAATGTGAAATTTGGTTTTAATTAAAGGTTTAAGTTAATTAAATAAAATTGGAAATTTAGTTAAATTTGTGAAATGGTAATTTAAATTTGAAGTGTTAAGTTATTTGTTGAAATGTGAAGAATTGGAAACTTTTACACTTAAATTTATTAAGTAAATTGTTGAAAATTGGATTTAATTATAGGAAATTTATTGTGAAAAAGATACATGTTAAATGATATGTAAATGAACATTTTAAATGTTAAAATATGCTTTTTAAAATGTTTATGTGTTTTAAATTGAAGTTATTTAATTGCTGGAAATACACTAACACCTGAAATCTACTTTTAATAGCATTCAGAAATGCTATAGATTCTGTTTTGAACTAAAATTGTGTAAAAAGAGCTATTACAGCATTTCTGAAATGCTGTAGTTGCTGTAATTGAACTTATAGGCTAATATTGAACTCAGGCCTATTATAGCATTCTCTGGAAATGCTATAGTGGTCTACAGTCTTTGCTGAAACCAAATTTAACCCTTGTTTTGAAATCTGAACTACCACAGCACTTCTGAAATGCTGTCTTTTCTGTTTTGAACTATAATTCAACTAAAACTGAGTTTGAACAGCAGTTTTAAGTGCTGTCTTTGCTGAATTAAAATGTTTTCAAATATAACTTATAGCAGTTGTTTTTAAATGCTGTGAAATGCTGAAATTTTAATAATTAGGGTTTTTGACTTAGTAAATGAACTCAGAATGGTTTGAAACTTTGGAAATTGAATACTTGATTTGAAAATATAATCATTACACTTTTAAAAGGTTTAAATGAATTATTTTGATTGGAATATAAACTATTTAAAGGTGATTTGAAGTGATAGTAAATGAACGATATCTTTGAATTTAAAAGGTATTTAAAGTTGAATATTTGGATTTGAACTGATAGGATATTTTATTTTATTAAAATGATTTGAAATGAAGTTTTGTAAGGATATGATATTTTATTATATTAAAATGATTTGAAATGAAGTTTTGAAATTATATGAAAATTTAAATATATGGAAATGGTTTGGAATTGATTTAATCTTTATTTTGATAAAGATATGGTTTGAAATGATATTTTATTTTGAAGTAAAGTATTGTTTTTAAAAGTTATAACCACGGGTTATAATAACGTTGGGTTGTTAAAGAGACCGGGATCGGATATGGACATACTCTCTGTCTTACCGAAAACCACTTTGGCAACTGTGTACGCGGTGGAGATTCCAGAATGAAGTAGGATGGTGGCGACGTTCTTAAGGTATGTTACGTAGACCCAACTCCCGTGAGTTGGCATAAGGTGGCTAAAACAGGAGCGATCTCGGACCAGTGAGGTAGCACCTCTTCTCGGACACATTTCTTCGATATTATACTCTTACTTGTGATTGATTAGATGGCCATCCTCCGATTTGGGAGTGTTGTTCGAGGTGGAACGGTAGTGGCTGCTATGCGTATCCATCAGTCCGTGTGCGTAATTGGTATATCTACCCTGGCATTGCCTAGTTGTGCCGTGTCACCTACCATATCGAGCTTTACTACGATTATGATTTTAAGATCCGACCGCGTTAAGGTTCTCCATCCCCTTAACGCTATTTTCTATATGATTATACTTTACTTATTTAGACACTATTATAATATCGAATATTACTACATAGTAGATAGTTTAACGGATCCTTAGAGGATGGGCGGTCCCAAGCATCTTCTAAGTTACTTGTACCTTTATTACAGTTCACTTGAGTTGGTTTACATTATATAAGTATATATTGTCCTGACTCGAGTGTTTTGTGTTTTGCTTTACGCTCGGGTCAGCCTGAGTTATTCACAGATTTTGATTTCCACTCTCTTGGAGATTTGAATCGCTGGAGATTATCTGCTTGTCATGTCCTATCTATTTCAGTTCCGTTGTTCTACTCAGCTTGTACTTGGTTATTTTATTGAGACTTTTGTTGTACTCTATTTCTTCTGTTGTATCTTATGTAACTCTGATATATTTATATAGTAGCTTCATGAACTACTATTTCTTTTACTTCCACTGCATTATTTTACTCTGTGTCTGTGATCTGTGATTATATTTATTTACTGTATATTCTGAGATTTGCCAAATTTTATTTACAACGCGGTATTTTGAGCAATTCAACTCCGGCATGAGTGTCTACCTATACACTTATAATGGATGCAAATGGTTGAAAATATCGGGTCGTTACAGTTGGTATCAAAGCTTTGGCTTTGAGGCAAAACTCAGCATATGGAGTAGATTTATTTACAGAATCACTTTCGTTCGAGTTTGAATCTTTTCCTCTTGATTCAAAATTCCTTTGAATTTTTGGAACGTTCCCTGCGGTTCCAAAATTCATTCTTGTCCCTCACTATTCATCTTCTTTTGATTTTGGAGTATCACATAACCCCACTTCGAATGATCTTTATAGTAAATTGGCGGTCTCGCCAATATTCTAATTTTCTTGTAAAGGGGTGAAAATCCTTTACAATCAGCGTCGATTAACCAGAGATTTATATTTATCCTTGGTTTAGATTCTAATATCTTTTGTTATTCCAAACTCTATCTCTTGAGATCGAAGGTAGATTTACCCTAGAAAATCCACATTTGATCTTATCCATTAAGTCACGGTTGACCCGGTTAAGGTTGTCCGCGATTTATCTAAGCTTACCCATCTCTCTACTCTGTTTAATCATCTTGTCTTTTGTTCCAATCTATCTTCCAAACATTTTGAACTGTACTTGTAAATTAATGTTTTGTTTTATATTGTGTTGTTTGAGTTGTTGATGTTGATTTGGGTTTCCGATCGATTCGTCTGATCAACGCTATCGATAGGATTTCTAAAACACTTTGACAGAACAAACTGATACAATATTATTTTAAAATTTGGTTTATGAAATAAATTTGGATATATAATTTTATGGAACTTAATAAATTGATTTAAATTGATAATTTGAAATGATAATACTTGATTTATCATTTATTGTTCTACAAATGAATTTATAAATAGTTGTTTATAAATTTATTTGGGAACTGAAATGAATTTAAAACAAGAAAGTTAAAGAATTTAATTTCCGATGGTTTCAAACCTTGTGTTTAAAATTTTTAAAAGGATATTATTTAAAGTATTTTGAATAAAAATTTGTCTCTAAAGGATTTTAAAGTTTAAAAATTTAGTGCTCTTCTCTTTGTCGCTGGAAAATAATTTCGGTGATGACTGCAGCATCATCGACGTTCATTTTTGAGTTTCGAAGTGAAGAAACCATTCTGTAGTCTTGCTACAGCTTTGTTTTGGAAAATCTAATTGATTTGAATTTCTAAAATATGACTGGATTATAATATATATAGATATATGATTTAAATTTGATTTAACATATTATGTATATATAATTACTTATCTCCAAATGGTTTGAAGATGTTCAAAGATTAAAATTCTTAAATTTTATCTTGAAGAATAATTTCAATTATAAGAAGAAAAAAATAAAAAAAATTGGATAAATGATTCAAACTTGAGATAATTGAATTGGAAAGTTTTATTTGTATAATACAATTGCATTCAAATATAACTTACCTTAAATTTTTTTTGAAGTTAACAATGTAATTGGATAATATGCAGTACATAAATGATTTTATAAATAAAATTTGAGTGGTTATAATAAATGTTATACACTTAAATTTTAGTTATAAAAGATTAACAGAGGTAAATAGTGAAAAAGGAATTTAAAGAGATTTTATTTAAATAACTTAATAATCAAATTTGATTTAATATGGAACCTTAAGTCTAACCTAGGAATTTTAATAATGGTTATTTCCTGAAACGAATATGTTGTATAATAAATAATGTATCTTTGAATAGATAAAATAAAATACATTGGAATTGGACATTTTGTAATAAAGTTTATTTAACTTGAATTCATAGTTTAATTGATGTCTAAATGAATAAATGTGTAAAGGAATTTGATTGTTATATTTGCTATGATAAATATTTTATTTATGAAATAGATATGTCTTGAAAAATGAATAATTATGATTTAAATATTTAAAATGTATTTTAACATCACTAAAATTTGATAATTGAGAATTTGGTTTTCAAATGAAATTTTAAGTGTAACTTATTAAAGGAATATCTATTTATGAAATGGGTATTTTAAATAAAGTGTTAGGTTATGTGTTAAATTAAGAGCTAACTAAAATAGTGAACTTTTAACTTAATAAATGAAGTATAGTTTGATTTGAATATTCCATTCATAAAGTTTGTTTAATAAGTCATAAGTTAAATGATATCCAAATAAATATTTCTGGAATTGAACTGATTTGAAATATTAATATATCTACTGTAGCATTTTATAAGTACTACTATTTTGAAAATACAATGTTTTGGAAATTTTTATAATTAAATGAACTTAGAAATGTTACAACTTTAAAATGAATATTATTTGACCTTGAATTAAAATGGTTTAAATGAAGATTACTTTTTTTAGGGTGTTATGATTTTCTAAGTGTTATGTTTTTTTTTAAAAAAAAAGAATAACTTGTCCAAAGTGTTATGATTTTAGCAGTGTGATTTCCAAATGATAAACATCCCTAAATTGTTATGATTTCAAAGCATTATGGTTTTAAATTTATTATCTAGTTTTGTTTTTTCCAAACTATCTTTTGGTTGTCCTTATTTCCCTTATCTTGTTACAGAATGGGAAGGCAGTCTATTTAGAAATCTTTCTGTAATCTATGATAATCTTTGTTACTCATCTGGATCTGAACACTGTTTTTCCATTCATAGACTGTCGGTCAAGTGAAAGGGAGATTCAGACTCTAGAGGATCTTTTTCGTGCTTATATTCTTGATTTGATCACCTCCATCTTGTTAAACTTACCTATAACAATAATTATCAGGTGTAATTCCAATCGTCTTATCATCTTGTCTTAATTCTATTTCATTCTATCTTTTTTTGTGCTTTCCCGTACCTCGTTCCTTTTCGGGGACGAAAAGTTTTGAGTGGGGGAGAGTGTAACAACCCTGTATTTTTCAAATATTTTTTTTAACTGATTTTTCCAGATTCAAAAGCTTTATTTATGAAAAGAATAAATTTTATTATTTTAAATATAAACTTTGACTTTGATGTGGATTAGAATTCCAAATATGACTAAATTTAATATTTCCTGAAAATGTGAATTTTGGTCAATAGTCAAACTTTGACTTTTAAGTTTAAATTTTTAATAGTTTGAAATTATAAATTTTATCTTTTATTATGAAAATAGATTTAATAACTTGAACACTACTTTTCGTTTCGTTGAAAACGGAGTTAAAATGTAAAAGTTATGTACATTTCAATTTTTAGTATAATTTGTTTATTTGTGCAATTTTGCCTATTTTAAATTTTTTTAAATCATATTTTCCATCTTATATTTTGTTTTAATATGTGTTAATATGTTTTTTATGTATATTTTGTCTTTTTATGTTTTTAAATTGATAATAGTATTTTTCCAAAATTTACTGTATTTATTTTTCATTTTTAAAGGCTGTTTTTCTATTTTCTGCTATTTTCTTCATTAAAAATTATATGTAAATTAAATTTTAAATATTTATTTTGTGAATATATTTTTATTTTATATATTATTTATGTTTAAAAATATATTGCAAGCTCATATGAATTTTCTAAAATTTTTTCTATTCAATTTCAAAATTTTCTAGTCTAGTTCACTGTTTTAACTATTTTCCTTAATTCTACTTTATATAATCAATAAATATTATATATATTTTTATATTTTATCAAATTTTCGAATTTTTAACTGGAATTTCTGTTATTATCAGAAATATAAACTTATAAAAATGAATTAAAGAAATTTGAAAGGCCTTAAACTTTCTATCTTCCTAAGGCCCTTTTATTTTCCAACCCTTCTACTTTTTAACCTAACTTTTCATTCAATTGGCAACATCTCCTCATTTCCTCAGCCGCCACTTTTTTTTTTCTCTCATTCACGAAATTCCAAAGCTCCTAAACCCTAAAAAAAATATGGCTTCCATTCTCCTCTTATCTTCTTCCTTTATCTCTTCTTTACTTCACAATTTCCATTGATTTTGCCTTCCTCCTCTTCTAGCTTTGCTTGGCCTCTACCACCTTCATCTCCACCATCCTCTCCACCTTCAGCCCCACCACCATCTACAGCAGCACCTTCTCCTCCTCCACTGACCATGACAAGCCATGCCCATCCATTTAAGTTAGCACCACAAAATTTCACAAAAACCCTTCCAAACAATGCCTAAACCACATATGCTTCACCACCACCTTCATCTATCGCCTTGGCCACCCCTAGAACCACCACCACCAGCAACTACATGACCTTTGGCTGCTGCTGCACCATCACCCTCCACTGTCCAGACCTGTACCATGCATGGCTGAGCCAAGCAATGACCAAGTCGAGCCTTGTTGTGACCAAAACTTCACCTATTTGCCTTGTCCATTGATATTCTTCATGTTGCATCTCCTACCCTTCACATCACTTCATGTTTCCATGCTTAGGTGTGCTAAACCTGACCTATATGATGCTAACCTGAGCCCAAACACATCATGGCTGAGCACTTGATCCCCTATGGTCAAGCATTTGAATGGTAAAGGCAAAGTCTTGTCTTTATTGCTTTGTATTTCAATTTGTTCAACATTGTTTTATGTTAAGTATATTCATGTGCTATATTGTTTTGTCTTGTTTGGGTATTGTTTACAAGATGATATCTTGGCTATTTTCTCCACTCAAATCAAAGGTCGTGCCTTCTGGATCCGTTGTGTCATTCTAATTGATATCTCCAGCATAAAAAGGTGAGTTATTCTCACCAGACAATATGTACCTATATAACTAGTAAATTGACACCCTGCGAATCTGTAGAAATATATTATCAAGTTTTATATGCTTATATTATTATCATATGATGTTCACACCTGTTATTATACCTGTTATATCATATATTACTGTTATTTAATGTTATTCTGTTATTTATATCTGTTATCACCATTGCAAGTTCCCTGTAGATTAGAATCACTATGGGTTGAAATGATACATACCCGAACGGACTTTAGAATAGAGAAAAATCGTTATGGGCTGAAATGATAGGCCTGAATGATTTTTATTTAAAAATATTTTAACTTGGGATTGCGGGTTTGAAATGATAGAACCCGGATTTTTCTTTTTTTTTAACTGCGGATTGAAATGATACATATCCGTATCACTTGACCTAAGTTAGAAAATTATATACAGGCCCGTGGTTATTTTATAAAGTGTTTTGGATATTTTTAAGTATTTTAAAAATTATAAATTTATGAAATTTGATTTAAATAGATTTTGAAATGTTTTAAAATAAAGAAATTATGATTTTTCTATGTGTTAAAAATGTAATTAATGAATGGTTTAACTGGATTTTTGAAATATAACTTAAGTTGGAAATTTGGAATTTTGGTTAAAAGTGATATTTAGGTTATATAAATAAAATGGATATTAAATTTTATTTGGAAATGGTAAATATGATAATTTGATTAAATTTGAATTTAAGTGATTTATTAAAGTATTATTGATTTTTCTATGAATTTAAGTGGTTAAATAAATGAATGTTTAAAAATGATCTTTTAAAATATAACTTGACTTGGAAATGTGAAATTTGGTTTTAATTAAAGGTTTAAGTTAATTAAATAAAATTGGAAATTTAGTTAAATTTGTGAAATGGTAATTTAAATTTGAAGTGTTAAGTTATTTGTTGAAATGTGAAGAATTGGAAACTTTTACACTTAAATTTATTAAGTAAATTGTTGAAAATTGGATTTAATTATAGGAAATTTATTGTGAAAAAGATACATGTTAAATGATATGTAAATGAACATTTTAAATGTTAAAATATGCTTTTTAAAATGTTTATGTGTTTTAAATTGAAGTTATTTAATTGCTGGAAATACACTAACACCTGAAATCTACTTTTAATAGCATTCAGAAATGCTATAGATTCTGTTTTGAACTAAAATTGTGTAAAAAGAGCTATTACAGCATTTCTGAAATGCTGTAGTTGCTGTAATTGAACTTATAGGCTAATATTGAACTCAGGCGTATTATAGCATTCTCTGGAAATGCTATAGTGGTCTACAGTCTTTGCTGAAACCAAATTTAACCCTTGTTTTGAAATCTGAACTACCGCAGCACTTCTGAAATGCTGTCTTTTCTGTTTTGAACTATAATTCAACTAAAACTGAGTTTTAACAGCAGTTTTAAGTGCTGTCTTTGCTGAATTAAAATGTTTTCAAATATAACTTATAGCAGTTGTTTTTAAATGCTGTGAAATGCTGAAATTTTAATAATTAGGGTTTTTGACTTAGTAAACGAACTCAGAATGGTTTGAAACTTTGGAAATTGAATACTTGATTTGAAAATATAATAATTACACTTTTAAAAGGTTTAAATGAATTATTTTGATTGGAATATAAACTATTTAAAGGTGATTTGAAGTGATAGTAAATGAACGATATCTTTGAATTTAAAAGGTATTTAAAGTTGAATATTTGGATTTGAACTGATAGGATATTTTATTTTATTAAAATGATTTGAAATGAAGTTTTGTAAGGATATGATATTTTATTATATTAAAATGATTTGAAATGAAGTTTTGAAATTATATGAAAATTTAAATATATGGAAATGGTTTGGAATTGATTTAATCTTTATTTTGATAAAGATATGGTTTGAAATGATATTTTATTTTGAAGTAAAGTATTGTTTTTAAAAGTTATAACCACGGGTTATAATAACGTTGGGTTGTTAAAGAGACCGGGATCGGATATGGACATACTCTCTGTCTTACCGAAAACCACTTTGGCAACTGTGTACGCGGTGGAGATTCCAGAATGAAGTAGGATGGTGGCGACGTTCTTAAGGTATGTTACGTAGACCCAACTCCCGTGAGTTGGCATAAGGTGGCTAAAACAGGAGCGATCTCGGACCAGTGAGGTAGCACCTCTTCTCGGACACATTTCTTCGATATTATACTCTTACTTGTGATTGATTAGATGGCCATCCTCCGATTTGGGAGTGTTGTTCGAGGTGGAACGGTAGTGGCTGCTATGCGTATCCATCAGTCCGTGTGCGTAATTGGTATATCTACCCTGGCATTGCCTAGTTGTGCCGTGTCACCTACCATATCGAGCTTTACTACGATTATGATTTTAAGATCCGACCGCGTTAAGGTTCTCCATCCCCTTAACGCTATTTTCTATATGATTATACTTTACTTATTTAGACACTATTATAATATCGAATATTACTACATAGTAGATAGTTTAACGGATCCTTAGAGGATGGGCGGTCCCAAGCATCTTCTAAGTTACTTGTACCTTTATTACAGTTCACTTGAGTTGGTTTACATTATATAAGTATATATTGTCCTGACTCGAGTGTTTTGTGTTTTGCTTTACGCTCGGGTCAGCCTGAGTTATTCACAGATTTTGATTTCCACTCTCTTGGAGATTTGAATCGCTGGAGATTATCTGCTTGTCATGTCCTATCTATTTCAGTTCCGTTGTTCTACTCAGCTTGTACTTGGTTATTTTATTGAGACTTTTGTTGTACTCTATTTCTTCTGTTGTATCTTATGTAACTCTGATATATTTATATAGTAGCTTCATGAACTACTATTTCTTTTACTTCCGCTGCATTATTTTACTCTGTGTCTGTGATCTGTGATTATATTTATTTACTGTATATTCTGAGATTTGCCAAATTTTATTTACAACGCGGTATTTTGAGCAATTCAACTCCGGCATGAGTGTCTACCTATACACTTATAATGGATGCGAATGGTTGAAAATATCGGGTCGTTACAGTACACAACATACAACTGGACATTAATCATATCATGTCCTCGATACAACTGAATGTACAGCAATCTACACAGCGGAATATACATACACAAATACGGAAGATACGTCTCGCCATCCAGCTCATCTCCTGAGCTCCACAGCATCATATCCTGTATTTGTAATACTCGTTCTGACCCGAGCATCATATAAAACTACACCCGAGTCAGTCTGGAAAACCAGCGTGAGAAAATCACACTCAATTTATTTTTAAGTTTCAAAAATTCTTTGAAAATAACAGCATCTCGTAAGACCACGCCACAAATAAACATGTCGGGTTTTTCCCTTACGATAGCTAAAACACTTTCTTAACAAATCCTCTGATATTATAATAGTGTTTATATACAAATACTTATTCAAATAGCTGAAATTTTTACATCTATTAAATTCCAGCATACTAGCCACAAGGTGGGTAATACAAACAAATACCGTACAAGGCACGTAGGAAAAATGGATTTCCAACTAATGACTAGGCACTGGGTACCACCTGACACAGTACATGGCCTAGATCACAGTACCGAGGATCCACCCTAAGTCCCCTGCAACACAAGGCCGGAACCATCCCTTACTGGATGATTCCGAATAAAATCACCCCACGGTTGGGATCAGCAACCGCAACACTAAGCCAAAATATAAGGGACATCTAGACAGGGATGACCTTACCCTCCAGTGGGAGCTACCCACGAAGCCTTGCTGCATAACCCCTTATTTTCAGTCATTCCCGGTTGATGAGGCTTGAGGCTAAGCGTTACCTTTCAGAACATATCCCTTAGAATGCCCATTGTCCGCTGACGATGTTTTCGAAAGCATTCATCCATATAAGTCCGTCCAAGGTCCGAACGGAACCGAAGGCATTACTCCTACTACATCCATTTTGGAAATATCCTCAGGATTAGTAGCGACTAGCCCTTGCACTTCACTGCTCCATCTTCGACTCCGAAATCGTTTCCACGAAACGTACAAACCGGATCGAAGTGGTTTTCAAGAAATTAATCCCGATCTCGGTCTCTTCGAAACGATTAGCGCATTGGCCAATATTGATAGTCGGTGATTTAACTATCAATTCACATTCACAAGCAACCATCACACAATAAATAATTTCCAAATTATTTATTTACCTCAAAATATCTTCGCAAGATATATATCCAAATTTTCAAAGCTCATTTGAAAACAATTTCAAAACAGTTTCCGCTTACGGAATACATTTCCCAAATATTTAATTTTCTCTGAAACACCAAGTACAAAATACTTTTAGATTTAAATAATTTAAAAACACTTTATTATAAATATACTCTATAACATTGAAATTTTAAAACTACTTTAATACTTTATCAAAATATATACTTTAAGAATATTTAAAATAAAACCACTCTATAAATATAAACTAAATTTCTCCTTTAAAAACACAATACCAAATCACTTTAATATAATTACTTCAATAATAGAATTTTGAAAATACTTACTTTGGAAATTAACATTTAGAAAAAAACAATTTTTCTAAAACATGCTTTTTAAAACAACATTAAAACTTTTAACAAGTATTTAAAATTTCTTTGAAAACATACTTGGCTATCCAAAGAAATACACTTCTCTTTCCAATCTTTAAAAATAAATCAACATTTATTTTTAAACCAATCCATATTCTTTTATAAATTCCCACCTTGAATTTATATTTTCAAATATCCACTGATATTTTATTTTACTTTATAAACCCAGTTTATAAATTCCAAAATCTCATTTCTCTTTAAAAATCCCGTTTTAACAACTAAATCAATTTCCAATTGATTTTCCAATTTACTTTACTTTACTTTGAAATAAATTTCCTTGGCTACTTCATTTATTTCAAATACATTAACTTTAAATTTCATTTCTTTATTATGATTGAAAAATACCTTTAAAATGAGAATATCAATTTTAGATTTTCCAAATACCTTTTCTTTTCCCCTTTTAATTAAAGTTAAACCTTGAATTAAAATAAATTCTTTAGTCTTTAAATAAAATTGCTTAAGCTTAATATTCATTACTTCTCTGCTTATTCAAAATTCCATTTTTTCCATATTTATTAGAATTCTGAATCGCTTTTATTTTTATTTTCCTTTCGATTCATTATTAAATTTTATTCCAATTCACTTGAATTATTTTACTTAAATTTACTCTTTTATTCCTTTTCAAAAATTCCATTCTAGAGATTTTGAAAACTCAGCATATCCAAATCGGTTCAACCAAACCATAACGTCCAATTACCCATATAATTCATCACAGGATATCAAAAATCATATCATAGAATATTTAAACAAAATTAAATATTTTGAGGAATCCAGTTGGATCCCTCCAACCTGTTTCCCTGCATCCACAGATGTTAGCACAATACAAATTCCACTTCAAGGTGGAATATCGCGGTATATGGGTTTTACAAAATATCATCCGCTATTATGCGGCGCATAGGGTCTCATCCGCTATAAAATGCGGGAATATCAACAACTCCAATATATACATATGCCAATATGTATATATTGCTATATACTACTATATATATAGCACATCAATCAATGCAATCATCCAATCAATTATTTAAATTTAACTATTTAAATTTAAAATAAAAATTCATCTGAGTGAGATTAACTCACCTTTTCCCTTTTTTATTTTTTTTGCAATTCAACCCAAACCAGTAGTTTTCTCCACGATGCCCGACCTTGAATACATATTATATGATTTCATTAATATTCGATCAATTTGGACAAATCAATTTCTACCTAAAATTTCATTTTACTTAATAAGGTAATTTTCAAACTAATTTTCTTTACAAATACAATTTAAGTTTCAAAATAATTAAATAAATTAACTTACAAATAATCACCTTCATAATTTATTTTATAATAACTTGTGAATTAAAATATCTACGTATATATTTATCTATTTCATTTAACACTACCTTCTAAATCATATCCATATATAAACTATTTTCTGTTTTACAATTAATATATATATATATATATTCATATAAATCTTTAATAAAGATAAATAAATTGTTTTATATCCTACTGCAGCATATTTATCTGATCTGGATGTATACATTTATTTTCCTTTTTAAGCAAAACATTTTAACATATTCAAATAGAACAGAGATTACCTGCTACTCAAACTAGATCGAGCATAGCTACTGCTTGCCCAAAACTCAACTCCAATGTCCTCACAACGATCGACATCCAGCTTCACGAATCCCTCCGCGACTCGAACATGCACCTGCGGCCTCAAGTTTCTGCCCTAGTCGCGATCGAAACCCACGCACGCGCCTCTACTCCAAACCCTAACTCGATCGATGACGCGACCCCA
Organism: Allium fistulosum; assembly: GCA_030737815.1. NCBI lineage: Eukaryota > Viridiplantae > Streptophyta > Magnoliopsida > Asparagales > Amaryllidaceae > Allium > Allium fistulosum. Next base: position 229,429,411 of record CM060908.1, on the reverse strand, counting down.
CGAATCCACCTCGCGAACCCCACCGCGGCCCCTCCTTGCCACCGCCGAGCCTGACGATGAAGTCCTCGCTTCTGGTGCTCGCGAATGCTCCATTCAAAGCCATCAAGCTTTTCGCCCAACGCCCATCGCCTATCACGAACATCGAAAAAGATCCTGAGCCCGATGCAATTTTCTTCGATTTTAAATCGATTGGAAGGGGATAGGAACGCGATTCACTCTTCTTTTTTTTCTCTGTGATTATTGACTTAGATTGGAAGAAGTGAACGCGATATAAATTTAATAATTTTTTTTCTTTTTGAAAAGAAACGAGGCTAAATGAAGGTTTTAGATTGAGGCCATTTATTTTTCTCTGATGCTTTCGAATCTGAAGTTGATTTTACAAAAGAGAAAGAAAACGATGATTCTTATTTATTATTTTCAATAGCATGCTTTGACAGTTGCGTGCTGTTTCAAAAAGGGGGAACATGATTTGAGAGGAAGGCTGCGTGCTGATGTGAACAGACAAACAGTGATATGAGTAGAATTTAGCTGATGGTTGACCAAACTATGCAAATATACATTAATTCAGATTTCGATTCAAATTTCAGCGCGTTTATAAATCGTACGCTTACACAACAACTCCAAACGCTACAAAAATTGAAATCCGATAATAATAAAATATTACGGATCCAATGGAACTGGTTTCGTCGAATTCCGAGACTGTGCCTCGGAAGGCTATTTTTAAATATCGATTTAAACGGTATATTTTTAAACTGAACAAATCACCTTCAAATTCAATTTTAAAATTTTGTTGTTGTCTTCAATATCATTTATATGAATTTTACGAGCTTTCAAATTATTTTTAATTAGCTTAGAATACCAGATTTACTATTTTATCCAACTTCAAATAATTTAATTAAATAATTAAATTACTCAAAAAACAGCGATATTTGAAACTTAAGTTAATAATTAATCTCTGAATATTTAAAATTAATTAAATATTCCAATTTCAAATATACAAAAATTCCGGGTCGTCACACTAGTAATACTAATTGGTAGTATGGGTATAGATGTGGGGTGTTATCGTTGGTATCGAGTAGGTTTAGAACAATAAAGAGCATAAGAGACATGAGCCTTGGCCTAAAATGAGACTTAAAGTCCCTGTCCTAATGGGTGTGTGGTAGATTCTTGTTTATACCTAAGTGATAGTGGGAGCATACGATGATTACTGGGGTAATCATTTGGGGACGTATTTGTATTTTTCTTATTATGTAATATATTTCTTCTACCTTTTTCCGAGTGTAATTCTCTATATGAGATGCATAGAAATTGATGGAGGTTGAAGACATAGGAGTAAATTGTTTGACTAGTAGTGTCAGCATAGATGATGAATGTTAGACCACTATATGGTTTTGGAAGTAAGAATGGAGTTGTTCGACTAGGGAAGTTGTAAAAAAAACCCTAATTTGAATCTCTTATTGAATACTTCACCATTCCAAATTACGATGAGGCGAGTTGAGTAAGATGATCCAATAGTGATTGGAGTTGTGCAGTGGAAACTAATTGATAACTTTCTACTGAAGGCATTTGTTTGCTTATTTGGAAATGTGTGTACCATTGTATTAATGCTTATTTGATATTATGGATGGATGGTGTGTGATAAATTGCATTATTTTTAAGTATTAATGCTTATTTGATATTATGGATGCATGGTGTGTGATAAATTGCATTATTTTTAATGGTTGATGAATTGAGTGCGTATGTGCGTATGCGTGTGTATGTGTATGTATGTCTATATATATTCAAATTTCAAAAAATAAATATTTTTATACAAACAAGCATATGATTTAATAAAAATTTGAAATAATTTTTTTTAAAGGTGATTGAAAATTATATTTTTGATTGATGTTTGAGATTTTGAAAATAAGTAATAGTTTCAGATAAGAAAAATATTAATTTGAAAGAAATTAAAATTCCGGAGGAAAGATTTTTAGTAATAAATTTGGAAAACGATGGTTTAAAGATAGAATAATATTTTAAAGCAAGCATATTTTGTAATTAGAACCTTTTTAATTAAATTTAAGTTTTTTATATGATATTACAAAATGTTTTAGTTTTGGCAAACCATTGTTTTCAAAAGGAAAGTATATGAAACTATTTAAATATATTTATTTAAAGAAAATTTGAAGCTGATTTCATGTTAGTTTGTCGTTGAGTGCTTTTAGAATTCTGGTCGATGTGCCTAGTCAATGTTATCGATAGGGATTCCTAAACATTAGGACGAAGCATATAGATACAAAGTTTTGAAAAGTGATGTAATATCCAAAGAGAAGTAAAATATTTTAAGCTATACAGAAATTGATGCTTTGAAATAGTATTCCGAAGAAAGTTACATTCATTGTTTTAAAGAGATTAGGATGATATGACATATATTTTGAGATGAGAAAAATGTTTTAGAGAACGAAGAGTTATTGTTTTGAAAGAAGTATATAATATAAGGAAGAGTATAAATAATATTTTCGAGAAAAGTGTTTTGAAAAGAAAATAACATTTTAAAGAAACATTTTAAGGTATATTTTGAAAAGAATATAGATAAAGGTCTAAAAAGTGATATAAAACCTTTTGAAAAGAAAAATATTATTTTGAAACGATGTTTTAGTAAAGTATGTGATATGAAGATATGTATAATGTTTTGGAAATTGTTATGAGTTGAAAATATAAATATATATGAGTGTAAGTAGCATTGTGGTAAAGTAATGAATTGTTTTATAAATAATAAATTATTTTCACAAGTTTAGATATTTGATATGATGATTGCAGCCATTAAATATCAGTATCAAGTTGAGATTAATTGTAACGACCCAGAATTTATATTAATTAAAACTTGAATATTTAATTAATTTTAAATATTAATAAGTAGAATTAATAAGTCGAATAATTAAAAATTCGAATAATTGGATTTAATTGGGTAATTAAATCGATAAATTGAATAGTGAAATTCCAAACTTACTTGAAATCTGGATTTAATGTGAATGAAAATGATTTATAAAGTAATATTAAATCACATTGAAGTTATAATGATGTTATAGAACTTTTAAAATTGAATTTAAAGTTAAACTATGAAAATTGAATATTTTAATATTTAATCGACTAGTGAAATTAGCCATTTTTCGAACAGTCTCAGAATTGGACGAAACTAGTTCCATTGGATCCGTAATAGTTTGTTATTATCGGATTTCAATTTTCGTAGCAATCAGAGTGGTCGTTTGACCGTGGCAGCTCAAAACGCATCGAAATTGTTTTAATATTAATTTGGCGAGTTAAAATAGTCATTTTTCAAAAAGTCTCGGATTTCGACGAAACCAGTTTCATCGGATCCGTAATGTGATATTATTGTAAGGTTTCAAATTTCAACTCAATCGGATTTATCGTTTGTCCGGGGCAAGCCAAAACGCCTCGAAATCGATTTAATTTAAATTGATCGTTTATTGTCATATCTCACACATACAATCGAATTAGCTTCCGAAACCTGTTCCATTGTGTCCGGAACGCGGGATAAACCCCAGAAACGCCAGTCACCGCGCGTAAATCGGAGTTTGGAAATTCCGGATGAATAGTGTTCGTCAAAACTTCTATAAATAGGCCCATATATTCACAAATAAAAAAAAGAAGGAAACCCTAGGGTTTACTTCAGCCGGCCGCCACTTCTGAAATTCGATGGCCAGAAAATTGTTTCATTCTCCCTTCAATTTCTTCAAATCTACACGTCAATTCAACAAACTTCCAACTGGGATATTGGAGATCTCAATGAGTACTCCAACTTGAACGGCTATGATCGGAAATCTCGCGGTGGATCGACCTGAAATCGCTTGTGAAGGCCACACTTTCAACACGTTTTTCGAGGAAGTAGATGCAACCGGGTCTGACCGTGTTTTGGGCGAAGGGGTGTTTCGTGGAGGCGGTTCCGATGGCGTATCCTGATCGTCTCCATGTTGCTCGAAGTTGATCGCGTCGTTAGGGTTAAATGGCGGCTGCGTGGGTTCTTTGGCCTGGAGCTTTCACGCGTTCGAACGAAGGGGAGGAAGTAGTAGGGTGCGGCCAAGATCTTTTTGAAGGAAAACGTGCGGCTGAGATCTAGCTAGGGTATAATTATAAAAGAAAATGTAAATTAAATTATATTAAAATTTGTGTAATGTTTAAAATGCAATAACTTTTTCTTACGAGATCGAAAAAATGCAAAACCGGTTGCGATGGAATCGTATGATCGAGCACTACGCGATGCAACTGGATTGGAGTCGTTTGGAGCTAGCGAAGATTTCGAGTAAAATTAAACGCCCGTTTAATTTTATTCGAAATAAACGCTGAAATTAAAATTGGAATCAAGGTGAGAACTTCTCACTCAATCGAACAGTTCGATTTATAAATTTTAAATAGTTAGATTTAAATTTTTTGATTGTATGCCTGGATGATATATTATTATTTGTTGTTGATTGAAATAGACATTATACGCTGTTATTAAGCGGAGGTTAATTATTAAAAACATATACCGCGAATATTTCACCTTTGTGTGGAATTGGTATTATATATATATAGAAATATATACATATTGGCATATGTATATATTGGATTGATTGATTTCCCGCATTGTATAGCGGATGAGACCCTATTGCGCCGCATAATAGCGGATAATATTTATTAAACCCATATACCGCGATATTTCGTACTGGAGCGGAATTGGTATTGTGCTAACATCTTTGGATGCAGGGGGACAGGTTGGAGGGATCCAACTGGATTCCTCAACTATATTGATTTGTTTACAGATATGATTGTATATTCCGTTGTCATATTGATATATGATGTTTGATTATCGTGAAGGATTATTGGATGTTGTTGCATCATCGGATCCATTTTTGAAGTTTTAAAAATAACGATTTTGATTTTAAAAGGATTTTAAAGTGATTTTTGAAAGTATACGTTTTATTAAAATTTTAAATTGATTCATTCTAAATAAATAAACGTTATAATTTTTATGTAATTAAAATTAGGATGTTTGTGAAAATATAATAAGAATGTGGTTTTTGAAATATAAGTTGATTAAATTTTAATTGGTTTAAATTGAAAATTTCGACTTATTATAAATGGATTTTATTTATAGAAGATGTATAAAAAAATTGTTATTTTATAAATAAAAATAAGGAGATTATTTAGGAGTTCTATAAATGTTAAAATGAACTTATAAACGAATTTTATAAGTAAGTAATATTAATAGATTTATAATGGTGAAGTTATTAAATGAATAGATTTTGTAGAATAGAAGATTTATAAGTAATTATCTTATAAATCGGATTTTTGCATTTAAATGAGGTATGAATGGAATTTGTTAATAATGAGATTTATAAGTTGAAGTTTTATAAATAGAAATGGGATTTCTAAACATTGTTTTATAAATCCGAAAACAATTGAATTTGATAAACTAAACATAGAAGTTTAATAAAGGGGATATATTCGTGATTTTGGATAGCGAATTATCCTTTAAGTTAAATGTTGTAAAAATAAGAGTTGGTTGGGAATTTTATTCACGATTTTGGACAGTGAATATATTATTAAATAAAACGGAGATGTTTTAGAGAAGTGATATTACGAAATGAAGTAATTGTTTTAAAAGATATTTTAAAATGTGTTAGGTATCGAATACATAGATTTCAACATTTATTGTTGAAATAGACGTTTCGAGAAATAAGGAAATGGTGGACTATAACACTGTTGTTATAGTAAATGGTTTCCGAAAAGAAATATTTTGTGTAGTATTGGGATTTATATATCTATCTAAATTTCGAATCCCTATACTAGTGGTTTTGAGTCGTCGTAACGATGTTTTACGTAACAGTTGTTTTGACTCAAATAAAATGTTTTTAAGAGAACGTTTCCTTAAAGAATGAAATATATACTTAATTATGATTTAAGTATATTGAATATTTTCCAAGTGTTGAAAATAAATGGATTTGTGAAATACTTATTATTAAATAAGTATGGAAATGCTTTTCCAATATGAAATGAAAGGTTTGAAATTTTATCTTTTAAAGATAAATTGAAAGTGAATATTTGAAATTTGTTTCAAATGATTAAGTGTGGAAAATTATATATCTTGTAAAGATATTTTTGGAAATTAAATAATTTGGAAAATTATTTGGAATCTGATGATGTTGCGCATCTTTATTGATAGTTAAATAACCGACTATCAATAATTACCTTGAATGGGTATTTGTTGTGATTTGCTTGAATTCGAATGCCACACTTATTTTTGAATAAGCGCTCACTATTCGGGTTAGCCGGGAAAGGACCATGGGGTCGTATAACCCATTCCGAATATGTGATATGTCGTTATGAATTGCATTTGATGACCGACGTTGAAGACTGGATATTTTTGAAAACGGAAGGATTACCGTCGAGTTACTCTACATCGACTGATCTTCGATTTAGAGGTTTTATCAACCTTAGTGACGGGAAGTCTGGACGTGATTAAAAATTATCCGGATTTGCAAGGGCTTCGTGAGAAGTGCCTTCGGTTCTGTTCGATCCCGGAACAGACTTGTTTGGATAGTATGTCTGACGTTACAAATTGAGATATAAAGCTGATTTCTTTCAAATACATTTCTATTGGTGGCGGAGAATTTATTCTCTTAGCTTAACACCCTTCTCTGAGACGTACAAGCTCAGAGGTTATGTAGTTGAAATTTATCAGCGATATATCCCAATTTGTTAACGTGGCATACCGAGTGTTGCTGTGAAATGATCAGTGTTTGATCATTTGTGATATGATCATTTGTTTGATCTTATATCTTTGTGATCATAGGTTGATCATTTTGTTTGACCCGAAGCAGGGCTTTTTGAGAAAGCGTAGCTTTGTGGACGAGACTTCATCGAGCCTCACACCCCGGAAATGGTCGAAACAGGAAGGATGCAGCAAGGTTCTAGGGAGTAGCGCCCCTTAGTGTATGTCATTCCTTCTGGATAAAGGTGGTATCATGGTATGGAGCCTAGATATTTAACCTATGTTGATGCTGCGAGTTTATTACTTTTTGGTTGTTGGAAATCGAGGATCCTCGGGAAGATCGGTTACGATCGGGGGATGGCATACGCGTGTCAGTAGTTACCTATTTTTGCAGAGGTAACCCGGCCTTGTGTTGGCAGAGATCCGGTTAGGTTCTCGGGACGTCATTCCAGAGGCGTTTCCATGTGGTAATGGGAAGTTCCTTGGCCTGACCATTTGTTGGAAATCCAAAGAAACAATACGAGCCTTTACGATTGCAAATTGTAGAACCTGTTTCCTCAGGAGGCAGCTATAGCGGGCATAATATAATGGTACCTATGCTGGCTAAGATTTATATTCTACTTTCGAAATGATTTGCACTATGCACTAATAATAATATCAAAAAACAGTTTGATTTGATTTTTGCGTAGTAAGCATCTTTGACTAACATAAGAAGAAATTTCCTCCAAGTCTGCGTTTGCATTGTGTGTGTGGTGGGTGGTCTTATGGTAGTTTCATTTTCCAAAAGCATTACGAAATTGACTTTAAAATTTCCTATGGTTTGTTTTTAAATATAAGATAAACTGTTTTAAGTTATCACACCAGTCACCATGACTAACCTGGAGTTTATTGTTTCCTTCCTAAACTCTGGGTGCCCACCAATTTTCACACGGGCAGTCTAGAGTTAGGTTATCAGGTCATTCTAAATTCGGGATGCTGTGGAGCTTAGTGGCAAGCTGGATGGCGAGACGTACCACTTGTATATGATATTATTTATTCCGCTGTGTATTCTGTATGCGGACAAGTTTATATAACTGTCCAGTGTTGTATTTTTGTTGTAAACTCTAATGATGATGTAATGTATAAACTGATATAGTTCTTTGATTAAAGATTATTCATTTATCTATTATATGTTGTTCCGCTGCGAATGTGAGATTCTGATATTGTTTCTGTTTCTGTGTTTTCTGTTGTTTCTTCTTTCTCTTTTCTTCTATCTTTTCTTCTTTTTCTACCTCTTCTTCTTTCTAAACCATAACATTTCGGGTTTCCGTCATTCGATTGCTCGGCAGTCGATAAAGTGAGTATCGATGTCGAATTTTCGAAAGTCGAAAATTTTCGGGACGTTACATTTGGTATCGGAGCATATGGTTAAGCGACAACCCTGCTCTGTTGGGTGTTACTCATTAGAGATAGAGTCAGTACTACTCTAGAATGAGTTCGAGTGTAATAATAGATATGAGCGCGTATTTGTTAGTGAATATAAAATTGTTTTATATTGTGATGGTTGATTTGTTGAGTGGTATATGGATTTTGGTCGGTATTGTCCGTACAACTCTATCGATAGGGATCTCTAAACACTTGTATAGAAAAATTCGGCACGATATTGTTTTAAATTGGGTAAATGAAATAATTTTACCTCTATTATATTTTGTATATAAAGGAAAATAATTTTTCAGAAATTATTAAAGTATATATAAAAATCGATTGTTTAGTTGTTGAAAATGTAAATATATATAAGTTAATTCAAAGTTGTTTGAATAAGTTGAATTAAAACAACAATTGCGAAGGAATAAATTGTATAAGCAAATGAATTATAATGTATGGAGTTATAATTAAAATGATTTACAATGGTAAATAATCTTATATATAAATAGTGAAATTTTATAAGTAAAAGATTTGTAAATGTGATTTATAATCTGAAATAAAATTCCAGAGAAGTGTTTTGAAAGGATTTGATATTTTGGAAAACTATTTTGAAGGAATGAAAAGCTCTAAACTCTTTTCAGGTCGCTGGAAAATAATTCCGATGATGATTGCAACATCATTGGTGTTCATTTTCGGGTTTCCAAAAGAGGAATTGCTGCCAGATTATTTTAAATGGAAGTTGGTTGGAAAACTTGGATTTTGTTTTGCGAATTCAAAAGATAATTTGAATTGATTTCAAAATTGGTTTTGAAAGGTTGAAAAGACTCTGGAATCCTATTTAAAATATTTATGGGAATGATAAATGAGTTGATAACTTATACAATTTGAAATTTTGATAGAATAAATTTAACTTAAAGGATAGAGTTAAATTAGAATAAGTATAAATGAATCAATAAAATCCAGGTGAAAACTTAAGTTAAATTAAACAAATGATGTTTGAAATAGAAAGTAACTTAAGTAATGTAGAATAAAGTTGATTTTGGTATCGAAGTAAATAATCAAGTGAATTAAATGAATATGAACTTGAGTTATATAAGTGAAATTCAACTTGAAATGTTAAATGAATTAGCAATTGAATAAATAAATAGTTTGGATGTAAATCAATCCAATCTAATAAATTGAATGGAAGATCAATTTAATATTAAAAGAATTGGAATTAAATGTGTTGGTTATACATTGGTTGTTATTTGATTGTTAATTGATTGTATATAAATTCATTAAGTGTTAATGAAGTTGAATTGATGAAATTGGAAGCTAAAGTAATTGAATTCAAATTGTAAGTGAACTAATGTGAATGTAAACTAATTGAATTTGAACGAATGAATGTTAGTAAAATCCAACGTTAATGAATCAAATGTGATTAAATTGAAAACCAATTCATTGAATATTAATGAGAAATGAAAGTAAATTGATTTGGTTATGAAGTTGTTGAATGTTTATTGGATGATGGTTGCATTTGTTGTTCGTTGCATTTGCTATATTGGCACATGTAGTTGTTATGTTGTTATATGATGTATATTGATATTATTTTCTATATACATGTTCTCATTTGTTTGATTGAGTGTTTAGTAGGTGAAGATGGCGTTTGCTTCGCATTTGGAGCTCGCTTCCGCGCTATATTAGCCGTATACGCTCGCTAATAATATATAAGGTACATATCTCAGATTAAATATCGTACTTTTACACTTTTTTCCCTACGGGATGCCTCATCACTTGATGAGATGTATATTTGTGATATATATACACTGTCATTTTTTTTCGGATCGAGCCGCGCAAAGGAGGCTATGGCGAAATTTTCCGAAAATTTAAGGTGTTAGAATATTTTTGAGAAAATTGGAAAATTTTGAAAACTAAGTAAAGTTTTGTAAGAAGTTTAACTATGGGATTTTTGGAAAAGTTAAACACTTAAGAGATGTGTAAATCTAATTTGAACGGTTTGTTTTTGAAAGTTAATGGATTTTGTATCTTCTTCTTACTTGGTAATTTCGTGGACGAAATTCTTTTAAGGGGGAACGTTTGTAATGACCCAGAATTTATATTAATTAAAACTTGAATATTTAATTAATTTTAAATATTAATAAGTAGAATTAATAAGTCGAATAATTTAAAATTCGAATAATTGGATTTAATTGGGTAATTAAATCGATAAATTGAATAGTGAAATTCCAAACTTACTTGAAATCTGGATTTAATGTGAATGAAAATGATTTATAAAGTGATATTAAATCACATTGAAGTTATAATGATGTTATAGAACTTTTAAAATTGAATTTAAAGTTAAACTGTGAAAATTGAATATTTTAATATTTAATCGACTAGTGAAATTAGCCATTTTTCGAACAGTCTCAGAATTGGACGAAACTAGTTCCATTGGATCCGTAATAGTTTGTTATTATCGGATTTCATTTTTCGTAGCAATCAGAGTGGTCGTTTGACCGTGGCAGCTCCAAACGCATCGAAATTGTTTTAATATTAATTTGGCGAGTTAAAATAGTCATTTTTCAAAAAGTCTCGGATTTCAACGAAACCAGTTTCATCGGATCCGTAATGTGATATTATTGTAAGGTTTCAAATTTCAAGTCAATCAGATTTATCGTTTGTCCGGGGCAAGCCAAAACGCCTCGAAATCGATTTAAATCGGTTTAATTTAAATTGATCGTTTATTGTCATATCTCACACATACAATCGAATTAACTTCCGAAACTTGTTCCATTGTGTCCGGAACGCGGGATAAACCCCAGAAACACCAGTCACCGCGCGTAAATCGGAGTTTGGAAATTCCGGATGAATAGTGTTCGTCAAAACTTCTATAAATAGGCCCATTTATTCACAAATAAAAAAAAGAAGGAAACCCTAGGGTTTACTTCAGCTGGCCGCCACTTCTGAAATTCAATGGCCAGAAAATTGTTTCATTCTCCCTTTCTTCAAATCTACACGTCAATTCAACAAGCTTCCAACTGGGATATTGGAGATCTCAATGAGTACTCCAACTTGAACGGCTATGATCGGAAATCTCGCGGTGGATCGACCAGAAATCGCTTGTGAAGGCCACGCTTTCAACACGTTTTTCGAGGAAGTAGATGCAACCGGGCCTGACCGTGTTTTGGGCGAAGGGGTGTTTCGTGGAGGCGGTTCCGATGGCATATCCTGATCGTCTCCATGTTGCTCGAAGTTGATCGCGTCGTTAGGGTTAAATGGCGGCTGCGTGGGTTCTTTGGCCTGGAGCTTTCACGCGTTCGAACGAAGGGGAGGAAGTAGTAGGGTGCGGCCAAGATCTGTTTGAAGGAAAACGTGCGGCTGAGATCGAGCTAGGGTATAATTATAAAAGAAAATGTAAATTAAATTATATTAAAATTTGTGTAATGTTTAAAATGCAATAACATTTTCTTACGAGATCGAAAAAATGCGAAACCGGTTGCGTTGGAATCGTATGATCGAGCACTACGCGATGCAACTGGATTGGAGTCGTTTGGAGCTAGCGAAGATTTCGGGTAAAATTAAACGCCCGTTTAATTTTATTCGAAATAAACGCTGAAATTAAAATTGGAATCAAGGTGAGAACTTCTCACTCAATCGAACAGTTCGATTTATAAATTTTAAATAGTTAGATTTAAAATTGTTGATTGTATGCCTGGATGATATATTATTATTTGCTGTTGATTGAAATAGACATTATACGCCGTTATTAAGCGGAGGTTAATTATTAAAAACATATACCGCGAATATTTCACCTTTGTGTGGAATTGGTATTATATATATATATATAGCAATATATACATATTGGCATATGTATATATTGGATTGATTGATTTCCCGCATGGTATAGCGGATGAGACCCTATTGCGCCGCATAATAGCGGATAATATTTTTTAAACTCATATACCGCGATATTCCGTACTGGAGCGGAATTGGTATTGTGCTAACATCTTTGGATGCAGGGGGACAGGTTGGAGGGATCCAACTGGATTCCTCAACTGTATTGATTTGTTTACAAATATGATTGTATATTCCGTTGTCATATTGATATATGATGTTTGATTATCGTGAAGGATTATTGGATGCTGTTGCATCATCGGATCCATTTTTGAAGTTTTAAAAATAACGATTTTGATTTTAAAAGGATTTTAAAGTGATTTTTGAAAGTATACGTTTTATTAAATTTTTAAATTGATTCATTCTAAATAAATAAACGTTATAATTTTTATGTAATTAAAATTAGGATGTTTGTGAAAATATAATAAGAATGTGGTTTTTGAAATATAAGTTGATTAAATTTTAATTGGTTTAAATTGAAAATTTCGACTTATTATAAATGGATTTTATTTATAGAAGATGTATAAAAAAAATTGTTATTTTATAAATAAAAATAAGGAGATTATTTAGGAGTTCTATAAATGTTAAAATGAACTTATAAACGGATTTTATAAGTAAGTAATATTAATAGATTTATAATGGTAAAGTTATTAAATGAATACATTTTGTAGAATAAAAGATTTATAAGTAATTATCTTATAAATCGGATTTTTGCATTTAAATGAGGTATGAATGGAATTTGTAAATAATGAGATTTATAAGTTGAAGTTTTATAAATAGAAATGGGATTTCTAAACATTGTTTTATAAATCCGAAACTAATTGAATTTGATAAATTGAACATAGAAGTTTAATAAAGGGGATATATTCGTGATTTTGGATAGCGAATTATCCTTTAAGTTAAATGTTGTAAAAATAAGAGTTGGTTGGGAATTTTATTCACGATTTTGGACAGTGAATATATTATTAAATAAAACGGAGATGTTTTAGAGAAGTGATATTACGAAATGAAGTAATTGTTTTAAAAGATATTTTAAAACGTGTTAGGTATCGAATACATAGATTTCAACATTTATTGTTGAAATAGACGTTTCGAGAAATAAGGAAATGGTGGACTATAACACTGTTGTTATAGTAAATGGTTTCCGAAAGGAAATATTTTGTGTAGTATTGGGATTTATATATCTATCTAAATTTCGAATCCCTATACTAGTGGTTTTGAGTCGTCATAACGATGTTTTACGTAACATTCGTTTTGACTCAAATAAAATGTGTTTAAGAGAACGTTTCCTTAAAGAATGAAATATATACTTAATTATGATTTAAGTATATTGAATATTTTCCAAGTGTTGAAAATAAATGGATTTGTGAAATACTTATTATTAAATAAGTATGGAAATGCTTTTCCAATATGAAATGAAAGGTTTGAAATTTTATCTTTTAAAGATAAATTGAAAGTGAATATTTGAAATTTGTTTCAAATGATTAAGTGTGGAAAATTATATATCTTGTAAAGATATTTTTGGAAATTAAATAATTTGGAAAATTATTTGGAATCTGATGATGTTGCGCATCTTTATTGATAGTTAAATAACCGACTATCAATAATTACCTTGAATGGGTATTTGTTGTGATTTGCTTGAATTTGAATGCCACACTTATTTTTGAATAAGCGCTCACTATTCGGGTTAGCCGGGAAAGGACCATGGGGTCGTATAACCCATTCCGAATATGTGATATGTCGTTATGAATTGCATTTGATGACCGGCGTTGAAGACCGGATATTTTTGAAAACGGAAGGATTACCGTCGAGTTACTCTACATCGACTGATCTTCGATTTAGAGGTTTTATCACCCTTAGTGATGGGAAGTCCGGACGTGATTAAAAATTATCTGGATTTGCAAGGGCTTCGTGAGAAGTGCCTTCGGTTCTGTTCGATCCCGGAACAGACTTGTATGGATAGTATGTCTGACGTTACAAATTGAGATATAAAGCTGATTTCTTTCAAATACATTTCTATTGGTGGCGGAGAATTTATTCTCTTAGCTTAACACCCTTCTCTGAGACGTACGAGCTCAGAGGTTATGTAGTTGAAATTTATCAGCGAAATATTCCCAATTTGGTAATGTGACATGCTGAGTGTTGTTGTGAAATGATCAGCGTTTTATCATTTGTGATATGATCATTTGTTTGATCATTTATCTTTGTGATCATAGGTTGATCATTTGTTGACCCAAGGCATGGCTTTGTGAACAAAGCGTAGCTTTGTGGACAAGACTTCGTCGGACCTCACACCCCGGAAATGGTCAAAACAGGAAGGATGCAGCAAGGTTCTAGGGAGTAGCGCCCCTTAGTGTATGTCATTCCTTTTGGATAAAGGTGGTATCATGGTATGGAGCCCAGATATTTAACCTATGTTGATGCTGCGAGTTTATTACTTTTTGGTTGTTGGAAATCGAGGATCCTCGGGAAGATCGGTTACGATCGGGGGATGGCATACGCGTGTCAGTAGTTACCTATTTTTGCAGAGGTAACCCGGCCTTGTGTTGGCAGAGATCCGGTTAGGTTCTCGGGACGTCATTCCAGAGGCGTTTCCATGTGGCAATGGGAAGTTCCTTGGCCTGACCATTTGTTGGAAATCCAAAGAAACAATACGAGCCTTTACGATTGCAAATTGTAGAACCTGTCTCCTCAGGAGGCAGCTATAGCGGGCATAATATAATGGTACCTATGCTGGCTAAGATTTATATTCTACTTTCGAAATGATTTCCACTATGCACTAATAATAATATCAAAAAACAGTTTGATTTGATTTTTGCGTAGTAAGCATCTTTGACTAACATAAGAAGAAATTTCCTCCAAGTCTGCGTTTGCATTGTGTGTGTGGTGGGAGGTCTTATGGTAGTTTCATTTTCCAAAAGCATTGCGAACTTGACTTTAAAATTTCCTATGGTTTGTTTTTAAATATAAGATAAACTGTTTTAAGTTATCACACCAGTCACCATGACTGACCTGGAGTTTATTGTTTCCTTCCTAAACTCTAGGTGCCCACCAATTTTCACACGGGCAGTCTAGAGTTAGGTTATCAGGTCATTCTGGATTCGGGATGCTGTGGAGCTTAGTGGCAAGCTGGATGGCGAGACGTACCACTTGTATATGATATTATTTATTCTGCTGTGTATTCTGTATGAGGACAAGTTTATATAACTGTCTAGTGTTGTATTGTTGTTGTAAACTCTGATGATGATGTAATGTATAAACTGATATAGTTCTTTGATTAAAGATTATTCATTTATCTATTATATGTTGTTCCGCTGCGAATGTGAGATTCTGATATTGTTTCTGTTTCTGTGTTTTCTGTTGTTTCTTCTTTCTCTTTTCTTCTGTCTTTTCTTCTTTTTCTACCTCTTCTTCTTTCTAAACCATAACATTTCGGGTTTTCGTCATTCGATTGCTCGACAGTCGATAAAGTGAGTATCGATGTCGAATTTTCGAAAGTCGAAAATTTTCGGGACGTTACATTAATGGCGAAGAAATGTTGATATATTATCGTAGGCAATCAACATTGCAACCAACTAGCAAAAAAATAGCTAAATTTTATGATACGGCAACGTTTTATATTTTTGTAACGACCCCACCGCGATACCCATATTAGCAAAGAACATTACAAATAATGTCGTCTGCTAATCTGGATAATACGACTTGTTAAGGGCGATCGAATGTGAATATATCTTTATACTAACACTGACACGTCATTTACACCTCTTTACTTGGTATCTGAACTGAAATTTGACGTGTACTGTGTTAATATAAAGTAATAGACACACCGATTTCTCAAAATCAGAACAATGTATTATATAAGCATTAGTCATAGATCAAAGCGGAATAATAATCTCATATACATATACAAATTGTGAGTCTTCAAAATAAAACACTAAACTCACACAATATACAAATTTTACAATTCTCTAATCTCAATTATACATTTTATATACAAGGTCCAAATTCCTAAATGGGATAAACTAAAAGTCCAAATGTTTATTTCCTTGCTAGCATAACTATTCAAAGGTCAACCTGTCCTATAACCTAAAAAGTCTTGGCTTGACCCGAGCAAAATAACACCCGGGTCAGACTATCTCTAATATCCAATAGGGTGAGAACAAGATATAACACAAGAACAAACAACATATAAGTAAATACAGATGTCCATGAAATAAAAAGTCATGGAAATTAATTTAACTTAGAGTTCATCACAAGGCACACAGTTATACATTGAAGTCACAAACACATATTAGTCACTAAACACATAATAACAGAATTAACTTAACATCCATCACCAAAACACAAGAACATATATTAATTTCACTGCCACAAGACACAAGAATATATATTGATTTCACTAACACAAGAAATAAGGATATATATTTATTTCACCAACACAAGACACAAGAATATAAATTTATTTCACGAACACAGAATAGTCACAGAATCAAAATATCCAGAATCCAAGAGATCTTAATCCAAACCGATTGTAATGATCGTTCAAAACAATCACAATGATTGTACTCAACACCCGTGGCAAACAAACAAACAAATTGGTATCACTCGAACCGATCCGATACCAAGGATCATACTCAGACTTGGAACACAGAATCACAGAATGATCTCAAGGATAGTCCATACCGATCAAGGTGATCTTAGAAAAGATGATTCGATAAATCTACATTTATTTAATATTATTATATTATTATGTTCGAAAATAAATCTTGGAATAAACTTCTTAAGGATCTAGCAGCCACTTGCCGCACACTAAAAGAGAGTAAACTCTAAAGTGCCAAATACTATCACCTTCAGTAATCACTAGAATTTAACCAATACGTCCCATACTTTATGGTGAAATCAAATATTTACTAAAAGCTAGTAAATATCACTTATTACGGATACCAATAGAAAACCTAAACTACATTCTCTTAAGGATCTAGCAACCACTTGTCGCACACCAAAAGAGAATACAACTCTAAAGTGCAAAATACTTCCTAATAGCAATCACCCGAATTTAACCAAGGCATCCCATACTACCTGGTGAAATTCGAATATTCGCTAATGGGCTAGTAAGTTCCACTCAAACATTCTATTCAATGAGTTATACCATATTCCACTAAGTCTTATTCGAAAACATTTAAACCAATCGATGACACTAAGTCGATTATTATTACTTCTCAAATTATTTAATTAAGGTTCTCAAAACATTTTTCTCGTTCGAGTTTATTATTGAAAACACTTATTATAATTTCCTTAAATCCGTTTATTATTTAACTTTATAAAAATAATCACAGATTTGCTAAAATATTTCATAACTCTGAATAGTTCCATGATTTTACTTATATACACAAAGTTGTCTCAAATTCCCATATGGTTGTATTATTCACAAAACTATACTTTAAAACCACATTTAATTACTCTTCAAAATCGATATTAAAATATAACCATTTTATTTAAAAAATAAATTAAGTGTATACTTTTCAAAACTACATTTCCAAATTCCATGAATCTTATATTATTTTTTTAATAAAATCGTAATACTTATATTCCAAATCCATACTCACTTTTATGTAAAAATAGATTAGATTTGTATTTCCAAAGTCATATTTCCAAATCCATAAATATTTTACTAAACATGCTTAATATATAAAATAACATGCTAAAAAATCATTTTTAATATTTATTAATTTAGTTTAGAAATAATTCTAAGATTTATAAATATAAATAAATCTCTTTTGTAAAATTACTTATATACGAAGCTTATCTATTTATTTCATTTAACTTAAATTTATGATATAAAGATCTGTAATTTCGACCATCTAAATCTTATAATTTTACAAAACATAAAACATAAAAGTTGTAGGTAAAAGTCTCAGCTTTTGAACAAGAAAAAGGTCATCCGATTTGGATTTACTCTTCAAACCTTATGACCTAAATAATTTTCAAATTTAAATTTATTAACTCTGTCTTTCATTGACAGGGCAACGACAAAGAAATGAATTTTTGATCGTTTAAACTTCAAAATTATGCAAAACTCAAATACAAAAATTGTAGCAGATAATCTAAAATTTCCAAAACATCAAGAATCATCGAATTCCAATAAGAAATGAAAAAGATATGACCAAAAAAATTCTTAGGTTTTAACTTCATTATCGTTGTCGTTTATTTTCGGGACAGCGACACTAAAACGTATTTTTGACCATGTAAACCACAAAATATTACAAAGATCAAAATATGAAAGTTGTAGCACAGTGTTTGTACTTTTGAGAACTATATGAATTATTAAATTCGAATAAGTAACGAAAATGTTATTCCTAAAAAAATTTCTGTGTTCCAAAGCTAAGATTAAAACACAGGACAGAGAGGTTACATTTTCTTCAAATGCAAATTACTCTTGATAAACTGCATAATCACGGAAGGTGATGAACATAAAAGTTGTTCCTTATACAAATACCTTTCAACTGAAATAACCTCACTTAATTTCGATCTACCAATCAAAATTTATTGCAATTTTAATATCAGGTTTCAACTTTAAAAAAATTGCACAAAGCAGAGCTACACAATCAGATTCAAACTCAATTTCGACCCTCTAAACTATAGAATTTCGAAATGCAATTAAAAGATTTGTAGCTAACTAAAATATCTTTTTACCACAATAAAATTGAGGCATTTTGAAATATTATACACTATAATATTGTCATTTTACTTCAGCGATTTTCACACAAAATTTTCAGCAAACAACAACACCATAATCATCCAAGTTTACAATCAATTTACAACCAATTCAATTCTAAAAAATGAAAGCAACTCAACAAAAAATCATCCAATTCAATCCAAATAGCAACTGATGATTATTTTCAAGGATTATAGTAACTCACCTTTTAACTTCCTATAGCTTACTATATCCCCAAATAATCCTTGCTAAACCCTTAGCAACACCAAAATCAACAAAAACTCAAGAACAAAAATCTAACCAGAAAGCAATTCTAATTAATACAAGATCAAAATCACTACTTTATGGTTCTAAAAGATAGAGATAGGGTTTAGGATACTTACCCTATCATTATTGAACAAAAGCCCTATATTTGCAACTTGATTTGGGGTTCTAGGGTTTACAATTAGAAAGAGGATGAAGCTTTTGATTCGGCTGAAGTAAAAATGAGAAATGAATTGTATGTATCTCTTTTCTCACACTAGTATTAGCTACATGGTCCAAGTGGGTATGGTTTTAAACCATTAATAAAGTGTTACTAAATCCTAGATGTTACAAATTTTTTATTTTTCTTTTAACACTTATAAAATACAAATTTCTCCTTAAACAATGTTTTATTTAACATGCTTAGATAAATCCCAAATTTCCCAAAAAAAAAACCAAACACAAGTCAAAAGTTCTCATATCTTTTAACTATAGAATTATTCTATATGGTTAAATGTAACTTTATAAATAAAAGTCATTCTCTTTATTTTCAACAAAATAAAGTAAACTATTAGTTGTAAAATATAATTATAAAATAATAGATCTTAATATTAATATTTAATTAAATTTCCAATTTATTTAATCCCGAATTCATTTTATTTTAGAAATTATAACTAATAAATTTCCAATTTTATCTTTAGATTAATTAAGATTAATTAACATAAATCAAATCAACTATTCACAAAAACTGTATTTAGTTTCAAAATTAAATTTCAGAAAACACAATTTAAAATTAATTATCCATTACTAATCTTAATTAACTAGGTAATTAACAACCGGGTTGTTACAATTTTAGTACAAATTAATGTGTGAAAAACTTATATTTGTCTAGGTTTGAATTAAAGGAATTTTCTAGTGATACATACACATACATACAGATATATGCACACACACACACACACATATACATATACATATAGGTATATGATTGAATTATTTTGAGTTGAAATAAATTTTCTAAAAATATATATGGGAGAATGATATTTATTTTAAAACTTGCCTTGAGAAAAAGACTTGTTCTTTAGAAAGAAATGTTTGTAATTAATGCTAAATGGAATTTTCCATTTGAAGTTATAAAACTTGAACTTAAAATTGTTATTGTAAAATGCACTTTGAATAGATGAAAGAGTTTAAGCAATATATAGATATTTTCTAAGCCTAAGAAATGATTTTTTAATCATAATTCTCAAACCATTGGTTCGTTTTCGGTGATTTTGAATTTGCTAGAAAGCTATATTAGTAGAGAGCAATTTTTATTTAAAATGCAATGAAAATTTTTAAGCTTAACTTTGGTTACAACATGAATAAAAATGGATTTGTATTGCTATCCCGATAATGCAAACTCTACATAACCACGTTGTATCAACTTGGTCGTAACTTTTGAATTTTTGTCCAAATTTGATGAATCTTCTTTCATTTAAAAGATATGTTAATATGGAACAACTTTCGTGTTCATTGTTTTAGAAAATTTTGAAACCTATTAGTGTTAAAGTCGGGTTAAATTTGAATTAAAGTTCTTGCCAAAGAATTTAATTTTAGAATTTTAGTGCCTAAGTGTTTGGCCATAAATATTGAATTGTTTATCCAATTTTGGCAGTCTTGCACCTTATGGAAAGCTAAGAACATAAGAAGCAACTTTCGTGCTAAGAGTACTTTAAAATTTTGATATCTTCTATGGAAAAAAATCCATTTTCTAAGGTGGGCCTATGTATTTCATTTAATTCCAGAATTGTATACCTTTAGAGAAAATGCTAACTCATCATGCTCTATCTTTTGATGATCCGGAAGTTGCTTTTTAAAGCTTATACATTATGCAACAAATCTACTTTGAGACCCCATGTCTAAATTTTTGATTTTAGCCCTTAAGGCCTTGTCGAAAGATAGCATGCCTAGAAAATGCTTGTGGCATATATGTATATCTGTGTGTGTGTGTGTGTGTTTTATCCGGCATTTTGACCAGGCTATGTCCGAACTGATTGGACCAGTTAGATTCGATTGTCATCAAGGCCAGTAATTCCAAGGTGACGATTGAGGGGTCCAGAAGTCAAGTATAGATGATAATACGAAGCCATGAACGAACAGAAGTGAGAGATATGCAATGCAAAATATTCGAAGTATGGAATATGGTTCAACATAAAGGAGGAATTGGCAAAAATCAACTTCCAAAATAGAGATCGGTATGTTTCAAGAAGTTAATGCAGTTCAATAGAAAATAATTAATATCTCAAGATTCATAGGTCCAATGCATATGAATTTTTGTGAGCAAGATATAGGGAGCCTACCCTTGGGATCATGCCTCAAAAGAATGAGTCAAAGGGATCAGCCTTCTTCCCTGATTAGGGATCGACTGAAATCAGCAAGCAATATATATTCAAGCAAGGATCAAGAAATATCTTAGGTTCTACTAATCCAATTGGCAAGAAACTTGGAGGCTAAGCATATTTCAACATAGGGAAGCTACCACAGGGATTGCACCCGCAAATTCCTCTAAGATAGGGATCTGTATCGATCCCTATTCTTTGGGAGTTAGGCAATGCGATCCCTCTTGTGGGTCCATATGGTTCTGAAGGCCCTTCTGTTGAGTTTTCAAGGAGACATTTGGCCATCTTTGTCCATAAATACAGGCTTAGTTTATCATTTTTAGAACTTTTATGCTACTAGTTGCTTTGTACTGTATTATAACTAAGGAATTTCATCTGATCCCTATTGTACTCAGTTTACAAAGTGATTAATAAAGCAATCTGTTCGAAGTGGACATAGGCACACAATGCCGAACCACTATAGATCGTTATGTTCGTGTTATTACATCAATTTACTAACTATTTCTTAGTTATTATCCTCTGTTTTCATTTTATATTCTTCATTTATTTCTCTTAAAAACTTCTATTTGGTGTTTGTGCCAAATTTTGGTGTAATCATTTTGTTGCTTTCACTGAGAAACATGATTTTCAGCTTATTAGGATCCTTTTGTTGCTATTGGATTGCATAAATCCCCCGAAGGAGATCCATAGTTATCTTCAAGAAGCTTGCTTGTTCTGATCAGATTTGCAAAAGTCTAAGGAAAGCTATCAACATTGGTTAGGAACACCAGATCTACTTTTCATAAAGCAGAAGGAAACGAGAATGCTAGCATCCAACAAGGAGGCTCGAGCAGTCAACTAATGGATATGAATGCCAATCTAGTTGAAGTTTGGAATCTAGCTGATTCCATTATAAGACATGAATTCCAGAATCTGACGAGAGAGCTAGTGGATAGCCGTCGACAATTGAATCAGCAAATTCAAGCCAATATTAATCTAATGAACTATCTCAGTCAGCAACGGTGAAGGAAAGCTTGAAGGGACTGAAAATGTGTACGCTTGTGCACACTAATTATGGATCGTGTAATATGGACTAACAATATATGCAGAATGTTATTTACAATTGCTATACAAGTAAATATTCAATAAACTAACTATATAGCAATTCACAGATATAGAATAGTAAATGCAGTAAACTGTAAAAATCACACCAGGGAATTTTATACTGGTTTGGACCTCCCGTCCTACATCCAGTCCCAGACTTCTATCTGGATTTTCACAACCAACTACCTCGCTTCACCCGGAGGAACAGGTTTACAACACCCGAACAGCCGAACGGGATTTCGTGCCTCTTACAACACCGAGGACTTCAACAAAAAACAAATACAATTGCTGTTGACAACTTGTGCTCTTGATAACACGGATTTGTCACTTGTAGTACACCCTTCCTATAATCTTATCCTCAAAATATGTGAATGATGTTTGTGAAGATTGAAGGAAGTATATTACTTATTGAATCAAAAGATATGAAATAATTTCAATGATTCAATAAGCAATTAAAATGTTTGAGAGCTTTTAGAATGCAAGAATATTTAAAAAGTAAGATCAGAAATTAGAGCAGGAATTCTTATTGTATTTTGAATCAATGATTTAAACGTGTTTATATAGAGAATAAATGGTTGTAACTCTTTGTGAAGAGTAGCCATTAATAGATATGATCATTGATGAAAGGTAAGAGATGCAACCATTGGAGAAAGAAGTGTCTTTTGGGAAAGGTTGCTCTCTGTTTAAAAACGGTCGACAGGTCAAAAATGGCCGGTAGACAGGATTTCAAATATATAGACGTTATGTGCATGTGTGTACGTTCATTATGCATTTTACACAGAAACGGTCGACCGCCTGGTTTATTACCGGTCGACCGGTCCTTGTAAAATTGCACAATGAAGGTGCAATGCCATTCAAACGTATATATATTGATTATATTGAGGTGCATGATTATTTGAGGATAGATTTTAACAAGTTTAACACTATTACAACATCAAATAATCAACCTATAATCTAGAGTACCATATGTAGCTCTTTTGTGCCTCTTTTTAGCCATGATGTCTTCGTTTTGTCGATCGCCTTTATTTCTTTGTCAGAAATCAAAACTTCATAGAATCTCTGACTCAACATTCTCCCCCTTTTTGATTGATGACAACATATATATGAAGTTTTGAATCTCCCCCTGAATATGTGATCTCCCCCTAAGATTTTGTCTGTATTCTTTATATATATATATATATTCCTGCAAATAATTGTTAGCACTTTCTCCCCCTTTATCATCGACAAAAAGGAGTAATAGGAATGTATCAACCAGAATATCCATGCATAGCAAAACATAATCATATCCACTTTCCTCTTTTCTTAAGTGGGACCTGCAAAAAAAATATAATTAAGACCATGGTACCCACTTTTTATGGGGTCCTAAGAGTTAGATCTTAGGAATCCAAACCCATACGGGTCCGGTATCCCCTTTATATACATAATTAGAATTATAATGCACAGTATTCATGAATTGCTGAATGTATTTGTTCCTAATCAAATTGTTATTTGTTTTAGGAACCCATATTTTGATAGTCTTTGTATTTTTCTTTTGAAATTTCACGACTGGCTTTGGTTTGGAATATAATAAACTAAGATTTTTCTTAACTTCAACTTTCTTCTTTCATTTATTATCAAGATGTTTCTTGATTTCTTGTTTCTTATATCCCAAACCTTGTTTATTTGATGCAGATTGTGAATTTTCAATGATTTTTGTCAAATTTTCTCGACCTTTGTTAAAGTTAGAAACATTTTGAGTAATGTCATCAAACTTTGTTTGTAAACTAGCTTTTTCTAGGTCTAGAATTTTGACTTTTGCCTTAAGCTCATGATTTTCAGTAGTGAGAGCATTATTTTTCTCTTTTTGAGCTTCTATTTCTTGACTCAAAAGAGATAGTTGAGAGTCAACATTAGATGATGATTCTTGAATTTTTTCAAGTTCTTCTTCTAATATTTTCTTCTCATCTTTTAACATATCTCGATCAAACTCTGCTCTACTTAAATCTGCTTTGACTACTTTTAATTGACGTTTTATGTCTTTATATTTGACCATCAATTCAGCATTAATATCAAGTAATTCATCAAATGTAGGAATTTGTACCTCATCTTCTGTTGCCATAAAACAAACATTAGCTTGTTTATTCTCCGAATCACTTTCACTTTCTGATGAAGATGAGTCTGAGTCATCCCATGTTACTGAGAAGGCTCATTTCTTTGACTTGTCCTTATATTTGAATTTTTCATTTTCTGGCTTCTTCTTTTGTTCTGGACAATCCTTCTGCATGTGCCCCTTTTTGTGGCAGTTGAAACATTCTATAGTGGATGAAGATGGTTTATTTGATCCAGGTTTCCTTTTGTTGTAACGACTGGCTTTTCGATATTTTAGGAATTTTTTGAATCCTTTTTCAATGAATGCCAGATCTTCATCTTCGGAATCTGATTCATTTTCATCTTTCTCAGCATGAAATGCTACATTTTTCTTTTCTTCTTTCTGTTCTTTTCTAGCCTGCAAATTTGCTTCATAGGACATTAGATTTCCTATCAATTCATCTGGCTTCATGATGGAAAGGTCATTAGCTTCTTCAATTGCTAATACTTTTCCTTCCCATTCACTAGTCAGAGAATGTAGGACTGTTGAAACAACATCAAAATCTGAATATTTTTGCCCTAATCCGATAAGTGCATGATGAATAGTTTGAAACCTAGAATACATATCATTGATTGTCTCATTCGGTTTCATTTTGAAACTGACTTTTCAGCATAGCTATTTTGTCTTGTTTAACCTTGTTAGTACCTTCATGAGTGGTTTTCAGCGTTTGCCAAATTTGATATGCAGTAGTGTAGATACTAACACGGTTATATTCATTTTGGTCTAATGCACAAAACAACATATTTATTGCCTTTGCATTTACGGCTGCTACCGTTTTCTCAACCGCTGTCCATTCTGAATATTCAGTTGTTGGATTCACTATTTCTTTTTGGGTAGCATTCCAAGCATCATAGCTATTTGATTGCATAAAAAATGACATACGTGTTGCCCAATAGCTATAGCTGAGACCATTAAAGAATGGAGGTCTTTGTGTTGATTAACCTTCCGTGTAAGTGTTAGTGCTAGTGCTTGTGTTATTTGCCATATTACAAGAATATATCAAATAACGGTGTTACGGTTATATGATGACCTTGCTCTGATACCAAATGAAAATGTGTACGCTTGTGCACACTAATTATGGATCGTGTAATATGGACTAACAATATATGCGGAATGTTATTTACAATTGCTATACAAGTAAATATTCAATAAACTAACTATATAGCAATTCACAGATATAGAATAGTAAATGCAGTAAACTGTAAAAATCACACCAGGGAATTTTATACTGGTTCGGACCTCCCGTCCTACGTCCAGTCCCAGACTTCTATCTGGATTTTCACAACAAACTACCTCGCTTCAACCGGAGGAATAGGTTTACAACAACCGAACGGGATTTCGTGCCTCTTACAACACCGAGGACTTCAACAAAAAACAAATACAATTGCTGTTGACAACTTGTGCTCTTGATAACACGGATTTGTCACTTGTAGTACACCCTTCCTATAATCTTATCCTCAAAATATGTGAATGATGTTTGTGAAGATTGAAGGAAGTATATTACTTATTGAATCAAAAGATATGAAATAATTTCAATGATTCAATAAGCAATTGAAATGTTTGAGGGCTTTTAGAATGCAAGAATATTTAAAAAGTAAGATCAGAAATTAGAGCAAGAATTCTTATTGTATTTTGCATCAATGATTTAGACGTGTTTATATAGAGAATAAATGGTTGTAACTCTTTGTGAAGAGTTGCCATTAATAGATATGATCATTGATGAAAGGTAAGAGATGCAACCATTGGAGAAAGAAGTGTCTTTTGGGAAAGGTTGCTCTCTGTTTAAAAACGATCGACAGGTCAAAAATGGCCGGTAGACAGGATTTCAAATATATAGACGTTATGTGCATGTGTGTACGTTCATTGTGCATTTTACACAGAAACGGTCGACCTCCCGGTTTATTACCGGTCGACCGGTCCTTGTAAAATTGCACAATGAATGTGCAATGCCATTCAAACGTATATATATATTGATTATATTGAGGGGCATGATTATTTGAGGATAGATTTTAACAAGTTTAACACTATTACAACATCAAATAATCAACCTATAATCTAGAGTACCATATGTAGCTCTTTTGTGCCTCTTTTTAGCCATGATGTCTTCGTTTTGTCGATCGCCTTTATTTCTTTGTCAGAAATCAAAACTTCATAGAATCTCTGACTCAACATTCTCCCCCTTTTTGATTGATGACAACATATATCTGAAGTTTTGAATCTCCCCCTGAATATGTGATCTCCCCCTGAGATTTTGTTTGTATTCTTTATATATATATATATATTCCTGCAAATAATTGTTAGCATTTTCTCCCCCTTTGTCATCGACAAAAAGGAGTAATAGGAATGTATCAACCAGAATATCCATGCATAGCAAAACATAATCATATCCACTTTCCTCTTTTCTTAAGTGGGACCTGCAAAAAAATATAATTAAGACCATGGTACCCACTTTTTATGGGGTCCTAAGAGTTAGATCTTAGGAATCCAAACCCATACGGGTCCGGTATCCCCTTTATATACATAATTAGAATTATAATGCACAGTATTCATGAATTGCTGAATGTATTTGTTCCTAATCAAATTATTATTTGTTTTAGGAAACCATATTTTGATAGTCTTTGTATTTTTCTTTTGAAATTTCACGACTGGCTTTGGTTTGGAATATAATAAACTAAGATTTTTCTTAACTTCAACTTTCTTCTTTCTTTTATTATCAAGATGTTTCTTGATTTCTTGTTTCTTATATCCCAAACCTTGTTTATTTGATGCAGATTGTGAATTTTCAATGATTTTTGTCAAATTTTCTCGACCTTTGTTAAAGTTAGAAACATTTTGAGTAATGTCATCAAATTTTGTTTGTAAACTAGCTTTTTCTAGGTCTAGAATTTTGACTTTTGCCTTAAGCACATGATTTTCAGTAGTGAGAGCATTATTTTTCTCTTTTTGAGCTTCTATTTCTTGACTCAAAAGAGATAGTTGAGAGTCAACATTAGATGATGATTCTTGAATTTTTTCAAGTTCTTCTTCTAATATTTTCTTCTCATCTTTTAACATATCTCGATCAAACTTTGCTCTACTTAAATCTGCTTTGACTACTTTTAATTGACGTTTTATGTCTTTATATTTGACCATCAATTCAGCATTAATATCAAGTAATTCATCAAATGTAGGAATTTGTACCTCATCTTCTGTTGCCATAAAACAAACATTAGCTTGTTTATTCTCCGAATCACTTTCAGTTTCTGATGAAGATGAGTCTGAATCATCCCATGTTACTGAGAAGGCTCGTTTCTTTGACTTGTCCTTATATTTGAATTTGTCATTTTCTGGCTTCTTCTTTTGTTCTTGACAATCCTTCTCCATGTGCCCCTTTTTGTGGCAGTTGAAACATTCTATAGTGGATGAAGATGGTTTATTTGATCCAGGTTTCCTTTTGTTGTAACGACTGGCTTTTCGATATTTTAGGAATTTTTTGAATCCTTTTGCAATGAATGCCAGATCTTCATCTTCAGAATCTGATTCATTTTCATCTTTCTCAGCATGAAATGCTACATTTTTCTTTTCTTCTTTCTGTTCTTTTCTAGCCTGCAATTTTGCTTCATAGGACATTAGATTTCCTATCAATTCATCTGGCTTCATGACGGAAAGGTCATTAGCTTCTTCAATTGCTAATACTTTTCCTTCCCATTCACTAGTCAGAGAATGTAGGACTGTTGAAACAACATCAAAATCTGAATATGTTTGCCCTAATCCGATAAGTGCATGATGAATAGTTTGAAACCTAGAATACATATCATTGATTGTCTCATTCGGTTTCATTTTAAAACTTTGAAACTAACTTTTCAGCATAGCTATTTTGGCTTGTTTAACCTTGTTAGTACCTTCATGAGTGGTTTTCAGCGTTTGCCAAATTTGATATGCAGTAGTGCAGATACTAACACGGTTATATTCATTTTGGTCTAATGCACAAAACAACATATTTATTGCCTTTGCATTTACGGCTGCTGCCGTTTTCTCAGCCGCTGTCCATTCTGAATATTCAGTTGTTGGATTCACTATTTCTTTTTGGGTAGCATTCCAAGCATCATAGCTATTTGATTGCATAAAAAATGACATACGTGTTGCCCAATAGCTATAGCTGAGACCATTAAAGAATGGAGGTCTTTGTGTTGATTGACCTTCCGTGTAAGTGTTAGTGCTAGTGCTTGCGTTATTTGCCATATTACAAGAATATATCAAATAATGGTGTTACGGTTATATGATGACCTTGCTCTGATACCAAATGAAAATGTGTACGCTTGTGCACACTAATTATGGATCGTGTAATATGGACTAACAATATATGCGAAATGTTATTTACAATTGCTATACAAGTAAATATTCAATAAACTAACTATATAGCAATTTACAGATATAGAATAGTAAATGCAGTAAACTATAAAAATCACACCAGGGAATTTTATACTGATTCGAACCTCCCGTCCTACGTCCAGTCCCAGACTTCTATCTGGATTTTCACAACCAACTACCTCGCTTAACCCGGAGGAATAGGTTTACAACACCCGAACAGCCGAACGGGATTTCGTGCTTCTTACAACACCGAGGACTTCAACAAAAAACAAATACAATTGCTGTTGACAACTTGTGCTCTTGATAACACGGATTTGTCACTTGTAGTACACCCTTCCTATAATCTTATCCTCAAAATATGTGAATGATGTTTGTGAAGATTGAAGGAAGTATATTACTTATTGAATCAAAAGATATGAAATAATTTCAATGATTCAATAAGCAATTGAAATGTTTGAGAGCTTTTAGAATGCAAGAATATTTAAAAAGTAAGATCAGAAATTAGAGTAAGAATTCTTATTGTATTTTGAATCAATGATTTAGACGTGTTTATATAGAGAATAAATGGTTGTAACTCTTTGTGAAGAGTAGCCATTAATAGATATGATCATTGATGAAAGGTAAGAGATGCAACCATTGGAGAAAGAAGTGTCTTTTGGGAAAGGTTGCTCTCTGTTTAAAAACGGTCGACAGGTCAAAAATGGCCGGTAGACAGGATTTCAAATATATAGACGTTATGTGCATGTGTGTACGTTCATTGTGCATTTTACACAGAAACGGTCGACCGCCTGGTTTATTACTGGTCGACCGGTCCCTGTAAAATTGCACAATGAATGTGCAATGCCATTCAAACGTATTTATATTGATTATATTGAGGTGCATGATTATTTGAGGATAGATTTTAACAAGTTTAACACTATTACAACATCAAATAATCAACCTATAATCTAGAGTACCATATGTAGCTCTTTTCTACCTCTTTATAGCCATGATGTCTTCGTTTTGTCGATCGCCTTTATTTCTTTGTCAGAAATCAAAACTTCATAGAATCTGTGACTCAACAGGGACCCTACCCCTTACGCTGCATTGGAGAGTTCTAGTTCATCGGACGAGTATCACAGACAAAGGCATCGTAGAATTGATGAATATCGCACAGAAACTTCAAGGCATCAATAGGCAAACCAGCCTGGTCTGCCAAGACCGATTGGTGTCGATCACTTTATAAGGATCAGTACTGATCCCTCGTCCAATTGAGGGAATATACCTTTCCATGCTGAGATCCAAGATGGAGCTGCTATGACTGAATTGGATGATGGAGTTCAGTTGAATGTTGACCAAATGCTTCCTCGGAATGACGATAAAGTGAATTTATGTGATCTACATGGAGAGGATGTTGAACCAAGAAGGCGTGGAACGGCCCGTAGACATCGACTCGACCATTCACGTGAGGTGGAACATGACCACCGCTTGGCACCAATTATAAAAATGCCGGACTTGTCGGTTATGGTTAGGCTGTTAGTGAAAGAGAGCCGAGGCTTGGCCAATGATGACTAGGGAATCTCGAGAAGCCATACCCCATTCACTAACAATGTCCTACATGTAGAGTATCCAAAAAGGTTCAACATGCCGTCGATGCTTTTTTACGAGGGAAAAACCGACCCCATGCAGCACATTATGAGATATGAATGGCTGATGGATTCTGCATGAGCAGAAGATGAAACCAAGTGTAGATGTTTTCCTATAACTCTCTCTGGAATAGCAACGATGTGGTTTACAAGATTACCCTCGTAGTCGATCTCTAGATTTAATGATTTAGCAACAAGGTTTGTGGAATAGTTCCATATGCACACAACTCGCCCCAAGGATGTAATGTCCCTATTCAGTGTGATCCAGGCTCTAGGAGAATCGTTGAAAGATTATTTAGAGAGATTCCATGTAGCTATCACAGAAATCATTAATCCAAATGACCATGCAATATTGATGGTCGTAACAAGAGGGATTTATCCAGAATTTGATTTTGGTGTTTGGTTAGCTGGCAAGCCACTCACAACATTGGAATGCTTCTATGTAAAGGCGGCTCGGCATTTAAGGAAAGAGGAAGCCAGATCATCTAGGAAGAAGAATGTTGTGGGACCAACTGGAGATGGAGTACAGAGTAACATTGCAGTGAAGTAGTCTGGTGATAGTTCTGGAAAGGTCCAAGTGAATGTTCAGAACAAACCGAATCAGCAAAAGAAAAGCGAAGATAGGAGCCGAGAACGAAAGAGGGATTCCGGAAGAGGAAAGCCTAGGATGCCAATGTATGATACCTACACGCCAATGAATACATCCCTAGAGAATGTCTATTTGTATACTTGCTATACCATGCTATATAGGAAGCCGCCTCCGAAAGAATCCACGTAGAAGCAGAAACAAACCAGAAAGTATTATCGGTTTCATGAGTGTTATGGTCATAACACAAATGAATGCAAGCATCTCTAGGATATTATCGAAAAACTAATTCAAGAAAGAAAGACACAGCAGTTTGTAAAAAGCCCGTAGGATGGCGGGCAGGGGACATCCGACCCCAACCGAGGACAAGCACTGCACAGGGCTGAGGAGCCTACGCAGACTGGCATAAGATAGAGTGCTACGCTAGCACGATCAAGCATGTCAATTTTGAATTTTGTTCGAGTATAGAAGATGGAGCTCTGGCAAAGCATTAACGTACAATGATAGATGATATTGTGTTTAGAAACAAGGATGCAAATAAGGTGGACGCTCCGACGATCGACCCAATGGTTATTTCGACCATGGTCGGCCCCACTTTAGTGAGAAGGATATTGGTTGATTGTGGAAGTTCTGTAAACATATTTTTCAAAAATGCTTATGATCAGATGAGGATGGAAGCCAAGACCTTGAAATAGTTTAAAGCTTGCATTCATGGCTCTAGTAGTGCTATAGCTGAAGCCGGTGGTTATGTTGAATTGCCCGTGGAGTTGGGAGAAGGAGAACGCAGGAGAGTGCGGATTTTCCCATTTGTTGTTTCGGATGTTGACTCTCCATACAACGCTTTTCTGGGTCGACCGACCTAGCTAAGTTTCGGGCAGCTCTTGCCCCCTGGTGTTTGACTTTGAAGTTTTCAATAGATAATGGTGTTGGAGTTGTTCATGGCGATCAGGCGACCGGACATCCCTGTTATGTAGCTGAACTGAGGTATGCTCAACGAAAGGAGAAAGGTAAGAGTGTGGACAAGGCTATCCATATCCAAGCAACTGAAGATTGACGACCTGTGTCTGAGCCTTGGCTCGGGCGCCACACTCAGTTCTATAGAGACATAGATCCAAGAGATGATGAGGAGGAGCCCAAAAAGACCAAGGCTGCACTTGCTGAGCTGACGATTGACATCACAGTCAGCCACGACGACCCATCATGGGCCCTAAAGATCGGATCATAGCTCAGCCTCTCGATAATGAAAGAACTTGCTGGATTTCTTCGCGCAAATCTAGAAATGTTTGCTTGGACTCGCTTTGACATGTGTGGGATCTCGCCTGCCATTACAACCCGAGGCATGTCCCGTTGAAACAAAAAAGGTGTGGAATGGATCATGAGAGATCTGCTGCTCTTAAAGAGGAGGTGGATAGGCTCAAAGACAATGGGTTTATTCGTGATGCCCACTAACCTAAGCGGGTATCTAATCCTGTACTTGTGAGAAAGGTGAATGGGAAATGGCATACACGCGTTGATTACTCGGACTTGAACAAGGTGTGCTTGAAAGACAGCTTTCCCCTTCCAAGGTTCGACTAGCTGGTAGACTCAACCACGGGACACGAATTGCTATCATTTATGGATGCATACTCAGGATATAACTAAATCCCGATGCACTTTCCCCATCAAGAGCACACCAACCTCATTACCGATGTTGGATTATATTGCTATGTGATAATGCCATTTGGACTAAAGAATGCAGGAGAGACCTAACAGTGTCTGGTCAACAGGATGTTTAAAGATCATATCGGAAAGATGATAGAGGTATATATGGATGATATGCTAGTGAAGTCACAATGATCTAGCGACCAAATACAGACTTGGCAGAAATGCTCGTTATCCTCCGATAATACAAAATGAAGAATAATCATCTAAAGTGTTCTTTTGGCATTGCATCAGGAAAGTTCTTGGGTTTCATCATCAATGCTCGGGGAATTGAAGCTAATCCCGAGAAGATCCAGGCTATTCGTAATATCCTAGCGCCAAAGACTATCAGACAAATACAGAACTTGAATGGGAAGGTTGCCGCCCTAAGCCGATTTATTTCCAAAGCTACTGATAAATGAATTTCTTTCTTTGACTTAATTAGAAGAGGAAAAAGGAATGTTGAATGGACACAGGATTGTAAATATGCATTCCAAGCTTTGATGAATCACTTAGAGAGACCTCCCATCTTGTCAAAGTCAGTAGATCATGAAGACTTGTATATCTACTTGGCCGTGTCGGTACACGCTATAAGTGCCGAATTGCTTCGCGAAGAGAATCAGATCCAGAGATTGGTCTATTAGGTTAGCAAGCATTTAACAGGAGCCAAAAGGAACTATTCGAAGATAGAGAAACTACCATACTGCTAGTTGATTGCTTTGCGAAAGCTCTGCCCCTACTTTCAGGCACATCCTATCAATGTTTACACTGGTCAGCCCTTACGATAGGTCCTGCAGCGACCTGAGACGTCTAGAAGGTTACTCAAGTGGAACATCGAACTGAGCTAATTCAACATCACTTATCTTCATTGTTCTGAAGCTCAGGTGGCGAGCTGGATGGCTGAAACGTATGGAGTATTTACCGCTGTGTATAGTATAGTTGGCTTGGACATGTTGTTTTGTCCAGTGTATTGTAATGGGTGTAACTCTGATGTATAAATATAAGTGTATTGATACAGTTTTCTTTGTATAACTGATATTATTATGTGATATTATATTTTATCCGCTGCGAATGTGAGGTTTCTGTGTCTTGTTTCTATTTTCTTCTTCTTCTATCTCTTTCTTTTTCTTCTAACTATCTGGAAATTTCGGGTTCGAAATTTCCGGGTCGTTACAAGGGCTATCCAGGGACAGGCATTGGCTGATTTTAAAATAGAATTTACTGCACAAGATGATTTTCCATAGAGCAGTGAAACCCCTACCATACGGTGGAAGTTATATATGGATGGAGCATCCAATGATCATTGTTCAGGAGCTAGAATTATGCTTGTAACTCCCAAAGATCGGTCAATTTGCTATGTTTTAAAGCTTGATTTCCCTGCAATAAACAATGAAGATGAGTATGAAGCTCTGATTGCTGCACTTCAACTCGCAAGAGAATTGGGAATAAAATCTTTGGAAATCTTTTATGACTCACAATTGATAGTATACCAAGTCAGGGGAGATTACCAAGCTAAGGACAACGACTTGCTCCGTACCTTACCCAAATCCAAGAGTTGTTGACTGACTTTGGGTAATATGATATTACGCACATTTCTTGGGAACAAAACAAAGAGGTCGATTCATTGGCAAAGTTTGCTAGCACCGGGGATGCACAACAAATGAGCTTGGTTCCACTAGAAGAATTAAATGCTCCGAGCAGAAACCTAATGTAAATCAACCGGGTATTGGAGATAGAGCTTGAGAAGGAGTCGTGAATGACTCCAATTAAATACTATTTGCTATAGGGAGTTCTTCTTGAACGAAGGAATGAAAAACGATAAGTCCTTCGTAAGGTTTCACGTTATATCATGCAGGAAGAAATTATTTATAAAAAAGGTTTTTTCATCCCCCTACACCGGTGCATCACTCATAAGCAAATAAAATGGATCCTACAAAAAATTCATGAAGGGGAATGTAGCAATCACACTAGGGGACAAAACCTAGCAAAGAAAATACTCCGTTACGTGTATTATTGGCCGACTGTCAATCGAGATGCTGCTGATTATGTAAAGCGATGCGACAAGTGCTATATGTATGAAAAAGTTCTTAATGCTCCACCGACGAAAGTCACAAATGGTTAGTCCATGGTCGTTTGCCATATGGGGCCTACGTATTATCGGTTCCTTACCGATTTCTAAAGGTGGTGGGAAGTACGCCATCGTTGCAGTTGATTACTTCACTAAATGGGCCGAAGCGAAACCATTAGCCACAATCACAACGGAGAAAGTAATCAACTTCACCGTCCGGAATATCATCTGTCATTTTGGTCTTCCATGAACTATTGTAACAGATAATGGGACTCAATTCGATAGTGCTGAATTCAAAGACTTCTACCGTCGACATCATATTGAAAAGAGATATGCGATAGTCGCTACTCCTCAAGCCAATGGACAAGTTGAAGTTGCGAACAAAATCATAAAGTCCATTCTAAAGAAGCATTTGGAAAAGGCTAGAGGCAAGTGGGTGGATGAACTCCCGACAACACTATGGGCTTATAGGACCACTCACAAGTCCACGACTGGCCATACTCCATTCACCCTTGCTTATGGTTCCAAAGTTGTTATTCCTGTTGAGCTTGAAATTCCTTCTCATCGAGTGACCTAATATAATACCAAAATGAGTAAAGATCTCCTCTTGGAATCTCTAGACTTTGTAGATGAGAAGCGCGAAGAAGCTTATTTGAGGGCAGCTGTGCACCGACACCGAGTTACCTGGTACTACAACACTAAAGTCTGACCTAGAACCTTTGAAATCAGTGATCTCATCTTGAAACGGGTTTTACCTACCCTATCGCATATGAATCCTACTTGGGTAGGACCATATGTCATTGAACGGAGGCTTGGAGAGGGAACTTTCAAGCTAGTGACTATTAATGGCATCACACTCCCAAGGGCGTGGAATAGCAAGCATTTACAATGCTATTTCACTTAGTTTATTTTTTTTCATTAAGTTGTATTTAATTTCAGGATTTGCTTTAGCATTTAATTTTTAAGGTATGTAATAAGACAAACAATGCCATTTCTTTCCATTAGGCAAATAAAATTTTCAATTTCTTTCATGTCTGTGTTTGTTGTAGCATTACATATTAGTTACGATACCAGACTAACTAGTATTGATATGTCCGAGTAGGTTCCTAAAGTTTGGAGCTAGCCGATCCATAAGTTCACGACTGAACTAAACGTAATGAGAATAGTCCGACCATTCATTTGACGATTCACGCTCATAACCCGATGGATGGAATGCCTAACGAATAATGGATGTGATTCGACCATCCAATGACCAACTTAATCCTATTAAATGATGGGACAAATATGAATAAAAGCGATCGTGATACAACCGATAGCTTGCTAAGTTAAACCTCGAACTTGGGGGCAAATCAATCAACTAAGGAAAGTACGATCCAACTATTTTCTGAAGAAACTCTAAGTCCCCAAAGCATGGACTGGAGTATTAACATGAATGGGTGCGATTCAACCATTCCGCTAACTAACTCCTATCCCTCTGAATGAGTATAAACAAATAGATGAGTGTGGTTCTACCACTCACTATTCCATAAATTCCGTCTTAAAATCGATGAGAGGAGTATAAACTCACTAAGGATGGAGTTCGACCATCCACCGCCTAGCTCTACTAACCCAAGACAAGGGGCATGATTATAATCATTCAAATTGCTGAAGTTCGATAGCATAACTTTCGGGCATGAGCCCCATGTTTGGTACGACTCAAGACCACGACCACATAGAGGCCTTGGAATAGAATTAATGGATTATCATCCAAATCAACAAGCAACAAATTACAAGTACATTGAATGGAAAGTAATAGCTTGACTACTTAAATAAAAAATTCACGCAAGAGTTCGATAGAAAACAAAGAACTTTTATTCACACAAGTGCCACCACCCAAACTTTCGCTTGCCTTTTCCTTGATCCTTTACCGCCCTTGGCAGGAGAGCTTTTAGATGTTGGAAGGAGTTCTTGGGGAACCGACCTGCCAGGTGGGATGACTTGTAATGGAACGAGATTTGGGTCATCAATATCCATATCGATGGGTTCATCCTTAGCTTTTTTCTTTAGAAACTCCTCTCTCGATGCTTTCTTTTAAGCTAAGCTCATCAGTATGTTCGGTGGCACCAGTAATCATAACATCATCTGACTCATCTAGCAACATCAGTTCTTTATCATTATCATCATCAGGTGCTCCCATAACTTAAGCGTTAGGCCCTAGAGCATCGGTGGTCGTTGGAATCCCAGTAGTTGTCGATTGTTGCTCCATGGCGGCACTACTTTTTAGAGTTTGGCTAGGACCCGAAAGACCTGTAGATTCATGGAACCAAGAAGATAATCCCATGACTATTGGGCATAAAGAATGAAATCTCTCAAAAAGTGGAGAATAAAGCGAAATACCTATGTCCGACTGAATCTTAGTTGTCGTCGAAGTGCTCCCTTCCAGAATAGGAGTCAGCACCTTAGATTGATAAATGTGTCTGTCCAGATCATAACATAGATTCTGTCTCAAGCCAAAAGAAACTGATGCTCTAGCTGATTGAAAAGAAGAGGGGCCTTTGGGATCGTACTTCGAAGACTCGACAGTGTTATTCCTCATTGCCGGAGGGCGCTAGAATGTCAAAATATAGAAGTCTCGATTCAGCAAGGTCTAAAGGTTCATCCCCTCGATGAATCTCCCGTACCAGTTTCTCTTTGTCTAAATCAACTTCACCAAGGGTTTTCTTTTTAATTTTGACAATGTATTCCCAGGCCTTAGCAAGCGATTCAAAATAGCCCTCTCCAAGAAAACCCAAATCGCGATGGATAAGGACTTTAGCATTATATTCAATGATCAAGGTATCAAACATGTCCTTAATTTCATTTCGACCAGCTTCCATGGCATCTTCTAACCAGGCTCAATTTGTTCTCTAATCTCATTGCGGCCTGCTTCTCTTGCCTCTTCTTTGAGGACTTCAATTTGAGTGATTTGCTTATCAAGCTTAATTTTCAAATTCGGGCTTCAATGGCCTCTTCGCAATATCTTTACAACTCCTCCAGAGCTTCAATTTTCTTTTCCCTCACCTTTTTAAGGAGTTACTTCAAGCTCTTCAAAGCGGTGGACCAAAATATTTTTCTTCTTTTGCAAGGTATCTTATACAAGCACACCACTGCGATTGAGGGCAGTGTTAAGTTCCTTTTTGTGGGAAGCTTCTAGATAACTCACCGCCTCAGATGTTTCTTTGGCACTTTTTTCTACCTCGATTAGCTTCACCGTTAGTCCAAGATCTCATTATCTTGATGTTTAATTATATCTTTATCGTAGATCATCTCTTGCTTGAGATGATCGATTTCATGCTGTCTCTTGATAGACCTTAGAGATCTTTTCTACTAAGTGTTGGAATGATTCGTGTTGGAAAAAAAATGTCGTTGACGCATGCGAGAGAACTTGCTTTGGCATTCCCTGGGATTGTATTAATAGAGGGAAGGAACTTAAGCCCGTCAAAGCAAAGCTTTGGGAAATTGACCTTAAGTTCGGCTAATTTTTCCACCGTGGAAGCCTTAGGAGCCGCAAACCACAAAAATGGATCAGAAGTGGCAATTGGGAATTTTCCCGACCTACGCCACGGGATTATCTAGAGCTAAATGAACTAGAATACTGCTCGGGCAGTATAGCAACTTGAGGACCATGAAAAGAAGTCTGATCGCCATTGTGTACAGAAAGATTAGGTTGAACTTCCCGATGAGATGACCGAGACAGGGGCTTATGTTTGGAACATGAAGATTCCCTCGAGCTACGAATTCTATCACATCCTTCATCTGCCTCTCTCTACGCTTACTTGATTCTTAATCGCGGTTGGATCCATACTACATTAAGGAGCCCTTCAAGTGATTGAAAGCTCGGGATTGAGACATCGCACCTGTAACCAAACTAAAGTGTATAAGTGACCATTGAACAAAAGATAAATGAAAATCGTGTGGTGAAGTGCACGTGATCGTGAGTGTCCTAGTGTCTCCCCAACGGACCAGTTGCTGCAGCCTTGCTCATAGGAGTTTTCTCCCCTTCGTCGGTGAGAAGAATGTCATCACCACTTTAGGTAGGAGAATTGAGCCCCCAATATTGGTGTTAGGGAAGTCATAAGTCATGATGTCATTAGGGATTTAGAGATTTGAAAACCCTTTCGCCGAGCTTTCTAAATGTTGATAAAAGTCTTGTGGATCATACACTATCTAACTTATGTATAATATGCAAGTGTATAAGTTAATGAAATAGTAAGCAATAAATAGTAAAGTATAAAAAGCGTGCAAACCATAGTTTTTATACTGGTTCGGACCTCCCATCCTACGTCCAGTCTCAAAGCTCCCCTTCGGTATTTCCTTTAAACAAATTACCCTCACTTCGCCCAAAGGAATAGGCTAGTACAAAAGTATCCCTGACAATTTTTTGTTCCGAATAACACAGTTTT
Organism: Allium fistulosum; assembly: GCA_030737815.1. NCBI lineage: Eukaryota > Viridiplantae > Streptophyta > Magnoliopsida > Asparagales > Amaryllidaceae > Allium > Allium fistulosum. Next base: position 229,390,103 of record CM060908.1, on the reverse strand, counting down.
TTCACTAATAGTGCAAATATTTTTATGATCTCCTTTTGAGTATATGAATATGAATGCTTTGAGTTGTAGGACGTGATTTAACCAAAATTCTATTTTAGTTATAGTAGATTGAGAGTATGTGAACAATGTATATGCAAGAGAGTGTTTAGAAATCAAGACAGTAAAGAATAGATTAATTCAAGTTAGATGACTTCTACTTCTCAATCAAAGTGGTATTTATAGATTTAAAATAGTGCAGATTAAGAGTTGTTAATATTTGAGAAAATCTATCCATTTTAATGGCTACAACCTTTCGTTGAACGGTGATTTCCTTTTGTTTCAAAATAGAAGTATCTATTCATAATTGACAGTTTTAGCCCATGATAGACGTTTGTGGTAAAATTCTCAAACGTATGTGACTTGTTTAAATTTTAACCCGAGAATTGTCACAGACGTCTATGGTTTTATCATAGACGTCTATGAGGTGTAAAAATAGCTTTTCAACTTAATTTTAAAGTACATGAAATTGTGTGTGCTTATGTATGCATATAAGGAGACCTTAACAATATTATATCTAGGACTATTTTGTAGTAACCTTAGTATGGTCAATGAATCTTCATTTCTCTTTGAGTCTCAATATCTTCAAGCATGGTGTCTTCTTGTAGCATATACCTGCAACCTTGATAAGGTCTATATATGTATATGATTGTATAGTTGTTATCATTGAAATATAAATTGGACGTTCTAACAGTTGGGAGGATAACACTTCATCGACGGAAGTGATAATAAACTCAGGCTCTTTAGCAGTTTTTCTCCTATGGAGTTTAGGTGCAAGCTTTTTTCTTCTTCTTGCTGGCATGTGAGGTTGCACGCTTTGTGACGGTTCGACCATGGGAGCATTGCCTGGGCCTGCATCAGCATCGTCAGATTTCGTTGATCTTGGCACCGCTAATTTCACCCTCTTCAACATCATCCTAAGTCCCATAGACTAGGGGCATGACATGGTTATTGGTATCATCTTTTTGTTCTGCAGCATTTCATGGTAATGCCACACTTACTGGAAGCCTAATGCTGCGACCTTCTTCCAGCAGCCCAAATAGAGATAATCGTTTATCGATTATGAGGAGTCTAATGTCCCTGTCTCCAACAAGGGTGGCACGAATCTTAGAAATTGCCCTTGAGAAGCTATCACACTCTGGACGTGGATGTGCACCTGTAAATTTTCAAAATATTAGTTGGTTCAGGATATGACTTGGACTAAAGAATTTGAGAATGAAGCAGAGATGGCACATACATCCTTCCAACCATCGCCTTGCCAAGCCAGGTGGACATCAAACATAGAACCATTCGTTTTTAAAGAGGCTGAGTTTGTTCCAAGCAACCGTTAAGACTTGACAGTTGGGAGAAGACTCGAGGAAAATGTAGGAAAGGCTTCCTGTCTATCGTTTAAAGTTGTAAATAAACTTGATGTTCTTAGGATGGCAGGCAGAACAGAACGTTCATGAATAGTAGGAAAGTGCTATGGAGAAAGGCATAGTTGTTTGAGTGTAGTTGAGCTATTTCGAGATATTTAGCGTCTCCCAGATAAAAGAATTGAAGGGCAGCACACACCCGGCTTGGAACATGAACTTATCGCATGCTGTATACCCCTTCGGAGGTGAATTAGCCCTGTCGTTCACTAAAGGATTCAGAACGTCTTCGAACATAATCCTATGTCTAGAACATAGTCTGCGAAGAGCGGTCTCGCCAATTCTAAAGGCTTAGGAATCTGTCAGGTTATCTAAAAATATAGCACCTTCTACAGCGCAGGGGTAGGACTTATATCTTCTACCGGGTGGATAGGAACGTCAACGAAAAGGTCGATCGACTGGACGGAAACCTCCGGTTTTTCAGTTTGGCAATCAAGGGAAAGTGTATCAGATATAATTGCAGAACTTGACTTGGCTCCGGGATTGCTGTGTTGTGAAGTTGGTTTGGAAGACATTGTAGCTAGATGCTTTGAATGTCTGGAGTCCATATCTACTAAACTCAGTTGATAGTCGAGATTAGAAAAGTTTACTGTCCCTCATGCTAAGTGTAAGCTAGCGTGGTGCAGTGTCGTGTAATGCAGAGATAAGCAGCTAAACAAAAGCAAAAAGTAAATGATGAGATTTTGGATTCTGACCAGATTGACCTACATCGCTGACCGTCTCAACTGGTGAATAGATTGATCGATTGTGTAAGCTTTGGGATCAATCATCGGCATATCGAAGTGTGAAACCCGTTATTAATGTCCATATGTTAAGTTTTAGTTCATATTCTAAGTCCTAGGAATTTGGTTGTTCAATTTCAAGTTCAATAGTGGATATGCAAGTCCTGTTTTTCATCATCATCATCATATGTTCGAGTTTAATGGGATGGGATTAGTTCTATTTGTTCAAACAAGTGCATATGGATCGGATTTCAAGTTCAATTCAAAGCCTATTGTTAACCGGCAACTTGGCCCGGTTACAAAACGACGGTTGAAGAAATTATCATTAGCACTAGACAAGATTCTGATCAAGGAGAGACTGGAGGTGGTAGCAAGTTGTCAGGCCCACAATAAAGCAAGAGCATTCGGCCTGCCTGGCCTGGTGCGCAGATTCACCCACTATGGGCAGAGGCACCTTGCTCCTAAGCCCATGAAGAAAGTCCAACCCATCTTCCTCTATAAATAGAAGGGCAGGGGCACAATGAAATTGATCCTTTTTGGAGAACACTAGGAGACTCTGCCATTTTTTATACTCTCCTCTTTTTAATTCAAACTTGTATTCAAGTCATCAATATATGGATTGTATCTGTATTCAACTACTTGTGAAAGAAATAAAGATCAAAACTCAAAGTGGACGTAGGCAATTACGCTGAACCACTATAAATCCAGTGTTCTTACTTTCTGCATTTAAATTAGCATATTCTTCCTTGTTTAATTTAACTTCATCACTTACATCTCTACACAATCTTTCTCAACGAGGTTAGTGACCAATTTTGGTGCTAACACTTTGGTGCTTTCACTGAGAATTGAATTCTCAGCTTGATTGGATCTCATCATCTACTAGTGGATTTCCAAATTCGCGAGATAGATCCAGTTGTTTACTAGAAAACTTCCTATTCTACTCAGATTTGAAAGAAATCTAAAGGAAGCTGATGGCCGTAGATTGGATTCACTGATGTACGCAAGATCTGGGGATTGGACGTTGAAGTTTGCACTAAAGTTGAATGAAGGCCGACCCTCCTCTGAAGGCAATTCGACCGATCGCTCCAGAAAAGGCGTATGCCGAACGCCCCAGAAAAGGCGTATGCCGAACGCTCCAGAAAGGCGTATGCCGAACGCTCTCGAAAAGGGGTATGCCGAACGCTCCAGAAAAGGGGTATGCCGAACGCTCCAGAAAAGGGGTATGCCGAACGCTCTAGAAAAGGGGTATGCCGAACGCTCCAGGAAAGGCATATGCCGAACGCCCCAGAAAAGGCTTATGCCGAACGCCCTTCCAAGACGATCATACCTCTAGGCCGAACGCTCTTCCATGCCGACCATACCTCTAGGCTGAACGCTCTTCCAGGCCGATCCATACCTCTATGCCGAACACCTCTGTAATGCCGAACGGTATTGTATGCCGAACGACTCGGTTGTGCCGAACAAGAATGAATGTCGAACACCTCTGTAATGCCGAACGGTATTGTATGCCGAACGACTCGGTTGTGCTGAATAAGAATGAATGCCGAACAGTGTGGATGCCGAACAGTGTGGGATGCCGAACAGTGTGGGATGCCGAACAGTGTGGATGCCGAACAGTGTGAATGCCGAAAACGTGTGGATGCCGAACAGTGTGGAATGCCAAACAGTGTGGAATGCCGAACAGTGTGAATGCCGAACAGTGAGGAATGCCGAACAGTGTGGGATGCCGAACAGTGTGGATGCCGAACAGTCTTGTATGCTGAGCAACTTTGTCATGCCGAACGGCCCTCAATGCCGATCGAAACTTAAGTTACACCGGTCTCTTAAACGACCCCTATTTACAAAAAAAACGTTTTCGGGTACGACCCAAATTTTCGAAAATGAATTCAAAACTCAACTTAATAAAGGAACATTCTATCCACTTTCCTGACATCCCATGATCGACCAGGGCATAGAGGATCTAGCGGCAGCTTATGAACGACATCAAGGGAACGGACAAGCAACCGCTATTGAAACGGTACTCCCAAATGTTGGAGAATATAGATGATGTGACTCTAGCAAACGTCAAGATGACTCCAAGCAAACCAATGCTCTAAGCAATTTATTCCAAATACTAACAAGGATATCATACTGATCGCGTTTGAGGAAAGTCGACCTCCAGATATATTTTGACAGCTAGTTGGCTAAAGAGCCTCCTACGACTATGGATCGTTTCTTTTACAAAATGAATCAGAACTAAAGTGAGGAGGAGTGGAGCAGACTAAGAAAAATAACAATGAAGGCCCGTTGGCTAAGGATGTAGATCCCAGTAGCCGAAACAAGACTTCAGAATTTAGCTCATATGCTCTTTGAAAGGTTCAATTGACAACCTCTACTTGAAGACTCACGACTCGGAGTGGTACTGGAAACCAACCTCGAGAGAGTACACCAAAGTCTAAAGAAAATCAGGGGAATGTTGTATATTCCCAAATGCTCACTGATCCTAACACGGGCGATTACAAACATCTCCGAGGTATGATCGAAAAGATGACCTGGAAAGGAAAGCTTCAATAGTATGTACAAGTCCTGCAGAATGGCGGGTAGCGAATATCCGATGCCTATTAATAAAGGGCTATGATTATCAATTGGACGGTTGACGGCCAACATCCCTTTGAAAGGAGCCAGGGGCAGAGTCGAATAGCGAGCACACGATACTGCTTCACATATCATTGAGACATACCATAATCTTCTTTGAATTATTTCCATTTCCATCTCTATTTCAATTGTTCTATGAATTACGACTAGCTTGAACTAAACTACTTTCAAAACGATGCAGGTGTCCAGGTACTCAGATTTGGTTGCCAACCAATCTACGCAGACCATGATCGGACGTGTGGAGTTACATCTGGACGAGAATAATTCTATTGCTCATCATCAACCATATGCCTTTGATTTGGGGCTATGGATTAAATACAATGTACAACATCACGATGCACAGAGAGCTGAATTCCATCCTGCAAGTGGAATTTATTCAAGTAGAGAGCGGCTGCGATACGGCCAGCCACTCGCTAAGTGAAACTCGAGCTCGGGGGCAAGCCATCACATCAAGGTTAAAAATGGGTTGATACACGACGATCCTTCGCACAACTCCGTACTCCCAGAGTGCGAGACGGAGTATAAACATCTACTTAACTCTGTACTCCCAGAGTGCGAGACGGAGTATAAACATTGATCAACTCCGTACTCCCAGAGTGCGAAATGGAGTATAAACATTGATCAACTCCGTACTCCCAAAGTGCGAGACGGAGTATAAACATCTACTTAACTCCGTACTCCCAGAGTGTGAGACGAAGTATAAACATTAATCAACTCCGTACTCCCAAAGTGCGAGATGGAGTATAAACATTCGCTTAACTCTGTACTCCCAGAGTGCGAGACGGAGTATAAACATTAATCAACTCCGTATTTCCAGAGTGCGAGACGGAGTATAAACATCTACTCAACTCCGTACTCCCAAAGTGCGAGATGGAGTATAAACATACATCAACTCCATACTCATCCCCAAAAATGGGGGCAGAACCAAAGCAAAGCACGCTAGTTGAACATTTGTCTAAAAGAAGATTGCAACGAAACGATTAAAAGACGACTGTCAAGCAATCAACTGAACGGAAATATTCAGCATGAAAGACTACGGTTTATCAAAGCACGTCATGTTTACACAAGACGTCCTTTGGGGGGCAAATGTTATCCCGCCTTTTGGCAAGGCCGTGACACCAAGAACTTGATTAGAAACCAGTGATAGTTCGTCGTGGAGATCGGTTACACAAAGGCTCACTATGGATATCGATGGATTTTGTCCGAGTCTGGATCGAGCCACGATTAACAAGACATTACAATCAAAGCCAGGGAAGCCAATGTTCCAAGTTTCAAGACGATCCGAGTTCGTATGCTCAACTTATGATCGATTCGAACAACCGACCATCCATCCATCAACCTCCACATTTGACTTGGAGACCTAAACTGCTTGGAATGAATATGGCCCGATCATCCACTCCAATCGAGTCATAGAACAAAGTTCGACAAAATACCCCTCATGAAGCTCAGTGACGCCGGGATCCGTCTAAAGTGGACGTGATTTGATCATCTACACATCAAATCCTACACTGAACACGAAAGGTTGTTCGAAAGCCCAACTTGAAGTAGCTATGGTAGACTGCGTACTCGCTAACCATCGCTGTCAATATATGGACACGACTGCACCTTGGAACATATGCAACTTACTTTGTCTACTCAACAATCAATTATCCTTATTTTCTAGAAGGAGATACGGAGCAAATTGTAAGAGATTTGGCTATCTAACCCAACATGGATGTGATTCAACCATCTGCCATATACCTCCTTCCTTGACTTGATTGGAAGAGCTATAATATGTCATATACCTCCTTCCTTGACTTGAGTGGAAGAGCTATAATCACCAAGCGGACGAGAATCGATCGTCCATTTTTCAAATTCTATCCCTCATCCTGGGGGGTAGAATCCCATTCCGTGAGCAAACGTGGTTCGATTGTTCATTCGACGACATTAGCCTCGATACAGTGGATGAATACAAATTAAAGAGTGGAAATACGACTGCTGTCAACTTAAACCTCCAAGTCCCCAGAGTGCGGACTGGAGTACTCTAAGTCCCTAGAGCGCGGACTAGAGTATAAACGACTTAAACCTCCATGTCCCCAGAATGCGGACTGGAGTACTCTAAGTCCCCAGAGCGCGGACTAGAGTATAAACGACTTAAACCTCCATGTTCCCAGAGTGCGGACTGGAGTACTCTAAGTCCCCAGAGCGCGAACTAGAGTATAAATGACTAAAACCTCCAAGTCCCCAGAGTGCGGACTAGAGTACTCTAAGTCCCCAGAGCGCGGACTAGAGTATAAACGACTTAAGCCTCCAAGTCCCCAGAGTGCGGACTGGAGTACTCTAAGTCCCCAGAGCGCGGACTAGAGTATAAACGACTTAAGCCTCCAAGTCCCCAGAGTGCGGACTGGAGTACTCTAAGTCCCCAGAGCACGGACTAGAGTATAAACGACTTAAACCTCCAAGTCCCCAGAGTGCGGACTGGAGTACTCTAAGTCCCCAGAGCGCGGACTAGAGTATAAATGACTAAAACCTCCAAGTCCCCAGATTGCGGACTGAAGTACTCTAAGTCCCCAGAGCGCGGACTAGAGTATAAATGACTTAAACCTCCAAGTCCCCAGAGTGTGGACTGGAGTACTCTAAGTCCCCAGAGCGCGGACTAGAGTATAAATGACTAAAACCTCCAAGTCCCCAGAGTGCGGACTGGAGTACTCTAAGTCCCCAGAGCGCGGACTAGAGTATAAACGACTTAAACCTCCAAGTCCCCAGAGTGCGGACTGGAGTACTCTAAGTCCCCAAAGCGCGGACTAGAGTATAAACGACTAAAACCTCCAAGTCCCCAGAGTGCGGACTGGAGTACTCTAAGTCCCCAGAGCGCGGACTAGAGTATAAATGACTAAAACTTCCAAGTCCCCAGAGTGCGGACTGGAGTACTCCAAATCCCTAGAGCGCGAACTAGAGTATAAATGACTTAAACCTCCAAGTCCCCAGAGTGCGGACTGGAGTACTCTAAGTCCCCAGAGCGCGGACTAGAGTATAAATGACTAAAACCTCCAAGTCCCCAGAGTGCGGACTGGAGTACTCTAAGTCCCCAGAGCGCGGACTAGAGTATAAACGACTTAAACCTCCAAGTCCCCAGAGTGCATACTGGAGTACTCTAAGTCCCCAGAGCGCGGACTAGAGTATAAACGACTAAAACCTCCAAGTCCCCAGAGTGCGGACTGGAGTACTCTAAGTCCCCAGAGCGTGGACTAGAGTATAAATGACTAAAACCTCCAAGTCCCCAGAGTGCGGACTGGAGTACTCCAAATCCATAGAGCGCGGACTAGAGTATAAATGACTTAAACCTCCAAGTCCCCATAGTGCGGACTAGAGTACTCTAACTCCCCAGAGTGCAGACTCGAATATAAGCGAATCGGATCTCCAAGTTCCCTGAATATGAACTATGACACAAATGACTTGAATTTGTTAAATCCCTGACATACGGGCTAAAAGGTATTCTAAGTGCTCGAAGCACAGAATGGAAGCTCAACGACTCCCGAAGAGTTTCCGAGTTATATGAAGATGGACTGAGAAGTCTATGTTACTCACGACTGCTTGGATTAAAATCACAATCACAAAGAAAACTGAACAATAAGAGTCTTTTGTAAGACAAAAAAAGGAACTAAACCTTATTCAAAAATGAGTTTCTATTAAAACCCCTCCAAGGTTCGGAGTCGACGTTCTATTTACAAGGACTAAGGAAATAGATGAAAATAATTACATGACTTAAACTAACTCTCATTGAACGAGGATAGTAATCACTTCTTGTGCTTCTTCAACTTCTTTCCAGACGGCTCCTCTCCAGAGCATTTACCCTTGGTACTCTTCTTTGATAGAGTGGGTAGCAACTGAAGGAGTACGGGGGCCTTCCATGGGCTTGGACCCGCCAGGAAGGATGACCTTCAACGGCTTGTTCAAAGGATCGTCCAAGTCCATAACTCGGGGCTCTACTATGACCTTGACCATCTCTTCCTTCTCTTTCTCGAGCCGCTCCTCCATGCTCAATTCGGATGTGTGCTCAGAGGCGCCTGTAATTTCTACTTCATAACCCCCGTCGGTAGGAGAGGAGGTTTCAGACTTGTCTTCATCAAGCGCTCCGATCACCTGAGCATCTGGACCAGAAGCCTCCCTTGCGTGAGTGGCTTCACTTGTTTTCTCCCTCACTTCCTTGGCGACATTGCTCCTCGGAGTGGGCTCGGGGTCAGAACGGCTTGCACAAAATCGTGGAAAACAAGCATTAGAATGCAATAGTCCTGCATAAAGAATAACGACTTTCGAAATCTTAAAGAGAATCTTAAAGAGAAGGATTATCTACCAGGCTTAGGCAAACTCTCAGCCATCCAGGGGTCTCACCCTCTGGAACGGGAGACAGAATGCGGACTAAAGTACTCTAAGTCCCTGAGTGCGGACTAGAGTATAAATGACTCAAAAACCACTACGTCCCCGGAGCGTGGACTGAAGCATGAACACAAATTGGGCGCGTGTCAACCGGAGGGAGAATAACACTAAGTCACCAGAATGCAGAGTGGTGTATAAACATCGATAAATAGACGAGTGGATCCCGACCATTTTCTATTCCGTAAACTTTGGCCTGGAATCGACAGAAGGATTTTTAACCCGCTGAGGATGGAGTTCGACCATCCAACTAGTGACCTGGCTAAATCAATGCTGGGGCCAGAGGTACAAAACACTAAAAAGCCGAATACGACAGCTTACTATAGCCCTAGCATGGCGTTCTTTATAACTTGAGGCAGCGACTGCAGGGAGGCCTCAATACAGAACCAATCGAAACGGCATCCAAAGCTACGAGCAACCTACTATATCATACCTCAGACCAAGGGTCAATGCCGATCCGCACCAAGCACATACGAATGTGATTCGGATGTTTGTTTTTTGAAAAACTATGACCCCCAGAGTATGGAAAGGAGGGTAAACCACGGATACTTGGTCAAAAATTCTCCAGCACCCTCGTTCGATTCGTCAGGAGGAGTATGAAATTGGATGAGCATAACCCGACTGCATTTGTAGCCAACTTTACCCCGAGATCTGATTACAGAGCATGAACCAAAGTGGACGTGGATGACCATCCACTGTCCAAATTACGCCCTAAAACTTACGTGGCATCGAAGTATTCCTCTTGGAATGAAAAACCACGATAAAATCCAAGATAGGCGAGACCTAGTCTCCTATCGACTGACATGATCCCACGATTCAACGGGAAAGAGAGTAAAGCTAAAGTGGGCGTGGCTGGCCTTCCTACTTATCGGTATATGCCCCAGACCTGGGGGCACGAGCGAGAAGCAAGATGAATGTGAACCGACTATTCACCAATCACCTTTATGTCTTTGGAGTTTAGGTGAAAGCATAAACGTAGCTAGGACGAGACTCAACCGTCCATGCAGTACATTTATTAACCCGAGACTGGGAGAAGACGCATGGTCATTCAAAAACTAGCTACGATAGCTCAGTATTAAAACTTATATATAGTGCTTACAGCTACTCAAGGCAAAGACCGAAAGGATGCCTAGAGATAGAATCATTAAATCGATGCCAAAGCTTGTGGGCAACTGACTGTCACTCCAACTCGAAGGGCGAGTGAAGGATCATGAATGCATTGAATAGAAAATGCGTTACTCGAATATACAAGCAAATTCAAACTCATAGCAAGATCCAGCTATGCAGTTGCACGCAACTCGAGGCTGGCCCCTACTCGACATTTCCTTCAACGTGCTTTTAAGCCTGATCTTTGGCCATTTGCAGATAATTAATTAGAGCATTCAGAGCCCTTCATTATTTGACTTAACAACTCATGACAAGACTCTAGGATTCGACCAGAATAACCATCAACATTGACCGTCTCAACCATATTTCACATTGAATGTTATGCAAAATAGTTACATCTTTACTCAAAGAATCTGGGATGGCACCTGCTAAGCTAATGGTCGACATTACCACTAGCCATGGCGATCCTTTCTAGGTGCTGAATATCGGATCACAGCTCAGTGCAGTGATGATAAAAGAATTAGTTGGATTTTTCTGAATAAATGATGATATGTTCCCTTGGACCCATTCTGACATGCATATGTGATTTCATTAACTATCGCGAGCCATGCATTGGATATCAACCCGAAGCTACAAAAGCTAGCACAATCCTATTGATTTCATCATGAAAGCTCCACTCTTACTTTTAGGCTCACCCCATCAACGTCTATGCCTACCAGCCATTGCGACAGGGCATACAATGACCTGAGACGTCTAAAAGACTACTTAAATAGAATATCGAACTAAGCTAATTCGATATCACTTATTTCCCACGAAGGGCTATCCAAGGACGGAAATTAGCAGACCTCACACCCAAATTCACTACCTCAGATGACTACTCGAAGAGTAGCAGAGAACCAACCATGAGATGGAAAATGTACGCGGATGGAGCATCCAATGATCAGTGTTATGGCATAGGAGTCATGATAATGACTCCTGAGGAACGATCCATCTGCTACGTCCTAAAACTCGATTTACCTGTAACAAACAACGATGCTTAGTATGAAGCCTTGACTGCCAGCCTCAAACTTGCTAAAGGATTTGAAGTGAAAACTTTACATATCTTTTGTGATTCTTGATTGGTAGTGTACAAATTTAAGGAAGTTGATCTTGCTAAGGGACATTGTCTTGCTCCTTATCTTGGCCAAGTCCAAGAGCTGCTAAACGACTTCACATATTACATCATTACACACGTACTCAGCGAACAAAATGAAAATGTGTCATGGTTGACTCCTATCAAAGACTATCTACAATGAGGAATTCTTACTGAACGGAGGAATGGAAAACGACAGATCCTCCTCAAAGCTTCATGCCAAATCATCTAAGAATAAGTCGTGTGTCAAAAGGAGTCTATCCATCCCCATGCTTCGGCATATCGCCCATGATGATATCTTGAGCAAATTCTATGAAGAAGAATGTGGTAATAACATAAGGGGGAAAACCATGATAAAGAAGATACTCTGCTACAGGTATTACTGGCCAACTATCAACCCAGAAGCGGTTGATCATGCTAGACAATGTGACGAGTGCAAGATGTTTGCAAAAAATCCGGGAACCCCGCCGATGGAAATTATTCAAATGGCTAGTTCATAGCCGTTTGCCACTTGGGGGCACTGAAATCATCTTCTTATCGATCCTAAAGGTGGTGCGAAATACACCATCATAGCAGTTGAATACGTCACCAAATGGGCAGATGAAGAACTCTTAACCACGACCAAGATGAAGAAAATAATCAACTTCTTTATCCGTAACGTCATCTGTCCTTATGACCTTCCATGATCCATTATAACTGCAAATGGACAGGTTGAAGCTGTGAACAAAATCATAGAGTCTGTACTGAAGAGAGGTTTGGAAAACTCCTCAAGTGGCTGATTGCAACCCTTATTTCACAGAAAATACAAACAAGGAATCGCGATTGAATTACAATTAAACTGGATGGAGTTGGCGACGACTTATGAGCATATAAAACGCATCCGAGAGCCAATGGCAAGAACATGTACCCGAACGTGCATGTGTACATCCGAAAAAGTTCGACTTCTTGAAATCAACAGAAATTGAATTCTCACTAAGGGTTATTAAGAGAAGACTAGATCATATAGCCGAAGCTTATTAGCTCTGCAGAATCAGACACGGATGGCCACTAATGAACTACAACCCTGGATTTATAATATTGGGAATCGACCGAGCATCACGATGACCAAAGAAGGATACAACACCTTGGGAGGATAAATTGGAGGATAATGACTATTCAAGAAACATGGTGGATTTCTTTCTGAAGACAAGGAATACTCGCTGATTCAAAGCGTGTTGTGTTGCTTCACACGACACACTTTGGGGGGCAAGTGTTAACCGGCATCTTGGCCCGGTTACAAAACGACGGTTGAAGAAATTATCATTAGCACTAGACAAGATTCTGATCAAGGAGAGACTGGAGGTGGTAGCAAGTTGTCAGGCCCACAATAAAGCAAGAGCATTCGGCCTGCCTGGCCTGGTGCGCAGATTCACCCACTATGGGCAGAGGCACCTTGCTCCTAAGCCCATGAAGAAAGTCCAACCCATCTTCCTCTATAAATAGAAGGGCAGGGGCACAATGAAATTGATCCTTTTTGGAGAACACTGGGGAGACTCTGCCATTTTTTATACTCTCCTCTTTTTAATTCAAACTTCTATTCAAGTCATCAATATATGGATTGTATCTGTATTCAACTACTTGTGAAAGAAATAAAGATCAAAACTCAAAGTGGACGTAGGCAATTACGTTGAACCACTATAAATCCGGTGTTCTTACTTTCTGCATTTAAATTAGCATATTCTTCCTTGTTTAATTTAACTTCATCACTTACATCTTTACACAATCTTTCTCAACGAGGTTAGTGAGCAATTTTGGTGCTAACACCTATAATCAGCGAAGTATAAGTAGTTGATCCCTATATGTAACATCCCCAATCTTCAGGCCCGAAGCAAAGTGCTATAGATGCTGCAGTCATCCATAGTATTAACTTCCGGTGACAAAATACGGTAATGTTAATGGTATCCACAATATCAGAAGCACATAAATATGAAATAGAACAGCACAGATTAAAACAACTTTTCTGATTACATTTCAAAGCAATATTTCATATTCAAATTACGTAATCCAATAATCGATTTCCAGATTTTGATCAAATGCAATTATTACAAAATACGCCAAGAGCGACATATGAAGATGCCCCCTTGGATGATAAGAGTACTAAGTAGACATATCAATTTTAATAAATCACAAAAGAAATAAAATAACAACTCCTGAATAGCTAACTTTACCTCCTACGTCTTCAGAAGCTTTATTCGTCCACCTACTAAACTTGAAAAGACCCTAACTCTCAATCTGCTCAAATTAATTTTAAGCACCCGAGAGTTTATGGGGAAAACATAAACTACGAGTCAAACATAAAACCTGGTGTAAATAATACAATACATCTCGGTTTACTCATATTAAGTGAGACCACACCGCTTAGCCGAACGGGTTTCCCCTCACTAATATCCCTTTTTAAAACATATCCTTTGCAAATCAAAGTCCTATAACCAAATTGGTTAAAGCAATAATAGCAATATCATGAATGCATACAAATCAGGTAATCAATGGACTATCTATCCGAACACTATAGTTTTATATGGCTAACACTAACATTTTGCTATTTCGGGCCTACCAGATAAAATAAACAGATAATCTAACTTCTGTTAGATACACTCCTGGACGGTCTGTCCCTAACTTACTTCTCCAAGAGTCAACTGATCCTAATGATTTTGCGGGTTCACCAATAACCTATCTTTACTCTGTACATTCCTTTATGTGTGTAACATCATTTTAGTCTTACCTGTTGCAAAGCTCTACACACTAGAATTTCGGAGTTATATTAGTTAGGGGCTACAAGCTAAAGTATAGGGTAGGACCCCATGCCGGTCCTATCCGGTATTCTAATGTCTGAGTCATTTACTTAGGGTCAACTACCCCATCAAATTTTCCTTGAAAACATTTCTTTCAAATCGGTTTAACCCTATAAATCATACTTAAACAAGGAAAATATACTCTATGCTTTACTCAAATCACTTTACCATGTTATATATACTTTACACAAAATATTGTTGATGAAAACATTCGAAACCTTTGTTTGAAATTTTTAAAACAATCTGTTACGAAACCTTTGAAAGTACCCCTTTTGAAACCATTGAAAGTCCCCTTTCGATACAAGTAAACTACTTTACTTTATAACCATAGGCCGAAAGCCCAAACATACCTTTCGAAACCATTTATAATAGATCTTTCGAAAACATTGAAAGTATCCTTTCGAAAGCTTAATAAAACCTTTGACATCCCTCTTTTCAAAAAAAATTAAACATGCCTTTCGAAAACATTGGAAACCCTCCCTTCGAAACCTTTATTATATACCTTTCGAAAGCATTAAGTCCTTTACATAAATCAAACCTTTCCAAAGCATTGGATTCAAGTAAAAATAAGTGGAACATAGTTTCAAAACCATTTAAAACCATTCCTTTCGAAACCTTTATTATATACCTTTTGAAAGCATTAAGTCCTTTACATAAATCAAACCTTTTGAAAGCATTGTGTTCAAGTAAAAATAAGTGGAACGTAGTTTCGAAACCATTTAAAACCATTCCTTTCGAAACCTTTGGGTTTAACTTTCAAAATATCAAAAGGGACTTAAAAGAACTAAGTCGAAAGCAATTTCCTAAGTAAAAGGAGTGGATGGTGTCGAAACCAATCCCTTCGAAAGCATTGGAGAAGCGGTTTAGGGTTTAAAGCAAAAGAACCCTTTCGAAGGCATTGCTTAGAAAGGCAGATTGCGGCAGCAGGGGTTTCGACCCCTCGAAAGCATTTTCTTAAAATAAAGGCAGCAACCACTTTCAAAAGCTCATTTCTTTTTAAACACTTGACCAAGTCGAAAGCAATCTCATTCAAAAGCATTCTTTTCGAAAGCAAAGCAAATGTAACTTTCTTTTGAAAGCAAAACAAGGTTTCAACCCCTTTGAAAGCCCTGTTTTGACTCTATACCTTTCGCCTATCACTAATTCACTATGTACCAAGGCTTTGATACCAAATGTATTGGTTTTGACTAAGGTGGAGGCGGTAGTATGAAGTCGAAAGGTGCTGTTGAAAGTGGAGAAACAGCAAAAGGCTTATAAAACTGATTTTTAACTTTATAAAGTAATTCTTTTTCAACTAACCTGCTTATTTGTCATCATATAATTGGTTGCCAATTTCTTTTCCAAAATATTTTCTAAAAGTGTTATCGAATTTCAGAGATTATCAATTTAAAATATTTACAAATTGCCCTTTCTCCTTTTATAAACATATAAAACATTTAAGTCACATACCCTAAATAAGTTTCCTTCTTAAAACACTTACGAAAATTCTACAAAAATTCTCATAAATCACTTTTAATATGTTTTCCAACATATTTAAATTTCTGACCCAAAGCTAACATATAACAGCCGTAATTAATTTTAAACCAAATTAACCATTTTCTTTACTAGAAAATTCATAATAAATCCACATTAATTCAGAAAATTATGAAACTTAAAACCCAACCCTAAAATAATATTTTTGATCTTATATCAAAATCGTAAGATATTTGGATGCCATTTAATAAGTTTTCAAGTTAAACCTTAACATAAAATCTATATGAAATAGCATAAACCATCAACAAGCATATATATCCTTTTAAACAATCAAAACAAGGAAAACGATTTGCAAAATAATTTCGGACCTCGTCTAAAACCAAAAATAATAAAATGAGATGAAACCTATTATTCCTTTAGCTTGTGATTAAGGAGTTTGAGATTTTCCTCTCGAATTAGATTGATTAAGCTTCCTTCCTCTTGATTTTAGCTTATCTTTCTCTTGCTTTCTCCTAATGGTGACTGGCCTTTTCTTAGATTTAGTTTTGTTTATGAACGTGTAAAATGAAAGTGGCATGAAGGGTTTAGGGTATATGAATATAACTTATTTCTATTTTGCCCTTATCTATGAGCTTTTCCGATTTCATTTTAATTCCCTTTAGTTCATTGTTCAAATAGGCACGGCTTCCCTTTTATTATTCAAATCTCAATTCCCTTAACCATTTACATTATTTCATTTAATTTAACTAATTAAGTGTCCTAAATAATGTTAATCAAAATTAGGGTCGTTACAGACTCCCCTCCTTAAATAATTTCATCCTTTAAATTCCAATAAGGTACACATCAGATCAATCATAAAGGTAAAACATACCATAAAACATACCATAAAACAAGTCAGAGTAAGCGTCTCTAATCCTACCCAGTTTCCAAAGTACAGTCTCTCTCGTAGTCACTCAATTGGACTTTAACTAATCTGATTATCTTGTTCCTTAGCCTCTTCTCATCTCTCGCGACAATACAAACTGACTTTCTAACTATAGTCAATTTCGGTTCCACTACTAAGTCCTCTAACATAGTTGGTGCTATAGTAGTCGCCAGATCTCAAACAAACTTCCTTAGATGAGAAATATGAAAAACATTGTGGACTCCTGCCCAACTGTTCGGTAACTCTACCCTATATGCAAGTTTTCTGATCCTTTCTACAATAGGAAATGGTCCAACAAACCTTGGTTCCAATTTCCTTGATTTCCCAAATCGAATTACACCGTTCATCAATGATACCAACATGATCTCCAACTGATAACTCCAATCTCTTATCGACATAACTCTTCTGCCTAGACTGAGCTTCTTTCATTCTAGCTCTAATTAACTCAATCTTTTATGCAGCTTCTCTAACAAAATCTGGACCAGGAACTAACCTATCTCCAGTCTCTAACTAACAAACAAGAGATTTGCATGGCCTTCTGTACAAAGCTTCAAACGGTGCCATCCCTATACTAGCCCGATAACTGTTGTTATATGAAGACTCGACTAAGTGTAGATGGTCTTCCCATGATCCCCCAAAGTCTAGCACACAAGCTCGTAACGAATCTTCTAAGACTTTGTTAATCCTTTCTGTTTGCCCATTTGTCTGTGGATGGTAAGCGGTACTCATCTTGAGCTTGGTACCTAGTGTCTCATGTACACTCTTCCAGAACTCGCTAGTGAATAAGGAATATCTATCGATTACTATACTACTAGGAATTTCATGCAGTCTAACTACATTCTTCATAAATAACTTAGCCAAAATAGGTGTCGTTCTGGTTGACTTGACTGGTATGAAATGGGCACTCTTGGACAACCTGTCCACTACAACCCATATACTTTCATTTCCTTGATTTGACCTAGGCAACCAATCAATAAAATCCATTGAGATAGAATCCCACTTCCATACTGGAACATCTAAAGGCTGAAGTAACCCACTTGGTTTTTGATGTTCGCCTTTTACCTATTGACAGTTCAAACACTGTTTCACCCATAAGCCTGCATCTCTTTTCATACCTTCCTAATAGAAGCTTCTCTTCATATCTTGATACATCTTGGTCCCTCCAGAATGAATTGTAAACTTGGATCGATGACATTCCACAAGAAATTCTTTCCTTAATTCATCAACATTCGGAACACACAACTGTCCCTTCTTTCTCAACCATCCCTTCTGGTCAAGACTAAAATCCTTTAGATCATCGATCTCAGTTCCAACCTCAAGCCTTCTAATCATCTCGGCTAACGTTGGATCCTCTTTTTTCTTAGAAGCAATCTTTTCGATCATCACCGGTCAAACTTCTAAACACGACAACATAGCAGTCTCTATATTAGAACTATTCTTAGACCTCCACTATACTCTATATGTTGTCAACGCTTCTAAATCTTTCCACTTAGCTATCATTGCCAATACTGCATTATGATATTGTCTGCTAAGTGCATCCGCAACCTTGTTGCCTTTTCCTGGTGTGTACTCAATACCAAAGTCATAAGCGGCTAAAAACTCTAACCAAGTCTGCTGTCTCATATTCAACTCATTCTAAGAGAATAAATACTTTAGCGACTTATGATCCGTATACAGCTCAAATCTCTCTCCCATATGGTAATGTTTCCACACCTTCAACGCAAAAATTATTGTAGCTAATTCCAAATCATGCGTTGGATATCTAATCTCATGCGGTCTAAGCTGTTGAGATGCATAAGCAATCACTTTACCCCTCTGCATTAACATAGTTCTTAATAATGTTCCATGTGCATCTGTATATACTACTAAATCCTGAATCCCTTCTGGAACAACTAACAAAGGTGCATTAGTCAATAAGTGTTTTAGCTTCTGGAATGCCTCCTCACACTTATCGGTCCAAATGAACTTCACATCCTTTCGCGTTAGCTTAGTCATCGGTGCCGCTATCGGTGAAAAATCCTTAATGAATCTGTGATAATAACTAGCTAGTCCAAGAAAACTCTTTATCTCAGTCACTATCTTGGGTCTTTTCCAATTATTCACCGCTTTGATCTTAGTTGGATCTACAGACAACCCTTTCTCTGAGAATACATTACCAAGAAACTTCACTTCTTTCTTACAGAAATGAAACTTCGAAAATTTTGCTTTTAGCTGATGTTGCCTCAACGTCTCAAGCACCACTCTAAGATGAACTTCATGCTCTCTTCCATCTTTAGAGTATATCAATATATCATCTATGAATACCAATACGAACCTAACAAGTGTTCTCACAAAATTCAGTTCATCAAATCTATAAAGAATGATGGCGCATTAGTTAGTCCGAACGACATTACTAACCATTCGTATGATCCATATCTGGTTCTAAACGCCGTCAAAGGAATACTATCCTCTGCCACTCTAAGCTGATGGAAACCTGTTACTAAATCCAACTGGGAAAATACTTTGGTTTCAATCAACTGGTCGAACAAATCATCAATTCTAGGTAATGGGTATCGATTCTTTACCGTCTTCTCATTCAACCTACGATAATCGATACATAACCTCAACGATCCGTCTGGCTTCTTTGCGAACACTACGGCTGCTCCCCAAGGCGAACTGCTTGGTCATATAAAGTTCTTGGCTTCCAAATTCACCAACTGCACCCTTAACTCCCTCATCTCGGTAGATGTCATTCTACTTGGCGACCTACTTACTGGTTCTCCTCTTGGCATCAAATCTATCCGAAACTCAATAGCTCGTTTCGGCAGCAATCCTACTGCAGGTTTAAAGACATCTGCGAATTCTCTAATAACGAAAACTCGATTCAACTTGTCTTCTACCTCCACAATACCCAACAAAGCATTAACTCAAAACTAAGGTTTCTACAGAGTATATAATCCGATCACTACAGTCAGTGTTTAAGTGATATTTTCCTATCATGGCAAAATATCCTAGCATCGTATTTACTTAACCAATCCATACCCAAAATAATTCTGAACCCTATGAAATCAAACACATGCAAATTGCAAACAAAGGTATGACTTAACAATTCAAACTCTAGGTGGTCACATCTCATCCCAAGAGTCGCATAACCTCCTATCGGATTTGTAACCCTTAAGAAAGTAACTAGGTATGAGGGTTCTAGGTTAAGCTTATCTACCAAACAATGAGATATAAAAGAATGTGATGCACTAGTATCAATAGAACTCTAACCGATACACCATGAATCAAAAGCATACCTCCTAACATAATTTTTCCCTTCTCCTCTACTGTTGGTCTCAAGGTAGCCGGTTCCAATGCAAACATCTTGACTTTTCCTTCCATGGCTGGCTCCTTGCACCGGTTCTTATACTGTCTATTCTGATCATAGTTGAAACACCTCACCCCTTTCTTCTCAACGACTTTTTTTCCTTTGCCTGTCCAGCATTCATGAGCATAGTGTCCTTTCTTACCATATTCATAACAGACAACTTCTGCCTTCCTTTTCTTAGCAGCTCCACCGTTCTGAGCTCCTTTCTTATAGAAAAACTTTCTCTTTTGACTCTGCTCTCCTTGAGCTTCCTTTGCCTTATTTCCTTCAAGATAAGCAAGCATTCTTCATGCCTCAAGGCCATCTCAACAAAAACATCACATGGATCCCTAATATGCGGTAATGTGGCATTAACAAGCTCGGGCTCCAACCCACGAATGAACTTTTCATTCCTCTCGATGACACTATAAACCGTAGCATAGCCATACCTTGCTAGCTCCTCAAATCTAGTTGGATACTCAAGTATTATCATGTCTTCCTGCTCCAACTCAGCAAACTTCATTAGCAGAGTAGACTTAGCAATCTCCAACGTAAACCTTTCTTCAAACCTCCTCATAAACTCAGCCCAAGTCATAATCTCCGCATTGACTACAACAGTAACACTATTCCACCAATACAATGTTGCTTCTTGTAGCTGTCTTGAAGTGAGTCTCCTCTTCTGATCATCATTGAGCTTCAAATCAACGAAAATCCTCTCGCAATAAAGTAACCAATTCTCCACTTCAATTGCGTCTTCGGTACCAATAAACAGCTTTCCACCCAACCGAGCATAATCTCTACTCATAACAACGTAGTTATTCACCACCGGAGCTTCTTGATTTCCTCCCTGGCATTTCTTCGAACTAATCTAGCAGAAACTCTCGCTTGCATCATGTTTATAAAGAACTAATACGTTGCTCCCATATTAACTTGAAGGATTCCAGCACCCACATTTGTAGCTTATGCCTGACCTGGGTTCCTCCTAGTGTTTGGTCTGGCATTCCCATTGGTTGTGATGCTTACCCTACCAATCTTAACTCTTCCTCCTCTAGCATCCATATCTTACATCCATAAAATCTACATTCGAGCCTTTGTAAGGTACAGAAGAATAACCTGAGAGAGATAGGAGAATAGAGATATAGTGTATACTTATATATAGCAAATACAAGTACATTACTATAGTGTTATCCCATACCCCATTCTTTTCTCCAATCCCTTAGGATTATGTTTTCAAGATCATTTTAATTTTGAAATTTCTTTTAAGATTTTCATAAACCAATGCTCTAATACCAAGTTGTAACATCCCCTATCTTAAGGCCCGAAGCTAATCGCTACAGATGTTGTATTCATCCATAGTATTAACTTCCGGTGACAAAATACGGTAATGTTAATAGTATCCATAATATCCGAAGCACATATTTATGAAATAAAACAGCACAGATTAAAAAAACTTTCCTGATTACATTTCAAAGCAATATTTCATATTCAAATTTCATAATCCCATAATCGATTCCCAAGTTCCGATCAAATTTAATTATTGCAAAATATGCCAAGAGCGACATATGAAGATGCCTCTTTGGACAATCAGAGTACTAAGTAGACATATATAATACATCACAGTAGAAATAAAATAAGAACTCCTAAATAACTAACTTTACCTTCTGCACGTATTTGAAAGCTTTATTCGTCCACCTACTAAACCTGAAACGACCCTAACTCTCAATCTACTTAAACTAATTTTGAGCACCCGAGAGTTTAAAAGGAAAACATAAACTACGAGTCAAACATAAAGCCTGGTGTGAATAATACTATACATCTCGGTTTACTGATATTAAGTGAGATCACGCCGCGTAGCGAAATAGGTTTCCCCTCACTAATATCCCTTTTTAAAACATATCCTTTGCAAATCAAAATACTACAACCAAATAGGATAAAGCAATAATAGCAATACCATGTATGCATACAAATCAGGTAATCAATGTACTATCTGTCCGAACACTATAGTTTTGTTTGGCTAACTACTAACCTTTGACTGACTCGGGCCTACCAGATAAAATAAACAAATTCTGTTAGACACACTCCTGAACGGTCTGTCCCTAACTTACTTCTCCTAAAGTCAACTACCACATCAAATTTTCCTTGAAAACATTTCTTTCAGATTGATTTAACCCTATAAATCGTACTTAAACAAGGAAAATATACTCTATTCTTTACTCAAATCACTTGTCCATGTTATATATACTTTACACAAAAAATTGTTAATGAAAACATTCGAAACCTTTGTTTAAAACCTTTTAATAATATCTTTCGAAACCTTTGAAAGTACTCCTTTTGAAATCATTGAAAGTCCCCTTTCAATACTAGTAAACTACTTTACTTTATAACCTAAGGCCGAAAAGGCAAAAGATACCTTTCGAAACTATTTAGATCTTTCGAAAACATTGAAAGTATACTTTCGAAAGCTTTATAAAACCTTAGACATCCCCGTTTTCAAAACATTTAAACATGCCTTTCTAAAACATTGGAAACCCTCCCTTCGAAACCTTTATTATATATCTTTCGAAAGCATTAAGTCCTTTATATAAATCAAACCTTTCCAAAGCATTGGGGTCAAGTAAAAATAAGTGGAGCATAGTTTCAAAACCATTTAAAACCATTCCTTTATATAAATAAAACCTTTCGAAAGCATTCGGTTCAAGTAAAAACAAGTGGAACATAGTTTCAAAACCATTTAAAACCATTTCTTTTGAAATCTTTGGGTTTAACTTTCAAAATCTCAAAAGAGTCTTAAAAGAACTAAGTCGAAAGCAACCCTTTCAAAAGCAATTTCCTAAGTAAAAGAAGTGGATGGTGTTGAAACCAATCCCTTCGAAAGCATTGGAGAAGTGGCTCAGGGTTTAAAGCGAAAGAACCCTTCCGAAGGTATTGCTTCGAAAGTTAGAATGCGGCAATAGGGGTTTCGACCCCTTCGAAAGAATTTTCTTAAAACAAAGGCGGTTACCTCTTTCGAAAGCTCTTTTCTTTTAAAACACTTGACCAAATCGAAATATATCTCATTCAAAAGCATTCTTTTCGAAATCAAAGCAAATGGCATTTTCTTTTGAAAGCAAAACAAGGTCCTGACCCCTTCGAAAGCCCGGTTTCAACTCCATAACTTTTGCCTATCTCCAATCCACTGCTTACCAAGGCTTTGATACCATGTGAATTAGTTTCGACTAAGGTGGAGGCGGTAGTATGAGGTCGAAAGGTGCTGCCAAAAGTGGTGAAACAGCAAAAGCCTTGTAAAACTAATTTTTAACTTTATAAAGTAATTCTTTTTCAACTAACCTGCTTATTTGTCATCATATAATTGGTTGCCAATTTCTTACCAAAATCTTTCTAAAAGTGCAGTCGAATTTCCGAGATTAACAATTTAAAATATTTACAAATTGTCCCTTCTCCTTTTATAAACATATAAAACATTTAAGTCCCATACCTTAAATAATTTAATATACTTATTAAAACACTTAGTAAAATTCTACAAAAATTCCCATAACTCATTTAATATGTTTTCTGACATATTTAAATTTCTGACCCAAAGCTAACATATAATAGTCGTAATTAATTTTAAACTCAATTAACCAATTTTTAAATTAGAAAATTCATAATAAATCCACATTAATTCAGAAAATTATGAAACTTGAAAACCAACCCTAAAAAATTATTTCTGACCTTATATCAAAATCTCAAGGCATTTAGATGTCATTTAATAGGTTTCTTAAGTTAAACCTTAACATAAATCTATATGAAATAGCATAAATCATCAACAAGCATATATATCCTTTTAAACAATCAAAACATGGCAAATCATATGCAAAATAAATTCGAATCTCTTCTAAAACCGAAAATAATAAAATGAGATGTAACATATTATTCACCTTTTGCTTGTGATTTAGGAGTTTTAGATTTGCTTCTTGAATTAGATTGATTAAGCTTCCTTCCTCTTGGTTTTAGCTTATCTTTCTCTTGCTTTCTCCTAATGGTGGCCGACCTCTTCTTAGATTTAGTTTTGTTTATGAACGTGTAAAATGAAAGTGGCATAAAGGGTTTAGGGTATATGAATATAACTTATTCCTATTTTTCCCTTATCTATTAGTTTTTCCTATTTCATTTTAATTCCCTTTAGTTCATTGTCCACCTAGGCACGACTTCCCTTCTATTATTGAAACCTTAATTCCCTTAACCATTTACATTATTTCATTTAATTTAACAAATTAAATGTCTTAAATAATGTTAATCAAAATTAGGGTCGTTACACTATATAGCTGATCCCTATATATACCGATCCCTATTCCAAAGCCAGAAAACTGATCCCTCCCTCTATGCAATCCATGTCGATCCTTTTCCATGGCAGCAACTGATCCCTCCATTAAAAACACACCAACAAAAACTACGGATCCCTCTACATTAACAAAATCTACCGATCACTTCCCTTCACCATACCACTGAACCCTTCGTGCAAGCCAAAAATTACCGACCCCTCCAAGCGATCCAAAAACAACCGATCCCTCTTCTTCCATACATTTTTGCTATCCCTCAAGCCTTTTGACCGATCCTTACATCCTACGCACCTATCTTTCTTTTTTACTATTCTACCAAAGCCTACTCTATGATACGTCTCGTATCCCCCAATCAGCTTCGACCATCATCTCTCCATCGCGTCAAACTCTAACCCATTTGCTAATGTAATAGAACCCATTGTCTCATCATAAAATAAAAGTTAAAGACAAACAAACCTACCTAAATATATAGAATATGAGCTGTACGAGAAGAAGTATTGGATTGCAATTCAAATTGAAGGTGAAATGATGATCTAAAGCAAAATAGGAAGGCAAGATTATAGATGAAGGCGATGTTTAATTCGAAAGGAAGGGATCAGGTTTTCTTTCAGGATAGGGGAGGGTTTGGGACCGAACTTAAAGGAAGTATGAAGATGAAAGTAAATATGAAAGAGATGAATGAGTGAAGGTTGAGGAGAAGGAGTGCTAGCTTATATATGGGGACAAAAGTTCGGCCCATGTCTTCGGGGTAAACACAAAATAGGTAGGGATCGGCTAGGAAAATACCGATCCCTATAAGCATATAAAAAAGTAGGAGGGATCAGCTAAAAGAATGATAATCCATATATATACACACACACACATGCATATATATATGAGAAGCAAGGAGAATGTCGACCACTACATTTGCAAAAAAAGGGATCGGCTATGGGCTTTTGTATATGTAAACATGGGCAAGAAAATAATGCAAAGCACATATATACAAGGTGCAATGAAATTGCATCTAACTCAATGAACATTGGCGATGATCCATGAATGTATAAACGCATCCAGGAGCCAGTGACTAGCACATGTACCCGAACGTGCACATGTATATTCTAAAAGTTCAATTTTTGAAATCGATAGAAATTGAATTCAAACCTGAAGCCTCCATGTTCAAGGCTAGATCAAATAACCAAAGCTTATTAGTCTTGTGGAATCGGACATAGATATCAGTTGACGGAGTATAATCCTGGATTTATGCTATTGGAAATCGACTAAACGTCATAATAACCAAATAAAGATTTAGCGCTTTGGGAAACTAATTCGACGGAAGGATAGCAACTATTCATAAAACTGGATGGATTTCTTTCCGATGACTCTAACCATCTTTGATTTAAAGCATGTCATGTTCAACATAAGACATATTTTAGGGGCAAGTGTTATTCGGCATTTTGATCCGGCTATATTCGAACTGATTGGACAAGTTAGATTCGACTGTCATCACAGCCAATAATTCCTGGATGACGGTTATGGGGTCTAGAAGTCAAGTACAGATGGTAATACAAAGTTGTTATTGAATGGAATTGAGAGATATGCAATATAGAATGTTCAAAGTATGGAATATAGTTCAACATATAGGAGGGATTAGCAAAAATCAACTTCCAAAATAGGGATTAGTATGTTTCAAGCAGTTAATGTAGTTCAATAGAAAATAATTAATATCTTAAGATCCATAAGTCCAAAGTATACGAAATTTTGTGAGCAAGATTTAGGGACCTTAGGGAGCCTACCCTAGGGATTGCACCTCAAAAGGATGGAGTCAGAAGGATTGGCCTTCTTCCCTCAATAGAGATCGGCTAAAATCAGCACGCAATTCATATTCAAGCAAGGATCAAGAAATAACTCGAGTTCTACTAATCCAATTGGCATGAAACTTGGAGGCTAAGCATATTTCAACATGGGAAAGTTACAATAGGGATTGCACCCCCAAATTCCTCCAAGATAGGGATCATACCGATCCCTATTCTTTGGGAATTAGGCCATGCAATCCCTCTTGTAGGCCCATATGGTTCTGAAGGTCCTTCAGCTGAGTTTTCGGGGAGATATTTGACCATCTTCGTCTATAAATATAGGCTTGGTTATTCATTTTTGGGACTTTTACGCTGCTAGTTGCTTATTACTGTGTTGTAACTAAGGATTTTCATCTGATCCCTACTGTATTCAGTTTATAAAGTGATTAATAAAACAATCTGTTCAAAGTGGACGTAGACATACAACACTGAACCACTATAAATCATTGTGTTTGTGTTATTACTTCAATTTACTGCTTTTTCTTAGTTATTATCCTCTGTTTTCATTTTATATTCTTCATTTATTTCTCTTCAAAACTTCTATTGGGTGTTTGTGCCAATTTTTGGTGCAAACAATGTATATATATAAAAACATACACACACATATACACACACACAAATACACACACACACACATACACAAAACTTATGCATGCTTATCATTTTTTACTACATGCGACTAATATTCAAAGTTGAGTTAAGAATAGGTGCTTGGAAAGGCCTAGTGGGACTAAGTGGTCGCTTTATCTCGCTTTTGCTCACAAAATAGAATGGTAACATTTTTTAAAATTCCAAATAAATGTACGTATTTGCGATATATCAATATATGTGTGTTAGTATATGGAAACACCTGATTGGGACGTGTGTGTGTGTGTATTGTGATTTATTTATGTTATGATTTTCAGAAAACTTCACACAAAGGAGACTATGCCAAAAAAATTTGAAAATTCTTACACTTAGAAAAAATTTCACAAAATTTATTGTATTTGAAAATAAAAATCGTTAAATGGGTCTATTTAGATTGTAGCATATGATATAATAAGCTAGAAGAGAGAGTTACATAGAGGATTGAGTAGTTTAAGCTTGATAAAATATTGCAGAATATAAGGAAGTAAGAATAGGTGTTGTGTATGAGGTCTTCTTTATATGAAATTGTGAAGATATAATTTTTATAACGGGAGAGGTTTGTAACAACCGGCTTTCTACGTTGTATAGATAAATAAATTTAATTAAAATAAAAATGTTCCAATTTGATTTATGATAATTAATATTTTTGAAAATAAAATTTTACTAAATTGAAGACTATTTAATAAAAGATTTTGTCTTATAAACTCAAATAAAATGTTTTAATTAAATATAAAATATTTTTAAATGAGTAGATAATTTTTTATGTGATTAGAATAGTGAAAAATAAACGGGTATTGAAATGAATGAAATTGTTCAATTATCGAAATATATTAAATATAATGAAGTGTAAATTAATTTAAATCAAACCCAAATTTATTTACAAATGAAAGGGATTATTTAAAAGGAAAAAGTAAAAGAGAAATGGATTAATATAAACTAGAGCCCAAATTAAGGACCAAATCCATTTATAGCCATTTTTCTCTCTCATGATTCTAGAAAACTCTACCTTCTTTACCAATTCAAGCCCAAAACCCAAACCCTCAAAATTAGAAATCGATTCGTAGCAGAATTAAAAAAATAAAATGAAATCTCGCAAGAGGCGCTCAGCCTTGGCATCATCGTCGATGTCATAGAGTGGGGAGTAGCCACGATGCAATGGAGGCCAATGGGTGATGGCGGATGGACGTGATGAAGGAAGAGTGCGATGCAACCTGGTGGAGATGTGTGAATTTTGGACAAGATTGTAGGCGACTACGACAAGTGGTGCAAGCAGATAGGAGTGTGTGTTGTGACAAGGCCGAGGCACATATACGTGTGAGCACGGCTGCAACATGATGGGATCTGCAAATTTGATTACGGCAATGGCGGAGAAGCTGACGTGGTTGTTGGCGACTTTTAGCGGTAGTGGGCTAGGGTTTTTGGGTAGTAATTGTAAGGGAATGTAGGTGCTAGCAGCGATGACAATGGAAATCGTGGTGGCAACTTGGGGATGACCGGGCTAGCGAAGCGGCTATGGTAAATGGTAGCAAGGTATTCGTTGGCATTCTTGCTCGGAATTTTGGTGAGTTTTCATACCCACTCCTATTTCTATATCTCGTTACTTATTATGTATTTATCCCGTATATAGCTTGAATTGCTTAGTTGAATGGATTGTTAGGTATATTGGTTTTGAATTGGTTGATGTTGAGATGGTTGATTGTTTGCATTGGTTAGGACTATCAATTTGTAAATGAACCTCTGTCCGATTGCGAATTGAACTTTATATATTTGAATTTTGTTATGTGTGAATTGTATGGGTCAATGGAATTCGATGTAATTTGATTCGGGCTACATAGTAACGTTTATATGGTTGATTGGTTTACATTTTTTGAGGATTTTGCTTCATGATTTATATTTTGGATGTTCTATTGATTTTCTTGTTTTAAATTTTTTAAAAAGCTTTGGAAAATTATATATGGGTTTTAAAATTAGATTGAAGTATATTTATAAATATATAAAAGTGGTTGGGAAACAAAATGGTTTATTGGAAATTGTTTTAGATATAAAAATTATTTTCAAAATGAAAATAGATAATATTCAATATATTGGAATATATGTAATTTTGATTAATATAAATGAGAGGTAATAATATTTCTGAAAAGGAATTTCTTTTGTAAAGAATATGTTTAGTAAAAGGAATTTAAGGGAAATTTCAAAAGGGGGATTTTTTTATTATCAAATTTATTTTTAAGAGTTTTGAAGCATATGCCATCATTATGTATATATATATACAGTTTGGTTCAGAATTTATTTAGAGTTATTAAATTTATTTTTAAATCATATTTGATTGTAGAAAATTAATAAAAGATTTTATGTAGTAATAATTAGATTTATAAGATATCTTTAAGATTTTAAAATATAGAAATGAATTGTCGAATGTTATTGGTGAACATTCAAATCCTTATTTTAATTTATAAATGATTAGAAAATAAGTATTTTAAATATTTTTAATATATAAAGTTTTTTATTAATTATAGCACATTTTTATAAATAAATATATTTCTTTCTAAACAACATGTGTCGCGGTTGTTTCTACTTCTATGTAATGATAAATCTGAATAAACGAGTTATAATACCGTCTGGTATGGGATTTCTAGTGATATTTCTCTGCTTATTCTTTGGACTTGTTATATAGAATAATATTGTGTGAAATTTTTAATTGTGGGGAATTTGAGTAACCGGATTGATAATACTATTTGGTATGGTATATTCGGTAATATTATTTCAATTACTCTTTTAACTCATGGTATATAATATTATAAGAGTGTAATTTACGGGCATTGAATAAACGAGATAATGACACCGGCTGGTCAGGGAAGCCTGAGCAGATATTTGTTTGATTGCTTTAAGTGAGTAGACATAACTCAATCAGGGTCGAATATACAAGATATTATGTTATGGTGATGCAAACTGAGAGTGAGCAGGCTGAGAGTCACAAGTGTGTCTGTCTATTATGTGTGTACTCCTATATAAGATGTGGAGTAAACTAGATTAGGAAAGTATCCATCCTAGCGACCAGATTGCAGGGTTACTCCCCGAATCCAAGACACACCTCTTTAATGTTTGTGGCTAAGAACCAAGGTTGAGAGCCAATACCTCTATGCCATATAGGCCAGCAGTCTATGACCATTAAGGGAACTTGTAGGGTCATGACCATTGCATAGTGTCACTTGATGGATATTGGGTTATGATGACCATTGAGGTAATAAAGACTATAGGAATAGGGCCATGAGCATGTGAGGAAGGCTCCTGGAGCAGGTTGAGTGCTGTCAGCCTCCGGTCCAGTTATTATTGTAGAGATGTTATAGACACTTACTTATTTACCTATATGAGATCATTGTGTTTATGACCGAGAGCCGATCAGATCACTTGTTGTAACCAATGCCGAAATAGTTATTTAAGATGCTAAGAGAACATAGGACTAAGATTCCAAATGAGTATCCATATTGAGAGTAAAGTGGATTAGTAGAGATCTGAGAGACCATACGAATATTTCATTGGCTGAGAGCCAAGTTGATTACTATGAGGTTGAAAGTCTAAATGATTATTATGTGATTATCGATCTCTTGGATTATTCATGAAACTGCAAGTCTATAAAGTTGTGTAACCTCATATGGATCTATAATACTGCTATCGAGGATAGCTAGAGGTGCCGAGAGCATGGAGTTGGACCATATACCTATCTTTTATATGGTTATCTAAGAGATAACCCTGGCTACCGAGGTATATCATATATATGTTTCATGTATGTTCAATTTGGTGATTGTCATGTGTTTTATATATGTCAAGTAGGATGGACCCTGGGTATGTCTACTTTATGATTATCTGAGAGATAATCATGGGCATAGTTGTGTTCTTTCCCATATGATACCTAATGATTTTGTGTACTGATGATAATTGGATGTGTTTGATATTTCACCTATTTTGATATTATACTTCTAGATGTGTTATTCGATTATTCAATGATTGATTGATGAGATGTGCATGGTATGTGGTATGATGTCATACATATGCTGAGTTGTCTACATGCCACATGGGATATATAGTTGTTGCTATCTTTTGACACCTACATTCTAGATATACTCTGACCCGTGTGTTGTTTATATAATACTCGGATCAGTCCGAGACCTTACAAGTTCAGCGACAAAGAGAGTAATGACTCGCTTTTTCGACATCCAAATGTCGACACTAATACATCCATGATATTCATGTGTCGAGCATCTAGGTGCCGAAAAGACGAATTGTTAAGGTAAAATAAAATGAAAAGGAATCGAATAAGAAAGAAGAGAACACAACATCAGAATCTCGTAGCCGAATGATAATATATAATATCAAAAAAATAATTCAAAGGGTATATAGAAATTTCGGAATTTCAAAACCTAAGTATTACCATTAGCGTAAATGGTTATAACAACTTGTCCTTACAAATGTTGATTCATACAATAGTAGTGCAGCATAAATAAAAATACTATGGTAGGTGAACCATCCATCTCGTCTTCTCAAGCTCCAAAGAACATCAACACAAACTGACCCTTCTCAAATTACTTGAAAGAGTACATGAGGAATTAAGGAAAACAAAAACCAAGCTTCAAACGTAAGTTTGGTATGAGAAACTTAAGAAATATGTGATCAACATATAATAGTAGGAGACCGCATGGAATGCCATAATATTTAAATAAATGAAAGATTTATTTTGAGGCTTAGTGGTTGCTATGTGAAATTAAACCTCTGGAATGTTGTTTCTTATCTGATAGTTAAATAACTGACAATCAAATCTTGGCCAATTTTGACTTAGGAAGTAAATAAGAGCTTCATATGTTCATACGGTTTGAGTTCCCTCTAAAGATGTCATTCGGTGAAACATCTCTAGCTTTAAGGGATATATTAGTGATCCCCTTGGGACTCTGGTTTAGTCCTCTTACTTTTGAAAGAACTGGGATTGAGTCAACCGGGAATTATCAATTATTGGTTTAAAGAGACCGAGATAGGATGTACATCTGAAAACCACTTCGAACCAACATTTGCGTTCGAGTGGAAGACATCTTGTAAATGATCTAAGACGGAGCTCTTTGAAATGCAAGGGCTACTTGCTACTAATCCTGAGGGTGTTTCCAAAATTAATTTAGTAGAGGTAGTGCCTTAGATTTCATTCGGATCCAAAACAAACTTGTATGGATGAATGCTGGCATTGTATCTCTACTTGGAGGGCATTGTTAACATTCCAAGAGGAAATAGTAGGAGCGTGGCCTCTTAAGCATCACAACCCGGTAATGGCGAAAATAGGGGATGTCGTAAGGCTATGTGGGGCATGCCCATTACGGTATGGTCATCTTTTATCAAGATTGAGATTATCCCTTTTATGTATGCTTCGGGCCCATTTGTTTATTTGATCGCAACCTAGGGATGATCGCAACCTAGGGTCCATTTGTAAATGGTCCTGGCAAAGCCCTCAGGTACATTTTTTCTAGACCTGTACCTTTGAGAAGGTAGTCCCTTACCTTACCATTTGTTGGAATCCATTTTCCATATACAAGCCTTGGGTTTTTGATTGTATACCAATTATTGTGGTGATGTACTCGCATCACGGTACTTGAGTATTAAATACTTTAAACCCTAGTCATTATTATAATATCACTGGATTTATAATAATAGTGGTTTTGGTTAACATAAGATAAAAACCAGTCCGTTTTTATGTGCGACATGGTTTTACGATTACTCTTCTTCTGAAAAGGTTTTTAAGGAATAAGAAATCTATATGTTCTGATTTGAGTTTACTCACGCTGGTTTATCTGATTGATCTAGGCATTATTTTCTTATAATGCTTGGGTCAGCACGAGCATATTTTCCAGATTTAGCTGGATTCTTTGGAGCTTTCAGGACGCGAGCTGGGTCCTCCAAAATTTATTCACGTATCTTATATCCTTTTGCTGTCTTTGTCCTATATTTTATGGTTTGTACTTATTAGCAGGTATAGGGACAGGTTTCTATAATTGTCTAGGCAAATAATAGATTAGTGTACTCTGATGTTGTATATATAATAGATATGATTTATTTTTGTAAAGATCTGGTGTATATTATATAGTCTCATCATGATGTGAGATTATGTTATGTCCTTTTTCTTTCTTTCACCACAAATGACCTTTCTTTCAAACGCTTAAATAATCAGCACATGAATACCAAGGATGTATTAAGTGTCGTCTTTAGATGTAAGAAAGGTAAATCGTTACACGGTAAGATACATCCATGTATTTGTTGATATTCCTCAATGTACTTTCATTTTACTTAGGCTATCGCGAAACAAATAATCTTTTTTGATTTGTTGATATTTTTCAACGTTAAGATGAGATTAGAACAAAGACCATAGTTAGGAGTTGTATATGACACAATTGGTAAATTGTTATCCATTGCTTGTGGACCTATGATTTGTTGATATTTCTAAAGGTCAGAATCCCAAGGCAAGCTAGTCCTAATGCCCACTAGAGAAATCAAAAGATTTCAATATTTTTCTAAGGGTTTTGAGAAACATAAAAATCTAGTAAGGGCCTTATTAGAAAAATGAAATGATAACATTTAACCTTTTTAAAAAGTTAAAATAATCTACTTACATAAATTTGTGCAACCACTATGATTGATAAAATATTTATTAGTTTATACAAATGAACAAAACTAAGATTGACATAGAAATATAAAATACAATTGCCAATAAATCTTTTGACTTGTTGTCACTTTAAAACCCATGAAAGAGCCAATTTACGAAACCACTAAAATGTTCATGCCTCGATCGCTTAAGAGTTTATTTGTCTGAGACTGGGTATTGTCTTTTACGAGCTTTGAACTCTTGAGAAATACAAGAATATAGATATTTTATCCATATTAGATCACATATAAAAGTTACGTGGTGAATGGTTGCAGTTCATAATGTATGAAACTTCAATTAAGTTAGATTATTGAAATAAGCAAAGAAACCATAATACAAAATCATGTATTCGATACGATGGATTAGATTAAGGATTTCCTTTGAATGGTTCGACTATATTGGAAAGGAATGCAAATGTATGAAAGTGGATGTAACTTAGGCACAGTTGGAATGAAGAGAGTTAATGGTCACTTCTACTTCAAGAAGAGACATCGAAAACGAGAATTGTAAAAAATACTAAATGATGCTTAATATCGAAAGAGAAATGAAATTTCTATTCC
Source organism: Allium fistulosum (assembly GCA_030737815.1). NCBI lineage: Eukaryota > Viridiplantae > Streptophyta > Magnoliopsida > Asparagales > Amaryllidaceae > Allium > Allium fistulosum. The sequence continues at coordinate 229,356,076 of CM060908.1, read as the reverse complement.
AAATGTCTTTTCATATCCATAAAATTATTTTCTACAAAAGATATTTCTATGAGTTTATGATATTTGATCAATAACTACAGTAAAAGAAATAAATAGTCATAATAAGTGGTTGAATGGAAGTTCATATTTCATACGCTATTATAGTAATGATGGAAATAATGGGAGCATACCATATGACGCTTGCAAAGGAGTGTATCAAAATATGAAAAATTGTTTTCATATATACACCAAATATTATATACGAATAATAAATATTTTCAACGTTGACTAAGAATATAAATAGTTTTATTTTATTATGAATATTATGAATATTCATTATTAAATAAATCTGGAATAGCAATATTTGTTGCATTAGCTACATAATACAGAAGTATCTGAAGTTTTATAATTATTTAGGAATAATGGACTAAGCTACAATTTTCAGAAACATTTCTTTAATCATATGTGTAATGAACTGCAAATCCGTACCCCTTTTAAGCCGACAATATTCCACATCAATTCAACTCAAAGTGGATGGAAATACCAGGTCATTAGGGTTAAAGAAGAAAGAGGTAGAAGAAGAAGATAAAAACAACATCAGAGTCTCACAATCGCAGCGGAATAAAGTATAATATATAATAACAGCTTTTAAATACAAGATCTGTACTGTTAATATACATACCAATATCGAAGTACAACATATCCAATACATCAAATCTAGACAGTTTAGTAACTTGCCTTACACAGCGGAAACACAAATCAACGGAAATACGCCTCGTCATCCAGCTCGTCTCCTGAGCTCCATAGCATCCTATCCTGAATCTGTAATGCTCAGTCTGACCCGAGCATTATAATAAAATAACACCCGAGTCAGTCTGGAAAACCAGCGTGAAGGAATCACACTCAATTGGATTATTATTCTATTTTAAAAAATCCTTTGAAAACAAAGGTATCTCGTAAGACCACGCCACAAATAAACATGTTGGGTTTTTACCTTACGATAACCAAAAAAATTCTATCAAATCCGTCTGATATTATAATAGTGTTTATAGAAAGTAAATAGAATATAGGTGAAATGCTTGCATCTCACGTTCCAGCATGTTGGGCACAATCAAAACCGTACGGGCGCTTATTGGAGATTGGATTCCATACAATGGCAGAGCTACTGGGGTACCATCCATCACAGTACCTGGCCTAGATCAGCGTACCGAGGACCACTCCCGATCCGCTACAACACAAGACCGGACTACCCCTTACTGGATAGCCCGAATAAGATCACCCCACGGTTGGGATCAGCAACCGCCACACAGTCGAGATAAAGGGACTCTAGACAGGGATGACCTTACCCTAATTGGGTGCTACCCACTTAGCCTTGCTGCACCTCCCCTGTTTTAGCCATTCCTGGTTGATGAGGCTTGAGGCAAAGCGTTACCTTTTAAAGAACACATTCACTTAGAATGCCCATCGTCCTCCAATGACAATGTTCTAATAGCATTCCTCCATACAAGTTGTCCTGGATCTGGACAAACCGAATCACCATCTTCATCATCTTCACGGTATTCATTCGCTACATTCAAAACCGAATCGAAGTGGTTTTCAGATAATTAAACCCGATCACGGTCTCTTCGAAACGATCAGCGCATTGGCCAATATTGATAGTCGGTTATTTAACTATCAAAATAACATCCACAAGCAACCATCAGGCCTTAAATAATTTTCCAAATTATTTAACTCAAAATATCTACCCAAGATATTATTTCCACATTTCGACACTTTGAAAAATAGTTTATCAAATCCCTTCTATTCTCACGGAACAAATTTCAACCTTTGCCCAACACTTAGAATATTTTTCCCACTATATTGGTTACTCGATACTTGGAAAACATTCACTTATTTCCTATTTTCTTTTCTCAAAATTATTTACAATTTTATTTGTAATTTGTAAATTCCCAACTTGTTTCGTATGAAAAACTATTTTTAAGAAAATCCAATATTCACCCATTAAATTCATAAATTTCTCTTAATTCGCATCACATCGACTATATCCAAATTTATCACCATTTCGCATATTTGAAAAAATATTCCACTATTTCTTTTTCAAAACAATTCTCATAACTCGATATAAGTCCACACCATTAATTTATAATTTTATTCCTTTATAAAATTCCATTTTTATTTCAAATCTATTAATCGATTCCAATATCTCCTCAAGGCCTTAACATATAATTTAATTTCAAATCTCTACTTAACCCCATTTACAAATAGTTAAGTAATACCAACTTAGTTTATATATCTTATTCTCCTTAGCTTCCTTTAGAATAAATCCAATTTTCAATTTAAATATTTTCTATTCAAAATTTTCTTTTAAATTCCTTCAAATTAATTATTTATGGTATTTGAAAATACAAAATTTAATTTCCATGCTATTTATCATTTTATAATTAAATTCACACACAATCCATATCAATTCATCCATCATATCATATATCAATATATATATATATATATATATATGAAAACAATAAATATTTTTAAGGAATCCTGTTGGATCCCTCCAACCAGTTTTTCTTGCATCCACAGATGTTAGTCAACAATATAAAATACCAATCCCACTTCGAGGGGGATATCGCGGTATATAGGGTCATCCGTTATTATGCGGGGCGCAAAGGGTCTCATCCGCTATATAATGCGGGAATATCAATCACTCCAATACTAATATATATACTGCTATATATATATAACATCCAACAGATAAATTATTAATTTATCTATCAAGTTAGGCATCCAATAATTTAAATTTAACATTTAAATTTAAATAAGGTTATCCAAATGATTGAGAAAATCTCACCTTTATTTTTGTTTGCAATCCACTTCAACCTTGTATAAACAATTTACACGGTTTATTAATATTCGCAAAAATCGAATAATCAATTATCATTTAATAATTTAATTAACTAATAATTTAATTTAAACTAATAATTTCCCTTTTAAAAATCTTTTAGTAACTAAAATGAATTAAATAAGTTAATTGAAAAAATTAATCACCAAATCCATTATTTTAAAATAAACTAGTTAATTAAAATATGTATATGTATATTTATATTTATATTTTCTTTTCTGGAAATAAACAAACAATAATTTTCTTTACTGTAAAATTTTTAATATGTTCATACATATTTGTAAAAATAAAAGTCTGGTTTTAAAATTCCTTTCTCTGCATATATATTATAATTTCCATATATATATATATATATATATTTCAAATTAAATTAAAGACTAAAAACTGATATATACTTCACTGCCACTTCCCACAGCAACTCACGAATCATACCATCGACACCGCGACCTCCTCCCTACCATTAGTCGAGAACCAAATACCACCCACATCGATCCATCACCCAATCGTGGACCAGCCATCTCGAGCTGCCACCTTCACTGCCTCGTCCCTAAATTCCTACGTCAATCGTGACCCAACAATCGCCAGAACCCAAAGTCAAACACGTCGCCTTCTCTACGCACGTGCGAGTCGCCTCCCCTCGTTTGCTGCCCCTCTTGCTGCCACGAACAAACATCGGCCCACGTCGCGATGGAAATCGCATTTCTATATGCATGGGAAAGTGATTTGCGATTTTGAACTGGAGCGACTAGGAAAATGAGATTTAGAGATCACGTTATGAATATTGTGGAGCTCGAATACGAAGGTCAGAGTAATTTATGAAGGGAGTGATATTCTGAATTTGGAAGAAGAAATTGTGATTCGAATTGAAGATTACAAGGGAGGATTCGATTTTCGTTCTAAAGTGGAAAAGGGTTTTACCGGGATGATCGTTTCGTTGATATAGGTTGGTAGTTTGGAACTGGTTTAAAAAGGAGGAACGCGATTTGATTCATCGGCCATTTATTTTTTTCTTCGTTTATTTTCACTTCGATTTCAAATCCTGAAGTCGGATAAGATGAAGGTCGTATAAAAAAAGGGAGTACGGTTGCGTGTGATTTTGGTCTAGCGTGTTTCAGGGTTAAAGTGACACGAGATGATGTTTTGAATGCTGATGTGAGTATATATGTCAATCAATGAATATAATTATATATTTATTGAAATTCAAGTCATCTTGAATCCGCAACTTAAAATCTTAATCTCCTATCGAGGTGTACCGCTAGACGTTTATAATGTTATACCCTTATTTCAAATGCAATGGAAAAGGTTTCGAGTCCTAATTCGATCCTATGGAGAAGATAGCTTTTTGGACCCAGTTATTATATTAAATTTTCAATATAAATTTCAGCGCCTTTATATTCCGTACGGCTACACGATAACTCCAAATGTTACGAAATTTGAAATCAAATAATAATACAATATTACGGATCCAATGGAACCGGTTTCGTCAAATTCCAAGACTGTGCCTCGAAATGCTATTTTTAAACATCGATTTAAACGATATATTTTTAAAACTGAATAGATCACTTCCAAATTCAATTTTAAAAATTGCATTGTCTTCAGTATTATTAATATAAAATTTGCTAGCCTTTAAATTATTTTTTTCGAGCCTAAAACTCCAGATTCACTATTTTTAACCAATATTCAATTATAAAATTTCAATAATTAAATTATCCAGTAAATTATTATTTTTGAAATTCAGGTAAGATGATAACTTTTAAACATTTAAAATCAGTTTATAATTCCAATTCAATATTTAAAACCATTTTAAATATTTCAAATTCGACGTCGAAAAATCTGGGTCGTTATAATATGATTATGAATAATATGGTATGGTGAATTGTATCTCAAGCGATTAAGGGCAAAGACCCATTTAGCAACAATGACCAAAGAGTACATTAACTCTTCGGAATGATACACATATATGTATGCAGTTCAAAGATAACATTACCAAAACTGGTCCACTTATTTGTTGAATTTATTATGAATTATCATGTAAATAGACATGTGTATTGGATATACAAGTATTATATTTCTGATAAATTCATTTAATATAAAATAGAAGTAAAAAAACATACAAAAGAAATAAAATAATTCGATTTGATCGAATAAATGAGTATATTTTAAAAAGGAGTTCCAAATGTACCTAAAACGAATAAGATTCTATCTCAAAAGTTACTTCTTCTTACGATACATAATGATGTATATGTAAGGAGCAATTGGACTTTTTTGGAGAAAGTACGATTAATGATGAGTGACGTTGAGTTAACAACATTCTGTAAAGTCATCTACTTAAGAGTAAGTATATAGGTTAAACTTAATTTCACCTAAAATGAAGTTTACAAAATCATACAAGATAATAGTTGATGAAACAAGCCCTAAATATGCTAGGTCAAGTAGTTTATAGGTTATGTGAGTCGAAAGACTACACAAAAACTTATTCATGAGGGATGTTGTGCGGACCACCCCAAATAGGTTTGGGACCAATCAAAATTGATTGATAAATTTATGCTATGAATATGAGATTGTAAACTTAAAAACAAATACTTATATATATAAGCAACTACCAAAAATGTTTATGAATAACTGTTCCACTACACTGAGAAACAATTGTTATTTTAAGAAATACCAACTTGGCGATAAGGGAATTTCCTTCAGAGATTATTGGTATTAAAATGGATTTGGACACGATCCAAAGATAAAACCAATTACAAAGAATGAAATGAAATTAACCAAGCCTAAACTGACACAAATAATTAGAATGTCTATTAAGAACCCTTGCATATTAAAGAGAAACTATGATTTTCTTATTGGTTTAGAGAAAATAACTTCCTTAGTTATCAATAAGCCATTACGGGTATTAACTCTACCATATGGCATAATGCGCAAATCCAGAATAGATTCCCAGTAAATTATCAAATATGATTTTGATAGTTGCACCCGAAAGGATATGATCCATTGACCATAAAAGTGTAACGATCCGGAATATTTTACATTTTGAATGGGAATATTTAATTTATTTAAATATTTAAATTTGATTCAAATATAATTAGTAACAAGAAAATAAATTCTTAATATAATGACTCGATTTTTATCGACGTATTTTTAATTTAATTTATTTGATTTTTCCATAATTTTTAATTTGGGAAATGATTAAATTATCGTTTGACGATTTTTCGGCAAATGATGGCATTTTTGTGATTTTACAGATAAGAAAATCAGTGTATATTATTATTGTTTTGAGATTGTGTTGCATTTTTATGCTCGACAATATTTTTGTTTTGTCATTCGCGGTTCATACACGAATTAAATTCTGTACGGTGAGATACTAGAAATTTGATAATAAACCAAACATCACTTAAGACAATTCAATGCCCTTATCTCTTGTTCCCTTTCACTATTCTACTCTCCATTTGTAGTAAGTTCAAAAAAAAATGAAAGCCACCTTTAAAATTCAAAACAAATCAAATACTTATCGAAAAATTTAAAAGTTTAAGCCTTTAGTCTCGTGGAGTGTAGATCTACTAACCCATGTATGTATAGAGGGGTTGCGGCATTGACTAGTGGGTCTCGACGGTTTGGTCGAGACTAGAAGTCATGCTACGGTTCGATTTTTCAAAGGTTTTGGGTGGAGTTCGGACATAGGGTTTGTTTCATAGTGTTTCTCAAGCCGAGGAATAGGTGGGGTGAGATTTTTATGGAGTGCGGTCGAACATTGGAGGTCGCATCAATTTGGGGCAATGAACGAACTTGTCAGGTCGATAACTGGTTGAATGAGTTGGAGCTCGAATTAGTGATGCGAGTGGACTCATGGGGAAAGGAGGAGTCATTTGGCATTAGTTGGAAGCAGTTTAGAGCTTTGAGATGTTTTACGACCATTGATGTCGAAGAGGGGGAGGCTACAGGCAGATCTTGTTTGAGAGGATCGATCGTGATGTGGAGGGGTCTAACATGTCGAGCTCGCGTAGAGTAATCTGTTGGCGAAGACGATGCTCGATTCCATCAACTCTAGCTCCGTATCGCTGTTGACTATTTATGATTTATGGTGGTCTATCGTGTGTAGGTGGTTCGTATTTGGAGGGAGGGAAGAAAGGTTTAGAGAGGGGTTTGTATTTTTAAAAGGCGGCAAGTGTGTTTAATTTGTTAATTAAATAATTAATGTGTATTTTAAAATGAATAACATATAAAATGAATATCTCTCTCATATAAGGAAAAATCAAGTGCTATCTTTTGCGTTGTGCTCATAATTAAGATAGTTATGCGTTGGAATTCATTTCGTTGAATTTGGAGCAAGTGAAATTTTAGGCTAATTCAAACTGAAACACCTAAGCATCCACTGGAATTTCGGTGAGTTAAACTCACCTTCTTAGATAATTAGTATGATATATAGTAGATAAAAGGTACTATTTGTGTTTGGATGAATTATTTATTGGTTTGGTTAAATATCCGCTTTTGAAAAGCGATTAACACTTAAAATGAATTACAAAGAAGTGCATAGAGAAATCCAAATTTCTCGACATTGTGATTTTTAATTCTAGTTCTATGCCTATTGATTTTAAATTCAGTTATATACCCATTATATAGATTGTTAAATCCAGAAATTTTATAGTTTGGTCATATTGGATATGACATCGACATATGTTAAAAGTTGAACCTTTTTTGAGAAAAAGATAGTAATGGCATTGGTTAAGAGCTATAGTAACTATTAGCCCCGATATAGTATTCTGAAAAATATTATTAATTGCTGTTCGATTTGGTTTTCGATTTGACAAATGATTTTTAATCTGGTCTTTTGGATTTTCTAGTGATATATTATTCAAAATTAATTTTTTTACTTCTCTATTTTACTTCGATTTCCTTTATTATTATTTTTTCTAATATATGCAAATATGTAAATGTTTTAAGATTTTTTTGGGTAATATCTGTTTTCATAGAAAAGTTATTATAATAATGATGGTTTATTTTAAAGGAAATAAAACAGGTTATCTTTTATTTTAAAGAGGTTATATGTTTAAATGAAGATAGAAATATTTTGGAAATAAATATTTGCGAAACATTTTATTGAAAATGTTGTAATAAAGGAACAGATTTATAAATGGTATTTGTTAAATTTAAGAGAGATTTATAAGCGGTATTTTATAAATAAAAGGATAGATTTATAAATCGTATTTTATAAAAGGTAAAATATTATCATTTGATAAATTGGAGAAATAAATCGCAGTTGTAAATTTATTATAATATACAGAATGATTATGTTATGGGAAATATATGAGATTTATAATTGTAATTGGAGTTTTTCTTTATATTTGGAGTTTGGTTTTATATCTGGAATTGTCTATAAAGGAGTTTTGCAATTATATTGAGAAATTTATAAAAGGAGTTTTTATAAATGAATTTGGAATTTTTATAAAAATAGTTGCAAATAAATTTGGGGAATTATAAAATAAATTTATAGATGGCTATTTTATTATAGAAGTTTTATAAAGAATTTTATAAAAGTATAAAGGTTGTTTATAAAGGATTAAATAAGTTTGAAAATTCATAGAAGGAGGTTTATAATTATAAATATAAAGGGAATTTTATAATTTATAAATAATGTTTTATAAAAGGAGTTTGTAAATATAAGGAGTTTTATAAAGGCATTTTATAAAAAGGGATTTATAAAAGGGGCATTTCACCAGAAGGACAAACTTTGCAGTCCAATTAGTTTCTAGGACACACGTTTAAAGAAATTACTTTCAAGGCCAAAGTCAGAAGAATAATTACTTTCAAGGACAAAGTCACCAGTCCAATTACTTTCAAGGACATAATTTCATAGGTTTTTAGGCCCTAGAAACTAATTATTTTGCGTTTTTTCCTTGAAAGTAATTATTTCAGTTGTATATACTAGAAACTAATTTCACTTGCTAAAGAGGCCCTTGTGGCTAATTTCCACTTTATAAAAAGACTGAGACCGATTTTCATAAATGATCATTTTAAATTATGTGGTAAATGTCCTTTTCATACTTAACACCAAATTCCAAGGTATGGAAACTCGTCTCTATCTTGAGAATTAAGAATGTGTATCGAGGCAAGAATAATTTTCTAACTTGTCCAATTTCATTGTTGATCAAGGGATAGTACTGTTTGTAATCGGACAGTGGTGTTAAGTATATTTGGTCTAGTTTCTATAGGATCTATTTACTTACACCAAAAGCAAAGTGTTTGGATTTATTGTTATAAATGTTTTAAATGACATTTGTTTAAACCTGATTAAGTATGGTTTTGGAAATGAAATCTTTCTTAAGATTTGTGAATATTCTTGTACCGTCGAGATAAGTATATAAGTACTTTTTCGAAGTATTAGAAATGTAGTACTTGTGAATATACTTATACTATTGATATAAGTATTTGGAAAAGTTTCTATGTATTTAAAAGGAGAAATGCTTTGTGGATATACTTATACAGTTGAGATAAGTATATGAATAATTCCTAAGTATTGAAAAGAGTAGAGGAGACTTGTGAATATATCTTTGTAAATGTATTTTGATACAAGTATTTACAAAGTGGATTTAGTTAATGAAAGGATTAACTAAGGAGGCTTAGTGGTTGCTTATGCGCTTATTCAGTGTTGGTTTCCATATGGAAATAAATCTCTGATTTGATTGTTGTTTATTTGATAGTTAAACAACCGACTATCAAATGGTTGCCAGTTTTTAAACTATTGTTGTCGATTCGGCAAGACTGGGACTAGATATATTATCTAAAAACCACTTCGAACCGACATAAGTGTTCGAATTGAAGACTTCTTGAAGATGATAGGATCGAAGAGAGTTCTTTGAAGTGCAAGGGCTAATCGTTACTAATCTTGAGGATATAGTAGAAGTAGTGCCTTCGGTTTGTCCAGTCCTAGAAAAACTTGTATGGATAAATGCTAGCATTGAATTGTTGCCTAGAGGGCAGTGTTAGTATTCCAAGTGGGATTGCTGTATAAAAGGTAAAATGTAGCCTCGGACCTCACAACCGAAAATGATTAAAGAAGGGACGTGCAGCAGGACTATATGGGTCGTTTCCATTAGGGTTTGATCATTACTTGTATCTAGATCAACATAAGTATGATTTTGTATGCTCATGGCCATGGAAATGGTTTATCAAGTCAACAGCCGGGGGTGATCATATTCGGTACTATTCAGGAAGGGGTAGCCTGGTCTAGAGGTGTACTGTATGGTAGGTAGACTCTTACCTTATCATGTTGGAATCCATTCTCCAATAAGTGCCTTCAGACTTTGTTGTATACCTATTATGCTGGAATTTAATTAATGTAACAATTTTGGCTAAGATTCAAAATTTATTTTAAACCCTAGACATTATTATAATATCAAAAGATTTCCTATAAAAGGGTTTGCTTATCGTAAGGTAAAAACCCGACCGTGTTTATATGTGGCATAGTCTTAAAAGATACCTTTATTTTAAAAGGTTTTCTAACATTAAAATCCATTTGAGGTATGTTTCTTACGATGGTTTGCCAGACTGATCTGGTCGTTATTTTTCTTATAATGTTCGGGTCAGACCGAGCATATCTCCAGATTAAGCTTTGGATGCTTTGGAGCTTCAAGAGACGAGCTAGATGCCCCCAAGACAAATTCACGTATTTCCTTATCTCCACTGCATTGGTTTCTTTGTATTTATCAGCATTTGTGATGATAGGTTATAACTGTCCAGGTTGATTATAGATTAGTTTACTTTAACTGATGTATGAGCATGTATGAGCACGTATTTGTTAGTGCTATAAAAATGTTTTATATTGTGTTGATTTAATGATTGAATGGTTTATGGATTCGAGTCGATATAAAAGGAATAACTATATCAATAAAGGTTTCTAAACACCTGAACAAGGAAAATGACACAATATTGTTTTGAATTTGGTAAATGAAATAATTTCACCTAGATTATATTTGATATATGTATATAAGAATAATTTTTTAAAATTGATATAGTTATTTATGACGTATTTAGTTGTTAGCATATGATAATATTCGATTATTATCATTTATTGTTTGATTAGTCATGCTCGTCAAGTTTAGGAGCATTGACTTTTGTTTGTTGATTGAATGTTTGTGCTCAAATAGTTTATGAGCATTTACTTTTTTGGTTGAATTAAATACAAACGCCTTATGAATTCAATTTCACGATTTGATACAAGGCGTTCATGCTGGGTTAAAATTAAAATTTAACTTTAATAAAGTTGTTTATTATGATCATACCAAAGTTATGCATTTATGAAATGTTTTATATAAGAAAGTGAAATTATAAAAATATGATTTATAAATAGGTTTACAAATAAAAAGGATTTAAAGCTAAGAATTTGAGAATTTAAGTCCCGGTGTTTTGGAAATTGTTTTCAAGTTTTGGAGAAAGTAATAGTAGTAAGATTTGAAAGTATTGATTTATAGAAATATTTTAAAAGGATTTTACAAGAGATAGAAAGCACTGAACGCACTTCGATCGTTGGAAAATAGTTTTGATGATGACTATAGCATTATCAGTGTTCATTTTCTAGTCTTTAAGTAATGGATTGCTACCATAGAAATTTTCTATATAGTTGTTTTGGTAAAACCGGTTTTGAAAAAAAATTCAAAATAATAATTTGTTTTATAAAAGGAGATATGCATATTATTGTTTCAAAAAGGATTTGAAATAAAACCCAGTCGTTTAATCCCGAAGTTTTTAGTTAAGTTATTATATGGACTCATGTATCGTGTGCAGTAGGGTAATTTTATTTGTGCATCTCATTGTGGTATATTGTTTGTTAATTTTCATTTATTAGAATGAAATGGAATTTTCGACGATTTTGGATAGTCGAAAACTTCCAAGTTAATTGAGAATTTGAAGCTAATGTTTTTTATGAGAATATAAGAAAATAGGTTTCTGTAAATTATAAATTTGCGAAGATAGTAAGTTAAAACAAATTTTAAATTTGTTGAACATTCAGGTTAAGTAAAACTAATCTGAAATTGTGTATATGCTCTTAGGGTGTAGAAGAGTGTTATACGGATACGAACTTGAGTTATGAAATGATTAATAGACTTAAGTAATGTTTTATGAAATGGTTCATAAGTAATTTTAGTATCAAATGAGAAATACTATTGATATAAGTGATTGTGAGTTGAAAATAATCGGTATGGTTAAGAAACCAATGGAATAAATATGTAAGTTGTACGTAGATCATTTTATTCGCATAACTGTTCTTGATCCAGATTCGAGTACTCGATTTCAAGGTGATTTACACCAATCCAAAAATGGATTTTTCACTCGGTTCTAGATGGCCAACTCACTTGATATAGATTTTTGATTTGATTCTGAATTTTTCTATCATAATATATGGCTATATAAGGAGAACGGAGGTTTCTAATCAAGGAACCTAATCGAAGTCCGCACTAGGGAAGTCAACTGAGCGATACTAGTTTGGAAATGAAATTTGTGTAATCGAGCAAGAGATCAGATTCGATATTGCATATGGATGGTTTATGTACATCATACGGGTTTTAACGTAATGATCTGCTTTTGATATTAGAAATGCAAGTTATATGGATTGATAGCATGTGCAAGTGAGATCCACGTATATGGAAGCAAAGGCTAGCTTGTTGCTTTTGGCTTCATGAGTAAAGTTTGATAGTTCGACTAATGGGTACATGTTTATATTGTTGTTGATGGTTTTATGATCCAGATATGGGAGGCCGCTTTTGGGCTTTTATTTTCATTTGTTGGTTTAGGCCCGTTGTGGCGAGTTGTAGTTTTTTCGATCGAGCCGTGCAAAGAAGGTGCTGCTGAATTTTCTGTAACTTTTGAGACTTTAAAATTTTAATAACACATTTCAACTAATTGATTTTGAAAGCTTAAGGTTTTGGTGACATTTTTCTTCTTTGGAAATTTTAGGGATGAAATTCTTTTAAGGAAGAAGAATTTAATGACCCGCAATTTTTAACCTTTCGAATGAGAATATTTAATTTATTTAAAAATTCATATTTGATTCAAATATAATTAATAATAAGAAAATAAATTAATAATATAACGACTCTATTTTTATCGACATATTTTTAATTTAATTTTTTTGATTTTTCCATAATTTTTAATTTAGAAAATATTCATACTATCGTTTGATGATTTTTTGGCAAATGATAGTATTTTTATGATTTTATAAAATAAAATAACCAATTTATATATTATTGTTTTAGGGCTGTGTCGCATTTTTGTGCGTGACTGTATTTTTGTTTAGTCATTCGCGCATTGTACATAAACGAAATTTTATGTGGCAAGATACCAAAAATTTGATAGTAAACCAAACATCACCTATGACAATTCAACACCCTTATCTCTTTTTCACTTTCACTATTCTATTCACCATCTCCAGTAAGTTCAAAACCAAAAAAAATGAAAATGAAAGTCACCTCCAAAATTCAAAACAAATCAAATACTTATTGGAAAAATTAAAAGTTTAAATCTTTAATTTCGTGGAGTCTAGATATATAAATCCATGTATATATGGAGAGGTTTGGCGTTGACTGGTGGGTCTCGACAGTTTGATCGAGGCTAGAAGGAAAGTTGGGGCTTGAGTTTTCGATGGTTTTAGGTGGAGTTGGGACACAAGATTCGTTTCATGGTCTTTCTCAAGTTAGGAACAAGTAGGTGAGATTTTTATGGAGTGCGATCAAACATTGGAGGTCATGTAAAAACCCGAGATTGTCTGGGAAATAAATAAGGAAATATAATTAAAAGATAAGAATGAAACTAAAAGGATAATTTTTACAAACATCTGAATTTGAGTATGGGACTTTCACTATTGTGTCCGTAGCAATTTCCTACATAGTTTCCATATATAACTTGTTGAAATCCGAGCTAAAACAAAAAAGTTATAAAGTTTTGAATAAATAAGAAATTAAAAAATTGATTAAGGGCTAGGTCAACCCACATTGGACCCAGGTCGATCGGGGGTGGTCGACCTAGCCCCAAGGGTGGTTGACCCAACCCTGTGTCGATTGTATGGTTGTGACATGGAGTCGGTTCATTTCGTGCGTGTGAGATTGTCGTGTGTTGGCCACAGTTTCAGACGACGAACAAGATGATTTTGGACTGGGAGCGACGGTTGTGAGTTGAAGTGTTCTCCTATAAAATTGATAGCTAGGGTTAACCTAAAACCAAATTCTCTCCATTATAGCGAAGCTCTGCCAAAATTAAACCCTAAACCCTAATTTCCCAAATCAATTTCTAAATTCCAACTCTATTCTAAATCTCAACCTAAATTAAAATAAAAGGAGATCTAGCAAATGGAGGAGACGCCTAAGCGAATTTAGGGGAGGAAGCTTGTGACGTCAGAGGAAAATATAAAGCTTAAGACAGAGGTGAGTGGGCACAGTTTTAACAAGTTAATTAAATTAATTTATTTTAATTTCTACCCTATGTTGATTTGACTGTTAATTCTGAGATTAATCCATAAAATTAGTATATTGCGAATCTGGAATAATGGTTCTTTTTATCTAATTGTAATTGACATATGTAAGTTGTAAAACCATAAATCATATGTTAAAATTGGATTTTACACCTTTAGTTTTCCAATTGGAATAATGTAAATGTTGCAAAAAATGTAATTAAAATAGAATAAACAGATTAGCCCAATGAAATAAAGATTAAACAGACGAAGACTGATAATCGAATGAAATGGATTAATTTGCTTAAAATAGGAAATTTGATGTGACGACCCCGCCGCTACACCATTATTATTAAAGAACATTACGAGTAATGTCGTCTAATAACACGGAGAATAAGGCTGGTTAAGGGCGATTAAATATGAATATATCTTTAGACTAACACTGACACATCTTTATTGAAATTTTGAGGATCCGAACTGAATATTTGACGTATAAAGTATTAATACAAAGTAATAAACACACCGATTTAAAATATTCAAAACAATATATAATATAAATAAATTAGAGTCATAGATCACAGTGGAATAATATACACCACATATCATAATAAGATGTGAGTCTACAATATATCAATACTAGACCCACATAATATATACATTACATTCAAAATAATGTATCAGGTACACAGCGACTACTAAATAATATACGGGACATATCCTTCTAAATGTCAATATATACAAGGATGAAGTAAACTAAATAGTCAATATAGTCTACTTCAATGCTAGCACATAATCCAAAGGTAAACAAGTCCATGTATTTGTAGAGTCTCAACCTGACCCGAATAGTATAAAATAAATTGGTCTAATTATATCTAATAAAAAGGTAAGATGCTGATATCATAATTATACTAGTGTGTGGCCCGTGCTACGCACACGGGCAGTGCTGGTAATTCCCTGTAATTGTTGGTCCAATTGGATGTAGTCCGATTGTATGTTAAAGCAGTATGTAGAGGTCATGTGCGGTGCTGGTTCTTAACCCCTTCAGTTGTATGTTCAGTATTGAGGTAGTTGGAAAATGTTGTGAGAAAATAAAATAGTGTTAAAAATTTGAAGTAGGGACATAACCAAAGTGCAGAATAGTGTATCTCCAGTTATTCATTTGCAGGAACGGAGTATTGTAATCAAAAAGGGAAAACCTTGTTTACGAAAATCAACCTATCTTCTTTGAATTAAATTTATTTAGTCTAAATCCTTTTATGTGTAGTTGTTAAGTGGTTAAGGTATAATTTGTTATGGCCCGTTTTGTTGGTAATTAAGTTGAGTTTATGTTTTGTATTTTGGTGTGGAAGAGTGGTTGGAGAGTAAGGAACGTGGAATGCGTTAGAGAGAGATTTTTTTAGTCCTGAAAAAGTGGGGATTAATAAAATTTCGTTTTTAAAAACTCCTTATTCGTCCTCTCATCTCCCCTTTATTCCCACCGTGCCGCTTTGTTATACCATGCTGTATGATTTGAAAATTGATGTTGGAATAGTGAAAAAATATGTACGAATAAATTGGGCCTTTAGTTGTTTAGTGTTTGGTTTTTGAAAAAATATATTAGTCTCAAGTTTGTGGAAATTAAAACGTTTGGTAAACACAAAGCGGTGAGAAAAGTGTTTGGTTTTGAAAATAACTAAGTTTACGTTTTGTAACGGAGCGAAGATGGGTAATTATACATTGTGTAATGACAGTGAAAATCAGAGAAGGCGTTGAAGAAGTTGAAAATGAATTATTAACATTTATTGGTGCGTTGAAACCCAACGAAGACGCACCGTCAATCAAAGGCAGTGGAGAATATGATGACCGTTGTTTTTCAATTGTAATTAAAGTAAAGAGCTGAATGTTATCAATAATAAATACGTCGACTTTTGTCGGTGTACATTTTATTTTTGGCAAAAAAAGTTTCCAAATGAAGTCCACGTCGTGCAATATATAATTGTGATAAAAACCACCTAAAATGGTACAGGGATATAGCAGGTGACACATATGATAATGGTGGACAAAATTGATAGCTCATATTGCAATTTTATTCATTCAGAACGATTGAGATGATAGTTCATTGCCAATTTAGTTTGTTTAGCACAGTGACATCCCTTCTTTGAAAATTTATAGTACGGAGTTGTAGGAAGCACCCATATATAGTGGACCTTGTGACCATCTACTTTATGTGCAGCATAGTGAGTAATTATCTTATGGATGTTGTCCGTGCTACGCACACGGGTTATTGTATAGTTCTTCATTGTGAGTATTTGTTGTGCAGTATAGTGTGCATGAAGAATAGTTGAATTCATTTTACTCTAACTTCATTTTTTTAGATGAAAAAGGCAATGAGTTTTCTTGCATAGATTGCATGATTAGATATTTATTCTTTTCTTCCCATTTTGAACGTAAGCAGATGATTATGGTGAATGTTTATAAAATGCTTGATGTATAAAAGATTTTTAATGACTAAAATTTGGCTGTTTTATGTAATTGTATGCACGATGTCAATTGACCCATGTACATGTAACATATTTTTAGAACGATTGGTAAATGTGAGTATGAACTAAATGGTTTGAATTTTGCAGCATAAGCATTTATACACATTATGTGTTTCCATATATCAAAACTATGCATATAACTTAGGAGAATTATTTTGTCTATGCTATGTGCATGGATATTATGCAACATGTATGCAGATCATTATATTTTAAAATGCAATATAGATCCATGTTATTTAATTAGTTCTTAAACTGTTATTTTGAAACAGTGACAAAAAAATGTAGGTAAACTGAAATAAGAAGACATAAAACCGAAATGAAACAAAAATGACAAAACACAATACAGTTAACGATCTTACTTATTTCAACTTGCTTAACACTAAAGCTTCAACTAAAAGCTCAACAACAATACATTTAGAAATTGACTGAAACCTAGAAGGAAATACATTTAGAAATTGACTTAATCACGAATCATTAATATCAAAATCACAGTTTCTATGAATCCTACAATAGCTGTGTAGGCACAGCAAGAGGTAGATGCTCATTGCCTCCTTTGGAATAGTCTGCCACAATGCTTGAGCTTTCTCCAAATGAGCATTGGCTTCAAAAGAAATTTGAATCATTACTTCATAATACTTGGTGCACATATAACTTCTCCAGTTGAGGAAACAATATCAAGGATTAATTTTCTCAGCAGTTACAAAGAATGGCTTTTTGTCATGTTCAGTGATCGATGTATCATTTTTAGAATGTATGGAAACGCTGGAAGCCTGGAAGGAGGTGGAGTGGTAGTTCTGTTAGCATCAAACAAATCATTTACTTCCTTCTATTTTCGGGCCGGCTATCTCCTTCGTACCAAAAACTACATAATAAGGATAATTGCTCTTAATTCTTCCCTCTACTCTTTATTTAGTCAAGCCCTCAATTTTAGGGTGCTGCTCTTCTACTTCATTAAATTCTATGTTTTAGTGAAATGCATTCCATTTTTCTCGGTTGGAGTTCTGCAGAGGCCGTGATTATAGAGATTAATTGTAAATTTATGTTGCTTCCAAGAACGTTATTCATTCGCATAATTTTTGAACTGTTGTAATTATATGTAATTCCCTCATTTTCTAATTGATGTAGAAAAGTCATCATGAGTGGTTCTTTCATCACCTGTTTGGTAGTAGAACCAGATCCCTCCCAAAATGGGGAATCCATAATTTTCTTTAAAAAATCATCAGCATACATGAATATTTTTTTAGCATGGTTAATAGAAAAACAAATATTGTCTATAAGACATTTCCAAATTTGAAAAAAAAAATCAAAAGTCAAGCATGATGAACAATATCAAGTTTCCTACCTCTAACACTTTGTATGCACATAACCTTCTCTTGCTTAAAAGTTGTACATGGATTCATCAAGGACCACATAATCAAAATAGCAAGGTCTCTAGACTTTGCTTTTAGAGACCATGGGTTTCACAATTATTTATGAAGCTAATGGTTCATAACAGCAGTTGTTTTAATATCAAATCAAATAATTCGAAGCGTAAGATGTATCAAATATTTATTCTTTTTTAATATTTTCATGCTAGGAAAAACTAATTATAATTATATACTAAGAATCTCAGTATGTATATATCTTAGCATTTGAAAAGCCAAGAATCTCGGTGTGTGTCTCAGTACTTGTAAAGCTAAATTTTATTCGTAAAGCAAAGTTGAAGATGATAGTCACTATATCAAAAGGTAAATAAAAAATATCGAATTGTAGAGGAAGAACTCATGAAAACTGCATTAGAAAATATTTAAAAAACCAAAGAAATATAAATATTAATCAGTCAAATTTCGTAAATAGTAGATGAACCCGATTCATGAAATGATTCCTTATAGTTGTACAAAATAATATAGTTTGATGAAAAAAATGACCGTTTAGTTTTCCTGAGCATGATAAGTGCACTATTTGCAATCAGCTCACATGGATATGTGTACACACACATAAGCTTAAAATGGTAAGACGTAAATATAAAAGTACGAATGTTGTCAAAACATACTTGGCCAATAGCATCCAAGTGACCCATAAACATAAACGGATTCGCAATTTGGCATAGGAAGCAAACTGGGGCATGCAGAAAATTTATCTTGAAATTGTAAAAACAAATAAATTTCATGTCAAAATCCAAATTACTGGTTTAATAAATCCATCTATAAGACCAATAATATAAGTGGAGTGATGTAAGACAAACATGTAGGCCTAACTTACCGTCATTTCTGCTTATTGTAAAACTATGATCGTAGCTTACCATCATTTCTGCTTACTGTAAAACATAACTAAGTTCATTACATGGTCATAGAGACATCCACCGTCTTGGCCCGTCTACCAAAATATATGCAACAATCATGTTGAACATAACTAAATAACAAATGCTTCTATACTAATTCCATGTTAAATGGGAACAGGAACTTACTATGTGTGGGACCCGTGCTACGCACACGGGTCAGCTTGTGAATTTAGAAGAGGGCCATGTAGTAAATGGAAGTAAATACTATATGTTAGTGTAATTTGAACTATTCATACATGTGATTTAAATTGGACAACATTTTTATTTTTGATTTAGAGAAGCTTATGGTTTGAAGTAGCGCGAGAATCTAAGAAATAGTACGCTTTTTAATTTGTGTTATGTTAATGTTTTTCATGTGAGTCAGCATAAGTTTTTTTGTAGTATGACATTTCATATGTATGAGGTGTATATTTAGATTAGAAAATTTTAGATGGATATTTTAAATTGTACAGTTTACTTTAACTATCATTATTTATGATGCGTTAATGATGTTTGTGATGGTTGTACTTGTGAAATACTCTAGGTTGCAAAGTAGGTTGTCGATGACAATGTCATAATCGAGTAAACAATCTTAAAGTTTGAATGATGATTTTTTTGGCAAGTATATTGCGTATTGTTGTACAACATAACAAATCAACAAAACTGGTGCATTACTGGTATAGTAATAAATTATGGTTCAATTGGCAGTAGATAGTCCAATCCACTAAGCTATTAGTCTTGCCTATAACTGGCTTATTAAATTGAAAATGCGTTAGTGGACAACATCAACAATAAATGAACGGCTTGATCATGATGGATCTAAGCACCAAATAGAGAGGGAGTGTGGACATTACAATGAAAATGAAATGGATGGCTGCATTAAAATTATCACATTACCGAAAAGAAGTTATTAACCTTATCATCATTTTTAAACAGAGACAAACACATGATTTTGAGTGCTCAAATCTTATCATCGTTTTTGAATTAAAACTTTAAAGCCATAAATTTAATCCCTTGCCTAAGAAAGGTTTCATAAAGCTGGTGAATGCATACGAAAATATATAATCATAGTGATCTTCAATATCAATTTTTGTCCTCGGTAAGATAGAAATTCGATTTTCCCGTTCCCCAAAACAAAATACTTAAGTTGGCATAATACTCCTTCGATTTGCTTGTTTGTGTCCAATAATTATTACTTCGACCTTAGTGTATTCTCAAGCAGTTCCCCGAGTCATATTAAATAATCATTCAAGACAGTTCAGGCACTATGGAAAGTTGCATACCATAATGCAGAGCATAAAGCATTAAATGGACAGTAAATGCAATGACTGCATATTCATGGTAATAGTAAAAGGTCATAATACATCCTCCGTACCAAACAAACAAATAAAAAAAAATCACACTAACTGTAGTTAAAAACATGCGTTATGAAATGAAATTGCTTGTTGTGCTTGAACCCCTAACTTTTTGGTCACCACTTTTTCCTCTGTATTTCCCTACATGCATAACATAGGAAACAAAATTCAAATTCAACCACATGAAACACACGTACAACCACGAAACCAAAAAAAAAATTGTATAACCATGCAGAATACAGATATTGGAAATTTAACCTCTTTTTAGAAATGGATGCGGATATATTTTAAATTTTTTTGGTATCCATCGACAACCTTGGCAATTATGAATAGAATTATGCAGAATTAATTATATGCAACTTGCAAATTATATATAGGAAGTAGCCAATAGTTATGAGCCCATAATTGAAACATTAATTTGATTAGATTACAAATCTTTGATGGATCCGTTTATATTACAAATCATTGTTAAGGCACATATAATACCAATCTCTATTTACTCTAAAAATGAATCCATGCCCTATACCATATGCACTGGCAAGAAAAATCCAACGGTATATTTCATATATTACCAAATGTTTTTACTAAATTTACTTGTTCTTCTAAAAAAGTATGGATGGCAACTACGACGAATAAGCCAATATGTGTTCAATAATGGTAGGAAATCTTTGTTTCATTGATAAACTTATTGGTATTATTAACTATATATGCAGAGTAAAATCGGTTTATGAAGACCATATGATCCCAATTATACATATATAAACACATACAATGAACCAAGTGCAGCGTTCCAAGTTGGAAAAAAGAACTTCATGTGCTAAAACTACAATATAAGGCAGATTATGACAGAGTTGTTGTCCAGTGATAAGCTCCCACATAAAATACCAAATGAAAATACACGACTTAAAAATCAATATTATCATACAATAGCATATCTAATGCTCAATAACTTTTTTTAACAGTATAAACTTCGTATTAATATTGTACCTGTAAAAAACTAAGTTGTGGAAGATAGCATAAATTGAGTGCAAAGTTACTTGCCTCTTTAAGTAGATTTGTTGCCTTAGTGCTACTGAGCCTTTGCATTTCTTTTACTTTCTACTTCAGTTCTGTTACTATAGAAGAATTGTTACTCGAAGGAGCAAATTTCAATATATTTTTGACCCTGATTCGGTTTTCAAAATAATAAGTTTCAGCTGTATGATGTGTATGATCAGCTTTGTCCTATGAAATGGAATATTACATATCATTCATTATATACGGAAGGGAAAAATAGCCATCAAGTAAAGAAGACTAACAATTTTCATATCATTTTGTCTAGTTCTCTTTTACATAAAGATAGCAATGAAAAGATTTTGCAGGTCAGTTGTTATATACTAATATGATACCAAAAATAAAAGTAAAACATCATCGATGTACAACAACACCAAGGTCGTGCATATCAATATGAGTAAAGGGCATGGATCAGTCATTAGTCGAAATGCAAGCAACTACCAAGACTACTTAGATCCTTGCAGTTATATGCTAGCGAAAGGGTAATAATACGACCCATGGTAATATCATTTTCTTGTATATATTGTATAGTAGCGTTTTACTTATGATTGGGCCTTGGATCCATTTATCTCATGGAAAAGTTTCCTTAATAGTCATATCATACACCTGTTGTAAGCAATCATTTTTAATGCAAGGAGAAGAAACTAAGGGGTTTAAACCAAAGGTTGGCATAATGGGTAAGATATTTCACCGTATCCCATCATGATTACATGATGTGTTAGTACTAACATATATGATTTAAAATAATATCATTCATAAAATTAGAAATATCAAGATAAAATCAAATATATCAATTATCAAATCCTAAATATTTATTTATATTGAACTTAACATTTGTGCTTATTTGTCATTAGAATTGGTTATAACTTGTGGGTATCTTAAATTCAACTAAAACGATGATTGTCTTAGCATAATTATGGCAATTTGGTTGGAAAGATAATCCAGTATGGATGAACTTTTTGTAAAATAAGACTACGTGATTATTGTATCAAAGAAATAATAGTGAAAAAGAAATTAAAACAAAAAAGTTACCATTTTTTAGTTGAAGAATAGTACCATCTGTGATCATCGGCTTATGCTTCTACAAGTTAAGAATGAAGACTTCAATCAAGAATTACTATTATGTCAAAGATTTACATTAATAACAAACCTAGAGAAAACCTAACATAAATCATGCTATGAATTTTAGCTCTTAGACATTCCCAACTTCGATTTATCATGTTTCACATTTTGGATAACAGAAAATGCATGCATGTGATTATAAAGCATCAATTTAGAGGAAAATAGAAAAGAGGTTAGTGATGATAGTTGAGTCAATTTTGAATTGATTGATCAAAATTGCTACGAAATTATTTTCATGCAACACTTGTTCATTTTGCAATTTTTTCCTATAATGTTTAGTAATGAGTCTATCTAGAAAAACATATTGCATGTAGATAATTTTAAAACAATTGGATAATAGAACATAAAGATCCAAATTGAAAAATCAAATATGAAATAAATATGAACACAATTTACTTGTTCAATTAGCATCATATAAGAGAAAATATAGCAACTTCCTCAAGCATAATTGTTGAGGTCGACAGTGATACAATGGAGGAGTAAGTAATACAGATTATAGATGGATTAACTAAACATTGACACCTAATTAGATGAACATCACACATTGAAAATCCAACATAAGAGCAATGAGTTAAACCATGAACAAAAGTAATACAACCAAGGAAAGTGGGTTACTGTACATGACTGCCAGAAGACAAATAACCAATTGTTATAAAACTGTTGGTATCTACTTGATTGATTGACTATCAAATGCATGAACCAAAGATAGTCCAAAAGAGTTTAATTTCAGTGTGAACATAAACACATAAACATTGGCAATATGAAGACACCTTAGGAATTCTACAATTTATCATTTAAGCACATGAAGGGTTGAATTGGGTTTGCAATTTTGACTCAGAAATAGAATGTATCAAGGAGCATTTCACCAGAAGGACAAACTTTGCAGTCCAATTAGTTTCTAGGACACACATTCAAACAAATTACTTTCAAGGCCAAAGTCAGCAGAATAATTACTTTCAAGGACAAAGTCAGCAGGCCAATTACTTTTAATGACATAATTTCATAGGATTTTAGGCCCTATAAACTAATTATTTTATGTTTTGTCCGTAAAAGTAATTATTTCAGTTGTGTGTTTTGGAAACTAATTCCACATGCTAAAGAGGCCCTTGTGGCTAATTTCCACATGTATCAATATATACTATGGTGAATATTTGAGAACTTTATTTTTGTTTCTAAGTGAGTTGCTTAATTTATCTCATTGTGGCGAAATTAGATTTTGTTATGAATGTTCATTTAAGTCATATAAGTAGCAATTAGCTGCTTCCACATAAATGGAAATCCATTTAATTATCAACATCTTAATCAGCAGACAGTCGCAATTGAAACCCCCCAAGGAAGAGTAAAATATGCAACAATCTACAATTTGCACAGTATTGAGTAACAATAACTACAAAAAACAAAACAATATGTGGTTTAATCTTTAGTATCTCCGATGAATCAAATCCGACAACTACTGAATAATAATATCACCACGGATTTGCTCAAAGTGAAAGCAACTTTTGTCGAACTCTAGTACAACATACTCCTAAATGCATATGAAATAAGTAAATAAAACAACAAAAAATACCTTTTGGAACTGAGGAGTTGCGATTTTATGTCATAGGTTATGGTACGAAGCCGTCAGGGGAGAAGAAGGAGCACTTTCGTCGACATGATTTTCAGTACCGCGTCTAAAAGACTCCAGAATTTTTCTTCACATTAATTGCGGTAAAATTATTTTTATACGAAATATTACAAGGAATAGTCACTCTGTTTTGTATAAAAATAATATGGAGCAGAAACAAAAGGAGTGAAGAGGAAAGAGGAATGGTTATGAGCATGACAAAAAGGGGTTTGAAATAATTGAATGACACTTGCAATCTTTACCTGTCTTTTTCAGTTTAAAATAATTAAATGACGTGTGTAATAAATTTGGGATGTGGATTCTCCTTTCCTATTTAAATAATAGATAGATTGGCTGCAATGTCCTATCAAAATAGAACAAATTTGAATTGAAGAATAACCTTACTGGCGCGGATTGAAAAAATTGACTAACAAAGGGAAAACACTTTTAACACAAAATGTTTTGTCATGATTTTGGGAGATTGAAATAAAACCACTGGACTTGATAATGAAGCAAGTGTAAATCAAATCGGAGGAGTTTGAGAATAGTGTAAAAAGGATAAATAATATAAAGGTGAGTGTAGAAAGGAAGTAGATAGTTGGAGTAATGTACATATGGAACAAATCATTTGATCATTTGTTCAATAGAATTCATAATCGTTTTTTTATTGGTATAATTATATTTTGCTCAAATTATTGTCGTTTACCTTGCTTTATATCACTTATATTCAATTATACTTACATATAAATACACATACACTGATATTTGTGTGTGTACATATGTATATGTATGTGTGTTTGTGTACGTACTTGTGTAATTGTAGAAAAAAGCTTAAAAGTAGAAGTCCGCTAAGAACATCATGACCTCCATATATTTTTAAGGTTTGTAGAGATAGAAGTGTGTGTGTGAGTGTGAGTGTGTGTGTGTGTGTGTTTTTTGGGTTTTACTGAGTCCTAGTTGTGATAGATTGGTGACACATGATATGTTCATTTTATGAAGTTACTTCTCTGAAGTACACGTTCTAGTAAGTGTGAAGTTAAAAAAGAATTCGATCAGGCAGTAGCTTTGGTACATGTTCAATCATTGAGCATGCATAAAAGTAATTTTGGTATTGATGTTTTGTTCAATACAAAAATTCTAATTCTTAGATGGTGAGAAAAAAACATGTTACATAATCCATTGAAACTTAAAATTATACATGAGATAAATTAGAAAATTGAAGCAACCCAAACCTGCCAAATCCAAATTCATTTGATTTTGCAAAGTAAAAAATCGCCAAAGATGCCGATGAATCCACCATCCGTATCATGCATCTACTGTACACTTAAAATATTCATAATTAGAAATTGGAAAAATAATTAACCGAAACTTTTGTAATAAATTTAGAGGAAATGAACAGGTGTGTGCAATGATAGAGAAGTGAACATCAGTGTTGATCATTCAAAGGTTGTAGTTTCATGAATTTAGAATGTAGAAGATTTTCAAGGATTTAAATAAAATTGGAGATTATGAAGGGAAAGCATTTTGAAGAAGAAAATGGAAGTAAATTAAACAAAACCAAACATAGTATACCATACTATCAAACATAACCAGTTGTATAATATAATACATTCAATTATCAAATTAATTATCTATTTAATAGCAAAAAAGAGTAAAAACAAATAATCAGTAGAAGAAAATTTGCCCATGCTTGTATATTTAGTTGATAGGGTATAGTCAACAAATGCAGGCTTGCAAAAAATAAACTCTTGAAAGAAACTATGGTTTGTATGGAGAAAAAGTTGGAACCTATCGAAACAAACAGAGATGAATGAAGTATGTGAAAAAAAAACCGTTCACTGAGATAAATCACTGAATCATTACAACTTCAAATATTGCTAAATACCCTAAATCAAATTATAAAGTAAATTAAAGGATAAAAAATGTGGTAGTTTAGAGAAATAAATAATTAGTTTCAAAAAGAGGGAGGAACGTAGGTCCAGTTTAAATGAAGTTCAAAAACCTCGAGAATATGCAGCTTATTCTTAAAAATTAAGCAACGATGACCACTTCTAAGACTTTGAGATTGACAAAAGGTAGATTAAAAATAAAACTTGCCCGTATAAAATTAACAGGTAAATTATTATCATTATCCATGGTTCTTTGGATAAAGAGAAAAGCTGAGAAAGGTTACATTTTCCAAAATTCCTATGCTTTTTTTTTTAGAAATAGGGTGAACAACTATCAAACTGGAAATATCTATCTACACAGTACATATGTGAACACGCACTTTTCGAAACAAACCATAGTAAATAAAATATATCTTCTGAAGAATCAAAAAATTGCTTTTTTTTATAGGTGCAAATATAGTTATCCTTTATCAAAATTTCCCACTACATATCTTCAGACAACTCTTTTTGCAAATTTGGTTGCAACTAAAACAATTGCTCTGTGAAACAGTAACAAACTGATCTGCAAACAGGTTACATAAAGCACGGTTATAACTTATGATTTTATTTAATACAGTATGATGTCTATAAATACTATTAACATCACAAAACTAACAAAACCATGGGTCCTAGTTAAATATATTTTTTCTGATGGCATCCCAATTCACACTCAAGCTTAATATATCATACTATGTTTATCCATGGTTTATCCAATTTCAAAGTAACTTTGTTGCAGATGAGAAACTATTAGAAAATTTGACGTATCTTTGGTACATTTGTAATACTGTTAATTAATCATCAAGCTAAACTTCAATACCCAAATCCATGTCGGAACAGCCTTAATAATTTGCACTTGAATTTAGTCATTGGAATCCAATTCTTTGAGTTGACAATAAAAATCAGTGTAGTCGTTTTAATCAATTATCAGTAGCTGCTTTTGTGAAAAAATGGCCAAGCTTTTATGTTCAGGTAAAAATACATATATATTTCTATTTCTATTTTTTTCTGCCATTTGTAGAAATATAGACATGTGTAAAAAGGAATTCAAATTAGTAGTTTTAGCAAATGTTCCGTATATATCATTGTCTTACCGATATGTAATTATGCAATACTGCCAGTGCAGTATGTAAATATATGGATATGTACATACAAAAGGTGCAAAAAAGTAAAAATATTTAAGGGCCATAAACATAATGACTTCAGCTTTTGTAAAAAAATGCAGCAAAAACCTTTTGTATTGACAATAGAACTTTGATGTTTTCCCGTCATAAATGTTTGGAACCTACAATTGGATTCATCCAATACCCAGTCCATAAATATTTATAGAAACTAATTGTGATTTTTCCTTAAATCTATGTGTAGATAAATAGAAACAGAAGACCACTCCATAAATATTTATACGAACTATACCCATTGTAATTTTTCCTTAAATCTATGTGTAGATAAATAGAAACAAAAGACCAAATACGTTCTTTTATAAGTACATATATAATCAATTTCAGCAATAAATGCACCTAAATAATCAAATATATTTTTTGGGGTGTTTATTACAGAACACACAAATAATGTAACCTTTACATTAGGAGGCAATTAAGGTAAAATCCATCCGTAGAAATGTATCCTATTGATCCTGAAGTTAATTTAGTTAGAAACCTTTGTAAGGCTAAGTATCTTAATTGGAAGGTCACCAATAGAATGATAATTTTGTTTTACTCACTGCAAATTATATTAAACAATGAAACATAAACTTACTACATTCCAACCTCTGCATATCTAAAGGTGTGAAAAATGCATGGCTTATACGGAACCAACAATCAGTTAGGCATGAATTAATTTTTGAAAACAGAGTTAAAAAATAATGCCTAGCAAGCTTGGTATCATATCGGTAAACATGTGTAATGCGATAACTCTGAAGCTGATGTAGTAGGCTTGATTTGCACAGTGTTACATAAATAAGAAACAGGATTAGTCGCACAACTGGATGAGATTTAAGATAGCAGAGAAATTAACGCCCCTTCGCAAAGTATGAAAATATTCGTCAAAATTCAAGGACTTGACCAACCATGGTTGATCAGTCAAAACGACCAGTTTGAAAAACAAAACAAAACAAAACAACCACTGTCGAAAACAACAGTAAACACATGAGTGAAAAACTGAAGTTATGGAATACAGGAGATGCGCCACGACTTATTTGGAGACTGAACTTTAATGGTACATCAGATCACTGTCCCATCAGGCCAAACAAACCCTAACTACTAATTTTCAGATATATCCACAATTATCAATGGAAAAAAAACATGGTATGTAGCAGAGAGTTGGAAGCACAGATCATCAAATTATGTTATACCACGCATCCTACCGGTCTGTGTTCAAATCTATACAGAATCGTAGATTTAATTTAAAAAAAAAAATCAAATTACTCACCTAAAGAATCCTTCTTTTCGAATTAGCGTTGCTCCTAACCGTTGAAGATCTACGATGAAGACAGGTTTGTAGTAAGATTAATCGGCAGGCAAAGAAACGAATGGAAGAATAGGGTTTGTAAAGCGTGAAGACGAAGTTGGGAAAAAGAAAAGGAACAGAGTAAGGGAATTTAATTTTATGGGATGGAAATAAAACAAAAAAGTGTTTACCCAATCACCGTGTATAATTTGGAAATACGGTAGTAAAAAAAAGGACATGTGGCATGGTACAAATGTTTTGGTTTCTCTTTTCCTATTTAAGTAATAGATTATGTCTTTGGTGCCTTAAATCCATGTTATTAATCCATAATACATATGTTCATATACACCCAAAATTCATCTAATCCCAAACGTATGGACACGTGTATATCAATTTGGTACATATAAACATAAGTTCTAATTATGCCTCATATAAGAACATGTAGTAACGATTCTGTTCGAATTCAAATATTTAGTGAAACAAATTTGTAACTCTAGAAATTGAAGTGAATTAGATCCTTCTGACATTCAAATTAGTAGTCAAGTCCAAGTGTAGATATTAAGTATGAAGCAAGCTTTATTAAAAAGGCTTAGTACTAAATTATAACCGGTTATATTTTCTTATATTGAGAATGATATATGAAAGCATCAAAAGTTTAGAAGATAACAAACTTGTTTTTTTTGGTCTTTTCTACAGATATATACTGTTTGAGTAAAGATTGAACATATGAATCTTTCGTTAAAAAATTAAATTAAGCCCTGGTTTTATTTATCATGTTACATAGTATGCTCATAACTAATGAGTAGGATTCCCCACAGACCAAACCGATAAAAAATAATCACAAATCAGTAAACACATTTATGTGTCTAAAAAAATAACCAATGAATTTATCTATAAATACATTTATAAATACAACAACTGATAGGCAAATAAGTTTATTTAGAACCAACGAAACCCATTTTACAATTTAAGGTGCACCAACCTATGGCTAAGACTTAAATATAAAAGTATGAGCATTGTCAAAACATACTTGACTCCATAAACAAAACGGATTCATAATTTGACATAGGAAGTAAACCGAGGCATGTATAAAATTGACTTTGAAGTTGTAGATAACAAATAGATTTCTTGTCAATGTCAATACTTGTTTAATGAATTCATCCATAAGACCAGTGATCTTAAGTAGAGTGATGTGAGACAAATTTTTCATCATAAATATATGCAACAATCATGTTGAACATAACTAAATAACAAATGTTTTTAAACAGAACTAATTCCATGTGAAATAGGAACATGAATTTACTATTTAGGTATAATGATGTCGTTAGTACCATAAATCCATGTTATTCATCGATAATGCATATGTTCATTTGCAGCCAAAAATTCATCTGATCCTAAAGCTATGGACGAATCCACCATCTAGAACATGCATCTACTCTAAAATCAAACGGATTCTTAGTAGTTAAAAAAGTTGATTGAAAAGGGTAAAATAAAGGAAATGAAACAAATTAAAAGGTAAATTACCACTTTATGAGTTTAACGGCTGATTTTGATTATTCGTCGGTGAGGTTTCATAAGATTAGGCTGCGATTAACAAATTTCAAAGTAGAGTTGAGATCTGTAGAAGAACTCGTGATATGCCTGCTTGTAAAACATTGCAAAGATTTTTGAATCGAGTTTCAGTCGATTCAGCCTGCGGAAAAGACGATTCTTTCATGGAATCCTTAGCAGCGCTATTGGCATTCATCAGAAAACCCAAATGACGTCGATATCACCGAACAGGATCTATAGATCTGAACGAAAATAGCAAATCTTTTGGCGAATTGGGGTCGGAAAAAAGTAGGCAGTGGCGGGGTCGGAAAAAAGTAGGCAGTGGCGGATGTCGATTTTGGAATTTCTCACGTCATTTTTCTGTCAATATTTTTGGAATTGGTAGGTAAATAATAACCGTCAGGGTAGAGAGAGACGAAATGAACGTTTAAGGGTATGATTTGTCCAGTAGTTTGATGTTGAGAACGGACACGTGTCGAATAAACAGGACATGGATTCTCCTTTCCTTTTTAAGTAATAGATGACTTAATAATAAATAAGCCATAATAAACAATAAGCTTGAACAAATGATCAAAATAAGGCATATTAATTAAAATCGTAATTTCATAAATCCTTTTATGACTTAACCATAAAATAAGTCATCTCAAAATATGCCTAAAACCAGTTAACCATAATAAGGCATATCAAACCAAATCACTATTTCATTGATCCATATCAAGTCTCCAATGGACTATCATAAAAAATATGGTGGTATAAATTCAAAATTCTCCAGTGCCAAAGATAATAAATATCCATCCAAAAATCTTTGAAGAAACAATCATCACTAATAAATAATCATAATCTCAGATCGAAAAAAGGGTATGACAGCCTTGACAAGGTCGCTAACGCCTCCTCAAGTTGTTTCTTCGGCCTAACAAGGTCGCTAACGCCTCCTCAAGAAGTTTTGCCCTAAATGACAAGGTCGCTAATACCTCTCTAAGCAGATTCATCAGCTATGGAAAGGTTGCCAACACCTCACTAAGCAGTTTCGCCTTGAATGACAAAATCGCTATCACCTCTCTAAGTAGTTTTCGCCCCGAATGGCAAGGTCGTTAACACCTCATCAAGCGCTACTCAAATCTAAGAATGCATCGACTCTCAGGTCGATGAAAAATGAGTCATCGTCTCTTAGGGATCTATCGGCCTGAAATCCGAACACCTTAAGATAATAAAACTCTAAAGTGTAAATTACTATCACTCAAGTAATCACAAGAATTTAACTGTCTCATTCCAGATAGTAAATTCTGCTACTTACTATAAGCTAGTAAAATCTAATCAAGCTCTATTTAACAAGTTATGATGATAAGCGAAAGAATTGTAAGGAAAGGCCCATATCGATCCGACAATTCAATCATTTATTAAATTCCTTATTTCATAGAAAAGCATGAAATCTTATTAAAATCTCAAATCAGTAATAAATAAAATAAAAGTGTTTCAAATAATTATATATATATATATGTATGTATGTATGTATGTATGTATGTATGTATGTATGTATGTATGTATGTATGTGTGTGTGTGTGTATGTATGTATGTATGCATGTATATATTCAAAGATATAATTTCCTAAAACCACTTTTAAATCTTTAATTTCATTTTTAAAGAAGATTTGTTTATTTACAAAAGCTTGAAACTCTTTCAAAATTATATAAGTAAATTCTATAATCAAAATTACTTCAAGAAAGATAATTTCTTTTATCATATATTTTATAAAAGAGTAACATATTTTATTTGCCTTTAAATTTACCTTGTAATTAAAATATAATTAAAATAGTGATTTCTAGAGGATTTTGTGAATAATAAACTAGTTTAAAAGCTTGAAATAGAAATTAGAATTAATAATTCAGTTAAGAGTTTAAAATGCTTTAATAAAATTTCCAAAATGATTTTTAATAAAGAAAATCACACTTGAGAATCTAAAAATATTTAAAACTATCAACCAAACCATTCATCTTAATTCAAAACGAATCAAAACAGCAAAATAGTCGAAAATCGAAATTCTAAAATAAATTTCTTGAGAAATACTACTCATCAAACAGAGCTAATTTAATGATTCGAGTCGCTCTTTGGGCAAACTTCGATTATAAAATAATGCATAAACACCTTATAATTAAGCTACAAACACCAAATACATTTTGATGATTTCTATTGTTTATGCAACTACCTAATCAAACTTAATTCCAATTCAATATTTCAGTCACACAGTGCAATTCATTCAACCTTCAAACCAAGGAATCCATAACATGCAATTATATTTCACTAATTTCATCCAATCACTACTAATAATTAACGCAATTCATAACCCAAACAAGGCAAGCAAAGGTATTATACTAGTATAGATATATATGTCTGAGTTAATAGAATACCTCACCTTAGTAATGCGAACTAATCCGCCATAATCGTCACTGGCCTGCTCTAACTTCAGCCACTTTCATCTCTCCAGATAACAACCTCTCCACTTGCTTGTAGTCGCACCTACGTTAATTATCAACCATGCCTCGATGGTCACCAACGTATATGAGCCACTATACAGAAAAAAACGCGTGCTTCAAACCATCGACCTCAAGTCTGCCATCGTGAGCTATAGAATCACGTCTCTTCCTAAGGCACCTGTGGCACCTTGTCGTGCCTAATATTGCGCCTCGATCGCAATATATTTTTCGTTTGCATGAATTAGGGTTAGGTTGAAGAAGAATTGGGTAAACCAATTAGATCGAGTCTTTGGGCTTGAACGGTTGAAGATTTGAGGATAAGGTTAGTTGACGAAAATAGAGAAGGGATAGAAGGGCTGGTTGCAATGAGCTAAGGAATGGAATTTTAAATGGGCTTTGGGCCTTTAAGTTACTATTTACTATGTTAACCCAAGTAAATTTATATATCTTTTTCTCCATCTATTTCAATGATATAAAATTTATTTATAATTTGAAAACATTTCATATTTATTACCATATTTTATTTGAATTTTGTTATATTATCTAAAATGAAATTTATTAACTAATTCAATTCTATGATAAAAAAATTCCTTTATTAAATAGACTTTAGTTGAATAATAATTTAATTCCAAAAGTAATAATGGTCAGAATCGAATTCAAAAACTTCTATTTTAATTAAATTAGTTTAATATTACTACTTCGAAACAGGGTTGTCACAGACCTCCCCTTATGATAATTGCATCCTTGCAATGTTTTATAGGGAGGCGTCACACTAAACTCTAACATTAACTCTTTACATATTCTACTAGCAGGTTGAAACTTGTTCAATTCTCTAATTGGTTAATATTGAAATTAAACTTATCGTAAGTTATAAACTTGAATAGACTCATTTATTAACTTTTATTTCTTAGCATACGAAATTTATTAAAAAAAATTCTAAGTGTTTAGAATTTTCAAAAAAATTTGATAGAGTCACTTTTTTCCGGAGAGCCATTTGCAAGTTCACAATTACATTATAAACAATATACATCGACCACATGGTCGGAAACACAATATACGAAAATATTTCTATCATTTCTATATTTTAATCCAAAAGCATACCTTTGTTTTAGCATTTAAAGCAACTTATTTAACTTATATGCAAGCAAATGCGAGCTATTGTTGTCGTTTAGTCCAAACATGCTTCATGGGTACTTGTTCTCAACTTAAGTTTGAATATTAATCGATTTAGAAAGCATATTAGATAAAAAGAATGCACTATAGTTATTGTATATAAGTCATATAGAATTTTAACCTTTGAAATGGAACATAGTAATAGTTACCCCGCCTTTTGGTCAAGGCCGGGATATCAACAAATCAGTTAAAAAGGATGGATATCAGGATCGGAGATCGATTGGAAACAAGGTTATGATCGATACCATCGAAAATGAACCAAGCTCCAATCAAGGTAGGATCGATAGGAAATAATAAACAAGGCTAGGTGAAGCTACACTTCAAATTTCAGGTCAATCGGAGTTCATATGCTAGAGTTATGGATGGGTCAATATTGGAGAGAAATGGTTTTGGATCGATACTTTCGTATCGATCATTGTGATGATTGGTTTGGATTGATCGGTCTTCGGATCGATGCATCTCGTATCGATGCACTTTGCATCGACAAGTAGACTTCAGGAAGGGAACAAGTTGGTGGGTACGAAATTCGTATTGATACGCACGTATCGATTGGATGGCAAAATAAGTCAATGCACTTCGTATCGATCAAGGCTGGGATAGATACGAAGAGTGAAACAGTGGTCACAGGGATATTACATGAGCATTTCGTATCGATCAATTATTGATCGATACGAAGGACACTTGGGATCGATATGAAGATAATTGAAGGGATGGATACGATGCAATGGTTATAGGGAAAAGCATTTTG
Organism: Allium fistulosum; assembly: GCA_030737815.1. NCBI lineage: Eukaryota > Viridiplantae > Streptophyta > Magnoliopsida > Asparagales > Amaryllidaceae > Allium > Allium fistulosum. Next base: position 229,321,494 of record CM060908.1, on the reverse strand, counting down.
TATTGATCGCTCATTGATTGATATGAAGGACATAGTCAGGGATCGATACGAACGTGGCATGGATCGATACGAAGGAGGGATGCTATGAAATTTTTATAGGAGCTTGCTTATTCACTCAAGAACGTCCATGATCGATCTTAGCTTCATTGGACTATTTTTGGATCGACAAAAATTATACTTGGATTGATCAGGATTGATCCCAAATGACTCCAGATCGATCTGGTGGGTCCACCTGCGCATGAGAAGAGGTATTCCAGGTTTTGTGGTGGATATTTTCAGATCTGCACCTATAAATAGCAGCTCTATGGCAACTAAAAAGGGATCTTCTTATGCTTTTCTAGGCGAAACTCTGGCATTTTGTTTACTGATTTCAAAGGCATGTAACTGTAATCTCAATATAAAAGGAATAAAATGATCAACTCAAAGTGGACGTAGGTCGAATATAGCTGAACCACTTTAAATCTCATGTCTTTTCCCATTTTTTCATTTTAATTTGGTTATTTCTTCATTTTTATTCTTTACGTTACCTGGATCTGAGATCTGTGTTTAGATATTGAGGATTTGTGTGTAAACACTGGTGCTTTCATTACTTTTGGGGTTTGTGCCCAATTTTGGCGCAAAAACTTTAGTGCTTTCACTGAGAAGGACTAGCGCCCACTATACCGGATTTGGAGTTCATATTTAGAAAGCTAAAGGAGCGGATTTTGGGAAGCAATGGCTAAGCAATCAACAAGGAGACAGAGAATGGAAAGGAGTCGGCATGAAGAAAGTTAGGAGGCCTCTTCAGGAGCTAATCAAACCTCAGTTTTCATCACTAGAGATGAGATGGAGATGATGATGGATGCTATGCAGGAAGGGATGCTGAAAAGGTAGGAGAAGATGATGTACAACCTACTCTGACAAGTTGGACAGGCTGGAGTGAAAAATCAAGAGAACGTAACTGCAAGAAATCGTGAGGACGATACACGGATTTAACTGAAACTCTAGAATGTATTTACTTGGATACTCGAGGGTGCCTCTAGTATCGAATGCTGGCAAAAAGGGAACCCTCTGAATACGAACGGGCATCGGGAAAGCATTGCCTATTACATGACCTGGATGGGCACAACACGAACGACTGCAGGCATTTGAAGGATATCGTTGAGGAGCATGTAAGGAATGGTCATCTACAACAGTATGTAAGGAATCGAGCTGTGGCAGTAGGACAAGAGCAGCCACCGCCCACCTCAAAAGAAGATGGCATTGGATCTAGGCATCGTCAGCTTATTATCAGCTGAAGGGATTTATGGCTTTGAATAAGTAATAAACCCCAAAGAGATGCGGATAAGTCACTTACACATGTATGGGATCGAGGATGGTCGCTAGGCATGCTCTGAGATGATGATAAACTGTGATGCTCGGGTTTATGAAATCTTATTTTCTTTCTATTTTCTATGGACACTGGTTTCTTTCTTGGTATTATGGACATTTGATTTTCTTGGTTGTACGGACTTTTATTTTCTCAATTGGACTTTGTATTGATTGGATTTGGATTAATGTAATAAATAATACAATTCATGCGATTACGGTCCCGACTGGAGAGACGGGGCAGTAATCGCAAGTTACGAGGCCCTTCGCCGAAGAGCGATGGAATGGACTCGAACGCAATATATAAATCCTTGACCGGAGATTCGTGGCCGGAGAATATAAAAGTCCTCGATGGGAGAGTCGAGGCCGGAGAATATAAAAGTCCTCGATCGGAGAGTCGAGGCCGGAGAATATAAAAGTCCTCGACCGGAGAGTCGAGGTCGGAGAATACAAAGGTCCTCGATCGGAGAGTCGAGGCTAGAGAATACAAAGGTCCTCGATCGGAGAGTCAAGGCCGGTGAATACAAAGGCCTCTGACAGGAGAGTCGAGGCCGGAGCAGGATAAAGTGACCCGGTAAGGTCTACGAATTTGGATTTGGACCCAGAGAGGTCCCGGCTTTGGATTTGGACTCGACGAGGTTCCGGACTTGGATAAAGCGACTCGGAGGGGTCATGGATTTGGTTATTGGATTCTGGATATGAATGGATTAAAACTCAGTTGACGGGTTCGGATGGATATGTAATTGGTTAAGGATTTGGTTACTGGATTCGAAATCGGATATCGACTCGAAGCAGTCGCGGATTTGGACAAGGATATGGCTATGGCACTTGGATAGAATGGCTTCATAATTGATTGGATTATGGATCGGATGGTATGGTTATGGATGGAATATGGATTTCGGATGACGGATTTAAAGCTATTCAAAACACGCCTTCCTATCACAAGGTATGTTTTAGGGGGAAAATGTTACTCCTTCTTCTAGTCAAGGCTGGGATATCAACAAATCGGTTAAAAAAGATGGATATTAGGATCGGAGATCGATTGGAAACAAGATTATGATCGATACCATTGAAATCGAACCAAGCTCCAATCAAGGTAGGATCGATAAGGAATGATAAACAAGGCTAGATGATGCTACACTTCAAATTTGAGGTCAATCGGAGTTCATATGCTAGAGTTATGGATTGGTCAACATTGGAGAGAAATGGTTTGGGATCGATACATTCGTATCGATCATTGTGATGATTGGTTTGGGTCGATCGGTCTTCGGATCGATGCATCTCGTATCGATGCACTTTGCATCGACAAGTAGACTTCAGGAAGGGAACAGATTGGTGGGTATGAAATTCGTATCGATACGCACGTATCGATTGGATGGCAAAATAAGTCAGTGCACTTCGTATCGATCAAGGCTGGGATCGATACGAAGAGTGAAACAGTGGTCACAAGGATATTTGATGAGCATTTCGTATCGATCAATTATTGATCGATACGAAGGACACTTGGGATCGATAAGAAGATAGGTTCAAGGGTTGATACGAAGCAATGGTTACAGGGAAAAGCATTTCATATCGATCACTCATTGATCGATACGAAGGACACACTCAGGGATCGATACGAATGTGGCATATCGATACAAAGGAGGGATGGTGGATGGATACGAAGGACATGGATACGGAGTATGGATACGTAGCTGATGGACACAAGCTGATGGATACGAAATCCATGGATACGAAACCTTCATCCTACTTGCAAAAACAAACTTGAATCGATCATTACTCTCATTCTACAAGTCCAAATGCTATGAAATTTTCACATGAGCTTGCTTATTCACTCAAGAATGTCCATGATAGATCTCAACTTAAATGGACTATTTTTGATCGATACGAATTATACTGGGATCGATCAGGATCGATCCCAAACGACTCCAGATCGATCCCAAACGACTCCAGATCGATCTGGTGGGCCCACTTGCGCATGAGAAGATGTATTACATGTTTTGGGGTGGATATTTTCAGATCTGCGCCTATAAATGGCAGCTCTATGTCAACCAAAAAGGGATCTTCTGCTTTTCTAGGCGAAACTTTGCCATTTTGTTTACTGATTTCAAAGGCTTGTAACTGTAATCTCAATATAAAAGGAATAAAAGGATCAATTCAAAGTGAACGTAGGTTGGGGATAGCCGAACCACTATAAATCTCGTGTCTTTTCCCATTTTCTTTCATTTTAATTTAGTTATTTCTTCGTTTTTATTCTCTACATTATCTGGATCTGATATCTTTGTTTGGATATTGAGAATTTATGTGTAAACACTGGTGCTTTCATTACTTTTGGGGTTTGTGACCAATTTTGACGCAAACAGTAACTAACATGACAGTTAAAACAATAATACATGGACCTGTTCTGTTTGCAACCTTACGAACTGTGTTGGGTTCAGCATTTTAAGATTAAAGAATTAAAGTGGTTCAGAGACAGAAAATGTTCAATAGTTAAAAGTGGAATTTTGCTACCGCTTAAAAGTTAAAACCATTACATTTGCTATTATATTACATTATGCTAGAATTTATTACAAGTAGTTAACAGAACTAAAAATAATTATTTTCTCCAATAGAGAAAGTGAATTGCTGCATTTGCATGCAAGTGTACTGTATTTACAATGTGTTATTATCTTACTCTTTATATCTCATTCCTTTATATTACATATAATAGCTTAGCAGATTTACTGTGCTATATGGAAATCCTTGCATAATAATATAGTTGTGTCACCCAGAGGTTTATTGTTGCTAAAGCATCTGTGTGAAAATTTCAATAAACAAATCATTTGCATCAACAGTTTCAAGTGAGAATAAAAGTATAATGTTTGATGGTGAGTCTAAAGCCTCTAACAGTATTATAACACTAAGACACTAGGTTAAATGTTTAAGGTTGACTCACTTTGGACCAAGACATTATAAACGAAGGTGCCATGTTTTTCAAATATTCTACAGTGAGCAATCAATGATTTATTAAATGTAATAAAAATATGAGAAAACGTAGTTCCAACTAGTTGTATGAACTAAATAACAAATTACAAAAAGAGAATATAAAAGACCAGCAAATGACAGACCCTCATCAAAATAGCGATCATAATATTGTAGCCTGAAATAATAAAAAATTAATTGAATGAATAAAGAGTTAAACTAGTTGTAGATGTAACAGGGTTGTTGCCACGATGAAATTGCAGTCCAAGTCAGATGCGCTGCTCTCATGTCAGAATTGAGTGAGTTGGAGGCTTCGGTAGCAATTGGAGTGTATATGGAGTAATATGAACTGAGTGAGTAGTTTGCAGTCTGAATCACAACACTCATGATGAATATGAACAGAATAAACGGCTGAAACATGATGACTTACTGAGCAGGCTGATGCTTTTGGTTGTTTGGTATGCTATAGTAAAGTGAAGCAAACATGTATATAACAGGTTGAAGCTATTTAATGATGAGTTAAAACCAGATGCTTTAGTTTGAAAAGTAGAATGAATGACCAATCAGCCAAGCCAAATTTTACTAAAGCCTGCAGACCAACTAAGTTGATTGGCGGTTGTACACAAGTGTTGCCGAAGCTGGCATACTACGCCCACTGGAAATGAGTGTTATTTATGGAGAAATGTATTAGTAGTGTGAGCAAGGATGAATCCTATATCATGAGGAAGCATTATAGAAATACAAGCTCCATGCAGAATTCGGAGATGATGCCACAGACAGACTAGAAGAGATAATGCTAGAATTGGATAAGATTGAAATGTAAGAATTGACCCATGCAATAATATTGCAGTAGCTCGGTAACCAATGCCTATTCATTTACTAATAGTTATGAAATTTCTTACATGGAAACAACAGTTAATGTGAGGCCATACACAATCACTACTTCAATTAGGGGTTGTGGAGGAATCACATAGCCGTTCGATCAAAATCCACAAACAAAGGTAACAAAGTTTGAAAATTCAAATCAGAGAGTATATTCAAAAATATAGGAAATCAATTCCTATAAATACCGACATTCTATCAAATTTCAAAATCAACACTTAATTGCTCATTTCTAAAGTAAAATTTTAAATTATATATATAGACACACACATATTCACATCTTAAAATCCCAAAATTCAAAATATTTATTCATTTCTAAATATACCCAAATACCATCAATTTTTTTAATATACACACTTAATGGACAAGTCAGCACAATTTTATTTCTAAAAATATCAATAAATATTGCTTTTACAAATTATTGTGTGTGTATAAAAGTTCCAAAGAAACTTTACTAATTTATTTTCAAACCTCCCTTTAGTACTAATACTATATTCTTTCAAAAACATTTCATTATAAGATTTGCTCAGCTTTCAAAAATATTTTAATAACAGCAATCAATAAGTTTTTACTTTCATCAAACACTTATTAACTTCACAACATTTTCTATCTCTTTTCAATAATATAATTTATACACTTCTATAAAATATTATTTTATCTTCAAACAATCCTTCCAAACTATCCATTTTAATATATATAATATTTAACTTATTTCAAAATTTTATGTTCTTTAGAAAAATATTATATACGTACTAAGTATTATTGCTTAAAAAATTTTATTATCCAAAACGCTGTATCCGAATCTCTCGTGCTAGTGTTTAGGAATTCCTATCGATAACGTTGGCAAAACACATCGATCAGAATACTTAAAACACTCAACGGACAAATTAACACAACATTTATTTCCATATGATATACATATATCTTTCAATACTTTATGCTTTTCCAAAATATTTTCCTGTTTATAATAAATATAATCCAATTCCACACACACACATATATATATATCTCTAATCAAAAAGATTTTAATTTAAACAAATGCTTGTTTTTAATAAAGTCCTTCCAGTTAATCTTAATATTATCATAGAAATAATAATTTATTGATAATAATTCCATAGCATACACATACATCAATATATACCACAACTAAACATCAAATTTTAGTTTCCTTTTCAAAATTAATTAGTCACATATATGAATTACTATTTTATTTTATATAAACTTAAATTTCCAATATTTCTTGTGGTAACCACACTACTGATGACACCGCAAGTTGTTATTATTATTATTGAGTGGGTTTTAACTCTAAAGACGATTTCTACTCAACATTAGTTTTGCACAATCACTTACAATTTTAAAACAACCAAGCATCCATTAGTCATTCTATTTTTATTATAACTTATTTTATTTGTTAAGTATATTTTCCAATTCCAAATTTAATAAGATATATAGTATTTATCATTTTATATTTTATAACTATTAATTGCGTAGACATTTTATTATTCCCTAGTGATTTTATTTTATAGAAACCGCTGGCTTTTATTTTATAGAAACCGCTGGCTTTTATTAATACTTTGGTTCGCTTAGATTCAAATGGGATTATAAATTCTTTAAGTGATAATGTCTTATTAAATTCCACATTTTAAAACTAAGTTTAAACAAAAACAAACAAACAATCGCCTTGGCCGGAAAGCTATTTTCCAGCTTTCATTGCGCACTCTAATCACTAACCGATCAGGGCACAACAGTTCAATTCTATGCCCTCTAACATCTCATTTATAAAATCCATTAAATCTCACTTTTTATAGAAGTGAACTTTAGAATCATTTTCATAACAATAATTGGTATAGAAATTCAATTTTTTTTACAAGTACGTCCCGATGATTTTCCCCAATAATCATTTATATTTATATCCTAAATAAGAATATAAATTCTAATCCTATCATGCGCATCCAAGGGACGGGATTCTAATCCTCACTAGGTTCAGATCTTGACTCTATGTCAATTATATTCTATAATGTTCCGGATATAACTCTAATACCAAACTGTAATGACCCCACCGCTACACCCATATTATTAAAGAACATTACAAGTAATGTCATTTAATAACATGGAGAAACGACTGGTTAAGAATGATCGAATGTGAATATATCTTTGGACTAACACTGACACATCATTATTACCCTTTTCAGGATCTGAACTAAAATTTTGACATGTACAATATTAATACTAAGTAATAAACACGCCGATTTAAAATATTCAGGACACTATATAATATAAACAAATCAGAATCAGAGTCATAGATCACAACGAAATAATACATCACATATCATAATAAGATGCGAGTCTATAAAATATCAGTACTAGACCCAGATAATATATCACTACTAGAAAAGGCTATTATTCCGACAGCACCTAGCGACGGCTTTCGACGGCATTTTTTCGACGGCTTCCGACGAGTCGTCGGCGGCAGTCGAAAGTCGTCGAAAATTCGCGAATTACAGTGCTCAGCCGAGCCTTCTTCTTCCTCATTTCCAGTTTGAATTTTTTCCTCCAAAAATCCTCAAATCCCTCCTCTAAGCTTCCAATCACCAATTTCGAGCTTTCGGATCCTCCACGGCTGCGTAGTCAAAGTCTATTACTCTCAATCTCAGGTATAATATCTTATTTTCACCAAAAATCTAATTTTTATCCTAAATCTAGATTTGCGTAAGTTGATAAATTAGGGTTAATTAGTGATTGCAATTCTTTCCAATAGCGTAATAATGGTTTATAGCATCCCATGGTAAACCTATTTCATATGTTATCATGAAATTTTAAAGAGTATGTATAATTTGTGATTGTGCATATATATGTAAACTATTGTATATGTGTTGTTTCTACCATTGTATTGTGTTAATTGGAATAAGACATGAGTCATATAACATCTTGACCTGTATAACAATAATGAATGCACGAGTCTAAAAAAAATTGACTGTATTGGAAAATGACAACAATATTAAAGTAGCCTTATTCGATTAAATACGCGGAACAAATGTGGTAAATTCATAATTTTTTGAAATGTATAAAATTAGTAAATATATATTCTTTTTATGAAATACATTTTTTACATCCCTTAGATAGTTTTTGGTCCCGTCCGATGGGTGTTGGACATGATCGTTATATAAATAATCGTTTTGTCACAAAACGGCCATTTATATTCATCTGGTACAATACCTGTTGGATTTTTCCATGTATTAGACAAGTTATAAACACAGTAAACGATTACATTTCGAAAATTATTTCGTTTCAAACGGTTCACAAAATTTCACCGTCGCTTTTCTTTTTTGTTTTTCCTGCGTACACGCATTTTTTACAATGCACGAAACAAAAGGGAAGTGCTGCCGAAATTTTGTTGAATCGTTTAAAATGAAATAATGTACGAAATGTAAGTGTTTATTATGTTTGTAATGGAAGTAGGATGATTGACCAGAAAAAAAGATAACCATAAACCAACATTTCTATATTGTATTCTTAAGTGGGGTAAAATTGACGCATATAAGTTTTTGTATCGATACATTGAAAAATAAAATGTGAATTCGTAATATGACTAATATTTATTTTTGAATTTGTGACATATTTTTTCAATGATCGATTATTTTGTTGATCGGAGGAGATAGATGTATTAAAAAAGAAGGTTGAGAGGCTCAATAAAGAAGATTTTTATAATGGTATAAACGTATTTGTTGAATTTGCTTTAAGTAATAATGGAAACGCTGTAGCAATTCGTTGTCCGTGTAGTAGGTGTAAACATTTGAAGTATTTGTTACCCGATATTGTGAAGGTCCATCTATTCAAAAATGGTTTCGTGCCGGAATATTATGTTTGAGATTGTCATGGAGAAGTTGTAGCAAATAATTCTGCAGAAACTGAATTAGACATTGTTGGTAATGAAATTTTTATGACAAACCGTATAGAAAATATGGTTGAAGATGTAGCACGATCAATGTTCCCTATGGTTGAAGTTGACGACGATGATGAAAATTTTGTAGAACCAAATATTGAAGCAAAAAAAATTTATGATTTACTGGATGCTGCTAAGAAACCTCTTTGGGATGGTTGTAAAAGAGACATCCAGCTATCAGTAACCGCAGAATACATTGCGATGAAGTCAAAATACAACATCACTAAAGCCGGATTTACAGCCGTTTACAAGCTGCAAAAGACATATGCCGCCCGATAATTTAATATGCGAAAATCACTATGAGGTTAAAAAACTTATATCGTCTTTTGGTTTACCTTATCAGCAAATAGTACATGTTTAAATGGCTGCATGTTGTTTTGGAAAGTGGACATCACTGTTAGGAAGTGTAGAATATGTAACGAGGAAAGGTACAAACCAAGAAAAAGAAAGGAAAGGAAGTTACATACAAACATATGCATTATTTGTCCATCACTCCTAGACTTCAAAGATTATATATATCTTCTGTAACTGCATCTCATATGAGATGGCATAGTGTGAGAACGGAGGAAGAGAGTACGGTGACACATCCAGCTGATGGAGAAGCTGGAAGCATTTCAAAAAAACTTATCTCAATTTTGCAGCGGAGAGTCATAATGGAAGACTTGGATTATGTACGGATTGTTTTTCACCATTTTCTCAATTTGGTGCTAAATATTCATCGTGGCCCATTATCATCACACATTATAATTTACCTCCATGGATGTGTATGAAAACGTAATATATGTTTCTTACTGTTGTCGTTCCTGGCCCCGACGATCCGATACAAGGAATCGATGTTTATTTACAACCGTTGATTGAGGAGTTAAAAACACTATAGAACGAAGGAGTAGAAACATACGACGTTTCAAAAAGGAAAAAAATTCTTATGTTTGCTTCTTTATTGTGGACTATAAGTGATTTTCTTGCCTATGCAATGCTTTTAGGATGGAGTACATCCGGTCATTTAGCATGTTCATATTGCATGGAAGAAATACGGGCATTTTCTTTACCGAATGATAAGAAAATTTCATTGTTTGACTGTCATCGGTGTTTTCTCCATGTCAGTCATCCCTTCAGAGGAGATAAGAAAAACTTTTTAGCTAATAGAGTAGAAACCAGACAACCACCAATGTATGGTCAAGTGAAGATATATACGAACTTGTAAGAGACTATCCAAAGATATATGAAACGTGAGTGCAAACAGAAATTGCAGGCAAATCGATTATTCATAATTGGTGCAAACAAAGTATATTTTGGGAGTTGCCTTATTGGAAACATCTTCTGCTTCGTCATAATATTGATGTGATGCACAACGATAAAAATGTCTTTGATAATGTTTTTAACACAATTTTGAATGTCAAGGGGAAGACTAAGGACAATTAAATCTTATTGAAATAAAGCACACATCACATTATCACAAGTACCATCCTTTTGTACTAGCCAAACAAGCATTGCAAGTTTATTACACTCATTATCCATCTCTAAAAAAAGATAAAGTAGATTGGTCGACAGTTTTTAAAACAAATGCAATATTTACGTTAATGGGAAGAATATTCCAAACAAACAAGCTTACCAGGCAGATCTTGAGCAAAGCAACGAAATAATAATTACAGACGATCGTACTGATTTTGGACCTCTGAACAATGAATCAAACATTTTGGTAGAAGCATTCGAAAGTTGGGAGGAAAATAATGTAGAATATGAGACCGAATCTGAATCAGAAGACGATGAGGATTGATGTAAATGAAGAGATTTATTTTGCTAGTTATGTAAAAATCAGCAATTGAGGTAGTTGATGAGATTATGCCGTTGATGTAATTAATATGTAATTATGTTGAATTCTTGGTTTATTATGAAATTGATGTAATTGATGAGATTTATTTTGCTAGTTATGTAATTTATGTCATTTATGAAATCGAATTTGCTTATCGTCATTTACATCTTTTATGGCATTACCATTTTTGTCATTTATTTAGCAATTTATGTTAAAAATGCAATGTATTCTGCTTTTCGTCGGAATATGAGACCCAATCTGAATCAAGTATACTTTGCACTTTATGTACTTTATATCATTTATGTCATTTCACTATAAAATATATTTCATTATCATGTTATTATTCTCTTTTAAAATGATGTGTTCGTGATAGGTATCATGTCGTCCAGAAGGAGGAGTTCTTCTCATTCTTCAGGAGGCGATGACAGCGGTCCATCGCAACCGCCAGAACGACCTATTGTAACTTTAGTACCTAGGGTGAAGGGGTAAGTATTAAACTTTTATCAGCATCTTAAATATTTTGTGTACGATATACTAATATGTATCATATTTAACACAGGGGGTTTGAGCTATAGCCATCAGTTGTAGTTCTATCAGTTTGGAGAGAGGCGTATAAGAGTAGGATGTCAGCTTGTTGGCCAAAGTGGGATAACATCCCTCCCCACATCCTGGAGTGTATTTGGCAGAATTTCATTGTAAGTATACTCTTCTGTTTTCCATTCTTAATTTGTTTTTGTCGCTTATTTATTGTTCACCTTTTATTGTTTAATTTTTGGTTGCTTGTTTACCATGAAACACAGGCCGCCGTGGACATACAATCAGATGACCTATAGCTGGTACAACATTATTGGATGTAGAAGATGTGGAAGAACTACAAGGATTCCATGTCGACAGTGAAGCATAAATGGCAGAAGCCAAACTGGATGGGGACGAGTGTATGGGAAGGGTGGCTGGCACATTGGGATAGTGACGAGGCAAAGGTAAGTGTAAACTTTTATTAATCATTTGATTGATACGTAAATATCAAAAAATATTTGGTATGTAAATAATGTATTAAATTTAAATGTACAGGCAGAGTCGAAAAGAAACTTAACAAATAGGAACATAAATCCCATCACTCATCGAGGAGGGTCAAAGTCGTTCCAGCGGTATCGCCAGGAGTTGGTAAATTTATTAAATGTGAATTGTAAATAGTTATTCTGCTATATAATTTTGAATATAAAATAACAGTACATAATAATCAATTTCAGAAAGCTGAGGCACAGGGTCATGTGTCGTATATGGATGTGTTTACCCGTACGCATGTCATCGAGCATGTGAATCCAAACAGGACAGTTTCATATACATGGCACGACGATAAATCGAGAAAGAGCAATGTAAGCGTATTTTAGTTTATGTACTATTAGTAATTGTTTAATTGTTAAATTATAATGAATTAAGATATCATGATATTAATTTTAACTGCATTTTTATTTGTTAATGCAGGCAAGGTTTATGGAACAACGCCAGAAACTCCTAGAGGATACCGGTCGAGAGTAGCTCACGACGGATGAGGAGGACATTATTTTTGAGTCGGTCATGGATCCACTGTCACGGAACAGGCACTACAGCTTTAGCAATCAAGTGCTAATGAATAATATATTAAGATATAACAATTTAATAATCTTTTAGTTCTAAAGAACTTCACATCGCTTTAGTTTCAGTAATAAGTTTATAGATATAAAAATTAACACATTATGTTGTAACTTTGCTAGTAAGAGAATAGACTAAATTAAATAAGTGTTGCAGGCCAACAGACAGAGGCGAGCCAGCCAAACGGCCAGAGCTGATATCGATCTAGCAGAGATCGAAGAGTTGAGAGCTAAGGTGGCGCAGTTGGAAGAGCAGAACCGTCGCCAGGCAATCGAGATGACACAGCTGTTGGATCAGTGTATTGCTGAGTACATGCAGCAGTATGGTGACCGCTTTCCATCATCTGCTGATTTTGGACCTCTGAATGATGAATCAAACGTTTTGGTAGAAGCATTCGAATGTAGGGAGGAAAATAACTTAGAATATGAGACCGAATCTGAATCAGAAGACGATGAGGATTGATGTAAATGATGAGATTTATTTTGCTAGTTATGTAATTATGTAATTGATGTAGTTAATGAGATTATGCAGTTGATGTAATTATGCATTGATGTAATTATGTTAAATTCTTGGTTTATTACGAAATTGATGTAATTGATGAGATTTATTTTGCTAGTTATGTAATTTATGAAACCGAATATGCTTATCATCATTTACATCTTTTATGGCATTACCATTTTTGTCATTTATTTAGCAATTTATGTTAAAAATGCAATGTATTCTACTTATCGTCGGAATATGAGACCCAATCTGAATCGGGTATACTTTGCACTTTATGTACTTTATATCATTTATGTCATTTCACAATAAAATATATTTTATTATCATGTTATTATTCTCTTTTAAAATGATGTGTTTGTGATAGGTATCATGTCGTCCAGAAGGAGGAGTTCTTCTCATTCTTTAGGAGGCGATGACAGCGGTCCATCGCAACCGCCACATCGACTTGTTGTGACTCTAGTACCTAGAGCAGAGGGGTAAGTATTAAACTTTTATCAGCATCTTAAGTATTTTTTGGACGATATACTAATATGTATCATACTTAACACAGGGGGTTTGAGCTACAACCATCAGTTGTAGTTATATCAGTTTCGAGAGAGGCGTACAAGAGTAGGATGTCAACTTGTTGGTCGAAGTGGGATAACATCCCTCCCCACATCCTGGAGTGTATTTCACATAATTTCATTGTAAGTATACTCTTCTATTTTCCATTCTTAATTTGTTTTTGTCGCTTATTTATTGTTCACCTTTTATTGTTTGATTTTTGGTTGCTTGTTTACCATGAAACACAGGCCGCCGTGGACATACAATCAGATGACCTACAGCTGGTACAACATTACTGGATGCAGAAGATGTGGAAGAACTACAAGGATTCCATGTCGACAGTGAAGCATAAATGGCAGAAGCTAAACTGGATGGGGACGAGTGTATGGGAAGGGTGGCTGGCACATTGGGATAGTGACGAGGCAAAGGTAAGTGTAAACTTTTATTAATCATTTGATTGATACGTAAATATCAAAAAATATTTGGTATGTAAATAATGTATTAAATTTAAATGTACAGGCAGAGTCGAAAAGAAACTTAACAAATAGGAACAAAAATCCCATCACTCATCGAGGAGGGTCAAAGTCGTTCCAGCGGTATCGCCAGGAGTTGGTAAATTTATTAAATGTGAATTGTAAATAGTAATTCTGCTATATAATTTTGAATATAAAATAACAGTACATAATAATCAATTTCAGAAAGCTGAGGCACAGGGTCATGTGTCGTATATGGATGTGTTTACCCGTACGCATGTCATCGAGCATGTGAATCCAAACAGGACAGTTTCATATACATGGCACGACGATAAATCGAGAAAGAGCAATGTAAGCGTATTTTAGTTTATGTACTATTAGTAATTGTTTAATTGTTAAATTATAATGAATTAAGATATCATGATATTAATTTTAACTTCATTTTTATTTGTTAATGCAGGCAAGGTTTATGGAACAACGCCAGAAACTCCTAGAGGATACCGGTCGAGAGTAGCTCACGACGGATGAGGAGGACATTATTTTTGAGTCAGTCATGGATCCACCGTCACGGAACAGGCACTACAGCTTTAGCAATCAAGTGCTAATGAATAATATATTAAGATATAACAATTTAATAATCTTTTAGTTCTAAAGAACTTCACATCGCTTTAGTTTCAGTAATAAGTTTATAGATATAACAATTAACACATTATGTTGTAACTTTGCTAGTAAGAGTATAGACTAAATTAAATAAGTGTTGCAGGCCAGCAGACAGAGGCGAGCCAGCCAAACGGCCAGAGCTGATATCGATCTAGCAGAGATCGAAGAGTTGAGAGCTAAGGTGGAGCAGTTGGAAGAGCAGAACCGTCGCTAGGCCAACGAGATGACACAGCTACTGGATCAGCGTATTGCTGAGTACATGCAGCAGTATGGTGACCGCTTTCCATCCTTTGTTGATTTTGGACCTCTAAACGATGAATCAAACGTTTTGGTAGAAGCATTTGAATGTAGGGAGGAAAATAACGTAGAATATGAGACCGAATTTGAATCAGAAGACGATGAGGATTGATGTAAATGATGAGATTTATTTTGCTAGTTATGTAATTATGTAATTGATGTAGTTGATGAGATTATGCAGTTGATGTAATAATGCATTGATGTAATTATGTTGAATTCTTGGTTTATTACTAAATTGATTTTATTGATGAGATTTATTTTGCTAGTTATGTAATTTATGAAACCGAATCTGCTTATCGTCATTTACATCTTTTATGGCCCTACCATTTTTGTCATTTATTTAGCAATTTATGTTAAAAATGCAATGTATTCTACTTATCGTCGGAATATGAGACCCAATCTGAATCGGGTATACTTTGCACTTTATGTACTTTATAACATTTATGTCATTTCACTATAAAATATATTTCATTATCATGTTATTATTCTCTTTTAAAATGTTGTGTTTGTGATAGGTATCATGTCGTCCAGAAGGAGGAGTTCTTCTCATTCTTCAGGAGGCGATGACAGTGATCCATCGCAACCTCCACAGCGACCTGTTGTGACTCTAGTACCAAGAGCGGAGGGGTAAGTATTAAACTTTTTTCAGCGTCTTAAATATTTTGTTTACGATATAATAATCTGTATCATATTTAACACAGGGGGTATGAGCAACAGCCATCAGTTGTTGTTTTATCAGTTTCGAGAAAAGCGTACAAGAGTAGGATGTCAGCTTGTTGGCCGAAATGGGATATCATCCCTCCCCACATCCTAGAGTGTATTTGGCAGAATTTCATTGTAAGTATACTCTTATGTTTTCCATTCTTAATTTTTTTTTGTTGCTTATTTATTGTTCACCTTTTATTGTTTAATTTTTGGTTGCTTGTTTATCATGAAACACAAGCCGCCGTGGACATACAATCAAATGACCTGCAGCTAGTACAACATTACTAGATGCATAAGATGAGGAATAACTACAAGGATTCCATGCCGACAGTGAAGCATAAAGGGCAGAAGCCAAACTGGATGGGGACGAGTGTATGGGAAGGGTGGCCAGCTGTAACGTATCGGGTTTTACCCGCTCGAAAATCAACATCCGTACTTCACATTGTACTAGAATGCCGCAGATTCGACCGTTCAAATCCGATTCGCCGGAGCTATAACACAATTAAGTAAATAACACAGCGGAAGAAATGAATAATACATTGATATACAATATCTGATACAACAGAGTGATACAATGAATATCAATATACATCAGAGATATGATACAACAAATAACAGCGGAAAAGAAAAGATAACATCAGCAGCGGAACAATATCAATAGAAGTGATAACTCCAAAATGATCTTCGGACAAGAATGAATCCACAACTCCAAGATAAGCAACTCCGATGAATGAACTAGCTCCAGATAATCTACTAAACCTGAATATCTGAAAAACCCAACTCTAGACTGCCCGTGTGGAAAATAGTGGGCACCCAGAGTTTAGGAAAGGAACAATAAACTCCGGATCAGTCATGGGACTGGTGTGAGCAACAAAAACAGTTTATCTTTAAACAACAGCAAAAGAATTTTAAACATTGAAATCCGCAATGCTTTTAGAAAATGAAACTACCATAAGACCTCCCGCCACACACACAATGCAAACGCAGAATTGGAGGAGATTTCTTCTTATGATAGTCAAACATGCTTACTACGCAAATCATTGGATATTATCATTAGTGCATAGTGCAGAAACATTTCGAAAGTATAATATTAATCTTAGCCAACATACGACCAGTATCGTATGCCTACTATAGCTACCATCTAAACAGTGGTGACCACCGTACGTAAATGGCAGGTTCTACAACTAAAACCGTACAAGTTCCGTATTGGAGAAATGGATTTCCAACAAATGGTCAGGCTAAGGAACTTCCTTCCGTCGCATGGGAACGCCTCTGGCGGGACGCCCCGAGAGACAAACTGCTCTCTGCCAAACAAGGCCGGGTTACCCCTGTAACAGGTAACTCACGAATATGCCACCTCCCGGTCCTTTGGGACCTTTATCCGAGCGCTCGATATCCAACATCACACATAATAAATAAGTGTATCCACATGAGTAAGTATCAGGGCTCCATACCATAATACCACCCCTTTCCAGAAGGAAATGACATACCCTAAAGGGCGCGACCCTCATAACCTTGCCGCAACGATCCTGTTTCGACCATTTCCGGGTTGTGAGGTCCTGACGAAGTCTCGTCCACAAAGCTACGCTTTTTCAAAAAGCCACGCTTCGGGTCAAACAAATGATCAACCTATGATCACAAAGATATAAGATCAAACAAATGATCATATCGCAAATGATCAAACACTGATCATTTCACAGCAGCACTCAGCATGCCACATTACCAAATTGGGATATATCGCTGATAAATTTCAACTACATAACCTCTGAGCTCGTACGTCTCAGAGAAGGGTGTTAAGCTAAGAGAATAAATTCTCCGCCACCAAACAGAAATGTATTTGAAAGAAATCGGCTTTATATCTCAAAGTGTAATGTCAGACATACAATCCATACAAGTCTGTTCCGGGATCGAACAGAACCGAAGGCACTTCTCACGAAGCCCTTGCAAATCCGGATAATTTCCAATCACGTCCGGACTTCCCGTCACTAAGGATGATAAAACCTCTATATCGGGGATCAGCCGATGCAGAGTAACTCGACGGTAATCCTTCCGTTTTCAAAAATATCCGGTCTTCAACACCGGTCTTCAAATGCTATCCATATACGACGTATCACATATTCGGAATGGGTTATACGACCCAAAGGTCCTCTCCCGGCTAAACCGAATAGTGAGCGTAATATTTAAAAACATATGGATATTGGGATTTCAATTAAGTCAAAACTTAATAATTCAACTTCTTTTTAAATGGTTTCCATCGATTACCATTTCAAATCTTTTAAACAAAAAGATTCAATCTTTACGGTTTAAACAGTTTCCACATTTTAATCTTTTTAAACAAAAGATTCATTCACAGATTTTCCAATTAATTTCCCTTTCAATTTGATTAACTCGTTAAATCTTTAAAACAAAGATTTAACTTATAGCTTTCAAAACAATCCCATTTCAAATGATTTAAACCAATCATTATTTTAAATCTGTTAAAAACAACAGATTCAAATCATAGCTTTCAAAACAATTTATTCATAACTTGGAAAACCATTTTTCAATTCAATATTGAAATTCCTTTAACTAAATTAGAATTTCATTTCTTACATGAAAGCTTTTATCATTTAAAAACAAACAATTCCATTTCAGAAAATCTGATTTATTCATACGAGTGGAAATCCTTGGGTTAAATTCAAATTCCCAAATTAATACTTTAAAATGGTTTAATTCATACAAACACATTTATATCATCTTTTATCCCTAGTTTCAAATCAGAGGATTCAATTTCAAACTTGAATTCAAATTTAAATCCAATTATTTAAATTTTCAAAACTCGATTAAGTTATTCAAAATAACTTTTACATTTGAAATTCTATTTCAAAAGCTTTTCACTTTAAACCCAAACTTCCTAATTTCAAAATCAATTGAAATTAAGATTTCAATTTCAAAAATATCAAATTTAAATTATCTGTGACTTAACCGATTTCCACGTGAAATCCATATTTGTGTGTGTAAAAGTGTAGTCCAGGGGTTTTACACAATAGTGCAACACGATGAATCATCACATATCAGAATACAGAAATATAGTTCGATAAGCGGTATAAGAACAACGCTTATCGTCATTCACAGATTTATAGATAAAGTAAATTTATCAGTCACAGGGTTCATCATTACAATTCGATGTGGGTTTCGGATAACCAACTGGAATCCGACTCCCTGTCGCATCGAAATTCAAGTGTCGTTTTACGGGCAAAAAGAGGTTTTCATATCAATACAGGAACAAATCACACATCAAAGTTCACGCAGTATTATAATCACAAACAGAAATACCAATCTAATACACAGCATTCAATAACCATCAACCATCTTAAATTAAAATGAATAAATCGTGTGGTTTAAATTAATTGACCACATCATTACTTTCATAAGTAATCTTTAATCAATGATTAATTATCATTAACTATAATTTATTAAGTCTTAATCACCTTCATTTATTTATCATTTCTTAATTAATTATTTTAATTAATTTATCCTTAATTGTTAATTGATCAACTCTTAATTACTTTTATTAATTAATTACTTCTTAATTAATAAAACAACCCTTAATCATTATTAATAAATCACCCTCTAAGTGATAAATTATCCTTAATCATCTTAATTAATTTTACTTTATCAACTTACATTAAGTAATCGTACTTTAGTTACTTAAAACTTTAATAAATCAAAGATAAACTATTTATCTTACTTAATCACTTAATCATCATTTTAAAATCAAATGCTTGAAATCTTTTTTTTTTTTTTTTTTTTTGAAAACAATTAGAGATCAAATAAGATAATTAGTCGAATACAAAATTTTATAAACCAAAACAGTTTTAAACATTTGCCCATAAAGATTAAAACTCGAACCTTGTTTTAATCCAATCTACTTTGGAAACTTAATAAAATTCCTTTTGATCTAAATCATTTTAAAACTTTAAAACTTTAAACTTTAAACTTTAAAGCCTGGTACCCCTTTCCTCAATTTAAAATCTGAGCACAAACTGCTCTGTTTAAAAACCCAGGCCAACCCATTCAAATCCCAAAATTTAGCTTAAGTATTTGAAATACCCGGTACAACACAAACACACTCGAGTCTAAACTCGAGCCAAACATCATCTTCCTCGACAGTCCCTTCGAGCAACAACCTTCTTCCTCCGTGACGCAGACAAAATGCACAGGTGCACGCATTCACGTGCACCGATGATCGCCGAGGTTTTGGCCAGTCCCACCATCGTCAGTAGATCCCCCATCCCCTCTTGAGTCACCACGAATACCTAAATCACCGTGAACGACCACGTTTTGAAAACGAGTAGTTCGACTCAATTACCGGAACCAACCCAGTCGCCAATTTCACCTCAAACTCACCGCTCCGACCACCTGAAGATCAACCCCTCCGGCCTCAACTTCAACCAAGCACCAACTACCGATTCACAAAATACCACGACACTCGATCCACTCTACAACCTGGAATTGTCGATTCTTCAAACCATTTTAGAACTAGGGTTTAAAACGAATTTCCACTACCGCGCTTTCTCTGGTGAATTTCATCATCACCTATGATTTTCTTAGCTTCTACTATCCCTCCTCCATCACCTGGAAGAACCCCGAGCTTCAACAATTCTCCGATCACTTGAATTTGCCCCAAACCCATTCTCAGTTCAACTACGGACTGCACCCAAACTACACTACTAAAAATCACGAAACCCATCTCAAAAATCATCATTTCTAATACGCATCCAAGTTATAAATATAAATCACCATTTCGTGAAGTTCGAATTTTGGCAAATTTAAGGTTGACACTGATTTTCTTGAGTTCCTGAGTTATTCATAATGCATTTTAACTTAAGCAATATCCTAGTCTAAAGTTTGAAATGAAACAAACAATATTCTTCTGAATCCTAAGTCTAAACAAAGATTTAATAGAAGAATTCTAATTTAAGTCAAGGCATGAACAAACACTGCAACAGAAAGTTATAAGTATTCCCCTGTCTACATACAACCTACTTCAACAATTCAAAAATATAAGCATGTAACCATACTTCACAGATACGATATAGATCACGGCAATAAACATTCATCCTAATTTATACTTTAAGTTTTTATAGTGGAGTTACTCACAGATTTTAAATCAAGCAACCATCCAGAGATATATTTAAGCATAAAAAAGAATGAAGTTGCTCACCTAATTCCTGAAAGAACAAAGAAGAACAGGGCATGTTGTTAAGATTTTCCAGATTCAAAACTTGATCAGGTTGAAGTTTGAAACTTGAATATTGCAACACTGAAATCTGGTCTACACTGAGTTGAGTCTTGTTTGCGTGGGGTTCCAGGTTGTTTGTTTCACATTAAAACTAAATCTTGAATCTTTGTATTGCTGAGTTGATTTGTATTGTTAAAGTTGTAGATAATGCTACCCTCAGTTTTGAAAATGGACGAAATGGAGATGTTGATATAAAGAGAAGAGCTTTACTATGTGATGTACTAACATTGTACAGGGTGATAATTTTGTTTATACAAAATGAGCAGGGATATTTCCTTGTCTTGGTGGCTGGTGAGATTTATCTTGCGTACTAAAGATGATGGCATTAATTAATATGTACAAAGTTATCTTCATTTCGGCTGTACATTAATTGACTTGTACAAAATACATATATTTATCTACTTGCTGAATCTTCCTTTACAAGCTTCATTCATATGTATATGTTTTGTTTTCTTATCTTTTTCAAGTGTTCATACATTTTTATTTCAAGTTCTAACTTAAATATTGTATTGTCTTGTTACTTTGAATGTATATTACTTTATAGCTTATCTTGTACCATTTACCTTATTTTATTCGTATATACTAATATGATTTCCTGCCTTGTTTACAGCCTACATACTTGTATTTCATTTTGTTTTTCGGCTGAGAAGGTATGTTGTATTTCCTTTTTACTTTGTTCTTGCATAACCACTTACAGACTACCTTCATATTTTACTTATCCGGCAGCATTTACTTTATGTACACATTATAAAGTTGTTTTAGTCCTTTGTTATAAAATTTTAACTTAAGTATAAATATATATATTAAATTTGCTCGTATATACCAAAATATATATATACATTCAATATACACACATATACTCACATATACACTATTTACAATATTTTAATCTCAAATGATTTATTCAGAATATACTTGGATATCGGGGAAACTCGCTCCATTTAATCAATTTAATTTACAAATTTTTATTCAAAAATTTATTTAATCATAAATTTAACTCAAAATTTCATTTAATTATTAATTTAAATAAATTTAAATTTCGGGGTCGTTACAAACTTCCCCCCTTAAAAGAATTTCGTCCTCGAAATTACCAAGGAGACAAAAAGATAGATGAAGAATATTTCATTCAATCAACTGAATATCTATTCTGCATTTGGCTTACCAAATCAGAATATCAATAACAGATACAAGAACGAATCTGTTTAACACTTCACAAGATACTCGGGTTATCCAGATCTATGAAATATGCAGTGGCATCGGTTAGTTCAAAGGAATAACTAACCATTCGTAGAATATATCCGGACCCAAAGAATAGATAGATATATGGATACAATTTCAAAATTTTAGTTTAAAACTAAAGTATACCTATCAACCATAGCAATCAAAGCAACCAATTTCATCCATACAAACAATTCTGGTCCTTTCGGAGTTTATGTCCCATATTAATATGTCGAATTCCTTCCTGGATCTACCAGAAACTATCGAAGAATTGAGAAAAGATATTGAACAAAAGAGATTGATAGAGAAAAGATTTCTTCCTTGTTGTTACAGGATATTGACCATTTATAGTCGTATTCCCCTGTCCCCTATCTCATCCTCTTCTTGCACTCATACTCACTATCAGTGGATAGTAAGAGAATTTACTGAGACGTTCAGACGGATATCTTAGGGATACACTCATTCTAGAGTTTACTTCACTCTATCTCTAATGAGCTACTTAATGTATTACACTCCTGAGCTAAAGTTCAACCTTAGCTCTGATACCAAATGTAACGTATCGGGTTTTACCCGCTCGAAAATCAACATCCGTACTTCACATTGTACTAGAATGCCGCAGATTCGACCGTTCAAATCCGATTCGCCGGAGCTATAACACAATTAAGTAAATAACACAGCGGAAGAAATGAATAATACATTGATATACAATATCTGATACAACAGAGTGATACAATGAATATCAATATACATCAGAGATATGATACAACAAATAACAGCGGAAAAGAAAAGATAACATCAGCAGCGGAACAATATCAATAGAAGTGATAACTCCAAAATGATCTTCGGACAAGAATGAATCCACAACTCCAAGATAAGCAACTCCGATGAATGAACTAGCTCCAGATAATCTACTAAACCTGAATATCTGAAAAACCCAACTCTAGACTGCCCGTGTGGAAAATAGTGGGCACCCAGAGTTTAGGAAAGGAACAATAAACTCCGGATCAGTCATGGGACTGGTGTGAGCAACAAAAACAGTTTATCTTTAAACAACAGCAAAAGAATTTTAAACATTGAAATCCGCAATGCTTTTAGAAAATGAAACTACCATAAGACCTCCCGCCACACACACAATGCAAACGCAGAATTGGAGGAGATTTCTTCTTATGATAGTCAAACATGCTTACTACGCAAATCATTGGATATTATCATTAGTGCATAGTGCAGAAACATTTCGAAAGTATAATATTAATCTTAGCCAACATACGACCAGTATCGTATGCCTACTATAGCTACCATCTAAACAGTGGTGACCACCGTACGTAAATGGCAGGTTCTACAACTAAAACCGTACAAGTTCCGTATTGGAGAAATGGATTTCCAACAAATGGTCAGGCTAAGGAACTTCCTTCCGTCGCATGGGAACGCCTCTAGCGGGACGCCCCGAGAGACAAACTGCTCTCTGCCAAACAAGGCCGGGTTACCCCTGTAACAGGTAACTCACGAATATGCCACCTCCCGGTCCTTTGGGACCTTTATCCGAGCGCTCGATATCCAACATCACACATAATAAATAAGTGTATCCACATGAGTAAGTATCAGGGCTCCATACCATAATACCACCCCTTTCCAGAAGGAAATGACATACCCTAAAGGGCGCGACCCTCATAACCTTGCCGCAACGATCCTGTTTCGACCATTTCCGGGTTGTGAGGTCCTGACGAAGTCTCGTCCACAAAGCTACGCTTTTTCAAAAAGCCACGCTTCGGGTCAAACAAATGATCAACCTATGATCACAAAGATATAAGATCAAACAAATGATCATATCGCAAATGATCAAACACTGATCATTTCACAGCAGCACTCAGCATGCCACATTACCAAATTGGGATATATCGCTGATAAATTTCAACTACATAACCTCTGAGCTCGTACGTCTCAGAGAAGGGTGTTAAGCTAAGAGAATAAATTCTCCGCCACCAAACAGAAATGTATTTGAAAGAAATCGGCTTTATATCTCAAAGTGTAATGTCAGACATACAATCCATACAAGTCTGTTCCGGGATCGAACAGAACCGAAGGCACTTCTCACGAAGCCCTTGCAAATCCGGATAATTTCCAATCACGTCCGGACTTCCCGTCACTAAGGATGATAAAACCTCTATATCGGGGATCAGCCGATGCAGAGTAACTCGACGGTAATCCTTCCGTTTTCAAAAATATCCGGTCTTCAACACCGGTCTTCAAATGCTATCCATATACGACGTATCACATATTCGGAATGGGTTATACGACCCAAAGGTCCTTTCCCGGCTAAACCGAATAGTGAGCGTAATATTTAAAAACATATGGATATTGGGATTTCAATTAAGTCACAACTTAATAATTCAACTTCTTTTTAAATGGTTTCCATCGATTACCATTTCAAATCTTTTAAACAAAAAGATTCAATCTTTACGGTTTAAACAGTTTCCACATTTTAATCTTTTTAAACAAAAGATTCATTCACAGATTTTCCAATTAATTTCCCTTTCAATTTGATTAACTCGTTAAATCTTTAAAACAAAGATTTAACTTATAGCTTTCAAAACAATCCCATTTCAAATGATTTAAACCAATCATTATTTTAAATCTGTTAAAAACAACAGATTCAAATCATAGCTTTCAAAACAATTTATTCATAACTTGGAAAACCATTTTTCAATTCAATATTGAAATTCCTTTAACTAAATTAGAATTTCATTTCTTACATGAAAGCTTTTATCATTTAAAAACAAACAATTCCATTTCAGAAAATCTGATTTATTCATACGAGTGGAAATCCTTGGGTTAAATTCAAATTCCCAAATTAATACTTTAAAATGGTTTAATTCATACAAACACATTTATATCATCTTTTATCCCTAGTTTCAAATCAGAGGATTCAATTTCAAACTTGAATTCAAATTTAAATCCAATTATTTAAATTTTCAAAACTCGATTAAGTTATTCAAAATAACTTTTACATTTGAAATTCTATTTCAAAAGCTTTTCACTTTAAACCCAAACTTCCTAATTTCAAAATCAATTGAAATTAAGATTTCAATTTCAAAAATATCAAATTTAAATTATCTGTGACTTAACCGATTTCCACGTGAAATCCATATTTGTGTGTGTAAAAGTGTAGTCCAGGGGTTTTACACAATAGTGCAACACGATGAATCATCACATATCAGAATACAGAAATATAGTTCGATAAGCGGTATAAGAACAACGCTTATCGTCATTCACAGATTTATAGATAAAGTAAATTTATCAGTCACAGGGTTGATCATTACAATTCGATGTGGGTTTCGGATAACCAACTGGAATCCGACTCCCTGTCGCATCGAAATTCAAGTGTCGTTTTACGGGCAAAAAGAGGTTTTCATATCAATACAGGAACAAATCACACATCAAAGTTCACGCAGTATTATAATCACAAACAGAAATACCAATCTAATACACAGCATTCAATAACCATCAACCATCTTAAATTAAAATGAATAAATCGTGTGGTTTAAATTAATTGACCACATCATTACTTTCATAAGTAATCTTTAATCAATGATTAATTATCATTAACTATAATTTATTAAGTCTTAATCACCTTCATTTATTTATCATTTCTTAATTAATTATTTTAATTAATTTATCCTTAATTGTTAATTGATCAACTCTTAATTACTTTTATTAATTAATTACTTCTTAATTAATAAAACAACCCTTAATCATTATTAATAAATCACCCTCTAAGTGATAAATTATCCTTAATCATCTTAATTAATTTTACTTTATCAACTTACATTAAGTAATCGTACTTTAGTTACTTAAAACTTTAATAAATCAAAGATAAACTATTTATCTTACTTAATCACTTAATCATCATTTTAAAATCAAATGCTTGAAATCTTTTTTTTTTTTTTTTTTGAAAACAATTAGAGATCAAATAAGATAATTAGTCGAATACAAAATTTTATAAACCAAAACAGTTTTAAACATTTGCCCATAAAGATTAAAACTCGAACCTTGTTTTAATCCAATCTACTTTGGAAACTTAATAAAATTCCTTTTGATCTAAATCATTTTAAAACTTTAAAACTTTAAACTTTAAAGCCTGGTACCCCTTTCCTCAATTTAAAATCTGAGCACAAACTGCTCTGTTTAAAAACCCAGGCCAACCCATTCAAATCCCAAAATTTAGCTTAAGTATTTGAAATACCCGGTACAACACAAACACACTCGAGTCTAAACTCGAGCCAAACATCATCTTCCTCGACAGTCCCTTCGAGCAACAACCTTCTTCCTCTGTGACGTAGACAAAATGCACAGGTGCACGCATTCACGTGCACCGATGATCGCCGAGGTTTTGGCCAGTCCCACCATCGTCAGTAGATCCCCCATCCCCTCTTGAGTCACCACGAATACCTAAATCACCGTGAACGACCACGTTTTGAAAACGAGTAGTTCGACTCAATTACCGGAACCAACCCAGTCGCCAATTTCACCTCAAACTCACCGCTCCGACCACCTGAAGATCAACCCCTCCGGCCTCAACTTCAACCAAGCACCAACTACCGATTCACAAAATACCACGACACTCGATCCACTCTACAACCTGGAATTGTCGATTCTTCAAACCATTTTAGAACTAGGGTTTAAAACGAATTTCCACTACCGCGCTTTCTCTGGTGAATTTCATCATCACCTATGATTTTCTTAGCTTCTACTATCCCTCCTCCATCACCTGGAAGAACCCCGAGCTTCAATAATTCTCCGATCACTTGAATTTGCCCCAAACCCATTCTCAGTTCAACTACGGACTGCACCCAAACTACACTACTAAAAATCACGAAACCCATCTCAAAAATCATCATTTCTAATACGCATCCAAGTTATAAATATAAATCACCATTTCGTGAAGTTCGAATTTTGGCAAATTTAAGGTTGACACTGATTTTCTTGAGTTCCTGAGTTATTCATAATGCATTTTAACTTAAGCAATATCCTAGTCTAAAGTTTGAAATGAAACAAACAATATTCTTCTGAATCCTAAGTCTAAACAAAGATTTAATAGAAGAATTTGAATTTAAGTCAAGGCATGAACAAACACTGCAACAGAAAGTTATAAGTATTCCCCTGTCTACATACAACCTACTTCAACAATTCAAAAATATAAGCATGTAACCATACTTCACAGATACGATATAGATCACGGCAATAAACATTCATCCTAATTTATACTTTAAGTTTTTATAGTGGAGTTACTCACAGATTTTAAATCAAGCAACCATCCAGAGATATATTTAAGCATAAAAAAGAATGAAGTTGCTCACCTAATTCCTGAAAGAACAAAGAAGAACAGGGCATGTTGTTAAGATTTTCCAGATTCAAAACTTGATCAGGTTGAAGTTTGAAACTTGAATATTGCAACACTGAAATCTGGTCTACACTGAGTTGAGTCTTGTTTGCGTGGGGTTCCAGGTTGTTTGTTTCACATTAAAACTAAATCTTGAATCTTTGTATTGCTGAGTTGATTTGTATTGTTAAAGTTGTAGATAATGCTACCCTCAGTTTTGAAAATGGACGAAATGGAGATGTTGATATAAAGAGAAGAGCTTTACTATGTGATGTACTAACATTGTACAGGGTGATAATTTTGTTTATACAAAATGAGCAGGGATATTTCCTTGTCTTGGTGGCTGGTGAGATTTATCTTGCGTACTAAAGATGATGGCATTAATTAATATGTACAAAGTTATCTTCATTTCGGCTGTACATTAATTGACTTGTACAAAATACATATATTTATCTACTTGCTGAATCTTCCTTTACAAGCTTCATTCATATGTATATGTTTTGTTTTCTTATCTTTTTCAAGTGTTCATACATTTTTATTTCAAGTTCTAACTTAAATATTGTATTGTCTTGTTACTTTGAATGTATATTACTTTATAGCTTATCTTGTACCATTTACCTTATTTTATTCGTATATACTAATATGATTTCCTGCCTTGTTTACAGCCTACATACTTGTATTTCATTTTGTTTTTCGGCTGAGAAGGTATGTTGTATTTCCTTTTTACTTTGTTCTTGCATAACCACTTACAGACTACCTTCATATTTTACTTATCCGGCAGCATTTACTTTATGTACACATTATAAAGTTGTTTTAGTCCTTTGTTATAAAATTTTAACTTAAGTATAAATATATATATTAAATTTGCTCGTATATACCAAAATATATATATACATTCAATATACACACATATACTCACATATACACTATTTACAATATTTTAATCTCAAATGATTTATTCAGAATATACTTGGATATCGGGGAAACTCGCTCCATTTAATCAATTTAATTTACAAATTTTTATTCAAAAATTTATTTAATCATAAATTTAACTCAAAATTTCATTTAATTATTAATTTAAATAAATTTAAATTTCGGGGTCGTTACAAACTTCCCCCCTTAAAAGAATTTCGTCCTCGAAATTACCAAGGAGACAAAAAGATAGATGAAGAATATTTCATTCAATCAACTGAATATCTATTCTGCATTTGGCTTACCAAATCAGAATATCAATAACAGATACAAGAACGAATCTGTTTAACACTTCACAAGATACTCGGGTTATCCAGATCTATGAAATATGCAGTGGCATCGGTTAGTTCAAAGGAATAACTAACCATTCGTAGAATATATCCGGACCCAAAGAATAGATAGATATATGGATACAATTTCAAAATTTTAGTTTAAAACTAAAGTATACCTATCAACCATAGCAATCAAAGCAACCAATTTCATCCATACAAACAATTCTGGTCCTTTCGGAGTTTATGTCCCATATTAATATGTCGAATTCCTTCCTGGATCTACCAGAAACTATCGAAGAATTGAGAAAAGATATTGAACAAAAGAGATTGATAGAGAAAAGATTTCTTCCTTGTTGTTACAGGATATTGACCATTTATAGTCGTATTCCCCTGTCCCCTATCTCATCCTCTTCTTGCACTCATACTCACTATCAGTGGATAGTAAGAGAATTTACTGAGACGTTCAGACGGATATCTTAGGGATACACTCATTCTAGAGTTTACTTCACTCTATCTCTAATGAGCTACTTAATGTATTACACTCCTGAGCTAAAGTTCAACCTTAGCTTTGATACCAAATGTAACGTATCGGGTTTTACCCGCTCGAAAATCAACATCCGTACTTCACATTGTACTAGAATGCCGCAGATTCGACCGTTCAAATCCGATTCGCCGGAGCTATAACACAATTAAGTAAATAACACAGCGGAAGAAATGAATAATACATTGATATACAATATCTGATACAACAGAGTGATACAATGAATATCAATATACATCAGAGATATGATACAACAAATAACAGCGGAAAAGAAAAGATAACATCAGCAGCGGAACAATATCAATAGAAGTGATAACTCCAAAATGATCTTCGGACAAGAATGAATCCACAACTCCAAGATAAGCAACTCCGATGAATGAACTAGCTCCAGATAATCTACTAAACCTGAATATCTGAAAAACCCAACTCTAGACTGCCCGTGTGGAAAATAGTGGGCACCCAGAGTTTAGGAAAGGAACAATAAACTCCGGATCAGTCATGGGACTGGTGTGAGCAACAAAAACAGTTTATCTTTAAACAACAGCAAAAGAATTTTAAACATTGAAATCCGCAATGCTTTTAGAAAATGAAACTACCATAAGACCTCCCGCCACACACACAATGCAAACGCAGAATTGGAGGAGATTTCTTCTTATGATAGTCAAACATGCTTACTACGCAAATCATTGGATATTATCATTAGTGCATAGTGCAGAAACATTTCGAAAGTATAATATTAATCTTAGCCAACATACGACCAGTATCGTATGCCTACTATAGCTACCATCTAAACAGTGGTGACCACCGTACGTAAATGGCAGGTTCTACAACTAAAACCGTACAAGTTCCGTATTGGAGAAATGGATTTCCAACAAATGGTCAGGCTAAGGAACTTCCTTCCGTCGCATGGGAACGCCTCTGGCGGGACGCCCCGAGAGACAAACTGCTCTCTGCCAAACAAGGCCGGGTTACCCCTGTAACAGGTAACTCACGAATATGCCACCTCCCGGTCCTTTGGGACCTTTATCCGAGCGCTCGATATCCAACATCACACATAATAAATAAGTGTATCCACATGAGTAAGTATCAGGGCTCCATACCATAATACCACCCCTTTCCAGAAGGAAATGACATACCCTAAAGGGCGCGACCCTCATAACCTTGCCGCAACGATCCTGTTTCGACCATTTCCGGGTTGTGAGGTCCTGACGAAGTCTCGTCCACAAAGCTACGCTTTTTCAAAAAGCCACGCTTCGGGTCAAACAAATGATCAACCTATGATCACAAAGATATAAGATCAAACAAATGATCATATCGCAAATGATCAAACACTGATCATTTCACAGCAGCACTCAGCATGCCACATTACCAAATTGGGATATATCGCTGATAAATTTCAACTACATAACCTCTGAGCTCGTACGTCTCAGAGAAGGGTGTTAAGCTAAGAGAATAAATTCTCCGCCACCAAACAGAAATGTATTTGAAAGAAATCGGCTTTATATCTCAAAGTGTAATGTCAGACATACAATCCATACAAGTCTGTTCCGGGATCGAACAGAACCGAAGGCACTTCTCACGAAGCCCTTGCAAATCCGGATAATTTCCAATCACGTCCGGACTTCCCGTCACTAAGGATGATAAAACCTCTATATCGGGGATCAGCCGATGTAGAGTAACTCGACGGTAATCCTTCCGTTTTCAAAAATATCCGGTCTTCAACACCGGTCTTCAAATGCTATCCATATACGACGTATCACATATTCGGAATGGGTTATACGACCCAAAGGTCCTCTCCCGGCTAAACCGAATAGTGAGCGTAATATTTAAAAACATATGGATATTGGGATTTCAATTAAGTCACAACTTAATAATTCAACTTCTTTTTAAATGGTTTCCATCGATTACCATTTCAAATCTTTTAAACAAAAAGATTCAATCTTTACGGTTTAAACAGTTTCCACATTTTAATCTTTTTAAACAAAAGATTCATTCACAGATTTTCCAATTAATTTCCCTTTCAATTTGATTAACTCGTTAAATCTTTAAAACAAAGATTTAACTTATAGCTTTCAAAACAATCCCATTTCAAATGATTTAAACCAATCATTATTTTAAATCTGTTAAAAACAACAGATTCAAATCATAGCTTTCAAAACAATTTATTCATAACTTGGAAAACCATTTTTCAATTCAATATTGAAATTCCTTTAACTAAATTAGAATTTCATTTCTTACATGAAAGCTTTTATCATTTAAAAACAAACAATTCCATTTCAGAAAATCTGATTTATTCATACGAGTGGAAATCCTTGGGTTAAATTCAAATTCCCAAATTAATACTTTAAAATGGTTTAATTCATACAAACACATTTATATCATCTTTTATCCCTAGTTTCAAATCAGAGGATTCAATTTCAAACTTGAATTCAAATTTAAATCCAATTATTTAAATTTTCAAAACTCGATTAAGTTATTCAAAATAACTTTTACATTTGAAATTCTATTTCAAAAGCTTTTCACTTTAAACCCAAACTTCCTAATTTCAAAATCAATTGAAATTAAGATTTCAATTTCAAAAATATCAAATTTAAATTATCTGTGACTTAACCGATTTCCACGTGAAATCCATATTTGTGTGTGTAAAAGTGTAGTCCAGGGGTTTTACACAATAGTGCAACACGATGAATCATCACATATCAGAATACAGAAATATAGTTCGATAAGCGGTATAAGAACAACGCTTATCGTCATTCACAGATTTATAGATAAAGTAAATTTATCAGTCACAGGGTTCATCATTACAATTCGATGTGGGTTTCGGATAACCAACTGGAATCCGACTCCCTGTCGCATCGAAATTCAAGTGTCGTTTTACGGGCAAAAAGAGGTTTTCATATCAATACAGGAACAAATCACACATCAAAGTTCACGCAGTATTATAATCACAAACAGAAATACCAATCTAATACACAACATTCAATAACCATCAACCATCTTAAATTAAAATGAATAAATCGTGTGGTTTAAATTAATTGACCACATCATTACTTTCATAAGTAATCTTTAATCAATGATTAATTATCATTAACTATAATTTATTAAGTCTTAATCACCTTCATTTATTTATCATTTCTTAATTAATTATTTTAATTAATTTATCCTTAATTGTTAATTGATCAACTCTTAATTACTTTTATTAATTAATTACTTCTTAATTAATAAAACAACCCTTAATCATTATTAATAAATCACCCTCTAAGTGATAAATTATCCTTAATCATCTTAATTAATTTTACTTTATCGACTTACATTAAGTAATCGTACTTTAGTTACTTAAAACTTTAATAAATCAAAGATAAACTATTTATCTTACTTAATCACTTAATCATCATTTTAAAATCAAATGCTTGAAATCTTTTTTTTTTTTTTTTTTTGAAAACAATTAGAGATCAAATAAGATAATTAGTCGAATACAAAATTTTATAAACCAAAACAGTTTTAAACATTTGCCCATAAAGATTAAAACTCGAACCTTGTTTTAATCCAATCTACTTTGGAAACTTAATAAAATTCCTTTTGATCTAAATCATTTTAAAACTTTAAAACTTTAAACTTTAAACTTTAAAGCCTGGTACCCCTTTCCTCAATTTAAAATCTGAGCACAAACTGCTCTGTTTAAAAACCCAGGCCAACCCATTCAAATCCCAAAATTTAGCTTAAGTATTTGAAATACCCGGTACAACACAAACACACTCGAGTCTAAACTCGAGCCAAACATCATCTTCCTCGACAGTCCCTTCGAGCAACAACCTTCTTCCTCCGTGACGCAGACAAAATGCACAGGTGCACGCATTCACGTGCACCGATGATCGCCGAGGTTTTGGCCAGTCCCACCATCGTCAGTAGATCCCCCATCCCCTCTTGAGTCACCACGAATACCTAAATCACCGTGAACGACCACGTTTTGAAAACGAGTAGTTCGACTCAATTACCGGAACCAACCCAGTCGCCAATTTCACCTCAAACTCACCGCTCCGACCACCTGAAGATCAACCCCTCCGGCCTCAACTTCAACCAAGCACCAACTACCGATTCACAAAATACCACGACACTCGATCCACTCTACAACCTGGAATTGTCGATTCTTCAAACCATTTTAGAACTAGGGTTTAAAACGAATTTCCACTACCGCGCTTTCTCTGGTGAATTTCATCATCACCTATGATTTTCTTAGCTTCTACTATCCCTCCTCCATCACCTGGAAGAACCCCGAGCTTCAACAATTCTCCGATCACTTGAATTTGCCCCAAACCCATTCTCAGTTCAACTACGGACTGCACCCAAACTACACTACTAAAAATCACGAAACCCATCTCAAAAATCATCATTTCTAATACGCATCCAAGTTATAAATATAAATCACCATTTCGTGAAGTTCGAATTTTGGCAAATTTAAGGTTGACACTGATTTTCTTGAGTTCCTGAGTTATTCATAATGCATTTTAACTTAAGCAATATCCTAGTCTAAAGTTTGAAATGAAACAAACAATATTCTTCTGAATCCTAAGTCTAAACAAAGATTTAATAGAAGAATTTGAATTTAAGTCAAGGCATGAACAAACACTGCAACAGAAAGTTATAAGTATTCCCCTGTCTACATACAACCTACTTCAACAATTCAAAAATATAAGCATGTAACCATACTTCACAGATACGATATAGATCACGGCAATAAACATTCATCCTAATTTATACTTTAAGTTTTTATAGTGGAGTTACTCACAGATTTTAAATCAAGCAACCATCCAGAGATATATTTAAGCATAAAAAAGAATGAAGTTGCTCACCTAATTCCTGAAAGAACAAAGAAGAACAGGGCATGTTGTTAAGATTTTCCAGATTCAAAACTTGATCAGGTTGAAGTTTGAAACTTGAATATTGCAACACTGAAATCTGGTCTACACTGAGTTGAGTCTTGTTTGCGTGGGGTTCCAGGTTGTTTGTTTCACATTAAAACTAAATCTTGAATCTTTGTATTGCTGAGTTGATTTGTATTGTTAAAGTTGTAGATAATGCTACCCTCAGTTTTGAAAATGGACGAAATGGAGATGTTGATATAAAGAGAAGAGCTTTACTATGTGATGTACTAACATTGTACAGGGTGATAATTTTGTTTATACAAAATGAGCAGGGATATTTCCTTGTCTTGGTGGCTGGTGAGATTTATCTTGCGTACTAAAGATGATGGCATTAATTAATATGTACAAAGTTATCTTCATTTCGGCTGTACATTAATTGACTTGTACAAAATACATATATTTATCTACTTGCTGAATCTTCCTTTACAAGCTTC
This sequence comes from Allium fistulosum, assembly GCA_030737815.1. Lineage (NCBI taxonomy): Eukaryota > Viridiplantae > Streptophyta > Magnoliopsida > Asparagales > Amaryllidaceae > Allium > Allium fistulosum. Next base: position 229,286,717 of record CM060908.1, on the reverse strand, counting down.
ATTCATATGTATATGTTTTGTTTTCTTATCTTTTTCAAGTGTTCATACATTTTTATTTCAAGTTCTAACTTAAATATTGTATTGTCTTGTTACTTTGAATGTATATTACTTTATAGCTTATCTTGTACCATTTACCTTATTTTATTCGTATATACTAATATGATTTCCTGCCTTGTTTACAGCCTACATACTTGTATTTCATTTTGTTTTTCGGCTGAGAAGGTATGTTGTATTTCCTTTTTACTTTGTTCTTGCATAACCACTTACAGACTACCTTCATATTTTACTTATCCGGCAGCATTTACTTTATGTACACATTATAAAGTTGTTTTAGTCCTTTGTTATAAAATTTTAACTTAAGTATAAATATATATATTAAATTTGCTCGTATATACCAAAATATATATATACATTCAATATACACACATATACTCACATATACACTATTTACAATATTTTAATCTCAAATGATTTATTCAGAATATACTTGGATATCGGGGAAACTCGCTCCATTTAATCAATTTAATTTACAAATTTTTATTCAAAAATTTATTTAATCATAAATTTAACTCAAAATTTCATTTAATTATTAATTTAAATAAATTTAAATTTCGGGGTCGTTACACCAGCACATTGGGATAGTGACGAGGCGAAGGTTAGTGTAAACTTTTATTAATTATTTGATTGATATTTAAATATCAAAAAATGTTTGGTATGTAAATAATGTATTAAATTTAAATGTACAAGCAGATTCGAAAAGAAACTCTGCAAATAGGAACAAAAATCCCATCACTCATCGAGGAGGGTCAAAGTCGTTCCAGTGGTATCGCCAAGAGTTGGTAAATTTATTAAATATGAATTGTAAATAGTTATTGTGCTATGTAATTTTGAATATACAATAACAGTACATAATAATCAATTTCAAAAAGCTGAGGCACTGTGTCATGTGTCGTATATGGATGTGTTTACCCGTAAGCATGTCGTCGAGCATGTGAATCCAGACGGGACAGTTTCATATACATGGCACGATGATAAATCGAGAAAGAGCCATGTAAGCATATTTTGGTTTATGTACTATTAGCAATTGTTTAATTGTTAAATTATAATGAATTAAGATATCATGATATTAATTTTAACTGCATTTTTATTTGTTAATGCAGGCAAGGTTTATGGAACAACGCTAGAAACTCCTAGAGGATACCGGTCAAGAGCAGCTCACGACGGATGAGGAGGACATTATTTTTGAGTCAGTTATGGATCCACCATCATAGAACAGGCACTACGGATTTGGCAATCAAGTGGTAATGAATGATATATTAAGATATAACAATTTAATAATCTTTTAGTTCTATAGAACTTCACAGCGCTTTAGTTTCAGTAATAAGTTTATAGATATAACAATTAACACATTATGTTGTAAATTTGCTAGTAAGATTATAGACTAAATTAAATAATTGTCGCAGGCCAGCAGACAGAGGCGAGCCAGCCAAACGGCTAGAGCTGATATCGATCTACCAGAGATCGAAGAGTTGAGAGCTAGGGTGGTGCAGTTGGAAGAGCAGAACCGTCGCTAGGCCATCGAGATGACACAGCTGCTGGATCAGCATATTGTTGAGTACATGCAGCAGTATGGTGGCCGCTTTTCATCCTCTGCTGGTTCGGGAGGTTCTGGATCTGATTGATCGGAGTGATAAGTATGTTTTTTTCTGTCATTGTTTTGTAAGTTTGGATGATGCATTGAGTTGGTGTTGGATTTGAACTGTTGTGTATATTGTTAGATGATACATTTGGTGGTAGTAATTTTGACATTTGGGAGTTGATGGTGAGGAGTTGGTGAAGGATTGATGTATATATTGTACAATTAAATGTACGTAAATTATGGTAGCGAAGTTTTGTTTGATTTTATATGAATTATGTTTGATTTATTTCTTTATGATATTTGATTATCTTTCTATGGTTTGATTTCATATTGAATATCTGAGTTGATATATCGAGTTAAGTGAAATATATTGTATTTATGGATTGTGGATGGAAGGCAAAATCGCGGTAGAAATTAAAAACAAATTCCAAGTTTTCCGACGACTCCCAAAGGCCTGTAGGCCAAAAATTACCAACAGATTCCGACGGCTTGAGACGGCCCAATTCCGACGCCTCCCGACGGCTTTCGATATAAAGCGTGATCGTCCACGTGTATTCCGACGGCCGTCTGATAGCCGTCAAAAGTCGTCTGAAAATCAGTCGACGAATCCTGTCGGGAGCCGTCCGAAAATCTATTCACCAATGGACTTTTTTGCAGCGGCTTTTTCCGATGGCTCCCGACGGCTTCCGACGGCCGTCGACGGGCTAGAGCCATCGGAAAATGATATATCTCTTGTAGTTTATACATCACATCCAAAATACTATGTCAAGTACATGGCGACTACTAAATAATATATGGGTCATATCCTCCTAAATGTCATGATATAAGGATGAAGTAAACTAAAAAGTCAAAATAGTCTACTTCAACGCTAGCATATAATCCAGAGGTCAACAAGTTCCTATATCTATAGAGTCTTAGCATGACCTGAGTATTATAATATAAACGGGTCAGACTATATCTAATAAAAAAGTGAGATGCTGATGTCATAAATATATGACCTAACAATAAATAAGCCATAACGAAAAATATGCTAGAACAAATGATCATAATAAGGCATATCAATTAACATCACCATTTCATAAATCCATTTATGACTTAACCATAAAATAAGTAATCTCAAAATACGCCTAAAACTAGTTAACCATAACAAGGCATATCAAACCAAATCAACATTTCATAAAATCCCTATCAAGTCTCCAATGGACTATCATCAAAAGTATAGTGGTAACAATTCAAAATTCTCTAAAGCTAAAAGATACTGAATACCCATCCAAAAAACTCTGAAGAAACAATCATCACTAATAAATAATCATAATCACGGATCCGAAAAAGATTATGATAGCCTTGACAAAGTCGCTAACACCTCCTCAAGCAGCTTCATCGGCCCTAACAAGTTCGCTAACACCTCCTCAAGCAGTTTTTCCCTGAACGACAAGGTCACTGACACCTCTTTAAGTAGTTTCATTGGCGAAGACAATGTTGCCAACACCTCACTAAGCAGTTTCACTCTGAATTACAAGGTCGCTAATACCTCTCTAAGAAGTTTCGCCCTGAATGACAAGGTTGCTTACATCTCTCCAAGCCGTTTCATCAAGCGCTACTCAAATCTAAAAATATATCAACTCTCAAGTCGATGAAAAATGAGTCATCGACTCTCAAGGATCTATCGGCTTGAAATACAAAAACCCTAAGATAATAGAACTATAAAGTGTAAATTATTGTCAAACAAATAATCACAAGAATTTAACTAACTGTCCCATACCAGATAGTAAATTCGGATATTTACTATAAGCTAGTAAAATCCATTCAAACTCTATTTAACAAGTTAGAATAATAAGCAAAATAATTATAAGGAAAGCCCCATGCCTATCCAATAATTCAATCGTTTATTAAAATTCCTTATTTCATAGAAAAGCATGAAATCTTATTAAAATTTCAAATCCATAGTAAATAAAATAAAAGAGTTTAAATGATTATATATAAATACATACTTAAAGATATAATTTTCCAAAACCACTTTTAAATATTTAATTTTATTTTTAAAGAAGAATTGTTTATTTACAAAAGTTTGAAACTTTTTCAAAATTATTTAAATTACTTCTATGATCAAAACTACTTCAAGTAAGATAATTTCTTTTATCATATATTTTATAAAAGAGTAACATATTTTATTTGCCTTTAAAATAACCATGTAATTAAAATATAATTGAAATAGTGATTTCTAGAGGATTTTATGAATAATAAACTAGTTTAAAAGCTTGAAATAGAATTCTGAATTAATAATTCAGTTAAGGGTTTAAAATGCTTTAATAAAATTTCCAAAATGATTTTTAATAAGGAAAATCACACTTGAGAATCTAAAAAATTTAAAACCATTCATCGAAATTCAAAATGAATCAAAACAACAAATCAATCAAAAATATAATTCTAAAATAAATTCCTCCAAAAATAGTGCTCATCAAGCGAAGCTAATTTAATGATCTGAGTCGCTATTTGGCAAACTTCAATCATACAAATAATGTTTAAACATCTTATAATTAAGCTAGGAAACCTAAATACATTTTGATGGTTTCCAATGCGTATGCAACTACCTAAATAAAAATTGATTCTAATTTAATATTTCAACCACACAATACAACCCATTCAACCATCAAACCAAGGAATCCATAACATGCAATTATATTTCACTAATTTCATTCAATCACTACTAATAATTAATGCAGTTCATAACCCAAACAAGGCATGCAAAGGGATTATACTTGTATAGATATAGATGTGTGAGTTAATAGAATAACTCACCTTAATGATATGAAGTAATCCACCATAGTCGTCGCGGGCCTGCTCCAACTTCAGCCACTTTCCTCTCTCTAGATAGCAACCACTCCCATTGCTTATAGTCGCACCTGCATCAATCTTCAACCATGCCTCGACTATCACTAGCATACATAAGCCACTACACAGAAACAAACACGCACTTCAAACCATCGGCCACCAAGTCCACTGTCACGAGCGATAGAATCGCGTCACTTCTAAGCCACCTACGACACCTTGTCGTGCCCAATCTCGTGCCTCGATCGCAATATAATTTTTTGTTTGCGTGAATTGGGGTTAGGTTGAAGAGGAATTGTGTAAGCCAATTAGATCAAGTTTTTGGGCTTGAATGGTAGAAGATTTGGGGATAAGGTTTGCTAATGAAAATAGAGAGAGGGATAGAAGGCTGGTTGCAATGAGCTAAGGAATGGAATTTTAAATAGGCTTTGGGCCTTTAAGTTACTATTTACTATGTTAACCCAAATAAATTTATTTATTTTTTCTCCAACTATTTTAATGATATAAAATTTATTTATAATTTAAAAGTATTTCATATCTATTACCACATTTTATTAGAATAAAATATTATCTAGAATGAAATTTATTGACAAACTAAATTTTATTATAAAAAATCCTTTATTAAATAGACTTTAATTGAATAATAATTTGATTCCAAATGTAATAATGGTCAGAATCGAATTCAAACACTTCTATATTAATTAAACTATTTTAATATCGTAGCTTTAAAATAGGGTTGTTACAATTGAAAGATGTCTGGATTGTTGGCAATCGGCCTTAGACTAGCGTAGGTTAACTGTCGTGAGTCACATCAGACTTAGTAGACTGTTAGGGGCCTTGAGACAATAGGTGTACGAACCTTGTTGTTCTCTAAATTGCTTGATTGGCATAGAAAAATTAGGTGTTCTTATTTGAGGTGGAAGATTTAGTTCGCGTTTATGTATCATAGAGTTGGATGCGGAGTGTCGTTGAGACATGCAACTTATGTTGCGAAAGATGTGCACGAGTGTTGGGATTGGATTACCGGTCGTTAGTCGACGTCTTAGGATCGGATTACCGATCGTTATTTGGGGTGTTGGGTTCGGAGGCTGCGCCAATTATGGACATTCCTGTGGGCTTGTATAGGCCTAGACATTGAAAGCTAGGTGGTGCCCAGTACCACCAGAAGTTAGGCGTAGTAACTCCTAGGAGTACGTTGGAGGTATTTTGCTGCTAGGATCGAGGTGTTGGGCACGGGTGCATACAATGAGTCGCTACACATGTTTACATTTGTGTTCTTCCTCTCTAGGCCAAGTGTGAGTTGTAGTGGGATAGTAATTCCCTAAAACTAAACAATCGTTTGGTAAGGTATGATCTGTTCCCATGATGTTATGCTATTGACCTTTGACATGTGACCTTAGGTGAATGGAAACTGTACACGCACTCAATATCACCTAGAGTAGACTTGGAGTTAGTTGTATTTAATTTCCTTATTAGTCTTGTTCTCATTTACTAGATATATGTCTGACCCATTCCATTTTTCCCCAGCACGGGTGGATTGATCAACCATTGATAGATTAATTGCTGCCTTTGGATTATCGTGCCTAGAGCATAGTTATATTTTATCATTTATCATGTATTTCCTGCCAATACATTTTCTCTTTCAGTACTTTGCTTGTGAAGTATTATCTTTATGATACTCTGATGTTGACATGTAATGATGATTTTCTAAGACTACGATATTATGATAGTTTGAGATCTAGATATTTTGATGCTTTGAGATTTTTATTACCATTTTATGAGATTATCCATATATCTGGTATTTCCACTATGATGGCCTTTAGATTAGATAGACTATTTCTTCATTAATATCTTAGTCTTTATGATACTGCTTTTACCATAAACTGATGATCTGTGTTTCTTAATATGGCGGTGTTTAGCACCTCAAGGGATGCGAGTTGTCCCATATGGTATCAGAGCCTAGGTTCAATATTCCTAGGGATAGAAGTGTAGACCCGTATGGATATATATATATATATATATGATTTTGAAAAGAAAAATGATTTTTGAAATTGTATTCAAAATGGATTTCCAAGGTATAACTATATATATATATATATATATTTGAAAAAAATTCATCAAGAATCCTTCAAATTTATGCTTATGCTTATTACAATTCCGGCCTATGTTGTCCTTTATCTTGAATCTTGTTTGTAAGTATATAATCGAATTCTTGCTATTAACAGATAGAGATGGTTGATCTCATAGGATCTGGCTCTACCGACATCTTTGATATTCAGGGTGTGAACATGCCCAATTTATTCCACTGTATCTTATAAGCTAGGGGACCGGTTGAGCATCAGACTATAAAGCCTGTGGAGGTGGCGGCCGGTGGCGTCCCCGTCCACCCACTTGTCACTCATGACTTTACTAAGATATGCACACTTTTACAAATTGGTCGGCAAGTTATTCTTGGGCGCCAAGACTTTTGACGATGCTAGAGCTTAGATTCGCAGGTGTAAGCAGATATTTGGACTTATGGGTTTAGCAGATGAGGTTAGGAGGCTGCTCACTACCTGACAGCTGCAGGGAGAGGCTCTTAATTGGTAAGAGTTTGTTGAAGCAGAGACTAATAGTGGTATCATGACTTGGAGCAAGTTTAGGAGGGAGTTTAGGAGGAAGTTTGAGATAATGTTCTTTTCGTAGGCTGAGGGAGTTATTGTAGAGAAGTTTATAAATCTAAAACAGGGTGATTTGTCAGTGAAAGAATATGTTAATCAGTTTAATGAGCTTGCAAGGTTTGGGATGGAGTTGATCAATACCCTGCTAAAGAAGGCGCTCAAGTTTGCTAAGGGTTTGAATTGGCCACTATAGTACTTAGAAGTGAGCCATGTTCCTGTGGGAGCTACTTATGAGGGTCTAGTTGAGATGGCGTTGCTTACGTCAATTACTAAGAAAATGGAAGAGGCTCCAAAGGCTGAAGTGAAGAACTTTTTGAAGGGGAAGAAGAAAGGTGGACCTCCACCTAAAGGGAAATTAGGAAGAAGGAGTTGAAGTGTCATAGGTGTGGGAAGACATGGCATTTTGTTAAGGATTCTCCGCTACTGAAGCTGAAGTGATTAAATAGTGATCAGGTTAGGCGTATTAAGAGGAGTTGTTCGACACCACCTAGAGCTGCCTCTTTAGCTTCTACTCATGTGGTTCAAGCATATATTGTGGAGACCATTCCCACTTCCAATGTTCTGCCAACACTGGATAAAGGGGAAAAGGTGGTGATTGAAGGCGTGTTATCTCTTTCTGCTCTTTCTATTCGTACTTTATTTAATACCGGGGCTTCATAGTCTTTTTTCTCTAGTAGACTTGTTGATGAGTTGCACTTAGACACTATTAATGTAGCGAACCCTATAATTGTGTAAAATCCCACAAAAGGATCGACTTATTTGTCTATAATATGCCAGGATTTGAGGTTAATGATTCTAAGGGTCGAGTTTGAGCATGATACCTATGTATTGGGATTCTTTGGTTTTGGGTTGATACTAGGCACAGATTAGATATCCATGTATGGGGTTGTACTAGACTGTGACAGGAAGACCGTTAGATTAGGCACTTGCAGTGGTTGTAGCTTAAAGATTTTCTTTGATCTGTGAGAATCAATTATGTTGACCTACCTTTACTTACTAGACCTACCACAAGATGAGCTTGTTTCTATCCCAATAGTTAGAGATTTTCCAGATGTATTTTCGGAGGTTACTGGTCTCCCACCCTAGAGAGAATCATTATCTTTTGCCCAGCATAGATGATCTCTTTGATTAGTTGGTTGGAGTGAAAGTATTTTCCCAGCTTGACTTGGCCATAGGTTTCCATCTGTTAAGAGTAGCTAAGGATAGTACTTAGAAGACTGCATTTAGGACTCTCGATGGGTTATATGAGTGTTTAGTCATGCCTTTTGGACTAACCAATGCCCCCGCTTATTTTGTAGATTTGATGAACCGAGTGTTTAGGGAGATGCTGAATAAGTTTGTGGTGGTATTTGTGGATGACACCTTGGTATACTCGAGGAGTAGGTAGGAGCATGCTTTGCATTTAAAGGAGGTGATTAGGACCCTCCGAGCATATAAGCTTAAGGCAAAGTTTTCTAAGTGCCACGTTTGGAGAGATGAGTTTCGCTTTTTGGGGCACACTATTTCAAAAAGTGGGTTGGCTTTGGATCCTAGTAAGATGGCGGCAGTGTAGGATTGGCATGTCCCGGAGAATGCCATAGAAGTGAGGAGCTTTCTTGGTCTCGTGGGTTATTATAAGAAATTCATTAAGGACTTCACTAAGGTATCTGTCCCATTGAATTGTCTTACCAAGAAGCATCTATATTTTGCATAGGATGCTAAATGTAAGGATGCTTTCGTTAGGTTGAAGGAGGCTTTGACCAGTGCACCTGTATTAGTCCTAATGGGAGTAAACCTTTCACTATTTATACCGATGCTTGTGGTACAGGGCTAGGAGCAGTGTTGATGCAGGAGGGTAGAGTGCTATGCTAAGCTAGTAGGTAGTTGAAGACTCATGAGATGAACTACCCAACGCATGATCTTGAGTTGGCAGCTACAGTCTTTGCTCTTAAGTCTTGGAGACATTATCTTTTGAGTGAGAGATTTGACCTTTTTATAGACCATAAGTCCTTGAAGTACTTATTCTCTGAAAAGGACTTGAACTTGAGGCATCAGACATGAATGTAGTTCTTAGCCTCATATGACTTCGAGATTTCTTATACCCCAGGCAAGGGGGATGATGTAGCAGATGCATTTAGTAGACTAAGAGCTACAACGAGTCCTTTGTTTTTGGAGTGGAGACATTTGAAGTTTATTTCCACCTTTGACTTTAGGCCATCGTCCAATATTACCCCTAGATTTCTACTAGACCTAAATGTTCGGCCGACCTTAATGGAGCATATTGGAGCTAGTTAGAGGGAGGATAGTAAGCAGGCAGACCTTATGGATAGATTAGGCAGAAGAGAGTCATCGAGTCATCTTAGGCGTTATGCCATAGACTCGAGAGGATGATTGAGGAGAGACAATAGGTTGTGTTTTCCTTTTAATGCAGACTTGGTGGATGCAGCATTGGCTTAGTCTCAGCGCTCTAGGATGACCATTCACCCCGGTGGAGATAAGATGTACCAGGATATGAGGAGAGTTTTCTTTTGGTCTCGGATGAAGAAACAAGTGGTAGCGTATTATGCTAAGTGTATGACTTGCCCCAAGGTGAAGGCGGAGCAGAAGAAGCCTGGAGGATTTTTGCAGCCATTGGACATTCCACAGTGAAAGTGGAAGAGCATTTCTACGGATTTCATAGATGGATTACCCCGATCCAAGAGAGGGAATGAGAGAATTTGGATCATCGTGAACAGACTGACCAAGTGTGCTCATTTCATACCTGTGAGGAGCACTAGAATAACATCTTCATTGGCAGCTTTATATGTTAGGGAGGTGGTTAGCCATCATGGAGTACCTACCAGTATAGTTAGTGATAGAGACCCACTCTTCACTTATTGAGGAGTCTGTTGGAGGCTTTAGGGACTGAGTTGAGTACATCATACCATCCATATACTGATGGTCAGATAGAGAGGGTGAATCGGGTTCTAGAGGATGTACTTAGGATGTGTATTATTGATTTTGGAGGCTCTTGGGAGGATCATTTTCCACTATAGAGTTTTCCTACAATAATGCTAATAGGCTAGGATAGTGATGACATCATTCAAGGCTTTATGTGGCAAACCTTGAAGATCGCCATCATTTTGCTGGGACACTTTAGATAGGATTATCTTTGGGCCTGATATGGTTAGGAAGACTTCAGATAGGGTGGAATTAATTCAGAAGATGATGAAGAAGGTTCAGGACCAACAGAAGTCTTATGCAAATAGGAGGCGCTTTGAGTTGGATTTTGCGATTGGGGATATAGTATTTGTAAAGGTCTCACCTCTAAGACATGTGATGAGATTTGGGAGTTTGGGGAAGCTAGCTTCGAAGTTTGCTGGACAATTCCTGATTATAGCTAGGATTAGGAGATTGGCTTATAGAGTTAGACTTCCGGAGTAGTTTGCTAGAGTGCATGATGTTTTCCATGTTTCACACAAGCAAAACTGCTTACATGATTTAACCGTTGTTGTTAAGCCTAGTAGTTTGGAGGAGGTTTAGGAGGAGCATGAGTCACTTTTTCGACATGTACCTACCTGCATCTTGGAGCGTGGCACTAAGCAGCTCCACGATAAGGAGATCAGATTAGTTAAGGTTCAGTAGGGAGACTACCCAGTTGAGAGTACATGGGAGCCCGAGAAGAAGATTCAAGCTTCCCAACCATAGCTTTTTTTGGTACATCTTACATTTTGATCTTTCTCTAGTTAGAACTCTTAGGTAGAACCTTAAGGGTAGGGTAGACTGTATTAGGTACCTTTGGATAATAGGTATGGTTGTGAACATGTCAATGAGACAAGTTATGGTTGATGGATATTATTGGATGTACATGGATGTTTATGGGTGCAAGTGGTTGCATTACATGCACTAAGATATTGGGTCCCTAAGGTACTCACATTCATCACATTGCTTGCTGATTTTAGTTATTATGCATGGATAATCTTTGCATATGGATGTTGCATTTGGATGTATGGCTGAGCGTACATGTAGAGTTATCTATTTATTTTAGGACTAGCATACGTTTGGATGCATAAAATAAACAGGAGGTCGACTTAATCAGTAGACCGACTACACTTTTTCATTAGTTAGGTTCATGTCGAATTATTAAGGATTATGGTTGTCGTGGATGATGGATGTAGATTTGGTTGCTGATTATTATTTGCGTTCTTCTATCCTTAGAGATTTTGGGGTCAAAATTCTTTAAGGGAGGAAGAATGTAACACCCTAGAATTTTCTCAGAAATTAATAAGGAAATATAATTAAAAGATAAGAATGAACACAAAAGGAGAATTTTTAAAAACATCCGAATTTGACTACGGGACTTGCACCATTGTGTATGTAACAATTATTAGGACAACTTTCATATATAACTTGTTGAAATCCGAGCTAAAACGAAAAAGTTATAAAGATTTGAGTAAATAAGAAATAAAAAAAATGATTAAGGGCCATGTTGACCCACATTACACCTAGGTTGATCATGGGCAATCGACCCGACTTTGTGTCGATCGTAGGGTCACAACCTGAAGTTGGTTCGTTTCATGCATGCGAGATTATTGCGTGCTAGCTATGGTTCGGATGATGAACGAGGCGATTTTGGACTGAGATCAGACGGTAGTGAGTTGAGGTATTCCTCTATAAATTGATAGCTACGGTCAATCTAAAATCTAATACTCCCCATTATAGCGAAGCTCTGCCAAAATAAAACCTCAAACCCTAATTTCCTAAATAAATTTCTAAACCTCAATTCTATTCTAAATCTCAACCTAAACCAAAATAAAATGAGATCTAGTAATTGGAGGAGAGGCCTAAGTGAATTTAGGGTAAAAAGCTTGTGGCGTCAGAGGTAAAACTAAAACTTAGGATAGAGGTGAATGGGCGCAGATTTAATAAGTTAATTAAATTAATTGGTTTTAATTTCTACCCTATGTTGATTTGACAGTTAATTCTAAGATTAATCCGTTAAATTATTAAATTGGGAATCTAGAATAATGGATCTTTTTATCTAATTATAGCTAACGTATATAAGTTGTAAAACCATAAATCATATGTTAAAATTGGATTTGAAACCTATAATTTTTGCAATTGAAATAATGTAAATACTGCAAAAATGTAATAAAAGTAGGACAAATAGATTAGCCCAACTGGAATAAAAATTAAATGGATTAAGACTGATAATCGAATGAAATGGAATAATTTTCTAAAAACAAGTAAATTGAAAGATGTCTGGATTGTAAGCAATCGACCTAAGATTAGCGTAGGTCGACCGACGTAAGTCACTTTAGATTTAGTGATTGTTTCGAGCCTTGAGCCAATAGGTGTATGAACCTTTTTATTCTCTAAATTGCTTGATTGGCGTAGACACATTTAGATTTTTTTATTTGAGGTGGCGGACTTATTTCGCATTTCTGTATCATAGAGTAGGATGTGGAGTGTTGTTGAGAGTGCTACTTATGTTGTGAAAGGTGTGTGTAGGTCTTGGGATTGGATTACCGATCATTAGTCGATTGTTGGGTTTGGATTACCGGTCATTAGTCGGGGTATTAGGATCGGAGATTGTTACAATTATGGACATTCCCGTTGGCCCGTATGGGCATAAACGCTGAAAGCTAGGTGGTGTCCAATACCAACTGGAGTTAAGGCGATTCATGAGGGTACGTAAGAGGTATTTTGCCGCTAGGAGGGGTTGGGTATGGGTGCATACGATGAGTCACTATGCGAGTTTACATTTGTGTTCTTCCTCTCTAGGCCTAGTGCGAGTTATATTGGGATAGCAGTTTCCCAAAGCTAGACGATCGCTCGATGAGGTACAATATATTGTTACTCCCATAATGTTAGGCTATTGACCTTTGATATGTGACCTTAGGCATATGACCTTAGGTGAAAAGACATAGTGCACACACTCTATATCACTTAAAGTAGACTTGGAGTCAGTTGTATTTAATTTCCATGTTAGTCCGGTTCTCATTCACCAGACATATATCTACCCATTCCATTTTTCCCCACCACAGGTGGACTAAGCAACCGTTGACAAATCCATTGTTGCCTTTGGATTATTATGCTTGGAGTCTAGTTCTATTTCATCCTTTATAATGTATTTCCTATTAGTACATTAACTCTTTCAGTATGATGCTTCTCTGGGATTATTTTTATGATACTTTACTGTTAACATGTACTAATGGTTTTCTAAGACTATGATATTAGGATATTTTAAGATGTGGATAGTTTGATGCTTTGAGATTTTTATTACTATTTTCTAAGATTATCCATATATTTGGTATTATGTTTCTGCTGTGATGACATTTTTATTTGATAGATTATTTATTCTTTGATATCTTAGTCCATGTGGTACTGCTATTACCCTAAACTGATGATCTGTGTGTCTTGATATGGCAGTGTTTAGCATGTCAAGGGATGCGGGTTGTCATATGTCGTGTTAGTTGGGGCAGTGACCGAACTTGCCACATCGCAAATTGGTCGGAGGAGTTGGAGGTCGAATTGGTGATGCTAGTGGACTTGTGAAGGAAGAAGGAGTTGTTTGGCATGGGTCGGAAGCAGTTTAGAGCTCTAAGATGTTTTTCGACCGTCGACATCAACGAGGGTGAGGCTATAGGTGGATCGGTCGTGACATAGAGGGGTTTGACGTGTCGAGCTCGCGAAGAGTAATCTGTTGGTGAAGACAGTGTTCGATTCCGTCGACTCTATCTCCATATCACTATTGATTATGCATAGTTTATGGTGGTGTATTCTGAGCAGGTAGTTCATATTTGGAAGGGAGGGAAGAAAGGCTTAGAGGGGGGTTTGAGTTTTTAAAAGGTGATTGGTTTGTTTAATTTGTTAATTAAATAATTAATGTGCATTTTAAAATCAACAACTTATAAAATGAACATCTCTCTCATACGAGGTCCAATCGAGACGTGGTCTTTTGTGTTGCGCTCATAATAGAGATAGCTCTGGCTAGAAATAGTTTCATTAAATTTGGTGCAAGTGAAATTTTGGGCTAAAATTGAGGTCGTTCGATTTTATTTCAAATTGGAATGCCTAAGCGTTCGTTGAAATTTCAGTGAGTTAAACTCATCTTTTTGGATAATCAGTATGATATACGGTAGATAAAAGTTACTATTTGTGTTTGGATGGATTATTGGTTGGTTTGGTTAAATATTCGCTTTTGAAAAGTGATTGACATTTAAAATGAAATACAGGGATTTTTATAGTGAAATCTAGATTTTTCGACATTGTGATTTTTAATTCCAATTATATGACAGTTGATTAAGATTTCAGTTATATACCCGTTATATAGATTTTAAATCCTGAAACTTGATAGTTTGGCCATATTGGATATGACACCGACATATGTTAAAAGTTGAACCTTTTTAGAGAAAATGGTAGTTATAGCATTGATTAAGTGCTATAGTAGCTATTAGCCTCGATATAGTATTTTTTAAAATACTATTAATTGTTGTTTGATTTGGAAACGGTTTCCAATTTTAAAAATGGTCTAGTCTGACCTTTTTGATTTTCTATGATATTTTATTCAATATTAGTTTTCGTACTTCTCTATTTTACTTCAATTTCTTTTATTATTCTTTTCTAATATATGTATATGTTTTAAGATTTTTCGAAAAGTATCTATTTTCATAGAAAAGTTATTATAATAACGACTGTTTATTTTAAAGGAAATAAAAGAGGTTATCATTTATTTTAAAGAGATTTTGTATTTAAAAAAAATAGAAATTTTTTGGAAATAAGTAATTATGAAACATTTTATTTAAAATGTTGTGATAAAAGAATAGATTTATATATGGTATTTGATAAATTTAAGAGAGATTTATAAGCGGTATTTTATAAATAAAAGGATAGGTTTATAAATGGTATTTCTAGAAGGGAAAATATTAGATAAATTGAAGAAATAAGTCACTGTTGCGAATTTATGGAATGATCGTGTTATGGGAAGTATATAAGATTTATAATTATAATTGGAGTTTTTGTATAATATCTGGACTTTGGTTTTTATATTCGGAGTTGTTTATAAAGGAGTTTTGCAATTATATTGAGAAATTTATAAAAGGATTTTTTATAAATGAATTTGGAGTTTTTGTAAAAAGAGTTGCAAATAAATTTAGGGAATTATAAAATGAGTTTTATAAATGACTATTTTATTAAAGAAGTTTTATAAAGAATTTTATAAAAGTATAAAGGATGTTTATAAAGAAGTTTATTAAATAAGTTTGGAGATTCACAAAAGGATTATAATTATAAAGTTTATTAAATAAGTTTGGAGATTCATAGAAGGATTACAATTATATTTATAAAGGGAATTTTATAATTTATAAATAATTTTTTATAAAAGGAGTTTATAAATATAAGGAGTTTCATAAAGGCATTTTATAAAAGGGGATTTAGAAAAAGACCGAGACTCGATTTCAAATTACGGCGGTATGGAAAATGTCCTTTTCATACATAACACAAAATTCCAAGGTATGAAACTCATCCCTATCTTGAGAATTAAGAATGTGTATCGAGGCAAGAATAGTTTTCTCACTTGTTCAATTTTATTGTTAATAAAGAGATAGTACTATTGGAAAGTGATGTTTAGTATATTTGGTCTGGTTTTTATATGATCTATTTACTTACACCAAAAAGAAAGTGTTTGGGTTTAATGTTATCAGTGTTTTATATGATATTTGTTTTACCTTAATTAAATTTGGTTTTGAAAATGAAATCTTTCTTAAGATTTGTGAATATACTTATAACGTTGAGATAAGTATATGACTAATTTTTCGAAGTATTAGAAATGTAGTGTTTGTAAATATACTTATATTGTTGATATAAGTATATGGAAAAGTTTCTAAGTATTAAAAAGGAGAAATGCTTTGTGAGTATACATATACAGCTGAGATAAGTATATGAATAATTTCTAAGTATTGGAAAGAGTATAGGAGACCTGTGAATATGTCTTTGTAAATGTATTTTGATACAAGTATTTACAAAGTAGATTTAATTAACGAAAGGATTAATAAGAGGCTTAGTGGTTTCTTATGTGCTTAACCAGTGTTGGTTTTCATATGGAAATAATTCTCTAATTTGATTTTTTTATTTGATAGTTAAACAACCGACTATCAAATGTTGGCCAGTTTTAAACTATTGTTGTCGATTCAGAGAGATAGGATCGGATATATTATCTGAAAACCACTTCAAACCGGCATAAGCATTCAAATTGAAGATATCATAAAGATGATGGGATCGAAGACGGAGTTCATTGAAGTGCAAGGGCTATTCGCTACTAATCTCGAGGATGAGAAGTAGTGCCTTTGGTTTGTTCAGTCCCAGAACAACTTGAATGGATGAATGCTAGCACTACATTGTTACT
Organism: Allium fistulosum; assembly: GCA_030737815.1. Classification (NCBI taxonomy): domain Eukaryota; kingdom Viridiplantae; phylum Streptophyta; class Magnoliopsida; order Asparagales; family Amaryllidaceae; genus Allium; species Allium fistulosum. The sequence continues at coordinate 229,270,225 of CM060908.1, read as the reverse complement.
TGGAGGGCAGTGTTAGCATTCCAAGTGGGATTGCTATATAAAAGGTAAAACATAGCATTATACCTCACAACCGAAAATGACTAAAGGAGGGATGTGCAGTAAGGCTATGTGAGTCGCTCCAATTACGATTTGATCATCACTTGCATCTAGATCGACATTTTTTGATTTTGTATACATATGACCATGGAAACGGTTTGTCAAGTCGACGGTCCGAGGTGATCATATTTAGTACTATTTAGGAAGGGGTAGGCCGGTCCTGAGTAGTAGAGGTGCAATTAAGGCAGCCTCGGTATATTTTCTATAGAGGTGTACTGTACGAAAGGTACACCCTTAGTTGGTCATGTTGAAATCCATTCTCCAATAAATGCCTTCGGACTTAGTTATATACCTATTATGTTGGAATTTAATTAATGTAACAATTTCGACGAAGATTAATATTTATTTTAAACCCTAGACATTATTATAATATCAAGAGATTTCCTATGGAAGGGTTTGGTTATCGTAAGGTAAAAACCCTTCAGTATTTATTAAAGCGTGGTCTTACGAGATACCTTTATTTTAAAAGTTTTTATAATATTAATATCCATTAGAGGTATGTTTCTCAGGCTGGTTTACAAGACTGGCCGGGCATTATTTTTCTTATAATGCTCAAGTTAGACCGAGCATATTTCAAGATTTAGCTTTGGATGCTTTAGAGCTTCAGAAGACGAGGTGGACGCCTCCAAGACGTATTCATGTATTTCTTTATCTCAGTTGCATTGGTTGTTTTGTATATATCAGCATTATTGAGGACATGTTGTTATAATTATCTAGGTTGATTATAGATTAGTTTACTCTAATTGATGTATGTATATTGCAGTTTTCTTTTGTAATGATATATTGTATATTATATATTACTTGTCGTGATGTGATATTCAATTATGTCTTTTCGGCACTTAGATGCTCGACAAGTGCATACTGTGGATGTATTAGTGTCGGATTTTGAGTTCGAAAAGGTGGGTTGTTACAAAAAGTGCTTCTAGAAGAAGGCTATTGTAATTGAAATAATATAAGCTAAGTTGATAGAATAACATCGTAAATTTTAGTTGTTGAGATTAACATAATAGATTTGTCATTCAACATACTTAAGTTAATTTGGATTTTACTCATAAAATCATCGCTCGATATGTTTTTTGAATTTTGGTATATGTATGTTGAAACGAAAATTCTAAATAATGATTTAGGATATGCTGCTTGCGCTTAATACCCAAAGTACCTTGAAGTCAATGGGAGCGATTCTTAGTTTGTAGGTTACTGGTTATGACCCAAGAAGTGATACTAGATTATTATTTAATAAGCATTGGATTTAAGCACGTATTTTGAAGGTGAAAACAAATTGTTTGATTTTTAGTTAAAATGGAGAGGAAGAGTGTATTGTAAGAAAGAGTAATAATATGTTCTAAAATAATTCTAAAAATATAAGAAAATGACAAACTTATGATTGTTAATGATGTACTCGTTTTAAAATCATTTTAGTTTGGTTGTTTAATTCTCAGTATAGGACTTGAAACGACGTCTTTTATAATCAGTATAAAAGGATGTTAGGACTGTCCCAAAATGATATACATAGACATTGTATTAAAGTGTTTAATGTGGAGCATGTAAGATAGGTTCGTTATGCATTGGCAATAGGAATTATCATACATATTATATTATTTATAATATCACACATCGCTTACGTATTTGATACATCGAGAAAATACCAAATCCGAGTTAAGATTGCTATATGAAAATTGAGAGTGTTCTTGAATATTCACGAAATACTAGAGGATTGTTTATAGAAACAACAAACTCCTTATGAAGGAGTGCATAGACTCAAACTTCAGAAGTGATATTGAGTATAGTATGTAAATCCTAAATCCATGTTCCATCTTAAGCTAAGAACTTTAAGTTGGAATTATTCCAAAAAATAAGTTTTGGGTGATTCAACCAAAGGATAAGTACATCACCTTGAATAGCACTATACTGTAATAAGTATAAATAAATGCACAAATTTATAGCTAAGCTAAGGGTGATTCCAAATGTTGAGAATCTTATGGTGCAGTTATATGATAACAATGTTGAGATACAGTTAGTAAAAGACCTAGAGCTCATTGGAAGTCCAAAAACAAACTACAATGGGTTCCACATGATAAAGGAAATTTATTAACATCGAAGGGAGTTAACTAATTAAGTAGATAAATAAAACAAAATAGCATGCTCGTTTACAATGACCTGAGTAGTTTTTGTGAAAATTGATCAAAGGAGTTGGAATAAGATTCTATAATTGACCTTAGGTGTAAGGGGAAGATTGATAGAGCTAAGGTATGCCCTAAGGGAAATTACGTAATTTGTTACACATATTTAACTCAATAACCAATCTTATTCAAAATTAAAAGGTGTTCTCTTTTTATTATATACTTGTTATATTATGATATAAATTATTATTATTTTGAAATTGGGTACTTAGATTGTAATATATGACTGTACTATAAGACATAGGTAGTACATAACATATTGTAGGTCAACAATGTCTAGTGGCTCAAATCACATGCTATGTAAGATTTGAACCTGCAACCTCATGGACCAAAACCAGAGTGTCTAACCACTAGGACAGTGGTGTTGGACAAGACAATATTATTTTAAATAGAAAATCTTTAAATGATATGTTATGTTATAGTAATTACAATGTGTTGTAATCATGAGAAATTAATCGTATTAAAAACAATATACTATTTTAAATATTCCTAGTTAAAATGTTTCGGGATTGGATATCGATAGATCTATTGGGTCTAGTGTTCGAAATGCTCTCAAAATGTTGGGAAATTTATTACTTAAGTTTACTAGGGGCACTAATGGGTTGTGTACTAATTCTTATTAGATAACTATGGAATGACTCACTCGAGAGTTTTCTATTGGTAGATATAACTAAGGTGAAACAATGAATCTCAAAGTTAGAATATTACACAATTCTCCAAACTTGAGAATACTTTTGAACTTCAATGTGAATACTCCATTTTGATTATAGTTAAATCGTGGCATGGTATCCATAGAACAACTATTATGTCTAAGTAGAAGCATTGAAAGTGAAACACTATCCAATAGAGAATTCATCTCCTTAGTTATATAGGATTAATATCATGGTCAATTGTAGCCAACTCAAAGTCAAAGTCTCTTACCAAAGCTGCATGGTTAATAATAATTGTTATTACTAAACCCAAGACATTGTGATTGGACTAATCAAGTTGAATGTGGGCGATGTTGGAATTTTGACCGAAATCAAATTCCTTAAATCCTAATGTGATATAGTGTTGACGAAGAGAATTATTGTAAATAATTATTACTATTAGGTACCACTTATAATAAGTAAAATTGGGTTTTATCTAAAAGACGCGTAGCTATAAATTCAGCCAAAATGTCACACCACTAGCTAAGGTGACGTGTGAACGTTGTCAATATTAATCGTTGGTTGAATTTAAACCTTTGAGTTGCACAACCGTTATAATAAATACTTCAAAAAACTGCATGATTTAATTAATTTATAACCGTTGTAAATAAATTAAATTAATTGGTATTTATAAAATATTAATTATTTAATTTTACTTGATTTGTTTGAAAACCATTAATATTTAATAAAGTGCATACATAAAAGTTCAAAACGAGCGCACCGATATACAATATCGATATAATATTTAAATTAGATTTAAATAGATTAATTTCTAAGTGAATTTGAAATTTTTTAAGGGACATAAGGTACCTTATGGCCAAACTTACATAATAAAAAGGAAGCAGATTTGATGAGATTTGATGAACATTTAAATAAGGAAGTTTTAATGGAGCGAATTGAAAGGTTTTAATGTATCGTTTAAAACAAATTCTCTTTTAGTCATTTATTTTTCTCTATGAACCATACACTTTTCTTTCACCATTCTCTTCCTTATCATGGCCAAAATCCATAGTCTCCATGACTTAGAAGAATTCTAAAATCAAAGTCAAATAATAAAGGTGGTTTATATCTCTTGATCTTTGCAAAATTTGGAGGTTGATTCAAGAATCCATGGTACTTTTATTCATCATTCTATGTGCGTTCTTTTCGGGTACATCTTAAAGTAAATTTATAGTTTTATTTATTCTTATATTCATCTTGTTTATATAGTTTAGATCTATTGCATACTATATTTGAGTATGAGCTTATCTATTTAACTTGAACTAATTTCCCTTTGTTACATCCCCTTTAATAATGTATGTTCATAATGTTAATTTGATTCAAATCCATTTTGTACTATACGCCTTTTTGACTACTTGTTTATGTCAGGAAAATTAGAGCTATCATTACATCTTATTTATTTAGTTGTTTATATTATTATTATAGTTTGAATCTGAAATTTTACGACAAATTTATATGTGCCTAAATTATCCATTTTCTCTTGTTTTGGAAATTATTGTTTAACAAAAAACAATTTTGATAGAAACCTAATTTTAGAACAATTGATATGATTTTATTATTTATTATATTTATATATGTATGCATGTATGTGTATATGTATAAACTTGAATAAACTTCTTGTGTTATCTATTTGTAATCATTTGAAAATTGAATATAAGTTTATGATTGTTGGTTGAATATATGTAACGACCCGTATTTTTACGGATCGAAAAGTTCGTAAAAATCTGGAATTTTTAGTGTTGTTAAGTCGTTTCAGATTTTGGGCAGAATTTTGTTCAAGTCCTAAGTCGTGACCGACTTAGGGGAGTTAACGACCTAAGGGGTAGGTCGGCGACGACCTAAGGAAGCTGGGGTAGCAGTGGAGCGACTTAAAGGTTAGGTCGTGTAGGAAGTTATGTCGTAGGCGACATAGGGATTGGAATAGGTCGTGTGGAAGTTAGGACATGTGGGGTGGCTTAGGTCGAGTGACCGACTTAAGGTAGTGACCGACCTAAGAAGTTGACCGACTTATAGATTAGACAACTTAAGGTAATGACCGACTTAAAGAAGGGAAGACTTAAGTCGGTGACGACCTAGTAGTTAACGACCTAGTGGTTAGCGAGTTAGAGTAGTTAGGTCGTAGATGACTTAAGGAGTTAAGTCGTAAGTCGTATCCCCTGTTAAGTCGGAGGCCCTGCTAAGTCGTAAGTCGTAGGGTTGTTAAGTCGCTAAGTCGTCCAGGCGACTTAGGGGGGGAACGCGCACTTGTGTTAGGTCGTATACGTACGTTAGGGCGTGTGAGTGTTAAGTCGGCCTCAGTTAGGTCGTAGGTCAGTTACCCAGTTAAGTCGCGCACTTGTTAAGTCGTAGGTCGCGCGCGCATTCTTAAGTCGTAGATCGTTGAAGCTGTTAGGTCGTAGTATTTTCCTAAGTCGTAGGTCGTGGCTCTATAGGTCATGGACGACCTAATTCCGAGCGACGACTTAAGAAAGCGGACGAGTTAAGGAGGATTTCAGCTATAAATACTCGTCCATTTCTCACTTTTTGGGATCCGGATTTCGAAGTGACGAAGTGCTGCCATTTTGAGAGCTCGACTTCTACACTTCTTCACTTCTTTTCTCCACTCTAATCTAGTGATTCCATCCATCCATATCGAAGATCAAATCGAAGATCGAAGAGCTTAGATTGAAGATCTACATTCTTCAAAGTTAGATTTCATCGTTTGAAGCGGATTCGTGATAGATCGAGTTAGATCATTCGCTGTCCAGATCTGAAGTGTGTTGCTTTTGGGTTGTTTAGGTGATTTGGTGAGTGGTGATTATCTCTCACACGGATCCAAAGGAGTATATCGGATCGTTGGCTTGATTTTGGTGTTAAAGTAGTGATTTCCATGCATTTTTGTAAACCTAAGTGTAGATCTATGTAGATCCATTGTTCATGATGATTTGACAACCATTTTACTACATGATTAACCTATGCAAGTTCATTCATCAAGTTGTAGAGATATTTCTCATGTTTTCATGCTTGTTAGACTTTCGACTCTTTATTTACGAAATTGCCATTATTGTTATAATTGTCTATTTAGCTTATATTTGAATGCTTGTTTACTTGGATTAATGTTTGACTTGATTGATTGCTATGAATTAGATGATTGATGATTTGATTTAGACAAGATGGTCGAAGATGATTCAAAAGCTAAGGGAAAGGCTCTTGAATTGGAAAAGCTGAACGTGGCATATGTAGCGGATGATGAAGCTCATATGGATAGATTTGATGATGATGTTGAGATGAGACATTGCTATGATGATGATGAGGCGAAGTATGATATGAGATAGCCTTGGTCTAATCTCGACGGGATCATTCCAAGCATGTTGATAACTCGGTGAAATGGTTCGAGTTGAGGATAATGGTTTGCTCGAGAGGCGCTTGAGCTAGTATGGAAATAGTCGTCGAGGAGGATGACTAGGAGGCTGAGATCTCATCGTTGTTGAAGGTTCTAGCATGCTCAAAGCAAGAGTACGTTAGGCAGATTCGATAGTCCCTGAAGGCTAATGATTGATAGTCAAGTACTCTGGGAAGATTCGATAGTCCTAGGCACGGGTCACGATGACGTGTAGAGTTATGTCTAGAACCGGGGTTTTCCATTAGCCCTTGACGGACGGCTGAAAGAATGTGCCGGTCATTCAATTAACGGTGATATTGAGGCAATGATGACAGTGATAGCCAGAGTCATGGATGTTTGGTTGTATCGTCATTCGGTCTCAAGAGCGGTATTTTCTGGGTGCTTATCTGATCTTGGTTTAGGCCTTGGGGGTTTGTACTTGGAAAACATCGCCCTTGACTCGAGTGATAATTGCTTTATTTTAAATTGTATGCTCTGCTATGTTTGCTTCTGCTTAGTGTGTGTCTGGGGGCTATCACTGTAGAAAGAGGTGGAGTGGGAGGGTTGTATTCCTATTCCTTTTCCTTTATGCTCTTTTGGTATGTTGTTAGTTAATTTACTGCTCACTAAGACTGTTGTCTGACTCAAGGCTTTATGTTTTTAACTCTTATTGCCTTGGGCTGTTCGTCCATTTTGGGACGGGCAGACTAGGTAGCAGGTGACAGGTGCTATTCTTGCTTTCCACGATGATGATATCGAAGACGAGCTGGAGGGTTGCATATTATCTTCTTACTATATGTACTGGATGTTCTGCTGCTTTGTATATGTCTCTGAGTGATATGTAGTGAGGCTTGATGTATTGACTATCCTGATGTTGTAATCAACTATTATGAAGTTTTATTGATGAGATTCTATTTCTGTGAAGCTTCACTATATATATATTCTATTGTATTTTGTCCATGCGCTATGAGTAATACGATAGATTCTGTTGTTTTAATTTACCCTAACAATCGTCCATGGTCGCCTGGCACACTTTACAGCGCACTTTCTCTAGGTTCAGTGCATGGGTCATGGGCGGTCGTCACATTTGGTATCAGAGCATTGGTTAATCGATTTTACCCAACGCTCGCTGACGTAACTACGTATGAGAGACGTAATTGTATTTTGATGGATGATTACTATATATAATATAGTAGCTGAGTAGAGTTTGAGTCCTTTATGCAGTTGTTTCTCTAGATGAGCTGATCATTCCTTTTTATAGATATTAAGGATGAGTCGAAGAGGGAGACCAGCTGCTAGGGAAAGCCGTGCTACTGAAGGGGCTGCTGATTATGTTGCTATGTTCGAAGCTATGATGACTTCGATCATGAGAAGGATGCCAGCTCCGGGGCCATCGGTGGATGTTGGAGTTCAAGTTCAAACTCCAAAACCGGTGGATTTTTCTAAGCTGTGTAAAGACTATACTGCTCTTGGAGGAAAGGTTTTCTTGGGGACAGAATCAACCATTGAGGTCCAGAGATGGATAGATGCTTGTAGAAGGATCTTTGGTGATTTGGGAATTAAGGATGCAACTAAGAGGAAGTTAGCATCGAGGCAGCTTCAAGGAAGGGCTTCTGATTGGTGGAACTCTATCACCATTGATACTCCGGAGGAAGAGATTACTTGGGAGCAATTCCAAGTCAGATTTGAAGCTAAGTTCATTTCTACAGCTCAGAAGTATGTTCTGTTCAAGAAGTTTGTGGAGCTCAAGCAAGGTGGAAGACCAGTTCTTGAGTATGTTTCTGAGTTTGAAGCTTTGTCCAAGTATGCCCGGTCGTATATTGAATCTGCATATCAGAAGAATGAGAAGTTTGTGACAGGCTTGGACAGTTATCTTGGGAGGCAGTTGGTGGATCATTTGGACGATTCATTTGAGAAGCTTGTGGAGAAAGCTCTCAGGCATGAGAGTCTGTTTCCTAAGGAAGGATCTATTGTTGCTGTGACCAGGGGAGAGTCTAAACCACAGCAGGGTGGAAACAAGAAGAGGAAGCAGCAACAGCAGAAGGGTAAGGATGGCCAGAAGAAGCCAAAGGGCGAAGTGACTTGCTACAATTGTCAGCAGAAGGGCCATTTCTCTAAGGATTGTAAGAATCCGAAGGTACCGATGAAGTGTCACAACTGTGACAAGCCGGGGCATATCAGGAAGAATTGTCCAGAACCACGGAAGGACAAGCAGATTGTGCAAGCTTATGCTTTGGGAGCTGTTCCATCGTCTTCGAAAGCTCCTACCGCTGAAGAGAAAGGAAAGAGTGTGGTGGTTCAAGGTACTCTTTTCCTATGTGGTGTTCCAGTTAGAGTTTTGTTTGATACTGGGGCGTCGCATTCTTTTGTTTGTAATGAACTTGTAGGCCGGTTGGGTTTAGAACCGGATATTGTTGATAGGCCATTGGTTGTGACTAATCCAGTTGGGGGTTCGTCTTGTTTGTGTATGTTATGCCGTGGTCTGATTGTGTCGAGTCATGATTGCTCTTTTGTTTGTGATTGCTTTGTTCTGAACTTTGCGGGGTTCGGAATTATTTTGGGTATGGAATGGCTTAGGAAGTATGCGGCAAAGGTTGATTGTGAGAGGTTGGAGGTGACAGTCGAGAATGTGGAGGGGCGAAGGATTGTGATATGATGTAAGCATGAAGAAGGCATCTTCATGAGCTTCATGTATTCGCTGGTTGTTCCACGGGATGGACTGTCATCTGTGCCAATCGCTAATGGATTTGAGGATGTCTTTGACGAGGTCAAAGGGTTACCGCCGCATAGAGAGATCGAGTTTCGTATAGATCTAGTTGAAGGAGCCAGACCTGTTGTGATGCCTCTTAGGCGGATGGCGCCTAGGGAATAACAAGAGTTGAAGGTGCAGGTTGATGATCTTTTACATAAAGGATTCATTCGGCATAGTGTGTCCGAATGGGGTGCACCAGTTGTGTTTGTAACCAAAGCAGATGGATCGTTGAGGTTGTGTGTGGATTATCGTGAGCTGAATAAGGTGACTAAGAAGAACAAGTATCCATTGCCGAGAATAGATGACTTGTTTGATCAGCTTCACGAAGCTAAGGTGTTTTCTCAGATGGATTTGGCAACGGGATTTCACCAGTTGAGAGTTGCTAAGGATAGTGTGCCGAAGACTGCTTTCAGGACACCATCAGGTTTCTTTGAGTGGCTGGTAATGCCGTTTGGATTGACTAACGCACCAACATATTTTGTGGATCTTATGAATAGAGTGTTCAAAGATCAGTTGAACAAGTTCGTGCTAGTGTTCGTGGATGATATTCTGATTTATTCCAGAACTGAAGAAGAGCACAAGACGCACTTGCGTATTGTTTTGGAAATCTTGTGGAAACATCAGCTGAAGGCTAAGTTTTCGAAGTGTCACTTCTGGAAGAGTGAAGTGAGATTCTTAGGCCATGTGATTTCTGGAAATGGAATAGCGGTTGATCCCGCTAAGGTCGCAGCAATCCAGGATTGGGGTAGACCTAAGAATGCATCTGATGTGAGAAGTTTTCTTGGATTAGCAGGATATTATCGACGGTTTATCAAAGACTTCTCCAAGGTAGCTGCACCGTTAACAGGATTGACGAAAAAGAACCAAGTGTTCAGATGGGAAGATAAGTGTGAACAAGCTTTTAGAATCCTGAAAGAGCGATTGACAAGTGCTCCTGTTTTGACTATTCCAAGTGGGAATGATGAGATGGTGGTTTACACCGACGCATGCGGTACTGGATTTGGAGTAGTGCTGATGCAGAGAGATAAAGTTGTTGCGTATGCAAGTCGACAACGGAAGCCGCATGAAAGGAATTACCCGACTCATGATTTGGAGTTAGCGGCAGTTGTTTTTGCTCTGAAGATGTGGAGACATTATCTATTGGGAGTTCGATTCGAGTTGTTTACAGATCATATGTCGTTGAAGTATCTTTTCTCCCAAAAGGATTTGAATCTTCGGCAGCAACGTTGGCTAGAGTTTTTGGCATCATATGATTTCGATATAGCTTATACTCCGGGAAAAGGTAATGCAGTGGCAGATGCGTTAAGTCGAAGACATGCAGGATTGGGAGCCATGTTTTCAGAATGGAAGAATCTCGAGTATTTAGCTGGATTTGACTTCAGGCCCATATGTGAATTGGAACCTGAGATGTTGGCAAACTTATCGATAAGACCCACTCTTGTGGAAAGGATTGGCGAGAGCCAAAAGCGAGACGATAAGCTTGTCAAGATTATCCGTGATTTAGAATCTGGAGTGGAACCAGAAAAGGATAAAGGATTCGAGGTCGATCGAGAGGGTTGGCTTTGGAAGCAAGGACGACTAGTTGTTCCCGATATAGATGAATTGAGAAGTGAAGTTCTGAAGGAAAGTCATCACTCGAAGTTGACAATTCATCCAGGTGGAAACAAGATGTATCAGGATATGAAGAGAACCTATTACTGGGAAGGTATGAAGAAGGATGTTGCAAATTTTATTTCCAAGTGCATGAACTGCCAGTTGGTAAAAGCCGAACAGAAGAAGCCCAGTGGATTGCTTCAGCCATTAGAAGTTCCTACATGGAAGTGGGTGCAAGTGTCGATGGATTTTATCGATGGATTACCTAGAACCAGAATGGGAAATGAAGGAATTTGGGTCATCGTTGATCGTCTGACTAAAAGTGCAAGATTCATTCCTGTTCGATCGACTAGGACCGCATCAAAGTTGGCTGAGTTGTATGTCAAGTGGATTGTTCGATTCCATGGTATTCCGAAGAGTATAGTGAGCGATCGGGACCCATTGTTCACTAGTGGATTTTGGAAGAGTTTTCAGGAAGTTTTGGGAACCGAGTTGTGTTTGAGTACAGCTTATCATCCTCAAATAGATGGTCAGACCGAGAGAGTCAACCGAGTTTTGGAAGATCTCCTCAGAGCTTGTGTTTTGGATTTCGGAGGATCATGGGAGGATCACCTTCATTTGGTGGAATTTTCGTATAACAACAGTTACCAGTCAAGCATTGGTATGGCACCGTATGAGGCATTGTATGGAAGACCGTGTAACTCTCCGACATGTTGGTTAGAGACCGGAGAAAAGTTGATACTTAGGCCAGAGATGATTCGACAGACTTCGGATTGTATAGAGATCATTCGGCGACGAATGAAGGCAGCCCAAGACCGTCAAAAAAGTTATGCCGATAAGCATCGTAAGGATTTGGAATTCGACGTAGGTGATATGGTTTTTGTGAAGATTTCTCCACTGAAGAATGTTATTCGATTCGGGAAGAAAGGAAAATTGACTCCGAGATTTGTTGGACCATTTCCGATCATCGAGCGAATTGGAAAGCTCTCCTATAGATTGGAATTACCAGAGAAGATGTCGAGTGTGCACAATGTTTTTCATGTATCGTATCTACGGAAGTATGTGCACGACTCGAATACAGTGGTTTCTGCTGATAGCTGTGAAGATTTCGAAGTTGATCCATTCGATAAGAGACCTCGTAAGCTGGTTCGTGTTGTGGAAACCGACACGAAACAGCTTAGGAGGAAGGTAGTTAAGTTTCTCAAGATAAAATGGAGTGATGATGATAACGACTGTACGTGGGAGGTGGAAGAGAGGATGAAGGCAGCTCATCCTGAACTCTTCAAGGTATGGCCCTAAGGTGTCCTGTCATCTCATGATATTGTAACTTGTTCTAGTGTTAGAATTCTGTACGCTAAGCTAGAATTGGATGCATGGTTTGTTGATTGCTATGGATGGTAGGCGTGCAGAATAGTCTTTGATTGCTTTGTTTGTTTGGAATTTCGGGGGCAAAATTCCTAAGTGGGAGAGAATGTAACGACCCGTATTTTTACGGATCGAAAAGTTCATAAAAATCTGGAATTTTTAGTGTTGTTAAGTCGTTTCAGATTTTGGGCAGAATTTTGTTCAAGTCCTAAGTCGTGACCGACTTAGGGGAGTTAACGACCTAAGGGGTAGGTCGGCGACGACCTAAGGAAGCTGGGGTAGCAGTGGAGCGACTTAAAGGTTAGGTCGTACGAAGCTTAGGTCGTGTAGGAAGTTATGTCGTAGGCTACCTAGGGATTGGAATAGGTCGTGTGGAAGTTAGGACGTGTGGGGTGGCTTAGGTCGAGTGACCGACTTAAGGTAGTGACCGACCTAAGAAGTTGACCGACTTATAGATTAGACGACTTAAGGTAATGACCGACTTAAAGAAGGGAAGACTTAAGTCGGTGACGACCTAGTAGTTAACGACCTAGTGGTTAGCGAGTTAGAGTAGTTAGGTCGTAGATGACTTAAGGAGTTAAGTCGTAAGTCGTATCCCCTGTTAAGTCGGAGGCCCTGCTAAGTCGTAAGTCGTAGGGTTATTAAGTCGCTAAGTCGTCCAGGCGACTTAGGGGGGGAACGCGCACTTGTGTTAGGTCGTATACGTACGTTAGGGCGTGTGAGTGTTAAGTCGGCCTCAGTTAGGTCAGAGGTCAGTTACCCAGTTAAGTCGCGCACTTGTTAAGTCGTAGGTCGCGCGCGCATTCTTAAGTCGTAGATCGTTGAAGCTGTTAGGTCGTAGTATTTTCCTAAGTCGTAGGTCATGGCTCTATAGGTCGTGGACGACCTAATTCCGAGTGACGACTTAAGAAAGCGGACGAGTTAAGGAGGATTTCAGCTATAAATACTCGTCCATTTCTCACTTTTTGGGATCCAGATTTCGAAGCGACGAAGTGCTGCCATTTTGAGAGCTCGACTTCTACACTTCTTCACTTCTTTTCTCCACTCTAATCTAGTGATTCCATCCATCCATATCGAAGATCAAATCGAAGATCGAAGAGCTTAGATTGAAGATCTACATTCTTCGAAGTCAGATTTCATCGTTTGAAGCGGATTCGTGATAGATCGAGTTAGATCCTTCGCTGTCCAGATCTGAAGTGTGTTGCTTTTGGGTTGTTTAGGTGATTTGGTGAGTGGTGATTATCTCTCACACGGATCCAAAGGAGTATATCGGATCGTTGGCTTGATTTTGGTGTTAAAGTAGTGATTTCCATGCATTTTTGTAAACCTAAGTGTAGATCTATGTAGATCCATTGTTCATGATGATTTGACAACCATTTTACTACATGATTAACCTATGCAAGTTCATTCATCAAGTTGTAGAGATATTTCTCATGTTTTCATGCTTGTTAGACTTTCGACTCTTTATTTACGAAATTGCCATTATTGTTATAATTGTCTATTTAGCTTATATTTGAATGCTTGTTTACTTGGATTAATGTTTGACTTGATTGATTGCTATGAGTTAGATGATTGATGATTTGATTTAGACAAGATGGTCGAAGATGATTCAAAAGCTAAGGGAAAGGCTCTTGAATTGGAAAAGCTGCACGTGGCATATGTAGCGAATGATGAAGCTCATATGGATAGATTTGATGATGATGTTGAGATGAGACTTTGCTATGATGATGATGAGGCGAAGTATGATATGAGATAGCCTTGGTCTAATCCAGACGGGATCATTCCAAGCATGTTGATAACTCGGTGAAATGGTTCGAGTTGAGGATAATGGTTTGCTCGAAAGGCGCTTGAGCTAGTATGGAAATAGTCGTCGAGGAGGATGACTAGGAGGCTGAGATCTCATCGTTGTTGAAGGTTCTAGCATGCTCAAAGCAAGAGTACGTTGGGCAGATTTGATAGTCCTTGAAGGCTAATGATTGATAGTCAAGTACTCCTGGGCAGATTCGATAGTCCTAGGCACGGTCACGATGACGTGCAGAGTTATGTCTAGAACTGGGGTTTTCCATTAGCCCTTGACGGACGGCTGAAAGAATGTGCCGGTCATTCAATTAACGGTGATATTGAGGCAATGATAACAGTGATAGCCAGAGTCATGGATGTTTGGTTGTATCGTCATTCGGTCTCAAGAGCGGTATTTTTTGGGTGCTTATCTGATCTTGGTTTAGGCCTTAGGGGTTTGTACTTGGAAAACATCGCCCTTGACTCAAGTGATAATTGCTTTATTTTAAATTGTATGCTCTGCTATGTTTGCTTCTGCTTAGTGTGTGTCTGGGGGCTATCATTGTAGAAAGAGGTGGAGTGGGAGGGTTGTATTCCTATTCCTTTTCCTTTATGCTCTTTTGGTATGTTGTTAGTTAATTTACTGCTCACTAAGACTGTTGTCTGACTCAAGGCTTTATGTTTTTAACTCTTATTGCCTTGGGTTGTTCGTCCATTTTGGGACGGGCAGACTAGGTAGCAGGTGACAGGTGTTGTTCTTGCTTTCCACGATGATGATATCGAAGACGAGCTGGAGGGTTGCATATTATCTTCTTACTATATGTACTGGATGTTCCGCTGCTTTGTATATGTCTCTGAGTGATATGTAGTGAGGCTTGATGTATTGACTATCATGATGTTGTATTCAACTATTATGAAGTTTTATTGATGAGATTCTATTTCTGTGAAGCTTCACTATATATATATTCTATTGTATTTTGTCCATGCGCTGTGAGTAATACGATAGACTCTGTTGTTTTAATTTACCCTGACAATCGTCCATGGTCGCCTGGCACACTTTACAGCGCACTTTCTCTAGGTTCAGTGCATGGGTCATGGGCGGTCGTCACAATATAATTCTTTTGGGTATTGTATACGTTTGTTTGAAAGTTGTTTTAAAAAAGGTGGACTTTTGTATAAAATATCACAAAATTTTGAATCCTTCCTAGTTTTATGTTAGCCTTTTAATTTGTTAACTTTTAATCTTAACATGTATATTCAATCGCATACTTTACACATACATATGTTATTTAATTTTTAAAACGTAGTTTGTAGTTAATTATATATGTGTATGTGTGCGTATGTCATTTTAATCCAAAGTTTGTAAAATAGACTTTTATGTAAAATCACAAATTTAACTTTAAAATCCTTTCTAAGTTGAAACTTGATTCATACTTGTTAATTATAGATTTCACAATATGGAAATGGTATCCTTTAATTTTTTATGCATATATATTTAAGAGTTTAATTAATGATTTGAAATTGCATATTGAATGAATGAGTAAAGGAAGGAGGAAAATCTTCCATCTTTTCTTCCTTATAAATGCCTACTTTAATTCATTAATTTCCTTGTTATAAATATAATTTATCTTTTGTCTATAGATTTTTTTTACATATTATGTATAAGTGTAAGTGTAATAACCCGAGTTTTTCTAACACGAAAAACCGGACCATTTGGGTAAAAAGAAGAGGTAGAAGAAGAAGAAAAATAGATAGAAGAAGAAAGAACTAAACAAAATCAGAACCTTACAGTCGCAGCGGATAAAATATAATATATAGAACAGATCTTTACACAAAATGAAACCATATCTGTCTATATACAATACATCATCATCAGAGTATATCAATACAATCATCAATATCCAGTCAATCAGTCAATACAACAATCACAGTAGCGGAATAATACAAGTACGAGAAATACGTCTCGAACTCCAGCTCCTATCCTGAGCTCCATAGCAACCTATCCTGTAAAATACTCGGTCTGACCCGAGCATTATAATAAAATAACACCCGAGTCAGTCTGGAATACCAGCGCATCATAAATACATCCAAACTGATTATTAAAGTTTCAAAAATCCTTTGAAACAAAAGCATCTCGTAAGACCACGCCACAAATAAACATGTCGGGTTTTTACCTTACGATAGCTAAAACACTTTTATATTAAAATCCTCTAATATTATAATAGTGTCTATAGAAAGTAAAATAGAATCTAGCTGAAATGCTTGCATCTCACATTTCAACAATAGTTGGGCACAATCAAAACCGTACAGGCACGTAGGGAGAATGGAATTCCAACGAATGACTAGGCACTGGGGTACCACCTGTCACAGTACGTGGCCTAGATCACAGTACCGAGGAGTACGCCCGCTCCCCTGCAACACAAGGCCGGAACCATCCCTTACTGGATGATCCCGAATAAAATCACCCCACGGTTGGGATCAGCAACCGCACCACTAAGCCGAAATAAAAAGGGACATCTAGACAGGGATGACCTTACCCTCCAGTGGGAGCTACCCACGAAGCCTTGCTGCATAACCCCTGATTTTCAGTCATTCCCGGTTGATGAGGTTCGAGGCTAAACGATACCTTTTAGAGAACATATCCCTTAGAATGCCCATCGTCCGCTGACGATGTTTCGCAAGCATTCGTCCATACAAGTCCGTCCTGGGTTTGAACGGAACCGAAGGCACTATTCCTACTACATCCATTTTGGAAATATCCTCAGGATTAGCAGCGACTAGCCCTTGCACTTCACTGCTCCATCTTCGACTCCGAAATCGTTTTCGCGAAACGTACAAACCGGATCGAAGTGGTTTTCGAGTCTCCAGACCTAGAATCCCGGTATACGGAAACTCGATCCCGGTCTCTTCGAAACGATCGCGCATTTGGCCAATATTGATAGTCGGTGATTTAACTATCAATTAATGTTCACAAACATCCATACACATCCATCACACAATAAATAATCTCCATATTATTTATTCTTTCCCTTTAATATCTTTAAAAGATATATTTCACATTTCAAAACTCATTTTGGAACGAATTCCCAAATTTCTTCCTTAACACGGTAAACCATTTTACCATTATTCCCATTTGGAAAAACTAAGTATAAAACTTTTTTTTTTCTTTTTTTTTTAAAAAACAGTTAAAATACTTTATACTGCAATATACTTAAAATTTGTAACTTTCTTCTATCTATTACCAAAATATAAATTTCAAAACTATTTTAAATACTATTATTAAATAAGATATAAATTCGATTTAAATAAAGGTAGTTTACTAAATTTTAAAAATGGAGTTTAAAAGAAGAATACTAGCCTTTACCAATAACTTAATCATATAACTTTAAAACAAACTTGAAATTTCTCCTTTCAAAGTAACACTTTTCTTAAAATACTCTTTAAACAATTTAAAACTTTAACTTTTAATTAAATAAAACCCTTTAAACTTTAACTTGGTTTTCCCAGAGAAACACTATCCCGTTCAACATTCTGAAGTATCCTTTATATAAATCCAAACGATTTATTTCAAATTCAATTTATGTTTACAACATAATTTCCCAATTCCATACTTCTCTATAACTTCATCCGAATTTCAAACTCAATTTCCCATTCTGGAAATTCATCTTTAACAATATAGTTTAAAACATTTTTAATAAAACATTTTGGTGAATTCTTCAATGAAAGCCAGATTCCCAATTTACTTAAATAAAATACCAATGAAGAAAACGGTATTTTAAAATATTCTATTAACACTTAAAATTTTACATTTAAGTTCGGAAGCTTCATTTTAACATATTTTACTTTTTCGGATATCACTATTCATCATTAAAATAAACCGCTGTTATTTTACTCAATTTATAATTTCATAGAATTCATTTCCAGAAAACTCATATTTCACATTTAACGATTGATAAATTTTCCACAATATTTAAAATCCCAATTTTTACCAATTTACATTTTCCATTCCAAAAACAGAATTCAATTTTAAATTCTTTTAAATTCTTATTTATCAATTTCTTTGATTACCCTTAAGTCCCAATTTACTCATTTAATTAAATTCTGGATTTACAACTTATCCAACAATATCACATTCACAATTAAATGTCAGATTTATCAATCACAATACGTAAACAGACATCACTATCAATTATAAAATAATTGCTACATTGCGAGGAATCCAGTTGGATCCCTCCAACCTGTTTTTCCCTGCATCCACAAATATTAGCACATCACAATATAAATATCAATCCAGACTGATAATAACAATTATATCCAGCCATCCACACAGATATTTAAATATTAACTATTAAAATGCCTAGCATCCAGATGTGAGTGAGAAAAACTCACTTTGAGTTCGGCGAGCGTTCGAAATTTAAATTAAACCGGACGACGTCCGATTTAACCCAAATTCCTACTTGCCTGGAATGACTTCGGATCTGCGCCATCACGTAGTACGTGTTCCTGCGATTCCAACGCATCCAAAATCGCCTCAATCTGATAACGTATGAACCGGTTATGATTTTACAAAGTTCGAACAAGATTAAAAATCAATTTTCTCTTATTAAATTTTATTATACCAATCTCAGCCGTAGATCAAGCAGTGAGAAATCGAGGTCGTCCCTAGCATCTTCTTCTCTACACGCGCGTTCGTCTACAGGTAAGTCAACCCACTTCGTCACCGCTAGGGCTTCGAACCGCTCCCTCCACATCTACTTCGAGTTCGATCAAACAACAACCCCGCGTACGCCACGACAAACTCCACCATCACCCAGAAGGCAGTGGCACTCGGCCACCCCTAGGCGACGCGAAACGCGAACGAGCGCACATCCTTCTCGGTCGAACTGTTGCCAAATCGCTGTGCCAAACTCCATCATAACCGTCCACTTCGAAGATCTCGAAGTCCTCTACGATATTCATGTTGGACGTTTTCGCAAAAGATGAATGGATGGAGAGATTTGAGGGAATAACCAAGGGAACGTTTCGGCCATTGAAAAATTTGAGCGGCGGCTGGAACGTATGCTAGGGTTTTGAGAATTTTAACGTTTAAATATAATTGTTTTTAATATTATTAAATTAATATAGATTCTCAACTTAACAGTTAATGCAAACGACCTCCGATTCTCACGTTCCGACAGGCTACCCTGGGGTTTTTCCGCGTTCCGGACATAATGGAACAGGTTTCGTTAGCTAATTTGATCGTATGAGCGAGATACGGAATTAAACGATCAATTTAAAATTAAATCGGTTAAATCAATTTCGATGCGTTCCGAGTTGACACGGTCACACGACAACTTCGATTGCTACGAAAATTGAAATCCGATAATAACTAACTATTACGGATCCAATGGAACTGGTTTCGTCGAATTCCGAGACTGTGCCCCGGAAGGCTATTTAACTCGTCTATTAAATCAGGCGATTTTCTGAAATTATCAGAAACGCTTAAAATTTTCACTTTTAAAATTTTAATAACTTAACAATAAATCATATAAAATTTATAAACACATTAAGAATCATCCTGGCTCATTCCGGACTAAAATCTGATTAATTGCAATTTAATAATATTAAATTCATTTGTAAATTGATATAAAATCCCAATATTAAATTTATCAACTTTAAAATTCATCTAAAATTCCCACCATGCTATTTCCACACAAATAACTCAAAATAACTTCCTAAGACCATTTTATCACTATTTACATCCGGATTTACTTTTTATCCCAAATTCGAATGTTTAATTATTATTTTTCCATTAATCAAATTCAACCAGAATTGCTATAAATTAAAATTATAGCTCATTTTCATTGATTGAACCCAAATCCATTCATTTCAAAATCAATTAAGAATCCACATTAACATTTAAAACGAATTAAATGTTCAAATTCAATAGCTTAAAAATACGGGATGTTACAGTAAGTATACTTTGTATACATATATTACTATTTATTTATATCATTTTAAAATAATAGTATGGATAACAAAGGCATATAAAAAGGACGAATGTGTCCATTGCGGTATAAATTCCAACACCTATATACATACATATTAAGTATGTACACTGCTTATATATTGCTCTTACACTTTACACATATGTGTATTTAATACATTCGTTATTATATATTTAAATTTAAAGTTAAATAAAACTTCCTTTTAACCAAATTAAATAAAATAAGATTTTATTTAAAACTTTATTAGGTTTGGATCTAATAATATTTTAAGCTTCATAGTCCCAATAGATACAAAAATTGGGAAAAACATTAAGATCTAATTATTTCACCCACTTTCGGCTTGCCTGGTTTCTTCAATCGCAAGTAGAAAGCATGAAGCTATCGTAAGCTGAAACACTCAAAGCTATTGCATGTTGAAAAATACATGTTATCACATCTTTAAAATTTAAAAGCTATAGCATATTAATAGAACCACTAGTTGTCACATATTGACAAATATAAAGCTATCGCATGTTGAAAATAGCTATCGCATATTAAAATGACATTTTTGTAAATATTTGCAAAGCCGATTTATTTTCTTTGAAAGTAATAACTTTTTACCAAACAAATTTCTTTGTCAAATTTTCTTTACTTAATGAAAATCTTTTCAGAGTTCTTGTAGCAAAATCAAAGGAAAAGCTTATATCTTCTTTACGATACATTATTATTACCATAGTTATTTAATTATTATCCATAATAAATAGATCCTTTACTAAATAATTTACAGTAATTCAAAAATATATAGGAAAAATCACCAAAAATTCTCAAAAACCTGAGAAACCTTCTATTATAAAATATAAACATTTCGGAGGCAAATTACTTATTTTTCTTTTTTTTAATGATTAAAATCCAAAATTATCCACTTTCTCAACGTAGAAAATTCATAATAATTCAGAAAACTATGAAATTGTAACCACATCTCCAAAATATTATTCCAAACATAATATTAGAAATTCAAAGCATTTGACGGTCAAAATCCATATATTTAACTCAATAACTCCTTGGGAAATTATATAATAATAGATAAATGATAATGACAATCTATATGAATGATTATCCCAACCATATGCATGATAAACATAAAAAAACATGGATCTACACTCAAATCCAAACTATAAACATCAAACAACATATAGACGGAGATATTATTCACCTTAATTTTAGTTGAAATGAAGAGATTTACTCTTTTGATTCTGTTCTTCCTCTTTTTCTTAGCGTTTTCTTCTTCTTTGGTTAATGGTCAATCCAACCATTTTCTTTAATTTAGTTTTAGTTTAAGAATGAAATTAAAAAGGAGAGAGTGGAGAGAATGTATGATCTTTTGTGCCCTTCTTACCCTTTTTTAATTAAATCGATTTAGTCTCCTTCCCTCTTTATCACAAAATTAATGGTCGAATTATTTATGATCTGGAAAGTTTTTATTTCCTAACTTATCCACATTTTTTAAATTATCTTGTAGTTAAATATCCTGAATATTATGCTATTAAAAATAAGATGTTACAGGCATCCCTCTTTAAAAAAATTCATCCTTGAAATTCCAAAAAGCTACAAACAATCAAGAATGCATAAATATAACACAAGAAAATAAATAAATATTACTACCATAACAACTAGTCAAAAGTCTAGATAAAAATATAGAACATATAAAAAATAACTCAGGATAAGCCTCTTTAATCATATCCCTAGTCTCCCATGTACAGTCTCGTTCATCATTACTTCATTAAACCTTTACTAACCTCACTATCTTATTTCTAAACCCTTTTTTTCTCTATCTATCATATGAATAGGTTGCCTAATGTAGTCATATTATGCTCCACTACTAAATCTTCCAAAATCTTTAGCTCAATAGTAATTTCTGGATCATGCACGTACTTCCTTAAATAAGTACGTGAAAAACATTATGGACTCCTACTAATGTATTCATTAACTCAATAAGATATGTGAGTTTCCCGATTCCCTCAATAATAGGGAATGGACCAACATATCTCGATGCCAAATTCCTAAACATTCCAAATTGTATAACATCCTTCATTGGTGATACTTTCACAAAGTCGTAATCTTCAACTGAGAATTCCAAGTCCTTAAGCCTTTTATTCACATAAATTGTTTGACTTGATTGAGCTTCATTCATTCTTTCTCGGGTTAACACAATCTTTTCAGTTACTTCTTTCAGCAATTTCGGACTAAGCTTTGGTATATCATCGATCTCCAATAAACATGCCTATGATTTGTACGGCCTTCCGTAAAGAACTTCGAAAGGTGTCACTTTTGTATTAGTCAGATTACAATTATTATAAGAAAACTCGACTAAGTGCAAATGGTCTTCCCAAGACTCTCCAAAGTCAAATACACAAGCTTTCAATAAATCTTAGTGTACCTTATTAACTATTTTTGTTTTCCCATCGGCCTATGGCGGTAAGCAGTACTCATCTTCAGCTTGGTACTCAGTACATCTTGTAAGCTATTCCAAAACTCGCTAGTAAATAAAGGGTCTCTATCACTTACTATGATACTCGGTATTCCATGAAGTCTCATAACATTCTTCATGAATAATTTCACCAAACTGGGTGTTATACCTGTTGACTTAACATGGATAAAGTGCACTCTTAGTCGGTTTATTAACTACTATCCAAATACTTTCATTTCCTTTATTCGACCTTGGCACCCATCAACAAAATCCATAGATATAGAATCTCATTTCCACGATAGTACTTACAAAGTTTGAAGTAATCCACGTTGGTTTTAATTCTCGACTTTTACTTGTTGAAAATTGGTACACTGCTTCACCCATAAGCCTACATCTCTCTTCATACCTTCCCAAAAGAAACATATTCGAATCTTGATACATCTTCATACCTCCGGGATAAATAATAAATTTCGATCAATGAAATCCACTAAGATCTTCTCTCCTTATATTATCCACCTACAAAACACATGATCTTCCCTTCTTTCTCAACCATCCTCTTTGATCAAGTATATACTAGCTTACTCTGGTTATAACCAAGTTCCAATGCACATCCTAGACTAGGAACATACCAGCTTCATAACCGACCTAGGACTATACTTTTACCTTGTCATGTCGTTTGGGCTGAAGAACGCTGGAGCCACTTACCAATGAATAGTGAATTCAATGTTCAAAGATCAGATTGGATGATCAATAGAGGTCTACATAGATGATATGTTGGTGAAGTCACAGCAGTCGATGAACCATTTGGAGTTGTCAAAGATGTTTGGCGTGCTCCGAAAATATGGAATGAAGCTCAACCTGCTCAAATGCTCATTCAGAGTCACTCGGGGAAGTTCTTAGGTTTCGTTGTGAACTCGATAGGAATTGAGGCCAACACAGAGAAGATTAAAGCCTTGAGGACTGTAGAGGCCCCAAGACGATTAAAGAGGCACATAATCTGAATGGGAAAGTAGCCGCGCTAAGCCAATTCATTACGAGGGCTATGGATAAATGCATAATGTTATTCGATGCCCTCAAAGTAGGAAAAGAAACTTTTCTTACATGCAGGAATGCAAGGATGCTTTCTATGCAATGGTCGATCCCTGAAAAGGCCACTTGTCTTGTTAAATCCTTTGGAAAGAAAAGATTTATTCATTTATTTGGCAGTATCTGTTTAACACTCCACGTTTTTACGTTAATTAATTAAAATAGGAATTATTAATAAATAATAAACAGTGAAAAACAAAATTTTTATAAATGTTGGAATTTGTCTATGAAACTTATACTAATGGATTCATGGCAATTTTCTGATCAATTTTCATACATAAACTTTTCAATTCGGAGTTCAAACTAAAAAGTTTTCACCATTTGAATTTCAAAGTTGAAAATAATTATATATGTAATTATGGAAATAATTAGAAATTAATTAATGATTGATTAACACCATTAAAGTTAACTGTAGCTTAATATTTAAGAAAATTAATTAAGGCATAAGATAACACTAGTTAACATTAATTGGAGTATAAATGGTAACAAATCAATTAAATCAACCAACGCTCAAAAATACACTATTTTGGCCCAGTCAGGTCGACCATGAACTAGGCACGGTCGACCATGAGCGATCGACCTGGGTCATGGGGTGGTCAAGCCACCTTATTTTGGTGGTGGTTGTAACTTAAGGCCCTGTGGCCAGATCTAATCTATTTCCATCCAACGGTTAATGCTGATCTGAACCACTATAAATTAGGACCTAAGGATTCACTTCCAACTCATTATTTTTCTAATGAGCATGGAAGCTCTGCCTTTTTCCTTTCTCCTTCAAAATTTCTATATATATATAAATAGATCTAGATTGCATGGATACACTTCGAAGAAGAATAGAAAACGAACAGAGGATAGGAAATAGGTTCAAATCGAGTTGCTACATCAAAGGTAAACTTTTAGATCTGGTTCTAATAAATAAATCTAAATCTAAATCACTTTTCCCTAATCTAACTTTTAATAAGATCCGTATAAATATTTTTTATGGATCCGATTAGGGAGTCAAAAATAGAGAATACGAATAACAGGGTTAGATCTAGATTAGAACTAGAGATTTGTAAGCATTAATTGAAGGTGGGTGGGAATATTATATATTTTTATATAATACTAGATCATATTATTGCAAATCTATTCCTATATGCCTGAGAATTGAATTTAAATTGCAATAAAATCATATGTATGAAATGTTGAAGACTGTAAACTTTCCTATAAGTTTGTATAGTTAAATACAGAAGCGTAATGACTAAATTTAATTTTGTAATTGCAAAATGATTTGAATTATCTATTTTACGTTAGATTAGTTAACTGAAACATAATGAAATTGGGACTTCACTTTATTTTATATTAGTGGTTGAGACTGGAAAACAAAGTTAATTGGACTTTTGGGATTTTAGTGATATTTTAACTCATTGGAATGTATATTATTGTAAGTGGATTTCCATATACTGCCAAGTTTAAATTTAGCAAAAGTGTGATGTTTGAAATGAAAAGGAACAAATATATGTCTATAAAAAAAGAGACGTATAAAATAAAGGTAGTTATTGTATTTTATATTATCTATTTCAATAAATAAAAGGATAACTCCTCGTAATTACAAACATCACACAAACTACCTCTTTGTGACAAAATATGGATATTTACTATGTAACAATGAATTGATAAAGTTTAAATTCCAATTTATTAAAATGTAGTAAATCCCAAAGGTGTAATATTTAAATAAGGACGAAACTAAAAAGTTAATAAAGTGAAAACTAATGAAAAAGGAAGTTTGAGTGATAAGCAAGAAAAAAAAGCTGGAAAATTAAATTAATGTCTGGATAAGTCTGATAATCGAATGAATGGATTAATTTGTTTAAAACAAGTGAATTGAAAGATTTTTGGATTAAGTCTGATGATTAAATGAAACGGAATAGAAATCGAAGTTGAACTAATGAATGTAGTAACAACGATATTGATGACAGAAAATGAGAAGCGGTAAATGAATTTGATAAGGAAAAGTTAAGTGCACAGTAAAATGAAGACCTAGGGTCAAACATAAAAGATGTAAAGGCAGTAAAGAAAATGTAAGAAGGATAAATATACATGAATATGAAATATGTGTGTATATATATAGCCTTAGATATGTGTTTATGACGGGTGTGAATAATTATAAATTGTCTGTTATAATTATAGAGAGTAGATGACTTAAGGTTATTAGAATGGGTTGGGATGCTAGAAACATATCCAACCAATAGGACCCATGGAGAGTATAAGCTTGCGTATAGATGAAGGGATACCCTCAAGTCTGTGGGTGTTTGGAAAGGAACCTCCGTAATTGTAGGAAATGGGCAGACCTTTTACAAATGACGAGACTATACCAGCACTAGCAGTGTGCTTCAAATTTGTTAGAGTAGGGAATTGCTTTGATTGCACTAAGCAATCTAAATGGATGATAGGTGGGATTAGACTTGTGCAACGGAGTGCGCAAAGGCTAGCAAGCATAGATACTAAAACAAAGGGTAGGAGTTATATGTTTAGTGAGCTCGACATTGGTCCCTTGTGGTCCACGAGAAGGACAGGGTTACACCTAACTGATCTCTTCCGCCTACCAGGATTGATTCAGTTGGGTTATACACCACAATAATTGATTATTAGTCTATTTAATAGGGCAAGGCTAGTTAACCCATATCAGAGATTCCTTCAAAAATACGGAGGGGATTGAGATGCATGGGACCAGAAATCCACCTTATAAGAAGCAGACAAAGTTGAAAATCTCCGAAGAATAGAGGACCTTATGGACTAGAGGTCGTCGGTGCGCACTATAGGATTTCCTCAAGATATACGACGATCATGATGCAGTGAAGTGCTGAATCCTTACGAGATGCTGAGCGATGATACTAGTGGGGATAGTATCTAGGTCCATTAGTGGACGATGGTGTATATACATACATATATATATATCTCTGTGTGTGTGTGTATAGTGTAGAAGGGAATGATTCATACGCAGCGATGGAGTCGTAGTGATTAATGATAAATCTAACATAACAAGAAATGGTGAACAATCGGCATAAGATAGCGTTAGGTATAAGATGTATAATTTACCAGTCACCAGAACGCTGTTATGACCCCCTTTTAATTACAGCCCGCATGATTTAGAAGGGCACATACTGGTATTGTTTGAAGCTGTTGTCTGGCTGAGGCATTTGACATTTATGGTGTCAATTTTTTGTCAGTGGTTATTATGATCCATTATATTTACTTATTTCCACTGTGAGTTATTACCATAAGTGCTATGATATTTCTTCCCTTTTGTAGGATACCAAACCATCCGTATTTTAGTTGACTTGAGTTTTTGGGTTAGCGAAAATCTGGGCCCACTAGAGTGCGGGTTGTTACATTTGGTATCAGAGCTTAGGTTAGTCGATTCTTGAAAAAAAATAAGGTAACATTGAGTAAACATATTTTTATTTTTCCTACAAATATAATATATGTTAAACCCTATAAAATTGTTAAATATGGAAAATCCTTGAAGCTGAATGGTACATGATTCCCTAGTCAGGCCTCAATAGCCCAATGTTTATAGTTCCCCATACGATTGTCGATTGATGATGTACAATATGTCCAAATAAAGGGAAAATAGGAATTTATATGTTATTGATAATGGAAGATATAGAAGTTCCTAAAGAAAGGGTGTGAAATAGTCACTCATAATTAATGATTGGATTTTTGGATTTGGAAAGAAGGATGTCTTGAGAAAATAGTTAGAAATCCACTTTGAGTCTATCCTAACAATAAGAAATTTTTGGAAAATGAGAAAGCGTATAAATTGTATACTTTAAGAAGACTTTTAATGAAAAAGTAAGTGAGTGCTGAGTTTTAGAAAAATATATACATAATAAAGAACTTGTAAGAATATATATGTATGTATGTATGTATGTATGTATGTATGTATGTATGTATGTATAACTAATTTGATTTCAGTAAAGGAAATTTTATAGGAGATATTTTCTTTTGAAAAGAAATGATAAAGCAATATAGCTCGTGAATCTTTCTATATAATGAAAGTTTTTAAGATATGAAAAATACTTATATGGGTGGACAATATCAGCGGTATATAAATTGGAATATGGTGAATGTTATAGAAAAGAAGACTTAGGGTCTTAAAAATTAAGCTGTAAGTGGCTACACTACAATAGTTTAAAAAGAGATGGTAAATTAAGAGAAAAATAGTTGGTATTAATGCAGTTTGAGCTAAAGAATTGAGTAGTAGGATGTTAGGAAGTATAAATGAAAGAGAGGTTTGGCATATTGTAATTAGGTTGGGATTTGACATATTTTAATTCATTGGAATGAAAAGAGGTAACAATAAGTTTCTCTGAATTAACCAAGTTACAAATAAAGGTGTTTTGTTTGAAATAATAAGTAATGTAAATGCAAAGGAAGAAATGTATAAAATATTGAAAATACTGTATTTTTCACTATCTATTTCAATAAAGAAAATGAAATATAATTCCTTGTAATTTCACACAAAACACGAATCCTCATTTAAGCGATCCATAGAAAATTATAGCATTAACAATTCCTCTTGGAGGCAAAATTAATTCCAATACATTAAAATATAGGATCCTTAATTAAAAGTGTTAGTAAATTATATTAAAACAATGCTAGTAACCTAATTAGGGAAGCGGGACAAAGGAAAATGGGCGTTTTCTGTTGTTATGTGCATTTATTGCAAATGTCTATTAGAAGTCCCCCTTCCATGATGTTAGAAAATTCCGGTGGATCTTAACATTCAAAGAGCTCTAGATATGTAGTCCTCATGCTCTCCGCCCTCTCCCACGTACAATTGTCACCACTTCCGCTCTATTGTACGTTCACTAGCTTCACCTATTTTCTCCTAAGCTATTTCGTATCATACCCAACAATACAAAGCGGTCTACAAGATCTAGAAACTTCCGGTTCTACCTCAACATCTTTCAGCTGATCTGGTGTAATCAGCATGCATGTGTCATGCACAAACTTTTGTAGATAAGAGACATAAAAAACGTTGTGCATGCCTATCATTTTCTTAGGTATATTGACCCTATATGTTAGCCTTCTAATCCTTTTAACTATCGAAAAATGAACTACGAATCTCGATGCCAACTTCCTCTTTCTACCGAATCGAACTACATTCTTCAGAGGAGAAACCTTCATAAATACCATATCTTCGATGAAAACTCTAAATCTCTATGTCTTTTATCGGTGTAGCTTTACTGTCGATCCTGAGTAGCTTTCATTCGTTGCCGAATGATCTCAATCTTTTCTAAAGTCTCTCTAATCATATCTGGCCCAGTATAGGTTTCTCGCCCGCTTTCCACCAACATGAAGGAGCATTACATGGTTGGCCATATAATGCTTCATAAGGAGCCATACCACTATTCGATTGATAACTATTGTTGTATGCAAAAACCACCAGATGTAGATGGTCATCCCATAATCCTTCAAAATCTATAATGCATGCATGTAAGAAATCTTCCAATGTACGATTACTCTTTCAGTTTGTAGGTGGTAAGCTATACTAAGATGCAACTCCATCCCTAATGCCTTTTGTAAACTCTTCCAAAACCCACTAGCGAACAAAGGGTCTCGGTCGCTTACAATGCTCTTTGGTACATCATGAAATCATACTATCCACTTTACATACAACTCTGTCAGCTTAGATGTCATTCTACTTGACTTTACGGGTATAAGTCTTGTACTCTTGGTCAACCGACCAACCATAAACCAAATGACATCGTACCCTGCTCGAGTCCTCGACGGTCGACCTATAAAATCCATCAATACTTGCTCCAATTTCCACTTAGAAATCTTTAGTGGTTACAACAACCCACTAGGTTTCTTCTGCTCTGTCTTTACCAATTGCCAGTTTATACACTTCGAGATGAATGCCCGAACATCCCACTTCATGTCTTCCTAATAATAAATTTGCTTCATATCTTGTTCCATCTTGTTACAACCGGATGAATAGTCAACTTAGAATGATGACACTCTTGTAACATTTCATCCCTTAATCCACCAACATCGGGAACGGATAATGTTCCATCCTTATGAAGCCAACATTCTCGGTCGAGTTTGTATTGCTATATGCCTTTAAATTCTACTCCTTCTACCTTTGCTATGGTCGCCGCTAGCCTAGCATCTCGCCTCTGACTACTACCGGTCCTTTCGATTAAAGTAGGTCTGATCGACAACCAACATTTCTGGTTCCTGCTTGTAATGTGGTCTGAAATCGTACCCACCAATGTAATCAACCTACTTCCATTCCAAGATCATTGCTCCTAAACTACCATGTCTTCTACTTGATGCTCGGGTGACTTCATTCCCTTTTCCTGGAGTATAGGAAATACTAAAATCACAAGTGGCCAAGAACTCCAACAACCGTTGGTGACGAAGGTTGAGGCCCTTCTGAGAGAAAAGGTACTTTAAGGATTTAGGATTTGTAAATAGCTCAAACCTTTCTCCTAGCAGATAATGCCTTTACAACTTCAAAGCAAAAACTATCGCCGCCAATTCCAAATCACAAGTCAAATGATTCCTTTCGTGCAGTTTTAGCTGTCAACTAGCATATACGACTACCTTTCCTTTCTATATCAACACCGTACCACATCCACGCTACTACAAAACAGGTCATCTACGGCGGTTGTTTACCCCTTGTTGTGTCGGTTCAACAACCGTAGAAAATGCAGGCAAAAACTGATTGTGATGGTTTTTAAACCGTAACAACGGGCCAATTTTTTACGATGCTTCTTCATAACAATCGTCGCAATAGACTGCCATTTTAGCTTCAAAAGGATAACTTTTTTATATGGTTGGGTTAAACAACTATCATAAATCGCCTACTTTTTCCTACGGTTGTTTATGACAACCGTCGCAACAAACCTATTTTTTACGATGGTTCTTCATAACAATCGTCGCAATAGACTGCCATTTTGGTTTCGAAAGGGTGACCTTTTGCTACGGTTGGATTAAAAAACCATCGCAAATTGCCTATTTTTTGCTATGGTTGTTTTAAGCAACTGACGGAAAAAAC
This sequence comes from Allium fistulosum, assembly GCA_030737815.1. Taxonomy (NCBI): domain Eukaryota; kingdom Viridiplantae; phylum Streptophyta; class Magnoliopsida; order Asparagales; family Amaryllidaceae; genus Allium; species Allium fistulosum. The sequence goes on along the minus strand of CM060908.1, from coordinate 229,239,846 downwards.
ATTCTTAATCAAAAAAGCTAGATTATACATGTTTCATCTCTACCGGCAGTACCACATTATATGTCAATCAAATATAAGCACAAAGTACATATATCTAATTTTAGCAGATGAAGTTCAATACAAAACTAATTTAAGGTGAATAAACTACGCCTTCCTACAATTTATACAAGCTCTTTAGTTTTAATCAAATATGAGCACAAAGTAAAAATATGAAGTTAAGCTCAAAAGAAGAGTTGCACAAGTCACAAGTCCCAGTATCAAAACAAGAGCTTAAACTGTTCATATAGAACCCAAAATATAACACCTATAATAGTCTCTTGCTAAATCTTTTGCAAATGAATTGATCCAAGTCTCTTTCTAAACCTTTTGCTAAACCAAAGACAATTAGTACCAAAGATTGCATAAAGCTTTTTCCTGATTCAACCTATAAACATAAAAATAGGTATATGTAAAAGATAGTTTGAGAAGTAATTGACACATACTAACAGTGAACACATTTGAAGAATAAAACTGATAGTAAACAATTTGTAATCAAACATATTCATTTCAAACTATTACAAACTATATTAAAAAATTGGCGGTTTTCAAATAGGTTGAACTTAAAATAATAATTTCCACACGTACGTAAACACATTGGATCATAAACCAGTAAACACATTGGATCACAAACCGGTAAACCCATTGGATCATAAACTGGTCAAAACAATCAGAACTTCATCAACCCAGTTAACACAAAGACGTGTTACAATGCTAGTAGCCACAACAATACAGCTTTCATCTTTTATTGTTTACTACACCTAGACAATAGTTATATGAGATCGTGTAACATCCCTAAAAAAAATTATAACATTATTCAGAAGATTTAATTAGATAAACTAAATAGAATAATGATGATAAGGAGATTGAGGTTTGAATAAATTACGTAATAAGGTCGTGCTTATTAACACAGTAAATGGGCTTTAAATTGGTTAAAAAGGTTAATTAATCTACACATGGGCATATTAGTAAATTAGCCAATTGATTACACACGGCTATAACTTCTCATTTTTGTCCATTCACGTCTCATTTTCTCACGCTCACAAATACAAATCTAAAGCCTAAAATAAAGCCGGCCATTACCAAGGAAGAAAGTAAGGAATTTAATCTAAAGCAAAGGATCAAATGCTAAGGAGGATTAATCAACAACAAATCTCAAATTCCTTATCAAGTTTAAGGTAAATAATAATCTTCTACCATCTCCATTTTTACCCTATGATTATATGGTTTCGAATTTATGATTTAAATTCGTTTTTGCGATAAAGTGAATGATGAAATGCATGAGTTATATTGTGATGATTTATTTTAAATTCATAAGCACATGAATTTGTACGGTTTTAGTATAAAACCGAGAATATATGATTTTAGATCACCATGGAAAAATTTTATGTTAAGTAAAACATGATTTTGGAGATGGGTTTTACTTTTAGAATTTTCCAAGCTATGGAAATTTTATTATGAATTTTTGATGGAAAAATATGATATAATTGGTTTTATATTTTATTTCGAGAATTTTAGGAAGAAATTGGGCTTAAAATTTTAATATGTTTGATTACATTATGAAATCAATTTTCTGTGAGTTTTGGGGATTTTTCCCAGTTGATTTATTTGGAGAAACGAATTATTTTAAAAGAAGGGCTTTTCTGCAAAATGTCGATTTTTGGTTATATGGAAAGATTTTAACGTTAAAATCCTTTGATATTGGATTTCGATAAATGTGACATTTTTAGATGTAAAGTAATTGAAAAGTTTTATGGTAGCCAATTAGTGTTTAACAAATAGGCAAGTTGTTAAAAAGAAATTACTTAAAGTTGCTGTAATTCAACCTTTAAATCAGAAAAGGGTGTTCCGCCTCTGTTAGTAAGTACCTTCTGACTCCATTGACTCCGCCTCGTCATAGTCGAAACCACTATAGTTGAAACCAATGCACATGATATCACTTAGATGGTATGCAGTGGATTGGAAGGAAGGCGGAAGCATTGATGTCGAAAGGGTAGCTTTCCCTTTCGTGGGAGTCAAAACCCTGCATGTTTTCATAAGTTAAACCCTTGCCTAGTTTTACTTAAAGCTTTTGTAATTAGCTTTCGAAAAGGTTTTATAATTAGTTTTCGAAGAAGGTTGCCATGTTGTGATAAAGTATTTACTTTCGAAGGAATACCTTTTTCCTTAAAATAATTGCTTTCGAAGTGATAGGTTTCGTCTCAGTCAAAACCAAGCCGCTAATCCCCCTTTCGACAACATTGAAGTCATCTATGTTGTCGAATGGATTACTTCTGTTTCACTTAAGCCTTTTTCCTAATAGCTTTCGAAAGGGTCACTACAACAAAACAACTATATCACAACCTTTAGTTTACAACTTGAATGAACAAACAGTTGTAATATGCATTTTATAACAACTGTTTATTTTAGCAGTTGTAACAAATGTACTTTAAACAACTGCTATTTCTACGGCAGTTGTTATATATTCCTATAACAACTGCTTTTGATTTTCAATTGTAAATACTTATCTTTTAACAACTGCTTTGTTTTCTGGAAAATTTGGCCGCTTAAATTATTATCGTGGAATAAAATTTAGGCCGCCAAACTTTCTAATTCTAAACCCTAACTCCATCTCGTCACTCTCCCCATTGCCATCCACAAATCTAAACTTCTCCCCTCACATCGGCGAAACCCTCAACGAACCCTCACTGGCGACGAAACCCTCAACGAACCCTCACCGGCGACGAAACCCTCAACAAACTCTAACTCATTACGCTCACGTCTTTTGCTGCTTACTTCTTTTGCTACTTGCCGTCATTGCACTCGTCATCGTTTCCTTGTCGTCGGTGAAGCTGTAAGTATATTGGAGAGTGATTTTTTTTACTTTATTTGTTTCATCTGCTTATAACTCGACTACAGCCTCCTTCAATCTCACTAGAACTGCAAATACCACCTCCGCCCCAATCGAACAACCTAGAATTGAACTCTACCTCTGCAGCGATTTGACGCCATCAATCACGGCACATCGCCTTCGACTCGACTTCTCTTCCAATCACTACAGCCACAAAACTCGCTTCCATCGCCACGAAAGCAACGCAATGACTTCCACAACCTTATCCCTTCAAATCCGAGAACCGCGATCACCCCCTCACCTCCACAACAACCATCGTACCCGTGCCTGAAAAAATTAGTTTTGCGAATTTTAATCAAGGGGATTTTTGGCTTGGGGAATTTTGAAATCGTGATTTCTGATTTTGGTTTATGAAATTTGAGGAGCATGATTTTTGAATTAAGAGGATTCTTGGGCTTTGTGGGTAATTTCATTTTTATTTGCAAAGCAACGTGATTTTCTTTTTGAATTCTATGTTTAGTGGGCTGTGTTTATGAATTAGTGAAAGATTTTAGCTCTCTATTTTGTCTAAAAAAATTTGCTTTCATTTGGCTTGGCAATTCAAGTTTTAGTTCAATCTCTTTTTATCTAGGTTTTCTTTTAAATAACGTTCTATCTTTCTAGTTTTTTTTAAAAGAAAAATAAAGGGGAAAGTTGTTTTGTTTTGTTCTCTTCATAATATAAAAAAACCAAAAATGAAAAGAAAAAACAAATAAGCTTCCTTCTTTTATTTGTTATCACATTTAGATATTTTTGGCCAACTAAAAATTAATACCTTCAAATAAATGAATATATACAAGAATGCTATAAAGTGATAACATATGCTTTTTACTTGTCAAAGACAATGGGCTTACTCAAATAACAGGTACATCAATTACCATATAGAAATTTTTTTTATCATTACGATTTCCTTATGTTTTTCCTCTTAACTGTTGTATAAGCCACAATACCAATAAAAATCCTTAAGGTTGAAAACAAAGCACAAAAGAGAAAGTAGACTAAATGTATGTTGGTTTAAGAATATTGGTTTCTTTTTTGCACGGGAAGTAAATGTTATAGGAAGATCCATGGCAAGTATTGCCACTTCGGATAAGATGTAGTTCCATCAGGTACCTTACCAAGCAGCATTACATTTGATAACTGAAATCCTACATATTTAGATCCATGGCAAGTATTGCATTTCATTTAGATCCATGGCAAGTATTGCCACTTCGGATAAGATGTAGTTCCACTTCGAATAAGATGAGATGCATATTTTTATTTTTATTTTTTTAGCAATTTACATTTGATAACTAAAATCCTACAGATGTGACATATCTTTTAAGAATTATGTTCAATTGATTGGATAACTATGCCATGTACGATTTGTTTAAATCAAGGAGTTTGCGAAAATCATTTTACTTGTAGGAGTTCCTAAAGATATGAAAGATAGCACAGGAAGGTTTTTTTTACTGAGAGATAAAGAGGAATCTCGATTTGGAATTTACGACAAACCCCTTCCATGTTTTGGTTTTGGTGTTGGATGGTTCTTTTATGCTTTTTAAGCCTTTTCTGTTTTTTCTTTCCTTTTCCCCGTATGATTTGACCTCTTCCAATAATACTGTTTTGTTCATCTTTGATTGTAGATTTCTTGTTGGATTCCTCTGCCCTTTGACATGGTACTATGCTACTATTCTTTATTTTGGCAATCATTACAGGAGAGATCCAAGAGAACGTGGTGGGTTGGCTGCTTCTGCAATTGCAGTTAGTTTTCTTATCTCTTTCTTAATTCTTCATATTTCAAATACATATATACTCATTATGGAGTTCACCACATATATTCTTGGGCATATTGTGATAAAACAGCACTGCACTATATTCAAAGACAATAAATAAATCTCTAGAATAGAGTGCATGTGTTAATTAGTTTATACATAAATCTCTATATTTAGCCAAATTTCAAATTTTGCACCAGTTACTTTTCAACTTGGCGGTTGATCCATTTAACTACCCTTTCGTCCAGTGTATTTTAATTTTGACTTGTTTTCATTTACTTTAAAAAAAAATTGAGTTCTATGTAATGACAGTAAATCAAATAAATAGCAGTAATTTTGGAAGAGAAAGCTTACCCAATCTTGGGTTTTTATTTTAATTTTATTTTTGTCTGATTATCAAGAACAAAAATTACCATTGTATTTCATGTAAATTACAAATTATAAAATCAGTGATGCTCAACATTATTTCTGAAAGATAACGCATGTATCTTTAAGAGAACAGGCTTTGACTACGGTTTCTTGCTTAAAAATTAAATTGGTTGACATGGATGATTGAAATACTTTTTTATATTATTTGCTTAAAATGGACCATTTATTACATATTTACTTTAGTTGGTAATGCTAAGCTTGAATAAATTAGTAAGTGATACAATTTACTCTCTGTTGGTACAGTAATTTAACTCTATTAACTTTAGAAATATAGTGTATGCTTAAGCAACATAGCTAGTAAGAAGCAATGCATCCATGACCAACTAGTATAATATTCAATTTTTTTTTAAAGTTGAGCCTTCGGCTATTGAAACTGATGTCAACATGACTAATTCTTCTACAGCTAGACAGAGAATGATGGACTATTATCAAAAGACAATCCAATTCCTTAGGGTTATAAATAATTTTGCATGATATTATTCTAATATCATCCAATTCCCTAGTTCAAGAATATTGGTTTCCTTTTTCATTGTAGTTGCCAGTTTATTTTGCATGTGCAGCCAACCGAATTCACATAAGATAAACATGGGTCAATCTGCCATGATTTCTTGATTTTTGATTAGTAATTTCGTACTTACAAGCTGTAACGCCCCACTCCAAGACTCACATTAGCAAAGAGTATTACAAGGTAATACCGTCTGCTAATACGGAGAATAGAGCTGTATAGGAGCGACCATCTATAGCCTTGTCTTAACTATCTACTGAATACGTCGATAAATGTAGCATATTTTTTTTCTTCAGGTGGGTCGACATATCCAATAGATAATTAATACAAAACTATAATGGCTATAAGATCTAACAGAACAAAATATAACAACTCAAATGTAAAACACATCACAGAACAGAAGATCATCACATACATATACACATATACAGATACATCACAGAGTATACAAACTAATACATGTCAAGTGGTATAGCAACCACAATATACAGACCGAGGTGTTTCAGGTTAGGTACATTTGGACTTAGCCTATTCTGCTTCCGCATGGACTTTTCTGCTGGTTCCTATTTGTTATAGCTTTTTGTGTATTCCGTTTTGTTTGTCACTCTGATATGTATATTCTTTTGACTCGCCTGGTTGACTATGGACGTGTTTATTTTTTTGTAGAATTACAAAGGAATATAGACAAGCCATTCGAAATTTCGTACATAAGCATGTACAAAGTGAGGGCAATTCCGAAAAAATTATTTGCCCGTGTCATCGATGTAGGAATCTTATTTGGCATTCTCCAAGAGATGTTGATATGAGTAAGAATTTATTGTTGATATCTTGTTTTACATGTGGTCATATATCTTAAAGCATTTAGAGATGTAGTTATATGTCTCATATGTAGATATATGTAGTCACTACTTAATTAAATATTATTGAATTACCCTTAAAGTGATTAGATATGCCTTAAAGTGTTTACATATTTGTTTGATATTACACATAGTCGTTACATATCAAAACAGTCCTATGATTAATATGATTTTTATCTTTTACATATTATGATTTTTTTCCCCAGGTTGATTATTTTGTAAAAGAAGCTTGAACTTGTTGCTTCCATGGGTAGGAACGAGCAACATCAAGAAGAGGTAATCATCTTGAACTTTGTATATAAATTACTCAAATAAAATAACACATTGACTGCTTATTTTGTTTCAAACTAAACTGTAATACTAGCTTATAAGATAGACGTCTTGGTTACTTCTATATTTGACAAAGACATTTTTTATCAAAGGCATTTTTTATTGAATAAGCATTCAGTTTTAAATTTTAATAAATTAACTAATTTATTTGTTAAAAACTATTGCAACTATCAAGTTGGCAGACAAAATAGGAAAGAGGCAACTAACAAATAAAACCTCATTCATATAACATCAACAGAAACTAAACAAAATATTTATTTTGTCAAAGCCAGAAATTAAACAAACTTGTTCTTTGTTTTATTAAATAAAATGATTGAAATTTTGTTTCTATGCATTTTGTTCTCTTTATAATTCATCCTTGTTGCATATTGTAGTTCAAAATTAAGTGCACTGGATATCACATTGTGTGTGCACTATCACTGTTTACTTTCAAACATTGCAGTCTGTTTCTTTGTTCTCTTTCAATTATTTATCTTACTGATGTGCATTTCTTTTATGCACCTCCAACTTTCTGATTTCATTTTGTTTCATTTTCCAGCAATTTCTTTGTTTTCTCTATTTTCACAATAGCAAGGTTTTCATTTTATTTTGTTCTTTGTTTCAGTTATTTGTTATTCTCAACCTCTATTTGAAAAAAATAGTGCACTGTTTAGTTTGATACATTTTGCTTTACTACAAGTTCATTTGCATTGTTTTCTTACAAAAAAAGGAAAAAAGGATAGAATTTCATTGCATTTTTTTGCTATTTTTCTAATCTGGTTACTATGTTTGCACTTCATTTAGTTACACATTTGTAGACTTCAACTTCCATTGCAGATAAAAGAATTTTTTTTTGCAATTCTTTGTTACATTTTAAAAACTACACTACATTCATACTCCACCTCATTTCCAATCTACCACCGCAACCCCTCTACTTCTCTACCACTATCTCCATCAACCACCACTTTGCCTTCTCCATAACTTCATCACTTCCTTAACTTTAGCACCCACAAACAACACCACCATTCTGACCTGAACAATCACCTACCTACCACCCAAATTAACTACAGCTGCCAACCATTCTGCAAACTCACATCACCATCAATACTGCTTCTATCACTAAATTGACCAGCAAGCAAACATCCAATCACCAAAGCTGTCACTCTAGTCTCCCCTTTAACCACTATACTCCACCCCTGCGTCACCACCCTTCGACCTGCTAGTTCAACAAACACATCACCCAAATTGTTAGAATTCACTTTATTATGTTCGATGATGACAAACATAAATTTATGCTAGTAATATTTATAATGTACTTTTACAAAAATTTTAAGTTTGAGTTTCAAATTTGGTAATCATGTCCCTTGTCTTGCTTGTTTCAAGGCAGCGGTTGATTTTTCCCATATAGCATCAGTTCCTACAGTAATGAAGTCGGTAAGGAATTTTAAACTGTCATGTGAGTATCTGATATGTTTCCCTGGTCGTCTTTAGAGGAAATTATATTGGGTTTTAGGCCTTCTACCACGTTAAAACTGGCTTAAAAGCACTATTTTTCCGCCTCATGCTTGATTATCAAGTTTAACATATCACTTTAGATCCACCAAAACATAGACTTCATATTTTTCTTCTCAGCTCATTAGAAGGAGTTTGTTTTGACTAATAAACTCCCAATATACTTTTTATTTTCTGAGTCTACACTGAAGATTTTCTTTTCTTCATTTAAAGGAGATAGGTACTCATAATCAGGTAACACCTTGGAATTTGTGTCTTTGCATATTTGCATCATTACTTGTGTTATGTTTCCTTAGTTGAGACCGAAGATTTTGGACCATCTACACCAATTTACCATAATTTTTTTGACTTGATAGGCGTCGTAGATAATTTATTGCATGTTAAGATGTTTGCCTTGTCAATCATGGCGATATGTGTAAGTGATGGATACCTTCATCGCATCCCTGAATATATAATACAGTGTATGAGGAAGGTGAATTCAATCAAAAATCATTAAAACTTCATCGAGCGTACTTTAATTTGCTCAACCAAATTTTTAATCATTTTCACTGTCCATCCACTCTTTTCTGACAAGCTTCAGCCACAATAAGATTCAATGTATAAATCTGGGGAATGATATCCCAACATGTCATCTCATCTAAAAGATTGCATGTCTGTGCAATATAGAGGAGAAGTGCAAGGGTTGTGTGATGGTGGTTCTGTTATAGACAGAAGAAATGGTAGAGATGAATGGAACAATGGGTGTGCTTGAGGAATTTGCAGTGATATATGTATGTAGTGACAAGTTGACTGGGTGTGGTTGATAGATGTGAAGACTGATGATAGCGGTAGTTGGTGGTTGTTTTGTATTGTTGGATGACGGTGACGTGAGATTTCTAGTATGTTGTTTTATGGGTGGTATGTGATTAGGTGATCGAGTCATCAGAGATGGAGGGGAGTTTGATGATCAGGGCAGTGAAGGAGGGTGGTTGATTTCAGGGAAGTGCAAATGTTGCAGTAGTGGTTGTGGCAAGTTTTTGGTCAGAAGTTGCAAATTTTAGTTAGTAGGAATTTATCTCTTTTATTTAGTATGTATATGTACTCTTACTGAAATATGTTATGGATTTAGTTGTGTTTTGTATTGAACTTATGAATTCATAAATGGTGTAAACTCGAATTTTGTTCGATTTTCTTGAATGCAAATGGTTTGTGTTGTTTCAAGTAATTTGCACGATTGTGTATAATATTAACGTAATATTGGTTTTAGTTATGATATTAAGAAATTTATAGCAATTGTGAAAAGATGATTATAGTTGTTTGTAGCAGTTGTAAAAATATATGTTGCAACTGTCATTTTTAGCTGTATTTCATCCTTCTACAACTGTAAGTGGTAGTTGTAAAAAGCCTTTTACAAGTGCTAAAAGCAATTGTAACCCGTCATTTACAACTTGCATGTTGTAGTTGCAAATGGTTTTCCATGGTGTAAATAAGTTTTCTACAACTAGCAATGGCAGTTGTAAAAGACCTTTTGCAAGTGCTAAAAGCAGTTGTAACTAGTCATTTACAACTAACATGTCCCAGTTGTAAAATAAGTTTCTACAACTGCTTCTGCAACTGTTCTGGCCAGTTGTAAAATAATTCGGATCTATTACAACTGCGGATATAACGACTGGCGGGTGCCAGTTGTAATAGACATTCTACAACTGTTTTTGGCAGTTGCGAAAAGGTATTTTTGTTGTAGTGGGTTGGGGGTTTCGAAGGTGATGGAGTCGGAAGTGGTTTCGACTCAGTCCTATGAAGTTTTGTTTTAAAGGTTTTGCTTTCGACTAAGATGGTTCCGACACCATCAATTTTTCCCCTAATAAGTTTTTGTTGGTTTCGAAAGAGATACTTTCGTATATAACCATTTTGACCCAAATGATGTTTTCAAAGAGTAAACCTAATGCTTTCGAAAGTGGTTCTTTCATTTGTTTTTGAAGCTCTATATTTTATAAAGGTGATTTGATACCATCGAAAGGTACACCAGGTTTTGAAAGAGAGTATTTACTAAGAGCTTCGAAAGGTATGTGTACGATGTTTTGAAAAGAGCTTATTGCTTTCGAAGGAGGTTATCCAGAGGTTTCGAAAGAGATGTTTTTATGGTTTCAAAACATAAACCCAATCTCAATTTAAAGTAAAAAATATGGCATAAATAAAAGAATTTGAAATGTTATTCACATTGTTATTAACCCATAACTGTATTTTGGGGAAAGGGCATAATAACCAGTTAGGTTGACCCAGTAGTGAATATAACTTAACTGATATTTAAATTTTAATTAAAGATATTGGCAGGTACCAATATATTTACAGTAAGCCCATGAAAACTGTATGATATTGGCAGAGGCCAATAAGTTCATAGTCATCCCATGAAAACTATGATTTGATACTGGCAGGGTGTAACGACCCGTAAATTTCAACTGTTTTAATAACGTAATTAGTTGAAATTTTGTGAAATTTTAAACGATAAAATTTTGAAATAAAAATTTGATATTTGGTATACGTCTAGTTAAACATAGCAACTGGTTAATTTTCGTCCAAAAATATGAAAGTTTATTTCGCGCGTAAATTCACTTCAATTCAATCAGTTAAAAAGTAATGAAAATAAAATGTTTTCGAAACCTAAATATTTTTACATAGAAAAATTCTAAACCATCTTCTGAGCAAGTTGTCAGTTGGTCGTTTTTCCAAATTCGGACATCTTTGGCTCCGTCGATCTTATTTTTCAGCATTTTTCTTGCATTTTCCGTAGTAGAAAAATTCGAATTTTTATAATTCAATCGTACCATTGATATTTTTATACCGTTTTGATCGTCTCGTCGCGCTTATCTCTACGGTATATTCAATTGTCAATTTCGAAATCCAGTATGCCGTGCAATCTACGACACGCCCAGCATATCGGTTCAGAAATTGAGTCTTTTGGTTCCCTACGTCTTTACCTTTTCCAACGTGTAATACCAACCGCCCTGGCCTTTCTTATTCTACCATTTAAATTCTAAATTGCTTTTCATTCCATCTTCCATTCGTTTCATCTCTACTTGGAACCGATGTTCCCTTTTGTTGCCAAGACCTCTTTTCATTTTCTACTATGTTCATCACGTTGAAATACAAATATATTTTAAGTTGCATGGAAAGTTTTTCTTTTGGAAGCTGCTCATATGAAACCGTATGTTCTTCCTCAATCTTAACTTCCACCATGCCTTGTTCACCACTACACTGTCGCATCCACTCCCGATCACAGCACCTGACCTCATTCCCTCCAACGAGTGACGCCGAACTTTGCTCCTTGAACAATGCTCATGTTTCCCCTGCCACTGCCAGTACCCAGCACCTCCGACCATCAACCGATTCCCTGAACGCAGCAACGCTTCCAGCACCTCTCTACATCTATGACCACCCCTTCCTGAACCACCACCTCGCCTTCGTCCACCTTGTCGAGCTTTCCAGGCCAAGCGCCTTCTCTCTTCCTTCCACGTGAGTACGTGCAGTTTTGTTCTTTACCTTTTTCTTTTTGCAGTGGTGAGTTATATAAATATAAATAGGTTATACTCAATCTGTTGATTTTATATATGAACTTATATAAGTTATAACATGTTTAGGGTGAGTATAGCAGGTTTTCAAGTATAGGTAGATTTGGTTTAAATACGTGTCCTAACTTAAATATCTGTTTGAAAGAAAGAAATAAAATGATAATACAGTATACTTTGGGGCTGCATTTGCTAGTTTATGTTTATGCCCAGGTGTATTATTGGTTATGTTTTGCTATTTTAGTGTATAGTAATACATATATGTATATTTCAATATGTGGATTTTATATGCATTTTGCCAACTCATATGTATTATAATATGCGAGTACCGTATATTGTGTTATAGAGTAGTATACTTATATAGTTTATATTTTAACGCTGTTGTTTTTTAAAAATTTAAGTTCTGAGAGAAATATGGTATTGTCGTTTGAGATAAATTTGGATATTGTTTAAAAATAATATATATTAGTCTATATATTTGTTTATACATTGATATAAAAATATAATATGTACATATGTTAAATCTAAGATTTATTTAAAATGTATATGTATTTTAAATTGAATGTTGGATTTAAAGAAAATAATAATATAATATGCATCTCGTTTAAATTTTATATCAAGCTAATTGGATTTGTTCCCATCGACTTCTGTTATCAGCTTTGAGCGTCAAATTCGTGTCAATCTTGTTTCGCTTTGGAATTCGCGCTTGGATTCGATACTCGTTCGTGTCTCTTCTTCTCTAGCCTCGAAAGGTGAGCACTCACTCACGATTAACGTTCTTTTATTTATTAAATTTGATTTCAATTGAAACGACAATTGAAATATGCTGCTGTTAGTTAATTACACTGTTATATATGCTATTACCTGTATCAGTTCGCCTGTGACATCTGACACCATTATCTGTTAATTATTTATGCGATGATAATCAGTTTGGCTGATAATTGATTGATTGTTGATGTTTATATTGGACGTAAAATTGTTAATGTTAAAATGATAAATAGTGTGAAATTGAACTTGATATAGGATAATTAATTGTTAAATTTGATTAACTGACATTTGTATAATATGATCCCTTTAACTGTTGAATTTATTGACAAGTAGGATTTGTTTAATTACATTTTGAACCTCTGAATGTATGTTGTTAAATTGATGATGTATGAAATTTGTAAATTGAATGACAAGTGAAAACCGTAATGTAATAATCTTTAATCTACATGAAATGATAGTGTAGATTCTAGAAATAAGTATATTAATTTGTACAAATAACAATGCGAATTAATACGGTTATTTCGGGATTATTTGAATTGATTATTGAATTGATATTTATTGTGTTATTGCTTGTTTATTTACTTTGACACCATCCCAGTTATCACACTGCAAGTTCCCTTTGTTATGCTATGATTTTGAATTGAATTGGAATCGGGTTGAAATGATAAATACCCAAATTTAACTTTGACCTAGGATAGAAAATTTAATAAAACCCGATTGGTCAATAATTTGATTTAAAAATAAAATGAAGATTTTATTTGAATAAATAATATGGTTTTGAAATGAAGTTGAAATTTGAATTTTAATGAAAGGAAAATGTTAATATTTAATAATCTGAAACACAATATTAACGACGTAATTGATGAAAGAATGTTGTTTAATTTGAGAAATGATTGAATTAAGTTTGAAATGATTTAATAATTAAGTTTGAAATTATAATTAAGTTTGAAATTATTAAACTTTGAAATTATTTAATAAATAAGTTTTGAATTATTTAATAATGAATTATTAAATGATTAAATTGAATTGAAATTCTTTAATAAGAAAAATTGAACTTTTGAATAAGTGGATTTTACTTCGTAATAATTGAAATTGAGCTTCCTTTATTAAGTAAGTTTTGGAAAATTATTTAAGTAAGTAAATAAGTGAAATTGAATTTCTTCAACAAGAAATAAAATGTGATATTTTTTAAATTAATGTAAGACTTGTAATCTAAAGAAATTGATTTGACAAATTTGATTTAATTCAAAATTGTAAGTTTTGAGATAATGAAGTTGAACTTAAGAATTGATTTAATGAATTGGAAATTTAATAGAAATTGTTTTGAATGATAAAGTAACTTAACGAATATTGAATGGAATCGATAAATGAATTTAAATTGATTCGAATGTTGAATTGAATTAATTTAAATGATTTTCGGAATGAAACTTATATACGAACTTGAATTGATATTGGAATTGTTTAAATAAAATTTGAAATTGAATTATAAGACTTTGAAATGGTAATTTGGAAGTTTCGAAACGTAAATTATTGGAAATTGATTTTGGAAAGACAAATGAAATGATGATTTACGAATTCTAATTGAATTGAAATTGATTTGGTTTTTTGAAACACATAAACGACCAATCGGTGAAATAATTACGTAAGTTATTAAAGAGACCGGAATTCGGTTATGGATATACTCTCTATCTAAACCGAAAACCACTTTAATAACTATACGCGGAGTGATGATCCAGAATGAAGTGGTTGGATTGATGTACGTGATGACTGAAGAAAGAGAATGATAATGGATAGCCTTGACACTTGTGTCAAATTGGAAATGACTAAAACAGGAGCTGTGCTGGGCCAATGGAGGATTAGCTACCTCAAGTGGACACACTTCTTCGAACTACTTATTACTTGTTGTCGATTGGTGCACCCTTGATTTTGGGAGTGTTGTTTCACGGTGTTGCGGGCGCTGCGGCGTTGCGTTCTCACCAGTCCGGATCAGGCGAACGGTAGTATCACTACCTTGGGTATTGCCTCATGTGCCTTGTCATACTTGTATTCCATTTATGCGCGACCACTACGATTTTGATTTGTACCTTTAGTATATGGATTGCCCTCTGGTGACTTCCGGTTTTGGGGAAACTATGGTCTTGTATATGCTTTTGGGAATAAAAATGTGTTAAGGGTGGAATGGGCCATGACTTAACGCTATTTTGATATCTTATTATTACTGATAGACATTATCTACTTATCGTACATTACTACATAGTAGATAGTTTGACGGATCCTTAAAGGATGGTTATTCCAAACATCCTTTGAGTTACTTGTATTTCAATTGCTATTTCACTTGAGTTGGATTTATTAATATAAGAATGTTAATCCTGACTCGAGTGTTTTGTATTTTGTTTTACGCTCGGGTCAGACTGAGTGTACCAGTATTCGAGACTCACCTTTGAAGTTGGAGCTTTGCTTGAAGATCCAGCCATCTATTCTGCTTTCAGTATTCGATGATTCCAGTGATGTATTCTGATTTGTATCTAATGTATCGTATTACTCTTCTGTTGTAAACTCTGATGTATTTTATATATTCATATAGTAGCTTCATGAACTACTATCTCTTTTATTTCCGCTGCACTTATTACTCTGTGTCTGTGTTCTGTGATTTTTATTTACTGTATATGTTTAGTTTTGCCAAATTTAAATTAACAACGCGGTATTTTGAGCAATTCAACTCTGGCATGAGTGTCTACCTATACACTTATAATGGATGCGAATGGTCCAAAATAGCGGGTCGTTACAGTTGGTATCAGAGCTTTGGTAGCTCTAGGCAAAACTCAACATATAGGGTAAATGTATTTACAGAATCACTCTCATTCGAGTTTCAATCTCTTCCTTTTGACTCGATTCCTTTGAATTTTGGAACGTTCCCTCGGTTTCGAAATTCATTCGTGTCCCTCACTATTCGTCTTCTTTTAATTCCGGAGTATCTCATAACTCCACTTCGAATGACCCTTATAATGAATTGGCGGTCTCACCAAACTTCGAATGATTTGTAAAGGGGTGAAACTCTTTTACAATAGGCATTGATTTACCGGAGATTTCTGTATCCTCGGTTTACGATGCTATCTATCTCCTGCTATACCTGAATTCTATTCCTTGAGATCGAATGTAGATTTGCCTCAAAATTCTACATCGATCTTATTCTTGAAGTCACGGTCGACCCGATTAAGGTCGCCTGCAATTTATATAAACTTATCCATCGCCTTATCTTGTTATTTAGTCACCATACCTTTGTTTCAAACCTATCTTCGAATCGAAATTCTCTTTGATTTGAGTCTATCAATTTTTTTTTTTGAATCTCTATCCTTGCTTAAAAATCCATTATTGTATCGGTAAGTGAGGAAGTGTATCTGTAAATAAATTTTAAAATGTTTTATATTGTGTTGTTTGAGTTGTTGATGTTGATTTGGGTTTTCGATCGATTCGTCTGACCAACGCTATCGATAGGATTTCCAAAACA
Organism: Allium fistulosum; assembly: GCA_030737815.1. Lineage (NCBI taxonomy): Eukaryota > Viridiplantae > Streptophyta > Magnoliopsida > Asparagales > Amaryllidaceae > Allium > Allium fistulosum. Next base: position 229,223,757 of record CM060908.1, on the reverse strand, counting down.
CTTGGACAGAGCAAACTGACACAATATTATTTTCAAATTTGGTAAATGGAATAAATTTGTATGAATATATTATAAATATATATATATATATCTCTAAATTGTTTAAAGTTAATCGGAAATCTAATTCTTAAATTTTGTTAAACGATGATTTTAATTACAAATAAAACCAAAATTTGGAATAAATATTTAAACTTGAATAATTGAATTGGGAAAATTTTATTTGTATATTGTTCAACTGCATTCTAATACAACTTACCTAAATCATTCAGAAATTGAATATGTAATTGGATAATATATAAGATAAATTGAATTTATAAATAAAATTTGAGTGTTTATAATAAATGTTATACACTAAATTTTGATTATAAAGATGTTAATAAAGGTAGATAGGATAATAAGTAAAACTCAGTTAATAATGAAATAAATTTGTTTTGAAAGAATTAATAAATTTGTTTTGAAAGAATTAATAAATTGAAATTTGACCAACATATGAAAATACCTTGAATTTAAAAGAAATTAATAAATGTAAATTAATTTAAATCGAAACTTTTATGGTTTAAATTAATTTATATAGGTTAAATATATGTGATTAGATATATGAAGTATAATAAATTTAACAATAATTTGGAATAAAGAAGAATTTAAATTGCTGAAATAAAATATGATTGTAATAAATGACTATTCAAATTTATGATTTGAAACTGTTAATTAAAGATGATTGGATAATAAGAAAATCAATCTAGAAATAGTTGAGATTGATTTTAGTGAAATCAAATGGATTAAATCAATTATTGAATATCAATTAATTTAAAATTTGAATATATATGGTTTAAATTAATTGTTATTTTGTATTTCAAATCTGTTTTTCTTTCTGGTTGTGTCTATTCTCCTACCTCGTTCCTTTTTGGGGACGAAAAGTTTTGAGTGGGAGAGAGTGTAACGACCCGTAAATTTCAACTGTTTTAATAACGTAATTAGTTGAAATTTTGTGAAATTTTAAACGATAAAATTTTGAAATAAAAATTTGATATTTGGTATACGTCTAGTTAAACATAGCAACTGGTAAATTTTCGTCCAAAAATATGAAAGTTTATTTCGGGCGTAAATTCACTTCAATTCAATCAGTTAAAAAGTAATGAAAATAAAATGTTTTCGAAACCTAAATATTTTTACATAGAAAAATTCTAAAACATCTTCTGAGCAAGTTGTCAGTTGGTCGTTTTTCCAAATTCGGACATCTTTGGCTCCGTCGATCTTATTTTTCAGCATTTTTCTTGCATTTTCCGTAGTAGAAAAATTCAAATTTTTATAATTCAATCGTACCATTGATATTTTTATACCGTTTTGATCGTCTCGTCGCGCTGATCTCTACGGTATATTCAATTGTCAATTTCGAAATCCAGTATGCGGTGCAATCTACGACACGCCAGCATATCGGTTCAGAAATTGAGTCTTTTGGTTCCCTACGTCTTTACCTTTTCCAACGTGTAATACCAACCGCCCTGGCCTTTCTTATTCTACCATTTAAATTCTAAATTGCTTTTCATTCCATCTTCCATTCGTTTCATCTCTACTTGGAACCGATGTTCCCTTTTGTTGCCAAGACCTCTTTTCATTTTCTACTATGTTCATCACGTTGAAATACAAATATATTTTAAGTTGCATGGAAATTTTTTCTTTTGGAAGCTGCTCATATGAAACCGTATGTTCTTCCTCAATCTTAACTTCCACCATGCCTTGTTCACCACTAGACTGTCGCATCCACTCCCGATCACACCACCTGACCTCATTCCCTCCACCGAGTGACGCCGAACTTTGCTCCGTGAACAATGCTCATGTTTCCCCTGCCACTGCCAGTACCTAGCACCTCCGACCATCAACCGATTCCCTGAACGCCGCAACGCTTCCAGCACCTCTCTGCATCTATGACCACCCCTTCCTGAACCACCACCTCGCCTTCCTCCACCTTGTCGAGCTTTCCAGGCCAAGCGCCTTCTCTCTTCCTTCCACGTGAGTACGTGCAGTTTTGTTCTTTACCTTTTTCTTTTTGCAGTGGTGAGTTATATAAATATAAATAGGTTATACTCAATCTGTTGATTTTATATATGAACTTATATAAGTTATAACATGTTTAGGGTGAGTATAGTAGGTTTTCAAGTATAGGTAGATTTGGTTTAAATACGTGTCCTAACTTAAATATCTGTTTGAAAGAAAGAAATAAAATGATAATACAGTATACTTTGGGGCTGCATTTGCTAGTTTATGTTTATGCCCAGGTGTATTATTGGTTATGTTTTGCTATTTTAGTGTATAGTAATACATATATGTATATTTCAATATGTGGATTTTATATGCATTTTGCCAACTCATATGTATTATAATATGCGAGTACCGTATATTGTGTTATAGAGTAGTATACTTATATAGTTTATATTTTAACGCTGTTGTTTTTTAAAAATTTAAGTTCTGAGAGAAATATGGTATTGTCGTTTGAGATAAATTTGGATATTGTTTAAAAATAATATATATTAGTCTATATATTTGTTTATACATTGATATAAAAATATAATATGTACATATGTTAAATCTAAGATTTATTTAAAATGTATATGTATTTTAAATTGAATGTTGGATTTAAAGAAAATAATAATATAATATGCATCTCGTTTAAATTTTATATCAAGCTAATTGGATTTGTTCCCATCGACTTCTGTTATCAGCTTTGAGCGTCAAATTCGTGTCAATCTTGTTTCTCTTTGGAATTCGCGCTTGGATTCGATACTCGTTCGTGTCTCTTCTTCTCTAGCCTCGAAAGGTGAGCACTCACTCACGATTAACGTTCTTTTATTTATTAAATTTGATTTCAATTGAAACGACAATTGAAATATGCTGTTGTTTGTTAATTACACTGTTATATATGCTATTACCTGTATCAGTTCACCTGTGACATCTGACACCATTATCTGTTAATTATTTATGCGATGATAATCAGTTTGGCTGATAATTGATTGATTGTTGATGTTTATATTGGACGTAAAATTGTTAATGTTAAAATGATAAATAGTGTGAAATTGAACTTGATATAGGATAATTAATTGTTAAATTTGATTAACTGACATTTGTATAATATGATCCCTTTAACTGTTGAATTTATTGACATGTAGGATTTGTTTAATTACATTTTGAACCTCTGAATGTATGTTGTTAAATTGATGATGTATGAAATTTGTAAATTGAATGACAAGTGAAAACCGTAATGTAATAATCTTTAATCTACATGAAATGATAGTGTAGATTCTAGAAATAAGTATATTAATTTGTACAAATAACAATGCGAATTAATACGGTTATTTCGGGATTATTTGAATTGATTATTGAATTGATATTTATTGTGTTATTGCTTGTTTATTTACTTTGACACCATCCCAGTTATCACACTGCAAGTTCCCTTTGTTATGCTATGATTTTGAATTGAATTGGAATCGGGTTGAAATGATAAATACCCAAATTTAACTTTGACCTAGGATAGAAAATTTAATAAAACCCGATTGGTCAATAATTTGATTTAAAAATAAAATGAAGATTTTATTTGAATAAATAATATGGTTTTGAAATGAAGTTGAAATTTGAATTTTAATGAAAGGAAAATGTTAATATTTAATAATCTGAAACACAATATTAACGACGTAATTGATGAAAGAATGTTGTTTAATTTGAGAAATGATTGAATTAAGTTTGAAATGATTTAATAATTAAGTTTGAAATTATAATTAAGTTTGAAATTATTAAACTTTGAAATTATTTAATAATTAAGTTTTGAATTATTTAATAATGAATTATTAAATGATTAAATTGAATTGAAATTCTTTAATAAGAAAAATTGAACTTTTGAATAAGTGGATTTTACTTCGTAATAATTGAAATTGAGCTTCCTTTATTAAGTAAGTTTTGGAAAATTATTTAAGTAAGTAAATAAGTGAAATTGAATTTTTTCAACAAGAAATAAAATGTGATATTTTTTAAATTAATGTAAGACTTGTAATCTAAAGAAATGATTTGACAAATTTGATTTAATTCAAAATTGTAAGTTTTGAGATAATGAAGTTGAACTTAAGAATTGATTTAATGAATTGGAAATTTAATAGAAATTGTTTTGAATGATAAAGTAACTTAACGAATATTGAATGGAATCGATAAATGAATTTAAATTGATTCGAATGTTGAATTGAATTAATTTAAATGATTTTCGGAATGAAACTTATATACGAACTTGAATTGATATTGGAATTGTTTAAATAAAATTTGAAATTGAATTATAAGACTTTGAAATGGTAATTTGGAAGTTTCGAAACGTAAATTATTGGAAATTGATTTTGGAAAGACAATTGAAATGATGATTTACGAATTCTAATTGAATTGAAATTGATTTGGTTTTTTGAAACACATAAACGACCAATCGGTGAAATAATTACGGAAGTTATTAAAGAGACCGGAATTCGGTTATGGATATACTCTCTATCTAAACTGAAAACCACTTTAATAACTATACGCGGAGTGATGATCCAGAATGAAGTGGTTGGATTGATGTACGTGATGACTGAAGAAAGAGAACGATAATGGATAGCCTTGACACTTGTGTCAAATTGGAAATGACTAAAACAGGAGCTGTGCCGGGCCAATGGAGGATTAGCTACCTCAAGTGGACACACTTCTTCGAACTACTTATTACTTGTTGTGGATTGGTGCACCCTTGATTTTGGGAGTGTTGTTTCACGGTGTTGCGGGCGCTGCGGCGTTGCGTTCTCACTAGTCCGGATCAGGCGAACGGTAGTATCACTACCTTGGGTATTGCCTCATGTGCCTTGTCATACTTGTATTCCATTTATGCGCGACCACTACGATTTTGATTTGTACCTTTAGTATATGGATTGCCCTCTGGTGACTTCCGGTTTTGGGGAAACTACGGTCTTGTATATGCTTTTGGGAATAAAAATGTGTTAAGGGTGGAATGGGCCATGACTTAATGCTATTTTGATATCTTATTATTACTGATAGACATTATCTACTTATCGTACATTACTACATAGTAGATAGTTTGACGGATCCTTAAAGGATGGTTATTCCAAACATCCTTTGAGTTACTTGTATTTCAATTGCTATTTCACTTGAGTTGGATTTATTAATATAAGAATGTTAATCCTGACTCGAGTGTTTTGTATTTTGCTTTACGCTCGGGTCAGACTGAGTGTACCAGTATTCGAGACTCACCTTTGAAGTTGGAGCTTTGCTTGAAGATCCAGCCATCTATTCTGCTTTCAGTATTCGATGATTCCAGTGATGTATTCTGATTTGTATCTAATGTATCGTATTACTCTTCTGTTGTAAACTCTGATGTATTTTATATATTTATATAGTAGCTTCATGAACTACTATCTCTTTTATTTCCGCTGCACTTATTACTCTGTGTCTGTGTTCTGTGATTTTTATTTACTGTATATGTTCAGTTTTGCCAAATTTAAATTAACAACGCGGTATTTTGAGCAATTCAACTCCGGCATGAGTGTCTACCTATACACTTATAATGGATGCGAATGGTCCAAAATAGCGAGTCGTTACACAGGGGCCAGTAGGTTTGTAGTTAGCCCATGAAAACTATATCCGAATTAAGATATTGGCAGTCAGCCAATAGGTTCCTAGTTAGGTAATGAAAACTAGGATAAGAAATAAGATATTGGAGTTACCAATAGGTTCTTAATGTCTCATGAAAACTATTCAAATGGACAGATAGTCCTTAACATTTAACAGGTTAATATTAATCCTTGAAACTATAATTGAGACAAATAATCAGAATGAATGGGGATGGGTAATCCAGAATTAATTTATTGTGTTGTATATCATCATAATGTTCTGAAATACAATGTTTTAACCATTGTGGATGCAGAAGCACAGTATATGGTGTTATAAATGTTTAGGATACTAGTGAGGGAGAAACTCGTTCTGCTAAGTGGCATGGTCTCACTAGATATCCAAATGGTTTGAGATGGTAAATTATTATTCATACCAGGCTTTATGTTTGACTCGAAGATTTTGTTTTCCCCTTAAACTCTCGGGTACTCAATTGATTTTGAGTAGGTTGAGAGTTAAGGTTTCCAGGTGTTCTTTTAAATGAATAAAGCTTCCGAGGACGTGCAGGAGGCAAACTTATTATTAGAGTTCTTTTTATTTCCGCTGTGTGTTTTGTTTGTAAAGGCAAATAGTTTCCTTGCCTATCTGTATACTCTGATCTACCAAGGGGGCATCTTCATATGTCTCTGTTGGTGTATTTTGTAATAATTATATGTTATCAGAACGTGTTTTGTGAATTGGGATTATGTAATCAATTTGGAATATTTTGAAATGGAATGTCGAATTTTTTTTGTTGTTTAATTTTTTTTTTCATATTCTTGTGTTTTTCTGTATCAATGTATCTAATATCGTCGTGTTTGGTCGCCAAGGATTAATAACTATAGATGACTGCAGCATCCATAGCCGTTAGTTTTTGGGCCTCCAAATAGGGGGATGTTACAATTTGGTATGAGGGCATAAGTTTATGAAACTTTAAAAGAAACTTAAACCTAAAAGTTTTTCCAAACATAATCCAATAAATCTGATAATAAGGTTGGGCTTTAGGTTAACGCTATAGTAACGTACTTGTATTCTCTCTATATATAGTGTTATATATAAGTATATCTTACTGAGGCTCGTATGCAGATTTATGAGAAAGGAGATATGGAGGCAGGAAACGGAAGAGGAGATCTCGTTGAAGGAAGCACCACAACTAATGAAAATACTGGACTCACTACCAGGAGAAACCGTGGTCGACCAACTAATGCTACTAACCAAAATGTTAAAGCTAATATGGGTGTTGGAAATCCACCAGTAGATATGGAGGCGATGTATCAGTTTTTAGCTAGTTTGATGCAAGCTAGAGCTGCTGTTGGAAATGGAGGAGGAGCTAATCATGTGGCTCCAGTTAGTAATATTGCTTTGTCGAGTGGAGATTACACCAGTTTGGGTGGGAAGCCATTCTTGGGAATGGGAGAGTGCCGTAGAAGTTCAGAATTGGATGTTGCATTGTGAACATATATTTACTGATTTAGGTCTGAATGATGGACAAAGGAGGAGGTTGGCCTCTAGGTAGTTGCAGGGGTCAGCACTGCTCTGGTGGAATAGCGTTACTGCTGGAGTGCCGGAAGATCAGTTAACTTGGAATGATTTCAAGACAAGATTTGAGGAGAAGTTTGTATCAGAATTTGCTAACTCTGAGCTGATGAGGAAATTTATGGATTTGTGCAAGGAGAGATGTCAGTGGTTGAATATGCTACTAAGTTTGAATAGCTGTCTAGATACAGATATGCTATTATAGATACTAACAACAAAAGGAATGAGAAGTTCATACGGGGACTAAGGCCCGAGCTTGCTAGGATGACCATGAGACATGTCTGTGATCCTTGCAATATAGTGGTGGAGATGGTTATTCGCCATAAGGAGTTGCTTGTTGATTTAGCTAAAGAGAAGTCAATGGAACCCAGAGTTCTCAAGGGAAGAAGAGGAACTTCTTTAAAAAGAAGGGAACTCAGAAGGGAGATACAGCTAAGAAGTCAAAAGCTGAAGTAGTTTATTATAAGTGTGACAAGAAGGGTCAGTTTGCTAATGAATGTCGGTCAGGAAATGGGAGGAAAGCTGCAGTTAAGAAGAATGTGAAATGCTTCAACTGTAATCAAGTTTTGGGCATTGTAAGAATCAGTTTCCAGAGCCAGTTAGGAAGGACAAAGAAAAAGTTTTTGCTATAGGACCAACTAGGCCTACTGCAACAGATAAGGGAAAGACGGTGATGGAAGGTACACTTTTGATTCAGAGTATTTCAATTAGAGTACTTTTTGATATCAGTGCATCACATTCATTTATATCTCAGTGTTTGGTAGATAGATTATGTCTAGAACACACCTACCTTGTTACGTCCTTAAAGGTTGCGAATCCAATAGGAGGGTATGCAACTCTAGGGTTAAGATGTGACTAGTTATAACTTGACTTGTTAGGTCATAAGTTTGCATGCAGTTTGTATGTTATTGATTTCGTAGATTTCGGGATCATCTTGGGTATGGATTAGTTGAGTAGGTATGAGGCTAGAATATTTTGCCAAGATAGGGAAATATCACTGAGACACCCCAATAGTCATAATCGAGTGATATCCTTAGTAGAGAATACTGACTGGAGTGTTAGTACTATGCTTAATGCTATGGAGGCAGGAAATGAGTTAAGTCAGGTTCAGGTAGAAAGAGAATTTGCCGATGTTTTTGAGCTAGTCACTGGACTACCCCCGAAAAGTGCTATTGAGTTTAGAATAGATCTTGTGCCAGCAGCTGAACCTGTAAGTAGACCACCTAGCAGGATGGCACCAACTGAGATGAAGAAATTGAAAGTGTAGCTAGTGGATCTAGAAGGAAGGAGTTTTATTAGACCAAGCAGTTCGCCTTGGGGAGAGGTCGCGATGTTCGTGAAGAAACCAGATGGGTTGTTAAGGATATGTAATGACTATCGTAAGTTAAATAAAAGGAAATTTAAGAATAAGTATCCTTTTCTCGGAATAGATGATCTGTTTGATCAGCTGAGTGGAGCCAGACTGTTTTCCCAATTGGATTTGGCGACAGGTTTCCATTGTTAGTCCTTGAGAAGAATGGTTTGATGACAACAACCTTAGGACTTGTTATAAAATATGAATAATAACATTATAGTTTAGATATATATATGTATATGTAGGATATAAACATGCAGGTACCAAGAATGAAGACTGTACAGTATAAAGATACAAGACTGATGAATTTAAAGATCGAAGATATCAAGATTGAAAACTCCTGAGTATCAAGAAATCAAGTTATCAAGAGTTCAAGATTTTAATAGTACAAGATAAGTATTGAGTCTAGAATTATTTTAAAACCTCATAATAGCACGGAAATCTTCATTCCATATTTCATTTGGGATGGAACCCATTTCTACCTTCTTAGTGGCTTACAAACCCACAACAAGTAGCTTACAAACCTACGACAAGTGGCTTACAAACCCACGAACATCCTGGTTTTGTACAAGTTCTCGAGTACTGATGTGATGAGATATTCTGCAGGAAAAAGCTTACAAAACTACTTCAAAATGGTTTTTTAAAATGATTTTCAATACTGCTTTTCAAAATGTTTTAGCCTTAAAATATTCTTTGTTTTTGTTTTTAAACAAACTCTTGTTTTAAACTTCGTTTGTTTTTAAACTATCTCTTGTTTTAAAATATTTATTTACTCAAATTTTAAATCACTTTATAGATTAAGATTATATATATTAAAAATTACTTTCTAAACTCTTTTATATGTTTAAACTATATTCAAATATATTTACAAAGTTTAGATATTGTTTTGACAAAATTATAGAAACCAATTTTAATAAGAAAATCAAAATCATCAATTTTGCTTAGAGCATGTCGACATCCCTCAACCCCCTATGTCGACATGGTGTCCGTTAAATTCAAAATTCAAATTTTCAAAAGAAGTGTCTATTCATCGTATCCTTTCACTAATAGATATGGCTGTTGATTTCCTATAAACACCAGTAGTTTTAAACGAATTTATCATCAGATTTCACTTATTTTCTCTTCTCTTCATCTTCCACATTTATTCTAAAGAATTCCAAACTGTACTCTGCCGAAATACCAAGTGAATCAAACTTGATTATCTCTTGTTTGATTCTCTGCCACTCTCTCCGTAAGATCTCAGTGCTATTCAGAGCTATAGGATTATTTGTAAATCAAACCATTGAGTAAAAGGTGCGGTTGAGCCTTGTAATCAATTAGGTGTGATTGTTGCCCCGGAAATCGATTAGGTGATCTTGTGGCCTAGTAAATCAAGAGAGTTTGCCCCGAACTCGAATACAGGAGGGTGTACCTCATGGCCTTGAAATCGAGGGTGTAGTCTAGGAGATTATTTTTGATAAGAAATCTGTATGTTTGTGCGGGACTGGATGTAGGGTAACTCCGAACCAGTATAATATCCGGTGTGTTCTTTCCTTTACTACTTTTATTTATTATTTGCATCTGTGTCTGATTCTGTGATTAAATCTGCGTCTGTGAATTTCCTTTATTGGTAATTAAATTTACATAAGTTTGAAAAAGATTTAGAAAATCCACAAAACACTATTCACCCCCCTTCTAGTGTTATTCTAGCCTTAAGATCTGTAATCCGCATTTCTCATATTTAGTATCAGAGCAAGGTTTTCAAAGTTATCATAATCTGAATTTTGAAAAGTTTTTAAAAAATGGCTACCAACACTGGTTCTGTTGACACTATCACTAGTTCTTTTATAGAGGGTAAGTCAACTTCCAGACCACCACTTTTTAATGGAAGTAACTATGCATATTGGGCATGTAGAATGAAAATATATTTTTAGTCAATAGGATTAGACACTTGGAATATCACACAGACTGAATATTCTGAACCAACAATTAATTTTGCACAGTGGACTACTGAGCAAAAGACTATTGCACAAAATAATTCCAAAGCAATGAATATTTTATTTTGTTCACTTGATAGGAATGAATTCAATAGAGTATCTATTTGTAAGTCTGCATATGATATTTGGAAAACTTTGCAAGTTACTCATGAAGGAATAAGCAAAGTCAAACAGACCAAAATATCCATACTCACGAATCAATTTCAATTATTCAAAATGAATTCTAATGAGTCCATTTCAGACATGTATAGTAGATTTCAGGATATTGTGCATTTTCTAATATCGTTGGGAAAAAGTATTTCCGAAGAAGATCAAGTCAGAAAAATACTAAATTCTCTTACTCCAGAATGGGATCAGAAAACTCTTGCAATTGAAGAAGCGAATGATATTAGTACTTTAAAGATTGAAGAATTGATTGGAAATTTAATGTCATCTGAAGCACAAATGCAAGAGAGAAGAGATAGCAAGGCATTCGAAAAGAAGTCAATTGCATTCAATGCATTAACAGATGGATCAGATCGGGAAGTGATGATGATGAAGAAATAACTTTCATGACAAGGAATTTTCGGAAGTTTCTAAAATACAGAAAGATAAACAACTTCAAAAAGAATGATCATAGGAATTCTGGAAATCATAATGAAGTACCAAACCTCGTCAAATGTACCAATTGTGATGAACTAGGTCATCTCAAAAGAGACTGTCCGCACCCTGATAAGCAAAAGTTTCCTACAAGCAATGATTATACAAAGAAAAGAAAGAGAGCGTATACCGCTACACTAGACGATTCAAACTCAGACTCATCCTCAAGCGATGATGATCAGAAGACAAAAAATTCGAATATGTGCTTTGCGGCTATTCATGATTCCGATGATCTCCGAGATACAAATCTAGAAAAAGGTACACGTTTACAATATATTGGTTGAAATTGTTAGTAAAATTGATTGATTGTTTGATTGTTTTTGTTTGAATTTTATTTTTTATTATATTTTTAATATTATAATATTTTTTTAAAGTAATATTATTATATTAAATATTACTTCAGAAAATATATAGACATTAGAAATAATATATAAATATATAGAGATTAAAATATATAATAAAATATAGGTCACATGAATTCTCCGACCCATGTCGACATGGTCCTACCCATGATGTCGACATCCCTGCTAGAAATTTGAAATTCAAATTTGAATTCAAATCATTGAACTTCCCTCCACCTTTTCACCAACTCCAATGTTCTAGAAAGGCACCTCTTGACCAGAGAACAAGACTATTGAATATCTATTTATTTTTCTTACTTTATCAAATCTTTTCACTTTCATTTTAAACTTAAAACTCTCTTTCACTCTTTCAAACTTTCTACTCTCTTCAAAAATGGCTTCTTCAAGCACTCCATCCACAATGAGGCTGTCTAAAACCATCAAAGAGTATCTCTATAATGATCCAGAAGCAATCAAGGCTTATATAAGCTATGCTAATTACGGAAAAGTTCGTACGGGAAAGTTTGCTATCTTTAGCGATTTCTCTACATATGAAATCAATACTCTTCTTGAAGAGAACCATATTCTTAGTCCTTTTGACAATTCTGAGAATGATTTTGTTTGTTATCCAAATCTTGTGAAAATGTTTTATGCAAATTTGAATCGCGGTTTTCATGAAGGAAATGAAAATGAAATTTGGAGCAGTGTTAAAGGCACTAAAATTGTTTTAAATTGTGAAAATTCGGGAATGGATTTTTCTACTTTTAACATTGATGAACTTTATAGTTTTGATGACAACAACCTTAGGACTTGTTATAAAATATAAATAGTAACATTATAGTTTAGATATATATATATATATATATGTATATGCAAGATATAAACATGTAGGTACCAAGAATGAAGACTGTACATTATAAAGATACAAGACTGATGAATTTAAAGATCGAAGATATCAAGATTGAAGACTCATGAGTATCAAGAAATCAAGTTATCAAGAGTTCAAGATTTTAATAGTACAAGATAAGTATTGAGTTTAGAATTAAGTTAAAACTTCATAATAGCACGGAAATCTTCATTCCATATTTCATTTGGGATGGAACCCATTTCTACCTTCTTAGTAGCTTACAAACCCATGACAAGTAGCTTACAAACCTACGACAAGTGGCTTACAAACCCACTAACATCCTGGTTTTGAACAAGTTCTCGAGTCTTGATGTGATGAGATATTCTGCAGGAAGAAGCTTGCAAAACTACATCAAAATGGTTTTTTAAAATGATTTCAAAACTGCTTTTCAAAATGTTTTAGCCTTAAAATATTCTTTGTTTTTGGTTTTAAATAAACTCTTGTTTTAAACTTTGTTTTTTTTAAACTATCTCTTGTTTTAAAATATTTATTTACTCAGTTTTTAAATCACTTTACAGATTAAGATTAGGGGCATTTCACCAGAAGGACAAACTTTGCAGTCCAATTAGTTTCTAGGACACACATTCAAAGAAATTACTTTCAAGGCCAAAGTCAGCAAAATAATTACTTTCAAGGACAAAGTCAGCAGTCCAATTACTTTCAAGGACATAATTTCATAGATTTTTAGGCCCTAGAAACTAATTATTTTACATTTTGTCCTTGAAAGTAATTATTTCAGTTGTGTGTTCTAGAAACTAATTCCACTTGCTAAAGAGGTCCTTGTAGCTAATTTCCACTTAAGATTATATATATTAAAAATTACTTTCTAAACTCTTTTATATGTTTAAACTATATTCAAATATATTTACAAAGTTTAGAAATCGTTTTGACAAAATTATAGAAACCAATTTTAATAAGAAAATCAAAATCATTAATTTTTCCTAGAGCATGTCGACATCCCTCAACCTCTCATGTCGACATAGTGTCCGTTAAATTCAAAATTCAAATTTTCTAAAGAAGTGTCTATTCGTCGTATCCTTTCACTAATAGATATGGCTGTTGATTTCCTATAAACACCAGTAGTTTTAAACGAATTTATCATCAGATTTCACTTATTTTCTCTTCTCTTCATCTTCCACATTTATTTTAAAGAATTCCAAACTATACTCTGCCGAAATACCAAGTGAATCAAACTTGATTATCTCTTGTTTGATTCTCTGCCACTCCCTCTGTTGTATCTCAGTGCTATTCAGAGTTATAGGATTATTTGTAAATCAAACTGTTGAGTAAAAGGTGCGGTTGAGCCTTGAAATCAATTGGGTGTGATTGTTGCCCCGAAAATCGATTAGGTGATCTTATTGCCTGGTAAATCAAGAGAGTTTGCCCCGGACTCGAATACAGGAGGGTGTACCTCGTGGCCTTGAAATCGAGGGTGTAATCTGGGAGATTATTTTTGATAAGAAATCCGTACGTTTGTGTGGGACTGGATGTAGGGTAACTCCGAACTAGTATAAAATCTGGTGTGTTCTTTCCTTTACTGCTTTTATTTATTATTTGCATGTGTGTCTGATTCTGATTATATCTGTGTTTGTGAATTGCATTTGTTGGTAATTAAATTTACATAAGTTTCAAAAAGATTTAGAAAATCCACAAAACACTATTCACCCCCTCTAGTGTTATTGTAACGACCCACTATTTTGGACCATTCAAATCGACAATAAATCCACACATGTCGGACATGAATAATTCAAAACAATAGATTGTAAATAAAATTTGGCAAAACTCAGAATGTACAGTAAATAAGTCACAAATCACAAACACGGAGTATATAATAATGCAGCGGAAGTAAAAGAGATAGTAGTTCATGAAGCTACTATATATATATATATATATATAAGATACATCAGAGTTAAGCAAGATACAACAGAAGAGTAACAAGATACATCAGGTACAAATCAGAATACATCACTTGAATCAACTGGATAACTGAAAGCGAAATAGATAGCTGGATTTCCAAGAAAACTCCAACTCCAAAGGTGGGTCTCGAATGATGTATCACTCAGTCTGACCCGAGCGTAAAGCAAAACACAAAACACTCGAGTCGGGACATACATACTTATACAATGTAAACCAACTCAAGTGAACTGTAATATAAAAGTAAAAGTAACTTAAAGAATGCTTAGGATCGCCCATTCATTAAGGATCCGTTAAACAATTTACTATGTAGTAATATTTCGCTATTATAATAATGTCTAATAGTAAAATAAACATACTTTTAAATAGCGTTAAGGCTTTACATTTTCCACCTTAACACATAATAGTGCCAATAGTCTATACAGTACATGCATACCTCGAGAGGCTACAAGAAGATACTCCATAGGTACGAAACAAATAGAAACTCGTAGTAAAGCTCGATATGGTAGGTGACACGGCACAACTAGGCAATGGCAGGTTTGATATACTAATTACGCATCCGGGCTGGTGGTAACGCATAGCAGCCACTACCGCCTACCTCGAAACACACTCCCAAATCAAAAATCGAAGGATGGCCATCAAATCAATCACAAAGTGATAGAATAGTATACGATGGAATGCGTCCGATCAGAGGTGCTACCTCATTGGCCCGTCGATCGCTCCTGTTTTAGCCACCTTATGCCAACTCACGGGAGTTGGTTCCACGTATATACCTCAATAGGCATCACCACCATCTTACTTCATTCTGGAATCTCCACCGCATACACGGTTGTTAAGTGGTTTTCGGTACCGACAGAGAGTATGTCCATATCCGATCCCGGTCTCTTTAACAACCAATCGTTATTATAACCCATGGTTATACATTTCAAAATCACTTATACTTTAAACCAAATGTCATATCCATTTCAAAAACCAAATCAAAAAATTTATTATTTCCATTCAAAACCAATTCAATAATATGTCATTTCCATTTCAAAACCAATTCAATATATATCATTTCCATTTCAAAACCAATTCAATATATATATTATTTACATAAACCAAATTTCAAATCACTAAATATTTACTTAAATTTATTGAACTTGAAATATTCCTTTAAAATCATTTAAACCCAAAACCACATTATAACGACATATTCTTAAATCCTCAATTTCAATATATTTCAAAAATATATTTTAAGACAATTTCTTAAATAAATTTAGTTTCAAATAAATTCATTTTGGAAACCATAATACTTCAAAGCTATAACACCTTCGAAACCAAACACTTTGATATCATAATACTTAGGAAAAATCTAACACTTAACCATATTCATTTAAACCATTTAAAAGTGAAGTTATTATAATTACAAATCAAATATTCAATTCCCAAAAATTTAGCCTTTTCTGAGCTCATTTATTCAGTTAAATATTTTAAAACATTTATTTTTTAGATTTCGCAGCACATAGAAAATGCTGCGGTAAGTTATATTTGAAACAATTCATTTCAGCAAAGACAGCATTTAAAAACTGCTGTAATAGTTCAGGGTTCAAATTAAAAGGTTTAATTCAATTCAGCAAAGACAGCGTTTAAAAATGCTGTAATAGTTCAATTATATTCAAAAATCACATTTTAACCAACTGCAGCACTTAACAAGTGCTCCATAGCCCTGGTTAAACTTTTAGCTTTATAGTTCACTTCTGCAACTACAGCACTTACAAAGTGCTGCAGATTATATTTAGTTCAGTTTTTAGTTCATTTTCAGAGACGATAGCATTTCTGAAGTGCTACTAAAAGAATTTCTAGATTTACAACAGAATTTCAGCAACAATTAAACTTCAATTTAAACCATTTTAACTTATAAATTTTCATATTTTCCACTTTAAAAATGGTCATTTAATTACCCCTTTAATTAAAAAATTTATAAAGAAAAATTCTACAATAATTATCAAATTTCAACAATTCATTTATTAAATTCAAGTGTACAAATTTCCTATTCTTTACATTTTCTTCTTTACACTTAAATTAAATTTCCATTTCATCAAATTAAACTTAATTCCCATTTTATTTTCTTAACTTTTATTTTTAAAACCAAAATTTCACATTTCCAAGTCAAGTTATATTTCAAATTTCACTTTAAAGCATTCATTTATTTAACATTTTTAATACATAGAAAAATCATTATCACTTTATTAAATCATTTTAAATTCAATTGAAATCAATTTATCATATTTTACACTTTTAAAATCTTATAATTTTCCAGAAAAAAATATAAATAATAACCACGGGTCTGTATAAAATTTTCTAACCTAAGTCAAGTGATACGGATAATATTTCATTTCAATCCGTAATTTACAAAGAAAAATCTGGGTTCTAGCATTTCAAACCCGCAATCCCAAGTCAATAAAAATAAATAAAAATCACTCGAGCCTATCATTTCAGCCCATAATGATTTTCCCTTATTCTAAAGTCCGTTCGGGTATGTATCATTTCAACCCATAGTGATTCTATTCTACAGGGAACTTGCAGTGTGATTAACAGAAATAAATAAACAGTATAATAAAATATAACATAGCAGATGATGTGACAAGTTTATAACAGGGTTTAACATCATATAATTTACATCATAGGAAGGTATAACATGATATAATAATTTCTACACATTCACTTGTTGTCACTTCACAAATATATAAGTATATATGTTATGTGTGAATACTCACCTTTCAAAGCTGGGTTTCGCAAAACAAAATACACAGATGGATTCCAGAAAGCACGATAGCACAATTTTTGATTTGAGTGGAGAGATCCAAGATATAAATCTTGTATACAATAATAAAACAAAGCACCATATAAATATAATTACAATACAAAAGATTAAATTGGAATAAATGGAAACTAGGCTAGACAAATAACATCACCTAGCTTTCAAACCATTTTTTCTTGACCACAACTCCATGCATACTCGGCCATACATGCTTAAGGCTCGGCCTAGGATGTTTATAGGTGGAAATAGATTAGTTTTGGACTGAAAGTACATGGCTAGGCTTGAGAAGAGGAAGGGTCTTGGGGTTACAAAGTGAGGAAAGTCCAAAGGCAAGGCTAGAAAGAATTTTGGTTCAACTTGGGCTCGACCAAAGGCATAATTGGGCTCGTCCATGTAAGGTACAGGTCTGGTTAGAGGTTAGGTGGTGTTCATGGGTGGTGTACTTACTGGTGGTGGAGGCTAAGGGGGTGGCCATGGAAAACAATGAGGGTGGTGTTGCATTATAGGCTCGGCTAGGCAAGTTTTGAGGAGTTTTTGCATTGTTTTGTGGAAATTGGTTCATGGGATTGTCACGGTGCTTTCAGGTCAGAGGAGGGGGTTGTCAGGCCTTCTATAGTTAGAGGAGGAAGTGGTGGTGGTCGGTGGAGGAGATAGTGGAGGTGATAGGCCGACCAACATGTGTGAAGTCAAGGCAAATGATGGCAAAATTCAATGGAAAAGCAAAGAAGAAAAGTGAAAAAAAGAGGAAGCCATTACCAATTTTTTTCAAAGATATTTGGCCATGAATAACTGAGGAAAAGAGAAGTTTTCACGTGAAAATTGAATAAGAAACTCATGACTAATCAATAAAGGAGGAACGGCCAAAATGTGAAGAGTCTAGCAAATGAAAAGTCAAAAGTTAAAAGCTTTTTGTCTCTTCAAATTTCCACTTCTTTTTAATTCGAAATAAACAAATAAAATATCAAGTAAATAAAATAAAAAGCTGATCAAAATAAAGTGGAAATGAAAATAAAATAATGTCATAGGAAAATAGAAAATAAATAAAGAAAATAGTTGTAATATTGAAACTAGAAATAAAAATTGTAAATAAAATACAACTAACATTGGGAAATTACAACTACACTTTTAAAAATGTTTTTAAAATAAAATATATATACATAACATGTCATGTTACACATGTAAACATAAATTAGAACATGACATGGCAAACAAAAATATTATTTATATAAATTAAAATAAATAATTTTGTTAAATAAAACAATTTACATGCAATAGTTTAAAAAGCATAACTTTCACAATATTAATCAGATTCAATGAAACGAAAAGCAGTGTTCTTAAAAATTTATTTACTTTCATAAAATAAAGATAAATTTCAAAAGTTCAAAATTTAAATTTTTTTAAAATTAAAAGTCAAAGTTTGACCATATTGACAAAAAATCACATTTCTAGAAAATATTATATTTATTCATGTTTGGAATTATAATTCACATAAAAATCAAAATTTATATTAAAAATAACAAAATTTATCCATTTTAATAAATAAAATAAAGTTTTTAATTCAGGAAATTCAATTTAAAATAATTACAAAATACAAGGTTGTTATAGTTATTCCAGCCTTAAGATCCGTAATCCGCATTTCTCACATCCATCGGTTAATAGTGGCGGAGGACAGTATTCCTTTGACCGCATTTCGGACTAGATATGGTTCACATGAGTGGTTGGTGATGCCATTTGGATTGACAAATGCACCTGCTTTCTTCGTATATTTGATGAACCGAGTTTTCTGAGAGTTCTTGGATAGGTTTGTACTAGCATTTATAGATGACATTCTAGTATACTCTAAGGATGAGAGAGAGCATGAAGTTCATCTTAGAGTGGTGCTTGAGACGCTGAGGCAGAATCAGCTAAAGGTGAAGTTTACCGAATGTCATTTCTAGAAGAAAGAGGTAAAGTTTCTTGGTCACAGGGTTTCAGAGAAAGGATTGTCAGTCGATCCGGATAAGATCGAAGCTGTGAATAATTGGAAGAGACAAGAGACGGTGACTGAGATCGGGAGTTTTCTTGGACTTGCAGGCTACTACTAGAGATTCATTAAGGATTTCTTGCGGATAGCAGCACCTTTAACTAAGCTAACCAGGAAGGAGGTGGGATTTGTCTGGTCCGATAAATGTGAAGAGGCATTCCTTAAGTTAAAGAATTTGTTGACCAATGCACCCGTGTTAGTAGTTCCAAACCGGAACCAAGGATTGGTGGTGTATACTGATGCGTGTGGAACTGGATTAGGAACACTGTTGATGCAGAGTAGTAAAGTCATTGCCTACGCATCTAGGCAGCTTAGACCGCGTGAAGTTAGATACCCTACTCATGATTTGGAGTTGGCAGCTGTGATCTTCACATTGAAGATTTGGAGACATTATCTCTTAGGGGAGAGATTTGAGTTATATACGGATCATAGGTCTTTACGGTATTTATTCTCTCAGAAGAAGTTGAATATGAGACAGCAGAGGTAACTGGAGTTTTTGACTGCTTATGATTTTGGTATAGAGTATACACCAGGAAAAGGTAATAAGGTGGCAGATGCCCTAAGCTGGAAGCATCATAATATAGTGTTAGCTATGTTGGCAGAGTGGAAAGATTTAGAAGCTTTAGTCAGTTGTGATGTGCAGTTAAGATCGACTGCTGGTTCCAGTCAGAGTACCGCCAGGTTGTCTTGTTTAGAAGTTCGACCAGTATTGGTTGAGAGAATTGATTCTAAGCAGAAGGAGGATCCAGTATTAGCCGAAAGGATCAGAAGACTTGAGGTTGGGACTGAGATTGATGATTTAAAGGATTTTTGCCTTGACCATAGAGGATGGCTAAGAAAGAAGGGATGGTAGTGTGTTCCGAATATGGAGGAGTCAATGTAACGACCTACCTTTTTGGACAATTTAAATCGACAATAAACCACACATGTCAACTCAAACCATTCTAAAGGGATAATTGTTAATGGGATAAATAAGAAAATAATAGAAAAGAGGGAAAAACAAAACACAGAATCTCACAGCGGAATGATAAAATATAATAATCAAATAAATAGTTCATGAAGCTGTTTTACAAATAACATTTGATTACATTTTTACAATACACATCAGAGTTATACATACAGCAGGAATAAATAAATAATGCAGCGGAACAACATGATGCAGTGGAATAAATATAATAAATAGTAATAATATACTAAATTTTCGTCTGTGTCCTCCAGAAAAATAGTCTTCGACCCTAAAATGCTCGGGCTGACCCGAGCGTAATGAAAAGACAAAACACTCGAGTCAGAACTAAAACATTATATGTAAGTTAAATCAAAATAAGTAAATATGGGTGTAACAGCTTCAGAGATGTTTACGGGATTTTACATCTTTTATCCAGTGTCTAACGTGCGTGCAATAACTTAAGAGAGGTTCGGGATTCCATCTCCTAAGGATCCGTTAAACTATCTACATACATAATACAATACGCTATTATAATATGTCTATAGTAAAGTAAAGTATTAAAATAGCGTTAAGGCATTACCCATATCCCCCTTAACACATTTTTATATAAATACTGTAGTCTATACAGATACTATAAGCTCCACCAAACCAATGGGATACTCAGTGAGCACTCCATGGGTACAATAAAGACAAAACTTGTAATGGGCTTGATAACGCATATGAAAAGGCACGCGAGGCAATGTCCAGGGTAGGATACTACCGTTTTGCAGAACCGGGCTGGTGGTAACACATAGCAGCTACTACCGCCCACCTCGAAACACACTCCCATAATCAAATTGAAGATGGCCACCAAATCAATCACAAAGTAATAGATATGGTATCAAAGAAGCATGTCCGATCGGAGGTGCGACCTCACTTGGCCCAGGTATAGCTTATGTTTTAGTCATATCAAGCAGACCCGATGGAGTTAGGGCTGCTTTCATACCTCATACAGTAGCGTTCCCCAAACTATCCTACTACATTCTGGATTCTCCACCACATGCACAGTTTTTAAAGTGGTTTCGGTATTGGCACAGAGTATGACAATATCCGATCCCGATCTCTTTAACAACCAAAAGCTTATTTCACACCGGTTGGTTCTTTTACATTTCCAAAACGATTCATAATCGATATCAAAATATCATATTCACTTCAAAATCATATCACTTTCGAAATCATATTCACTTTCGAAATCATATTCACTTTCGAAATCATTATTCACTTTCGAAATCATATTCACTTTCGAAATCATTATTCACTTTAAATTATATTCATTTTTGAAACCATAACCACAAAATAGATTAAACCATCATATCAAATATCCGCATTTAAATCAATTAAATCTAAATCATAACAGCTCCAACTTTAAACAGTTTGAATATTGAAAGTAGTTAATATATTGGAATAGTTATACATTAAAATAGTTTATATTTTAAAAATAGGTTATAGATTAAAATGGTTTATATATTAGAAATAGTTTATATATTAAAATATATATTAAAAGTTTATAAATTTAAAATATTATATAGTAAATAGTTTATATTCTAAAAGAGTTTATAGATTAAAATAGTTTATATATTAGAAATAGTTTATATATTAAAATATATATTAAAAGTTGTTTATAAATTTAAAATAATATATATTGAATTGATTATATTTAAAAAAAAATAGGTTATAGATTAAAATAGTTTATATATTATAAATAGTTTAGATATAAAAAAATAGTTAATATATTAAAAATTATTAATATATTAAAATGGTTTATATGAGAAAAATGGTTTATATGTTAAAAGAGTTTGTATATTAAAAGAATTTATATCGAAAATAGTTTCAAATTAGAATTGTTTCTTCAAATTTCAAAAATCAATTCAAATCAACTTTAGTTCCAAAATTCAATTTAAATCAATCTCAGTTCAACGATCTCAATTCAAAAGGCTAAAGGTTTCAATTCAAATTCTCATTAAAAGCATTTCAATTTATATCGATTTCAAATCCATGTTTGAACTACAAATTTAAACCACTTCAAATTCAATAGGTTTCAAATCTTAAATATTCAAACATTCACAATAACTCAATTTTGATCAATTCGATTTATATTTCAAAATTCAACTTTAAGATTCAAATTTAAATTCTTTTAAACAATTCATTTAACCCAATTTCAATTTTAACATTTTAAAAGCTTGGATTTTGAAACTAATTCAGTTCTATAAATCAAATTTTATTTCATAATATCATTTAACTGGATTCAAAAATTAAGAATTTAAAATCATTTAATTTAACCAATCCGGTGTCAGTATATAATTTTCTACCCTATGGTCAAGTGATACGGATATATAACATTTCAACCCGCAATAAATTTAAAATTTACAGATATATATCATTTCAACCCGCAATCCCAAGTAAAATTAAAAATCCATAAAATCGCTCGGGTTTATCATTTCAACCCATAACAATTTTTTCCTAATCTATAAGATCGTTCGTGTATGTATCATTTCAATCCATAGTGATTTTCCTAACAATAACTAAGGGAACTTGCAGTGTGATAACAACATATAACGTCAAATCATCCATAATGTCAACAATTAATCATCCATCACGATCATCTTTTAAATTTACCAATAAATCATAATAATTAACTGGTTATCGTTATTAGGCATTTAATTAACAGTATAAATTCAATTTTAAATTAAATGGCAATTAAATTAAAATTAATTTTGAATGATAATTTAAAATACCAAACAGCAATCAATAAATTTCTAATCACCTCATAAATTTAATTTAACTAACATAAGATAGTTTAGTAGTTGTGAGTGGGTTAAAACACTCACCTTTGATTTATCAACGATTTAACATCCAAATAAAGCCCGAAATTCTAACAGTCTCAGAATATAGCCAAACTAGTTCCAAATTGTCCAGAATTTCGATACGATCGCAACGGAGAAAACCGTGCATGAATCTGAGCTCGTATGAAAAGGTTATATGAGTTAGAACATTAAGAAATTTAAATTTAAATAAAAAAACTACAGGGGTAAAATAATAAATACCCTCACCCAAAACTTAGCAAAAGAATACGATCATGCTCAACCAACCCCTATATGCACGCAGCCGCCAGCGTTCATCTCGAAATCGTCGCCCATACGTACGCCTTCAACCTGATCTAAGACCATCGCCGACTTCCTTGCCTCGAGCCACCCCAGCCAAGCCCAGCGCGACCTCCTTCGGCCCTCCCCCTAGCTCTGACGCCGGCATTCTTTGGCCAATTTTGGTGAACTCTAACATGCTGGAGATGAACCAACCATATAGATCGAAGCCTCTCGACACCCTCTCCACTCCAGTACCACCTGATCGCCAAATAGTCGAAGATCCACCGTTAAACGACAAACCATAATATGGACGGCCGAGGTTTCTTTGCAGATTTATGGCCAAACGATGCACTAAATCGAAAAACAAATTGCTGCTATAGATTGTGCTCGTCGAGAGCTTTCCAACGATATATAATATGACATAGTTTGAGTAGTTTAAGATTTTCGATTTGATTTTGATTTGAAATTGAATTTGGAAATTAGGGTTTCTGCCATTGGGAAGGAAGGAAGGAGCAGATGGAAATGTACGTATAGAAATAAGAAAAAGGCTGCTAGGGTTTCAGAAAAGAAATCGATTTATATGGACAAAGCTAGATAAGAATGAATGGACATATCGAATTGGGTCGAAACGATAACGACGACCCGAAAAGCCCGTTTCATTTCCGACATGAAACTAGGTCATCCCATGTATAAAAATATAGGTTTTCTATAATTTTAAACCCAATGGAACTAGTTTCAAGTCCCAATTCTATTGTATACAGAAGTTAGCTTTCAAAAATCAGCTTATTTTAATTGAATTCATTTAATTGATTTCTACACGTTTCGAGCCCGCACGATCAAACGATAAATCTGATCGCTACGAAACTTGAAACACTATAATAATTCACTACTACGGACCTAATGAAACTAGTTTCATCAAAATCTAAGACAGTGGCCAAAATGGCTAATTTCACGTTAATTAAATAAATTCTTATGAAATTATTTTAATCACTTTTAAATTCAAATTTAATAGTTAACAATTTTATCATTCTAGATTTCATAGAAATTAATAATCTGTAAAAATAAACTTCTATGTTAAATTCACTCTTAAAATATTTCATTAAATTCAACGTTCAATTACACTATAATAAAATCATAGTTAATTATATTTTAAATCCAAATAAATTCCTTTATTTGATTTCCACTCTTATTATTAAATCAACTATCACCTTATGGATCAAATTAACATTGGTTTACATTTTATTACATTCATATTTTACAGTTATCATTTTTACCATATTAATTATAATATTTCAATTTCCTTAATTCCATTAATTACTAATTTTAATTACTTATTTATAATTATAACCAAATTAACTTTACAATAATTTCAATTGATTGAAATCACATTAAAATAATTGTCAAAACATTTAAACAATCATTATTAAATCGTATTCAAATTATTTTTCTGATTAATGAATCATAAATTTTTAATTTCTCACAATATTAGATTTCAAAATCTTATTTAATATAATATTTTTAATTATAAAAAAATACGGGTCGTTACACTTAAGGAAAGAAGTTCTTGGAGAATGTCATCGATCCAAGTTTACGATTCATCCTGGAGGAACCAAAATGTATTAGGATATGAAGAGGAGCTTCTATTGAGAAGGAATGAAGAGGGATGTTGGCTTGTGGGTTAGACAGTGTGCAAACAATCAACAAGTGAAAGCTGAACATCAGAAACCAAGTGGGTTACCACAGCCTTTAGAGATTCCAGTTTAGAAATGGGATTCGATATCCATGGATTTTATAAACGGGCTGCCAAGGTCAAATAGAGGTAATGAAAGATATGGGTTATAGTGGACAGATTGACCAAGAGTGCCCATTTCATTCCAGTTAAGTCAACTAGAACGACACTATTTTTTGCTATGTTGTTCCTGAAAAACTAAGTTAGACTGCATGGAGATCCTAGTAGTATAGTCAGTGACGAAGATGCATTGTTCACTAGTGAATTCTGGAGGATTCTACAGGAAGTGATGGGTACCATGCTTAATATGAGTAAAGCGTATCACCCTCAGACAGATGAGCAGACAGAGAGAGTCAATAAGGTGCTCGAAGATTTATTGAGAGCTTGTGTATTAGACTTTGGTGGATCTTGGGAAGATCACCTACATTTGGTTGGGTTTTCCTATAATAATAGTTATCAGGCTAGTATAGGAATGACTCTGTTTGAAGCTTTGTATGGAAGGCCATGCAAATCACCAGCATGTTGGTTGGAGATGGGAGACAGATTGGTCTTAGGTCCGGATTTGGTTAGAGAGGCGTCAGAGAAGATTGAGTTAATCCGAGAAAGGATGAAGGAAGCTCAGTCAAGACAGAAGAGTTACGCAGATAAGAGGCATAAGGGCGTAGAATTCTCAGTTGGAGATAAGGTTTTCATTAAGGTATCACCTATGAAAAGTGTGATATGATTTGGAAAGTCGAGGAAGTTAGCCCCAAGATATGTAGTTTCATTCCAGATTATAAAGAGGATTGGAAAGCTCACATGCAGAATAGAGTTGCCGAGCAGTTTGGCAGGTGTCCATAATGTACTTCATGTATCTCATTTTCATAAGTGTATGCATGATCCAGAGACTACTATTCCACCAACAGGGTTGGATGACTTAGTGGTAGAGCCTTTTTTGACATTTGTTAGGAGTTATTACAGATGATTGCTATGTTCAGTATTTAGTCCTTACTGAATTTCGAGGACGAAATTCTTTAAGGGGGAAGCCTGTAACATCCCTAAAATTTTTATAACATTATTCAGAATATTTAATTAGATAAATTAAATAGACTAATGATGTTAAGGAGATTGAGGTTTGAATAAATTACATAATAAGGCCATGCTTATTAACAAAGTAAATGGGCTTTAAATTAGTTTAAAAGGTTAATTAATCTAGACATGGGCATATTAGTAAATTACAATTTATTACACATGGCTATAGCTTTTCATTTTTTTCCATTCATGTCTCATTTTCTCACGGTCATAAATACAAATCTAAAACCTAAACTAAAGCCGACCATTACCAAGGAAGAAATGAAAGAATTTAATCTAAAGCTAAGAATCAAAAGTTAGGGAGGATTAATTAAGAACAAATCTCAAATTCCTTATCAAGTTTAAGGTGAATAATAATCTTCTACCATCCTTATTTTTACTCTAAGGTTATATGGTTTTGAATTTATGATTTAAATTTGTTTTTGTGATAAATTGGATGATGATATGCATGAGTTATATTGTGATGATTTGTTTTAAGTACCTTCCGACTCAATTGACTCCGCCTCGTCATAGTAGAAACCACTATAATCAAAACCAATACACAGGATATCACTTAGATTTTTGATGAGAGATATGATATAATTGGGTTTAAAATTTATTTTGAGAATTTCAGGAAGAAATTGGGTCTAAAGTTTTAATATGTTTGATTACATGATGAAATTGATTTTCTGTTATTTTTGGGGATTTTTCCCAATTGATTTATTTGGGGAAACAAATTATTTTAAAAGAAGGGCTTTTCTGCAAAATGTGGGTTTTGGTTATATGGAAAGGTTTAATCGTTAAAATCCTATGATATTGGATCTGAATAAATGCGGCAGTTTTAGATGTAAAGTAATTGAAAAGTTTTGTGGTAGCCAATCAGTTTTACAAATAGGCAAGTTTTTAAAAAGAAATTACTTAAAGTAGCTATAATTCAGCCTTTAAATCAGAAAAGGGTGTTCTGCCTCTATTAGTAAGTACCTTCCGACTCAATTGACTCCGCCTCGTCACAGTAGAAACCACTATAATCGAAACCAATACACAGGATATCACTTAGATGGTTTGCAGTAGATTGGAAGGAAGGCGGAAGCATTGCTGTCGAAGGGGTAGCTTTCGAAGGAGTCAAAACCCTACTATGTTTTCATAAGTTAAACCCTTGACTAGTTTTACCTCAAGCTTTTGGCACAGTCGAAAGCTATGCTTTCGAAAAGGTTTAATAATTAGCTTTCGAAGAAGGTTGCCATGTTGTGATAAATATTTGCTTTCAAAGGAGTACCTTTTTCCTTTAAATAATTGCTTTCAAAAGGATAGGTTTCGTCTCAGTCGAAGCCAAGCTGCTAATCCCTCTTTTGATAGCTTTGAAGTCATCTATGTTGTCGAAGGGGTTACTTCTGTTTCACATAAGCCTTTTTCCTAATTGCTTTTGAAAGGATTGAGGGTTTCGAAGGTGATGGAGTCGGAAGGGATTTCGACTCTGTCCTTCAAATTTTTGTTTCAAAAGTTTTGCTTTCAACTAAGATGGTTCCGACACCATCAATTTTTCCCCAAACAAGTTTTTGTTGGTTTCGAAAGAGATACTTTTGTATATAACCGTTGTGATGACCCACAATTCCGTACCCTTTGAATCGACAATAAACCACACATGTCCAACTCAAATTGCACGAATAAGCGGATCATTATAGGTACAAAGAAAATAAAGACAGAATAGAATCTCACACGAATGAAAGAACATATATTATTTCAATAATAATTTTTACAGCGGAAAATTTTCAAATACATATATCAGAGTCTACCTAGATTTAGCCTGGACAATTATAAACATCTGTCCTTACAATTGCTGACAAACATCAAACAAAAACAAACAACAACGGATAATAGAATACGTCCATACGTAGATGAATATCTCCAGCTCTCCTCTGGAAACTCCAACCATCTTCAATTAAACCTAAAACTACTTGGATCTGACCCGAGTATTCAAAACACCCAGATCAGGCTTGATAAACCAGCATGAGAAAAAATCAATAATAAATGACAGTGTCATGTATCAGCCTTGGAAATAAAATCGTTTCGAAAAGAAAGAGTATCTCATAAGACCACGCCCACACATAAACACGGACGGGTTTTTACCTTATGATAACTAAAACATTTTTATATCAAAACATTTGATATTATTTCTAATGACATTCTTTTGAAAAACATTTGCAAATAAACTTATTAATCTTAGCCGAAATTGTTACCATTATAAAATTCCTATGTATAACCAACCTTTAACCGAGCGCGCTCTAGCATATAACTAGATAGCACAGAACATTTACGTTCGGGATGTAAATTAATGTGGTTTGTATGCTAGAGCGCGCTCGGGTAAAGGTCGGTAACGACTGGGGGATGACATATTCGGTACTATCTAGTTATAGAGGTAGGTCGGTCTTGTGTTGGTAGAGGGCAGATGTTATGTGCCTCAGGACATCCATCTAAAGGTGTATCCATCGGAAGGTAATCCCTTCACCTGGTCATTTGTATGGAAATCCATTCTCCAATAAGAACTTGCGGTTTTGTTTGTATAGCCTTAAATGATTAGGCCTGGAATTTAATAATGGCAACAATTTCAGCTAAGATTAATAAGTTTAATTGCAAATGTTTTTCAAAAGAATGTCATTAAAAATAATATCAAATGTTTTGATATAAAAGTGTTTTAGTTATCATAAGGTAAAAACTCGTCCATGTTTATGTGAAGGCATGGTCTTATGAGATACTCTTTCTTTTCGAAATGATTTTTTTTCCAACGCTGATATATGACACTGTCATTTATTATTGAGTTTTTCTCACGCTGGTTTATCAAGCCTGATCCGGGTGTTTTCAATACTCGGGTCAGATCCGAGTAATTTCAGGTTTAGTTGAATACGGTTGGAGTTTCCAAAGGAGAGCTGGAGATATTCATCTACGTATGGATGTATTATATTATCTGCTGCTGTTTGTTTTTGTTTGATGTTTGTCAGTAATTGTAAGGACATATGTTTATAACTATCCAGGCTGAATCTAGGTAGACTCTGATATATGTATTTTAAAATTTTCCACTGTAAAGATTATTACTGAAATAATATATGTTCTTCCATTCGTGTGAGATTCTGTTCTGTCTTTATTTTCTTTCTACCCACAATGATCCACTTATTCGTGCAATTTGAGTTGGACATGTGTGGTTTATTGTCGATTCAAAAGGTACGGAATTGGGGGTCGTCACAACCGTTTTGACCCAAATGATGTTTTTAAAGAGTAAACCCAATGCTTGAAAGGGGTACTTTCATTTGTTTTTTAAGCTCTATATTTTATAAAGGTGATTTGATACCATCGAAACGTAAACCAGGTTTCAAAAGAGAGTATTTAATAAAAGCTTCAAAAGGTATGCATACGATGAGGTCTTTGCTTTCGAAGGAGGCCACCCAGAGGTTTCAAAAGAGTTGTTTTTTTGGTTTCAAAACATAAACCCAATTTCAATTTAAAGTAATAACTATGGCATAAATAAAAGATTTTGAAATGTTATTCACATTGTTATTAACCTATAACTATATTTTGGGGAAAGGGCAGAATAACCAGTCAGGTTAAACCAGTAATAAATATAACTTAACAGATTTATCCAAAAGTTTACTTCCCTAAAACATTTCATTTTACTTAATCATTTACAACATTTCATTATTAAACACAACAACCATTTATGATAATAACCAAGATTATCATATCTGGAAACCAATTCATTATTATCTTTATTCTGATAACACTTCTACAAATTCAAGATTTTAATTTCAACTTGGATCCATTTCAAACTTATCTTCATTCAATTTCAGTTTGGTTGTATTTCTATTACCACTTAATTCTCATTATTTTATTTTATTCCAATGATTTAACAACCGATTACCTTAATATTTATTAGAAAGAAATATTGCTTTATATATCAAAATATAATCTTATATAAAAATCATTTATTTTTAAAACCATTTAAAATCTTTATATAAGAAAATAGCAAGTACGCTCTCATATATATATATATATATATATATATATACTTAACTCATTCTAGGGTTCCACTTACCCTTTTCTTAATGAGTACACCCACCAGAGCCAAGGTTCTCACTTAACCTTCAGCTCTGATACCAACTGTAACGACCCGGAATTTTCGATCCCAAAAATTCCAAATAGTTAGGAAAAGAAGAAAGAGATAGAAGAAGAAAACAAAAACACAACACAGATTCTCACATTCGCAGCGGATCAGAATATAATATCAAATAATAACAATTTACAAAAGAATACTGTATCAGTTGATTACAATTTTATACACCAGAGCTACACACATACTCAAACACTAGACATATAAAAATCAACATGTCTCAGATAAACAGAAATATATCACAGCGGAAACACTCCATATGTTCCTGCCACCGAGCTCGCCTCCTAAGTTCCAGAACGTCCTTACCTGAAAATCTGTAATACTCGGTCTGACCCGAGCATTACAATAAAGTAACACCCGATTCAGGCTGGAAACCAGCGTGAGTAAACCCGTATAACATGAAATACTAATGTATAAAACCTATTTAAAACCCAGGGTAACTCGTACTTCACTACAAGTTCACAACTTGTTATGGTCAACACTTAAATTCACAAATCAATCCCTAAGTACCTTTACTTAGTTTAAGCGGTCCAGTCATTTAAATTAATCCCATTCCAGCTTATTGATTTCCATACCAATCTATAAAGAATCATAGTAGATTACAAATCGAAGTGGTTTCGGGTACTTACCGGTACCCGACCCCGGTCTCTCCCAATCCAATTTCATCTGAAAAACCAAGTTATTCAAGTGAAATCCGATTCAAATTTTAAATACAGGATGTCACTTTACACAGCAATTTATCTCAATAGATAACCACATTATCACTGTTCAATCCAATCATATAACAAAACATTTCATATCAGAAACATTAAATAGTCTAAGGCATTCAATATCATTCAATCCTTCATAAGTAAGATAAATTAACCATACCATCTCTAATTAATTTAATTAACCACCATTTAATTAAATCAATTATTTTAATTACTTCCAATCCTGCTTATTAATTAATTACATACCAATTATTTAATCTCCCAATAATCATCCATCTTAATTAATCCACCTTGATTAATCACAATTAGTAATTAATTACTTTTAATTAATTACAACACTTAGCTATCTTCAAATATCTTTATTCATTAATTCTTAAATTAATTACCTAAGTAATTAATTATTAATTACTTCCTTTAAGAAATTATTCACCTTTATTAACTACACTAAGCAATTTAACCAAAGACTACTTAAATCTTCAATTTATTACATCCTGTAATTACCATCACTAATTACTTCACTAAGTAATTATACATTAAGTAATTATACTTAACCCATCATCCCATGATTATTCTATATTAATTTAACAAATTAATTAACTTGAACTAATCACATTAATTTAATTAGTTACATTAAAAAATTAATTCCTCTAATTACTCCAATTAAGTAATTATACCTAAACAATTTTCACAAATGATTATCCTTAATTAATATAATTAATTATCTTAAATTAATTACATTAATTAATCATTCATAATTCCTAGTTAATGATCTTCATTAACTATTAACAATTCCTTAATTACTTATTTAATAATCCATAATCATTTATTAATTAAATCAATTAATGACTCTTTAATTACCTTACTAATTTATCCAAACTCAATTCATTTAAATCTTAATTAAATTTAACATAAACTTGTTTTAAAAGCTTTTTAATATCAGCTATGCCTTTACTTCGGGTAAAAACCTAGTTCTACCCATGTCCTGCTTCGGTTAAATTTTTTTCAAAAACTTAGATTTGTTTTAAGTTTAAAATCCTAGAACTCGAACACCCTCTTTCCCAATCGAGTATAAACTCGAGTCACTCCCTCCTAACACTCGAGCCTGCCTTCGAGACAGCCTCCTAAACAACTCACTGACACACACTTCATATGTGCACATGTACCACCGCCTGAGCCCCCTCTGGCCTTCGATCATCCCTCTGGCATGTCTCCCTTCGATGCTCGAACCAAGACCCATCATCAATACATTACTACAAAACCCAAATCAAAATCGAGCACTCTGTCGAACTAGGATCAAACTTACAACAAAGAAAATTACTTCGTCGCCGACGAAATCGATCACCAGAACTCCTTAAACTCTGACCACACCTTCGCTAGCCTTCCACGCTGCCTTTCCCCCAGTCCGATGCAACTCGACTCACCAGAGATGTCGCAACAACCAGATTTCCGACCTCGAGCCATTTTGGGTTTTAAACCTTAAATCTCTATCATGTCATCACCTCGGTGAATAATAAATTTACCGAGGATTTTTCTGATGATCCCAGACCAACTACCAAACTTCAACCTCAATCAGGCGACCCAAAGTTACTCCGATCATCAGAAATCGCCAATAAACCGAAAATCGTTCAATTCACAAATTCTCAGTGAATGCATGTTTAAAAATTTTGATCTTTCCTTTAAAAATCATTATTTTCAAAAGCATTTTTGATGATATAATTGAAATCAGAAAACATGATTCTCGAAATTCTTATATATTTTGTGTTCAACTGTATTTCTTAATTTTTCCAGGAAATTCTTAGGTTAATTTTGCTTGAAGTTATTTTTAGAGCTTAAAACATGTTTAAACAAACAAATTTAATTCAGATCCCAAAGTCTAACAAGAATCAGAGGAGAAGTAATTGGGTTTTGAACAGGTTTTGAAACCTGGAAACAGACAGAGGCAAATGTGTCTGTATATCAGACATGCACACCCATCTCTGCATATGTATACATATATTTGTATGCATGCAAACACTTTACAACTTTATTTCAAGCATCATTACAAACAACAATTGATATTCCAGATTTTAAAAGGGTCTACTCACATATTATTTGTTTTAAAACAGATAGCCTGTAGAGTTTAACAGAGTGATATAAACTCTTATATACATAGACATTTCATATTGCAAACATTGCATTCATATCCAAACATTTCATTATCACACAATCAAGCATTTATCACCGGCAGATCAAGATTTATATATAAATAAAGGGTTAAGAGTTTGCTCACAATTCTGGAAAAATCAGAGAAGCCTGGGTCTTCTCTGGAAATTTGAATTGCTTCCTGTTCTTATTTTAACTGCTGCTTTTAATTTAAACTGAGATGATCTTTGTTTTACTTTAATTTTCCCCCCGGATCTTGCCTCAGATGCATTATGAAGATGTTACAGGCTTTGCTTTTAATTTTGGAAAATGATTACAAGATTTTGATTTTTGAACTTGAGAGATGTATGGAGTGATTTGATTCTTGAAAGTGTTTTACAGGTTTTCAGTTTTGATCTGAGGTTTGCTTTACAAGATTTGATTTGTTCTTTTTTTAGAAATGAGAGAAAGAAATAAAAATGGAAGATGTATGTTTATATAAACTAATTTAAGATTTTATAAAAATTTAGAAAAAGAAAAATACAAGGAATGACACTTGTTATTTACCACACTCAATCACTTAACACATGTTAACATCAAGCTTTCATAATTAACACTTGTCCCTAAGGAGGTTTATAAATTAATACATGTATATATATTCATTTTAAATGATAATATAAACTTTTGTATTTGTTACTATGTAAATAAATACTTTCATAATTTATGTAAATAAATTCTTTAAGTAAAAACAATATAAAACAAATTATATTTTAATGGAAACTTTATTCATATATTTTTATATCCAAATTATTTCAAAATAATTATCCTTTAAATTCAAATTTAAATCCAAATATTAAATTTGAATTCAAATTTTAAAAGTCTAATTTAAAATCAACTTAAACACATATATTAATTTAAACCAACACATTATTAAATTTGAAAATAATAAGTTTACATGAAGATCTGTTTATAAAACAACCAAATTAAATTTGTAAAGATAATCATTCTATTTAAAAAAATCAATTTAAAATCATCACATTTAAATTGCTTAAAATTCCGGGTTATCACATTCCTCCCCCCTTAGAATCTTTTTGTCCCTGAAAAAGAATGAAGCCAAAATTTACTTAATACTTAAAATCAGATAAATTATCTTTTGATCATTTTTAAAACACTTTAAAATCTATATAGTATTACAAAAATAGTTTTTATAAAAATAATTTTTATAACTTGATGTTTCAACAAGTCCATCCTCGTTCTCACAGAAATTCGGTCATACATTGATCAGGCGTAGAACTGAAAATCTATAAGTACTTAGCAGACCCATTTTCAACACCTAGTGAAAAATACTTGGAAAATAATTTATTGGAAATATCAAAAACATTTTTGAAAATAGAGGAAATATCTTTGGTGAGAATACTCTGGAAATCATCACCCCCATCCATGATCGCAGCTAACCCGATGGTTACGTTGCCATCCCGGCAAAATCCATAGATAACTGTAGGCCTCCGCACCCCTCGATTACACCATAGAACCTGCTACAGATCGCAGTTATACCCGGGCTTTACGTTGCTATCACAGCAAAAACCATATAACCGTAGGCATCAGTGCCCTCGAATTTCGCTGCCAAAAGAATTAAACTCCTCCACTCGACCATAGGTCGCAGCCTACCGATGTTACGTTGTCGTCACGGCAAAATCAAGTGTGGACTGTTGGCACTCATCCTCCACACGATTTTCGTTATGGTCCACACAGTAGATCGCAGCGACATCGAGCTACACTGTTGTCACAGCATAACCCAAATGCCCCTGCAAGCATCAGCGCCCTCGACTTTCGCTACCCAACAATCCTCAGGAACTAGTTTGTCCGGACTCCTCACAGGGTCAACTTTAGAACCCCCCTTAGGGTTCTAGGCAGTACCAACCTGTGGCACTCCTGAGAAGTTCATTTCAAGGGAGCGCCTTTTCCCCAGAGCCAATCTTAAAACACTTTATACTATACACTTATAGTATGTTTAAATCATACCCTTTATGATTTATATCAAAATCTCCTTTACACAAAATCGATATCCCAAATCGATAGTTCCAAACTTGGCTTTCCAAATTCCCAAAACTGATTTTTCTCATAAATCAAAAGCCTTTCCAAAATCCATAGGTTCCAAAACCTTTTTCAAAATCATTCTCACAAAATCCCTTATATATATATAGATATATATAACTTTGAAAATCTTTGGATCACTTCATACTTGTATAAATTCACTTTTATACTTCAAATACTTTCAAAAACCGTTTTTTTCTTCTGGCTATAGATTCAACAAGGGGAGTTTATCATATATAACAAAGATATATAACTTTGTTTATTCCAAATCAAATATTCAAATTTGATTACTCTTTTATAAAGTTATTAACCATATCACTTTTCTATAAAATGAGTTCTAATCACAAAAATATTCAACTCCCATTTTATTTCATCATTTATTTTTCAAAATGTACCCTTCTATTTCAAAATCATTTTACAGTTTTTATTCACAAATTTTCAATATCAATTTCATTCAAACCCGTACGATGTACACATATCATCCATACGCAATATCAATCTAATCGCTCACTCGATCGCACAATTTCTCTTCTGAACTAGTATCGTCCACCCGACTTCCTAGTGCGGACTCAGATCTGGTTTCCTGATCAGAAACCGTCATTCTCCTTGCATAGCCATAACTATGATAGAGAATTTCTAGAACCAATCAAAATCCATATCCAGGTTCGCCATCGAAAATCGAGTGAAAAATCCCAACTCGGATCGATATACTATCTCAAAATTATGTGCTCGAATCTGGATCAAATCACTATGCGAATAGAATAATATGCGTACATCCTACGTATTTATCATTATTGATTATTAGCTAAATCAATTCTCTTTTACTTTACATTCATTTAGATTTCTGTTCACTCATTCACAATTGCTCCCAATTTCCATTTGGGTTAACACTTCAATTCTTATCTCAATTGGTATTAAATTATAGACAGTTTGCACTCTGACCAACTTGTATTAAGAAAATAGCTTGAAAATTTTTAAAATAGATAAGAAGTTGTAAAATAGTTATTAGTTGCAAATAGTAGTAAAATAGTTAAGAAATTTTAAAATAGTTGTAAAGTAGTTAAATAATTGTAAAATAGTTGGATAGTTGCAAAATAGTTATAAAATAGTAATTAGTTTGTAAATAGTTGTAAAATAGTAATTAGTTTCAAAATAGTTGTAAACTAAGTATAAGATAGTTTTGTTTTAAAAAGAAAGGTTATATATAGTAAACAACTTAGAAAAATAGGTTTACATTAAAACAATTTATTTTGAAAATAGTCCAGAGCCAAACTGTTAAATTTCCCAAACTCCATTCCAACCAATTTCCAATTCAGGTTGTTCTTATTTAACTTCCCCTAAGTTAAATTTAATTCACTTAATCCAGTCAATCTTACCCAATTTGAATTTCAAACTTATACAACTTCAATTTCACTTCAAATTAATTCAATTCAAATTTTCCATTTGAATTCTATGCTTATCCATCTTCAATCATAATTTTAATTAATTCAAATCAAATTCAATTTGAACAAAATTAATTCAAATCTCAACTTAAAACCATCTCGAATTATATAAATTCGAGTTAAAAATTTTAAATGTTGATTTAATCCCTTAAGTCAAATTAACCCTTATTTTTAAATCAAATCAACCTTTATTTTTAATTTAACAACTTAAATCTTTAAACCATTTAATTCTTAATCCAAATTCCAAAATTCCATTTTAAAATTATCTTTACTTAACTTATTACAAAGTTCAAAAAAGAATTCAAAAACAATTTAATCTTTAGATTCAAATTTATTATCCATTTCTAACTTCAAAACCAATTCCCAGTTTCATAGATTATTTATAACAATAGAATGATATCAGGATAAATAAACATCCAAATTTATCCAAACACCAATTAACAGCATCCATTTTCAATTTCCAGATCTCAAACCCATTTTGAGATCACTAATAACTCCGATTTAAAATCAACCATTTAACTTCCCAAGTTAAATTTCAATTTCATCTTGAAATTTCCAATTCAAGTTGTTCATTCTAAACTCATTTAACTTTCCTTAAGTTAAATTCAATTTAATCCAGTCAACTTTACCCAATTTGAATTCCCATTTCAAATTTTAAACTTTATATTAATAATCTTCTCACTTATAAGTTCAAAAACTTATCACTTTGGGTTTTTATATAACATTCCAAGGAAAAATTTAAAGCTCAACACTTAGAGTTTATTTCAAATCATCTTTGATGTTATGTATATCCTCATTTATACATATTTATTTCCTTTACACACCAAGTTATACCTTAAATTTTTAAACCACTTTTGGTTTTAATTCAAAACAAATTTCTTTATAACAATTTCAAGTTTTCTGGATTTAGATTTAAAATTTCACAATTTTAAATTATCTTCAATTCCAATTTATAAGCCATACTCACCTAAAAGTTTACTTCCCTAAAACATTTCATTTTACTTAATCATTTACAACATTTCATTATTAAACACAACAACCATTTATGATAATAACCAAGATTATCATATCTGGAAACCAATTCATTATTATCTTTATTCTCATAACACTTCTACAAATTCAAGATTTTAATTTCAACTTGGATCCATTACAAACTTATCTTCATTCAATTTCATTTTGGTTGTATTTCTATTACCACTTAATTCTCATTATTTTATTTTATTCCAATGATTTAACAACCGATTACCTTAATATTTATTAGAAAGAAATATTGCTTTATATATCAAAATATAATCTTATATAAAAATCATTTATTTTTAAAACTATTTAAAATCTTTATATAAGAAAATAGCAAGTACGCTCTCATATATATATATATATATATATATATATACTTAACTCATTCTAGGGTTCCACTTACCCTTTTCTTAATGGGTACACCCATCAGAGCCAAGGTTCTCGCTTAACCTTCAGCTCTGATACCAACTGTAACGACTCGGAATTTTCGATCCCAAAATTTCCAAATAGTTAGGAAAAGAAGAAAGAGATAGAAGAAGAAAACAAAAACACAACACAGATTCTCACATTCGCAGCGGATCAGAATATAATATCAAATAATAACAGTTTACAAAAGAATACCATATCAGTTGATTACATTTTTATACACCAGAGCTGCACACATATTCAAACACTAGACATATACAAATCAACATGTCTCAGATAAACATAAATATATCACAGCGGAAACACTCCATATGTTCCTACCACCGAGCTCGCCTCCTGAGCTCCAAAACGTCCTTACCTGAAAATCTGTAATACTCGGTCTGACCCGAGCATTACAATAAAGTAACACCCGAG
This sequence comes from Allium fistulosum, assembly GCA_030737815.1. NCBI lineage: Eukaryota > Viridiplantae > Streptophyta > Magnoliopsida > Asparagales > Amaryllidaceae > Allium > Allium fistulosum. The sequence goes on along the minus strand of CM060908.1, from coordinate 229,185,370 downwards.
TCAGGCTGGAAACCAGCGTGATTAAACCCGTATAACATGAAATACTAATGTATAAAACCTATTTAAAACCCAGGGTAACTCGTACTTCACTACAAGTTCACAACTTGTTATGGTCAACACTTAAATTCACAAATCAATCCCTAAGTACCTTTACTTAGTTTAAGCGGTCCAGTCGTTTAAATTAATCCTATTCCAGCCTATTGATTTCCATACCGATCTGTAAAGAATCATAGTAGATTACAAATCGAAGTGGTTTCGGGTACTTATCGGTACCCGACCCCGGTCTCTCCCAATCCAATTTCATTTTAAAAACCAAGTAATTCAAGTGAAATCCGATTCAAATTTTAAATACAGGATGTCACTTTACACAGCAATTTAGCTCAATAGATAACCACATTATCACTGTTCAATCCAATCATATAACAAAACATTTCATATCAGAAACATTAAATAGTCTAAGGCATTCAATATCATTCAATCCTTCATAAGTAAGATAAATTAACCATACCATCTCTAATTAATTTAATTAACCACCATTTAATTAAATCAATTATTTTAATTACTTCTAATCCTGCATATTAATTAATTACAAACCAATTAATTAATCTCTTAATAATCATCCATCTTAATTAATCCTCCTTTATTAATCACAATTAGTAATTAATTACTTTTAATTAATTACAACAATTAGTTATCTTCAAATATCTTTATTCATTAATTATTAAATTAATTACCTAAGTAATTAATTATTAATTACTTCCTTTAAGAAATTATTCACCTTTATTAACTACACTAAGCAATTTAACCAAAGACTACTTAAATCTTCAATTTATTACATCATGTAATTACCATCACTAATTACTTCACTAAGTAATTATACTTAACCCATCTTCCCATGATTATTCTAGATTAATTTAACAAATTAATTAACTTAAACTAATCACATTAATTTAATTAGTTACATTGAAAAATTAATTCCTTTAATTACTCCCATTAAGTAATTATACCTAAACAATTTTCACAAATGATTATCCTTAATTAATATAATTAATTATCTTAAATTAATTACATTAATTAATCATTCATAATTCCTAGTTAATGATCTTCATTAACTATTAACAATTCCTTAATTACTTATTTAATAATCCATAATCATTTATTAATTAAATCAATTAATGACTCTTTAATTACCTTACTAATTTATCCAAACTCAATTCATTTAAATCTTTATTAAATTTAAGATAAACTTGTTTTAAAAGCTTTTTAATATCAGCTCTGCCTTTACTTCGGGTAAAAACCCAGTTCTACCCGAGTCCTGCTTCGGTTAAATTTTTTTCAAAAACTTAGATTTGTTTTAAGTTTAAAATCGTGGAACTCGAACACCCTCTTTCCCAATCGAGTATAAACTCGAGTCACTCCCTCCTAACACTCGAGTCTGCCTTCGAGACAGCCTCCAAAACAACCTACTGAGCACGTGTACCACCGCCTGAGCCCCCTTTGGCCTTCGATCATCCCACCGGCACGTCGCCCTTCGATGCTCGAACCAAAACCCATCATCAATACATTACTACAAAAACCAAATCAAAATCGAGCACTCTGTCGAACTGGGATCAAACTTACAACAAAGCAAATCACTTCGCCGCCGACGAAATTGATCACCAGAACTCCTGAAACTCCGACCACACCTTCGCTAGCCTTCTATGCTGCCTTTCCCCCTGTCCGATGCAACTCAACTCACCAGAGATGTCGCAGCAACCAGATTTCCGACCTCGAGCCATTTTGGGTTTTAAACCTTAAATCTCTATCACGCCATCACCTAGGTGAATTATAAATTTACAGAGGATTTTTCTGATGATCCCAGACCAACTACCAAACTTCAACCTCAATCAGGAGACCCAAAGTTACTCCGATCATCAGAAATTGCCAATAAACCAAAAATCGTTTAATTCACAAATTCTCAGTGAATGCATGTTTGATCTTACCTTTAAAAATCATTATTTTCAAAAGTGTTTTCGATGATATAATTGAAATCAGAAAACATGATTCTCGAAATTCCCATATATTTTGTATTCAACTATATTTCTTGATTTTTCCAGGAAATTCTTATGTTAATTTTGCTTGAATTTATTTTTAGAGCTTAAAACATGTTTAAACAAACAATTTTTTTTCAGATCCCAAAGTCTAACAAGATTCAGAGGAGAAGTAATTGGGTTTTGAACAGGTTTTGAAACCTGGAAACAGATAGAGGTAAATGTGCCTGTATATCAGACACGCACACCCATCTCTGCATATGTATACATATATTTGTATAAATTCACTTTTATACTTCAAATACTTTCAAAAGCCATTTTTTTCTTCTGGCTATAGATTCAACAAGGGGAGTTTATCATATATAACAAAGATATATAACTTTGTTTATTCCAAATCAAATATTCAAATTTGATTACTCTTTTATAAAGTTATTAACCATATCACTTTTCTATAAAATGAGTTCTAATCACAAAAATATTCAACTCCCATTTTATTTCATCATTTATTTTTCAAAATGTACCCTTCTATTTCAAAATCATTTTACAGTTTTTATTCACAAATTTTCAATATCAGTTTCATTCAAACCCGTACGATGTACACATATCATCCGTACGCAATATCAATCTAATCGCTCACTCGATCGCACAATTTCTCTTCTGAACTAGTATCGTCCACCCGACTTCCTAGTGCGGACTCAGATCTGGTTTCCTGATCAGAAACCGTCATTCTCCTTGCATAGCCATAACTATGATAGAGAATTTCTAGAACCAATCAAAATCCATACCCAGGTTCGCCATCGAAAATCGAGTGAAAAATCCCAACTCGGATCGATATACTATCTCAAAATTATGTGCTCGAATCTGGATCAAATCACTATGCGAATAGAATAATATGCGTACATCCTACGTATTTATCATTATTGATTATTAGCTAAATCAATTCTCTTTTACTTTACATTCATTTAGATTTCTGTTCACTCATTCACAATTGCTCCCAATTTCCATTTGGGTTAACATTTCAATTCTTATCTCAATTGGTATTAAATTATAGACAGTTTGCACTCTGACCAACTTGTATTAAGAAAATAGCTTGAAATTTTTTAAAATAGATAAGAAGTTGTAAAATAGTTATTAGTTAAAAATAGTAGTAAAATAGTTAAGAAATTTTAAAATAGTTGTAAAGTAGTTAAATAATTGTAAAATAGTTGGATAGTTACAAAATAGTTATAAAATAGTAATTAGTTTGTAAATAGTTGTAAAATAGTAATTAGTTTCAAAATAGTTGTAAACTAAGTATAAGATAGTTTGGTTTTAAAAAGAAAGGTTATATATAGTAAATAACTTAGAAAAATAGGTTTACATTAAAACAATTTATTTTGAAAATAGTCCAGAGCCAAACTGTTAAATTTCCCAAACTCCATTCCAACCAATTTCCAATTCAGGTTGTTCTTATTTAACTTCCCCTAAGTTAAATTTAATTCACTTAATCCAGTCAATCTTACCCAATTTGAATTTCAAACTTATACAACTTCAATTTCACTTCAAATTAATTCAATTCAAATTTTCCATTTGAATTCTATGCTTATCCATCTTCAATCATAATTTTAATTAATTCAAATCAAATTCAATTTGAACAAAATTAATTCAAATCTCAACTTAAAACCATCTCGAATTATATAAATTCGAGTTAAAAATTTTAAATGTTGATTTAATCCCTTAAGTCAAATTAACCCTTACTTTTAAATCAAATCAACCATTATTTTTAATTTAACAACTTAAATCTTTAAACCACTTAATTTTGAATCCAAATTCCAAAATTCCATTTTAAAATTATCTTTACTTAACTTATTACAAAGTTCAAAAAAGAATTCAAAAACAATTTAATCTTCAGATTCTAATTTATTATCCATTTCTAACTTCAAAACCAATTCTCAGTTTCATAGATTATTTATAACAATAGAATGATATCAGGATAAATAAACATCCAAATTTATCCAAACACCAATTAACAGCATCCATTTTCAATTTCCAGATCTCAAACCCATTTTGAGATCACTAATAACTCCGATTTAAAATCAACCATTTAACTTCCCAAGTTAAATTTCAATTTCATCTTGAAATTTCCAATTCAAGTTGTTCATTCTAAACTCATTTAACTTTCCTTAAGTTAAATTCAATTTAATCCAGTCAACTATACCCAATTTGAATTCCCATTTCAAATTTTAAACTTTATATTAATAATCTTCCCACTTATAAGTTCAAAAACTTATCACTTTAGGTTTTCATATAACATTCCAAGGAAAAATTTAAAGCTCAACACTTAGAGTTTATTTCAATTCATCTTTGATATTATGTATATCCTCATTTATACATATTTATTTCCTTTACACACCAAGTTATACCTTAAATTTTTAAACCACTTTTGGTTTTAATTCAAAACAAATTTCTTTAAAACAATTTCAAGTTTTCTGGATTTAGATTTAAAATTTCACAATTTTAAATTATCTTCAATTCCAATTTATAAGTCATACTCACCTAAAAGTTTACTTCCCTAAAACATTTCATTTTACTTAATCGTTTACAACATTTCATTATTAGACACAACAACCATTTATGATAATAACCAAGATTATCATATCTGGAAACCAATTCATTATTATCTTTATTCTGATAACACTTCTACAAATTCAAGATTTTAATTTCAACTTGGATCCATTTCAAACTTATCTTCATTCAATTTCATTTTGGTTGTATTTCTGTTACCACTTAATTCTCATTATTTTATTTTATTCCAATGATTTAACAACTGATTACCTTAATATTTATTAGAAAGAAATATTGCTTTATATATCAAAATATAATCTTATATAAAAATCATTTATTTTTAAAACCATTTAAAAATTTTATATAAGAAAATAGCAAGTACGCTCTCATATATATATATATATATATACTTAACTCATTCTAGGGTTCCACTTACCCTTTTCTTAATGAGTACACCCACCAGAGCCAAGGTTCTCGCTTAACCTTCAGCTCTGATACCAACTGTAACGACCCGGAATTTTCGATCCTAAAAATTCCAAATAGTTAGGAAAAGAAGAAAGGGATAGAAGAAGAAAACAAAAACACAACACAGATTCTCACATTCGCAGCGGATCAGAATATAATATCAAATAATAAAAGTTTACAAAAGAATACTGTATCAGTTGATTACATTTTTATACACCAGAGCTACACACATACTCAAACACTAGACATATACAAATCAACATGTCTCAGATAAACAGAAATATATCACAACGGAAACACTCCATATGTTCCTGCCACCGAGCTTGCCTCCTGAGCTCCAGAACGTCCTTACCTGAAAATCTGTAATACTCGGTCTGACCCGAGCATTACAATAAAGTAACACCCGAGTCAAGCTGGAAACCAGCGTGATTAAACCCGTATAACATGAAATACTAATGTATAAAACCTATTTAAAACCCGGGGTAACTCGTACTTCACTACAAGTTAACAACTTGTTATGGTCAACACTTAAATTCACAAATCAATCCCTAAGTACCTTTACTTAGTTTAAGCGGTCCAGTCGTTTAAATTAATCCCATTCCAGCCTATTGATTTCCATACCGATCTATAAAGAATCATAGTAGATTACAAATCGAAGTGGTTTCGGGTACTTACCGGTACCCGACCCCGGTCTCTCCCAATCCAATTTCATCTTAAAAACCAAGTAATTCAAGTGAAATCTAATTCAAAATTTAAATACAGGATGTCACTTTACACAGCAATTTATCTCAATAGATAACCACATTATCACTGTTCAATCCAATCATATAACAAAACATTTCATATCAGAAACAATAAATAGTCTAAGGCATTCAATATCATTCAATCCTTCATAAGTAAGATAAATTAACCATACCATCTCTAATTAATTTAATTAACCACCATTTAATTAAATCAATTATTTTAATTACTTTTAATCCTGCTTATTAATTAATTACAAACCAATTATTTAATCTCTTAATAATCATCCATCTTAATTAATCCTCCTTGATTAATCACAATTAGTAATTAATTACTTTTAATTAATTACAACAATTAGTTATCTTCAAATATCTTTATTCATTAATTATTAAATTAATTACCTAAGTAATTAATTATTAATTACTTCCTTTAAGAAATTATTCACCTTTATTAACTACACTAAGCAATTTAACCAAAGACTACTTAAATCTTCAATTTATTACATCATGTAATTACCATCACTAATTACTTCACTAAGTAATTATACTTAACCCATCTTCCCATGATTATTCTAGATTAATTTAACAAATTAATTAACTTGAACTAATCACGTTAATTTAATTAGTTACATTGAAAAATTAATTCCTTTAATTACTCCCATTAAGTAATTATACCTAAACAATTTTCACAAATGATTATCCTTAATTAATATAATTAATTATCTTAAATTAATTACATTAATTAATCATTCATAATTCCTAGTTAATGATCTTCATTAACTATTAACAATTCCTTAATTACTTATTTAATAATCCATAATCATTTATTAATTAAATCAATTAATGACTCTTTAATTACCTTACTAATTTATCCAAACTCAATTCATTTAAATCTTAATTAAATTTAAGATAAACTTGTTTTAAAAGCTTTTTAATATCAGCTCTGCCTTTACTTCGGGTAAAAACCCAGTTCTACCCGAGTCCTGCTTCGGTTAATTTTTTTTCAAAAACTTAGATTTGTTTTAAGTTTAAAATCGTGGAACTCGAACACCCTCTTTCCCAATCGAGTATAAACTCGAGTCACTCCCTCCTAACACTCGAGCCTGCCTTCGAGACAGCCTCCACAACAACCTACTAACACACACACTTCATCTGTGCACGTGTACCACCGCCTGAGCCCTCTTTGGCCTACGATCATCCCTCCGGCACGTCGCCCTTCGATGCTCGATTCATTTAGATTTCTGTTCACTCATTCACAATTGCTCCCAATTTCCATTTGGGTTAACACTTCAATTCTTATCTCAATTGGTATTAAATTATAGACAGTTTGCACTCTGACCAACTTGTATTAAGAAAATAGCTTGAAATTTTTTAAAATAGATAAGAAGTTGTAAAATAGTTATTAGTTGCAAATAGTAGTAAAATAGTTAAGAAATTTTAAAATAGTTGTAAAGTAGTTAAATAATTGTAAAATAGTTGGATAGTTGCAAAATAGTTATAAAATAGTAATTAGTTTTTAAATAGTTGTAAAATAGTAATTAGTTTCAAAATAGTTGTAAACTAAGTATAAGATAGTTTGGTTTTAAAAAGAAAGGTTATATATAGTAAATAACTTGGAAAAATAGGTTTACATTAAAACAATTTATTTTGAAAATAGTCCAAAGCCAAACTGTTAAATTTCCCAAACTCCATTCCAACCAATTTCCAATTCAGGTTGTTCTTATTTAACTTCCCCTAAGTTAAATTTAATTCACTTAATCCAGTCAATCTTACCCAATTTGAATTTCAAACTTATACAACTTCAATTTCACTTCAAATTAATTCAATTCAAATTTTCCATTTGAATTCTATGCTTATCCATCTTCAATCATAATTTTAATTAATTCAAATCAAATTCAATTTGAACAAATTTTATTCAAATCTCAACTTAAAACCATCTCGAATTATATAAATTCGAGTTAAAAATTTTAAATGTTGATTTAATCCCTTAAGTCAAATTAACCCTTACTTTTAAATCAAATCAACCTTTATTTTTAATTTAACAACTTAAATCTTTAAACCATTTAATTCTGAATCCAAATTCCAAAATTCCATTTTAAAATTATCTTTACTTAACTTATTACAAAGTTCAAAAAAGAATTCAAAAACAATTTAATCTTCGGATTCTAATTTATTATACATTTCTAACTTCAAAACCAATTCTCAGTTTCATAGATTATTTATAACAATAGAATGATATCAGGATAAATTAACATCCAAATTTATCCAAACACCAATTAACAACATCCATTTTCAATTTCCAGATCTCAAACCCATTTTGAGATCACTAATAACTCCGATTTAAAATCAACCATTTAACTTCCCAAGTTAAATTTCAATTTCATCTTGAAATTTCCAATTCAAGTTGTTCATTCTAAACTCATTTAACTTTCCTTAAGTTAAATTCAATTTAATCCAGTCAACTTTACCCAATTTGAATTCCCATTTCAAATTTTAAACTTTATATTAATAATCTTCCCACTTATAAGTTCAAAAACTTATCACTTTGGGTTTTCATATCACATTCCAAGGAAAAATTTAAAGCTCAACACTTAGAGTTTATTTCAAATCATCTTTGATATTATGTATATCCTCATTTATACATATTTATTTCCTTTACACACCAAGTTATACCTTAAATTTTTAAACCACTTTCGATTTTAATTCAAAACAAATTTCTTTAAAACAATTTCAAGTTTCCTGGATTTAGATTTAAAATTTCACAATTTTAAATTATCTTCAATTCCAATTTATAAGTCATACTCACCTAAAAGTTTACTTCCCTAAAATATTTCATTTTACTTAATCGTTTACAACATTCATTATTAAACACTACAACCATTTATGATAATAACCAAGATTATCATATCTGGAAATCAATTCATTATTATCTTTATTCTGATAACACTTCTACAAATTCAAGATTTTAATTTCAACTTGGATCCATTTCAAACTTATCTTCATTCAATTTCAGTTTGGTTGTATTTCTATTACCACTTAATTCTCATTATTTTATTCTATTCCAATGGTTTAACAACCGATTACCTTAATATTTATTAGAAAGAAATATTGCTTTATATATCAAAATATAATCTTTTATAAAAATCATTTATTTTTAAAACCATTTAAAATCTTTATATAAGAAAATAGAAAGTACGCTCTCATATATATATATATATATATATATATATATACTTAACTCATTCTAGGGTTCCACTTATCCTTTTCTTAATGAGTATACCCACTAGAGCCAAGGTTCTCGCTTAACCTTTAGCTCTGATACCAACTGTAATGACTTGGAATTTTCGATCCCAAAAATTCCAAATAGTTAGGAAAAGAAGAAAGAGATAGAAGAAGAAAACAAAAACACAACACAGATTCTCACATTCGCAGCGGATCAGAATATAATATCAAATAATAACAGTTTACAAAAGAATACTGTATCAGTTGATTACATTTTTATACACCAGAGCTACACAGATACTCAAACACTAGACATATACAAATCAACATGTCTCAGGTAAATAGAAATATATCACAGCGGAAACACTCCATATGTTCCTACCACCGAGCTCGCCTCCTGAGCTCCAGAACGTCCTTACCTGAAAATCTGTAATACTCGGTCTGACCCGAGCATTACAATAAAGTAACACCCGAGTCAGGCTGGAAACCAGCGTGATTAAACCTGTATAACATGAAATACTAATGTATAAAACCTATTTAAAACCCGGGGTAACTCGTACTTCACTACAAGTTCACAACTTGTTATGGTCAACACTTAAATTCACAAATCAATCCTTGAGTACCTTTACTTAGTTTAAGTGGTCCCGTCATTAAAATTAATCCCATTCCAGCCTATTGATTTCCATACCAATCTATAAAGAATCATAGTAGATTACAAATCGAAGTGGTTTCGGGTATTTACCGGTACCCGACCCCGGTCTCTCCCAATCCAATTTCATCTTAAAAACCAAGTTATTCAAGTGAAATCCGATTCAAATTTTAAATACAGGATGTCACTTTACACAGCAATTTATCTCAATAGATAACCACATTATCACTGTTCAATCCAATCATATAACAAAACATTTCATATCAGAAACAGTAAATAGTCTAAGGCATTCAATATCATTCAATCCTTAATAAGTAAGATAAATCAACCATACCATCTCTAATTAATTTAATTAACCACCATTTAATTAAATCAATTATTTTAATTACTTCTAATCCTGCTTATTAATTAATTACAAACCAATTAATTAATCTCTTAATAATCATCCATCTTAATTAATCCTCCTTGATTAATCACAATTAGTAATTAATTACTTTTAATTAATTACAACACTTAGTTATCTTCAAATATCTTTAGTCATTAATTATTAGATTAATTACCTAAGTAATTAATTATTAATTACTTCCTTTAAGAAATTATTCACCTTTATTAACTACACTAAGCAATTTAACCAAAGACTACTTAAATCTTTAATTTATTACATCCTGTAATTACCATCACTAATTACTTCACTAAGTAATTATACTTACCTCATCTTCCCATGATTATTCTAGATTAATTTAACAAATTAATTAACTTGAACTAATCACGTTAATTTAATTAGTTACATTGAAAAATTATTTCCTTTAATTACTCCCATTAAGTAATTATACCTAAACAATTTTCACAAATGATTATCCTTAATTAATATAATTAATTATCTTAAATTAATTACATTAATTAATCATTCATAATTCCTAGTTAATGATCTTCATTAACTATTAAAAATTCCTTAATTACTTATTTAATAATCCATAATCATTTATTAATTAAATCAATTAATGACTCTTTAATTACCTTATTAATTTATCCAAACTCAATTCATTTAAATCTTAATTAAATTTAAGATAAACTTGTTTTAAAAGCTTGTTAATATCAGCTCTGCCTTTACTTGGGGTAAAAACCCAGTTCTACCCGAGTCCTGCTTCGATTAAATTTTTTTCAAAAACTTAGATTTGTTTAAAGTTTAAAATCGTGGAACTTGAACACCCTCTTTCCCAATCGAGTATAAACTTGAGTCACTCCCTCCTAACACTCGAGCCTGCCTTCGAGACAGCCTCCACAACAACCCACTAACACACACACTTCATCTGTGCACGTGTACCACCGCTTGATCCCCCTCTGGCCTTCGATCATCCCTCCGGCACATCGCCCTTTGATGCTCGAACAAAAACCCATCATCAATACATTACTACAAAACCCAAATCAAAATCGAGCACTCTGTCGAACTGGGATCAAACTTACAACAAAGCAAATCACTTCGCCGCCGACGAAATCGATCACCAGAACTCCTGAAACTCCGACCACACCTTCGCTAGCCTTCCATGCTGCCTTTCCCCCTGTCCGATGCAACTCGACTCACCAGAGATGTCACAGCAACTAGATTCCGACCTCGAGCCATTTTGGGTTTTAAACCTTAAATCTCTATCACGCCATCACCTTGGTGAATTATAAATTTACCGAGGATTTTTCTAATGATCCCAGACCAACTACCAAACTTCAACCTCAATCAGGAGACCCAAAGTTACTCCGATCATCAGAAATTGCCAATAAACCAAAAATCGTTCAATTCACAAATTCTCGATGAATGCATGTTTAAAAATTTTGATCTTACCTTTAAAAATCATTATTTTCAAAAGCGTTTTCGATGATATAATTGAAATCAGTAAACATGATTCTCGAAATTCCCATATATTTTGTGTTCAACTGTATTTCTTGATTTTTCCTGGAAATTCTTATGTTAATTTTGCTTGAATTTATTTTTAGAGCTTAAAATATGTTTAAACAAACAAATTTTTTTCAGATCCCAAAGTCTAACAAGAATCAGAGGAGGAGTAATTGGGTTTTGAACAGGTTTTGAAACCTGGAAACAGACAGAGGCAAATGTGCCTGTATATCAGACATGCACACCCATCTCTACATATGTATACATATATTTGTATGCTTGCAAACACTTTACAACTTTATTTCAAGCATCATTACAAACAATAATTGATATTCCAGATTTTAAAAGGGTCTACTCACATATTATTTGTTTTAAAACAGAGAGCCTGTAAAGTTTAACAGAGTGATATAAACTCTTATATACACAGACATTTCATATTGCAAACATTGCATTCATATCCAAACATTTCATTATCACACAATCAAGATTTTATCACCGGCAGATCAAGATTTATATATAAAAAAATGGTTAAGAGTTTGCTCACAAATCTGGAAATATCAGAGAAGCCTGGGTCTTCTCTGGAAATTTGAATTGCTTCCTGTTCTTATTTTGACTGCTGCTTTTAATTTAAACTGAGATGATCTTTGTTTTACTTCAATTTTCCCCTCGGATCTTGCTTCAGATGCATTATGAAGATGTTACAAGCTTTGCTTTTAATTTTGGAAAATGATTACAAGATTTTGATTTTTGAACTTGAGAGATGTATGGAGTGTTTTGATTCTTGAAAGTGTTTTACAGGTTTTCAGTTTTGATCAGAGGTTTTCTTTACAAGATTTGATTTGTTCTTTTTTTAGAAATGAGAAAAAGAAATAAAAATGGAAGATGTATGTTTATATAAACTAATTTAAAATTTTATAAAAATTTAGAAAAAGAAAAATACAAGGAATGACACTTGTTATTTACCACACTCAATCACTTAACACATGTTAACATTAAGCTTTCATAATTAACACTTGTCCCTAAGGAGGTTTATAAATTAACACATGTATATATATTCATTTTAAATGATAATATAAACTTTTGTATTTGTTACTATGTAAATAAATACTTTCATAATTTATATAAATAAATTCTTTAAGTAAAAACAATATAAAACAAATTATATTTTAATGAAAACTTTATTCATATATTTTTATATCCAAATTATTTCAAAATAATTATCCTTTAAATTCAAATTTAAATCCAAATATTAAATTTGAATTCAAATTTTAAAAGTATAATTTAAAATCAACTTAAACACATATATTAATTTAAACCAACACATTATTAAATTTGAAAATAATAAGTTTACATAAAGATCTATTTATAAAAAAACCAAATTAAATTTGTAATGATAATCATTCTATTTAAAAAAAATCTATTTAAAATCATCACATTTAAATTGCTTGAAATTCCGGGTTATCACAATGTGCAGGAGGCAAACTTGTTAGTAGAGTTCTTTTTATTTCCGTTGTGTGTTTTGTTTGTAAAGGCAAATTGTTTCCTTGCCTATCTATATACTCTAATCTACTAAAGGGGCATCTTTATATGTCGCTCTTGGCGTATTTTGTAATAATTATATGTTATCAGAATGTGGTCTGCGAATTTGGATTATGTGATCAATTTGGAATATTTTGAAATGGAATGTGGAATTTGTTTTGTTGTTTAATTTTTTTCCATATTCTTGTGTTTCTGTGTATCAATGTATCTAATATTGTTGTGTTTGCTCGACGAGGATTAATAACTATGGATGACTGTAGCATCCGTAGCCGTTAGGTTTTGGCCTCCAAATAGGGGGATGTTACAAATTGTTTACAAGCAACATGCTTTAGACAACATGCTTCAGGCACCATAACATTATATGTTTCGGCAAAATAAATACATGAATTCAGTATACACAACGCAAAACCTTTATCTCAAGGGCTTCATTCAGGTAGATTAACTAGAGGCGATAATTCTGGTTTTATGCTTTCTTTAGTTTCTTTTATTTTATTCTATTATATATTCAAGCATTCTCAAGAAAGCAACATGTCTGATACATGATATTTACCTTGGGTTAGTTTGTTTTTAGTTGAAAAAATTTTCTACTAAATACCACTGTTGCAAATTCTATATCTTCTAAAATTTATTCCTGTTGCTAGCGCTTGAAAGGGTTTTATTTGAAATTGCTTATTTCAAACTTTCAAAAAAAATTGCAAACTGATGAACTGACCAAATTCAACTGGAATGCTACCATTATGTTTGCTCTGAGACATTGTTACAGATCCTTACTTAAAATATTCACAAGGATAACCGAGTAGGAAGGGAAAAAGAACATGAGATTTTTAAGATTACAAAATGTGGGTATTTTTCCACTTGATTGGCATTTATTCTGATTTTAATTGAACAACTATAAATATATTGTCAAAATTATGTTAATAAACTATAAATATGCACTAACACAAACTAAGCAATACATTATATGAAACATATATGCTAAATTTATTTAAATACAATAATAATAATTATTATTTAGAACGATACCTACGTATACAGGATGTTATATGATCTTTTATCTGCATTCATAATGTAATATAAGCTAATTAAAATAGCCAAAGGTCTTATCGAAAATAGTGACATATGCCTAAATCAATACAACATTGCTTCCTATGTCAAATGGGTGCACTAATACTCGGTTCCAATTATGTACTTTTACCATTATGGAATCAAGAGTTCAGATCACCTCGTTTATATCATACTATTTTCATTGTTCATTGTTTAGCACTTTTGTTTTTTTAAAAACCAGATATAAGTAAACTAGATGGAGTAGTAATTGGTCGAGAGATGCCATTTCTTTTCTATTAATTTTAAAAACTTAGTATCATGTTTCATATCAGAAATTCAAGTGGAAAATATATACTTACAATTAAGCTTTGTCTTCCTACAGTTTAATGATCAATATCAGGTTTGTAACTTTATACATATGAACAGAGCCTTCGAAAGGCACCGCGATTATTTGAATAGTAACTTAAAAAAGAAGTTGATGTTGTAGTTGGTTTTATATCCCAAGCTTGGACAAAAAGGAGTAAATGCTTTGCGAAAAGAGAAAATATAGTGAAGCAATGAGAAAATGATGGTTAATAAACATCCATAATTGAAAAACCAGAAAATAATATGTGTGAGATTTAACTGATTATAGTACTCCATAATCATAGTTTAAATTTGTAAATGAAAATATAGAAACGTTCTTGACTTAATTGGTATTAAATTCAAAGTTGCAGAAAAAAGTAAATGCTATATGGAAAGAAAAAACATAGTGGAGAAAAGAAAAAAAAATAAACATCCATAATTACATACCAAGAAATAATAAACAAGGAGTATAGAGATTACATTACTTAATATATATTTCCATTCAAACGGTAATAACAAGTGAAGTGAAATTGAACAAAAACTGACGGTAATCAGACAATTTATAATAAAACTGATGGTTTTCAAATAGGTTACTATTACAAGCTGTTTCAAATATGAGTAATAGTGTGTTATTTAATTACATATTTGAAAATTTTAGTATTATTTCCTTCTGGTTACTTTGTTGGAACTATTTTATGTATTTAACTTATATACCATACATCAAACTTTGCAAAACGTATTATAATACAGTACCACTCAGTTCACTCAACATATTTTTGGACTAACAAAGTTTATGACTTTCTATAATTCTAGCAATATAGCTATAAATATTGCTAATCTTTTGTTGTACCCCTTTGTAAAATATTAGTCTCATGTCGTTCTTGTGGTGCCAAATACTTTTTAAGAACATAAATATTGCAATATGTGCCTGCACTTGTAATACTATATATTTCAGAACATAAATATTGCAATTTATAAATAAAATGGTATGCGGTGTAAATATAACTCTTTTATTGTACTCTATTATGCGTATTACTGTCAAATGCATGTATGAGAAATCTAATTTAAACGTTACAAATGGGGGTTTTTATTTATTTTTTATATGTGCCATATTTTACATATTGATGTGTAAATAACTTTTACAATGTATCTAAGAAGACTTTCTTTGTGATACATTAAGTTATTGTTCTCCTTTTCTCATTCTTAGGTACACGTATTTGCACAAGTTTTGTGTTATGAATCAAGCAAAATATTAAGGATCATAAGCTATTAGCTTGACAATAGCCAAATATGAAACTTCATTCTCGTTATCTGAGTGTATGTGGACCTTGGAGTTTATGTATGACTGATAATACATTTCTCATGCATTTAAGCTCACAACAATGCAATGAATCCTTTGAGTGAAATAAAACTATATCGGTTGTTGAACAAATATTAAGTAATATACGTATGTAATAACTTCATTTTCTTTATGTTGTTTATTGAACTAAATTTGATCACTAAATGTAATGTTAGAAAGTTGTATTAAACATTATAGTAACAATATATGGTACATGAGATAAGTATTATTTCATTACCAACCTTTAGGTAGAATTAGTCATTTATCAACGATAAATGACACGAATAACAATTAAGAATTATTTGGATATCAAACTTTTTATTTCTCAACATTTCAACACTTATTAGTATATGGCAGTTGACGGATAAGTGTTCTACTTGTTTTATGCACAATCTATAAGTTGAGTTAATATTTTCACTTTTTATTACATATTACTTATTCAAAAAAAATTAAGAAAGGCCAACTTTAAACATTTCATGAGTAAGTATTAGATTGATGTCACCAATAAATTTTTCCAATGAGTATTCACTTTACTTTGTTGTAACGCGGATTTCCTAATTGTTATAGTTTTATAATGACAGCTTATTTATTTAAACATAGATCAGTGAATACATGACAATAAAAATACACAACTTTTGTTGTATACGGCCGAAAACAAGGAAACAACCACCAATAGAAAACTAAAAGATGTAAGCCAAACTATATCACGAAAACGTTTCTACAACTAGTTAAAGCATTATGCAAGGGCTAATGAAATAAAACCACCAACTCATTTTACTAGAAAAACAAAGTCATGGTGTACAGTTCGCAATGATTTAGTTGTTGTTTGTCTAGATGCCAATGGTCTCAAATGATTATGTTGAGCTGGAATCGTATACACAACAACCATTAACATAAGCATAATGACCGTCCATTTCAAAAAGTAGATTACCACAATTACCACCACATAAGAAGTCATGACTAAAAAGATATGATTGAAATGCAAACCAGAACTAATCCAAAAGGTTTTCAAAAAAAATGTTGGCAACAAATGCACACGGCACAGCATCAAGAAATATCCATTGTGCAACCCATGCGTTGCACACGACATGTTTTAGAAAAATAATTTTATAAATATCTTTCAAGAATTATGCTATGTACTGCACTTATTATTAGTATGTAATTTCATGTACTCGTGATTAGGGCTGTTATGGTAATGGTTACCGTTACCATTTTGTAAATACCGTTACCTTACCGTTTTTACTGGTAAACTAAAATTATTTACCGTTACCGATTGACTAGTATACCGATGACTGGTATACCAATAAACTGGTAACCGTTACACTGGTAATGGTAAATTACTGTTTGTCTAGAAAAATAATAAGTTGATATATTTTTACACTGAATGGTACTTTATTACATATTTCATTGGGTCACTTAATAAAGGACATTGAAAAAAAGTGTATTTATCATCATTTGAGTTGAATTACTGAAATAAATTGAACTATTTTCTTGATTTTAAATTCCCGTAATACAACATCTTACATGAATATCAATGTGTTATGAACGGAATGGTAAATTACCGTTACCGTTGGTTTTAAAAAATATTATCGATGTTTTACCGTAGAAAATGGTAAATTTACTGTTACCATACCGATTATACTGGTATGCCGACTTTACTTTAAAATGGTAACCGGTTGACAGGTAATGTTATGGTAATGGTAAATTTACCGTTACCATAACAGCCCTACTCGTGATGCTTCAAATTTTACTTTAGGGAAAGAAAATGAAGATTGAAAATTTACCTGCTATGATAACATTATCCCAACCTTGCAACAAATTACCAATTACAGCTGCAATTGCAAAAAACTGCTCCACTTATCTTTAGTCACATATCAAACAAACCTGCTTTGAAAAATCAATTTTCATCTTAGGTCAAAAACCATATTTCATCTAAGAAACTAATTCCAATATTATTTAGAATCATGGAAACATTGGATTTAATTGTTGGATCTATACTACAGTCAAAAAAGTAGTTGAAGACTGAATCATCATGAAAAAAGAACTAAGAAAACAACATAAATTTTTGCTATTGTAATCAAAAACCAAAACAAAACAAATTTAAAATTTGGAACATTAATTAAAATCGTACCTTTAAAACAATTTGAAGAGCACCGAGAATACCCAGTGAGCAAAATCTACAGCACAATTATAAACCAAACTCAGAAACAGCCATTAGAAACACTAAAAGAACTCCTGAGTATTCTTGTTGAGGCCATAAACAAGGCATAGGAATGATTAGTTACTCCCAAGCACACAAAATACTGCCTATAATTTGGCCCAATTGAAGCCATAATTTTTGGGTGAAGAGGAATTTTCCGAAGAGGAAAATTTTCCGGATCAAAAACTTTTAGGAGTTAGGGTTTTTTTGGTACAGCGAATTAGTGAAAAATGATGCGGGAAAAGCGGAGGGATAAATGAAAAGTTTTAGAAGGAGGTAGAGGACCCAATTGTTGTATGCTATTTACGACGGTTATACAAACCCTATTTGCGTATGTACTTGCGACGGTCGTATACGACAACCATCACAAATTGTTTTTAATTTTCTAAAGAAAGGGTTGTCGCATTTGCGATAGGTATTTGCTACGGTTATACACATAACCGTTGCAAAAAACCCTATTTGCGTATGTATTTGCGACGGTTGTAGACGACGACCGTCGGAATTGTTTTTTAAAATTTTCCAATGCTTTTCATAGACCAATTGCTACGGTTATTAATAAGAATCGATGCAAATGATACTATTTGCTATGGTTTTTTCCTAAATCGATGCAAATAAGGTGATGCAACAGGCAGATTGTGTACTAGTGCCAGTACCACTGGCATCTGTATATATAGTCAATTCCTCATTTCCGCTTGGAATGATCAACATTGGTGCAGTCATTTAACCTCTCTTTCAGAATCAAAAATGCATGCTCATACTTTGCATTCTGAACAAAAACCTGATTCTTCTTCGTTAAATTGGTCAACGGTGCCGCTATCTTTGAGAAGTCCTTGATGAAGCGTCTATAGTATCCCACCAATCCTAGAAAACTCCTCATATCTATAGCATTCTTGGATTGGTTACGATCTTGAACCGCTGCCACCTTCGTAGGATCTACTGGTATACTCTGTCCTGAAATGACATGACCCAAGAATCTGACTTCTTCCTTCCAGAAGTGACACTTGGAGAACTACACTCCCACCTTGTGCTTCCTCAATATCTCTAACACAATTCTTAAGTGCATCTTGTGCTCCTCCTCGGTTCTGGAGTAGATCATAATATCATCCACAAAAACAAGCATGAACTTGTTCAATTGGTCTTTGAAAACTAGATCCATGAGATCCACAAAGAATGCTAAAGTGTTGGTTAACCCGAACGGCATTACCAACCATTCATAAAAGCCCGATTGCGTACGAAACGTACTAAAGGCACACTCTCATTTGCTACTCTCTACTGGTAAAATCCTATAGCCAAATCCATTTGAGAGAATACCTTTATACCATGAAGCTGATCGAACATATCATCAACGAGTGGGAGTGGATACTTGTTCTTCTTCGTTACTTTATTCAGCTCATGATAATCCACACAACCTCAAAGAGCCATCTGCTTTAGTCACGAATACTACAGGTGCACCCCACTCATATATACTCCATCGAAGGAACCCTCTCCTTAACAGTCATTCACTTGCATCTCTAATTCCTTCTGCTCATTGGGTGACATACGCTGCAAAGGCATAACTATAGGTCTGACTTCCTTCACTAAGTCTATCTAAAACTCACTCTCTATGCGATGGCGATCCAATCACCTCCTTAAAGACATCCAGATACTCTCTAGTGGTAGGCACAAATGAAAACCCTTCCAGTGGAAGCTCTAGCGAATATAGAAAGCTAACCATTATCCCCATCCTCTGGTAGGCAGTTAATCACTACCATTCGCCTTTTCACATCTTCGATTGTCATTAATAGCTTCTCGCAAGCCGCATACTTCTTAAACCAGTCCATTCCCAAAATAACGCCAAACCCAACAAAATTCAAAAAAAAACTATCATAAACAAAAGAACATCCATGACTTGATAAAACTAAACTGGTACAAACCATGCACAAGCTAGTAGAGTCTCCAATAGATTTTGTCACAATCAAGGGGCAATGTACTATCTCGGGTCTTAATCCCCAATCTGTCTACTTGGTCACTACATATGAATGAATGTGAAGCCCTGGTATCAAATAAAACTTGAAAAGGAACTACACCAATAGAAAGCATACTTTAAATAATGACACCTTTTCCCTTCTCCTTCATCGAGGGAGCAATCGACGAAGTCGGGACTGCATCCAAAGCATATGCTTTCACAACTCGCTTATCCTTCATCGACTCTAGACGATCCTTCCTCAAATGTCTAGGCTTATCACAATTGTAGCATTTTATCTTATCACTCACTTTACAATCTTTAATCAGGTGACCCTTCTCCTTGCACCCATAACAAGTAGGTTCCCATTTACTCTTTTTCTGATCAATCTTTCCTTGAGACTGCTTCTTCTTTCCGATCCACTTCTTCTTGCCTCCACTGTCTTGTTGGGGTTTCGATTCCTCTTTCTTAGTAGAAGCAACAACAGTCATCTTAGACTTTGGATACAAATTCTCAATTTGAAGAGCTTTCTCAACTAACTTCTCAAATGGCTTATCAATATGGTCCACTAGCTTCTCTCTAAAGTAATCATCCAGATCAATGATGAACTTCTCATCTTTCCCAATGGAGTGTTGATAAATGACATCTCATACTTCGATAAAGCATCAAACTCAGCTACATATTCAGAAACTGACATCTCTCTTTGCCTAGATCAGCAAACTTCCTAAACAACACCGACTTCTGAGCAAACCAGAATGAACTTCTCTTCAAACCTTGCTTTGAACTGGTCCCGAGTAAACTGGTCTTTTGGGGAAGCAATGGAATAGCGTTCCACCAGTTCATAGATCGCACTTGAATTTGTCTAGAGGACAACTTCCTCTTCATAGCATTATTCACTTCCATATCGCTAATGATGTGCTTTCGGATATCCAACCAATCCTGCACTTCTATAGCTGACTCTGTTCAATGGAGTGGTTTTCCTCCTAGAGTAGAATAGTCTTTGCTTAACTTGGCAAAATCAAACCTTCGCGCTTGCACTGGAGCACCTCTACTAATAGCCATGCTAGGAGCATTCCTCATTATATATTCGCCATCGTAGAATTAAATATAGCCTGGAAATCAGGCATAACAACTCATATCCCGCCTTTTCTCCAACTCTTGAAGCAGAATTCCTCATAGTATTCATTGTATGTCGGCTCATTCTTATCTGTAACAAGAATGACTAGTCTCTCATAATGAAAACTATATTTATGGTGCTCATGTGCATGTGACTTTACTATATAATATATTACTTATAGCTTGAAAATCGAAATGTATAACAAGTATGCACTCCCCCGTATATATACACTCTAGATCTAGTCTAAGGTGATAACTCCTTTCTTATCTCAACTGGATCGCGGTATTAACTCAGGTTAATCACATAACCAAGGCTCCAATACCAAATGTGACGACTGCCTTATACCTCCGGCACTAATAGTATACAAGTAGTGCACTGCTGTCGTGCCCGGTCAGTATAGGACGATCATCAGGGTTGAAAATGAAACAAATAAAGCACATAAACTGTCATATATCTCACAGCGATTGGATAATATATAATATCATAGATATGGTAAAAGAGAATAATAACAATGTGAACTAATCATTAGAGTACAAGATTCACAAAGCTATACATCAATAGTCATAGAGTTTATACAAAGGAAACAAACTCAACAACTGCCTCAAATATAGGCAAATAAGCAATCACTGTTAAGGCTCACCGGTGCTATACAATCGAATAAGCGTAGTAATCCATATAAGTATATAATACGATATAGCTTCATCTAGATCGTCCTTCGCACAGCTACTGCATCGCCTAGACCTGTTATCTAGTCTACTAATTAAGAGTACCCATGATAATAAGAAGCAAAGCATAAAACCTTGGGTCAGCCAATAGTCTGGTGTGAGTGGTAAATGAATCTCAAAATACTATATAGGTAAATATAGTAAGGAACAGAGGTACACAAATCATACATGACATGCCCCTGCAACCAAAGAGTTAGCATATAACAATATAATACGCTATTCTACAATATCATAAAGGTATTATATAGAATAGAATGGTGGATGTCTAGATATCCCAATCTCCAGTATCTACTCCCAATAATATCCTCGAGTAATAGCTCGCTAAAGAAAGCAATAATAGCATTCATCAAGCAGTACTCACTATCACTCATCCATGTGCTCTGAATATATGATAACTCATATGGCCCATATGCTAGAGACTAATGAAAATCCTGGTTTTTGTTATACTTTCATATCACGCAGCCTAAAGCTCGGTACATGTCCCATAATCCAAAGCTAGACAATAGACCTGAAGCCACTGGTCCAAGGTATACAGATCCCTATAAGGCGTCCCCATTTACAATACCCCTGCTTTGAGTACAACAGAAAATACCCTAAGTATCAACAATTCCTTAGCATGTATATATCTGAGCTCTCCTTTGCTCTATTCAGATCCGAGCCCTGCACTTGCTCAATCCAGTTTCCATTATCCAGAAACCCGCCATGTTCCCCATTCTATGGCACTCTCCTTTATCGAGCCGCTATCTTCGGTACATATTCCCCCCACGAGTCATAGACCGAAGATACATAGCTTTCATCATGTTGTTACATAGCCATCTAACTTGACGCGAATGAGCCAACACCTCCAGTAGATCTAAAAAACCTCTACTCTATTCCCTAGAAGTTCCACCATCACTAGACCAACCCAAACGACTCGGTACCGACATAAACAAGTCTGCACCGACTTGTTTACTTAGCCAACTATTGGCTAACTCTTTTTCCATTCTTCTAGTAAATCATTCCTAGATGTTCCAAACCTTGATCCATTCTTCAAAACAACTCGGTCCCATCTCATAGCATCTAACTTAAAATTCTAGAAACAAGTCGGCATCTTCCTAAGCACTTAACCCATTCCTTACATCTTCCCATAGACATCCACCTTTAGATATGCTCAATCACACCATGCTAACCCCCTACATGTTTGACCAATACAAACAACTTGGTACCGACATAAACAAGTCGGTACCTACTTGTCTCCTTGGTGAAATAAGACATGCTACTTGAACCCCATGCTCTTCCATACTCCATAGCCTCCCCTCCAAGTTTTGCCAAATTTCAATCATCTTTGCCTCCGATTTTCCCAATTGTCCAGCTTATCTTCCTAAACATCCAAAACACTAGCAAACAACTTCAAAGCACAACAAACAATTATGAAATAACAAGCATATACATCCATTTCTACAAGCAATGTATAGAGTTATAGCAATCAAAAAAATTATAATCCAAATCTAAGCAATCAACAAACATATGAATATAAACAAGATGAATTTCATAGCTATTACTACAAATCATATTGGAATTTCTCAATTTAGGTCATAAACATAAGTTAACACGTAATTAAGATAGAAAAGGATTTTAGATCAAAAATCATGTTAAAATCTGTAATTCTACCATATAAACATGCATAGGATAGTGAGAAGTCATAATCCACTCACCAATTACCAAATTTAATATATTTAAATTTCGATCCAAAATAGACAGCAATGAAAAGCTATCTGAATCAAACAAAATGTCAATTTCTATCTTCTAATCAATGATTTATTAATTAATCTTCAATTTGGTTTGATCTAGAGAGTATTTGGATGATTTTGGATGAATCTAGGGATAATAGGGGTTTAGATCTGATTTGAAAGAGAGGGGAAAATGTTTAATTTGACTCCTAAACCCCTATTTATAGTAACCTTGAATTAGACTAATGGGGGCTTAATTACTTACAAACTAATTTTGGCCAGCAACTCTCTAAACTTAAAACTGGCAAAACTTCCTAACCGTAAGTTTATTTTTCTATTATGACCAGTCTACAGAATGGAAATCATTATCCTGAAGCAATGAAATTGGTTTGAGATCCTAATTCGATTCTTATCAAAAGTTATAGTCGAAACAAGATTTCCAGAGTTAAAATGGTCACATAGAAATTCGGGAAAAATCAAATGTGTGTAAAATTTTCTAAGAGTCATATCCCAAAATTATAGAATCATACTTCCTCATATGAATAAAATAAGATATTTTATGATCCTCCGATATGTAAAATACAGGTCGTTGCACCTTTGATTCGCCGAATCACATAATTTTTATGTGTTATTATTTTCCTCATTTTCAAGTTATTATCTTCATTTTATTCTCTACTATTAATCTCCTTGTGTTTGTGCCAACTTTTGGTGTAAACAACTATATCAATAAACATACTTTATATAAATTATGTGCTATATTTTATAAAATTAAATTAACACATAGCATGCTCTTGGTAGAAAATGGAAAAAACATTGTTTTATATTTAAAAATATATACTTATTGGTTGAGAATTAAAAATTGATTATAGGTTATAAAATTATATATTAAATATTCAAATTACAAAATATCACTTTGAAATTTACTAAAGATTTAAAATTCAAAATTATGATACGTAAATAATTTTTTATTAATTTTTAAATTATATACGTACGGATATTTATGTTAATATATATTTTTAAAATTTTTAAAATTAAATAAATTGAGCTATGTGTATGACCAGGGGTATATATATTATGTTTTTTAAAAGTTTTAATAGACATACATTATTATATTATTTAAACATATATATAAGTATTTAATATATATACATATATATTTATTTATTCATGTATGTATTAAAAAAAATTATGTATATATATACATACTATTTTTGGCTTTGCAAAAATATTAATGTTTTGGATATATTTATATAGTTATAAATATACACAGTGTTGAAATTTCATACATACATAAATATATATATATATATAATTTATATATAATTACATAAATAAAATATAGTTTATGTGTATGTATGTATGTATATATGTGTTTGTGTGTGTTTATTACATTTTGTATATATAAATTAAAGTATATGAACATACATTTGGACAATAGACTTATATATTATATGAGCAATGTGCCCGCCGTAGTGTAAATCCCAACACCTATACATGGAGATGTTATACCTTACATGGATTGATATGTTACACATGCACATGCACATGCACATACACATATATGTGCATATGATACACGTATATATATCATTAATTAACTAATATAAAATAATATCATAAATTTAAATAATATAACGATTTTATTTAAAAGAAATTTAGAAATATTCTAAATAAATTAGACCTCATAGGTCAAATAAAGGTCCAAAATGGTTTAAAAAATTCACCAATTACCTACACTGTGGGCTGGCCCAGTTCCAATAATAGTATCAAAGCCCAATAGCCTACGCGGTCTAAATTAATCATGTTTGGGCTAACTATAAAGCTCCGAGACCATATAGTAGGGTGTCTAGAAAGTTAGTATCCAAGGATTGGGTAATCAAGTACTCTGCCTTACTTGGCTACCAGTTTGGCCCAAACAAATATATGAGCCCAAAGGTTGTCCGATAGAAAATGCCCAATTTGAATTGAACCTTATGTTAATTTTTTAAATTGTTTGAAAGTTTAAAAAAATAAGATTTTAAATTAATAGCTAAATTTAAAATAAAATATATACATATTATAAAAGTTATAATATAGTAAGATTTTTCAAAATGTTTGAAAAATAAAATAAATAAATTTTGTGAATTTTAAAACTTGTTAATGAGATCAATAAAATAAATTAATTAAGTTAACTAATTAAAAAAATGTACATGTGTCTTATATTATGATATATGTTATGTTGTTTTTAAAATGTTTAAAATAACATAAGTATACATGTTTGTATAAGAAATGAATTTTGAAATTAATATAATTTAATTAAAATTGTTTAATTAAATAATATACACATATATTATATATGTGTTATACTATAAATGTTATAGTATATAATAAATACTCAATATAAATGTTAAATGAAGTAATATAAAATTAATTAAAATGTTAATTAATTAAAATTAATTAAATAAGATTTAATTAATATTATATTATACATTAGACTATTATATAAGTAATATGAAATATAAAAGTTATATAATAATAAAGCCTATATAATATGAAGGTGTAAATTAAAGGTGGAACATTAAGAAACCCTAATAGACTTAAGGAATAAATACATGCATAAATGTACGTAAACTATGATTTTCAATATGTACGACACTCGAATCATAGAGTAATTCATAAGAATTACATTATTATATAAGTCGATATCACTTAGTATAAAATATTGAAGATTATGAATCTTCAATATAATGTTGTCCTCTACGATATATATATATATATATATATATATATTACTTTCATACCCCTTAGTTGTTGAGAAAACTCAAGCTAAGGTATGTTATGTGTAGTATTATTAATATATTGAATAGACGAGGTAAGATAACTATATATATTTGTTAAGAAAACTCAAGGTGCAAAATACTATACTTAGGCCATCGCGATATGGTAGGTACGAGTGAATAATTTCATTTTGATTTTTTGAGCAAACTCAAGGTTGAATTTAAATTAGGACAAGATACCAAAGATTAAGAGTGTATACGATACATCCGACAAGGAGTTATCCATGTTCCAACTTGTTAAACAAACTCAATGTTAGAATTCCAAGATGGATAAGTCCTAACACCTACTGGTGATGTCGAAAGACTTCTAAGTTTTGACTTAGGGTTTGGCAAAACATAAAAGGCTAGCGGGAGTTTATTAGTAAAATGAAACATAAAATGTAATCATACTAATATTGTAAGAACATCTACTATAATTATCCTAATAATCTACCAATTAAACATTCAGAAATGACAACTACAAAACTGTTTTCTAAAAATGACAAGCTTACTGGACCAAACTATATCGATTGGCTATGATTAATGAAAATTGAATTGACTTACAAGCGCCTATGGTCGGCTATTACATGTGAACCCAAAGAACAAACCGTTGATGATGCAGACCCCAAACTAAGACTTGCTAATGAAAATGGGTGTCAAACCTAGAGATCGTCCAAGTTTTGGTGTTGTCTACTTTAGACAAGCTGTTGTAGAGGCAGCACAAAATCATGTATGTCCATAAGATATTTGACAGCCTGAAGGCATTGTTTGGTGAACAATCGTGTTCTGCAAGGTACAAGCTTACGAAGAAGCTATTTAATACCAAAATGATAAAAGGATAGAAAGTGGAAGATTACATACTAGTGATGAAGAGCTATGTTGATAGGCTTTCTAAATTGGACGCACAAATAAGCAATAAATTGCAGGTTAATTTGATCCTTGGTTCTCTCACTCCTCAGTATGAACCATTCATACTTAACTATAATATAAACCAATTAAATATGAATCTCGTGGAGCTCCTTAATAATATCGAGATTAGCCGACTCTACCTCTAATGACCATAGGGATGTGCTTGTTGTTAAGGGTAGTGCACCATCTTCGATGAGTTCGACGAAGAGGAAAGAGAAGGTAAGAAAAACAAGAAAAGTAAGAAGATGATGACAAGGGTGAATGTCACCACTACCATAAGAAAGGTTACTGGAAAAGGAATTGTCCTGACTACTTGAAGATTTTTAGAGAAAGTAAGCAGAATGGTTCTACGGTTCCATCGAGTACATTTATGATTCAAAATTGTTGTGTAATTAATAAAATGTTTTGGGCCTTAGATATTGGATCTAGAACTCATATTTGTAATTCGTTACAAGGGCGTAGGAACTAGCATCGTGTGGCCAAAGGAGAGACGAGACTCTAATTTACTGATGGATCTATCGTAGATGCAACGGCAGTATGAGACTATCGTTTATGTTCACCCGATGGAGTAGTTTTGATATTAAATAAGTGCAATTTTGTAGAAGACTTTACTTGTGGGGTTATTTCTATTTCTAGTTTATCTGAGACTGGATATATATTTCATTGTGCAAATAATGTTATGAACATTAGGTTGAATGGAAATAAAGTCTGCAATGATATTCTTTAAAATGGCATTTATGTGATAAATAATAATTATGTGTGTTCTATGAATAATACATCTAACAATATAAATAATAGTTATATTTGGCATTGTAGGCAAGGTCGTATCAGTAACAAACGACTACACAAACTGAAAACCGAAGGTTTTCTCCCATCACTTGATTCTGAATCATTTGACACATGTAGGTCGTGTCTTAAAGGTAAAATGACTAAGCACCCCTTCGATGGGATGAATGAAAGAGTTGATGAACTCTTAGGGTTAGTACATAGTGATGTATGTGGCCCTATGCCTATAATCACTAGAGATAATATTTCTTACTTTATTACCTTCACCGATGATTTCTTAAGACTATGACATGTGTATCTTATAAAGAACAAATTTGATGTCTATCAGAAATTTGTCGATATAAAAATGTAGTGGAAAACCAAACATGTCATAAGATTAAAATTCTTCGATCAAAACGAAGAGGTGAGTATGTTGGACATGAATTCCAACTTTACTTAAAAGATAATGAGATTATCTCTTAGGTTACTCCACTCTAAAATCCGTAACACAACGGTGTCAGAGCGAAGAAACCGAACCTTATTAGATTTGGTTCATTCCATTACGAGTAAGGCTAAGTTACCTTTGTCCTATTGGGGATATGCATTAGAAACCGCAGCGTATTTGTTGAACTTGTTGTCCACTAAATTTGTGCCTAAAACCCATATAAGATGTGGTATGGTAAGAAACCCCAACTTAAATATTTGAAAGTGTCGGCTTGTCCAACATACGTTAAGAAGTTTGGTCCGAATAAACTAGAGGTGAGATCGGTACTATGTAAATTTATAGGATATACTAAAGAATCAATGGGATGTATATTCAACAATACCAAGGAACAAAAGGTTATTGTCTCTCGACATGCTTCCTTTTTAGAAAAGGAATTTCTGTCAAAGGAAATTAACAGCGAGGTTGTAGACTTGGATGGGATCCAAGAAGTTAACACCGAGGTTGAACCAATGAGAAAACCGAGTTCACTTGTATACAAAAACACGCAACCTATTAGAACGTCTGGTAGGGAATCTCATGTACCAAAGAGATACTATGATTTTCTCATAGATGGCAAGAAGGAGGACTGTGTCTTAGATGATGACACTCTTCTGTTTGTCCAACAAACACTACAGAGTAAAGACTCTGCACTCTGGCATAGAGCAATGAAATCCAAAATAGATTACATGTATGAAAAAAAAGTGTGGACTCTGTTAGACGTACCCGAAGGGATAAAACCCATCAGCTACAAATGGATTTTTAAGAAAAAGTTTAATGCACATGGAGAAGTAGAGACTTACAAAGCTAGGCTAGTTGCGAAAGGATTTCGTCAAATTCAAGGTTTTAATTACGACTAGACCTTTTCATTTGTAGCCATGCTTAAGTCTATTCAGATTATGCTTGCTATTGTGGCATACCATGACTACGAAATATGGAAAATGGATGTAAAGACGATTTTTTTAAATGGTGATTTAGAAGAAACCACCGTCTACGTGTCGCAGCCCGAGGTTCTATGGTTAGTTGTTGCAAAGACAAGGACTGCAAGTTGTGGAAGTCCATTTATGGTTTTAAGCAAGCTTCAAGGAGTTGGAATAAGTGTTTTTATAAGGTAATCAAACAATTTGGTTTTTATTAGAACACAGAGGAAGCATGCGCACACAGAAAGGAACATGGCAATGCTATCGTATTATTAGTGCTTTTTTGTCGATGATCTATTATTGATTGGCAATGATGCCTCATTGTTGCAATCAGTGAAAGCTTGCCTTTCCAAGAACTTCTCCCTGAATAATTTGGGAGAAGTAGCCTATATATAGCTATAAAGATCTATAGAGATAGATCTGAAAGGCTGTTGGGATTGTCCCAATCCCTGCACATAAGCACCATACTAAAAAGGTTCAGTATGGAAAATTCCAAATGTGGAAATGTTCCAACATAGTTTGGAATCGTCCTTTCTAAGAAGGATGCCCATCATACTGATGAAGAGAAAGAGCATATGAAGAGGATTCCCTATACTTCAGCCATATGATCCATAATGTATGATATGCTATGTACTAGACCGGATGTGGCATATGCATTATGATGCGTAAGCCGATACTAGTCTAATCCTGGAGGAAAACATTGGATGGTCGTAAAATGTATACTAAAGTATTTAAGAAATACTAACAACTTATTCCTCATATACGGGAATGGAGACCTCCTTTTGAAGGAATATATAGACTCTAGCTTTCAGAGTGATGTAGATGATAGTAAGTCAGTGTCTGGTCATGTCTTTGCACTTAATGGTAGAGCTGTCAGTTTGAAAAGTTTCAAACAAGAGACAATAGATGATTCGACGATTGAGGCCAAGTACATTGCCCTCAATGAAGTAGCTAAAGAGGCGATCTGCATACACAGGTTTTTGAGTAAGGTTGGTGCAATTCCCAAATAAAGAATCCTACTATGATTACAATGTAGTGATCCAGATCACAAAGAAACCATAGTACACAAAAGGTCATGGCATATTCTTCGGAAGTTCCACCTTATTAGAGAATTCGTTGAGAAGAAATAAGTCGTGGTACAATTGGTAGATACCAAGGACAACATAGCAGATCCATTCACTAAGGGTCTAGCTCAATTGGTCTAGAGAAGTTGATTGAAGGGATGGGATTGAGATTCAATAATTGGCCCCTAGTGCAAGTGGGAGATGGATATAGTAGGGGTATGACCTAAGGGCAATACTATAATTTATTTTTTTAAGAGAAATCTGTGATCCTCTAAGGTAAAGGAGAGCACACATGTACATATATATTTCACCAAAAATAAAGGAGTTGCCAACATGTTTGGCAGGTAACAGAATCATAACATAAAATGATACAGTGTAAGATAACAACTCCACAACTAAAGGTAACTTCTCAAATGAGATCTGGCAATGCCACCCCCCAATACAATTTTGTATCGAACTCCAGCAAGGCCAACGCCCGATAGTAAAGTGTTAGAAGTACCCAAAATAAGCCGTGATGCATCCAAATGTAAAAATGAGATCAGCCAGTAGCTCCGCTATAGATAGAACACTTCTCAACTAACTCTGAAAATCTGGATCCAAAAAAAACTCTCGTACCAAGTGTAACGACCCGTAAAATTTCAACTGTTTTAATAACGTAACTAGTTAAAATTTTGTGAAATTTTAAGCGATAAAATTTTGAAATAAAAATTTAATATTTGGAATGCGTTTAGTTAAACATAGCAACTGGTAAATTTTCGTCCGAAAATATGGAAGTTTATTTCGCGCGTAAATTCACTTCAATTTAATCAGTTAAAAAGCGATGAAAATAAAATGTTTCCGAAACCTAAATATTTTTACATCGAAAAATTCTAAACCATCTTCTGAGCAAGATGTCAGTTTGTTGTTTTTCCAAATTCGAACATCTTTGGCTCCGTCGATCTTATTCTTCAGCGTTTTTCTTGCATTTTCCATCAGTAGAAAATTTCGAATTTTTATAATTCGATCGTACCACTGATATCTCTATACCGTTTTGATCGTCTCGTCGCACTGACCTTTTCAGTATATTTGTTTGTGTATTTCGGAGTCCGGGAGACGGCGAAATCTATGGAACGATTCCCGTATCGGTTCCGTATTGGTGGCGTTTTGTTTCATGTGCCTTTTTCAAATCTTCATCCGTGTAAAACAATCAGTAACTGCTTTATTAAATTCCCGAAACAACTCTTGACCTTTGGTTAGCTTACTGCATTCAATATCATCTGGTTCATTCATTCCCTATGTACTCTGCTTTGGGTTTCCATTCGTGGAAATTTAAACATAATAAAAGAAAAAACCCTCCTCGTTTCTTTTCCCCTATTTCATTTCTCGAGCCTGTTCATTATTTCCTTACTGTACACTCCCCTTCTCTCATTTCTTTTTGTTTTCTTCTAACAAATAAAATAAAAATGAAGCGTATAATAGTTGGAGCCTGCTGCCTCAGCTCCCTCTCAATCAAGCACCTCGACCACCATGGACTCATCAGCCCACCTCGATCGTTTGCCTCCTTAGCCTCACCTCATCTCCACCGAACCCCTACCCAGTGCCCCACCTCGCCTACACCCGAGCACACAGTTCAATCTCCCCGTCATTGTCAAACCCTCCACTGTCCCCTCCTTCCACCAAGTGTTGTGCTCCACCACCGAGAAGCCCTCCTCCTTATTCACGCCACACAGCAACCATCCACTTCTCACCTTCTTCCCACCGAAGTCGCCTATCCATTCACGTCATCACCTCCTTCCTCCGCTCCTAGCTCCGATCTCGCGTGTCTCCGCCTGCACCCGCCTATGTCAACCGAACCACCCAGATCCCCACGTCCCTAAGGCCTCGCAGCATCTTCCACCTCCCTTCGGCCAGCCCAGCGATCGATTTCTTGCCTCCTCCTTCTCTGCCTCGTTCATCCCCTCCAGATCCGCTCGAGCCTTCTTTTTCTAGTGAATGATATGTTTATAGTTTATTTTATTATAGTATGGTATATTATATTATAGGTTTGTATATTGAGTTTTATTATATAAAGTATAATAGTTTACTCCATGATATAAGCGGTTGCATTGGTATGTTCACAGCATATCGGTTAAGTAGTCATAGTTTATATATATTTCGATTTTTAAAGTATGAATGAGTTTTAAGTTATATACATGTATACGGGTGAAATTATAATAATATATATAGTTGTTGTTATAAACATATGAAGGTATGCATATTTTAGATATTGTAGTATATGGTTTTATTTAACATTTAAGACAGTATATAAATATAAATAAGTTATATGTATAGTTCATTTTATTTAGTTTTGGGTTGGAAGATCTGTTGGCAAAATATACATTTCCAATGTTAGTGATATTATACGTGTATAAGTTGCATGCATATTCAAGCTACTTTATTTTTTTATTTTATTTTATTTTTATCATTTTTTTCCTTTGTATATTTATAGTGTAGCAGGCTGTATGTTTTATATATGGGATATAGATGGCAGAACTTATATTTTCAAAAAATTTAAGCTGTGTGGTCTCTGGTTTTATTAGTTATATATATGTACTTATATTTAAAAAGTTTTGTAAGTATGTTTATTTCGTGCTGCTTATATATATTGATTTATAGAATATGAATGTATGTAAGTTTATATGGTCAGTGTACACATGAGTTATACTGTGTCAGTTTATAAAGGTACAGGTACTAATATATATAAGTTATAGCATATGTGGTCCCTATATAAAGGTTACGCAAGTTATAGTAGGTGGTAGTTTATATAGAAATTTTGTCTGCATATTTCGGGTTACATGTATCAAGTTTGTTTGTCTACATTGTTTACTTTTTTTTTCTTGTCATATGCATGTGTCTCATCTTTGCGTCGACGTATATTTATTACTACTTTATATTAAGAGATATTAGATGCAGTTTTTTTTATTTGTTATAATATATATATTTACATAGCAATAAAATAAGTGTGTTGTTTTATAATAACATTGGCATTCTGAAATGCATATATATATATATGGGTTAGCTTATATCTTCGTCAATCCAATTCTGATTTGATTTTATCTATTCCTATTGATCAGCTTTGTTCGTCAATTCGTGTCCATTTCACTTGTTTGGATTCGTGCTTGGATTCGCGATTCTTCTCATTCTCGTCCATCTCTAACCTCGGAAGGTGAGCACTCACTCACGATTAACATTCTTTTATTTATTAAATTTGATTTCAATTGAAATGACAATTGAAATATGCTGCTGTTAGATATTTACACTGCTATTACCTGTATCAGTTCACCTGTGACATTTGACACCATTATCTGTTATATATATGAAATGATAATCCAGTTTGGTTGTTAATTGATTGATTGTTGATGTTTATATTGGACGTTAAATTGTTAGTGATAAATGATAAATAGTATGCAAAATTGAAATGGATATAGGATAGTTAACAAATTTTAAAACTGATTTATATGTTAAATTTGATTAGTGAATATGACCCCTTTTAATTGTTAAATTAACTGACATATAGAATAGCGATAATTACACTTTGAACCATCGACGTATATTGGATTAATTGCTGTAGTGTAAAATTGAAATTGAATGACAAGTGAAACCGTAATGTAATAATCTTTAATCTACATGAAATGATAGTGTAGATTCTAGAAATAATTATATTAATTCGTACAAATAACAATGCGAATTAATACGGTTATTTCAGGATTATTTGAATTGATTATTGGATTGATATTGGTTGTTGTTATTGCTTGTTTATTTACTTTGACACCATCCCAGTTATCACACTGCAAGTTCCCTTTTGTTATGCTTTGATTTTGAATTGAATTGGAATCGGGTTGAAATGATAAATACCCAAATTGAACTTTGACCTAGGATAGGAAATTAGATAAAACCCGATTGGTCAATAATTTGATTTAAAAGTAAACGAAGATTTTATTTGAATAAATAAAATGGTTTTGAAATGAAGTTGAAATTTGAATTTTTGATGAAAGGAAAATGTTAATATTTAAAAATCTGAAACAAAATATTTAAAATGAAATTGATGAAAGAACGACGTTTAATTTGAGAAATGATTGAATTAAGTTTGAAATTATAATTAAGTTTGAAATTATTAAACCTTAAAATGATTTAATAATTAAGTTTGAAATTATAATTAAGTTTGAAATTATTAAACTTTGAAATTATTTAATAATTAAGTTTTGAATTATTTAATAATTAATAAGATTGAATCATTTAATGATTAAATTGAATTGAATTCTTTAATAAGAGGAAATTGAACTTTTGAATAAGTGAATTTTACTTTGTAAATAATTGAAATTGAGTTTTCTTGTTTAAGAAGTTTTTGGGAAATTATTTAAGAAAGTAAATAAGTGAAATGGAATTTCTTAAACAAGAAATGAAAATGTGATATTTTGGAATTAATGTAAGACTTGTAATTGAAAGAATTGATTTGACGAATTTAGTTTAATTCAAATGGTAAGTTTTGATTTAATGAAGTTGAACTTAAGAAATTGATTTAATGAATTGAGAAGTTTAATAGAAATTGTTTTAAATGAAAATAACTTAACGAATATTGAATGAAATCGATAAATGAGTTTAAATTGATTTGAATGTTAAATAAAATTTATTTAAATGATTTCGGAATGAAACTTATACGAACTTGAATCAATATTTGAATTGTTTTAAATTTAAATTGAAATTGAATTATAAGAATTTGAAATTATGATTTGGAAGTTTTGAAACGTAAATTATGGAAATTGGTTTAGAAAGACAAACGAAATGTTGATTTACGAATTCTAATTGAATTGAAATTGATTTGGTTTTGAAATCTATTAAACGACCAATCGGTGAAATAATTACGAAAGTTATTAAAGAGACCGGAATCGGTTATGGACATACTCTCTGTCTAAACCGAAACCACTTTAATAACTATACGCGGAGTGATGATCCAGAATGAAGTGGTTGGAATGATGTACGTGTTGACTGAAGAAAGAGAACGATGATGGATAGCCTAGACACTTGTGTCAAATTGGAAATGACTAAAACAGGAGCTGTGTCGGGCCAATGGAGGATTAGCTACCTCAAGTGGACACACTTCTTCGAACTACTTATACTTGTTGTCGATTGGTGCACCCTTTATTTTGGGAGTGTTGTTTCACGGTGTTGCAGGCGCTGCGGCGTTGCGTTCTCACCAGTCCGGATCAGGCGAACGGTAGTATCACTACCTTAGGTATTGCCTCATGTGCCTTGTCATACTTGTATTCCATTTATACGCGACCACTACGATTTTGATTTTTACCTTTAGTATATGGATTGCCCTCTGGTGACTTCCGGTTTTGGGGAAACTACGGTCTTGTATATGCTTTTGGGAATAAAAATGTGTTAAGGGTGGAATGGGCCATGACTTAACACTATTTTGATATCTTATTATTACTGATAGACAATATCTACTTATCGTACACTACTACCTAGTAGATAGTTTAACGAATCCTTAAAGGATGGTTATTCCAAACATCCTTTGAGTTACTTGTATTTCAATTGCTATTTCACTTGAGTTGTATTTATTAAAATAAGAATGTTAATCCTGACTCGAGTGTCTTGTGTTTTTGCTTTATGCTCGGGTCAGACTGAGTGTACCAGTATTCGAGACTCACCTTTGGAGTTGGAGCTTTGCTTGAAGATCCAGCCATCTATTCTGCTTTCTGTATTCGATGATTCCAGTGATGTATCTGGTTTAACTCTGATGTATCGTATTACTCTTCTGTTGTAAACTCTGATGTACTTATACATTTATATAGTAGCTTCATGAACTACTATCTCTTTTATTTCCGCTGCATTTATTACTCTGTGTCTGTGATCTGTGATTATATTTATTTACTGTATATGTTTAGTTTTGCCAAATTTAAATTAACAACGCGGTATTTTGAGCAATTCAACTCTGGCATGAGTGTCTACCTATACACTTATAATGGATGCGAATGGTCCAAAAAATTCCGGGTCATTACAGTTGGTATCAGAGCTTTGGTAGCTCTAGGCAAAACTTAACATATAGGGTAAAAGTATTTACAGAATCACTCTCATTCGAGTTTCTATCTCTTCCCTTGACTCAAATTCCTTTGAATTTTGGAACATTCCCCGCGGTTCCAAAAATTCATTCGTGTCCCTCACTATTCGTCTTCTTCAATTCTGGAGCACCCCATAACTCCATTTTGAATGTTATCTATAATAGATCGGCGGTCTCGCCAATCTTCGAATGATTCGTAAAGGAGCAAAACTCCTTTACAATTGGCATTGATTTACCGGAGATTTCTGTATCCTCGGTTTACGATGCTATCTATCTCCTGCTATACTTGAATTCTATTCTTGAGATTAAATGTAGATTTGCCTCGGAATTCCACATCGATCTTATTCTTGAAGTCACGGTCGACCCGGTTATGGTTGCCCGCGATTTATACAAACTTATCAATCTTCCTACTTTGTTATTTAATCATCATGTCTTTGTTTCGAACTTATCTTCGAATCAAAATTCTCTTTGGTTTGAGTCCATCAAAAATTGAAACCCTATCCTTATTTTGAAAATTCATTCTTATATCGTCGAGCAAAGGAGTGTATTGTAAATTAATTTTAAAATGTTTTTATATTGTGTTGTTTGAGTTGTTGATGTTGATTTGGGTTTCCGATCGATTCGTTTGATCAACGCTATCGATAGGATTTCTAAAACACTTTAACAGAACAAACTGACACAATATTGTTTTCAAATTTGGTAAATAAAATAAAAGTTTTGTATGATTATATTATACATAAATATAAGTTTTCTGAAATTAAATTGTTAATGAATTTGTTGTCAAAAATGATAATATTTGATTTTCATTTATTGTTTTGTAAACCATTGATTATCGCATAATATAAATAAATTTATAAAATATGGTTATAATTTGATTTGAAATTTGAAATGAATTTAAATCAAGAATGTGAGAATTAAATTTCCGGTGTTTTCAAACTTTGGGTTTAATTTTTAAAATGCATATTATAAAAAGTAATTTCGAATAGAAATCAATCCTAAAGAATTTAAAATGATTAAATCAGTGCTCTTCTCTTTTGTCGTTGGAAAATAATTTTGGTGATGACGGCCGCATCATCGACATTCATTTTTGAGTTTCGAAGTGGAGAGACTATACTGTAGCTTTGCTACGGTTTTGTTTTGGAAAAATATGTTTGATTTGAATTTCTTCAGTATAATTTGAGTTATATATATATAGGTATCTTTTTCAAAATTTAATTTGATTTGATATAAATATATTATATGTATCTCTAAATTGTTTAAAGTTAATCGGAAATCTAATTCTTAAATTTTGTTAAAGGATGATTTTAATTATAAATAAGACCAAAAATTTGGAATAAATATTTAAACTTGAATAATTGAATTTGGAAAATTTTATTTGTATATTGTTCAACTGCATTCTAATACAACTTACCTAAATCATTCAGAAGTTGAATATGTAATCGGATAATATATAAGATAAATTGAATTTATAAATAAAATTTGAGTATTTATAATAAATGTTATACACTAAATTTTGATTATAAAGATGTTAATAGAGTTAGATAGGATAATAAGTAAACTCAGTTAATATTGAAATAAATTTGTTTTGAAAGAATTAGTAAATTGAAATTTGATCAACATATGAAAATACCTTGAATTTAAAAGAAATTAATAGATGTAAATTAATTTAAATTGAAACTTTTATGTTTTAAATTAATTTATATGGGTTAAATATATGTGAGTAGATATATTAAGTAGAATAAATTTGACAGTAATTTGAAATAAAAGAAGAATTTAAAATTGTTGAAGAAAATATGATTGTAATAAAAGAGTATTCAAATTTATGGTTTTAGAAATTGTAAATTGAAGAAAATTGGATAATAAGATAATGAATTTAGAAATAATTGAAATTGATTTTAGTGAAATCAAATGGATTAAATCAATTATTGAATATCAATTAATTTAAATTTGAATTTATATGGTTTAAATTAATTGTTATTTTGTATTTCAAATCTGTTTTTCTTTCTGGTTGTTTCTATTCTCCTACCTCGTTCCTTTTCGGGGACGAAAAGTTTTGAGTGGGGGAGAGTGTAACGACTCGTAAAATTTCAACTGTTTTAATAACGTAACTAGTTAAAATTTTGTGAAATTTTAAGCGATAAAATTTTGAAATAAAAATTTAATATTTGGAATGCGTTTAGTTAAACATAGCAACTGGTAAATTTTCGTCCGAAAATATGGAAGTTTATTTCGCGCGTAAATTCACTTCAATTTAATCAGTTAAAAAGCGATGAAAATAAATTGTTTCCGAAACCTAAATATTTTTACATAGAAAAATTCTACACCATCTTCTGAGCAAGATGTCAGTTTGTTGTTTTTCCAAATTCGGACATATTTGGCTCCGTTGATCTTATTCTTCAGCGTTTTTCTTGCATTTTCCGTCAGTAGAAAATTTCGAATTTTTATAATTCGATCGTACCACTGATATCTGTATACCGTTTTGATCGTCTCGTCGCACTGAACTTTTCAGTATATTTGTTTGTGTATTTCGGAGTCCGGGAGACGGTGAAATCTACGGAACGATTCCCGTATTGGTTCCGTATTGGTGGCGTTTTGTTTCATGTGCCTTTTTCAAATCTTCATCCGTGTAAAACAATCAGTAACTGCTTTATTAAATTCCCTAAACAATTCTTGACCTTTGGTTAGCTTGCTGCATTCAATATCATCTGGTTCATTCATTCCCTATGTACTCTGCTTTGGGTTTCCATTCGTGGAAATTTAAACATAATAAAAGAAAAAACCCTCCTCGTTTCTTTTCCCCTATTTCATTTCTCGAGCCTATTCATTATTTCCTTACTGTACACTCCCCTTCTCTCATTTCTTTTTGTTTTCTTCTAACAAATAAAATAAAAATGAAGCGTATAATAGTTGGAGCCTACTGCCTCAGCTCCCTCTCAATCAAGCACCTCGACCACCATGGACTCATCAGCCCACCTCGGTAGTTTGCCTCCTTAGCCTCACCTCATCTCCATCGAACCCCTACCCAGTGCCCCACCTCGCCTACACCCGAGCACACAGTTCAATCTCCCTGTCATTGTCAAACCCTCCACTGTCCCCTCCTTCCACCAAGTGTTGTGCTCCACCACCGAGAAGCCCTCCTCCTTATTCACGCCACACAGCAACCATCCACTTCTCACCTTCTTCCCACCGAAGTCGCCTATCCATTCACGTCATCACCTCCTTCCTCCGCTCCTAGCTCCGATCTCGCGTGTCTCCGCCTGCACCCGCCTATGTCAGCCGAACCACCCAGATCTCCACGTCCCTAAGGCCTCGCAGCATCTTCCACCTCCCTCCGGCCAGCCCAGCGATCGATTTCTTGCCTCCTCCTTCTCTGCCTCGTTCATCCCCTCCAGATCCGCTCGAGCCTTCTTTTTCTAGTGAATGGTATGTTTATAGTTTATTCTATTATAGTATGGTATATTATATTATAGGTTTGTATATTGAGTTTTATTATATAAAGTATAATAGTTTACTCCATGATATAAGCGGTTGCATTGGTATGTTCACAGCATATCGGTTAAGTAGTCATAGTTTATATATATTTCGATTTTTAAAGTATGAATGAGTTTTAAGTTATATACATGTATACGGGTGAAATTATAATAATATATATAGTTGTTGTTATAAACATATGAAGGTATGCATATTTTAGATATTGTAGTATATGGTTTTATTTAACATTTAAGACAGTATATAAATATAAATAAGTTATATGTATAGTTCATTTATTTAGTTTTGGGTTGGCAGATCTGTTGGCAAAATATACATTTCCAATGTTAGTGATATTATACGTGTATAAGTTG
This sequence comes from Allium fistulosum, assembly GCA_030737815.1. Taxonomy (NCBI): domain Eukaryota; kingdom Viridiplantae; phylum Streptophyta; class Magnoliopsida; order Asparagales; family Amaryllidaceae; genus Allium; species Allium fistulosum. The sequence continues at coordinate 229,145,014 of CM060908.1, read as the reverse complement.
CATGCATATTCAAGCTACTTTATTTTTTTATTTTATTTTATTTTATCATTTTTTTTCCTTTGTATATTTATAGTGTAGCAGGCTGTATGTTTTATATATGGGATATAGATGGCAGAACTTATATTTTCAAAAAATTTAAGCTGTGTGGTCTCTGGTTTTATTAGTTATATATATGTACTTATATTTAAAAAGTTTTGTAAGTATGTTTATTTCGTGCTGCTTATATATATTGATTTATAGAATATGAATGTATGTAAGTTTATATGGTCAGTGTACACATGAGTTATACTGTGTCAGTTTATAAAGGTACAGGTACTAATATATATAAGTTATAGCATATGTGGTCCCTATATAAAGGTTACGCAAGTTATAGTAGGTGGTAGTTTATATAGAAATTTTGTCTGCATATTTCGGGTTACATATATCAAGTTTGTTTGTCTACATTGTTTACTTTTTTTTTCTTGTCATATGCGTGTGTCTCATCTTTGCGTCGACGTATATTTATTACTACTTTATATTAAGAGATATTAGATGCAGTTTTTTTTATTTGTTATAATATATATATTTACATAGCAATAAAATAAGTGTGTTGTTTTATAATAACATTGGCATTCTGAAATGCATATATATATATGGGTTAGCTTATATCTTCGTCAATCCAATTCTGATTTGATTTCATCTATTCCTATTGATCAGCTTTGTTCGTCAATTCGTGTCCATTTCACTTGTTTGGATTCGTGCTTGGATTCGCGATTCTTCTCATTCTCGTCCATCTCTAACCTCGGAAGGTGAGCACTCACTCACGATTAACGTTCTTTTATTTATTAAATTTGATTTCAATTGAAACGACAATTGAAATATGCTGCTGTTAGATATTTACACTGCTATTACCTTTATCAGTTCACCTGTGACATTTGACACCATTATCTGTTATATATATGAAATGATAATCCAGTTTGGTTGTTAATTGATTGATTGTTGATGTTTATATTGGACGTTAAATTGTTAGTGATAAATGATAAATAGTATGCAAAATTGAAATGGATATAGGATAGTTAACAAATTTTAAAACTGATTTATATGTTAAATTTGATTAGTGAATATGACCCCTTTTAATTTTTAAATTAATTGACATATAGAATAGCGATAATTACACTTTGAACCATCGACGTATATTGGATTAATTGTTGTAGTGTAAAATTGAAATTGAATGACAAGTGAAACCGTAATGTAATAATCTTTAATCTACATGAAATGATAGTGTAGATTCTAGAAATAATTATATTAATTCGTACAAATAACAATGCGAATTAATACGGTTATTTCGAGATTATTTGAATTAATTATTGGATTGATATTGGTTGTTGTTATTGCTTGTTTATTTACTTTGACACCATCCCAGTTATCACACTTCAAGTTCCCTTTTGTTATGCTTTGATTTTGAATTGAATTGGAATCAGGTTGAAATGATAAATACCCAAATTGAACTTTGACCTAGGATAGGAAATTAGATAAAACCCGATTGGTCAATAATTTGATTTAAAAGTAAACGAAGATTTTATTTGAATATATAAAATGGTTTTGAAATGAAGTTGAAATTTGAATTTTTGATGAAAGGAAAATGTTAATATTTAAAAATCTGAAACAAAATATTTAAAATGAAATTGATGAAAGAACGACGTTTAATTTGAGAAATGATTGAATTAAGTTTGAAATTATAATTAAGTTTGAAATTATTAAACCTTGAAATGATTTAATAATTAAGTTTGAAATTATAATTAAGTTTGAAATTATAAAACTTTGAAATTATTTAATAATTAAGTTTTGAATTATTTAATAATTAATAAGATTGAATCATTTAATGATTAAATTGAATTGAATTCTTTAATAAGAGGAAATTGAACTTTTGAATAAGTGAATTTTACTTTGTAAATAATTGAAATTGAGTTTTCTTGTTTAAGAAGTTTTTGGGAAATTATTTAAGAAAGTAAATAAGTGAAATGGAATTTCTTAAACAAGAAATGAAAATGTGATATTTTGGAATTAATGTAAGACTTGTAATTGAAAGAATTGATTTGACGAATTTAGTTTAATTCAAATGGTAAGTTTTGATTTAATGAAGTTGAACTTAAGAAATTGATTTAATGAATTGAGAAGTTTAATAGAAATTGTTTTAAATGAAAATAACTTAACGAATATTGAATGAAATCGATAAATGAGTTTAAATTGATTTGAATGTTAAATAAAATTTATTTAAATGATTTCGGAATGAAACTTATACGACCTTGAATCAATATTTGAATTGTTTTAAATTGAAATTGAAATTGAATTATAAGAATTTGAAATTATGATTTGGAAGTTTTGAAACGTAAATTATGGAAATTGGTTTAGAAAGACAAACGAAATGTTGATTTACGAATTCTAATTGAATTGAAATTGATTTGGTTTTGAAATCTATTAAACGACCAATCGGTGAAATAATTACGAAAGTTATTAAAGAGACCGGAATCGGTTTTGGACATACTCTCTTTCTAAACTGAAACCACTTTAATAACTATACGCGGAGTGATGATCCAGAATGAAGTGGTTGGAATGATGTACGTGTTGATTGAAGAAAGAGAATGATGATGGATAGCCTTGACACTTGTGTCAAATTGGAAATGACTAAAACAGGAGCTGTGCCGGGCCAATGGAGGATTAGCTACCTCAAGTGGACACACTTCTTCGAACTACTTATACTTGTTGTCGATTGGTGCACCCTTGATTTTGGGAGTGTTGTTTTACGGTGTTGCGGGCGCTGCTGCGTTGCGTTCTCACCAGTCCGGATCAAGCGAATGGTAGTATCACTACCTTGGGTATTGCCTCATGTGCCTTGTCATACTTGTATTCCATTTATACGCGACCACTACGATTTTGATTTGTACCTTTAGTATATGGATTGCCCTCTGGTGACTTCCGGTTTTGGGGAAACTACGGTCTTGTATATGCTTTTGGGAATAAAAATGTGTTAAGGGTGGAATGGGCCATGACTTAACACTATTTTGATATCTTATTATTACTGATAGACAATATCTACTTATCATACACTACTACCTAGTAGATAGTTTAACGGATCCTTAAAGGATGGTTATTCCAAACATCCTTTGAGTTACTTGTATTTAAATTGCTATTTCACTTGAGTTGGATTTATTAATATAAGAATGTTAATCCTGACTCGAGTGTCTTGTGTTTTTGCTTTACGCTCGGGTCAGACTGAGTGTACCAGTATTCGAGACTCACCTTTGGAGTTGGAGCTTTGCTTGAAGATCCAGCCATCTATTCTGCTTTCTGTATTCGATGATTCCAGAGATGTATCTGGTTTAACTCTGATGTATCGTATTACTCTTCTGTTGTAAACTCATATGTACTTATACATTTATATAGTAGCTTCATGAACTACTATCTCTTTTATTTCCGTTGCATTTATTACTCTGTGTCTGTGATCTGTGATTATATTTATTTACTGTATATGTTCAGTTTTGCCAAATTTAAATTAACAACGCGGTATTTTGAGCAATTCAACTCCGGCATGAGTGTCTACCTATACACTTATAATGGATGCGAATGGTCCAAAAAATTCCGGGTCGTTACACCAAGAATCCTGCAGACAACGACTCTGAAACTCTGTAATCAGCGCACTCGCAATCCTGCAAATATTAATCCTACACCAACTTCAGCTAGAATCTATACCTGTAGAGAAACTAAATGAAAATGTAAGAATAATACAATACATATACATACATATATATATATATATGTATATGTATATGTATATGTATATGTATATGTATATGTATATGTATATGTATATGTATATGTATATGTATATGTATATGTTTATGTTTATGTATATGTATATGTATATGTATATGTATATAAATAAAATTTATATACATATATATGCATTGATTACAAATTATAAAAACAATTGCTTATACTATAGAGCAACTACGAATATCTAAAACATGCAAGATAAATAAAAGTCAATCTCAATAATCAAAATACCAATTTTTTTCTATGAAAATAGACAAAGGTCATGATATCAAAAGTCTTATATTTGTATAAAATATGAATTTTTATACAATTATATTTAATGTAGTAACATAAAATAATACTAACTCTATGTTACTGTGATCAAAAGTACATTAGAATAATCTGTAGAAACATCTTTTGAATTCGAATAAATGCTAATGCTAAAGTTATTATTATTAAAATTATTTATTTTTCATTTAAATAATTCAATGTTTATTCTAATTTTATTAAGATATTCTTTTAAATGATTATTTTTTGCCAATTCAAATTTTGAATTTGAGATCCAATTAAAGCAAAATAATGCGGTTGTCATAACCAAATTATTAATATGACTATTATTATTATTAAATAATCTCTGATTTTTTTCAAACCAAATAAACCAACAAATTATAGTAAAAAGAGTGTCAAGTAAAAATCTATATTCACTTTTTACTTTAAATCTTAAATTATTCCAGTAAAAATGACAATCAGTAACCTTAGTTGTAAAAATAAAGTTGAAAATTTTAAGAGTATTATTAAGATTGTAATAAGTATCCTTACATTCATAATATATATGATTAATATTTTTTAAGTGCAAGTTACAAAATGTACATTAATTATCAAACGTCAAGTTCTTTCCTTTTAAAAGTTCAATGGTATTTAAGTTCCCATGAATGATCAACCACATATGAATCTTAGCTTTTGGTGGTGCATTTGCTTTCCAAATAAGATTAAAAGTGTTATTAATAACGCCCGAATAATTGAGAAATTTATATAATGAGCTAGAAGTGAATTTCTTGCTTTTATCCAAATCCCAATCAATAATATCATTTTCATTATCAATATTATAAAAATTCAATCGTGCACGTAATAAAACATATTATCTTAGAGTTGTACCTTCTAATATTCTATTAAAACTAAGGTTCCACGGAGGATCATGATCTGGTGAGAAAGCATCTTTAATTAAAGCATCTTTAATTAAACCATTTTAAAATTACAAATTTCAAATAGTTATTTAAATTCCAATTTAAGTGGAATGGCAAATAACCAACGATCATGCCAGAAGGTTGTATTATTTACATAGTGTACAATCGTTTTAATACCAAATTTAAAAATATCATGACATTTTGAAATTGATTTTCAAAAACTAGATAAGTTATTACTAGTAGTAGATGTAATTTGATATAAATTATAACTACCATTATAATAACATTTAGAGACAATTTCCTTCCAAACAGAAACATCATTTATATCTTTAAATTTCCACAACCATTTCCCTAGTAAGGACATATTCACATTACGTAAATTAATAACAGCCAGTCCCACTCCTCTTTTAATTTACATATAGTGTCCCAATTAACTAAACATTTTAAACTGATGTTAGGATTATCACCACTCCATAGAAATTCCCTTCTTATTATATCAATTTTATCTATTACCCAATCTGGAATAGATGCATTGACATCCAATAAATTGGAAGTGCAGATAAAACTGAATTGATAAGAACTAGTCTACCCACTCTAGACAAAAACCTTCCATTCCATTTTGAAATTCTATTATTAATCTTGTATATTATAACTAGGCAGTCATCGTGTTTAAGTTTAGTTGGCCTAATCAAAAAACCGAGATAATCAGTAGGGAAGTTAATAGTTTTACAATTCAACGTATTAGCAATTAATCTGCCAACCTTATCAACGTCATTTAACACTAAAACTGAACTTTTACCAAAGTTAATTTTGAGTCCTGAAAGTAGCTCAAAAATGTATAAATTGAATGTAAGTGCAATAATATGTTTAGGTAAATGTAAAGTAAATAACATGGTGTCATCGGCGAAGTTAAGAACAAAAGACCATTACATGTAATTTCACTACCTAAACTCCCAAAAGTTCCATTTCCTACAACTTTTTTAATTATTCTAGTGAAACATCAACAGCTAGATTAAACAGAAGAGGCGATAAAGGATCACCCTACCGTAGACCCTGCTTAGATTGTATTTTATTGCCTAGTACCCCGTTAACCATAATACTAGAATTACCAGTTTTTAGTAAAGTCATAACCCAACCAATCCATCTACGACTAAATACTCTAGCCATTAACATCTCTTGGAGGAAAAACCAATCAACCAAATCAAAAGCTTTCATAAAGTCGAGTTTTAAAAGTGCGCATGTAATGTTATTCTTACAACAGTGATTAATGAACTCTTGAACAATTGCAAGACTATTCGTGATGTTTCTACCCTTGATGAAAGCGGTTTGTGAACAATCAATCAAATCATTCATTATTAAATTAAGCCTGGTCACTAAAACTTTAGAGATAATTTTAACTGAGCAATTAACTAAAGAAATTGGTCTAGAATCTTTCAAATTATTAGCACCTAATTTTTTATGCAATAGAATGACGTTTGCAAAATTAAATCTTCCTAATTGTAATTGACCATTATAAAATTCTTTAAATATATTAATTAAATCATATTTTAACACATTCCAAAATTGCTTGTAAAATAAAACAGGAAAACCATCGGTTCTTGGAGCTTTATCATTAGGCATATCATCAATAGCCTTCAAAATTTCTGCTTCCGTAAAAGGATTATCAATATCGTTTAGATTAATTAGATTCAATAGGATATAGCTCATTCCATCTAGCGTTTATTCTATGTTTGTTTTTATTACCAAAAATATCTCTATAGTAATCAATAAAAGCCCTATTTAAATCACTTTGATCAACTAATTCAATATTATTCACAAAAATAGAATTTATTGTATTACTACGCTTTCTTCCATTAGCCATGTTATGAAAAAAAATTGTGTTATTATCACCTTCATTAATCCATTGAATTCTAAACCTTTGTCTCCATATTACCTCTTCTTTTAATAAAATTGAATTAAGTTCTTCTTTTAAATTAGCAAGAACATTACGCTCCTCTAAATTAAGTTGTCTAGTTTCTTCAATCTCATTAATTTTAAGCACTTCATTAAGTAAATTTTCTTTTCTAATTTTAATATTTCCAAATACGTTCTTACTCCAATTTTTTAGAAAATTCCTAAGACATCTAAGTTTTAAAACAAATTTTTTTGCTGAGTTACCCATATTTCTAATATTATAAAAATTCATTGATATCCATTTATTAATAATTAAATTAGAGAAATTGGATTGTAATAGCCACATTTTTTAAAATTTGAATGATTTATTAGCCTTTCTGTAATAATCACACGAAAGTATGATAGGGATATGATCAGAATACATATAAGGCAACCCATAGACTCTACAAATCGGAAATTTATCTTCGATTTTATTACTAATGAAGAACCTATCTAATAAATCCATTGAAGGGGTTTCTATAGAGTTGGTCCAAGTAAATTCTCTATTAGTTAATGGCAATTCGATCAAATTGCAACTAATAATAAATTGATCGAATTCTTCCATAGCAGAGAAATCCCCTTACCTAGGTGATCTTTCACCTAAAAATCTCATAACATTGAAATCCCCTCCCATAATCCAAGGTCTAGAAGGAAATAATTTAAATTCTAAACATTCATTCCAAAGAACTCGATGACCGATTTCAGTGGTTGGACCGTAAACATTAGTTATATTTATTAAAGAATTATCACTACAATTAACAAGAATAATGTGTAAAGAGTGTTGTTTAGAAATAATTTGAAGGAGTTTAAAGGAATTCTCGTGCCACACAATAAGTAATCCCCAAAAGGGCCAATAAAAGGTAAACAAGCCCAATGACGGAAATGATAACCACCTAATCTTCTATAAAAACGAAGGTCTGGACATTCTATTTTCATTTTTCTTGTAAAAGGGCGATATCAATAAAGTAATCCTTGAAAAAAGCTCTAATTCTATCACATTTGTCTAAAACATAAAGACCCATAATGTTCCAGCTAATAATCCTCATGATAATCCTGAAGATATTACCCTCTCAAGCTCTCTACTCCTAATATAGTCTATATCTAACTCAACATCAGTGAACTCAAAAGCATTATTCTCAGCTAACTGACAATACTCTCTAGTAGATAATCTATCTAATGCATAAGTACAATAAGTACTACCTAAATCAGTAATCATACCTAAGCTTGAATTCGAAGTGCCATTCATGACACTCGAATAGGGTAACTCACCTTTAGATGATGAATGTGAACCAGAACCCTCGCACTACGCAAAACAACTTCACAAGATGCTAACGACTTCCTTCGTCTACCTCTCCTCGATGATGTGGATAAAAGAGCTTCATCATTTCGACCACCGGCAATTTTAGCATTTTGAAAAAAAATCATGTGTATGCTTATTGTCTTGCACACTAACTTTAGATTGCTCATATCTACTTGCATTCATTATAGTTGCAGTTTCATGATCTACCTGTCTATGTAAATGCTTTTTAGGAAACAAGTTATTAAACTCAGACTATTTCTCAACACCAACAGCAGCATTAGCATTATGAATAAAATCATGCGCATGCAAATAGCCTTGTATACATGCTTCAACTTCCATAAATCTTCCACCATTACTTTTATATGTAGATTTATGTTTCCCTTGCTCTTGTTTCTCAATAGTCATTTCATGTGCATGCATAATATCCTGAACACACACTTGTCCAGATTCAGGCACACTAACTTCAAATTCCTCACATCTGCTTGTAGTCATTACAGTTGTAGTTTCATGATCTACCTGTTGTGTAAATGCTTTTCAGGAGACAAGTTATTGAACTCGGACTGTTTCTCAATAACAACAGCAGCTTTAGCATTATGAATAAAATCATGTGCATACAAATAGCCTTGTATACATGCTTCAGCTACCATAAATTTGCATCCGTTGCTTTTAGATGCATATTTATGTTTCCCCTGTTCTTGTTTTTCAATAATCATATCATGTGCATGCATAATATCTAGAACATAAACTTCAGATTCCCCTAATCTGCATCCATTGTCTTCAGATGCAGATCCATGCTTCGACAACTGATGTGAATTCTTTTCAAGTGTTAGTATATTATGATCAGATGGTTTCTCAGCTACCCCATTGAATTCACATATCACAACACTTCTATTAACAACCTTGTCATTCACCTGTCCAGAGTCAAGCACATCCACAGTAGCTTCTTCTATAATATCCATCTTACAAGGCATATACCCTTTACTACCACCAACCCCAAAAGAAGTAGCATTAACTCCATTTGAAAACACATTTAACATGTGCCTATAGTCGAATAAATCCAATCTCCTTTCAGACAGCAGTTCAGCAGTAGTTACTCCATCATACACAATACAAGGCAATTCTATAATTTATTATAAATTAATTAATTCTGTAATCAATTTTTGTTCATAATAAAGGTATTATTCTTTCTATTGTATATTTTTTATAATGTGTTATAAATAATTAAATATTTAATTAAAATATATTTAATAGAAAATTCATAAATCGTGTGTTTGTGACAGTAATTACAAATAGTTGTAATCATGAGTATTGTATATCTAATAATAATAAACATCATTTCAAATATTGCTAGGCAAGATGCATCGAGATCGAATATCGATGTATCCGTTGACACTAGAGTAAGTAACGCTCTTTAAATATTGGGCAGGGTATTACTAATGACTATGGGGGGAACCTAGGGGTTGTGTACTGATAATTATTGGATAACCGTGGAATGACATACTCGACAGTTTTTTGTTGGTTAATATAACTAAGGTCAAATAGAAAATATCGATATGACTAATTTACACAGTTCTCTCGACTTGAGAATACAGTTGATCTTAAGTATGAATGCTCGGCTTTGATCATAGTCAAATCATGGCACGACGTCCATCAAGTGACTATAGTTGAGTTGAGTGGAAGTATTGGAAGTGAAATACCATTTAAGAGAGGATCCGTCTCCTCGGTTATATGGGGTTAGTATCTGATCAACTAAAGTCAACTCAAAGTCAAAATCACTGGCTAAGTAGTTCGGTTAATAATAATTGTTTTATTGAACCAAGGACTTTGTGTTTGGACTATAGAGTTGAATATAGAAGATATTGGAATTTTGACCGTTACCGAATTCCATAAGTCCAGAGTGATATAGTTTTGACGAAGAGAATTGGTGTAAACAGTAATCACAATCAAGTAACGCTTAATAAAGTAAAATTAGATTTTACCGAAACCAAGTAAGTGATAAATTTTGGTTAAAATGTCACATCACCTTCTAAGTGACGTGTGAACGTTAATATTCGAATACTTCAATATTAATTGCTGACCAAATTTATACTTAGTCACACAACCGAAATGATGAATGCTTGTTTGACCAAACGATTTAATTAGTTTGTAACTATTATAAATTATTTAATATTTATGAAATACTAGTTATAAAATTTTATTTTGATTTGATTAACAAATATTAATAAATATATTTATAATAGTTATAAATATATTAATCGATCTATGAAATCGACGTGCATTTAAATTAGATTTAAATGCAAAATATTTTGTTCGAGCTTTAGATGGGTTTGAAGCCCATATAATAGGCTAATGTTTTCGACTATGATGAAGGCATGTAGATGTGGCCAGTTGATGCAAATAGATGGGAAAGGTTTGTATAGATAAGGGAGAGAGAATCAATAAAGATCTAGATCTTAACTTGTCTCAATTCCTCCCCTGTATAAGCATCTCAACCCACATCTATTTGTGGATTTTTTTGAAAGCCAATAAACCCTCCTATTTTTGGCCGAACCAGACCCTCCCTTGCTCCGTTATTACATGTTCAAACCAAAATAAAAACTATTCTATTCGATAGCTGGTGGTCATCGGTTAAAGGACTAGCACTCTACTTGATTGAAAATTAGTTCGAGGAATAGATATCATCGCTTCAAGGTGTACTTACAGGCATTGGATATTAGGTAAGTTTCTAACCTATATATGAATATTAATGTTGTATATACTATTTGTGTCATGCTTATTATTATGGTAGTTAGGTGACGATTCTAATATATAAATATATTTTCACAATTAGATTGGTTGTATTTTATATATACACATTTGTATTTAAAATAATATAATTTTTCAGTCAGGTATATGCCTATAAGTAGCTCAACTCAATAAAAACAATTTTTTTTATTTTAAACTAGTTTACAACGCACGTATGTGCATCTAATATCTAATTATGTTTACCTTGGATGGATGTGTGTTTAAAGTGCAAATATTTTTATAGTCACAACAATTTCAAGTTTTTTTATTGGTGATATCGATGACACCGAGTAAATCATGTTGATTGAATTCTCTTTATTAATAGTAAAATTTCGTTGGTGGGTATGCAGAAACGGTAGTGGGATTCCATTAACGAATGGGGATAATTTTGGAATTTCAAAAAGGCACCGAGTAAATCATGTTGATTGAATTCTCTTTATTAATAGTAGAGATAATTTAATATGCAATATTTAAAATATATATATATATATGCACACAGTTTATAAGTTATATACTACATCATATTTTATTTAAAATATGGTTAAATAATTTTATATATAAAGTTTAATAGGTATACTATTTTCGGCAAAATTAAAATTATTTTTACATATATTTATATTTATATTATATATTGTTTAATTAATCAATTACATAAAGTAACTATATCAATATATATACTTTATATAAATAATGTTTTTATATTTTATAAAATTAAATTAACACCTAACATGCTCTCGGTAGAAAATTAAAAAACATTTTTTTTATATTTAAAAATACTTAATTATTGGTCGAGAATGAAAATTTGATTTTAAAACAAGTTTTAAATTATAAAATTATATATTAAATATTCAATTACAAAATATCATTTAGTATTTTACAAAAAACTTAATATTTGAAATTATGTTATGAAAATAATTTTTTATTTATTTTTAAACTGTATATGTATAGATATTTATATTAATATATATATATTTAAAAAATTTAAAAAACTGAGCTAGGCGCATGACCAGGTATATATATTATTATATTTAACATATATATATATATTTGTATTTTAAAAGTTTTAATATATATGTATTATTGATGCATACATACATATATACATATATGTTTAAAAAAAATTAATATATATACAGATATTGTCTTTGGCTTAGCAAAAAAATTAATATAATTTATAGTTTTTGGATATATTTATATTGTTATAAATATATACAATGTTGAAATTTCTACATATATGTATATAATTATTTAAATAAAATATAGTTTATATATATTTGTGTATGTATATATGTATTTGTAACATTATATATATATATATATATAAATCAAAGTATATGAACATATATTTTGACAATATATTTTTATATTATATGTCTAACATGCCTGTTAAGGTGTAAACGTCAGTACCTATACATGGACATGTTATACCTTGCATGGATTGATATGCTACACATGCACACAAATATATATATGTGTATATGATACATATATATATATAATATCATTAATTAAATAATATAAAATAATATTATAAATTTTGAATAAAATAATGATTTAAATGAAATTTAGAAATGCTCTAAATAAATTAGACTTCATAGGCCTAATAAAGATCTAAATGGTAAAAAAATGAAATACATCTATTACTTCCACTACAGGCCGGCCCAGTTCCAACATTGCACATATGTTTAAACCTGATTCTTTTAATGAGTATATAATTCAATCACGGCAATCAGGGTGTCTTAAAGACATCACTCTACCTCGAAAAATATCATAGCGTCATATTAGCTTAACCAATCCATATATACCAAAACCCATAAAATCAAACATGTGTAAATTGTGGGCAACTATATGACCTAACAAATCAAACTCTACATAGTCGCATCTCATTCAAAAAGTTGCATAGTCGTTTATCAAATTCAAACCCTCAAAGAGGTAATAAGGTATGTCAGTTCAAGGTTTAGCTTGTCTACTAAACATCTAGATATCAAAGAATATAATGCTTCAGTATTGAACAACACTTAATATGAATGCTATGTATAACAAGAATACCTCCAAACACATCATTTTCCTTATCCTACGCGGTTGGTCCTAAAGCTGTAGGATCCAGATCAAAACCTTTCCATTTCAGCTTTGGCCGGTTCAGGACATTCCCTTTTGTAATGCCCCATCCTATTACAATTAAATCATTTCACTCCCTCTTATTAGCAGCCTTCTTGTTTTCTCCAGAGTGATGCTCATTAGCATAGTGCCCTTTTTATCTTACTTATAGCAAGTTATTTCAGACCTCCCTTTCTCGGAAGCTCCAACCTTTGAGCTCCCTTCTTGCTAAAGGATTTCCCTTTCTTCCCTTGGAAACCCATGGTCTCCATTGGCTTGTTCTTCCTAATAAATGAAACTAAATCTTCATTCCTCAAAACCATATCTACAACAACATTAAATGGATCTCTAATTTGTGGCATCATTGCCCTTGCAATCTCGGGTTTCGGTTCACAAATAAACTTTTCATTCTTCTTAAGCGAAGTATTAATCATGGTTTGCTCATGTCTTGACAGCTCATCAAAATTGGTTTCATACTCTAGCACAGTCATATCTCCTTGCTCCAACTCAACGACTTTCTAGGCAACGTTGACTTAGCTACTACAGACGGAAACTTCACATTGAACCTTCTTTGAAATCAGCCCAACCAAGCTCCTCTTATGATACTCCCATGGTAACATTATTCCATTAGTATAAAGTAGCTCTTTGCAACTGATTTAACACCTGTATTCCCTTTTGATAATCATTTAGCCCTATGTCAGCGAAAATCCTTTCACATTGAAGAAACCAATCCTTCACTTTGATGACATTCTTCGCTCCTAAGAATGGTTTTTCTCCCATGCTAGTATAATCACGACTTAACACTATATAATTATTACGAGCAGCCACTAAAGGCACAACAACTCTCGCATTACCAGCTTTTCCTCCAATCTGCCTAGTTGCTACTCCAGCTTACATCATGTTAACAAAAACTGATACATCGAACCCATGTCAACTGGTGCGGCTCTAGCACTCACATTAGCATTTGTGTTAGCATTGGTGGTTCAGTTAGAAATTTTAGCATTGGCCTAAACATTTCCATTAGGCATCGTGCTTCCTCCTCCCAATCATCCAATTTTGGTATCCATTTCTTGTAATTTGCATACGAGTCTTAATGAGATACAGAAGAATGGTCTAAAGATAGGGGAGATTATAGATAGATATGCATACTTATATATATAGTAGTTAATAAGTACGTTAATATAACGCTATCACATTTCCTAATATTTAATCTTTCTATTTAATTTGGGTTATGTTCTTCAAAAATATTATTAAGTTTTGTGTAAACCTATGTTCTGATACTAAGTTATAACTTCCCCCACTTTATGGCGCGAAAATAGGTACTAGTGATGTTATAGTCAACCTTAGCATTATTTCTCAACAATGCATTATTTCTCAACAATAAAATAAGATCAGTTATTATATCATTAACATCAAGAGCACAAGAATTTATAGATTTTAATAGAAAATTTTCATTCATTCATTTGCAAATGCATTGCATTTCAATTACATAACCCCATGATTACATTGTTTAGCAAAAAGTATAATAAATACAAATATATTTCTAAAAGCAACATATGAAGATGTCACCTTGGATGATCAGAGCCTTAACTACCTAAACGGTTATAAATCTCGTCATTACACATGAACAATCATAACAAAAGTAGCTAAAACTACATAGTGGAAATAAACTCTAAATAGTAGCATGCCTGCTACTTGTCTCCAGAAGCTTATTCGTCTAAACCTAAAAACTCGGCTCTCAGCCTACCTAATTACCCCAGTGCTTAGGGGGAAATCCAAATCTTTGGGTCATACAAAACATCTGGTGTGAATAATACTAGTCCATCAAACCAAAAATAGATGTTAAGTGTGACTATGCCACTAAACGGAATAGGTTCCCACTTGTTGGTATCCATACGATCAATAACCAATCATAATATATCCTGCAAGCAAAATGATTACAACATAATAATAGCATTAAAAACATGCTTAATGGATCAAAATGAGTAGATCGTTATTCGCTAGGGTCAAAGGGTCAAACATTCCCATAATTGTCCAATCCTATAGAATAGTCAATGACTTAGTTTTTGAAAGTCACTATGAACCTATTAGTTTTCATAGGCCAATTGAAAGCCTATCAATTGACTCGAGCCAAAAATACAATCAGCTAATCCAAAATCTCCTATCTAATTAGATGAAATACAACGACTTTTGTCCAACAAAAAAAATAGTGAACATCACTGCTATGAGTTCCTTTCAATGCATAAATCTAATATTTTAGTCTTTCTATCGGCAAAGCCCTATGTAATAGAATCACAGACCTAACCAACTGAGGTCTAATGGTTGGAGGATAGGGTGCATCCCTACCTTAGTCACCACTTAAAAATATGGTTTTAGATATCTGAATGAGTCATGTCTTGTGATCAGTTCTGGACATCCTAACACAATTTGATCATCCTGGTCTCTTGGAGGCAATTCTACTCACTTAGAGTTTAAATTCGACCATACCCACTATTGGAACAAACTTACCTGATTATCAGTCCTCAATCCTCAAGGTCATAAGGGTTGAGTGATGGTATATAACATATAAGTGAGTATGTAAACAATTAATCATATATAATGTCAACTAATCAAGATGCAAAATTTGAACATACAATAACATCGTCCGACACAAATGTATGTTCATGTGATAATTATTTATATGCACAAACTAATTATACTTTATTAATAATTTCTTTCGTAAAACTCTTAAAAGATGGGCTAATATATCTTTTCTTTCCTTTTCAAAAACCTTTCCAAAATACCTAATAAAAACTTTATTATTGTTTAAGGAAAACATAGCTCGATATAAAGTTAGAAACTACCGTGTGCCATAATTAGGCTATCTTTCTTTTCAAAATCTTTCTTTATAGCATATTGAAAACTTGTGCTATCACGCATCAAAACATGTTATTATATGTTAACAGCATAGGTTGTCGCATGTCAAAACTGTAGGTTATCGCATGTCTAAACTGAAGGATTCGGGAAAATCAAAAGCAGGTAAAATAGATAGATTTTATTTTTTTCCTATTTTTGGATCTACTATGCTTGTGTAGTTTAAGTGTTTATCAGATCTAATCAAATATAGATTTAAATAAAATCTTGTTTTATTTAATTTGTATAAAAAGGAGTTTCGATTAAATTTAAATTAAATACCTTAAGTAAGCATATCAAATACATTCATATGTGTATAGTGCAAGTGCAGCATATAAACAGTGTACAAGGTCAATGTGTACATTTCTGGGTGCTAGGATTTACACTGCAACAGACACGTTCGCCCTTTATATAAGCCTTTATTGTCTATACTTTTATTTTGAAAACATATAAAATAATACATACACACACAAATAGTTTACTTATACTAATATATAATTTATTATAAAAATATTTTTGACGAATTGACAATAGTTTGCTTATATTTATAATATGAAAATTAATGAGTTTAAGTAGGCATTTAAGAAGTGGACAAGGTGGAGGACTTTCTCCTTCCTTCACGCATTCATTCAATGTTATTTCAAATCAACATTTGAACACTTAAACCCATATAAATATATTAAATTAATTATGACTATTTTATGTGTTTTGAAATTTAAAAATAACATTTTGAAATGTAGAAGATATCAAAATTAGATCTGTGATTTTAAACAAAATCTACTTTAAATTTTGTATTAAAAATTAATTTAAAGAAATTGTTTAAACTTTATATAAACTGTTAAATTTAACCTTGAACCTTTGTAATCATTGTTTTAAATAACACCTTTAAAATAAATTCAATTGGTATTATAAAGATATTTCCATAGATCTATTTTAAATTTTGAATCAAAGCGCTTATTTAAGTAAAATTTTCAAACTTTATTTAACTTATTAATAATTTAGACCTTAAAGTTTTAACTTTTATAACCACTGTTTTAAATGAATACCTTTATAACAAATTCAATTGATATTAAAAAATTATTTACGTTTCAAATCCTTAAAACAAGTTTAATTGGTATTATAAAAAATCACTTTCATGTTTCCTTATTTTTTTTATTTAAATAATTTGAACATACTAATTGAATCAAACAACGTTTAAATATGTAAATTCATTATAACGTATATAAAATCTAGTCTACACAATCAACTAATGTAAATATAAATGATGATAAAATAAAAAGATTACCTAAAGAGTAGCATATTATTTGCACCTTGAATGATGATCTCTCCTCATATCTTCAAGATCCACACCCAACTTTGCAAGAGAATGATGAACCGCTTATTTTATTATATTTGGCGTTTGTATTTGATTTGGAGTTGACATAATTTTGGAAATATTCATTTGATTTTCTACCATGGAAGCTTAGGAGGAGAGAAGAGAAAAGTAAATAAAAATGAATGTCTATAGAAAATGAATCAGTGTATTTGTTTTTATTCAAAGAATGAAACGTTTCTCATTCATATGATTACAACTTCGCTAATCAATTATGTTATTCTCCCTCTCTCCACTCCACCCTCTTCACATGTCTGGTCGAAATACTTGCCATGAAATAGCACAAAATTTCCAAACATTCCTTCATGTAACCATCTTTCATTTAAACACATTTAAAGTTACACTGATATCGTATATTGATGCACACAAATATAACTTTTATAAACGCATTTGAATAATTGCAAACAACTTCAAAACATCAAATTAATTAAATGATAATTAATATTTCAAAAAAAATATTAATTTACAACATTTTATAAATTAATTAAGTCGTATGTTTTTTCAATGAATCTATCATTATGGTTGTACGACTAAAAGGTATAAATTCAATCATCGATTAATATCAAACAATTTGAATATTAATGTTCACATGTCACTTCGGCTAGTAGTGTGATGGTTTGGCCAAGTTTATCGCTTACACGTCTTTTCGATAAAATCTAGTTTTACTATTTTAAGCAGTATTTGATTGCAATGATTATTTACACCATTTCTATTCGTTAAAACTATATCACTTTAGGACTTATGGAATTTGGTTTTGGTCAAAACTCCAATATCGCCCACATTCAACTCGGTTAGTCCAAACACAAAATCTTTGGTCCAATAATAACATTTATTATTAACTAGGCTATTATAGCCAAAGACTTTGACTTTGAGTTGACTGCAATTGATCATGATACTAACCACTTATAACCGAGGAGACGAATTTTCAATTCAATAGTGCTTCTCTTCCAATGCTTCAACTCAGACCTAACTCTAATCACTCAACGGATTGTCATGCCATGATTTAACTATAATCAAAGTGAAGTATCCACGTTGAAGTTCCATAATGTATTCGAGCCTCCTATTTGACCTTAGTTGTAATTAATCAGCAGGGAACTCCTGAGTGAGTCTTTCCATGGTTATCCAATAACGGCTAGTATGTAACTTCTTGATGTCTCGATAGCCATGAGTAATACACCGCCCAACATTTGGAAAGCATTATCTAGTCTCAATGGATGAATCGATATCCTTTTTCGAAACATATTGACTAAGAATATTACAAATAATGTTTATTTTAATACAATAAATTTCTCATGATTACAACACGTTGTAATTACTATCACATAACATATCATTAAGGATTTTCTATTTAATATATTTTAAATTTAATTAGTTAATTAATTATATCATAATATAATAAAATATATTATAGGAATCAAACACCTTTATTATGAACAAGATCATTACCATGTTAAATATATATAAAAAATTACATAATTGCCCCTATGGCATACCCTTGCATCTATCGTAAACTACTTAAAGCTATCACATGTCTACTAACAAAGCTATCGCATGTCAACCGAAATAAAGCCATCTCTTGTTGAAAACCCAAAGCTATTGCATTTTGAAAACAAACCTATCGCAAGTTAAAAACATGAAGCTGGTGCTAGTTGAAAACATGAGTAAGCCTGTTAAAACACTCAAAGCTATCACATGTTGACAAATACATGTTATTGCATCTTTAACATTTAAAATCTATCACATACTGATAAAATGACTAGCTATCATATATTGAAAAATATATAGCCATCGCATGATGTCAATAGCCATCGCATGTTAAAAATGGCATTTTCATAAATATTTGCAAACCGATTTATTTTCTGTAAAAGGAATTGCATTTACCAAACCACTTTCTTTATCAAATTTTCGTTGCTTAATCAAAAATATTTTCGAAATCCGTATAATAAAATCAAAGAGAAAACTTCTCTTATCTTTACAAAACATTAATTATTTTCCATAATTATTTAATTAATATTTATTATAATTAAATTCTTCTTTTATTGAATAATTTAGAGTAACTTTAAAAATGCATGGAAAAAATCTTCGAAAATTCCCAAAAATCAAAAATACTTTCTTTTGTCACATAAAAATTTCAGGGCAAATTAATTATTTTTCATTTTAACAAATAATATCTAAAATTATCCATTTTCTAAACTTATAAATTCATAATAATTTGGAAAATTATGAAATTAAAAGCCCACTTCCAAAATATTATTCCAAACATTATATCAGAGGTTCAAAGCTTTTGGAGATCAGAATCCAAGTTCAAGTCGAAAAGCTTTTAGGAAATTCTAAAAAAATTCAAATAATAACCACAATTTATATTAATGATTATCCAAGCCTTGTGCATAATAAACAACAAAAAATTTTGGATCTACACTAAAATCTGGATTATAAACATCAAAAAAACATAGAGATAGAGATAAAGATATAGTTCATTATAGTTTTAGTTGAATGAAAGATTTGCTCTTCTGATTAATTTATTCCTATTTTCCTTATTCTTTGGTTAATAGTGAATTTGGCCTTTGCTTAATTTTAGTTTGAGAATGAAATGAATAAGGGGAGACAAGAGACAATGTATGATCTTCTATTCTATTTTTCCCCTTTAATTAAGTCAATTTAGTTTCTTTCCCTTAATAAAAACCTCATTATTACAATATTAATGGTCGCATTATTTATGTTATGACAAACTTGCATTTTCTAAATTTTCCACATTATTTATTTAAATATCTTGTATTTAAATATTCGAAATAATGTGCTACAAAAATTAGGAGTATTACATAATACTTATCTCCTAAGTTCTCTTTTGTATAAGCAAAGTGCAATTTTATCAAGACAGTTGTTACTATGATTCGTTATACTTTTACGACTCTTGCGAAACAATTTTTGATGTGACAACTTATACCAATAGAATTATTATCTTAAAATCAAGTGTCACAATTTTCCTTTACATCATTTCACTATCTTTATACATGTATGTATAAATTGGTTATGATAATTCTTACAACATAGCTAAAAGCTCAAACAATTTTTTTTTGTTTCACTTGATTGAATTCCGAACCATTAGACCTAGGCCTGTATGTCCATATATATATATATATATATATATATATATGTATGTATTTATGTATGTATATATAGGTACGTATATATGTATCTCTCTGTGTGTGTGTTATCCGACTTATAGACCAAGTGGCTTTCGATCGAATCTGGACGTCAAGATGAAGACAAGACAGTTCAAGGACTTGGTAATATACTTGGAAGGTCAATAGGAGGTGGTTTCAAGAGTTGAGAGTGTAATGGGTGCCAAGGAAATAGGTCGGTACCGACCACTTTTAGGTTGGTAGTGAGCACTTTTGTGCACCTTATGGATCTCCGAAATTATGACTTATGGACTACCAGTTAAAATGATCGTCTACAGCTGCATTTTTTGAAGGAAACGGTGAACAGCTCCAAAGAAGATCTTAAAGAAAAGACCAAGTGCTGAACATGTCAGAACCTCTCGGTAATAATTCGGTTTGTAAAGAAAAGTGCTTGAAGCTTGATGGATCGAACGTAGGGGTCCAAGTAGAAGAAGATGGCACCACTTGCTATCACAAAACTAGATTGGTATTGATCACTTTTGATCAATACCGAGACGATTTTATTAGCCAGAGGACTTCGTCTCCCCTCATACATTCTCGGATCCAATATTAGAACTGGCATTTCATATATCAATGTCTCCATTGGATGATTTCTCTATAAATACAAGACTTAGAGCATTTGGAAAAGGACTTTTGGCACTTCATCTTCTTCACCCTCTTCCTCTACTTGACCATAGTCACTAATGAGTTAATTTTTGTTGTTCTAGGCTCCCAAACTAGTATAATCCTTGTACTTGTGACCAAAATCTATAAGCAATAACATTATAGTGGATGTATACCTTAGATTTGCCGAACCATTATAAAAATACTCTATTTTTCTTACTTTATTTTGTGAAATCTATTTATTTCGGTTCTTTTTGGTTTTTTTTACCATTTTTTGGTTCAACATCTTTGGTATAAGAAGGGCACAGAAAGGTATAAAAAGGGCATAGAAACATATACCTTGCCACACAAGGAAGGAAAGGTATAAGAAGCTGCCTAGAAGGGAGGTGACTGAGGAAGAAAGGCGCTCCATTAAGTATTGTAATTTCCATGAAACCCATAGGCACAATACTAACAAGTGTAGGCATGTTAGAGATTTTATTGAGGAGTTGATAAGAAAGAAGAAATTGCGGTAGCATGTAAGAGAGCTTTTGAATGGCGGATAGAATGTTATACCCTAAGGACCAAGGGAACCAACCTGGACCTAGTGGAGAGGGGCCCGAGCAATCGAATGGAAGGATAGTTATTAACACCATAATTTTTTTGAGAGAGACGGTTGTGTAGTGATAGACTACACAGCCGGTTAATATTAATATTAGGAAAATATGAAGTAAAGACCGGTTGACAAGCCCAACCGGTGGCCAAAAAAATAGGCTAAGTTAGCTAACATAGGAATGTACATAAGAGCTAATGGAGTACAGATTGGGACAAAATCACCGACATCGATGATTTATCAAACAAAAAGGGGCAGACAGAATCGCGCCGGAGCTGCTACCGCGGGGAGGCACTGGTACTGGCCATTGATTCTGTCGAGTCAGCAGGAGCGGACCTCAGCCTAAATCTGAAAGGAGCCGAGCTGGTACCTGTCCAGTAGTAGAAAAGTTGTGAGATTCTGCTACAGATGGCCGTGGATGAAGATCTAGGTTTGTTGAAGACAAAAGCATTTCGTTCTTTCCAGATGCACCAGCAGTAAATAGTGATAAAGATGTCGAGATTGTGATTTCCAAGGTCTTGCTGCCAGTATTCAAAAAATGAAATGCAATCCGGAATGTAACCCAAAAGATGTGCGCTGGTTGGGGCCCAAATTGCAAAAGAGAAGTCGCAGTCTAAGAAAAGGTGGGTAATTGTTTCGTCTTGAGAGGAGCAAAGAACGCAGAGGGGGTCAGTGGGGATGTTTAAGCGGATAAGTCTGTCTTTGGTGTTGATACGGTTACGAATGAGGCACCATTGGAAGAAGAGAAATCGAGGGTGTGAATGGCAGTTCCAGATCCTGCTGTAGGGGAAAAGGCGGCCAGGGTGGATGAGGAAAGAGTAGCAAGATGATACAGAGAAGCCTTTGGATGGGTTAAGTGCCCAGGTGAAGCGGTCTGGTGAGTGGAACAGGCGAAGGGATTGTATGATTTTCGAGGCTACGAGAAGTTCATTGAAAGTTTCGATAGAAAAAATGGAGGGGGGATGAAGGCTACTAGGGCCCAGGTGACACAGGGTAGAAGTGGTGGCCAGTTGTAGATTTGTGGAGGAGAAGAGGTTAGGTAGTGTTTTGGCTAGGGGGAAAGAGGCTACCCACGTGTCATGCCAAAAAAGGCAGTTGTTGCCATTGCCTATTAAAACATGAAAGAGGGATTTGACTCGGGGGATGGTGTGGAGGACATTGGACCAGAATGGAGAAGGTCTGCAACTGGGGGGGAGGTGTAGAGCTAGGTGTGGATTAGAGTAGTGATATGAGAGAAGGATCCAATCCTTCCAGAGGAAATTTTCGGGAGAGAGAAAACGCCAGAGCCATTTTGTTAATAGGGCAGTGTTGAGCGAGGAGAGATCCGGGACACCAAGGCCACCATGGCATTTTGGGAGGCAGACTGAGCGCCAGTTGATAAGGCATTTTGCTTTGGAGCCATTCCATAAGAAGGTCCTACGGGATATGTCAATTTTATTGGAGACCCAAGAGGGGAGTTTGTGGAAGGAGATCCAGTAGGAGGGGATGGCAGAGAGGACCGATTAAACTAGGATTAATCTACCATCTGTCGAGAGGGAAGCGGCTTTCCAGGATGCGAGGCGGGATTCTATTTTGTTGATGAGGGGTAACCAGTCAGGACGCGTGAGTCTGGTGGGCCGAATAGGAAGGCCCAGGTAGGAAATTGGAAACTGGGAAAGTTTGAAGTTGAGAATGGCAGCGGTTGCGGGACCAAGGTGGTTGGAATTGCCAAGCATGATAAGGGAGCTTTTGTGGAAGTTGATGGAAAGGCCAGAGATTAATTCGAAAACGTAGAGGAGAACTTTGAGGCAGTGTAGGTGATTAGGATTGGGTGAGGCAAAGAGGATGGTATCGTCTGCAAATTGTAGGTTGGAAATTTGAAGGTTGGCTGTAGGGATGCGGATTCCGGCTAAG
Source organism: Allium fistulosum (assembly GCA_030737815.1). Classification (NCBI taxonomy): domain Eukaryota; kingdom Viridiplantae; phylum Streptophyta; class Magnoliopsida; order Asparagales; family Amaryllidaceae; genus Allium; species Allium fistulosum. Next base: position 229,121,391 of record CM060908.1, on the reverse strand, counting down.
TGACTGTTGGAGATGGACAGTTTAATCATACGGTTGAAGACATCTGCAATAAGAACAAAAATTAGGGGGGAGAGGGGGTCTCCTTGACGAAGGCCTCTCATAGATTTGATCAGACCGCCAAGTTCTCCATTGACTGATACAGAAGACATGCTGGAGTTCAGGATAGAGGATATCTAGGAGCACCATCTCGGTGGGAAGCCTCTATGCCGTAGTAGAGCGAGAATGAAGTTCCAGTTGACTGAGTCAAAGGCTTTGGAGAAGTCAAGCTTAAGTAGGATTCCTGGGGTGTTGGTTCTGTGGCAGAAAGACACCACTTCTTGAGTGGCGGCCACACAGTCTAGGATATTGCGCCCGAGTATGAAGGCCGATTGCTCCAGGCCAACTAGAGGGGATATTACCGCTTGAAGTCGGTTTGCCAGGATTTTTGTAATGATTTTGAAGGTGGTGTTGAGGAGGCTGATAGGTCGAAAGGAATCAATGGAGGAGGGGTCATCAGATTTTGGGATGAGGGATATGATGGCGTAGTTGATTCATGTAACCGAGCTGGGATCATTTTGAAATTCGAGGCACATGTCCATAATGTCAGATTTCACAGTATTCCAGAAGTGTTTGAAGAAAAGGGGGCCAAAGCCATCAGGTCCAGGAGCTTTATTGTCTGACATATCTTTAACTGCATTCCAGATTTCTTGTTCCGAGAAGGGGTGGTCTACTTGCAGACTATGGGGGTCAGGGTAAAGGAGACTCCAGTCTATGTCTGGTAGAGGGGGGGAAGGTTTGCCAAGGATGTTGCGGTGATGGTTGGTGAAGAGGCGGAGGAGATCAGATTGGTCAGAGTAGGTGATGTTGTTATGTTGAATGTTAGAGATGGTCGAGGATCTGCATCGTCCATTTGCTAACCTGTGGAAGTAGGCTGTGTTTCTATCTCCTTCTTCCAACCACTTTGCTTTGGAGCATTGTTTCCAACTGATTTCTTCCTGTTTAAGGAGCCTATCCAGTTCCATTTCGAGGAGGTTCAACTGATGTGATTCTGGTTCAGTTAGGGATTGGGATTCAGCTAGGATATTAAGGTTGAGGATTTCATCTTGGACATGTGAGATCCGATATTTAAGGGAGCCCCAGATGTATTTGGCCCAAGGTCTTATCAATTTTCTGAGCGAACGGAGCTTGGCCACAATACGAGCAGTAGGAGATTCTAGATTGGTGGGTTGAGACCAGGCCAACTTGACAAAGTCATCAAAAGATGGTTCTAGAAGCCAGAGTTGTTCGAATCTAAATGGTTTGTGGGTGGTGTTCAGAGAGCCAGTGTCAAACAGGAGGGGGCAATGGTCTGAGATCGTGGTTGCCAGGCCCGAGAAAGATGAGAGGGGATGTTGGTCTTCCCAGGTTGTGTTGAAAAGAAATCTGTCTAATTTGGCCAGGGATGGGTTGTCTCTACGGTTAGACCAGGTAAAGAGGCGGTTACTGATGGGGGGATCAATTAGCACACAAGAATTGATGAAGTTGTTGAAGGCGGTTGAGTCATTGGAAAGGTTACCGGAGTTTCTTTCAGAGGGGTGTCTAGTGGTGTTAAAATCGCCGGCAATAATCCATGGGCCATTTATTTGGGCTGCGAAGTCTATGCAATGGTCCCACAAGACAGCCCTGCCTTGTGAGTCGGAGGGACCATATACATTTGAGAAAAAGTAGATTATGCCAGATTCAGAGTTTCGTAGAGCGACATTAAGTACTGAGGGGAATTTGATGATTTGATGTAGGGACCATTTATTTTCATTCCATGCTGTTATGATCCCACCACGGGATCCATTAGCATCAATGTGGGCCCACCCAGATAAGAGTGTACCAACAGTTTGTGTCAAGTGAGATTGTGTGGGGTCGGCTAACTTAGTTTCTTGAAGCATTATAATATCAATTTTGTGGGGGGACAGGATTGTGTTTACAGCATAGCGCTTAGATGGGTCCCCCAACCCCCGTACATTCCAAGTGATGAGTTTCATTGGGATTGGGAAATACGCTCTTGTTCTAGAGTTTGCATGCATGTGTAGTGTTCATCGTGCAAACTCACGCCCACGCAACGAGATAAAATTTTATTAAGCCTTTTATTTGCGGATGAAAAAACAACAGGCAATAAAAAACTACCAGGTTGTCCAGGATCTGAAGCTGCTCCAACCAATCTGGAGCTACGCCTAACCAGTGCTGGGGAGAGGAATTTTGCTGCGTCGAGCTGGGGGGTCTGAACTACCGCGTCCAGATTAAGTTCAAGTGGAGGGGCCACATTTATGGGGGAGGAGACGTCAACGGGGTGGGAGTCGGCTAGGACAGGGGCTGTGATAATGGGGAAGTCAGGGAGGATGAGGTGGGAGGGGACGAAACCAGGTTCGGGAGACTGAATAGGTTGTTGGTGGAGAGGGATGGAAAGGTCGAGATCCAGCATTGGGTCCCATCTATCGAATTGGGCTGGGATCCCTCTTCTGGGACCTGATACTTCAAAGGAGGTGTCTTGTAGTGGCAAAACAGGAAGGGTAGGGGGTGGCAAGGTGGCTTCGTGAAACATGGCATCAAAGAAGTCATCTTGGTCTAAGAGTATTTCAGGGGTAGACCATTTCTGGTCAAGAAAGTTGAAATTTTGTTCAAGGTTGTAATCAAGGCCAAGGTAGGTGGTATCAGGGGCACGGTTCGGGTGAGAGTGTTGCCAGCGGTTGATGGTTAGGAGGAAGTCGGTGTTGTTGAGAGATGCCACAAAGGAACAGGGAGTGGAGATGCCCTCGAAGAATTGGAATTTAGCGTAGAGAAACCTGTGATCAATGTAGGCCCAGTCGCAGTCATCCAAAGCAATGAGTCTGCCCATGGGTTTTAAGGCTTCTCCAATGGCATCTGGGTTATCCTTGAGCAGTTCGGGGAAACCTTCAACTTTCGCCCAGGATTCAGGTTCGAGGGAGGGGGCGGAGAAGTTATCATGATCAGTCCAGGGTCTCAGGAAGACAGTGCCACCTGGTTTGGCTAAGGAACCAGTCGTGACGAAGACATTTCTCTCTATCTCAGAGTCACAGTAGATGAGAAAGCTGTTATCGGTCAACATCCAAATTGGCCTTTCTCGATGCCCATGTTGGTTAAGGGCAGCTTGGATGTCTAGAATACTCCAGAAGCCTTGGGTTATTGTGGCAATGAGGTAGCGGGCTGAGTTCTCCATGAGGAATTGAGGGCTTGGAAATTTTTTTGCGAAGAGAGGAGCTAAAGGGTTATGTGGGGAGGATTTAGGAGAGGGAGGGCTTAGGTTGATATTGGAAAGTGGAGAAAGGGCTGATGATGACGATGGGATGTGAATCGACTTTGAATCAGGATGTGGGGCCCTAGCTTCTGTGGGTCCAGGGGAAGGATTAGGTCTGGGAAATCGGGTTTTGGGTGCAGAATGGGGATAATTATTTGGAGGAGAGAGTTTTTTGGCATTATTAGTCTTGGAAGATGAGAGGACGGGCTGCACAGGGAACGAAGCCTGTCTCTTCAAGGGGCAGGTGGATGAAAAGTGACCAAAGAATCCGCAATAATAGCAAATCTTTCCATTTCTGCATGATTTTGCCACGTGTCCAATGCCTGCACATTTCAGGCACCGCCCTCTGGAACACAGGAAAATGACCGTTTCCCGCGTGGATTTGAATTTTGGGACGAGTTTGGGACGTTTGGGTTTGGGAAGGAGAGGCGGAGGTTGATGGGATAACACGACTTGGGCGAAGCTGGGGCCGCCTTTTTGGTATGTGGGGTATTTGTTGGCATAGCGATGGGACACCTCTGGCGAGGCAGGTATCAGGATGTTGGGGGGGGAGGCAAACGATGGTGGGGTAGGGAGGATGGGGGGTTGAGCAGGGGCAGGATGCCGGAAGTGCAGAGCATATCTTGGCGGAACAAAGGAAATTGGAGGAGGATGAGGGGAGGAGGGGGTGTTGGGGGCAGAGGGCAGGGTAGTGGTAGATGCCATTACAAAGATAAATTCCTCAAAATGAGCATATTAACATCATAATTGGAGGACGTCATCTAGCAGAGAAAAGCTAAAATGAAATAGAATAGTACGTGAGTTCGTTAAGGCATGTAACGTAGGAGAGCTTCTTTTCCATTGAGGATGGAGCTTCGACTAAGTAGCAAAAGATGATGATTGATGATATTTTGTTTCAAAATAGGGATTCTGATGGGGTAGAAGCACAAACCTTTGATTCGATGGTGATTACGGCGGTCGTTGGCTCCACTATAATGTTGTGGGTACTGGTGGATAGTGAAAGGTTGATGAATATTTTATTCAAAAGAACGTTCGATGAGACAAGGATAAGAATGAAGGGTGTTAAGCCTTGTAAATCTACGATTCAAGGATTTAACGGAGAGGCGAAGCAACCAGTTGGGACAATCGATTTGTCTATGGAATTAGGAGATGGAGACCGCAAGATTGTGCAAGTTCAAAAATTTGTAGTTTTGGATGAGCACTCGATGTATAACGCCTTTTTGGGCCGACAGGCCCTTCTTGATTTCATAATAGCACTAGCTTCTTAGTGCTTGATGATGAAGTTCCCCACGGAGAATGAGGTTAGGTCGATTAGAGGAGACCAGAGCGTTGGTCAAGGATGTCACATCTCCGATCTAAGAGAGGCAAAGCGATCGGAGAAAGGCAAAAATGTAGAGAAAGCTTCCTGCATTAAGAATGCGGATATATAGCAATCCATGCCTAGGACCTGGCTCAGGACCATAGCAGGTTTGATAAGTCTATGGACCCCACGATGATATCAGATGAAGTAAAAGCAACACCAGTTGAGCTGACGGTTAAGGTTCCAACCGATATGGATGATCCTTTTCGAGCTCCCAAGATCGGATCTCAACTTAGCACAGGATTGACGAAGTAATTGGTCAGTTTTCTACGAGAAAACTTAGATGTGTTTGATTGGACACATTCAGTTATATGCGGGATATCATCAGAGAGAGCATGTCATGCACTGAATGTGGACCCGAAATATCCACCAGTAAAGTAGAATAGATATAATCTTGGTCCACAGCGATCTGCTGCATTGAAGTAGGAAGTGTATAAGTTAAAGGCAAGTAGTTTTATCCCTGATGCTTTGTACCCTGAATGGGTATCAAACCTCGTGTTAGTAAAGAAAGCAAACGGAAAGTCTCAGATGTAACACCCCTAATTTTTGTTTAACATTATTTGGGATATTTAATTGGATAAATTAAACACAATAATGTAAACGCTTAAGGAGAATGAGATTTGAAATTTTATAATGTTGAGCCATTATTAATGAACTAAGTAAGATTGTTTAAAGATTTAACATATAAGAGAATATATTAGAGGGGCAAAATAGGTAGATTTATCTTTTAATCCTTAAACCCTCTCCCCTTCATTTCATTCTCTTTATTTTCACTCCATAAACAATCAAAAAGAAAAAATAATAAGGTCGGCCATTAACAAGCTATAGGAGATCAAAATCAAGGGGATTCGAAGAAGAGGACCTTAGGGAAACTAAAGCAGTAACAAATCTCAACTCCAACATTAAATCTAAGGTGAATAATATATGAATCATCTCTTTTGCTTTTGTTTATATTCAGTTATGGATAGTATTCGAATTATTATTGTTTATTTTACCAAGATATGGTTGTATAATCATTGTTTGGATAGAATAATGATTTGTGGAATTTTATAAAATTATTTAAGTGGATTTTAATGCTAAAACCTAAATTTTTTATGTTTAATCATTTTGATTTTATGATATGTCGAGTAAAACACTATTTTGGAGATGGGTTTTTAATTTCATAATTTTCTGAGTTAAAATAAATATTTTATGAATTTTATAAGGTTGAAATCGGGATAATTTCGGGTTTTAATTCTAAAAATAATTAAATATAGTTTTTGGCCCTGAAATTTTTATATGATGAAGAATATGGTATTTTGAAATTTCTGTAACTTTTAGGGATTTTTCCCAAGTGATTCCTAATTATTATGAATTTAATATGCCATAAAAGCATTTAAACTATTAACTAATTAAGGTTGTTAATTGTTTAAATTGAAAAATGTTTTGGAAAGGTAAAACTAATGTGCGGTACTGTTTTTTAAAAAAATTGTGTAAAGTATTTTGATATCTAATAGAAATTGGACAAGAGATTAAATTTAGTGAATGTATTTGCCTTTAGTAGTAATAATATAGTTTTTATAAAATCTACTATGATGCCACTGATGTGCAGAAACCCCATGAAGTTCGACGTGGATAATGAAATGCGGAAACGACATGGAACAACACATGGGATACTTAGTATTATAAGTATGTGATGTGTTGGGCCATGCATGCGGTAACAACGCCGCATACTAATAGTGTCGCCAAGCATTAATAACGTCGCTTGTCACATTGTCGCAAATCATTGTCACATCTCTTTACCACCTTTTAATGACGCATGTGTTAGCACCATAGTTTTATACGACACCACTTCCCACTATATTGATCATTTTCGATAACAACTATATACAAAGGCAGTGATGTCGCTTGGTTTGGGGTTGACCCTATAGTTTGGCGGCATAATGGACAAAGTAAAAACTAAGCATAAAGTTTTAGAGTGACGCTGCTAATCTTGATGCCTCTATTCATCAAAGTTGGTAAGGTTTTTTTGGCATTGCTTTGGCGGTGATGCCACACAGCATTAACAAAACATTTATTCAATGGCGCCAACAAAGGTTGGTTAGGCCTTGTCGCCTTGTTATTGGGTTAAACAAAGTTTGTTTTAAGTAGGTGGGTAACATGAATTAAATTGTTAAATTGTGGGTTCAGGGTTATCCTAGGAAAACTATGGGATGTGAGATGAATAAAACACATTATGTCGGAGATAGATAGTCTTCGTATGGTTATTGAAGTGTTCGGAATTATCCTAGGAAAACTATGAGATGTGTGATGGATAGTCCACATCATTTTAAATAGATGAAACCATATGTGATGGGTAGTCTATATGGAAGGGGATAGATAATCCATGAAAATGTTTATATGTGAGATGGATAGTCCATATAACTTTAACAATGAAGCCATGTTTGATGGTAAGTCCATATAGTAGGGGATGGGTAATCCATGTAATCATATATGAGATGGGTAGTCCACATAATTATAAGACGGATAGTCAATAAAAAATTAGATGGGTAGTCTAATAAATTGGGGTGGATAATATAGTATATGTTGCAAAACTATAGATAATCTTTAATGTTCTAACCATTCTGGATGAAGGATCATAATATATGGTTAATACGTTTTGGTTAAGATACTAGTGACGGGAATCTTGTTTCGCTCAATGGCGTGTTCTCACTAGATATCTATCTGGTTCAAGATGGTAGCTTATTATTCATACCTGAATTTTTTTCTGACCTGAAGTTTTTTCCCTTAAACACTCAGGTACTCATTTGAGTAGGTTGGGAGTAAGGGTTTTCATATTTCTAGGTAGATGAATAAGCTTGGAGACATGCAGGAGGCAATCTAGCTAATTAGGAGTACCTATCTTATATGTTGTGTTGTATGGTTTTGTAATGGTAAGTTTTATAATTGCCAGTGTTAGACTCTAATCAACCAGGGGCATCTTCATATGTCACCCTTGGAGTATTTTGTAATAATTATAATTTCTTTACGAATGGGTTTGCGAATGGGATTATGTAATGAATATGAAATATCATTTGTGAAATGAAATGTGAAATATTTGTAAAAAAATTAGTTTAATATTTTTCATATTCACGTGCTTGTAACACTCCACGTTTTTACGTTGATTAATTAGAATAGAAATTAATTAATAAATAACTGTGAAAATGGAATTTTTACAGATGTTGGAATTTGTCCACGAGGCTTATACCATTGGATTCGTGGCGATTTTCTAATCAATTTTCATATATAAATTTTTTCGATCAGAGTTCAAACGAAAAGGTTATTAGCATTTTAAATTTTATCATCGGAAATAATTATATATGTAAATATGGTAATAAAATCAATTGAAACTAATTAGATGTTAATAGGTGTTAACATTTAGATTAATATCTCGAAGATTAATAAAATGGGTAAGAATTGATAAGAATCGATTAACAAATGCACACAATCAATTAAACACAGCAATAAAATCATTGCAAATTGATAATTCACAAAAATAAACTACATCGGTCGACCGTGACCTCCCTAGGTCAACCATGAGCGGTAAACCATGGGTCTAAGGCGGTTAACCTAAAGGGTTTTGAAGGCGGTAGTTATTAAACCGTGTAGCCCAGATCTAATTCGGTTCCATCTAATGGTTAACGCTGATTTGAACTTCTATAAATTAGGATCTAGGGCTTCACTTCCAACTTATTATTTTTCTAATGAGCGTAGAAGCTCTGTCACTTTCTCTTCTCCAAAAAAATTCTAAATACATAGAAATAGAATAGATTGCACATGTACAATCTGGAGAAGAATAGAAAAGGATAGAGGATAGAAGGTAGATTCAAATCAGGTCGCTACATCAAAGGTAAACTTTTAGATTTGGTCATAATTAATAAATCTAAATCTCTTTTCCCTAATCCAATTTCTAATGATATCTTTATAAATATTGTTTGTGGATCCGAACAGGGAGTCAAAAAGTGGAGAATACATATAACAAGGTCAGATCTGGATCAAATCTAGAGATTTGGGAGCGCTAATTAAAGGTGAGTGGGAATGTTATATATTTTTATATAACACTAGATTATATCTTTGCAAATCTATTCCTATACGTCTAAGAACTAAATTTAAGTCGTAATGAATTCGTAAATGTGAAAAGTTGAGATGTGAACTTGCCTATGTAATTACGTAATGATTAGTTTTAATTCTACAATTACGTAATGATTAGTTTTATTTCTGTAATTATGTAATAATTAGAATTGTTAGTTTTTGCATCGGATGTTAGTTAACTAAAACATAATGAATTAGGATTTCATTTTATTCGATATTGATGAATAAAGTCTGGAATAAAGTTAATTTGACATTTGCGATTTTTGTGATATTTTAGTTTATTGAAATTTGTATCGTTGCAAGTACATTTCCATATATTATCAAGTCTAAATTTACAAAAGTGCGATGTTTGAAATGACAAGGAGTAAAAATATGCCTGTAAAAGAAAGAGGTGTACAAAATAGGTATGATTACCATATTTTGTACTGCCTATTTCAATAAATAAAAAGAGAATTCCTTGTAATTATAAACACCGTGCAAACCCCCTCTTTTATATAGGATATGGAAATTTACCGTGTAATAATTAATTGATGAAGTTGAATTCCAATTTATTAAAAAATAGTAAACCCCAAAGGTGGATGTTGAAATAAGAATGTAACTAAAAAGTTAATAAAATAGAAACTAATGAAAAAGGAAGTTTGAGTAATAGGTAAGAGTAAGAAGTTGAGGAAATGAAATGGACTGTCTAACAATCTAATGAAATGGACTGAGTCTGATAATCCAATAAAATGGATTAAGTCTGATAATTAAATGAAATGGAATAGAAATCAAAGTTAAACTAATGAATGTTGTAACAAAGATATTGATGTCTAAAATTGAGAAGTGGTAAATGAAATTAATGAAGTAAACTGTAAACGCATAGTAAGACTGAAGACTTAAAGTCAAACATAAAAGATGTTGAGGAAATAAAGAAATTAAAAAAAGAATAAGTATACAAAAGTCTGAAATATGTATATAAGTAGCCTCAGATATGCGTTTATGATGGGTATAAATAACTACAATGTCTGAAGGTCGTTAGACTGGGTTGGAATGCTAAAAACATATCCAACCAGTAGGATACATGGTGATTGTATGATTTCGTACTAGAGGGGCATCCCCAGTTCTGAACTGTGCTTATTGCCTTGATTATAAATTCTCTATTATAATTATGTCGAGTGCACAGTCAAACTAGATCTGCTTTAAAGTTTTTAAGTAGGGTTATTGCCTTAATTGCACTAGGTAATCAAAATGGATGGTGAATGAGATCGGACATATGCAACATGGCACGAAAAGTCTGATGTGCCTAGGTACCAAAATGAGTTGCAACAAGCTTACATAAAAGGCTGGCATACTTGGGTGCTATAAACTAGGGTAGGTGTTGCATATTTCTCGAGCTCGACATCGGTCTCTTGCGGTCAATGGGAAGGGTAGGGTTACACCTAACTGATCTTTTCCGCCTACCAGGATTGGTTCAGTAGGGTTATGCAACGCCACAGTTTTTTTTAGTTTGTTTGATATGGCAAAGCTAGTTAACCCATACAAAAGTTCCTTCAAAACATAGAAAAGGTGATGGTGCATGGAACCTAAAATCTAGATAAGAAGCAGACAAGGGTATGCAAAAGGCTAGCGTATATGATGAAAATCCCCAAAGCATTAGGACCCTATGAACTGGAGGTCATGGACCGGAGGTCGTCGGTGTGCACGGCAGGATTTCCTCGGTGATACGCTGGCGATGGATCTTTACGAGGTGTTGTGCGATTGATACTAGTGGGGATATATATAGGTCCATTAGTGGACTTGGGGTGTGTGTGTCTATATATGTATTTACCTATATAGACATAGATCTATGTGGTGCAGATGGGTATGGTTCGTACGTAGCAATGGAGTTATAGCGACTAATAATAAAATCTAACATAACATGAAATAGTGAACAATCGGTATAAGCTAGTGTTATGTATAAGATGTATAATTTACCAGTCACTAGATATTGTCCTGACCCCTCCTCATTACAACCCACAGGATTTAGAAGGGTAAGTACTAGTGTTGATTTGGAGCAGTTGTCTGGCTGAGGCTCTTGACATATGAGATGACGATTTTGGTCAGTAATTATGTTGATCTATTATATTTTCTTATTTCCATTTTGAGTTATTAACATTAGTGTTCTGATATATTTTCCTTTTTGCAGGATACCAAACCAATGATCCGTATTTGGGTGGACTTGGGTTTTAGCAAAAATCTGGGTCCATTGAAGTGCGGGTTGTTACAGTGCTTTTGATTATTGATATGATTAACATAGCCGCATTTTTCATCGAAAATTAATAATATTGATGACTGCAGCATCTGCAGCGCTTAGTTTCGGGTCGCAAAATGGGGGATGTTACAATTTGCTATCAGAGCATAGGTGTATGTAAAACTTAAAAGATTAAAAGGTTTTTGAAAACATAATCCTAATGAATCAGAGAATAAGATTGGGGTATGTGATAACGTATAGTAACATACTTGTATTTGCTATACATAAGTATGTATTCTATCTCTATTATCTCCTCTCTCTTAGACTATTCTTCTGTATCTTACTAAGGCTCGTATGCAGATTTACGAGAAAGAAAGATATGGAAGCAGGAAACAGAAGAGTGAATCTAGTTGGCAGAAGCACCACAACCAATGGAAATGATAGGCCCAACACCAGAAGGAATCCGGGTTGACAGGAAAATGCTAATCAAAATGCAAATGCTAATGTAGGTGTTGCGACCCAACTAGTAGATATGGAGGTTGTGTAGTTTCATCAATCTGATGTAATCTGGAGCAGCTGTAGGAGTAGCATGAGGAAATGCTTGTAATGCAGGAGGAGTCAATCCCGTAGCACGAGTTTGTAATAACTATGCTGAGCTAAGTCAAGATTACACTAGTTTGGTTAGGAAGCCTTTTTTGGGAACTGAGGATGAATAGAAGTGGAGAATTGGCTATTACATTGTGAAAGGATTTTCGCTGATTTGAGTCTGAATGATGAGCAGAAAAGGAGGTTGGCTTCAAGACAATTGCAAGGAGCTTCTTTGTTCTGGTGGAATAGGGTGACCGTAGGGGTACTAGAGGAGGAATTTACTTAGGTGGAATTTTGAGAGAGATTCGAGGAAAGGTTTTTGTCTAAAGTAGCCAAGATACCCTTGCTCAGGAAGTTTATAGAGTTGGAGCGAGGGAAATGTCAGTTATGGAAAACTCTGCTAAGTTTAACGAGCTAGCCAAATATGAGTATGCCACCATTGACACTATTATCAAGAGGAATGAGAAGTTTATCCAAGGGTTGAGACAAGAGATTGCTAGGGCGACCAAGCCACAGCTACGGGATCCATTAAATATAGTAGTGGAGATGGCAATCGGGAACGAGGAAATGCTTTCTACTTTCGGAAAGGAGAAGCTAGTTGGAACCAAGAGTTCTTAGAATAAAAAGAGGAAGGTCTTTAAGGGAAAGGGAGCTCAAAAGGGTGGAGCTGCTAAGAAAGGGAAGGCAGATATCATTTGATATAAGTGTGAAAAGAAGGGGCACTATGCAAATGAGTGTCGACTAGGTTATGGCAAGATGGTGGGCAAGCAGAATGTGAAGTGCTTTAACTGTGACCAAGTGGGGCATTATAAGAACAAATGTCCAAATGCAGTCGAAGTTCATAGAGGAAAGGTGTTTGCTTTGGATCCATCTGCATCTAGACCAGCAACAACTGAGAAGGAAAGTCTGTGATGGAAGGTATGCTTTTGATTCATAGCATACCGATTAGGGTACTATTTGATATCGGTGCTTCACATTCATTTATATCTCAGTGTTTGGTAGATAAGTTATGTTTAGAACCATCATACATTGTTACTTCCTTAAAGATAGCTAATCCAATAGGATGGTATTCAACTCTAGGGATGAGATGTGACCATCTAGAGTTTGAGTTGCTAGGTTATACTTTTTCCAATAGTTTGTATGTGTTTGATTTTATGGGTTTTGGGGTTATTTTAGGTACGGATTGGTTGAGCAAATATGATGCTAGGATATTTTGTCAAGATATGAAAATATCAGTTATATATCTTGATAGTAGTGACTGAATCATACACTTAGTAGAAAACTTGAGTGTGGATGTTTGTGCTTTGTTGGGTGTAATGGAAGTGGAAGACGAAGTAAATTCGCTTTTAGTTGCCAGAGAATTTGCAGATGTTTTTTTAGGTATTTATAGGAACCACCGAAACGAGCTATTAAGTTTTGAATAGATCCTGTACCTAGAGCTCAACCTGTAAGTAGGTCACCTAGCAGGACGATACCTACCGAGATGAAGTTGTTAAAAGTTCAACTAGTGGATTTAGAAGGAAAAAGTTTTATTAAACCAAGTAGTTCATCTTGGGGAGGACCATGGTGTTTGTAAAGAAACCAACGGGTCATTGAGATTATGTAGATTATCGTAAATTGAATGAGAATACAATAAAGAATAGATATCGTTTGCCGAGAATTGATGATTTATTTGATTAGTTGAGTTGAGCCAAAGTATTTTCCCGATTGGATTTTGCGACAGGGTTCCATCAATTGGGGATGGTGGAAGACAGTATTCCTTTAACGGCATTTCGAACAAGCTACGATTCGTATGAGTGGTTAGTGTAACATCTTCCTATTTGGAGGCCAAAAACTAACGACTACGGATGTTATAGTCATCCATAGTTATTAATCCTCGACGACCAAATACGGCGACATTAGACACATTGATGTATAGAGACATAAGAATATGGAAAAAAATTAAACATCAAACAAATTCCACATTCTATTTCAAAATATTCCAAATTGATTACATAATCCCAATTCGCAAACCACGTTCAGATAACATATAATTATTTTAAAATAGGCAAGAGCGACATATGAAGATGCTCCCTTGGTAGATCAGAGTTACAAACAAAACGCACAGCGGAAATAAAAGAACTCTAATAAAAAGCTTGCCTCCTACACGTCTTCGGAAGCTTTATTCGCCTAAAAGAACACCTAGAAACCTTAACTCTCAACCTACTCAAAATTGATTGAGTACCCGAGAGTTTAAGGGGAAAACAAAAACTTCGAGTCAGACATAAAGCCTGGTATGAATAATAATTTACCATCTCAAACCATTTAGATATCGAGTGAGACCATCCTGCTTAGCGGAACGGGTTTTCCACTCACTAGTATCCTAAAACATTCATAAAACCATATATTGTGCTCTTGCATCCACAATGGTTAAAACATAGTATTTCAAAAACTTTATGATGATATGCAAAACAAGTAAATTAAATCTGGATTACCCATCCCCATTCATTCTGACTATCTATCTCAATTATAGTTTCTAGGATTACTATTGACATGTTAAATGTTTATGGACCATCTGTCCAACATAATAGTTTTCATGGGATCACTAAGAACCTATTGGTAACTCCAATATTTTATATCTTATCCTAGATTTCATGGGCTGACTAGGAACCTATTGACGGACTGTCAATATCTTAATTCGGATATATTTTTCATGGGCAAAATACAAACCTACTAGCCCTTGCCAGTATCAAATCATATTTTTCACGGGCTGTCATACAGTTTTCATGGACTTACTGTATACATATTGGCCCATGCCAATATCTTTCATTAAGATTTTAACATCTGTTAAGTTATATTCACTACCGGGTCAACCTAACTGGTTATTCTGCCCTTTGCCTAAAATACAATTATGGTTAATAACAATGTGAATAACATTTCCAAAACTTTATTTATGCCATGGTTTTTCCTTTAAAAATGAGAATGGTTTTTTTTTTGAAACCTTAAAACATCACTTTCAAAACCACTGGATGACCTCCTTTGAAAGCATAGAAAACCTCTTTTCAAAACTCTAAGTATATACCTTTCGAAACCAATGATACCTTTCGATGGTATCAAGGAAACATTCTTTTAAAACATAGCTTCAAAATAAATAAAGTACCCTTTCGAAAGCAATGGGTTTACTCTTTAAACATCATTTGGGTCAAAATGGTTATATACGAAAGTATCTCTTTCGAAACCAACTAAAATTAGTTTGGGGAAAAATTAATAGTGTCGAAACCATCTAATCGAAAGCAAAGACCTTTAAAAATTAAAACTTCGAAGGACAAAGTCGAAACCCCCTTTCGACTCCATTACCTTCGAAACCCTCTACCCCTTTCGAAAGCAATTAGGAAGAGGCTTAACCTAGGTAAAGGTAGAGATAACCTTTCAAAGGCATTGATGACTTCAATACTTCGAAAGGAAAATAACGGCTAGGTTTTGACTAGGTTGGAACCAACCTTTCGAAAGCTCTTATTTAAAAGAAAACGTTACCCCATCGAAAGCTGATGCTTTAACATAATATGACAACCTTCTTCGAAAGCTATTTATAAAACCTTTTCGAAAGCATATGTTTTGACTATGTCGAAAGCTTTAAATAAAACAAGGCAGGACTTTATCTTTTGAAAACAAAGCAGTGTTTCAACCCCATCGGAAGCCTATCTTTTGACACCAAGGCTTCCGCATTCCTTCCAATCCACTGCGTACAACTAGGTGATACCCTGTGTATTGCTTTCGGCTATGTGGGTTTCGACTAAGTAGGTTTCGACAAGGATAGGGTGGAATCATTGGAGTCGAAAGGGGCTACTAATTGAGGCAGAACACCTTTTTCTAAATTAAAGGCTAAAATGTTGCTTCTTTTAGTAATTGCTTTATAACAACTTGCTTATTTTAAACCATTGATTGCCTGCCATAAAACTTTTCAAATACTTTACAATTAAAACTGCCGCATTTATGCCAGATCTAAACGATAAAAATGTAACGTTTAAGCCCTTCCATATAACAAAAGTAATATCTGCAGAAAAGTCCCTTTTATAGAATAATTTATTTTCCCTAGTAAATCAATTGGGAAAAATCCCCAAAAATCATAGAAATTCAATTTTTTCATGTAATCAAACATAATAAAATTTCAGACCCAATTTCTACCTAAAATTCTCGAAATAAATTTTAAACCTAATCATATCATATTTTTCGTTAAAAATTCATAATAAAATTTCCATAACTTGGAAAATTCTGAAAATTAAAAATCATCTCCAAAATCATGTTTTACTTAATACAAAAATTTTCCATGGCATTTTAAAATCAATAACGCACGGTTTTATCCCTAAAATCATACGAATTTCATATACAAATAAATAGTTTAAATTAAACAATTCTTAAATTAAGCATATCATCATCCAATATATCTTAGAAACAAAATAAATACTCAAATCCGAAATTATATGATTATAAAACCAAAAAGAGATGGAATGAATTATTATTCACCTTAAACTTAATAAGGAATTTGAGATTTGTTGTTAATTAATCCTTCCTAGCTTTGATCCTTAGATTTAGATTGAAATTTCTTCTTTTTTCGCCTTGTTAATGGCCGGCTCTATATAGTTTGGATTTGCGTTTGTGAAAAGATGAAAATGGAACGTGAATGGGCAATTACGAAAGGTCATAGCCATGTATAATAGATTGGCTAATTTACTAATATGCCCATGTGTAACTTTATTAACCTATAAACCAATTTAAGCCCATTAAATATTATTATTAAGCAAGGCCCATCATATAATTTATTTAAATCTCAATCCCCTTATCTTTTTTTAAAAGGTAAATGAGGATTCTATACTGGCCTCTACCAAATCTGAATTAAATATTTGAAAATACAAAAAAAAATGCAACAAGTGTTACACATACAAGAATAAGCAAACGTATAGAACATATATGCCAGTAATTAAAAATGGGTTCAGGCCCATCAGAGCCCAAATACCATTCTAATTAATGCAAAACTTATGTAACCAACCCAATAGAATGCAGCCACCTCATTCATTTATTTATAGCCCCTTTCATCTCTGCTAATAACTCCCGCTTGTTTTTGTTCTTTTGCCCAAAAATACGATTGTTCCTCCCTCACCACACAGCTAAAATGAAGCATTTGAGAACCACAAGCATTCGACTACCACTTTCATCGCATCATCTCGATCATTTGAAGATATCGAACCATTGTGCCCATGTTGAGTGTTGCTATAATATATACCAACAGCTTGAATAACAGCTTTCCATAATCGATATGTCACCATGCACTGGAAAAAGATATGGTCTTTGCTCTCTGGTTGATTAGTGCAGAAAACACAGTTATTTTTATCTATGAATCCCCTCTCCAATAATTTATCTCTAGTGAGAAGAGAATTGTGTATAGTTTTCTAGAGGATAAAATTGTCTTTTTCAGTACCAAGTCTATTCCATATACATCGATACCATGGATTTGCACGGCTATAATTATTAGGAAGGAGAGGTTTGTATACAGTTGCAATGGTGTGTGTAGTTTATTTACCAGTCCATTGGATAGTATGCGAAGTGTTGTTGTGTTTTTCATGCATGATCTTCTTCCAGAGACCATGAACCACCACAGATGCAGCCGTAGGCATAATAATCTTTCCATGGTTGATGAAATGATTAATATTTGCGTTGTCTGGAATGCTCATGGATAGCTTTTGCATATTATTGAGAACATCATTAAGAATATACCAGAGGATGACCAAGGGGAATGCCAAAAGGAGATGGGATTATCAGAGAATATATTGTATTTTACAAGAGGCATAATGATATTTCTTATGCTTAGAATGTTCCTCCAGAACCAGCTAGAAGTGGCAGTAGGAGTCATATTCCAGAATTGCTTACCGTATAGGTAATTCATTCTAATCCATCTAATCCACAGATTTTATTTGTTACAAAGGATATCATTGATGTGCATCGAAGCCGTGACAATATTCCAGTATCTTAAATTTATTATACCCAATCCCCCTTTTTTCCTTGGTCTGCATATCTTTGAAAAAGCAATCGGAATAGGTTTGCGTGAATGGCAATCACTGTGCTATAAGAAATGGTTCATGGCCGCACTTATCATGGATAGTAATTTCTTTGGTAAAATAAAAATGTAAGACCAGTATGATGTCATTCCAAATATTATTGAATTAACGATAGTTATTCTCCCAGCCTACGAGAGGAGATGCGTAGGCCAATTTCGTAGCTTTCCTATAATCTTCTCGTACATAGGGATACATTATATAGTATTAATTCTAGATGTGGTGAGTGGGATACCCAAATATATTGCATTATTTGGCATGGCAAGAAGTCCAGATAGAATTGTGATTTGGCTTTTATCACTCTCAGTTAGTCCAGCTATGACAATATGTGATTTATTTTTGTTTATATGAAGCCCAGTCGTGTCATGAAATTGCTCAAGAGTAGCATTGATAGTAGATATGGTACCTGAATCTGGCTTTGCAAAAATGACTATATCATCTGCAAACATGAGTGAAGTAATAAGTGGATTCTTGCACTTTGGATGAGTCTTCAGAGCCTTAGTTAAAGCATGATTTGTAAGTATAGAATTAAGTAGCTCCATCACCATGATGAACAAATATGGGGAGATCGAGTCTTCCTGTCTAATCCCCCTAGACAATTTGAAATATCCAGCAGAGTGGTCATTGATCTTAATAGTGTATGATATGGTGGATATGCAAGTGTAAATCCAAGCGATATAAGTTTCTGGGAAGCCGATTCTAGTCATTATAGCAATAATTGTGATCCATTCAATAGAGTCGAATGCTTTCTGTATATCTAGTTTCATCATGCATCTCGGGGATATATTCTTCTGGTTGTATCCTCTAAGTAATTCATGTGTCAACAGTATATTGTTAGTGATATTTCTATTGTGTAGAAAAGCGGTTTGGTTTGGTGATATTATTTTACTCAGTATCGGCTTCAATCTGTTTGCAAGGATTTTTGTGATGCATATATATATCAAATTATAACATGATATCGGCCTGAAGTGTGTAACAGAATCAGATGTATCGATTTTTGGAATTAAAGCAATATTTGTGGCATTAACAGCCCCGAGCAAAATAATTGTGGAGAAGAAGTATTGTATTGTCTTGACAAATATGACATTAATGGTAGACCACGTAGTTTTAAAAAAGTGTGTACTGAATCCATCAGGCACATCCACACTGTTTGGATTGAAATCGAATAAAGCCATCTTGATGTCTTCATATGTAACTGAACTAATAAGGCTGATAGCATCTTCCTCGTTTATCTTTGGAATTTTGACATATGAAATGTATGCAAGGTTAAGACTTTTGTCAGTTTTAGCAAAACATGTATAGAAGTAATCTATGAAGGACTTGTCAATATGTATATCATCAGTTTGTAGATTTCCATCCAGATCTTCAATGGCTATAATTTTTTGCGTTGATCTCTTGATAATGAGCGCTTGATGAAAAAAAGAGGAATTTCTGTCACCATGGAAAAAAATGTCTTTACCAGCTTTTCTTTATTTATATCCAGTTCATTTTAAAGTGCTTCTTGAAGTTGTTTGTTGATATAATTTTCCTTTTTAGATAGTTCAAGATTTCCCGGAGCAGCTAGCATTTCCTGTTGAGCCATATTTAGGTCGAGACGAAGTAGTTTTGATTTGGATGATCCTTGGCCAAAAGTGGATTTAGCCCATAATTTCAAACATTGTTTCACATTCTTTAGTTTCTTTTGCAATATATACATTGGGTTTCCATATGTACGTGTGTTCCGTCCCTGCAAAAAAAATCATAGAATTGTGTATGTTTAGTCCAATAATTATAAATTTGAAATGAGGCTTGGTATTTTATTGGTTTCAAACTCCAAGTAAGAATAAGTGGGCTATGGTCTGAGATTCCTGGATGTAGGATATTGGATACGATGTTTGGCTAGGTAGATAGGGCTTGGAAGTTGAAGAGTGAATGGTCTAAAGTGCAAAAAGTACATCTGCCTCTTCTATGATTATTCCATGTATACTTGGGGCCGATAGATGGTATTTTGTGAAGAGTTGCTCTCTGGATTGTTTAGAACAGCGGACTAATGTCGTGAATGGAAAGTGGATTACCTCCATATTTTTGAGATGATGCATACATGCAATTGAAGTTGCCAATGAGAATCCATGGGTTATTGATATTATTCTAAGATTGAATGAAGTTGTGTAACAAAGTTCTGGTATCTTTGCTACATGAAGCAAATATAAAAGTGATAATGAATATAGTGGATGAAGGTATGTGAGTAACAAGGAGGTGTATATATTGATTAGAAGATGATTCAGTGACGGTGTTGTACGTAAGAGGATTCCATAATACCAGAACTCTGCCATATTATGCATGTTCTAAATTGTGAGCATATTTCCATAGTAGGTTGATGTAAGTACACATTTTCAGTGTATGTGCCTCGCTGAGTTTTGTCTCCAAAATTCCAATCATATGCAGATTGTTATTTTTGATCAGTTCTTTTGCTTCATGTTTCTTTAAAGGAAGGTGAGCTCCCCTTAAATTCCATGCACCTATGTTGTCAAGCATTTGAGATGATGTGCCTCTTCTTCCTACCAGATTTCCTTTTCCCAATAGCATTTGACTGTTTTGTTTGTACTTCATTATCATCAGAACTCATGTTGTTTCTCTGTACATCTTCAATTTGGTAAGTATGCCCATCATCATTTTCCTCAAATTCATCAAAGTCCTTGTTTTTTGTTTTTATAATTTTCTTGTTTTTCTTTGTCTAGGGTTTATTTGGTGATGAGTAAGCATGGGGTGGTTTGGATGTGGTTGGCTGGTTGTTTAGTTGGTGGTCCATGATGGATTTATCAGGGGAATCATGTTGAAATAGAAATTGCAGTCCAGTATTTTGATCTTGAAAAGTGTCATGCTGAATAATGTTGTGTTCAACGAGCTGTTTTGTGATTTCAGAGGATAAATGAATGTGTTCATATGGTAGTGCATATGCGTCTTTAGCATGTTGATCATCGATAGTGTCAGGGAGTTGAGGTACATTAGAAGTATGTGTAGTAATGGGGGAAGCAGGTATGTGGATGGATTGTGGTGTAAGAGGGAGTGTAGAAGCTGATGTGTCATGTATGGTGTTTAGGTCATTGAGTATGTCAAAGCAATTCGATATGTGAATATTTGTGTATGGTTGTAGGGGTTCAATCGAATGGTCGGTGAGAATATGGTGTAGGTCAGTGGAATGTGAGACATAATTGGTTTGAGAGGTAGTAGAAGGGTTGGTCGAGTGTACAGCAGTTTCTTGTTTGTCTTGTGCATGAAATTGTGCATGTGCATGAGTTTTATCCTTCACCATATTGCATTGTGTTTTTTCTATCAAAGGTTCAATACTATTTTCTGCTTTTTTCCTTGTCCATTGTTTATGTGTTCTGTTTTTTCCACATATCATTATGAGCATTCTTCTGGTTTGTACCGCGTTTTGCATCTTTTCCTTCAGCATTCGAAATATGTTGAGTATCAGAGCAGAAATTTTCATGCCTTATTTGTTCCTGACAAACAGTAGCATTGGAGAGACACTGTTTCATATCGATGCATGTTGATATGTCGTGTCCAAAACACTTACAGTGCACACATATTTTTGGTCTCCAGTCGTAATACACTTGGACATATACAACATCATCACCATCTCCGCATTTAATTAAATCAGGCAGTTCCTTATCCGGAGTAATTTCAATAAGGCATTTGGCATATTCAAAACGTTGCATTTTCTTAGTAGCTTCGTTATAACATACCAAATTACCCAAATGACACGCCATCCAATTAACGCCTAATGGAGTCCAAGCAAGTGTCAGGATTTTATGAAAGTGGACCCAAATAGGAACCGTTTTAATAAGCGACTGCGCATTTTTGAAAGTGGGTCAAGAGGTGATTATAAACATTTTTCCGCGTATGAAAATCGAATCACTCTCAAGTATACGTTGTCTATCAAATTCATCAGAGAAATCAAAGTAAAAATTAGAGCGATCAGTTTTAACCATATATGAACCCTTAAGTCGCGGTAGTCTCTTCAAATGATAAAGCACAACATTGTATGGTAGACACTCATCAAGGAAGAAACCTACCAAATGTTTATTCCAGGACTTCGTATCCTCATCATGGACTTCTGTAGGCATCTTCAGTGCCTCTCCTTCATATGTTAAGTCGAATAACCTCGAAATGTATCGGCCCGCGTTCATGGGTTTGGGTTTGAAAAGGGAGACCCATGGATTAGTGGAAGGTGTAGACAGAGTGTCGTGGTGTGGAATAGAAGCTATAAAGAATGGCAGAGCTATGGTCGTCGACAAAGGTAAGGAAATAGAAGAGGGGAGGGTCGGTGAAGTGTATGGTGGCTTCGGTATGGGAGGAGACGATGTAATGGAATGAGGTGCTGGAGCGATTGTGGGTATGGACGGTGTTGGTGGATAGATGCCAGTCTGGACATCGATGGAGACAGGAGGTAGGTCTGAAATAGGTATGTTGATGTGGTCTAGAGTAGAGGAAGTGATGTGGGTATAGTCGTTAGGGGTAGTTGACGTGATGGGGACAGAAAAAGGTATGGGGGGAGAGGAAACCATGAATTACCAATGTTGAGATCTCAATCACCTTATCAACATTATTCTATTTAATTTATCTAGTTAAATCTTCTGAATAATGTTATCAAAAATTAGGGATGTTATAGGCTCTCCCCCTTAAAGAATTTCAACCGCGAAATTCAGTAAGGACTAAATACTAAACATTGCAATTATATGTAACAACTCCTAACAACCATAACAATCATACTAGCCTATCTAACTAGCAACTATCTATATAAATCTAATATAGACATACCCATAAAGCAAATCAGGATAAGTACCTCTAATCTTGTCCTCTATCTTCCAAGGACAGTCCTTCTTGTTGTCGCTCCACTGAACTTTTACCAATCTGACAGTCTTGTTCCTTAATCTTTTCTCATCTCTAGCTACAAACCGAACTTCTTGTCTAACAATAATCAAATTAGGCTCTACCACTAAGTCATCCAACCCTGTCGGAGGAATAGTAGTCTCTAGATCATGCACACACTTGCAAAGATGAGCCACATGAAATACATTGTGGACACCTGCCAAGCTGCTCGGCAACTTTATTCTGTATGTAAGCTTTCCAATCCTCTCTATAATCTGGAATGAACCAACATATCTTAGGGCTAACTTCCCTGACTTTCCAAATCGTATCACACCCTTCATTGGTGATACCTTAATGAAAACCTTATCTCCAACTGAGAATTCTAAGTCCTTACGCCTCTTATCTGCGTAACTCTTCTATCTTGACTAAGCTTCCTTCATCCTTCCTTGGATTAACCCAATCTTCTCTGACACCACTCTAACCAAATCTGGACCTAAGACTAATCTGTCTCCAGTCTCCAGCCAACATACTGGCGATTTGCATGTCCTTCCATACAAAGCTTCAAACTGTGCCATTCCTATAGTGGTTTGGTTACTATTACTGTAGGAAAACTCAACCAAATGTAGGTGATCTTCCCAAGATCCACCAAAGTCCAATACACAAGCTCTTAGTAAATCTTCGAGTACATTATTGACTCTCTCTGTCTGCCCATCTATCTGAGGGTGATATGTAGTTCTCATATTAATCTTGGTACCCATAACTTCCTGTAGACTCTTCCAGAATTCACTAGTGAACAAAGCATCTCTATCACTGACTATACTACTAGGAACTCCATGTAGTCTAACTATGCTCTTTATGAACAACTTAGCTAAAACGGGTGCAATCCTGGTAGACTTAACTGGAATGAAACGGGCACTCTTGGTCAATCTGTCCACTATAACCAAAATACTTTCATTACCTCTATTTGACCTTGGCAACCCATCTATAAAATCCATAGATATCGATTCTCATTGCCAAACTGGAATATCTAAAGATTGAAGCAACCCACTAGGCTTCTGATGTTCAGCTTTCACTTGTTGACATTTTGCACACTGCCTAACCCACAAGCCAACATCCCTCTTCATGCCTTCCTAATAGAAGATCCCCTTCATATCCTAATACATCTTGGTTCCTCCAGGATGAATAGTAAACTTGGATCGATAACATTCTTCAACGACTTCTTTCCTCAAGTCCTTCATATTCGAAACACACAACCGTCCCTTCTCTCTTAGCCATCCTTTTTGGTTAAGGCTAAAATCTTTTAAATCATCGATCTCTGTCCCAACCTCCAGTCTTCTGACCCTTTCAGCTAAAATTGGATCCTCCTACTGCTTAGAAGCAATTTTCTCAATCAATACTGGTCGGCCTTCTAAACAAGACCAGCTGGCTTACCTCGACTAGAACCAGCAGTCGATCTTAACTGCACATCGCAACTGACTAAGGCTTCTAAATCCTTCCAATCCGCCAACATTGCTAACACCACATTCTGATGTTTTCTACTGAGAGCATCTGCTACCTTATTACCTTTCCCTGGTGTGTACTCTATACCAAAATCATAAGCGGCCAAGAACTCCAACCACCTGTGTTGTCTCATATTCAACTCCTTCTGAGAGAATAAATACCGTAAAGACTTATGATCGATATATACCTCAAATCTCTCCCCTAAGTTATAATGTCTCCAAATATTTAATGCAAAGATCACTACCGCCAACTCCAAGTCATGAGTAGGATATCTAACTTCATGCGGTTTAAGCTGCTTGGATGCATAGGCAATAACTTTACCATTCTGCATCAATATCGCTCCTAATCCAGTTCCACATGCATCAGTATATACGACCAACCCTTGGTTTCCGTCTGGAACTACTAACACCAACAAATGCTTTAACTTAAGAAACGCTTCCTCACATTTGTAGGACCAAACGAACTTCACTTCCGTTCTGGTTAGCTTAGTTAAGGGTGCTGCTATCTATGAGAAATCCTTAGTGAATCTCTAGTAGTAGCCAGCAAGTCCAAGAAAACTCCCGATTTGAGTCACCGTCTCCGGTCTCTTCCAATTATTTACAGCTTCGATCTTATTTGAATCAACTGACAATCCTTTCGCTGAAACCACATGACCAAGAAACTTAACCTCTTTCTTCCAAAAATGACACTTGGTAAACTTAGCCTTTAGCTGATTCTACCTCAACGTCTCAAGCACCACTCTAAGATGAACTTCATGCTCTCTCTCTCTCTCATCCTTAGAGTATACTAGAATGTCATCAATAAACACTAGTATAAACCTATCCAAATACTCTAAGAAAACTCGGTTCATCAAACCTACGAAGAAAGCTGGTGCATTCGTCAATCCAAATGGCATCACTAACCACTCATATAAACCATATCTAGTCCAAAATGATGTAAAAGGAATACTATCCTCTGCCACTCTTAACTGATGGAACCCGATCACCAAATCCAACTGGGAAAACACACTGGCTCCATTCAACTGATCGAACAGATCATCTATTCTCTACAAAGGATACTTATTCTTGATCATCCTTTCGTTTAACTTACGATAGTCGATGCACATCCTCAACGACCCATCTGCTTTCTTCACACAATGTTGCCACTCCCCAAGGCGAACTACTTAGTCTAATAAAATTCCTTCCTTCTAGATCTACTAGCTGCACCTTCAATTCCTTCATCTCAGTAGGTGTCATCCTGCTAGGTGGTCTACTCACAGGTTCAGCTCTGGGCATCAGATCTATTCTAAACTCAACCGCTCTTTTAGTGGGTAATTCAATGACTGGCTCAATGACATCTGCAAACTCTCTTGCTACCCGAACCTGACTTAACTCATCTCCTGTCTACATAGCATTAAGAAAAGTATTAACACTCCCGTCAGTATTTTCTACTGAGAATATCACTCGGTTATGACTATCAGGGTGTCTCAGTGATATCTCTCTATCCTGGAAAAATATTCTTGCCTCATACCTACCCAACCAATCCATTCCCAAAATGATTCTGAAATCTACGAAATCAATAACATACAAACCGCATGCAAATTTATGACCTAACAAATCAAGTTTTAACTGGTCACATCTTAACCCTAGAGTTGCATACCCACCTATTGAATTTGCAACCCTTAAGGAAGTAACAAGGTAGGTGGATTCTAAGCATAATCTATCAACCAAACGCTGAAATATAAATGAATGTGATGCACCGGTATCAAAAAGTACTCTAACTGGAATGCTCTGATTCAAAAATGAACCTTCCATCACAGTCTTTCCTTTATCAGTTGCGGTAGGCCTAGCTGGTCTTATAGCAAAAAAAATTTATTTGTCTTCCCTAACTGGCTCTGGACACTGATTCTTGTAATGCCCAACTTGATCGCAGTTGAAGCACTTCGCATTCTTCTTATTTGCAGATTTCTTCACATTTCCTGATTGGCATTCATTTGAGAAGTGACCCTTCTTGTCACAATTATAGCAAACTACCTCAGCCTTCGACTTCTTAGTGGTATCTCCCTTCTGGGCTCTCTTCATTTTAAAGAACTTCCTCTTCTTCCCCTGAGAACCCTGAGTTTCCACTGACTTCTCTTTAGCTAAATTAGAAAGTAACTCCTCATGGCGAATGGCCATCTCCACCATTATATTACAAGGATGACGGACATATGTCATGGTCATTCTAGCAAGCTCGGGCCTCAATCCCTGAATCAACTTCTCATTCTTTTTTATGTTAGTATCTATAACACCATATCCATATCTAGACAACTCTTCAAACTTAGTAGCATACTCGACTACTGACATCTCTCCTTGCACTAAATCCATAAACTTTCTCATTAGCTCAGACTTGGCAAACTCAGATACAAACTTCTGCTCGAATCTCGTTTTAAAATCAACCCAAGTTATCTGATCTTTTGGAATTCCAGTAGTGACACTATTCCACCAATGTAGTGTTAACTCTTGCGACTGTCTAGAGGCCAACCTTCTTTTTTGCCCATCATTCAGACCCAAATTAGTAAATATATGCTCACAATGCAACAGCCAATTCTGAACCTCTATGGCACTCTTCGTTCCTAAGAATGGCTTCCCATCCAAACTGGTGTAATCTCTACTCAGCAAAGTAATATTCCCAACTAGAACCATAGGATTAGCTCCTCCTACATTTCCAACAAATCCAGCAGCAGCAATTGCTTGCACCAAACCAGCAAAAAATTGATACATCACCCCCATATTTGTTGGTGGATTTCCAGCACCCACATTGGCTTCGGCATTTTGGTTACTAGCATTAGCCGATCGACCCCGGTTCCTCCTGGTAGTGGGTCGAGCATTTCCATTAGTTGTGGTGCTTCCTCCAATGAGATTTCCTCTTCTGTTTCCTGCTTCCATATCTCCTTTCTCGTAAATATGCATACGAGCCATAGTAAGATATAGAAGAACAGTCTAAGAGAGCGGGGAATACGTACTTATATACACATATATAAATATATATAGCAAATACAAGTACGTTACTATAACATTAACCCAAACCCCAATCTTATTATCTGATTCATTGGATTATGGTTGGAAAAATCTTTTAGATTTTAAGTTTCTTTTAAAGTTTCATAATTCTCGCTCTGATGCCAACTTGTAACATCCCCCTATTTGGAGGCCCATAACTAACGGCCACAGATGTGCAGTCATCCATAGTTATTAATCCTTGGCGAGCAAATATGGCGACAATAGATTCATTGATACACAGAAACAAAAGAATATGGAAAAAATTTAAATAGCAAACAAATTCCACATTCCATTTCAAAATATTCCAAATTGATTACATAATTACAATTCGTAGACCATGTTCAGATAATATATAATTATTACAAATTACGCCAAGAGCGACATATGAAGATGCTCCCTTGGTAGATAAAAGTTACAAACAAAGAACAAAACGAAAATAAAAGAACTCTAATAACAAGCTTGCCTCCTGCACGTCCTCGGAAGCTTTATTCATCTAAAAGAACACAAAGAAACCTTAACTCTCAACCTACTCAATATCAATTGAGTAGCCGAGAGTTTAAGGGGAAAACAAAAACTTCGAGTCAGACATAAAGCCTGGTATGAATAATAATTTACCATCTCAAACCATTTAGATACCTAGTGAGACCACACCACTTAGCGGAACGGGCTTTCCCCTCACTAGTATCCTAAAACATTTATAAAACCATATATTGTGCTCCTGCATCTACAATGGTTAAAACATAGTATTTCAAAAACTTTATGATGATATGCAAAATAAGTAAATCAAATCTGGATTACCCATCCTCATTCATTTTGACTATCTGTCTCAATTATAGTTTCTAGGATTACTGTTAACATGTTAAATGTTTATGGACCATCTGTCCAACATCATAGTTTTCATGGGATCACTAAGAACCTATTGGTAACTCCAATATCTTATCTCCTATCCTAGTTTTCATGGGCTGACTAGGAACCTATTGACTGACTATCAATATCTTAATCGAGATATAGTTTTCATGGGCTAACTACAAACCTACTGGCCCTTGCCAGTATCAAATCATAGTTTACATGGGCTGACTATGAACCTATTGGCCCCTACCAATATCATACAGTTTTCAAGGGCTTATTGTAAACCTATTGGCCCTTGCCAATATCTTTCATTAAAATTTTAACATTTGTTAAGTTATATTCAATATTGGGTCAACCTAACTAGTTATTCTGCCATTTCCCCAAAATACAGTTATGGGTTAATAACAATGAGAATAATATTTCTAAAATCTTTGTTTATGTCATGGTTTTTCCTTTAAAAATGAGAATGGGCTATTTGTTTTGAAACCTTTAAACATCACTTTCAAAACCACTGGATGACCTTCTTCGAAAGCATAGAAAACCTCTTTTCAAAACTCTAAGTATATACCTTTCGAAACCAATAATACCTTTCGATGGTATCACGGAAACATTCTTTTAAAACATAGCTTCAGAACGAATAAATACACTTTCGAAAGCAATGGGTTTACTCTTTAAAAACATCATTTGGGTCAAATGGTTATATACGAAAGTATCTCTTTCGAAACCAACTAAAATTAATTTAAGGAAAAGTTGATGGTGTTAGAACCAACTAATCGAAAGCAAAGACCTTTAAAAATTAAAACTTCAAAGGACAGAGTCGAAACCCCCTTTCGACTCCATTACCTTCGAAACCCTCTACTCTTTTCGAAAGCAATTAGGAAGTGGCTTGACCTAGGTAAAAGCAAAGATAACCTTTCGAAGGCATTGATGACTTCAATACTTCGGAAGGAAAATAGCAGCTAGGGTTCGACTAGGTCGGAACCAACCCTTTCGAAAGCTCTTATTTAAAGAAATAAGGCACCCCTTCGAAAGCTGATGCTTTAAGATAATATGACGACCATATTTGAAAGCTATTTATAAAACCCTTTCGAAAGCATATGTTTCGACTATGTCGAAAGCTTTAAACAAAACAAGGAAAGACTTTAATTTTTGAAAACAAAGCAGGGTTTCGACTCCATCGGAAGCTTACCTGGTGCAGCAGCGGAAATAACAAAATGATGATTCTGTGAAGGTAGCGATTGATGGAATGAAGAATACTGAATTGCCCAAATTCGTTGATCCGAAGATACCGAATTCTAGCTATCCCAAACACGTTGATAGTGCACTATACCGTGTTTAAAGATCTGCGACTCTTCGCATGTTGATCTAGCGCACTAGATTCCTTGAATCGGCTTCTGCAGTCGTTGAATCGAGCGCACTCGATTAACCGAAAGAGGAGATAGGAGATTACACTCAACTACCAATTTGGTGAAAGCACAAAGCTAACAAAACAAGAGTTTTATTTCAAATCAACTAACTATTACAAATGACACAACTTGCCTATTTATAGGCTACAACACATGCCACAGAAAATTACACAACACTTGAGTCGTTTTCGACTCATCACCCTACGACCTACGACTCATCATAAGTCGTTCATGACTTATCAGATTACAACGCAAACATCACGACTTACGACTTATAACAAAATGACTTAACAAAATGTACAAAGGAAACAATACAACATATAGATCGTCTACGACTCAACATACAATTCACGCGACCTAACTTCAATGCTCCAGCTTCTATTAGCGACTGAAAGAATCAACGGCAGAGATTAACGCGGCATAAGAATCAACGACATCAGCGACTTAAAAGAGCGGCTTCATAAACTGCGCGACCTAAATCTTGCGACCTAAGTCCTCGCGACTTAAGACCTCGCGACTTATCTCTCCAGATCACCCAGCGACCTATCTTAGGTCGTAACTCGTTTGTGCGACATAGTATAGGTCGTAACATATCTCTGCGACCTAAAGTAGGTCGTAACCCTTTAACTCGTCTGCCTTCCATCACCCTGAACCCAGTAACTCGCGTGCCGCTTTTGTTAGGTCGTGAGCGACTCAATAATAGGTTAGGTTGTCTACGACTCATCATATCCACACGACTTAAGATATCGTTAGGTCATGGACGATTTATCACTTCTTCCTTAGGTCGCAAACTCGAGATAACTTCTTCCCCTGGTTTCCAGTTAAGTCACAGTTCCCCCTATCGTGACTCCTTAGGTCGTGGACGACCTATAACTTCTTCGTTAAGTCGTATGCGACTTAAAACCTTAAGTCGTGTACGACTTAGACCTTCACTTCTGTCCTGAGCTACATCATCCTTCCCAGGTTGAGAAAAATTCGACCTCGAATTTTTAAGTTCTTCCACATCAGCTTGTTCATCCCCATGATATGGTACGAGATGTTTAACATTGAATACATCAGAAGTGTACACATCCTCCGGCAGCTTCAACTTATAAGCATTTTCATTAATTCGTTTCACGACTTCTACAGGACCAATTTTTCTGGTTTTCAATTTTTTATAAGCGCCCACTGGAAAACGATCCTTTATTAACACTGCATAAACCCAATCACCTTCATTAAATTCAACATTTCTTCGCTTCAAGTCTGCAGATCGTTTGTATTTCTCATTTTCCTGTTCCAATCGTTCTTGAACGATCCTATGACACTCTGTCAATCCTTCAACAAAATCAGCAGCTCGCTTGACTGTCTTCTTTGGTTGTGGTATTACCGTTAAATCCAACGGTCCCTGTGGTAAGCTTGAATACACTATCTGAAATGGACTGAAACCCATACTACGGTTTACAGCATGATTATGAGCAAACTCCGCTTGACATAACTTCACATCCCAACTCTTTAGATTATCCTTTACAAGACATCTCAACAAGTTTCCCAACGATCTGTTAACTACCTCTGTTTGCCCGTTAGTTTGTGGATGGTAAGCGCTACTAAAATTCAACTTCGTTCCGACCATCTTCCACAAACTTAGCCAGAAATGACTCAGAAATCTAGTATCCCGATCAGAGACAATGGATTCCGGCAAACCATGTAAACGATATATCTCTCTAAAGAATAATTGTGCTACATGAACTGCATCTGCCGTCTTCTTACAGGCAATAAAATGTACCATCTTCGAGAAACGGTCCACTACAACATATATAGAATCATTGCCCCGTTGAGTTCTAGGCAATCCCAAAACAAAATCCATGCTCACCTCTACCCATGGTTTCGTAGGAATAGGTAAAGGCATATACAATCCAGCATTGGTAGCTGTCCCTTTCGAAATCTGACAAACATGACATCGTTCCACAAACCTTTCCACTTATTTCCTCATTAATGGCCAAAAATAAGATTGAGAAATCAATTGCAATGTACGGTCTCTCCCAACATGTCCTTCTTCATGTAGCTCTTTTACAATCTTCATTCTCAAACTACAATCAGGTATGCACAATCGATTTCCTTTGAACAGAAAACCATCAACCATCAAAAACTCATCCGTCTCTCCCTCCTTGACTTTATCAACAAACTTTGCAAAGTAAGGATCATCGACAAATAATTCTGGTAGTTCTTCAAACCCCGTCACTTCAACCTTCAATGTAGTTAACAAGTGATTTCTTCTACTCAACGCATCCGCAACATGATTCGTCACTCCCGATTTATGTTTCACAACAAATGTAAACTGTTGCAGATATGAAATCCATGATGCATGTCTCACTGAATTCTTGTCTTGCCCTTGTAAATGCTTTAACGCCTCATGATTAGTGTAAAGAACAAACTCCTTCTGAAATAGATAATCACAACAGCATAAAATTCCACATCATATGTACTGTATCTCATCTTTGCTCTTGATAACTTCTCGCTAAAGTATGCAATTGGACGTCCCATCTGACTCAACACCCCTCCAATTCCAACCTTTGACGCATCAGTGTGTAGCTCAAACAACAACTGAAAATCTGGTAATACTAGAATTGGTGCAGACGTCAGCAACTCCTTGATCTTCCCAAAAGCATCCCTTGCTTCCTCTGACCATGAAAACTGTTTACCCTTCATACAATCTGTAACAGGCGCCATCACACTACTAAAGTGTGGAATAAATCTTCTATAAAATGAAGCCAACCCATGAAAACTATGAATTTCCGTTATCGTCTTGGGCTGCGGCCAATCTCTGATAGCTTCGACTTTACTTTGGTCAACCTGTATTCCTTCTTCTGATACAACATATCCCAGAAATAAAACACTATGCGTCATGAACACGCATTTCTTCGTTGCAGCATAAAATTGTTATTGTCGCAGTACCATCAGCACTTCTCTCAGATGATTCAAATGTTCCTCTGTACTTCCACCGTATATCAGAATATCATCAAAATATACCACCACAAACTTCCCAATGAATGGTCTAAAAACTTGATTCATCACCCGCATAAATGTACTAGGCGCATTTGATAAGCCAAATGGCATTACCAACCATTCGTATAGACCCTCCCTGGTTTTAAAAGCAGCCTTCCACTCATCACCTGGCCTGATACGAATTTGATGATATCCGCTCTTCAAATCAATCTTCGAAAAGATAGTAGCTCCGCTCAATTGATCTAGCAAGTCATCCAACCTCGGCATTGGAAATCTATATCTCACAGTAATCTTATTCAATGCTCGACTATCAGTGCACATTCTCCACGTCCCGTCCTTCTTCGGTACTAACAAAGCTGGCACAGCACACAGACTCAAGCTTTCCTGCACGCGCCCCTATTCAAGCAATTCTTCCACTTGCCTACGCAACTCTTCATGTTCCTTCGGACTCATTCGATAATGTGGTCTATGTGGCAACATTGCTCCCGGAACAAGATCAATTTGATGTTGAATGTCTCTCAGTGGCGGTAACTCCTTTGGTAACTCCTCTGGAAATACATCCCCAAATTCTTTCAAAACGGACTTCGCTTCTTCTGGAATTTCAACTTCTTCACTGCTCTCTTGCCCAATCAACAAAAATACTTCCGGCTCTTCCTCAACCTCCTTAACAAACTCCTTCAAAGATAATAAAGTTTTCAGCTCTTCAATCTCCTCCAGTTTGTTTTCTTCTTGTTTTCGCTTCTTAGGAACCAAAGTGATTTTAGTACCTTCAAACATGAAACTATAACTGTTGTTTCGCCCATCATGTTGCACCGCTCTATCATATTGCCACGGTCTCCCCAGCAACAAATGACAGACATCCATATCTACAACATCGCACCAAATTTCATCTTTATATTTCTTCCCAATCGAAAATTTAACACAAGCCCTTCGTCCAACTTTCACCTCACCACCCTTCCCCAACCATGCTAACTTGTACGGTTTAGGATGTTTCTCAGTTTTTAACTCTAACCTCTTCACTGCTTCTATAGAGATAATATTGTCACAACTTCCAGCATCAATAATAAACTTGCAAACTCTTCCTAGAATAGTGCATGTAGACTGAAAAATGTTATTCCTTAACCAACTACTTTCCTCCTCTTGCTTTGGGGTCAAACAACTTCTCCTCATCATCAATGAATACCCTTCATCTCCTGACAACAAGTCTTCCTCCTCCACTGGTAATGAATTAGAACATTCAGCTTCTTCCTCCTCATTCTCAGCTTCCGCAACCATCACTCGCTTCTTAGGCTTTGGACATTCATTGCTTTTATGACCCACCTCCTGGCAATTGTAGCATTTGAAACCATTGTTAACCTTCACCTTCTCAACCTTCACTTGATTATTGGAATTTGTAAACACACCACCTCCACGCCTTCCCTGCTTCTCCCAAGCCAACGCTTTCTGATGTGCCTCCGCTACAGACCTTGGATCGAACATATTCACCATATCCTGGATCTACATCCTTAATCCCCCAATGAA
Organism: Allium fistulosum; assembly: GCA_030737815.1. Taxonomy (NCBI): domain Eukaryota; kingdom Viridiplantae; phylum Streptophyta; class Magnoliopsida; order Asparagales; family Amaryllidaceae; genus Allium; species Allium fistulosum. The sequence continues at coordinate 229,087,641 of CM060908.1, read as the reverse complement.
TCTAGCAGTTAGTTGTTCTTCAATCTCCATAATATCATTTCTAGCAATGAGTTGGTAAAATTCATCTGCGTAATCATTAACTGACTTCGTTCCCTGCCTTAGATTCTGCAACCTCTGGTACATAAGCGATTGATAATAATAAGGTAAGAACGTTGCTTTCATCAATTTCTTCATCTTCTCCCAAGTTTCAACCTTTGACTTCCCCATCCGTTCACGTGTAAGTTTGGTTTGCTGCCACCATGCCAAAGCTCTACCCCTCAACCTTGTAGCAACCAACTTCACTCTATGAAGTTCTAGCACTTCTTTGAAGTCAAAAATCTCCTCCACATTAGACAACCAGTCCAAAAACTCTTCAGCTTGCATACCACCTTTGAATTCTGGAATTTCAGTCTTCATCCCAGATTCCCACTTGTGATCGTACTCCGACTGATTTCTTCCTTGTCCTCGTCCTTGTCCTCGAGCACTACCACCGTCATACTCCTCTTCAAAATCAGATGTACATCGATGTCGATCCTGACCACCAACATCCCTTCGATCTCCATTCCTCCGATCTCGACCATTCACATTCCAATCACCAACATTTCTATAAGAATCTCGATCCATACTTCTATGATTACTATCGATACTTCTTTCTCGATTTGAATGTGGCGAAACTCTACTTCCCCCATGGTTAGATTCAGGTGAAACCTTTCTCTGATTTTGATTCATCTCTAACATCATCTTCTCAATTCGACCAATCCCTTCATTAAGCTTTTCATTAAAGTTTTCATTAATTCTTTGCTCCATCTCGTCAGCTTCTTCTCTTCTATACAAAGCTTCTATATTTTGATGTCAATTAGCACTTCTCGGCGGCATAATTTGAAACTTCACAAACACTTCAATTCTCGACTTTGACTTTCAAAATGATACCAAATGGTGTACACGGCCTTCACTTGATCTCGGTTCTACTTCACTCTTCAAGTTTTGGCGCGCAAACTCCCACGGCCAAATTCAAACAACTTTCGAACTTTGATCCAAAATGAAATGGATCGAAAACTCCAACTTTGTTGCAATTTGCGATGAACACGATGAACAACAACTTCTCGGCCTTGATCAAAATGGCACGATCTACTTGCGACTTCTACTCGGCCTTGAATGGTATAGCTCGGCTTGACTTGATCTCTTCAAATTTCTTCAAAAGAATTGGCTCCAAGACTCGATTTAGCTATGATTGGCTAAAACAAGCTCTGATACCAAATGGTGCAGCAGCGGAAATAACAAAATGATGATTCTGTGAAGGTAGCGATCGATGGAATGAAGAATACTGAATTGCCCAAATTCGTTGATCCGAAGATACCGAATTCTAGCTATCCCAAACACGTTGATAGCGCACTATACTGTGTTTATAGATCTGCAACTCTTCGCACGTTGACCTAGCACACTAGATTCCGTGAATCGGCTTCTGCAGTCGTTGAATCGAGCGCACTCGATTAACCAAAAGAGGATATAGGAGATTACACTCAACTACCAATTTGGTGAAAGCACAAAGCTAACAAAACAAGAGTTTTATTTCAAATCAACTAACTATTACAAATGACACAACTTGCCTATTTATAGGCTACAACACATGCCACAGAAAATTACACAACACTTAAGTCGTTTCGCACTCATCACCCTACGACCTACGAATCATCATAAGTCGTTCACGACTTATCAGATTACAACGCAAACATCACGACTTACGACTTATAACAAAACGACTTAACAATATGTACAAAGGAAACAATACAACATATAGATCGTCTACGACTCAACATACAATTCACGCGACCTAACTTCAATGCTCCAGCTTCCATCAGCGACTTAAAGAATCAACGGCAGAGATTAACGCGGCATAAGAATCAACAACATCAAGCTTCAGCGACTTAAAAGAGTGGCTTCATAAACTGCGCGACCTAAATCTTGCGACCTAAGTCCTCGCGACTTAAGACCTCGCGACTTATCTCTCCAGATCACCCAGCGACCTATCTTAGGTCGTAACTCGTTTGTGCGACATAGTATAGGTCGTAACATATCTCTGCGACCTAAAGTAGGTCGTAACCCTTTAACTCGTCTGCCTTCCATCACCCTGAACCCAGTAACTCGCGTGCCGCTTTTGTTAGGTCGTGAGCGACTCAATAATAGGTTAGGTTGTCTACGACTCATCATATCCACACGACTTAAGATTCCGTTAGGTCGTGGATGATTTATCACTTCTTCCTTAGGTCGCAAACTCGAGATAACTTCTTCCCTTGGTTTCCAGTTAAGTCGCAGCTCCCCCTCTCGTGACTCCTTAGGTCGTGGATGACCTATAACTTCTTCGTTAAGTCGTATGCGACTTAAATCCTTAAGTCGTGTGCGACTTAGACCTTCACTTCTATCGTGAGCTGCATCATTACCTTTCAACACCAAGGCTTCTGCCTTCCTTCCAATCCACTACGTACCACTAGGTGATACCTTGTGTATTGGTTTCGGCTATGTAGGTTTCGACTAAGTAGGTTCCGACTAGGATGGGGCAGAATCATTGGAGTCGAAAGGGGCTACTAATTGAGAGGGAACACCTTTTTTTAATTAAAGGCTGAAATGTTGCTTCTTTTAGTAATTTCTTTATAACAATTTGCCTATTTTAGTTGTTCCAGATGAGAATCATGATTTCTTGGTGTATACAGATTCATGTGGAATAGGATTAGAAGCTGTGTTGATGTAGAGGGGTAATATGATTGTCTACACTTCTCGATAACTCAGACCACATGATGTTAGATATCTGACTCAGATTTGGAGTTAACAAGGGTGATTTTCGCATTGAATGTGTGGAGACACTACCTCTTAGGATAACGATTCGAGTTGTATATGGCTCATAAGTCTTGAGGTATTTATTCTCTTAGAAAGAGTTAAATATGAGACAGTAGTGGTGGCTGGAGTTGTTAGACTCTTATGATATTGGTATTGAGTATACACTGGGGAATGGAAATAAAGTTGCGTTGCACTTAGCATGAAACATCAGAATATATTGTTGGCTATGTTGGCTGAATAGAAGTATTTAGAGGCATTGACTATTTGTAGCATGTAGTTAAGGTCGACTGCTAGTTCTAGTCAAAGTACTGTCATGTTGTATTGCTTGGATGTTCGACCAATATTGATTAAGAGGATTGCTTCTAGACAGAGAAATGATCCAATGTTAGCAAAAAAGATTAGAAGGTTGTAAGGTGGAACCGAGATTGATGATTGTTACCTGGATGATTGACCCAGCTACAGGATGCTGATCATATAGGCTTTTGTTTCAATCAGGGTGGTTCGGCCCAAATAAAAGGATCGAGCGTCGCTCGGCTTAGGATGGAAGTGCACCGTTCGGCCTAAACGCATCGTTCAGAATGCAAGTGTCGTTCTGCCTAAATCCATCGCTCGGCATCCTTCATTCAAGCGCCATTGCTCGGCACTCTTTGTTCAAGTGCCAACACTTGGCTTCCTTCGTTCGGCCTGGATATGGGGTTCGGCCTGCATACTATTTGGCTAATGACCTTTGTTCGAATGGCATCGCTAGGCTACCTCTGGTTGGCCTGGATATGTGGTTCGGCCTACACTTCTTAGCAACTATCGTTCGACCAGTTTGAGGAGATGAGGTGGCTCGGTCTGGAAGGTTCGGTGAATGTCGTTCGGTCAGGTCTGGTTCGGCGCAAGCGTTCGGTATATCTATTTCAGTGCAAGAAGAGGGGGTTAGCTTATTCGTGGAGACCAACATTAAGGTAAGGGGTTCAGTACTGTTCTATTCCAAGTTCCACCACGAGTTGCTCCGAGTCTTTTGAGGACTTACTTAGAGACATTTGATAAGCGACCACCAACCGGCCATGATGGGTCGGTATCTCTCGATCGGCATATCCCGTTCGGCATGACTCGTTCGACATACCAAGCTCGGTGCACAGAAGTCACCTTCCATGGGCCGAAGTACCTTGTTTCTGGGCCCGTAGAGGAAGTCCAGCCTATCTTCGTCTATAAATAAGGAGGCAGGGGCGCGGTGAAAAAGGACCTTTTTTCGAGAACTCCGGGGAGACTCTGCCGTTTTCAAAACTCATTTCTTTTCTACAAAAACTTGTACTCAAGTTTTTGGAGCATGGTTGTATCTGTATTCAATTATTCAAAGAAGTAATAAAGATTACGATCAAAGTGAACGTAGGCAGTTACGTCGAACCACTATAATTCTGGTGTTCTTGTTTTTTATTGTTCTTCCTGCATACTATTGCGATATTCCTCAGTTTAAACTTATTTTCTTCATTAATCTCTCTACATAATCTTACTCAAGGGTGTTAGTGACCAATTTTGGTGCTATCATTTTGGTGCTTTCACTGAGAAACATATTCTTGGCCCGTTAGGATCTCCTTTGTTGCTACTGATTGAGGAAATCCTCCGAAGAAGATCCGAGTTCATTCACAAGAAGTCCATTGATTCTACTTAGGGTTCCAACCGATAACTCTACAATGGGAAGACCACGAACTAGATCAGCCCCTCACAATGCGGATGTCAATGAGACCGCCAGCGTCTAGCAAATAGGACCTAGTAATCAACAAGCTAATCTTGGCGCAGGGACCATGGTTGCCCAAAACCAAATGGAAGCTGTCACCAGAACAGAGTTCAACAAGCTGATGATAGAACTCATGGAAAGCAGGAGATAGCTTAACGAGAAGATTCAAGCTAACGCCAACCTCATGACTCAACTTACTCAACAACAGCATCATAATGCTGGAGGAAGTCTCGCTTCCTACTCCTCGTCCGACAGCTCTGCTTCATCTGATGAACCTCCCAGGCGTAGACGTCGTAGAACTGAAACAACGCAAACAGGTGCAGCGCACCAGGGGAATCGCGCTCAAGCTGAAACAGTAAACTTAGGATCTGGAGCATGAGTGGAAGCTAGATGACTGGCTCACCATGGTCATGACGAGGTAGGTCCCCAGGATACGCATTTGGTAGACTGCCAACAGAGGAGGTACCAACCGAACCGGTCCCGTAGGACGGATTCCAATTTGCCATCATCCATACAAACTCCAGACCTATCAGCCATGGTCAGACAGCTGATGAGGAAAATCAAGGTTTAACTAATGGTGATTGGGGTGTATCTAGGAGTCATACTCTGTTCACAGATGCTATCCTATAGCTGAATACCCCAGGAAGTTTAATATGCCGACTATCCCGGCCTACGAGGGGAAGACTTATCCCCGATAGCATGTAATGAGGTATGGGTGGATGATGGATTCAGCTAGGGCAAATGATGCAACTAAATGTAGATGTTTTCCAATAACTTTATCTGGGATCGCTACCATGTGGTTCACCCGACTTCCTCTGCGATCTATTTCCAATTTTGATGAGTTAGCGGCAAAATTTGTGGAGCAGTTCAGGATTCATGCCACTCGTCCCAAGGATGTTATGTCCTTGTCTAGTGTAATTCAGGCCCCAAGGGAATCGTTAATGGAGTACTTACAAAGGTTTCACGTTGCTGCTACTGAAGTTAGCAACCCAAATGACCATGCCATTTTAATGGCCGTAATGCGAGGAGTAGATCCGGATTCGGAGTTTGGTGACTGGCTGGCAGGAAAGCCTCCAACGACGCTGGAATGCTTTTACTCAAAGGCGCATCAATTTATAAGAAGGGAGGAAGCCAGGTGGACGAGATGAGATAATGCACCAGCACTCGGCAAGGAGACTGTGCAAAGCAACATTGCTGTAAAACAATCTGGCGACAACTCTGGAAAAGTTCAGGTCAATGTTCAAAACAAGCCTGAGCATCAAAAGTATCCGGAGGAGGAAATTTCGGAAAGATAAGGGAAGCCGGGAAGTGGAAACCAAGGATCCCAACTTACAATGAATACACTCCTCTGAATGCATCTCTGGAAAATATTTACCTATCGACTTGTAATACTTTCCAATATCGAAAGCCACGTCCAAAAGAGTCCACCGAAGAACAAAAGCAGACTGGGAAGTATTGCCGCCTCCATGAGACTTACGGGCACAATACCGAGGAGTGTAGGCACCTCCATGATGCGATTGAAAAGCTAATTCGACAGAAATAATTATAGGAGTTTGTGAAGGACCCTTAGGAAGGCGGACAAGGGACATCCAACCCCAATCATGGACAGGCCCCAAGGCGGTCTAAGGAACCTATTTGGACTGGAGGTAGATTAGTCATAAACACGATAGCCGGTTGGCCTCACCCTGCAGACAAAAATTGGCAAGAGATGGAGCGCTATGCTAGTTCCTTAAAACATGCAGATTTTGAATGCTGCTCAAACACGGAAGATGGAACTCCGGCTAAGCAACAGCGAATGATGATGGATGATATAGTATTTAGAAGTAGAGATGCCAACCAGGTGGAGGCACCTACCATTGACCCGATGGTCATCTCGGCCACTATTGGGACAGCGTTTGTGAGAGGGATACTGATTGACTGTGGAAGTTCTGTTAACATCATATTCAAAAAGGCATACGACCAAATGAAGATGGAGACAAAGGATCTAAAGTCGTCTAAAGCCCGCATTCATGGCTTTAATGGTGCGGCTACTGATGCATTAGGTTATGTTGAATTGCCAGTTGAACTTGGAGAAGGTGAACATAGAATGGTGGGGATCCTGCCATTCATCGTTCTGGATGTCGATTCCCCGTACAATGTGTTTTTGGGCCGACCAGCCCTGGCAGAGTTTAGGGCAGCTTTGGCCCCATGGTGTTTAACTCTGAAATTTCCGACAGAAAGTGGAGTTGGTGTAGTGCATGGTGATCAAGCGACTGGTCGTGCATGTTATGTGGCTGAGCTGAGAGAGGCTCACCAAAGAGAGAAGGGAAAGGTTGTGGACAGCTCCGTCCGCATCCAAGTTGCAGAAGATTGACAAGTAGTGCCCGAGCCTTGACTCGGGCAACATGATCGGATCTATAGAGACATAAGACCTAGAGATGACGATGAGGAACCCAAGGAGGCAAAAGCAGCACCGGTCGAACTGACAATTGCCATTCCAGTCAGCCATGATGATCCATCGCAAGTGCTTAAGATTGGATCACAACTTGACCCCTCGATGATCGAGGATCTTGCTAATTTCCTCCGAGTAAATCTGGATGTTTTCGCTTGGACACATTCTGATATGTGCGGGATTTCTCCCGCGATTGCAAGTCATATGTTGAACATAGACCCAAAATACGTGCCAATAAAGCAAAAAAGGGGAGGGATGGACCCGGAGAGGTCCGCCGCTCTCAGAGAGGAGGTGGACAAACTCAAAGCCAATGGGTTCGTCCGCGACGCCCTCTACCCTGAATGGGTATCTAACCCCGTGCTTTTGAGAAAAGCGAATGCGAAATGGAGGACCTGTGTCGATTACTCAGACTTGAACAAGGCTTGCCTTAAGGATAGTTTCCCTTTACCCAGAATTGACTAGCTGGTCGATTCAATTGTCGGGCACGAGTTGTTGTCATTTATGGATGCATACTCGGGATACAATCAAATCCTGATGCACATTCCGGATCAGGAACATACTAGTTTTGCCACGGATGTTGGACTATATTGTTATGTGGTGATGCCTTTTGGGATGAAGAACACGTAAGCGACTTATCAACGCCTAGTGAATCGGATGTTTAAAGACCAAATCGGTAGGACAATGGAAGTCTATATGGATGACATGCTCGTGAAGTCACGATAGTCAAATGACCACATTCGAGACTTGGCGGAAATGTTTGATATACTCAGGTATTACGGAATGAAAATTAATCCTTTGAAGTGTTCTTTTGGCATTGCGTCAGGAAAGTTCTTGGGTTCCATTGTTAACGCACGAGGAATCGAAGCTAACCCAGAGAAGATTCAGGTTATTCGAGACATACAAATGCCCAGAACCATAAAGCAAGTACAGAGCCTGAACAGAAAAGTGGCCACGCTAAGTCGATTCATAGCTAGAGCGACGGACAAGTGCATTCCCTTCTTTGATATAATAAAGAAAGGGAAAAGAAATTTTGAATGGACTCCCAACTGCGAGGACGCATTCCGAGCTTTGGTACGACATTTGGAAAGTCCCCCGGTGCTTTCGAAACCTATAGACCATGAAGTATTATATGTATACTTGGTCGTGTCTCAACATGCCATCGGTGCAGCTTTGGTTCGCGAGGAGGACCGAGTTCAAAAGCCGGTGTACTATGTCAGTAAACTTTTAACGGGAGCAGAAAGGAATTATCCTAAAATTTAGAAGCTAGCCTACTACTTTGTGATTGCATCACGCGAGCTTCGTCCTTATTTTCAGGCACATCTGATCAGTGTTTACATCGATCAACCTTTGCGACAAGTGCTCCAACGTCCAGAGACCTCAGGAAGGTTACTGAAATGGAATATTGAGTTGAGTCAATTCGATATCACCTACCTGCCACGGAGGGCTATCCAAGGGTAGGCGCTAGCAGATTTCATCGTAGAATTCACCATATCAGACGAACCAAACAGTGATGATGTTATTCCCTCCATTCGATGGAAACTATATACCGATGGGGCATCCAATGACCATTGCTCTAGGGCTAGATTCATTCTAGTAACCCCTGAAGACCGATCTATTTGTTATGCTTTGAAGCTTAATTTTCCAGCTACAAATAACGAAGCAGAGTATGAAGCACTACTCGCTGGCTTAAAACTTATCAGGGAGCTCGGAATAAAATCGGTTGAAATCTTTTGTGACTCTCAACTGGTGGTGTACCAAGTGCGGGGAGATTATCAAGAAAAGGGGCAGAGGCTTGATCCATACCTTACTCGGGTTCAAGAATTATTGGTAGACCTTGAATATTACGATATTTCGCACGTCCCGCGTGAACAAAACAGGGAAGCCGATTCATTGGCAAAATTCGCAAGTACTAGCGATGCACAGCAAATGGGCCTGGTTCCCGTCGGAGTTTTACAATTCCCAAGTATAAACGAGATGGAAGTAGATTTTGTGTTAAAAATAGGAATTGAAATGGAGTCATGGATAACCCCATTCAAACAATACTTACTATATGGGACTTTACCCGATAAAAAGAACGAAAGACGATAAGTCATTCGCAAAGCTTCACGATATATAATGCAGGGCGGGATAATGTATCGAAGGGGATTCTTGGTTCCCTTTCTTCGGTGCATCGCCCATGACGAGATAAAACGAGTCTTGAGTGAATTTCACGAAGGAGAATGTAGTGACCATACTTGGGGGCAGACACTAGCAAAAAAGATCCTCCGCTATGGATACTATTGGCCAATTGTAAATCGAGATGCTGTAGATTACATAAGAAAATGCGACAAATGTCAAAAGTTTGCGAAAATCCCAAGAGCTCCACCAACGAAACTCACACAAATGGTTAGTCCCTGGCCATTCGCGATTTGGGGGATCGATATAATCGGTTCCTTACCAATCTCTAGAGGTGGTGCAAAATATGCAATTGTTGCGGTTGATTACTTTACCAAGTGGGCAGAAGCAGAGCCTTTAGCTACGATCACTACCAAAAAAGTAATTAATTTCATTGTACAAAACATCATATGCCATTTTGGCCTCCCATGAACTATTATTACGGACAATGGAACTCAATTTGAAAGTAGAGAGTTCAAAGAATTTTGCCAGAAATATCACATTGAGAAAAAAAATTCGGCGGTCGCTCACCCTAAAGCGAATGGACAAGTGGAAGCCATAAGTCCGCGATTGGCCATACTCCATTCACCTTGGCATACGGCACTGAAGCTGTGATACCCATGGAACTTTAAGTTCCTTCTCATTGGGTAACTTATTATGACCCCAAGAGGAATCAGAATCTCCTATTGGAATCGTTGAACTTTGTTGACGAAAAACGTGAAGAAGCTGATTTAAGAGCGGCTGCACATAGGCACCGAGTTGCTCGATATTATAATGAAAAAGTTCGACCGAGAATTTTCAATGTGGGTGATCTCGTGTTGAAGCGAGTTTTTCCGACCCAATTACATTTGAATCCCACATGGGAAGGTCCGTATGTCATCGAACGGAGGCTTGGAGAAGGAACTTTCAAGCTAGCGACCGTAGATGGCGTGACACTTCCTCGCACATGGAATAGCGAGCATTTGCGTCGTTATTATACCTAGTCTATTTCTTTTTGCATTTTAGTTGCAAATTATTTCCAGTGTATGTTCATTTCATTGTTTTTAGTTTTTGGCATGTAATAAGACAATTCACTTTGTTTCCATTTGTTATGATCAATAAAGGCTTGAAGCCGTCTTTTCCATGAACTATTGATGTTTTCATATATTACAATTCTGTGACGAAAATTAAATTGCGTTATTCTGTCTGGCGTAAGAACGCACACCCAAACTTGAAAAAATATCTAAGTCCCCAGGGTGCGGACTAGAGTACTCTGAGTCCCCAAAGTGCGGACTAGAGTATAAACGACTTGAAAAATCTCTAAGTCCCCAGAGTGCGGACTAGAGTGCTCTGAGTCCCCAGAGTGCAGACTAGAGTATAAACGACTTGAAAAGTCCCCAAAGTGAGGACTAGATTGCTCTGAGTCCCCAGAGTGTGGACTAGAGTATAAACGACTTGAAAAAATCTCTAAGTCCCCAGAGTGCGGACTAGAGTACTCTGAGTCCCTAGAGTGCGGACTAGAGTATAAACGACATGAAAAAATCTCTAAGTCCCTAAAATGCGGACTATAGTCCCCTGAGTCCCCTGAGTACAGACTAAAGTATAAATGATTTAAAACTCTCTAAGTCCCTAGAGCGCGGACTAAAATCGAAGCGATTCAGAAAACTTCGAGTCGCGTGGAAGTGAACAAGTACTTACGTGACCCACATAACTTTGGATTTCAAACACAAGATGGATGGTGAAGCTAAGAATCGAACATCATCAGAAAAACAAAATTTTATTTACTAATCAAGGATTTGGTTTCACTACACTTTCTCCTAAACTCGGAGCAAAAAATCTATTCGCAACGACTACGAAAATAAGTAGAAATAATTACATAATCCAGGCTTATTCGCGTTGAACGAAGCATGATAGCAACTTCTTCGACTTCTTCTCCTTCTTCGGTTTCTCTGAAGACTCCTCCCCCGAGTGTTTTTTCCTAGACGCCTTGCTTGTAAGGGAAATGGTGCCTGGGGAAGGAGGAGGGACTTCCTGTGGCGAGGTTCCACCGGGGAGTATAACCTTCAGGGGCTTGTTCAATGGATCATCAAGCTCCACCACCTGAGGCTCAACCATAATCTCAGCTTTCTTCTTCTTCTCTTCTGTGATTTGCTCCACATGCTTGATTTTGAAGTGTGTTCAGAGGCGCCCGTAATCTTAACTTCATCGCGTTCCTCCTCGGGCAATAAATTTTCAGATTTGTCTTCGTCAAGCGCCCCGATCACTTGTGCATCGGGTCCGGGGGTCTCTCTAGTCTAAGTTTCCTCTCCCATTTTCCCCTCCTTTTCTGTGGCAGCATCGCTCCTTGGAGTTAGCTCGGGGTCAGAATGGCCTACACGAAGTCGTAAGAGACAAATGTTAGAATATGTTTATTATTCGTCGAAAGCAATGGCCCTTTGAACTCTAATAAAGCTATGTACCCGTATCTGGCTGATTCTCAACGTTTCAGGGAGTTTCACCTTCCGGAATAGGAGATGGAGCATGAACATCAATTCCAGGTTTCTCCGAGTCATAGCCAATATGCTGCTCAAAGGGATCGAGTGGTTAGCGACCAGTCGGCTGAATAGGAGGAGTAACTGAGGACTCGGTTCCGGAGAGACCGACAGTATCATTTTTCCCTTTCAATGAGGAAGAGTCCCTCCCGTAAAGGGTCTTTGCCGCAGATAGATCGGTGCGTTCATTCTCGCGAAGCACTTCTTTCACAAGGGAATCTTCATCAATCCCTTCAGTTCCCAACTCGACTTTTTTGATCTTTATCAAAGTGTCCCATGCTTCGGCCAAAGATTCAAGGTAACCCTCGCCAAGAAAAGTTAGGTCACGATGCATGAGAACTCGAGCATTATACTCGGCTATGAGTGGATCAAACATACACTTAATTTCCTCCCTACCGGCTTCAGTGGCCGCCTGGAGGCGGGTGTCGATTTCCGAGAGCACCATTCTTTTGCCCTCTTCACGAGCCACATCCTTCAGCGCTTCAACTTTGGAAATCTCCTCGTCGAGCTTTACTTTTAGGAGTCGTGTGGAGACAATCTCGTCACAATATCATTGTGACTCTTCTTGGGCTGCAATTTTTCTTCTTTTTCTTTAAGGAGTAGCTCCTCCAATTCTTTAACTTGGTGAGCGAGTGCATTCTTTTCTTTTTGGATGGAATCCTTCTCTAAGGCTAAAGCGCCACAGCATTGGACCGCCTCGTCAATCTCCTTTTTATGTGCGACTTCCAGACGATCAACTGCTTTGGCTGTGTCTTTAGCGGTTTTTTGAGCGGCTGCAAGCTGATATTTATATGAGGAAAGCTCTTCATCTTGTGCTTTGATAATGTCTTTGTCGTGGACAGCTTCGAGTTTCAGGCGATCGATTTCGTGCTGGCGTTCCACCGAAACTTCTGAAACTTTTTCCACTAAATGAACGAATGCGTCATGCTGAACATAGACTTCATTAGTACATGCAATTGCACTTTACTTAACGTGCCCTGGAATAGGATTGATCGTCGGAAGAAACTTTAGTCCATCAAAGCATATTTTTGGTAATGTGGTTTTAAGCTCAGCTAGCTTCTCAGTTACCGATGGATCATGTGCAGGACTGGAGGAAGTTTATTTCGTCGAAACAACAGATTGCTTGTGAAGCTCACGGGACTGCTTGGTTCTTGATGAGCCAGAATATTGATCACAAGGAGCTTTAGGTTGAGACCCCTTTGAGCAGATTTATCCCTGTTATGCTCTGGTTGAGGGGGAGGATCGTTGGGGTAGGAAGAGTGGCTATAAGTCCTCCTTCGAGACGATGAATCTCGAGAACGATAGTCTCTATCGCTATTGTTATCTCTGTCTCGGTGTTTTCCGGACCCCGAGTCTCGGCTGGAATGATGGAAAATAGAGGACCCGCGAAGGCGGTCGAATCCATGAGAATGTCCCATATCACCTGCACAGAAATTAAGCAAGTATGAGTTAGCAGGAATAACATAGTGGCTGAAGTTCATGTGTAAGATGAGGTGTGAGCGTTAGTGTTTGTGTCCTAGTGTTTCCCCCCGACGGAACAGTTTCTTTAGCTTTACTTATCGGAGTTTTTCTCCTTGGTGATGGGCTTGAACGCCTTCACTACCTCTCGTGGGCGAATGAAGTTTTATGGCTTCCGGGTCGTCGAAACCGTAGTTGAGCAAATCATCAGGAATTGTAAGGTCAGACAAGCCTTTCAATGAACCCTCTAAGTATTGTGGAGATGGCTTTTTCTCCATTGGAGTAATTGTCACTTTCGAAGTTCCGCCCACTATCTTCTTCCTCAGCTTGTAAGCTAGTTTCTTTTTCCTTTTGAAGGGGAAGGTGGTTCATCAGTGCCATGTGCTTCAACCGCTGGTTCCGGAGCAGGACTTACACTCTCACCCGGAGCTTCAGCCTCCTTTATTTCACCTTCCTCAGATACATCGGGGGTCTCTCTTGTCGAAGGCCCTGCTTGCCTTTTGCCTTTGTCCAAGGCAGACCCGGTTGTAGTGACGCTATGAGGGAGACTTATTCGGCGACCTTCCGCCAACAATCCAAATCTTGAAAGAGATTCATTGGAAATGATGAATTTGATGTCTCGGACTCCCGCGGGAATAGCTCGAATAGCTTCGATGGCCTCAGAGTACCCGGAAGCTTCGAGACGTGGGCTAATACCTGTAAAAATCGAAAAAAGGTTTAAAAAGAATGCACTTCCTGCCATGTACGACTATTGATCTAGGAAAGGAACTTATTCCCTTCCAGCCATCTCCTCGCAAAACCAGGGGCAGCGCACGTAAAACCATTCCTGCTTGTATAGGGCAAATTTGCTCCATGCCCCCGTTAAGATTTGACACTTGGAGTGTGGCTCGAGGAATATGAAGGATGGGTTGTCGGACCGTCTCTTGAAATGATAGATATATCGGATATCATCGGGAGTGGGTAGTCTGAACAGGACACTGATGAAAAGAATACACGTTCCATAGATGAACGCGTGACTATTGGGATGTAACTGTGTTGGGGAGATCTCCATATACTGTAGCACATCACGAAGGAAGGAGCCGAAAGGTGGCATGCTACCTACCTAGCACATGAATTTGTTGCAAACCGTATACCCAGCTGGGGGCAGGTGAGGACGATCTTGCCCTGATGGAACCAGCACATCATCAAAGGGGATTCCATGGATTGAGAATAGTCGGCGAGGAGCGTTTTCGTTGATTCTCGAAGCTTGAGAATCGACCGGATTGTCTAGGATAATTGTTGCATCTTTGGCAATAGGAGCCAAGTCAATAATCGCAGTCGTTGGACTCGGGATATTTTGTGCAGGAATCGTCGATGGATTCGAAGTTTCCACTACTTCCTGTCGAGAACTCAGCCCGAGTTTACCTGAAACTGTGGCGGAGCTCGATTTTCTAGACACCCTCAACAAACGCCAAATTTGAGTAAACACCTGTTTGAACTATACTTGAAAGACAATCCATATTAGATATAATGACAAAAGAACTCCCCCCATGTGGTGTGTGGACTAGTGCAATCGTTCGAGCATAAGTGTAAAAGAATTAAAGGCCTAAAAGCCGATAGAGTAAGGTTAAACATTGAACTGTCGTCTTCGAAGACCATCATCGCTGACTGTCTTCGAAAGCTTGTCTTATGACGGTTTTAGTTTTGAACTCGGACATTAGAACTATATGTTAAATTCTATTATTTGTTTCTATCGAGTTGGACTCAGATTTATAGTTGTTGGAATTGGGGAGTTATCAGTCAAAATCAGTTCGATATGCTTGTATGCTTAAATTGCTGTCGTTGTTCAACATTTTTTGGCAAGGCATGGAAGTATGAAATTTTGATATATGATGTGCTTAAGTGGAGGCAATCATGATTATGAATGCCAGCCCCAAGGTCTGGAGCCGAACGACCTACTAGACCAGCATTGTCGAATCACTCACTCTTCTCTCCGACACTCTCTCTTCACCGTTCGGCCTACGGGGGTCATGCCGAGCCACACTCGCTCGGCATACCGAGCCCAATTCACAGTCTCTGACCAGGTCGTAGCACTACACTCAAGTGATTAGACCATACTCTCTCCCTCACACCGAACGATACCAGGCCACTATCCTTGGCTCCAGAAACCGCCCATGCCAACCGAACCAATCGTTCTCCTCCAAATCACTTCCTCGAGTAACCTAAACACTCCTCTAGTTGCCCACCGAACGACACTCTCACTCATACACCACGCCCAACCTAACAACTAGTAGACTCCCATACAACCTAACAATTTAGCGTTAACGCTCGGCCAACACTTCCTAATCTGACTAAATCCTCCCTACCCATCACTACTTCCTCCTCCCTCACTCGGTGACCTAACAGCCTACGTCCTGGATACCTCCGGTATCCTTTTCCTTCCTCCTCTCCATCTAACCCTAAGGCATTTTTAAACCTCAGGTTCATCTTCCTCATCTACACAACTTCCACCATCCGTAATTTGAAGAAAAGTCATGAATTCGAATCTCGTACAAAACCCCTTATTTGGGAAAGTCGATCAAGTGAGAATTTCATTCCTAAGAGAATGGGTCGAAGCTTAGGGAAAGGCTTGATTTGGAATCGAAATCCATTCAGGCTCGTTGTCCGGAAAAGTTGTGGGGCAAACGTACTAGAGTCAGGAAGATAGAGGAAGATTGAGGAGGTAGCAGGAGTTCGGGGGAAGGCAAGTTAGAAAGTCCTATAGAGTGGAAGTAAAAGTAAAGGAAAAAAAGGAGAAGTATTGGCTTATATAAAGAGGAGGGGAGGTGAACAGGCATCAACCAGTGGACCCAGTCAATGTATCTCAGTGGTTCGGTGAGCAGTCATACCGAGCGACAGTTAACTCGCCGAACAAGTGGTTCGGTGCACGAACATCGACCGACCCGCATCAAAGACATGGCACAATGAAAAACTCAAATATGGTTCGGCATTCGGGAAATTGTGAGGATCAACTGATGAGAAGTCGGAGCAAGGTTTTAAAGAAAAACGTGGATTGCTCATGGTTCAAAGCGCATCATGTTGGCTCACACGATACGCTTTGGGGGGCAAGTGTTACCCGGATGATTGACCCAGCTACAGGATGCTGATCATATAGGCTTTTGTTTCAATCAGGGTGGTTCAGCCCAAATAAAAGGATCGTGTGTCGCTCGGCTTAGGATGGAAGTGCACCGTTCGGCCTAGATGCGTCATTCGGAATGCAACTGTCGTTCGGCCTAAATCCATCGCTCGGCATCCTCCATTCAAGCGCCATTGCTCGGCACTCTTTGTTCAAGTGCCAACGCTCGGCTTCCTTCGTTTGGCCTGGATATGTGGTTCGGCCTGCATATCGTTCGGCCAACAACCTTCGTTCGAACGGCATCGCTCGGCTACCTCCATTCGGCCTGGATATGTGGTTCGGCCTACACTGCTTAGCAACTATCGTTCGGCTAGTTTGAGGAGACGAGGTGGCTCGGTCTGGAAGGTCCGGTGAATGTCGTTCGATCGGAGCTGGTTTGGCGCGAGCGTTCGGTATATCTATTTCAGTGTAAGAAGAGGGGTTAGCTTATTCGTGGAGACCAACATTAAGGTAAGGGGTTCAGTACTATTCTATTCCAAGTTCCACCATGAGTTGCTCCAAGTCTTTTGAGGACTTACTTCGAGACATTTGATAAGCGACCACCGACCGGCCATGATGGGCCGGTATCTCTCGATCGGCATATCCCGTTCGGCATGACTCGTTCGGCATACCAGGCTCGGTGCACAGAAGTCACCTACCATGGGCCGAAGTACCTTGTTCATGGGCCCGCGGAGGAAGTCCAGCTTATCTTCATCTATAAATAGGGAGGCAGGGGCGTAGTGAAAAGGGACCTTTTTTCGAGAACTCTGGGGAGACTCTGCCGTTTTCAAAACTCATTTCTTTTCTACAAAAACTTGTACTCAAGTTGTTGGAGCATAGGTTGTATCTGTATTAAATTATTCAAAGAAGTAATAAGATTACGATCAAAGTGAACGTAGGCAGTTACGACGAACCACTATAATTCTGGTGTTCTCATTTTTTATTGTTCTTACTGCATACAATTGCGATATTCCTCAGTTTAAACTTATTTTCTTCATTAATCTCTCTACATAATCTTACTCAAGGGTGTTAGTGACCAATTTTGGTGCTGACAATGATCTAAAAGATTTTATTCTTGACCACAGAAGATGGTTAAAGAAGATGGGACGGTTATGTGTTCCAGATGTTGGTGACTTAAGAAAGGAAGTTCTTAGGGAGTGCCATTGATCAAAATTTACTATACATCCTAGAGGAACTAAGATATATTAGGATACGAATAGGAGTTTCTTTTGGGAAGTTATGAAAAAGGATGTAGGCATGTGGGTAACGCAGCGTTCGAATTGCTAGCAAATAAGAGCAAAGCATTAGAAGCCTAGCGGATTGCTTCAGCTTTTAGATATACCAGTTCGAAAATGGGATACAATATCCTTGTATTTTATTGATGGGTCGCCAAGGTCAAAGAGGGGTAATGAAAGTATATAGGTCATAGTGGATAGACTAACCAAGAGTGCACACTTCATTCCTGTTAAGTCAACCAGGACAGCACCTGTATTGGCGAAGTTGTTTATGAAGAATATTGTTAGACTACATGGGATTCTGTGTAATATAGTCAGTAACATAGATGCTTTGTTCGCTAGTGAATTCTAGAAGGGTCTACAGGAGGTATTAGGTACCAATTTTAAGATGAGTACCGATTATCACCCACAGACGGATGGGCAGATAAAAAGACTCAATAAGGTACTTGAAGATTTATTGAGGGCCTGTGTACTAGACTTTGGTGGGTCGTGGAAAGACCATTTCCACATAGTTGATTTTTCCTATAATAATATTTATCAGACTATTATATGAACGACACCTTTTGAAGGTTTGTCATGGAAGGCCATTCAAATCACTGCTATGTTCATTGGAGACCGGAGATAGATTGGTCCTTGGTCCTGATATGGTGAATGAGGCCATAGAAAAGATTGAGTTGATCCAGGCTAGGATAAAGGAAGCTTAGTCTAGGCAGAAAAGTTACGCAGATAAGAGGTGTAAAGATTTAGAGTTCTTAGTTGGAGATCGTGTTTTCATTAAGGAATCACCAATAAAGGGTGTGGTACAATTTGGAAAGTCAGGAAAACTAGCACTGAGATATGTTGGACCTTTCCCTATTATAGAGAGGATCGGGAAGCTCGCGTACCGAGTTGAGTTATCGAGTAGTTTGGTAAGTGTCTATAATGTGTTTCATGTTTCTCATCCCAGGAAGTATGTGCATGATCTAGAGACTACTATTACTCTGACTGCACTGGAAGACATAGTGGTAGAATCGGATCTGACTTTTGTGAGACAACCAATTCGAGTTGTAGCTGGAGATGAGAAAATATTAAGGAAAAGGACGGTCAAGTTAGTGAAAGTCTAGTGGAGTGACAATGATAAAGACTGTACTTGGGGGACAGAGGATAGGATCAGAGATACTTATCCTAAGCTATTATGATGATATGCTCTATATTAGCTGTATATAGACTTTATAACTTGTAGGATTACTAGCATTGTTTACATGTTTGATATGTTTGTTATGTAGTCTTTACTAAAATTTGAGGACGAAATTCTTTAAGGAGGGGAGCCTGTAACACCCCTAATTGTAGTTTAACATTACTCGGGATATTTAATTGGATAGACTAAACAGAATAATATAAATAATTATGGAGAATGAGATTTGAAAAATTATAAGGTCGGGCCACTACTAATGAACTAAGTAAGTTTGTTAAAAGATTTAACATATAAGAGAATATATGAGAGGAAAAATAGGTAGATTCATCATTTAATCCTTAAACTCTCTCTCTCCACTATTTCATTCTCATTTTTTCACTCCATAAACAATCAAAAAGAAAACATAGCAAGCCCGGCCTTTAACAAGCTGTAGGAGATCAAAATTAAGGGGATTCGAAGAAGAGGTGCTTAGGGAAACTAAAGCAATAACAAATCTCAACTCCAGCATTAAATCTAAGGTGAAAAATACATGAACCATCTCTTTTGCTTGTGTTTATATTCTGTTATGGATAGTACCCAAATTATTATTGTTTTTTTTACCAAGATATGGTTGTATAATCATTGTTTGGATAGAACAATGATATATGGAATTTTATGAAATTATTCAAGTGGGTTTTAAGGGTAAAACCTAAACATTTAATCTCCAATCGTTTTTATTTTTGGGTATGTTGAGTAAAACACTATTTTTGAGATGTGTATTTGATTTCATAATTTTTAAGTTAAAATAAATATTTTATGAATTTCCTAAGGTGGAAATTAGGTTAATTTTGGGTTTTAATTATTAAAAATAATTAAATATAGGTTTTGGCACTAAAATTTTTATACAATGAAGAGTATGGTATTTTGGAATTTCTGTGATTTTAAGGGATTTTTCACAAGTGATTTCGAATAATTTTGAATTTAATATGCTAGAAAAGCATTTAAACTATTAATTAATTAAATTGAAAAATGTTTTGGAAAGGTAAAACTGATTTGCGGCAGTTTTTCGGAAAAGATTGTGTAAAGCATTTTTATATCTAATAGAAATTGGACAAGAGATTGGATTTGGCAAAAAATATTTGCCTTTTGTAGTAATAATACATATTTTATAAAATGAACTATGATGCTACTAATGTGCGACAACCCCATGAAGTTCGACATCGACAATGAAGTGCAGCAATGACATGGAACAGTGCATGGGATACTTAGTATTATAAGTATGTAACTCATTGGACCATGCATGCGGCAACAACGCCACATACCAACAGTGTCGCCAAGCAATAATGACGCCGCTTGTCAAAGTGCCGATTATCATTGTTGCATCTCTTTCTTGCCTTTTGGTGTCGCATGTGTTATCTCCACAATTTTATACGACACTGCATCCCATTATATTGATCATTTTCGATAACAACTACGTAAAAAGGTAATGATGCCGCTTGTTTTAGTTTTGACCCTATAGTTTGCCGGCATAATAGCCAAAATAAAAAATAAGCATAAAGTTTTAAAGTGATTCTGCTAACCTTGATGCCTCTATTCATCAAAGTCGGCAAGGATCCTTTTGCACTACTTTATTGCTTTGACTGTGATGTCGTACGACATCAACGTCGCATTTATTCAGTGCCCCCAACAATGGCTGGTTAGGCCTTGCCGCCTTGTTTTTGGGTTAAACGAAGTTTATTTTATGTAGGTGGGTAACATGAATTAAATTGTTAAATGATGGGTTCATAGTTATCCTAGGAAAACTATGGAATGTGAGATGGATAGTCCACATCATGTTCGAGACGGATAATCTCCATATGGTTATTAAAGGGTTCATGGTTATCGTTGGAAAACTATGGTATGTGTGATGGATAGTCCACATCATTTTAAATAGATGAAATCATATGTGATGGGTAGTTTATATGAGAGGGGATAGATAATCCATAAAAATGTTTATATGTGAGATGGATAGTCCATATAACTTTGACAATGAAACCATGTGTGACAGGTTGTCTGTGTGGTAGGGGATGGGTAATCCAAGTAATCGTAGATGAGATGGGTAGTCCACATAAATATAAGATGTATAGTCAATAAAAATTTAGATGGGTGGTCCTATAAATTAGGATGGATAATCCAATATATGTTGCATAGCTATAGATAATCTTTAATGTTCTAATCATTGTGGATGCAGGAGATAAGTATATGGTTAATATGTTTTGGTTAAAGTGATAGTGAGGGAAAAACTCGTTCCGCTCAGCGGCGTGGTCCCACTATATATCTATTTGGTTGGAGATGGTAGGTTATTGTTCACACCAGACTTTTTGTCTAACCCGAAGTTTTTTTGTTTTTCCCCTTAAACTCTTGGGTACTCATTTGAGTAGGTCAGGTTAGGGTTTTTAGATTTCCAATAAGACGCATAAGCTTCCGAAGATGTGCGGAAGGAAATCTAGCTATTTAGGAGTACCTATCTAATCAGCTGTGTTGTTTGGTTTTGTTTATATGGATGTAATTGATAGTTATATAATTGCCAAGTGTTAGACTCTGATTAACCAAGGATGAATCTTCATATGTCACTCTTGGAGTATTTTGTAATAATGATAATTTCTCTAAATGCGGGTTTGCGAATGGGATTGTGTAACGAATATGAAATATCGTTTGAAATGAAATTTGAAAAACTTTTAAAAAATATTTTGTTTCATATTTTCATATTCATGTGCTTCTGATTATTGATGTGATCAACATAGCAACATTTTGTCACCAGAAATTAATACTATGGATGACCACAACATCTATAGTGCTTAGTTTCGAGCCTCAAAATGGGGGATGTTACAGCAGACGTGTATTGATTATTGGATTTGAATAAAGAAGGCCTAAATAATAACTTTCCTTTACCCACAATTGACCGGTTGGTAGACGGGATCGCATGACACAAGCTGCTCTTGTTTATGGATGCTTACTCTACCTATAATCAGACATTGATGTATGTTCCACATTAGGAGCACATAAGCTTTATAACAGATTTGATTATATTGTTACTGAGTGATGCTACACGTTCTAAAGAACGTAGGAGCCACTTACCAAAGAACATTGAATTCAATGTTCAGGAATAAGATCGAGCGAACAATGGAAGTGTCTGTGGATGATATGCCCATGAAATCATGGCTATTGAGGAACCGTATGGATGACCTTTCAAAGATGTTTGAAGTGCTATCGAAATATGGAATGAAGTTAAATCCATTGAAATGTTCTTTTGGAGTTGCATTGCAAGAACCCGAACCTTAATGGTCTAGAATTCCAAACAAAAATTAAAACCCAAATGCATTAGTGTATGAATCTTTGGTTTTGGTAACCTGTAATAAACACGAGCAATTAGAGATTGATCTAACTAAAATCACAATGGAAAAGAAAATACAATATGATATAAATACTGACTGAGGCCACACCTCGAAATAAATTGTATTCCTTGGACATCCAATCGTCCTGTCAGTACCGAGCATGAATAAGAAGACTTCTACATTAACCATTCCATCTCGCTCCAGTGACCTGTTCCTCCAAACTTATCCTATATGTTGTAATGAGGAGTGGATCATAACAACGTTCCGGTGATTAGAAAATTACATACTTAATCTGTAACACAAACTTATACCGATTGGTTTCCATTTAAATGTTGTCTTATTACTTGTAGTTAATTCGTTTAATGCGCGTATAATATGTATACCTAACCTACTCTAAGGTGTATAATACTGACATATGCTTATTATGCATATGCTACCCAAAATCTAGCCACTTAATACTTCTTGAATAGGGAGGAGGCAAACCCAAGGGCCATTTAATAACTCAGACCCCAAAGCAGACCCTTCGCACCATCAACATTAGTCTATCGGTCCTAGCAACAGAGATTGATATTTTCTACGTACAGCTTTATAATATATAGTTACCGCATCTATCGTTAATAATGTCCTAGCTATGTGAGAGATAGTACCCAAACCACTTAATACCTTCTTAATGTAAGTTAGGAAAACTTTGACCATTTAATACCTTATTTAAGGCAAGTCACCATCATTTAATACCTAATCCCAAAGCAGCACCTTACTGGTATCTATCTAGCTGGCATTTCATGAAAATCTCTTCGGCCACTTAATTCTTCCTATTGAAGCGGACCTTTCCAAAATATCCTTTACCTTTCCTAATCGCTAACCCTAAACATTTAATACTTCCTAAATAGGGAGAAGGCGGACCCTCAATCAACCACTTAATACCTCCGACCCAGAAGCAGGTCTTATGTTTTACATATATCCCTTTTCCCACGGGTCATATGGTTGGAGATGTCTCACATCAGTAATAAGTATTCACAAATGCTGGCAGCCTTTGAGTGAAGAGCATATTTCTATTGTGTAACTATATTGACCTCACATCCCAACCCACTAGGTCTAATTAATTATTCTAAGCTTTATATTGGACAAAGCCCACTAATCACTATTTTCATATTTAAGACTATAATTTATTCTAATGATGATTATACTTCCTTATAATGTTTAATTGCTACCTAAAAGTCTTGTGGATCAAATACTACCTAACTTCTGTATAATAAGCAAGTGTATAAGTTAATGCAATAATGGGCAATAAATAGTATAGTATGAAAATCATGCAAACCAGAGTTTTTATACTAGTTCGGATCTCGCGTCCTACGTCCATTCCTGAAGCTCCCCTTTGGTATTTCCTTTAAACAAATTACCCTCACTTTGCCCGAAGGAATAGGCTAATACAAAAGTATCTCTGACAATCCTATGTTCCAATAACATAGTTTTTGACTTATAGTACAAATCTTCCTATGATCTCATTTGAGTATATGAATGCTTTGAGTTGTAGGAAGTGATTTAACCAAAATTATATTTTTGTTATGAGGGTATGTGAACAATGTATATGCAAGAGAATGCTTAGAAATCAAGAGAGTAAAGAATAAATTGATTTAAGTTTAGATGATTTCTACTTCTCAATCAAAGTGGTATTTATAGATTCAGAAAGTTGCAGATAAAGAGTTGTTACTCTTTGAGAAAGTCTCTTCATTTTAATGGCTGCAACTCTTCATTGAAAGGTGATTTCCTTTTGATTCAAAACAGAAGTGTCTTTTCAAATGTGACAGTTTTGCCCATGACAGACGTCTGTGGTAAAATCCTCAGACGTTTTTGACTTATTTTAATTTTTAACCCGAGACTTGTCATAGACGTCTTTGGTTTTATCACAGACGTCTGTGAGTGTAAAAACTGTTTTCACCTTAATTTTGATGTATAAGAAATTGTGTGTGCTCGTGTATGCATATATACTCAAGGAGACCTCAATAATATTATCTCTAGGACTCTTTTATAGTAGAGTAACCTTAGTATGGTCAATGAATCTTCGTTTCTCTTTGAGTCTCAATATCTTCGAGCATGGTGTCTTCTTGTAGCATATACTTACAATCTTGATAAGGTCTATATATGTATATGTTTGTATAGCTGTTATCATTGAAATATAAATTGGAGGTTGTAACAATCTCCCCCTTTTTTATGATGACAACTATACAATCATATATCAACTATAGAGTGAAATATTAACTATATGATCAAAATATCAACTATAGAATGGAAGTATTATTATGTTTCTTTATGTTTATCTCTCTCTATGTATATGCGTCTCCCTCTATGTGTATGCATAAATTTCTCCCCTTTTGTCAATATCAAAATGGAGGGAAACGATATAGAATATATATATATAAACGATATAAATGTCATAGCATGTCATCATTTCTGATTATGGAAAATCAAATATGAAAGTTCAAAGCAAAATTTAGAAGCAAATGTAACAAAAGTTATACATAGGAAAACAAACAATCATAAGAATTGCAAAATAAAAGAAAACAAAGTCTAATTGTACTGATTTTGGGAATAAGATAGGCCTCCGTAGTTCTCATAATACTCCCAGTAAGCGGATGGATCTTGCTCATATGTACCTAGCCATTGTGTCTGGTCGTTGTACTCCTCATCTTCGTTGATTGAAAAGCCTTGAAATGCCATGTAAGATGGTTGTTGAAAATATGGAGTATCAGAGACGTACATTTCATTATTGTCTTCCTCTTCATCCTCGGCTTGTGCATGCATAGGAGTCTTCCCTCGGTCATCTCTATCGTGTGACGTAACTTCTGGCGAGGCTTGTTAATGATAAACTGGTGTTTGAACCTAAGGTGGAGGTTTTGGGGAAGGCAAAGATGACGACCGTAGGGAAGATCGACCACGTACTTTGTGGATCACTTTGCCTAAAGTTGAGACGACTTTGTCTAAAGTCTTTTCCATCTTTGTCATCCTAGTGGAGAAAGAGCATTCAAATCTAGTCATTTTTCTTCTTAAAGCTCGTTGATTGGCCATGATTATTTTTTGGTTTTTGATTGCCAAATTGCGAAGAGATTCATTTGGCGTTAGTTCAACCCAAGCTTCTTGAATTTCTGAGTCCTAACAATATTCGGTACCATGAATAAAGGAAGGTGGATGTTGGGAAGGATAAGGGGAGTAGGTTTGTTGAGGAGCGCTAGTTTGAGGAGTACCATGATGTTCTTCTTCATGTTGTTGTTGAGTCCATTGGTTGAAGGGAATGATACAAGGTGGACTCTTTTGAGGATGCATCAGTGAAAGATATCGTGTTCCACTATCTTTGGCTGGAATTTCTTCGTATTGTGAGATGTACGAAGGAAGTCCAAGATTTTGCAAGATGTACATTATATACGGAGCATAAACAATGGAACGACGATGCATGGACCAAAATCCTTTAATTTGTTCATGAATAAAATTTTCCCAATTAACCAGTAGGCGAGCAAATATTGCATAAAAAGCTCTATAGTCATTGGGATAAATTTGTTTGTGACTTCCCAAACAAGGAATGATGGTATTAATTATCATTCGATTTAATAGTCTAGCTCATGGTCAAAGGTAAATGGATTTCCATTGTGGCATTCAATCTTCCCATATTTGATTGGTAACTTCATCCCTAGGTAGAAGACTGTGATCCAGTATATCGGTTAAATCAATCCCCGTATAAGAACATCCTAAAATACGACCAATGGTATACACATCAATTTTAACTTCTTTACCATAAACACTTGACCATAACCAACCATCATCATTCTCCAGATTCCAAATCTCTGAACTACATAGATTGGAGTAGAAGAGGTAAATAGCTAGAGGATCAATGATTACCTTATTTGCATCATAGCTAATTAAATTGCAACAGCCGACATCCGTAGTAATTCCTAAGATTTTATATTCCATAACATTGCCAAGGTGATAAAAAGGAACTGAGTGGATCTTCTTTTGGGTAACCTTCTTGGGAGCTATTGATTTAAGAGTTCGAGTGTTTTGAGAGATAGGGTTTTAGGAATTTGGAGTTGAAATAAAGGTAAAGTGAAGAGAAAGGTAAAGTTTTTTATATATGGCTGTTGGATAATTTTTGCCAGAGCAGCGACAGACGTCTGTGAGGAAGTCACATGTATATGTGGCTTCAGTGAAAATGAGGCAGAGAGATTTGACAGACGTCTGTGATAGTTCCACAGACGTTTGTGGCTATAGAAGATTTAAACAGAGTATCTTCACATAGGTCTGTGAGGTTTCCACAGACGTCTGTGGTTACAGGGAAAATTTTCCCGTAATTGATGACTAATGTCTGTGGTATATTCACATATGTTTGTGATACGTAATTTCTGTCATCTGAAGAAATTTTTTAATATGAATGAAAAGTTTATTAAAATTTTAAAATAACGAACACTGTACATACCAAAAACAAATAAATATGATGTGTAACATAAATTTTAATTTTTGTAGGAGAATCCTGAATTATTGTTTTGTTGTATATCCCACAAATTTGGTTTAACTTTTGTATCATCAGGTAATGGCTTTAGTGGAGACCAAATTGGATGAGCTGGAGTGTCAATCCAAGCTTGGTTTGATGGTCTCGGTTTGCACTAATTTCTTGGAGTAATGTTATGCGCTTTTGGAGGAGTTTCTTGTAATCGAGGAGACTTTTGATGTATGCAATTTTTTATTGGTGAATGACCACAAATTGCTAGAATACACTTTTCGAGAAAATTTAGATGAGATCATTGATGTCGTTGCTCATAATACATTTCATGTTGAACTCCAACTATTTCTTGTTGATAGTGATATATCTCATTGACTTTGTCGGTGAGAGATGTTGATTTCAGATCAATTGATTGTTTAGCTTTCTTTCCTTTGGGAGAAAAGCCGGTGTGGTATGTTGGTGATGCAACAATGTTTAGAGAGACTAAATGAGTTAATGTCGGTGTGGATTTAGTTGGTGATACGTAAGTGCTATTTGACGAGGGGGATTTATATTCGATAGTTGAATAGGTGGAGTCATGATCGGAAGACATGGTATTATTTGTTGTAATAGTTTAGTTGTGTTTACTTATTTTTAAGTAGTATATAACTGAATTTATAAGATAAAATTTAGCTATATTTAGATAATTAGTTGAGAAAAATGAGTTAGATCATAGAAATTTACAGAGATTAGTTTATTTTAAATGTTTGTTATTAAAAAAAATTATATGGTTGTTGTTAATTCTAAGTTATAAATTTAGTTGTTCGGTTGAAATTTAATATAAGCTATTACAAATTTAAGTGAACAAAAATTTATTTCTATAACTTTAGTTAACTAATTCGTTGAACGAACAAATTCCTAGACCCCCTCTTAACTTAATGAAAGTTAATTCACTTAATGGTTTTGTAAAAATATCAGCTATTTGATTTTCGGTATTAACAAATTCTAGAGTTATTATTTCTTTTTCAACATTCTCTCTCAGAAAATGGTGACGAATATCTATATGTTTTGTTCGTGAATGGTTAATTGGATTTTTAGATAAATTTATAGCACTAATATTATCATAGTATATTGGAGATTTGTTTATTATTTTTCCATAGTCTTTAAGTGTTTGTTGCATATATATTACTTGAGCGCAAGCTAAGGCAGCTAAAATATATTCGGTTTCACATGTTGAAAGAGAAACACAATTTTGCATTTTACTATACCACAAAACTAAATATTGACCAATAAAGTGACATATGCCACTTGTACTTTTTCTATCCGATTTACATCCACCAAAATCTGCATCACTTTAAGATACAAGTTCAAACGTACTACCTTTTGGATAAAATAGACCATATTCTTTAGTGTTGGTTAAATATCGTAAAATCCGTTTAACTGCCTGATGATGTGATTCTTTAGGGTGTGCTTGAAATCTTGCACATAAAAGAACACTCATCATAATATATGGTCTACAAGAGGTTAAGTAAAGTAAGGATCCTATCATGCTTCGATATAGTTTTTGATCAAACTTGTTACACAATAAATCCACCTTCCGTCTAAGTCGGAGGGTCTTTCAGCAAGAGACAAAAGGAAAAGAGTTCAGATCAAACCTTTCAAAGAAGTTGAAGCGATGCTGTTGACAATGTGAAGCAACTCAAGACCTTTCGGAGGGGACATTCCACAATGTTCAAGAGGTTCTTATTTTCCAAAGAGAGTAAAGAAGTTAAGGCAAGGGCATCAACTCAATAGTGACCTTTTCGAAAGCATAATAGGCCTTTCGGACCGGTTGGAACACATACTTAATACCTTTCGGTAGTGTCGAAAGGTTTATGATAAAGGCAGCGTTCATAAGCTAGCAGGGAATGAAGACAATCTTTTGCCAACATTTAAGAAAAACACGGCTCCCAGCAGCCATCAAGAGAAGTGCAACCTTTCGACAAGGTCGAAAGGTTCACAACAGTCAAGTAAAGAAGAAACTTTTTGACAGAGACGAAAGGTCTACAAAAGCATGTAGAGGAGTAGACCCTTCGACAATGTTCAAAGATCCATGAAAGGAAAAACTTGCGACGAAATCGAAGGGTTTCAACTGCATATAAAAAGGAGACCCTCCGACCCGGTCGAAGGCATGAAGTTGAAAGCATAGCCATCGGCATCTATAAATAAGACCCAAGGGGTCCTGTGTTGGGGGTGGATTTTTTGTCATTCTAGTCTTGTAATTTCTTAATCAAAGTGTTGTAACCTTAAATCGAGTGTGATTTGGGCAATTTAATAAAAAGGAAATGATTTTTCTTAAATGAACAGGGAAGTCCTTGGCTTTGTTAATTACTTTATTATTTTCTTAACCTTTAGCTAGATTGACTCGCATTTTCAGGTTCAGTCTCTCCGAAAGGTTTTTATCGACAAAGATAATAATATTCCTTTTATAGATAATCCTTACATCCTTTCGAAGGCTTTAACCCTACAAGCTATGCCCTTCGACAACAGAGGTAATTTATTTGAATCAACATTCATAAAGACCTTCTGAAATTGTTGGTGATGTGGATTAAACCTTCCGATAAGATTCACGATCTCTCATACTCCAACAACCCTAGTAACCCTCCAAATTTAAACATCTTGTTGCCTAACCCTCCGGCAAGATCGATATCCACTTCACATCTACAAAATCTATCGTACTCTATCTAAGCCCAACAAGGATATTCGTTTAAACTTTCCGACAGGGTCAAGATTACCCCTTTTTAGAGAACGAACTAAGGAAATCCGACCTCAATCAAGAAGATAACTTCAACGGGAGGTCTTACAAAGAATCAACTACAGAGATCATTGTATACTAACCTAACAAAGCCGAAAGGTTTCAATAATCCTGTATCTAAGCCTTTTGACCACGTCGAAAGGCCTGATTCGAAAGTTACCTATAAGGAAATATACAAATATAATTCCAAAGATTCTCAATCCCTCTGTAATGATCAACTCAACCTCATCATTCAGAGTAAGTTTGGGGAATTGACAAAACATAAACTGACTCCTTTAAAGATTCTACATATCACCATTTTCCATTAAGTCCATCTACTTGGATTCTTTAGGGTGTTGGCCATAAATTTGGTTAACATTTTGGCGCTAGAAGGAGGGCTCAAACCTCCGACTTGGTTGATTCCCTAACACTACAATTCTCTGATCCCTATTGGACCAATTCCACATCAAATTCACTTATTTTGGTTTGATCATAGCCAAAAGATTTAAGAGGTCTGAACAAGGGTCTTCCGAACTACACTTGATAAAGTATTCCTATGTAAACATCAAAGGCTCCAATCAGGATAAGGAGCAAAGATTAAGGCTCGAAGCCTTGAAGAATATAAACAAAAAGAAGGCAGAATCTTATGAGCCTGAGAAATGGAGCTTAAACCCCTTTCATGTGGGACCGACCCTAATTTTTGCACTTGGAAAAAGAATAAGTGGAAGTGACAACATTTTTAATCGAATGAGAAGAACTATTCAGTCGTATTCCCAGGGGACTATCTTTGAAAAAGAGATGATAAAGGATTGTGATAGTTTCACGCATAAATGGAATAAGATTATAAATGAAGCTTGTCATTCAAGGCGAACTACGGACACCTGGAAAAATCCACAATTGAAGAAATAAGGATGATAAAGGAACAACCTAGTGGAAATATAAAAATTACCAAGAAATTTCAAACTGAAACCTAAAGACTAAAAGAAGGACCCTTGAAAGAAGATCAACGGGCGATGAAAAGGAAACCTACTCCTCAAGAAGAAGTATTTGAACCGAGCTATAAAAGAATTAGACGCCAGTCAAAGACGGCTCAAATGTCAAGACTTCTTGGAGAATATAATCTTACAACATCAATTGAAGGCATTTACATCAGAACCAAAGAGGAACTGAGTTATTGGCCTTCTCAGAAAAAGAAGCCAGGGTGTGAAAGAAGATCTAAAGGATCATATTGCAACTTTCATCTCATAAACGGACATGATACAAATCAATGTAAGGTACTTGGGAAAATGATCCTACACTCACTAAGATAGGGAAAACTTAACAGTTTGTAAAGGATTGAACAAATTATGGAATAAAGACTCTATTCACAAAATAAGAGAAGTCTACATGGTCGGGAGAAAAATCCTCCTTAAACTTGGACTACCAAAAATGGTAGGCTACCAATAATGGTAAAAAGCTCTTGGTCGCGCCAAGATGGCCAGGTCAAGGCACCTCTTGGAGGGTGGGCGTAAGCCTTTATTCACACCAAAGTCAGAATTGGCTAGGTTAAAGCAGCACAAGCCCTTATTCACGTCACGCTATGGCCAGGATAAGGCACCTCCTGGAGGGAGGACGGGTAATCCCTTGGTCCCGCCACGTTATGGTATGGCCAAGGTACCAAACAAGCCCTTAGTCGCGTTACACTATGGCCAGGTTAAGGCGCCTCCTAGAGGGAGGTCGGGTAAGTCCTCGGGTCGTGCTTGAGAATAAGCTAGCCGAGCGCACTGGAACCCAAATGAAATATCCGACGGACTAAGAAAAGTCCATGCCTGAAATGGGCATCGCTAGAAACCGGCATCGCCTAAAATGGCAACCGCCAAAAGATTGGCAATGTCTAAAATGAGAAACAGCCTGAAATGGGCACTGCTTAAATAAGCACAAAATTGGACAAAAGAGTCCCCGCCTGAAATAGGTCAAAACAAATGGATAAAGAAAACTCGGGCCCGAGAAAGAAAAAGCATGCAAGATACTATCCAAGCCTGAACAAGGGACATTCGACAAAAAGAATTAGAAAGAATTCTCTAACTTCTCTTCGTAAACATCTACCAAATTGGTATTCTGGTCTTCTATTACTTATTACAAGAAATGGTATTATGATCTTCTATTACTTATTACCAGTAATGGTATTATGGTCTTCTATCACTTATTCTGGTCTTCTATTACTTATTGCCAGACTAGTTCCCTGGTCCTCTATTATTAGTTACCAAAATTGGTATTTTGATCTTCTATTACTTAATTCCAAGATTGGTTTTCTTGTCTTCTGATACTTAATGCTAGGTTGGATTTCTGGTCTTCTACTAACTATCAAAACCAAATCGGGTATTTGGGACCTCTATTACTTAATTACGACATACGGCTTTCCAGATTTTTACTATTAATTCCAATATAAAGATCCCAGTATCATGTCAGCAGATATGAATTTCTGGCCTTATGTTGTCTATCATCAGAGATGATACATTGGGCTTCTATTACTTATTACCAAGGAAAGGAATTTCAATATTCTGATATTCCTTTTTTTGCTAAAACCGGCATTCTAACTCTCCATCACTTATTAACAGAGGGTACTGAAGAGTGACTTTCGAATTATCTTAATATTTTCTAATAGCCGAATCTAGGTTCGATGACGCCTCGTAAAACTCCATCATTAACATCAAAATTTGGAATTCAAGACTGATGTTTATTTAAAACCCTAATCTGGGTACAAAGTCTTTGGACTTCTATTCATCCTAAGTGAATTAGCCCGACTCAAAGAATATTAAGAAGAAGATCGCCATTAAAAAGCCTCCGAATGGGAACTTCAGACTTTTTTAACTTTTTAAAAGATACCGTTGATAACGAGGAATGGATCAGAAAACTATTACATCAAAATTTTTAGACATTGATGTCCCATCAGGTTCTTTATTGAGTAAATGTTAAATTTCGATAGTTATGTGCAGCTTATTACTAACTAATTTTAGGCATTCCAAGCAAGTGGAAGGAGCTAAATCCATGATCATCTCTCATCATGGATAAAGATGAGATCTCAACATTTTAAATGAATTACCTTTTATACAATTGGCGAAATGATCTGCTAATCAAGACAAATGATATATTTAGATTAATATGTCAATTCCAAGCTAACAATTAAGAATACTGTTTGCTACATGTTTCTCAAAAAAGTCAGAATAACAGAAAACCTCGATTTACTTAATCAACAGAGGGGTCATGAACTAAGACGGAAAGTTGGTAAGTGCATCAATCTTCATGGTACATCCAAGTAAAAAGACAAAGAAAGTGCAAACAAAAGCAACACAATAGGTAGTATTTACAATAGTATAAATAGTGCATTGCATTATGCTACATAGCATTATTAAGGTATGCAAAATATATCACATATATATTAAGATTATTGCGACTTGACCAACTGTTCTTGCAAAATTTATAGACATTACAGGATCAGCACTCGAAACTGAGTTCCCAAATATGGAATCAGAAGATTTGCACAATGCTTGACTACCTTTTAATTTTACTTCCAAATCATCCATTCTTTCATAAAACTTGGTCATTCCGAAGTCGAGATCAATACAAGTATCTCCACCAACGGAATGCTTTAAACCTTTAATATCTCAGTCCCTTTCTTTAAAGTTTAAATTTTCAATTTTCAATTTCTTTGGAGAATTCTTAAATAATATGGCGTTGAAAAAAGATACCTTTTATTCCACTCCTTTACAACAAGGTTACCTGAGATAAAAGAATCTTTGTAAAATTACTTTGTTCGGGCTCCGTTATTAACCTATCCTTGATCCTTATAAATCTCGAAGCAAGGGCTTCGAAAAGTAAAACCAATCCTATCTGAGTCACCTATATAAACAAACAAAATGGGAAATCAAATTTCTTTATTTCAACAATAAAAATACATATTAAAGTGTGTATCTTGTTGTGACTTGCTGTCGTTAATAAAATGCAGTCACTCATAAGTTTTTATGTTGAAAGCCTATTCTATTACAACTTCCCTAATCTTGCCCAAAGAGTTGGTGAGAAGAAGCGCATTGAGTATGACTATCTCTCAATTGTAATTCCAAATCGTTTGTTCGATAAATGAGTTCGAACATCTTTTCACCGAAGTCTATTGTGGGATTTGACTTCAATTGCTATTTTAGCACAATGATCATTTCACATTTTCTCTAAGTCTCAATCTCTAGATAGTCAGTGTATTTCTTACGGTTGCTGGTTATGGTCTTTTGGGACAAGAAATCTGTTATGCCACTTCACGGCTCCAATGTTATAATCGTAACGCTCGAGAAGAGCTCCGTCATGAACTGTCGTCCCACCGTTTTGGCTCAATGATCTATCTCTAATAACGTCAACACAAGAAAGTAAAAGTTTAGGGGCAATGTATCATAGCAAACTCTAGCTCCTATTTTAGATCAAAATAAGAAATATATATATATATATATATATATATATCTTTATTACTGTGAAAATGGAATATAGCTCGAAATAGAAGCAGAGTTAAGAAATGCAATAACCACTTTCGTTACGTCTAGGGTTGAGAAACACTGTTCCTAACTTTGCCTAAGGCATTAGCAGAGAGCGCAACTGTTGAGTTAGACGATACAATAACTCCGTCCAGAGTGATAATTAGAGTACATTTACTATAATCTCATTTCCCAACAAATATGTTATTGTGGCATAACCACCAATCAATGTTAAGTGAAATATTCTAATTGCTTTTAAAGAAAATTTCCTTCTACTCTCCAAAGAAGCCAAAAGGAAGACGAGGGTATTCTAAATATAGTTTTTGTAAAGTAATATCTCACTAAGCTCGAGATCTTTAACATTAAGGCATTTTCGAAGTAAATCCTCCTCTATATAACGTATTGGCTTAGTTGGCCTCCTAGGATGACACGATCTAAAGAACAGATATTCTGAAGTAATATAACAAAGAAAAGCTAAGCATAAAAGATATAACAAAAACATATATTCACAATGTGATTGCTTGTTACCTATTTATGATCACTCCTCCGGATTATACAAAATAGACTTAGAAAATTACTTAAAAAATAAATTTGTTCTTATAATGCTTGAACCATTTGAGGGAAAGATTTTGAGAAATCAATTTGACTCAAAGCCAATTGCAGCATGCCCAAGGGCTTGAGTCAAATCCTAATTTAACTGGATATGGAAACACCTAAATAAATCCCCATTGAATCCCCCTAAGTATGAAAAATCTATTGTTAAGTGTCAACGGTATACTTTATACAGAATTAATCAAAACATCTCTCTCTACCACCATCATCTAGAATAGGATTAGAAACTCACCATTCTCCTTCGAGAGGCATCGTACCAAAGACACGTTTTCTCTAGCAAAAAGCATCCCGCTAATATCTAAAAGATACTACCATAAAACTTGTTGACAAAGTATAGATTTCGCGGTACTCCGCTAAATTTTTATAAAAAATTATGTAAGACCTCGCCAGATAATTCCTATTCATCATCTACTTTCAAAATAAATTGGAAGCTATAATCATACAAAATGACAAAATCATTTAATTACATCCTCTAGAAATACGAGAGAGAGTGTCTCATTTTTCCCACCAAAATTCCAATCGGAATCCATTCGTCTTCTCCCTTCTCTTTTATAATAATAATTATTATTATAAAAGCATTTATCTCCACAACAAAAAGGACATCAATGGCAGCATGTAACCTCCACCAAATCCACCCTAATTTTGTCGTCGTTGAAGTGCCGCACTGTTGTTGCTGTTATGCAATAGGATTATCAAACCAACCGCAAGAGGCGGAGGAAGTAAACAGTGTTCAATCTAGCAACACAATTCAACAACAGCCTAATGCCTTTAATCGTCACATAATAGCTACATACTCAATGCTTTATGATTTAGCCACAGCTACGTTCTGGATGGATTTGGCCATCTGGGACGCTTCCGATGAAGACCTGGCGCTGATAATGTATTCACCTTATCAGCCAATCCGGGTTGAACCCATCATCGTCAACCCAATCAATTTGGCTCCAGACTTGCCACCCTTTCCAAATGAGCTATGATTAGGAAGTCATCATCCTCTTTTTGTTAATTGTCTTTGATGATTGGTCCTAAAGTATCGACACCATTTTGAATATGTATATATTGACTAATTGTTTTGAAAAATATAACATGTAACAATATATAAGTAAATATTTTGGTGTGTTAGTTTAGTTAAATTTCTGGAGTAATGCTGTGCAACTGAAAATGTGTTTAATTGTTTGGTATTTTGTTATATGATGTTTTATTACACGGTAAGAAATCAAGAGGTTTGGAACTCTCCGACCTTGATGAAAGCTTGTTGTCGAAGGGTCTAACCATTAAATTATAAGATCTTTCGACAATAAGGAAAAGTTGAAGTTAGAATACCTTCCGATCTTGTTGAAAGGTTCAAGGAAGGCAAACTCACCATTGCTGCCTTAATCTCCTTCGGAGGGGTATAAAGATCATTTTAAGTTACCGAAGTTATACTTAGATGAGTTCCAGGTTGCCTTATTAACTTAATACTAAATGCAGTTTTTAAATCCTCCCTGAAAAATGAGTGAGAGGAGAGGCTAATATAAAATTCTAAATAGAGATTAGGAAGTGACCTCTTTGTTTTGAAAGAGGGTCAAGTTGTTAAAAAGGATTCTTTTACTTGTATTCAGTAATTATGCTTGCAGGAAAACGAGGCTGGAAATTTTATAGCTTTCGGAGAAGATGACTTGGAAAGTCAAGAGCATCCCTTCGTATGGGGGGGGCAAATGTTACACAAAAAATCCACCTTCCATCTAAGTCGGAGGGTCTTTCAGTAAGAGACAAAAGGAAAAGAGTTCAGATTAAACCTTCCAAAGAAGTCGAAGGGATATCGCCGATAATGTGAAGAAATTCAAGACCTTTCGGAAGGGACATTCCACAATATTCAAGAGGTTCTCTCGGCAGCAATCAAACGAAGAGCAACCTTTTGACTAGGTCGAAAGGTTCACAACAGTCAAGTAAGGAAGAAACCTTTCGACGGAGACGAAAGGTCTACGAAAGCATATAGAGGAGTAAACCCTTCGATAATGTTCAAAGATCCATGATGGGATGCGAAAGGAAAAACCTTTTGACGAAGTCAAAGGGTTTCAACTGCATATAAAAAGGAGACCCTCCGACCCGGTCGAAGGCATGAAGTCGAAAGCATAGCTGTCGGCATCTATAAATAAGACCCAAGGAGTCTTGTGTTGGGGTGGATTTTTCATCATTCTAGTCTTGTAATTTCTTAATCAAAGTGTTGTAACCTTAAATCGAGTGTGATTTGGGAAATTTAATAAAAAGGAGAAGAGTTTTCTTGAAAGAACAGGAAAGTCCTTGACTCTGTTAATTACTTTATTATTTGCTTAACCTTTAGTTAGATTGACTTGCATTTTCAGGTTCAAACTCTCTCGAAGGTTTTTATCGACAAAGATAATAATATTCCTTTTATAGATAATCCTTACATCCTTTCGGAGGTTTTAACCCTACAAGCTATACCCTCAGACAAAAGGGGCAATTTATTTGAATCAACATTCATAAAGACCTTCCGAAATTGTTGGTGTTGTGGATTAAACCTTTCGATAAGGTTCACGATCTCTCATACTCCAACAACCCTAGCAACCCTTCGAATTTAAACATCTAGTTTCCTAACCCTCCAGCAAGATCGATATCCACTTCACATCCAAAAAATATATCGTACCCTATCTAAGCCCAACAAGTGTATTCATTTAAACCTTTCGACAGGGTCAAGATTACCCCATTTTAGAGAACAAACTAAGGAAATCCCACCTCAATCAAGAAGATAACTCCAGAGGGAGGTCTTACAAAGGATCAACTAATACAGAGATCATTGTATACTAACCTAACAAAGCCGAAAGGTTTCGCTAATCCTGTATCTAAGCCTTCTGACCACGTTGAAAGGTCTGATTCGGAAGTTTTTTTTTGAAAATGGGTTCCTTTTATTGCTTTAACTTAACATAATTACAAAATACAATACACCATAGTAGCCCAAGCAATAATAAGGCTACAAATCTACGTAAGCCCTAACTAAACACAACCTGCATTAAATTCCACCCAAACAAGCCCTAATAACATAAACAAGTTTACATTCTGCCAACTACATCAAACATGAAAGAGCATTAGGATCAAACATGTTTTAGTCCAGTATCTGCTCAAAACTCCATAGCCAAGCCAAGTAAGACAAGTGATAAAATCATTATGTCCAGTGTCCTGTAGCAAATTCCATATCCAGATATGCACCGTGTGCAACCATATGACTGTAACTTCATCTTCTATGTAATTTCTCACGTTATCTTCTTATCCCTTACAACCGCAACCTCAAATCAGTTACCTGATCTGCAATTTTTGATCTTCACAGTTTCAGGCATACACAATTCATGTACCTCATCAACTCATTCAAAATTGAAACAAAATTTAAAAGAACCCTTAATCTCCGTTATGATGATTAGAAACATCAGATCGACTCGATGGTGAAAGACTTAGACAGCCCAGAATATGGTTCAGTTGGCCTTGGATCTCACCAGATCTAAAGAGCCATGAATCTGTGGCCTAAGATTCACCATATTCGAATTGATACTCAACCAACAACATTTGACTAAGTTTCTCAAATTTCTTGGCTTGAAAAAACCGAGGTAATCAAAGAATACAACCTTCAAAAATAAAAATAGATTGTTCCAAACACTAAAATGACTGTGTTGAACAAAATTCTTGGATGCCAAATTGTTGTTCCAGTTTTTTGCACAGAGATATCAGTGAGTGGAAGATCCCATGAGATATATAACCACATAGAAAATATGATCAGATTCAAATGCACATCCTTTGAAAGAAGTTTAACTCCTTCGCATGTATTAATTCCAGATGCCAAACAAAAATCTCAAATATATCTAACATTAGGCAATGAAGTTTAAACATGTTTTGTGCCTACTAATATCATTCACGCCCAAGAAGATTTTGAATTTAAACTCTGCGTGCTGTCAAACAAAACTAATCACCAAATCCAATAATCAAAATCAATTACATACCCAAATCGTGCATGATAATCATCATATAATCACCATTAACACACATGGATTCCAGATCGTGCTTGCCTGACCCCAAAACGAGAATTACTGAAGCATTCTTCGAAAATAGCATTTCGGTTAAATTTCTTGCAAAACCCTAAAATCGAATGGATGAATTGGCATGGGAAATGAAAGTTGAATAGCGATACTACTGCATCCCCAGATTTCCATCTCAAATTGGATTGAGGGTCGGTGTTGGATTTGGTAGAAACGGTTTCAGGAGTTGTATAAACGGAGATGAATTCGCAATCGCCTGTTTTCTCTCCCCATGGAAGAGGGAAAAAATCCTTTTTTTTATAAAAGAAGTTTTATATCTAATTCGAAAGTTACTTATAAGGAAATATACAAAGATAATTCCAAAGATTCTCAATCCCTCTATACCGATCAACTCAACCCCATCATTCAGAGTAAGTTTGGGGAATTGACAAAACATAAACTGACTCCTTTAGAGATTCTACATATCACCATTTTACAGTAAGTCCATCTACTTGGATTCTTTAGGGTGTTGGCCATAAATTTGGTTAATAGAACTCTTTTCCATGTTCATCTTTGTCTAGATGAGTAGTAGTACTCATTGGAGTGGGTTTACTTGATGTATTATCCATTCCAAAACATTTAAGTAATTCTTTACAGTATTTTTCTTGATTTATAAAAATTCCATTATTTAATTTTTTTTATTTGTAATCCTAAAAAGAAATTTAATTCACCCATATGAGAAATTCGTTTGTCATTATTGTAGAAAATTCATTACATAAATTTTTCTTAGTAGATCCAAATATAATTCGTCAACATAAATTTGAACAATTAATATATCCTTCTATTCTCTTTTAATAACTAATGTTGTATCTATTTTAACAATTTGAAAACCGAAATTAATTAAATGTGATTTTAATCGATCATACCAAGCTCGAGGTGCTTGTTTTAAACCATATAATGCTTTTTTAAGTTTAAAAGCATGATCTGGATATTTTTCATGAACAAATAACGGTGGTTGTTCTACGTAAACATTTTCTTTTATAAAACCGTTTAAGAAAGCACTTTTAACATCCATTTGAAATAGCTTAAAGTTACAATGACACACAAAAGCAAGTAATATTCTTATGGCTTCAAGACGTGCTATCGATGCAAAAGCCTCTTCATAATCAATTCCTTCTTCTTGATTGTATCCATGTGCCACTAATCTTGCTTTATTATGTATAATATTTCCATTTTCGTTAGCTTTGTTTTTAAAAATTCATTTTGTTCCAATTACTGATTGTTCGTTTTGCCTTGGTACTAGTTCCCAAACATTATTTCGTTCAAATTGATTAAGTTCTTCTTATATTGCTAAAATCCAGAAATCATCATTTGATGCTTCCTTGTAATTTTTTGGTTCGAAATTAGATATAAATGCTACATTACTCGTTTGATTAATTTGTCTTCTAGTCAAAACTTTATTGTCTATATTTCTAATTATGTTATCAATAGAATGATCTTTTAAAATACGGGGTGGTGATTTTAAATTATTGTAACTTTGATTATCATTATTATTTTCAATCATACTTTCAATGGCTTTATTTTGATTAGTGTCAAAAATTTCTTCATCGTCTTTATTTATATTTTTAAAGTTTTCATCAAACGAAACATAAAGAATTTCCTTTATAACATTTGTTCGTTTGTTAAAAATTCTGTAAGCTTTACTTTGATCGGAATATCCAACTAAAATTCCTTCATCTGCTTTTGAATCGAATTTACCATGATTATCTTTTGTACTTAAAATAAAGCATTTTGATCCAAATATTCGAAAATATGATACTTTTGGTTTCTTTTTGTAGAACATTTCATAACATCTATTTTTAGTCATAGGTCCAAGAGTTACACGTTTTAATACGTAACATGTAGTAGCAACTACTTCGGCCCAAAAATTCTTTGGTAAACCACTACCATTTAGGAGAGTTCGAGGACATCATTGCAAGGTGCGATTTTTTCGTTCAACTACTCCTTTTTGTTGTGGAGTTTGTGGAAATGAAAAATTAGGAGTAATTTCCTTTTTATTACAAAAGTTTGTAAATAATTCATTTTCAAATTCTCTACCATGATCACTTCTTATACTTTTTATTTTTAGATCCATTAGAATCTTAATTCATTTAGAATTTTTTTTAAACATTTCGAATGTATCACTTTTATGCTTTAAAAATAGCGTTCAAGTATATTTTGAAAAATCATCTACAATTACAAACACATATTTATTGTGATTTATCGAACGTACTTGAGTTGGACAAAATAAGTCCAAATGAAGTAATTCAAGAGGTTGTTTAGTAGAGATTTCCTTTTTAGATTTAAATGATATTTACTGTTGAAGCAGTGTTCTTATCATACAACTGTATCATCCCATCATACAACTGTTGATTCAGTGTATTATCCCATCATACAACTGTAGCCATTTTCTTAACGCAATAATACAGAAAGAAACAAGTCAATGTTACTGAAACACCCAATAGTAATACAACCAACAAAAAATACCACAACTAGGAATTAGAACTAACACTAAGAAACTCAACGAGAATACACTCAACTTATGGATATCCAAATCGTTCTAGCCAATTTTGACGTACGATATAAGCCTCATGTCCAGTGAATGTACTGTGATATTTGAGAAAGTAACGACCTTCAAATGTGGAACGGGTTGGTTCGAATAAATTTTCAAATATAACCTCATTGATAATTGTACTGTATTGCGTACAGGCGTTGCAGAAGTTCCCATAAGCAGTCCTCAACTCTACCTTCGTACGTCTACTTCTACACTCAACATTGTTATTGTAAAGTTCAGCAATGGTGTCCCAAAACTAAGTTGCCATTATCTCTTCATCGTCGCACATCTGATCGGTTTGTATAAAAAAATTTACTAACTGTTTCAATTCCGTAGCCGAAAATATTATGTTACACATTGATTGAATTTACCGAACTTTTAAATGTTGTGACATTAGAATATAAAACTTTCTCTTAAATAAACAGCTCGTGATCCGCATCAATAAAATGAAGCATGAGATTAATGTCCACGTGTCAAACATCCATAAACTGTTTGACAATCAAACATAAATGTGTTTGTTACTTCAAAATCATCATAATTTCAGTACATATACGCTCAATAATAACCAAGCATAAATTAAAATCAACACAATGCAATACTCAAAATAAAATATAATCGCCACAATGCATAACATATAGACAATCACATATAACAGTAGCATCATCACCAACATATAGAAAATCACATAATAACACAGTCTAAAACATCTAAATGCAGCACATCAGTCTATGTGATCAGAACCGCTATCAATCTCCTCATCGTCTCCACTATCGTCGTCACTGTCGTCGTTGACGTCATCAAAGTCGTGAGGCTGAGGTCCGGCATGGAGCTGCTCCTGAAGCTGCTGAATCTGGGTCTGTAATCCCTGTATCTGCATATCATACTGAGTTTACTGCTGTTGGACTGCAGTCTGGTAACTCTGATACATCATCCTTGTATAATCGAGCGTCATACGCTCAAATGCAGCAATCATCCGTCTATCATAATCCATGTACTGAGAAAACTGATATGCGCACAAGAAAAATTATACATATGTGGATAATATAATGACAAGTAATATAATGACAAGTAAATTAAGGAAAATTTAAAACTCATACAAACCTGATGAGGCTGGTACAATCTGACAGATGGTATACCCGTAATAGCGTCGTTTGTAGGATACTGCAAGGGATACTCCACAACCTGACCGTGTACATCATACGCTATAAACGAAAGAAGGGGTGGGTCGAAAGTAGGAGGCTGCGTGTACTGAGATGATGTAGGCTCAAAGGTGGTAGGCGGTAGTGGAACTCTACCAGAAGAGGTACGCGGACCAATATGATCGGAGTTCAAACCCCGAATATAATCAGGTAAAGCGTAAGCACATGGGGCTACTCGAGCCCAATATGAATCAAAGTCTCCCAGAACTTTAAATGGCTCACCATCCACCCATCCCACACCCCTCATCGCATGAATATAAGCTGGTCCAACCCGAATATCAGCATACATATCATCCCATGGTAGCGGATCTGATGGAATGCGAACTATACCATACAACTGTAGCCAACACCGATCCCCTAAATACCATATGAATGGACATGTAGGAACCTGAAAGCAAATCCTACGTCACGACATGGATAAATGAAAAGTGAGTGGATGATCAGGACCGGGCTCTAGGAACTGTAAGTACTGATCCCATGGATGAATGATAATGTTACCACGCCGCCTCATATCCATCTGATGTCTAGCCTCCATCAACTCATTGTGCACCCCTTGTGCAACACGGGACAAATGCATAGGAGGACCCCAACGACGCAATCTAGGAAAGTAAATATAAGGTGTGGCATTCGCCTCTACGATAAGTCGGGGGTGCATATTGGCAGTATACTCGTAGTACCAAAATGGAAGAATGTACCAAAAGCCATACATCTGTCTAGACTGCTGAAGCGCATATGTATCTAATGCTATGTACAAATAACCAATAATAGCGGTACCGTAATCATATATATGTAGTCCATCCACATCTACTAACCCAGCCAGAAAACCAAGTCTAATAGTACCCTTATTGTTACTAAAAAATG
Source organism: Allium fistulosum (assembly GCA_030737815.1). Lineage (NCBI taxonomy): Eukaryota > Viridiplantae > Streptophyta > Magnoliopsida > Asparagales > Amaryllidaceae > Allium > Allium fistulosum. The sequence goes on along the minus strand of CM060908.1, from coordinate 229,044,656 downwards.
TAGACCCAAAAAGGTATAATATGAATGCACGGATAACGGGAGTGTGCATATCCTCAACGGCCATGTACTCTACTATATAACGCTGCAAACAAGGGAGAGTAACAGCTCCTCCTCTAACCTCCTCATCGGCCATAGTCGGTAAATAAGCTGAATATGACTCGAACTCCTCAAATGAACTATCAAATGGAACAGGGAGACGGTCGGGTCGACCAACCTCTATGCCAGTGAGCATATAAAAATTTAGAGGAGTCAGTCCTAGCTCAAAATCAGGAAAATGAAATGTGTGAGTGGTAGGCCACCATCTCTCGGTGAGGGCCTCTACCAGACAACGATCTACATGTGCAAATCTAGGTAAAGCAAGAAATTCACCAAAAGGTGACGCATGTAGCCTATCCAAAATCGGCTCCGGTAATTGATCAAAATATTCAGACATACACCTATACCAACTACTTCGCATCGCTACGTGACGAACCTAAATATATGATTATTTAATGTTAAAATAAACAAAGAATTATTATACATACATATTTACATGGTTGTTCATCAAGCAATAAATAAATAAACGTATACCTGTGGCGTCGCTATAGCTGCAGTAAGTCGATGTGAAACAGTAGGAGGCAGGTCGTGCAAAGATCAAAGATCGTCTGGAGTCACGGTAGCATCGGGAGGGACATGAACAGGTCCGATATTGGCATCGGTCGTATATCGAACGGTGCGTCTACCAGTTTTGACCGGACGGGGCGACATTTGGACGCAAAGTTGAATTAAAAAAGATGGTTGAAAAGAGGATGGAGGAGGTAAAAATGAAGAGAAATGGGGAAAAAGCGTTTGATATAGGCGTGTTAACCAGACGCCTGTTGAACAGGCGTCTGGGCATCAGGCGCCTGTTCAACAGGCGCCTGTTCAACTGGCGCCCGATGTTTATTAATCTCGGGCGCCTGTTGAACAGGCGTCTGATGCCCAGGCACCTGTCCTCATTTCTGTTGTAGAAATGAGGGCTGCAACATTTTGGAGTGCGGAAAATCGAATTTCCGCACTCCAAATTGTTGGAGATGCTCTTAACTTTTCATTTCCTGCTTAGCTTTTCATTTATCCCTCCACTTCTTTCTTTCATCCTCAACCCAAAAAATAAGTCACCTTAAAAAAAATTATTCTTTCCTCCTCAAACCAAAAAATAAAATTTCCCTACGAATGCTATTGTCGCTCGCGGATCTGATGCTCGTGCCTGGTTGTTGGAGTCAACTACAATCTATCAAAAAAATTGCAGCGGCTTAAATCTAATTCGCTATGGGGGTCTAGAGATTGGAAGTGGGTAAGAGTGATTAGTGTTCGGGTGCTCGGTCTGGTTACGGCAGTTGTTTCAGGCTCTGGGTTTCAGGTTGCTAATGGCATTTGATAGTCGGGGATTGGTCGTGATTGGCTGAGGGAGGTTATGGTGGTTATGATTTTAGTTTCGATTTTGGCTTTGGATTTTGGGTTTTGGGTGCGGGTTTGTGGCATTTATCTAAGGTGATTGCGATTTTGGGTGCTTTGGGTTTTGGTTGCGAATTTGAGGAGGTTAGTTCAGGTGTTTGGTTTTGGGTTGCTCAGGAAATAGCGGGTTTGAGGTTATGGGTTTGGCAAAATGTTTGGAGGTAAGAGATTATGGGTTTGAGGGTTGCGGGTTTGGTGAGATGTTTGGAGGTAAGCGACAGTGGGAGGTTGCAGATTTTAGAAGGGTGGTTGGGGATTGGAGATGGCGCTCGAAGCAATTTCTAGTGGAATTGAAGGTTGTTCACAGAGGTTTGGGTTGCTGATGTTGGTGAGGTGGAAGGAAAGGAGTAGTTTGGAGTCGGGGTTGTTTTATGGTGATTGATTCCAATCGAGGTTTAGGTTATTGGAGAATTGTGATCAAGGTGATCGGTGGTCGATGTATAGAAGATGGAGGCGGTGGTTGATTGGGTTGAGCGTTGGAACTGGTTGTGGTTGATAACATTGGTTTAACATCTTTGCCCTTTTTTCTTGGTTGTAATTTTGATGACCTATATTGGTCTATCAATTTCTTGCTACACTAATTGTTACTACTGCTGTTGTTGCACTCATGTTCGTCTTCATTTTTGTGTTCATATCGCATCCAGTCTGCAACAATGCTCAATTGTATTCATCTGCCATGGTTTGAGGCATATTTGCACTGGTTTCTACCACATCACCACTACAACACTACACCCAAGTGTTAGCACCAAAATTGGTCACTAACCTCGTTCAGAAAGATTGTGTACAGATATAAGTGATGAAAGTAAACTAAACAGAGAAGACAATGCTAATTTAAATGCAGAAAGTAAGAACACCAAATTTATAGTGGTTCAGCGTAATTGCCTACGTCCACTTTGAGGTTAAACTTTATTGATCTTCTTTGTAGTTGATTACAAATACAATTCGTGAATCAAAATGCTTGAATGAAGTTGTTTAAGTAGAGAAGATGAGTCTTGAAAATGGCAGAGTCTCCCCAGTATTCTCTCTCCAAAAAAGGATCCATTTCACTATGACCCTGCCCCTCTATTTATAGACAAAGATGGGCTGGACTTCCCAGGTGGGCTGATGGCCGAACACTCCAGCCCGAATACAGTGATCGCTGTATGCCGAACCAAGTGTGCCGAACGCTCTGATGCCGAACAGTCCCTTCTATGCCGAACGATGTGGTTGATGTTTGGGAAGTGCAGGATGTTAGTCAGTCGAAGCCGAATGCTCTTCTAGACGCCGAGTACTCTTGTGCCGAGTACTTCTGATGCTACCGGGTACTACGCCGAGTACTCCTGTATGCCGAACCACAGATGCTGCCGAGTTCTCCTTGATGTCGAGTGCTCTCGTATGCCGAGCAGTCTCGTATGCCGAGCAGTCTTGATGCCGAGCAGTCTTGATGCCGAGCACTCTTGTATGCCGAGCAGTCTTGATGCCGAGCATTGGTTGACGCCGAGTGCCAGTTGACGCCGAACACTGCTGGGTACTTCGCTGAACATTACTGGATGCCAGACACTATGGATGTTGTGTACTTTGCCGAACACTCCTAGATGCCGAGTACTCTCTGACGCCGAGTTCCACTGGATGCCGAGTACTACGCCGAACACTCCTGGATGCCGGTCACTCTCTGATGCCGAGCACTGGTTGTCGAGTACTAGTTGCCTGGTCAAATCCCCAGGAAACACTTGCCCCCCAAAGTGTATCGCATGGCCGAACGTGATGCGCTTTGAATCTGGTACAATTTACCTCGGAGGTACCTTCTCGAGAATGTTAGCGAAGGAGGTGCAAGACGAACAAGGTTGGGATGCCGAACGATACGTTCAAAGCCGAACGTACCACGCGTGCCGAACGTCTCTCCGCTACGATGCCGAACGCTCCGGTATTGACCGGTTCCACCGGGTATAGCCCCTTCGACTTCTACCTCCCTCTATATAACCGGGCGCCCTTCCACCATTTTTCTTTTACGCCTTCTTTTCTATCATTCCTAGAGATTTGCAACTCTTGCCAACCTATCAGATATAAAGTCTAATTAATCCATCCTCAACTTCGATCGTCGAATTAGGTATCATTCCTTCCACAATTGCATTACTTCCACTTTAGGTTCATCACATGGTTTAGTTGTAAATGCGTGGCTAGTGGAAGTGGTTCGCTCGTTTGGAGTCGCCGCACGGTGTATGGTAGTTAAGCCTAGCTCCTTTGTGCTGATCAAGATTGGAAGAAAAAAGGAAGATGGGGAGTCGAACGGCGTAACCTGCGCCGGGCGATCTGTCTCTGTCGTTCGGCGTAAATGGAGAGGGAGAAGGGTGGAGTTATGATCGAAGGCGGAGCGCTACTCTAGCCGAACGAACTTAGGCCGAACACTACCCTAATGCCGAACAGACACATACGTCGAATATCATTTAGACCGAACGACATAATCGCCGAACAACTGTCGTGCCGAACAGTACCTAGACATGCCGAACGAACACATACGTGCCGAACAAAACTTAGACGTGCCGAACAAACACATACATGCCGAACAGGACTTAGACATGCCGAACACACATATATGCCGAACAGGACTTAGACATGCCGAACACACATATATGCCGAACAGAACTTAGATCGAACAATTTCAATGCCGAACAACATTCAAATGCCGGACAGTAACTTAGGTCGAACAATTTCAATGCCGGACAACATTCAAATGCCGAATAGTATAAATGTCAGACTACACTTAGGCCGGTCACTTTATAAATCATATGCTTTCTGAATCTGGAACTGTAATCGCCTCAAGGCAAGCTTTTTGAGACGGTCAGCGATGATGGTCTTCGAAGTCGATGATTCGAAGCTAATTATTATATCTTTAAAAACCTTTAGATTCTTATTGCTTGTACACAATTGCTTGCACTAGTTCACACACCACACGGGGGGGGGGGGGGGGGGAAATCGTGTTGCTAACTCTAACGTTCAACGTTTTTTAAGTATAGCTTTCTCAAGCATTTAGCCAGGTTCATTATTTATTCGGGATGTCGAGAAAATCTAGTTCTGCCACCATATCTGACAGGCCTGGGCCGTCAGCAAGGCAAGGAGCCGCTGATACTTCTAATCCGTCAACTTCTCCCGCTCATAACTTGGCGCCTGATGCTCTGGAGGCAACCATCTTACTAGACAATCCGATCGATTCTCAAGCCTCGAAGATCAACGAAGCTGCTCTGCGACGGATATGCTCTATTCACGGGATTCCTTTTGCCGACGTGTTAGTTCCTTCAAGACACGATCGTCCTCATCTGCCCCCAGTCGGGTTCACTACCTGCAACAAGTTTATGTGTTGGATGGGCAGCGTGCCTCCATTTAACTTATTTCTCCGGGATGTTCTGCAGTACATAGACATAGCTCCATCGCAGCTGTACCCGAACGGCCATGCATTTCTATATGGGACTTATCTACTTTTCATGGCTGTCTTCTCCAGACCTCCAACCGCCGGTGATATCAGATATATTTACATGTTCAAGAGACGGAAAGACAGTCCTTCTTTTATGTTCCTCGAGCCATACCACAAATGCCAGATCTTGACAGGGGCCTGTAGCAAATTCGCCCTGTACAAACAGGAATGGTTCTATGTGCGCTGCCCTTCTGGTTTCGCTAGGAGATGGGTTGAAGGCAGTAAGTCTCTCTGCTAAGTCACTATTCGTATTTAATTGGAGTCATGCTTCTCCTAACTCTTCATCTCATCTTTTCAGGTATTAACCCGCGTCCGGAAGGCCGAGGATATTCTGAGGCTGTTGAAGCCATTAGAGCTCTTCCTACTGAGGATCGAGACATCCGGACTATCATTTCAAATGAATCACTGTCGGGGTTTGGCTTGCTAGCCCCTGGTCGTCGGATCAGCCTTCCAGAAGGTGTCACCATTCCCAAACCTTCGTCCGGTAAAGGGAAAAAACAGGCCGGATCGTCGTCGCGTCGCACTCCCGATACGCATGGAGAAGGTGGGCGCAGAGGAGATGATGTTCCTGAGACTCAAGGCGAGAACGTGGGTCCCGCTTGGAATCCGACAATCGAGGTTCAAGATATTGAGACGTCATCCTCCCCTTCGAAGGGGAAGAAGAAGTTGAAATATACAGTTCAAAAGGAGAAAATTGGTGGCACTTCAAAAGCTACGCCTATCCCTCCTGAGAAAGAGGCTTCTTCGCAGCATCTGGAAAGTTCTCTGAGGGGTCTGTCCAACTTGTCCATCCCCGTTGATTTACTTAATTACGGGTTCGATGATCCTGAAGCTCTCAAATTTTCTTCGCCCGCTAGAGGCAATGTAGGAGTTCAACTCCCGGCTCAAGGAGACAACACTCCGATTAGCAAAGATAAACGAACGGGTCCGTCGGGAGGAACACTAGGACACACACGCACATGCACATTCCATAATATACTTCAAGTCTTTTTAGCTCGTGAATTCTCCTTAACTCATTGTTATCTCCATTCTTTGCATGTGATATGGGCCGCTCTCACGGACTTGATCGCCTTCAGGGGTCTTCTATATTCCATCACTCTAGACGGGATTCCGGTTCAGGCAGACACAGGGACCGAGGTGATTATGAAGATAGGGACAATCGTCCTCGCGAGTCGTCTCACCGCAAGAAAGCACATTCTCAATCTTCCCAGTCCCGCGATCTTCCTCCTCCAACTGAGCCGGATAAAGAGAAGTCTTCGCAGAAGGGTTATCAGTCTGATGCTGCTCGAGAACAACACTCCAGTTCATCGAGTACGAGGCAAGTTCGAGAGCAACGTAAAAGAACGAAATTCCCAAAGCCTCCTCCTCCTATTCCTGCAGTGGATCCAACTGTTGCGGAAAAGATGGTCGATCTTAAGGCCAAGTTTCCAAAAATTTGCTTCGATGGTCTGAAGTTCCTCCCGGCCATTCATCATATTCTCGGGCATGTGAAGCAGAGCGCCATTGCCTGCAATAACGACGTCTATGTTCAACATGACGCGTTCGTGCACTTGGTGGAGAAGATCTCGGAAGTGTCCGTCGAGCGTCAACACGAGATTGACCATCTGAATCTGGAGGCTGACAGCGATAAGAAAATCATCAAACTCCAAGACGAAGAGCTCGCTTCGTATAAGTCAAAGCTAGAAGCCGCTGAACAAAGCGCAAAAAATACTGCCGAGGCAGTTACTCGTTTAGAGGCGGCTCACAAAAAAGAGCTTGACGAAGCAGTCCAGCGCAGCGGTGCCCTCGCCCTAGAAAAAGACTCTGTCCAAAAGGAAAGGGACGCACTTGCTACTCAAGTCAAGGAGCTGAAGGAATTACTTTCCAAGGAGAAGGAAGACAAAGTAGCTGCTCAAGAAGAATCGCAGCGATACTGTGATGAGATTGTTGCTACCCGACTCCTGAAGACAAAGCTTGATGACGAACTCGCCGGGGTCGAGAAAATGAAGGACGAGGCCCGTGAGGAGGGCAAAAGAATGGCTATGGAAGAGCTTGATTCTCGTCTCGAGGCGGCCGCAGAAGCCGGCAGGGAAGAGGTCAAAAGTATGTTTGACCCGTTGATCGCCGAGTATGGAGCCCGCGTCCTTATGCACCGCGACTTAACATTTCTGAGCGACGGCTACCTCGAATCCCTGGCTGAGGCGTGGGAAACTCTGATAAGGATCAAGAAGGTCGAGTCGGCCTCCAACGAGGTCGATGAGGATGTCTTGGTGAAGGAGTTCCTAAGGGGGAATGAGCCATCGGACTTATCCGCAGCATTGGCACTTTATAGCAAAGGCTCTTCCCCTCCGAAAGAGAAGAATGACGAAGCTGGCCCGTCTGGGGCCGATGCTACTACTCCTCACTTTGCCGCTCCTTACGCTGCTCAATCGGCCGGTCGGCCAACACTTGATCCATTCGAGCAGCATGCTAGTTATGATCCCGAAGATCCCGGGCTTGGTGTTCATGTGATGTCACCTATCCTGGAGGGTGAAACCCCTCGTGCCACCGATAGCCAACCGGACCCTGGTAGGAAATTCTTCTTTCTCTAGAAGTTGAAGAGTTCCCGTCATTTTTCAGCAGTGGCTATTCGTTCTAACGCTCATTCCTTATGTTTTCGTGCAGGTTGCTCTGACGCCGAGCCAACTCCGAGGAGCGATGACGCCAAGGAGGAAGTAGAGAAAACAAGCGACGTTGCTCACGCAGGAGTAACTCCCGGTCCAGACGCTCAAGTGATCGGGGCGCTTGATGATGAAAAACTTGATACTTCGTCTCCTGCCGAAGGAAGCGATGAAATTAAAATCACTGGCGCCTCTGAGCATACTTCAGAGATGAGCATGAAGGACCGTCTCGCCGACGAGGAGAAGAAAAAGGTCAAAGTCAAAGTTGAATCTGAAATACTAGAACTCACTGACCCGCGGAACAGACCTTTGAAAATAATTCTCCCGGGCAGGTCCAAACCACTAGATGTTCCGTCTCCTACTCCTGACTCCGTTTCTCTAGCAAGCAAAACGTCCAAGAAAAAGCGTGAGGGAGAGGAGTCGTCGGAAACACCAAAGGAAGACAAGAAGAAGAAGTCGAAGAAATAATCGATGCACTTGTTCAACAAGTTTCCTGCTTAAGTTTTGTAATTGTTTTTATCTTCCAGAACTTGTAGTTTGTATAGAGAGGTCTGAATTTTGTAGGAGTGATCATGTATCCCCATTTTGGACTTATTGAATAAAGTTTTAGTTTCTTTTTGTTTGAATGATTCCCTTGTCTTTATTTGGTTTGCTGACTAATTGTAGCCATAACTCAAGTTCTTATGAGTTGCATTATCTCTCGGTCCATTCTTGTGCTGTTCAAACATTTTTGGACATGGCGTACCTCTCGTCCCACGTCTTTTGAGTACTTGGACTTCTTGCTGACTCTGTGCCCCGGGGACTTGGAGGCTTGAAATAGTTTATACTCTAGTCCGCGCTCCAGGGAATTAGAGTACTTCGCTCCGCACTTCGAGGATTCGGAGTTTCAAAATCATTTATATTCTAGTCCGCGCTCTGGGGACTTAGAGTACTCCGATCCGTGCTCTGGGGATTCGGAGTTTTAGAATCGTTTATACTCTAGTCCGCGCTCTGGGGACTTAGAGTACTCTGATCCGCGCTCTGGGGATTTGGAGATTTGGAATCGTTTATACTCTAGTCCGCGCTCTGGGGACTTAGAGTACTCCGATCCGCGCTCTGGGGATTCGGAGATTTGGAATCGTTTATACTCTAGTCCGCGCTCTGGGGACTTAGAGTACTCTGATCCACGCTCTGGGGATTCGGAGATTTGGAATCTTTTATACTCTAGTCCGCGCTCTGGGGACTTAGAGTACTCCGATCCGCGCTCTGGGGATTCGGAGATTTGGAATCGTTTATACTCTAGTCCGCGCTCTGGGGACTTAGAGTACTCCGATCCGCGCTCTGGGGATTCGGAGATTTGGAATCGTTTATACTCTAGTCCGTGCTCTGGGGACTTAGAGTACTCCAATCCGCGCTCTGGGGATTCGGAGATTTGGAATCGTTTATACTCTAGTCCACGCTCTGGGGACTTAGAGTACTCCGATCCGCGCTCTGGGGATTCGGAGATTTGGAATCGTTCGTACGAGTCCGTATGTCGTGCAGGATAATGTGATTTATCATCCAATTAAGAGATATAGAAACTTCATAGAAAATATGGCTTTAAGCCTTTATTAATGAAAATCAACTAAATTGCTTGATTACAACTTTAAAAGGAAACTAAGTCATTATTGAATGGAAACATGCAGGAAATAACAATGCCTACAACAAGAAAGGAAAACATGCTAAATGTAATAGTGCCGCAAATGTTCACTGTTCCATGCTCGGGGGAGTGTCGCGCCATCAACGGTCGCTAGCTTGAATGTTCCTTCTCCAAGCTTCCGTTCAATGGCGTATGGACCTTCCCAGCTGGGATTCATGCGTGATGGTACCGGGAAGACTCGTTTCAGAACGAGATCACCCACATCAAAGATTCTTGGGCGGACTCTGCCGTCGTAGTAACGCTTGACTCGATGTCTGTGCGCCGCCGCCCTTAATTCAGCTTCTTCAGGCTTTTCGTCGATGCGGTCCAGTGATTCCAGCAAGAGGTTTTGGTTCGTTTTGGGGTCATAGTATGTCACTCGGTGCGATGGAACTTCAAGTTCCATGGGTAGAACGGCTTTAGAGCCGTATGCCAAGGCGAACGGAGTGTGGCCGGTCGCGGACTTGTGGGTAGTTCTATACGCCCATAATGCTGTCGGGAGTTCATCTACCCACTTGCCTCCAACCTTCTCCAGACGCTTCTTCAGTATGGACTTGATTATTTTGTTAACGGCCTCGACTTGTCCGTTAGCTTTTGGGTGTGCAACGGCGGCGAACTTTTTCTCGATGTCGTACTTTAAACAGAACTCTTTGAACTCTCTACTTTCGAATTGCGTTCCGTTGTCTGTAATGATGGTGCGTGGAAGGCCAAAGCGGCATATAATGTTTCGTACAACGAAGTTAATGACCTTCTTAGAGGTGATAGTGGCCAAAGGTTCTGCCTCAGCCCATTTCGTGAAATAGTCGACTGCAACTATCGCGTATTTCGCACCACCTTTGGATAGAGGCAAAGAGCCGATTATGTTGATTCCCCAGATCGCAAATGGCCAAGGACTGATCATTTGTGTGAGTTTCGTTGATGGAGCCCTCGGGATTTTCGCATATCTTTGACACTTGTCGCATTTTCTCGCGTAGTCCGCGGTATCCCGGTTTACGGTGGGCCAGTAATATCCATAGCGGAGGATCTTCTATGCTAGCGTTTGCCCCCCAGTATGGTCGCCACATTCCCCTTCGTGAACCTCTCTCAAGACTCGCTTTGTCTCATCATGAGCAATGCATCGTAATAACGGGACTGAGAATCCTTTTCGATGCATTGATCCATCCTGCATTATGTATCGCGCGGCCTTTCGAAGGACCTGCCGTCTTTCGCTTCTTTTTCCTGGCAAGGCCCCGGTCGTCAGGTACAGTTTGAATGGGGTTATCCACGATTCCTTCTCGATTTCTGTTCCCAACACGCGATCGACTTTCATTTCGTCTATGCTCGGGGCATGCAAGACTTCGACGGGATACAATCCCATTTGTTGCGTATCGTCGGTACTTGCGAACTTGGCCAATAAGTCGGCTTCTTTGTTCTGTTCGCGCGGGATATGTGAGATGTCATAACGCTCAAGATTTGATAGTAGTTCTTGGACCTGAATGAGGTACGGAGCAAGCTTTCGTCCCTTTGCTTGGTAGTCTCCCCGTACATGGTAAACCACCAACTGCGAGTCACAAAAGATTTCGACTGATTCGATCCCGAGTTCCCTGATGAGTTTCAAGCCAGCGATCAGTGCTTCATATTCGGCTTCGTTATTTGTAGCCGGGAAATCGAGCTTCAGGGCATAACAGATCGATCGGTTTTCCGGAGTTACAAGAACTACGCCCGTGCCGGAGCAACGGTCGTTTGATGCACCGTTAGTGTATAATTTCCATCGAACGGGGGGAATGATGTCGTGATCGTCCGGTTTGATGGGTATGGTAAATTCAGCGATGAAGTCTGCTAACGCTTGCCCTCGGATGGCTCTCCGTGGTAAGTACGCGATATCGAATTGGCTCAACTCGATATTCCATCTTAGCAATCTCCCAGAAGTTTTCGGCTGTTGGAGTACCTGCCTCAGGGGTTGATCGGAATAAACACCGATTGAATGTGCTTGAAAGTACGGGCGAAGCTTTCGTGATGCAATCACCCAGCAATAAGCCAATTTCTCTATTTTAGGGTAATTCCTCTCGGCCCCTGTTAAACGTTTGCTAACATAATACACCGGCTTTTGGACTCGATCTCCTCTCGTACCAAAGCCGCACTTATCGCATGTGGGGATACAGCCAAGTATACGTACAACATCTCATGGTCAACTGGTTTTGATAGCATTGGTGGGTTCTCCAGATGCCTCACCAGATTCCGGAATGCTTCCTCACAGCTAGACGTCCATTCAAAATTTCTCTTTCCTTTCTTTATTATGTCAAAGAACGGGATGCACTTGTCAGTTGCCTTGGATATAAATCGACTCAGCGCAGCTACTTTTTCGTTCAAGCTCTGTACCTGCTTTATAGTCCTGGGCGCTTGTACATCTCGAATAGCTTGGATCTTTTTTGGGTTGGCTTCGATTCCCCTAGCGTTGACGATGAATCCCAAAAACTTCCCTGATGCAACGCCGAAAGAACACTTCAACGGGTTGATCTTCATGCCATAAAACCTGAGTATGTCGAACATTTCAGCCAAGTCTTGAATGTGGTCGTTTGACCGTCGTGACTTTACGAGCATGTCATCCACATAGACTTCCATGGTTTTACCCAGCTGGTCCTTGAACATTCGATTCACCAGACGTTGGTAAGTTTCTCCAGCATTCTTCAATCCAAAGGGCATCACTACATAGCAATACAGCCCGACATTTGTAACGAAGCTGGTGTGTTCTTGGTCCGGAATATGCATTGGGATTTGGTTGTATCCTGAGTACGCATCCATGAATGACAGTAACTCATGTCCTGCGGTGGAATCGACCAACTGATCGATCCTAGGCAACGGGAAACTGTCCTTAGGGCATGCTTTGTTCAAGTCGGAATAATCTACGCAAGTCCTCCATTTCCCATTCGCCTTCTTTACTAGCACGGGTTTGGAGACCCATTCCGGGTAGAGGGCGTCGCGGACGAACCCATTTGCTTTGAGTTTGTCCACCTCCTCTCCAAGAGCGGCGGATCTCTCCGGATCCATTCCTCTCCTTTTTTGCTTGACTGGGACGTATTTCGGATCTATGTTCAACATATGACTCGTGATGGCGGGAGAAATCCCACACATATCAGAATGCGTCCATGCGAAAACATCAAGGTTCGCCCGGAGGAAGTCGCTAAGGTCTTCAGTCATTGCGGGGCCTAGCTGTGATCCGATCTTCAGTATTCGCGAAGGGTCGTCACAGCTAACTGAAATGTCAATTGTTAATTCAGCCGGTGCCGCCTTCTCTTCCCTGGGTTTCTCATCGTCGTCTCTCGGATCTATACCTCCGTAGATCCGAGAACTATGCCCGAGCCAGGGCTCGGGCACTACTTGTCAATTATCCGCATTGAGGATGCGGACGGGATTGTCCGCAACCTTTCCCTTCTCCCTCTGGAAGGCCTCTCGGAGCTCGGCCACATAACAGGAACGACCAGCTGCTTGGTCGCCGTGAACAATGCCTACTCCTTTGTCAGTCGGGAACTTCAAAGTTAAACACCACGGGGCTAACGCTGCCCTAAACTCCGCCAGGGCCGGCCGGCCCAAGAAAACGTTATACGGAGAGTCCACATCCAAAACTACAAAGGGTAGAATTCGCACTCTCCGACGCTCGCCTTGTCCCAGTTCAACTGGTAACTCGACATATCCCACTGCATCAGTTGCAGCGCCGTTAAAGCCATGGATACGAGCTTTGGATGGTTTCAAGTCTTTTGTTTCTAGCTTCATTTGATCGTAGGCCTTCTTGAAGATGATGTTGACTGAACTTCCAGAATCAATCAGAATTCTTTTTACGTATGCTGGTCCGATCGTTGCAGATATGACCATGGGGTCGATGGTCGGAGCCTCTACCTGATCAGCGTCTCTGCTTCTGAACACAATATCGTCTGTCATTACGTGCTGCTGCTTAGCAGGGGCTCTGTCCTCCATGTTCGAACAACACTCAAAATCTGCATGCTTCAAGGAACTTGCATATCGCTCCATCTCCTGCCAATTCTTATCCGCGGGGTGAGGCCCGCCGATAATTGTATTTATGACCAGTCTACCAACGGTCCGGGCAGGCTCCTCGGGATAACGTGGAGCTAGTGCACGACCTGGGTTGGACGTTCCCTGTCCTCCTTCTTGTGGATCCTTCACAAATTCTTGCAATTTCTTCTGCCTGATCAACTTCTCGATAGCGTCGTGCAAGTGTCTACATTCTTCCGTATTGTGTCCATAAGTCTCATGGAAGCGACAATATTTCCCGGTCCGCTTCTATTCTTTAGTTGATTCTTTTGGACGTGGTTTTCTGTACTGAAAAGTATTGCAGGTGGATAGGTAAATGTTTTCAAGTGGGGCGTTTAGCGGAGTGTACTCACTGTAGCTTGGAATTCTCGACTTCCACTTTCCTGCTTCTTTTCTTTTCCCTTGACTCCTTCCTCCAGACTCCTTGGGTTGCCCAGGTTTGTTCTGGACGTTGACTTGGACCTTTCCCGAGCCGTCTCCCGATTTCTTCACAGCGATGTTGCTCTTTATTGACTCTTGGACAGGCCCTGGCGCCTTATCTCGCCGTACCCACCTAGCTTCCTCTCTTCTTATGAACTGGTGTGCCTTAGAGTAGAAACGCTCTAGCGTATCTGGAGGTTTTCCTGCCAGCCAGTCTCCAAACTCAGAGTCTGGATCCACACCTCTCATTACAGCCATCAGAATTGCATGGTCATTGGGATTACTGACTTCAGTTGCTGCCACGTGGAATCTTTGCAAATATTCCTTCAACGATTCCCCAGGATTTTGGATTACACTTGACAGAGACATCACGTCCTTTGGGCGCGTAGTGTGTATCCTGAACTGCTCAATAAACTTCTTTGCCAACTCCTCGAAATTTGATACGGATCGCGGGGGAAGTCGGGTGAACCACATAGTAGCGATCCCAGATAGAGTAATCGGAAAGCACCTACACTTGGTGGCATCATTCGCTCTGGCTGAATCCATCATCCATTCGTACCTCATGACATGTTGTCTAGGGTCGGTCTTTCCTTCATATGCAGGAATAGTAGGCATACTAAACTTCCTGGGGTACGCCGCTTGCAACACAACATCCGTGAACGGAGTATGACTTCTTGACACTCCCCAGTCATCATTTGATAAGCCCTGATTCTCTTTCATCAGTGCCTGATCATGGCTGTCAGATCGGGTGTCTGTATGGAAGGCGGAAGGTTGGAGTCTGTTCTACGCGCCTGTCCATGCTGATGCCTCCTCTCTTGGCGATCTGCCAATCGTGCATCTTGAGGTTCGACATCGTTAGCATTTTGATGATCTGGGCCTCTATCTTCCATCTGTATCCCGGTCCTGAAGCTTCCAGCTCTTGCTTGGTCGCGGTCTCCAGCTGTTCGAACAGTAGCATCTGCTCGCGCAGCATCAGTCTTACGGCGCCTGCGCCTGGGAGGTTCATCAGAGGAAGTAGAGCTGTCAGATGAGGAGTAAGCAGCGGGATTGCCCCCAGCATTCTGTTGCTGCTGTTGAGTAAGTTGTGCCATCAGGTTGGCATTGGCTTGCATCTGCTCTCCTAGTTGTCTCCTACTTTCCCTGAGCTCTCTCATCAAGTCGTTGAACTCTATTCTGGTGACAACTGGAGTTTGGTCCTGAGTGGCAACTCCTGTATTTGGAATTGCTGGTTGATTGCTAGGCCCTGCTTGTTGCACGCTAGCAGTCTCGTGGACATCCACATTGTGAGAAGCTGACCTGGTACGTGGTCTTGCCATTGTAGAGTTATTGGTATGAACTCTGAGTAGAATCAACGGATGTCCTATCAGTGAGTCGGATCTTCTTTGGGGGATTTGTTCAATCCAGTAGCTTCAAAGCAGATCCTTGAGGTCTGAGAATTCAATTCTCAGTGAAAGCACCAAAGTGTTAGCACCAAAATTGGTCACTAACCTCGTTCAGAAAGATTGTGTAGAGATATAAGTGATGAAAGTAAACTAAACAGAGAAGACAATGCTAATTTAAATGCAGAAAGTAAGAACACCAAATTTATAGTGGTTCAGCGTAATTGCCTACGTCCACTTTGAGGTTAAACTTTATTGATCTTCTTTGTAGTTGACTACAAATACAATTCGTGAATCAAAATGCTTGAATGAAGTTGTTTAAGTAGAGAAGAAGAGTCTTGAAAATGGCAGAGTCTCCCTAGTATTCTCTCTCCAAAAAAGGATCCATTTCACTGTGACCCTACCCCTCTATTTATAGACAAAGATGGGTTGGACTTCCCAGGTGGGCTGATGGCCGAACACTCCAGCCCGAATACAGTGATCGCTGTATGCCGAACCAAGTGAGCCAAACGCTCTGATGCCGAACAGTCCCTTCTATGCCGAACGATGTGGTTGATGTTTGGGAAGTGCAGGATGTTAGTCAGTCGAAGCCGAACGCTCTTCTAAACGCCGAGTACTCTTGTGCCGAGTACTTCTGATGCTACCGGGTACTACGCCGAGTACTCCTGTATGCCGAACCACAGATGCTGCCGAGTTCTCCTTGATGTCGAGTGCTCTCGTATGCCGAGCAGTCTCGTATGCCGAGCAGTCTTGATGCCGAGCAGTCTTGATGTCGAGCACTCTTGTATGCCGAGCAGTCTTGATGCCGAGCATTGGTTGACGCCGAGTGCCAGTTGACGCCGAACACTGCTGGGTACTTCGCCGAACATTACTGGATGCCGGACACTATGGATGCTGTGTACTTCGCCGAACACTCCTAGATGCCGAGTACTCTCTGACGCCGAGTTCCACTGGATGCCGAGTACTACGCCGAGTACTACGCCGAACACTCCTGGATGTCGGTCACTCTCTTATGCCGAGCACTGGTTGCCGAGTACTAGTTGCCTGGTCAAATCCCCAGGAAACACCATGCTTCTCCATTATATCACTTTCACCACTCTGCACTACTGCCTCGCATCCTACTTGCATAAGCCTGACAGATATGCTTTTGCTTTACTCTACCTTCACTTTGATTCATGCATTATTCTTGCATCACAAGCCAAATTTCTAGTTTAGTTCACTTTACATGCAGCATATGGAGGGACATGCATTGAAAAGAAAGCATGAAAAGCAACCAAAGACTGGAACTATGAACTCGGATTATGGTAACATTGACATACTACATCAATGTAATTCTTTGTTATGTTTTTGACGAATTTTCTAAATATGTTATTCTAGTTAAAAATATTATAGGGAATAGAACTGGTAACTAGGTTGCACTATTCAACGTGAAAACTTAATTAGAGGGTGTGATGATATCCCTGACATTAGAATGTCTGATGTTGATGAAATACCAAGTGGTCATACTGTGAATTTGCTGAGATGGTGTGATGTTATCCTTGACATTCTTCATTTGCAACTTAGAAACTATCTATATTCATTTCAGTTTTTGCTTGATTACAATTATTGGAGGGCTTCCATACATAGATATCAAGCTGGAAAGACTAGATATGCTCATTTTAGGGAGACCAACGACTTGTTGGTTTATTTAGGATGGCACTGTAGCTTTTGCTTGAGATATATTAGTGAGTTTATATTCAAAATGAAGGCTTATAGCTACATGATCAGATAATGTTTTCTTATCTTGAATCCTTAGAGAATTCAAGGCGTGATATGTAAAGGTGTAGATTTGTTTGACATGTTTCCCGAGGCGTATACTATTTGATAACTGATAGCACACTAAGCACAGTTAGGTCCTATACCTAGTACTTACTCTACTGTTAATTTACCTACATATTTGTTACAAAATGTTGAGAAGTATAAATACTTGTTGCCTAGACGCTGTAAGAGGGAGAGCGAAATAGTGAAGGGGGAGAATTTAACTAAATTAGCGAGATAATTTTGTAAAGATTGGAGTGGAGTAGTGGATGGTGTTCATGTTATCATATGATGATGTTACTATGTTCGTTCACAAGCTCTTTTGAGCAGGGCATTTCTTTTGTCGATGGAGCAATTTTGGATTTACTTTATTTGGTACGTAAGGTTACATCTTTACTTGCATTACTTGAATATATTTAGTGAAATTTTCCAATGTTACATCAGTATGGTGGTTTGTTATTCCTTTAGACTAATTCTTTTTATTTGTTCATTCAATATTCATAAATTATTATTTTCTTACTCCTGATACTCAACGAGTATTGTGCAACTGTGATTCAATTTTCATGTTTATTCATTCCATGTTGATAATTGATCATTTTTTCTTTTCAATAGTAAACTAATATTGTGCATCTGTGACACTCTGTGGCCCTTTGTTTTCCACTTTAGCATGTACTAGTTCATATGTATGTATTTTTTTTGAAGGAAAGGGTACTTTTATTAACATAAACATGTATATACAAATACAACACACTCCATAATACAACACACTCCATAACAACATAAAAACGGATAAACACCCCGTTCGAAACAAGGCTCATGGCCCATACATACTAACCCGAACTTTAGACAAAAAAAACAAATTATGTGTGTAAACAAATTTTTTTAAAAGAGTTTTCAGTGTATATTCATTGTGAAAATTCAGTACATGATAATTTTGTGGTAACACTCATAATACTACGATACAAGTTTAGAAGTAACATAATGTGTGTGTTAATATTGTATGAAAACTGTTATGAGAATATTGTATGACCAGTTAAATTAGAGGGTTCATGGCATGTTTTTTTTAAAAGAGGGGGTCCTTTTGCTTTGGTTGTTTTCAACAACCAAAGTAAAAAACCCTATTTTAAGCCAAAGGTTCTCCTTTTTTGCTTCGATTGTTCCTAACAGCCAAAGCAAAAGCCCCACTTTTTGCTTCAGTCATACAACCAAAGCAATAGGTTTAGGCAGTTGCGTTGTCTCCATTTGCTTCGGTTGTTGAAACGAAGCAATAGGGGGTAAACAACCAATGAAAATGACTTGTTTCATAGTAGTACCAATTGATAGCCATACCACCCATGATAGCGTAGGTGGCCTTCTGAACAAGCAGGTAAATCTGATCGAAGCTTCTCATCTTCGGAATGATGTTCTGCTGAACTATGCGAACGACGAGGTAGGATGTAGGTCGCAATTTGTTTGACTGCCAAACATCAATATTTCCAAAAAAGATCCATTGCAAAATCTTTGGATCAGCCATCTCAACATTATCCAAATCCTCTCCCTCCGTGGTTATCCCTAAAATATCATCGAAATCGTCCTCAGAAAAATGGATCTAGACTCCCTACACTTTCGACTGTAGATTGCTTATGCTTTCATCAAAGTTGTATGCTAGATTCGCGTTAAATACTTGGATGCAATGCAGGTCGCATTCCTGCTCAAAAGTGTCATAGTGGAGGATCGATGCTAATCCTGATGTTGCAAACAATTCCTCGAGTCCAAAGGCGGCGAAATCTCCAAATTTGACTGACCATCTCTGGAGGAAGGTGAAATTTGCTGAGGAGATTTCATGGTCACTCCGGTCGAGCCAAGCGATCTCTTGAGGGGTGAGACCCAAATGGCTTAAGGAAGAACCGAAGGTTTGAGGTGGTGCCATGGACCAAGTAAAGGTCGAAGAGAGGAGATTGAGTTTAGATTTGGAGAGGCGGCATGGCTAGATCCGGCATGCAAAAATTGGCGCTTGAGAGGGGAAGCTGATATTAAAGTAGGGCCTACTGCAGTGGAGAAGGAGGTAGCGTCGCTCGTCATCGCAGTGAGGGAGAGGAGGAGTAGCGGCCATGATCTAGGGAGGAGAGGATTGGGTTCAGCTATGAGGAAGAGAAGGGAACGGGGGAGAGGCAACTGAATGGACGCAACTTATAAAGTCGCTTTCCACATTTGGGTCATGCTCTAAATTCATTAACCATTAGACCGCTCCTAGGGCAACCGGTCGACCACTATCGGTTGATTGCTGCCGGTTAACCGTTAAGAGTCGACCGGTCACTGAATTTCGGGCCCTGGTTGAACCTGGACCCTATTCGGACCGGGTTAATTAATAATAATATTAACAATAATTATTATTTTGTGTTGTTTTCTTCGGTCCGACACGATTCGAAAATTTCTTGTCCACTTCACGATGGTGCCCTAGTTTATCATCTAGCTCTTCAAACCCTTTCCTCAATTATTCACAATATTGCTAACTTATATTGCTCCTGCCATCAACAACTTCGAAAACCCAAAAATATTCCATCTATTATTCACCATATTATTATATACGGGAATAATCCTTTTATTTGGTGGCGGGTTACACTACACTTCCTGACGACATACCCCGATTGAATTAACTGTCATTTCTATTTTATCCGTTCCTTTAAGAGAGAATTTTAAAAAGCTTTTCAATTCTTTAAACATGAAAAATCGTCGGGCTATACATACGTCCGCTTTCACTTTGTTGCCAAAATGGAAAACTCTTTTTCACCCAAATTTTTTTAAAACCAAAATCAAACTCTTATTTTATTATATATTTAAGAACTTAAAATATTTCCTTTTAAAATAAAGCTTTTCAACAGAACCAAATTCATTGGTATATGTATTTCTTATAAAAATAAATTTTCAGAACCCTCTTACTTTCCAAACAATAATTTCCAATTGGACCCTTTGGAAAAATATTATATTATTTTTATTTTTTCCTTTTTGGAAAACTCATTTAAATATTTCAAGTTATTCTCATATTGGGTCGGACTAAGAAATGGGATTTACTTCTCTTCAACAAAAATATGGTTTGTTATCTTATGGCGATTGATGAACATTCTCTTACGAGAGCTTGCCTTCGAATGTCAGCGATATATAGATTTTTACTTCCCACCTGTCTGGATAAAACGTGCATCTTCGACCGATAATCCATCAAAATCCATGATCATAAGGTAGCTAATCTCAACAATTAAGCCAAACACCATCAAGCCTTAGAGATCCTTCCATATGTTGTGATTATGCTCTTCAAAGTTAACACCTTACGTACAGCCAATGCTCCATGGGGTAAC
This sequence comes from Allium fistulosum, assembly GCA_030737815.1. Lineage (NCBI taxonomy): Eukaryota > Viridiplantae > Streptophyta > Magnoliopsida > Asparagales > Amaryllidaceae > Allium > Allium fistulosum. The sequence goes on along the minus strand of CM060908.1, from coordinate 229,024,485 downwards.
CGAGGTACGTGCGCAATCTTTAACTCTTTAAAAATTTCCAACTCATAGTTGCCTCGTCCATCTTTTTGGAATGTGGTCCAACTTTTCTATGGTCTAAATTTATAAAGTTCGACGTAGATTTAGATAGAAAAATACAAATAGGTACTCTTAGTATATCCTAATCCTATAATTGACTAACCTAGGTTCTGATACCAAATGTAACAACTTGCACTTTAGTGGGCCATAATTTCGAACAAAAATCGAAATCCCAATCCATTAGGGTAAAAATCGTTTATTTTGGTAACCTTAATAAACAAGAGCATAACATAGGTCGATCAAACTAAATTCACAGTTGAAAAGAAAATATAATAGGATATAAATATTGATTAAAGTCACTACCTCGGAGTCAATGGTATTCCTTGGACATCCAATTGCCTTGTCAGTACCGATCATGAATAGGAAGACTTCTCCACCAGTTGTTCCGTCTTGCTCCAGTGACTTGTTCCTCTAAATATATCATGTAGGTTCTAATGAGGACGGGGTCAAAACAACATTTTGGTGATTGAAAATATGTATACTTAATCCATAACGCAAACTTATACCAATTGGTTTTCATTTAAATGTTATAGCTTATTACTTACGGTTAATCCGTTTAATGGGCATATGATATGTCTACCTAACCTTCTTCAAGGTGCACAATACTGACATATGCATATTGTGCATACGCTACCCAAATCCCGACCACTTAATACTTCATGAATAGGGAGGAGACAAACCGAACAACCATTTAATACCTCAGTCCCCAAAGTGGGCCCTTCGCATCATTAACGTTGGTCTATCGGTCCTAGCTATAGAGACATATATCTTCTATGTACGACTTTATAATATATAATTAATGCATATATCATTAATAATGTCTTAGCCATGTGAGAAATAGTACCCAAGCCACTTAGTTCTTAATGGGAATTAGACAAACTTTGACCATATAATACCTTATTTAAGGAAAGTCACCATCGTTTAATACCTAATCCCAAGGCGGATCCCTCACCGGTACCTATCTAGCTGATATTACATAAAAATCTCTTCAGCCACTTAATACTTCCTATTGAAGCAAACATTTCCAAGATATCTTTTAGCGTGCCTATTCCTAAATAAGGAGAAGGAGGGCTCTCAATCAACCGCTTAATACCTCCTACCTAGAGGCAGGTCTTATGTTTTACGTATATCCTTTTTCCCACAGGTCCTTTGGTTGGAGATGTCTCACATCAATAATAATTGTGCACAACTGCTGGTAGCCTCTGAGTGAAGGGAAAACTTATATTGTGTAACTCTACTGATCTCGCATCCCAACCCACTAAGCCTAATTAATTATTCTAAGCTTTATTATTGGACAAAGCCCACTAATCTCTATTTGCATATTTATGGCTATAATTTATTCTAATGATAATTGTACTGCCTTATAATGTTTAAATGCTACCTAGTATGTTTTATTTAATATCTCCATTAATGTCCATTTTGTCCATAATAAATTATTATCATCTTAACGAACGTTTCTAAAGACATTTATTTACTTATTCAAACCTTACTATTATTTTTTCCTTATCTTTTTCATGTTTAGTCTACTAATTTCATCAATCAGTCCCATTTCATCCATTTATTACTTATTCAAATTATTGTAACTCCCAATTTATTGTCTATTCATTCGTGAAATTACAATCCTTCCATCTTAATTTTCCAATCCTACCGTTTATTACATGATATGTTCTAATGTTCAATTTACATTTAGAACATTAATGTATAATATGCTATATTAATTATATTTCTATTTTGAATGTTTTAGCGTGGTTCTATATGTTTATAAATTTATTTATACATTTCCACTTACTCGTCCTTTAACTAAAATATTTCATTCTATATTTTAATCTGTTAGTATTATCCTTCCAAAAAGGATTTCCACTATAACCTTCCATAAATTAACCTAAATTAAGGGATTTTCTAAGCTTGAAATTATAAAGAATTATTTATTTCATTTTTATTGAAATAGACAGTGTAAACTATAGAAAGAAAATCCATACTTTACACATCTCTTTCCTCTTTTGATGTATATTCCTTGTCAAATCAAACATTGCACTTTTTCTATGAAACTAGAATATTAGACAAATTCATGGAGATCAAAGGATAGTACTTCCAACAAATTAAAATAAAAAATCACATTCTAAGCAGAATCAGAGCAAATTAAAATTAATATTTTTACAACCCAATTGTAGATCTAGAACAAATTCTATATCTTTATCCATATTCAACCTTTAATAACTTGGGGACTGATTTCTAGATCTGGTTGTAAACAATATTCATATTTATTTAGAAAATACATAGGTGTTGTTTTATATGCTTAATTCAAGCCTACAACTCTTTAGATTTCTATTTAGGCATAACTATCAAATAAAATTCCAACGAAATAAATTATAGTGTTATAGATAAATTACATAATTTCTTTCACCTTAAAAAGCTTTCCAAATCCCCAGTTCTGAATTTGATTTCTTAAATCAACTCTATTTCCTTTCTAATCCAAAGGAATATGTACAAAAATGTATACACATACCATTAAAATTATAGATCTGAGAAGAGATTTGGGGAAAAAGGGAATATAGATTTATAATATTGAAATTTACCTTTTTATTATGCAACGATGTTCCACTCCTCTTCTATTTATTTTCTACTCTTCTCCAATTTGTATAAATACAAATTATTTTAAAGTTAGGAGGAATAGTGGAGAAGAGGATATGGCATAGCTTCGCTGCCCTTGATCGGAAAATATGAGAATAGAAAAGAGCGGTTGGGCATGTATTTATAGACTCCCGAATTAGTCGTATCCATCAGATTAAAACTTTTAAATTTCAGTCATTGGCCGAGGTTCAAACCACAGCTAAAATGCTTCAACCGGTCGACTGCTAGAGGTCGATTGGTGGGATCCCAGTTTAGTTATATATTTATTACCATAATTTATTATTTACTTATTTCTATTTTGATTTCTTTAAACGCCCATAACTTCTTCATTTGAACTTCAATCGCGAAACTCCAAATATGAAAGTTGCTTAGAAAACCACAATGAACGCAATGGTGCAAGTTTTATGGTCAAATTCCTCTATTTTCTTAAATTTCATTTTTGGAGCGGAATTAATTATTAAATTATTAACATAAATTTAGGGGGTGTTACATGCATCGAGGAAGTTTCTGGAATTTTCCGTAAATTCAAGAGGCACTAAGTCTAATCCAGAGTAGATTAATGCCTTGAGGAACGTGATTACCCCTATCATGAAAAAGGATTTGCAAAGTTTTAAAGGGAAGGTTGTCCCGTTGAGTCGATTTATCTCAAAGGCAATAGATAAGTGTATATCATTCTTTAATGCCCTCAAAAAGGGAAGGAAGAATTTTGAGTGTTCAAAGGAATGTTAGGATGACTTCGAAGAATTATTGAGACATATGGAGACACCATAGGTTCTATCCAAACCATTGGATGAAGAAGATTTGTTCATCTATTTGGCAGTGTCTGCTCATGCACTAAGCGGAATATAGGTATGTGAGGTGGCATGGATTCAAAGGCCAGTTTACTATACCAGCAAGCGATTCACCTAAGTTGAAAAGAACTATCTGAAATTGGAGAAACTCGCTTATTGCTTGCTGATTGCGTTGAGGAAGTTATGACCATATTTTCAAGCTCACCCGATTAAGGTGCTTATGGATCAACCTTTAAAGCACGTATTGTACCAAATAGAGACTTCAAGAAGGTTATTGAAGTGGAATATTGAATCGAGCCAGTATGACATCACTTACTATCCAAGGAAAGCGATAAATGGATAGGTGATGTTAGATTTCATCGTCGAGTTTAGCGTATGTCATAGAAAAGAGAAAGTTGATATGGGCATACTTTCTCAATGGAAACTGTTTGTAGATGGAGCTTATTAATGAGTGTTGTTCTGAGGTAGGAGTAGTACTCGTGACTACAGAAGGACGATCAGTTTGTCATGCATTAAAGTGAGAGTTCCCCACAACAAACAACGAGACTGGGTACAAAGCGTTGATAGTGGGACTCAAGAAAGTGAAGGAACTAGCGGTAAGGATGCTACATATATTCAGTGACTCCTAGTTGGTAATTTGCTAGGTGAAGAAGGAATTTAAAGCCAAGGGCACAAGGCTTGCCCCTTAACTGACCAAGACACTGGGACTGTTAAACGATGTAAAGCATTACATGATTACATACATCCACAGAGAGGAGAATTCAAAGGCCGGTTCACTGGCCAAGTTAGCAAGCTCTGGAGATGCGCAATTATGGGGATTAGTACCAGTGGAAGTTTTATCAGCACCAAGTATCGACCAGATGGATGTAGATTGGATTTTGGAGACCGAAGAGGAAAAGGAGTCATGGATGACTCCAATCAAGGACTGTTTACATAAAGGATCTCTCCAAAAAGAAAACAACAAATGATAGAAACTCCTTCGTAAAGTACCACGGTTCGTAATGCAAGTATGAGTGCTATACATGAGAGGATTCTCGATCCTCCTTCTTCGGTGTGTAACTAATGATGAGGCTAGGAAAATCCTCATGGATGTCCTTGAGGGTAGCTATGGTGATCAAACCGGAGGGCAGATATTAGCAAAGCAGATACTTCATTACGGATACTTCTAGTCAACGATAAACCGCGATGCTTCTGAATATACTAAATGGTGTGACCGATGCCAGAGGTTTGCAAAAATTTCAAGAGCCCCATCCATAGAGTTTACACAAATAGTTAGGATGTGGCCATTCGTGGTTTGGGGAATTGATATAATCGATGCGTTGCTGACGTCGAAGGGAGGAGCTAAATACACAATTGTTATGACGGATTACTTCACAAAGTGGGCTGAAGCAGAACCACTCACCATGATTACAACAAAAAAGATAATCAACTCCATGACGAAGAATATTATCTTTAGGTTTAGAGTACCTTATAAAATTACAATGGATTACGGAACTCAATTCGAAAGTATCGAGTTTAGAGATTTCTTGAACCAGTACAAGAACGAGAAAACCTTTTCGACGGTAGCACACCCTCAGCCAAATCGACAAGTGAAGGCAGTGAACAAAATTATCGAGTCTATCTTGAAGAAACGATTGACTAACCCAAGGGCATATGGTTTGATGAGCTTCCAATGGCATTGTGGGCTTATAGGACAACCTATAAGTCGGCGATTGGACATACACCATTTACTTTGTCCTACAGATCAGTGGTCATGATTTCGACTAAACTAGAGGTCCCTTCTCACCCAAAAAGCATTACCACCCCAAGATCAATGAGGAACTCTTGCTTAAGTCCCTCGATTTGATTGATGAAAAACGAGAAGAGGCCGAATTAAGAGTAGATGCTCACTAGAAAAGAGTGGCAAGACATTTCAACCCCAAAGTTCAAAACCATAACTTCGAGGTAGGGGATCTCATTTTGAAATGGGTTCTCCTGGGTATGAGGGCACTTTGTTCGAATTGGGAAGGTCCTTATGCGATCGAACAAAAGCATGAAGATGGAACTTTCAAGCTGGCCACTATTGATAGGATCCCGATTACATGGGCATGGAATAGTGACTTATTACGATGCTATTTTACTTAGTTTATTTTTTGCATATAAGCCACCCTAGGATTTTGGGGGCAATGTTATAAGGAAGGACTTGATACAATTTTCATTTATAAATAGAGCTAGCTTCTTGAACCAATGGAACTGTGTTCTTGTAAGCAAAACCTTATATGCATGATTAGCGATGCAATTAGGTACCCGGAGTTAGGTACTGACTTTGTCCAGGATTAGGACAAAAGAGTATAATCACGAGGGTCGATCGGATAATTCAACCCTATACTCCGGTATTGACTATTACTCGAAAATAGGGAAGGTTAGTAAGGAATATTGAGAGTTAGATAGCTAAAAGCGCCAGTTTCTACAGATAGAAACTGTCTATAGAAACTGATGCACAATTGGAAATTTGATGACCATGTTTACGGCTTGGCAGGACATGATAGGTCGAGGATAAGCGAGGACGGTCAATGGACACTCTCGGTCAACACCCGAAGATAAGTGAGACCGAGGGAAAATGCTCAAAGATAGGCGTCTAAAGCACTAGTTCTTGGAATAATAATTGGTTTACAACCAGGATTTTCACGACTGCGCTTTCGGCCTAGCAGGACATGCTCGATTGAGGGTAAGCGTGAATAGTCGGTGAATTCTTTCAATCAACGCCCAGAAATAGGTAAGGTTGAAAGCTATAACCTGGAAATTGGTATCGTCGGACTCCTTTGATCCAGGACCAGGACCAAGAGAGTATAATCGGACTAGGGCAATTGGATAATCAACCCCACATTATTAACCTTCGACTGATGCTCAAAGGTAGGCTAGGTCAACGAATGATGCCTGGACTCTGGCATCAGGAATGCCAAGTCCCAAAGATAGGACTCGGTATGTGATGGAATTACAAAAGGTAAGATCACACTCATAGCCTAGCAGGACATGCTTAGCCGAGGTTGAATAGTGGAAATCAATGGGTAATATCGATCATGCCTGGTTATTGGTGAGATCGAAAATGTCATGATATAAACATCCAAACTACTGTTCCCCGGAAGTAGGGAACAACACAGAACTTGGTTTGTTTATAATATATTATTAGTCGAAGGAAACTCGACCCGGAATAACAATAGAGTTGTTCAAATATTGGTTTTGTTTAGCCAAACAGAAATGCTTTGGCAACGATAAAACAGAGCTAAATAACGGAATGTTGCTAACCCAATTGCAGGAATTTTACTTAAATGTATGGAGTTACGATAAAGTAAAAGCATTGCACAGACACAGGCATGTATAATAGGGATAAATTGCAGTATAAGTAGTTATATTATATACGCAGGTAGTTGTACATAGGCAGGAATAGAATACAGAGGGCGGAAATGTAAACGGAACAGGGATTAAAACTAAAAAATAATATTTCATTACATTCAATATTTATGTACAATAAATGCGAGGGTCGGTCCAAGCACAACCTATGTATAATAGGAAAACAAAAGGTACAACCCAAAATGAGATAAAAGAAAACTATCTCGTCATCACTGAAGGCTAACCGAGGAGCCAAATTATTGTGTCTTTTTCTTCTTGCTGCTTTTGCTGCTTAAGCCATCACAAGGTCTCTTCTGGCTCTTATCACCCTTGGGTGTGCCGTCTTCAAAAGAAGTGGTTTCTCCTTAGGTAATAGTGGTGGCAGGATCTTCAGGACAATCAACCGGGGCCTTGGATGTCTTTGTAGTGGCATCGGTGATGGTGCCCTACCGAGGCCTGAAGGTGATAAGAAGGATTCTCGAAGAAGGCTTTGGTTCCTCGGTACTAGCATGTTTCTCAAGTCTAGGCTCGGTCTTTATTTTAACTTTGGAAATATCGATCTTTAGCCTCTTCACCAAAGATACAGAACTAGTTGAGTCCAAAGCGCTTGTGATAGTAATGTCTTCCTCTAGGGACTGCAAGATGTTGTCCAATCCCTCCAAAGTTGCGATTCTCTCCGAGTCAAGACTAGGAATGGAGTTGGAGGGAAGGCTTGGAACAATTGGTCCCATTGTCATGGAGGTCGACTTGATAGCAATTATAGCAGGGCCCAAACCTTAGGTAATGCATGTGGAGGACGGGACGGGTGACCTATGAGTTCATGAACGGAAAAGAAAAGATTAGTAACAGTCTCAGGTGAGAACCAAAAGATCTAGAACATTGGAGAGAAGAGGGATATACCTTAGTCGGATGGAGTCTTCTTGGAGGAGATACAATAATCTCACCCTCTTTTAGAGCTAACAGGAAAGACAATATTTATCTGTTTAAGGCATGGAATAATCTCCAGAGTATATATCTTGACCTTAGCATAGGGGACGGAACCACTACTATTTAAAGCATTGGAACAAATGCCCTTGGAACGGAGATGACACTTTGAAGCAACTCCTCGATAACCAACAGACTTATGTGAACAATGGTATATGCTTGTCTTGTTCTAGAGCACATATAGTTTCCAATAGAAGCGTACACTAGGGGCAAGTGTTATCCGCCTTTTAGATCAAGCGACTTTTGATCAAATATGGATGTCAGGATGAAGACGAGACGGTTCAAGGACTTAGTAATATGCTTGAAAGGACAATGGAGGTGGTTTCAAGAGCAGTGTAATAGGTACCAAGGAAACAGCTCGATACCAACCACTTTTAGGTAAATACCGAGCACTTTTTGTGCACATTATGGATTTTCGAACTATGGCTTATGGACTACTAGTTAAAGTGATCGTCTTGAGGCACATTTTTGAAGGAATGGATGAACAACTCCAAGGAAGCTCTGAAGGAAAAGGACAAGTACTAAAGATGTCGGAACCTTTCGGCAACAACTTGGTTTCTAAAAGTGTTCGGAGCTTAATGGATCAAAGGTAGGGGACCAGATAGAAGAAGATGACACCACTAGCCACCGTAAAATCGGATCGGCACCGATCACTTTTGATCGCAACTGAGATTATTTTATTGATTGAGGGACTTTGTCTTCCCACATACATTCTCATATGATGTGCGAAATAGTATTTCGTAGATCTATGATTTTGTTGGGGCGATTTTTCTATGAATACAAGAATTAGAGTATTTGGAAAAAGGACTTTTTGCACTTCATCTTTTTCACCTTCTTTCTCCACTAGACCCTAGTCACAACAGAAGTTACTTTTTGATGTTCTAGGCTGTTAGATCGATAAAATCTTTATACTTGTGATGAAGATCTATAAGCAATAACATTACAGTGGACGTAGGCCTTAGATTTGCCGAATCACTATAAAAATACTTTTTGTTTCTTACTTATTTTGCTAGATCTCTTTATTTCAGTTCGTTTTTGGGTGTTGTACACTATTTTTTGGTTCATCAATACACACATACACACGCGCGCTTCCACATGCACTCCCTTACTCTTGCTAAATGATCTTAATTCACAAAACTTGATCATATTTCAATCTTAAGTGCTTCAAATTTAAAAAAAAAATTGATCAAATCTTCTGCAATTTTAAAGTAATTGTCTTTTCTTCACTTATCATCATCATTTCTATATGCATCCATACATACAAAACAGCAAAATTTTGCACTCAACCGAAACGCATGAAATCCATTTTAGGGATCAATATTCGAGGAAAAAATTATGATTTGTGAGGAATCGGTAGAGAATGTGTACCGACCTGGAATTTTACCGTTTTAATTTGTGAATATTTAATTTATTCTAAATATTCAATTAATGGTTCAATAATTAAATAACCCACTTTCAATTAATAAATAATGGTAGAAAATTCATTTTTGAATTTTGCTTACTAAAATAGATAGTTCGATGAAAAATAGAAAATGTGACCAAAACCCAGTTTTCGGATTTTCAGCTTTTTTTCGAACAACAAATTGTAGAAAGTTGTTGAACCTGTGTATACATTTTAAACAACATTTAGATGTTAGGGTAAGTAAGGAAAAACATGTTATTTTCAAATGTAAAGATAAATAAAATAATAATAATAAGATATAAAAATATTTAAATTTGAAAATATGAAGTGATGTTAAGATTCCTTAAGTAATCAAATAAACAAAAGTATATGAGTCGCTCTATTATCCAAGATATTTTCAAGAGGGTGACATTTTGATGGCTTGTGAAATGATGGCAAGGTTGAAAAATGGGTCTAAGTGCATTTTTGCTTTGTTAACAAGAAAACTTGTCAACACCTCAAAGTGGAGTTTGAATTTTAAGTGATTCCCTCGAAATCTCATTTCGAACAGGTGAAAGTAGCTTACAGTGTTCAAGTAGGTAAAGATGGTTGAAAACACCTCTTTAATACCTTTCGACGAAGTCGAAAGGCAAGCTTCACTTTGGATATTCCTTTCGAATGGCTCGGTTTATGACTCTGTCGGAACCCCCTTTCGAAGTAACTAAGGTGGAAATAGGTTTGAACTTAACAGTTATGGGAAAGAGGTTGAGTTGAAGGGGTTACGACTTCATCGAAAGAATGAGCTCCTATTATCTTGTTGTCTTGAGCTAAAACTCAATGGATATGTGAATTCAAGGGGCTTTGACTTAATCGAAAGGGAACCGTTCATTAAGGTCAAATTCGAATGTTCATGATGGTGTGTAAATAAAATGCCAAAGTAGCTGTATAATCAAGATTATTATAATCTCTCTTTTATTGAACAAAGTTGTACAAGCTGATCAAATCCCCAATTCGATTTTGATATTAGGGTTTACCAACTTTTAAGAAATACAAGTGAGAAGTGAAAGAAATCCGCCTCCAAAACCAGACCCCTTGGGTCTTATTTATAAGTATGGATTGTCACCTTTCGACCTAATGCTTTCGACACAGTCGAAAGGGCTGCTATTCTACTTTCGTGTGCATCCCTTGAATCATAGCTTTCAACCTAGTCGAAAGGATTATATGGCCACCCTTCCGCTGCCGCTGAAGATTGGGCTTCCTTCTTTCTGGCTTTATTCCTTTCGACTTTGTTGGAAGGTATATTGCTTGATTGTTTCTAACCTCGTCGAAAGGTATTGCTTAATAGCTTTAGACTTCATCGAAAGGTATATTGCTTGATCACTTTCGACTCCATCGAAAGGTGTATGGATGTGCTTTCCAATTAGTTGCTTATATGCTAAGTAAGTTAGCATGGATGTTGGCCTTCGAGGCTATCGAAACTTGTGCTTTGTGGATTTCGAACGGGTCGAAACATTGTAAAAGCTTTGCTGTAGAAGTTCCCTGTGAAAGCATCTTCCTTGGCCAGTGCGGAACCTTGTTCTTTGGTGTTATCAGATGTATAATCTTTCCTTTATAGGTGAGGATGGTTCTAACCAATTCGAAAGGCTAACATATGCTTTCGAAAGGGTTATTTTTGCTGAATGTTCTTCTGATGAATGTAGATGAAGACGAAACCTATCATTTCGAATGGTTTGGCGCATGTGCAGAAAATATGCTACTTATTGCCTTCGATAGGTACCTTTCGCCTCTGCTTATCCAAAATATTGCTGAAGCGTTCTTTTGGCCTCTTTGAAAGGTTTTGCTGATGCTACTATCTTCTTGTCGAAAGCCTTATCTAATGTTTACAGAAACCACTCTAATGCCTTTTGATCCTCATCAATGCTCTTGCTCCTTCTTTCTTACTTTCATTCATGAGAATATTTTATGGATAATATTTAGGCCCCCTCCCCTCCGATATGGAAGAAGCTTTTGTTCTTTAGGACAAAAACTCTAAAGAAATTCTTTCTTTGTTTCCTATAAAACAGATAATAACTCCTATTAGGGTCATAACCTTGTTATGGGACCCTGACGGATATCTTTACAGTTCAAGACACTATATGGTAATTTTATTAGGTAGAGCATTCAAATAATTATTTGACCAAATCCATTTAATACTAATAATAGAAATATGAAACGATATCACTTGGTTTGCCGTCGTTAATTAAAGTAAATAAACCTTCCAAAAAGGCCATTGCATACTCCAAATCCTCTGTTCTTGGGCTATGTTTTCTTCAGCCATCAGGGATTAATTCCTTACTCTTGGCGGTTTTACCCTGCTTCCCTATTATGATTTTATTTTCATCCCTGCACTGTATTCATTAACAAATTGGCAAACAATTAAACATTGATGTTATATGAAAATTAGAGGGTTCTTATTCCCTTTTACCATCATTTTGTTACAGAAAGGAATAAAATCTGCTTGATAAGAAACGCTTTTCCGGAATCCATATCTAACATTGGTGTGGAAATGTTAAATTTTCAAATAATCCTGAATACAAAACTTCAAAATTTATCCAGAAAATTTATAAATCTGAAAATTCAATGGGAAATCCATAACTCATCATGAGAATTCAATAAAGAAATCAAGAATTCATAAAAACAGGAGATCGACAAGAAATCACCACGAAAATCCAATGGGGAAACCAAGTTCATGAAATTCACAAATCATCATAAAAATCAATGAGGAAGTTTAGAATTAAGAAAACTAAAAATCCAGTAAGAAATCATTATGAAAATTCAATAAGGAACTAAGAATACAAAATCCTCAATCGTCATAAAAGTCAATTTAGAGTTCATGAGATCAGGAATCCAATAAGAGACCATCACAAAAACTGAATTAGGAAATCAAAAATATGAAATCCACAAATCATCATAAAAATCAATAAGGAAATTTTAAAATTCACAAAACCCAGTATGAAATTTTTGTGAAAAGAAACAAGGAAATGGAAAATTCACAAAATCAGGAATTCAACCAAAATCTTGTCAGGATCTCACCTGACGATTAGTATTCAAAATTTCATTCAATGTAAGTACAAAGTCAGAGAACTGTCTAGTAATGGTAGATTTGCTAGTTTTAGATAAAAGATCCCTAAGCCTATCTGGCCCTAATCCTAAAGTTATTCTTAGAATACTATGCCTGAGTTTATTTAAAACTTATGCCTTGAATAGCGACGAGTATTCTTGTTATTCAAAGGAAAGTATTCTATTAATTGATGTGTAGTTCCTAGAGTGCCCATAAGTAAGTAGTATTATTGTTATATTGGAGCCGAGTAGTTCCGTAGTGCCATGCAATCATTCGAAACAGTAGTTCCGTATTACCAGTCAACCATTCAGAGTAGTAGTTCCGTAAGACCAGCCAACCGTTCAACAGATAGTTCCATTCGGTTGTTCAGCTTTTCAGCCGTTCAACCATTCAGTAGGTAGTTCTGTTCAGTTGACTGGTCGTTCAACAGTGCAAGCTCCATTTGACTAGTCGGTCGTTCAGCAGTGTAAGTTCCATACTATTGCCTGGCCGTTCAGCAGTGCAATGGTCCAAATAACTTATTACTATATATATATACATATATATATATATATATATAATATATTGACTCTTCTATCCTAAAGGGTCACTATATTTCTAAGGATTCAAGATTGGTTTTCTCAATCTATTCTTCAAATGAAGTCGCTTTTATCTTTGTAGTAAAAATTTGTTATCTATTTCATTCTTTTAGCTTTTGTATAAATCTTTGCTTTCCATCCCATGTTATGGATCTCTTTGTCCATTTTCTTGTCTCGTGTTTTCTTTTAGGATGAAAGTATCACAATTCTTCAGCGTGGATGCCATTTTCCCGTCTTCGTATGTTTTGATGGTTGCTTGCGGATACTTTGTCTTTTTTATTACGGTTTTGGATTCTATTAGCACCAAAATTGGTTACTAACTCCCAAACGCCGTTGAAAGCACCAATTCATAGTTACAGTTCACAAATAGTAAATATGAAGAGGAAATAAATATGAAGAACAATCAAAATTAAAAGGAAAGTAGTAATAAGACAGGATTTATAGTGGTTCGGCTAACTCCGGCCTACGTCCACTCCAAAAATTTCCTTTTTGTTGATTAAAGAATTGATTACAGTTACAATTCAAAGTTTTTAAAACAAAAAATGACAGAGTAACTTGAACAGCCTTTGTAGAAGAAGTTATGGAAGGACAGAATGAGAATCCCTTTTTTGAAGCCCCACCTGCCGTATTTATAGGCAAAATCCAGGTTACTGCCTTCTTGGGCGATACGGGCCCACAAAAACTATAGTCGAGTCCATACTGTCGACCATTGATTTCCTAGAGTATAAAATATACCGACCCCAAGAGACCCGGGTAGTGACCCGAAGCAGCCTCCATTTTGACCCGAAGCAGATTGCAATGTGACTCCAAGCAAAAACATACCGACCCCTTGCTTTATGCCGACCTGATTTCCCTAAGGTCGACCCGAAGTATTTCCATTACCGACCCAAAGCAACCAAAAACATGCCGATCCCAACTCCTCACAGCCAAACCCAAGTAACCCGAGTCATGACCCGAAGCAAGTTGCCATTGACTCGAAGCAGATTGCAGTATGACTCGAAGCAAAAACATACCGACCCCTTGCTTTATGCTGACCTGATTTCCCCAAAGCCGACCCAAAGTATTTCCATTACCGACCCAAAGCAACCAAAAACATGCTGATTCCAACTCCTCACAGTCGGCCCCAAGTGACCCGAAGCAAGTTGACCTGTGACTCGGAGCAAACTGCCATGCGACTCCAAGCAAGAACATGCCGACCTGAGAATATGCCGACCCCATCTCAAACCTTTTGTACCGATCCGAGAACCTATTGTCGACCCGAAAATGCTTGCACCTTGACCTGAAGTAGTGTCGAACCCATCATTTTATGCGACCCCTCAAGATACTGAAAGGGACGCGGAAGATGATCTTAAGGCTATTTAACACTAGAGGGGGGGTGAATAGTGTTTTAAGAATTTCTTTAAAACTTCTTTAATTTAAATTGATTTAACTAACTTAATGCAAATACACAATCACAGATCAAATCACAGAATCACAAACAGATGCAAATATAAATAAAAAGCAAGTAAAGGAAAGAACACACCAGGAATTTTATACTGGTTCGGTGTTACCCTACATCCAGTCCCGCACAACTCGTACGGCTTTCTATTCAATAATAATCTAGATTACAATCCCTTGATTCCAAGGCGACGAGGTACACCCTCCAGATTCTCAGGTCTCTGGGTAGAACCACTTGATTCACAGGACACAAGTTCACCCGATCGATTTCCAAGGACACGATCACACCTTTATAACCCTAAACAAGTTTCTTTGAGTACAAATGTATCTATAACTCTGATAAGCACTGAGATTCTTTGAAGAGAGTGGCAGAGAATCAAACTAGAGATATTCTGGTTTGATTCACTTAAGATTTCGGCAGAATATGGATAGGATGATTAGAAAATAAGATAAGAGAGTAAAGAGGAGAGAAAATAAAGAAAGTAGTTACTGGAAAACGTCCATAACAGTCTCTATTTATAGAGAATGAATGGATGTGTCCATTCAAAGAGATTTAAACGAATAGACACTTCTTTTGAAAACAACCTTTGCTATAACGGGAAGTATGTCGACATGACAAGTAAAGAGGATGTCGACATGGTCTAGTAAAAATGATGATTTGCTTTTCTTTGAAAATGATGATTTAAAACATATGTAACTTTATTCAAATGGACTCTATGTATTTGTATAAGGTATTTAAAAGTAGAAATACTTATGAATATATATATGTATATATACTAAAATATATTTAAAATCAAGGTAAATAAACTAAAGTAAATATAATATTAAAATAGATTTTGAGGCTAAAATATCAAGGACAATTTTGAAATCAAAATATAACAAAATGATAAATATGATTTTGAGGCTAAAACATTTTTGGAAATACGAACGAAGGTTTTTCTTTTGAAAAGGAATATTTGAAAATCATTTTATGAAACAAGAGATAATTTTGAAAATCATTTTGAATCAAAATTAGTGGATAACAAAATAGGGCTACTATCCGTTCCACTAGATATTTCGTGAGTTCCATCTCACTAGGGTTCCATCCCTTTAACAAGAACGAAGTGGATTCCATTCCACGAGTAAATTGGATAAAAAAGAATGATAGTGCTTTCAAGGAGTTTTAACAAATATCTAACCTAACTATATTATTTGTCTTGAACTCTTGAATATCTTGAATCTCATGAGTCTTCAATCTTGAACTCTTGATCTTTGTCTTCTTTACTGTACAGTCTTCTTTTGTTGATACCTGCATATAGATTTCCTGCACATACATATTTTATAACACTTCTATAGTTGTTGTCATCAAAACCACCATCCTATGGACTAACATTCTCCCCCTTTTTGATGATGACAACCTTTGTTTATAAAATATTTATATTCTCCTTATAAATCCCCCTAAATCTAATAACTCCCCCTTAATCTATGCCTAACTAACCTATTTTATACTTCTCCCCCTTTGTCATCAACAAAAAATGACATTAACTCCCCCTAAATCTATGATATTAATGATAGTGTTATCATTAATAATACTGAAACTAGATATAACAATGCTAAATATTGTATACTCAGAATGATATATATGAGTAATATAAGAATGAGAATAATACGTGTAACCACAGATTATTTTATTCATATTACTATATACATAACTGTTAAATGAAAAGAAAATGCATACAATAAATAGACAAATCAATCAACCATAAGCACACCTATTTATGTCTTATTACATAATCAATATAGTAAGTTATCATAAATCAACCATGTTTAAAACCAAATCAAGTATTTCAAATCAAATCAATTTTTAAACCAAATCAAACAAGTTAAATGTTACGTGGAACTTCAACCCATCCCTCTTTTCCAAAGATGGGATCCGCTTTGATTACTTCCCAATCTTCATCGTCCTGGAGCAATGTCTTCGGTGGATTTACTTGGAGATCCTCTTTGTTGAGAGCGGAGATCATCCATCGTAGTGCATCGAAATGCCTTTCTTGTTCCTTTATCATCTGCATTTGACTCAGTTCTAAGTGCCTCTGATTTCGTAGAATAAAAGTAAGAATGTCTTTGAAGGATTTGAGAGTCTCTTCAAGATTATCACTTAGATTTGAAGAGGATGAAGCCATTTTGACGATAAGTAAGAAGGAAATAAGTAGATAAGAGTAGAGAGAAGTTATGAGAAGTTTTCTGGAAGAAAATAGGACTTAAATAGACAGGAAAGTCGTTTGAAATGAATAGACATAAGGAGTTATTTTGAATTTCAAATTGAAATGTCCATTCAGAATATGACCAGTATATGTCGACATGACCTCTATACAGTATGTCGACATACATAGCAGATTTTGCACATCTTATTTTTGAATTTTCAGTGTATATACATATGATTTATATATATATTACTTGATATAAATAAGAGTAGCAGTAAGATAAACAAAGAATAAGCTTCATTTCATACTAGAACAGAGAAGTACATGAATTTCATAGAGAAAACATAAAGATACAACTTTCAATATACCAAATTTCATTGATATACAAAAAGTAAACTCTAGAAACTAGTAGATGAGGATGAAGATGATGAGATATTGAGCTTCTTGTTGACTTTGGAGAAGAACTTGTTCATAGTATTGGACATTTTGTCCAATTTTTTGTTTACGGAGTGTTTGAGAGCTTTTTGATTTTTCACAATCACTCGTTGATTGTGAAGGAGAGTCTTGTTTGATGGTCATGTGGGAAAATCAATACTCTCTAAGGAAGTTTCTTCACTTTCTTCCTCTTCTTCTTCTTCCTCACCTTCTTCTTCCTCCTCTTCCTCCTCCTCTTCTTCTTCCTCATCTTCTTGCATTTCCTCATACCCCAATCGTGCTTCTTTTTCCGTTAGTGTTTCGTATGGTTGAAACACGTGCGGAATTTTCATAAGTGAAATATTGGAATGATTAAAAACCTTTCTTGGAAAAAATTCTTCACCTCTCATATCCACTCCAAAGTAATTAAAAATTCTAGTGAGGTATATTCCATGATATAATGCATTCTCTCCCGAATCCAAGTTTTTGTGACGAAATTCATCCAAGATAACTTGTGCCCAATTAATATCATAATTTCCAAAAATTGCAAAAAGAGCCTTACACACTTTTTGAGTCGGGTTATTGTAATTTCCCGATCTCGGAGTAATAGTGCGTTGAAGGAGAAGATTAACAATACGAGCTTTTGGTCGAAAAAATTTATTTTTGAAATCCATTTCTTCCTCAAAAATATTGTGAAAAGTTTCACGATCGGTTTCCTCGATTTCAAAAGAAGAAAGATTGGAACCGGTACTTTTACACTCAAGTATGGTTCCTAAAACATCGGTATCCAAAACAATTTGTGTCCCCTTGACACTACTCCACACTTCATCATCCCTTCCATTATAAAAACCACGATTTAAATTTGCATAAAACATTTTGACAAGGTTTGGATAGCAAACAAAATCATTTTGGTTATTGTCAACCAAGCTTAGAATACCATTGTTTTGAAAAAGAGCATCAATTTCATAAGAAGCGAAGTCATTAAAAATAGCAAAACTACCCGAATGAACTTTTCCATAAGTTGCGTAATTAATGTATGCAAGTATGGCATCTCTATTATTGTAGAGATGATCTTTGGTGGCTTTTGACAGCCTCATTCCGGCTACGTTGCTAGTGGATGCCATTTTTGAAGAGATAAGAGTGTTTGAAGATAAAAGTTGTTTTGAATTTGTATTGAAGATGGAGATAAGTGTTGATAGAAGATAGATATAAAGAGGTTGAATAGGTGGATTCTCTGGTCAAAGAGTCATAACTATTCAGAACATAGGAGTTAGTGAAAAGGTGGAGGGAAATTTGAATTTTGAATTCAAATTTAGAAATCTGATTTGCTACAGGTATGTCGACATTACCAATAAGTGCCATGTCGACATGCACATCAGATTTTGCAAAAATGATTTCAAACATGTACAAGATTTATTTATATATATATATATATATATATATACTTATATATATTATGACTATTGTCTGAATATATTTTGAAAATATATTATACAGAAAATATATAAAAATAATATTTTATAAATTTTTAAAAGATATTTGAAAAATTTTAAGTTAATAAAATTAATTATATACTTAATTAATAAACTATTCTAAGCAACCAATTTTCAACCAATTAAAATAGTAAACGTGTACCTTGTTTGAGTTCCATATCATCCTGATTATCTGAATTCTGAGTTGTCATAAAACACATATTTTCCAATTCTGTTTTCTGTTCATCATCACTTGAGGACGTATCTGAATCATCCAGTGTTGCTGCAAATGCTTTCTTTCTTTTCTTTGAATATTCTTTGTTTGATTGAGGAGTTTGCTTTCCTTGATGTGGACAGTCTCTTTGATAATGACCAAACTCATTGCAATTGAAGCATTTGATGTTGTTGAGTGATTCAGTGTTATTTCCAAGACTTTTTCTCTTGTGATTATTCATTTTTCTATACTTCAAGAATTTTCGAAAGTTTCTTGTCATGAAGGCTATTTCTTCATCATCATCACTAGAGTCTGATTCACCAGTTAGTGCATTAAAGGCAATGGACTTTTTTTCTGATGACTTATTCTCCCTTCTTTCCTGAATTTGAACTTCATATGACATCAGATTTCCAATTAATTCATCAATCTTTAAGGTACTGATGTTATTTGCTTCTTCAATCGCCAGTGTCTTCAGATCCCATTCTGGAGTGAGTGAATTCAGAATTTTCCTGACTTGATCTTCTTCGGAGATTGCTTTTCCCAGAGATACTAGTGAATGAACAATATCCTGAAAATGACTATACATATCTGGAATAGATTCACTAGGCAACATCTTAAATAATTGAAATTGATTAGTAAGAATAGAAATTTTGGTCTGTTTAACTTTGCTTGTTCCTTCATGAGTAACTTGCAGAGTTTTCCAGATTTCATATGCAGTTTTACAAACAGATACCCTATTAAATTCATTTCTATCTAGTGAACAAAATAAAATATTCATGGCTTTTGAATTGTTTTGAGCCACTTCTCTTTGAACGGTCGTCCATTGAGCAAAATCAGTTGTGGGCTCAGTGTATTCAGTTTGTGTCATATTCCATGTTTCTAAACTAATGGATTGTAAATATATCTTCATTCTACATGCCCAATATGCATAGTTACTGCCATTGAAAAGTGGTGGTCTGGCAGTGGACTGACCCTCTGCAAATGAACTAGAAATACCAGTGTTGGTAGCCATTGTTACTTTTCAAAAATCAGGTTATGAATACTTTGAAAAACTTGCTCTGTTACCAAATGAAAGGGACGCGGAAGATGATCTTAAGGCTATTTAACACTAGAGGGGGGGTGAATAGTGTTTTAAGAATTTCTTTAAAACTTCTTTAATTTAAATTGATTTAACTAACTTAATGCAAATACACAATCACAGATCAAATCACAGAATCACAAAC
The DNA here is from genome assembly GCA_030737815.1 of Allium fistulosum. Classification (NCBI taxonomy): domain Eukaryota; kingdom Viridiplantae; phylum Streptophyta; class Magnoliopsida; order Asparagales; family Amaryllidaceae; genus Allium; species Allium fistulosum. The sequence goes on along the minus strand of CM060908.1, from coordinate 229,004,633 downwards.
AGATGCAAATATAAATAAAAAGCAAGTAAAGGAAAGAACACACCAGGAATTTTATACTGGTTCGGTGTTACCCTACATCCAGTCCCGCACAACTCGTACGGCTTTCTATTCAATAATAATCTAGATTACAATCCCTCGATTCCAAGGCGACGAGGTACACCCTCCAGATTCTCAGGTCTCTGGGTAGAACCACTTGATTCACAGGACACAAGTTCACCCGATCGATTTCCAAGGACACGATCACACCTTTATAACCCTAAACAAGTTTCTTTGAGTACAAATGTATCTATAACTCTGATAAGCACTGAGATTCTTTGAAGAGAGTGGCAGAGAATCAAACTAGAGATATTCTGGTTTGATTCACTTAAGATTTCGGCAGAATATGGATAGGATGATTAGAAAATAAGATAAGAGAGTAAAGAGGAGAGAAAATAAAGAAAGTAGTTACTGGAAAACGTCCATAACAGTCTCTATTTATAGAGAATGAATGGATGTGTCCATTCAAAGAGATTTAAACGAATAGACACTTCTTTTGAAAACAACCTTTGCTATAACGGGAAGTATGTCGACATGACAAGTAAAGAGGATGTCGACATGGTCTAGTAAAAATGATGATTTGCTTTTCTTTGAAAATGATGATTTAAAACATATGTAACTTTATTCAAATGGACTCTATGTATTTGTATAAGGTATTTAAAAGTAGAAATACTTATGAATATATATATGTATATATACTAAAATATATTTAAAATCAAGGTAAATAAACTAAAGTAAATATAATATTAAAATAGATTTTGAGGCTAAAATATCAAGGACAATTTTGAAATCAAAATATAACAAAATGATAAATATGATTTTGAGGCTAAAACATTTTTGGAAATACGAACGAAGGTTTTTCTTTTGAAAAGGAATATTTGAAAATCATTTTATGAAACAAGAGATAATTTTGAAAATCATTTTGAATCAAAATTAGTGGATAACAAAATAGGGCTACTATCCATTCCACTAGATATTTCGTGAGTTCCATCTCACTAGGGTTCCATCCCTTTAACAAGAACGAAGTGGATTCCATTCCACGAGTAAATTGGATAAAAAAGAATGATAGTGCTTTCAAGGAGTTTTAACAAATATCTAACCTAACTATATTATTTGTCTTGAACTCTTGAATATCTTGAATCTCATGAGTCTTCAATCTTGAACTCTTGATCTTTGTCTTCTTTACTGTACAGTCTTCTTTTGTTGATACCTGCATATAGATTTCCTGCACATACATATTTTATAACACTTCTATAGTTGTTGTCATCAAAACCACCATCCTATGGACTAACAGATACATGCCGACCCATAAAAATATGCCGACCCCAAGTGACCCGAGTAGTGACCCAAAGTAAATAGCATGCCGACCCGAAGTTATCATCGACCCCTCCAAAACTTACCGATCCTATGTGACCCGAAGAAAAGCCTCATCTGACTCGAAGCAAACTAGGTGAAAACCCGAAATAAACCTACAAGTGACTCGAAGCAAACTTCAACCATCCCAAAACGACCCGATTTTTGTCGAAACTCATATTTCAACTATCTCGCGCCTTTTTTCTATCGACTACGCCGAATCCCGGCTTCCTAAACATGGTTTTCATCCGTTATTGATCGTCTATTCATCCAGTCGAATCAAACCCATAGTATTCCAACCTCGATAACCGTGCAGTCGATTGGGTTAAATCCACATGTACGCTGCTTTTCCAATAGGCGGGTTAACAGATTCCTTGTTTGTTTTTTATTATGGCGTTGGACATCTTCATCCTTTTGCCTTTGCCTGTACCCTTTTTTTGGGTTTCATCCTTGTCTTAGATAGTGAATAGATTTCTTTCTTTGACCCTTTGCTCTTTTGGGTTTTGAATTTTGTTTTGAGTTATAGACATCTTTGTTTTTCTTCATTTGTTTGGTGCCCCCTCTGGGCTTCCCTTGGTTCTAAGGGATGTGGTGTATGTTAGATTGACCTTCTTCTATAAGGTTGCTGGTGGGTGCTTGACCTGACCCTCCCCTTAAGAGGTGAATTGGACGTTAGGGATTTTGACCCTCCCTCTAGGAGGTGCTACGAAAGAACGTCATAAGCTTTTGTCCCGCCCTCTAAGAGGTGCTATGGAAGAACGTCGTAGGCTTTTGTCCCTCCCTCTAGGAGGTGCAGAGCGTCGTAGGCTTTTGTCCCTCCCTCTAGGAGGTGCTATGGAAGAACATTGTAGGCTTTTGTATTTATATATGAAGATCATTTTTATATGAAAATTATTTTTGGCCAATTGAAATGTTTTCAAACATCCTTTTGAACATCAGTCTCCTTTGAGAGAAAGAAGTTTTGTAATCGAACCCTTCTAATATAGAGAGGGGTTACTTTTTTGAAAAAGAGTTTGGATATATGAATCTTTCTGATAAAATAATCTTTTCTTAATATTGCCTTTTACAAGGGTTCTCTTGCAATTCTCGTAATAGAGAGACAGATCTCAAATAGGAGACTGGAAGGTCATGGTTCATGAACCAATAGTCTTTTAGTCGAGAATAGGATTCTCTAATCTGAGTTTTTTGTCAATGAACTTTTGATAGCTTTAAAACTTTTCTTGAAAAAAATATGAATAAGCTTCTCCTCGACAAAGGTTTTGGAAAACTTTGAAATATCAAGATCGCTTAGTTAAAAATTCTTTGTGTGCATTCACTAATGCTATATAATCTCTTCAAAAGATTGCACAAATTAGTTCTTGAAACAGACAAACATTTGTCTTCTCCTGGTTAAAGGGTAATTGAAAATAGTCTTTCTATGAAAATACGCTTTGGGAAATTTCTTTTAAAATAATTTTCCAAAATAGAGTTGGTGTATATGGTTTTTCTCATATATTAGTGAAGGATTAATAGCTGCCCGAGATTTCATGGAATCAAGCCTTTGCATTGCATTGATTGAAATATTGATAGTCATCTTGTATCAGGCATTTGAGCTGTCTTTCCCAAGTAGCTAGAAATTTGTTGTGATCCAAGAGTATGTTGAATGCTTTAGACTGGTTCTGTTTTACCTGTAATGACACTCAAATTTCGAATCAGTACATGACTAATTTCTAGCTCAAATCAAAGTACAAATCAAATTAAAAAGTTGTGAAAGGAGAGTGTTCATAGTTGAACTATTGCCACAAGGTTTCATGATTTGATACAGGTCCGCATTTTGAGGTTGCTAAGCTGCTATCTTTTTATCTTGAACAAGAAGTTTCTTTGATGAACTCTTTTAGGAATTTTGACCTAATCATACATTGAATTGCTTCTGTTAAAATGCGGCATTAATCGGTTTCGTCTCCGTTTGCTTTATGGTAATCACAGTAACTACCTTCTTTATTTGGTCCAGGAAAGTTCCGGATCTTATGAGGAATAGGAAAATTTTCATTATCCTTTACCATGGTGAATATGTGAGAGAGGGGCTTATTTAAGACTACATAATTGGATTTGGAAATCCCTTTTTGACTCCCCTTCTGGTTTCCACTTTTCCTTGGTCTCTTGTCGAGATGCTTAAAGTCGGATTTTTCTTCTCTACATTCTCGATGAACTTTTCTCATAGCATGATGTGTTTCATCCATTTGTATAAACTTTTTAGCTCAGAGATAGAAATGTTGTAAACCTTTGCATCCATTAACATAGAGGTCTTTCCAGAAAGGGGTTTGTTCGATCAATCCTGATCGAACTACCATAATATTTTCTCTATCGGTTGTACTTTCTGCCTTTAATGCCTTTGTACTGAATTTGTTCAAGTATTTGCCAAGAAATTCTCCTGGTTTTTGTTTGATTGTAGCCAACAAGCTAAAGTCCATGGTTGAGTCTCTGAATATAGAAAATTGTGTCATGAAATCATAAGAAAACTGTTCCCAAGAGCAGACGCTTTCCACTTCGTGATTCTTGTACCATTTGATAGCTGCTCCTTGAAAAGTAGTTGGGAAAATTTTGCAAAAAATTGGCCTAGGAGCATTATATAAGTTCATCCAGTTTTCAAAAGCTGCAAGGTGATCTTCTAGATCGGTAAGTCCCATCATATTTTAGTGGAGGAATTTGAATAGGAGGAGAGAGATTAACTGCCAGTATTTCTTTCGAAAAAGAAGTCTTTTGCAGGATAACATATTTCTCTAGATCAAGAATTCATTTTTCCTTACGCATATCCATTTGGTGTAAGATGTCTTCTCGGTCGGTTTCATTTTCGTGGCAACCTTTACTGTTTCTGTAAGGGCCCGCTTTTCCATACCCTTTGAGCCGACAATAAACCACATATGTCCAACTCAAATTATACGAACAAGCGGATCATTAAGGGTAGAAAAAGAAAAATAGACAGAATAGAATCTCACACGAATGAAATAACATATAATATTGAACAATAATCTTTACAGCGGAAAATTTTAAAATACATATATCAAAGTCTAACCTAAATTCAGATTGGACAGTTAAACATCTATCCTTACAAATGCTGACAAACATCAAACAACTACAGCGGATAATAGAATACGTCCATACCAAGATGAATATCTTCAGCTCTCCTTTGGAAACTCCAACCGTCTTAAACTAATCATGAAACTACACGGATCTGACCCGAGTATTGAAAATACCCGGATCAGGCTTGATAAACCAGCGTGAGAAAACTCAGATATTAAATAACAGTGTCATATATCAACCTTGGAAATAAAATCCTTTGAAAAGAAAGAGTATCTCATAAGACCACGCCCACACATAAACACAGATGGGTTTTTCCCGTATGATAACTAAAACACTTTTTTATCAAAACATTTGATATTATTTCTAATGACATTCTTTGAAAACATTTGCAAATAAACTTATAAATCTTAGCCGAAATTGTTACATTATTAAATTCCATCATACTAGGTTCTACAATCAAGTCCGAAGGCACTTATCGGAGAATGGATTCCATACAAATGACAAGGTAAGGGACTACCTTTCGTACAATACACCTCTAGAGGGATGCACCTAGGGAGCAGATACTGCCCGCCTATACCAATACAGAACCGGCCTACCCTTTCTTGGATAGTACCGAATATGTCATCACCTCGGTCGTTACCGACCTTTAATGGGATCCCGAGTTATACATTCACCACATACTTAGATATGTGTAGAGTAATCTAGAAGGGTGATGACATCTCCTAATGGGAGCGACCCACTTGCCATTCTGCTTCTACCCTGTTGCTGTCATTTCTAGGTGGTGATGCCTGAGGTAAACGATTATCTTTCACATAACACATCTTCTTTCTTCTTTGAATTCCACATTGCAATTCCATAATTACATCAATGATTTCTACAAACATATAACCTCTGAGCTTGTATGTCTTAGAAAAAGGTGTTAAGCTAAGAGAAGTTGCCTTCTCCGCCATCTTGTAGATATACGTTTTATAGAAATCACTCAATGCAATTTAGAATGCAATGTCAGGCATTCGTCCATACAAGCTATCCAGGAACAGGACAAACATAAGGTACTTTCCTCGGTCCATTACTAGGCGAGAAGTCCTTGTGGTTCTGAGATTTTTCATAACAAAGAGACCACTGCTACAATAAGTAAATCGGGAGTTTATCCTCAATTAATCAACAAGTAGTCCTTCGTTATTATTTGTCTCAATATCTCTGTCTTCAACACAGCTTCATTCTTCGAACACGTGGATTGGTTCGAAGTGGTTTTTGGATAGGAATCACCCAAATCTGACCCCGGTTCCTTCGAAATCCAATCATCGATAAAAAAGTGAATATGAGTATACACGATTTATTAAGCCTCTTTTATCTTCAATTCTTTTGGTTAATTACAAATCCCTTTTTAATCTTAGAGTAATTCTATGTTAATTCACTTATTACTTGGGAAAACATTTCCTATTTTCTTACTTATCATCCATCTAGAAATTCTTAACTTTTAAATAGGTCAAAAACAATGTTATTTAAGACATCGTTACTATAAACCCAAAAATCAATCTTAGAAAACATTATTGAGGAAATAGGATCATGGAAATCATTCTAATTTTACTCAACATCAATTTTTGTATTCAACAAGTGCTATGGGTGGAATAATGGTGAGATCACCTTTTAAATTCCATGAATAGGACGAGTTCCCTCTTCGGAATTTAATACCAAGTATAAGAAGATTATCTCTATGCAATCCAAGTTGTAGTTTATTCATTTGGGAGATTGCTTAAATTTTGGATAATACTAATCTTCTTTTATTTTGGAAAAACTTAATATAATCTTTTTAGAGCATCCGGGCTTTCCTTTTGATATGTTCCACCCCTCGCCTAAGAGGAGAAAATATAGGCCAGGTAAGTTCAGGGCACTGGTTGCTCCGTTCCTAACCTTAGTTAAACACCTTGTTTTATCTTCGCAGATCTCATAGGTGAGACAAATGTACTAGTCGTTTCTGCATACTCAATTATTAGCTTTTACTTTAGAATTAATTATAAGGATTCCAAATTATCTTTTAAACGCTTAATTATCCTTTTAAAAACATTCATAATTCATTCTAGGAAAAATCGTTAAGTTTAAACCATCTTTTTTAAAAAGTCATAGAAACGGTAGTAGAAAAGTGCCGTGGAAAGTGCTTTATAAGCTTATTTGATTCAAACAAATTTTTTTAATATTTGAAAATTAATATTTTTCCATTCGAATCCCTTTTAAACTTTTTAAATAGATTTATCAAATTTATTCCATATTTTTTCCTAATTAAAAAGGTCCATTTAAAAAGATTTTCGTTATGGTCACTTAACTGCACAAACGCGATTTTTCTAGAAAATTGATTTGGACATAATTCAAAACCTGCAAGACAAAATCTTGATATTCTTTTTCTATATGAAAATTATGGTTATAATAGACCGGACATTTCTTGTTTCGAAGAAATCCGAGCTATACTTCACTCTATACACTCATTTGAACTTTTCAACGCGAAATCGCGAACCGTCGTTACGCGACGCGCTTAGTTTTAACTTGATTTACAATATTTGAAATAAATTCTCTATTACTTATAAAACATTACAAATCATTTTAAATTGATATTTCCACTTTTTTAAAGTATTTAAAATAGATTTTCACTATTCTCATATTATAAAATTATTATATTCCTATTATTTTAATATTAAATTTTAAAATCCAATTCCAATTAAATTTCAATTCTAACTTCAAATTAAACTTAATTAAAATTTAGATTTCAAATCTAATTTCAATTCTAATTTAAACTTCAACCTCAATCTCAATTTCAATTTTCAAAATCGATTTCAATTTCAATTTTACTATTCATCTCAATTTCACTTTCCATTTCAAATCCAATTTTGGATTTCGATTCCGATTTCAATTTTAATTATACTTCAATTCCAATTTGACTTTATTTTCAAAATCCAAATTTGATTTTTTTTCACTATTCACAAAGAGGCCTAATAACTCCAACATATACCATATTAACAAAATTGGTCATACTTAACAAATGAGTTACTTAATCAATAATGAGCATAATTACTTCCAATATTCATAATTAACATAGAATCCATTCTCATAGCATAGTAATTATCAATAAGTGGGTATATTAGCATAAATATACTATTTATCCAACATATCCAAACAATCAATCAAACATCCATATCATCAAATGGTGATTATCTAACATAACAATTAAACTTGATTATCAATATAATTCAAATAGCGATGAGAATTTCTCACCTTTATTTCCACTCGGTCAATCTTTATACGAACTAGCGTGCTTACGTCTTACGAACTAACGCCTGTTCCTTTCTTCTCTTTCCTTCCTTCCTTCCTTTCTTTTCTTTCTTTTTTTCTTCTTCTTTTTTAAAAAGGAGGCGTGAGCTTGGAGAGGTTGGAGGCCATGGAAGAGAGGAAGAAGGTGGAGAAGATGAAGAGAAAGGTAAAGAATGAGAAGTGAATTTGTTTGTGAAAGAATGGAAGGTATGCATGCTTATTTATACTTGAGTTTTGGAAGGTAAATAACTTAAATACCCTTGCCTTACTTTTTGACTTTTGCTTAAGCATGATGTGAAGTGCATTAATGGTAAAAAGGATGTTAAATTGTGATTTGTACTTAAGAAATGATGTTTGCCTTATTTTCTTAAACTTTAAAATGTTAAAATAACTTTTGCTCCTTTTCCATGTATATTAGTAACATCTCATTAATGAGATAAAATGCAAAGTGTAATGATGTTGTTTTCTTAGCTTACTTATACACTCTTTTTGTCAAATCATGCATTAACATCATTTTGTCATTTTCTTTTATTTATTTTATAAAAAGAAGATATTTTGATTTATAAGATGTAAACACAAGTGTTATATAGTTTGTAAAATGGTATTATATAAGTTACAAAGTGCATATGATCATTAAACGTTGCGACGACTTGTTACAGTTGAAAACAACATTGTTATTGACAAAATTTACAGTCAAAATTTGATATTTTTGCTAAACTATATATTAAAGTAAACCAAACTTAAAAATGGATTTCCTAATATGTTAAATGAATTAAAACAAGTTTATTTAGGCTAAAATCGTATATCATTAGGGTTAATACCAAAATATTGAATTTTGAAGTTGCATGGACAAAATGTGACAAATTTTGAATATTTTTGTAAAACAATTATAAACCTATTTTTAAATCCTTTAATATACTTCTATTATCCTTATTAAGTGATTTTGATAAAAATCCAAATTTTATACTTTTTAATTATTAACTATAAATAATTTCTCCATTAATATTTATTATATATAACATATTTACTTAAGTTTTAAACCCTTTTAAATTTAAAATAACCAAAATCTATCATTTTCGAAGTAGCGAAATTACGGGTCGTTACAGTTTACTTGGATTGGATTATTTGATTGCTCGGGGGACCCTTAGCTTGACTTTCTTGGTTTAACTCTTCATCTTTTACCTCATTTGGAGATTGTGCTTCATCTTCTCCTTCCATAATCCTTAATGATTCTTGAGATGGAGCTCTTTCGAGAAGTTCTTGCATTCCTATCATTTGTTGTTGTAGATTCTGGATTTTAATCTCATTGTTTTCTAATCTCATTATGATTGAAGGTTGCCCAATTTCCATATTCTCTAAGTTGAAGTTCGGAACTATGTTATCTTCCAAGGTTTATTGCGAAGCAGCTTCTTCATTTGGATTGTCGTTATTATTCCTTGCTCTTACCATTTTCTTCTCCTAAATGAAGAACTTTATGCAAATAATCTATGATGAAAGTTATTGGGGATCGGAGGTTCAAGCCCTCCTTCTAGCGCCTAAAATTTTAACAAGAAAACTTGGGAATACCTCAAAGTGAAATTTTAAGTTTAAGTGATTCCCTCGAAACCTCCTTTTAAACAGGTGAAAGTAGCTTACAGTCTTCAAGTAGGTTAAGATGATTGAAAACACCTCTTTAATACCTCTCGATGCAATCGAAAGGCTAGCTTCACTTCGGATATTCCTTTCGAATGGCTCGGTTTATGACTCTGTCGGAACCCCCTTTTGAAGTAACTAAGGTGGATATAGGTTTGGGCTTAACAGTTATAGGAAACAGGTTGAGATGAAGGAGTTTCGACTTCGTCGAAAGAATGAGCTCCTTTTATCTTATGGTCTTGAGCTAAAAATCAATGGATATGCGAATTCTAGGGGCTTCGACTTAATCGAAAGGGAACCTTTCATTAAGGTCAAATTCATATGTTCATGATGGTTTGTAAATAAAATCCCAAAGTAGCCGTATAATTATTATTATAATAATCTCTCTTTTATTGAATAAAGTTGTACAAGCTGATCAAATCCCCAATTCGATTTTGAAATTAGGGTTTACCAACTTTTAGAAAATACAAGTGAGAAGTGAAAGAAATCTGCTGAAAACCAGACCCCTAGGGTCTTATTTATATGTGCGGGTTGTCACCTTTCGACCCAATGCTTTTGACATGGCCGAAAGGTCTGCTATCCTGCTTTCGTGTGCATCCCTTGAATCATAGCTTTTGACCTAGTCGAAAGGATTATATGGCCACCCTTCCGCTACCGCTGAAGACTGGGCTTCCTTTTTTCTGGCTTATTCCTTTCAACTCTATTGGAAGGTACATTGCTTGATTGCTTCTAACCTCGTCAAAAGGTATTGCTTAGTAGCTTTCGAATTCATCGAAAGGTATATTGCTTGATCACTTTTGACTCCATCGAAAGGTGTACTGATGTGCTTTCCATTTAGTTGCTTATGTGCTATGTAAGTTAGCATGGGTGTTGGCCTTCGAGGTTGTCGAAACTTGTGCTTTGTGGGTTTCGAATGAGTCGAAACATTGTAAAAGCTTTGTTGCAGAAGTTCCCAATGAAAGCATCTTCCTTGGCTAGTGCGGAACCTCATCCTTTGGTGTTATCAGATGTATAATCTTTCCTTTATAGGTAAGGATGGTTCTAATCAATTCGAAAGGCTAACATATGAAAGGGTTATTTTTGCCGAATGTTCTTCTAATAAATGTAGACGAAGACGAAACCAATCGTTTCGAATGGTTTGGCGCATGTGCATAAAATATGCTACTTAGTACTTATTGCCTTCGATAGGTACCTTTCGACCTTGTCGAAAGCTCTCTGCTTATCCAAAATATTGCTGAATCATCCTTTTGGCCTCTTCAAAAGGTTTTGCTGATGCTACTATCTTCTTGTCGAAAGCCTTATCTAATGTTTACATAAACCACTCTAATGCCTTCTGATCCTCATTAATGCTCTTGCTCCTTCTTTTATACTTTCATTCTTGAGAATATTTTATGGATAACAGTCTTTAATCTTCACTATTTTGTATTTTATTTATTTATTTATATTCCATCTTATATATTTCACTTCTCCTTTCCATATTTCATCCGTCGCATTTTCAACCTCATCCTTTTACCGCCTTCTCTATTTTTTTTATAAATTTTGTAAAAATCTCATTTTTATCATAAAAACATTCTTATTTCACTCAAGAGGATTTAAAAAAGATTAAGCTTGAATTTTTGGAAGGTGAGTGCACTAACTCTTTTTACATACTTTTAGGATTAACAAATGTTGTGAGATATACAATTTTTTGATGAAACAATAAATTTGTGAATCTGTTAGTAATTTTGATATGATATGAAAAACATGTTTATGATATTGGTTAAAAATCCTATCTTTGTTGTGCTTTGCTTTGAATTGGACAATATGGTACTAGAAATGGAACTTGTACAGGAATACGGGTATACAGGTTACTGTTTCTTCTTCTTCTCTCCTTCTTGGTCTTTGAAAATATGAACATCATCTTTTTTTCTAGCTTCTAAAATTGATATCTTCTAATCCGTCAACTTTTAGCCCCGACTTCCTATATGATAGTTGTTCGTCTTCCTCTCTAGTTTTTTTCTAAATGTTCGCTTGTGTTTTTGTCAAGCATAGTGGTCATGGTGGCTAAATGTCAGTAGGCGGTGAAATTTGAACATAAACTTTAAAAAAAAAATATTATCTCGATCTATGACGAATTATCAGCGTCGTATGTGTCATTGGGTTCGTGGGGTTGCGTAGTATTTTTAGTGAAGTTTTGGCGGAGTTTGACGATGGTCGTCCGAAGCTAGGGTTAGAGTTCATAGAAGATGGAGGCATGGATATGGGAACGGAGAGTGGCGTCGGCTCTGGCTTGGAGAGCACTATCTTACGGCCGAGTTGGTGGTGTTAGGTGTTATGGGGGTGGTCGCGACATGTGTGGCCGAGGTGGAGAAAGGCACGATTGCGATTTGTTAGGCAGCGCTGGAGGTGGAAGCACTTGTGTCGTTGGGTCGAGCTCGAGGAGTGGAGTTTGCGTACGGCCATAAATCGACAAATAAAGTTGTGGGTGGGATGTGCATGCGCACGGTCGTGCACGATTTGGGGTTCTAGGGGTTTCAATTTAGGGATTTGAATTTTAGAAGGGAGAATAAGGTCTTGTAGCATTTGGATGTGAGTTTGGTAAGTAGGTTTTGGGCCGAGTCTGGGTTGTATAGGGGAAGAAATTAATTGACTTAATTATTTAATTCTATATGTTAAGTTAGTAATTTTAACAAGTCGTATCTCGTCCGTATGAATTTTGTTTAACCCGTAGATTTTTGCATTAGACTCGCTTTGACGAGTAAAACACTTTGGTTCAAATTATGAATAGTTTTTTTGAAGTTTAAATTAATGATAAATTAATACTGAATTAATATAATTACATTATTTTAAATAATAATGTGGTTAAATTAATTACTTCATTAGTGATATATATTTGGTCAAATAAATACACTGTCCTTCTATAATTAAATTAATAGATTATTGATGACACCTATTAGCAGAATAAAACACCATTCTGCTATATTTAAGTTGACTGAATTATTTTGGACATCTGTTTAGCAGAATAAATCCTCATTCTGCCATTAAATAAATTTTGACATTTAATTTTATGCCAGTTGATTTATATGGGATAAATAACACATTAACTATGAATGATTATTTTTGGATTTGATTTACGTACATGTTGCTTATGTAAATACCAGTTATGCAACTTAGTCAAATTGAATTAAATGGTAACTTGATTTAGTACCATTGTGGTCGCTAAGCCTCTTTCCGAATTTGTAAGGTTTTGGATTTAAAAAAACTTCAATTTTATAACAATTTGAGGTTAAGTGGTTATAAAAGATGTTTTAAAGTAAGTAATTAATTATTTTATTAAAGATGTTTAAAGTTATTTTATTATTTTAATAAAGATTTTCAAAGTTATTTAAATATATTGTTAATGTTGTATTAAGTAAGTTAATTGGTTTATTTTTGTTGAAAGTCAATTACTTATTTTATTAATGATGTTTTTAAGTCAATTAATTGATTATTTATGATGTTTAAAAGTAATTAATTAATTGAATAAATATATTAATAAATGATAAATTTGTTTATAAATAGGATATATTTAAGGAGATTTACAAATGATATTTTGCAAAGAAGATTTACAAATGATATTTTGTAAAGGAGATTATAAATGGTATTTGGTAAAGGAGTTTTATAAGGAGTTTATAAATCACTTTAGAGATATATAAAAGAAGTTTTATAAATAAATTTGGAGATATATAAAAAAGATTTGTAAATATGAAATGAGCTTATAAAAAGAGAATTTTATAAAGGGAATGAGATTTAATTTTGATAATTAATCTTTCTTAGTTATGGTGGTATGGAAACATTCTTTTCATACTTGACACCGAAGAATAGGTGGTTTGGTTTATAGTAAACAATGTCTTAAATAATAATTATTTTGATCCATTTAAATATGAACTTGGAAAAGAGCAAATTTTCCTTAAGTTTTGTTAATATACTTATATCGTTGAGGTAAGTATATGAATGTTTTTCCAAGTATTGAAATGAGTATAAGGGGTTTGTGAAGGTATTTTGAATCAAATAATTGGAAAGTGATTTAATTAATGAAATATTAATTAATAGAGGCTTAGTGGATCCTATATGAAATTAAATCTATGTTTTGATGATTTGGTTGATAGTTAAATAACCGACTATCAAATTTTTACCAAAATATAACTTTGAAAATATCTAGGAAAAATATGGGAGTTGTATGGCACAGTCATCTTCGATGATGCTATACTGTGCGTATAAATCTCGTTTTGTTCTCCTAGGATAAATGATCCGTCTGCTTAAACGGTTAGAAGATGATCTCCGCTCTTAAGTATTGCCTGATTATTCCAAATGAACCGGGTTGAGTTTACCAGAACTATCGATTTGATTTTGGAGCGATCGGTAAGCGAGGGGAGTGTATTTATATGAGATAAATCGAAACTGTAACCACTCCAAAACCATATGCGCGTTCGATGCTTTGGAAGAGGTTCAAGACTGGTTTGAGATGATTGAAGACGGAGCTCTTTGAAGTGCAAGGGCTACTTGCTACTAATCTTGAGGGTGATTTCAAAATGGATGTAGTAGAAGTAGTGTCTTTGATTTGTTCTTATCCTGAACAACTTGTACGGACGAATGCTGTCATTGCATTGTGTTTGGAAGGTAGTGCTAGCATTCTAAATGGGATTTAGTAAGAGAGGAAAAAGGTAATTGTGACCTCACAAGCCTCATGACTTGGTAATGACTAAAACAGGGGATATGTAGTAAAGCTATGTGGTTCGCTACTATTAGGAGCAGTCATTCCTTGATCTGAACCGGTATTTATAAATTTGGTATGCATGCGCACGGGAAAAGTGGGGCCATGGCTGGTGCACATTGTTTTGTAGCCTTGGTACCCAAAGAATGATGAATCTGGTATGCCATGTTAAAGGGGCAGCCGTCTCTATGTTGGCGAGGGTCCATGTGAGGCCCTCAGTATATTTTTCTAGAGGTGTACTGTGGCAGACAGTACCCCAGTAGCCTTGTCATTGATGTAAATCCAATCTTCAATACGTGCCCCTACGATTTAGTTGTAAACCTATTATACTGGAATTTAATCAATGTAACAATTTCGGCTATTATTCCATATTTATTTTCAACCCCTAGACATTATTATAATATCACTGGATTTTATAATAAAATTAATTTGGTTATCATAAGGTAAAAACCCGTCTGTGTTTATTGCGGCGTGGTCTTATGAGATACCTTTGTTTCTAAAAGGTTTTTATAACATTAAGTAATCCATTTAATTGTGTTTCTCACGCTGATTTTATAAGACTGATTCAGATGTTATTTTTCTTATAATGCTTAGGGTCAGCCTGGCATATTTTCTAGATTTAGCTGGTCACTTTGGGGCTTCAGGAGATGAGTTGGATCCTCCAAGGCGTATTCATATATTTTATCTTCCGTTGTTTTGTTCTTGTTGTATTTATCAGCAATTGTAAGGACATATTATTATAACTGTCCAGGTTGATGATATGTTAGTACTCTGATTTATGTATGTATAAAATGTTTCTTTTTGAAGATCATTAATATATTATAGATTATTCATCACATTGCGTGATTTTTTTCTATCTTTTCTTTCTTTCACCGAAATAATCTGTCTTTTCAGCACTTCGATGTTCGGCACATGAATACCGTGGATGTATTAGTATTGACTTTTGAGGATCGAAAAGGCAGGTTGTTACGGGATGGTTGTAGAACACTATCAAATCATAATTTATAGATTTATATAGTCAATTTGAGAGCATCAATTTTCCTAGTTTTTCATTTTGAAAATTACATTTTCCGATAGATTATTTGTTCGTGGAACTTTTAAGCCATTCAAACCTTCTACTATAATGCATAAGAATATTTCTTGAATAGGAGTTACAGTAATTCTTGAGATTATAGGGAATTTAGAATTTTTTTTCCTCATGAGCTAGTATTTTAATCCATTCACCATTGAGATGTTGATGATATATTCTAAGATGATGTGGCCAGTTATAGAGTGAGATAGGTTTTCTATAATAATTGAACCTTGGCTTTCTTCATATGACTGGCCCTGTCTGGACTAAAGTCTTTCTGTGTAGTTTTGCTGTTGAACTAAAGCGATAGGAATCACTTTGGCTTTGGTTGAGAAAGAACTTGCAACATTTGGGGTTTATGTGTCCATCTTCCTAATATCTTGCATGGAGTTTCAAGTATAAGATATGCAATGACAAATTCTTTTATGAAGCACTTATATGTAACTGGTGATTATTTTTTAAAGCACTTATGTGTAGCCAATTTATTTCTACCTGTACTTTGTTTTTACTTATTACCATTAATGTCATCAAATAAACTTAAACATATGATTGTTAAAAAATGAGAGTAAAACTAATGTTATATAATTATTGATCATTTTTTTTTTGTTATGCAGTGGTACTAATGTATCACCAAAATTTATAAATAATGAAGAGAAAAACAATATCTATCACCTATGTGGTCCTAACTAGTCAAAGAATAAGATGAACAAGCCAATTAAACAACCAATAGAAATGGCAACCCTTACTCATAAATCCAATATGTAAATATAAATTACCTTAATTTAGCGACTATAACTTTGCATTTTAGCTTGGAGGTTTGCAGTTCAAATGTGTGTAGCGTTATTTTATTTACAATAGGTTATATTACGTACTATATAATAATTATATTATATAGTTTGAAGCAACTTTCATGCTATCGTGGGAATAGGCCGTCAACGAGCCGGCTTCGGTCGATGTATCTTAAAACTTAGACTTGAATCCGATTACAACAATCAAAACCTGAACCTGGTCCAATTGGGCATTTCAAACCCAATACCGAAGCACGATCCATTAAGCATTACAAGCCCGTTGGATAATCTTGTATGTCTAACTCATAATATTATGTTAAAACTCTACTTTAAACCTGCAAATTTTTTAAAAATTATACACCAGCAACGTCAACATCCAAATTGAATTTTGAGAAAGTCAAGTTCACAGAAAAAATATACGAAAGTATCTACATGCAAATAAATAAAGTAAACGAACAACATAAACAATTGAGTTTTGGTACCACGAAAAACTAATAATCGACTCGAGTTCAAGTCGGGCTGGGTCATGGTCAAACTGTGTCCGGCCTTAATATTAAGCAGATCTGACCTGGATGGTTAAAGCTAAACATATTCTTGTATTAGCAGGACGCGTTGAACATTGACATGCCAATCTGGGAATTCAAACTCTAAGAAAATGTGAAGCTCAAGGCTTGCCCTGATTATTATTAAGCGTTAGGACACGCGCTTCGCGTGTGATAATGACATGTGTCCTGCGCATGAATTATTTTTCTACAGATTATATATAATTAACACGTTCAAAAAAATGGTTTGCACAAATATTTAGCCATGTTTTTACGTTGAAATAATGTGTAGCTAATTAAAACTTTTATTTCTAGGTTATAACATCTAACTTTTATTGTTATTTTGAATTTTATTTGTATTAATAATTAATAAACAGCAAATTTGTAGTTAATTAAAAAAAATGTTTATTTATTAGATTCTATTTTTAAATGTAGATAAACATTTTGAATTTGTAAAGAAGTTTGACTGTTAGATCCTATTTTTAAGTGATATTACAAGTTTAACTGATAGATCCTAATTTTAAGGACTATTAAGATTTGTTAATACTATAGAGGGACATTTCTAATAGTTCACGTTGACGCAAAAAAGTGTGACACCAAAACTATTACAAATATCATTAAAATACAAAAATAATTACATATCACATTATTAACATTCCCAAACAGTGAAACAACGGCAGATGAAACATAATCAAGTAAATTAAAACAATCATTTCCAGCATGGCAGCATCACCCTAATCCAGCAGGTAACAAATCTCATTAAACAAATCAACATGCTCATCAAACAACGCCAAGAAAACATCAACAGCGCCTTCTTCCTCACATGAAGGTACGAACACCATCAACCCCTCAATGGGTAAATTGGGCGGCAAAGACGCACATGGGCCTCCACTTTCAAAGTCCAGCTCATGAAAATTAAACCTCAGCCAACTCGTCACGTCCAAATTAGGGCACATCGAACTCCCACTCCCCGGCGCCGATTCCAGCAACTTCTCATCCCTTCCTTCCTCCCCCTTCGTAAGCTCTCCATAATCGATAAACGATTTGAAAAACCTGTCATCTATCCTACTCACCTCGTCGTGTATGATCTTCACTATCTCCGCCTGGTTCGCGTGCGTCAACTTCTTCACCTGCGCGGTCGGAAACGCGTACAGAACCAAGTTCCCGAAGTACTCCATCGGCACGCTCGGTTTGATCCTAGCCCTGCCGTTGACTGCGATCCTGACATTGGTGCTTTCGTCGTCGTCCAAACCCCTAGCGATCGTGATCTTCTTCCATAGATGCGCCAGGAGACACTCGAAGGTCGAGCTCTTGCCAGGTACTTTCGATTTTAGCTTTTTGATGAATTCCGGTGAGAAGTGGACTTTGATGTTAGAGGTTTTGGCGTTGGAGCAGTATTTGGTGATAGGTCCGGGTTTTTTAGGTTCAAACTCTTTGTGATTGAACTCGCAGAAAGGGGGGTTTCTAGGGATTGCTACCGTTGATCTGTCATGGAAAGGCAGAGTAATGGTAGTGCACCCACGTACTGTCTCTGCCCATGCGAGGAAGAATTGGGACATGGACTGGCCATCTGATACTCTGTGGTGGCAGGTGGCTCCTATGGCCAAACCTCCACATTCATATCGATTGAGCTGGATTTGGAGAAGTTCTTTTACACCTATATGATTTGTAATAAAGAAAACTACCATTTATAAGTCAACAGATGGTAGAAATTCTTGTGAATTTAGTTCAGAAACATACCTTGAACAGAAGGGAAAAGAGTTGAGAGTTCTGTTGTGGCTTCGAGAGGGAGTTTCTCGGCTAGAGTGGCAGAAACTTTAGTTTCGATTAGTCGAATTCCGGCATCGTTCAAATCACAACATTGTTTTCCAAATTCATCTGTTGTTAATCTACCAGAGAGATGAGGGTAGTTAACTAAAACTTTGGATAGACCTTCTTTAAGGGCCTCATTCGATGGCATTGGAGGTTTGAATGCGTAGATGGTTGGTACATGAATGTCGTACGCTGCGAGATCGAATATGGTGAGTGATACTATGGTGTTTGATAATGGATGAGGAGGAGAGGATGGGCATTGTTTTAGGAGTGTATTATTAGTTATTTCAATAGCCATTATTGTTAATGTTTATGTATTGTGTGTGTTGTTTAGGTGGATAGTCTTGTATTTATATTAGTCTCATGATTTATCAACTTTTGACTTTTTAATGGAATATAACTTTTAAAATATCAAGTTGGTGATGTTATTAAACCAAAAATGATTGGATTTTTCTTTTCTATCTAGCTAGGGTAAACTTCAGAGATAATCAAAGTAGTTAGTGCGTCCAGGGCCCAACATTATATATATGGCTGAAAACCTTTCAGTGTGCTCATCATGATTTGTCACAGACTAATTTCGGAGGTTACAACTCCAATAGATTTCCAACATTTTTTTCTTTTATTTAGTTACTTTTATTTAGATACTGACGTCACACTAGTTTGTGCTGCGAACGCCAAATTGTATGATTCTTTACACCTATATATGTACGATTCATATGAGTTGAGTGTGACTTGGATGGATTCGGAATACCCTCCTTTAGAGCGCAAACGAGAGTGTATATTTCAAAAAATGTAAACTTGAATTTTGTAATCCACTATTTTCCCCAACAGAATATAACCAGGCGTTTGTTCAACAGACGCCTAATGTTCAGGAGCCTGTTGAACAGGCGTCTGGCATTAAAAAATTATAAAATATATAGTTCAGGCGCTTGTTAAACAGGCGCCTGAACACTGGACGCCTGTTGAACAAGCGCCTGAACACTGGGCGCCTGTTCAACAGGCGTCTCAACCCATTCCACATTCTCAGCCCGAAAGCCTCCATTTTCATACTATTGCATTTTCTCGCGCTCTGTTGGAAAGGAATTTGGGTGCGAATTTGAAAAAATTGAAGCTGTTGGAGATGCTCTTGGTTTCTTTTCTATTCATTTTGATTTTGAGGCAAACTAACCCTGGACACATATTGGCTTAATTTTGAAGAAATTGCGATATGAAGTACAAAAGATGATATCCTATATTGCTAGGGTATGGTCCACAAGGGTCCGATCTTCTGCGACAAAAGCATCCCTACTAAAAAAGGAAATAGGTTTTTCATCTTAGACGTGAAGTCCATGCTTCTTCCATACATTTTAAATTCAAACAACCGTATAATCATGCATTATTTATTGTGGAAATTTATGAGAAAGGCTTTATTAATGTCTAGTTATTAAATTTAGGCTAAGCTTTTGTTTTATTTAAAATTAGGGCATGTTTTTAAATTTGTGCCCTTCGTCAAGAAAATGTCCATTTTTAAACATTTGTAAGGACATCTGTACCCTTTATATAAATATTTTATCATTTTAAATTCAACGTGAATAAAATCAACACCATTAAATATAGAGTTTCTTTGGGATAAGTTTTTCACAATATCTTCTTTAAAAAATAACTAATATGTTAATTTATCGTGTATAAATTGATAAAATCTTGTTTTATATTTTTTTTTCCAAAAAAATATATGGTTTTTCATTTTATTTTCTTAATTCATTATTAGATTTTACTAAACTTGCAAAAAAATTATTTAGTTTCTTATTTTAATAAAAGATCGAGCTTTGCTTTAAAATCACTTCTAATACATTAAGTCAAAATTTCGTTTATGATACTTCAGTTTTTATATATGTATGTATGTGTGTGTGTGTTGTGTGTAACATTTATAACTCGAATATTGGACCATGTTGAGCTTTACGGTAACTTCTAATATGCTAAACTCGGATCTGATAATTCAGTTTTTTTTTACAAATTCAAAATTTCCTCTACAAATATTTACTGAGTCTTAATATCAATTAAAAATAGGATCTAGCAATCTTACTAATTAATAATATATATAAAAATTTAAACTCACAAGAAATTAGATATTGCAACTTGAAAATAAAATTTCAAATTACCTACTTATGATTCAATACAAAAAATATGACTAAATATATGTGGAATTCATTTTCTTTTGGATGTATTAAATAAATACAATTTGTAGAAAAACAATTCAGTATTCATCATCACGCACGAAGCGTGCACCGTAATGCTCGTGTGTGTGTGTATATATATACATACACACATATATATATATATATAGACACACGCACACATACACACACACATAAACACAAACCCCACAAATCTACATATATTAGTTCTATTTTGCATATACATCCTTGTCAAACTATAAAATAAATTATGAAACATTAAAATAAAATTTTGTTATTGTGATCAGCTTAGACAAAAGGATGCTCGTGCGCACACATGTGTATATGCGCATGTGTGCGTGCGTGTGTATATAACCACATACCTATACACACACCGATAAGATATGGTATATGTATATAGCAATTTTAGTATGAGTATGATTTTATGTTCGGCTTTAAATGATTTTTGATACATTAAACCAAATTTTCATTTATGATACAGATATTTATCAATCCTGGTACATGTTTACACACATATACATACTCACACACCCATATCGGTTTTGAGACAGGTAAAAATAGTTTTGAATTGAATATAAAATTCTCCTTACGCTTGTACTACAAACCCAATTTTCACTTATAGTACTAATATTCATCATCACACACATAACTTTACAATTACATTAAACTTAAATTTCGTTTGTATACTGATATTTATTATCCTTGATCTGTGTATGTATGTACATATATCAGTTCAGAAACACGTACGCACACACATGTGTGTGTAATATGTGTGTGTACATGCATGCATATGACAATTCTTGTATCAAATTTGATACATACACGTATGTGTTTGGATGTACATGTTTATGTATGTATATTAGTTTTAACATGTATGTATATGTTTATGTATGTATATATTTGTTATGATACATATATCTATCAATTTCGATACATAATTAAAGAAAATCAACTTTTTTTTAAGGTAGACAATTTATTTTGAAATTTAAATATATCTTACCAT
This sequence comes from Allium fistulosum, assembly GCA_030737815.1. NCBI lineage: Eukaryota > Viridiplantae > Streptophyta > Magnoliopsida > Asparagales > Amaryllidaceae > Allium > Allium fistulosum. The sequence goes on along the minus strand of CM060908.1, from coordinate 228,983,132 downwards.
ATTAAGTAGATGTGCTTCAAATTAAATATTGTCATAATTTTTGGATATTGGATATACATACCCGTGGATGGGGAGGTAGAACGGATATTTATCCGCTTTGCTCATTTCTTCTTACCATATTAACGTAGACACTATCCGTATTCGAAAGTACCCTTTGACATTTATGCTTTTGAAGATGTTTGTTTGAATCTTTGTTTATATTGAAGTTGGTGAAGTATACACTAGTAAACGATTTACCGTAGGGAAGAACTAGGTTGACAAACTATGCTTCCTGTTATAGAGGTAACCAAACCACCCATGTGGTCTAAACAACATAATAGGTTGAATCCTTGAGTGATTCCAAGTCAGTTGTAAATATTGAAAACGTATATTCTTTGAATAGAAAATTCGCTTTCTTCAAACTGTATGATCAACAACTTGAGTTTTATTATTGTTTTTTAAAGATGCTTTAAGGCAGTTGCTAGCATGTTGTTAAATGAACAATTTAATTTCGTTGGCCATTCTTTTCAGGTTCATGTAACTGCATGTGCTAAGCCTAATAATTGAGAAGAAGAAAAATCGTTGCTCAAAGATAATATATTGAGAAAAGGTTGGTAAAGAATACGATGTATACCAATCCCTTGTTTATATAAAATAGTATGACAAAGTGCATATACAGTGTGAATCATAAAGTTGATAATGTAATTGTTTGCTGATTTTCATAACTAGTCACCAACCCTGCCAACCCATCAATATATTTAATACTGAAGCACACCTTCTCTTTTCCAAACAACAACGGAGTCAAAATATACTACATTATAGAGACAAATACGCATATATATCACCTTTTTGTTCACGAAATATTGTTGACGTCCGTTTCCCTCGGAGTGTGTGTATGGACACAGTTATGAAAAGGAACGAAATAAATTATTAAAAATTTCTATTTTTAGACGAAACTCATGAAAAGGAACGAAATTATAAAACAAGTTATATTTAAAAATTACCTTAATCGCTAGAAAAAATGTTAGTGTCATGATTTATCAACTTTTGATTTTTTAACGGAATGTAACTTTAAAAATATCAAACTGGTGAGATTATTATATAAACAATGATCACAATTTTTTTACCTAACCATGGTGGACTTTAAAGTTAATCAAAGTAGGCAGTGCCACCAAGGCTCCATCTTTATTAAGTATGGCTAAAAACTGTTCAATGAACTCCTGACTTGACGAAGACTAAATCCGGAGGTTAAAATTCCACTAGGTTTCCAACATTTTCTTCTTTTATTTAAGATTTAAATAATGACATCACAATAGTCTGTGGCGTGAGCGAAATTGTATGATTTTCTACGCTTACGTAGGATTTATATGAGTTGAGTGTGAGTTGGATTGATATGGAATACCTTCTAGTTTCTTTTTTTTATTTTTATTTTGATTAGTGGCAAACTAACCCTGTACACACGTTAGCTTTTGAAGAAATTGCGAAATGGAAATACAAATGATAATACGCTATATTGCTAGGGTATGCTTCACTGGAGTGGGATCTTTTGTGACGGAAGCATCTCTACTTATAAGAGCACCTCCGGTGGCAACGCTTCAGGATTTAATATTAAGGTTTTCAGTTCCACTCGTGAATTCAAGACTTAAAATTAAGGTTAATATTTAGGATCCGGTTCATGATCTTAAACTGGACTTGAGCGCCTAAGCCCTGACGCTCATTTAATGGACGCCACGCCCAAGCCCCCATTTTTCAAGGGGTGTCAGGCTCCCATTTAATGGGAGCCGGACTCCCATTAAATGACCAGACGTCCATTTAATGGGCGCTTGGCTTTTTAATGGGCGCCTGAAGCCAAACGCCCATTTAATGGGCGCCTGATGCCAGACGCCCATTAAATGAGCGTCTGACCCCTGGAGTTCCTAGCCCACTTCAGAGTTGAATATTCAGGGCTCTGAATATTCATCCTGAATGGACTGGACATGCCCTAAAGAAAATAGTTTTTTATCATAGACATAAAAGTCGTTGCTCCATTCAAATATCGTATATTTCAAATTCAAACAACCCCATTAACCGTGCATTTGCTTTTAGAAATTTCATCAGGCCAATTTTATAAACTAATTACAATTTAAGATTAACTTTAAAACATATTACAACAATAGATCACTTTGTGCCACATCAGCCGCCACGCGTACTAGCGGCATTTCAAATGTCCTAAGTACAATTTTTTTTTTTTGAAAAAAATAAACTACGGCATTCGAGATGGCGCCAGCGTGCGACATTTCAAATGCCGCTCAAATGTTTTTGATCTGATAATAACTAGCCCCTACTCTTTCTCTTCTCATTCTCACCTCAACTCCATTCGAATCCAAAAACCCTTTTATCCCCAAAACTAGGTTTTCACTCAAAATCTTGATTAATTAGCCTATAAATTGAAGAATGACTTTCTTATCGTCTCAAGGGCCTTCTATAAGTTTGTATTCTTCATTTTATATTTTATATTTTGAAATTTTGACTTTTAGGGTTTGGAGAAAAATTAGATTTTTAGGTAGAAATCTTTGTATATAGAGTTAAATGAAGTAGTTTGTGCAATTATGAAATTCGTTCGATAGGGTTTTGATTGTATATACGAAATGTTGAGGTTATAGATTTGATTTGATTTTGTTCTTTGGTAGAATACAAAGAAATGGAACCCGGACCGGTCGATGAAAGCATTCTTTACTTACAAGAACAACATCATACTAGCAATAACATATTGATGGAGGTAGATTTTGACCTGCTTTATCTTGCAATGTGATAATATATTAGTAAATGTGAGTACTAATACGATATTGTTTTAATTTTCAACAGTCGGTTAAGCCAGAAGGGACCATTGATCATTCTTCGACACTAAAGCAATTCACAACCTCTCATCATGGTGTTTTGGAACTTTTGGACAGAGCCGGATTTGGCCTTATTCATAAGTTGGGATACACGTAGTTGGATCGTAATCTTATTACGGCTTTGATCGATAGATGGAGACCGGAGACATCTGCATTTCATCTCATGTGAAATGATCATCACTCTAAAAGATGTAGCTGTGTTGCTTGGTTTGCCGATAAATGGTGATCCTATTCTCAAACCTGGTTACCCGAGGAATTATATGAATTTATGTCAGTCCTTACTCGGTATGTCTCCTCTAAAAGGAGCAAGATGGGGGAATGAGTCGACATGACCACTTAGTTTAGGGAGCAGTCGGTTGATGATATTCCCCAGCATGCCTTTCCGTTGTAGGTCACACAGCACGCGCGCACTATTATTTTGCACATCGTTACTCAACGTCTTTTTTGCGATAGATCGAAGACTCGAGTGGCCCTTCAATGGCTCCCTTTGTTAGCAAACTTCAATTCTTGTCGACAGTATTCATGGGCCAGTGCGGTGCTAGCTTCCACTTAATTAGAGCTTACTAGAGTGGCGCTCGTACAACAATGGTCTGCCGGTGGTTGTTTGACTCTTGTGCAGGCATGGTCATAGTTTTTGGGTAATTCATAATTGCTACATGTTTTTGCTTTATGTAATAATTTCCTTAATATCTAGCGTTATTCCTCAGTTTTCATTTAAACTTCTTTATTTATTTTACTACTTAAATCTATTCTCGGGTGTTTGTGACCAATTTGGTTGCAAACATCGTAAACAAAGATGAAATATAACATATAATACTCTTGCAGCTATGGTCTTGGACTTATTTTCCGGTTGGTCGTATAATTATGAGGTGACCGACAATTGACAACTTAAAACCGTATGGGTCGAGGTAAATTAGTGTTGGTTATGCAGTTCTATAAACTTATACATTTCGTACTCTTTATATAAATTTATGTAATTTCACGTGGATTGGACTTAAGAATACCAAATTGTCTCTGAAATGGAATTTGGCGTTCTACCAGAATGAGTTCGATGTCCTGGACTATAAATTGTTACATGGACTCCTTATAGTAAGGGAAACCTTGATGCGCTTTCGGCATTGTGCACTGGTTCTAGACAGTTATGGATGGCAAGACTAACGGTGTTTTATTTCAGCGATGTTGCATACCATCTTCCCGATAAAGCAATGAGGTAGTTTGGTCTTCGCCAACACTTATCCTATCCTTCTCCCTATTATACTCTATGAATCGGTAGAGATGAGTATGAAACTATGATAGAATTATGGAATAATCGCTTTCTTGCTACAGAAGAAGAGCAGGAGTTCACGTTGACTAATGAGGAGTACAACAGTTGTGGTATTGGAATATCACGTATCGGTATATCTTAAGAAGACAAGAGACATCTTGTATTCCAAATGTTGCTTCATACACTACGAAAGCTCCGTTTGAACGAAATGTGGTACATCTAAAAATTAGTAGTTTATGTCAATTGTAAAATCAATAATAGTATATGTTAATTGTAGGCAGATGATATGTATCGTATGATGGAGATAGTTGATGGGCTTGTGGAGGAAGTTCCTGAAAAAAGTAAGGCAAAATGCTGTTCCCTTGAACAAATTTTGCGATCATGTTTGACGAAGAACAAGATGGCAAGACCAACCCCTCCTCCTCCCCCTCCTCCCGTAGTGCCACCCCCTTGTGAGGACATTGCATCCGTCTACCGGCTCTTAAACCGGAGACAAAATATCAAAGGCGAAAGAAAGACAAGGGTAAAACCTCCATTGAATTAACTTCCCAACGCACGTATCCGGTTGGTGCTTCTCAACCTCCAATGGAAGGAACTCAAGAAGATCACATTGAAGAAGAAGATGAGAACCAAGAAGGTACACCGGTGGAGGAGGAATTAATTGTAAAGGCAAGGAAACGAAAAGGAAAACTCCTCGTGAAGTGAAAATTTTGGGAAGATAGACATCATGGTACACTTTGGGTTATGCACTTTGACATTGGTATGAGCATGTTTAACTTTCCTTTAAAATGTAGTTTTGATTGGAATGTTGTTTGGATTTGAATTTAGTTTCTATTGGGATGATGTTTTGATTTGAATGTAGTTTGGATTGTAATGTAGTGCTACTTAGAATGTAGTTTGTTTTTGAATTTACTTTCTATTGTAATGTAATGCTGGTTGGATGGAGTTTGGGTTGTACTGACGTGTAGCTTGAAGTTGAATTCGGCTGTTGTGCAATGCAGTAAGCAATTAACAGAGCGGCATTTGAAATGCCACCCGTGTGAGGCATTTCAAATGCCACTCTATATTTTTTTCAAAAAAATTGAAGGCGACATTTAAAATGCCGTCTTTGTGCGATGTTTTAAAGCTGCCTCATATTTCTGGCTCTATATGAGAGTTGCCCTCTCCTACCTACATCATTTTCACTTTACCCAAACTCCTCCAACAAAAACCTAATTTTCTAATTTCTTTCAAGTTCTCATTTCACTTGAATTAAACTTGATTACTTGTTGTAGATCGACAAGGAGTGTATAAGGTACGTATCACATCTTCGAATCTATTATGTAATTGGGTATTTGTTTTGTTTAATTTTCTTCTATAGTGTAATGATTATGATGAATGAGAAATTGATGATGAATTTTTGGCTAAATTTACTCATTCTTTACAATTGAAAGTTGTGTACCAATTTTTGTAGTTGAAAATGGAAAATTGGGAGATTGATGATGAAACAATGATGAAAATTTATGATGAATTTGAACAACAAAGTGGTATTGTGATGGATAGTGGAATCTACCTTGAAGTGGATTTTGTTCCCGAGTCGACACAAGTTGATGAATTATCGTAGGATTCGGATCGTGGAACATCAAGAGTAGATGTAGAGAATGAATGATCGTGGAAACAATCACTTCATGCTTGACTCTTAGAGGAACTTGCTCATCAAAATCCTAATCATGCTAGTTCAAGCAGGCAATCTTCGTATGTAGTTTTTTATTGTGGAGTTGAATGTGATGTAGTTGTTTGTAGGAGTCAGAGGAATGCAGGACGCCATTTTTATCGTTGTAGTGCTTATAACGATCACAAGATACAGCCTCGTGCTATTCAATGCTGTACATTTTTTAAGTGGCTAGATCCTGAAATGTGTCATAGGGGGGTTGATACGTCCTGGAGATGTAAGCATAAAATAGTCGTTGGAGAAGTTGAATCTTGAACTACAGAATGAATTGTTATGTTATGGCCACAAGTATTCAGCGTTATGGCCCCGTAGATCATTGGAGGAAAAGTGAATTATATCTATTTATTAGGTATTATATCTATGTATTATTTAGATATCAAACGAATTATTATGTAAAATCTTATTCTATTTGTTATTTCGAATTTATGTACAATGTGAATTTATGTATTAAGTATATGTTGTTTTGTCGTATTGTGGTGGAATTAACATGTTATTTCTGGTGGTGGAAAAAACATTTATCATCGAATATATTCGATTACATTGTTCTACAAATACAACCAAAATCAAATGTAAACATTAATTTCCGAAGTGCAACGATTTTTCTTATGACCTAGAACATCATATTTGCTACATCTGTTTCCTTTAGGAGTCTACGTCTCCTTCATGGTACCTTTAATTCTAGTAGAGCCTGGACGTCCTAGTTGCCTTTTAGCTGTAGCAGGTAGGACCAACTGATTATCACTTAAACTCCAATAGCGTTTATCACTGGTGGGATGAAATTCGGGTGTGTAAGCGGCCAAGTATTTCTCAACTGTATGCCATGATGAAGCGAAGTTATGATGAGCTATATTCGCTCCATTTGAAAATGTCAAGCAAGCGACCATAACATGCGTACAAGGTAAGTGCTCTAATAGTGGTATGTTGCACATACATGAGCAAATGTTACCATTGGTTATTACTTTGAATTCATCACCCAAATATTGCACAACTTGCCATTCAACCTCACCAAGGCAAACTATCCTTGTACGCCTTGCTTCATTGGCTCTATCGGCAATCTTTGTTTTCCACTTTGGATAAGACGGGTTGTAAGTTTTTCTACTACTTCTCTTCTTTAACAAAAATAATTCACCGACCGAAATAAGTGCGTGCAACCAAAGCTTTAACAGGTAATTATCAAACACTTTTAAGTACACCGTTGAAACTTTCGGAAGCGTTAGGGTCATGACATAAAATCGACCACCGTCATCTTTACACAATGCCCAATTTTCCTCTTTCCCACTCAAACTCTTTTCTATCCAGTTGTGCGCCCTACTGCTAATGGTTTTTATTTCTTCTCGGATCTTGTTTACTAGGCTTCCTCTGAAGCATGTGCTGTAGCATAAAAGAGGCCCGTCAATCGTTTTTTCCTCTAAAACCAAAAGCTTGAAAATTGGCCTTAAGATGTCTAGCACAAAGACGGTGCTTATGAGGCAAATGCCACTTTGTTTCCAATGCATTTAGTATTCCTTTCATTCTATCAGAAATGAAAGTAATTCATGATTGTTAACACTATGAATGAACCGGTGCATGCAAGCAAAAAACCAACTCCACCTATCAGAAGATTCTGGCTCTACAATTGCATAGGCTAAAGGGTATAGATGGTCATCCGCATCAATGGCAATGGCTACAAGTAATGTCCATTTGTATTTCCAGTACAAATGTGTGCCGTCAATATAAAACAAGGGACGACAATGTATAAAACCTTCAATACAAGGGCCAAACCTAAAAGCTCGATCGAACACTCCATATTCATCCGTAGTAATATGCCCAACGCTCCCCGGGTTCGTTCTAGCAATTTTAGCAAAATATTGTCTTAGAGCGATATAAGATTCTGCCCAATCACTGTAAATCCTTTCCACTACCCTACTCAAAGCTCTCCAAGCCTTTATATAACTAATTTTCACGAACAATTGTTTTTCCATTAATATTTGCACGGTACCGGCTGTTATATTCAACTAAGATTTTACAAAAGGTAAGATCTTTAAAACTATAAAAGTGGAAGTCGCTTGCTTGTGAGTGGAGTTTACTGTTGGGTTAACACATTTGTGATCGCTTAGATATTTCCTTGCAGTCCACCAACTCTGCTCGGAATTTTTTGGAACAATAACATGAATTCTCCAAGGACAGCTGGCGTCAATATTGCAAATGGCGGTATATTTGGTTTTATTTGATTTTATAGATTTACAAGACACAGCATGTAGAATTGGCCATTCGCTTAATTGTTGTATGAATTTTTTCTTCATCTCGAAAATCATACCAACTTTAAAGCCACTTTGAACGCTGACGGTTGAAAATAACTCATTGTTAAACATATTGTCTTCAACCGCAAAATTATAGTTTAGGGCATCATTTTTCATTTGCATACTATCGATCCAAGACCTATCATTCTCTGGCATATTCGCTACATCCATAATATTAACAGGGGGATCGACATGTATATCTTCACCTAGATCCATGCCCATTTCCAAATCAACATGTGCTTCGTTTGCTGTTACGTCCACATGATCTGCAGCAATATCATATGTGAGCAATCTGTGGTTCATAAATAAGTTTAATTTTAATATACATATCAAAACTGAAAGCTAACAAATTTAAAATATACTAAACATATACCTCTGACTCATATGGTACAACTCGGATGGAGTAGGATACATAGAAGGAGACATATGAAAAATTGATGGTCCAGCACTACTTTGCAGTGTTACTCGATGTGGAATATAACTGAATATAGAACAACATAACTTTTAACTAATGCATAACGCACATTATAATACAACATAAATATTTTAAAAATATGCTTTACCTTTCAATCATATGTGTAAAGCTGTCTTGACTTGGATAATGATAGTTATAATGAACACCTTGTTGATAACTCGTAAAAGGCGGAAATCCAAAAAACAATTTTTATTGACTGTAATTCGTTGTCTTAGGTAGATTACTGAAACTCGAAGATGCTATTCCATGACCAATGCTTACTGTCTCAACAATTCTAGAATAGTCTTCAGTTCCATGGTTAACTACTTATGGTGATACGGGTTCTTCTACTTACACTCGTCTACTTTTCCCAACAAACAACTCTATGGATTTTGATATCGCTGAAAATATTCGCTACACATCATCGTCGTCAACTATTTTAATGACTTTCGATTCTGAATCCGTAGGCCAATTACACACTAAATCTATATCAAATTCATCGGATTTTATCTTAGTCGCTTTATAAATCGATTCTTTCAATTGAGTCAAATTACAACCTTTAATAACTCTAGGGATTTCTTCCTCAAGTTTACGTAGATGATCAACTTTTAACGTAGTTAAATAAAGCTTCTTATAAAAAAACTAAGTTCCGTTAAAACCTTCCAAACTTTCCCGGGCAACAGTTCTCTGAAAGCGACGGGTAACAAATTTTCCATTATTATATGACAATCATAGCTTTTCATCCCACTTAGTCTCTCGTTTTTACAGTCGACAAATCTACGAAGATTAGAGGAAATCCCATCGGGAAATCGTAATGCTTCCACCCATTTTAATAGTACTTTAACTTGGTTGTTGTCTAACTCATAGCATGCTTTGGGTTTTTTAGTGTCATTTGGCTTGATATGAAGCTCGGTACGGCTACAAATTTCTTCTATATCACATCTTGATTTCAAATCGTCCTTAGTCTTGCCCTTAAAATTCAAAATTGTATTAAACAGATTATCAAATACATTTTTCTCGTTATGCATCACGTCAATGTTATAACGGATTAGGAGATTTTTCCAATAAGGCAACTCCCAAAATATACTTTGTTTGCACCAATTATGAATCGTGGATTTACCTTAAATTTCAATTTGTTGTCCAGTTTCATGTATCTTTGGATAATCCTTTACAACTTCATATATATCTTCACTTGACCAAATTGTTGGTGGTCGCAAAGTCTCATGTTTATTAGTTGTGAAGATTTTTTATCTCTCCTAAAATGATGATTAATATGGAGAAAACACCGATGACAACCAAACCATGAATTTTTCTTCCCATTTGATAAAGAAAATGCTCGTGTTTCTTCCGTACAATAAGGACACGCTAAACGACCGACCGTACTTCAATCCAAAAGCATTGCATATGCAGGAAAATCACTAATAGTTAACAACAAAGAAGCAAACATCCGATTTTTTTTTGGATACGTCGTATGTTTCAACTCCTTCGTACCATAATGTTTTCAACTCTTTGATTAACGGTTGTAAGTAAACATCGATTCCCTATGTCGGATCATCTGGGCCTTGTACGACAATTGTAAGAAACACATATGGAGTTTTCATACACATCCACGGAGGTAGATTGTTAGGTGTAACGATTATAGACCAAGATGAATATTTAGAACCAAACTGGGAAAACGGTGAAAATCCATCCGTACATAAACCAAGCCTAACGTTACTGCTTTCCACTGCGAAAGCGGGATATTCCTTATCAAAATGCTTCCATGCTTCTCCATCAGTTGGGTGTATTAACGTACCTCCTTGCCCTGTTCTCACATTGTGCCATCTCATATGATGCGCTGTTATAGACGATGCATATAACCTTTGAAGTCTAGGAGTGATAATTAAGTAATGCATACGCTTGTATGGAATTCTTTTCCCTTCTCTTTTCTTGGTTTTTATCTTTCCTCCTTACATATTCTACAATTCCTAAGATTGATGTCTTTTCAAAACAATATGCAACCATTTAAACAAGTCTATTTTTTGATACGGCAAACCAAAAGCAGACATAAGTTTTTTTACTTCATAAGGATTTTCGCACATTAAATTATCGGCTGGCATATGTCATTTAGCAGCTTGTACAACAGCTGTAAATCCGGCTTCTGTGAGGTTGTATTTTGATTTCATTGCAATGACTCTGCAGTTAATGATAATTGAGTGCCGCTTGTACAACCATTCCATAAGGGTTCTTAGCAGCTTCCAATAAATCATATATTTTTTTCACTCCAACAGTTGGTTCCTCTTCCATGTTAACATCGTCATTATCAACTTCAACGGTAGGGAATATTGATCGTGTTGCATCTTCAACCATGTGTTCTATGAGATTCGTTGTACTAATTTCATCACCAACCTCCTCCTCTGACTGTTCTTGATTAGGTGCTACAATTTCTCTATGACGATCCCACACCAAATAATTCGGCACGAAACCGTATTAACCCAAATGAACTCTAGCCATATCAAATGCTTCAATAGTTTGCACCTACTACATGAACAACGAATTTCTTTATTGTTTCCATTATTACTTAAAGCGAATTCAATAAATACATGTACCCCATTACAAAAATGTTCACTTATTGAGCCTCCCATTTCCCTTCGTTGTTTATACATCCAGCTTCGATCAGTAAAATAATTGACCATTTTTCCTACTTTAAAACCTATGATAGAAATTAAAATTAGTATTAATCATTTAATTTTATGTATTGACATTTTATTTTTTAATTAAAAAGTATTTATTTATAATGTTATTGAATTTGCTAATTTGTGCCTTTTTGCGTCTTCTTGCACCTTTTTGCGCATTGAAATTGCTTTTGCGCCATTTTGCGCTTTTTTGCGCCTTGAATTGGTTTTACGCCTTGAAATGGATATAATATTAAATTTTTAGCTTTCATATTATTTTTTGCTTTGATTGTCGGTCATCCTACTTCCCATTACAAACATAGTAGTAAATATATTTCATAAATCAATTCATTTTAAACGATTTCACAAAATTTTGACAGCACTTCCCCCGTGTTTCCTGTATCGTACACAAATGCGTGTACACAAGGAATAAAAGGAAGTACTGTCAAAATATTGTGAATCGTTTAAAATGAAATGATTTACGAAATGTAATTACTTTATAGTGTTTGTAACTTGTCCAATACAGGGACAAATCCGACAAATATTGTACGTCAGATGAATATGCATGTCCCTTTTGTAATAAAAATGAATATCCATATAAAGATCATATACAATACTTGTCAGACGGGGCCAAAAGCACTCTAAGGGATTTATAAAAAATAAAACACATTATGTACGTCTAATTTGTTTATAGATTATCAATATTAGCATTATATATCAATATTATGCACGATTAGTTAATTATATAACATATATTAGCATTTGTACAATAGCTTATTTGCATTTTACTATTTTATTAAATATATACTATATTATATGATTTTTACTATTTCGAAAATATATATTATTCATGTCTTCAAATTTAACGAATTACGTATATAGTATTATATTTTATTTAAAATAATATTAAACTATAGTATAGACTAGTTTATATCATGCCACACAATATTGTACCAAACTTGATTTTATATAAACGATTAAGGGTTTAACTATGATTAATATATTTTAATTATCGATTTCAGACTTTTAAAACCATAAACACAATCATTCACATCAATCTTAACTAACCAAATGCTAGCTCAAATGCGCATATACACTAAATAATCAACGTATACACACACTACATGGTTAATGTAAATAAACTAATCAAATTATTAATTAGGGTTTAGGGTTTATGTAAATAAACTAATCAAATTACTAATTAGTTAATGTAAATAAACAATCAATCAGCTATTATAAATAACTAGAATTACAATTTAACCCTAAATTAACAAATCAAAATCAATTAGGGTTTAGGAAAAACCTGATTTGGAGATGAATGGAAAGGCTAGAGTTGTTGAGAGTGATGATTGATGATGTTGGAGACGCTCCGGAACACGTGAGGGGCTGGTTGTCGTGGGAAGAGGTGGAGGAGTTGGGGATTTTGGTTGATTTGGGTGGAAGAATGAGAATGAAGCAGCTCTCGGCCAAATTGGTCTGTAATCACGTATATTTTCGACGGCCTCCGACGGCTTAATTTGCATCGGTTTTCGACGGCTTATAACGAGTATTGTATTTTAATTACAGAAATGACACGAAGATGACGGGTCATCGTTAGCCGTCGGAAATTGCCGTCGGAAACGTGTTGTCGCTATATACTGTTGCTCTAGCTATGCAAGTAGATCTACTTTTGATCAAATTTTATTTGAATTTAAAATCAAAAACCAATAGTTTGGACATAAATTTGAGATTGGGATAGTTGGATTTTATGGATTTTAAGTTTGTAGAAGATAAAGTGAAAAATGAAAGTGGGGCATGGCTGTTATCAGATCCAAAACATCTGGGTGACATTTAAAATGCTGCACTCTGACGGTAACTTATTTAAAGTGACATTTCAAATGCCGTCAGTACGCGTGACGGCTGATGTGGCAAAAAGTGGTCTATTTTTGTTATAATTAAGTTTTAAAACTGACTAAAATTGCAATTAGTTTTAAAATTGATTTAAATTAAAAAAAAAATCCTCGTTTTTATCGTATTTCAAATATACAATTTAGTAATATAAGTTAAACGAAATAACTTCTAGATCAATGATATGTGGTCTTCATATATATGTGCAGACATGGTTAAATATGTAGCTATATATCAACAATAATGTAAACAGTGGATATAATATTTATAAAAGGTTTTAGATTTGAAAATACGACAATCTATAATCATGATAATTACAGTACCTACTAGAAATTTTTATAATGGCCAACAACAGTTGCGGTCAATGATTGAAGGTTCTAACGATGGATATCTCCACCATAACATATACACCCCCATATCCAATTTGTTGTACTTGAAAGTTTGATAGGAATATGCATTCATCTTTTGAAGATCATTGTTTGAATCTTTGTTTTGATAGAAATAGGTTAAGTATATACTAGTTAACGATTCATATATCATTCTGACAAACCATGCTTCCTATTATAGAGGTAACTACTCATGTGGTTTAACTAACATAATAGGTCAAATCCTTGAGTGATATTAAGTCAGTTTTAGTAATATTATATATATTCTTTGAATCGAATGATTCAGTCACTTTCTTAAAACTGTATGATCAACAACTTGAGTTTTTTTTAAATTGTTTTTAAAGATGATTTAAGGCAGTTGCTTGCGTTGTTAAGAGAACAATATAATTTCGCTGGCATCTCTTTTCAGGTGTATGTAACTGCATGTTGTAAGCCTAATAAATGAGGGGAAAAAATCATTGTTTGAAATAAATACATTGAGAAAAGGTTGGTAGAGAATATGATGTAACCAATCCCTTCTATATATAATTAGTATGATAAGGTGCACATATAATGTGAACAGTAAAGTTGACAATGGAGTTGTTTACTTGGTCTTCGTACCTAATCACCAACCCTGCCAACCCATCAATATATTTAATACCAAGCACGCCTTCTTTAATACAATACAACAAAGAGTCAAAATGTACTAAAATATACAGAAACGAACACACATAATATCAGCCATATGGGGCTAAGCTAAATAAGGGACTGCGGATTATATATATATATATATATATAAAATTACAGAAATTGCATGTGCTCCCCTAAGATTGTACAACGGCGCTTAGACCAAGCACAAATATCATTCGCGGTCATTTTTCTAGCCAGATGAAATTAGCATCGCGTCAGACGCGTCTTAAGTGGGCCTTACGGAAAAGGGCTATTGGGAAGAACCGTTGATTACCTCCTTAACCCCCCTATAACTTAACTTTCTCTACTCCATTTTATCTCCATTCCATCATCTTCTTCATCCTCACTTGATAACTCGCTTTTGTATTCCATTCCATCATCAATGGCTGAACCATACGACGAAAGTGATCATTCATATTCTAAAGTCGAAGATTTGACTAATACACATTAGGAGAATTAAAGCGCTGCAGAAAGCTCTAATCCACTGAGTTCACACTTTCAAATAGAAAGGAATTCAGTGGGTTAATAATATACTATGCAGTCATGCAGCACGTTGTCAATGAAACTTTCGAATAAAATGACTTTGTTTTCTGACATTGTATGAGCGCTTGTGTTGATTAATAAATTTACCGACATCGAAATTAGAGTAACATGTTATAAAAAAACAAAGGTTACTTGCTAATCGCTAGGCTTAAAAATGAAAAATGAAAAAATTAATAAGTAAATTAAAGTAAGTGACACAAAAATGTAAAGTGGTTCGGCTAAGCTTGCTTACGTTCACGGTGAAGATGTCTTACTATGTTTTTCTTTTAAAATTACAAAGAATTACAAGAGAATAATAAGAAATAAAACACTTAAGACTAAAAAGTAGATAATCTTAAGAGTTTAAGGCTTGTATTTGATGTGAGAGGATTTCAGAGTTGTAAGATAATGACTTAAATTCAACCGGAAACCAACCCTTTTGAAGTAGCTTTGCATGGGGTATTTATAGTGGCTGAAATGAATAATGAATGACTAAGATTGCTTAGTGTAATAGGTGAGAAGCACACCTGGTAGTTGATCTGGTCGCATGGGTTGATGGAATACAGGTGTGAAGGCCGTAGGTATGTGTGGCTGAGATGCCAATTGTCCCTCTCTGATATGCGTAGACTTTGCATTTAATGCGCTTAAATGCCGGTGGTTTGCTACAAGAGTAGGCATGCTTTCAGTTGCTTAACTATAGTACCTTTCTGTAGTTAGGTGCACGACTTGTTTACTTTTGCATGTCCATGGCAAGGCAAATGCATGGATGCCTCCGGACTATTAAGGACACCACGCCATAGATGACCTTCTGCAACATTTTTGCAAGGTGTTGCCAGTTAAAATGTTGCGATAGATATAAAATTTTGATCCTACTGCAACGTTGTATTTATGGTGTTACCTTAGCCATAAAAATGTGTTGCTCTAGCTAAACAAGTGTAACACGATGCAACATTTTTATATAGTGTTGCTATAGATGTATTCAGATTAAAAAATTAATAAAATTAACAATCCGCGTGAATACGATCCAACGGTCTACATTTAATCTGATTGTTAAAATGGATCACCGCTACAATTTGCCCCAAATTTTCGTTTTCCCGCTTTACTTTTCATATCAGTTCGTTCTCACCCCCAATTTCCAAATCCCTAATTTTCAAATCATATTTTCGTTCCTTTTTTTTCTTCCAAAAACAAAATCTCGTCCTTTTTTCAAAGTTTGGTAGTGATCTCAGACAAGCTTCGTTCCCATTTAGTTCTCACCCCCAATTTCGCTGCTCTTTGCCTACATGTCGATACGCAACCTCTCCCAAATCCTACCAACCGCAGCCCCCCAACAAAACTCCACTACCCCACCGCCGTTTCTACGGCCTGATTCCGATGGTCATCGAGCACACATCCCGTGGCGAGCGTGCCTACGATATATTTTCCCAGCTTTTCAAAGAGCGCATCATCTGCCTTAACAGACCCATCGAGGACGATACGTCGGCGATAGTTGTGGCTCAGCTGCTGTTCCTCGAATCTGAGAATCCGTCTAAGCCGCTTTCTCTTTATATCAATTCACCTGGTGGTTCCGTGACGGCAGGGTTGGCAATTTATGATACTATGCAGTATATTCGATGTCCCGTCTCCACTCTTTGTGTTGGCCAAGTGATGTTTTGTTATATTTATGGAAAATTTGTGAACTTTAACATTGGATTTACATTTACCGACGAATAGGCTTACATGTTTTTGTTGATTGGTAAATGTGGTGATATGCTAGTTCAGTACGAGTTGCCACTTTGTCCTCCTCTTGGCTTATGACTAATTATGTGAACATACTGCTGCTATGATTGGCTCTTTGATTACATTCAGTTCCAATCTCAGTATAGATTGCACGTGCTTATGCTAGAAAGTAGTCAACTAGATTGCAGGCTGCAATTTCATATCCTGATTCAAAATGTACCAACTGTTGTTAAGGGCTGTAGGGGATGTAAGTTGCAGTAGTTTGGGGAGTGGATGGTGGCAGTGTAGAGGTTGAAGTTTGGTAGTGTTCAAGTAGAAGGAGTTGCTGTCTAGTAGGAAGTTTGGATGAGTGAACTGTGGTTTGGATGAGGCGGTGATTGTCGGTGATGGAGGATGGTATGCCGATGCTGCTTCCAGGCGGTGTTGTTGATGATGTAATTTGATGAGGTAGTGAGTGGATGTTTTGTGAAATAGGTTGGGAGTGTGGTCAGTGTTTGGTAGATGATCAGTGTTTCAGGCAATCGTGTTTCAGGTAAGTGGTAGATAGGCAGTAGTTCCGATGGGTGATGAAGTTGCTGAGGATGGGGTTTGTGGGTTTGCTAAGTTCAGTATTCATTTGTGCATCATTTTACGTCGTTTCAAAGAAGGTCGATCCCCGCCGGGACTGCGGGGCCCCGGACCCCCGCCGGCGCTGCGCCCGGACCCGCTACTCGGCTCGCCTTCGGCTTGGCACTCGGCTCGTCATATATTTGTCGGTGTCGGTGTCTGTATAAATTGAAACTGCATATGTAATGAGTGAACTGAGTGATGTAGTGAGGAATATCTATATATGTGAATATCAGTGTTATATATCATTGAATTGTAAAATAGTGGAGTCAGGAATTTGTACTATTTCAAATGTTGAAATAAAATATTTATTTAAATAAATTACTGTTTAAATATCAAATTCTGTGCAATAGCATTTTATTAAATAAATATTTATTTTTATTAAAAAATCAAATATGCTCTACATTGTGGGCCCCACAAATTCAGAAAGTTAATATCTATAGCAACATTTTGGAATGTTGCTACAGATACCTATGGGTGTTGCTATAGACACAAATAGGGTTCTATTGCAACAATATTACTTATGTTGCCTTAGATAGTCAAAATGTTGCCTTTGAGGTCTAAGGCAACGGCAAAAATTGCATCACCCGAAAAGTGTTGTCATAGACCTATGGCAACATTTTTTGGGCCTGACCCAACATTTTCTTTGTGTTGCAAAAGGCCATTTATGGCGTAGTGGGACTAATTGATGAGGGAGGTGCCATACCAGCTGTGAGAAGAAAGGATGGGCTTACCGGGACTGACCAAAGGCGGTTGTTATGAAGCCAGACCAAAGACGGGTCATGCTTGAGCCAATCATCTAACGAGCCGGTTGTTGAGACCATCTTGCGTTGTACTAGTCGGCCATTGGCTTGGAGAGATGCTTGAGTGGACAACCTGATCCGGAGTCATACTAAGTGTGGGCCAGCATGAAAGCCAGTGATAAGTCAGTTGGGCCGGTGTGGACAAGATTGGACTATGCTTAGTTCCATCCTTGTATAATAAGGTGGCTATGGTCGCTACTTTTGGAGGGAGACGACTGGTTGTTGGCCTGGTGTGCTACTGAATTGTTGAGCTGGTTTGTGACTAACTTGAGTTTGGGCCGACATGAGTGGGTCGGTCATAAAATAGCTAGGCCAACTTTGAATGGGTCGTACTTTAATCGACTTGCTAGCTACTTGCAAGAAATTGGATCGACAATTTGCCCCCTAAGTCCTCTATGAGCAGGGGCATACTTGTCATTTCACATACATGATATTGTTCGGCTCCTCTGCTATGCGTTTAATGCATGCCCCACGTGGCGTTAGGCCATTGGCTGCGACAGTTTGCTTTTTCATACAAGTTAGAGGGCTTATGTTTTCGACATGGGCGAAGTGATAGTTGCATTCATCACTTCTAAATAGTTGAGATTAGAAGGCGGTTTGAATCCCACTGTTGAGATCAATATGGTAGGTTTATAAAAGTTGATGCTCCTTCCTTCCTCACTTTTGTACCGAAAGAAAAAACGAAGAAAGCTATTAAAAGCTTTAGCCTCGTCAAAAACTTCTGACCTTTTCGGTCCTTTTCAACAGTAAATTGAGTACTCCCTCTCCACCTTTATCTCCGCTGTAGTAGGTGCTGCCGCCACGGTAAAGCTTAGAGCTTTTCGCCGTTGTTCTATGTGTGCTTTATTTTTCTTTCGATTCTCCTTATGATGTTGCTGCTATAACGAGTAGTGTAATGTTTTGACTTTTTATGCTTTGGTCGGAAATCGCCTTCTCTAGTCATCTTTTGACGTCAATCGACCATCGCTGCATGCCAGCGGTGGTCGATCGACATTGATGGGCTTTAGTGGGCCTGTAAGCATTTAAATGATGACATTAGTATTTATCCAAATAATAGATCATGGATCGAGCCTAATTTCATAAGTGTGGGCTTTAAGTGAAAAATAGGAATCAGATAGGGATTGTAAGGCCTAATACTTAGCTTAGGAGTCGAGTCGTGGACCGGACTTTATGGGGTGCCCGGCACGGGAACACCATGAAGATGATCATTTAGTTTCCATCTCGTTCTGTGGGACTTGCCTTCGGGCTTTGCTAGACTTGGCCATTCGGCCGTTGTATAATTGAGCCATTTGTGTTTCAAATGGTAGCCTTTGGATCCACCTCCGCCGGTTGATCTCTTCAATGGGGCCACTAGCCTCAAGTCCTCCGAATTGGAACATGGGAAGGTTGACATGGCTAAGCTTTTGGCCAGCCATGGGTGTAGTATGGGGATGTTTCACTACCCAACTATCGTCGATCGTCCTGATTATCACCCTGGCGGCCACTTTGCTTTTTCCTTAGGATATTTCAAGGTGAGGGTTATGCTGCCCCTCCACCCCTATTTTGTTTCTATTCTCAATGCCTACAGACTTACCCTCACTCAACTAACTCCTAATAATTACCAGTTCTTATGCGGCGTCCATGCCGCTTGAACGACGCTCGGTCTTCTAAAGCCAAACGCTAACCTTGTTGTGATGGTCTTCTTGCTACAGAAAGAGGCTGGGTACCCAACTGGTGCTTACTATCATTTACAGGCTAACACCAAGCCTGTGGTCTTTTTTGGAATTTCCAGCAAAGATTCCCTCGGCTGGATGACCATATACTTCTTTGTTCCACATGAGGTCAACTATGGGCTGGGGAACGTCACCTTCTAATCCCCATAGTAAGTCTTCACTTTTATTTTCCCTTCATCCCTTTCTACTCTTTCCTTTTCTTTACTCATCTATTTACATTGGGAGAAGTTGAATATCTCGAAGTTGAATTCGCCATATTGAACGAGACTTAAACCGGCTAAAGACGGCCACCCCAACCACCTGGACCTGAGACTACGGGTGACTGATGCCAACCTCCACTAGGTTGGATTAATGAGGCTAGACCAAATGATGGTCAGGGAGCGAACCCAGCCGGCAAAGAAAGTGGCCAAAGTGGAGAAGCTGGTTAAAGTTATGCGGGACTACTTCAAAGTTCATTTTCTAAGCCAAGACATTGGGCTGATCACGTATGCAAACCGGGGATATGATGACTTAGTTATGAGTGAGGAAAAATATACTAAAATATATTTAATATTAAAGCACACCTTCTTTAATAAAAAACAACAAAAGAGACAAAATATCCAAACACACACATATAGCTGTAGAAAAAAGTCCATTTGATTATAGAAATTGCAAATGCACTCCTAAAATTGTACAACGGCTCTTAAACTAAGCATAGATACTGTTTGAAGCCATTTTTTGGTTAGAGAAGTTGTCATCGGGTCTGATGCATCATACGCGTCTAAGGTGGGCCTTATGGAAAAGGTCCATTGGGGAGAACCATTGATTATCTCAACTAGGCACTTAATCCCCCTATAACTCAACTTTATGTACTCCATTTCACCTCCATCTCCATTTCATCACCTTCTTCATTTTCACTCCATAACTCACTTTTGTACTTCATTCCATCGCCAATGGTAGAATCATATGGTGAAAGTGATCGTTCAGATTCTAAAGCCGAAGATTTAGCTGATATACAAGCTATTAGTTACAGCGATACAGAAACCTCCAACCGATCGAATTCACATTTTCGAATATAAAAGAATTCACTGGGTTAATGATATACTGTACGGTCATGCAGCACGTAGTCAACTAAACTTCCAAATGAAAAGATTCTGTTTTCTGACATTGTGTAAGTGGTTGTACTGACAAATAAATTAGCCAATCTCAAAATTATACTAATGCATTATGAAAAGTAAAGGTTACTTGCTAATTACTAGACTTAAAAATGAAAAACGAGAAAATAAACAAGAAAATTAAATTAAATGACACAAAGATGTAGAGTGGTTCGACTAAGGATGCCTACATTAGCTGTGAAGAACTTTTACCATATTTGTCTCTTACAATTACAAGAAATTATAAGAGAATAATAAAAATTAAAGCACTTAAAACTATAAAGTAGCTAATCTTAAGAGTTTATGGCCTGTATTTGTTGTGAGAGGATTTTTGGTTGTGAGATAATGACTTGAATTCGATTGGAAATCAGCCCCTTTGAAGTAGCACTATATGAGTATTTATAGTGGCAAAAACAGATGATGGATGACTGAGATTACATAGTGTAACATGCGGGAAGCACGCTTGGCCGTTTATCTGGTCGCATGGGCTGATGGAAGGTGGCTATAAAGGTAGATAGGAATGTATGGCTGAGATGTATGCTAATTGTCCATCTGTACTATGCGTAGACTTTGCATTTAATGCACATTAAATATTGATAGCTCGCTATATGAGTAAGCATGCTTTCAGTTACTTAGCTACAATGCCTTATACACATAGGTGTATGGTTTTTCGTTTTCTTTTGCATGCCTATATGGTAATGTGAATGCATGGATGCCTCCAGGTTGTTAAGGACCAGGTGACGATGGACGTGCCGGGTCGGCTGTGAGAAGGAGGGTTGGTTAACACCGATCGAAAGTGGCTGTGATGAAGCCGAGCTAAAGATGGGTCATGCTTAAGTCGATCGTCTAACGAGTCAGTTGTTGATAGTCTAGAGTTTGGTCAGTCGACAATTGGCTTGGAGAGATTCTTGAGTGAACGGGCTGATTCAAAGCCATATTGAGTGTGCACCAGCATAAGAGAACTGGTCATATGTGAGCTAGGCCGATGTGGACTGGGGTTTGCTATGCTTAGTCCCGTCCTTGTCCAATAAGGTGGTTATGGACGTCGCTTTTGGGGGGAGATGGCCGGTTGCTGGCCCGATGTGTTACTGAATTGATGAGCTAGTTTGAGACCAACTTGATTTTGGACCAGCATGAATGGGACGGTCATAATATAACTAAGCAGACTTTGATTGGGTCGGGTCGTGCTTTAATCCACTTACTGTCTACTTATGAGAAAATGGAGCAATATTTTGCCTCCAAGCCCATTCCTATGAGCATGGGCTGGCTTGTCATTTCACAAAGATGTTGCCATTTGGCTCCTCTGCTATTCATTTAAAGTGTGTCTCACGTGGCGTTAGGCCGTTGGCTATAATTGTTCGCTTTTTCAAATATGGGAAAGGCCTCGTATTTTCGACGTTGGCAAAGTGACAGTTGCATTCATTAATCCTTGATGTTTGAAATTTAAAGGCGATTTGCATCCCACGGCAGAGATCAATGGAGTACGTCTATAAAAGCTGCTTCTTCTTCCTTCCTTGCTTTTTTTACTGAAAACAAAAATGAACAAAGCCATCAAATGCTTCAGCCTTCTCAAAAACTTTGACTTTTTCAGCCCTCTTCAATAGAAAAGTGAGTGCTCCTTCTCCACCTTTATCTCCATCGTAGCAGGCACCGTCGCTATGGAAAATGATATATCCAAATATGTTAGCCATCACAGGATAATAAAAGAGGAAAGTTACAAAAGACAGAGCTATCATGAAACAATTCAAAGAGACCATCATATGGCGATAATTGAAGCCTTCGTGTGATAAATTTGAGCATGAAAGATTAAAGCCATTGGTATCGCCTATGGTCCTGGCTGAAGCACCTATCCAAAGAGTGATGGTCAATTAATTCTTTGGTCCCACTTCGGGCTTGGCCAAAGCAACCATCCAAGAAAGATGGTCGAAAAGCCTTCGGTCCCACGTTCGGGTCTGGCCGAAGCACTTATCTAAAGAGTGATAGTCAATTAAGCTTTTGATCCTACCGACGGGCCTTGCCAAAGCACATATCCAGAAGAAATGAATGGGAAAGCATGATTGCATTGTAAATTCATGCACACCGCTCATGGCATTTGACATTCAACTATCGATCTAAAGCCATCACAAATTAAGGATATCATGGCAATAAGCTAAGAGAAATATTTCAAAACAATACACCACCAAGGTCAGGTATGTAAAAAGAAAAATATATTCTATTTATTAGAATACTTGTACTATACAATCTCATTCAAAAGCTACACACAATACAATTTATAAAGATATGACACAACTATTTTGGTATGGCAAGTCTTTTTCATAACAAAGCTATTTTCCCTTGACATTCATGGTTCTAGAGGATGAGAGAGTGGGTGATTTTGATAGATGAGTTATTTCCCTTTCCCTTCATGTCTAAAGTGCATAGGTGTTGCTCACTAGTCGAACCCGCTTCTTTGCCCAAAATTGAAGGCCCCGCGGTTTCTTTTAAAACTTCAGAACACCTATATCGGGAAAAATGATGAAATCTTTGATAACTAGAGATAGCCGCCTTTCTCAATCTGCTATCACTTTCCACACTTAGAGATATGAAATCAATCTTTAAGTTAAAATTAATTTTAACTTTGATTAAATAATAAATAAGAAAATCAAGCTGGGAAGCCCTACTGGAATAAAACTGCATTAATTCCAACTGATCAATGAGTTCTTTTTCCTCATTCATGAGGGTTTCAAGTGCAGAAGGAGGATCAATGATTTGTTGTAAAGCGATTAGTATGTACTTATTTAATTTTTTCTCCTTACATCAAATGATGTTAAGAGAATCAACAAAACCAATTTGAAGCATAAGGCCCTTCCATAAGTTTTATTTGCACCATTTAGTTGGGAAATTCTATGATTAGTCTCATTATTATTGTTTTCAGAAACCTTGATTTTCAGTGTAATCTCATTCTACTGGTGCTCTAGCATCTCAATCTCTAACATATGTTTAGAGAATGTCTTGGTAAATTTCTCGTTCCAATGGTCCTTAACCTTTTGAATGCACTCAAGCCTAAAGGGTCTACTCAATTTTTCAAGTTCCCCTAATTTATCCACTTGGGGGAGAATCGAATGTACCATGACCATGAGCTGAACGACCTCAAGATGAAGAAGAAAGATGTGGTGATTCCCATTTTGAAAATCCAACTGGAGTTGGGGTTGGCATCTCTTTTTCACCCTCAATCAATATGAGTTTGTATGATTGACATTCGTACTTATACTACATAGCTTCAACCTCCAAGTCAAAAATGTGTAGATTTGAGTGAGCGATTTTAGTATCAAACTCCAACTGCTTTGGGAATCAGTGCATGCATCGAGCTTTTTAGTTAATTTGACGATTTCGGCGTCCCTTTGTAAAACTCACTTCTCAGAATCCGTTACCATTTCCTAAGTTGATTTTAGAATAGATTTCACGTTAATGTATTTCTCATACCACTTGTTGGCTTCGGCACTATCTATAGTTGTAAAACCAAAAATAGAATGAGAGGATCGTTCTTTCAGTGCTGTCTTCAATTTAGCCTAAATATTTTCAAGGCGTTGATTAAGTTTAGGAGGTTAATGGATAAAGGCAACCATTCATCCTAATTCAGAAGTAGGTAATAGGAAAACTTCAATAAAGATAAAAGAAAGACAACGAAGTTTCCATTGAACAACAATAAATTTCTCATAAAAGCTATTACATCTGAAAGAGACAACATAATAGAAGTTACAACAAAATTACTTTTTAGAATGAGAAAGGACATCCCGAATCTTCTGAAAAGAGGAAGGCGAAATAGGAAATGTTGAACTAAAAGGAGCTTTAAATAAAGGAAACCTGTGATAGTCTCATTCTCTAGGATGGGGGTAAGTCCATCGCATAATAACCTGGCATAGTTAGTCTGAATTTCATGAAGAAATGGGTCTTTATGGTTGCCTAAGAAATTGAAATCTAGATTTGCAAATTGAAGTATACATCTGATGAAGTTTACAGAGAAAGTATTATTTTGATAAATGTGAGTTGTTACTCAAGGAGAAATTTTCTTTAGAAGTCCTTCAACCTGACCGGTTTACTTAAGTTATCTCTCAACATAAGGTGTTAAAAAAATCACCCATGGAGGAGTAGCAGTAGCACTAGGTCTAAAGGATCGAATTGAGGGAGAATTAGAAGGGGATTGAGCTTCAAGAGGAGGTTGAGCCTCGATAAGAGTTTGACCTATCTCATCAAATTCAAAAGGCTTCTTAGAAAGGAGTGTCTAGGAGGTGGGGATTTATCAACACTTTAGTACCTTCCGAAGAAGAGAAGTTGAATGTATGACCTAAACCTTAGGGAGCTTCGACCCCTCCTTGACCTGGGTCACCACTCCCATCTCCTTCTAAAAATCCTTTCCTGAAGGACCATTGGTACTATCATTCCCATCGTTTCCATCTTCATCATCGCCATCATCGTTACCATCTTCGTTTTCTTTGACAGCTCCTTTATTCCTCAACCCCTCATCCTTAACATCCCATGGTATATTATCGAAAGCCAAGGACTTGGCAGGATTAATAATGTCTTCTACCATCACCTTAAAGTAATCATGGGAATACGCCCTAGTAAACTGTCAAATCTCTTCCTGTAATCCACCCCTAATTTATCAAATGAAGTAAAAGCCATATCCGAGCATCGGTCAACGTTGTCCCTATAAGTAGTAAACATAACCGCCTAGCACATTGCTCTTTCCATCGAGGGAGGGAGTCGCTCAAACAAGAGGAAACCCTAGATTTTATGACATGAAGGGACGATTTAAATTTTCCAATAGCAAGACTATTTTCATCTAAATCCTTTTCTAAAATAGGAACGATTACCGAGGATGTCTTAGTAGTGGACTTTTCAAGATGAGGTTGAGAAAGTTTGTTGTCCAGTTTACGAGACTTCTCCAATTTCTCCTCTAAGAGTTTTGTCCTCTCCTCTAACTTCCTAGATCTTTCCATTTCTAGTTCCAACGAGGCTATGGTAGCATTTTTCTTAGAATAAAGCGACTCATTGTTAGAACGGAGGCCGCAAAGCTGGTCTTCTAAGGAAAATATTTTCTCATATATAAGGAATTCAATTCCTATGACTTGGTCACATTCTAGGAAGAAGATGCAAACGACTATTGAAAATAAAATAAGTACCGACCTATCTAAAAAAGAGAATAATACGAAATTTGAAGCTAAAATGATCAAATTCGATGCTCATACTATGATAGGGCAAGAGAACTTCACTTGAATCAGATACTCTAAAAGATTTTCCAAAGATTCTGTGGAAAAACAATGAGCAGTGTCAGAAGAGCCCAAAGAGGCAAATACAAGAAAACATAGGAACTTCATGAACAAATCTATAAAGTTAACAGAATGAGGAGATCCTGACCTAGGGAGAAAGGGAGGAATGTCTTCAAGAGGGGTATCAATCCCTAAGGTCCGATGTAAGTAGGCCCTAGACTCTTAAAGAGAAGGACCGGAAAAGTTGGCAGCAGAACCTCATATCGGGAGAGTAGTCATGACGGTGCCCGGAGAAAGAGCAAGAAGTAAGGATGCAGTAAGTCCAGCCTCTTTAGGCCTTTAAGAAGGAACCTTGGAAGGGGCAAGGGAAACCTTAGAACTTTTCATTTTCATATCTTCCCTAGCCTTTGCTATAACATCTTCAACACTAGAAACAACAGGCATCGAAGTAGTTTTTGAAGCTGTTACCTTCCCAGTCTCCTTAGATAAAGCAGGTAATTTGAAAATATCTTTACTGGGTGATAAAACATCAATACTCACAAGACGCACTATGGAACACAAAAGGAAAGCATTAAAGAAGTTTATTTCTCTATATAAAAAAGGAAAAGAAGAATAAGAAACTAAACCTGGAAAGTATGTGGGACTGTCAGCCATTGTGCGCTGTACGGGAGATTTTGCGGAGGACACATTGAGCTTATCAACAACAAGGGATGGCAGGTAGTTCCTTTTCTTTCTCATCATGGGGGGTTCGCCCAAGGCACAAAGGATTGGCAAAATCAGATAAACTTCTTTAATTTCTCCTTAGTCTGAAGCCTCAATCGGCTCCTCGAGAAGGTTGTGGCATCTCCAAAGCTAGGGATCCTGGCCAAAACCCGAGGGTTGACGATCTTTGATGCGGAGACTAGCATTCATCGGTAAAAACACGATTAATAAAAGTTGATAAAACAAATGTGAGCAGTAATTAAATGAAAACGAATCTAGCAAGAGTACATAACAGGGACCGGGAACCTTCCAGTAATATTTGGAGAGTAACATCTCATGAAGAACCGGTGACTCCAATCCCGAGGTTTGTTAATAAAATCAGTTACTACTCCGCCGTCGATAGAGCAAAGATAATAGATAGAACCCTCAAGCTGATTCTTCATATTTTGAAGAGTGACTAAGGAACAAAGAATAGGAGTCAGCTCTTCTAGGTTGAGTTCTTTAAATAGAAAGAACAAAGAATTGATGTAACTATATGAGTTGGGATTTAGTTGGATGGGAGCAATCTTTAGGAAAGGCAAGATGGTATGATTAATAGGGTTGAAGGGTAGATAACATAAGTGATAAATGTAAAGAGGAGTGAAAGCGTATAACTCTTTAGGAAGAGTGTTGATTCGATCATTTGGGCCTGAAACCCTCGTTTCAATCCTCGAAATACCAAAAAAGTGGAGGATAGAGTCGATATTTTCTTGCTTGGTGAGGTAGGATTAATGACAAGTGTAAATCTTTTTCTTGGAAGAACTCGCAAGTTTAGGAGACTTGGGAGATTTGTTGCTTCTTTAGAAGTCAATTTCTTATCTCCAGCCATAATATCTACAATAGAAAATGATTTAATTATTAAAGTGAAACTCCATTAGCAGTAGGAAGAACCTTCTTAGGTCAAAAATGAAGAATAAAACCACTTAATAAGAAAACTTGCAATATACACTTCAGTATATAAGAACCTATATATACATATACATATATCAAAGTAATGTCCATGCGGTAAAGTATATTGGACCATAAGCCATATATGCATATGTTAATATATATGATGGTTAAGACTTATTGACTTCTCTATGAAAGATGTTATGGGGCTAACTCCTAAGGAAAGAATCTCTTATGAAAAATTATACATAAATGTTAATCACTAAACAACAATTTACACTTAATAAGTCATTTAACTCTCAAATAATAAACTATCCCAAATAAAGTCAACTATTAAGTGACTGGTCATCATATAATGGAATACCCCATGATAGTAATAACATAGAAAAATGGCTCTCAAACATAAAGATAACCACGAAACAACATAAAGGACTTTTAAGCCTAGAATCCTCGAAAGATAAATAATCAAGTGATTACGATATTGCACGAGACTGTGTGACAACTAAGAAAAGTCGAACCATCAAATAATGATCAATTGTAAATTTTGAAGTCATTTTTTAAAGACGCATACTATATAGTAAGTGGTTCTTGCAAAAACTTAAAACTAAGATCTTGGGATAACTAATCATCATAAATCGGTTAGGTAAATTTTTGAATTTTAACCTACCATGAATTAAATTATTGCATGATGACATTTTAAAGTAGAATGTAGATAAAATAGTTAAGAATCAAGTGATCGCGTAGTAATTTGAGATGAAAATTCAAGATAAAGCCTATATATAAAGCTTTCATGAGTCAAGGTAAAAACATATAAGGCTTTTATGGAATAAGCCTGCGTAGTCCTTGTGTAAAGAGTTTAAAGTTAAGGCTTCTCGCGCTAAGCTTGGGTACAACCATTGTAAACAAAATTGGAGACATGATTTTTATGTGTCAAACCAAAGGCATAATTATTCTGATAAAAAAGGTATTTTGTTTGCTAAGTCTGAATGTAGTCCTCATGGGTATAGTGTGAAGATATGGCTTTAACATTGTTTGCATACAAAGGCTTAGATTTCGTGCATTAAGTCCTCAAATGGGAGCCTATCATGCAACAATGGGTCAAGTTTGTTAAAAGCAAGTACATAAGCAATTAAACTCGAATAACTTAATGATTCGGGTAAATAAATATGGATCAAAAGTGATTACTTGAAGAAATTATCAAAAGAAAAAATGTGCAACTCAGACCAATCGAATCTTTGTAAGATTAAAGCCACCTAAATCAAGCTAAAGATCGTAGCAACAAGACAAACACTAATAAATTAATAAGGGAATTATTTACCAAATAAAGGTCTTGAGGAAGTAAGAATTTGATCTTAGGAAAATACAAGGAGCAAGTCGATTTTGATAAAGCTCGTAAACGAAGAAAAGAAGAAGGAGAGCAATATTTATAGGGAAAAAGGAAAAGAACTACTGACCGTTAGATAAAAAGTAAAAGAATGTAGATGGCTGAGATGAATGATATAAGAATGCGAAGCGTTCTTTATACTAAAGTATAAAGCAATGTTACAAAAGGCGGTGGGTGAGGCAAATGTTATACCCAAATATGTTCGCCATTGCAGGATAATAAAAGAGGAAAGTGACAAAAGATAGGCCATCGTGAAACAATTCAGAGAGACCATCATGTAGCAATAATTGAAACCTTCATTTGATAAATTTAAGCATGAAACATTAAAGCCCTCATGATGCATTTATATGGGCTATTATAATAAGAAGAATAAATGTCATCATGAGATTTCCTACACTACTATCATGTGCTATCCCTAAGTGGTAAATACAGGTCACAGTGGAAAATTCTGTAAAGTCATCATGGGCCACCTTGAACAAGAAAATTCAGACCATCGTAAGAAGTTTCACTATTCTATCATATGCAATATAGAAAAACCAGACTATCGTGATGATAATCCTGAAGCAGTTGTGAGATAAAATTGCCAGGCCATCATGGGGACTTCAATAAAGCCATCGAGTGCTTCATTTAAATGATTAATCGAGGCTATCATGAGAAGTTAAATTGGGATACAAGTGATGAATCAAGGTTATCGTGAGAAGTTTGGTGAAGTCATCGTGTGCTATTTTTGAATGATGGCTCAAGCCATTGGGGGAAGTTCCAAAAAGCTACATAGGCTATCATGTGCAATCTTAAAGTGGAGAACCCATGCTGTCGTGAATAATTCCAAGGAGCCATCGCTTGTAACTATGAGATAGCTAATTGAAGCTATCGTGGAACGTTTTTATGTATCCATCACATGCTATTATGAATTGGAAGCTATCATGGAATAAGTGTGTCAATGTAATTTCGACCATGTGCCACATGGACTAATTATAACCATCCACTTCCAATGAAGTGTCATGTGTCAAGGATCCAACAACTCAATTTCTCTATAAATAGACATGTACACCCATCCAAAGAGAGGTCAAATTTTCTTAAATCTCCTTCTCCTCTATTTTCATTTTCTTCCAACTTTGTAAAGGAAGCTTAGAATTAGGGATTCATGGCCATTAGGTCAAATTGTAATTAAGGGTTTTGTAATAAAGGACCGTACTTGACGTAGTTTGCATAATCACCTCATTGGATATCTGGTTTGTACTTTGTGAATTTCCATTGCTTCTCATATGTGTTATGGCACTTTCATGTTGGACATGTCAAAGTATGAAGTTATAAATTCTATTGCAATTGTGGCCTTAGCTCATATTCGTTTACTTTGACTCAATAGCCTAGCGCAACTTTTACCCTAACAGTAAAGCTTAGAGCTTTTCGCCATTATTCTATGTTTTTTTATTCGATTCTTCTTATGATTTTGCTACTGCAATGCTTTAGTGAAATGTTTTGACTTTGTATTCTTTGGTCAGAAATCACCTTCTCTGGCTATATTTTAGTGTCGATCGACCATCGCTGCCATGTAATCGATGGTCGATTGACGATGATGGGCTTTAGTGGGCCTGCAAGGATTTAAACGATGATATTAGTATTTATCCAAATAATGTGCCATGGGACGGACCCAATTTCGTAAGTGTGAGTTTAAAGTAAAAAATAAGAATCAGATAGCTGTCATAATGCCTAATACTTAGCTTAGGAGTCAAGTAGTGTGTGTGCTTTATAGGGTGCGTGACACAGGCACACTTATAAAATGATCGCTTAGTTCCATCTCGTATCGGGGGACTTGCCTCTGGGCTTTGCTAGACTTGGCCGTTGGCTCGTTTATAATCAAGCCGTTTGTATTTCAAATGACAGCCTCCGGATCCACCTCTACTGTCCAATCGACTTCAACTGGGGCCACTAGTCTCAAGGTATCTGAATTGGAACCTAGGAAGGTTGATGCGGCCAAGCTTTTGGCCGGACATGGGTGTAATGTAGGGATGAATCCTTACCCGATTGTTGTCGACCGTCCTAATCATCTACCCGCGGGCCACTTCACTTTTTCCTTGGGATATTTCACGTTGAGGGTTATGTGGCCCCTCCACCCCCATTTTGTTTCTATCCTCAATGCCTACAGACTTGCCTCAGCTAGCTAATTCCCAACAGCTACCACTTCCTGTGTGATGTCTATGCTGCTTGTATCGCACTCGATCTCTTGGAGCTAAAGGGTAACCTTGTTGAGATGGTCTTCTAGCTATAGAAAGAGGACGGGTACTCAGCTGGTGCTTAATATTATTTCCAGGCTAATACTAAGCCTATGATCTTTTTGGGCGTTCCTTGAAATGTTGGCCCGACTGGATGACTATATACTTCTTTGTTCCACATAGGGTCAACCCCAGGCTGAAGAACGTCACCTTATAATCCCCATTAATCTTTTGCTTTTTCATTCCCCTTCATCTTTTTCTCTACATTCATTTTCTTAACTCGTATATTGACATAGGGAGAAGTTAAATATCTTAGCAGTGAATTCGCCATACTGAATGAGAACCTGAACTGGTCGAAGATGGCCGCCCCCGACCATTGGGACATGAGACTTTTAGTGAGTGATGCAAACTTCCACTAGGTTGGATGGATGAGGCTAGACCAGCCGATGGTCGAGGAGTGAACCGAGCCAATTTGGAAGCCAACGAAGAAGGTGGCCAAAGTGGAGAAGCCAGTCAAAGTTATGCGGGACTACTCCAAAGTTCATTTTCTGAACTAAAATGCTGGACTAATCATGGATGCAATCCAAGGATATGATGACTTAGTTATGGGTGAGGAAAAAGAAGAGTTGAAACACGCTGATGTTGAAAAGTTGAGAGATGTTGTGTCGACGTTGTAGTGGGATCAATTTGACCCATAATAACTAGTTGATGTACCGATCCCTCGATATGAGCCATTGCCCGAGAAGTGGGATGCTGTGGCAAGCTCAGAGGAAAGTAGCATTGGGGGAGGGGAACAAGAGCCAAGCATCGGTAGGGACGTAGGTCCCTCCTTCAGACTAATCCTTCTATACAACCCTTATATCCAGGATATGAAGAGAGGTCTACGGATGAGCCTCGCATAAGGACGGACGAAACTAGCATAGGAAGCTCAGCCTCATCATGCCAGCCCCTTGTTAAAAATAGGGACCGGGCCGGTACAATCGGTAGTTTACTTGCACTTTATATGTTTTTTTCTTGCATTTTGACCAACTCTTTTGTTCTTTGTTAATGCAGTGGTCGAGAAGTTCAATTTTGAGACCTTTTACCAGTCTGTCTTCGTTGTGGATGAAGCACACTTGAATATTCCCTTCGACCAATACTGAATACATTATATAATCTAAAAATCACTTACCTCGACGTAAACAGTCTCAGTACAAAACAATAAACACGTGTGGTTCCAGAGGATAGAACAATACACAATATAAAATAAATCATAGAGAACACAGAGTCATTAACGTAGCGATGAAAATATAATACATCACGTAAGTCTGGGTGGGATACAAAAAGTCAAAATCCGACTAAATCTCAATTATATACAAGATAAATCCAATACATTTAATTCAACATCATATACATAGTCGTGTCAAATACACAATATACACTACAGCTAGTAATACAACCTCTAACTAAGCCCAGTAAGCAAATCTGGTCTCATCGTCCCTGAACCCGAAATGTCTCGGACTGAACTGAGTAATATATAAATATTAAACAGGTCAGACTATGTCTATATTCAATGGTGTGAATATAAATGATAACTCAAGGAATAACATATACACAACATAATAATGAAATCCAACCAAAGGAATAATAAAAAATTCACAACAAATCAATCAACATCCATAACCCATCAAACATCAAAACATCCATAAGATGACAATCACAATCACAAATACATACATCACACAATACACATCAAACATCTGTTGCATACATCACACTACACACATCAAACATCCATCACACACACCATACACAACACACAACTCACACATCACATACATCGCACACATCGCACACATCTATATAACACACATCACACATCACACATCCCATACATCGTACACAGTATACATCACACACATCGCATGCAACATACAGCACACATCAAACATCAATTCATTCATATTTATGTAGCAGTATTAGATTTGTTCATTTTATTCTTCATTTTTAATTTCATTACTACCACTGCTATTATATGTGCTGTTGTTATTACTACTTCCAGAAGCTCAATCTATACTTGAGCCTCGTGGCTTCTCATATGAAAAGGGACACCCTACTCGTAAATTTTGGTAAGAGTCCTCACTAATCTTTAGCTGCATAATAAATACACTTCACTTCCTCGCCTCCTCGCTCATCGCTCCCATCGTCAACCACCTTGCCTCGTTTTGTATTCGTTTTGTTGGCCCGTGCAGTAGACTGTGACCATGCGATGAGAGGGCCATGTCGCCATAAACAGTAGGGAGCTATCCCACGGTCGGTCGAGCTAGGATGGGGCTAGCGAAAACATCTGGCTATCACATCTACATAAGGGACTTCGTACTCCCCCATCTACTCAAAAGCTAAGATAATCATATTCCCGCTTTAAAATAAAATAAGGACTAATATAATTTACCTCACATGTCAAGTCAAAAATCCAAATAATATTGATTAATATGTAACACCCCTCCTCTATGCCTATGCTATTAAAGAGTATTACTAAGTAATACTATTAGATAATACAGATAATGATATGTATGGGGTACAAACATGAATATTTCCTTGGACTAATACTTGTATATATTAAAACATCAAATAAATAACACATTTATTCGTACACAGTATCGGTACAAATAATAAACACGTGTGCCTCCAGGACAGAACAATACATAATAAATAGAATAACAGAGAAAACAGATTCAATTGCAGCAATAACGTATAATATAATACATAATATATACAATACTGTAGGGATACAAAATACCTTAAATGTCAATATACATACATACATACATACATACATACATACATACATATATATATATATATCAATGGGTATACAACTCAGAAACATATAAATATAACAATGTATTCCTATAATATATGTAGAATACAATAAATAATCATCAAGGTATCACATTACCTAAATATCACTAATCAATATAAAATAATCAGAACTGATATCGAAAAATGCCATTACCCGTATAAAAACCCATAAAATCAAAAGATGTCAATTAAAACAGAATCAACATCATCAATATACAAATAAGATATGAGAATCCATCATATTCTGAATGCCTATCCAGAAATAATTTCATCTCCTCATATACACATAAACCAGAATAGTATGGATATAACGGGGACTAACTACAATTTAGACTCATCCAGTCTCTAGTACAGCCAACTCGTCATAGGAACGATATGTGTGTGTGTGTGCGCGCGTGCGTGCCAATCCACCATACACTTATAACCCTAAATCAGAAAGGGAGACTAATAACGCACAACATGCTCTAGAAACCCAGGGTCTACTAGTCTCCCGCTGATAGCCAGATCTGTTCCTACAGTCTTTAGTTACCTCGACGGACATCATAACCTCATCCACCTATGCCTCGTCAACGTGTAGCCTCGATCACGACCCTACACTTGCCTCTATGGTGACAGACTTATGGCCTATGCTACCCTAAGGGCTTCCAACTGTTGATCTCGTGATTCTCATCGAATCTAATAACCAATTACAGTGTCGTGGATTTGGGGCACGACCCTACAATCAGGCCGCTAGGGTGGATACTGGCCAATCTGGTTCGCTTTCGAACTATAAAGGGAGCTGGACCCAAGTGGACGATATATAGTACTCATATCCTACATCTATATATATCTCTAGACGTAATCCAACACTGCTCTATATAAGTCAACACACGACTATGATAAACTAGAGCTCCAGTCCCTCCTCGACATATGGCTCTACCCATAAGCCAACACATGGCTACAATATACTCTTCGCATTGAGCATCATCACGTACACATGCGTAATCCCTTTTTGAGTGACATTTACTTACAAAGAATAATCAAACAAATAACATAACGGCAATCCATACCACCATATGTTATTCGGATAATTATACAATGCTCATAAACTACACTCGATCCATACTAGGTGTCTCTATATGATAAGTCCGATGAATAACCGAAAAGTGTTACTAAAAGTATCATACCAAACGGTATAACTAATCTGTTTATTCAAATTTCCCATCAAAAAAGATATTCTTAAATACAACAATAAATAAAGTAATCATGTGCAATACATATATACAAATTTTAAATAATATTATATAAGTCATATAATACTAAGGAAAGTCCAATTACATTAATCACCATAAACAAAATATTCTAAATATAGGAATGACATGAATTCCTATAAAAGGATGTCATCACTATATCACACTAAAATACCCATCAAGTCCATATCAACGACAAATCATTTATGTAATCCAATTCAATAATTGAAAGAAGATAAAATCAAAAAGAAAGAAAAACAATTTAACTACAAATATAAATGTATAGATAAACAATCAATAAATAAATCCATCTCAAAAATAGTAAATTTGATAATGGGGACCTAGGGCAAGCGCGGCCTTCTTCCCTTCCATTCTCTATCGCATTTCGTTCATTTCTTCTTCTCTAGTTCATATCTAATCCACGTCTTCGATTCACGCTCTCCTCCTAACCCATCAGCTTTGGCCGCAATGAAAAAGGGTTTTATTACTTCTGATTGGAATCTCGTCTTTGACAAACCACTGACTCGCATCAACCCTCCAACCACCAGATCTGGTTGCCTCTTCAAACTACCAGTGCTCTCCGATGTCGAGTTCCCCTCACTCGATAAATCTGCTAGCAAGAGAAAATTAACCTCGACTAACTCAACCGCTCTAGCTAAATCTCTGCACAATCACATTACTTTGCCGCAACACTTGCTTGACCGTATGCCTCTTGTTGCAGTTCTAAATCGGCCTCCAGAAGCTCAAGCATGTAATCTGAATGCATTTTCTGGTCATACTAGTGGATCTTCCCTGTCTACGTCTGTTGATATTGAGTCTTTGCTTGGGGATTGTGATGCAAATCATGTTGCAAATCACGCAATGTTACCTCAAGCCAGTAAACAACTAAATGTGCCTATGCGTTCTCCTAATGTTTTTAAACCCAAATGGACCTCCCTCTTTTCTAGCAAACCTAAAAATGCTAGCAGGTGTATCTCTAAACGTTACAAAATCTCTAATAATGCGAATTGTATCCTTATCCCCTCGAAAGAAGTTATTAATGCAGGTAGGGGTTTTTGAAGAAATACACTTGTTGGATTCTTTTTGGATGATGGTCTTCCATATTTTGTGGTTAAAAGAAACCTTTCGACTCATTGGAAGCTAAAAGGATCCTTAAAAGTGGGATTTGATAAGGATATGTATTTTTTTGATTTTGGAAATGAATAGGAACGTCAAATGGTTTTAGAAGCGGATCTACGTATAATTGATGGTAAGGTCTTTATAATCACTTGTTGGAGTCCCACAGTTGACGCTGCTCGAGATCAAGTCATGTCCATCCCAGTTTGGGCAAAGTTCACATGCGTCCCCTCCTCGCTACAATCCCTTGAAGGTCTTGATTGGTTGGCTAGTAATATTGGTGAGCTAATTTACTTTAATGAAAATACTAAGCGTAGGGACCTCCTGGAGTTTGCTAGAGCTCTTATTGACATTGCCCATGTTCAGCCTTTGCTGACGAAGCTATATATAGCGGTTTCTGAGACCAGGATTGCTCACATTACGATATCTTACTTATGGCAACCACCAATATGCTACTATTGCCGCTCCTTTGGTCATGCTATTTCCTCTTGCACTCATATTCCAACTACTACTGATTCGGTTTCTATGGCCCCTCCTCCAAAGATCCTTGAGAAAGTTCCATTGTAGAAGTCCCTGCCTCGGCAATGGAGAGTCAAGGAGACGGATATCCCTGCTTCTGATACTATGACATGTGACCATGCATCTCCTAGTCCCCCGGACCATTAAGAGCTGGCCAAGCTTGATGCATTCCTTACCACCACTTTCTCTTCTAGCAACTCAGACATCGATGAGCTTCCTTTGGAAAAGGCCATCGCTATTGAGACACGTGCTCATGATTTGCCCATCCTTCGCCTACTGAATTCTAGTAATGCATCTACTTCGAGATTGCATCATCTTGATGATCTCGACGAAGGAATAGAATATAGAATTCGCCGATCTTTTTTCGCCTTAGGTCCTGGTTTCTATTGTCATTTGTCATGTAATAAGTATTTTGGTAGTTTCGGATTTTGGACATGTTTTGTTTTGTATGTTTCTAGGTCATGTTATGTATCGTGTAATTTGTAGTCTCCATGTCAACTTCGATTTATATTATTAATAAAAAGTGGACAATCCACTTAAAATACCGACTTACCTTTCAATAAAATAATAATAAATAAATAAATCAATCAATATACATACCAATATATATATATATATATATATATATATATATAAAATAAACAAATCAATACTTAATAATGAATCATTCTCAATATATAAATTTATATGAAAAAATGAATACTAAGAGATGGATAGTAAATTTATATTCCAAATTTAATGAAATAAATATCTATTCTTATATATAGTTTAATATTTACAATAAGTAGCTAACCCCCAATCTTATATAAAATTATATGATTATTAAATATTTACTATTAACATTAGAAACTTATTTTAAATCCTCAAAATAGTTTATAAAGCTAAATGTTTCATATAAGAATTATTTCATATAATCCAATTCAATAAACAAGAAGAGAGTTATTAGAATGATAACATAAAATAGGTAATTCAAATAAATATGTGTATATGACAATATATAATTAAATATATACATTTTAGTCATTTCAATGTTTAGTTATTTCTAGTTGGTATAAATGCATTATATAATTTATAAATAAGAATTTTTCTAATCTATTTGATTGACCATTTACTAATATTACTTATAAATTTTTACTCATTTCTTTGACAAAATTTAATTATATCTACATTCATTCTTTAATGATGTCTAATTCTAGGCCTTTTATAAGTTTTGTTTAATTTGATTTGGCCCAAACTAGCCCACTTATCATTTAGGTTTCGTTTTATTCTTCATAGTTGGAACCGTACATGTTTGCAGTAGTCAACTTAACTGCTAATGCTTCTTTATCACGTGTAGTTAAATAATCATTCAAGACCGTAACCGCTTGCCTTGGTTCCCCAACTCCACTCTCTTGCCTAATGCATTGGTTACTTACTAATCAAGAGCATAAATAGGTTGTAAAGTAAAGACATCAAAAGGGAGGACCATCGATATACATCACATATTAAATGAAGAAGCAAATACTAACATCAAAATTTTACCATGAATTCATTTGAAGTAATAAAAAGTAAGCATACATTTATCATTTACAAACAAACTTTTCTAATGCATTGGTAAGTTACAAATCAAGAGCATAAATATGTTGCAAATTAAAAACAACTAATGGGTGAACCATTGATTTATATCTGAATCACACTTCTGGGTCAAACCTTTAGTCATCATTGTAACCATGGAAATTGGATTGCTTGACAAAAGTAGTTGTAAATCTAAGCAATCACAAAAGCTGACCACGTTGTTGTCTTTTTAAACTATGGCATTATTGTTTTAGACTACAGACACAACCATAGCAAACTCACATATATGCAAAGGTACACACACAAGCACATTTGCACTCAACCGCACTCACACAAATAGACACACATATGGTACAACATCACTTACACTTGCAAGCACACGACTGTTCACACACACAGGCAAGCATAAAATTACACACATAGTACGCATAAACTCAGACTGTCACATTCACACCCCACACACACTCTAACCCACAACACACATATATACACATAATTACACACACACACTGACAAACACGTACACTCTCAGGCACAACAGCTCCATCTAAACTCACTCACCAGCACACTCACCCAACCTTGCACACCTACACAATAACATACAGTAGGAAGAACACACAACACTACATAAGTGGAAGAACACACAACAACACATTCCTGGAGAAAAACAAACACGTTGCTGGAAAACATAGTCACATACACCAAAAACGCATGCACTACACATTGAAATACACAACACCCAACTAACTTTATATCTGAATTTATACACTTGAAATAAGCATACTACTACACATCTCATACGCAGCAGTAAACTCCCTCGCGTAAACACAGCACACACAATTATATATAAAATCTCCATATGAATTCATGCATATGTATATATAATCATAGGTTAGACAAAGATTTGTGAGTGAAAATACTCACATGAGAATTGCGTTTCTTCCTCCCTCCTCTCACAACCGCACGCTCTAAATTCGTCATCATCACCACAAAACACGAGTTGCTTCCTACTATAGTTGCTCACAAATATGAAAATGAATGTACTCAAATTTAGTGATTTAATTTAATTTATATAATTTTTCATTGAATTTATGTCCTTTATTAAATAAACTTTATGCTCAACAAATTTTTGGTTTATCATCATTTCCAAAATAATCGATTAATATTTTTAATATAATATTCAATAACTTTCAAATTAATTTATTTCATAATTCTTAACACGTCTATTTATTTTTAATACTACTTAATTTCTTTACTAATTCTTTTGTTATAAAATTCCGATATTCTAGATAAAAATCAAAACGTTTGATTTTAAATTTAAAAAATAATCATTATAATTAATTAAATATTTGTTATTAATTGCTCCAAAAACTGGGTTATTACATAATATTTGTGTACAATATAGAATAATTCGCTAATATTCGAGTATTAAATACTCAGTCTTCAAGGAATTACCCGACATTATATTAGTGTTGAGTAAATTAATACACCTCCCATATATGTCCCAAAGCGTCCAGTGAAATACAATTTTACACCCAACACCCTCAATTAGTCAATATTAAATAAGTTTCCACTTCGCTTATTAATTCACTCGCTTAAATCATTTTTCAATTCATTATACTTTAATTTTATTACTTTACAATTCAACAAAATGAGTAATTTTACTTTATCTCATTTGTATTAAACAAATCAAAAGTCATCCACAC
This sequence comes from Allium fistulosum, assembly GCA_030737815.1. NCBI lineage: Eukaryota > Viridiplantae > Streptophyta > Magnoliopsida > Asparagales > Amaryllidaceae > Allium > Allium fistulosum. The sequence goes on along the minus strand of CM060908.1, from coordinate 228,943,038 downwards.
ACATCAATGTGTTATTTAGTTAGTGTTTAACGCGATGGAGATTTTTATTTAAATCTATTTCACTTTTTTTATTTCCTCTTTTTATAAAAACATTTCAATTTTAATTTAAGAACAAACATCTCTTTTAATTATTTCTTTTTCTTTTTAATATAATCACTATTGATTCTCACATCTAATTTTAAAAACCCATATTTCAAAAAAATTTATTGGGTTTCAAAGAAACCTTCATTCAAACTCGGCAATAACTTTTAAAATCTCAAAAATACTTTCACTTCAAATTTCGAAGAAAATAATATGGAAATACTAGAAGAAATTTATATTTTCCAAATTCCTTTAAAATTTCAAATCTGAAAATATCCCCAATCCAAAAATATTGGCAACTTCAAATCTACAACTTCAAAATCATTATTTAAAATTTCTCATTTATTTCAAACACTTCTTTTAGAACTATTAATCCATCAAACTAAAATTCTATTTCAAAATAATATATTCTTTCAAAATTCACTACACACTATATGTATTAAATCACTATAATTGAAAATTATCAAATAAAATACTTTGTGTTCATTTTGCAATCACTTCAAAATATCATTTTATATACTTCTCATTTATTAAATTTAAATAACTCATTACTTTCAAAAATATATTTTCCAAACATCATTTCATAAATACCGTTCCTTTATTTTTATAATCAACGTTGAATAAATATAAATATTCAAACTTCGTTGGTTTTATTTTAAAACTCGTCATTTACCACACTAATTTTAATTCACAAAATCTTCAAAATTATTCCATTTATATATTTTCAAAATCATTCCTTTTTCTAATTTATTTCAACATCTTTTATTAAATAAGAAATCATTCCAGAATTCGCTATTTATCTCCTAAATAACTTAATATTTAAAATTTACATCTGTTAATTTATTTACCTCTTTTCCAACCATTTTCAAATTCCATTCAATTATTTGCGAACATCTTATTATTACTCGACCATCACAAATCAACAATCTAGCAACAATCATCACAATATCAATTAAATCATAATTCACAACATAAATCCTTCCAATTCAGACAACATCAATCATTAACAAACAACTAATTTCATCCAATGAATCAACAATCCACTCAACCAAATAAATCAAGTAAGTATACGGGGAATTACACATCTATTAAAATGAAATAGACATACTTGTGAGTGAGATGACTCAACAAATGATTTTCGTTCAACCAAATTCGAACCTCGCATCTATTGGCTGCACGTCACAGCCCCTAACATAACAGCCCTCGCTTTCTTTACCACTATCTAAACCTGCCTGCTCGATCAATCCTCATCACCGCTTCAATTGCAACCAAGCACCCTCCATCTCCAACTGAAACATCACCACCACTATTGTCATAAAACCCACGCAGCACCTTAGTCAATCACCATCATTTGTAGCATTGCCTCCTTAGATCAAGTTGGCTCAAACCACGCTGTTAGTAACAACCGAACCTGCTCCAGATCGGGTGCCTCCATCTACGCCAGATCAGTCATTTGCAACAGCCCAGGAAGCGTTCGCCCTCGTCTCCACTTGCCACCATTAGGTCGTGGATCCACCAGTTCACTATCTTCTTTTACTTTGTGTAACAGTAGGGGAATGTTAGCACTGATTTTCGAGTAGAAAATAGATCATCTGCTTCAGGAGAGTGATGAAAGTAAGGAGGAAATGTCAAAGGAAAATGAGGAGGAGGTTGAAGCTCGAGCAGTGGGATGATGGAATGTAACAGTTGGCATATGTGCACGTGCACAACTGAAATACACAGGATGTTGATATGTGGGTTGTTGCAGTAGTATCAGAGTTTTGTTAGTCTGAATCTTTTATATTGTACTGGGCTGTATTTGATGTTTGGGCTTGAGTAGGCAAAGTGTTGGTGCTAATTCTCTGACGTGTATATATGTAGAGGTGATATTGTAACTGATATATGAAGAAACTCTGAAATAAAAATGCTATTCTTTTCACTTTGATATTGTTTCCATACTTGTCTTCTTTAATCTCTTCATATTGCTCAAAACTGTGCTTATACCTATATGTTTCATTCTTGTTAAATCAGACCTGCTCAGTTAAGTATTGTTCTCTGCTTATAGATTGTTTCAATTTACATATATTTTCTCTTATCTGTTTTGATCTTACTGTTCTTGATCATCATTGCAATATTCTGTAGTATACTTCTGTTATTAGTTGTTTCAGATCTTGATGAATTATCTCATTTCGCTATTAATTGATTACTGTTATTCAACTAGGATTTAATTCTGGTTCAGTTTGTATGCAAATATTATGAGTTGTTGATTCTTGTGCTAATCTTTTCCTTTGCTCGTAAACCTCTGTAAATCTGAATCTTTGTTTCATATACTTGACAATATATATTATTCTTTGGTGAAGTTTGGTATCAGTTATAAATCTTGATCATTCTTTTGCGAAATATTTCTGTTCTTGAATCTGATACTTAAAATTTCTCTTGATCTATAGTTCTTGTTTTGGTTATCTTCATTTCTTGATCCATATTCATATACTGATCTATTCTTTCTCAAGTAAAAACTCAAATTAACATTTCAAATCAACAAAACTCTGCTATGTACATGTAAATTGTGCACAGTTTCTAGTATCAATGAGTATATTTTTTCAGTTTCCTTCTTCTTCCTCAATAAGCTTCATCACTTCAGACCTCTGTAATCACCACTGTCTTCATATCTTCATATCTTCATCTTCTTCCCGCATATTAATTTCCCACTTCATCAAACACCTTATTCATCATCAGTAAATTCACCATTCCATCATGAGCAAAGATCCAGAGCCACCATGTTCTTCCAATTTGGTATCAGAGCCACTAAATGGGGAGGAAATAGAACCCCAGATCGATCCAAGCCTCAATAAAAGCAATTCTTATACACATCCACCCTTTCTTGATCAAGAACTACTATGGCAATGGCAAGGAGAGTTTAATGAGCATATCACTAAATCTTTAACCCAATTAGAGCATAGCAACCGAAAACTGGAGCATGACATCACTACCAGATTCGAAGGATTCCACAATGTCCTTACTTCTCTTGCCAATGATATGCAACAGTTGAAGCTCAAATCTCAAGCACCACCACCTGCATTTCCCACAGGCCCTCCACCAATACCTCGGTTTCATCCACCAATCCAAAACAGTGAGAATCTTCCTTATATTGTAACCACCAGTATAAGAAACCACCAACCCTAACCCAGAAATGCTCCTTATCCATTGAATCCAGACCTTCCCGCTCCAAGAAATCTTGGTCCAAACTATTCCCGTCCCCCTTCTACTTATACCAATATGCATTATCCCAACCCTATGACCTCTTATAAACTAGATTTCCCTACTTTTTCTGGTGATGAAGGAGTGGCTGATTGGTTGAGACAAGTCGAACAATTTTTTAGATTTCAACATACTGAGGAGCAGTATTGGGTAGAGATTTGTTCTTTTTACTTAAAGAAAGAGGCACTGCAGTGGTATCACTGGTATACAAATACAGTACTTAATCATGAATTGTGGCTAGTTTTTAAAGAAGAGATTTTAGTGAGATTTAACCCAAAGGAGATGGAGAGGCCCTATGAAACATTATCCAAACTCAAACAACATACCACAATGAGAGCATACCTTAGTCGCTTTGAACAGTTACAAGCAGTAATTGAGACCCTACCACATAAATTTTTGCTTGATAGGTTTATTGGAGGGTTGAAGGAGGAGATTCGATATGATGTTATGACTTCAAGGCCAGTTGATTTCAGAGAAGCGGTAGCATTAGCCAAAATGTTTAAATGCAAGTACACACAGACCCGAAAGAACCATAAAACTTCTAATGCTAACCAGCCCCATACTCCTATCTCTAAGCCTATCACCACTCATCCTACCCCTGCCTATGTCATAGACTCAACACCTAATCAACCTAACCCCATATCTCGTGGCAGCAACAACACTACTGTTGAAAGTATAGCAATAAGTAGAGGGTTGACTCCTAATCAGATTGTGGAAATGAGAAGACAAAATCTGTGTTATGGTTGCAAAGAAAAGTGGTCAAAGGATCATAAATGTAAGAATTCTCATGTGTATGTTTTGGAAGGGTTAATGACGCTTAAGGAAGAGGAGGATGCAGAAAATAATTCTCAAGATGATTTTTGTGAACTTGAAGAGGAGATAGCGGCAGAAGAAGCACTCTCCATTACTTTACAAGCAATGTGTGGAATTCCAGCTTTATCTACCATTAAAGTGAAGGGGATCATCAACAGGAAACTGGTGCAAGTTCTCATTGACTCAGGATCGACACATAGTTTTATCAATACACATCTTGCCAAGAGGCTAGAACTGTCTATCGATGAATCTAAGGTTTATGAAGTGACTGTGGCCAATGGTGAAAAGTTGACGGGCTCGAGTATATGTAGAAATGTAATGCTAAAATGTTAGGGATGCAAAATGCCTATTGATTTGTTATTATTGCCCTTGGAAGGTTGCCAAGTTGTATTGGGTGCTCAATGGATGAAAAGCTTGGGTGCTGTGACTTTAAACTTGGAACAATTACAAGTTAAATTTTGATATAATAACAAGTATTATACTTGGCAAGGACTCAGTCAAGAAGAGATGAAGATTGTTGATAAAAAGGCTATAGATAAAGAAAATGCACATGGTCAGTTGAGTATGTTATTATGCTACCAAGTTGACTTGAAAGAAGAGCAGACTCCAATCCTACCCCCATCCATCCAAGCACTGATTGACCAATACCCTGAAATTACATCCACTGTTCCATTCCTACCCCCAAAAAGAGAACATGACCACAAAATTCCTCTTCTCCCTAATACTAAACCGATTTGCCTTAAACCATATAGACATTCGTATCACATAAAAAATGAGTTGGAAAAAATTGTAAATGAATTATTAGCACCCGGAGTTATCAAGCATAGCAGTAGCCCATTCTCTTCCCCTGTGGTGATGGTCAGAAAAAGAGATGGAACATGGAGATTGTGTGTTGATTATAGAAACTTAAATGCTTGTACTATTAAAGATAGTTTCCCATACCTCTGATTGATGACCTGTTTGATGAGTTACAAGGAGCTGCCTATTTTTCTAAACTGGATTTAAGATCAGGGTACCATCAAGTTCGTATGTGTGAAGAAGATGTATACAAGACAGCTTTTAAGACACATGAGGGACATTATGAATTCCTTGTGATGCCTTTTGGTCTAGTTAATGCTCCATCCACCTTTCAATCCCTGATGAACCATGTGTTTAAACCCTATTTGAGGAAGTTTGTTCTGGTATTTTTTGATGACATTTTAGTTTATAGCAAGGACTGGAAAGAGCACCTTGATCATCTCAAGACTACATTTCATACGTTGCAACAAAATATGCTTGTGATTAAATTGTCAAAATGCAGCTTTGCGAAGCAGTCTCTGGAATACTTGGGCTACATTATTTCATATCAAGGCCTAGCTGTTGATCCAAGCAAAGTTCAAGCAGTCATGGAATGGCCATTACCCAAAAATTTAAAATCACTACGAGGATTTTTGGGGTTAACTGGCTACTATAGAAAATTTATTAAAGACTATGGAAAAATTGCAAGTCCGCTTACTGACATGCTTAAGAAAAATGCCTTCATATGGATCGATCTATCAAGAGAAGCTTTTGAGAAATTGAAGCACTGTCTCACCAGACCTCCGATATTAGCTATGCCAGATTTTTCTCTACCTTTTACTCTCGAGTGTGATGCCAGTGGCCAAGGTGTGGGAGCAGTATTACTTCAGAATAACCGACCTATAGCATACATGAGCAACGCTTTACATGGAAGAAACTTGTTGCTGTCTACTTATGAAAAGGAATTATTGGCCATTATTTTAGCCACCAAAAAATGGGCACAATATCTTTTGGGAAGGCAATTTATTATTAAAACCGATCACCAAAGTTTAAAGTTTTTATTGACTCAGAAATTGCATACGGGGCTGCAACACAAGTGGCTCATTAAATTGCACGGCTTTGATTATAAGTTAGAATACAAATCTAGGAAAGATAATATAATAGCCGATGCATTATCGAGAAAGGAAGCAAATAACTGGGATGAAGCAGAAACACAAGCTATCTCTGTAGTACAAACTCCATGGTTGCAGGAGCTTAAGCATACTTTACTTTCATCTGATTGGTATCAGCGGCAGATCAAAAGAGTTCAGGATAAAGAACTCAACAGTAGCAAGTATAAAATAGTTGATGGGTTGATTTTTTACAAGGGAAAGATTTTTGTGGATCATCATCTCAGCAGATTGCAATAGTCACTGATACAAGAGCATCATTCAACACCTCTGGGTGGGCACGCTGGAATTAAACCTACTTTAAAGAAGTTAAAGCAAGTATTTTATTGGAAAAAAATAAGAAGAGATGTGGAAGTTTTTGTGAAAGAGTGTGAACAATGTCAACGAAATAAAGGGGAGAATGTTCTGCTACCTGGATTGTTGCAACCATTACCTATTCCTGAAATGATTTGGACCGACATAGCCATGGATTTTATCACTGGTTTGCCCAAAAGTGACAAATACACTGTTATACTTGTTGTTGTTGATCGGCTAAGCAAGTATGCCCACTTCTTTCCTCTCAGCCACCCCTATACTGCCAAAGATGTTGCTATTGTGTTCTTTAATGGTGTGTTTAAGTTACATGGCATACCCAAAACCATTGTTAGTGACAGAGACTCTATATTCACAAGAAAATTTTGGCAATAACTTTTCAAGTTGCAAGGCAGTAGCTTAAAGCTAAGCACTGCCTACCATCCTCAAAGCGATGGGCAGTCAGAAGTGATTAACAAGATATTAGAGGGGTATTTGAGATGCTTTATCTGCCATAAACCTAATGAATGGAGTAAGTGGATAACACTAGATGAATATTGGTATAATACTACTTGGAAAGTTTCAACCAGCACAACTCCATTCAAAGCCGTGTATGGTATTGACCCACCTACTCTCCTATCCTATGTCCAAAACACAGCTAAAGTGGAGCAAGTAGAGGAGATGTTGTTCACTAGAGACATAATGTTAGAGTATTTAAAGGATAGTTTGAGGTTGGCACGTGAAAGAATGAAGAAGTATGCAGATTTAAGAAGATCAGAGAGGAAGTTCGAAGTAGGAGATTGGGTGTTTCTTAAGCTTCAACCTTACAAGCAATTGACAGCCAGAAATCAGAAGACTTGCAAGCTCTCACCCAAGTACTATGGACCATATGAAGTAATTGAAAAAATTGGAGAAGTAGCTTATAAACTCCATCTACCAGCCACTGCAAAAATCCATCATGTCTTCCATGTATCTCAATTGAAGAAAAAGGTAAGAAGCTCTATTATTGTGCAAGATGATGTTCCTAGTTTTGTGGAAGAAATTGTAGAACAGCCAGAATATATAATTGATAGAAGAATAATACCCAGAAATAATGAAGCTGTGGTTCAAATTTTGATTAAATGGAAGGAGAAACCTGTAGAAGAAGCTACCTGGGAGGATTATTGGCCAATGATAAGAAAATTTCCTACCTTAGACCTTGGGACAAGGTCTCTTCTTGAAGTGGAAGGGAGATGTAACAGCAGAGGAATGTTAGCACTGATTTTCGAGAAGAAAAGAGATCATCTGCTTCAGGAGAGTGATGAAAGTAAGGAGGAAATTTCAAAGGAAAATGAGGAGGAGGTTGAAGCTCGAGCAGTGGGATGATGGAATGTAACAGTTGGCATATGTGCACGTGCACAGCTGAAATACACAGGATGTTGATATGTGGGTTGTTGCAGTAGTACCAGAGTTTTGTTAGTCTGAATCTTTTATATTGTACTGGGCTGTATTTGATGTTTGGGCTTGAGTAGGCAAAGTGTTGGTGCTAATACTCTGACGTGTATATATGTAGAGGTGATATTGTAACTGATATATGAAGAAACTCTGAAATAAAAATGCTATTCTTTTCACATTGATACTGTTGCCATACTTGTCTTCTTTAATCTCTTCATATTGCTCATTCCTGTGCTTATACCTATATGTTTCATTCTTGTTAAATTAGACCTGCTCAGTTAAGTATTGTTCTCTTCTTATAGATTGTTTCAATTTCCATATATTTGCTCTTATCTGTTTTGATCTTATTGTTCTTGATCATCATTGCAATATTCTGTAGTATACTTCTGTTATTAGTTGTTTCAGATCTTGATGAATTATCTCATTTCGCTATTAATTGATTACTGTTATTCAACTAGGATTTAATTCTGGTTCAGTTTGTATGCAAATATTATGAGTTGTTGATTCTTGTGCTTATCTTTTCTTTTGCTCGTAAACCTATGTAAATCTGAATCTTTGTTTCATATACTTGACAATATATATCATTCTTTGGTGAAGTTTGGTATCAGTTATAAATCTTGATTATTCTTTTGCAAAATATTTCTGTTCTTGAATCTGATACTTAAAATTTCTCTTGATCTATAGTTCTTGTTTTGGTTATCTTCATTTCTTGATCCATATTCATATACTGATATGTTCTTTCTCAAGTACAAACTCAAATTAACATTTCAAATCTACAAAACTCTGCTGTGTACATGTAAATTGTGCACAGTTTCTAGTATCAGTGAGTATATTTGTTCAGTTTCCTTCTTCTTCCTCAATAAGCTTCATCACTTCAGACCTCTGTAATCACCACTGTCTTCATATCTTCATCTTCTTCCCGCATATTAATTTCCCACTTCATCAAACACCTTATGCATCATCAGTAAATTCACCATTCCATCATGAGCAAAGATCTAGAGCCACCATGTTCTTCCACTTTGTGGCTTCCCAGGTCGATCGCGACCGTACCCCTCCTCACGAATCAAATCTTCATCGCCTTTCCATATCGCGGCCCCTAAATTGCCAACACCTTATCATAGTAACTCTCCCCTTTTTATGATGATCACTGCCGACCAAGACCGTTCGCCTCAAACATGATTCGTTTTCTAGTCTCGATCGCGATTTTCTGATTAGAATTTTTAGTGCTAAAAACGAGATAAGGGAAATATTGAATAATTTGGGTTTGGGCTTAAGTCGAGAGATGAGGAGAAAATTCTGGAGTAAGGAAGAAAGAACATGTTAAAATGGGTTTAGGCTTTGATTTTTTGGGCCCAGTAACGATTTTATTTTATTTTAGTTAATTTCCGAAGCATTTAAGTTTGGATTTTTAATCTTTAAATAAATTTCAGTCTAGTATGAATTGATTCCCATCTCATTCTACAAATTACATTTTGATAGCAATCAATTTTATTCATTTCGACGCTCGCTTATTTTTATTTGATCATTCCTCATTCTATTATAAAATAAGTTTATTTTCCAACTATTCCAAACATATTTGAAATTATTTACACTTCAAAATATTTTGTATTGATTAAAATATTTTATTTTATTTCAACAAGTTATTCAAAAAGAATTTATTAATTTAATTCGATTTATTACAACAAAATATTTTCTTAATTAGAATTTACTTAACCAAAAATTTGTTTTCAAACTATTACTTATCACAAATCAAATTCAATCACTCTTTTATTTTAATAAAATTTATTTATTTATATAGCATAGAAAGTAGGGCTGTTACATGCTTTCCCCCTAAAAAGATTCCGTCCTCGCAATTTTTTATTGGGAAATCGACATACACAACTCATATCCCGACTTTCTTTGTAATCAATGCTCTTCTATCAAACTTAACCACTCGATCCTCTTTATGGCTCACACATTCCAACTCCTCTTATCGTATGCTATGATTTCAAATAGATTCAAATAACGACTTTCTATTCTTCACATATGATATGTTTTATGAAAATTTTCTAAGCGCTAGATTTTTCGAAAAATTTCGATAGAGTCTCCTTTGTACGGAGAATGTTTCGAAAAATCAAAACATAATATAATCATATGATACATCTCCAAAGAGGCATCCCAGTACGGGGTATCCCAAAATAAGGGGGAACAATATAATATCGCTATATGTCTTGGTATAACATAGAAACCTACCTTTTTATTAGCATTTTAAGCAGATTTGCTTATTATTAAGCGAGCAAAAGCTTAATAACATAGCCAAATAGTTCAAATATGCCCTTTGAACACCTATCTAAACTCAATTTAAACATTAATAGCATTTCAAAAGAGATAGAATAAGTATACATCCACTTAACATATATAAGCAACACGACGTCTTAATTTAATCCTCTTTAAACAAAATTTTAAATGTAAAAAACAACCAAATTAAGTTATGTTTTCTAAAGTGAATTGTTACATAACATGTTATCTTTCCAAAACATCTTTCGAAAGGAAAAAATATGGATTAAAACTCAAGTTATGGGTGATTTATAAAACTAAGTAACTTAGGAAATACAATAAATTTGCAGGCCCACTTATTAACATAGTAATTTTAGCCAAGAAAACTTCAAAATTTTGCAAAACTCCTAAAATAAATCTTTTTCTTTATTGTCTTACTTTAAAAAAAAGTATAAGATCATTGAAAACAGATAAGTGGTTTGAAAGTTATGACTTAAAGAACGCAACATTTTGGTTTAGAAAATTAATGCTTGGGCCAAAATTTTGATTTAATTTTAGAACAAAATTTTAAGATTAGAAAATTCAAAATTTCATGAAACACTTCCAACAAAAGTTGTTACATAAGTTCTAAGCTTTTCGAGGTGCACAAAATCATTGAAATCGGATAAGACGTTCAAAAGTTATGAGCAAAAGAGCTCAGCTCAGTTTTTAGGCAACTTGATTTCGGGACAGCGAACAACATACTCATTAATTCATGTTTAAACCTTCACAAACTTCAAAATTTTGTAAAGTGATAAACAACAAATTTTGTTTCTTACGCAACTATCTTATTAATGAAAGAATAATCGACAAAATCAAATTATCACATCACAAGTTATGACTATATTAGTAAAGAACTATAACCACTTTTCCTTTGTTTTTTTTATATTTTTCTTCCAATCATCTATAATACACTATTTCAAAATTTCCTAAGACTTCAAAATCATTTTCTTTCAAACATATTTCTAAAATGTTTTTAATATAATTCCTTAATCAAAATTTCACTTTCAAAATTATCTTCCGCCTCCAAAACATTTTTTTTCCAATTTCATTTCAAAAGAAAATTTCAAAACATCTATACCATATCTCAAGGAATAACATATACACATTGTAATATAAATCCAATCAAAGGAATAATAAAACATTCACAACACATCAAATAACATCCATAACCCATCAAACATTAAAACATCCATAAGATGACAATCACATATATCACACAACACCATTAAACGTTCATTGCATACATCGTACTACACACATCAAACATCCATCGCACACATCATACACAACACACCGTTCACACATCACACACATCACATGCATCACAAACATCTACACATCACACGCATTGTACACAACATACATCGTGGACATTGCACACAACATAAAACACGCATCAAACACAAATTTTGGTGAGCGTCCTTGCCGGTCTTTAGCTGCAAACTGAGTCTACAATGAGCCTCATGGCTTTTCAGATGCAAATGGAGACCCTAGTCATAAATTTTAGTGAGCATCCTTACTTTTCTTTAGCTGCATAATAAATGCACTTTGCTTCCTCGCCTCTTAGCTTCCTTGTTCCTCATTACTATCGTCAACAACCCCATCTCATTCTGTATTCATCCCGTTGGTCCGTGCAGCAGACTGTGACCATGCCAAGTGGAGGCCATATCGCTGCAACCATCGGAGTGCTACCCTACGGTCGGTCAACCTAGGATGAGGCTAGCGAAAGCTTCTGGCTATCACATCTACATAAAGGACTTTATACTCCTCGATCCACTCAAAAGCGAAGATAATCATATTCTTGCTTTAAAATAAAATAAGGACTAATATAATTTACCTCACATGTCAAGTCAAAAATCCAAATAATGTCGATTAATATTTGTGTATAATATAGAATAATTCACCAATATCCGAGTATTAAATACTCGGTCTTACCCGATATTATACTAGTGTTGAGTAAATAAATACACCTCACATGGATGTCCTATAGCGCCTAATGAAATACAATTATATACTCAACACCCTTGATCAATCAATATTAAGTAAATTTCCTCTTCGCTTATTAATTCACTCTAGCATAAATCATTCTTAAATTCATTATACTTTAATTTTATTATTTTACAATTCAATACAATGGGTAATTTTACTTGGTCTCGTTCGTATCAAACAAATTAACAATCGTCCACACACATCAATGTTTATTTAGTAAGTGTTTAACGAGATGAAGATTTTCATTTAAATCTATTTCTCTTTGTTTTGATTTCCTTTTTTTATAAAAACACTTCAATTTTTATTTAACAACATGCATCTCTTTTACTTATTTTGTTTTCTATTTAAGATAATAATGGTTGATTCTCACATATAATTTCAAAAAAAACTCATATTCAAAAGAAATATATTTGGTCTCAAAGAAACCATCATTCAAACTCGACAATAACTTTTAAAATCTCAAACATACAAAATAATATGGAAATATTATAAGAAATTTATATTTTCCAAATTCCTTTAAAATTTCAAATCTGAAAAATATCCCCAATCCAAAAATATTAGCAACTCCAAATCTACAACTTCAAAATCATTATTTAAAATCCTAATTTATTTGAAAATTTTCTTCTAAAACGATTAATCCGTCAAACTAATTCTATTTCAAAAATAATATGTTCTTCCAAAATTCACTTCACACTATATATATTAAATCCCCATAATTGAAAATTGTCAAATAAAATACTTTGCCTTCACTTTGCAATCACTTCAAAATATCATTTTATATACTTCTCATCTATTAAATTTAATTAACCCATTACTTTCAAAAATATATCTTCCAAATATCATTTCATAAATACCCTTCCTTTATTTCAATAATCAACAGTAAAAAAATATAAATATTTAAACTTTATTTGTTTTATTTCAAAACTTGTCATTTACTAAACAAATTTTAATTTACAAAATCTTTAAATTATTCCACTTATATATTTTCAAATCATTCCTTTTTCAAATTTATTTCGACATCTTTTATTAAATAAGAAATCATTCCAGAATTCACTATTTATCTCCAAAATAATTTATTTATTTCAAATTTACATCTTTTAATTTATTTACCTCTTTTCCAAACAACTTCAAGTTCCATTCAATTGTTTGCGAAAGTCCTATTATTACTCAACAATCACAAATCAACAATCTAGCAACAATCATCATGACATCAGCTAAATAATAATTCATAACACAATTCCATCCAATCCAAACAACATCAATCATCAACAAACTACTAATTTCATCCAATGAATCAACAATTCATTTAATCAAGCAAATCAAGTAAATATACAAGGAATTACACATCCATTAAAATGAAATAGACATAGTTATGAGTAAGATAACTCACCAAACGATGTTCGTTCAACAAAATTTGAAATTACTTCAATGTCCTTCGCCTCCATTACCATTAGCAGCATGCCACAGCCCCTACCATAACAGCCCTCGGTTTATTCACCACTGTCAAAATTCACCTACTCGACCGATCCTCATCACTACTTCAATTGCTACCAAGCAGCCTTCATATCCACTTGAAACATCATCGCCACTATCGCCCTCAAACCCAAACAACACCTTGGTCAATCACCATCATTTGCAGCATCGCCTCCTTAGGTCGAGTTGGCTCAAACCATGCCATCAGTAATAGCCGAACCTTTTCCAAATCATGTGCCTCCATCCATGCTAAAATGCTCATTTGCAATAGCTTAAAAAGCATTTGTTCTCGTCACTTGCCACCATCAGGTCCAGGCTCCACCAGTTTTCCATCTTCTCTTACTTCGTCGCTTCTCAGGTCAATCGCAACTATAACCCCCCTCGCAACTCAAATCGTCATTGTCTCTTATTATCACAGCCCCTAAATTGCCTATGCCTCATAATAGTGACTCTCCCTCTTTCGTGATGATCAATGCCGACCAAGACCGTTCGCCTCGCGTGATTCATTTTTCTAATATCAATCGCGATTTTCTTAATAAAATTCTTAGGGCTAAAACGAGAAAAGGGAAATAATGAATAATACGGGTTTGGGCTTGAGTCACGAAGTGGGAAGAAAAATCTAGAGTAAGGCAGAAAGAATGGGTCAAAACGGGTTTGCGCTTTAATTAATTGCTTTAGGCCCCGTTTCAGTTTATTTTATTTTAGTTAATTTCCAAAGTATTTAATTTTTTATTTTTAGTCTTCGAATAAATTTCAGTCTAGTATAAATTGATTCACATCTCATTCTACAAATTACATTTTGATAACAATCAATTTTATTCAATTCGATGCTCGCTTATTTTTATTTAATCATTCCTCATTTTATCAAAAAATAAGTTTATTTTCCAACTATTCCAAACATAATTTGAAATTATTTACACTTTAAAATATTTTATATTGATTAAAATAGTTTATTTAATTTCAACAAGTTATTCAAAAAGAATTTATTAATTCAATTCAATTTATTACAAAAAATGTTTTATTAATTAGAATTTACTTAACAAAAATTTATTTTTAAATTATTACTTATCACAAGTCAAATTCAATCACTCTTTTATTTTAATAAAATTTATTTATTTATGCAGCATAAAAAGTAGGGCTGTTATAGGTACCCTTCAATAATAAAGATTTTCCTATGGACGAGGAGATATAAAGGGCAAAGAGGGCTAGAGCAACGATGTGTATTGGGCTCCTAGTTCCTTTTGCCATGCAGGCGCCGATCTTTGATGTGGAGGGGTTGAACCTAGGGGATAAAGCACTGCCAATACGGCACATATCCCTGGAGATCAACGTCGGTCCAGACCATGATGACTTTGAACTTTTGTTGCGGTCGTTTCAGATAATGTTAGCTGAGATTCTAGTGTCAACTCACCAACCCTGATCTGGGTAGAGCCAGCACTCTAGGAAGGGCATTGTGGACACCCGTACTCGGGACGCCCTACTCGTAAGTTTCTTCAACATAGAACTTTTGCTTGCTTTACTGAATTTTATAACTGATTTGTTTTTTTAGGCTACCCATCACTTCATTCATGTCTAGGACAATTACTTGGCACTCAAGGACAAGGTCAAGAAGTGTAGGTAGGACTAGATGGATGCCGAGTGGGCGACGACGATGAAGAAGACGACAAAGGCGATGGTCGAGGCAAGGGACTGGGGGGGAAAGGAAGTGACATACCTCAAGAATAAGCTGGAGAAGGCCAAGAGGAACCTAACTTAGAAGAATATGGAGTGCAGGTCTACCACAAACGTGGAGATTGCTCGATAGAAGGAGGACTTCTGGTAAAATTGACTAACAAAATATGATCAAGCCCTTTTCATGGAAAATTATGATCTGCCAATCTCCACGAGCTGCATGGTTGTCGAGACTCTTGCAACATCCCGGGCTGAAATTGCTGGGGAGATTAAGGCCTTTAGGGAAGTTGTGCTAGTTGTCCAGACCACAAAGCAAATTGAATCCTTAAGCCATCTAGCTGAGAAGCCGGCTTTGTAGATATTATTAATCTTCCTCTTTTGTAAGCCTAGTGTGATGAGATATTTTCCCTCCATTTTTGGGAGTGAATATAATTGTCTTTTTTTCGAAATTTGTCCAAGTATTTTGATAGCTGCATCCGCCCTCGTCTTTTGTGCTTAGCTTGTAGGATAACATACCTTGAGTAGCCATAGCCCATAGGTATTTGCACTTGATATTTTTCTCAAGATAGGTTTCCTAAGTGAGGTAAGTGACGGTCGGCAAGTGTGGCCCGTTCTTGCTAGCCTTGTACTGAATTGATCAACTTATGTTAGTTGTTAGGCCAGACCGTTCAATGGGCTTGGATTTGAACACTGATCATGTTACCCGGTTGCTTGGTAAGCGTCGAGGCCGGTAAATGATAGTTGGACTTACTTGTGCTATCTTTTTGTCTGGCGTTCCTAGTACAAATATAGGCACTTGAGAGGGTTGAAGGTTCTCTTGGGTGAAGCGCATCAGGCATGGATAGTAGGCGGTCCCGACATGAACTTAAGCACCGAATGGCTAGAAGGTTCTCTTAGGTGGTATGATGTAGGAAAGAGTGGAAGTACCCGACAAGGAAGTGGGTGCATGATAATTCACCCTCTTAGATAGCCGATCAGCAAGTGTGGAGTATAGCATGCTACACGCTTGGCGGCAAAGGTCGACAATCCCTAACAAGGTAATAAGCATATGGAAACTCATCATTTGTTGAATGGCCTGGGCTATTCAAAGGTTCTCCATGGTGACGCGATGCTAGTTGAGAGCTGGCAATTGGGCTTGACACGAACTAGAATGTTAGGCGGCTGTCCTCGAAAAGGAAGGTAATGCATGGTAATTCACCCTCACAGATAGTTGGTCGGTAAGTGGGGAGCATGGATCATTACGACAGCCCCCAATAAGGTAATGTACATATGAAAACTCATCCTTCATTGGATATCCTAGGCTGTTTGAAGGTTCTCCAAGGTGACACAATGTCAGTTGAGTGTGGCATTCAGGCCCGATATAAACCTAAATGCTAGGTAGTAGTCCGTGATAAGGATGTGAAAGCACTGTAATTCACCCTCATTGATGGTTAGTTGGCATGTGGGGGAGTATGGCTCACTACGTGCTTGTAGCAAAGGTTGGTAGTCCCCAATAAGGTAATGAACACATGAAAACTCATCGTTCGTTATATAGCTTGGGCTATTTGAAGGTTTTTTAGAATGACATGATACCAGTTGTGTGTGGCAGTCAGGCCTAACATGAACCTGAACGCTACGTGGCAGTCACCGATAAGGAAGTGAATGCACGGTAATTCACCCTCATGGACAAGTGGTAAGCATGGCTTGCTGCACGCTTGGCGTCAAAGGTCTGAATTCCCCAACAAGGTAATGAATGAAAACTCATCCTTCTTTGAATAGCCTTAGTGATTGTAGAACAAGGTTGGCTTTGGAGTCTTCTTCACGAAAAGATGTATTCAGTAGCCTTATAATTATGGTCGGTTCTTAAATGTAATGTGCCTAAGGTGAATGGGGTCTAAGTGTAGGAGACGCTATTTCCATCCGAGTGAGAGAGGCTAGAAGCATTATTTGTTAGGACGACACTGACAAACGACCCTCCCAGTTTGGGCCAAGCACTTCTACCGATGGGTACTTTGTGTTTGCGATCACTCGGTGTAAGAATTGGACTCCAACAATGAATTGTTGGAGTTTTACTCTTGAGTTGAATTTCTTGGCAATCTTCCTCCTGTAGGCTTCAGTGCAGAGTTTGGCTTTAGCTCTTCATTCTTCTATACTGTTGAGTCCGAGCTTAAGTAGCTCGTCGTTTTTCTTAGACTCTAAAGTTAGACGTCCAGCTGAGGAGACGTCTACTTCTATAGGAAGCATGGCTTCATACCCATAGGCTAGGAAAAAAGGAGTATGACTGGTTAAAGTGCGATAGGACCAGAGGACGAGCAATAGTTCTTTGGCCCACTTCCCTTTAGCTTTTGCAAGGCATTTCTTTAGCATGGATTTGATGGTTTTGTTAATGGCCTTGACTTGTCCATTGGCTTGAGGATAGGAAATGGAAGAGAAGCATTTCTTGATTCTATTACTTGAGCAGAAGTCTTGAAGAAGGCTACCCTCAAATTGCATGCCATTGTCGGTGACGATCTTCTTTGGTAGACCGAAGTGGCAGACGATGTTCTTTATCACGAAGTTCAAGATCTTGGGGCCTACGACCCTGGTAAGGGGTTCGGTTTTAACTTATTTGGCGAAGTAGTCGATGATGACTATGGCATGATTGTATCCTCCCTTAACATTTGGTAGCTTTCCTATCAAGTCGAATCACCAGTTGCGGAACATCCATAGGGAAGTCATTGGAGTGAGGAGGGTATGCGAGGCTTTAGAAATCTTGGCGAACCATTGACATCGATCCCATTTCTTCACAGTTTCCATTGAATCTTTGATCATAGTTGGAAAATAGTAGCCTTGTAGAACTACCATTTTTGCTAGGCTTTGTTCTCTAGCGTGATCCCTAAAAAAACTTTCATGCACCTTTTTTAGGATTCGTCCAATTTCATCTGCAGACACGCACCACTGAAGTGGAATTGACTACACCTTTTTGTAGAGCTTCCCATCTACAATCTTGTAATTGGGATCCCAGTAGAGAGTCTTCCTAGTTTCCTTGAAGTTAATAGGAAGCTCCTTGCTTGTTAAATATCTGATAAGGGGCACCATCTAGTTGTCCACGGATGGTGCATCTATTTCCATTGTTGTTGTTCTTGGTTCATACTAGGGGGTGCCTCGAATTTCTAAGGGGACACAAGGAGTGACTTCTTCTGGATTGTTACCTTACTTGGTTAGCTTCTCAACCATTGGCATTCTGCTCCCTAGGTATCCATTCCAGCTTGAACTTGGCAAAAGTGCTGATTATGTTCTTGACCTCGGCTACATACAAAGCCAGTGTTTTGTTCTTCAACTGAAAGTGCTCGATGATCTGATTGACAATTAAAGAGGAGTCGCTTAAAACATGGATGGGCCCCATGCATAATTCCCTTGCAATCTTAAGGCTGGCTAGACAGCTTCGTACTCGGCTTCATTGTTGGTTGGTTGTTTTTAAAGTAAGGCAGACTGCAAAATATAGATCTCTCCCTTTGGGCTTGAAAAGGACCATGCCGGCCCCTGCACCTTTCTCGTTTTGTGCTCCATCCACGTACAAGTGCCAAGTTGGCTGGCTGGTGATGGTCTCTTCTTCCCCGTTGCCCATGATAGAGTTTAGGGTATGCCTTAGGGGCAATTCTGTAATTTATTGAAAATTATTAACTTTGTAATAAAGTATTGTTCATAATAAAAGGTATTTTATTTCTATTATATACTTGTTGTAATGTCTTAATATTAATTAATTATTTAATTTGAGTATATTTAATAGAAAATCAATAAATTGTGTGTTTTATGATAGTAATAACTGTCATTGTAATCATGGATATTTTATCACAATATAATGAACACATCGTTTTAAATATTCCTAGTCGAGATGTATCGAAATTGGATATCGATGCATCCTTTGAGACTAGAGTATGTAACACTCTCCAAATGTTGGGCAATGTATTACTCATGAATATTATGGGAACCGGGGGGTTATGTACTGATAGATAACGGATAACTATGGAATGACTCACTCGATAATTTTTTGTTGATTAATATAACCAAGGTCAAATAGAAAATGTCGATGTGATAATATTGCATAGTTATCTTGATTTGAGAATACTGTGGATTTTCAATATAAAAGCTCTGCTTTAATTATAGTTAAATCATGGCACGACTTCATTGAATGACTATAGTTAGGTCGAGTGGAAGAATTGATGGTGAGACACTATTAAATACAGGATTCGTCTCCTCAATTATATGAGGTCGGTATCACGGTCAACTGAAGTCAACTTAAAGTTAAAATCTCTAACCAAAGTAGTTTGATTGATAATAATAATTATTTTTGAAACAAGGACTTTATGTTTGGACTATAAAGTTAAATATGGACGATATTAGAATTTTGACCATTACCAAATTCCATAGGCCCTAATGTGATATAGATTGATGAAGAGAATTGATGTAAATATTATCACTACCAGGTAGCGCTTAAATAAGTAAAATTAGATTTTAACAAAGTAATGTAAGAAATTTTTTTTGGCTATAATATCACACCACCTGCTAAGTGATGTGTGAACGTTAATAATAAAATTGTTCGATGTTAACCTTTAATCGAATTTAAATCTAACAATAGGCTTGTAAACGGTCTGATACAGATTCGGATAGTATCATATCTGTATTTGTGTTCGAAATCATTTTTGGATATTGGATATCCATATATGCGGATATGGATGAATATTAGATATTTATTGGATATTTTCGACCAGTTCATAACTAATAATCTAAAAAAATAGAAAATTTTGGTTTGTTAGAAATCCGTTTCAGTACTAAAAATATAAAAGATAAAAAATATGGTAAAAAATAATTTTATGCAACAAATATTGGTTTTATACACATATTAAACTTTTTTATCAAGATAAAATAGTAAATGACAATCATTTTATGTACTAAAATACATAACAAACTATAATCTTTCTAAAAACCGAACGGATAATTATCGAATGCGAATATGGCCATATCTGCATCCATATCCATTTTTTGGATTTAAGATTTTTTGGGTACACATTAACAGCTCTACCTAAGAGTCGCACAATCAAAATGTTAAATACCCCTACTACCACTCGATTTGATTAACTATAATTGTTCTAAACTTATTAAAATTGCAACGATCCGTATTCTACATATCGAAGGATCGTATAATATTAATATCATTTTTATATAAGGTCGTACAATTCTATGGCTTAGGAAAATGACTATTAAAGGCAATTTCCATCCTTAGAATTTTTATCGAATGATTGTGACCCTAAAACTCTTGTATGATATATAACTTTTGATAGGAGCTGAATTAGGGTCTGTAACCACTTCCATTTGATCGGGATGATGGTTTCTCTTTTTCCGTAGAGTGGTCATAATAGGAAAACAGACTTACCGTCAGGGAGATATGGCTGTTTGAAGTTTTACAAATTTGCTATTGGAGATTACTTTGGTTAAAATGGAATGTTAAAATGGGCTTCAGGCCTAACCACAACTCACAAATTGGAGATTACTTAAAGCTACATTCCAAGTTTCAAATTATTATTGGAATGTTAATAGGGAGACTTTGGTTAAAATGGAATGCTAAAATAGGCTTTGGGCCTAACCACAACTCACAAATTACTTTGGGTGAAGATTTGCTATTGGAGATTACTTAAAGCTACGTTCCAAGTTTCAAATTGTTTAGAGTTCATTTGCTTATACCCCCAAGAAGGACGCTATAAAGCTACATTTTAAGTTTCAAGTCGTTTGGTGTTTATTTGCTCATACCCCCAAGAAGGACCCTTTAAAGCTACTTTTCATGTTTCAAGTCGTTTAGAGTTTGTTTTCTTGAGTTATGGATGATTGAAGATGGATCGATGGTTATATGGAGACTATGGATCGGTGGATGATTGCTTTGAGGCATGCTCGAGTCTTGGGATGGTTCAGTTTAAGTCTTGGAGGGATTTGCTTTAGGTAGCGAACAATGGTGGATGGATCATATGGAGGTGAGAAAAAGCCAAGTGATGGATCGGTCGCAGGCCATGCCACGAGTTTGTGATGTGTTGCTTTGAAACACAAGAGCTTGCTTAGGGGTATAGGCTAATGGAGAAAAGAAGGAGGAATTTATCTAAGGCATGGTTCAGTGGCCATGGATTGGTACCTATCCATGGGGGTACCATTCGAGGTTTATGGTTCGATGAAGGGATGACTAGGGGCTTGGCCTAGTTGTGTGAAGTGTGGGATCGGTGATGGAATGAATTGGTGGCTATGGTTCGGTGGTTATGATTCGGTGGTAAAGAGAGTTGGGGCTACTTCGAGTTTTTGCATGCTTGCTTCTAAATATGGCGGTGTTTGTTTCGAGTCTTGGGGTTGTCCACTCCAAGCTCGTGCCAAATAAAATTATAGCCAAATATGGCCAAGTTAGGGTTGACACCAAACCGTAGGATTCAGTGATAATTTGTAACGACCTGTATTCTACGCATTGGAAGATCGTAGAATATTTATATTATTTTCATATGAGGTCGTATGATTCTATAACTTTTGGAAATAACTACTAGGGTCATTTCTCTTCCTTATAATTTTCATTTAATTTTACCATGGCTGGTTCGACCCTGTGAAATCTTGTATGGCCTATAACTTTTGATAGGTGTCGATTTAGGGTCTGAAACCACATCTATTGGATTAATATGATGATTTTCCTTTTCGTAGGGTGGTTATATTAAGAAAATGGACTTACAATTTGAGAGATATGGCTATTTGAAGTTCTATTTGATTTTGGACAGCTTAAGTGGGTAATTATGGTCATTGGTGTTGAGACCCATGATCCATTTTGGGTTTAGGGTAAGTTAGGGTTGGTGGACCTCATCCCCATTATTTCACCATTTCCAAAATAGTTAGAAACCTCCATTAACAACCATTGACCAAAAAGCAACTCTTAAACTTACTTTAATTAGCCAAATTACATCATTAAGAGGAGATTAGCATGATTAGCACTTGGGATTAGAGATTTGCTATTAGAGGAGCCTTGGATTTCGTGCCTACTATAGTTCATTTGGGGATTTGAATCTTGCTTTGGGTTAAGGTAAGTGATTAGATCTGTCACTTGCTAATTAGGTCATTATACACCAAAACGATGTTTTAAAAATTATATACGAATCTGTAAAATGTTTTAGACTATAGTTAACCATATATGTGAAATTTAGACAATTTGGACTTGATTTATAAAAACGTGTTCTATGGATCTTTAAGTTCTTATGGATCCTTAACCTTGGATTTAGATTTCTTTGAAATAAATGTGTTTGGATGTTTAGCTGATTGTTTGGTCCTATATGATGTATGAATGCTTGTCTAATGTTTACATGGTTGAAAACGCTGATCAAATGACGATTTGGACTTAGGATTAGTTCTTGGATTGTCGATGACCCAGAAATTCGAAGTGGGCAGATCGACGTGGATCAATATGGGTCAACAAGGAAGGCCTTATAAGGTTGCTCCCAAAATTTCAAGTCAAGTGGAGTTAGTATGGTCAAAGATATAAGCATTCAAAGTATGGATCGAAAATGATCCACGGTTATGGATCGATGGTTATCCATAAACTCAAATTGCTTAAATCGGGGTGCGATCGATATGAGGTGACAAGGATGGTCTTTAGAGATTTTCCACCAAGTTTCAAGTCATTTG
This sequence comes from Allium fistulosum, assembly GCA_030737815.1. Classification (NCBI taxonomy): domain Eukaryota; kingdom Viridiplantae; phylum Streptophyta; class Magnoliopsida; order Asparagales; family Amaryllidaceae; genus Allium; species Allium fistulosum. The sequence goes on along the minus strand of CM060908.1, from coordinate 228,920,146 downwards.
GAGTTGGTATGCTCGAGTAGTGGGTGCTTGAAGTGTGGATCGGTAGTGATCCAATGCATGGATCGGTAGGGAATCAAAGCAGGATCGGTGGTGTGGCTTGGAGTATGGAATCAGGACGCAAGCTATGGATTAGGGCATGGGAACATGTAGACAAGGTAGTGGAGCCAAAATCACATGACATGGAGGTTAGCCCATTTGACTCATAAACCATTTTGGAGCATGGAGAAGTGTGCTTGAGCTTGTAGGTGAAGTGTGGGATCGGTGGCGATGGATCATGATGAATTGGTGGTGATGGATCATGATGGATCGATGGTGATTGATCATGATGAATCGATGGTCATGGATTAATGATGATTCATTAGTTTTTTCCCAAACTTGATGAGATCGTTTTGGGGTGACAAGAAAGGCCCATAAGCCTACATTCCAAGTCTCAGGTCATTTGGAGTTCTTACACTCAAGTTGTGGTCGTTTGAAAATGTAAAGTGTTGGATCGACGATGATCAATAAGTTTTTTCCCAAACATGATAAGATTGATATGATGTGACAAGGAAGGCCTTATAAGGCTACGTTCCAAGTTTTGAGTCGTTTGAAGTTTATATGTTCGAGTTAGGACCGTTTGAATATAGATCAGTGGCGATGGTCGATAGTGGTGATGCATGGTTCGACGGTAGTGATTCCATGATTGGAATAGATGGCTTTGATGATGGATAGCTATACTTTCAGATGTAGAGTTGAGGACTATAGGTTGGATATGGGGAAATGTTAGATGATGGCTATGGGACACATGGCGGTATTCTACGTGATGTAGATATTAAGAATCGCCCTCACCGCGGTGACTTTGTGATGGGAGTCGTGAGATCAGTTCTAGGATGTGCTCTGCTATAGATGACATGTGTAGAGGGATCGTTGACACTCGAAGGTTCATATGGTACTTGTAGAGAGGGTTTACACTAGGGACGTGGTGGCTACTAGGACCATAGCAGTTGGTAGCGCGTGGTGGCTATTTATTCTAGATAAATGATTTGTATACCTGGACTGGCATGGTGGCGAATCTATTTTCCTGGCCGACTAAATAGCATGGATTCAAGTACAGAGGAACCAGAAAGTTAAGTAGTCCTTGATCATGGTGGATCATTCGAGTGACCTTATATCTAACGCATTGAGTGAGTGAATGTGAGGTGGATAATGTATGCTATGTTTTCTTTAATTGTTTATCACCTTAGGGTTGCCACTGATACCGATATTATTGACATATATATATCTAGACATCCTTAGTACCTTGATGTAAAGTACACCGATGATGACTATCATAGAGTAGCGTATATCTTTTGTATGTGCTAACTCCGTGGATGCAGGGACATGTCAAGTTTGATTTTCCATACCATTTGTCCTAGTATATTGATTTTATAGTATTTGAGGTTTCTACCGTTCACATTAGGCTGTTGTTTGACCTGGGGTTTTATGCTTTGTTTCTAATTGCTCTGGATACTCTTAAATGAGTAAATTAGGGATATCAGGTCTGCTGGGCACGTGGAGCTGAACAGGTAGTGAGCAGGAGGCTATTCTCTCATATTATTATATTTACTTATTTGTTATTCCGCTACACAGCACTATGGAGTTAGCTAGTGTCTTACTATTTAGACACGGTTTATGAGTTATAATTTGATGTATAACTCTAGTACTTATGTTGTTAACTATATGGATCCATATATTCCGATGCTACGATTCATTGAGTTATTTACCATCTTGCTTGTTTTTTATCTGAGATGTTTACTATTATATTTTATTCGATGCACCATGAGATATACGATAGGTTTAGTATAATTCTATTTACTTTACAACCTTGATGACTGCCCCACGTCGGCCGAGCATCGCACATCACACCATGCAAGAATATTGGGTGCCGATGGTGTAGGACAGTCGTCACATTTGGTATCAGAGCGAAGGTTGCATTTTTTAACCTAAGGGATACCATGATCTAGTAGAGATAAGATATGAGTTCTCACCCTAGACTGGATCGAGAGTGTATACATGTATGAGTGCGCGTACTTAATATATATTTTGGTTTTCAAACTATATAGCAGTATATATAGTATATAAGTCACATTGCACACATGAGTACTACTTAAGTAGGATTCCTTATAGAGACACTAATCATCCTTATTACAGATTGAAGGATGAGTCATCTAACAGGAATGCTTAGGAACTCCGTTTTAGGAGTCGAAGAAGGAGCATGCTCGGGAGCTGCCAATCCCGATCTACAGACTATGTTTAATACCGTGATGCGGGACATGCTGCAGAATGCTCAAGTAGCCGCTCCAAATGCAGTATTTGGTGGTGGTGCTCTGGTGCAGGCCCCTAGAGCCAATTTTGGCAAGCTGAATAAAGACTTCATTAGTCTTGGAGGCAAATTGTTCAAGGGAACGGAGTCGGCGATGGAAGTTCAGGGCTAGCTCGACACTTGCAAGTGGATATTTGCTGATCTTGGACTTAATGATGCTACAGGAGGTTGGCCTCGCATCAGCTTCAAGGCATGGCGAAGAACTGGTGGAACACCGTGAAATTTGCTACACCCAAGGATCAGTTTACTTGGGATCAGTTCAAAGCCCATTTTGAAGAGAAGTTTATCCCCGCTGCTCAGAACTCGGTCTTATTCCATAATTTTGTTAAGCTAAAGAAAGGAGATATGACTGTCTCCGAATATGTTGCGGAGTTCGACACTCTATCGAAATATGGTATGTCTTTTATTGACACTCCATTGAAAATGAACAGGAAATTCCTTATCAGCTTGGATAACTACATAGAAGAGAAGCTTGTGGGCCACGTTGATAAGACTTTTGAGAAGTTAGTGGACAAGGCCATGAGGCATGAGAGTCTTTATCCAAAGCCAAAGGCTATTGTTCCCAAAAATGGGCCAAAGGTGAAATTAGGCGGGGGAGGTAAGAAGAAGTGGAACAATAAGAGGAAGCGGTTTTAGAACAAAGACAGCCAGAAGAAGAGCAAGAACTCACTCATTTGCTAGAACAACAGTGATAAAGACCACTTTAGTAGAGACTGCAAAGCTGAGGGGGAAGAAATGCTACAACTGCAACAAGCTTGAGCACATTCAGAGGGACTATCCAGAGCCTTAAAGTAGAAACAGGTGGTGAAAGCTTATACTATTAGTTCCATTCCGACTTCATCAAATGCTCCATTAGCGAAAGAGAAGGGGAAATGCACCATTATTCAAGGTATGCTTTCAAATTATGATGTTCCTATATGAGTTTTATTTGATATCAGGCTTCACATTCCTTCATATCTAGTGATTTGATAGATAGATTGAGACCTGAAATTGTTGAGTGACCTTTAAATTATGATGAACCTTCTGAGGGGCTTAGCCAGCCCATGCATTTTTTTTGGAACTTAGCCCTATCGAGTCATGGATGTTTGTTTATTTGTTATTGATTTGTTTTGGATTTAAATGGGTCCGGTATTATAGTCTGGGAATGGATTGGCTGAAGGAGTACGAAATACTGATGGATTATGAGAGGTCGTTGGTGATGATTGGGGTACATGATGGGCGGAGGTAGCGCTAGGTTGCTAATCGGATGATGACATGGTGGTCTGTTTTCTATATTTGCTCTATTCCCCTACCGAACTAGGTTCCATTAGTCCTTATTGATAGGAACTATCAGGACGTATCTGAGTAGATGACCGGATTACCACCGCATAGGGATATAGAATTCCATATCGATCTAGTCAGTGGTGCTAGACCAGTAATTATGTCTTTGAGGCATATGATGCCCAAAGAGCATATGAAACTAAAGGTATGAGAGGATGACTTATTAAGGAGAGGGTTTATTCGAGGAGCATATTTGAGTAGGATGCACCTATAGTGTTCGCCACTAAGGTGGATGGATCTTTGAGGTTGTAGGTTGATTACCGTGAGCTGAACAAGATGACAAACAAGTAGCCACACTTACTTATTGATAGCTTGTTCGGTCGACTTTATGGCACGAAGGTGTTCTCTCAATTGGACCTTGCGATGAGGTTTCATCCACTGAGAATATCTAAGGAGAGTGTGTCGATCACGACATTTCGTATACTACCTTGATTTTTGATTAGTTGGTTATGCCTCTCGGGCTAACTAATGTGTTGGCATTCTTTGTTGATCTCATGATCCGTGCTTCGAGGGATCATTTGAGTGATTTCGTGCTTGTGTTTGTTGGTAATATTCTTGTCTACTTACAAACAAAGGAAGAACACAAGACACATTTGAGGATTGTGCTGGAGATGTTGAGAAAGCACCAACTAAGGGCAAAGTTTTCTAAATATCACTTTTGGAGGAGGGAAGTATGATTTTTTGGGTTGCGTTGTTTCTGAGAAAGGCATTACCATAGATACTACAAAATTTGCAGTAGTCCAAGATTGGAATAGACCTGAAAACGCTATGGATGTAAGAAGTTTCTTAGGGTAGCTGGATACTATAGACGATTAATCTGGGATTTCTCCATGGTAGCGGCACCATTGACTCACTTGACGAAAATAATCATATTTTTACTTGGGATGCGAGATGTGAGCTAGAGCCAGAGATGTTGGCGAGCTTGACTATCAAACCTACTTTGGTTGAGTGGATTGGTACTAGTCAGAGGTGCAATGCTAGATTAGCTGAAAATCATTGCTAAGATTGAAGCTGGAGTAGAGTATGAAGATATTGGACAGTATGGACTCGACCGAGATGGTTGGCTCCATAAGGATGAGAGATTGTTTGTTCTTGATGTCGATGGGTTAAGGGATGAGGTGCTACGAGAATGTCATCGTTCGAGATTGCCTTTACATCTTGACGGTAATAAGATGTACGATTTCACGGTGTGCTAAAGAGCATTGTGAGTGACCGAGACCCATTGTTCACTAATGGGTTTTGCAAGAGCTTATAGGTGGCATTAAGGAAAGAGCTGCACCTCAGAATAACTTATCACCCTCAAACTGATAGCCAAACTGAGAGAGTGATTCGTATCTTAGAAGATCTCTTGTGTTCTTGCATATTAAACTTTGGATGCTCGTGGGATGATCACTTGCATCTTGTGGAATTTGCATACCACAAAGTTATCGGTCTAGCATCGGTATGACAACATTCAAGGCATTATATGGCCAACCGCGCAATGCCCCTTCCCGATGGTGGAAAGTAGGCGAGAAACTGGTACTTAGGCTAGATATGATTGGGGAATTATTGGAGAAAATTGAGATAATCCGGTAACAGATGAAAGCTACACAAGACCGACAGAAAAGTTATGCTGATAAGGGACGTCGAGATTTAAAGTTCTCGATCAACGACATGGTATTTGTCAAGATCTCTCCATTAAAGAATGTCATTTGGTTTGGTAGTAGAGGGAAGTTGGCGCCAAGATTTATTGGCCCTTTTTTGAAATTAGAGAGGATTGGGAACCTTGCTTATAGAGTTGGCTTACCTCAAAGAATGGTGGGGATGCACAATGTATTCAACGTTTCTCACTTACAAAAATTTATGCACGACTCGGGCGTAACATTCCATTTTAACCTAAGTCTCCCTATTAACCAAAGTCTCCTTATTTCATTTTAACCAAAGGCCTAAAGCGAGGGTTGAAGATTTGCTATTTGAGATTACTTAAAGCTACGTTCCATGTTTCAATTTGTTTAGAGTTCGTTTGCTTATACCCCCAAGAAGGACCCTATAAAGCTACATTTTAAGTTCCAGTTCATTTGGTGTTCATTTGCTCATACCCCCAAGAAGGACCCCTTAAAGCTACGTTTCATGTTTCAAGTCGTTTGGAGTTCGTTTTCTCGAGTTATGGATGATTGAAGATGGATCGGTGGTTATATGGAGACCATGGATTGGTGGATGATTGCTTCGAGGCATACTCGAGCCTTGGGATGGTTCAGTTCGATTCTTGGAGGGATTTGCTTCGGGTAGCGAACAATGATGGATGGATCATATGGAGGTGATTAAAAGCCAGGTGATCGATCGGTCGTAGGCCATGCTACGAGTTTGTGATGTGTTTCTTTGAAACACAAGAGCTTGCTTAGGGGTATAGGCTAATGAAGCAAAGAAGGAGGAATTCTGAGATGTTTACTATTATATTTTATTCGATGCACCATGAGATATACGATAGGTTTAGTGTAATTCTATTTACTTTACAACCTTGTTGACTGCTCCACCTCCCCCAAGCACCGCACAGGACACCATAGAAGTATATTGGGTGCCAATGGTGTAGGACGGTCGTCACATTTGGTATCGGAGCGTAGGTTGCATTTTTTACCCTATGGGATACCTTGATCTAGTAGAGATAAGATAGGAGTTCTTACCCTAGACTGGTTCGAGAGCGTATACATGTACGAGAGCGCGTATTTATTATATATTTTGATTTTCAAACTATATAGAATTATATATAGCATATAAGTCGCATTACACGCACGAGCACTACTTAAATATGATTCCTTATAGCTAATCATACTTATTACAGATTGAAGGATGAGTAGTCTAACAGGAATGCTTAGGAACTCCGTTTCAGGAGTCGAAGTAGGAGCATGCTCGAGAGTTGCTGATCCCGATCTGTAGACTATGTTTAATACCATGACGCGAGACATGCTGTAGAATGCTCAAGTAGCTGCTCCAAATGCATCATTTGGTGGTGGTGCTCTGGTGTAGGCCCCTAGAGTCAATTTTGCCAAGCTGAATAAAGACTTCATTGGTCTTGGAGGCAAATTGTTCCAGAGAACGGAGTCGGCGATGGAAGTTCGGGGCTAGCTCAAAACTTGCAAGCGGATATTTGCTGATCTTGGACTTAATGATGCTACAGGAGGTTGGCCTCGCATCAGCTTCAGGGCATGGTGATGAACTGGTGGAACACCGTGAAAGTTGCTACACCCGAGGATCACTTTACTTGGGATCAGTTCAAAGCCCATTTTGAAGAGAAGTTCATCCCGGCTGTTCAGAAATCAGTCTTATTCCGTAATGTTGTGAAGCTAAAGAAAGGATATATGACTGTCTTCGAATATGTTGCCTAGTTCGACACTCTGTCGAAATATGGTATGTCTTTTATTGACACTCTATTGAAAAAGAACAGGAAATTCCTTATCGGCTTGGATAACTACATAGAAGAGAAGCTTGTGGGCCACATTGATAAAACTTTTGAGATGTTAGTCGACAAGGCCAAAAGGCATGAGAGTCTTTATCCAAAGCCAAAGGCTATTGTTCCCAAAAATGAGCCAAAGATGCAATTGGGCGGGGGAGGCAAGAAGAAGTAGAACAATAAGAGGAAGCAGTTTTAGAACAAAAGCGGCCAGAAGAAGAGTAAGACCTCACTCATTTGCTAGAACAGCAGTGATAAAGACCACTTTAGTAGAGACTGCAAAGTTGTGGGGAAGGAATGCTACAACTGCAACAAGCTTGAGCACATTCAGAGGGACTATCCAGAGCCATTAAAGCAGAAGCAGGTGGTGAAAGATTATGCTATTAGTTCCATTCCGACTTCGTCAAATGCTCCATTAGCGAAAGAGAAGGGGAAATGCACCATTATTCAAGGTATGATTTCAATTTATGATGTTCCTATATGAGTTTTATTTGATATCGGGGCTTCTCATTCCTTCGTATCTAGTGATTTAATAAATAGATTGAGATTGAGACCCAGAATTGTTGAGTGACTTTTAAATTATGGTGAACTCTTAGGGGCTCAGCAAGCCTGTGCATTGTTTTTGAAACTTAGCCATATCGTGTCATGGATGTTTGTTTGTTTGTTATTGATTTGTTTTGGATTTAAATGGGTTCGGTACTATAGTCTGGGAATGGATTGGCTGAAGGAGTCGGAAATACTGATGGATTATGAGAGGTCGTTGGTGACAATAGGGGAACATGATAGGCTGAGGTAGTGCTAGGCTGCCAACCGGATGATGACGTGGTGGTCAGTTTTCTTTATTCGCTCAATTCCCCCCACCAAACTAGGTTCCATTAGTGCTTATTGATAGGAAGTATCAGGACGTATCTGATTAGATGATCGGATTTCCACCGCATAGGGATGTAGAATTCCATATCGATCTAGTAAGTGGTGCTAGGCCAGTAATTATGTCTTTGAGGCATATGATGCCCAAAGAGCATATGAATCTAAAGGTATGAGAGGATGACTTATTGAGGCAAGGGTTTATTCGAGGAGCATATTTGAGTAGGATGCACCTATAGAGTTCGCCACAAAGGCGAATGGCTCTTTGAGGTTGTAGGTTGATTACCGCGAGCTGAACAAGATGACAAACAAGTAGCCACTCCTACTTATTGATAGCTTGTACGATCGACTTTGTGGCACGAAGGTGCTCTCTCAATTGGACCTTGCGATGAGGTTTCATCCACTGAGAATAACTAAGGAGAGTGTGTCGATCACGACATTTCGTACACTACCTTGAATTTTGATTGGTTGGTTATGTCGCTCGGGCTAACCAATGCGTTGGCTTGCTTTGTTGATCTCTTGAACCATGCTTCGAGGGATCACTTAAGTGATTCTGTGCCTTGTTCGTTGGTAATAATCTTGTCTACTTACAGACAAAGAAAGAACACAAGACACATTTGATGATTGTGCTAGAGATGTTGAGAAAGCACTAACTAAGGGAAAAGTTTTCTAAATGTCACTTTTGGAGGAGGGAAGTGTGATTTTTTGGGTTGCGTTTTTCTAAGTAAGGCATTGCCATAGATACTTAAAAAGTTGCAGTAGTCCAAGATTGGAATAGACCTAAAAACGCTATGGATGTAAGAAGTTTCTTGGGGTAGCTGGATACTATAGACGATTCATCCGGGATTTCTCCATGGTAGCAGCAACATTGACTCACTTGATGAAAAATAATCATATTTTTACTTGGGATGCAGGATGTGAGCAAGAGCCAGAGATGTTGTGGAGCTTGACTATCAAACCTACTTTGGTTGAGCCGATTGGTACTACTCAGAGGTGCAATGCAAGATTAGCTGAAAATCATTGCTAAGATTGAAGCTGGAGTAGAGTATGAAAATATGTGACAGTACGGACTCGACCGAGATGGTTGGCTCCATAAGGATGAGAGATTGTTTGTTCTTGATGTCGATGGGTTGAGAGATGGGTGCTATGAGAATGTTATCATTCGAGATTTCCTTTACATCTTGACGGTAATAAGATGTACGATTTCACTGTGTGCCAAAGAGCATTGTGGGTGACCGAGACCCATTGTTCACTAATGGGTTTTGCAAGAGCTTACAGGAGGCATTAAGGAAAGAGCTGCACCTCAGCATAGCTAATCACCCTCAAACTGATGGCCAAACTGAGAGAGTGATTCATACTTAGAGGATCTCTTGTGTTCTTGCATATTAGGCTTTGGAGGCTCGTGGGATGATCACTTGCATCTTGTGGAATTCGCATACAACAAAGTTTTCGGTCTAGCATCGGTATGACAACATTCAAGGCATTATATGGCCAATTGCGCAACGCTCCTTCCTGATGGTGGAAAGTAGGCGAGAAACTGGTACTTGGGCTAGATATGATTGGGGAATTATCGAAGAAAATTGAGATCACCCGGTAATGGACGAAGGCTACACAAGACAGACAGAAAAGTTACGCTGATAAGAGACGTCGAGATTTAAAGTTCTCGATCAGCGACATGGTATTTGTCAAGATCTCTCCATTAAAGAATGTCTTCGGTTTGGTAGTAGAGGGAAGTTGGCACCAAGATTTATTGGCCCTTTTTCGATATTAGAAAGGATTGGGAACCTTGCTTATAGAGTTGACATACCTCAAAGAATGGTGGGGATGCACAATATATTCCATGTTTCTCACTTATGGAAATTTATGCACGACTCATGCGTAACTATCGCACTGGATCAACTAGATAATATCAAGATAGAACCAAAGGCTTCAAGATCTCGTAGGCTTATTCATACCGTTGGACATGACACAGAGCAGCTTAGGAGGAAGACAGTGAAGTTAGTGTAGGTTCACTGGAGTCATAATGAAGACGATTGCACTTGGAAGACCGAGAAGAGCATGAGGATAGCATATCCCTAGCTCTTTACTTGGTGAGATTTCTTATTTATCGCTTTTACTTTCACTTATGATATCATGATATGTACCACGACATAATATCTTGCATGCTAGGTAGGCTTAGATGTTTTCTTTTTCATTTATTGTTGTGTATGCATGTTTGATGTGTGATGGTTGCCTATGCTTGTAAATGACTGTTAAGCATGTGGGATGACCCTATTGACTTGATTATGGAATTTTAAGGGTGCAATTCCTAGAGAGGAGAGACTGTAACGACCCATATTCTTAGCATTGGAGGATCATAGAATATTTATATTATTTTCGTATGAGGTCCTATGATTCTATAACTTTGGAGAATGACTACTAGGATCATTTATCTCCTTTATAATTTTTTTCAAATTTTTCTATGACTATTTCGACCCTACAAAATATTATATAGCCTATAACTTTTGATAGTAGTTGAGTTAGGGTCTGAAACCACTTCCATTTGACTAGGATGATGATTTTCCTTTCCGTAGATTAGTTACATTAAGAAAATGGACTTGCCGTTTGAGAGATATGGCTGTTTGAAGTTTTATTTTATTTTGGACAACTTAAGTGGGTAATTAGGGTCATTAATGTTGGGGCCCATGATCCATTTTGGTTTAGGATAAGTGGAGGTTGATGGAACTCATTCCCATCATTTCATTATTCCAAAAATAGTTAGAAACCTCCGTTAACCTCAATTGACCAAAAAACAACCTTTAAACCTACTATAATTAGCCAAATTACATATTAAGAGGAGATTAGCATGATTAGCACTTGGTATTAAAGATTTACTATTCGTGGACCCTTGGATTCCATGCCTTTTACGATTCATTTTGGTTTTGAATCTTGCTTCGGGTTAAAGTGAGTGATTAGATCTCTTACTTGCAAATTAGGTCATTGTACACCCAAATCGATGTTTTAAAAATTATATAAAAATATCTAAAAATGTTTTAGACTATAATTAACTATATATTTGAAATTTAGACAATTTAGACATGATTTATAAAATCATGTTCTATGGATCATTAAGTTCTTATGGGTCCTTAACCTTAGATTTAATTTTCTTTGAAATATATACGTTTAGATGTTTGGCTGATGATTTTGGTTCCTATATAAGTATGAATGATTGTCTAATGTTTGAATGGTTGAAAACACTGATTGAATGGCGATTTAGACTTAGGATCGGTTCTTGGATCGTCGATGACCCAGAAATTCAAAGTGGTATGTGCAATTGATATGGAGCAATAAGGAAGGCCTTATAGAGTTGCACACCAAATTTCAAGTCAATTGGAGTTAGTATGGTCAAGATATATGCATCCAAGATATGGATCGATGATGATCCATGGTCATGGAACGGTGATGATCCATTGTCATGGATCGGTAGTGATCCATAAACTCAAATTGCTCAGATCGAGGTGTAATCGATAGGAAGTGACAAGGATAGCCTCCAGAGATTTCCCATAAAGATTCAAGTCATTTGGAGTTGGTATACTCAAGTTGCGGGTCCTTGAAGTATGGATCGGTGGGGATCCAAGGCATGGATCGGTAGGGATCCATAGCATGGACTGGTGGGGAATCAAAACATGGATCGGTGGAGTAGCTAGGAGTATTGAATCAGGCTGTAGGCTATGGATTGGGGCATCGAAACATGGAGGCAAGGACGTGGAGCCAAAATTACAAAATTTTGGCTAAGTGTGGGTTTATCCCCATGGATCAGTACCGATCCATAGGGGTTAGCCCATTTGACACGCAAACCAATTTGGAGCATGTAGAAGTGTGCTGGAGCTTGTAGGTGAAGTATGAACGGTAGTGATGGATCGGTGATGATGCATGAGTTTTGTCCCAAACTTGAGAAGATTGATATGGAGTGAGAAGGGAGACCCCATAAGCCTACATTCCATGTCTTAAGTTGTTTGGAGTTCACACACTCAAGTTGTGGTAATTTAAAGATGTAAAGTGTTGGATTGGTGATGATCCATGGTCATGGATCAGTGATGATCCATGAGTTTTGTCCCAAACTTGATGAGATCGATATGGGGTGACAAGGAAGGCCTCGTAAGGCTATTTCCAAGTTTCGAGTTGTTTGGAGCTTGTGTGTTTGAGTTACGACCGTTTGAAGGTGGGTCAATGGTGATGGTCAATGATGGTGATGCATGGTTCGACGATGGTGATTTCATGGTGGGAATAAACTATTTTAATGATGGATAGTTGTATTTTGAGATGCAAAGTTGAGGACTACAGGTTGGATAAGGGGAATTGTTAAATGATGGCTACAGGACACAAAGTGGTATTCTACGTGATGTTGATAGTAGAGAATTGTCCTGACCACAACGACTTCGTAATGGGAATCGTGAGATCAATTCTAAGATGTGCTCTGCTATAGATGACATGTGCAAAAGGAACGTCGGCACTCGAAGGTTCGTAGGGTACTTGTAGAAAGGGGTATACAGTGGAGACGCAGTGGTTCATGGGAATGTGGTGGTTCCTAGAGTGTGATGGCTCTTTATTCTATATAAATGATGTGTATACCTAAACTGGCATGGTGGGGAGTCTATTTTCCAAGCCGACTGAGTGGCATGGATTCGAGTACTAAGGAACTAGGATGTTTAATAGTCCTTGATAGTGGTGGGTCATTCGAGTGAACTTATATCCAATGCACTAAGTGAATGAATGTGAGGATGGATGATGTATGCTATGTTTGCTTTAATTTTTTTTCACCTTAAGGGTGTCACCTGACGCAGATATTATTAGTGTATATATCTGGACACCCTTAGTATCTTGATGTATAATACATGTATGATGACTATCACAGAGTAGCGTATATCTTTTGTTTATGCTAATTCTATGGATGTAGGGACATGTCAGGTATGAATTTCCATACCATTTGTCCTAGTATATTTACTTTATAGTATTTGAGATTTCTACTGCTCACACTAGATAGTTGTCTAACCTGGAGTTTTATGATTTACTTATTATTACTCTGGGAACTCTTAAATGAGTAGATTAGGGATATCAGGTCTGGTAAGCACGTGGAGTTGGACAGATGGCAAGTAGGAGTCTATTCTCTCGTATTATTATATTTATTCATTTGGTATTTCGCTGCACAACACTATGGAGCTTGCTAGTGCCTTACCATTTAGAGGTAGTTTATGAGTTATTATTTGATGTATAACTCTATTACTTATGCTGTTTACTATATGGAACTATATACTCTGATGTTGTGATTCATTCAGTTATTTATTGTCTCGCTTGTTTTATATCTGAGACGTTGACTATAATATCTTATTCGTTGTGTTATGAGATATACGACGGGTTATGTATTATTGTATTTACTTTACAACCTTGATGATCGCCCCGCATTAGTCGAGCATCGCTACATCACACTATACAGGTATATTGGGTGTCAATGGTGTAGGGTGGTCGTCACACGATTTTCGATGACGACGGCACATGGTTCGGCGATGATGATTCTATGATGGGAAGTGATTACTTCAATGATGGATAGCTGTACTTTGAGATGCAGAGTAGAGGACTATGAGTTAGATGAGGGGGCTGTTGAAGCAAGCTTTCGAGATGAATGACAATATTCTACGAATGATGATGATTGTAAAGAGTTGTCCCAACCATGATGACTTCATTATGGGATCATAAGATTAGTTCCAGGATGTGTTCTGCATAGATGATGCGTGCAAAGGTTAGTTGAGACTTGAGGGTTCATAGGGTACACATAAAATAGGTTATATACTGGGAATGTGATGGTTTATGAAGCGTAATGGCTCTTTATTCTAGATGGGAGATTGTTTTACTCCAAATCGACATGACAGTCAGTCTAGTTCTTGGCCTACCGAGTGGCATGGATTCGAGTATCGTGAAAGCAGGACGTTAACTATTGTGATGGGTAGTCAAGTCCTCGAGCGCGATGGCTTGGGCGAGTTATTAAATATCTAACACAATGAGTGAGTGAATGTGAGGATGGATGATGGATGCTATGTTTGCTTGATTGCATATTTCCATAAAGATGCCACATGATGCCGATGTTGTTGGTGTATATACTTGGACACCACCTAGTACTTCGATGTATAGTACACCCATGATGATTATGATGTAAAGTAGTGTATATATTATGTACATGCTAACTATGTAGATGCAGGGGCAGGTCAGGTATGATTTTCCATGCCATTTACCCTATTCTTGTGGTTTATTACCATTTGGAGATTTTCTACTGCTTACACTAGACTATTGTCTGACTCAGAGATTTATGCTTTGCTTCTTGATACTCTAGGTACTCTTAAAATGGATAGATTAGTGATATCAGGTTTGGTGAGCTTGTGGAGCTGGGTAGAGGATGAACATGAGGTTATACTCTCATATTACTATATTTACTTATTATGATTTGTTATTCCTTTGCACAACAATATAGAGCATGCTAGTGCTTTTACTATCTAGAGACGGTATATTCATGAGTTATTATTTGATGTATAACTCTATCACTTATGTTGTATACTGTATGGATCCGTGTACTTTGATTCCTGTGATTATTTAGTTATTACTGTCTCGTCTGTTTTATAACTGAGATGTTTTTTATTATATTTTATTCGATGCATCATGTGATATACGAAAGGTTCTGTGATTGATTTACCTAACTTACAACCTTGACTATCGTCCTACATTGACGGGCACCGTTACAAAGCACTATACAGGTATATTGGGTGCGGGTGGCGTAGGGTGGCCGTCACATTTAGTATCAAAGCTTAGGTTGCAAAGTTTTACCTAAGGGATACCGTAGTCCAGTAGAAATAGGGTAGGAGTTCTCACTCTAGACTAGATCGATAGTATGTATGTATGTATGTATGTATGTATATATACGAGAGTGCGTAATTGTTATATATTTTTGTTTTCAAAACTATATATTAGTCTATAGTATATAAGTCACATTGCACACATGAGCACTACTTAATCAGAATCCTTTATAGAGAGATTGATTGATTTTTCACAGATTGAAAAATGAGTCGTCGAATATGAAATGCTACTAAGAACTCCTTCTATGGAGTCGAAGAGAAAGCTGGCTTGGGAGCTGCTAATCCTGACTTGTAGACGATGTTTAATACCATGATGCAAAACATGCCGTAGAATGCTCAAGTAGCTACTTCAAATGTTGTTGTTTATGGTGGTGCTTTGGTGCTGGCGCCTAGAGCCGATTTCACTAAGCTGGACAAGGATTTTGCTAGTCTTGGTGGGAAATCATTCCAAGGAATGGAGTCGATGATGGAAGTGCAGGATTGGCTTGAAACCAATGAAAGGACCTTCAATGACTTAGAGCTAGATAATGATATGAAAATGCAATTGGCTTCTCGACAATTTTAAGGGTGAGCCATGAACTGATGGAATGTTGTAAAGGTCACCACTCCCGAAGTACAGTTCACTTAGGGCCAGTTCAAATCCAGATTCAAAGAGAAGTTTGAACTGGCAGCTCAGAAGTCGGTCTTGTTCCATAAGTTTGCGGATCTACAGTAAGGGGATATGATTATATTCGAGTATGTTGCTGCATTTGACGCCTTGCTGAAATATGGAATGTCCTTCATTGACACTCCATCAAAGAAGAAGGGGAAGCTCATAATTAGCTTAGATGGTTACTTAGGAGAGAAGCTTATGGGCCACATCGACGAGACTTTTGAGATGATAGTCAAGAAGCCTTGAGGCATAAGAGTCTTTATCCAAAGCCGAGGACTATTGTTCCCAAAGACAAGCCAAAGTCACAATTGGATGGAGGAGGCAAGAAGAAGTAGAACAATAAGAGGAAGCCATTTCAAAACAAAGGTGGCCAGAACAAGAGTAAGATCTCGCTAATTTGTTACAACTGTTGTGACAAGGGTTACTACTGTAGAGACTGTAAGGCTAAAGAATGGAAATGCTATAGTTGCAACAAGCTTGGGCAAATTTAGAAGGATTGTCCAGAGCTATTGAAGCAGAAACAGATGGTGAAAGCATATGCTGTCAATGTCATTCTGACCTCATCGAATGCTCCTTCAGCTAAAGAGAAGGGGAATGACATCATTATTCAAGGTATGATTTTTATTTATGATGTTCCTATATTAGTTTTGTTTGATACCGGGAACCTTATTGAAGGCTTCATTAGCCTATGTATGGTTTGTTCTTATCCAGTCATGCATTTCTTTTGATTGTGATAGCTTTGTTTAGGGTCTCGTTGGATTTGTTATTATACTAGGGATGGATTTGTTTCATAGATATGGAGTGATGGTGGATTATGAGAAGTCATTAGTGATGATAGGGGCAAATGATGGGCATACGGCAATGTTAGGCTGCCTACTGGATGATGACGTGATGGTCGGTTTTCTATGTTCGCTAGGTATCCCACCCGATGAGTTACCATCAATACCTATTTCCAAGGAGTATCCGAACATATTTGAGAAGGTAACCGAACTTCCATTACATAGAGAGATCGAGTTCCGTATTGATTTAGCTAAATATGCCAGACCGATAGCTAGAGAGTAGCGGGAGCTCGAGGTGCAAGTGAATGACCTATTGCGATAAGGGTTCATCTGTAGGAGTATTTCTGAGTGGGGCGCGCCTGTAGTATTCTCCACAAAGGCGGATGGTTCCCTTAGATTGTGTGTTGATTAATGTGAGCTGAATAAAGTATCGAGGAAGAAAAAGTATCCACTTCCACGTATTGGCAACTTGTTCGACCACTTCATGGCGCTAGAGTATTTTCTCAAATAGATCTTGCATGAAATTTTACCAATTGAGAGTAGCGAAGGAGAGTGTGCCGATTATAGTGTTTCGTGCACCGTTTAGTTTCTATGAGTGGTTGGTTATGCCATTCGGACTAACTAATACACCGACATACTTTGTTGATATCATGAACCGTGTTTTCAAGGGTCGGCTAAATAAATTCGTGCTTATGTTCGTCGATGATATTCTTGTTTACTTATGGACAGAGGAGGAACACAAGACATATCTGAGGTTCATGATTGAGGTATTGAGTTGAGATAGCACCGACTGAAAGCTAAGTTTTCAAAGTGTCACTTTTGGAGGAGGGAAGTGAGATTGTTGGGTCACGTTGTTTCTATGCAAGGCATTATCGTGGATCTTGCAAAAGTTGTAGTAGTTCAAGAATGGAAAACTCAAAAATGCTATGGATCTAAGGATTTTCTTAGGGTTAGCTGGATATTATATACGATTCATCTAGGACTTCTCTAAGGTAGCGACATTGTTGATTTAGTTGACGAAAAAGAATCAAACTTTTACTTAGGATGTAAGGTGTGAACATGCATTTTTGAGTCTAAAGGAAAAGTTGACGAGTGCACCAGTATTGACCATTCCGAGAGGGAATGAAGAGAGGGACGTACAGGCTGATGCTTGTGGTACCAGATTGGGCATAGTATTAATGCAGAGAGGTAATGTTGTTTCATATGCTAGTGAACAATTGAAGTCACATGAGAAGAAATAACCGACCGATGATTTAGAGTTAGTAGCGATTGTGTTTGCACTGAAGAATTGGAGGCACTATCTTATAGGAGAGAGGTTTAAGCTATTCGCCTACCATAAATTATTAAAGTACCTCTTTTCGCAGAAGGATTTTAACCTTCTCCAGCAATGATAGTTAGAGTTCCTAGCCTCCTATGACTTCAATATTGCATATACACTGGGTAAAGGTAATGCAGTTGTTGATGCATTGAGTAGGAGACATACGAGCTTAGGAGTTATGTTCCTAAAGTGGATGCAGTTAGAGTATATTGCTGGTAGTGATTTCTGATCGAGATGCGAGCTGGTGCAGAAATTTTGATGAGCTTGACTGTTAGACCTACATTGATTAAGTGGATCGGTACTAGTTAGAGGCATGATGCCAGATTAGTTGAGATTATTTCTAAGGCTGATGATGGACTAGAGTCTGAAGAGTGAGGCAGTATAGACTCGACTGAGATGGTTGGCTCCGTAAGGATGGAAGATTGCTTGTTCCTAATGTCGATGGGTTAAGGGATGAGGTGTTGTGGGAGTGCCATCATTTGAGATGGACTATCCATCCTGATGGTAATAAGATGTACTGTGACATGAAGCAGACCTATTAGTGGGAAGGGATGAGGAAAGACTTTGGGACATTCATTCGGAAATGCATGAACTTCTAGTTGGTTAAGGCAGAGCAGAAGAAGCCTAGTGTTTGGATGCAACTACTAGAAGTTCTCGAGTGGAAGTGGGAGCAAGTATCGATGGATTTCATCGATAGACTGCCGAGGACTAGAGTAGTGTATGATAGCATTCATGTCATAGTCGATAAATTGGCTAAAAGTGCTAGATTTATACCCATCGAATCAAGTAGAATGGCAGCCAAACTGACCTAATTGTATGTGAAGTGGATTGTACGATTCCATGGTGTGTCGAAGAGCATTGTGAGTGACCGATACCCATCATTCATCAGTGGGTTTTGGAAGAGCTTAGAAGTGGCTTTGGGGATAGAGTTGCATCTGTGTACAGATTATCACCCTCAAACTATGGTCAAACTAAAAGTGTAAATCATATTTTAGAGGATCTCTTGCAGGCTTGTATACTCAACTTTGGAGGCTCATGGGATATTCACTTACATCTCATTGAATTCACATACAATGATCATCAGTCTAGCACCGGTATGACAGCATTTAAAGAATTATATGACCGACCATGTAACACTCCTTCATGTTGGTAGGAATCAGACGAGAAATTGATACTTGGGCCAGATATGATTAGAGAAACCTCGGACAAGATCGAGATCCTTCGACAATGGATGAAAGCTACTCACGATACACAAAAGAACTATGTTGATAAGAGACGTACTGATCTAGAGTTCTCTATCGACAATATTATATCGATCAAGATCACTCCATTGAAAAATGTAATTCAGTTCGACAGTAAAGGAAAGTTGGCACCGAGATTTGTATGTCCTTTCCCTATACTAGAGAAGACTGGGAACATTGCATATAGAATCGACTTAGCTCAAAAAATGGTAGGAGTGCATAATGTGTTCCATGTTTCTCACTTGTAGAAATTTGTGCATGACTCATGCGTAACTATCACACTGGATCAACTGGATGATATCAAGATTGAACTACAGGCTTTGAGACCTCGAAGGCATATTCGTGTCGTTGGATGTTATATGAAGCAACTTAGGAGGAAGACAGTGAAGCTGGTGAAGGTTCAGTGGAGTGAAAGCGAAGACAATTGCACTTAAGAGACCGAGGAGAGTGTGGGGACTGCTTATCCAGAGCTCATTACTTGGTGAGACTTTATATTTATCGCTTGTACTTTCACTTATGATATCATAAAGTATACCTTAGTGTAGTATCTTGCCTATCAGGATAGGTTTGGATGTTTCCCTTTTCATTTGTTTTTGTGTATGCATGTTTGACGTGTGATGGTTGCTTATGCTTGTATATGGTTGTTAGGCATGCGGGATAAACTTGTTAATTTTTGTTTGGGATTTCGAGGGTGAAATTTCTAAAGGGGGAGAGTATAACAACCCGTATTCTACATATCAGAGGAGCGTAAAATGTTACTATTATTTCTAAAATTTTATTTTTAACATCAGAGGGTGAAATTCCTAAAAGGGAGAGCGTAATGACTTCATAAAACATATCTAGATTATCTGATCCTCATCCTGAGGCTTGTTGGAACTTATCTAGGGTCGCTAGTGTTCTCTTTTCTCCTAACACTCTTCCTCTTGAAAAGATTAAGTCTAATAAGGGGAGATTTATTTCTAAATTTTATAAAAGATCAATATTGTATGAACCAAAATAATTGAATGATTGTAATATCTAATTCAAGTAGTTTATAAATTTTTTGCTTTTGGTTTCTTTAATTTTCACATATTATATAGATTAAGGAACTCTCCAATAGTCCTATTCCTATGGAAATTTTGAGTAAATTTACCAAGTTAAAGAGAGATTTTAAGGAGAAGTCTTTAATCATTAGAACATCTCAATTAGCAAGGCACTTCTTTTTAAGAGATTTACAAGAAGTATACACAAGATTCTCTCACTTTCGTTTCGATTTCTTGGGTGAGAAGAAGGACAAACTACTTAGTGAAAGTTATAACTCATCATGCCAAATTGTTGTGTGGTCACACTAGCCCTTTAGCCGAATAATGCGATTATCATCATATTCCCCCAGTTAATATCCCAAAATTAAAGCTCCGTTTTATTCTACCCTTACCTTGTTGGTCAAGTCATTTGAAAAGCCAAAATCGGTGTTTCAAAACTTTAAGAGTTATTTAAATGTTCAAAAATGGAATTGTGATGTAATTTGAATTTCCTTATTGTTTGTAAACTTTGCTATTATTAATAAAAGAGCTTATTTTTCTTGTATTAGTTTCCGTTTTATTTATTCTAAATAGGAAAGCCAGTTAGCACTTGCACCTGGCCCTATAGATGCTCTTTCTCGATTGAATGTTATTAAAGATAAACTGATAGCCGAAATCAAAAAGAGGCAGTCACTTTAGCTTTATGGTTTTCGAACAATCCAAAAATACAAGAGCGGCACAAGAAATATTATCAATTAAGATCAATATTTAGAAACTATAAAGAAATGACCTCTAGTTTAGAGGATCAAAAATAAAGAGAAGGACAAAGAATTCCAAGAGTTGAAAAGGAAGATTGACTTGGTCCTAGGGTCTAGACCTTCATTCGATATTGATATAGAAATGACTAAATTACATCAATGAATAAATGACCTTGAAGTGGATTTAATAAAGAGTCAAGTATCATGTCAATCTTTGGAACTCATTGCGAGCGGAGGCGATTCTAGCCTTCCTACTCCTACTACTAGGAGGTTGATAAGATCTCAATCTTTTGTTAGCCAAGAATCTCCTACTTTATTAAACCTACCACTAGGTCTAAGTAATGAAGTGATCTCCCAGTGGGGTACACTAGTCAAATTCGAATGCATGCAATTGTTTAATAAGAAATGGAATAAAAAAGTTTCTCAACGCCTTAATGATTATAAAAGTCAGGTTGAAAAAATTTAGCATGAAAAACACATTATTGGGAAAGAGACTAAAGAATTAAAGAGCATGGTCCAAATCTTAAAAGGAGCCAACAAGACTCTTAAGTGTGCATTGAGGACTCAGGTTGACTCAGTTAATGATGCTGGTACCATTCGAAGGAAAGAGAAGAAATTGAAAGAACTTTCTAGTGTGGCCATTTGCCACATTACCGATCCTTCGTCAGTTGCTGAAGATCAAGATAGGATGGCAGAGTTCCATGAAATTTTGTAGAGAGCTACTTGTAGATCTTTAAGTAGACCCCTTTTTGTAGTTCAGTTTATGCACCTGCGACTTTTGTATACAACATATTAAATAATAAATGAATTTGTATTCAAATGAATGTTACCTTGAATGCACCATATGTACTTTTAAATGTGCTTAATTATTTGAGATGTACATCCTGCTATCTAGTGCTTTAAGGTTTTACCATATAAGCCGATAATCTGCCTGTTTAGAGAACCAAGAACTTTACAGATTGAGTATTCAGCATTTCAGTTGGTATGAAGGCCATAAATTTTGACCTCGATGTAAAAGTCTGCCTCTTAGTTCAATAATGGAGATTCTTGTTATTGTAAGAAAGTTAAATTCCAATCTAAACTTAAAATATCAAAAGCCAATTTAATGGAGCCTCATTTTTGTCATTGAAGTAAGATAGTTTACTTTTAGTGTCAGTCATTTTCCTTATTTTAGGAAATCTTTGGATAGTAGACCAGAAACCTGACTAGCAATAATGGAATCCTTTTAAATAGAAGGCTAGAAAATTACTTCATCATAGAAATTTAGAAAACTATCTAGCAATAATGATAAAAGACCAAAAAACGTATCTAGCTATAGTAGAAGACCAAAAAATCCCTCTAGCAATAATAGAGGAACGAAAACCCCATCGAGTAATAATAAAGGAAGACTAGAAAACTATCTGGCAATAATAGAAGTCCAGAAAACCATCTAGCAATAATAACTTCTGAATAGGAGATGACCAGAAAATCCATCTGGCAATAACGCTTTTTTTATGGTAAAAATCCTGCTTTCTTTACTTTGAAGCATAACAGCTCATATTTGATTAATCTTCGTCTAGAAGATTATTTGATTTTGCTTTGGAACACAAAGGGCTCATTTTTGGTTAAGTTCTTTTATCTCTTTTTGGGCTTTAAACATCTTAATCCCTTTTCTTCTCACCACTCTTTGGGCCTTGGACGTCTTAATTCCTTTTCTTTTCGTGTCTCTTTGCGCTTTGGATGTCATAGTCCCTTTTCTTTGTCACCATCTTAGGTGATGATCTCAACTTGGATCGAACCACTTATCACCATCTTTGGTGATGATTTAGGTCAGTTATCTAGTGCGTTTGGTTAGCTATCTTAAGCAGAACCAAGAACTTACCTGAACCTTCCTCCAGGAGGCACTTTAGTAAGGCTTTAGAGACAGTACTAAAGGCTGGTTCTGTGCTTTGGTTAGGCCATCTTAGACGAAACCAAAGGCTTACCCTATCCTCCCTCTAGAAGACGCTCCAGCTAAGCCACATCGGTAGGGGCTGAAGGCTTGTAGATGCTTCGGTCAAACCTTTTAAGACGAGACCAAAGGCTTACTCTGACCTTCCTCTAGGAGGTCCTTTGAATAGGCCATCTCGGTGAGGACAAAGGCTATTCGCCCCTTACACCATCTTAGGTAGTGGTTTAGGCTTTTCCTTTTATTTTAGGAGAGTCTTACTCTTTAACCATGTAGATGCACTTATTTTTACTTAGAAAATCTTTCTTTATTATCAACTTGTTCAATATCTTTGTACAAATTACTTGAGCTTCCCTTATCCTAAGAGGTTATTGATTATTCCTTCCAACCATCAGCACAGATTGGTCTCATAGCCATTAGAATGATGATAATGAAAATATAATCCTCCAAGATTTCTTTTATTCTTCGGTCGCTTCTTTTGTGAAGGCCAACAGTTGAGCTTGTCTTTGGTCAAGAGGTAGATATTCTCACAAGATGTAGTAAGAAAGTAGTCCTTAGAAAATCATAATCTTTTGGGGAATAACCCTCTTGATCGGCGCTTAACTCTTTTGTCACTTGTGAAATACTCTTCATCTTCAATGACCAACTTTCATTTTTGGGAGTTTTGCACTTCATTTGTTTTATAAGATTGATCAAGTACATTCCTCCACTTTCTAGTAAACAGATCAAAATCTCTTTCTATCGCATTTTCGAAGATAGTTCCTTTGCTTTGAGTTGGATTTCCTTTCTCATTTTCATGAAGATGCCATCTCTTTTATATTTTCTTCCTAAGGCAAAGATCGGTTCGACCCTATATAGAATGGATTCACACTCCACTTTTCTGTATTATAAGAATCCACTTGTCTTCTTATACCCTCCATGACCTGTAATGCCCGAGCCTTAATACTTGTTCCTCATGAAGCCAAGGATCATCAATGATTAGTTAGGTTGGTCCAGCCATTTGATGTTTGAAAGACCCTTGCTCAGAGATTTTAACACGTTTAATTAACATGACTAAGCAAAGCTTAGTTGATGTGATTAAATGGTTTTAAGAATCAAGAGTAGGCCGGTTTGGAAGGATTCCTTAAGGGAATATTCTTGGTAGGGATAAATACTCTAAGCTCTACATATGCAGGTCAAGGTAGTTCCACATGCGGGTTAAATGGGGATGGAGGTTTGGGCCCTCCTTCTAGCACCAAAATGTCAATGAATTTCTTCGTCAAACCGAAAAGTGTAAGGAAAGTGGAATGTGGTTGTAAGAAGGATCGGATGTCCCTTGTAAATCTCAATGAGTGTTGGCCAAAGCGACACTTGGTTGAGAAAGGATTTGGATAATTAGGCTTGGCTCCTTCAAGTCCATGATGATGTCATAAGCATGATCATGTCAAAGCTATATCAATCTATGTAGAGAAATCAAAACCAAAAATCAAGATTATGCATGCTTTTGGAATTTGAAGCAAGTTATGATTAAAAACCACAAGTTCTTTGGAACTCGAAAATAAGTCACAATTCAAGTCTTCTTTATTCATATGTTATGTAATTATTGAATGTACAAGGTCTTGTGTGCAAAAGTACAAACTACATAAAATCCACAAATCAATTTAGGGTTACTAAGTTTGAAATGAAAGAGTAAGAAAATAATGATTCACACCTTTCTTTATGCCGCTAGGTCTTTTATAGGGGTTTAGGGATATGGCATGGCTGTTACATGTCCATGCAGCATACTTGACCTCCGGCATTAACCGGATTGATGGTGCATGGCGCTACACTTCAGCATCCATTTGCACAATGGTGAACCTAGGCACTTAGCATCCATCCCGCCTTGATAGGCTTCACTGATGACGTTCGATATCAACATTTGTTTTAAGGATATGTGGCCTCTTTTGAAGGTTGATGAAGTGCGACATTACTGTGGCACGACATCGGTAAGTGGTAACATTAATAAGTGGCGATATTGGCAATGATCGGTACTGTTCCATACGACATTGGTAATAGGCGACATCGATGTCAATTGTCATTGATAACTAGCAACACTGATAATCGGCGGCATTGACAATATGCAGCATTGGTGATAAGCAGCGTTAATAAGAGACAACAACAGTGATGAGTGGCATTGATAGGAGACGGCATCTATGGTGAAGCGGCATT
This sequence comes from Allium fistulosum, assembly GCA_030737815.1. Taxonomy (NCBI): domain Eukaryota; kingdom Viridiplantae; phylum Streptophyta; class Magnoliopsida; order Asparagales; family Amaryllidaceae; genus Allium; species Allium fistulosum. The sequence goes on along the minus strand of CM060908.1, from coordinate 228,895,450 downwards.
GATGAGATGCGACATTAATATGGAGCGACATTGATTCTTCTATCTACATAGAAGAAGTGCTTCATTGATGCAATGCTGCATTAGTGTGATACATCATCAATGCTATATTATGCTATTATAACTGTTTGTGGCAAAAATGGTCACTAACCCAGATTGTAGTGAAAGCACCAATGTCCAGGTAGATCCAATCATGGATCTTATGATAGTTGTATGTAGAGAGTAATAAAGTTAAGAAATAGTAAATGAAAAATAAAAGCAAGTAAAGAACACAAGAGAATTATAATGGTTCAGCTTTCTCCGGCCTACGTCCACTTCAAGAATTTCCTTTTTGTTCCTTTATACTGTAGTTACAGTTACAAAAGAGTGTTATTCAAAAGCTGAAGTGGCAGAGTTTAGCCAAGCTTAAAGACAAAGAGGAGTCGAGAGAAAAGATCCCTTTTCTTGAGTCATGCTCTCTCTAATTATAGGTGGAGATCTGCAAAGATCTTGCTGAAAATTAGGCAAAGAAGTATCTTGGTCCATGTGGGCCCGTATGCAGATCGATGGTGCCCACCTCCATGCTTTGGGATCGATCAATAAGTCTTTGGTATCAATAATTCCCACACTATAATCGGCTGAGATCGATCATGGTGAAAGATGATAGTGCAAAGTCCTTGCTCTCTAAATTTCGTACAATCCCGACTTACGGTTTGTGAGATATCGCATTTTTCGTGAAACTAGGGATCGATCCATAACGAGGTGGATCCAAAATATGGTTCGATCCAATTTTTGTGAGTTTTGATTTGTGGTTGTTTGTGGTGGGTCCCATAATGCTAAGGAAGGTAGTGTGAAATTTTATCATCAATCCGGTAAATTTTGATATCGATCCAGTACATTTTAATATCGATCCAGCACATTTTTGTATCGATCCGTTTGTCCTACGTATCGATCCAGCACATTTTTGTATCGATCCGTTTGTCCTACGTATCGATCCATATCAATTCCGTATCGATAGGAGCACTTATCATATGATGATGAAACTTGCTGGAGTGGGTCCCCAGAGCCTTAGGAGCATTGAGTGAAAGTATGAGATCGATCCAGTGAGTTTAGCTATCGATCCTCAATGAGATGCGTGTTTTTCGTATCCATATGATCGATATGAAAATGATCGATATAGAAAATAATTTTTTGTTGAATTTTGGCTTGAGATTGATTATGCTAGCTTCCTAGAGTATTCTAAGCATGTCCTCAAAGTTTGGAGTCGTTTGGATCCGAAATGAGTGAGATATACCTCGTTTCGTGTCAAAAAGCAACATTTTCGCATCCATCAGATCGATACGAAAATGATGGATATGGAGGATTTTTCAGCTTCATTGTTTTGACTTGAAATTTTGTGTTTGGGCTTCCTACACTATTTTATTGACTTTCAAAAAGTTTCAAGTTGATTGGCTGTGTAGATTGTGAGTTAAGATCGATCCAAGATTGAGTTTACAAGTGTAGGCTGAAACTTTCGTATCCATCGCCTCGTATCCATAGCTTTCCCATCAATCCGAGTCTTATGCAGTGATCCATGTTTTGTGCTCCATCCCTTGACCGCTTCTTTCGTATTGATCAATATGAATGAACGATTCGAAATATGCCTTCGAATCCATCCAGTGCCCTATCCTTCGTATCGAGCCCATGCTTGCTCGATCGATACGAAATGTATCGAGACGAAGTTTGATCGATCTAAACCAAAAGTGCAGTGCATTATCCAAACCATATCCATCCTGGGGTGGCTAGATCGATACGAACTGTATCGATATGAGATGTATCGAAATGAATATCGATCTATATGAACCAAACGCCATAATGATCGATATGAAAGTATCGATACGAAACCATTGTTCACCAATATTGATCCATCCATAACTTGAGCGTACTAACTCCGATTGACCTAAAATTCGAAAGGTAGCCTCACTGGGCCTTGCTTATCATTCCCGATTATATATTTGTTTCCATTCGATCTCCAATCCTGATATCCATCCATTTTAGCCAATTTGTTGATATCATGGCTTTGACCAAAAAGCGGGATAACATTTGCCACCCAAAACATGCCTTGCAAGAGGAAGGCATGTTTTGAATAGCTATAAATCCGATATCCAAAATCCATACTCCATTGATAGCCATATCATCTAATCCACAATCCAATTCATTACCAAGAAATTCCAACCGAACCCAACAACCGAGTTCTAATTCTTTTGTATCCAGTAACCAATAACCAAATCCATGACCTCTCCAGGTCAATATCCAAATCCGGGACCGCTCCAGGTCCTTAACCGAATCTAGGACCGCTTTGGGTCCATGCCCAATCCTCAGACATTCAAAGATGAATCAATATCCATTTCACATCTTGGAAGCCAGTAACCGAATCCTACGATCTCTCTGGATCATTGATGCCCTTCTCTGGACCCTTGCTAAGCTCGATCCAAACTTAATGATTGAATAGGCAGATCCTGTCGCGCTCCGGCAAAGCAACCTATCCCTTGCACTCCGGCCCTGGTGGGGACATATAGAGATGTCCTGGTTCTCCTAGACGGACCATAGCCTCTCTGGGATCCTACTGGATTCCATCCTATCACTCTCCAGTGAAGGGGAAACAACGTCGAGCAAGACGATCATGTCGCTCTCCGGTGAAGTGGAGTCACTCCCTGCACTCCAGTTCAATATCCCTGAACATTAAGTGATGCCATGGCGTAAGTCCTAGACCGATTACAGCCACTCTGGGCTCTTGCGGAAGCCGATCCAATCACTCTCCGGTGAATGGGGAACAATGTCAAGTGACCCAATCCTGTTGCTCTTCGGTGAAACGACTCACTTCGTGCACTCCGGTCCCTGCCTTTTCGGTCAGGGGCATAGAGCAATCAATTTGCAACTGACTTCTAGTATCCATCCCTTAACTCTCCGGTTAGGGATTTGTTTCACAAAATCCAAAATCCAAATGTTCAACGAAAAAAAAGCAGAAAAAACTAAATGCTGCCTCTTCGGGCAGAGCGGTCTACTACCATCTCAAAGCATTCCTGGGAATCACTCCGGTTACCTTACATGTGTAACTGGCATAGCTGCTTTATTTTTAGAAACAAAACCAGAAAGATTATTTGATGACCGAAGTTCAAATCCTGGACTCGGCCCTTGCCAACACGATCAGCTGATGACGAGTCGTGACCCCGATCCAAGGTCATTCCTGTTTAGTGCAGGCGGTAGCTGCTTGTGTTCTACCGCTGTTGTCTAGTTCCTCACATGCTATGGCAATCTGCCACTCTTGATGTGTTCTTACACTATGTCCTTCAAGTGGCGGCATTCATCTGTGGTATGCCCTTCCAGCTCATGGAATAGGCAGTACCTCTCGTTCCTGCGCTCCCGCTCTATGGGATTCCTTCTGGGTGGTTTTTGATAGGGGAGTTGCCCCCATGTTTCCAAGTAAGTTCGTTCCAGATTCTCCATCAAGTCTGTGTATGCGGTGAATTTGGGTTCGTGGTCTCTCCTCTATTTGTTAGAACCATCATATCCATCATCCTGCTTTCGCTTTCCTTTATCCATCCCAAGCCTTTCTCCAGATGTTCCTTCACCTTGCGCGATGTTCACCTCCTGTCTTTTGGTGCGTGCATCCTCTAATCGTATAAACCTTTCCTCCACATGATAGAACTCCCCGAGATCCTATGGTGGATCCCATGCCAATGAGTCCTTGAACTCAGTTCCTTCTGCAATTCCTGCTACTGCCGCCATCAAAATCATTGATGGATCCAGGCAATCCACTGAAGCCACGGCTGTATTGAACCACATTAGAAAATTCCTTACGGAGTCTCCTATCCTTTGCTTCATCGATGCCAATGTCATTAGGTTCTTAGGTCGTGTAACGTGGACCCTGAATTGTCTCATGAAGTGTTCCACTAGTTCGCCCCATGTCCTGATCGATCCATTATCTTGGTGCCCAAACCAGAGCGCAGCCAAATCCGTCAAGTATAAAGGGAAGCATCTTGCCATAACCTCCTCATATGCCCCCAACACTTCCATATGCCTCTACTCGGTAGCCCTCCTCTCATAGTCCTTCTTATTAATCCAGAGTCCCGCTCATCTCCATTCGGGGGTGGCCTCCTATATGTGTTTCCATCCTGCCCCTAATGTCCTAGAGGTTATTCTAGGTAGTACTCTTCATGGGTTGGTACCAGCTTGCTGAGCTGCATTCACGGGCCTTCCAATATCTGATCCCGAGGGTCTGTCCCTAGGCCTTTGTTGATTCCCTTCATCTTCAGCATTCTGATTCTGGATCTGACCTCCAGAAATTCCTGTAGCTCCGACTCCTTATTCCACATTGCTAGCAGCAGCGGTTAGTCCATTTCCTAAGTTCTACGTCCCAGCTGTTCCCATTTGCCCGAAGAGATTCTACATCATCTCTTGTTGTCTCTTCAATAATCTCTCCTATATAGAATCCATTATTGTCCGCATCTCATCCCTTGTGATGTAGATAGATGCCCGATCTGCTCCAGCTCCAAAGGAAGCCCCTTGACTTTCCCTCTTGATGGCTTCTTTCTGGCAATGTCCTTCTAGCCGATTGCCTAACTATAGCTTCAGATCCAATCCTCTTCCAAAGCAGCGGGTGTTAGAGTTCTCATTGAAAACACCAAAGTGTTAGTGGAAAAAATTGTCACTAACCTCGATTGTAGTGAAAACACCGATGTCCTGGTAGATCCAATCACGAATCTTATGATAGTTGTATGTAGAGAGTAATAAAGTGAAGAAATAGTAAATGAAAATTGAAAGCAAGTAAAAAACACAAGAGAATTATAGTGGTTCGTCTTTCTCCAGCTTACGTCCACTTCAAGAATTTCCTTTTTATTCCTTTATACTGTAGTTACAATTACAAAAGAGTGTTATTCAATAGCTGAAGTGGCAGAGTTTAGCTAAGCTTGAATATAAAGAGGAGCCGAGAGAAAAGATCCCTTTTCTTGAGCCATGATCTCTCTATTTATAGGTGGAGATCTGCAAAGATCTTGCTGAAAATTAGGCAGAGAAGTCTCTTGGTCCATGTGGGCCCATATGCAGATCACTGGTTCCCACCTCCATGCTTTGAGATCGATCAATAAGTCCTTTGTATCGATAATCCCCATGTTATAATCCCCTAAGATGGATCATGGTGAAAGATGATTGTGCAAAGTCCTTGCTCTCCAAATTTCATGCGATTCTGACTTACGATTTGTGAGATATCGCATTTTTCGTGAAACTAGGGATTGATCTATACGTGGTTGATCCAAAATATGGATTGATCTAATTTTTGTGAGTTTTGACCTGCAGTTGTTTGTGGTGGGTCCCATGATGCTAAGGAAGGTAGTGTGAAATTATAAGATCGATCCAGTAAATTTTGATATCGATCCAGTACATTTTAATATCGATCCAGCACATTTTTGTATCGATCCGTTTGTCCTACGTATCGATCCATATCTATTTCGTATCGATAGGAGCACTTATCATATGATGATGAAACTTGCTGGAGTGGGTCCCTAGAGGCTTAGGATCATTGTGTGAAAGTTTGAGATCGATCCAGTTAGTTTAGCTATCGATCCTCAAAAAGGTAGGCATTTTTCATATCCATATGATCGATACGAAAATGATGGATACGAAGGATTTTTCAACTTCATTGTTTTGACTACAAATTTTGTATGTGGGCTTCCTACACTTTTTTTGACTTCCAGAAAGTATCAAGTTGATCGGCTTTGTAGATTGTGAGATATGATCGATCCAAGATTGAGTTTACAAGTGTAGGCTGAAACTTTCGTATCCACCACCTCGTATCCATCACATGCCATATCCATAGCTTTCGCATTGATCCGAGTCTTATGAAGTGATCCATGTTTTGCACTCCATCCCTTGACCGCCTCTTTTGTATCGATCGATATGAATGATCGATATGAAATATGCCTCTGATTCCATCTAGTGCCCTATCCTTCGTATCGATCTCATGCTTGCTCGATCGATATAAAAGGTATCGTGACGAAGTTTGATGGATCCAAACCAAAAGTGCAGTGCATTATCCAAACCATATCCATCCTGGAGTTGCTAGATCGATACGAATTGTATCGATACAAGATGTATCGATACGAATATCGATCGATATGAACCAAACGCCATAATGATCGATACGAAAGTATCGATACGAAACCATTGTTCACCAATATTGATCCATCCATAACTTGAGCGTATGAACTCCGATTGATCTGAAATTTGAAACGTAGCCTCACCGGGCATTGCTTATCATTCCCGATTAATCCCACCTTGATTAGAGCTTTGTCCAATTTTGACAGTATCGATCATAGCCTTGTTTCCAATCAATCTCCCAATCTGACATCCATCCTTTTTAGCCAATTTGTTGATATCCTGTCTTTGACCAAAAAGCGGGATAACCTTTTCCCCCAAAACATGCCTTGTGATAGGAAGGCATGTTTTGAACAACTTTAAATCCAATATCCAAAATCCATACTCCACTGATAGCTATATCATCCAATCCATGCCCAATCCTAAGCCATTTAAAGATGAATCAATATCCATTTCACATCTTGGAAGCCAGTAACCGAATCCTACGATCTCTCCGGGTCATTGACGGCCTTCTTTGGACCCTTGCTAAGCTCGATCCAAACTTAACGATTGAATAGGCAGATCTTGTCGCGCTCCAGCGAAGCAACCTATCCCTTGCTCTCTAGCCCCAGAGGGGGCATATAGCGATGTCCTAGTCCTCCTAGACCGATCATAGCCTCTTCGGGCTCTTGCTGGATCCCATCCTATCACTCTCTGGTGAAGGGGAAACAACATCGAGCAAGCCGATCATGTCGCTCTCCGGTGAAGCGGAGTCACTCCCTGCACTCCAGTTCAATATCCCTGAACATTAAGTGATGCCAAGGCCTAAGTCCTAGACCGATAACAGCCACTATGGGCTCTTGCCGAACCCAGATCCAATCACTCTCCAGTGAATGGGGAACAACGTCATGTGAGCCGATCCTGTCGCTCTACGGCGAAGCGACTCACTTCCTGCACTCCAGTCCCTGCCTTTCTGGTCAGGGGCATAAAGCGATCAATTTCCACCTGACTTCCAGTATCTATCCCTTAACTCTCTGATTAGGGATTTGTTTCACAAAATCCAAATTCCAAACGTTCAATGAAAAAAAACAGAAAAAACTAAGTGCTTCCTCTTCGGGCAGAGTGGTCTACTACCATCTCAGAGCATGCTTGGGAATTGCTCCGGTGCCCATACATGTGTAAGTGGCCTAGCCGCTTTATTTTTAGAAACAAAACCAGAAAGATTATTTGATGACCAAAGTTCAAATCCTGAACTCGGCCCTTGCCATCACGATCAGCTAATGATGAGTCGTGACCCCGATCCAGGGTCATTTATGTTTGGTGCAGGCGGTAGCTGCTCATGTTCTACCACTGTTGTCCGGTTCTTCACATACTGTGGCAATCTGCCACTCCTGATGTGTTCTTCCACCATGTCCTTCAAGTGGCCGCATTCATATGTGGTATGCCCTTCCAGCTCATGGAATAGGCAGTACCTCCTGCTCCTGCGCTCCCGCTCTATGGGATTCCTTCTGGGTGGTTTTCGATAGGGGAGTTGCCCCCATGTTTTCAAGTAAATTCATCCCAGATACTCCGTCAAGTCCGTGTATATGGTAAATTTCGGTTCCCTGTCTCTCCTCCGTTTGTTAGAACCATCATATCCATCATCCTGCTTTCTCTTTCCATTATCCATCCCACATCCTTCTCCAGATGTTCCTTCGCCTTGCATGGCGTTCACCTCCCGCCTTCTGGGGCGTGCATCCTCTAATCGTATAAACCTTTCCGCCTTGTGATAGAACTCCCCAAGAACCTATGGTGGATCCCGTGCCAATGAGTCCTTGAACTTGGTTCCTTCTGCAATTCCTGCTACCAAAGACATCAAAATCATTGATGGATCCTGGCGATCCACCAAAGCCATGGCTGCATTGAACTGCATTAGAAAATTCCTTACGGACTCTCTTGTCCTCTGCTTTATCGATGCCAATGTCATTACGTTCTTGGGTCGTGTAACGTGGACCCTGAATTGTCTCATGAAGCGTTCCACTAGTTCGCCCCATGTCCTGATCGATCCATTCTCTAGCTGCCTGAACCAGAGCACAGCCAAATCCATCAAATATAAAGGGAAGCATCTTGCCATAACCTCCTCAGATGCCTCTAGCACTTCCATATGCCTGATGTATCTAGTTACGTGCATAGTTGGGTCTGACTTCCCATCATAGGCCTCCAGCGTTGGTAGTTTGAATTCTGGAGGGTTCCTTGCATTTCTGATATTCAAAGTGAACAGACTCTGACTGACTTCCTCCAAGCCTCTGCTCGATAGCCGTCCTCTCATAATCCTTCTTATTAATCCAGCCATCCGCTCTTCTCCATCCGGGGGTGGCCTCCAATTTGCGTTTCCATCTTGGCCCCTATGTCCTGGAGGGTATTCTGGGTAGTACTTTTCATGTTGCTAATTCACGTTTGCGTTAGCCCTAGCTTGCTGAGCTGCATTCATGGGCCTTCCAATATCTGATCTCGATGGTTTGCCCCCAGGCCTTTGCTGATTCCCTTCATCTTCACCGTTCTGATTCTTGATCTGACCTCTAAAAATTCCTGCAGCTCCGATTCCTTGTTCCACATTGCCAACAGCTGCGGTTAGTCCATTTCCAAGGTTCTGCATCCTAGTTGTTCCCATTTGCCCAAAGAGATTCTGCATCTTCTCTTGTTGGCTCTTCAATAATCTCTCCTGCATAGAATCCATCATTGTCTGCATCTCATCCCTTGTGATGTAGATGGTTGCCTGATCTGCTCCAGCTCTAGAGAAAGCCCCTTGACTTCCCTTCTGATAGCTCATTTTGGTAATGTCCTTCTAGCCGATTGCCTAACTATAGCTTCAGATCCAATCCTCTTCCAAAGCAGCTGGTGTTAGAGTCTCAGTGAAAACACCAAAGTGTTAGTGGCAAAAATGGTCACTAACCCCGATTGTAGTGAAAGCACCGATGTCCAGGTAGATCCAATCACGGATCTTATGATAGTTGTATATAGAGAGTAATAAAGTGAAGAAATAGTAAATGAAAAATGAAAGCAAGTAAAGAACAATAGAAAATTATAGTGGTTCGGCTTTCTCCGGCCTACGTCCACTTCAAGAATTTCCTTTTTATTCCTTTATACTGTAGTTACAGTTACAAAAGAGTGTTATTCAATAGCTGAAGTGGTAGTGTTTAGCCAAGCTTGAAGATAAAGAGGAGCCGAGAGAAAAGATCCCTTTTCTTGAGCCATGATCTCTCTACTTATAGGTGGAGATCTGCAAAGATCATGCTGAAAATTAGGCAGAGAAGTCTCTTGGTCCATGTGGGCCCATATGCAGATTGGTGGGGCCCACCTCCATGCTTTGAGATCGAGCAATAAGTCCTTCGTATCGATAATCCCCATGATATAATCAGCTAATATAGATCATGGTGAAAGATGATTATGCAAAGTCATCGCTCTCAAAATTTCATGCGATTCCGACTTACGGTTTGTGAGATATCACATTTTTCGTGAAACTTGGAATCGATCCATACGTGGTGGATCCAAAATATGGATCGATCTAATTTTTGTGATTTTTGACCTGCGGTTGTTTGTGGTGGGTCCATGATGCTAAGGAAGGTAGTGTGAAAGTTTGACATCGATCCAATACATTTTGATATCGATCCAGTACATTTTAATATCGATCCATCCATATCAATTCCGTATAGACAGGAGCACTTATCATATGATGATGAATCTTGCTAGAGTGCATCCCCAGAGGCTTAGGAGCACTATGTGAAAGGTTGAGATTGATCCAGTGAGTTTAGCTATCGATCCTCAATGAGATGGGCATTTTTCGTATCCATATGATCGATACGAAAATGATGGATACAAAGGATTTTTCAAATTCATTGTTTTGACTTGAAATTTTGTGTGTGGGCTTCCTACACTATTTTGTTGACTTCCAAAAAGTTTCAAGTTGATTGGCTTTGTAGATTGTGAGGTATGATCGATTCAAGATTGAGTTTACAAGTGTAGGCTAAAACTTTCGTATCCATCGCCTCGTATCTATCACATCCCATTTCCATAGCTTTCGCATCAATTCGAGCCTTATGTAGTAATCCATGTTTTGTGCTCCATCCCTTGACCACTTCTTTTGTATCGATCGATACGAATAATTGATACGAAATATGCCTCCGAATCCATCCAATGCCCTATCCTTCGTATCGATCCCTTACTTGCTTGATCAATACGAAATGTATCGAGACGAAGTTTGATCGATCCAACCAAAAGTGCAGTGCATTTTCCAAACCATGTCCATCCTGGAGTTGCTAGATTGATACGAATTGTATCGGTATGAGATCGATACGAATATTGATCGATACGAACCAAATGCCATAATGATCGATACGAAAGTATCGATACGAAACCATTATTCACCAATATTGATCCATCCATAACTTGAGTGTATGAACTCTGATTGACCGGAAATTCGAATCGTAGCTTCACCGGGCCTTGGTTATCATTCCCGATCGATTCCACCATGATTGGAGGTTGGTCCAATTTTGACAGTATCGATCATAGCCTTGCTTCCAATCGATCTTCAATCCTGATATCCGTCCTTGTTAGCCAATTTGTTGATATCCTGGCTTTGACTAAAAAGTGGGATAACAATAACATTGATGGTTTATGGTATAGTGTTTTCCAATGTTGTCATTCCCTTACTAACATGCGACATTGTTTCCAATTTCTTTGGCACGTTATCACTCATTCAACTTTATAAGTGGTATGCGGCATTGATGGCATCTAATATTGCTGGCTTTGTTAATGACCTACGACATTGCTTATTATTCTTTATTAATTAGGAGCGGCATTGTATACTTTCGACATTGATTTATCTTCATACTTTCGACATTGCTTGTTGATGCAACATCATGTTTATATCGGCATTCCATATAATAATGATAGTAACCATATATATGTATGTAGGTTTGTATGAGTGCATATGTATTTGTATATATGTATTTTATATATGTGTGTGTGCTCTGGTATTTATTGCCTTCGATTTTCTAAAGTTACAATAGCTTGTTATATTATTTTAATCTCCGCCTATTTCTATTGACAATGAATTACTTTGGTTGCTATTACTTGTTTCTTCTCTTTTATTTGATGGTAAGAGGGGGAAGCAACTTAACTAATAGTTTGTTTAATTTCTACCTGTTTGTATTAACATTGAAGTACATTGATTGCTATACTAATAATAGCGTCCTTGAAAGTGGAATAGGGAAAATAGTTCGATTCAGTCATCCTCGTTGGTATTAAATCCATTCGACTAGGGAGTTAAATTCAACAAAAGTTCATCATGGTAAGCTTTCTAATCTTCCACTTATGTGTTTTCTATTTGAGCCATGTTAATTTTTAAACAGCTTTTTGAATGTGAATATTAGGCACACATCCCTAAAACCAAACTTAATTCAAAGCCGGTCCTTGTCCAAAAAAACATACTTTCTACGTCCTTGTTTTTGTTTTATGTCTATTTTTTCCCTAAATTACCCCTGCGCTTCCAAGTTGAGTCATGGTTCTTCTTCTTCTTCAGTTTCTTCTGATCAAATTGAAACCCAAGCTGAGTTTTCTTCATACAAGTGTTTAATTCTCGATTTCAATATAAAAAAATGCAACTATTTGAAGACGAATCAATCTTGTTTACAAATATATGAATTGTTTTTTGTTTTTTATGGACTGTTGGTGTTGTTTTGATGTTTAAATTCGTTAATTATAATGAGAAATGGTTGCAGTTTGATATTTGAAGTTATGTGCACAAATACTGCAAATGTTACTTAGAATAACATTCATACAGTTCTTTCCTGCAAATATTTTTCATAGTTGCTAGAAAATCAGTAATTTTTAAGATTATTTGCAGACATTAGAGCAAATTTTCATAATAATTGCAAAAAAGTCAGCAAATATGGGGAATACTTGCATATAAATATGCTTTTATTTAGGAATTTTCCTCTGCAATTATTCACTTTAAATTTAGCATATATTCATAATATATACTTGCTGAAAAATTAGCAATTATTCCCTTAAAATCATTTGTATTCATCTTTGTATGCAATTATTGAAAATAATTGCAGTGATGTATGTAATTCTTCTGAATAATTTGCATGTATATCTTAAAAATCTGCAATTATACTCAATAATTACAGAAGTTGGTGCAAATATTGTAATTAACAATAGAAAATTCATTATATCAAGTATGCAGTTAAAAAACTCATTTAACAACTGCAATTTATAACTGCATAACATATATGCAGTTAAAAATAATATAATTAATAACTTTATATTAGATATATATGCAAGTATAATAAGAATCTTATGAATTTTTAACTGCATAAGTGAAATGCACTTCAAAATTTGCATGATTCAAGTGAATATTTTAACTGCATATGTATATGTAGTTAAAAATTGCATTTAACCCTTGCTATTTTTCACTACATAACAGACATGCAGTTAAAAATGGTGCAATTTATAACTGCATAAGTGAAACGTAGCTAAAAATGCAGTTGTTCATAAATAATTGCAAACATGTATGCAGCTATTCATAATAATTGCATATATGTCTGCAAGTATAATAAAAATCTTATGACTTTTAACTGCATAAGTGAAATGCACTTAAAATTTGCATCATTTAATTGTCATTTTAACTGCATATTTCTTATTCAGTTAAAATTTGCATATAACAGCTATATTTTTAAGATGCATATCGGACATGCATATTATTGATGTAAAATGCAGTTTGAATTTGATTTAACAACTATATTTATTAACTGCATATCAAGTATGTAGTTAAAAAACACATTTAACAGCTGCAATTTTTAACTGCATAACATATATGCAATTAAAAATAATACAATTAATAACTTTATATTAGATATTTATGCAAGTATAATAAGAATCTTTTGAATTTTCAACTACATAAGTGAAATGCACTTCAAAATTTGCATGATTCAAGTGTATATTTTAACTGCATATGTTATATGCAGTTAAAAATTGCATTAAACAAGTGCTATTTTTCACTGCATAACAAATATGCAATTAAAAATGGTGCAATTTATAACTGCATGAGTGAAATGCAGTTAAAAATGCAGTTGTTCATAAATAATTGCAAACAAGTATGCAACTGTTCATAATAATTGCATATATGTCTGCAAGTGTAATAAAAATCTTATGACTTTTAACTGCATAAGTAAAATGCACTTAAAATTTGCATCATTTAATTGTATGTTTTAACTGCATATTTCATATGCAGTTAAAATTGGCATATAACAGCTGTATTTTTAAGATGCATATCAGACATGCATATTATTGATGTAAAATGTAGTTAAAATTTGATTTAGCAGCTATATTTATTAACTTCATATAAAGTATGTAGTTAAAAAACACATTTAACAGCTGCAATTTTTAACTGCATAACATATATGCAGTTAAAAATAATACAATTAATAACTTTATATTAGATATGTATGCAAGTATAATAAGAATCTTATGAATTTTTAATTGCATAAGTGAAATGCACTTCAAAATGTGCATGATTCAAGTGTATATTTTAACTGCACATGTTATATGCAGTTAAAAATTGCATTTAACAGGTGCTATTTTCATTGCATAACAGATATGCAGTTAAAAATGATGCAATTTATAATTGCATAAGTGAAATGCGGTTAAAAATGTAATTGTTCATCAATAATTGCAAACAAGTATGCAACTATTCATAATAATGGCATATATGTCTGTAAGTATAATAAAATTCTTATGACCTTTAACTGCATAAGTGAAATGCACTTAAAATTTACATCATTTAATTTTGTGTTTTAACTGCATATTTAATATGCAGTTAAAATTTACATATAGCAGCTGTATTTTTAAGATGCATATCGGACATGCATATTATTGATGTAAAATGCAGTTACAATTTGATTTAACAGCTATATTTATTAACTGCACATCAAGTATGTGGTTAAAAAACACATTTAACAGCTGTAATTTTTAACTGCATAACATATATGCAGTTAAAAATAATACAATTAATAACTTTATATTAGATATGTATGCAAGTATAATAAGAATCTTATGAATTTTTAACTACATAAGTGAAATGCACTTCAAAATTTGCATGATTCAAGTGTATATTTTAACTGCATATGTTATATGCAGTTAAAAATTGCATTTAACAGGTGCTATTTTTCACTGCATAACAGATATGCACTTAAAAATGGTGCAATTTATAACTGCATAAGTGAAATGCAGTTAAAATGCAGTTGTTCATAAATAATTGCAAACAAGTATGCAACTATTCATAATAATTGCATATATGTCTGCAAGTATAATAAAAATCATATGACTTTTAACTGCATAAGTGAAATGCACTTAAAATTTGCATCATTTAATTTTGTATTTTAACTGCATATTTCATATGCAGTTAAAATTTTCATATAACAGCTGTATTTTTAAGATGCATATCGGACATGCATATTATTGATGTAAAATGCAGTTAAAATTTGATTTAACAGCTATATTTATTAACTGCATATCAAGTATGCAGTTAAAAAACACATTTAACAGCTGCAATTTTTAACTGCATAACATATATGCAGTTAAAAATTAATACAATTAATAACTTTATATTTGATATGTATGCAAGTATAATAAGAATCTTATGAATTTTTAACTGCATAAGTGAAATGCACTTCAAAATTTGCATGATTCAAGTGTATATTTTAACTGCATATGTTATATGCAATTAAAAACTACATTTAACAGGTTTTATTTTTCACTGCATAACAGATATGCAGTTAAAAATGGTACAATTTATAACTGCATAAGTGAAATGCAGTTAAAACTGTAGTTGTTCATAATAATTGCACATATGTCTGCAAGTATAATAAAAATCTTATGACTTTTAACTGAATAAGTGAAATGCAATTAAATTTTCTTCATTTAATTGTATGTTTTAACTGCATATTACATATGCAGTTAAAATTTGCATATAACAGTTGTATTTTTAAGATGCATATCAGACATGCATATAATTAATGTAAAATGCAGTTAAAATTTGATTTAACATCTATATTTATTAACTGCATATCAAGTATGCAGTTAAAAAACACATTTAACAGTATAAGTGAAATGCACTTAAAATTTGCATATAAGTATGTAACTATTTCAATGCATTAAATTAGGCATAATATTGGTTGTATGTTAATGTTTTTGAGCTTTTCTAACAAATATCTGCAATTTTATCAAATTTTGTTATTAAAATAGAATAAAAATCGAAATGACCAAATTTCTTAATAGATAACCTTCGATTTTCTGATTTGAATTGTTTTAATTTTCTGAATTTCAATTTTTTCCAGTTCTAGACTTGATTCGAACATCGATTTTGGAAGTTGCAACTACTTCCGAACAAGCGATTAGGGTTTACTTTTTTTAAGATGTTGATCGATGAAAAGAATTTGAAGGGTTCAGGGTTTTGTTCGAGAAAGACGTAAGGGTGTTTAGGGAAATATTTTTGTCGCGTTTAAAAATAAGGATGGGAAACTTATAATTAAAACGGAAGGATGTTTTGTGTATTTTCAAACCTATTAAGGATGTATGCCAAATGTTCCCTTTTTGAATTCACACCATTCTTAAGTTAGTTATATATCTCATCTGTGTAGTAAAAAGACACGGTATAATTTAATACATTAGCTGTAAAAGAATTTATCTAAAAGATTTGATAGCATATTAAGTGTGATTAAATCAAGAGATTTAGTTTCATTCAGTATGCATAGTATTTGTAAAGAATTTTTCTATAATATATCAACGACATCAAAATCTTTATGTCCAATAATTTTCAATGTTAGTCCATGTACCAACTGTTGCATTGTGCATCTTTTAGTGTGTTCTAGTTATTGTGCTTCTTAGAAGGGAAAATTAGATCATTTGTAATCATCTTGATACATTATTGAGTTGTTATTGAATCTAGCCCCAAAACTTGCTCAATAATATTTGAGAGCAAATTGTGTAAGCCATTAAAACAGTAATGTGGTATATTTAATAAATACTGTATGAGATATTGCTCTTTCACTTTTTAGTTATGTTGCATGATTAGCTTTGATATGATCTACATTTGCCTTTATTTATCTCCACTTAGATGGTTTAGTAGAAGTCATGTGGATCCTAAAGAGTGGTTTCATTGGACATCTCAGAAAGTGCTTGGTTTTGGATATTGTGTTGACTCGTCTTACTGGCAGTGTTCCACATGCATTTAAAAGCATCTTTCAACTCTTTATAAGATTGGATTTGGCTACCATATATTATTGTTTTAAAAAAAATTCCATTATGCTTGAAAAGGCAGTTGTGATCTATTGAGTGAAAAAGCATAGGAGGACACTTCTCCAATGCATAGAAAGTCCTTTATGCTTCCGATGGGGTCGAGACCCCTAGTTTCCACCTTTCTACCTTTCGAAGTTAATGGTTTCGAAAGGTATACTTAGTTTTTAAAATTATCCACTTCTCCAATGATTTGGAAATGGTGGTTTCGAAACCATCTCTTCTTTACTTAGGGATAGCTTTCGAAAGGTAGGCTTTCAACTTAAATGATTTTATTGACCCTTTTGTTCTAACTGAAGTATAACTCAATGGTTTCGAAAGAGATGATTTAAGTGGTTTCGAAAGGTGTTTTTCCACATGTTTTAAATTGAATCCAAGTGCTTCCAAAAGGTTTTAAAAATGGTTTCGAAGGGAAGGGTTTCGAAGGAGTCGAAATGTAATGTTTTCTGATGGTTCCGAAAGAGTTGAAATGGAAGGTTTTCTAAGGGTTTCTAAAGGCAATGTTTTGAAGTGTTTTATGATATGATGTCTATGGTTATAAAGATTTCGAAAGGAGGGTTCTTAAGGGTTTCAAATGGCTTTTGAATACGGTTTCGAAAGGGTGGTTTTGGCCTTTCGGTCTAGATAAATGAAGGGTTTTACTTGTTTTCGAAAGAGAAGCTTTCAATGGGTTTTGAAAGGGGTACTTTCAATAGAATCGGAAGGGGTACTTTCAAATGTTCAAATGTTTTCATCAACTAAAGTTTGAGTAATATATATATATATAACATGGCAAGTTGATTTTGGGTAAAGTATAGAGTATAAATGTTTCCTTGTTTAAGTTTGGTTTAAAAGGATTTAAATCAATTTCAAATGAAAAAGGCTTTTCAAGAAAAATTATGGGAAGGTATCCCTATGTAAAATGACTCAGATATTAGAATACTAGATAGGACTGGTATAGGGTCGCTCCCTATACATTAGCCATTGCCCCAGCTAATTTAGTCCAAAATTCCAATGTGTAGGGATTTGTCACATGTAAGACTAAAATTATGATTACACATAAGGGAATATATGTTTGTATATAGGTAGGTTATTGGTGAGCCCACAAAACCATTAGAATCAGGTGACCCTGGGAGATGTTAAGTTAGGGACAGACCGTCCAAAAGAGAAGTATTTAACATATAGTTAAGGACAGACAGTCTAGAAAAGGTGTGTCTAACAGATGTTGGATTATTTTGTTATTTTGTCTGGTAGGCCCGAGTCAGCCAAAGGTTAATAGTTAGCCAAATAAAACTAAAGTGTTGAACAGATAGTTCTTTTATTCCTAATATGTATGTTTACGTAATGATGCTTTACAGTATTTAACCAATTTTGGTTGCAGGAATAAATTTGCAAAAGATATGTTTTAAATGGATGTTAGTGAGGGGAAACCTTTTCCGCTATGCGACGTGGTCTCACTTAACATTAATAACCAGGATGTGTAGTATTATTCACACAAGACTTTATATCCGACTCGAAGTTTATGTCTTCCCCCTTAAACTCTCGGGTTCTCAAAATTGATTTGAGTAGGCTAAGGGTTGAGGCTTTTCAGGTTTTAGTAGGATGACGAATAAAGCTACCAGAAGCGAGCATGAGGCTAACAGATAGCTATTTAGGGGTGCAGCACTTTGTTTTGTGTTTATTGCCACTGTGTATTAAGTTAGTTATGACTCTGATTAACCAATGGGGCATCTTCAAATATCGCTCTTGGAATACTTTGTAATTATATTTAATCTTTGCCTTCGAAACATTGTGGGATTGTGTAATTTGAATATGGAATATATGTTTTAAAATGTAATGGAAAATTTTGTTTTGAAATCTATGTTTTTTTTATATTCAAGTGCTTTTGATATTATAGATACCATTAACATAGCCGTATTTAGTCGTAGGAAGTTAATACTATAGATGACTGCAGCATCTGTAGCGCTTAGCTTTGGGCCTCTAGATAGGGGATGTTACAACTTGGTATCAAAGCATAGGTTTATGAAATACTTTAACTAAAAATGACTTTCGAAAACATAATCATTAGGAGTTAGAGTTAAGGTCGGGGTATGGCATAAGGCTATAATAACATACTTGTATTTTCTATATATATATATATATATATAAGTATACGCTTATCTCTAGATTCCTATCTTTGTTAGGCTATTCTTCTGTATCTCACTAGGCTTCAATACAGATATGGACGGAAGAAGAGGCAGAGTTAATCTAGGAGGAGACAGTACCATCACAAATGGAAATGCCTGACCAAACACAAGGAGGACTCAAGGTCAGCCTCAAGCTGAAAACGTAGGTGCTAGAGTCCCACAGGTAGATATGGGGGCTATGTATCAGTTTTTCGTAAATATGATGCAAGCTGGGATCGTTGCTGGAGTTTTCGGAGGAAATGCTGCAGGAGGAGTTCGGGAAGCTCTAGTGGTCAACCATTATGCTAATATAAGTAGGGACTACGCTAGGCTTGGAGGGAAGCTGTTTATTGGAACAGAGGATGCTATAGAGGTAGAGAACTAGTTGTTACACTGTGAAAGGATATTTGCTGATTTACGGCTCAATGACGAGGAGAAGAGGAGGCTTTCCTTGAGACAACTTCAGGGGGCAGCTTTGTTTTGGTGGAATAGTGTAATAGCTTGAGTAAACGAAGAGGAGATTATGTGGGCTGAGTTTAGGAGAAGATTCCAGGAAAGGTTCATGTTAGTAATGGCGTGGTCTATTTTGATTAGGAAATTTACTGAGCTAGAGCAAGGGGAGATGACTGTATTGGAGTATGCTAGCAGATTTGAAGAGTTGGCTAGATATGGGTATGCCACTGTTGATACAGTGATGAAAAGGAATGAGAAGTTCATTAGAGGTTTGAAGCCAGAATTGGCTATGGCCACTTTATCACACATTAGGGATCCATGTTATTTAGTTGTGGAGATGGCACTGAGACATGAAGAGATGTTAGCTTGTTTGGAGAAGAAGAAGGAAAAGCAAGCCCAGGTCGGACAAGGCCAAAAGAGGAATGTTTTCCATAAGAAGAATGCTCAGAAAGGAGGAGTAGCGAAGAAAGGGAAGTCTGAGGTGGTCTGCTATAAGTGCGACAAGAAAGGACATTATGCTCATGAGTGTCGTACTAGAAAAGGAAAAGGAAAGCAGGTGATTGGAAAGAAGAACATCAGATGCTTCAATTGTGATTAAATTAGGCACTACAAGAACCAATGCAAAGAGCCAACCAAAGGAGATAAAGGCCAAGTATTTGCATTGGAGCCTGCTACTTCAAAGCCGACAGTGCAGGAAAAGGGAAAGCACTATTTAGCCATGATTTTAAAGAGCAAAATGTTTATATATACATGTTGATGATTTAAGCTTGTTCATATGGAATTTTATGATATGTTTTGATGTGAAAACACTATTTAATGACATCCAAATTCCTTGTGATTTTAGATATATACCAGAAATGATATTTTAGAGATGGGTTTTAATTTTCCTAATTTTCTAGATTAATATGAATTTTATATTAATTATATAGTGAAGAAAATGATTTATTGGGTTATAAATTATTTACGGCTTAATAATTAACTATTTGGGTATGAAATTTATATATGTTAGAAAACATATTGGAAATCATTCTCTGGAATTTTTATAGAGTTTTCCTAAGTGTTTTGATGAATATATAAAATTATTTAAGGTATACGACTTAAATGTTTTATATATTTAATTAAGGAGAAGGGGTATTTTGTAAAATACAATTACTGTTTATTTCTGAAAATATTGGCAGCACTTTTGAAAAAAAACAGGTGTTTAGCAACCAATGGTAATTTGACAAATAATAGCAGGTTAGTTAGTAAGTGCTCTTTTAAGTTAAAAACAAAAATAACATGTTTTAGTATGTTCCTCCACTTTCGGCATCAGAGGTTCCGACTAGGACGTTTCGCCACCATGCTTTTGAAACCAATGCGCCTGGTATCAAGTTACTTGGTGCGCAGTGTATTGGATAAAGGCGGAATGTACATAGTCGAAAAGTTGGGTTCCGAAGGGGTTGGAGTATGCCTTTGTTCTAAATTGAAATAGCGCCTGCTTTGCTTTCGAAGGGAAAGCTTTCAACATGGTTGGCTTGCGACTGTTTCGAATGTTTTTAAAGAAAATGTTTCGAAAGGGTTGCGCTCTTCTGTTTTAAGTAATGCTTCCAACGGGGTCAAGACCCCTAGCTGCCACCTTTCTACCCTTCGAAGTCAGTGGTTCGAAAGGTATACTTAGTTTTTAAAATTAGCCACTTCTCCAATGCTTTCGAAAGGGTGGTTTCGACACAATCTCTTCTTTACTTAGGGATAGCTTTTGAAAGGTAGGCTTTCGACTTAAATGATTTTAATGACCCTTTTGTTCTGATTGAAATATAACTCAATGGTTTTGAAAGAGATGATTTAACTGGTTTTGAAAGGTGTTTTTCCACATGTTTTAAGTTGAACCCAAGTGATTTCAAAAGGTTTTAAAATTGGTTTCGAAAGGATGGTTCCCCAAGGGTTTCGAAAGAGTCGAAGGGTAATGTTTTCTGATGGTTTTGAAAGAGTTGAAGTGGAAGGTTTTTCCAAGGGTTTCTAAAGGAAATGTTTTCAAGTGTTTTATGATATGATGTCTAAGGTTTTAAAGCTTTCAAAATAAAGGTTTTTAAGTGTTTCGAAAGGGTTTCGAATATGGTTTTGAAAGGAAGGTTTTGGCCTTTCGGCCTAGGCAAATGAAGGGTTTTACTTGGTTTCGAAAGAGATTCTTTCAATGGGTTTTGAAAGGGGTATTTTCAATAGAATCGAAAGTGGTACTTTCAAATGTTCAAATGTTTTCGTCAACTAAAGTTTGAATAAAGAGTGTGTGTGTGTGTGTATAACATGGCAAGGTTATTTTGAGTAAAGCATAGAGTATAAATGTTTTCCTTGTTTAAGTTTGGTTTAAAAGGATTTAAATCAATTTCAGATGAAAAAGGTTTTTCAAGGAAAATTATGGGAAGGTATCCCTAAGTAAAAATTCAAGTGTGTAGGGCTTTGTCATAGGTAAGACTAAAGTTATGATTACACACATATGGGAACATACATTTCTATATAGATAGGTTATTGGTGAGCCTGCAAAACCATTAGGATCAGGTGACCCTGGGAGATGTTAAGTTAGGGACAGACTAGCCAGAATAGAAGTATTTAACAAATAGTTAATGACAGACCGTCTAAAAGAGGTGTGTCTAACAAATGTTAGATTATTTTTTATTTTGTTTAGTAGGCCCGAGTCAGCCAAAGGATAATAGTCAGCCAAATAAAACTAAAGTGTTAAATAGATAGTTCTTTTATTCCTAATATGCATGTTTACATAATGATGCTTTACAGTATTTAACCAGTTTTGGTTGTAGAAAAAGATTTGCAAAAGATATGTTTTAAATGGATGTTAATGAGTGGAAACCCGTTCCACTAAGCGGCGTGGTCTCACTTAACATTAATAACCAGGATGTATAGTATTATTCACACCGGGCTTTAGGTCTGACTCGAAGTTTATGTTTTTCCCCTTAAACTCTCGGGTGCTCAAAATTGATTTGAGTAGGCTGAGGGTGAGGCTTTTCAGGTTTTATTAGGATGGCGAAAAAAGCTATCGGAGGCGAGCAGGAGGCTAACAGATAGCTATTTAGGAGTTGTAGTTCTTTGTTTTCTGTTTATTGCCGATGTGTATTAAGTTAGTTATGACTCTGATCAACCAAGGGGGCATGTTCATATGTCGCTCTTGGCGTACTTTGTAATAATTATATTTGATCTTTGCCTAGGAAATGTTATGGGATTGTGTAATTTGAATATGGGACATATGTTTTAAAATGTAATGGAAAATTCTGTTTTGAAAACTGTGATTTGTTACATATTCAAGCGTTTTTGATATTATAGATACTATTAACATAGCCATATTTAGTCGCCGGAAGTTAATACTAGATGACTGCAGCATCTGTAGCACTTAGCTTTTGGCCTCTAGATATGGGATGTTACAACTTGGTATTAGAGCATAGGTTTATGAATTACTTTAACTGAAAATGATTTTCGAAAACATAATCCTTAAGAGTTAGAGTTAAGGTTTGGGTATAGGATAACGCTAGAGTAACGTACTTGTATTTGCTCTATATATAAGTATACCTCTATCTCTAGACTCCTATCTTTGTTAGGTTATTCTTTTGTATCTCACTAGGCTTGTATACGGATATGGACGGAAAAAGAGGGAAGAGTTAATCTAGGAGAAGACAACACCACCATAATGGAAATGCCCGACCAAACACAAGGAGGACTCAAGGTCAGCCTCAAGCTGACAATGTAGGTGCTGGAGTCCTCGGTAGATATGGGGGTTATGTATCAGTTTTTCATAAATATGATGCAAGCTAGGATCGCTGCTGGAGTTTTCAGAGGAAATGCTGCAGGAGGAGTTCGGGAAGCTCTAGTGGTCAACCATTATGCTAATATAAGTAGGGACTATGCTAGGATTGGAGGGAAGCCGTTTATTGGAACAGAAGATGCTATAGAGGTAGAGAACTTGCTGTTATACTGTGAAAGGATATTTGCTAATTTAGGGCTTAATGACGAGTAGAAGAGGAGGCTTGCCTCGAGACAGCTTCAAGGGGCGGTTTTGTTTTAGTGGAATAGTGTAACAACCGGAGTAAACAAAGAGGAGAACACATTGGCTGAGTTTAGGAGAAGATTCCAGGAAAGGTTCATGTCAGTAATTGCGCAGTCTGTTTTGATTAGGAAGTTCGCCGAGCTAGAGCAAGGGGAGATGACTGTATTGGAGTATGTTAGCAGATTTGAAGAGTTGGTTAGATATGGGTATGCCGCTATTGATACAGTGATGAAAAGGAATGAGAAGTTCATTAGAGGTTTGAAGCCAGAATTGGCTAGGGCTACTTTACCGCACATTAGAGATCCATGTGATGTAGTTGTGGAGATGGCACTCAGACACGAAGAGATGTTAGCTTGTTTGGAGAAGTAGAAGGAAAAGGAGGTCCGGGTCGGACAAGGCCAAAAGAGGAAGTTTTTCCATAAGAAGAATGCTCCGAAAGGAGGAGTAGCGAAGAAAGGGAAGTTTGAGGTGGTCGGCTATAAGTGCGACAAGAAAGGACATTATGCTCATGAGTGTCGTACTAGAAAAGGAAAAGGAAAGCAGGTGATTGGAAAGAAGAACATCAGATGCTTCAATTGTGATCAAATTGGTCACTACAAGAACCAATGCAAAGAGCCAACCAAAGGAGGTAAAGGCCAAGTATTTGCATTGGAGCCTGCTACTTCAAAGCCGATAGTGCAGGAAAAAGTGAAAGCAGTATTGGGAAGTACACTTCAGATCCATGATATATTTGTTAGCGTTTTATTTGATACTAGTGCATATCATTCTTTTATATCTCGATGGTTGGTAGATAAACTTAACCTAGAACCCATATATTTAGTTACTTCCTTAAGAGTTGCAAATCCGATAGGTGGGTATGCGACATTTGGGATGAAGTGTGACCACATAGAGTCCGTCTTGCTAGGTTACACCTTTGTTTGCAATTTGCATGTATTTGACTTTGTAGGGTTCGAAATTATATTGGGCATGGACTGGTTAAGTAAATACGATGCTAGGATATTTTGCCAGAATAGGATAAAATCGTAAACGACCATTTTGGTAGATGATAATGCACACGACCATTCTAATTCACTACTTTTATTTAGAAACTAGCTCTTGGTTTGAATTTTTGTTCTTTACCTATAAAATTATTGTTATTTAATAGTTGTTGTCTTACTTCTACAAGTTTAGTTGTATAAATTCATAAAATATGCGCTCATATGCTTGTTTGAGTCAAGTATAGGTACTTAATGGCTCTTGACTCACTTTTGATTCTTTTCATGTTTATGTTTTGCTTTAGAAATGTTAGCAAACTCAAAAATTGCTAAAAGGTACATTTTAATGCCTAACAAGTGTGTATGCTATGTGATATACACACTTTATAAGGTATAAGTAAATATTTGGATATTTTACTTGTGCGTGTGTTCGCGATTGATATATTTGGATACTTCTTGTGTTCGGTATATTTCCCATTGCTAGCCGTGTAAAGGGGACTTCGGAAAAAAATATCAAAAATTTAGGCAATTAGAATATTTTTCATAAGAAATCTTTAGCGAAAAGTTTTTCTAATGTAGATACTTTATTTTCAAATTTTATTCATATTCATTCCTAATGTAGAATTTGTTTCACTTGCAGGCATGAGAATGAAAGATTTGGGGTATTTCTTCTTTTAAATGAAAGCAACTAGCTACTTATCTTTGGTGAAACATTGTCTAATACTTCGTGGCTTGTGCTTAAAACATATACAATGGAATATTATGTGGTTAAAACTGAGTGATATTATGTGTGTGAATATTTTGTTATGTTCAATACAATATGTTATACCTTTATGTTTAATATTTTCTATAATTTTCATTATTTAATTGGTTTTATGCTTTAGATATATTTTTGTTGCAGCATTTGGATATGTACTGCTATCGTAATTTATAGGGATGCATCGAATTTTAAAAATGCAAAAAAATAAAACATAGCACTTAGAAAATGATGTAGAAAGCTTTAAAAAGCGTTATCGAAAGTAATTTTTTATAGTGCTTTATTGTGTTATAACTAGTTTAGTATCTATTATAATATGTCGATATATAGCTTTTATTAATTCGCTATTTATAGTAGTTTTCCTGTGCTATATAAGTAAAGATAGCAAATAATATACCGCTATAAAAAACTTATAATAGCGGAAAAAAATTGCTATTGAAAGTTAACATTTTATAGTGGTTTTTTGTGTGCTATAAATAGTACAGTATTTACTGTCAAGTGTTGATATACAGCGTTTATTAAACTGCTATAATAGGCTATTATATCGTTTTTTGTGCGCTAGCGTAGGATGTTTTTGTTGTAGTGTAAACGACGTGGAAAAATTAATATTCAAATTGTTCGATATTAATTGCAGACCGAATTTGCACCTAAGAGTAACACAACCGAAATGTGAATACTTCTACTACCATCTGATTTAATTAATTATAATTGTTATAAATTAATTAAATTGATTAATGTGTTTGAAATATAAATTATAAAATTTTATTTAATTTGTGTTGATCAGTATTAAATAGTGTGTATATTGTAGTTATAAACACACGTATCTACAAGATCGGTGTGCATTTGAATTAGATTTAAATGCAATTTTTATTGATTAGACTTGAATTGATTTTAAGGCCCATCTAGGAGCCTAGGGTGGTCATCCATATTTAGGTGATGTGGGGTAAGATATTGATTCAAAAATAAGTGACTTGGTAAGAGAAAAATGTGGATTAGATCCCATTTTCACTCCTTAGGATCTTGTCTATTTATTCATCTCTAACCCCTACTTTAATTCACTTTTCATTTGCTCCCCCTAAGACCAGTTTAGGTCGACCCTGTCTTTAGCCCTCCTCATTATTTTCAAACTTCCAAATACACAAATTAAATACAATTCAAATATAGTGGTTGGTGCTTTCAGTTTGGTAGCTCTTTATAAAAGTTTGGATACTGATTCAAGGAGTGAACAAATTCAACATCTTAACGTGTTTCATCTAGTCTTTGGACAATATAGTAATCTAGTTTATATAATTTATATATATTTATATCTATTATTTATCATGTCATCATGTTGCTTTTATTTATATGCATATTATCAAGAATCAATATATGTTGGTGTTGTCGTCATTGAATGATAATGTATAAATATATGTGTTGTTAAAAAATTATATATATATACACACACACACTTAAAAGCCCATGACCATGAATAAAAAATCATTTTTTCGAATATAATAGTTGAGCCATAAAATGGCATAATATAAAAAATGAGTAGAAATATAGAGTCTAGCAAAAATAGTAAATAAAGTAGAGAATTTTTAAAGTGGTTCGACAAATCTATGGCCAATGTAAACTGGATTTTTATTGAATATTAATTTCAGTGAAAAATACAAAGGTTTGGTCGATCTAATAGTTTAGAATGGCCAAGGGTAACTTCCTTAGTGGCAAGGGGTGAGTAGAGATCGAGGATGATGAAACAAAGTACCAAAAATTCCTCTCTAAAATCCCATAAGTGCTGCATTTATAGGTAAATCGTCCAACAAAGTCACCAAATATCGATATACCAAGTCTAACTTTAGATTCGAGAAAGTAGGAGAGGAAGATAGAGTCCGTGGAGCCTTAAAATTAACTCAGTATCGACTTGAGGTCCAGACGCGTTTGAAAGGTGTGAATTGTTTCATCTTCATCCTAATATCTAGACCCATTTGATAGCCGCTTGGTTAAGAAGCCAGAAAACACTTTCCCTCCAAAGTATGCTTCTGTTGGAAACAAAGCGTGTTCTTGAGCAAGACAACCGTATATCATCATCCATATACATCCGTATTCGATTGCCTTATATGGTAGGAATTTCGTTCTCCGTGCTAAAAACAAGATCTACACTGTGGAAATCGTTCCACACCTCAAACAAGTAGGGTTTACCTCTCTCCTTCCTTTCCCTGCATTTTCCTTACATTATCGAGTAGAAATTCATCTCGGAATTGAGATGAATTGATCGGTAATGGTAGAATTGTTTGGTCATATTGGTAGTGTTATATAAGTTGATAACTTAGCATTTTTCCATTTCAGCTTCATTCCTGATTACATTCAGAGCTTTTAATCGGTGATGAATTAACTCGATCACACTCCTTTGCCACCAACTAATCGCTGTCGCTAGCATATAACCGCTATTGCCTTCCTTCAACCGCTGCCACCACCGAAAATTTC
Organism: Allium fistulosum; assembly: GCA_030737815.1. NCBI lineage: Eukaryota > Viridiplantae > Streptophyta > Magnoliopsida > Asparagales > Amaryllidaceae > Allium > Allium fistulosum. The sequence continues at coordinate 228,868,210 of CM060908.1, read as the reverse complement.
TTGGAATAGCCATCGCATTGCCAAGAGAGATTATCTTTAATCTAGGGAAACCCTAAACCCGACATTGCAATTTAAATGTGGGTTGTCGCCATCTAGTGGTTATGGAGCATGTCGCCAGCCATGTCGTGGGTTCTTCTATGGTAGGCAAATGCTGGAGGCTTAAGAATTTGTGACCATACCATTCCTCAGTCTTGGTCATTGCAAACCTAGGGACTTTCCAAGGGTAGTCTTGGGTTAAAATTGGAACAACTACACTTCCTCGAGTTATGTTGGCCCTGGCCCTTGACAATTCCAATGTCGACTTCCAGTTTTTAATTGCCTTGTTCCATGTTACCCTTCTACTCCCTCGAGCCTTCTTATTTACAATGGAAAACCCTCCCCTATGCATTTCAAATGCAAGTGAAAGCAATAAATAGGCATGGTAGCTGGCAAATCACTACTCCAAAATCTAGCGGGACAGTTCTCTTTTGAAGAACAGTCTCATCTAACAAGTTTCGCCCTTCAAATAATTCCATTGTATAGCATTTTCAATTACTGCACTTCTTATGTTTCTTCAAAAGAATGCTCTGCATCTCTAGACAATAGCTTCATTATCGATTATCTAATGATAACAGGAAAATCCGATGCACGGTTCCTTCATGCGACTTGGTTCATTTTCCAGCACGAGTGGGTTACCTAAACATAATAGTATGTTCGTTATGTATAGAACACAAGACTCACACTACATAAATTGAGAGTTTCAGTCGCCCCATCGACGTTTAGACTCTGATTGGTCAACACACATCAACATCTTTTAGATTCTGAGCACCGGTCCCATGGGTTCACATTTAAAATACAATTCCAAATTAAACATACCTGACCATGTTGAATATTAAGTTTTTGTATCCAAACTAAGATAGCGCTGGGCCATCAACTCTTTCTGAAGTTGGGTCTACAACAGCTCAATCTCAACTTCCATGCCTTTTGGACCTAGGCATTCAATTACTATTGAGTTATAGAGAATGATAGTTCCAGCAGAACAGATTCAATACCAGCCTTCTCCTTTAAATGAACACACCGGTTTAAGAGTTTTGGATGATCCACTCTAACAAATGCTGATGTATCTAACCCCCAAATCACTTTGGACAATCTGCCCGCAACACGTAATTCCCGGAAGCGATGTCCTGCTTCCTACATTGGGCCAACGGATGCATAACCTCTTATCGGTTACATGGCTTGTAATAAGTACATGTGCTTAGGTGGTGTTGTACCGCCTTTTAATCCATTTCTCTGAATGTTCTTACAAGAGCTTTAGCTTGCTTACACCAATGTCCATCCAAATGGATATGCTTTGCTGGGTTCCTTATATGTCCTACTCTTGAATCAGTTTTAGCAACCTCCAAACTTCAGAGAGCTAACAAACATACCGAGCTTCTAGCAATGACGTGAATTACCATCTTATATGACCATTGAAGCCTAGTACCGATGCAAGGTAATTGAGGCACTTAATAACAAACGTTCATATTTCAAGAACGAGTATTTTTTTGTACGATGCCCGTATGGCTTCAACCGGCCATGGCTTTTCGAAAGTAAGATCCTTTCCTTTCTGTATTTCTTCATTCTTTGACTTTCACCTTCCTAGTATTTAACTTTCTACTTTATTCCTTTATAGACATTCCTGCTCGAGACATGGGTGCGGAGCATTCCAAAGTTCTAAAAATTCTCAAGCGTATCCCCGTTTGACTTTGATCTATTACTTATCTCCTAACAAATGAGAACCATCGTCGGTGTAACCTTCTCCGTCCTAATTGCTTCACCAATCCTATTGAAAACCTACCGAGTAGCTCTAGAATGTCGATTAGGTCTTCTGCCCCAGCTCGTAGTTCCGGCAATGACATCCAAGGAGGAGCTGAAGGCCTATTCGACACAACTAACATTAATGAACCAATCGATAGGGCTATGAGCATATTGCTAGTGAAGTACCAATGGAAGAAGAAAAGGGACCCGAGTTGGAAAAAATTTAGGAAGAAGGAGATAGGGAAGAAGGAAGATAAGAAGAAGAAGATAGTGAAGAAGAAGGTAGCGATGAAAGAAGCGATAGTGGAGAAATGTCCCCCGAAGGCACTGAAGTTCATGCCTTGTTGCATCTAAAGCGCATAGTCATCAAGACCTCAAAACAAACCGCTGAACCAAGCACAGTGCCAATAGCCGAGGCAAGTCCTTCGGCCAGTTCTTTAGATGATATATTTGCCTTGTTGAGAGATTTTGACATTCTAATCACCGATCTTATTAAGGAGTGCTCCCCAGGCTTCAGCTGCACTTTTGAGGGCTTCCTTTCTGAAGAAAGCAAGGATTACTTCCTTCTAAACACCATATGTAGAGTACTTTGGGGTTCACTAGCAGTCTACACTCTTTTAGGATCATGAAAATAGACTTTGTGCATTCACATGCATTCTAATACTCCAAAACTGATATGATTCTTTCTTTCAGTTCAGGAACACTCTTTTAGGAGAGATCCCAAAGAAAAGATAAAGAACAAGGCACTGAGAAACACCTCTAGGTCGAGAGGGATCGAAAGAAGAGGTAGGTCGAAGAGAGGCATCCCTATGAACTTGGAAAGAGGTATAAAGAGTCTCATGACTGTAGTGGTTCCTCCTCTAGGGTTCCTCCGCATCGTTCTCAAATACATCCAGCAACAGAATCCGGCATCACTCTCACTTGCTACTACCATTCCTCCTCCTTCTCCTCAATGCAAAGGAAGCACCACTTATTCAACTCCTCCTCTTGCCCTATCTAGCTACATGCAGCTTGCCTTCCCTGACCTCTGCTTAACTGATGTTGTGCTTGACCAAAACATCAAAAATATTCCTAAAGAAGAAGTGGACCGCAAGGTTGGATGGGTCTAAGAGCTTGTCGACAAAGGGTATGAGTGAAAGAAGATTTTCTATGCCCCCTCTAATGCCAAATCAAAACAAAAAATGAATATCCAATCATTTGAGTCTAAAAAGAAAACCTATGATGGCCATATAGAGGGGTACAATTGGGATTTGGAGAAGATGGAGAAATATAGAGATGCAGCCCTGGAATTTAAGAGAAAGGCTAAAAAGTTGGTCGTGGAGATGATAAAGGCTCAAACAGGCCGAGATCGTGATGGAAGATTAGTTAAAGACCGATCAAGAAGATAATGCTGATCTCAAGACATAGCTTGTTGTTAAGGACTTTGCTCTCCTAGAGGACAAGGTCATTTCAGAAAAGGATGAGGATCTTAAGACAAAAGAAGTCGAGATCCAGGAGCTATATGCTAGAAATGAAAAGCTCGATTCTGCCTTACTCCTATCGAAAAATGAGATGCTGAATGCTCAAGTCGACTACAATGCAACTGTGCATAATTTACATGTGCTAAAGGAGTAGAAGGCCAAGGAAATAGAAGAATTGAACACCACCTTTTAGTTGTTTTTTGCTAACGTCATTGAATACAAGAACCTAAAGTAGTTGGGAAGTACATACGTCGTTACCCTCATCGTTGCCTGGGAGGAGGTACTATGCCGTGCAGAGGCATTTGGTGAAGGCCTCACCGAAGATCAGCTGAAAGCCAAGTACCTCGATGCTGAAGACATAGAGAAACTTAAAGAGGGAAGAGCTATCATGGCCATGGAAGATGTTACTACAAAAGCTGCTATTAAAGCTCCTCCCTTACCAAGTGCATTTGGACAGGTAGAATCATAAACTCCTAAGTCCTACGGACTTTCATCGGATGTCCCTACAATTAAGGGGCGCAGCTCCTAGGCTCCCAAATGATTCCATCTTCTACAGCTATTACTTTGGTTGAACCTTATATTCTTGTTTCCATCTCTCCAGCCCATCTTGTCAACTTCAAGAGAGGGTGAGATATCTCTCACTAAGGAAACTCTATCTGGCAATGGTATATCCCTCATTTTCCCAGCATTTGAAGTCCATCTGTTCTCACTTGACATCGTTACTAACCTTTACTACTATGTCTGTGACCTTGTAGATCAACCTTCTCTTCCACCTCCTCCACTGCCAATTACTCAAGGCTTGGGCACTACTGTAATTACCCCTGGTTCATCCTCTATGACTGTGAGACTGGTCATTCCGAGCCTTCCCTCCAACTTTATTTTGGGTCTTGATTCAGAGAGGATCACAGCTTTGGAGGGATTGGACGATACATCCTAGTCCCAAGGGAAGACCTCAACATTACCAACGCCTCAAGTCTAACCGAGCCCATTTCAATAGTGGAGAAGTTGAAGATTGATGCTTCCAAAGTTAAGATTATGATCGAGCATGGACTCGAAAAGCCTGCGGGTACCAAGGAGCCAAAACCTTCTTCCTGGCTTCTTCCTATAACTATCAGGCCTCCATCATAGACTCTCCTGACCCCCTGTTCACCATCCTAAAGACCCTACCACCATTACCACTAAAGGTGGCACCACCCTTTTGGAGGAAGTACACCAAAAGATGAAAAAGGCTAGAAGAGGCCCCACGATGGCTAAGGAAGCAAGAACGAAAAGAAAACGAGGAAGGGTCACAAGAAATAGGTTCCTCGGCATCCAGTGACTACTAGACCATTCCTATTTGTCTCCTTTTGAGTTATAGCCTTTTGTTTTTCCACTTCATTGTGCATGGGTTGTGTTTGTGCGGGACTATCCCCGGCATTCATTGTGTATAAAGTTTGAATGAAGTGAAAGACTGATTTTGTTATATTTCAATCTTTGTTCCATTAAAATTTTTGCAATTTATACTCTATTCCTACCTATATACGACTACCCGCATATATCATATAACTGCGTGTACTACAATTTAACTATAATATACATGCCAGTTCCTATGCATTGCTTTCTATTTACAACAGTAATGTATATATAAATAAAATTCCTACAATTACTTATGTTCTATTATTTAGTTCTATTTTTACTTTTGCCAAAGTGGTTACACTTGGCTAAACAGAACTATTATATAACCAATTCTATGGTTATTCCTATTTATTTTAGGTTGAGTTTCCTTCGAATGCTAACGAATTATAAATAATCTAAGTTCCATACTATTTTCGATCTTTGAGGAACAATGGTTTGAACATCTATTTCCCAACGTCAGCGATCTCGTCGATAACCGGGCGTGATCGATGCAATTTATAGATTTCTACTACTCAACCTCTATAGAGCAATTCCTGCTAGGCTGCGAGTGAAATCATTCTTTTAATGTGACTCCTAACATATCGAGTCCTGACTATGAGACTTGTCAAAAATGCCAAAATCTAGGAATCACTCTCTGACTTTGCCTATTTCTAGGCATTGCTCTAGCATTAGTGACGTTGGAAAAATCATTCGATTGCACCTAGTCCTAATAATACTCTCCTGGTCCTAATGCTGGATTGAAGGAGTTCGGTAGTACCTATTTTCAACCTTTAATGACTATACTCGCCTATCCTTGGCCTAGCGCATCCTACTAGGCCGCAAGAATAGTCGTGTGAATCCTGTCCATTTACCAGTTCCTATCTCTATGAACTGACGGCTCAGATGCCTGTCTCTGAGCATCTGCTCTCAATTACACCTATTTCCTGGTGTTGACCGAGAGCGTCGATGACTGTCCTTGCTTATCTTCAGTCTCGTGCATTCTCCTAGGCTATAAGCATGGTCATTAAAATTTCTATCCACGTGTTGGTTTCTATCTTCTAGAAACTAACACTTTATGCTACATGCCCCTAGATGTTCCTTATCGAACTTGCTTATTTCCAAGAAACGGTAAATTCTAAAGGGATAGGGGCAAATTATCCGATCGACCCTTATGATTATACTTCTTTATCCTAATACTAGACCGAAGGAGTCAGTAGCTATCTCCGGTACTTGATTGCACTGCTAATCACGTAGAACATGATTTTTTACAAGAACATAGTTCCATTAGTTCAAGAAGCTAAATTTCATTTATAAACAAAAAATGTGGCAAGTCCTGATTCATTACATGTTGTTGAATCCTTGGGTGGCTTATTTACAAAAAATAAACTAAATAAAACTAAACGAATTAGCATCGTAATAGATTTATATTCCATACCTTTAGAATTGAGATCCCATCAACAGTGGCCAGCTTAAACATTCCATCTCCAACCTTTTATTCGATTGCATAAGGACCTTTACAATTTGAACCAAGTGCCCTCATACCTAGGAGAAATCATTTCAAAATGAGATCACCTACCTCGAAGGTACGGCTCTGGACCTTGGTGTTAAAGTGTTGTGGTACTCCTTTTTGGTGAGCAGCTACCCTCAATTCTGCTTCCTCTCGCTTCTCAACAACCAAATCGAGGGACTCAAGTAAGAGTTCCTCATTTACCATTGGATCATAATGCCTTTAAGATGAGAAGGGACTTCCAATTCTATCTGGATTATATATAGCCTCTGATCCATAGGCCAAAGAAAATGGTATATGTCCAGTCAAGGACTTGTGAGTCGTCCTATAAGCCCATAATGCTAATGGAAGCTCATGGACCTAGTTTCCCATGCTTTAGTTAACCGTTTCATCAAGGTGGAGTTGATGATTTTATTCACCTCTAACCCTTTTTTGTTCATTTGTGGGTGTGTTACTAACAAAAGGCTTTTCTCAATCCTGCACCGGTTACAGAAATCCTTGAACTCGGTACTTTGGAACTGGGTTCCAATATCCATTATAATCTTCTAAGGTACTCCAAACCTACAAACGATGCTTTTCATCACTAAATTGATCACCTTTGTTGCTGTGCTTGTGGAAAGCGGTTCTATTTCGACCCACTTCGTGAAGTAAACCACCGCAACTATAACATATTTAGCTCCTTTTTCCGCTATTAGTAGCACACCAATTATATTGATTCCCTAAATCACAAATGGCCATGGGCTGATCATTTACATAAGCTATGTTAATGGGGCTCTTACAACCTTTGTAAATCTCGACAATGGTCGCATTGTTTGGTATAATATCTGCATCTCAATTTATCGTTGGTCAAAAATATCTGTAGCGTAGTACATTTTCTGCTAATGTCTGCTCCCCATTATGATCACCATATCTACCCTCGTGGATTTCCATAGGGATTTTCCTAGCTTCATCCTTGATTGCATACCTGAGCAAGGGGTAGAAAATCCTCTCTTATAAAGTACTCCATCTTGCATCATGAATCGTGGTGCTTTTCTAAGGAGTTTCTTCCGTTCATTCCTTTCTTTGAGGAGAATTCCATTAAGTAAATAATCCCTGATAGGAGTCATCCACAACTCCTCTTCCTCCAACACCTCCAAAATCCATTCAACATCCATCTGGTTAGTACTTGAAGCCGTCAAAACATCCACTAGAACCAAACCCATCGCCTATGCTTCCTTGGAACTAGCTGGCTTGGCCAATAAATTAGTCTTCACATTTTCCACTCTAGGGATGTATGTAATCGTGTATTGCTCTATATCATCCAAGAGTTCCAATGCCTTTGTCAGGTAAGGAGCAAATTTTGCACCCTTAGCCTGATATTTCTTCTTTACTTGACAAACCACCAATTAGGAATCAATGAATATGTGTAGCATCCTTGATCTCAGCTCCTTTGCAATCCTAAGTCCCGCTATCAATGCCTCGTACTCAACCTCAATTTCAATGCATAATAGATTGACCCTCCCTCTGGACTTACAAGAACTACTCTTGCACTTGAAATACTTTCATTCGAAGCTCCATCCATAAACAGTATCCAATGAGAAAGTGTGACTGTATCCTCTTCATCATCTTGTACAATAAATTCTGTGATAAAGTCTACCAACCCCTTCCCATTTATTGCCTTCCTCGGATGGTAAGTAATATTATACTGATTTAGTTCAATATTCTATTTTAGCAATCTTTCCGAAGTATCGAGTCGGTACAATACCTACTTTAAAGGTTGATTCATTAGCACCTTAATTGGATAAGCTTGAAAATATGGTCGTAGCTTCCTCAATTCAGTCAGCAAGCAATAGGAAAGTTTTTCCAACTTCAAGTAATTCTTTTCAGCCCTAGTAAACTGCTTACTGATATAATAAATGACCTTTGAACCCTATCTCATCACGTACCAATGCTGCGCTAGGTGTGTGAGCAGACTATGCCAAATAGAAAACAAGTCTTCTTCGTCCAATGACTTGGATAAAACGGTTGGTGTTTCTATGTGCCTCAGTAATTCTTCGAAGTTATCCTAACATTATTTATTCCGTTCAAAATTCTTCTTTTCTTTTTTAAGGACATCAAAGAACGGTATACATTTGTCTGTTGCCTTTAAGACAAAGCGGTAATCTTCCTGTTCAAGTTTTGTAACTCCTTTTTCATGGTCGGGGCGGTTACTTTCCTCAAGGGATGAATTTTCTTCGAATTAATCTCAAGAGCCCCCACATCCATTATAAACCCCAAAAACTCCCCGATGCAACTCCAAAAGAACATGTTAATGGGTTCAACTTCATTCCATATTTGAATAGCACTACGAACATCTTCGAAAGGCCATCTAAATGGTTCCTTGATAGTCATGACTTCATGAGCATATCATCCACATCTACTTCCATCATCCATTCAACTTGGTTCCTAAACATTGAATTCACTAATCTATGATATGTAGCATCAACATTCTTCAAACCAAAGGACATCACCCAACAATAATACAATCCCAAATCTGTTATAAAGCTAGTGTGCCCTTGATCCAGTGTGCATCAGCATTTGGTTATAACTGGAGTAAGCATCAATCACTACGCCATAAATGGCCTTCTGCAACACAAAAAAAATGTTGGCTCAGGCCCGAAAAATGTTGCCATAGGTCTATGGCAACACTTTTAGGGTGATGCAATTTTTGCCGTTGCCTTAGACCTCAAAGGCAACATTTTGACTATCTAAGGCAACATAAGTAATATTGTTGCAATAGAACCCTATTTGGGTCTATGACAACACCCATAGGTATCTGTAGCAACATTCCAAAATGTTGCTATAGATATTAACTTTCTGAATTTGTGAGGCCCACAATGTAGAGCATATTTGATTTTTTAATAAAAATAAATATTTATTTAATAAAATTCTATTGCACAGAATTTAATATTTAAACAGTAATTTATTTAAATAAATATTTTATTTCAACATTTGAAATAGTACAAATTCCTGACTCCACTATTTTACAATTCAATGATATATAATACTGATATTCACATATACAGATATTCCCCACTACATCACTCAGTTCACTCATTACATATGCAGTTTCAATTTATACAGACACTGACACTAACAAATATATGACGAGCCGAGTGCCGAGCCGAGAAGCGGGTCCGGGCGCAGCGCCGGCGGGGGTCCGGGGCACCGTAGTCCCGGCGGGGATCGACCTTCTTTGAAACCTGTCTTCAAGCTCATGCACTCATGCACATTTGATTCTGTCTTCTAGCTTGTATCCAGTTGTCCAGTCTTCAATACCTGTCACATATAATTCAAAAGCAGTAATCTGGAAAATAATATTTAACTCGAACAGAAAATGAAAATATTTTTGTTATATTATTTGCCTCAGGTATTTGGGTTGTTTCTTTTCATATTTTTTTCTGACAGGGACCAAATATTTGCACGGTCAACCTGTGATATACACGGCACAAGGTCAAACCCGAGTCATCGACTGGATTCAACTCAGGGCCAAGCAACCAACAAAACAAACAAGAACCAGGTTCAGCAAAATGTAGACAAGCCAGTGCAAGAAACACAGCAGTACACATAGGCAGCCCATCAAGCAAAAACAGTGAATGCATCAGGCATGTACAAGAGAAACATAGGCAGTAATATGATATACAGAGGACTTGGAGCATCAGTTCATGTTCTGATTTTCAAAAATGATATACAAGTTCTAATTTTCAAAAATGCAGAAGTTTTCAAGTGAAGCAGTTTTCAAGAGGACAGCAGAATACAAATACTTCAAGGTCTGGTTTAACAAATGCAGCAAGGTACAAAGGTATGTGAACAAGTTTAACAAAGGTTCAAGTTCTGGTTTAACAAATGCAGCAGAAAGGAGCTAACAAGCTCAGATCAGAAATAAAAAACAAGCCAGTGAACCAAAATCCAATATACCAAATAATATCACATCGCAATTCATCATCGGCAAAGCAAAATCAAGCTAGTGAACCAAAATCCAACATACCAATACATCATCGCAATCCAACATACCAGATTTCTCAAAGTCCAACAGAAAGATTAAACTCGAGATTATAGGAAATAAAGCCTATAAATAAATCCCAATTCATCATTGGCAAAAGTGTGCGAGTGTAACCAAAATCGAGAATAACCAAGTAAACCAGAAGGCAGAAAACATACCAAATAATATCACATCGCAGCCGACGACGAAGTCAAAGCAATTCGAGCAATCAATCAAGGAGAATGAAGGAGCAAGCTACCAGGAACGTTTCTCACACTAGATTCGATCAATCAGAGCATCAAAGCAACTGAAATCGCGTGCCCTAGTTTTCACAGAGAGGAACGAGAAAGAATAATCGCATGCCCTAATTTTCACATAGAGAGGAACGAGAAAGAAGAGCTGATGGCGACGATAGCGGTGGCAAAAGGGGTTTGAACGGAAAACTTTGTTTGGCTTCGGGTTTTAGTGTCGTGACGGGGCTCTGGTTGGAGCTAGATGGTCGCGATGGGTCAGGGGGTAGCTGGGGGTGAGGGTGACAATTTGGTGGCGATGGATCAGGGGGTAGCTGGGGGCGATGGGTCAGGGGGTAGCTGGGGGCGATGGGTCAGGGGGTAGCTGGGGGTGAGGAACGAAAATATGATTTGGAAATTAGGGATTTGGAAATTGGGGGTGAGAACGAAATGTTATGAAAAGTAAAGCGGGAAAACGAAATTTTGGGACAAATTGTAGTGGTGATCCATTTTAACAATCAGATTAAATGTAGACCGTTGGATCGTATTCACGCGGATTGCTAATTTTATTAATTTTTTAATTTGAATACATCTATAGCAACACTATATAAAAATGTTGCATCCTGTTACACTTGTTTAGCTAGAGCAACACATGTTTATGGCTAAGGTAACACCAAAAATACAACGTTGCAGTAGGACCAAAATTTTATAGCTGTCGCAACATTTTAGCTGGCAACACCTTGCAAAAATGTTGCAGAAGGTCATTTATGGCGTAGTGAATTAAGAGGGAGACTCATGTCCTATAGTCCCGTCTACCAGCTGGTCATCTTAGGCAAGGGGAAGTAGTCCTTTGGGCTTTATTATTCAAGTCCAAATAATTAATGCATGTTGCCACTTCCCATTTGATTTCTTGACCAACACGGCATTTGATACCCAATTAGGGTACAATGCATTGTAGGTAAATCTGTTTTCCATCAGCTTAACCACTTCCTCCTTAAATGTAGTGAATCACTCCATACCCAGACTTCGCTTCACCTGTGGAAATCTTAGATCCACATTCAATGCATGACATGCTATCTCCGACGATATCCTGCACATATTTGAATGTGTCCATGAAAATATGACCTAATTCCCTCGAAGGAAATTAACTAATTCCTTCCTTAATCCAACAATGAGTTGAGATCCAATCCTAAGACCCCGAGTACGATCATTTATATCGATCGTAACATTAACAGTTAGCTCAGCTGCCCCCGCTTGCAGTTCCTCAGACTTCTTCCTGGGATCCATAGACTTGTCGAACCTGGTATGGTTCCCAACCTAGGACTTGGGCTTTAATTTTTATGCTTCAAGGTTTTTAATGTAGAGAGCCCTCTCTATAACCTTGCCTTTCTCTCATTAGTTTGCCTCTTTTAACTCAATGACATAACATTCCCTACCCGCGCTCTGGCCTCCTCTAACTGACCCGACACCATTCTCCATGGGGAACTTCATCATTTAGCACTAAGGTGCTAGTGGTATCTCAAAATTAGCAAGGGTCGGTAAGCCCATAAAGGCCTTGTACGATGAATATTCATTTACTAAAAAAAATTCTAAATCCGCCGAACCTCGCGGTCTCCATCACCCAATTCTGCAAATAAATCAATTGTCCTAATTGATTATTACGCTTCATCGGTAAATCCGTGAATTTTGGATTTACGAGGCTTAACATCCTTCATACTAACTTTCATTTGATCGAATGTTCTTTTAAATAAGATATTCATAGAAATTCCATTATCCACCAAGATTCGGCGTACTATAGCTGGTCCAAAAACTGGTGTAATTACCATAGGATCAAAAGTTGGCGTTTCGACTCCATCAGAATCCCTGTTCATGAAAACAATATCATCAGTTATCATCCTTTTCTGCTTAAAGGGAGCTTCATACTCGATGGAAAAGCGACTTTCTTGTGGTACGTGCCTTAACAAACTCGCATATCGCTCCATTTTCCTCCAGCTTTTCACTACTAGATAAGGTCTTCCTATTATTGTATTTATGACTATTCTTCCATGTGTGTGTGCATGGGCCCCTCTCCATTGGATCTTGATTGGCTTCCTTGGGCAGTCGGCCCTTGGGGACTTGCATTTTGTTCGCCATCCTTTGGCTCCCTCGAGTAGTGTTGTAAATCTTTCTTTCTTATCAACTCTTCAATAAAATCCTTAAGATATCGACACTCATTCATGTTGTGTCCACGAGTTTCATGGAAATGATAGTACTTGCCCAAGCGTTGCTCTTCCTCAATCGCCTCCCTCCTAATCGGCTTTTTATACCTTTTCGTGCCTTTCATGTCAGGGTATATATTTTCTAACTGAACGTTCAAAAGCGTATACTCATCTGGCCCCATATTCCTCAGGTGCTTCTTTGCTTCATTCTGCTTGCCTCTAGAGGCATGATTCCTCCTTATCTGATTATTAGAACTTCAAACATTTACCAACACATTACTGAACTCACATCGGTTTGCTTAATCACCATGCTACTTTGAATCACCACCTTTGACTGTCCACTATCAGTCTTTTTGGCATCTTGACTTGCTTCTTCCAAATGAAAGAATTGATTAATTTTTTGATGGAATTCCTCCATAGTCGTCGGCAGTTTGTCTTTAGCCATTAAAAAAGTCCATGTTCAGATGTATGCCCTGGACCCATGCCATAAAAACCAAATATTTTTTTGGATTATTAACCTCCGTAACTGCAATATTAAACATGTCCAAGAACCCCTTTAATGACTCTTGAGTTCCTTGAGAAAGGCTTGACAAGGACATCATGTCTATAGCCGAGCGATGTGGAACCTAAACTACTCCAAAAACTTCTTTGCCCACTCATCGAAAGATGATATTGATTTTAGCGTGAGCCAAGTAAACCACATTGATGCCACACCATCCAAAAAACACAAACACATCTACATCGAACCACATCCATAGCTCTGGCACCATCCATATGTCATTCATATTTAAACAAGTGTTACCTAGATCAGTAGTCCCATTATATGCTGGCATCGTAAACTTCCTGGGATATTCCTTCCTCGGAATATTCTCCGTAAATGGAGTTATGCTAGGTGTAGAACCCCAATCCTCATTCTTGCTCCATAAACCACTTTATCATATCTATTATATATTCCTCACTAGCTTGGTACTTTGAAGGTCGATTGTCAAGGGCTACGTCCAATATTTGATTCTACAGACGGTCTTGGTTTGATCGTTGACGTCTAGTTTCTCCAATCTCTAGGAGAACCACTCCTTTAGCTCTTCCTAATGCCTGATTGGCTCCATAGTGGTTGTCTGTACACCAGCATCTCAAATGTCAACATCTAGTTCATAACAATCACCATTATGCTCCAAATCTGTAACACCCTGTAAATTTACTAAGAAATTAAATAATTAAAATAAGGTTAGAAAATTTGAAATTCTACAAATGTCATGATTTGGTCACAGAAGTTGCACCATTTCATCCATGATAATTTTCTGATCAATATCCATATATAATATATTAAAATCAAAGTTCAAACGGAGAAGTTATGGACGTTCCAAGTTTTAGAATTCAAAAAAATTCAAACGAGTTTAAATTTAAATTTTAAATAATTGGACTTTGAAAAGTTTAAAATTGGAGTTTAAATAATTAATGTTAAGGGTTACTTAGCATTTAATTAAGCATCAGAACTAAGGGTAATGTATAAAGTAAAGTAAGTAATAAATAAAACAAAAAAAATCAACGGTCGCAAGCAGGACCGATCGACCGCCTTACTTAGGCTTACGATTAAATTTATTAGGATGGTATAGTTTTAAATAGGTAAGACTGTTTCTTATTTAAATAATACTACCCAAGTACAATTATGGTAAAGCTTGAGATTTTCATTTCACCAAACATTTGTTGTTTTGACCCACTCCTCATTACAACACACTGGTTAGAAGAGACAATGCTGATTTTAGGGATGAAGATGGAGATGAAGACTTATGGTAGTTACCTATCTATTTATGCGTTTTAAATATTTCTAATATACATAGTTTAGAAAATTATGTTATATTGTACCGTAGCGACTTTATGTAGACATGTTGTGAGATTTGGAAATAAAATGTATTTTTCCGAATTAGTTTCCTTTTATGAAATGGGTACTTGTTTCTGATATTATACTTTATCCATTCCGCTGTGAGATTTTGAAAGTATAGATAGATAACTCTGTGTACTGTGTATTGTTTAAATTTTATCAACTTAATAATACGCCTTGAGATGGGCCGAAGGTTCGATGGGCTTTTGTTTGGTCAAAACTAGGTCAGTTTCTGGGTGGGTTGTCATAGTTGGTATCAGAGCTCGGCTTACCCGGTCAATGGGGATAGGTATATGTATGAGTAGCCTATTTGTTATTTTTGAAAATATTTTTCAAAAACCTACTATATATAAATATATATACATATGTTTTCCTAATGTGAACTTACTCTATAAACTTCGACTATAGAAGTAGTCGCGACCATATTTCGAAAGGATGGGTGAGGCGACTTTGGGTTGGAAAATAAATAGAGTAAGGAATGTGTGATGGAGGTCGTATCATAAGGAATGTTTTCATAAAATATTGTGGCTAAAATTAATAGAGCAATAAATATGCAATAAATAGGGAGTTACAAGAATTTAATAAGAATATAAGTGGACTTACTGAAAAGAATATCTGGGTAATTATGGAAAGGTAAAGAAGTTATAATAGGAAAAGATAGATGAATAAATAAATGTATTTAGAAATTTTCCAATTAGAATAATGATCATTTATTATGGAAAATCAACATTTATAGAAATAATAAATAAGCATGTTAGGTGGTACTTAAATAATACAAGGTAGTATAGTTGTAAACAATCAGAAGTAAAGGAGTGATAGAAGGAGAAAATGCAATAGAGAGGACAATTAAAGTCAATTTCTAAAAACCCAACCTCATGTGAAAAAAATTTGATAAAAAGATTTTCTTAGTAAACTTCCTTGAAAATTTTTGAATAGATTTTTCGAAAGATTTATTAAAAAGTTGTTGTTTTGAAAAAGTAAGTAAATCTGGAAAATCATAACGTAAAAATAAGGTGTGGAGTCAACAGTTTCGATTAAAAAGGTTTTTGGTAAAAGGGGTATGTCATTTTTGAAACTCTTAGTTTAATAAAAAATTATTAGTTGAGTTAAAATGTTTTCGGTTTAATGATTTTCGATAAAGGGATTTTTTTTGGAATAAATGTAAATAAAGCGTAAGATGGGCTTGATGAATTTTCCCGTCTCATAAATTTGGAAGTTCTTTTAAAATTATTCTTTTTAGAAATAAGAATGGAACTTGATTAAAATAACGTAGAAGCCGTTTAAGTAGGAAAAATAAAAACAGAGGCAATATTGGAAGATCTAGATAGGAATAGCATTAGAAACTTATAAAATAGGAAAAATAATCAAGTTAGAGATAATGTAGGAGAGATGATGAAAATAGGATAGGAAAATAATAGGATGGAAGTTATCTTTGCCTACTCCACTTTTCAGTATTTAAAGATGTAAAAGATTTATTTAAATGTTTCGTATAAAAAGACCAACTTATAAAGGAATAAATATTTAATGAAGAAAGTTTTTTATAGTGGGAAATTATTTTGCTCCTTTTTATGATTAAGCCATACGTTTGAAATTTTGATAGTTTGGTTTAATAATTGAGTTTTTGAATGTTTTTTGGTTTAAATACCCTACTTTTAAAGAAGTAAAGTCTTTGAAGTAAAAGTATTAAAGAAGGGAAATTATTTTACTAAGCAATTTTAGAATTTGTTGAATTTGGGGATAAGAATAAGGCAGTAAATGTTTTGGAATTTTTTTGAAAAGTTCGGTTTTAATATTTTTGGAAGGTTTTGTTCAAACGTTTATAAATATGGAATAGACGTATGGAGTAAAATAAAACATGGTATCTAGATGTTTCTATGAATTTAATTCCCAAAACTGTTTTTGGAAAGTTGGAAGTTCTTTTGAAATTTTAGTTTAAAAGTTTTCTTTTGAGATGTGGAGATTCTTTGCAAGTTTGAATTTCATATGTCGCATACTAGTGTAATTTGGGTTTCTAATTTTATATTTATGGAAAAGATAGTGATCGCTATTTAGGTAAGAAAGGTTAAAAGTTTCAGGATATGAATAAAATAAGAATGGTATATTCAACCTGATCTAAAATTTGAAATTAGTCCCAAGCATTTATTTGTAGGATGTTGGTAAAGTGTAACGATATTCCAAATCTATAATTGGGTTATAAGTTAGTTTGCCCTTGGAATGTGAATTTCCATATTTTTATTTATTGAGAGAAGGCTTCGTATAATTTTCGTAAATTACCATCCTTAAATGCATAAAATTGCATCATTTTAATTGATAAGGCATATACCAAAAAGGAAAAAAGATGTATAAGATATGGATACTCTTTACCATAGTTCACACTGTCTATTTCAATAAAACAAAACGAAATGATCTCTTTTAACAAAGCAAAAATATCAATTATGGTTAATTTATGGAAAATTTTGACCGTAAGCCTATTAGAAAGGATGGCTCTAATAAAATAAAATATGGAAAGGAATGTTATAGTTTAGTGATTAATAATTTGAAACAAGAAATTTATAAATAGCATAATTTACAACATTATTCGTATTAATTATAAACAACATTGTAATTATAGGTATAGGATTGATAGATATTAATTACAGATTCAGTAAGCAATAAATTTGTAATTAAGTGAGAATAAAAGGGCATTAAATAAGGGAACGATTAAGGAATCTGATATGGTATTTATGGAGGAATTGAATACCAATAATAAGTGAATTTTGAAACTGGTAATAGATTAAAAGAAACTAAAACTGATTGATTAAAGAGTGTTGATTTTGCATTAATGACCAGTTATTATGGGTAATGGATTATTAGTAGAATTAAGAAGGAAAATTAAGGAAGGTGGGTAATCGTGGAATGACATTCTAGGAATGTCCAACTTAAATTAGTAAGGAGCATTAGAACCCTTATATCGGTAACATCAACTGATGTTTAAGGGTAGATTCCAGCAAAATTTTCTTTTAGAGTTTTTGAGTTGCAATTGCTAGTTGTCTCCTTTAAGAAAAGTATTTGATATGGCATAAAGCATGTTCTTGTTTTATCACTGTGTTAATTTTAGGGATGCGATTAGACCACTAAATAAATATATATATTGAGGAACATCATAAATAAGGAAACTTCATACGGACACTTAACTAGCGACAAATCGAAGATATGATTGGAAGTTAGTGCGGAGATTAGGTTAGAATGCTTCAAATCCAAAACTTAGAGTTTCACCATTCACCTTGAATGTGATAAGGTGTAAAGGGATATGAAGAGAATTTTCTTATGGGCCATGGATGAAGAGAGAGTCGCTGAATTTGTTTCCAAATGTTTGACGTGCCAAAGGATCAAGGCTAAGCAAGGCAAGCCTGAAGTATTATTATTGCCATTGTAGGTTCTGACTTGGAATTAGGAGTATAAATCGATGGACTTTATAAATAGGTTACCTAAGAGTCAAAAGGAAAATGATGCTATTTAGATTGACTTATTTTATTCCTATTAGGGGTAGTAGGATTGCAGCATCTCTAGCACACATGTATATCAAGGAAGTGGTATGAATTCATGGAGTTTTAGTAATCTTGTAAGTGATAGGGATCCTTATAAACTAGTGAATTTGGAGGATATTACAAGCAGCTATGGGAATGACTTTAAATTTAGAAGATTTGCTAAGAGCTTACATCATGGATTTTGGAGGACCTTGGAGAAGGTATAAGTATTTTAGGCAGCGAATGAAAACCGCATAGAACCGTTAGGAGTCCTATGCTAACAGGCAAAGAAAGGGATTGGTGTTTTTTACTTAGGGACTTAGTATTCATTCATGTTTCCCATATTAGAATGGTTATATATCTGGGAACTTGGCGCCAAGGTTTGTTGTACCTTTTCCGATTTTAGAGAGGGTGAGGGAAACTTGCTTTTTAGGTGGAGCTTTCGAGCTAATTAATGGGAGTCCATGACAACTTTCATGTTCCAGACATGAGGAAACGTCTGCAAGACATTTCCTTAGCAATAGAGCTTGATTAGTTAATTGTCATTGAAACGAAGCACATCGCCCCCCTTCCCCGCTGACCACTGCACGCATTATGGAGCATGGTATTAAGAGGCTTTGTAACAATGGTATTAGGTTAGTCTGAGTTCAATGGGGAGATAACCTAGCGGAAAGCAAATGGGGAACCAAAGAAAAGGTGAATGTTTCTCGTCTAGAGCTTTTCTCCAATAAAATGTTCCCTCCAAAAGTATATGTATCTGGTTGCATCATGGTTGCTGGATCTGATGGTAGGAGATGGTTGCCACACTTTTTACTATTATTTCAGCACTCATAAGAGTTTTATGTATATTTAGGATATTTGCATACATGCTTATATGTCACGATCTTGCGTTCATGGTAGGATTGAGCTCACCTATTTTTAACCCGCCTTTTGGCAATGCAGTATACAGGCGGATTTAATCCAATAGGCTTCATGGTTATCAAAGCTGGAGTATCATGGATTTGGTTTAGATGGATGGATAATCAACTACGGATAATAATATAAAGCCAGGATTAAACACAGTCGATGGATAAACAATGCAGGGTGCTTGGAATATGGATTTTGGCTTGGATAGGTTAGGGATCGGTCTACTTCTGGTGGGCATAGGCTATGGGTTGAACTACTTCGGGTTGGCATAGGTTAGGGGTCGGTCTACTTGGGTCGGCATAGGCTATGGGTGGATCTACTTCGGGTCGGCATAGGTTAGGGGTCGGTCTACTTCGGGTCGGCATAGGCTATGGGTTAATCTACATCGGGTCGATATAGGTTAGTGGTCGGTCTACTTCGGGTCGGCATAGGCGAGGGGTGGATTTACTTCAGGTCGGCAAAACTTGGAGGGAGGTATGGCTTGGGTTGGCGTGGTAGTAACAGTCGGCATAGGAAGGGTTCGATATAGTTTGAATGTGCAAGGAAGGACAGGCGTACTTCAAAAAGCTTGGAGGAAGGAAGGATCAACATTTTCTTGGATGAAGTGGGTTCGGCATTGGTTTAAGAGGGGGAATAATGATCATTATTTTTGGTCGAGTTGGGCTTGACGATCGTTATGGTGGGCCCATGTAGGTGAGAAGGCCCTGTAGCCGAAGTTTCACCTATAAATACAGCAGGCTTGGCTTTGAAAAAAGGACCTTCATTCTACTTCTCTTCATCTTCTACCTAGAGGCTACTCTACCAATGTTATTCTAGAATTCTGGATTGTAACTATAATCAAATTTCAGTATAATAAAAAGGATTGTTCTGGAGTGGACGTAGGCTGGAGTTAGCCGAACCACTATAAATCTTGTCTCTCTTTTACTTGTTTCATTTTAATTTGCTTATTCTTCATATTATCTTCTCTACATCATATACTATTTGTGTTCTGTGACTGGATATTGGTGCTTTCACATATAACTGGGTGCTGGTGACCAATTTTGACACCAACATTTTGGTGTTTTGGTGCTTTCACTAAGAAAGCTTGTATTCAAGGATTTGGATGTTTGGATCTGGGATTTGAAAGCTTTGGAACTTGGATTTGGGAAGCAATGGCTAGGCAATCAATAATGAGACAGAGAACATAGAGGAGTCATCATGAAGGAAGTCAGGAGGCTTCCTCAGGAGCTAATCATACCTTAATCTTCATTACCCAAGACCAGATGGAAACGATGATGGATGCTATGCAGGAAATAATGCTGAAAAGGTAGGAGGAAATGATGCAGAACCTACTTCGACAGATTGGACAAGCTGGAGTGCAAAACCAAGGGAATGGAGTTGTAGGGAATACTGGAAATGTGGATCACAAAGTTGGTGCAGCAGGTGTAGAGGAAGTTCAGAATCAGAACCAAGGAAATGGAACAACCAAGATACGTGGTAGAATGGAGCTTGCGGGAGCAGCCCCTGACCAATTAGGAACGATTGGCCAAAGCAATGCCGATCGTTATAGAACGATCAGTGCCGATCATTCCACACTTGGGGCATGCCCTCGGATCATATTGGCTTGATTCCAGGCAGGATACCAGACAGTGTTGTGCAGTTTGGTGTTAATCAGGATATGGATGCTCGTCCAAAAGGGCCGGTTTCAGGATTCCCTCGTAGACTCGTGGGCAGGTTGGAGACAACGGACAAAGACTACCACTTGATGACAATGAAAGGTTGGCAGAAATGATCAGACAGGCCATGTGAGGAGGATTAGTGAATAATTGGAAGATGTGAATAGGAGCCCCTTTGCTCCTACGATTAGGTAGGCTCGGAATCTGCCGAAATTAAAACTACCAGTGCTGGAGACATATGATGGAAGGGCAGATCCTGTTGTTTATCTGACAAGGTATATGAGGCACATGGAAGTACTGGGGGGCATCAGAGGAGTTCATGGCACGGTGCTTCCCTTTGTATTTGACGGATATAGCAGTACTATGGTTCAAACAATTGGAAAGCGGCTCTATTGGTACTTGGACAGAATTGATCGAAAGGTTTATGAGGCAGTTTAGAGTTCACATCTCGAGACCTAAAAATGTGATGAGTTTGGCAACACTGAAACAAAAGACCGAAGAATCCTTAAGAAGTTTTCTAACAAGGTTCAATGTTGCAGCGGCATCAGTGGATCATCCAGATCCATCCATGGTTTGATGACAGTTGTATCTGGCATTGCCAATGGCACGGAGTTCAAGGATTCACTAGCACGGGATTCACCTACGGATTTAGGGGAGTTTTATCATGAAGCAGAAAGGTTCATGTGACAGGAAGACGCACGAGCAAACAAACCAGAGGTGAATGCCATGCAAACAAGAACGATAAGGGCAAACAGAGGATGAATGACGGTAGTAATATCTCGAAAAGGCAATGGAGAGAACTAAAATTCTCTTCTTACACGGATTTCACTGAAACTATGGAAATGATCTATTTGGACGCTCGAGGACGCCTCCAGTATCGAAGGTCGGCAAAAAGGGAACCCTCAGAATACAAGCGGGCATCAGGAAAGCATTGCCAATTCCATGAGCTGGATGGGCATAATACGAACGACTGTAGGCATTTGAAGGATATCATAGAGGAACATGTGAGAAATGGTTATTTGCAGCAGTATATAAGGAATCGAGTTGTGGCAGTGGAACAGGAGCAACCACCGCCCACCTCGAATGAAGATGGCACTGGATCAAGGAATCATCGTCAGCTTATTATCAGTTGATTAGCTTTATGGCATGGAATAAGTAATAAACCCCACAATAAAACGACTAAGTCACTTACATATGTATGGGATCGAGGATGATCCCTAGGCATGCTCTGAGATGACGATGAACTGTGGTGCTTGGGTTTATGAATTTTGTTTTTTTTGTTTACTGCAAATTGTGGTTTTTCTGGTACTACGGCTATTTAGTTTTCGTGGTTGTACGGGCTTTAATTTTATATTTTACCAACTAAACTCTGGAATGATTGAATTTGGATTAATGTAATAAATAACATAGGTCACAATTACGGCCCCGACTGGAGAGGTGGGGCAATAACCGCGAGTTACGAGTCCCTTCGTAAGAGAGCGATAGGATGGACTCGAACATGGATTAAGTCCTCGACTGGGGATCGAGGCCGGAGTAGGATATCCCATGAATAAGTCCTTGACTGGGGATTGAGGCCGGAGTAGGATACCCTACGAATTAAGTCCTTGACCGGAGAGTCGAGGCCGGAGAAGGAAAACTATAGATAAGCCCTCAATAGAGATTCGAGGCCGGAGTAGGACAAAATGACCTGAAGAGGTCTAATGATTTGGATATGGACCTGGAGAGGTCCCGGATTTGGATGTGGACCCGGAGAGGTCCCGGATTTAGATATGGACCCAGAGAGGTCCCAGATTTGGACATGGACCCGGAGAGTTCCCGGATTTGAGGTCTCGAACTTGGATAAAAAGATCCGGAGAGATCGTGGATTCGATTAATGGATTTGGAATGGATTCAGAATTGGATATCGACTCGAAGCAGTCATGAATTTCGATAATGATTTGGAGAGATCAAGGAATTGGATTGGCAACAGATTGGATTCTAGGCTGGATAATATAATGATCAATGTATTATGGACTTCGAATTTTGGACTTATGGCAATTCAAAACACGCATTCCTATCGCAAGGCATGTTTTGGGGGGCAAAGTGCTAACCCGCCTTTTGGCAAGGCAGTATGCATGCGGATTTAACCCAATAGGCTTCACGGTTAACGAAGCTGGAGTGTCATGGATTTGATTCAGATGGATGGATAATCAACTACAGATAATAATACAAAGCCAGGATTAAACACAGTCGATGGATAAACAATGCACAGTGCTTGGAATATGGATTTTGGCTTGAATAGGTTAGGGGTCGGCATAGGCTATGGGTTGATCTACTTTGGGTCGGCATAGGTTAGGGGTCGGTCTACTTCGGGTCGACGTAGGCTATGGGTTGATCTACTTCGGGTCGGCATAGGTTGGGGATCGGTCTACTTCGGGTCGGCATAGGCTATGGGTTGATCTACTTTGGGTCGGCATAGGTTAGGGGTCGGTCAACTTCGGGTCGGCATACGCTAGGGGTTGATTTACTTTGGGTTGGCAGAACTTAGAGGGCGGTATGGCTTGGGTCGGCGTGGGAGTAACGGTCGGCATAGGAAGGGTTCGATATAGTTTGAATGTGCATGGAAGGACCGGCGTACTTCAAAAAGCTTGAAGGAAGGAAGGATCGGCTTTTTGTTGGACAAAGTGGGTTCGACATTGGAGGGATCGACGTTGGTTTAAGAGGGGGAATAACGATCGGTAGTGCTAGGCCGATCGTTATTTTTGGTCGAGTTGGGCTTGACAATCGTTATGGTGGGCCCATGTAGGTGTGATTGCCCTGTAGCCAAAGTTTCACCTATAAATACAGCAGGCTTAGCTTTGGAAATGGGACCTTCATTCTGCTTCTCTTCATCTTCTACTTAGAGGGTACTCTGCCATTGTTATTCTAGAATTCTGGATTGTAATTGTAATCAAATTTCAGTATAATAAAAAGAATTGTTCTAGAGTGGACGTAGGCCAGAGTTAGCCGAACCACTATAAATCTTGTCTCTCTTTTACTTGCTTTCATTTTAATTTGCTTATTCTTCATATTATCTTCTCTACATCATATAATATATGTGATCTGTGACTGGATATTGGTGCTTTCACATATAACGGGGTGTTGGTGGCCAATTTTGACGCTAACACCTATAGTATGTTTGCATATATAATCACATTGCATTATTGGTTAAGTGGATGGTTGTGTAGATTATTGTAGATAAATTGGTTGTATAACATAGCTATTGAATGCGCATCACACTATCTCCCCTAGTGATTTTGGGGGTGAAATCCCTTTTAAGGAAGGAGAATGTAACACCGCATAAAATTTGATAAGAAATTAAATAATTGAAATAAGATTGGAAAAATGGAAATTCTGTAAATGTGGATACGGAAGTTGCACCATTGCGTCAGTGGCGATTTTTTATTCAATTTCCATATATAATATGTTGAAATCGAAGTTCAAACGGAGAAGTTGTGGACATTTGATGTTTTCAAATTTAAAGTAATACAAATGAGTTTAAATTTAAATTTTAAATAATTGAACTTTGAAAAGTTTAAAATTGGAGTTTAAAAAATTAACACTACGGGTTACTTAACATTTAATTGAGCATCAGAATTAATTGAACGCATAAAGTAAAGTAAGTAATAATTAAACTAAAAATGGAAAAGGAAATTAACGGTCGCAAGCAGGACCGGCTATCGCCTTACTTGGGCAGTTCGATCGCTAGCGGTCGACCACTCAAGGGGTAGCGGTCGACCGGTTATGACTTTTGGGCAAAAAAAACCCTAGGCCTATACAGCCCGGATTTGTTTATTTTTAATCCAACGATTGTCTTTCTATTCCATCTCTATAAATGGACACCGAAACTCCCTACTTTTCCTTATAAAATTTCTGTAGTAATGGCGCTCAATCAAAATCTTTCCCTTTAGGTTTTCAAAAATAGTAAACTTTTTGGTAAGTAATTCTAATCTCTAATTTAAATTAAATTCCCAATCTTTCTCTTTATCTTCCGATTCTACAATATATATATATATATATGTATGTATATGTATATGTATATGTATATGTATGTATGTATGTACATATGTATGTATGTATGTATATACAATCTAATTGTTGTATGCTCAAAAAGGGAAAGATTTGACAAAGAATTAAGAGGGGTGTAAATCAGATTTCATCGTCTTCTTCTTCTTCTTTAGATTCCAGAATCAGTTAGGATTTTAAGGTAAGAGGTATAGATGTTTAATTCTTTGGGTTTCTAATTCTATTCCCCTCTAGTTCTAATTTTAAATCTAATTTCTATATACAATTCATTTTATTGTATATTCCAAAAGTGGGAGATTTGAAAGAGTAGTATGCATGGTGGATTCCAATCCAGTTAGAAAGCATGCAATTCTCTTTGAGTTGAAATATCAAGTTTTTCACATTTTCATAACTGAATAGTATTTATTTGGATTTGGTGTATGCCTTGGGAAATTTTGATAAACAAAACATAATATTTAAAACCCTTAGAATTTCCCTAAATAAATGTCAATCTTTGAATATGTTTGAATCACAATTGTTTGTATTAATATAGTAGAATTAGATATGTGCTGAGATTTAAGCAATTTATAATATACCCCACTTTATCTCTTTTGATTTCTCTTATAGTGTTATAGGATTCTAAAAATAAATAAAGTTAGAAATGGTGTGCAAAGTATGATTTTTGGTTATTCGTGGTTTGCGCAGCCTATTTCTATAAATTAAAATAAGTATGAATTCCTTTTTCGCTCCAAGGTGGTACGTGCAAAAGTTTGTTCCTTGAATAGAGGAGTTAATTCTATTATATTAATATGAGACAAGTTTGGTATTATTCCTTTTTGTTTACAAGTCAAGTTGTTGACTAAGGATATTTGCTAGTCTGTTGTTTGGAGTTTGAGACTTGTATGAGTTTAATATTTAAATTAAGAAGCATTTTCTTTGCATGTGATTGGAAATATTTTACTCAAATCTCATGCACGTGTGTGTGTGTGTATAATATTAACCTATTGAATAATAAAGCTAATAATAACGTAATAATTATAGCGTATTAAACGTACTGATTGGAATTAATAGGGTAGTAAATAGCATTAATTCCTTAGGAGGGTAGTTAATGATAATTATGGAAGTTAATCCCTAATTAAAGGTTTAATAAAGGGTTACCTTATATGGCCAAAATTATAATGGTATACGTATACAATGGTTATATATATGCAGTATGACAAAGTTATAGGGATGTGCCGTTAGTCCAAAGTTACATACCAATCTGCCTAGTTAAATCTGGCTATCAGCATTGTTGCTTTGCGGACTGATGTGGAAAATCGCCTATAATAAATAACCCCAATGGACCTGAGTGTAACATCCTCCATTTTAAGGCCTGAAAATAAACACAACTGATGCTGCAATCATCAATGGTATTATTCTCCGGTGATAAAATGCGGCTATGTTAATCATACTAGTAACACCAGAAGCACATGAATATTTGAAAGTTTTAAACATAATTCAGTACAACCTTTACATTTCACTTCATAATTCACTTCGAGAAATTATAATCATTACAAAATATCCCAAGAGCGACATGTGAAGATGCCCCTCTTTGTTGATCAAAGTCTAATACTTGGAAATTATATGACTTGCCATTACATCCATACAGACAAAATTGAACAACACAGCGGATTAGATAAGAACTCTTAAATAGCTAGATTGCCTCCTGCACGTCCTAGAAGCTTATTCATCATATGGGTAACCCAAAATCCCTTACTCGTGACCTACTCAAATGAGTACTCGAGAGTTTAAGGGGAAAACCAAAAACTTTGGGTCAACCAAGTGACAAACAGACTGGTATGAATAATAACCTAACATCTCAAACCAAAAAAATAAATATCTAGTGAGACCATGCTGCTAAGCAGAATGAGTTTTTCTCTCACTAGTATCTTCATCTAAACACATTAACCATATACTGTACTCCTACATCCACAATGGTTAGAACGTAGAAAATACGCATTTTCAATCATGAAACATATATTGGACTACTCGTCCCAATTTATTAAACTATCCGTCTTACTTCTCATCTGAGTATCTGTCTTAAATACATATGACTACCCGTCTTATATTTATATGAACTGCCCATCTCACTTTCTCTTATTTGGATTACTCATCTCTTACTATATGGACTACCCATCACACATGGTTTCATTATCAAAGTTAAGTAGACTATTTATCTCACATATAAACATTTCTACGGACTATCTATCCCCTCAAATATAGTCTACCCATCATATATGCTTTCATTTATTTAAAATGATGTAAACTATCCATCACACATCCCTTTGTTTTTCAAGGATGATTACGAACCCTTCATTAACAACTTAGAGACTATCCATCTCCAGCATGATGTGGACTATCCATCTCACATCCCATAGTTTTCTAGGATGACAATGAACCCATCACTTATCAATATAATTCATGTTTACCCCATATGTTCAACCAATGTCTATTGGTGTCCCCAATTAGGCTGTAAAATTCATAAAACAACGATGTCAAAATGATATACAGAGGTATCCCTAATGAACAATGAAGAATTTCTAAAGGATATAGCATGCTAAAGTTAACCTACATTGGTACCACCAATAAACAATGTCAAATGAAAACATAAGGCAATCCTCCATTAATGCAGAAGATAAGTGGCATTCATGCCACTTATACAATGTTGAACCTCTATCCAAGGTTAAGAAACAAAACTTAAATTCTTTTAAGCATAAAACTTTATGTCGACAACGAGGTTGTCAACATACCTATGATATGGCCATCCCACTTTTTTAAAACATTGCTTAGAATTTATATAAATTAAGGCCTAACCGAAATTGTAATAAAGAAATGTGACATCAATGCAGTGTGGCATCGTTGGCAAAACAATGATGTATAAAAATTGCTGACATTGATGAATAGCGACATCAAAACTAGCAGCATCAATATAAAAGCTTTATACTTAGCATACCTCGGACTATGCCGCCAAATATATAAGGTTGAAGTTAAAATTAGGCGGCATCACTGCCTCTATATAGATGATATCAAAAACAATCAAAATGTGGTATGCGGCATCATTTAAACAGTGGTGAAAACATGCAGCATCAATTATTGTGGCATTAAGTTTTAAACGCTTAAAAGAATTACGAGGTTGTGATGCCACCGATCAAGGGTTGCCGAGGAGGTCCACTTCGACGTGGTTGGAATGATTCCATAACCACATAAGTAGTTATCATAAGCTTCCCTCCATATCGACGCCGACTCTCATTAGATGTGTGCCTTTTTTAACTTTAGCATTGATAAGTGTGGCATGGCATTATCATAATTATTGTAAAAACTGATTTATTACTGCTATAAGCAATTTCTTTTCACCAAATCTTAATCTTGTCCAATTTCTATTGGAAAATGCAAAACTTTTCATACTTCTTTTCAGAAATACAGCCGCATCCAGTTTTTAAGTCCCAAAATCGTTTGTCAACTTAATCGATTAATATCCTTAATTAACTTTGGTTTAAATGCTTATCTAGCAAAAAAAAATTCATAATAATTCGAAATCACGTAGGAAAATTCACAAAAATCATAGAAATTCAGAAATATCATATCTTTTCCATATAAAATTTTTAGGACCAAAAACTATATTTGATTATTTATATAATTAAAACTCGAAATAAACCAATTTCCACCTTATGGAATTCATAAAATATTCAATTTAACTTGGAAAATTATGAAATTAAAAACTCATCTCCACATTAATATTTTACATGACATAGAAGAAAATCAAAGCAATTGGGGATTAAAAACTTAGGTTTTACCCTTAATACCGATTCAAATAATTTCATAAAAATTCCATTAATCGTTATTCCTTCCAAACAATGATTATACAACCATAACTTGGCAAAATCTATCAAAACAATTCGTATATTAGCCATAGCTGAATTCAAGAACAAGAAATAAAGATGGTTCACATCATGTTAGATTTGATGTTGGAGTTGATTTGATGTTGCTTTAGTTTCCCAAAGCTCTTTCTTGAGTTCCCCTTTTTAATTTTGATCCTCCTTAGCTTGTTAATGGCCAGCCTCTTCTCTTTTTATTTGTTTCTTTTGAAGCTGTAAAATGAGAATGAATGAGAGGGTGATGGTTTTAAAGGTATAAGGCAGACCTATTCCTAATACACCCTTCTCATTTATTCCTCCTTGTATTAAGTTTAAACAATCTTACTTAATTGATTAATGACGGTATGACCTTATAAATTTTCAAATTTTATCTCCAAGCCCCACCACATTTTTCTATTTAATCTATCCAAATTAATTTCCTGAATAATGTTAAAATAGAATTAGGGCCGATACAGCGAGGTTAGTCCCAATTATGTAAGGTAAATCTGTCCAGCTAAATTTGCTATCAATACCTACAAATAGTTGGATTAATTTGAGATGTCATAGTTGGGTTATGGGTTATAAGTTACACTATTGATACGATAAGAGAAATCTTTAGGAGGGGTCCGCTTTAGGTTAGAGGTATTAAGTGGCTACGGTAGGGTCCGCCTCTTTCTTAGGAGAATTATTAAGTGTACCAATGGGATTTCTTACGATGTTAGCTAATGAGAACCATGTAGGGACTCTACTTGGGTTAGGTCTTAAATGACGGGGACTTGGCTATTTTATAGGACTTAAATGGTCAGAGTCTACCTAATCTCTAATAAAAACGTATTAATTGGTTTGGAGGTTCTCTCTCTCGCATCGATAACAATAGT
Organism: Allium fistulosum; assembly: GCA_030737815.1. Lineage (NCBI taxonomy): Eukaryota > Viridiplantae > Streptophyta > Magnoliopsida > Asparagales > Amaryllidaceae > Allium > Allium fistulosum. The sequence continues at coordinate 228,838,925 of CM060908.1, read as the reverse complement.
TGCATTAGAATTTGGGAATGGTTTAGGTATTAAGTGATGGGGACCTGCCCATTTTATAGGTATTAAATGGTTAGAGTCTGCCTAGTCTCCAATAACGGGTATTTATTGGTTTTGGTGCTTTCTCTTGCATCATTGATGTTAGTTGCGTTAGATTTTCAAAATTGGATTGCAAATGCCTTTTGGGCTTATGATTAAAGTTATTAGTATGGTCTAGTTATAAATACGTAAGACATATTTCTTATCTAAATAATAATTCCCAGGTACAATTATGGTAAAGCTTGAGATTTTCATTTCACCAAACATTTGTTGTTCTGACCCACTCCTCATTACAACACACAAGTTGGAGGAGACAATGCTAATTTTAGGGAAGAAGGTGGAGATGAAGACTTGTGGCAGTTACCTATCTATTTATTTTTTTTGAAATATTTCTGATGTACCAAGTTCAGAAAATTATGTTATATTGTACTACAACGATTTTATGAAGACATGGTATAAGATTCGGTAATAACATGTATATTTCTGAAATAGTTTCCTTTTATCAAATGAGTACTTGTTTCTAATGTTATACTTTATCCGTTCCACTATGAAATTCTGAAAGTATAGATAAAAAGCTCTGTATGCTGTGTATTATTTAAATTTTATCAACTTAACAACTCGCCTTGAGATGGGCTTAAGGTTCGATGAGCTTTTGTTTAGTCAAAATTAGGTCCGTTTCGAGGTAGGTTGTTACAAGATCGTCCTTGGACTTAGATAAATCAAAAGCCTCGGCTCCCTGCCTAACTAATGAACTCAGAATCATCTCGGTACCGACCTAATTGTGATCGGTACTAATCTGAATCCCTTTAGAGGGAACTTTCCTTCTTGCTCCAGCAAATCTCCCTACAACTCTAATAGCCTTTTCCATTTCTTCTGTTTTCCATCTCTTCTATTCTGATCAAAAGCTGACATGTTCTCCTCCTTCGATCCAACAGGTGAAATCCCCATCCTACTCCTCCTAGCTCTTTGTGACTGTTGGGTCAGCAAAGTTTTACTAGTATCCTTCTTTTCTAATAGATCCTTCTAATTATCAACCATCTTTTAATTCAGCTCCTACATCATCTTATCAAACTCCACTCTCGTGACCATCTCCTGAAGGGAGATGGTCCTAGTAACGCTGCTGCCGCTAGTTGCTAACTTCAGTATGATGAGAAGTTTCTTTATTTGCACCAACCACCACTTTAGATCTGCCTGACTTCCTTGATGGTATCATTGATTCTAATATGCAAATCCTTCAAATCCTTTGATGAAAACCTTCTGAATCTAACCTTTGGACAATCTAATTCAAATAAGGAAAGCTAGATCTATGCCTAAGAAATGTCTTTCTTAGTGAAAGCACCAAAATGTTGAGTCGAGAAATGGCACAACACCCAAAAATTAGTAGAAATATAGAGATCTAGCAAAAATAGTAAATAAAGTAGAGAGTTTTTAAAGTGGTTCGGAAAATCTATGGCCTACGTCCACTATATTGTTATTGATTAAAAATTTCAGTCACAAATACATATTTTTGGCTGATGTAACAGCCTAAAATAGCCAAGAGTAACTTCCTTAGTGACGAGGGGTGAGTGGAGATAGAGGATGAAGAAAGCAAGTGCCAAAAAGTCCTTTCTCAAATGTAATAAATGCTATATTTATAGGGAAATTGTCCAAATGAGTCGCCAAATATCAATATACCAAGTCTAACTTTAAATACGAGAAAACATGATAGGAAGACGAAGTCCCCAGAGCCTTAAAATCAACTCGGTATAGAAATGAAGTAGTCAATACTGACTTGATTTTTTAAGGGGAGGTTGCTCCATCTACCTTCCCATGGTCATTTATCTTCAATCCATGGTGTTTTGAGCGCTTTTCCTTAGACGTCCTGTTGTTTTTGAGAGAATCTGATATCTCTAGCATGTGACTTCTTTCCTTCAGAACTTCGTTGGAGTTGTTTGCCTATTCCTTAAAAAATGCACCTCGAGACGATCACTTTAACAAACCATCCACATGTGATAGCTCCATAGCCCCACAGGAGGCATAAAAGGTGGTACATACCAAGCTCTCTCCTTTACTCCAAACTTCCTCCAACTTCTCCAAGTTTCTTCTATCATCCTTCCAATCATATTTCTATGTCTGTAAATTGTTTCGTCTACATCTTAACATCCAAACTCACTTGAAAGCCGATTGGTTAAGAAGCTGGATAACAATAATATTATCTAAAATGATAATTAAATAAAGTCAATTTTCAATACAGACACTATTATATAAAGCATATGCTTATGTATTTCATTAACACATAAACATAATTTTATTCACATAAATAATTTTTTTAATATTTATATATGTATTTTTAATATCCAAATATAATATATATTTTAAATTAAACTTTATGTTTAATTATATATATATAATAAATATATGTATAAAGATTATAATACGTATATGTAAATATTCTATAAAATATGTACAAATCTATAATTTTTTTGAAAATTAAAAATAAATTGATTTTCATGCAGAGTCAAGAATAAAATTATAACTAGTGCGAACCTGTACTACACACATGGTTTTTTTACTAAATTATTTTATTACAATAATTTAAATATAACCGTAAAAGTTTAACTGATTAAATCGATATATGTGCATTTAACATATTTCATGTTCGTGATCCTCGTTGTGTACACCATTTTTTTCAAAAAAATACCCAAAAAATTCAGTTTCGAACTCATTCAAATGATTTGTATTTCACTAGAGAATTCAAACTGAAATAGTCAAACATGATATCTTATTCAAATTAAGTACATAAATACCACATCTCATTAATATCAAATTTAGAAAAATGAAAATGACACTATATCAAAACGTCTTGTAGAAACTAATTTTTACATAAAATTGATAAATTAAAATAACTTGAAAATATTAATTCGTAATTTTTGCAAACATCCTACTTTTATTTTTGTGAAGAAAAAAGTTGATACCACTATGAAGAAAAATAGAGATCGTCAATTTCAACATCGAATATGGTATTATATGTAAAGGAAAAATAAAATATCACAAAATATGTATGTATATGCATGTTGATAATATAGATTATTTACATAACTAAATTTAGTTCGTGGTAAAAATACACATTACACTGTGTAACAAAAACAATTCTATGTACATTATCTATTTTATGATGGGTATATATTAGCTTTTATTGAGCTAAGCATAAAAAAATTTCTTATTGATACCTATAGTTTTATAATAATGGAGACAATATTCATAAATATTAAAGACACGTTGAATACAAATTTTCGTTAGTCAATAATATTCATCGAATATTCGCATATGATTGAAGCTTCAACAATGATTTGTTTCTAATCAATACCATTATAAAGATGGATATGAGACTAAAATATCAATTATTTTTCTATAGCGTTTGGAAGCCTTTCTTCAACGTACTAAAAGAAAATAATCGTCATTCTTTTCAAGTTCAAATTTAATATCTTTATTATACTAAAAATATACCAAATTATATATAGCAAATTTTCCTTGATTTAAAAGATAAACATAACATGCATGGGTAAATATTTATGAAGAAAAAGAATAATTTTTTACTAATTGTAACATGTTTTAGTAAAACAAAAGCATCAAAAATTCCAGATATATAGAATTCATATGATATTAAAACACAAATTCTATGCACAAAATTCATTCGATAGCACGATTTCCTTGTAATCTATCTAAATTGGAGCATGTAACGACTCGTAAAGTTTTTACTGTTTTAATAACGTAATTAACTAAAATTTTGTGAAATTTTAAATAATTGAATTTGAAAATGAAAATTTAATATTTGGAATACGTCTATTTAAACATAGCAAATGGTAAATTTTCATCTGATAATATGTAAGTTTATTTTATTGTGCAATTTTATTTAAATTTAAACCGGTTAATAATTGATGATAATAAAATGTTTTTCAAACCTGAATATTTTATATAATAAAAATGTTTATCATCTTTTGAGTGAGACGTCATATTTCGTTTCGCCAAATTTGGACTGCTATTGCTCCGTTTATCTTATTTCCGACGTTTTAGCAGCATTTTCGATACCAATATCGACTTTTTATAGGATGGTCATATCATTGATATCTATGTACCGTTATGATCGTCTCGTCATTTTGATCGCCGTAGTATATTCAATTGTCAATTTTGATGTCCGGTGCATGGCGGAATCTATGAAACAGATAACCATATCGGAACCCGTATTGTGCCCTTTCGTTTCTTATGTCCTTTCACTTTCAACGTAACAATAGCCATTAATATTCTTAAATTCAGCAGCTGTGACTTTTGCTTTCCACTGGTTCCAATATTTATTAACTGGTTGCTTTTATTTCTCTAGTCCAAGGACTCTTTGCTTTCTTTGTCCACCATTCATTTCATTTGAGAAAAATTTATAATTCAATGTACAGCTTGCATATAATTACCTATAGCAAATTCGTGCCCTTTATTTTGCAGCACGTCTATTCCTCTCCTTCCTTCCACCTTATTCACCATCACTACACGATCCAAGCCTCCACTCAAATCACCTCCTCCCGTCCAAACCGCCACACCCTTTCCGCCTTTAAACTCCACGCGCTCAGCAGCTGACCGAGTCTAAACCGACCTTACCCCCTCCGTGCACACGTGGCCTTTGTCCGCACCTTCCTCCCCGTCCCCCTCCGGTAGCCACTGTCTCCGTCCTCCGTTCTAACCCAGCTCTCAACCTCTCACCAACGCAAAGCCAAGGCCGAGCCGCCATCTTCCCATCGGCAATCCAAACCTCCGAAGCCACTGAAGGAGCAGCCTCGCCTGTACCCTCCACTGCTTGTTCTGGCCATCTTCAGGCTACCGAGCCTCTGCATCGTCCCACTGTCGTGCAGCCTGACCACATTTAGACCATTACTTCCCATGTTTTGCAGCAGTCGTGTGCCTAGAAAAGGAGTGAAAGCATTTCCTGAAGCTTTCACATATATTTTTAGATCTGTGGTTGCAAGCTCGATTTCTGTTGCTCGCCACCTATTCACCACTTCGCCATTTCTACTTATGTATGTAAATATAGGTATGTATTTTATTTTAAAAGAAAGTATTATACATATTATACTATTAAATTACTAACCGGTGTTAAAGTATATATTGTTTTAAAATATAGCTTGTAAGTAAGTTTATATATAACCTGTTAGCTATATATAAGTTATATATAGGTTTTTGTTCATTTATATGAAGTATATATATAACAAGTTTTGTTAATATTTTAATTATATACATAGATAACAGTTTGTTCATATTTTAAGTATATATATAACAGTTTTGGTCAGTATATATAAATGTCCTAGAAATCTTATATGTGTCAGTGTATATATAGATATATGTAGGTATTTGTATATGTATAATAGTAATAAGTAACTTATATGCTTTTCCAAAGATTGCATTGGGCTGGCGTGTTTTATATTAAGTAATCCGAATTTTTAAGTAATAGTATTATATATATATAATTGCTACGGTTTACATGATTATATACATGTCCTGTATGTATTATATATATGCATGATATATTAGTCTATTTGTATTTGGATATATAGTATATACAAGTCTATAATTGATCTGGTTTACAATATTATAGTACTTTATATATGCAAGTTTTAAGCGTTGTTGTTTATAATATATTAGTTTATAAATAGTTGATTTTATATATATTTCTTATATAAAGGTCTGACTTTAAATTTATGATATATTAAAAACTTTGATTTTTGTATAATATGTTTTAAAGTATCTATACTTGAGGACAATATGCATACAACGTGATATTTAAAATCTATATATATTTACAGTATAAAATATTTGCAGCTTTTATATGTATATAATATTGGTTTTTAAAATGTTATAAGTTCATAAGTTATATATTTTATATGTGTGTAAGTTAAATATGATTTTGAAATTTTATTATATTATTTTAATATATTTTTTAAATTAAATTATTGAAAATATATATAATATAATAATTTATATATTTCCAGTTTATATCAAAACTGATTTGATTTGTTTTCATCAATTCCTGTTATCGGCTTAATCGTCAAATTCGCGTTCAATCTTGCCTTGCTTTGGAATTCGTGCTTGTATTCGTAACTCATCTTGTTCTCGTGTTTCTCTAGCCTCAAAAGGTGAGCAATCACTCATGATTATTGTTCTTATATTTATTAAATTTGATTTCAATTGAAACGACAATTGAAATATGCTGCTAAATTGAATTGTTAACTTTATAATTGTTGTATAGGATATGCCATTATCTGTAACTGTTCACCTGTGATATGACACCATATCCTGTTGTATATATATTTAAATTTGTTACTGATGATATATGCCTGTTATTGATATTATTATTATTATCACATTTGTTCTCACTCTGCAAGTTCCCTGTTAGTATAGAATTACCTATGGGTTGAAATGATACATACCCGAATGATCTTGTAGAATAGGAGAAAATCGTTATGGGTTGAAATAATAAACCCAAGCGATTTTTATTGACTTTGAATTTGGGATTGCTGGTTGAAATGATATATACCCATAGATATTTAAATTTCGGATTGAAATGATAAATATTTGTATCACTTGACCATAGGATAAAAAATTATATACGGACACCGTTGGTCTATATTTTAAAATGATTTCCAAAGTTTGAAATGAAATATATGGGTTTTAAATAGATATTGATATAATCTATAAAATTTATATTTTTTAAATAATATGTTTTGGAAATTTTAAATTTATAAGTTAGTTTTGAAAATATAAATTTTAAGATTTTACTTATAATTTTACTATTTTAAAATATATAAAAATAGTTTTTTTTATAAAAATGAATTTAACAATAAGATTTAATTTAATAAAAATTCAATTTAATTAGTATATAATATATTGAGGTATTTATTTTAATATCTTTAAAAATAGATTTTTAACCTTAATAATAAAGGTTGGGAAAATATATTAATGTTGGCTTGGAATTTAAATTTGTTAATAAGTGAATTTAGATATGAATTGATTTAAACTTATTGATTTTTTAGTTTTGAAAAATATGATTTATAACTTGATTTGATAGAAGGTGATTAAATGAATATTCTCAACTTTAAATAAAATGGAGATTGAATATTTAATATTGATTTAAATTTATAAATTGTGATTCAAACAAATTGTTATTAAAATGATTAAGTGAATATTTTTCAAATCGAAATGAATTAAAGTTAAAGGTTGAAATATATATGAAATATTATAAAGGTTTGAATATATAAACTTGAATTTTTGAACTTTAAATTTGAAAAGGTTAAATTGGAATTGATTTAAATTAAATTTTTGAATCTAAGCTGATTTGAATCGATTCGTGAAATTGGAGGAAACTATTTTTATTATATAAAGTATTTTTAATATGTATATTATTTTAATATATAAATTATTTTATTATATAAATTATTTTAATTTATAACTATTTATTTTATATACTATATTTCAATATCTAAACTGTGTAAGTCATAAGTGTTATGATTTCAAAAGTGTTACTATTTCAAAAGTGTTATGATTTTAAAGTGTTATGATTTCAAAGTGTTATGATTTCGGAAGTGTTATGATTTCAAAGTGTTATGATTTCAAAGTGTTATGATTTCGGAAGTGTTATGATTTTGAAAGTGTTATGTTTTCGAAAGTGCTACGATTTTAAAGTATTATGATTTTTGGAAATGGATACGATTTAAAGTGAATAGTGATATCGAATTGATATGGTTTGAAATGAATATGATATTTTGATATGAAATATGAACTATTTGAAATGAAATGACCACGGTGTGAAATAAGCATTTGGTTTTTAAAGAGACCGGCATCGGATATTGTCGTACACTCTGCCAATACCGAAAACCACTTTAACAACTGTGTACATGGTGGAGATTCCAGAATGAAGTAGGATGGTTTGGTGACGATTCCATATGGTATTTACGTAGCCCTGACTCCCGTGAGTCAGCTTGATGCGGCTAAAACAGGAGCCACGCTAGGCCAAGTGAGGTCATTCCTCCGATCGGACACATTTCTTCGATACCATTCTATTGCTTTTGTGATTTGATTGGGTGCACCCTTTGATTTGGGAGTGTGTCACGAGGTGGGCGGTAGTAGCTGCTATGCGTTACCACCAGTCCGAGTACGCAAACGGTATATCTACCCTGGTATTGCCTTAAGTGCCTTGTCGCATGCCCTATCGCGCCTTCTACGAGTTTGGTTTGTACCATACCTATGGAATGCCCTCTGATAGCCCTCCAGTTTACGGAGGAATTACGATACTGTATAGACTATGGGAATATATAAAGATGTGTTAAGGGGGATATGGGTAACGCCTTAACGCTATTTTAATAGTTTACTTTACTATAGACATATTATAATAGCGTATATTACTATATAGTAGATAGTTCCACGGATCCTTAGAGGATGGGTACCCAAACATCCTTTAAGTTACTTGTATTTCAGTTGACATTTCACTTGAGTTGAATTTATTAATATGTGAATGTTAATCCTGACTCGAGTGTTTTGTGGTTTGCTTCACGCTCGGGTCAGACTGAGTGTCACAGCATTTGAGACTCACATTTGGAGTTGGAGCTTCACTTGGAGATCCATCTATGTCTATTCAGCTTCCAGCTATCCAATCACTTATGTTCAAACTTGTCGGTTTCTTCTGTATTAGAGATTCATTTGTATTTGAGATATGGTGTAAAGGAGATTGGACTTTGCTCAATGAGTAAATAATTTTGCCCCTACAAATATAAATTTTACTCATTGAGCATAAATTTTACATAATTTGCCCCTACAAATATAAATTTTATCTTAAATCTATAATTTTCCCCTTATTTTTGATTCTTTTATTCTAAATCTAGTTTTTCTTTAACAATCCCAAGAATTAAAATACAGTGAATGGTAAATTTTTTAAATTAAAAATTATATCATCATCATATCATCATACTTTGTAACAACCTGAAATTTTCAACCATTCGCATCCATACATGTTGGATTTGAATTGCTCAAAATATTAGATTGTTAATTTAAATTTGGCAAAACCCAGCATATACAGTAAATAAATAATCACAGACACAGAGTAATATAAAATAATGCAGCGGAAACAAAATAATAGTAGTTCATGAAGCTACTATATATATAACAGAATTAAATAAGATACAACAGAGGTCTCGAATACATAGATATCTCAATACAATAGTCAAATACAAGATCAGAATACATCACTGCAATCAACTGAATAACTGAAAGCAGAATCGATATAGCTGGATCTCCAATCGAAGCTCCAACTCCAAAGGTGAGTCTCGAACACTAAGCAACTCAGTCTGACCCGAGCGTAAAACAAAACACAAAACACTTGAGTCAGGATTAACATTCTTATATCAATAAATCCAACTCAAGTGAAATACCAACTGAAATACAGTAACTTAAAGGATGTTTGGGATAACCATCCTCTAAGGATCCGTTAAACTATCTACTAGGTAGTAATATACGCTATTATAATAATGTCTACAGTAAAGTATACTATTTAAAAATAGCGTTAAGGCTTTACATTTTCCACCTTAACACATTTTTAGGTGTGCAATTAGTCTATACAGTACCGTAATACCCCGCAAACTGGAGCTACCAGAGGATACTCCATAGGTACGACACAAATCAAACTCGTAGTAAAGCACGCTAGGGTAGGTGACACGGCACAACTAGGCAATGCCAGGGTAGATATACCAATTACACTTCCGGGTCGGTGGTAACGCAGAGCCACAGCAATCGCCCACCTCGAGCCACACTTTTGAATCAAGGGTGCACACCAAATCGATCACAAAGTAATAGAATGGCATACGATGGAGTGTGTCCGATCAGAGGAGCTACCTCATTAACCCGTCAATTGCTCCTGTTTTAGCCACCTTATGCCAACTCATAGGAGCTAGGTCCACGTATATACCTCATATAGGATCGTCGCCACCATCCTACTTCATTCTGGAATCTCCATCGCGTACACAGTTGTTAAAGTGGTTTTCGGTATCGACAGAGAGTATGTCCATATCTGATCTCGGTCTCTTTAACAACCAAATGTTATTATAACACCGCGGTCATTTCAAAATAGTTTATACTTCAAAACCAAAATATCATTTTCATTTCAAAACCCAAATCAATACGATATCATTTCCATTTCAAATATATCCATTCCCAAAATCATAGTACTTTCAAAGTTATAATACTTTTCGAAATCAAAACACTTAAAATTATAATACTTTAGAAATCACAACATTTTGAAATCGCAGCACTTCGGAAATCATAACACCTTGAATTTATAGCATTTTGGAAATCATAACACTTTGAAATTATAGCATTTTGGAAATTATAACACTTTTGAAATTATAGCATTTCCCTTAAACCGTTTAGATATCAATAATAGTATATATAATAAAATAGTTTATAAAATAAAATAATTTATATAAAATAGTTATAAGTTAAAACAGTAAATATTAAAATAATTAAAATAGTTTATATTAAAATAGTTTATAAAATAATATAAAAATAGTTTTAAATATAATTTAAAATACTTTATATAATAAAGCGAATTTCCACAAATTCACAAATCGATTCAAATCAACTGGACTTCCAAATTCAGCTTAATTCAATCTAAATTCATAAATTTCAACTCAATTCAATTTCTCAATAAACCATTTTAAATCATATTGATTTCAAATACCGTTTTGAACCACACAATAATCCATTCAAAATTCAATATATTTCAAAGTCAATATATTCAACATTTTCAACACTAAATTTGATAATTTCATATATGGATCAAATCCACTTTACCATTATTTAGTTTTGAAATATTTACTTAATCATTTCAATAACATCTAAATACAACTTCAATTTACAAATTTTAAATAAACAAAATATCCCATTTAAATTTATATAAGTTTGAAATATTCATTTAAGTCCCCTTAATCAAATTCAAGTTATAAAACATATCTTAAAATTTCAAATTTAATAAATTTCAAATCAAACTTATTTAAGTATAATTCTTAAATAATTAAAATTCAAAATCAATTTCAAATTTATCTTTCAATCTGAAACATTATAAACTCTATATTTGAAAATATAAAATTTACATAAATACTTAAACATATTTTATATTGATTAAATCAACTTTAATAAATCTTTAGAATCAATATTTATTAAAACCATATATTTCTTTTCAAAACCATAGAAATCATTTTTAAAATATTTTTATATAGACCAACGGTGTCTGTATATAATTTTCTACCCTATGGTCAAGTGATACGGATATTTATCATTTCAATTCGCAATTTAAAAATATATACGGGTATATATCTTTTCAACCCGCAATCCCAAATTCAATGCCAATGAAAATCGCTTGGGTTTATCATTTCAACCCATAACGATTTTCTCCTATTCTACAGATCGTTCGGGTATGTATCATTTCAACCCATAGTGAATTATATACTAACAGGGACTTGCAGAGTGATAACAGATATGATAATAATATAACAGGCATATATCATCAATATAAATAACAGATGATGGTGTCAAATGTCACAAGTGAACCGATACAGATAATGACATATATATAGCAATATAAATAACAGATAATGGTGTCAGATGTCATAGGTGAATAGATACAAATAATGGCATATATAGCAATATAAATAACTAACAGCAGCATATTTCAATTTTCGTTTCAATTGAAATCAAATTTAATAAATATAAGAACGCTAATCGTGAGTGATTGCTCACCTTTCGAGGCTAGAGAGATGAATGGAATGAGATGAGGTACGGATCCAAGCACGAATTTTGAAGCAAAGCAAGATGGATTTGAGTTCAACGAACAATGCTGATAACATGAATCAATGTAAACAAATCAAATAAGTTTTGATATAAATTAAAACGAAATGTAAATTATATCGATATACATTTTCTCAATCAATATATAAAGTTTAAAACACATACAACTATATTACTTTAAAATCAGTATTTCTATAATATATATATATGTATTAAAAGTTAACCGACAAATGTATCAAAATTGTTATATATATATAGCCAATTATAAGAGAAACGACATATAATATAGACAATGCACTATAAAACTAACATAAGCTTAATACGTGTAATATATATTGAAATAAAAATCCATATTTATACATACGTGATATATAATCTCTTATAAAGCACAGGCATATCCATTATTATTTTTATTATTATTATTATTTTATATATACAGCAAATATAATATATCTTTATAGAGGCGATTACAGCTAAGATATTGCCGAGTAAAACCAACTTATTATATACATATAATTTAGACTACAAACTTTTATATACCATACTTGAATATGAGAGAGCACTATAAAATACTTTCTATAATAAAATAGACTCCTCCCATATATTATAATATAAAATTCTATTTTAAAGATATTAGCAACACTATACATAGATTTATACGTTAGTTTTTAACCCATATATATAATATATGTGTATATCACAGGTTTTCAAAAATTCATACAAGACTTGCGAAATACCTATATAGCTAATATATATATAGCTATAAACAACCGTCCCAAACTTTATAACCCATATATATAACATTAAATAAGAATATATTAGACTAAGAACCCAAATACTAGCAGCTTAAGATGATTACACATATTACAATATAATATAATGCACGGTCTCAAATATTAGAAGCATATAGCTTAAAAACCCATACAGTTCATATATACACAGTAACCTTTATACTGCTATGCTATACTATAAACTGACATATAAAATTAACATAAAATTCATATATATATATATATATATACTACTAAGTAAATCTTATATATATACACACCCAAACAAATATAAATTTTATAATATAATACACTTTAAAATTATATACTATATATAGGTTATATATATGTATAAACTAAAATATATATGTAACGTATTGTGTACAGTTGAGAATTTATACATAAATCTTTGATAATTTATATGTAAGATATATAAAATCAATCATTGTAAATCATACAGCAAGTTGCAATGGTCTATATTCCCTTTATAAAAATAGATATACTACTAATATATTAAAAGCATGTATATAATATCATATACAGTAACGTATATAATATATACTACTCACAAAATAGTGCGGCCAGGGGAGGAAGTGATGGAGCAAACTGGCGGAGGCTCAGCCCGGTTGGAAGGTAAAGCATGAAGGCTCGGGTGGCTCGGCTATGGTCCAGAGGTGGAGGGGTGAGAAGTAGCATGGCAGAGGCTGCTGTCGGTTACTGTGAAGACGAAGGTTTGGAGAGTGGAGGACGCGCGTGGGATGGAGCTTCGGGAGGCGGTGACGAAGAGGCACGTGCGCGCAGTTTGGGTGGTGGTGGGGAAATGAAGAAAGGTGAGGAGAGGAGACACAAAGGAGACGTGCAGGCTTTGCCAAAGAACAACATTTTGAGAAATGAAAATGAATAGGCAACACATTTTTTTTTTCGAACTGAACCAAATAAATGAAATGAACGAAAAGCAGAAGTTAAATTCAGAAGATATAAATGCAATAGTAGCGAATAGGCACACGGAAAACGAAAAGGCTTAAAACGAATACCGATACAGAAAATTGTTTTACCAATTTCGCAGCGTACCGGACTCCGACACACAAAGATGAATATACTGCTGAGATTAGCACGACGAGATGATCAAAATGGTATACAGATATTAGTAGTACGATCATCTGGACAAAAGTCGATAATCGATACCAAAAATGCTGCAAATTTGCCAAAAATAAGATAAACAGAGCAATTGAGTCCAAATTTGAAGAAATGAAATATGACGTCTCACTCAAAAGATGATTTACAAATTTTCTATAGAAAAATATTCAAGTTTGAAAAGCATTTTATTATCATCAAATATTAACTGATTTGAATTTAAATAAAATTACACAATAAAATAAACTTCCATATTATCTGATGAAAATTTACCAGTTGCTATGTTAAAATAGACGTATTCCAATTATCAAATTTTTATTCCTAATTCAAACATTTAAAATTTCACAAAATTCAATTAATTATATAAATAAAACAAATAAAATTTATTAAAAATTTACAGGTCATTACACTCTCCCTCACTCAAAACTTTTCGTCCCCGAAAAGGAAGAAGGTAGGAGAATAAAACTACCAGAAAGAAAGAATAGATTTGAAAATTCAAAATAAACAATAAATTAAAAACCATATAAATTTCAAATTAAACTAATTAATATTCAACATTTTGGTTTAATCCATTTGAGTTCACTTAAGTTAAATCAATCCATCTATTTCTAAATTCATTATCTTATTGTCTAGTCATCCTCAATTAACAATTTCTAAATCATCAATTTGTATAATCATTTATTATACTCATATTTTATTCAACAAATTTAATTCTTTTATTCCAAATTATTATTAACTTTATTCCACTTAATATATCTTATCACATATATTTAAACCATATAAATTAATTTAAACTATATAAATTTCAATTTAAATTAATTTATATTCAATAATTGATTTAAATTCATGGTATTTCCATATGTTAATCTAATTTCAATTTATTAATTCCTTCAAAACAAATTTATTTGTCTCATCTATTATTCAATTAACTTATTATTCTATTTATCTCTATTAACATCTTTATAATAAAATTTTAGTGTATAACATTTATTATAACACTCAAATCTTTCCTTATAAAGTCATTTTATATTGTATATTATCCAATTACATTTTCAACTTCTGAATAATTTAGGTAAGTTATATTGGAATGCATATTAGTATTTACAAATAAAATTTTCAAATTCAATTATTTCAAGTTTAAATATTTACCCAAAATTTTAACTTCAGTTTATAATTGAAATCATCCTTTTAGAAAAATTTAAGAATTAAATTTCCGATTAACCTCAAACAATTTAGAAATAATTTTATATATATATATATGCTATATATATCAAATCAAATCTATAAATATATACATATATATATATAATATAAGTCAAGTCATACCTAAGAAATTCAAATCAATTTTACTTCAAAACAAAAATGTAGCAAAGCCACTGAGTGGCCTCTCGTCTTCGAAACTCGAAAATGAATATCGATGATGCTGCAGTCATCACCGAAATTATTTTCCAGCGACAAAGAGGAGAGTATTGATTTAAACATTTTAATATTCTTTGGAAACAATTTCTATTCGAAATTACTTTAAATAATATGCATTTTAAACTTTAAAACCAAAGTTTGAAATCACCGGAAATTAAATTCTCAAATTCCTGATTTAAATTCATTTCAATTCCAAATCAATTTATAAACCATGTTTTAAAATTCATTTATAGAACAATAAATGATAATCAAATATTATCATTTCAAACAACCAATTTAATTAACCTATTTAAATTCTAGAAATTTTTACTTATATATTTATAATATAATCATACAAATTTTATTTCAGTTACCAAATTTGAAAATAATATTGTGTCAGTTTGCTCTGTTCAAGTGTTTTGGAATTCCTATCGATAGCGTTGATCAGACGAATTGATCGGAAACCCAAATCAACATCAACAACTCAAACAACACAATATAAAACATTTTTATTTTAATTACAAATACACTCCCTCACTCGATGGTACAAGAATAGATTAAAACAAAGATAGGGATTCAAATATAGAGGGGTCCTAACCAAAAGAATTCAACTAGAAGATAAACTTGAAACGAAGATGAGATGATCAAATAACAAAATAGGAAGATGGATAAACAGATATAAATCGCGGGCAATCCCAACCGGGTCAATCGTGACTTCAAAATAAGATCGATGTAGAATCCAGAAGCAATTCTACATCTGATCGATTGCAATAGATGGAATTCGGGCATAGTAACAGACAACAGCATCTAAACCGAGGATACAAAAATCTTCGGTGAATCAGCGTATTGTAAAGGAGTTTCGCCCCTTTACAAATCATTCTAAGATTGGCGGAATCGCCGATTATCATAGAAATCAATCGAAGTGGAGTTATGGAATGCTCCAGAGTCAAAAGAACACGAATGAGAAAGACAAGGACGGATTTCAGAACAAGTGGGAGAGTTCCAAAAATTCAAAGGAAACCGAATCAAAGAGGAAGAGATTCAAGTTCGAATGAAAGTGATTATGTAATCAAATTTACTGCATATGCTAAGTTTGCCTAAAACCAGAACTCTAATACCAACTGTAACGACTTGAAATTTTCAACCATTCGCATCCATACATGTCGGATTTGAATTGCTCAAAATATCAGATTGTTAATTTAAATTTGGCAAAACCCAGCATATACAGTAAATAAATAATCACAGAATCACAGACATAGAGTAATATAAAATAATGCAGCGGAAACAAAAGAATAGTAGTTCATGAAGCTACTATATATATAACAGAGTAAAATAAGATACAACAGAGGTCTTGAATACATAGATATCTCAATATAGTAGTCAAATACAAGATCTGAATACATCACTGGAATCAACTGAATAACTAAAAGCAGAATCGATATAGCTGGATCTCCAAGCGAAGCTCCAACTCCAAAGGTGAGTCTCGAACACTGAGCCACTCAGTCTGACCCGAGCGTAAAGCAAAACACAAAACACTCGAGTCAGGATTAACATTCTTATATCAATAAGTCCAACTCAAGTGAAATATCAACTGAAATACAGTAACTTAAAGGATGTTTGGGATAACCATCCTCTAAGGATCCGTTAAACTATCTACTAGGTAGTAATATACGCTATTATAATAATGTCTACAGTAAAGTATACTATTTAAAAATAGCGTTAAGGCTTTACATTTTCCACCTTAACACATTTTTAGGTGTGCCAATAGTCTATACAGTACCGTAATACCCCGTAAACTGGAGCTACCAGAGGATACTTCATAGGTACGACACAAATCAAACTCGTAGTAAAGCACGCTAGGGTAGGTGACACGGCAAAACTAGGCAATGCCAGGGTAGATATACCAATTACACTTATGGGTCGGTGGTAACGCAGAGCCGCAGCAATCGCCCACCTCGAGCCACACTCCCGAATCAAGGGTGCGCACCAAATCAATCACAAAGTAATAGAATGGCATACGATGGAGTGTGTCCGATTAGAGGAGCTACCTCATTAACCCGTCAATTGCTCCTGTTTTAGCCACCATATGCCAACTCATGGGAGCTGGGTCCACGTATATACCTCATATAGGATCGTCGCCACCATCATACTTCATTCTGGAATCTCCACCACGTACACAATTGTTAAAGTGGTTTTCGGTATCGATAGAGAGTATGCCCATATCCGATCCCGGTCTCTTTAACAACCAAACATTATTATAACACCGCGGTCATTTCAAAATAGTTTATACTTCAAAACCAAAATATCATTTTCATTTCAAAACCCAAATCAATACGATATCATTTCCATTTCAAATATATCCATTCCCAAAATAATAGTACTTTCAAAGTTATAATACTTTTCGAAATCAAAACACTTAAAAGTATAATACTTTAGAAATCACAACATTTTGAAATCGCAGCACTTCAGAAATCATAACACCCTGAAATTATAGCATTTTGGAAATCATAACACTTTGAAATTATAACATTTTGGAAATTATAACACTTTTGAAATTATAGCATTTCCCTTAAACCGTTTAGATATCAATAATAGTATATATAATAAAATAGTTTATAAAATAAAATAATTTATATAAAATAGTTATAAGTTAAAACAGTAAATATTAAAATTATTAAAATAGTTTATAAAATAATATAAAAATAGTTTTAAATATAATTTAAAATACATTATATAATAAAGCTAGTTTCCACAAATTTACAAATCGATTCAAATCAACTCGACTTCCGAATTCAGCTTAATTCAATCTAAATTCATAAATTTCAACTCAATTCAATTTCTCAATAAACCATTTTAAATTATTCCGATTTCAAATACCGATTTGAACCACACAATAATCCATTTAAAATTCAATATATTTCAAAGTCAATATATTCAACATTTTCAAAACTAAATTCGATAATTTCATATATGGATCAAATCCACTTTACTATTATTTAGTTTTGAAATATTTACTTAATCATTTCGATAACATCTAAATACAACTTCAATTTACAAATTTTAAATAAACAAAATATCCCATTTAAATTTATATAAGTTTGAAATATTCATTTAAGTCCCCTTAATCAAATTCAAGTTATAAAACATATCATAAAATTTCAAATTTAATAAATTTCAAATCAAACTTATTTAAGTATAATTCGTAAATAATTAAAATTCCAATTCAATTTTAAATTTATCTTTCAATCTGAAACATTATAAACTCTATATTTGAAAATATAAAATTTACATAAATACTTAAACATATTTTATATTGATTAAATCAACTTTATTAAATCAACTTTACTAAATCAACTTTAATAAATCTTTAGAATCAATATTTATTAAACCATATGTTTCTTTTCAAAACCATTGAAATCATTTTCAAAATATTTATATATAGACCAACGATGTCTGTATATAATTTTCTACCCTATGGTCAAGTTATACGGATATTTATCATTTCAATCCGCAATTTAAAATATATATACGGGTATATATCTTTTCAACGCGCAATCCCAAATTCAATGCCAATGAAAATCGCTTGGGTTTATCATTTCAACCCATAACGATTTTTGCCTATTCTACAGATCGTTCGGGTATGTATCATTTCAACCCATAGTGAATTCTATACTAACAGGGACTTGCAGAGTGATAACAGATATGATAATAATATAACAGGCATATATCATCAATATAAATAACAGATAATGGTGTCAAATGTCACAGGTGAACATATACAGATAATGACATATATATAGCAATATAAATAACAGATAATGGTGTCAGATGTCATAAGTGAACAGATACAGATAATGGCATATATAGCAATATAAATAACTAACAGTAGCATATTTCAATTGTCGTTTCAATTGAAATAAAATTTAATAAATATAAGAACGCTAATCGTGAGTGATTTCTCACCTTTCGAGGCTAGAGAGATGAACGGAATGAGATGAGTTACGGATCCAAGCACGAATTTCGTAGCAAAGAAATATGGATTTGAGTTTTGATATATATTAAAACGAAATGTAAATTATATCGCTATACATTTTCTAAATCAATATATAAAGTTTAAAACACATACAACTATATTACTTTAAAATCAGTATTTCTATAATATATATATGTATTAAAAATTAACTGACAAATGTATCAAGATTGTTATATATATATAGCCAATTATAAGAGAAATGACATATATATAGATAATGCACTATAAAACTAACATAAGCTTAATACACGTAATATATATATTGAAATAAAAATCCATATTTATACATACGTGATATATAATCTCTTATAAAGCACAGGAATATCCATTATTATTATTATTATTTTATATACACAGCAAATATATGTGTTAAAACAACACAGATAACCATACACAAATATATATTATGTAATATATCTTTAAAGATGCGGTTACAGCTAAGATATTGCCGAGTAAAACCAACTTATTATATACATATAAATTAGACTACAAACTTTTACAGACCGTACTTGAATATGAGACAGCATTATAAAATACTCTCTATAATAAAATAGACTCCTCCCATATATTATAATATAACATTCTATTTTAAAGATATTAGCAACACTATACATAGATTTATACGTTCGTTTAAACCCATATATATAATATATGTGTATATCACAGGTTCTCAAAAATTCATACAAGACCTGCGAAATACCTATATAGCTAATATATATAGCTATAAACAACCGTCCCAAACTTTATAACCCATATATATAACATTAAATAATAATATATTAAACTAAGAACCCAAATACTAGCAGCTTAAGATGATTACATATATTACAATATAATATAATGCACGGTCTCCAATATTAGCAGCATATAGCTTAAAAACCCATACAGTTCATATATACACCGTAACCTTTATACTGCTACGCTATACTATAAACTGACATATAAAATTAACATAAAATTCATATATATATACTACTAAGTAAATCTTATATATATACACACCCAAACAAATATAACTTTTATAATATGATACACTATAAAATTATATACTATATATAGGTTATATATATGTATAAACTAAAATATATATGTAACGTATTGTGTACAGTTGAGAATTTATACATAAATCTTTGATACTTTATATGTAAGATATATAAAATCAATCATTATAAATCGTACAGCAAGTTGCAATGGTTTATGTTCCCTTTATAAAAATAGATATACTACTAATATATTAAAAGCATGTATATAATATCATATACAGTAACGTATATAATATATACTACTCACAAAATAGTGCGGCCAGGGGAGGAAGTGATGGAGCAAACTAGCGGAGGCTCAGCCCAGTTGGAAGGCAAAGCATGAAGGCTCGGGTGGCTCGGCTGTGGTCCAGAGGTGGAGGGGTGAGAAGTAGCATGGCAGAGGCTGCTGGCGGTTGCTGTGAAGATGAAGGTTTGGAGAGTGGAGGACGCGCGTGGGATGGAACTTCGGGAGGTGGTAATGAAGAGGCACACGCGCGCGGTTTTGGTGGTGGTGGGGAAATGAAGAAAGGTGAGGAGAGAAGGCTCAAAGGAGACGTGCAGGCTTTGCCAAAGAACAACAATTTGAGAAAAGAAAATGAATAGGCAACACGTTTTTTTTCGAACTAAACCAAATAAATGAAATGAACGAACAGGCAGAAGTTAAATTCAGAAGATATAAATGCAATAGTAACGAATAGTCACATGGAAAACGAAAAGGCTTAAAACGAATACCGATATGGAAATTTTTTTTACCAATTTCTCAGCGTACCGGACTCCGACACGCAAAGATGAATATACTGCTGAGATCAGCACGACGAGACGATCAAAAAGGTATACAGATATTAATAGTTCGATCATCCGGACAAAAGTCGATAATCGGTACCGAAAATGCTGCGAATTTGCCAGAAATAAGATAAACGGAGCAATAGGAGTCCAAATTTGAAGAAACGAAATATGACGTCTCACTCAGAAGATGATTTACAAATTTTCTATAGAAAAATATTTAGGTTTGGAAAGCATTTTATTATCATCAAATATTAACTGATTTGAATTTAAATAAAATTACACAATAAAATAAACTTCCATATTATATGATGAAAATTTACCAGTTGCTATGTTAAAATAGACGTATTCCAATTATCAAATTTTTATTCCTAATTCAAACATTTAAAATTTCACAAAATTCAATTAATTATATAAATAAAACAAATAAAATTTATTAAAAATTTATGGGTCGTTACATACTTATAATGAAAGTTATGAAATAAATGAATAAAATTAACCGAGGAAGTAATTTATCAAAACTTGAATAGAGATCGCCTGGATAAAAAATAGTGAAGAAAAAATCAAGAGGAAATAAATTAGCAGATGAGCACGAAGATAATCACATGACCAATCTATTAAAAAAGAAGAGAATGAGATAATTTAATGTTTGGCAGTATAAAGTTTAATTTTGTAAAGAATGATTTTAGCATTTTATTCCAAAAATATAATAAAAAAGAAGATGAGTAGTAGGATTTTTGTTAGATAATTTGTAATGCAACTATTTTTTTCATTACAATCAAAATTAAGAAAAAAATTGATGCATTATTCAAATTATCTAATTATAAGGCATAAAGTGTAAACATATATAACATAAATTAAGACGGAAAAAAAATTCTATTTCTGAATCCATAAGAAAAATGAAGATGATAAAACATGTATTAGACATTTCATCTAATTTAATTAATAAGGCAACCGAAATATATTCTTTTCTCAAATGAGAATCAAAAAACTTAAACCAAATAGAGTTATAATCATTAACTGAAATCAAATGTGTACATAATCATTCACCTAAAATATAATAATCATTAACTAAAATCAAATTTGTACATAATCATTCATCTAAAATACAATGATTATTAGACAATTAAAATCACATATTCTAGCAACTATTAATTAATATAAATTATAGTAAAAATCAATCAATTAAAGTATAAAGCAAACTTCATCGTTATTATTAAAAAATATTAATTGTGAATAAATTATGTATAAGGGAAATTTTATAAAATAGTCAATAAGATTGATGAAGAAATGATTGGGATGTAACCGAGAATCGATGAGGTCCAAAAAATAATGTTTTGTTACTCTTTGAAATAGTTATTTTTTATAGTTAGTATTATCAATATTTTCTATAAAATTTCCATTTTAAGTAACTCTCTTTTATTATCAAAAAAATACAACCATATTATGTTAATTCTTAGAATATCTCTCTTCATCTGTGAATATATACCTTATGTATGAGTATTCATATCTCTGATACACTCTGGAAGGTTTATATGCTGGACTTATTTCCAAAAATTTATATAGTCAAAACTACATATCTTCTCTAGATATCCTAAGAAAATTTTCATCATTTACAATATAATTTTTCACCATGTGACCACCAAGTAAAAACTAAGGACACAAAAAGCATAAAGATAACCATGAAACATAAATAAATAATGATTACTGATGTACAATTTAACATCATCACTCAATTGTATACCTAAGAATAGAAAAGGCATAGTGGTAGTTATGTTGTGAAAGCTTATTAGAAATTATTGCATAACGATAGAAAGTGATATCATGTCTGATTAGAGATGAATTTAGTTAGCCATGTTTGAATATTTGAATCAAGACAAATAAGTTTGGAAACAGTAAATAAGGACCTTAATTTTAATATTTTAGAATGAAAGTGTACATTAGGAATTGCAAAAGAGATAACATATAGAAAAAATATTACATAAACATCCTTATATTTGTTGTTTTTCTGCATATTTCATATGATGATAGTTTCATAGTTTTACTTTTCAAGAAAATTAAATTGGAAGATAAAAAAGAAGAAAAAAAGAAAAAAATTGGAGTAAAGCTGAAGATGCAAAGAATGTATTATTTAATGCTTTATTTTATAAAACTTATCGCATCATGTGGATAATAAAATGGGAGGAACTAAATGAAAAAAAGTTACCTAAAGATTACGATGAATTAAGCCAAAAAGTTGGTAATATTGATATTAAAAAACATTAATAAAAAGATAACATGGAGACTATGCAGCAAATGAGCTACTTTAATACATCAGCATAGCTTCCAAATTACATTGTACTATGAAAAGAACTATTATTATATCATATTAGTACATACTTTTCATGTCTTTAGAAAATAAGTAATCCATGTTATCGAAAAAGAGAAATCTGAATTTGCTTCGATTTACATATGGAACCAAAGTATGAGCATTAATTTGCCACATGCTAGATCACATAGAAGCATGTTGGATTTTAAATTTTGATAAGTGAAAATTGAAAAGAAGAAGAATTCTAGGTAGAATGAGAATGTGCTAAGATAATAGTTTATGTTTTATTGTGTATAGAATGAATATGTTAGTGGCTAATTAAGATAAAAATAGTGCATGGAAAATCCTAAATATTGGCTTAATTAAGGAGAGTTCAGTATTTGGAAGAGTTCAATATTTGGGTTGATAATAAGTGAGAAGTGAGGAGATGAAAACATATATATTCAAGAGTTGATAAGTTAGAATTGAAAAGAGTAAAGGATTATTTAAGGTAGAGCGAGAATGTGAAAAGATAATGGTTTATATTTTTAATATGGTACAAACTGAATAGATTAGTGATTCATTGAGATGTAAATATTGATGTAACAGTATAAAATATTGCTTAAATTTAGGATATTCAATACTTTGGTTGAAATTAAATGAGAAGTGAGGAGATAAAAAGGAATATATTCAATGTTATATATATGATAAATAAATAGAATAGATTATCAAAAGTTGAATAAATAAAACATGTTTTATTAATATTTATAGCATATAATACATTATATGAATAATAAAATGGGAGCACCTAAAAAAAAATACTACCCAATGATTAATATGAATTAAGTATAAGGGTTTATAATATTAATGGAAAATTAACGAAAAGAGTATGTTATCATGTTACAATTCAACTAGAATAATAAATCACCAAAATTCAATTTACTATAACAGTCAATTTCTCCATCTAACAATTATAAAATGAACTGTTTGTTATATATTGATAAATTATAAAATAAATGACTATTAAATTTCTCAATCAAAATGCAATTGTTTTATAAAATATGGACTTAAATTAAGGAGAGTTTAATATTTAGTTGAAATTAAATGAGAAAAGAGGAAATAAAAAGGTATATATATTCAACATTTTTTATGACAAAATAAATAGAATAGATCACGAAAAGTGGAAAAATAAATGACATTTGTCATTTAATGCATTAATTTATAGAATTTAATGTGTTATGTGAATAACAAACCGGAGCAACTAAAGGAAAATATTACCAAAAATTAATATAAGCTAATTGTAAGATTGATTATATTAATGCATTATGTGAATAATAAACCGAAGGACCTAAATGATAATATTACCAAAGATCAACATTAATTAATTATAAGAGTTGATAATATATTAACATAAAAGAAACATTAATTGAAAGAGAAATGCTACAACTCAGCTATTTTGATCATCAACGTAGCTTCCAAAATACAATTTACTATAAAGGTCAAATTCTCCTCTACCAATTATACAACGAACTGTTGTTATATACTCATAAATCATAAAATAAATAACTATTGAATTTATTAATCTAAAGTAATATCAAATTAAATTATATAGTTTCATTGCCTATGAAAAATGCATAATAATAATACTAAGCTTATAGTTAAATTTTATCAAACAAATATCAATAATGAATATAGTATGAAAAATAAGACTTCAAACTACAAAGTGTAAAGTATACCTTTCATTAAATTGTCCTATGTCTTTCCAAATTTATCGTTATCCATCTTATAAGCTATAAAGAGTTTATTGTATCTCAAATATATTATATTCACAACTATTTTTCAATTTTGTCCATATACTAAGAAAAATATTGTTTTATCAAAATATAATTTTAAAAAATATATATGAAAAATCAATGCGATCAAAAATGAGAAATTTATTTTGGTTCAATTTACACTATCCGGATAATAGAACCATGGTTTGAAAATTGATTCACCGTGCTCCTATTTCAATTAATAGAAGCATGTTAGATTTTAATTTCTGATAAGTGAGAACTGAAAAATAGGGAAAAAATAAAAGAATTTAAGATAGAGTGAGAATGTGAAAGGATAATAGTTTATGCCTTTAATATGGTATATAGAATGAATAGGGTAGTGAGTAATTAAGATGTAAATACCGATGGAAAAATTAAAATATTAACACTAATCAAGGAGAGTTTAGTATTTGGACTGAAATTAAACGAGAAGAGAGGAGATGAAAAGTTATATACTCAACTTTATTTACCATAAACAAATGGATTTATGTTACCATTAAGCATTTTAGTTACAATGGATTTTAATGTGGTATAAATAAATATATTAGTGATTAATTAAAATATAAACACAAGCAAAAAAAGGAAAAATATTGACTTAAATTGAGGAGTTGTATTTGGATTGGACTATTTATTAAATATTGATAAATTATTAAATAAATAATTATTAAATTTCTCAATCAAAATGCATTTGCTCTATAAAACATGGACATAAATTAAGAAGAGTTTAGTATTTGGTTGAAATTAAATGAGAAAAGGGGAGATAAAAAAGTGTATATTCAATGTTTTTTATGATAGAATAAATAGAATAGATTAGAAAAAGTGGAATAAATAAATGACATTTGTCATTTAATGCATTAGTTTATAGAATATAATGCATTATTTGTAATACACCGGAGCACAAATATGAAAATATTACCAAAGATTAATATGAAGTAATTTTAAGAGTTAATGATATTGATATAAAAGAAACATTAATAGAAAGAGAAATGCTGCAACTCAACTATTTGGATACATCAACGTAGCTTTCAAAATACAATTTACTATAAAAGACAAATTCTTCATCTAAAAACTATACAAAGAACTATTTGTTATATACTCATAAATCAGAAAATAAGTAACTATTAAATTTCTCAATCGACAGTAATATCAAATTCAATTATATAGTTTCCAGGCCCATGAAAAATGCATGGTAAATATACTAAGCTTGTAGTTAAATTTTATCAAAGAAATATTAATAATGAATACAATATGAAAAATAAAATTTCAAACTACGAATGTAAAATATACTTTTCATTAAATTGTTTTATGTCTTCCCAAATTTATTATTGTCCATCTTCTGAGCTATAAGAATTTTATTATATCTCAACTCTGTTCCATTCACACCACTTTGCAATTTTGTCGATATAACAAGAAAAATATAGTTTTAAAATAATCAAAATATAATTTTAGAAAATATATATATGAAAAACCGATGTGATTGAAAATGAGAAATGTTATTTTGGTTCGATATACACTTACCGGATAATAGAACCATGGTATGAGTATTGATTCGCCATGCTCCTATTTTAATAAAATAGAAGCATGTTGGATTTTAAGTTCTACTAAGTGAGAACTGCAAATTAGAAGAAAAAAAAGATATCGAAGATAAAGTGAAAATGTGAAATGAGAATAATTTATGTCTTGAATGTGGTATATAGAATCAACAAGTGTGAACCCATGCTATGCATACGGGGGTTGCTATATAATTCTGTTAATGGTGTATTTTTTAGATTTTACAGTATATGAAGATGAAAGCACATATTTATGGGATGTAAATTTTTAGATTAAATTTTTTCATGAATACTGCTAACAAAAATGTGTTGATAAATTTACTTAAATAGTCTTTGAGCATATAGAGTATAATTAATATTTTAGAGCACAATGCCTTTATATAGAAAAGGTTACATCAACTATCAGTTGTTCCTAACTTGGTAAGCACTATATTACTAAGCATGTCATTTAATTAAATTTCAAATGTAATTTACATTGGTTCAACATAGTTTTATCCTATTGTTAACATATAAATCTAAATATGTACATAATTTTGTTTGATAATAGTGTTTCAAACCTAGAATAGAGAAATTATGCTCGAAGTGGGATAGTAATTAAATTTGGCTTAGTGAAACAACATTTTCATTATTACACATTTCGACATTATACCGTACTAATTAAATTGGAGAAAATATTATAGTAGTTTTCAAACCTTGTGTTCTTTAATACATATAGCATAATATGACATGAGAAAATATATGAAATGAGTAATTAAATTTTGTATCTTTTATATCTAGAGTATCATTTTGGTTTGCGGATCATGCAATAATTTGTTAACTAATATTTATGTATATAGCACTCATTGTACTATTGTAACTAGATCGAGCTTCTTAAAAAAACTTGACTGGTTAACTATGCATATTCCAACGTTAATGATTCCAACTAATTAAACATTATCCTTATTTTTTTTAACTAATCTGAATAAGAGCTACACAACATGATTTAAAAAACAAGAAAAGTGTCACAGGTCCCTGTTTTTGATGTTGTTATAAGAAAAGTCCCTGTAGAAATGAATATGTAAATTTGGTCCCTATTTTTGAAAAATAAAAAACGCAAGGTGTCATGCACTTATCTGACAAATAATGCAAGGTAATTTGCACTTTTCTGTTTCTGAAATCTTATTTGAAATTTTCAAAATTTTGAAAAGCGCAAGTTATCTTGCACTTTCTATCAAGAAAGCGCAAGCTAGTTTGCACTTTCTGATTTTGAATTTTTATTTTGAAATTTTTGAAAATCTTGAAATTTTTGAAAAGCGCAAGGTAACTTGCGCTTTCTCTCAGGAAAGCGCAAGTTAGTTTGCGCTTTCTGGTTTTGAAATTTTTAAAAAGCGAAACTAATTTGCACTTTCTGATTTAGAAAAAACAGGAACCTAATTTACATACTTATTTCTACATGGACTTTTCTTGTAGCAACATCAAAAATAGGGACCTTTCGTGCAAAGCCCCTTTAATAAATGTATATTTTTGAAATATACAATGAAGTAAACTTAAAAATTATTTTTAATCCATCAAAAAATAAAATGTTATATTCAACTAAAAATGGATACCAATTGATTGGCATTAATGAGAATTAGGATGATTTAGCGGACAATTATGATTTAAGGTTAGAGGTTGGAGGTTGTGGTGTTCATGGAAAAATTGGATTAGAGGTTGGACAGGAAGTATTTATGTAATGTATAGTTTTTTTATATGTTTGCCATAATTATTAATTAATTATTATCAATTAATGTATAATATTGAATAGGAAGTATTATTAATTATTTACAAAAAAAATCAAAAAAAAAACAGGAATTACATCTGAGTTATCTCAGAAAAGTCGAAGATTACATCTTGTAAAAATGCTACATTTTTTAATTCCAAACGCGCATCATTAAACCGCTGACGTATCAATTATGTTAGACTTATCTAAGATAAGTCGGACGTAATTCTTGCTAAACGCTTTTTGGTTAACGTTTCCAGTGTCCATGAACGGGGACTTAGTCTTTAATTATTCCCTAATTAGATTAAGTATTAATAGAAGAGAATTAATTGTAATAATTCACAAATTAGTTTGAATTGGAATCAAATGATATTAGCAATAATTTATTCCATTTTAACTCTGTTCTTTCCATTTGAAGTTAGCCTACTCGTAAACATTATTATTAACCCATCTTCAATTCGTAATGATTTATAAACATCTCCACACTGCAAAAAAATGAAAACAATATAGCATAAACAATCTTTATGGAAAATAAAAATAATTGCTAAGATGTTCCATAAGATCTCCAAGTATTCAGTGTTAACCATGCATGCATTAAATAGGAAAATATGTGCTATTTATGAACATTTCATGGTCATTGAAGCAGTACTATAGAAAAATGTATTATCGTAGGTCGATTAAGATGGATAATATCTAATATTACAAAAAATAAGTCTAGGTTGCGTATAACAAAATAAAATATTTAGATAAAAATTAAGTTTCTAGAATGCCTATTTAGAACTAAACTTTCAACATACTTTTCTCGAAATGCAATATAGAAATTTATCATTTGACTATTCTTTTACATCATAAATGATATTTTCTCTTCTTGATTTTCTTAAATACTTATAGTTCAAAATGGAAAATAAATCAACTTTATCCCAGATTATACTCAATTAAAGATTCTTTGATGTACATGTGTTAGTAAACCAATTATGCCTTATAAATTTATGAAGGAAATGAAATTCATGATTGTACTAAACAAACACAAAACAGATTAGAGAATTTATTATGTATTAATTATCTTTGATGCTAACTTAAGAAATTGATTTTCCATAAATATGATCATATTAATTTTCAGAAAATTTGATTGGATTCTATTATAATATCAAACAATCATATTATAAAATAAACATATTACCAAATTATCAAGTTAACTAAATTACATATACTTTATATTGAGTTGATTTTTTTTTTGAAATAAAGAATCTAGATTTAAAACTAAAAATATTAAAGGAACTTAACCTACCATTATTTTCGAAACTGAAAGCATAGATGGGAATTAGTAGTTGACCTATAACCATTTGACATTCTATCTTTTGTATCTAGAGTAACATTTAGGTTTATAAACCATGCAATAATATTTTGACTAATAATTATGTATATAGTATCTATTGTATTATTTTTACTATATTAGGCCTTTTCAAAAAACTTGACTTGTTAACTATGCATATTCTAACTTTGAGGATTCCAACTAATTGAACATGATCCTAGTTTGTTTGAAAATGTACAAATAATATGAATGAGAGCTACACAACACGTTTAATAAACGTATACTTTAGAGATATAAAATTAAATAATTAAAAATTAGTCTTAATCCATTATAAAAATAAAATTTTATATTGACTAAAAGAATGCTAATTGATTAGGATTAATGAAGATTAGTATGTAACTATTCTCTTACAATAAATTTCAATAAAAGAGAATTAATTGTAATAATTCTCAAATTAGTTTGAATTTGAAGTAAATGAATACTATAAATTTATTCCTTTTAAATACAGTTGTTACCTGTAACATCCCACTATTTTGGACCATTCAAATCGACAATAATTCCACACATGTCAGACTTGAATACTTCAAAACAGTGGATTGTCAAGAAAATTTGGAGCAAATAAAATCAAACACAGAATCACAGACACGGAATAACTCGCAGCGGAAGTAAAATACCATAGTAGTTCATGAAGCTACTATATACAAACTCTCAAACATGAACAAAATCTCACAGTCAAAATAGATACAATAGAAGTCAGGATACATAAGTCAATAATATAGAGACAGTACTGGATAGGAAATAACTGGAATAGAAGTCGATGAACCGATAGACAAATAAGCTCCAACAAATCTCTAGCTCCAGAAGGTGAATTGTAACGACCCGGAATTTTGACCAAATTAAATTGAGAATATTTAATTGATTTTAAATATTTGAACGACGATTTAATTTGAATCCCGGATTTTTCTTTGAAGTTGGCGATTAAATTTTAAAATTTAATCTATTGAACTGGATAAATATTTAAATTTTTAATTTTAAGCCGAAGAAAAATATTTCAAAAGCTTTTAAAATTCGTAATGATAATACTGAAGATGATTGAAACTTCAGAATCGAATTTAAAACTGTTTTGTTCAGTTTAGAAATTTATATCGTTTGAATTGAATTTAAAATACAGCGTTCCGGGGCACAGTCTCGGAATTCGACGAAACCAGTTCCATTGGGTCCGTAACGTTGAATTATTGTCAGATTTCAAGTTTCGTATTTTTCGGAGTTGTTTTGTGACCATAGGGTTAGAAAACGCATTGAGAGTTAATTGAATTCAAATTGATTTTTTTTAAATTTTAAATTTGGTACATTCGTTCCTATAATCACGGAGGAAATCACGCTGAAGACCATGGAATTTATCGTGAAAACCCATACCTCGTTCGACTTTAGGTATCTCGTCCCTTCCCTCTTCAAAATAAAACCAAACGAAACCATTTT
Organism: Allium fistulosum; assembly: GCA_030737815.1. Classification (NCBI taxonomy): domain Eukaryota; kingdom Viridiplantae; phylum Streptophyta; class Magnoliopsida; order Asparagales; family Amaryllidaceae; genus Allium; species Allium fistulosum. The sequence goes on along the minus strand of CM060908.1, from coordinate 228,807,719 downwards.
CGTTCGTTCAAAAGAAAATCGCAACTTCCCTCCCCTTAGTTAAAAATCAATGCCGCTCCCTGTATCATTTCAATTCCAAATCCCTCTCCCCATCCACCAGTTAATTCGCACGAAAAAAAAATGGGGTTCGTCGTTCTTCTCGAGCATGCGCTCGAGGCCATGGCAACGTAGGAGAAGGTGGCATTCGAAGGGCTTGGCTAGTGGCAAGCGACGCAGGCGGCGATGTAGGGTTCGCGGCAAACCAAGTCGCGATGGGCGTCAGTGTCGCGGCGGTGTTTGCAAGTTGATTGGGGCTTCTGTTGGTGGCGCGAGCTCGCGTGAAGGCATGTCGCGAAATTTCGTAGGGCCGGGGCGGTGTTTGAGGGTGGAGGTCGCGAGCACGACCTGGGCGAGATCATGGAGGCGACAGCAACTTGTTCAATGTCAAGATTCGCGATGGCGATTGGCGAGGCGCGTGTAGGGAGAAGCAGGCGATGCGATTAGGGTTCGAAGAGAATGCCGATGGTGGCAGCTAGGGCTTCGGAATGTCAGTGGTAGTCTCGTGTAGTTCGAATGGAGAGATCGTTGATTTTGGGTTCAAGCAGATTAAGGTAATTTTATTTCAAAACATTTTAGATTTAATATTAGTTAAGTTTAAACTTGTAAATAAACTGTTGTTTATTTTTCACCTATCGGAATTTAACAGCGAAGTATAAAACAGTTTCGTTTAAATTAAATCAGATATACCCATATATGTAAACAAAATATATATATATACATATATACAAGGTTGGAAATATAGGGATTTTGAATTTATGGAAGTTCATATGAAAATTTGATTTTTGGAATCTATGAGTTGATTTAAAAATACAAATTTTTAGTTAGTTAAATTAAATTTAAAAGCGAATTTAATTTTTCGTTGGTTCGAATATTAACCAATTATCAAATGTTATACAAGGTTAAAAAAATCGAGAAAAACAAACTGGATTGGAAAAGTAAACGGATTGCAAAATAAAAAGCTAAGGTGAGATCTTCTCACTCAGATTTATGATTGAATTGCAGTTATTGATTGATTTGTTTGAATGTGCTATTAGATATGATAGGATATATCTATATATATAGCAATATATACATATTGGCATATGTATATATTGGATTGATGATTTCCCGCCTCGTATAGCGGATGAGACCCTATTGCGCCGTTAGTAAGCGGATTTATAAAAACCTATATACCGCGATAATTCCGTACTGGAGCGGAATTGGTATTGTGCTAACATCTTTGGATGCAGGGAAACAGGTTGGAGGGATCCAACTGGACCCCTCACATTGATTGAATTTATTTCTATTGTGATATGAATCTGTGAATGATTATAGTGATGCTATTAATCATATTGATATTTGGAAATTGTTTGAAAGCTAAAATTTAGCTGAATGGATGTTTTGACATCATTGGATTCCAAAGATAAACGAAATTGAATTTTTGAAATTCAAGTAGAAAATTTCTAAGTGAATCAATTTTTGAAATTGAAGAAATTTTGAAGAAAGGAATTTTTGAAGTATAAAAAGTAAATTTTTATAATCGTATTGAATAAATTCCAGAATCAAGTGAAAATGTTAACTAAATGGATTTCGTAAAATAGTGATTATAATTTGAAGAATTTAATTTAAGAATTTGGATTTTTAAATAGATTGAAAGAAACGATTGAAATTTATTTTCTTAAAAGGGAATTTATTTAAAAGGAGATAAGTTGGAAATCAAATTAGAAATTTAAATCGGTAAATTGAACTGATTTGGGAAATCCATGTAAAATGATTTCAATTTGAAGAATCCATTTAAAAACAGGATATTGAATAATTTGAAAGAAAAATAAGGAATTTATTTTAGTAGTGATAAATAAAATTTGAAATCAATCTGTAATTGATTTAATATTTGGAGATGAATCTTTGAGAAGTCAGCATGGGAATTTTATTTAAAGTTGAAGATAAATTTAGAAATCAATATTGAAATTGATTTGATATGAAGTTTTTATAAATAGAATTAAAATTTATAAAAGTTGTTATAAACCCAAAGTCACTTACTTTGATAAGTTAAATATAGAAGTTGATAAAAGAAGGTTTATAAGTCGAAGTTGTTATTAAAAGAGAAATAGAATTTATAAACGTACTTATAAATTCGAAAATAGATTGAATGTGATAAATTTAATATAGAAGATTATTTAAGTAGATTTTATTCACGATTTTGGACAGTGAATATATTGTTAAGTAAAATGGATTCATTTTTGAAGAAGAAATATTTTAAAAATGAAGTTAAACATTTTAAAGGTGTTTTAAAATGTGTTATGAATCGAAAGCATAGATTTCAACATTTATTGTTGAAATAGACGTTTTCGAGAAATATAAGGAAATGGTGGACTAGAACACTGTTGTTATAGTAAATGATTTCCGAAAGGAAATGTTTTATATAGTATTGGGATTTATATATCTATCTAAATTTCGAATCCCTATACTAGTGATTTTGAGGCGTCGTAACGATGTTTTACGTAACATTCGTTTTGACTCAAATTGATGCTGTTATAGAAAATAGATTTCCTTAAAGAATGAATTTATACTTAAATTTGATTTAAGTATATTGAATATTTTCAAATGTTGAAAATAAATAGATTTGTGAAAATACTTATTTTTAAATAAGTATGGAATTGCATTTCCAAAATGAAATGAACGTTTTGAGATTTTATCTTCTTAAAGATAAATTGAAATTGAATATTTGAAATCGATTTGAAAATCGTATATCGGTAGATATTTTGAAGATATAAATTCACTATGGAATTTATAAAAGAAAGGGAAGTTGTTTAAAAATAAACGTTGATTTACTTTTGAAGTGTGGAAATTTTATATCTAGTAAAGATATTTTTGAAGATAAATAATTTGGAAAATTATTTGGAATCTGATGATGTTACGCATCTTTATTGATAGTTAAATAACCGACTATCGATAATTACCTTTAGATAGGTATTTGTTGTGAATTGGATGAATTTGAATGCCACACTTGTTTTTAAATAAACGCTCACTATTCGGGTTAGCCGGGAAAGGACCATGGGGTCGTATAACCCATTCCGAATATGTGATACGTCGTTATGAATCGCATTCGAAGACCGGTGTTGAAGACCGGATATTTTTGAAAACGGAAGGATTACCGTCGAGTTACTCTACATTGACTGATCTTCGATTTAGAGGTTTTATCACCCTTAGTGACGGGAAGTCCTGACGTGATTGAAAATTATCCGGATGTGCAAGGGCTTCGTGAGAAGTGCCTTCGGTTCTGTTCGATCCCGGAACAGACTTGTATGGATTGTGTGTCTGACGTTACAATTTGAGATATAAAGCTGATTTCTTTCAAATACATTTCTGTTGGTGGCGGAGAATTTATTCTCTTAGCTTAACACCCTTCTCTGAGACGTACGAGCTCAGAGGTTATGTAATTGAAATTTATCAGCGATATATCCCAATTTGGTAACGTGGCATACTGAGTGTTGCTGTGAAATGATCAGTGTTTGATCATTTGTGATATGATCATTTGTTTGATCTTATATCTTGGTGATCATAGGTTGATCATTTTGTTTGACCCGAAGCAGGGCTTTTTGAGAAAGCGTAGCTTTGTGGACGAGACTTCGTCGAGCCTCACACCCCGGAAATGGTCGAAACAGGACGAATGCGGCAAGGTTCTAGGGAGTAGCGCCCCTTAGTGTATGTCATTCCTTCTGGATAAAGGTGGTATCATGGTATGGAGCCCAGATACTTAACCTCTGTGGTTACTGCATTATTATTATCTATGTGGTTTGTTGCGAATCGGGGATCCTCGGGAAGATCGGTGACGATCGGGGGATGGCATACGCGTGTCAGTAGTTACCTATTTTTGCAGAGGTAACCCGGCCTTGTGTTGGCAGAGATCCGGTTAGGTTCTCGGGTCGTCTATTCCAGGGACGTACCCATCGTGGAAAAGGAAGTTCCTTAGCCTGACCATTTGTTGGAAATCCAAAGAAACAATACGTGACGTGTACGGTTTTAGTTGTATTACCTGCTATGGAATGTGGCGGTAACCTGCTATTGAACATAGCAGCTATAGTAGGCATACGATACTGGTCGTATGTTGGCTAAGATTATTATTATACTTTCGAAATGTTTTCTACACTATGCACTAATAATAATATCAAAAAGAATTTGATTTTCGCGTAGTAAGCATCTTTGACTATCATAAGAAGAAATCTCCTCCAAGTCTGCGTTTGCATTGTGTGTGTGGCGGGAGGTCTTATGGTAGTTTCATTTTCCAAAAGCATTGCGAATTGACTTTAAAATTCTTCTGTTGTTTATTTTAAAGAAAGATAACTGTTTTACGATCTCACACCAGTCACCATGACTGACTCGGAGTTTATTGTTTCCCTTCTAAACTCTGGGTGCCCATCAATTTCCACACGGGCAGCCTAGAGTTATATTATCAGGATATTCTGGATATTCTGGGGCTTTGGAGATAAGCTGGATGACGAGACGTAGTATTTGTATCTGATAGTATTTATTCCGCTGTGTATTCTGTATGAGGACAAGTTTATAAAACTGTCCATTGTTGTATATTGACTCTGATGATTGATGTATGTATAAACTGATATAGTTCTTTGTTTTAAAAGACTAGTGTTATCTATTATAATTTATTCCGCTGCGATATGTGAGATTCTGACATTGTTTTCTGTTTCTGTTCTGATGTGTTGTTCTTCTTTTCTTTTTCTACTCTCTTCCTTCTGCTTTCTTCTTCTTCTACTTTTTCTTTTTCTTAAAACCATAACTTTTCGGGTTTCCGGCATTCGATGGCTCAGCAGTCGATAAAGTGAGTATCGATGTTGAATTTTCGAAAGTCGAAAATTTTGGGATGTTACATTTGGTATCGGAGCATATGGTTAAGCGACAACCCTGCTCTGTTGGGTGTTACTCATTAGAGATAGAGTCAGTAGTACTCTAGAATGAGTTGAGTGTAATAATAGATATGAGCGCGTATTTGTTAGTGAATATAAACATGTTTTATATTGTGTTTGCTTATCCGTTGAGATGTTTGTGAATTTTGGTCGGTATGTGGGACGCCATATTATCGATAAAGATTTCTAAACACTTAAACGAGACAAGACGACATAGTATTGTTTTAAAATAGGGTGAATAAAATAATTTTACCCAAAACTATTTTTGTATAGAAAAGAAGCGATTTTCTATGAAGTACTATAGTATATGGATGTTTGGTTGTTATAAAATAATAGCATTGACATATTATCATTGTTATATAGAAATTGAATAAGAAATAAAGTAATAACCAAAGATTTAAGAAATAAAATTCATATACGAATGAAATTTAAGAATATAAATTATAAATGTGACTAATAATTTAAAACGGAATTCCAGAGAAGTTTTTGGAAAGGTTTTGAAAAGAATTTGAAAATTTTGGAGATTTGGAAAGTTTAAATTCTTTTTGGAGTTGAAAATGAATTTCAAAGGATTTTGAAAAAGTATTTTAGAGAGATAAAAGCTCTAAACTCTTTTAGGTCGCTGGAAAATAATCCTGATGATGATGGCCACATCATTAGAATTCATTTTCGGGTTTCCAAAAGAGAAATTGCTGTCAAATTGTTTAAATAGGAGTTGTTTGAAAATTTGGGTTTTTGTTTGGAAATTCAAATGGAATTTGAATTGTTTTCAAATGGTTTTGAAAAAGTGGAAACGACTCTGGAATCCTATTTAAAAATACTTGCGAAATATTAATAAGTTGATAACTTATAGAATATTGAAATTTGATTAGAATGAAATTCAAATTGAAAAACGAATGAATAATTTGCGATTGCAAGTGCCAGAAAATGAAATTTGATGTTAAAATTCATTTTGAATTTGAAAATAAATAGAACTGGAATTGAATTTGATCTGTGAAGTTAAACTAAAATTAGTAAGTAAAGCTTAAAAGAATGAAGTTAAAGGAATGTAAAATTGAATCATAATGGATATATAACTTCAATAGCGAACTTAAAGATGATATACGCAGTTATATTGAAAATTTTGTAATTGAATGTACGAAATGGTTTGGATATGTAACTAGATATCATGGCTAGTAGGATATACAGGTATAAAGGAATTGAATTTGATTTCACAGATAATTTGAATTGCTCGACAAAAAGGTACGTATTTGAATTATAATATGAGTTTTTGATGATTTCTTGTCTAGCCGCTTGGCTTTTTCTTTTTCTTTTTGAAATCTGAGAGTCCGTAGGGACGTTTTGTAGTCGTGCCGTATTAGCCGCGCAAAGGAGACGCTGGCGAAATTTTTCGAAAATTTCGAGTGTTAGAAAATTTTTGAGAAAATTTGGAAGTTTAAATTTGAATTTAAACCTAAATTTGAATTGTTAAGTAAAACAATGTTGTTTGAAACTTAAAATTTAAGTTGGAAAAAAAAAATTTAGTTGAATGATAACGAATCTTTAGTAGAAAGATTTGTTTTGAAAATTTGATAAAACTATCTGGATGTTGAAAAATAGTAGACAAGTTAAGGGCCATTTTTCCTAACTTGTAATTTCGAGGACGAAATTCTTTTAAGGAGGGAAGTCTGTAACGACCCGGAATTTTGACCAAATTAAATTGAGAATATTTAATTGATTTTAAATATTTGAACGACGATTTAATTTGAATCCCGGATTTTTCTTTGAAGTTGGCGATTAAATTTTAAAATTTAATCTATTGAACTGGATAAATATTTAAATTTTTAATTTTAAGCCGAAGAAAAATATTTCAAAAGCTTTTAAAATTCGTAATGATAATACTGAAGATGATTGAAACTTCAGAATCAAATTTAAAACTGTTTTGTTCAGTTTAGAAATTTATATCGTTTGAATTGAATTTAAAATACAGCGTTCCGGGGCACAGTCTCGGAATTCGACGAAACCAGTTCCATTGGGTCCGTAACGTTGAATTATTGTCAGATTTCAAGTTTCGTATTTTTCGGAGTTGTTTTGTGACCATAGGGTTAGAAAACGCATTGAGAGTTAATTGAATTCAAATTGATTTTTTTTAAATTTTAAATTTGGTACATTCGTTCCTTTAATCACGGAGGAAATCACGCTGAAGACCATGGAATTTATCGTGAAAACCCATACCTCATTCGACTTTAGGTATCTCGTCCCTTCCCTCTTCAAAATAAAACCAAACGAAACCATTTTCGTTCGTTCAAAAGAAAATCGCAACTTCCCTCCCCTTAGTTAAAAATCAATGCCGCTCCCTGTATCATTTCAATTCCAAATCCCTCTCCCCATCCACCAGTTAATTCGCACGAAAAAAAAAGGGGTTCGTCGTTCTTCTCGAGCATGCGCTCGAGGCCATGGCAACGTAGGAGAAGGTGGCATTCGAAGGGCTTGGCTAGTGGCAAGCGACGCAGGCGGCGATATAGGGTTCGCGGCAAACCAAGTCGCGATGGGCGTCAGTGTCGCGGCGGTGTTTGCAAGTTGATTGGGGCTTCTGTTGGTGGCGCGAGCTCGCGTGAAGGCATGTCGCGAAATTTCGTAGGGCCGGGGCGGTGTTTGAGGGTGGAGGTCGCGAGCACGACCTGGGCGAGATCATGGAGGCGACAGCAACTTGTTCAATGTCAAGATTCGCGATGGCGATTGGCGAGGCGCGTGTAGGGAGAAGCAGGCGATGCGATTAGGGTTCGAAGAGAATGCCGATGGTGGCAGCTAGGGCTTCGGAATGTCAGTGGTAGTCTCGTGTAGTTCGAATGGAGAGATCGTTGATTTTGGGTTCAAGCAGATTAAGGTAATTTTATTTCAAAACATTTTAGATTTAATATTAGTTAAGTTTAAACTTGTAAATAAACTGTTGTTTATTTTTCACCTATCGGAATTTAACAGCGAAGTATAAAACAGTTTCGTTTAAATTAAATCAGATATACCCATATATGTAAACAAAATATATATATACATATATACAAGGTTGGAAATATAGGGATTTTGAATTTATGGAAGTTCATATGAAAATTTGATTTTTGGAATCTATGAGTTGATTTAAAAATACAAATTTTTAGTTAGTTAAATTAAATTTAAAAGCGAATTTAATTTTTCGTTGGTTCGAATATTAACCAATTATCAAATGTTATACAAGGTTAAAAAAATCGAGAAAAACAAACTGGATTGGAAAAGTAAACGGATTGCAAAATAAAAAGCTAAGGTGAGATCTTCTCACTCAGATTTATGATTGAATTGCAGTTATTGATTGATTTGTTTGAATGTGCTATTAGATATGATAGGATATATCTATATATATAGCAATATATACATATTGGCATATGTATATATTGGATTGATGATTTCCCGCCTCGTATAGCGGATGAGACCCTATTGCGCCGTTAGTAAGCGGATTTATAAAAACCTATATACCGCGATAATTCCGTACTGGAGCGGAATTGGTATTGTGCTAACATCTTTGGATGCAGGGAAACAGGTTGGAGGGATCCAACTGGACCCCTCACATTGATTGAATTTATTTCTATTGTGATATGAATCTGTGAATGATTATAGTGATGCTATTAATCATATTGATATTTGGAAATTGTTTGAAAGCTAAAATTTAGCTGAATGGATGTTTTGACATCATTGGATTCCAAAGATAAACGAAATTGAATTTTTGAAATTCAAGTAGAAAATTTCTAAGTGAATCAATTTTTGAAATTGAAGAAATTTTGAAGAAAGGAATTTTTGAAGTATAAAAAGTAAATTTTTATAATCGTATTGAATAAATTCCAGAATCAAGTGAAAATGTTAACTAAATGGATTTCGTAAAATAGTGATTATAATTTGAAGAATTTAATTTAAGAATTTGGATTTTTAAATAGATTGAAAGAAACGATTGAAATTTATTTTCTTAAAAGGGAATTTATTTAAAAGGAGATAAGTTGGAAATCAAATTAGAAATTTAAATCGGTAAATTGAACTAATTTGGGAAATCCATGTAAAATGATTTCAATTTGAAGAATCCATTTAAAAACAGGATATTGAATAATTTGAAAGAAAAATAAGGAATTTATTTTAGTAGTGATAAATAAAATTTGAAATCAATCTGTAATTGATTTAATATTTGGAGATGAATCTTTGAGAAGTCAGCATGGGAATTTTATTTAAAGTTGAAGATAAATTTAGAAATCAATATTGAAATTGATTTGATATGAAGTTTTTATAAATAGAATTAAAATTTATAAAAGTTGTTATAAACCCAAAGTCACTTACTTTGATAAGTTAAATATAGAAGTTGATAAAAGAAGGTTTATAAGTCGAAGTTGTTATTAAAAGAGAAATAGAATTTATAAACGTACTTATAAATTCGAAAATAGATTGAATGTGATAAATTTAATATAGAAGATTATTTAAGTAGATTTTATTCACGATTTTGGACAGTGAATATATTGTTAAGTAAAATGGATTCATTTTTGAAGAAGAAATATTTTAAAAATGAAGTTAAACATTTTAAAGGTGTTTTAGAATGTGTTATGAATCGAAAGCATAGATTTCAACATTTATTGTTGAAATAGACGTTTTCGAGAAATATAAGGAAATGGTGGACTAGAACACTGTTGTTATAGTAAATGATTTCCGAAAGGAAATGTTTTATATAGTATTGGGATTTATATATCTATCTAAATTTCGAATCCCTATACTAGTGATTTTGAGGCGTCGTAACGATGTTTTACGTAACATTCATTTTGACTCAAATTGATGCTGTTATAGAAAATAGATTTCCTTAAAGAATGAATTTATACTTAAATTTGATTTAAGTATATTGAATATTTTCAAATGTTGAAAATAAATAGATTTGTGAAAATACTTATTTTTAAATAAGTATGGAATTGCATTTCCAAAATGAAATGAACGTTTTGAGATTTTATCTTCTTAAAGATAAATTGAAATTGAATATTTGAAATCGATTTGAAAATCGTATATCGGTAGATATTTTGAAGATATAAATTCACTATGGAATTTATAAAAGAAAGGGAAGTTGTTTAAAAATAAACGTTGATTTACTTTTGAAGTGTGGAAATTTTATATCTAGTAAAGATATTTTTGAAGATAAATAATTTGGAAAATTATTTGGAATCTGATGATGTTACGCATCTTTATTGATAGTTAAATAACCGACTATCGATAATTACCTTTAGATAGGTATTTGTTGTGAATTGGATGAATTTGAATGCCACACTTGTTTTTAAATAAACGCTCACTATTCGGGTTAGCCGGGAAAGGACCATGGGGTCGTATAACCCATTCCGAATATGTGATACGTCGTTATGAATCGCATTCGAAGACCGGTGTTGAAGACCGGATATTTTTGAAAACGGAAGGATTACCGTCGAGTTACTCTACATCGACTGATCTTCGATTTAGAGGTTTTATCACCCTTAGTGACGGGAAGTCCTGACGTGATTGAAAATTATCCGGATGTGCAAGGGCTTCGTGAGAAGTGCCTTCGGTTCTGTTCGATCCCGGAACAGACTTGTATGGATTGTGTGTCTGACGTTACAATTTGAGATATAAAGCTGATTTCTTTCAAATACATTTCTGTTGGTGGCAGAGAATTTATTCTCTTAGCTTAACACCCTTCTCTGAGACGTACGAGCTCAGAGGTTATGTAATTGAAATTTATCAGCGATATATCCCAATTTGGTAACGTGGCATACTGAGTGTTGCTGTGAAATGATCAGTGTTTGATCATTTGTGATATGATCATTTGTTTGATCTTATATCTTGGTGATCATAGGTTGATCATTTTGTTTGACCCGAAGCAGGGCTTTTTGAGAAAGCGTAGCTTTGTGGACGAGACTTCGTCGAGCCTCACACCCCGGAAATGGTCGAAACAGGACGAATGCGGCAAGGTTCTAGGGAGTAGCGCCCCTTAGTGTATGTCATTCCTTCTGGATAAAGGTGGTATCATGGTATGGAGCCCAGATACTTAACCTCTGTGGTTACTGCATTATTATTATCTATGTGGTTTGTTGCGAATCGGGGATCCTCGGGAAGATCGGTGACGATCGGGGGATGGCATACGCGTGTCAGTAGTTACCTATTTTTGCAGAGGTAACCCGGCCTTGTGTTGGTAGAGATCCGGTTAGGTTCTCGGGTCGTCTATTCCAGGGACGTACCCATCGTGGAAAAGGAAGTTCCTTAGCCTGACCATTTGTTGGAAATCCAAAGAAACAATACGTGACGTGTACGGTTTTAGTTGTATTACCTGCTATGGAATGTGGCGGTAACCTGCTATTGAACATAGCAGCTATAGTAGGCATACGATACTGGTCGTATGTTGGCTAAGATTAATATTATACTTTCGAAATGTTTTCTACACTATGCACTAATAATAATATCAAAAAGAATTTGATTTTCGCGTAGTAAGCATCTTTGACTATCATAAGAAGAAATCTCCTCCAAGTCTGCGTTTGCATTGTGTGTGTGGCGGGAGGTCTTATGGTAGTTTCATTTTCCAAAAGCATTGTGAATTGACTTTAAAATTCTTCTGTTGTTTATTTTAAAGAAAGATAACTGTTTTACGATCTCACACCAGTCACCATGACTGACTCGGAGTTTATTGTTTCCCTTCTAAACTCTGGGTGCCCACCAATTTCCACACGGGCAGCCTAGAGTTATATTATCAGGATATTCTGGATATTCTGGGGCTTTGGAGATAAGCTGGATGACGAGACGTAGTATTTGTATCTGATAGTATTTATTCCACTGTGTATTCTGTATGAGGACAAGTTTATAAAACTGTCCATTGTTGTATATTGACTCTGATGATTGATGTATGTATAAACTGATATAGTTCTTTGTTTTAAAAGACTAGTGTTATCTATTATAATTTATTCCGCTGCGATATGTGAGATTCTGACATTGTTTTCTGTTTCTGTTCTGATGTGTTGTTCTTCTTTTCTTTTTCTACTCTCTTCCTTCTGCTTTCTTCTTCTTCTACTTTTTCTTTTTCTTAAAACATAACTTTTCGGGTTTCCGGCATTCGATGGCTCAGCAGTCGATAAAGTGAGTATCGATGTTGAATTTTCGAAAGTCGAAAATTTTGGGATGTTACATGAATCCAAAGCTGTGATTCTCAGGCTGACCCAAGCGTAAAGTAAAACACAAACACTCGAGTCAGGACATACATACTTATACAATGTAAACCAACTCAAGTGAACTGTAATAGCAATGCACAATAACTTAAATGATGCTTGGGATCGCCCATCCTTTAAGGATCCGTAAACTATCAATTAATCAGTAATAAACGTTATCTGAGAAATATCCATATTAAAGTAAACAATGCAAATAATAGTGTAAATGTGACTAGGGTAGCGCAGAGCTGCAGTAATCGCTCATCACTAGCCAAACTCTCAAATTAAAGATGTGCATCCAAATAAATCACAAGGAAATAACATGGCATACATAGAAGTGTACCCATGGTTATAGATATCAAAATGGTTTATAATTTCAAATTAAAATCGTTCATTTAAACCATTAAAGGATGAAGTCATTATACCTTCAAATCACATATTAAATTCCCAAAAATTTAGCCTTTTCTGAGTTCATTTATTCACTTAAATACTTTAAAACATTAAAATTTCAGCTTTCGCAGCACTTAGAAAATGCTGCGGTAAGTTATATTTGAAAACAATTCATTTCAGCAAAGACAGCATTTAGAAACTGCTGTAGTAGTTCAGTTTCATTTGAAAACAAGTTCAATTCAGAAAAGACAGCATTTACAAAACTGTTGTAGTAGTTCAGTTATAACTCAAAATCTTATTTCAGCCAACTGCAGCACTTATCAAGTGCTATTGTAGCTCTTTTATTAGTTTCAGGTTTTAATTTAGTTTCTACAACTACAACACTTGCCAAGTGCTGCAATAGCCCTTAGTTCATTTTAGCCTTTAGTTCACTTCTGCAACTACAGCACTTACAAAGTGCTGCATATTTTATTAGTTTAGATTTTAGTTAATTTTCAGAAATGATAGCATTTCTGAAGTGCTACTAAAGACATTTCCAGATTTACAATAGAATTTCAGCAACAAATAAAGTTCAATTTAAATCATTTTAACTTATAAAAATCATTTTTTCCACTTCAAAAATGTTCATTTAAATACCCTGTAACTTATGATTTTATAAAGAAGAAATTTACAATAAAAATCAAATTTTCCAATAATTTCACTTATTAAATTCAAAAATAAGACTTAATCTCCATTTTATTTTCTTTACTTAAATTTCCAATAAAAAAATCAAATCACAATTTCCAAATTAAGTTATATTTCAAATTACAGTTTAATCATTTATTTATTTAACACTTTTAACTTATAGAAAAATCACTAACCTTTTATTAAATCATTTTATATTCAATTTAAATCAAATTATCATATTTTTACATTTAAAAATACCTAAAATTTCCTCGAAAAATATATAAAATAACCACGGGTTTGTATAACATTTTTCTAACCTAAGTCAAGTGATACGGATAATATATCATTTCAATCCGTAATTTACAAAGAAAAATCCGGGTTCTATCATTTCAAACCCGCAATCCCAAGTAAATAAAATAAATAAAAATCGCTCAGGCTTATCATTTCAGCCCATAATGATTTTTCTCTATCCTAAAGTCCGTTCGGGTATGTATCATTTAAACCCATAGTGATTCTATTCTACAGGGAACTTGCAGTGTGATAAACAGAAATAAATAAACAGTATAACAAAATATAACAATATCAGATGATGTGACAGGTTTATAACAGGGTTTAACATCATATAATACATATCACAGGCAGGTATAACATGATATAATATTTTCTACACATTCACTTATTGTCACTTCACAAATTATATAAGTATAAATGTCATGTGTGAATACTCACCTCTCTGAAGCTAGAGATCGATTAAAATAAAAAGATCCACACACACACTGAGAAGCACGAGAAGGCACGACAAGATTTGGGATGAGGTAACAACCAGATTTAGATCTTGTAATTAAGATAAATAAAGCAATATAAATATATACTCAACAAAAAATAGATTGAAACAAATAGGAAATTAAACTAAACAAATTACAAGATAGCTTGACCATGCTTTAACCACTCAAGTGCTCGGCCTAAGGGAATCATATGCTTGGCCATGGTGGTGTTATAGGCTCAGGTATGGGTCCATATGGCACGGCTAGCTAGGAATTGGAAGGGGTAGGAGTTACAACATGAAGAATATAAAGGGGCAAGGCCACTAGGTGGAGTTTTGGTGCATGTAGGCTCGGCCTACACTATATTGGGCTCGGCCATGCTCTGGTTCAGGTCAGGTCAGAGGTCATTCCAATGGTCAAAGGTCAGGTCATGATGGTGGTGGAGCTAGGGGTTGTGGCCGAGGCAAGATATGGAAGTGGTGGTGAAGTTTAGGTCGACTATGCTTGGTTTTGTGGAGTTTTTAGCCAAGTTTTGACGTGTTTTGCTCATGCTATTGTCACGGCCAGATCTGGACAGCGGGGTAGGTGGTTGGCCATGGATGATGAGGAGGAGGAGATGGTGGTGGTGGTCGGTGAAGATGATGGTGGTTGTGGCCGAGCAAGACTAGAGAAAGCAAGGAAAAAATCAAAGAAAAATTGAAGAAGAGAAGGAGAAAAGAGAAGCCACGACTTACAAAATTTTCAGAAATAAGAAATGGCCGTGAAAAATGAAAGTAGTGAGAATTTTTTCACGTGAAAAGCAATTGAAATGCACGGCTAAAACAAGAGGAAATGAAAGGCCAAGCAATGAAGAGACAAGAAAAGGAAAAGTCACAAGCAAATGAAAAGACTTGTCTCTTTGAATTTCCACTTTCTTTTAATTCAATATAAACAAATAAAAATCAAGTAAACAAAATATAAAAAGTTAAAAAAAATAAAGTGGAAATAAAATAAAATAATGTCTTAGGAAAAATAGAAAATAAATAAAGAAAATAGTTTAATTTATTGAAACTAGAATTAAAAATTGTAAACAAAATACAACTAATATAGAAAAATTCCAAACACAATAAAATTCACACAATTTAATTTAAAGCCCAAAACAAAATAAAAAATGGAAAGTAAAATAGAAATTGAAAAATAAAAATGCAGGTAAAATTCTGTGTGTAAAATGCTAAATTCATCAAATTCTAAAAAGTTTAAAAACGGAATTCGACGAAGCGAAAAACAGAGCGGATATCAGAACCAATTACTGTTTCAAAGAAAAGATTAAAATTGAAAAATTCAACTTTCAAAATTTTCATTAAACAGTCAAGGTTTGACAAAATATAATATTTTCAGAAAATCAATATTTGATTATATTTGGAAAAATAAAATAAAGACAAAATCCAAAATACCTTGGAAAAATTCCAAACTTCAATTTAAAATTATGTAAAGATCAAAGTTTCAAAATAAAAATTTATTTAAAAAATTTATTAAATATATGGGTTGTTACACTCTCCCCCACTCAAAGCTTTTCGTCCTCGAAAAGGAAGAAAATCAGAGAAACAACTAGAGAGAACAATAGGTTGAAAGACATCCTCGAAAAAGAAGAAGGTAGGAGAATAGGAATAGCTAGGAGGAAAAATGTTGAAATACAAGGATGAACCATTAATTTAAAACTATATAAATTTCTACTAGAATTCTTTAATATTTAATAATTTAGTTAAATCCATTCTATTATATCCATAAAAGTCACTTAATTCAAATTGTTTATTAAAGAGGTAAACAATATTTAAAACACCTTTAAATCTTTTAGAAAGGAAAATAACCCGATCAAAATATTCTTTATATAATACTTCATCAAAATACTTTTATAACTCGATGTCTTAACAAGTTTATCCTCATTCCTGCAGACTCTAGCCATGCGTTGATCAGGCGCAAAGCTAGAATTCTCTAGGTACTTAGTAGACTTGTTTCAACACCTAGTGAAAATACTGGAAAAGCTTTCTTTTAAAAAAACAGATATGGAAAGTACAATCCAAACAAAACAACCAAAACATGTCGATCATGGATCGCGGATACACAATGGTTACGCATGGATCCCCCAGGAAACATCCGTACCCGTAGCCCCCCCTCCAGCCCTGCGATTATGCCATGAAGACTGGTAGTACCGCAGATACACAATGGTTACGCCTGGATCCCCCAGGAAACATCGTACCCTAGGCTCTCGCAGCCCCTGTGGATTACGCTACCAAGCGACCCAATAGATCGCAGATACACAATGGTTATGCCTGGATCCCCCAGGAAACATCTGTACCCTAGGATCTCGTAGCCCCTGCGAATTACGCTATGCAGCCGCGCTCGTAAGACCATGGAGATTTCCATGGAATTCAATGGAAACTCGAGTATCATATCCGGAAAACCAAATCGGAGAAATAATATCGATAGAATGAATCCACAATGTGGCCACAAAGCGGATATCAAGCAGAAGACACTTTCCATATCTTTACTTCGAAAATATGTATCATATAGTACCTTTTCAAATCATTTCAAATATCATACTTATATAAAGTCCATTATATATAAGATTTCATTTTCATATAAAATACCTTCCAAAATCAATAGTTTTCGAATCAACATCATACTTATACAAATCAATTTTATATAAGTTTGATAACTCCCAAATCAAGTATTTAGTAACACAAGGTTCTCAAATTTCAATTTGTTTCAATATCAATACAATTTTCAAAAATCATATACGCTTTCACCAAATTATTCTTCCAAATCAAATATCTTCAGTTCCAAAGTTTCCAAAATAATAAATTTAGAAAATAATCCAAGTTTCTAAATCAATATAATTCAAGTCAACCAATTCATTTCCAAAATCAATGGTTTTCAAAATCATCTTATACTTACATAAAGTCCATCTTATATAAGGATCAAAATTTTCAAAAATAAATTTCGCTGCATGAAGAGCCATATGGGATTGAACATCTTTGTTTACTAAAAGGTTTTGAATTTAGAATAGTTTTGTATATAAAAATAGTTTGTAAAATAGTTTTGTATATAAAATAGTTTAAAATAGTTTGTTTAAGAAAAATAAAAGAAAAATAGTTTAAAAAAATGGTTTTAAATCGATAGTAGTTTTGCATAAAAGAAAAATTCAAATTAAATTGCAAGGATATCCAACCCAACAACTTCCAATTTCAACGTCAAGTATATCAATGATATTAGAACATAAGATGTACATATGTCACCATTTCGCAACATCACGTTCGATCGCTCGCTCGATCACACAAGTTCGCTTTCGAACTAGTATTGTCCATTCGACTTCCCTAATGCGGACTTCGATATGGTTTCTCGACTAGAAACCATCAGTCTCCTTGCATAGCCATATACTATGATAGAGAATTCTAGAATCAAGCCCAAAATCCATATCAAATATTCACTATCAAGAATCAAATGAAAAATCCTAACACGAAATGGTGTAATTCACCTCGAACTTGTGTACTCAAACCTGGATCAAATTAATTATGCGAATAAAACAGCATACGTACAACTTATGTATCTATTCCAACTTGTTAAATATATAGTTTTATAAAGATGTTACTAAGTTAAAACATTTAAACTAAATTTTATTCAAAATATTTTTAAAAACTAAATTTCATATTAGTATAATTCAAAATAGTCTTATTCATTTACTTAACAAAAAGTTTCAAACTTATTTAAATCATATTACTACATACTTTAAACATACATACCAAACTTATATACTTTATACTTTTCAAAATTACTTAGCTTTGAAAAGTTAACCTTGATTTGGAAGTGTTCGAACCTTCAAAATAGTCGAAGAAATCATATTTTCAATCTAAGAGTTGGAAATCACCAACAAGTCAGTACATCAATTCCAAAAGATAGGGTTATATAAATCAAATCTGAAACTCAAGGACTGAACAACGGCTCATTTCAAACTGTTCAAATATATACATATATCTTTCGAATATCAAATCATACTTTGGAATTTGAAATCAAAATTGGTTTCACAAATCAATCGCATAGCAAAGCTACCGAAGTGGCCTCTCCCCCACTCTGAAACTCGAAAATCAATGTCGATGATGCATGTATCCATCATCGAAATTATTTTCCAGCGACATAAGTGGGTTCTGGACTTCTATTTTCTCGAAAACTTCTTTTGAAATTTCTTCGATTTCATTTGAAACTCATTAAAATCATTTGAGACATTTCTTATTCGGAAAAAATAATTTCAAATCGTATTATTATATATTTTCAAGATCTTAAACCAATCAAAATGCTGGAGTTCAATCACTCAAATTCACATTCAAAACCTTTAGTTATAAATCATTTTATATGAAACCATTTCTTATATAATTTCCAAAATTTCAAATCCTTTCGAAACTTCAATTTCTCATTTTAAAATGGTATATAATCCTTATCGAAAACATTTCACCTTTATATAAAAATATGGTCATCCTTATCAAAATAATAACTTCGATGAATACACCATTTCCAAAAATACGATCAACCACAAATTTTTCCAAGGGATGATTCAAGGATGGATTTCAAAATAAAACAGAGATTCAAATTTAGAGGAACCCTAATCAAATAGAATTCTGATTCGAAGATAAGCTCGAACGAAGATGAGATAATTAAATTACCAAATAGAAGATGGATAACCCTGTATAAATCGTGGGCGGCCTTAACCGGGTCCACCGTGACTTCAGGAATATAATCGATGCGAAAATCTAAGGCAAATCGACCTTCGATCGCCAGAGATAGAATCCCGGTATAGCAGAAGGTAGATAGCATCGTAAACCGAGGATACATAAATCTCCGGTGAATCCATGCCAATTGTAAGGGAGTTTCACCCCTTTACAAATCATTCAAAGATTGGCGGAAACGCCGATCTTTCTAGAGGTCATTCAATGTGGGGTTATGCAATGCTCCAAAATCAAACGAATACAGATAGGGAAGACAGGAATGGATTTCAGAACAAGTGGGAACATTCCAAAGTTCAAAGGAATCCTAATCGATAAGAATCCAAACCAAGGTTAGGGATATATAACCTATATTAATACAAAAGAATTCCCATTCATAATTTGGAAAAGGCTCAAATTCATATCATACGAAAAACAGGAGTATAAATATTCTTTAGTTTGACAACTTCAGCTAAGCAAAAGATACAACAGAGTTTACTCAATGCAACCTAACACACTACTAATTTAGCCATAGATTTCTATCAATAATGAATCTAGATCAAACAAGTTAGAAGTTCAAAATCTAAGAGGATCCTATTCAAAGAAATTACTAACAAGGTGGATATGAAAGAAATGAAGTTTAGAAAAAAAATTACTTTCAAAGCAAGAAAATTTATATCAAAATAATCTTTGAAAATTCCTTAAAATCATTTGAAAATCATTTTATACTTCGAAAATACGTTTTCTCACAAAGAAATGATTCTGAGATTGATTTCACTCATTCTAGGGTATTTCTACCCTATCTCTAATGAGTTTTTGCTCCGCAGGCTAAGGTTTGCGTAAAACCTAGCTCTGATACCAAATGTCACATCCCACTATTTTGGACCATTCAAATCGACAATAAATCCACACATGTCAGACTTGAATACTTCAAAACAGTGGATTGTCAAGAAAATTTGGAGCAAATAAAATCAAACATAGAATCACAGACACAGAATAACTCGCAGTGGAAGTAAAATACCATAGTAGTTCATGAAGTTACTATATACAAACTCTCAAACATAAACAAAATCTCACAGTCAAAATAGATACAATAGAAGTCAGGATACATAAGTCAATAATACAGAGACAATACTGGATAGGAAATAACTGGAATAGAAGTCGATGAACTGATAGACAAATAAGCTCCAACAAATCTCTAGCTCCAGAAGGTGAATCCAAAGCTGTGATTCTCAGGCTGACCCGAGCGTAAAGTAAAACACAAACACTCGAGTCAGGACATACATACTTATACAATGTAAACCAACTCAAGTGAACTGTAATAGCAATGCACAATAACTTAAAGGATGCTTGGGATCACCCATCCTTTAAGGATCCGTAAACTATCAATTAATCAGTAATAAATGTTATCTTAGAAATATCCATATTAAAGTAAACAATGCAAATAACAGTGTAAGTGTGACTAGGGTAGCGCAGAGCTGCAGTAATCGCTCACCCTAGCCACACTCTCAAATTAAAGATGTGCATCCAAATAAATCACAAGGAAATAAAATGGCATACATAGAAGTGTACCCATGGTTATAGATTTCAAAATGGTTTATAATTTCAAATTAAAATCGTTCATTTAAACCATTAAAGGATGAAGTCATTATACCTTCAAATCACATATTAAATTCCCAAAAATTTAGCCTTTTCTGAGTTCATTTATTCACTTAAATACTTTAAAACATTAAAATTTCAGCTTTCGCAGCACTTAGAAAATGATGTGGTAAGTTATATTTGAAAACAATTCATTTCAGCAAAGAAAGCATTTAAAAACTACTGTAGTAGTTCAGTTTCATTTAAAAACAAGTTCAATTCAGAAAAGACAACATTTACAAAACTGCTGTAGTAGTTCAGTTATAACTCAAAATCTTATTTCAGCCAACTGTAGCACTTATCAAGTGCTACTGTAGCTCTTTTATTAGTTTCGGGTTTTAATTTAGTTTCTGCAACTACAACGCTTACCAAGTGCTGCAATAGCCCTTAGTTCATTTTAGCCTTTAGTTCACTTCTGCAACTACAGCACTTACAAAGTGCTGCAGATTCTTATTAGTTCAGATTTTAGTTAATTTTCAGAAACAATAGCATTTCTGAAGTGCTACTAAAGACATTTCCAGATTTACAATAGAATTTCAGCAACAAATAAACTTCAATTTAAACCATTTTAACTTATAAAAATCATATTTTTCCACTTCAAAAATGTTCATTTAAATACCCTTTAACTTATGATTTTATAAAGAAGAAATTTACAATAAAAATCAAATTTTCCAATAATTTCACTTATTAAATTCAAAAATAAGACTTAATTTCCATTTTATTTTCTTTACTTAAACTTCCAATAAAAAAATCAAATCACAAATTCTAAATTAAGTTATATTTCAAATTACAATTTAATCATTTATTTATTTAACACTTTTAACTTATAGAAAAATCACTAATCCTTTATTAAATCATTTTATATTCAATTTAAATCAAATTATCATATTTTTACATTTAAATATACCTAAAATTTCCCAGAAAAATATATAAAATAACCACGCGTCTGTATAACATTTTTCTAACCTAAGTCAAGTGATACGGATAATATATCATTTCGATCCGTAATTTACAAAGAAAAATCCGGGTTCTATCATTTCAAACCCGCAATCCCAAGTAAATAAAATAAATAAAAATCGCTCAGGCTTATCATTTCAGCCCATAACGATTTTTCCCTATTCTAAAGTCCGTTCGGGTATGTATCATTTCAACCCATAGTGGTTCTATTCTACAGGGAACTTGCAGTGTGATAAACAGAAATAAATAAACAGTATAACAAAATATAACAATATCAGATGATGTGACAGGTTTATAACAGGGTTTAACATCATATAATACATATCACAGGCAGGTATAACATGATATAATATTTTCTACACATTCACTAGTTGCCACTTCACAAATTATATAAGTATAAATGTCATGTGTGAATACTCACCTCTCTGAAGCTAGAGATCGATTAAAACAAAAAGATCCACACACACTGAGAAGCACAAGAAGGCACGACAAGATTTGGGATGAGGTAACAACCAGATTTAGATCTTGTAATTAAGATAAATAAAGCAATATAAATATATACTCAACAAAAATTAGATTGAAACAAATAGGAAATTAAACTAAACAAATAACAAGATAGCTTGACCATGCTTTAACCACTCAAGTGCTCGGCCTAAGTGAATCATATGCTCGGCCATGGTGGTGTTATAGGCTCATGTATGGGTCCATATGGCATGACTAGCTAGGAATTGGAAGGGGTAGGAGTTACAACATGAAGAATATAAAGGGGCAAGGCCACTAGGTGGAGTTTTGGTGCATGTAGGCTCGGCCTACACTATATTGGGCTCGGCCATTCTCTGGTTCAGGTCAGGTCAGAGGTCATGCCGGTGGTCAAAGGTCAGGTCATGATGGTGGTGGAGCTAGGGGTGGTGGCCGAGGCAAGACATGGAAGTGGTGGTGAAGTTTAGGTCGACTATGCTTGGTTTTGTGGAGTTTTTAGCCAAGTTTTAAGGTGTTTTGCTCATGCTATTGTCACGGCCAGATCTGGACAGCAGGGTAGGTGGTTGGCCATGGATGATGAGGAGGAGGAGATGGTGGTGGTGGTCGGTGAAGATGATGGTGGTTGTGGCCAAGCAAGACTAGAGAAAGCAAGGCAAAAATCAAAGAAAAATTGAAGAAGAGAAGGAGAAAAGAGAAGCCATGACTTACAAAATTTTCCGAAATAAGAAATGGCCGTGAAAAATGAAAGTAGTGAGAATTTTTTCACGTGAAAAGCAATTGAAATGCACGGCTAAAACAAGAGGAAATGAAAGGCCAAGCAATGAAGAGACAAGAAAAGGAAAAGTCACAAGCAAATGAAAAGACTTGTCTCTTTGAATTTCCACTTTCTTTTAATTCAATATAAACAAATAAAAATCAAGTAAAAAAATATAAAAAGTTAAAACAAAATAAAGTGGAAATAAAATAATATAATGTCTTAGGAAAAATAGAAAATAAATAAAGAAAATAGTTTAATTTATTGAAACTAAATTAAAAATTGTAAACAAAATACAACTAATATAGAAAAATTCCAAAACACAACAAAATTCACACAATTTAATTTAAAGCCCAAAACAAAATAAAAGATGGCAAATAAAATAGAAATTGAAAAATAAAAATGCAGGTAAAATTCTGTGTGTAAAATGCTAAATTCATCAAATTCTAAAAAGTTTAAAAACATAATTCGACGAAACGAAAAATAGAGCGGATATCAGAACCAATTACTATTTCAAAGAAAAGATTAAAATTGAAAAATTCAACTTTCAAAATTTTCAATAAACAGTCAAGGTTTGACAAAATATAATATTTTCATAAAATCAATATTTAATTATATTAGGAAAAATAAAATAGAGACAAAATCCAAAATACCTTGGAAAAATTCCAAACTTCAATTTAAAATTATGTAAAGATCAAAGTTTCAAAATAAAAATTTATTTAAAATATTTATTAAATTTATGGGTTGTTACATTTCCATTTGAAGTTAGTTTACTTGTAAAAATTATTAATAACACATCTTCAATTCGTAATGATTTATTAACATCTCCAAACTGCAAAATAAAATCAAAATGTGTGCAATTTATGTACATTTCTTGGTCAATGAAGCATCACTATTGGAAAATATATTAAACCGTAGGACAATAAAATGGATAATATCTTATATTACAAAAATGAGTCTAGGCTGAGTATAAAAAATAAAATATTTAATTAAAAATTAAATTCATATAACACCTTTCTAAAACTAAATTTTCAACATAAAGTT
Organism: Allium fistulosum; assembly: GCA_030737815.1. Classification (NCBI taxonomy): domain Eukaryota; kingdom Viridiplantae; phylum Streptophyta; class Magnoliopsida; order Asparagales; family Amaryllidaceae; genus Allium; species Allium fistulosum. The sequence continues at coordinate 228,784,157 of CM060908.1, read as the reverse complement.
ACATATGGTAGACTGAACAAAAGTAATATTTATATATTTATATTTCTTTTCTCAAATACGACATAAAATTTATTATTTGACTATTCTTTTAGTTCATAGATGATATCTTCCCTAACTTGGTTTTCTTGAATACATATGTTTAAAAATGGCAAAACATCAATTTTGTCTCAAATTATACATAATTTAAGATTGTTTGGTATACATGTGTTAGTAGACTAATTATGCCATTCAAAATATGCAAAAGAATTAAAATTCATGATCATACTAACGAAACACATATCAGATGAACGTCGATGTAAGTATAATACTTGAGAAATAAAAAATAGTTCAACATTACATATCAAGGATTTTATAAAAAAAGATCTATGATATCGATGTATTAATCAATCCAATAATCTCCTGTAGAATATGAAGGAAACTAGATTGATAATGATACAGCTTGAAACTAAATAATAAGAAAGTATAAGATTTTTCCCAACTTGACTTTTGTGTACACTTACATTTCAAAATAAAAAAGAACAACTTTACCTCTTGTGTATTATAAAAAGTTTAATTTATATCTATATATGTTAGTAAGCCGATTATTCCCTACAAAATGAATGAATGAAATGAAAATCATAATCGTACTAAACGAATACAAATAAGGTGAAAGTCGATGTAAATAGAAAACTTAAGAATAAAAAATAGTCAAGCTTCATGTATCATAGATTTTACAAAATAACCAAAGATTACATGATATCTATGTATTAATAAATTCAATAACAAACTAAAAAGATAAAGTAAACCATATTCATATCCATACAAATTGTAACAAAAATAAGAAGAAAACAATTTTTTGAACACAAAATTTGAATAAAGATATGCAATAATATATTAAAGCTAAAAAAAATTCAACCTTAAATTAAATGAAAATAAAGATAATAAAATAGAAATCAAACCTTTAAATCTAACTTGATAGATTAGTAAGCAAGGTTTTTTGGAGGCTTTTAGACAATTTTTCCATGAAAACTACAACACCGAAAGCAACAGATAAAAACACAATCTTTACAAAATATGATTAAAATGATGAATTCAACCAAATTATAGATAGACAAAGTTGATTTAGATTAGAAATAGATAGTTTATTTTTTTTTGAATTATAGTATACATATGAAACTGATGTATAGAAAGAGATAACATAATGAAAAAATATAAATGGAAGGAATTTAAAAAAATGATAGGAAACAAATGACGAATGAAAAAATTGTAACGGTAACATGGAGAAGAGGAAGAAATCTCCATTAGATTACAAAGAAAAAATAATTATGGGTTTATCAAAAGAAATAAACGTACGTAAGAGTATTTTTGTGGAAGATTGAAAAAGGAATAACGATAACATTAATTGTCATGTTAATGATGGTAGTTTTATGGAAGATTGAAAATTTTTAGGGGGTCTAAAAGGAAAATTATAACAAAAATTAAGGAGAATGCACTATTCAGTCTGAGAGTGAACGAGAGATAAGAATACTAAGAGTTCTATATTCTCTTTCTTATATAATAATAAAATAGATATATAGTTTGTAATTAAGATACAAATACCGATGACAAAATGTAAAATATTGACACAAATCCAGAAGAGTTCATTATTTGGATTGAAATTAAATGAGAAGAGAGGAGATGAAATGATAAATAAATGGAGTTATGTTATCATCAAGCATTTGAGTTACAGTGGATTTTAATGTGGTATAAATAAATAGATTAGTGATTAACTAAGATATAAACATCAAGTGAAAAAGCGCGGGGTTTTGGACCAAAGGTCCCTATTCTCAAAGCCCATGCACAAAATGTCCCTACTAATAAACTCATGTAAATTTGGTCCCTATTTTATTATTTTTTATCAAATTGTCCCCTTTTAGAAAATCGATCTAGCATTGAAATCAGGGGCAAAAGTGGTATAAATTATTCAAAAACTAAAAATAGGGACCAAAGTTTCATAACTTTTTCGAGAGGGACTTTTCTTCCGTCATATTCCAATTCCAGGGACCTGGCAGCCGTTCCTTGAAGTGGAATATTGACTTAATTAAGGATAGTTTAGTATTTGGATTGAAATTAAATGAGAAGAGAGGAGATGAAAAGTTGAATATTCGACATTATATATGATAAATAATAAATAAATAGGAGAAAAAAATATAGAACGACTACTATTCTTTTATATAATAGATATACAAACTTAGAAAATCCCATATTCTCTGTCAACCTTGTGAGAAATCAATAGTACACTATGGATTCATAAATATGCACTATTGGAGATGTAATTAAATAATAAAGAAGGGATACGTTCTTATAATGAATTTTAGTAAGCAATGAGTGAAAATTGTGGATAGTAGTAATAAGTGCTAAGTTTGCTAACATGCAAATAAGATCCATGAATAAAAATTGTGAAACAAAAACCTTATTTAAGAGGAAGTTTTTGAAAAGAGATCCATTTACCTATAGAAATAAATTACGGCTAAAATTGTGGAGCCTATGTGACCCGTAGATGCATATGAAATTAACTGCAAGAAATGGTATGTATTATTAAACCAGTTTTAGATAAAAATATTTATTTCTAAAGTGAAAATAAAAAAGTAAGACCGAGACTATACGTGAACCGTGCATTCATTCCATAGACATTTGATATATTTTTGTAACATCAGAACTAAATCAATTAATTAAAATAAAGAAAGAACATGAAATCAGTACTAAAAGATAAAAGTTTGTATGATCTTTTAACCAGGATTGGAAAATACGTGTGTGTCCAGGATAATACAGACAAATCTAAAAGGACAATACGATCCTCATCAAGATCCACACTAAGCATAATACATACGTCTAATCATTATTAAGTAAATAGGTATGTTGATATATTAAGCAAAAATCCAAGGTTGAGTATAAAATTAAGAGCTAAAATACTACCTTTATTGCTGTTGTTAAGAATAAAAATACTATCAATTATGTAACACTAAGGAAGCAAGTCATCAAACCGAAAATGATAGATGCTCTAGAGAGTCATTAGCTCCTAAACATGTTTAGCTTATACATTAGGTTTAAAAAATGTAAACTTGAATGTGTAATATAATAAGAAGATCGTGGAATGGAAATTACCTTTCAGCAATGAATGGTCTTTCAATTCACTCATCAATTAGAATCTGAAGCCTTGTACAAATTAGAATATAAGCTTGATTAAAAAATATTACAGGGAAAAAATTGAAATTGTTTAAATCGAATAAAACCTCTAATGAAAGTAATATTGAAGTCATCTTACCTAACAGTGAAAAGTTGCAACTAGAAGAAAGTATAAAAGCCAAATCAGTTAGTAAAGATCAAATCCTATGATGATAAAGCAGAAAATAAATAAGATGAAAATAATTAAATTCTTGAAGGTCCATTATCTTATTATATCAAATATAATAAATATTACTTTTTTCTCGCAAAAATTAAAAGGATTTAAAGTAGAATCTGGAAAACAAATAAATTATGGCGATAATTAGAATGATTACTGAAATTAAGCTTGGAAACTAACTTGTAAGAAATGCAGATTGAATTATTGTTTAACTTTGGAATTGAGGTGTTAATGAAAATGAAAGAAGCTTCGGCTTAAAAATTAAATATATTAAAGGAAGCTGATATGAAAAAAGTAAGTTGAGAGGACACCATTAATACATAGATTTAATGTTTGAAGAGAAAAACAAAATATTTGAAGGGTGAAAATGAAAAATGGACCTTAAACAAATGAATACCGAGTATATAGCTTAAGAATGAATGTGAAAGCAGATAACGAAATGTCATTTATTTAACTTTATACATAATAGAATGGATGCATATTTTGTTTTATGATCGAAAGTGTATAAGTATATATTCATATATATTTAATGATTAATTTACATTAAAACATATTTATATGTATATATTTTATGCATTGTATTTATGGATATTAATTTAATATGGATATATAAGTTTATATATATATATATATATTTAAAGAAAATTTTATTTGATTTCGAAATGTATATATATATTATGTAGATATTTATTTAAATTTTTATATATTAATTTTGAATTTTGAAATTACTAGATATCTTATTATGTCAATCAAGATCTAGATTTCAAATTTAATTTCAAATTTAATTTAAACTTATAATTATTTATATTAATGTTAACCTAAAAAATTGATCAACGCCTCGGTTTGAGTGTGAAAGCACCTGCCTTGTTTATCAAGAAAAATAAAATAGAAAAAGTAATAGCAAATAGCAGAAAAGGTAAAGAAACAAGAGATTTTTATAGCGGTTCAATTGTTAATGAAGCCTGCATCCAGTTTATAGATTCTTTTATTGATCAACTGCTATTACAAAAGAAGTTTAGATTACAATATAATTTTCTTTTCCCAGATTAGATCAAGCCACCATTGTTAGAGACAAAAGGAGGATCTTAATTGTCCCTTAATGGCTATTATGTGGAAGAAGAAGAGTGAAGAAATAATGGCAGAGCTTTAGCAGAGATCAGATCCTCATTTTATTGTTGCTGATAGGATGGTATTTATAAGGGTTAGAGAGCATTTGGGCTAGAGCCACTTTACCAAAAACCTGTAGTCGTCATGCAGAGGTCGCTTAAGAAGTTTGGGGGTGTTTGGAGCTAACTTTTTGGATCGGTACTGATCCAAAAGGTTGTGCAATTTTAGCGTCTTCTCAATTTGGTTGTCTTCCTATCACATAATTGAGTGCCTTGTTCGAATATCAAGTCGTTTTGAGTTAGTTTGATCATCCATCATCATTGATCATCTAATCCATCCCTTCGTAGAAGATTCATCCATAACTCACTCGATACTTAACAAAAATGATACAAAACTTCATACATGCAATGTACATGAGTAGGAGAGCCTCCAAATCGGATCTCATGAGGATCGGAGCTAAGTATTTGGATCGACGATGATCCAATTGAGTCGGATCGGCAGTGATCCAAACCCTTAGCTTATTTTTGAATCTTCTTCTGGGTCGTAGGAGATCCAGCCATAACTCACTCAATACTTAACCAAATGACACAAAACATCATATATGCAATGCACATGAGTAGGAGAGCCACCAAATTGGATCTCATGAGGTGGGGCCCATTCTAGGTGGGTCGGATCTGATCCGCCAAACTAGCTTAACTTGGAGGAGATCCTTCCATAACTCGCTCAATACTTACCGAAATCAGACGAAACTTTGCAGGTAGCTTTTAGAGGATATGTGGAATCTACACTATAGATTGTAGGTGGTGGGGCCCACCATAAATGGATCGGATGATCCGATGTGTTTGGATCGGTGCCGATCATAATTGGCTTGGAAAAATGACTTCATTTTTGGTGTTTTATGTCTTCTAAGTGTCCCTTCCAAATTTCAGGTCAATATGAGTCCGTATGAGTTCTGTAGGTCCATTTTAAGTTGTTCCATTCCAAAAGTGGGTAGATATTTGAATGGATCAAATGACTCTTCACTTCTTGAAATAGGTGAGCTTAGTAGAGGCATGGGAGTGCAATGCAAGTTGTTAGAAGGAACCACGAGCCAACATTTCGGATTGGTACCGGTCCAATTGGATCAAATCGGTACCGATTCGAAAGTTAGCATAATTCTAGACTAAACTTATTATGTTTCTTTGTCTTATACTTTTAGGCCTTCGGGTCAAGTTTTGAGTCGTTCTGACTTAAACTGAATGTTCTAACTCCTTTTGAATTCTGTTGGGTTAAAAACCCAATTAACACTTGCCCCCTAAAGTATGCCTTTTGAATGAAAGGTGTGCTTTGCTCTAGAACAAGTGCCAGTAACAAGTCTTCGATTGTTGAGCTTTCCATCTATTTTAGCCTTTGTGACCCATCCAATTCCTTTAGATTCTTTCGTCAATCATCAGTCGTTCCAAACCTGTTATAGCCTAAGACTCTAGACTCTACTTAATTGCAATCTATGCATCACAATCATTTTGGTTTCATTCGAAGTTATTACATCTCATGTCTCTAATTACATCACATATCTTTAATTTCATTACACTCTAACCGCCCCATGTTCATCCAGGATTTACTTCATTACCACTCAGATTTAATTCAGAGTTATAATATCATATATCAAAATCACATCATATATCGAAACCCATCATATCACATCATACATCGAAATCACATCATATTACAACATATATTAAAATCATCCTATGTTCATCCAGGATTTATCCATTTTATTCTATTTATAAGGCACTCAAATCCTTTTGCAAAATCAAATCCGTTTTAAAGTTCGATCTCTACGGATCGTTTAAGCTTAATGCATGATCTCTCCGGATCATTTAAAGCTTAGTTTAGGGACGAACTCTCCAGATCATTTGTTGTTTCGGTTCATGGGGATGATCTCTCCGGATCATTTGCTTATTAAGTCAAGAGGGATTAAATAAGCTCATCTGCTCACTCTTCGGTGAAGGGACTTACTTCTTTCACTCTGGTTCCGTGTCTCCGGGCGGGACTCTATGGCGTTTGATATCGTACTAATCCATCCACTTGCTCTTCGGTAAGAGGACTTGCACCTTGCACTCCGGTCCCATCTCTCCGGTCGGGACTATGGCATTCAAAATCAGTCATCACATTAAATATGGATTTTACAAAATTCAAATTTCAAATCAAAGAAAATAAGCAGAAATCCTGAATGTTTATCCTAGACATCTGACTCAGAGCGTGGCAATGGACCAATCTAGGTTTTGTGCACATCCAAGCAGTCTAAAATTATTATCCTAAGCAGTCATCTTAGATATCCGACTCAGAGGCGACTAGGAACCAATCTAGGTTGAGCACACATCTAAGCGGTCTAGGGTTATTGTTGTCCTAAACAGCTATCCCTGTCATCCGACTCAGAGCGTGCATAGGGAATGTTCGGGATCTGGTACACATGTAAGCAGCCTGAGGTTATTGAAGGTGGAAAAAGCAGAAGGCAGAGAGTAAGGGACGAACCTGCCCCCGTTCCAACTATGGGCTTCTGGTTTTGGCTAATGCGGTCATGTATTCGTACTCTGATTTGCTACTCTATTACCGACATCACCTATTCCAGGAATTAGAGCTCATCCTAGATCCAAATATATCATGCCCCTAGTCGTGTGGGCATTGTTTCAGTTTATTTTGCTCTAACTGCAAATGCTCCTACATTGGATCCTATTGTTGATTCCATCATTGCCCCCAAGTACCGGTTGTTCTAAGTGTGGAGGCAGCATTACAGTCGTTTCCAATCCAGCTCTAGCAGCTCTTGTTGTAATTTCTCAGAGTTTAATTCATATTCTCTACAGATCTAGCTATCCCTTGCTGCTCCATCCTCTAGAAGAAGCTAACCATCATCTCTTGTTGCCTAGACAAGATCTCATCATGCGTCTCCTTCATCATCCTTTCCATTTCTTCTCTAATCAAAAAGATGGGTTGATGAGAAAGTGAGGACACCTCCTGGCCGCCCCCAAGCTCCGGTTGACTTGCTACAGCTCTAGATCTAGTATTAGGCCTACTCATCTTCTCAAAATCTTGGATTCAAACTTTAATTCTTCAGATCTCGTTCAAGGCTCTAAGTGAAAGCACCAAAATGTGAACCTAAAAAATGGATGAACAACCTGGTTTGAGTGTGAAAATATCAACCTTGTTTATCAAGGAAAATAAAATAGAAAAAGCAATAGCAAATAGCAGAAAAGGTAAAGAGGCAAGAGATTTTTATAGTGGTTCGGCTGTAAATGAAGCCTACGTCCACTTTATAGATTCTTTTATTAATCAACTGCTATTACAAAGGAGTTTAGATTACAGTATAATTCTCCTTTCCTAGATTAGATCAAGCCACCATTGTTAGAGACAAATGGAGGATCTCAATTGTCCCTTAATGGCTGTTATGTAGGAGAAGAAGAGTGAAGAAATAATGGCAGAGTTTTAGCGGAGATCAGATCCCCCTTTTTCCACTGCAGATTGGATGGTATTTATAGGGGTTAGAGAGCATTTGGGCTAGAGCTACTATACCAAAAGCCTGTAGTCATCATGCAGAGGTTGCTCAGGAAGTTTGGCAGCGTTTAGAGCTAACTTTTCGGATCGGTGCCGATCCAAAACGTTGTGAAATTTTAGAGTCTTCTCAATTTGATTGTCTTCCTATCACATAATTGAGTGCCCTGTCCGAATATCAAGTCGTTTGAAGTTAGTTTGATCACCCATCTTCATAGATCATCCAATCCATCCTTTCGTAGAAGATTCATCCATAACTCACTCAATACTTAACCAAATGATACGAAACTTCATACATGCAATGTATATGTGTAGGAGAGCCTCCAAATTGGATCTCATAAAGATCCGAGCTAAGTATTTGGATAGGCGATGTTCCAATTGAGTCGGATCGGTGGTGATCCAAACCCTTAGCTTATTTTTGAATCTTCTACTGGGTCATAGGAGATCAAGCTATAACTCACTCAATACTTAACCAAATAAAACGAAACTTCATACATGTAATGTACATAAGTAGGAGAGACTCTAAATCGGATCTCATGAGGTGGAGCCCAACCTAGGTGGGTCGGATCTGATTCGTCAAACTATCTCAATTTGGAGGAGATCCATCCATAACTTGCACAATAATCATCGAAATGAGACGAAACTTTGTAGGTAGCTTCTAGAGGATGTGTAGGACCTATGCTATTGATCGCAGGTGGTCAGGCCTGCCATAAATGGATCGGACGATCCGATGAGTTTGAATCGGTGCCGATCCAAATTGGCTGCCCAATGACTTCATTTTGGGTGTGAGCCTTCTTTTATGTCTTCTAAGTGTCCTCTCCAAATTTCTAGTCAATTCGAGTCTGTATGAGTTCTTTAGGTCCATTTTAAGTTGTTCATGTCCAAAGGTGGGTAGATATTTGAATGGATCAAATTACTCTTCACTTCTTGAACCAGGTTGTTTGAAATGTTACCAAACTTGATAGGTGGGCTTAGTTGAGGCAAAGGAGTGCAATGTAAGTGGTTAAAAGGAACAACGAGCCAACATTTCGGATCGACACTGATCCAATTTGATCGGATCGGCACCGATCCGAAAAGTTAGCGTAATTCTGGGCCAAACTTCTTATGTTGCTTTGTCTTGTACTTTTAGGCTTTCGGGTCAAGTTTCAAGTCGTCCTGACTTAATTTGAATGTTCTAACTAATTTTGAATTCTGTTGGGTTTAAAACCCTGTTAACAATTAACATTTACAATTATTTTATATTATAATAAAACTATATATATAAATACATTTGTATAAACATTTACATTATATACATATATTATTATCTATATAAATATATACTAGACAACACACATGTATATAGAGGGGCTGATACATCAGTTGTGGTATAAATTTCAGCATTTATACATGGGCATGTTAAATCATGTACACTATTTATGTTACAGGTGCACGTGCGCACATATGTGTATATGATACACATATTATATTATATATTATAATATTAACATTAAATAAATCTTTTTATAACTTAAATAAAATATTAATCTATTTAAAATAAATTTAAATTAGATCTAAATAAATTTAAACTTCATAAGCCCAATAAGATCTCAAATGGAATATTTTTTTTGAAATTTACACCTCTACATGCTGGCCTATATCCAACGGTCTCGGCCTTAAGTATTCAACAATAAAATCAGCAACGGCTTGGCCATTGATTGAAATGCGAGACTTAAAGGAAATATGATGTTGCTCAAGCTTGAAAGACCACTTCAATAGTGGGCACGTTGTGTCGAGTCAGCTAAGGATATGCTTTAAAGGCTGATTGGTGAGGACTTCGATGGGATGAGCCTGGAAATACGACCAGAGTTTCAGGCTGCCATGACCACGTAGAAGGCCAAATTCTCCAACTTAGAGTATCTCATTTCTGGGCTAGTCAACCTCTTGCTAACATGATAAAATGACCGTTAAACCTTCTTGTTTTCTTTGACTAAGGCAGTGCTGATCGCATGGTCAGATATTGGCAAGTACAGATACAAATCCTCCATATCGACAGGCTTGGATAGTATCAAAGGAGTAACCATATGCTTGTTAAACTTCTCAAATGCCTTAGCACACTTATTGCTCCAGGTGAATGACTTTCCCTTCTTTATTAGGCCGAATAAGGGGAGACACTGGTCGGTAGATTTTGACATAAAACAACCTAATGTCGCAACCATCTTTTTCAAGCTTTGTACTGGCTTTACAATTCTGGGAATTTGCATATCCTGGATGGCTTGGATCTTGTCTAAATTAGCTTTTAATCCCTTGGAACTCACAACATAACCCAAAAATTTACCATATCGAATGGAAAATGAGCACTTCTTTGGATTCAGCTTCATATTATAGTAAAGCAGTATGTTGAAAGTCTTAACTAAGTTCTATACATGCCTCAACTTTTTTAGATTGCACCAGCATGGCATCCATATAAACTTCCATGGATCGGTCGATCTGTTTGGAGAATATACAATTGATGAGATGCTGATGGGCAGCTCCTGCATTTTATAAACCAAAACGCATGGTGCAATAGAAGTATAGGTCGGCATTTGTAATAAAGGAGGTGAGGAGCTCATGTCCACTAGTCGCATCCATGAATAGGCATATAGAATAAGCATCCATGAAGGTGAGGAGCTTATGTCCACTAGTCGCATCTACAAGCTGATCAATATATGGAAAAGGAAAACTATCTTTAGGGCAGGTTTTATTAATATCGGGTAAGTTCTCCAAGTCCCATTTGGCTTTTTGATCAGCATTGCGTTCGTTACCCAAACAAGATATTCTGCCTTCTGAATGAAGACATTGGCTAACATCTTATCTACCACTTCTTTGAGAGCTCAATACCTTTTTGGGTTGAGTGCTCGATGCTTTGATGGACATTGGTGGCCTTTGGATAAATATTGTGCGCATGGCAAATTATCCTTGGATCAATGGCCTCCATTCCGGTATGCCTCCAAGCGTAGACATCTTTGCTTTATTATAGGAACCTGATCATATCCTCCCTAATTTATGGGTTGAGCTTTGTGCCGATTTGAATGACTTTGTTGGGGTTGGCTCAGTCTATAGAGATTAATTCCAATGGAGCGGCCATCTCGCCGTCAATGCTTGAGTCATCCATTTGAGAATCTAGAAGGTTGTCATCTGGGTTCGAGCTTATTTCCTGGTCACACTGATCCAGTACATAAATCATGCGCTTTATGACTTCCTTGGTCGGCACAGATTTTTGTGCTTGAGTAGGGGCAATGCCTCCAGCTTTCACAAATAAGTCTATTGTCGTTGTGAGGCTAGGAGTTGTTATATAAATGAACCCTCTTTCCAATGGGGTGCAGCTTGCTCATTCCATGTCATGATGATCTCTCTAGTTATTTAGGGAGTAGCCAAAAATATAGTTCCTGCCATCCCAGTCTTGTGTGTAACTGATGGTCCCAACATGACCCCAAGCACTGCTAGGCTCAAGGCTACTCATAGGTGACACGCAACCAATTGGTGTAGCATCATAGCCAAGGGTGGTCCTGACATGACCCTCAGCATTGCTCGTCTCGATGGTACTCTCGGGTGACACACCATCGATTGTTGTTTCTTATATGGTAAGGATGGTCTCGACACAAGTGTCTAGCCCTTTCCTAGATGATAGTTCACTGATTCCTATAGTTTTCTCAGGTGGATTGTTACTGGGGGGAGGAGTTGATTTTGATGCTTCGGAGTTGGGGGCTGTCTCACCATGAACCAAAGCACTGGTCGACTCGATGGTTCTCTCGAGTGACTCGTCGTTGAGTGTTGCAAGCGCTTGCTAAAGCATGAGAAAACCCTTCTTTGCTTGTTTGAGGGAGGCCTCTTAACACCTCCTAGCTTTTTGCTGATTGGATTTAATTTTGCCAAACCTACATGGATGGGAAACTTCATGATGAGATAATTGTAGGAGATTACGACATACATTTCAGCAAGTATCAATCGTCCTAATAACAGATTATATGCAAAAGGCCAATAAACCACCATAAAGTTCACCTGAATCTTAGAAGCAAGGTACACTTTACCGAATGTCATCATAAATGAAGCGATGCCTGTTGGAATAATGCCTTCACCGCCAAAGTCGTAAATTAGCAAGGCGCACAAGGTGAGGCTGGAGATAGGAAGTTTGAGAGCCTCGAAGACATGTCTAAACATGACGTTGATTGAGTTATCCCCATCCAGAAAGGCCCAATGTACATTGGGGTTAGTTATTGCAAGAGCGATGACCATAGGATCGTAACGGGGGGTAAGATACCATTTCTCGGTCCTCAGCAGTGAAGGTGATCGACTAATCTAATTCTTGTTGGGTTGATTTCGATGCTCGATGCTCTAGCAAGTAGACCTGGCCTACTATGCCCACTTCTCTCTGGTACTGTGATTGTGTTCCTCCGCTGCTTCCAACTATATGCAGGCCTCCTCATATGGTAAAGATGTCGATTATAGCTGTGACTTTATTATTAGGTTGATAGGGCCGAGTCGGCTGGTAATCACGATTTTTCTTTACTCTAACTGATGTCAAATAAACTCCAGAAGTGCTTCTTTCATGATGCATCTCACAGTCTCATCTTTAAGCACCCAAATTTGACTATGGAGTGATTATTGAGTTGGTGGAACTCATAGTACCTGCCATTGCCATTAAGTTCCTCTCTTTTTCCATTTTTAGTGGTGTTGGGCTTTTGCAAGGGCACCCGATCTAGAGTGGCGAGATATATTGTTGTGATATCCTTGTTCAAAGAAGCATAACTAGCATAAATAGACATGTACTAAGTGCCCACTTATGATAACCTTTTTGTGTCATTTTGATGACCATTGCTTCGTCGTTCAGTGTTATTATGAGGACTGGCTTAAGTGGGATGCCTAGTTTCATTATCGCTGTCAGAAAGATCTACGTCTTCCATTCTCATTATGTCATTCGCCCATTGACAAAACTCAGTTAGGGATGCAGCCGGTTGCTTTTGAAGATCTTTCCACATTCTAGACTTGTACTTGACCTCGAATAAATGGCTATGACTAAGCTGTTCTTGTCTACACCTCTTATTCGAGTAGATTCTTTGTTGAAGTGGTTGACATGCAACCACAAGTTTTCAGTTGGACCCTGCTTAATGTTTCCTAGCTCACTAGTAATCATAATATGAGTTATGGAAGTAAATAATCATGTCTTGAAATCTATGCATGGCTAGGCCTAAGAACTGATGTTTCCTAGTTGTAGATGTAAGAACCAGCAGAAGGCTAGTCTTGTAGGAGTGGATGGAAAAAGATAACACTTTGCTGGGCAGTAATGGAATTAAAGGCAGTGATGTGATCGGATGGGTTAGCACTCTCATCATATTTATCAATGGGTGGCGAGGCATACTGTCGATGGAAGTAAATGTTTAGAATCTCATCGGAAAATGGTTCTCCATTCTAGTCATCAGAGAATACATCGCCCCGACATTTTGGGCTTGCATTCTATTAAGCTTCTGGTGAAGAATATGCATCTCTTCCATAAGGCCATCATCGTCTTGTTAGGGGATATCTTAGCCAATGATGGTATGAGGACTCAACCTGCACCTAGGTGATGTGGGAGATCAATAATGAAAGGAAGAATGATGGTGATGAGATGGAGCTGGAGATCTCCTCTCCCTATGCATAGAGAGAAACCTTGAATATCCAACCTACCCATCTCTTTGTATGTTTCTGGGCACGCCCGTATGAGATCTGGAGTATGTAGAGAGAGTCACATGCTCCCTGTCGGTGGCAAGAGCACCGCCATTGAGATGGTCAAAAGTAGAAGTTCATAGATGCTTGAAAGCCGATGGCCATTCTACTAAAGGCGAATGACGATGTCTTATTTCTCTAGGAGAGGCTATATCTAAAGCATTATCAATGACTTTGCTTGGCATGTGTGCCATGTACCTCCTTGAATGGACATGGGCATCCACGAGTAAGGTTTTAGGCACCACTCTTTTCCAAGCATGAGTAGTATTCATGAGGTCATAGGTGCAAGGACAGGCAAGGTGGTGAGCAGACAAACCGACTAGGTTGGCTGTAGGGGGAGCTGGTGGGACATAGTTCATAGTAGCTTAGGTGTCCAACCGCATCCTCAAACATTGCACCTCGTGGCTCTAACTGACCCATGTTGGATAGTTGCTGCAACATGGTCAGCCACAACTCATTGTTGAGCCCAGGAAATGGGGCAAGCAGCATAGGCGATGGTGTTGCCATCGGTTTCATGCTCATTGGAGTTGTTACCTTCAATTCCTATAACGCGGTCCATTTTAACAAGTCATATAAGATTTTTATAAAGAAGAAAAGTGGTAAAAGGTGAGAGCTTAAAGGGTAGGCCCTTCTTCTGGCATAAAAAATTAACTTATAAATTAGCCAACCTCGAAATTAGACTAATGCATTATGAAAAGCAAAGGCTACTTGCTAATTACTAGGCATAAAAATGGAAAACAAGGAAACAAACAAACAAATTAAAGTAATTGACACAAAGATATAAAGTGGTTCGGCTAAGCTTGCCCACTATGAAGATATATTACTATGTTTCTCCTTTACAATTACCAAGAATTACAAAAGAATAATAAGAAATAAAGCAAGTAGCCAATTTTAAGAGCTTAGGCCTTGTATTTGTTGTGAAAGGATTTCAGAGTTGTGAGATAATGGCTTAAATTCAACTGAAAAACAATCCCTTTGAAGTAGCATTGCATGAGGTATTTATAGTGGCTGAAATATATAATGGATGGCTAAGAATGCACAATCTAGTAGGCTGCACATCGTAGCCATTGATCCGGTTGCATGGGCAAATGGAAGACAGCTGTAAAGGCAGATGAGAATGTGTAGTTGAGATGCATGCCAATTGTCCTATTGTACTATGCTCATACTTTACATTTAATGCACATTAAATGCCGACAGCTCACTACAGGAGTAGGCATGCTTTCAGCCGCTTAGCTATAGTGCCTTGTACAGTTAGGTGTACGGCTTATCGTTTAACTTCGCATTTCTATGTGGGAAGGCAAATGCATGGATGCCTTCAGGCTGTTAAGGACCAGGTGATAAGGGAGGTGCCAGAAGGGTTGTGAGAAGAAGGGATGGGTAGCTTGGGACTGGTCGAAGGCGGTCATGATAAAGCCGGGCCAAAGACGTGTTTTGCTTAAGTCGATCCTTTAACATGCCTGTAGTAACCCGGCTTTTCGTGGCCATAAAACTTGCGCCGTAATATGAAAAGCTCGATGGTTTGAAACCAACAATAATAGTATATAGAAAGCTGAACTAACTAACTATATCTTTCAGAATTCACAGTGAGATGACACAAAATACTATAAAGATAAATAAACAAATTTCATATATATATATACAACGTAGGTTACACATAATTTTTATACATACACACAATGTCACGCCGTATATACAATATGTACAAAACAACGGATGATATATATAAACATCTCCATAGTCTCCATCTTCAAACACCTCACCAACATGATTACTTCATTCTCGTAAAGTGTATGAGTAGGGGGGGTCGGACACACAATGTCTAGTGAGTAAAAATATTACTAAGTATATACTACTAACACGATTTCATAAACATCATATGAGAACTAACACTTACTATACCTAAATCATGCCTCACCTACATCTACGGAGTTAGTGCATCATAGTAAACATAGTATGAGGATCACTATCGTATACTAAACAACATTCGACATATGATGGAGTTAGTTAAACATAGTCTAATTTATCAACACACAAGAGAGAAAATAGAAGAGGGAGAGTTGGCTAACATATATTAACCCAATGATACACATAAGAGTTAGTTAAACAGAGACTAACCACAGGATATAGTTAAACATAAACTATTCCGTTAAACGTAAACATGGAGGTAAGTTTGGTAAACATAGACTAACATGCGTATATAAAAAGGTATCGGTAAACATAGCCTAACCCGATAACGCATGATTCGATTATCAACATCAT
This sequence comes from Allium fistulosum, assembly GCA_030737815.1. NCBI lineage: Eukaryota > Viridiplantae > Streptophyta > Magnoliopsida > Asparagales > Amaryllidaceae > Allium > Allium fistulosum. The sequence goes on along the minus strand of CM060908.1, from coordinate 228,768,181 downwards.
CCTATACGCAAATAAACCTCAAACTTTTTTGGATGTTATAAGCTTTTAGAGGTTGCAAAGAAACCACATATCATTTACTATCCATTTCGTATAGGCCCGGTTTAACACTATAAACTGGCCATTTAACAGTGATTAGAAAACGCTATAAAAGACTTTAAACAGTGTTTTTAACTACGTTGTGTAACAACATGCCATTATAGGTCAGGAACATACCATAGCAATAAAGTAAACGCCGTAAAAAAAATTTGTTACTAGTGTTTGATAAATGTCATTAATATATTTAACGGTGTTTACCAAATGTCGTGATACGTTTTATATGTTGCTATGAATGTCCTTTTTCCTGCTTTTTTCCCCTTTTATAACAATTCTGGAATGCTATTGAAGTGTACCAGCATTTTTAATACGCTTGAAAGTTTACACTACATTTTACAAATGCTCGCTTACTATTTTTGTGTTTCCCCTTTTACGGGTTCCATTTCTATACACATTAGTCACAATTTATGTACTAGCACATTTAAAATCAACATGCACTTTTCATAATCAACATATTATATTAATCACACATTACATAATCAACATATTATATTAATCGCACATCTCACAATCAACGTTTAACATTACATAATCAAAACATATATAATACGTCCATAATATTTCATAAACCATATAGAACAAGTAGCAACTAATGACCAAAAGTAGTAATACATACACACATATAAACCAAAATGTAGTTCTGACATCACAAATAACTTCGAATCCATAGCTTGTTGTGACACTTTTCTGCATCAAAGATATATCTACCTATAAAGTAAAAGTTCAAAAATTAGCAAAATAAATCAAAAGTACAATGAATATAGTCGGGAATATAGTTAATGCAAGCAACAGCAAAATGAAATGCAATCTGGAACAAATGAAAAGTGCTATTGTTGTTTGTGTCTGTGTGTAATTTGTATTAATTCATATACCTATTATATATATGAGCGTTACGGCACGCGCTTCGCGTGTGATGAACGCATCTAAATTGTTTTTATACAAACTGTATTTGTTTAATACATTCAAAATAAAATAATTTCTACAAATATTTAGTCATATTTTTGTGTGTTGATTCAAACATAGTTAATTTGAATTTTTATTTCTAAGTTGTAGTATCTAATTTTTTATTAGTTTAAATTTTATTTATATTATTAATTAATAAAAACGAATTTGTAAAGTAGTTTATTTGTTAGATCCTATTTTTAAGTGATATTAAGACTTGGTAAATATTTGTAGAGGAAATTTTGAATTGGTAAAGAAAGCTTAATTGTTAGATTCTATTTTTAAGTAATGTTAAATTTTAATAATATTTGTACGGTCGGACCAAAATATTACGCTTACAAACCAACTATTAATAAAGATATAGTACTATAATTTTATTTTATTTTGAAATTGGGTTCATTTATTGATAACTAACAAATATTGTACACACTAATCCAATGCATCAAACACAAATACACACCTCTTACAATCACAATATATTTATCCACTAATTCTACCCAATCCAGCCTAATTACTAAAACCTAAAACATAGAAACCTAAAACAAATTAATGTGGGTCTCCTACTAATAACTTTCACAAACAACTGGCTTGAACAGGAAACTGCTTCATACCCAGCCGTTTTCACTTCATGTTGCTAATCTCCGATGTGACTGTTAACACGTGAATACGATTTCAAGGCTTCACCCACTAAAGAATATAAGCAAGTTTGTGGGCCATCTGATTTATCTATCGCAGATACACACAATGCGCGTTCTGAAATGTACATTGATGACGTGCAGTTCCATATCCTTCAAATTTCAAAACCACTCCTGGGAAGTTTCGTACAGGAACCGCTCTTCAGTTACCAACATCCGAACGTGTCTCCAAAACAACCGCATCATGTGATTTCCTTCTTCCCAAACCGATCGCACGTGACTATACCCGTACAATTCTCAGCATCCATCACCGCAATATCATCGTCGTACTTCACATCTAGACCTAGTTTTTCATCGTTGAGACCAGGAGATTTCATTGGCTGCTTTTACTCTTTGTCAGGTGCTAAGTGTGTACCGACGACTGCAAAGGACGAACGTCATGATTATGTCGACTTTGGATACTGACATCGTTCACTTTATATCCCTAAGCACGGTCGAGGCTTGATGCTCATATTCTAACACCAGATCTTGGCGGCTGACCTAATTGTTGAAGCGAATTCTCGGTTGCCAGTAGCGCGCTTTGTGGTCATCGGAGTCGTAGTTCGAGTTTCCATCTGAATCCTTGAATTAATGGCTTGCGCGCTTAGTTCTTGATAGAACTGTATTGCGACATTTTTGGAAACTGAAAATCTGGCTTTGAATTTCCATCTGCGACCAAACCTAAATGCCAAATCTGATAATAGAACATTCTCTGCCCTTTAGAACTCTGATTCTCGTTTTACAGTCTCTCCCCTTCGGCTATTAACGCTTTAATAATTCCAGGCGCTGAGATTGAAACGTTGTTGTGCCCATCAATAACTCGCCCTTTCAGAGATAGATCTTTGAAACTTCCATGGGATGAAATTAAGGTTGACGTTAGTTAACCGCTCTCCCATATCACTCTATTGTTTTGGATTTCCACTATGAAGAGAGAGTTCCACTGTAATTTATTATATAATAATTTATATATAATTCTGTGTTATTTTCATACATATAATTCTAAGATACATTTTATATTCTCTGTTTTAATAAGTCTATCAACACATTTTCATTGTTACCATTATTACTAATTACTCCTATTAATGTTACTATTTGTATATACAACTTATATATGTATCGTTTATACAATATATATATATATATATATATATATATATATATTGTATTAATTCATATACTTACTAGTATAACCGTACGACGGTGGAAAAACCGACCGTTGGATTATATAATTCTAAAAGAAAAATATTTATTGCGAGTCTGTAGCTTTGACAAGATTGGCAGATAGGTTGATGACATGACGACGAAGATAAATAATGAGAAATATAACGTTTGTAGCAGATGGGTTTAAAAAGAGAAAGGTCGGGAGAAAGTTGAATCTGGAGAAACAGAATTAGATCTGGAGATAGATATTTTGAAGCACAGATGCGAGATAAATTAGGGATTTGAATTTGAATAAAGAGAGGAGGACACGGTCTAGAGGATAAAATTTGGGGAGAAGAAAATGGGGGAAAAAATAACAAAACATGGGGAATGTTTTTTTGGCTTCAGGAAAATTGATTTTGCCTAGTAGAAGTAGGCAAACCTCCCTACGGTCGGTTTGATTATATACAATTATTATATTATTTTTATATATTAATTCATATATATAACTAATATTAATTAATATGTATAAGTCTATAATAAGTTTTCAAGCTTTTGTTAAGTTTATCAAGATATATGTGTGTGTAACTGTGTGAGTGTTTATATGTATATGTATAAAGTAGCATTCAATGGCCCTTCAAACAGTGCAGCACCCTAACTGCCCTCTAATTTTCATCACAAGTACCTATTTAAATAACACTTCTTCTTTTTTTCTTCCAACTCCATTATTTAAATAGGAACTTGGGATGGAAATCGAGAGCAATTGAGGTACTACACTGTTTGAGGTGGCATTGAATGCTCATCATCTGCACATGTATATACAATTTAAATATATAGTTTATATGATTTACATATAAACACTACAAAAATCGGTTCGCATAGCGTCGGAGAGGGGCGACGGCTAAGAAAAGCGGCCGTCGCTAGCCGTTGCTAGCTGTCGCTCGACCTGTATATCAGCCAAATCCGAGCCTTCTTCTTCCCCATTCTGCAAAACCCAAAAAAAAAAAAGAAACCCCCCCCCCCCCCCCCCCCCCCGTCGCCCCGCCGATTCGGTGCTCAAACGTTCGCTCCCTACCTCCCAAATTGATCTGGTATGTGTTCTAACCCTATTTCCTATTCAATTAGGGTTTATTTGCATGTTTATTGGGTTTAAAAATTAGTTGTTAATGACATGTTTATGGGTTTGAGATTGGTAGTTACGTGGTATACGTATGGTGATAGTAGTATTGTAGGTTGATTTGAGAATAAAATCATTTTATTTCGACGTTGAAAACGATGATTAAAGCATACTATTATGATGTTGGTTATTGTAGAATTAACGATTGGTGATGTGATTTGGATTAAGATGGTGATAACATGTTTAAGATGCTTATTGATAAGTTTATGCAATGTCGGTTGTCGATTAGGTGAAAATTTAATTATTTAGCATGCGTTAGTTATAAGTGTAAGTACACTACAACTGTGTATTTTGTTCAAATATATCATTTATGCTCACTTGCAATGGCCATGCTAAAGTACTCATAGCCTAAAAGAATTACAATGATTCACTTTTGTCTCATTGTGGAATTTCCAATTAAACGTATATAGTTTAAATAAAAATAATTCAATTTATTATAAGTGCTAACTTCTAATTTGATTTAAAAAAATTCGTTATTTAAAATTTGACTTAGTTAGCCAAATTTTAAAGTACGTGTTAAAATGTGAAATTTACTTGACAAATATTTATTGAACGTATTATTAAAAATTTTATAGTTGTTAAAATATAAATTAGAAAATTTGTTTTATTTGTGTGAACCCCTTAGACAATTTTTGGCCCCGTCTGACAAGTGTTGTATACGATCGTTATATGGATGTTCGTTTTTACACAGAACGGACATCTGTATTCATCTGATACAATATTTGTTGGATTTGTCCCAGTATTGGACAAGTTACAAACACAATAACGTAATCGCAGTTTATAAATCATTTCAGTTTAAACGGTTAACGAAATTTCGATGGCACTTCCTTTTTTCCCTGTGTACATGCATTTGTGTACGATACAGGAAATAAAGGGAAGTGCTGCCGAAATTTTGTTGAATCGTTTAATCTGAAATGATTTATAAAATATGATTACGTTATTGTGTTTGTAATGGGAAGTAGGATGACCGGCCGTTAAACAAGTATTAACAAGTGTTGTATATATATGATCTGTATTTTATAAAACAATCAAATAATTTATTAAGTGCAATTTACTAAAGTAATAAAATTTAAAAGTTAGTTTGAAACTAATAAATTTGTTCAGTCTAATTTATTAAAGTTTGTTTAAAATTTACTAAAGTTAGTTTAAAATTTACCAAATTAATAAAGTTAGTCTAGTTTACCAAATTATTAAATTTACTGAAGTTCAGTCTAATTTGTCAAATTAATAAAGTTTCAGTGAAGTGTTTGTTTGAATTTTCTAATATAATTTTTGCAAATCAGGAGATATGTTCGATTATTTTCTCGATCGTAGTTGGATGTATGAATCCCGAAAAGGTATGAAAGGATCAATAAAGGAACATTTTGTTAACGGTGTACACGAGTTTATTAGATTTGCTAAATCTAATAATGGAAATAACGTAGACATTCGTTGTCCGTGTGCTAAGTGCAAACATCTGAAGCATTGGAAGGCAGATGTAGTAGAAGTTCATTTGTATAAATTTGGTTTTGTACCGAATTATTATTTATGGGATCGTCACGGAGAGTTTTTTCAATATACACCTAATCATGTAGTGGAAGAGGATGATAATACAGCGGCAAATCCAATAGAAAATATGGTGCAAGATGCAGCCCGATCAATGTTTCCATCCATTGACCAAGACGACATTGAAAACGAAAATGGTGAAGAACCGACTATGGAAGCTAAAAAAATTTATGATTTATTGGATTCCGCTAAGAGACCATTGTGGGATGGATGTGAAAGTGGAACCGAATTATCTGTAACCGCTGAATACATCACGATGAAATCAAAATTCAATCTTACAGAAGCATCGTTTACAGCAATTGTACAAACTGCTAAACGACACATGCCACCCAATAATTTGATGTGCGATAGTCATTATAAAGTTAAAAAACTTATGTCTGCTTTTGGATTGCCATACCAGAAGATAGATACATGTGTTAAAGGTTGCATGTTATTTTGGAAAGACGACGCTCACCTTAAAAAATGCAGAATATGTAACGAGGAAAGATACAAACCAAGGAAAAAGAAAGGAAAAGAAGTCCCTTATAAAAGAATGCATTATTTACCCATCACTCCCAGACTTCAACGGCTATATGCTTCTTCTGTTACAGCATGTCATATGTGATGGCACAGCGTGAGAACACCAGTAGAAGGAACATTGATACATCCATCTGATGGAGAAGCATGGAAACATTTCGATAGGACGTATCCTGAATTTGCTCGAGAGAGCCGTAATGTTAGGCTCGGTTTATGTACAGATGGATTTTCGCCATTCTCTCAATTTGGTAGTAAATATTCATCATGGCCTATTATTGTCACTCCTTATAACTTACCTCCATGGATGTGTATGAAAACTCCATATATGTTTTTAACGATTGTCGTTTCCGGTCCTGATGATCCGACTCAAGGAATTGATGTTTATCTACAACCGTTGATCGAAGAATTGAAAACACTATGGCGTGAAGGAGTTGAAACATACGACATTTCGAGAAAAAGAAATTTTCGTATGTTCGCTTCTTTATTATGGACTATTAATGATTTTCCCGCATATGGCATGCTTTCAGGTTGGAGCACAGCTGGACGTCTAGCTTGTCCATATTGTATGGAAGAATCACGAGCATTTTCATTAAAGTACGGCAAAAAAATTTCCTGGTTTGACTGTCATCGGTGTTTTCTACATATTAATCATAAATTCAGAATGGATAAAAAGAACTTTAAAGCTAACAGAGTAGAGAATATGCTACCACCTAAAGTTTGGACAAGTGAAGAGATATATGAAATCGTGAAAGACTATCCTAAGATTCATGAAACTGGAAAACAGGTCGACATTTCGGGTAAATCGGACATTCATAACTGGTGCAAGCAAAGTATATTTTGGGAGTTACCTTATTGGAAAAATCTCTTACTGCGACATAATATTGACGTCATGCACAATGAAAAAAATGTGTTTGATAACGTTTTTAATACAGTTTTGAATGTAAAGGGGAAAACCAAGGACGATGCAAATTCGAGACGTGATATATTACATTTCTGTAAGCGGCCCGAACTTCAGTTGTACGATGATAACAAAAAACCCAAAGCATGTTATGAGCTAGACAACAAGCAAGCAAAACTCGTGCTCAAATGGGTGGAAGGACTAAGATGTCCTGATGGGATTTCTTCTAACCTTCGCAGATGTGTTGACTTGAAAAACAATAAATTGAGTGGGATGAAAAGTCATGATTGCCATATCATGATGGAATATTTCTTACCTGTGATATTCAAAGAACTGTTGCCAACAAAAATATGGAGTGTTATAACAGAATTAAGTATGTTTTACAAACAGCTTTGTTCGACCACGTTAAAGGTAGATCATTTACGTAAACTTGAAGTAGAAATTCCTGTATTGCTCTGCAAACTCGAGAAAATATTTCCGCCCGGTTTTTTTAATGTAATGGAGCATTTGCCTGTGCATCTGCCATCCGAAGCACTCCTTCGAGGTCCTGTGCAATATGGATGGATGTATCCATTTGAGAGGTGATTTTAAACTCCTCAATATTCTTGTTGATTAGTTGAAAATGTATATTCTTGTACCAATATACAAAATTAATTATTTTTGTTATAGGTACTTGAATCATTTGAAGAAAAAAATTAGACAAAAAGCACGAGTAGAAGGTTCGATTTGCAAATCGTACCTTGAAGAGGAAGCTTCTTTTTTTTTCTCACGCTAATTTAGTGACGATGTGAACTTATCGTTTGTAAGTGTTCCCCGTAATGAAGAAGCTGTTGAGCATGATTCTTCTCAAACAATGTTATCTATTTTTAGACAACATGGAAGACCTGCCGGAAAATGTGTGGAAATATGGTTAGATGATAGAGACTACCATGTGGCACACACATATGTTCTTTTAAATTGTGTTGAAGTTGGACCATTTATCAGGTAATACTGAATGATTGTACAGTTCAATTATACGTGTATTTATATATTAATAATTAGGGGAATATAATACATTTATTTGCAGCATGTACGAATCACTACATCCATCTGGTGATTTCAGTAAACAATTTGCTGGGTGGTTTGCAAGCTATGTTCACGATCCGAATAACAGTGTTGTTGACGAAGGAATACGACACCTTGCTATCGGACCAAGAAGAAATGTCAAGACCTATCCTATATACTTCGTCAACGGATTTAAATTTAACACCAAAGATTATGGAGCTAAAAAATCAACGTATAACAGCGGTGTATTTGTCAAAGGCAGCGATGATCCAGAAGAGCATATAAAAGATTTCTATGGAGTCTTAACACAAATTTTAGAGTTGACTTATTATACACAACCGCTAGAGAAAGTTTTTTTATTCAAATGCAACTGGTTTAGCAACGTTCCCGGTTCTGGAATTAACGTACATAAGGATTATAAGTTAATTGAAATAAAGCATACGTCACATTACTATAAATATGATCCTTTAGTGTTAGCTAAGCAAGCATTACAAGTTTATTTTTCTCCGTATCCATCCTTAAAAAAAGATAAAGCAGACTGGTGGGCTGTTTTTAAAACAAAGGCAAGATTTACATTTGATGGAAATAATATTCCAGATGAAGCAGCGTATCAAGCAGATCTTGAGCCAAATTCCGAAATAATAATAGCCGATGACATCGATGTAGGATCGTTGAATGATGAAGCGAATGTTTTAATAGATGCATTTGTTAGTAACGAAGAAAACGATATAGAGTACGAGACCGAGACGTCTGAATCAGAAGATGATGAAGAATGATCACAGATGGCATCGTTTGTTGTATTATGTGATGTACTATTCTGAGTTATGTCATGTGTTATATTGAGTTATGTATTCACTTATGCAATGTACTATTCTGAGCTATGTATTCACTTATGCAATGTACTATTCTGAGCTATGTAATATTCTAAGCGATGTACTATTCTGAGCGATGTATTATTCAGATTTATGCGTTATCGTTTTATTGTATGATTATGTGATGCTCATTTGATCATTATGCTTTTATATATAATATATGATTGTGGCAGATATGGCTGATAGAAGACGTAGGAGTACATCTCAGCCTTCTCCATCTCAGTCTCCTGGAGCTGCAGCGGGTCCTAGTAGCTTAGAGGCAGATACACGCCGAGTTGCAGAGATTATTCCGAAGAGTGTTGGGTAAATGTTAAATTTATTTCAATTATATTACTTAAAATATATAAACTATATAAAATATGCACGTTAACAATTACAGGGGGTTCGAGGTGGAACCATCACAGTTTATTTTAGATGTCTCGAAGAAATCATATAAGGGTCGGTTGTTAGCAGTTTGGCCACATTGGGATAACATTCCAGCTCATATTAAAAATGCTATATGGGCCGACTTGATGGTAATTACAATTTATATATTTCTATTGAAAATAATATGCTGTATGTAATTCAAAATAAATTCAATATGCAGGCTGTTGTACGAGTGGAGCCGCATGATTTAGATGTTTTTAGCAATAATTGGAACCAAAAAATGCGGAAGAATTATAGAGAGACAATATCAAGGGCGAAGAAGGCTGGCAAAAAGCCAGGTTGGATGAGCGATGAAGTCTGGAACGGATTTCTCACATATTGGGAGTCAGAAGCAGCTAAAGTAAGCTATGATGAGAATGCTTACAATTATGTTAGTTGCATTATTTTAATCGTGTATCTAACTTAATATAGGAAGTAGCAGCAAGAAACCAAGCCAATAGGAATAAGAATCCTAGTTTACATCGAGGTGGCTCTAAATCTTTCCAACAACATAGGAGAGAATTGGTAAATATAAAATATATTTAGCATATGGTGATGCATATCTTCATGTATAACATTTATGCTTATTTTCAATATATCTTATTCGTGTATATCTTTAGTTTGCAAAGTACGGAAGGGAGCCTACAATGGCTGAGGTTTTTAGAGCCACACACGCAGTTGAGTCTGTTGATGATGAGGGGAATGCGACCTATGATTGGACCGACAGCAAAGCTGAAGCAGCGATGGTAAATATGCTAACTCATGATTCAAATTGTATATATGTAAATTGTATACCAATTATTTCAAAATTATGTTTGTAATTGCAAGGGCGATATGAGACAAAGGCATCGGCATTGGCACAGGCGAGTGGAAGAGCAGAGCTTACAGTTGAGGAGTCCAACAGGATTTGGGATTCCGTTATTGCACCGCCTACTCGAAATAGGCGTTATGGTTTCGGCAATCAGGAGGTAAACCATTTCACTAACTTCATATTAAAAGATCCACATTATTCTCACATCAAAAGAATTATTTATATACTATCCAATTCATTCAAAATTCATGTGAAATGCTATCGTATTAACTTCAGTTATTTCACAGGCTATTAATTTTCAAAGAGCTTATGGCAAATCGATGGAGGAAGAGCGTATTGCTCAGATGCAGAGGCAGCTGGATGAGCTCAACGATTGGCGAAAGGTCCAACTGGCACAGCAGATAGATGAGCGCATTGCAGCATTTTATCAGGAGCACGGCTCTATGCCTGGGGAGCAGGGAGATGGATCTGATGATGCCGAGGAGGATGATGATGCATAGTTTTACTATTCTTGTGGGTATGTATTTATGTACGTATTTAGACTAGATTTGATACTTGGGTTTGGATACTTGGTATTTTGGATGATGTTTGGGTTTGGTTATATTTAGATTTGATCCTTGTACCTTGATACTTGGTTTGGTTTTGTATACTATGTTGGTTTGGTTGGTTTTTGTGTTTTTTTGGTTATATTGTTGAATATTGATGTTGTGGGTATTGTTGAGATGTGTTGTTGTTGATATTATTGAGGTTTGAAAAGACGGTTTGAGGTTTGGGACGAGGTTTGATGGATGGAAGGATAGCTGCTGTATGCACAGTAGATTTTGCCCAGAAAAGCGACGGCTAGCGACGGCTAGTAACGACTTTCTGGGCAAAAAATAGCGACGGCTAGTAACGGCACGTAACGGCGAGTAACAGACTTGCTATTGAAACAACTACCTGCCACGTGGCGTTGACACGTGTAAGATACCGTCGCTTGTCGTCGCTATCTTAGCGACGGAGCCGTCGCTTCTGCCGTTGCTTTTCCTGATGGCAACGGATTGAATAGCGACGGCAACTAGCGACGGCTAGCGACGGCCGCCGACGCATTTTTGCCGTCGCTATACGCTGCCTTTGTTGTAGTGAAATATGTAATTTATATTTATTCATATACGTATTTATTATATATATATATTATAATATATTATATATTAATTCATATATAATTCATTTCTATAATAATGTTACATGCTATGGTTTAATAAGTTTATCATGATATTATGATTATTATTATTCATATTGATTCATACGTAATTCACATGGTATAATTCATACATAGCATAATTAATTCATACATAATTTAATATATACAAATAATTTACTATATATAATTTGTATAATATATACGTGTATAATTACAAAGATATAATCCATGTAATATAATTTATAATGGTATACATTTTCATACATAAAATTAATTATTTTTATAAATTCCATAAACTTAGTTAAATTTTTATAATACTTAGTTAACATAGCTAACTTTAATTTTGTATAACTTAGTTAAACTTTTATAAAACTTAGTTAACTTTTATAAAAATTAGTTAATTTTTATAAACTTAGTTAATCTTTCTAAGTTAATTTTTTATTAAACATATACGTAAAAAATTAACCATGTTTCGTCATTGTTAAATAAATTATGCATCATGGTCATATTCAAGATTATATCGTTATTAACACTGATATGCACCTATTAAAGTAGTTAAAATCTACCTGTATATGGTAGCTAAACTCTTTCTTATTAGAAGGACGAATGAAACAAAGTACATTCCTATAAAGTATAAACTTTGACAAGAAAAGTACAACGTTGGTGAATGACCCACTAGCAACTCTTGAAACTGCAAAGAACCGAGCAAAGAGAAAAGGTGTAATAATTATAAAAGCCAGTGCAGTAGTTTCTCTGATGGGAATGTCCATGACAGCGCTTAGAGTGACTACCTTCATGGGTTCGTCAAGAAACCTCTAACTGATATGACAATCATCATGCTTATGAATATGAGTGATATGATATATACTGTCACAAAAAAGCAAACAAAAGTCAAAATGTTGGATTTCCATGCTAAGAAGATTGGGGGCATTTTCAAGAAAAGAACCTTCTATCTTTGTAAAAAAGAAAATAGAAATAATGAAGAATTATAATTCCAAATGAAAAGATAAAAGAGGGACATGAATGAAAAATCAAAACCGAGACAAGAGTTGAGCATCACTTCCTATGTTTTATATTTGACATAATTTTATGAGGGTTCTCAAGGATATTTATCCATCATTATTCATGTTCATGTTTACAAATCTGCCAGACCCTAGTTTATTTACTTTTTCTCTTGAACAAAACCTACTAGTTTCACCCAAAAATTGAGAATAAAATAAACTAAATCATGCATATGTGAAAAATTATAGTTTATGAAAGTAATGTTAACAATTTATAATTTGTTTACCTTCTTTGATCCAGTGCACATAAGAACAACATAACAATTTTCACATAATTTGATTGACACCTAATTAAATGTAAAATAGGTGTAACAATGTAATATTAAGGTTAATTGTGTAGGATAGAAATTGTGTAATATACTCAATAAACCTTAATTTACAATTAAAGAATGGGTTATCCCATTTTAGTCTTAAACAACAGAGAACACGAAATTTGTACTACATGTAAAAGTTGCAGTTGCAGGAGCAGTAGCAGTGCATGTAAAACTTGTATTGCACGTAAAATTTGTACTGCATGTAAAAGTCTAAAACAACAGAGAACTCAAAATATACTCGGTAAAAGTTAGTTCTTTCTTTTTATTTAGGTTTTCTTCATTTTTAGGTGGAAGCGTTGAAATGGATAAAAGAGAAACGAGCAGCCTAGAAAATGTTCCACTGAAATTTCATGGAGAGGTAAGCGGGAACATTTTAACAACGAGACATTATTTGGTTTTGTTTTACTAAATGAGTACCAACAGCATTGATTGTCAAAACGCTATTTTCTTTGCTCCTTTTATGTTATGAATATGGACTTTTCTTACAGTGAATCACCTTGTTCCTACTTGCTTGAAACCAAATGTTTTAGTTATCTATAAAGAAAAATTCTACAATTAGTTCAAATAGGCATTATTCATGGAATAAGTGCAGACAAAATGAGATTTTTCAACAATAATGTATATTATTAACTTATTTAATTTTAAACTACTATTATTATTAATAATATTACTAATATTATTAACTTTTATGAAATTATTTAATTTTAGTCTATTATTATTAATAGTACTAATATTATTAACACTACGCCATAGATTGCATACTGCAACACCAAAGAAGTGATGTAGAAAGTGCCAAAATATGTTGATGTAGGCTAAAAAAGGGCAAAGGCAACACTTTCTCGGTGATGCATTTTGCCATGTTGCCTCAGACCTCAAATGCAACATTTTGACTATCTAAGGCAACATAAGAAATATTGTTGCAATAGAACCCTATTTGGGTCTATAGCAACATCCATAGGTGTCTGTAGCAACATTCCAAAATGTTGCTATAGATATTAACTTTCTGAATTTGTGAGGCCCACAATGTAGAGCATATTTGATTTTTTAATAGAAATAAATATTTATTTAATAAAATGCTATTGCACAATATTTGATATTCAAACAATAATTTATTTAAATAAATATTTTATTTCAACATTTGAAATAGTACAAATTCCTGACTCCACTATTTTACAATTCAATGATATATAACACTGATATTCACATATACAGGTATTCCTCACTACATCACTCAGTTCACTCATTACATATGCAGTTTCAATTTATACAGACACCGACACCGACACCGACACTGACACTGACACTGACACTGACACTGACAAATATATGACGAGGCGAGCCGAAGGCGAGCCGAGTAGCGGGTCCGGGCGCAGCGCCGGCAGGGGTCCGGGGCCCCACAGTCCGGCGGGGATCGACCTACCCGGTTAGGTCGAACAAGTGGGCACCGCCCGATTCATCCGATTTCGGAAGATCAAACCTTCTTTGAAACGACGTAAAATGATGCACAAATGAAGGCTGAACTTAGCAAACCCGCAAACCCCATCCTCAGCAACTTCATCACCCATCGGAACTACTGCCCATCTACCACTTACCTGAAACACGATTGCCTGAAACACTGACCATCTACCAAACACTGACCACACTCCCAACCTCTTTCACAAAACACCCACTCACTGCCTCATCAAATTACATCATTAACAACACCGCCTGGAAGCAGCATCGGCATACCATCCTCCATCATCGACAATCACCGCCTCATCCAAAGCACAGTTCACTCATCCAAACTTCCTACTAGACAGCAACTCCTTCTACTTGAACACTACCAAACTTCAACCTCTACACTGCCACCATCCACTCCCCAAACTGCTGCAACTTACATCCCATACAGCCCTTAACCTATGCCAAAACACTCACCGAACCTCATTACCAACCCGCTGCCACTACCAACTAAAATCTCACAGTTCCAAATCTTCACCCAAACCCACACATACTTCTAAACCACCAGCCTCCATCCTCTAATTGCCTCACCAACAAACTATTTCAGTTGCCAAATTCGACTTCAGGTTGCCAAATCGCCTAATCGCATAATCACCTAATCACAATCACTGATTACCCATTCCGACAACCCAAACATCATCAAACTTTCACACTACAAATTCGCAACAAAATCAACAAACCCAAATCCGAACCCCGAACCACCTCCAAAGCACAACCGAAATCGCCTGCAAACTGCCGTATCTCCTCTATACACAAATCAACAAATCCTCACTCAAATTCCTATCTCAATAAACCTGAATCTCCTCTATACACAAACGCAACCTCTGGCAACAGTAGTCTCGCTCACCTCAGTAGACGACAGCCATTTCCAGATCTCGGCAACAAAGCAAACGGCGCTCGACATGTAGGCAAACAACAGCGAAATTGGGGGTGAGAACGAAATGGGAACGAAGCTTTTCTGAGATCACTACCAAACTTTGAAAAAAGGACGAGATTTTGTTTTTGGAAGAAAAAACAAGGGAACGAAAATATGATTTGGAAATTAGGGATTTGGAAATTGGGGGTGAGAACGAAATGATATGAAAAGTAAAGCGGGAAAATGAAAATTTGGGACAAATTGTAGTGGTGATCCATTTTAACAATCAGATTAAATGTAGACCGTTGGATCGTATTCACGCGGATTGCTAATTTTATTCATTTTTTAATTTGAATACATCTATAGCTACTGCAACATCTTGTTGATACCTATGCTAACACCTTGAAGCGAGTGTTGTAATAGACAAAAATCAGCATACCTATCGTTACATTATAGCTAGCAACACCATGTAATTTCGTTGCAGTAGGCCATCTATGGCGTAGTGTAATTTTTATGAACTTGATTAATTTTTATAAAACTTATTTTTTTTTATAAAATCTAGTTAACTTCTTGAAAGTTAACTTAAGCTAAATATTTATGAAGATGAATAAATTCTCTAGAAACTTCATTACTTTAGCTAAGTTTCTATAAACATAGTTAATTTTTATAAAACTAAGTTACATTTTGCAAACTTGGTTAATTTAGTCAAATGTTTATAAAACTTGATTAACTTTTAATAAAATTAGTTAACTTAGTTAAATATTTATAACACTTAGTCAATTTTTATAAATTTATTTATTTTCTATAGAATTTGGTTAATATTTAGAAAATTATATTATTTTTATAAAACTTATTAACATAGTTAAATTTTTATATACTTAGTTAATTTTATAAATTATTTAAGTTTTATAAAATTTAGTTAATTTTAGAAATATTTAATTTTAGAAAAACTTTGTTAACTTAATATTTTTTATAAACTTAGTTAACTTCATTAAATTTGATAAATATTTGTTAGCTTTTATAAACTTTTAGTCAACTTAGTTGAATTGTATAAAACTTGGTTATTTTTTTATAAAACATTAGTTAACCCTATTAAAAATTTGCAAAATCTAGTTCATATTTATAAGTACGATTAGTTTTATAATGTGTTTAATTTATATATACATATACATATACATATACATATATGTTTAATTTTTATAAGACTTGCTTAACATAGCTATTTTTTGTAAAAATTTGTTAATTTTTGTAAACTTAGTTAATTATAAAAAAATCTACTTAGTTAAATTTCTAGAACCTAGTTAATTTTGTGAACTTGTTGGATTTCATAAAATTCCAAAGCACATCCTTTACATGGTTAATGCTTTTCCCACACCCCAATTCAATATATTTTTACATTATCAAAACAAGGTTAGATTCATATCATATAAAAAATATTCTTAATAATAGCATGCATATTTAAATGCATAAATACATACATTTTATTAGCAATTTTACCTAACTCTCTAATATAGCAAAACCTATCAGCAATACACGTTTAAACTTTGTTAAAATATGACGTGTGTCAAATTCATATAATTAACTATTAACCTAATCTTAAATTGACCGAACGAATATTATTATAAATCATACAAAATGCATCTGGATTGATGCTATAACACATTTATTAATAATAACAATTTCTTTACGGCAACACATGTGAAAAACATTCCATTAACTTTTACCTTAAGCAAACCATTATACTCAGCTGTTGTGGCGGAGGTAGCATTTGCTGATGTGGTAGAGGATGTGGTTGTACTCCCATCTGAACTGGGCCCCACTGCCAAAAAAGGTAAAAGCTCTTGTCTTTAATTACTTTGAAACTGTAACAGAAATGTGTTGAATTATGAGACTCAAAAAAATTGAGTTCCACTTGAAAATCACACCTCAGCAAGTTTTGAGCTCTAATGAAGAGGGTTACCTTCATAAAGGCAGCTGCTAGCCTTCGTGTGATCTTTTGACTGAAGTTCAAATTTAATTATATCTCTAGGTTTTAAATAACCTTTTGTCATTGCAAAACTAAATTTTACACATAGTGCTAAAGCTACAATATAAAAAAGGAATTGCTTTCAAGTGTTACAACACACTACTAAAAAAGATTGCCATAGAGACCGAAAATTTCAGTCTTTAGATAAACAATTCAGTCTTAAAAATACATGTAAAGACCGACTAAAGACCGAAAATTCAGTCTTTGTTTATTAAGTCCCAAAAATGTTTTGTAACTGAATTTTCAGTCTTTAAACTCAAAGACTGAAATTTCAGTCTTAAATATTATTAGTGACTGAATTTTAAAGACCGAAACGTAGTTTTTAATCGGTCTCAAGTGTACGAATTTAAAAAGTAATTAATTTAATTTTTAGTTTATTCATTGTTCTGGCATTCTTGTGGCATCGATTCATGCATAAATGTCAAGAGATCATACCTTGTCATTGTCATAATACATATGTGTAATAAAACTGTATATGAACCACTAATATGTAATATATTTCATATAACAGAAATATATATATATATAGTTCAACATTAGATTACAAAGATATTATGAATAGAACCTAAATTACCCCATACACATTTACAACCACGGGGTACATTACACACTTAGGTACCATTTAGGCGATACCAAAAAAGTACAAAAACAACAACATTTTCATTCAATAGACCAAAGCCAGACCAGGCTCGTTCCTACAGGGTAGCAAAGCTACACAATTTTCAACTACAAAATGCACCAAAGTAGAGCTAACATTGAAAAATATTTCAAAACCCCATATGCATAGGCAACCAAACTATTGCAAGGGCAAAACTAACGCACCATCAAAACATTAAGCAAGACTTTAACTACAGTAGGAAAGACTCGCATCCGTTGCAAAGAAATCACCATAGAGCCCGCTTAAGAAAAAAGGTAAAAAGCATGGATAAATGGTTTGCCGTTCACCATTGCAAACACCTCAGCACCAACCCAAAACAGGGAGAAAGTAACACAGCAAAACAGCTCCACAAACACAAAAGTAGACCAAACCACATAACACCACTGGATATTCAAAACACCCTAAAATTCAAGGCACATTTGCTACCTCGAACAAACATCGGTCACCATAGGGGTTCCAACTTATAGGAAGCTTGCGCGGGGTGACTAATGTGTCGGCATCACGTAAGGAAGACAGGAGAACGAAGGCCGAACTACAACAAACGAGAGCCCCAAAAACCCAGATCTAGCTAGCGAGAGAAACTTAGGGCATGGAAGAGGGGAGAGAGGCTAGTTGCAGGATGAAGCAGGAGAAGTGGATCTGACGCAGAAGGGAGCCAAAACCAAAGAAAGGAAAAAGGGCTTAAAAATGAGGAGGTGATATTGGCTGATGAATAAGGAGTAAAGAGGAGGCGATGGAAATGGATGAAGTGGGTGAATAGAAAACGTGGTAGTGGGGAAGTGGATTTATGGACCCTAATCTAAGGAAAAATTGAACCGACAGTGGATTTAAAAAAAGAAATGATTTATCAAACGTGAGAATAAATTCAATTGTTAACTCTCTTAAACATTATCATACGGATAGCTAAACAGAGCCGTTAGATTTTAAAACGAAGTAAAAATCTCAATGGCTATAAATTCATTTACGCCAACATCAATTAGTGACTGAATTAAAGACTGTCATTTGATGTTAAAATAGTTTCAATATTTTGCAATTGATTTGTGACTGACTTTCAGTCACAAATTTCTAAAAGTAAAGACTGATTTTTTGGGTCTTTGATCAGTATTTAACTAGTGACTGAAAATGTTCAGTTTCTAATTTCGGTCTTTAATTAGAAGAATTTTTGTAGTGACATGAGAGGTGCAGATTTTGATATCATAGAGAAAGATAAGTTACAACTATCAAGCCAGGCAATATCATAGGTTTGGTTTACAGTTCTATTAACATAGATGAATGTCCTTTTCTTTTGCTTAAATGGTATTTCAAGATTCTTCTAAATATATGATGTTATTGTACTTTGTAAACTGTTTCATGAGACTCAAAAGCATTTACTTGTAAACATAAACTTGGATATGCTACTATAATGTGTGTGTGCACGCACGCGCATCCACACCCATGAAAGTTGTGTAGTAAAATTCTTCGTACATTTTTAATTCGATAAAGTTCCATGTCAACTTCCTGAATACAATTATAAAATTATAGGCAATATTTTTATGCACATATTTCTTGCCAATATGCATTTGTAATGGGTTAATGAAAAAACTAATTGCTTTGACGGTAGAAAACCAAATATTTATTGTGGTAAAAATTAAAATAATCTATCATCTGTTAACAGAGATAAACCCTCCTAGGAATATCGAAGAAACGATACCTTGTTCCACCAGAATAACATGTAAACATCATGTTTATCAAACGAAACACACAATGATTTTGATATTACTGGTTTATTTCTTAGACTAGGCCAAGTGAGTTTAAACCGTCATATATTTTTATTATAACAACCGAGTTTAGTCTCTAGACCAACATTTTAAACTAAAATATGACTTTTGGAAGTGATAAAATGTGAGGTTTTATAACTGAAGTAAATGACAAAGAGGAGAATTTAATAATTAACCCTTAGCCATTAGACCAGAAAAATTGCCCATGTCCTTTTTTGTGCAAAATTTTCTTAATCAATAAATGAATTTTAAATTGCATGCATTCACCATTTATAAAAGGGTTGTACTTACTAACTATAAATTTATGTACTTCGAAATCTGTAGTGAATAAGAAAGCTACCCAGTCTAGTACCTTCTTCTTGAAGACCCCAAATGAGGTTGAAACAACTTTGAAAATTTTGGCTATATGATCTAGATACTTACCATTTTTACGCATGACCGAGCACTACTAGAAAGGCTTCGTATAGCGATGAAGCCTAGCGACGGTTTGCGACGGCCTAGCCGTCGCAAACCGTCGCTAGCCGTCACTATACGAAGTATACAGATCTGCCGAGACCTGCAGCTCCTTCATTCCCTCTTCCCCATTTTTTCCCCCCAAATCACCTCTTCCTTCCCCCCGACGCCCCCCGTCACCATAGCCGTCGCTCCAGCTTTCAACGCCTCCAAATCACTCAAAATTACGTCGGTATGCTTCTAATCTCTATTTTGAATGTAAATTTGATATTTTTAGGTTTAGTTTAAACCCTAAGTCAATTATGATTTGTTGTTAAATTGGGTATTAGTAGTGTTGTTAGATTAGATGATTAGTGTTGGCGATTAATATGGTTAGTTGTTTTAGGCGAAAAAATAGTGTATATTAATGATTAACTTGGTTATTGATAAGTTTACATGAAAGTATTTCATAGTTTATGAAATTGATAAATTACAAATTTAAGTTGTTAAAATCTAAATTTTGCAAATATGAGTATTACAAATTACAGTATTGTACAAAAATAAAGTTTATATAGTATTGTACAAATTTAAGTTTGATAAATTACAAATTACAGTATTGTACAAAAATAAAGTTTATATAGAAAATTTAAAATGAATATGAGAGCCTTAAAAATTATACAAATATCTAATTTTAAAAAAAAATTAGGAAATGACTTTAAAAACAACTGATATTGTACTGAAATCTATTTTGTAATGAAATTAAGAATTGAATATAACAACAACAAAGATTACGCTAAAATCTATGTCGTAAAATAAAGAAATGAATATTGTACTAAAATTGTTAATTGAATGTTGAACTAAAATTTAAATATACAAATTTATTAAATAAAATTTAAATAGTTGAAACATTGTCAAAATTTGAAAAGAACAACAATATTTTGATAAAATTTAAAGAAATTTTTTTATCTCTTAGATTGGCTTTGGCCCCGTCTGGCAAGTGTTGTATATGATCGTTATATGGATGTTCGTTTTGGTAACGGAACGGACATTTATATTCATCTGATATAATATTTGTCGGATTTGTCCCTGTATTGGACAAGTTACAAACACAATAAAGTAATTACATATTATAAATCATTTCATTTTAAACGGTTATAAAATTTCGATAGCGCTTCCTTTACGTTCTGTGTGTACACGCATTTGTGTACGATACAAGGAACAGAAGGGAAGTGCTGCCGAAATTTTGTTGAACCGTTTAATCTGAAATAATTTATAAAATGTAATTACGTTATTGTGTTTGTAATGGGAAGTAGGATGACTGACCACCGTAGTGAAAACCAAAATACTAAAAAATTAAAAAATCCCATGAATTTTTTATTTTGAATTTTCTGCAACGGTGAACTGTTTACAATGGAGAATGGTTGAAAATTAATGATTTAAAGTGTCTAACATACATTTTCAAATCAGGAAAAATGTTCAATTATTTTCTCGACCGTACTTGGATGTATGAAGTCAGAACTGGAAAGAAGGGGTCAATAAAGCAACATTTCTACAACGGTGTACACGAATTTATTAGATTTGCTAAATCTAATAACCGAAACAACACAGAAATTTGTTGCCCGTGTAGTAAGTGCCAACATTTGAAGCATTGGAAACCGGATATAGTGGAAGTACATTTGTATCAATATGGTTTCGTGCCTGATTATTATTTCTGGGATCGTCATGGAGAACTTGTTGAACCTACACATAATACTGAACTATTAGAGGACAGTAATATAATGACGAATCCGATAGAAAATATGGTGGATGATGCAGCACGATCAATGTTTCCTACAACTGAAGCTGTCGATGAAGACGAAAATGTCGAAGAAGAACCGATTGCGGGAGCTAAAAAAATATACGATTTGTTGGATTCGGCTAAGAGGCCGTTGTGGGACGGATGTAATAGCGGAACCGAACTTTCAGTAACCGCCGAATACATAACTATGAAATCAAAATTCAACCTTACGGAAGCTGCATTTACAGCAGTTGTACAAGCTGCAAAACGACACATGCCACCCAATAATCTGATGTGCGATAGTCATTATAAAGTAAAAAAATTAATGTCCGCTTTCGGTCTACCGTACGAGAAGATAGATGCATGTGTGAAAGGTTGCATGTTGTATTGGAAAGACGACGTTGTCCTCAAAAAATGCAAAATATGTAACGAAGAAAGATACAAACCAAGAAAGAAGAAAGGGAAAGAAGTCCCGTACAAGAGAATGCATTATTTACCCATCACTCCCTAACTTCAAAGATTATATGCATCTTCTGCTACGGCCTGTCATATGCGATGGCATAGTGTGAGAAAAGCGGAAGAAGGAACTTTGATACATCCATCCGACGGAGAAGCATGGAAACATTTTGATAAGACTTATCCCGCATTTGCTGCGGAAAGCCGTAATGTCAGACTTGGTTTATGTACGGATGGTTTTTCACCATTTTCACAGTTTGGTAGTAAATATTCATCCTGGCCAATTATCGTTACTCCGTATAATTTACCTCCATGGATGTGTATGAAGACACCATATATGTTTCTCACCACTGTTGTTCCCGGCCCACATGATCCAACCCAAGGAATTGATGTTTATTTACAACCATTGATCGACGAGTTGAAGAAACTGTGGTATGAAGGAGTCGATACTTACGATGTATCAAGGAAATTTTTTTTCGTATGTTCGCTTCTTTGTTATGGACTATTAATGATTTTCCTGCATACGGGATGCTTTCTGGTTGGAGTACGGCCGGTCGTCTAGCATGCCCTTATTGTGTGGAAGAAACACGAGCATTTTCGTTACGATATGGGAAGAAAGTTTCGTGGTTTGATTGTCATCGGTGTTTTCTTCATCCCAATCATACTTTTAGAAGAGATAAGAAAAATTTCATAGCTAACAGAGAAGAGAATCTGAAACCACCCAAGGTTTGGTCAGGCGAGGAAATATACGAAATTGTAAGGGACTATCCAAAGATACATGAAACTGGAGTCCAGACTGAAATCCCAGGAAAGTCAGACATTCATAACTGGTGCAAACAAAGTATATTTTGGGAGTTACCATATTGGAAAGATCTCTTACTCCGACATAATATTGACGTGATGCACAACGAAAAGAACGTGTTTGATAATCTGTTTAATACAATTCTGAATGTAAAGGGCAAAACCAAGGACGATTTGAATTCAAGGCTTGATATAGCAAACTATTGTAAGCGGCCGGAACTTCATATGAAGCCTAATGACAATAAAAAACCGAAAGCGTGCTATGAGCTAGACAATAAGCAAGTAAAACTCGTGCTAAAATGGGTGGAACATTTAAGATTTCCTGATGGGATTTCTTCCAATCTTCGTAGATGTGTTGACTTCAAAAATAGTAAACTGAGTGGGATGAAAAGCCACGATTGTCATATCATGATGGAATATTTACTACCCGTGGCTTTCAAAGAACTGTTGCCCGTAAAAGTATGGAACGTCGTAACAGAGTTATGTTTGTTTTATAAACAGCTTTGTTCGACAACATTAAAGGTGGATCGTATACGTAAACTTGAAGTAGAAATACCCATACTGCTATGCAAACTGGAGAAAATACTTCCGCCTGGTTATTTTAACGTAATGGAGCATTTACCTATTCATCTTCCATCCGAAGCACTTCTTCGAGGTCCTGTGCAATATGGATGGATGTATCCGTTTGAGAGGTAAAACATGTGCAATGTTCATGTCAATTTCAAATTCAAATTTGTATATCTAAATATGTAATAAATATCTTAATAGGTACTTGAATCATCTGAAGAAGAAGATTCGACAAAAAGCCCGAGTAGAGGGTTCGATATGCAAATCGTATCTTGAAGAAGAAGCCTCATTTTTTTTCTCTCACTACTTCAAGGACGATGTGAACTTATCGTTTGTAACTGTTCCTCGAAATGAGGAAGTCGTTGAACAAAATTCTTCTCAAACAATGTTATCTATTTTTAGACAACATGGTAGACCTGGTGGAAAATGTGTGGAAATATGGTTGGACGATAGAGACCACCATGTAGCGCACACGTATGTTCTTTTAAATTGTGTCGAAGTCGCACCATTTGTCAGGTAATAATTAATTCACTTGTAATTTACTTGTACGTACATAATAATAATAACACATATTACATATATGCAGTATCTACGAATCACAGTATCCAGCTGGCGATCTCAGTAAAGAATTTGCCAAATGGTTTTTGAACTATGTTTATGAGCCAAGAAACTGTGTCGTTGATGAAGGCTTAAAACATCTTGCGATTGGACCGAAAAGAAATGTGAAGACTTATCCAATATTCTTCGTCAACGGGTTTAACTTCAACACGAAAGATTACGGTGCTGAAAAATTAACATGTAACAGCGGGGTATTTGTCAAAGGCAGTGATGATCCAGATGAGCATTTAAAAGATTTTTACGGCGTCTTAACACAGATTGTAGAGTTGACATATTATGTTGAACCATTAGAAAAGGTTGTTTTATTTAAGTGCAATTGGTTCAGTAACGTTCCTGGTTCCGGAATCAACGTGCATAAAGAGTACAAACTTATTGAAATAAGGCATACATCACACTACTATAAGTACGATCCTTTTGTATTAGCCAAGCAAGCGTTACAAGTTTATTTTGCTCTGTATCCATCTTTGAAAAGAGATAAAGCGGATTGGTCCGCTGTTTTCAAAACGAAACCAAGATTTACGTTTGATGGAAATAATATTCCAGATGAAGCAGCATATCAAGCCGATCTTGAAACAAATACAGAAATAATAATAACTGATGATATTGATGTAGGGCCTTTGAATGATGAATTGAACGTCCTATTTGATGCATTCGAAAGTACCGAAGAAAATGAGATAGAATACGAGACTGAGTCTGAATCAGAAAATGATGAAGACTGATCGTTATTGATATAATTGTTATGTGATAGTGATTGAAACATGCGATGTAATAGTAAATTTCTGTAATTGTTTTGTGATGATCATTTAGTTAATTTTTATCCTTGTTTTGTACTAGTAAATGTTTATAACTGTTCTGTGAAATTGATCGAAACATGCTATGTAGTAGTGAATTTCTATAATTGTTCTGTGATGATATTGTTTTTCTATATTAGATATGTCTGGCAGGAGACGAAGTATGACAGGCACGCCATCCTCATCTCCCGGTGCAGGTGGCAGTGGCACTGCACCGGACTTACGTCCGACTGCAGAAGTTGTTCCTAGAAGTGCTGGGTAAGTATCAATTTTATTTAAAGTATAATTTTTAAAATGCACTAAACATGTATATCATAACTTTTGCAGTGGCTTTGAGGTGGAACCATCAGATTATATTTTACAGGTTTCGAGAAAGGCATTTCAGAGCCGCATGGATGGTTGTTGGCCTCGCTGGGACGACATCCCCCCGCACGTCAAAAACGCAATACAGGCGGATTTACTTGTAAGTAGTAGTTTCAATTTCAGTTGTTAATTAATATACTGTATATAACTTAAAATAATTTTAATTTACAGGCTGCAGTCCGTGTTGACCCTGATGACTTAGACATTTTTTTAAATTACTGGAACAAGCGAATGAGAAAAAATTACAGGGATACATTGTCTAAGGCTAAGAATGCAGGGAAAAAGCCGAACTGGATGGGTGAGAATGTATGGAATGAATTTCTTCGGCTTTGGGAAAGTCCGGCAGTAAAAGTAAGTAAAATATGTTTTTATTATTATTTAAATCTAATATAACTCTCGTAAGATATATATGTGATAATTTATTTTAATTTGTAGGAGTTATCTGCGCGGAACCGGGCAAACAGGAATAAAAATCCTGCATTGCACCGTGGTGGCTCCAAATCCTTTCAGGAGCACAAGAGAGAGCTGGTAATTAAATTTATAAACTGTGTTTACATTTTATTACAATTTTTTATAATCAGATTAGCAATAATATTTATATATTTTCAGGCCGCGAGATATAACCGCGAGCCCACTATGGCGGAGCTGTTCAAGGCCACGCATGCCGTGGAGAGGACTGACGAAGAGGGCAATGTTTCGTACGAGTGGACGGATGACAAATCACAATCCGTAATGGTAAATTAATTTGTTGTTAATAATAATATTTTGTCTTATTTTATTTTCAAAAATTTGAAGTTTGGGGTTTACCGTGTAAAACAATTGTTTGTAATCGCAGGAGAGGTACGAAGCAGAGCGGGCTCGTGTAGCACAGTCCACTGGTCGGGAAGAGCTTACGTTAGAGGAGGAGAACCATATTTGGGATGCTATTATTGACCCGCCTTCTCGGACCAGTCGTCGGTATAGCTATGGAAATGTGGAGGTAAATTTTGATATGTACTAATATATAAATTTACTTATGCATATGAATAGTTAAATAATTTTAATAATATTACTCATGCATATGAACTATTTTACAAGCGATGAGAATGCAGAGTGCATACAGGAGGTCGCAGCAAGATGCGGAGATTGCTCAGTTGAGGGCGACGGTAGAAGAAATAAATGACTGGAGGAAGAGTTTCTTTGAGCAATAGCTGGATGAGCGGATTGCGGCTTATTTACAACAGCATGGGACGATGCCTGGAGAGGACGGCAGCGATGGCGAGGAGTATGTACGTTTGTTTGCTCGTGTTATAGTTTGGTATATACACATTTTGGTTAGTTTGGTGTATATATATTTCAGGATATTATGTACATATTTTGATAACTTTTAGTTGATGGATTTGGTTGGTTATTATGTATATATATGTCGGGATAACTATGTACATATTTTTGGATTTGGTTGGATGTTATATTGTTTGATTTGGTTGGATTTGAAAATGATATTTGGTTGGATTTTATATTGTTTGAATGTATGGTGATGTTATATGATGGATATATGATGGCTATAGTTGATGAATATGGTGTATATTGGCCGTGATGATGTTATATGATGGTTGTTGTTTGAAGTGGGGAAGTGCTCTGAAAATAAAAAAAATTTGCTTCAGATTTGCGACGGTTTGCGACGGCTAGTGACGGCCTGTAGGTTGCCAGTTTGCGACGGTGTGCGACGGCTAGTGACGCCTTTTTGCCAAAAAATTGTGTCGCTTAGCGACGCCTAGTGACGGCAGGCAAACGTTGAAAAATTTCCACGTGTCACATTTGCAGTCGCGAGCCGTCGCTATTTTGGTGACGGAACCGTCGCTAAAACCGTCGCCATACTATTGGGCGACGAGACAAATAGCGACGACAGATAGCGACGGCTTGCGACGGCCGGCGACAGCTAAAAGCCGTCGCTATCTGCTGTCGTCCTTGTAGTGGAGGGGTTTGATTAGGACTCCCTCGTTTCCAATGCATTGGAAACTACATGCTTCTTAATGATTGTTTGCATGTGTAGACTGGATAAAATGCATACGGACAAGGGTTTGAAAGGAAGGAAACATAATTTTGTATCACGTTAAGCAAATTAAGTTTCATGATTTAGTTTGAATATAGAAATTAATAACCATGTGAAAAGCAGCTTTCAAAATGTCTTTTTATTTGGCAAGATCTTCAAGCAGTGCATAGATATTGCCCTTTTAAGGATTTTTTATGACTATATACTTCTCTTTCTAGAATAAAATGTGCAACAAATTGTTTAAATAAAAATAGCAACACGTTCATCTACTTATATTTCAGAATTTGGCCTATCTACCGCCTTCGTCTACCTTCACAAACTAACAATGCTTCAATTATCTACCTTTCCACTTTATACATGAATTTCAACCAACCATGTTCGAAGTCAAGCCTTGCACAACATTTTGATACTTGAAATGATGCTATGAACAAAATGCCTTGCCATGTTCATTCTACCTGCTATCTTTTTGAAATAAACTCATTCCACAGATTACCATAACTCTCAGATCATCATGCATCTAAACCAAATGTCACTTTAGCATGCACATCATCTCAATGTATTATATTCTGTAGCATAACTTAGAATGAATTGTCTTAGTTGTGCATCAACTTCATACAACTGTAGTCTAGCCATGTTGATCAGCTGCTATGCATATAGCTTAAGGCCTCATCAATCAGTTTTCAACACACACTTTGCTTCAGCCATGAACTACCAGAGCTTCGGTTTCATTTCAGTTGTTTAGGCATTCCTTATTGTTGTCTCGCATTTCTGTCTCAATTTAGATCTGATGTCGTCCCCGCTTTATTTTGCTACACTTTGATGCTCCAAGTTGATTTGGTTCCGACCTGTTTCAATCCAGCATTAGATTCCAGCCATTTATGTTGCATCGATTATATGATTTAGCTTTCAGTCCAAGAAATCAAAAACTAAAGACTGTCTTTGAATAAGCATGAATGCATTTTACTTTTTCATACCCATATCATTTACTCATGTACCCAAAATAAAAATAGAAAGAGTTGAAAAAAAATGAGAAAAAGAAAGAAAATGCGCTAAATGAAACATGAATTATTGGTTCAGTAATTTTAGGAAAAGCAGAATAAAGATAAGAATCATTTGTTCATTCTTATTAAACATGTGCATATTCTTTTTCAGGGTAAAGAAAATCAACTAATAAACTTAAGATGTTTAAGGAATAGCTTTTATGTAGGATAAATCAAGGTAATAAGGTACATGACTGTACAATCTTTTTCTTCCTACAATAAAAATGTATTAAATCAAAACAAAAATGTTAAGGTACTTATGTTCCTCCCTGAAATGTTTTTTAAACAACACTATAACTTCAAGTCACTATTTATAAGTTAGATTAACTATAATTTACGTAGTGTAATTTTCTTTAGAAACCACATATTCCTGTACGTACAATTTAATGTTCACGTGATAGATTTACAAAGTGAAAGATTTTATAGGATACTATAAACTCAACTCACATTTATTAGTTATGCTTATCTACAATTTACTAAATTTAACTTTTACTAATTTAATATTATCCTTATATTAGCTTTCAGAATCCACATATTCTTATTAGTTGCAAAGTACAATAAAATGTTATTCAGAATCACATCCTTGTTAGGATAGTTATCAAATATTTCAAATTAACTAAGACAAAGCCATAATTTACTTTGGAACAAATAATCTTACCAAATGTTAACGGTTAAGATCTGCTATGGGAATTGAAGTTGATTAATCACTTCAGAAGTAAAATTTCCAATAGAGGAATACTGAAAATTCTTTGATGGATAAAGCCTCAGCTAAATCAACGTATATCAAACATGGTCAAGTTGGTATATACAAAATGCGGCTCAATACTAAATGTTTTTAAGGGGAAAATACATGAAGCTGCAAGTGTACATGAAATTGTGGGCCAAAGAAATCGCGAACATGCAATGAAGAACGCTTGGATTGCATAATAAAAAACAGAGGAGAAAATCCGCAGTAGTAAAATGGATTTGTAACAAATCAAAACAGGGAACTCAAAATTCAAGAAAAAACCCGAAAATAGAGTGTTTTTGGATGTTTTAAATAAACTAGTTTGATTCATTTGCAAAAGTTGAGTGAAAATACTATTTTACTACAAAATGCAGGGTTTATTTTCTCATAGTCATAACAAAAGAAGCAATAACCGAGAATGCATAAAGTATTCATCATAAAAAATGGAAGTATCACTAAAAAATTAGGAAGTAGAAAATAAAAGAAAATTGAAAAAGTAGTTGGGATTTTGTAAGTTCATTCAATATTTCATATGCAACTACATAGAAAACGCATAGGTATAATCAATGAAACAAGGCAATGAAAGAAAATTTTCTTCCAGTTGCCTCTCACCTTTCGACCTCACTTATTTTATTTTTACTTTTTTGCCCATAAATCAAACTTATGTTACTAGATACATAGGTCTGGGATGGGACACATAATATCAAACTAGTAAAGTAATACATGCATTAGCTTAAGAGCTATTCTTAATTTTTAAAATTATTGTATATAATTTATGGATATTAGAATTTTATTTCGAAGTACTATGGTCTAGTGAACAAAAATGGTGAAATTAGAGATTGTACTTGCTAGATTCACAAAAATATGCACATTAAAAATAGAATATTCAGTCCATAATCTTAAGATGGTGAAAATGAGTTTCTCTATTGTATTTAAGAAATTCTATAATATATAGATATATATATCCTAGTGTAGAACAAGCTTCTGAAGCTAAACTAATAGTTTGGCTAAGATAAAATGCATGATGCTGATCAATAAAATATGGTTAAGCATGAATTAATATTGATTTAAAATTTAGAAAAAAGACCGTATTTGGAATTCTTAATAAGATCAATAAGGAAAAGGTTCAGCATGGATTAATATAGATCATAAGAAACTTACATAAAGTATGATTTATAAAGCATATACATTTAATGCTCGGACCAGAGTTAAAAGTATAGTATGTTGCTTGATATGTGAAAAGAAACAACAATACAATAATAAGTAAGGTACATATTAGTCGGTTACTCCTATCAAGAGAGCAAGAGATTGCGCTCCTTAATGAGCGTCTAGACTGTTTGGCTAGGAACTCCTCTCCTTCGTCTTCGCTGGTTAGCTCCTCCTTGTCTCCTTTGGTAGGGACCGGGGGTGAGGTGAGGTTTGAGCCGTCCGGCCCTCCTCCACGCTCGACTCGTCGCAGGATGCGGAGAGCCCTTTCGATCCCTCGCACCATTCGTACACGCTCTATAGCGGTGTCCGAGCAGATCGATCGATCTGCTCGTTTTTCTCTGTATCTGGTCTGAGTTTGAGTTGCTTTTCGACTCTTTCTCATCGTCCTCTTCCTATCTTTGTTCATGGCGAATTTTCTCTACTGGAATGTTCGTGGTATTGGCAATGATGCGACTTTGGCTAGGCTAAAAAGCATTGTCAGGAAGCACTCTGTTGGTTTGGTCGCTCTCTTGGAACCCCTGATTGAACCGGCAAGTATTTCCAGGATCGTCTTATCCTTAGGATTTGGCGGCGGTTCGGCTAATGTCTCGGGTAAGATTTGGATTTTGTGGTCCATGTCTCTTGCGGTTCAACCCGCTTTCGATTCCTCTCAACTCTTTTCCATGGTGTGTACGTCTCCGTCCTTTGTAGCTCCTTTTCTTTTCTCGGCAGTCTACGCCAAATGTGATCGTTTGGGGAGAGTGGCTCTTTGGTCTGATATTCTTGCTCTCGAATCTTTGGGCTTCTCTTCTTCTGTGATAGGCGGCGATTTCAATATCGTCGCGTGCCAAGCGGAAAAACGGGGAGGAGCGGCCATCAACCGAGGGGCGATGGCGGATTTCAATTCGTTCATTGCCTCCTCTGGCCTTTCGGAGCTCCCCTTTGTCGGATCTGCTTTCACTTGGTCTAACAACCAAGAGGGCCCGACTCGTATCCTCTCTAGACTTGACCGGTTTTTCGGTTCGGAGGATTGGTTTCGCCTTCCATTCTCCTTCACAATCGCTCATCTCCATCGGTCCTTCTCGGACCATGCCCCTTTGATTGTTCGCTGCTCTCCTCTATCAATCTCGGGGCCCTCTTCCTTTCGGTTCCAGAGCATGTGGAGATCCCACCACTCGTTCCTTCAAGTGGTTTCTAACTCTTGGTGCGATCCTATTTCTGCCTCTCCCTGTGCTGCTTTCGGGCGTAAGCCTTCGCGTCTCAAGACGTGCCTTAAGGTGTGGAACGTTCAGGTTTTCAAGAACATTTTCGATCACGTTCTTTTGGCCGAAGAGTTGCTTATCATTGCCGAATCCTTGTTTGACGAGGATCCGACCGCTGCCAACAAGGAGGCGTGGGCCTTTGCCCAAACTTCTTTCTCCTCGGAACTTCGTGTCGAGAATGACTACCTCCGTCAAAAGGCGAGGGTCAAGTGGGTAGTCGACGGTGATGCGAACTCCAAATTCTTCCATTCTTCTATTCGAAAGAAGAATAACCTTCTTTCGATTCGAGAGATTATGCGTCCTGATCTCTCTTTGGCTTCATCGCCAGAAGAAGTCAAAGATATCATTCTTTCCCATTTCCATTCCTTTCTGGGCTCACCGTCTGTCTCGGTTTCAGACCCGACCCTGTTAGCTTTCATTCCTCCTGTGGTCCTCTCCACGGAAAGTGCCATGATCACGGATCTCCCGTCCCCTAAGGAGATCCATGCTTGTGTTTTTGCTCTGAGCAAGGATAGTGCCAGTGGTCCTGATGGCTTCAACGGTGTCTTTTATAGGTGTTCCTGGCCTATAATCCAGGCTAATTTTTGTCTTGCTATTCAATCCTTCTTCTCTGGGGGGACTCTTCCAGCTGGATGGACTTCCACCAACCTGATTCTCATTCCTAAGTGCGAAAACCCAAGGTCTTGTGCGGATTTCCGTCCAATAAGCCTTTGCAACTTTTCGAACAAGGTTATTTCAAAAATTCTGGCCATCCGTTTGGCGCCATTCCTTGAGCGTATTATTTCCCCGTCTCAAGCAGGTTTTGTCAAAGGACGTCTTATATCTGATAATGTCCTTCTCGCCCAGGAACTGATCTCCCAGATTGATCGGAAAGTTAGGGGATCTAATGTTGTGTTTAAACTGGACATGGCTAAGGCCTACGATCGCATGTCCTGGTTTTTCGTCATCAAGGTCTTAAGGTCCTTCGGGTTTCCGGAGGCTTTGATTGATATGGTGTGGAGGCTTATCTCCAACTGCTGGTTCTCTGTCCTCATTAACGGTTTAACCCATGGGTACTTCAAAGCTGGGAGAGGATTGCGTCAGGGAGATCCGCTCTCGCCTTCTTTGTTTGTGATCGCGGCCGAGGCTTTTATTCGAGGTCTCCAATCATTAACCATTTACGGTCAAATCCAACGCTTCGAGATCCCGAGGGGTTGTCCCCTGATATCCTCCTTATCCTTTGTAGATGACATTGTCATTTTCTCTAATGGCAGCCGTTCCTCTGTTCGGCGACTACTTAGCTTTATCCATCAATACGAGAGGTCTTCGGGCCAACTCGTCAACCCCTCTAAATGTTGCTTCGTCCATTCGAAGGACTTGTCTCATTCTCGAGCTTCTTGGATCGAGACTATCTCTGGTTTCAAGGAAACATCCCTTCCCCTTCCTTACCTTGGTATTGTCCTATACCGGGGCAGAAAGCTTAACGCTATTTTCGATCCCTTGACACACAAAGTGAGGGGCAAGATTTTACGTCGGAATGCGTCTCTTCTCTCCCAGGCCGGTAGACTTGTTCTTATCAAATCAGTTTTGGATTCGATGGGAACTCATATTTTCGCGACTATGACCCCTACCTCCTCCTTTTTCCGGTCTTATCGGTCTTTGGCATCTTCGTTCTTCTGGGGAAACAAGGATAACGGCCATCGTCACCATTGGGTGTCGTGGGACGTGGTTTGTCGCCCCAAAAATGAAGGTGGTTTAGGACTGCGAAACCCAATAGATCTTTGCAAGGCCTTTGCTTGTAAGTTGTGGTACAGGTTTGGGGCTAACGACTACCTATGGGCGTCGTTCCTTCGTGCTAAGTACCAAAGACTTGCGGGCTCTAATTATTCGGGCTCTCCATCCTATGCTAGTGAGACCTGGAAGAATATGCAGTCGGTGAAGCCTTTATTTGACTCTCACGGCGGCTTGACAGGCTGGGATGGCGCTTCGTTTTCCATCCTGAAAGCCTGGTCCTCAATCAGAATTCCTTCCGCCAATCGTCCTGAATTTTCGTTCATATGGGATTCTCGTATTCCTCCCAAGGTCTCTCTTCTGATGTGGCGTATCCTTCATGATGGGTTGCCACTGGATGAGAATCTCCAAAAGATCGGCATCCCTTTTGTTTCCCGTTGTAGATGCTGTGGCAACGGAGAATCGGAATCCTTGAACCATTTGTTTTTTGGTGGTTTCACTGCCAGAGCTTGTTGGAATTACTTCGGGAACCTGGTAGGTGTTCGAAGTAATGCGAGAATCCCTGTTGTACTTCTGAGTTCTTGGTGGCCTGGGAGCTCTGGAAAATCACTTCGGTCTATCGTGTTCAGATTAATCCCGTGTCTCATCTGCTGGCACGTCTGGTGCGCGCGGAATAAGGCTATTTTCGACAGCACTCCTATGGATCCGCAGTCCATTATCCATCGTGTGCGGAATGATATCTTCCTGACTTTCCGTGGTAGACCCTACAGGGGACCCATGAGCCACCGGTCTGGGCGGCTAGTGGGACTCCTCTCGATTTCCTGTTCTCCAACCGCTGCTAGACTTGGAGTTGGTTGAGCCATCGTTGTGGGGTGGTGTCCTTCACACACCTCTCCCTCCCCCTCCCCCACCCCCCATTTTTATTTTAATGTGGTTGCTAGTCTTTTCTTCAGGTGTTTTTGGTCTTTCCATGGCATGGATTTCGCTTTGGATGGATAGGCGGGTGATTTCTGGTGTCATCCTAGGCTGCTTGGTCGGGTTTTATTTCGTCTTTTTACGCCTTCGGTCCTCTCTTTTAGTGCTTGAGGGTTAGACCTTGCTTTCCTCCTTTCGGGCTTATGAGTGATTACTACGTGGCTTCGGAGGAGCTCTGTACGAGGTGCTGTGGACATCTTCATTGGCCGGTGGCTTTGTCGGTACTCGATGAGTTTGTTCATTGGGCGGTGGCTATGTCAGTACTCGCTGAGTTTGTTCGATGGGCGGTGGATTTCCCGGAGCTCACCCGGATATTCCGTACTGTTCTGATTCTTCTGTGGGGCCTTCTTGGGTCTTCTGAGATGGCTCTTCATATCAGTCGTCACTGACTCCATCCCTAGGAGTCTGCTTCCTCTGGTTTAGCTGTTTATCCTGTTGCTCGGTGTGCTCTCTTTGTGGTTTGGCTTGGTGGTCTGGCCTTTACCTTCAGGTTAAGGCGGGTTGGTGGTTGTTGGTAGTTTATTTTCTTCTTTCTTTATTATGAGGTTGGTTGTCTTGTCTCTGTCTGTTGTGGGCTTGTCTCTTTGTATTTTCTTTTTTTCCTGTGCTCTTCGAGTCTGGGAGGCATATGTCCTTCATATGCTTCGTTGTTGTATTGTGAGCCACCGGAGAAAGGCATTTTTTCTCCTTTTGTTTATATATTTTTATTTTCCAAAAAAAAGAGCAAGAGGATAACACACATGTTTCTATAGTTGAAAACTTAAGGGTCCATTTGGTTTCATTTTGAGTTTTGTGTTTTATATTTTCAAAATTCACTACAAAATATGGGTAGAGTGGTGGAAATGATTATGATGATGATGAAGGAAGGACAGATGGGATGTAGGGATGGTGGAGGACGGTGAATGGGATGGAGGAACAACGGAGAGATGGATCGTTTTCCGTGCTTTTGTTATTTCTCAAAACATGGAAGAAAAAAAATTTGTTTTCTATTTTGCATGCTAACCTCTTTTTTCAAATTGGTTGTTTTTCAAAAAAAATACATGCTTAGTTTGTACGAAAATCCAAAACTAAAAATGAAAAACCAAACGGAGCCTAAATATTTGAGAACATTTACTTTAAATTAATTAAGATCTAAAGTACTAACCGAGGGTTTATTATTTCACATCATTAAAAATCATTCTTGAGCTCATATTAAAAGATATCATTTCTTATTAATCTGATATACCAGTAAGACATCAATATGATATGTTAAATGCATACATATTGAAAGGAAATCCTATTTCATATCAATCTGGCATTAACTTAATGCAAAACTAACGAAGAAGTGAAAAACCATTATACCTTGTATGCTTCCCCAAGGTGTATAATCATTGGAAGATTAGCTTTATCAATTAACCAAAAGGGCTCATAAAATCTTGTAAGAATATTACATGGGGCTTTACCTTCAAATGCTACATATCTTAAACAACCAAGTAATACATTGAACAATGTTGTTCCTGCAATACAATATACTCTAAATATAACCTAATCATTAATCGAACTAATTAAATTGAATAGGTTAAATTAATAAATCAAAATGACTAAAAAAAATGCAAAACGAACAAATTGAACACATCGAATTAGGTATAAAAAAAGAAAGTGAAAATAGTTTATCCGAGTTAGGGTTTCCTTCAGTGGAAATAGGAGATGTTAGGGCTTCCAGATCGAGGTCAATTGATGATTTAGAGGTTGGATCAAGAAAGAAAGCAGGTTGTAAGGGATTTCTGAGCAAAGTGGGAAAAGAGGTTTTGGAAGAAAAACATAGAGTAAAGGAAATAGGAGAAAAGGAAAATATTTACTGCTTTTTCTTTTATGTTTTGGTCTTAATGCAGAGCGCTCGCATAATGTAGCATGTAAACATGCTATTTTTGTAAGCGCCGGTAGTCAAAGATAGCAAGAAGAGTCAAAGATAACAAGAAGCTTTCCAACGTCGTTCCATGTTGCTATCAAATTTATATTTTCTTGTAGCGTAAAGTAGAACTACTTCAGCCCAGGTTCAGGTTCAACCTTGCAATTTGAACCTCGATTCAGTGGATTGGTGGAGCGCACACCGGTGAATCAATCGCCATATTGATTTTAAGAGAAATGGGTTTCTAAAACTGCTTCTTCTTCTAGATTCAAATTACTTTCATTATTTCTATCTTTAGTTTGTTTCTACACTTCCTTAACATCATTTTCAACTTTCCAATCTCTCTTACATCATATGTCCACATTATATCCAAATTCAAAGCCTTAATCACTATAACCTAACCATTTTATGCAAGTTCCATTTAATACACAATCAAAATAACCCAAATTAATTATTATTAACATCATGAAATTCTATAATCATATCAGTATAAATTCCCTAATCCAATTTACCCAAGTTCAGTATATAACTAACCTAGTTAGAAATCATATGATGTATGCTACTCTCATGTAAACAATTCATAGTCAATAATGATTCCCACTCAACCCTAGAATCCATCTAATTTGCCCCAAACATTCGCCAACTAAAATTGCAGTCCTTGCAAGTTTCTCAAGTCCAAAAATAATTGGTATCTTCACGTAGTCCTCTTCGTGCTCTTCGATTTGATATATAAATTTCTAGGTTTTCATTTACATTTGGAAGAGGATGGAGATGGCAGGGCGATGGTTGAGGAGTTAGAGAATATGAGGAGTACGTGAAATAAGAAATGGAACTCAAATTCTATGTAGCCTGTTATAAACTTCTTAACCGTCACTTCACCCTATTAGGCTTAGGCCCATTTAAATAATTTAAAACCTGCTTATTTATAATTCACATATCTTCTTCATACGACCTCCAATTTAGAAACCAATATATCATTTTGATCAAAAAAATGAGCTCTATACAATGGTAAAAATGTTATTGTCTGACTCTAATATTTTTAAAATTATCATTTTTCCCTTACTTTCAAAATATATGTCTAAATTCCATAGGGTTTTACAGAGATGGCTATTGAGACTATTTGAGTTGTACCGGTCAGCAATTAGCTTGGAGAGATCATTGAGTGGACGGGCTGATCTGCAGCTATACTGAGTATGAGCTGGCAAGAGAGAGTCGGTCATAAGTGAGCTGGGCTATGCTTAGTTCTTTCCTTGTCTATTGAGGTGGCTATGGTCGCTGCTTCTGGAGGGAGATGGTTGGTTGCTGGCCTGACGTGCTACTGAATTGATCGCTGGTTTGAGGCTTATATGAGTTTCGGCCGGCATGAGTAGGTCGGTCATAAAATTGCTGGGCTAGCTTTGATTATGCCGAGCCATGCTTTAGTAGGCTTATATATACTTGCGAGAAATGGAGCAACATTTTTCCCCAAGCCCATCTTTGTGAGTACGGGTGGGTTTGTCATTTCACAAATATGCTATTGTTCACCTCCTCTAATATGCATTTAATGTGTGCCCTTTGTAGCGTTAGGCCATAGCCGTGATTGTTTGTGTTTCCAAATGTGATCGAGGGCTCATGTTTTCGATGTGAGTGAAGTGATAGTTGCATTCATTACTCCAAGATGGTTGAGGTCTGAAGACGATTTGAATCCCATGGCCAAGGTCAATTGGATAGGTTTATAAAAACTATTTTTCTTCCTTCCTCACTTTTTTACTGAAAGCAAAAAATTAAGAAAGCCACTAAAAGCTTCAGCCTCCTTAAAAACTACCAATTTTTTTGCCCTCCTAAATAAACGTACTCCTTCTCCACCTTTATCTTCGCCATAGCAGGCGCCATTGCCATGGCAAAGCTTAGAGCTTTTAGTCATTGTTCTATATTTTTTACTTTCAATTTTTCTTGTGATGTTGCTTTTGTAATGCTTTAGTGAAATATTTTGACTTTGTGTGCTTTGGTCGGAAATTGCCTTCTTTGGCCATATTTTTGCGTTGATCGACCATCGCTGCGATATCAGTGGTCGATCGATGTTAATGGGCTTTAGGTGGCCTGCAAGTGTTTAAAGGATGAAACTAGTATTTACCCAAATAATGGGCCATGGGCAGGCCCAATTTCAGAAGTGCGGACTTTAAATAAAAAATAGGAATCAAATAGAGGACTTAAGGCCTAATACCTAGCTTAGGAGTCAAGTTATGAGGCGGCCTTTATGGGGTGCTCGGAATTGGCACACCATGAAGATGGTCGTTTATTTTCCATCTCTGCCATGGGACTTGCATCCAGGATTTGCTAGACTTAGCCATTGGGCCATTGTATAATCAAGCCATTTTATTTCGGATGGCAGCCTCTGGATCCACCTCTGCTTTCCAATCGACTTCAGTTAGGGCCACTAGCCTTAAGGCCATTGTATTGTTGTATGATCAAGTCATTTGTAGTTTACTTACACTTTACCTACTTTTTTCTTTCATTTTGACCAACTCTTTTATTCTTTATTGATGTAGTGGCCGTAAAATTCAATTTTGAGACCTTCGACCTGTTTGCCTTTGGTACCAAAGCCATTATGACTATCGTGCCCGAAGCGTCGAAGGAGGTCATTGGGGTACCTCTCAGTGATGAGGACTTTCCTTTGGAGGAGGAGATTAGGAGTGCTAAAAGGGCCAAAGCAACTACATCCACTGGGCCTCTAGCTCCTTTTGCAATGCAGGCGCCCATCTTTGACGAGGAGGTGGTGAACCTGGGGGATAAAGAGGTGCGATAGGGCACACATCCCTAGAGATCAACGTTGCTCCAAACCACGACGACCTAGAGCTTTTATTGCGGTCGTTTCAGATGATTTCAGTTGAGATTCTAGGGTCAACTCACCGACCCCGATCTAGGTGGAGCTAGCAAATTATGTGACAACCTGCACCTCCCGATCCAAAGCTCATGTGGCTTTCAGCCTCATGTCATGCCGAGAAATGCATATCGTCTGGGTTTTAACCTTTAACAATTTAGAGACTAATACAAGTAGATATAATCTAGAACATACTACACTTTCAGAACTCACTGCGGAAGGAATAAAAACATGTATAAATCATAGAAAATTATGAATCATAGAAAATATCCAAGTCACGGCCTCAAAAAAATATCAGTACGTTATCCTATACATGGTACATAATAAAATACCCTCCAAGGCTAATACATGAAGCAAAATGTACCGATAAGCTAGAATATTACATGGAGAGTAAAATAGGATAAAAGAAGACTTCAATTATAAGGTCAACTCTCCAAGTATCAAGAATGGTCCAATCACCTGCTGCCCTATTCACCTGTAATGGAGAAAATGATTGAAAAGAATGGGTCAGACATAAAGTTTAGTGAATGAGTAAAAGTTTTATATGATGATCACGTGCAACTAACTTTAAAACTACTCAAAGTGATATATGGTGCGTAACAAGTGTCCGTGAACTCCTAAGGTCCAAACCTAAGGATTCTTATCTAACACAATGTGTCGAACTATAGATCGAACCTCATATTAATAATCGGACAATGTCTTTGGAGCTATTAAATAAGAATATACTGCCCGTAGGCGACTGTGGGAACTGCTCTCCCAAAACTACCTATCATTACTATGCTTGGAGAGAGAGAATACTGAAATGCAAACTCACTATATGACTCATCGTTTGCACCCACTGTTCAAATCTCCGTCATAGTGCACTATACCTCTTATTATACCGCTTTTGGTCCACTTATACCTTGTCACATCAGAACCGTGCGTACAAGAACTCTTGTTAGTACTGGGCTCCTTTCTATCCTATAGCCTTAATGTGCTATATTGGGCCTGACTATCCTTTATAATCTCCCATTAGCACTGGGCTCACTCACTTGTTGTCTCCATCAATGTTGCGCTTCCATTACCGAACACCCTCTGAGTGTTTGTGAAATACATCACCCTAGACAACTCTTAACTTTTATTTGGGTATTTAACCGTTACCTAAACCATGATGACCTATTGTCCTTTGATAAGGTACTGATTTCCCTACTGTCACTAGCATGTGTATTTAGCCCAAAATAGGCTCAAACAATTTATATAATTTTTTACAAAATTATAATTTTATTATCAACCTGGGACTTAGGCCAAGTTTAAATTCTGCATTTCTCATACTGAATGGTCAACCGCCGTTACTCCACGGTCAACCACTATGGTTCCTAAGTTGACTGATCGCGAAGTTAAATTAGGATTTTTGCACGATTTCGATGGTCGATGGTTTCTACAATTAATTCCAGTCATTAGTAATGTTTGATTAACCCTATTTAGTGACCAGTTCGTGTCTAATTAGCTATTCAAATTGGGATTTGTTGATTTAGGATTTGCAAGAGGTTATACATAGATTTCATGTTAACAGTTTATTAACAATTTATTCTCTGGGATTATAGATTTGAATTTAGGGTGAATTAGGTTCCAACATATTCAATTAGGGTTCTAACATCATAGATTGATTACAATAGTTTAAAATTAATTACAATAATCAACTTATTAAATTTGTTCTCACTCACCTCAGGCCTAAGCTTTTACTAATGTTTGCACTTAAGAATTTGGCTTCCAAATCAATAGCTTTCCTTAGATCGTCTTGATCCGCATTTATTTGCTTGATCCGGTCTCTTAGGCCGAATAGATTTGATTTTTGAAAGTTTGAAAATTAGGGTTTTCAGGGAAAAATTGGGCAGAATTTAGTTACAGTAAGCTTTTATTAGGGAATTAGGGTTTCATTAGTATAAATTTATAGGGGTGGGTTTAGATTTAGGCCATTGGATTAGCTTAGGGAAATATTTTATAAAATATGGTTCACTCATCACCTATGCAGTTAATGCCCCGCTATATCCCCACTATAACTCCGATATATCTTATAGCGGATTCCTACAGCTACGATTTTTCCATATATCCCCAACATATAGCCTTTCCGCTTTAATCCCCGCTATTTCCGCTATATCCCGTTATTTCTGCTATATTCCGCTATTTCCGCTATATCTTCTATAAAAAATTGGATTGAAAAATGATATTTATACGCTATAAAAATTATGAAATTAATTAAT
Source organism: Allium fistulosum (assembly GCA_030737815.1). Lineage (NCBI taxonomy): Eukaryota > Viridiplantae > Streptophyta > Magnoliopsida > Asparagales > Amaryllidaceae > Allium > Allium fistulosum. The sequence continues at coordinate 228,726,988 of CM060908.1, read as the reverse complement.
TTAATTGAATTTTGATATATGTTTAGAAATGATAATACTCTAATATTCCACTAAATTAAATTAAGTTATATAACAGTTTTACGTTCATTTACAATACATTTGCACATATTTTTATTTAAAATTATTTTTGTATTAATTATAATTCAATTGAATGTTAATTTTTCACATAATTACTATCTATATATTTGTAAAAACAACAAGTATGGGATTTATATGCTATTTTAGAGTAATCCGATATATCCCGCTATATCTTCGCTACATCCCCGCTATGACTTTTTGCACCTCTACCGCATTGAATCCACCGAGCGCTTTAACTGTACAGCTCATCACACTCTTCATCCCAAAGCAACCAAGCTTGTTAATCCATCTCATCATCAGGAAAAAAGGAACGTTCGATTTTTCCCGTATGCGGGTCGACCGCCCCTTACCATGGTTGTCCATTACCGATCGACCTTGAACCCCTAAGGGTCGATCAGTGGCTTTATTATTTTTAAAATTTTAAGTTTTAAATTCTTAATACATTCTAATGCTCATAACTCCTCCGTACTAAATCGGATTACAAAATGTTATATATGAAAATCGTCTAGAAAATCGCTACGAACACAATGGTGCAAGTTTTGTAGCCATGTTTGGACTTTTGTGAAAATTTTCTTGTATGCCCGTGTTCTGTTTTAATCTGATTTCTTTATTATTCCATTTAAATCTCTATTTAATTCTTATTAAATTTTACGTAAATTTCCAAGGTCTTGTACTCTGGGTAGGATGTTGTGGAGTCGGACACCCATACTCGAGACGCCCTACTCGTACGTTTCTTCGACATAGATCTATTTCTTGCTTCACTAAATGTTTTACCTGATTTGCTTTTGTAGGCCAACCAATGCTCCATCCACGTGCGAGATGGTTATTTGGCGCTTAAGGACAAGGTAAGGAAGTGTGAGTAGGCTCGGATGGATGCCGAGCAGGCTGTGATGGCAAAGAAGACGACAAAGGTGGTGGTCTAGGCAACGGACCGGGTGGAAAAGGAGTCAGTAGACCTCAAGAAAAAGCTGGAGAAGGATAAGTGGGACATGACCTAGCACAATACGAAGTGATAATTTTCGGTAGACATGGAGGCTGCCGACAGAATGAGGACTTATGATAGAATCGGCTGAATAATATGTTCTAGGCCATGCTTGGGTATTATGACCTACAAATCTCCTTGAGCCACCTAGATGCGGAGACCCTTGCAGCGTCATAGGATGAAGTTGCTATGGGGATGGAGGTCATTGGGGAAGTCATGCTAGTTGTCTTGACCGGTAGCAAATTGACTCCTCGAGTTGGCCAGTTGAGGAGCCGACTTTATAGATTTTTTATATTCTTCCTCTTTTTTAGGCCTAGCAGGGTAGGTTATGTACCCCCTCATTTTTGGCAGTGAATATACTTAATTTTTGTTGAAATTTGTCCATCTATTTTGATAGTCACATCTGCCCTTGTTTGTTTTTGCTTTGATTGTAGGATAACACACTTTGAGTAGCCGATACCCCTTGGGTATTTACACTTGATATTTTTCATAAGATAGGTTTTCTAAGTAAGGTAAGTGATGGTTAGCGAGTATGGCCTATTCTTGTAAATTTTTTACTGAATCGATGAAGTTATGTTAGTTTATAGGCTAGGCAGGTCAATAGGCTCAGATGTGAGCATTGATAATGTAACTAGGTTGCTTGTTAAGCGCCGAGGCTAGCAAATGATTTTCGAGCTTACATGTGCTATCATTTTGTTGGGAAGTCCAGGCACAAATCTAAGCACTTGAGAGACTTGAAGGTTCTCATAGGTGACACGCATCAGACATGGATGGCAAGCTATCCCGACATAAACCTACACGTTGAATAGCTTGAAGGTTCTCCTAGTTAACATGTTGGAGGAAAGAGTGGCAGTCCCTGACAAGGAAGTGACTGCACAATAATTCACCCTTGTGGATAGCTAGCCGGCAAGTAGGGAGCATGGATTGCTATGCACTTGGCGGCAAAGGTCAGTAGTTCCCAACAGGTTAATGAGCACATGAAATCTCATTATTCATTGGATAGCCTGGGCTATTCGAAGGTTCTCTAGGGTGACATAATGCAACTGAGGGTGGCAGTTGAGCCTGGCACGAAACTGAACTTTATGTGGCAGCTCCCGACAAGGAAGTTAATGCACGGTAATTCACCCTTGTGGATAGCCGATCGACAAGTGGGGAGCATGGTTCGCTACATACTTGGTTGCAAAGGTCGGCAGTCTTCAATAAGGTAATGAGCTCATGAAAACTCGTCCTTCAGTGGATAGCCCAAGCTGTCTGAAGGTTCTCCAAGGTAACACGATAGCAGCCGGCTATGCATGAATCTGGATTCTAGGTGGCATTCCCTGATAAGGAATTGAATGCACAATAATTCACCCTAGTGGATAGCTGGTTAACAAGTAAGGAACGTGTCTCGCTGCTCGCTTGGCGATAAAGGTCGACAGTCCCTAACAAGGTAATGAGTAGATGAAAACTCATCCTTTATTGGATAGCTTGGGTTGTTTGAAGGTTCTTCAAGGTGACACAATACCAGTTGAGTGTAGCAGTTGGGCCCACCATGAACCTTAATGCTAGGTGGCTATCTCCGACATGGAAATGAATGCATCGTAATTCACCCTCGTGTATTGCCGGTCGGCATGTGAGGAGCCTGGCTTGGTACGTGCTAGTGGCAAAGGTCGGCAATCCCCAACAAGATAACGAGCACATGAAAAATCATCCTTCTTTGGATAGCCTTGACGAGATTTGAACAAGGCTGGCTCTGTAGTCTTCTGTGTATTCTTCACAAAATGATGTATTACAGAGCCTTTTAATTATGCCTAGTTCTTAAATGTAATAGGCCTAGAGCTAAATGGGGTTCCAATTGTTGGAGACATTGTTTCCATCTGGGTGAGAGAGGCGATAAGCACTATTTTTTAGGACGGTGGTAATGACATATGGACCCTCCAGTTTGGGTTAAGCAATCCTTCGATTGGGTTCTTCATGTTTGCGAACACCTAGCATAGGACTAGGTTGCCGATAATGAATTGCCAGAGTTTTACTCTTGGGTTGTAATGCTTGGTGATCTTCCTCCTATAGGCTTCAATGCGGAGTTCGGAATTGGCTCTTCGTTCTTCTATAGTGTCGAGTCCGAGCTTAAGTAGCTCGTTATTTATCTCCAGCTCGAAGGTTAGACGCCAAGTTGAGGGGACGTCTACTTCTATGGGCAGCATGCCTTCATTCCCATAGGGCATGAAGAAATGAGTATACCTAGTTGAAGTGCGGCTCTTAGTGCGATAGAACAAGAGCGAGCGGTAGTTCTTTGACCCAACTCCACTTAGATTTTGATGGTTTTATTGATGGCCTCGACTTGTCCATTGGCTTGAGGATGGGCAACAAAAGAAAAGCATTTCTCAATTTTGTTCCTCACGTAGAAGTTTTAAAAGCGATTGTTCTCAAAATGTATGCCATTGTCGGTGATAATCTTTGGTAGGCTGAAATGGCAGACAATGTTCTTTATCAAAAAATTCAAGATCTTGGGGGCACTGACCATAGTAAAGGGTCGTTGTTGACCCATTTGGTGATTTAGTTAATGGAGACTATGGCATGATTGTATCCTCCCTTGGCATTTGGCATCTTTCCTATCAAGTCGATACCCCATGTGTCGAACATCCATGAGCAAGTCATTAGAGCGAGGTGGGTAGGCGACGCTCTGGTAAACTTGGCTTAACACCAGTCGCATTTCTTCACATAGTCCGTTGAATCTTTGAATATAGTCGGCTAAAAGTAGCATTGTCGGGTAGCCTTTTTTGCTATGCTTTGCCCTCGATGTGATCCCCACAAAATCCTTTACACAACTCTTCCATGATCTGTCTGGCTACATCCACAGACATACACCACTAAAATTATACGGGGTACCCCCATTTGTTGAGCTTCCATCTATGGTCGTGTAGTTGGTAGCCCGGTAGAGAACCTTCTCGGCTTCCTTGTGGTCGAAAGGAAGCTCCTCGCTTGTTAAATATTTGATAAGGGGCACCATCCAACTGTCCATGTAGGTGCATCTATTTCCATTATTGTTGTTCCGACTCATAGTATGGGGTGCCTCAAATTTCTAAAGAGACCCAAGGAGTGACTTCTTCTAGGTTGCTTGCTTGCCTTGGCCAGTTGATCGACCTTGGCGTTCTGTTCCCTAGGTATCTCTTCCATCTTGAACCCGGCAAAAGTGTTTATTATCGTTTTAGCCTCGACAACATACATGACTAGTTTTTGTTCGTGTAACGACCTGTATTTTATATATTTGAGGATCATAAAATAATATTATTTAAATCATATGAGGTTAGGTGACTCTAAAATTTTGGGAAATGACCACTAGAGACCATTTCCACTTCTAGAATTTTTATCGAATGGTTTAAACTAAGAAATTCTTATAAGGACTATAATTTTTGATAGAGGTCAAATTGATGTTTGAAACCACTTCCATTATATTGAGATAATGGTCTCTCCTTCCATAGAGTGGTCATAATATAAAAACGGATATGCCGTATAGGAGATATGGTTGTTTTAAGATTAGACTACGCTGGCCAGATTAGTAGGTGATTAATTAGACCTAAACTTAAGCCCACTAACCCATTTTGGGATTTGTGCCTAATTGGGGTTCATGGGATAGATCCAAATCAATCTCCCACTTCCTAAGAACAGTTATAAACCTCCATCAACCTAAACTCCATCAAAAAGTTCATCCTTTTCATGCTAATCCTAGCTTAAACCATCATTAGAAGGGTAATTAGCAAAGGGGACCGAAGATCTATCATTTTGGTTGCTTTTAAATTTTGATTTTTGCTATCCATTTCAGATTTGGTGGTTAGATTGGTAATTTTGGTACTAGCTAGGTGATTTATGACCTTTCACTATTCTACGCATGGCTTTATAGTTAAAATCGATGTCTTTGATATGATATTTATGTTAAAACGATTTTAAACTTTGATTTAACCCTCGTATAAGTTTATGGTCAAATTGAAAAAGTTAGAATTGGGTTTTAAATGGTTTTAGACATATTTTGAATCATATTGTCGTTTTAATATAAAACTAGATCTAGGCATTATCTTGTATGTTAATCACGTTTGAATGAACAATAGGCGTTGAGTGCATGCTTATGAATGATGGTTGTTATTTCATGTATTGCTTTGATATGTTTGTCAGTTTATTTAGAGTGGTTAGGATGTGGTTGTCAATTTGGGCAAAAGGAGGTCAAAAGTGCTCAAAATCATGTGAAACTTAGAGGAGGTTTTCTAGAGGAGGAGGGGAGCATGCACTTTAGGTTGCAAGTTGCTTGGAGGTGATTAGGATCCTCAAACTCTACTCGGTACCATTTTAAAATTAAGTTGGTGAAAGATATAGTTCAAGGTGGGTGGTTACTTCGGGACTTGGTAGAAAATTTTTGAGGAGAGATTTAGGTCAATGCCGGAATTGAGCTTCAGGAGAGTCCAAATTTGGTTAAGTACACTATTTGGTACCAACCTCCTTTGGTCAAGTACCGACCACTTTTCCATGCAGAAGACATGGCCTAAGTACTTGAGGGGTTGAGGCAAGATGAAGTGAGCTCGAGGCAAGCAAAAGAAGGCAAGTGTTCGGCATGAGTTACTTAGCCAAAAATTTGGCTATGTAATCATGTCATCACCGACATGAAGCATATAGCAAATCCTCCTTGTCAGACACTACCAACCTCTTGTCAACATAATAAATCGGCCTTTGGACCTTCTTGTCTTCTTAGAAGGCAGCGCTGATCGCTTAGTCAGACACTGCAAAGTATAGATACAAATCCTCCTCGTCAACGGGCTTGGATTGCGTTAGAGGATTAGTCAGACGCTGCTTTAGCTCCTCGAATGCCTTTGTGCACTCATCGCTTCACGTGAACAACTTTCCCTTCTTTATAAGGTCGAAGAAGGGAAGACACTGGTCGGGAGATTTTGACAAGAACTGGTTTAATGCTGCAACCATCATATTCAAACTTTGCACTTGCTTTATTGTTTTAGGAACTTTTATTTCCTAGATGGCTTGGATTTTGTCTGGATTAGCTTCTATCACTACACTGGAAAAGGGCTTTGGTACAAAAAAGGCAACCAAGCCTATAGTAGCGTTTTAGTGAACATTGTTATAGAAGGCACAACTAAAAGTCCAAAGCTTTATGTTTCATTTCCATAAACGCCACCGTAAAACCAATATATTTGCACTATTTGTCATGTGCAGAGAAAACTTCTTCTGTAACATCCAATAAATGCTACTAAAGACTATAGTTCCGTTCTAATACAATAGTATATAATTTCCATAGCATTTACTAAACGCTCTAAAATTTATTGATTATTTCGATGCACTTTTTACACCTACTTTTCGTTGTCGGTTGCTTGTTCAGTTTTTGCTGCATTTTGCTCATTGCGTATATTATATAGTGTAATTAACAGATTTTGGTATAAAAAAGTATCTATCAAGTAATCATAATACTGGAAGAACCGATAAAACACATTAATCACATAACAAACACGATAATCATAACCATTATGATATAATAGTCATCAGAAAAAATAGGCAAGTTTACATAAAATTGTTGAACATTCATAGACACAAGTTTACACTAGTAACAAAATGTTATAATATAAATGACGATCGGAACCATGTACCATCCCTTTGCTCTAGTTGGTCTTTTCTTCGAAAAAGCTTTACCTACCAATGAGAACCAAACCAAAGATATTGCAACTAGTTTACCATTTGGTGGAAGCTGCAATTACTCGGTGGTAGAAAAAATCAATAACTAATTTTGAAATCAAAATTAAACTCATAAATGTGTATAACCCGTAAATTTTGAAATCAAAAGCTAATTTTAGTCATGATAATAATAAATAATAAAATAAACTTGCAGCATCGTAAAAATGATTTGCCACATTAATAAGCAATTAATATAAAACGGTTATGTATTAACAACAAAATAATAGATCTTACTCGTTTATAAAGTTGTATATTAATTGTTTTAAATCCCTTTTCATAATAGTAGGTGTTATCCCGTCTTTTGAACAAAAAGTATACAAACAAACTTGATGGGTCAATCTTCAAAGTTATTAAGGCCAAAAGCCTGGAGAGATGAAGTCCAAAACTCAAGTACAACCAAGATCATAAAGCAAGTACGAGTCCATTCCAAAAATTAAAAATCCAAAAATCCACTAAGTGGTGGATCGGTACTGATCCAACCACTTGGATCGGTACCGATCCACAACTTTTCACCAAATCCACCTCTAACTTCCTACACTCCAACGTCATACTGCATACAACCCATTTCTGGGCTATTATGATCGTTTACAAGCACCGATGATCAATTTCCTTGAACTCTAGAAATCAAAAAATTCATGCATCCATAAATCCATCATTTAGACTCAGAAATAAGCTAATAATGGTGCAAACAAGTTTGGAATCATGAAACTAACCATAAATCAAGCCAGGAAAAAGTATGCAATACTTTACATTTGACCATTTCATGGATCAGTACCGATCCATGAATCTTGATGAGGTGGCACCACTTTTTTTGGAGAATTGGTCTTTGGCATGGAAAACTATGTGGAGATTATGAGGGCGAGATTTTAGGCTTCCTATTTCTATAACTAGAAGGGCAGGGCTCATTCTTAAGGATCTTTTTTGGCACCCTTGCTCTCTTACTCTAATTTCTTGTAATCACTCACGGATTTATATCGATCTGTAATAGATTTATACCAAACCATAAGAACTGTACTTGAAAAACAATAGTATAATAAAAGGAAACTTAAAGTGGACATAGGCCGAAGTACGCTGAACCACTATAAATTTTGTGTGTTATATTTCTTCTAGTTGATTTTCTTGTTATTTTGAACCTTTCCAATTCTCAAATCAATGAATTCTAGTGTTTCTCGATGAAAGCGTAGAGCAATGATGTGCATCTTGGAAATGATGCTAGGCGTTTGAACGTGGATCAGAATGTGTAAACACTGCTGGAGGAGTACAAGCTAGAAATCTCTCACGGATGAGAATGCTAACTTGAGAATACCTTTGATCGACGATGACAGACTTGCTGATAATGTGGGGACAAGCAATAAGAGGTGGATTTCCCAACCGAAGCTTGGAGGATGTGAATAGGAGTCCATTCACTCCAAACATTCGGTAAGCTAGGAATCCGCCTGATTTGAAGTTACCTACGTTGGAAACATATAACGGGAAGACGGATCCAACAGTTCATTTGATGAGGTACATCTGACACATGAAGATTTTGCATGCATCTGAAGACGTAATAGGACGGTGCATCCCATTGTCTTTGACGGATCTAGTAGTGTTATGGTTTAGGCAGTTGGAAAATGGTTCCATAAGCACGTGGACCGAGTTAGTTGATAGATTTATGAGATAGTTTCGGGTCCATATCTCATGACCCAAGAAAGCAATGACATTGTTGAGTGTGAACTGAAGGGACAGAGAGTCCCTTACGAGTTATTTATGAGACTTAATTTGGCAACTGCCGCGGTAAATAGGCCAGATCCATCTGTGGTTTTGATAGCGGCATTTTCTGGAGTGGCTAGTAAGATAGATTTTAAAGTTGCTTTGGAGCGAGATCCACCCATAGACCTTGCAGAATTTTATCATGAAGGTGCATGGCATCTGCGTCAGGAGGACGCTGAAGTTGAAGTGGAAGAGATTAATACTGTGAATGGTGGAAAACTACCTGGAGAAGGATCCAGCAGAGACAGAGGAAAATGAAAGATGGATAATGACTTTGAAGGATCAAAGCAATAAAGAAGGGAACCGAAATATTCTTCTTATACAGATTTGAACGACACCCCAGAATGGATTTACCTGGATACTTGGGGGTAGAGATCCCTATCAAAAACCAGCAAGGAGAGATCTTATGGACCGTGAAAGGACGTCTGTAAGATATTGCCAATTCCATGAGCTGGATGGGCATAACATAAATGACTGCAGACACCTGCGCAATCTGATCAAGGAACAGGTCAGAAACAAATACTTGCAGTGGTATGTGAGAAACTGAGCTGTGATGGTGGAATAAAATCAGCCATCATCCGCAGCGAATGGAAACAGCTTTAGATTGAGGTCGAGGATAGTCATCGCATGATCGGGATGGATGGGGGTCGAATTCGATTCTCGCACTTTGTTTTTTCGTTTCTTTTCTTGCATTTTGCTTTTGGTATTAAGCAATAAATACAATAATAACCTCAGGTCGCTTACACGTGTACGGGATCCTAAATGGTTCTTAGGTAGGCTCTAAGTCGGATGCTTGAGATGACTACTTAGAATGGTAATAACCTCGGACCACTTACACGCGTACGAGACCTAGATTACTCTATAGGCACGCTCTGAGTGAGATGTCTGGGATAAACGCTTAAGATTTCTGCTTGTTTGCTTTGATTTAATTTGAATATTTGGATTTTTGAAAAATCACATTGAATGTGGTAACTGAAATTGATCACTTTAAAGTTCCATCCAGAGAGACCGGACTGAAGTGCAAGGTGCAAGTCCCCTCGCCGGAGAGCGAGTAGATGGGTTTGTATGATATTATTGCTTTAAGTCCCGTCTGAAGAGGAGGGCCAGAGTGCAAGTTGCAAGTCCATGGATTTGATTATAGGCCCCGAATGGCCATGGATTTTATTTACGATCGGAGAGATCGCAAATTTAACTATCAGCCTTGAACGGCCATGGAATTGATAAACGATCCAGAGAGATCGCGCATTAAGTTGAATATAAAACGATCTATAAAGGTCGAACCTTAGAACATATGCGGATTTGTAAAAGGATTTGAATGCCTTGTAATTAAAATAGAATCGACAAATCCGAATGAACACATGATGATTTTGATATGTGATGTAATAACTCCGAATGAAATTGGAATGATAATGATGTGACTACACTTAGGCAGAGTCTAGAGTCTTAGGCTGTAATAGGTTTGGAGCGACCCGTAATTGATAAGAGAATCCAAAAAACAGGATGATTCACAACAGCTTGACCGGTTGAGAACCAGAAAATTCAACTACTAATATCCCATCGACTTCAACATTCGTTTATGAGAAAAGTACACCTTTCGTTAGAAAGATGTGCTTTGGAAAGTAAGTGTTATCCCGCATTTTGACCAGGCAATATGCAACAACTTTTCACCAACTCCACCTCCACCATTCTACACTCCAAAGTCATACTGCCAACAACTCATTTTTGGCCTCCTATAATCGTTCGCACGCACCAATAATCAATTTCCTTGAACTCTAGAAATCGGCAATTTCATGCATCCATAGATCCATCATTTAGACTCAAAAATAAACTAATAATGGTGCAAAAAAGTTTGGATTCATGAAACTAACCATAAGTCGAGCCAGGGCAAAGTATGCAATACCTCCCATTTGACCATTTCATGGATCGATACTGAACCACAAATCTTGATGAGGTGGCACCACTTTTTCTGGAGAACTGGTCATGGGCATGGAAAACTATATGGAGATCATGAGGACGAGATTTTAGACTTCCTATTGCTATAACTAGGAGGGCGGGGCTCGTTCTTAAAGATCTTTTTTTGGCTCTCTTACTCTAATTTATTATAACACTCACGGATTTATACCAAACCAGAATAACTGTACTTGAAAAACAATAGTATTATAAAAGGAAAATTGAAGTGGACATAGGCCGAAGTACGCCGAACCACTATAAATCTTGCGTGTTTTATTTCTTGTTATTTTTTCATTTATTTTCTTCACATTTTATTCTCTACTAAATCTATCGGGTGTTTTTGCCCTTTTTGGTTCAAATAGTAGGTGTAATATCCACTTAACCATTTTATTCCTTCCTTCATTCTCATTGTAATAAGACCTCTTATATTCCTCCCATATGAATGGGGCCGAAAAAAAATACAAGACAGACATTTTAAACATATCATGATTGCATAGGAAGAACTAATGGATCATGAAAAACTTTATGGAAGGCCATATTACAATGGGAGGCTCAACATTCGGTTATATATTATTATGTTACTGATGACTAAAATAATTATTCATCATGTTAGCGCTGCTTTATAAGAACACAGAAATCCACTATTTACTATTTTCATATTCATCTGATACCATGGTAAAATAAAACTACTAATAAAATATTATTGGTCTGGCCAAGCCACTAGATAAAATTTCTATGGCTATCGGATGTGCAGGTCATTAGTAGATACTATATAACAGATACAGGTTCTTGGTATATGTGAATTCTTTTTGTAAAAAAAGACTAATAAGGAGAGAATATACATCTTTGAAGGCACATAAGTTAAAGCTTCTGAAACAAACAAAATTCTTAAGCAATTGATTTAATTATTTGAATGAGCATATGATGTGCATAGTCCATAACACACCAAAAGGCACAATAAAAATGGACATACAGAAAAAAGTTAACGTTCTACCAAAAAGATTTAATCATTTATTAGCAAATGTTTCAAAAAAGGTCCAGTATTTAGAATAAAAATGCCCCCCCAAAACAGGAAATTATTGTCAAGGACAAAATTTCTCAGCATTTTATCCTCAAGGACAGACCTTCAGTATTTTAGCCTGGAAGACAACTTTATTTAGGTATCAGTTTTTAAGTTTTCAGGTATCAATTTGTAGTTATCGGTAACAGTTTTTAGGTATCGGTTTTTAATTCGGTAGCAGTTTTGGAAAAATATTTGTCCTTATAAATAATTTTGAAAGAATGTTTGTTCTTATGAATAATTTTGAAAGAATGTTTGTCCTTGTGGATAAAATATTGAGGTCGTGTCCTTGAGGCAAAAAATATACAAATTTTTGTCCTTTAAATTAATTACCCCAATGCAAAACTCAGTGACAAGACTCATCATTGTGTAAGGATCTGAGATTGGGCCATTTGGCTAGGATCACCGTATAAATAACATTCCTTAAAGATAAAAATTTCCAACGATCTGTGCATAAGCTCAGATCCAACCGGGTGTAATGCAAACACATTGATGTTTCTTATCATGACATGGATCCTAATCCTTATAGATGATTTCATAACAAAATTAAGAATAAGGATAAGAAGAAAAAGAATGCATCAAATTAGGTTAGAAGGAAAAGTTTTAAGATCCAGCACCTATGGAAATCACTGGGAATATCAGATCTATTTATTAACCTATGCAAATGTGGTTCATGATGTTTACTAGTACCCGATTACAATTCATAAATGACAGCGGTAGACAAAAAATATACACTAAAGAAGTCGGTAAACCAATAATGTTTCTTGATAATGAGATAATCGATATTACCATATTACATGAAATCACAATGTCCATCCCATTTTGAGAAGCCAGCGCAACAAGGTCATCATCTGCACATTTAGGTACCCATTTCAGCTCATCACCTGGGATCAAGAACATTTAAAATAACAATATATATAATGTTAAAGAAACATATTTGAGGATGAACTTAATATGATGAAGAAAAAAATAAGGTTTTATACCAGTTATATTGCTATTATTCCTGTCACTTTAATTGGTGAAAATGACATTAAAAGAAATTTCTTGATGTAACCCCTTTTGTAAGTAGGTATTGTTCTTCCATAAATCCACTATCACTACAACAAAAATACCCAATTACAACGCCCTTTTTACAACGGGCATTGGCTGCCCGTTGTAATAGAAGGCTATTACAACGGTCTATTCAGGCCCGTTGTAATAGATGCCCTATACAATGCCCTTTTTACAACGAACGATGATAGCCCGTTGTAATAGAAGGCTATTACAACGGTCCATTCAGGCTCGTTGTAATAGATGCCCTATACAACACCCTTTTTACAACGGGCGATGATAGCCCGTTGTAATAGAATGCTATTACAACGGTCCTTTCAAACCCGTTGTAATACATGTCAATTTTACAACGTTCACAAAATGCCCGTTGTAATAGACGACAATTTTACAACGATCACAAAATATTTAATGTTAAATAATTGCTATTACTATTAATATTTAATAATTAATTTAATAATTAGTTATTAACTATTAGTAATAAATATAAATATTTAATAATTACTATTGGTATTTAATACTTAATCTAATAATTAATAATTAATAATATTACATAATTAATTATAAAATTAATATTTCATGTTTAAAAATTGATAATTAATAATAATATTTAATGATTAGGAAGTAATATTTATTATTTAGTATTAAAATATTAATAATTGTATCTAATAGTTAAAGAAAATTGAAATTTATAAAAAATTAGAAAATATTTATAGAACTTAAAGACAAAATTTTAAAATTTTCTTTAAAAGTTTAAAAATATTCATAATATTTGAAGACAAAGTTTATTGCAAAATGTATTGCAACTTTGTATTGCAACAAAGTAGACAATTTTCTTTTAGTCTCCAAACCAAATTTTTTGGCTCCAACTATGAAATTTTGGCTCTAAACAAATTTTATTTTCAGCCCTCCCAAATTTTAACTGATGTTCGTTTTTTTATTTATTACCGATCCTTTCCTCCTCCCAAACCCTAATTTCCAAATCCCTACAACTCCTACGCTGGTCCTCCTAATCTCTCCCTCCTCCCTCTCTCTCCTCCCATGGTTTCTGTATTTTATTTTCATCCCTCCAAATTTTAACTGTAGTTTCTGTATAAATAGTCTGAAATGATTTCCTTAGTGCTAACGCAGCTGATAAGTGAGATTAACTTTCATTGTATCTGGGAGGCGAATTTGGCATAACTCAAAAACATCAATTTGTTTGATTAAACGGTGATGGGGGCAGATGTTGTTTTAAAAGGCAACATCTCTTTTGCGGTATCTTGGAGAAAACTTTGATTCCACTCCCATTGTCATTGCCTTAATTTGTTAAAATCATTGGATAAAGAGAATCTCCAGCAAATATTCTCACATTGAGCAGAGCCGGTCTTGATCATGGACCATCTGGCCAGCCACTCTAGGCCCCAATCAAAGGTAGAGTCCAATTTTACTTTAGTTTTAGTGTAAATGAAACTATTAGTCCCAAAGCTTCAGTAATCTTTATAATTCATATGGTAGTGATTGTGATTTCTTGAAGGGAGTCCAACATTTCAATCATTCCACCATCAGTTGGTCTCCTTTCTACCTATTAGTGTTTTTTCCCCTAACCAAATTTTACTTTGGGCCCCTTGATGTCGAGCAATCAATGTAATGAGTCGTGTCATATATAAATATTAAGTTAGGGGGAATTATTTTAAAGGACAAAGATTTGTATATTTTTTGTCTCAAGGACACAACCTCAATATTTTTACCATAAGGACAAACATTTTTCTAAAAATTATTCATAAGGACAAATATTTTTCAAAATTATTCATAAGGACAACAAAACTGCTACCAAGCTAAAAACTGATACCTAAAAACTGCTACCGATAACTACAAACTGATACCATCAATGACTAAAAACTGATATCTAAAGAAAGTTGTCCTTAAGGATAAAATATTGAAGGTCTGTCCTTGAGGCAAAAAAGTTGAAAATTTTTGTCCTTGACAATAATTTTCTGTTATTAATACATACACCTTCTCTAAAATTATTTAAGAACCAATTAGCAAATTCTAAGATTCTTTTACAGTGCCAGCGTGGTAATTGAACAACTTTGCAAGGATATAACTGTAAAACTGCTATATACTGAATCACTGATGCATACTAACCGTGTTTTTCTGGTGATTTCCTTCTTTTTACTTGAAAAATAATTACTTTGAAACATGAAGCAATTCTCGTTTCAGATATTTGAAGAAAATGTGTAAACTGATGTATCATTGTCATATGCACCGATGAACATATTTTGGGAAAAGAGGCATGTCGTTGTTTACCAATCTAACACATCAATTAGTTAACCACACTACAGTTTGTTTGTACATGGATCTTTATAGCATTAACAGATATTTTGATATAGTTGCATGTATCCATCTCATACCCATCATGTCGACACATTGATTGGGTAATTTTGATTGGTCTATTTAATTAAATTTTCAATTTGTTTTGTCAATCGCATTTTTAAGGTAAAGTTTCATTTGCCATCCGATTCAAAAATAAGATGCAACTCAGGTGGCTGTGATGAAGAGAAACATGAAGTAGTGCTGTACTTGTAGTTCAGAGTTAGTCAAATGAAGACGAGGCTGTTTCCCTTGTGTTTATCATGAATATATGTTAGTGCTTGTTAATCTAAACTATCCCATTGAATGTAATCCATGAAGAAGAAGAAAAATGAACACGGTGAATTTGATTATGAACCATCTGTAAAATTCACTTATTAGCATGGTATAATTAACTGATATGAACTAAACTCGTACCTTTCCTGTCCAGCAGTGTCCTAGATTTGTGCTTTTATGCGCTTCATATTAATAGTGATTGATCGAGTCTGAAACTCAACACCAATTGTAGACTTGGAATCGAAACAGAACTCATCTTTGGTGAATCTTCCTATTATTTGTGATTTCCCAACAGCAGAATCTCCAACAACTACGACCTTGAACACATAATCTATTTCTGGAGGTTTGTTTGATGCATCATCTTTTCTTGAAGCTTCATCCCTTTTCATCATCGTTTGGAGAGAAGAAAGAGCAGGTATGTTTTTTCTGTGTTATCTATTTATAGACACTGCTGATTAAGTGAATCTTCTTTTCTTTCTTTTTTATATCTTGCATCAACACACGAGTTGTTTAATTGGATAGTGTTGCAGCTTGATTTATACAGAGTCCTGAATTGAAGTTAAAAAAATCAGCGCATGTAGTAGTAGGGCCACCACAATACCCTTTTTTTTCTTTTCTTTTCTTTTTGTATAATTTATGGTTTATGTTGCATTCTACTTTTATTTCTTTACTTGAACTTTCTTTTTATGTGTCGGTCTTATGATAAAAAGATGTTAAAGAGAACTGAAAATGTACAATAGAATGACATAATATTGTGCAAATATAACCTTAATGTTTAGAAATAACACGTTTTATTTTTTGTGTTATTCGCATTCAATATACGCTCGCTAAACTATAAAAAGGGAATAGTTGTATAGATAGATACGTAAATTAAAGTTTGTTAAAGTGAATTAAAGGAAGCAACAAAACTAGGTGTCCAAATAAAGAGGTAAATTATTTAGTTACTTTATATTGGAAATATCAACACTTATTTATCGATGTTGAATAGTCAAAACTGTGTATCAGTGGTGAATATTGAATTTACCTGTAATGAATAACAGATGAATCATTGATTGTATAATTGGTTTTTCATCAAAAAATCATATGTAATGTTCTCATAGTTGCTATAATTGAATGTATTAACATTTTCTTATGGAACTTTAAACTCAGCAATCATTGATTCAACTTCCTTATAAGTCATGTGTTTCTAAATGTGTGCTAGTCTATATGAAATAAGCTTGGTTGTTGATTGTTCACTTACAATTATATGATCAGGGAAATTTGGCATGAGTGCATTATCGACTACTGTTATTTTATATATTCTTTTTCAATAATTGTTAGATTATTTTTCCTAATGCAATTTTGAATTAGTATTTTTGGGTGCCATATACTTTGGTGGTTGGGAAAATTTATTTTTACAAAATAATTAGCATTTACAACATGAGTGAAGTATCTATTCTTTACCAGTTTAAAATCTTGCTATGCACATTTTGACTGTAAACGAAATACTGTGGGGGAACACTTTGGAAAATGTAGTATAAGATGGTTGTAGTTTGAATTATCTAATAGTTCATAATAAATAAATCCAGTAATTTGGATCAATGAAAATCTCGTTAAAGTTGCTGTAAGTAATCCAATTAATTTTGTTAATGTCTATGTTAACATTATAAAATTTTGCCCCCAGTAATATATAAAGATAATTATCTTGGTGGATTTGCAGTTTGTTTGGATGGAAGCCCGCCTGTTTATCATTTTTCTCCTGGATCTGGTTCGGGTATAAATAACTGGTTGGTTCATATGGAGGTAAGCAATTCACATAGACAAGCGCAAACACTAATATATGAATGTATATGTATAAATTTGACTGCAAAATTTACTTCCTGGATAATGATTTATTTATTTTTTACCAGGGAGGTGGCTGGTGTCGCACAATTGAAGAATGTATACAGCGTCAAAAAACGTACAAAGGCTCCTCAACTTTGATGCCAAACGTTTCATTTTCTGGGGTTTTGGGCTACAAGCAAAGTTCCAATCCTGGTATGCAAGTTTAAAAATAAAATATATTAATGTCAAAATTTAGGTGAAATTAGGCAATTTGGATCTGCACGATTTTTAACTGTGTATCTATGTTATTTGTTTAAAATTGACTATGTAGCCTTTGGACATAAAATTTAATTCAAAAGAATGCAAGGCCTGATTTCAATATAAAGTAAAGAAGAGAACTGACACGGGCTAATTTTTTTGAAATTATTTAGAATACTAATGGAAACATTCCAATACATGAAAACAGATTTCGCCAAAATAGTCATCTATTGCACATAAATCTTCTAAACTAGAACTTTCATTTACATCTTTAATAATCACTCCATCGTGTTCTAGGATTTCATGTGCAGCTACTGTAGGAGAGTGTGAACTGGCTTTGAACTATTTTCTGGCAATGATATAGTGGAAGATGAAGGAATGTCATCAATCTGTAGGCAATCAAAAGGATTATGCAACGGGATTTTACTATGTTGCTGTGCAGGTCCCTTCCCATTTTTCATAGATGGTCTTTGTTGAGGAGTAGGTGCGTCTATATAAACATTTGTCTCTGATCTATTGGGTGAATTTACCCTGTTTTTATCCTTTTCAATTGTAGTCTGATTTTCTTTTCCTTTTGTATTTTTAGTTGCCATAGTAGTCTATCAAAGTTGCCAAATTCAGAGATGCAGACTATCAAAGAGGCCGTTGGATCAACCGTCGCATTGCATAAAGACTTCATCTCTGTGGTATAGTATGATTTTACTTAGAACATGATATTTGTAGCGGACTGTTATGTGTTAATGCTTTATGTATTTGGCATGTAAACTTATTTAACTTTTTGGAGTGTTAGAATTTTATGACTCTAGCTTTTAGTCTTTTCGTATGTGATTTTAATTATTTTACGACAATATTTAGTATTAGTATGGATGTATTGCATGGATGCTGCTGTCATTTTTTTTAAATTTGCATTTATTTTGCAACGGGCAATGTGCGTTGTTATATGAGCTTCTTACAACGGTCACTACACGTTGTTATATAACATTTTTACAACGGTCAACACACGTGGTTAAATAGGTATTTTACAATGGTCAATACATGGTTTTACAACGTGCTTTGCCTGTTGTAAAATGTGGTGGATCTATTACAATGAGGCCTATTACAACGGGCACATGTCCGTTGCGAAAACCATATTACAACGGGCATTGCCCGTTGTAAAAAGACTGTTTTGTTGTAGTGTATCTCTCATGAGGAAGCAAGAACTCAGCAAAGATGGGCAATGAGATGATGGATAAAGGCCATCAATATTATCGTTAATCACTTCACATGAAGTTGAAATTAGATTGCCCCCCTAAAAAGAATCTAGTAAAAGAGCACGAGGAAGGAGATAATATGATTATATTGAAAAGTAATAAAAGATTTTATTATCAGAATAGAATGAATGTTTATACACAACTTGATACATTATATAGTGTATTTACATATAACTTGTTCAACATAATACAACTGTATAATGCTGTTTTACTCTTTTACCCTTTGCTATGAGATATACTTCCGTTGCTTTAACCCTTACTTATTCTTTTGCTCTAACTCCTTCCCTCGTTTCGATCTAGGGTTTTGGTCTTCTCCCTCAATTTACTGTCATGGATTTTAACTTTCAGATCATCCCTTAATCGACAAAATTTCTAGCTGATAGTGCTTTAGTAAGTATGTCCGCTCTTTGGTAAGGAGCTAGAACATGATTCATACTGATTTTCCTTTGTTTACTTGTTATCTAATGAAGTATAAGTCGATCTCCATATGTTTGATCCTTGAATGTAGAATAGGGTTGCTGATAGTGACACATTGCTTAGATTGTTACACCATATCACTGATTTATTGCTTTTCTCGATTTTCAGTTCATTGAGTAATAATTCTAACCACATCACTTCAGTTATTGTGCTAGCCAGACTTCTTTACTCTAATTCTGTGCTGGATCGAGACATGGTTAGTTGCTTTTTCGAGCACCATGAAACTGGGTTTTTACCTAGATATACGCAATATCCAGTAGTTGATCTACGATCATCTGGGTCGGAAGCCCAGTCAGCATCGGCAATTGCAGTATGGTGAGATTTCTGCTTGCTTTCAATATTAGGTCATGATCTAAAGTCCCATTTAAGTACGTTAACACTCTTTTTACTGCTTCCCAATGATTTGGCTTTGGTTGATGCATAAATTGGCATACCTTGTCGACATTATATGCAATTTATGGTCTTGTTATTATTGCATATTATAGAGCTCCTATTATACTTCTATATTCTTTTTCATTTAAGATTGATTCACCACCATATTTTGAGAGATGTAAGTTACTGGTCATTGGTGTTGGTAGTGACTTTGCTTTGTCCATCTTTGCTTTGACAAGTAATTCCTTGGCATAAGTATAGTTCTGAATAAGATATTCTGTTGGCCTCTATGCCCAGAAAGTAGCTAGTATACCTAAATCTTTGATTAAAAACTGCTTGTCTAAATGCTGAGTGACATATTTGATTTCTTCATCATTGTTGCCTGTAATTATGAAGTCATCCACATATACAAGAATGCATGTGATTGTATTATTGCTGAATTTGATGAACAGAGAACAATCTGATTTTGCTAGATGATAATCTAGGTTAAGAAATGTTGCCTTTAACTTATCAAACCATACTCTAGGATACTGCTTTAGACCATAGATTGCCTTGTGAAGTTTGTATACCATTATGCTCTTTTCTGATTGCCTGAAACCTGGTGGCTGATCCATATATACCTCCTCTTGAAGTTCACCATTCAAAAATGCATTATTTACATCTATTTATCTGATATTCCATTTCTTGAACAATACTATAGTTAGAGTTACTCTTATAGTTGATGGTTTGACCACTGGAGAAAATGTTTAATTAAAAATCAAACCCATGTCATTGAGTGTAGCCTTTTGCAACTAACCTTGCTTTATATTTCTGAATTGTTCCATCTGGATTTTCTTCAATTTATAAGTCTACTTGCACCCAATTGCACTTTTGTTCTTAGGCAGAGGAACAAGACTCCATGTCTTATCTCTTATTAAAGCATTATATACATCCTCCACAGCACTCGTCCATTTTTCATTGTTAAATGCTTGATCAAAAGTTACTGGTTCATCACTGATAACACTTGTAGTGTAAAGTTTAGGCTTAAAGATACCACTTTTTGACCTTGTTATCATGTGATGACCTCTAGTTGCATGTTCCTGCTGCATATTTGATTAATCCATGCTTGTCTCGTGACTGTCATTATTTCCGTTGTTCTCCTGATTGCTTTCATTGATTGGAGTGCCAGTAAAGTGTTGATGTGACTCAGATTCATCTTGACCTGGTTCACTGTAGGGCACTATGTGTTGATAATCTGAACTGCTCTCACTTTCTATATGTTCTGGACTTTCATTGTGTGAGTAAAGTGGTATTGGTGGAATGAATGTCTTTGCATTGTACACTTTCTAAGTAGTTTTCAAACTTGAGATAGAAAATGGAAACACATGTTCATTAGATACAACATGTCTAGACACAAATATCTTTCCTCTGCTGTCTAGACATTTGTATCCCTTCCGATTCATACCATAACCTAAAAAGGTGCATGGTGTGGATCTGAAGTTTAATCTGTGTAAGTTGTATGGTCTTATGTGAGAAAAACATAGACACCCAAATGATTTGAGACTTTGATAATCTGGTTTCTCCTTAAGTAACACTTCTATTGGAACTCTGCCTTGTAATACCTTGGTTGGTAATCTATTAATTAAGTAGACAACAGTTGTAAAAGCATCTGGCCAAAATTTTAATGGAAGTGAAGCTTGTGCTAGTGAACTTAGACCAGTTTCGACTATGTGACTATGTTTTCTTTCCACTAAACCATTTTGTTCTGAAGTATGAGGACATTTCATTCTATGAATTATTCCTTTCATTTGAAAGAATTCTTTAAGATTTTTATACTCTGTACCTCCATCAATCTGCATTATTTTTACCTGCTATTTTGTTTGTCTCTCTACTTGCCTTATAAAGTGTATAACTGCATTGTGTGCTTCAGATTTTGATTTCAAGAAAAATATCCAAGTGTACCAGGAATAAGCATCTACCAAAAATATATAATATTTGAATCCATAATCTGAGTTGATAGGTGTAGGTCCCCATAAATCAGTTGCAACAAATTGCAAGGGTTTATTAAACTCATATTTTGATTCTGGAAATGCCAATTTTTGGCTTTTTCCCATCCGACGGTAAGTATATATAAAATGGAAGTATATCTTTGACTACTATTTTATTATCAGCCAATACTTGTTTTACAACTTTTACACTAGGATGGCCTAACTTGCAGTTCCATACATCAAATACACCTTTAGTGGATTGCTGTAAACCCGATCAGCTAGATTGCAACATTTTCTTGAGTTGTTTGAATAACTGCCATTTGACAAATTGAATCCGTGTAGTCCATTATGAGTTTCACCCTCCAGTAAAATTTGTTTACTCTGAATATCTCTAACTAAACAGTATTTTGGGTATAACTCAAAAAACACATTATTATCCTGTGCAAATTTAGACACACTGATAAGATTCTTTCTTATACTAGGTACTCTTGATAAATTGTTAAGTTGTAAGATTCTTTGGCCCTTAATTGTGTGCTACCAGTGTGTGTAATATTAATGCAAGTGCCATTACCATTGAAATTGATTATTTACCTTTATACCCCTTTTTTCTAATGTTCAATTTCTGTAGATTGCTGGTTACATGGTGGGTTGCATCTGAATCAGGGTACCAGATCATTCATGATATCTTTTGGCTTTGCTGCTTCACCAGTGTTCAGGTTATGTACTCTTTGCTCATCTTGTTGCATGCTAGCCAAATTTGCATTCATAGGCAAAGTTCTTTGATTACTTGAGTTTTGTGAAGTATTGTAATTTGAATCGAATTCGGAGTAGCACTTGTTTGCTGTGTGCCCCACCTTTTCACATATTTGACATCTTGGTCTGTTGTTACTGTTCCATCTATCTCCTCTGTCTCTAAACCTTTCAGATTGATTTCTTGGATAGTTCTATTCATTTCTTGACCCTATTTCATTTTTGTTGTTGACATTTTTTTCATATCCCTTGTTTCTTGTATTGACTGCATAGTTAACTAACATTTCTGAATCAAATGACTTCTTCTGTTCAATTCTTCCTTCATATGCCAGTAATGTTGAGTGAATATATGTATTGATGGTATGACCTCTTTGGATGTTATAACTTCTACCATAGCTTCATACCCACTGTCTAGTCCATTCATAATTGTTAATATTTGTTCTGTATCCAAGATCTTATGTACAGGAGCCTCAAGTAAATCACAATAGTTCTTGATCTTTGTCAAATAATCTATCATTGACATATTGTCTTTCCTTAAATTCTGCATTTGTCTCTTGTAGTGCATTATCTTTGTTGCGGATTGTGCGTTGAATATCTGTTCAACCGTTATCCATATTTCATTTGATGAATTGTAGCCTATGATCTGGGGCAGTAGTTTGGTGCCAATTGAAGATAATAGCCAGGAACTCAATAGATTGTCTTGTCTTTGATGTGTGACATATTCTTTATTGCATACTAGCTTTCCTTCACTGTCTGAAATGAATTTTAGTAGTGTAGTTTTTGTACCAAGGACAAAATCTTCCAAGCCATATCCCTTAATGGCTGTTTGAATTTGAAACTTCCATAGTAAATAGTTGCTTTCATCAAGATGTACTGTTATTAATTGACTTTAGGGAATAATAACAGTTTTGATCAATTCATCTACAGATGATGATTGCTGATTCTGATCTGTTGTATGGACTGGCAAAGTGGTTGCTGAGGCGTTATCCTCTCTGGCCATTGATGTTGATTCTTGATTCTTGGGATCAAGATCTTAATAGAGAATTTGGGTAGGATTGGAAACAACTACGGTTCGGATGATGTTTTGATGAACTTAGTGGTGAGGCTTCTGTTCTTGAATAGGTAGCTATAGTTCTAATGATGTTTTGATGAACTTAGTGGTGAGGCCTTGATTCTTGAATGCTAGTGAGATAGTGATACAATCATGTTTTGATATTCTGATACGAATAGATAATGCAATACTAATACGTGCAGATCTTCTACTTCTTGATCTTTAGCCTTCTCAAGTGATGATTTCACAATCTGATGAGAAAACCCAACACTACCAAGTTTCAGATGATGAAATTTTGCTGATGAAACTGGTAGGATGCTTATGCTGTGTGGCTTTTATCGCTCTGATACCATAAAAGAGTATGAGGAAGGAGATAATATGATCATATTTAAAAGTAATGAAAGATTTTATTATCAAAATAGAATGAATATTTGCACACTACTTGATACAATATATAGTGTATTTACGTATGACTTGTTCACATAATACCGCTATAAAATGTTATTTTACTCTTTTGCCCTTAGTTGTGAGATATACTTCCATTGCTTTAACCCATGACTTATTCTTTGGCCCTAACTTCTAGTCTACATGCAAATCTTGTGTATGTTGATCCCAACATAAGCATAATGCTTTAAGTACTAGTTTTCAAAATTTCATAGCACCTTGTTCATTGCCTATAATAAATCGGTAACACACACACACACACACACACACATATATATATATATATATATATGCATCAGATAATAAAATGAACAAAATGATATAGCTAAAACTTGAAGAGTGCATAATTTTTTTAGTTTTTTTAGGAGTTGAGTTGCTATGGTATTAGTTTTTTCATGATCCAGATTTAATGACTTAGAACATCATAACACTTAACACTTATGCGTTGAATGATAATCAACAAGAAATTATCATTCAACCCATTTGCAATTTCAGCTTTAAACTTACTGAGATGTATAATTCAAAAAGTACATGGATTTTAAGTTTTAACATGATGAGGTATTCTAAGGAATCCTTCGTATTTTAACACTATTCGACTCTAAAAGAAAAGGATCACAAATATTTTTTTCTCTTGCCATGGCATAATTTCAAAAAATTGAAATAACCCAGTTATTAAAGAGATCCATATAGTCAGTGGTTTAGACCAACTCTAAACATATTTTTTATGTGGCATAAAGACAACAAATAATGACTATATAAAAGAAATGCCCTTTGAATTTATCATGAAGTGTAGATTTAACCCCTTTGAGGAAATTGGCTGAAACAAATGAGGTGAAATATCCTACATGGATATATTTTTCAAAATAAAGACCTAACCTCTGAAACCATGATCTACCATGATCCATGTGAACAAATGAGACTTTTTTTTTGCATGCATGCACTGGGCCATGCATATCTTATATGCCCACCCATGCAATGTTCTCTGTAGAATCATAAAGAAATAATCATTACCTTGAGTTTAAATACTAGAAACGTATTTTAGAAACATGCCCTCATTTAAAATGTAAATTTTGGGGTGTGAACCCAAGGTCTCTGGCTAAAACACAAAGTTAGACGTCTGACCACTAAATCAATGATCATTGACATTCCCTATCATATAGTCTCTTATTGCACTTTCATCACTAATGACTAGGTAATGCAATTCACGTATTCCTTATCATATATTCTTTTATTGCACTTTCATTGCTAATGGCCCAAGATGTTTCCTTTTTCAATAAATTTGGTTGATTATGCAACATTTTATCACACCAGAACCACATGTGCATCTACCAATGCATATATTTAAAAATGCAAAAGTGGGAGAGCAGTTGAAACAAAGAATATGGTCCTTGAAGCCCAGGTTCAAGTAAGTACGGGAAAAAAATAGATAAATGTAAGTTTAGCATTTACAATTCAACCCAACCCATCCTGACTAGATACACTAGAGATCGGGTCCAAAAGATAAAGGAAAAAGTGAAACAAACCAACACCAACCCCAACTCACAATGAATAACGAATGGTGAAATCTGTTTTCCATCCATTCGAATAAAAAAGAATAAGTAATAATGACGTTTAAAATAATTATTGTCAAAGGAAACCTAATTTTTCTTGGATATGGACTAGCACACAACGGGGTAAATGGGTAAATTTCGAAAAGTTTATTTCATTTGGATCTTATTGGGCATACGAAGTCTAAATCTATTTTGATCTTATCTAAATTTATTTTAAATAAAATCAAATTTTTATTTCATTTATAATAAATTTCTATTATATTAATGTTATGATTAATATATAGTATAATATGTGTATCATATACACGTACGTGTGTACATGCACGTGCAACATAAAAGGTGTACATGGTGCAACTGCTCGTGTATATATGTAGGGATTTACACTACAACAGATATAGTAGCCCCTCCATATACATATGTGTCATCTAATATTTAAGTGTGCACTTATATATATATATATATGAGTGTATAAATTATAAAATGATATTTGTAAAATATATATAAATTTATGTATGTATATATAAAGTTAATATTATAGTATATGTACGATTGTAAATTTAATATAAATAACCATAAATTCAAATTGAAATTTAAAATTCAAATTCCAAATCTTAGATCTAGATCTACATAATAAACATCTAACAATTCAAATATAAATTAGTAAATTAATTTTAAATAAATATATGTAATATAAATGTATATTTCGAAACCCAGAATTTTTTTAAAATATAAATATACACACACACATTATTATATAAATGCATACTATATTAATATTAAGAAATCTAAATATAATAATATATATATATGATATATTTTAATGTAAATGTATGGATCTATATATTTATTTATATTTATAAACATTTGACAAAAAAAATATTTAAATCGTGCAGTTTAAAAATTGGTTTTTTATTATTGGTTTTTTGCACAAAAATTATTTAAATATATATATATTTTTTGAAAGAAATTTAGAACATGTAAAAAAATTATTAAATAAATAGTGTCACATATATATATATATATATTATAGATATATGTAAATATTGTAAAACTAGTTATCTTCTTATTAATTCGAAATCATATTATGTATATTGATAAAATTTATATGTATAATATGTATATATGTGTGTTATGTGTGTTTTTTTAAATCAGACTTGTTTTAAATATAATTAAATTATTATTTCAGAAAATTAGAATAAACAAATTTACTATTTTTTAATCGTCGGATGATATATGAATATATATATATATATAATTAATAACATACATATAAACAAACATATTCATCCAATATTGATGGCGGTAACATATATGGATTCGTGGTAGTATACATATAACTAAATAAGAGAATAATGACATGACGAATGATATATAAATATAAATGAATATAAATTAGATTATTACTGTAACAACCCGCACTTCAATGGGCCCGAATTTCACTAAATTGAAAACCCAAGTCCATCAAAGCACGGATCATTAGTGTTTGGTATCCTGCAAATAAATAAAGCACATCAAAGCACTATTGATATAAGCTCACAGCAGAATAGTAAAGTATAATAAAACATATGATTACTGACTAAGGCTGACGCCTTATAAATAACACTAGTTTATGTTGATTGCTAATGGGTTGTAATGAGGAGGGGTCAGAACAACGTTCTGGTGATTGGTAAATTACACACTTCATACATAACACTAATTAATGCCGATTGCTTAACATTACATGTTAACTCTATTGTTTTTATTTAGTCGTCTCACTTTACGTACGCGTACGATATGTTCTATCTACCCTAGGTAAACAATAACTAAATATGTGTGTGTGTTGGTATAAGTACCACAGTCCCCATTCAGACCAAGATACTTTCCCAACTAGTATCCATAACCCAGTACATCATCAGGATCCATCGTCAATGCAGTATCACGTCCACTTTGTCGTGCATACCAAGGAACTCTCATAGTGTCTAATAATGGCATCACAATAGTTTAGTCATATTTTATTCGGTATTGAAAGACCTCCACAAAAGGGTTATCTAGCTTTGCCTCCTGACAACAAAAAACTAGCAAACAATTATGAGATGGTGCATGTCCTAAACGGGATCTACACTAGTAGGAGGTGTAGTCCACTTAAGTGTAACCCCCATCTTCCCCCTGACCGATAGAGTTCTCGACCTATGTAAACAACTCATACTCCTCATACATGGTACCAATCTCACTGTCATAATGCCAAGCCTTACTCACCGTTCCATTTAAATTGCCTAATGCAATCATGAAAATGCCCACTTGGTTATTTAAACGTACCCCCTAAAAGGTTAAAGCAAACTCTACTTGTCCTTTGACGCTTTGACCAGGGAAAACCTTCATACTAGCATATTCCCTTTACCTATACATGAACCTATAATCTCATGGGTCCTACGGTTGGGTATGTCCCACGTTAGTATAATGTACATACAACTGCTGGTAACTCCTTGTGGTGGGCTGAACTATGATGTGTAACACCACTGACCATGCATTATAAGCCATTTTAATGACTATGTCATTCCTACTTGATCTAAGATATTAGCTAAATTCAATAGTTTATACCCATTTGACTATGTATATATTCATACTTATTTACCACGCCTCCAATGTTCACTATTAATGTTTTGTTATTTTTACATAACTAGCTACTTATTTCCTTAATGTCAGCATAATGTCATTAACCGCTTACTTTTCACTTAAAAGATTTGAATATCTTTTACGGTTTACTTCCCCTTTAATTTATTAGATCTATTCTTTTGTTCCTTTTTAATTCTTACTATCTTCATTTGACTACTAAACATTCTTATTTACTTGTTTCATTACTTTACCTATAATTCATCACTTATTATTTAATTTCTAACTTGTCTTTATTGCATATATTCATTTTATAATTAGATTGTTGCTACTATTACTTACAATTCTTTAGTTTATACTTAGGGATTTTTGCATTTTAACACGTTGAAATTACACCTTTCCAAGGAGGAAATGTTAGCATTGTAAATTTCTGTAACTTATCAAAAAAGGAATTTGTGTTAAGTTTGGAATTACAAGGAATTATCTTTTTGTTTTTATCGAAATAGATAGTACAAAATACAATAAACATCCCTATTTTATACATCTCTTTCTTTTAGGCATCCATATTTTATACATCCTTTTCTTTTAGGCATATTTCTTGTTACTTCAATAATACACTTTTATTCACAATTATAAAACTGGATAATTTATAAAAATTTACGGTGCAACACACTTCATTTCGTAGAATTAAAATACTACTTAAATCCAAATAAATTTTATAATAATTTTAATTCATATTTACCAATATATGCCATTTAACCCACAAATATGTAAATTCTATACAATCTTATGTATTAAGGGGACTACTACTTACACCATAACTTTCCAAATTCAAGTATATGCAACATTTAACTCAATTTAACAGTTGGTAAAATATGTAGGCACGGTTGTAAATTTATGTATGCAACTAAGCCTACAACTCCGAAGTAATTATATCCGAGCATACAAGGAACAAATTTACAATGAAAGAAATCCAATACAATATAAAAATATATAATTTCTCACTCACCTTTAGGCTTTTCAAATCTCTAAATCTAAACCTTGTTATTTCTGTTTGACTCCCTTTTTTCTACCTAACAGAATATATATTGCAAGCATATACATACTATTAGAAACCTATATCGGAGAAGAGATTTGAATTTAATTTAGATTTGGATACATACTTTACCTTGGCTTTGGCGATTCGATTTGATCATATTCTTCTTCTTTATTATTCTTTGTTATTCTCCACTTGTATATACATATATAGATTATAGTTTTATTTAGATTTAAGAATTTATGGAGACTAGAAAATGACAGAGCATCGCCATGCTTCAGAAACTATGAGAAGAAAAGTGAGTGGTTTAGCCCGTATTTATAGGGTTCGAATCAATGCCCAACGTTAGATCATATTATTTTAAATTTTGGGCTATTCAGCCTAGGTCAAATTCACAACCACCATCATCTACTGGTCGACCGCCACTCCCCAACCAGTCGACCGGTCCAAGTTAAGGGTCGGCCGGATGGTTTAATTACATTAGTTAATTATATGACATTTTGTTCGTTGATTTACTTCCTTATATGTCCAATCGAGATAATTTCTTTCTGCTTTGATTAACTTTAACCTTACTTAAACATTTAGTAACCGTTAACATTAATTGGCGTTAATTAATTTTATTTATTCCCCTTATTACATATATATAATTATTTCTGATCCAAAATATTCAAACATTAATAACCTTTTCATTTGAGCTCCGATTGGAAAACTTTATATATGATTGTTAATCAGAGAATCTCAACGAATGCAACAATGCAAGTTTCGTAGCCAAATTATGAAATTTGTGAAATTCCTTTTTTGGCTTTACTAATTATTTATTAGTTTCTTTTTAATTAATTATTGTCAAACTTTCGGGGTGTTATATTCTCCCCTCCTTAAAAATTTTTATCCCCAAAACTTCTCAAGGATTGAATCATGTGACATAACAAGCAACTAATCTAAGCTATTCAATTAATTAGAATGCAACCAATTTTGCAGCCAATCGTGTACAAGTTCACGATGTATCGCAACATATATAATATGAATGCTGAATGATTCTATATCTGTGCCTCCTATACGAATGCTTTCATTAAATCAATTTTGAAAATATGATACAAACAACCTATATATACTAGCAGTTTTATGTATGCAAATTTTGCAAATCAAATTCTTTATATCCAAATTTTTCCACACCTCTATATATAAAAGTATAGTTCAACAAAATTTGCATTCAATCCCTACCATCCAATTTCTAGCACACTATTGCTAACATCTTGATTAAAAAATTCGGTTTCCTAAACCTATATTCTTATGCCGGAAATGGTTTAGATGGAGAATTCCATGTGTTCAGCCCTCTCTTATGTGCCTTTTTTTCACCACATCTTGGAACCTTCTCTTATGCCCATATCCTTTTTTCAACTTTTCCAATCACAGTCCATATATGTAAATTTTTATTTTCACTCTTTGAATTTTTAAAACATAATTATTTTAAAACATGTTTTAGTTCACCTATCAACATGGTATGGAAAACGGAAATTCCGAAGCTAGAACAGCTTCTTCCCTTGCCACTAACCATATTTTATTTTATCGTCACTTCTGATGCATGGTAAAATTCTAACTTGCTAACCCATTGACATTTTCCCTATGCTAAGCATGTGGTATTTCAAAATTCAATTTTTTTTCTATTTTTCCATCTAGCATCTTTTCAAATTAAATTTTGAGTTATTTGGAAAAAAATAAAAAATTATTTTTCAAAACCTTCCATAAAAGTATTTTATTTTTTAAAATCAAAGATTTTCATATAGAAAATTTCAAAGGTATATTCTCTTTTTTCTTTCAAAATAAATTATGCCACATCCTACGCAGTCGAGATTTAGTCAATAGTTTTAACATCCACAATGGACTCTATCCTATTACTCGGTAAATTTCTCAATTTCAAATTTTTTTCCTTTTATTTCAAAATAATAGTCATCATACAAGTTCATTTATAAAATTTAGCTTTTAAGGCGTAGGGATAGTGCTCTATTGTTTCCCAACAATATTTCCATGTCCTTCGCTCATTAAAATTTATCTCCTAAAATTTTAGTACCTTTTGGGACTTAAGTTTGCTTTTCTTTTAGTAGCCAATTTAATAAACTTTCTAATTTATTTTATAAACAGCCAGTCTTTTATTTATTTATTTTGCATTAGTTAAGTGTCCTCTATAGGATTTCCTTATTTATATTGTTTTCCAGTAAATATAGTGGTCAATCCAAAAACAGATAAAAATGAACATTTTTCATAATATCGCACATGTTTTATACAATAGAAACAACTAAGGTTTACAACCCAACTAACCTAAAGAAAACAATTGCTAGAAGCTGCCCTTCAACATTAATTGACATTAACGATGTTGGGGTCCTATCACCTTACTTACATTAAATGGACTTTTCTTACATGTTATTCTACTGTAACACGCATACCATAATCCATCTGTCTGGCTTCTAGTAAATAAGGTCACTTATTACTTTTAACTATTACCACCAATTATAGGTTGAATTATGCATTTCCACATTATAGTGAGCTAAGCAATTTAAATTATGCATATTTATAATAACTTGAAAAATTGGCTCGACAAAATAAGTTTCCTACCTTTCATCCTGCCCTGTTTAATCATAAACCAACCGACGTCCTCTATCTGTGTTTGCCGTCTCATTATCCTTAATTACTATCTTCTTTTAATCAAATTCTCTTGATAGTATTCACAAATTTTGGTATTTACTTTCTTTATCTTTATCTTTCATGTAAGTATACTCTACAACTCATAGAAGTGTACTTTGATACCATTCATCATTCCTTCATGGGTTCTTCTTATGGGTTTCACACATGTCTTACTAAATATTCCTAGATTTATACAAATATCCTTATATTCTACATGGATTCCTTTTTGCTACTCTACTAGCATTCATTGCTAATTTATTCATAGCCCCAACTTTTTCCTTGTCTTACCTAGGCAGTCATCCCTATCTACTGCATATCAAAGTCGGTTTGGTTTTCGCTACCTTTTCAAAAATTAAAACTTCACAATTATGAAATACTTAATTCCAAAAATGTTATCTTTTAAAGTACAAACTCAGAAAGTTTTTATTAAAATAAAAACTAACATGGTACCTTAACTTTTAAAACTATAATTTGGGATTTATTAATTAAGCTTATTCATCAAGTCCAAAAAAAATGTTAGCAATTTGATAAAAAAAGGTTCCTTTCCTTTTCCTTCAACTCAACTTTTCCTTCATAACCTTTTAACAAAAAAGATTTTACTGCTTACGAGTGTGATTTTTAAGTCAAACTATTTATCAGGTTTTATCTTTGAAAACACAAATATTATAACAAACCATTTTTTTCAAAAATGCACTTTGTAGTGTTTTTAAAACATTCCTTACAACTTTTACTAAAAGCTAGAGTAGACAAGGACAACTCCATCCTACTACTTTCCTAATACTCATGATACTTTCACTTTTAATTTTAACAGAGATTCTAATAGTTTATAAGGGGGACTTTAAAAAGGTATGTGCAATTACTACACATATTTGTAAAAACTATCCATTTTTTCCTTTTTATTTCCGTTTGTTTTTAATTGCTAATATTATTTTATATAAATTACTAACATATCTTTTAGTAATATTTCATAATGTTATTACTATTTAGCTTTCTTCTACCTAAACTGCTCTTATTTAAACCGATTCACTTTATATAGCTCTTCTTTAAATTGATCGTTTTATTTATTGAACCATCACAGTGCATTCACATACTGCATTGTTTTTGAGTTCTTATCTTCTTTTCATTTTTTACCCTTATTTATAAACCAGTACCACTTCCTATTCTCCACCCCTAAAAATAATTCATAACTTAAAATTCTTTTTGTTCTTTCATCTCAACAAAATCAACGAGCTATACACGTTCTACTATATTTTTTTCAAAAGAAATAACTTTTTATGAAATCCCATTTACTGAAATTTTAGATTTAACTCATTTTAATTTCTACTAGAAATTTTTTATTTAAATTAAACATAGATATTTTATTTTTCCAAAAATTAATATTCACTTACTTTTCAAAAGTAGGGTTTCTCTACTTCCAAATAAATCCTTTGAAAATCATTTCAAATATATTATATATATATATATATATTTCAAAACCATTTTTTCAACTTTTACATTAAATTATTTCTTACGGGTGACCCAAAGTGGGTTTTAGTTGTCCTTTCTTTTGGAATTTTCTTCTTCTCTACTTTCCTACTGACTTATATTCTCCAAGAATATTAAAATGTAGCTATCTTCTCAGAGTGATTACTACAGACCTTCTTTCGGGAACTTATTTAATTCTTACTTTCAGATATCTTCAACATTTAGATTCTTACTTTCCCCTTATTTGGATCTAATGTACATCATCTAATGGCAATCCTTTAAAGGTCTACAACCAGAGGGCAATCTTTGCTCTACAAGAGAGTCAAGTAATATCTAGCTTTAGGGACCCTTCTATATGTCATGTTCATGCTCTTCTTTAGTCAACACCATCCAATATGATCTAACTCCTATAGGGTAATCGCGATAGGTGTATATATTTAACTTCATCTATCGTTCCAACTCATACTCGCATTGTACATATTTTCAGAATATGGTTGCAGCTAATTCTATATTCAGAAATTGTAGAGTTTGATGTATATAATATATATAATTGTTAGTAAAAATACAAATACATTCACTCAATGTGTCCTAATTTTCTATGATCGATTAACCTAAGCTCTGATACCAAATGTAACGATCTGACCCTAATAGGCCTAAACTATTGCCAATTTGAAAACCCAACTCCACCAAAGTACGGATTGTTGGTGTTTGATATCCTACAAATAACAAAAGCATATCAGAGCAATGTATCAATATAAACTCCCAGTGGAATTGTAAAGTATAATAAAACATATGATTACTGACCAAGGCTGACACCTTTAATCTTTAGTATCCTTGTTAGTGTTGAGCATGCATAAGAAAATTCATCCTTCCACTGTTCCCACTTTGTAACAATGCATGTCCCTCTAAAGATATCTTGTGGGTTGTAATAAGGAGGGGATCAAAACAACGTTCTAGTGACTAGTAAATTACGCACTTTATACATAACACTAGTTTATTCTGATTGTCTTCCATAACATGTTATGTTTGTTGTTTTTATTTAGTCGTCTTGACTTCACGACATCTGCCCTACACCTCTATTATCCAATATAGCTATATAATGTGCTGTGGGGTACTCGGCCAATGCAGTATGATAGCCAAGGGTGAAAAGCGAAGAAAAATACAAACGCGGAACTTATAGTGCATCTTACGGTGCACAAACAAAGTAAAATGTAATAACATAGATGTAAAGCAAGCGGGATAGTGATATAATCAAATGAACCATATAAGAACATTGGAGTAAATCATGTTCATAGACTATACCAAAACAGAAATAAAGAGTTTATACATCCTAAATCTCCAAAATAAACTCAATAACTGTCTCTAAAAATACAAGTAATGACATAGCATCTCTCGTATGGCACAATCACAAACTAGAGATTCGATCAAAATCCCAGCTTTATTGGTGCTCGAATCCATGCCACTCCGAAAGGCTAGGAACAAGGCACATAATAGCAAAGCACAGGCTAACCTACTATCGCAAGATCTAGACACAATCACAAATCCAAGTGGGCGTCCCCATATACCGCTTCTTTACAAGTGCACTAGAAGCTTCGAGTTATCAATGATCCTTTTTCATGCACTTCCATAATAGAACTCAATCGTTATTCCATCATGGATTTTTCCACAACAGGGCACAGTCGCAAATCCCACTCTCAAGCTCCCAATCGTTGAACTTGACCTTGTGGATCACCGTCATGATTCCCATCATTAAGTCGTCATCTTTGGGATGACTCTGAACACCCAATGTAAGTCGTAGATCCATCTTACCAAAGTTTTGAAGATGTTGCCGTCATTGACGTCGAACCACCATGACATTGCTTCACTAATCACTGCACTAAGTCTAAGGTCATCTCGAGTTATCCTAGAGTCATCCATCCTTATTCACCATCAACTCATCGAAGAAGCCAAACTCTATCTCGAAGAACGTCTGTGCCATGCCCAAAGCCTCTTGCTAAAACCCCGTGCTCTACCTCTGTTCAGTCCAACCTCCGATTGAACCAAGTAAGACCCGAACTGGTTTTGTTAACCAAAGCTAAACCAAGCCACCTAGTCCTTGACTAAACCAACTCGAAGCCACCCCCAGAACCACTTCCCATGTCTGGCTTCGAACCATTCTACCATCGAACCATTTCCCGCATCGGGCCACCAAACCATTCCACCATCGAACCATTTCCATCGACCAGACCCGAACCAAGGCTAGTCCTCTCCAAACTACGAGCATAACTAGCACTGACCATATCGACCCACTAAAGCAATTTCTTGTAATGTATGCGAGTCCAAGTTTCGCGTCAATTTAACTGGTACACCCCGTTCTTTGACCTTTGTGCATTTCATATATAGCGATACAACTCTCAACAACGAGTTAATCTGTTGAATCCTAATGAGTGTTTTCAACCATACAAGAAAACACCATACATACAGCAAACAATATTCAAACATGCAAATCACACAATCAATCATTGTAAATCATCCTATAATATGACTCCATATAGCCTCACACACGTCAAGGCAACAATACATCAAATTAACCTAACTAAAACACTTAAAGCACTTTAAATTCATTTTTACTTTAGATTTCACTTTAAAACAAAATATGATTTTGTCTGTAAAAATGGGTTTAAAACATGTCAAAACATATAGGTACATATACAGTAAAGTGGAAGAAGATAAATCACTCACCAAAACATCTAAAATCCAAGTTTGTGTGCATAAATTGAGGTAAATCCGAAAATCAATAGCCAAGATGTAATATTCCCTTCCCAAATATGTAGATTTGAAGATCCCTAATGAATCTTCTTGCTAATCTACCCTTAATTTATTATTTGTACTTGATTTGATAGAGAAAAGAGAAGCTTTTAGGTGGAAAATGTGTTAATGGAGGCTTAGATCTATTTAAAAAGAGGTAAAGGTGGTGGAAATGAACAAGACTTTATTAAGAAACCATTTTGTACTATGTATAGGGATGAGAAGAAGTTAAGAAACAAGATAGTCAAATTAGTGAAGGTCCAATGGAGTGATGAAAAAAGAGACTGTACTTAGGAGATAAAGGACATGATTAGAGACACTTATGCTGAATTGTTTTGATGGTACATTTAATACCTGTGTTATATGTTTGTTATGTACCTTATCTTAATTTCGAGGATAAAATTCTTTAAGGAGGAGAGTCTACAACATCCCTAGTTTTGAGTAACATTATTTAGGCTATTTAATTAGATAAATTAGATAAAATAATGTGTTCAGATAGGAAAATGGGATTTGACAATTAAATAGATCGTGCCTTACTTAATGAGTAAGTAAGATTGATTATATCTTAAATAAGAGGAGGAATAATATGAGAGGCAAAAGGAAAAGTCCTTATTTCCTAAATATAAACACTTCCATTTTCATTTCCTCACTCACATTCACTCATACAAACTAAAAACAAGTAGAGGTCATCTATTGTTAGAGATCTAAGAAGAGAAAAAGCTAGTAAATCAAAGGATAAAACTTAAGGGGATCTAATCAACACTTAATTCTTAATCACTTTATCCAATCAAGGTGAATAATAGTTATCCATCTCATAATTATATGTTTATTATGGTTTTATGATTAAACCCAAATCATATGATGTTGTTATGCCATATTATGATTGATTGGTTAATTATTTGCATGAACGATTGATTATTGGATTTATTATGGAATTAAATAATAGGGTTTAACTCTGAAAACCTAATTTATGACCTCAAAATGGCTTGAAATTTAGATATGACATTTATAATATAATTTTAGAAGCAGGTTTTTAATTTTGTAAATTTCCAAGCAAATATGAAAGAATAAATAGCAGTTCGCTTTGGAGAGTGGCCACGGTGTCCACAAGAAACCAGATGGGTCATTAAGGATATGTATCGATTATCGTACATTAAATGAAAAGACGATAAAGAATAGATATCCCTTGCCAAGAATAGATGATTTATTTGATCAGTTGAGTGGAGCCAAATTATTTTTCCAATTGGATTTGGGAATAGGCTTCCATCAATTGAGAGCGGCAGAGGACAATATTCCTTTGACTGCGTTCCGAACAAGATATGGTTCGTATGATTGTTTAGTAATGCCATTCAGATTGACTAATGCATATTCTTTGTTCATAGATTTGATGTTCCAGTTCTTCCAAGAGCATTTGGATAAGTTCATGTTAGTATTTAAACATGACATCCTAATATATTCTAGAATGAGCGAGATATGAGACTTGCCTTAGAATAGTGCTTGAGACGTTGAGGCAGCATAAATTAAAAACGAAGTTTTCGAAATGTCATTTCTAGAAGAAAGAAGTGAAGTGCCATGGTCATGTAGTCTCAGAAAAAGAGTTGTCAATAGATCCAGCAAAGATTGAGGCTGTTAATAATTGGAAGAGACCCGAGATGGTGACCAAGATAAAGAGTTTTCTTGGATTAGCTGGCTATTGCTGGAGATTCATCAAGGATTTCTTTCGTATAGCAACACCGATGACTAAACTAACAAGGAAGGACGTGAAGTATGTTTGGACTAATAAATGTGAGGAGGCATTCCTAAAGTTAAAACATTTATTGACCAATGCACCCGTGTTAGTTATTCCGGTTGGAAATCAAGATTTGGTGGTGTATACTAATGCGTGTCGAATAGGATTAGGAGCTGTGTTGATGCAAAAAGTTAGAGTGATTACCTACGTTTCTCGATTGCTTAGACCACACAAAGTTGGATATCCGACTCACAATTTGGAGTTGGTAGTAATAATCTTAGCTTAAAAAGTGTGGAGACATTACCTTTGGGAGAAAGATTCGAGTTGTTTATGGGTCATAACTCTTTGAGATATTTATTCTTTCAGAAGGGGTTGAATATGATACAATAGAGGTGGTTAGAGTTCATAGCAGCTTATGATTTTGGTATTGAGTGCACGACAAGGAAAGGAAATAAAGTAGCTGATGCAAATAGCAGAAAACATCAAAATGCATTATTAGCCATGTTAGCGAAGTGGAAAGATTTAGAAGCATTGACTACTTGTAGTGTGTAGTTTAGGTCGATGGCTAGTTCTAGTCGGCATACTACCATGTTGTCTTGTTTAGAAGTTCGACGGGCAATGATCGAAAGGATTGCTTCTAAACAGAGAGTGATCCATTATTAGCTGAATGAATCAAAAGACTCGAATGTGGAACCAAGATTGATGATTTGAAAGATTTTTATCTTGACCAAAATGGATGATTGGGAAAGAAGGAATTATTGTGTGTTCCAGATACAGAAGACATAAGAAAGGAAGTTCTTAGGGAGTATTATCGATCGAAATTTACCATTCATCCTAGAGTAACTAAGATGTACCAGGACATGAACAGAAGTTTCTTTTGGGAAGGTGTGAAAAGGTATGTAGGCTTATGGTTAAAGCAATGTCTAAATTGCCAACAAGTGAATGCCGAGCATCACAAACCAAGTGGCTTGCTTTAGGCTTTAGATGTAACAGTTCAGAAATTGGATTCTATATCTATGGATTTTATTAATGGGTTGCCTTGGTCAAATAGGGGAAACGAAAGCATATGGGTCATGGTCGATAGATTGACCAAGAGTGAACATTTTATTCTCGTTAAGTCGACAAGGACGACACCTACCTTAGCGAAGTTGTTTATGAAGAATATTGTTAGACTGCATGCGATTCCTAGTAGTATAGTAGTGACAAAGATACTTTGTTCATTAGTGAATTCTGGAAGAGTCCACAAGAAATGTTAGGTACCAAACTAAAGATGAGTACCGCTTATCATCCACAAACGGATGGGCAGATAGAAAGAGTCAATAAGGTACTTGAAGATTTGTTGAGGGCTTGTGTACTAGATTTTGGAGGCTCATGGGAGGACCATTTGCATTCAGTTAGGATTTCCTATAATAATGTTATTAGACTAGTATAGGAATGACACCATTTGAAGCTCTATATGGAAGGCCATGCAAATCACATGTATGTTGGTTAGAGACCGAAGATATACCAGTTCTTGGTCCAGATTTGGTGAGAAAAGCCACAGAAAGGATTGAGTTGATCGACGCGAGAATGGAGGAATCTCAGACAAAGAAGAAAAGTTACGCAGATAAGAGGAGAAAGGATTTGGAGTTCTCAGTGGGAGATCATGTTTTTGTCAAAGTATCACCAATGTTGGATGTAATCCTATTTGGAAAGTCATGGAAATTAACACCTATGTATGTTGGACTGTTTCCAATTATGGAGAGGATCGGGAAACTCACCTATACGATAGAGTTACTAAGCAGTTTGGCAGGAATCCACAATGTTTTTCATGTTTCTCATCTTAGGAAGTATGCTCGTGATCCAAGGATTACTATCACTCCGACCGCATTGAAAGACTTAATGGTAGAATTAGACATGACTATTGTTAGGCAACCTGTTCGTATTGTGGCTAGGGATGAAAAGATGTTAAGAAACAAGACCGTCAAACTAGTGAAGGTGCAATGGAGTGACGACGAGAGAGATTATACTTAGGAGAAAGAGGACAGGATTATAAACACTTATCCTAATTTGTTTTGATGGTACATTTTATATATGTGTTATATGTTTGTTATGTACCTTATCGTAATTTCAAGGACAACTTTTTTTCAGGAGGGGAGTCTATGACACCCCTAATTTTGAGTAACATTATTTAGGATATTTAATTAGATAAATTAGATAAAGTAATATGTTGATAAGGAAAATGAGATTTTGACAATTAAATTGATCGTGCCTTAATTAATGAATAATAAGATTGATTATAACTTAAATAAGAGGAGGAATAATGTGAGAGGCAAAAAAAAGGAAAAGGCCTTATTTCCCAAACATAAACACCTCCATTTTCATTTTTGCACTCACATTCACTTCATACAAACTAAACCCCAGTAGAGGTCGGCCATTGCTAGAGATATAAGAAGTGAAAAGGCTAGGAAATCATTGGATAAAGCTTAGGGGGATCAAATCAACACTTAAATCTCAATCTCTTTATCTAATCAAGGTGAATAATAGTTATCCATATCACAATTGTATGTTTATTTCGGTTTTATGACTAAACACGAATCATTTAATGTCGTTATGCCATATTATCATTGACTGGTTGATTATATGCATGAATGATTGATCATTGGATTGATTATGGAATTAAATAATAGGGAATAAGTGTGAAAATATAGTTTGTGACATCCAAATGGCTTGAAATTTGGATATGACGTTTATTACATAATTTTAGAAGTGGGTTTTTAATTTCATAATTTTCTAAGCAAGTATGAATATTTAAGTGAGGAAAAGGA
The DNA here is from genome assembly GCA_030737815.1 of Allium fistulosum. Lineage (NCBI taxonomy): Eukaryota > Viridiplantae > Streptophyta > Magnoliopsida > Asparagales > Amaryllidaceae > Allium > Allium fistulosum. The sequence goes on along the minus strand of CM060908.1, from coordinate 228,686,772 downwards.
TTTATTTTAGGTTTTAATTATTAAAAATAATCAAATAATGTTTTTGGTCCCGAAATTTTTCCATGTTAACGAATATATTAATTCTAATTTATTAAGATTTTTCGGGATTTTTCTCAGGTGTTTATAATTTTATATGAATTTATAAGGCTAGAAAGGCTTAATAATTATATTAAAATAATAATATGAGTTAAATGGTTTGCAAAATACTTTGGGAATGATAAATCTGATTCACAATGGTTTTTTGGAAAAGAAATCGATAAAGTATAGGTTTAACCAATAGAAATTGGACAAGGGTTGAGGGTTGGTGAAAAGAAATTGCTTTTTAAAGAAATAAAACAGTTTTTATGCTAATTACCAGTTTGCCATGTTGTTGATAATTGATGCCGAAGTCCATCTATGTCGTCATCAATCCGAGGGGATGCATACAATATCAACTATGTTGGTATGGAATGAATCAACTCAGGTTGAAGTAAGTTTATATGGGTTCGTGGCATTAAACTACTTGCGACATGGATACTCTCATTACTTTTAGGCAATAATTTATTTTAACCCAGTATTAATGCTGACATAAACCTAAAACATGTGGCATTGGCCCCACAACTACATACTTCCGATATTAAGGATAGGTGGCATTGATGCCACTTACCTATGTCGCTTACCTTTGTCGCTTACCTTTGCCAACATTAATATAAAGTAGCTATTGATGTCGTATTTATTTTATCTTGACAATCATAGTTTTGAGGCAGTGCTGTCGTAAACCATCAATTCTGATATACTAATTATAGTGGCGTAGTAGCCCTGTTTTATAAAACCGATGTCAACTGTTTTGAGGCGTTGATAACAAAAGTCATTAATGTCGCCATTTCTGATTTAAGCCTGGAAGCTATATTTTATGCAAATCATAAGACTATGTTTCATAGGTTCGATGACCTATGTATGCTATTATATGACAAAAATTATTTCAGCCCTATAGCCTTATGCTTTATAAAATCAGAATATTTTACTATGACTTCGAGATGAAGGGGTGCGACAACCCATTTTGAGCATATGATGTTGTGTGTTATTAAATATTTGTTTTCTTTAAAGAAGCATATATTTTGATAAACTGAAGGGCTATATTTTCCTTGCTATAAGCATGATTTAAACGGTTAAATCATATATAAAGAATTATGTTTTCAAGGAAATAAAGAGGGTATTTAGCCCAGGAATTTATATGAAAATTTAACACCATTAGATAAATTGTGATAGGATATTTTGACTCAAGGAATAGAGATTAGAAAACCAGATAATGGGGCTGGTGTAGGGTAGTGCCCTATGCTTCAACTATTAGCCCCTAGTTGATATTGGTCCACAACTCTAGTACGTACGGCTTTATTAAGGATAAAACTAAAATTTGGTTTATGCACAAAAAGGTATATATAGCTTAGATAGGTTATTGGTTGGCTTGAAAAACCATTAGGTTCATATCGAGCCTAGCAAAACTATGAGATATACAAACAGTCAGGTTAAATCTAAGCTGATTGTATTTGAACGGACAGTCCAGTTTCCTCCTAACGGTAAGTGAGAGAATTTGGTATATTTGGTAGGCCCTAGTCAGCTGTATAAGTTTGTAGTAACCTTGGAAAAACTATGAAGTAGAAACAGACAATCAATTGATTAAGACGGATTGTTCAGGTTTACCCATGTAGCATGCATGCATATGGTTATTTTATGTTGGTTTAACTATTGTAATTGTAGGAGGATGCTTTGATTGACATATTAAGATAAGATAACAATGAGGGGAAAACTCGTTTCACTCAACGGCATGGTCTCACTAGATATCCATTTATCGAGATGGCATATTATTATTATTCATGCCAAACTTTTTGTCTGGCCCGAAGTTCTGTTTTCCCCTTTAACTGTCGGGTGCTATCATTTAAGTAGTTCGAGAGTAAGGTTTGATGAATAAAACTTACAAAGACTTTCAGGAGAAGATCTAGCCATGTAGGAGTCTACCTATGTCCGTTGCGTTGTTATGTTATTTTGTCTGAATGTACGTAATGACAGAATATGTATCTGTCTAGTAGTAAATTTTGATCAACCAAGATGGCATCTTCATATGTTGCTCTTGAAGTATTTTGTAATATTTATATTTTATCTGAATCCGGGCAAAGTTTGGGATTATGCAATGAATGTGGAAATTTATTAATGAAATGTAATTTGAAAATATTTCGTTTTCTTGTGCTTCTGATGTTAATGATATTATTATCTGATCTCAATTTTCACCGGAGAATAATACTGTTGATGACTACAGCATCAGTAGCGCTTATTTTCGGACCTCGGAATGAGGAATGTTACATGGTTTGCCACCTAAAATAGAGTGATCCTTGCTTAGTTTGGCAAAGTCAACCCTGGGCGCTTGCAATGGAGCACCACCGCCAACAACCCGCAACAGGAGCAACTTGGCATTTTGAACCATGTTTCGCACCATCTTAATAAACATGTTCCACAAGTTAGGATTAGCAGCCCTCGATCCTGCCCCCTCCTCAACTCCAGAGATGGAGTTCCTAACATCATTCCTTATTAAGCCCCTCCTTAACAGGATTAACAGCATTCCTTTTAGCGGAAAATTTAATAAAAAAATTAAATTTAAATATCATAAGGGCTAAAATAAAATTTTCATAAACATTTAAATTTGGCAACGAAACCTACACCATTGCGCTTGTTGCAATTTTTTGGACGATTTTCTTATATATCACTTTGAAATCGGAGTTAGTACGGATAAGTTACGGACGTTTGAAAAATTGAAAATATAATAAATTACAAATAAGAACTTTCCTAATAAAATATTGTCACCGGGTCACCAGTCGACACCCTAGGGTATGCCGGTCGACATGAAGCGATCGTCCGGTCTACCCTAGCGATCGACAGTTAACATGTATTTTTGTTGAACCGGAGCGTGCGATCGGACGGAGATGATTGAAAGAAATATTTTTCTTTGCTGCCAAATAATTGATGTGCATCCAAGATGATACTAAAGATTTCCTAGGGTAAATCCAATGCTCCAAATTGGCCTTAAACCCCTATAAATTAACACCCAATAGACCCTAATTTCATTAGAAAACTTACTGCATAGTGAAACTCTGCCAAAATTTCTTAACTCCGGTTACAAAAAGTTCTTTAAAAACAAATTAAAAACAAAGTAAGAGAGCACTAATAAATCGTATCAAGAAGGGGCAAGCTAACGGTTGACGATTCTCCGATGGATTTTAGAGTTAGTGCTTGGATCCAATGTGAGTAGGAACAAATTTAATAAGCTGATTACTTTTAGTTAATTTTAACCTATTCTATCTGATTTAGGATGATAGTAGTTAAACTATAACTGTAAACCCTTATTATTAAACCTGACATTTGAATTAGAAATTGGAATTGGTATAAATTGACTAATCTCATTTTTCAACCCAAGTTAAACCCTCAGTTATTGGATTGAAACTCTAAAAATTGGTCAACCCTGAATTGAACAAGTATAATAATCTGGCATAAATCAATGAAATTGAAATGTAAATTTTGCAAAGGCTGGTTAGTGTAAATCAATGCTTAAGGTTCACTGTATAAGCCAAATTGATAAAATTAATTAATAATAAAATTGAATCATTAAAATCAGAAAACCCTAAAATTTACACTATAACTGGTCGACCGTTCATCCTAAGTGGTCGACCGCATGTGATCGACTGATAAGGTGTAGTTGTTGGCCGGTTAAAGGCTGAAATGCATAATCTAAACCTTGACCTGAGGCCTAGATTAAAATATAAACTATTGTATGTATAAGTATATGTGGGGATGTTAGGAAAAGTAGGGAAGCTATTTCCTTATGAAATGACGCTAGTACGTGGCGGGTTTGGATAAATGTACTTTACCCAACGGGGGCGATTGTATTGCAAATGACACTTATGGGAGGTTCTACGATGGACACGCAGCACTGACCGATACTTGATGAAGTGTGTGGGCCTGGCACAATGGGACTCCTTGGTATTAACGATTATGATGCGGTGTGATACTGTGTTGTCAGTGGATCTCGCCACATGAAATAAGAAGTGTATTCTACGATTGAGAGGTGGACACGGATGCAGACGATGAGACAGAACAGTGAGTCAGCAGTGCGGGCTCCCCCTCGATGTGTAGTTAGGTTATGTGTAGTCATAGTTATGGGAAATTTATTCCTATGTAGCTCTTGTAGCGACATTCCTGTATTGAGTAGTTCTAGTAGCGGTGTTTCCATATTGAGTAGCTCTAAAAGAGGTGTTTCCATATTGAGTAGCTCTAGTATCGGTGTTTCCCTATCGAGTGGCTCTAATAGTAGTGTTTCCTATGTTGATTAGCACTAGGAGTGGTGGCTGATATTTTTTATTAAGGTTCGATCCATAGTTCGATTCTTGTAGTAGCTTGCACAAGTTGTAGTGTAAGTGTGTGTTAGATAAAAAACCTTAAGTAAAGGACCTTAAATATGCATAAACACTTGTAGAACACCCTAGGTCACATAGAGTAGAATTAAAGTCAACTGCACATGATCACCATATATTAAACATGAGTCACTCACCAGTCTTCTGTCTGATCCACCCTTTTTCCTTTCTTTCCCTACCACGGGTGGACAGGGCAATAGGTAATTAGGTCCGACTACAGTACGTGGAGAGGCGAGCTCATCACAAGAGCTTCTTATCCTTTATTTACTCTCCATGTAACTGTTCATCTTATTAGTACTTTGTTTTTATTTCATCAGACCATGAGTGGTATTTCTATGTAATTTGTATTTGACTACGTATTGTTATTCTGAGACTGTGTTTTGAGATATTTTCTAAGATGATTATTTTCTGTACTTATTGTTCCTTCCACTGTGAGTTCTGAAAGTATAGTATGTCTTAGATCATATCTATTTATTTTTAGTCTCCATGATGTTATAAAAATCTAATAGCTTGTACTTCTTGGCACCGACGCGAGTCCAAAAGTCATACCGGGCTTTGGATCGGTTTGTCGAGAGGTGCGGGTTGTCATAGAACCATACCTGACTTGTCACTACATCTAAAGAGTTAGCACATAAGAGTCGATATATGCTAATCTACTATCACAACCATATAAGTGTACTACAATCGAAGTACAATGTCACGTGTACAGGTATACGGTCAAAAATACCTACATCATGTGACACCCTAGAGTGATAAACAACCATGAAAAACATTGCATCCATCAAACAATCCTCACCATCACCCATGCGTGTTGGAGATATGACAGCTCGTATAGCATAATCACAAACTAGAGACCCATTCAAAATCCTAGCTTCGTTGGTACTTGAATCTACGCCACTCTAAAAGGCTAGGAACCAGACCCACAATCGCAAAGCCTAGGGTAATCTACTATCGCAAGATCTGGACACAAATGCAAATCCAGAAGGATGTCCCCACATACCCCTTCTTTACAAGCACACTAGAAGCCTCCGATTTATCAACAATCCTTTTGCATGTGTCTCCATAACGGAACTCAATCGTTATTCCAACATGACTATTTCCATAGTAGGACACAGTTGCAAATCCCACTTGCAAGCCCTCATCGTTGAACTTGCCATTGTGGGTCACCATCATGATTCCTACCGTTAGGTCGTAATCTTCGGGACGCCTATAAACACCCATTGTAAGTCGTAGAGCCATCGTACCAAAGTCCCAAAGCCATCGCCATCGTTGACGTCGAAGCACCATGCCATTGCTTTATTAGTCGCTGCATGAAGTCCAGGGCCATCTCGAGTTGTTCTGGAGTCATCCATCCTTAGTCCCTGTCAACTCATCAAAAACCCCCAAACTCAATCCCGAAGTATGTGTGTGCCATGCCCAAAGCCTTTAGCCAAAACCACATGCTCCACCTCTGTTCGGTCCAACCTCCATCTGAACCAAGCAAGATCCAAATCGGTTTTGTTGACCAGAGCCGAATCAAGTCACCTAGTCCTCTACTGAACCGACTCGATGCCACCCACCGAACCACTGCCTATGTCCGGCCCTGAAACACTACTCCACCGAACCGTTTCCCATGTTCGGCCCCCAAACCACTCCACCACCGATCTATTTCCATCGGCCAGACCTAAACCAAGGCAACTCCTCTCTAAACCTTCAACACTACTAACAACGACCATAGCCACCTACTGACCCAATTACCTATAGCGTCTCCAAGTCCATGTTTCGCGTCAATTTCACCGCTATGCCCCTTTCTTCGACCCTTTTGCATTCCATATGCAGCGATACAACTCTCAAAAACGAGTCAATCCATCGAAGCCCAATTTCATGGTTCCTAACTCTAAGTTACTCCGATGAGCATTTTTAACCATACAAGCATACAAGCATACAAGCATACAAGCAAACACCATACACATACCAAACAACATTCAAACATGCAAATCACACAATCAATTATTGTAAATCATTATATAATATGTCTCTAATATAGCCTAACATACATCAGGGCAACCATACATTAAATTAACATAATTTGAACACTTCAAAGCATTTTAAATTCATTTTTAGTTTAGGTTTCACTTTAAAATAGTCCCATAACATAATTTTGACTTTAAAAATGGGTTTAAAACATGTCAAAACCTGTGAAAACATATACAGTAAAGTGAAAGATGATAAATCACTAGCCAAAACCTCTAAAATCCTATTTTTGCATGCAAAATGAGGAAAATCCGAATGTCAACAGCCAAGATGTAATTTTCCAGTCCCAAAATGTAGATTTAAAGATCTCTAATGAATCTCATTGCTAATATACCCTTAATCTATATTTTAGATTTGATTTCGATGAGAAAAGAGAAGCTTTTGGATGGAGAATGGGTTAATGGAGACTTAGATCTATTTGGAAAGAGGTAAAAGTGATTTAGGGATGATGGTTCAACCAAATATAATATCCAAATCCTAAATTGATTAGCGGGTTTGCCCCCAAATTCACCGATTACCCACTAGCTACTCGAAAAACTACCGATCGTTAAACAACCATATCTCTTAGCCAAAAAGTCAAAACCATTATTATGACCACTCTATGGAAAGAGAAACCATCATACCTTTCTAATGAAAGTAGTCACTGATGCTAATTCAGCTTCTATCAAGAGATACATTTATTACAAGTTTTCAACGGTAAAATCGTCTAGAAAAATTCTAAAGATAGGAAATTTGACGAATAGGCAGTTTCCAAATTTATAGAGTCATACAACCTTGTATAAATTTTAAAAATATATTTTACAATACTCTAATATGTGAAATACGGGTCATTGCATGTCCCATCTACCCTAGGTAGATAATAACTGAATGTGTGTGTGACATATGTATAAGTACCACAGGTCCCCTTGGATAAAGATACTTTCCCTGCTAGTAGACGTAACTCAGCACCTCATCAAGATCCATCATAAACACTGTGTCATGTCCTCGTCGTCGCATATACCAAGGAACTCCCATAGTGCCCAATAATGGCATCACAATAGTTTAGCTATATTTTATTCGTTTTTGAAAGACCTCCACAAAAGGGTTATCTAGCCCTGCCTTCTAACAACAAACAAAATAGAAAACAACTGTAAGGCGATGCTTGTCCTAAACAGAATCTACACTAGTAGGAGGCATAGTCCATTTGGGCGTAACCCTCATCTTTCCGCTGATCGCTTAGGACCGATTATGTTCTCGACCTATGTAAACAGATCCTAGTCCTTATATATGGTACCGGTATCACTATCGTAACGTCGAGCCTTCCTCATTGTCCCATTTTGATTGCCTAATGCAATCAAAGAAATGCCCACTTTGTTACTTAAATGTACCCCCTAAAAGGTCGAAGCAGACTCTATTTGTCCTTTGACACTTCGATGGGGACAAACCTTCTTACTAGTATATTCCCTTCACCTATATGTGAACGTATAATCCCATTGGTTTTATAGTTGGATATGTCCCACATTAGTATAATGCATACACAACTGCTAGTAGCCCTCTACAGTGGGAAGACTTCTATTATGTAACACTACTGACCTTGCATTCCAACCCATTTTAATGACTAAGTCATTTTCATTTGATCTAAGTTATTGGCTAAATTCAATAGTTCACACCTGTTATAAATGCATGCTTGAGGCTACGTATTATATTAATACTTACTTATTTACTACGCCTCCAATGTTCACTGTCAATATTTAGTTATTATTAATAAATATATTAGTAGAAAAGGAGGATCCTGGATTATTTAGTAAGAAGGCTAAATGACTCTAAGAGATTTATTGATGTAAAAAAAAATCCTAGTAAAAATAATTAGGTGGAATTAGTTAGGGTCATTTCAATAACTGACTCCTTATTTCATTAAAGTCAATTTAATGTCATTTTGTGCTTACTTTTAACTTAAAATATTTCAATTCTTACTATCTTCCTTTGATTACTAAACTTTCTTATTTACACATTTCATTACTTTACCTACATTTGGTCACTTGTTATTTAATTTCTAATTTGTCTTTCTTGAATATATTCATTTTATAATTAGACTATTGCTATTATTACTATTTACAGTTCTTTAGTTTATACTTTGGGATTTTTGCATTAATGCGTTGGAAAGATACCTTTCCTAGAAGAAAATGTTAACACTGTAAATTTTTGTAACTTACCAAAAAGGAGATTTATGTTATGTTTGGAAATACAAGGAATTATCATTTTTTAATCGAAATAGACAGTACAAAATATGGTAAACATCCCTATTTTATACAACTCTTTCTTTTAGGCACATTCCTTGTTAGTTAAAACGATACACTTTTATTTAAAATTATATAACTGGATAATTTATAGACATTTACATTGCAACACACTTTATTCCAGTGAACTAAAATACTGCTTAAATCCTAATAAGTTTTAACTTTTAATTCATATTTATCAACATATTCCATTCAACCCATAAATCCGGAATTTCTATACAATCTTATTTATTAAGGGACTACTACTTACACCCTAACTTTCCTGATTCGAGTATATGCAGTATTTAACTCAAGTTAATAGTTTACAGAATATGTAGGCATCATTACACATATAATTAAGCCGACAACTCCAATATAATTATATCTAGGCATACAAGGAACAGATTTACAATGAAATAAATCCAATATTATATAAAAATATATAATTTCCTACTCACCTTTAAGCTTTCCCAATCTCTAGTTCTAAACCCTGTTATTTCTATTCGACTTCCTTTTTTCTTCATAACAGAATATATCACAAGCATATACATATGTATTAGAAACTAGATCTGAGTAGATATTTGAATTTAATTTAGATTTGAATTTATGGCAATTCGATTCGCTCTTATTCTTCTTTTATATTATTCTCCACTATTCGCCACTTGTATAAACAATATAGATTATAATTTTCTTTAGATTTAAGAATTTGTGGAGAAAAGAAAATGGCTGAGCTTCGTCATGCTTTAGAAAATATGAGAAGAAAAGTCATGGGTTAGGCCCGTATTTATAGGGGTTTCAATAGATGTCAGGCGTTAGATTATATTCTTTTAAATCTGGGCCGTTTGGCTTTTGTCAAATTGACAACCACCATCATCTACTAGTCGACCACCACTCCCCCATCAGTCGACCGCTCACGATCGATCGGTACAAGTTAGGGGTTAATGGTTGGTTTAATCACGTTAATTAATTATGTGATGTTTTATTTGTTGATTTAATTCCTTATATGACCGATCTAGGTAATTTCTTTCTACTTTGATTAATGTTAACCTTACATAAACATTAAGTGAGTGTTTACATTAACTAGCGTTAATTAATTTTATTTATTTTCTTAATTACAATATATAATTATTTTTGATCTGAAATATTCAAATGTTAATAACTTTCTCGTTTGAGCTCCGATCGGAAAATTTTATATATGAAAATTGATCAGAAAATCGCCACGAATGCAACAGTGCAAGTTTTGTAGCCAAATTCTGAGGTTTGTGAAAATTCCATTCTCGGCTTCCTTAATTAGTAATTAGTTTCTTTTTAATTAATTATTGTTAAATTTTCGGGGTGTTACAGTTACCTTCTATGGCCTACAAGTAAAACCCTGTAATGTTGAATCTGTTCTCTCCTTTAATCGGCATCCAAAACTTCAGATAGACTTACCAATCTGAATGCAATAACCACCGGTCTTTGAATTTGATTTAATTTGTGTATTTGGAAGCTTGAAAATAAGGAGTGCTGGAGTAGGGGGTCAACCTTAACTAGTCTTAGGAGAAGCATAACAAACTATTAAGTGGGGTTATAGATGAATAACTGGGCAAGATCCTAAGGAGTGAAAGCACCCTGGGTTGAGTGTGAAAGCACCATCCTTGTTGACCAAGGCAAATAAAATACAAACAAGAGATAGGAACTTGCAAATAAAGTAAAGAGACAAGGGATTTTTATAGTGGTTCGGCTGTTAATGAAGCCTACGTCCACTTTATAGCTTTTATTATTGACGGACTACAATTACAAGCTGAATCTGATTACAATGCGATTGAATCTTATAAGTTAGATCAAGTTAATAGTGTTAGAGTTCACTGGAGAATCACAGTGAACCCTGTAGATGACAGCTGTGTGGGAGGAGAAGAGTGAAGAGTAGTTTTTCCAGAGTTTCAACATCAAGTACAGAAGATCCTATTTATGTGGCAGGTTGGATTGCATTCGTAGGAGTTGAAGAACAATTGGGCTAGTCCACTTTTGCCAAAAGCCTCCATATGATGCCACGAATAAGTTCAGAGAATTTAACGACGATCGAGCTAACCTGATGAATCGATCCATAATTGATGGGTCGCTAGCGATCCATAGGTTCTGGATTGCTAATGATTCAATTACTTTGGATACTTCTCCTTCATCCTTTCTGAAAATTTCATAGCAAACTAACATGATCCTATGGATCGCTGGCGATCCATATACTTAGGGGTTTTTTGACTTCTTTGGGGTTGTGCTCCTTGCCTTATGTAAGTGGTCTCTATGTAATTTCATAGCTAGTCGCCTTGTTTTGGTGATGATTCATACACTGGTTGCACTGAACTGTTGATTAAATCAGACGAATGCTCACTTCTCGATCAAACTAGCTTGGAATTCCATCAAACTTAGCAGTCATACCTAGAATACCTGTTGGATCATGGTGCAAGAGGATTGGTGGATCTACGGGCGGTCCTTATGGATCAAAAGCGATCCATAGGAGATGGATTGCTGGCGATCCATCACCTTAGTGTAATTTTGCCTTCCTTTTCTTTAACTTTTCTTGGTTGATTTTTCTAGCCCTTTTGGTTGGTTCTTGAGTTACTCTAATTGACATAGATGTTCTGACTTCCTTTGAAATCTGTTGGGTCGAAAACCCGGATAACATTTGCCCGCCAGAGTATGCATTTGTTGGAAACAAGGCATGCTTTGGAAGTTACTGCTTTTGAATTCCCGCTTGATAAAGTTCAAGTGATCTTGTTAAGGCCATTATACGAATTTGGTTCTGGTCATTCAGTCGTTTGTTGAATTCTGACGAGAATCATCATTGCTCATAACAGTGAATCAATTTCAATCTGACAACTTTCAAGAGGCTTGCAAAAGACACTTAGATCAAGTTTGGTGAATTAGGAAAAATTTGCTCAAAATTGCTTGGGTCGCTAGCGGTCCATGGTCCATGGATCGCTAGTGATCCATGGACTTAGTGTATGTTCTTTCTGCAATGTCCTACTTAATCTATTCTAGCTAACCTTATCCCATTCGAGCTTTATTCACGATTTGACTCTTCTGCCTTACGACCCGATCCAAAATTTGCAAAACCTAACTCGTCCTTTGCGATCACCGTTGCTATTCCTCGCCTTCGATAATCCTTGGCTTTGCCACCACCTTGACCTAGCTACGCATTCTTGCTACTCTACCTTTCTGAATCGCCACCGACCTTCCCCATTGGGTCACCGCCCCCCTTTCTTACCATAGGCCGCCAACATTTCAAGTTCATTCGTGTCCTCTTTTTGATTCTTGATTATAGGTGGGTAATGTAGATTTTAACGTTCGTTTAGCAATTCGATGACGGGGTTGTATTGGTGATGATCGTTGCGAAGAATTCGAGTTAATTGCAATTTTGTGGAAGAAGATAGTAAATCGAGTCTTGAGTTCTTCACAGAATGATACTTGGGCTTTACACTGGTGCTTGACATGTTTTGCTATCTTCGTCCACAGAATCAGAATTAACTTGCACTAAGTTACATTATTGATACAACACGATGTTTCGTAAATTGGGTTTAGCCCTTCCAAAGGGGAATAACAGCTTAGGGTAGCATCTCGCGTGTAGCTTGCATTGTTATCGCCTTCTGGAGAGTTCAAATTGGTCCCATTGTTGCACACTCAATGTTCCTGAAATGGGAAGGGCTTCCCGTGCCGCTTCGGACAACGGATCCATTATCGATCGTTGATCGATAAGGGTAAGTGTAGGAGAAATAACTTCAATAAATGATACGAGAAGCCCTTCTCATTCTTCATTGCGAGCGAACTATCTACGCAAAATAGAGCATTTGTAGTGTTTAGGACATCGAGTTCAACCCACATAGATAACACACTGCACTTGCCCCGTTCTATATTTGAAATCCGATGTGTCAGTGTAAACCGATATTTCTTCGGAATTCAAGTGTTGTAGGCGAATTTTTAGTTAAAGATAGAATTACCTGACTGCGTTAGATGCAAGTTCTACTGTATAGAATGAAGCATCTGTCCTCTCGTTGTAAGTCCAGTGGAGGAAGTCCAAAACTTTCAGAAGCTGAATCGTCATCCATATTGCCTTCCTCTTCAGTTCCGTGAGCTGACTACGGTCAACTGGTGTCGGTTGGCCCGGTTGTAGACCGGACTCATCTGAATTTCAGAGTTCTGCTTAATCCCCTAGAGAGAGCTTCGTCCATAATCTCCGCTAAGGTTCTACCTAACATTTGTTTACAACATGACATTTCGAAGGACGATGTGCGCCTTCCGGAGAAGAATGAGTTTGCCCATATGTTGCCTTCGGGATACACCACTTTCCACGATATATATGCTTAAATGGAGCAATGCCCCCTTTAATAACTTCATGAAAGAAACTCTTTTGAACTTGGGAATTGCTCCATTCCAAATTCATCCTAATGGATACGCAATCTGGATTTGCCTTCATGTCATGTTTTTGCGGACATTTAATTGTGCCCCGAGTTTCGATGAGTTGAGATATTTTTTGCTATTTAAGAAGAGAGATGAGTGCCCATCCCTTGTCATCTTGAGCCCCAAAGAAACCGCAAGATCGTGTTGTAGCTTTAATTTTTTTTTCCCAATTCAAGACTCGATATTTCTTTGTTAGGTGTCCCGAAGGATTTAACTGCCTTTGGACAATGGGGGTTGAGTTCTCTCTTTTACTTATTGAGTTTCAATACGTCGCTATGGATTTCTGATAGATCAAATACTTCTTGCAGTTATTCCAAGGCCAAATAAAGCATCACTTGATCAGATTTTCTATACTTTGAAGGCATAGATGCCAAGGAGAGATCGGTTAAATTTTTTCCAATGGATGAGAATTTGCTCCTGTATGGGCTATTGCATCCTTGGATATCCGCCATAGCCGTTGAAGTCCCGTCTCCTTCCCATTCCAGAATATAAATACGCTCCACTTCTTCATCACATGGCTCTGAAGAAGATGGTTTCCTAGAAAAAGAGGGCCCGTCTAGCCAGTCCATTAAAGAAACTCATGAAGGAAAGTGTGTCACAACTGAAGCTAGCTATCCGGCCAGAATGCCCCCAATTTTGGAGGAAGGGGAAGAAGAATTCAAGCAACATAAGGGAAAGGCTGCAGTGGCAATAGAAAAGGAGGAGGGTGAAGTTGAGGGCGGCAGTAGTTATGATTCCTCTTCTAGTGATGATAATTTCGATGCAAGCTCCGACGATGGAGACTTCGAATCATGTGATGAGACTCCGAGAATGAGTCCCATTCTCCCAGATTCAACCCCCCGAGAGATTCACAATAAAGATGCTCCCCTAGCATTCGAGCGACATCAGGGTTTCCGGATTAAAGATACCGTTGTGGACTTTGGAGATTTGAGCAATGTTTACGTAGATATCGATGAACTTATAGGGGAAGATTTCGAATTTGAGGAAACATCTCCTTGCCTAGGGCATATTGTGTCTAGAGTCAGCCCGATTTCTACCACGGTGGCTTCCCGATCCGGTTTGTGACGTCCTTTTAGGCTACCTTAGACATACTACACATTTCACTAGGGTCACATTCACTGACACAAGCATTATTTAGGCCTATTTCTCATCGCTAAAACTCTTTATTTATAATTCAAATTAGGTACCATGAGAGGCCATGGACTTTATGACGATCTTGAACAATTCACTGATTCACAACGTTGGTCAAGACGATCTTCAAGCTATCACCAGCCCCGTGAAACCGAGGAATAGTGGAGAAGGCAGAAAAAATCGGAAGTCGAAGCTCGTCACGGGGATGAAAGAGAATAGGGTTGGACATATAAGAGTGGTTATGAGAAGAGAAAAACCCTTGACGGCTGAGAGAAACCGTCCAAGAAGCCGAAGGTTGACCACGGTTCTCATCCCTCTAAACATTAGGCTTTCGCCCCGGCCCCAATTTTCGTCGGTCTTGAAGTTTCGGTTTCTTCTGTTCAGGCTCCATTTTCATCTCAAGCCCCATCGACTCACATGGTGCCCACTTCTGGTTCCTTGCATCCTTATAGGAGTCTGGCTTACATTCTTCCGTCAGGTCCCCCTAGACTCGAAGCTGTGCTCCCCAGGTGGTTTCTAAAGGGAGTTAAGTTTGACTGCGACCTTTGCCTTGTCCGCAAAGATTCCTATATGCCCTACCTTTAGGTGATTCAAAATGATTTTGATCAAGCCGAGGGATGGAAAAAGCTATGCAAGCAGCTGGTTGACACAAACCACAATAATTATCAAGAGATCCTCTTCTTTGAATCGGAGAAAGGCGATTTCGAGAGGGCGTTAGCGGAATGTGATGCCAAAATTGAGAGACTAACACGAGAGGGGGACGCTGCACTCTGAGAGAGTAAGAACAGCGCCAGCTTGCTGAAGGAGCTGAAAGAGGCCCATGCAAAAATAGAGATCGTATTTCAAGACGAAATCAAAAATGCCCATGCGGACGAAGTTAAGCTAAAAGAGGAGCTCGAAGCCTGTGACATGATTATTGAAGCTCAAAAGAAGACTATTGCTGATCATGACAAAGTTGTTGAAGGACATAACAAGAAAATTGCTGAATATGCGGGAATTGTGGAATCCCATGACAAGACCATTTCCGATCAAGCCCATACGATTGCTTCACTCCAAGAAAGAGTTGCGCAGCTTAGCAGCGAGAAGATTCGAGTTGAAGTTGAGAAGGCTGCCATAATAGTGGATTACATGGAGTTACAGGACACTTTCAAAAAGAAGATGGGGACGATACCATCTTAAATTTCTATGTTAATTCCTTGCTCAATGAGTAATTGAAGAAAGCATCGATAGAGGGTCGAGAGGTCCTTCGAATTGAGAAGGAATAGGAGGTTGCTGATGCTACTATGATTGCAACTACCAACACATTGCTGGAGCCTTTAATTTCTCGGCCTGGTGAATCTTTAAGACAACCTTGCGATTAGTTGGCGAGTTCTGCCGGTGCTACTTTGTCGTTTGTTCCTCCGGCAACTGTCTCTGAAACTTCTGACGGCCTTGGAATTTCTCCGAAGATCGTGCAACCATCAAAAGAAGGAGAAGGCAGGGAATACAAGATTGAAATTCTCAGCCATTCCTCTGATGCAGGCAACCTTCTTGTTTCCCTCAAGTTTGAGAATTTTCAGTTCATGCTGCAAGAACAAGACGAACTTAAAGCTTTTATTTTTTATCTTATAGGTCTGTTTTATTTACCAACTGACCCACCAGTTTCCCCGATGCCTGGGCTTGTCACTATTTTAACTACCTCGACACTTGTCTCTTTAGCCTCTCTGATTGTTACGCCTGTGTCTGGGTCATAGCCAGGGTCGGAATCAGAGAAGATTGCTGCATTGCATGGTCTAGACGACCCTTTTGTATCTTTGGAGGGCGACTTCATGGCAGTTGAAGCTCAAGAGTAGGAGGACCAGACTAGCCAGCCGCATAAATCTAAATAGAAAATGTTTGCCATTAAGAAAGAAAAGGTTGAGGAGATAAAATCTTTGAGGAGCTCCTGCAAATCCCAGAAGCTCAAGGCCAAGGGGGAGTGTTCCGAGAAAGTTAAAGCATGGGGAGGAGATGCCGGTGCTGAGAAGATAGTAGATGTTTCGGGCAGTGACACTACTCCTGGCGGGGATTCTGGGAGGAAGAAGAAACTCCTGACTAAAGGTGGGAAGGGGAGAGGAGGAAAGAGGCATTGATACTCGAGCCATGGTGGATTTAGATTTTTTATATGTGGTTTTGTTCAAGTGCAGAGTTTGCACTTACTCCTTTGATTGTTGTAGCGTCTATATTTTTCTTTTTGTTGGCCGATATTATATGGGTACGACCCCTACATTTTTGACTTTGTATAGAAAATGCTATAAGTAATACAATGTTGACATTTTGATTGTAACTTTATTTGTTTACTTATATGCATTTCATGCTCTTATGCCAACTTTATTTACTGCTATTTTATTTTACCTAGTCCTGTAATTACCCCAAAATTCTTTGTTTGGAGTAACAGAACCGTGAAGTACTTGGTTTCTTATTTTTGAGTATTTTTATGTGTGCCCTTTAGTTCACGGGGCTGGTTACTCCAAACACTTGACGAATTACCGGTTGATTCGAGTGACTTTTTTAGATGTTTGTAATCGGACTTGTTTTGCAGTTCCTACCTTCAAGGACCTGTGATTTGGACACCTCGATTCCAAAAATATTGTCGGTCAACAATCAAAATTTTCTACTGATTCGTAGTCGTTTGACATTGCTAGACTCATACCCATTATTCCTGATAGTGGGAATGGATTGATTCTTGTTAGTCCTGCAACAGACGAGTTCCCCGACATCATCGGGAAATATCAGTATGTAAGAATGTGCGCGGTTTATGAAATGCGTGGTTTTTGAGAGTGTGTATGGCTTATGTGATGCATGGCTTTTGGGATTGATATTACCTGTCGATCTGAAATGGTTTGGAACTTCTCGACTTTACTAATCTTAGGGCAACATGAGGAGTTCTTGCTTCAAGAGCGTGATTCCATGGCTCAAAACGAGATACGTGGCTTATGGGAGTGTGCAGCTTTTAAGGTTATGCTCGACTGGATGTGATTCCACAATCATGACGTGATGCATGGCTTATGGAGTGCGTGGCTTCAATTTAGGCCTTCCGGGCATCGCCGGAGTAACACCAGTTCTTAGAATGCGAGGATCGGGTTCCGTCGATCCAACAGTTTGAGTCGATTTGCTTCCATCAACCCGGTCGGTAAGTGGGGCGTACTTGAGCATGATTCCACTATCTCAAGCAGCGATTGGATGGTTTTGAGCCGATTTGACCCATCGACCCAGCATGTTACTTCTACGAACACGGTTTTATTGGTTCAGAAAGCAAAGCAATTTTATTAAGGAAAGTTGGGCAAGTTCTACCTATTTACAATCTTCGGTATTCCGAGATGGCTTATTCATTGAAAATAAGAAGTACATAAGATAGTTTTAGATAAAGTAACGATGCATCGATTCGTTGTTCCATGCTAGGGGAATTTGGATTCTGTCAACTGTTGTCAGTTTGAATTTTCCATTCCCTAGCTTTTGACAGATCACATACGACCCTTTCCAGTTTGGTCCAAAGGTTCCCGATGCAGGATAGACACGTTTGAGGATGAGGTCTCCCACTTCGAAGGTTCGGTTGTGAACTTTGGAGTTGAAGTACCATGCGACCCTTTTTTGCTGAGCAGCGGTCCTTAACTCGGCTTCTTCCCTCTTCTCGTCGGTCATATCGAGCGGCTCGAGTAGGAGCTAATCTTTGTACCTCTAATTGAAATTCTGCCTTCGATGAGAGAGCACATCTAGTTCGATAGGGACCATTGCTTCTAAACCATATGCCAAGGCGAACGGGGTATACCCGGTTGCTACTTTATGTGTTGTTCTGTAAGCCCATAGTGCGAGTGGAAGTTCATCAACCCAATTCCCTTTAGCTTTAGTTAGCTGCTTTTTGATAGTGTATTTGATGATTTTGTTCACTGCTTCCACTTGCCCGTTTGCCTGCGGATGCACGATAGTGGAAAAGCTTTTCTTGATTCGGAAGGTTTTGCAAAAGTCTTTGAAATCGGCGCTTTCGAATTAGTCCCGTTATCCGTGATGATTTTCTGTGACACCCCAAACCTAAAAATAATGTTTTTAGTGACAAAATTATTTATGGTAATAGTGGCCAACGGTTCCGCTTTGACCCATTTGGTGAAATAGTCAACGACAACTATAGCATATTTAGCCCCTCCTTTAGCTATGGGTCATATGCCAATCAGATCGATTCCCTATATTGCGAATGACAATGGGCTGACCATCTACATTAGCTCTGTTTAGGGAGTTCTTTTGATTTTGCTGAATCTTTGGCATCGGTCGCACCGTCTTGCGTAATATGCTGCATCTTGGTTTACTATTTGCCAGAAATACCCGTATCGAAGGATTTTGTTTGCAAGGGTTTGCCCCCGTATGGTCTCCGCAATTGCCTTCGTGAACTTCTCTCAGGATCCTTTGAGCTTCGTCATCGGTCACACATCTGAGCAAGGGGTAGAGAACCCCCTTCGGTAGAGTATCCCATCCTGTATTATGAATAGCAGCGCCTTCCGGAGAAACTTTTTCCACTGGTTCCTATCCGTGGGAAGAGTTCCTGTAAGCAAGTAGTCTTTGATTGGCGTCATCCATGTTTCTGGTTAAATGGTGGTCTAAAAAATCCAATTGACATCCATTTCGCTTATGCTTGTAGTGGTCAAGGTTTCAACCAGGACTAATCCCAACGATCAAGCTTCTCCGGAACTGGCCAGTTTAGCTAAGTAGTCAGCCTTTGTGTTCTGCTCCCTCGGGATGTGAATTATGGTGTAACGTTCGATGTCGTTCAGCAACTCTTGCACTTTAGATAGATGGGGCAAGGTTCTCCCCTTGAGCCCGGTATTCACCTTTTACTTGACAGATGACTAACTAAGAGTCGCTATAGATGTGTATGGATTTTATCTCCAGCTCTTTCACAATTTTTATCCCAGCAATCAATGCCTCATATTCTGCTTCGTTATTTTTCGCTGGGAATTCTAATCGTAAGGCATAGCAAATGACTCGTCCTTCGGAAGTCTCAAGCACTACCCCTGCCCCTGAGCAGAAGTTATTAGATGCACCATCGATGAAGAGTTTCCATCGTGTTTCCACTTCCAGAGTAATTTCGTCTTCTTCATCTCGTATGGTATATTCGATGATGAAATCTGCCAACGCTTGCCCGTTGATTTCCTTTCTAGGATGGCAAGTGATTTTATATTGACTTAATTCGATATTCCATTTGATGAGCCGCCTGAAAGTCTCGGGGTGGTACAGTACTTGCTTTAGGGGTTGGTTAGTCAATACTTTGATCGGGTATGCCTGGAAATACGGTCGTAACTTCCTGGATGCGGTCAAGAGACAATGTGCTAGCTTTTTCAATTTCGGATAATTTTTCTTAGCTCTAGTGAACCGTTTACTAATGTAGTATATGGGTCGCTAGATCCTAGCTTCTTCACGTACAAGAGCATCACTTAATGCGTGAGGTGAGACTGCTAAGTAGATGAACAAGTCCTCTCCGTCTACTGGCTTTGATAGGATTTGCGGGGTTTCCATATGTCGCAGAAACTCTTCAAACGCGGTTTGACAAGCCTTATTCCATTCAAAGTTCTTCTTTCCTTTCTTTAGTGCATCAAAGAATGGTATACATTTGTCGGTGGCTTTTGAGATGAACCAGCTTAACACCGCGACTTTCCCATTCAGGCTTTGTAACTCCTTCTTGTTCTTTGGGGCTTCGACTTCTCATAAGGCAGTAATTTGCTCTGCATTTTCTTTGATGCCTCTAGCGCTTACTATGAATCCCAAGAACTTTCTGGAGGCTACCCCGAAGTGACATTTGAGTGGATTGAGCTTCATCCCATATTTTCGGAGTATTTCAAACATTTGACGAGATTATCCAAGTAATTGGCAGCTATTCATGATTTAACTAACATGTCATCCACATAGACTTCCATGGTTTTTCTGATCTGGCGCTTGAATATGGCATTTACTAATCTTTGATAAGTTACCCCAACATTCTTTAAATCGAACAACATTACCCTGTAGCCG
Organism: Allium fistulosum; assembly: GCA_030737815.1. NCBI lineage: Eukaryota > Viridiplantae > Streptophyta > Magnoliopsida > Asparagales > Amaryllidaceae > Allium > Allium fistulosum. The sequence continues at coordinate 228,666,485 of CM060908.1, read as the reverse complement.
TATAATCCTAGGTCGGTGATGAAGCTAGTGATTTCCTGATCATGTTCGTGCATAAGGATCTAGTTGTATCCCGAGTATGCATCCATAAATGATAGCAGTTCATGTCCAACCTTTCCGTCCACAAGCTTGTCAATTCTATGTAGAGGAAAGCTGTCTTTTGGGCAGGCGTTGTTTAAGTCCTAGTAGTCGATACAAGATCGCCATTTCCCATTGGAATTCTTGACTGAAACCAGGTTAGATACCCATTCGAGGTAGGTTGCATCACGAATAAAATCATTGGCCATCAGCTTGTCGACTTCTTCTCTCAACGCCTTGGACCGTTCAGTGCCCAGGTTGCGCCTCTTCTATTTTACTGGTGTATACTTAGGATCAATGTTGAGTGCATGGCATGCAATTTCGGTGATACCTCACACATATCGAAATGTGTCTAAGCAAACACATCCAAGTTAGCATGAAGAAATTTAGTGAGTTCCAATCGCATTTTGTTGCCAAGGTGCGATCCAATTTTCAAGACCCACGTTGGGTCGTCCATGTCCACTTGGATAGACACCGTCAATTCTGCCAGTGCTACCCAATCCTCCCCTGAACTCTTCTTTGTAGGGTCTAATGCCTTATCGAATCGACTATAGTTCCCAAGCCAGGGGCGGCTTTGTAGTTGCTATTCGGTAGGTTCATGAATGTGGAGGGTTCTCCCCCCATTCTTCCCCTTTTCCTTTCTTTTAGGTTCGCACAGTTCTGTGATATAACATTCTCCGGCTGCACTTTGGTCTCCTTTGATCACCCCAAATCCATTCTTCCTTGGGAATTTCATGGTAAGCACCACTGGGCTAAAGTAATTCTAAAATCCACCAATCTGGGCCATTCCAAGAAGGCATTGTATGCCGAAGTTTCGTCTACGATCATGAAAGTTTGGATGAGGGTGACTCTTCGGTCACCTTCCCCAAGTTCTATAGGCAAGTCAATCATTCCGATGGGTTGTTTGGGTTCGCTGATGAATCCTTGAATTTTGGTTTGGCAGGCAGATACATCTTTCATGCTAATCTTCATCTGATCAAAGGTGCATTTGAAAAGGATATTCATAGAACTGCCGCTGTCTACTAATACTCGTCTGACCATGGCGGGTACAATTCTTACTGTCACGACCATGGGATCGAGAGTTGGAGCTTCTACTCCCTCAGTGTCTCAATTTCTGAATACTATGTCATCATTTAGAGTTCTTTGGTGCTTAGCGAGGGTTCTGTCTTCGATTGCAAGGCATGCATCTTTCGGAGCATGCCTCAATGAGCTTGCGTAACGCTCCATTTCTCCCCAACTCTTCTATGTGGGTTGGGGTCCTTCAAATATTGTTCCAATGATGAGTCTCTGGTAAGTTCGTCTAGATCCCTCTTCGCAGGTTCCAGCTTGGTTTCCTCGATTTCTAGGAGCTTGGGGAGCTGTGGGTTGGTCAGGATTTTGTGATTTTATTATGTACTGCTGAAGCTTGTTTTCTCGAATTTGCTCCACAATCAAGTTCTTTAGGTGACGGCGGTCATTCGTGTTGTGGCCATGCGCTTAGTGGAAGCGACGTTACTTTCTATAACGCTTTTGCTATTCAGTTGCTTCCTTTTTAGGAGGTTTCTTGTACTCCTTTGTCCCTTGTGTTGCAAGATAGATGTTTTTCGAAGTATCATTGAGCGAGGTGCAATCTTCGGGCCCGAAGCCTTTAAGCCGCTTATTACTTCCATTACGCTTATTGGAATTTTGATTTTTCCTTTTCTGAATTCTATTTTTTCCCGCATTTCCTTCAGTGGTCCCGGAGATATTTATATCTTGGTTTGCCGCCACACCACTCTGTCCAACGTTAGGATGTTGTAAGTTAGCATATTCCCTTTTTAGTTCTTGTGCCTATTCTAGTCTCAAGTACTGGCTCGCCTTTCGGTTGAAATCCTTCCTAGTAGTGGGTTGTTTCAGTTTGATCCACTTTTCGAATTCAGTGTCGGGATGTATAGCGCAGACCAGAGCCATGAAAACCATATCTTCATTTGAATTATTTACTTCAGTCACCACGGTGTTGAATCGGTTCAAGAAAGATTTCAGGGATTCGTGTCCCTAGAATAGGCCAGATATGGACAACATGTCTTTTAGCCATATCGTGTGAAGTCTAAATTGATCAAGGAATCTAGTTGCTAGTTGATCGAAAGTGGAGATGGATATCGGCGGAAGCCTAGTAACCCACATGGAAGCAATTCCCTCCACAAAAATTGGGAAACATCAACATCGAATGGAATCCGAAGCATTCGCTCCATCCATGTACCAATCGTACTTATAAAAGTGGGGTTTTGGGTCTCTCATTCCGTCAGAAGACGGAATGGTTGGCATAGTGAACTTTTCGAGATACATCTCATTCAAAATCTCATCGGTGAAAGGGGTCCGACTTGGAGTAGATCCCCATTCATCATCCCTTCTATTCTTAGTCTCATCCATCTGTCGCTTGACCATGCCTGTGATATAAGCCTTAGATGTCTAGTAATCTAGGGGTCGGCTGTCAGTAACTACACCGAGTGTTTGTCTTTGCAAACGATCTTGGTGAGTGGGATAAAGCCTAGGCACTCCTGTCTTCGGGAGAGCCACTCACTCGGGATTTCGTTAGCTTGCAGTTGGCTTGATTGGGGAAGTCTAGATTCCCCTGGCGTTATCGAATGCATTTTTATTTCCTTCCAACTGGTCATTGTCAAGTTGCTCACCATCTTCTGAATCGGAGAGGTCCATGACTATATCCTCCTGTGGGGTTTTCGCACCTAGATTTAAGTTCATAGCGGGTTGCCTCGCGGTTGGTAGAGTGCTTGTATTTCCTTCTATTGATTCCCACGGTTCCATCTATGGCAATTCGATTCGATCTTATTCTTCTTTTCTAATATTCTCCGCTATTCTCCACTTGTATAAACAATATATATCATAATTCAATTTAGATTTAAGAATTTGTGGAGAAAAGAAAATGGCTGAGCTTCGTCATGCTTCAGAAAATACGAGAAGAAAAGCGAGGGGTTTGGCCCGTATTTATAAGGGCTCGAATCGATTTCAGGCATTAGACTATATTATTTTAAATCTGGGTCGTTCGACTTAGGTCAAATTAACAACTGCCATCATCTACTAATCGACCGCCACTTCCCCATCAGTCCATCGCTCATGGTCGACCGGTCCAAGTTAGTGGTTGACTGGTTGGTTTAGTTACATTAATTAATTATGTAATGTTTTGTTTGTTAATTTAATTCCTTGTATGACTGATCAAGTTATTTTCTTTCTACTCTGATTAATGTTAACCTTACGTAAATGTTAAGTAACCGTTTACATTAACTAGTGTTTATTAATTTTATTTATTTTCTTAATTACATATATTATTATTTCTGATTTGAAATATTCAAATGTTAACAAATTTTTCGTCTAAGCTCCGACCGAAAAACTTTATATATGAAAATTGATCAGAAAATCGCCATGAATGCAACGGTGCAAGTTTTGTGGCTAAATTTCGAGGTTTCTGAAAATTCCATTCTTGGCTTCAGTAGTTATTAATTAGCTTCTTTTAATTAATTATTGTTAAATTTTCAGGGTGTTATAGTTACCTTTCTATGGCCTACAAGTAAAACCCTGTAATGTTGAATCTGTTCTCTCCTTTAATTGGCATCCAAGACATCAGATAGACTTACCAATCTGAATTCAGCAACCACCGGTATTCGAATTTGACTTTATTGTGTATTTGGAAGCTTGAAAATGAGGAGTGCTGGAGTAGGGGGTCGACCTTAACTAGTCTTAGGAGGAGCGGAACAAACTGCTAAGTGGGGTTATATATGAATAAATAGGCAAGATCTTAAGGAGTGAAAATGAAACATAGATCAACCTTTTTATTAACCCCAAAAATGGATAAATACCCTGGGTTGAGTGTGAAAGCACTAGCCTTATTGATCAAGGAAAATAAGATAGAAAATGAGATAGTAACTTGCAAATAAAAAACTAGACAAGGGATTTTATAGTGGTTCAGCTGTTAACAAAGCCTACGTCCACTTTATAACTTTTATTATTGATTGACTACGATTACAAGTTGAATTTGATCACAATGCAGTTGAATCTTGTAAATTAGACCAAGTCACTAGTGTTAGAGTTCACTGGAGAATCATAGTGAACCCTGTATATAACTGTTGTGTGGGAGGAGAAGAGTAGTTTCTGTAGAGTTTCGGCTGCTAGTTCAGAAGATCCTGTTTATGTTGTAGGTTGGATTGTATTCATAGGGGTTGAAGAACTATTGGGCTAGGCCCCTTTTACTAGAAGCCTCTACATGATGGCACGAAGAAGTTCAGAAAATTTCATGACGAGAGCTAACCTGGTGGATCGCTAGCAATCCATAGTTGATGGGTCGCTAGCGATCCATAGGTCATGGATTGCTAATGATCCAATTACTTTGGATACTTCTCCTTCATCCTTTCCAAAAATTTCATAGAAAACTAACATGATCCTATGGATTGCTGGCGATCCATATACTTAGGAGTTTTCAACTTCTTCTTTTGGGGTTGCACTCCTTGCCTTATGTGGGTGGTCTCTATGCAATTTCATAGCTAGTCGCCTTGTTTTGATGATGGTTCATACACCGGTTGCATCGAACTATTGATTGAATCAGACAAATGCTCACTTCTCGATCTAACTATCTTGGAATTCCATCAAACTTAGCAATTACTCCTAGAATACCTATTGGATCATGGAGCAAGAGGATTGGAGGATCTACAGGCGGTCCTTATGGATCGCATGCGATCCTTAGGTGATGGATCGCTGGTGATCCATCACCTTAGCATATTTTTGCCTTCCTTTTCTTTACCCTTCCTTTGTTGATTCTTCTAACCCTTTTGGTTGGTTCTTGAGTTGTTCTAACTTGACATAGATAATCTAACTTCCTTTGAACTCGGTTGGGTCGAAAACCCGGATAACACTTTTGCTCTAACCAAATCACATACTTTTGAATCAAAATTCCACTCCACTTCTCCCTGACATTGCCGACCACCCTAGGCTCCCTTCGGGCCTCAAAATAGTTTCAAACCTAATCAATAAAAATGCACCTAAATCTAACTCAAATGCACATCGTTATCATATATCGATACTTGTGTTTATTACTATTAAATACACACACTGTTTAATATTGATCAACACAAAATAAATAAAAATTTATAATTAACATTTCATAAATATTAATTTTTTTAATTAATTTATAACAATTATAATTAATTAAATCGGGTGGTAGCAGGTGCATCCAACATTCGGTTGTGTGACTCTTAGATGTAAATTTTGTCAATGATTAGTATCAAACAATTCGAATACTAACATTTAGATGTCACTTTGCCAGTGGTGTGACATATGGCCCAATTTATGACTTATATAGATTTGGTGAAATTCAATTTTACTTATTTAAACATTACCTGTTAGTGACAATTATTTACACCAATTCTCTTCGTCAAAACTATATCACGTTGGGACTTATGGAATTTGGTAATGGTCAAAATTTCAATATCGTTCATATTGAACATTATAGTCCAAAAAAAGTCCTTTATTCAATATTAACAATAATGATTAACAGAACTACTTTGGCTAGAGATTTTGACTTTTAGTTGACTTCAGTTGACCATGGTACTAAATTCATATAACTAGGGGACAAATCCACTCTTGAATAGTGTTTCACTTCCAATGCTACCACTAGACCCAACAACAGTCGCTCAATGGATGTCACGCCACGATTTAACCATAATTAAAGTGGAGCTTACACAATGAAGATTAATAGTATTCAAGTTAAGAGAACTTTGTAATATTATCACATCGATATTTTCTGTTTGACCTTAGTTATATTAACCAATAGAAAACAACCCAGTGAGTTATTCCATAGTTAACCAATAACTATCAACGCATAACCTCTAGGTGCTCCTAAAAGTCATAAGTAATACATTGCCCAACATTTGGAGAGCGTAACATGCACTTGTCTCAACGGATGCATCGATATTCGGTCTCGTTAAATCTTTACTAGCAACATTTAAGATAATGTATTTATTATATTGTGATAAAATATTCATGATTACGACAATCATAATTACTATTAAAAACACACCCTATATGATTTTTCTGTTAAATATATTTAAATTAAATAATTAATTAATTATAACAGACTATAAAAAGCATATAACAGAAAGATAAACACCTTTATTTAGAATGAAATTTTATCATAGAGTTAATAATTTACATTAAATTACAGAATTTCCCTAAGGGCATACCCCTAACTCTATCAATCTCTCACTTACACAGGGGGCTAATTGTGGAATTTTAATCCTATCCCTTTGATTAGCTTGATGATAGCTGTAACATCCCTCATTTTTAGGCCCGAAATCAAGTGTTACGGATGTTGCAGTCATCCATAGTTTCGATGACAAAATGCGGCTATGTTAATCATTGTGATAATACAAAAACTATATGAATATGGAAAATTCAACACAGTTTTAAAATAAGTTTTCTCATTTCATTTCACAATAAGATTTTAATTTCATTACATAATCCCAATTCGCAAACCACATTCAGAGAAAATATAATTATTATAACATATTCCAAGAGCGACATATGAAGATGCCCTCTTGGACGATCAGAGTCAAATATCTAACATTTAATACAACTTGCCATTACAACACAAACGTAGAATCAAAACACAGTGGAAATAGATATATAGTTCCTACTATGTAGATTGCCTCCTTTACGTCTTTAGAAGCTTATTCGTCTAAAGAGAATTCGAAAAGCCCTTACTCTCAACCTACTCAAATGAGTACTCGAGAATTTAAGGGAAAAACAAAAACTTTGGATCAGACAAAATGTCTGGTGTGAATAATAATCTACCATCTCAAACCAATAGATTTCTAGTAAGACCACACCGCTATGTGGAACGAGTTTCCCCTCGCTAGTACCCAATTAAACATTTTTACCATATACCATGCTCCTGCATCCACAATGGTTATAACGGAATAATATGATAGTGCATAAACATTCATATGTACCGGATTACCCGTTCCCCATTTATTAAACTATCCATCTAAGTTCTTATTGGCTACCCATCTTATATTCATGTGGACTAACCATCCCACATTTTATTTTACTTAAACTAATGTGTACTATCCATCTCACATTTTATCATTTAAATTGATGCAGACTATCAATCTCACATCTCATAGTTTTTCTAGAATGACTATGAACCTTTAAATTAATCAATTAGAGACCATCTTCGGCATGATGTAGATTCTGCATCATACACTACAAGAAAATTTGCTTTTAGTTGTATTTCTTGGTAGCGTTTCAAGGCTTATGTAATCGTTGGTTAAGTTAACTCATAAAAATGAACAAATAAACGCGGAAAATTGGTTTCCGCCAACAATTCACGAAAATTTTCCTAAAATTTTACGCGGCCACTCCTTATCTCTTTTATACGCTTGAATTTTTTTCCTCGTCGCTGAAATTCCATGGCCGCTTCTATCTCCTATCTCTCTTATTTTTATTTCCTAAATCATCCGTCTACGTCCTCACAAAATCCCTCGTCTTCGTCTTCTAAATCTTCCCTCTTTGCCATCGATCTACTGACGAAGCAGGAAAACCTGAATTGATTTTCGACGATCTATTTGGCTATGATGTACTGATAAATTACACTAGGAAGGATAAATCGTCATCTCAGTAGCGTTGGCGAGCTTGTTGATTGACCAACTCAACCTAGGTATTGATTTTAACTTTAGTTTATAATGATGATTTACTGTTGTTAATAAGGAAACCAATAATTTATAGTAGAAAAAACTATTTTGAGTTTCATTCCTAGATTTCTTTTGTTTTTGATTTCGTTTTCTTGTTTTGGTTCGAAGAAAAAAATGAAATATATGAATTTGAGACAACGATGAATGGTTTTATTATGAAACAATATTATGAGCGATTATAATCCTCCTCCTCATTCTGAATCTCTATTCAAATCTTTTATTTTCCAATTCGAGTTCGAATTTGGAACAATTAAACTCTATTTTGAGTTTTGAAACAATGATTCGTATTGACGTAGAAGAAATACAAATGAATTTTCAGATTCTGCGATGACTTTGCTGCTAGTTGGCGTCTTCCATCTGTTATTCTCTTTCGGGTTTGATCGTATAATCAACCCTTTCTTCTTTTAGGATCTAGATCCTATAATATATTTTATTATTCAATCTGGACACTTTTTTTGTTGTTGGTAACCGGATATTGCTTTGAAAAGTTAGATCGTAAGAAGGATATAGATAGGGAAAGTGTTAGGATCGTAATAACTACCACGAAAAATAGTCATGGCAAGTGATGATAGCGTCAAGCAAGTTATGATATCCACTTTATAATTCCTAAAATACAGATCTTGCGCATTGAGCTCTTTACAATTATTTACACCTTCATAGTTTTTTTCCTTCTCGTTTTCTTCTTATTTTCCATTTTATAAAGGCTCCGGTTTTCGAAGTTGGTACAAACAAAAAATGGATTCAAAGTCAATTTGCAGAGCAAGGGTGCTTTTGAAAAGGTAGCAAGTCATTTGCATTGAAGGTTGGCCATAACGAAATAGCAGTTCTCCGCAGCCTTTATAAAGGCCTGGCCAGTTTCATCTTGAAATCACTTTTCTCTTCTATTCTTCATTTTCTATCTCCACATTGCGTCATCAGTCTCTGATACAAAAGGTAATCTTGGTCGAATTGAAGTATTACAAACTTTGAATTCGGTTTCTCTGTTAAAGGGATTCATTGAATGTTGAAGTCAATAATGCGATAATCCATTTATACTCCCATGATTGAATTATTGTTAAAAAAAATCTTTTATGATGATCGGGTTCAGTTTTGCATCATCGTGATCATCGAACCAATATATTAACGGATAAAAGAAAACTATGTTGCTTCCTGCATGTGAAGAAAAACTATGTTGCTTCGTTTATAACTTTTGGGAAAAAAATGTACACTATACTCATTAGTTGTTGTTGGACCTTAGCAAAACATAACTACGAAAGAGACAACTGACTATCAACGATGAATTGTGGATAAGGCGTGAGTTTCATTGGACTGATAAACGTTGTATTGAACTTAGCTTTAATTTATATTTCTTTGTAACTGTTACTATGCATTATATATTATTCGAATGTTTGATGATCCGGTCTTAGCTCTGTGTTGTCTCTTGTGGACTAATTAAGCATGAAGCAACATCCGATCTTACAGAATAAAATATCTGCAATGGATAACAAAATTTAATGATCATTTTGTTTGATTGTAAGTTGAAGTCAAAAAATAATTTATAAAATGTTATCAAGTACACGGAATTACTAGTGGTAGATAAAAGACATGTTTGTGACAGCTGCAGTTTGTCTTATTACCTTACGTTTTGACCATATATTCATATAAACAGGAAAACTTAGTTTGTTTATGGTTTGATAAATTTATTGCTAAAACAATGCAAATCCTAAAAAATGTTTTTTTTCTACTGAACATTTATTTTAAGGAGTTTTATAAAAGGCAAAGCATAACAAATTTTTTAATCCTATGAAGCTCAATAATTTGTTTTTGGGGTTGTTACAAATCACTTGTTAGAAAAAGTTGCTTAAAATCTAGAAGTAGGGCTGGGAGCATATGAATACATACAACTAGCTGGGAGCATAACTGAGAGTACTTTGCATTCTTTGATAATTTGAAATTTGCTGCTCTTATATATATCTTACCTGGTTCTTTTCCATATAACCGAGAGCTCTTCACCGTATATCAAAAGTCAAATTGTGGTATTTATTCTCTGTTTTTAAACTCTATATATACACACACAACTCTCTAACAATTGTAATTTTTCTTTACGGTTTATGAAATATATGTTAGATGCATCTTTCATGGTAGGGGTCTTTTTAAAATTTGGATATTTATTTGGTTAGACTGTACCATAATTGTGGTATTTGTACACGTTCTTTGTAGATTTTTTGCTATTCTTTCATACCTATACATGGTTATTGATTATGTTGTTTTCCCTATCAAAGATAGTTCGGTACCATCACTTTGAGTGCTATATTGTAAGACAGTGAGTGACGTCGAGATGAGGCTGTGCATGTATTATGGCCTTCGCTTATTTTCTTGCTGCCATTTTGATAGTGCACTCATTTTTGCAAGCTAGTTAGATTATGGCCTCGTTTGTAATACTGAAGATATTTAGCAACTGTTTTATTTACTCTTGGGCCTGGGCCTTGTTCTCTCAGCCCAAAACTGTATTCTATATAAATCAGTCTATAGAGACTTGTAATTGTAATTCAATTCAGTTTTCTCATATCAAATACAATAATATTCAATTCTTTTCTGATCTTAAACATATTCAATACTCTGTCATTATACAAATCTAATATGGTATCAGAGCAATTACAAGCCTCACGGCAATAAATCTCAGAAAGTGGATTCAAGGAACTCAGAGCTATCTCTAAAGCCTAACAGCAGTGATCTTATTGCAAGATCAACACTCATCGCCTCATCAGATAGATATCATCATTTGAAGGCATCTTAACGCATCAGGTTATATCTCATCACTTGGGTTAATTATAGAATTTGCAATATTTGTGAAAAACAGGTACCATACCAGAAAATCACGCAGACTTCTGGTTGCAACAAGTTTTTCATCAAAAGCAAGCAAATTCTTGCAAGAAAATTCAAGAAAGTTCAGAAAACCAATTCAAGAAAGCAATCAAAGTCTCAAAGAAAGTTATTGCCGTGCCAAGATTCATCAGAATATTCTCATCATTTGAATCTTGGCTGCAACAAACCTGTTCCTGTCTGTTATTGTGTAAATCTTGAATCAGTAATCTTTTCTTGAATTAGTAAGTTTCTTGCATCCATCTTTGAGATCCTTAATCATGGCTGAAGGAGATAATACTTCAGCAACCTCTGACAACACCAACAACCCACAGCAATTCAATGACGCAACCGAAAAGTTGATCAAGACTGTCATCAGTCCTCAAGGCCAGCTAATCACTGTGCATCTTGAAGAAGACAACTATCTCTTATGGAAGTTACAAGTTGAAACTGCCATGCAAGGATATGGATTAGAAGGTTTTATCCTTGGCTCAATTCCGACTCCTCCAAAATTCATCACTGATTCACAAAACAAAATGGTCAGTAATGAAGAATACACAAAGTTTTACAGACAAGATAGATTAATAAGCTCCTGGCTTCTATCCTCAATTGACACAAAGTTATTGTCACAAGTCATAGGATGTAAATCAGCAAATGATATATGGATCACAGTTGAAAGGATATTCAATACTCAGTCCGCTGCCAAGATTATGCACTATAAAAGACAGTTACAAAATGTTACTAAAGGAAATCAACAAATGAGAGACTATCTTTCACAAGTTAACAATATCTGCAACATGCTTGAAGCAGCAGGACACAAAGTGTCAGAAACAGAACAAGTTCTAAGTATCCTGAATGGGCTCAGTGAGGAATATGAGGCAGTTGTTGCAGTTGTGTCCTCACAACCAAGTCTACCATCTGTACAATTTGTACATGCCACACTTCTTGCACATGAAGCAAGAATTGACCATAAAAGACCCCAAGAAATAGATCTGTCTGTCAATTATGCCTCCAATTCAAGAAACAAAGGACAAAATCAAAATAAGCAAAGTCAACCTTATCAAAGAGGAGGAGGATCAAACAGATCTAGAGGCAGAGGCAGGTGGAATAACAACAACAACAGACCCAAGTGTCAGATCTGTGAGAAAATTGGTCATACAGCTGTTAAGTGCTACTTTAGATTCAATGCCAACTATGTACCAAATCAGAATCAAAACAATCAAGGAAATGGAAAATCTGGTGCTAATATGGCTCAAATTCAGACTGACACTAGCAACAATGGTGAAGTCAACCAAAGCACTATCACAACGTCAGATCACATACATGATGAAAGCTGGTATCCAGACTCAGGAGCAACTAATCACATAACAAATAATCTTGACAACTTAAACCTTGGCAATAAGGAATATAGAGGTAAACAGTCCATATGCATGGGGAATGGTGAGTCTGTCAACATCACTCATACTGGAAGAACCAGTATTGATGGGAAAAGACAGCTTTATTTAAACAACTTATTGAGAGTACCAAAAATAAAGAAAAACCTTATGAGTGTGTCACAATTTGCAAAAGATAATAATGTATATTTTGAATTTTATCCTGAGTATTGCTTAGTTAAAGACATACTGACTAATGAAAATCTTTTGCAGGGTGAAGCAGTCAAAGGTCTATACAGATTTAATCTCAATAACAGTAACAAATGGGAGAGTAATCAGAGGTGTTGTAATATAGGTGAAATGGAACAGTCAAAGGAAAAGAGAAATGTGTTTGACTTGTGGCACTACAAACTTGGTCACCCAAACACAAATGTTGTAAAACAAGTTCTTGTGAAAAATAATATTGTGTTTGATGACATTTCTTTACCATATATATGTACATATTGTCAAATGGGGAAAAGTCATAAGCTACCTTTTAATGACTCTCTAACCAAGTATTCAAAACCCTTAGAATTAGTTGCCACTGACTTATGGGGTCCTGCCCCAATCTTTTCTGACTATGGTTATAAATATTACATATCCTTTATTGATGCTTATTCTAGATACACATGGATTTATTTTTTAAAGGCCAAGTCAGAAGCTTATAATGCTGTGATACAGTTCATATCCTTAGCTGAAAAACAAACTGGCAATCAAGTCAAAATTGTTCAGTCAGATGGTGGTTCTGAGTACAAATCCCTTAGAGATTATTTTGCTAAGAAGGGAATTGTACACAGAATCACATGTCCCTATACATCTGAACAAAATGGTCTTATAGAAAGAAAGCACAGACACATTGTCGAAACTGGACTAACACTGCTTGCACAAGCATCTTTACCTCTAAAATTCTGGCCTGATTCCTTTAACACTGCTGTATACTTAATCAACAGACTACCTACAAAAGTTCTTAAAGGAATCAGTCCAGTAGAAATGTTATTAGGGGTTAAACCAGACTATCAAAATTTGAAAATATTTGGGTGTTTGTGCTTTCCCTACATAAGACCATACAACACCAACAAACTGTCCTACAGGGCTAAACCATGTACCTTTATAGGATATAGCTCAAATCAAAAAGGATACAAATGTCTGGATGAAAGTGGGAAAATTATAATTAGTAGACATGTTGTGTTCAATGAGAATATCTTTCCTTTTAGAAATACTGGCATAAAAACAACTCAAAAGATACAGAACCCAAAGAATCCTGTACCCAGTATACCTGTCTACAGTGATGACTTCCATTCTGAAGTGATTGAAAGGACTGCTGAGGGTCAAGATCCACAACATACTATGTCAAGCAGACAAGGTCATGAATCATCAAGCTCACCCAGCTATCTCAGTCAAATCCCTGAAAATTCAAGACATCAAACAGAGTCAGATGGTGAAAGAGAAGCAGAAAGCATTCAAGTGCAATCAGGAAATAATCAGACTAGTATAGATAATTCACCACAGAACAGAACTGGGCATCCAATGACAACAAGATCAAAAAGTGGAATCTTTAAACCAAAGCTATATACAGCAGCATCAAGTCTAGATGAGCCAGAAAATTTTGAGCAGGCTGCAAAAGACAACAACTGGAAGACAGCAATGGATGAGGAATTCAATGCTTTGCAAAGAAACAACACATGGGAACTTGTACATCCACCAGATAACAAAAGCATCATAGGATGCATGTGGACATACAAATTAAAAAGGAATCCTGATGGATCTGTATCGAGATATAAAGCTAGACTGGTAGCAAAAGGCTACACACAGCAATATGGGTTTGACTTTAATGAGACCTTCTCTCCTGTTGTCAAACCAACCACTATAAGAATTATTCTAAGTATTGCTCTGTATAATCAGTGGAACATCAGACAATATGATGTTAACAATGCCTTCCTGAATGGTACTTTACAGGAAGAAATATACATGGAGCAACCACAAGGGTATAAAGATAATACTAGTCACGTATGCAAACTAAAAAAGGCCATATATGGTCTTAAGCAGGCTCCAAGAGTCTGGTTTGATAAACTGAAGGCTACACTAACTTATCTTGGCTATCAGTCTACAAAATCTGATAACTCTTTATTTGTTAAAAACAACAATAAGACAAGTGTATATATCCTAATATATGTTGATGATTTAGTTGTTACAGGGAATAATGAAGATGAAATTAAAAAACTTGCTGAGCATCTTGACAAAGAATTCTCCATCAAAGATTTGGGCTCACTAAACTACTTTCTAGGTATAGAAGTCAAGATGAAATCAAAATCAGAGATCATCCTCAGTCAGAGAAAATATATACTAGAGCTGTTGGAGAAGGCCAAGATGAATAATGCCAAGCCTCAGCTCACTCCCATGATAAGCCATCAATACTTATCTAAAAACAGGGGAGAAAACATATCAAACACCAAACAATACAGAAGTATTGTTGGTGCTTTGCAATACTTAACTATTACAAGGCCAGACATATCTTTTAGCGTTAACAAAGTTTGTCAATTTATGCAGGAACCAAAGGAGGATCACTGGAAAGCAGTTAAAAGGATACTGAGATACATAAAAGGAACTGCTGACTATGGACTGCTAATGAAGAAAAGCAACAATCTAAATATAACTGGCTACACTGATGCAGATTGGGGAACTGATCCAGATGATCGCAGATCAACCACTGGATATTGTATATATATAGGAGGCAACCCTGTTTCATGGTGCTCAAAGAAACAAGCTGCAATCTCACGATCCAGCACTGAGGCTGAATACCGAAGCGTTGCAAGCGCAACCGCTGAAATCATGTGGATACAGTCATTATTACACGAGCTAAACATCAAATTGCAATCCAAACCAATATTATGGTGTGATAACCAAAGCACAGTATATATGTCAGCAAACCCTATCTTACACTCAAGGACAAAGCATATAGAAATAGATCTATACTTCGTAAGAGAACAGATACAAAAGGGGAATTTGCAAGTAAATCACCTACCATCTGCTTACCAAAGGGCTGACACACTTACCAAGGCTTTAACAAAGCAAAGCTTCATCAGATTCAGGGAAGATCTCAGTGTTACTTCGGCTTCCACAAATATAACTGAATCTAAGGATACATCGAAGGCTCATGAACGAAAGTCAGAAACTTCCGCTCATTCACCAGCAAATCCATGACAGATGTTATCGACAGCATTGTTGAAGCATCGAGCTTAAAGGAAACTCCATGACAGATGTTATCGACTCCGTCTATTTTACTTCAGATCTGAGTATCATTATTTTTTCTCGAGGCGGCGCAAGGAGAGGCTGCCATGGAAACCCTAATATTGGTTTGAGGGGGCGAGTTAGATTATGGCCTCGTTTGTAATACTGAAGATATTTAGCAACTGTTTTATTTACTCTTGGGCCTGGGCCTTGTTCTCTCAGCCCAAAACTGTATTCTATATAAATCAGTCTATAGAGACTTGTAATTGTAATTCAATTCAGTTTTCTCATATCAAATACAATAATATTCAATTCTTTTCTGATCTTAAACATATTCAATACTCTGTCATTATACAAATCTAATAAAGCTCAAATTCTTTCTGCCTTGTTTTATACCACATGCACTTGTATGCCACAACATGCACTTGCATATTACAACATCCTCTGTCAATTGCCATGTGCGGATGAACCATGCTTTTGTCACTTGGACACTGTCCTTTCATGTTTGTTGTGTAATGTGCCATCTTGACCATCACTTTGTGCATTTATTTTTGATCTTCACCACAAGGCATGTTGCTTTATTTGGAACAAAAACAAAGCTCACCTGTCACCTTAATTACACTATTATTTTTATAAATGAGAAGGAGGTGACCACATCCTTTTTATAACAAACAAGGTGTCTGCATCTCTCTTGGTCTAATACATATTATAAATTGCATGCTGCCATTTCAAAATGGCACTCTGCCATTGTCGAATGCCTTTGGAACCATTTCCGAATGGCATTCTGCCCATTTGAAATGCAGCAAATGCCTTTTGCCTGTCCTATCCTTGATTGCATGACATTCATTTCAACCTCTTCTTTGCATGCGCATGGCATTTCTACCAACTGAAAGCAAGCTTCTTTAATTTTGCACTTTAATTGCTTCATTCATAACAATGTTTTGATTTATTATATAAGTGCTGTCATATATTTACAAACCTGGCCGAGCATTGCATTAGTGTTTTTAAAATATCACAGCATTCAAATCATTTTTTTATGCTCTTGCATGCATGTTTTTGTTGCTGTCACTTTGACATTTTCGCCCACGCCATATTTTTGAGCTGGGCATTCATTTTTTTAGCCTAGATATGTTCAAAGGCCAAGCAAACTAAAACTAAAACCATTTCATTATTTACTTCCGCCCATATTTGTTTTAAGACCCCATGCGAATCTTAAACTATTTCATGCATTTGAAATATAAAAAGCAGGTGCCATATCAAACAACATTCACTTGCATTATGCTCTCTTTCTCCAACCTGAAGCTATAACCATTGGCATATATTAATTATCGAAAAGCAGGGCATGTTGTCTTTTTTATTTTATCATATTGGGTAACTTACTCATGTCATTAACAGAACTGAAATTGCAAGCAGCTCAAGGCACTACCTATTTTCATTTTTTTCACCTTGGTCATGCTTGAAACAGCACCTAGTACATTTAGGGACCTTGTCATGCACACCTTCCAGTTCATGCTGTTGTTTTCATTTTTTGTTTTATGGTACGTATGGGCATGTATTTCTTTTACATTTTCTAAATGAAAGTACTGTTTTCTTAGTCTAATACCAATCAGAAATGATGCGATTTCAATTTCCTTTTCTTGTTCTAGCACATTGAGGTGAACAAGCTTATAGAAGGAAGCTGGCCTCTTGATAATTTAGAGTTCATGAAGTGGATGAAGAGATGCTGTGATTCTGTCAGTAGTGGTGCACCGGACAGGTAATATTTTGACTTCATTGGCTAAACTTGTTGGTATATATGGAAATCATCAATTAAAATAACATATAATATTGTATCTATTTATAGACCTTTCAATTGGCATTCTTCTATTAATGTGCATCCTACATATGCATCGTACTATGTAAATAATATCCTGCTCCACTCTTTCTCAAATGTTACCAGATGTGAGTTGTGTTCTTATCATGTTCTTGGAATTTCAACGTAATGCACTTATTTGAGTTTAGCTTTGTTAGCTTATAATATAGGTAATGCTAAACTGGTGATATCGAATCTTATGGATGCCCTATTTTAAGGTTTAGTTTTGGATTCTTGGCTGCTTATCACCGTTTTTTTTATATAAAAAGTTTTCCACGATTTGATGTTTCTTATTGGATGGGATTGTCTTATAGCAAAAAAAATTGATTGAATTTGCTGTTATGTGAAGGGCACTGCCAAGTCTAGTGGTGTTATCAGCGGCAATGTTGACAATGGAACTCGAGGAAGTTGGCTGGCCTGGGATGATGAGCATTCGAGTTCATGAAATTGAGGGGATGTTTGATCATCCATCTTTACCTTTAAATGGAGATACCTGAGAACTACTAGAGATATAGTGTCATTCTAAATGAGGTTCAAACTCCGATGAATCAATCCACTCTACATTTGGGTCCCGTTACGTTCCAACCTCTCTTCCAAGGTAAGCAAACTAGACATAAAATGCTCTAACATATACCCATTTTATGTTTAGATGAATGTAAGTGTCGTATCAAACTGTGTAGGTATCGCATGCCAGAGAATTCAATACCCAAAGAAGCTGCTTTTCAGATAATAAACGATGAGCTGATGCTGGACGGGAATCCAAGGTTGAATTTGGCGTCATTTGTCACTACATGGATGGAACCAGAGTGTGATAAGCTGATGATGGCTGACAGTGCACAAAGCCATTTGTAATTAGTGTAATATCAGTGGAGGCTTCAGGTTCCTTAAAACCAGTGTGAGGTAAATACCAAATAATATTTACATCATATGCTAGTAACTATTTTGCTTACTTGGTATTGGAAAGATTGCTCAGTATTCCACGCTTATGTCATTTGCTTAAGTACAATCTTTATTAATTTTGGAGTATGTTTGTAAATTTTAGTCTGATCATGTAATTCCCACACTGTCCTTACTGTATACAGATGAGATCACAAGTTTGAAAATTCGATGATGACAAAACTCAATCTCTATTTTTATTTGGAAAATTTGAAATATCATTAAGGTCATTGGTATGAATCCCGATGATTATACATCTATATATCAATATTCATTCATTTATTTCAGTTTTATGTCGAATGACACTATGTATTTGGATTTTATATCATTTTAGCTTATCCTGTGAAAAAAATGTTTTGAAAATAAATGATAGTTTCATCTAATTGTAAATAAACAACTAGACTTTACTGGAAGTGTGCAAAATTGATTCCTACTATTTAAGTTCAAGAAAGGACTTTATTTCATTTTTTATAACTTTGATAATTTATATGACATCATTTATAGTAGGATATACTTGTATAATGTTGTAGATGTTTGATCTCATATTTGAAGTCCTACGAGTTAACGTAATTGTTTGACTATCTGTTGTGCTTTCACTTGTGTAGGCAACGGACTTTTGAAGAGAGCAAATTTGGACTTGATGATGCTAGCTTTCACTTGTGTATGCAACAAAGAATTATGGGTAATCAAACGTTTTGTTAGCACTAGTTAGATATAACATTTATTAGTACCCGATGTGTAAATTTGTATACAAATGGTTATTGTATGTGAGTTAGGTCATTTTGTCGAAAAACTATTGTATTGGAATGGTTATGGATATTTTATTTGATTATATGGTTAATGTGTTTTTTAACTTATTTGAATATGATGATTATGTGAGTGATTGTTGATTGATATAATAGAACCAAAATAGACCATTAACAGGAAATAATAGCATGAAAAAATGGTGTAAAATAATAAACAACTTTTAGTAGCGTTTCAAAAACGCTCCCGAAATATATATAGTGGCGTTGAGTAAATGCAACCGTAAAACAGGGGTAAAGTTGGAAATTCTATTAGTAGCGCCAAAAAATCTTTTGGTGGCGTTTATTAAACGCTACAAAAAGATTTATGGTGGCGTTTGAAAAACGCTGCCAAAAATGCATTTATAGTGGCGTTAAAATAAATGCAACAAAAAATCATGGATTTTTAGTCGCATGTTTTCTCGCGGCGTTTATCAAAACACCACCAAAAGTTTTTGTAGCGTTTTTTGAGCGCCACAAAAAATAAAATTTTATGTAGTGATACATCCCTTAGTTTTTCTATGATAACTATGAACCCATCACTTGCCCATTTAATTCATGTTACCCACATGTTTCTATTTATCCCATGTTACCCACATGCTTAACTTTATTCCATGCTACCTACATGTTCAACATTAATCCATGCTATCCACATGTTTAACATTAATTCATGTTGTCCACATGTATAACTTATTTCTACTGTGTCCCCAATTAAGTATTTTCCCTTATTTATTTAAATTTCAAGGTGACATACATTGGTAACCCCTAAGGATTTCGTGTCAAAATCAATAAGATATACCTTAGTGTCCCTAAGGTTCGAAGTTAAAATTTTACAACAAATGGCTCTTTGCCATTTATAAGCTTGATGTGTAATAACATCGACATCCATCTCATGTCAATGTAAAAGCATAAGTCTTTCCGCCTATTAAAACTCGAAGACTAAACATGTGGCATCATGAGCCTCGATGACAATGAAGTCCTCAATCCTCATGATGCATGGGTTATCCACTATTTAAAAACTTGAAGGCTAGTTAAAATCAGCGTTGACAGGGCTCGACATCAATTTTAAAAGTGGCATAGAGTAAACTTGATGATTAGTTAAAAGAGGCATAGGCTCGATGATAATTTAAAGCGGCATGGTATAGGCTCGATGACCATCTAGGTCGACAAGGCAAACATATTGAGTAGTATATGCGGTAGCATACTTTCTCGTATAAAACATGGCATCATGCGCATCAACATGACCATGTCGAGTTCTTTCTCTTTATCTTTATTGCCTCATCCTCGACGAGGTTCAAACCTAATCCACTTGATGCCAAGCTCGTTGACATCATGCGCACTGTTTTATGCTGCATCAATGACACTGGGATTTGATGAGAAGTGGCTCAGCATGGACAACATCGACATGGTAGAACAGTAATTAACTTGAAAACTGCCAATTTGCTATAAAAAGTAGTATCTTTTCACCAAACCTCTATAATTTGTCAAATCTCATTGGCTAATAAAAACTTTACCAATTTCTTTACTGAAAATCTACTGCACATGATAGTTTGAAATATTAAAACATTTCACATTTTAATCCTTATTATAAACATTTTACTTAAAAAATTAATCCCATTTGACTGAAACAATTTATGTATCATTCCTAAACAATTAGAAAAAATTCTCAAAAATCTAAATAAATCAAGTTAGTCATACTCTTCAACATATAAAACTTTCAAGGCCAAAAACTTATTTTAATCATTTTTAATAATTAAAGCGTGAAATTCATCAATTTATTCACTTATAAAATTCATATAAAATCCATACTTGCTTGGAAAATTATAGAATTAAAAACCCACCTCTAGAATAGTATTTTCCTTAACATATTAAAATTTCAAATCATTTGAAGGACAAGAATTTCGAATTTAATCCCAAAACGAAATTGAACAATTTCTAATCAATTCCAAAAATTCCCATTAACCATTATCTATCGAAACGATGATTATTAGATCATAACTTGACCAACCAAACATATAAGATTGAGGTATTACCCATAATCGAATCAAAACAAGAATCAAGAGATGATAAGGGTTATTATTCACCTTAGATTAATTGTCGGAGTTTGAGATTTGGTGTTGCTTTGATTTCCAAAGCTTCTTCCCTTGAATCTCTAGATTTTGACTTCGCTTTCTATGGTCGACCTCCCTTAGTTTTCTTAGTTGTTTTGTGAATGATGTAAAATGAGAATTGAATAAGGGGTAAGAGTTTAAAGCAAAGGGTTTAGGTCTACTTTCTAAGATTCCCCTCTTAATCATTCTCTTATATGTTAGATTTTTAAACACTTATCTTAATTCATCAAGGCACGACCAGATTTATTGCTCAAATCTCATTCTCCTTAATTATCTACATTATTCTATTTAATCTATCCTATTTACCGTTTTGAATAATGTTGAAAAAAAATTAAGGGTGTTACAGGCTCCCCCCTTAAAAAAATTCATCCTCAAAATTTAGTAAGGACTACGAAATAAGCATAACAAACATGCAACCAAAGCTAGTCTATCCTACCAGCCATATATATACAACAAATATAGAACATACCCTCACAATAGCTCAGGATAAGTATCCCTACTTATGTCCTTTGTCTTCCAAGTATAGTCTTTTTCGTCGTCGCTTTACCGAACTTTCACCAAGTTGACTGTCTTGTTCCTTAACTTCTTCTCATCTCTTGCTACAACCCGAACTGGTAGCCTAACAAAACTCAAATCTGGTCCTACAATTAAATCTTCCAATATGATCAGAGTGATAGTAGTCTCCCGATGATGCACAGACTTCCGAAGATGAAAGACATGAAAAACATTACGGACACCTACCAAACTGCCCAATAACTGTACTCGATATGCGAGCCTTTCGATCCACTTTATAACTGGGGACAGCCCAACATATCTCAGTGCCAATTTCCCAAAATTTCCAAAATGTACCACACCCTTCATCGGTGATACTTTAATAAAAACCTTATCTCCAACTGAGAACTCTAGATCCTTACGCCTTCTGTCTGCATAAATTTTCTGTCTAGATTGAGCTTCTCTTTCCCTACCTCAGATTAACTCCATTTTTTCTGTCGCTTCTCTCATCAGATCTGGACTTAAGACTAATCTATCTCCGGTTTCCAACCAACATGCTGGTGAATTACATGGACTTCCATATAAAGCTTCGAAAGGCGTCATTCCTATACTAGTCTGATAACTATTATTATTGGAAAACTCAACCAAGTGTAGGTGGTCTTCCAATGATCCACCAAAATCTTGCACCCAAGCTCTTAACAAATCCTCGTGTACCTTATTGACTCTCTCTGTTTGCCCATCTGTCAGAGGGTGATAAGCGGTACTCATCTTAAGTTTGGTGCCTAACACTTTCTGTAGACTCTTCCAGAACGCACTAGTAAACAATGTATCTCTATTAATGACTATACTACTAGGAATCCCATACAGTCTAACTATGTTCTTTATAAATAACTTAGCTAAAACAGGTGCCGTCCTGCTTGAGTTAACGGGAATGAAATGGGTGCTTATGGTTAATCTATTCACTATGACCCATATACTCTAATTTCCTCGATTTGACCTTGGCAACCTATCAATAAAGTCCATGGATATCGAATCCTATTTCCAAACTGGTATATCTAAAGGCTGAAGCAACCCACTCTACTTTTGATGTTTGACATTTACTTGCTGGCAATTCGAACATTAATGTACCCAAAAGCCAACAACCCTCTTTATTCCATCCCAAAAGAAAATTCTCTTCATATATGATACATCTTGGTTCCTTCAGGATGAATCGTAAACCTCAATGATGACATTCCCTGAGAACTTCTTTCCTTGGGTCTCTAACATTCAGAACACACAACTGTCCCTTCTATCTCAACCATCCCTTCTGGTCGAGACTACAATCTTTAAAATCATCAATCTCAGTTCCAATCAATAGCCTTCTAATCCTCTCCGCCAACAATGGATCATCTCTCTGTTTAGAAGCAATCCTTTCTATTAAAACTGGTTGAACTTCCAAACAAGATAACATGGCGGTACTTTGACTAGAACTAGCGGTCGATCTTAATTGTACACTTCACATATTCAATGCCTCAAGATCCTTCCATTCTACCAACACAGCTAACACCATATTATGATGTTTTCTGCTAAGAGCATCGACTACTTTATTACCCTTTCCAAGTGTATACTCAATTCTGAAATCATAAGCTACTAAAAACTCTAGCCACCTCTGTTGTCTCATATTGAACTTCTTCTAAGAGAATAAATACCTTAAATACTTATGATCTGTGTACAACTCAAACCTTTCTCCCAAAAGATAATGTCTCCACACTTTCAATGCGAAGATCACCACTGCCAACTCTAAATCATGGGTCGGATATCTTACTTCATGCAGTCTAAGCTGTCAAGAAGTTTAGGCAATTACCTTACCCTTCTATATCAACACAACTCCTAATCCAGTCCTCCATGCATATGTATATAGTACTAACCCTTGATTATCATCTAACACAACTAATATAGATGCATTGGTCAACAAATGCTTTAAGTTAAGGAATGCTTCCTCGCATCTATCGAACCAAACAAACTTAATGTCCTTTCTGGTTAGCTTAGTTAGGGGTGCTGCTATCCATGAAAAATCCCTAATAAATCTCCGGTAATATCCAGCCAATCCAAGAAAACTTATTATCTCGGTCATTGTCTTGGGGTCTCTTCCAAATATTAACCGCTTCAATCTTAGTTGGATCATATGATAACCCTTCTCCTGACACTACATGGCCAAGAAACCTTACTTCTTTCCTCCATAAATAACACTTCGAAAACTTCGCTTTCAGCTGATGCTATCTCAGCGTCACTAACACTATTCTAAGATGAATCTCATGCTCTCTGTCATCTTTACAATATATCAAAATGTCGTCTATGAACACCAATACAAATCTATCCAAGTGCTCTTGGAAAATCCGGTTCATCAAATCTATGAAGAAAGTTGGCGCATTCATTAGCCTGAAAAGCATTACTAACCACTCGTACGAACCATATCTCATTCGAAACGTCGTCAAAGGAATACTATCCTCCACCAGCCTTAGCTGATGGAACCTTGTAGCCAAATCCAATTGGGAAAACACTCTGGCTTCACTCAACTGATCAAATAAGTCATTGATTCTCTACAAAGGATACCTATTCTTAATTGTCTTCTCATTCAACTTACGATAATTGATACACAACCTTAACGACATGTCTGGTTTCTTTACGAACACCATGACCGCTCCCCAAGGCAAAATGCTTGGTTTGATAAAGTTTTTTCCTTCTAAGTCCACTAGCTGTACCTTTAACTCTTTTATCTCGGTAGGTGTCATCCTGCTAGGTGGTTTACTTACGGGTTTTGCTCCTAGCACAAGATCTATTCAAAACTCTATAGCTCGCTTCGGTAGTAGTCCTATAATTGGTTCAAAAACATCTACAAATTCTCCTGCTACCAAAGCCCGATTCAACTCTTCTGCTTCCATAGCATTCAGCAAAGCACAAATTCCTTTACTCAAATTCTTGACTGGGTATACTATTCGGTCACTACTACTAGGATGTCTCAATGATATTTCCCTATCCTGACAAAATATCCTAGCATCATATCTATCTAACCAATCCATACCCAATATGATTCCAAAGCCTATGAAATCAAAGACATACAAATTGCATGCAAAATTATGACTTAAGAAATCAAGTTCTAACTGGTCACATCTCAACCCCAGAGTTGCACACCCTCCTATTAGATTCACAACCCTTAAGAAAGTAACTAGGTATGAAGGTCCAAGCATAACTCATCTACCAAACACTGAGATATAAATGAATGTGATGCACCGATATCAAATAGTATCCTAATTGGTATACTATGGATCAACCTTGGCTGCTTCTGAAGATTTGTTCTTGTAATGCCCCACTTGGTCGCAGTTAAAGCACTTCACATTCTGCTTCCCCACAACCACTTTTCCATCACTCGAGCGACACTCATTAGCATAGTGCCCTTTCTTATCGCACTTATAACCGACAATATCTGCCTTCCCCTTCTTAGTTGCTCCTTATTTCTGAGTATCCTTCTTCTTAAGGAATTTTCTTTTCTTATTCCCATATTCCTGAGACTATGTTGACTTCTCCTTCCCGAAGGTAGAAAGCATTTCTTCGTTTCTAATCGCCATCTCTACTACTACATTTGATGGACCTCGGAGATGTGGCATGGTTGCCCTAGCGATTTCTGGCCTTGACCCTTGGATAAACTTCTTGTTTCTTTTAATGACAGTGTCCATAGTGGCATATCTATATCTGGACAACTCATCAAACTTCACAGAATACTCCAACATTGACATCTCCCCCTGCTCCAAATCCATAAATTTCGTAAGCAAAGCGGACTTAGCTACCTTGGAAAAAAATCTCTCCTCGAATCTCCTTTGGAAATCAGGCCAAGTTAACTCTTCTCTAGTACACCCACGGTAACTCCATTCCACTAGAACAACACCGCACCTTGCAATTGCCTCGAATTCAATCTTCTCTTCTGCTCATCGTGCAAACTAAGATCGGCAAAAATTCTCTCTGAATGCAAAAGCCAATTTTACATTTCTACATCATCTTCAGTCCCCATAAAATGCTTCCCATCGAAACTGGTGTAATCTCGACTCGGTTTGGCATAGTTATTGCCAACTGGCGCTACGGGATTTGCTACTGCCGCACTCACAGCATTACCTTTAATTACTCCTACAGTTGTTCGACCTTGCATCAGGTTAAAGAAGAACTGATACATCATCCCCAAATCTACAAGTGGGGTTCCAACACACACATTGGCATTTGCGTTTTGGTTAGCACTTTCCTGTCAACCCTGGTTTCTCCTAGTAGTGGGTCAAGCATTTCTGTTTTTCGTGGTACTTCCTCCACCTAGATTCACTTTTTCGTTTCCTACTTCCATACCTTCCTTTCTCGTAAATTTGCATACGAGCCTTAGTAAGATAAACAAGGACGATTTAAGAGAGAGAGGAATATTTACTCATATATAGCAAATTACAAGTACGTTATTATAGCATCATCCCAACCCCAATCTTATTCTCTGATTCATTGGATTATGTTTCAATAACTTGTTATGCTTAAATTCCTTTTATGTTTACATAAATCTATGCCCTGATACCAAATTGTAACATCCCCCATTTTGAGGCCTGAAATTAAGTGCTACGAATGTTGTAGCCATCCATAATTGCTAATTTCCGATGACAAAATGCGACTATGTTAATTATTTTGATATTACCAGAAATATATGAATAAGGAAATTCAACACAATTTTAAACTAAATTTTCTCATTTCATTTCACAATAAAATTTCAATTTCACTACAAAATCCCAATTCGCAGACCACATTTAGAGAAAATATAATTATTATAATATATTCCAAAAGTGACATATGAGATGCCCCTTGGATGATCAGAGTCAAATATCTGGCATTTAATACAACTTGCCATCACAACACAAATGCAGAATTAAAACATGGCGAAAATAGATATATAGCTCCTACTAGCCAGATTGCCTCCTACACGTCTCTAGAAGCTTATTCGGCTAAAGAGAACCTGAAAGCCCTTACTCTCAACCTACTCAAATGAGTATCCCAGAGTTTGAGGAGGAAACAAAAACTTTGGATCAGACAAAAAGTCTGGTGTGAATAATAATCTACCATCTTAAACCCATAGATATCTAGTAAGACCATGTCGCGGTGTAGAACGGGTTTCCCCTCACTAGTACCCAATTAAACATCTTAACCACATACTCTGCTTCTGCATCCACAATGGTTATAACTGAATAATGTTATAGTGTATAAACATGTCATATGCACATGATTATCCATCCTCCATATATTAGACTACCCATCTAATTTCTTAGTGGCTACCCATCTTATATTCATATAGACTAGCCATCCCATGTTTTATTTTACTTAAACTAATGTTGAATTTCCATCTCACATTTTATCATTTAAACTGATGTGGACTATCCATCACACATCTTATAGTTTTCTTGGGATGACTACGAACCCTTAAATTAATCAATTAGAGACTATCCATCTCTGCCATGATGCAGACTATCCATCATGCATTCCATGGTTTTTCTAGGATGACTATGGACCCATTACTTGGCTATTTAATTCATGTTACCCAGATGTTTCTATTTATCCCATGTTACCCACATGTTTAATATTACTCATGCTACCTACATATTCAACATTAATCCATCTGGGTCAATGATAATTTCAAAAGCGGCATAGAGTAAACTCGATGACTAGTTAAAAGCGGCATAGGCTCGATGATAATTTAAAGAGGCACGGTGTAGGCTCGATGACTATCTGGGTCGTCGAGGCAAAAATATTGAGTAGTATATGTGGCAGCATGCTTTCTAGTATATACACAACATCATGTGTATCAACTGACCATGTCATGTCCATTCTCTTTATCTTTATTGCCTCAGCCTCAACGAGGTTCAAACCCAATCCACTTCATACCAAGCATGCTGACATCATGCATCATTGTTTTCTACCATGTCGATGACACTAGGATGCTGCGAGATGTGACTCGGCATAAACAACGTCGACATGGTAGAACAATGATTAACTTGAAAACTGCCCATTTGCTATAAAAAGTTGTATCTTTTCACCAAACCTTTGTAATTTGTCAAAATCTCATTGGTTGATAAATACTTTATCAATTTCTTTACTGAAAATCTACCGCACATGATAGTTTGAAATATTAAAACATTTTACATTTTAACCCTTATTATAAACATTTATTTAAACAATTAAGCCCTTTTGACTTAAATAATTTATTTATCATGCCTAAACACTTAGGAAAAATCCCTAAAAATCAAAATAAATCAAATTAATTATACTTTCAACATATAAAAAATTTTGGACAAAAACTTATTTTAATTATTTTTAATAGTTAAAACCCAAAATTCCCCAATTTATTCATTTAGAAAATTCATATAAAATCCAAACTTGCTCGGACAATTACGGAATTATAAAATCATCTCTAAAATAATATTTTCCTCAACATATCAAAACTTCAAATCATTTGGAGGACAAGAATTTTGGATTTAATCCCAAAACCAAATTAAACAATTTCTAATCAATTCCAATAATTCCTATTAACCATTCTTCTATCTAAGCAATGATTATGAGATCATAACTTGACCAAATAAAACACATAAGATTATGTTATAACCCATAACCGAATCTAAACAAGAATCAAAAGATGATAAGGGTTGTTATTCACCTTAGACTAACGGTTAGAGTTTGAGATTTGGTGATGCTTTCATTTCCTAAGCTTCTTCTCTTGAATCTCTAGATTTTGACTTCCTTTTTATGGCCGGCCTCCCTTAGTATTCTTTAGTTGCATTGCGAATGATGGAAAATGAGAACGGAATGTGTAACGACCCTAATTTTGATTAACATTATTTAGGACATTTAATTAGATAAATTAAATGAAATAATGTAAATGGTTAAGGGAATTGAGATTTGTAAAACTTTAAGGTAGTCGTGCCTAATTAACTAATGAACAAATGGGTATTAACATAAGATAAGGAAGGGTGATAGATAAGGGCAAAATAGGAATAAGTTATATTCTTATACCCTAAACCCTCGTGCTACTTTCATTTTCCATGTTCACAAACAAAAATTAAACTTAAGTATGGCTGGCCACCATTGGAAGAAGATAAAGGGGTAGATAAGCAAGAATCAAAAGGAAGAAGCTTAATCAAATTTATTCAAGAGCAAATCTCAAAATCCTTCACAACAAGCTAAGGTGAATAATAGATTACATATCATATTTTTTATTTTCGGTTTCTAGATAAGATCCGAACCTATTTTGCAAAGTATTATGCCATGTTTTGATTTGTTAAATGGATATATGTTTGTTGATGATTTATGTTGCTTCATATAGATTTTATGATAAGATTTGATTTGAAAAACCTATTAAATGACATCCAAATGCCTTGCGTGTTTGATATGAGGTTAGAAATATATATTAGAGATGGGTTTCAAGTTTCATAATTTTCTGAATTAATATGGATTTATTATGAATTTTCCAGTAATGGAAATGTTTAAATTGGGTTTAAATTAATTACAGCTATTATATGTTAGCTCTGGGTCAGAAATTTAAATATGTTAGAAAACATATTAAAAGTGATTTGTGGGAATTTTTGAAGAATTTTCCTAAGTATTTTATTAAAGATATAAAATTATTTAAGGTATGCGACTTAAATGTTTTATATGTTTATAAAAGGAGAAGGGGCTATTTATAAATGTTTTAATTTGTTAATTGCTGAAATTCGGCAGCACTGTTAGAAAAGATTGTTATATAGAATTGGCAACCAATCATATTTGACAAACAAAGCAAGTTAGTTGAAAAGAAATTACTTTATAAAGTTAAAAACCAGTTTTGTTAAAGTTTTACTGCTTCGCCACTTATAGCAGCCACCTTTCGACTTCATACTGCAGCCTTCATCTAAGTCGAAACCAATAAACATTGTATCAACTTTGGTACGTAGTGGATTGGAGTAAGGCAAAGGGTATGGAGTCGGAACTGGCTTTCGAAGGAGTTGAAGTAGCTTTTGTAAACTTAGAACTATTTTGGCTACAAATGAAGCTTTCGAAGGAGATAGCCTTCAACTTGGTCATTTGTTTTAGAAAAACGGCTTTCGAAAGAGGTTGCCGCCTTTGTTTTAAAAGAAGCTTTCGAATGGATTAAAACCCCTGCTGATGTATTCAACCTTTCAAAGCAATGCTTTCGAAAGGTTTTTTTTTCTTTAGAATTAGAAGCCGCTTCTCCATGATTTTGAAGGGGGTTGGTTTCGACACCATCCACTTTCTTTTATTTAGGAAAAATGCTTTCGAAAGAGATTCTTTCATCCCAGTTCTTTTAAGACCCTTTGATATGTTGTAAGTTAAAACCAAAGGTTTCGGAAGGAATGGTTTTAAATGGTTTCGAAACTACGTTCCACAAAATTTTACTTGAACCCAATGCTTTCGAAAGGTTTTTTTTAAGTAAAGGACTTTAATGCTTTCAAAACGTATCAAATGAATGTTTCGAAGGGGAGGTTCCCCAATGTTTTCGAAAGGTTTGCTTTTAGTATTTGAATGGAAGGTTTTCAATGCTTTCGAAAGGCAAGATTGGAGTGTTTTGAAAAAAGGACGTCTAAGGTTTTATAAAGCTTTAGAAAGGACACTTTCAATAGTTTCGAAAGGTCTATTTGAAACGATTTCGAAAGGTAAGTTTTGGCCTTTTGACCTAGAGTTTCAAGGTAAAGTAGTTAACTTGTTTCAAAAGGGGTACTTTCAAATGTTTCGAAATAGATTTTTAAAGATTTTAAACAAGGGTTTCGAAGGTTTCATCAACAATTTTTTGTGTAAAGCATATATCATGGAAAAGAGATTGAGTAAAGCAAAAAAAGTATATTTTCCTTTTTATGTATGATTTAAAGGGTTAAATCAATTTGAAAGATGTTTTGAAGGAAAATTTGGTGGGTTGTTAACCCTAAGTAAATGACTCAGATATTTGAATACCAGATGGGACTGGTATAAGGTCGTGCCCTATACATTAGCTGTAGCCTCTAGCTAATTTAGTCCAAAATTCCAGTGTATAGGACTTAGTCACAGGTAAGACTTAAATGATGTTACACACAGAAAGGAATATATACAGAGAAGAAGCATAGGTTATTGTTGAGCCTGCAAAACCATTAGAATCGGTTGACCCTGGGAAAAGTAAGTTAAGGACAAACCGTCCAGAAGTGTGTCTAACTGATGTTAGATTATTTATTTTGTTTGGTAGGCCCGAGTTAGCCAATGGTTAGTAGTTAGCCAAATAAAACTATATTGTGCGGACAGATAGTCCATCTATTACCTAATTTATGAGCATATATGATATTGCTATTATTGTTTTAATCAGTTTGATTGCAGGATTCTAATTTTCAAAAAGATAAGTTTTAAAGGGATATTAGCGAGGGGAAACTTGTTCCGCTAAGCGGCGCGGTCTCACTTAATATCAGAAAACCAAGATGTAATAGTATTATTCACACCAGCCTTTATGTTTGCCTTGAAGTTTATGTTTTCCCCCATCAACTCTTGGGTGCTCAAATTAATTTGAGTAGATTGAGAGTTAAGGTTTTTCAGGTTTAGTAAGTTGGATGAATAAGCTTCCAAAGACATGCAAGAGGCAATGCTAGCTATATAGGAGCTATTTAGTTTTATTTCCATTGTGATGTATTAAGACTGATATGTCTATTTAGTACTCTGATCATCCAAGGGGGCATCTTCATATGTCACTCTTGGCGTAATTTGTAATAATTACATTTGATCAAAACCTGGGAATTGATTGAGGGATTATGTAATTGCATGTGAAATACTGATTTGTAATGTAAATGAAAAAGTTGTTTTACTCTGTGCTGATTTTATTTTGTATTCAAGTGCTTCTGATATTATGGATACCATTAACATTACCGTATCTTGTCACCGGAAGTTAATAATATGGATGACTACAGCATCTGTAGCGTTTAGCTTCGAGCCTCAAGGTAGGGGATGTTACAACTTGGTCTCAGAGTATAGGTTTATGAAAAACTGAAAAACAATTTCAAACTTAAAATGATTGTGAAAACATAATCCTAAGGAATTAGAGAGAAGATCGGGGTATGGGATAACACAATAGTAACATACATGTATTTGCTATATATAAGTATATATATCTCTATTCTCCCATCTCTCTTAGGCTATTCTTCTGTATCTTACAAAGGCTCTAATGCAGATTTTTCGGACACAAGGTATGGATGTTAGAAGTGGAAGAGTTAACATTAGGGGGAAGCACCACAACCAATAGGAATGCCAGACCAAATACCAGATGAATCAAGGTCAGGCACAAGCTGCAAATGTGGGTGCTGAGGTTCCGCAAGTTGATATAGGAGCAATGTATCAGTTCTTCATTAACATGATGCAACCAGGAGTAACTGCGGGTTAGCTGGAGGAAATGCTAAAGGAGGAAATCTAGGAGCTTCAATGGTCAATAACTATGCTGTTTTGAGTAGAGATTATGCTCGGCTGGGAGGAAAGTCGTTTATTGGTACTGAAGACACAATCGAAGTGGAGAATTAGTTACTTCATTGCGAGAGGATTTTTGCTGATTTGGCGCTCAATGATGAGCAGAAAAGGAGACTCGCTTCTAGACAGCTACAAGGGGCAGCATTATATTGGTGGAACAATGTTACTGTTGGAGTCAATGAGGAGTCTATGACTTGGGCTGAGTTTGGGAGGAGGTTTGAAAAATGATTTATGTCAGAGATTGCTAAGTCTACTCTGCTCTGGAAGTTTGCTGAATTGGAGAAGGGAGATATGACAGTGCTTGAGTACGCAACCAGATTTGAGGAGTTAGCAAGATACAGATACGCTACGGTTAATACTGTTATCAAAAGGAATGAGAAGTTCATTCACGGGTTGAAGCCAGAGCTTGCTAAGGCCATGTTATCGCATATTAGAGATCCGTACAATGTAGTTGTGGAGATGGCTTTAAGGCAGGAAGAGATGCTCGCTTTTCTTGAAGGAAACAAGGCAAAGAGGCTCAAGGAGGGCAGAACCAAAAAAGGAAGTTTTCCATAAGAAACGAGCTTAGAAGAGTGGAGCTGCTATGAAAGGAAAGGCAGCAATTGTCTGTTATAAGTGTGATAAGAAAGGACATTATGCTCATGAGTGCCGGACAGGCAAAGGCAAGAAAGCTACTGAGAAGAAAGGAGTAAGGTGTTCCAACCGTGATTAGATTGGACACTATAAGAACCAGTGCAAGGAGCCAGCTAAGGATGGGAAAGGTAAGATGTTTGCATTGGAACTAGCTACCTCGAGACCAATAGCAGAGGAGAAGGGAAAAGGTGAGTTGGGAGGTACACTTTTGATTCATGGTGTATCAATTAGAGTTCTTTTTGATACCGGTGCATTGCATTCTTTTTTATCTCATTGTTTGGTAGATGAGCTTAACCTAGAACCCTCATACCTAGTTACTTCTTTAAGGGTTGCAAATCTGATAGGAGAGTATGCGACACTTGGGATGAAGTGTGACCAGTTAGAGTTTGAATTGTTAGGTCATACATTTGTTTCAGTTTGCATGTGTTTGATTTCGTAGGGTTCAGAATTATTTTGGGTATGGATTGGTTAAGTAAATACGATGCTAGGATATTTTGCCATGATAGGAAAATATCACTTAGACACCTTGACTGCAGTGATCGGATTATATACTCCGTAGAAAACCATAGTTTTGAGATTAATGCTTTATTAGGTGTTATGGAGACAGAAGATGAGTTGAATCGATTTTTCATTGTTAGAGAATTCGCGGATGAATTTGAACCTGTAGTAGGATTGCCACCGAAATGAGCCATTGAGTTTCAAACAGATTTAGTACCAGGAGCAGAACATGTGAGTAGACTACAAAGCAAAATGACACTTACCGAGATGAGGGAGCTAAAGGTGCAGTTGGTGGACTTGAAAGGCAAGAATTTTATCAGACCAAGCAGTGCGCCTTGGGGAGCAGCCGCAGTGTTTGCAAGAAACCGGATGGGTCGTTAAGGTTATGTATCGATTATCGTAAGTTGAATGAGAAGACGATAAAGAATCAATATTCGTTACCTAGAATTGATGATTTCTTCAACTAGTTGAGTGGAGCCAAAGTATTTTCCCAATTGGATTTAGCAACAGGGTTCCATCTGCTTAGAGTGGCAGAGGATAGTATTCCTTTGACGACGTTTAGAACCTGATATGGATCGTAGGAATGGTTAGTAATGCAGTTAGGACTAACTAATCACTAGCATTCTTTTTCAATTTGATGAACCGAGTTTTTCAAGAACACTTGGATAGGTTCGTGTTGATTTTCATAAATGATATTTTGATATACTCTAAAGATGAAAGAGAGAATGAGGTTCATCTTAGATTGGTGCTTGAGATGTTGAGGTAGCACCAACTGAAAGTGAAAATTTCGATATGTCGTGTCTGGAAGAAGGAAGTAAAGTTTCTTAGTCATGTGGTCTAAGAGAAAGGGTTATCTGTTGATCCAGCTAAGATCGATGCAGTGAAAAGTTGGAAGAGACCGGAGATAGTGACTGAGATAAAAACTTTTCTTGGATTAGCTCGGCATTACCGGAGTTTCATTAAGGATTTTTCATGGATAGCGGCATCGACGACCAAGCTAACGCGAAAGGATGTGAAGTTCGTTTGGACCGATAAGTGCAAGGAAGCATTCCAGAGTTAGAAATACTAATCGACTAATGCACCTGTGTTAGTTGTTTCGGAAGGGAATCAAGATTTAGTAGTGTATACAGATGCATGTGGAACATTATTAGGAGCTGCGTTAATGCAAAGGGGTAAAGTGATTACCTATGCTTCTTGACAGCATAAACCGCATGAGGTTAGATATCCAATGCATAATTTAGAACTAGCTATGGTACTTTTTGCGTTAAAGGTGTGGAGACACTACCTTTTGGAAGAGAGATTTGAGCTGTATATAGATCGTAAATCACTGAGATATTTATTCTCTCAGAAGGAGTTAAATATATGACGGCAGAGGCGGTTAGAGATTTTAGCTGCTTATGACTTTGTTATTCAGTACACACTAGGAAAAGGCAACAAGGTTGCGGATGCACTTAGTAAAAAATATCAGAATGCAGTATTGGAAATGAATGCTGAGTGGAAAGATTTAGAAGCATTGATTACATGCAGAATATAGAGGAGATATGAAGCTAGGTCTAGTAAGGAAACTGCTATGTTGTCATGTTTAGAAGTTCGACGGGATGAGATTCTCGTGGACTGTTTGGAACATCCCCTATATTTCGATGATTAAAAAGATTGCTCCTAAGAAGAAGGAGGATCCATTATTAGTTGAATAGATCAGAAAGTTAAGGGATGGAACAGAGAGCGATGACTTGAAAGATTTCAGTCTTGACCATAATGGATGGTTAAGAAAGAAAGGAAGACTATTTGTTCCGAATGTGGGAAACATTAGGAAGGAAGTTCTTGATGAAAGCCATCGTTCAAAGTTCACTATTCATCCAGGAGGAACTAAGATATATCAGGATATGAAAAGAAGTTTCTTTTGGGAAGGTATGAAGAGAGATGTAGGATTATGGATGAAACAGTATTTGAACTGCCAACGGATAAAAGCCGAACATCAGAAACCAAGTGGGTTACTTCAGCCTTTAGATGTTCCAGTATGGAAATGGGATTCTATCTCAATGGATTTTATAGACGGGTTGCCAAAATCAAATAGAGGAAATGAAAGTACATGGGTTATAGTGGACCGATTGACCAAGAGTGCCCATTTCATTCCAGTTAAGTCCACCACGACGACACATGTTTTAGCTAAGTTATTTATGAAGAATGTAGTTAGACTGCATGGAATTCCTAGTATTATAGTAAGTGATAGAGATTCCTTATTCACTAGCGAGTTTTGGATAAGTCTACAGGAGACATTGGGTACCAAGCTCAAGATAAGTACCGCTTACCATCCGCAGACAGATAGGCAAACGGAAAGAGTTAACAAAGTCCTAGAAGATTTGTTACGAGCTTGTGTGCTAGATATTAAAGGATCATAGGAAGGCTTTCTACACTTAGTCAAGTTTTCGTATAATAACAGTTATCAGGCTAGTATAGGGATGGCACTGTTTGAAGCTTTGTATGGAAGGCCATGCAAATATCCCGTTTGTTGGTTAGAGACCGGGGATAGGTCAGTACTTGGTCCAAATTTGGTTAGGGAAGCTGCAGAAAAGATTGAGTTCATTTGAGCTAGAATGAAGGAAGCTCGGTCTAGGCAGAAGAGCTATGTAGATAGAAGATGGAAAGACCTAGAGTTCTCAGTTGGAAATCATATTTTCATCCAGATATCACTGATGAAAGGTGTAATTAGGAAAATTGGCGTCGAGATTCATTGAACCATTTCCTATTATAGAAAGGATTGGGAAACTCGCATATAGAGTGGAATTACTATGTAGTTTGGCAGGAGTCCATAATGTTTTTCATATTTCTCATCTAAGGAAGTGTGTTCGAGATCCAGAGACTACTAGAGCACCGACTGTGTTAAATGACTTAGCAGTAGAACCAAATTTGACTATAGTTAGAAAACCAGTTCATATAGTAGTGAGAGATGAGAAGAGACTAAGGAACAAGACAGTCAGATTAGTCAAAGTCCAGTTGAGTGACGACGAGAGAGATTGTACTTGGGAAATTGAGAGCAGGATTCGAGATACTTATCTTGACTTGTTTCATGGTATGTTTTACCTTTATGATTTATTTTGATGAGTACCTTATCGTAATTTCGAGGACGAATTTTTTTAAGAAGGGGAGTCTGTAACGATCCTAATTTTGATTAACATTATTTAGGACATTTAAATAGATAAACTAAATGAAATAATGTAAATGGTTAAGAGAATTGAGATTTGTAAAACTTTAAGGTAGCCGTGCCTAATTAACTAATGAACAAAAGGGAATAAACATAAAATAAGGAAGGGTAATAGGTAAGGGCAAAATAGGAATATGTTATATTCTTATACCCTAAACCCTCATGCCAATTTCATTTTTCATGTTCACAAACAAAAATTAAACTTAGGTAAGGCTGGCCACGATTGGAGGAAGATAAAGGGGAAGATAAGCAAGAATCAAAAGGTAGAAGCTTAATCAAATTTATTCAAGAGCAAATCTCAAACTCCTTAACAACAAGCTAAGGTGAATAATAGATTACATCTCATATTTGTTATCTTCGGTTTCTAGATAAGATTCGAACCTATTTTGCAAAGTATTATGCCATGTTTTGATTGTTAAATGGATATATGCTTGCTGATGATTTATGTTGCTTTATATAGATTTTATGATAAGATTTGATTTGAAAAACCTATTAAATGACATCCAAATGCCTTGCGTGTTTGATATGAGGTTAGGAATAATATTTTAGAGATTGATTTCAAGTTTCATAATTTTCTTAATTAATGTAGATTTATTATGAATTTTCTAGTAAAGGAAATGGTTAAATTGGGTTTAAATTAATTACGGAATTATATGTTAGCTTTGGGTTATAAATTTTAATATGTTAGAAAACATATTAAAAGTAATTTATGGGAATTTTTGGTGAATTTTCCTAAGTATTTTATTAAAGATATAAAATTATTTAAGGTATGCGACTTAAATGTTTTATATGTTTATAAAAGGAGAATGGGCTATTTGTAAATATTTTAATTTGTTAATTGCTGAAATTTGACAGCATTATTGGAAAAGATTTTTAAAAAGAATTGGTAACCAACCATATGTTACAAACAAAGCAATTTAGTTGGAAAGAAATTACTTTATAAAGTTAAAAACCAGTTTTGTTAAAGTTTTACTGCTTCGCCACTTATAGCAGCCACCTTTCGATCTCATACTGCCGCCTCTATCTAAGTGGAAACCAATACACATCGTATCAGCTTCGGTATTTAGTGGATTGGAGTTAGGTGAAGGGTATGGAGTTGAAACAGGCTTTCGAAGGGGTTGAAGTAGCTTTTGTAAACTTAGAACTATTTTGGTAACAAATGAAGCTTTCAAAGGAGATAGCATTTGACTTGGTTAATTGTTTTAGAAAAAGGGCTTTCAAAAGAGGTTGCCGCCTTTGTTTTAAAAAGAAGCTTTCGAAGGGGTTGAAACCCCTGCTGCCGCATTCAACCTTTCAAAGCAATGCTTTCGAAAGGTTTTTCTGCTTTAAACTTAGAAGCCGCTTCTCCGTGCTTTCGAAGGGGGTTGGTTTCGAAACCATCCATTTTCTTTTATTTAGGAAAAATGGTTTCGAAGAAGATGCTTTCATCCCAGTTCTTTTAAGACCCTTTGATATATTGAAAGTTAAACCCAAATGTTTCGAAAGGAATGGTTTTAAATAGTTTCGAAACTATGTTCCACAGGCTTTTACTTGTTTCCAATGCTTTCGAAAAGTTTGTTTTAAGTAAAGGACTTTAATGCTTTCGAAAGGTATCTAATAAAGGTTTCAAAGGGGAGGCTCCCCAATGTTTTCGAAATGTTTACTTTTAGTAATTGAATGGAAGATTTCCAATGCTTTCGAAAGGCAAGATTGGAGTGTTTTGAAAAAAGGACGTCTAAGGTTTTATTAAGATTTCGAAAGGACACTTTCAATGATTTCGAAGGACATTTTCAATGATTTCGAAAGGTCTATTTAAATGATTTTGAAAGGTATGTTTTGGCCTTTCGGCCTAGAGTTTCAAGGTAAAGTAGTTAACTTGTTTCGAAAGTGGTACTTTCAAAGGTTTCGATAGAGATTGTTTAAAGATTTTAAACAAGGGTTTCAAAGGTTTTCATCAATAATGTTTTGTGTAAAGCATATATCGTGGCAAAGAGATTGAGTAAAGTAAAAAGTATATTTTCCTTGTTTAAGTATGATTTAAAGGGTTAAGTCAATTTGAAAGATGATTTCAAGGAAAATTTGATGGGTAGTTAACCCTATGTAATTGACTCGAATATTTGAATACCAAATGACTGGTATAGGGTCGCGCCCTATACATTAGCTATAGCCTCTAGCTAATTTAGTCCAAAATTCCATTATGTAGGGCTTAGTCATAGGTAAGACTTAAATGATGTTACACATAGAAAGAAATATACAGAGAAGGAGGATAGGTTATTGATAAGCCTGCCAAACCATTAGGATCAGTTGACCATGGGAGAAGTAAGTTAAGGACTGACCGTCTAGAAGTGTGTCTAACAAATATTAGATTATTTATTTTGTCTGGTAGGCCCAAGTCGGCCAATGGTTAGTAGTTAGCCAAACAAAATGATATTGTTCGGACAGATAATCCATTTATTACCTGATTTATGAGCATATATGATATTGCTATTATTGTTTTAATCAGTTTAAGTTACAGGATTCTGATTTGCTAAAAGATATGTTTTAAAAGGATATTAGTAAGGGAAACCCGTTCCTCTAAGCGGTGTGGTCTCACTTAATATCAGTAAACCAAGATGTAATTGTATTATTCACATCAGGCTTTATGTCTGACTCGAAGTTGATGTTTTTCCCCTTAAACTCTCGGGTGCTCAAAATTAATTTGAGTAGATTAAGAGTTAAGGTTTTTTAGGTTTAGTAGGTTGGACGAATAAGCTTCCAAAGATGTGCAAGAGGCAAAGCTAGATTTATAGGAGCTATTTAGTTTTATTTCCACTATGATGTATTAAAACTGATATGTCTATTTAGTACTGTGATCATCTAAGGGGGCATCTTCATATGTCGCTTTTGGCATAGTTTGTAATAATTATATTTGACCAAAACCTGGGAATCGATTATGGGATTCTGTAATTGTATGTGAAATATTGATTTCAAATGTTTTCAGAAAAGTTGTTTTAATCTATCTGATTTTATTTCATATTAAAGTGTTTCTGATATTATGGATACCATTAATATTACCGTATTTTATCACCAGAAGTTAATACTATGGATGACCGTAGCATCTGCAGCGCTTAGCTTCGGGTCTCAAGATAGGGGATGTTATAGAATAAGGGGTAAGGGTTTAAAGCAAACGGTTTTGGTCTATTTCCTAAGATACCCTTCTTAATCATTCTCTTATATGTTAAAATTTTAAACACTTATCTTAATTCATTAAGGCACGCCCAGATTAATTGCCCAAATCTCATTCTCCTTAATTATCTACATTATTCTATTTAATCTATCCAATTAAATGTCTTAAATAATGTTGGACAAAAATTAGGGCTGTTATAATGGCTGACTGAGCTAAACCTTTCACGAATGAATCTGCTGTGTTGTCTTTGGTATCTATCCTTTGTACCACAACCTCTTTCTTTTCAACGAATTCGATGATGACGTAGAAATTTCAAAGAATATGTTGTGATTTCTTATATGCTCTTTGCTATATTGCGATCTATATTGCCGCATTATTGTCGCATAACAATGTCATTCGTATCGGGGATAAATCTGAGCTAGTGTAGTTAAAGCTCTTAGCGGTTCTATAGCAGTGAAGGTGCAAAAAGTTATAGTGGGGAGAATGCGGAAACATAGCGGAAAAATGCAGATGTGCAAAAAGCTTCATTAAATATAAAATCAAGCATTTAAAGTTAATTTATTCTCATTCTCACATCGTTTGTGAAGGAAAATAACATTGTTTAATCTTATATAACAAAACTAAAGAATATCGTGATGTATGTTGTCCATGTTTGGTGACTACAATAGACTTCTAATTTATATGGAGCACTTAAGCCTTAAAATTAGGTTTTACCCTAACTTTGTTGATTTGATTTAAAAGAGAATTAGTTAAATCAACCATTTTATATCAATATTGCTAAAGCGGGTGCTAAAAAACCATGATTTAGCGGGTGTAGTATAAAAAAGCAAGGGTTAAGGCAGATCTGCTGTTTAATAGCACTAAATTGAAAAGGAGTAGCGGTTTAAGAGTGTTGTGGGATATAGCGGGGATTTTGCGGGGCTTTAGCGGAGCTTTAACTGCACAAATCCGAGCTTACTTAAAAACTTGTGCATCCAGACCTCTTCGTTATCTACTTCGTTATAAGCGATGTAATCGGCCTCCATTATGGAATCGACTACTACTTGCTATTTGGAACTTTCCCAACTGATTGCCCCATCATGAATAGTAAAAACATAACCTGACACTAAGTTACTATCGTTGATAGCACTCTGAAAGCAAGAGTCGATATACCACTTCATTGGGAGGTCACCATTCCCATATAGTAGGAATAAGTCCCTAGTATTTCTTATATACTTCGGTATACATTTTACAACCATCCAATGCTTTTCTACAGGGTTAAACTGGTATCGGCTTACGCATCCTAATGTGTATGTCACATTCAATCTAGTACATAGCATAACATATGTTATAGAGCCAATCACCGAAGCATATGGTATCCTCTTCATACGATCTTTATCCTCATCGGTTTGAGGATCATACTTCTTCGAAAGGACAATTTAAAATTGCGTTGGAGCATTTCCACACTTAGAATTCTCTATATTGAACCTTTTCAGTATGGTATCTATGTACAAGGATTGGGACAATCCTAACGGCCGTTTAGATCTATCACTATTGATCTTTATACAAAATATATAGGCTACTCCTCTCAAATCCTTCATGGAGAAGTTCTTGGAAATCCAAGCTTTCACTGATTGCAATAACGAAATGTCATTGCCAATCAACAAAATATTACGACAACATTTCCCTATTCCTTTCTTTATACGCACGCTTCCTCTATGTTCTGATAAAAAACTATTTGATTGCTTTATCAGAACACTTATTCCAATTTCTTGAAGCTTGTTTAAGTCCATAAATGGACTTTAACAACTCGCAAGCTTTTCCCCCACTCCCACCAACCTTGAAACTCTTAGCCTACGACATATAGATGGTATCTTCTAAGTCATCATATAGAAATGCCATCTTTATGTCCACTTGCCATATTTTGTAGTCATAGAATGCAGTATTAGCCAGCATAATCCCTATGGACTTATATATGGCTACAGCCAAAAAAGTCTCATCATGGTCAACACCTTGAATTTAACAAAATCCTCTCACAACTGGCCAAGATTTATGTCTCCACTTGCCCATCTGCATTTATCTTTTTCTTAAAAATCCATTTACAGCCTATAGGTTTTATCCCATCGGGTATGTCAAACAAAGCCCACACTTTGTTTTCATACATGGGGTTCATCTCGGATTTCATTGCTCCAAGTCAAAGTGTAGAATCTTTACTCTGATGTGCTTGTTGGAATGATAGTGGAGTGTCATATTCTAAGACACAGTCCTCCGCCTTGCCGTCTACAAGAAAACCATAATATCTCTTTAGTGCACGAGATTTCTACTAGACCTTCTAATTGGTTTTGCGTTTTTGTATATAGGTGAACTTGGTTCTCCCATTGGTTCAATCTCCATGTTCAACTCTCAAATCTCATCCAATTCTACAACTTTACTTTTAATTTCTTTCGATAGAAATTCCTTTTCTAAAAAGATAGGATGTTCAGAAACAATGACCTTTTGTTCCTTAGTGTTGTAAAAATATATCTCATGAAGTTCTTGGATATCTAATGAGTTTACATTAAACTTCTCTTACCCTAAGCTTATTAGGACCGACGTTCTTAATGTAGGCTGGACAATCCTACACCTTCAAATAATTAAGCCGAGGTTTCTTTCTATGCCACATCTCATATGGCGTTTTACGCACAGACTTAGCGGGTAACAAATTCAACTTATGCATTGCAGTTTCTAGCACATATCCTCGATAGAATAGAGGTTACTTAGCCATACTCATTATGGAACAAACCATATCTAATAGGGTTCGATTCCTTCGCTTTAAAACACCGTTGTGTTGCAGAGTATATGATGGAGTAACCTGAGAGATAATCCTATTATCTTTTAAGTAATGTTGGAGTTCTTGTCTAACGTACTCACCTCCTCGATCAGATTGAAGTATTTTAATCTTTTGGTTCGTCTAATTTTCAACCTCATTTTTTATATTCAATAAACTTCTCACAGACATCGGATTTATTCTTCACAATATATGCATATTCTAGCCTTGAGAAATTATCAATAAAACTTGCAGAATAAGAATAGTCCTCTTTAGCAATTACATGCATTGGACCTTTTATATCAGCATGCACAAGCCCAAAGAGTTCATCAACTCTTTCGTTGCTCCCACTGAAGGAGTGCTTGATCATCTTACCTTCAAGACATGAATTACACGTGTCAGATGATTCAAAATCAAATAACGGGAGAAATCCTTCATTTTTCAGTTTGTGTAGTTATTTCACACTTATATGACCTAGCCTACAGTGCTAAAGATAATTTTTATTAATATCGTTATTCAAAGAATTACTTATAGAATAGACATAATTTGCATTGATCACATAAATATCATTATCTAAAATACCATCACAGACTTTAGTACCATCTAAAATAATGTTCATAACATTATTTCCACAAAGAAAAACATAACCTGTCTCAGACAATCTAGACAAGTAAATAATTCAAAAAATAAAACCTTTTACATAATAGCAACTATTTTATATCAAAATAAATTCACTCGACAAACTCAAATGAAAATCTCCAACCGCCGTAGCTTCTGAAATAAACATATCAGCAACTTCAGCCTTATTTCTCCCTTTGCAATGCGATGCTAATTTCTAAGCCATAGTAGCAAGTTCTATATCTAGTATCTAAAACCCAATATAATTTATTGATTGCAAAACAATTTTGAATTATAAATGCACTTGATGGAGTGACAAAACTATTATGCTTCTTCTCTTTAATGATCTTTAAGTGCTCTAGAAAATTCCATTTCCAATGACCCTTCTTGTGACAATGATCACATTCACCCTTGTTTGCAACTGCAGTCTTCATATTTTTCTTGTTAAC
The DNA here is from genome assembly GCA_030737815.1 of Allium fistulosum. Lineage (NCBI taxonomy): Eukaryota > Viridiplantae > Streptophyta > Magnoliopsida > Asparagales > Amaryllidaceae > Allium > Allium fistulosum. Next base: position 228,623,193 of record CM060908.1, on the reverse strand, counting down.
CCTTTTTTGCTCCTTCGAACCTTTCGAAGATGATGTGTTCCCCTTAACAGCAAGTACAACCCCTTGATCCTTTTGGAAGAAGACTAGCCAACCTCAACATATCAAGGAGCTTCATGAGGCTTACGTTCAACTAGTTCATATTATAGTTTAATATGAATGGCTCATGCTAGGGAGCAAGAGACCCAATGATCAAGTCTACTTGCATCTTTTTGCTTATTGCTACATCTAACTAAACAAATCTACCAATATAGCCTTTCATTTTTAGAACGTAATCACCCACTTTCTATCTGTTGGTCATTTTGATACTGAATAGTTTTTTCGTAAGTTCATACCATGCAGAATGGGACCATTCAACAAATAGAGTTTGAGATTATCAAAAATTTATTGGATGAAAATGTTTTTGTGCTGCCTCTACAATGGCTTTTCTAATGTAGACAACATGAAAACATGGGCGATCTCTAGGTCCAAAAGCCATTTATTATAAGCAAGCCTAAGTTCGGGGTCTGCAATGGTTTATTTTTCGAGGTGCAGCTGTTAACGAGCAAAGATGTTTATATGTTGAAGTTACCTTTATCACTCTTAGCCAGTCATTGTATTTAGGTTCGGTGAGTTTTTCATTTCTAGATAATAGCTTCGGTGTGGGAATTTTCTAGTAAGTTTTAACTTAGTAGGTTAGGACAATTTCATAGTTGATGTTCTTATAATATTAGTAAGGTTAAATTTTATGTTGCATTTTACTAATAAACTCCCACTAGTCGTATATGTCTCCAAACCCTAAGAAGAAACATAGAAGTCTTTCGACTTCATTGGTGGGTGTTAGGTTTCTTTTGCCTTGAGTTTCCAACCTTGAGGAATAAACCATGGATAAATCCTTATCGGCTTTATCAAATACAACTCCTAATCCATGGTTCCTTATCCTAATCTTATCCCGACCTTAAGGAATATCATCAAATCAAAAGAGATTATTCACTCATACCTACCATTCCACGATGGCTTAAGTATAAATGTATTTACCTTGAGGAATATCAACAAATATGTACATATATCTTTTCTCATCACTTCTAGTATATAAATAGTACTACATATAAGATGCTTAGCTTGAGGTATATCAACAACTAAGGAGTATTCAAGTAATCTATTAACATAAATGGTAAAGGACAATTTTATATTAAAGATTCATAATCTTTAACATATTATATTGAGAGATATTGACAAATGGAATAATGTATTTCTTATGAAATACCGTCATGTTTCAAATGTCGAACACATCCAAAATCATAATATATGTACTATACATATGTATTTATTTCTTAAGTCTGTTTTGGGTTTCTTTAATGTTCTACCTTTAATTTGTACATTCGTATTGCATAAGTTTCACTATTATATAACTTTTATAGTTTAAATAACTTATATGATAGTATTATGTATAACATTATATTAATTAATTCTTATTTAATTAATTTAATTAATTAACATTTTAATTAATTTTATATTATTCAATCATAATATTTTTTATTGAATGTATATATTATAACCTTTATAATTATATGCATGTATCATTATATATATGTATTAATTTATTTATTAACTTTTAATTAAACAATTTTAATGAAATGTTATTAATTTCAAAAAGGACAATTTTTTGATCAAGGCCTTGCAGAAAAACTAAATATCAAAATAAGCATCTTCAAAAACTAATTGCCAAAATAGGCCTGGTTTACTTTTGTACTTGCACAAAAATGGAATGCGCAAGTATATTTTTTTATATGGAGCTTGCGCATTCCATTTTTGCGCAAGCTATATTTTTAAGCTTGCGCAAATATGGAATGCGCAAGCTCTTTTTCAGGCATCAAAAAGACAGAGAGCTGATTCTGGGGTCATTCTTCAACCCTACCCCCTTTCTTCCCAAAACCCTCCCCATTTCCAACTTCAAACCCATTTCAAATCCAAATATCTTAAGTCAAAATCATTTTTCCTCATTTATTTCTTCAAACAAACACTCTATTGCCCATAAAATGGAAGCTAGCTCTTCATCTACGTTGATTAGAGGTAATTATAATTCCTTTTTTTGAAAATTAAGATACTACTTTAGAAATGATTGTTGTTGTTTGCGGAAGAGGTAGTGTTGATGATGTTGATGTGAATGTACTCACATTGTTGGTTTCCTTGATGACAATGCAAAAGGATTTGAAGTAGTAATATAGCAAAAACCCTAACTTTGTACATAGTTTTTGTATTGATAAACGGTTGTTGTTGTTTGTAGAATTGTCTCCTGGGCCCGAAGATATAAGTGTTCTCTATCTTCAAGAACACCATAGGAGCCAAAACGACACATTAATGGAGGTAAATGTTCGATATTGGTAAACCGGGGAAGTCAAATATGAAGTCCTAATTATAATTTGTTTATATATTGCAGGGTGTTGAAACTGTGAAGATATGCGATCATTCGAGCAAGCTCAAGGAGATCGATTTTAAAGATCCAAGATTGGAGCCGAATCTACGAATCTCCGGATTTTGGAAAGCTATGCAAATCGACTACATTCGGCTCGATCATCATCTTCTTACCGCTTTATGCGATAGATGGAGGTCGGAAACAAATACGTTTCATATGAGAGTCGGGCAGATGACAGTGACTCTAGCGGATGTGCATTTTCTTTTCGGTCTTAAAGGAGACGGTCGTCCAGTATGTGTGCAAAATTTAGATATTGATTACATGGAATTGGCTTATGACTTGCTTGGTATTTTTCCGACAAGAGAGGCGGTTAAGTCTAAAAGTGATTTGTCAATGACTTGGTTTAAAAGAGAATTTTCTGAGCCACTACCCGAAGGGGCGACCGATTTAGATATACTTCGCCGCACTCGTGCCGTGATATTGTATTTTTTGAGTTGCCGATTATTTCCCGATCATTCAAAAGGGAGATTAAGTTTGAAATTTTTACCATTTTTGGATGATTTGGCTGACTGTGGTTATCATTCTTGGGGTAGTGCTGTTCTATGCTATTTGTATAGTGAGTTATCGAACGTTGCCTTGCAACGTCGAAAAGTTTTAGGGGGTTCTGCAACGTTGTTGCAACTATGCTCGTGGTCGCATATTGCCATTGGACGGCCGTCTATTAGAATTCCTACCGACTTAGATCTGTATCTTCCATTCGGGGCTAGGTAGAACTGTGCTAGGAGTTGGCGTGAGATGCCAAGAAATGTACAGTTTTACCGTAATGAGTTGGATTTGATGGCGGATGATGCGGTTACATGGGAACCATATTCATTAGTGTATAAATTTGGACATCCAGAAATTGAGTATTCGTTCGCCGGTTGGATTGCTAAGAGCCGACTGATTCTATTTCTAGACTTTGAGTTGTATGCACCCGATCGGGTGATGAGACAGTTTTCCTTTGATTATCAGCACATTCCCGATCCTGTCGTCCCCCTTGACCTAGAACCCACTAGCTGGATGGCATTTTTGCAAGAAAGTATTGCTATTTGGGAATCAAGAATTGATCGTGCCGAACAAGCACGCGACCCTCCGACACCTTTGAGTGAGTACGAGTATTGGTATTGGCGAATTACTCGTCGTTATATCCTTAAAAAGTTGGCAAGGAAGTTGGTTGCATACACTCCCCGTGCTACTCTAGAATGTGATGTCGTAAGTGTTGTATTTTCAAATTTTGTATAGTTCAATTTTTATGTCATATTGATGCATTGTTATGATTTATGGTTTAGGTAAGCGGAATATATAGCGCTTTGGATGTGGTGGGCGAAATAGAAGAAAGTCATATGGAGCCGGACAAGGTCAAAAGCAAGTGCATTGACCTACGACTAATACTTGACACGATTTTGGGTCGGAACAAGCTAAGAAGGCCGGCCAAGCCGCTGCGCATTGTAGAAGAGCCACCGCGTTGTACAGAGGAGACACATACCACACTAGCGGGTGGAAAAGGCCAATGGGTGGAGGCACATGCAGAGGGGGAGGCTTCACAAAATCTCGGTGGCGAAACTACAGCTGGATGGCCTGCTTGGCCCGAGGTAGAGCATCAATACACCGGCGGAGAAACTCACGCTGAATGGCCGGTTTGGTACGAAGGAGAACAACAATTCGGCTATGTTGGACAGTCGACATATGAGCATACGCAAGAGCCGCTGCAGTGGGAAATTCAACAAGAAGAACTATTTTTTGGGCCAAGTCAACAACATGAAATTCCGCTGCCTACACCCGCTCCAACATTCGAAGAAGGCCAAGGATCGGCTCCCATCGTGTACAAACGGAAGAAGAAGAAGAAAAGAGACACCCCACTTGAGATAAGAAGGATTCGTGATTGACGGTGTTGGTCATATTGCTGTTGTTTCTTTTGGTTGGGTTAGGTTAGGGGTTGTTGCCTTGTATGTGTCTATGTTATTGTACGACCTGTTATTTGGATGATTTTAAATTGTCAGTTAGTTCGTGTTAATTATTTTGTTTTTGATGGTATTGTTAATGAAATGACGTGTTATTTGTTTTGCCTTGTTGTGTGGAAACAGCTCTCTGTTTGGAACTGACCCATAATATAGCTTGCGCATATGTGGAATGCGCAAGCTATATTGATAATATAGCTTGCGCATTCCACAAATGCGCAAGCTATATTATTGGTCAGTTCGAAAAAGAGAGCTGCTCTGCCAAATATAGCTTGCGCATATGTGTAATGCGCAAGCTATATTTACAATATAGCTTGCGCATTCCACATATGCGCAAGCTATATTTTTGGTGGAACTGGGTAATTTGCAGCGTTCCGCCTATGCTACAAAATATCAAATGTAGCATTTGCGGGCTGCTGCAAATAACAAAAAATATAGCTTGCGCATATGTGGAATGCGCAAGCTATATTTGGTAGATTAGCTCTCTGTTTCGAACTGACCAATAATATAGCTTGCGCATTTGTGGAATGCGCAAGCTATATTATCAATATAGCTTGCGCATTCCACATATGTGCAAGCTATATTATGGGTCAGTTCCAAACAGAGAGCTGTTTCCACACCATAAATTACACAATTTCACAAAAAAGTCTGAACAACATGCTATATAACATGCAAACACCATTCGATTAACAACACCATCCGAAAAAGTTTCAACAAGGCGTACTGTAACATATACGTTCTAGTTCTATTACAATTCAACGCGGACAAGTATTTTTCTTGTGGCCAATAGAACCACATTTGCTACATCTATTTTTGCCGGATGAAGATGGAGGATCCACAAAACCTTTTATTCTAGTAGACCGAGGACGACCTGAATTTCTGCGCACAGGCGGCGGTTGTATAATTGGACCATCAGAGACGTTCCAATGTCGACTATCCGGTACAGGGTGGAATAAAGGAGCATAAGCTGCGGAATACATAGCCTTTGTGTACCATAGGGAGATTAGGTCAAAATACGCTCTATTAGCACCACCCGAACCGCGTGAACAAGCCGCTAATACATGGGAGAGTGGAAAATAATCTAATGTTGGCATGTTGCACGAACATTTGGCAACATTATCTTCGATATTCACCATATAATCAAACATATGCACATCTTTCACCTGCCATTCAACGAAGCTATATCTCTCTATAGACATGAGCCTCGATTCTTCCATTCTTCTCCGCGCTAATGCTTCCCACCTAGGTGCGAGCTGCGACATCCACTCTTCACCTTGAGTACGTCTTTCGACGAAGTAATGGTTCAGTCGATGAAACGTACGTCCAACCAATGATCTAACAGGTAAATTCCTAGTTCCTTTGAGCACACCGTTAAAGCTTTCAGAAACGTTGGTCGTCATCATATTGAATCTTACTCCGCCGTCGTGACAAAGAGTCCAGCTTGATTCCTGGTCTTTCAAACTTCTTTCAATCCACGCATCAGCATCTCGATTTACATCCTTCAACTGTTTTCGAAGATCATTATATTTTACGACCTCCGATGCCGTGGCACATGCGTGTAATAAATTTTGTAGCTCATCCGTGCCAAACCCCACTTTCTTGAAATTTGCTTTAATATGACGGATACAAAAATGATGATGATGTTCAACTGGCCAACCTTCTCTAAGCGCACGTGGAATTCCTTTCATACGACCCGAGATAAAGGTGATACATTTAGTACGTACGGATGGAATATAATTCCATATGCAACGAACAAACCAACTCCACGTTTGCCACGACTCTGTTTGCACAATAGGAAAAGCTAAAGGAAATAGCCCTTGATTTGCATCCACTCCAGTTGCTACTAGTAACGTACCCAGATACTTCCCGTATAAATGAGTGCCATCAATAGACAATATGGGTCGACAGTGGTCGAAGCCTTGAATAGAAGGTCCGAAAGCCCAAAAAGAACCATAAAAAACACCATGACTATGAATAACATCATATACGGTTTCGGGGTTGGTATGTTGTATGGCTCTAAGATATTTTGGCAATTCCGCGTACGACGATTCCCAATCGCCATAAATCATTGCAACAGCTTTCTGCAGTCCGTGCCAGGCTCGATAATAACTCACTTTAATATGAAACATGTTGGACATTGTCTCTTGAACAATTCTTGCAGTCATGTTTGTTTCAGCTTTAATCAACGGAAGTATTTTGCTGCATATAAACTTAGCAGTTGCCTGTCGATGGTTTGAGTTGATGGTTGCATTTAAACAAGTGTGATCGCCGCCATATGTGGTTATCTTCCACCAGTTTGAATTTTTTCTTACCGAAAGGCTTGCATGAACTTGCCAAGGGCATGTTTCTTCCACAGCACAACGGACCGTGTATTGATTTGCACGCGATTTCAGAACTTGGAACGAAACTGAACATTTAATCGACCATTCACATAACTGTTCAACGAGCTTCTGCTTACTTTCAAAAATTAACCCAACTCGTGGACCGTTCTCCGCACATTCTCTTCCAAAAACTTCCACGTCTTGATGACAATTTTGCATTATCGATTTCGCCATCATTGATGCCGTGCATAAATCATCGGCTAGAGCCTCTTCATATGTGATTTGTTCTTCTTCCGCATTTACATCATCAGCCTCCTCAATGTCTGCATATATGATTACATCATTGTTAACTTGCATTTGATGGATCTAAGTTCTATCCTCATCATCCGCACAAGCTACTTCCATGCTATCCAATTGTCCACAATCTCGTGTGGAGTAAGAACATGATCATCGGCACCATCGTCGTCACAACCAGTAAACTCATCTTCTACACTAGAAATACAAAAAACAAAGGTCATATATTTAGCATTAACGTAAGTCAAAATACAAGTGCAAACGTATAATAGTACTCACTTTTCAAACGCCTGCGACTGATTTGGATTTATATCGTTCTGCATCATATGTTGTTCCTGACTAGAAGAGACTCCAACCACTCCACTGTACCTTTGAAGTAAATTTGTAAACTCTCCACCTTGATGGCTTGAAAAATACGACGGATACGCCGAACATTGTGTTTCTTGTAACTGTGTAGTGTGCATATACTCATCCCCAAAGATTACCGCCGCTTGTGTTTCAACCACATTTTCATGTACCACTCTCACAACGTATATTTCTATCACTCTCATTCCAACTGAAAAGGTGGAGTTCAAATCGTCGTCGTCTTCCAAATCAATAGCGGATGCACCATCATCCCGAACCCATTTCACCGCTAATTTTAAATCATATATCACAGGATTTGCTTTTGTCACTTCAAATGCCCTTTGTTTAAGCTCTTCGAAACTACAATGATTTTTTATTGTCGATCCTTTTCGCCTCCCGCCCACATATCTAGGTTTACCTTCATCATCAACCAACAATTCGCCATCAAAGTAAAATATAGTCGGAACCTTTGACATTATCTACAAAATAAGTTCCAATACTACATTTATAGTTTTTGTTCACTGACATAAGTATAAACATCAATTTGATGAATTATTACCTATTTTTTCAAAGTAGATTTTGCTTCCGCATGCAATCTTCAACCAAAAGCAGTCAACTCAATCTTTAAAAAAACCGAAACAAGCAAATCAATATAATAATATAACCAATATATGTTGTCATTGAAGTCAACACTATCAAATGAATTTCAAAAACATAATAAACATTCCACCATGCTCACAATACGGGTTACAACAAATACAAACATTTTCGCAACAACTCAATACAAATCCAACGGTACAACATAAAATCCAAATATTACAACTTAACCAAGCCACAAACATCTACCACATTCTAGGCCTTCCAATGTTCGTCCTTAATTCTTCATTCACAATTTTCAAACGACTTATTTCGGCTTGCAATTCGTGGGCATACTCAAGTCCCCTTTCGCACAGGGGTTGATCAATCCATTTAAAATAATTGCAACAATCATATTCACGAGGATTCAATCTATGTTCGTTGTACGAACTACACCCGAAAAACCTTCGTCCAGCATTCTTTTCCTTTCTGCAAACAACCACTACACACATAACTCCGCAATAACAAGTTGGATATGATCGTTGTCCCCTTGGCACGGATGGACCAACAGGATGTATAGGCGTCAGCAAATTTCCACCAACTCTATGTTAATGGCCGGGCATTTCCGCAGAAACAACTTCACATAAACGACCGTGTAAGGTTGATGATCCTGAATGAAATTTATGCGGTACTTGTTTAAACTGTGTTTCCGGAACATGATCGACATCAAAGTCAATATGACTTGAACTTGCAACTCCGATTTTCTCTTCAAGCTCATCAAAATGTTTCATCAATGTTTCGTCGTCTATCTCCCAATCATTAATGTCTACCGTCATCATAAACAATAAACAATTAAGGTGTACATTAGGGTTTTTAATTTACTACTATTTAAATAGGGTTTCCCAATTCATCAAACACTAACAACTAATTCAATAACAACATCATTGTCTAATAATTAACACCACCACCACCATTAACTATTCATTTTCAACAACATCAACAATAGCAAAATTACATCTTAATTTTCAAAAAAAGGAATTATAATTACCTCTAATCAACGTAGATGAAGAGCTAGCTTCCATTTTATGGGCAACAGAGTGTTTGTTTGAAGAAATAGATGAGAAAAATGATTTTGACTTAAGATATTTGGATTTGAAATGGGTTTGAAGTTGGAAATGGGGAGGGTTTTGGGAAGAAAGGGGATAGGTATGATAATGACTCCAGATTCAGCTCTCTGTCCTTTTGATGCCCGAAATTAAGCTTACGCATTCCATATTTGCGCAAGCTATATTTTAAAGCTTGCGCAAATGTGGAATGCGCAAGCTTTAAGTTTTAAAAAAATGGCTTTGCGCATTCCATTTTTGTGCAAACACAAACGTAAACGAGGCCTGTTTTGCTAATTAGTTTTTGAAGATGCTTATTTTGATATTTAGTTTTTCTGCAAAGCCATGATCAAAAAATTGTCCTTTCAAAAATTCTTTTATATACATACGTACTTATATGTCTTAAACAATTCAAGACAATATAACATATATCATTATATATATTATATAGGTGGGTATATATATTATATATGTATATATATATACTAATTTATTAACTACTTAATTAATTAATTAATTAATTTTTATTAATCTTATTAATTTTAAAAAATTTAATTTTCTTTGTTATATTTTCAAAACACCTTTAGAAATTTTTTATTATAACATTTATAGTATGTATTTCTTATTTTGAATTTAAATTTGAAATTTAAAATTTATTTTAATTTTAAAACAATTTTGAAAATTAGCCCAAGGCCCAATTCAAATTGGGCTTCTTCTATCAAGGACAACTATTTAGGCTTACTTCACCTTTCGGGCCAGGCAATTAGCCAAGTAGGGTAAAGTACTTAATTACCCAAACCCATCCTTAGACACTACTTTTATAAACACCCTACTAAATGAGTAAGCTTAATTAATTAATCCTAACATGACTAATTTGGACTAGATATGCTATTGGGCTCTGATCCATTGTTGGATCCAAACTAGCACGTAGCGGGTCAAAAGGGTAAATTTCAAAAATCTTATTCCATTTAGATCTTATTAGGCTTATGAAGTCCAAATCTATTTAGATCTTATCTAAATTTATTTTAAATAAAATGTAAATTTTATTTAATTTACAATAAAGTTTTATTATATTCATGTTATGCATTATATATAGTACAGTACATGTATTATATACGCATATGTGTGTACGCGTACGTGCAACATAAAAGGTGAACATTGTTTAACATGCCTATGTACAGATGTTGGGGTTTACACTGCAATAGTTTGCCCCTCTATATACCTATGTTCCATCTAATTGTAAGTGTGTGTGTGTGTCTATGTGTGTGTGTAAATTATAAAATGATATACGTAAGATATATAAAAGTTTATGTAAATGTGTGTGTGTGTGTTTTTATGTGTGTGTATACATGTATAAATAGTTAATATTATAATATGTAGTGATTGTAAATTTAATATAAATAACTATAAATTCAAATCGACTTTAAAATTGAAATTCTGAATCTTAGATCTAGATTTGCATAATAAATAATTAAAAATCATAATTTAAATTACTATATTTATTTTAAATATATATATATATATATATATATAATATATGTATATTTCAAAACCTGGAATTTATTTAATACATAGACACACATATTGTAATATAAATGCATCTTAAATTAATATTAAGAATTCTACATATGCTAATATATATATATATATATATATAATATTTTGATGTAATGGTATAATTAAAAATATATACATATATTTATTTATATATACATTTGTCCAATTTTTTTATATTTAAATTTTGTGGTTTAAAAGTATGGTTTTTTATTATTGATTTCTGCACGAAAATCAATTAAATATATATAATTTGTTTATTTTTTAAAGTAATTTAAAGCATGTATAAATTTTATTAAATAAATATTTGCATATTTTATATACAATTATATATATATATATTATAGATATGTAATTATTGCAAAACTTAGGTTTTATGTTTAAATAAATTATATATATATATATATAAACAAAACATAAAAAAATATTTTTTATTTTTTTATTAATTCAAAATCATATTATGTATATTGATAAAATTTATTTATGTGTATATATATGTGTTTTAATATAAAATTTATTTTAAATATTACTAAATTATTATTTTTTAAAATTAGAATAACCAAAATTATTACTTTTTAAGTGTCCAATGGTATATGAATATATATATATATATATATATATATATTAAAACAAATATAAAAAAACATATTCATCTAATGTTGTTGGGATTGACATATATGTATTCATGATAGTATACATATAACTAAATGCAGCATAACGACATGATAAATTGTATGTAAATATAAAAGAATATAAATTAGGTTGTTCCTTTTTATGGCCTTAATGTAACACCTTTTAATATCAAATCTGTTCACTCCTTGAATCAACATCTAAGACCACTGATCTTCAAATTTGAATTGATTTGTGTATTTGGAAGCTTGAAAATGAGGGGAGGGCTGGAGTAGAGGTTGGCCTTAACTAGTCTTAGTAGGAGCAAAACAAAATGTTAAGTAGGAGTTAGAGACGAATAAATAGGCAAGATCTCTAAGGAGTGAAAATGTGATCTAGGTCCACCTTTTTCTTTTACCAAATCACCTCCTTTTTTTTTGAGCGACACGGTTGTGTAGCGTGGAACTACACAGCCGATTAAATATCATATAAATAGGTAAGTAGTGCGATCAACAAGCCTGATCGCTGGCCAAAATGCAGTAAGAAACCGCAAGCTAGTCAATGAGAGACAGAGTTTCATATACAAAATACATATTGTGAACAACAGAATAGCAAAAAGACCAGAGCCATATAGCGGTTGGTGGTGCCCTCAATGCCTGCCAGGAGGAATTGCTGAAGTGCTACCCGTGGATTCGACTGGTGGGGAGCTGGGGTATGGTAATCTCAGTCTGAATGGTGCGGAGAAGCTTCGACCTGATATAGATGAGAAATAGTGAATAATACGTCTACAAGTTCCTTCGAAGTTGGATGTGGGCTTGCAGAATACACGTGCATTACGCTCGGCCCAGATGCACCAACTGAAAATAGCTACAATTAGATCAAAGTGATAGTTGGGGGGGTTGTTCTGCCAGTGGTCGAAAAACGAGTTGAACGTGGGGATATGACCAAGTATGTGAACCGTCGAAGCCGCCCAGACCCTGACAGCAAAATCGCATTCAAAGAATAGATGTTGTAAACTTTCTGGAGTGGTAGAGCATAAGGCACAGCTGGGATCGACGACGATGTTATGGCGAAGGAGCCTGTCTCTTGTGTTGATTCGCTCGTGAATAAGGCACCATTGGAGGAAAGCGAAGCGGGGCTGGATCCTGCACTTCCAAAGTCTGGGGAAGGTGAAGAGACGTCCGGGGTTGTTTAGGTGAGCATAGCAGGAGGCAACGGAGAAGCCGGTTGATGGGTTGGGGGCCTAGGTGAAGGAGTCTGGCCTGGGGTTGAGTTGGATGTTACGGAGAATAGAGGTGACAAGGTGAAGCTCGGAGAGGGTGGTGAGGTCAAAATAGGAGGTAGGAAGAAGCTGATCGGGGCCCGAAATAGAAATGTCAAGGGTGGAGGCGAAGAAGTTGGTTGTATGAGCGAAGAGGTTGGGGAGGATGGAGGAGAGGGGAAGCTAGTTATGCCATGTATCTAACCAGAAGAGGCAATTAGCCCCATTGCCCAGGTTGACGTGGAAGAGCCATTTGACACGTGGTAGGGTTGATACGACCCCAGACCAAAAAGGGGATGGTTTGATTCTGGTGGAGGCATGAAGGACAAGGTGGGGGTTTGAGTGATAGAGGAGAGAGGTAATCCAAGATTTCCAAAGGAAGGAGCCAGGGGTAAGGAACCGCCAGAGCCATTTGGCGAGGAGCGCGGTGTTGAAGTCATGAAGATTAACGATTCCAACGTTAGTTTTACACTTCCATCTCAATAAAGGTAATCTCCAACGTTGGAGATGGAAGTGTAAAACTCCAACACTTCCATCTCAATAAAGGCCGCCGTTTTTTGGGTTACCTTTATTGAGATGGAAGTGTAAAACTAACGTTGGAGATTGGAATCATCGCTTGAGGCGCAATGAGGTAAAATTGAGGTGGATATGCGCGAGAGGATAAGAAATGACATTGAAGGAGATTTTTTAGTGTTTCTGACAGCATAGGGAATTTTTTTTAATATAATTGATTAAGTGATAATGGATGGAAAAAAAAAGAGCGGACAAGGAAAATATCATCCAAATTTTAGCGATTGCTAATGGGATATCGTCGTAGCGTACTTTCATGTACTTTTAATTTTTTTAAATGAGCAACAGAGGCACTTAGCATTGAAACACTATTAATAAATCAAGTAATAATAAGTTTTGTTGTCGTGTATGCCCTTGGCACTCACAATATAACATAGGAATTTACCAGATCAGTCAACAAATGAGCACTTCTTTGGATTCAGCTTCATATTGTACATGCATAGTATGTTGAAAGACTCGACTAGGTTCAATACAGGTCCTCGGCCTTTTCAAATTTCAACAGCATGTAATTCGTAAAACTTCCATAGACCACCGATCTATTCGGAGAACATATGGTTGACGAGATGCTGATAGGCAACGCTTACATATTATAAACCAAAAGGCATGGAAAGATAGAAGTATAGGCCAACATTTGTAATGCATGAGGTGTGCTCTTGGTCCAAGCCATGCATGTCAATCTGATTGTACCCAGAATAGGCGTTCATGAAGGTAAGGAGCTCATGTCCACTAGTCGCATCTACAATCGATACGAGGCAAAGGAAAACAATCTTTGGGGCTGGCTTTGCTGATATCGGAGAAGTCAATGCAAGTTCTCCAAGTCCCATTTAGCTTTCTGACCAGCACTGGGTTTGCTACCCATACCGGATATTATGTCTGTCGAATAAAGCCATTGGCTAACAACTTCTTTACCTCTTCTTTGAGAGCTCGATGTCATTCTAGGTTAAGCGGTCACTGCTTTTGATGGATGGGGTTAGCCTTTGGATCAATATTTAGTGCATGGAAAATTATCTTGGGATCGATGTTAGTTATGTCGGCGTGCCTTAAGCAAAGCCATCTTTGCTTTCCATAGGAACTTGATCAAATCCTCTCTAATTTCTGGGTTGGCGATTTAAATAATTTTGCTCGGGTAGGCGTGGTCTATAGAGATTGATTCTGAAGGAGTGGCTAGCCTACCTTCAATGCTTGAGTCACCCATACGAGGATCTAGCAAGTCATCGTTTAGATCTAAACTTGTTTTTAGGTTGCACTGATCTCGCATGTAAATAATGCACTCTATGACATCCTCGTCCGAGACAAACATCTGTACTTGAGTAGGGGCAATGATGTTGCCCCTGGTTCTTAAGATGATTCTATCGACGTTGTGTGGGTAGGAGTTGTTATGTCTGAAAACCCCATTTGCTAAAGGTTATGGCCTACTTATTCCATGCTATGATAAGCTCTCTAATTCTTTGGGAAGTAGCTAAGGATATAAGGTTCCTTCCATCCCAATCTTCCATGTGACTGATGGTCCCAGCATGAGCTTAAGTGTGACACATAGACAGTTTGTGTAGTTTCATGGCTAAGGGTAGTCCCAGCACGACCCTGAGTATTGTTCGGTACGAGGATACTCTCGAGTGACATAGTGTTGGAGGTAGTTTCTTTAATGGAAAGGACAGTCCTAGGAAGAGTGTTTGTCCTATTCCTGGTGATACATCATTGGTTCCCTAGTTTGCTTGGGTGGATTATTGTTGGTGAGAGGAGCCGATGTGGGTGCTTCAGAGTCAGGAGTGTCTCAGCACGAACTAGAGCGCTGGCCAGCTCGATGGTTCTCTCAAGTGACTTGTCATTGAGTATTGCAAGCTCTTGCTGAAGCACAGGAACACCCTTCTTTTCTAGTTTGTGGGGTATCCTATAACACTCCCTAGCTTTCTACTGACTGCCTCCAATTTTTCCACCACTGCCTTAAACGAGGAACTTCATGATGAAACGATTGTAGGAGATGATGGCATCAAGTTCAGCAAGCATCGTCATCCTATTAACATATTATATGCAAAAGGATAGTCAAAGTTCATCTGAATCTTTGTAGTAAGGGGCTCTTGATCGAATGTCATCATAAGTGAAGTGGTTTCCATCATTACAATGCCTATATCTCCAAAGCTATAAATTGGCAAAGTGCATGTGGTTAGGCTAAAGGTAGGAAGTTTGAGAGCCTCAAAGAAATGTCTGAACATGATGTTGACTAAGCTGCCCTTATCCACGAAGGCCTGATGTAAATTGGTTTTGGCCATTATAAGAGTGATGATCATAGGATCTTGATGGGGGTATGAAACTATTTCCCTATCCATAATAGTGAAGGTGATTGATTGGTTTGATTCTTTCCGGGGTGCTTTCGATGCTCGATGCTCTAGTGAGTAAACCTAGCTAATTGTGCCCACTTCTCTCTAGTACCGGAACTATGCTTCCCAGCTGCTTCCACCCATATGTGGGCCTCCTCATATGGTAATGACATTGGTTATAGCTGCAATATTATTGTTGGGTTGATGGGGCCGAGTCAACTAGTTATCGTGGTTTGTCCTCTGCTCTACCTAATCTTGAACAAACTCCAGAAGTGTTCTTCCTAGACGAGTCTCTCAATACCATCTTTAAGCACCTAACATTTACTATGGAGTGGATGTAAAGTTGATGGAAATCGTGGTATTTTCCTTTGTCGCGTGATTCCTCCCTTTTTCCATTTTTAGTAGTGTTGGACCTTTAAAAGGGCACCCAATCCCAGGTGGCGAGATATGTTGCTGAGATATCCATATTCAAAGAAGCATAACTAGCATACCTAGACCTATACTGAGTGCTGGCCTGTACTCACATTTTGATGTCATTTTTATAACCGTTGCTTCATCATTCAGCATTTTTGTGAGGACCAGCTTGAATGGGATGCCTAGTTTCATTATCGCCATTAGAAAGATCTACGTCTTCCATTCTCATTATGTGGTTCACCCATTGATAAAAGTCGATCAAGAACATAGCCAACTAATTCTGATGCTCTTTCTTCATTCTGGACTTGTACTTGAACCTCAAATAGAGGGCCACAATTAAGCTGTTCACATATGCACCCCTTGCCCAAATGGATTCTTTGTTGAAGTGGTTGATATACGACCGTAATTTTCAGTGGGACCCCGCCTAATGTTGCCTAGCTCACTAGCCACCATAACATGGGTTTTGAAAGTAAAGAATCAGGTTTTTAAATTTGCACGTAACCGAGCCCATGAATTGATGCTGGCCGGTCGTAGATGTAAGCACCAGCGGGAGGCTGGTCCTATAATAGTGGATGGAAAGAGTAAACACTTTGCATGTCCAAAAAGCTGAACGACATGGTTAGTGGAATTAAAGGCGGTAATGTGATTAAATGGGTCAACACTCCTATCATATTTGTTAATGGGCGGTAAGGCATACCACCGGTGAATGTAAGTGTTTAGAATCTTATCAGAAAATGGTTATCCATTTTCGTCATCAAAGAACGCCTTGCTGTCATCATTTCGGGCTTGCATTCTATTAAGTTACCAACAAAGAATATGCATATCTTCCCTAAGGCCATCGTCAGCCCGTTGGGGAATATACTGGCCAATGGAGGGCTGAGGACTCAACCTGCACCTGGGTGGAGTTGGAGATTAGTAGAATATAATAGTTATGATTTTTGTTTGATGATTATATATAAATGTGTTTGATATAGTACTATTATAAAATCATAGATAGAAGTAAAAAAAAATTAAATAAATAGTTTATTTCAATAGTACACAATTACAAGAGCTTCCACAATATTTTAAATAAAATACTATTTTACACTCTCATATACAATATTATTTTACACTCTCATATACAACACACTCTTAATATAATCGCCCACTCGAATTCAATTTGATATCTACTTGATTCAACCATTTTTCTTCAATCAGATGTTTTGCCTATCGAAAAACAACATAGTAAAAAGCGAAAAGAAACAAATTCAATGTGACGACCTACCTTTCTGGACAATTTAAGTCGACAACAAACCACACATGTTTAACTCAAACGATTCAAAAGGGAGGATTATCAAAGGGGTTTAATAAAGAAAACAAGAGGAAGGAAGGGAAGCAATACACATGATCTCGCAGCGGAACGATAAAATATAATAATCAAATAAAACAGTTCATGAAGCTGTTTACAATATACATTTGATTTCACATTTCACAACATCAATCAGAGTATAATAAACAAACATACAAAGTAATACAGCGGAAAAATAATAGTAAATACGCTTACCAATCTTCATCTTCAAGAAATAACGTCTTCAAACACTGAATTACTCAGGTTGACCCGAGCATGATGAAAAACAATACACTTGAGTCAGAACTAAAAAATCCTATGTAAGTCAAATCAATATCACATAAAATATGAGTGCAATAGCTTCAGAGATGTTTACGGCATTTTCTATCTCCTAATCAAAATTCGAAATACAAATTTAAACCACTTTAATTAAAATAAACCCAGAGTCTAAATTAAAACTTAAGCCTTTCAAATGATCCAATTCTGATAAATTTACATCATATCTCAATTTCAGATTTAAGATTCCAAGTTAAATCCTTTAAACAATTTCATTTAAAGAAGTTTCAATTTTCAACCGTCCAAGCTTGAATTAGAAAATATTTCAATTTCATATAAATCCAAAGTATGATTTTCTTTAAAACGATATCATTCAAATCAATCCAAATTAAATAAATTGTATGGGTATATGTCAGTTCAACCCTAATATATATGTCATAGTTATCCAATTTTAAATCGATTCAAATGACCATTCAAATGATGTCAGTAATATACAAGATGATAACAGGGATATATCAAAATAAATAAACAACCATACATCTAACATATCAATCAATAAACATCCATTTCAAACAATATCCAAATCAACCAATATATCACAATGGTTAATAGTTATCAATTGTCGGGGTGTTAAACTAGTAATTAAATTTCAATATAAATTTGAATGTCAATTCAGATTCAATATCAATTCAAATGTCAATTTAAAATCAACAAACATCAATCAAAATTTTTATATCACATCATAAATTTGATTTAACTTGCAATGGAAATTTTAGTATTGCGTGAGTGGGTTTAATCACTCACCTTTGATTTATAGCCAATTAAAAATCCAATAAAAGCCAAAAATATCAACAGTCTCCAAATTTAACCAAACAAGTTTCATGTCGTCCGAAATTTCGATACAAATCCAACGAAAGAAACCGTGCACCAATCAGAGTTCTTATGCAAAAGTTATACGAGTTAGAAGATTTGAATTTTAAAATTAAATTAAAATGGACAGCGGTAAAAATTTAATTGTACCATCATCTCCAAACCCTATCAATGAATGAAACCCAACCTACAGTCGCCGCATTGGCTGCTATCGTGCCTACCTGTACGCCACCATACATCAATCAGACAACAACACTACATGCGCCATGCCAGGCCGCCCCACTCCCCTCCCTCCGATCGTCCAAGGTGCCGTCGCCAGCCTCCATGCCGAGATTGATTTCCTCGGCCTCAAATCATCAAATTTCAGTGAACACGGATACTCTTGCGATGATCGAATGCGATAGATCAACTCTACTTCATCTCCTCTTCTAGATGCAAATCCTCGATCGTCGAATGGTCGACGTTCAACCGTTGATCGCTAAACCCTACAACGGATGACCAAAAATGTTTCTCCCAATTTTGCACAAGTTGACCCTCTAATTGAAAAATGAATTGTAGATGCTGGTTCCATTCGTCAAGAGCTTCGCGTTGATATATAATTCGATAGGGTTTGAGTAGTTTGGATTTCTAGAATTGATTTGAAATCAGAATTTAAGGCCCCGTTTGGTTTGCTATTTTCAGTTTTGTGTTTTTGTCTAAAGAAAAATTTGCATTTATTATGTATTGTTGAAAAACACACAATTTTGAAAAATGAAACTAACATAGAAAATAGAAAACAAGTTTATTTGATTTTTCGTGTTTTGAGCCATAATAAAAGGATGGAAAACAATTCATCTCCTCCATTTTCCATCCATCGCCGCGATGGCTACGAATTGTAAAAAATTTCCTACATTTTCTTGTATTTTGTAGTGTATATTGAAAACACAAAACACAAAACTCAAAACGAAACCAAACGGGGCCTAAGGTTTTGAGATATTTGTCATTGGAAAGGAGCATATTAGAACTGAAATGTACATATAGAAAACAGAATAGAAGGCTGCTAGGGTTTATAACAGCATATATAAAGACAAAAATGGAACAGGAATGGATAGAACCAATCGATTGGGCCAAAGCGATAACAAAGGCCCGAAAAGCCCGTTTCGTTTTCGAAAACGAAAATAGGTCATCCTATATATCGAAATATAGGTTTTTAATATTTTTAAATTCAATAAAACTGATTCCAAACCCTAATTCTATTGTGTATATATAAGTTGGCTTTTAAAATAAAATTATTTTAACTAAATGCCTTCAATTGATTTCTACGCGTTTCGAGCTCGCACGATCAAACGATAAGTCTGATCGCTACGAAACTTGAAATCCTATAATAATTCACTATTATGGATCCGTTGAGACTTGTTTCATCGAAATCCGAGAAAGTGCCCAAAAAGGCTAATTTTACACGTTAATTAAAACAATCTATTTTAAAAATCAATTTAATCACTTTTAAATACTAAATTAAAAGTTTTTTATCATTATTCTTGATTAAACAGGAATTAATAATCTTTTAAATTTAAATTTTCCATGTTTAAACTCAAGATTTAAATATTAAATTAATTTCAACATTAAATTACAATAGTAATAAAATCCTAGTTCATTATAATTTAATTTCAACATATTCTTTTATTTTGATTTAAAAGTCCTTTATACTAAATCAACAAATACCTTATGTATTCATTAAACATAAGTTTCCTTTATTACACTCATATTCTACAGTTAAGATCTTTGCTTATATTAACTGCAATATTTAATTACATTAAATTTCATTTTGATTTCTAAATATATTTCAAACTGATTTAATAATGTGATGAGAAATAAACAATTGTCTATAAATTTATTGTTTACACAAGGGTTAATAAGTTTACTTACCAATAAAATATTTCATATTCTCTGCTAAAACCATTTTCAATCTAATAACATATGATTTCACCTTTTATACATCATTTATTTTATTCATTATTAACCTTTACAGTTATAACCGATTGGAATTACATTAAAACAATTGTCAATTACATTCAATTGATATTAGTAAATTATATGTTAATACGCGTTACTATCTTTTATCTCATTAAAATTAGTTGTTTTAAGATATATCTTAAGGTTAAAATTTATAATCTAATGAAATTCAAATTAATAAATAATAAATTTTAATTTTTGAAAATATTAAATTCCAAAACCTTTTTTAAGTTAATATTTTTAATTATAAAAAATGCGAGTCGTTACAATCTCCCCCACTCAAAACTTTTCGTCCCCAAAAAGGAACAAGAAATAATTAAGAGATATGATATATTTTATTCAAAATATTCAATTTTTAAACAATTTACTTACATATTTAAGCTTAATAAAATTTGAAAATAACTCAACTCTCACAAAAATTTCTAAGTCATAAATTTACGAAATTTTTTGACAGCATCTCCTTTGCGTGGATAGGTCTGGAAAAATAATAAAATATCATATATATCATATTTCAATAATAAAGCATCCCAACCATGGGAAAAGCCATAAAATACCGCTACAAAATCGTAATCCGAAAAAGTACCTATTTGTTGGGCAACAAACTTTATTTATGAAACCAAAAGCAATAGTTGTTGCTTCCATAAACCTGTATCTTACTTACATAATTCAAGAGAATTAAACATGATAAAAGGACAATATACTAACTATTCTATTATAAATACCAATAACACGAAATACAACAATCATATGCAACAGAGCAATGTAATGCAACTGAATAAGTATGATGCACTTCTACATGCAATTCAAATGGAATGTAACAGTTACATGCAACCAAAATAGTATAGCAATCAGAAGCAACAATAATAACACAACATTTTAATTATTACAGTTCGTACAAAGTACATATGTCATTTGTACACAATATCAATTCTGATCACTTGCTTGAATATACAAATTCCACTTTCGAACTAGTATTGATAACCCGACGACTCTAGTGTGGACTCTGATCCGGTTCCTTGATTAGAAATCTCCATTCTCCTTGCATAGCCATAAACTATGATAGAAAACTTCAAATTCATCTCAAAAATTCATATCGAATGTTCACTGTAAAGAATCGAGCGAAAAATCCTAATTCGGACTGGTGTGAATGACTATAAATCATGTATTCAATCTGGACCAAAACTATTTTGCGAACAAAATGATCTACGTACAACTTACGTATTTTATTATATTGGTTTCCTTAACAAATCATTCACTTTTCATTCATTTTTTTTATACTCTTTTATTAATGTAAAGATTAGTCACTTACATAATCTATTTTCCGTTATATAATTAAGTCACTAATGAATCATTTCATAAGATATTACTTAAGCTTCTACTTTAGTTACTTAAGTTTATAACTTAATTCGATTATAGAATAAGATTTTAAGTATTTGGTATTCGTCTTTGAAGAGGAAAGAAATATTTCAATATATCTTAAAATTCAACTAAAACATTTAACCTTATTCACTTAGTATAAACATAAGACATATTAAAACATCCTCATGTCATTATGCAAAATGTTTTCCAAAAGGTTAAAATACTGTTAGAAATTTATATCAAAACATTTTAACAAGCTTTAAATAAATTTCTTTAAATCCGATAATTTATTAGACTCATTATTTTAAAATAAGTATAAATTCAAAGATTATTATACTGAAACTAATAGTATACTCAAATCTTTACATTAAATTTCAAATCAAGTATAAAATTTCATACCTTCACAATTAACTTTTAAGGTACTTGTCTTAAAATGAATATTAAAATTATGGAAAACATTTATTTTGGTTTAATACAAAATTCAAATAGTAAATAAACTTATAAATTTCATATTACTACTTCGAAAACCAAGTAAATATTTCAAACCATACTTTCGAAAATAGCGATTCAAATTTATTTTTCGAACATATTACTATAAATAACACTTCCCAAATCATTTATATTCTTTTAATTTTTTTTAAAACAGAATTTTTTTTATATAGTCCATTTATATAATATCTCTAAATTATATATTCAAAGAAGCTTATATAAATTCCATTTGAAACATTCATTTAAAAACTTCATTTGCAAATCAACCATCTTTAATACATTAATACTTTACAAAAATTTATTTGTAAAATTTCTTACTTCATTTATAAATACCATTTAAATATTTTAAATAACACCTTTATAAATATATGTAAACTATTTGAAAATAATTATTTACATCATTACTTATATTTAGAAAGGAGCTATTGAAAACCTTAAATCCATTATTTATAAATTTATTAGTTTTAGTCTCAAAATACTTTTCAAGCATTATAAATAAATTAATAACCATTAACTTTAATTATGTTTTATTGAATTAATAATTTCTCGCAATATTTACAACACTGGTAATTAACTATTAAATCATGTCGTACATAAATAAACAACCTTTTTAAACATTTTAAAGTATTTAGGAAAAAAATAATCGAAATATCCTTTATATAATACTTTTATCAAAATACTTTTATAACTTAATGTTTAACAAATTTATCCTCGTTCTTACAGACTCTGGTCATACGTTGATCAGGTGCAAGACTAGAAATCTCCAAGTACTTAGTAGACCTATTTCAACACCCAATGAAAATACTTAAAAACAGATATGAAAAGTACTGCTCAAAAATCTAATGTCAAATAATGCTAATCGGTTAGCAGTGGCCCGCTCCATTGTTTACGCAATGGACACAAAACCTTCCAAATGATCCATCCCCCTTATGGATTGTAGAAGAATATCGTAGCCATTTCGTAAGCAAGGGCCATCGACCCCTGCCTCTGTGGTACGTTGATTGAATGATTTACACAATAGTTGCACTTCCTTCCCGGGAGATCCATAAATAACAAATCCCAGGATCGAAAGCGTATACATTAGGGAAACTAAAGAATTATCTTCCCTGAAAAAAATAAAAAAATCGAGGAACTCATGAGTTTAAGTCCGGACAACCTATATCGTTTCGAATCCATTTCTAAATTTACCTAAGTCCATTAGGGTTATCGGTCGAATCCATTCCTAGATTCACCCAAGTCCACTAAGGTTCGAAGCATGTCATACTATACTTCTTCGCAGAGGGTACTTCCCATATCTTAAATTTCGAAATGTATCATAATATACATAGTACCCTTTTCAAAATCATAACTTCAAATATCACACTTATATAAATTCCATTATATATAAGATTTCATTTCTAAATTGAGTACTTTCCAAATTCAATAGTTTTAGAAATAACTTCATACTTAAACAAACCATTTTCATATAAGAGTCAAAAACTCCCAAGTCAATATTTTTATAGAGTCAAAGGTCTTCGAAATCAATCAATTTCAAAATATCTGCTCGGTTTCAAATTCATATAGGATTTCAACAATCATTTTCCTTTTCAAGATCAAATACCATTTAAAATTCCAAATTTCCACAATCAATAGTTTTTGGAAATAAATTCAGTTTAATATTTATGTCAAGTTTATAAATCAAGATTTTCTTTTCCAAATCAATATGTTTTAAAAAAAAAATCATTTTCTACATAAATTACTTTATAAAACATTACTAAGTTCATAAACATTTCCTAAAACAAAATTTCATTTTAAACATTTCAGAACTAAATTTTATATTTGTGTCATACAAAATAATCTTATTCATTTTACTTACCAAAATATTTAACATTTTAAAACTTGTTTAAATTATATTATCCTTTAATTTAAGAGTTACAAAACTAATCTTTATATATCTTTCTAAAATACTAAACTTTAAATTTTAAATATCAATTTGGAAGTGTCGGACTATTCAAAATAGTTGGAAAAATCAAATTCCAATTTAGAGGAAATTGGAAATCAACAATCAATCACCTCAATGAGATGCACAATCAATCAATTCTAATGCATATGATACATGTGTCCATAATATCATTCAACCGAAATTCGAGAACTAAACATCGAGTTTGTTTCAATCATTTGAAATAATATATACATATCTTCTGAATATGAAGTCATACTTTAGGGATCTGAATCAAAAATCAGTTTCATCAATTCAATCGTGTAGTAAAGCTACTATAGTGGCCTTCCCTACTTTGAAACTCGAAAATGAATGCCGATGATGTTTGCGATCATCACCGAAATTATTTTCCAGTGATAGAAGTGAGTTCTACACTTTATTTCCTTAGAAATCATTTTGGAAACATTTCAGTGCGGAAAATACTTTCAAACAATACTACTATATTTTTACAAAATCTCAAAAACAAATTTCAAAACCCCAGAATTCAGGTTCTCAAATTTTCAAATTGAATAACTTTTTAGTTATAAATCATATCTATCTAAACCATATTTTATATATCACTTTCAGATATGGTGTCAAATACTCGATATAATAATATAGTGGGGAATTTAGATATGTATTTATTTCGAAATCCCATGTTGAAAATATGCAATTTCTTATAAACCGTTTTAAAACTATTTCAAAAATTCATGACAATAATCAATGCTCAAATCAACAACCAATAGTCTATGCTCATAAAATGCCTGAGCACAACTAATTAATAAATAAATTATAATAAGCACTACCATTCCAATCCATCAATCAGTAAAGTGATAACAGTCACTAATCATGAATCAATCATAAAGGACTATATCATTTTATTTAAATTCATTCTTTTATATATATACAAAATGTAATCCAAGCTTAAATTATTTCATTTACCAATTTCAAAACATTTTATAACACTGACAAATCACTCTCTCATATATATACTCTCAACTCATAATAGGACATTCCATTACCCAATCTCTTAATGAGTTTACCCCAACAAGCTATGGTATCTCTAAACCTCGCTCTGATACCTACTGTGACGACCTACCGTTTTGGACAATTTAATTCGAAAATAAACAACACATGTCTAACTCAAACCATTCAAAAGGGCGGATTATCAATGGGGTTTAATAAAGAAAACAAGAGGAAAGAAGGAAAGCAATACATAGGATCTCGCAGCGGAACGATAAAAATAATAATCAAATAAAACTGTTCATGGAGTTGTTTACAATATACATTTGATTTCACATTTTACAACATCAATCAGAGTACAATAAACAAACATACCAAATAATGCACTGGAAAAATAATAATAAATATGATCAGCAATCGTCATCTTCATCTTCAAGGAATAACGCCTTCAAACACTAAAATACTCAGGCTGACCTAAGCATAATGAAAAACAATACACTTGAGTAAGAACTAAAAATTCCTATGTAAGTCAAATCAATATCACATAAAATATGAGTGCAATAACTTTAGAGATGTTTACGAGATTTTCCATCTCCTAATCAAAATTCAAAATACCAATTTAAACCACTTTAATTAAAATAAATCCAGAGTTTAAATTAAAACTTAGGCCTTTCAAATGATTCAATTCTGATAAATTTATATCATATCTCAATTTCAGCTTTAAGATTCCAAGTTAAATCCTTTAAACAATTTCATTTTAAGCAGTTTCAATTTTCAACCTTCCAAGCTCGAATTAGAAATAATTCGATTCCATATAAATCCAAAGTATGATTTTCTTTAAAACATTATCATTCAAATCAATCCAAATTCAAGAAATTGTATAGGTAAATATCAGTTCAACCCATAATTTAAATGTCATAGTTATCCAATTTTAAATTGATTCAAATGACCATTCAAATGATGTAAGTAATATATAAGGTGATAATAGGAATATAACAAAATAAATAAACAACCATACATCCAACATATTAATCAATAAACATCCATTTCATACAACATCCAAATCAACCAATATATCACAATGGTTAATAGTTATCAATTGTTGGGGTGGTAAACTAGCAATTAGATTTCAATATAAATTTAATTGTCAACAATTTAATGTCAATTCAGATTCAACAACAATTCAAATGTCAATTTAAATCAAAAAACAACAATCAAAATTTTATATCACATCATAAATTTGATTTAACTTGCAACGGAATTTTTTGTATTACGTGAGTGGGTTTCATCACTCACCTTTGATTTATAGCCAATTAAAAATCCAATAAAAATCCAAAATCTTAACAGTCTCCAAATTCAACCAAACCAGTTTAATGTTATCCAAGAATTTCGATACTAGTCCAACGGAAGAAACCGCGCACCAATCGATGTTCGTATGCAAAAGTTATACGAGTTAGAAGATTTGAATTTTAAAATTAAATTAAAATAGACAGGGGAAAAATGTAATTGTACCATCATCTCCAAACCCTATCAATGAACGAAACCCAACACGCAGCCGCCGGGTTGAGTGTTGTCGCGCCTACCTGTACACCGTCATACATTGATCTGACCACACCACTGGATGCGCCATGCCAGGCCGCCCCACTCCCTTCCGTCCAATCGTCCAAGGTGCCACCACCAGCCTCCATGCCGAGATTGATTTTCGGCCACAATTCATCAAATTCCAGCAAACTCAGTAACTCTCGCGACAATGGAACATGATTTATCAACTCTGCTTCATTTCCTCTTCTAGATGTAACTCCCTGATCGTTGAATGGTCGACGTTCAACCGTTGACCGTGAACCCTACAACGGACGGCCGAGAATGTTTCTCCTAATTCTGGAAAAATGGAACCTCCAATCGAAAATGAATTATAGATGTTGGTTCCATTTTTCATGAGCTTCGCGATGATATATAATTTGATAGGGTTTGAGCAGTTTGGATTTTTGGATTTGATTTGAAATCAGAATTTGGGGTTTTGACATATTTGCCACTGGAAAGGAGAAGATTAGAACTGAAATATACATACAAAAAATAGGATAGAAGGTTGCTAGGGTTTATAACAGCATATATATATATATACAAAGATGGAACAGGAATGGATGGAACCGATCGATAGGGCCAAAGCGATAACAAAGGCCCGAAAAGCCCGTTTTGTTCTCAAAACGAAAATTGGTCATCTTATATATCAAAATATAGGTTTTTAATATTTTTAAATTCAAAGAAACTAATTCCAAACCATAATTCTATTGTATATAGAAGTTGGCTTTTAAAATCAAATTATTTTAGTTAAATTCCCTTAATTGATTTCTATGCGTTTCGAGTTCGCGCGATCAAACGATAAGTCTGATCACCATGAAACTTGAAATCCTAGAATTCACTATTATGGATCCAATGAGACTGGTTTCGTCGAAATCCAAGACATTGCCTAAAAAGACTAATTTTACACGTTAATTAAAACAATATATTTCAAAAATCAATATAATCACTTTTAAATACTAAATTAAAAGTTTTGTATCATTATTCTTGATTAAACATGAATTAATGATCTTTTAAATTTAAATTTTCCATATTTAAACTCAAGATTTAAATATTAAATTAATTTCAACATTAAATTACAGTAGTAATAAAATCTAGTTCATTATAATTTAAATTTCAACATATTCTTTTATTTTGATTTAAAAGTCCTTTATATTAAATCAACAAATACCTTATGTATTCATTAAACATAAGTTTCCTTTATTACACTCATATTCTACAGTTAACGTCTTTTCTCATATTAACTGCAATATTTAATTACATTAAATTTCATTTTGATTTTAAAATTAATTTCAGACTGATTTAGTAGCGAGATGAGAAATAAACAATTGTCTATAAATTTATTGTTTACACAAGGATTAATAAGTTTACTTACCAATAACTGATTTCATATTCTCTGCTAAAACCATTTTCAATTTAATAACATATGATCTCACCTTTTATACATCATTTATTTTATTCATTATTAACCTTTACATTTATAATTGATTGGAATTACATTAAAACCGTTGTCGATTACATTCAATCGATATTAGTAAATTATATGTTAATACGTGTTACCATCTTTTATCTCATCAAAATTTGTTGTTTTAAGATTTATCTTAAGGTCAAAATTTATAATCTAATAAAATTCAAATTAATAAATCATAAATTTTAATTTCTGATAATATTAAATTCCTAAACCTTATTTAATTAAATATTTTTAATTATCAAAAATGCAGGTCGTTACATTCAAACTGCAAAAATATAAATAGTTTTGAACTCAACATTGCCTCGGTCTATTGGTTTTTGTTCTGTTAGCACCAAAATTGGTCACTAACCTCGTAGAAGAAGATTGTGAAGAGATATAAGTGATGAAATCAAATTAAACAGAGAAGACAGTGCTAATCTAAATACAGAAAGTAAGAACACCAAATTTATAGTGGTTCAGCGTAATTGTCTACGTCCACTTTGAGGTTAAACTTTATTGATCTTCTTTATAGTTGATTACAAATACAATTCGTGAATCAAATGCTTGAATGAAGTTGTTAAGTAGAGAAGATGAGTCTTGAAAATGGCAGAGTCTCCCCGGTGTTTTCTCTCCAAAAAAGGATCCCTTTCACTGTGACCCTGCCCCTCTATTTATAGGCAAATATGGGCTGGACTTCCCAAATGGGCTGGATGGCCGAACACTCTAGCCCCAGTACAGTGGTCGCTGCATGCCGATCCTGGTATGCCGAACGCTCTGATGCCGAGCAGCCCTTCCCATGCCGGACGATGCTTTCCATGCCGAACGGTCCTTGTGAAGTTGTGCATACTGAATGCCGAGCGCTCTTGTTGCCGAGTTATCCTATCGTCGAGTTCTACTGATGCCGAGTACCTTGGGATGCCGAGTACTCCTGTTGCCGAGTACTACGCCGAGTACCTTTGGATGCCGAGTGCCATGGGATGTCGAACGCTCTTGTAGCCGAGTGCCAGTTGATGCCGAACACTACTTGACGCCGAGTACCTTGGGATGCCGAGTACTCCTGTAGCCGAGTGCTAGTCGATGCCGAACACTACTTGACGCCAAATGCTTCACCGAACACTCCTGGATGTCGGACACTCTCTGATGCCGAGTGCTACCTGATGCCGAGCAGTCTCGATGCCGAGCACCTTTGTATGCCGAACGCTAGCGCCGAGCATTGGTTGTCGCCGAACACTAAATGACGCCGAGTCTCTTGATCGCCGAGCACTACGGATGCCGAACGCTATGGATGCCGAGTCCCATTGGATGCCGAACAGTCCTTCATGCCGAGTAGTGGCCGATGCCGAGCACTCAGTTGCCTGGTCAAATCTCCAGGAAACAATGTGAACTCGAAACTATTTCAAAAACTTGTCCACCAGTTCTATCCATGTTCCAATTGATCCATCTTCTAGCTGTCTAAACCACATAGCAGCTATATCGGTCAAGTATAAGGGAAAACACCTGGCCATAACCTCCTCTGATGCCCCCAGCACTTCCAGATGTTACGGGTAAACAGACTTTTGTTTACTCCCTCCAAATCCCTGTTTGCCAGACCTCCGCGAATAGTTTGCCTAATAATGTAAGCTAATCCAGTGCTACCGACCAAGGGTTGCCCCCTATCCATATTTCCTAACCGCCCTCCAAGCCCTCGGGGGAATTCCGGTACATACTACTCATCACGCACATCTGTATCCCTGTTGGCGCCAGGCTGCACAGCGTCATCTGGTATCCCTTCATGGATCGGTCCAGCATTACCTGGTGGTATGCCCCCGAGTCTAGGTCCATCCAGATTGATAGTTGTTTGCTAATTGGGGGCTGCCCCTTGCGGAACCACTCCATCTACTTGCCGGTTGAGTCCTCCTGATCCTGCTCCATGGGTCTGAGCTCCTGTAGTTTTTGCTTGTCCAAATTGTCTGAAAAGTGGCTGCATCATTTCGTCTTGCCTTTTCATCAATTGCTCATGCATGGAATTCATCATGACATGCATCTCGTCCCTAGTGATGTAGACGGAGGCTTGATTAGCTCCAGAGGAAGCCTCCTAACTTCCCTCTTGCTGACTTCTTTCCGTCCTCTGTCTCCTGGTTGATTGCTTTGCCATAGTCTCCGAAATCCAAGTTCCTAATCCTTTAAATCCAAAATCCTAGCTTTTCAATCCCTGATAGCTTTCTCAGTGAAAGCACCAAAATGTTAGCGCCAAAATTGGTCACTAACACCCAAATACCGTTGCAAGAACCAACCAATAGTCAGAGATAACAGATAGAATGTATGTAGAGAGTATAAATATGAAGAATAGTAAAAATTAAAAAGAAAGCAGTAATAACAGAGGATTTATAGTGGTTCGGCTGACTCCGGCCTACGTCCACTCTAGAAATTTCCTTTTTATTGATGTCAGAATCAATTACAGTTACAATCCAGAGTTTTTAGAACAACAATGGCAGAGCAGCCTTAGTATAGAAGACAAAGGGAAACAGAATGAATATCCCTTTCCTAAAGCCCCGCCTGCTGTATTTATAGGCAAAATCCGGGTTACTGGGCTTCCTGAGTAGTCCGGGCCCATCAAGGCCATAGCCAAACCCAACTCCATCATTACGACCAACCCCAAGCTCCGAGCAAGCCGACCCAACATCGTCCCGGAAGTGACCCGAAGCGAACATACGTAGGACTCGAAGTAGCTTGCGCTAAGACTTGAAGTAACATTGTACCGAACCCTTACCTTCAAACACCGATCGTAAATTTGTACTATGCCGACCCTGAGCCACTCCAACATGCCGATCCACTCCGTCCTACCGACCCACACCATCCTGCCGATCTACACCACCATGCCGAGCCACTTCAACATGCCGATCCACTTCGTCCTACCGACCCACACCATCATGCCGATCCACACCACCATGCCGAGCCACTTCAACATGCCAATCCACTCCGTCCTACCGAGCCACTTCAGTATGACCAAACCAGAACTTGATGAACCACCAAGGCCGATCCCATCGAGGCCGAACCACCAATGCCAATTCAATATAACCAGTCCACCAAGGACGATCCCATCGAGGCCGAACCACCAATGTCGATCCCATATAACCAATCCACCAAGGCCGATCCCATCGAGGCCAAACCAAGGATAACTGACCCCCTACCAAGGGCTGACCCATGCATGAACTCCTCTCCTTGATCGAGCCATGCACGACCGAGCTACCTTGATCGAACGAACGACCTACATGGCCAAACTCCATTGATTGAACGCTCCTGACCGACCCATGTTATGCCGAATCCCGGCTTCGTAATCATATTTATCATCCGTGATTGATCGTCTATCCATCCAGTTGACCCAAACCCATCGTATTCTAGTCTCGACGAATGAGTAGTCGATTTAGTTAAATCCGCATGTCCACTGCCTTGCCAAAAGGCGGGTTAACAACAGGAATTAATCATCACTCCATCGAACATCAGAGCTTTATAGTCAAACCCTAAATTGGCTTGAAATAGGAAAAGAGGATCGACCTGAAGAAAGAAATTGATTTGCAAAACAAAAGGGATACGAGCTAAGAAAACAAATTATACTTTATTTATTTATTCTCAGGCTATTTTTCTATATTTGTTTGGGTCATGTTAATTATGGTTTTAATTTCCTTCTAATTGTGACTAGTTTTTTAAATTTTACAAAACTCTAGTTTTAAATAAGATTGAACTACGGGGCGTAGTTTGGGAAATTCTCAACTCGGGGATCGAGTTGTGGCAGGGTTTTGAGCATAGGTTTAGAACAATCAAGTAAGTGATAGTCTCAAGTTATTGTAGAATATGCTAATATATGATTTTTTGTTTGATGATAATATATATATATATATATATATATATATATTCGTTTAAATGTATTTGATAATGTACTATTTTATTTTTCACATAATTAAATAAATATTTGTTGGATAAAATAAATAAAATAGAATTCATATTCAAACAAATATTTTATTCAAACAAATATTTTATTACAAATTCAAATAGTACAAATTTGAGCTCTCACTACATATATACATTTCTCAATTACATTGCAATTTCGATTACATCACAAATTTCAATTTACAATTTTGACCTCATTACATAGTCACTCAACACTCGTATTTTTATCTTCAACTCTGTTCCAGCCTGAATCTAGCATCTGAGCTATCTGCAAAATAAACACTAACGTAGAAAAGTTCAAAAATAAATATTTTGCAGTGAAAATTAAAGTGTGTGTTTTCGAAAATGTTATTTGCCTTGGTTATTTGGGTTGTTCGTCATCATTTTCGTTTGAATCCATTCATAAACGAACAACTTTAGATATGCACAATGTATCACAGTACATGCCACAAAGCCGTGCACACCAATATACACTTGATGAAATTGCAGCGACAAGTGAGCACAAGGTCAAACCCGAGACATAAGCTGGATTCAACTCAGGTGTAATACAAAAACATCACAAAATTGTCAAGTACAAGTTCTCATGCAACAAGAATCCAAAACAAACATAAAACAAGCCTCAACCAAAAATTCAATGTGTATACATGAGAACAGACTTGATAGTGAAGTCATGAAGCAATACAAAGAAATTAGTTCCAGGAAATGGTTACTGCACTCATAACAAACCGTACTTTGAACACAACCTCAATATGCAAACCAGATCAGAGGAGATAGCAATGTGACAATAATGCAACAAGACCAGAATTCAAGAGGACAAAACCAGATCGAGCTAGCAGTTCATGCAACTATCCAGACATAGCAACAGAGGCATGTACAAGACAGAAGAATCAGGTGATGGAAAACAAGTCTTACCAAAACATGTACAGTGGAGCATGCAGCTCAAAGAATCAATAACAAGACTTCAAGTATATATGGTAGTCATGGAAAACAAAGAACTGAACAAGCTCAAAGAATCAAGACAACAAGTCTAGACTGCAAATATATAAAGAGCAACAGCCATGAACAATCAATGAAACCATGTACCCAAAACAGCCAGTGGCTACAGACTCAAGAGACTCAATCAAAAATGCATATGAAACGGAGATGTATGCATACACATGAAACCAGAATTGATGCCAATCTCACACACATATATACATACATATGTGTATGTATGTATATACATGGAAATACCTAGTAAAATAGTTTCAAGCAAGGGAGTAGCTAGCTAAATGGACCAAAAACATCAAGCAAACCTCATCATTTACAAGTTTATATGCAGTGCACATCAACTAAACATGAAGACCACCAGGGATGCAACACAACTCAGACCAGACAACTTGACAAACAGACTCAACATGAAGCAATGCAACAACAATTTTTTTAGCACCAGACTCAACATGCATATGATTAGTCAACATAACCAGACTCGGTGCAACCAGACTTCAAATTAACACAGTAGAGTACAAAGAAAGATAACAGTAGTGGACACAATAGACTCAACAAACCAGTACATCAAGACCAATGAAGACTACATTCATATGAAATAGGACAGCAGCTCTACACATAGTGGAATGCAAAGCTATACCAGAGAATCACTTCAGACTATCATATAAAACATTGAAGCAGTTACATGAGTCACGATACAACTACAGATGTAATCAAACAGTCAACATAGTAGTAGTTCGAACAAATCGGAGCAGCTTCAAAAAGGATATTATCAATTGAAACTGTGATGAAGTTTTTTCAAACAAAGTCAATGTATTTCAAAATGATCATGTCATGCCAAAGTCAAAACCGTGGCGACCAAGGTAGTAGCAACAATATATCACAAATATATGAATAGGTCAGAATCATCTCAACCTTGCAATCGTAAATCAACGCAAGTGCATATATCACACATGGAGTAATGAACAGAACCGACTAAACCAATATTCAAGCAAAATCCAACACGATTGAGTCAGAATAAATCATAAGCGATCAAGCAAAATCGAATGGACAAGTGCAAATCACGAAGAATTCAAAAGAAAATATACGAACGTAAATATAGGGTGTTCGATCCCTATATAACCCAAAATCATCAGCGGTAGTGATTCATTCGAGTTCAAGACAAAAATCTAGAGTATACTCTTAAAATCGAAAAACAATTTTATAACTTGAATCGAAGTGGAGTTCAAGCATCATAAAATAGAGAAATCAAAGTAAAAAAATCACATACCAGTATAATTCAAATTCGATTAAATTGAAGCCGCCGAGTGCAAATCAAAGCCAGGAGCGATTGACAATGCAATTCAACTAAGAATCATCACCTCAATCGATCGATATCACAATCGGGGCTTCAAATTTCAACAACCCTAATTTCAGATCGCAAAAGGAATAAAGAGATACGTGCCGAAGAAAAACATAATAAAGGGAGACGTCGCTTTTTCACAAATTATAATTCTTTAGTGGGCCGATGCTTTTAATTCTATCGGGCTTCAAATTATTTAATTAGGATTTTTTTTGGTTATTATATCATTTGTAATTTCCTTTTAAACTGTGTAACTTTCTAGTCGTGTGACTAGGTACAAACTACGAGGCATAGTTTGAGAATTCGCAACTCAGTGGCTATGTTGTGGCAGGGTTTTGAGTGTAGAGTTAGGTTAGTCATTAGCGGGTGTCGCAAGTTTATGTGTGTAAGCGTCTGACTACTTCATTTCTAGTAGAAACCTTGGGGGCAGCACATAGGCAGGGTTTTGCCGAAGCTGGGTAAATCTGCGTTGTTCTATTTCTGCTTTTATTATTCTGCTATTAACTGTGCTGCAATTAATATATTTATTTCTATATTAATTTTTATTATTATTAGTATTACTCTATTCATCCCCCCTCTAGGGTGAAATCGATCCTACAAGTGGTATCAGAGCTAGGAACAAAAACCAATTTTTTTTAAATTTGATTATTTTTCAAAAACTAATTTTTGTTTTAAAAATTTGATTTTTTTTCAAAAACTAATTTTTGTTTTAAAATTTTGATTTTTAAATGGCTTCTTTTAATAATTTTTTTGCTGAGGGACAATCCACAGATAGACTACCCATGTTCAATGGTGAATATACTTACTGGAAAAATAGAATGAAAATTTTTCTGAAAACCATAGATGCTTGGAAAATTGTTGAGACGGGATATAGGACACCAATTATAGTAGTAGATAATCAAGAAATTGAAAAACCTATGGATCAATGGACAGATCTTGAAAATAAACTGGAAAATACTAATGCTAAAGCCATGAATTCTATTATCTGTTCATTAGATCAAATTGAATTTAATCATTTCTCACATTGTCTAACTGCGCAGGAAATTTGGCACACACTTGAAGTGACTCACGAAGGAACTTCCCAAGTCAAAGAATCTCGCCTTGCCATGCTTAGTAGCGAATACGAAAACTTCACAGTGGCAAAGGATGAAAGTGTCGAAGAAATGTATGTACGACTTTCTAATCTAGTATACAAATCAAAATCACTTGGAAAGCCATACACAGAGCTGGAAATAGTTCGAAAAATCCATAGAATTCTTCCATGAAATTTTGAAGCAAAAGTTACTGCCATTCAAGAATCAAAGGATTTGAAACAAGTTAAAGTTGAAGAACTCATTGGAAATCTCACCACTTATGATCTAGAAATCAAATTCAAGGAAGAATGTGAAGGAGGTGATACACGAAAGGATTCAATAGCTCTGAAAGGTACAACGGAAAGTGATTACG
Source organism: Allium fistulosum (assembly GCA_030737815.1). Taxonomy (NCBI): domain Eukaryota; kingdom Viridiplantae; phylum Streptophyta; class Magnoliopsida; order Asparagales; family Amaryllidaceae; genus Allium; species Allium fistulosum. Next base: position 228,587,479 of record CM060908.1, on the reverse strand, counting down.
ACGACGACGACGATGGAGCAACTGAACTGGCACTATTAATAAAGAGATTCAAAAGATGGAACCACAAATACGGAAATCCAGCTCTAAATCAACAATTGAAAAGAAGAATAGTCAAAGTACTGGACAACTCAGAAGAGCAGGAGATCATTTGTCACTACTGTAATAAACCTGGTCACATCAAGCCCAATTGTCCTCAAAATCGACTTAGAAAAGGAAAGAAACCGAAGAGGAGAAGTTTTGCAGCTACTTGGGATGAAACTAATGAAAGTGATGAAAGCACTAGCAGCGAAAATTAAAAAGAAAAACTGTGTCTTCAAGGAGAAATAAGTGATAGCGATGATGACGAGCCAAGCAAGGTATCAAAACTTACTCACTTAGAATTACTTATATATTTTCATGAAGTAAATGGCTGTTTTGAATGACTTAGGGAGAAGTACGCTAAAATTGAATCACAAAGAGATAGTTTAATAGAACAAAATAAACAGCTTGATCAATTAGTTAAAAACTATCGAAATAAGAGCCCTAAGTGTGATAAGTGTCATCATTTGAAGAAGAGATTAAAAAATTAGAAATTAAAGTTATTTCACTTGAAAATGAAATTCTGATTTTGAAAGAAAGCGAATATACTAGGAGATAAAATTCTATTAAAAGGCCGCACTGTATTGTTGAATGAAAATGAATCTCTCAAAACACAAGTCCAACAATTGTCTAAAACTTTAGGAAAATTCTCCAAAGGAGAAAAATCACTAAATATATTATTAGGGAACAAACTGTTAATACTATTAGACAAGGACTTGGATATACTCAAACTGAACGTGTTAGAAGCGAAATTAATCAAGTCAATTCCAAGTGCATGATTTGTGGAAAAATTGGACACAATCACAATCATTGCTGGTATAGACCTAAACACGTGAAAACCATTTCAATTTGGGTTCCAAAAGGCACGAATATAAAATCCCTTAAAGTCAAACAAATTTGGGTGCCGAAAGGAAAAAATATAGATTGTCTAGGGTCTACACAAAAATATTTATCAAAATCTTTTGTCACTAACAGCCATTGACCTATAAAAACAAATCGGTCACAAAAATCTTTTCTCGTGTAGGTGTGGTGGAAGGCTAAGGAACAACAAGAGTGATACCTGGATTCTGGCTGTTCCAGGCACAATGGTGGAGCAACGTGCAACCAAACACAAGCATATACATATCATGTGCAAAATAGACATGTACAATAGTAAGGCTAGAAGCTCAAGGATGCAAAACACACACTAATGTGAACAGATCATAAGAAGTTCACGCACATAGTAATCAAAGCATCATCGAAATCATCACAGACTCATCTCCAACGCACCTCATAACAATATCAACCTAGTTGCAAACCACTACTATTTTTCAAAGCTAACAATAAAAAATTTACTTTAACAATGCAAAGTTTAAAGCCATAAGTAGCAAGGTCTCCATGCACACAAGCCTGAGTCATGTTCATGCAAACAAAGCATCAACGTTTTCAAATTCACACACACATATATGTATTTATATACATGGAAATTAGAAGCATCTTAGTTCATCAAAAAAAATGCACAAACGATCTCAAAATCAGTCAAGAACAACCATGAAGACCAGCAAATAACAGAAAAAGGAGAATTTCGCAAGTTGAATAAGTCAAGTCAACATATATATTAAGGATCAACAATACTGTAAGCCAAAAGGAACGATTTAAAAATCAACAGCCACGATTAGAATCAAAATCTAAGATTGAATTATTCAAAGACAGAAATATACGAAATATATGGAATCACATGAAATCGATTTCTATAAAAACCCATTCTTCATCGACAAAAATTAACAACTTGATTTCAAATAAAATATCAAAAAGGAAAAAATAATTCATACCAAAATCATCATTGAACAATCGATACTTGAAGCTACAGAAGGCAATAATCATCTGATAAGAAATCGATCAATCGATAAGAGAAGACAGGTGTTAGCGCCAAAATTGGTCACTAACACCCAAATACCGTTGAAAGCACCAACCAACAGTCACAGATAACAGATAGAATGTATGTAGAGAGTATAAATATAAAGAACAGTAAAAATTAAAAAGAAAGTAGTAATAACAGAGGATTTATAGTGGTTCGGCTGACTCCGGCCTACGTCTACTCCAGAAATTTCCTTTTTATTGATGTTAGAATCAATTACAGTTACAATCCAAAGTTTTTAAAACAACAACAGCAGAGCAGCCTTAGTATAGAAGACGAAGGGTAGCAGAATGAAGTTCCCTTTCCTGAAGCGCCGACTGCTGTATTTATAGGCAAAATCCGGGTTATTGGGCTTCCTGAGTAGTCCGGGCCCGTCAAGGCCATAGCCGAACCCAACTCCATCATTACGACCGACCCCAAGCTCCGAGCAAGCCGACACAACATCGTCCTGGGAGTGACTCGAAGCGAACATACGTAGGACTCGAAGTAACTTGCGCTAAGACTCGAAGTAACATTGTACCGAACCCTTACCTTCAAACACCGATCCCAAATTTATACTATGCCGACCCTGAGCCACGCCAACATGCCGATCGACTCCGTCCTACAGACCCACACCGTCCTGCCAATCCACACCGCCATGCCGAGCCACTTCAACATGCCGATCCACTCCGTCCTACCGTTCCACACCATCATGCCGATCCACACTACCATGCCGACCCACTTCAACACGCCGATCCACTCCGTCCTACTGAGTCACTTTAGTATGACCAAACCAAAACAAGATGAACCACCAAGGCCAATCCCATAGAGGCCAAACCACCAATGCCAATCCTATATAACCAGTCCACCAAGGCCGATCCCATCGAGGCTGAACCACCAATGCCAATCCCATATAACCAGTCCACTAAAGTCGATCCCATCGAGGCCGAACCAAGGATAACCGACCCCTACCACCCATGCATGAACTCCTCTCCTTGACCGAGCCATGCACGACCGAGCCGACTGACCCACATGGCCGAACTCCAATGATCGAACGCTCCTGACCGACCGATGTTATGCCAAACCCTGGCTTCGTAATCATATTTGTCATCCGTGATTGATCGTCTATCCATCCAGTTGACCTAAACCCATCGTATTCTAGTCTCGACGAACGAGTAGTCGATTTAGTTAAATGCGCCTGTCCACGGCCTTGCCAAAAGGCGGGTTAACATTTTCCCTCCAAAACATGCCTTGCTATTGGAAGGTGTGTTTTGAATAGCCTCAAATCCGATATTCGAAGTCCATATGTCATCCATAGCCATACCTTCCGATTCATAATCCAATCCATTTTATCCAAGTGCCATTGCCGTATTCTTATCAAACCTACGACTGCTTCGAGTCGATATCCGATTCCTATCCAGTAACCAAATCCTTATCCAATTCCACATCCATCTGAACCCGACAACCGAGTTCTAATCCATTCACATCCAATAACCAATAACTGAATCCATGACCTCTTCGGGTCGGTATCCAAATTCGGGACCGCTCTGGGTCCATGTCCAAATCCTTGGCTGTTCATAGCCAATATCCCAATCCGTAACCTTTTCGGGTTCTTGCCAAGCATAATCCACACTCGGTGACCTGTGTTAAGTAATGCCATGGTGTTCCTGGTTCAGTGTCCCTGAATGCTAAGCAATGTCGTGGCTTAAGTCCTAAGCCGAATCTTGGTCGCTCCGGACCCTTGCCGAGCATAGTCCACACTCGACGACCTGAAATGGTAACCAATAGATAATATGGGGCCTAAGTCCTAGGCCGAATCCTGGTCTCTCCGAACCCTTGCCAAGAATAGTCCATGCTCGACGACCTTTGAACCAAAAACCAGAGGAAAATCCAATCCAAAATCCAATTTCAAACCAGAAAACTAGAAAACTAGAAATCCAAATCAAAAGTCCAAACCAAAAGACAAACGTCCAAACCGGAATCCAAATCAGAAAAAAAACAAAACTAGGAGTTCAAACCAAACTCCAAACCAAACCAGAAAAAGCAAGTGTCCAAGCCAAAATGAAAAACCAGATTTCACAAACCAAAGCGTCACGGTTTATCATCATCTCAGAGCATGCCTAGCGGTTGTCCCCGTCCCTGTACATGAGTAAGTGACTTAGCCATCTGCCTAGAGTTTGCTACTTATTCCATACCGTCACGATTAGTTGATGACCAAGCGACAACCATTCCTGGGCCTCGCTCCATCGTCGTTCAAGGTTGGTGGTGGCTGCTCCTGTTCCACCGCCGCATTTCGAGTTTCGACATATTGCCGCAACTGACCATTCCTTACATGCTCCTCGATTATATCATTTAGATGCCTGCAGCTGTTAGTATAATGCCTATCTAGGTCATGAAAGAGACAGTGCCTTCCCGATGCCCTTTCGCGTTCTGAGGGTTCCCTTCTTGCCGGCCTTCGATAAGGAAGGCGATCCCGAGTATCCAAGAATATCCGCTCCAATGTTGCATTCAATCCAGTGTAAGTGGAGACTTTTGGTTCTCCCCAGCATTTCCTCTTCCCTTTATCCTTGTCCTTACTCGAGCTTTCACCGAGCGGTCCTCCATCCTTAACCATGTTTACTTCCTTTGACTTCATATCCAAACATGCATTCTCTTGTCGAAGAAATCTCTTAGCTTCATGAAAGAATTCCCCAAGATCCATTGGTGGGTCCCATATCAATGATACTTTGAAATCTGAATTATCCCTGACTCCTGATACTGCAGCCATCAGAACCATTGATGGATCCGGCCGATCCACCGAAGTGACCGCTGCATTAAACCGAGTCAAGAAAGTCCTGAGCAATTCATCCGCCCTCTGTTTAACTAACGTCACTGTCATCACATTCTTCGGCCTCTTGATGTGAACTCGAAACTATTTCAAAAACTTGTCCACCAGTTCTATCCATGTTCACATTGATCCATCTTCTAGCTTTCTAAACCACATAGCACCTATATCGGTCAAGTATAAGGGAAAACACCTGGCCATAACCTCCTCTGATGCCCCCAGCACTTCCAGATGTTACGGGTAAACAAACTTTTGTTTACTCCCTCCAAATCCCTGTTTGCCAGACCTCCGCGAATAGTTTGCCTAATAATGTAAGCTAATCCAGTGCTACCGACCAAGGGTTGCCCCCTATCCATATTTCCTAACCGCCCTCCAAGCCCTCGGGGGAATTCTGGTACATACTACTCATCACGCACATCTGTATCCCTGTTGGCGCCAGGCTGCACAGCGTCATCTGGTATCCCTTCATGGATCGGTCCAGCATTACCTGGTGGTATGCCCCCGAGTCTAGGTCCATCCAGATTGATAGTTGTTTGCTAATTGGGGGCTGCCCCCTGCGGAACCACTCCATCTACTTGCGGGTTGAGTCCTCCTGATCCTGCTCCATGGGTCTGAGCTCCTGTAGTTTTTGCTTGTCCAAATTGTCTGAAAAGTGGCTGCATCATTTCGTCTTGCCTTTTCATCAATTGCTCATGCATGGAATTCATCATGACATGCATCTCGTCCCTAGTGATGTAGACGGAGGCTTGATTAGCTCCAGAGGAAGCCTCCTTACTTCCCTCTTGCTGACTTCTTTCCGTCCTCTATCTCCTGGTTGATTGCTTTTCCATAGTCTCCGGAATCCAAGTTCCTAATCCTTTAAATCCAAAATCCTAGCTTTTCAATCCCTGATAGCTTTCTCAGTGAAAGCACCAAAATGTTAGCGCCAAAATTAGTCACTAACACCCAAATACCGTTGTAAGAACAAACCAATAGTCAGAGATAACAGATAGAATGTATGTAGAGAGTATAAATATGAAGAACAGTAAAAATTAAAAAGAAAGCAGTAATAACAGAGGATTTATAGTGGTTCGGCTGACTCCGGCCTACGTCCACTCTAGAAATTTCCTTTTTATTGATGTCAAAATCAATTACAGTTACAATCTAGAGTTTTTAGAACAACAATGGCAGAGCAGCCTTAGTATAGAAGACAAAGGGAAACAGAATGAATATCCCTTTCCTAAAGCCCCGCCTACTGTATTTATAGGCAAAATCTAGGTTACTGGGCTTCCTGAGTAGTCCGGGCCCATCAAGGCCATAGCCGAACCCAACTCCATCATTACGACCAACCCCAAGCTCCGAGCAAGCCGACCCAACATCGTCCTGGGAGTGACTCGAAGCGAACATACGTAGGACTCGAAGTAGCTTGCGCTAAGACTTGAAGTAACATTGTACTGAACCCTTACCTTCAAACACCGATCGTAAATTTGTACTATGCCGACACTGAGCCACTCCAACATGCCGATCCACTCCGTCCTACCGACCCACACCATCCTGCCGATCTACACCACCATGCCGAGCCACTTCAACATGCCGATCCACTTCGTCCTACCGACCCACACCATCATGCCGATCCACACCACCATGCCGAGCCACATCAACACGCCAATCCACTCCGTCCTACCGAGCCACTTCAGTATGACCAAACCAGAACTTGATGAACCACCAAGGCCGATCCCATCGAGGCCGAACCACCAATGCCAATTCAATATAACCAGTCCACCAAGGCCGATCCCATCGAGGCCGAACCACCAATGCCGATCCCATATAACCAATCCACCAAGGCCGATCCCATCGAGGCCGAACCAAGGATAACTGACCCCCTACCAAGGGTCGACCCATGCATGAACTCCTCTCCTTGACCGAGCCATGCACGACCGAGCTACCTTGATCGAACGAACGACCTACATGGCCGAACTCCATTGATTGAACGCTCCTGACCGACCCATGTTATGCCAAATCCCGGCTTCGTAATCATATTTATCATCCGTGATTGATCGTCTATCCATCCAGTTGACCCAAACCCATTGTATTCTAGTCTCGACGAACGAGTAGTCGATTTAGTTAAATCCGCATGTCCACTGCCTTGCTAAAAGGCGGGTTAACAACAGGAATTAATCATCACTCCATCGAACATCAGAGCTTTATAGTAAAACCCTAAATTGGCTTGAAATAGGAAAAGAGGATCGACCTGAAGAAAGAAATTGATTTGCAAAACAAAAGGGATACGGGCTAAGAAAACAAATTATACTTTATTTATTTATTCTCAGGCTATTTTTCTATATTTGTTTGGGTCATGTTAATTATGGTTTTAATTTCCTTCTAATTGTGACTAGTTTTTTAAATTTTACAAAACTCTAGTTTTAAATAAGATTGAACTACGGGGTGTAGTTTGGGAAATTCTCAACTCGGGGATCGAGTTGTGGCAGGGTTTTGAGTATAGGTTTAGAACAATCAAGTAAGTGATAGTCTCAAGTTATTGTAGAATATGCTAATATATGATTTTTTGTTTGATGATAATAAATATATATATATATATATTCGTTTAAATGTATTCGATAATGTACTATTTTATTTTTCACATAATTAATAAATATTTGTTGGATAAAATAAATAAAATAGAATTCATATTCAAACAAATATTTTATTCAAACAAATATTTTATTACAAATTCAAATAGTACAAATTTGAGCTCTCACTACATATATACATTTCTCAATTACATTGCAATTTCGATTACATCACAAATTTTAATTTACAATTTTGACCTCATTACATAGTCACTCAACACTCGTATTTTAATCTTCAACTCTATTCCAGCCTGAATCTAGCATCTAAGCTATCTGCAAAATAAACACTAACGTAGAAAAGTTCAAAAATAAATATTTTGCAGTGCAAATTAAAGTGTGTGTTTTCGAAAATGTTATTTGCCTCAGTTATTTGGGTTGTTCGTCATCATTTTCATTTGAATCCATTCATAAATGAACAACTTTTGATATGCACAATGTATCACAGTACATGCCACAAGGCCGTGCACACCAATATACACTTGATGAAATTGCAGCGACAAGTGAGCACAAGGTCAAACTCGAGCCATAAGCTGGATTCAACTCAGGTGTAATACAAAAACATCACAAAATTGTCAAGTACAAGTTCTCATGCAACAAGAATCCAAAACAAACATAAAACAAGCCTCAACCAAAAATTCAATGTGTACACATGAGAACAGACTTGATAGTGAAGTCATGAAGCAATACAAAGAAATTAGTTCCAGGAAATGGTTACTGCACTCATAACAAACCGTACTTTGAACACAACCTCAATATGCAAACCAGATCAAAGGAGATAGCAATGTGACAATAATGCAACAAGACCAGAATTCAAGAGGACAAAACCAGATCGAGCTAGCAGTTCAGTGCAACTATCCAGACATAGCAACAGAGGCATGTACAAGACAGAAGAATCAGGTGATGGAAAACAAGTCTTACCAAAACATGTACAGTGGAGCATGCAGCTCAAAGAATCAATAACAAGACTTCAAGTATATATGGTAGTCATGGAAAACAAAGAACTGAACAAGCTCAAAGAATCAAGACAACAAGTCTAGACTGCAAATATATAAAGAGCAACATCCATGAACAATCAATGAAACCATGTACCCAAAACAGCCAGTGGCTACAGACTCAAGAGACTCAATCAAAAATGCATATGAAACGGAGATGTATGCATACACATGAAACCAGAATTGATGCCAATCTCACACACATATATACAAACATATGTGTATGTATGTATATACATGGAAATACCTAGTAAAATAGTTTCAAGCATGGGAGTAGCTAGCTAAATGGACCAAATACATCAAGAAAACCTCATCATTTACAAGTTTATATGCAGTGCACATCAACTAAACATGAAGACCACCAGGGATGCAACACAACTCAGACCAGACAACTTGATAAACAGACTCAACATGAAGCAATGCAACAACAAATTTTTTAGCACCAGACTCAACATGCATATGATTAGTCAACATAACCAGACTCGGTGCAACCAGACTTCAAATTAACACAGTAGAGTATAAAGAAAGATAACAGTAGTGGACACAATAGACTCAACAAACCAGTACATCAAGACCAATGAAGACTACATTCATATGAAATAGGACAGCAGCTCTACACATAGTGGAATGCAAAGCTATACCAGAGAATCACTTCAGACTATCATATAAAACATTGAAGCAGTTACATGAGTCACGATACAACTACAGATGTAATCAAACAGTCAACATAGTAGTAGTTCGAACAAATCGGAACAGCTTCAAAAAGGATATTATCAATTGAAACTGTGATGAAGTTTTTTCAAACAAAGTCAATGTATTTCAAAATGATCATGTCATGCCAGAGTCAAAACCGTGGAGACCAAGGTAGTAGCAACAATATATCACAAATATATGAATAGGTCAGAATCATCGCAACCTTGCAATCGTAAATCAACGCAAGTGCATATATCATACATGGAGTAATGAACAGAACCGACTAAACCAATATTCAAGAAAAATCCAACACGATTGAGTCAGAATAAATCATAAGCGCTCAAGCAAAATCGAATGGACAAGTGAAAATCACGAAGAATTCAAAAGAAAATATACGAACGTAAATATAGGGTGTTCGATCCCTATATAACCCAAAATCATCAGCGGTAGTGATTCATTCGAGTTCAAGACAAAAATCTAGAGTGTACTCTTAAAATCGAAAAACAATTTTATAACTCGAATCGAAGTGGAGTTCAAGCATCATAAAATAGAGAAATCAAAGTAAAAAAATCACATACTAGTATAATTCAAACTCGATCAAATTGAAGCCGCCGAGTGCAAATCAAAGCCAGGAGCGATTGACAATGCAATTCAACTAAGAATCATCACCTCAATCGATCGATATCACAATCGGGGCTTCAAATTTCAACAACCCTAATTTCAGATCGCAAAAGGAATAAAGAGATACATGCCGAAGAAAAACAGAATAAAGGGAGACTTCGCTTTTTCACAAATTTTAATTCTTTAGTGGGCCGGTGCTTTTAATTCTATCGGGCTTCAAATTATTTAATTAGGATTTTTTGGTTATTATATCATTTTTAATTTCCTTTTAAACTGTGTAACTTTCTAGTCGTGTGACTAGGTACAAACTACGAGGCATAGTTTGAGAATTCGCAACTCAGTGGCTAAGTTGTGGCAGGGTTTTGAGTGTAGAGTTAGGTTAGTCATTAGCGGGTGTCGCAAGTTTACGTGTGTAAGCGTCTGACTACTTCATTTCTAGTAGAAATCTTGGGGGCAGCACGTATGTAGGGTTTTGCCGAAGCTGGGTAAATCTGTGTTGTTCTATTTCTGCTTTTATTATTCTGCTATTAACTGTGCTGCAATTAATATATTTATTTCTACATTAATTTTTATTATTATTAGTATCACTCTATTCATCCCCCCTCTAGGGTGAAATCGATCCTACAAGTGGTATCAGAGCTAGGAACAAAAACCAATTTTTTTTAAATTTGATTATTTTTCAAAAACTAATTTTTGTTTTAAAAATTTGATTTTTTTTCAAAAACTAATTTTTGTTTTAAAATTTTGATTTTTAAATGGCTTCTTTTAATAATTTTTTTGCTGAAGGACAATCCACAGATAGACTACCCATGTTCAATGGTGAATATACTTACTGGAAAAATAGAATGAAAATTTTTCTGAAAACCATAGATGCTTGGAAAATTGTTGAGACGGGATATAGGACACCAATTATAGTAGTAGATAATCAAGAAATTGAAAAACCTATGGATCAATGGACAGATCTTGAAAATAAACTGGAAAATACTAATGCTAAAGCCATGAATTCTATTATCTGTTCATTAGATCAAATTGAATTTAATCATTTCTCACATTGTCTAACTGCGCAGGAAATTTGGCACACACTTGAAGTGACTCACGAAGGAACTTCCCAAGTCAAAGAATCTCGCCTTGCCATGCTTAGTAGCGAATACGAAAACTTCACAGTGGCAAAGGATGAAAGTGTCGAAGAAATGTATGTACGACTTTCTAATCTAGTATACAAATCAAAATCACTTGGAAAGCCATACACAGAGCTGGAAATAGTTCGAAAAATCCATAGAATTCTTCCATGAAATTTTGAAGCAAAAGTTACTGCCATTCAAGAATCAAAGGATTTGAAACAAGTTAAAGTTGAAGAACTCATTGGAAATCTCACCACTTATGAGCTAGAAATCAAATTCAAGGAAGAATGTGAAGGAGGTGATACACGAAAGGATTCAATAGCTCTGAAAGGTACAACGGAAAGTGATTACGACGACGACGACGATGGAGCAACTGAACTGGCACTATTAATAAAGAGATTCAAAAGATGGAACCACAAATACGGAAATCCAGCTCTAAATCAACAATTGAAAAGAAGAATAGTCAAAGTACTGGACAACTCAGAAGAGCAGGAGATCATTTGTCACTACTGTAATAAACCTGGTCACATCAAGCCCAATTGTCCTCAATCGACTCAGAAAAGGAAAGAAACCAAAGAGGAGAAGTTTTGCAGCTACTTGGGATGAAACTAATGAAAGTGATGAAAGCACTAGCAGCGAAAATTAAAAAGCAAAACTGTGTCTTCAAGGAGAAATAAGTGATAGCGATGATGACGAGCCAAGCAAGGTATCAAAACTTACTCACTTAGAATTACTTATATATTTTCATGAAGTAAATGGTTGTTTTGAATGACTTAGGGAGAAGTACGCTAAAATTGAATCACAAAGAGATAGTTTAATAAAACAAAATAAACAGCTTGATCAATTAGTTAAAAACTATCGAAATAAGAGCCCTAAGTGTGATAAGTGTCATCATTTGAAGAAGAGATTAAAAAATTAGAAATTAAAGTTATTTCACTTGAAAATGAAATTCTGATTTTGAAAGAAAGCGAATATACTAGGAGATAAAATTCTATTAAAAGGCCGCATTGTATTGTTGAATGAAAATGAATCTCTCAAAACACAAGTCCAACAATTGTCTAAAACTTTAGGAAAATTCTCCAAAGGAGAAAAATCACTAAATATATTATTAGGGAACAAACTGTTAATACTATTAGACAAGGACTTGGATATACTCAAACTGAACGTGTTAGAAGCGAAATTAATCAAGTCAATTCCAAGTGCATGATTTGTGGAAAAATTGGACACAATCACAATCATTGCTGGTATAGACCTAAACACGTGAAAACCATTTCAATTTGGGTTCCAAAAGGCACGAATATAAAATCCCTTAAAGTCAAACAAATTTGGGTGCCGAAAGGAAAAAATATAGATTGTCTAGGGTCTACACAAAAATATTTATCAAAATCTTTTGTCACTAACAGCCATTGACCTATAAAAACAAATCGGTCACAAAAATCTTTTCTCGTGTAGGTGTGGTGGAAGGCTAAGGAACAACAAGAGTGATACCTGGATTCTGGCTGTTCCAGGCACACGACGGGCGATAAATCAAAGTTCCTTAGCCTAGCACAATGGTGGCAGAGTCACAATGGGTAACAACGAAAAATTATCGGTAAAGGTAAAATAGGTAACAATATATTTGTCTTGAACGATATATTATATGTTGAAAATCTGCACCATAACCTGGTTTAAATCAGCCAGTTATGTGATAAAGAAATGAAAGTTGATTTTGATTTATGCAAAATTGTTAGTCAATTATCCTTTTATGCTGAGAACACTATAAGTACCTCTAGAGTCTTTAAACTAGTTCATATAGATTTGTTTGGACTAATGATGTTGTTTTATTGGTTGATGATTACTCTAGATACACATGGATATATTTGTTTATCTTACAGCTTCTAAATCTGACACTATGTTCACTAGTTGTTTATGTGCATGTTTTAATTAAATCCTTAAGGAATCACATTTAAAAGCTGTATAAAGGATTTTAAGGTATTTGTTGCACACTCCACGATTTGGGCTATGATATCTATTTAATGATAACCTTGAGTCAAAGGGAAATTCGGATGCAGGCTACATTACATTGATAGCCTAGTTGATAGAAAAAGTACTAGTGGAACGTGTTTTATGCTGAGACATTCATTAATTGCATCATTTTCAAAGAAAATATCTGCATATTTTTCATTTCAACTGATTTTCAATTAGCAGACATTTTTTTATAAAACCCCTTCTAGAAAATAGTTTTTGTTGACTTCGTTTCAGATTAGACATTTTAGAAATTTGATTTTATATTTGTTTTTGGATTTGATCTTAAATGACTACATTAACTAATCTGACTCCCTACTGATGATTGAAAAGATAAATAGTAATTGAAATAGTGATGAGTGTCGATATTAATCATATATTATGATTTGAGACAGTATATTTAGTAAATTTCTTTAAAAATTTAAACAAGATTTATAATAACTTTTGTTGGTAAAAATTCCATGACCATCTCTATTTCTATCATATTTCTAACGACCATCACTCATCAAAATCCGATATAGTATGTCAAAATGTGGTATTTTAAACGGGAAATTATTCGTTTTTATTTTATTTTTTTAGCAATAAAAACATCCAAAAGTATTCACTCTCATTTAAAAGTCCTCACGGTTATGCATGGGTGAATTACTTGGAATATTTGTTTATGTGGTTTCATGCTTATTTGAAAGTCCTCACTGTTATGCATATATGGAATACATATCAAAATTGATTATTAAATAAACAAGTTGATTCTAATCCCATATAAAAGTCCTCATAGTTATGCGTGGTTAGAAGATGCTTGAAATTCATTTTTTAAATAAAAATTGGGAATACTAATAATATCATTTAAAAGTCCTAACGGTTATGCATGTTAGTAGGTATTCAAATTGCTGATATAAATATACCACAAATCGACACGACTATATGGTTTGATATGCCAACATCACACCTATCACTCTAAAGTGGAATATGGTTCTAACAAAGTATTTATGATTTTTGTTTGATTTTTTATTGAAATTTAATATATATACTCGATTGGGTATTAATGTTGTATTAATGTCTATCACTTTATCTCTATTTTTCTAACACCATTACTCTTTTGCTGATAACAAAAGGGGCAGAGAGAAGTTAAGATTTTGGCAAATAAGTCGAGCCATATTTTTATTTGCATATTCCCATCTAGGTTCATTTGCATATTTTTTTATTTATTTTCATGCATATGTGAAGGGGGAGCTTTGATGTAGGGAGAGCATTCAAATAGGGTGAGCAAATGGAATTTATTAAGGTCAAATACATTTAATAGAGTCAAAATCTTAATATATGTTTGTTATCATCAAAAAGGGGAGATTGTAGAATATGCTAATATATGATTTTTTGTTTGATGATAATAAACAGATATATATATTCATTTAAATGTATTTGATATTGTACTATTTTATTTTTCACATAATTAAATAAATATTTGTTGGATAAAACAAATAACACAGAATTCATATTCAAACAAATATTTTATTCAAACAAATATTTTATTCAAACGAATATTTTATTACAAATTCAAATAGTACAAATTTGAGCTCTCACTACATATATACATTTCTCAATTACATTACAATTTCGATTACATCATAAATTTCAATTTACAATTTTGACCTCACTACATAGTCTGATGGAGTAGTTACCTCACGGGACATCACTTGCCACAACTCATCGCTACTTCGCCACAACTCATCGCTCAAACCCCTCTCCACGACTCATCAATTGCCGACTCACGAGACATCATGTCTCGGCTACGACTCATCCATCAAACCCCTCTCCACGACTCATCAATTGTCGACTCACGAGACATCATGTCTCGGCTACGACTCATCCATCAAACCCCTCTCCACGACTCATCAATTGCCGACTCACGAGACATCATGTCTCGGCTACGACTCATCCCATCAAACTCCTCCCCACGATTCGCGACCTAAGCAACCTACGACACATTCCCTTTCTCATCACGGCCTCATTCTACAGCGCTCCATCAATTGAGTCGCAAGCGACCTAAACCTTTTCCCCTCAATCCTTTAAATCGCAAATCGCCTATGCCTATTCTTGAGTCGCGGACGACATAGGAAGCTCCAGTAAGTCGCGGCTTTCGTTTATCACCTTCTGTTGAGTCGCAAACGAGTTATCTTCCATAAGTCGTTACCGAGACATCGCTTAAGTCGAAGACGAGATAGTTGAGTCGTCACCGAGTTAGCATTAAGTCGTTGCATTTTTTTCTTTAAGTCGTGTAACCATTGTGTTGTAATTTTTTAAGTTGTGAATTGAGTTGTAAGCCTATAAATAGGCAAGTCGTGTCATTTGTAAGTTGGTTGTTGAATATTGAATAAAATTCTCTTTTGTTAGCTTTGTGCTTTCAATTTCAATTGGTAGTCGAGTGTATCTCCTATCTCCACTTACGTCATTCGAGTGCGCTCGAATCATCGTTTGTTGAAGCCGATTCACGGAATCTTGTGCGCAAGATCAACGTTGAAGAATCGTAGATCTCTTTCCCGGTATCTTCGGATCAACGAGTCAGAGATAGCTAGAGTTCAGTATCTTCGGATCAACGAATTCAAGCATTTCAGTATCCATCAATCCACAGATTGCTACTTTCATCGATTGAAGATCGTCTAGAATTATCCGCTGCGTCATAGTCACTCAACACTCGTACTTTTACCTTCAACTCTGTTCCAGCCTGAATTAAGCGTCTGAGCTATCTGCAAAATAAACACTAACGCAGTAAAATTGAAAAATAAATATTTTGCAGTGCAAATTAAAGTGCGTGTTTTTAAAAATATTATTTGCCTCAATTATTTGGATTGTTCGTCATCATTTTCGTTTGAATCCATTCATAAACGAACAACTTGTGACATGCACAATGTATCACTGTACATGCCATAAGGCCGTGCACACCAATATACACTTGATGAAATTGCAAGGATAGGTGAGCGCAAGGTCAAACCTGAGCCATAAGCTGGATTCAACTCAGGTGCAATACAAAAACATCACAAAATTATCAAGTACAAGTTCTCATGCAACAAGAATCCAGAACCAACATAAAACAAGCCTCGACCAAAAATTCAATGTGTACACATGAGAATAGACTCGACAGTGAAGTCATGAAGCAATACAAAGAAATTAGTTCAAGGAAATGGTTACTGCACTCATATCAAACCGTACTTTGAACACAACTTCAATATGCAGACCAGATCAGAGGAGATAGGAATGTGACAGTAATGCAACAAGACCAAAATTCGAGAGGACAAAACCAGATCCAGCTAGCAGTTCAGTGCAACTATCCAGACATAGCAATAAAGGCATGTACAAGACAGAAGACTCAGGTGATAGACAACAAGTCTGACCACAACATGTACAGCGGAGCATGTAGCTCAAAGAATCAATAACAAGACTTCAAGTATATATGGTAGTCAAGGAAAACAAAGAACTGAACAAGCTCAAAGAATCAAGACAACAAGTGTAGACTGCAAATATATAAAGAGCAACAACCATGAACAATCAATGAAACCAAGTACCCAAAACAACCAATGGCTACAGACTCAAGAGACTCAATCAAAAATGCATATGAAATAGAGATGTATGCATACACATGAAACCAGAATTGATGCCAATCTCACACACATATATACATACATATGTGTGTGTGTATATACATGGAAATTCCTAGTAAAATAGTTTCGAGCAAGGGAGTAGCTAGCTAAATGGACCGGAAACATCAAGCAAACCTCGGCATTTACAAGTTTATTAGCAGTGCACAACAACTAAACATGAAGACCACCAGGGATGCAACACAACTCAGACCAGACAACATGACAAACAGACTCAACATGAAGCAATGTAACAACAAAGTTTTTAGCACCAGACTCAACATGCATATGATCAGTCAACATAACCAGACTCGGTGCAACCATACTTCAAATCAACACAGTAGAGTACAAAGAAAGATAACAGCAGTGGACACAACAGACTGAACAAACCAGTACATCAAGACCAATGAAGACTACATTCATATGAAACAGGACAGCAGCTCTACACATAGTGGAATGCAAAGCTATGCCAAAGAATCACTCCAGACTATCATATAAAACATTGAAGCAGTTACATGAGCCACAATACTACTACAGATGTAATCAAACAATCAACATAGTAGTAGTTCGAACAAATCAGAGCAGCTTCAAAAAGGATATTATCAATTGAAACTGTGATGAAGTGTTTTCAAACAAAGTCATTGTATTTCAAAATGATCATGTCATTCAAGAGTCAAAACCGTGGTGACCAAGTTAGTAGCAATTAATATATTTATTTCCGCATTAATTTTTATTATTATTAGTATCACCTTATTCACCCCCCCTCTAGGGTGAAATCGATCCTACAGTTATAAGGTCTGTAAGCGGTCAATTATTTCATCTTAGTAGAAACCTTGGAGGCAGTAATATGCAAGTATTTTCGAAGCTGCGTAAATCCATGTGTTACTTTTAATTGCCGCATTTACTCTGTTATTATCTATGCTACAATTTTTATTATTCTGTGAAATTATTATAAATACTATTCATCCCCCCTCTAGGGTTAATTCGATCCAACAAGATCGATGACAAGAGGGAGAATGATTGTGATGAGATGGAGCGGGAGACCTCCTCTCCTTATGCACATAGGGCGACCTTGAATGTTTAGCCTGCCCCTCTCGTTTTCTATTCCTTGCCACACCCCTATAAGATCTGGAGTGTGCCAAGAGAGTCATATGCTCCTTATCGATGGTAGGAGCACCACCGTTGAGATAGTCAATGCTGAAGTTCATAAACGCTCGAAAACTGATGGCCGTTCCACTAAAGGGGAATGGCGGTGTCTTGGTTCTCTAGGCGTGACCACATCTAGAGCAATATCAGTAACGTGGCTTGGCATGTGTGCCATGTACCTCCCTTGATGGACATGAGCACCCATGAGTAGGGGTTCAAGCACCACTCTTTCCCAAGCATCAACAGTATTTATGAGGTCACAGGCACCGAGAGGGGTAGGTTGGTGAGCAGGCATGTCGACTAGGTCGACTATAGGGGAAGCTAGTGGGACATAGTTCACAGTAGTTTGGGCATCCAATCACATCCTCAGAACTTCCACCTCCTGAGCTAACTGACCCATGTTCAATAATTGCTGCAACACGATAAGCCACATCTCACTGTTGAGCCCAGGACTGAGGTAAGCAGCATTGGCGATGGTGTCGTTGTTGGATTCATGCTCGTTTGAATTGTCACCTTCAATTCCTAGAATGTGGTCCATGGTAACAAGTCAATTAGATTTTTGTAGAGAAGAAGAGTGATTAAAGGTGAGCGCTTTAGGGGAAGGCCCTCTTTTTAGTACCAAAATGTTAACTAATAGATTAGCCCGCCTCAAAATTAGACTAATGTGTTATAAAAAAGAAAGGTTACTTGCTAATCACTAGACTTAAAAATGAAAAATGAGGAAATAAACAAATAACTAAAGTAAATGACACAAAAATGTGGAGTAGTTTGGCTAAACTTGCCCACATCCACTGCAAAGATCTCGTACTATGTGTCTCTCTTATAATTACAAGAAATTACAAGAGAATAATAAGAAATAAAATAGTTAAGATTTAATAGTAGCTAATATTAAGAGCTTAGGGATTGTATTTGCTGTCAAAGGATTTCTGAGTTATTAGATACTAATTTAAATTTAACTAGAAATTAACGCCTTTGAAGTAGCATCGCATGAGTTATTTATACTGGTTGAAATGGATAATTGATAGTTGATATTACGTAGTGTAATAGGAGGGAAGCAAGGCATTTAGTTGATCTGGATGCATGGGCTGATAGAAGACATTTATAAAGGCAGATATGAATGTGGGTTTGAGATGCATGCCAATGTTCCCTCTGTACTATGCACAAACTTTGCATTTAATGCACACTAAATGTTGATGGCTCGCTACTAGAGTAGGCATGCTTTCAGCTGTTTAACTACAATGCCTTGTACGGCTAAGTGTGATGTTTATCGTTTAGTTTGCATGCCTATATGGCAAGGTGAATGCATGGATACCTCCAGTTTGTTAAGGACAAGGTATAAGGGAGATGTCGGGCCAACTGTGAGAAGAAAGGACGGGCTGCCTAGGATAGGCCGATGGTGGCAGTGATGAAACCGGTTCAAAGATGGGTCAAGCTTGAGTCGATCATCTAATGAGCTAGTTATTTAGACTATCTTGAGTTGTACTAGTCGGCAATTGGCCGTGAGAGATGCTTGAGTGGACAGGCTTATTTGGAGTCATACTGAATGTGGGCAGCCATGAGAGAGCTAATCGTATGTGAGCTACGCCGTTGTTGACCTGGTTGGGCTATGCTTAGCTCTGTCCTTATCTAATGAAGTGGATGTACTCGGTACTTTTGTAGGGAGATGGCTGGTTTCTAGCCTAATGTGCTATTGAATTGATGGGTTGGTTTGGGACCATCTTGAGTTTGGGACGGCTTGAGTGGCCCGGTCGTAAAATAATTGGGCAGGTTTTGATTAGGTCAGGTCATGCTTTAATTGGCTGGCTAACTACTTGTGAGAAAATGGAGCAACAGGTTGGAAGGTTATGGTTTGAAATCAATGTTCAATATATGCGTTAGGGAAATGGTTTTTATCTTTTTGTATAAAATTGATTTGGCTCTTCCTACATGACAGGTTGTTGAAAGATTTCAACGATCGAATTGCACGGTCTATATTTATTTCCATAAAGTTTTAAAAATTATTCCGTTAATGTCTAATGATATTATTAGGTTTGTAAACCCTCAATTTAGTAGATTCCCAGAACAAATTAGGACATCAAATCGATATTACTCATTCTTTAATAATTGTGTTGGGGCTATTGATAGTATGCATGTAATTTCACATGTGCTTTCTACGGAGATGCAACAATATGTTGGACGTAAAGGTGTTGCGACACATAATATTATGGTTGTATACGCATTTGATTTAACATTTACATTTGTAAGGGCATGGTGGAAAGGAACTGTACACGACGCTAAAGGTTTTAGTTTAGTTTAAAATAGTAGAAATTTGAATTTTCCTCATCCATTAGGAGGACAATATTATTCAGTTGACTGGGGGTATCCACTAATGGATGACTACTTAGCTCCTTACTGCAATGTTAGATACCATATTCTAGATTTTACTGAAACACGGAACCAACAAAGACTGAAAATGAAATATTCAACTATTACCATTCGAGTTTCCGTATGGCTATCAAAAGAACCTTTAGAAGTTGGAAGAAAAATTTGCAATCTTACATAACATGTCGACATACAAATATAACGTTCAAGTAAAGGCTGTGACTACTACAATGGTAATTCACAATTCCATACGAAGGTACAACAAACAAGACTCTGAATTTATGGCATATGAAGACGATCCCGATCTAGTTTTGAAAGAATTGCTATAAGAGTACTATAATATTCGAACGTCTAGGAATAACGATTGTGAACTAGTTAAAAGAAAGCAACAAATTCTACGGGAATCGTCAGAAATAATATATGAAATGAACTAATTCCCGTTGAACTACATTAGGAACAATAATTGGTATTTTGAAACTGCATATGTATTATTATTGCATATGTAATCCAAAATTGTTGTACTATTGTAACTCCACTTGTAACATTATTGTAGCTGAATTATTAGGGATTTAGTTACAATCTCAAAATACATCAATATATATACATTAATATAACTAAAAATAACATAATTAATAATCTTCTTTCATGCCTTTTTCAAATGCCCCTTTTGCAACACAAGAATGCACTCTCCTTTCGTCAACCATTCTCCTTTCGTGCCCCTTTCAAATGCTCATTTCTTATGCCCATTCCTGTGCCAAAATAAAAAATTATGGCTTCTTGAATACCATACAATTGCTATTTTTTTATTCTTCTTTACAGTTAGCTTTACCTATGTGGTTTTTTTTTCATCTTTTATCTTTTCATCGAATAACATAGGGTTTCTAAATTTTTCTAGATCTTGAATATGTTTTTTACATACTTCGAGTAGATCATTTGGGTTTTAGGAAATATTTTATGTTATGAAACCATAGTCAAATTCGAGATTACTTCTTTCAATAAAATCATTTTTAGTAGTCTGGATCATTGGAAATAATTCTCCAGTTATCTTATTTCAGTTAGCTAACTAATGTATGTTAAAACAAATAGGTATCTTTAGATCATTGAAAGTCACCATGGAGTAAAAGCATCTACAGATCTTTGCTACTAAAATTATTTTTATATTCCATATACAAGTAAGTTACGTTAAAAGAACACCTTGAACTGATAATCATGTTTATGTTCGAAAATTACAAAGTCCAATCTCACGAATTTGTTAATATCATCTTAAAAGCTTAAATATACGATATTATGTCATCTGAATAAAATTTAGATGTTCATCCTATGTAATTTAACTAAAAACAATTTGATTCATTCAAAATCAATTAACTCACATTAAGGTAAATTATTTCGAAGAAGCGTGATGTTAAATTATATACAATTTATGGATCAAATTCTAAAATTATACATATGTTTTTTTTATTCTTTTGAACTATTTTTAACCAAATTTAATTTCAAAATATTATGCAAAATAAGTTCCTCTTTGAAATTGTTTATATATTTATATTAATATTTATAATATTATTTTAGACTATTTATTTGACATTGTAAGATTTAATTTGGTGGCGCCTCGAAGTGTTCAAATATGCAAAATAATTTTTTGGATATTTTTAAAATAATTAAACTTATTAATACTTGGCACCAAAATATATTCTATTATATATTAAGCTTAATATATGACTATTTGAGTTCTTGCTTCTCATTCAATCCCATGTCATATACTAATCTCTCAGTGATTTTAGAAAAATCCTACATTTTTATCTGAATCAACTTTTTTCCCTCCGATCGAAAGTTATGTCATTATTGTACTGTAACCAAAATTTTAAAACTTAAATTTTAATATGTTTATTTTAGTGGTAGGAGTAATAAATCCAAAATTCTTATGTATCCTTAAGTTTTACTTAATTGTTTATTCAAGATTTGATTTTTATTTCATTTTTTGATTCTTTACTTCATTTGTTGGTTTATATGACAATTTTGCATTTGACTTTTACATGATGATAACTGGGCAATGGGTGGGTTTTTTTAGTTGGTTAATTATTGAAGTGATTAATAATTTTACTTGATATTTTAAATTTAAGTTTTTGTTTGTTTGCTGGAATTATTGAAAAAATTATTTTTGAAAGCAATCATCGTCTGAACACTATAAAAGCAAAATGGAAAGTTCGTATTCTAACAGTTCAAATTACAATTAGAATGAATGCAATTTTATTACCATTTTCTTCACAAGTATAGCAATTTTTAGTTGTTCATGGTCAAAGGTACCATTTTCTTATAATTTTTAAGTTTGGTTGTGTCAATAAATCAATTTTAATTATAACATAAAAGCCATAACTATTCAAATATTTTTGGAAGTGAAAATAATAGAGAACTTTTGTATGTGTGAATACCTGTTTCTTCGACTCTCGAAAATCGATACTAATAAACCCTCGGTATTCATGTGTCGCAAATCCAAGTGCTGGAGAAACGGATATCACAAGGGTGCGGTGGAAATCTTTAGAAAAATCTTCCGACTCCATGCCTTGAGCTCCATCCAGATTTCTTCTAAACTAAACTCGACTACTAGGCTGCTTGGAAATATTAGGGCACCCAGAGTTTAAGGGAAAGGAAAATAAACTCCAAGTCAGTCATGAGATTGTGTGAGAAATAAAAAATATGCATTTTGGAAACCAAAAGGTATTTCATAAGACCACGCAACACATAAACACGGAATTGGTTTTTACCTTATGATAACCAAATCTTTATTACGTATAAAATAAGGGATATTATTTTTAATGACATTTCTTTGAAAACATTTGTAAGTAAACTTATTAATCTTCGCCGAAATTGTTACATTGATTAATTTCTAGCATACTAGCCACAAAGTGAGTTTTACAAACAAAATGCAAGCACTTATTGGAGAATGGATTTCCATACAAATGACTAGGTAAAGGGACTACCTTCCGGTAGTACATCTCTAGAGTAATGTACCGAGGCTACAGAACGTCTGCTTCTACCAACACAAGACCGGCCTACCTCTCTCTAGATAGTACCGAATATGTCATCACCTCGGTCGTTACCGACTAATCCAAGTGCTCGTTTACCACACACCATATTAATTTAAACCCAAACATCATAGCGGATAGAAATATATCTAGGAGGGGATGATTGATAGAGTTAGGGGTATGCCCTAAGGGCAATTATGTAATTTTTTACATATATCTATCTCGTTGACCAATCTCGTTCGAAATAAAGGTATTTTATTTCTATTATATACTTGATATAATGTGGTTATATTAAAAAATAAATTTAATTAAAAGTATATTTAATAGAAAATCCATAAATGGTATGTTTTGTGATAGTAGTTACAAAGTGTTGTAACCGTGAGTAATTTATCACAGTGAAACAAATGTACCATTTTAAATGTTTCTAGTCAAGATGCATCGAGACTGGATATCGATGTATCCGTTGAGACTAGAATACGTAACGCTATCCAAATGTTGGGCAGTGTATTACTCATGGCTGCTGGGGGCACCAAGGGGTTACGTACTAATAGTTATTGGATAACTATGGAACGACTCACTCGATAGTTTTCTGTTTTTTAATATAACAAAGGTAAAATAGAAATATCGATGCGACTAATTTACACAATTCTTTCGACTTGAGAATACTGTCAACCTTCAATATGAAAAACTCTGCTTTGATTATAGTCAAATCATAGAACGACATCCATCAAGTGATTATAGTTGGGTCGAGTGGAAGTATTGGAAGGAAGACACTATTCAAGAGAGGATTCGTCACTTCAGTTATATGAGGTTAGTATCATGGTCAACTCAAGTCAATCCAAAGTCAAAATCTCAGGCCAGAGTAGTACAGTTAATAATAATTGTTATTATTGAACCAAGGATTTTGTGTTTGGACTATAGAGTTGAATATGGACAATATTGGAATTTTGACCATTACCAAATTCCATAAATCCAAAGTGATACAGTTTTTGACGAAGAGAATTGGTGTATCTAAATGTCACTAATGGGTAATGCTTATTAAATTAAATAAGATTTTACTGAAAATGAATAAGCGATAAATTTGGCCATAATGTCACACCACTTGCTAAGTGACTTGTGAACGTTAACATTCGAATAGTTCGGTGTTAATTGCTGACCAAATTTACACCAAAGAGTTACACAACTGAAATGATGAATTCCCTTAAAACCGAATGAATTAGTTTATAATTTTTTTAAATAAATTAAATAAATTAAATTAATTAATATTTATGAAATATTAGTTATAAAAATTTGTATATGATTTGAGAAATAAAAAATTTATATTTTTATAATAGTTATAAATGTAGATATACGATATTGATAAGCGATTAAATTAGATTTAATTGCATAGCATTTTGGCTTGGGATTAAATGGTTTTAAAGCCCATCATTAGGGATGCAAATTTTGGTTTTGACAAGTTATTGGAGGCGACTAAAACTTAGGATTAGACCTAGAGATGGATGGCTAAGATTAAGAGAGAATAGGTAATGAGATTGTCCTAATATATCTCTTGTACAAGGCTATATATATGGATCTCTAAACCCTTCAAAAACAACTTTTGGCTGCCATAATTATCAAGTTTGCTGGCCGAAATTAATCCCCATATCAGTTCTAAGAATCTCAAATCAATTCAAGTTTAGTAAAAGCACTATTTGATAGAAAAGGTCGACAATTCCAGACTTGCAATCTGATGGATCGAGCATAACTAGAGAAGGGAATTCATTGATTCAAGTGGACTCAAAGGCATCATCAATTGGTATTTTATTTATATATTAAAGTAATCATATCATATTTTATTATTTAATATTGATTAATCCCAAATATGTATATATATTAATGCTGTATATCTAGTTAGGTGAGATTTTCGTAGGTATATGTAGTTATCACAAATCAGTTTGGTTATGTGCATGGTTATATGATTATGTGTTATAATTTATGTATAAACATATCTAATTTGCTGTAAAAAATTAAATTTTGTCATTATTAATTATTTTATGTATATTTATATATTAATTTAAATATAGACTAATGTATATTTTAAACATATAATTACATATATGTATATTTATAATGTATAAACAGCTTAGAATTTTTCCTTACACCTATTTATACATAATATAAATTATAAAATTCGAAAATAAATTTTCTATATATATAATAATTTTAAATTATCTTTTATTGATTATTTGAATTGTTTATTATAACTAAAATAATTATTGCACTAAAAATTCGATTTTATATTTTTTAAAATTACTACATCTATGAAGTAACCCACAGAAAAGTTTTTAGAATTTTTTGTTAATATTTAATATTTTTAATAACTAAATTACTTCGGTTGAACATTTCTTTTTTTTATTAAAAATAATATTTTATTTCAAAAAATCATGAAAAAAATTTTAAACCTATATTTTATGATCCTAAATTTTAAATTTTGATTTTTTAATATTTATTAATAATATTTTTAATTATTATGATCAAAACTATTTATTATATATATATATATATATATATATATGCATGTATTATAATGATAAAATTGTAAAATTATTATTTTATGTTTGTTATGCTAATTTCGATCTGGAAATAATTTTAAAATATATATATATATATATATATATATATATTTTAATTATTTGAATGTAATTAATTATTCATATATATACATTTTATTTAACCTTATATATATATGGATATATAATTTTATATGCTTAATTATGTATATATATTTATACAAATGTTTTAAATTATACATATATATATATATATTTAATTTTGAGACTTTTAGTTATAAAATATATTTTAAATACATGTATACGTATTTATATAAATATACTTTGCATTATAGATTTATGCACATATTTAGACAACATACAATACATACGAAATGAGCTAATGTGTCTGTTGCAATGTAAATCCCAACATTTATATATGGGCATGTTATACCCTTCACGGATTATTATGTTACACATGCACACACATATGTATATGTATATGATACATGTATATATATAAATTAAGTCATTCAATTAACTTTACATTACAAAATACTTAAATTTAAATAAAATACATGATTTTATTTAAAACAAATTTAGAATTGTTCTAAATGAATTAGACTTCATAAGCCCAATAAAGATCCAATATGATAAAAAAAATTGAAATACACCCACCACTACCGTTGCAGGCTGGCCTAGTTCCAACAATGGTATCGCAGCCCAATAGCCTATACGATCTAAATTAGTCATGTTAGGGCGAACTTATTGAGCTTGCCCACTCAGTACGGTGTCTAGAAAGGTAATGTCTGGGATTGGAATTGGGTAATCAAGTACCCTGTCCTACTTGGCTACCGGCCTGGCCTAAAAGGTGAAGTGAGCCTAAAGGTTGCCCCTAATAGAAAAGGCCCAACTTAATTTGGGCCTTGGGCTAATTTTAAAATTTGTCTTGAAAAATAAAGTAAAAGATTTTAAATTTAATTGTTAAATTTAAAATAAAATATATGTTTATTATAATAGTTATAATGTAACATATTTTTCAAAATGTTTGAATAACAAAATAATATAATTTTTGAAAATTATAAATCTTATTAATAAGTTAATTAATAAAATGTATGTGCATGTAGTAAATATCTTATGAAATATGTTATGATATTTTAAAACGTTTAAGATATCATAAATATGCATGCATACATATGAATAATGATTTTCAAAATCAAGATAATTTAATTAATTTAATTAAAAGGTTAATTAATTGAAATTATAATTACACATGTATATGATATATGTGTTATACTATAAAGGTTATAGTACATAATAAATATAAATGTTATATCAATATAAAATAAATTAAAATATTAATTAATTAAATTTAATTAAAATATTAATTAATTAAATATGATTTAATTAATATAATATTATACACAAGACTATTATATAAGTAATGTGAAATATAAAAACTTTATAACAACAAAACTTATATGATATGAATGTATAAACTAAAAGTGGAACATTAAAGAAACCCAAATAGAGTTAAGGAATAAATACATACGTAAATGTATGTATACTGTGATTTCTGATGTGTCTAACACTTGAATCACGAGGGTATTTCATAAGAAATACATTATTCCATAAGTCGATATCATTCAATATAATATATTGAAGATTATGAATCTTCAATATAATGTTGTCCTCTACCATATGTATATTAATAAATTACTTGTATACTCCTTAGTTGTTGAGAAAAATCAAGTTGGGGATGTTATGTGTAGTATTATTAATATATTGAACAGATGAGATAAGATAACTATATGTATTTGTCGAGCAAACTCAAGGTACATATACTATACTTAGGCCATCACGATATGGTAGGTATGAGTGAATATTCTCTTTTGATTTGTTGAGCAAACTCAAGGTCAAAATGAGATTAGGACAAGGAAAAATGGGTTAGGAGTTGTATGTGATACAACTGATAAGGAGTTATATCCATCGTTCTTGGGGCTATGATTTATTGAGCAAACTCAAGGTCTGTATACCAAGACAGACGAGTTCTAATACCCACTAGTGAAGTCGAAAGACTTCTGTGTTTCATCTTAGGGTTTGGAGAAACATAAAAGACTAGGGGGAGCCTTATTGGAAAAATGAAAGGGTACCATTTAACCTTTCTAATATTGTAAGAACATATGCTAAATAATGTTATAATTATCTATAATGATAAATTTATGCATTTAATATGATTGATAAAATGTTTATCAATTAACATATACAAATGAACTGAATTGAAAGTCGACAAATGGAAATATAATACCCACTATCAAATTCCTATTGCATGTTAACGTTTCAACACCCATGCAAGGCCTGATTTTACAACTACTGAATACATTCGTGGTTTGGTCACTTATGCATTTATTTGGTCAAGACCATGTATTGCATTTTATGAGTTTTGAACTCTAAACCAATACTAGACTATGGATATTTGATCCATATACAATTGCATATAAATGTTATATGGTGAATAGTCAAATTTTGTAATGTACAATATTTCGATGAAATTAGTTCATAAGAAAAACCGAATAAACCTTAGTGCGAGATCGAGTATTCAATCTGATTGATTACAAAAGAGATCATATTGTGTTAATGTAACACAAGACCAAAAACTACAAGATAGATATAAGAACTCGACCGCAGAAATGTCATTTTGATCCGCTTACATAAAGTGCAACATATTTGATGTCCTTAAATGTTAAGGATAATCGAGTTCGTTTTGTAAAGAGTTTATTATGATATTGTAGTAAAGTTTTCTTTTGAACAGTTTGACCATTTGAAAGGAAAACCAATGTATAAGAATAGATGTAATTTAAGGTACAGTTGGAATGAAGAGAATGAATACTCACTTCTGCTTCATAGAGAAACATTGGAAATATGAATTGTAATCAATAATTGATACTTTATATTGTAATAAGAAATATGAATTCTATTCTCAAATGTATTTTCATATAGAAAATTGTTTTCTATGAGATTTATTTCTTTGAGCTTAAGATATTTGATCAACGAACTCTCCACTGTAAATAGTTGCAGTGTATGAAATAAACAAATTGTATTAAGTGAATGACAGATCTCCAAATTTAATACGCTGTTATAGTAACGGCGGAAATAGTGGGAGCATACAATATACCACTTATTAATTACATCATAGTACGAAAATTGTTTTCGTATAATTTATTATACATTATTTATGAAATAATGATTATTTTTCGGTATCGACTGAAAAAAAAATAGACATAGCTATATTTCAATATGAATATTATGAATATTCTTTGTGAAATAAAACTATAATGTTGTAATTTTTTCTTATAAGTAAAGTGACGCATTGGAAAATACAAAAGTATCTAATATTCTTTATGGTTGTTTTGGAATTGTAGATTAAGCTGTAATTTTGAGAAATAATTTTATTGTATGATTTTGAATCATATGATACTTGTTAATTATATCTCAAACAATAAAGAGCTATGCACCCATTCAGTGGGAGTACCATAAGAGTTGATGAACTCCTCGGATTTATACATATAGATGTATGCAATCATAATTCTATAAATACCAAAACGATTCCTTGTACTTCGTCATATTCATCGATGAGTTATCGTCGACATGGACATGTGTATTTGATACACATGTAGTATGTCTACGGTAAACTCATAGAGTACAAAACATAAGTAGATAAAATAACATGCAATAGAAATGATTCGATTTGAAAGAATGAGTGAGTATTATTAACAAGATTTTTTGTTAACATCCCCGATGCATTTCATAGGACTATGTCATATGAATTCTGAAAACGAATTTTGAATTTGAATCGATGGTCAAGCTTGTTCCAGTCGAATTATTAACCGACTTTAGAGCACGCTGTGTCGAATTGGGGGATGTATCTAAGTTGTTTGAAATCCCCATGGGGTTACGATGGGAACCTATGTGGACGACCTTTCGGTTGAGTAGATTTTTCATTATCGAATGAAATGACTAAGTCAGAAGGTTTTGAGACCTCAATTCTAATCTTAACAAGAGGGGATTGATACCAGAAGGTTATAAGTGAGTGCTTATTTCTAATGAGGATTTGGGGGAGGAATCATCTTACTTTCGGCCTTACTCAAAGGTTTAAATATGGTTTAAGCATTTTGGTTGGAAGGGATCCATAGTATGGCTACAACTTTCGGTAATCCGGAAAGTTTTTAGAAATTACAAGCAGTCACTTTGCCCCCATCGAATGGTTCAAGTACATCTTAAACCTTGCGATTTGATCAGATCGATGGTTTTATCAAACCTTCCGATGGATCGAAAGATTTAGGAAACCATTCAAACTCTTCAGTCAGATTATTTGGATCGAATGACTTTCGTCCATATCATTTCATTATATCTCCCGTAGAGGCCGAAAGTAATCCACATCTCTTGATGGTTGTATTAAACCTTCCGATGGACTAGAAGATTTATGAAACCATTTAAACCCTTCGGAAGGTTGAGAAAACCCTTCGGGGACATCAAATGATGAGATTGCTTTATCCGCCATTCCTTTAATATTTTCAGCTTCTTAGGTTGACGTTCCACTTATGAAAACCTTTCGAAAAGAATGCATGATTCAAACGTCTTAAGAAAATAACAAGAGTTGAGTCAATATGCCATGAAACTTATATTGGAACCGTCTCACAAGTTTCATTCCTCCTTCTTGCAATTAATATTAAGTAGATGAGAAGGAAACTTATGGGGTTGTCTGATGACAATTTCATGGCATATTCCTAAAATAAACAAAGAATATAAGAAATAAATCATCTAAGATCAACCGTTAATGTAAAATTAACGCCTGATCATGATTATTCCCAAATTCCGAGGTTATCGCAAGCCACAATTCTCTTTATTTCTCCATAATGGAATCTGATACAAAATTTAAAAAGATAGCCCCCAACCTGATTTCAAAATTAGGGTTATAATGTGTTGAACGGAAGCAATAGAAGTTGTTGAGTAGATGAAATGAGAAGAAGATCGGGTCCCGAGGCCGGTCCCCCTTTTGGCCCTATGCTTTCGTCTGGATGGAAGGTTACTTCTTCTATGCAGTTGCGAACCTTTCGGTTTTAATGGAAGATTTATTCTTCACACACCATCATGGGACGCTGAGCGTCACATAAGGCTTTATGTTTCTTAATGTTTCTATACGCTCTTCATCTTTCTACAAGTTTGGTTCCTTATGAGACACTATGAACCTTCCGATCTTGTCGAAAGGTTGCTTCCTTGTGTAACTATTGACGAAGGCCGCGCCTTTCCCGAATATTATCGGTAGGTGGCCTTTTTGTTTAATTATGATGTTATCCTTATGTAAACCTTTCGATACTGTTGAGAGATACTGGGAACCTACTTCATCCGATCAGAAAGGCTCATTATGCTTTCGAAATTTTTGTTAACCGTGTTATCTATTCTAGTCCTATTCTTTCTACCTTTCTTGGAAGACATTTGTTTTGAATGATAAGTGATGAATCCCTTCGTCTGCCTCGAAGGGTTTAGATTTGTAGCAAACTTGTTTCTTGCATTCCTCCCTTTTTATTTAAAAGGCTTGGGGCGCTCTTCTTTCCTTTCATTTGTTCATTACATCAAGTGGCCTTTAACTATTTTCCTTTTTGTACCTGCGAAAGCCCCTCCTCTGGAGTTATCGTGCGCTTCTTTTCCTCAGGTGTTATGCAAACCTTTCGGTGTCACCAAAAGGTAACTTCTTCTATTACTCTTTGCCTCTGTGGAAGGTTTCTGAAAGTGCCTTCTTTATCTCCATTTGTATTTTATGGTTAACATTAAGCCACCCTTTGTATAAAGAAGGCTTTTGTTCTTTGGGACAATGATTCTGAGGTTACAGAACAATCACTGCATTCTTCCGTTGATTATGAATAACCGAAGACCAAAAGACCCATTTTTACGTTGATAACAGGAGCCCTTGAAGACCAGGAGGCAACTTTTGGGACACCATTTTCTGACAACTTCTAACAAGAATTCCAGAATGTCATTTCCGATAATTGATAAGGGAAGACCGGAAGATCTCTTTCAATAGTTAATGATAGAAGTCAAGAATACCAATTTTGGGAATTAATAATAGATGGCCAAAATATCAATTTTGGTAATTAGTAATAGAAGACCAGAATACCATCACTGGTAACTAATAATTGAAGACCAGAATACCATTGCTGGTAATAATTGATTGAAGACCAGAATATCATTGCTAGTAATTAATAATCGAAGACCAGAATACCCTTTCCAGTATCAAGTAATAGAAGATTGGGATATTATTTCTTGCGATAGGAGCCCAGAAATTCTGTTTCGCAAATGTTCGCGAGAAGAAGTCAATGACTTCCCTCTGATTTTCTTGTTGAATATGCCATAATTTGGCTTGTGTTTGTGCTTTGCATGCCATTTCTTTCTCGAGCTCGAGTTTTCTGTCTATTTATCATTTGTTCTGGACTATTTTAGGTAGGGACTCTTTTGTCCAATTTTGTGCTTATTTAAGTAGAGCCTATTTCAGGCTGTTTGTCATATCTGACAATACCGACCTTTTCTGGTGGTTGCTATTTCAAGCTATGCCAATTTCTGGCAGTGCCTGTTTCTGGCATGGACTTTTCTTAGTCCACCGGACATTTCATTCAGGTTTCCTGTGCGCTCGGCTAGCTTTTTCTAAAGTAGGGCGCGAGGACTTACCCGACCTCCCTCCAGGAGGCGCCTTAGCTTGGTCATAGCATGACACGGTTAAGGGCTTGTTTGGAACCTTGGCTAGGCCATAGTGTGGCAGGACCAAGGGATTACCCATCCTCCCTCCAAGAGGTGCCTTATCCTAGCCATAGCCTGATGCGGATAAGGGCTTGTGTCGCTTTAACCTGGCCATTTCTTGTTTTGGCGCGGATAAAGGCTTACGCCATCCCTCCAGGAGGTGCCTTGACCTGGCCTTCTTGGCGCGATCATGGGCTTTCTACCATTATTAGTAGCCTACCATCTTAGGTAGTCCAAGTTTTTAAGGAGAATTTTACTCCCGACCATGTAGATTTTCTTTACTAGATCGTAGTAGAGGTGTTCTTGGAAACGCTTTATCCGTTCATAGTTGGAAAATATAGTCTCGAATGTTCCGCGTTCTAGGTTCTTAGCACTATATTTCCATTAGGGTAGCATAGCTTGTAGGCTCCTGAAGGAATTTCTTTGAAGATTACCAACAGACCTTCCTAATTAGGTCCCAGTGGTCTATCCGATGGGTCTTTAGTATTAGCTATTACCCTTTAAAGTACTAAATCCCCTTGTCTAAATGACCAGGCTTTTACCTTTGAGTTGTAATATCTTGATATCCTCCTTTGATATTCAACCATTCTCAAGGCTGCTTCATCTCTTAATCCATGAATCAGGTCGAGTGATTCCTTTCTCAATTTCTGGTTTGGATTAAAAGCGTAGGCAATTCTTCTATGAGAAGGTACCTCAATCTCTACAGGTAGCATTGCTTCACATCCATAAGTTAGAGAGTATGGGGTATGACCCATTGCAGTTCTAGTTGAGGTTCTATAAGCCCACACAACTAAGGGCAACTCTTCTACCCAATTTCCTTTTGCCTTGTTTAGCCTCCTTTTCAAGATGGTTTTGATTGTTTTGTTAACTGCTTCGACGGCTCCATTGGCCTTCGGATGAGCGTCCGAGGAGAAGCTTTTTATTATCCCATTCTTGTGGCAAAACCATGAAAACTCTTCACTCTCAAATTGAGTTCCATTGTCGGATATTATCTTGTAAGATATCCCAAATCTTGTGACAATGTTTTTGATGAAAAATCTTAGTACTTTCCCTGAGGTAATCTTCAGGAGTGGTTCTGCTTCAACCCATCTCGTGAAATAATCTATTGCTACCACAACATATTTTGCTCCTCCTTTGGAGATTGGGAGTGGTCCAATTAAGTATATTCCCCAAACATCAAATGGCCATGGGGTAGTAATAGGGGTTGGTTGACTTGGCGGGAGACGTGGTATCTTGGAATAACGCTGACATTTCTCACACCATTTAACATACTCCATAGCTTGGTTAGTTAGATGTGGCCAGTAAAACCCTTGCCTCATTATCTTCTTGGCTAGTTTTATTCCATTAGAGTGATCCCCACAAAATCCTTCGTGTGCTTCCCTTACTATTTTCAATCCATTTTCAGGTTTTATACACCAAAAATAGGGAAGGGCGTACCCTTTCTTGTAAAGAATTCCATCGATAACGGTAAAACTCCGAGCTTGCCATTTTAGCCTCCGCCCTTCTACTTTGTCTATAGGCAATTTTCCATTGATTATATAATCTACAATCGGTGCCATCCAAGTGTTTTCATAACTTTCTTATGCTATCGGAGCTACAGATTCTTGATTCAGTACTTCTTGATCCATCTCTTCCGATTCTGATGCCAACGCCTATGATCGGGTTAATACTAGTATTTCCGCAGCTTTCTCTTATCTGTTTTCCTCAATGCTGGGGTTGGCCTAAAATCCTACCGGTATAATTCGAGTTTCTGGAGCTCCTCTTGAGCTTGCCAACTTAGCCAGTGAATCTACCTGAGAGTTTTCTCCTCTCGGTATTTGATGTATGGAGAACTCTTCAAAAAGTGCAAGCATCCTCAAAACTTTCTTCACATACTGGCCTAGTTTAGGATCCTTGGTTTGATATACCTGCTTGATCTGATTAACCATTAATTGAGAATCGCTAAATACCTGGATTCTTGGGATTTTAAGTTTCAAAGCAAGGGTTAATCCTGCAACCATTGATTCATACTCTACTACATTGTTAGTCACTGAGAATCCCAACTTCATAGCATAGTGTAACTTGTGCCTGTCTGGGGTAATTATCACATATCCTACTCCCGCTCCTTGCTCATTTGATGCACCGTCCACAAATAGATGCCGCTTGGGTTTTGTATCTTTTTCCTTTTCGGATTGCTCTAAAATGAAACCTATACATTCATTGATGAAATCAGCTAATGCTTGACCTTTTATAGCCGTTCTAGGCTGATATGTTATATCGTACTAACTTAGTTCAATTCCCCACTTAATGAACCTTCCAGAAGTTTCGAGGTTGCTAAAGACTTGCTTCAATGGGAAGTTGGTCAACACATTTATTGGATGTGCTTGAAAATAGGGCCTTAGTTTTCGAGCTGTTAGAATTAAACAGTACGCTAGCTTTTCAATGACTGGGTATCAGATCTTAGCAACCTTTAATCTTCTACTTATGTAGTAAACTGGTAGTTGCAACCCCTTTCTATTTCTAATCAATACCGAGCTCACTACATGTTTATAAATTGCCATATATATAAGAATAGATCTTCCCCCTCTTCGGGGCTAGATAAGACTAGTGGCTTTTCCAAGTGAAACTTCAGTTCTTGAAATGGCTTTTTACAATCTTCGTTCCATTCAATATTCTTCTTTTTCTTGATCACTTCAAAGAATGGTATGCACTTATAAGTGGTTTTTGATATGAACCTACTTAGTGCTGCCACTTTACCATTCAAACTCATAACATCTTTATTTGTCCTCGGTTCTGCCATATTCTTAATGGCCTCAATCTGTTCTGGGCTAGCCTCAATCCCTTGTGCACTCATGATATATCCAAGAAAATTTTCCGGAATAGATTCCAAAGTTGCATTTGTGGGGGTTGAGCTTCATTTGATACTTGCGGAGCACTTTAAACATTTCATTCAGGTCTTCAAGGTGATCTTCGGCCTCTTGAGATTTCACCAACATGTCATCAACATAAACTTCCATATTCCTTCCAATTTGTTCTTTGAACATTCGGTTAACCAACCGCTGATAAGTTGCTCCTATATTCTTCAGTCCGAATGGCATTACTTTATAACAATAGGTTCCTTCGTCAGTAATGAAGCTATTGTGTTCCTTGTCATGTTTAAACATAGGAATTTGATTGTACCCAGAATATGCATCCATTAGGGAAAGCAGCTTATGTCCACTGGTAGAGTTGACCAATCGGTCTATCCTTGGCAACGGGTAACAATCTTTTGGACAAGCTTTATTCAAATCTGTGTAGTCTATACCAGTCCACCACTTTTCATTGGATTTCTTTACCAGAACTGGATTTGCCAACCATTGGGATATCGGACTCCCGGATAAACCCACTTTGTTGCAAGTCTTGACTTCTTCCTTCAGGGCGTAGGTTCTAACCTTATCAAACTGCCTTTTCTTTTGCCGAACCGAGGGAATGTCTGGATTGATATTCAGGGCATGGCTCATGACCGTGGGACTAATTCCAACCATGTTAGAGTGGGTCCAAGCAAAAACATCCTTATTGTCTTTTAAGAATCCTGTCAATCTGGACTTTAGAGGTTCCTCAAAACCCTTTCCCACTCTGACTATTTTGGTGGAATCGGCAGAATCTAGTAGAACCTCTTTAGTTTCTTCGATTGGCTTAACTCTTTCCACCTCTCCTCGACGATCTAATTCTGTAACGATTTCACTTTCTTCGATTGAGTTAGAATCTGCCCTCTTTCTTTTTCCATTAACTACAAAACACTTTGCAGCAATACGTTTATTAGTTTTATCATATTTATTCTTTTCTTCGAATGATGGATGTAGAAACCCATCTTCCGAAGGTTGTAGAGTAATAGAAGAATCAAAGTAACAAGTAAACTCCCTGTTGTATTGTTCTAGGGTTGCAAAGTACATTTCTCGAGACGTGAATTGTTTGCCCCGGATAGTTCCCCAGCCGCTTTTAGTGAGGAATTTAAGCATTAGATATTCCGGTGAGATGAATGCATCCACCTCATCTAGCGCCGGCCGTCCAAAGAAGGCAATATAGAACGATGGCCGATCTATGATCATGAAGGTCGTTGCAAAGACTCGGGAGCATGGGGGAAGTCCTAGTTGGACAAAAAGCTTCACCTGCCCAAGCGGAGTTGTTCCCTTATTGCTAAACCCAAAGATTGGCTTGGGACTAGGTTCAAGTCTATCTTTGGAAATCCCCATTTGATCAAATGCATGGCGGAATATCACATTCACAGCGCTTCCCGTGTCAACTAGGATTTTCATGACCACCGAAGATCCTATTTGGGCTATGATCATTAAAGGATCATTGTGGGGATGATGAATACCCCTCCTTAGCTCTTGTGGGTTAATCACCAGTGTATGCATATTTATGTTGTGTTTCGGACTTTTGAACGACGGCTCTTCCTGTATAGAGAATACACCCTTTTTAGCTTCTCGAATGTTCTTGCTTCGGGCACTTTGACTTCTTCCAACTGGATGTGGTCCTCCATATATGACATTAATCCTGTTCTGGGGTGGACTTAAGCTTAGGAGGTCATCTTCCTCAATTACATTTATGGCATTTCCTGCAGGCTTCCTTGTGTCAGTGTTTGTCAGGAGAGTTTGTTGTGAGTTCTTCACGAATTCTTTCAACTGCCCTTCTCGAATCAACTTCCGAATTATCCCAGCCAGAACCTTACACTCATTAGTTTTGTGGCCATTAGCTTTGTGGTAGGCATAGTATTTGTCTCCTTTTTTCTGCTTTGGTTAATTTCGGGCCTTAAATGAAGTGGGGAAGTTGACCTTATCCTGGGTCATTGCATAGATGTAGGAGATTGGTCGATTCAGCGCCACCGCGTTAGTATTGGTGTCTTCCCACCTAGCTCTCTTGGGAATTCTCTACAGGCCAAATCTACCGATGTTCTTCTTGTGACCAAATTTCTTCTTTGAGTAATACAATTCGTTCATTCAGATAAACTTGTCGGCTTAGAAATGGAAATCTTGAAGATCCCGCCATGCCTTTGGCCTTCAACGCTTCTGTATTGAATCTCTGTCATTCATGACTTTGGCCTTCAATGCTTCTGTATTGAACCTCTGTCGTTCATGAAGTTGGCCTTTAATGCTTCTGTATTGAATCTCTGTCGTTCATGAAGTTGGCCTTCAATGCTTCTGTATTGAATCTCTTTAGATAATCCCCTAAGGACTCTATATGATTTTTCCTGATGTTAGCAAGCACGGTATAATCAATAGAAGGATCTTTACATAATGAAGAATCAAGAAGAATATTTGTATGAGAACCGCTTCCAAGAATATATCGTATTCTCAGGATATTGCAGGTACCATGTAGCTGCGGCCCCTTGGAACGTGACCGGAAAAAGTCGACACCTCACAACGCAGAAGCGTTATATAAATCCATCTGGCTATCAAACGCCATCAGATGGTCATGCGGGTCGGTTGTCCCATGATATTTCATGGTGGGGACCTTCACATGAGATGGTATCGGAGCTGACATAATTTCATCAATGAAGGGTGCAACCCTTTCATTGTTGTTCAATCTTTCGTCTTCAGTTCTTTTGCACTCAGCGTTTAGCAGATCTTTCACAGCCTTTTCCACCACATCCTTAAGTTAGGCTTTATTGTTCATGTAGTCTCTTTGATTAGGTTGGTAGCCGTCTAAAGTTGAACTCGTGGAACAATCTTTGTCTTCCGCATGAACTCTTCCCTGATAATTTGCCTTCGGTGGAAGGCCGTCCTTCTGTCTTATTAGAGAAATGTGAGCTTTACCTTTGATAACACCTGCATTGGTTTTCAGATTCCTCTTTGGAGACTCAACTTCTTCCCCTATAGTGGTAGCTTTTATTGACGATCGGTGAGATAACACTTCGTTTAATAGATCGTTCATTTCTGCCATCTGGCATTCTAGATACGCGATTTTAGCCAGATGTTCTTCTAGTTGAAGATCTTGAGTTGGAGCCAGTTGTGGGGACACTTGAACCTGAACTGGAGGTGGAGTCGATTGAGGTAGGGTGGAAGGTTGCCCCTGCTCTCTATTTTCAAGATTAAAAGAGGGTGATATGTTTTCCTCCAGAGAAGTAGCCTGATTATTCCTTTTGCTAACGGTAAGAGGTCATTTTGATTTCGTTTTCCTATAGCAAATTAGATTTCATAATTAGTTATGTTAACCACAAGGTCGGAGGTTTAAGCCCTCCTTCTAGCGCCAAAAATGTTAACAAGATTTTTTGTTAACATCCTCGATGCATTTCATAGGACTATGTCATATGAATTCAACCTTCCGGTTGAGTAGATTTTTCATTATCGAATGAAACGACTAAGTCAGAAAGTTTGGAGATCTCAATTCTAATCTTAACAAGAGGGGATTGATACCAGAAGGTTATAAGCGAGTTCTTATCTCTTATAAGGATTTGGTGGAGGAATCATCTTACTTTCGGCCTTACTGAATGGTTTAACTATGGTTTAAGCGTTTCGGTTGGAAGAGATCCATAGTATGGCTACACCTTTCGGTAATTTGAAAGGTTTTTAGAAATTACAAGCAGCCACTTAGCCCCCATCGAAGAGTCCAAGTACATCTTAAACCTTGCAATTTGACCAAACTGATGGTTTTATTAAACCGTCTGATGGACCGGAAGGTTTAGGAAACCATTCAAACCCTTCGGTCAGCTTATTTGGATCGAATGACCTTCGTCCATATCATTTCATTAAATCTCCCTTAGAGGCCGAAAGTAATCCACATCTCTTGATGGTTGTATTAAACCTTCCGATGGACTGGAAGGTTTAAGAAACCATTTAAACCCTTCAGAAGGTTAAGAAAACCCTTCGGGGGCATCAAATGATGAGATTGCTTTATCCACCATTCCTTTAATACTTTCAGCTTCTTAGGTTGATGTTACACTTATGAAAACCCTTCGAAAAGAATGCATGATTCAAACATCTTAAGAAAATAACAAGAGTTGAGTCAATATGCCATGAAACTTATATTGGAACTGTCTCACAAGTTTCATCCCCCTTCTTGCAATTAATATTAAGTAGAGGAGAAGGAAACTTATGGGGTTGTCTGATGACAATTTCACGGCATATTCCCAAAATAAACAAAGAATATAAGAAATAAATTATCTAAGATCAGCCGTTAATGTAAAATTAACGCCTGATCATGATTATTCCCAAATTTCGAGTTGATCGCAAGCCACAATTCTCTTTATTTCTCCATAATGGATTCTGATACAAAATTTAAGAAGATAGCCCCCAATCTGATTTCAAAATTAGGTTACAATGTGTTGAATGAAAGCAATAGAAGTTGTTGAGTAGATGAAATGAGAAGAAGATCGGATCCCGAGGCTGGACCCCTAAGGTCTTATTTATTGATGTAGGCGGCCCCCCTTTCAGCCCTATGCTTTCGTTTGGATGGAAGGTTCCATCTACTATGTAGTTGCGAACCTTTCGGTTTTAACGGAAGGTTTATTCTTCACACACCATCATGGCCGTTGAGCATCATAGAAGGCCTTGTGTTTCTTAATGTATCTATATGCTCTTCATCTTCTTACAAGGTTGGTTCCTTATGAGACACTATAAACCTTCCGATCTTGTTGGAAGGTTGCTTCCTTGTGTAACTATTGCCAAGAGCCACGCCTTTCCTGAATGCTATCGACATGTGGCCTTTTTGTTGAATTATGAATGTTATCTTTATGTAAACCTTTCGATACTGTTGAGAGATACTAGACACATACTTCATCCGGTTAGAAAGGCTTATTATGCTTCTGAAATGGTTGTCAACCGTGTTATATATTCTGGTCCTATTCTTTCTAACTTTCTTGGAATACATGTTTTGAATGACGAGTGATGAATCCCTTCGTCTGCTCCGAAGTGTTTAAATTTGCGGTAAACTTGTTTCTTGCATTCCTTCCTTTTTATTTAAAAGGCTTGGGGCGCTCTTCTTTCCTTTCATCTATTTATTACATAAGCGGTCTTATAACTATTTTCCTTTTTATACCTGCGAAAGCCCCTCCTCTGGAGTTATCGTTCGCTTCTTTTCCTCGGGTGTTATGCAAACCTTTCGGTGTCTCCGAAAGGTAACTTCTTCTATTACTTTTTGCCTCTGCCGAAGGTTTCTAAAGTGCCTTCTTTATCTCCATTTGTATTTTATGGTTAACAAGTATATTGGAAAAAGGTCCGTATGTACCTAAAAATGATTAAAGATTTAATCTCAAAAGTCAATCCTCCATGTGATGCATAATGATGCATCGATAAGGGGTAATCCAACTTTGTTGAACAATGTGCGATTAATTGTGAGTGAAGTTGTGTTAGTTTCTTTCTATAAGGTCATGTACTTAAGAGTAGTACACAAGGTTAATATAATTTCATCTAAATAACGGTTTACAAAATCACACAAGATAAGGGTTTATAAGAAACTCCAACATATCCTAGGCCAAGGAGTTGGCAGATTGTGTGAGTCAAAAGATTGCACGTAATAATTATTCATGAAGGATATTGCATGAATCTTCCCAAAAGGATTTTGAAAAGACTGTCATTGGATGACATATTTATGTTTCAAACATAACTTTTGTAAACTAAAACCAAATCAGTTTAATGAATAAGGAAATTCATAAAACGTTTATGAATACCTATTCTATTGCACTGAGAAACATTTCAATAAATACCAACTTCATTGTGAAGAAATTTCCTTGAGAAATTATTGGTAGTAAAAAGGATTTGGATACGATCCAAAGGTAGAACTGATTAGATGAAATGAAATAAAATTGACTAACCTAAACGAACACATTACATTAGAATGTCTAATAAGTATTCTCGCTCATTAAAGAGAAACTATGAGTTTCTTGTCAATGTCGAAAATATATAATTCTTGATTGTTTTACTAAACCACTAAGAGTGTTGACTCTATCATATGGTATGATGTGCAAATTTGAAAGAATTCCAAGCACGCTCTCAAAATATGATTTTGGTAGTCGTAACCTAAGGGATGTGATCCATCGGCCGTGATTATGTCTTTATGAGGAAGACTAATGCAGTTGGAGTTAAATGAGCAACGTTAATGAGAATAATATCGCAAATTTCAATTGTTGAAATTAGTGTAATAGATTCGGTATTCAACGTGCTCAAGTTAATGCGGATTTACTCACAAAATTACCACTTGATATGACTTCATGTTTGGTACGTATGTATTGAAACAAAAAATTCTAAATAATGATTCAGAGTAAACTGTTTACACATAATAACCAAAATGTCTCGAAGTCGGTGGGAGAGATATTGAGTTTGTGAGTCTTTGGATATGAGCCAAGAAATGATTCGAAAGTATCATTTTATAAGCATCAAGATTGAATAAGTATTTTGATAGAAACATAAAATAGTTTGATTTTCAATCAAAGTGCAAAGGAAGCGTGTGTTCATAAGAAAGAATGTTAAAAGGTACAATGATATTTCTAAGCTATAAGTAAACAACACGTTGTTGATTTTAACGATGTACTTGTGTTAAAATCAGCTTAGTTGTTTTAATACTCAACATTGGATTAATAAATGATGACTTTTATAGTAAGTATAAAAGATGTCGGGAATGTCCCAAATGATATGCAAAGGCACCTTATTAAAATGTTTAATATGGAACTTGTAAGATTGATTCCTTTGCATTGGCAAAAGGAATTATCATACATGCCGTGTTGTCTACGATATCATGATTTGTTTATGTATTTGATACATGAAACAAATATTAAATCCAAATTGATATCACTAAATGGTTGTTTGAAGTTCTCGTCTATTAATGAAATACTAGAGAATTGTTTACAGAAACATAAATTCCTTATGAAGGAATGTTCAGACTCAAACTTTCACAAGTAATATTGAGTATAATATGCCAATAACAAATCTTTAAGTTGGAAATGTTCCAAATGAAAGACCGTGGCTGATTCAATGAAAAAAGGCTAGGTACATCGCCTTGAATAGCACCGCAATCAAAATAATGTATATAAAAAAATATAAGTACACAAATTTATAACTGAGCCGATTCCAAATGTTTAGAATCTCATGACAGAGTTATATGATAACAATGTCGTAATATAGTTCGTAATAGAACTTAGAGCTCACTCGAAGTCGAAAGACCTACTCTGAATTGTTCCACATGATAAAATAGTTTATCATCGTCGAAGAAAGTTGATTGACAGAGTAGATAATTAAAACATAATAGCATACCCGTTCACAAATGGACTGACCTAATTGGTTTTGAGAAAACTGATTGGAGAAGTTGGAATAAGATTCCATATTTGACCCCAAGTGCAAGTGGGAGATTGATAAATTTAGGGGTATGCCTTAGGGGTAATTATATAATTTATTACATATATCTAACTCATTGACTAATCTTGTTCGAAATAAAGGTATTTTCTTTCTATTATATACTTGATATAATGTGGTTATATTAATTAATAAATTTAATTAAAAGTATACTTAATAGAAAATCCATAAATGGTATCTAAGATGTTAAAACCATGTTATCTAAGATGTTAATCCTAAAACCAATAAATATTACATGAGCAGAATCTATAGAAATCATCTAATTCTACTCAATATCAATTCCGTATTCAACAAGTACTATGGGAGGATTAACAGTGGAATCAACTTTTAAATTCCACGAACGGTATGAGTTCCCTCTTCAGGCTTTAACACTAAGTATAAGA
Source organism: Allium fistulosum (assembly GCA_030737815.1). Lineage (NCBI taxonomy): Eukaryota > Viridiplantae > Streptophyta > Magnoliopsida > Asparagales > Amaryllidaceae > Allium > Allium fistulosum. The sequence goes on along the minus strand of CM060908.1, from coordinate 228,544,498 downwards.
ATATCATCTCTATACAATCAAAGTTGTATTTAATTTAAATTTGAAAATTTTAATCTTTTTATACTTAACTTGTTTTCGACATTTCGACCTTATCTATCCCTCGCCCAGGGAAGAGGCTAGGTGAGCCAGGGCACTGATTGCACTTGAACATCACTTTAGTTTAAGAACCTCATATTCGGATCTCACGAATAGAAAAATCCAGTTTACTCGTCGTCTTTTAGAGCCAAGATTAAAGCACTTTATTTGTAATGGCTTTGCTTTAAATCATTTATTTAAACTCTTTTTAATAAGCTATAAAAACCTCCAAATCATTATTAAAACACTTAATTAACCATTTTGAAAACAAGTATAAAATATTTGAAAAAGAATTGTTAAGTTTAAAGCAATATTTCAAAGGTTATAGAAAAGTGCTGTGGAAAGTGCTACAAAAAGTGCCTTTTAAGCTATATTGATCAAAAAGACTTTTCTATCAATTGGAAGTTCATTTTAATAACTCAAATCACTTTTAACACATTTTAAAAGATTTTTAGAATTTATTTCATATTTTTAAATAATTTTAAAATATCATTTCTAAACAAATCATTTTATGGATTCCAAACTGCAAAACTGCGTTTTTTCTAAAAACTTGTTTTACTCATATTTCAAAATCTACTTATCAAAATCTCAATTTTCTTTCTCTGTTTGAAAACTATGCATATAGTAGTTCGGAAAATTCTTAACTCGAAGAATTCCAAGCAATATTCCATTCTATATACTCATTTGACTTTTATGGCGCGAAATCACGAACTACTGTTATGCGACGCACCTATTTTTGACTAAATTTTCAATTACCTTTCAAAATTCACAAAAATAAATATGTTTATAAAACATTTCAAACTCATTTTTAAATCTTTTTAAAGAGGTTTAATATTCCATGTACACTAATTCGTTCAATAAAGGAAAGTGATTTCCTTTGTGCTTATCGACGTGTATTTAAACATGACTAGTATATATATTCAACAACAATATTAAACAACCAAACTTGATGATTAAATCATATTAAACATTCATTTGCAAACATCATATCATCATCCAAGAATATAATATAAGCAAGAGTTTCTCACCTTCATTTTTCCAACGGTCTAGTCTAAAATCGGCTATAGCTTCGCTATCCTCGCGCCGAAGCTTGTGGAATCGACTCGAAGACCATAGGAAGGCCACTGCCCAAGCTAAAAAAGGTGGAAGAGCTCGGCCATAGTGGTGATGAGGGATGGCAGTGAGTTTAGGAAGAGGAATGAAGGAGATTCGAACTAGATTTGAAGTAGATCGATAATTTATAAGTATTATACGATTTTAAATTTCTTTCGCTATTTGCCATTATTTTATTAAGCACATAAGCCATGAAAAGAAGCTTGAAGTGGAGAAGAAGATGATAATAATATGGTGAAAAAATATGAGAAAGTGGATGGGTATTTATAGGAGAAAATTTGAAATAAATATCTAATGGTGAAATTACCACCCCTCCTAGCCCGCTCCTAGTGCACGACTCCCCCCGCCCCCGCTTTAACATTTGATGGTGATGGTGTGATGATGGTGTTGTACGGTGAGTTGATGTTTGCTTTTTGGTTGCTTAAATGTTAAGTATTAGGAAATTATTTAATTGTTTTGTAATATGTATATAGTTAAGTGTTCATGTATATATATATATATATATTGTTGGATGTATTTCGACCGGTCTTTGCCGAACCAAATGCCAGCTCTCTCCCAACCTACCGAACCAACCAGGCTCACAGAACTGCCGAACCAATTCCAAAGCAGCCTTCGCCGAATCAAACATCAACCCCTCTCCCATTCATCACCGAACCAACACCACTCCACCCATTACCGATCCAAACAACCACCTCCTACCGAACCAACACCACTCCACCCATTACCGATCCAAACAACCACCTCCTACCGAACCAACACCACTCCACCCATTACCGATCCAAACAACCACCTCCTACCGAACCAACACCACTCCACCCATTACCGATCCAAACAATATACCTCCTACCACCAAACCAAAACTCCACTGGTCCACTCATCTCCTTCCACCAAACCAAGGTAAACCGGACCAACTCCACCAGACCAGATTACATCAGCCCAAGCCCGCCAGCTGCTATATACCTCCAAGATCCCTGCCCCCAGCCTCACTCTATAAATAGAGAGGCAGGGGTACAACAATGGGGGACAAGTTTGAGAGCTCAAGCACGGAGAGAACTTTCAAACAACTTTCTTTTACTTGTATCAAAGCTTTGTACTTGTAATCTAAACAAGAGAAGAGAAATAACATATAAAGTGGACGTAGGCACATTCTGGCTGAACCACTATAAATCTGCGTGTCTTTTTACAGTTTAGCCCCTGCTTTTCATATATTTGCATAAATCACCCAAATCACTAAGAACAACATAAGATCTACTAAATCATACGACTTTGAGGTGTTTGTCCATTTTTTGTGCAAACATTTTTGGTGCTTTCACTGAGAACTAGAAGCTCGAAGCTTCAGCTCCATCCACTTAACATTTTTCCTAATAGCATCATTCGCCACTTGGAAAACATGCCTCCCAAACAGAGAAAAGATGTTAACAAAGGGAAAAACATCGCATCCAGCAGTCTTCCAGATCCAGCTGTCACGAATCAAGTAAATCGTCCTCCTCCAGCAGCAGTAACAAATGAAGGACAGGCTAATCCGACCACTCCTGCCACAGAACAGCCCGCAGCAATTACTAGGGCAGATTTAGACAGGGTTGTGGTTGAAGTAACTAACCGCTTCACGTCCCAGCAGGAGGCCTTGGTGTACCATCTCATGTCACACTTAAGGGATGCTGAAGAGTCCAATCGCAACACTGAATCATGGGGCGAGTCCCAGTCTGGAGGATCTCAGAGACAACAAAGATCTTCCTTCTTCGAAGGAGCTAACGGCAGAAGTAGCCATGGTAGGAGCCGAGATCGAGCACAGCCCGAAGTTAGGCCTGGGGAAACGTTTGGTACCGAACCCAACGGGGGAGGTATCGGGCGAAGGTCAACTATAGCTGAGCCTGTCATACTGCCTAACCACGGAAACACCGGTGAACGGGGCCAAGCTAGAGTCTAGCCCGAAGTTGGACCCGAGGAAGTGCTTAGATCAGAACCCAGCAGGGGAAGATCAAGGCAAGGGCGAACTGTAGCTGACCCTAGCATGCTCCCAGAAGATCAAAGGCAGCCACTAGAAAATATGAGGAATGATAGACGATACCATCCTTACAGGTCATCTGGACGGAATCAATCCCACAGAACAGAACCAAACTCGTTTCTATCTGCTCCAAATTCTGATGAAAGGATGGCACGCTTATTCAGAGAGTGCGTCCAACGGAAGCAAAGAGATCGAGGGATAGGCGCTAGGGTAGCCAGCCCTTTCGCCCGCAACATCGAAATTGCTATCACCCCCCGAGAATGGAAGATGCCAATAATGGAACCTTACAAAGGAACCTCCGACCCCGTTGTACACTTACAGAGATACACACAACATATGCTCATGAGTGGAGCAACAGAGGGAGTACTGTGCAAATGCTTTCCGCTCTTCTTAGCAGATCTCGCTACCTCCTGGTTCTGTCATCTACCCCAGGGATCCATCAGCTCGTGGGAAATGTTGAAAGAAAAATTTATCAGTCAGTTCCGCATTCATGTGGAACAACCTAAGGACGCTTATTCCTTATCCAGCATCAAACAGAAACCTGGAGAGAAACTGAAGCAATTCCTAACCCGATTCAACGCCGCAGCAGCCGCAGTCCAAGATGCCGATGAGAAGCTTATCCTAATGGCCCTCTGTAGTGGTGTGCATCCGGACACTAAATTTGCTAGAAGGTTGACAAAAGAAAAACCAGCTACTTTACCCGATTTCTTCCATGAAGCCGGGAAATATATGAGGCTTGAGGATGCTGCCGTTGAGGGGCAGTCAGGACAGCAAAATAAGGCAACTCACAGCAACGCCCCTGCTGTGGCAAGGGACGTTCGAAGAAATGATTCCAGAGACAATGCTGGGGGCTAGAAGGGAGAAAAGCGCCTATATCGGCATGGACCGAGATTCGACACTTACACTCCTTTGAACGAGACCGTCGAAAATATCTTCCTTGCCACCCAAGGCGAAGTTAGATACAAACGCCCACCATACAAAAAGGAATCAGATAACGTGCAGAAGTCTGGAAAGTTCTGCCGCTTCCACGAATCTCACGGGCACGATACCAATGAATGCCATATCTCTGGGACCTGATTGAGGAACACATCAGAAGGAAGAAACTGGAACGTTATGTAAAAGGTCAGGACAGGACTCCAGCTCCTGCCAATGAGAACCCAAGGCTACCCTCACCGGAGATCGGCAGAGGAAACCGCAACACTAGCAGCTCTAGTTAAGAGAAGATAGTGGTCCATACCATCTCGGGAGGACCGCACATCGCAGACAGAAGCTGGAAAGAGATGGAAAGATATGGAAGGTCACTTAGAGACAATAAAGACTTTGTCAATTCAGTTATGGAAGAACGCCACCCGAAGCGGAAAGAAAGTAATGACATCACATTCGGTAAGTGTGACCTAGAAGGAAGGCAATACCCTCACATGGATCCCATGGTTATCTCCGCCTGGCTCGGTCCCGCCGAAGTTTACCGAATCCTAGTAGATACTGGAAGCTCAGTAAATATCCTGTTCAAACATGCATTCGACAAGATGAAACTATCAATGATGGACGTATCTTCCTGCGATAAACCACTACACGGTTTCACTGGAGATGCGAAGATGCCCCTCGGGCAACTGGACCTCTTTGTTGAGATTGGAAGCCATCCCCGCTCCGTTGTACGGAAACAAACGTTTGTGCTAATAGAAAACCATTCGGTCTACAACGCCTTCTTAGGAAGGCCAGCCTTGTCTGACTTCCAAATTGTCCTAGCCCCATGGTGCCTAAAGATGAAATTTCCAACGGGCAATGGAGTAGGGGAAGTAGAAGGAGACCAGGACGTTGCTCGAGACTGCTATGTGACTGAACTTCGCAACAACCACAAGAAGGATAAAGGGAAGGGTGTGGAGGTTGCCCTCTGCACGATAAGTCTAGAAGCATAGCAACTAAAGAAAGCCCCTCCTCTTCGATATACCAGTGACCCTTTCAATGAATTAGACCCTAGGGACAGAGAGGAGGAGGCCACCGCCGAGCCTGTAGAGGCTATGGAGTTTGTATCTGTAGACAAGCATGACTCGAGTAGACTATTGAAAATTGGATCCCAACTAAAAGCAGAGTTGAAGGAGCAACTCATCGACTTCCTCCGCCACAACTTGGATGTATTCGCATGGTCACACGCTGACATGACCGGAATCTCCCCCGACGTAGCATGCCACGTACTAAACATTGATCCTACCAAGGCACCTGGAAAACAAAGAAAGAGAAGTATTGGGGCAGAGCGATCAGCAGCCCTCGATGAAGAGGTAAAGAATCTGCTCGCCAATGACTTCATACGAGAAGCCATCTACCCGGAATGGATCGCTAACCCGGTGCTGGTAAAGAAGGCTAATGGGAAGTGGCGAACATGCATTGACTTTTCCAACCTAAACGACGCCTTCCCAAAGGATTGCTTCCCACTTCCCCGAATCGACCAACTTGTAGACATCACAGCCGGACATGAGCTGTTATCTTTTATGGACGCATACTCAGGATATAACCAAATTCCTATGCATGCTCCCGACCAAGACCACACAAGTTTCATCACTGACCGGGGTTTGTACTACTATAAGGTAATGCCTTTCGGACTTAAAAATGCAGGGGCCACCTACCAGCGCCTCGTCAACAAGATGTTTGCAGGGCTAATAGGGCAAACTATGGAAGTATACGTGGATGACATGCTGGTGAAGTCAAGGAAAGCCGACGATCACGTAAGCCACCTAGGCGAGATGTTTCAAGTACTTCGCCAGTATGGAATGAAGTTGAATCCTCTAAAATGCTCCTTCGGAGTGTCATCAGGAAAGTTCTTAGGATTCATCGTCCATGCCAGAGGTATTGAAGCAAACCCTGAACAAGTCCGAGCCCTAAAGGATATCAAGATACCTTCCACTCGAAAAGAAATGCAAAGTCTGAATGGAAAAGTGGCCGCCCTAAGCCGATTCATCTCCAAGGCAACGGACAAGTGCGTCCCCTTTTTCGAAGCTCTAAAGAAAGACAAAGGAAAGTTCGAATGGACTGACGAATGCTTAACCGCTTTCCTTAACTTAATCGAACACCTCCAGAAACCACCGGTACTCTCGACTCCAAGCGAAGGCGAAGAATTATACCTATACCTTGCTGTGTCATCTCACGCCCTGAGCACCGCCTTGGTAAGGGAAGACAACCGCACGCAGCGGCCAGTTTACTTCGTCAGTAAGAGGTTTACGGGGGCGAAAGTCAGATATCCTAAACTTGAGAAGCTAGCATACTGTTTACTAATCACATCACGGAAACTGCGTCACTACTTCCAGTCCCATTCCATCAAAGTTCTGACCGATCAACCACTGAGGCAGGTACTCCATCGTCCCGACACTTCTGGGCGACTGCTTAAATGGTGCATTGAACTAAGCCAGTATGATATCACCTATCACCCTCGCACCGCCATCAAGGGCCAGGCCATGGCTGATTTCATTGTGGAATTCACTACCAACGAAGATAGAGAGCAATTGGATATAGCAGAAAACGTCAAGTGGAATCTCTTTGTGGATGGTGCATCAAACGAACAAGGCTCGGGGGCAGGTGTGGTAATAATCACTCCTAGGGGAAACAAACCGCACTATGCTATAAGGTTGGAGTTCGCTGCCACCAACAACGATGCAGAATATGAAGTAGTGATAACTGGATTAGGACTTGCCATAGAAATCGAAGCCAACTCATTGTGTCTTCATAGCGATTCTCAACTTATTGTTAATCAAATACTAGGAGAATTCCAAGCTCGAGAAGAGCGACTCATAGCATATTTAAAGAAGACCAAGTTACTTCTCAACCAATTGGACCGCTACTTAGTCAAACACATCCCTCGGGAAGAGAACCAAGAGGCCGACGAATTAGCAAAGCAAGCAAGTATGAGTGACATCGCCATCTTCGGAGCAGTAACCATCTCAAAGCAACTGACCCCAAGTTTTGAACAAGTGAATCTGATAGCTGCAACCGAAGAAGAAACTTGGATAAATCCCATCCGAGACTACCTACAAAGCGGCACCCTACCCAACGGGCGTAACGAAGTCAAGAAAATCTTGAGGAAAGCTTCCCGCTACACAATACAAGAAGACATCCTCTATCGGCGCGGATTCTCTAACCCGTTGTTAAGGTGTGTCGCTGGAAGGGAAGCCAAGGAAATCTTATCCAACATTCATCAAGGAAGCTGCGGAGATCACACCGGGTTGCAATCATTAGCAAAAAAGATACTCCGATATGGATATTTCTGGCCCACCTTAAGCAAGGACGCCTTGGATTTCGTCAAAAAGTGTGACAGATGTCAGAAGTTCGCTAAGATTCCGCGGCTACCAACAACCGGGATAACTCAAATGACCAGCCCTTGGCCCTTTGCAGAATGGGGAATTGACTTAATCGGCGAGCTGCCAATGGGCCGAGGCGGGGCCAAATATGCTATAGTGGTAGTCGACTATTTCACCAAATGGGTGGAAGCAGAACCTCTGAATAAAGTATCTTCAACAAAAGTTATTAACTTTTTGATCAAAAATGTTCTGTGCAGGTACGGAGTCCCACTCAAAATCATATCAGACAATGGGCTTCAGTTTGACAGCGAGGAATTCGTCAACTGGTGCCAAGAGCACGGAATTCACAAAAGCTTCTCATCCGTAGCGTATCCCCAAGCAAACGGACAAGTCGAGGCCGTCAACAAAATTCTGAAAACTCTAATAAAAAAGAAGCTCGAAAAGTCAAAGGGCGCTTGCGTGGACGAACTTCCTACGGCACTGTGGGCCTATCGCACATCTTTCAGAACATCAACAGGGCATACTCCTTTCTCTTTGGCATACGGATCGAAGGCTATGCTCCCAGTTGAAACCGTCGTGCCTTCCCACCGTAGGATCCACTATAACCCAGAAGAGAACGAAGAACTCCTTCACATGTCTTTGGATCTAATTGAGGAGAGAAGAAATGATGCAGTCCTCAAAGCAGCAGCCCACAAGCAAAAAGTGGCAGCACAATACAACTCCAAAGTCAAGCATCGTACCTTAGAAGAAGAAGATCTTGTCCTCAAGCGAATCTTCCCTCGTCCCGAAGCACTAGATCCAATCTGGGATGGACCATATGTAATTCATAAAGATCTCCACAATGGAGCTTATATTTTGTCAACAGTGGACGGAGAGGTGTTCCAGAGGGCATGGAACATCCAACACCTCCGTCGATACTTTTCTTAACTTGTACTGCCCATATGAAGTGAATTAACAAAGAGAATCAGTGGACGTAGGCCTTTTCGTGCCGAACCACTTTAAAAAACCTTGTCTCTTTTTTAACTTGTTCCTTTATATCTTGGCTGCTTGTTAACTTTATCCTTTTCTGTTGAACAAAATCCTATGCGTATAGCATCTCCACCTGAAGCAATCCACGGCGCAATTTCACCTGGACAAGACTTAACAGGTACTATGCGAATCTATGCCCTCGCCAATGAGACACTTTTGCTCCGGCATCCCTCTGCTGCGGGTTAACTCATTGCTCGCGACGACCCTTAAAGCCAACTGTAATGAGCCGATTATAAGCCACCAAGAAGGCCGACTACAGCCGAGGCAGCTCATTACGGCGTTCGGCTCGCCGGCAACTGTGAACCGATTATAAACCCCAACATAAGGTGTGGCCAGCCAGGGGTAGTTCACGGTTGACGATCGACACCCACGTTAGCCAGCCACAATAAATCGAATAATACCCACGATTACGGGCCATAATGGCCCGGGTAGTTACTGTGCGCGATCTCGGCTCCGATGTGTCTTAAGTGCGGCTGTGGTAAAAAAGAATTAACTCTCCGCGGAGGCGCAAGATGGGTGACAAATGTCTCCAAGACCCACAGCTAGGGAAAGTGACTACAAAGCCCGTTTGCCATGAATTTAAGCACATCGAAGGCCTTCCATGATTGGAAGTTTTACTATTTCACATATTTCAATTTTACTTAAGAAACTTTTCTCCTATCCTCTGTAACAATCCCTGAAGTACAGGACACAGAACAGGAGACACTCGCTAATAGAAGCGGATACTCACAGCAAGATACTGGACCGCGTCCCTTACTCGGTCACACAGGATAGTCAAAGCTGCCATCTACAAGCAAAATATAAAGGGTGGTATTTCCTTCTTTCATATATGACTATAATTTATTCACACCTCACGCTAACATTGCAAGTCATGAAATTATGACATCAAACACAATTTAATTACAAGAATATGCATAGCTATATTTCTCATACGACATGTCAAAATAGCAAAAACATTCAAAAGACGACAAAATCAGCTTAAGTTAAAGAATTACACATCAAGAATAGAGCTATTTATTACAAGTAGCAAAAATTACAACCTAAGAGTTACTCTACTATTTTAAGACTAACATATACAGCCATGTCAAGTCCACAAAAAGAATTTTCCAAGTCCAATCAAGGAGCCGGCTACGTCGGAGTATTGACCTTATCCTGTTGCCCACCTGTTCGGTCAGAGAATGGAATCATTAGTGATAAGCAAACAGAGTTAACAAAAGAAGAAACTAAAGAAGAAAAGGTTACCAGCAACTTCCCCTTGATCATCTTGGTCGTCATCCCCTACTTCCACGCCTGCCTCCTCAGCTGCAAACAACCGCATCCCCTCCTTCACCGTTATCTTCTCCTCCTTGGTGAACTGAATGGTTACCGCATCCATCCTAAAGGCCGCTCCACCCTCCTTATCCGCCTCAGCCTTGGCCTCCTCTAAATCCCTGAGGTAAATCCTAGCCATAACCCGGGGGTAGTTGTCCATCCAAGATAAGCTGCCCTACTTCCAAATGCGAAAGTACATATCCTGCAGCATATCATCCATCATCCCCTCATTTTCCTCAAACTCCCTCATACGAGCCTCAGAAACCGATAGCCTTGCAATGGCAGCATCCCTCTCCAGTCGGTATCGCGAGCAGTCAGCCTGAAGGGACCTCCTCACCGCCTCCATCTTCTCCTTTAGCCTGACCTGAGCAAGCTCTGCGGCTTCAAGCTTCCCCGACAGCTCCTTTACCTGCTCAAGATCCGCCCTACGAACCTCGTCCACTGTCGAGATGGCCATATTTATCTGCTCATTGCAGGCAGCCTCCATCTTCCGCAATTCCGCCTTACTAGCCTCCTCCATAGTCTTCCTCAACCGCCCGGAGGCAGCCTCATGCTGAGAAATCTGAATGGCCTGATCAGCAAGTTGTTTGGCTTGGTCCGAAACCATCAATCGTAGTCGGATGTTGGCACTCCCAATCTCCTCTCCAGCCTTAACTAGCTGGGCATGATGCCCCATCAGCTTCCTAGTCTCCTCTGCCACCCGGTCAATATTGGCCTTGGCCTCGTCTCCCATAGTAACTATCCGAGTAGTAAGTAAATCGAGATCTAAGGACTTAGCCTCATCAAGCACCCGTACCATGGGATTGCGGGGAAGAAGGTGCTCACCGGTAACCTCGTCGAAGGTAATATCATGGGAACTTGGATCCAGATCAGGATGAACCGCAAATGGATTACGAGCCAAGCCAGGACGATCAATCTGAATAACGGTAGGATTTTCAGACGGGTGCGGAGAGAGTGCGAACTCAGTATCCTCCTCCGTGATATCTTGAAGGGGCTGAACTGGGGGCTGAGGACCAGGTGAAGGTTCGGATGAGGAATGACTCCTTTTTCTCTTTTGAATACCCTCTTCAATAACCCCGAGAAGAGGACGATAGCCGACTACATCCCCGGAATGGTGGGTCGAAGGCTTCGGCTTGGCGGAAGCTTTGGAGAGCTTGTAATGTTCAAGCCTGTGCCGAAGATCTGAGGCCTTGGCCGTTTTACCTGCTCCTGATATGAAGAACAAGTGTCACAAGCTTACATTGATCCATAATTTGAGAAACGCGGTAAATCAAAAGTTAAAAGAAGAAAGGAAACACATCTGTTATACAAACCCTGGGGAGGAGTAGGATACTGCAATGAGTCCTGGATTTCATTCCAGGACGGGAGCGGATCATAAAATATTCTTAGGTCCCTATCATAAATGGAGCCTGCAGGGGTCAAAAGTTCACCTTGCGTCGTTAGAGCCACCTTGGCTGGAATGGTCTGAGAAGACTCGCTTGCACCGGTCCCAGCCTTGTCAGCTTTCCCGGATTTCTCTATCAAAGCCGGTTCTCCGTCCAGCCCCTCGAAAGCTTGGAGGAATGCATCATCCATCCACTCCTGAATCTCGCCTGCTTGCCCAGGAAGCAAGGCCCCGATGCCATCGCCACCATCACCACCTTCCCGGTCATCTCCACCCTCACCTCTCTCCTCCTCCACATCTTCCTTCCCCAGAGTAAGTGGACAAGTGCTGGGGGAAGGACCATCCGACTTCTTAAGCTTCTTACCTCCGACCACTGGAGATTTTGAGAAAGGTTTCCTCTTTCCACTCTCTACTGTGACACCTCCCTTAGCTTGAGCAGCCGCCCTCTCCTCCGCCGTTTCCCTCTGCTTGACTACTGACTGTTGTGGAAGGATCAAATTATATTCCAGAAGAGTCGCATTTCTGATCAGGTAAGCAGCCGATCTATCTCTCCCGGGGATAGCTTCTATCTCAGCCGCCATCTGAACCAGACGATCAGTCTCCACAACCGCAAAGCCACCTGTCGCTAGCAAGAAATGAAAACGTATGAGAAGAAGCATCGCAACCAGAATGGAAATTATAAATAAAGCATCGACTTACATCCAGAGGTGAAACGCCAAATAGAAACAGAGTCGTCCCTGACGAAGAACCATTCCTTCTTGAACATGCTGTACTTAGAATTCAGATCCAAGACCGGCTTGAAGGTTACAGCTGACTCCAAGCTGATGTATGGGGAGACCTTCTTATAGCCCCTCAGATTATATAAGTACCGGATCTCCCGGTTGGAAGGAGCACGCCCGTGCTTCCTCTGAAAGATGACGAAGAGGCTCACCAGTATAGTATAAGAGTTGGGTTGAAGCTGGAATGGGGCCACCTTTAGATATGTAAGAAAGCTGAGTACCCAAGCATTAAGAGGCGGGATGGCACCACACATACAGTGGTATCTGCTGTAGGCAAAGTACCCTTCGGGAGGGTCATATGGCATAACTTCTCTCCCTGGCAACAGCATGCGCGCCCTATCAATTCCGAAAGAATGGGAGATGACATCAAGCTGCTCTTCCTTAAGGGAGCTGGGAAAGCAATCGGGCGGGGAGTTCAGAAGTTCCTGAGGGCCGTACCCGTCCACTAATGATCTCGGGGTAGATCCGTGACGTTCCGGTACTGGTTGAGCAGGGGGCACTGCGGAAGATTCTCCTTCGCCCTGGGACTTCTTTTTATCTGATCGAGTTTCTGCTTTTCGAGACATTTATCTACAACATAAAAAGCGTATTGTTATAACAGAGGATGTAAACAAGTAAGTATATAATATGAAATTTCACTCATAGTTTAAAACACTCAGAGCTCCTAGTATCATTCGGTAAGGCAGATAAAAAGGTTCATTCGGTAAGGCAGATACAAAGGCTCATTCGGTAAGGAAGATACAAAGGCTCATTCGGTAGTTAGGGATCTCAAGAGATCATCCGGTAATTCAGAATAGGCCCATTCGGCATTCAAACATACCTGGTTCGGTACTCAGATTGATTCGGTAGTCAGGATGGTTCAGTCCTCAGATTGATTCGATAACCAAGTTGGCTCGGCTATCTCAAGACGATAAAGGATGACAGTAACCTAAAGCCTCTATTTATAAGCGAAACATGCCGACCGGACCAACTGGTTCGGCATACCCGAGACCAAACGAAGCTACCTCAGCTACAGGAAAACAAAGCGCGACACATACGAGCACGTACCCCACTTTGGGGGGCAAGTGTTGGATGTATTTCGACCGGTCTTTGCCGAACCAAATGCCAGCTCTCTCCTAACCTACCGAACCAACCAGGCTCACAGAACTGCCGAACCAATTCCAAAGCAGCCTTCGCCGAATCAAACATCAACCCCTCTCCCATTCATCACCGAACCAACACCACTCCACCCATTACCGATCCAAACAACCACCTCCTACCGAACCAACACCACTCCACCCATTACCGATCCAAACAATATACCTCCTACCACCAAACCAAAACTCCACTGGTCCACTCATCTCCTTCCACCGAACCAAGGTAAACCTGACCAACTCCACCAGGCCAGATTACATCAGCCCAAGCCCGCCAGCTGCTATATACCTCCAAGATCCCTGCCCCCAGCCTCACTCTATAAATAGAGGGGCAGGGGTACAACAATGGGGGACATGTTTGAGAGCTCAAGCACGGAGAGAACTTTCAAACAACTTTCTTTTACTTGTATCAAAGCTTTGTACTTGTAATCTAAACAAGAGAAGAGAAATAACATATAAAGTGGACGTAGGCACATTCTGGCTGAACCACTATAAATCTGCGTGTCTTTTTACAGTTTAGCCCCTGCTTTCATATATTTGCATAAATCACCCAAATCACTAAGAACAACATAAGATCTACTAAATCATACGACTTTGAGGTGTTTGTCCATTTTTTGTGCAAACATATATGTTATTCTGTGCATGTGACATGTATATGCATGTACATGTATGTGCATAAGAGGATAACAGCATTTCAAATAACTTTAAACAACTTTTGTTTGTTAAATCGTTGAAAGTCGGGAAACAGATTATCGGTCACATTTCCACTTACTAATTTATATACATATATCTGTAAACAAAATTTGAAAAAAAAATTTCTTATTAGCTCAAGTAGCAGTTGTATGTCATTGTAGGTTGAGGTCTTAGAAGTCATGAGTCTGTACCCTCGAGACATCAGAATAAATTCTATGCTTTAATAAAATAAAATTCTTATTATCGGAAAAAAACAAAATCACAACTCCTCAAAAACAAAATTTAAAGAATAACCCCATTTTTAGTTCATCCAAAATGCAAATATTTACACTTTCAAAACTTACAAATTTTTACAATTTAAAGTGCAAATATTTTTAGAAAAATGCAAACATTTGCACTTTCTCAACAAAAAATCCGAAAAATAATTATTATTTTTGGTCATAGAAACATGTGATTATTCTCAAATTTAATTTTCGAAAAAGTTAAAAAATTTATCGAAATAATTATAGGGGTGTAATTTAAAACATGTTTTTAAGGTGGGTTTTCATGTATCAGTCCTGTAAATAAATGATTGGTCCAAATTTTCAAAAATAATATATGTTTAAAATTCGGTGATAATATGGATAGAGAATGTAGAAAATGTAAGTTTCTATTATTACCATTATATTTTGTATTGATCATGATACTGTAAACTTTTCTTACCATTTTGCATTGTTTCCTTTGGTGTTGATTTTATTAGTTAGTAAATATAACAAGCTTGGCAATTCATACTATTTTATTAGTTGTTGTATGGAGGCAATAATATTCAAACCTCTTCACATAATATGATACTGTAAGGCTATGAAGCTCATGCAACCCGATGTATATTATTTACTTATGAAAATATCATAATAAATTTTGAAATATTTCCTTAAATATCTACGTATTTTTAACTATGCATGAAATGGCAATGTCATATTCAATTATAATATCATAGAATTGGTATAGACTCTCGGATAATTGACTCTCAGATACAATTTGCAACATAATTATAGAAATATATGAATTCGCATTTATATATAATTAAACTGTATCATATATTATTCCTTGCAATGTTCAGTGTTTTAAGCCACAGTGAATTTATGCAGGAATATGCATAAATATAACAATTTTTATAGAAATGTTGTTTCAAATGGAAGTTTTAAATTTTTTCGCTCATTCATTTGGTAAAACACTTTTCATTTCTCTTCTATTATATGTGTGGTATATGGCTAACTGGATTAGTATTACCAATACTATTATATAATCTTAGATTGATTTCTTAACTCCATTATAATCTTTTATAAATAGTTAAAATGTGCTACTAAGAAATTTGAAAAAAAATTAAACGAGTGTTATCAAAAGTTAGGTGCTCCCTCTGAAAGTAATATTTGTGCACTGTACTTCTTCGTAGTATGAGTTTTTCCTTAAGAAAAATATTACATTTCATTTCATGATGTGCTTGTTCCAATTTATTATAATGTTTCCAAAATATTTGATAAAATATCGATCAAATAGGCTAAAGAAAAAATATCGATTCTTTAATAGTCTATTAAATTTTTCTGTATGGGTTGTTTTTAAGAATATTAAAGACATTATTCTTGGATGGGTGAATGTGCATGTCTCCAAACATGTCATACTTAAATGGGTGAGTTTACATGTTTGGTTTTTAATTGATTTTTGGTCATTTTTTTTCAAATTCATTAATGTTTGTATTGCTTATTTTTGAACTTGAACTAATCATGAAGGTTAGATTTAGTTTTGGGTTGATCATGTGATGTGTTGATTTGTTCTAAATAATAATCGGGTACCATTTCTAAATAGTGGGTGGATTAGGTAACGGATTACATCAGTAGATCAACTTTTGAAAGTTGAATATTATTATATTTCTTATGAATTGTGAAACTATGTTTGTAACTTTAAGCTTACTATTTACAAACTAATTTTCCCTACTGCATTTATCATTACAGGCATGTTCCAAAATATGATATTGTTTAGTTAAAATGTTAACTGAAATTTTTGGATTGAAATTTTGAATCAATAAGTAATCTAAATTAAAAAGTAGCAAATTCTTGAAGTAGATTGGTGAAATGTAAGTACGCGTGTTTGCATCAAAAACGGAATACACTCAAATATCAAATGAAAACACCAGTTCTAGTAAAATGAAGGATGGAGCAGAAAAGTAAAAGAGATACAAGAATTTTTATAGTGGTTCGGTGTAATCTCCGACCTATGTGCACTTTAATCTTTGTTATTAGTTGTTTTCTCTTTGGATCACAACTAGTTATATCAGATTTGACCATAATCCAATGGATCTCAGATTTTCAATGGAGTTTTTATAGTGATTGAGGGAGAAGATAGGAGTGAAGAGAAGGAGAAGATCGTAGAGTGAATATCCTTTTCTAATTGCCACTGGGCTGGTATTTATAGGAAAATAGAGGTATTGGGTTAGAAGCCAGCTAGAACTGGGGTCCATGAGATAGCCTGAAGTTGTACAAGAGAGATTGGAGTCCCACGAGTCAAAATGATAACTCGGTATCGAGTCATCTAACTCGATACTGACCTACTTGTGTTGGTGCAAATCCAACTTTTTCACCTTCTCTGCTCTTCTACCTTCTTCTTGACGCGTTCAGGCCCTTTTCATCAACTTTTGGTTGGTAGTAGCGATCTTTCTGTTATCCTTGGGTTATCATGCTTTCTTGGTTTTCTTCTCATCAATCCTTGAAATTGGTCGTTCATACTATGGGAAAACAACTTGATACCGAGTGATTATAGTAGTATGTGAGGTATATAAATTTTGGAAGGAGGAATATACTAGTAAATAGGTCGGTGCCAACCTGTATAACTTATGTCGAGTTATATACTTAGCTCAATTCCAGTTGAAATTCATGCCAGTTGTTTCTCTAGCTCTTCTAAGTGTACTTCTTAGTCGTTGAATCATTTTTTCCTTCTTCTGATCTTTTAAGTCCAGTTGAAATCTGCTTTGTCAAAAAAAAGGATTAACAAAGTGTGACTTGACATGCATGAAATTATATGGGCCGAAACCAATAAATTTCCTTAAACCCACTTTCTACAATTGCAGATCTAAGGTTCAGACATCAGTTGCATATCTTCATTCATTTTCCCTTGGCTAAACAATTTATACCCAGATGATCATCATCCTATTTTTGCGAATAACAATCTAACATGCATTTTTCATCTTTATGCAGGTCTGTTCCTATTATCCCACCTTTTGGCAAGGCCGTGATATCATCGACTTGGCTAGGAATGGATGGTTATCAATCTTAAGAATCGATTATATTCAATACCGTGGGCGATGGTCGGGAAAATTCGAACGGGGTCCTAATTGAGATGCAATCAGTATAGAGTGACTGGCATAGCCCTGTGAAGTTACATTTCAAGTTTCAAGACGATCGGAGTTCATACACTCGAATTACGGACAAAGCAAAGATATATATGGATCGATCGAGAACGATCCATAAAACAACCAAATCTGCAAAGACCAATCGTTATCCCAATATCCACAAGGCCAATCTACTAGAAACTTTTAGAGCATCAGTATATTAAAGAGTGAAGCCAACAAAAATGATTGCAGGTCAAAACTTTGAAGATTCAAGGAAGGCCGATCATTTTAGGCCGATCGTTTTATGTCGATCCTCCATAATGATCGGTGTAACTCAGTGGACAATCCAAAATGCAACAAAGATTGATCCGTATCTCGCAATCTACAACTCAGAATGACTTCACATTTTAAGAGCAAGTTCAAGAGGTATGTGGGACCCCCCAAAAGCGGTCGCACATCAATTGGAGACCAAAAATAACTATCGGTATAACTTTGGCCGATCATTCCAAAATATCAAGTTAGGGCCACCGATCGTTATGGTGGGCCCCTATGGACCTAGAAAGCCTTCTGCTGAAATCTTAGTGAAATATCTCGTCATCTCACCCTATAAATACAGGCATGTTGGTTCATTTTCAGGATCTTTACACTGCTTGTTAATTTAAACTCCATTGTAATCGAGTACTTGCTATTTTCTACCGCTGTAATCATATTTAAAAGTGATTAATAAAGGATAATTTTCAAAGTGGACGTAGACATACAACGCTAAGCCATTATAGATCTCTGTGTCCCTGATTACTACTTATCTTCTATTACTTACTTGTTCATTTACTCAGTTTAAGTTTTCTTTTCTTCATTTACTTCTCTATAAAACTATTTTTATGTGTTTGTGACCAATTTAGTTGCAAACATTTTGGTGCTTTCACTGAGAGCCCTGATTCTCAGCTTATTAGGATCCCTTTGTTGTTACTGGATTAGACAAATCCCCCAAAGGAGATCTGCTGTTATCTCAAGAAGTTTCTTATACTACTTAGAGTTGCACAAGTCTAAGCAAAGTTATCAATAAATGTGAGGAATACTAAATCAACTTCTCAAAATGTGGAAGGAAATGAAAACACTAGCATCCAGCAAGGAGACCCAAGCAATCAACTAATGGATGTGAATGTTGAGTCAGCTAAAACTCAGGATCCCACTGATTATATTACAAGAGCTGAATTTCATAATCTTATGAAAGAGCTAATGGAGAGCCATCGACAATTAAACCAACAAATTCAGACCAATATCAACTTGATGAACCAACTCAATCAGTAGCGGCAAGGGAAAGCTAGGAGAGAGCCCACTCCTTATTTGGCATCGGAGAGTTCTAGCTTATCAGACGAGTATAACAGGCATATGCATCATAGATTAGACGAATATCACACAGAAACTTCGGGGCATCAACCGAAAGACCATTGTGGTTGGCCCAGATCGATCGATACTGATCCCTTCATAGGGATCAATGCCGATCCCGCCACCAGTAGGGGGAATCCACCCATGCCTCATGGCAATCAAGTTGGAGCCGCTTTAGTTGGTTTGGATGCTGGAGTTCAATTAAATAATGACCAAGTCCTTCCTCGGAATGACGATGAAGTGAATTTACAAGGTACATATAGGGAAGATGGTGAACCAAGAAGGCATGAAACGGCCCGCAAACATCAACCGACCATTCACGCAAGGTGGAACGCGACCACCGCTTGGCACAAACCATCCAAACATCAAACTTATCGACAATGGTCAGAGAGTTAGTGAGAGAGAGCCAGGGCTTAACTAATGATGATTGGAGAATCTCAAGAAGCCATACCCTGTTCACTGATAATGTTCTGCATGCAGCATATCCAAGGAGGTTCAACATGCTGTCGATGCCTGCCTATGAGGGAAAAACCGACCCCATGCAGCACATCATGAGATATGAATGGATAATGGATTCCGCACGAGCAGATGATGCAACCAAGTGTGGATGTTTTCCTATAAATCTATCTGGAATAGTGACAATGTGGTCCATAAGGTTACCCCTATGATCAATATCTAGATTTGATGATTTGCCGACAAAGTTTGTAGAGCAGTTCCGAATGCACGCAACTCGTCCCAAGGATGTAATGTCCCTGTCCAGCGTGATCCAGGTTCAAGGAAAATCATTGAAAGATTATTTGGAGAGATTTCATATAGCTGTTACGAAGATCAGTAATCCGAATGAACATGCAATATTGATGGCCATGACAAGAGGGATCGATCTAGAATCTGATTTTGGTGATTGGTTAGCCAGCAAGCCACCCACAATGTTGTAACACTTTTATGCAAAGGCGACTAATATTTAAGAAAGGAGAAAGCCATATCCTCCAGGAAGAAGAATGTTGCAGGACCAAGTGGAGAGGGAGTGCAGAGTAATATTGCATTAAAGTGGTCTGATGAAAGCTCAGGAAAAGTTCATCTGTATGTCTAGAACTAACCGAATCAGCAAAAAAATGCGGAGATAGGAGTCGAGAACGAAAGAGGGATTCTAGGAGAGGAAAGCCTATGATTCCAATATACAACACTTACATGCCGCTGAATACGTCCTTGGAAAATGTCTATTTGTCAACATACAATACTATGTAGTACAGGAAGTTGCCTCCGAATGAATCAATAGAGAAGTAGAAGTAAACCGAGAAATATTGTCGGTTTCATGAATGTTATGGGCATAACACCAATGAATGCAGGCATCTCCAGGATATTATTGAAAAGTTGATTCGAGAAGGAAGTTACAACAGTTCGTAAATAACCCGCAGGATGGTAGGCAGGGGACATCTGACCTCAACCGCAGACAAATACCGCACTAGGCTGAGGAACCTGCATGGACCAGTGAGAAATTAGTGATCAATACAATAGTCGGAGGACCGCATCCGGCTGATAAAAGTTGGCATGAGATGGAGCGCTATGCTAGTGTGATTAAGCATGTGGATTTTGAATGTTGTTCAAACACAGTGGATGGAGCTCCGGCAAAATAGCAAAGTATAATGGCAGATGATATCTTGTTTAGAAACAGAGATGCGAACAAGGTGAAGGCTCCGACGATCGACTGAATGGTCATTTCGACCATGATTGGTCCTGCTTTGGTGAGAAGGATATTGATTGATTGTGGAAGTTCAGTAAATATAACTTTCAGAAAACCTTATCATCAGATGAAAATGGAAGCTAAGAACTTAAAGCCGTTTAAAGCCCGCACATACGGTTTTAACGGTGTTGCAACTGAAGCCGTTGGATATGTTAAATTACCTGTAGAGTTGGGAGAAGGTGACTGTAGGAGAGTGCAAATCTTGTCGTTTGTTGTTTTGGATGTTGACTCTCCTTACAATGTTTTTCTGGTCCGACGGGCCCTAGCCGAATTCAGGGCAGCTCTTGCCCCATGGTGTTTGACTTTGAAGTTCCCAACAGATAATGGTGTTGAATTTGTTCACAGTGATCAGGCAACTGGACGTGCCTGTTATGTAGCTGACTTGAGGGATGCTTAACGCAAAGAGAAAGTTAAGGGTATGGACAAGACTGTCAGTATCTACACTACCGAGGATTGACAACCAGTGCCTGAGCCTTGGCTCAGGCGCCACAATCGACTATATAGAGATATAGATCCAAGAGATGATGAGGAGCGGCCTAAAGAGACAATGGCTACACCGATTGAGCCGACAACCGATATCACAGTCAGCCACGATGACCCGTCACGGGTCCTAAAGATCGGATCACAACTTGCCCCTAAATGATGAAAGAACTTACCAGATTTCTCCGAGTAAACCTTGACGTGTTCGCTTGGACTCATTCTAACATGTATGGAATCTCTCCTGCCATTGCGAGCCATGCATTGAATATCGACCCGAGGTATGTCTCGATGAAACAAAAAAGACGATGCATGGATCCGGAGAGATCTATCGCTCTCAAAGAGGAGGTGGATAGACTCAAAGACAACGGGTTTATCCACGATGCCCTCTACCCTAAGTAGGCATCTAATCTTGTGCTTGTAAAAAAAGGCAAACAGGAAATGGAGAACATGTATTGATTACTCAGACTTGAACAAAGCATGTCCAAAAGTAAGTTTCCCCTTCCGAGAATTGACCAACTAGTGGACTCAACCGGGGTACACGAATTGCTATCTTTCATGGATGCATATTTCGAGATATAACCAAATCCTGATTCACAATCCTGATCAAGAGCGCACCAGTTTCATTATCAATGTTGGATTATATTGCTATGTGGTGATGCCGTTTGGACTAAAGAATGCAGGAACAACTTACCAGCGCTTAGTCAACAAGATGTTTAAAGATCAGATTGGAAAAATGATGGAATTATATGTGGATGATATGCTTGTGAAGTCACGACGATTGAGTGACCACATTAAAGACTTGGAAGAAATGTTCGGCATCCTTTGACATTACAGGATGAAAATTAATCCTTTGAAGTGTTCTTTTGGCGTAACATTAGGGAAGTTCGTGGGTTTTATTGTCAACGCTCATGGAATCAAAGCTAATCCTGAAAAGATTAAGGCTATTCGCAATATCCAAGCACAAAAGACTATCAAATAACTACAAAGTCTGAATAGGAAGTTGTGCCTTAAGCTTATTCTTTTCCAAAGCTACTGATAAATGCATTCCTTTCTTTGATTTGATTAGGAAAGGGAAAAGAAACTTCGCATGCACATAGGATTGTAAAGACGCATTTCAAGCTTTAGCGAATCATTTGGAGAGACCTCCATCTTGTCAAAGCCGGTGGATCATGAAGTTTTATACATCTATTTAGTTATTTCGATACATTCTATAAGTGTTGCATTACTTTATGAGGAGAATCGAATTCAGAGACCAGTTTATCATGTCAGCAAGCGATTGACGGTAGCTGAAAGAAACTATCCGAAATTATAAAAAATGGCATACTGCTTGCTGATTACATCATGGAAGCTTCGCCATACTTCCAGGCTCACCCAATTAATGTTTACATCGACCAGCCCTTACAACAGAACCTGCAGTGACCTAAGACGTTTGGAAGATACTCAAGTGGAATATCGAGCTTAGCCAATTCGATATCACTTATCTCCATCGGAGGGCTATCTAGGGTCAGGAACTGGTAGATTTTATAGCAGATTTCACTACGCAGGATGATTCCCCGGAGAACAGCGAAATCCTTGCCATGTGGTGGAAATTGTATACTGATGGAGCATCCAATGATCATTGTTCTAGAGCTAGAATTGTGCTTATAACTCCTGAAGATTGGTCAATCTGTTATGCTTTAAAGCTTAATTTCCTAGCAACAAACAATGAAGCTGAGTACGACGCTCTGATTGCTGGATTTAAACTCGCTAGAGAACCGAGAATAAAGTCTCTCAAAATCTTTTGCAATTCACAGTTGGTAGTATACCAAGTAAGGGGAGATTATCAAGCTAAAGAACAACGGCTTGCTCCATATCTAGCCTAAGTCTAAGAGTTATTGACTGAATTTGACTACCACAACATTTCTCATATTTCACGGGATCGGAACAGAGAGGCTGATTCATTAGCAAAGTTTGCTAACACTGGTGATGCACAACAGATGGGTTTGGTTGCTGTCGAGGTACTAAATGCACTGAGTATAAATCTGATGGAAAGACCAAGTACTAGAGATGGAGCATGAGAAGGAATCGTGGATGATTCCATTTAAAGATTATTTGCTACAGGGAGTTCTTCCCGAATGAAGAAATGAATAGCGAAAAATCCTTCATAAAGCTTCACGGTATAATATACTGGAAGGAGTTATGTATAGAAAAGGTTTCTCCATTCCCCTTCTCCGGTGTATCGCTCATGATAAAATAAAATGAGTCCTAAAGGAAGCCCGTGAAGGGGAATTATTGGCCGGTAATTAATCAAGATGATGTCGATTATGTAAGGTGATGCGACAAGTGCCAAATATATGCAAAAGTTCCAAGAGCTTCGCCAACCAAAATCACAAAAACAGTCAGCCCATTGCCGTTTGCCATCTGGGGCATAGATATTATCGGTTCCTTACCGATCTCTAAAGGTGGTGCAAAGTACACTATTGTCACAATTGATTACTTCACTAAATAGGCCGAAGCGGAACCTTTAGCCATGATCACAACTAAGAAAGTAATCAATTTCATTGTTTGAAACATCATCTGTTGCTTTAGTCTTCCATGAACTATCGTAATAGACAATGCGACTCTAGTCTGGGTGTCTACCTCTAATTATTCTCCTTACCAATTTAGCAATTCGGTTTTCTCTGTTCAATGAACGTCTTCGATCAAATGCGATGTTCTACCCCCTGTTCCGTGGGGAACTCCGGCACATACTCTGGCACATACTCCTCTTGCTGCACGTTAGCGTTTTGACCTACTCCTTTGGCTTCATTATGTCCTCCGTTCCTACAGAGAGGTTCTATCACATACTCTTCCGAACGTTGCTCATTCACATTATGTTTTGTGTTTCTAGCTCCAACATCGTCTACTCCTAGCATTCCAGCACGTTCCAAGCTCGCACCAACGTTGCCCCTGGGTATAATTGTCTCGATACCGAGTTGACTCGGGTCGGTACCGAGTTGTACTATTGTGGGGGATGTCGTTCCCGTTTGCTCCACTACAACTCCAACTGCTCCTGCATTAGCTCCTTGCACTTGATTCTGAATTCCTACAGCTCTAGCTATTCCTTGTTGTCCCATTCTTCGAAAAAACCCTTCAAACATTTCCTTTTTTCGAGTCATTAATCCATCTTGAATCTTTTCTCTGGTAACATAAATGGATTGGTGAAAATTTGTGGACATTTCCTGGATTCTCCTTCGCTTTGGTTGGCTTGCTCCAGCCTTAGATCTAGTGTTAGATCTCTTCATCTTCTCTAAATTTCATATTCAAGCTTCAATTCTTCGGATCTAGTTCTTTTGTTCTTAGTGAAAGCCCTAAAATTTTGATAAAAAAAGGATCAACACCTAAAAATTAGATGAAAGCATCAGTTCTTTTATAATAGATGTAAAAGCAATAGAAGTCCTTGATTAAGCAAGTAAGAAAAGCATAAAAGTAAAGAACACACAGGAATTTTGATAGTGGTTTGGCGTAATCTCCAGCCTACGTCCACTTTAATCGTTTTTATTAGTTGTTCCCTCTTTGGATTATAACTAATTATATCAGATCTGATCATAATCTACTGGATCTCAGATTTACAATGATGTTTCTAAAGAGTTTGAGAGGTAGATGATATGAGTGAAAAAAAGAGAAGTCTCCAATGGCAAAGAGGTCAGATCTAGAGTGAAGAACTGAATATCAGGGAAGAGATCCCATTTTGGTTGTAGGTAGGCTAGTATTTATAGAGAAACAGTCATGTGGATTAGAAATCCACTTGGAGCAGAGTCTAGAGATCGGCTCGAAGTCACTTGTAAAACTGTAGAGCATCGCAAGTTAACCAAACATGTCGGTACTGACTTAAACTTAAACATGTCAGTGCCGACATGTTTCCTTAGTTTAAAACACTTCAAACATTCTTGCATCCTTTTCCCTACTTCATTTTGCGGCGTCCCATGTTGTTCCATCGATTGTTAGTTGATTTTGATGATCAGTCCTTCATTGCTAGCTCGTGTGAAATTGGAGTGGAGAAATATAGGCTCAACAACAAGTCATCCAAAACAAGTTGATAATAAACATGTCGGTGCCGACTTGTTTCCTTAGTGTATTTTTGGTTGAAATTTTCCCGAGCTATTTCCTTGCTTCATCTAATGTATATGTATATGTATATGTACATATAAAATTTTATCTAGACACAAAATGGGACATAAAAGATCTTGACCATTAGATCTCCCTCTGAATTCCACATTCCATGTAAAGATAAAATGATCCCATAGACAATAATTATTGTGTCTAGTTTTGTATTTTAATTTGTGTCTCAATAGCCGCACCCCTCCTCCCCCACACACACATATAAATATATTCACTGGACTCTTGATTTGTCTGAGACTAATTCTGGAGTTTACTACTCCACTAGATTTCCAACATTTTCTTCTTTTTTGCAAACACTGACGTCACACTAGTCTGTGTTGTGAACGAGAAATTGTATTATTTTCTACACTTATGTAGGATTTATATGAGTTGAGTTTCAGTTGGATAGATATGAAATACCCTCTAGTTTTTTTTTTCATTTTGATTAGAGGCAATTTAACCCTGGACACGCATTGGCTTTCAAAGAAATTGCAAACTGAAAATAAAAAAGATAATATGTTATATTGCCAGGGTTTGCTCCACCGGAGTTGGATCTTTTGTGGCGGAAGTATCCTTATTTAGGTTTTTCATCTTATATAGTAAATCTCTTTGCTCCAACTATTGAAAAATTAATGCCATGCATTTCAAATTCAAAACCATATTAACCATGCATTGTTTTTTATATATACTTTATTTCATGATATAGTATATGATTAATTAGTAATGTAAGTCAAACGAATAACTTCTAGAGTAATGATATGTGATCTTCATACATACGTGCATGCATTATGTATTTTACTAATAAACAAGCTAGTTTATGAAAAAGTTTAAATTGTACTACTTTTCAACAATAATGTATATAATTGGTAAACTATTTCTAAAAAGTTTTAAATTTGGAAATATGACTATCATTCATTATAAACGGTTACAGTAATAATTGTTAGCGTTTTTTGCTGAAATGATGTAGAGTCACCGATTAGGAAAGATGCCAGAGAGGTTGCAAATTAAAAGAGAAGATCGCTAGATAAAAAGATCGTAGTTTTTGATCACTTTATTTTCTTTGTTACAATGGTGAAAGTCTTTGCAATTATATATAAGAAATACGACCTGAAGAGGAAGAAACTTTGAAGTTTTTCACAAGAAAATATCTTTTCGAAAATAGCATCTGACTTTAACTCAAAATCAACCCTTTGATTTGATATATTTTGGCGAATAATTTCGACGCTCCACCATAATGACATATATAAATCTTCAATCTCTCTCCACTCATCTCAATTCACCAACTCAACAAATAAATGAAAGATTTCACAAGGTCCGTGACATTTGACGCCATTAGCTTCTAACCAAGCTAATCATGTTTGAGTAATGCTCATGTTAATACCTCAGTTATTTATTTTGATGACAATGACCATATAAAATATAGATACTAATGTTTTGCTAAGTTATATAATATATAATGCAGAATATTGCACATGTGCTGAATCGAAGACTGTACAGTATAAAGGCTCAATATAAAGATTTAAAGACTCTTAAGTTTAAAGATAAAGAAATTAAGGTCTCAAAGTTATAATTTAGTGTATAGAGTCATTATTATATATTGTTAAAGTTCTTTTATCTCCAATTTCTAATCTTTGATATTTTAAACAAAAATAAATTATTTTAATTACAAAATATAATTTTAAAGTATTTTACAAAAGTTTTTCAAGTTCAAAAATATTTGAAAACTATGTTCAAATTTTTGTACAAAAGTATAGAATTTTCAAATCATTTTAAAGAAAACAATTTTCATTTTTCACTGGCATATGTCGACATACATATCTAAGATATGTCAACATATATGCCGCCAAATGATTTTTCAAATTTTGAATGGAATCGTCTATTCGACATAACTCTTGACGAATAGACACATCTGTTAATTTACCATATAAAGGGGAGTGCAAATGAATTTTTAACTAACTAAATTCTTACTTTCTTTCTACTCTTTACTCTCTTGAAAATTCTCTTGAAAAATATACTTTATTATCTTCAAAATTATATAGAATCAATTCATACTTCTTTGTATTGATTAAATACTATTTTCTTACTATTTTGGAAACATCTCTCTCAATTCAAAGATCAAAGTATTATTTCAAGAGAGTATAAGATCCATTGTATCCAAAGTAGAAGAATTTATCTTTGGAAAAACTATCAACTCTATTTGTATTTTCTTGGGTGTGCTTATTAGCCAATTCAAATCAAGTGGGTGTGCTTAGTAGCTTGTTCAAATCTAGTGGGTGCGCTTGTAGCCCAGATAAATCAAATGAGTTCACCTCGGATTCAGAAAACATGAAAGTGTTTCTTGTAGCCTCGAAATCGAAATTGTATTTGGGTTTGCCTTCTACTAGGTTAAAGGTTGGCATTTGAAAAGAAATTTGTATAAGCAATTGTATGAGACCGGATGTATGAGAAATCCAAATCAGTATAAAATTCCTAATGTCATCTCTCTAACTCTTACTTTACTGCTTTTATTTATATCTGTGATTGCATCTGTGACTCATTGTTAGTATAATTCTGAGTTAATCTATGATTTAATATTAATTTTGAAAGAAAATCAAAAAAATTTACACAATTTAGAAAACACTATTCACCCCCCCTTTAGTGTTAAATTAACCTTAAGATCTATAATTCACTTAGTCTGACAAATATGAGGAAGCATTCCTTAAGCTAAAGCATTTGTTGTCCAACGCGCCTGTGTTAGTGGTTCCGGATGGAAACCAAGGGTTAGTGGTGTATATCGATGCATGCAGAACTGGATTAGGAGCTGTGTTGATGCAGAAGGTTAAAGTCATTGCCTACGCTTCACGACAGCTTAGACCGTCTGAAGTGAGATATCCTACTCATGATTTAGACACTACACCAAAAAGCTGATTTAGCCACCCCTCTTACTGCCTCATTAGATATGGCTATTAGCCGTATCAAATTTGATACAGCTATTAGCCGTATCTAAAAATTTAGACACGGTTAATAGCTGTATCAAATTTGATACGGCTAATAGCCATATCTTATTTTGTGCCTATTTTTGGCGCAAATTTTCCACCCCAATACGCACTGCTTCCCTCCAGAAAATTGGCTTACCCACTTATTTAGATACGGTTAATAGCCGTATCAAATTTGATACGGCTAATAGCCGTATCTTATTTTGTGCCTATTTTTGGCGCAAATTTTCCACCCCAATACCTCACTGTTATCTCATAACTTCAGAAAAAGAAAACCAACTCATTTTACCTCTTTTGAAACCTAATTCCAAGCTCCCAAAAAATCTCATTAGTAGGTCAATTTGATTAGCTAAGGAAGCTAATAATTTCAGGTAAGGATATCTCTAACCTATATATTTCTTATTAGGTCTTTGTTTTAGTTTTATAGTTCATTGAATTGGGTTTCTATTTGTTGTTTGATTAAGCACTATTAGGGTTTCAATTGAGAAGCAGTAGGTTGTAGTAGTTGTTACTGCTAAATTAAGGAAGAAAGGTGAGTAATCCTCACATCCTCACATCTAACTCTAGTTATTTTACTGCTAAAAGAGTTTATCAAGTCGTAAAATATGAAGAAGCAGTCTTCTGATGATGCTGCTACTACGCCTATGATTACCGAATAAGGTTATAAACAAGATCTTTTTGGACTAAAAAACTCATTGCAAAATATGTTGAAGAAGATATGACATTTGGTCATATTATAATTTTCTTATTTATCTTTTGGATTTTCCATTGGTGGAGTGGTGGGTTTTGTATGTTTATAGTGATTGTATGGTCCAAAAAATTATAATATGCAAAATACATTTCAACTGGTAATAGCATCTTGAAATGTACATTTTGTTTTAAAAATTAAAAAATCATGGTTGTTGCATTTTATTTCCTTCCCTTTTCAGAATGCCTGAGCAAGAAATACTACAAACTCCGAAGTTTCTGTTGCATGTTTTACGAGAATAGAATTGCAGTAGATGCCAGCCAGTCATTATTGTTCTTTTGCTTAAATTTTTGATACGTTTGTTTATCATAAGTTAAAAAGTGTTGCATGCAGGTCTAGCCCGGGATGTTTAGAAACTCGATACTTGAAAAGTTTCAAGGTAGAGAAAAACAATCTGAAAACATGACCCTTGTTTTTAAACAGGCGACGGACGCCTGTTTAATAAATGTCTTAACTTTGGTTACATTTTTGTAACCAAATTGGCCCCTGTCACGGATAGTAATAATATCCAGACTAACTATTGGAGACGCCCTTATGATTGTAAAACAACTTAAAGAGCAATTGCACTTGCTGTAAATAAGTTTATGCATACACCTTGATATACAAAAAACTGCTGCTACATCCTATCTACCAAAGTAAAGAGCAATCGCACTTGATTACGATTGTAGGTGGTTTTGATTATCAACTAAAGCTGCAAGTGCATTTTAAACCCACTGTTTATCATAAGTCAAAAACCAGTGCAGATTTTAAGGTAAATTAATATGGTTGTTTGGTTATTTATAGGTACTACTACAAGTGTACAAAGAATATAAATCAACTAATCAATGTATTATTTTACCCAACTAATTACTTTTATTTTACCCAGTTTATTAAGTCCATTCGAATTTAGACTGTTGAATATAAGAACCAATGCATGGAAAATGAAAAACAGTGGATCTGCTTTCTAAAACCTCAATAAGCATCACTTTAGATCAAGAATAATATGGACATTTTGATGTCCAATGTCATGAATCATATGCGCAAACAATTTGAAAGAATTATATATTATGGGACTGCGTTTTTTTAATATGCGCAAATAGTGGACCTTTTATTTTTATAAGCTAATTTTTCTTTCAAAAATGTGAGAATTTAATTGCTATAGCAACTTAAACACAAGTGAATGTGAGTTGATTGTTGTAGGATAATATCAACTAGTGATATTATTCGATTGGTAGTTGACTTTGATTGTTACTGTAATGATGCTTTGTAATGAGTAATGATTCATTTGCTTTTGGGATTAGTGGTGATGGGAATATTAAATAGTTGGGATAAAACTATTTAAAAGGCATTGTTGTATATGGTTCTGACATTGTTGTATATTCAAAAGGCGTTGTTGTATATGTTTCTGACATTGTTGTATAAGTGGATAAAATTGTTGTTAATGGTGCAAGCCAAGTCAGGAGAGGGGTAATGCATAGACGTTACTCCGGTGCTACAAAATAGCGTCGTTGTAATGGCAAATTTTTTGGAAACAGTTTGGTGCTAATGTCAACTTTTATAGAAATGCTATTTTTATAATTAAGAGTATCATAGAAATTAGTCTATATCAATATACTTCACACATCTGAAAACATGACCCTTACCTTACAATGTGGGACTATTCTCAAATAAGAGCTTATATGCTCTTCTCGTATTTTTAGTAATTCATTTCAATTCAAAAAATTTCCAATAATTTCCCACTTAAATTTTTCAAAAATATTCTTTTCGAGCAATTGGAACGAGGACCCATTGAAGGGCAAGTCTCATGTTCTGTTATATATGATATAGGAGGGCAGTATGTCTTTCAGCATAGACAAACAATGGATAAATGAATCAGATCTAAGATCTACATACTATATAGACGGGGTGCAGAAGTTCATTAGTTTTGTTGAAGAAAACGGTGGTAAGAAAGGAGTGTATTTATGCCCTTGCATCCGGTGCAAAAATATGAAGGCCATCAAATTAGATGACATTCATTTTCATTTGCTTAGATGGGGTATTATCCAATCATATACAGTGTGGTATTTTCATGGGGAAAAAAGGGCGGAGATGGAAAAACAACAACCAGTTAGTCATGCCACAACTACTGATGAGTCTAAACATATTAGGATGGAAGATCTGGTCAATGATGCAGATAGATTTCATCATTTTCAACCTAATAATCCATTGCCTAATCATGCTAATGTTGGAGAGCAGTCTACTGATTATCCAGATTGGCAGGCCAATGAAAGTAAGATGTTTAAATCACTTTTTGGTAGCATAAAAGAGCCACTGTATCCTTCATGTTCAAAAGGGATTACGAAGATGTATGCCATTGTGAAACTGAATAGCTTGAAGACCCAATTTGGCTTTCCAGATAATGGTGTGACTGCACTCCTCGAACTAATAAAGGAGTTACTCCCCAAAGGTAACACGCTGCCGACAACGTACTACGACGTGAAGAAGATCATTAAGCAATTTGGGATGAATTACAAAACTTGTGATGCATGCATCAATGATTGCATATTGTACTGGAAAGATGATGCGAACAAAGTTTCTTATACAAATTGCAATGAACCAAGATATATGACATCATTCAACGAAGAGAGAAAAGGCACCAAAGTACTTCGAAAGACATTAAGACATTTCCCTTTAATTTCTAGATTGAAGAGACTGTATACTGTACCATGGATAGCAGATGCGATGACCTGGCATGGTCGTGCCAAGTCTGATCCAACCGTAATGCGTCATCCATGCGACACTTCTCAATGGGAAGCCGCAGATTCTTTTGACCAAGCTTTTGCTGCCGAGCCACGAAATGTCACACTTGGAATAGCGACAGATGGTTTCTGTCCACATGCTTCTCTCTCTAACCCTTGCAGTTGTTGGCCAGTAATTGTAGTACCATATAATCTTCCTCCGTCTATGTGCATGAATAGGGAGTTCTCAATGTTAACATTGTTGATTTCTGGGCCTAAACAACGAGGGAAGGATATTGATGTTTATTTACAGCCGTTGATAGACGAGTTAAAGCAGTTATGGGAAGGAGTCGTTACATTTGACTCGTTAAATAAATCCGAGTCCACAATGAGAGCTAGGGTGATGTGGGCAATCCATGATCACCCTGATTTTGGGACTTTATCGAGATGTACAACTCACGGTTATTTTGCATGTCCTGTTTGTGGGGAAAACACTTATTCTTATCATCTTCCTGAAAGTAAGAAGATGTGTTACATGGGACATCGAATGTTTCTTCCTAACGAACACAAGTTTCGATACGATAGGACATATTTCAACAACGAACAAGAACTTCGTCGTCCTGAATGGCCATTGACTGGTTTTCAAGTTGAAAAGAAAGTAGCGAATATCAAAATGAAAGTTGGTAAACAAAAAGAAGAAATTAGTCGAAAACGGAAAAAGTCAGCCAATGAAGAAGTTGACAATGTTTCTGGATGGTATAAGAGGTCTATCTTTTGTGACACTAGTTTGTGTCTTGTGTGAACTTCTGTATATATGTAGAAAGAAACTTTTCTTATTTACCTTGCATTGAGTGCATAGGATCTAATCCATAAGTTGTTTACTCAATCGTTGAAAATCTCTGTCAATATTGTCTGGATTTAGAAAATGCCATATTCGATTGGTTATTTATTTTATTTGAATTTCTGATGTGTTATGTTTTTTTATTCAAGGAATGTCGCCACCTGGCTTTTAATGTTAATATTAATTCTTATATATACATGTGAATTCTCTATTAGATCTTGTTTATTCCAATGGATGTATTTGAATTTCAAACATGTAAAACTATCCATTTAAATCCTTATATACATCTGGCAATAATGTTAACTTTTGAAGCATACTTAAGGTACTTCCATTTGTTGCCCATATGCTTATATGTGCGATGCTTCCTCGTTGTAGTTTTGCTGATGTAAATAATATATTTTTCTAATTTTGAGCAGATAAGAGGCGACACAACACATTATGATGCAGTTGCTAATTCTGCAGCATCAGGTGTGCTTTCAGCTGCCATAGGTTATGGTATGTTGAGAAGCATTTGCATTTTATCAGCTATTAATGGTTGTTTAAATTGTTTTGTATTTTTATTACAACACTTCTTGAAAGCTTATAATTCTTTTTTAAGTTGTTCTCATCGTTCTATTTGATATCATTGAGTTTTTTTGGTGCTAAGACGATGAACACGTTTCAGTTTCACTTGGCTTCAATCAACTGTGTTTTCTGTAGCTACTCACAGCCTAGTGATGCTACCGCTAAATTACATTTCTTGCTGCAGAAATAAAATAAAATTTGAAAGGTCATGGTAATGAACTTTAACATGCATTGTAACATTATAGGTGTTCCTTGCATATTCGGCATTCTAACATGTGAAGATATGGATCAGGTGTGATGTTAACTTATAATTTCCAAAGCACGTTTAAACTGGGAAAGTGTGAACTTCATGCAATTTTAACATTAAATACAAGAGTAGTTGCAATAAAAATAAAATATAAATTTATATTCATACAAAGTAATATTATATTCATACAAAGTAATATTATATTTTGCAGGAAACCATGTCAGAAAATCCAACATCTTCACATTCATCATGTTCAGAAATCAAGATAGTGGATCAATACTTACTTGGTATTCCGGTCTCAGATAATGCTGGAAAAATCGCTACTATGCTTGGTAAATTACTAAGAGCTCATGTGCCTATATCATATATAAGTTGGGACAAAGTACCCGGAATATACAAGGACACCGTTTGGAACGAATTGGTGGTAAGTATATTGGACATCTATCGCACTGTGTTTCGATATCTGTTGCATGGAATAGATTTAATTAGCAATCTCATGATATTTCGTGTTTTTAATAAATCCTAATTAACTCTATATAAACTCTTATCTCCTCTTTTCCATTTCTTTTCCTATCTTCTCATTTCAAAAGCAAGTAAACTCAAGGCTGTAATTAAATCTACAAACCTGTAACCAATTCTCAAACCAGAAGAAAGAAAAACCTGTAAGCATTTTATCTTCAACATGTAATCTTTTCAAAAGAAATCAAGCTTCCAATTAAATCAAAGTTTCAAAGCATTTTCTTCTGCAAATTCAAGTCTAAAAGCAAGATCAAATTCAAGTACAACTACTCCAATTTGTAAGCAAACAAGAGCAAGATCAGTATGCAAATCAAGAGAAAAATCAAGCACATTAGCCTGGAACAAGAAATCTGTTCCCTATTTCTTAATTCGTTGAGTAAACTAATCTTAAACAGTTTTAATTTGGATTCATGTGATAAAATGTTTGAAGAAAATTGTGATGCATGTTGAATATATGTATGAATGTTTGTTTAGATATGAATACATGTGTAAATGAATGGAAAAACTGTGTGCATGTATGGATGAATCGGTGATCATCTCTGTTTAAGTTACAGGGTTCAAAGTTTTAAAAAAATTCAATTCTCTTTATCTAGACTCTGTTAGGCTTAGGAATTTAAACAAATTGTGTTTGTTTAGTCATAAGCTAAAGTTAGAAATTATTTTTAAGAAAAATAAGCTTGTATTTTTTTGGAAATAAATAAAAGACAGTGGAAATTTATAAATAGGTAAAACCCAAGTATAATAAATAGGTAAAACCCAAGTATAATAAAAGCAGTTGGAAATTTAAGCATGGAATTAGTTTTTCGTGTTTTGTCTTTTTGTAGAAAATTTATGAGCTCGATCAGCTTTCAAAAGAATTGTTTATAAAGAGAATGTCAGAGGCTTTTAGGAGACACAAGCAACACTTAAGAACAACTTATTATGACACTTTCAACAATGAAGAAGAACGGATGAAAAATTGTCCACCTACAATTGCTCAAGAAGATTGGGAAGAGTTCTTACAAAATGAAGCAACGCCTGAAGCGAGTGGAAGAAGAGAGTCAGGCAAAAAGAACAGATCATTGCTCAGTTATGCTCACCATGCAGGACGTAAAAGTCACGCTAAAGTAGAACAAGAAATGGTAATTTATATTCATTTTCTTTCAAAAATGGTTAAAATCACAACTAACATATTTTATATATTACAGATCGCTGCTAGTCCATTAACAAATATCAATCGTCGTCAAGTATGGGAGAAGACACACGCGAAAAAAGATGGAAGTATATCAGATGCCACTTCTTTGTACTTCGTAAGTCAAACAAATACTAACTTGCATATTCTTTTCATTAAACATTTTTTAGTGTACACTAATCTGCAAACTACAATCTCCACTATGTACTTAGGATTGATTATGAAGTTATTATGAACTTAGGAACCAAGATTGTAAGTTTGAACTATCTCCACTATGCCTGACATTGCTTTGCTAAAGATAAATATAATTTATCATTTTTGTCAGTTTTCTGCACTTCTTTAGAATTTAGTATGCATTCAGATAACAGGGAGTTGGAAAAATACTAATATGCATATATTAGTAATCAATTAACTTTCAGTAATATGATATATGGATTAAACAAATACTAATTGATGTTATTTTATAAATATTTCAGGATCAAATTGCGAAAGCAATGGAAAAGATCACTGATAGTGATGAAGAAAAATTGACAGTGGATGAAGACATCTTATCACAAGTGCTTGGTAAGGATGCAAGGGGTAGGAGCCGCGGTGTTGGGACCGTTGTACCAAAGACTAAAGTTAAGGCTTGTGCCATTGCACAGAAATGACTCAGACATGTTCGTGGAGACCATGATGAGTTGAAAATGAGGGTGGGAAGTTTGGAGGGTACAGTGGGAAGTATGTCTGGGCAATTGGAGGTTTTGATCAACATGGTGGGAAACATCGAACATGGAATTCGCACACCGGGCAATTCTTCTGATGGAGGACGCGCCACACAGTTCAATGCTCCTTAATTCGTTGCTTCTCAGTTCCCAAATTCGACCGATGTAGCGAACAATCAAAGATGTGAAATCCTCAACTCTGATTTAGACATAATAGCAACAGGTATTTATTACAAGCTTTCTATTTTTAGTTGCTTTCGAGCAGATATTTTGTTGGATAGATCTAGACATCTTTATTGCAACAGGTACTCTATGCCGAGATTCTACATCGTCCAAAATCCATAGGAAATCTGTACTACCCACACATGAAAAAGTGGTGTTGGACAACATACTGCTACCGGATGAGAGAACCAGCAAAATAAATCATCAATTTGCAGAGACCTTTGCTGAAGTTGGAGTGGGTGGGTATGTGTGCCATCCGAAGGGTCTTATTCAATATCTTTAGACGTTGGAGCAGGTATATTTTCTGTTTATGTTAATATTTTACTATGTGTTGTTTTACTTGTAGTTGTACCATGTTGTTTTGGCTTGAGATGTTTTTGTTTGGATATCTTGTCACTGTTTCTATCAGTTTTGAAAGTTTGGCCATTTTCCTTTTCTGTTGATCACTTTGAAACTAGACACTAGATTTGATAATCTAGTTTAACTAACTTGAGTTGCACATGCTCTGTTAAGTCTGCATTATCATATATATACACATGCATATATATATATATATGTATGCATATATGTGTGGATGTGAGATTTCATTCTTGCAACTTGCACTGGTTTTCACTTGCCTGTAAACTCCTTCTATATGGTCTTGATATGAACACTGTTTGGAGATTGATGATTGTTCTTGTGAGTCATTTTGAAGCTTTGAGTCACTGTTTGGAGATTGATGATTGTTCTATATGTAATGATTTAACTATCTTTGGATGCTGAGTAAGTAGTTAAACTGCTTTGAAGTATGAAATACTTGGACTGCCATCCAAGTCTGGGAATATATAGCATAAACAGCTCATACAATCTGCAAAGCTCAGCAGCAGATAGCCATATAGATAAGGATATGTAATATGAACATAATACAGAATATAAAATGAAAAGGTATAAGGTTTAACTGCCCTTGTTTCCATTTGTGGACATAATCCTGCTCCCTCACCTGTCCCTGAAATTATATGCTGTAATTAAGTTGTGTTTAAGGGTTTCAAGAGTTGATTTTTAATTTATGCTATGATGTATACCAATGTTCAAACAATTGTGATGATGTGTTTTCCATTTGCATTTCTAATCTGAAAGTAATGGCTCAATAATATACGCCTTTAAGCCGTATCTATGGTGTCAGTTAGATACGGCTTTAAGCCGTATCTAATGGGTCAATTAGATACGGCTTTAAGCCATATCTATTATGTAAATTAGCTACGGCTTTAAGCCATATCTTATTGACCACTTAGATACAGCTATGAGCCGTATCTAATTTACCTATTAGATACGGCTTAAAGCCGTATCTAACAATTAATGACACAATATTTTGATACGGCTTATAGCCGGGTCTAAGTTAATTAGATACGGCTTTTAGCCATTTCTAATTATCATTTATGGTGTAGTGAGAGTTGGCAGCAGTGATCTTCGCATTGAAGATATGAAGACATTATCTCTTAGGGGAGAGATTTGAGCTATACACAGATCATAAGTCCTTAAGATATTTATTCTCTCAGAAAGAATTGAATATGAGACAACAATGGTGGTTGGAGTTTTTAGCAGCTTATGATTTCGGTATAGAGTATACACCTGGGAAAGGAAATAAAGTAGTGGATGTTCTTAGCAAAAAACATCAGAATGTGGTGTTAGCCAAGTTGGCAGAATGGAAA
The DNA here is from genome assembly GCA_030737815.1 of Allium fistulosum. Taxonomy (NCBI): domain Eukaryota; kingdom Viridiplantae; phylum Streptophyta; class Magnoliopsida; order Asparagales; family Amaryllidaceae; genus Allium; species Allium fistulosum. The sequence goes on along the minus strand of CM060908.1, from coordinate 228,507,228 downwards.
GGTTTAGAAGCTTTGACTACTTATAGTGTGCAGTTAAGATCGACTGCTAGTTATAGTCAGAGCATCGCCATGTTGTCCTGTTTAGAAGTTCGACCAGTGTTGATAGAAAGGATTGCTTCTAAGCAGAAAGATGATCCATTATTAGCCGAGAAGATTAGAAGGCTTGAGGTTGGGTTGGAGATCGATGATCTAAAGTATTTTAGTCTTGACCAGAGGGGATGGTTGAGAAAGAAGGGATGGTTGTGTGGTTCAATTGTTGAGAAATTAAGGAAAGAAGTTCCGAGAGAATGTCATCGATTCAAATTTATGATTTGTTAACCCGCCTTTTGACAAGGCCGTGGACAGGTGGATTTAACTAAAATCAACAGTGTTACCCGGTTACAAGACGATCGTTGCGGAAGATATGATTGGGATCGAACGAGTGTCGAGTTAGGAAAGGATTGGAGGTATGAAGGCTAGTATGGCTCGCTCAAGTGTAGAAAGTCATGAGTGGCTCGGCCTAAGTGAGTCGGAAGATGTGGCTCATTGGTGATCTGGGTCGGCATTTCTGGATCGGTCGTGTTAGAGTGGATCAGTAGGAAGGCTAGGAGACGACGTGGAGTGGGTCGGCATTGGAGTGGATCGGTTAAGGAGGGTCGACCGGACAAAGGAAGGAAGGTCATGCATGGTTCGGTATGAATGGTTCCGGTCTCAAGGGGATTGAAGCATATGGGTCGGCCATACGTGGTTCGGTATAAATGGTTCTGGTCTCAAGGGGATTGAAGCATATTGGTCAGCCATACGTGGTTCGGTCGGCATAGCAGAAGGTTGTGAATAGGAAAAGGGGTTGGTATTTGTGGATCCTTGAATCGATATCGCATAAACACTGGATTGGTGTTGTGAAGCTTTGGATCTGCAGGATGGTGGGATAGGCATGTTGGAGTGGCTCCTGGTCGGCATGGCAGATTGGATCGGCGACTTTGGTTTGCTCTGGGTCGGTGGATCGGCCGGATCCATCAATGGTTCAATTGGCTATAGTATCAGGAGTCAGGGATAATTCGGATTTCAAAGTATCGTTGATACAGGACCCACCAATGGATCTCAGGGAATTCTTTCATGAAGCTGAGAGATTTCTTCGACAAGAGGATGCATGTTTGGATATGAAGTCAAAGGAAGTAAACATGGTTAAGGATGGAGGACCGCCCGGTGAAAGCTCCGGTAAAGACAAGGATAAAGGAAAGAGGAAGCGCCGGGAAAACCAAAATTCTCCATTTACACAGGATTGAATGCAACATTGGATTAGATATTCTTGGATACTATTGATCATCTTCTTTATCGAAGGCCGGCAAGGAGGGAACCCTCAGAATGCGAAAGGGCGTCAGGAAGGCACTGTCTCTTTCATGACCTGGATGGGCATGATACTAACAGTTGCCGACATCTTAAGGATATAATCGAGGAACATGTAAGGAATGGTCAGTTGCGACAATATGTCGAAACTCGGAATGCGACGGTGGAACAGAAGCAGCCAACGCCTACCTTGAACGACGATGGCGCGAGGCCCAGGAATCATGATGGTTTGGAATAAGTAACAAACTCCGGGCAAACGGTTAAGTCACTTACCCATGTACGAGGACAGAGACAACCCTTAGGCATGCTCTGAGATGATGATAAACCATGATGCTATGATTTGTGAAATCTGTTTTTTCCTTTTGGCTTGGACACTTACTTTTTCTGGTTTGGTTTTGGAGTTCGGTTTGAACTCTTGGTTTTGTTTGTTTTTTGATTTTGGTTTCGGTTTGGACGTTTGTCTTTTGGTTCGATTTTGATGTGGATTTCTGTTTTTCTGGTTTTATTTGGATTTCAGATTGGATTTTGATTTTCCTCTGGTTTTTTGGCTAAAAGAGTATGGACTATGCTCTTCAAGGGTCCAAAGAGACCAGGTTTCTGCCTATGACTTAGGCCCCATGATATCCATCGGTTACTATTTCAGGTCATCGAGTATGGATTATGCTCAGCAAGGGTCTGGAGAGACCAGGATTTGGCCTAGGACTTAGGCCCTATATTATCTACTATACAGGTCGTCAAGCATGGATTATGTTCGACAAGGGTCTGGAGCGACCATGATTTAGGTTAGGACTTAAGCCACGACATTACTTAGCGTTCAGGGACACTGAACCAGGAACACCATGGCATTACTTAACATAGGTCGCCGAGTGTGGATTACGCTTGGCCAGAACCCGAAAAGGTTACAGATTTGATATTGGCTATGAACAGCTAAGGATTTAGGTACAGACCCGGAGCGGTCCCGGATTTGGATATCGACCCGGAGAGGTCGTGGATGTGGTTTTTGGTTATTGGATATGGATGGATTAGAACTCGGTTTTCGGGTTCGAATGGATGTGGAATTGGATAAGGATTAGGTTACTAGATAGGAATCAGATATCGACTCGGAGCGGTCGTCGATTTGGATAAGGATACGGCAATGGCACTTGGATAAAATGGATTGGATTATGGTTCAGATGGTATGGCTATGGACGACATATGGACTTTCGATGATGGATCAAAAGCTATTCAATACACACCTTCCTACCACAAGGCATGTTTTGGGGGGCAAATGTTAACCCGCCTTTTGACAAGGCCGTGGACAGGCGGATTTAACTAAAATCAATAGTGTTACCCGGTTACAAGACGATAGTTACGGAAGATATGATTGGGCTCGAACGAGTGTCGAGTTAGGAAAGGATTGGAGGTATGGAGGATAGTATGGCTCGGTCAAGGGTGGAAAGTCACGAGTGGCTCGGCCTGAATGGGTCGGAAGATGTGGCTCGGCGGTGATCTGGGTCGGCATTTCTGGATCGGTCGTGTTAGAGTGGATCGGTAGGAAGGCTAGGAGACGACATAGAGTGGGTCGACATTGGAGTGGATCGGCAGTGGAGTGGATCAGTTAAGGAGGGTCGGTCGGACAAAGGAAGGAAGGTCATGCATGGTTCGGTATGAATGGTTCTGGTCTCAAGGGGATTGAAGCATATGGGTCGGTCATATGTGGTTCGGCCATTGTGGGTCGGTCAGCATAGCAGAAGGTTGTGAATAGGAAAAGGGGTTGGCATTTGTGGATCCTTGGATCAGTATCGCATAAACACTGGTTCGGTGTTGTGAAAGCTTTGGATCAGCAGGATGGTGGGATCGGCATGTTGGAGTGGCTCCCCGTCGGCATGGCGGATTGGATCAGCGACTTTGGTTTGCTCTGGGTCGGTGGACTTCGTGCTTCGGGTCGGCAATTTCTTGTCTTCGGGTCGGTTATGAAGACATGGGGTCGGCTGTAGGAAACGAAAGGGCGTCAGCCATAGGGATTGTGCTTGGAGTCATGGAACATGCTACTTCGAGTCAGTGAGGCTGTTACTTCGGGCCAATGATAGGTTTACTCCCGGTCGGCAAAGACAACAAGGAGTCAGTATATTGAAGGAAGGGATTGAGTCTTGGTGGGCCCGGAACACTCAGGAAGCCCAGTAACCCGGATTTTGCCTATAAATACAGTAGGCGGGGCTTCAGGAAAAGGATCTTCATTATGTTTCCCTTCGTCTTCTATACTAAGGCTGTTCTGCCATTGTTGTTCTAAAGACTCTGGATTGTAACTGTAATTGATTCTGACATCAATAAAAAAGGAAATTTATGGAGTGAACGTAGGCCGGAGTTAGCCAAACAACTATAAATCCTCTGTTATTATTGCTTTCCTTTTAATTTTTACTATTTTTCATATTTATACTCTCTACATACATTCTATCTATGATTTGTGATTGTTGGTTGGTGCTTGCATCTGGATTTGGGTGTTAGTGACCAATTTTGGCGCTAACATGATTCATCCTGGAGGAACCAAGATGTATCAAGATATGAAGAGGAGCTTCTACTGGGAAGGTATGAAGAAGGATGTTGGCTTGTGGGTTAGGAAGTGTGCGAACTGTCAACAAGTGAAGGCCGAACATCGAAAGCCAAGTGGATTGCTTCAACCTTTGGAAATACCAGTTTGGAAATGGGATTCGATATCCATGGATTTTATAGACGGGTTGCCAAAGTCGAATAGAGGAAATGAAAATATATGGGTCATAGTGGACAGGTTTACAAAGAGTGCCCATTTCATTCCAGTTAAGTCAATAGGACGGCGCTTGTTTTAGCTAAGTTGTTCATGAAGAATATAGTTAGACTACATGGAATTCCCAGTAGTATAGCCAGTTAAAGAGATGCTTTGTTTACTAGTGAATTCTGGAAGAGTCTACAGGAGACTTTGTGTACCAAGCTTAAGATGAGTACTGCGTATCACCCTCGGACGGTTGGGCAGATCGAGAGAGTTAATAGGGTACTTGAGGATTTGTTAAGAGCTTGTGTGTTGGACTTTGGTGGATCTTGGGAAGATCACCTATACTTAGTCGAGTTTTCCTATAATAACAACTATCAGATTAGTATAAGAATGATGCCTTTCGAAGCTTTATATGGAAGGCTATGCAAATCACCAGCATGTTGGTTGGAGACTAGAGACATATTAGTCTTGGGTCCAGATCTGGTTAAAGAGGTGATAGAGAAAATTGAGTTGATCCAAGAAAGGATGAAGGAAGCTAAGTCTAGACAGAAAAATTACGCAGATAAGAGGCATAAAAATCTAGATTTCTCGGTTGGAAATAGAGTCTTCATCAATGTATCACCAATGAAGGGTATGGTACGATTCGGAAAGTGAGGGAAACTGGCACCGAGATAGGTTGGTCCGTTCCTTGTTATAGAGAGGATCGTAAAGCTCGTGTACAAAGTAGAGTTGCCGAGAGGTATGGCAGGTGTCCATAATGTGTTTCATGTATCTCATCTTCATAAGTATGTGCATGAACCGGAGACTACTATTCCTCCCTCAGAGTTGGAAGATTTGATAGTAGAACCGAATGAATTTTGTTAGACAACTAGTTCAGGTTGTAGCAAGAGATGAGAAGAGGTTAAGAAATAAGACAGTCAAGTTGGTGAAAGTTCAATGGAGTGACAACAAGAAGGACTGTACTTGGGAGGCAAAAGACAGGATTAGAGATACTTATCCTGATCTTCTGTGAGGGTATGTTCTATATTTGCTTTATATAGACTGTTTCTAATCAGGTAGGATAGTATGGAGTTAGGAGTTGTTACAGATGATTGCTATGCTTAGTATTTAGTCCTTACTGAATTTTTAGGACGAAATTATTTAAGGAGGGGAGCCTATAACATCCCTAATTTTAAATAACATTATTCAGGAGATTTAATTAGGTAAATTAAATAGAATAATGTAAAGATTAGAGTGACAAGGGGATTGAGATTTGAAAATTAAATAGAGGTCATGCTTAATTAAATAAAATTAAAAGAATGAGTTTATGGGAATGGTTTCATAAGTTATCTAATAAGAGAATAATGCAAGGGCATTATTGAAAATAGCCGTCCACCATAACCCTTAACCCCAAAACCATTATTACCATTTTCATTCCATACGTTTATAATGCAAAAACATAAGAAAAGGGGAGCTCAAAGCCGGCCACGACCTAGGGGAAATGATGATTAAAAATTCACTAAAGCTTAGGATTCAAGCGAAGGAGGATTAAGCAATATCAAATCTCAAGTTCTTTATCCAAAGCAAGGTGAATAATAATCAAAACCATCTCATTTTCCATTTTAAAGAGCATTTGATTTTTGGTTTTAAGTTTAAAAACTTTATGATGATTTTAATGATGATATGCTTGGATTACATGATATGTTTGATTCAAACAAGTATGTTTGATAAATGTTTTATTCGCTTTTATGGTAAAAACATTGTATTTATTGGGTTTCGAATGCCATTAGGATTTAAAATGTTATGTAAAACATTATTTTTGAGATGGGTTTAAATTTTCATAATTATCCAAGCTATGGATAATTTATTATGAATTTTTGAAGAAAGAAATTAATAATTGGGTTTAAAATTTATTTCGACTATTATAAAGTATTTTGGGTCTCAAATTTATATATGTTAGATAATATATTAAAAGTGAATTATGATGATTTTTGGGGATTTTTATTAAGTATTTTACTATGTAAATTAAATTATTTAAGTTGGAGGACTTAAATGTATTAATTGTTTGTTAAAGGAAAGGGCTACTTTGTAAATTATTTTTAGTTAATTCTAGTTGAATTCGGCAGTATTTTAGAAAATATTTTGGTAAAGTTTAGGGCAACTAATAATATTTTTTACAAATAGGCAAGTTAGTTGAAAAACATTTATTTAAAAAGGCAACAAAACAGTTTTGCACAGATTTGCTGCTTTGCCACTTTCGTTTGCTACCTTTCGACCTCACACCTCCGCCTCCAACCAAGTCGAAACCAATACACATAGTATCAATGCTTTGGTACGTAGTGGATTGGAGAAAGGAAGAAGGTATAGAGTCAAAAACATGCTTTCGAAAGGTCGATGCCATTTTAAATAGCTTGCGAAGGTCTTTATTTTGCTTACAAAAGCGATGTCGCTTGCCTAGCTTTTAATGGATGCTTTCAAAAGGGTTGAATTACTTTTATATAGATTTCGAAGGGGTTGCCGTCTTTTTGTTTAAAGGTAGCTTTCGAATGAGTTGCCGTATATTATGTTTTAAAGAGAAGCTTTCGAAAGGGTAGTTTTGAATCAAGTCGAAACCTTGCAACCGCCTTCCTACCTTTCGAATAGGTTAAAAAAATTCAGTGAGTTCAAAAGGCAAGATTTTGTTTTATAAATATAACAGGCCAATTCCTAATGCTCTTGAAAGGGCTCTAGTAGCCATTTAAACTGAATGTTTCGAAGGCAATGGCTTCGAAGACGTTTCAAAGCTATCCTTCCAATTGTATAACTTAAAAGATTAAAGCTTTCTTAAGGATGGTTCTGAAGCCATCTGTTTTCCCCAAACTCTTTTATTTGAAGGTTAATGGTTTCGAAAGAGTTAATTTCAAATGGTTTCGAATCTATGATTCTATAAGTTTTAAAGATATGCTTTAATACTTTCCAAAGGAATGTTTTGATGGTTTCAAAAGGAAGGTTTTGATGCTTCCTAAAGAGATATTTTGAAGTGTTTCAAATGGCATATGTTTAAGTGTTTTGAAAATAAGATTTGAATACTTTCGAAAGATATATTCAAATGGTTTCGAAAGTAAAGGTCTAAGGTTTCGAATGCCTTAGTTTTCAAAACAAAGAACCCAATCGTCACATCCCCTACTTGTAGGCCCAAAACTAACGGCTACGGATGCTGCAACCATTCGTAGTTATTAATCCACGACGACCAAATACGGTAATGTTATATACATTGATGTAACATAAACACGTGGATATGGAAAAAATTTAAAACTAAAAAACAACTTTCACATTCCATTTTAAAGCATTTCAAATTCATTACATAATCCAAATACGAGATCCACGTTCAAAGAAAATATACTTATTACAACATATGCCAAGAGCGACATATGAAGATGCCCCTTGGACGATCAGAGTATATATAGGCAATTAAACAACTTTTCCATTACAAAAACAACACAGTAGAATCAAAATTAAAGAGAACTCTAAGTGGCTATCATGCCTCCAGCACGTCTCCAGAAGATTATTCGTCTAAAGAGGTACTTGAAAACCTCAACTCTCAAACCACACAAAATCAATTGAGTACCCGAGAGTTTAAGAGGAAAACATAAACTTCAAGTCAGACATAAAGCCTGGTATGAATAATAATCTACCATCTCAAACCATTTAGATATCTAGTGAGACCACGCCACTTAGCGGAATGGGTTTTCCCCTCACTAGTATCCTAAAAACTTTATAAAACCATATATTGTGCTTCTACATCCACAACGTTTAAAAAAATTCAAAACAATATGATGAAATGCAAGCAAGTAAATCAATTCTGGATTTCCCATTCCCATTCATTATGAAAAACTGTCTCATTTATAGTTTCTAGGGCCACTATTAACCTATTAGTTTTTGTAGGCTTACTAATAACCTGTTTAATGTTTATGGACTCCCCATCCAGTTTCATAGTTTTCACGGGCTTACTATTAACCTATTTAAATTTATGGACTCCCTGTCTTATTTCATAGTTTTCATGGGATCACTAAGAACCTATTGGCCCCTGTCAATAACATCATTGTTTCATGGGTTCTCCCCGAACCTATTGGTAACTCCAATAACTTTCCTCTTATCCTAGTTTTCATGAGTTGACTAGGAACCTATTGACATCCGTCGGTAACTTAATCTGGATATAGTTCTCATGAATTCACTACAAACCAATTGGCCATTGCCAATAACTCTTTCTAATCATAGTTTTCATGGGTTTACTATGAACCTGCCTCCCTAAAAACTTCTTTTATACATAGTTTTCATGGGTTTACTAAGAACCGGTCTATCTAACAACTTCAGTATTTAGGCATCCTATATCCTAGTCTATCTGACCTCCTGGATGCTATTCTACTCATTCAGGAGTTAATTCAATTTATATTCACTACCGGGTCAACCTAGCTGGTTATTCTGCCCTTCCCCAAAATATAGTTATGGGTCCATTACAATGTGAATATATACATATATGAAGAAGCAAACATAATAACTTGGTTAATCCTTTTAACCTATTAATCTAAGAAAACTTCTTCAAAAACTCCATAATTAAAATCATTTCTAAAACTCTTTATTTATGCCATGGTTTTCCTTTAAAATGAGATTGGGTTATTTGTTTTGAAAACTAAGGCTTTCGAAACCTTAAAACATTACTTTCGAAACCCCTTGATATTCTCCTTCAAAAGCAAAGGAATCTTCTTTTCAAAACAGTAAATATATACCTTTCGAAGCTCTTTAATCATCTCTTTCGAGACCAAAATATACCTTTCGAAAGTATCAAAACATTACTTAATATCCTTAGAAACATAGCTTCGAAACCAATGAAAGTACCCCTTTCAAAACCATTGGGTTTACTCAAAAACATCTTTTGGGTCAAAGTGAATATATACGAAAGTATCCCTTTCGATACCTTTATAATTCTTATAAAATTGTTTGGGGAAAGCTTGATGGCGTCGGCACCATCCTTTCGAAAGCTTTAAAACATTTAAGTAAAACATTGAAAGTTAGCATCGAAACCCCCTTTCGAAGCCATTGCCTTCAGAACCCTTGAACCCTTTCGAAAGCATTTAGGAAGTGGCTTAGTACATCTTTAAAACAGAAGCTACCCTTTAAAAGCATTAATGGCTTCAATACACTCAAAAGGCAAAAGAATGGCAGCAAGCCTTCGACTAGGTCCGAACCACCATTTTCGAAAGCATTGTTTTATAAACAAGGGACTCATTTGAAAGCATCATACTTAAAAATGAAAGTTGGCAACCTTCTTCGAAAGCTATTTAGATAACCCCTTTTTGATAGCATATATTTTGACTCCTTCGAAAGCTTTAGTAAAACAAAGGCAAGCACTAACATTTAAAAGCAAAGCAATGGTTTCGTTCCCATCGGAAGCTATGTTTCGACACCATGCCTTCTGCCTTTTTCCCATCCACTACGTACCAACATTGATACCTTATGTATTGGTTTTGAATTTGTGGGGTTTCGACTTGATTGAAGGTGGAGGCTATGATTCGAAAGGTGCTTCTAATGGAGACGGAACCCACTTTTCTAGGTAAATCTGATTTAATGCCAATTAAAGCAAACACTTTCTAACTAACCTGCCTACTTGTAAATATATGATTAGTTGCCTCAACTTTTCAAATCCTTTACACAAAATAACTGCTGCTTAATTTTAGATCTAAACCAAGATTAATTTAACAAATAAGCCCTTCCATTAAGCAAAACCAATAATGCTAATAAGTCTTCTTTTAAAATATTTAATTTCCATAGCAAATCACTTAGGAAAAATCCCCAAAAATCATATAAATTCAATTTTAACATGTTATCTAACATATCTAAATTTCAGACCGAAATTCTCAATATAATTTCTGAAATAAAATTCTAAACCAAATTAACCATATTTTCCTTTGAAAATTCATAATAATCTATCCAAAGCTTGGAAAATTTTCAAAATTAAAACCCAACTCCAAAATAATGTTTTACATAACAAATAAATTCCTCATGGCATTCGAAAACAATTATAATCGGTTTACCCTTAAAACCGTGTAAAATCTTAATTAAACAATCTTGTTTAAATCTAACATGTTATGATCCAAGCATATCATCATCCAAATCATCATAAAAATGGATTAATCATAAACCCGAAAATAAATGATTATATAACAAAATAGAGATGATATAGATTATTATTCACCTTGATTATGATAAGAAGATTGGATTGAGATTTATTCCTCTTGCTTTAATTCCTTAGCTTTAGATTTTATTTTCTCCTCTTTTATCCTAGTAATGGCCGGCTCCTCTTTTTATGTTTGTGTTTGTATTTTGTTTTGGCAAAATGACGTTAATGGGAAATGAAACTATAAGTAACGAGAATATATAAGGATAATGGGTTACGTGCGGCTATGTTCCAATATACCATTATGTACATTAATTAGCCTATAAGCCATTCTTAAGCTCATTTAAATAATTAAGCATGGCCTCTAAGTGTTTATTCAAATCTCAATCCCCTTATCACTTGATATTTACATTATTCCTTTTAATTTATCTATTTAAATGTCCTGAATAATGTTATTAAAAATTAGGGGTGTTACAGGCTTCCCTCCTTAAAGAATTTCGTCTTCGAAATTCAGTAAGGATTATATACTAAACATAGCAATCATTTGTAATCACTCCTAACAACCATACTAGCCTACCTGGCTAGCAATTATCTATATAAAGCTAATATAGACATACCCACAAAGCAGATCAGGATAAGTATCTCTAATCATATCTTCTGTCTCCCAGTTACAGTCCTTCTCATTGTCGCTTCATTGAACTTTCACCAACTTGACTGTCTTGTTCCTCAATCTTTTCTCATCTCTCGCTACAACCCGTACTGGTTGTCTAACAAAAGTCAAATTAGGCTCTACTATCAAATCTTCCAACCCTGTTGGAGGAATAGTAGTTTCTGGATCATTCACATACTTGCGAAGATGGGACACATGAAATACATTATGGACACCTACTATACTGCTTGGCAACTCTATTGTGTATGCGAGCTTTCCAATCCTCTCTGTAATCTGGAATGGACCAACATATCTCATTGCTTGCTTCCCTGATCTCCCGAACCGTACCACACCCTTCATTGGTGATACTTTAATGAAAACCTTATCTCCAACTGAAAAGTCTAGGTCTTTACGCCTCCTATCTGTGTAACTCTTTTGTCTGGACCAAGCTTCCTTCATCCTTTCTCGGATCAACTCAATCTTCTCTGTCGCCTCTCTAACTAGATTTGTACCTAAGACCAATTTGTCTCCAGTCTCCAACCAACATGCTGGCGATTTGCATGGCCTTCCATACAAAGCTTCAAAAGGTGCCATTCCTATACTAGTTTGGTAACTATTATTATAGGAAAACTCAACCAAATGTAGGAGATCTTCCCAAGGTTCACAAAAGTCCAATATACAAGCTCTCAACAAATCCTCGAGTATCTTTTTGACTCTCTCTGTCTGTCCATCTGTTCGAGGGTGATATGCAGTACTCATATTGAGCTTGGTACCAAATACAACCTGTAGACTTCCAAAATTCGCTAGTGAACAAAGCATCTCTGTCACTGACTATACTACTAGGAATCCCATGTAATCTAATAATGTTCTTCATGAACAACTTAGCTAAAACAGGTGCCATCCTGGTAGACTTTACTGGAATGAAATGGGCACTCTTGGTCAACCGATGCACTATAACCGATATACTTTCATTTCCCTTATTTGACCCTGGCAACCCATTTATAAAATCCATGGATATCGAATCCCATTTTCAAACTGGAATCTCTAAAGGCTGAAGCAATCCACTCGGCTTATGGTGTGCGGCTTTCACTTGTTGACAGTTTGCACACTGCCTAACCCACAAGCTAACATCACTCTTCATACCTTCCCAACACAAGCTTCTCTTCGAATCTTTATACATATTGTCCCTCTAGGATGAATCGTGAACTTGGATCGATGACATTCTTCAAGAACTTCTTTTCTTAAGTTCTCAACATTTAGAAACACACAACCGTCCCTTCTTTCTCAACCACCCTCTCTGATCAAGACTAAAATCTTTTAGATCATCGATCTCTGATCCAACCTCAAGACTTTTAATCTTCTAGGCTAATAATGGATCTTCCTTCTGCTTAGAAGCAATCCTCTCGATCAACATTGGTCGAACTTCCAAACAGGACAAGATGACAGTATTTTGACTAGAACTAGTAGTCGATCTTAACTGCACACTACAAGTAGTCAAAGCTTCTAAATCCTTCCATTTTGCCGACATAGCTAACACCACATTCTGATATCTTCTACTAAGAGCATCCACTACCTTATTTCCTTTCCCAAAAGTATACACTATACCAAAATCATAAGCAACTAAAAACTCCAGCCACCTCTGCTATCTCATATTCAGCTTCTTCTGAGAGAATAAGTACCTTAAAGACTTATGATCTGTGTATAGCCCAAATCTCTCCCCTAAGAGATATTGTCTCCAAATCTTCAATGCAAAGATCACCATAGCCAACTGCAAATCATGAGTAGGATATCTCACTTCATGCGGTCTAAGCCGTGGTGAAGCGTAGGCTATCACTTTACCATTCTGCATCAACACAGCTCCTGATCTAGTTCTGCATGCATCGGTATACACCACCAACCCTTGGTTTCCATCTGGAACTACTAACACAGGTGCATTGGTCAAAAAATGCTCTAACTTAAGGAATGCTTCCTCACATTTGTCGGACCAGACATACTTCACATCTTTCCTGGTTAGCTTAGTCAGAGGTTTTGCTATCCGTGAGAAATCCTTGATGAATCTCTAGTAATAGCCAGCAAGTCCAAGAAAACTTCTAATCTTAGTCACCATCTATGGTCTTTTCAAATTATTAACAACTCCGACCTTATTTGGAACGACTGACAACCCTTTCTTTGAAACCACGTGACCAAGAAACTTAACCTCTTTCTTCCAAAAACGACACTTGGAAAACTTCGCCTTTAGCTGATGCTGTCTCAGCGTCTCAAGCACTATTCTAAGGTGATCCTCATGCTCTCTTTCATCCTTAGAGTATACTAAAATGTCATCTATAAACACCAGCACAAACTTATCCAAGTGCTCTTGGAAAACTCGATTTATCAAATGCACGAAGAAAGCAGGTGGAATTACTAACCACTCATACGAACATACCTAGTCTGAAATATTGTCAAAGGAATACTATCATTTACCACTCTTAACTGATGGAAATCCGTCGCCAAATCCAACTGGGAAAACACTCTGGCTCCACACAAATGATCGAATAGATCATCAATTCTCAGTAAAGGTTACTTATTCTTGATCGTCCTCTCGTTCAACTGTCAATATTCGATACACATCCTCAACGACCCATCTGAGTTCTTTACGAACACCACGGCCGCTCCCCAAGGCGAACTGCTTGGTCTAATAAAATTCCTTCCTTCTAGATCCACTAGTTGCACCTTCAATTCCTTCATCTCGGTAGGTGTCATCCTGCTAAGTGGTCTAATCACAGGTTCAGCTCCTGGCACAGGATCTATCCGAAACTCAACAGCTCGTTTCGATGGTGGTCCTGTGACCGCTCAAAGACATCTGCAAACTCTCTTGCTACACGAACTTGACTAAGCACTTCTCCCACTTCCATTGCACTTAACACAGCACAACTACTCCGGTTAGAATTCTCCACCGAGAATATAATTCGGTTATGACTATCAGGGTGTCTTAGTGATATCTCCCCATCCTGGTAAAATATCCTAGCCTCGTACCTTCTCAACCAATCCATACCCAATATGATCCCGAAATCTACGAAATCAAAAACATACAAGCTGCATGCAAACTTATGACTTAACAAATCAAGTTCTAACTGGTCACATCTCATCTCTAGAGTTGCATACCCTCCTATTGGATTCGCAACCCTTAAGGAAGTAACAAGGTAGGTGGGTTCTAAGCATAATGTATCAACCAAACACTGAGATATAAATGAATATGTTGCACCAAAAGCAAAAAGTACCCTAACTAGTATACTTTGAATCAAAAGCGTACATTCCATCACAGTCTTCACTTTATTTGCTACAGCAAGCCTAGCCGATCCAATAGTAAAAACCTTTCCCTTGTCTGCCCTGACTGGCTCTGGACACTGATTCTTGTAATTCCCAACTTGGTCACAGTAGAAGCACTTTACATTCTTCTTATCTACAGCCTGCTTCCTATTACCTGACCGACACTCATTCGCATATTGACCATTCTTATCGCACTTGAAACAAAGTAAGCCAGCCTTTGACTTCTCGGCATCATCTCCCTTCTTGGCTCCCTTCTTCTTAAAGAACTTTCTATTCTTTCCCTGAGAACCCTGGATCTCAACTGGCTTCTCTCTAGCACAAATAGCAAGCATCTCCTCATAGCGGATTGCCATCTCCATAACTAAATTACTAGGATAACGAAGATGTGGCAGGGTTGCCCTAGCAATCTCAGGCCTTAGTCCCCTAATAAACTTCTCATTCCTCCTGATGACGGTGTTTATAGTATTATATCCATAACCGGATAACTCATCAAACTTAGTGGCATACTCAACAACCGACATCTCACCTTGCTCTAGACCAAAAACTTCTTCAGCAGCGCTAAGTTAGCAACCTCAGACATAAACCTCTGTTCAAATCTCCTTCAAAAATCAACCCAAGTCAATTCCTCCTCCGGAACTCTGATAGTAACACTATTCCACCAATGAGGTGCTGACCCTTGCAACTACCTAGAGGCCAACCTTCTCTTCTGCTCATCATCTAAACCCAAATCAACAAATATTCTATCACAATGCAACATCCAATTCTCTACCTATATGGCATTCTCCTTCCCCATAAATGGCTTCCCACCAAGACTGGTGTAATCTCTGCTCAACTTAGCATAATTATTCCTGATTGGAGCCATAGGATTAGCTCCTCCAACATTTCCAGCCACTCCAGCAACAACTCCTGCTTGCATCATATTGACGAAAAACTGATACATCGCCCTAATATCCACTGGTGGATTTCCAGCATCCACATTGACATCTGCATTTTGGTTAGCATTAGCCTGTCGACCCGGGTTCCTCCTGGTGGGTCGAGCATTTTCATTGGTTGTGGTGCTTCCTCCACTGAGATTTCCTCTTCCGTTTCCTGCCTCCATATCTTCTTTCTCATAAATCTGCATACAAGCCTTAGTAAGATACAGAAGAACGGTCTTAGAGAGAGGGGAATACTACTTATATATATCTATATCAAATACAAGCACGTTACTATAGCGTTAATCCAAACACCGATCTTATTTTTTGATTCATTGGATTATGTTTGAAAATATTTTAGGTTTAAATTTCTTCTAAATTTCATAAACCTATGTTATGATACCAACTTATAACATCCCCTACCTGGAGGCCCAAAACTAATGGCTATGGATGTTGCAGCCATCCATAGTTATTAATCCTCGGCAACAAAATACGGTAATGTTAGATACATTGATATAACAGAAACACATGGATATGGAAAAAATTTAAAACTAACAAACAACTTTCACATTCCATTTCAAAGCATTTCAAATTCATTACATAATCCCAATACAAGATCCATGTTTAGAAAAAAATATACTTATTACAACATGCGCCAAGAGCGTCATATGAAGATGCCCCCTTGGATGATCAAAGTATACATAGGCAATTAAACAACTTTGCCATTAGAAAACAACAAAGTGGAATAAAAATTAAATAGAACTCTAAGTAGCTATCATGCCTCCTGCACATCTCTGGAAGGTTATTCGTCTAAAGAGGTACCTGAAAACCTCAACTCTCAAACTACTCAAAATCAATTGAGTACCCTAGAGTTTAAGGGGAAAACATAAACTTCGAGTCAGACATAAAGCCTGGTATGAATAATAATCTACCATCTCAAACCATTTAGATATCTAGTGAGACCATGCCGCTTAGAGGAATGAGTTTTCCCCTCACTAATATCCTAAAACCTTTATAAAAACATATAGTGTGCTTCTACATCCACAATGGTTGAAATAATACAAAACAATATGGTGATATGAAAACAAGTAAATTAATTCTGGATTTCCCATCCCTATTCATTCTGACAAACTATCTTATTTATATTTCTAGGATCACTATTAACATATTAGTTTTCATGGGCTTACTAATAACATGTTTAATGTTTATCGACTCCCTGTCCAATTTCATAGTTTTCACGGGCTTACTATTAACCTGTTTAAATTTATGGACTCCCTATCCTATTTCATAGTTTTCATGGGATCACCAAGAAATTATTGGCTCATGCCAATAACATTATTGTTTCATGGGTTCTCCCTGAACCTATTGGTAACTCCAATAACTTACCTCTTATCCTAATTTTCATGGGTTGACTAGGAACCTATTGACATCCGTCAATAACTTAATCCGTATATAGTTTTCATGGGCTCAATACAAAACTATTGGCCCTTGCCAATAACTCTTTCTAATCATAGTTTTCATGGGTTTACTATGAACCTGTCTCCCTTACAACTTCTTTTATACATAGTTTTAATGGATTTACTAAGAACCTGTCTATCTGACAACTTCAATATCTAAGCATCCTATATTCTTGTATGTCTGACCTTTTGGATGCTCTTCTACTCATTCAGGGGTTAATTTAATTTATATTCACTACTGGGTTAACCAAGCTGGTTATTCTACCCTTCCCAAAAATACAGTTCTGGGTCCATTACAATGTGAATATATACATACATGAAGAAGCAAACATAATAATTTGGTTAATTCCTTTAACCTATTAATTAAGGAAAACTTCTTCAAAAACTCCATACTTAAAATCATTTCTAAAACTCTTTATTCATGCCATGGTTTTCCGTTAAAATGAGATTGGGTTTATTGTTTTGAAAACCAAGGCTTTCGAAATCTTAAAACATTACTTTCGAAACCCATGGATAACCTCCTTCGAATGCATAGAAAACTTCTTTTCAAAACAATAAATATATACCTTTCGAAGCTCTTTAATCATCTCTTTCCAAACCAAAATATACCTTTCGAAAGTATCAAAACATTACTTAATAATCCTTAGAAACATAGCTTCGAAACAAATGAAAGTACCCCATTCAAAACTGTTGGGTTTATTCAATAACATCTTTTTGGTCAAAGTGAATATATACGAAAGTATCCCTTTCAAAACCTTTAAACTTCTTATAAAATTGTTTGGGGAAAGCTTGATGGCATCGGCACCATCCTTTTGAAAGCTTCAAAACATTTAAGTAAAACATTGAAAGTTAGCATCGAAACCCCCTTTCGAAGCCATTGCCTTTGGAACCCTTGAACTCTTTCGAAAGCATTTAGGAAGTGTCTTAGTACGTCTTTAAAACAAAAGCTATCCTTCAAAAGCATTGATGGCTTCAATACACGCGAAAGGTGAAAGAACAGCAGCAAGGCTTCAACTAGGTCAGAACCACCATTTTCGAAAGCATTGTTTTATAAACAAGAGACTCATTCGAAAGCATCATACTTACAAATGAAAGATGGCAACCTTCTTCGAAAGCTATTTAGAAAACCCCTTTTTGATAGCATATGTTTTGACTCCTTCGAAAGCTTTAGTAAAACAAAGGCAGATGCTAACTTTTAAAAGCAAAGCAAAGGTTTTGTTTCCATCGAAAGCTATGTTTCGACACCATGCCTTCTGCCTTTTTCCAATCCATTATGTACCAACATTAATACCTTGTGTATTGGTTTCGACTTTGTAGGGTTTCGACTTGATTGAAGGTGGAAGCTATGGGTCAAAAGGTGGCGGAACCCACTTTTCTAGGTAAATCTGGTTTAATGCCAATTAAAGAAAACACTTTCTAACTAACCTGCCTACTTGTAAGCATACAATTGGTTGCCTCAACTTTTCAAATCCTTTACACAAAATAACTGCCACATAATTTCAGGTCCAAAACAAGATTAATTTAGCAAATAAGCCCTTCAATTAAGTAAAACAAATAATGCTAATAAGTCCTTCTAATATAATTTAATTTCCATAGCAAATCACTTAGGAAAAATCCCCAAAAATCATAGAAATTCATGTTTAACATGTTATCTTACATATCTAAATTTCAGACCCAAATTCTCAAAATAAATTTTGAAATAAATTTTTAAACCCAATTTACCATATTTTGCTTTGAAAATTTATAATAATCTTTCCATAGCTTGGAAAATTATCAAAATTAAAACCCAACTCCAAAATCATGTTTTACATAACATATAAATTCCTTATAGCATTCGAAATCAATTATAATCGATTTTACTCTTAAAACCATGTAAAATCATAATTAAACAATCTTGTTTAAATCTAACATGTTATGATCCAAGCATATCATCATCCAAATCATCATAAAAATGGATTTAATCTTAAACCCGAAAACAAATGATTATATAACAAAATAGAGATGATATAAATTATTATTCACCTTGATTATGATAAGGAGATTAGATTGAGATTGAGATTTATTCCCCTTGCTTTAATTCCTTAGCTTTAGATTTTATTTTCTCCTCTTTTCTCCTAGTAATGGTCAGCTCCTCTTCTTATGTTTGCGTTTGTATTTTGTTTTTGCTAAATGACGTGAATGGGAAATGAAACTATAAGGAATGAGAATATATACGGGTAATGGATTTTGTGCGGCTATTTCCAAATATAACCTTATGTAAATTAATTAGCCTATAAGCCATTCTTAAGCCCATTTAAATAATTAAGCATGGCCTCTAAGTGTTTATTCAAATCTCAACCCCCTGAATAATTAAGCATTAACCAGAACATAGGATGCCCAAAGACTGATCAAGAATTGTCAGTTTAGATCGGTTTCATAGTAAACCCATGAAAACTATGATTGGAGAGAGTTATTGGCAGGGGCCAATAGGTTCGTAGTGATCCCATGAAAATTGTATCCGGATAAAGTTATTGACATAGATTAATAGGTTCATAGTCAACCCATGAAAACTTTGATATGAAAGAAGTTATTGGAGATACCAATAGGTTAAGGGGGAACCCATGAAATAATTGGATCAATTTATTGGCAGGCCCAATAGGTTCTTAGTGATCCCATGAAATCTATGAAATTGGGCAGAAAGTCCATAAGAGTTAAAAAGGTTATTAGTCATCCCATGAAAACTAATAGGTTAATAGTGACCCTAGAAATAACCGAGACAGATAGTTAATTGAATGGGGATGGGAAATCCAACATGTATTACTTGTTTGCATATCTTCATTATATTTTAAATTGTTATATTTTAACCATTGTATATGCAGGTGCACAGTATATGGTTTTTATAAATTTTTGGGTAAGATACAAGTGAGGGGAAAACCCATTCCGCTATGCAGCGTGGTCTCACTAGATATCTAAATGGTTCGAGATGGTAGGTTATTATTCATACCAGATTTTTTGTCTAACTCGAAGTTTATGTTTTTTCCCTTAAACTCTCGGTTGCTCAGTTGATTTTGGGTAGTTTGAGAGTTGAGGTTTTTCAGGTCCTCCTTTAGACGAATAAACTTCTAGAGACGTGCAGGAGGCAAGCTAGCTAATAGGAGTTGTTTTCTATTTGATTCCGCTGTGTTTTAATGTAAAGGAAAAGTTGTTTAATTGCCTATGTTTAGACTCTGATCATCTAAGAGGGTATCTTCATATGTCGCTATTGGCGTATTTTTTAATAATTATATTTTTTCTGAATGTGGTTCTCGAATTTGGGATTATGTAATTAATTTGAAATATAATTTGAAATGGATCTAACATTACCGCATTTGGTCATCGAGAATTAATAACTATGGATGACTGCAGCATCCGCAGCCGTTAGTTTTGGACCTCCAAGTGGGGGGTGGTATAGGATCAAACCTTGAAACTAGGATCATTATCAAAAGTGAGATGTAAATTAAATATTTACCATGGATTTGTGTTAAGAAGGTTGAGATTTGCCTTTTGATTAATTTCTTCAAGCTTTCTACTTGATTCCTAGCTTATCTTCTATTTTATTCCTCTTTATGGAGGTCGGCCAAGCTCTTAGAGTTTTGATTTTATTTTTGAATGTTAAAATGAATAAGGAATAGATAATGGAAGGGTTTAGAGTATTAGAATGAAGGATGTTCCCATTTTACCCTTACCATATTCCCCCTACTTACTTATTTCAATTTTCTTTTGCTTATACATTCATTAAGGCACGACCCCTTATTAATTAACAAATCTCAACCCCTTAACTATTAACATTATTTTATTTAATTCATCCAATTAGATTTTATAAATAATGTTACTCAAAATTAGGGTTGTTACAGCCTCCCCTCCTTAAAGAATTCGTCCTTGAAATTACGATAAGGTACTCACAACAATCAAACCTAAAGGTAAAACATACCATGTAACAAGTCAGGATAAGTATCTCTAATCCTGCTATCAGTTTCCCAAATATAGTCTCTCTCGTCATCACTCCACTAGACTTTGACTAATCTGACTGTCTTGTTCCTTAGTCTCTTCTCATCTCTTGCAATTATATGAACTGGTTTTCTAACTATAGTCATATCCGGTTCCACTACTAGATCATCTAACACAGTCGGTGTAATAGTAGTTTTTGGATCTCGAACACACTTCCTTAGATGAGAAATATGAAAAACATTGTGGACTCCAACCAAACTATTTGGTAACTCTACTCTATACGCGAGTTTCTCGATCCTTTCTATAATAGGAAATGGTCCAACAAATATTGGTGCCAATTTTCTTGATTTTTCAAATCTGATTACACCTTTCATCGGTGACACCTTGACGAACACATGATCTCCAACTGGGAACTCTAAATCTTTCCGTCTTTTAGTAGCATAACTCTTCTGCCTAGACTGAGCTCCCTTCATCCTAGCCTGAATTAACTCAATCTTCTCTGCAGCCTCTCTAACCAAATCCAAACCAAGAACTAACCTATCCCCGGTCCCTAGCCAACAAACGGGAGATTTGCATGGTCTTCCATACAAAGCTTCAAACGGTGCCATCCCTATACTTGTCTGATAACTGTTATATGAAAACTCGACTAAGTATAGATTATCTTCCAATGATCCTCCGAAATCTAGCACGCAAGCTCTTAACAAACCCTCTAAGTCTTTGTTAACTCTCTTTGTTTGCCCATCTGTCTGCGGATGGTAACGGTACTCATCTTGAGCTTGGTACCTAAAGTATCATGTAGACTTTTTTAGAACTTGCTAGTAAATAAGGAATCTCTATCACTTACTATACTACTAGAAATTCCATGCAGTCTAACTATATTCCTCATGAATAACTTAGCCAAAACAGGTGTCATCCTAGTTTGTTTAACGGGTATAAAGTGTGCACTCTTAGTCAGTCTGTCCACTATAACCAAGATACTCTCATTTCCTCTATTCGACTTTAACAACCCTTCTATGAAATCCATTGAGATAGAATCCCATTTCCAGACTGGAATATCTAAAGGCTGAAGTAACCCACTCGGTTTTTGATGTTCAGCATTTACCTGTTGACAGTTCAAACACTTCCTCACTTATAAGCCTACATCTCACTTCATACCTTCCTAGAAGAAACTCTGTTCCATATCTTGATACATCTTAGTTCCTCCTGGATGAATAGTGAACTTCGAACGATGGCATTCCTTAATAACTTCCTTCCTAAGTTTCCCACATTCGGAATGCATAAACGCCCTTTCTTTCTAAACCACCCATTCTGGTGAAGACTTAAATCTTTTAAGTCATCACTCTCTGTTCCATCCTTTAACTTTCTGATCCGTTCAGCTAATAATGAATCCTCTTCTTGCTTGGAAGTAATCCTTTCGATTGTCATCAGTCGAACTTCCAAACATTATAACATGGCAGTTTTTCGACTAGATCTAGACTTAGATCTCCATTGTATTCCGCATGTAGTCAATGCTTCTAAATCTATTCACTCCGCTATCATTGTCAATACTGCATTCTGATGTTTTTTGCTAAGTGCATCTGCAACCTTATTGCCTTTTCCCGATGTGTACTCAATACAAAAGTCATAAGTAGCTAAAAAATCCATCCATCTTTGATGTATCATATTCAACTCCTTCTGAGAGAATAAATACCTTAGTGACTTATGATCTGTATACAACTCGAATCTTTCTCCCAAAAGATAATGTATCCACACCTTCAACATGAAAATCACCCCAGCTAATTCAAGATCATGAGTTGGCTACCTAGCTTCATGCGGTCTGAGCTATCGAGAAGCATAGGCAATCACTTTACCTCTCTACATTAACACAGCTTCTAATCCTATTCCACATGCATCCGTGTATAACACTAAGTTCTAATTCCCCTTTGGAACAACTAACACAGGTGCAGTAGTTAATAAATGTTTCAGTTTCTGGATTGACTGCTCACATGTATCAGTCCAGAAAAACATCAAATCTTTTCAAGTTTGCTTACTCATCGGTGTCGCTATCCGTGAAAAAACCTTAATGAATCTCTGATAGTTGCTAGCTAACCTAAGAAAACTCTTTATCTCAGTCACTATCTCGGGTCTCTTCCAACTATTTACTGCCTCGATTTTACCCGGATCTACTGACAACTCTTCCAATACTATATAACCATGAAACTTCACTTCCTTCTTCCAAAAGTGGCACTTCGAAAATTTCGCTTTCAGTTGATGCTGCCTCAACGTCTCAAGCACAGTCCTAAGAAGAACTTCATGATCTCTTTCATCCTTAGAGTATATTAGTATGTTGTCTATGGATACTAATACAAATCTGACTAAATGCTCCCGAAAGATTCTGTTCATCAAGTCCACGAAGAATGTCAGCGCATTAGTTGGACCAGATGACATCGCTAACCATTCATATGATCCATATCTGATCCTAAACGCCGTCAAAGGTATATAACCTCTGCTACTCTAAGCCGATGGAACTCTGTTGCCAAATCCAACCGAGAAAATAGCTCCACTCAACTGGTCGAACAAATCCTCAATTCTAGGTAATGGATATCGATTCTTTATCGTCTTCTCATTCAACTTATGATAATCGATACACAATCTTAACGATTCGTCCGGTTTTCTCCCAAACATTTTGGTTGCTCCCTGGAGCGAACTGCTTGGTCTGATAAAGTTCTTACCTTCTAAATCCACCAACTGCACATTTAGCTCCTTCATCTCGGTAGGTGTCATTCTACTTAGGGACCTACTCACAGGTTCAGTTTTTAGTACTAAATCTATCTAAAACTCCCTGGTTCATTTCGGTGGTAATTTTATCACAGGCTCAAAGACATCTGAGAATTCTCTAACAATGCAAAATCGATTCAACTCATCTTCTGCCTTCATAACACCCATAAAGCATTAACCTCTAAACTAGGATTTTCTACGGAGTATATAATTCGATCACTACAACTAGGGCGTCTAAGTGATATTTTCCTATCATGGCAAAATATCCTAGCATCATACTTAATTAACTAATCCATACCCAAAATAATTCCGAACCCTACGAAATCAAATACATGCAAACTACAAGCAAATATATGACTTAACAATTCAAACTCTAGCTGGTTACATCTCATCCCAAGTGTAGCATACCCTCCTAACAGATTAGCAACCCTTAAGGATGTAACTAGGTATGAAGGTCCTATGTTAAGCTTATCTGCCAAACAATGAGATATAAAAGAATGCGATGCACCAGTATTAAATAGAACTCTAAGTGATACATCATGAATCGAAAGCTTACCTCCCAATACAGCTTTTCATTTCTCCTCTATTGTTGATCTCGAGGTAGCTGGTTCCAATGTAAACACTTTGCCCTTTCCATCCTTAGCTGGTTCCTTTCACTGGTTCTTAAAATGTCCAATCTAATCACAATTGAAGCATTTTACTCCTTTCTTGTCAGCGACCTTCTTCCCTTTGCCTGTCCGATACTCTTCCCTTTCTTGGCTGCTCCTCCTTTCTAAGCGCCTTTCTTATGGAAAAACTTTCTCTTCTGGTTCTGCCTATCTTGGTTTCCACTACTTTGTTATCATCAAAGACACCAAGCATCACTTCATGTCTCAAAGCCGTCTCAATAACTACATCACACGGATCCCTAATATGCAGTAAAGTTTCTTTAGCAAGCTCGGGTCTCAATTCGTGGATGCTTCTCATTCCTTTTGATAATCGTATCAACCGTAGCGTATCCATATCTTGATAGCTCCTCAAATCTGGTAGCATACTCCAGCACTATCATGTCTCCCTGCACCAACTCAGCAAACTTCCTGAGCAGAGTTGATTTGACAGTCTCTGACATGAATCTTTCCTCAAATCTCCTTCTAAATTCTGCCCAAGTCATGGTCTCCTCATTTACTCCCATAGTAACACTGTTCCACCAGTATAGTGGTGCTCCTTGCAACTTTCTAGAAGCAAGCATCCTTTTTTGCTCATCATTAAGCTCCAAATTAGCAAAGATTCTTTCACAATGAAGCAACCAATTCTTCACTTCAATTGCATCCTCAGTCACGATGAATGGCTTCCCTCCAAGCCTAACATAGTCTCTGCTTAGTACTGCATAGTTATTGACCAACGGAGCTCTCTGATTTCCTTCTCCAGCATTTCCTCCAACTAATCCTGCAGCAGCTCCAGCTTGCATCATGTTAACAAAGAATTGGTATATAGCTCCCATATCAACTTGTTGTGCTTCAGCACTTACATTAGCAGTTTGTGCCCGACCTGGATTCCTTCTAGTATTTGGCCTGGCATTTCCATTTGTTGTGGTGCTTTATGATAACCCTGATTTTGTGAGCAATTTCATGATTTAAATTAGTATATGTTTGTTTAAAAATTGCATTGAGAAAAATGGAAATGGAAACTGATTCCAAATGTATGGTTTAAGCATGTACATGTGCACAAGACAGTGCACACACATGCACACATTTTTCTGTATAATGAAATAGGCAGAAATCAATTTATAAATTAGAATAAATAATTTAGAAATACATATGTATGAAAATAGGATTATGTCTTTAATAAATCTGGCACAAAGAAAATAAAAGCTAGGCAGAAATAAACTCAAAAATTATTTAAAGAAAGAAAATAAGGACTTAGGCAAAAATAGGCATACATATACATGTGCACAAGCAAACACTTGCTGGAAGAAAACAGAAATTGCATGGAAATGGCATGAACCCTTAAGCAAACACTTTATCCATTTCCAGTAATTTCTTTAATTTGGAAAATGAGAGTCATGCATATAACATGACCGGGGTAAAGGGGATAAGGATTATTTCTGAAAATAAAAACAAGGACCACATACCCTTTTTTCTCTTGAATCAAATGAGAGGCAGACCATGTTTTGTATAGGGTAAAAATGACATTAGGTAATTTTGTTAAACCCTAGTAGCAGTCAGGGTTTTGTATAAGGAGGCTCAGGGTAGTGAGGCCTGTCACATTGCTCCTCATCACTTAAAGAAAAATAAAACATAAACCAGAGAAAAATAGAAGAAGGTAGAAGACTAAAAGGGTTCATAAAGCTTAGGAAAAAGAAGGGTTAAGGTGAGTAACCTCACTGGAAACTGTGGCAATAAGTCCTGAATATTGAGGCAGCCTAATTAAATTTATATTTCACTTTTGCAAGCTATGTTCATTTTATGATTTGATAACTTAGGCTTGTCATTGATCTGCTCAAGTGTAAATCCCTTTACTGTGACATATTTAGTATAAAAGAGTCATGTATTTCATGTTTAAATATGGTGATCTGTTTTGTGGTTTAACTTTGAGATAAAGTAGATTTTTATGGGTTTTCTTTATACATTTATTTATTTAAAACTCAGGATTCATGTTGTAGATATATGGCCTAAAAATGAAAGAAAATGTGGGCTGCAACCATGTGTTGTTGCTTATGTCTCACATCAACTAAAATAAAGATAATGTAGAGGTGCAATGTTATACATGTGCTGAGCTTCTATGTTTTATGAACCCTCCAAATCAAAGCATATACTTGTGGTTTAGCCAGATTTTAAATTAACAAAGGTCTGATTGAACCAGAGGTAAGAGAGGACAACCAGAAAACTATCTATGGCCATATGTTTGTAACTTGATCCATTGAAACCCATAGACAAAATAATATGTTTAGAAATCACATCTGATTGCATGTTTAAAATGTTTGTTTATGAGAACATGACTTACCTATCTCTGGATGAATACATGTTGGCTGAATGTTTATTTCTCTGATTGAAATATGATATACAGAAGGGATTAGCATAGGAATGTGAAAAGGAAAATAACACTTAGTAATTTAACTAAGGACTTTTGGATCGTAGGGCTACAAAATATGGCTTGGCAAGGTGAACATTGCAAGCTCACACATGGTATGTTTATACCCAGGGGCCTGAGTGTGCTGGGTTAACAGTGATATGTCCCAGGCAGTGTGTGGTTTAACAAGAGAAAGTAGCTAAAGACCATAACATACTTGATAGTGAACAATAGAAAAGGTTCATGAGAGGGCTTGGGTAAAATCCCTGATGGCCAGTAATCTGGTAGAAAAGACTTGATGATTGGATTGATGAATATGTTGATTGGTTTATAATGTTTTATGGATGAATCTTATGATTGCAATCACTGAACTAAACCATTGAATCATATATAATCTATTGTGCACTGATATATATATACACATGTATCACAGAAACATGCACAAGAGTGGTACTGAGTTCCTTTATCCATTTTGAAGTCATATGAATATGAATAAGTGTCATAAAAATCATGTTTTCAGTTAGATTACTCATACCAGACTTTAGTCTGACCCTTGTGTGTTTCATGCACCATTGGGTGTCTCATGTTTATATGGGGCAGTTCATGGTGATTTTGTAGGAAAGTAGGAATGATTTGATAAGGCTTTGGATGTTTAACTGCATAAGGAATTGGATGCTATATTTAAAGATTTGCTGAAGTTAAAATAGATGTTTATGCTGAATTTTGTTAAGTTGTTTTGTTTAAATTTGATTAGAAAACTACTGTATTGTTAGAACCATTGTTTTGCAAATGTTGAGCCTATATGTGTAACAGCTGGAACTTATGTGTTTTGTTTTGCAAAATGCTTTGCTAAGAAATGGAATTTTAAGCTTTAAGAACAGTTAGGCTATAATGGTAGAGAATCTGAGATTAAAGGATTTATGGATTGAATATACAGTCAAGTGTTTGACATAGAAAAATTCATGTTCGTGTTGATATAAAATCTGGCAGAAAAGGTTTTGAGTTGCTTTGAAAAGAAAACAGATTGACATGTATTTTTTCCTAAGAATAAGTGCAAGTGAACATGGCTAACTTGACCACTTCACAGAGCCTGGGTTAAGCTAGCACTAAAAACGTTTTAAGCTAAATTTCCATTAAAACTTTACAACCCAAATATAGGGTAGATTCAGTCACTTTTGATAACAAGAAGAAGTAAAAATTAAACACTTAAAGCTTCCTCTGACACACACATGCACACACATGCACAAGCAAGAGCACGGTTCATACAATAACAAAATTATGGAAATACATGCAAAATGCTAAGTCTTGAGACATGAAACCAATAGATATGCAATGATCTAAGCATACTTGGAAAATCTGGTTTTTAGGAACACCATTGCTATGTAGGGATTATTTCTTTTAAATAATTCCCAAACAGATTTTACTTCCAAACTTTTATACTCTGATTCAAGTAGAAAGTAGCTTATATATCTTCATATATGTAAGTTTAAAATGATCTAAGCAAACCAATATTTTTATTGGCATGAAGATCCTGGATAGAAGAAAATATTAGAATGTAATATTTTCTTGATTAAATGGCCACTATAAAAAAAATTTAGGAAATAAAAGGTGGGTCATTTCATTTGGTATCAGAGCTATGTTGTTAAATAACATAGAAAAATTTTGTATGAACTTGTTTGCATTGGATGTATGGAAGTGTTGGCTGCCTTGGATGCTTTGTTTTGTTAGTGCTTATACCACTAATATCTATTATAACTGAATAGGGATAGATTGAAATGAATTAACCTATAGAGTATCAGGCAAAATGGACTAACCTAAGTGTTATATCCATAGAGTTATGGTAGGACCCAGACATCAAAATGTAGGAACAAGTGAACCACCCATGGTGAATGTGCAAGAATTCATGAGAGCCATAAGGGATGGAGTAGGCAATAGGCAGGAAAATCCACATGAGGAGCTTTTCAAACTACTCAAGACTTTTACCAACCTTGGAGGCAAAACTTTTGATGGCACAAAAGGAGTTATGAGAGTTCAAAATTGGCTCAGGATTTTGGAAAGGATCTTAGCAGACATGCAAGTTGAAGACCAAAGGAAGAGGCAAATTGCATCCAGACAATTGAGAGGAGCAGGTTCGGATTGGTGGGAGGTTATCATAGCTGGAAGACCTGAAGGAGAAGTGGCATGGGATCAATTTAAAGCAATGCTAGAAGGTAGGTTTGTCCCTGCATCAGCCAAGGAGTCTTTGCTAGAGGAATTCATCAAATTAAGGCAAGGGACTATGAGTGTCACTGAGTACACTCAGAGGTTTGAATCATTGGCAAAGTATGGTGCTGTACTCATCACCACTGAGGAGGCTAAGAATGGCAGATATATTCAAGGGCTAAACCCTAGCCTTAGTAGAGCCATGCTACCATACAAGGATAGGACTTTTGATCAAGTTTTGGACTTGACTTTGAGCATTGAACAACATGATAAGGCTAGAGAGAATTTCAGGGCATTCAAGAATGGCCAAAACAAGAAAGGAAAGGGCAAATTTCACCCTTATGATAAGAGGAAAGTAGACACAGCTTCCACCAAGAAACCAGAAGAAGCCAGTGCTGCTGAAATTAAGAAGAAGATCACTTGTTATAACTGTGGCCAAGAAGGGCATATGAAGAACAGGTGCACAAATGTTAGGCCAGCATCCTTCAAATGTCACCATTGTGGGAAGAAAGGTCACATAAAGAGGAATTGTCCAGATTTTAAGCAAGGAAAATTAGGGGCTTTGGAAGGAAAAGGCAAGGCAACTAAGGGATCAAATGTTGAGAAACATGGCCAAGTTGAAGGTACTTTGTTTATTCATTCAATACCTTTTGCAGTAGTGTATGATACTGGGGCTACACACTCATTGATTTCCCATGATATTGCACAACTATTAAAATTGAATTGTATGATTGTTGATAAGCCACTGTTTATTAGAAGCCCTATAGGTAGCTCATGTGTTCTGGGTATGATGTGTATGCAACTGGGGTTAGATATAGGGGGATATGTGTTTAACTCAGACCTATATGTGTTGCAATATCCGGGCATAGGGGTTATTCTATGAGTTGATTGGTTGAGTAAATATAAGGCTATCATAAATATGGAGACATCCACCATATCAATGAAAATTTCTGATGGACAAAGGGTAGTTGTTCTTTGTGAGGCAGACAAGAATAGAAATATAGCCAACCTTTTTGCATTATCTAGTGAAAAACCCATGCCTGCATTAGAAGAAATCCATATAGTGAATCAATATACAGATGTGTTTGGTGAAGTTAGGGGAGTTCCAAACCACAGACCAGTTGAGTTTTCAATCGGAATAATTCCAGGAGCTAGCCCAGTGGTTAAAAGACCAACCAGAATGGGGCCTAAGGAGTTGATAGAATTAAAAAACAATTGGTTGAATTAGAAGAAAGAGGATTTATTAGACCCAGTAGCTCATCATAGGGAGCACCAGTAGTCTTTGTTAAGAAACAAGATGGATCCCTTAGGTTATGTATTGACTATAGGGAATTAAATAAAGTTACAATTAAAAATAAATATCCTTTACCAAGAATTAATGATCTCTTTGATCAATTGAGTGGTGCAAAAATATTTTCTAGGCTTGATTTAGCTTCAGGCTTTCATCAGATGAAAGTAGAAGAGGAAAGCATTAAGTATACAGCCTTTAACACAAGATATAGACTTTATGAATTTTTAGTAATGCCATTTGGCTTGACAAATGCTCCTTCCTATTTTGTTGATTTGATGAATAGGATTTTTAGAGAATACTTGGATAAATTTGTATTGATATTATTGATGACATACTAATTTATTCTAAGTCAATTAGAGGGCATGAAAATCATTTGCATATGGTATTTGAGAAATTGAGGCATGAAGACTTGAAAGCAAAGTTTTCTAAATGCACTTTTTGGCAAAATGAAGTAAATTTTCTAGGCCACATTATATCAGAAAAAGGAATATCTGTGGATCCCAATAAGGTCATTATAGTGCAAGCTTGGAAAAGGCCTACCAATGTCACTGAGGTCAGATCATTCATGGGAATGGCTGGTTACTATAGAAGGTTTATAAAAGATTTTGCAAAAATTTCAATCCCATTAACCAGATTGACTAGGAAAAATCAAGTGTTTACTTGGACTGAAGAGTGTGAGAAAGCCTTTGGGAAATTAAACGAAGCACTAGTGCAAGCTCCAATCCTCAAAGTACCTGAAGGGAATGAAAACTTAGTGGTATATACTGATGCAAGTGGACAAGGGCTTGGGGCAGTATTGATGCAACAACATCAAGTGATAGCTTATGCTTCTAGGCAATTGAAACCAAGTGAGGTAAGATATGCTACTCATGACCTTGAATTAACTGCTATAGTGTATGCTCTTAAGCTATGGAGACACTACTTGTTAAGGGAAAGGTTTGAAGTATACACAGACCATAAGTCGCTTAAATATTTATTTTTACAAAGAGAATTGAATATGAGGCAGCAAAGGTGGATTGAACTCCTAGCCTCATATGACTTTGAAATATTATATACCCCTGGTAAGGCTAATAAAGTAGCAGATGCCCTAAGTAGACAACATGCTAAAGTGGCTAGATTAATGATAGAAGAGTTTAACACTTTATCATTGTTAACTGATTTAGAAATAGAAAGTGATAATGTAGAAAAGATGAGCCTATGCAGTGAGCATGTAGAAATGGGAAAGTTAAGCTTTATCACTCTGGAGTCAGAATTAAAAACAAAATTGTAAAATTGCAAGACCAAGATCCATTTTTATTTGAAAAGAAAACTCAGATATTAAATGGTGAAGCAGTGGAAGGTTTTCAGCTGAATGATCAAGGCCATTTGAAGAAAGGAAAAAGAATATGTGTTCCAGCAATTGATGAGTTGAAGCAAGAAATCTTGGATGCTTACCACAAAAGCAAATACACTATACACCCAGGAAGCACAAGGATGTATCACAACCTCAAAAGGGATTATTGGTGGAGTGGTATGAAGAGTGCAGTGGCAACCTATGTATCTAAATGTATGGTTTGCCAACAAGTGAAGGCTGAGTATCAAAAACCATCAGGAATGCTTCAACCTTTGCAAATACCACAGTGGAAATGGGAGGATATATCAATGGATTTCATTGATGGTTTTCCTAGAACTAGGAGGGGAAATGATAGCATTTGGGTAGTGGTTGATAGGTTAACCAAGTCAGCCCACTTTATACCAGTAAAGTCAGAAAGAAATGCATGTACACTAGCTCAGTTGTTTATCAAGGAAGTGG
Organism: Allium fistulosum; assembly: GCA_030737815.1. Taxonomy (NCBI): domain Eukaryota; kingdom Viridiplantae; phylum Streptophyta; class Magnoliopsida; order Asparagales; family Amaryllidaceae; genus Allium; species Allium fistulosum. The sequence continues at coordinate 228,475,659 of CM060908.1, read as the reverse complement.
TTAGGCTACATGGTATACCAAAGTCTATAGTAAGTGACAGAGATACCATCTTCACTTCAAAATTTTGGTAGAGTTTCACAAGGCAATGGGGACTGATTTATGCTTAAGCACAGCATACCATCCTCAATCTGATGGTCAAACAGAAATTGTGAACAAATTGCTTGAAGACATGCTGAGAACTTGTGTGTTGGATTGGGGAGGAAGTTGGGAGGATCATATCTTTTTAGCTGAATTTGCATACAACAATAGCCATCATAGTAGCATAGGCATAGCACCCTTTGAAGCTCTCTATGGGAGACCATGTTTATCACCCTCAAGTTGGCTGGAATCTGGGGAAAAAGTGGTCTTAGGGCCAGAGAGTGTGAAGGAAACTTCAGAGAAAATAGCTTTGATTAGAAAAAGAATTGCTTTTGCCCAAGATAGGCAAAAGAAATATGCAGATCAAAGAAGGAAGGCAGTACAATATGGTGTTGGGGATTATGTATTTATCAAAATATCACCCATGAAGAAGGTTCTAAGGTTTGGGAAACAAGGAAAGTTGATTCCTAGATACATAGGGCCATATAAAATTCTAGAGAGAATAGGAACTGTAGCCTATAAGCTGGAATTTCAAGAAGAAATGAGAGCAATGCATGATGTTTTTCATGTGTCTCAACTAAGAAGATGGGTTCATGATAAGGAGGCAATCCTAGAATCCCCTAAGGATGTGCAGATTGACCCCAGGATGATCTATGAAAAGGAGCCAGTAGGCATAGTTGCTAGAGAAACCAAGAAATTGAGAAACAAAGAAATTAAACTAGTGAAAGTGCAATGGTGTCTTGACCCAAATGATTGCACATGGGAAGTGGAGGATAAAATCAGAAATGATTATCCACAACTCTTTGATTGAATGAAAGGTAAATTTATATATACTAATGAATGTTTTGATTGAATAAGCATTATGATTTTTGTTTTAATATGCATAGAGTTTAATCAAGTGATTGGCTTGAGAATGGTTTGAGATCAAAAAAGTTGATTTTTCTGAATTAATGATACTTAAGTTAAGTATGAGAGAATTATGGGACACAATTCGTAAAAGGAGGGGTATATGTGATAACCCTGATTTTGTGAGCAATTTCATGATTTAAATTAGCATATGTTTGTTTAAAAATTGCATTGAGAAAAATGGAAATGGAAATTGATTGCAAATGTATAGTTTAAGCATGTACATGTGCACAAGACAGTGCACACACATGCACACATTTTTTCTGTATAATGAAATAGGCAGAAATCAATTTATAAACTAGAATAAATAATTTAGAAATACATATGTATGAAAATAGGATTATGTCTTTAATAAATCTGGCACAAAGAAAATAAAAGCTAGGCAGAAATAAACTTAAAAATTATTTAAAGAAAGAAAATAAGGACTTAGGCAAAAATAGGCATACATATACATGTGCACAAGCAAACACTTGCTGGAAGAAAACAGAAATTGCATGGAAATGGCATGAACCCTTAAGCAAACACTTTATCCATTTCCGGTAATTTCTTTAATTTGGAAAATGAGAGTCATGCATATAACATGACCGGGGTAAAGGGGATAAGGATTATTTCTGAAAATAAAAACAAGGACCACATACCCTTTTTCTCTTGAATCAAATGAGAGGCAGACCATGTTTTGTATAGGGTAAAAATGGCATTGGGTAATTTTGTTAAACCCTAGTAGCAGTCAGGGTTTTGTATAAGGAGGCTCAGGGTAGTGAGGCCTGTCACATTGCTCCTCATCACTTAAAGAAAAATAAAACATAAACCAGAGAAAAATAGAAGAAGGTAGAAGACTAAAAGGGTTCATAAAGCTTAGGAAAAAGAAGTCCCATGGCAATAAGTCCTGAATATTGAAAAAGAGTCATGGATTTCATGTTTAAATATGGTGATCTGTGTTGTGGTTTAACTTTGAGATAAGTAGATTTTTATGGGTTTTCTTTATACATTTATTTATTTAAAACTTAGGATTCATGTTGTATATATATGGCCTAAAAATGAAAGAAAATGTAGGCTGCAACATTGTGTTGTTGCTTATGTCTCACATCAACTAAAATAAAGAAAATGTAGAGGTGCAATGTTATACATGTGCTGAGCTTCTATGTTTTATGAAGCCTCCAAATCAAAGCATATACTTGTGGTTTAGCCAGATTTTAAATTAACAAAGGTATGATTGAACCAGAGGTAAGAGAGGACAACCAGAAAACTATCTATGGCCATATGTTTGTAACTTGATCCATTGAAACCCATATACAAAATAATATGCTTAGAAATCACATTTGATTGCATGTTTAAACTGTTTGTTTATGAGAACATGACTTACCTATCTCTGGATGAATACATGTTGGCTGAATGTTTATTTCTCTGATTGAAATATGATATACAAAAGGGATTAGCATAGGAATGTGAAAAGGAAAATAACACTTAGTAATTTAACTAAGGACTTTTGGATCTTAGGGCTACAAAATATGGCTTGGCAAGGTGAACATTGCAAGCTCACACATGGTATGTTTATACCCAGGGGCCTGAGTGTGCTGGGTTAACAGTGATATGTCCCAGGTAGTGTGTGGTTTAACAAGAGAAAGTAGCTAAAGACCATAACATACTTGATAGTGAACAATAGAAATAGGTTCATGAGAGGGCTTGGGTAAAATCCCTGATGGCCAGTAATCTGGTAGAAAAGACTTGATGATTGGATTGATGAATATGTTGATTGGTTTATAATGTTTTATGGATGAATCTTATGATTGCAATCACTGAACTAAACCATTGAATCACATATAATCTGTTGTGCACTGATGTATATACACATGTATCACAGAAACATGCACAAGAGTGGTACTGAGTTCCTTTATCCATTTTGAAGTCATATGAATATGAATAAGTGTCATAAAAATCATGTTTTCAGTTAGATTACTCATACCAGAATTTAGTCTGACCCTTGTGTGTTTCATGCACCATTGGGTGTCTCATGTTTATATGGGGCAGTTCATGGTGATTTTGCAGGAAAGTAGGAATGATTTGATAAGGCTTTGGATATTTAACTGCATAAGGAATTGGATGCTATATTTAAAGATTTGCTGAAGTTAAAATAGATGTTTATGATGAATTTTGTTAAGTTGTTTTGTTTAAATTTGATTAGAAAACTACTGTATTGTTAGAACCATTGTTTTGCAAATGTTGAGCCTATATGTGTAACAGCTGGAACTTATGTGTTTTGTTTTGCAAAATGCTTTGCTAAGAAATGGAATTTTAATCTTTAAGAACAGTTAGGCTATAATGGTAGAAAATTTGAGATTAAAGGATTTATGGATTGGATATACAATCAAGTGTTTGACATAGAAAAATTCATGTTCGAGTTGATATAAAATCTGGCAGAAAAGGTTTTGAGTTGCTTTGAAAAGAAAACAAATTGACATGTATTTTTGCCTAAGAATAAGTGCAAGTGAACATGGCTAACTTGACCACTTCAAAGAGCCTGGGTTAAGCCAGCACTAAAAAAGTTTTAAGCTAAATTTCCAGTAAAACTTTACAACCCAAATATAGGGTAGATTCAGTCACTTTTGATAACAAGAAGAAGTAAAAATTAAACACTTAAAGCTTCCTCTGACACACACATGCACAGGAACATGCACACACATGCACAAGCAAGAGCACAGTTCATACAGTAACAAAATTATGGAAATACATGCAAAATGCTAAGTCTTGAGACATGAAACCAACAGATATGCAATGATCTAAGCATGCTTGGAAAATCTGGTTTTTAGGAACACCATTGCTATGTAGGGATTATTTCTTTTAAATAATTCCCAAATAGATTTTACTACCAAACTTTTATACTCTGGTTCAAGTAGAAAGTAGCTTATATATCTTCATATATGTAAGTTTAAAATGATCTAAGCAAACCAATATTTTTATTGGCATAAAGATCCTGGATAGAAGAAAATATTAGAATGTAATATTTTCTTGATTAAATGGCCACTGTAAAAAATTAGGAAATAAAAGGTGGGTCATTTCATGCTTCCTCCACCAATGTTAACTCTTTCATTCCTAGCATCATATCTTACAATCTGCATTCGAGTCTTTGTAAGATACAGATGAATAGCCTAAGAGAAATGAGAGAATAGAGATAAAGCGTATAATTTTATATAGCAAATACAAGTACGTTACTATAGCGTTTCGATACCCCAATATTTTCTCTAATTCGTTGGGATTTTTTTTTTCAAAATCATTTTAAGTTATAAATTTCCTTAAAGTTTTCATAAACCTATGCTCTGATACCAAGTTGTAACATCCCCTACTTTGAGGTCCGAAGTTAAGTACTAAAGATACTACAGTCATCTATAGTGTTAAATTCCGATAAAATATGGTAATGTTAATGGTATCCATAATATCAGAAGCATGTGAATATGAAATAAAATCAATATAGATTTCAAAAACAACTTTTCTGATTACATTTCAAATCCATATTCCATATTCGGTTAAATAATCCCAAAAATATTCCCATGTTTTGATCAAATACAATTATTACAAATTACGCCAAGAGCGACATATGAAGATGCCCCCTTGGATGAGCAGAGTACTAGATATACATATAATTCATAAACACATCACAGTGGAAATAATACTCAATAACTCCTACATAGCTAGCTCTACCCCTACACGTCTTCAAAAGCTTATTTGTCCAACCTACTAAACCTGAAAAGTCCTTGACTCTCAATCCACTCAAATTAAATTCTGAGCACCCAAGAGTTTAAAGGGAAAACATGGACTACGAGTCAGACATAAAGCCTGGTGTGAATAATACTATTACATCTCGGTTTATTGGTATTAAGTGGGACTATGATTCTTAGCGAAATAGGTTTCCACTCATTAATATCCTTTTTAAGTCATATCTTTTGCAAATCAGAAACCTGCAATCAAACTTATCATAACAATAATAGCAATAACATATATGCATATAAATCAGATAATCAATGGTCTCTCTGTCCATACTATAGTTTTATCTGGCTAACTATTAACTACTGGCTAACTCAGGCCTACCAAACATAATAAACATTCTAACTTTTATTAGACACAATATTAGGCTATCTGCCCTTAACCCTCTTCTTCTAGGACAACTAATCCTAATGGTTTTGCAGGCTCACCAATAACCTACATTTACTCTGTATATTGCCTTCTGTGTGTAACATTATTTTTGTCCCATCTGTGACAAATCCCTACACACTGGAAATTTGGACTTATATTAGCTAGGGGCTATTAGCTAAAGTATAGAGTGCGACCCCATACCAGTCCCATCTTGTCTTCTAATATCTGAGTCATATACTAAGGGTTAACTACACTATTCAAATTTCATCTCCTTGTAGAAAATCTTTACAAATGATTTACCCTTGAAATCATATCTTTATAAAACAAGGAAATCATGCCCTTTGCTTTACTCAAAATACTTATGTCGTGATACATGCTTTACACAAACCAATGCTGATGAAATCTAATCAATGAGATTATCTATCCCTTCGAAATAAGTTAAAGCCACTTTTTAACTTAGAAAACTTTAGGCTATAAGGCCAAAACAGTGCCTTCGAAACCTTTGCTTAAAACCTTTAAACAATCCCTTTCAAAATAATTGAAAGCATCCATTTTGAAACCATTTAAAATCATTCCTTTCGAAATTATTGGGTTTAACCTTTGATATAATAAAAGGATCGTAAAGAATAGAGGCGAAAGCATTACTTTCGAAAGTATCAATCCTAAGTAAAGAAAGTGGATAGTTTCGAAACCCACACTTTCAAAACCAGTGCCTCCGAAACCATTGATTAAAAGCGACTAATTGGACCTCTTTCGAAAGCATTGGGAGCGCGGCTTTAAAGTAAAAAGGCAAAAGCACCCTTTCAAATACATTGTTTTAAGGCTATAAAGAAAAGCGACTTTAACTAATTCGAAAGGTATGAATGCGGTAGCATGGATATCAAATAGGTTAAAAAAGCGGCAACACTTTCTAAAGCTCCCTTTTAAAAAAAGGCAAGTTGATTGATTGGAAAGCTAATAAAATTGTCTTCAACTCTTTCGAAAGCATCTCTTATAAATAGAGGTAAGTAAGGGATTCGAAAGCTTATAAGAATAACTTCTACCCCTTCGAATGCATGGTTTTGACATGGTCCCCTCCGCCTTTCTCCAATACACTACTTATCAATTGCTTGATACCATGTGCATTGGTTTTGAAGGGATGCTAAAGGCCTCCTGGGCATGGTGACGAAAGCAAGCTATGGAAGTGGTGAAGTTGTAATTCAAAACAGAACTGGTTTATTGCCTTTGAAAGTAATTCCTTTTCACCTAACTTGCCCAATTTGTCAAAAATGATTAGTTGCCAATTCTTTACCAAAATCATTTTTAAAAAGGCTGCCGAATTCAAAATTTAGAATCAAAACATTCTAACAATTAAGCTCTCCTCCTTAAAAAAATATATAAAACATTTAAGTCACTTAACTTAAATAATTTTATCACCATAGTAAAATACATAGAAAAATTCTCCAAAAATCGTCATAATTCACTTTTAATATGTTTTCTAACATATATAAATTTCAGAACCGAAATCATTATATAATTTCCTTATATAATTTAAATCCAATGTTCACTATTTTCTCTCATAGAAAATTCATAATAAATCCAAAATTACTTAAAAAATTATGAAACTTGAAACCCATTGCTAAAACAATGTTTTTGATCATATTTAAAAAATGCAACTCATATGGATGTCATTTAATAGGTTTTCCAATCTAAACTTATCATAACGAAACAATATAAATCATCAACAAACATATATATCCATTTAAACAAACATAACATGGCATATTACTTGCAAAATAGTTTGGATCAAACCTTGAAACTGAGATCACTATTAAAACTAAGATGTAAATCAATTATTCACCTTGACTTTGTGTTAAGAAGGTTGAGATTTGCCCTTTGATTAATTTCTTCAAGCTTTCTACTTGATTCCAAGCTTATCTTCTTTTTGATTCCTCTTAATGGTGGCCGGTCTAGCTTTTATGGTTAAGAATTTATTTGTGAATGTTAATATGAACAAGGAATGATGAATGGAAAGGTTTAGGGTATAAGAATAAAGGATGTTCCCATTTTTCCCTTACCATATTCCCCCTACTTACTTATTTTCAATTTTCTTTTGTTATACAATCATTAAGGCATGACCCTTTATTAATTAACAAAACTCAATCCCTTAACTATTAACATTATTTTATTTTATTCAACCAATTAAATGTTCTAAACAATGTTACTCAAAATTAGGTTCGTTACTATTCTTTTGATAAAGTAATAATATATAGGTTTAAATAATCTAGAAATCATATTTCAAAGTTAGAGAACATTTCAAAATGTCATTTTAATACTATACTAACAGTCATAGTATGGTGAGAGACAATATCACTCACCTCAACCAAATCTAACCAAATTTATGCCAAATCGTAGAGCTCTCCATCATGAGCGCAACATAAGAAACGACGTCTAAAATGGACGTCATATGCAAAAGATACACATAATATAAGATAATAGATTTAAATAAATAATTAGTACTTAATTAACTTAAATATAACTAACTAATCTAATTACCTTATAACCATCCTCCTTCTCTCCCAAGACTCATACATGCATGCCACAGGAAATGTTATGCATCTCCTTCCCCCCAATCTCGCTCGTCTCTCAACTAAACACAGATCCATTGATTGCAATGAACTTTCCATCGTGTGCTCCTCCCTGTAGACATACATCACCCTCGAACTAGCCCTATGGATCATGACTGTAGCGGCCACCAGTGACAGGCCTGATGTTGCATTTTGCTTTACTTGATCGAGCCGAGCAAAATTTAGGGGAAAAGTGAGTATGTGATGTAAAGAAGAATGGCGCTCTCTGTTTCACTCAACTCTCCTTCTACCGACGATAATCCTAAATCCTAGTTGGCTATGGAAAACTCGATCTCGTCCAGATCACGTCGCATGCTCCAAATTGGGTATGTGTGTGAAGCTTTTCTAGATACAAGTTCAATGAAGGTGGTTTTGTAATTTTTGTGGAGTAAATCACTGGGTTTTGATTTTTGAATTAAATATGGAGGAGGCGGCCATGTTTTCTCAATCCAACAATGATTTAGATAATAAACAGTAACCAGTATAGGGAATAGAGAGAAGGGTTTTGATTGGCCCACTGAAATAATAAAATATTTATTTTATTTGAATTCTCAAATAAACCGGTCGTACGTTTCGAGCTTGCACGACCATATGGTGCGTCCCATCGCAATGAAACTCGTCTGTGTACATCACCTCATTTTATGGTCCCAATGATATAAAATTCATTGCTATCCGAGATAGTGCTCTGGGATCTTAATTTTGCACTTTTTAAGACTGTTTCGACCATCGGATCGTCCGATCTTCAAATATAAGGATCCTTATACTCATTTTAATTTGCAATTTCAATACAAACTCAATGAAAATAGTCCCGAGTCTTTATTTGATCGTATGCTAAAAATCATAATTTTGGGACCGTCAATAAATTAATGATTCAATATTTAAATCAGTTATTTAAATATCTAATCATTAAAAATAGGGGACATTACAGAGCGTCCCCACTTGCACCAATGGCTCTTCCGAACTACCATTACATAGTAGGTTCCTACTTTAACTTTTTTGTTATTTTCAACTTTTAATACTTCTCCTAGTTTCATTTATTAGGTCTTAGCTTTAGCTATTCAATTTGTATTGTTAGGCTTCCAGCCTACCTTTGGCTATCATGAGCCTTAAGGCTACTTTTGCAATGCATCAAACTCTAACTTCTACCTTTGGCCCTCTTAAGCTTTAGATTTTGGTACTAGCTTTCCTCCATCAGCTAGCAGGCCTTGGTATTGACTACCTTAGAAAGTTAATAGGTTTCGGCATTGAATTTCCCTGAAAGTTTGTTGGTCCCAGTAAACATACCACTATCTTCAAGCTTCATATTAGGGATGCCTTGTTTACACACTCTTGTTTAGAACACCTTTGACAATCTCTTTCTATGATTACCTTCGTCTTACACCCTCATTTGGAACCTTCGACTTCACTTTCGGCTTTGCATTTACTTAGTTCATTTACTTGGAACTTTTCTTAGTTTTTCTTAGTTTATTTTTATGTTTTAGGATTCCCTTGGTATGGCAGCTTCAGCTAATACCTTTGGTATATTATACCTAGACCCTTACTTAACATTACATAGTAATCTTTACTTATGTTTTATACTTAACATTCCCTAGTTCCTTTTCCTTTTGGTTAACATTCTCTAGTTCCTTTTCCTTTCAGTTTAGGTGCTTTACCTTCAGCACACACTTTGTAACGACCCGGAATTTTGGACCATTCGCGTCCATTATAAGTGTATAGGTAGACACTCATGCCGGAGTTGAATTGCTCAAAATACCGCGTTGTTAATTTAAATTTGGCAAAACTGAACATATACAGTAAATAAGTAATCACAGAACACAGACACAGAGTAATAAGTGCAGCGGAAATAAAAGAGATAGTAGTTCATGAAGCTACTATATGAATATATAAAATACAACAGAGTTTACAACAGGAGAGTAATACGATACATCAGAGTTAAACCAGATACAACGGAAGAGTAACAGATACAAATCAGAATACATCACTGGAATCATCGAATATCTGAAAGCTGGATAGATGGCTGGATCTTCAAGCAAAGCTCCAACTCCAAAGGTGAGTCTCAAAAGCTGAACCACTCAGTCTGACCCGAGCGTAAAGCAAAACACAAGACACTCGAGTCAGGATTAACATTCTCATATTAATAAATCCAACTCTAGTGAAATAGCAATTGAAATACAAGTAACTCAAAGGATGTTTGGAATAACCACCCTTTAAGGATCCGTTAAACTATCTACTATGTAGTAATGTACGATAAGTAGATAATGTCTATCAGTAATATAAAGATATCAAAATAGGGTTAAGCAGGGCCCATACACCTCTTAACCTGTTTATTCCCAAAAGCATATACAAGACCGTAGTTTCCCCAAAACCGGAAGTCACCAGAGGGCAATCCATATACTAAAGGTACAAATCAAAATCGTAGTGGTCGCGAATAGGATAATCAGTATGACAAGGTACATGAGGCGATACCAACTAGGATACTAGTAGTTGTGTGATCCGGACTGATGTTGGGCATAGCAGCTACTACCCCAACACCGCGAAACAACACTCCCAAAATCGAGGGGTGCACCCAAATCGAATCACAAGAGTAATATATATGGTAACGAAGAAGTGTGTCCGCTAGAGGTGGCGAACCTCAATGGCCCGGCGCGGCTCCTGTTTTAGTCATGTCAGGGGTCATCCAAAATCGTTCTCTTTCTTCAATCAACGCGTTCACCAAACCATCCACTTCGTTCTGGATCAACACTCCGCGTATAGTTATTAAAGTGGTTTCGGTTCAGATAGAGAGTATATCCATTACCGATCCCGGTCTCTTTAATAACTTTCGTAATTATTACACCGATTGGTCATTTATTTATTTCAAAACCAAATCAAATTCAATTTCAAATAGAATTCGTAAATCAACATTTCATTTGTCTTTCTAAAACAATTTCCAAAATTTACGCTTCAAAACTTCCAAATTATCTTTTCAAAATCTTATAATTCAATTTCAATCTTTATTTAAAACAATTCAATATTTGTTCACGTTCGCGAATAAGTTTCCTTCCAAATCATTTGAATTAATATACTTTAACATTCAAATCAATTTCAAATTCATTTATCGATTTCATTCAATATTTATTAAGTTAATTTGCCATTCAAAACAATTTCTATTAAATTTCCAATCCATTGAATCAATTACTTAAGTTCAACTTCATTATATCAAAATTTCAAATTGACTTAAATTAGATTTGTCAAATCAATTCTTTAAATTACAAGTTTTACATAAATTCAATAAATCACATTTTTTTGTTAAAGAAATTCAATTTCACTTATTTAATTACTTAAATAATTTTCCAAAACTTAATTAATAAGAAACTCAATTTCAATTATTTACAAAGTAAAATTCACTTATTCAAAAATTCAATTTTCTCTTATTAAAGAATTCAATTCAATTTAATCATTAAATGATACAACCTTATTTAATTATTAAATAATTTAAAACTTAATTATCAAATAGTTTCAAAGTTTAATAATTCCAAACTTAATTATCATTTCAACTTGATTACTAAATCATTTCAAACTTGATTACTAAATCATTTCAAACTTGATTACTAAATCATTTCAAACTTTAATAATTTCAAACTTGATTAAAATTTCAAACTTAATTCAGTCATTTCTCAAATTAAACAACATTCTTTCATCAATTACATTGTTAATATTCTGTTTCAGATTATTAAATATTAACATTTTCCTTTCATTAAAATTCAAATTTCACTTCATTTCAAAACCATATTATTTATTCAAATAAAATCTTTGTTTTATTTTTAAATCAAATTATTGACCAATCGGGTTTTATTTAATTTTCTATCCTAGGTCAAAGTTCAATTTGGGTATTTATCATTTCAACCCGATTCCAATTCAATTCAAAAAAATCAAAACATAACTAAGGGAACTTGCAGTGTGATAACTGGGATGGTGTCAAAGTAAATAAACAAGCAATAACAACAACAATAACAATCCAATAATCAATTCAAATAATCCCGAAATAACCGTATTAATTCGTATTGTTATTTGTACGAATTAATATAATTATTTCTAGAATCCACACTATCATTTCATGTAGATTAAAGATTATTACATTACGGTTTTCACTTGTCATCTATTTACAATTTCATACATCATCAGTTTAAGCAACATACAATTGATGGTTCAAGGTGTAGTTAACAATCCTACGTGTCAATAAATTTAACAGTTAAAGGGGTCATATTATACAAATGTTCGTTAATCAAATTTAACAATTAATTATCCTATATCAAGTTCAATTTCATACTATTTATCATTTTAACATTAACAATTTAACGTCCAATATAAACATCAACAATCAATCAATTAACAACCAAACTGGATTATCATTTCATATATATAACAGATAATGGTGTCAGATGTCACAGGTGAACTGATACAGGTAATAACAGTGTAAATATCTAACAGCAGCATATTTCAATTGTCGTTTCAATTGAAATCAAATTTAATAAATAAAAGAACGTTAATCGTGAGTGAATGCTCACCTTTCGAGGTCAGAGAGAACATGAGATGACGTGGATACGGACACTGATACAGACACTGGAATTGAGTTACGAATCCAAGCACGAATTTCCAAATCAAAGCTAGATGGATACGAACTTGACGGACAATCTGATAGATAAGGAATTTATGAAATAAATCAGGGCTGGGTCGATAAAGAAAATTGGTATAAGCGAACGTATATATAACTATATATAACTATTTATATAAAGTCATATACCCAATTTTCAAACACATATTACATTAAATTTTCATAACATTAAATTTTCATAACATTAAATTTTCATAACAATATATATGTAAAAATATACATGCTTGTTTAAACTTATAAAATGCAGGCCTAAACTTACATTTTTTTTTTTTATATCCAAAAATGTGTACATGCATATATGTATATACAGTAGCTTATACTACTAAAACTATTGTCAATATATGTATGTACGGTAACATCACACATGCTTATATAATAAAACATAAACTTACATAAATCAAATAGATTTCGTTTCATATAACCATACATATAAACTTTACAAAAAAACGAACTAACACTATTATTAAACTGTTTCAATTATAAAATGACTTAACTGTCACATTTCTAAAAGTCTGGTCAATGCAGTTCTATATATTATATTTCAAACATTTAAAATCCAACCCATACTCTCTTTATTTTAATTCTATTTTATACATACTAAACAATATCAAAGCTTATCTGTTATACAAAATAGATTCTATTCCTTTAAAGAGTATATAACTTAAAGAGCTAAGTTGATACTAGATTTGCAGATGAACACTAAACCAATATATAAATCATACTGTAAAGTAAATTTGAACATACGTGTATATGCTACCCTATAAAATAAACTATAAATATACATATGCGAGTACTTATATAAATAAGCTTGTACCTGCACATAAAAGAGTGGAAGAAGGCTCGGAAAAATGAAAGAGAGGAGGGCTAGAACGGTCTCGGTTGAGAGGTTGTGCCGGTTAGAGAAGGCAGGGTCTGAGGTGATAGCTGTCAGGGTTTGGGGTAGGCGCGGCAAGGCGGATATTGGGAAGGCTGAAGTCGAGGCTTACATGGATCGGATCTGCGCGTGAGTCTGGAGTGATGCGCTGTGGCCGGGGAAGGCGAAGGAGAGAGGAAGGTGGGTCTGCACGTGGGTGGGTTTCGGCGACTGTTGGCGGACGGCTGTCATAAGGAGGAGGAAGGCACGGTATGGTGGGTGAATGGTCTTGGCTGGTCGAGCATGGCTTGCGGGGTGGAGATGCTCGAAGGTGTTGGACGAAGTGGTGGTTCTAGGCGAGGCCGTGGGATGAGGTGGAGGTGGCGAGTGTGGGTGGCTGATGGTTGCTCTCGGGTTGAAGAAGAGGTGGCCATGGAATGATATTTGGATGAATGTTGGAGGCTGCATGCTTTTGATTATATTTTTTTTTTATAAAAGAGGGAGAAAGACTTGAGATCCATAATGCATAAGTAAAAGAAAGGAAGGGAAGGCAACGTACAGATCAATGCTAAAAGTTACAATGGGCATACATTGGAAAAGCAGCAAGGCAACTGTTGAAAACTTGAAAGCAATAAATTTTGCTTGGTAAACGCTTGAATTTTGGAAAGGTGAATTGCAAAAGGTTGATATTAATTATCTGGGAATATGAAATGCAAATGGCCATTGGTTTGAACAGTGAAATGAACGGACAAAGTGGACCAAACAAAACTCAATACGGTTACCGATGTGATAGGCGTTACGCAAAGTGCAACGTACAACGGAACTCCGAATTTGACAATCGAATATACCGTAGAGATCAGCACGACGAGACGATCAAAACGGTATATAGAAATCAGTGGTACGATCATCCGATAAAAATCGATATCGGTACCAGAATGCTGCATTTTGCAGAAAATAAGAACGACGGAGCAATAGATTTCCGAATTTGGAAAAATGACGAACTGACATCTTGCTCAGAAGATGGTTTAGAATTTTTCTATGTAAAATATTTTGGTTTTGAAAACGTTTTATTTTCATCGCTTTTTAACTGATTAAATTGAAGTAAATTTACGCGCGAAATAAACTTTCATATTTTCGTACGAAAATTTACCTGTTGCTATGTTTAACTAGACGTATTCCAAATATTAAATTTTTATTTCAAAATTTTATCGTTTAAAATTTCACAAAATTTTAACTAACTACGCTATTTAAACAGTTGAAATTTACGGGTCGTTACACCCTCCCCCACTCAAAACTTTTCGTCCCGAAAAGGAACGAGGTAGGAGAATAGAAACAACCAGAAAGAAAACAGATTTGGAATACAAAATAACAATTAATTTAAACCATATAAATTCAAATTTAAATTAATCGATATTCAATAATTGATTTAATCCATTTGATTTTACTAAAATCAATCTCAACTATTTCTAAATTCATTATCTTATTATTCAATTATCTTAAATTTACAAGTTCTAAAACCATAAATTTGAATAATCTTTTATTATAATCATATTTTATTCAACAATTTTAAATTCTTCTTTATTCCAAATTACTGTTGAATTTATTCTACTTAATATATCTAATCACATATTTAACCCATATAAATTAATTTAAACCATATAAATTTCAATTTAAATTAATTTATATTCAATAGTTGATTTTAAATTCAAGGTATTTCCATAAGTTAATCAAGTTTCAATCTATTAATTCCTTTAAAACAAATTTATTTGCCTCATCTATTATTCAATTAACCTATTATCCTATCATCTTTATTAGCATTTTATATGATCAAAATCTAAGTGTATAACCTTTATTATAAACACTAAAATTTTATTTATAAAATCATTCTATATGGTATATTATCCAATTACATTTTAACTTCTGAATAATTTAGGTAAGTTATATTGAAATGCAATTTAGTACTATACAAATAAAATTTTCTCAATTCAATTATTCAAGTTTAAATATTTATTCCAAATTTGGTTTTATTTATAATTAAAATCATCTTTTAACAAAATTTAAGAATTAGATTTCCGATTAACTTTAATCAATTTGAGAGATATATAATATATTTATATCAAATCAAATTTTAAAATAAGATACCTACATATATATAAATCAAATAATACTGAAGAAATTCAAATCAAAATATTTTCAAAATAAAACCGTAGCAAAGCTACAGAATAGTATCTCCACTTCGAAACTCGAAAATGAACGTCGATGATGCGGCCGCCATCACCGAAATTATTTTCCAGCGACAAAGAGAAGAGCACTGATTTCAACATTTTAAAAATTCTTTGAAAACGGTTTCTATTCGAAAATACTTCCAATAATATATCCTTTTAAAATTTTAAAACCAAAGTTCGAAATCACCGGAAACTAAATTCTCAAGTTTCTGAATTAAATTCATTTCAAATTCCAAATCAATTTATAAACCGTATTTATAAATTTATTTAGAACAATAAATGATAATCAAATATTATCATTTCAACAACAATTTAATTAAATTATTAAATTCCAGAAAATTTTACTTATATTTTCACAATATAATCAAACAAATTTATTTCATTTTCCAAATTTGAAACAATATTGTGTCAGTTTGCTCTGCTCAAGTGTTTTGGAAATCCTATCGATAGCGTTGATCAGACGAATCGATCGGAAACCCAAATCAACATCAACAACCCAAACAACACAATATATTTTAAATATTTTAAATATTAATTTACAAATACACTTCCTCACTCGACTATATAAGAATAGTTTTCAAAGCAAAGATAGAGATTCAAATTTGATGGACTCAAATCAAAGAGAAATTTGATTCGAAAAATAAGTTTGAATCAGAAGATAAGATAATTCGATTACCAAAATCGGGAGATGGATGAGTTTATTTAATTCACGGGCAACCTTAACTGGGTCGTCCGTAACTTCAAGAATAAGATCGATGCTGAATTCTGAGGTAAATCAACACTCGATCTCAAGAGATAGAATTCAGGTATATCAGGTAATGGATAACATCGTAAACCGAGGATACAGAAATCTCCGGTAAATCAATGCCTATTGTAAAGGAGTTTTGCTCCTTTACGAATCATTCGAAGATTGGCGAGATCGCCGATCTATTATAGATATCATTCAGAATGGAGTTATGGGGTGCTCTAGGATTGAAAGAAGACGAACAGTGAAGGACACGAATGAATTTCGGAACCGAGGGGGACGTTCCAAATTTCAAAGGAATTGAGTCAAGGGATGAGATTGAAACTCGAATGAGAGTGATTCTGTAAATACATTTACCATATATGTTAAGTTTTGCCTAGAGCTACCAAAGCTCTGATACCAACTGTAACGACCCGGAATTTTGGACCATTCGCGTCCATTATAAGTGTATAGGTAGACACTCATGCCGGAGTTGAATTGCTCAAAATACCGCGTTGTTAATTTAAATTTGGCAAAACTGAACATATACAGTAAATAAGTAATCACAGAACACAGACACAGAGTAATAAGTGCAGCGGAAATAAAAGAGATAGTAGTTCATGAAGCTACTATATGAATATATAAAATACAACAGAGTTTACAACAGGAGAGTAATACGATACATCAGAGTTAAACCAGATACAACGGAAGAGTAACAGATACAAATCAGAATACATCACTGGAATCATCGAATATCTGAAAGCTGGATAGATGGATGGATCTTCAAGCAAAGCTCCAACTCCAAAGGTGAGTCTCAAAAGCTGAACCACTCAGTCTGACCCGAGCGTAAAGCAAAACACAAGACACTCGAGTCAGGATTAACATTCTCATATTAATAAATCCAACTCTAGTGAAATAGCAATTGAAATACAAGTAACTCAAAGGATGTTTGGAATAACCACCCTTTAAGGATCCGTTAAACTATCTACTATGTAGTAATGTACGATAAGTAGATAATGTCTATCAGTAATATAAAGATATCAAAATAGGGTTAAGCAGGGCCCATACACCTCTTAACCTGTTTATTCCCAAAAGCATATACAAGACCGTAGTTTCCCCAAAACCGGAAGTCACCAGAGGGCAATCCATATACTAAAGGTACAAATCAAAATCGTAGTGGTCGCGAATACGATAATCAGTATGACAAGGTACATGAGGCGATACCAACTAGGATACTAGTAGTTGCGTGATCCGGACTGATGTTGGGCATAGCAGCTACTACCCCAACACCGTGAAACAACACTCCCAAAATCGAGGGGTGCACCCAAATCGAATCACAAGAGTAATAGATATGGTAACGAAGAAGTGTGTCCGCTAGAGGTGGCGAACCTCAATGGCCCGGCGCGGCTCCTGTTTTAGTCATGTCAGGGGTCATCCAAAATCGTTCTCTTTCTTCAATCAACGCGTTCACCAAACCATCCACTTCGTTCTGGATCAACACTCCGCGTATAGTTATTAAAGTGGTTTCGGTTCAGATAGAGAGTATATCCATTACCGATCCCGGTCTCTTTAATAACTTTCGTAATTATTACACCGATTGGTCATTTATTTATTTCAAAACCAAATCAAATTCAATTTCAAATAGAATTCGTAAATCAACATTTCATTTGTCTTTCTAAAACAATTTCCAAAATTTACGCTTCAAAACTTCCAAATTATCTTTTCAAAATCTTATAATTCAATTTCAATCTTTATTTAAAACAATTCAATATTTGTTCACGTTCGCGAATAAGTTTCCTTCCAAATCATTTGAATTAATATACTTTAACATTCAAATCAATTTCAAATTCATTTATCGATTTCATTCAATATTTATTAAGTTAATTTGCCATTCAAAACAATTTCTATTAAATTTCCAATCCATTGAATCAATTACTTAAGTTCAACTTCATTATATCAAAATTTCAAATTGACTTAAATTAGATTTGTCAAATCAATTCTTTAAATTACAAGTTTTACATAAATTCAATAAATCACATTTTTTTGTTAAAGAAATTCAATTTCACTTATTTAATTACTTAAATAATTTTCCAAAACTTAATTAATAAGAAACTCAATTTCAATTATTTACAAAGTAAAATTCACTTATTCAAAAATTCAATTTTCTCTTATTAAAGAATTCAATTCAATTTAATCATTAAATGATACAACCTTATTTAATTATTAAATAATTTAAAACTTAATTATCAAATAGTTTCAAAGTTTAATAATTCCAAACTTAATTATCATTTCAACTTGATTACTAAATCATTTCAAACTTGATTACTAAATCATTTCAAACTTGATTACTAAATCATTTCAAACTTTAATAATTTCAAACTTGATTAAAATTTCAAACTTAATTCAGTCATTTCTCAAATTAAACAACATTCTTTCATCAATTACATTGTTAATATTCTGTTTCAGATTATTAAATATTAACATTTTCCTTTCATTAAAATTCAAATTTCACTTCATTTCAAAACCATATTATTTATTCAAATAAAATCTTTGTTTTATTTTTAAATCAAATTATTGACCAATCGGGTTTTATTTAATTTTCTATCCTAGGTCAAAGTTCAATTTGGGTATTTATCATTTCAACCCGATTCCAATTCAATTCAAAAAAATCAAAACATAACTAAGGGAACTTGCAGTGTGATAACTGGGATGGTGTCAAAGTAAATAAACAAGCAATAACAACAACAATAACAATCCAATAATCAATTCAAATAATCCCGAAATAACCGTATTAATTCGTATTGTTATTTGTACGAATTAATATAATTATTTCTAGAATCCACACTATCATTTCATGTAGATTAAAGATTATTACATTACGGTTTTCACTTGTCATCTATTTACAATTTCATACATCATCAGTTTAAGCAACATACAATTGATGGTTCAAGGTGTAGTTAACAATCCTACGTGTCAATAAATTTAACAGTTAAAGGGGTCATATTATACAAATGTTCGTTAATCAAATTTAACAATTAATTATCCTATATCAAGTTCAATTTCATACTATTTATCATTTTAACATTAACAATTTAACGTCCAATATAAACATCAACAATCAATCAATTAACAACCAAACTGGATTATCATTTCATATATATAACAGATAATGGTGTCAGATGTCACAGGTGAACTGATACAGGTAATAACAGTGTAAATATCTAACAGCAGCATATTTCAATTGTCGTTTCAATTGAAATCAAATTTAATAAATAAAAGAACGTTAATCGTGAGTGAGTGCTCACCTTTCGAGGTCAGAGAGAACATGAGATGACGTGGATACGGACACTGATACAGACACTGGAATTGAGTTACGAATCCAAGCACGAATTTCCAAATCAAAGCTAGATGGATACGAACTTGACGGACAATCTGATAGATAAGGAATTTATGAAATAAATCAGGGCTGGGTCGATAAAGAAAATTGGTATAAGCGAACGTATATATAACTATATATAACTATTTATATAAAGTCATATACCCAATTTTCAAACACATATTACATTAAATTTTCATAACATTAAATTTTCATAACATTAAATTTTCATAACAATATATATGTAAAAATATACATGCTTGTTTAAACTTATAAAATGCAGGCCTAAACTTACATTTTTTTTTTTTTATATCCAAAAATGTGTACATGCATATATGTATATACAGTAGCTTATACTACTAAAACTATTGTCAATATATGTATGTACGGTAACATCACACATGCTTATATAATAAAACATAAACTTACATAAATCAAATAGATTTCGTTTCATATAACCATACATATAAACTTTACAAAAAAACGAACTAACACTATTATTAAACTGTTTCAATTATAAAATGACTTAACTGTCACATTTCTAAAAGTCTGGTCAATGCAGTTCTATATATTATATTTCAAACATTTAAAATCCAACCCATACTCTCTTTATTTTAATTCTATTTTATACATACTAAACAATATCAAAGCTTATCTGTTATACAAAATAGATTCTATTCCTTTAAAGAGTATATAACTTAAAGAGCTAAGTTGATACTAGATTTGCAGATGAACACTAAACCAATATATAAATCATACTGTAAAGTAAATTTGAACATACGTGTATATGCTACCCTATAAAATAAACTATAAATATACATATGCGAGTACTTATATAAATAAGCTTGTACCTGCACATAAAAGAGTGGAAGAAGGCTCGGAAAAATGAAAGAGAGGAGGGCTAGAACGGTCTCGGTTGAGAGGTTGTGCCGGTTAGAGAAGGCAGGGTCTGAGGTGATAGCTGTCAGGGTTTGGGGTAGGCGCGGCAAGGCGGATATTGGGAAGGCTGAAGTCGAGGCTTACATGGATCGGATCTGCGCGTGAGTCTGGAGTGATGCGCTGTGGCCGGGGAAGGCGAAGGAGAGAGGAAGGTGGGTCTGCACGTGGGTGGGTTTCGGCGACTGTTGGCGGACGGCTGTCATAAGGAGGAGGAAGGCACGGGATGGTGGGTGAATGGTCTTGGCTGGTCGAGCATGGCTTGCGGGGTGGAGATGCTCGAAGGTGTTGGACGAAGTGGTGGTTCTAGGCGAGGCCGTGGGATGAGGTGGAGGTGGCGAGTGTGGGTGGCTGATGGTTGCTCTCGGGTTGAAGAAGAGGTGGCCATGGAATGATATTTGGATGAATGTTGGAGGCTGCATGCTTTTGATTATATTTTTTTTTTATAAAAGAGGGAGAAAGACTTGAGATCCATAATGCATAAGTAAAAGAAAGGAAGGGAAGGCAACGTACAGATCAATGCTAAAAGTTACAATGGGCATACATTGGAAAAGCAGCAAGGCAACTGTTGAAAACTTGAAAGCAATAAATTTTGCTTGGTAAACGCTTGAATTTTGGAAAGGTGAATTGCAAAAGGTTGATATTAATTAGCTGGGAATATGAAATGCAAATGGCCATTGGTTTGAACAGTGAAATGAACGGACAAAGTGGACCAAACAAAACTCAATACGGTTACCGATGTGATAGGCGTTACGCAAAGTGCAACGTACAACGGAACTCCGAATTTGACAATCGAATATACCGTAGAGATCAGCACGACGAGACGATCAAAACGGTATATAGAAATCAGTGGTACGATCATCCGATAAAAATCGATATCGGTACCAAAATGCTGCATTTTGCAGAAAATAAGAACGACGGAGCAATAGATGTCCGAATTTGGAAAAATGACGAACTGACATCTTGCTCAGAAGATGGTTTAGAATTTTTCTATGTAAAATATTTTGGTTTTGAAAACGTTTTATTTTCATCGCTTTTTAACTGATTAAATTGAAGTAAATTTACGCGCGAAATAAACTTTCATATTTTCGTACGAAAATTTACCTGTTGCTATGTTTAACTAGACGTATTCCAAATATTAAATTTTTATTTCAAAATTTTATCGTTTAAAATTTCACAAAATTTTAACTAACTACGCTATTTAAACAGTTGAAATTTACGGGTCGTTACACACTTTCAATGTACGTCTAAAACCCTCCTTTTGTATGTCTAACGCCACTTTTACACATGTCAACACCTCATTCATTCCTACTTTGTCCTTTTACAGTTAGTACAACATTTTTCCGATTTATTTAGCATAAACTGTGGATCTAGTCCCTTGACCATTATTTAAATACTTTACTCGAGTAAATCACCTCCGACCTCCTATATTTGCCTTTCGATACTCATAAACCCCCTATGGCTAAGTGTATTTTAATTCAAAAATCACTTATAATAATTCTAGAAAATCTTACAAATTTTTTATAACAATTTTATTTTCATAAAATTTCTCAAACTCCTTATGTCTAGCCATTTTCTGCAATAAGCGATTCTTTAGATAATTCATACCTAATATGTTTTTTATGGGAATATTCTAAAAATCAAAACCTATCTCTAAAAATATGTTCACAACACCATATTAATTTTGAGATCTTTTTAATCACGAGAATCATAAGATCAAAATCAATGAATCACAACCATTCCTAATTACAAGGGAAATGGGGATTAAAGGAATTTATTACCCACCTAAACCTTTAATTAGTTTGATTTTTGTGAGTCTTTAAGTCTCTCTAGCTTTTATCTATTTCTTCTCCTTCGCTTGCCTAGGCCGTACCACATTAACTAGTTTGCAAAGCTTTTGTTTTTGTTTTTAAGAGCAATTGATGAGAAACTTGAGAAACTTGTTATTTTCATTATTCTATAATGAGTTGGGCCCTGGCCTGAAGGAATAGGTCCGTTTCATAGTGGGTGAAATGAGTAGATATCAATTTTTTTTCCTAATTGAATCTTAGTAGGCCTATGAAATCTAGTGTTTAATACCAAATAAAATCTAGTTGTTTTTTACAAAACCATATTTATTAAGATTGTCTTATGCATAATTAATTAAATCTATGTTATTAAGTATGGTATTTGAATAAGTATGATTATATCAACTATGTTTTATACTTCTAAATGGTGTGACGTACATGTGAAACATGTGTTGAATATCATTTCTTAGTGTATAAAGATAGGAACGAACATTAGTTAGATCTAGATATAATAACATCAGGATCTAAATGGAAATGGATAAATATGGAATCATTAATTTATTACACCTTCCTTTTTTGCAAACATTCAATTGATACTACATTTAACTTCCATACAAAATGATATGTGATAATAATATGTTATATGACAAAACAACAAACAATAACATGGTTAATATATACATGTGTAGATACTAGGATTTATATCTTTTACCTATATATTCATTATACACACATACATTGTTACCTCAATTTTAAAATTTTCAATGTATAAATAAATTTATGGATAAAATTTATACATACATACATATATATATATACATTAATTAAGCCAAAATAGTTTCAAATTGATTCAAACAAACATCCATACTGCATTAAATATTTCTAATGATTTGCATGTACACACACATAGATATATATATATATAGTTTCAGCCAAAATAATTATTAGTTTAACAATAGGAAATATTATAAAACCAAAATTGTATACATCAAATTGAATAAGATATTAACAAACTCTATATTTTAAAATTAATTAAAAATCAAGCAAAAACATTTAAATCATTATATTGAATATGTTTAAAATGTTATTATAGGTAATATTAAAACATAAATTTCTAACATAAGACATAGTTTTATGCATATTTAAATTTTTGGTTCTAACTTATCAAGTTTAAACAAATCATATCATTTAATAGGTTGTTTAAATTGTTTTACTAATTCTAAATCAAGGCGAGGAAATACTGTACATATAAAATTATGATAAATTACATCCAAGAAAATAAATCGAATTTAAGTTATGCCTTATGGATCTGGGAAAATACTGACACTTTGATTTAGAAATCTCTCCTTAGATTCTTGAATCAACATCCAATCTTTGCAAGAGATGGATGAACCACGTAGCTATTAATTTTATCTAATGTTTTCATTTGTTCTGGATTTGATTTTATTTAGAAGAGGAAGATAAAATATGCAACCATGGACGGAAAAAAACGAAGAGAAAGAAAACAACTATAGGAAATAAAATCAGGGAATTTGTTTTAATGGATAGAATGGAACCTTTCCAATTCTCTTTATTAACTTCCATAATTAATTCCTCCTTAATTTTCAATCAACCTATCCTTATCTCTACCATTGAATGACCGACCATATATTTCCATTTACGCTACAAAAATTCCAAAAACTCTTCAAGTAAGTATTTCTTTTTTAAAAGCTATTAATTTTTTTTACCAATATCGTATACCGATATGCACAAATATAACTTATATATGCAATTATATATAACAACATGTAAAAATTCAAATAAATTAGTAGTTCTCGAATATTAATTAATTAAATCAATTCATAAGATTTTATAAACTAATTAAATCATGTGGTTTTTAGAGAATTCGCAAATACAGTTGTGAGACTCAAAAGTATGAATTTAGTCAATTTTGACCAATTCAAATATTAATGTTCACACGACACTTTAGCTAGTGGTGTGGTAGTATGGCCGAATTCATCATTTACAGATCTTTTCGATAAAATCCAATTCAATTCTAAAGCGGTACCTTTAGTAACATAATAAACACACATTCTCATTGCCAACTCTATATCACATTAGGACGTATGAAATTTGGTGGCAGTCAAAACTCCAATAGTATCCATATTCAACTTGATCAGTCCAATAACAAATTTCATGGTTCAATAATAACATTTATTATTAACCATTCTACTGTGGCCAAAGATTTTGATTTTAAGTTGACTATATTTGATCATGGTGCTAACCTCATACTGTTAACCCAAAAAATGGATCAACACCCTGGTTTGAGGGTGAAAGCACCATCCCTGTTCTCAGAAAGCAATAATGTAGATAATAGATATAGAAAAAAGCAATAAGAGAAAGAAGACAAGAAGATTTTGATAGTGGTTGCTGTTAACGAAGCCTACGTCCACTTTATAGTTTTTATTATAGACTGATTGCTGTTACAAGATGTATTTGATTACAAAGCTCTTGATTGTCCTTAGCTAGATTGAATCTCCGAAGTTATAATCCACTGGAGAATCACAGTGGACTTCTCTAAAGATTTTTGTGAGTGAGGTGAAGAGTGAAAAAAGCTTCCAGTAGCGTTTTAATAACCAGTCTGGAGGATCCTCTTTATGTTGCAGATAGGATGGTATTTATAGAGATTGTAGAGCTATTGGGCCAAGCCCGTTCGCCAATTGCTTGTAGATGGACATAGGAAAATGCAGTGGAGCTTAGCTCGCAACCCGAGCCAAAGGCATGGATCGCTAGCGATCCATAACATTAGATCGAGTGTGAGCTAATTACATAGCCTCTTTCTCTGCTTCAATCTATCTGGGTCGCACTGATTCCATGATCCCATATGGATCGCTAGCGATCCATAGAGGATGGATCGCTAGCGATCCATATACTTAGCATATTTATGGACTTTGGCTTTTGAACTTTCTTCGTTGTCTTGTTTCGACGTTGTTCGTGTAGTCTCATTGCACATTGCCTTATTTTGATGATGATTTACATGCTAGTTATGTTCAGTTGTTGATTGAACTGGACGGATGCTTGTCTCTTGGTTTATCTATCTCGGATTCTCGTCAAATTCAGTCACTACTTCGGTAATACAGATTGGATCATGATGCAAGAGATTCGGTTGAACATTGAACTATCCCCATGGATCGCTAGCAATCCATAGGCCATCGATCGCTAGCGAATCA
Organism: Allium fistulosum; assembly: GCA_030737815.1. Lineage (NCBI taxonomy): Eukaryota > Viridiplantae > Streptophyta > Magnoliopsida > Asparagales > Amaryllidaceae > Allium > Allium fistulosum. The sequence continues at coordinate 228,450,177 of CM060908.1, read as the reverse complement.
TGTCCTTAGTGGATTTCCTCATTCTCTTTTCTTGGCTCTCTTTGGCTTGTTGCTTTAGTTCTTTTGGTTACTTCTAAGCTATTGTTACTCCACTGAGTTGTTCCGTCTTCTCTTGCATCCTGCTAGGTTAAAAACTCGGATAACATTTTCCCCTCAGAGTATGTCTTCATTAAAAACAAGGCATGCTCTGGAAGTAATTGCTTTTAGTCTCTGCTTGTTTAATTCCAAGTAGTCGTGTTAGCGTTTCACGAATGTGAACTAGGCTATGCTGCTGCTTGCTAAATTTTGATCTTGACAGCCATTGCTTGTCATAACAGATCAAACTTTTCTCTATTGCTTCTCGGTATGTCTTGAAGTAGTGTAGGAATGTCACTAGGAAAAAGGGAGAAAAATTGTATGCAACCACATGGATCGCTAGCGATCCATTGACGATGGATATGGATCGCTAGCGACCTGATGACTTAGAAGTTTTTTTGGCATTTTTTATTTTCCTATTTAAGTTCCTTCGACCTGACCCATTCATTTATTCGAGCCAAGCCTACTTCTCCTCTTGCGATCCGAGCTTCCCAACGATTTGACGTAAGCTTTCGCCTGCGATTCGACCTATGCTTTGACCGATTTGATCCATCACCTCCAAGAATTTGAACTTGTCCAAGCCTCCGCCATGCTTCCTTCTATGCCGCCAACTCCAAAGCCTTCCCGCTGCTCTTCTCGATTGCCTTCAATTGAAACCTTAGCACGCCTGCTATAATAAATCGCCGTCGAATCATCCTTAGATCATCGCCGCCTATCTTAGTTCGCTGATCCTAAAGCCTCAACCAAACTCATATTTAGATCGTTAATTCGAGGTGGGTTCGCTGATTATAATGTTTGTTTAATGATTTGGCGGAGAAGTTGCATTCGTGATGGTTGTCGTGAGGAGTCCGAGTCGATTGCGACTTAATGGAGGAAGATAGTAAATCGAGTCTTGAAGTGACGCCCCACCTCTATCCTCACGCTAGCCAAGGACACTACGGGGTAATGCCGTCGACTAGCGCGAAGAATAATGTTTTTGAGGAGCGACCATCTGTGTAAATGCTTTGTGCGAGTACCGATATGTCGGATAATATAACTTACATTTCATTTCAAGAGGAAATCCGACATATCAAATACAAACTCAAAGCTACCACACAGTGGCTATGTAGACTTCGGAAACAAATATAGAAATAAACATAACACAAATCAGTCACATATATTCATATCACAAAGGCGGAAACAGATATGAATATAACACATAAAAGTGTACATCAAAATAGTGGTCAAACTAGATCCACTACATCACAAAAGAATAGATACAAGTACTAGACAAAAGAATAAGTATACAACAAGGAGTCTCTATCACAAATGTATACTAACAAAAACTACTGTACTAAAGTAGTTAGCCAAAAGTCAGGCGACGGACCCTGATAAGAAGTCAAGCAAGAGCACTTGAAATACCTCGGTCTGACCCGAGTATTATTTAAGAAGAAAATAATAAACGGATCAGTCTAACTATAAATATCATATAAAATGAGATAGGGTAAGAGATATAAAAAATAGGTATGATAACCATAATGCCATACTGTAACTAGTATACATTTAATAACAACAAAGTCATACAATATCTCAAGAATCTCAAAGCACCAAAAAGAATGTCATAATCTTTATTTTATTCACCAAACCCCAATTATTGACAAACATACCATTGCCAATCACAAAAAGAGATGAAACATAAATTCTAGAAATCATCGGCCAGAAATCCAGAAATCACAAAGGGGAGGCCTATCACAAACGGGAGCATGAAACCTCACCAACACGTGTATCATAAATGGAACGCTATTCCATACCATAACTTAGGAGCAACGACGTAGTACAATAACGGTACGTCCGATGAACCAAAAAGCCGAGACATCGATGTAGTACAATAACGGTACATCTGATGAACCAAAAAGCCGGAACATCGATGTAGTACAATAATGGTACATCTGATGAACCGAACACCATAAAAGAACAAGGGTCGCTAGCCCATAAAAGAAATGAGACGAAGCTCAATAGAACGGGGTATAGTCCCCCACGCGGACAATGAGACATCGCACATCGCTAGTCTAAATCATAAAATGATCATCATCGATCATCAAGAAGTGTCGGTTACAGTAAGCTAGTAAATAAATGAGTTTAGCCTCATGTCCCATAACCACTAGCTTAACTTAAATATTTACGAACAAATTGTAGATTTCCACTCGAAAGTTGTCACAAGGGTTTCAATCGAACAAGTCCAAGAATTAACCGACAAAGTAAACGCAAGAGTTTCATACCACTTGTTTTACTAAGCCGTTTAATTAGATTTCTCATTCGAATGAGGTAAAGGTTTATATATACTAATAGATTGGAAAACGGTTTTAAAAGAGAGCTTTATATTTAAAATAGTGTCAAAATCGTTTTGATGAAAGAGTTTGAATATTTTCTAATAGTATAGAAACCTTTGTATTTAGAAGTGACAAATCATAAAAATGATTGTAGAAACAATCAATCACCAAAGATTCACATACGAAGACGTGAATTAAATCCAAAGAAATCGATACCAAATCCATCAAAATGGATATTCCAAAAAATCCAAAGAAAGAAGTCATCAAAGTCGATAAAAGTGATAACAACTAATCGGATCGACAAAAATCGATAAACAATGGAAATTCAGCCAAAAATAGGCAAATAGGACAAACTGGGCAATTCCAGACGTCTGAGGGTCAATTATAGACGTCTGGATTTGGTTTCTGGAAATCTCCAGAAAACCACCCAGACGTCTGAAAGCACAATTCAAATGTCTAAACCTATAATTCAGACGTCTGAAATTAATCACTGCCATTTTTATTTTTCTGCCGTGTATATTTTTGCTCCTGGTCTGAATCCAGACGTCTGAAATTACCATTCAGACGTCCGAATGGTTCAGCTGGGCAAAAATCACCCTAGGCCAATGATGGCCAAAACATATCGGGAGCGATCGGACGAGCAACGACGACTAGGGATTTACGCCAAGCGACTACCCAGCCTTATAGGCTCTTCGATACACCCCAAACAACAAGTCCAAACATCCATAGTAGGATTTTCATAAAATTTGGACTTCAAAACAAAAAATTGGAGAATTCACAAAACCAATTCAAATCAAAGAAAATGAACACGAAATAGATGTTAGGAATTCATACCTAACAACAAAGAAAGTTATAGACGTAGATGTGAGTTCAAAACTCACCTTTAAACCCAACTCACCTTTAAACCCAAAAACAACGAATGAGAAGCTTTTAAAACAAGGCAAGAACAATTCCTTTTCAACACACCTCTAGAATCCTTAATCTATTATCAAAGGTGAAGTTTTTCCTAAGTTAGGGTTAGGAATTTCTGAGAATTGAAGAGAGATTGAGATGGAGAAGAAGAAGAGGATGCTTACCTTAGCTTATCCTTGATGTTAGAGCTAAAATTTGTATTTCCTAATTAAACTAGGGTTTGGAATTCTAATTTCCTTTCCCTTCCACCATTTTTGCTTTAGCTAGAGAGTATTAGGAAAATGAGAATGAATGAAGGAAGTTAAGTGGAGTATAGGGTATTAGATGAGTAATGAGCTGAAACCCAAACCCAAAGCCTAATAGAAAAATAGAAAAATTCACCCAACTCCAAACATATCGATGTTTATACTCAAAAAAGTTGTAAATGCCATTTTGGACTCAATGGAAGTGGTCTCGAGTCCCAATTCGATTGTTTACAAAAAGTAGCTTTTCAGACTTTAATCCGATTAACGATGCTATATTTAAATAAAACATTTAAATATACAATCGTAAAATATACGGGTTGTTACACTTGAGTTCCTCCCGGAGCGACATTCGAGCCTTGCCTCGGTGCTTGACATGTTTTGCTGTCTTCGTCCATTGAGCCAGAATTGACTTGTACTAAGTCCCATAGCTGATATCGCATGACACATTGTGAATTGGTCCCGTCCTTTCGGAGAATTCAAATTTATTTTGCTTTCTTTTGCACGCACGGTGTACCTGTACTGGAAGGGACTTTCGGCATCGTTTCGGACAAAGGATCTATTATCGATCGTTGATTGATAACGGTTATGTGTAGGAGAAGTAACTTTAAAAAGAAAATGCTGCGGGAAGTCCGTTTACGTCTCGGTTGCGAACGTACTATCTACACGGGGTAGAGCGTTTGTAGTGTTCGGGACACCTAGCCCACCAATGGTAGATAACACGTCACACTTGCCCCGGTACACACTTGAAGTCCGATGTGTCAACATGAATTAATGTCTCTCCAAAATTCAAGTGTTGTAGGGGAAATTATTAGCTTAGAATAGAATTACCTAACCATTTTGGATGCGAGTTCTGTTGTTTAGAATGAAGTATCCATCTTCTCGTCGTAAATCTAGCAGAGGAAGTCCGGCACTTTCAAAAGCCGAGTCATCGTCCATCGCCCTTTCTCCTTCCGCCTCACAGGCTGAATATGGCCAGTTGGTCCCAGTCGATATGGTCTTGGATTGAACCCCTTTTAACTTTAAAGTTCTTCTCAACCCACTGGAGAGAGCTTCTGCGGTGATTTCTGCTAAGGTCCTGGGCAATATCTTCTTGAAACATGGCATAGCGGAGGAAGACGTTCGCCTTCCAAGGAAGAACGAGTTTGCTCACATGCCTCCTCCGGGATATACCGCTTGTCATCGGTATATGTGCCTGAACGGAGCTATACCCCCTTTAATGACTTTTTGCACGAGACCCTTTCTAATTTAGGAATCGCTCCATTCTAGATTGATCCCAACGGATACGCCATCCTAACTTGCTTGCACGTCCTTTTCATGCGTACATTCAATCATGCTTCGAGCTTTGAGGAGTTGTAGTACTTTCTTTCATTCAAGAGAAGAGATGAGTGTCCGTCCTTGGTTGTAATCGAAGCTCAGAGGAATCGTAAAATTTTATTACAACTGTATAGCAATCTATCCCAATTTAAGACCCAGTACTTCTTCATCAGATGCCTTGAGGGGTTTAACCATCTTTGGACAACGGGGGGTAAGTACTCTTTCTTACTTATTGAGTCCCGAAATGTCGCTACGGAGTTTCTAACAAGTTGAATACTTCTTGCAGTTATCCCGAGACCGAACAGGGACTTGTCTCTCGATGAAGTTTTTCGAACCCTGAAGGTCATCGATGCTGGGGAAAGAACTGTTAAGGTCCCGTTGACTGACGAGAAGTTGCTTCGATACAGATTATTGCATCCGAGGAGATCGGCCGTTCCAGTTGAGGTCCCTTCTCCTTCTCGATCCAGGGTATGCACGCGATCCACCTCCTCTTCTCACGGTTCTGAAGAAGGCGCTTCTCAAGAAAGAGAGGGCTTGTCAGAGAGTCAATGAAGAGACTCGCGAGGGAAGAGATGCTGCCGTGACCAGCGTTAGTTGCCCGGTCAGAATGCCTCCGATTCTAGAAGAAGAGGAAGAGGAGCTTAATCAGAGGGAAGGAAAAGCCGTGATGGACTTAGAAAAGGAGGAGGAGGAGATTGGGAGTAGTAGCAACGAGTCCACTTATAGTGGTGATTTCTATGCATAATCCGATGATGGGGATTCTAAATCATGCGACGAGACTCCGAGGATGAGTCCCGTTATTCCAAGCTCACCTCCTCCAGGCACGAGTGGTAAAGATGGTGCCCCAAAAATCGAACGACGTCGGGATTCTCCGAGTAAAGATGCTAGCGTGGACTTTGGAGATTTGAGCGATGTTTACATCGATTTCGATGTGCTCATAAGGGAAGATTTCAGATTTGAGGAGGTGCTTCATCGTTCGGGCCACGTTGCACCCAAAGTTAGTCTGATTCCTTCCGCGGCGCCTACCCGATCCGGTTTGTTGCATCGTTTTAGGCTCTCCTCCCAAACACATTACACACTTCACTAGGGTTACCCTCGCTTGTACACATACTTTTCATGTTTATATTCTGTTTCTAAGGCCTTTTATTTATTCTTCGTTTTAGGTACGACGAGAGGACACGACCTTTATGATGATCTTGAAGAATTTTTCGACTCTCAGCACTGGTCGAAGCGATCTTCCAGCCGTCACCAACCCCGCAAGACAAAGGAGGATTACCGAAGAAGAAAAGATTTAGAAGCTGAAGTTCGTCGTCCAGATGAGAGAAAACGGAGCCGAATATACAAAGGTCGGTATAAAAGGAGGAAGACTTTCGATAAGAGAGAGGAGCCGTCAAAAAGGTCTAAATTTGATCGTGGTTCCCATTCCTCAAAACAGCAAGCCTTCGCTCCGACACTCTCTTCAGCGGGTCAAGAAATCTCGGTTACTTCTATCCCCAGTTCTGTCTTCAACTCAAATTCCATCATCTTATGTTGCTCTTGCCTTTGGTGCTTTGCGCCCTCACCAAAGATCCGCTTATGTACTTCCATCTGGTCCTCCCAGGCTTGAGGTGGCGCTCCCATGGTAGTTCTTAAACAGGGTTAAGTTTGATCATGATCTCCATCCGGTTCGTAGAGATTTATATATACCACATCTTCAGGCTATTCAGAATTATTTGGAGCAGGCCTAACGGTGGGAAAAATTATGCAAGTAGTTGGCGGACACGAATTGCAACAATTATCAAGAAATTATCTCCTTTGAATCGGAGAAGGATGAGTTTGAGAGAGCGTTGGCGAAACGTGATGCCAGGGTCGAACAACTGGAAGAGGAGATGGAAGCGACACTTTGAGAAAGCAAAATGAACGCTGGCTTGTTGAAGGAATTAAAAGAGGCCCACAAGAGCATAGAGATCGTCTACAGGGACAAAATTAAGAAGCCTCATGCAGAAGAGGCCAAATTAAAAGAGAAGGTGGCAGCTTGCAGCGCAACTATTGAGGCCCAAAAGAAAACCATCTCCAATCACGACCTTATCATAGAAGGGCATAATAAGACCATCTCCGACCAAGCAGAAACAATCGCCAAGCTACAGGATCAAGTTGCTCAGCTTAGCTTGAAAAGTCTACCATTACGGCGGATTATCTGGAGCTTCAGAACGCTTTTGAAAGGAAGATGGAGAAGATGGATGAGACCATCTTGAAGTTTTATGTCAACTCACTGCTACATCAGGGAAGCCTTAGCTACTTAGGCCCTAAATTCCCACGCACTCTCGCTCTGGTTTGGGAGGAAATTTTGAACCGCTTCCGTGACAGCGGTGACGTTTATACCAAGCGAGAGTTAGAGAACGCCTACTTCAATGAAGAATCAAAGAAGGTGTTGCTAGAGGGCCAAGAGATTTTGCGGATCGAGAGAGAGATAGAAGCTACTGGTGTCGCCATGACTGCGGCTGCCGAAGACCTTACAGAACCTTTCATTTCTACTGCCGGCGAACCATCGGGGCAGTCCCGCGATCCATTAACATGTTCTGGGCTTGAGGCTTCCCCTTGGATTGTAGAGCCATCGAAGGAGGGTGAAGGCGGTAAGTATGAAGTTGACATTCTTGGTCATTCTTTCGGTGCAGGTAATCTTCTTGTCTCCAGGGATTTCGGGAGCTTTCGGCTTACACCGCAAGAGCAGGAAGAATTTAATGCTTTCGTTTTTTATAATATAGGTCCATCATCCTTGTCTGCTGATCTACCTATTTCTTCATTGAAAGGACCTGCTGCTATCTCCACCGCTTCCGTGCTCGTTTCCGAACCTACTTCGGTTACCGTGTCTGTGTCTGGCTCGCAGCCGGGGCTGGAGTCCGAGAAGATTGCCGCACTTCATGGCTTGAATGACCCTTCCGTATCTTTTGAAGGTGACATAACGGCAGCCGAAGTTCGAGAGCAAGAAGTTCAAACTGAGCAGCCATGCAAGACTCAGCAGGAACTGGTTGCTATCAAGAAAAAGAAAGTTGAAAGCGATCAAGGCCTCGAAGAGCTCATGGAGGTCTCGGAAGCATAAAACAAACGACAATTCTTCTGAGAAGCTCGTAGAGCAGGAGGAAGATGTCAGCACTGAGGAAATAGTTGACATTACTGGCAGCGACACCACTCCTAAGGCGAAGCAAAAAATTCGAACAAAAGAGGAAACGGGAGTGGAGGAAAGAAGCGTTGAGAAGCTTGAGTGGCGACTGATCTGATTTTGATTCATTTTGTATTGTTTTGTTCAAGTGCAGAGTCTACACTTAGTGCTTTTGTTGTGGTGTTTGTATTTTTCTTTTGTTGGCCAACATTGTGTGGGTACGGCCCCTACGTTTTGACCTTGTATAAAAGAAAGTTATAAGTAATACATTTTTGATATTTTGACTGTACTCTTACTTATCTGTTTATATGTGTTCTGTGCACTTATGCTCGTTTTATTTACACTGATTTTCTTTTGTGTGTTCTATGCACTTACATTCACTCTATATACTTTCACTTCGCTTTATCTAGTCCTGTGATTATTGCCAAAATTCTTCGTTTGGAGTGACAATTCTTTGTTTAGAGTAACCGAACTTGTGAAATTATTGTTTTTAAGTATTTTTATTTAAGTACCGATGTATGTCCCCCAGTTCACAGAGCTGTTTACTTCAAACAATTGACAAATGACTGGTAACTTATGGTTTAAATAGTTTGCATACTAAAATTTGAAATATGACCAAGTCACAACTTGATCTTTCTTCTTTCAAAGGTTTTGTAACTGCAGCATGCAGTCTAAGTTTTTTGCGATATTCTGGTAAGTATGCAACATATGCATGTTTGAAATGTATGCACTACATAAGTTAACTATAGGCAGTTACACATTATCAACGTTAAATGTTACAGCTAGTCATTGAATGTTAGCGGTTGAAGTTTCCCGCTGGTTTGTAACACTTCGGTTTTGTTGGAATTATGCCCATTGCTTCCAATAATGGGAGTGGGTTGATTCTTGTTATTCCAGTGGCGGATAAGTTTCATGGTATTGTCGGGGCAGTTTTGATACTTCAAAGTTCACGCGGTTTATGAGATGCATGGTTTTTTGGAAGTATGCGCGGCTTATAGAATGCGCGACTTTTAGGATCGGTATGGCCCGTCCATCCGGATCGGTTTTGATACTTCTCGGTGTTGCCTATCTTTGGGCAATGTGAGGAGTGTATGTTTTAAAATTTAGTACGCGGCTTATGGGATGCGCCGTTTTACATACTCCTCGGTGTTGCTTATCTTCGGGCAACGTGAGAAGTGCAAGTTTTAAAAGTTAGTGCGTGGCTTATAGGATGCACGGCTTTTCGTACTCCTCAGTGTTGCCTATCTTCGGGCAACATGAGGAGAGTAAGTTTTAAAAGTTAGTGCGTGGCTTATGTGATGCGTGGCTTTTCGTGCTCCTTGGTGTTGCCTATCTTCGGACAACATGAGGAAAAAGTTAGAGCACGGCTTATGGGATGCGCGACTTTTCGTACTCCTCGGTGTTGCCTATATTTGGGCAACTTGAGGTGTTTATATTTGAGCCTTTATGATGTTGCTGGGGCAACACTGGTTCTTAGAAGGCGGAGATCGAGTTCCGCCAATCCGACGGTTTGAGTCGATTTGCTTCTATCGACCCGGCGGGTAGTTATTATGTACACAGTTTTGTTGGTTCAAAAAGCGAATCAATTTTATTAAGAAAAGCATGGAAGATTTTGCCTATTTACAATGCCCCCAGTATCCCGGGATGGCTTATTTGCTGAAAAATAAGGAGGCCAAAAGGTAGTTTTCAGACGAAGTAACGGTGGAGTGATTTGCTATTCCATGCCCTGGGAATTTGGATTCCGTCGACGGTTGTTAGCTTGAAAGTTCCATCCCTTAGCTTTTGATTAATGACATATGGCCCTTCCCAGTTCGGTTCGAAGGCCTCTGGAACGGGATAGACTCGCTTGAGCACGAGATCTCCCACTTTGAAGGTTTTGTTGTGAACTTTGGAGTTGTAGTATCACGCAACCCTTTTTTAGTAGGAAGTGGTTCCCAACTCGACTTCTTCCCTTCTTTCATCAATCATGTCTAGTGATTCGAGTAGGAGCTGCTCGTTTTGTTATTGATTAAAATTTTGCCTTCGGTGCAAGGGGACTTCTACCTCAACATAATCATTGCTTTCAAGCCATATGCCAGAGCAAGCGGAGTTTGGCTGATTGCCGCTTTGTGGGTAGTTCTGTAAGCCCACAGTCCGAGTGGAATTTCATCAACCCATTTTCCTTTTACTTTAGTTAGTCACTTTTTGATAGTGGACTTGATGATCTTGTTTTTTGATTCCACTTGCCCGTTTACTTGCGGATGAGCTAGCGTAGAAAAGCTCTTCTCAATTCTGAAGCGTTTGCAGAAGTCTTTGAACTTAGTGCTTTTGAATTGAGTTCCATTGTCAGTGATGATTTTCTGTAGCACACCAAACCTGCAAATAATGTTTTTAGTAACAAAATTAATGAATTTCTTTGTGGTTATGGTGGCCAGCGGTTCCGCTTCGGCCCATTTTGTGAAACAATCAGCGACAACTACATCATATTTGGCCCTTCCTTTTGCTATTTACAGGAAGCCAATCAAGTCCATTCCCCATATTGCAAATGGCCACGGGCTGTCCATCTGTGTTTGCTCTATTGAAGGAGTTCTTTTTATTTTACTGAATCTTTTGAAATGACCCTATTTATTTTACCTAATTTTTACTAGGATTTTTTTTAGAGTCATTAATAAATTTCCTAGAGTCATTTAGCCTTTCTACTAAATTATCCAGGATCCTAATTTTTCCACTAGTATATTTATATCAGTTCATTAATAAATATTCACACACATATGAAGATGTATGTGACCCTCTTGCTTGGATCAGAGTGTTGGTAAGCAAGAGTGCATCCTGATTGAATTTGAGTTTCTAATCAACCAGTACATAGCTCATTTTCTTTAGTTTAGATATTTGAGTCATGGGAGTGAATCCCATAATCATATAGGAATTTATACCTAGAAATTTTGATCATTCTTATGGTGATTGTCTGTTAGTTTGACTTAGCAAAGTGATCTCAGATTATATAGCAAGTCATCATAGTTTTAATCTAATTGTTTGATATTTGATCAAAAGCCAGAAAGAAAAATGATATACACATTTATCATTTTCAACATGAGTGATTTTATCACAAATTCCTTTACTTATAACCAAGCCAGTTGAGTGATTCATTCACAATTTATATAGTTGTGTTTCTCTGAATCAAATCCATTCCCTAATCCCTAAGTTACCTCAGCTTGCATCCTAATTTAAAGGTTGCTTTACTGGATTTAGAAAATCCAGAATTTATGGTCATTTAACAAAAGTAGTATTTAAGTAATATGTGTGCATATCATATGTATTGTGCTCTCTGGACTAAGAAAGCTACTCAAAATAAAAGTGAATTTCTCAAGTATTTGAAAATGTCTTTGTAAATGCATTTGCAAAGAATGCTTCAGATTTTACAAGGTGCATTTTCTTCCTTTAAACCCAAAAACTCTGGTCATCTTGATCAACCCAGACCTCACTCCTTTTGAGGTGGGTTAACCTTATGACTAGGTCATCAAAACATTAGTGCCTGGCTATTGCAATGTAAATTCAGATACAAGATACTTGAAAAATCCCTTAAAACATGTACACATCTTTATACAGTGCACAAAAATATATATATTGTTTCTTTTATCAAAACAGTTCTGTATATAGTCACAAAATTCTTGAAATATTACTTCTAGCTAAACTCAGATTTTTAACCTCAAAACTTAAAGCTTTTAAGTGACTCAAGATTGACTAATACACAATATATATATATATATATATGTATCGATTTCTCAAATATAGGCATATATCATCTACAAATTTCTACCATAATACTCAAAGATATTTTCTTGCATAAGATTCAACTAAGTCTTTAGTTTTTCCCAACCTTAATACATTACCTGATTCAATTGAAACAACTAAATAAAATCCAAACATTCAAGATCATTACATAACAACAAAAGCAGAATTATGAAACTTCCAAGATTACATGCAAATAGTTCATTCTAAGCTCTTATTTAATTCTAATTTAGCATGCTTATCCAATCATTCTCATTAGCCATAGCAGCTTCCTATTTAGAACCAGCAATCCCTGAAAGAGCATTAGAGGCTGCCCCATTTTAAATGAGACACCCCAGATGCCATAAGCAAACAAGGGTCAGATACAAGATCTGGTAAGAGCAATATCAAAAATTCCATGATATTAAGTAGATAAGTGAGACATAAGCATTTTGTTTAGGTTGGCATAACTTCTTTAATCAATTAGCCTGACTTGTTTCTGATATATTGTGCATATATGATCAGTATTAAAACTAATTATGTACACACTTTCAACTATGCAAACATACATGTCAAACAGAGATACTCAGGAACTATCATAGCTCCAATCCAACCAACCTAGGAATAACTCAAGTTCCTACTTCATCAATTTAGGGTTGAATTTACTAAATTAATTCCTAGCCTCATCTTCCATAAAGGAATCACGGGGACACATTGCAATAAAATAATTCACAATATTGCACAAAGATCTCTGGGCTTAAACAAACCATGTGCCAACTTGCATACTTTAAATATAACAAGCATTCCAGCAGTCTTCTTGGCTCACAATCCTTGGTTTATTTACTAAGTGTTCATATGTTTGATCCTATCATGAGATAGCTAGGTGATTAAATCACAGTGTACATGAAACATTACATAAAACTTGCAAGCATACTTCAAAGGCAAGCTAATATTCATATCCATGGGAAATCATATTTTCAAATATTCTGGCTTAAAGAAAATACAAGAATATTTACAACTGTGAATAGAGACTAGGCATGTGGGTTATTATTGTTTCATAAGCAAACATGTTTGAACTAAATTCAAGATCTAGCTTAAACAAGATTTCTGGCTCATGGGTTTTCTATTTGATCAAGGGTTCAGCACTTTTGGGTATTTCCATTGCACCCATGAATCTTTCATTTGAGCCTCAGCACTTACACAAGTGTAATGCAACTCATATACATATTTTGATTTCTGAATTTTCCATGCCATGTCTAAACCAGTTACAAGTATTCTCTATTTACTTTCATGATTTCATAATTTAACATTTCTAGGTGTAACCAAACAGAGCAAAATACTCAACCATTAAAGCAATCAAAAGCATTCATAAACACCCATTAAAGCATCCATTAAAACCATAGTAATAAAATCAGAAATATGTAGAAAAATAACATAAACTTGGCTGCCTCATAACAGGACTTAATGCCATGGGTTTAGTGAGATTAATCACTGAAAAATGCTCCTCTTGCTTAATCCAGAAAAGAAACTCTTTGAAACTTTGCCTTTCTTCTTGCAATATTTTTCTTCTTTGTTTTCTTAAATGTCTCGGGTAGAAAATGGTTTTTCTGGTTTAAACTTGGATTTATAAGAGAGGTTTTTCTAGGGTTTCATCATTGTAAAATCCCATTCCTACCCTGGCCAATACTCATGCATTTTGCATTTCAGATTTGCTTATTTTCACCCTAAATACTCCGGCCATGTAATGCTTATTCCCCGTTTTCTTTTCCAGAATATTTATTTTGTTCTCTTTCTAAATCATGACAATTGTGTGACATTGTCACTTGTTTATTTTCTAAAAATCCTCCTTTCTATTTTCTGCCTAAAGCAATTGTTTTACTTGCAATATGTCTTTTGCTATTTTAATGTTATGCTTTCCCTTGCTTATTTCTTTTTAATACTTTCAGTACTTATAGAAATGTACATATGCATACATATCTTATCTAGGCTTACTTAACTCCTCCTTAGTTTCAGAAAGACATACACATATATGTGCATGCATGTTTCAGATCCTTATCTAATTTATCCTGGATTTAAATTAAGTAAAATCTGTTTACTAGTTCAAACAAAACTTGCTTTATCTTATTTTCTAAAATAATTCATATAATCCAGAAATCAAATATCCATATTTGGTTTAATAATTTTCATTACAAAATCATGTTTGTAAGGCTTTTCCAGTTCTTGTTTTAATTTCAAGAAATTTGGAGTTCTTCCTTGTGCCATATCAGTGTGCACGTGCACACATGCACACACACTTGCACACAATTAATTCCATACATTCCTATACAAATAAATTCACATATTTTCAAAATTCAACCAAAATAAGGTTTCATGAATTTCTGGGGCATTACAATCACCCCACCTTTTTAGGAATTGTGTCCTCACAATTTTCTCATTTTTACTTTAAACATTTCCAGATTTTTATAAAATCTATCAAACATTGCACAAGCAAACAATTCAGTCAAAACAACCATACATATTAAACTTTTTAGGAAATTAGAATTTACCTTCCACTGCAAAAAGCTTAGGGTAATCCATATTTATCTTATCCTCTAACTCCCATGTACAATCATTAGGGTCTAGGCTCCATTGAACCTTCACCAATTTCAGAGTTTTGCTCCTCAACTTCTTTTCCTCTTTAGCTAAAATCCCCTCTGGTTCTTTCTCATAGACCAAATCAGGATTTATTTGAACTTGAGTGGGTTTCTCTAGAATTTCCTCATTATCATACACCCATCTCCTAAGTTGTGACACATGAAATACATTATGCATTGCACTCATCTCTTCTGGTAACTCCAACTTGTATGCTAATGAACCTACTCTTTCCAAAATCTTGTAAGGTCCAACATATCTTAGGGTAAGTTTTCCCTGCTTGCCAAACCTCAACACCTTCTTCATAGGTGAAACTTTGATGAAAACATAATCACCATCTTCATATTCTACCTGCTTCCTCCTTACATCTACAAACTTCTTTTGCCTATCTTGAGCTGCTACCATTCTTCTCCTCACAAGCTCAATTTTCTCTGTAGTCTCTTTAACATACTCAGGCCCTAAGACAGCCCTTTCTCCTGCTTCAACCCAACATATTGGTGACAAACATGGTTTGCCGTACAAGGCTTCAAATGGTGCCATGCCTATGGTGCTTTGATAACTATTGTTATATGTAAATTCAGCCAAGCGGAGGTGATCTTCCCAATTACCTCCAAAGTCCAATTCACATGCCCTCAACAAATCCTCCAAAACTTTGTTTATTACTTCAGTTTGACCATCTAATTGGGGTTGGTATGCAGTACTCAAGCATAACTCACTCCCCATGGCTTCTTGAAAGATCTTCCAAAATATGGATGTAAAGACTGTGTCCCTATCACTCACTATAGTTTTAGGGATGCCATGTAGTCTCACTACTTCTCTCATGAATATTTGAGCTAGTTTAGGTGCATTTCTTTCTGCCTTCACTGGTATAAAGTGTGCCACTTTAGTCAATCTATCAACTACTACCCAAATGCTTGTATTTCCTCTCTTTGATCTGGGCAGACCATCTATGAAATCCATAGATATATCTTCCCACTTCCACTGTGGTATGCTTAGAGGTTGCAATAGGCCTAGGGTCTTTGGGTTTCTACCTTGACTTGTTGGCAAGTCATACACTTTGCAACATGTTTGGCCACATCTGATTTCATCCCTCTCCACCAATAATCCCTTTTTAGGTTTTGGTACATTTTGGTGCTGCCTGGATGTATGGAATGTTTACTCCTATGGTATTCATTAAGTATCTCTTCCTTCAACCCTGTATCTTCTGGAACACATATCCTACCTTTATTCCTTAAGTAACCATTCTTATCAGTGTGGTAGTTTGCTACTTCTTCTCCTTTTTCTATTAGAATTTTCTTTTCTAATAAATCTGGATCTTCCTCTTGCATTTTCCCCACTTTCAAAATTAAATCTGATTGCAAAGTTATCAAACTTAATTTTCCTTTACTCCCTTCTTCAATCATCTCCATGTTCACCTCATTGTTTTCCTCAATTACCAAATCAGTAAGTAGAGATAAATTTCTAAACTCTTCTATCATTAACATGGCTACTTTTGCATGCTGCCTGCTCAAAGCATCTGCAACCTTATTAGCTTTTCCTGGAGTATAAAGTATGTCTAAATCATATGCTGCTAGAAACTCAACCCATCTATGATGCCTCATATTCAAATCTTTTTGTGAAAAGAGATATTTCAATGCTTTATGGTCAGTGTATAAAATAAACTTAGCACCTAGAAGATAATGTCTCCAGAGCTTTAGTGCATATACCACTGCTGCCAACTCAAGATCATGGGTTGCATACCTTGATTCATGTGGCTTCAATTGTCTTGATGCATAGACTATAACTTGATCTTGCTGCATCAATACAGCTCCTAGCCCAGAACCACTTGCATCAGCATAAACAATCAAATCCTCATTTCCCTCTGGTACTCTCAACACTGGTGCATTGACTAAGGCCTCTTTGATTTTACTAAAGGCTTGCTCACATTTCTCAGTCCATATAAAGGGTTGGTTCTTTCTAGTTAGGTTGGTAAGAGGTGATGACATCTTAGAAAAATCCTTTATAAATCTTCTATAATACCCTGCCATCCCCATAAATGACCTAACTTCTCCTACTGTGCTTGGTCTTTTCCGTGCTTGGATAGCCACAATTTTATTGGGGTTCACTGAAATGCCTTTGGCAGATATAACATGCCCAAGGAAATGCACTTCTTCTTTCCAAAATGCACACTTAGAAAACTTTGCTTTTAAATCTTTTTCTCTTAATCTAGACAAAACAAGGTGTAAGTGATTTTCATGTTCCTCTACTGTTTTAGAATAAATCAAAATATCATCAATAAAAATCAATACAAACTTGTCTAAATAATCCCTGAATATCCTATTCGTCAAGTCTACAAAGTATGATGGGGCATTTGTCAACCCAAATGGCATGACAAGAAACTCATATAAACCATACCTAGTGTTAAAGGCTGTATACTTAACACTTGAGTCCTCAACCTTCATCTGATGGAATCCAGATGCCAAGTCTAACCTAGAAAATATTTTTGCTCCACTAAGTTGATCAAAAAGATCATCAATTCTAGGTAAGGGGTACTTGTTTTTGATAGTGACTTTGTTTAGCTCCCTGTAATCTATACACATCCTTAAAGTACCATCATGTTTTCTTACAAACACTACTGGAGCACCCCAGCATGAATTACTTGGTCTTATAAATCCTTTGCTTTCCAATTCTTCTAACTGTTTCTTCAACTCCTTCAACTCACTTGGCCCCATCCTAGTGGGTTTCTTAATAATTGGACTTGCTCCTGGTATGAGACTAATCTAAAATTCCACTGGTCTGTGGTGTGGAACACCCTTAACTTCTCCAAACACATCCAAGTATTTGTTAATTATGGGGATTTCTTCAATAGAAGGCTCACTGGAATTCTTATCTAAGTCAATCAAATGATATAATTTCCTTTCTTTGGCTACTTCACACAAAATTGTGATTCTTTGGCCTCTAGAATTTTGTAATGATATGGTGGATGAGTCTAAATTAATTATGGCTTTGTATTGCCTTAACCAGTCTACACCCAATATAACACCTTCATTTGGGTAATTTAAAACATATAATTGGAAATAAAAACATTTCCTCCTATGTTTAATTCCACATCCACACAAATCATGTTTAAAACACTAGAATTTCCCAATGGGCTTTGCACAAACAAAGGGGTTTCAACCAGTATGCAATTTAATTTAAGCAATGCAACTAATTCATGGGAAATCAGAGAATGTGTTGCCCCTGTATCATACACTACTGATATGGGTAGGGTACAAATAAATAAGGTACCTTCCACTTGACCATGGTTTTCTGCAATAGCTTCTACTGTGGATTTGCTTTTGCTCTCCAAACTTGCTAGCTTCCCTTGCTGTTTATACTCGGGGCAATTTCTCTTGATATGTCCCTCCTTACCACATAGGTAGCACTTGAAAGCTCCTCCCTTAATTTCTGGACACCTTGGTTTGATATGTCCTTTTCCACAATGATGACACACTATTTTCCTCTTTGTATCAGTGGTCTTAGTATCATTGGTTTTCTTGCTTTCTGTCTCCTCCTTCTTTTTGTCATAGGGGTGATACCTTCCCTTATTTTTCTTGTTGTTGTTGTTCTTAAAACTCATATACTTCTCCCTCTCCTTGTCATGTTGCTCAAACTTTAAGGCCAGATCAATGACTTGATCAAAGGTTTTATCTGCATATGGCAACATAGCCCTACTAAGCCCTGGGTTTAAACCCTTAATATACCTATCATTCTTTGATGCCTCATCAGCCACAAGCATAGCTCCATACTTAGACAAGCCCTCAAACCTTTGAGTATACTCAGTCACATTAAAGGTTCCCTGCCTAAGTCTGATGAATTCTTCAAGCAATAGAGTTTTGGCTGATGCTGGAACAAATCTAGCTTCCAACATCTCCTTGAATTGATTCCAAGTGATTTCATTCTCAATCCTCCCAGCTATGACTACCTCCCACCAGCTTAAAGCCACACCTTTCAGTTGTCTTGAGGCCACTTGCTTCTTCCTTTGATCATCCAATTGCATGTCATTGAAAATTTTGTCCAGTGTTCTCAACCATGCTTGAATTTCCATCACATTTTCAGTCCCTTCAAAGCTCTTGCCTCCCAAATTGGTATAAGTCTTTAATAGTTTTGAAAGTTCCTCATGTGGGTTCTCAAGTCTCTGCCCTACTCCATCCCTTAAAGCCCTCATAAAGTCTTGCATATCAAGCATTTATGGTGCACTTGATCCTGCATTGTAATGAGATCCTCTTCCTACCATGATTGGATAACTAGGGTAGGGGTAGATAGGGTTAGTTTATCATGAGTATTTTTCTTTTGCTATAACTTTCTATCTGAATTATCATTTTACTCAAACAAACAAACAGTACATACATATGGTTATAGTACTTCAATCAATCAATACAATCATTCTTAGCTATGTATAGTTTTAACATAGATCTGATACCAAATGAAATGACCCTATTTATTTTACCTAATCTTTACTAGGATTTTTTTTTAGAGTCATTAATAAATTTCCTAGAGTCATTTAGCCTTTCTATTAAATTATCCAGGATCCTAATTTTTCCACTAATATATTTATATGAGTTCATTAATAAATATTCACACACATATGAAGATGTATGTGACCCTCTTGCTTGGATCAGAGTGTTGGTAAGCAAGAGTGCATCCTGATTGAATTTGAGTTTCTAATCAACCAGTACATAGCTCATTTTCCTTAGTTTTGATATTTGAGTCATGGGAGTGAATCCCATAATCATATATAATTTATACCTAGAAATTTTGATCATTCTTATGGTGATTGTCTGTTAGTTTGACTTAGGAAAGTGATCTCAGATTATATAGCAAGTCATCATAGTTTTAATCTAATTGTTTGATATTTGATCAAAAGCCAGAAAGAAAAATGATATACACATTTATCATTTTCAACATGAGTGATTTTATCACAAATTCCTTTACTTATAACCAAGCCAGTTGAGTGATTCATTCACAATTTATATAGTTGTGTTTCTCTGAATCAAATCCATTCCCTAATCCCTGAGTTACCTCAGCTTTCATCCTAATTTAAAGGTTTCTTTACTGGATTTAGAAAATCCAGATTTTATGGTCATTTAACAAAAGTAGTATTTAAGTAATATGTGTGCATATCAGATGTATTATGCTCTCTGGACTAAGAAAGCTACTCAAAATAAAAGTGAATTGCTCAAGTATTTGAAAATGTCTTTGTACATGCATTTGCAAAGAAAGCTTCAGATTTTACAAGGTGCATTTTCTTCCTTTAAACCCAAAAACTCTGGTCATCTTGATCAACCCAGACCTCACTCCTTTTGAGGTGGGTTAACCTTATGACTAGGTCATCAAAACATTAGTGCCTGGCTATTGCAATGTAAATTCAGATACAAGATACTTGAAAAATC
The DNA here is from genome assembly GCA_030737815.1 of Allium fistulosum. Classification (NCBI taxonomy): domain Eukaryota; kingdom Viridiplantae; phylum Streptophyta; class Magnoliopsida; order Asparagales; family Amaryllidaceae; genus Allium; species Allium fistulosum. The sequence continues at coordinate 228,430,394 of CM060908.1, read as the reverse complement.
CCTTAAAATATGTACACATCTTTATACAGTGCACAAAAATATATATATTGTTTCTTTTATCAAAACACTTCTGTATATAGTCACAAAATTCTTGAAATATTACTTCTAGCTAAACTCATATTTTTAACCTCAAAACTTAAAGCTTTTAAGTGACTCAAGATTGACTAATACACAATATATATATATATATATATATATATATATATATCCATTTCTCAAATATAGGCATATATCATCTACAGATTTCTACCATAATACTCAAAGATATTTTCCTGCATAAGATTCAACTAAGTCTTTGGTTTTTCCAAACCTTAATACATTACCTGATTCAATTGAAACAGCTAAATAAAATCCAAACATTCAAGATCATTACATAACAACAAAAGCGGAATTATGAAACTTCCAAGATTACATGCAAATAGTTCATTCTAAGCTCTTATTTAATTCTAATTTAGCATGCTTATCCAATCATTCTCATTAGCCATAGCAGCTTCCTATTTAGAACCAGCATTCCCTGAAAGAGCATTAGAGGCTGCCCCATTTTAAATGAGACACCCCAGATGCCATAAGCAAACAAGGGTCAGATACAAGATCTGGTATGAGCAATATCAAAAATTCCATGATATTAAGTAGATAAGTGAGACATAAGCATTTTGTATAGGTTGGCATAACTTCTTTAATCAATTAGCCTGACTTGTTTCTGATATATTGTGCATATATGATCAGTATTAAAACTAATTATGTACACACTTTCAACTATGCAAACATACATGTCAAACAGAGATACTCAGGAACTATCATAGCTACAATCCAACCAACCTAGGAATAACTCAAGTTCCTACTTCATCAATTTAGGGTTGCATTTACTAAATTAATTCCTAGCCTCATCTTCCATAAAGGAATCACGGGGACACATTGCAATAAAATAATTCACAATATTGCACAAAGATCTCAGGGCTTAAACAAACCATGTGCCAACTTGCATACTTTAAATATAACAAGCATTCCAGCAGTCTTCTTGGCTCACAATCCTTGGTTTATTTACTAAGTGTTCATATGTTTGATCCTATCATGAGATAGCTAGGTGATTAAATCACAGTGTACATGAAACATTACATAAAACTTGCAAGCATACTTCAAAGGCAAGCTAATATTCATATCCAGGGGAAATCATATTTTCAAATATTCTGGCTTAAAGAAAATACAAGAATATTTACAACTATGAATAGAGACTAGGCATGTGGGTTATTATTGTTTCATAAGCAACCATGTTTGAACTAAATTCAAGATCTAGCTTAAACAAGATTTCTGGCTCATGGGTTTTCTATTTGATCAAGGGTTCAGCACTTTTGGGTATTTCCATTGCACCCATGAATCTTTCATTTAAGCCTCAGCACTTACACAAGTGTAAGGCAACTCATATACATATTTTGATTTCTGAATTGTCCATGCCATGTCTAAACCAGTTACAAGTATTCTCTATTTACTTTCATGATTTCATAATTTAACATTTCTGGGTGTAACCAAACAGAGCAAAATACTCAACCATCAAAGCAATAAAAAGCATTCATAAACACCCATTAAAGCATCCACTAAAACCATAGTAATAAAATCAGAAATATGTAGAAAAATAACATAAACTTGGCTGCCTCATAACAGGACTTAATGTCATGGGTTTAGTGAGATTACTCACTGAAAAATGCTCCTCTTGCTTAATCTAGAAAAGAAACTCTTTGAAACTTTGCCTTTCTTCTTGCAATATTTTTCTTCTTTGTTTTCTTAAATGTCTCGGGTAGAAAATGGTTTTTCTGGTTTAAACTTGGATTTATAAGAGAGGTTTTTCTAGGGTTTCATCATTGTAAAATCCCATTCCTACCCTGGCCAATACTCATGCATTTTGCATTTCAGATTTGCTTATTTTCACCCTTAATACCCCGGCCATGTAATGCTTATTCCCCTTTTTCTTTTCCAGAATATCTATTTTGTTCTCTTTCTAAATCATGATAATTGTGTGACATTGTCACTTGTTTATTTTCTAAAAATCCTCCTTTCTATTTTCTGCCTAAAGTAATTGTTTTGCTTGCAATATGTCTTTTGCTATTTTAATGTTATGCTTTCCCTTGCTTATTTCTTTTTAATACTTTCAGTACTTATAGAAATGTACATATGCATACATATCTTATCTAGGCTTACTTAACTCCTCCTTAGTTTCAGAAAGACATACACATATATGTGCATACATGTTTCAAATCCTTATCTAATTTATCCTGGGTTTAAATTAAGTAAAATCTGTTTACTGGTTCAAACAAAACTTGCTTTATCTTATTTTCTAAAATAATTCATATAATCCAGAAATCAAATATCCATATTTGGTTTAATAATTTTCATTACAAAATCATGTTTGTAAGGCTTTTCCAGTTCTTGTTTTAATTTCTGGAAATTTGGAGTTCTTCCTTGTGCCATATCAGTGTGCACGTGCACACATGCACACACACTTGCACACAATTAATTCCATACATTCCTATACAAATAAATTCATATATTTTCAAAATTCAACCAAAATAAGGTTTCATGAATTTCTGGGGCATTACATCTTTGGAAACGATCACATCTTCTGGCGTATTCTGCAGCATCGTGGTTAATCGTTGGCCTGAAGTATCTATACCGAAGGACTTTTTTCGCAAGGGTCTGCCCCCTAGTGTGGTCTCCGCATTCGCCTTCATGCACTTCCTTTAGGATTTGTCGAGCTTCATCATCGGACACACATCTAAGAAGGGGGCTTGAGAATCCCCTTTGATGGAGTATTCCATCTTGTATCTTGAATCGTGGTGCCTTTTGGAGAAGCTTATTTCGTTGATTCCGGTCAGTCGGAAGGGTCCCTGTAAATAAATAGTCCTTTATCGGTGTAATCCACATCTCTGATTCGACGGTGGTTAGAGTTTCAATTGGGACTAGTCCCAATGATTAAGCTTCTCTGGAGCTTACTAGTTTAGTCAAATAGTCTGCCTTGGTGTTTTGCTCCTATGGAATGTGGGTTAGGGTGTAAAGTTCGATGTCGTTTAGCAACTCTTGCACTTTAGATAGATACGGCTCAAGATTCTCCCCTCGAGCTTGGTATTCTCCTTTTACTTGGCAGATGACTATCTGGGAGTCACTATAGATGTGAACAGATTTTATCTTAAGCACTTTCACAACTTTTAGTCCTGCTATCAACGCTTCGTATTCTGCTTCATTATTTGTACTAGGGAATTCCAAGCATAAAGCATATCAAATGGCTCATCCTTCGGTGGTTTCAAGCACTACTCCTGCCCCCAAACAGAGGTTGTTAGATGCGCTATCAACAAAGAGTCTCTGTTGCGTTTCCACTTCCAACGGTGTTTCTTCCTCATCATATCGTATAGTAAATTCGACGATGAAATATGCTAGTGCTTACCCATTGATGGCCTTCCATGGATGGTATGTGAGATCATATTGACTCAGTTCGATGTTCCACTTGAGCAGTCATCCGTAAGTTTTACATCGATACAACACTTGCTTCAGAGGCTGATCAGTTAATACTTTGATTGGATGTGCCTGAAAGTATGGTCGTAACTTCCTGGACGCGATCAAGAGGCAATACACTAGCTTTTCCACCTTCGTGTAATTTTTCTCGGCTTCAGTAAATCGCTTGCTAATGTAATACACAGGTCTTTGGATTTTCGCTTCTTCACACACAAGGGCGGCGCTCAATGCATGAGGCGAGATGGCTAAGTAAATGAATAGGTCTTCTCCATCCACAGGTTTTGATAGGATTGTCGGAGCTTCCATGTGCTACAGCAGTTCTTTGAATGTCGTTTGACAAGCTTCACTCCATTCGAAGTTTTTCTTTCCTTTCTTCAATGCATCGAAGAATGGTATACACTTGTCGGTAGATTTTGTGATAAATCAACTTAGTGCTGCGACCGTTCCATTTAGGCCTTGCAGTTCCTTCTTATTCTTTAGAGCTTGGACTTCTCGTAGTACCATTACTTGTTATGGATTTTCTTCGATGCCTCTCGCGCTTACTTTGAACCCTATGAGTTTCCTAGAGGTGACTCCAAAGTAACATTTGAGTGGGTTGAGTTTCATCCCATACTTTCAAAGCATTTCGATCATTTCAGCGAGGTTTTCTAGATGATTGGCAGCTACTCGCGATTTGACGAATATGTCATCTACGTAAACTTTCATAGTCTTCCCAATTTAGCGTTTGAACATGGTATTCACTAATCTTTGGTACGTTACCCCAACATTCTTTAAACCGAAGGGCATTACCCTATAGCAGTACAGTCCTGGATCAAGGATGAAGCTGGTGTTCTCTTGATCAGGCTCATGCATCAAGATCTGGTTGTAGCTCCAGTATGCATCCATGAATGACAACAATTTGTGTCCCACTATCCAATCCACAAGTTGATCGATCCTGGGTAAGGGGAGCTATCTTTCGGGTAAGTTTTGTTTAAGTCCGAATAGTGAATATAGGTTTGCCATTTTCCATTGGACTTTTTGACTAAGACTGGGTTAAATACCCATTCAGGGTAGGTTGCGTTATGGATGAAACCATTGGCCATTAGTTTGTCCACCTCTTCTCTCAACGCCTTCGACCGTTCAGGGCCCAAGCTGCGCCTCTTTTGCTTTACTGGCGTGAATTTAGGGTCGATATTGAGCGCATGGAAAGTGATTTCTGATGATACCCCACACATATCGGAGTGTGTCCAAGCAAACACATCAAAGTTGGTGCGAAGAAAATTAGTAAATTCTAAACGCATCTTGTTTCCAAGGTGCAATCCAATTTTTAAGGCCCTCGTTGGGTCGTCCATGTCGATTGGGACAGACACCGTTAATTCTGATGGTGCTTCCCGATCCTCCCCTGAACTCTTCTTTCTAGGGTCCAAAGCCTTATCGAATCGGCTATAGTCCCCGAGCCAGGGGCGACTCTGTAGTTGTTGTTCAATGGGTTCACGAATGATGAGTGTTCTCCCCACATCCTTCCCATTTTCCTTTCTTTTCGATTCATGTAATTCTGCAATGTAGCATTCCCTGGCGGCACACTGATCTTCTTTCACCACTCTGATTCCGCTTGCAGTAGGAAAATTCATGGTTAGGCACCATTGGGCTAGAGCTATTCTGAAATCTGCTAGGGTTGGCCATCCCAAGAATGCTAGGGTGGGCCATCCCAAGAACCTTAGGTATTGACTTGCTTTACAATTGAAGTCTTTCCTTGTGGTAGGTTGCTTCATCTTAATCCATTTTCCAAATTCAGTCTTCGGGTGAATGACACGGACTAACGCCATAAAAACCATATCCTCATTGGGGTTGCTTACTTCCGTCACCGCGGTATTGAACCGTTTCATGAATGATTTCAGCGATTCATTTTGTCCCTGGAATAATCCGGATAGGGGCATGACAACTTTTGGTTGTGCGGTATGGAGCCTGAACTTATCGAGGAATCTTGTTGCTAATTGGTCAAAAGTAGAGAAAGATCTCGGCAAAAGCCTAGTGAACCACATAGATGCAATTCCTTCCAGAAAGATTGAAAAACACCTGCACCGAACAGCTTCAGAGGCATTAGCTCCATTTATGTACCAACTGTACTTGTACAAATGGGGTTTTGGGTCCTTTGTCCCGTCGTAGGATGGAATAATTGGCATTATAAATTTTTCCAGATACTTCTCATTTAAGATTTCATCAGTAAAGGGAGTCCGACTTGGTGCAGATCCACATTCATCATCTCTACTATTTTTACTCTCGTCCATTAATCATTTGACTATGTCCGCTATGTATGCCTCTGATGTCAAGTAATCCTGGGGGCGGTAGTCAGTCACTACACCCAATGTTTAGCTTTGCAAACAGTCTTGGCGAGTGGGTTGAAGCCTAGGCTCTCCTGTCTTTGGGAGAGCCACTCCCGCGGGATCCCGTTGGCTTGCAGTTGGCCTGATTGGGGAAGTTTGGACATTCCTAGCAACATCGAATGTGTTGACATTCTCTTCCATCTGGTTGTCTTGCTCTCCATCTTCTGAGTCGGAGAGGTCCATAGCTATGTCTTCTTGCGGGGTTTTTGCCCCTTGATTCAAGTTAAGAATTGGTTGCCTCGCAGCGAGTGGGGTACTCATATTTCCATCCACGTTGAGTCCCATGGTTCTATTATCACCCTTTTTTGTGACCGTTTTTTGTTTCTTCTTTTTAGACCAGAAACGAAAGAATTTTCTTGTTCTATAACAGCCGCGGATTCAGGCATAGTTCTTGGAGTAGGATTTGACTGTATGGTGAAGAGAGCGTTAAGCTTATCCATCAGAGCCTTCTTACTACTTTCCATTTTTTCGTTGATCTCATCAACCATCTTATTCAACTCATCCCTAGTGATGACTTCGTGCTGATTGGAGGACGCTGGCGCCTGATTTCCTAAGTTAGCACCATTTACTTCAGTTTGTTGAGGATTAATATCTTTTCCAGCTATCACTGCCCCTATGGACCTTCCAGAGGTAGTTCTCCTTCTTCCAGGAGCCATTGAATCTAAGCGGTATATTTTTTCAAGCAAACATTAAGGATCTAAATTCTGGACCTATTTGATCAAAAGTAGATAGCTAGATCTGAACCTCGAGTTGGATTCTCAGTGAAAACACCAAAATGTTAATCCAAAAAATGGATCAACATCCTGGTTTGAGCGTGAAAGCACCAGCCCTGGTCTCACAGAGCAATAATGTAGATAATAGATATAGAAAAAAGCAGTAAGAGAAAGAAGACAAGAAGATTTTTATAGTGGTTCGGCTGTTAACGAAGCCTACGTCCACTTTATAGTTTTTATTATAGACTGATTGCTGGTACAAGATGTATTTGATTACAAAGCTCTTGATTGTCCTTAGCTAGATTGAATCTCCGAAGTTATAATCCACTGGAGAATCATAGTGGACTCCTCTGAAGATTGTTGTGAGGGAGGTGAAGAGTGAAGAAAGCTTCCAATAGCGTTTCAACAACCAGTCCGAAGGATCCTCTTTATGTTGCAGATATGATGGTATTTATAGAGATCGGAGAGCTATTAGGCCAAGCCCGTTCGCCAATTACTTGCAGATGGACATAGGAAGATGTAGTGGAGCTTCCCCCGCGACCCGAGCAAAAAGCACGGATCGCTAGCGATCCATAGCATTAGCTCGAGTGCGAGCTAATTACTTAGCCTCTTTCTCTGCTTCAATCTATTTAGGAAACACTGATTCCATGATCACGTTTGGATCATTGGCGATCCATAAAGGATGGATCACTAGCGATCCATATACTTAGCATATTTATGGATTTTGGCTTCTGAACTTTCTTCGTTGTCTTGTGTCGACGCTGTTCATGTAGTCTCGTTGCACATTACCTTATTTTGATGATGATTTACTTGCTAGTTGTGTTCAGTCGTTGATTGAACTAGATCGATGCTTGCCTCTTGGTTTAGCTAACTCAGAATTGTATCAAATTTAGTCACTACTTCAGTAATACGGATTAGATCACGATGCAAGATATTCGGTTGAACACTGAACTATTCCCATGGATCTCTAGCGATCCATAGGCCATAGATCGCTAGCAATCCATGTCCTTAGTGGATTTCCTCGTTCTCTTTTCTTAGCTCTCTTTGGCTTGTTGCTTTAGTCCTTTTGGTTGACTTATGAGCTGTTCTGACTCCACCGAGTTGTTCCGTCTTCTCTTGGATCCTGTTGGGTTAAAAACCTGGATAACACATACAACTAACGAGGAGGATTCTTTATTAAATAGTGCTTCACTTCCAATGATTCCACTTAGATCACACTATAGTCGCTCGATGGATTGCTATACCGTGATTTAATTATAATCAAAGTGGAGTGTTCACATTGAAGTTCCACAGTATTCTTAAGTTGAGGGAATCGTGTAATATCATGACAAAGAGATATCCTGTTTGACCTAGTTGTTGTCAACCAACAGTAAACTCTTGGATGAGTCATTCCATAATTATCCAATAACTACAAGTATGTAACCCCTTGGTACCTCCAATAGACATGAGTAATGCACTGCCCAACATTTCGAAAGCGTTATGCACCGCGGTCTCAATGGATGAATCGATATCCTTTTTCGAAAACAACCCGACTAAGAATATGTAAGGATATTCTTTTTTATAATTTGAACTAATTACTTAATAAATTGTATCATAATATAGCAAAGTATATAAAGGAAAATAAACATCATTTCCATGTAATAGATCTACTACAAAGTTAGATATATATATAACAAATTACATAATTGCTCCAAATGCATACAATTAACCCTTTTAATCTCCCATTTGCACTTGGGGTCAATTATAGAATCTTAATCACATTCCTACGATTAGTTCAGAACTGCTCGAACTTGTGACTTAGTGAACGAATCTGCTATATTGTATTACTACCTACTTTGTCAGCCAACATCACTTCATTATTGATAAACCACTTTTATAATGTGGAACTTTCGAAGTATATGTCTAGACATCTTATGAGACCTGCTTTGTTTTATGATCTGTATCGTGACATTGTTTTCACAAAACATTTTCATGGGATTCTAAATATTTGGAATCACCCGCTAGCCCAGTCGTAAATTTGTACATTTATATATATTGATTTCATTATGGCGCTATTCAAGGCAACGTACTTAGCTTTTAGGTTGAATCAGAAACCACCTCTTATTTCGAATATTTCCAACTTAAATCTCCTTAACTGGTTGAATAAGGATTTAGGATCGATAACCTATATTCAATATCACTTATGAAGTTCGAGTTCGAATACTCCTTTAGAAGGAGTTCATTGTTGCATAAACAATTCTCTAGTATTTCATAGTACTCGAGAATACTCTCAACTACAATTTGTTGATCTTAATTTGGATTTGGTACATGCTTAATGTACCAATTACATAAGCAAATTATGACATAGTAGGCAACATCACATGTATGATAATTCCTATTGTTGATGCATAAGGAATCCATCTTATATGCTCTAGATTAAACATTTTAATATGGTGTCTGTATATACCTAGGGATAATCCCAAAATCCTTTTATATCAATTACAAAAGACGTTAAATTTTCAAATCCAATATCGAGGGTTAAACAACCAAATTAAAACTAATTAACATAGGTACATCGTTACCAATAAGTTGTATGTTATTTACTTATAATTTTAGAAATATTTTAGTACCTTTTAATATTCTTCCTTACATGCTCATGCTTCTTTTGCATTTTGACTATTAAGTTGTTTGATATTTCTATGAAAATACTTATTAAATGATGCTTATCAGATGCCATTTTTGTATCCTCTCTTGGGTCATATCCAAAACATTCAAATTACATTATCGCTCCTACTGACTTTGAGACATTTTTTGTAACACCCTATATTTTTAGTGACATTATTTAGGAAATTTAATTAGTTAAATTAAATTAAATAATGTGGGACTGATTAATGGATTGAGATTTCTGATTTAATTAAGGGGTAGTCGTGCCATGTTAATGAGTAAACAATGAGTCAAAGAATTAAGGTGTTAGGAAATTAGGGAGGGCAAAATAGGAAAATGATTAAACTTATACCCTAAACCCTTAGGAAACCAAAACACACGTTCATTTCATATTTTCTCAAACAAAAACACTTCTAAGGCCGGCCACCATTAGCAATCTCAAGAGAAGATAAAGCTAGGATTCAAGAGAAGAATCAAATCAATTAATCAAGATCAAATCTCACATCCTTAATCACAAAGCTAACGTGAATAATTGTAACATTCCTTATCTGGAGGCCCAAAATTAAGCGCTACAAGTGCTGCAGTCATCTATAGTATTAGCTTACAACGACTAAATATGGCTATGTTAATGGTATCTATAACATCAGAAACAGTTGAATATGAAACAAAACACAGATTTCAAACAACTTTAACTTCATTACATTTAAAACAGATGTTCCACATTCAACTTACCTAATCCCAATACGTTCCCAAGCACAGATAAAATATATTTATTACAAAATACGCCAAGAGCGGTATATGAAGAAATCCACCTTAGATGATAAGAGTCATAGAGTCATAATAAACTTAATACAAAACACAGCAGAAATACTTCAAAACCTAAAACAAGAACTGTAACTCCTAAATAGCTATCTGTTTGCCTCCTGCAAGCCTCAGCCTTATTCGTCATCCTACTAAAACCTAAAAAGACCTTAACCCCTCAGCCTACTCAAATTAATTTTGAGCACCCGAGAGTTTAAGGGGAAAACATAAACTTTGAATCAGACATAAAGCCTGGTATGAATAATAATATACATCCTGGAATATATATGTTAAGTGAGACATCTCTGTTGAGTAACTCTCATTACTTGAAGAGCTATTCCCACGCCGCTTAGCAGAACGGGTTTCCCCTCACTAACATCCTTTTAAAACATATCTTTGCAAAACTTTTTCCAACAATCAAAACTGATAAAACAGTGTAAAGCATCATTATGTAATCATATATAAACATCAGGTAATAATAAACTATCTGTTCAAACACAGATGTTTTGTTTGGATAACTTTTAACCTTTGGTTGTCTCAGGCCTACCAGACAATATAATCAAAATTATTCTAACACCTATTAGCTATTTTTCTTTTGGATTATCTATCCTTAACTATCTGTTAAATACTTCACTTCTGGATGGTCTGTCCTTAACTATCTATTAAATACTTCTCTTCTGGACGGTATGTCCCTAACTTAATCATCTCTCAGGTCTTCCTGATCCTAATGGTTTTTCGGGCTCACCAATAACCTATATGTATAGAACATATATTCCTTTCGGTGTGTAATCATAATTTTAGTTTACCTGTGACCAAGCCCTACACACTGGAATTTTGGATAACAATTAGCTGGGGCAAATAGCTAATGTATAGAGCGCGACCCCATACTAGTCCCATCTGGTATTCTAATATCTGAGTCCTTTTTCACTTAAGGATCCCTTCCCATAATTTTCCTTGAAAACATTTTCAAGGTGATTTAAAACCTTTAAATCAAACTTAAAAAAGGAGAAGTATGTAATCTTTATACTTTACTCAAAATCATATCACCATGTCATATATATTCTTTACTCAAACTTTAGTTAATGAAAACATTTAACCATTTGAAAGAACCTCTTTCTACACTTTTGAAATCATCTCTTTCAAAATCAAACATCAAACCTTTCGAAAACAATAAAACTTTGACATCCTTCTTCAAAATCACTTTAAAACATTGCCTCAGAAAAACATTCGAAAACCTTCCATCTCAAACATTTTGAATCCATTCAAAATAAACCTTTCAAAATCATAGAATTAAAACCATTTAAAATCATTGAATTCAAACCTTTCGAATCATTCACTTATACCTTTCAAAGTCATTCAACTAAAAGCTTTCTAAATCATCCACTAAAACCTTTCTAAATCATTCACTTAAACCTTTCGAAGTCATTCAACTAAAACCTTTCAAAATCATTCACTTAAACCTTTCATAGTCATTCAATTAAAACCTTTCGAAGTTATCAAACCTTTTAAAACATAAACCTTTCGAAGCCTTATTGGGTTCAATCAAAAACAAGTGAAAAACCTTCTTTTAAAACCTTTTAACACCATTGGAAGCGACGTTTCGACTAAGTCGAAAGCTATGCTTTGAAAGCTTGGTTATGCTTCACTTAGAAAACAAGGGTAAATCACCTAAGTCGAAAGCTTCCTTTCGAAAGCATTGGGAGAAGCGGCTGGTTTTAAAACAAGTAAACCTTTCGTCTTTGTCGAAAGGTTCAAAACAAAACATTTATAAAGCAGCAGTAACCCTTCGACTATGTCGAAAGGTTTCAAAACAAAATAGTGACAAAATAGCAGTAACCTTTCGACTGTGTCGAAAGGTTTAAAACCTTTATCTTAAACATTTGACCTAGTTGAATGCAACCAAGTCGAAAGCTCTAATTCGAAAGCAATGTAGGTGAAAGCTTTAGTTTATGAAACAAACATACTTCAACCTCTTTGGCAACCAAGCTTTCGACTAGGAACCCTTCAACCTTGTTCAATTCATTACGTAGCAAGATACTTGACACCATATGCTGTGAACTTTGACTTTGTCGAAAGCTAACCTTTTGACTTTGTCTAAAGGTTCGGGTCAGAAGGTTTAATACCAGAATTGGTTAAAACATGCCAAAAGTATGATTTCTTTGTTTTTAACTTAAAAAGAATAATTTTCAACTAACCTGCCTTTATTTGTCAAATTCTCATTGGTTAACAAATACTTTTCAGAAAAGTGCTGCCACTATTTTTCAAAATTAAATAATCATTTTATTTTATAAAATGCTCCTTCTCCTTAATTAAATATATAAAACATTTAAGTCCCATATCTTAAATAATTTTATATATTCATCAAATAACTTAGGAACAATCTAGAAAAATCTCAGAAAATCTATCCCGGTATATTTTCCAACATACAAAACTTGCAAACCCAAATAATTATTATTTTAGCCGTAAATAATTTATAACCCAATAAATCATTTTCTTCACTATAAAATTTATATAAAGTCCACATTAATTCAAAAAATTATGAAAATTGAAACACATCTCTAAAATATCATTTTTGACCTATATTTAAAATTTCAAGGCATTTGGACGTCATCTAATAGGGTTTTCATGTCAAACATATCATAAAAATTAACATGAACATATATAATTCATCAACAAGCATATGTATAACTTTAATCATCAAAACATGGCACATAATTGCAAAAACATTTTGGATCTAATCAAAAACCGAAAACCACATGATTATCTTCCTTCACTTGAATCCTAGCTTTAATCTTTCCTTGAGAACAATAATGGTGGCCGGCCTTGGTATATTTTTAGTTAGAGTAAAAATGAAATGAATGTGAGTTTCATTTCTAAGGGATTAGGGTATAAGCCCTTCCTATTTCCCGTATTGCCCTTCTCATATCCTAACACATTAGCTTATGTTATTTCATTTTAGTTTATACATTAACATGGCACGGCTCCCCTTAGCTAATCAATTCTCAACTTATTAAGCTTTATATTATTTTATTTTGTTAATTAAACATTCTAAATAATGTTATAAAAATATAGGGTGTTACAGACTCCCCACCTTAAAGAATTTTGTCCTTGAAATTACGATAAGGTATACAATCAAAACAATCAAAGGTAAAACATACCGTTTAACAACTCTTGATAAGCATCTCTAATCCTGATCTCAGTCTCCCAAGTACAGTCTCTAGCATCGTCACTTCACTGGATCTTTACTAATTTGACTGTCTTATTTCTTAACTTCTTCTCATCTCCGGCCATAGTCTGAGCAGGCTTTCTAACTATAGTCAAGTCTGGCTCTACTACTAAATCCTCTAATACTGTAGGTGCTATAGTAGTCTCTGGGTCCATAATACATTTTCTAAGATGAGAAATATGGAATACATCATGGACTCCAGCCAAACTACTCGGTAACTCTACCCTATAAGCGAGTTTCTCGATCCTCTCAATAATACGGAAAGGTCCAATGAATCTAGGTGCTAACTTCCCTGACTTTCCAAATCTAATCACACCCTTCATCGGTAAAACCTTAATAAACGCATAGTCTCCAACCGAGAATTCCAGATCTTTCCTTCTTCTATCAGCATAACTTCTCTGCCTGGACCGAGCTTCCTTTATCCTAGCTCTGATCAACTCAATCTTCTCTACGGCTTCTTTCACCAAATCCGAACAAGGAACCAGTCTATCCCCGGTCTCCAACCAACAGGCATGAGATTTGCATGGTCTTCCATATAAAGCTTCATATGGTGCCATTCCAATACTAGTCTGATAACTATTGTTATACGAGAACTCGACTAAATGGAGATGGTCTTCCCATGATCCCCCGAAATCCAACACACAAGCTCTTAACAAATCCTCCAAGACTTTGTTAACCCTTTCCGTTTGCCCATCAGTCTGTGGATGGTAAGCGATACTCATATTGAGCTTGGTTCCTAATGTTTCCTATAGACTGTTCCAGAACTCACTAGTAAACAATGAATCTTTATCGCTGAAATACTACTAGGAATTCCGTACAGTCTAACCACATTCTTCATAAACAATTTCACCAAAATAAGTGCCGTCCTAGTCGACTTTACCGGAATGAAATGGGCGCTCTTTGTCAGTCTATCTACTATGACCGATATGCTTTCATTCCCTCTACTAGACCTTGGCAACCCATCTATGAAATCCATAGAGATAGAATCTCACTTCCATAAGGGAACTTCCAACGGTTGAAGCAATCCACTTGGCTTCTGGTGTTCATCCTTTTCCTGTTGGCAATTCAAGCATTGCTTAACACATACACAAATGTCCCGTTTAAAACCTTCCTAGAAGAAACTCTCTTCATATCCTGATACATCTTCGTTCCTCCTGGATGGACAGTGAACTTCGAACCATGGCATTCATCCAAAACTTCCTTCCTCATGGCTCCATCATTCGGAACACACAACCTTCCTTTCTTTCTCAACCACCCATTTTGGTCAAGACTGAAATCCTTTAAGTCATCGCCCTCCGTTCCTTCCCTTAACCTTCTGATCCATTCAGCCAAAACTGGATCCACCTCCTGTTTAGAAGCTACCTTCTCAATCATTACTGGTCGAACTGCTAAGTAAGACAATACAACACTTCCTGCACTAGAACCTGCCTTGGATCTAAACTGCACTCTACAAGCTGATATGCTTCTAAATCTTTCCACTCAGCAATCATAGCCAATACTGCATTCTGATGTTTCCGGCTAAGTGCATCCGCTACGATATTTCCTTTCCCGGGTGTGTATTCAATTCAAAAATCATAAGCAGCAATAAACTCCAACCATCTCTGTTGTCTCATGTTCAGCTCCTTCTGAGAGAACAAGTATCTCAACTATTTATGATCTATATAAAGCTCAAATCACTCTCCCAAAAGATAATGCCTCCACACCTTCAAAGAAAATATAACGGAAGCTAACTCTAAATCATTCGTAGGATACCTCACTTCATGTAGTCTGAGCTGTCTAGAAGCATAAGCAATCACTTTGCCTCTTTGCATCAACATACTTCCTAATCCAGTTCCACATGCATCCTTATAAACAACCAAATCTTGATTCCCCTCTGGAACCACTAACACCGATGCATGGGTCAATAAGTGTTTCAAGCTCTGGAATTCTTCCTCACACTTATCAGTCCATACAAACTTCACATCCTTTCGCTTAAGCTTAGTCATCGGTGCAGCTATCTACGAAAAATCCTTTATAAACCTTCGATAATATCTAGCCAATCCAAGAAAACTCTTTATCTCGGTCACCGTCTTGGGTCTCTTCCAATTTTTCACCACCTCAATCTTAGTCAGATCTACAGACAACCCGTTCTCTAAGACTACATGACCAAGGAACTTCACTTCCTTCTTCCAAAAATGACACTTCGTAAACTTAGCCTTCAATTGATGTTCCCTCAATGTCTCAAGCACAACTCTAAGATGAACTTCATGCTCCTTCTCATCCTTAGAGTATATCAAAATATCATCTATAAAGACCAACACAAATCTATCTAAGTGGTCTCGGAAAATTCGATTCATCGAATCTACGAAGAATGCCGACACATTAGTTAGTCCGAACGGCATACTAACCGTTTTTACGATCCATATCTTATTCTAAATGCTGTCAAAGGAATACTATCCTCTGCTACTCTAAGCTGATGAAATCTTGTCGCTAAATCCAGTTGAGAGAATACTTTGGCTCCACTTAACTGATCGAAAAAATCGTCAATTCTCGGCAACGGATATCGGTTCTTTATTGTCTTCTCATTCAATTTACGAAAATCGATACATAGCATTAACAATCCATCCGGATTCTTAGAAAACAACGCGGCAGCTCCCCATGTCGAACTACTTGGTTGGATAAAACTCTTGCTTTCCAATTCCTTCAACTGCACCTTCAACTCTTTCATCTCTGTAGGTGTCATCCTACTTGGTGGCCTACTCACGGGTTCTACTCCAGGCACCAAATTAATCTGAAACTCTATGGCTCATTTCGGTAGTAATCCAGTTACTGGCTCAAACACATCAGCAAATTCTCTAACCACAAAGACTCCATGCAGCTCATCCTCCAACTCCATGATACCCAGTAAAGCATTTACTTCGCAACTAGGTTTATGTTCGGTATAAACTATCCGATCACCACAACTAGGGTGACTAAGTGATATTTTCCCATCGTGGGAAAATATCCTAGCATCATATTTACTTGAACAATCCATCCCAAGGATAATACCAAATCCCAAAAAATAAAACACATGCAAACAACAATCAAAAGTTTGACCTAGCAAATCAAACTCTAAATGGTCACACCTCATCCCAAGTGTTGCATACCCTCCTATCAGATTTGCAACCCTTAAGAAAATAACTAAGTATGAGAGCTCTAGGTTAAGCTTATCTACTCAAAATCGAGAAATAAAAGAATGTGATGCACCGGTATCAAATAGAACGTTAACAAGCATACCGTGAATCTATAGCGAGCCTCCCAGAACAACCTTTTCCTTTTTCCTGCACAACTGGCCTTGAAGTTGCGGGCTCCAATGCATAAACTTGCCCCTACCTTCTTTAGCAAACTCCTTTCATTGGTTCTTATAATGGCCGATCTGATCACAATTAAAGCATCGGATATTTTTCTTTCCAATCACCTCCTTTCATTTCTCTTTTCTCTTTTCGGTCTAACACTCATTAGCATAGTGTCCCTTCTTATCACATTTATAACAAACCACCTCATCTTTTCCCTTCTTTTGTGCTCCTCCCTTTTGAGCATTCTTATTATGGAAAAACTTTCTTTTCCGGCCCTATCCCACCTGGGCCTCCTTCATTTTCTTCCTCAAACTAGCTAACGCCTCTTCCTGCCTCAGCGCCATTTCTACAACTACATCACTTGGATCCCTTAACTGCGGCAAGGTAGCACTTATCAATTCCGGCCTTGAGCCTCTTATAAACTTTTCATTCCTCTTGATCACCGTATCAACCGAAGAATACCCGTATCGGGCCAACTCTTCAAATTTTCTTGCATATTCTAGAACGGACATCTTTCCTTGCTCCAGCTTAGCAAACTTCCTAACCAATGCCGACTGCACCATCACCGACATAAACCTTTCTTGAAACCATCTTCTAAACTCTGCCCAAGTCATGGTTTCCTTATCAACACCAGCTACAACTGTATTCCACCAAAATAGAGCAGCTCCTTGAAACTGTCTCGAAGCTAATCTCCTCTTTTACTCATCATTCAATCCTAAGTCAACAAAAATCCTCTCATAATGTAGCAGCCTATTTTCCACCTCGATCGCATCTTAAGTTCCAATGAACGGCTTCCCTCTAAGCCTGGTGTAATCTCTACTCAAGTTAGCATACTGGTTGACCATCGGAGCTTCCTGAACTCCACCTCCAGCAGCATTTCCTTTGACAACTCCAGCTACAATTCCAGCTTGCATCATGTTTATGAAAAACTGATACATGGCTCCCATATCCACTTGGGGAACCCTGGAACCAACATTTTCAGCTTGAGCCTGACCTGGACCTCTTCTAGCATTTGGTCGGTATTTCCATTAGTGGTGGTGCTATCTCCTCCAAGATTAACTCTGCCTCTTCTTCCTTCCATATCTGTATTCAAACCTCGTGAGATACAGCTGCATAACCTAACTAAGATAGGAGTATAGAAATATAGCGTATACTTATATATATATATATAGGAAAAACAAGTACATTACTATAGCATTATCTCATACCCTGATCTTAACTCTAATTACTAGGGATTACCTTTTCGAAACCATTTTTAATTAAAGTATTTCATAAACCATGCTCTGATGCCAAGCTGTAACATCCCCTATCTAGAGGCCCAAAAGTAAGCGCTACAGATGTTGCAGTCATCTATAGTATTAGCTTCCAAGGACTAAATACGGCTATGTTAATGCTATCTATAATATCAGAAACGCTTGAATCTGAAACAAAACACAGATTTCAAACAACTTTTACTTCATTACCTTTAAAACAAATGTTCCATATTCAACTTACATAATCCCAATACGTTCCCAGGCATAGATAAAATATATTTATTACAAAATACACCACGAGTGGTATATGAAGATACCCCCCTTGGATGATCAGAGTCATAAGATACTTAATACAGAACATGGTGGAAATACTTCAAAACATAAAACAAGAACTAAAACTCCTAAATAGCTATCTGTTTGCCTCCTGCAAGCCTCCGGTAGCTTTATTCGTCATCCTACTAAAACCTGAAAAGACTTTAACCCCTCAGCCTACTCAAATTAATTTTGAGCACCCGAGAGTTTAAGTGGAAAACATAAACTTCGAGTTAGACATAAAGCCTGGTATGAATAATACTATACACCCCGGAATATATATGTTAAGTGAGACCACGCCGCTTAGTGGAACGGGTTTCCCCTCACTAACATCCTTTTAAAACATATCTTTGCAGAACATTTTCCTATAATCAAAACTAATTAAACACTGTAAAGCATCATTATGTAATCATACATAAACATCAGGTAATAATGAACTATCTGTTCCAACACATAAGTTCTGTTTGGATAACTTTTAACCTTTGGCTGACTCGGGCCTACCAGATAATATAATCAAAATTAATCTAACACCTGTTAGCTATTCTTCTTTTGGATTATCTACCCTTAACTATCTCTTAAATACTTCACTTTTGGACGGTCTGTCCTTAACTATCTATTAAATACTTCTCTTCTGGACTGTCTGTCCCTAACTTAATCATCTCTCATGTCTTCCTAATCCTAATGGTTTTTCGGGCTCACCAATAACCTATCTGTATACAACATATATTCCTTCCGGTGTGTAATCATAATTTTGGTCTACCTGTGATCAAGCCCTACACACTGGAATTTTGGACAACAATTAGGGTGGGTAAATAGCTAATGTATATGTCGCGACCCCATACTAGTCCCATTTGGTATTCTAATATCTGAGTCCTTTTTCACTTAAGGATCCCCTTCTATAATTTTCCTTGAAAACATTTTCAAAATGATTTAAAACCTTTAAACCAAACTTAAACAAGGAAACGTATATAATCTTCATACTTTACTCAAAATCATATCACCATGTCATATATATTCTTTGCTCAAACTTTAGTGGATGAAAACATTTAACCATTTGAAAGAACCTCTTTCTACACTTTTGAAATCGTCTCTTTCAAAATCAAACAACAAACCTTTCGAAAACAAGAAAACTTAGACATCCTTCTTTAAAATCACTTTAAAACACTGCCTTCGAAAAACTTTGGAAAACCTTCCATCTCAAACCTTTCGAATCCATTCAAAATAACCCTTTCGAAATCATAGAATTAAAACCTTTCAAAATCATTGAATTCAAAACTTTCGAAATCATTCACTTAAACCTTTCAAAGTCATTCAACTAAAACCTTTCGAAATCATTCGCTTAAACCTTTCGAAGTCCTTCAACTAAACCTTTCGAAATCATTCACTTAAACCTTTCGAAGTCATTCAACTAAAACCTTTCAAAATCATTCGCTTAAACCTTTCGAAGTCCTTCAACTAAACCTTTCGAAATCATTCACTTAAACCTTTCGAAGTCATTCAACTAAAACCTTTCAGAATCATTCACTTAAACCTTTCGAAGCCATTCAATTTAAACCTTTCGAAGTCATCAAACCTTTTAAAACATAAACCTTTTGAAGACTTACTAGGTTCAATTGAAACAAGTGAAAAACCTTCTTTTAAAACCTTTTGACTCCATTGGAAGCAACCTTTCGACTAAGTCGAAAGCTCTGCTTCGAAAGCTTGGTTATACTTCACTTAGAAAACAAAGGTAAATAACCTAAGTCGAAAGCTTCCTTTCGAAAGCATTGGGAGAAGCGTCTGGTTTAAAATAAGTAAACCTTTCGTCTTTGTCGAAAGGTTCAAAACAAAACATTTATAAAGCGGCAGTAACCCTTCGACCGTGTCGAAAGGTTTCGAAACAAAATAGTGATAAAACATCAGTAACCTTTCGACCGTGTTGGAAGGTTTAAAACCTTTATCTTAAACGTTTGACCTGGTTGAATGCAACCAAGTCAAAAGCTCTAATTCGAAAGTAATGCTGGTGAAAGCTTTAGTTTATAAAACAAACATACTTCAACCTCTTTAGCAACCAACCTTTCAACTAGGAACCCTTCGAACTTGTTCAATTCATTTGGTACCAAGATACTTGACACCATATGCATTGATCTTTGACCTTGTCTACAATTAACCTTTCGACTTTGTTGGACGGTTTGGGTCGGAAGGTTTAATACCAAAATTGGATGAAACATGCCAAAAGTATGATTTCTTTGTTTTTAGCTTTAAAAGAACAATTTTCAACTAACCTGCCTTTATTTGTCAAATTCTCATTGGTTAACAAATACTTTTTAGAAAAGTGCTGCCACTATTTTTTAGAATTAAATAATCATTTTATTTTATAAAGTGCCCCTTCTCCTTAATTAAATATATAAAACATTTAAGTCCTATACCTTAAATAATTTTATATATTCATCAAATAACTTAGGAACAATTTGGAAAAATCCTAGAAAATCTATCCCAATATGTTTTCCAACATACAAAAATTTCAAACCCAAATAATTATTATTTTAGTCGTAAATAATTTATAACTCAATAAATATTTTTCTTCACTAGAAAATTTATACAAAGTCCATATTAATTCAGAAAATTATGAAAATTGAAACCCATATCTAATATATCATTTTTGACCTATACTCAAAATTTCAAGGCATTTGGACGTCATCTAATAGGGTTTTCATGTCAAACATATCATAAAAACTAACATGAACATATATAATTCATCAACAAACATATGTATAACTTTAATCATCAAAACATGGCATATACTTGCAAAAACATTTTGGATCTAATCAAAAACCATATGAAAATGGGATGTAGTAACTATTCACCTTATCTTTGAGATTATAAGATGTGAGATTTGATGTTGATTATCTTCCTTCACTTGAATCCTATCTTTAATCTTTTCTTGAGAACAATAATAGTGGCCGGCCTGGGTATATTTTTAGTTAGAATAAAAATGAAATGAACGTGAGTTTCATTTCTAAGGGTTTAGGGTATAAGCCGTTCCTATTTCCCATATTGCCCTTCTCATATCCTAACACATTAGCTTATGTTATTTCATTTTAGTTTATACACTAACATGGCACGGCTACCCTTAGCTAATCAATTCTTGACTTATTAATCTTTACATTATTTTATTTAATTATGTTAATTTAAACATTCTAAATAATGTTATAAAAATATGAGGTGTTACAATAATGACTACGTCTCATTTTTCTTAATGATTTTCGGTTTTAAGGTAAAACCCGAATTATTTGCATGATTATGCCATGTATTTTTGAATGGTTAAATGATTATATATGCTTATTGATGATTTATGCTTATTCATATAGATCCTATGATATGTTTTGATGTGAAAACCCTAATTTTTTACATCCAAATGCCTTGCAAATTTAGATTCAGGTCAGAAATGATATTTTAGAGATGGGTTTCAATTTTCATAATTTTTTGAATTAATATGGATTTTATATTAATTTTCTAGTGAAGAAAATTATTTATTGGGTTATAAATTATTTACGGCTAAATAATTAATTATTTGGGTCTAAAATTAATATATGTTAGAAAACATATTTAAAAGGATTTTCTGGAATTTTTTTAGAATTTTCCAAAGTTTTTTGATGAATATATAAAATTATTTAAGATTTGGGACTTAAATATTTTATATATTTTAAAAGGAGAAGGGGAAATTTGTAAATAAATTATATTGTTATTTTTGAAATTAAGGCAGAGCTTTAGAAAAGAAAAAGTAGCAACCAACAAGATTTTGACAAATAAGGCAGGTTAGTTAAAAATATAACTTGAAAAGGTTGCAAATCAGATTTCATGACAAAAACATATTTCGCCACTTTCGATACCCTGCCTTCCACTTTGATGGCTTTCAACTTAGTGGTTCCGCCTTTTTCACCATCGAAACCAATGCACTTGGTATCAATTCATTGGTACATAGCGAATTGGTCACCTACTTTGCTTTCGATTGTATAGCTTTCGACAAAGTTAAAGGTTTTAAAGGAATGGTTGTGCCTTTGTTTTGAACAAATTGCTTTTGATTTAGTTGGCTTTCGACTAGGTCAATGGTTTAAAAAGAATGGATTTAAAGTGGGTTGCACCTTTTTTTTAAGTATAGGCTTCGACTAGGTCGAAGCCGTTTAGCTGCCGCTTCTTACGTTTCGAAGTAATGCCTTCAAAAGGGTATACTTGCTTTTATAAAACACTACTACTTCTCCAATGCTATCGGAAGGATGGTTTCGACACCATCACTTCTTTGCTTTGTTTTTGGCTTTCAAAAGAGTTTCTTTCGACCATGTTGGTTGTGACACTAAGAGATTTTTAAAGATTAACCCAAAGATTTTGAAAGATAAGGTTTTGAATGGTTTCGAAAGGTATTTCCACATGTTTTAAAAATTGAACCTAAATGATTTCGAAAGGTTTAAGACTTTGATGCTTTCGAAAGGTTTTAAGGAAGATTTTTAGGGAGTGGTTCCCCAAGGGTTTCGAATGGTTTAAAGGAATGGTGTTTCCAACGGTTTCGAAAGGCTACGTTTAAAGGTTTTAAAGAGAGGATGTCTAAGGTTTGTAGCTTTTGATGGAAAAGGTATTTCAATAGTTTCAAAAGGTTTATATAAATGGTTTCGAAAGGGAGGCTTTGGCCTTTCGGCCTAGATGAAGGAAAGGGTTTATTTGGTTATGAAAGGGGTACTTTCGATGGGATCGAAAGGGGTAAATGTTTAAAGGTTTTCATCAACATAGATTTGGGTAAAGTTTATATATAACATGGCAAGGTGATTTTGAGTAAAGCACAGAGTATAAATGTTTTCCTTGATTAAGTTTGGTTTAAAAGGTTTTAAATCAATTTCAGGTGAAAAGGTTTTAAAGGAAAATTATGGAAAGGTATCCTTAAGTAAAATGACTCAGATATTAGAATACCAGATGGGACTGGTATAGGGTTGTGCCCTATACATTAGCTATTCGCCCTAGCTAATTTAGTCCAAAATTCCAGTGTGTAGGGCTTTGTTACAGGTAAGACTAAAATTATGATTACACACGGAAGGGAATATATGTTGTATACAGATAGGTTATTGGTGAGCCCACAAAACCATTAAGATCAGATGACCATGAGAGATGTTAAGTTAAGGGCATACCATCCATAAGAGAAGTATTTAACAGATAGTTAAGGACAGACTGTCCAGAAGAGGTGCGTCTAGCAAATGTTAGATTATTTTCTTATATTGTCTGGTAGGCCCGAGTTAGCCAAAGGTTAATAGTTAGCCAAACAAAACTGTAATGTTCGGACAGATAGTCCATTTGTTACCTGATATGTATGCTTACATAATAATGCTTTACAGTTTTAACCAATTTTGGTTGAAAGATAATGATTTGCAAAAGATATGTTTCGAAAGGATATTAGTGAGGGGAAACCTGTTCCGCTAAATGATGTGGTCTCACTTAATATCGTATATCTGAGATGTATAGTATTATTCACACCAGGCTTTATGTCTGACTCGAAGTTTATGTTTTCCCCTTAAACTCTCGGGTGCTCAAAATTGATATGAGTAGGCTGAGTGAGGGTTGAGGTTTTACAGGCTTTAGTAGGTTGACGAATAAAGCTTCCGGAGACGAATATGTAGCTGACGGATAGCTATATAGGAGTTGCTATTTTGTTCTATTTTCCGTTGTGTTATATTTAAGACAGTTCTGTCTATGTAGTACTCTGGTCAACCAAGGGGGCATCATCATATGTCACTCTTGGCTTATTTATGTAATAATTATATTTTATCTGAACCTGGAAATGACTATGGGATTATGTAATTTGAATGTGAAACATGTGTTTTGAAAATGTAATGTGAAAAGATTTTATTGGAAATCTATCATTTTGTTTCATATTCAGGTGTTTTTGATATTATGAATACCATTAACATAGCCGTATTTAGTCGTTAGAAGTTAATACTATGGATGACTGCAGCATCTATAGCGCTTAGCTTTAGGCCTCTAGATAGAGGATGTTACAACTTGGTATTAGAGCATAGGTTTATGAAATACTTTAACTAAAAATGATTTTTGAAAACATAATTCTTAGGAATTAGAGTAAGATCGGGGTATGGGATAACGCTATAGTAGCGTACTTGTATTTGCTATATATATATAAGTGTACGCTATATCTCTATTCTTCTATCTCTATTTAGGCTATTCTTCTATATCACATGAGGCTTGAATACAGATTTGGGCGCTAGAAGAGGCAAAGTTAACCTAGGAGGGGACAACACCACCACCAATGGAAATGCCCGACCAAACACAAGGAGGACTCAAGGTTAGTCTCAAGCTAAGAATGTAGGTGTTGGAGTCCCACAAGAAGATATGGGGGCTATGTATCAGTTTTTTGTAAACATGATGCAAGCTAGTATTGCTGCTGGGGTTGTTGGAGGAAATGCTACTGGAGGAATTAAGGAAGCTCCGGTTGTCAACCATTATGCTAACTTGAGTAGAGACTATGCTAGGCTGGGATAAAAGCCGTTTATCGAAATCGAAGATGCTATAGAAGTTGAGAATTGGTTGTTGCACTGTGAAATGCAATTTGCTGATTTAGGACTCAATGATGAGAAAAAGAGAAGGCTTGCTTCGAGACAGCTTCTAGGGGCTGGTTTGTTTTGGTGGAATAGTGCGACGGCTGGAGTAAATAAAGAAGAGATGACATGGGCTGAGTTTAGGAGAAGGTACTAGGAGAGGTTCATATTGGTAATGACGCAATCTGTTCTGATTAGAAAGTTTGCCGAGTTAGAACAAGGAGAAATATCTGTTCTGGTGTATGCTAGTAGGTTTGAAGAGTTTGCTAGATGGTATGTCATTGTTGATATAGTGATGAAAATGAATGAGAAGTTCATTACGGGATTAAAGCCTGAGTTGGCTAGGGCTACCTTACCACATATCATTGATCCCTGTGATGTGGTAGTGGAGATGGAATTAAGACCTGAAGAGATGCTTGCTTGTTTGGAGAAGAAGAAGGAGAAGGAGGTCCAGGTTGGGCAAATTCAGCAGAGAAAGTTCTTTCACAAGAAAGGTGCTAAAAGAGGTAGAGCAGCAAGAAAGGAAAGTCTGAAGTGGTCTGTTACAAGTGTGATAAGAAAGACCTTTATGCTCATGAGTGTCGGATAGGCAAACGAAAGAAGGCTGTTGAGAATAAATGAGTTAGATATTTCAACTATAATCAAGTTGGGCACTACAGAACCAGTGCAAAGAGCCAGCTAAAGGAGAAAAAAGCCAAGTATTTGCATTGGAACCTGCTACTTAGAAGCCGACAGTGCATGAGAAAAGAAAGGTGGTTTTGGGAGGTACGCTTCAGATTCATGATATGTCTTTAGCGTTTTATTTGATATTGGTGCATCGCATTCTTTTATATCTCGATGTTTGGTAGATAAGCTTACCCTAGAGCCCACATATTTAGTTACTTCCTTAAGAGTTGCAAATCCGATAGGAGGGTATGCGACACTTGGGATGAAGTGTGACCACTTAGAGTTTGACTTGTTAGGTCATACCTTTGTTTGCAGTTTGCATATATTTGACTTTGTAGGTTTTGGAATTACATTGGGTATGGATTGGTTAATTGAATATAATGCTAGGATATTTTGCCAGGATAGGAAAATATCACTTAGACACTCGGACTGTATTGATCGGATAGTTTATACTGTAGAAAACCCTAGTTGTGAGGTGAATGCTTTATTGGGTGTTGTGGAGTTAGAGGATGAGTTAAATCATGTTTTCATGGTTAGAGAATTCGTAGATGTCTTCGAGCCGGTAGTAGGATTGCCATTGAAATGAGCCATTGAGTTTTAGATAGATTTGGTGCCTGGAGCAGAACCGGTAAGTAGACCGCCAAGTCGGATGACACCTACAGAGATGAGGGAGTTGAAGGCTCAGTTGGTAGATATGGAAGGCAAGAGTTTTATCAGACCGAGTAGTTCACCTTGGGGAGCAGCCGCA
The DNA here is from genome assembly GCA_030737815.1 of Allium fistulosum. Classification (NCBI taxonomy): domain Eukaryota; kingdom Viridiplantae; phylum Streptophyta; class Magnoliopsida; order Asparagales; family Amaryllidaceae; genus Allium; species Allium fistulosum. The sequence goes on along the minus strand of CM060908.1, from coordinate 228,404,279 downwards.
GTATTTGCTAAGAAGCTAGATGAAACGTTAAGGCTATGTATAGATTATCGTAAGTTGAAGGAGATGATGATAAAGAATCTATATCCATTACCCAGAATTGACGATTTGTTCGATCAGTTGAGTGGAGCCAAGATATTCTCTCAGTTGGATCTGGCAATAGGGTTTCATCAGCTTAGAGTGGTAGAATGGTATACCTTTGACGGCGTATAGAACAAGGTACGGGTCATATGAATGGTTAGTTATGCCTTTCGGACTCACTAATGCGCTGGCATTCTTTGTGGATTTGATGAACCGGATTTTCCAAGGGCACTTGGATAGGTTCGTGTTGGTTTTCATAGATGATATTTTGATATTATCTAAGGATGAGAAGGAGCATGAAGTTCATCTTAGAGCTGTGCTTGAGACGCTGAGGCAGCATCAGCTAAAGGAATAGTTTTCGAAATGTCATTTTTGGAAGAAGGAAGTGAAATTTCTTGGTCACGTGTTTTCAGAGAAAGGGTTGTCAGTCGATTCATATAATATCAAAGCTATTAACAATTGGAAGAGACCGGAGGCGGTGACTGAGATTAGAAGTTTTCTTGGTTTGGCTAGATATTATCGGAGGTTCATTAAAGATTTTTCGTGGACCGCAGCGCCGATGACCAAGCTAACGCGAAAGGATGTGAAGTTTGTATGGACGGATAAGTGTGAGGAAGCGTTCCAGAGCTTGAAACACTTATTGACCCATGCACCTATGTTAGTGATTCCAGAGGGGAATCAAGACTTGATAGTTTATACAAATGCATGTGGTACTGGGTTAGGAGCTGTACTAATGCAGAAAGGCAAAGTGATTTCCTATGCTTCTAGACAGCTTAGACCGCATAAGGTTAGATACCCGACCATGACTTGAAGTTAGCTGTAGTGATATTTGCATTGAAGGTGTGGAGGCATTACCTTTTAAGAGGGAGGTTCGAGCTTTATAAAGATCATAAGTCGTTGAAGTGCTTGTTCTCTTAGAAGGAGTTGAACATGAGATATTAGAGGTGGTTAGAGTTTTTAGCCGCTTATGATTTTGGAATTGAGTACACCCTAGAGAAAGGCAACAAGGTTGCTGATGCGCTTAGTAGAAAGCATCAGAATGCAGTGTTAGCCATGATAGAAGAATGGAAAGACTTGGAAGCTTTGGTAGCTTGAAAAGTGCAATTGAGATCCGAGGTTGGGTCTAGTGGAGAATTCGCTTGGTTATCTTGTTTAGAAGTCCGACCAGTATTGACTGAAAAGATTGCTTTAAACAGAAAGAGGATCCAGTGTTAGCTGAAAGGATCAGGAAATTAAGGGATGGAACGGAGAGAGATGACTTGAAGGATTTCAGTCTTGACCAAAGTGGATGGTTAAGAAAGAAGGGTAGATTATGTGTTCCAGATGTGGGAGACATAAGGAAGGAAGTTTTAGAAGAATGCCATCGTTCAAAGTTCACTATTCATCTAGGAGGAACAAAGATGTATCAAGATATGAAGTGAAGTTTCTTCTGGGAAGGAATGAAGAGGGATGTTGGTTTGTGGATGAAATTGTGTTTGAACTGTGAGCAGGTGAAAGCCGAGCATCAGAAGCCAAGTGGGTTGCTTCAGCCATTGGATATTCCGGTATTGAAATGGAATTTTGTTTCTATGGATTTCATAGATGGGTTGACGAGATCTAATAAAGGAAATGAAAGTATATGGTTCATAGTGGACAGATTGACCAAAAATGCCCATTTCATTCCCGTTAAGTCAAATAAGATAGCACTGTATTGGCTAAGTTATTTATGAAGAATGTAGTTAGACTTCACGGAATTCCTAGTAGTATTGTTAGTGATAGAGATTCTTTATTCACTAGCGAATTCTGGAAGAGTTTATAGGAAATTTTAGGAACCAAGCTCAAAATCAGTACCGCTTACCATCCGCAGACAGATGGGCAAACAGAAAGGGTTAACAAGATCTTGGAAGACTTGTTAAGAGCTTACATATTAGACTTCGGGGGATCATGGGAAGACCATCTGCATCTAGTTGAATTTTCATATAACAATAGTTATCAGACTAGTATAAGGATGACACCATTTGAGGCTTTGTATGGAAGACCATGCAAATCCCCTACATGGTTGTTAGAGACCGGAGATTGATTAGTCCTTGGTCCCAATTTGATGAGAGAAGCAGAAGAAAAGATTGAGCTGATAGGGGAAAAAATGAAGGAAGCTCAGTCTAGGCAGAAAATCTATGCAGATAGAAGACGAAAAGATTTAGAGTTCTCTGTTGGATATCATGTTTTCGTCAAAGTATCGCCGATGAAAGGTGTTATCAGGTTCGGGAAGACAGGGAAGTTAGCACCGAGGTACGTAGGACCAGACTCACGTATAAAGTAGAGTTAGTGAGTAGTTTGGCAGGAGTCCACGATGTTTTCCATGTATCTCATCTGAGGAATGGTGTTAAGGATCCAGACACTACTATAGCACTGACTATGTTAGAAAATTTAGCAGTGGAACTAGACATGACTATAGTTAGGAAGCCTATCCGGATAGTCGCGAGAGATGAGAAGATGTTGAGGAACAAGATAGTCAGATTAGTAAAGGTCCAATGGAGTGATGATGCTAGAGACTGTACTTGGGAGATGGTGACTAGGATTAGAGACGCTTGTCCTAATTTATTTGATGGTATGTTTTACCTTTGATGGTTTGATGTGTACCTTATCATAATTTCGAGGACGAAATTCTTTAAGGAGGGGAGATTGTAACACCCAATATTTTAGCAACATTATTTAGGAAATTTAAGTAGTTAATTAAATTAAATAATGTGGGACTGATTAATGGATTGAGATTTGCGATTTAATTAAGGGGTAGTCGTGCCATGTTAATGAGTAAACAATGAATCAAAGAATTAAGGTGTTAGGAAATAAGGGAGGGCAAAAAAGGAAAATGATTAAACTTATACCCTAAACCCTTAGGAAACCAAAACACATGTTCATTTCATATGTTCTCAAACAAAAACACTTCTAAGGCCGGCCACTATTAGGAATCTCAAGAGAAGATAAAGCTAGGATTCAAGAGAAGAATCAAATTAATTAATCAAGATCAAATCTCACATCCTTAATCATAAAGCTAAGGTGAATAATGACTACATCTCATTTTTTTAATGATTTTCAGTTTTAAGGTAAAACCCGAATTATTTGCATGATTATGCCATGTTTTTTTAATGATTAATGATTATATATGCTTGTTGATGATTTATACTTATTCATATAGATTTTATGATATGTTTTGATGTAAAAATCCTATTTATTAACATCCAAATGCCTTGCAAATTTAGATTTAGATTGGAAATGATATTTTAGAGATGGTTTACAATTTTCATAATTTTCTGAATTAATGAGGATTTTATATTAATTTTCTAGTGAAGAAAACGATTTATTGGGTTATACAATATTTATGGCTAAATAATTAATTATTTGGGTTTGAAATTTATATATGTTAGAAAACATATTTAAAAGGATTTTCTTGAATTTTCGTAGAATTTTCCAAAGTGTTTTGATGAATATATAAAATTATTTAAGATATGGGACTTAAATGTTTTTGTATTTTAAAAGGAGAAAGGGTATTTTGTAAATAAATTAAATTGTTATTTCCGAAATTATGGCAGTGCTTTTAGAAAAGAAAGAGTAGCAACCAATAAGATCTTGACAAATAAGGCAGGTTAATTAAAAAGAGTACTTAAAAAGGTTAAAAATCAGATTTCATGCCAAAAACATGTTTCGACACTTTCGGCACCCTACCTTCGACTTTGATGGCTTTCGACTTAGTGGTTCCGCCTTTGTCACCATCGAAACCAATGCGCCTGGTATCAATTCATTGGTATGTTGCGAATTGGATAAGGGGCGGAAGGTACAATGTCGAAACCTGGGGTTCCTGAAGGGGTTGAAGCGCTACTTTGTTTTAAATGAAAATTTTGCCTGCTTTGCTTTTGACTGTATAACTTTCGACAAAGTTAAAGGTTTTAAAGAAATGGTTGCGCCTTTGTTTTGAACAAACTGCTTTTGATCTAGTTGGCTTTTGGCTAGGTCAATGGTTTAAAAGAATGGATTTAAAGAGGGTTGTGGGTTTGTTTTTTAAGTATTGGCTTTCGACTAGGTCGAAGCCCTTTAGCTGCCGCTTATTTCCTTTCGAACCAATGCCTTTGAATGGATATACTTGCTTTTATAAAATCCTGTCGATTCTCCAATGCTTTCGGAAGGACGGTTTCGACACCATCACTTCTTTTCTTTGTTTTTGGCTTTCGAAAGAGTTGCTTTCGACCCTGTTGGTTGTGACCCTTAGAGATTTTTAAAGATTAACCCTAAGGTTTTGAATGGTTTCGAAAGGTATTTCCACATGTTTTAAAAATTGAACCAAATGCTTTCGAAAGGTTTAAGGCTTTGATGCTTTCAAAAGGTTTTAAGGAAGATTTTTAGTGGGTGGTTCCCCAAGGGTTCGAAAGGTTAAAAGGAATGGTTTTTCCAACGGTTTCGAAAGGTTACGTTTAAAGGTTTTAAAGAGAGGATGTCTAAGGTTTGTAGCTTTTGATGGAAAAGGTATTTCAATGGTTTCAAAAGGTTTATATAAATGGTTTCGAAAGGGAGGTTTTGGCCTTTCGGCCAAGATGAAGGAAAGGGTTTATTTGGTTTATAAAGGAGTACTTTCAATGGGATCGAAAGGGGTACTTTCAAATGTTTAAAGGTTTTCATCAACAAATATTTGGTAAAGTATATATATAACATGGCTAGGTGATTTTGAGTAAAGCATAGAGTATAAATGTTTTCCTTGTTTAAGTTCGGTTTAAAAGGTTTTAAATCAATTTCAGATGAAAAGGTTTTCAAGAAAAATTATGGGAAGGTATCCCTAAGTAAAATGACTAAGATATTAGAATACCAGATGGGACTGGTATATGGTAGCGCCCCATACATTAGCTATTGGCCCAAGCTAATTTAGTCCAAAATTTCAGTGTGTTGGGCTTTGTCACGGGTAAGACTAAAATTATGATTACATACAGAAGGGAGTATATGCTGTATACAGATAGGTTATTGATGAGCCCGCAAAACCATTAGGATCATGTGACCCTGGGAGATTTTAAGTTAAAGACAGACCATCCATAAGAGAAGTATTTAACATATAGTTAAGGACAGACCATCCAGAAGAGGCGTGTCTAACAAATGTTAAATTATTTTGTTATATTCTCTGGTAGGCCCGAGTCAGCCAAAGGTTAATAGTTAGCAAAACAAAACTATAGTGTTCAGACAGATAGTCCATTTGTTACCTAATATGTATGCTTACATAATAATGCTTTACAGTTTTAACCAGTTTTGGTTGCATAATAATGATTTACAAAAGATATGTTTTAAAAGGATGTTAGTGAGGGGAAACCCGTTCCACTAAGCGGCGTGGTCTCACTTAACATATATATTCCGGGGTGTATAGTATTATTCATACCAGGCTTTATGTCTAACTCGAAGTTTATGTTTTCCACTTAAACTCTCGGGTGCTCAAAATTGATTTGAGTAGGCTGAGGGTTGAGGTTTTACAGGTTTTAGTAGGTTGACGAATAAAGCTTTTGGAGAAGAGTAGGTGGTTGACGGATAGCTATATAGGAGTTTCTGTTTTGTTTTATTTTCCGCTGTGTTGTATTTAAGACAGTTATGTCTATACAGTACTCTGGTCAACCAAGTGGCATCATAGTCGCTCTTGGCGTATTTATGTAATAATTATATTTTATCTGAACCGGGGAAACAACTTTGGGATTATGTAATTTTAATGTGAAACATGTGCTTTGAAAATGTATTGTGAAAAGATGTTTTTGGAAATCTGTGATTTTGTTTCATATTAAAGTGCTTCTAATATTATGGATACCATTAACATAGCCGTATTTAGTCGCTGGAAGTTAATACTATAGATGATTGCAGCATCAATAGCGCTTAGCTTTGGGCCTCTAGATAGGGGTGTTACATTTTTGTTGTTATGTGCAAACAGTCTTTTCTAAATCACTACTTTAGAAGTTTTGTGCCATCATTAATATGTCAAAACTCAAAATCAAATTGTGCGATAATTGTGTGTAGAATCCGAATGGACCTAAGCATGTTGACTTTCGAAACTTTCTTCACTATTTTCAACATTTAAATCGATGAAGTCATTTCCTATTTACACCGCTTTACATAATTCCAACCGTGTTTATTTTCTTTAAGATACTCTCGCGGTCTATGGATCATATTCCTTTAGGTACAGCTATCAAAATCATACTTTGGTAACATACTTAGAATTTATTCCCGATTTAAAGCGTCGTGCCATATGGCAGAGTGGATACTCTTTACGGTCTATTGACTATTGGGGAAATTGTTATTGCCAACAATTCTATTAACATTGATAAGAATTCATAGCTTTTCTTTAATGTGCGAGAATTCTTATTAGACATTCTAATGAGTTATGTCCATTTTAGGCTAGGTTAATTTCATTGCATCTTATATAATTAGTTTCTATGTTAGAGTGTTTGGATCGTATCATATACTTTAATAAATTTGATTCTATTTTAAGTTCACAAAACTTATGTTCATAACATAAATTAGACAGCCACACATCGTAAACTATTTAAGAACGAGATTTCTTATCAACTCATATCTTATATGATATCGTTAACTATATGTACTTATTCCTAGGTATATATCCTTATAGAAAGATATAAAATCAATCTCATCCATCATCAGTCGTTCTTTGTCTAACAATTATTGACTACTCCTTATCAATTCATCATTATGTATCATAGAGAGGAGTGATTTTGAGATTTAATCTTATTCATTTTAGGCACTTCTAGAACTCTTTCTAACACTCACCTATTCGCTTAAATCAAATTATTTTATTTCCTTTGCATGTTAAATTTTCAGTTTTCATTTTAAGTTCTATGAAATTATCAAAAATATACGACTACTGTATCAAATACACTTGTTCATGTCTATGACAATTCATTGGTGAATTTGACGAAGTAAGTGGATCCATTTTGGTATCAATAGACCTCAGATTGAATAGATCTATATGCATAAATATAAAGAGTTGATAAACTCTTTCGTTACTCTCATTGAATGGGTACTTTGCATTTAATCACTTGAGACACAGTTCACCAGTGTCATTTGATTCATAATCATATGATCAAAGAGTTATTTCTCAAAGGTATTGCATAATCAATAATTCAAAATTTATAACAACCTGCCCTTCGTAGTACCCAAAATCAACATCTAGAAATTATCTGATTCAAAAATACGGCAAAAGACAGTTTATCAAGGTAAAATGAAAGAAACAAAACACTATAAACAAAGCATATTGATAAGTATCACATCGGAATGATAACATATAATATACTAAATATACATTAATAGAATTAAATAAAACAATATATAAGAGACTACACTACCGAAAGTAACTGGTAAATAAATATCAATACAAATAAATCAGAATACATCGACTCCATACAAGTGGGGTTTTGAATGCAGTATCTGATACAACATGTCTCAAATATAATACATATCTTTCATGCACAATAGTAATAACATCAAGTATATCTAAAGTATCGACATCACCTCCATAGCATGCTCCAACTGTCCTTACAGCATATCCCCAAAACCACCTTACTCCCAAACTACTCAATCGAGTACCCAAAAGTTGTCATGACATAAACAGATAAAGACAAAATGCGGGTCAGACATAAAGCGTAGTGTAAGGGGAACTATCTCAAAATAAAGTATATGAAAATTATATACAAATAAAATAGGAAGCTATAAAGGTACAACCAGTCCTCTCTAATAATGTGACACAGGGGTTATCCAAACTGCCCATGAACAAGTAAAGTAAACCTATCTCAAGGTGATAGGATATCATACCAAGACCCGCTCTTCTCTTAATAGGCCAACATAACTCATAATATGATTGATTCGTACTGGTATACTATAATTGGGTGATACACACACATATACATACATTCATATATATATATATATATATAAATGCAACTTTACTATAAAATACAAAGCAAAGAAAGCAGCTAACTATTGTAAACCAGCAATGGGAAGTAAACAAAGAGTACAAATCGATACTCGTCATTTCTGATGGGTGAAGACACTGTAGAACCGTGCCTAAGAAAAATAGAGTCGGTACCTCAGTATACCGTTGAACCTAAGTTGCATCCAATGTGATCGAACTCGTATAGGTCTCACCGTACCCCTATAACGAGGTTTGGTGATCTACGACCTACTCTATTTACTTGAATCGTAAGTCCGCATTAGACATCAACTTATCATTTAAATTAGCATGATCCAGTGATTCCCTTTGAGAGTTCAAGATAAATAGAATCAGTATCTGAATGCACCATAGGTACCGAGCCACATCTTGAAAGATAGGTCTCATGTAGATCTCACCGTATCCCTATAATGAGCTTTGGTGATATATGATCTACTGTATATACCTGGGCTCTTTAGAGATCACACCGTACCCCAATAATAAGCTTTGGTGACATGATCTCGTAACAGATGGTTATTATCATCCCTTCTAGGACATCAATGATTTCTTAATTAACTTGCATGTACCTCTATCAAAAAGAGAATGATGGTCATCTCGGGTAATACGCTATTGGGACCAAGAAGGAGCATCTATGCCCTATAAATATATGCACACATTAAATTTATATCATGTACGATCACCATTAAAGGATCAATAACATGTATGACCACTAGTACAAGGCCAATATTGTGTATGGCCTCAATTATAAGATCGATACCGTTCATCAAACCATATTTACTGGGACCTGAAGCTAAGGGATACAAATCACTTCACTCGATCATACGTGCTCGTCGGATGTGATCACGTGGTTGATCATCATATAGATCCCGTGTTCGATCGTTGTCAATCATTTTTTATCACATGTAAATCACATTACACTTGCATCTGGATCTTGTGCTTCGCCTTTAATCCAATTTTCCCGAGTAGCCCAAAGCCACTCCGAAGTTGGGCCGAGACCCCACGAGGAACCACAATCAAACAGGGGGAAAATCTCTTAAAGTCATTTGCTTCCTGGGAGTTCAATCGATTAGGGCACTCATTTAGTCTACTAAGCTCAGTCGACTGAATCCCCTTCCTAGTCGACCGAGCCAGTCGACTGAGTTGGGTGTCCCTTGGCTTCTGTTTAAATCTTCCCCTCAGGATTAATTTATACACACATCCAATCGACTGAATTTCATCTTCAGTCGACTGAAACTGATAGGTTCCAAGCAATGAGCCTAGGGCAGAGGAATCCCATATATGATCATCGATTCATGTGTCGTTTCCTTTAGTGCTTTGCTCGATAAGCCGCCTTTCTTCTAGACCCTGCCTCTACCTCATTGGACCTCTTCTGGGGTTCATTTTTTAACCTTTTGGAAGTGGTTCCTTAAGTATACGAAACCGATTTCGATACCAAAATCCACCCTTTGCACGTGTAAAGTTTAACTGATAGTGACCTGGCCTTTTCTAACATGCCAAAACGACATACTCGGCCTCCTTGCCTTGTGCGTAGCATATACGTGTGTCAATACACTCATTTGTGCATGCCTATCCATACACGTTCATGCAAACACACAGTAACTCATCGGAGCGATTACTCGACCCGGTGTACTCTAATGCAACTTAGTGCACACAATAGTCGCTATGGCTATGCGAAATGTCCACAACGAACATGTATTCAATAATATATCCATATAATCAAATGTATGCATATCTACACAAACAAACAAACATACAAAAATTCTAAATACAATACACATATTGTTTTGGTTGTTATATATCTTTAAATACACGTACCTGTATACTTTCCCATACTCATATACATACACTTATATCTAAATAAGTAATTCATATATTACTTAATCAAATTTTACTTTTTTTTACTAAATCTTTTGAATAAAGTCTAATATGCTTTCATACTATTTTATAAAATCTTATATCTATTTTATAAAATATATATTTAGCTCATAAACCATTTTAAACCTTTAAATAGTTAATTATCTCACTTGAAATTATATATACTTCATATTACTATTTTATAAAATCTCATTTCCGTTTTATAAAATCTATACTTCATTTAGAAAATCGTATAACCATTTTATAAATACTAATTAAGCTTCATTAACCCTCTAATCACTTTAATAATAAGTGCAGGGTTCAAAACTCACTTCATTGGCTTACTAACCTTTTCCAAAACCATTTAAATTAGTTTAGTTATAACTGACTAATGACATGCACTTGGTTATATCATGTAATTAGTCTCTAATCTATCACTACATCACATATAATCATTCAATTAACCTAAAATCAATTTCTTAGGTTACTTATTATTTTCAAAAATAGCTATTAAGGCCTTAAACAATTAATGGGTTAACATAAGCATGTTTATAACACAAAAAAAGACCCAAATGAACTCAAACAATCTCCAAACCACTTTATATAATTATGTAATCATTAATAAACGAAAATATAAAGTATAACATATAAGTTAGTAAGGAGAATCGTCACACTCGCCTTGTTTTTCCCTAAACCAAACTCTAATCACCAAAAATCCAACTTTAGCTTTCTTTAAATTTTGAAAAGAACACAAGACTCCGATCCAAGCCAATTCCTTCACGGGTTTTGTGGAGAATTGGATGAGAAGAATTATGGTGCTTTTACTTGATATTCGAAAATTAATTTGATGGCTAGGGCTTAGGGATTAGAGGTGGATTAAGAGGAGATTATGAAAAGATTAGGGGAAGAGGAGGAGGATAAAACATGAAATGAGAATGAAAATGAAAATAATGAAGAGCTTGACTACATATAAGCTAAGTTAGGGTAAGCTAGTGGGCTTAGCCCAATTCTCTACATCTCACACTATTCATCCTCGAAAATTATCGATTTCAAACATAGTTAAGTTTATACTCATTTTATTCATGTCGAAAAAGCAAACTCAACCATTGGTGTATCGAGTCCCAATTCTCTGATCTATAAAAGTCGAGTACAAGAGACGTTCCGTTACTTAACGATTAACATTTAAATTAATCGTTTAAATATTTGGTCATTACACTAGTGGGGTATTACATTCTCCTCTCCTTGAGAAATTTCATCTCTAAAATTCCTATGAGTACATGAAATTAACAAGACTAACCAAACTTCCCCAATCTCAATTTTAAAAAATTCGAACGGTACTTTCCCTTATACTATCAGCATCATGGAAACTCCCAAATGCATTACACAACTAGGGAATATGTGATAACCTATGTTATTCCTCACATCCTAAAAATTCATACCCCTCTTAAGAAATCTTCTCAACATTTAAATTCCAGTCAAAGCAATTAAGCATTTAAATAGTTATACATCGGCTCTCAAGTACCTAGTTATACTATACAAAGAGGATTGTGCACTAACTCAAAATCCAAACATATATAACCTTAGTGTAGTAATCGATGCTACTATAGTCATACATGACAATCAATGGGAAAGCAAGCTGAAGTGAGTTAGTATCAACATATACTATGGACTTCGAGTCACATCAAAAGGAAGTGGACTCGTACAGGTCACATGTCGACCCCATAGTAGGCATGGATGATATGCAATCTATTCTAGATAGCTATCACTATCACTCTCCGAATTATATTTTTATTTATGAAATTATAACTATGATGCAGCGCAATCCTCATTGGTCAAAGGCATAAGTCGTGACCAAGCTTTGCGACCTAACGTAGAAGTTGTAGGTCGTCTACGACCAAAGGAGCCACGTGAGGAGGAGCTACGACTTAACGGGGGAGGGTTACGACTTAACCAAGTCAGGGAGAAAAGGCTACGACCTAACAAAGCTTATAAGTCGTTGGTACGACTTAAGGAAGATAAGCGAGATAGCAAGCAGTTAGGTCATGTAGCCAAGGGACGACCTACTGATGACGAGTTACGACCTAATTTGTTGAAAGCTGAAGTTTTAAGTCGCTCACGACCTAATGGGTTTTTAGGTCGCTCACGACTTATGGAAGGATGTCTACGACCTAACGAGTTGGAAGGTAGAACGCTGGAACGACTCAACGAGTTAAAGGTACTACGAGCTAAAATGGAACGACCTAAGTTAGGTCGCAAGGAGCTAGGTCGCAAGAAGTTAAGGCGTGAAGTCCTTAAGTCGCTGCATGTTTTTTAGGTCGTTACCGACCTAAAGCTTAGGTCGCGAAGTTTCTGATGCGCATGTTCTTAAGTCGCGGAAGCCTGAATGCCGTTGGATTTTCTGCCGAGTTAATCTCCACCATTGGTTTCTTTAAGTCGCCGCATGTTTTTAAGTCGATGTAGCTGTTGCCGTTGTTTCTCTGCCGAGTTAATATGGACCGTTGATTTCTTAAGTCGTTACTAAGTTGAGTCGCGTAGAATTGTTAAGTCGGCAACGACTTAAGTGGTTGTCTGTTTTCTGTCTTTAAGTCGTATGGCGATTGTTTTTAAGTCGTATGCGTTGTGTTGTAATGGTAATATTGTTAAGTCGTTATGTTGTAACTGTTTTGGGCTTAAGTCGTGTACGACTTATGTTAGGTCGTGACTGTTAGCTCGTAACCGACTTAGGAGATGTAATTTTTGTTGTTTTTTCGTGTGAGTTGTAAAACGCCTATAAATAGGCCGAGTCTCTCATTTGTAAAGGTTGTTGATTTTTGAATAAAATTCTCTTTTGATTGCTGTGTGCTTTCATCTAAATTGGTAGTTGAGTGTAATCTCCTATCTCCTCTTTCGGTTAATCGAGTGCGCTCGATTCAACGATTGCAGAAGCCAATTCGCGGAATCAAGTGCGCTTGATCAACGCTTGAAGAATTGAAGATCTTTGAACCCGGTATCGTGCGCGATCAACGAGTTCGGGATAGCTAGAATTCGGTATCTTCGGATCAACGAATTTGGGCATTTCAGTATCTTTCAATCCATCGACTACTACTTTCACCAATAGAAGATTGTTTTGTTTAATCCGCTGCGTCAGTTTTTGGTATCAGAGCTTGTTCTAGCCAATCATAGCTAGATCGAGACTTGGAGCCTATTCATTTTTAAGTTGTTTGGCCGAGAAGTTTGAAGTTTGAGTCGGGGCCGAGAGGAAGAAGAGTTCATCATTGTTCGAAGTTGATTGATCGAATTTGTATTGGAAACCGAAACTTTGCCCATCGTGTTCATCGCGATTTGCTACGAAGTGGAAGTTTTCGATCCGTTTCATTTTTGGATCAAAGTCTGAATTGTGTTTGAATTTTGAAGTGTTGAAGAGTTTGTAAAGTTTTCAAGTATTCTGCCAAGGAGAGCTAATCGTCACCAAAACGTAGAGGCTTTGTATCGAAGAGAAGAAGCTGATGAGATGGAGCAAAGAATCAATGAGAACTTTAGTGAAAAGCTTAATGAAGGAATTGGTCGGTTAGAGAAGATGATGTTAGAGAAGAATCAAAATCGGAGAAGGGTTTCACCTGAATCTAACCATGGGGGAAGTAGAGTCTCACCACATTCCAATCGAGACAGAAGTATTGAAAATGATCAAGGGCATGGGAGGAACGTGAATGATCGTGAACGGAGGAATGTAGATAGAAGGGATGATGGTGGTAGGCGTGAAGGTAGTAGAGATGTGGGTGGACGAGATAGACAACGATACACATCTGATTTTTAAGAGGAGTATGATGGTGGTAGTGTCCGAGGACAAGGACGAGGACAAGGGAGAAATTACTCTGAGTATGATCACAAGTGGGAGTCGGGGATGAAGACTGAAATTCCTGAATTCAAAGGTGGTATGCAAGCGGAGGAGTTTTTAGATTGGGTAGCTAATGTTGAGGAGATTTTTGACTTCAAAGAAGTTCCAGAAGATCGTAGAGTGAAGTTGGTTGCTACAAGGCTGAGGGGTAGAGCTTTGGCATGGTGGCAGCAAACCAAACTTACACGTGAACGAATGGGAAAGCCAAAAGTTGAATCTTGGGAGAAGATGAAGAAATTGATGAAAACAACGTTCTTACCTTACAATTATCAATCTTTGATGTATCAACGTTTGCAGAACTTGAGACAAGGGACGAAATCTGTGAATGACTATGCTGATGAATTCTATCAACTTATTGCAAGGAATGATATTATGGAAACGGAAGAGCAGCTGACATCTAGATTCATTGGGGGATTGAGAATGCAGATTCAGGATATGGTTAATATGTTCGATCCAAGATCTGTGGCAGAAGCACATCAGAAAGCGTTGGCTTGGGAAAAGACAGGGAGACGAGGAGGTGGTGTGTTTACTAATTCTAACAATCAAGCGAAGGGTGTTGGTGGAAGTTCTAATGTTTCTAAACCTATCAGTAGACCAGTGGTGAAGGAGGTTGAGAAGGCAAGGGTTAACAATGGTTTCAAATGTTACAATTGTCAGGAATTGGGTCATAAAAGCAGTGAGTGTCCAAAGCCAAAGAAGAGAACCATGATTGCAGAAGTTGAGGATGTTGATGGAGATTGTTCTAGTCCAGTTGAGGAAGATGAACAGGATATTGCGTCAGCAGATGAAGGTTGTAATCTAATGCTGAGGAGATCGTGTTTAACACCGAAGCAGGAGGAAGCTAGTTGGTTGAGGAGTAATATCTTTCAGTCAACATGTACTATTCTGGGGAAGGTGTGTAAGTTTGTGATTGACGCAGGAAGCTGTGATAATATCATTTCAACCGAGGCTGTAACAAAGTTGAAGTTGAAGACAGAGAAGCATCTGAATCCATACAAGTTAGCATGGTTGAGAAAAGGAGGAGAAGTGAAAGTGGATAGACGAGTTCGTGTTCCATTCTCTATTGGGAAGAAATACAAAGATGAAATTTGGTGTGATGTAGTAGAGATGGTTGTTTGCCACTTATTATTGGGAAGACCATGGCAGTATGATCGAGCAGTACAACATGACGGTCGGACCAATAGCTACAGTTTTATGTTTGAAGGCTCGAAGATTATCTTAGTTCCAAAGAAGAGACAACCGGGAGAAAGTAAGTCAGAAGAGATTGAAGAGTTGAAAACCTTATTATCTCTGAAGGAGTTTGTTAAAGAAGTTGAGAAAGAGCCTGAAGTGTTTTTGTTGATTGGGCGAGAAAGCAGTGAAGAGGTTGAAATACCAGAAGAAGTTAAACCAGTTTTGAAAGAATTTGACGATGTATTTCCAAAGGAGTTACCAACGGAATTGCCACCGTTGAGGGATATACAACATCAGATAGATCTTGTTCCAGGTGTTGTGTTGCCACACAGACCACATTATCGAATGAGTCCGAAGGAACATGAAAAGTTGCGGAGGCAGGTAGAGGAATTGCTTGAGCAGGGGCGTGTGCAGGAGAGTTTAAGTCCTTGTGCTGTACCAGCTTTATTGGTACCCAAAAAGGATGGAACGTGGAGGATGTGCACAGACAGTCGAGCATTGAATAAGATCACAGTCAGATACAGATTTCCAATGCCGAGGCTTGATGATTTGTTGGATCAGATCAGTGGGTCCGTAATCTTTTCTAAGATTGACTTGAAGAGCGGTTATCATCAGATTCGCATTAGACCAGGGGATGAATGGAAAACTGCTTTTAAAACCAGGGAAGGTCTATACGAATGGTTGGTAATGCCGTTTGGCTTATCAAATGCACCGAGTACATTTATGAGGGTGATGAATCAAATTTTCCGACCGTACATTGGAAAATTTGTAGTGGATTACTTCGATGACATTCTAATCTACAGTGCTAGTAAAGAAGAGCATGTTCAACATTTGAAGAAAGTGTTAATTATTCTTCGTGAAGAACAATTCTATGCTGCTACAAAGAAGTGTGTCTTTATGGCGAGGAGTGTTTTATTTTTGGGGTATGTTGTATCAGAGGAAGGAATACAAGTTGACCAGAGTAAAATCGAAGCTATCAGAGATTGGCCGCAGCCCAAGACGATAACAGAAGTCCGTAGTTTCCATGGGTTGGCTTCATTTTATCGAAGGTTTATTCCACACTTTAGTAGTGTGATGGCACCTGTGACTGATTGTATGAAGGGTAAACAATTTACATGGACAGAGGAAGCAGGAGTTGCTTTTGAACGAATCAAGGAATTGTTGACGACAGCACCAATTCTAGCATTACCTGATTTTCAGTTGTTGTTTGAACTACATACTGATGCATCAAAGGTTGGGATTGGAGGAGTGTTGAGTCAAAGGGGTCGTCCTATTGCCTATTTCAGTGAGAAGTTGTCAGGAGCGAAGATGCGATACAGTACATATGATGTGGAGTTTTATGCTGTTGTGCAAGCTATTAAACACTGGAGACATTATCTATTTCAGAAAGAGTTTGTTCTGTATACTGATCATGAAGCATTGAAGCATTTGCAAGGGCAAGATAAGATTTCAGCGAGACATGCATCGTGGATTGCATATCTGCAACAGTTTACTTTCGTTGTGAAGCACAAATCAGGGGTGACGAATCGAGTGGCTGATGCTTTAAGTAGAAGGAGTCATTTGTTGACAACGATGAAAGTTGAAGTGACTGGTTTTGAATTATTGCCGGAGCAGATTGCAGAAGACTCTTATTTTAAGAAATTTGTTGAAAGGGACAATGAAGGGAAGACTGATGAGTTTATGATGGTTAATGGTTTTCTTTTTAAAGGAAATCGATTGTGCATACCGGAGGGTAGTCTGAGAATGAAGATTATCAAGGAGTTACACGAAGAGGGACATGTTGGGAGAGACCGTATTTTACAGTTGATTTCACAGTATTACTTTTGGCCATCAATGAGGAAAGAGGTGGAAAGGTTTGTGGAGCGTTGTCATATTTGTCAGGTTTCGAAAGGAACTGCGACTAATGCTGGTTTATATATGCCGTTACCCGTGCCTGTAAAACCATGGGTGGATATCAGTATGGATTTTGTTTTGGGTTTGCCTAGAACTCAAAGGGGAAATGATTCTATATTCGTTGTGGTAGACAGATTTTCGAAGATGACACATTTTATTGCTTGTAAGAAGACGGCAGATGTTGTTCATGTTGCTCAGTTGTTTTTCAAGGAGATCTATCGACTTCATGGATTGCCAGAATCTATTGTGTCGGATAGAGATACTCGATTTCTGAGTCATTTTTGGTTGAGTTTGTGGAAAATGGTCAGAACGAAGTTGAAGTTTAGTAGTGCCTATCATCCGCAAACTGATGGACAAACAGAGGTGGTTAATAGATCATTGGGAAATTTGTTGAGGTGTCTTGTTCAAGACAATCTGAAGAGTTGGGATGTGAAGTTATGCCAGGCAGAGTTTGCCCATAATCATGCTGTGAATCGAAGTACTGGGTTCAGTCCATTCCAGATTGTTTATTCGAGCTTACCGAAAGGGCCGTTGGATTTAACAGTGATACCACACTCAAAGGGGACAATTAAGAAAGCTACTGATTTTGTTGAAGGGCTGACGGAATGTCATAAAATCGTTCAAGAACGATTAGAGAAAGCAAATGAGAAGTATAAACAATCTACAGATTTGAAACGAAGAAATGTTGAATTTCATGAAGGTGATTTGGTTTATGCAGTGTTAACAAAAGATCGTTTTCCAGTAGGCGCGTACAATAAATTGAAAGCACGAAAAATTGGTCCGGTGGAAGTTGTGAAACGAATCAATGAAAATGTTTATAAACTGAAGCTGCCAGATGATGTGTATACGTCTGATGTGTTCAATGTTAAACATCTCGTACCATATCACGGAGATGAACGAGCTGATAGAGAAGAATTTACAAATTCGAGGTCGAATTTTTCTCAACCTGGGGAGGATGATGCAGCGCAACCCTCATTGGTCAAAGGCATAAGTCGTGACCAAGCTTTGCGACCTAACGGAGAAGTTGTAGGTCGTCTACGACCTAAGGAGCCACGTGAGGAGGAGCTACGACTTAACGGGGGAGGGTTATGACTTAACCAAGTCAGGGAGAAAAGGCTACGACCTAACAAAGCTTATAAGTCGTTGGTACGACTTAAGGAAGATAAGCGAGATAGCAAGCAGTTAGGTCATGTAGCCAAGGGACGACCTACTGATGACGAGTTACGACCTAATTTGTTGAAAGCTGAAGTTTTAAGTCGCTCACGACCTAATGGGTTTTTAGGTCGCTCACGACTTATGGAAGGATGTCTACGACCTAACGAGTTGGAAGGTAGAACGCTGGAACGACTCAACGAGTTAAAGGTACTACGAGCTAAAATGGAACGACCTAAGTTAGGTCGCAAGGAGCTAGGTCGCAAGAAGTTAAGGCGTGAAGTCCTTAAGTCGCTGCATGTTTTTTAGGTCGTTACCGACCTAAAGCTTAGGTCGCGAAGTTTCTGATGCGCATGTTCTTAAGTCGCAGAAGCCTGAATGCCGTTGGATTTTCTGCCGAGTTAATCTCCACCATTGGTTTCTTTAAGTCGCCGCATGTTTTTAAGTCGCTGTAGCTGTTGCCGTTGTTTCTCTACCGAGTTAATCTGGACCGTTGATTTCTTAAGTCGTTACTAAGTTGAGTCGCGTAGAATTGTTAAGTCGGCAACGACTTAAGTGGTTGTCTGTTTTCTGTCTTTAAGTCGTATGGCGATTGTTTTTAAGTCGTATGCGTTGTGTTGTAATGGTAATATTGTTAAGTCGTTATGTTGTAACTGTTTTGGGCTTAAGTCGTGTACGACTTATGTTAGGTCGTGACTGTTAGCTCGGAACCGACTTAGGAGATGTAATTTTTGTTGTTTTTTCATGTGAGTTGTAAAACGCCTATAAATAGGCCGAGTCTCTCATTTGTAAAGGTTGTTGATTTTTGAATAAAATTCTCTTTTGATTGCTGTGTGCTTTCATCTAAATTGGTAGTTGAGTGTAATCTCCTATCTCCTCTTTCGGTTAATCGAGTGCGCTCGATTCAACGATTGCAGAAGCCGATTCGCGGAATCAAGTGCGCTTGATCAACGCTTGAAGAATTGAAGATCTTTGAACCCGGTATCGTGCGCGATCAACGAGTTCGGGATAGCTAGAATTCGGTATCTTCGGATCAACGAATTTGGGCATTTCAGTATCTTTCAATCCATCGACTACTACTTTCACCGATAGAAGATTGTTTTGTTTAATCCGCTGCGTCAAACTACCATACAAGCAATCAAACATACAAGACAAGCAACAGTCAATCAATAACAGTCAACATCAATAAATAAAAAGCAACTATCAAACAATGATAAGCGATAATAACTAGCATACAAGTTATTAAACCTACAACCAAGCGAAAAAATCAACAATAACCGAAATTTTCCAATTACAAAATCAAACAATAACAAACTACATTAAACAGTAGCAAGCAAACATAAGTAGTAGCAAACAATGGCAAGCAACAACAAGCAATGATAAGAAACAACAAGCATATAAAATAATGAAATATTCAAAAGGAGTTAATATTAACATGCACGGTAACCAATCAAGAGTCAAACGCGCATGTCAAACGATAAACTCCAATGAGTCCATTCGACATTCAAAGGAATAAACGCCTAAGTGTTATAACCCCTTTTGTGAATATAATAAATGAAATACATTATATCTCTCATTATGAAAAGGAAAAACTTATACAATATGCAGGAATATCGAGTCTCAAAACTCTTCAATAAATCCAACAATCCATGCATTGACTCTCCTTTTCTTTCGAGTAGAACCCATTCTCTAAAGTAGAAAGTTCTACAAATTAAATAAATATTAAAGGAGATCTACAATTGTTTGGGTTTGCTTAGGTCCAAATTCACCTCAACCGCACAGCATTATTAAGGACAATATACTAAGTGCACTGTGATGCTTGTTTAGTCAAGTGTTATCTCGTCACTTAGAAGATTATTTGAATCTCCATAAAACTCAATAAATCCTTCGCCAAATTATCCCATATAATAATAACTATACTATAATAAAATTTTACAATAACTAAAGATTATCCAAAATGATACGATGCCCGTTCCACTCTTTCATTTACTCATAAGATTTCTTTATTAAATTAGGGTCGGTCACTTGACTCCTCTCATGCGAACTCTAATCCAGTTCCTTGGTCCAACTACTAAAATTCCATCATACGACAAGAGTCATGCCTCGAAGATCTCCTAGTCAAATCAAGAATCTAACTGAAGTGCTTGCCTTTAAAAATCGAATGAAAAACCCTTGCCTAATTGGTGTAGATCACATAGAAACCATACACTCGAATTGGGGATTGGAAATTGGTATGTGATGGATCGATCCTCAGAAAATATCAGCAAATAGAATCACTCCCATTGCCAAAGGTTTACTAACTTAAAGAAAAACACAATTTTAACACGAACGACTCTAGGAAAATGCCTATAAGTGATCTGCTCGGTCCCTGCTACTACCATTATTGATTTCAAAGTTATAAAGGCACGATGACAAGAAGAATGTTTGAGTCGAAGGATCTCGTAGAAAAAGGAAGTGTTAAATTAAAGAAAAGCAGGTCATCAAAGCCAATGGCGAAGGCCTACAATGATGCCGCATACCATTTATGCCGCATATCATCAATAAAGCACTATACTTTATTAAGAACATGATATCTTAAGACAACATATCGTAAGCCATCAATGTGATAGAGGCATGATGTATCATCAATGCCGCTTCTCATCGATGCCACCTCTTATCAATGCCGCTTCTCTCCAATGCCACCTCTTGTCAATGCCGCTTTTCTTCAATGCCGCCTCATATAAATGTCGCTTCTCTTCGACGCTGCCTCTTATCAATGCCGCATTTCATTGGTATGAATGCCTACAATAATGGCACATCCATCTACTTTACACTTCACCAATGTGATAAAGATTATCATATCCTGTCAATATAAGTAAAGGAGATTGGTGCATGTCAATAATGCACAAGATCATATCGCATGTTATTAGCATGATAAAGGATGTCGAATGCCTTCATTTCTAGGGATGATGTCAATAGCAATCAAGCCGCAAGCAATCAAGATGATGATGCCATAATCCTTCAATACACTAAAGGATGCCGTGAATCATCAAATCAAGGCAATATCCCAAGCGCCATCTGGATGACCTTGATGCCGAAGATCGGGCTTACCGCATTGACAAGTGGCATCCATACCATACCTTTCTACCCCTATGAATACAGACCTAAGGGCATGAAGGAGAGGCGATCAATTATTTTCTCATTTCTTACATTTTAAACTTTGTAACCCTAAATCCATTTGGGGATTTTAGTGCCAATTATAACCATGCAAACCTTATAACAAATAAGGGCTTGTACATGTACACGTATAGAATATTAAATAAAGAGACAAGATTGTTGGTTTTAGATTCTCAACATATATAACTTCAACATGATCATTGGCTTCACTATTGTACATTTCGAACTCTTGTGACTTCGACAAACAAGGCCTTGGATATTCAACAACTTTATAGTATATTAAGGAAGACTTCCTAAATTGTGATTTGTCTCGAATTCTCAAACACTTGTGATTTCATCATAACTTGTTTTGAATTCCTAAACATTCATGTTTTCGAGGTTAATATGGATTCAACAAAGAGAACATGCCTTCCTAGCTAGTTAACCTAGGGCTACTAAAGATTCTACTCCACCAAGTTTCATTTTTCCTTACACTTTTTGGGTTTTAGGGAAGAAATTCGTTAACATTTTGGCGCTAGAAAGAGGGCACGAACCTCTGCCTCCGCTTAACCCACAAGTGGAACTACCATTAACCTACATATATAGAGCTTAAAGGATTTATCCCTACCAAGCATATCCCAGTAAGGAGCTATTCCAAATCTCATCCAACCTCATTTGGATAATAACTATCTTCAAACAAGGATCTTTGGAGTTCGAGTGGCTAGGCCAACCTACCAAACAATTAGTAATCCTAGATTTCATAAAGAGCAAGTACTAAGAATGTTAGCACTATATATCATGGAAGATAAGAGAAGGAAAATAACTCCTTATGATCCAGATAAATGGAGTTTAAACCCATTTGACATAGGGCCTACACCAATCTTTGCTTTGGGAAAGAAAGATAAGAAAGATAACATCTTTTTAGAAATAAGAGAGAATTCAACTCCAAGCAAGGGTAACCATCTTTGAAAGAGAAATAACATAAATCTTTAATTAGTTCACTATAAAGTGGAAGAATGTGCTTAATCATTTAAATTGAACGAGACTCAAAGCTCTTTAAAGAAATTTTTTGCTACAAAGGCTAGAGCCCGTCACGCATAACAAAAGAGCTAAGTGTAAATCAAGGGAAGCATCCTCTAAAGATCATGGCTTTCTAAGAACTATTCTCTTATCGCTTCTTATGAGGATTTTTACCTCCTAACAAAGCAAAGGCTAAAATATTGGCATTCTCAAAAGAAACGACCAAAGAATGAACGAAATTATAGAGGACAATATTGTCATTATCACCGCTCAAATGAACATGACACTAATCAATGTCGAAGCATGGATGGGATGATCAAAAATTTCTTAGGACAAGGAAATCTTAAAGAATTTGTAAAGAGATGTCGAACAAGTTGACAATAAAGAAAGATTCTTGAAATGACATAAGTACATCTGCTGGATCAATCATAGAAAGGAGTAAGAATCTCCTAAAATAAAGGAAAAGCCTAAATAATTTCCTATAAAGTAATAGGAGGTGAATAAAGCCTATGATCCCCACCATAAGGGCCAGGTCAAAGCACCTCCTAGAGGGAGGTCAGAGTAAGCCTTTGGTCGCAGTAGAAATGGCCTGGCCGAAGCATCTGCAAACCTTCAGTCTCGCCTATGTGGCCTAGTCGGAGCACCTTCTAGAGGGAAGATGGAGTAAACCTTTGGTCCCTCCTAAGATGGCCTAGCCAAAGCATTGAACCAGCCTTTAGTACTGCCTATAAGGCCTGACTGAAGCGCCTCTTAGAAGGAGGTCAGGTAAGTCTTTGGTTTTACTTAAGATAGCTAACCAAATGCACTGGATGAAAGACCTAAATCATCAACAAAGATGGTGATAAATGGTGCGATCCAAGTTGAGATCTTACCTAAAGATGGTAAAAAAAATCAATCAAAGCCTAAATCATCGCCCGAAGAGTAGTTATAGGCAGTTTTCTAGAGGAAGATCAAATACAAAAGGAAATCAAACTCAATCCTAAAGAAGGATTGAGGCAGTCTTCTAAAGGAATATCAAATACAAAAGCAAATCAAACTCAATCCCAAAGAAGAATTGAGGCAATCATCTAGAAGAAGATCGATTAAAAATGAGCAATTCGTGCTCCAAAGCAAAAGCAATCTTCTAGAGGAAGATCCATAAAAAATGAGTTGTTTTTGCTCCAAAATAGAAATCAAGCAATCTTCTAGAGGAAGATCTATCAAATACAAGATGTTATGGTTCAAAGAAAGAAGGAATTCTCTGTTAACGCAAAAGAAAATATTACTACTAAAGGGATTTTTCTGGTCTTCCATTCATATTATTGCCAGATGCATTTTCTAGTCTACTTTTCAGATGAAAATGAGTAAATAAACAAGACACAATCATTTATAGTGGTTCGTCAATGCAGGGCCTATGTCCACTTTGAAGTTTTATTGCTTATTTCAAACTTAGAGGAAGAAGTTCTTAGGGGTCAGTATAACTCCAACACTTAGAATTTTAAAGTTACAAGAATATAAGAAATAATGGAACTAGAGCCAAAAGATCACCAAAAATAAGCCTTACTTCCCTATTTATAGAGGTAGGGGGACTAAAATCTCGTTTGAAATATCTCCAAACCATTGTGCACGAACTTGACCAATTCTTTCAAAATTATTGGTGACACCTTAGCAGAAGTTGGGTCACAGTACTGATCCCTAGTTCGGAGTCGGTACCGATCCCCAAGATGCTCATATTTGGCATCTTCAACCCCTCACCTTGAATCATCTTGTAGTTAGCTTCTCGATTCCACAGTTGTTTGTACTTATTTTAGCTTGTTTTTGAGCCCAAATGATGGAATTGAAGGAGAACAAAGTTGTAGTTTCAAGTGTCTATGGAGTTCGATGGAGAAATATAGTGAATCAACAAACCAACTTTAGAAACAGGCTTTTGCCATTGAGATAAGCATGTAGGCAGAAGATGGGGTCCACCCAAGTTGTATTTGGGAGTCGGTACCAATCCTAGTGGGAGTCCATATCGGCCTTTATAACTCCAAGTTCTATCTGTACAGTTTGTCCGGATTCTACCTAGTCAAATGGCAAGATAAAATGACAATCATCTCAAATATGGTGATAAGGTAACCAACTCTGAAACCACAAGAACAAAAGAAGCTGGATAAAAGAAAGTCAAACTCCAGAAAATATAAGACTACTTGAAAGCAAGTCGAAACCAAGAGACTAGCATAAAAGTGAATCATAAATCATAAAACCATAAAGACAAGCACATTGTAAGTCAAAACAAAAGCAAGCACTTTGCAAGCTACAATAAAAATAGGCACTTTGTGAGTCAACATAGAAGATGAGCACTTCGCAAGTCACAATAATAGACACATACCTCGCGAGTCAACATGGAAGATGAGCACTTCGCAAGTTAATACAAAAGCAAGCACTTTGTAAGCTACAATAAGAGACGTCGCGAGTTATCGCAAAAGGCGAGCACTTCGCAGTCAAACTAAAGGCAAGCACTTCGCAAGCCAATACAAGAGACGACCACTTCGCACGCCATAGTGATCAATTCTTATCGATAAGTGTAATATACTCTCAATTAGTAATTAAATGAGTATCGTCCAATGTCCCATAACCACTTGGTGAAACTTAAATACTTATTGAAAGATTGTAAATCCCACTCAACTAAAATATTTAATCGAACACGTCCAAGAATTAACCGATAAAGTAATATAAATGTTCCATACCAATTGTACTGCTAAATCGTTTAACTAGATTTCTCATTCAAGTGAAGGCAGAAATTGCAAGAAAGCAATAATTTCAAAAGTCACACAAGAAATGCCAAAATAGCATATATAGCCAAAGGCTAATCACAATAAAAGCTAAGAAGAGTATATAGTTTTGAAAGTAATTATTTTAAATTCATCGCATATGAAATGACTTTTAAATACAATACACACACACACTCTTTCAAACTTCTCCTTAAAAATCCATAAACTCATTTATTACTCAAATATATATATATAAACTTGATAAAATAAGCTATAAATCTGAATTGATACCTAAATGTAAATATCTTTGTATATATATGTATATAGTTGTTTCAAAATCCAAATTTAGTCTACAAACTATATTCCAAAAGCCATTCAAATATAAAAACTTTTATTTAGGAATAGCATAGGCTTATATTTCAAAACCATTATTTTAAATGCATAAACTATTTCTACTTAACTATATTTAATATATAGTTACTTATTATAGTCATTTATAAACGGAATTAAATTGATTTGGACACAAGTTTGAAATCGGTAAATTATAATAAACTTTCTTTTGTAAATTGCTTGCATTCAAACCATATATACCAGATAGATTTATATATATTTATATATAACTTTAAAAATATTTAAATTAAAGAACCATCAAAATTGAAGAATCAAGTTTCATAAAATCAAAAAGCAAAGCAACAAGAAATCATCAAACAAGACAAGGGGAAATGGGTTTAGGCAAGACAATGGGGAGGAGGAGATAGCACCTGGAATAAACGTTCCAGATGTTGATCGGTTGACCAGCCATCAAGGGCCGATCGACCAGTAGGATGCCCAGCGCATAAGCTCCGAGCGCTAATCCTCCCCCACCATCAATGTATGCCAATTCCAATGCAATTTCAACCGTTCCGACGACTTATATTTGCAATATTGACTCTGAAACACCCACGCATTCATAGTATAAATGATCATAGCAACTAAGACATTGAAAAGTTGTAGAAAATTGATTTACAGTAAGGGGTTTTGATAGAGAATGAACTACAAATTTTCAACTATAAAAACTCAAATCACCATTTCAATTTCTCAACCGTTTATATAAAATCAAACACATGAAATCAGAAATTTAGATATAGGTTTTGTGAAAACTAAATCACCTTCTCCTCACAACTAAGCAGATATAACTTCTATACAGTTAAAAGTTCATAATCAGGAAATCCTATAGCAATCAACCAAAAATACAACCAAAACCTACGTTAATTTATTGTATACTGAAATTCAAGCCACAACCGAGATAGATTCAAGTTTGAGATAATCACATGAATAAATTAGCTTCCAAAAAGGTGTTTCAATTTGTAAGAGAGTTGTTGGCTTCTGGGTTAAAAGAGGAAAATACACTCTTTCTATTTCTCTATTTCTGTTTATAGTAAGAAGGAAGAGAACATACAAACTTCTCTTTTTAGTCATTTAGTTAGTTAGGGCTTTAGGATTTAATTTTAAAATCCAACAAGGATTTAAATCTACTCTTATTATTTAATTAACTAGTGGGCTTCATGAAATAAAATGCCTAAGTGCTTAAAACCATAGCCCAAAATTCAAACAAGAGAATTTGTTATATTTATTAAAAATGAACATTATTTTTTATAAAGAATTTTACTAATCTCAAATTCTTCTTTTATTTAAAAGTAAAAGATTCAACTAAATGAATATTCTTGTCCAAACTCTAATTTTAATTACCTTCAAATAAAAAAATTAAAATTAAAATTTCTCCAATTTCAATACTTGAGTAATCCAATTTATTATTTAAATCTCAAATTTACATCATTATTTATTTTATTTAAGCAACTCAAAAATCAAGGTTATTACAGAACCCATGATTGACTAAGGCAAATATGCATGAGAGGAAATGGAGAATCAGCGATGAAATTGATAAATTCACCCATGAATTAAAAGATCATAGAGCATTACCTAATGGGATTTGAAGTAATTTGCTTGAATTAGATTAAGAGCGCACATAAATCTCGAGCTGGAAGCAAAAGTACATGAGTGGTTTTTTCAAATTTTAAGGGTAAAGGTAGAAAAGTGATAGGCAAGGGCACTCCATCCTCATTTTTATTCTATGTCATCAGTTTGATAACGACTAGCTGAACAAATGAGGCACCAAGTCATTTGATACTTGAACTAAGGTCTCACCGAGTAGAGATGAAGCATATTGAGAAATCATGCTTGATGCCTATACCACTAAGCAAGCGCAAACTACAAACATCGTAGTGATCCAATATGTCTTGGAATAACCAATAAGATTTCCTCCAAAATGATCAAGACTCTACAACAAATTGACAGCTTAAGTCTCATGGGAATGGATTAGACTATAGTGACAGATAGGCTAAAGAAAAGCAAATTTGAATGAAGCATAACACACTTTGTATGCATGAAAGTATGATTTGGGGGGCAAGTGTTGTGTGCATATTCCCTTATAGCACAAAGGATATGAAAAGATGCTATGGAGCACAAAATAGATAGATGGCCCTGATAGGAATGCCATCATTCAATTTTTAATGGCACGACAATAAGGCAAGTGGATCGAAAGATAGCTCAAGGAAAATCAGGAGAAAAATACAAATTTTAGAGAAGCTTAGTAAATGATTTGGTTGTCCATATTGGCAAACAGTAAGGTAAACAACTAAATGTTTCAGTAGCAGTTAACTACTGTGTAGGAAAATTGCTTCGGTGGGATATTATCGAATATGGAAAATGAATATGCATTTCCATGTAGAACCAAACCTTAACCGGACCAAATTTTAATGAGCCAAGTGCTACTAGACCAACATTTCCAAACATGGAGAGTGACTCTTTTTATGGGATTATCAAGCTGATCAATACAAACACACACACATATCTTTGTGTGTGTGTTCGTACCTATAAATACTCAATGAATGTAGAGTAATGGCGGATAATCTAGAGAGCAACAACTCTGTAACACCCTGGAAATTAATGTAAATTTTAACAAGAATTTAATAGAGATATAAATGGAAATTTAAACAAGGAGTAAAAAGAATATTTTCACAGACGTTCAAATTTGGCTACAAAACTTGCACTATTTGTTTGTAGCGATTTTCCAAATGATTTTCCTATATAACTTGACAAAATCCGACTTAGTATGAGAGAGTTACGAGCGTCGAAATGGATATTAGAATTTAAAACATTAAATTTACAAATTAAAATACTCAGGTTGACCGAACCATTAGCTAGGTCGACCAATGGCATTTGACCCTAGCATAGGGGCGGTCAACTCATGTTGATTAAGATCGAATGTTTGTCATTCTGGAGAGACGTGTTCCAAGGGCCCTAATCGATTGCTTGCACCTGAAGTACTTGATGAGTGGTTGAAATGATAGCTGAGGTTAATCTAATGGTCCTAGATGTTAACCTAACACTATAAGTAAGTTGGTAAATCAAGATATAGTCAATCTAAGAGGTAAGTGCAAGCAGTCAAGGGGGAACTGAGGCGATCTAGGGAAGAAACTACTGTTGGAGGCTAATTTCTCAAAGCCAAGAGCTTAAGCGGAAAGGTAATGGGTAAAGATTTAATAATCTGGTAAGTGAAATTAATTTTAAACTATTTTAAGAGATTAAATTATTGAAACCCTATAATTAGCTTGTTAATTTAAAATTGAATTTGTTAAACCCTAAACCCTAGAATTAAATTTAAAATTTGATTATGAAATAGGGGTAATTTGACACTTGTTGATGCCAACTTGTAACCTAAAATCACAAACCCTATAATTGATTGAAATTTGGAAATTGAATAAGCTGGAAATTAGGGTTGACTATAGTTATTAAACGACTTGTATTGACGAATTTAATTAAAAATTAGTCAACATTAAAAAATAATCAAAACCCTAAAAATGAATGGGAACAGTCGACCTGGCACTTTCTAGGTCGACCGGTAGCGGTCGACCTGGGGATGTTCTGGGTCGATCGTCCAAGTTAAAAATTGGCAAATTGAACCTTGGCCTAAGGCATAAATTAAATGGGCAAAAACTATGTAATTTAATTAGAAATTATGTAATTAGTGAACTGGTTAATTGGACTAATTTGGGCTAAGTTACATGCGTGAGAGGATACGGAAATTTGGTTCCCTATTAAGAAGGTTACGGCGAATTTCATTCCGTGGTAGTCGGCGTTGGATTGGAATGAATGAATTTCGCAATAGTTGGTTTAGTATAGACAATGTATATCACATAAACAAAGTAGATTAGGGCAATTTATTTCTTGTAGGATCAAGGGTGTTTCGTACGGGTGAGCGCAACATTATCAAAGATGCTTTCTGAGAGAGTCTGATACTAACGGGAGATCCAAGTATGCATGTTCTGACGCAACGTAGTACAGGTGGATGCTAATGTAGTACAATTAGTGGCTATAAGTATCGATTTGATTGGAGTTGGGTACTAGCGGGAGTTTTTATGGAACCCCGGTGCAGCATGATATGTGGGTATAGGTATTGAATTTGAGCTTGATGCTAACGGGTGTTCACGTAAGCTAGACCCCGATACAGTACAATAAGAGGCGTTTTTCCACTACAACGAGGAGATGAACATGGGTGCATATAATGATTCATTATGCGTGTTTGCATTTTCGATGTTCTCCCGCTTCGATGTAGTGTTGATATAGTTTTGATGGAAGAGTAGTTCCTATTTTGGTCGATCATTAGTGTGAAATTTGATCTGTAGGTTCGACCCATTTTTCTCGTGAGGTTAGATCAGTAGGTTCGACCCATTTTTCTCGTGAGGTTAGATCAGTAGGTTCGACTCGTTGAGTTAGATAAGAATCCTTAGGTATTGGACCTTAGGATTTCACGGACACTGGATTTACATTCTATATCACTTAGAGTAGATTTAAGGTTAATTGCACTTAATCATCTTCTTAAATGTTTTCTTATTCACCAGACTTTTTTCTGACCCACCCTCTTCTTTCCATTTTGCACCATAGGATGACGGGTTAGCAGATGACTGGACATACAGTGGAGAAAGGAGCTTCACGTTGGAGTTTCCATATTATTCATTGTTCTTGAGTAGGCATTTATTGTATTAAATATCTGTAAAGATTATATTGTACTTTGTAAACAATGTCCATGTATAACAAGTGTTTTGGAAACTGTTTTCTACAATGTTTGTTTTGTATACATATATTTTAATTCCTTCCACTACGATAACTGAAATTGTAGAATGTCTTAGAACCCTACCTTTATACTTATCTCTGTAATGTTTTAAAATCCCAATAGCTCGTATTTCTCGGCATGATCTATCCAAGGTCACATTAAGCTTTGGACCGGTGTGTCAGGATGTGCGGGTTATTTACATTTGGTATCCGAGCTTAGGTTAAGGATCCCCTATGACTTAGGCATGTATTTAAGGAATGTACTTAAAAAGTTTTTGAAAAAAAAAAGTTTTCAAATGTGTTTTCGGAAAAGTTTTTGAAAATGGGTTTTAAATATATATATATATATACATATACATATATGTATGTATGTATGTATAATTTTTCAAAGAGATTTCCAAAGATTTTGTCTGTACATAGAGATTTCTTTTTATTCATGCATATACTATCCATTGGAAAGTTGAAAATAATTCCCAAATATAGATAGTGAGAATGAGTAAAAGTTTTAGAGGAATGACGTTGGAAAAGCGGCTAAGATTCCAAGCATGAACATCCAAATATGGTTCCATCAGTATCTAAAGCGAGGAAACAAAATATGTCTAACCAAACTAAGGGAGTGTAATTATAATTTTCTGATATGTGTATTAATACCCAGCACCATATATAGATTGACCCATAAGGTAGCTATTGGCTTATCCCCTTATGTAAGAAAACAATTGTAGGTTAGAATAAATGTTAAGGCTATAACAGTTAGGGTGAATATTAGACTTTTTGCATTTATAATGATTTACCTCATAAAGAATTGCTTGTAGAGTTTTCCTATACTAACTGGCAGTAATAAGTAAGTTATGAATTTAAGGCTATATGAAGAAGATTAGTACCAAGAGACCCATAAAATAATGAAAATTTCCAAGTTAAAGTAGAAACCCTATTCCAATATTGGTAGCAGTTGCAAGGACTCTTGTTTACTTAAAAGAACTGCTAGAATATTTCCATATTGAAGTTGGGTATTGTATTGAAAAAGAAATATAGGTCAACCATCTTTGGAAAGAAAGACAGAAACCTTGCTAGGTATAAGTGGGCTTAGGTACTTAGGTTTATGTTGTCTGCTCCAATTTAATTAAAAAACCAATGAAAATGTTTTCTAAAAGTTAGACACGGTGCATATATGATATTTTAAATAGAAATGAAGTTGATTTACGATCTTATATAAAATAGTTAGATAAACTTTATGGGATTTGTTTAAAAAGCAAAATTAAAGAGTTTAGTGAAAAGTTGTTTTTGATAACTATTTTAAAAGCTTTTTTTGTTCTAGGCACATTGCTGTACTTATCTCAATGTGCACTTTGCTTTCAATAATAGAACTTTTGGAAGATAAAAATAAAAATTGAGAAGTATGTAAGATCCGATTTTAGAACTCTTTTTATAGATAAGAAATGGTTAATATTTGAAAATGACTTTTCTAGATGCTTTTATCAAACGCCAATAATAATAAGTTAAAAACACCACATTTTCTTTAAAAATACACTTTGTGAAAATTTATTATTTATGAGAGAAAATTTTAAAATGATGTGTTTTATGTATATTTTACTAAGTGAAGTTAATATTTTGATGATTTGATTAAAGAAAAATATCATGATCTTAGTAAAAAAGAAACGCTTGTTAAAGGTGAAAAGAGGGTTTTTATAGTTTAAAAACTTACTAGTTTTGTGGAAAATGAAGTTAAAAATCAAATATTTTTATTTAAAAAGGCAAAGTGAGAACATTTTGACTATCACTTAAACTTAAAAGTAGAGAAATAGATTGAGGTTAGACAAATAGGATTAAACAGCCCATTGGGAATGAAATCGACTATGGAATTTGGAAGTTTTAAATGGTTGGGATAGAGATAAAAAGGAAACATGGAAATTAATTAACCTTTTCAATAAATGGTTGAATTGATAGAATAAAGTATTAAGTCGAACTTTCTGTAATACTGAAGGGTAAACACCATCATGTATCTTTTCACCCAAGTATGGTTAGAATTATAGGATCCTTGCATAAAGAAGATTGAAAAGTATGATTTGGGTAAACATATTTCCATGTAAGGAAATATTAGGCTAAGATACTTTATTACATCAAGAATGTAGTGGCTGCGAAAAGTTTTTTGGTTTGAAGTGTTAAAAGGACAAGTAGGATCTACTACAATCTGTATTAAGAGTGTAAAATAACAAACAGGCATTTTCTTGATTGCATTAGGCAAAATTAAATGGAACAGTAAGTATAGACTAGGCATTATAGCAATAATATATTAATTGATACCATATAGATGAGAATATGATACTTGTAGGCTACGGGCAGTCCAGGTATTGTGTTACCCCTGTAGGCTATTGGTAGACCAGGTGGACAAGAATGGAAGGGTATCTACTTTATACATGTTATTGGAATTATATCATTGTAGATTTGTTCCAAGTATACCTAAAGTAGATCTTGGAATTGTATGGTTAAGTATAGCATAAACTTGAATATTAGAAATAAAGGGAAAGTAGTCTCCAAATTAGTGAGAACTTCATAAATGAATAGTATGATAAGTTCCAGATTATAGTCCTACATGACCTGAGCAAATAAAAGTGTTGAGTTAGTCATCGCAACAAATTTTTGAGTAATTGATATGGAGCAATAAACACCAAATTGGAAGTTATTATAAAATAGGGTGGGATTTAGGTAGTATTTAATTCATTGAAATGAAGTATGTAGCAATGTAAATTTCTATACATTATCCAGTTTTAGTACAAAAGTGTATCGTTTGAAATAATAAGAAATATACCCCAAAAGAAATACCTGGGATAGTTATCGTATTTTGTACCGTCTATTTCAAGTGGAAAAGAAAATTCCTTGTAATTCTAAACATGACACAAATCCTCTTTTAGAAAATTTATGGAAAGTTACAGAGTTCACATTTTTCCTTTTGGGAAAAGATGTAGTTCCAATGCATTAAAATGCAGAAATTCCTAAGTAAAAGTCAAAGTAATGGTCAACATGTTTATTAGATTAAGATGGCAAGATGCCATTCCATATTAAGTTATCTCAACCATAAAATAAATGAAATAATTAGAATAGAGTAATAAGAAGTTATGGGAGGCCATTAAGAAATGGTAAAGTTTTGGAAGTTCAAACCTCAAAGGTATCCTAGATAAAAGTAGTAGTCAAGATTCTTTAATGGAAGGTCAATTCAAGGATATTGTTATTTGCATGTATTGAGAATGCGGAGGCGATTTTATAGGAAATAAGGTTGGAAACTTTTGGTAGGACTTGGAGTAAGTGATAAAAAGGATTCTCTCCAATCATCCTTGGATTGTGAGAAAACTAATTTTGAATATGTAGTTTTTGGTTGCATAACAATTACATGCGAACGAAGTATGACTTAGGTGATTAGCACCGATGTTAAAATAATCCAAGATTATATCTTCGACTAATTTTTGAAGGACTGAAGAAATGATTTGAGAAGTATGAAGCAAGATTACTTAAGCAGAATCGAATTGGAAAGAAAGCTATACTATTTTCAATAGTTAGGCAATCAACAAGTTTGGATATCCTTGAGTGGAAATCGAGAAGTAGCATAAAGGTCTAAGTAGAAATTACTAAGGAAGAAACAACGTCCACTTTTGGGATGTCTTACCTTAGTATCCAAAAGATGAAGTGATTAGTTATACTATTGGATAATTTAAGGCAGCTTGGTTGTGCATTTAGAATTGCATGGGACTACAATTTTGTAGGAGCATATTTATGCTCACGGTTATTTAGAGTGGTGCAAGTTGACATCATTTGAGTTGGTAGCAAGCGTTGTAGAGGATCATTGATGCACATACATCTGGATTAAAGGTTCATATCACTGGAGTAGGATGAGAAATGCAGTTGAAAATTGGATTCGATTCATAAAAGGATAAGGACTGCACAAGATAAGAAGAAAGCGTATACTGATAGGAGACACATGGAATTGAGATATGTGCTAATGACATAGTCCGTGTGAATATCTTACCTCATCGATATATTTTGGGTTGATATTTGAGAAAGTTAGTGCCGAGAGTTGTAGAGCCTTTTTCGATTTTGGATAGAATTTTAGAGTTAGCTTATGGAGTACGGCTTTCTAGAGGGTTGGCGGGAGTTCATAATGTTTATTTTGTGTCATACTTGCGAAAGTATTTATGCGATGCAATTACCATGATCGAGCCGTGTCAGTTAGTGAAAGGTTGAAAGGATTGGTGAGTCCCTTGTTCACCATATACCTAGCCATATTTTTTAGCATAGGACAAACCGATTCCGTATTAAAGTAAATAAAACTGGTTAGAGTACAGTAGAGAGACAGTGTTGTTGAGAGTATATGGGAGGTTGAGGAGAAAGTTCGAGCTACCCATCTCGAACTCTTTTCTGACACGTTTCCATTTTAGTTAGAAAAGCATAGGTTACTCTTGTATTTAGGTTCTAGTTAAAGTAGAGACCATTAGATGATAGGAATGTTAGCAACATGTCAATACGCCATGTTATGAATGACGGATGCTAATGGATGTATTTGGATGTATTGTTTGGATTGTATTTGTTTACATGTCTAGGACAATATATTTGTTAGGTATTACATACACTCATATGATCTCTTATTTATTATCTAGTTGTAGATAGGATACGTATGGATATTTGATTTTTAATGTGCTAGTTGATGTTATGCATATGGATGTTGCATATGGATGTAATGGTCGTGCATACATATATAATTGGAAGTAATTTTTTAGGATGCTGCAAACATTTGGATGCATGGCATGAGCATTTACATTATAGGAGGTCGACTAGATCAATCGATCTCCTACTCTTTTGCATTAGTATAGGTTCACGTGCATTCCATGTAGCATATATATATATATATATACACATATTGCATTAAAAAACTTTATAAGGACCGTGGTTGCTCGTGGATGATGGATGAGTAGATGGTTGTATTTATTAATTGCGGTATGTATGAGTTATATTTTTCCATAGGCTACGAAATTTTCACAAACTTACAAATTTGGCTACGAAACTTGCACTATTGTGTTCATAGCGATTTTTCAAACGATTTTCATATATAACTTATCGAAATCCGAGTTAGTATGAGAGTTACAAGCATCGGAATGGATATTGGAATTTAAAGTTTTAAAGTTAAAAATTAAAACACACCGGTCGACCCAACCATAGTTTGGGTTGACCGGTAGTGGTCGACCCTAGCATAGGGGCGGTTGAACCATGTCGATTAATGTAACACCCCATATTTTGATAACATTATTTAGGATATTTAATTAGTAAATTAAATTAAATAATGTGAGGATTGATAGGTTGGGATTTGATTAGTTAAAGATAGTTGTTCCATGTTAAGTGATTAACTAAAATGAATTAACATTAATAATGTGTTAGGATATGAGAAGGGCAATATGGGAAATAGTAAAACTTTATGCCCTAATCCCTTAGGAGATGGGTAACCAACGTTCATTCTCATTCTCATTGCACTCAAACTAAAATACCTAAGGTCGGCCACCATTTCCTATTCTCAAAAGAAGAATTAAAGCAAGGATTCAAGAGAATAGAAGAAATCAACTAATTCAACAATCAAATCTCTCATCTATAATCTCAAAGCTAAAGTGAATAATCACTACATCCCATTTTCTTTTAGTTTTCGGTTATATGATTAGATCCAAATTTTTTTGCAAGTATATGTCATGTTTTGATGATTAAAGTTGTATATATGATTGTTGATGGATTATATATGTTCATGTTAAATTTTTATGATATGTTTGACATGAAAATCCTATTTATTGATATCCAAATGCCATGAAAATTTGAACATAGGTCAGAAATGATATTTTAGTAATGGGTTTCGATTTTCATAATTTTCCGAACTATGGTGGATTTTATAATCATTCTCTAGTGAAGGAAATTGTTTTTTTAGGGAAACGGGTGTGTAGCATGAGACTACACAGCCGATTATATATTAATATAAATAAGTAGTAGTCGACCAACAGGCCTGATTGGTAGCCAACAAATAAGTTTCGCGGACCTATCCGGTCCCAAGTTCAGCATACACAGAAAGAAATATATACAAAAAATAGCAGCATTGTGTAAAAGTACCAAGCCAAAGTAAGAGCATTACTACTACCGACTATTAAGATGATGATCATACCTATGGGTCAGAAAGGGGCCAGTAAGAAGAGACTTTCCCTGTACTTTCCAATTAGTCTGTAGGAGCATTGTCACTGGGAGGGAGCCGTAGAGTGAAAGGCATCCCACGCGCTGATCTTGTCCAGAGCGTAAATAGGTAAGAGATTCGGTTACAGATACCTTCAATACTGCATTTGGGCTTGTTGAAAACGTATGCATTTCTTTCTTTCCAGATGCACCAACTGTAAATGGCAATGAAGGAGTCGAGTTTTCTTTCCAGAGGGTTATACTTCCAGTAGTCAATGAACGAGTGGAGGACAGGGATGTAGCTGATGAGATTAGCACTGGTCGTGGCCCAAATGTAGTAGGAGAAATCACAGGCAAAAAAGAGATGAGAAATGGATTCATCTTGCGTAGAGCACAAGTCACAAAGACGGTCTAGAGGGATATTCATACATCTAAGTCTATCTTTGGTGTTGATACGAGCATGGATGAGGCACCATTGGAAAAAAAGGATGCGGGGAGGGAGTCTGTATTTCCATACTCTTGCAAAAGAGAATGATCTGCATGGGTGGTTAAGGAAAGAGTAGCATGAGGTGATTGAAAAGCCTTTCATAGGAGATAAGGCCCAGGTATAATGGTCTGTTGTGTTTGAGAGCTGGTGTGAAAGGAGTAGGTTAGTGGCTGAAGTGAGATCATTCAAGGTGTTAAGGTGAAAGAGAGCTGGGGGACACAGGCAGTCTGGGCCAAGGGTTGAAATCTCACCAATTGTTGAGTTATGGTGGGAGGTATGGGAAAATAGGTTAGAGAACGAGCGGGCGAGGGGTGTTTGATCAAGCCATATGTCTAGCCAGAAAAGACAGCTACTACCGTTGCCAATGGAGACATGGAATAGGGATTTGACATGGGGTATGGATTGTAAAACGCCAGCCCAGAAGGGAGAAGGTTTAAGACGAGGGGTGGGGTGAAGGACCATGTGAGGGTTGGAGTGATAATGAAGCTGAAGTATCCACTCTATCCAGATGAAATTGCCCGGTGTGATGATACGCCAAAGCCATTTGGATAGGAGTGCTATGTTGAGAGAGCCGAGGTTAACTATTCCTTGGCCACCATGATCTTGGTTCAAACAGATAGACTTCCAATTGATCAAACATTTTGCTTTATTGCCATTCCAGAGAAAAGATCGTCTAATAGCATCAATTTTCTTTATAACCCAATTCGGCAGTTTGTGAATCGACATCCAGTACGAAGGAAGGGCAGATAGGACTGATTTGACAAGGACGAGACGGCCTGCAGATGAGAGAGATTTTGCCTTCCATGATGAAAGCCGAGATTCAATCTTGGAGATAAGCGGGAGCCAGTCCAGACGGGCGAGTTTAATGGGGTGAAGGGGGACGCCAAGGTAGGTGATGGGGAAGTGATCCAGTTTACAGTTGAGAAGAGAGGGGGAAGAGGGGCCGAGGTGGTGGGAGTCGCCTAGCATGATGATGGAGCTCTTGCTAAAGTTGATGGATAAGCCGGAGATGAGTTCGAAGACATATAAAATAACTTTAAGACAATGAATATGATCAGGTTCTGGGGAAACCAACAGGATGGTGTCATCCGCAAATTGGAGGTTAGAGATTGATAAGTCCGAGTTGGGGAGTTTAATGCCAGCAAGGAGGTTGTTGGATATTGCAAGTTTGACCATGCGGTTAAACACATCAGAAATGAGGACAAAAAGGAGTGGCGATAGGGGGTCGCCTTGTCTTAAACCTCGAGCTGATTTTATATGCCCACCTAGAGAGCCATTGATGGAAATTGATGAAAAACTTATACTGAGAATGCACTTGATCCAACTACACCATGTATCGGAAAAACCTCTGTACTTCATAAGATTGAGCAAAAAGTTCCAGTTGACTGAATCAAAGGCTTTGGAGAAGTCAAGTTTGAGTAGGGCTTCTGGAGAGGTAGAGTGGTGATAGAAGGAGATGACTTCCTGTGTGGCCGCCACACAATCAAGGATGTTACGGCCCAGGATGAAGGCCGATTGTTCAACCCCTACCAGAGATCCAATAACCCCTTGGAGACGATTGGCAAGGATTTTAGTGATGGTTTTGAAGGTGGTGTTGAGGAGGCTAATGGGTCGAAAGGAAGGCAGGGTGATTGAACCAGGGGATTTGGGGATAAGGATGATGTTGGCGTAATTCAAACGTGCAACATACAAGGGGTTAGATTGAAATTCAGAGCACATGTCTATGATATTAGATTTAACAATGTCCCAGAAGTGTTTGAAAAATAGGGGACCAAAGCCGTCTGGACCAGGGGATTTGTCGTCAGCCATAACTTTCAGGGCCGACCAAATTACATCTTCAGAGAAGGGATGGTCAATGGAAATCGAAGAAGGGTTAGGATAAAGGAGATTCCAGTCAATGGGCGAGAGCGGAGGAGAGGGTTTACCTAGTAGATTTCTATAGAAATCGGTGAATAGGCGAAGGATATCTGATTGGTCATAGAAGGTGGTATCGTTATGAGAGATTTCAGAGATGAAGGTGGATCTACGACGTCCGTTGGCGAGGCGATGGAAGAAAGACGTGTTTTTGTCTCCCTCGTCAATCCTTTTAGCTTTGGACTGTTATTTCCATCCAATCTCTTCCTGCTTGATAAGTCTGTCCAATTCAAGCTCCAGCTCGCACAGGCGATTAGATTCGGAGAAAGATAGGGGCGAGATTCTTCTAGTATGTTGAGATGAAGAATGTCATCTTGGGTCGCCGCAATACGGGAACGGATCGAGCCCCAAATGCATTTGGCCCAAGGTCTGATGAGTTTTCTAAGTGATTGGAGTTTGAAGACAACTCGAGCAGTGGCCGGTTGAATCAGAGAGGGTTGGGTCCAAGCAAGTTTAACAAAGTCGTCGAACGATGGTTCTAGGAGCCAAAGGCGCTCAAATATGAAAGGACGCTTAGGGTTTGGTGCGGTGCCTGAATCAAGTAGCAGAGGACAGTGATCCGAGAAGGTGGTGGCGAGGCCATTAACTAGAGAGAGGGGGTGAAGGTCATCCCAAGCAGAGTTAAAAAGGAAACGGTCCAATTTTGCTAGGGCTGGCTCAGATCTACGGTTTGACCAAGTAAAGAGGCGTTTGTTGATAGGCGGGTCGATGAGGGCGCAAGAATTGATAAACTCATTAAAACATCAGAATCTTGTGAGCTGCTTCCGGAGTTCCTTTCAGAAGGAGATCTGGTCGTATTGAAATCCCCTCTAATAACCCAAGGACCATTGGTATGTGAGGCAAATTCCAAGCAGTTCGACCAAAGGACAGATCTCTCATGGATATTTTAAGGACCATAAACATTGGAAAAGAAGTAGAGTATACCCGAGTGAAGATGGCGAAGGATAACATGTAGTGCAGCAGGATGAGAAATGATTTGGTAAAGGGACCATGTCGATTCATTCCAAGCGGTAATTATACCACCCCTTTTACCAATAGCATCTATGTGGGCCCAGCCAGATAGGTGGGGGCCACCTAATAGTCTAAGATGAGCTGGGGATAGGTCCGAGAGTTTAGATTCATGGATTGAAAGGATGTCTATTTTTTGTGGGGCAAGAATAAGGTTGATAACATGACATTTCGAGGGGTCCCCAAACCCCGAACATTCCAGGAGACTATTTTCATTGGGAAAGGGACAGACGCTCAGATTCTAGTGTTTGCATGACCGTATAGTGTTCATCAGATTACCTTATACCTATGCAACGTCCCATTTTCTTATTAATTTTAAAATTAGCAGAGGAAAAAAAAACAGGTTTAAAAAAACTACCCGAGCTTCCAGTAAGAGTGTCTGCATTATTCAATCTGTTGCTACGGCGAACAAGGGCTGGGCAGAGGGTTGCTAATTGTTGAGAAGCTGGAGGTATTTCCTGGGTTAATGATTGAGCTTCAAGCTGGGGAGGTGGCGCATCTTGCAGGTGAGGGGTCTGACGATGCAGCGGAACGGAGAGGTCATGGTCTGCAAGCGGGTCCCAACGGGGCTCAGCAGGAGGCCCTTCATCCCATCTGAGTGGGCCCACCACTTCCATAGAGTCGTCTTAAATGATGTCCTGGGGGGCGATAGGAAGGTTAGGCGGGAACATAGAGGCTTCAAAGTTCATTGCGTCAAAGCGTGCATCTGAGTCTGACTGGTCCGAGGGAATGTTGAGGGGTTCATTAAAACATCTCCAATCTCGCTCGAAATCTATGCCCAGTATGAGTGTCTCTGGCCTTCTTCTAGGATGTTCGTGATCCCAATGCTCAACAGTAAGCATGTGTTCCGCATTGTTAAGCCGAGATACGAAAGTACATGGAGAGACTATTCCGGCAAAGAACTGTATTCGCAAATAAAGATATCGATGATCGAAATGGGCCCAATCGCAGTCATCTAGGCTCACCGGCCAACCAATGGGGCTTAAGGCTTCACGCACCGCCTCCAAAATATCTCGCAAAAGTTCGGGAAAACCATGTCCCCTAGCCCATGTTGGAGGTTCGAGGTTTGGTGCTGT
The DNA here is from genome assembly GCA_030737815.1 of Allium fistulosum. Lineage (NCBI taxonomy): Eukaryota > Viridiplantae > Streptophyta > Magnoliopsida > Asparagales > Amaryllidaceae > Allium > Allium fistulosum. The sequence goes on along the minus strand of CM060908.1, from coordinate 228,363,583 downwards.
CGGTGGCACAAAATTCATCCAGGGCTGGATGAGGATTGTGCCGGAGTTGCCTGCTTTGGAAATCGTTCTGAGTTGCAGCGCCATGTCTCGAACAATCATGGAGGGGCAGTAAACAAGGAAGCATTTGTCAGAGAGGATCTACATAGGCCATTCATGAAGTTGGAGGTGCGATGTCAGAGTGATGGAAAGGGTCTCAATGGTCCAAAAGCCATCAATAATGGTGGCAGTAAAGTATTTTGAGGGATCCTCCATGGGGAAATGTTGAGAAGAGAAGGGATTTAGGAGAGAGGTTTGAGAAGATGGTTGAGTATGGATATGGGTTAGCATTGCATTGTTTTGTTCACCAGTAGAAATAAATATTGGGGCCCGCTTAAGCTAAACGAAATGATTTTTTTGGGGAGCTGGCACTGTGCGCACGGGTAACGAAGCATTTCTATGACATTTTTTATTGGGACAAGTCAATTGTGAATGACCATAGAAGCCACAAAAAAAAGATCTTTGTGTCCCTACAGTTTTTTGCCACGTGGTCGCTGCCCACACACCGAAGATAACAACTCTTAACCTTCAAAAAATCAAGAGTTGCGCGGGTTGATTTGAAAATGGGGAGGTAACGATGGCGCTTGATCACGGGGGGGTTTCAGAGCAGGGGAGGACGGGGAGTGGAGGCCGTCACTTGAGCGTATGTTTTAATCATAGTTGATCTATTGGTGGGGACGGTCTGAGGACGAACATGCTGGTTGTGGGAAAGACTTACTAACTTGCAAGGGGCGGCAACAGCAGGAGGGGTATGAATAGGTTTGTCAATAGGCCCAGCTCCACGGGGTGCCGCTGATTGTGGTGGGGTGGACCTGGAAGAGGATGGAGGCAGGTTCAAGGTTGAAAGAGTTGGGGGAATGGGGAGGGGGGACGAGGAAGCCATGGCTGAAGTAAAGTTGTAGTGTTGGTTTAGTTTATTTTAAAGAACACTTTTTAGTGAAAGAAATTGTTTATTGGGTTATAAATTATTTTCGGCTAAAATAGTAATTATTTGGGGTTGAAATTTTTATATGTTAGGCAACATATTGAAGTAGATTTTCTGGGATTTTTCCAGATTTTTCCTAAGTGTATTGATGAATATATAAAATTATTTAAAATATGGGACTTAAATGTTTTATATATTTAATTAAGGAGAAGGGGCATTTTGTAAAACAAAATGATTATTAATTTCAAAATAGTGGTAGCACATTTATGAAAAGAATTTTTTAACCAATGAAAATTTGAAAAACAAAGGCAGACCAGTTGAAAAGTTATATTTTTAAGTTAAAAACAAAGAAATCATACTTTTAGTATGTTTCAGCCTATTATAGCAGAAACCTTCCGGCCTAGACCTTCCGACCAGGTCGAGAGGTTCAAAGCTTTCGGCAAGGTCAAGCCAATGCATATGGTATCAAGTAACTTGGTACGTAATGAATTGGATAAGGTCGAAAGGTTCTTAGTCGAAAGGTAAATGGCCACAAAGGTTGGGCTATGTTTTTTTTATAAATCAAAAGCTTTTGCCTGCTATGCTTTCGAATTAGAGCTTTCGACTTGGTTGCTTTCGACCAGGTCAAATGTTTAAACAAAGGTTTTTATTTAAAACCTTTCGACATAGTCGAATGGTTGTTGTCGCTTTGTTTTGCTTTGTTTTGTTTTGAACCTTTCGACAAAGATGAAAGGTTTACTTGTTTTAAAACCAGCCGCTTCTCCCAATGCTTTCGAAAGGAAGCCTTCGACTTAGGTGTCTTACCCTTGTTTTATAAATTGAAGTATAACCCAAAGATTTTGAAAGAGTTGTTTTAAAGGATATGTTTAACGCTTTTGAAGAAGAGCTTTCGGCTTAGTCAAAAGGTCGCTTCCAACGACTTCGAAAGGTTTTAAAAGAAGGTTTTCCATTTGTTTTGAATTGAAACCAGTAAGCCTTCGAAAGGTTTAAGTAAATAATTTCAGAAGGTTTTAGCTAAAAGATTTTGAAAGGTTAAGCTCAAAGGTTTCAAAAGGTTTAAGTTGAATGATTTCGAAAGGTTTGAAGATTGATTTCAAAAGGTTTGGTTCAATGGTTTCGAAAGGTTTTGGCTGAATGATTTCGAAAGGTTTGATGATCAACCACGAGAAGTTTAAGTTCAATGATTTTGAAAGATTTAAATGATTGATTGTGAAAGGTTTAAATGAATGATTTTGAAAGGTTCTGAATGAATGATTTCGAAAGGTTTAAGTGAATGGTTTCGAAAAGTTTGAGATGGAAGGTTTTCCAAGGTTTAAGGCAATGTTTTAGAGAGATTTTAAAGAAGGATGTCCAAAGTTTTATTGCTTTTGAAAGGTTTGATTTCAAAATTATTGATAGTTGAATTAGAAATAGATGATTTCAAAAGTGTAGAAAGAGGTTCTTTCAAATGGCTAAGTGTTTTCATCAACAAAGTTTGAGTAAAGAGGATATATAACATGGTGATATGGTTTTGAGTAAAGTATATAGATGATATACTATTCCTTGTTTAAATTTGATTTAAAGGTTTAAATCAGTTTGGAAATGTTTTCAAGGAAAATTATGGAAGGGGATCCTTAAGAGAAAATGACTCAGATATTAGAATACCAAATGGTACTAGTACGGGGTCGTGCCCTATACATGAGCTAATAGACCCAGCTAATTGTTGTCCAAAATTCCAGTGTGTACGGCTTGGTCACAGGTAGGCTAAAATTATGATTACACACCGGAAGGAATATATGCTGTATACAGATAGGTTATTGGTGAGCCTAAAAAACCATTAGGATTGGGAAGACCTGGGAGATGATTAAGTTAGGGACAGACCGTCTAGAAGTAAAGTATTTAACAGATAGTTAAGGATAAATAATCCAGAAGAAGAATACCTAACAAGTGTTAGGTTAATTTTGATTATATTGTCTAGTAGGCCTGAGTCAGCCATAGGTTAAAAGTTATCCAAACAAAACCGATGTATTTGAACATATAGTTCATTATTACCTGAGATTTATGTATGTTTACATAATGATTACTTTACAGTATTTAAGCATCATGGATGCAGGAGCACGGTATATGGTTTTGTAAAAGGATTTGCAAAGATATGTTATAAAAAGGATGTTAGTGAGGGGAAACCCGTTCTGCTAAGCGGCGTGGTATCACTTAACATGTTTAACCGGGATGTATAGTATTATTCATACCAGGCTTTATGTCTGACCCGAAGTTTATGTTTTCCCATTAAATTCTCGGGTGCTCAAAATTAATTTGAGTAGGCTGAGGGATTAAGGTCTTTTTCAGGTTTAGTAGGATGACGAATAAGGCTACCGGAGGCATGTAGGAGGCAAATGGATAGCTATTTAGGATTTGCAGTTCTTGTTATGTTTTGATGTATTTCCGTTGTGATTGTATTAGGTCTATTATGACCATATGACTCTGATCAACCAAGGGGGTACCATCATATACCGCTCTTGACGTAATTTGTAATAATTATATTTTCTCTATGCCTGGGAACGATCTGGGATTATGTGTTGTGAATGTGAAACAATTGGTTTTGAAATGTAATGAAGTAAAAGATGTTTTGAAATCTGTGTTTTGTTTCATAGTCAAGTGCTTCTAAAATTATTGATATCATTAACATAGTGTATTTAGTCGCCAAAAGCTAATACTATAGATGACTGCAGCATCTGTAGCGCTTAGTTTTGAGCCTCTAGATAGGGGATGTTAAAGCTTGGTATCAGAGCATGGTTTATAAAATACTTTAACTAAAAATGATTTTTGAAAACATAATCCTTAGAAATTAGAGTTAAGATCGTGGTATGGGATAACGCTATAGTAACGTACTTGTATTTGCTATATAAATAAGTATACGCTATATCTCTAAACTCCTACCTTAGTTAGGCTATTCATATGTATCTCACGAGGTTTGAATACAGATATGGAAGGAAGAAGAGGCAGATTTAATCTCGGAGGATATAGCACCACTACCAATGGAAATGCCCGACCCAACACTAGGAGAGGTCCCGGTCAGGCACAAGCAGAAACTGTTGGTGCAGGAGTTCCCCAGATGGACATGGGGGCACTTTATCAACTCTTTGTAAACATGATGCAAGCTGGAATTGCAGCCGGAGTTGTCGGAGGTAATACTGTTGGAGGTAGAGCTCTGGAAGTTCCGATGGCCAATCAGTATGCTAACCTGAGTAGGGATTACATTAGGCTTGGAGGGAAGCCGTTTATTGGTACGGAAGATGCGATCGAGGTGTAAAATTGGCTACTGCATTGCGAGAGAATTTTTTGCTGACTTAAGATTGAATGATGCACAAAAGAGGAGATTGGCTTCGAGGCAGCTGCAGGGAGCTGCTCTATTCTTGTGGAATACAGTCACTGCGGGGGTTGATGAGGAAACCATAACCTAGGAGGAGTTTAGGGGAAGGTTTTCAGAAAGATTTATGTTTGTAATGGCGTAGTCGGCGTTGGTGAGGAAGTTTGCAGAATTGGAACAAGGAGATATGTCCATCGTGGAGTATGCGAGGAAGTTGGAGGAGTTGGTCCGATACGGGTATGCTTTGGAAGACACCGTGATCAAGAGAAATGAAAAGTTTATAAGGGGCTTAAGGCCAGAGTTGATAAGTGCCACTTGGCTACATTTGAGAGATCCCAGTGATGTAGTGTTGAAATGACATTAAGACAGGAAGAGGCGTTGGCTTGCTTGAGGAAGAAGATGAAGTAGACCCAGATGGGACAGGGCCAGAAAAGGAAGTTTTTCCATAAAAAGAATGCTCGGAAAGGGGGAGCACGGAAGAAAGGAAAGGCTGAAGTGGTTTGCTACAAATGCGACAAAAAGGGACACTATGCTAATGAGTGTCAAACCGATAAAGGATAAGGAAAAGAGGCTGGTAGAAAGAATAATGTTAGATGTTTTAATTGTGATCAGATCGGTCATTACCCGAACAAGTGCCCAGAGCCTGCAAGAGAAGGAAAGGGACAAGTTTATGCTTTGGAGCCCACAACCTCAAGGCCAGTTGTGTAGGACAAGGGGAAGGCTGTTTTTGGAGGCTCGCTGTAGATTCATGGTATGTCTGTTAGCATTCTATTTAATACTGGAGCATCTCATTCTTTTATTTCTCGATGTTTGGTAGATAAGCTTAACCTAGAACCCTCATATCTAGTTACTTCCTTAAGCGTTGCAAATCCGATAGGAGGGTATGCAACGCTTGGGATGAGGTGTGACCATTTAGAGTTTGATTTGCTAGGCCATACTTTTGAGTGTTGTTTGCATGTGTTTGACTTTGGGGGATTTCAGATTATCCTTGGGATGGATTGGTTAAGTAAATATGATGCTAGGATATTTTGCCATGGTAGGAACATATCATTTAGTCACCCGGATTGTAGTGATCAGATAGTTTATACTGTAGAGATCCCTAGTTGTGAAATGTATGCTTTATTGGGTACTATGGAGTTGAAGGATGAGTTGCATCAAGTCTTTGTAGTTAGAGAATTCGTAGATGTGTTTGAGCTGGTAATTGGGTTACCACCGAAACGAGCCATCGAGTTTCAGATTGGTTTAGTGCCTGGAGCAGAACCGGTGAGTAAAGTGCCAAGTAGAATGACTGCCACCGAGATGAGAGAGTTGAAGGGCGGTTGGTTGATTTGGAAGGCAAGAGTTTTATTCGACCAAGTAGTTGGCCATAGGGAGCTGCCGCTATATTTTCTAAGAAGCCGGATGGATCATTAAGGCTGTGTATCGATTATCGTAAGTTGAATGAGAAGACGATAAAGAACCGATATCCATTGCCGAGAATTGACGATTTGTTCAATCAGTTAAGTGGGGCCAAGGTATTCTCTCAGCTGGATTTGGCGACAAGATTTCATCAGCTTAGAGTGGCAGAGGATAGCATTCCTTTGACGGCATTTAAGACAAGATATGGATCATACGAATGGTTAGTTATGACATTCAGATGACTAATGCACCGGCATTCTTTGTGGATCTAATGAATAGGGTTTTCCAAGAACACTTGGATAGATTTGTGTTAGTCTTCATCAATGACATTTTGGTATACTCTAAGGATGAGAGGAAACTTGAAGTTCATCTTAGAGTTGTGCTCAAAACGTTGAGGGAGCATCAGTTGAAGGTTAAGTTTTCAAAGTGTCATTTTTGGAAGAAGGAAGTGAAGTTCCTTGGTCATGTTGTCTCAGAGAAAGGGTTATCTATAGATCCAACTAAGATTGAGGTGGTGAATAATTGGAAGAGACCTGAGACGGTGACCGAGATTAAAAGCTTTCTTGGATTGACTGAATATTATCGAAGGTTTATAAAGGATTTTTCATGGATAGCTGCAACGATGACCAAGCTTGCGTGAAATGATGTGAAGTTCATATGGACTGATAAGTGTGAGGAAGCATTCCAGACCTTGAAACACTAATTGACCCAGTGTTAGTGGTTCCGTAGGGGAATCAAGATTTGGTAGTTTATACCGATGCGTGTGGAACCGGATTAGGAGCTGTGTTGATGCAAAGAGGTAAAGTGATTGCTTAAGCTTCTAGACAGCTTAGACCACATGAAGTTAGGTATCCTACAAATGAATTGGAATTAACTACTGTCGTATTCGCTTTGAAGGTGTGGAGGCATTATCTTTTGGGAGAGCGGTTTGAGCTTTATACTTATCATAAGTCGTTGAAATACTTGTTCTCTCAGAAGGAGCTGAACATGAGACAGTAGAGGTGGTTGGAGTTTATCGCTGCTTATGATTTTGGAATTGAGTACACACCCGAAAAAGTAAACAAGGTGGCAGATGCACTTAGTCGGAGAGATCGGAATGCAGTATTGGCTATGATTACCGAGTGGAAAGATTTGGAAGCATTATCAGCTTGTAGTGTGCAGTTTAGATCCAAGGAAGGTTCTAGTACCGGAAGTGCTGTATTGTCTTGCTAGAAGTTAGGCCGGTAATGATTGAGAAGATAGCTTCTAAGCAAGAGGAGGATCCAATTTTGGCTGAACGGATCAAGAGGTTGAGGGAAGGAACAGAGAGCGATGACCTAAAGGATTTCAGTCTTGACCAAAATGGGTGGTTGAGAAAGAGAGGAAGGTTGTGTGTTCCGAATGTAGAAAACATAAGGAGGGAAGTTTTGGATGAATGCCATCGTTCGAAGTTCACTATCCATCCAAGAGGAATGAAGATGTATCAGGATATAAAGAGAAGTTTCTTCTAGGAAGGTATGAAATGGGATATTGGTTTGTGTGTTAAGCAGTGCTTGAATTGCCAAGAGGCAAAGGCTGAACACCAGAAATCAAGCGAATTGCTTCAACCGTTGGAAGTTCCGTTGTGGAAGTGGAATTCTATTTCTATGGATTTTATTGATGGGTTCCCAGGATCTAATAGAGGGAATGAAAGTATATGAGACATAGTAGATAGACGGACCAAGAGTTCCCATTTCATTTCAGTAAAGTCAAGTAGGACGACACCTAGTTTGGCGAAGTTATTTATGAAGAAAGTAGTTAGATTGCACGGGATTCCTAGTAGTATTGTTAGTGATAGAGATTCTTTATTTACTAGTGAGTTCTGGAAAAGTCTACAGGAAGCATTAGGAGCCAAGATCAACATGAGTACTGCTTACCATCCACAGACTGATGGGCAAATGGAAAGAGTTAACAAAATCTTGGAGGATTTGTTAAGATCTAGTGTACTGGATTCCGGGGGATCATGGGAGGACCATCTTCATCTAGTCGAGTTCTCGTATAACAATAGTTATCAGACTAGTATCAAGATGGCACCATTTGAAGCTTTGTATGGAAGACCATGCAAGTCTTCCGTATGTGGGTTAGAGATCGGGGATAGATTGGTTCTTGGTCCGGATTTGGTGAAGGAAGCTGCGGAAAAGATTGAGTTGATCCGAGTTAGGATGAAGGAAGCTCAATCTAGGCAGAAAACTTATAATGATAGAAGAAGAAAAGATTTGGAATTTTCCATCGGGAGCTATGTGTTTGTTAAGGTTTCACCGATGAAGGGTGTGCTAAGATTTGGGAAATCATAAAAGTTAGCACCTAGATTCATTGGCCCTTTTTGTATTATTGAGAGGATCGGTAAACTCGCTTATAAAATAGAGTTACCGAGTAGTTTGATTGGAGTCCATGATGTTTTCCACGTTTCTCATCTTAGGAAATGTGTAAGAGACCCAAAGACTACCATAGAACCTACAGTGTTAGAAGATTTAGTAGTAGAGCCGGATTTAACTATAGTAAGAAAGCCCATTCAGACTGTGGCTAGAGATGAGAAGAAGTTGAGGAACAAGACAATCAAGTTAGTAAAGGCTCAGTGGAATGATGATTCTAGAGACTGTACTTGGGAAGTGGAGAGCAGGACTAGAGACTCTTACCCAGATTTGTTTGATTGTATGTTTTACCTTTGATTGTTATGTTATATACCTTATCGTAATTTCGAAGACGAAATTCTTTAAGGTGGGGAGTCTGTAACACCCCATATTTTCATAACATTATTTAGGATATTTAATTAGTAAATTAAATTAAATAATGTGAGGATGATAGGTTGGGGTTTGATTAGTTAAAGGTAGCCATGCCATGTTAAGTGATTAACTAAAATGAATTAACATTAATAATGTGTTAGGATATGAGAAGGGCAATATGAGAAATAGTAAAACCTTATACCCTAAACCCTTAGGAGATGGGTAACCCACATTCATTCTTATTCTCATTTCACTCAAACTAAAATACCTAAGGTCGACCACCATTTCCTATTCTCAAAAGGAGAATTAAAGCAAGGATTCAAGAGAAGAGAAGTAATCAACTAATTCAACAATCAAATCTCTCATCTATAATCTCAAAGCTAAGGTGAATAATCACTACATCCCATTTTCTGTTAGTTTTCGGTTTTATGATTAGATCCAAAATGTTTTTGCAAGTATATGCATGTTTTGATGATTAAAGTTGTATATATGATTGTTGATGGATTATATATGTTCATGTTAAATTTTTATAATATGTTTGACATGTGTTTGACATGAAAACCCTATTTAATGACATCCAAATGCCTTGAAAATTTGAATATAGGTCAGAAATGAAATTTTGAGATAGGTTTCAATTTTCATAATTTTCCAAATTATGGTTGATTTTATATTAATTTTTTAGTGAAGGAAATTGTTTATTGGGTTATAAATTATTTCCGGCTAAAATAATAATTATTTGGGGTTGAAATTTTTATATGTTAGGCAACATATTAAAATAGATTTTCTGGGACATTTCCAAATTTTTCCTAAGTGTTTTGATGAATATATAAAATTATTTAAAGTATGCGACTTAAATATTTTATATATTTAATTAACGAGAAGGGGCATTTTGTAAAATAAAATGATTATTAATTTCAAAAATAGTGGCAGCGCATTTCTGAAAAGAATTTGTTAACCAATAAAAATTTGACAAACAAAGGCAGGTTAGTTGAAAAGTTATCTTTTTTAAGTTAAAAACAAACAAAACCATACTTTTAGCATGTTTCAGCCTATTATAGCAGAAATTTTCTGGCCCAGACCTTCTGACTAGGTCGAGAGGTTCAAAGCTTTCGGCAAGGTCAAACCAATGCATATGGTATCAAGTAACTTGGTACGTAACGAATTGGACAAGGTCGAAAGGTTCTTAGTCGAAAGGTAAATAGCCAAAGAGGGTGCGGTATGTTTGTCTTATAAATCAAAAGCTTCACCTGCTGTGCTTTCGAATTAGAGCTTTCGACTTGGTTGCTTTCGACCAGGTCAAATGTTTAAACAAAGGTTTTTATTTAAAACCTTTTGACATAGTCTGCATGGACCGAGTGAGTAGGCATGCTGCCTCTTTGTTTTGTTTTGTTTTGTTTTGAACCTTTCGACAAAGACGAAAGGTATACTTGTTTTAAAACCAGCCACTTCTCCCAATGCTTTCGAAAGGAAGCCTTCGACTTAGGTGTCTTACCCTTGTTTTATAAATTGAAGTATAACCCAAAGCTTTCGAAAGAATTGTTTTAAAGGATATGTTTCAAGCTTTTGAAGAAGAGCTTTCGGCTTAGTCCAATGGTCGCTTCCAATGACTTCGAAAGGTTTTAAAAGAAGGTTTTCCATTTGTTTTGAATTGAAACTAGTAAGCCTTTGAAAGGTTTAAGAAAATAATTTCGAAAGGTTTTAGCTAAATGATTTCGAAAGGTTAAACTCAATGGTTTCAAAAGGTTTTAGTTGAATGATTTCGAAAGGTTTGAAGATTGATTTCGAAAGGTTTGGTTCAATGGTTTCGAAAGGTTTTGGCTGAATGATTTTGAAAGGTTTGATGATCAACCACAAGAAGTTTAAGTTCAATGATTTTGAAAGATTTAAATGATTGATTGCGAAAGGTTTAAATGAATGATTTCGAAAGGTTATGGTTGAATGGTTTCGAAAGGTTTGAGATGGAAGGTTTTCCAAGGTTTTCCAATGTTTTCTAAGGTAATGTTTTAAAGAGATTTTAAAGAAGGATGTCCAAAGTTTTATTGTTTTCGAAAGGTTTGATTTCGAAAGGTTTGATAGTTGAATTTGAAATAGATGATTTCAAAAGTGTAGAAAGAGGTTCTTTAAAATGGTTAAGTGTTTTCATCAACTAAGTTTGAGTAAAGAGGATATATAACATGGTGATATGATTTTGAGTTAAGTATATACACTATATACCATTCCTTTTTTAAATCGGTTTGGAAATGTTTTCAAGGAAAATTTTGGCAGGGGATCCTTATGAGAAAATGACTCAGATATTAGAATACCAAATGGGACTAGTATGGGTCATGCCCTATACATTAGATAATAGGCCCAGCTAATTGTTGTCCAAAATTCCAGTGTGGCGGACTTGGTCACAGGTAGGCTAAAATTATGGTTACACTTCGAAAGGAACATATGTCATATACAGATAGGTTATTGGTGAGCCTGAAAAACCAATAGGATCGGGAATACCTGGGAGTTGATTAAGTTAGGGACAGACCATCCAAAAGTAAAGTATTTAACCTATAGTTAAGGATAGATAATTCAGAAGAAGAATACCTAACAGGTGTTAGGTTAATTTTGATTATATTGTCCGGTAGGCCCGAGTCAGCCAAAGGTTAAAAGTTATCCAAACAAAACTTATGTATTTGAAAAGATAGTTCATTATTCCCTTAGATTTATGTATGTTTACATAATGATTACTTTACAGTATTTAACCATTGTGGATGCAAGAGCACAGTATGTGGTTTTGTAAAAGGATTTGCAAAGATATGTTTTTAAAAAGGATGTTAGTGAGGGGAAACACATTCCGCTAAGCGGCGTGGTCTCACTTAACATGTTTAACCGGGATGTACAGTATTATTCATACCAGGCGTTATGTCTGACTCAAAGTTTATGTTTTCCCTTTAAACTCTCGGGTGCTTAAAATTAATTTGAGTAGGCTGAGGGATTAAGGTATTTTTCAAGTTTAGTAGGATAACGAATAAGGCTACCGGAGGCATGCAGGAGGCAAACAAATAGCTATTTAGGATTTGCAGTTCTTGTTATGTTTTGATGTATTTCCGCTGTGATTGTATTAGGTCTATTATGACCATATGACTCTGATCAACCAAGGGGGTATCATCATATTCTGCTCTTGAAATAATTTGTAATAATTATATTTTATCTGTGCCTGAAAATGATTTGGGATTATGTGTTGTGAATGTGAAACAATTGGTTTTGAAATGTAATGAAGTAAAAGCTGTTTTGAAAACTGTGTTTTGTTTCATATTCAAGTGCTTCTGATATTATTGATATAATAAACATAGCCGTATTTAGTCGTCGGAAGCTAATACTATAGACGACTGTAACATTTGTAGCTGTTTGCGCCAAAAATGGCCACAAACCCCAAATGAACACAAATCAGCGATATACAATCACAGATCTCAGATCTAAGTATTGTGGAGGATAAAAAGTGAAGAATAATAAATTTAAAATGAAAAGAGATAAACAAAGACACAAAATTTATAGTGGTTCGGCGATCTTGCCTACGTCCACTCTGAAGTTGATGACTTTATTGATGATCACTTGATGATTTCAATTGATTACAGTAGATTACAGCCAATAATGATGATTTACAGCAGTGAAAGTAGTTAGTTGCAGCAGCTATGGAGTTTAGATCTGGATCTGGCAGAGTCTGGGCGTTGGAGAATTTAAAGAAGAAGAAGCCCCCTTTTTCTGTATGCCCTGGGGCTCTATTTATAGGTGTAGGTGGCTGATATTAATTGCACCATAATCTTCTTATTTAAGGTAAGGATGAAGGGAATTAAGGAATATTTGATATGGAAATGGTTAGCATTAATTAGTAATAAATAAGCAGGTTATCATGGCATTTATTGGGCATTAAATCCGGCTTTGATGGGTAATGAATTGGTATTTATGGTGGAGATATGACTGGTTTTTATTAATTATTTGAGGTAATAAATGCTAGGAAATCAGGAAGTAAATCTTTAATTTCTTCTTAAGGATGGTGACTAATTTGCTGGATAACATTTGCCCCCCGAAGTATGCCTTGTTGGTAACGTGGTATGCTTTGCTCAAGAACTTGTGTTGGTGAAAGCAAATTTGTTGGCATCAAATTCTCATCTCTCTGGATGTTTGACAGATGTTAAATGTCGGACCATTCCTACACAAGGAGATAGACTTAATCATTTCTATTCGAGAGCATTTATATTCAAGAGAAACTTTAGAGAGCAGTTCTCAGGTTGCTTCTATAAACTTTGATTGAAAGCAAGAACGATGTTGTAAAGATTTTTGAAAGGTGTCGCCCTTAGTAACGAATCAGAGCGTGGCTGTGGACCGTTCGGGGTCGCTCATCACATGTGTAAGTCGTTGTCTAAGCACTAACCTTTAAAACTAGTTTTATGCAAGAAATCATTTTTTATGAGGTGTCGCACTTGGGAATGAATCAGAGCATTGGACCGCTTACATTCGGGATCGCTTACATGAGTAAATCGCTTCCCAAATGCTAACCTTTAAAGCATTTTTTGATGATGCACAATTCAAATGCAAAAAGGAATCTAAATTCTAGATCTCATTTTTTTAGTTTAGTTTAGTTGATGATAATTTATATTTTATTAGCAGACCCTAGAGTCAGGTACTTATCTGAGTGAGGGGCTTTGCATGCCCCTTGTTTCTGGTCCTTGGTGGTTGCCCCCAGCTATTTGCTTCATGGTAGAAGGAAAATTTGAATGAGAGGACGCCTCTTGGCTACCCCCTTGCTGAGTTCCTTCCATAGCACTTTTCCTTGTATGAGGCTTCTTCATCTTCTAAAAGCTAGATTTAGGAACCTGTTTTCTAGATCTAAATTTTTTCTTTCAGATCTGGAGTTGGATCTTCTTTCTAACATAGAATAAACTTCAGATCTGAGATTCCCTTGTTCTTCTCAGTGAAAGCACCAAAGTGTTTGCGCCAAAAATGGCCACAAACCCCAAATATTGTGAAAGCACCAGTTTATGAACACAAATCAGCGATATATAATCACAGATCTCAGATCTAAGTATTGTGGAGGATAAAAAGTGAAGAATAATAAATTTAAAATGAAAAGAGATAAACAAAGACACAAAATTTATAGTGGTTCGGCGATCTTGCCTACGTCCACTCTGAAGTTGATGACTTTATTGATGTTCACTTGATGATTTCAATTGATTACAGCAGATTACAGCCAATAATGATGATTTACAGCAGTGAAAGTAGTTAGTTGCAGCAGCTATGGAGTTTAGATCTGGATGTGGCAGAGTCTATTGCACCATAATCTTCTTATTTAAGGTAAGGATGAAGGGAATTAAGGAATATTTGATATGGAAATGGTTGGCATTAATTAGTAATAAATAAGCAGGTTATCATGGCATTTATTGGGCATTAAATCCGACTTTGATGGGTAATGAATTGGTATTTATGGTGGAGATATGACTGGTTTTTATTAATTATTTGAGGTAATAAATGCTAGGAAATCAAGAAGTAAATCTTTAATTTCTTCTTAAGGATGGTGACTAATTTGCTGGATACACTACGCCATAGATGACCTTCTGCAACATTTTTGCAAGGTGTTGCCAGCTAAAATGTTGCGATAGATATAAAATTTTGGTCCTACTGCAACGTTGCATTTTTGGTGTTACCTTAGCCATAAAAATGTGTTGCTCTAGCTAAACAAGTGTAACACGATGCAACATTTTTATATAGTGTTGCTATAGATGTATTCAAATTAAAAAATTAATAAAATTAGCAATCCGCGTGAATACGATCCAACGATCTATATTTAATCAGATTGTTAAAATGGATCACCGTTATAATTTGCCCCAAATTTTCGTTTTCCCGCCTGAACTCCAGTAGATCCCTTTCGGTTTTCATTTCTCAAATCAAAAAGCAAATAGAATACTTCAATGGAATTTCGAAAATCCTAAAATGATTACTCGCACTGTGTTCATCGATTTGAATCGCAAACATCACCGTTCAAATCATGGAATCTGTAGCCCTCTCCTCTTTCAACACCCTCTTCTTCCATTGCCAGATTCGCCGTCCTTCCAAACTTGTTAAAATGACAAAGCGCGAAAAGAACGTGTATTTCTCAAATCGAAATAAAAAACACTCAATCCAAACTTGTTCGAACCTAGACAAAATTCTCGATCAAAATAAAATTGTTTGATTCAGGCGACTTAGGTGATTTAAGGTTTAGGGTTCGAAGAATTTGAGGTTGCGGTTTAAGAGTTTCTGGAATTAGAGGGGGCATGGAGGTGGTTTTAGATTTGGAGATCGTGAATTGGGTTTGGTCACGAATGCAATCGGCGATTTGTGGCTTGATGATTTGTGGTTTGAATTAAGTCGCTAATGGAATCCGGTTCAGGTCGTTTGGATTTTTTGTGTTTTTTTTGTTGTTTTTTGAATTGGTGGTCGAGATTGCTGAGAAGATGGTCGATGTAGACAGAGTGAAGGCTGTTGTGGTGGTAGACTGTGAATGTAGGTGTCGTGAATGCTGTGAGGTGGTTTGAGGGTTTGGGTAGTTTCAGGTGGGATGAAGGAAGTGTTGAATGGTGATGTATGAAGGCAGTGCTGGTTTATTGTATGATATTCAACATGTCTGATAACCCTATCAAAGGTGAAGTTTTTATTAGTCAAGCAATGTTTCTTTTTTATAGAAAATGATGTGATAAAAATTATATTTTTAATAATATGATTTTCAGGTTTAAGGGGATCAAACCTTTGCTTATCGCTCATATTTGGAGTTCTAGCTGTTCGTTATATTTTGCTGCCTTTATTCGGCATAGTTATAGTCAAGGGAGCAGTGCATATAGGACTTGTGCATGCTGATCCATTGTTACTCTTTACCACCTGCAATGAACATAAGTAATGCTTAAGATTTATACATATATTAGTCATATTTCCCGAGATATAACAATGATTTATAATCAAATTTTTTGATAATGGCAGGTACCATTACACAGTTATTTGGAGCTGGAGAAAGTTAGTGCTCAGTTTTATTACTATAGACGTATGCCTTGGCTTCTGTTTCGCTGACTTTGTGGTCTACCCTTTTCATGTGGCTTGTATCTTAAGTAGCTTATACCGGCCTCCTCGGTTGGTATTAAGTTATTGATATCTCATAGATTATTATTCTTTATTCCTTATAAGAACCACAAATACATAGGCTGAATCTATATTGCAATTTTGTGTTAGACCCATTGCATGTTTAAATGTAATATATTAGTAAGGTATTGTGTAACAGATTGAAAGTTATTTTGGAAGTGTTGATATCATACAGACAATATGTAATCATTCAAGACACGGCTATTGTTGATGGTGAAAGTTTTACGTAGGATATACCAGAAACTTCAATAAAGTAATGGCCCATCAGACCCCCGCCGGCGCTGCGCCCGGACCCGCTACTCGGCTCGCCTTCGGCTTGACACTCGGCTCGTCATATATTTGTCAGTGTCGGTGTCTGTATAAATTGACACTGCATATGTAATGAGTGAACTGAGTGATGTAGTGAGGAATATCTGTATATGTGAATATCAGTGTTATATATCATTGAATTGTAAAATAGTGGAGTCAGGAATTTGTACTATTTCAAATGTTGAAATAAAATATTTATTTAAATAAATTACTGTTTAAATATCAAATTCTGTGCAATAGCATTTTATTAAATAAATATTTATTTTTATTAAAAAAATCAAATATGCTCTACATTGTGGGTCCCACAAATTCAGAAAGTTAATATCTATAGCAACATTTTGGAATGTTGCTACAGATACCTATGGGTGTTGCTACAGACACAAATAGGGTTCTATTGCAACAATATTACTTATGTTGCCTTGGATAGTCAAAATGTTGCCTTTGAGGTCTAAGGCAACGGCAAAAATTGCATCACCCGAAAAGTGTTGCCATAGACCTATGGTAACATTTTTTGGGCCTGACCCAACATTTTTTTTGTGTTGCAGAAGGCCATTTATGGCATAGTGATAACAGTAGCGCTTAGTTTTGGACCTCTAGATAGTGGATGTTACAATTAAAATCGAATGTTTGTCTATCTGGAGTGACGTGTTCCAAGTGTCCTGCTCGATTGCTTGCACCTGAAGTATTGGTGAGTGGTTGAGACAATAACCGAGGTTAATCTAGTGGTCCTAGATGTCAACCTAACACTATAAATAAATTGGTAAAGCTAACCATAATCTCTTTGTTGAATGTGTTGTAACCAACTCTATCAAATTTTCTCCTTAAAACCCTAATTTTCTTAAACCTAAAAATCAAAATCAAACTCTAATCAATTTAGGAGGCAATAGCAAGCAATCAAAGAGGAACTAAGGAAATCTAGGAAGGAACTATTGTTGGAGGCCAATTTTTCAAGGGCAACAGCTTAAGAAAAAAGGTGAGTGTGTACCGATTTAATAATTTAGTTAAAGAATTTGATTTTAAACTGTTTTAAGTGATTAGAATTATTGAAACACTATAATTAACTTATTAATTTGAAACTGAATTTGTTAAACCCTAAACTCTAGAATTAAATTTGAATTTTGATGATGAAATTGGTGTAATTTGACACTTATTGATGCTAACTTATAACCCTAAATCACAAACCTAGAATTGATTGAAATTGGGAAATTAATTAAAATGGAAATTAGGGTTAATTGTAGTTATTAATCAACCTGGATTAATGAAGTTAATTAAAAATTTAATCGACATTCATAAATATTCGAAACCCTAAAAAATGAATGGGAATGGGCGACCTGGCACTTTTTGGGTCGACCGATTGCGGTCGACCTAGGGATGTTCTGGGTCGACCGTACAAGTTAAAAATTGGGAAATTAAACCTTGGCCTATGGCCCAAATTAAATGGATAAATTTTTTTAATTTAAATATAAATTAAGTAATTAGTGTACTAGTTTTCTAGACTAATTTGGGTTAAGTTACATGAGTGAGAGGATAGGAAAATTTGGTTCCCTGTTACGAAGGTTAGGGAAAATTTCATTTCGTGATAGTTGGTATTGGATTGGGGCAAATTTCATTTCCCGATAATTGGTTTGGTATAGGGGATGATTATCGCACAAATAGAGTTGATTAGGGTGATTTATTTCGCATGGGCTCAAGGGCGTTCCATACGGGTGAACACGACATTATCAGACACGCTTTTTGAAAGAGTTCGGTACTAACGGAGATCCAGGTACGCATGTTTATAGTGCAACATGGTATGGGTGGACGCTGGGAAGTATAATAAGTGGTTATAGGTATCGATTAAATTGGCACCTGGTACTAACGGGAGTTTCTGTGGAAGCCTGGTGCAGTACAATGAGAGGCTATAGGTGTTAAAGTTGAGTTTGATGTAAACGGTTGTTCATGTAAGGTGGAACCTGGTGCAGTACAATAAGAGGCATTTTGCCATTACGATGCGGAGATGAATATGGGTGCATACGATGAGTCATTATGTGAGTCTGCATTTTCGGTGTTCTCCCTCTTTGGCATAGTGTTGATATAGTATTGATGGGAGAATAGTTCTGCTTTGGCGGATCGTTAGTGCGACGTTCGATCTGTAGGTTCGATCCATTTTTCTTATGAGGTTTGATCAGTAGGTTCGACCTATTGATTTATATATGAATCCTTAGATATTGGACCTTAGGAGTTCATGGACACTAGATTTATATTCTATATCACATCGAGTAGATATAAGGTTAATTGCACTTAATCTTCTTGTTAAACTTGTTCTCGTTAACCAGACTTTTGTCTCACCCACCCCCTGCTTTCGATATTCCACCACCACATGATGATAGATTAGCAGATGATTGGATATAGTACGTGGAGAAAGGAGCTTCATATTGGAGATCTCATATTATTCATTGTTCCCAAGTAGTCATCTATTGTATTAAACATCTATAAAGCTTATATTGTACTTTAAGAGCAGTGTATATGTAAAACAAGTATTTTAAAAACTATTTTCTAAGATGTCTATTTTGTATAATTATATTTTAATTCCTTTCATTGTAAGATCTAAAAGTGTAGAATGTCTTAGAACTCCACCTATATATTTATGTTTTTTAATGTTTTAAAATCCCAACAACTTGTATTTCTCGGCGTGACGTGTCCAAGATTCCAATAGGCTTTGGATTAGTGTGTCGGGAGGTGTGGGTTGTTACAAACCCTAGTAGAATAATCTCTTACGGGCTGAACATAATTCTTACCAAGCCAATCCATTGGAGCATTATTTTACACGTCTTTGTACAAATCATTATATTTTTATATTTTCTACATTATATTCGACATCTATAAGAAAAGTAATGACTGTGGATAATGGATGTAGATACTATTTATCTGAACCACTATAACAATTTTTTTTCCAACATTATATGTATCCAACAGTTCTTTATACTCTTAAGCAAAAATAAAAAATAACTATGAAATACACTCTATATCCATAGTTCTACAACTAACAACTTAGAGGTGTTTGCCATCTTTTGAGGAAACAATGGCTAAATATTATCTAATGCCTTTACATATACTAATATGAATTTTTAATAAAGACCGGATATTATACACAGATATATATATATATATATATGTATGTATGTACATAATATATGTATTGTGTGTGTGATATATAACGTCTAGACCCCTCCCTTTACATGTAGAACATATGATGTTCATGATAACATTAAATTGAATACTGACATTAAAATAAAACATTTAATAAGAATTGCAAATATAAAAGACATTGAAAATGTTTAATACGGTTTGACATAAAACAAACAGTGTTCATGTAACAACCTACAAATTTGACTTAATTATTAATAAATTATCGTTGGTCGTTTAAATTAAATTGAAGATAAAAGAAATTTTTGAGCGGATTTGTATTTTTGGAAATTTTGATATTTCCTTTGCATTTAGAAATATAAAAACCTATATTTTAGAATATAACATTATATACTTCCATTATTGTTTCAAAAATTTGTGTTTTAGTCCTTTATGGCTGCTTTGGCCCCACATACCTCCTTTTACCGATAAATACAGTACTTTGTGGAAACCCTAGGGCAGCCTTTGCTCTATCTTCCTAAACTCTTATTTTTCCTTATATCTAATTTCTTCCATTTAATGAAGACTAGTTGCCATAATCTCAAAATTAACATGAAACAGATTACGGTGCCAAACCCCTACGTATTATGCACCAGATCGAATGTCCCAATGAGGCAAAGAGACATCTGCAATTTTTTTTTGGTTTAATACATGAGATGCCTAAAATCTTGCGAACAAATCTTAGTCGACTGATTGGGTGTTCGACAAACGATGATGATAGACAATATGGTTTGCTAGGTTGCATGCATCTCCAAAAGAGGACGCCGTCGGTGTGCTTCAACTGGGTTACATCGACCTAGACTCACTGAAATTATATAACTAGGGGTTCGAGTACGGATGTTGGCGGTTGGCTATTAGAGGCAGCAGGGGCGTCCGTAAGGGGAGGTGATGGTCAGAACTGGTGGAGAACGATCAGGGTAGCGATGGTGTTTCGGGTGCACAGCACTGATTTGGCACTACTGAGTAGTGGTGACAACTGATGGGAATCGGGATATCAATTATATCGTGATGGAGAAGATGACAATATCTTTTTACAGGTAGCCCATATAAAATTTTAAATTGCAAACTAAACCATCGATCTTCTCATCACCATATCTCTTGCATATGACATCAATTTCATGGGCGGTTTATTCCATTGGATTTGTGGAAAAATTCCAAGCATTTGGCATATGGTTTGATGACTTTTAGCACTATTTGTGAAAAATTCCATTGCAAACTAAAGTCAACTTATCCCTCGTCCTTGTTTCTATCATATGTTTAGGCATGACAAGTAGGTTAAGTCAGCATGTACTACGTTTGAATTAGGGCGGTTAGGGCTACTGCTATCTATTTCAAGACCTAATGCCGAACGGCACTCGAGAGACTCAACTAAGTTATTACCTAAACTCTCTTCACTCGCCATTCATCGTTCGGCATGCGGAGTCATGCCGAGCCACAGCCACACCGAGCCACCTCGCTCGGCATTCTAGGTTAAAACCTCACCTCTCTCCTTTCTTCCTTTCTCCCTCGTTCGGCATGAGGAAGTCATGTCGAGCCACGGTCATGCTGAGCCGCGTCGCTTGGCACATGGAACCCAGCTCTTACTTCACTGCTACAATTCCTCTCCGCCATTCAGCATGCGAAAATTATATCGAGTCACGCTCCAACTCGCATGCCACACTCGCCCAATGTTCCATAACCTCACCAATTCCTACTGGGCCAACCATACTTCCTATACCCCTCGCCCAGCAATCCGACGAGGGCCTACTTCCTAAAAACCTCGACATCCTCTTCCTTCATCTTTTCCGTCTAACCCTAAGGTATGACTAAGCCTTAAGTCCATATCCCTAATCTAGACGGCCGATGGTAGTGTGGAAAAGGCACTGTAAGTTCGGATCTCGAGTGACACCCTTGATTTAGGAGAATCAGACAAGCAAGAATCATACCTAAGAAAGGGCTCGAAGCTTAGGTGATTCTGGATTTGGGGTTGGAGACTGTTCGAGGTCGTAGATGGGAAGAAACGTGAGGCAGCGTAGTGGATTTGGAAGGAAAAGGGGTATTGAGGTGTTGGTAGAAGTCCGGGGGAAGATGAATTTAAAGTCTTGAGGAGCGGAGGTAAAAGTAAAAGAGAAAAAGAAGAGATGTGTTGAGTTATATAGGGACGAGGGAAGACGAATGGACAGTGACCGGTAGAACCGATCAAGGCAACACCCTCGCTCGGCATCAATGTCGTTCGGCGTCCAATGTCGCTCGGCATCTGTATGTCGTTCGGCATTCATATGTCGTTCGACATTCAATGTCTCATTCGGCATTCAGGAGATCATTATCGATGAAACGAAACAAGAGCTTAAAGAAATGTACGGAATGCTCATGGTTCAAAGCGTATCATGTTCTCCCACAAGATACACTTTGGGGTTCAAGTGTTACCCGGTGGCTTGACCAAGTAACAAGAGGCTCGGCGTAAAAAGGTCACTCGGCGTAGAGCACCGTTCGGCATTAAGAGGCCGCTCGGCATATGGCCTCGTTCGGCACACCTCCCTTCGTTCGACACCGCTGCATCGTTCGGCACAATGCCTCGTTCGGCATACGAGTGCCATTCGACCTGGATGTGTGGCTCGGCGTACGAATGTCGTTCGGCATGAATCCCTCGCTCGGAATCCCAGGCCTCGACCGGCAGCTTCCCTCGCCCGGCATCCCTTAGCAACATCGATTAGCAAAGTTGCTCAACGAGGCCGTTCGGCATCCCTGGTTCGATGCATATGAGGGATGTTAACAAGCTGTCAAGTCCACAACAACGTAAGGGCATTCGGCATAGCTTCACTTTGCTTCAACTCACTACTTGCCTTGGTTCTCTTGAGTGGTTACTTCAGGTCACTCGATGGTCAACCAAAAATGGTTCTCGACCGGCACTCCTCGCTCGGCATGACTCGTTCGGCATGCCTGGTTCGGTGTGCTGGGGTCACCTACTGTGGGCCAAGATACCTTGTTCTTAGGCCCGTGAGGAAAGTCCAACCCATTTTCGTCTATAAATAGAAGGGCAGGGGCACAGTGAAAATGACCTTTTCTCGAGAACACTGGGGAGACTCTGCCGCTTTCAAGACTCACTCTTTTAAGTTCAAACTTATACTCAAGCCTTTATTGTACGGATTGTATCTGTATTTACTACTTGGGAAAGCAATAAAGATTACAATTCAAAGTGGACGTTGGCAGTTACGCCGAACCACTATAAATTCTGTGTTCTAGATTTCTGCAGTTAATTTAGTCTATATCTCTTTGTTTTAATTTATCTTCTTTACTTATCTCTCTACGCAATCTCTCTAAAGAGGGTTAGTGACCAATTTTGGTGCTAACACTTTGGTGCTTTCACTGAGAATCGAACTCAGGCCACAAGGATCTGCTTTGTAGCTATTGGATTAAATAAATCCCCCGATGGAGATCCGAGTCATTCACAGGACGTCCGTTGATTCTACTCAGAGTTCTTATCAATAACTCTACTATGGGAAGACCACGTACCAGATCAGCCTCTCATAATGCAGACGTCAATGAAACTACTAGCGTACAACAAATAGGACCTAGCAATCAGCAAGCAAAGTTGGGTGCAGGAACCACCACCCAAAATCAAATGGAAGTTGTCACCAGAACAAAATTCAACGACTTGATGAGAGAACTCATGGAAAGCATGAGACAACTTGGAGAACAGATTCAAGCTAACGCCAACCTTATGGCTCAGCTCACTCAACAACAGCATCAGAATGCTGGGGGTAGTCCAGCTCCTCACTCTTCGTCTGATAGCTCGACTTCGTCCGATGAACCTCCCAGGCGTGGACGCCGCAAGACTGAAACTACACAGGCAGGTGTTGTTGATCGATCAACTAGGGATCACTTACGCCTCGGAGACCACAACCAAGCAGGAACGGGAAACTTAGGATCGGGAGCGCGAGTTGAAACTGGACGCCCGGCTCACCAAGACGCCAATGATGCTGAACCTCAAGATACACGTTTGGCAGATCGCCAGCAGAGGAAACATCAACCTGAACGATCCCGTAGAATAGACTCCAACCTTCCATCTTCCATACAAACCCCGGACCTGTCGGCTATGGTCAGACAGCTGATGAGAGAAAGCAAGGCCTGACTAATGAAGATTGGGGGATATCCAGGAGTCATACTCCATTCACAAACACTGTTCTATAGGCCGAGTACCCCAAGAAGTTTAGCATGCCAACTATCCCGGCCTACGAAGGGAAGACCGATCCCCGACAGCATGTGATGAGATATAAATGGATGATGGATTCAGCTAGAGCGAATGATGCAACCAAGTGCAGATGCTTCCCAATAACTCTATCTGGAATCGCTACCATGTGGTTCACCCGACTTCCTCCACGATCCGTATCCAGTTTCGAGGAGCTAGCAACGAAATTTAGAGAACAGTTCAGGATACATGCTACTCGTCCAAAGGACGTGATGTCCCTATCAAGTGTAATCCAAGCTCCTAGGGAGTCATTGAAGGAGTATTTACAGAGATTCTATGTTGCGGCTACTGAAGTTAGCAATCCTAATGATCACGCAATTCTTATGGCTGTGATGCGAGGTGTGGATCCGGATTCAGAGTTTGGAGATTGGTTAGCAGGAAAACCTCCAACTATGCTAGAGCGTTTTTACTCAAAGGCCCATCAATTCATAAGAAGAGAGGAAGCCAGGTGGATAAGGCGAGATAAGGCACCAGGGCCTGTTCAGGAGATTGTGAAAAGCAACATCGCTGTAAAGCAATCCGGAGACAACTCGGGGAAAGTTCAGGTTCATGTCCAGAACAAGCCCGGGAAATCTAAGGAGTTCGGAGGAGGAAATCAGGGGAAGAAAAGAGAAGCAGGGAAATGGAAGCCGAGAATTCCAACCTACAACGAATACTCCCCACTAAATGCATCTCTTGAGAATATTTACCTATCAACTTGTAATACCTTTCAACACAGAAAGCCGCGCCCAAAGGAGTCAACCATGGAGCAAAAGCGGACTGGGAAGTATTGCCGCTTCCATGAGACTTATGGGCACAATACTGAAGAGTGTAGGCACCTACATGACGCTATAGAAAAGTTAATTAGATGGAAAAAGTTGCAGGATTTTTTAAAGAGTCCTCAGGAGGGTGGACAGGGAACGTCCAATCCTGGTCACGCACCAGCTCCACGTCACCCTGAGGAGCCTGCTCGAACTGTGGGTAGAATGGTCATAAATATGATAGTAGGAGGACCTCATCCTACAGATAAGAATTGGCAGGAAATGGAGCGATATGCTAACTCCCTGAGGTATGCAGATTTTGAGTGTTGTTCAAATACTAAGGCCGGGTCCCCAGCTAAGCAGCAGCGGACAATGACAGACGATATAGTATTCAAGAGCCGAGATGCCGACCAGGTGGAGGCTCCTACCATTGACCCGATGGTCATATCCGCGACTATTGGGCCAGCACTAGTGAAGAGAAATTTGATTGATGGTGGAAGTTCTGATAATATCATCTTCAAAAAGGCGTATGACCAAATGAAGATGGAGACGAAGGATTTAAAGCCGTCTAAAGCTCGTATTCATGGCTTTAACGTGCAGCAACTGATGTGATGGGGTATGTTGAGTTGCCAGTTGAACTGGGACAAGGTGAGCGTAGGAGGGTGTGAATCCTACCTTTCATAGTCTTGGATGTAGATTCCCCATACAATGTATTTATGGGTCGACCGGCTTGGCTGAATTCAGGGCAGCATTGGCCTCGTGGTGTTTGACTTTGAAATTTCCGACCGAGAAAGGAGTAGGTGTTGTTCATGGCGACCAGGCGACCGATCGTGCATATTATGTGGCTGAGCTCCAAGAGGCCCAGAGGAGAGAGAAAGGAAAGGTTGCGGACAACTCCGTCCACATTCAGAATACCGACAATTAAAAAGTAATTGTCAAGCCCTGGCTCGGGCAATATTCTCGGATCTATAGAGACATAGATCCGAGAGACGATGATGAGGAACCCAGGGAAGAAAAAGCAGCATCGGATGAACTAACGATTGACATTTTAGTCAGCCGAGACGATCCGTCGCGAGTACTGAAGATTGGATCACAACTTAGCCCCTCGATGACCGAGGACCTTAGTGATTTCCTCCGAGCGAATCTCGATGTTTTCGCTTGGACACATTCTGACATGTGTGGGATTTCTCCCGCTACTACGAGTCATATGTTGAACATAGACCCGAGGTACGTTCCAGTTAAGCAAAAAAGGAGAGGAATGGACTCGGAGAGGTCCGCTGCTCTCAGAGAGGAGGTGGACAAACTCAAAGCCAATGGGTTCGTCTGCGATGCCCTCTACCCTGAATGGGTGTCAAACCCCGTGCTAGTGAGAAAAAGCAAATGGGAAGTGGAGAACTTGCGTAGATTACTCTGATTTTAACAAAGCATGTCCTAAGGACAGTTTCCCATTACCTAGAATTGATCAGTTGGTCGACTCCACTGCAGGACACGAGTTATTATCATTCATGGATGCGTACTCGGGATACAATCAGATCCCGATGCACATTCCGGACCAGGAACACACTAGTTTTGTCACAGACGTTGGGCTATATTGCTATGTAGTGATGCCTTTCGGATTGAAAAATGCGGGACTGACTTATCAGTGTTTGGTGAATCAAATGTTTAAAGACCAGATTGGTAGAACAATGGAAGTCTATGTGGATGACATGCTCGTGAAGTCACGATAGACAAACGACCACATTCGAGACTTCACAGAGATGTTTGGCATACTCAGATACAATGGGATGAAGATCAACCCTCTGAAGTGTTCCTTCGGCGTTACGTCAGGGAATTTTTTAGGATTCATTGTTAATGCCCGCGGAATCGAAGCTAACCCGGAAAAGATCAAAGCTATTCGAGACATACAAGTGCCCAGGACTATAAAGAAGGTACAAAGCTTGAATGGTAAAGTGGCTGCGTTGAGTCGATTCATATCCAGAGCCACAGACAAGTGTATTCCCTTCTTCGATATAATAAGAAAGGAAAAAGGTTTCGAATGGACATCCAACTGCGAGGAAGCGTTCCGAGCTCTGGTAAGGCATTTAGAAAATCCTCCAGTGCTGTCGAAACCAGTAGACCATGAAATGTTGTACGTATACTTGGCCATATCCCCACATGCTATAAGTGTGGCTTTGGTCCGCGAGGAGAACCGAGTTCAAAAGCCAGTGTATTACGTTAGTAAACGTTTAACAGGGGCAGAAAGAAATTACCCTAAAATTGAGAAATTGGCCTATTGCTTGGTGATTGCATCACGTAAGCTGCGTCCATACTTTCAAGCACACTCAGTCAGTATTTATACCGATCAGCCCTTGCGACAGGTACTCCAACGACCATAAACTTCTGGAAGGATGTTAAAATGGAATATCAAGTTGAGTCAGTTTGATATTACCTACCTTCCACGAAGAGCCATACAAGGGCAAGCATTAGTAGACTTCATCGCTGAGTTCACTGTGTCAAACGAACCAGATAGTCACAGTGTCATTTCCCCCATTCGATGGAAATTGTACACCGATGGGGCGTTAAACGACCGTTGTTCTGAGGCTTGTGTAATTCTTGTGACTCCAGAAAATCGATCGATTTGTTATGCTTTGAAGCTCAATTTCCCGGCTACGAATAATGAAGCAGAATATGAAGCATTGATTGCTAGCTTAAAGCTTATTGGGGAGCTCGGGGTAAAATCAGTTGAAATCTTTTGTGACTCACAGTTGGTGGTGTACCAAGTGCGAGGAGATTACCAAGTGAGGGGACAAAGGCTTGCTCCGTACCTTGCTCTGGTTCAGGAACTATTGGCGAACCTTGAACATTATGACATTTCGCATGTCCCGCGTGAACAGAACAAGGAAGCCGACACGCTGGCCAAATTCGCAAGTACCGGCGATGCACAGCAAATGGGATTAGTTCCCGTCGAAACCTTACATGCTCCAAGCATAGATGTGATGGAGGTATATTTTGTGTTGGAAACGGAAATCGAGAAGGAGTCATGGATAACCCCATTCAAACAATACCCGCTAAACGGTACTTTGCCCGAAAGAAGAAGCGAAAGACGACAGGTCATTCGTAAAGCCACGCGATATGTGATGCAGGGCGGAGTAATGTATCAGAGGGGGTTCTCGGTCCCCTTACTCCGGTGCATTGCCCATGATGAGACAAAGCGGGTCATGAAGGAAGTTCACGAAGGAGAATGCGGCGACCATACTGGGGGGCAGACATTAGCAAAAAAGATCCTCCGCTACGGATACTATTGGCCAACTGTGAATCGGGATGCTGCAGATTATGTAAGAAAATGTGATAAGTGTCAAAGATACGCGAAAATCCCGAGAGCTCCGCCAGCGGAACTCACGCAAATGGTTAGTCCCTGGCCGTTTGCAATTTGGGGAATCGACATAGTCGGTTCTTTGCCTATATCCAAAGGTGGCGCAAAATATGCAATAGTTGCGGTCGACTACTTCACCAAATGGGCCAAGGCAGAGCCCTTAGCCACAATCACCTCCAAGAAGGTCATTAATTTCGTTGTGCGAAACATTATATGCTGCTTCGGCCTCCCGCGAACCATCATTATAGACAACGGAACTCGGTTCGAAAGTAAGGAATTCAAAGATTTCTGTTTAAAGTACGACATTGAGAAAAGTTCTCCGCAGTTGCTCATCCTAAGGCTAATGGACAAGTTGAAGCCGTGAACAAAATAATCAAGACCATATTGAAGAAGCTTTTGGAAAAGGCTGGATGCAAGTGGGTATATGAACTTCCAACAACGCTATGGGCTTATAGAACCACCCACAAGTCCACGACTGGCCACACTCCATTCGCATTAGCATATGGCATGGAGGCCGTTATACCCGTGTAGCTTGAAGTTCCATCATATCGGGTGACACATTATGATCCTAGGATGAATCAGGATCTCTTGTTGGAATCACTGGACTTCGTTGATGAAAAACGTGAAGAAGCTGAGTTAAGGGCGGCAGCATATAGGCACCGAGTTATGCGATATTATAACGAAAAAGTCCGCCCGAGAATCTTTGATGTGGGTGATCTCGTTTTGAAACGAGTTTTTCTGGTACCATCACGTATGAATCCTAACTGGGAAGGTCCATATGTCGTTGAATGGAAGCTTGGAGAGGGAATTTCAAGCTAGCGACCGTTGATGGCATGACACTCCCCCGAGCATGGAATAGTGAACATTTGCGACGTTATTATATTTAGCATGTTTCTTTCGTGTTTTAGATGCAATTATTTCCAGTATGTTTTTGTTCCATTGATTCTTAGTTTTTTTAGCATGTAATCGGACGATTTAGTTTGTTTTCATTAATAAAGGCTTGAAGCCATCTTTTCCATGAATTACTGATGTTTCTATGCATGATAATCCGATGGCAAACAACTAGAGTTACATTATTCTGTCTGACGTATGAACGCGCATAAACGATTTAAATCTCCAAGTCCCCTGAGTGCGAAATGGAGTACTCTAAGTCCCCAGAATGCGGACTAGAGTATAAACGATTTAAATCTCCAAGTCCCCTGAGTGCGGACTGGAGTACTCTGAGTCCCCAGAATGCGGACTAGAGTATGAACGATTTAAATCTCCAAGTCCCCTAAGTGCGGACTGGAGTACTCTAAGTCCCCAGAGTGCGGACTAGAGTATAAACGACTTAAATCTCCAAGTCCAATGAGTGCGGACTGGAGTACTCTGAGTTCCCAGAGTGCGGACTTGAGTATAAACGACTTAAATCTCCAAGTCCCTTGAGTGCGGACTGGAGTACTCTGAGTTCCCAGAGTGCGGACTAGAGTATAAACGATTTAAATCTCCAAGTCCCCTATGTGTGGACTGGAGTACTCTAACTCCCCAAAGTGCGGACTAGAGTATAAACGACTTAAATCTCCAAGTCCCCTGAGTGCGGACTGGAGTACTCTGGGTTCCCAGAGTGTGGACTAGAGTATAGATGATTTAAATCTCCAAGTCCCCTGAGTGCGGACTGGAGTACTCTAAATCCCCAAAGTGCGGACTAGAGTATAAACGACTTAAATCTCCAAGTCCCCTGAGTGCGGACTGGAGTACTCTGAGTTCCTAGAGTGCGGACTAGAGTATAAACGATTTAAATCTCCAAGTCCCCTAAGTGCGGACTGGAGTACTCTAAGTCCCTAGAGTGCGGACTAAAGTATAAACGACTTAAATCTCCAAGTCCCCTAAGTACGGACTGGAGTACTCTGAGTCCCCAGAGTGCGGACTGGAGTATAAACGACATAAATCTCCAAGTCCCCTGAGCGCGGATTGGAATGTTCTGAGTTCCCAGAATACGGATCAGAGTATAAGCGGTTCAAAAAAAAATCTTCGAGTCATATGGAAGTGAACTAGGGCTTATGTAGCTCACAAGGTTTGAGATTTCAACTACAAGCTATACAGTAAGCTGAACAACATAAGTCATTTTAAAGACAAAGAACAAAATTTTATTTATCAATTCGAAATAAAGTCCTACTATAACTTCTCCCAAACTCGGGGCCAAAAGTCTATTTACAATGGTTATGAAAATAAATAAAAGTGATTACATGATCTAGAAAGATTCTCGTTGAACGAGCGTGATAGTTACTTCTTCGGCTTCTTCTCCTTCTTTGATTTCTCAGGTGACTCTTCCTCCCCGCGTTTTCTCTTGGACGTTCTGCTCACCTGAGAAAGGGTGTCAGAGGAAGGAGGAACTTCTGACGGCCTGGTTCCGCCTGGAAGAATGATCTTCAAAGGCCTGTTCAGTGGATCGTCGAGCTCTACCACTTGAGGCTCGGCCTTAATTTCGGCTTTCTTTCTCCCCTCTTCAGCGATCTATTCCTTCATGCTCAGTTTTGAGGTATGCTTGGAAGCGCCAACGATTTCAACTTCGTAATGTTCCTCGACGGGCGACGGATCGTCGGATTTGTCTTCGGTGAGCGCCTCAATCACTTGAGCGTCAGGTCTGGGAGTATCTTCCACTCGACTTGCTTCTCCCGTTCTCTCCTCCTTCTCCGTGGCGGCATCGCTCCTTGGATTAGGCACGGGATCGGGATGACCTATGCGGAATCATAAGAAACAAGTGTTAGAATACATTTATCGCTTGTTGAAAGCAATGACCCTTTGGATTTTGAAGGGGAAGTTATGTACCTGTCCCTGGTTGGCTGTCGACTGTTCGAGAAGTCTCGCACTATGGAATGGGAGAAAGAACATGAATGTCAAGGCTAGGGTCTTCCGGGTCGTAACCAATGTGCTGCTCAAACGGATCAAGTGCTGGACGACCCGTCGATTGATTCGGGGGAGGAGCTAGGGACCCGGTCTTAGACGGACCGGCAATGTCATGCTTTCTTATTGACAGGGAAGAACCTCTGCAATAGAGAGCCCTTCCTGCGGACAAGTCTGAAGGCTCATTCCCCCTAAGAAATTCCTTTACTAAAGCATCCTCGTCAACCTCCTCGGTACCCGATTCCACCTTTCTAATCTTTATCAAAGTTTCCCATGCCTCGGCTAGAGATTCGAGGTAGCCCTCGCAAAGAAAAGTCAAGTCCCGATGCATGAGGACACGGGCGTTGTATTCAGCTATCAACGGGTCGAACATGCACTTGATCTCCTCTCTGCCAGCCTCTGTAGCCGCCTCAAGGCGAGAGTCAATCTCCATGGATGCTATTCTCTTGCCCTCTTCACGGGCTTCATCCTTCAGCATCCCGACCTTAGAGAGCTCATCGTCGAGCTTTGCTATCAAGAGTCGCGTAGCAATACTCTCATCGAAATATCGTTGCGACTCTTCCTGGGCAGTAGATTTTTCTTCTCTCTCTTTGCAGAGTAGATTTTCCAACTCTTTGACTCGCCGGGCGAATGCATCCCTTTCTTTTTGAACAGAATCCTTTTCTAAAGCCAAGGCCCCACAGCGTTGGACCGCTTCGTCAATTTCCTTCTTGTGAGTTATCTCCAGACGATTGACGGCCTCCGTAGTATCTTTAGCACTTTGTTGGGCAGCTTCGAGTTGGGACTTGTACGAAGAGAGCTCTTCATCCTGAGTTTTGATAATGGCTTTATCAAAAATGGCTTCAAGCTTCAGGCGGTTGATTTCGTGTTGACGCTCAACAGAGACTTCCGAGACTTTCTCAGCCAGATGGACAAACGTGTCATGTTGAACATAAACGTCATTGTTGCAAGCAATGGTGCTCTGTTTGACATGCCCCGGAATGTGATGGATCACCGGGAAGAACTTCAGACCATCAAAGTAGATTTTGGGGAACTTAACTTTAAGCT
Source organism: Allium fistulosum (assembly GCA_030737815.1). Taxonomy (NCBI): domain Eukaryota; kingdom Viridiplantae; phylum Streptophyta; class Magnoliopsida; order Asparagales; family Amaryllidaceae; genus Allium; species Allium fistulosum. The sequence goes on along the minus strand of CM060908.1, from coordinate 228,332,273 downwards.
CGGCTAGCTTCTCCGATATCGTCGGATCTGTTGTGGGAACAGGGCGAGATGGCTTTGAAAGTTCAGTCTTCTTGTGATGTTCCTGAGACTGCCATGTGCTGGATGAACCAGAGTGTTGATCACGGGGGACATCAGATTGGGACCCCTTTTGCGTAGACTTCTCCTTGCCTTGCTCCGATTGAGAAGGATGATCGCGGGAATATGAGGACTGGCTGTATGTTTTCCTTCGATAAGTTGATTCTCAGGGGCGATAATCTCGGTCTCCAGAGTCATCTCTGTCTCGGCGCTTGCCGTGGCCCGAATCCCGGCCAGAATGATGAAAAATAGATGACCCGCGAAGACGATCAAGTCCGTGAGTGCGTCCCATGTCACCTGAGCAGAATGAGAATAACGACAAGTTAGAAAAGAACAGAGTGATGGCTAAAATTGAAGTGCACGTGTTCGTGTGTGTCCTAGTGTTCTCCCCGACGGACCAGTTTCTTTATCTTTACTAATAGGAGTTTTTTCTCCCTGGATTTGGGCCCGAGCGCCTGTATCGCCTCTCGCGGGCGAATAAAGTTTAAGAGCTTCTGGATCATCGAAGCCATAGTTGAGCAAATCATCGGGAATAGTGAGGTCCGACAAGCCTTTCAACGAACTCTCTAAGAGTTGAGAAGAAGGCTCTCTTTCTACTGGAGTGATGGTGACCTTAGAGGTTCCGCCCGCTGTCTTTTTCCTTAATTTATAAGTTAATTTCCTCTTTCCCTTTGAAGGAGGAGGCGTTACTTCAATGTCATGTACCTCAACCACCGGCTCCGGAGTGGGATTGACATTTTCACCTGATGCTTCGGGCGCCTTAGCTTCTCTAATCTCCCCTTCCTCAGGTGTGTCAGGGGCATCACGTGCTGAAGGTCCAGCCTGCCTTTTTCCTTTGTCCAAAGCAGACCCGGTTACAGTGACGCCATGAGGAAGACTTATTCGGCGACCTTCCGCCAACAGCCCAAGCCTCGAGAGTGATTCGTTTGAAATAATAGATCTAATGTCCCGGTCTTCCACAGGGATAGCCCGGATTGCTTCAACGGCTTCAGAATACCGGGAGCCTTCAGGGCGTGGGCTGATACCTGTAAAAGTAAAGAAAGATTTAGAAAAGGTGCAATTTTGCCCAGTACAAGTATTGACCCAGAAAAGAAACTTACTCCCTTCCACCCATCTCCTTGCAAAGCCGAGGGGACAGCGCACGTAGAACCATTCCTTCTTGTATTGAGCGAATTTGCTCCACGCTCCAGTCAAAATTTGACACTTGTTATGCGGCTCAAGAAATACGAACGATGGGCTGTCAGATTGTCTCTTGAAACGATAAATGTAGCGGATGTCGCCAGGAGTGGGAAGCCTGAATAAAATGCTTGTGAAAAGAATGCACGTGCCGTATATGAACGCGTGACTGTTGGGATGTAACTATGAAGGAGCGATCTCAAGATATTGTAACAGGTCACGAAGGAAGGAGTTGAATGGTGGCATGCTACCAACCCAGCACATAAATTTGTTGCAGGTGGTATATCCGGCTGGGGGCAAATGGGGACGATCTTGCCTCGAAGGTACTAGCACATCGTCGAACGGAATGCCATGAATCGAGCATAGACGGCGTAGAGTGCTTTCATTAATCCTTGAAGCTTGAGAGTCAACTGGATGGTCTAAGAGAATCGCTGCATCTAAGGCATCAGGAGCCAAATCGTCAGATGCAATCGCGGGACTCGGAATATCGTGAACAAGGGCCGTGGATGGATTTGAAGTCCCAACCACTTCCTGCTGAGAAGCTCGCTCGGGTTGATTTGATACTGTGGCCGAACTGGATTTTCTGGACATCTCTAATGAGTGTTGGGTCTGATGAAACACCTGTTTGAACTATACTTGAAAAATGATCGACATTAGACATAACAACAAAAATACTCCCCCGTGCGGTGTGTGAACTAGTGCAACCATTCAGGTATAAGTGCCATAGAATTACAAGTCGTAAAGTTGGTAAAATAAAGTTAAGCATTGAACTTTCGTCTTCAGCGACCGTCATCACTGACCATCTCCGAGAGCTTGTAGTATGATGGTTTCTATTTTGAACTCGACATCGACACTGTACGTGGAAGTTTATTATCTGTTTTAGTAAAGTTTAGTTCAGGTTTATAGTTGTTGAAACGGGGAGTTATCAGCCCGGAGTGGTCAATATGCTTATTTTTTCAAACCCTCATCCTTGTTTTTGTCATATGTTTAGGCATTACAAGTAGGTTAAGTCAACATGTACTACGTTTGAATTAGGGTGGTTAGGGCTACTGCTATCTATTTCAAGACCTAACGCCGAACGGCACTCGAGAGACTCGACTAAGTTTTACCTAAACTCTCTTCACTCGCCATTCACCGTTCGACATGCGGAGTCATGCCGAGCCACAGCCACACCGAGCCACCTCGCTCGGCATTCTAGGTTAAAACCTCACTTCTCTCCTTACTATCTTTCTCCCTCGTTCGGCATGAGGAAGTCATGCCGAGCCATGGTCATGCTGAGCCGCGTCGCTTAGCACATGGAACCAAGCTCTTACTACACTGCTACAATTCCTCTCCGTCGTTCGGCACGCGAAAATTATATCGAGTCATGCTCCAACTCGCACGCCACACTCGCCCAATGTTCCATAACCTCACCAATTCCTACTGGGCCAACCATACTTCCTATACCCCTCGCCGGGCAATCCAACGAGGGCCTACTTCCTAAAAACCTCGATATCCTCTTCCTTCATCTTTTCCGTCTAACCCTAAGGTATGACTAAGCCTTAAGTCCATATCCCTAATCTAGGCGGCCGATGGTAGTGTGGAAAAGGCACTTTAAGTTCGGATCTCGAGCGAAACCCTTGATTTAGGAGAATCGGACAAGCAAGAATCATACCTAAGAAAGGGCTCGAAGCTTAGGGGATTCTGGATTTGGGGTTGGAGACTGTTCGAGGTCGTCGATGGGAAGAAACGTGAGGCAGCGTAGTGGATTTGGAAGGAAAATGGGTATTGAGGTGTTGGTAGAAGTCCGGGGGAAGATGAATTTAAAGTCTTGAGGAGCGGAGGTAAAAGTAAAAGAGAAAAAGAAGAGATGTGTTGAGTTATATAGGGACGAGGGAAGATGAATGGACAGTGACCGGTAGAACCGGTCAAGGCAACACCCTCGCTCAGCATCAATGTCGTTCGGCATCCAATGTCGTTCGGCGTCCAATATGTCGTTCGGCGTCCAATATGTCATTCGGCATTCATATGTTGTTCGGCATTCAATGTCTCATTCGGCATTCAGGAGATCACTATCGATGAAACGAAACAAGAGCTTAAAGAAATGTACGGAGTGCTCATGGTTCAAAGCGTATCATGTTCGCCCACAAGATACACTTTGGGGGGCAAGTGTTACCCGGTGGCTTGACCAAGTAACAAGAGGCTCAGCGTAAAAAGGTCACTCGGCGTAGAGCACCGTTCGGCATTAAGAGGCCGCTCGGCATATGGCCTCGTTCGGTACACCTCCCTTCGTTCGACACCGCTGCATCATTCGGCACAATTCCTCGTTCGGCATACGAGTGCCATTCGACCTGGATGTGTGGCTCGGCATACGAATGTCGCTCTGCATGAATCCCTCGCTCGGCATCCCAGGCCTCGACCGGCATCTTCCCTCGCCTGACATCCCTTAGCAACATCGATTAGCAAAGTTGCTCAACGAGGCCGTTCGGCATCCCTGGTTCGGTGCATATGAGGGATGTTAACAAGATGTCAAGTCCACAACAACGTAAGGGCGTTCGGCATAGCTTCACTTTGCTTCAACTCACTACTTGCCTTGGTTCTCTTGAGTGGTTACTTCAAGTCACTCGATGGTCAACCAAAAATGGTTCTCGACCGGCACTCCTCGCTCGGCATGGCTCGTTCGGCATGCCTGGTTCGGTGTGCTGGGGTCACCTACTGTGGGCCGAGATACCTTATTCCTAGGCCCGTGAGGGAAGTCCAACCCATCTTCATCTATAAATAGAATGGCAGGGGCACAGTGAAAAGGACCTTTTTTCGAGAACACTGGGGAGACTCTGTCGCTTTCAAGACTCACTCTTTTAAGTTCAAACTTGTACTCAAGCCTTTATTGTACGGATTGTATCTGTATTTACTACTTGGGAAAGCAATAAAGATTACAATTCAAAGTGGACATAGGTAGTTACGCCGAACCACTATAAATCTGGTGTTCTAGATTTCTGCAGTTAATTTAGTCTATATCTCTCTGTTTTAATTTTCCTCTTCATTTATCTCTCCATACAATCTCTCTAAAGAGGGTTAGTGAGCAATTTTGGTGCTAACAATTATGGTTTTGTTTTATTGATGAGGTTGATGTTTCTATTACTCATATAGATTAATTAATATAGATTTGATGAGTTTGATGTTTGTGTTACTAATATAGAGTAGTTAGTGCATATTTGATGAGTTTGATGTTGTGTTACTTATAGGGAGTGGTTAGTTCATATTTGGTTGATTTATACTTACATTTATGCAATTGATGTTATGTTACTAACGATGATTGATTAGTGCACATACGACGGTATTTGTTGTTATTGATTTAGTTGATGTTTGGTGTTGATATTAGGCATTGTCAAAATTTTGTGATGTTTGATGAATGTCTATTGTTATTATTATTGTATTATCCTAGATTTAAGAATTTGATTGTGGTAGCATAATAGAATGTGATGTTCTCTGCTGATATTGGTTTAATGGATGCTAGTACTATGCAATGTTATATGTTAACAAGTTTTTGATGTAGGAGAAGAGAGGAAATAGTAATATGTAGGCTTGATCCCGAAAGGGTATATAGTCAGTCTTTTTATATGAAATAGCTGCTGAATACCCTAGGTTGGGTAGAGGTGCATAGATGTTATACCCCGGAAATTTTAATAATAATTGAATTAATAATAGTAGTAATAACGTAATTTATATAAAATGACAAAATTGTAAATTTTCACAGATATTGGAATTAGGACACATGACCTATTCCATTATATCTGGAATTCGTTTATAGCTAGGAAACATAAATAACTTATTAAATTTGATAAAACAGGTCGAAAATAATGAAAACTATTACCAATGGCATTTTTTAATTATTAATTTTAGGTTTAGACCATATAACCCTAGTTTTCAACTAAAAATTAGACCCTAACTCTCACTTCTTTTCACTTAAAAGCCTAATTGGTGCTTCTCTATTTTGTACGTACCATTCTTATTCCTTCCCCACAAAAACGTCTCAGATCTAAATAATACTTCTATTCTCTTCAAAAACTTCTTCATCAAAAATTAAATAAAAAAAAGATAATTCAAAAAAGAGGAAGAGGGAATCACGATTAGAGGAGAAAAAGAGAAGGAATGAAAAATCAATCAAATAGGAGGCCTGTGAAATGGAGCTAAAAATCAAATTAGAAGAATGGAAGCTTTGTAAAGGCGAGTGAATTGATTACGATGTTATGATGTTTCATAAGTAATTAAATTTCTTTGTAATTCTACCCGATTTAAAAATATAACTATTGAATTTGGAATAGTAGTTTCAACCTAGATTCTATTTGAATTACAAATTCTACTATAAATAAAAAAGAATAGTAATGATGGAAAACTCGAGGTCTTAACCTAATAGAAATTATTATTGAAAAGGGAAAAGGATAAATCATTATCGATAAAGTTTGGTTTGATTGGATGAACAAAGTAATTGAATATCCCTTTTATCCTACTTTGAATTGGTTATATAATTTGCATATATATATATATATCTTTGTTTGAAGGTATATAGGTAGTTTATTTAAAAGTTATATATAGATAATTGTTGAAATTAACTAGTAAATTCGCGTAAACAAAGATAGAGGCTATTACAAGATTTGGTTAAAAATGAACTTTAAATCCATACTTAAACCAACAAAAAAGGCAAACAAAAATCATAAATTTTTTGAAAACATCCTAACTAGAGTTTGGAACATTAATCAGATGTCTGATTTAAGGTTCAGATGTTTGGATTTTAGACAATCTTAACCCGAGAGAAACTAGTTCAAATTCGACTCGATTCAAACATCTAGATCCTTTTTCAAACATTTGGAATCGAAGTTAGACATCTGAGAAAGAAAGTCAAATGTCTGAATGCTTTGGAAACTATTTTTTCAAAAAAGGAGGGTCAGATGTCTGAAGTAGATTTTCATACGTCTGAATTGCTTCAGCAATCCCAGGTTGAACATAGACTTGGGCCAGACTAAGTAGGGCGAATAAGGGGACTTGTTCCCACTTTCTTGACTTCTAGGAGTTCACACGGCTACATGCAGAGCATGCAACGGGATGTATCGATGCTACATTGAATGATGTAGCTTGGTTCACACTTCATGGAGGACGTAATATGGAACTCGACAAGACATGCGATAGTAGCACAATTAGAAGTTCTTATTGCTATTGGGGCATGCCCAGTCATATGTTAAAGATGTAGCAAACGGGGAAGGGATATGAAGAGTCCGCAATAGAAGGCTACATGGCTAGGCAGCGGCTGGACCTATGGGGGAATCACTATAGTGATTTATTTAGCTTCAAGTTAAATGGTTAAGAGCACAGGACATGTTTACCAATGATAAGGAAACATTTATGCTTAGGTAGGCCATAAATCATCGAGGTAGTATACTTTGCTCGAGCCCATCCATTGAGATGTTCGTTCAACGTGTAAGTGCGACATACATGGTTCGTCATTGTGAATGTTAAATCAATACACCAGAAATAGCTTTTCACAGCATTTGAAAAACAATGTATAGGATACGACAGGGTCATTAGGAAAGTTGTATAACGGCTTGCTGTCGTAGATACAAAACTCGTAACAACAAATGAAAAACACTGTTAAAATTCCAATTTGACAGAGTTTATATTGAGCGGTCAATATATTTCTACAGCTTTTACTGGCATCTTGTATTAAACTTTTTACAACATTAATCTTTTGCTGTAAAAGATGTTTATACTTTTTCATTTTCTTCAGCAATTAATAAATGCTTTTGTTAATTTTTCATAGCATTATATTATGTCGTCATATTAATATGCATTAACTCTTAAAAGTAATGGCAGCATGGATTAAACACTATTTTTTGTTATTATGATTTCTATAACATTTATTTTTTTATATAACCATTATATTTATAACATGTATCATTAAACTGCATTTGAATATATTTCAACTAGCTAATATACATAACATATTTGAACCAATCTAAAAGGCAATCATATAAACACATAACTAATAGTCAATTCCATAAACTTAGTTTAAGACTATATTCATATACAAATTAGACAACATCCATAAACCAAGTTCACACAATAGATGTAAATAAAGTCACAACATCAATAAACAAAGACTCAATATCCATGAAGCAAATTTTCACCAAATACTAATGATAAAATGCACAATCGGAAAGCTTCATATGCTTACTACACCAAAATGAGCTTCAAACACTTGAGAAACATGTCATCTTTAATTACCTATAATGAAGAAATTTAAAAGTTATTGATCATATTCAAATTAAAAGAACACATCTAACTTGCAACTACTTAAGAGTTATGGTACAACTGTTTTACATGAAATCATACATTTCACATTGCAGCAAAATAATAATTTGGTATACATTTTTGCTCTATATATATGAGATTCAGTTCTGTTGAATGAAATAATGGCCAACTTACATATGGTCCATTTTTAAAATTTAGAGTTGAATGAAAATACCGATGAACAATGAGAAAGTAGTTGAAAATATAGAATAATAAATAAAAACAAATATGAGATAGCTTATTTTGATTTTTCTTAAGAAATTTGTGACGGTGCTATTAAATTTGTTAATATGTGCATTTTTTGGTTTAAGTAGCTTGATTAAGCTTAACAAATATTACATAAATGAATATTTGAACTTACAGATGAATAACATATTCATTTTAGAAGATAATTTATCAAGTTAAGAAAAAAAATGTAACGTATATTCTTGGAGTACTAATATGACATTTCGGAGTACACTTACCAGTAATAATACAACATTATTTTTTATAAACTTGGCTATTTTTATAAACTTATATAATTTCTGTAAAACTTGGTTAAGATAGTTAATTTTTATTAAAAGTAATTACATTTTAAAATTTTAGGTAATTTTTGTAAAACTTAGTCAACTCTATTAAATTTTTATAAAACTTAATTAATTTTTATACTTAATTTTTATAAAGCTTAGTTAACTTAGTTAATTTATACAAACTTATTTAATTTTATAAATTTTATATAACTTAGTTAACTAAATTAATTTTTTGTAAAACTTAAGTAACTTTTATAAACTTAGTTATTTTTTATAAAACCAAGGCATTCAATGATTTTTTTCATCTCACACGATAAATTCTTGTATATGGTTTTTCGCTATTATGAAATTCCTTTTTCTCAATATTATACATAACCAATATGAGACCAAAATAGTAATTATGGCGTCAGTTCCTATCAAGTAGAATATTAATTAGAATAGATAAATACCATATTAATTAGCAACTTGGATCCCTAACAAAATGAATATGATGGCCTTCCTTAAATATGTCTGTCAATATCAAATAAATGGATTAGCATTTTACGATGAAAACGAAATAAAATGAAAAGCTATAACTGATAAAGAATTTGTTCTATTTCATGATTATGGGATAGATTTACAGCCAAAATATATCATAAATCATGCTCGCTTATATATCTATTATTAACTGAAAGATACTCTTCGTAACAGCCCTTCCCAAAATGGGCCTAAGTTCCAATCTAGAAAAGGCCCATCGAAACTAAGAACCATCTCAAAGCTGGCTATTGATTAGTAAAAAGAACAATACTGAGCTATTTATCTACACATACAGAATCTCACAACGGAAGGATAAAATATAATAATAACAACAACACTCATTTCATTCAAATTTCAAAACATCATTCAAAACCATATCAAAATATCTATAATGTCAAAAACTAATATTAACCGTATGTATCCGCAATATTCGAAATTATAACATTATTTTTATTTCATGGATACACCAAAAACTGCTGAAAATAACAAGTAAATAAAAAATCTACTGCAACAAGCACGATCAACGTTTCCGCCTTCAACATCGCCCTTCCTAACCTGTCTTGTAATAAGGAGGGAGTCAGAACAACATATGTCTGGTGAATAAAAATCTCGAGCCTTGCTACATTAGTACTTGGACGGTATAATTTTAATAGGAATATGCCTTACGTTTTCTACCTATAACATAAGTCCTTTCAAATGCAAGCCTAACGACTTACACAAAAAGGCTTTCCAAATATGAGCCTATAGCTAACTTGCTATCATCCCAATAACCCATATCTATAGTCAATAATGTCCTATCAATGCAAGAGATAGTACCCAAGTCACTTAATACCTTTAATGGGAATTAGGTAGACTCCCACCATTTAGTACCTTATATAAGGCAGGTCCATGTCATTCACGACTTATAATCCCAAGGCAGACTCCTCACTAGTAACTATCTAGCTGACATTGCACGGAATCCTTTCAGCATATTAATACTTCCTATTGAAGCGGGCCTTCTACTAGGATATCCTATACAGCACCTAACCCATTACCTCGACAATTTATTACATAGGGAAGAGGTGGGCCCTCACACAACCACTTAGTACCTTCAATCTCTAAAGCAAGTCCTTCGTATTATGAATTATAACCATGGTGACATCTCATATTAGTCCGACTATTTGTAGGTACGAGTAGCCAGATTAGCTAGGAAGATTTACGCTATAGAATTTGGGACTAACCACGCATCATCATAGTTATTTATTATAGGAGATGTCTCACATCAGCCTCAAAGTCACACTACAGGTAACCAGATTAGCTGGACAGACTTCCATTGGCTTTTAACTGACCTCGCATCCCTATAACTTAGTCATAACTTATATCACACTCTACATATATTATCACATACCTCACCGTTTCCATAATTAAGGCCTTATAAGAAATCTTTTTTTCGCCTTTGACATTAATTACCTTCCTAAGGGTGATTTAATAAGATTTAATAACCTACTTAATTATGCAATTATACGTTAAAATTGAATGTCAATTACGCTAATATATACATACATACATGTGTATATATATATATATGTATGTACACACACACATGTGTAGTAATTTCTAAGCCTGCAGAATATACGCCATAAACTAGCGTTTAAATGTCAACTCTTTTAAACACTATTTCATAATCTAAATCCTTTAATTCAATTCAAAGAAAAAGGATAAGGAGTGAATGGAATGTAAAATTATAAAAAATACAAATATACACAATTTTCATTATTTTGACATAAACAAATTGAGACTTTAACCTAGAATTGACATTTTGCATTTGTAACGGCCCAAAATTTTCGATCCCGAAAATTCCAGATAGTTAGGAAAAGAAGAAAGAGATAGAAGAAGAAGAAACAGAAACACTACACAGATTCTCACATTCGCAGCGGATCAAAATATAATATCAAATAATAACGGTTTACAAAAGAATACTATATCAGTTGATTACATTTTTATACACCAGAGTTACACATATACTCAAACACTGGACATATACAAATCAACATGTCTCGGATAAACAGAAATATATCACAGCGGAAACACTCCATACGTTCCTGCCATCCAGCTCATCTCCTGAGCTCCAGAACGTCCTTACCTGAAAATCTGTAATACTCGGTCTGACCCGAGCATTACATCAAAGTAACACCCGGGTCAGGCTGGAAACCAGCATGAGTAAACCCATCTAACAAGAAATACTAATGCATAAAACTTATTTAAAACCCGGGGTAACTCGTACTACTCTTCGAGTTCTCAACTTATTATAGTCAACACTTATTTCACCCATCAATATCTATGTACCTCTGCATAGTTAAAATGGTCCAATTACTTAAATCATCCCATTCCAGCCTATTTATTTCACATATCAATTCTATAAGGAATTTTATAGAAGATTTACACATCGAAGTGGTTTCGGGTATTTACTGATACCCGACCCTGCTCTCTTCGAATCAAATGTCATCTTTAATCCAAGTTGTTTAATTTTTAAACAATACAATTCATATTCAGGATATCATATCACATAACAATTCAACTCAAATAGGTAACCTACATTATCACGGTTCAACCCATTCATATCACATCACATCTCAATCGCCCATAAGAGATATCATCAATCCAAGTCATTCAATATTATTCAACTATCCATAACAAGATTTATTATATATATAATTCTTAATTAATTTAATTAATCTTCAATTAACTTAATCACCAACTTTTAACACTTGGATTACCTTAATCCTGCTTACTTATCATTAATTAATTACAACCCAATTAATAAATGTCCTCTTAAGTTTCCATCTTAATTAATCATTCATGATTAATTATTCTTTAATTACGTTAAGTAATTAACCTTAAATTAACCACATAGATTAATTAACCTAAATAATTAACCTTTATTTACTCTCATTAACTATACTAATTTATGATCCTCTAATTATTTCATTAATTAATTATTCTTTTAATTAATTACATTTAACAAGTAATCTTTAATTTATCACAAACATTAGTTAACCTTAATTAATTACATTCAGTAATTATTTACCTATAATTACTTAACTAACCCCTTAATTAATTGCATTAATTAATCCTTTAATTAATTACATTAAGTAATTAATCCTTAATTAATTTCATTCAGTAATTAACCATTAATTACTTCACTAAGTAATTATACTTATAAATTACATTAAGTAATTATACTTAACTAATTCCACATATGATTATCCTTAATTAATCTATACCTATTCTTTGAAAACTTAGTTAAACATTCCATTTGAAACATTTCATCTTAAATACACCCTTTAAACTTAGCTAAACGTTCTTTGAAAACTAAATTACTTTCAAAATTTTCAACTTTAAAATTGTTTAACATTTTCTTTTGAAAACTAATTATTTGTATAACTTTAAACCCTTTTTAAACACTTTGTTTTGTATCCTGTTAAAATTTTAATTTTTGAAAAACTTGTTCTATTTGTTATTAAACTTGAAGCCTAAAAAAAACTTAAGTCTTTACTTTAAACTTTGATTCCCCCTTTTTTTAAAATCTGTAAACTGTTTTCAAAAAAAAAACTGAACAAAGTTTATTTCAAAAGTCTTAAACCTGGAACAAACCAAAATACCCGAGCCAACCATGATCCTGTCCCGAGCAAAACTCAAGATTCCCGCCCTCACAACATCTTCGGGGCAACTCACCATCAACTTCGAACATCACCCGAGACAACTCTCATCGTTCAATACTAGGTACACAAATGATCACCGTGTACATGCACGCCTGATCGCCTGATCGCTTGAACTCCGACCATCTTCACCGGCCTCGACACATCGCCGATGATCCCCACTACCCTTCAGACTACCCAGATCCGAGGATCTCACCACCAAATCAAATCGAGCAAAACGAACGACACAGACCCAAACCACCTCGACCAAAAATGGTTCGCCACGACGATCAAGACGTCCGGAATCCACGTCCCTCCGACCACAGCATCATCATTGACCTACGCAACTATCCCAACGCTCGCGATTAAGCCCGATGCGACAATGTCGTCGAGATCACCTCGACATTCCACACGACCAAAAACCACACTAAAACCCTAGATCACCTTCCCCTGGCCTCTACAACAAACTATAAAATCTCCGATCAATTTTCCAGTGATCGACAACCCTCCAGCCACACTCGACATCAACCCCAAACTCCATCTCGACCTAGATCGTCGGCAATTGCCGATAATCCCAAAATCACTCATCTCAGATTATCCCATCAATTCCCTATCTAAAAATCCAGATTTTGCCACCTAAATTCATGATTTAACATTACAAATTTGATCCTGTAATTAGTAGTTGAGATTAACATGTTTGATTTTTCCTTATTTTCTGATCATCACTGTGTTTTATATTTCTGTAAAAATTTACTAAATATAAAATCTCGAAACTATTTTTAAAATTTATATTACATTGTAATGATCATTTTTCATTCTAAGATCAAAGCATATATCTGATTGTATAAGGAGATTTACATTTTTGAAAGTAATACAAGCCAATGAAAATAACACAGGCACACATATACATACAGATATATACACATTTTAGCAGAGCAATTCAAAGCATATTATATATCCAGATATATATATTTAGATGGCCATTTATCACAGGTAAACAAACTATATTATCACATCAAATTTCAAGGATGATCACATGCATCAAGATATCAAACAAATTTAGCTTTTAAAAAGATGTTTACTCACCATTTTTTTCCACTGTTGTTCTGATTCATGTTCCTAGACTTTAGTACTTGGTTTTTCTCTTCTGATTTCTTAATAGCAGCTTGTTCTTGTATATATTTTTAAACATTTGTTCAGTTCTTTGAGAAAGAAACTTTGTTGCTTGGTTATGCTTCTTTTTAAAATCTTTGATCTTCTATTGCTTCGTTAATGGCAGTTTGTAATGGAAGTATATATTTTCTTTTCAACTTAGCTTGTTCGAATGGAATAAATGAAGACAGGTGGAGGTATATAGAATAGAAGAATGAAGCTTACAGGGTAAGCCAAGGCTGAGATATTTTTTTGTTTTAGGCTTTTGCTTTTTTTATATGAAAAGGCTTTGATTTAACAAAGTGATTTGATTTATCTTTGACCTGATGCAATGTTTTGTAAACTAGGATTTGATGTTGTCTCCTCTTATGTTTACATGTACATTCACTTATATATTAACTTATGTGTTATATATATATTTTTGGATATGTATCATATCCATATATGTTGTTATTATACATATATATACATATATACATTTGCTAATATTTGCCATCATCTATGTTTACACTTATTTGTATTTTAAACATCAAAAACTAGTATATATATATGTATGGATATTTTATCTTGAATTTAAAATGGTGAAATATATTATTTAGTTATTTACTTTAAGATTTATCATCTCCAAGGATTTTAAAAATTCAGTATTTATTATAGTTTTCAAATGAATTTATGTATGTCCATTTTTTATCAGAATTTTATTTGTTCGACTTATAAAATCAGTATATTTCAAAAATTGAATTCAGTTAATTACCAGTTAACAACCGTTTAAAAATCCGGGTCGTCACACTCCTCCCCCCTTTAGAACTTTTCATCCTTGAAAAGGAACGAAGCCAGAATTATTAAAATGCTTAAAATCAGATAAATATTCTTTAATCATTTTAAAATCACTTTTTAATATCTATAAAATATTACTAAAATAGTTTTTATAAAAATACTTTTATAACTCGATGTTTCAACCTGTCCATCCTTGTTCTCGTAGAAATTCGGTCATACGTTGATCAGGCGTAGGACTGAAAATCTATAAGTACTTGGTAAACCCGTTTCCAACACCTAGTGAAAATACTTGAAAAATAATTTATTGAAAACTTAGAAATCATTTTGAAATAGAGAAAATATCTTTGGTGATAATGCTCTGGAAATCATCACCCTCATCCATGGTCGTAGTTAACCCGATGGTTACGTTGCCATCCCGGCAAAATCCATAGATAACTGTAGGCCTCCGCGCTCCTCGATTAAACCATGGAACCCACTACAGATCGCAGTTATACCCGGGCTTTACGTTGCTATCACAGCAAAAACCCATATAACCGTAGGCATCAGTGCCCTCGAATTTCGTTGTCAAAAGAATGAAACTCGTCCACTTGACCATAGATCGCAGTCTACCGATGTTACGTTGCCATCCCGGCAAAATCAAGTGTAGACTGTTGGCACTCATCCTCCACAAGATTTTGGCTATGGTCCACATAGAAGATCGCAGCGACATCGAGTTACACTGTCGTCACAGCATAACCCAAATGCCCCTGTAGGCATTAGCACCCTCGACTTTCGCTACCCAATAATCCTCAGGAACTAGTTTGTCCGGACTCCTCACAGGATCAACTTTAGAACCCCCCTTAGGGCTCAAGGCAGTACCACCCTGTGGCACTCCTGAGAAGTTCATTCAAGGGAGCGCCTTTTTCCCCAGAGCCACTTTCAAAACACTTTATACTATACACATATAGTATTTTCCAAATCATACACCTAGTATGAATTTCATATAAATCTCCTTTCTCAAAATTGATTATCCCAAAAATCGATAATTCACAAACTAGGCTTTCCAAATTCCAAATTTGATTTTCCTCAAAAATCAAAAGCCTTTTTAGAACTCCATAGGTTCCCAAAACTTTTTCCCAAAATCATTTTCACAAAATCCTTTATATATACATATATATATATATATAATAACCTTGGGAAATTTTGAATCACTTCATACTTGTATAAATTTCCTTTTATACTTCAAATACTTCAAAACCCTTTTCTTCTGGCTATAGATTCAATAAGGGAAGTTGTATCATATATATAACAAAGATATATAACTTTGTTTATTCCAAATCAAATATTCAAATTTGATTACTCTTTTATAAAGTTATTAACCACATTACTTTTCTTCATAAAGTGAATCTTTAATCATAGAAATTTCCAATTTCCATTTTACCTCATCATATATTCCACAAAATATACTTTTCATTTCAAAGACCATTGTACAGTTCTTATCCATAAATTTTCAATGCCAATTTCATTCAAACCCGTACGATGTACCCATACCATCCGTACGCAATATCAATCTGATCACTCACTCGATCACACAATTTCACTTTCGAACTAGTATTGTCCACCCGACATCCTAGTGCGGACTCAGATTTGGTTTCTTGATCAGAAACAGTTATTCTCCTTGCATAGTCACAACTATGATAGAGAATATCCAGAACCAATAAAAATCCATATCCAGGTTCGCCGTCGAAAATCGAGCGAAAAATTCCAACTCGGATCGATAATACTATCTCAAAATTATGTGCTCGAATTTGGATCAAATCACTATGCAAATAGAATAATATACGTACATCCTACGTATTTACCTTCATTGGTTATCAGTTAAATCAATTCCCTTTCTATTCATCCTCACTTGATTTTATTCACTTATTCACATTTGCCTTAATCCCCATTTGGCTTATCACTTCAATTCTTATCTCAGTTGGGTATTTAATCAATAACAGTTTAAACTCCGACCAGTTTATATTTAGAAAATAGCTTGAAAAAAATTTAAAAATAGATAAGTAGTTGAAAAATAATTATTAGTTGTAAAATAGCTGTAAAATAGTTAAGTAATTGTAAATAGTTGAAAAATAATCAAATAGTTATAGAAATTTTAAATAATTGCAAAATAGTTGTAAAACAGTAATCAGTTATAAAGTAGTAGAAAAATAGTAATTAGTTTATAAAACAGTTGTAAAATTGTTAAATAGTTCCATAAGTAATTGTAAAACAAGCTTAAGATAGTTTTAAGTTTAAAAAGAAAAGTTGTATAGTAAATAGTTTGGAAAAATAGATTTATATTAAAACAATTTATTTGAAAATAGTCCAGAGTCAAACTGTTCAATTCCCCATCAATTCAATTTAAATTTCCACTTCCATTTAAATTGACTCACTGCTAATTTGAATAACTTCAATTTCCCTTGGACTTGATTTATCCCCAATTCAAGTTGAATTAACCTCAATTTCTTTCGAAATTCAAATCAAATTCCATTTGATTTTAAACATATTCACTTCAATTGCAATTTCAAATTATTCCAATTAATTTAGACTAATTTCAAATTGAATTCACTTCAATTTCAAATCATTTCAATTTCTATATGAATTAATCCCAATTCCCATTTGAATTTGAACTCATTCAATCTTCAATTTTATTTCAAATTAATCCAATTCAAATTTCCCATTTGAATTTTATACTTATCCATCTTCAATTCTAGTTAATTCAAACTAAATTCAATTTGAACTAATGAAATCTGAATCTCAACCTTAAACCATCTCGAATTATATAAATTCAAGTCAAATTTTCAAATGTTGATTTAACCCCTTAAATCAAATTAACCTTTATTTTTAAATCAATAATCCCAATCTTTAAACAATTTAATTCTGAGTCCAATTCTCAAAATTCAATTTCAAATCATCTTTACTTAACTTATTTCAAGGTTCAAATATGAGTTCAAAACAATTTTATCTTAAAAATTCAATTTATTCAAATTTTCTGTTCAAAATAATTCCATATCCTTAATTTCTAATTAAAGTTTAATTTCCCTTTTATCACAATAATGGATATATTACCACACTTCATTCCTCATTCATTTAAACAAATCCAATTCATAATTTAAAGATTATTAATAACAATAGGATGACATCATCCAATTTATTCTAAAACATCCACCCATTTCCAACTTCCAGATCTCAAACCCATTTTGAGATCACACAAACTCCTAATTCAAATTAACCATTAAACTTCCCAAGTTAAATCTCAATTTCATCTCGAAATTTCCAATTCAGGTTGCTTGTTAAATTATTTAACTTTCCCAAAGTTAAATTCAATTTACTTAATCCAGCCAACCTTACCCAATTTGGATTCCCATTTCAAATTTTAAACTTCACATTAATAATCATATAAGTTCAAAAACTTATTACCTTGGATTTCACATCTCATTCCAAATTTTTGATATTATGAATATTCCTCATATATACATATTATTTCCTTTACACACTAAGTTATCCTTAAATTTTAAACCACCTTTGGTTTTTAATTCAAGACAAATTTTCAAACAACCCTTGTTTGCAACAAGTCCCTTTTATTCAAATAATACTTATTTATTATTTCTTTTAGCATTTGAAACAATTTCAAAACCTTTCAATTTACATCCTTTCTAATTTACAAGTTATTCACATCTAATGGTTACTTCCTTAAAACATTTATTTGTTTATTGGAAAACAATCATCCTATTTAAACTCAATAATCATTCTATTTCTGGTTTGAACCCAATTCTAATTCATCTTATTTATATAGTTCATTTTATCCAATCCTTATTTGGATATGTATATATATTCTTTAATTTCTTATTTTATAACCAATTATTGCTTTATAAATATGATATAAGCTTTTATAAAATCATCCAGTTTTAAAACCATTTTTAAAATCTTTATATAAGAAAATAACAAGTACGCTCTCATATATACATATATATACACTCAACTCATCCTAGGGTAATACTAACCCTATCCCTGATGACTAAACCCACCAGAGCCAAGGTTTCGCTTAACCTTCACTCTGATACCAAATGTAACGACCCGAAATTTTCGATCTCGAAAATTCTAGATAGTTAGGAGAAGAAGAAAGAGATAGAAGAAGAAGAAACAGAAACACTACACAGATTCTCACATTCGCAGCGGATCAAAATATAATATCAAATAATAACGGTTTACAAAAGAATACTATATCAGTTGATTACATTTTTATACACCAGAGTTACACATATACTCAAACACTGGACATATACAAATCAACATGTCTCAGATAAACAGAAATATATCACAGCGGAAACACTCCATACGTTCCTGCCATCCAGCTCGTCTCCTGAGCTCCAGAACGTCCTTACCTGTAAATCTGTAATACTCGGTCTAACCCGAGCATTACATCAAAGTAACACCTGGGTAAGGCTGGAAACCAGCGTGAGTAAACCCATCTAACAAGAAATACTAATGCATAAAACTTATTTAAAACCCGGGGTAACTCGTACTACTCTACGAGTTCTCAACTTATTATAGTCAACACTTATTTCACCCATCAATATCTATGTACCTCTGCATAGTTAAAATGGTCCAATTACTTAAATCATCCCATTCCAGCCTATTTATTTCACATATCAATTCTATAAGGAATTTTATAGAAGATTTACACATCGAAGTGGTTTCGGGTATTTACTGATACCCGACCCCGCTCTCTTCGAATCAAATGTCATCTTTAATCCAAGTTGTTTAATTTTTAAACAATACAATTCATATTCAGGATATCATATCACATAACAATTCAACTCAGATAGGTAACCTACATTATCACGGTTCAACCCATTCATATCACATCACATCTCAATCGCCCATAAGAGATATCATCAATCCAAGTCATTCAATATTATTCAACCATCCATAACAAGATTTATTATATATATAATTCTTAATTAATTTAATTAATCTCCAATTAACTTAATCACCAACTTTTAACACTTGGATTACCTTAATCCTGCTTACTTATCATTAATTAATTACAACCCAATTAATAAATGTCCTCTTAATTTTCCATCTTAATTAATCATTCATGATTAATTATTCTTTAATTACGTTAAGTAATTAACGTTAAATTAACCACATAGATTAATTAACCTAAATCATTAACCTTTATTTACTCTCATTAACTATACTAATTTATGATCCTCTAATTATTTCATTAATTAATTATTCTTTTAATTAATTACCTTTAACAAGTAATATTTAATTTATCACAAACATTAGTTAACCTTAATTAATTACATTCAGTAATTATTTACCCTATAATTACTTAACTAACCCCTTAATTAATTGCATTAATTAATCCTTTAATTAATTACATTAAGTAATTAATCCTTAATTAATTTCATTCAGTAATTAACCATTAATTACTTCATTGAGTAATTATACTTATAAATTACATTAAGTAATTATACTTAACTAGTTCCACATATGATTATCCTTAATTAATCTATACCTATTCTTTGAAAACTTAGTTAAACATTCGATTTGAAACATTTCATCTTAAATACACCCTTTAAACTTAGCTAAACATTCTTTGAAAACTAAATTACTTTCAAAATTGTTCAACATTTTCTTTTGAAAACTAATTATTTGTATAACTTTAAACCCTTTTTAAACACTTTGTTTTGTATCTTGTTAAAATTTTAATTTTTGAAAAACTTGTTCTATTTGTTATTAAACTTGAAGCCTAAAAATAACTTAAGTTCTTTACTTTAAACTTTGATTCCCCTTTTTTTAAATCTGTAAACTGTTTTAAAAAAAAACTGAACAAAGTTTATTTCAAAAGTCTTAAACCTGGAACAAACCAAAATACCCGAGCAAACCATGATCCTGTCCCGAGTAAAACTCAAGATTCCCGCCCTCACAACATCTACGGGGCAACTCACCATCAACTTCGAACATCACCCGAGACAATTCTCATCATTTAATACCAGGTACACAAATGATCACTGTGTACATGCACGCGTGATCGCCAGAACTCCAACCATCTTCACTGGCCTCGACACATCGCCGATGATCCCCACTACCCTTCAGACCACCTAGATCCCAGGATCTCACCACCAAATCAAATCGAGCAAAACGAACGACACAGACCCAAACCACCTCGACCAAAAATTGTTCGCCACGATGATCAAGACGTCCAGAATCCACGTCCCTCCGACCACAGCATCATCAATGACCCACGCAACTATCCCAACGCTCGCGATTGAGCCCGATGCGATAATGTCGTCCAGATCACCTCGACATTCCACACGACCAAAAACCACACTAAAACCCTAGATCACCTTCCCCTGGCCTCTACAACTAACTATAAAATCTCCGACCAATTTTCCAGTGATCAACAACCTTCCAGCCACCCTCGACATCAACCCCAAACTCCATCTCGACCTAGATCGTTGGCAATTGCCGATAATCCCAAAATCACTCATCTTAGATTATCCCATCAATTCCCTATCTTAAAATCAAGATTTTGCCACCTAAATTCATGATTTAACATTACAAATTTGATTCTGTAATCAATAGTTGAGATTAACATGTTTGATTTTTCCTTATTTTCTAATCATCACTGTGTTTTATATTTCTGTAAAAATTTACTAAATATAAAATCTCAAAACTATTTTTAAAATTTATATTACATTATAATGATCATTTTTCATTCTGAGATCAAAGCATATATCTGATTGTATAAGGAGATTTAGATTTTTGAAAGTAATACAAGCCAGTGAAAATAACAGAGGCACACATATACATACAGATATATACACATTTTAGCAAAGCAATTCAAAGCATATTATATATCCAGATATATATATTTAGATGGCCATTTATCACAGGTAAACAAACCATATTATCACATAAAATTTCAAGGATGATCACATGCATCAAGATATCAAACAAATTTAGCCTTTAAAAAGATGTTTACTCACCATTTTTTTTCCACTATTGTTCTGATTCATGTTCCCAGACTTTAGTACTTGGTTTTTCTCTTCTGATTTCTTAATAGCAGCTTGGTGTTGTATATATTTTTAAACATTTGTTCAGTTCTTTGAGAAAGAAACTCTGTTGCTTGGTTATGCTTCTTTTTAAAATCTTTGATCTTCTATTGCTTCGTCAATGGCAGTTTGTAATGGAAGTATATATTTTCTTTTTAACTTAGCTTGTTCGAATGGAATAAATGAAGACAGGTGGAGGTATATAGAATAGAAGAATGAAGCTTATAGGGTAAGCCAAGGCTGAGATTTTTTTGTTTTTGTTTCAGGCTTTTGCATTTTTTTTATATATGAAAAAGCTTTGATTTAACAAAGTGATTTGATTTATCTTTGACCTGATGCAATGTTTTGTAAACTAGGATTTGATGTTGTCTCCTCTTATGTTTACATGTACATTCACTTATATATTAACTTATGTGTTATATATATATTTTTGGATATGTATCATATCCATATATGTTGTTATTATACATATATATACATATATACATTTGCTAATATTTGCCATCATCTATGTTTACACTTATTTGTATTTTAAACATCAAAAACTAGTATATATATATATATATATGTATGGATATTTTATCTTGAATTTAAAATGGTGAAATATATTATTTAGTTATTTACTTTAAGATTTATCATCTCCAAGGATTTTAAAAATTCAGTATTTATTATAGTTTTCAAATGAATTTATGTATGTCCATTTTTTATCAGAATTTTATTTGTTCGACTTATAAAATCAGTATATTTCAAAATTTTAATTTAGTTATTTACCAGTTTACAACCGTTTAAAAATCCGGGTCGTCACAGCATTAAAGGAGTTTTGGGGGTTTATAATATGAAGTTTTGTAAATCAAAACTCCCCAAGGAATATTCAAGCCTAATTACACTAATCAATTACTAAAATAGAAAAGCTTAGATTTCCACTCACGGTATAGGATTAGTTTTGCCTCCTTTGGATTTGACACGCCTTTGACAATCTCTTATCAGATCTCTTCTTTTTGATACATATATACAGCAAAGGGTTTGTATATTCGTTAGATTCGGAAAATTAAAGATTTAGAGAAGAAGAAGTCGAGAAAATAAATAATAAACAAAGATAGATCTAAAGGATTTTGATCCTAAAATCCTAATGGAGTTTTCTCAATCTTGAAGAGACAAACTTATAGGCTTTGTTAGTTCCTGAGATGATGGTTTTGATGACAACAACCATAGGACTTGTTATAAAATATAAATACTAATATTCTTGTCTAGATATATATTTATATGCATGATATATATATATATATGCAGATATTGAGAATGAAGACTGTACAATATAAAGATTCAAGACCGACGAATTCAAGTTTGAAGAAATCAAGACTGAAGACTCATGAGTATCAAGATTATCAAGAGTTCAAGATATCAAGATAAGTAATAGAGTCTATATTTATGTTAGAACTTCATAATAGCACTAAAATCTTTATTTAGATTTTAATTGTGGAATGGAATCCATCTTCTCGCTTTAAAAGTGGGATGGAACCCACGACCTCTTTAGTGGGATGGAACCCACGACCTTCTCTAGTTGAATGGAATCCACTAAATTTTCAAAATGATTTATTTTTTCAAAACTATCTTTTTAAAGTCATCTCTATCAATTTTAATATTTTAGCTTTAACACATTTTAAAGAAATCTATACTTAGTTTTTAATATTACTTTTAAATTATATATTATATATTTTAAGATTACTTTCTAAAACTCTTTTATAAATTTAAACTAGATTTAAAATGGTTTACAACGTTTAGAAATTGTTTTGACAACTTTTAGAATAGAAATCGTTTTAAAGCAAAATCTATTTTCAAAGTTAACATAGGCATGTCGACATCCCTCATCCCCCCATGTCGAAATGGCAGCCGTAGAATTTAAAATTCAAATTTTCAAAAGAAGTAACTATTCGTCATAACCTTTCGTGAATGGACATGAGTATTGTTCTCCTATAAATACCAGTTGTTTTCAACGAATATTAAGTTAGTTTGATTATCTGCCACTCTCTCTCAAAGGTCTCGGTGCTATTCAAAGTTATAGGATCATTTTTAATCAAGGATCGAAATATCGAAGTGTATCGAGTCTCTCTCTATTAAAGTGTGATTGCAAACGATGTGATTGTGGCCCGTAAATCAATTGGGTGTGATTGTAGCCCGTAAATCAATTAGGTGACCTTGTAGCCTGGTTAAATCAAGAGAGTTTGCCCTGGACTCGAAGATAGGAGGGTGTATCTCATGGCATTGAAATCGAGGTAATAATATCGACATTATATTTGAAAAGAAATCTGCACAAGAAATTGTGTGGGACTGGATGTAGGGTAACTCTAAACCAGTATAAAATTCCGGTGTGTTCTTTCCTTTACTGCTTTTATTTACTATTTGCATCTGTGTCTGATTCTGTGATTGTTTCTGTGTTTGTGAATTGCATCTATTTGGATTTGATTTGAAAAGATTTTAAAAAGATTCATAAAATTAATTAAACACTATTCACCCTCCCTCTAGTGTTAATTCTACCTTAAGATCCGTAAATCGCATTTCCTACAAGCTTCGCTAACGTTCCCAAAATATTGTGTGAATAAAAGTGAGGGGTCTAGGGTCTTATTTATAGAGGTTGAACGCACTAGAACTGTCAGATGAAAGTAGGTATAATAATATAAAAGTATGGACTTTCGTTGTGTGCAAACCCTAATCCCCACAATCACTAAGAGGTTGACCACCCCCTACCATCGGTTGATCGCTAGAGGTCGACTGGTCATGGGTAACGTGTCGACCACTCCTTATTTTGGGCGTTACTTTTAGTTGCCATTGTTTAATTTCTAATATTCCTTAATTGTTATTTTACGTTTACATTAACTTTAACGTTTACGTAACCCCAATGTAACATCTACTGTTAAATTTTGAATTTCAAATCTTAAAATTAGTTATTTATTTGAATCAAAATTCTATTTAAATTATTTTAAACCCAAAAACTTCAAATGCTCGAAACTTCATCATTTGAGCTCCATTTTTAGCATATTCTATATGGAAATCGATCAAAATGTCGCCACGAATGAAATGACGTAACTTATAGTATGTTATACACCTAAGTTATCTATATAAGCATCTACTCAACCAAAAGTGCAACGTGATTTTGTATGCCGACTACTAAGTGAGCTCAATCCTAGCTTGAGGATACGATCGTGACATATAAGTATGTAAGAAAACACCCTAAACATGCACAAAAATTTCTATACGAGTGAAAGGTTATAGTGAAAAGTGTAGCTACCATCTCCTACCATCCAATCTAACAATCACGATGCAACCAAAACTTAATTTTAAAGAGAAAGATTAGGATGAGAAGTCATCATGCTTTCCACGAATTTTCTCCCCATTGTACTCGAACCAATCTAATTTCATTGTTGCGGAGCTTCCTAATTCCGTGCTCCATAATGTGTGCAGTGGCATAGGACATTATTGGCTCCATCTCAATATCCCCCAATAGATTAGGCTCTACCACAATAGTTGTGTTATAAAGATATTTCCTCAAATGTGAAACGTGAAAAACATCATGGACTTTTGCCAATTTATTCGGTAACTCCACACAATACGCAAGTTTTTCTATTTTTCCAAAATTAGAAAGGTCCAATAAATCTTGGTGCCAACTTTCTCGACTTTCCAAATCTTACGACCTTTACATGCTGCCTAGTCAACTCTATCTCTTACTTGAATGGTGACATTCTACAAGCTATTTTTTTTTCTTTTCGAAATCCTAAAGTTTCTACGATTAAAGCATTCTTTTAATTCTAGTTCTTAACCTAATTTCCGCATTAACTTTCAGTCTTACTATAGTTTATCGCTAGTTAAGTGTCTCTATAAGATTTCTTTATTTATATTACTTCTCAATTTACGTATATTTACCAAGTTGTTCAATCCCATCTAAAAACCAACACAGTGATAAAACTGGGATATATCTTATACCATATCTTACACCTTTCCAATAACTAAGAGAGACAACAAGCAATTACAACCCAAAAATTCTAAAAGAAAATTTTGCTGAATGTTGCCATTTATCATCAATTGGTGTAAATGGTGTTGAGGTCCAAACACTCCTTACTAAAACAAAATAGGCACTCCTAATATGCCATTCCACTTAATACTCCATCTTAATTAATCCTCCTTCTTGGTTTCTAATAAATGTGGTCCACCATAACTTTAGTTAATATATCCATAATAATTGATAATTATTTTAAAAATTGGACCATCTCTACTCAACCCTTATCTAAATCCCTTTAATATTTTACAAATTTCAAAATCCATCTATTACACTGATTCAATTCCTCCATAAATGCCATGTTAAATTTCCCTAATCTGACCTCATTTAATTCCTTTCAACACTCATTAATCATAAACTTATTGTAACGACCCAGAATTTTGGTTATTTGAAATTGGAATATTTAATTGATTTTTAATATGTAAAGGTAAATTTTATAGATTTAATAACTCGAATTTTAAAAATATGGATTTAATGGATAATTTAATTGTTGAATTTAATAATTGAAAATCATTTAAATAATTGAATATTGGGTTTTAAGCTAGATAAAAATAATCTTAAAGGCTTATTTGATTACTATTAATAAGAATGAAGATAATAAAACTTTTAAAATTGATTTTAAGGTGATTTACTTGATTTTAAAAATATCTCGTTTTAATTAACGAGTGAAAATAGCCTTTTGGAGCACAGTCTCGACATTTGACGAAACCACTTCCATTGGATCCGTAATAGTGTATTATTATCGGATTTCAAATTTCGTGGCGATTGGATTCACCATTTGGTCATACGGGATAGAAATGCATTGAATTTAATATAATAATTTGGTTCAAAAAGCTATCTTCTCCATACGATCGAATTGGGGCTCTAGGCTTTTTCCATTGCGTTCGGAATAGGGGTACAACATTAGAAGCGCCAAGCGGCATGCCTCGATAGGGGTTCGGGATTTTAAGTTACTATAAGCAAGATATTTTGAATTTAAATTATATATATATATATATTTGATTTGACTTCAGTCACCCTATCCTTTAATTCCAGCCACCCTATCCTTCAATTCCAGCCCACCCTATCTTGAAATAAGCCCCCAAGCCCATACACATCAACAGTTTAAATACTTCTTCCCTCTGTTGGACAGTGTGAAAGAAATAATAAGAAAACCAAAACTTCAAAAAGAAATTTCTCAAAATCTACTCAATGGAAAAATCTAAAACCAGTTTTTAAAATCTTCTTTTGTCAAGATCTTTCCACTGGTAAGCCATTTGTAGGGTGCGGCCATGGTTGGTGTAGCTCGAATCACGTACAGGGGAGGCTCGAAAACTAGGGTTCGTCGTAGCATGCGATACGGGAGGAGATGGTTGGATTGGAGATTGTTTACGAGTTTGGGACGTGAAGGTGCAGCTGTAGCCAGAGTTTGGTGGTTCTCGATCAATAATATGGGATCACAACTTTTGGAAGGGGGAAGGCGCTACTGTCCAGTCGCGTTTCGATCTGGGGATGCGGGGCTGTGGCGAAGGGGTTCGATCGAACGAGGAGAAGTGGAGCGACGTGTGGGTATAGTCAAATTGGTCATTGGTGGCTTGGAGGCTCGTGCATGTTCGTGGTCGTGCATTTGGGTCTGGAAGAATGAGAAGAAGAAGCGTAGTGGGTTGGGTTTGTGGATGGGCCGAGCCCGTTTGTTGGGTAATTAGAAATTTGAAATGTGATAAATTTTATTTATTTAGTTTGTAAATCGTATAAACTCAATATCTCATTCGTTTTAGGTCCAAATCCAACGCGGACAGTCGCGTTGGGTTCGTATTAATGAGATCTTTACAATGGAATCAAATTGGTTGAATTTAGAGCTTGTAGAATTTTCAGTTAAATTCGAATGCCGTTTGAATTTAATCGGACCATAGCGCGAAAGCAACAACTAGAATCAAGGGAGTAAATCTCACTCATCTTGGATAATTGGTTTTATTTTTAAATAGTTAAAATTATTTATTGGTTGATTGAATGAATGGATAAATTATTATTATCAGTTGGATGTTATATTATATATATTAGTAGTTGGGTATATTCCCGCCGATTGGAGCGGATGAGACACTATGTGCCCGGCGTAATAGCGGATGACCCTATATTACCACGATATCCTGCCTCGAAGCGGGATTGGTATATTATGTTATATAACATCTGTGGATGCAGGGAAACAGGTTGGAGGGATCCAACTGGATTCCTCAAGAATGTTGATTTTTAATTTCATATATAGTGATATAAGAAGTGTTTGAATAATCTGTGGTAGATTATGTTATGACTTGATTTATTGGATGCTATAGTAGCACAGACCTTGATTTCGGTATTATAAATACCATCAATAATATTTTTGAATTTAAAATGAAATTTCAAAGGCGATTTTGGGAATGAAAATATTTATATTGAATTCTTGAATTATTCAAAAGGAAATTGATTTGGATAAAAAATTGTTTGATTTTGGATTTGTACTCAACTATTTGTAAAAAAATTAATTAGATATTTATATATAATTTATATAAGGGATTTTTAACAATGGACCTTTAAATGATATTTCTGGATTTATGGGAAAGGGGTTGAAATTGATTTTTAAAATAGATTTGGGAAAAATAAATGGAATTTACAAACGAAAGGATTCATAAATGAAATTGTATAAATGAGATTATTTTATAAACAAGTGAAACCCAATGGAGTTTACAAACTTATAAATGTTATTTATAAATAAGGGAGACGATTATCAGTTGATAAATTGGAAATATAAATTCACAGTGTGAATTTATATCAAGACATGGTAATTGGTTTATGGAAAAAAATAGTCAATTCTATTTTTGAAATGTGAGAATGGTTATGAAATTGAAACGTAATCTATGTGATATGAATCGAGAGGGATTTATAAATTGAAATAGGAAATATTGGATTTTAAGAATAGATTTTTGTCGATAAATTAAGTTTGTTTTAAAATGGAATTTTTATTTATTAAACTAAATAGTTAAAGCTTTTTTAATATAGGAATATTTCGAAAAGTGGATTTTTCAAATATTTAATATTAATTGGAATAAATTATAATTTTTATAATAAGCCTTGTAAATCGATTTGTGTTATTTAAAAATGAATTGGAAATGAGTTATCGATGTTTATTTAAAAGTGTTTTCATATTTTAAATAATAACTTAAAACGTGTTTTTAAAAATAAATTATTATTCTTTAAAAATACTTATTATTATTATATATATAGAATATAAAAGTAAGTGATTTGATTTTAATTTATAAATTATCTCGAGATTGTGACCACATTTTATCGAACGGATGTGATTTTATAAGAGAAATCTTATAATGGAATTTTGGAAACTTAAGGAATTTCCAAAGTGGTTAGATATTGAACTTCAAAAAATGAATCCGAATTCATAAAAGTGGTTATAAATTGGTGAGTGAGATATTAAATAAGTAAAATCGATCTTGGAAATAGTAGAAGGGATTATGAAAAATTCCTGAGATTTATGAAATGAGTTATAATGAGTTGTGACTTTACAAAAAGGGTTGCAAATGGTTTTATGAAGTTGGAATAAGGGGAGATTTCCTCGTTTGTAAATATACCTATAAAATCGATAAGTTATGAATATTTCCTATGTGTTGAGAAGTAAGTGATTTAAAAAAAATATTTATAAATAATTTTCTAAGTATTGGAATAAAATGATTTGGAAATGTTTTGACTATGAGAAGGTTATACAAAAATATTTCTAAGTGTTAATATAGGTTGAAATTCCTATTATGGATAAAGCTTTTCAGATATTGGAATATTAAAAGAGATTGAAAATATATCTCCGAGAAGATATTTCGGAACAAAGGTTTTGAAAAGATTTAATATATCGAGAATAACAAATTGAGCCTAGTGGCTGCTTATATGTGTAATGTGATAGTTAAATAACTGACTATCAAATCTGGCCAAATTCGTTGATCGTTTCAAAGAGACCGGGGTCGGATTTAATTGTTCGAAAACCACTTCGATCTGATTTGTGCGTTACGAATTGTGATATCTTGAAGATAATAGAGATGGTGATCTTAAAGGAGATTCGGTTTGTTCAAACCCCGAACAACTTGTATGGATGAATGCTATCATTGCATTGTTGCATGGAAGGCAGTGTTAGCATTTCAAGTGAATTTCTATTCAAAAGGTAAACATAGCCTCACGCCTCATCAACCGGGAAATGACTAAAACAGGGCATGCAGTAGGGCTAAGTGGGTCTCTCCCATTAGGGTATGTCATCATCTTTCTAGATTACGCTATTATTATGGATTTGGTTGTGCATGGGAGATCTCGATTACTATTGGAAGACCGGGATTATGACATATTCGGCACTACTAGTCATGAGGTAGGCCGATTCTGTGTGGTTGGGTACAAAATGTTCTTGGCAGACCCGGGTGCATTGATCTATAGATGCACCAATCGGAGGT
Source organism: Allium fistulosum (assembly GCA_030737815.1). Classification (NCBI taxonomy): domain Eukaryota; kingdom Viridiplantae; phylum Streptophyta; class Magnoliopsida; order Asparagales; family Amaryllidaceae; genus Allium; species Allium fistulosum. The sequence continues at coordinate 228,302,477 of CM060908.1, read as the reverse complement.
AGTTCCTTACCTGGTCATAGTATGGAATCCACTCTCCAATACGTGTCGTACTGTTTTGATTGTGTCCAACTATGTTGGAATGTGAGATGCAAGCATTTTAGCTATTTTAATAAGTATTTGTACTTAGACACCATATAATATCATAGGATTTTTATATAAAAGTGTTTTGGTTATCGTAAGGTAAAAACCCGACGTGTTTATGTGTGGCGTGGTCTTGCGAGATACCCTTTTGATTTCAAAGATTTTCGTATAACTTTAAATCCAACTGGGTGTGTTTCTCACGCTGGTTTTCTAGACTGACTCGGGTGTTATTTTATTATAATGCTTGGGTCAGACCGAGTATTGCAGATCCAGGTTAGGATGCCATGGAGCTCAGGAGACGAGCTGGAGGATTTCAGGCGTATTACATGGACTTGGTTATTTCCGCCGTGTGTGTTATGCTGTATATTCAGTACATGTGAGGACAAGTTATTATAACTGTCCAGATTGATTGTTGGCTGTTGTACTCTGATGATTGTATGTATATTAGCAGTTACAGTTTCTTTATGTATAAAGATCTGTATTTATCTATTATATATTGTTCCGCTACGATTGAGAGAGTCTATGTTATTGTTTCTGTTTTCTTCTATCTCTTCGTTTTCTTTTCCCCAAACAATCAGGTTTTCCGACATTCGATTTCTTGCCATGTAATACAGTGGACGTATTAGTGTCGATTTCCGAGGGTCGAAAATTCCGTTCGTTACATTTGGTATCAAAGCTGAAGGTTAAGCGAGAACTTTGGCTTTGGTGGGGTACTCGTTCGAGATAGGATTAGTAGCACCCTAGAAGGAGTTTGAGTGTATATATGTATATGTGCACGTAATTGTTAGTGATATAAAAATGTTTTATATTGTGATGGTTGATCTATTGAGTGGCTTATGGATTCTGGTTAATACAAGTAATTAACGTTATTGATAAGAGATCTCTAAACACTTGAACAGAGCAATTTGACATGGTATTGTTTTGAAATTGGGTAAATGGAATAATTTTACCTTGATTATATTTTATATATAAAGGAATAACTTTTTAGAAATTATTATGGTATATATGGTGTGCTTGGTTGTTAGAGAATGATAATATTTGATTATTATCATTTGTTGATTGTTGTTTGCGATCGAATAAAGGTTGATATGATAATACAAGTAAGAATAACAATTATGGAATGATTTTATATAACCTAAGTGAGATTATATAAATATATGACTTATAAATGTGATTTATAAACTAAAAAGGAAATTCAGAAGTATATTTTAAATATGATTTATAAAAATGATTTAAAAGCTGGGAATTTGGGAATTTAATTTCCTTTGGTTTTGGAAATGATTTTTCACAGCTTTGGGAAAATAATAATAGTATTATTTGAAAAATATTTTTAAATAGAAATATTTTTAAAAGGGTTTAAAAGGAAATAAAAGCACTAAACTCACTTCGGTCGTTGAAAAATTATTTCGGTGATGACTGCAACATCATCGACATTCATTTTCGAGTTTCTAAAGGAGGAATTGCTACCATTGGAGATTTGTTTGGTAAAACTGGTTTTGGTTTTAAAATTCAAAGGGGTAATTTGATATACCAAGGGATTGTGTGTGTTTTTTTTTAAATTGGTTCCTTTTATTGCTTTAACAAAAAATTAAAAGTTATAATGTACAACAAACTATAGCCCAAGCAAACAAAAGCTACAGATCAACTTAGACAAAATAAATAAATACAACTAAAAGCATACGAGTCTTTGGTTCGATACATAATCCAACACTTGAAAACCGTCAGCCCAGTTTAATGAATAATATTATCGGCACTACCAACCCATTCAACTTCAGCCCAATAAATAATATAACATTTTGTTGGGCCATCTGTTCTTCTTTACACAATAACATCGAACCATTTTTGCATGAACTCATCTCGTGATTCCTTCAATGTACAACCTGAGATTTGCCACTTTGAAAATGACTTCATTATCTTCTTGAAAGCCACACAAGCTATCAGGGAAAAAAATAACACCACCAAACACATAACTCCTGCATTGCTCGGTGGCCGTTGCGATTATGAAATTAGCCCATGCTAATTTTGGGGTTCGAACTCCATGGGTGAACACCCATAATCTGAAGGTAGATGGTGTTATTTCCAGATAAACCCTTTGTTCGTCTCAGGTGTGTGGAACATAAAAGAATTCAGAAGTGAAGCACCGAAATTTTGAGTTATCATTTGAAGTGAAAAGCTCGGCCTCACCAAAACAATGCATAAGGATATGAAACTAAAATGATTTAATACTAGATCTCAACTTAAATAACAGTTGCCCATATCCTAACAAAGATACTTTATACATTAGGCACTAAAAAATTAAATTTCCTTGTGCCTTCAGTAACATACACGGGAATTTCCACGTAAATGCAAAAATGAATTGTCGAAGTATACATGTCCTATATACTGCATATAACTCGAAAATCAGGGTATCAATCACAACTGACGTTTGCAGTCCCATGAGTACTAATACCATTGCAAATATACTTTAATCATTAATCCAAATGCGAGAAAATATCATAAATTACAAGGCACTATAAATTTGAAGTTGATGTGCCAATTAGAAATCTACAGTGCCCAAAGAATAAGAATAGTGGAATACATGGTACTCCTTCCAAACTTACCAAAAATTGAGACCATTAATCAGTTTTTGATGAATGTGAATTATTAGCTGAAGTCAGTGATAAAAGACTTACACAGCCCTGGATGCAATTTGGTTGGCCTCCTCGCCAGATCTAAGTGCAATGTATCTGCAGCTACTAGTACGCCATGTCATACCTGATATTCAACCACCTAAAGATGATTAAATTGCTCATGGATTTCGTAGTTTGTAAGAGTACGTCCTTCCAAACTTAAAACCAGCATTCCAACAGACTTGATCTGCACAGTACAACTGTCAATCCCTATGTCGAACCAATGATGTAAGTAAAAACGGTGCCGATAACGTTTAAGACGGGCTACTCCTCCAGATCCAAACAGTCGTCTTCCTATGGCCTAGATAACACCTAATCATTCAAAAGTCGACCATCGCGATAGGCGAATCAAGATTTGTCGAACAGATTTGAATCCGTGTGAACGCCGTTGGATGAATTTTTAATGTCAATAGGCTGGAAGTTCCATCCCCAATTCGCGATAAAATGCAATTGCCCCCAAAATCTGAATTAAGGAATAAGGTGTTTAAACTCTGGGATTTTCATTTAGATGTTTTATTGAGAGTATGAGAAAATAAGTTGATAACTTATAAATTTTGGGAATTCGTAAGTGAAACAAAGCTTTTAAAATTGTGGCATGTGAATGTAAAGGAAAGTAAATTTGGAATTGAACTATGGAATTGAAATTAACTTAAGTATAAAATGAATTACGGAAAGAAATTCGGCCTAAGTTAGGCTAAATAAAATAATTTTTGGAAATGAACTAATTGAATAAATTAGTGAGTGAATATAATTTTGGAATATGGTTGAAATATTGAAATTGAAACAAATGGATTGAGTCAAATGGAATTGAAATTGGATTTGAGTTAAAATGGATATAGACTTAAGTGGTGAAGGGTAATAAACATAAGAGCTTTTGTATAAAATGTTTATAGTAGACTTAAGAAGAATTTTATAATTCATAAATGGATGTAGAATTAAGTGAAACGTGTTAAACATAAAAAGTTGATGGAATTTTCTTAAGGGGTAATTAGTATTGAAAGGAATATACTAAGTAAATAATGGAATGTGAATAATGATTGCAAATAATTGATTGTAAGTGAAATGAATGTGAACAAGAGAATTTGGTGTAGCTAAGAAATCAATAGAAATAAATATGTAAGTTGTACGTATATTATTTCATTCACATTACGATTTGGTCCAGATTCGAGTACATGATTTTGAGATAATTTACATCGATCCGAGTTAGGATTTTTCACTCGATTCTCGACGGCGAACACTGGATGTGGATTTTTGATTGATTCTGGGATTCTCTATCATAGTATATGGCTATGTAAGGAGAATAACGGTTTCTAATCATGGAACTGGATCTAAGTCCGCACTAGAGGGTCATGTGAACGATACTAGTTCGAAAGTGAAATTGTGTGATCGAGCGAGGGTCAGATTTGATATTGCGTATGGATGATATATGAACGTCGTATGGGTTTAAGTAAAGAAAATGTTAGAAATTAAAATGCAGAATATTATGATTTTGAGCTATATGATTGGATATCATTGGTAAACAAGATGCAGGTATATAAAAGCAAGAGTTAATTTGATGCCCTTGATCTCATAATTAAAAATTGGATTGCACGAAAGAAAAGGTATATGTTTAAATTATTGTTTGATTTGATGGTTTTATGATTGAGCCACTTGGCTTTTGTTTTCTTTTGCTGATTGGTCCCGTACTGGTGATTTGTAGGTTTTCTGATCAAACCGCGTAAGGAGACGCTGACGAAATTTTTCAAAAATTTAAAGAGAGAGAAATTTTGAAGAAAATTTTGATAATTAAAAACTGATTTTTATTTTATGACCTGAAATGTTTGAATGGATAATATTATTTGGAATCTATGGATGGATTTGGAAATTTATTAAAAGTAATGACAAGGTTTCAACACATTGATTTTGGAAAGTTAAAGGCTTAACTGGATTTGGAAAATTATTTCCACTAATTAGTTTTAGAAAAAAAATGGATTTGGGCATTTTCCTATCTTTTTAAGGGGGAAAGAATGTAATGACCCAGAATTTTGGTTATTTGAAATTGGAATATTTAGTTGATTTTTAACATGTAAAAGTAAATTTTATAGATTAAATAACTCGAATTTTAAAAATAGTGATTTATTGGATAATTTAATTGTTGAATTTAATAATTGAAAATCATTTAAATAATTGAATATTGGGTTTTAAGCTAGATAAAAATAATTTTAAAGGCTTATTTAATTTCTATTAATAAGAATGAAGATAATAAACTTTTAAAATTGATTCTAAGGTGATTTAACCGATTTTGAAAATATATCGTTTTAATTAACGAGTGAAAATAACCTTTCGAGGCACAGTCTTGGAATTTGACGAAACCAGTTTCATTGGAGCCGTAATAGTGTATTATTATCTGATTTGAAATTTCATAGCGATTGGATTCACCGTTTGGTCGTACGGGGTAGAAACGTGTTGAATTTAATATTGGAAATTTAATATAATAATTTGGTTCGAAAAGCTATCTTCTCCATATTATCGAATTGGGACTCGAGACTTGTTCCATTGCGCTCGGAATAGGGTTACAACACTAGAAATGCTAGGCGGCATGCCTCGATAGGGGTTCGGGATTTTAAGTTACAATAAGCGAGATATTTTGAATTTAAATTATATATATATATATATATATATATATATTTGATTTGACTTCAGCCACCCTATCCTTCAATTACAGCCCACCCTATCCTGAAATAAGATCACAAACCTATACACATCAACTTTTTAAATACTTCTTTCCTTCGCTGGACAGTGTGAAAAGAAAAATAAGAAAACCAAAACTTCAAAAATAAATTTCTACTCCATGAAAAAATCTAAAACCAGTTTTAAAAATCTTCTTTTGTCGAGATTTTTCCACTGATATGCCATTTGTAGGGTGCGGCCATGGTTGGTGTTGTATGAATCACGTACAGGGGAGGCTCAAAAACTAGGGTTCGTCGTAGCTTGCGATAAGGAAGGAGATGATTGGATTGGAGATTATTTCCGAGTTTGGGACGTGAAGGCGCAGGTGTAGCCGGAGTTTGGAGGTTCTTGGTCAACAATAGGGGATCGCAACTTTTGGAAGGGGGAAGACGATGCTGTCTAATCACGTTACGATCTGGGGATGCGAGGCTGTGGCAAAGGGGTTCGATCGAACGAGGAGAAGTGGAGCGACGTGTGAGTGTGGTTGAATTGGTCGTTGGTGGCTTGGAGGCTCGTGCATGTGCATGTTTGTGGTCGTGCATTTGGGTCTGGAAGAATGTGACGACTCGGGTTTTGCCCGCTCGAAAATCAACATCCGTACTTCACATTGTACTAGAATGCCGCAGATTCGACCGTTCAAATCCAATTCGCCGGAGCTATAACACAATTAAGTAAACAACACAGCGGAAGAAAAGAATAATACATTGATATACAATATCTGATACAACAAAGTGATACAATGAATATCAATATACATCAGAGATATGATACAAGAAATAGCAGCGGAACAGAAAAGATAACAACAGCAGCGGAACAATATCAATAGAAGTGATAACTCCAAAATGATCTTCAGACAAGAATGAATCCACAACTCCAAGATAAGCAACTCCGATGAATGAACTAGCTCCAGATAATCTACTAAACCTGAATATCTGAAAAACCCAACTCTAGACTGCACGTGTGGAAAATTATGAGCACCCAGAGTTTAGGAAAGGAACAATAAACTCCGGATCAGTCATGGGACTGGTGTGAGCAACAAAAACAGTTTATCTTTAAACAATCAACAAAAGATTTTAAACATTGAAAACCGCAATGCTTTTGGAAAATGAAACTACCATAAGACCTCCCGCCACACACACAATGCAAACGCAGAATTGGAGGAGATTTCTTCTTATGATAGTCAAACATGTTTACTACGCAAATCATTGGATTATTATTTTTAGTGCATAGTGTAGAAAACATTTTCGAAAATATAATATTAATCTTAGCCAGCATAGACATTTCGAACTATGCCTACTATAGCTACCATCTAAACAGTGGGGCGCCACCATAAGTAAATGGCAGGTTCTACAACTAATACCGTACAAGTTCCGTATAGGGAAATGGATTTCCAACAAATGGTCAGGCTAAGGAACTTCCTATGCCACGAAGGAAACGCCTCTGGCTGGACGCTCCGAGAGACAAACTGCTCTCTGCCAAACAAGGCCGGGTTACCCCTGTAACAGGTAACTCACGAATATGCCACCTCCCGGTCCTTTGGGACCTTTATCCGAGCGCTCGATATCCAACATCACACATCATAAAGAAAGTGTATCCACATGAGTAAGTATCTGGGCTCCATACCATGATACCACCCCTTTCCAGAAGGAAATGACATACCCTAAAGGGCGCGACCCTCATAACCTTGCCGCAACATTCCTGTTTCGACCATTTCCGGGTAGTGAGGTGCTGACGAAGTCTCGTCCACAAAGCTATGCTTTGTCACAAAGCCATGCTTTGGATCAACAGATGATCAACCTATGATCACAAAGATAAATGATCAAACAAATGATCATATCACAAATGATCAAACACTGATCATCACACAACAACACTCAGCATGCCACATTACCAAATTGGGAATATATCGCTGATAAATTTCAACTACATAACCTCTGAGCTCGTACGTCTCAGAGAAGGGTGTTAAGCTAAGAGAATAAATTCTCCGCCACCAACAGAAATGTATTTGAAAGAAATCTGCTTTATATCTCAAAGTGTAATGTCAGACACACAATCCATACAAGTCTGTTCCGGGATCGAACAGAACCGAAGGCACTTCTCACGAAGCCCTTGCAAATCCGGATAATTTCCAATCACGTCCGGACTTCCCGTCACTAAGGATGATAAAACCTCTATATCGGGGATCAGCCGATGCAGAGTAACTCGACGGTAATCCTTCCGTTTTCAAAAATATCCGGTCTTCAACACCGGTCTTCAAATGCGATCCATATACGACGTATCACATATTCGGAATAGGTTATACGACCCAAAGGTCCTCTCCCGGCTAAACCGAATAGTGAGCGTAATATTTAAAAACATATGGATATGGGATTTCAATTAAGTCACAACTTAATAATTCAACTTCTTTTTAAATGGTTTCCATCGATTACCATTTCAAATCTTTTCAACAAAAAGATTTATCTTTACGGTTTAAACAGTTTCCACACTTTAATCTTTTAAACAAAAGATTCATTCACAGATTTTCCAAATTAATTTCCATTTCAATTTGATTAACTCGTTAAATCTTTAAATCAAAGATTTAACTTATAGCTTTCAAAACAATCCCATTTCAAATGATTTAAACCCATCATTATTTTAAATCTGTTAAAAATAAACAGATTCAATTCATAGCTTTTCAAAACAATTTATTCATAACTTGGAAAACCATTTTCACTTCAATATTGAAATTCCTTTAATTAAATTGAAATTTCATTTCTTATCTGAAAGCTTTTATTCTTTTAAAAACAACAGTTTCATTTTAGAAAATCTGATTCATTCATACGAGTTAAAGTCTTTGGGTTAAATCCAAATTCACAAAATTATACTTTTAAATGGTTTAACTTTATATAAACACATTTATAACATTTTCAATCCCTAGTTTCAAATCATAGGATTCAATTTCAAACTTGAATTCAAATTTAATCAAATTATTTAAATTTCCAAAACTCGATTAAGTTGTTCAAAATAAATTTTATCTTTGAAATTCTATTTCAAAAGCTTTTCACTTTAAACCCAAATTTCCAATTTCAAAATCAATTGAAATTAAAATTTCAATTTCAAAAACATCAGATTTACATTATCTGTGACTTAACCGATTTCCACGTGAAATCCATATTTGTGTGTGTAAAAGTGTAGTCCGGGGGTTTAACACAATAGTGCAACAACATCAATCATCACAGATATATCGATAAGCGGTAAAATCGATAACGCTTATCTTCATTTACAGATTCGTAGATAAAATAAATTTATCAGTCACAAAGATTCACTATTACAATTCGATGTGGGTTTCAGATAACCAACTGGAATCCGACTCCCTGTCGCATCGAAATTCAAGTGCCGTTTTACGGGTCATGGGTTTTCACATATATACAGAAACAAACTACGAATCACAGTCTAGCATAAGGCAAGTCACATCATACAGTATCATAATCACAAACAAAAATATTACTCTAGTACACCATATTTGATGACAGTCCATCATCTTCAATTAAGGTGAATGTGATTTAATTGAATTAACCACATAATTAACAATTTTTACTGGCTCTAAGTGGTACGGGTTTGTTGGCCTTAATTAATCATAAATTAATTTAATAACATGAATTTAATCACTTCTTAATTATCTTTAAAACAATTAATTAATCTTAATTGATTATAAATTAATAACCTTAATTTTTTTTTATTAATAAAACTTAATTAATCAATTTAATCATTCACTAACCTTTAATTAATTTCAATTTATTTCACTAAGTAATTATCTCTTAATTACTTATTTTAACTAATCAACCCTCAATTACATTAAGGGATTTATTAATACCTTTTGATTTTAAAACTTAGCTTAAACCTTGTTTTTATAATTTGAAATTAAAATTTGAAATTTCAAAAACAGAACAGGTTTTGAAATCTGCTACCAAACATCACCCGAGCCATGACCAAAATGGCTTCGAGTCCCAACTTAAACTACTTCGAGCAAAACATAATTTAACCCGAGTAAACAACCCTTTCCTTCTTCTTCTCCACTTTTCTTTTAACTTTGATGTTGTTTTAAAATTCAAATTTGTTTAAAATCACTCGCGTATGCATTCGAATACCAACCCGAGCCAACATCACGTTTTTCTCGAGAGTAAACCCGAGCCACCATCATCTTCTTCAACCATCAGCCATTACTCACGCTCACTGACATGTGCACGTGTATAGGTGATTGGATCACCTCCGATTAACGCTGAGACGATACACATGTCGACAATCATCTCATCGACTCACCTAACCTCCAAGATCAACGATTAATGCTGGAAATCAAAATCGAACAAGTCCAACTTCCACTGGGATCAACCCATTCGCCAAAAATCCCCTGCCGTCGACGATCTCGACTACTTGGAACCACGCCGTCACGTCCAGGAATTCATCGAAGCCACCTCTTCCTGTTCCCACCTGACCGATCACCCCACTTGCCCCGACAATGACGAACTTTTCTCCTAAACTTTATCGACCAAACTGGGTTATTAAACCCTAATTCGATCTCGTCTGATCACTACGATCCATAAAAAATTTTACGAGTATTTTTCCCATGATCTCCTGTGCGTCAGCTTCCTCCACCATGAATTTCAACACCCAGTTCGACGTGGATCGCCGGAAATTGACCCAAATACAATTTCCGTTCATCTCGAGATTTCGCATCCAATAACGAACAAAAAATTCTGAAATTTATTTTAAAAATCATGGTTTTTGATGTTGAACAAGGTGATGTAGATAAATCAATAAGATGTGATACTTGAATTTCGACATGATTTTGGGTTTTACTATAAACTTCATTCCCAGACAAAACATTCTCATTTTTTTTCTATATTAAAAATATTTTTAAAATTTGTATTACTTTGTTACAATTATCTTACTTTCAGGAATCATAGCTTGAAAGAGATTTGACAGAAGATATGAATTTTTTTCTTTGGTTGTTCTTGGGTCTAGAATCACAGTAGAGTACACATATATACCCAGGCATGTATACTTCCAACCACACAAACATATATATACATGTAGAGATATTCATTTATAATTTTTCACAACAACTACTTCACAAAGCATCATAGATTCGAATTTCAAAGGGGTCAGTTTGCTCACCGTGGTTAAAAGAAAGAACAGAGCACTTCTTTTGTTTTGAAACAGCCTTATGAAAAATGCAAACTGAAGTCCTTTTCTTTGATCCCTGATTTGTTTTGATAGGTGTTGTTTATGTTGAAGTTTAAGATGATATTTTACTTTAGTTTCTCTCAGTCTAGAATGAACGAAACTGAAGTGGAGATTGATAAAAAGAACGAGTTTGCTGGTTATAATATTTGGTACAAGGTGATCATATTTGTTTAGTACAACCAACAGAGATGTTTTCTTGTTTATTGACTGTGCATATCTCTTTGGTGGCTGATATCTTGTTTTGGTGGCTAAAGATGATCTTGCATTAATTGTTTTGTACAACTTTGCTTATTTTATTTTCTAAAGTCTTTGTTCAACTTTTGCAATCTTAACTTGATTTCGGCAGAGATGTTATATTTTGTACTTGTTTTATTTGTTTAACTTAAATGCTTAACATACTTTTGTATTGCTGGTTTGATGCTAGAGATGTGGCATTAATTGCCTTGGTACATATTTTTTTCTTTACTCGGCTGAAGATGATGTATTGGTGTACTTTAGAGATGTTAATGTTTTTGGTGACTAAGATATTTGTATTTATCACTTAATTCTACAAATTTTAATTCAAAAATTCATTTAATTATCAATTTAAATTTAAATAAAATTCGAGGTCGTTACAGACTTCCCCCCTTAAAAGAATTTCGTCCACGAAATTACCAAGGAGACAAAAAGATAGATGAAGAATATTTCATCAACTGAACATCTGTTCTGCATTTGGCTTACCAAATCAGAATATCAATAACAGATACAAGAGCGAATCTGTCTTAACACTTCACAAGATACTCGGGTTATCCAGATCTACGAAGTATGCAGTGGCATCGGTTAGTTCGAAGTGATAACTAACCATTCGTAGAATATACTGGGTCCCAAAAAAATAGATAGATATATCGATACAATTTCAAATTTTTCAATTTAAAAACTAAAGCATACCTACCAACCATAGCAATCAAAGCAACCAATTCATCCAAACAAACAATTTTGGCTCAGTTGGAGTTTATGTCCCATATTAATATATCGAATTCCTTTCTGGATCTACCAGAAATTATCGAAGAATTGAGAAAAGATGACGAACAAAAGAGATTGATAGAGAAAAGATTACTTCCTCGTTGTTACAGAGTATCGACCATTTATAGTCGTATTTCCCTGTCCCCTATCTCGTCCTCTTCTTGCACTCATACTCACTATCAGTGGATAACAAGAGAATTTACTGAGGCATTCGGACGGATATCTGAGAATACTAATTCTAGAGTTTACTTCACTCTATCTCTAATGAGCTACTTAACGTGTTATACTCCTGAGCTAAAGTTCAACCTTAGCTCTGATACCACATGTGACGACTCGGGTTTTGCCCGCTCGAAAATCAACATCCGTACTTCACATTGTACTAGAATGCCGCAGATTCGACCGTTCAAATCCGATTCGCCGGAGCTATAACACAATTAAGTAAACAACACAGCGGAAGAAAAGAATAATACATTGATATACAATATCTGATACAACAGAGTGATACAATGAATATCAATATACATCAGAGATATGATACAAGAAATAGCAGCGGAAAAGAAAAGATAACAACAGCAGCGGAACAATATCAATAGAAGTGATAACTCCAAAATGATCTTCAGACAAGAATGAATCCACAACTCCAAGATAAGCAACTCCGATGAATGAACTAGCTCCAGATAATCTACTAAACCTGAATATCTGAAAAACCCAACTCTAGACTGCTCGTGTGGAAAATTATGAGCACCCAGAGTTTAGGAAAGGAACAATAAACTCCGGATCAGTCATGGGACTGGTGTGAGCAACAAAAACAGTTTATCTTTAAATAATCAACAAAAGATTTTAAACATTGAAATCCGCAATGCTTTTGGAAAATGAAACTACCATAAGACCTCCCGCCACACACACAATGCAAACGCAGAATTGGAGGAGATTTCTTCTTATGATAGTCAAACATGTTTACTACGCAAATCATTGGATTATTATTTTTAGTGCATAGTGTAGAAAACATTTTCGAAAATATAATATTAATCTTAGCCATCATAGACATTTCGAACTATGCCTACTATAGCTACCATCTAAACAGTGGGGCGCCACCATAAGTAAATGGCAGGTTCTACAACTAATACCGTACAAGTTCCGTATTGGGAAATGGATTTCCAACAAATGGTCAGGCTAAGGAACTTCCTATGCCACGAAGGAAACGCCTCTGGCTGGACGCTCCGAGAGACAAACTGCTCTCTGCCAAACAAGGCCGGGTTACCCCTGTAACAGGTAACTCACGAATATGCCACCTCCTGGTCCTTTGGGACCTTTATCCGAGCGCTCGATATCCAACATCACACATCATAAAGAAAGTGTATCCACATGAGTAAGTATCTGGGCTCCATACCATGATACCACCCCTTTCCAGAAGGAAATGACATACCCTAAAGGGCGCGACCCTCATAACCTTGTCGCAACATTCCTGTTTCGACCATTTCCGGGTAGTGAGGTCCTGACGAAGTCTCGTCCACAAAGCTACGCTTTGTCACAAAGCCATGCTTTGGGTCAACAGATGATCAACCTATGATCACAAAGATAAATGATCAAACAAATGATCATATCACAAATGATCAAACACTGATCATCACACAGCAACACTCAGCATGCCACATTACCAAATTTGGAATATATCGCTGATAAATTTCAACTACATAACCTCTGAGCTCGTACGTCTCAGAGAAGGGTGTTAAGCTAAGAGAATAAATTCTCCGCCACCAACAGAAATGTATTTGAAAGAAATCTGCTTTATATCTCAAAGTGTAATGTCAGACACACAATCCATACAAGTCTGTTCCGGGATCGAACAGAACCGAAGGCACTTCTCACGAAGCCCTTGCAAATCCGGATAATTTCCAATCACGTCCGGACTTCCCATCACTAAGGATGATAAAACCTCTATATCGGGGATCAGCCGATGCAGAGTAACTCGACGGTAATCCTTCCGTTTTCAAAAATATCCGGTCTTCAACACCGGTCTTCAAATGCGATCCATATACGACGTATCACATATTCGGAATGGGTTATACGACCCAAAGGTCCTCTCCCGGCTAAACCGAATAGTGAGCGTAATATTTAAAAACATATGGATATGGGATTTCAATTAAGTCACAACTTAATAATTCAACTTCTTTTTAAATGGTTTCCATCGATTACCATTTCAAATCTTTTCAACAAAAAGATTTATCTTTACGGTTTAAACAGTTTCCACACTTTAATCTTTTAAACAAAAGATTCATTCACAGATTTTCCAAATTAATTTCCATTTCAATTTGATTAACTCGTTAAATCTTTAAATCAAAGATTTAACTTATAGCTTTCAAAACAATCCCATTTCAAATGATTTAAACCCATCATTATTTTAAATCTGTTAAAAATAAACAGATTCAATTCATAGCTTTTCAAAACAATTTATTCATAACTTGGAAAACCATTTTCACTTCAATATTGAAATTCCTTTAATTAAATTGAAATTTCATTTCTTATCTGAAAGCTTTTATTCTTTTAAAAACAACAGTTTCATTTCAGAAAATCTGATTCATTCATACGAGTTAAAGTCTTTGGGTTAAATCCAAATTCTCAAAATTATACTTTTAAATGGTTTAACTTTATATAAACACATTTATAACATTTTCAATCCCTAGTTTCAAATCATAGGATTCAATTTCAAACTTGAATTCAAATTTAATCAAATTATTTAAATTTCCAAAACTCGATTAAGTTGTTCAAAATAAATTTTATCTTTGAAATTCTATTTCAAAAGCTTTTCACTTTAAACTCAAATTTCCAATTTCAAAATCAATTGAAATTAAAATTTTAATTTCAAAAACATCAGATTTACATTATCTGTGACTTAACCGATTTCCACGTGAAATCCATATTTGTGTGTGTAAAAGTGTAGTCCGGGGGTTTAACACAATAGTGCAACAACATCAATCATCACAGATATATCGATAAGCGGTAAAATCGATAACGCTTATCTTCATTCACCAATTCATAGATAAAATAAATTTATCAGTCACAAAGATTCACTATTACAATTCGATGTGGGTTTCAGATAACCAACTGGAATCCGACTCCCTGTCGCATCGAAATTCAAGTGCCGTTTTACGGGTCATGGGTTTTCACATATATACAGAAACAAACTACGAATCACAGTCTAGCATAAGGCAAGTCACATCATACAGTATCATAATCACAAACAAAAATATTACTCCAGTACACCATATTTGATGACAGTCCATCATCTTCAATTAAGGTGAATGTGATTTAATTGAATTAACCACATAATTAACAATTTTTACTGGCTCTAAGTGGTACGGGTTTGTTGGCCTTAATTAATCATAACTTAATTTAATAACATGAATTTAATCACTTCTTAATTATCTTTAAAACAATTAATTAATCTTAATTGATTATAAATTAATAACCTTAATTTTTTTTATTAATAAAACTTAATTAATCAATTTTAATCATTCACTAACCTTTAATTAATTTCAATTTATTTCACTAAGTAATTACCTCTTAATTACTTATTTTAACTAATCAACCCTCAATTACATTAAGGGATTTATTAATACCTTTTGATTTTAAAACTTAGCTTAAACCTTGTTTTTATAATTTGAAATTAAAATTTGAAATTTCAAAAACAGAACAGGTTTTGAAATCTGCTACCAAACATCACCCGAGCCATGACCAAAATGGCTTCGAGTCCCAACTTAAACTGCTTCGAGCAAAACATAATTTAACCCGAGTAAACAACCCTTTCCTTCTTCTTCTCCACTTTTTTTTAACTTTGATGTTGTTTTAAAATTCAAATTTGTTTAAAATCACTCGCGTATGCATTCGAATCCCAACCCGAGCCAACATCACGTTTTTCTCGAGAGTAAACCCGAGCCACCATCATCTTCTTCAACCATCAGCCATTACTCACGCTCACTGACATGTGCACGTGTACAGGTGATTGGATCACCTCCGATTAACGCTGAGACGATACACATGTCGACAATCATCTCATCGACTCACCTAACCTCCAAGATCAACGATTCATGCTGGAAATCAAAATCGAACAAGTCCAGCTTCCACTGGGATCAACCCATTCGCCAAAAATCCCCTGCCGTCGACGATCTCGACTACTTGGAACCACGCCGTCACGTCCAGGAATTCATCGAAGCCACCTCTTCCTGTTCCCACCTGACCGATCACCCCACGTGCCCCGACAATGACGAACTTTTCTCCTAAACTTTATCGACCAAACTGGGTTATTAAACCCTAATTCGATCTCGTCTGATCACTACGATCCATAAAAAATTTTACGAGTATTTTTCCCATGATCTCCTGTGCGTCAGCTTCCTCCACCATGAATTTCAACACCCAGTTCGACGTGGATCGCCGGAAATTGACCCAAATACAATTTCCGTTCATCTCGAGATTTCGCATCCAATAACGAACAAAAAATTCTGAAATTTATTTTAAAAATCATGGTTTTTGATGTTGAACAAGGTGATGTAGATAAATCAATAAGATGTGATACTTGAATTTCGACATGATTTTGGGTTTTACTATAAACTTCATTCCCAGACAAAACATTCTCATTTTTTTTTCTATATTAAAAATATTTTTAAAATTTGTATTACTTTGTTACAATTATCTTACTTTCAGGAATCATAGCTTGAAAGAGATTTGACAGAAGATATGTATTTTTTTCTTTGGTTGTTCTTGGGTCTAGAATCACAATAGAGTACACATATATACCCCGGCATGTATACTTCCAACCACACAAACATATATATACATGTAGAGATATTCATTTATCATTTTTCACAACAACTACTTCACAAAGCATCATAGATTCGAATTTCAAAGGGGTCAGTTTGCTCACCGTGGTTAAAAGAAAGAACAGAGCACTTCTTTTGTTTTGAAACAGCCTTATGAAAAATGCAAACTGAAGTCCTTTTCTTTGAACCCTGATTTGTTTTGATAGGTGTTGTTTATGTTGAAGTTTAAGATGATATTTTACTTTAGTTTCTCTCAGTCTGGAATGAACGATACTGAAGTGGAGATTGATAAAAAGAACGAGTTTGCTGGTTATAATATTTGGTACAAGGTGATCATATTTGTTTAGTACAACCAACAGAGATGTTTTCTTGTTTATTGACTGTGCATATCTCTTTGGTGGCTGATATCTTGTTTTGGTGGCTAAAGATGATCTTGCATTAATTGTTTTGTACAACTTTGCTTATTTTATTTTCTAAAGTCTTTGTTCAACTTTTGCAATCTTAACTTGATTTCGGCAGAGATGTTATATTTTGTACTTGTTTTATTTGTTTAACTTAAATGCTTAACATACTTTTGTATTGCTGGTTTGATGCTAGAGATGTGGCATTAATTGCCTTGGTACATATTTTTTTCTTTACTCGGCTGAAGATGATGTATTGGTGTACTTTAGAGATGTTAATGTTTTTGGTGACTAAGAGATTTGTATTTATCACTTAATTCTACAAATTTTAATTCAAAAATTCATTTAATTATCAATTTAAATTTAAATAAAATTCGGGGTCGTTACAGACTTCCCCCCTTAAAAGAATTTCGTCCACGAAATTACCAAGGAGACAAAAAGATAGATGAAGAATATTTCATCAACTGAACATCTGTTCTGCATTTGGCTTACCAAATCAGAATATCAATAACAGATACAAGAGCGAATCTGTCTTAACACTTCACAAGATACTCGGGTTATCCAGATCTACGAAGTATGCAGTGGCATCGGTTAGTTCGAAGTGATAACTAACCATTCGTAGAATATACTGGGTCCCAAAAAAATAGATAGATATATCGATACAATTTCAAAATTTTCAATTTAAAAACTAAAGCATACCTACCAACCATAGCAATCAAAGCAACCAATTCATCCAAACAAACAATTTTGGCTCAGTTGGAGTTTATGTCCCATATTAATATATCGAATTCCTTTCTGGATCTACCAGAAATTATCGAAGAATTGAGAAAAGATGACGAACAAAAGAGATTGATAGAGAAAAGATTACTTCCTCGTTGTTACAGAGTATCGACCATTTATAGTCGTATTTCCCTGTCCCCTATCTCGTCCTCTTCTTGCACTCATACTCACTATCAGTGGATAATAAGAGAATTTACTGAGGCATTCGG
The DNA here is from genome assembly GCA_030737815.1 of Allium fistulosum. Taxonomy (NCBI): domain Eukaryota; kingdom Viridiplantae; phylum Streptophyta; class Magnoliopsida; order Asparagales; family Amaryllidaceae; genus Allium; species Allium fistulosum. The sequence goes on along the minus strand of CM060908.1, from coordinate 228,284,586 downwards.
ACGGATATCTGAGAATACTCATTCTAGAGTTTACTTCACTCTATCTCTAATGAGCTACTTAACGTGTTAAACTCCTGAGCTAAAGTTCAACCTTAGCTCTGATACCACATGTGACGACTCGGGTTTTGCCCGCTCGAAAATCAACATCCGTACTTCACATTGTACTAGAATGCCGCAGATTCGACCGTTCAAATCCGATTCGCCGGAGCTATAACACAATTAAATAAACAACACAGCGGAAGAAAAGAATAATACATTGATATACAATATCTGATACAACAGAGTGATACAATGAATATCAATATACATCAGAGATATGATACAAGAAATAGCAGCGGAAAAGAAAAGATAACAACAGCAGCGGAACAATATCAATAGAAGTGATAACTCCAAAATGATCTTCAGACAAGAATGAATCCACAACTCCAAGATAAGCAACTCCGATGAATGAACTAGCTCCAGATAATCTACTAAACCTGAATATCTGAAAAACCCAACTCTAGACTGCTCGTGTGGAAAATTATAAGCACCCAGAGTTTAGGAAAGGAACAATAAACTCCGGATCAGTCATGGGACTGGTGTGAGCAACAAAAACAGTTTATCTTTAAACAATCAACAAAAGATTTTAAACATTGAAATCCGCAATGCTTTTGGAAAATGAAACTACCATAAGACCTCCCGCCACACACACAATGCAAACGCAGAATTGGAGGAGATTTCTTCTTATGATAGTCAAACATGTATACTACGCAAATCATTGGATTATTATTTTTAGTGCATAGTGTAGAAAACATTTTCGAAAATATAATATTAATCTTAGCCAGCATAGACATTTCGAACTATGCCTACTATAGCTACCATCTAAACAGTGGGGCGCCACCATAAGTAAATGGCAGGTTCTACAACTAATACCGTACAAGTTCCGTATTGGGAAATGGATTTCCAACAAATGGTCAGGCTAAGGAACTTCCTATGCCACGAAGGAAACGCCTCTGGCTGGACGCTCCGAGAGACAAACTGCTCTCTGCCAAACAAGGCCGGGTTACCCCTGTAACAGGTAACTCACGAATATGCCACCTCCCGGTCCTTTGGGACCTTTATCCGAGCGCTCGATATCCAACATCACACATCATAAAGAAAGTGTATCCACATGAGTAAGTATCTGGGCTCCATACCATGATACCACCCCTTTCCAGAAGGAAATGACATACCCTAAAGGGCGCGACCCTCATAACCTTGCCGCAACATTCCTGTTTCGACCATTTCCGGGTAGTGAGGTCCTGACGAAGTCTCGTCCACAAAGCTACGCTTTGTCACAAAGCCATGCTTTGGATCAACAGATGATCAACCTATGATCACAAAGATAAATGATCAAACAAATGATCATATCACAAATGATCAAACACTGATCATCACACAGCAACACTCAGCATGCCACATTACCAAATTGGGAATATATCGCTGATAAATTTCAACTACATAACCTCTGAGCTCGTACGTCTCAGAGAAGGGTGTTAAGCTAAGAGAATAAATTCTCCGCCACCAACAGAAATGTATTTGAAAGAAATCTGCTTTATATCTCAAAGTGTAATGTCAGACACACAATCCATACAAGTCTGTTCCGGGATCGAACAGAACCGAAGGCACTTCTCACGAAGCCCTTGCAAATCCGGATAATTTCCAATCACGTCCGGACTTCCCGTCACTAAGGATGATAAAACCTCTATATCGGGGATCAGCCGATGCAGAGTAACTCGACGGTAATCCTTCCGTTTTCAAAAATATCCGGTCTTCAACACCGGTCTTCAAATGCGATCCATATACGACGTATCACATATTCAGAATGGGTTATACGACCCAAAGGTCCTCTCCCGGCTAAACCGAATAGTGAGCGTAATATTTAAAAACATATGGATATGGGATTTCAATTAAGTCACAACTTAATAATTCAACTTCTTTTTAAATGGTTTCCATCGATTACCATTTCAAATCTTTTCAACAAAAAGATTTATCTTTACGGTTTAAACAGTTTCCACACTTTAATCTTTTAAACAAAAGATTCATTCACAGATTTTCCAAATTAATTTCCATTTCAATTTGATTAACTCGTTAAATCTTTAAATCAAAGATTTAACTTATAGCTTTCAAAACAATCCCATTTCAAATGATTTAAACCCATCATTATTTTAAATCTGTTAAAAATAAACAGATTCAATTCATAGCTTTTCAAAACAATTTATTCATAACTTGGAAAACCATTTTCACTTCAATATTGAAATTCCTTTAATTAAATTGAAATTTCATTTCTTATCTGAAAGCTTTTATTCTTTTAAAAACAACAGTTTCATTTCAGAAAATCTGATTCATTCATACGAGTTAAAGTCTTTGGGTTAAATCCAAATTCTCAAAATTATACTTTTAAATGGTTTAACTTTATATAAACACATTTATAACATTTTCAATCCCTAGTTTCAAATCATAGGATTCAATTTCAAACTTGAATTCAAATTTAATCAAATTATTTAAATTTCCAAAACTTGATTAAGTTGTTCAAAATAAATTTTATCTTTGAAATTCTATTTCAAAAGCTTTTCACTTTAAACCCAAATTTCCAATTTCAAAATCAATTGAAATTAAAATTTCAATTTCAAAAACATCAGATTTACATTATCTGTGACTTAACCGATTTCCACGTGAAATCCATATTTGTGTGTGTAAAAGTGTAGTCCGGGGGTTTAACACAATAGTGCAACAACATCAATCATCACAGATATATCGATAAGCGGTAAAATCGATAACGCTTATCTTCATTCACAGATTCATAGATAAAATAAATTTATCAGTCACAAAGATTCACTATTACAATTCGATGTGGGTTTCAGATAACCAACTGGAATCCGACTCCCTGTCGCATCGAAATTCAAGTGCCGTTTTACGGGTCATGGGTTTTCACATATATACAGAAACAAACTACGAATCACAGTCTAGCATAAGGCAAGTCACATCATACAGTATCATAATCACAAACAAAAATATTACTCCAGTACACCATATTTGATGACAGTCCATCATCTTCAATTAAGGTGAATGTGATTTAATTGAATTAACCACATAATTAACAATTTTTACTGGCTCTAAGTGGTACGGGTTTGTTGGCCTTAATTAATCATAAATTAATTTAATAACATGAATTTAATCACTTCTTAATTATCTTTAAAACAATTAATTAATCTTAATTGATTATAAATTAATAACCTTAATTTTTTTTATTAATAAAACTTAATTAATCAATTTTAATCATTCACTAACCTTTAATTAATTTCAATTTATTTCACTAAGTAATTACCTCTTAATTACTTATTTTAACTAATCAACCCTCAATTACATTAAGGGATTTATTAATACCTTTTGATTTTAAAACTTAGCTTAAACCTTGTTTTTATAATTTGAAATTAAAATTTGAAATTTCAAAAACAGAACAGGTTTTGAAATCTGCTACCAAACATCACCCGAGCCATGACCAAAATGGCTTCGAGTCCCAACTTAAACTGCTTCGAGCAAAACATAATTTAACCCGAGTAAACAACCCTTTCCTTCTTCTTCTCCACTTTTCTTTTAACTTTGATGTGGTTTTAAAATTCAAATTTGTTTAAAATCACTCGCGTATGCATTCGAATCCCAACCCGAGCCAACATCACGTTTTTCTCGAGAGTAAACCCGAGCCACCATCATCTTCTTCAACCATCAGCCATTACTCACGCTCACTGACATGTGCACGTGTACAGGTGATTGGATCACCTCCGATTAACGCTGAGACGATACACATGTCGACAATCATCTCATCGACTCACCTAACCTCCAAGATCAACGATTCATGCTGGAAATCAAAATCGAACAAGTCCAGCTTCCACTGGGATCAACCCATTCGCCAAAAATCCCCTGCCGTCGACGATCTCGACTACTTGGAACCACGCCGTCACGTCCAGGAATTCATCGAAGCCACCTCTTCCTGTTCCCACCTGGCCGATCACCCCACGTGCCCCGACAATGACGAACTTTTCTCCTAAACTTTATCGACCAAACTGGGTTATTAAACCCTAATTCGATCTCGTCTGATCACTACGATCCATAAAAAATTTTACGAGTATTTTTCCCATGATCTCCTGTGCGTAAGCTTCCTCCACCATGAATTTCAACACCCAGTTCGACGTGGATCGCCGGAAATTGACCCAAATACAATTTCCGTTCATCTCGAGATTTCGCATCCAATAACGAACAAAAAATTCTGAAATTTATTTTAAAAATCATGGTTTTTGATGTTGAACAAGGTGATGTAGATAAATCAATAAGATGTGATACTTGAATTTCGACATGATTTTGGGTTTTACTATAAACTTCATTCCCAGACAAAACATTCTCATTTTTTTTTCTATATTAAAAATATTTTTAAAATTTGTATTACTTTGTTACAATTATCTTACTTTCAGGAATCATAGCTTGAAAGAGATTTGACAGAAGATATGAATTTTTTTCTTTGGTTGTTCTTGGGTCTAGAATCACAATAGAGTACACATATATACCCCGGCATGTATACTTCCAACCACACAAACATATATATACATGTAGAGATATTCATTTATCATTTTTCACAACAACTACTTCACAAAGCATCATAGATTCGAATTTCAAAGGGGTCAGTTTGCTCACCGTGGTTAAAAGAAAGAACAGAGCACTTCTTTTGTTTTGAAACAGCCTTATGAAAAATGCAAACTGAAGTCCTTTTCTTTGATCCCTGATTTGTTTTGATAGGTGTTGTTTATGTTGAAGTTTAAGATGATATTTTACTTTAGTTTCTCTCAGTCTGGAATGAACGAAACTGAAGTGGAGATTGATAAAAAGAACGAGTTTGCTGGTTATAATATTTGGTACAAGGTGATCATATTTGTTTAGTACAACCAACAGAGATGTTTTCTTGTTTATTGACTGTGCATATCTCTTTGGTGGCTGATATCTTGTTTTGGTGGCTAAAGATGATCTTGCATTAATTGTTTTGTACAACTTTGCTTATTTTATTTTCTAAAGTCTTTGTTCAACTTTTGCAATCTTAACTTGATTTCGGCAGAGATGTTATATTTTGTACTTGTTTTATTTGTTTAACTTAAATGCTTAACATACTTTTGTATTGTTGGTTTGATGCTAGAGATGTGGCATTAATTGCCTTGGTACATATTTTTTTCTTTACTCGGCTGAAGATGATGTATTGGTGTACTTTAGAGATGTTAATGTTTTTGGTGACTAAGAGATTTGTATTTATCACTTAATTCTACAAATTTTAATTCAAAAATTCATTTAATTATCAATTTAAATTTAAATAAAATTCGGGGTCGTTACAAAGAATGAGAAGGAGAGGGGGAGAAAAAGAAGCGTAGCGAGTTGGGGTTGTGGATGGGCCGAGCCCGTTTGTTGGGTAATTAGAAATTTGAAATGTGATAAATTTTATTTATTTAGTTTGTAAATCGTATAAACCCAATATCTCATTCGTTTTAGGTCCAAATCCAACGCGGTCAGTCGCGTTGGGTTTGTATTAACGAGATCTTTACTATGGAACCAAATTGGTTGAAATTAGAGCTTGCAGAATTTTCAGTTAAATTTGAACGTCGTTCGAATTTAATTAGAACCATAACGTGAAAGCGACAACTGGAATCAATGTGAGTAAATCTCACTTATCTTGGATAATTGGTTTTATTTTTAAATAGTTAAAATTATTTATTGGTTGATTGGATGAATTGATAAATTATTATTTTCATTTGGATGTTATATTATATATATTAGTATATATATTAGTAGTTGGGTATATTCCCGCCGATTGGAGCAGATGAGACACTATGCGCCCCGCATAATAGAGGATGACCCTATATTACCGTGATATCCCGCCTCGAAGCGGGATTGGTATTTTATGTTATATAACATCTGTGGATGCAGGGAAACAGGTTGGAGGGATCCAACTGGATTTCTCAAAAATGTTGATTTTTAATTTCATACATAGTGGTATATGATGTGCTTGAATAATCTATGATAGATTATGTTATGATTTGATTTATTGGATGCTATAGTAGCACTGACCTTGATTTTGGTATTATAAATACCATAAATAATATTTTTGAATTTAAAATGAAATTTCAAAGGCGATTTTGGGACTGAAAATATTTATATTGAATTCTGGAATTATTTAAAAGGAAATTGATTTAGATAAAACGATGATTTGATTTTGGATTTGTACTCAACTATTCGTAAAAAATAATTTCTTGATTTATGGGAAAGGAGTTGAAATAATTAAAAATAATTTATATAAAGGATTTTTCACAATGGACCTTTAAATGATATTTCTGGATTCATGGGAAAGGAGTTGAAATTGATTTTAAAAATAGATTTGGGAAAAATAAATGGAATTTACAAAGGAATGGATTCATAAATGAAATTGTATAAATGAGATTATTTTATAAACAAGTGAAACCCAATGGAGTTTATAAACTTATAAATGTTGTTTATAAATAAGGGGAGATGATTATGAGTTGATAAATTGGAAATATAAATTCACAGTGTGAATTTATATCGAGACATGGAAATCGGTTTTTGGAAAGAAAAAAATAGTGGATTCTATTTTTGAAACGTGAGAATGGTTATGAAATTGAAACATAATCGATGTGATATAAATCGAGAGGGATTTATAAATTGAAATTGGTAATATTGGACTTTAAGAATAGATTTTTGTCGAGAAATTAAGTTTGTTTTAAAATGGAATTTTTTTAGCAAACACTAGTGGGGTTAACAGGGCCCCTAACTGATTTTATTGCCACAAAAACAATAAAATTAAAATAGCTTGTAACGAATACAAGCTACAAAAAACACACAAGGAAAAAACTATAAAAAAAAACAGGCATACTTAGAATACAAAGCAGGAAAGAAAAGGGAAAATAGACAAAACCCGAAGCAGACCACCAGCTACCTCCAAGCATAACTCAAAGCAGTAGAAAAAACAGGCAGTCTCGTCAATGCATCATAAATTTCATGCTTTAGAGCCTTCCATAATACATCCCCATCTTTCCTCTTCTTTTCAAAACAGATCATGTTTCTTTCAAACCACACAATGATCAAATACTTCTTTATAAGGCAAACAGATCATGTTTCTTTCAAACCACACAATGATCAAATACTTCTTTATAAGGCAAACAGATCATGTTTTGTTTAAATTTGAATTTTTATTTATTAAAATAAATAGTTAAAGCTGTTTTAGTATAGGAATATTTCGGAAAGTTGATTTTTCAAATATCTAATATTAATTGGAATAAATTCTAATATTTATAATAAGCCTTGTAAATCGATTTGTATTATTTAAAAGTGAATTGGAAATGAGTTATCGATGTTTATTTAAAAGTGTTTTCATATTTTAAATAATTACTTAAAACGTGCTTTTAAAATTAAATTATTATTCTTTCAAAATACTTATTATTATTATTATTATATATATATAGAATTTAAAAGTAAGTGATTTGATTTTTATTTATAAATTCTCTCGAGATTGTGACCGGATTTTATTGAACAGATGTGATTTTATAAGAGAAATCTTATAACGGAATTTTGGAAACTTAAGGAATTTCCAAAGTGGTTAGATATTGAACTTCAAAAAATGAATCTGAATTCATAAAGGAGGTTATAAATTGGTGAGTGAGATTTTAAATAAGTAAAATTGATCTTGGATATTGTAGAAGGGATTATAAAAAATTCTGGAGATTTATGAAATGAGTTATAATGAGTTGTGACTTTACAAAAAGGGTTGTAAATGGTTTTATGAAGTTGGAGTAAAGGGAGATTTCCTAGTTTGTAAATATGCCTATAAAATCGATAAGTTATGAATATTTCCTAAGTGTTGAGAAGTAAGTGATTTTTGAAAATATATATTTATAAATATTTTTCTAAGTATTGGAATAAAATGATTTGTAAATGTTTTGACTATGGGAGGGTTATACGAAAATAATTCTATGTGTTGATATAGGTTGAAATTCCTATTATGGATAAAGCTTTTCAGATATTGGAATATTAAAAGAGATTGAAAATATATCTCCGAGAAGATATTTCGGAACAAAGGTTTTGAAAAGATTTAATATATCAAGGATAACAAATTGGGCCTAGTGGCTGCTTAAGTGTGTAATTTGATAGTTAAATAACCGACTATCAAATCTGGCCAAATTCGTTGATCGTTTCAAAGAGACCGAGGTCAGATTTAATTATCCAAAAACCACATCGATCTGATTTGTGTGTTACGAATTGTGCGATCTTGAAGATAATGGAGATGGTGTTCTTAAAGGAGATTCGGTTTGTTCAGACCCAGAACAACTTGTATGGATGAATGCTATCATTGCACTGTTGTCTGGAAGGCACTGTTAGCATTCCAAGTGGAATTGCTATTCAAAAGGTAAACGTAGTCTCAAGCCTCATCAACCGGGAAATAACTAAAACAGGGCATGTAGTAGGGCTAAGTGGGTCGCTCCCATTAGGGTATGTCATCATCTTTCTAGATTACCCTATTATTATGGATTTGGTTGTGCATGAGAGATCTCGATTACGGTTAGAAGACCAGGATGATGACATATTTGGTACTACTAGTCAAGTGGTAGGCCGGTTATGTGTGGTAGGGTACAAGATGTTCTTGTCAGACCCGAGTGCATTGATCTAGAGATGCACCCATTGGAGGTAGTTCCTTACCTAGTCATAGTATGGAATCCACTCTACAATACGTTCCGTACGGTTTTGATTGTGCCTAACTATATTGAAATGTGAGATGCAAGCATTTCAACTATTCTAATAAGTATTTGTACTTAGACACTATTAATATCATAGGATTTTTATATAAAAGTGTTTTGGTTATCGTAAGGTAAAAACCCGTCGTGTTTATGTGTGGCGTGGTCTTGCAAGATACCCTTTTGATTTCAAAGATTTTCGTATAACTTTAAATCCAATTGGGTGTGTTTGTCACGATGTTTTTTCAGACCGACTCGGGTGTTATTTTAATATAATGCTTGGGTCAGACCGAGTATTGCAGACCTAGGTTAGGATGCCATGTAGCTCAGGAAACAAGCTGGAGGGTTTCAGGCGTATTATATGTACTTGGTTATTTCTGCTGTGTGTGTTATGTTGTAAATTCAGTACATGTGAGGACAAGTTACTATAACTATCTGGATTGATTATTGACTGTTGTACTATGATGATTATATGTATATTAGCAGTTACAGCTTCTTTTTGTATAAAGATCTGTATTTATCTATTATATATTGTTCCGCTGCGATTGTGAGATTCTGTGTTATTGTTTAAGTTTTCTTCTATCTCTTCGTCTTCTTTTCCCCTAACAATCTAGTTTTCTAGCATTCGATATCTCGGCATGTAATACAGTGGACGTATTAGTGTTGATTTTCGAGGGTCAAAAATCCCGTTTGTTACACTTATTTCCTGTTAAAATTTTAATAAATGTCCATAAATCCTAATTCGTTGATTACTAACTAATTTGTATCTAATCGTAAACTATGCTATATATATATATATTTACATGTTAAGCACGGTTATACATGTGTCTATATGTTAATTTCTAAATTTGAACATTCCTTTTTATATTTTAAATTACCAAAGCTATCCTTCTAAAAGGGGTCAGTGTTATAATTTTCCGTAAATTAACCAAAGTGAGATTTTTGTTTTGTTTTAAATTATAAGGAATTTTTTTTAAATAGACAGTGTAAACCATTTAAAAGGATATCCATACCTTACACATTTCTTTCACTCTTTGGTGTATTCCTTATTAATTCAAACGCCGCATTTTTATACATATTTTGAAATTGGAAAATTTATGGAAGTTACACGAAACTAGGGCAACCTAACTTACAACTCAATTATAAATCTGGAATATCTTCACACCTTTACCAATGTTCTACAATTAAATATTTGGGACCGATTTCAAATTTCCAGATCAGGTTTTACATATTATTTTATTCATATCGTAAAACCTTTAACATATCCTACCTAGGTAGTGTTCCTATCTACTCCATAAAAATTTGTTTTAGCATTCACCATTCCTTATAAAAAATTTTATAGCCATAAAGTGCTAAATCTGAAATCTTTATTTTTGAAAATATAAACTTAGAAACTCTCATTATGCTACAATGTGACATTTGAATTAAAGAATTTTCTCATTTCAAAAGAAAACCTTTAAACATATTTTTCAAAAGAATTTCCATCTTGCAAAATAGTTTGAGGAATCAAATTCTCAAAATCATTTGCATAAAATCTTCCTAAAACATTTAAACTCATCTTATTAAAGTTTTTGAAAAGCATTCAAACATAATTTTTCAAACTATTTTCCGTTTTATTCTGAACACCAAATTCAAAAATTGCTTAGCAAAATAATTTCCATTCTCAAAGATTTTTACCTCGAAGATTAATTCCTTTAAAGTAGGACTTTTGATTCATAACATTTAAATATTGATAGGTATTCAAAAAGGAATTATGAAAAAAATTCCTTTTTTGATGACTTCCTATAATAAAGACTTGCTTCTTTTAAAAGTTGGATTTTTAACCCATAACATTTAAAAACTCAATCATTATATCGAGTAACCACTCATTTTAAAAAAATTCACAAAACAACTTGTATAACTTCAAACAATAAAAGTGGAGTAGACAAGGATAAATTCTATCCTATTGATTTCTAACTAGATTACTGATCCTGCTTTATATAAATTGCTAATGAAATTTCTATCCAAATCTCTCAATACTACCTTTATTTATATTTCTTCTAACTAATTGGCTCCTACTTCAGCTAGTATTCTCCTTTTTTTCCTTATATGGAAATTTTCATACTATCATAGCTATTCTTATCATTCTATTCTCTATTTCTTAATTTAATTAAGTTCCATTTCCATTTATTCCCCTTTTAGAAAGAACTCTTAAAAAAGAAACTTCCAAATTTATGAAATAAATCAAAAATCATGAAGTCCAACCTACGCTATATTTCTTGTTTATTTTAAAACGAAGAATCCCTTTCTTTAAAAATTGTAAACCTTTTTAACTCAACCAATTACATGAATTTCAAAAATGAAAAATCTTTTTTACCAAAACTTTTAATCGGAAACTTTTGACTCAACAAAATTTTAAATTATGGGTTTCCAAATTTCATTACTTATTTATAACAACTTCACAATAAATCATTCGAAAACTTATTCAAAATATTTTAATGAATTATTCAAAAACATTTTTATCAAATTCTTTCACACGGGGTCAGATTTGGAATTTGACCTTAATTATCCTTTCTATTGAACTTTCCTTCATCCCTACTTAATCTCCATAATAATCTGATTATCTTCTTGTGGGAACTTTCTCTGCTCCTTCTTTATACCTTGCTTCTTTCCTTACTTCTGGTTGCTTGCAACATTCTGCCTTATAATTATTACCTGATTTTATTTATTGTTTCCATAAAGTCACTTTGTTCGTACTAAATGGTTATTATCTTAATGGACGTTTACTATAGAAATTTATTTGCTTATTCAAAATTTTCCTATTATTCCCTCCTTACCTCCCCATAACTACCCTAACAATTTCTTTAACTGGTCTATTTGTATCCTTATTAAATTTTTGTAACTCCCTATATATTGCACATTTATTGCCTTATTTATCCATGGAGTTACGATCTTTTCCATTTACATTTTCTATCCATATTTATTTATTAGGCGTTTTATGTTAATGTTCTAATTACATCTAATGTTAACATTGATGTGTATTACACTTATAGAGTTCACGATTATAAGGAAATCTAGGTCAACAAGGGAATCAATTACCATTCATTTTTTAGGGTGCTTCCATTTGTTGCGCTCATGCACTTCTTAGTCCACTCATTACGATACGACCTCTGCCTCGTGAGTAGTCGGGGTTGGAGTATAAATTTAAATCTATTTATTATTCTTACTCATGATTGCTTCACCGGTCCTTTCGGAATATGGATGAAACAACCTTTACAGTTGGAATTATAGAGTTAGGCATATCTTCAAAATAAACATATATTTATATATAGTGGAGTTTTTGAAAAATACTTTTCAAAAATAAAAAATACATCACTCATACGTATACTTTTTCCCGTTGATGGGATAACCTAAGCTCTAATACCAATTGTAACAGTCCACCACAACATGGGCCTAAATTCCAACCGAGAAAAGGCCTATCAAAACTTAGAATCATCTCAAAGTTGGCTGTTGGTTGGTAAAAATAACAATACAGGGCTATTTATCTACACACTCAGAATATTACAGTGGAAGGATAAAATATAATAATAATAACATTCAAATTTCAAAACATCATTCAAAACCATATAAAATTATCCATAATGTCAAAACCTAATGATAACCGTACATATCCGCAATATTCAAAATTGCAACATTATTTTTATTTCATGGGTACATAAAAAACTGTTGAAAATAATGAGTACATAAATAATCTACTACCACAAGCACTATCAACATCTTCGCCTTCAACATCACTCAATGTTGTAATGAGGAGGTAGTCGGAACAACATATGTCTCGTCAATAAAAATCTTGAGCCTTACTAAATTAGTACTTGGGCGGTGTAATTTTAATTGGATTATACCTTACGTTTTTTACTTACAACATAAGTCTTTCCAAATACAAGCCTAAATGCTTACATAAAAAGGCTTTCCAAATATAAACCCATAGTTAACTTGCTATCATCCCAATAGCACATATATATCGTCAATAATGTCCTATCAATGCAAAAGATAGTATTCAAGTCTCTTAATACCTTTTAAAGGGAATTAGGCAGACTTTGATCATTTACTACCTTATATAAGGCAGGTCCACATCATTTACAACCTATAATCCCAAGGCAGACTCCTCACTAGTAACTATCTAGCTAACATTGCACGGAATCCTTTCAGCCTCTTAATACTTCCTATTGAAGTGGACACTCTACTAGGATATCCTCTGCCGCGCCTAACTCATAACCCCGACCATTTACTAATTTCTACATAGAGAAGAGGCGGGTCCTCACACAACCACTTACTACCTTCAATCTCTGAAAATAGGTTCTTCGTATTATGATCCATAACCACGACGACGTCTCACATTAGTTTGATTATTCGTAGGTATGGGTAGACAGATTAACTGGATAGATTTACCCTTCATAATTTTGGACTAAGCTCGCGTCATCGTTGTTACTTATTATAGGAGATGTCTCATATTAGCCTCAAAGTTACACTACTGATAGCCAGATTAGATGGGAAGACTTCTATGTGCTTTTGATTGACCTCACATACCTATAAATTAGTCATAACTTATATTACACTCTACATATATTATCATATATCTCACCATTTTCATAATCAAGGCCTTATACGAAATATTTATTATTTCACCTTTGACATTAATACCGTCCTAAAAGGGATTTTAATAAGATTTAATAACCTATTTAGCTACACAATTATACATTAAAATTGTATGTTAATTATGTTATATATATATATGTATGTATGTATGTATGTATGTATGTATGTATGTATGTATGTATATACACACACGCGTGCGCGTGCCTAGTAATTTCTAAGCATATGGAATATACAACCTAAACTAGTGTTTAAATGTAAGCTCTTTTAAACAATTATACAAGTCTCATTCAATATCATCAACAATACCAAAATTCTGATATTCATATCCAAAAATTCCAATCAGTAAACTTGTATACAACTAAAATTTAAACTCAACTTATTACATCAAAATATTGGAATACATTGATGACAAAAACTAGCAATTTCAATTTTTACGCTCTATTCAACTCCTTTATACATAAAAATAAACAAAGGAATTTCTATTTAATTTATGGGAATAAGCAGTGCAAACTACGAATAAAATTCATACCTTACACACTATTCCGTAATCAAAATACTTTAATCCAATTCAAAGAAAAGGATTAGAAGTGGAATAGAAGGTAAAATTATAAAAACTGCAAATATACATAATTTCCATTATTTTGACATAAACAAATTGAGATTTCAACTTAGAATTGGCATTTTGTATTGAAGGAGTTTTGAGAGTTTATAGTATAGAGTTTTCACAAATCAAAACTCTGAGGCCTATTCAAACACAAATTATGCTAATCAATTATTAAAATAGAAAAGCTAAGATTTACACTCACGGTATAGCCTTAGCTTTGCCTCCTTTGAATTTTGACACACATTTGACAATCTCTTATCAGATCTTTTTTTTTGGATACATATATACAACAAGGGGTTTGTTTATACGTTAGATTTAGAAAATTAAAGGTTTGAAGGAGAGAAAAAATAAATAATAAACAAAGATAGATCTAAAGAATTTCTTACCTAAAAACCCAATGGAGTTTTCTGAATCTTGAAGAGTCGAACTGACAGAGCTTCGCTAATGTTCTCAAAATAATATATGAATAAAAGTGAGGGGTCTAGGTCTTATTATAGAGGTTGAAACGCAGCAAAACTGTCGGATGAAAGTAGGTTTAATAATATTAAAATCTGGACGTTCATTGTGTGCAAACCCTACCGCTACAGTCATTAAACGGTTGACCACGTCCTACCACCGGTCGACCGGTCATGGGTAAGGTGTCGACCGCTCCTTATTTTGGGAATGTTAGTTTTAGTTGTTGTTGTTTAATTTCTAATATTCCTTAATTGTTATTTAACATTTACGTTAACTTTAACGTTTAATTAACCCCAAGTAACATTTACTATTAAATTTTTAATTTCAAATCATAAAATTAATTATTTATTTGAATTTGAATTTTATTTAAATTATTTTAAACCCGAAAACTTCAAACACTCATAAATTCTTTTTTTTAGCTTCGTTTTCAGCATATTATATATGAAAATTGATTAGAATTTCGCCACGAACGCAACTGTATAACTTTTATGAAATTTTAAAAAACTTTCATTTTTATCTATATACTACTTAATTTAATTTATCCAATTTATTTATTTATGGATAATTTACGAGATGTTACACTCCTGTAGATAGCGAACTAATAAAACAAGAGTAAAAAAAACTCAAAAACTTAATTAATATCATGATTAATGAGTAATGTGCATGACAAATCACCTCCAAATTGCCTATGTAGCCAATGTATAGTTGAGGTTCTTCCATTACAGGTTCACATTTCAGGTGGCCATTCACATCAACTCCTTGGCATTTCCGTAATTCTTTCAAAAAATTACAGGGTAAAATGGGAAGGCCAAAAATTTATTAACCAAAGGAAAATGCATTGAATGATTGCTACATCTACTTACTTACCAGCAACTTTGCCTGGGCCCCTAAGCCATTACTCCAGTTGTTTCTAGCCACAAATCAAATTTGGATCGAAACATTACAGTTTCAAATCTGTCCATAACACGAATTACATGAGATTTAGGCATGTCTAGATATAAACTAGTTCCTACACATAAGTTATATATATGATCAAGTACTGACACAATCTACATATCATTCACATAAAGTATAGCTTCAGATAAATTTATGTTGTGTCTGTACTTTTGTAGCAGTACTCGCATGCTTTCTTTTCTAAAGAGGTGAATTTTACCTTATCCAAACAAAAAGTTCAATTCCATATTCCAAAATATAGCATTTATTTGTCTCGAGTAAATCTCTTGTTACAGAATCAGCTTTAACTTGCTCGGGTTGCTCATTATTGACAATGAAGACATATATGTTATTTGAAATGAAATATATAAATACTTCTGAACTGTTACATAAAATCTCGATATTGATACAAAATTTTTGAATTCAAGTATTTACCGGAGCAATTTTGTTGAAGATGCATCATCAGTTTGTTCTCCTTCAATGGCCCCATCTCCATTGTTCATGTCCCACGATATCCTCATATAGTCTCAACAAACCCTTAATATCCCAACAAATAAAACCACTTCAGTATAAACCTCTACAATTCAACAATAAATAGTTAGATGATGAAGAACAATATATAATGAGCTTACCTTAGTTTGACGGGATTTTGAATTATGTCCAACATGGGATTGTATAAGTCAATATGGGCGAACTTGCTACCCGGTAGCGAAAGATTGCATAATTCGTAGTATGGACTTTTATTGTAGTGATAATAACCAGTAGTAAGTCATCTCATTTTATTTTAAACAATAGTACATGGTCTTGTACATTACCGTTTTAAAAACAAAAAATGATTAAAAATGTATCTGATTAATTGATTTTTTTTTGTAAAGGTCGTTGGTTGACAAATAAAAATCACTGTTTAAATTGACTTCAAAGTTCAGGCAATTTTTGAGGACGCAGCATCAGTAAACAAAAAAATTGTCACTGATTAAGTTACCATAGTCGATGAACTGAATTTGACAATGTCGTACATCTTGAATGACTGGAGAAAAGAAAGGTCACCGCTGTTAACAATATCTAGTATAACTATATGAATAACTATATGATTAACGTAAACAGCATTTACAAGTCGCATTTAGCATCATCAAATGCATTTCTTGGTTTTCAAACTTTTGTTGCATATTATATGTTGTGAACTTTCAGGGGTGCTGATAAAAGAAATAGATAAAGTTTGTAATGAGAATTGTAATGATAATCTTTATTTCAGTATCAAAATGTAATTAAACAGAGAATCCTTTGTATGCCTTTATAAAGGCAAGAGTGAGATAAATGGGCTGCGGGTTGGCCCGTATATACAACCCGCAAATACAATACAGAATATAGACTAGTAAACAGAAACTCTCGCTTATTCACCCCCCTCAAACCCAAAGCTAGGTTTAGGGTTACGAGCGAATTTTCATGTCCTCAGCCGACTCGAAAGAATTTGAGAGGAAAGGAGAAATTCATGAGTCTAGATGACCCCAGCTGGTTGTCTCCAGGATTAAGTCATGTTGCTTCCTTCTGAGGGGTTCATCGAGCTGGTTTTAGGGGTTGAGTTACTTTGCCGCTCATAATAGACATCAATTGTTGGTGGAGGGATGTAGATCTGAGTCTTTGACCTTAACTTGCTATCGGCTTCGTCAACGTTGATCTCATGCTTGAAACGAGAGAAGCTCTGTCTTGACAGGGGCTTGGTCAGAATGTCGGCCTTCTGGTAAGTAGAAGGTACGTAGTTTACTTTTAACTCTCCTTTGATGACTTGCTCTCGAACAAAGTATAGATCCAGTTCTATATGCTTCATTCGAGAGTGTAGAACTGGATTGACTGTAAGTGATATAGCACTTTGATTATCGCACCATATAGTAGCTCTGCTGTTAAACTTGACATGTAGCTCACTTAGAAGAGATTTTATCCACATGATTTCGGCAGTAGTGCTTGCAATGCTTCGGTATTCGGCTTCAGTGCTGGATCTCGAAACAGTTTGCTGTTTTTTTGCACACCATGATATAAGATTGTTGCCTAGGAACACACAGTATCCAGTAGTAGATTTCCTATCATCATGATCAGTTGCCCAGTCTGAATCACAGTAGCCAGTGATATGTAGAGATGAACAAGATTGTAGAATTAGTCCTTGGTTAATAGATCCTTTGAGGTATCTCAAGATCCTCTTTACAGCCTTCCAATGTTCATCCAGTGGACATTGCATGAATTGGCTGACTTTATTAACACTGTAGGCAATGTCTGGTCTAGTTATGGTAGCATACTGTAATGCCCCCACTATACTCCTATATTGCTTGTCATTTAGAATTGGATCACCTTTGTCCTTTGAGAGATGAAGATTACTTGTCATTGGAGTGGGAAGTGGGTTAGCCTTGTCCATCTTAGCTTTGACCAAAATGTCATTAATATACTTTCTCTGATTAAGATGAATTTCAGAGTCTGATGTTCTTTTGACTTCAATGCCCAGAAAATAGTGTAACTCTCCCAGATCCTTAATGGAGAATTCTTCCTTTAAGCATTGTGTGATGTTATCAATCTCAGATTTGCTATTTCCTGTAATGATAAAGTCATCGACATAAATTAGTATATATGTGATAGTATGATTATAAAACTTAATAAACAGAGAGTTGTCAGATTTAGTCTGATGATAGTTGTGTCTGCATAATGTGGCCTTCAGTTTCTCAAACCACACCCTAGGGGCTTGTTTGAGTCCATAGAGAGCCTTGTTTAATTTGCACACAAGTTGTTCACTGTCACCCTCTGTGAATCCATGTGGTTGCTCCATGTAGACTTCTTCCTGCAATTCACCATTAAGAAAGGCATTATTAACATCTAATTGTTGAATGGCCCAATTCTTATACAAAGCAATAGTTAGGATTATTCTGATTGATGTTGGTTTCACAACTGGGGAGAATGTTTCGTTGAAATCAAACCCATTTTGTTGTGAGAATCCCTTTGCCACCAATCTTGCTTTATGTCTAAGAATTGTGCCATCAGAGTTTTTCTTTAACTTGTATGTCCACTTGCATCCTATGGTATTTTTATTTGGAGGCCGTGGTACAAGAAGCCAGGTGTTATTTTTGATTAATGCATCATATTCTTCTTTCATAGCAGCTCTCCAGTTGTCATTAGTAACTGCTTGTTGATATGTACTAGGCTCAGTTATGTCAGATTCAATAGTTAGCACTTTTGGTTTAAATATACCACTTTTTGCCCTAGTTATCATGTGATGCCCAGTGTTTTCAGGCACAGTGAAGTGATTTTCTTCAATACTTGTGGTCTCTTGTTGAACCTCAGTGAGTTGCTGATCATTCAGAACTTGGCATGGATCACCTAAGTTGTTGCTGTCAGGTTCAGTGACTCTTGGTGATTCTTCATTCTGCCCATGACCTGGCTCACTTGGGAGCAAAGTGTGTTGTGGGCTGATGTCCCTTGCGGTATGGCTATCTTCAGTATGAACAGGTATGATGATCTCTGGTGAAGGAAGTACAGGAGGTATAGAGTTTCTTGTATTGTAAATTTTTTGAGATGTCTTAATATCTGCATTGCTAAAAGGAAATTCATGTTCGTTAAATATCACATATCTAGATATGTAGACCCTGCCATTACTATCAAGACACTTGTAGCCTTTTTGGTTTGTAGGGTAACCCAAAAATGTGCAGGATGTAGATCTGTAGTCAAGTTTATGTGAGTTATATGGTCTTAGATGGGGAAAACACTGACATCCAAAAATTTTTAAGGTTTGATAGTTTGGTCTAGTTTTGGTTAGCACCTCCATGGGACTCTTGTATTTCAGTACCCTTGTAGGCAGTCTATTGATTAAGTAGACTGCAGTTGAGAAGGCATCTGGCCAGAATTTTAGCGGCAGAGATGCTTGTGCTAGCAAAGTTAAACCAGTTTCAACGATGTGTCGGTGTTTTCTCTCAATAAGACCATTTTGCTCAGATGTGTAAGGACAAGTGATTCTGTGTGTTATTCCTTTATTTTGAAAATACCCTTTTAATGGCAAGAATTCCTTACCTCCATCTGTCTGAAAAACTTTTACCAGATTATTTGTTTGTCTTTCAACATTTGTGATAAATTGTATCACTGCATTGTTAGTTTCAGACTTTGATTTTAAGAAGTAGATCCATACATGTCTAGAGTAAGCATCAATAAAGGAAATATAGTATTTATAACCGTAGTCAGTACTAATTGGAGCAGGCCCCCAGAGGTCTGCAGCAATTAGTTCAAGGGGATTGTTATACACAGTCTCTGAATCTGGAAATGCAAGTTTATGACTTTTGCCAAGTTGACAATATGTACATACATAAGAATTGGGAATTTTCTTAACAAGAATATTATCACATTCATTCAGAACATGTTTAACAACATTTATGCTAGGGTGTCCCAGTCTACAGTGCCATACATCAAATTTGTCACTGAATTTTTCAACATTTCTTGTTTGAATTACATGGCATGATTTAATTTTGTAGTCAGATTTTCTTGGGCTTATAACATCAAACTTGTATAAGCCATTGCATTCTCTACCCTGCAAAAGAACTTCATTAGTTAGATTATCCTTCACAACACAGTGTTTTGAGTGAAATTCAAAATAGACACTATTGTCTTTGGAAAATTGTGAGACACTCATCAAGTTTTTCTTAATTAATGGTACTCTTAGTAGATTTCTGAGATAGAGTTGTCTAGTACCATTAATACTTGCATTTCCAGTATGAGATATATGTATGAACTTACCATCACCCATGTATAAAGAATGTTTACCTTTGTATTCCCTGTTCCCAAGATTTAATTGATTTAGGTTGTTGGTCACATGGTTGGTTGCTCCAGAGTCTGGAAACCAACTGTCATCTTGAATGTCTTCAACTTTTGCTGAGTTGTTGTTGGAGTTTTCAGACTTGGTTTCCTGATGCAAGTTTACTACATTAGCACTGGGTTCTTGAGTCCTTGCATTGTTGTTGTTCTGTTGACCAGGAGTATAGTTAGCATTGAATCTAAAGTAGCACTTGTTTGCTGTGTGACCATACTTCTCGCATATTTGACATCTTGGTTTGTTGTTGTTATTATAATTTGATCTGCCACCCCTTCCTCTGCCTCTGTTAGGCTGGCTACCTCTGTTATTAGATGACTGATTCCTGCTTCTGTTGGTAGAGGCATAATTGACACTGCACTCCACATTTGTTGGTTTCTTTAACTCTAATCTACCTTCATGAGCAATCAGCATTGATTGAACAGAATTAAGAGAGGGTAGTTTTTCATTAGATGATATGATAGCTACTACAGCTTCATACTCCTCATCTAAACCACTTAGGATACACAATATCTGTTCTGTGTATGCTACTTTATGCCCTGCACATGCCAGTTGATCACATATGGTCTTTGCCTTAGAGAGATAGTCTCTCATGCTAGCACTGTCTTTCTTTAAGTTCTGCAATTGTCTTTTATACTGCATTATTCTTGCTGCAGATTGAGAGCTGAAGGTCTGTTCAATTGTGTGCCAGATCTCATGTGCAGTTTTACAACCAACCAACTGTGGCATGAGATTTGCACCAACTGAAGATAGTAGCCAAGAACTGATCAGGCTATCTTGTCTTTCATGAATGGTGTAGTCCTTGTTACTGACTAATTTTCCTTCTTTGTCTGTAGTGAATTTTGGTGGGGTGATTGAAGTGCCGTATACGAATTCTTGCAGACCATATCCTCTTACAGCTGTCTCAATCTGAAATTTCCACAGCAGGAAATTGGATTTATCCAATTGAATGGTGATGATCTGACTTTGCGGCTTGATGATGGATCTGATCAAATCTTGAGTGTCATTAGATTGACTTTGATCAGTTCTTGAAACTGGACTTGAAGACATTGCAGCATTGCTGCTTTCATCAGCCATGGCAAGAAAGACCTAGAGATTATGAGATATCAAGAAACAGGATCAATCTGAGGCTTAGGGATGCAACCAGGAACAGGTGGATGATGAAAGATCTCTGACACCTATTCTTTGGTAAGGCACGGTGGGTGAGGATCGGAATTTGCTGATTTCTTGAAATTCTGATGAAACTTGTGCAGCCGATTTGGGATCTGTGATGAGAATTCTCTGAGATCCTTCTTCTTGGCACGGCACTTGAATCAAATGAGGAATTGTAAAACTCTCAAATGATGAAACTTCTCTGATGAGAGTAATCTGCTGTTAAGCAGTTTTTTTTCTTGCTCTGATACCAAGATAAAGTTTGTAATGAGAATTGTAATGATAATCTTTATTTCAGTATCAAAATGTAATTAAACAGAGAATCCTTTGTATGCCTTTATAAAGGCAAGAGTGAGATAAATGGGCTGCGGGTTGGCCCGTATATACAACCCGCAAATACAATACAGAATATAGACTAGTAAACAGAAACTCTCGCTTATTGAAATCAATAATGTAATTACAACTGAGACAACCAGATGAGTAGAATGCGGATGTATAATGCGGTCTTCTTCCATAAACCGAGATATAGAAATAATTAAAAGAAAACTTGAATACTTTTATTACTTGAAATATTTGATGCAAGAATTCATACATAAATGATATTATGTACAAGTATTTATAGGCTATTCTATCAGACCGTTCCATAGTTCTGAAAATTACAAAAATACCCTGGGTTTGACCTATTCAGTTATACTTAGTCGAGTTAACCATTGTATTCATTCTTATTTCATTCACTAATACCGCCCTCAAATTGAGCTATGGTTTTTGAGCTTCCCTCTTTTATCTGCCGCCATCGAAAACTTTAATTTCCTGCTTCAATCTTTGAAAAAATTTCCTTGACAATGATTTGATAAGTAGACCAAGTTTCTGGCAAGTGGCTGGTGATTTATGCTTAACTTTCCATTGATGACTCATTGATGAACGAAGTATAAATCAATTTTCATATGCTTTTGTTCATGAATGTAAGTTTGGGTTGGCTGATAGTGAAACTGTGCTTAAGTTATCGTACCAAATTATCGATTTTTGCTTTACTAGAAACCCTAATTCATGTAATAGGGATTCTACCCAAATGATTTCGACCGGCAACGTTTCTGTATTCTGCCTCCGTACTTGATCGTGATATAGTGGGTTATTTTCTGGAGCACCAAGAAATAGGGTTTTAACCGAAGTATATACAGTAACTAGTAGTTGAACATCGGTTATCTGGGTCACTGGCCCAATCTGCAAGCTCTTATATGTTTAAATTGCTTCCTACTTTCAGATATAATCCATGACTCGCTGTGCCTTTTAAGTATCCGAGTATCCTTTTTACCGACTTCCAATGTTCACCACGAGGTTGTTGCATGAACTAGTAGACTTTGTTGACACTATATGCTATTTCAGGTCTTATGATGGTTATGTATTGAAGTACTCCAATAATTGCTTTTCATTACATATGATTTCTCCTTTTGTATTTGGACAGATGTAGTTTATCTATCATTGGTGTGGGTTGTGGATTAGCCTTGTCCATCTTGCTTTTGATGAGAACTTCTAAAATGTATTTCTTTTGATTTAGTATGATTTCTAAATTCGATTTTCTCTTCACCTCTATGCCCAGGAAGTAATTTAATTCACCTAAATCTTTGATAGAAAATTCTTGCTTTAGATGCTGAACTACTTTGTTAATTTCTGATACATTGCCTCCAGTAATTATAAAGTCATCTACATAGACTAATATGAATGTAGGAGTATCTCTGCTATGCTTAATGTACAATGAGCGATCTGATTTAGTTGTTGCATACCCAAGTTCAATCAATGTTGCTTTTAGTCAATCATTCCTGTAACAACCCGCATGTTTTATGATTATATATTTAAATATTTTATTTAAATATAGCATCGTTAGTTGAATTTAAAGTCCGAAATGTGACTTTTTGTAAACAGTCGAATCCGGACTCGAGACCACTTCCATTGAGTTTAAAACGACGTTTACAACTTGTTTAAGTATAAATATCGATATGTTTGGAGTTGATTAGGATTTTGGTAATTTCATTTGGGCTTTGGCTTTGGGTTTGAATTTGTGGAATTTTGCCTATTTTTCCTGTTTTTGACTGGATTTTCAATTTTTATCGATTTTTGTTGATCCAGTTAGTTGTTGTCATTTATTATTGACTTTGATGACTTCTTTTCTGGATTTTGGGTATAGCCATTTGATGGATTTGATATCGATTTTCATGGGTTTAATTCACGTCGTCGAATGTGGATTTTTGGTGATAGATTGTTTTTACAATCAATTCTGTGATTTGTCACTTTAAAATACAAAGATTTTTATACTAGTAGTAAATATTCAAACTCTTTCACAAAAATGATTTCAACATTACTTTTAATATACAAAGCTCGTTTTTAAAACCGTTTTCCAATCTGTTAGTATATACAAACCTTTACCTCATTCGTATGAGAAATCCAATTAAACGACTTAGCAAAACAAATGGTATGAAATGTTTGCATTTACTTCATTGGTTAATTCTTGGACTTGTTCGATTGAAATCTCGTGACAATTTTTGAGTGGAAATCTACAATTTGTTCGTAATTATTTAAGTTAAGCCGGTGGTTATGGGACATGAAACTAAACTCATTTATTTACTAGTTTGATGTAATTTACACTTATTGATCTATGACGATCATTTTGAGGTTTAGACTAGCGATAGGCGATGTCTCTTTGTCCGCGTAGGGGACTGTATCATGTTCTATTGAGCTTCATCTCATTTTTATGGGCTAGCGACCTACGGGTTTTTTTAACCGTTTTGTGGAGTTCGGTTCATCGGGCGTATCATTGTACTACGTCGTTGTTCTGGCTTATTTGAGTTTCAAGTTCATCGAGCGTATCGCTGTACTACGCCGTTGTTCCGGCTTATTTGAGTTTCAGGTTCATCGGACGTATCGTTGTACTACGTCGTTGTTCCGACTTATTTGAGTTTCAGGTTCATCGGGCGTATCATTGTACTATGTCGTTGTTCCGACTTATTTGAGTTTCAGGTTCCTCGGGCGTATCGCTGTACTACGTCGTGGCACCGACTCTATGGGTTAGCGACCCATGGGATAACATCTCGTTTGTGATACACGTGTTGGTGAGTTTGCATGCTCCCGTTTGTGATAGGCCTCCCCCTTTTGTGTTTTCTAGAGTTCTAATTGATGATTTATGGAATTTGTGTTTCACCAATTTTGGCGATTTGCATTGATATGTTTTGTCAATATTTGAGGTTGGGTGAATAAGCTAAACAATATGATATTCTTTTTGGATATTTGAGGAGATTTGAGATGTTATATGATTTTCATTGTTATCAAATATATACTTGTCACAGTATGACATTATTGTTATCATATTTTTTTCATATATCTTATCCTATCTTATCTTGTATGATATTTATAGCTAGACCGATCCGTTTATTATTTTTCTTCTTAAATAATACTCGGGTCAAACCGAGGTGTTTCAGGTACTTCCACTTGACTTCTTAGCAGAGACTAGCTTCTGACTTTTGGCTAACTACTTTAGCTTAGTAGTTTTTTTTGTTTTTATACATTCGAGATAGAGACTCCTTGATGTATACTTATTCTTTTATGATGTTGTGGATCTTTTATGACCACTACTTTGATGTTCACTTCTATGTGTTATATTCATATCTGTTTCCACCTTAGTGATATGAATATCTGTGACCGATTTGTGTTATGCTTATTTTATATTTGTTTCCGAAGGCCACATAGCCACAGTGTAGTAGCTTTGAGTTTGTATTGGATATGTCAAATTTCCTCTTGAAATGAAATGCATGTCATACTATTTGACATATCGGTACTCGCCATCTGTCACGACCCGACTTTCTATGCCCAGAAAGACGTATCGTGAATTAAGAAAGAAAGGGATAGAAGAAGAAAAGAAAGAAAAGAAGAAAGAACAACAACATCAGAAACTCACAGCGGAACGAATGAAATATAATATATCATATAAAATATTACATAGTATCATATACATCAGAGTTACACAACTTATACAACACATATTAGACAGTTATAAACATCTGTCTAATTCATACAACTCAAGTATCACAGATACAGACACAACATATACACAGCGGAATCATCATATATCTACACGGTGAAGCCTCCTGCTCCAAATCTCCTCCAGAATTCGTCAAAGCTAACCTGAATCCGTCGACTACTCATCGTTTCCAGGAAGAAAATGTTTGCAGGCTTTTGATTTTCATCTCAGGTTTGAAGAAAGTTACAGGCTTGAACAGATTGAAGAAAATGAACTATAGGTTTTGGTTTGCATTTTGATTTGAGGATAATTAATTTGTGAAATTAATTTAAGGCTAATTACTTGAATGTAATTAAAAGATAATTAATCAAGGATGATTAATTGAAATGAATAATTAAAGGATAATTAATTAATTGATTTATAATTAATTAATGATTAAGTAAGCAGGATTTATAGAATGAAGTAATTAGTTTAATTCACTTTAAATTAATTAGATGATAAATCATTGCTTAAGGATGGATGAATGAGATTGAATGTATTTCATTGTTTGATATCTCTAATGAGATATGATTGATATATGATATGGATGTTTGGTTGAATTATAATGATAATGTGAATTATCTGTTTGGGATGATAATGTAGATTATCTATTGAATTATCTATCTTTGTGTATATAGATAAGAATTGAATTGTTTTAACCTTAAAACAACTTGGCCTTAAAAGATACGTTTTGGATTTCGATGAGACCGGGATCGGGTTTCCGTATACCGGATTTCCAGGTCTGGAGACCCGAATACCACATCGATCCAAATTAACGATAGGTCGTGAATCAAGTGAAGATGAAGATTCAGAGTGCAAGGGTTATTGTCGTTAACTCTGAGGGTGATTCCAAAACGAGTGTAACGAGATAATGCCTTCGGTTTCGTTCGAACCCGGAACGAACTTGTATGGATTGAATGCTTTCAGCACATCGTCAGGTGGACGATGAGCATTCTAAGTGATGTGTTCTTTTTTAAAGGTAATCGTGACCTCAAGCCTCACAAACCGGGAATGGCTAAAACAGGGGAGGTGCAGCAAGGTTAGTGGGTAGCACCCAAGTAGGACAAGGTTACCTCTGTCTAGATGTCCCTTTCTATTTTCGACTTAGTGGTGCGGTTGCTGATCCCAACCGTGAGGTATCTTGTGCGGGAATTATCCAGTAAGGGATGTTCCGACCTTGTGTTGCAGGGGATTGGGAGTGATCCTCGGTACGGTGATCTAGGCCACGTACTGTGACGGGCGGTACCCCGGTAGCCCTGCCATTGTATGGAATCCAAAATCCAATAAGTGCCAACGGACTTGATTGTATAACCCACTTTGTGGCTAGTATGCTGGAATTTAATAATGTAACAATTTCGGCTATTTCATATTTATTTGAAAACCCTAGACCCTATTATAATATCACCGGATTTCCTATCAAATGTTTTGGTTAGCGTAAGGTAAAAACTTACCGTGTTTATGTGCGGGGAGTCTTACGTGATACCTTTGTTTCAAAAGGTTTTGAAGTTAAGCAAGTTTAACCCGTTTACTCACACCAGACCCATGTCTGACTCAAGTGTTTATTTTCTGTTTTATTAAACCTTGGGTACTCAATTTTTACGAGTAGCCAAGGGATTCAGGTTAGCTTTGACGAATCTATGGAGGAGATATGGAGCAGGAGGCTTCAGCATTCGTAGATAGATAGTATTCCGCTGTGTTGATTTCTCTGAGTCTTATTGTCTGAATTGTATCTTGAGTTATATAATAGACAGAATTTATAACTGTCTATTTTGTGTTGTATATGTTGTGTAACTCTGATTATGTAAAGACTATGTAATAGTTATGTGATATATTATATTTTGTTTCGTTCCGCTGTGAGATTATGATATTATTTAGTTCTTTCTTCTATTCTTTTCTCTTTCTATCCCTTTCTTTCTTATTAGCGATACGACTTTCTGGTCGATGAAAGCCGGGTCGTCACATTTGGAGAAAGTCGTGGTCGTTAATAAGAAAGAAAGGGGTAGAAAATAGAAAAGAAGAGAAGAAAGAAAGAAACAACAACAACGATCTCACAGCGGAACGAATAAATTATATTAATAACATATACTATTACATAGTATACAACACTTTACAGAGTTACACAGCATATACATCACTTACTAGACAGTTATAACATCTGTCTAGACATTACAACTCAATACACTACAGAGATACAGACACAGCGGAACTACTATATATATCTACAACGCTGAAGCCTCCTGCTCCATTGCTCCTCCAAAATATTCGTCAAAGCTAAACCTGAATCCCTTGGCTACTCGTTAAAATTTGAGTACCCAAGAGTTTATAAAACAGAAATAAACACTTGGGTCAGACATGGGTCTGGTGTGAGTAAACGGGTTAAGGTTGTTTAACTTTGAAAAACCTTTGAAAGAAAAGGTATCTCGTAAGACTTCCCGCACATAAACACGGAAAAGTTTTTACCTTACGATAACCAAAACATTTGATAGGAAATCTGATTTTATTATAATAGGGTCTAAGGTTTTCAAGTAAAATATAGAAATAGCTGAAATGCTTACATCTCACATTCCAACATAGTTGGGCACATCTAATACGTACGGCACTTATTGGAGTTTGGATTCCATACAATGGCAGGGCTACTGGGGTACCGCCCGTCACAGTACGTGGCCTAGATCACCGTACCGAGGATCACTCCCAATCCCCTGCAACACAAAGCCGGAACCATCCCTTACTGGATAATTCCGAACAAGACAATCCCGTAGTTGGCGCGACCAACCACACACTAAGCCGAATAAAAGAAAAGGGACCTCTAGACAGGGATCTATCTTGCTCTCAGTGGGTGCTACCCACGAAGCCTTGCTGCACCTCCCCTGTTTTAGCCATTCCCGGTTGATGAGGCTTGAGGTTACGATTACCTTTAATCAGAACATATCACTTAGAATGCTCATCGTCCGCCTGACGATGTGCTGAAAGCATTCAATCCATACAAGTTCGTTCCGGGTTCTCACTGGTGGAGGAGGAGTGATAGGGAAGTTTGGGAAAATTGTCAGAATGATGATCTAAGCGTTGTGGAAGGGGCGGTGATTGGATTTAGTTTGTAAACCTAGTTTTAGACTAGATTGAAATATGGGTTACCACGGCATCTACAGTGAATCGAGTTGTATGGGGTTCTGGGAAATGATAGCATGAGTGTTAGCAAAGGCGAATTAATTACTGTATTGGATTAAGGATAATTAATTTGTGAAATTAATTAAAGATAATTACTCAAATGTAATTAAAGTATAATTAATCAAGGTGATTAATTAGGTGGATAATTAGAGAAAGATTAATTAATTTATTTGTAATTAATTAATGATTATATAAGTAAGATTTATAATGAAGTAATTAATTTAATTTATTTTAAATTAATTAAGAGATGAAGTGATTAATTTAATTCACTTTAAATTAATTAAAGATAGAGATAGTTAATTTAAATCAATTTTAAATTAAAAATGTAACGACCCGCCTTCCTATGCCCAGGAAGACGCATCATTATGAAGAAAGAAAGGGATAGAAGAAGAAAAGAAAAGAAGAAAGAACAACAACACATCAGAAATCTCACAGCGGAACGAAAAATATATTATATCACATAAGATATTACATAGTATCATATACATCAGAGTACACAATTTATACATCACAGAATAGACAGTTATAAACTTCTGTCTATTATACAACACAAGTATCGATCATACATCAATACAATACCGACTAATACAAACACAGCGGAAACTCTATATATCTATACGCTGAAGCCTCCTGCTCCACAGCTCCTCCAGTATTCGTCAAGACTAACCTGAATCCCTCGACTACTCAATACAATATTGAGTACCCAAGTGTTTATTTTCTGTTTTATTAAACTCTTGGGTACTCAATATTGTATTGAGTAGTCGAGGGATTCAGGTTAGTCTTGACGAATACTGGAGGAGCTGTGGAGCAGGAGGTTTCAGCGTATAGATATATAGAGTTTCCGCTGTGTTTGTATTAGTCGGTATTGTATTGATGTATGATAGATACTTGTGTTGTATAATAGACAGAAGTTTATAACTGTCTATTCTGTGATGTATAAATTGTGTACTCTGATGTATATGATACTATGTAATATCTTATGTGATATAATATATTTTTCGTTCCGCTGTGAGATTTCTGATGTGTTGTTGTTCTTTCTTCTTTTCTTTTCTTCTTCTATCCCTTTCTTTCTTCATAATGATGCGTCTTCCTGGTCGCTCCTCAACAGCCTTAATCTTCATGCTAGTCGACGGCATTACCCTGTAGTGTCCTTGACTAGTGTGAGTATAAAGGTTGGGCGTCACAGCTTGGTATTAGAGCCAAACTTCAGAACAATATAGAATAATCTAGCAAGGATCATTGTCCTAAGTCTCTCTTAGGAATCGTGCCTTAGGATTTAATTCGAGTCATAGGACCCGTTCTATCCTATTTTCTTGTGTGATGCCTTGTTTTATCAATCAAGTTTGTTTGATATTCATTCTGAGAATAACCTTTTTCCTCTTCTTTTTTTCTTTCTTAAAGAAGATAAATGGTTAGACCTGGCCATCCCAGCGCCGGTCAATCCAGTGCTACTCCTCAAGATGGCATATTCATGTCTGCCCAACAGCTTTTGGATCTTGTAAAGAATGCCCAAGCTGCCGGACCCATTCCAAAGCCTACTCATCCTAAATCCGAGTTTGCACGCTTGTGTAGTGATTATACCAATTTGGGTGGAAGGCCATACAAGGGTTTTGAAAGCGTTGTAGAAGTCCAAGCTTGGCTTGGAACATGCGATCGCATCTTTTCTCGCATGAATCTTGTGGATTTACATCGAGTCCAAGTGGCTTCTAGCATGCTCTAGGAGAGAGCATTAGATTGGTATGAGCTTTTGGTTTCGGAAATTGTTGAAGCGGATCTTACTTGGGAGCAATTCCGGGAAAGGTTCGAGTTAAATTTTATGCCAGAAGCTGAAATAGTAACTTTAGCCCGACACTTTATTGACCTTGTTCAAGGTGAATCTTCTGCGACAGATTATGTCGCATCTTTTGAATCCCTCTCCAAATATGGGGTCAAGTATATTAATACCCCATTGAAGAAAAATCAGAGGTTTATCTATGGGTTGAATAAGAACCTCAAAAAGCCTTTATTCTGAAACTAGAAGTGCCTTTCGATCAGCTTGTAGATATCGCTCTTCGACTTAAAGAGGCCGATAAAGAAAGTGATGTTGAAGTTGTGGGTGCCAAGAAGAACTCCAACAACAACAAGAAGAGGCATCCCTTTATTAAGTTCAAAAGCCCTAATCCCAATAATAAAAAGAAGCAAGCAAATTCGGTAGCAAAGACTCCTACCTCTAGTCGTGGACAATGCTACAATTGTGGTTCTAAGGACCATTATGCAAATAAGTGTCTGAAACCCCTTTATTGTCGCTATTGCAAAAGTTCGGGTCATCTTATATCTTCATGTCCCATACTTCAAAGTAGGAAAGAGGGAAAACTGAATGTTGTGCAAGCCCCTAGCAACACTTCTCTTGGTCAAGGTATTTCTCATTCTGTCCTTGATGGCATTATTATGTTTCGTGATCATCCTATTCGAGTTCTTTTTGATACGGGTGCATCTCACTCTTTTATATCAAAAGAACTTGTTGATATTTTGTTTTTAAATGTTATGGGCTTGATGACTTCATTAAGAATTGCAAATCCGGTTGGTGGATCCGCAACACTCAGTTTATTTTGTAAGGATGTTGAAATTATTCTATGTGATTATGCTTTCCGTGCCGATTTGCATGTTATGCGTTACTTAGGTTTCAGAATGATTTTGGGAATGGATTGGCTTAATCGTTATGAAGCCTACATCCTATGTCCCGAGAGGACTATCCATCTTCGACATCCCCAATCTGTTAAGAAGATTTCTATTGTTCTTAGAGATTTAGATTCCAATTCGGTGGCAACCCTGTATTCTCTAAATCCACATGATGACGATAATGATGATGAGGAAGATGTCATTTTCCTCATTCACGTTGTTCGTGAATTTCCCGATATATTTGAGCCCGTTTTAAGATTACCACCTAAGCGAGCAACTGAGTTCATAATTAATCTAATCCCTGGAGCTCTACCTATCACTCGTCCTCCTTATCGTATGTCCAATAAGGAAAATGAGAAGATGCGTAAATAATTATCCAAATTGAAAGCAAAATAGTTTATTCGTTCTAGTTCCTCTCCTTGGGGAGCTTCAGCTATCTTTGTGAAGAAATATGATGGTACACTTAGACTTTGCATTGACTACCACAAGCTTAATGATCTCATCATCAAGAATAAATATTCCTTACCTTGAATTGATGATCTATTCGATCAACTTTGCAGTGCTAGAGTCTTTTCACAGTTAGACTTAGTAATCGGTTTTCATCAGCTTCGTATTGCAGAGGATAGCATTCCTTTGACATCGTTCTGTACTCGCTATAGATCTTATGAATGGCTTATTATGCCATTTGGTTTAACGAATGCTCCAGCTTATTTCGTTGACCTTATGAACCGGATTTTCAAAGACTTCCTCGATCGATCTGTTCTCATCTTTATAGATGATATTCTTGTTTATTCTAAAACCAAGGAAGAGCATGAAAAACATCTTCGAATTTTGTTGGAAACCTTTAGGAGCAATCAATTGAAAGAAAAAATTTCTAAGTGCCACTTTTGGCAATCTCATGTAAAATTTTTAGGACATATTACTTCTGAATCTGGAATTTCCGTGGATCCTTCAAAGATTGAAGAGATTCAAAATTGGAAGAGACTGGAGAATGTGACGGAAATTCGTAGCTTTCTTGGATTGGCGGGCTATTACCGTCGGTTCATAAAAGACTTTTCTAAAATTTCCGTACCTCTTACTAGTTTGACAAAGAAGGGAGTTAAGTACATTTGGTCAAACAAATGTGAAGCTGCTTTTTAGAAATTAAAAGAACTCCTTTCTGATGCTCCTATTCTTGTGATTCCCGAAGGTAACCAAGACTTGATTGTTTATACCGATGCTAGTCATGTTGGTTTGGGAGCCGTTCTCATGCAAAGGGAACGTGTTATCGCTTATGTTTCTAGGCAATTAAAGCCTGCCGAGACTAGATATTCCACTCATGATTTAGAGCTCGCGGCCATTGTTTCCGCTCTTAGAATTTGGCGTCATTATCTTTTGGGAGAGAAATTTGTTCTCTACACTGATCATAAATCTTTGAAGTATTTATTTTCTCAAAATGAACTTAATTTACGTCAACAACGTTGGCTCGAATTCCTTGCATCTTTGATCTTGATATTCTTTATACTCCCGAAAAAGGGAATCGTGTTGCCGATGCCCTTAGTCGTAAGCAACAAGCGGTTGTTTCCATGATGATATCCAAATGGAATGATCTCGAGACTTTGTCCACTTGTGAGATTCGAGATCGTGAATCTGATTCATGTTCATCTCTTATTTTATTTAGCCTTGAGGCTCATCCTTCTCTTTTAGACCGCATCCTTGAAGCTCAAAAGCATGATCCCGAATTGGCTCTTCTTAGCCAAAGTTGTAGGATAAAAATAAGGTTGATGGTTTGAAAGACTTAGATATTGATGCTCACAGAGGCATTCAAAAATTTGGTAGACTTATTGTGCCAAATATTAGTGATCTTCGTAAAGACATTTTAGAAGATTCTCATCGTTCTAAATTTACCATTCATCCTGGTAGTAGTAAATTTGTATGCGGACATGAAGTGACTTTATTTTTGGGATGGAATGAAATATGATATTTCTAACTTTATTAAGCATTGCATGACTTGCCAACTCGTAAAGGCCGAGCATCAAAGGCCTGGTGGGTTTTTGCAACCTTTGTACATTCCCATTTGGAAGTGGGATCAAATTTCCATGGACTTTATTGGTGGCCTTCTCCGTTCTCGTTTGGGTCATGACAGTTTCTGGGTGATTGTAGATAGACTTCCCAAATCTGCCCATTTTCTTCCCGTTCGGTCCAACCGGACCGTACCTCTTTTGGCCAAACATTATGTTAAAGCAATTGTTAAATTGCATAGAGTTCCTACTTCTATTGTTAGCGAACATGATCCATTATTTACTAGTGGATTTTGGAAGGGTCTTCAAAAAGCTTTGGGAAGAAAGCTTAATTTTAGCACCGCTTATCATCCTTAGTCCGATGGACAAACCGAGCGTGTGAATCAAACTATTGAAGATCTCCTTCATGCATGTGTTCTTGATTTTGGTGGAAGTTGGAAAGATCATACTTCTCTTGTTGAGTTTTCTTACAATAATAGCTTCCAATCTAGTATTTGTATGGCACCTTTCGAGGCACCTACAGAAGGCCATGCCGATCTCCTTCGTGTTGGCTAGAAGCCGGTGAGAAGCTGGTTTTAAATCCAGATTTTATTCGTGATGCCACAGAAAAGATTGACCTTATTCGTCATAGGATGAAAGAATCTCAAAGTAGACAAAAATCCTATGCTGATAACCGAAGGAGGAATTTAGAATTTTCTATGGGAGATTTGATGTTCATTCGTGTTTCACCTATGAAGGGTGTTGTGCGTTTCAGTCATTCGGGAAAATTTACACCTCAATATATTGGCACATTTCCCATCACCGAACGCATTGGTTTTGTGGCTTATCGCCTTTTATTACTGGCTCAATTTTCTGCTATTCATGAAATATTCCATGTTTCTCAACTACGGAAATGCCTTAGAGATTCCGATTCTATTCTTGAGCCCGGTGTTATTGAAGAAATTGAAGTTTCACCTAATTTGACTTATGAGCAACATCCTATTTGTATCATTGCTATGGAGGTTAAACGCCTTTGAAATAAAGATGTTCTGCTTGTGAAAATTCAATGGTCCTCAAATCCAAAGGATTGTTCTTGGGAATCCAGAGAATTCATCGAGCGAACACATCCGTATTTACTCTCTCGTGCTCCATAAGGTGAACTTCTCACTTCGAATTTTTCTTTTGTGTTGTTATGCCTTAGAGTGGTTATTACTCTTTATTTTCTTCTTAAGTATTGCGAGGACACAATTTCTTTAAGGAGGGGAGTCTGTAACAACCCACATATTTTACGATTAAATATTTAAATATTTTATTTAAATATAGCATCGTTAGTTGAATTTAAAGTCCGAAATGTGACTTTTTGTAAACAGTCGAATCCGGACTCGAGACCACTTCCATTGAGTTTAAAACAACATTTACAACTTGTTTAAGTATAAACATCGATATGTTTGGAGTTGATTAGGATTTTGGTAATTTCATTTGGGCTTTGGGTTTGGTTCTAGCCCACCAACCCAACAAGATAACCCAAACTCCTCTACCAAATACCCTAACTCCACTCCTCTTCATTCATTCCTTTCATAATTTCCTAAGCAAAAGGAAAATGGGGGAAAAGAAAGGAAATTAAAATTCCTAAGCCCTAGTTCTCTTAGGAAATTCAAGTTCTAGTTCCAAAATCAAGGAGAAGCTTAGGTAAGCATCCTATTCATCTTCTCTATCTCAATCCCTCTACAATTTTCATAATTTCCTATAACCTAACTTAGAAAATATTTGTATATGATCATAGATTGGAGCTTCTAGAGTTGAGATTGAAGTGGAGTTGATCTTTCCTTGTTTTAGAGCTTCTCATTCCTTGTTTTTAAATTTAAAGGTGAGTTCTTGAACTCACATCTATGTCTATAGCTTTCATTGTTGTTAGGTATGAATTCCTAACATCTATTTCATGTTCATTTGCTTTTGATTTGAATTGATTTGGTGAATTTCCCAATTTTGGTGTTTTAAAGTCAAAACTTTAAAGATCCTATCTTGGATGTTTGGACATGTTATTTGGGGTGTATCGAAGAGCCTACAGGGCTGGGTTGTCGCTTGGCATAAATCCCTAGCCTCCGTCGCTCGTTCGATTGCTTCCGAATTGATTTGGTCATCAATGGCCTAGAAAAACTATTACCCAGTATAGGAAACCAGACGTCTGGTTGAAGAACCCAGACGTCAGTTAGGGCACCAGAAAAAAATAGAAACGGCAGAAAAACAAAATTCCAGAGTCTAGAACCAAACGTCTGGTTAACCCTACTAGACGTCTGGATGGCTTTAGAAACTAAATAGGAAAAAGGAGAAAAAAATACGAACTTCCAGAACCTCGGGTCAGACGTCTGGCTAGACCAACCAGACATCTGAATTTGTGGAATTTTGCCTATTTTGCCTGTTTTTGAGTAGACTTCCAATTTTTATCGATTTTTGTTGATCCGATTAGTTGTTGTCATTTATTATCGACTTTGATGACTTCTTTTCTGGATTTTTGGGTATATCCATTTGATGGATTTGATATTAATTTTCATGGTTTTAATTCACGTCGTCGAATGTGGATTTTTGGTGATAGATTATTTTTACAATCAATTTTGTGATTTGTCACTTTAAAATACAAAGGTTTTTATACTAGCAGTAAATATTCAAAATCTTTCACAAAAATGATTTCAACATTACTTTTAATACAAAGCTCGTTTTTAAAACCGTTTTCCAATCTATTAGTATATAAAAACCTACCTCATTCGTATGAGAAATTCAATTAAACGACTTAGCAAAATAAGTGGTATGAAACGCTTGCGTTTACTTCGTCGGTTAATTCTTGGACTTGTTCGATTGAAATCTCATGACAATTTTTGAGTGGAAATCTACAATTTGTTCGTAAATATTTAAGTTAAGCCAGTGGTTATGGGACATGAAGCTAAACTCATTTATTTACTAGCTTGATGTAATTTACACTTATTGATCTATAATGATCATTTTGAGGTTTAGACTAGCGATATGCGATGTCTCTTTGTCCGCGTGGGGGACTGTACCCCGTTCTGTTGAGCTTCGTCTCATTTTTATGGGTTAGCGACCTAT
The DNA here is from genome assembly GCA_030737815.1 of Allium fistulosum. NCBI lineage: Eukaryota > Viridiplantae > Streptophyta > Magnoliopsida > Asparagales > Amaryllidaceae > Allium > Allium fistulosum. The sequence continues at coordinate 228,248,225 of CM060908.1, read as the reverse complement.
GGGTTTTTTAACCATTTTGTGGAGTTCGGTTCATCGGGCGTATCGTTGTACTACGTCATTGTTCTGGCTTATTTGAGTTTCAGGTTCATCGGGCGTATCGCTATACTACGTTGTTGTTCCGGCTTATTTGAGTTTCAGGTTCATCGGGCGTATCCCTGTACTACATCGTTGTTCCAGCTTACTCAAGTTCCTGGTTCCTTGGGCATATCGCTGTACTACGTCGTGGCACCGGCTCTATGGGTTAGCGACCCATGGGATAGCATCTCATTTGTGATACACGTGTTGGTGAGTTTGCATGCTCCCATTTGTGATTAGCCTCCTCCTTTTGTGTTTTCCGGATTTCTAATTGATAATTTCTAGAATTTAAGTTTCACCAATTTTTGCAATTTGCATTGATTTGTTTTTTCAATATTTGAGGTTGGGTGAATAAGCTAAAGAATATGATATTCTTTTTGGATATTTGAGGAGATTTGAGATGTTATATGATTTTCATTGTTATCAAATATATACTTGTCACAGTATGACATTATTGTTATCATATTTTTTTTCATATCTCTTATCCTATCTCATCTTGTATGATATTTGTAGCTAGACTGATCCATTTATTATTTTTCTTCTTAAATAATACTCGGGTCAGACCGAGGTGTTTTAGGTACTTCCACCTGACTTCTTAGCAGGGACTAGCTTTTGACTTTTGGCTAACTACTTTAGCTAGTAGTTTTATTGTTTTTATACATTCGAGATAGAGACTCCTTGATGTATACTTATTATTTTGTGATGTTGTGGATCGTGTATGACCACTACTTTGATGTCCACTTCTATGTGTTATATTCATATATGTTTTCGCCTTAGTGATATGAATATCTGTGACTGATTTGTGTTATACTTATTTTATATTTGTCTTTGTAGGCCACATAGCCACTGTGTAGTAGCTTTGAGTTTGTATTGGATATGTCAGATTTCCTCTTGAAATGAAATGCATGTCATACTGTCTGACATATCGGTACTCGCATAAAGCAATTGCATAGATAGTCGCTCCTCAACAGTCTTATTCTTCGTGCTAGTCGATGGCATTACCCCGTAGTGTCCTTGGCTAGTGTGAATATAGAGGTGGGGCATCACAATTCCATAATCTAAGTGCTTGCTTTAGTTCATAGATTGCTTTATTTAGTTTGCATACCATATTATCATCGTTACTTTGCTTGAATCCTTGTGGTAGCTCCATGTACACTTCTTCTTTAAGAACCCCATTCAAAAAAACATTATTTATATCTAGTTGTCCAATTTTCCAGTTTTTATGCAGAGCAATGGTGAGGAAAATCCTTATAGTAGTTGGTTTTACTACTGGGGAGAAGATCTATGTAAAATCAAAACTATATTGTTGCGTGTATCATTTGGATATAAGTCTTGCCTTGTATTTATTGATGGTTCCATCAGTATTCTTCTTTAGTTTGAATGTCCACTTGCACCTGATCATATTTTTTGTTCTGGTTTCTAAACTAAATCCCAAGTTTTGTTTTTCATGAGAGCTTGATACTCTTCAATTATTGCAGTTTTCCATTTGTTGCTTGTTCATATGTGACTGGTTCCTCTAGTTCTAAAGCTGTATATACTTTGGGTTGAAAATGCCTTTTTTTTCTCTTGTTATCATGTGATGTCCAGTTTGTGCAGGTGTTGGCTAATGTAATTGAGTAGCTTCATGCCGATGTACATTTTCATGCAGTTCTTACTCATGATCTAATATTTACCCATTGTCATGGTTATAATTATTTGAATTGCTTGTGTGCCTTGATATTTCACTTGATTGCATTGATTCATGTTGCATATCAGCTTCACCATTTTTGGTAGCATCAGCTTTTCCTTCACATTCCTAATTATATAGTGGTATTGGAGGTGTAGAAACTTTTGCATTGTATACTTTTCGATTGACTCTCATATCTTTTCCTGAAAAAGGAAAAACATTTTCATTAAAAGCAGCATATCTAGAAATGATTATTTTACCATTGTTACTCAAGCACTTGTATCCTTTTTGTTGAGTTGCATATCCCCGAAATGTGCAAGGTGTTGATCTGAAGCTAAGTTTATGAGCATTATATCGCTTTAAGCATGGGAAGCAGAGACATCCAAATGTCTTCAAGTTTGAGTAGTCCACTTTGGTATTGAAAATAACTTCAATAGGGGTTTTGAATTTCAGTACCTTTGTTGGAAGTCTGTTGATCAAGTAAATTGATGTTGAAAAGGCATCTGGCCAGAATTTAACGGGTAGAGAAGCTTATGCCACGAGTGTGAGACCTATCTCAACAATATGCATGTGTTTTCTTTCTACTAAACCATTTTTCTCTGAAGTATGAAGGCAGCTAACTCTATGTACAATTCATTTCTTTGCAAAATAAGCCTTTAGTGGTTTAAATTCAGCTCCATCATCTGTTTGTATAGTTTTTAATGGCTAACTAGTTTGCTTTTCATCTATGTTAATAAAATGCACTACTGCATTAAATGTTTCACCCTTTGATTATAAAAAGTAAATCCAAGTGCATCTAAAAAATGCATCTACAAATGAGATATAATACTTGTATCCTGTAACAACCTAGAATTTTATCACTCTAAAATATAATATTTAAATTTATTTTAAATATAAAATGTATAAGATTTTTTGATTCAAATAATATTAGATAGGATTTGGAGATAGAAATATACACAAAAATAAGAACTGTTATTTATATCGGTAAAAGTGACAAAAGTCTGATTTCAGAAAAGTAAGTTTGAATGGTAAATAAATTAATTTAATAAGGGTTTTTACTTTTAATAACAATATATAAATTTATTTTCAAGTTTTGTTTACATGAATAAATAGTTTAACAAAATGTCAAAATGTGACCGTAAAACATTTTGTCGAAAATCAATGTTTTGTCAAACAGAAGTTGTCGCAACATTGTTGCACCTTTATTTTCATATATATGTACACGTATTTAAATAAGCTAAGTACTAAATACATCACTAAACAAGTTTAGAAATTTCTAGAAATCATTAACAAAATGTAAGTACTAAAAGACAAATACATCAAAATCAAATCTAGACAAATATCTTACTTTATTTTACTTAATACTTATGCGATTAAGACAAAAAGTGATGAAATGAAAGGTGATATTAAGTGTTGAAAAATGTGGTTTACTTAAAGATGAAGTAAGGGCATTTTGGTCATTTTACATAATAATATTTTATTCCAAACCTTTTCCTATAAATACCAAACCACTTCTTCACATTTTTTCACACTTCTTCTTCATTTCTAAGCTTTCTTATTTCATTTTCATGGCTTCACGCCTAAATTAAATAATGCCAAAATTCTTCCAAAAATTTATTAAAACAAATATCTGCCCGAACACCGCGAAACCACACCCAAACCCCCTCTTCCCCTTACCCGTGGCCACACCCACCCTACCCACGGCTGAGCCTCCCTCTCCCCTAGCCAAGGCGTGAGCAATCATCCCCTTCCAAGTCCAAGTCAAGCCATTTAGAGAAGAGCGTGCAAGGATTCGTGAGCTAAAAATTTCGAGTAGCGGAGCTATAGCCGATTGAAAACTAAAACAAAAGTGAGAACTCCTAATTACTATATATGGATGTGATGATGTGATATGATTGTATGGACGTTTGTTTATGATTTTGATCATCATATATTGTTTATCTCATGTAAATGTTTGAACAAGACATGATATACAATTCGTTATTTCACATGGAAAACACTCCGAATGAATTTAAAAAGTAGTATAGAATCATTTAATAACTTCTAAAATGATAGAAAATGTTCTAGAAATGTTTCACAAACATATAAACTTGTTTCAACAAGTTTTAAATGAAAACCAACAAATGAGTTAAAACTAGGCACGTCGCGTAACGGTAGTTCGCGATTTCGTGCCGAAGAATTCAAATGAGTATACGGAATGTAATTTAGCTCGAAATTCTTCGAGATAAGAATTTTCCAAACTATTATATTCGTATTTTTAGAATGAAGAAAGAAAAATCAAGATTTCATCTTGTAGATTTTAAAATATGTCCAAATCAAATTTTCAAAAAAATCGTGCTTTTGTAGTAAGCGACCAAAGCATGAAATTCTTTGTAATGAATATTTTTAAATGTTTAAAATATGAGATAAATCTGATAAATATTTTGAAATGTTTTAAAATAGATTTGAATAGAAAAATATCGATTTTCAAATATTAGAAAAGTAGTTTTAAATCGAATTAGTTTTTAAGCACTTTCCGCAGCACTTTTCTGCTGCCGTTTCAATAACTTTAGAAATGAAGTTTTTAACTTAAAGATTCCTTTCCAAATCTTTTATAAATGTTTTCAAATAAATAATTAAGTGTTTTAAATATGATTTGAGGATTTTATAATTTATTTAAAAAGGTTTAAATAAATGATTTAAAGAAAAGCTGTCAAAATCAAGTGATTTAATCTTGGCTCTAAAAGCCGATGAGTACATTGGATTTTTCTATTCATGAGATCCGGATGTGAGGTGCTTAAACTAAGGAGATGTTCAGGAGCAACCAATGTCCTGGCTCACCTGGCCTCTTCCCTAAGCGAGGGATAGATAAGTTCGAAATGTATGAAATGAGTTAAGTATAAATGTTAAAATTTCCAAATTTAAATACTCATAAGTTACTTTCTAAAAATGAATTGATAAATTTTAAAAGGAAGGTTGAAATGATTCCATATTTACTAAAAAAATATTTTTGAGACATATATCTCTCGATGATATTTTGATAAAGAAATGAATGAATCAAACAACAGCCATCTACTTCTAAAACACCATTTTTATAGATGATTGGATTTCGAAGAGACCAGGGGTCGGATTTGGGAAATCCCTATCCGAAAACCACTTTGAACCAATTTACATTTCGAAGTAAAAAAATGATGAAAATAAGAGTATTGAAGACGAAGATATTCATAATGTAGGGTTGCTTGCCACTAGTCCCTCGAGGTAAAATTTATCATATCATATATTTATGGTGGCAAGTAGTGCTCCGTTATGAAAATATTCGAATTACAAGGACTAATCGTTATTGATCCTAGGGTTGATTCCCAAAACAGGATGCGGTAGGAGGAGTGCCTTCAGTTTCATTCAGTCCTAGAACGAACCTATATGGATGAATGTCTGACATTGCATTTTAAAATCACATTAATTGATCTCTATGAACATATTTCTACTTAGTGGGGGAGAAGGCAACTTCTCTTAGCTTAACACTTTTTCCTGAGACGTACGAGCTTAGGAGTTATACATTTGTAGAAATCAGTTGTTTGATTGTGGAATGGCAATATGGCATTCAAAGAGGAAAGATGATGTGCTATGTGAAAGGTAATCGTTACCTCAAGTCTCACACCCGGAAATGGCAAAAATAGGGTAGATGCAACAAGGCTATGTGGTTCGTAACCATTCGGGTATAATCATCCCCTTCTAGATATATTTCTACCCGCTATAACGTTCGGGTGTAAATTATTGTGGTGTATGCTAAGAGACATCTCAGATAGGTCGATAACAACCGGGGTGATGACATATTCAGTACTATCTAAGTTTAGAGGTAGGCCGGTGTTGTGTTGGTAGAGGTGGAGATATTTTGTAGCCTCGGTACATTCCTCTAGTGATGTACTGCAGGAAGGTAGTCCCTTCACCGGGTCATTTGTATGGAAATCCATTCTCCAATAAGTGTCTGCCATTTTGTTTGTAGAACCCACTTTGCGGCTAGTATGCTATAATTTAATCAATGTAACAATTTTGGCTATGATTAATAAGTTTACTTGCAAATGTTATCAAAGAAATGTCATTAAAAATAATATCCCTTATTTCTACATAAAACTGTTTTGGTTATCATAAGGTAAAAACCCGTCCGTGTTTATGTGCGACATGGTCTTATAAGAAACATTTTTGTTTTCAAAACATCGTGTTTTGAGTTCTCACACCAGTCCCATGACTGACTCGGAGTTTATTTTATTTTCCATTTAAACTCTGGTGCCGTTTCTGGGCTGCCAAGTAGTCAGGATCGTGTAAGGAGAATTTTGGTGAAGCAATTCTGGAGGAGTTTTCGGAGCATGGAGCTGGAGAATTTGATGTGGATATCTAACTATATTTTATTTTCCGATGTGTCTAGTTGTTTGTACCAGCAAGTGTGCGAGTAGGAAGTTATAACTATTCCTGGCTGGGTTAGTTCATACCATAACTCTGATGTACCCTAGTGAGAGTGGTTGTATGTACTTTCTATTTATAATTAACTGAATCTGATAATTTGTGTTTCTGTCTTTACTTTACTTTACCCTTGATAATCTTCCTCCCCGACACTTGGATTTACGGCATGTGAATACCGTGGATGTATTTAGTGTTGATTCCTGAGGGTCGAGGAGACGGGTTGTCATATTTGGTATCAGAGCTGAATGTTAAGCGAGAACCTTGGTTTTGGTGGGGTATGACTAATTAGAGATAGGGTTAGTAATACCCTAAATGAGTTTAATCTTTAAGAGAGCGCATTTAAAATCCTTATCTGAATGAACTCAAGTTGTGCTATGCTTAATACCCATTCCCCAAGAAAATTTCATCTTAGTATTCTAAAGTTATCTTACTAAATTCAAGTAGTAAGACATGATTACTCGTAGAGGACGAAGATGGGGAAATAGCAGCACCACAATAATCAACGGTCGAGCTCCAATCGCTGCTATGGTAGAAGAAGTAGCTCCCGTACAACCTCGGGGTTAATTTTTCCACCTTGTGCAAAAATTATACCAGCTTAGTGGGAAAACCATTCAAACGCACAGAAACTATCATTGAAGTACATGCTTGGATTAAATCATGCGAGAGAATATTTAAGGCATTGGATATTAGTAATGAGAAAAAGAGGTTTTTGGCTTCGTGGAAACTACATGAAGGGGCTCAAGCATGGTGGGAGTCCATTACCCTAAATTATTCGAAAGACAATTTCTCTTGAGAAAGGTTTATGGAAGTTTTGGAGGAGCAGTACATGCCAGCATTTGGAAAATCTCGTCTTTACAGAAGCTTTATGGATCTGAAGCATGACGAAATGACTGTTGAGGATTATGGAAATAAGGTCAATGAATTATCTTATTTTGGGCCTAGTCTGATTGAACACCTTTAATGAAAAATGAGAAGTTTATTTCTGGGATGAACGAGAAGTACCAGAGTAGGATGACTTCTCATTTAAAAGGATCGTTTATAGAATTGGTGGATATGGGATTTTGTTATGAAACATTGGATAAGAAAAATCCGATGGTAGCTCAGACCAACATCAACACCATCAACTGGAAAACGTGGAAGTTTAATAAAATTGGAAAGAGGCCGTGGCGAGGAAAACCTGAGGAAGGATCTCAAGAGAACCGCTTTAAGGATTACACTTGTAACAATTGTAAGCGGAAGGGCCATATTGCGAAGATTATAGGAGTCCAAAGGTCCAAAATTCCGTCTCTCCTATGCTTTAGAATAGTCGCTGTTATAATTGTCATTAGTCAGGGCACATGATAAAGGATTGTCCAATTATGAGGGGAGAGCAAGCTAAAGTTTACGCTATAAAGGATGTACCTTCAACCTCGCAGGATGTGAAAGGAAAGGGATTTTTGGAAGGTAATATTTTTATCAAAGATATTTTAGTTAGAGTATTATTTGATACAGGAGCTTCTCGTAGTTTTATTGCTAAAGAGACCGTAAATGAATTAAAACTTGAACCTAAATTAGTTGATACCCCTATCTGCATGACAAATCCTATAGGCAGTACTACTAACCATTGTATGAATTGTGAAAAAGTCCAAATTTCCCACTCTTCCTATAAATTTCCTTTTAACCTGTTTGTCTTGGATTTTATTGGATTTGAATTTTTTCTCGGTTTGGATTGGTTGACTAAGCACGAAGCTATTTAGATTGTGCAAAAAGAACGGTTTTAGTAAAAAAAAGTTAGGGAAGTTTATAGAAATATCTTGTGAAGTTCCTAATCCAAGGAGGGATAGTTTTCTTTATGCCTTAGATTCATCCTAAAAATGATTAGAAACAATACCCGTTGTTAAAGAATTTCCAGACGTTTTTGAAGAACTGAATAGTTTACCCCCACATTGGGAAATTGAGTTTTGTATTGACTTTATTTCTGTTGCAAGGCCGGTTAAACAACATGACCGAAGGATGGCTCCAAAGGAGAGGGATGAGTTAAATAACCAAACCCAGGAACTATTAAAGAAACAGTTGATAAGACCTAGTCGTTCAAGTTGGGGATCGGTAGTGGTTTTGTTGCCAAGTCAGATGGCTCTTTAAGGTTGTGTGTAGACTACCGAGATTTGAATAAACAAACGATTAAGAACAAGTATCCTCTACCTCGAATAGATAACTTCTTTGATCGATTACATGGTGCTCAAGTATTCTCGAAAATGGATCTAGCCACGGGATTTCATCAACTAAGCATCACAGAAGAATGCATTCATCCAACTGCATTTAAAGGTGCAAATACTTTCTTCGAGTGGTTGGTTATGCTTTTTGGGCTGACCAATGCACCCACTTATTTTGTAGACCTTATGAATAGAGTATTTAGAGATGTACTCAATAAATTCATGTTAGTCTTTATTGATGATATCCTTATCTATTCTAAGATAGAAGAAGAACATGAAAGACATCTAGAAATTGTGTTGGAGATATTGAGAAATAATATGCTTAAAGCCAAATTCTCAAAATGCCATTTTTGGGAGAAGGAGGTAAGATTCCTTGGACATATAGTGTCAAGGGACGGGATTTCAGTAGATCCTATAAAGGTTGCAGCTGTTCTAAATTGGAAGCAGCCACAAACTCCTAAAGAAATTCATAGCTTCTTAGGTTCGGCAGGGTATTACAGAAGATTCATTCAAGGCTTCTCAAAGATTGCCTATCACATAACGAAGTTAACCATGAAGGATGCTAAATTTATCTGGACTCCTAAATGTGAAGAAGCATTCCAGGAACTTAAGAAGAGGTTGACGACCGCTCCAGTTCTAGCAATTATAAATGGAAATAGTGGATTAACCATTTATACAGATGCTTGTGGAAGAGTTGTTGCAGTTCTAATGTAGGAAGGAAAGGTGATCGCATATGCAAGTAGACAGCTAAAGACCCATGAGAAGAATTATGTTGCACACGACTTAGAGTTATTAGCCATGGTGTTTGCATTAAAAATACGGAGGCATTTTATTTTGGGTAAGAATTTTTCATAGTTTATTTCAATAAAAGTTTGAATTGACCTCTGAATAAAATTCCCTCTTTTATTAGGTTAAAAGTTTGAGCTCTTTATGGATCACAAATCTCTGAAATATCTTTTCACTCGGAAAGATTAAAACATAAGGCATCAACGTTGGTTAGAATTTCTCGCATCTTATAATTTAGATATTTTATACAACCGGGAAAGCCAACGTAGTAGCAGATGCGTTGAGTAGGAAGAATGTTGTTATTTCTTATTTGGTAGTAACTCCAACTCTTCTGGAAAGAATTATCAGCAAGCAAAAAGAAGATCGATTATAGGAGATTAATAAAAATATATACAAAGGGCATAATTCAAGCTTTGAAGTAGATAACCGTGGAGTATTGCAGTTGAATGGGCGAATCTGTGTTCCGGATGTGGAAAATCTTAGGCAGGAGGTGTTAGTTGAATGCCACAAATCCAAACGTAGCATTCATCCGAGAGTTAACAAAATGTACAAAGACATGAAGCACACATTTTTGTGGAGAAGTATGAAAAGGGACATATCCATTTATGTTAGCCAATGCACAAATTGTCAACAAGTCAAGAGTGACCAACTGAAAAATGCAGGGTCACTTCAACCTCTGGAGATTCCAGCTTGGAAGTGGGATCAAATATCAATGGATTTCACTAATGGCTTACCTCGAACGAGGAAGAGGAATGAAGGCATTTGGGTTATAATAGATCAATTAACTAAAAGTGCACATTTCATTCTAGTAAAGCCAACAAGGACCGCTGCAAGCCTTGTAGAGATATATATGAAGGATATTTTTCGATTACATGGAGTTCCAATCAGTATAGTAAGCGAACGAGATCCAATCTTTACTAGTCAGTTTTGGGAAGCATTACAATTAGCTTTGGGAATGAAGTTGAGTGTAAGCACTGCATATCATCCCCAAACTGATAGACGGACGGAAAGAATCAATCGTATTTTGGAAGTTCTTTTAAGAGCATGTACTCTAGACTTCGGAGGCTCATGAGAAAATCATTTGCATTTAGTAGAGTTCTCCTAGAACAACAGTTATCAAGCTAGTATCGGCATGGCACCATATGAAGCTCCATATGGTCGCCCATGTAAGTCACCAGCATGTTGGATCGAGACCGGAGATTGGTTAATACTTGGTCCTGATATGAAAGGAGAAGCTTCAGAAAAAGTTGATATGATTAGAAAGAAGCTAAAGGAAGCACAGAGCAGACATAAATGTTATGCAGACCAAAGGCGTAGAAATCTAGAATTTTTAGTTGGAGATTCAGTCTTTTTGAAAGTCTCTCCGATGAGAGGAGTGGTGAGCTTTGGAAGGGTTGGGAAATTAGCACCTCGATATATTGGACCTTTTCCCATTCTTGAACAAATCGGCCTACTAGCTTATCAAGTGCAGTTGCCAGAAAGGTTGTAAGGAGTGCACAGTGTTTTTCATGTATCTCATTTGCGGAAACATGTGCATGACCCAGAGCAAATCATAGAAATGGCTGCTCATGAAGACTTGGAGGTGGAACCAAATTTGGTAGTTATTAGACGGCCAGTTCGAATCGTTGATTATTATGAGAAACGATTAAGGAGGAAGGTAGTAAGGTTAGTCAAAGTTCAATGGAGTGCAGATGTTGAGGATTGCACTTGGGAAATAGAGGATAAAATGAGGAAGGAATATCCTGAGTTTAGGATTGATGTATAGACTGTATAAATTGTATCGTCATAGTGTACTCACTGCCTGTGGTGTAGTCACTTATTCATACTCTTGAATATATTCCATCTTATCGAATATATTTCATTTTGAGCCATTTTCTTCTTATCTTAAATTTCGAGGACGAAATTTTTTTAAGGAGGGGAGAATGTAATGACCCAGAATTTGATCACTCTAAAATATAATACTTAAATTTAATTGAAATATAAAATGTATAAGATTTTAAGATTTGAACAATATTAGATAGGATTTGGAGATAGAAATATACAAAAAAATAAGAACCGTTACTTATATCGGTAAAAGTGACAAAAGTACGATTTCAAAAAAGTAAGTTTGAATGCTTAAATAAATTATTTTAATAATGGTTTTTATTTTTAATAACAATATACAAATATATTTTCAAGTTTTGTTACATGAATGATGTTAAGTGTTGAAAAATGTAGTTTACTTAAAGATGAAGTAAGAGCATTTTGGTCATTTTACATAATAATATTTTATTCCAAACTTTTCCTATAAATACCAAACCACTTCTTCTTCTTCATTCCTAAGCTTTCTCTATTCATTTTCAAGGCTTCCCACCTTAATTAAATAATGCAAAAATTCAATCCAAAAATTTATTAAAACAAATATCCGTCCGAACACCGCGAAACCACACCGAAACCCCCTCTTCCCTTTCCCCTTACCCACGGCCGATCCCCTTCTCCCTTAGCCAAGGCATGAGCAATCATCCCCTTCCCAAGTCTAAGCCAAGCCATTTAGAGATGAGCGTGCAAGATTCGTGAGCTAAAAATTTCGAGTAGCGGAGCTATAGCCGATTCTCCAATTGAAAACCAAAACAAAAGTGAGAACTCCTAATTACTATATATATATGGATGTGATGATGTATGGCGACCACAAACCCTACGATTCCCGGACCTACTGCTCTAACGATCGAGCTGGACGATGATGAAGACGGATGGGTATAAGTTAAAGATCGACTTTTGCTAAGATACTACAAAATCTCAAAAAATCTATCCAAAACCCTAAACATTGGATTGATGTTATTGGTAATAAGCTTGAAATTAAAGGATCGGTCAACTACGTTGAACCAATAACTGAAGGTGATGAAATCTATCAGCTAATTGATGAAGATGATTATGTAGAAGCACAAAAAATATGGAAAAACACCATTTATATTTATATGGTAGGCAAATGCCCATATGTTGTTCACTTTAATGCTTATATTAAGCGGGTCTGGAATCCAAAAGGAGCATTGGATGTTTTCCCAAGGGATAATGGTTTCTATCTTATAAAGTTTGAGCAAGAAGAAGACTACAAAAAAGTCTTAAATGGTGGGCCTTGGTTCATGGACAGTAAACTTATCATCTTGAAAAATAGGAAGCAGAATTTAATTTCGAACGAGAAATGCTTTCATCCTATCCAGTGTGGATCAAACTACACAATCTTAATTTGGCACTTTGGAACACAAGATGCATCAGTAAATTAGCTAGCATGGTTGGAATATCACTGGATATTGATGAAAACACTAGAAAGGTTAAAAGGATTAACTTTGCCAGAGTTTTTGTATAATTAAAGGCAGACAATGATTTACCTAAAACAGTCAAGGAAATGAATAAATAGGGGCATACATACATACATACAGGAAATAGAATATGAATTTGTGCCTCCTAGGTGTCATGAGTGCAAGTGTTTTGGCCATTCTTATATACATTGCAATAATCTAAAAGAGAAACCAGAACAAGTTTGGGTGGAGAAAAACAAAACTCCCACTTCAACAATTATACAAAATACTTCTCCTATTGTCAACCCAAAAAATATGGCACCTATAAAAAGTTACATACAAAAAGCTGTAATTAGTAACCTAACCCCGTCTAACAGTTAGTCTGCCTTCAATGCTGAGGGCTCTGGATCAGAGCCAATAGTTCCACCAATTCCTGATGAAATGGCTGAACTTCAGTCTAAATCAGATCCCCTCCTCCATCTGAGTTTCTTGCTAAGCAGCACCATTGCACCAAGAATGAGAAAATGCCTGATTCTCTAAAGGAAATTCCAAAGATGAATATACAAGTGGAATCACCTGAGGAAGAGAATGAAGATTAAGAAGAAGACACTAGTAAATTCATAGAGTTTAATGAGTAGTATGTCAAACAGTTAAACAAAAAAGGAGAAAGGGTTGCTTCTATGAAAGCAAATGTTCGGTCTGCTCCTGTTACAAGGAGCAAAACCAACAAAAAATTAAATGATAATACTCTGCTGGAATGTAAGAGGTCTAAACAGTGGCATTCGTCAATTAGACCTCCACAACCTAAGGGCCTTGCATAGGCCATCTATTATTGCTTTATTGGAGAACAAATTCAATGAAGAAAGTTTTGAAATGTTCAAACATCAAATAGGTAACCAATGGAGCTCTGAGCACAACATCACACAACAAATAAATGGCAGAATTATTGTCTTAAGGGATAGTAATGTATGGAATGGCTCCTTAATAGACAAGAAAGAGCAGCAAATGAAAATATTATTTAAAAACATAGGAGGGTTGGAGCTATACATCACATTCGTATATGCAAAAAATATGGCTTCGGAAAGAACTGTGCTGTGGCAACAAATAATTAATCATTCTAAACAAATCAAAATGTCATGGTTGGTTATGGGGGACTTTAATGCAGTCTTGAAAACAAGGGAAAAGAGAGGAGGAGTTACCCTGAATGTGTCCCAAGTTGCGGAGTTCAATGATTGTGTGGCAGCAAGTGGATTACTTGAAACATTCCATACTGGACTGCAATTTACATGGAAAAGTGGCGACGCCAGGAAAATAACATCTAGAATAGACAGAGCCTTATGCAATTCAGATCTTATTAATAAAATTCCTACTTTGCAAACAATAGTCTTACCCGGCTCAACCACTGACCATTTTCCCATATAAATTCAATTCAACAAAGAAAAAAGCAGCCAAAAAGGAAAACCATTTAGATATGCAAATCATTGGAATCAAACAGAAGGATACAATGAGGCTATAAACATGGAGAGTATTCTACCCCTCTTGGGAACCACATGTATAAGTTCATTATGGTGCTCAAAACTATGAAAAATAAACTGAAGGAGTGGAATAGGAAGAGACCAAAAAACAAAGACTTAATTCTCAATATTCAGAACCAATTGGGGGATATCCAAGAGAAGCTTGATAAGGATCCAATAAATGAAAGTCTTAACTCTTTATATTATCAATTACAGGGGAAATTGAAAGAAGAACTCAGTAAACAAGCCACGTAGACCAAACAAAAAGCAAAAGAAAATTGGCTAACTCAGGAGGATGAATGTACAAAATTCTTTTATACTAAAATGTCTCAAAGAACTCATCATAATAACCTATTGAACTGCTTGAATGAGGAAGGGAATGCTGTGAGAAACTTAAAGGAGATAGAAGATAATGCTTTATCATATTTTATGGCCCTATACAATGGAGATGTAACATAAGAATTACCTATTGTTCAATGTAGAAGGAAGATCTCTCAAGAAGGCAGCTCCATGCTCATAGCTCGGATTACTGAAAGGGAATTGTGGAGAGCTATACAGTCCATTCATATTGACTCTAGTCCTGGTCCAGACAGAATGGGGGCAGCTGCTTTCAAAGTGCACTGGGTACACCTGAAAAGTCTCATGTTGCAAGCATATTAGGAAGCTTTGGACAATGGTGAGTTTTTACAAGAAACAAATCATACATTCATCTCCCTAATCCCAAAAGTTAAAAATCCAGAGAGGGTGGAGGAATACAGACCAATTGCATGTTGTAATGTCTCTTATAAGATTGTTAGTAAAATAATTTGCATGAAACTAAATAAAGTGCTACCAGATTTAATTTCCCAGACTCAAAGTGCCTTTATTAGAGGTAGATTCATATCTGAAAACTCTCTCTTAACTCATGAGCTTATCAGATATTTCAATAAACCAGGGGCTGATAAAATGTGTCTAAAAGTAGATTTACATAAGGCATATGATAAAGTGAAAGGAAAAATTCATTGTACATATGCTCAAATCAGTGGGTGTCCCAAATAAGCTGTTGAAGTTGATAGAGTATTGTATTTCCACCCCAACATATTCTATTCTTATTAATGGTGTCCCTAAGGGATACATAACAAGTAATACAGGAATAGGACAAGAGGATCCTCTTTCCCCCTATCTTTTTGCAGTTGCAATGGAATGGTTTTCCCTCCAAATGGAGATAGCAAGTTATCAAAATAATATAATCCTAGTGCATAAAATTGAACCAAAGGTAACACATTTGATTTATGCTAATGACCTTATTATTGTCATGAAAGCTTCCATGCATGCAATTGATACTCTTAAAAACATTTTCAATCTACTTGATCTGTATGGTGGTCTGAAACACAATGAAGGGAAAACAAAATGTTATTTCAATAAGTATTGCAAAGACAGACAAAATTTCCTATGTAGAATATGAGTCTCTAAAGGGGAGTTACCAGTCAAGTATTTGGGGATACCACTGTCAATAAACACTATTACAGATAGAGAATGTGGTAAACTCATAGATAGTATTAGAGAGAAATTACAAGGTTGGAGGTCCAAGTTTTTATCATTTGTAGGTAGGATTGAGTTAGTCCACACAGTGATCACATCTAAAGTTAGATTTTGGATTCAAACCTTTCAAATACCAAATTGTTCACTGGGTAAGATTAACTCAGTTTGCGCAGACTTTATATGGAGTGGGAAATTACATGAAATTAGTTATAAAGACCTATGCAAATCGAAGAAAGAAGGAGGAGTTGGATTAAAAGACCTTTTTGAACTAAAAAAAGGTTTATAGTATCAAGATGGCCTGGAATATATTAACATTTGAGAATCTATGGCCTAAATGGATGAGAGCAAGGTATATTAAAGACAATTTTTGGACAGATTCCATAGACAATAATGGATCAGTCATTTGGAAAAATATCTTGAAATTCAGAGAAGACCTAAAGCCTCTCATTGAACTGAAAATAGCTAATGGTCATATAACTGACCTTTGGAAAGATCCCTGGTTTAATAATCAAAATCTGATTGATAGAGTAGGATGGGAAGGTTTCTCAGACTATGGTAATCCTAGCTGTACTGTATCAAGCATTATAGAAGGAGATAGGTGGAGATGTGACAAGCAGCTTATTACTAGGAACTTTAAAGAAAAGATACAAAGTATGCTAATATACAGTGGTAGAACAGATGATGCATGGTGTATGAAAAACTCAAATAAAGGTCAGATTTTATTCCATAAGGTCTGGGAAGAGATGAGGGACAGACATCAGATTGTAGACTGGTACAAAATTGTTTGGAGCAAATCAGTTAATCCTAAGATGGCTCACACAACGTATAAAGCCATTCTAGGCAGGCTTCATACTAAAGATTGTCTGCACATTTGGGGGATAATTGAGGAATCTACATGCAATTTATGCAATGAAGAAAATGAAAGTCATGCACATCTATTTTTCGAATGTTCTTATAGCAAAACTGTATGGGGTCTACAAAAATGAAATGTATTCTCTCGAATGAAATTAAATCGCCGAAAGATGAGATCTTTTACCCGAACAACTGGAGCAACGGATCGTACTTGATGCAAGAAATACTCAAAATTAGCTTCACGACTACTATATGGCTTCTCTGGAGAGAAAGGAACCACAAGGCTTTCAACAACAAAAGAAAGGAAGTTCAATTAGTTAATTCCTAAATTAACATGGATACGAGCTTAATAGTTAGTCGGATAAACAAAAGGAAGCTTACCAGCCTAACGGGACTAGAAAGACAATTGCTGGAGAGGATGAAGTGGAAGGAAGACTACTCAGGAAATCAACGAGACTTTTGGGATCCTCCATGAAAGACTCTTTCTTTCTTTTTTTGGAAAGTTAGCGTTGATGAAAATGGAATTGTTCGAGTTTAAGCTTATTTGTCTATGTATTTGTTAGTAGCTGCCTTTTATTTTGTTTATACGGCCGATTTTGTAATTATGGGCTTTGACCCTGAACAATTTCTCTGGCAATAAAATTATTAACCAAGTTTCAAAAAAAATAAAATGGATGTGATGATGTGATAGGATTGCATGGATGTTTGTTTATGATTTTGATCATCATATATTGTTTATTTTATGTAAATGTTTGAACAAGTCACGATATACACGTCGTTATTTCACATGAAAAACACTTTCTGAATCATTTAATAGCTTCGAAAATGATTGAAAATGTTTTAGAAATGTTTCAAAAATATATAAAATTGTTTCGACAAGTTTTAAATGAAAACCAATTAACGAGTCAAAACTAGGCGTGTCGCGTAATGGTATTTCGCGATTTCGCGACGAAGAATTCAAATTAGTATACGGAATGGAATTTAGCTCGGAATACATCGACAAAAGAATTTTCCGGACTATTATATCTATAGTTTTAGAATGAAGAAAGAAAATCTAGATTTCATCTTGTGGATTTTAAAATATGTCCAAATCAAATTTTCCGAAAAATCGCGCTTTTGCAGTAAGCAACCAAAGTATGAAATTCTTTGTAATGTATATTATTAAATGTTTAAAAATATGAAATAAATTTGATAAATATGTTAAGATGTTTTAAAAGAGAGTTGAATTGAAAAATATGGATTTTCAAATATTAGAAAAGTCGTTTTAAATCGAATCAGCTTTTAAGCACTTTCCGTAGCACTTTTCTACTGCCGTTTCAATAACTTTAGAAATAAAGTTTTGAACTTAAAGATTCCTTTCCAAATCATTTATAAATGTTTTCAAATAAATTTTTAAGTCTTTTAAAGATGATTTAAGGATTTTATAATTTATTTAAAAAGGTTTAAATAAACGATTTAAAGAAAAACTGTCAAAATTAAGTGATTTAATCTTGGCTCTAAAAGCCGATGAGTAGACTGGATTTTTCTATTCGTGAGATCTGGATGTGAGGTGATTAAACAACAGAGATGTTCAGGAGCAACCAGTGCCCTGGCTCACCTGGCCTCTTCCCTAGGCGAGAGATATATAAGGTCGAAATGTCGTAAATGAGTTAAGTATAAAAGTTAAATTTTCCAAATTTAAATACTCATAAGTTACTTTCTAAAAATGACTTGACAAATTTTAAAAGGAACGTTGAAATGATTCCATATTTACTAAAGGAACATTTTTAAGATATATATCTCTCAAAGATATTTTGATAAAGAAATGAATGAATCAAACAACAATCATCTGCTTATAAAACACCATTTTTATAGATCATTGGATCTCGAAGAAACCGGGAGTCGGATGTGGGAAATCCCTATCCAAAAACCACTTTGAACTAATTTACATTTCGAAGTAAAAACATGATGAATATAAGAGTATTGAAGATGAAGATATTCATGATGTAGGGCTGCTTGCCACTAGTCCCTCGAGGTGAAATTTACCATATCATATATTTATGGTGGCAAGTAGTGCTCCGTTATGAAAATCTTCGAATTGCAAGGACTAATCACTACTGATCCTAAGGGTGATTCCCAAGATAGGATGTGGTAAGAGGAGTTCCTTCGATTTCGTTCAGTTCCAGAATGAACTTGTATGGATGAATGTCTGATGTTACATTTTAAAATCACATTAATTGATCTCTATGAACGTATTTCTGCTTGGTGGGGGAGAAGGCAACGTCTCTTAGCTTAACACCCTTTCCTGAGACGTACGAGCTCAGGTGTTATACGTTTGCAGATATTAGTTGTGTGATTATGGAATCGCAATATGGCATTCAAAGAGGAAAGATGACGTGCTATGTGAAAGGTAATCGTTATTTCAAACCTCACAGTTGAAAATGGCCAAAATAGGGTAGATGCAGCAAGGCTATGTGGTTTGCAACCATTAGGGTATGATCATCCCCTTCTAGATATATTTTCCGCTATAACGTTTGGGTTTAAATTATTGTGGTGTACGCTAAGAGACGTCTCGGATAGGTCGGTAAGGGCCGGGGTGATGACATATTCGGTACCATCTAAGTGTAGAGGTAGGCCGGTCTTGTTTTGGTAGAGGTGTAGATGTTTTGTAGCCTCGGTACATTCCATTAGAGATGTACTACGGGAAGGTAGTCCCTTTACCTGGTCATTTGTACGGAAATTCATTCTCCAATAAGTGCCTGCCATTTTGTTTGTAGAACCCACTTTGTGGCTAGTATGCTGGAATTTAATCAATGAACAATTTCGGCTAAGATTAATAAGTTTACTTGAAAATGTTTTCAAAGAAATGTCATTAAAAATAATATCCCTTATTTCTAGGTAAAAATGTTTTGGTTACCATAAGGCCCGACCGTGTTTATGTGCGACGTGGTCTTATGGGATACCGTTTTGTTTTCAAAAGATCATATTTTGAGTTCTCACACTAGTCCCATGACTGACTCGGAGTTTATTTTGTTTTCCATTTAAACTCCGGGTGCCCTATTTTTTCGGGCAGCCAAGTAGTCAGGATCGTGTGAGGAGCATTTTGGTAAAGCTATTCCGGAGGTGTTTTTGGAGCATGGAGCTGGAGCATCTGATGTGGATATCTATCTATCTTTTATTTTCTGCTATGTCTTGTTTTTTGTACTAGCAAGTGTGGGAGCAGGCAGTTATGACTGTTCCTAGCTGGGTTAGTTCATACCATAACTCTAATGTACCCTAGTGATAGTGGTTGTACGTGCTTTCTATTTATAATTAATTGAATCTGAGAATTTGTGTTTCTATCTTTACTTTACTTTACCCCTGATAATCTGCCACCCCAACACTTGGATTTACGACACGTGAATACCGTGGATATATTAGTGTCGATTCCTGAGGGTCGAGGAGACGGGTTGTCACATATCAATAGCCTGAATTGATGGGGGTTGGTCCCTATAGATCAACAGCCACCATTTCAAGTGGTTTGGTGCATTCAGTTCTAGATTTGCGAAATGCTAGTTTATGGCTTTTTCTCAACTGACAATGTGTGCATATGTATTGTAAAGTGACATCTTTAAAATTGATATTATTCTTTCTAAGAACTTGCCTTACAGCATTAACACTTGGATGTCTAAGTTTACAATTCCATATGTCAAATATACTTTTGTCATTTACATTGCCATAAGAGCTTGTGTAATTACACCAGTTTCTTTCAAAAGCGTCCTTTTTATTCTTCATCAGATTGAATATGTAAAGTCCATTATGTACCTTACCCTATAATAAAATGTCCTTGCTTAGCAAACCTCTAACCACAAAATTTTTTGGATAGAATTCAAAATAATCTTGATTATCATTGGCAAGTTGAGAGACACTCGTTAAATTCTTTTTGATTTATGGCACTCGAAGTAAATTGTTTGAGTGTAACTCTCTTTTGCCTCTGATACTTACATTGCCAGTATGAGAAATACTAATAGGTTTACCATTACCCATGAAAATAGATTGTGCACCCTTGTATTCTTTGTTACCTAGGTTCAGATTTTGCAAGTTGTTAGTGATATGGTTTGTTGCACCTGAATCAGGGTACAATGCTCCATTTACTACATCTTCTAGTCTAGCCAGAGTTTCAACTTCTCCTTGAATCTTGGAGTTTTCTCCCTGATTCTTGGAGTCTTGACTGGTGTGCACCATGTTGACGTTTGGTTGATAATTTCTTTGACTACTGCTTGCTTACTATTTGTTTGAGTAGTTTTGATCAAATCCGAAGTAGCAACTGTTGGCAGTATAACTATATTTTTCACAAATTTGACATCTAAGTCTATTGGTGTAGATACTTCATCTGCCTCTACCTCTACCTTTGTAAATCTGACCACTTCTTTGGTTGTTTTGATCATTTCTTGCATTTTGATTTCTTTCTTGGTTCTTGAATCTAGAGTTTGATGAATTGGATACATAGTTGATGCAAAAGTCTGAATTGGATGATTTTCTTTATTCAAGTCTCCCTTCATACGCAAGTAAAGCAGAATGTACATATGATATACTTTGTAGTGTTTCTTTTGATGAGACAACTGAAACAATTGATTCATACTCCTCATTTGGTCCCTTTAAAATGATGAGTACTTGATCAGTGTCAGCAACTTTATGACCCGCCGAGCCCAATAGATCACAAAAGGTCTTCACCTTTATTAAGTATTCCCTCATTAACATTTCATTTTTGCGTATATTTTGCAGCTGCCTCTTGTAATTCATGACTCTTGCTGATGATTAAGTGTTGAATATTTGCTCTACTGTAATCCAGATTTCATGTGCAATATTACACCCTATTATTTGTGGTAGTAAACTTGCACTGATGGTTGCTAATAGCCTTGCACTTAGCAGACTATCTTGTCTTTGATATACTGTGTATTCTTTGTTGCTGATTAATTCTCCTTCTTCGGTGATATACTTTGTAGGAATTGGGGATGTACCAAGAATGAATTCTTCCAGGCCATATCCCCTAATGGCAGACCGAATTTGGTACTTCCTAAGCAAGAAATTTCTTTCATCAAACTGAATGTTGATAAGTTCACTTCTTGAGTTGATGATTTCTTGGTGATTTCTTCGGCTTCAGAAATATGGGTGGTTTGAGTGGCTTGGTATGGTGATGATGCATGAGATGTATTATCATCATTTCTTGCCATTGAGCAAGAATTTGATCAGATGAAGAGGCACTGAATGTTTGTGGATTTTCTAATCAGTTTTTCTCTAACGAGGCACTGAATGTTTGTGAATTTGATTCTTGAACTGAATACACTAAATCTTCGTTAGGAAGGTTGGAAAGGCCCCGATTATGATATTTACTTGAAGGGAGAAAACTGACAACACAGCCACCTTCTAGATGATGAAGATGAACTGATATAAGGATGGCAAGGTGATTTAATTGCCGTTAGGCAGTGTGGAGCTCTGATACCATAAAATAGAACTTGAATACTTTTATTACTTGTAATATTTGATGCATAGTACAAGTATTTACAAGCTATTCTATCAGCCCACTCCATAGTTCTGGAAATTATAAAAATACCCTGGGTTTGACCTATTTAGTTATACTTGGTCAAGTTAGCCATTGTATTCATTTTTATTTCATTCACTAATAATAATTTCATAAAAAGTTACGAATAGTTACAACCCAAATGTCTGACTACAAACATATAATTTAGTCTTCTTCTGAACCAAAATACAATCACAATTTCATATGAGGTGATTTATGCTTTTCTTATCCTTGCTGACAATTATTTAGAGTAACCATTACTTTTATTTCAAACGCACAAGTTTTAGGATACTTGACCATAATTACATTTTGAGTTTCATCCAATAACCAATTCACATGCATTACTGTATCTCTAACATGAATCACTCTGATTGTTTTCATAGAGAAGAAACACACATTTATTCTCATCTATTTGTAAAATGGCAAGTAACACAAGCTTAAGTATCCAAATTTCGTAGAGAGATTATACAACAAACCTAAAAAATGCCACTCCCTTAATTAAAAAAAGGGAAGAGAAAAAAAACTATACCTCCAACATCTTCTCTATTTTGGATCTTTCGAAATTGTTTTTTTCATCTGCAACAACAGATGGATCAAAACTATACCTCCTGCATCTTCTCCATTTTGAATCATCTGAATGGCTAAATTAATTAAGTGTGATATAATTTCATTCCTATTTTTAATAGTTGAATAAAAGACCTATTAAAATTACAAAATGCACCTTCAAAATTTCAAGGTCCTCCTATGATGGTCGAAGACATCCTCCTAGGTCCTTGCGTATATATGTTCCATAAAGAAACTTATCCAATTTGCTAGAATAATTTGTTTAATTATATAATCAATATGTTTTATTGAATAATGACACAAAATAAGTCATAATCTACGGTATCTTCGACAACACCTAAACTACAATACACATTTATTTTTGAAAAAGTAATGATAAGATTGGCATAATAAACAAGTATATTTACCAAATGCCTAAAGTTGAAAAATAAGCATTTTTTATTAAACACGCATAGATATATAAAAAATAAATAAATATGCATAATTTTGGTATCATTGACTTCAAGCAATTTTCTTTGATACTTGTTTTAAAGAACCTAAAATAAAGCATTGGATGATAGTAACATATGATTGATATTATGAAAAGGAAAAGAGAGAGGACAATTTTTCAAACAAGGCTCAACCAGAAAACTATTTGCGCAAATAGGCTCAGCGGAAAACTAATTGCAAAAATATGCCTCGTTTTTATATAGCTTGCGCAAATATGGATTGTGCAAGCTATACATTTTTTTTTAAATATGTAGCTTGCACAGTCCATATTTGTGCAAGCTATATATTTATAGCTTGCACAAATAAGGATTGTGCAAGCTATAAATCTGGCTTCAAAATTCCGACAAGCATAGAATCTATCCCCCACTTCTCAAACCCCTCTCCTTCTTCTCAAAATCCAACTCAATCCCCATTCCAACCCAACTATTTTCCCAAATCAAACCTTTCAAGGTTACCATCTATATTTTGACTTTGTTGTGTATGCTATAGGCTCGAATAGGTCGAGAAAGACCGTGGTTATGGCATGGTCGGTGTTATCTATGGTAAAGGTAGGCCGGTTCTGTGTTGGTAAAGGTTGGAGCCTTAGGTGCAACCCTCTAGAGATGTACTGTTGGAAAGTACTCCCTTACCTTATCATTATATGGAATTCATTTTCCAATATGAGCCTTTACGGGGTTTAGTTGTAGAACCTAGTATGCTGGAATTTAATTAATATAACAATTTCGGCTATGATTAATATGTTATTTGAAAGGGTTTTCAAAGAATGTCATTAAAAATAATATCCTTGATTTCACGTAGCAATTGTTTTAGTTATCAAACGGTAAGAAACCATCCGTGTTTATGTGCGGCGTGGTCTTATGAGAAACCCTTTTAATTTCAAAAGTATCCATTCTTTTGAGTTTCCTAACACTAGTCCCATGATTGACCCGGAGTTTATTTTCTTTTCCCTTAAACTCTGGGTGTCTTATTTTTCCGGCAGCTAAGTAGTTTAGGTCTAGCTTGGAGTATTTTGGAAGAGCTTGAAGCAGGAGCTGGAGTTTCCTCTGTGGATAGTTATCCATTCCCATTTCCACTGCATTTGTTTACTGTTTGTATTCAAGACTAGTAGGGACAGAGATTTATAACTGTCCAGGCTGAGATTAGGATAGACTCTGATGTATGTATTTAAAATTTCCATTGTAAAGATTATATATTGAAATAATATACGTTATTCCATTTGTGTAAGATTATTTTTCCGTTTTCCTTTTCTTTTTATCCTTGATCGATCCGTATTTCTGGCACTCAGATTTGCGGTAAGTGAATACCAAGGACGTACTAGTGTTGATTTTCGAGGGTTGAAGTCGAAAAAAGCGGGTCTTCACATTTGGTATCAGAGCTTAGGTTGAGCAAACATTTGAGCCTGGTAGGAGTAAAGTCTCATCAGAGATAGGGTTAGTAACACTCTAGGATGAATAACTCATTAGAGATAGGGTAAGTGATACCCTAGAATGAGTTAAGTGTATTATATATGAACGCGTATTTGTTAATGTTATATCAAAATGATTTTTGTTTTGAAAAATTATTAAATGAAATAATTTTACCTTGGATTATATCTTGAATTTAAAGGAATATCTTTCAAAAGATATAGTTATTTATGTAGTGTTTAGTTGTTAAGGGAATGATAATATTCCGTTATTATCATTAGTTGAATGGTTGTTGATTTAAAATTTTAAATACGAACACCTCGTGAACTTAGTTTCACAATTTGACAATGTCGAACAATATTGGTTTGAGATTAAAGGAATTTATTGAAGATAAATAAATTTTATAAATGCGTTTAATAAGTGATTTTATAGATTGGATTTATAAAACGTATTTTATAAAGAGATTTTTGAGAATTCAAATCCTAGTATTTTGGAAAAGCTTTGATTTTTTTTAAATAATTTAGTAGAAGTTTTATTTTAGGAGTAGAGTTTGTAAAATGGAAAGTTTATATTTATAAAAGAGTTTTTATAAAGTTAAAATGTCCTTTAAGAGAAGTGATTTGAAAGTGATAATTTATAAAGGGAGATACATTTTGTTTTAAAAGTAAAATGATCTCTTAAAGGAATGCTTTGAAAGTGATATTTGAAAATGGAGTTTAATGGTTTTAAAAGTGATTGAAAATGTGTTTAGTAATAGGAAGACATAGATTTCAACATTATTATTGTAATAAATGTTTTGGAGAAAGCAAGGAAGACATAGACTATAACAATGTTGTTATAGTAAGTGATTTCCAAAAGAAGATGTTATATATAGTACAAGGGATTTATTCATATCCTATGTTTGATGTTAAGATTTGAGATGGGTAACTTATATCCATTTTTAAGCTAAGAATGACGTCCATTCAAGGTCTGAGAGGTAATGATATCCCAACTTGATCAGCTTCATTGTTAACTAATAGTTTAAGTTCGACATCGAAAATTAATATTAAGCATAATTAATCAGATCCTTATACTAATGTTTTTGGGTTGTCGTAAAAATGTTTTATGCAATATTCATTTTGACCCAATAAAGTGTGTTTTGGAGAATATGAAGCTTTCCTCAAAGATTTTTATGGTTTAAATATATAGAGGTATTTTCTGAATGTAAAAATTGAAAGGGTTTCTTTGGGAATAAGATAGAAATTTTTGGTAAATAAAAATTTTAAAATAATTATATATAAAGAAGCATCTTTATAAAAATGTTTAAATAAATTTTTTATGAATTTTTTTCATAAAAATATAGGAAGGTTAATAAGTACGTATAAGGTACGTAGATCATTTCGTCGCACGATTCTAATCTAAGAGTCGAGTATGGAACTTTGAGGTGTTTACACTAGTCCGGAAAAGGAATTATCACTCGATTCTTGATGGTGAACATTGATGAGTGTTTGTGGTTGGGTACTTGCGTTTTCTATCGTAGTTGAGAGCCATGTAAGGAAAACAAAGGTTTCTGATCAAGAAGCCTGATTAGAGTTCGCACTAGAGAATCGGAGGATCAATACTAATTCAGAAGCAAAGTGGTGTACTCGAATTTAAGGTCGAATTAGATAGTGCATACTGATAATCCATGCACATAGCACTGGTTTGTATTTGAAATTTTAAATACTGTTTTTATCGGGTTTCTGGTTAGGTGTAATTTCGAGGATGAAATTCATTTAAGGGGGAAATTTGTAACGATCCGCAAATTTATCACTTTGATAAATTATATTTATATTTGAAATATTCAAATACAAGATTTTACAACAAAAATTATAATGTTTTGAACCATAAATAATGATGGTAAACTAATTTTAAAGGTATATTAACAAATATGGATATTTTGGAGGTTTTTATTAAAAAGATAATGAAAATTAGTTTTTGGGAAAAATTTTCTCAGTATTAAAGAGAATGGAAATGGATACATACACTTATTTATCCATTTAAGCAAGAATATGAAATAAAAATTATTTATTTTATTTTTGAAAATAAAATATATTTATGACATCATCAGGGATATCACCTTTTTATATTTTTTTTGAAAATTAAGTTTAAATAATCAAATGATTGTTTTAAAATGATAATAATTCATTTTAGTTATTATATAATAATAATAATCGATTTATAATAGTGTAATAAATAAATAAACTTGTTTTAGAAAGATATACAAAATTCGTCATGCTTTGGCAGTTCATCGACGGAATTTTGCAACACTTGTTTAAATATTGATTTATATGATTTTATAATTCAATTGAGCACGTTTTAATTATTCTAAAATAATAAGAAATGTATTTTCAAGATTTTCACACACACACAGATATATATATATATATATATATATATATATATATATATTAACATAGAAGTAAAAATATGACCGAAATTGGATCCCAGAGTTGCAATGGTTTGACGAATGGAAGTTGTAATTGAATGTTGCACCATGGGTTATCACATATGACATATATATGCATACATACATGTCATAACACACATATACACATAAATATACATATAAGAAGCTACCATGTACATTAGTTATTTACATAAGGTAAAAGTTAAAAATATCATGACATTTACTTAACCAAATCAAAACAAAACTCACCATTACTTACAAGCACATGAGGTGGCACATGGGGTGGAACATGGGAGGGGGAATTCATGCCTAGTGGATGATGGAGGAGGGTGATGCAATGGTGATATATGGCAAAAGAAATATCATGATATTTTTCTCACATTTTTACCTATAAACACAAACCCACCCCTTCACATTTTTATCATTCAAAACTTAAGCTTCTTCTTCTTCATTAGCTCCTCTTTAATGGATTCTTTCTTAGAAAAATTATGAAGAAATAATGGCAAAATGAAAATAAATTATATCCACATAATCATAAAGTAGATCCACCTCCAAAACCAAGTCAAAACACTCCTTATCACCTCCACAACTCATGGCCACTCCTCTTCCAAGCACCAAAGGGCAAGCTCCACCACTCAAAGAAGCATTGTCAAACCTACATGGAGTCAAGGTGGAGATCCCGAAGCTCCAGAGTGAAGAAAAGAGAAGGAAGTGCTGCCAGAATGTCGCTGGTTTGATTTCAGGAAGCTTCGGAATAAGTTTAGGATGGAGGAGGAAGTGATGGTGTGAAGTATGGTGATATGTGCTTGAATGTTGGTAGGATGAGGATAAAGTTTGGTTTGGTAAAAGTGAGTTAATCTCACTTTGAATCACTTGATAATCACTTATTAATATTTCTTATTAATCACTTAGATATTGCTTGCTATTAGTAATAATAATAGACATTAACTATTTAAATTTATACCCTTGATCATATGCTAAAATGATTGTTTATATGGTTGTTAAATATGTTTGGATGATGATTGGTTGATTATATGCTTTCTTGATGTGGAAATAATTCACGTTAATTAAACGTCGAATTTACACAATGGAAATCACTTTCCTATATAAATTATAAAAGTGTTACGGAATGGTTAAACCTCTTTAAACATGAATAAAATGGTTTAAAATGGTTTATTAATGTTTTATAAACATTAAAACTCATTTTGGTAAAGTTTGGAAAAGATTTGAAAATGGAGTCAAAATAAGCGCGTCGTGTAAAGGCAGTTCGCGTTTTCAGACCACAAAAGTTAAATCAATGTGTAGAATGGAATATAGCTCGAAATTATTCAAAATAATAATTTTCCAAACTTTTAACTATAGTTTTCAAATGAAGAATAAAAATCAAGATTTCATTGAATAGAATTTGAGTTATGTCCAAATCAAGATTTTAAAAACATCGCGCTTTGGCAGTTCGGAAACCAAAATGGCAAAATTTTTAAAATGGATATTTTTAAATCTTTAAAAATATGAAATAAATTCCATAAATATATTAAAATGTTTTAAAAGGGATTTTAGTTATAAAAATGGACATATATGGATTGAAGTTAATGTTTTGATTAAAGAAGCTTTTAAAAACACTATTCGGAGCACTTTTTGCAGCAATTTTGGCTAACTTTTGAAATTAAGATTTAAACATAGGATTTTCTTACAAAATATTTTTAGTTATCTTGTCAGATGAATAATTAAGTATTTTGAAGATGATTTGGAAGTTTTATAATTATTTTAAATGAATGGTTAAAAGAAAATTATTTTAGAACAATATGTAGAATTGTGTTAAGTAAATGAAAATTATCTCTAAAATATCAAATAAAAGAGTTTAGAGTTGATCAAATAACATGGCCACTTTACGGGTGACAGAGAGATAGTCTCTAGACCCGAGCTTGGACAACCAGTGTCTAGGTTCCGCTCTAGCCATACGGACTGGCCCGGCGGAGGGGATAGTTAATTTGATTTACTCGGACTACATTTTCCAAAAGTTAAACAAGATTTAAAATAGGACTTTGGTTGTTAAAGAAAATATTCTAGTTAAACCTCGTATTAAATTCCGAGGAGGGAACTCGTTCTATTTATATGAATTTAAAAGGTGATTTCACCGTTATTCGACGTATAGTACAGGTTGAATATGGAAATTACTATTGGGTATTATCAGTCTAAAATTTATGGATCCCTTTTATTCAATACTAACTGGTTTGGGTTTATAGTAAATGATGTCTTAAATAACATTGTTTTTGACCCATTAAAGATATGTTTTGGAAATGGGAAATCTTCATTATGATTTGAATTATACTTTCCTAAGTAATTAAAGATGAAATGTTTTGGTATTTCCAAAGTAAAAAAGGGTATTAATTAATTAAAGGATTTTATAAAAGCGGTTTAATTATCCCATATATACTAAAACTGAATATGTTTTAAAGATGTATATCTCTAAAGTGATTTATACTTGGATAAAATACATTGATTAATTGAATAATAATCACTTATATACTTGATATCTTTGATTAATAATTAGTTCGGAGAAACCGGGGTCAGATTTGGGCGATTCCTATCCGAAAACCACTTTGAACCAATATACGTTCGAAAGTGAAAATATGTTGAAGACAATAATTTTGAAGATGGAGATCTTTATAATGTAGAGCTGCTTGTCACTAACCTCTGGGGTAATTCCCTTATCATATATATGATGGCAGTGGTTCCTTCAATTTGAAATTTTCAATGCACTAGGGGTGATTTCCAAATAGGATATAGTAGGAGAAGTGCCTTCGGTTTGTCCTGTGCTTAGACAACTTGTATGGACGAGTATATAACATTACATTTCTAAGATCACATATATTGATTTTTACAAACGTTCATCTGTTTAGTGCTGTAGAAGGTAACCCCTCTTACATTTAACACCCTTCTCTGAGATGGATGAGCTCAGATGTTGTACTTTTGATGAAATCAATAGTGTATTGTCAGAAATGGCAATGTGGAATTCAACTTGGGATTTGTCATGCGAAAGGTGCAACGTTACCTTAAGCATCACACATCGGTAATAGCAAGAACAAGGTAGATGTAGCAGGGCTAAGTAGGTCGCACCCATTAGGATATAGTCATCACCTTTCTAGATCACCCTCTATATTTCGGGTTTGTTGTGTACGTTGTAACCATGGATAGGCCATGAATGATTGGGGTGATGGTGTATTCGGTACTATCTATGGCAGAGTTGGGCCGGTTCTATGTTGTTAGAGGTTGGAGCCTCAGGTGCATCCTTCTAAAGATGTACTGTTGGGAGGTAATCCCTTACCTTGTCATTGTATGGAATCCATTCTCCAATACGAGCATTTACAGTTTTGGTTGTAGAAACTGGTATGATGGAATTTAATTAATGCAAATTTTTTGGCTATTATTAATATGTTATTTGAAAGGGTTTTCAAAGAATGTTATTAAAAATAATATCCCTGATTTTACGTAGCAAATGTTTTGGTTATCATAAAGTAAAAACCCGTCTATGTTTATGTGCGGCATGGTCATATGAGATACCCTTTGATTTCAAAAGTATCCGTTCTTTTGATTTTCTTACACCAGTCCAATGACTGATCCGAAGTTTATTTTCTTTTCCCTTAAACTCCGTGTGCCCTATTTTTCGGCAGCCAAGTAGTTTAGGTCTAGCATGGAGTATTTTGGAAGAGCTTGGAGCAGGAGCAGGAGCTGGAGTTTCCTCTGTAGATAGTTACCCATTCCCATTTTCACTGCATTTTTTTACTGTTTGTATTCAGCACTATTAGGGACAGAGATTTATAACTATCCAGGCCGAGATTAGGATATACTCTGATGTATGTATTTAAACTTTCCGCTATAAAGATTATATATCGAAATAATATATGTTATTCCATTCATGTAAGATTATGTTCTGTCTTCTTTTTGTTTTTATCCTTGATCGATCCAACTTTCCGGCACTTGGATTTGTGTCAACTGAATACCAAGGACGTAATAGTGTTGATTTTTGAGGGTCGAAAAGGTGGGTCGTCGCATCTCTTCTCTTGGTCTCTTGAAACTTGAGGAATCCATGAATTTTATTTCATTTTAAGTTTTCAGGAAGAAGAATACCGAAAGAAGTCAACATTGCATGGTTATATTAATGGATTTTTAAAATTTGAATTTAGGAGGGACATTTAGTTTTCAAAATTCTACAGGGTATGGTAACATATAAGAATATGCATGTTGACGTATGTAGGAAAATTTTGATTTTTCAATCTCTTTTAGATTTAGAATTTAAAAACTATTATATTTACATTTCAGTGAAAGAAAAAATTCCTTATTGTCTTCTAAGTTTAAAAAAAGATGTTTGAGGTAAAGGTCCGTTAATATATCGGCTATTTGATTTTTAGTGTTTATAAATTCTAATGAAATATCATTTTTATTTACGTCAATATCATTTTATGTCTATTTGTTTGGTTCTAGCATGATGTGTTGAATTTTTATATAAATTTATTGCACTTGTATTATCATAGTGTATTGGCGACATTTTTAAATTTAAACCAAAATCTCAAGGTTTGTTGCATATAGATAACCGTTGAACATGCTAACGTAGTTGAGATATATTCTGCCTCTGTTGTAGATGAAGATACCAAATTTTGCTTTTTGCTAAACCAGGAAACAAGAGAGTGACCAAAAAAGTGATAAGTTCCACTTGTAATTTTTTGGTCTGATCTGTAATCCAGTATAGTCAACGTCACTATACAATATTAAGTTGAAGGCGGCTTCTTTTGCATTGAAGAGTCCATAGTCTAGTGTGTTGTTTACATATTTTAGTATATGTTTTAAGGATTTTAGATGAGTTTCCTTAGATTGAGATTGATATCTTTCACACAGACAAACACTATGCATTATATCAGGTTTACTAGCAGTTATATAAAGCAGAGATCCTACTATACCTCTATATAGTTTTTGATATACAACTTTTGAGTTTTCTTCCTTATTTAATTTTTCATTAGTTGCCATGGGAGTTGGCTTACCATTAATATTTGACATACTAAATTTCTTAAGTAGATCCTTAGCATACTTTTCTTGATTTCTAAAATACGATTACTTAATTGTCTAATTTGTAATCCTAAAAAGAAAGTGAGTTCACCCGTATGACTCATTTCAAATTCCTTAGTCATCATATCAGAAAGTTCTTTATTTAGTTATTCATTTGTTGACCCAAAAATAATATAATCTACATATATATTTGTATTAGTTGAATATCATTATTATTTCCTTCAATAAATACAGTATTATCTGCTTTTCCCATTTCATAGTTAGATTTATAATAAATAGGATTTAAGTCTTTCATAACAAGATCTAGGAGCTTTTTTTAAACAATATAAGCTTTCTTTAATTTATAAACATGATTTGAAAGTTTTTCATCTTCAAAAAGTGGGGGTTGTTCTACATAAACATCTTCTTTAATAAAACCATTCAAAAATGCACCTTTGACATCCATTCGAAATAATTTAAAGTTATTATGATTTGCAAAAGCAAGTAAAATTTTAATGGCCTCTAATCTAGCTACGGGGGCAAAGGTTTCATTAAAATCTATACCATCCTCCTGACCATAACCTTGAGAAACTAAACATGTTTTATTTCTATTGACTTATCATTGTTCATTCATTTTCTTTCTATAGACCCACTTGCTTTCTATTACAGATTTATTTTCAGGTTATGGGACTAATTCCCAAACATCATTTCTAGTAAATTAATTCAGTTCTTCTTGCATAGCAAGAATTCATGAATCATTTAATGATGTTTCCTTTAGATTTTTAGGTTCATTAGTTGAGATAAAAACTATGTTACTCATTTTATTTAACTGATTTCTTGTTTTTACAACCAACTCTATATTTTCTAGAATATTCTTTACATGATGATATCTCGAATATTTTTTTTTATTTGGATCTGAATTTTTAGAATTTTTAGTATTTTCATTATTAGTGATTTCAATATTTGTAATTTTATTATTATCGTTCTAATTAACATTTTATGTTTCATCAATACTGGTACTATTTTCTTTAAAATTTTCTTCAAATGAAACATGTATTATTTCTTCAATAGTGTTAGGTCTGGTGTTAAAAACCCTATAAGCTTAACTTTTATTAGAATATCCAATAAAAATTCCTTTATTTGATTTATCATCAAATTTATCCAAATTATCTTTTGTATTTAATATAAAACAATTCCTACCAAAAACTCTAAAATAAGATACTTTAGTCATTTTATCATGAAATAATTCATACGCAGTTTTCTCGGTAAATGGTCTTATTAGAATTCTATTTAAAATATAACATGCTGTAGCAACTGCTTCAGCCAAAAAACTTTTAGATAAATCACTGTCATTTAGCATAGTCCTAGCACATTCTTGTAGGGTTATATTTTTATGCTCTACTACTCCGTTTTGTTGGGGTATTCTTGAGAATGAAAGTTATGCGTAATTCCATTCTTATTACAAAAGCTTTCAAAATTCTCATTTTCGAACTCTCCTCCATGATCACTCCTAATCGTTTTAATTTTAATTGACTTTTGACTTTGACTTCTTTTAGTGAAATTTTTAAACATTTCATAAACTTCACTTTTAGATCTTAAAAAATTATCCATGTATATCTAGAGAAATAATCTACAATTACAAAAATAAATCTATTATGATTTACATATTGTATTAATGTGATTCCAAAAGGTCTTAATGAAGAAGTTCAAGGGGTTGAGAAGTAGAAATCATACCTTTTGATTTAAAAGAACTTTGATGAAGTTTTCCTAGTTGGCAAGCATCACATAAGTTGTTGGCATTAATAGTCATTTTAGGGAGACCCTTAACAAGTTCATACCTAACAACTTTAGATAGTTGTTAAAAATTCAAATGTCCAAATCTTTTATACCATATCCAATGGTCACTAGATTCGGTCAAAGGACATAAATTGTAATCAGACACTTTCATACTTAAGACATAAATTTTACATTTCCTAATACCTTTGAAGATAATGCTTGATTCACTATCTTTGATGTGTCAAATGTCTTTTTCAAACTTAACTCTAAACCCTTATCATATAGTTGACTAATATTATGTAGGTTATGTTTTAAATTCCTAACTAGCAAAACAGTAGAAATAGTATGAGTTTTAGAGTAATTGACATTGCCGATGCCAATTACATATCCTTTAGAGTTGTCTCCAAAGTAAACCAATCCACCATCTTTGTAAACAATATCTTTCAAGATCTTCAAATTTCTAGTTATGTGTCTTAGGCATCCACTGTCCAGTATCCATTTGTCCTTCATGATTTGTGATGTATGAGTATCATGTGTCTGTTCACCAATAGCCATATGACATACTTGTTCTTGCAATTCAATACTATACCTTTCCAAAATTTCAAGCGACTTGTCAAAATAATCAGTTTCTAATCTATTTGAAAATAACATATTGGTTTCATAAAATTGTTTTTCTATAAAAGTGCTAAAAAGAGTACTAACAATATTACTTTCCATTTATACTTTTCAAAAATCAAATTATGAGTTTTTGAAAACCTAATGCTCTGATACCAAATGTGGGTTGCGGAATAATGGATCTTAAGGCTAAATTAACACTAGATGGGAGGTGAATAGTATTTTCTAACTTATGAAAAAAAATTCTTTCAAGATTAATATCAAATCACGTATTAACAACACAGATTTATAATAATGATTGGTCACATATAAAATCATAGATAAATATAATACCAATAAAGTAAAGTAAGAGAGAAGACACTAGGAATTTTATACTGATTCGGATTAACCAATCCTACATCTAGTCCCATACAATTATTTGTACAAAGTTCTTTTCAATCGCCAACTTTAAACCAGGTAGAAGGCAAACCAGAATACAATCTCGATTTCTAGGCTATGAGACACGCCCTCTTATATCATGAGTTTGGGGCAAACTCTCTTGATTTGACCGGGAAATAAGATCACCCATTAGATTTACCAGGTTACTAAGCATGCCCACTTGATTTGAACGGCTGTAAGCACGCCTGTACAAATAAGAGTAGAGTTGATGATTTTCCGAAGACATATAGTTATAATTTGGATATAGTGGATCCTATAGCTGCTACAATGGCACTTTGATCATTAAAATGAGATAGAGAGAGATACTTGCAAAACAGTAAGTACTAGAGAATCAATGCAATGGAGTATGAATTGATTTATACGATTTTGAAGAGTATAAAGTATATTTTTCAAGAGAATTTTCAAGAGAGTGAGTGAGAAGAAAGTAAGTTATTGATTGATTAAAAATTCATTTGCACTCTCCTTTATTTAGTAAATGAATAGATCTATCAATTCATGAAGGGTTATGTCCAAAAGACACCTCCTTTCAAAATTTCAAAAACAAACTAACGATCTATATGCTGGCATATCAAAATATGTATGTCAACATATGCTAGTTAAATTTGAAAATGTTTTTCTTTTTAAATTGTTTTGAAAACCCTATATTTTGTAAAATAACTTGAATATTGTTTTTAAATATTTTTGAACTCTTAATGTAACGACCCGAATTTTTCGTACTTTAATTTTGAATATTTAAATGGTTTTAAATATTGGATTTGGAATATAAATTGATTTTTGAATATGAAGATTTTGGTTGGGATTGTAGTATAAATTTAAAATTTCAAGTATAGTGATTTATCGTAAAACGGGAATGGTTAATAATTGAAATTTGAGTTGAATATGAATTTAAATGATTTCTAATGTTGATATAAATTCTATATGAATTAGAATTGAGTTAATAAGTTTTTAGAACTGAAATTTCAAGTGATTTCGCCAATTTTTGAAATCGTCGATTTAATCGACGCGTTAAAATAGCAATCCGAGGCACAGTCTCGGAATTCAATGAAGCCGGTTCCATTAGATCCGTAATAGTGTATTATTATCGGATTTCAAATTTTGTGGCATTTGGATGCGACGTTTGGTGGTATGGGATAGAAACGCGTTGAATTTAATATCGAAATTTAATATAATAATTGGGTTCAAAAAGCTATCTTCTCCATACGATCGAATTAGGTCTTGAAACTTGTTCCATTGCGTTCAGAATATGGGTATAACATTCGGAATGCCAGGTGGCACGCCTCGATTGGGATCCGAAATTTATAGCTAGATATTTTGGATATTTAAATAATTTATTTTTATTTGGATTTGACCACATCCACTTTCTTTCACATCAGCAACCCTACATCCCTACCTCTACGTTATCTTCTATCGTTCCCTATCATATTTAAACACATCAAACAGAGAATAAAAAAGAAAAGGTTTGAATTCAAAAATCAATATCTTGGAATTCTCTCAATAATAAAATCTGAAACCAACTTTAAAATTCCTCTTTCGACGTTAGCTTCATGCTGATATGGGTTTTGTAGGGTGCGGCAGTGTTTTTCATGGGCTTGGTTGGAGATAGTCAAACTAGGGTTGGGTTTTATGGCAATTTCGGGCATCGATTCGTCGAATGGAGTTTTGAATTGGGTTCGTAGCAGCGTTTAGCATCTCGGGACAAATTTTGGGAGCATGCGGCATTATTTGGTGGGCTACGAAATTGTACGGCAGAGGGAGGACGTACTGCAGGTCCTGTTTCGACTTGGTGATGGTAGCTCGTGAATTTTGGTTCGGGTGAGTAGAGGTCGTCGAGAGAAGTTTGTCGGTGAAGACGGAATTGAAATTCGTCGATTATCGCGCTGTATTAATAAATAGGTGCACGACCCATGGATGGGTTCTCTGTCTCATGCACATGAAGGAGGAAGGGTAGATTTGTAATTTTGGGTATTTTGTATTAGTTTATTTATTTTTAAAAATTTATAAAGGTATCGATTACTTATAAAATCTGTATCTCTCTCATACGAGGCCCGATTAGGATGAAACATTTTGCGTTGCGATCGTGATAACGAGAGCTTCGCAATGGAACTGGTTTGGATGAATTTGGAGACAGTGGAAATTTGGGCTAAAATTGGACATCGTTCAGTTTTAGTTCCCAACCGAAACGCCTCGGCGACAACAGAAAATTTTGCTGAGTTGATCTCAGCTTTTTGGATAATCAGAAAATTTATATAGTCAATAAATATCATTTATTGGATGTTTGGATATTTATTTCTGATCGTTATTGATTGTTTGGATAATATACTGAATTATATTATCAGTTGGATGTTATATTATATATAGTAGTATATGTTAGTAGTTGGGTATATTTTCCTGCCAATTGGAGCGGATGAGACACTATGCACCCCGCATAATAGTGGATGACCCTATATTACCGCGATATCCCGCCTTGAAGCAAGGTTGGTATTTTATGTTATATAACGTCTATGGATGGAGGGAAACAGGTTGGAGGGATCCAACTGGATTCCTCAAATATATTGATTGTTTTTCATATATAGCGATATATGATATGATTGAATAATCTGTTATGGATTGTTGTGTGATTTGATTTATTGGATGCTATATTAGCACTGGCCTTAATTTTGGTAATTTAAATACTATAAATATTATTTTTGAATTTGAAGGAATTAAAAGGAGATTTTGGATATAAAAATATTTATATCGAATTTGGATTATTTTAAAGGAAATCGATTTGGATAAAACAATGATTTGATTTTAGGTTGTACTTAACTATTCGTAAAATGTTTTAAATTGAGATTTTAAAATAATTTATATAAGGGATTTTTAACAATGGATTTTTGAAATCAATGGATAAGTAGTTGAAATCCATATTTAAAATGGATTTGAAAAATAAATGGGATTTATAAAGTGATAGATTTTAAAATAAAGTTTATAAATGAGAATGTTTTATAAACAAGTGAAACTCGAATGACTTGTAAATTTATAGACGATGTTTATAAATAAAGTGTAACGTTCCGGATTTTTCAATGTTTAATTTGGAATATTTAAATGGTTTTAAATATTGGATTTGGAATTATAATTTAGTTTGTAAGATTTTTAAACTGAAAATTTCAAGTGATTTCGTAAATTTTAGAAATTGTCGATTTAATCGACGCGTTGAAATAATGATCTGGGGCACAGTCTCGGAATTCGACGAAACTAGTTTCATTGGATCCGTAATAGTGTATTATTATCGGATTTCAAATCTCGTAGCATTTGGATTTACCGTTTGGTCATACGATCGGGAAACGCCTAGAAATAATTTAATTTAATTTAATTTAAATAGTCGATTTAAAAAACTATCTTCTCCATATGACCAAATTAGACCCCAAGACTTGTTCCAAATAGTTCGGAATAACGGTATAGCAATAGGAATGCCTGGCGGCATGCCTCCATAGGGGTTCAAAAAATTCAAGATATGTCATGTGAGATATTTGGAATAAAATAATATATATATATAATCAAAATCAAGTCATAGCCGCCTATTCACGTTTAATCACGTCCTCCTTTCTTCAAATCAAAATCATTCAAACATGCCTCCTTCTCCTTTAAAGAAATCACGCTATCCCCTTTCTTCTTCTTCAAAAACAAACCAGTTCGTACAAGATGAAAAAAAAGGAAAAAAGGGCGGCATCGCGACTCGAAGTCGCACGAGGCAGACATCGTCATTGTCGAGAGGGGAAGGCTCGAACTCGAGCCCTGCAGCAACACGAGGCGAGGGGTTACGCGAGGTCGAGTTAATGTCTAAAGGGGTCACACGTTTTGATTTTTGGAACATTGGCTGTGGATGGCTCAGCTATGGCGGCGCAGCACTGGGAGGAGCGTGGCGACACGAGGTGGTGGGTTTGGGGATACGCAGCTGTGCTTGAGCGATTTTGGGTGTTTATGGCTGGCTGATTCGATCGACGGGTAGTGTTTTTCCTCGAGGCGCGTGCGTGACTGCTGGAAGTAAGGCAGGCCGTGGTTGTAAATGCACATGTGATGGCTGCGACTGTGCTGGCAAGAAGGTAGGTTCGTTTCTGGTGGTCTCCAGCATGGTGAGGGTGGAGGAAAATCGATGGAAGGGTTCGAAGGCATGTGGTGTTGTGAGTTTGATAGCTGGAGCTTGCGTGCATGAACCACAGGGTAATTAAATTAAGAAAAATTTAATTTTTGTAATTTGCTTAAGGCTAATTATAGTTTAATTTTTGAAATCTTATAAATACCATAACCTGCTCGGTCGAAATTGAACACGATTTGTTGCATTTGACTCGTATCAGCGAGCTCCACACGATGAAACTGAATTGGATAAATTTTTAGCTTGTAGAAATTTTAAGCTAAATTCGAACGTTGTTTGAGTTTAGTTGGAATTAGAATGTGGAAACATCAATTAAAAATCAAGGTGAGTAAAATCTCACTCATTTGGATTACTGCATTTAATTTTAAATGATTAAAATTAATTTTGGATGCTTGGGTGAATTTATGAATTATTATCAGTTGGATGATATATAATATATATAGCAGTATATATAGTAGTAGTTGGATATATACACGCCGATTGGAGCGGATGAGACCCTATGCGTCCAGCATAATAGCAGATGATGTTATATTACCGCGATATCACCCTCGAAGTGGGATTTGTATTTTTATGTTGTATTAACATCTGTTGATGTAGAAAACAGGTTGGAGGGATCCAACTGGATTCCTCAAATTTATATTGATTGTCTTTCATATATAATAATATATAATGTGTTAGAATAATCTGTTATAGATTATTGTTGTGATATGAATTATCGGATGATATAGTAGCGCAGGCCTAACTTTTGGTATTTTAAATACCATAAATATTATTTTTGGAATTTCAAAGGATTTAATGGGAGATTGTGAATATAAAAATATTTATATCGAAATTTGGAATATTTTAAAAAAATGATTTGGATAAAAATAATAATTGATTTTGGATTTTATTTAACTATTCGTAAAAATATATTTTAAATAGAGATTTTAAAATAATTTATATAAAGGATTTTTAAATGTTGGATTTTTAAACGATATTTCTGGAAAATATGAAAAGGAGTTGAAATCTATATTTTAAATAGATTTGTGAAATATATGGAATTTATTACAAAATGGATTTACAAAATGAGATTTTATAAATAAGATTGTTTTTATAAACAAGTTAAACTCAGAGGAGTTATAAATTTATAAACGATGTTTATAAATAAGGGAAATCGATATAACACGATAACTTGGAAATATAAATTCATAGGGTGAATTTATATCAGAATATGGAAATAGGCTCAAAAAAAAATAGTGGATACTATTTTTGAAAGTTTAAATGGTTAAGGAGATCGAAATGGAAGCGATGTGATGGAAATCGAGAGGAAGTTATAAATTGAATTGGTTATTGAGATTTTAAAAATATATTTTTAATTTTAAGATGTTAAGTTTGTCTTTAAAAGGAAAATTTTATTTATTGAACTACGTAATTTTAAACTAGTTAGGATTGACATACATCGGTAAGTGGATTTTCCCAATATTTAATATTTATTTTAATAGATTCTAATTTTTAAAAACAGCTTTGAAAATTGATTTGTTATCTAAAAATGGATTATTGATTTTATAAAAAGTGTTCGATATTTTAAATAATTACTTGAACATTTTTAAAAAAAATCATTATTCTTTTAAAATATATTATCTCTATATATAGAGTTTTGGAATGATTTAAATTTATTTATAAATCTTCTCGAGGTTTGGAAACTGGGTTGATTCAGTGGATGGGATTTATAAGAGAAGTTCTCAACATGGAATTTGGGAAAATGTAAGGAAAATTTTCGAAGTATTTAAACAAAAGTGAACATCGAAAAAAAATGAATTAGGATTAATAAAAGAAGTTAGAAATGGATATTTGGAATTATAGACAAGTGTTTTGACTTTGGAAATATTAAAGGAAATTAATTAAGGAACCCCAGAGCTTATAGGATTCGTTATAAACGAGTTAATGAATTTACAACATAAATTGTAAAGGGTTTTGAGAAAAGAGAAATAAATGGAACTTTCCTAAGTGTTAAGAAGTAAGGGGTTTTGAAAAATATATTTTTAAATATTTTTCAAGTGTTGAAATAAAAGATGGTTTGAAATATCCTGATATGGATATAAGTATTTGAGTTGTCTCAAGTATTGAAAATTTGAAAGGGATTTGAATATATATATCTTAGAAAGATATTTTGAAAATAAATTTTGGTAAATTATAATATGGGCCTAGTGACTGCTTATGGATGTTATATTGATAGTTAAATAACCGACTATCAAATATTGGCCAATTTCTTTGATCGTTTCGAAGAGACCGAGATCATTTAATTATCCGAAAACCACTTCGATCCGGTTTGAACGTTACAAATACTGATATCATGAAGATGGTGAAGACAACGACTCGGTTTGTCCAGACCCAGGAAAACTTGTATGGACGAATGCTATCAGAACATCGTCATTGGAGGACGATGAGCATTCTAAGTAGAATTGTTCTTGAAAGGTAATCGTTAGCCTCGAGCCTCATCAACCGGGATTAACTAAAACAGGGGAGATGCAGCAAGGCTAAGTGGGTTGCACCCAATTAGGGTATGTTATCACCTTTCTAGATACCCTCAGAAATATATTATAAATTATAACTATGGTTGTGCATTAAAAAGGGAGCGCTCGATTAAGGGTGGGAACACCCAGGGTGATAACATATTCGGTACTATCTAGGTTAGGGGTAGGCCGGTCTTGTGTGGCAGGGGATCCCAGCGAGGTCCTTGATACATTTTTCTAGAGGTGTACTGTGATCGACGGTACCCCAATAGCCCAGTCATTGTATTGAATCCATTCTCCAATAAGCACCATACGGTTTTGATTGTGCCTAACTATGCTGAAAAGTGAGATGCAAGCATTTCAGCTATTTTCTAATTTACTTTCTATAGGCACTATTATAATATCAGATGATTTTAATATCAAATGTTTTGGTTATCGTAAGGGAAAATCCCGTCGTGCTTATGTGTGACGCGGTCTTACGTATACCTTTGTTTTTCAAAGGATTTTCAAAATTTTAATAATTCAAACTGAGTGTGTTTTCTCATGCTAGTTTTCCAGACTGACTCGGGTGTTATTTTATTATAATGCTCGGTTCAGACCGAGTATTATAGATTCATGATAAGTTTCTATGGAGCTCAGGAGACGAGCTGGATGACAAAGACGTATTTCCGTACTTGATTTATATTCCACTGTGCGAGGACAAGTTATTATAACTGTATAGATTGATGTATTGATTGTTGTACTCTAATGATTGTGAGTATAAAACAGTTACAGATTCTTTTGTATAACAATCTGTTATTATATATTATATTTTGTTCCGCTGCGTTTGTGAGATTCTATGTTGTTTTATTTTTCTTCTATCTCTTTCTTCTTTACCCCTAGCAATCGGTATTTCCGGCACTTGAATATTGGGCATGTAATATAGTGAACGTATTGATGTCGATTTTCGAGGGTCGAAAATCCCCGGTTTGTTACGGTTGGTATTAGAGATGAAGGTTAAGCGAGAACCTTAGCTTTGGTGGGGATTACTCATTAGAGATAGGGTCAGTAGTACCCTAGAATGAGTCTGAGTGTATTAATAGATATGAGCGCACATTTGTTGGTGAATATAAATTGTTTTATATTGTGTTGACTTATGAGTGGCATATAAATTCTGATCGAATAGTGGGACCAACTAAATCGATAGGAGTTTCTAAACACTTAAACATGGTAAACCGACACAATATTGTTTTAAAGAGGGTAAATGAAATAATTTTACCCAAATCATATTTTGATATAAGGGAAATAATTTTCTGAAGTTATTAATAGTATATTGGAGTGTTTGGTGGATAATATTATAATTTAATAAGATTATAAAATTGGAAATGGTTTATAGAAACCAAAATTAAACTGTATAAGTATGAAGTAAACAAATAAATTATAATTAAAATGGATTCAAACCAGAATTCAGAAATTTAAATCCTGGAAGGTTTGGAAAATATTTTCAGAAGTGTTATGGAAATGGAATTGGTGTTATTTTGAAAATATTTTTGAATGGTAATATTATCGTGAATTGTTTTTGGATAGAAAAGTTTT
Organism: Allium fistulosum; assembly: GCA_030737815.1. Taxonomy (NCBI): domain Eukaryota; kingdom Viridiplantae; phylum Streptophyta; class Magnoliopsida; order Asparagales; family Amaryllidaceae; genus Allium; species Allium fistulosum. The sequence continues at coordinate 228,205,416 of CM060908.1, read as the reverse complement.
AAAAACATGATTTTGGAAGCAAGGAAGCACTGAACTCACTTCAGTCACTGGAAAATAATCCTGGCGATGACTACGCAGCATCATTAGTATTCATTTTCGAGTTTCTAAGTGACGGATTGCTACCGTAGTAATTTGTTATGGAGATTTTTGGTGAAAACAGGTGTTGTTTTTAGAAATTCCGAAAGGAATTGTTTTGGATAAAATCAGGTTGACTTTGAAAATTTCAAAGAAATGGTTTGTTAAAACCAAAAAGCTATATATTGACTTCAAAATGATTTGAAATGAAAAAAGGTGTTTAAATTCTAGGATTTCATCTAAATAAAATGTGAAATTGAATTTTGGAATTGAAAATTTACTTAAGTAAGTTAAAATAAAACTGTATGAGTTGGAATTTAATTTAAGCTAAGTTAAATGAAATTGGACTGGATTTGAAAAAATAACAAATTGAATTAAATATATAAATGTGAATTGAAAGTGACCATATAACTATAAGTTATAAAATTTCGATTGGAATAAAAATTTAAGTGAAAATCTGGAAGTATGAGTAAACAAATTTGAATAGCTTACAAAAATTGGAATTAATGGAATAAATATATATATTTAAGCTATAAAGTGTTGTATAATCTTGAATTAAAAATAAAATGTGAATATACTCGGGTATAAAATTGATGGAAATGTGAAAAATAAGTTGTGTAACTCATTAAATTGGAAAAATGGAATAGAAAACCCAAAATAAAAATTATTGGATGTTTTGGTGAAGAAATAAAAATCTAAACTCGAATTTTAAGACGAGTTTGAGCTCAAGTAAATTAAAATGGAGGTGACCTAATTAGATAATTAATTAGTGAATTGAATATAAAAATGGATATTAACTTAGGTAGTAAAATGAATTATGGATTGAAATTGGAATTAAATATGGAACTTGAGTTGTAAATAAAATTCGACTTAATTATAAGCGAATTAAATAAAATTGGAAATGCGGTTGAATAAAATGGAATTTGATTGAAATAACAATGACCTGAGTTATAAATAAATTCAATTTAAGAGTGAATAAATTGAATATGGTCGTGGATATTGTTAAATGAATTCGAGCTTGAAGTTAAGTTGAAGTGGATTGGGTGAATGAACTAATTAAATTAATTGGTAAATGGAATTGAATTTGATTGAATAAAAAATCAAATCAAAAATTTGAATTGGAATTTGATGGCAAGGGAAACAAACGTAAGTTATAGAGTTGAATTAATTGGGAGTAAATGAATTAACTTAGGTTGATAATTTTGGATGGAAGCTTGGCTTAAATATGTGTATGAAATGGTTCATAAATAAATTAGCATGGAATGATTCCGAGCTTAATAATATGGATTTGAATATAATGAATGTGGATATGAATTGAAATGGAGTAGAATTAAATATAAATTGATTTGGAATCAATTTAAAATAGCTATAAACTGAAATGGTTATTTTATTAAATGAATATCACCAAATTTGCACGGAAATATTGTCGTTCGATGCAAACGGAGGTAAATAAAATTATACAATATATGTAGAAAATGAATAAATTGATTTGGAACAGATATAAATATAATGTGTGTAAATATGAAGTGAATGCAAGAAAATTGAGTTGTAAATCATTCGAATTGAATGAAATGTTATATGGATCGATTGAAAGTAATTAAATTAGTATCGGAACCTTATAATTGCTTATAAATATATGTTTGGCATGTTGGTTTAGGAAATTCATGCGTTTAACTAGTTAAATAAGTGAACTGTTATTAAATCTCATGTTTTTGGTACTTACATGGTTTAAATTGATTAAGTACAGGTACCCGGAGGCTATTGGGCTAGATTTGGGTTGCGTAATTGCATATTAAATAAGCTGCTCGCTTAAAAACGCTAAAATAAAGGTACGTTTTCGGATTAAATACAGCAAAAATATAAATACTGATATATATTTTATTTTCCGACCGTGTGGGTCGATGTATAAATTTTTATCTCTCTTGTCATATTGAAAAGGTTCTCCGTAAAAATGAGACTGTGCCAAAAATTTTCGGAAATTTAGGGTGTTAGAAAATTTTTGAAATTTTTTTGTTAACTTAAAAAGGTTGATTTTTGAATTGAAATTGAAAGAAAGGTGTAACAACCCGCATATTTTACGATTGAATATTTGAATATTTTATTTAAATATAGAATCGTTAATCGGATTAAGGTCCGAAAAGCTACTTTTTACAAACAGTCGAATTGAGACTCGAGACCACTTCCACTGAGTCCAAAACGGCGTTTGCGACTTTATTAAGTATAAACATCGATATATTTGGAGCAATTTGAATTTTGCTATTTTCTATTGGGCTTTGGGTTTGGGTTTCACCCCAACTTTCTCTATAATCTAGTTCAGCCCCCTCCTCTCCTCTTCACTTCATTTCTATTTTCTCAAACACTTAAGCAAAACTGAAAATGGCGAGAGGAATGAGAAATTAAAACTCCAAGCCCTAGTTTTCAATTGCAAATCCAAGTTTAGCTCCAAATTCAAAGTGAAGCTAAGGTAAGCTCCATCTTCATCTTCTCCATCTCTTCTCCTCTTTAATTTCAGAAATTTCCTATAACCTAATTTGGGAAATTATTGCTTCTAGACTTAGATTGGAACTTCTAGAGTTGAGATTGAAGAGAAGTTGATCTTCCTTTGCATTTAAGCTTCCCCATCATCGTTTTCGGGTTTAAAAGTGAGTTTTTGAACTCACATCTATTTCTATAGATATTGTTGATGTTGGGTATGAATTCCTAACACTAATTCATGTTCATTTGCTTTTGATTTGGGTTGAATTGGTGAATTGTTCAATTTTTGGTTTTTGGAATCCAATTTGCTAAAAGTCCAACCTTTGATGTTTGAACACGTTAGTGGAGCGTTTCGGAGGGCCATACAAGGCTGGGTTGTCGAGTGGCGTAAATCCTCAGTCGAAGTTGCTCAATTCGTCGCTTCCGTCGTGTATTGAACTTGCCCCAAAGGGGGTTACACTGAACCAGAACATGAAAAATGTTCGTCACCAGACGTCTGTAGGAAAACTCAGACGTCTGGAGTTTGTTTCAGCGAATTTCCTGAAACTTACTGCAGACGTCTGAGTATATAATCTCAGACGTCTGGAGCATGTGACCTGCTCTATTTTGCCTGTTTTGCCTATTTAGCTCGAGATTCCAATTTTTATCGATTCGTGATTATCCGATTTATTGTTATCATTTGTTATTGACTTTGATGACTTCTTTTTCGGGATTTTTGAGAATATCCATTTTGATGGATTCGGTATCGATTTCTTTGGTATTAATTCACATCTTCGAATGTGGATTTTGTGATTGATTGTTTCTACAATCATTTTGTGATTTGTCACTTTTAAATGCGAAGGTTTCTATACTAATAGTAAATATTCAAACTCTTTTACAAAGATGATTTCAACTCTATTTTTAATACAAAGCTCATTTATAAAACCATTTTCTAATCTATTAGTATACACAAACCTTTACCTCATTCGTATGAGAAAATATAATTAAATGGCTTAGCAAAACAAGTGGTATGAAACTCTTGCGTTTACTTCGTCGGTTAATTTTTGGACTTGTTCGATTGAAATTCTTGAGATAATTTTCGAGTGGGAATCTACAATTTGTTCGTAAATATTTAAGTTAAGCTAGTGGTTATGGGACATGAAGCTAAACTCATATATTTACTAGCTTAGTGTAATCGACACTTTTTGTTGATCAATAATGATCATTTTGTGATTTAGACTAGCGATGTGCGATGTCTATTTGTCTGCGAGGGAGACTAAACCCCGTTTCTGTGGAACTTTGGTTCAATTTGGCGGGGTAGCGACCCGTGGTCTTCGGGCCGTTTGTGGAGCTTCGTCTCAAAATTTATGGTTAGCGACCATGGAATAGCGTTCCATTTATGATACACGTGTTGGTGAGTTTTCATTCTCCCGTTTGTGATAGGCCTCCCCCTTTGTGATTTCTGGATTTCTATTTGATGATTTCTAGAATTTTTGTTTCACCTCTTTATGTGATTGGTAATAATATGTTTGTCAATATTTGTGGTATGGTGAATAAAATAAAGAATATGACATTCTTTTTGGTGCTTTGAGATTTATGAGATGTTGTATGATTTTGTCGTTGTTTATATCATATTTGTTCTAGTGTGACAATATCGTTATCATACGTTCTTATTGTATCTCCTCTTATACCTCATTCCTTTATCTCATATTTATGACCCGTTTATTATTTTCTTATTAAATAATACTTGGGTCAGACCGAGATGTTACAGGTGCTTCTGCTTGATTCCTCATCTGGGATCATCTTCTGACTTTTGCCTAACTACATTACATTTGTAGTTTTTGTTGTTATACATTTGAGATATAGACTCCTTGATGTATACTTATTCTTTTGTCTAGCTCTTGTAACTATTCTTTTGTGATATTGTGGATCTTGTTTGACCACTACTCTGATGTACACTTTTATGTGTTATATTCATATCTGTTTCCGCCTTTGAGATATGAACATCTGTGACTGATTTATGTTATGTTTATTTCTATACTAGTTTCCGAGGACCACTTAGCCACTGTGTGGTAGCTTTGAGTTTGTATCGGTATGTCGGATTTTCTCTTGAAATGAAATGCCTATTATACTATCCGACATATCGGTGCTCACACAAGGCAAATGCACAGATGGTCGCTCCTCAACAGCCTTATTCTTCGTGCTAGTCGACGGCATTACCCATTGGTGTTCTTGGCTAGCGTGAGTATAGAGGTGGGGCGTCAAAGCTTGGTATCAGAGCCAAACTTCGGAACAATATAGAATAATCTAGCAAGGATCATTGTCCTAAGTCTTTCTTAGGAATCGTGCCATAGGATTTAATTTGAGTCTTCATACCGTTCTATCCTATTTTCTTTTGTGATTCCTTGTTTTATCAATCAAGTTTGTTTGATATTCATTCTGAGATTAACCTTTTTCTCTTTTCTTTCTTTCTTAAAGAAAAGAAATGGTTAGACCTGGCCATCCCAGTGCCGGTCAATCTAGTGATACTCCCAAGGATGGAGTATTTATGTCTGCTCAGCAACTTCTTGATCTTGTGAGAAATGCTCAAGCTGTCGGACCTTTTCCTGAGCCCACACATCCTAAATCTGGGTTTGCACGCTTGTGCAGTGATTACACCAATTTAGGTGGAAAGCCATTCAAAGGCTCCGAGAGTGTTATAGAAGTCCAAGCTTGGCTTCGAACATGCGACCGCATCTTTTCTCGCATGAATCTTATTGATCTTCATCGAGTCCAAGTGGCTTCTAGTATGCTCCAAGAAAGAGCATTAGATTGGTACGAGCTTCTGATCTCCGAAATTATTGAAGCGTACCTTACTTGGGAGCAATTCTGGGAAAGGTTCGAGTTGAAATTTGTGCCGGAAGCTGAAAAGGTATCTTTAGCTCGACGCTTTATAGACCTTGTTCAAGATGAATCTTCTGTGACGGACTACGTCACATCTTTTGAATCTCTCTCAAAGTATGGGGTCGAGTACATTAATACCCCATTGAAGAAAAATCAGAGATTTGTTTATGGCTTGAACTAGAATCTCAAAAATCCATTACTTCTGCAATTAGAAGTTTCTTTTGATCAACTTGTTGATATCGCTCTTCGACTTGAAGAGGCCGATAAAGATAGTGATGCTGAGGTCAAACGAAACATCAACAAGAAGAGACCTTTTAAATTCAAGCCTAATCCCAACAAGAAGGGGAAGCAAACAACCCCGGTAGAAAATACTCCTACACCTCGTCATGGAGAATGTTACAATTGTGGTTCTAAGGACCATTATGCGAACAAGTGCCCGAAGCCTCTTTTCTGCCGTTATTGCAAGAGTTCGGGTCATACTATATCTTTGTGTCCCAAACTTCAAAGCAAGAAGGAAGGCAAATTAAATGTTGTACAAGCCCTTGCTAACACTTCTCGTAGTCAAGGTATTTCTCATTCTATCCTTGAAGGCATTATTATATTTCGTGATTTTCCTATTCGAGTTCTTTTTGATACGGGTGCATCTCACTCTTTTATATCAAAAGAACTTGTTGATGCTTTGTCTTTGAATGTTATTGGCTTGATGACTTCTTTGAGAATTGCGAATCCGGTTGGTGGATCTGTAACACTCAGTTTATTATGTAAAGATGTCGAAATTATTTTATGTGATTTCTCTTTCCATGCCGATTTGCATGTTATGCGTTACCTTGGTTTCGGAATGATTTTGGGAATGGATTGGCTTAACCGTTATGAAGCCCATATTCTATGTCCTGAACGGACCATATATCTTCGGCATCCTCAATCTGTTAAGCAGATTTCTCTCGTCCTGAAAGATTCCGATTCCAATTCGAAAGCGTCCTTGTATTCTCTAAATCCTCATGATGACGATAATGATGATGAGGAAGATGTCATTTCTCTCATTCACATTGTTCGTGAATTTCCCGACATATTTGAGCCCGTTTTAGGATTACCACCTAAGCGAGCAATTGAGTTCAGAATTAATTTAATCCCTGGAGCTCAACCTATTACTCGTCCTCCTTGTCGTATGTCCAATAAAGAAAATGAGGAGATGCACAAACAGTTATTCGAATTGGAAGCGAAGCAATTTATTCAATCTAGTTCCTCTCCATGGGGGGCTTCAGCAATTTTTGTGAAGAAATCTGATGGTACACTTAGGCTTTGCGTTGACTGCCGCAAGCTTAATGACCTCACCATTAAGAATAAATATCCCTTACCTCGGATCGATGATTTATTCGATTAGCTTAGTGGTGCTAAAGTCTTTTCACAGTTAGACTTAGCAACCGGTTTTAATCAGCTCCGTATTGCAGAGGATAGCATTCCTTTGACATCGTTCCATACTCGTTATGGATCTTATGAATGGCTTGTTATGCCATTTGGTTTGACGAACGCTCCAGCTTATTTCGTCAACCTTATGAATCGAGTTTTCAAAGACTTCCTCGATCGATTTGTCCTCATCTTTATCGATGATATTCTTATTTATTCTAAAACCGAAGAGGAGCATGAAAAACATCTTCGGATTGTGTTGGAAACTCTTCGGAGCAACCAATTGAAAGCAAAGTTTTCTAAATGCCACTTTTGGCAATCTCGTGTGAAATTTTTGGGTCATATCATTTCTGAATCCGGAATTTCCGTGGATCCTTCAAAGATTGAAGCGATACAAATTTGGAAGAGACCGGAGAGTGTGACGGAAATTCGTAGCTTCCTTGGATTAGCGGGCTATTACCGTCGGTTCATAAAAGACTTTTCTAAGATTTCCGTACCTCTTACTAATCTGACAAAGAAGAGAGTTAAATACATTTGGTCAGACAAATGTGAAGCTTCATTTCAAAAATTAAAAGAACTCCTTTCCGATGCTCCTATTCTTGTGATTCCCGATGGGCACCAAGATTTTATTATTTATACCGATGCGAGTCGCGTTGGTTTGGGTGCCGTTCTAATGCAGCGGGAACGTGTTATCGCTTATGCTTCTAGACAATTAAAGCATGCCGAGACTAGATATGCCACTCATGATTTAGAGCTCGCGGCTATTGTCTTCGCCCTTATAATTTGACACCATTATCTTTTGGGAGAGAAATTTGTTCTCTACACCGATCATAAATCATTGAAGTATTTATTTTCTCAAAAGGAACTTAATTTGCGTCAACAACGTTGGCTCGAGTTCCTTGCATCTTATGATCTTGATATTCTTTATACTCCCGGAAAAGGAAATCGTGTTGTCGATGCCCTTAGTCGTAAGCAACAAGCGGTTATTTCTATGATGGTATCCGAATGGAATGATCTCGAGACTTTATCCACTTGTGAGATTTTAGATCGTGAATCCGATTTATGTTCATCTCTTGTTTTATGTATCCTTAAGGCTCATCCTTCTCTCTTAGACCGCATTCTTGAAGCTCAAAAGCATGATCCCGAATTGGTTCTTCTTAGCCAAAGTTGTAGGGATAAAATTGATATTGAAGGTTTAAAAGACTTTGATATTGATGCTCGTGGCGGTATTCGAAAATTTGGTAGACTTATTGTGCCAAATATTATTGATCTTAGTAAAGACATTTTAGAAGATTCTCGTCGTTCTAAATTTACCATTCATCCCGATAGTAGTAAAATTTACGCGGATATGAAGCGACTTTATTATTGGGAGGGAATGAAATATGATATTGCTAACTTTGTTAAGCGTTGCATGACTTGCCAACTTGTTAAGGCCGAGCATCAAAGGCCCGGTGGGTTATTGCAATCTTTGGAAATTCCATTATGGAAGTGGGATCAAATTTCCATGGACTTTATTGACGGTCTTCCCCGTTCTCATTCGGGCCATGATAGCCTATGGGTAATAGTAGATAGACTTACAAAATCCGCCCATTTTATTCCCGTTCGGTCCAATCGGACCGTACCTATTTTGGCTAAACTTTTTGTCAAAGAAATTGTTGAATTGCATGGAGTTCCAACTTCTATTGTTAGCGATCGGGATCCATTATTTACTAGTGGTTTTTGGAAAGGTCTTCAAAAAGCTTTGGGAACAAAGCTTAATTTTAGCACCGCTTATCATCCTCGGTCCGATGGACAAACCGAGCGTGTGAATCAAACTCTTGAAGATCTTCTTCGTGCATGTGTACTTGATTTTGGTGGAAGTTGGGAAGATCATATTTCTCTTGTTGAATTTTCCTATAATAACAGTTTCCAATCTAGTATTGGTATGGCACCATTCGAGGCACTATACGGAAGGCCATGCCGATCTCCTTCGTGTTGGCTTGAAGCCGGTGAGAAGCTGGTTTTAGGTCCTGATTTTATCCGTGATGCCACAGAAAAGGTTGACCTTATTCGTCATAAGATGAAAGAAGCTCAAAGTAGACAAAAATCCTATGCCGATAATCGAAGAAGGAAATTAGAATTTTCTATGGGAGAATTTGTGTTTATTCATGTTTCACCTATGAAGGATGTTGTGCGTTTCAGTCGATCGGGAAAATTAGCACCTCGATATATTGGCCCATTTCCCATCACCGAACGCATTGGTTCCGTGGCTTATCGCCTTTTGTTGCCGGCTCAATTTTTTGCTATTCATGACGTATTCCACGTCTCTCAACTACGGAAATGCCTTCGAGATTCCGATTCTATTCTTGAGCCTGGTTTTATTGAAGAAATTGAAGTTTCACCTAATTTGACTTGTGAGCAACAACCTATCTGTATCATTGCTTCGGAGATTAAACGCCTCCGAAATAAAGATGTTCCTCTTGTGAAAGTTCAATGGTCCTCAAATCCTAAGGATCGCTCTTGGGAATCCAGAGAATTCATCGAGCGAACACATCCGGACTTGCTCTCTCGTGCTCCTTAAGGTGAACTCTTTATTTCAAATTTCTTCTTTTTGTGTTGATATGCTTTTAGTGTTGTTACTTCTTATTTATTTCTTAAAGATTGCGAGGACGCAATTTCTTTAAGGAGGGGAGTCTGTAACAACCCGCATATTTTACGATAGAATGTTTGAATATTTTATTTAAATATAGAATCGTTAATCGGATTAAGGTCCGAAAAGCTACCTTTTGCAAACAGTCGAATTGGGACTCGAGACCACTTCCATTGAGTCCAAAATGGCGTTTGCGACTTTTTTAAGTATAAACATCGATATATTTGGAGCAAGTTGAATTTTGCTATTTTCTATTATGCTTTGGGTTTTGGTTTCACCCCAACTTTCTCTATAACCTAGTTCACCCCCCTCCTCTCCTCTTCACTTCATTTCTATTTTCTCAAACACTTAAGCAAAACTGAAAATGGGAGAGGAATGGGAAATTAAAACTCCAAGCCCTAGTTTTCAATTGCAAATCCAAGTTTAGCTCCAAATTCAAAGAGAAGCTAAGGTAAGCTCCATCTTCATCTTCTCCATCTCTTCTCCTCTTTAATTTCAGAAATTTCCTATAACCTTATTTGGGAAATTATTGCTTCTAGACTTAGATTGGAACTTCTAGAGTTGAGATTGAAGAGAAGTTGATCTTCCTTTGCATTCAAGCTTCCCCATCATCGTTTTCGGGTTTAAAAGTGAGTTTTTGAACTCACATCTATTTCTATAGATATTGTTGATGTTGGGTATGAATTCCTAACACTAATTCATGTTCATTTGCTTTTGATTTGGGTTGAATTGGTGAATTGTTCAATTTTTGGTCTTTGGAATCCAATTTGCTAAAATTCCAACCTTTGATGTTTGAACACGTTAGTGGAGCATTTCAGAGGGCCATACAAGGCTGGGTTGTCGAGTGGCGTAAACCCTCAGTCGAAGTTGCTCAATTCGTCGCTTCCGTTGTGTATCGAACTTGCCCCAAAGGGGGTTACACTGAACCAGAACATGAAAAATGTTCGTCACCAGACGTCTGCAGGAAAACTCAGACGTCTGGAGTTTGTTTTAGCGAATTTCCTGATACTTACTGCAGACGTCTGAGTATATAATCTCAGACGTCTGGAGCATGTGACCTGCTCTATTTTGCCTGTTTTGCCTATTTAGCTCGAGATTCCAGTTTTTATCGATTCGTGATTATCCAATTTATTGTTATCATTTGTTATTGACTTTGATGACTTCTTTTTCGGGATTTTTGAGAATATCCATTTTGATGGATTCGGTATCAATTTCTTTGGATTTAATTCACATCTTCGAATGTGGATTTTGTGATTGATTGTTTCTACAATCATTTTGTGATTTGTCACTTTTAAATGCAAAGGTTTCTATACTAATAGTAAATATTCAAACTCTTTTACAAAGATGATTTCAACTCTATTTTTAATACAAAGCTCGTTTATAAAACCGTTTTCTAATCTATTAGTATACACAAACCTTTAACTCATTCGTATGAGAAAATATAATTAAACGGCTTAGCAAAACAAGTGGTATGAAACTCTTGCGTTCTTCGTCGGTTAATTTTTGGACTTGTTCGATTGAAATTCTTGTGATAATTTTCGAGTGGGAATTTACAATTTGTTCGTAAATATTTAAGTTAAGCTAGTGGTTATGGGACATGAAGCTAAACTCATATATTTACTAGCTTAGTGTAATCGACACTTTTTGTTGATCAATGATGATCATTTTGTGATTTAGACTAGCGATGTGCGATGTCTATTTGTCTGCGAGGGAGACTAAACCCCGTTTCTGTGGAACTTCGGTTCAATTTGGCGGGGTAGCGACCCGTGGACTTCGGGCCGTTTGTGGAGCTTCGGCTCAAAATTTATAGTTAGCGACCATGGAATAGCGTTCCATTTATGATACACGTGTTGATGAGTTTTCATGCTCCCGTTTGTGATAGGCCTCCCCCTTTGTGATTTCTGGATTTCTATTTGATGATTTCTAGAATTTGTGTTTCGCCTCCTTATGTGATTGGCAATAATATGTTTGTCAATATTTGTGGTATGGTGAATAAAATAAAGAATATGACATTCTTTTTGGTGCTTTGAGATTTATGAGATGTTGTATGATTTTGTCGTTGTTTATATCATATTTGTTCTAGTGTGACAATATCGTTATCATACGTTCTTATTGTATCTCTACTTATACCTCATTCCTTTATCTGATATTTATAGCTAGACTGGCCCGTTTTTTATTTTCTTATTAAATAATACTCGGGTCAGACCGAGATGTTACAGGTGCTTCTGCTTGACTCCTCATCTGGGATCATCTTCTGACTTTTGCCTAACTACATTACATTTGTAGTTTTTGTTGTTATACATTTGAGATATAGACTCCTTGATGTATACTTATTCTTTTGTCTAGCTCTTGTAACTATTCTTTTGTGATATTGTGGATCTTATTTGACCACTACTCTGATGTACACTTTTATATGTTATATTCATATCTATTTCCGCCTTTGAGATATGAACATCTATGACTGATTTATGTTATGTTTATTTCTATACTTGTTTCCGAGGACCACTTAGCCACTGTGTGGTAGCTTTGAGTTTGTATCGGTATGTCAGATTTCCTCTTGAAATGAAATGCCTGTTATACTATCCGACATATCGGTGCTTGCACAAGGCAATTGCACAGATGGTCACTCCTCAACAGCCTTATTCTTCACGCTAGTCGATGACATTACCCAATGGTGTTCTTGGCTAGCGTGAGTATAGAGGTGGGGAGTCACAAAAGGGTTTTAAATCAGAAGTGGGAACTAAATGTTGGGATGAAACTAAAGGATTTAGAAAAGTGAATGTCAAATTTTAACTACGTAAGTTTTGATAAGTTATTGGGTTTGGATCATTCGTCCTACCGTAGCAATTTCTAGGACGAAATTCTTTTAAGGCGGGAGGAATGTAACGACCCGGATTTTTCGTTGTTTGATTTGGAATATTTAAATCATTTTAAATATTGGATTTGGAATTATAATTTAGTTAGTAAGATTTTAAAACTGAAAGTTTCAAGCAATTTCGTAAATTTTGGAAATCGTCGATTTAATCGACGCATTAAAATAGCGATCCGGGACGCAGTCTCGAAATTCGACGAAACCAGTTCCATTGGATCCATAATAGTGGATTATTATCATATTTCAAATCTTGTAACGTTTGGATTTACTGTTTGGACGTACGATCTGGAAACACCAAGAAATAATTTAATTGAATTTAATTTAAATAGTCAATTTAAAAAGCTATCTTCTCCATTCGACCAAATTTGACCTCGAGACTTGGTCCAAATAGTTCGGAATAATGGTATAACATTAGGAACACCTTACGGCATGCCTCCATAGGGGTTCAAAAAATTCGAGATATGTAATGTGAGATATTTGGAATAAAATTATATATATATATATATATATATATATATATTTATAATCAAAATCAAGTCATAGCCTCCTATTCACGTCTAATCAAGTCCTCCTTTCTTCAAATCAGTTCAAATCAAAATCGTTCAAACACGCCTCCTTTTCCTTTAAAGAAATCACGCTATCCCATTTCTTCTTCTTCAATAACAAACCTGTTCGTATAAGATAAAAAAAAGAAAAAAAAGGGCGGCATCGCGACTCGAAGTCGCACGACACAGACGTCGTCGTTGTCGAGAGGGGAAGGCTCAAACTAGAGCCCAGCAGTAACGCGAGGGGAGGCATTGGGCGAGGTCGATTTATTGTCTAGAGGGGTCGCGCGTTTTGATTTTTGGGCCGTTGGCTGTAGATGGCTCAGCTATGGCGGTGGAGCGCTGGGAGGAGCGTGGCGACACGAGGTGGTGGGTTTGGGTATATGCGGCTGTGCGCGAGCGATTTTGGGTGTTTGGGGTTGGCTGATTCGATTGATGGGTAGTGTTTTTCCTCAAGGCGCGCACGTGTATGCTGGAAGTAAGGCAGGCCAAGGTTGTAAATGCGCAGGTGATGGCTGCGACTGTTCTGGCAAGAAGGTGGGTTCGTTTCTGGTGGTCTCCAACGTTGTGAGGGTAGAGGAAAATTGATGGAAGGGTTCGAAAGCGTGTGGTGTCATGAGTTTGATAGCTGGAGCTTGCGTGCGTGAACCACAGGGTAATTAAATTAAGTAGAATTTAATTTTCCTAATTTACTTAAGTCTAATTATAGTTTAATTTTTGAAATCTTATAAATACCATAACCTACTCACATTAGGTCGAAATTGAACATGATATGTTGCATTTGACTCGTATCAGCGAGCTCCACGCGATGAAACTAAATTGGATAAATTTTTAGCTTGCAATAATTCTAAGCTAAATTCGGACGTTGTTCGAGTTTAGTCAAAATCAGAACGCAGAAACATCAATTAAAAATCAAGGTGAGTAAAATCTCACTCATTTGGATTACTGCAATTAATTTTAAATGATTAAAATTAAATTTGGATGCTTGGTTGAATTTATGACTTATTATCAACTGGATGATATATAATAAATATAGCAGTATATATATTAGTAGTTGGATATATACCCGTCGATAGGAGCGGATGAGATCCTATGCGCCCCACATAATAGTGGATGACCCTATATTACCGCGATATCTCCCTCGAAGTAGGATTGGTATTTTTATGTTGTATTAACATCTATGGATGCAGGGAAACAGGTTAGTGGGATCCAATTGGATTCCTCAAATTTATATTGATTGTTTTTCATATATAATAATATATGATGTGTTAGAATAATCTGTTATAGATTATTGTTGTGATGTGAATTATCGGATGCTATAGTAGCGCGGCCTAACTTTTGGTATTTTAAATACCATAAATATTATTTTTGGAATTTGAAAGGATTTAAAGGGAGATTGTGAATATAAAAATATTTGTATCGAAATTTGGATTATTTTAAAGAAATTGATTTGGATAAAAATAATAATTAATTTTGGTTTGTATTTATCTATTCGTAAAAAATATTTTAAGTAGAGATTTTAAAATAATTTATATCAAGGAAATTTAAACGATGGATTTTTAAACGATATTTCTAGAAAATATGAAAAGGAGTTGAAATCTATATTTTAAATAGATATGTGAAATATATTGAATTTATTAAGAAATGGATTTATAAATTGAGATTTTATAAATAAGATTATTTTTATAAACAAGTTAAACTCAGAGGAGTTATAAATTTATAAACGATATTTATAAATAAGGGAAATCGATATCACACGATAACTTGGAAATATAAATTCATAAGGTGAATTTATATCAGAATATGGAAATAGGGTGAGAAAAAAATAGTGGATACTATTTTTGAAAGTGGAAATGGTTAAGGAGATCGGAATGGAAGCGATGTGATGGAAATCGAGAGGAAGTTATAAATTGAATTGGTTATTGAGATTTTAAAAATATATTTTTAATTTTAAGATGTTAAGTTTGTTTTTAAAAGGAAAATTTTATTTATTGAACTATGTAATTTTAAACTAGTTAGGATTGACATACTTCGGTAAGTGGATTTTCTGAATATTTAATATTTATTTTAATAGATTCTAATTTTTAAAATCAGCTTTGAAAATTGATTTGTTATCTAAAAATGGATTATTGATGTTTATAAAAAGTGTTCGATATTTTAAATAATTACTTGAACATTTTTTTAAAATAAATTATTATTCTTTTCAAATACTTATTATCTATATATATAGAGTTTTGGAATGATTTAAATTTATTTATAAATCTTCTCGAGGTTTGGAAACGGGGTTTATTCAGCAGATGGGATTTATAAGAGAAATTCTCAAAATGGAATTTGGGAAAGTGTAAGGAAAATTTCCAAAGTATTTAAATAAAAGCGAACTTTGAAAAAAAAATGAATTAGGATTCATAAAAGAAGTTTGAAATGGATATTTAGAATTATAGACAAGTGTTTTGACTTTGGAAATATTAAAGGAAATTAATTAAGGAACCCCGGAACTTATAGGATTAGTTATAAACGAGTTAAGGAATTTACAATATAAATTGTGAAGGGTTTTGAGAAAAGAGAAATAAATGGAACTTTCCTAAGTGTTGAGAAGTAAGGGGTTTTGAAAAAAAATATTTTTAAATATTTTTATAAGTGTTGAAATAAGAGATGGTTTGAAATATCCTGATATGGATATAAGTATTTGAGTTATCTGAAATATAGAAAATTTGGAAGGGATTTGAATATATATATATATATATATATATATTATAAATAAATTTTGGAAAATTATAATATGGGCCTAATGATGGCTTATGGATGTTATATTGATAGTTAAATAACCAACTATCAAATATTGGCCAATTTCATTGATTGTTTCAAAGAGACCGGGATCAGATTTAATTACCCGAAAACCACTTCGATCTAGTTTGAACGTTACGAATGCTGATATCGTGAAGATGGTGAAGATGGTGAAGACGGCGACTCGGTTTATCCAGACCCTAAACAACTTGTATGGATGAATGCTATCAGAACATCATCAATGGAGGACGATGAGCATTCTAAGCAGAATTGTTCTTAAAAGGTAATCGTTAGCCTTGAGCCTCATCAACCGGAAATGACTAAAACAAGGGAGATGCGACAACGCTAAGTGGGTCACACCCAATTAGGGTATGCTATCACCGTTCTAGATACCCACCAAAATATATTATAAATTATGGATATGGTTGTGCATGGAAATTGAGCGCTCGATTAAGGGTGGAACACCCGAGGTGATAACATATTCGGTACTCTCCAGGTTAGTGGTAGGCCGGTCTTGTGTGGCAGAGGATCCGGCGAGGTCCTCGGTACATTTTTCTAGAGGTGTACTGTGATGGGCGGTACCCCAGTAGCTTAGTCATTGTATGGTATCCATTCTCCAATAAGCGTCGTACGGTTTTGATTGTGCCCAACTTTGCTAAAACGTGAGATGCAAGCATTTCAGCTATTTTCTAATTTACTTTCTAAAGGCACTATTATAATATTAGATGATTTTGATATCAAATGTTTTGGTTATCGTAAGGGAAAAACCCGTCGTGTTAATGTGTGACACGGTCTTACGAGATACCTTTGTTTTTCAAAGGATTTTGATAACTTTAATAATTCAAATTGAGTGTGTTTTCTCACGCTGGTTATCCAGGCTGACTCGGGTGTTATTTTATTATAATGCTCGGGTCAGACCGAATATTATAGATTCAGGATAGGTTTCTATGGAGCTCAGTAGATGAGCTGGATGACAAAGATGTATTTTCGTACTTGATTTATATTTCCCTGTGTGAGGACAAGTTATTATAACTTTCCATATTGATGTATTGATTGTTGTACTCGGATGATTGTAAGTATAAAACAGTTACATATTATTTTGTATAAAAATCTATTATTATATATTATATTTTATTCCGCTACGTTTGTGAGATTCTGTATTGTTATATTTTTCTTCTATCTCTTTCTTCTTTACCCCTAGCAATTGGTATTTCCAACACTTGAATATTCGGTATGTAATACAGTGAACGTATTGATGTCGATTTTCGAGGGTCAAAAATCCCCGATTTGTTGCATAAAGTGAAATAATTTTTATTTGATAAATTGGAAATATAAATTCATAGTGAGAATTTATAATGAGATATAGAAATCGGTTTAGAAAGAAATAGTGTATACTATTTTTGAATTTGGAAATAGTTATGAAATTGGAGTCGCAAGTTGTTACCCGGTTGCTTGGCCCGGCTACGAGATGCTAATTATTGAGTTTCTTGGTTGAATCTAAGTGAAACTTGAGCCAGTGAAAGGTTGACTTGAATTAAGAAGCTCGGCATATATGCTTCATTTGGCCTATATATCGTTCAGCATGCAAGTGTGGTTCGGCCTGTATATCGTTCGGCCTGCAAGTGTGGTTCGGCCTGTATATCGTTCGGCATGCAAGTGAGGTTCGGCCCGTATATTGTTCGGCCTGGGTATGTGGTTCAGCCAACACTGCTCAGCAACTACCGTTCGGCCAACGTCGCTCGGCTACTACCTTTTGACCAACACTGCTCGACAACTACCGTTTGGCCAACGTCGCTCGGCTTCTTCCGTTCAACCAACATCACTCGGCAACCATCGTTCGGTACGCCTGGTTCAGTATAGCTATTTTCCAGCAAGATGAGGGATTTGACTTATTCGTGGAGGTCAACATCAAAGTGGGTGGTTCGGCATTGGTTCACTTCGAGTCCCACCGCGAGTTACTCCAAAGTCCTTTAGGAGTTCGCTTCGAGTCAATTACCCGATGACCACCGTTCGGCCATCCCGGATCGGCATTGTCGACCGGTGTATCTCGCTCGGCATGCCTGGATTGGTCGGGTCGAGGTTCCCATATATGGGCCGAGGTACTTTACCCTTAGGGCTGAGAAGGAAGTCCAGCCTATCTTCGTCTATAAATAGAGAGGCAGGGGTGCAGTGAATGGGACCTTCTTTGTGGAGAACATTGGGGAGACTGCCATTTTCAAGACTCATTTCTTTTCTACAAAAACTTGCACTCAAGTTGTTGGTGCACGGATTGTATATGTATTCAATTATTCGAAGAAGTAATAAAGATTAAGATCAAAGTGGACGTAGGCAGTTACGCCGAACCACTATAATTCTGGGATCTCGTTTTTTATTGTTCTTACTGCATTCTATTGCGATATACCTCAGTTTTAATTTATTTTCTTCATTAATCTCTCTACACAATCTTACTCAAGGGTGTTAGTGACCAATTTCGGTGCTAACATTTTGGTTCTTTCACTGAGAACGTATTCTCAGGCTCTTAGGATCTCCTTTGTTGCTACTGGATTAAGGAAATCCCTCGAAGAAGATCCGAGTTCATTCACAAGAAGTCCATTGATTCTACTCAGAGTTCCAACTGATAACTCTACGATGGGAAGACCACGTACTAAATTAGCCTCCCACAATGCAGATGACAACGAGACTGCTAGCGTCCAACAAGTAGGACACAGCAATCAACAAGCTAATCCGGGCGCAGGGACCGTCACCGTCCAAAACCAAATAGAAGCTATCATCAGGACAGGGTTCAACGAGCTGATGAGAGAACTCATGGAAAGCCGGAGACAGCTTAACGAGCAGATTCAAGCTAACGCCAACCTCATGACTCAGCTTACTGAACAACAACATCAGAATGCTAGAGGAAGTCCTGCTTCCTACTCCTCGTTCGATAGCTTTGCTTCGTTTGATGAACCTCCCAGACGAAGACGCCGTAGAACTGAAACAACGCAAACAGGTGCAGTAGAACGTACAACCAGGGATGGTCTAAGTTCCCTACCTGGAGCCATGGCCACTCACTTACACTAGGGAAATCGCGCTAATGCTGAAATAGGAAACTTAGGATCTGGAGCATGAGTGGAAGCTGGACGATTGGCTCACCAAGGTCATGATGAAATAGGTCCCCATGATACACGTTTGGTAGATCGCCAACAGAGGAGGCACAAACCGAAACGGTCCCGCAGGATGGATTCCAACTTGCCGTCCTCCATACAAACCCCAAACCTATCAGCCATGGTCAGACAGCTGATGAGGGAAAATCAAGGATTATCTAATGAAGATTGGGGTGTATCTAGGAGTCATACTCCGTTCACATATGCTATCCTATAAGCTGAGTACCCCAAGAAGTTTAATATGCCAACTATCCCGGCCTACGAAGGGAAGACTGATCCCCGACAGCATATAATGAGGTATGGGTGGATGATGGATTCAGCTAGGGCAAACGATGCAACTAAATGTAGGTGTTTTCCAATAACATTATCTGGAATCGCTACCATGTGGTTCACCCGATTTCCTCCGTGGTCTATCTCCAATTTTGATGAGTTAGCGACAAAATTTGTGGAGCAATTCAGGATTCATGCCACTCGTCCCAAGGATGTTATGTCCTTGTCCAGTGTAATTCAGGCCCCAGGGGAGTCGTTAAAGGAGTACTTACAAAGATTCCACGTTGCTGCTACTGAAGTTAGCAACCCGAATGACCATGCCATTATAATGGCCGTGATGCGAGGAGTAGATCCGGATTCGGAGTTTGGTGATTGGCTGGTAGGGAAGCCTCCGGCTACAGTGGAACGTTTTTATTCAAAGGCCCACCAATTTATAAGAAGGGAGGAAGCCAGGTGGACGAGGCGAGACAATGCACCAGGACCTGGCAAGGAGACTGTGCAGAGCAACATTGCTGTAAAACAATCTGGTGACAACTCTGGAAAAGTCCAGGTCAATGTTCAAAACAAGCCTGGGAAGTCAAAAGGATCCGGAGGAGGAAATTCTGGAAAGAAAAGGGAAGCCGTAAATTGGAAACCAAGGATCCTAACTTACAATGAGTACACTCCTCTGAACGCATCTCTGGAAAATATTTACCTATCGACCTGTAATACTTTCCAATATCAAAAGCCACGCCCAAAAGAGTCCACCGAGGAGCAAAAGCGGACTGGGAAGTATTGCCGCTTCCATGAGACTTACGGGCACAATACCGAGGATTGTAGGCACCTCTATGATGCGATTGAAAAGCTGATTCGATAGAAAAAGTTACAGGAGTTTGTAAAGAATCCTCAAGAAGGAGGACAGGGGACATCCGACCCTAATCGTGGACAGGCTCCACGACGATCTGAGGAACTCATTCGGACTGGAGGTAGGTTAGTCATAAACACGATAGTCGGTGGGCCTCACCCTGCAGACAAGAATTGGCAAGAAATGGATCACTATGCTAGTTCCCTAAAGCATGCATGTTTTGAATGTTGTTCAAACATGGAAGATGGGACTCCGACTAAGCAGCAGCGAATGATATAGTGTTCAGAAATAGAGATGCCGATCAGGTAGAGGCACCTTCCATTGATCTGATGGTCATCTCGGCCACTATTGGGCCAGCTTTTGTGAGAAGAATACTGATTGATTTTGAAAGTTCTGTTAACATCATCTTCAAAAAAGCATATGACCAGATGAAGATGGAGACAAAGGACCTAAAACCATCTAAAGCTCGTATCCATGGCTTTAATGGTGCGGCTACTGATGTAGTGGGTTTTGTTGTATTACCAGTTGAACTTGGAGAAGGTGAATGTAGGAGGGTGCAGATCCTACCATTCATCATTTTGGATGTTGATTCTCCGTATAATGTGTTTCTGGGTCGACCAGCCCTGGTAGAGTTTAGAGCAGCTTTAGCCCCGTGGTCTTTAACCTTGAAGTTTCCGACGGATAAAGGAGTTGGTGTTGTACATGGCGATCAGGCAACCGGTTGTGCGTGTTATGTGGCTGAGATGAGAGAGGCCCAGAGAAGAGAGAAAGGAAAGGTTGTGGACAACTCTATCCGCATTCGAGTCACTGAAGATTGACAAGTAATGCCCGAGCCTTGGCTCGGGCAGCATGATCGGATCTATAGAGACATAGATCCGAGGGACGTTGATGCGGAACCCAAGGAGGCAAAAGCAGCACTGGATGAACTAACGATTGGCATTCCAGTCAGCCGCGATGACCCATCGTGGGTACTCAAGATTGGATCATAACTTAACCCCTCGATGATCGAGGATCTTACCGATTTCCTCCCAGCGAATCTGGATATCTTCACTTGGACGCATTCCGATATGTGCGGGATTTCTCCCGCCATTGCGAGTCATATGTTGAACATAGACCTGAAATACGTGCCGGTGAAGCAAAAAATGATAGGTACGGACCAGGAGAGGTCCGCTGCTCTTAGAGAGGCGGTGGACAAACTCAAAGCCAATGGGTTCGTCCGCGACGCCCTCTACCCAGAATGGGTCTCTAACCCTGTACTAGTGAGAAAAGCGAATGGGAAATGGAGGACCTGCGTGGATTACTCAGATCTGAACAAAGCATGCCCTAAGGATAATTTCCCTTTACCCAGAATGATCAGCTGGTCAACTCAATAGCAGGACACGAGTTATTGTCATTTATGGATGCGTACTCGGGATATAATCAAATCCCGATGCACCTTCCAGATCAAGAACACACTAGTTTTGTCACGGACGTTGGACTGTACTGTTATGTAGTGATGCCTTTCGGATTGAAAAATGCAGGAGCAACTTATCAGCGCTTGGTAAATCGAATGTTTAAAGACCAAATTGGTAGAACAATGGAAATCTATGTGGATGACATGCTCGTGAAGTCATGGCAGTCAAACAACCACATCCGAGACTTGGCAGAGATGTTTGATATACTTAGATACTACATAATGAAAATCAATCCACTGAAGTGTTCCTTTGGGGTAGCATCGGGAAATTTTTTGGGTTTTATTGTCAATGCACGGGGAATTGAAGCTAACCCCGAAAAAATTCATGCTATTCGGGATATACGAGTGCCCAAGACTATAAAGCAAGTACAAAGCCTAAATGGAAAAGTCACCGCGTTGAGTCTATTCATATCTAGAGTGACCGACAAGTGTATTCCCTTCTTCGATGTGATAAAGAGAGGGAGGAGAAATTTTGAATGGACACCCGACTGTGAGGATGAGTTCCGAGCTCTGGTGAGACACTTAGAAAGTCCCTCGGTTCTGTCAAAGCCTGTTGACCATGAGGTGTTGTATGTATACTTGGCCGTGTCTCAACATGCCATCAGTACGACTTTGGTTCGCAAGGAGGACCGAGTTCAAAAGCCGGTGTATTATGTCAGTAAACGTTTAACGGGGGCAGAAAGAAATTATCCTAAAATTGAGAAGCTAGCCTACTGCTTGGTGATTGCATCACACAAGCTTCGTCCATATTTTCAGGCACATCCGATCAGTGTTTATACCGATCAACCTTTACGATAGGTACACAACGACTAGAGACCTCAGGAAGGTTACTGAAATGGAATATTGAGTTGAGTCAATTCGATATCACCTATCTGCCATGGAGGGCTATCCAAGGGCAGGCACTACTAGACTTCATCGTAGAATTCACCGTATCAGACGAACCAAACAGTGACGATGTTATTCCCTCCATCCGGTGGAAACTATACACCGATGGGGCATCCAACGACCATTGCTCTGGGTTGGAGTCATTCTTGTAAACCCTGAAAATCGATCAATTTTTTATGCCTTGAAACTTAATTTTCCAGCTACAAATAACGAAGCTGAGTATGAAGCATTACTTGCTGGCTTAAAACTTATCAGGGAAATCGAAGTAAGATCGGTTGAGATCTTTTGTGACTCACAATTGGTGGTATACCAAGTATGAGTAGATTATCAAGCAAAGGGGCAGAGGCTTGCTCCATAACTCGCTCGGGTTCAAGAACTGTTGGAAGACCTTGAATATTACGATATTTCACACGTCCCGCGTGAATTAAACAGTGAAGCCGATTCATTAGCAAAATTAGCAAGTACTGGCGATGCACAGCAGATGAGCTTGGTTCCCGTCGGAGTTTTACAATTTCCGAGTATAAACGAGATGGAAGTAGATTTTGTGCTAGAAACAGAAATTGAAAGGGAGTCATGGATAACCCCATTCAAAAAATACTTACTATATGGGACTTTGCCCGATAGAAAGAACGAATGACGACAAGTCATTCGCAAAGCTTCACGATATATAATGCAAGACGGAATAATGTATTGGAGGGGATTCTCGGTTCCCTTACTTCGGTGCATCGCCCACGATGAGATAAAACGTGTCTTGAGGGAAGTTCGTGAAGGAGAATGTGGTGACCATACTGGGGGGCAGACCCTAGCAAAAACGATCCTCCGCTATGGATACTATTGGCCAACTGTAAATCGGGATGCTGCGGACTACGTAAAAAGATGTGACAAATGTCAAAAGTATGCGAAAATCCTGAGTGCTCCACCAACGAAACTCACACAAATGGTTAGTCCCTGGCCATTTGCAATTTGGGGGATCGATTTAATCAGTTCCTTACCAATTTCCAGAGGTGGTGCAAAATATGCAATTGTTGTGGTCGATTACTTTACCAAGTGGACAGAAGCAGAGCCTTTAGCTACAATCACCACCAAAAAGGTAATTAATTTCGTTGTACGAAACATCATATGCCATTTTGGCCTCCAACGAACTATCATCATAGACAACAGAACTCAATTTGAGAGTAAGAAGTTCAAAGAATTCTGCCAAAAGTATCGCATTGAGAAAAGGTTTGCGGCAGTCGCTCACCCTAAAGCGAATGGACAAGTTGAAGCCGTAAATAAAATAATCAAATCAATATTAAAGAAACGTTTGGAGAAGGCTAGAGGCAAGTGGGTGGATGAGCTTTCGATAGCTCTCTGAGCTTACAGAATCACCCATAAGTCTACGACTGGCCACACTCCGTTCACCTTGGCATACGGCGTTGAAGCTGTGATACTCGTGGAACTTGAAGTTCCTTCTCATCGGGTAAATTATTATGATCCTAAGACGAATTGGAATCTCTTATTGGAATCGCTGGACTTTTTCGACGAAAAACGCGAAGAAGCTAATTTTAGAGCAACTGCATATGGGCACCAGGTTGCTCGATATTATAATGAAAAAGTTCGACCGAGAATTTTCGATGTGGGTGATCTCGTTTTGAAGCGAGTCTTTCTGACCCCATCACATCTGAATCCCACATGGGAGGGTCCGTATGTCATCGAACAGAGGCTTGGAGAAGGAACTTTCAAGCTAGCGATCGTAGATGGCGTGACACTTCCCCACGCATGGAATAGCGAGCATTTGCGTCGTTATTACACTTAGTCTATTTCTTTTACAATTTAGTTGCAATTATTTTCAGTGTATGTTGATTTTGTTGTCCTTAGTTTTCGGTATGTAATAAGACAATTCAGTTTGTTTCCATTTGTTATGATCAATAAAGGCTTGAAGCCGTCTTTTCCATGAACTGTTGATGTTTCTGTATATTACAATTCTGAGACAAAAACTAAATTACATTATTCAATCTGGCGCATGAACGCGCACCCAAATTTAAAAATCTCTAAGTCCCCAGAGTGCGGACTAGAGTACTCCGAGTACCAAGAGTGCGGACTAGAGTATAAATGACTTAAAAATCTCTAAGTCCCTAGAGTGTGGACTAGAGTACTTTGAGTCCCCAGAGTGCGGACTAGAGTATAAACGACTTAAAAATCTCTAAGTCCCCAGAGTGCGGACTAGAGTACTCTGAGTCCCCAAAGTGCGGACTAAAGTATAAACGACTTAAAAATCTTGAAGTCCCCAGAGTGCGGACTAGAGTACTCTGAGTCCCCGAGTGCGGACTAGAGTATAAAGACTTAAAAATATCGAAGTCCCCAGAGTGCGGACTAGAGTACACTGAGTCCCCAAAGTGCGGACTAGAGTATAAACGACTTAAAAATCTCTAAGTCCCCAGAGTGCGGACTAGAGTACTCGGAGTCCCCAGAGTGCGGACTAGAGTATAAACGACTTAAAAATCTCTAAGTCCCCAAAGTGCGGACTAGAGTATAAACGACTTAAAAATCTCTAAGTCCCTAGAATGCGGACTAGAGTACTCTGAGTCTCCAGAGTGCGGACTAGAGTATAAACAACTTAAAAATCTCTAAGTCCCCAGATTGCGGACTAGAGTACTCTAAGTCCCCAAAGTGCGGACTAGAGTATAAACGATTCAAAAATCTCTCAGCCTCTGGAGCACAGGCTAAAATATAAGCAGTTTAGAAATCTCTGAGTCATGCGGAAACAAACGAGGGCTTAAGTGACCACACAACCCTGGATTTCAGGTACAAGATGGGTGGTGAAGCTAAGTGGCAAAGATCATCAAAAAAACAAAATTTTATTTACTAATCGAGAATTCAGTTTCACTACAGCTTCTCCTGAACTCGGAGCAAAAAATCTATTTACAACGACTACGAGAATAGATAAAGGTAATTACATAATCCAGGCTTATTCGCGTTGAGAAGGCATGGTAGCTACTTTTTCACTTCTTCTCCTTCCTCGGTTTCTCTGAAGACTCCTCCCCCGAGCATTTTTTCCTAGACGCCTTGCTTACTGGGGAAGTGGTGCCTGGGGAAGGAAGAGGAACTTCCTATGGCGAAGTTCCACCGGGGAGAATAACCTTCAGGGGCCTGTTCAATGGATCATCAAGTTCCACCACCTGAGGCACAACCTTAATCTCAGCTTTCTTCTTCTTCTCTTCTACGATTTGCTCCACCATGCTCAATTTTGAAGTGTGTTCGGAGGCGCCTGTAATCTCAACTTCATCATGTTCCTCCACGGGCAATAAATTTTCAGATTTTTCTTCATCGAGCGCCCCGATCACTTGAGCGTCGGGTCCGGGAGTCTCTCTAGTCTGAGTTACCTCTCCTATTTTCCCCTCCTTTTCTTCGGCAGCATCGCTCCTTGGAGTTGGCTCGGGGTCAGAATGGCCTGCACAAAATCGTAAGAGACAAATGTTAGGATACATTCATTATTCGCCAAAAGCGATGGCCCTTTGAACTCTAGGAGGAAAAGCTATATACCAGTTTCTGGCTGACTCTCAACGGTTCGGGGAGTTTCACCTTCCGGAATAGGAGATAGAGTGTGAATATCAAGTCCAGGCTTCTCTGGGTCATAGCCAATATGCTGCTCGAAGGAATCGAGTGATGGGCGACCATTCGGCTGAATAGGAGGAGGAACTGAGGACTCAGTTCTGGATGGACCGATAGTGTCATTTTTTCCTTTCGATGAGGAAGAGTCCCTTCCATAAAGGGTCATTGCCGCCGATAGGTCGGTGTACTCATTCTCACGAAGCATTTCCTTCACAAGATACTCCTCATCCACCTCTTCAGTTCCCAATTCGACCTTTTTAATTTTTATTAAAGTGTCCCATGCTTCGGCCAAAGATTCGAGGTAGCCCTCGCCAAGAAAAGTTAGGTCACGATGCATGAGAACTTGAGCGTTATACTCGGCTATGAGTGGATCAAGCATGCACTTAATTTCCTCCATACCAGCCTCAGTAGCCGCCTCGAGGCGAGAATCGATTTCCGAGAGCGCCATTCTTTTGCCCTCTTCACGGGCTGCATCCTTCAGCACTTCAACTTTGGAGAGCTCCTCATCAAGCTTTGCTTTTAAGAGTCGTGTGGAGACAATATCGTCACAATGTCGTTGTGACTCCTCTTGGGCTGCAGTTTTTTCTTCTTTTTCTTTAAGGAGCAGCTCCTTCAATTCTTTAACTCGCTGAGTGAGAGCATTCTTTTCTTTTTGGATGGAATCCTTCTCTAAGGCTAAAGCGCCACAGCGTTAAACCGCCTCATCAATTTCCATTTTGTGTGCGACTTCCAGACGATCAACTGCTTCGGCTGTGTCTTTAGCGGTATTTTGAGCAGCTTCAAGCTGAGATTTATACAAGGAAAGCTCTTCATCTTGTGCTTTGATAATGTCTTTGTCGTGGATAGCTTCGAGTTTCAAGCGATCAATTTCATGCTGACGTTCCACCGAAACTTCTGAAACTTTTTCCACCAAATGAACGAATGCGTCGTGCTGGACATAGACATCATTATTGCAAGCAATGGCACTTTGTTTAACATGCCCCGGAATAGGATGTATCGCGGGAAGAAACTTTAGTCCATCAAAGCATATTTTTGGGAATGTGGTTTTAAGCTCAGCTAGCTTTTCTGCTATCGATGGATCATGTGCAGGGCTGGAGGAAGTTTGTTTAGTTGAAACTACAGATTTCTTGTGAAGCTCACGGGACTGCCTAGTGCTTGATGAACCAGAATATTGATCACGAGGAGCTTCAAATTGAGACCCTCTTTGAGCAGATTTATCCTTGCAATGCTCTGGTTGAGGAGGAGGATCGTTGGGGTAGGAAGAGTGGCTATAAGTTTTCCTTCGAGATGATGAATCTCGGGGACGATAGTCTCTATCGTTGTTGTCATCTCTATCTCGGCATTTTCCAGGCCCCGAGTCTCAGCTAGAGTGATGAAAGATGGAGGAACCGCGAAGGCGGTTGAAGCCGTGTGAGTGTCCCATGTCACGTGCATAGAAATCAAGTGAAAACAAGTTAGAGATGATCATATGATGGCCAAAACTTAAGTGTGGGGTGGAAAGTGAGTGTTAGTGTGTGCCCTAGTGTTTCCCCCCGACGGACCAGTTTCTTTAGCTTTACTTATCGGAGTTTTTTCTCCTTGGTGATGGGCTTGAACGCCTTCGTTGCCTCTCGCGGGCGAGTGAAGTTTTAGGGCTTCTGGGTCGTCGAAGCCGTGATTGAGCAAGTCATCGGGGATGGTGAGATCTGATAAGCCTTTTAGTGAACCCTCTAAGTGTTGTGGAGATGGCTCTTTCTCCATCGGAGTAATTGTAACCTTCGAGGTTCCGCCCACTGTCTTCTTCCTTAGTTTGTAGGCTAGTTTCTTTTTCCCCTTTGATGGGGGAGGCGGTTCATCGATGCCGGGTGCGTCGATCACCGGTTCTGAGAAAGGACATATATGCTCGTCGGACGCTCCAGAAACCCCGGCCTCTCTAATCTCACCTTCCTCGGGCATGTCGAATGCCCCTCCTGTTGGGGCACCGAAGACCCGGCCTGTTCTTTACCCTTCTCCACCGCAGGTCTGGATGTAGGGGCACTGGATGGGAGACTAGTTCGACAACCTTCCACCAGTAGCCCAAACTTTCGAAGTGACTCATTGGAAATAACGACTTTGATTTCCCGGTCCTCCACGGGAGTAGCACGAATGGCCTCGACGACCTCAGAATACCTCGCACCTTCGAGACGTGGGCTGATGCCTGCAAAAGACCGAAAGAAGTTTAGAAAAAATGCACTTCATGCCTCAGGTAAGTGACATGTCCGAAAATGGAACTTACTCCCTTCTAACCATCTTCTCGCAAAGCCAGGAGGGCAGCGCACGTAGAACCACTCCTGCTTATATTGGGAGAATTTACTCCAAGCCCCCGTCAGGATCTGACACTTAGAGTGTGGCTTAAGGAATATGAAAGAGGGGCTGTCAGATCGCCTTTTGAACCGATAAATGTAGCGAATATCCTCGAGAGTGGGTAGCTTGGATAAGATGCTCATAAAGAGAATGTAAGTGCCGTGGAGAAATGCGTGACTGTTGGGGTGAAGTTGTGCCGGAGCGATCCCAATGTACTGCAGCACCTCACGAAGAAATGAATTGAACGGGGGCACACTCTCGACCCAGCACATGAATTTGCTACAAGATGTATATCCAGCTGGGGGCAGGTGGGGACGATCATGTCTCGATCGAATTAATACGTCATTAGAAGGGATTCCGTGAATTGAACATAGCCCGCGAAGGGCAGTTTCATGAATTTTTGAAGCTTGAGAATCAGTCAGATTGTCCAGGATAATTGCCCCATCTATAGCATCGGGTGCCGGGCCAATAATTGAAGCGGATGGGTCTAGAATACCCTGCGTGGAGGTCGTCGGTGGGTCCGAAGTACCTACTAACTCCTGCTTATCGTAAACTGTAGCAGAGCGGACTTTCTATACATCTGTAAAGAGCAATGAATGTGGATAAAATCATGTTTGAACTATACTTGAAAGACAATCGATATTAGATATAACGACAAAAATATTTCCCCCGTGTGGTGTGTGGACTAGTGCAAACGTTCAGACATGAGTATAAAAGAATTAAAGCTTTAAAAACCGATGGGGTGTGTTTGAGTGTTAAGTTATCATCTTCATAGACCGTCATCGTTGACCGTCTCCGAGAGCTTATCTTATGATTTGGTAGTATGTGTCTTGAAGTCGAACATTGGCATTGTATGTTAAAGGCCATTACTTGCTTTTGTTAAGTTGAACTTGCGTTTATAGTCCTTAAAACTATGAAGTCATTAGTCAAAACAGTTCCATATGCACACGTGCTTAATTCTTTGTCATTTTTCCTCGTTTATGATAAGGCGTGGAAGTATGTGATGTTAACATATGCAATGTTTAAGTGGAGATAATCTTGGTTGCCAATGCCGACCCCAAAGACCGAAGCTGATCGCCTTCCTAGACCAACATACCGGACCATCTATCTACGAGCTACCGAGCGGCTCGCTAGACTAACAACACCGACCCACTCACTCTCTTCACAGGTGCTCTCTCATCACCGAACGACACCGAGTCACTATCCCTGGCTCCTAAAACCATCCATACTGATCGAACCACACACTTCCTATCTCTCTCTAACCACCGAACCGACTTCCTGGGAACGACACTGATCCACTATCCCTAACTCCTGGGACCATCCATACCGACCAAGCCACTCACTTCCTATCTCTCTCTAATGACCGAACGACCTCGACCGCAATCCTACCGGCCTACATCACCTAACAACCCACTCAGTCTATATCGAACCGCACTCTCATTCTTATTACCGCGACCTAATGGCATTTGCAGATGGACCTCCACACCGTTCCACTTCCTTGAAGATTCTTCATGGAGCAACATCTTCCTCCTGCTCCCTAAGTCCCAACTTTCGAGTTATGGGGACAGCCGCTACACAAAGGTTAACGCAAACTGCACTCAAGAACAATAAAAGCCCTAGCCTAAGTCCTGCTCCCCACTCAAGTCATCTTCTCTCCCCTTACCAATTGTCCTTTACCTATTCCTATAACTAGAGAAAAGGGAAAAACACCTAATCGAGCACTCGAACTTTGTATGCGACTTCGAGTTTGAAGCAAAATTCGTACCTATGGAAGAGTTTGTGATTTGCAAAAGGGCGACTGAGATCTTGGGGGGAGAAGTCCAGGGATTTGTGGGAACAAGCTAATAATTTTAAAGATATAAGAAGGGTGTGGGTTCGTGAAGGTAAGTTAGTAGATCTCGGAAGAATAAAGTAAAGGTGGAGAGAAGAAGAAAGAGGGAGCTCTTATATATGGGAGAGGGGAGGTGAACAGGCTATCTCCTGTTGAACCGGTCGGTGTGGTTTGTGAAGTCGGTTGTTAGATATGCGCGACCCAGTTCAAATAAGTCGATCGTGTGGGTCGGTCTCTGTATGTCGATCGTGTGGGAGGACAAAGTGGAGGAAGAAAGCAAGATAAGGAATCTAAACTGTGCAAGGAATTGGGAAGGCCCGTCATGTCACTACATTCATGAAATCGTATACGTTTGGATTTTGGAACCGAAATTGATTACTAATTCAAAGCATGTCGTGTTGCTTCACATGACACACTTTGAGGGGCAAATGTTACCCGGTTGCTTGGCCCGGCTACGAGATGCTAATTATTGAGTTTCTTGGTTGAATCTAAGTGAAACTTGAGCCAATGAGAGGTTGACTTGAATTAAGAAGCTCGGCATATATGCTTCGTTCGGCTTGTATATCGTTCGGCATGCAAGTGTGGATCGGCTTGTATATCGTTCGGCCTGCAAGTGTGGTTCAGCCAGTATATCGTCCGGCATGCAAGTGTGGTTCGGCCCGTATATCGTTCGGCCTGGGTATGTGGTTCGGCCAACACTGCTCAGCAACTACCGTTCGGCCAACGTCGCTCGGCTACTTCCGTTCGACCAACACTGCTCGGCAACTACCGTTCGGCCAAGGTCGCTCGGCTACTTCCATTCGACCAACATCGCTCGGTAACCATCGTTCGGTACGCCTGGTTCGATATAGCTGTTTTAGAGCAAGATGAGGGATTTGACTTATTCGTGGAAGTCAACATCAAAGTGAGGGGTTCGGCATTGGTTCACTTCGAGTCCCACCACAAGTTACTCCAGGTCCTTTAGGAGTTCGCTTCGAGTCAATTACCCGGTGACCACCATTCGGCCATCCCGGATCGGCATTTGTCGACCGGTGTATCTCGCTCGGCATGCCAGGATCGGTCGGGTCGAGGATCCCATATATGGGTCGAGGTACTTCACTCTTAGGCCTTAGAAGGAAGTCTAGTCTATCTTCGTCTATAAATAGAGAGGCAGGGGTGCAGTGAAGGGGACCTTTTTTGGGGAGAACACTGGGGAGACTCTGCCATTTTCAAGACTCGTTTCTTTTCTACAAAAACTAGCACTCAAGTTGTTGGTGCACGGATTGTATCTGTATTCAATTATTCGAAGAAGTAATAAAGATTAAGATCAAAGTGGACGTAGGCAGTTACGCTGAACCGCTATAATTCTGGTGTTCTCGTTTTTTATTGTTCTTACTGCATTCTATTGCCATATACCTCAGTTTTAATTTATTTTCTTCATTAATCTCTCTACACAATCTTACTCAAGGGTGTTAGTGACCAATTTCGGTGCTAACACAAGTCAATTTGTGATAAATCGAGAGAGATTTATAATTGCTAAAATGGTTATATTGGATTTTAAAAATAGATTTCTATCAAGAAGTTAAGTTTTGGTTTTATAAAGGGATTTATTATTTATTTAACTATGTAGTTTAGAAACTGTTTTAGTATTGAAAATATTTCGGAAACTTGGTTATTCTAATTTTTGATATTAGTTGAAATGGATTATAATTTTTATAATAATTTTGGTAAATCGATTAGTATTATTTATAAAGGAATTGGAAATTGGTATCGTTGTTTGATTAAAAGTGTTTTGGATATTTTAAATGATTACTTAAACGTGTTTTGAAAATAAACTATTATTCTTTAAAAATACTTATTATTTTATATATGGTATTTAAAGGCAAGTGATTGGTATGTGTTTATAAATGCTCTCGAGATTTGTAAACCAGATTTAATTAAGGAATGTGCTTTTATAAGGGAAAATCTTATAATGGAAATCTG
The DNA here is from genome assembly GCA_030737815.1 of Allium fistulosum. Lineage (NCBI taxonomy): Eukaryota > Viridiplantae > Streptophyta > Magnoliopsida > Asparagales > Amaryllidaceae > Allium > Allium fistulosum. The sequence goes on along the minus strand of CM060908.1, from coordinate 228,173,469 downwards.
GGAACTTAAGGAAATTTCCAAATTATTTGAATACAGAAAGTTCGAAAATGAATTAGAATTCATAAAAGAAGTTAGAAATGGGTAGTTGGATTTATAGACAAGTATAATCAATTTTGGAAATTTTAATGGAAACTAATTAATGAATTCCGGAAACTTATAGAACCCGTTATAAATGAGTTAAGGAATTTACAAATAAAATTGTAAAGGATTTTGAGAAGTATGGAATAAATATAATATTTCCCAAGCTTTGGAAATAAAATGATTTTGGGAAATTTACTTGTGAATATTTTCCTAAGTATTGGAATTAAAGGTTTTGGAGATATTTTAGCGAAGAAATGATTTATATAGAAATATTTTTCTAAGTAATGAATTATAAGTTGGATTTGGAAATATTTCTAATTGTTGATATGGGTTGAAATATCTTGTTATGGATTTAAGTGTTTGAAATTGTTTTAAAATATTGAATATACTAGAAGAGGTTTGAATATATATCTTTGTAAAAATATTTTGAATTAAATATTCTGGAAGATTTATAATATGGCCTAGTGACTGCTTATGTGTGTAATTTGATAGTTAAATAACCGACTATCAAATCTAGCCAATTTCGTTGATCGTTTCAAAGAGACCGGGATCAGGTTTAATTATCCGAAACCCACTTCGATCCGATTTGTGTGCTACGAATTGTGATATCGTGAAGATAATGAAGATGGTGATTTTGGAGATTCGGTTTGTTCAGACCTAGAACAACTTGTATGGATGAATGCTATCATTGCATTGTTAACTGGAAGGCAGCGTTAGCATTCCGAGTATAAATGCTAAAACTAAGGTAATACGTAGCCTCAAGCCTCATCAACCGAGAATGACTAAAACAGGGGAGATGAAGTAGGGCTAAGTGGGTCGCACCCAAGTAAGGAATGTTATCACTTTTCTAGATACCCTCAGATACATTATAATTATGGATATGGTTGTGCATGGAAGAGAGAGCGCTCGATAGGGTGGGAACACTCAAGGTGATAACATATTCGGTACTATCCAGCAAGGGTTAGGCTGGTCCTGTGTTGGCAGGGATTGTTAAGTACGATCTTGGTACATTTTTCTAGAGGTGTACTATGATGGGCGGTACCCTAGTAGCCCTGTCATTGTATGGAATCCGATATCCACTACGAGCCTGTACGGTTTTAGTTGTATACCAAATATGCTGAAACGTGAGATGCAAGCATTTCAGCTATTTTATAGTTTATTTTCTATAGACACTATTATAATATTAGATGATTTTTATATAAAATGTTTTGGTTATCGTAAGGTAAAAACCCATCGTATTTATGTGTGGCGTGGTCTTATGAGATACCTATGTTTTTCAAAGGATTTGATAACAGTAATAATTCAAATTGAGTGTGTTTTCTCACAATGATTTTCCAGACTGACTCGGATGTTATGTTATTAGAATGCTTAGGTCAGACCGAGTATTACAGATTCAGGTTAGGATGCTATGGAGCTCAGAAGACGAGCTATAGGAGTCTCAGGCGTATTCCACATACTTGATTATATTCCGTTGTATGTATGTGTATGATGTATATTCAGCACTTGTGAGGAAAAGTTATTATAACTGTCCATATTGATTTATTGATTGTTGTACTCTGATGATGTTATGCATAATAACAGTTATAGTTCTTTTTGTATAAAGAGATGTTATTATCTATTATATATTATTCCGCTACGATTGTGAGATTCTGTGTTATTGTTCTTTTTTCTTCTATCCTCTTCTTTCTCCTAGTTATTCGTCTTTTCATACAATTTGTGTTGGACAGGTGTGATTTAATGTCAGCTCAAAGGGTGTGGAAGGTCGGGTCGCTACACTTAAAAAACTTTTATAAAGTATTTAAAAATATATTTTGAAATTAAAATAATTTATTTTTGTTTAAAATATCAAAGTTCAGAAATTGGAGATAAGGATCAGAAATTGTTATTAAGGACTTTAACAATATATTCTAAAGACTCTAAACACTAAATTACAATCTTAAGCTCTTCATATCTTTTTCTTTGAACTCATGAGTCATCAAATCTTTTTCTTGAGTCTTTACACTGTATAGGTTTTGATTTAGCACCTATGTAATATTCCGCACTATATAATATATAACTTGGCAAAACATTAGTATCCATATTTTATATGGTTGTTGTCCTCAAAATCAATAATTAAGGTATTAACATAATACATATATAATGTTAAGTTGTGCAATTATAACCTAACCTTAATAAAATGGCTTTCTTATTTATTTTTGTAAAGTTTTAAATGGAAAGTATTTTGCTGAAAAGCTGTATAAAATAATTGTAAATATACGTTTTCAGTTTTAAAGATATTTTTTGAGGAAAAGTATATTTTTAGATTTAGGGTGGTTTTTTGAAATTTTTTTACATGGGTGAAAATAAATTATCTAATTTGAGAAATATGTTATTTTTAAATATGATGGCATTTTCGTAAAATGGATGATTTGTGTGAAATATTTTATTTAAAAGCATTTTATGAAAGGGTAATTGGTTTGAAGTGTTTAGAAAGTATTTTGGTAGAAAATAAATTTACTGAAATTGTTTAGTTCAAAACTTTATTTGAAAAAGTGTATGGTGAAAGATGTTTAATAGAAGTTATTCTAATTTGAAACTACTTTTTTATAAGTATTTTGTTAGGGAGTATTTTAGTGGAAATTCTTTTTGAAAAGATAGAAGTACTTTTGTAAAAAGTATAACAAATACTATATGATTTGATAGGTATTTATTTCATAGATGTTTTACGGAAAAACCATTCTGATTGATATTTAGTTTTATTTGAAAGAATATTTCGAGAAAATATTTTATCGAAGAAAATGTTTGGAAATATTTTGATTTCAGAAATACCATATTGAGTTAAGCATGATGAATATTTTTATTTTAGAAAAAAAATTATTCAGGGAATAATTTTGAGTTTGTAAAACTTTTTGTTTGGAGTAAATTTTAGTTGGAAGTATTTTTACTTAAAGGATACTTTTAATAAATGATGTTTGCAAGGAAAACATTTTTGGGTAACCTACTATGGTTGGAAAGTACTCAATTTGGAAAAAAAGTTTTATTGGGAATTTGTTTTATTGAGAAAAGGCATATTATAAAATATCTAGCTTTAAAAATACTTTGGAAAAATGTTTTTCCAAAATGAGAGTAATTTGATTTAGAAATTTATCGTTGGAAAATTAAAATATTTGATTTGAGAAACAAACTTTAGAGGTGTTTGTTAAAAAGTTTTTTATTGGAAATTTGTGAAAATTTTATTGAAAAACATTTTGAGAACTACGAAACTTGATTGAGTAGCATGACATGTGAGACGACTAAATGATATGATTTTTAGGTTTGCCCAACGTCCAATATGATGAAGTAACCTTTATGACTATTATTTATATTTTCCCTAATAAGTGGTATAGATTTTTAGTATACTACCTTCTAGAGAGATATTTGGGTTATGATGTTACAGTTACCCATTTTGATGAATAGGGTAGAGATATATGTACTATGTATTCATTCGTCTACTTTAATTTTATTTCCTTACTTTGGTTAAATTGATTGCATTGTTTTTATGCTTTTTAAGTGAAGAGTAGGAAAACTTGTCTTGCTTTGTTTTACTATGGTTGTTTTATAATTTATGACATGTTTAGTTAAACTGATTTCTTTTGCTTGCATTGTCTTATTATCATTTCCTTATTTAGTTATGCCCTTATTTTATTTGTTTGTTTGGTTAACTTGTTATGATTGTTTTCATTGAATGCTAGATTATATTGCTTGTTTTGTATGATAATTGTATGATGTAGTAGTTATCCAATGCTGATTTTTAGTGGGGTATGCATTGGGAAAACTAGTGTTATGTTAAGGAACATATTTGGTTAGTCATAATCGGATGACATAGTTTCCTAAGTTGAGGAAGACTAGGTATTCAAATTGACTAAGAGATGTGATGATGTTCCTTGAGGATGAGTAATAGTGACTTGAGAGTTTTTGGTGACTAAAGGCTAGACGGGTACCATTGAGGAATTAAAATGACAGTTGGGAGTTTCATTACATCTAACTAAAATATGGAGTTTCAACAAATGTATGTTTTAAAACATATTTTTATACTAGCGATACCACATTCCATAAATGTTTTAATTTCAACAAGGACTCCTATTTTGATTTTTGAAGAAGTTTATATAGTTTGGAATTTTTATAAAATAATATTTTCTCAAAATTATTTTAAGTTCATTAAAAATGATAATATTTTGAATAAAAGAAATTTTGATTTGAAGAGAACATGGAAGCTTTATTTGAAAATGAAAATATTTTGGTAAAAATGTATTTATTTAAATATGTATTAGAACTCTCATCACTAGCGACGATAGACTAGCATGATCCTTTTTGGTATTTTGGTGGGTCATGTCTATGAACAAGTGAAGAAGTCGCTATAAGAGGATCGTGGAATCAGATTTTTGACATGATCTGAAGGTTGGAATAAGATGCGTTCAGATGTGAATATATATGCCAAGGGATCATTAATGACCAAAGGCTTTGATGTATGCAAATAGAGAAGGGGTAGGTAGGGATGCTCACTATGGACTGTCTGAGTGGGTCCACCCTGAACCTTATGATGTTAGTTTAGGTCCTAGCCATTTGAGTGGCAAGGATTCAAGCATCATGAAGTTGCTATGTTGAGTATTCGTTAACCTTACGACATTGGTCATTTGTGTCATCGTATATCCAAGAGCACATGGTTCAAGAATGTCTAAGTTGGTCTAGAATTCCCAATCATCTGAGTGGGTATGGGAAGCGAGGATTGATGCAGCTATAGCCCAAGTAGGTGGCTATGTTATTTATAGGATGTAGCTATGAGTATGCATATATATTTCTAAGGATGTAGTCATGAGTACACCAATTGTTTTGAAGATGTGACTATGAGGAAGTTCACTAACAGTTTTGGGGACACACATATTATGGTGGATGAGTAATCCGTACAGGGTTAACACACATGTGTTATTTGTTATTATGTTAACGTGGTGATAATACCTTGCCATTTTGAGTATGTGTGCTTTATGTTGATAAGCTACACTTATTATTGGCTTATAAATTTACTTGTATATGCATGTATGAACTAACCTAAGTTTTGTTGTGGATTTTTGTTGTCGACTATTATAGTTGGATCATTAAGATGCATGATATAACTTGTGAATGGAGTTGAGCCATGATTGAGATTTTTTCATGCTGATGGAGTGTTAGTTATGCATGATAAAGTTTTGGTTGAATGGTTATGGAAGTGTATGTGTTACTACACCATGTGCATGTAGAAAATTGCATTCATTATTGTGAATGGACTTTATCATGTCATAATTGGTTCTTTTATGTGGTTATCGTATGCTACTTTAGAAGTGGTTAGTTTATTATTAGTATACATCTCCATATTTTATATAGTTAAGCATACGATGTGGTATGATGTTTTATGCATTAGGTAAAGAGTTTATTCTTTAGGAAACTGCAAAGGCCTAATTCTTTTATAGGAGGGAGAACATAATGACCTGCAAATATGACACATTAATTATTAATAAATTATCAACAGCCGATTAAATTAAATTAACGATAAGATAATTTTAAACAGAGTTATCTTCTGGAAATTTTGATATGTCCATTGCATTTAGAAATATCAAAAACCCATATTTTGAAATATAATAAGATATACTTCCATTACCATTTTTAAAATGGCTATTTTTGGCCTTTATGGCGGCTTTGGCCCAATACACCTCTTTTTGTCTATAAATACAGTACTTTGCGGAAACCCTAGGGCAGACTCGGCTTCACCCATCTTCATTTATCTGATCTCTTCCTCCTCCTTATATCTAATCTCTCTCTTTTAGTTGAGATAGATCCCTTAATCTCAAAATTAACATCAGGCATATTACATTGTCAAAACCCTACATATTACATAGCAAATCGAACGTCCCGACGAGATAAAGAGATGTTTATAATTTATTTTCTTGTTGGATACACGAGGTGGTCAGAAATTTACAAGCTAATCCCAATCGTCCGACTGGGTGGTTGATAAGCGATCATAATAGCTGATATGGTTTATTTGTTTGCATGCTTCTGGTGATAGGGAGGCCATTAGTGTGTTCGATTAGGTTAGATTATCCTAGACTCGTTGAAAAAATTCAACAAGGGTATGTGTATTGGTGGTGGTGTTTGGCAATTGGAGGCGGCCATGACATTTATAGGGGAGGTAATTGTCGGATGTAGTGAAGGACGGTCAGGGCAGTCAATGGTGATGGTGTTATAGGTGCTCAGCATTGGTTTGTCTAGGTGGAGGTGACAAGCGAAGGTTATCGAGAGATGTTGATTGTATTGAAAAGGAGAAGGCGAAAATATCTTTTATAGTTAAGCCCATAAAAAAAAATTAATTACAAATTAAACCTTCGATCTACTAACCACCATATCTCTTGCATACGATGTCCGTTTTGCACGTGGTTTGTTCCGTTAGATTCATGGAAAAATTCTGAACATTTTAGCATATGGTTTGATGACATTTGGAGCTATTTGTGAAAGCATCTTTGTATGATTCAATGGTCATATGTATTTGTATGTTAAGAAAAAAAGATGTATTCATCGATATATATATCTACACACACAAATAAATAAATAAAAATATATATATATATGCATGCTAAGATATATATAATACCTCTTCTTGACAGTTGTTCGGTTTTTATGATGTTTTGGTGTGATGTGTGTTCTGCTCTGATTTTTTATCTGTTAATTGTTGCATTGTTCGTTGATGGATGCTATATGATAATTATTCGTATATTTGAAAAAATAATAATTAAATGATGAATAAATAAAAATGTGCAACTTTGGAGTAAATAAGATTATATATATAAATTTATGGTGATATTTGTAAATAATCGTAATCAACAGTTTATATTGAAATTAATGAGTAAACTTTTGTTAAAGTTATTATTTATGAATTTCTGGGAGAATTCACAAACAATAATAATAAATCTATTTTAAAGTGAATTTGGAGGATTTATTATTGTTTATAATGAAAAGTAGGATTTAATAAATAATTATATGATTTTTGGGGACTATATTATTTTTGGGTGAGTGATAATACAATTGGTTTTATGGGGCTTATAGAAAAATAATAATATTATTATTTTTTAAATGAATAGTAATGAGAGATATTTTGAGATGAATAGAAATAATAAAGAGGTATTTTTAGAAGTATTTTGGGTTAAGTTATTACTATTTTTGAGATAAATAACAATAATGGCATTTTGATATTTAACAAAGGATATTATTATTTTTGAGTTAAATAGTTGTAAAGTGGTTATGAAAGATAATAAGCCGATTTAAATAAATATTATTATTTTGATGTAAAGTAACAATATTATTGTCTTTAAAAGTAATATTTTGATAAATAATAATGTTCTGACATACTTGAAGAATTATTTTTATAATGAATGATTTCTGATGTACATTATCATTTTGAGAAATATTATTGTTTTGAGGTAATAAACATATTTATTATATACGATAATAAGACAATTTTATACTTAAATGGAAACAATAGGTGTAGGTGCACCATTTTGGATTATTGTAACACAAGTTAATAGCTGACTGGAATTATCATATATATTTTCCTGTGTTGAGATGGGATCACGCTAGGTTGAGTTATGCAATGTTTTACCATTATTACTACGTGGATATTGTGTAGTTTATAATGGTTTTCGTTATGTTGATGAGGTTGATGTTTGTGTTGCTAATATAGAGTAGTTAGTACATATTTGATGAGTTTGATGTTTATGTACCTAACATAGAGTAGTTTGTACACATTTAATGAGTTTGATGTTGTGTTACTTATATGGAGCGGTTAGTACACATTTTCTGGATTTATACTTACATTTATGCTATTGGTGTTGTGTTACTAATGATGGTTGATTAGTACACATATAACGGTATTTGTGGTTATTGATTTATTTGATGTTTGGAGTTGACATTAAGCATTGTTAAATTTGAGTGATGTTTGATGGATGTGTGTTGCCATTAGTATTGTTACTCCATATTTATGATGATTTATTGTGGTGGTATATTTTCTGCTTATATTGGTTTTATGGATGTTAATGTTATGCAATGTTACATTCTAACAAGTATTTGATGCAGGAGAAGAACATTAAACTAAACCACGTAGGCTTGATCCCAAAAGAGTGTGTAGGTATACTTCTTCAATGCAATAGCCATCGGATCCCCTAGGTTGGGCTGCGGTGAATAAAGTTAGGCACAATCCAAAAATAGTTGATCTTATTTTCCTTTTTATTTTATATATGTCCATTTATTCTTAAAGCTTGCTGGTTTAAGCAAAGAAAGGAGAAGAATTCTGGTTGTAGACTACATCTAAAGGTTGTATATTTCGTATATTTCTCCTATATCATAGTTGTATTTTTTGTAAAATAAATAATGATTGGTGTTGAACAAATGTGGATGTTTTACTTGTCATATTAGGCATTGTAATGTTATTCATTTATTGAGATTATATATATACACACATTATTTTTTGTTTCCATAATGGGGTTTTCCCCATTAGTTTATATTTCTTTAGATTTTGAATTATATACCCAATATGACGCCTTGACTCCAGTGATCAAACCATAAGAGGGAGTTAACCACCCGATAGTCTTGATCAAATGGCTCGGAAGGAGCGATCTCTCGTATACACTACTTTGGGTTAACACAGATACATTACAATACCTGAACACATCTTAAATAATATGTATCCTGCCCCAACATAAAGCAATATACATGAGCTTCAGATTGAGTAAATCATATATCAGAACATAAATAAGGAATGACATAAATACCAGATAAAACATCACAACAGAACGACTAAGTATAATATATACATATAAAGATGTATGATACATGGACATTTCAAAAATACATCACTACATACATAGCATAATATATACAATCAAAGCTGCCTAAAAATATGAGATCCATGATATACTAGAACTACTAGAGTTACAAATAGATATCTACGGATTCTAATTTCGCCTCGGCAATGCCATCTCCCCAAATGATGTGAATAGTGCTACAGACAGTAGTCTTAAGATCGTGGTCATGAAACTAAAAAATAATAGTACAATAAACAATGTAAATACTATGCCTAACACCTTCCACGGTCTCCTTCACCAGCAAAGTAGATAAATGTCCAAAGGTGATCATCCTGTTAAGTGAACACCTCAATCTGACCTGAGGGGATGTCATAAACATAACAAAACCATGAGTTAGGCAAGAAATTAGCTATGAGTGTAGGAGTGCAAAAATATAGCAAATGTGTGGTGTTGGGTGCATATATGATAATAAAATATATCATAGACTCCATATTCTAAACCCGCCGACATCTTATCATATATCAAAATAGTGTAAACACACGTGTAGTGACGCTATTCAAAGTGACTCATAGTTGCAACACTAATAAACTGGGATATCATATCCTATCCATATTTATAAGTTGAAACCTTTATTTAAATCAAATACACTATTTAAGTTGTTCGTTCACAATGTCTGTAATTACTAGTGAATCTTATCATGTTAACTCTACTAGACTCTGCCTCAATGCCAAGATATCATGGCCTGATTCATCTATGTATCCCTCAGTTAGATGTTCTAGGTTCCCGTACATGATTTATCTGTTGCACAATCTTCTCTTATTCTCATGGGCGTTAACCTCGTCGTACTGAATCATCATCTTGTCCTGTCTCCATCAATGAGATTTCCACCATCATCATTTTCACTATGTATGTCTTTGTGACTATTTCCGTGCAACGGATTGTTTAGACAACAAAGTGACGTTGTACCAGATCGTCACGATTCACGTTGTGACACTGAATCTTTCCACTAAGATGGATACAATAGTCTAGCAGTCTTACCTTATACCGTTCTCGTTATAAGTGAAATTTAGTGCGTTTATACATATTTGACCTTCCCAACGGCATTTATTCTTGAAATGATGTTATGTTCTATTTTATATCACATATAAGTTTAATGTATTTGCATCACATCATAACATAGCATTATTCATTCCAACATAGCTATATCATGACATGTTAATATTATTAAAATAACATCAATGGGATATTAAAAACTTGGTAATAGATTTTAAACAAGCAATAATAAAAACCAAGTCAAATTAATAATTTCAAACATAGCAATTTAAGATATCAACCAATCTATAATTACTTCAACATAAAGCCACTGATAAAATAATGGTCAAACATAACATAACAATGGTCACTTAGCATCACTTAATGAGAACATAACTGAACAATTTCATATTCAATACATGGAACCAAGAATCACAACACATCAACCATTTCATATTAGCAACATCACATAGCATCATTCATAACATAACAACATTTTAACAATTTATGCTTAATATATCAATGTATTGAAATATCCAATATTTCATCACCTTCAATTATTTAATAACCATAGATTATGCATAGATAAACTTCAAATACATACATACATGCATATATATATACACACAAATATATATATACATACACACACAAATACACAAATACACACACACACAAATATATATATATATATGTATATGTATATAATATACATATATATACATATATATATATGTGTGTGCGTGTGTGTGTGTTTCCCAAAACTTTATTTGTTTTTCACTTTAGAAACATTTGAGGTTCTATTCAGCAAAAATAAACTTCAAGACCCTTTTATAACTGCTCTTCGTTTTTAAAACAATGATATATAATCAATTTTTGAAATATATTAAAGATTTAGAAATTCCCACATATTCATATAAAGAAAATTTCTAAAAATATCATATATATTGAAAATATATCCATATTAAACTTTCAGAAGTGATAAAATTATTATAATAAAAATCAAAACTTAAATGAATATAAACTTCCTATCCTAGAGCTTATTGCTCGAAGAAATACATAACCAATTGATTGGTAAACCCAGCCAATCGACTAATTGTCCAATACCTAGAGCGATAATCTCCAGGCCATTTTTAGACGATCAAGCGATCATTTAGACGATCGTCGAACATGATGAAGTCTGCTTTGGGACACTTTTTTACTGATATAAATACTTTGTTTCAGATCATAAGATATATGCATAAAAATTTGGTTTTTCAAAGTATTTCCATTGGCAAACACCATGATTATGAAATCAAACCAATTCAATTCAATATCATAAACACATATGCAATCAATTTACACAATTTTAGGTCTAAAAATAACCTTAAAAGAAATATAAGTCATGATCATAAGTATCCAAAGCAATAAACGATAGCTACACTAAGTTTTCTTTGCAAACAGGACTTGAATATGTATTGTTTTGCCTCACTTAACCAATACAATCCTAAAAGTTATCAGACAACTTTCAAACCTAAATTAAAATTGCATTAACAATTGAAACAAACACATATAGATGATATAAAATGATATAGACTTGGTTTGGAGCTTATTACCTTGAGTTTAGCTTGGCAATTCCTTAAAAAAAATTAACTACAATGGAACACTATGCTAGTGAATCGAGTACCGTGGTTTTCTTTTATTTTCATTTTTTTAGGAGAAGGATTAGAAAAGAAGATAAGGGTGAGAAAGAGGATAAGTATAGGTTGCCTTAAGAAGATGGGAGTGCGTTATTAGGCTTTGAAATGTACTTAGGTCCATCTAACAAATAAAAATAGGTTTTCTTTTTATTCACAAAGCCACTAACATATTTTTAGTCCAATTAAATTATTTTGTCACTCGTAAAATTTATTTAAGCCAAGAAATATTTTCCAAATTTTATTCTATCTAAATAATTTTTTATATTCAAAATACCACTTTTAAACTTTAAACCATTTTTAAAGTAATTATTTATTCCTCAAAATTAATTTCAAAATTCACAAATGTATTTTTTCACAAATATAATCTTAAATGACTCTTAAATTCACAAAACACAACTTAAACTTGAAATTTGAATTTTAAATCGAAATTTTATATTTTTTTCTATATAAACCCTAAAATCAACATTATTGGATTTAATTCATTAAAAATCCCAAAATAACAATTTCACAGCAAATTTATAAAATATTTCAATTTTTTATCCGTTTAAATTATTTTTCCCAAATCAAATCCATTTTTACATACCTAAAATTCCAATTTAAATTCAAAATTAAATTTTATTGTATTTATTTTATTTGGCTCCATACCGGGATGTTACACCCAATAACCCATTGTTTCTTAATTTGGGATTAGTGCATGTTTAAACCAAAAAGGGCTCAAACACCCAGAAGATTAAGTAGAGAATAAAACATGAAGAAATTTAAATGAAAACGAGTAGAAAAGAATATACATCAATTTATAGTGGTTCGGCTAATCTTGGCATACATCCACTTAGTGATTTTGTAGATTATCTTGCTATTTACAAGCAGGAGTCCTTATGGATCGGTACAAATTCGACAGTGCTTATAAGGAATTAGAGTTAGGGAAAGAAAGAGCCAAAAGATCCTTAGAAATGAGCCCTGCCCTCTATTTATAGACGTAGGAAGCCTAAAATCTCGCCCCATTGATCTCCACCTCGTTTTCAATGCCATAGAGCATTTCTCCAAAGAAATAGGGGATGGCTCAACAAAGATTGTATATCGGTACTGATTCAAGGGCTTGGATCGGTACAAATCCTTGAGATGATCAGGAATGTTGTCTTGAACTCTTTATATTTGCTCGTCTTATGATTAGCTTCGTGATTCCAAACTCGTTTGCACCATTATTTGCTTGCTTCTGAACTCAAATGATGGATTGATGGAGAAATAGAGTTGCTGATTTTGAGCGCTCGTAGAGATCAATAGAAGAGTGCATGAAAACATCAAAATAACACTTGGAGTAGGCTTCTAACATCAAGTAGAGTGTGTAGGCAAAAGTTAAACACCATTGGTTGGAGAAATTTGGATCGGTACCGATCCACCACTTTGGTGGATCCTGCCTTCCAGTTTCTTGGGTTGGTTTGTATTTTCCATTTGACACTATTTGTGCTTGGTTTTTGGATTTTTAGGCTATCTCTCTGGGCTTCCTGCCTTGATAATCTCGAGCTTGATTCATCCGCTTTATCAGAATATTGCCTAGTCAAAAGGCTGGATAACACTTGCCCCCTAAAGTAGATCCTGTTCCAAACATGATGTGCTTTGAGTCTAGACATGTTGGGATTGCAGCGAAGGACTCCACTATATGTCGTTATCCTTTCTTCGAATCATTTCCATGAAAAGGTATGTCCAAAGTCATCCGTCATGGATTTCATTAGCATTTGGCATTATAAATATGGAATGTGTCCTCGTGATCCGTCATTCCAAACTCTATAATTTAGAACTGGTTCCTTTTATGGATTTTCCAGGTTTGGGTTTGATTTCCTTCAACTCAATTTGTTTGGGGTTGGATATGCACACGCACACGTATACACATGCACGTTCTCGTATGGCTTTGTTGTCCAATGCACGTACCCATATAGGAATATATATATAGCCTATTATCCATCCTCATTTTTACTAAAACTCGATATCGATCCAACTTCTTTGATCGGTACTTATTCAAGACTTTAGACAATGTCTTGGTTTCTTTTCCTAGAGAAGCGAATCTAGAGAACTATATAGGCCGATTCTTATCTTCTCCTCTACACTTTTCTTCTCATTGCTGAACTAAGAACTCGAGCTTTCCATTAACAAGCTTTTGACCTTCAAACTGAACTTGTGCCCCCCTATGAACACCTACAATCTCCGCCTGCCTTCCTTGTAACGTATCGGGTTTTGCCCGCTCGAAAATCAACATCCGTACTTCACATTGTACTAGAATGCCGCAGATTCGATCGTTCAAATCCGATTCGCCGGAGCTATAACACAATTAAGTAAATAACACAGCGGAAGAAAAGAATAATACATTGATGTATAATATCTGATACAACAGAGTGATACAATGAATATCAATATACATCAGAGATATGATACAAGAAATAGCAGCAGAAAAGAAAATGATAACATCAGCAGCAGATAGAATATCTCCAATAGAATGCTCCAAGATAAGCAACGTCAGTCCATGAACTCCAAGAACTGAACTAGGTCCAGATAATCTACTAAACCTGAATATCTGAAAAACCCAACTCTAGACTGCTCGTGTGGAAAATTATGAGCACCCAGAGTTTAGGAAGGGAACAATAAACTCCGGATCAGTCATGGGACTGGTGTGAGCAACAAAAACAGTTTATCTTTAAAACAAACAACAACAGAATTTTAAAGTCAATTCGCAATGCTTTTGGAAAATGAAACTACCATAAGACCTCCCGCCACACACACAATGCAAACGCAGAATTGGAGGAGATTTCTTCTTATGATAGTCAAAGATGCTTACTACGTAAAATCATCTTGATATTATTATTAGTGCATAGTGCAGAAAACATTTCGAAAGTATAATATCAATCTTAGCCAGCATAGACATTTCGAACTATGCCTACTATAGCTACCATCCAAACAGTGGGGCGCCACCATAAGTAGATGGCAGGTTCTACAACTAAAACCGTACAAGTTCCGTATTGGAGAAATGGATTTCCAACAAATGGTCAGGCTAAGGAACTTCCTTCCGCCGCATGGGATCGCCTCTGGCGGGACGTCCCGAGAGACAAACTGCTCTCTGCCAACAAAGCCGGGTTACCCCTGTAACAGGTAACTCACGAATATGTCATCACCCGGTCCTTTGGGACCTTTATCCGAGGCCTCGGTAACCAACATCACACATCATAAAGAAAGTGTATCCACATGAGTAAGTATCAGGGCTCCATACCATAATACCACCCCTTTCCAGAAGGAAATGACATACCCTAAAGGGCGCGACCCTCATAACCTTGCCGCAACATTCCTGTTTCGACCATTTCCGGGTTGTGAGGCCCTGACGAAGTCTCGTCCACAAAGCTACGCTTTTTCAAAAAGCCACGCTTTGGGTCAACAGATGATCAACCTATGATCACAAAGATAAATGATCAAACAAATGATCATATCACAAATGATCAAACACTGATCACCGCACAGCAACACTCAGCATGTCACATTACCAAATTGGGATATATCGCTGATAACTTCAACTACATCACCTCTGAGCTCGTACGTCTCAGAGAATGGTGTTAAGCTAAGAGAATAAATTCTCCGCCACCAACAGATATGTATTTGAAAGAAATCGGCTTTATATCTCAAAGTGTAATGTCAGACACACAATCCATACAAGTCTGTTCCGGGATCGAACAGAACCGAAGGCACTTCTCACGAAGCCCTTGCAAATCCGGATAATTTTCAAATCACGTCCGGACTTCCCATCACAAAAGAGTGATATAAATCTCTATACAGGCGCGACTCAGTGCAGAGACATTCGATAGGTTGTCCTTTCATTTTTCGAAAATATCCGGTCTTCAACACCGGTCTTCAAATGCCATCCATATACGACGTTTCATTATTCGGAATGGGTTATATGACACTAAGGTCCTCTCCCGGCTAAACCGAATAATGTGCGCAATATTTTAAAAACATATGGATATTGGGATTTCAATTAAGTCACAACTTAAACCCAAATTTCCTTTTCAAATGGTTTAACAAATTACCATTTTCAAATCTTTAAACAAAAAGATTCATTTAACAACCTTCAACGGTTTAAATAATTTTCCACATTTTAATCTTTTAAACAAAAGATTCATTCACAGATTTTCCAAATCAATTTCCATTTCAATTTGATTAACTCGTTAAATCTTTAAATCAAGATTTAACTGATAGCTTTCAAAACAATTCCATTTCAAATGGTCTAAAAAATCATCATTTTAAATCTGTTTAAAAATAAACAGATTCAATTCACAGTCTTAAAAAAGAATTCATTCATAACTTGGAAAATCCATTTTTCAATTCAATCTTGAAATTCCTTTAATTAAACTGGAATTTCATTTCTTATCTGAAAGCTTTTATCATTTGAAAACAAACAGTTTTCATTTTTGGAAATCTGATTCATTTATACGAGTTAAAGTTCTTGGGTTAAATCCAAATTCTCAAAATTTTACATTTAAAATGGTTTGAATTCATATAAACACATTAATAAGTTGAACAGCCTTTTTAAACCCTAGTTCCCAAATCATAGAATTCAATTTCAAATATTGAATTCAAATTTAAATCAAATTATTTAAATTTTCAAAACTCGATTAAGTTACTCAAAATAGCTTTTATCTTTGAAATTCTATTTCAAAAGCTTTCCACTTCAAACCCGAATTTCTAATTTCAAAATCAATTGAAATTAAAAATTTCCATTTCAAAAACATCAAATTTAAATTATCTGTGACTTAACCGATTTCCACGTGAAATCCATATTTGTGTGTGTAAGTCCAGGGGTTCAACACAATAGTGCAACACAATGAATCATCACAGATCAAAATACAGGATATAGTTGATAAACGATATAAACTATACCGCTTATCTTTTATTCACAGATCACAGATATATATCACAAGTAAGTAAATTACAGATCACAACATAAATCAGGGTGTATCACAAAGCATCATATATCAGGGATATCAAACAATCAAATCATCCAATAGAATCCAAGTATTCATAAGTAAGGTCAATTAATTGTCTGATTAATTCAAATCAAATTAATTTCTTATGAATTACTAATCCTGGTTAATCAATATCGATAAATTACAATCCATCAACTTTAATTATTTAAATAATTTTAATAATTTAACTCACAATGTAATTAATTATCTTTAAATTAATTACTTAAACTAATCTGATTAACTCAATTAATTACACTGGACAATTCATTCCTCAATTACTTAACACTTCTATAATTGATTATTTTTATTAATTAATCTAAATTTATTGTTAAAATAAATCACATTGATTAATTTATTGTTTAAATAATTTTAGTTAATTTCCTTCATTAACTATTGAATTTCTTTAATTACTTTTCTAAAGAAATTTACTCACATTAATCATTATTGATTGTAATTGATTAACCATTGAGAACTCGTTTATTTAATGAATCATAAATCATTAATCTTCATTTAATATAATTAAAGTCAACCCACCCATATCTATACTTTGATTATCATTCACAATTTGTTATGAAAACATTGATTTCAAGTTTTCCTTTTAAATTTCAAATTTCAACTAGAATCTTTATTTACATTTTTGGTTTAAACTCAGTTTTTTTAAAACCTGGATTTATAAGTTTAAATTTAGTTTAAAATTTCAAAACATAAAAAGAAAACAGGTCAGGTTGTAAACTGGAACAACCTTTTGACCCGAGCCCAGACTCGATTTGCTTCGCGTCTATACCACGTTCTCACGTACATGACCCCGAGTCCCCTTCTTCTTCCCCACACTTGATCAACCCAGAACCAAACGTGCACATGCACGTGTACACCGGAGTTCGCCACCCAGACCATCGGCAATTGCTCCCCTCAAATCAGCGACTACCTCCTGAACTCAACCCATCACCCAGCCTCGACGAATTCGCCCTAGAATCGAAAAGAGCATTCGAGATCAAACTGGAACCAAATACTTCAATCGATACAAACTCCTCGACGCCGACGAACTCGATCACCGGAGCCCACGCGAGCCCGACCAAACCTCCGCCACTCACCCACGAGCCCATCCCCATGGGTGCGATCACCCGAATCACAGCGACGACGAAGCAATTCCTTCGCGACTTCGACCAACTACACACAGAGCTTAAACCCTACTTTTGATTCGTTCTACTCATTCCCTCATTAGAAAAATTCTTCAACAATTTTCCTAGATTCGTAGGTGTTCAACCCAGCTTCACGCAAGATCTTAGCGTTTACGATTTGTTCGATGATCGGAAATCGATCAAAATACAATTCCCGTTCAACTATGGACTGCACAACGTATAGGCAATTAAAAATTTCCATTCTTGTCTTAAAAATCATCATTTGCATTGTAGATTCAAGTTATATATTTAAATCAATATCTCGTGAAGTTTGAAAATTTGGTCCATCTTGAGTTTGTTCAAGATTTTGGGTTTCCAGAGATAAATTTTAGTTGTTTTAATCTTAACTAAATTTTAAAGCTTAGTTTACAATGATATAGACATATTTTGTTTAAGTCTTAAGTTCAATCATCAATCAGAAGGAGAGTATATGATTTTAAAATCAGACAGTTTGAGTTTTATCTGGAAAACAGAAGCAAATTTTAAACAACAGCCTGCATACCCATTTGCAATCTTCCCATATAAATCTATACAGATAATTATATATGCACACACATACTTTTCTCAGATACACTTGCATAGATTCAACCCTTAAAAAAAAGAAATGTTACTCACCATGATTTCCCAAAAAGAAAACAGAGCCTTCATATATCACCCCAGACTTTGAAAGAAAAATACCAGCTGAAGCTTTTGAATTGTTGTTTTAGTTGTTTCAAGTTTTATGATGATTTCTTCTTTTCTTTTACTTCAGATGTTTTCTCAGTTGTAATTGAACGAACTGATATGAGGAAGGCTTGATAAAGAAAATGGCTTTACAGGGTATTGTATTTGTTCAAGTGATATAGAGGAGATGTGTACAGATAGGATGTTACTTGTACAGGTGATATAATTCTTGTTTGTACCATAGGCCGATGTTTTTTTTCTTTGCCTTGGGTTTTGCTGGGAGGCTGCATTAATTGATGTTGTACAATTTATTGATAAAATCTCTTCATTTCGGCTGAGATGATAATATTTTATATATGTGATATAATCTGCTTTGTACAACTTGTTTGTGCTTGCCTGTAATTTTTAGCTCGGCTGAAGTGATTTGGTGGTGGCCAAGCATTTATTATCTTGTACAATATGAAGAGATATTATTTTGTTTAAGTGTACATAGATGTTTCATATTTACTTTGTTTATACACTTGAATTGTTACTTGCATTTCGGCTGAGAAGATATTATTTTAGTGGCCAAAGACATTATCATTTTGTTTTGGCTGATATATGGTATTTGTCTTGTATTTTTATTATGTACAAACATATTTTATTATACTTGTTTTCTTTTCTTTTCTAAGTGTTTATATGTAAATGTATTTTATTTACTTGGTTTATTTTGCAAACTTGTAGATATATTACTTATCAAATTTTTTTTTTATTGTTTACTTTGTCTTTTATAACTTATATAATTTACCTTATTTATTTTTATACTTGTGTCCAAGTATGTGTATATTATTTATTTTTGTCTCGTTTACTTGTTGTTTGAATTATTGTAGTGTAATCACTTTATAATGTAAATAAGTTTCTATTTTATACTATATAATTTATCTTATATATTTTCGATTCTATTTATAACTTAATATCTATTATTATTTATTATTATTAAACCATTTTAAACTTAGATTTAAACTCGAATTCAATATACATATATATATTTACAATATTTTAAATTGAAATGATTCATACAAAATATACTTGAATCCGGGGAAACTCGCTCCATTTTATCGATTTATTTTACTATTTTTATTCAAAAATTAATTTAATTATCAATTTAAATTAAATAAAAAAATCTAGGGTCGTTACATTCCTAGACTCAAACCCACATCACCAATCACTGACTAAGAGTCGCCGACCTTGAACCCAGCCCATAGTTTCATCGATCCAACACTTAGGGAAATCGCCTCTTGGCTCTAACATTCCACAATCGAACCCATCTTAGACTCGTGTTAAGTAGGTGAGAGCCTGGAATCACGCATGAACGGGTTGAACTTGAACGTGGATGGATTTTTGATGTTGATGGTCATGCTTTAGAGATAGGGGAAGGATGGAAGAAGAAGTCAAAAATCCAAACAAGGGTTTGGATCGGCCAATCCAACCCTTGGTGGGTTTTTGATTTTTGAAATTTCAATTGAACTTTGTTTTGTCGACTGAACATGAACTATGCCAAACACTTCCTCTTGAACTCCTAGACACTTTTCAATGCAATGCCATTGACGTGAAGTCCATTGGGATGGTCAGCAATGACGATCACTTCGGGTGATGTCCAAATTTTTTATATGAACTATTAAATAATATCGGAAATCTAAATTGCACGACACTGCATGGCACCGCACTAGGTTTAATTTTAGAATGAGGGGTACAACTTATAATTAATCTGGTATTGATTGTAAATTGAGTGTTTACAAAAATGGAACACAGACGTTGTGAGCATCTTGCCACCTTAGCTGCAGATCCATCTAATTCCAAATACATTTAATCCAATGCTGAGTCAAATCCAACTATGACTCCATTTATATAACAATCTCTAGCATAGCATGCACATTAACAAGAAAATCCACATGTTGAATAACAAGTTCCTTAAAATCCAATAGAGCCCTGCGGAAGGGCCAGAGGTTGAACCTTCTCCTGATACTCTCGAAGATGTTATTCTTTTAGATAATCCTATCGAATCTGTTGCTTTAAAGATCAATGAGGAATCTCTTCATAGAATTTGTAACAAACACAAAATTCCATTTGATGACGTACAAGTCCCTTCTCACCATCAGAGAGCTCATAATCTCCCTGAAGGCTACACTACTTTCAACATGTGCCTTCCGTATTGGTACTACCATCAGAGAGCTCATAATCCTATCGTATTGGCGGGATGTGTTCCACCATTCAACCCATTCTTTCATCGAGTTCTAAACTTTATGAGATTAGCTCCGATGCAGTTACACCCGCTATGCCTTCCGTATTGGTACATA
Organism: Allium fistulosum; assembly: GCA_030737815.1. Taxonomy (NCBI): domain Eukaryota; kingdom Viridiplantae; phylum Streptophyta; class Magnoliopsida; order Asparagales; family Amaryllidaceae; genus Allium; species Allium fistulosum. The sequence goes on along the minus strand of CM060908.1, from coordinate 228,152,657 downwards.
CATTGCCTTCGTTCAACATTTGCACCGAGTACCCAGTGATGAGGAAATCTGGTACATATATAGTTTTAAGAGATGAAAGGGAAGTTCTTCCTTGACTTACTTAGAGCCAGCAAATAATTGCAGAGTCATCACTGGTAGATGGAACAAGTTGAGCTATTTTAAAAGTGAATTGTTTTACGTACACTATCCACCTAGGTTTGCACGATGATGGACATCTGGACGTAAGTTCTACCTCATTCGTTTACTACAAGTTCACCTTGTTAATTATCAAGCTTAACTCATATTCTTTCTACCATTCAGATGTTCCGCGGAGATCCAGTGGTGCGGCTCTTATGGATGTTATCAGACTTCTCATGGCACTCTCGGAGAGGGATAGAGACATTGGAGTTCTTCTCTCCGACGAGAATCTCCTAACTCATGATCTGCTTGAAGCGAGCCATAGCTCGGGTCTAGTTTAAGTGGCCACTAGTGATGACGACGAAGATAATGGCGATGAAAATAACCCACTCGAAGGACGCAAGGCTAATCCAGATGTTCCCCCAGTCCTGAGTCCAAGGGTAGAAGTAGAAAAAATGTTGAATAAAAGGAAAAACACGGCGAGTAAGGCAGAAGTATAGGTGTCAATGATTAGGCTAGCCTCTACAACATTGATGTGGGCCATGAGTCCTTGGCTGAACAACCCATATATGACCAACAGTTTACCCCGAAGAAGAGACCAATCGTGAAAATTTTCTCCTCTTTCTACCACGGATACATTCTCAAAGTTGGGGTTGATTCCTACTAAGTTCGACTCCTTTGGCATCGGTGACATGAGCCTCGAGGGTCTTGAGTCCCCCACCCACTTTAACGATGACATTACTCACATTAGCATGGTGAAGATCACTCCTATGAGTAAAGCACCAGAACATAGTCCATCGCGGGGACATTAGGACACTCACATACCCGTGCACTTCATGGCACTACATTGCACTTGACTTGCATCCTTCCTAGTCGAAACTAATTCTTTCTCGTTTCATTTGTAGGATCCATGGAGAGGAAGAAGTATGTATATCAATCTTTGGAGGAAAATGTATCTCGAGTGCATAGCCACCATCCAAGCACACATCATTAAGGCAATGGCTGAGATTCAGAGTATGGCTACCGATCTAGCAGAGATAGAGGTAGTCATGACAGAGGTAGTTACGACAAAGATTATCCATCGCATGACTCCACTTCCAAATGTCGTTCCAGGTCCATGTCACCTTTGCTGAGAGGCTTAGATAGGCGTTCTGATCTCCACAATTGGCACCGGGCAATGTTTCTCGCGCATCTCCTCCAGCTTCCATTACTGTGCAACATTAGGCACCCTCTCACTCCGGTCGATCCTCTGACCACATGCGCCATCAAAGTAGATCTGAGACTTCCTAGGCAAACAATCAATCGAAGCTTCGGTCGTCACTATTGAGCAACAACTTGCCGCTAATGCTCAAATGACCAAACCGAGGGAATAGTTTCTAGATGTTTGCTTTGATGGACTCATGTGCATGCCTAACTTGAAGAGAATTCCGCTTGAGATCAAAGATATGGCCTTTGTTTTTGTAACTGTTGCTTAAATTTAATATAGTGAATGGGCACATGTAGCTCGGAGAGTATCCAAGGTCTCAAGAGAAAGGCAACACGAGATTGATAATCTGAATCTCATGGCAGTGCATGACAAAAGAATCATTGCCCATCTCGATGCTGAGATTGAAAACATAAGGAAATCACCAGCCAAAGCTGAGAAGAAAGCTGAGGATGCCATCAAGGGGCGGGAAGATGAGAGAAACAAGCATCGTGATGAGATTGAGACTGCGCATAATCAAAATCAAGCCTTAGTGCTGGAAAGAGACACCTCAAATAAGAAGGTGATTGAGCTATCGTTCGCACTTGAGAGGAAGACAAAAGAGAAGAATGACGCTCTCCAACAAGCTCAAAATTATTGTGAAGAGCTGCTTGCTGCTCACAATGAAAGAGACAAGGAGGTTAAACGTGCTAAAGACGTGGATGCACTTGTCAAGAAGGAGGTTGAAGCCGCAGAAAAGCAGATGATGGAGAAGTTTGAACCAATTCTCAACAAATATAATGCCCACGTACTCAAATTCTGCAACTTAAAATGGTTCGACTATGATTATCCCAGAGTTCTCGCCCTTGCTTGGAAATGGGTCATCGAGGAAGAAGGAATTCTTGAAAGGTGGTGAGGTGGATCTGACCCATCTTCAGAAGGAGATTTTAATAGTAGATGAGCCCGAGGTTCTAAAAGAGGGTCAGCTTATTCTCTATCCGGAGCGATCCGATACAGTGTAGAGAGAATTAGGTAAAGGCTCCGGATCATCACCCCAAGATGCTACTATAGGGGACACCTCCGAACCCAAAACTGTTCAAGATCCATATTCGATTTGGGGTACAATCCAGATCAACCCCAAATGCTTAAGTCCATAATCCTTTCTCCCATCTTGGGAGGGAAATCCTACGACACTCCGACCCACACCAAATCCTAAACGGAAGGAGGTATTTCGTTGACCTCACTTGTATTTCAGAGAGTCCATATATTGTTTATTGATGTCATCAATCTCTCTTTTATATCTCTCAAGTTTCAAGTCAGACCTAGGTCATCCCACTTCCTAACAAAGTTCTCCAGTTGGGACAATAAGCGAGTGCAATGGAATCGGTGACCATGACTACTTCGATGGTGGTTCCGACTGTCTCGATTAGTGAGTCTCCTGGGCCTGGCAAGCAGATGATAGATGCTCTATAGGATGAAGGGTCTCATGAAGGCGAGCTCTAGGGAGCTCAGACTGATAATGACGTTGTTATTACTAGGTCCTCCGAGCCTTTGTGGAGTCCCACCATCCTTAAGCAGGAACTGGTCCTAGCCAAAAAGGTTAAACTAGAGAAGATAGAGACTTTTCCTCCTCTGCTATCCATAGCTCTACCCCGTTAGCCTATCTTTTCTCATGTTACCATTCCTCCGCCCGGGAGCACCTAGAGCACCTAGAGCATGCCTGCTGGATAATTGCAGAGCACTCCATCCGAAGGCAAAGGAAGTGACGGAAAGATAAGGGAGCAACCGAAAGGATCCAATGCGCCATCTTCTACAGAGAAGAAGGAAAGGAAAGAGAAAAAAGAGGATCAAGAAGTGATCATCCATCTTCTTTGCATTTTCCGATTGTATAGCGGCACTTAGGCTCTTTTTGTTTGTCCGCCTTTTGTTTTCTCGGCCGATATTTGTGCGGACTCGGCCTCCACTTTTGCTTCTTTAGGTTAGTCATAAATAAAATTTGTACTTTTTCCCTCAAGTCTTGTTTTGAATATGAATAATAAAGACTTTTTATTGCCAAATATTTATGTATATGTGTCCAAGTACTTAAGAAACACGCTTTTCATTATATATACTCATGATCCATCTCTTTTCACGATCATTATCGGACTAATTTGTTAGTCTTCTTTGTGATTTTCTGGTACCTTATCATTTTAGTGAATGCAAGGTAATCGTTGATGTGCCAAGCTCTGGGCATCGATTAGGGTAAACCATTCAGTGAAAAGGTTTGGGTATCCATTTCCAGGATAATGAAAACCGATCGCGCCAAGCTCCTGAAAGTCTATATGGGGTGGATCGTGTAGTGTATATGCAAGTATATGTGGCAAAATATATGATGCAACTAAAAACAATATTAATCTAAGTAAATAAGAATAATCACACCAGGGATTTTATACTGGTTCGGACCTCCCGTCCTACGTCCAGTCCCGAAGCTCCTCTTCGGAATTTCTTTTCACCAAATAACCCTCACTTCACCCGGAGGAATAGGTTTACGATAGCAGAGTTTATTTGTCAACTATGTGTTCTCTATTACATGGATTTTGACTATATAGTACAAATGCTTCCAATATATATCTAGAGAATATTGTCTATGAGGAACTGTATATTTGGAAGAGTAGAATACAAGTATAGATTGCTAGAGATCAAGAGTATATGATAGAGTGTATAATCAGAGAGCATAAGTAAGTAAGGTTGATCCTTCTCTTTGATTCTTGATGTTATTTATAATGGTAGAGAGATTCCTTGAGTAGTTGCATCCATTAACAAGTGTTCTATGGTCGCTTCTGATGGTGATGAAGAGTTGCAGCGAAGAGAAGCGAAGGTGTCTTTTCAATTGCGGTAGTTGTAATTTAAGGTCAACAATCGAGTTCAGTTTCAGACGTCTGGAATATGTCTCAGACGTCTGGCTCTTTATATTTTTTGTATATAGTAGACTTTCAGACGTCTGAGTACATTAACCAGACGTCTGATTATGTCTGGTTTTTAATCTAGAGAATTTATTCAGACGTCTGGCTAGTGCACCCAGACGTCTGATCTTGTGCATGTTGCTTTTCTTGTATCTGTGTTATTGCTCTTCTGATTCTATCGACTTGTCATCTCTTGTAACGTTCTTTGAGCCTCGTTCTTGTCTCTCTAGTGATGTTGTTCTATCAAGTTCCTGTATATATACATATATACGTACATTTGATTTTCATTGTATAGTTGTTGTCAGTAAAACCATGGATTTGATTTCCTAACAATCTCCCCCTTTTTGATGATGACAACTATACAATGTATTTATATGTCATTTTTATAAATCTCCCCCTGAATATATGCTTTCCATTATCTCTCCCCCTTTGTCATTATCAAAAAAGAATAATGGAATTATATTTGCAAATTCCAAAATCTTTCCTTTTGTTTCTCCGAGTACCTGTAATAAATAAAAATCATTTTTTGGTACCCATTTATTATGTTAGGATCCGGGGGGTTAGATCTTTGGAAACCATACCCATTTGGGTGTGGTTGAACCTTTATAAATATAATTTTCATTATTAACTACCATATCAAAATAATCATCAATGTATTTTTCTCTATTTTTCCAATTAACAGGAACCCAAATACTTAGATAATTTTTATTCATATTTTCGTGCAATGATTTTGTACTTCTAGAGAAATTATAAATATTATTGGCCATTTGAATTTCTATAAGAATTTGATCTAGACTTTACTCGAAATTTAGTACTAGTATTAACATTTTTACTATTCATGAAAGCGTATCTAGTGCTATTTCTACGATCAGTTTTATTATATCTTAAACCACTTTTGTCATGTAAAGGTCTAGAACTAGATAAAATCATGTTTAAATTGTTTTGAACTTTATTAAATTTTGTGACTTCAGTGTTAAGTTTATCAAATTTAGCTTTGAAGTCAAAATTATTATTTTCAAAAGAAATATTACTGTTTTTCAAAATATCAATTTGTTTGTTTAATTCAGAATTCTCCCTTTTTATCGTACAGTTCTCATTTTCGAGAAGAAAAATTCGAGATTCTGAATTATCTAAAGATGATTTTAATAAATCATTTTGTCTTTTCAAATCTGTAATTTCTTTTGAAAAAATTTCCTTTTCTTTATCAAAGATAGTATTTTTATTTTGCAAAACATTGATTTCCTCTAAAAGATCATTGTTTTTATCTTCTAACTGCTCATTTTCTTTTTGTAGGAAATCTTTTTGTGAAACAAGTTCTTCTACGGTATTTTCAAAACATTTAGTTTGTTTTATCAAAAAATTATTTTCCTCTTATAAACTGGAAATCTCTTGCTCACAATCTTTTAACTTTTCTAAAGCAATTCTATTAACTTTATTCAAGGTTTTACAATCTTTTAATAACTCATCATGTGCTAACAGAAGATCTTTATATAAAGAATCTAAGCATACCGAGTGTGATCTGAGTTTAACCATGAAGCATTTGTCTGTTTTCTCCATTGATTCTTCTTTATCGCTCTTCCTCTTTCTATTGCCTTGACTAGATCTCTTTATAGCCATTTATTCTAGGATGTTGTTACGATCTCTAGAATCCCAGGCTATGATACCAATTGAAAGTCTATATGAGGTGGATCGTGTAGTGTATATGCAAGTATATGTGGCAAAATATATGATGCAACTAAAAACAATATTAATCTAAGTAAATAAGAATAATCACACCAGGGATTTTATACTTGTTCGGACCTCCCGTCCTACGTCCAGTCCCGAAGCTCCTCTTCGGAATTTCCTTTCACCAAATAACCCTCACTTCACCCGGAGGAACAGGTTTACAATAGCAGAGTTTATTTGTCAACTCTGTGTTCTCTATTACACGGATTTTGACTATATTGTACAAATGCTTCCAATATATATCTAGAGAATATTGTCTATGAGGAACTGTATATTTTGGAAGAGTAGAATACAAGTATAGATTGCTAGAGATCAAGAGTATATGATAGAGTGTATAATCAGAGAGCATAAGTAAGTAAGGTTGATCCTTCTCTTTGATTCTTGATGTTATTTATAATGGTAGAGAGATTCCTTGAGTAGTTGCATCCATTAACAAGTGTTCAATGGTCGCTTCTGATGGTGATGAAGAGTTGTAGCGAAGAGAAGCAAAGGTGTCTTTTCAATTGCGGCAGTTGTAATTTGAATGTCAACAACCGAGTTCAGTTTCAGACGTCTGGAATATGTCTCAGACGTTTGGCTCTTTATATTTTTTGTATATAGTAGACTTTCAAACGTCTGAGTACATTAACCAGACGTCTGATTCTGTCTGGTTTGTAATCCAGAGAATTTATTTAGACGTCTGGCTAGTGCACCCAAACGTCTGATCTTGTGCATGTTGCTTTTCTTGTATCTGTGTTATTGCTCTTCTGATTCTATCGACTTGTCATCCCTTGTAACGTTCTTTGAGCCTCGTTCTTGTCTCTCTAGTGATGTTGTTCTATCAAGTTCATGTATATATACATATATATGTACATTTGATTTTCATTGTATAGTTGTTGTCATTAAAACCATGGATATGATTTCCTAACAGCTCCGAGTGCTGGTTTGAGCTAACCACTTAAGATCGTAGTTTGCATATCCTCACCTAGGATGGTTATTTTCAATCACACCTAAATCTGGACATAGATCAAAGTTTATAGGTAAGATCCCACCTTATACTGGGCATAGATATTTTGTTTTTCCTATTTCGGGAAAGGTGTTAGTGATTGGATGGTCGTGTCATATCCATTTTGAATTATACTCCTACTTGTACATCAAGGGCAAGAGCTAGCTGATGGTCGATCAAATCATGTTCGTTGTAGGTTTATACTCACGCCCTCATTACAAAGGAAAAAGTTAGTAGGAGGATGGTCAAATCATGTCATAATTAGGTTTATACTCCTGCCATCAATCCAAGGTCAAGATTTAATAAATTAACGTCCATATCACGTTCTTTCGATTTATACTCCTGCCCTTATGTCAAGTGCGAGAGTTAAAGTATAGACGACCGTATCACATCCGTTTTGAGTTTATACACTTGTCCCCACATCAAGGGCGAGAGTTAGTGTATGAACGGTTGTATTACGTCTATTTTGGGTTTATACTACCTGCCCCCACGTTATGGGCAAGAGTTAGCCGGTATCAATCTTTGGACACCGAGAGTGATTGAATTTCAAAGGTTCAATCATGGACAATGGAAGTTTAGTTGGCACCTATCTCCAGGTACTTGCACACCTATATTACATATATGTAAATTCATTCAACTCGATCACATTTTAAAACTCTTAAGCATTGTAAAGGCATATCCGGAAAGCCTTATTGTAAACGAGAAATGACAGATTCTATCTTATTACATGGATCCATTCAATTATGTACAAATTTATTTCTAAGTGAAATAGCGTCGTAAATGCATGCTGTTCCATGCCCTTGGGAGCGACATCCCATCAAACGTTGCAAGCCTGAAAGTTCCATCTCCAAGCTTTTGTTCTGTTGCGTACGGACCTTCCCAAGTTGGGCCCAAGTTTCCAAGGCATGGGAAGATTCGTTTGAGAACCGAGTCACCGATTTCAAAGGTTCGATTCCTGACCTTGGCATTGTAATATCAGGCGACTCGGTTGTAGTGTGCAGCTGCTCTCAAATCAGCTTCATCTTGTTTCTCATCGATCATGTCAAGCGATTTCGGAAGGAGTTTCTCATTCATCTGTGGATTGTAATGAGTTACCCGATGAGAAGGTACTTTCTGTCCAATCGGAATCATAGACTTCGATCTGTAGGCTATTGCGAATGGCCAGTCACTGACTTATGGGTCGTTTGATAAGCCCAAAGTACCAATGGAAGTTAATCGACCCACTTGCCTTTATCATTTTCCAATCGTTTATTAAGAATAGACTCGATAATTTTGTTTACTACTTCAACCTGTCCATACAACTTGGGGTGTGCCACTGCAGCAAATCTCTTCTCTATGTGATGTCAGCGGTAGAAATCATTAAACTCGGTGCTATCGAACTGGGTTTCGTTATTGGTAACGATCGCCTAGGGAACTCCAAAATGACAGATAATATTCCGGACTACAAAGTTGATCACTTTCTTCATGGTAATTATTGTTGATGGCTTTGCCTCATCACATTTGGTGAAGTAATCAACCACGACGACGACGTATTAAGTCCCATATTTAGATATCAGCAACACACCGATAATATGATTTCCCTAAACTGCTGACCAAGGACTGACCATTTGAGTAATCTCCATCTGCCAGGCTCTTAGAATCTTAACAAACCTCGGGCACTTGCCTCACTTTCTAGTGTATTCAGCTGCATCTCGGTTGACAGTTGGCCAGAAGTACTCATAGTGGAGAATCTTATTTGCCAGGTTTTGTCCCCCACTATGGTCACCGCAGGCCCCTTCATGAACTTCTCTCAGCACTCTTTAGCCTCATCATGAGCGAAACATCGAAGCATAGGGACAGAAAAACCCTTACTGTACATCAATTCTTCCTGTATGATATATCTTGGAGCTTGGCGAATGAGTTTCCATCGCTCATTCCTTCTGTCGGGAAGGATTCCTCTCTGCATGTAGTCTATTATCGAAGTTATCGATAACTCTCTTTCATGTTATTCCTCCAAGATCCAATCGACATCCATCTGGTCGATGCTCAGTGCTGACAATATTTCCACTAGAACCAAGCCCATGAGCTGTGCATCTCCAGAACTAACCAGCTTAGCTAGTTAGTCGGCTTTGTATTTTCCTCTCTGGTAATATGCATTATTGTATAATATTCAATGCCACTAAGCAACTCAAGAACTCGGTTTAGATAAAGGGATAACCTTGCTCCTTATTCTTGAAACTCTTTCCTTAATTGATACTCCACTAGCCGAGAATTACATAAAATTTGTAAAGTTTTTATCACCAGTTCTTTGGCAATCTTGTGTCCCGCAATCAATGCTTCGTACTCCACTTTGTTGTTTGTTAAAGGAAAGTTGAGTCTCAAGGCATAACAGATTTAACGTTCCTCGGGTGTGACAAGTACAACTCCAGCACCGGAACAGCGTTCGTTTGATGCACCATCCATGTACATCTTCCACCTAGCATTTTGCTCACCACTGCTCTCCGGAGTATTTGTCTCACGCAGTGAATTTAGCTATGAAATCCACCAAAGCTTGAGCAGCCCTCCATGGGTGATAGGTTATATCATATTGGCTCAATTCAATGTTCCATTTCAATAGCCTTTCTGAAGTCTCAGTCTTTGTAAGAATTGTCATAAAGGCTGGTCGGTAGGAACATTGATCAGATAAGATATCAACAGGTAGTATGCAAGCTTTTCTTTCTACTCCTATCAATCGTTTACCGATGTAATAGACCGGTTGTTAAATATGGGCATTCTTACTTACGAGTGTGGCACTCAAAACATGTACCAACACAGCCAGATATATAAATAAGTCCTCGTCGTCCACTGGCTTTGAGAGGATGAGGGTCTCTCTAAGTGATCCACCAGAGCCTGGAATGTGTTTACACACTCCTGCATCCAAGAGAAGTTTCTTTTTACCCTTTGGACTTTTTTCCTTCTTAATTACATCAAACAATGGGATCCATTTATCGGTGGCTCTGGAGATGAATCGGCTTAGGGCGACGATCTTCCCATTCAAGCTTTAGACCTCCTCAACTATCTTTGGGGTTTCCATGTCCTTTTCTTTTTCGGATTGGATTCAATCCCACGGGATTTCACAATGAAGCCTTAAAATTTCCCTGATGCAATGCCAGAAAGCATTTCAAAGGGTTTAGCTTCATCCCATATTTTCAAAAATCTCCGAACGTCTCTGCCATATCATCAATGTGGCTATCCTAATGCCGTGAATTCATGAGCATGTTGTCCTCTTAGGCTTCCATCGAGCATCCAGTCTAATCTTTGAACAACCTATTTACTAATCTCTAGTAGGTTGCTCTAGCATTCTTTAACCAAATGGCATGACCAGATAGAAATACAGTCCCAAGTCGATAATAAAGCTGGTATGTTTCTAGTCTAGGACGTGCATTGGAATCTGGTTGTATCAAGAATATGCATCCATGAATGAAAGCAATTCATATCTGGTTGTTGAGTCCACCAACTGATCAATCATTGGAAGTGGGAAGCTATCCTTCGGGCATGCCTTATTCAAGTCAGAATAATTGATGCACGTCCTCCATTTCCCATTAGCCTTCTTTGCCAAGATCGGATTGAATACCTATTCTAGGTATAAGGCATCATGGATAAAGCCACTATCCTTTGTCTTATCTACTTCTTCTTTGAGTGCATCGGATCTCTTCGGACCCAGATTGCGGCACTTCTATTTCTCAGGAATGTATTTAGGATTTATGTTCAATGCATGGCTCATTATCTTCAGCGAGATCCCACACATATCGGAGTGTGACCAGGCGAACACATCTAGATTCACCCAGAGAAAACCAATCAACTCCGTCGTCATCTTGACAGCAAGCCATAATCCGACTTTCAGGATCCATGTTGGATCATCCTGACTGATTGGTATGTCAATTATTAACTCGGCTGGAGCTACTCTTCAATCCAATGGCTCCTTTCGCAGATCCATATCCATATGGAACTGACTATGCTGCCCGAGCCAGGGCTTAGGCGTTAGTTTCTATGCAACCAAATCCTTGGTGTAGGGAATCCCCGCTATACCTTTTCCTCGCCTCCCTTACCTCAGTGACATAACATTCACGGCCAACCCCTTGATCTCCTTTCACTACTCCCACACCATTCTCTGTAGGAAATTTAAGTGTCAAACATTAGGGGGCTATAGCTGCTCTGAACTCAACCAGGGTCGGTCGGCCCAAAAATGCGTTATAAGAAGAGTAAATACCCAATACAACAAAAGGCATGACCCGCACTCGCCTGCGTTTTCCCTCTCCAAGCACCACTTGTAATTCCACATATCTGATTGGCTCTGTAGCTATCACATTAAATCCCTAGATCCGAGATTTACATGAATTCAAGTCCTTGTTCTCCAGAAACATCTATTCGTAGGCTTTTTTTAACAGAATGTTGATCGAATAACCACAGTCAACTAGCGCCTTTCGTACAATAGTAGGGCCAATCGTGGCCGTTATAACCAACGGGTCAATCGTCGGGGATTCCACCCCATCAGCATCTATGTTCCGGGAAACAATGTCATTTATCCTGGTTCTGAATTGTTTTGCCAGAGTTCCATCTACAACTGCTAAATAGCTCTCAAACTTGGTATGCTTCAAAGCACCAGCATACCTGTCCATCTCATTCAAACTCTTGTCGACTGGATGTAGTCCACGATGATTGTGTTTATCACCAAAAGTTTTTCAAGTAGCCTAGGCTTCCCACCACTAGGACCAGCTTGCCCCCGTTGGGATGTCAACCTAGGGGGATTAGAATTTCCTTACTCACCATTCTGTAGGGCTTTCATAAACTATTGCAACTTTTTCTTTCGAATCAGCTCCTCAATCATATCGCGCAAGTGCCTGCATTCATTCGTATTATGACTTTGCATCTCATGAAAACTACAAAACTTACCACATCTCATCTCCTTCTCGGCTGACTCTCTCGAAGCTGGCATCCTATATTGCTCGATACCTTGAGTTGCTAAATAGATGTTCTCGATTGAGTCATTCAGTTCAGTATAATATCGTATTTAGGAATCCTGAGATGTTTCCTATTATCTGGCTTTCATTTCTAAGCCCCATTATCGCTCTTTTTATGGATATCATTCTTCGTGTTGATATTCACATCCAAGTTTCTAGAACTTCCTCCAGATTGCTTTACAGCAATGTTGCTTTGTATCACTTCATTTAAATTTCCAGTACCGTTTATCCGGGGATGATTGCACGCTTCTTCCAAGCGTAAGTACTGATTAGCTTTTTTTATAGAAAGCATCGATCATCGATAGGGTTTCCTCTCCAACCATTCCTCAAAATCCATCTCGGGATGAATCTCCCTATCAGCATCATCAATACTATGTCATCATTGGGATTTGTTACTTCCATCATAGCAATATGGAACTGGTCTAAGAAATCTTTTAATGACTCTCCCGCTCCATGGAAGTGGGTTGAATAATGACATCACATCTTTCGGATGTGTAGTGTGTAAACGGAATTGCTCAAGAAATTTTCATGACAACTAAGCGAAAGATGATATGGATCTCTGTGAGAGCCGAGTGAACCACATCGTCGCTACTCCTTTTAGAAAAATTGGAAAACAATGACATCTCAAAGCATCAGACACTCTAGCCGAGTCCATATGCCATTCGTACTTCATCAAGTGCTACCTTTGATCTATCTTTCCACCGTACATCGGCAATGTTGGCATTGCAAACCTTTGTGGATACTTCACGTGCAGAATGTCTTCAGTAAACGGATTCCGACTAGGAGAAGTACTTCATTATTACTTCTAAATATGTTTTCGCATACAAATCTCTTGACCATGCGTTCCAAGTACTTTGGGTCTACAGGTTTGGCTGAACGATAATGATCGAGATCTGCTTAGAGTGTTCAACCCAATGAACGCTCTTAGGAATACTCTTGATACATGGGTTCTCCAGAATCCGAGAGATCCGTTCGTCTAGTAGTCCCCCCTGTTTGATTCCCATGTGTTGTATTAGTAGTAGTAGCTCGATTTTTAGCATTCCTATCTCTTCCATAGCATGGTCAGAAGTCCTCCACACCGCTATCCTAGGAGTGAGCTCTGGGCCCACCATCAGTTAGATCGGTACTGATCCGTCTACTTAGATCGGTATCGATCACAAACCCGAGCCATGGGATTTGTATTCTTTCTTGATATGATGTTTCAACAGTATTTCGAGTCCACTTCTGCTTTCTACCCATTCTTCTCTGGTCAGATGATGAGGAACTTTTAGATTCTAAACTTGAATCCCTCCTGCTCCTCCTTCAGCTATTCAATGATACTTCATTCAACAGCCTCAAGCTTTGCTGCATCTGCTGGTTCATATGGTTGTGACTCTCCTGGAATCGGTCCTCCATCTAATTTCATTATCCGATCTATTTTCACTCTATTCATGACATCACTTGGATTTTGGATCTCTGGTTGTTCTGTTTGGCCAGCTACATCCATATGGCAAATATCTTGATTATCAGCATCATTAGTAGCTTTGGAAGTTATAGCAAGTTCTCTCCTTGATAGCGTTATAGTGATTAACTTCTCTTAGATTATTGAAAATCTTAATAGTAGAACTATAAGGCTGGAAAATTGGATCTATCTCTTAGATCTATGAAACCTAATAGTAAATGATGGTTCCAAGTAGCCTAAGAATAGGATTTCTCAGTGAAAGCACCAAAATATTTGAACCAAAAATGACACAAACACTCAGAAGATTAAGTAGAGAATAAAAAATGAAGAAATTTAAATGAAAACAAGTAGAAAAGAACACATAACAATTTATAGTGGTTCGGCTAATCTTGGCCTACGTCCAATTAGTGATTTTATTGGTTATCTTGCTGATTACAAGTAAGAGTTCTCATAGATTGCTATAAATTCGACAGTGATTATAAGTAACTAGAGTTAGGAAAAGAAAGAGCCAAAAGATCCTTAGAAATGAGCCATGCCCCTCTATATATAGATTTTGGAAGCTTAAAATCTCGCCCCAATGATCTCCATCTCATTTTCAATGATATAGACCATTTCTCCAATGAAATAGGGGGACAACTCAGCAAAGTTTATGGATCGATACTGATCCAAAGGATTGGATAGGTATCGATCCGTGATATGGTTAGGAATGTTGTCTTGAACTCTTTCTATTGGCTCATCGTGTTGTTAGCTTTGTGATTCCAAACTCATTTGCACCATTATTTACTTGCTTCTGAACTCAAATTATGGATTGGTGGAGAAACAGAGTTGTTGATTTTGAGTTCTCATGGTGATCGATAGAGGACTGCATGAAAACAATAAAATAACACTTGGAGTAGGCTTCTAACATCAAGTAGAGTGTATAGGCAAAAATTGAGCTCCATTGGCTATAGAACCTTGGATCGGTATCGATCTATGATCTTGGATCGGTATCGATGCACCATTTTGGTGGATCCTGCCTTCTAGTTTCTTGGGTTGGTTTTTATTTTCATAGTGACTCTGCTTGTGCTTTGTTTCTAGATTCTTGGGCTAAATCTTTGGGATTCCTACCTTAATAATTCCAAACTCGATTCGTCCAGTCTATATGAATATTGTCTGGTCAAAAGACAGGATAACAATGCACAAGCGTGTTTTGATAATGTTTATCAAAAAATTGGATGTTAAGAATAGTGGGGCACCATAGTTCATAAAAAATAAGATCTTGTGCAACTTTAATTGAAGTATTTTTAAATTGCCCTTTTCACTCATTTGGTAATCTGTATGATGCAGCAATGGTATTAGATCCTCTTGTGTGTTATTATAAATTATTAAATAACACTCTTTTGGAATCAATCACTTATTTGCGTTAGATTATTGTTTAAGGCATGTGTATCCAAGATAAAGGATTACTTGATTAAGGAACATTTAAATGAATGAAAAAATTCACACTCCACTTGTCACTTACATGGTAAATTTAATGGTCTAAATTGAAAGATGTTCCCTTTGAGTGTAAGGTGTAAGATGTTCAAGGCTTGGGTTTCAAAGGAATATTTGAATATTATACAGATTTATAAAAGGTTATAATACAAATTTAAAATTGTTTTAAATTCAAAATAAAATTATAAATGTTATAATTATTATATATCAAAGCTATTTAAATTAGAAATTTCTAATTACAAAAGTCATAATAAAGAAATTCAATTTTTTTAAGTATGAACTAGAGGTTATAAAAGTCATATTTACATTAAATAGTAGAGACTAAAACATACAGTGGTTGTTGAGCATACTGAAAGCATTTATAACTTTTAATGATTCTTTGGATGTAAATAGATGTGTAAAACATATTATATGATTTTGTTGAGCATACTCAAGGGTCATATACTTGTACTTGTGCATTCGGGAAATTATGGGTCATAATATTTTTGATATATTGTACAACACACTTAAGGTCATAAAGAGGATAAGAAGAAAAGAATGCATTGTTATGAGTTCTATATGAGATATAACCAATAAAGAATTATTCATCATTTATGGGGACCATGACCTATTAAGTACACTCAAGTTTGTAGTAACATGATAAAAGGATCCTAACAGTACTAGAGGAATTATAAAAAATTCGCATCTCCTTTAGGGTTTTATGAGATATAAGAAATATGGTGGAAGTCTTATTAGACAAATATATTAATAATTCTAATAAGTATAAGAACTTATGCAATAATATTCAAATATGCTGTAACAAATTTGGTATATAAAAATGTCTATAATGATACCGTTTCTAGAGAAGAACATATTCGATGGAACAAACTATATTGTCTAGCTAAGAAATATAAACACAGACTCATATATGAAAAACAATGGCATTTGGTCACTTCAAAACCATTAAAAAACCAAGTGATAATTCTAGTGCTAATGAAACAAAGGCTTACGATTATTGGTCGTGAATGCGAAAATGTGTAATGATATGTGCTACATTGAGCAATGAGCTCGAAACACAACACAAGAAAATGCAACTTTATTCCATTTTCAATCACCTAAAATTTTTATATAGTAAATAGTCATGTTTTAAAAGGTACGAGATTTCAAAGAAATTTTTTCATTTGGAAATGGGTATGGAACAACTATGCAAGGCCATCTACTTAATATGGTTAGGTACATTGAAAGATTTGCAAAGTTAGGCCCATCTCTTGACCAAAAGCTACAAGTTAACCTAATTCTTTGATCATTGACTTCTCAATTTGATCCATTCACATTGAACTACGGTACAAACTCACTTATGTGTAGTATGGTCAAACTTCGTAATGTGTTAAAGGTGACCGAAAACTTTTGTGAAAGAGTCAAGTAGTCTAGTGTTTTGCTTACCGTAAAGGGTTCCTCTACGTTGAAATATATGACCTTAAAAATGTGGAAGCATAAGTCAAAAGGCAACAAAATATATACAAGCTGCCATTACTAAGAAGGGGAGAATAAGACCCATCAAATTAAAGCTTTATTTTCTAAGGAAAGAAAAGGTTGAACCAAGCTTTTCAATTAGATGAGTAATATTTAACCTATTTATCATCTAAACCCATTTGGATTTGGATGTTCTATATATTTTTTGTTTATAATGATGATAAATATGTTCTGAAGATGATAGATAAATTCCAAATGAGTTTTTATTGTTAAATGGCTAGGTTAATGGTAGGTTTATATATAAAACATGAGTTGATCGCCTCAAAAGGAATTGAAATTTTGATATTATGTTACAACATTGGATCTGAGATAGGTTTTGAAGTGCATAATTTTTGGGTTAATAATTAATTTTTTATGAATTTTCTAAGATGAAAATGGGTAGTTTTGTATATAAAATAACGTTTAAAATATAATAATTTAATATTTTAATCCGAGATTATTACTAGAGGTAGAAGAAAATATTTATGATTTTCTATAAATTTTTGAGAATTTTCCCATCATTTTTTGAAATGATACGGATTAAATCATAAGGCGGGAAAATTACCTTATTCAACAAACTAAATAAGAAGTGATTACAGGAAAAGATAATTGCTTATTTCAGAAGTTGCTGCTATAATTTTAAAAGTAACGAATGGAAGTATGACATGTGTAAAGACCAAGTCAAAATTAATTTGTTAAGTAATATAATAGCTTTTAACTATTTATGGATTTTTCATCATATTTTAGATAGCATAGATTTAGTAGTCGTTGCTCCTTTGTTATCTGTTCGTATCTCTAGTAGCATTGATTTTCCTAACTCTAATAGCGCTTACATACATAACTCTAGTAACATTCAGCTTCATAACTCTGATAGTGCTTAATTACATGGGTATATTGCAAGGTGTCAAGATTTAGTAAAGTTTAATTCTATAAGTGTATTGCGGTGTGCTTAGACTCAAGAAGTCTAGTTATAAGGGTTTGATTCAAAAAATAACTCTAGTGTGAGTAGATAACATCAAATGGATGTAATTACCAAATAAAATAAATGAATCGACAACGTTAAACGAAAGTGTTTTTGGGAGTATGTGAGGCTATTGATGCTCAGTGAGGACGCTTGCTAGAATGTATTCATGGTGTTTACATTCAGTCTACCAGGAGAGTCTGGGTAGATTCCGAGGTGGTTGAGTGGTGATTCACCGATGACATTGTCCGAGAAAGATAAATTAGTAAATCTTATGTAGTAATCACTAACTAAAGTTAATGATAGCTGCAAAATTGGCACCTAAATAAGGGTCTAGGTGATGCATGAGAATATGAATACTGCATGACATGATTCATAATGTGTTGATGATAAGTATAGGTTATACTTGTGTTTGAGAATGATGATCATATGACATGGTTCATAATATGATAATAAGTATAGGGTCTAATTATTATTGAAAACTGCCTGTATCATTGTGTTCATAAATTGATATTATTCATAATACATGACATGATGTTACTATTTTTGATGAACTAGTGGGAGGAAAACTCATTCCGCTAGGCAACATGGTCTTACTATATATTAGTTGTTTTTAGGTGAAGTATTACTCATACCAAACTTTATGTTTGACCCATGTGTTTGTTTTATTTTCCACAAACACTCACGGGTACTGGTTTGAGTAGGATGAGTTTATAAGATTAGCCGGACTTTTGAAGATATATAAAACTCTAAAGGTGAAGATAGAGGCTTAGTAGTTATTAGGATATGTTTTATTCTATTTTTTGTAAAACCAAGATCTATAACTGGTTAAGTGAACATGATGGCATCTTCATATTTTGACATGTCACTATTATCAATGTTTTATTGTGTTTACACCTATGTGGGCATGTTTTGGGAAATAAAAATATAAAGACATATTTACTTAGTGGAATGTATTTAGCCACCTTGTTTACTCAAACTTGTAAAAAAACCGATCCTATTTTGTCGATTGAAAATAATTCTGGTGATCACTACAATTTCATTGACATCCATTTTCAAGTCCTAAGATTGAAGATGTTACAACTTGGTATTAAAGTTTAGGATATGAGACATCCAAATGAATCGACAACGTTAGACGACAAATGAATTAGTGCAGAAGTTTATGTATTGACGTAGTGCTTAGAAACCTTCCCCGATAATTGGAATAGTGGATATAAACACTCTCTTCTGTTGGTATATGACAAAGATAATGAGGTGGCGGCTAGCTGAAGTTGTTGAGCCTAGCTTAGTGGTCTAGCGAGATTTCTCGAAGATGAATCAAGCCTACAAAAACTGTAGAGGAAAGGTTTTTACCAGGAAGGAAACTTCATTACGAGTATTGAATTGGTTGAAGGTGTGTGAGCGTATCTTTGGAGACATGGGTATAATGATGCTCAAAAAAGGATGTCGGTTTCTCATCGGCTTTAGGAAGATGCACTGGACTAGTGGGAGGCACTCACAACTGAGATCACAAAGGATGAGATTACTTGGGATCAACTTGAGGCGCCGTTCGAGGCTCAGTTTATTCCTAAGTTGTGGAAAAGCACTTGGTGCCATGCATTTGCTTAATCGAAGCAAGGAGATATGACATTGGAAGAATATATCCATTGTTTTAATGCTTTGTCAAAGTATGGTTGAGAATTTATTCGAACCCAACTTAAGGAGAATTAGAAAATTATTAAAAGGCGTAAGGAAGGGAATAAACACAAAGTGATGGCACATTTGTTGGCTCCTTTCGAATTAGTTGTGGAGATGGGAAGGTGGTATAACTGATTGAATCAGGAGGAGAGAAAGGACAAAGCTAGACCTAAGAGGGGTTAGAAAAAGAGGTTCAACCCATATCAAATGGGGAATAAGATCCCAGCAAAAGGAGGAAAGACCTCAAGGGGGAGCCTAGAAGACTGTGGATGAAGTTGCTTACTTCAATTATCATCAAAAGGATCGCTATTCGACCAAGTGTACCATGCTGGAGAGTAATAGGAATGCAAAGTCCTTAAACCGCAACAAGCCCGATCATAAAAAAGAGTGATTGTCCTAATTTGGATAGATGAAAGTTTTTGCTTTGGAAGTGCCAACCGGTAGACCATCTGTTGAGGAAAATGCGTAGGGTGTTGTGCTTAAAGGTACAATTTTGATTTCTAGTATTTTAGCTAGGGTTCTATTTGATACTAGGGCTACATGCTCTTTCATTTCGAAGGACTTGGTAGATAGACTGGGGTCAGATGTTACCTATCTCATTATGTCTCTATGCATGGTTAATCTGATCAGTTAGTATCCCACTCTTAAATTAAGGTGCACCAGTGTAGAGTTTGTTTTGTATGGATGCCTATTTTCTTATGACCCGTATGTGTTCGAATTAGCAAATTATGGGGCTATTTTGGGTATGGACTAGCTAGTACGTAATGATGCTAGAATTTATTGTTCTTATAGAATAACCACATTACGACACTTAAGAGGAGGTGAAAAGATTATAGCGGAATTAAATACACTGCAAGAAAAGTTTGGAGCTTCCTTGTTTGCATTAGAGACTAAGGAGGATAAGGTTGATGGAGCGCTAGTAGTTCAAGAATTTTCATATATTTTCACATTGATGACATGATTACTGTCTAGAATAGTGATTTGATTCTGTGTAAATTTGATATCGAGGGCACATTCTGTCAGTATGCCACCAAGTATTTTTTCGTGGGGAGCATCCATAATATTTGTAACAAAGTCGAATGTATCACTTCAGATGTGTATCGATTATCAGAAGTGAATGGGTTGACCGTGAAGAATCTTTATCCATTTTCTAGGATAGACAACTTGTTTAACCGGTTGGGAGGAGCTAGAATAATGTCGCAAATAGATTTTGCAATGAGATTTCACGAATTGAGGGTATCCAAAGATTTTATTCCTTTAATCGAATTCAAGATCAAATGTGGTTCATATGGGTGGTTAGTCATGCCCATTGGGCTAACCAATGCCCCGGCGTTCTTTGTGGAACTTATGAACTGATGTTTTTCGTTATCAGTTGGATAAATTTTTGTTGGGTTTCATCGATGATATTTTGGTGTACTCCAAAAATATGTGAGATCAACAAGTCCATCTTGGATTGGTGTTGGAGATCTTGAGATAATATAAGTTGATGATGAAGTTTTCTAAGTGTCGTTTTTTGGAAATGGGAAATAAAGGTTCTCAGTTATGTTCTTTCAAATAATGGATTAGTAATCAATCCATCGAAGAAAGAAACCATTGATGATTGGAAGTAACTCGAGATGGTGATGGAGATAAAAAGTTCTTGGGATTGGTTGGCTACTACCGTAGGTTCATTATGGATTTCTGGTGAATAGCCGCACCCTTGACTAAGTTGACTAGGAAGAATGAGAGGTTCTTGTGGATAGATTAGTGTGATGGGACATTTTAGGAATTGAAGAGGTTACTAAGAAATACTCTTGTTTTGATTGTATTTGATGGGAATCTGGATTTCGTTGTTTACACCAATGCATATGGAATTTGGTTAGGAGCACTGTTAATGCAGAAGGTATAAGTGATATCGTATGCATTTTGGTAATTGAGCCCGCATGAAATTCGCTATCCAAACCATGACATGGAGTTGGCAGTGGTTATTGTTACATTGAAGGTTTAGAGAATTATCTAATTCAAGTTGTATATGAACCATAAGTGTCTTGAATATTTATTCTATTAGAAAGAGTTAAATATGAGGCAGCAGAGATGGTTAAAATTCTTGGTGGTATACAAATTTTGACATAGAGTATATGCTTGGAAAAGGGAATTATGTTGTCGATGCTTTGAGCATAAAGTAGCAGAAATAGAGTGCTGGCCATGATTAAGGAATTAAACGATATAGAGGCGTTATCTTCTTAAGGTTTGCATTTTATGCTGAATGCTAGATCATGTCGGAATTTGTGTGCATTACCATATTTGGAAGTTAGTCCAACACTTGTGGAAATAATTGCTGCAGGGAGACGAGAGGACCCATTGTTAGCCAAAAGGATTGGGTGATTCGAGATGAGTGTGGACGTAGGAGATCTAAAGGGACTTGAGGTGGACTCTAAATGATAGCTTAGAATGAAATGAAGATTGTTTATGCCAAATGTTGGAGATCTTAGAAAGGAAGTCTTAGAAAACGATCATCAATCTAAGGTTGTGATTCATCTTGGACGAACGAAGTTGTATCACAAAATGAAGCATGTGTTCTTTTGGGAAGGGATTAAGTGGGATGTCAGCGAATGTGTTGTAAAGAAGTGTTTCACTTCTCAACAAATGAAAGCCGAACATCAGAGGCCAAGTGGATTATTTCAATCATTTGAAGTACCGCTTGAATATAAGATTCAGTTTATATGGATTTTATAGATGAATAGTTGAGGTTGAGAGCAGAAAATGATAGTATATGGGTAATATTCCATACGTTGACTGAGAACGCTTATTTTATCCCAGTAAAGTCATTGAGAATGGCAGTAAGCTTAGTGAAGTTATATATAAAGAATGTTATGAGACTTCATGGGATTCTGAGTAACATTATTAGTGAAAGAGACCCATGGTTTACTAGTTAGTTCTTGAGAAATTTTTAGAGTACTCTAGGCATAGAATTAAACATAAGTATGGCTTACTAACCACGGACAAACGGTCAAACGAAAATGGTAAATCGAGTTCTAGAGGATCGGCTGAGAGCATGTGTCCTAGATTTATGGGGTCTTTGGAAGACTATTTTCACTTATTGGAGTTTTCTTATAACAATAGTTACCAATCGAGTATTGGAATCACACAATTCATGGCAATCTATAGAGTCCATATAAGTCGCTTATTTATTGATTGGACATGGGAGATAGACTTCTGTTAGGACCTGACTTGGTAAGAGATGCTACTAGGAAGTGCTAGAATGAAAGTCGTGTAGTCGAGGTGGAAGAGCTATGCTGATAAGAAGCGCAATGAGCTAGAGTTCACAATAGGCGATCATGTATTTATGGAGATCTCGTCAATGTGAGGTGTTATGTGCTTTTGGAAGGTGAGGAAATCGGCTCCTAGAAATGTCGGTCTATTTCTTATGATAAAAAGGATTGGTAAGCTTGCATATCGAATTGAGTTACCTAGCAGTTTAGTAGGAGTACATCATATTTTTAACATTTCGCATTTGAGGAAATGTGTGCATGACCCTAGTGAAGCAGTGGAACTAAGAGCTTTTGAGGGTTTATCTATAGAATTAGATTTGACATATGTTCGAAAGCTGAAAGGAATTATAGGTCGTGATATGAAGGTGTTAAGGAACAAATTAGTTGACTTATTCTGTAACGACCCACCGTTTTGGACGGTTTAAATTGACAATAAACCACAAATGTCAACCTTAAACCATTCAAAAAGGAGGATTGTTATGGGGTAAATAAGAAAAAGAAGAGAGAGAAATAAAACAAACACAGAATCTCATTGTGGAATGACAAAATATAATAATCAAATAATAGTTCATGAAGCTGTTTTACAAATAACATTTGATTGCACTTTTACAATACAGATCAGAGTTACATACAATAGGAATAAATAAATAATGCAGCAGAACAACATGATACAGTGAGATAAATATAATAAATAATAATAGTACTAAATCTTTGTCTTCATCATCCAGAAATAAGGTCTTCAATACACTGAAAAGCTCAGACTGACCCGAGCGTAATGAAAAGACAAAACACTCGAGTCAGAACTAAAAGATCTTATGTAAGTTAAATCAACAGTAAGTAAATATGAGTGTAACGACTTCGGAGATGTTTACGGGGTTTAACATCTCCTATCCAGTGTCTAACGTGCGTGCAATAACTTAAGAGATGTTTGGGATTCCATCTCCTAAGGATCTGTTAAACTATCTACATACATAGTACAATATGCTATTATAATATGTCTACAGTAAAGTAAAGTATTAAAATAGCGTTAAGGCGTTAACTGTATCCCCCTTAACACATTTTACATAAATGTCGTAGTCTATACAGTACTGTAAACTCCACCGTAAACCGGTGGACTAGCAGGGAGCATTCCATAGGTACGACACAAACCAAACTCGTAAAGGGCGCGATAAGGCATGTGACAAGGCACGCGAGGCAATGCCAGGGTAGGATTCTACCACTTGCATTCCCGGACTGGTGGTAACACATAGCAGCTACTACCGCCTACCTCGAAAAACACTCCCAAAATCTAGTCGAGGGGTGGCTACCAAATCAATCACAAAGTCATAATATGGTATCGAAGAAATGTGCACGATAGGAAGAGCGACCTCACTTGGCCCGGCATAGCTCCTGTTTTAGCCACATCAAGCCGACTCGAGGGAGTTAGGGCTATGTTAATACCTTATACAGAATCATTCGCTAAACCATCCTACTTCGTTCTGGATTCTCCACCACGTGCACAGTTGTTAAAGTGGTTTTCGGTATTGGCAGAGAGTATGACAATATCCGATCCCGGTCTCTTTAAAAACCAAATGCTTATTTCACAACGGATGGTTCTTTACATTTCCAAAACCAATTCATAATTGATATCAAAATGTCATATCCACTTAAAATCATATTACTTTCGAAATCATATTTACTTTCGAAATCATATCCACAAAATAGGTTAAACCCTCATTTGAAAATCAACATATTTACTCAAACATGTCATTTCACTAGAAAATATCATTTCAAATTCCAACTTAGGTTATAACATCATTTAACCATATTCGTTTTTAAATCCAGGATTTAAATATAAATAATTCAGCCTTGCACAGTTTGAATTTTTAGAAAATAGTTTAGATAGTCATAAATAGTTTAAATAGTTTTAAATAGTTTTAAATAGTTTTAAAATAGTTTAAAGTAGTTTTAATAGTTAAATTAGTTTTAAAATACTTTAAAATACTTTAAACTAGTTTAAACAGCTTAAAATAGATTAAATAGTTTAAAATAGATTAAAATAGTTTAAATAGTTTAAAATAGATTAAAATAGTTTAAAATAGATTAAAATAGTTTTAAAATAGTTTAAAATAGTTTAAATGGTTTAAATGGTTTAAAATATATTTAATGTAGTTTTAATAGTTTAATATAAAATGGTTTATTATTGGAAATGGTTTATATAGAAAATAGTTTGAACATCTAAATAAATCTGACTTTAAAATAATATATCTTTAAACAGTTTATATTAAAATAATTAATTTGGAATTAATATCAAATTAAACTTTTTCTTCCATTTCAACAAATCTGGGCCGTATCCAGCTTTCAAATCAACAAAACTCAATTTTAAATATTTCAATTCAAATTCTCAATAAAACCATCAAAATCTATATTGATTTCAAATCCATGTTTGAACTATAAATTTAAACTACTTCAAATTTAATAGATTTCAAAGTTTAAATATTCAAACACTTACAATAACTAAATTTTTGATAAATTTCATTTATATTCCAAAAAAGTCAACTTTAAAGTTCCAATTTGAAAATTTAAATAATTCATTCAAACCGATTTCAATTCAACATTTAAAGCTTGGATTTTGAAAATAATTCGGTGCATAAATATAATTTACTTCAAAATAGCATTTAACTGGATTCAAAATAATTAAGGATTTAAAATCATTTAATTTAACCAATCCGGTGTTCGTATATAATTTTCAACCCTATGGTCAAGTGATACGGATATATATTGTTTGCACAAAAAATGGACAAACACCTCAAAGTCGTATGATTTAGTAGATCTTATGTTGTTCTTAGTGATTTGGGTGATTTATGCAAATATATGAAAAGCAAGGGCTAAAATGTAAAAAGACACGCAGATTTATAGTGGTTCGGCCAGAATGTGCCTACGTCCACTTTATATGTTATTTCACTTCTCTTGTTTAGATTACAAGTACAAAGCTTTGATACAAGTAAAAGAAAGTTGTTTGAAAGTTCTCTCCGTGCTTGAGCTCTCAAACTTGTCCCCCATTGTTGTACCCCTGCCCCTCTATTTATAGAGTGAGGCTAGGGGCAGGGGTCTTGGATGTATATGGCTGCTGGCGGGCCTGGGCTGAGGCAATCTGGCCTGGCTCATCTTGGTTCGGCATCCCTTGGTTCGGTGGTAGGAGTGCGATGATTCGGCGTTGCTTCATTCGGTGGAGAGGGAGAATGTTAGTTCGGTGGTGAGATGTGGTAGGTTGGTCCGGCCCTGATCTGGACCGGTAGTTGTTGGAGAGGAGGTGGTTCGGTATGAGCTTGGAGTGGTTCTGGCTCGTTCGGTGTGGAGAGACTTTGATTCGGCGGGGGAATGGTCCGGTGGTAGAGGCTGGAACTTGGCTCGGCAGGTATGAGAAAAGGATGGTTCGGTAGTGGTTTTCCTTCATCTGGTCCGGAAATGCACACAACACTTGCCCCCCAAAGTAGGGCATGTGCATGCACATGGCGTGCTTTGCTTTGTGCTTGGGTGTTTCCATCCGGTCTACAACGCCGAGCCAATGGGTTCGGTCATTTATGTTTGTCTATAAATAAGGGCCTAACGCTTTCGTTTCTCCATATCAGCCGATCCGCACCTCTGTCTTTGCTAAATCAAATTCTCATCGTGTTAGCCGAACCAAAATCTTATCCTTGCCGAATCAGGTGAGATCCTTTTCTGCCGAATATGCCTTTGTTTTGTACTACCGAATGGACTCGTGGTCATGGTTCACCGGACGAACCTCGCGTGTTTCAAGCACCGAATGGCACTTTTATACTCAAATTGCCGAATGGAAATGTGTGCTCGGACCACCGAATGCGGCTAAACTGAATTAGTGCCGAATGAACTTAACTTCATCTTGGGTTACCGAATGATACTCAAACCTTGAATTTTTTTTCACGTTTCGAATTACAAGTGGAATTCCAGACTATGTTATTTGTATGTTTTAACGATATACTTTTCCTGTGTTCGCAGATAATGTCCCACAAAGTGGAAACCCGATCAGAGAAAAAGAGATCTCATGACAGAGAAGAGCCTTCCTCAGTGCCCCCGGCTCAACCAGGACCTGCCCGCCATGGGCCCGCCCCGAGATCATTGGTGGATGGATACGGTCCTTAGGAACTTCTTAACTTGCCTCATGATTGCTTCCCTAGCTTACTCAAGATCGAGCAACTCGATGTTATATCTCGCTCTTTTAGGATCGACCAAGCACGCATATTATTGCCGAATGTGGGAGTGATGCCGTATGATCCTCCCGAAGGATATTTTGCATACAGCCGATACCATTGCATGTGTGGTGCCATCCCGCCTCTCAACGCCTGGGTAGTCAGCTTTCTCACATATCTAAAGGTAGCTCCATTCCAGCTTCAGCCTAACTCTTATGCCATTCTGGTGAGTCTCTTTGTCATCTTCCAGAGGAGATATGGGCGTCCTCCTTCCAACCGGGAGATCCGGTATCTGTATAACTTGAGAGGCTACAAGAAGGGGTCTCCCTACATCAGCTTGGAATCGGCCGTAACCTTTAAGCCGGTCCTGGATTTATACTCCAAGTATAGTATGTTCAAGAAGGAATGGTTCTTCGTTAGGGATGATTCCGTTTCCATTCGGCGTTTCACCTCCGGATGTAAGTCAAAGCTCTATTTTTAAATCCCGTTCTGGTTGCAATACTCTTTCTTATGTGTTTTTATTTTTTGCTAGCGACAGGTGGTTTTGCAGTCGTGGAGAATGACCGCCTGGTTCAGACCGCAGCAGAAATAGAAGCTATTACTTGGAGAGATAGGTCGGCTGCCTACCTGATCAGGAACGCTACACTCTTGGAGTACAACTTGATCCTTCCACAGCAATCTGTGGTGAAGCAGAGGGATACGGCTGAAGAGAAGGCTGCCCAAGCTAAAGAAGGGGCCGAGTTTAAGAGCAGTAAAAGGAGGCCCTTTTCGAAACACCCGGTTGCCGGGGGGAAGAAGCTCAAAAAGTCTGACGGTCCCTCTCCCAGCTCATGTCCAGATATCCCGGAGGAGGGAGACGTTGAGGAGGAGCAAGGCAAAGATGGAGGAGAAGGCGCTGGAGGAGGCGACGGTGTCGGGGCTTTATCTTCTGGGCAAGTAGGCGAGATGCAGGAGTGGACGGATGACGCTTTCCGCCAAGCTTTCGAAGGTTTGGAGGGGACGGAGAAGTCCAAGAAAGCCGATAACGTTGGGACCGGCGTCGATCTATCTTCCGGGAGCGCCTCTACTGAAACAACTTCGGCGGTTCAAGGTGAATTTCACTTTACTCATTTAATTCTTGAGTGATGGCCCAATACCTGTAGGTGACACTTGATTTTCATATCAGGAGTAGGTAAAACGGCCAAGACCTCAGATCTTCGGCACAGACTTGAACAATATAAGCTCTCCAAGGCTTCTGCCAAGCCGAAGCCTCCGACCCACTGTTCCGGGGATGTAGTCGGCTACCGTCCCCTTCTCGGGGTTATTGGAGAGGATATCCAAAAGAGAAAGAGGAGTCGCTCCCTATCCGAGCCTTCACCTTGTCATCAGCCCCCAATTCAGCCTCTTCATGATATCACGGAGGAGGATACTGAGTTCATGCCCTCTCCGCACCCGTCTGAAAATCCTACCGTTACTCAGATTGATCGTCCTGGCTTGGCTCGTAATCCATTTGCGGGTCATCCTGATCTAGATCCAGGTTCTCATGATATTTCCTTCGACGAGGTTACCGGTGAGCACCTTCTTCCTCGCAACCCTATGGTAAAGGTGCTTGATGAGGCCAAATCCCTGGACCTTGATTTGCTTACTACTCGGGGTGTCGCTATGGGGAACGAAGCTAAAGCAAATATCGATCGGGTTGCTGAGGAGACTAGGAAGTTGATGGGGCATCATGCCCGATTGGTCAAGGCCGGGGAGGAAATTGGGAGTGCCAACATAAGACTGCGGTTAGTGGTTTCCGACCAGGCCAAGCAACTTGCTGATCAGGCCATCCAGATCTCTCAGCATGAGACCGCCTCCGGACGTCTAAAGAAAACTATGGAAGAGGCCAGCCGGGCCGAACTGCGGAAAATGGAGGCTACTTGCAAGGAACGGATCGATATGGCCATTGCCACGGTGGACGAGGTCCGGAAAGCGGATCTTGAGCAGATAGAGGAGTTATCTGGGAAGCTTGAGGCTGCAGAGCTTGCTCAAGCTAAGTTGAGGGAGGAGATGGAGGCGATGCGGAAATCCCTTCAGGCTGACTGCTCGAGATACCAATTGGACAGAGATGCCGCCGTCGTAAGGTTGTCGGATTTCTAGGCCCGGGCGAGGGAGTTTGAAGAGAACGAGGGGCTGATGGAGGGGGTGCTCCAGGATATGTACTTCCGTACTTGGAGGCAGGGTAACTTGTCCTGGATGGATGATTACCCTCGGGTTATGGCTAGGATCTATCTCAGGGCTCTAGAGGAGGCCCAGGCTGAGGCAGATAAAGAGGGTGGCATGGCCTTTAGGATGGATGCTGTTACCACCCAGTTTACCAAGGAGGAGAAGGTGGCGGTGAAGGAGGGCATGCGGTTGCTTGCAGCTGAGGAGACAGGTGTGCAAGCGGAGGATGATGATCAAGCTGATCAAGGAGCAGATGCTGGTAAGTCTTCCTTTCTAGTCTTTTCGTTAACTTGGTTGCTTATCACTAATGAATTCTTTTTCTGACCGGACAGGTGGGAAATAGGACAAGGATAAGACTCCGACGCAGCCGGCTCCTTGATTAGACCTGGAACATTCTTTTTGTGGACTTTACATGGTTGTATATGTTAGTCTTAAAGCAGTAAAGTAACTCTTAGGTTGTAATTTCTGCTACTTGTAATAAATAGCTCTATTCTTGACGTGTAATTCTTTAACTTAAGCTAATTCCGTCGTCTTTTGAATGTTATTTTTTTTTGACATGTTGTATGAGAAATATAGCTATGCATATTCTTGTAATCAAATTGTGCTTGATGTCAGGTTTTTGTTGAAAACATAATTTCATGACTTGCAATGTTAGCGTGAGGTGTGAATAAATTATAGTCATGTGTTTACATATGAAAGAAGGAAATACCGCCCTTTATATTTTGCTTGTAGATGGCAGCTTTGAATATCCTGTGTGACCGAGTAAGGGATGTGGTCATGTATCTTGCTGTGAATATCCGCTTCTATTAGTGAGTGTCTCCTATTCCGTGTCCTGTACTTCAGGGGTTGTTACAGAGGATAGGAGAAAAGTTTCTTAAGCAAAATTGAAATATGTGAAAAAGTAAAACTTCCAATCACGGAAGGCCTTCGATGTGCTTAAGTTCATGGCAAACGGGCTTTGTAGTCACTTTCCCTAGCTGTGGGTCTTGGAGACATTTGTCACCCATCTTACGCCTCCGTGGGGAGTTAATTCTTTTTTACCACAGCCGTACTTAAGACACATCGGAGCTGAGATCGCGCACAGTAACTACCCGGGCCATTATGGCCCATAATCGTGGGTATTATTCGATTTACTGTGGCCGGCTAGCGTGGGTGCCGATCGTCAACTGTGAACTGCCCCTGGCTGGCCACACCTTATGTTGGGGCTTATAGTCGGTTCACAGTTGCCGGCGAGCCGAACGCCGTAATGAGCTGCCTCGGCTATAGTCGGCCTTCTCGGTGGCTTATAATCGGCTCATTACAGTTGGCTTTAAGGGCCGTCGCGAGCAATGAGTTAACCCGCAGCAGAGGGATGCCAGAGCAAAAGTGTCTCATTGGCGAGGGCATAGATTCGCATAGTACCTGTTAGGTCTTGTCCAGGTGAAGTTGCGCTGTGGAGTGCATTGAGTGGAAATGCCATACGCATAGGATTTTGTTCAATAGAAAAGGATAAAGTTAACAAGCAGCCAAGATATAAAGGAACAAGTTAAAAAAGAGACAAGGTTTTTTAAAGTGGTTCGGCACGAAAAGGCCTACGTCCATTGATTCTCTTTGTTAATTCACTTCATATGGGCAGTACAAGTTAAGAAAAGTATCGACGGAGGTGTTGGATGTTCCATGCCCTCTGGAACACCTCTCCGTCCACTGTTGACAAAATATAAGCTCCATTGTGGAGATCTTTATGAATTACATATGGTCCATCCCAGATTGGATCTAGTGCTCCGGGGCGAGGGAAAATTCGCTTGAGGACAAGATCCCCTTCTTGTAAGGTACGATGCTTGACTTTGGAGTTGTATTGTGCTGCCACTTTTTGCTTGTGGGCCGCTGCTTTAAGGACTGCATCATTTCTTCTCTCCTCAACTAGATCCAAAGACATGTGAAGGAGTTCTTCATTCTCTTCTGGGTTATAGTGGATCCTACGGTGGGAAGGCACAATGGTTTCAACTGGGAGCATAGCCTCCGATCCGTATGCCTAAGAGAAAGGAGTATGCCCCGTTGATGTTCTGAAGGATGTGCGATAGGCCCACAGTGCCGTAGGGAGTTCATCCACCCAAGCGCCCTTTGACTTTTCGAGTTTCTTTTTTATTAGAGTTTTCAGAATTTTTTTGACGGCTTCGACTTGTCCGTTTGCTTGGGGATACGCTACGGATGAGAAGCTTTTGTGAATTCTGTGCTCTCGGCACCAGTTGGCGAATTCCTCGCTGTCAAACTGAAGTCCATTGTCTGATATGATTTTGAGTGGGACTCCGTACCTGCACAGAACATTATTGATCAAGAAGTTAATAACTTTTGCTGAAGATACTTTATTCAGAGGTTCTGCTTCCACCCATTTGGTGAAATAGTCGACTTCCACTATAGCATATTTGGCCCCGCCTCGGCCCATTGGCAGTTCGCCGATTAAGTCAATTCCCCATACTGCAAAGGGCCAAGGGCTGGTCATTTGGGTAATCTCAGTTGTTGGTAGCCGCGGAATCTTAGCAAACTTCTGGCATCTGTCGCACTTTTTGATGAAATCTAAGGCGTCCTTGCTTAAGGTGGGCCAGAAATATCCATATCGGAGTATCTTTTTTGCTAATGTTTGCCCTCCAGTGTGATCTCCGCAGCTTCCCTGATGAATGTTGAATAAGATTTCCTTGGCTTCCCTCCCAGCGACACACCTTAATAACGGGTTAGAGAATCCGCGCCGATAGAGGATGTCTTCTTGTATTGTGTAGCGAGATGCTTTCCTCAGGATTTTCTTGACTTCGTTACGCCCGTTGGGTAGTGTGCCGCTTTGTAGGTAGTCTCGGATGGGAGTCATCCAAGTTGCTTCTTCGGTTGCAGCTATTAGATTCACTTGCTCAAAACTTGGGGTTAGTTGCTATGAGATGGTTACTGCCCCGAAGATGGCGATGTCTCTCACACTTGCTTGCTTTGCCAATTCGTCGGCCTCTTGGTTCTCTTCCCGAGGGATGTGTTTGACTAAGTAGTGGTCCAATCGGCTGAGAAGTAACTTGGTCTTCTTTAAATATGCTATGAGTCGTTCTTCTCGAGCTTGGAATTCTCCAAGTATTTGATTAACAATAAGTTGAGAATCGCTATGAAGACACAAAGAATTGGCTCCGATTTCTATGGCAAGTTCTAATCCAGCTATCACTGCTTCATATTCTGCATCGTTGTTGGTGGCAGCGAACTCCAACCTTATAGCATAGTGCAGCTTATTTCCCCTGGGAGTGATTATTACCACACCTGCCCCCGAGCCTTGTTCGTTTGATGCACCATCCACGAAGAGATTCCACTTGATGTCTCCTGCTATTCCCAATTGCTCCTTATCTTCATTGGTAGTGAATTCTGCAATGAAATCAGCCATGGCTTGTCCCTTGATGGCGGTGCGAGGGTGATAGGTGATATCATACTGACTTAGTTCAATGCACCATTTAAGTAGTCGCCCAGAAGTGTCGGGACGGTGGAGTACCTGCCTTAGTGGTTGATCGGTCAGAACTTTGATGGAATGGGACTGGAAGTAGTGACGCAGTTTCCGTGATGTGACTAGTAAACAGTATGCTAGCTTCTCGAGTTTAGGATATCTGACTTCTGCCCCCGTAAACCTCTTACTTACGAAGTAAACTGGCCGCTGCGTGCGGTTGTCTTCTCTTACCAAGGCAGCGCTTAGGGCGTGAGATGACACAGCAAGGTATAGGTATAACTCTTCGCCTTCGCTTGGAGTTGAGAGTACCGGTGGTTTCTGGAGGTGTTCGATCAAGTTAAGGAAAGCGGTTAAGCATTCGTCAGTCCATTCGAACTTTCCTTTGTCTTTCTTTAGAGCTTCGAAAAAGGGGACGCACTTGTCCGTTGCCTTGGAGATGAATCGGCTTAGGGCGGCCACTTTTCCATTCAGGCTTTGCATTTCCTTTCGAGTGGAAGGTATCTTGATATCCCTTAGCGCTCGGACTTGTTCAGGGTTTGCTTCAATCCCTCTGGCATGGACGATAAATCCTAAGAACTTTGCTGATGATACTCCGAAGGAGCATTTTAGAGGATTCAACTTCATTCCATACTGGCGAAGTACTTGAAACATCTCGCCTAGGTGGCTTACGTGATCGTCGGCTTTCCTTGACTTTACCAGCATGTCATCCACGTATACTTCCATAGTTTGCCCTATTAGCCCTGCAAACATCTTGTTGACGAGGCGCTAGTAGGTGGCTCCTGCATTTTTAAGTCCGAAAGGCATTACCTTATAGTAGTACAAACCCCGGTCAGTGATGAAACTAGTGTGGTCTTGATCGGGAGCATGCATAGGAATTTGGTTATATCCTGAGTACGCGTCCATAAAAGATAAGAGTTCGTGCCCGGCTGTGCTGTCTACAAGCTGGTCGATCCGGGGAAGTGGGAAGCAATCCTTTGGGCAGGCGTCGTTTAGGTTGGAGAAGTCAATGCATGTTCGCCACTTCCCATTAGCCTTCTTTACCATCACCGGGTTAGCGATCCATTCCGGGTAGATGGCTTCTCGTATGAAGTCATTGGCGAGTAGATTCTTTACTTCTTCATCGAGGGCTGCTGATCGCTATGCCCCCATACTTCTCTTTCTTTGTTTTACGGGCGCCTTGGTAGGATCAATGTTCAGTACGTGGCATGCTACGTCGGGGGAGATTCCGGTCATGTCAGCATGTGACCATGCGAATACATCCAAGTTGTGGCGGAGAAAGTCGATGAGTTGCTCCTTCAACTCTGCTTTTAGTTGGGACCCAATTTTCAATAGTCTACTCGAGTCATGCTTGTCTATGGATACAAACTCCATAGCCTCTGCAGGCTCGGAGGTGGCCTCCTCCTCTTTGTCCCTAGGGTCTAATTCATTGAAAGGGACGCTGGTATATCGAAGAGGAGGGGCTTTCTTTAGTTGCTATGCTTCTAGACTTTTCGTGCAAAGGGCAACCTCTACACCCTTCCCTTTATCCTTCCTGTGGTTGTTGCGAAGTTCAGTCACATAGCAGTCTCGAGCAACGTCCTGGTCTCCATCTACTTCCCCTACTCCACTGTCCGTTTGAAATTTCATCTTTAGGCACCATGGGGCTAGGACAATTTGGAGGTCAGACAAGGCTGGCCTTCCTAAGAAGGCATTGTAGGCCGAGTGGTTTTCTATTAGCACAAACGTCTGTTTCCGTACAACGGAGCGGGGATGACTTCCAATTTCAACAAAGAGGTCCAGTTGCCCGAGGGGCATCTTCGCATCTCCGGTGAAACCGTGTAGTGGCTTATCGCAGGGAGATACATCCTTCATTGATAGTTTCATCTTGTCGAATGCATGTTTGAACAGGATATTCACTGAGCTTCCAGTGTCTACTAGGATTCGGTAAACTTCGGCGGGACCGAGCCGGGCAGAGATAACCATGGGATCCATGTGAGGGTATTGTCTTCCTTCTAGGTCACGCTTACCGAATGTGATGTCATCACTTTCTTTCCGTTTTGGGTGGCGCTCTTCTATAACCGAATTGACACAGTCTTTATTGTCTCTGAGCGACTTTCCATATCTTTCCATCTCTTTCCAGCTCCTGTCTGCGATGTGCGGTCCTCCCGAGATGGTATGGACCACTATCTTCTCTTGACTAGAGCCGCTAGTGTCGCGGTTTCCTTTGCCGATCTCCGGTGAGGGTAGCCTTGGGTTCTCATTGGCAGGAGCTGGAGTCCTGTCCTGACCTTTTTCATAGCGTTCTAGTTTCTTCCTTCTGATGTGTTCCTCAATCAAGTCCCGGAGATGATGGCATTCATTGGTATCATGCCCATGAGATTCGTGGAAGCGGCAGAACTTTCTAGACTTCTGCGCGTTATCTGATTCCTTCTTGTATGATGGGCGTTTGTATCTAACTTCGCCTTGGGTGGCAAGGAAGATATTTTCGACGGTCTCGTTCAAAGGAGTGTAAGTGTCGAACCTCGGTCCTGGCCGATATAGGCGCTTTTCTCCCTTCTTGCCCCCAGCATTGTCTCTGGAATCATTTCTTTGAACGTCCCTTGCCACAGCAAGGGTGTTGCTGTGAGTTGCCTTATTTTGCTGTCCTGACTGTCCCTCAACGGCAGCATCCTCAAGCCTCATATATTTCCCGGCTTCATGGAAGAAATTGGGTAAAGTAGCTGGTTTTTCTTTTGTCAACCTTCTAGCAAATTTAGTGTCCGGATGCACATCACTACAGAGGGCCATTAGGATAAGCTTCTCATCGGCATCTTGGACTGTGGCTGCTGAGGCATTGAATCGGGTTAGGTATTGCTGCAGTTTCTCTCCAGGTTTCTGTTTGACGCTGGATAAGGAATAAGCGTCCTTAGGTTGTTACACATGAATGCGGAACTGACTGATAAACTTTTCTTTCAACATTTCCCACGAGCTGATGGATCCCTGGGGTAGATGACAGAACCAGGAGGTAGCGAGATCTGCTAAGAAGAGCGGAAAGCATTTGCACAGTACTCCCTCTATCGCTCCACTCATGAACATATGTTGTGTGTACCTCTGTAAGTGTACAACGGGGTCGGAGGTTCCTTTGTAAGGTTCCATTGTTGGCATCTTCCATTCTCGGGGGGTGATAGCAATTTCGATATTGCGAGCGAAAGGGCTGGTTACCCTAGCGCCTATCCCTCGATCTCTTTGCTCCCGTTGGACGCACTCTCTGAATAAGCGTGCCATCCTTTCATCAGAATTTGGAGCAGATAGAAATGAGTTTGGTTCCGTTATGTGGGATTGATTCCGTCCAGATGACCTATAGGGATGGTATCGTCTATCATTCCTCATATTTTCCAGTGGCTGCCTTTGATCTTCTAGGAGCATGCTAGGGTCAGCTACAGTTGGCCCTTGCCTTGATCTTCCCCTACTGGGTTCTGATCTAAGCACTTCCTCGGGTCCAACTTCGGGCTGGACTCTAGCTCGGCCCCGTTCACTGGCGTTTCCGTGGTTAGGCAGTATAACAGGCTTAGCTACAGTTGACCTTCGTCCGGTACCTCCCCCGTTGGGTTCGGTACCAAATGTTTCCTCAGGCTTAACTTCGGGCTGTGCTCGATCTCGGTTCCTACCATGGCTACTTCTGCCGTTAGCTCCTTCGAAGAAGGAAGATCTTTGTTGTCTCTGAGATCCTCCAGACTGGGACTCGCCCCATGATTCAGTGTTGCGGTTGGACTCTTCAGCATCCCTTAAGCGTGACATGAGATGGTCCACCAAGGCTTCCTGCTGGGACGTGAAGCGGTTAGTTACTTCAACCACAACCCTGTCTTAATCTGCCCTAGTAATTGCTGCGAGCTGTTCTGTGGCAGGAGTGGTCGGATTAGCCTGTCCTTCATTTGGTACTGCTGCTGGAGGAGGATGATTTACTTGATTCGTGACAGTTGGATCTGGAAGACTGCTGGATGCGATGTTTTTTCCTTTGTTAACATCTTTTCTCGGTTTGGGAGGCATGTTTTCCAAGTGGCGAACGATGCTGTTAGGAAAAATGTTAAGTGGATGAAGCTGAAGCTTCGAGCTTCTAGTTCTCAGTGAAAGCACCAAAAATGTTTGCACAAAAAATGGACAAACACCTCAAAGTCGTATGATTTAGTAGATCTTATGTTGTTCTTAGTGATTTGGGTGATTTATGCAAATATATGAAAAGCAGGGGCTAAACTGTAAAAAGACACGCAGATTTATAGTGGTTCAGCCAGAATGTGCCTACGTCCACTTTATATGTTATTTATCTTCTCTTGTTTAGATTACAAGTACAAAGCTTTGATACAAGTAAAAGAAAGTTGTTTGAAAGTTCTCTCCGTGCTTGAGCTCTCAAACTTGTCCCCCATTGTTATACCCCTGCCCCTCTATTTATAGAGTGAGGCTAGGGGCAGGGGTCTTGGATGTATATGGCTGCTGGCGGGCCTGGGCTGAGGCAATCTGGCCTGGCTCATCTTGGTTCGGCATCCCTTGGTTCGGTGGCAGGAGTGCGATGATTCGGCGTTGCTTCATTCGGTGGAGAGGGAGAATGTTAGTTCGGTGGTGAGATGTGGTAGGTTGGTCCGGCCCTGATCTGGACCGGTAGCTGTTGGAGAGGAGGTGGTCCGGTATGAGCTTGGAGTGGTTCTGGCTCGTTCGGTGTGGAGAGACTTTGATTCGACGGGGGAATGGTCCAGTGGTAGAGGCTGGAACTTGGCTCGGCAGGTACGAGAAAAGGATGGTTCGATAGTGGTTTTCCTTCATCTGGTCCGGAAATGCACACAACATATATCATATCAATCCGCAATAATTTAAAATTTATGGATATATATCATTTCAACCCGCAATCCCGAATTAAATTCAAAATCCATAAAATCGCTCGAGTCTATCATTTCAACCCACAACGATTTTCCCTATCTATAAGATCACTCGAGTATGAATCATTTCAACCCATAGTGATTTCTAACGATAAACTAAGGGAACTTGTAGTGTAATAACGATATATAAAATAAACACAACATCTAGTCATCCAATATCAACAGTTAAGCATCCATCACAATCACCATTCAAATCAACCAATAAATAACAACAATTAACTGATTATCATTAATAAGTATTTAACTGGCAATTTAAATTCAATATTAAATTAAATGGCGATTAATTCAATAAAAGTCCGATTTAAACAGAATGACAGTTTAAAGATACCAAACAACAACCAATCAATTTCTAATCACATTGTAAATTAAATTTAACCACATAAGATAGTTTAGTAGTTGCGAGTGGGTTAAAACACTCACCTTTGATTTCAAATCGATTTAAAATCCAAACGAAGGCCTAGATTTGAACAGTCTTAGAATTCGACCAAACCAGTTCCATAATGTACGGAATTTTGATATGATCCCAACGGAACAAACCACGCATGAATCCGAGCTCGTATGCAAAAGATATGATCGTTATAAGTTATACGATTTAAATTAAAATAAATAAAATAATAAAAGAAAAAAAAATTACACGTCACATGTACCAACGTTCACACGTAAACCCTAACGAGCTATCTCGTTCGAAACCACGTTGTAACCTATACAGCCGCCACCAATTGTTAAAAAACGCCTTGCCTACGGCCACAACCACCCACATCCAAGACGACCCACGAACTCCTCATCTCCAACCGCCCCTCCGGCACCCACCTCGAAGCTTGCGACGCTGCCATATGCCCCCCAGGCTGAGGCGGCTTTCGATTAATAAATCATCAAATTTAGGCTATTCGATGACTATTACAATGAACTAACCACAGATCTAAGACATGCTCGACACCCTCTTCACAACACCGCCTCTCGATCGTCAAACGGTCGACGATCCACCTTTGGATCGTAAACCGTAGAAATGGACGGCTGAGGTTCTTCCTCAATTTCTGGTCAAATGATGCATCCAATTGAAAAACAAATTGTTGAAGTAGATTGCGCTCGTCGAGAGCTTTCCAATGATATATAATATGATATTGTTTGGAGAGGTTGAAATTTTGAAATTGATTTTGATTTTTGAAAGTGGGGTTTGTAATTAGAATTTGGTTTCTGCCATTGGAAGACAGGACAGATGAGAATGTACGTACAGAAATAAGAAATAAAAGGCTGCTAGGGTTAGGAAAAAATGTTTATATAGACAAGGCCCGATAAGAATGAATGAACATATCAAATTGGTTCGAAACGACAATAACGACCTGAAAAGCCCGTTCCGTTTCCGAAATGAAAGTAGGTCATCCCATATATCAAAATAGATGTTTTCGATATTTTTAAACTCAATGGAATAGGTTTCAAACCCAAATTCCATTGTATACAGAAGTTAGCTTTTAAAATCAGCTTATTTAAATTAAATTCATTAAATTGATTTCTACGTGTTTCAAGCCTCCACGATCAAACGACAAGTCTGATCGCTACGAAACATGAAATCCTACAATAATTCTCCATTATGGATCCAATGAAATTGGTTTCGTCGAAATCTGAGATAGTGACCAAAATGGTTATTATCACGTTAATTAAATAAATTATTGTTAAATTGATTTAATCACTTTTCAAATTCAAATTTTATAACTAACAATTTTTATCATTTTTGATAACCTAGTAATTTATAATCCTTTAAAATAAATTTCCATGTCAAATTCAATATTAAATATGGCACTAATTACGGCGTTCAATTTCAATTGAAATAAATTCATTGATTATTATTTTAAATTCCAATAAATTCATTTATTTTGATTTTCATCTTATTATTCAATCAATTATTACCTTATGAATATAACTAACATTATAAGTTTACATTTTATTACGTTCATATTTACACTGATAATATTTTACCATATTAACTAAAATATTTAATTACATTAAATTCACATTGATTTCCCAATTAATTCAACGGATTAAATAATAAAATAATAATTAAAACAATTGTTACAACTTACAATTTCAAACACATTTCTATGTTTATTGTTTACAAACCAAGCTAATAAATCCATATACCAATTAGTTATTCTATATTAATCATATTTCCACTAATTACATACAATTTCATTATTAAATACAACATTTAATTTATCCCCTATTTACAGTTTCTAACTAAAGTAACTTTGCAATTATTCCAATTTATTGAGATTACATTAAGATAGTTGTTATTAACATTCAAACAACATTATTAAATCATATTTTAACTATTTTCTCATTAATAAATCATAAATTTAAATTCCTTACAATATTACATTCTAAAATCTTATTTAATTTAATATTTTAATTATCGAAAATTACGGGTCATTACACTCTCCCTCACTCAAAAGTTTTCGTCTTCAAAAAGGAAAAAGAAGGAATTAAGAAACTAACTTATTTTTATTCAAATAATCAATTTATAAACATTTAAACTTACATAATTAAGGATTTAAATATAATATATCAATTTATAAACAATTAAATCCTTCATATTCAAGTTAATAAAAGTTTGAAAATATTTTCACTTTCACAAAAAATTTCTAAGTCTAAAATTCACGGAAAATTTCGGTAGAGTCTCCTTTATACGGAGAGGTCCGGAAAATAATAATATTAATAATTACAATATATATATATATATATATATATATATATCACATTTCAAAAATAAATAGCCAAAACCACGGGAAAACAATATAAAATCGCTATAAAACCGTAATCCAAAAATGTACCTATTTATCGGGCAAACAATGCTTTACTTATGAAACCAAAAGCAGTAGCTATTGCTTCCATAAACATGTATTTAACTTATATAATCTAAAGAAGTTAATAATTACGTAAGAAGATTAATATTTAAGTTGTTTCAATTAATAGCAGAACAAAAAATATATATGAAATAATCATATGCAAACAACAATACAACCAATTCATCATACATCCATAGCGACCAAAACAAATGGTTTGTTCAGGTTCAAAAACTTTTAATCGTACAAGGTGATGAATAAACTATCAAGTGTACCCTACGCTCAACTGCCTTAGATAATTACTTAATAGGTTATTTATACATCCTTATACAGTTAGAAGTATCCTTTTCCAAACATCCCATAAGCCAAAACAACCAAGAATTTCAAATATTATTTAAATCTATTCTTATTAATTTGCCTTCACATTATTTACGGTTCATCTGTTTTCATTCATTCATACAATAATTATTTTCATTAATTTACATTCATTACTTACAAAATTCATTTCCCATTCATTCATACAATGCTTTTTTCCATTACTTTACATCCATTTACTTACATAAGTTATTTCCATTCATTTATTTAGATCATCCATAGTCAGCTCTTGAAATATTATGTAAGTCTCTTTAGAAATTTAATTCACCATTAATAGATTATTTCTTTTTCACATTTATTTCTCTCATATATAGTATTATTGAATATTAAATCTATATTTGAATCATTTCACATTTTATGAAGTTATAATCATTTAATTAATATAGTACTCACTTTTGCTACACATTTTAATTATAAATAACTTCGAACATTAACTTAAGTTTATAATATTCTTATACATCTTAATTCTTCATTTATCAACATAATTCCATTGAACACTTTCATTACTTAAGTTTTACTTGTATAATATTCTATTACATATTCCTATTTAATATTACAATGTTTTAAACATTTCTGGTAAGTTATATATATATGTCTTTTAGAATATAAGTAAATGTTACACAAGTTTATCTTATTCATTTTAATTAACAAAATGTTCGATAATTACATCTTCTAAATTTTATTACTCTTTAATTTATAAGTGACAACCTTCAATTTCTTTACATTTCACTAATCACTTAACTCTTAATTTCTTATTTTTCATTTTAGAAGTTTCCAATTATTGATACAGTCAAGATTACATTCATTATAATAATTAAAATTTATAATTTACAAAAACTTAAGAACTAAATACCGGTTCCATTTTCAAATCATTTTAAAATAATATAGATACTCATATCTTT
Organism: Allium fistulosum; assembly: GCA_030737815.1. Classification (NCBI taxonomy): domain Eukaryota; kingdom Viridiplantae; phylum Streptophyta; class Magnoliopsida; order Asparagales; family Amaryllidaceae; genus Allium; species Allium fistulosum. The sequence continues at coordinate 228,111,613 of CM060908.1, read as the reverse complement.
TATATATCAATCATATTTAGAAATTAAAACTAAGATTTGTTTATCAAAACAAATGTGCAGTAAAACTACTACAGCGGTCTTGCCACTTTGAAACTCGAAAATGAACATCGATGATGCATGCACTCATCACCGAAATTATTTTCCAGTAACAGAGAGGGGAGTACAGAATTTATTTCCTTTTAAAATTCTTTTTAAACTTTCTTTCAAATCACATTGATAATATTTCTATCCAAAAAATACTTCCGAATAATACTAATATTATATTCCAAATCTTTTGAAACAAATTTCAAACCCTGGAAATTAAGTTCTCAAATTTTCAGTTCTTACTTACTTTACTTGTAGATTCTATTTTACAATCAATATTTATAAAATTTCTCTACCTAACAAACAACATATCACATCCAACTATATCATTTATAAAAATTATTCTTTTTATATACAAAATATAATACTAGGTAAAATTATTTCATTTACCTATATTTCAAAAACAATATTGTGTCGGTTTGCTCTATTTAGTGTTTAGAAATCCCTATAGATGCCATAGCGTCCTATGTACCGATCAGAATTTGTAAATACTAAACAGATACACTCTCTCATATATATATATATATATATATGCTCAAACAAACTCATTCTAGGGTATTACTACCCTATCTTTAATGAGTTAGACCCCACAAATCTAAGGTTATCGCTAAACCTCGCTCTGATACCAAATGAAACGACCCACCTTTTTGGATGGTTTAAATTGACAATAAACCACACATGTCAAACTCAAACCATTCAAAAGGGAGGATTGTTATGAGGTAAATAAGAAAAAGAAGAGAAAGAAGTAATATAAACACAGAATCTCATAGCGGAATGACAAAATATAATAATCAAGTAACAGTTCATGAAGCTGTTTTACAAATAACATTTGATTACACTTTTACAATACAGATCAGAGTTACATACAGCAAGAATAAATAAATAATGCAGCGGAACAACATGATGCAGTGGGATAAATATAATAAATAATATTAGTACTAAATCTTCATCTTCATCCTCCAGAAATAAGGTCTTCAATACACTGAAAAGCTCAGACAGACCCGAGCGTAATGAAAAGACAAAACACTCGAGTTAGAACTAAAAGATCTTATGTAAGTTAAATCAACATAAGTAAATATGAGTGTAATGGCTTCGAGATGTTTATGGGGTTTTACATCTCTTATCCAATGTCTAACGTGCATGCAATAACTTAAGAGATGTCTGGGATTCCATCTCCTAAGGATCCGTTAAACTATCTACATACATAGTACAATACGCTATTATTATATGTCTACATTAAAGTAAAGTATTAAATTACCATTAAGGGATTACTCATATCCCCCTTAACACATTCTATATAAATGGCGTAGTCTATACAGTACTGTAAACTCCACCGTAAACTGGTGGGCTATCAGGGAGCACTCCATAGGTATGACACAAACCAAACTCGTAATGGGCGCGATAAGGCATGTGACAAGGCACGCGAGGCAATGCCAGGGTAGGATTCTACCGTTTGCACTCCTGGACTATTGGTAATGCATAGCAGCTACTACCACCCACCTCAGAACACACTCCCAAAATCAAGTCGAGGGGTGGCTACCAAATCAATTATGAAGTCATAATATGGTATCGAAGAAATGTGCCCGATAGGTGGAGCGACTCCACTTGGCCCGGTATAGCTCCTGTTTTAGCCACATCAAGTTGACTCGAGGGAGTCAGGGCTACGTTAATACCTCATACAGAATCGTTCGCCAAACCATCCTACTTTGTTCTGGATACTCCACCACGTGCACAGTTGTTAAAGTGGTTTTCGGTATTGGCAGAGAGTATGACAATATCTTATCCTAGTCTCTTTAACAACCAAACGCTTATTTCACACCAGATGGTTTTTTACATTTCCAAAACCAATCCATAATTGATATCGAAATGTCATATCCACTTAAAATCATATTACTTTCAAAATCATATTTACTTTTGAAATCATATCCACAAAATAGCTTAAACCCTCATTTCAAAATCATCATATTTACTCAAACATGTTATTTTACTAGAAAATATCATTTCAAATTCCAACTTAGGTTATAACATCATTTAACCATATTCGTTTTTAAATCCAAGATTTAAATATAAACAATTCCGCCTTGCACAGTTTGAATTTTTAGAAAATAGTTTAGATAGTTATAAATAGTTAAATAGTTTAAAATAGTTTTAAAATAGTTTAAAGTAGTTTTAATAGTTAAATTAGTTTTAAAATATTTTAAAATAGTTTAAACGGTTTGAAATAGTTTAAAATAGATTAAAATAGTTTAAATAGTTTAAAATAGATTAAAATAGTTTAAAATAGATTAAAATAGTTTAAAAATAGTTTAAAATAGGTTAAATGGTTTAAAATATATTTAATAGTTTAATATAAAATGGTTTGATTATTGGAAATGGTTTATATAGAAAATAGTTTAAACATCTAAATAAATCTGACTTTAAAATAATATATCTTTAAACAGTTTATATTAAAATAATTAATTTGGAATTAATATCAAATTAAACTATTTCTTCCATTTCAACAAATCTGGGCCGTATCCAGCTTTCAAATCAACAAAACTATATTTTAAATCTTTCAATTCAGATTCTCAATAAAACCATTTAAACTTATATCGATTTCAAATCCATGTTTGAACTATAAATTTAAACTACATCAAATTCAATAGATTTCAAAGTATAAATATTCAAACACTTACAATAACTCAATTTTTGATAAATTTCATTTATATTCCAAAAGTCAATTTTAAAGTTCAAATTTGAAATTTTAAACAATTCATTTAAACCGATTTCAATTCAACATTTAAAGCTTGGATTTTGAAAATAATTCAGTTCATATAAATGTAATTTTACTTCAAAATAGCATTCAACTGGATTCAAAAAAATTAGGATTTAAAATCATTTGATTTAACCAATCCGGTGTCCGTATATAATTTTCTACCCTATGGTAAAGTGGTACGATTATATATCATTTCAATCCGCAATAATTTAATATTTACGGGTATATATCATTTCAACCCGCAATCCCGAATTAAAATTCAAAATCCGTAAAATCGCTCGAGTCTATCATTCAACCCATAACGATTTTCCCTATCTATAAGATCATTCGGGTATGTATCATTTCAACCCATAGTGATTTCTAATGATAAACTAAGGGAACTTGTAGTGTGATAACAATATATAAAATAAACACAACATCCAGTCGTCCAATATCAACATTTAAACGTTCATCACAATCACCATTAAAATCTGTTAGTCCATGAGTTGATGGTTTTGATGCACTACAAGAAAACCCTCTATCTATTGCAAATCAGTACAGCGTTAGACGCCGACCAGCTATTATTTCGCTATTTAGGTCCACTTAATTATCTTCTCCGTGCTATTAAATGGAGTGCCAAAAAATAAAGCGGCAACAAATTCATCTTCCCTCCATCCGCACTAATCCTCCTAAAAATAGAGCGGCGGGTCTCCAAAACAAAAGCAATCGCTTAATCTTTCTTCTTCTTTATGCGCTGTTTTTTCCCCATCACCTTAGCAACTCCATATCATTATGCGCTGTTTTCTCCCAATCCCCTTAGCAACTCCATATCACTTTGGCTGTCATCAAAGTTATAGCGGGTACTCTCTAGTTTTCATCAATCCCTCTATTTACTGTTAGATTTCGTTCTGGAAAAAGTTTGACTTCAATTTCACGTGAATCCATTATTATTGCCATTTTTAGGTTAAAATCAATTCAAATTAGGGTTTATTTCTTTGCTGGAGCACTTACTTTAGGGTTTTTTACTGGTTAAAGTTTGGGTTCGCATGAAATTGGGCGTTCTCGTCTTCGTTTTGATTGCAAGGCAAAGTGTGGCGGTTGGAGTTCGGCTTGGGGGAGGAGGTTCAATGTGGACGGAGAGGCCCTAGACGAGCTACACTTTGTCAATGGTAACAAGGAGGCCTGGTACGTATTGGGATATACGTGCCAAGCATATAAACTATATATTATAACTATATATGTTCCGGGTACGTATTTATGTATTGAACTGAGTTTAGCTTGAGAATGTCATCTCACTTGAAATTGAGATTGTTTGTATAGTTGTTGCATACCTGGATAAACTACAATCCACGATATCTTCTGAGTAGTTTGGTCAGATGAGTGAGTTTTATGGTGACCTCTAAGTTGATAATAATACATATTTCTCATTAATAATGTTAAATGATGATTATCAAAAGGAATCATTATATTTGTAATAGACTGACACTATAAATGACAATACTTCAAGCTTAAAACACATGCTTTTTTGGCATCGGCAAAAACTGGTTCAGTCAAACTCTGAAACAAAGCACGCAAAACTACAAACTATACCATAAAATCATTATTATATACATGTAACAAGAACAATTTGACAATTTATAGATAACTATAGTGAAAGATGAAGGCAACGCCGTCCGGTAGCACAGTTGGTATGAGCATTTTAACTCATTTTGTTTCATGTGGTTGCAATGGCTGTGAACATAAGATCCAGGCTGTGGAAAAAAAACTATATTACGAGTGACCATCTTTACAATTGTACGTTACTATACTAGACTCTCAATGATGAACTTTTATCATCCTTTTTTACTCAAATAAACTTACCAATCCATATACGTTCTTAATTCTTAAATTATATGTTGTGACATCTTAACTCTGTCAATTACTCTAGTGGTGCTTAGGAGTCACTTTTTTTGAGTTGTAGTCTCTTTTATACAAGTCAAGCCAGTAAGTTTGACCTTGGCCTCTTTTTGCAGTATGCATTACAGAAACTGCACCATGAAAGTCCAAGGCTGATGTGTATTATATACATCACCAACATGTGGGCCATGCCGGACATTAAAACCAATGCTGGACAAGCTATTTTACTTTTATGATTATCTTATCATTTCACACAATGCTTCCTATGTATGAGTAATTCCTCGGAGTGGATTTATTTTCCAGCTAAGATCATTTTATCTATATTTAAAGATTTTTTAAATCAATAATAATATAACAAAGCTAAATTTCTTTAATGCCATTGTACAAAATCACAATTAAAAAATAATGTTATACACATGGCGTTGTACACTGGCCAACCCACTTATCAGTTACAACCCTTGGTTAAAAAAAGGCAGCCTTTTCAAATCCCCGCCTTCATCTATATTCATATGCACCGAAGTATGAAACTAATAAATAGAGCTACAGCATGGACAATCCAGGCCCAGGCAAAAAAATCAAGTCAATGCTAACTCTAGTATTTTAGTTTTGACCCCAAGCTTTTCAAATCAAGAAATCGATTTGTCACAAGACCAAATTCTTACGTGTAGTACCAACATGGGGATAAACCCCACTGTTTAATACAAAGGGTTTTTTACGCAGCTTTTTTTTTGCCAATGGTAATTGAACTTCATTAATAAATCAACACGTTTACTGCAAACTCATTTATAATATTAGGATTGAACTATTATGAGCATTTCCTGCTAATGTTCATTTCCTAGTATATTTTGTGGAAGGATGCTTTTATTTCGGAATAATGAGTCAATATCGCATTTCTCCTCACAGTTTTGCTCAGTTTTCTTCCATTCTTACAACAATAATAAATTTTCTTTTATTTCAGAAAAAGTGTGATTTGAAGCATCCACCTGGAGATGAGATTTACCGAAGTGGCACATTATCTATGTTTGAGGTACAATTTTTATATTGGATGATTACGACCATTTACCAAGCTCACTACTACAGCTAATATATGTTTTGCCAAGTCCTTTTTGCAGCTGAAGAATCCTTCTATTTACATTACTTCATTTTTCTCAAGCCTTTCATTGTTTATCCTGTATGTTCGGTTAGTTTTGGAGTACTTATTGAAACTATTATAAATGTTGTGTTTATGTCTGTTTCACATATAGCGCTAATGTCGTATCTATTTGAGGGCACTTGCGTGTATTCATAATTTTCTAGTTGCATGCGTTACAGACTATTTGAATAAGCTTTAACGTTTGTTATGTTAGTGATATTGGCTGATTGAGATATTTGTATTTGTTTACTCTGTTTTCTGTTTTCAGATGTATGTGCATCTGTGCACTAACTTGTACTGGTATAAATACCAGAGATGTAGGCACAACTGGGTAATGATCGAATCATTCTGTTTTTCCCTCTTTTAATTCAAATCTAAAACATTTTCATGGTATCAGAGCTTAAATCGCCAAACGGCATCCTCAAGATCCAGATCTAGATTCGATCATTCAACTCTAATCACTTCCTCAAACTCTATTTCAATTAAATCTAAATCGAATTTAATCAGATTTCTTCGTCTTCCATTTCCAGTATCCTTCTTAGATCCAAATCTAATCCATGGCTCAAGATGATGATCCACAATCTGGAGAAAGCACAACCAATGTAGCAAATGCAGCAGCCAATTCTACATCAAAAACATTTGAGGAATCACTGAAGTCAATCATTAACCCTCAAACACAACTGATTACGGTAACTCTAGACGAGAACAATTTCCTCTTATGGAAATTTCAAATCGAAATGGCGATCAAGGGCTACGGTTTACAGAAATTCATAGATCCAACAGATATTAGTCCTACACAACTCATACTTAATTCAGAAGGGCAATCAGTCTCAAACAGCGAATTCCTGATATACACCAGACAGGATAGCTTATTGTGTTCTTGGATCTTGTCATCGATTAGCCCTAATCTTTTATCATCAGTGATCGGATGTAAGACATCACTAGAAGTGTGGAATGCAATTCATCAAAGCTTCAATTCACAGGCAGCAGCAAGAATAATGAGTTACAAGAGGCAGTTACAAAACATCAGAAAGGACAACATGAATATTCGAGAGTATTTAAGCAAGATCAAAAACTTATGCGATCTGCTTGAGTCCTCTGGACACAAAGTAAATGAAGCTGAGTATGTTCTTAATATTCTCAATGGACTAGGAGACGAATTCGAAGCGATTATTGCTGTAATAACATCACAAGAGACTACACCCTCAGTTCAATATGTCAGTTCTGTTCTTCTTGCACATGAAGGAAGACTTGAACAGAAAAACAACGCAACATCAGAATTTTCCATTAATCTGGCCAACAACACAAGGAACAAGAACGCACTAGCAAATCTGAGATCTGAAGCATCATCAAACAACCATCAAGAAAATCAAGGAAGCAGAGGAAGTCAAACATATGAGAGAGGAAGATCATTCAACAGAGGAAGAGGACGAGGAAGGCTCTTCAACAATCGACCCAAATGTCAAATATGTAGCAGACTTGGCCACACTGCTGTTCGATGCTACTTCAGATTCGAAGCAAACTACAATGGCAATCAACAAGTGTCACCCAATCAAGGAACATCCAGATCTGGTCTCTATAATGTCAATCTAAGCCAGGGTCGAGGAGATACTAGGCTCAATTCAAGGAACCTCAATCATCAAGATGAGAATCACAATACTTTAGCTGATGATGCTGACATACAGAATGAAGCTTGGTTTCCAGACTCAGGAGCTACTCATCATGTGACCAATAATCTCCAGAACTTGAATTTAGGAGGAGCAGCATACAAAGGTAAAAATCTCATTTATATGGGAAATGGTACATCTCTTAATATTACTCATGTTGGTCACACACAAATTGCTACTGCCAATAAAAGCAAGACATTACTGCTAAGGAATTTACTGAGAGTTCCTCATATTAAAAAGAACTTGATTAGCGTCTCTCAATTTGCACATGATAATCAAGTCTTTTTTGAATTTCACCCACATATATGTCTGATCAAAGATAACTCAAATGGGGACATTCTATTGCAGGGGGAAGTGCATAATGGTCTCTACAAGTTTAATCTAGAAACTGGAAGGAAAGTTGACAATAGTATGATGTGTTGTAATAATGTAGATGATAATAAAGAAACTGAATATGATGTATGGCATAGAAAACTTGGTCATCCAAATACAAGTGTAATGAAAGTTGTATTGAATAAAGAGAATTTGTTGCATTTAAACAATGTGAGAACTCACTTTTGCAGTCAGTGTCAACTGGGCAAGAGCCATAGGTTACCGTTCAATCAATCACAAACTATATACAACAGTCCACTTGAACTGATTGAATGTGACATATGGGGTCCTGCACCCTTAAATTCAGACTATGGATATAAATATTACATTGCTTTTGTGGATGCATATACGAGACACACATGGATCTACTTTCTGAAGCTCAAATCTGAGGCAACAGAAGCAGTAAAACAATTCATCATACAAGTGGAAAGGCAATTGGAAAGAAAACTTAAAGTCTTTCAGACTGATGGAGGATCAGAGTTCAAACCACTCAAGGACTTCTTCAATGAAAGGGGAATAGTTCATAGATATACTTGTGCTCACACTTCACAACAGAACGGGATTGTAGAGAGGAAGCATAGGCACATAGTTGAGATGGGTTTAACACTCTTGGCACAAGGATCTCTTCCACTGAAGTTCTGGCCAGAAGCCTTCTCTACTGCAGTACACCTAATTAATTGTCTCCCTACCAAAGTACTCAAGGACAGCAGTCCACATGAAATGTTACATGGGACAAAACCTGATTATCAGAGGTTGAAAGTATTTGGTTGCTTGTGCTTTCCTCTACTGAGACCTTACAACTCTCATAAGCTAGATTTCAGATCTAGTGCATGCACATTTCTTGGATATGGATCGACTCAGAAAGGTTACAAATGCCTAACACAAGAAGGAAAGATCATAATATCAAGACATGTGATGTTTAATGAAAGTACTTTTCCGTTTGCAGAGAGTAAGATAAAATGTACCAAGAAAGTAACCAATGCACAGAGATCCATACGACCCATACCACTGCATGAAATGGAAGAGAAACAGCACTGTGTAATTGAAGGATGTGACACTCATGTTCGAAGTGATACTCATGTACACTCAGAATCAGACATCATACCACACACTCATGATGCAGAAGAGGAAGGAAGCAGAGATATACATGATACACTTCAGTGGGCTATACAAGATGACACTTTAGATGGTACCAGTCAATCAGGTGAAGAACCATCAATTAGAGAGGAAGTACAGCAACATGGGCATCATATGATTACAAGGGGGAAAAGTGGCATATTTAAGCCCAAAATATACACCATTCAGGGAGTAGTACACGAACCAATGAGCTATGATCAGGCAGTAAAGCACGTCAAGTGGAGAGAAGCTATGGAAGAGGAATACAAAGCACTGATGAATAACAACACATGGAACTTGGTAACTCTCCCAAGAAACAAGACTGCAATAGGGTGTCGATGGACTTACAAGATGAAGTATCACGCAGATGGCACCATAGCTAAACACAAGGCTCGACTAGTTTCCAAAGGGTACACACAGCAACCAGGATTTGACTTCAGAGAAACATTCTCCCCAGTAATAAAGCCTGCAACAATCAGGGTGATGCTTTCCATTGCCTTATACAACAAGTGGCCAGTCAAGCAACTGGATGTTCATAATGCCTTCTTGAATGGGGAGCTTGAGGAGGAAGTGTACATGGAACAACCAAAGGGGTTTGAAAATATTAACAAACATAAAATGGTGTGTAAACTGAATAAGGCAATATATGGCCTAAAACAAGCCCCCAGAGTATGGTTCGAAAAGCTTAAAGGAACACTGATGAAGTTAGGCTTTAATTCCACAAAATCAGACAGTTCACTGTTTGTTAGAAGAAGGGGCATCAGTGTTATATACATCCTTGTATATGTAGACGACTTTATCTTGACTGGGAGTGATATTGACGAGCTAGGAAAACTTACAAAGTATCTTAATGATCAATTCAGGCTGAAAGAACTAGGGGATCTTAATTTCTTTCTTGGAATTGAAGTAAAAAGAACAGAAGATGGTGGGCTTCACCTCAATCAAACGAATTACATCCAGAATGTACTAAGAAGGGCAGGAATGGACAAGTCCAAAGCATCAACCACACCCATGATTACAAACCTACAGCTGACCAAACATTCTGGAGATCCCATAGAAGATCCCTATCATTATAGAAGTATAGTAGGCGCCTTACAATACATTACCATCACAAGACCAGAGATATCCTTCAGTGTGAACAAGATTTGCCAATTTATGCAAAATCCAATGAGTGAACATTGGAAAACTGTGAAAAGAGTGCTTAGATACTTAGCAGGAACGGTGCACTACGGGTTGAAACTTTATTCCCCTGAAACACTGAAAATTAGTGCATTCGCTGATGCTGATTGGGCAGCAGATAGAGATGATAGGAGGTCAGTCAGTGGATATTGTGTGTATGTTGGAAAGAACATTGTGTCTTGGTGTTCGAAGAAGCAGACAACAGTGTCAAGATCATCAACAGAGGCTGAGTATCGAAGTGTAGCAGCAGTGGTGTCTGAAATAATGTGGCTTAGATCTCTCCTTTCAGAAGTAATCGACAGTGAACCAGGACCAGCAACAGTGTGGTGTGACAATTCTGGCACGGTTCTTCTAGCAGCAAATCCCATTCTTCACTCGAGGACTAAACACATTGAGTTGGATCTTTACTTCGTGAGGGAACAAGTAGCCAAAGGTGATATCTGTATCAATCACATTCCAGCGTTTTATCAAAAGGCAGATATATTGACCAAGTCCCTATCGTCAACTCGATTTTTGAAACTACGAGAAGAATTGAATGTAGAAGAAGCACCAGTAAGGACAAGAGTAGCAGAAGAGAAAAAGGAAGAGAGAGAGAGTTTGAATTGAGGGAGAATGTTAGTGATATTGGCTGATTGAGATATTTGTATTTGTTTACTCTGTTTTCTGTTTTCAGATGTATGTGCATCTGTGCACTAACTTGTACTGGTATAAATACCAGAGATGTAGGCACAACTGGGTAATGATCGAATCATTCTGTTTTCCCCTCTTTTAATTCAAATCTAAAACATTTTCATGTTAGAACTAGATTCTCTATATAAATGTGCAGGCCTTTTATATAAACGTTTGTTAGAACTGGATTCATAACTTTGTTACTGTAAGACCCTTTATTCCTAACTACTTAGTTACTGGGTTCTCTATATAAATGTGCAGGCCTTTTGTATTCTGTGCTTATAACTTCTATATTAACTGATGCAATTAAGGATGCTGTTGATCGATCATGACCAGGTTTCATTTATAGTTGGCCAAACTGATATTTCACTGATTATTTTTCCGTAGGAAACTTACAATATTTTTCTTCTTCAACATTTTAGGCTATGATTCTCCATTCTATTGCAGATCCCATACAGTAAGTATGTACTGATATTTGGCCTTTATGATTCATTACTATCCGAGTTCAAATTTTGAGTGGTGATTTGGAAGAGTATTTCAGTTTTGGTTTGGAGATTGACATGCTAGGAGTAGGGACATCAATAAAGTAAGTATTATTTTTCATAAACAATAATAGCAATCAGTTCTGGGTCAACATCAAGCTCCCTTCAGCTCTAGTTTTGTACCACCATATTAGAGGTGCATTCTTTTTTTTCCCTCTTTTATTAGATTCAAAACATTTGATAGATAGGCCTGTCTGGATAAGTATAAACTATAAACTGCATTAACCTTTTATATTGTTGTGCATGTGCGCGCGTTTTTTCTAAAGAAAAAAAGAAATTCGAAGTTCAACTTGTTGCTATTTATTCCTTGTATTCTTTTTTGTATTCTTATTGCCATTGTCAAAATATAAGCAAACGTACTCTGGCTACGTTTAGTTGTGATTCCATGGAAATCCTAAGAGCATTCTCAATTTCTTCTGTCGCTTTGCTTTTTCAAGTTTATAGTATTTTCTGTCTTTCCTGGCCTGCCCAGCATTCAGTATTTGATTGCACATACACACTCATGCATGTACATACTTTTGTATGTTAATATCTTGAAGTATATGTATTCATATGCGGGACAGCTACACTTTTGTTACTGCTAGTATTAGATATTGTTGAACAGCAGTCACACGTTACAGCGAATGTTGCCGACTTCTTGATAATAACATCGCATAAAAATTAAACTTAAACTATTTGTTGCTTATAACGCAAGTAATTTTAATCGACTAAATGGCTGATTAACCTTGTTTCAAACAATTTTAGTACTTGTTTCAAACAATCTCGTGGAAAATTAAATAAACAGTATTAATTCATTCAACATTGAAGTCAAATTAGTATACAATCAAAGTTCCCCTGTTAGGAAAATGATATTAGAATACTTCATCATTATATACAGTTTTCTCGCCATGAAGCTGGAGTTATACATGTTCTAGTGACATGAGGTGCAGGTTATATAGGTTCTCATGCTGCACTTCGACTTCTTAAAGACTCTTATAGAGTGATTATTGTGGTAAGTAGACAATTTCTTCTAATTTTTCTTTAGTTTAATTAGTTGGATTGCTTGATACCAACCATTGCTTTTTGTCGTATATCACCAACTCATCGGTCATAATTTTGTTGTATTTGGTTAAACATTACTCTTAACTGTAGCAACTAAAGTTTCTAATAAACTGTGTGTAGGATAATCTTTCGAGGAGAATATGAGAGCAGTTAACATTGGACTGTAGCAATTAAAGTTTCTAATAAATGTGTGTATGATATCTAACTAAGTTAATTATTTGTTACAAAATTAATTAAGTTTTATAATAATTAACTAAACTAACTAAGTTTTTTAAAATTAAATAATAATTAATTTTTGTAAAATTAAACTAAGTTAGATAAATTATAAAAATTAACTACGTTAACCAAGTTTTAGAAAAAGTAAATAATTTTCTACCTTAACCAAGTTTTGGATAACTAAAAATAAATTTATAAAAATTAACCAAGTTGTATAAAAATTTAATAAGTTAAACAAGTTGTACATAAATTAAATAATTATCTAAATATTGACAAAAATTTGTAAAAGGTAAGCAAATTTATAAAATAATAATTAAGTTTATAAAAATTTAACAAAGTTATCAAAGTTTTGTAAAAATTAAATAAATTTATAAAAATCAACCTAATTTACAAAAATTAACTAATTTCTATAGAAGTTGACTAAGTTTTATACAAATTAAGCAAGTCCATAAAAAATAACTAAGTTAATAAAATTTGATTAATTATTATAAAATTTAACCAAGTTTTATAAACATTTGACTAAATTAATTAAATT